>OZ025302.1:149834968-155827468 GCA_964019185.1 Maratus speculifer
GTTGCAACAGCTGCAATGGCCAGCTGGTAGTGGAGGCACATAAACAAGATCCTTTATGAACCCTTACTAGTAGAAATCACATGGCGTCAGATCGGGTGGGCGCCTGAACAGAACTTCTTTGGTAATCAACGTTTGGGAAGAACTAATCTATCGACATGATGTGTGCCATATTACGAAAGATACTCCCATTGAAAATTGTCAACTTGTAGGTAAAACTGTTTGTGTTGCGCTTTCACTTTATGTATTAATTATTATTTTACGTTTTGCATAATAAATACTAACAAGCGTTAAATCCCGAAATTTATTTAAAAATACCCCGTATTTAATCTGTATATTTATAGATCTTTTAAATTAATAAGTTAATGTTTATTGATAAAAATATTACAAAAGAATTTTAGAATTGGGAGTGCAATTATATATAATGAAGTAAATAAGAATAATTTCCTTTGTTTAAGAAATAATGAAAGACAAACTTTACAAAATTGTAATAGACTGTGTGAAACAAAAAGCCATGAATAAATAAAGTACATATTTTTCATAAAAATGCAAATCGCCAGAAACATGTATGGAAAGAGTGCCGAGAAAAGGTTCAATTTTATGGAGATGAAGACTTTAAAATTTAATCCCCTCTTTTACATGAAGAAAACTTTTGAAAAGAGGATCATTTTTAATGATTACCGGTGTCTTCTCCATAACAGTTATTTCAAAGTTGCAGTTTACCTTATTATTTTTAATATGTAGAGTTATAAAATATTTAAAAATTATATATAACTTGTTAGTATTTGATTTTTTTTTTGAAGCACAGTTATACATAACGATAAATAAATTAAATTTCCTTTGTTTAAAAAATGAGTTAAAGGCAAAATTTACAAAATTACAATACACTAGAAATTTTAATGGAATGAAAAGTAATAAATAAGCAAAGTGCATGTACTTTCATAAATATGCAAACAGCCAAAAAAAATGTAAGGTGCACGTTGTACAAACAAGTCAGGGAACAATTATACATTATGATAAATGATTAAAATCTCCTTTATTAAAAAAAAAAGATTTAAATGCAAAATTTACAAAATTGCAATACATTAGAAACTGCATGGAATGAAAAGTAATAAATAAGTAAGTCATATGTACTTTCATAAATATGCAAACTGCCATAAACATGTATAGAAAGAAAATAAAACCAAATGGATAAGTGTGATCTCAGAACGCACAGAGGATTTCGTTTAATATTTAAAAAAAACATATCCTTTAATTTATAAAATTAAACTGTTAATTTATAAATATTAAATTCTTACATGGATCGAAGCACCAATAAATTAAATTTTAAAATAACTACAAAAGAAAGTTATTTATTTTAATCAAATTAAAACTGTTAAGATCAAATTATTTAAATAAAACCCAAAATTGCAATTTTTTGCAAATTTGAAATTAAAAAGAAAAAAGAGTAGATAAAAATAAAATTTTAACTTTCTAAAAACGAAACAAAAATGTTTAATCATAATTTAAAATGCCGAATCATTAAAAAATTGCATTAGTTTTTAAAATAGAAAGAAAATTGTATTTCCAAAAAAAAATATTATGAATATCAATGATATAAAAAATAATATAAACTCTTAAATTGGCAAAAAAATAATTTATTCCATTTAAATCTATCTTAGTACGAAAATTTCAAGTTCCAGCATCGCGGTTCGGACTAAAAACCGTCTGTTTACTAGTGAGATGGTCTTCCTCCTAGCTATGATGCCTACACGAATAACGTCGAAATTAGGATACTATCGCAAAATAAACGGATGACATTGATAAAATTGATTTAATTATAATAATAGACTTTTATAAAGCTTTTTTAGCGGTCTTCGAATGCTACGCTGGTCAGTTTAGACGGACAGACGGAATTAAATAATTTAATAGTTTATTAATTACGGGATCAAATAGTTTAATTATTAGTATTAAATAGTTTAATAATATTAAAATGCATACCAAACAATGTCTCAATATATCAAAATGTAACGGAATACTTTTGTGTGGCCCTGTAAAGCAATAAGAAATATTATTTGCACCACAGATTACTAAAAAATGTATATTATAGCATATGCTTCATAGATGCATATCAACTTTATTATGTTCGAAACAGTGTAAGACCATTAAAATGCACTTGAAACTTTTTTCCCAATTGACCGTAATGTATCGTAATTCTTTTGATTGTCCCTGTAATTGAATTATTCATCCGATTTTCATAAAATTTGAAATGACTCGAAAAATTTATCTAATAATTATATATTTTAAGTTTCAAATGATTCGTTTGAGTAGTTTTTGAGTTGATGGTCGGAGTAGTTGCGGACAGACGGACAGACGGACAGACTGATGTACGGACAGACAGACGGACGTACGGACAGACAGACGGACGTACCGACGTACGGACATACAAACGAATGCACAAATCGAGATCCCGTGATTTTTTCACTTCAATTCAAAACAAACCCTATGCTTCTCCTTTTCGGGATCGGAGGAGATAGCGTCAGATACATACATACGGTCGGATATTATTAGTGTAGATGATTTGTCATGTCACAAGAGGTATTCAGCAGTAAGTACACAAAATTTGAAGTCTCCGACTTACATAGCTATTGTGTACGGACTCTACGACAGACTCAGAGACAAAAGACAGAGACGAATAGCATTTCGTCAGATGAGCGAAACGTCAGATGAAGGAAGCTTTAATGTTACAGAAATGAAGTCAAAGTATCATCCTATACATAATGATATCTTTAGAAAAGGATCAATTTTAATGATTACCGACATTTTTTCGATAACAGATTCTTCTGAGAAGCAGTACACCTTATTATACTTAATCTGTATAATTATAGAATGTTTAAAAATAAGCGTATGGTTTATTAATATTAAATAAACAATTGAAGAATTTTACAATTCGAGAAGGAAATACAAACTTTTAGTAGATTATAAAGTGTAACCTATAAAGCAGTTAATAAGTAAAGTACATGTAGTTTCATAAAAATGCAAATAGCTAGAAACATATATGGAAAGAGAACAAAAATAAATAAAAAATAAATAAAAAATAAAAAATAAAAATAAAAATAAAGTTCAATTTTATGGAAATGAAGCTTTGAAAGTTAATCTACTCTTTTATGTGAGGAACTCTTTAAGAAAAGGATCAATTTTAAAGACTAACGGTTTCTTCTCCATAATAGACTTTTCTGAGGAGCAGTGCACTTTATTGTCTATAATCTGCATAATTGTAGACCACCAAAAAAATAAGTATACATTCTTTATTAATATTTAGGAAAGTAATGTTAAAAAATAGGAAGTATTCTATAGAGAAAACAAAAAAAAAATATATATATATAAATAATAAATATACAATAATAAATTTAATAAAAATGTAAATAGCTAGGAACATGCATGTAAAGAGGATAAAAAAAGAAGTTTTAATGCTACAGAAATCAGGTAAAAAATCTCTACTTATACGTGATGAAAACTTTAAGAAATCATCAATTTAAATCATTACCGATTTCTTTACCTAACAGTTTTTTTCTGAAAAGCAATACATTTTATTATAAATAATCTATATGATAATAGAACGTTTAAAAACAAGTATATGCATTATTAATATTAAATTAAACTATTGAAGAATTATATAATTCGGAATGCAATTATATATTATTAAGGGAAAAATATATTATCCTTTATTTATAAAAGAATGAAATAAAAACTTTACAAACTTTCAGTAGATGATAAACTGTTTGGAATGAATAGCAATGAATGAGTAAAGTGCATGTAGTTTAATAAAAATGCAAATAGTCAGAAAAATACATGGAAAGAATGCAAAAAAATGTTCAATTTTATGGAAATGAAGTCTTTAAAATTAATATGCTCTTTCATGTGAGGAACTCTGTAAGAAAAGGATCCATTTTAAGATACATATTTGAGTAGTAGTGCACTTTATTATTTTAATGTACACAATTGTAGAACACTTAAAAAATAAGTATATGTTTCATTAATATTATGCTTTTCTAAAATAAGTACATGCTTTACTAATAAAAAAATGGTATTTTATAGAAAATAAAAAATAAACAAAAATAAATAAATAATAAAAAAAAAATTCACAAAAATGCAAATATCTAGGAACAAGTATGTAAAGAAGATAAAAAAAATAAGTTTAATGTTATAGAAATGAAGTAAAAAAATTAATATCGTCTTATACGTGATGAAAATTTAAGAAAGGATCAATATAAATGACTACCGATTTCTTTACCCTAACAGATTTTTCTGAGAAGCAATACACTTTAATATATTTTATCTGTATGATAATAGAACTTTAAAAATGAGTATATTCTTTTTTTATTATCAAATAAACTATTAAAAATTTTAGAATTCAATGTATAATTGAATATTATGAAGCAAATAAGTATGATCTCTCTTATTTAAAAAAACAATGAAGTACAAACTTTACAAACTTTTAGTAGACTATAAACTGTATTGAATGAAAGCAGTGAATAAATAATGTACATGTAGTTTCATAAAAATGCAAACATATATGGTAAAAGAACAAAAAAAGGTTCAATTTTATGGAAATGAAGTCTTTAAAATTAATCTACTCTTCTACGTTATGAACTCTTTAAGAAAAGGATCAATTTTAAAGACTAACGGTTTCTTCTCCCTAATAGATTTTTTTAGTAGCAGTGCACTTTATTATATCTAATCTACATATTTTTTGTGTAATGTTATTGTCTGAATAATGTTTACAAAAAATTAGAAAGTATTTTATTAAAAAAAAAAATAAAATAAAAGAAATATAAAAATTTTAAAAAGCGTAATTTAACAAATTACAACGATATATTGGAGAATGATATTTTAAAAGACTAAAACTTTAAACTTATAATTAAATTCTATATTTGAAATAATAATAATAATAAACATCATTTTTATGATGATCAAAACGTAGCTTACGTAATAACAGAGTCATATATTACGTACGACTTGGATTAAGCATTAATGTTGCAGCACCAATCATAAACAAATTTTAAATGAAATTATTTTATTTTCAAAATTGTCGGTACTGCAATTTTTAAACTCATAAATATCTTACATTTTCAATTTCTAACCATCAAATAGGAAAAGAAATGTAGCTTTAAGTGTAATTTTTCAAAGCTGTATCCCGATTTGTTTCTGAATTTTTTATTATTATTATTATTTTTGTCATTGTGGCAAGAGAAATATTCCATTTCTGGACATTAAACATAGAACAATCAGAAAACGAATAAAATCCGGACATCATGAAAATTTATATCTGTCTCAGATATATCTAGACCGAAAGCAATAACGATTTTAAAAATAGCTAAAATTAATTTTCTTACAAGAATTTGAAACTAACGTAAAATTACATGAATTGTAATTTTCCGTCTGGGAGAAGGATTTCTGATCCAGCACTGGGGCTAGGGATCTTTTGGCAAAAGATTTCAATGTTTTACCTCTGACAGATCTGGACGACACAATTCACCAAGACAATATTGATAATAGCACCTGGTTATATTTTTTAATCAGCAAACTGAAATTAGTAATATTCTATATCGTAAATGGTAAATAAATCATATTCTAGGAGATGAACAAGAAGATTTGTGTTCCGATTTGTCTCGCATATCTCAGCTAGCAAGAGCATTGGCAGCTTCAGCTAAGAAATCTCGGGTTCAAATAAAGTCCCGGATATTTTTTGCCCTCTTGGAAAGTTACAATTAATATGATTTATTTAACAATTAAAAAAATTGCATTAAAACTATTTAGTATAATGCAAAAGTATTTATTCATTAAACTTTTTCCTATTTTTGAGAATTAATTTCGACAGTCGTAATTATTTAACTGATGTTTCTAAATAACTTCATATCTGTTTTAATTATTTAACAAATCAATTTCTGTATAAACTAAGTTCAAAGTTTTCTAAGAATTACAGTATTTTGGAAACCTTTAGAATAAAGAATGCAAAAGAAATGAGAAAATATTTAGTGCGTCTATGTTCTTGACAATAAAAATCTTTAACAGTTGAAGCATCCTATTAAATCGTGAAAAGTTAAAAAAGAAACATATTTTGATGGATTGCCTAGTTTAAATTTAGAGAATTTCTTCTTTTAGGATACTTAACAATGCATACGGATTAAAGTTTTCCAAATAATAAAAGAGTAATTGAAAAACGAATACAGAGTTGCCAATCTTAGAGAAAATCTGGTTATCTTACCCTTTAAATTTCATAATGGAACACGTTCTAGAAATTATGTAGTTTAGAAAATCTGATTTTACACGAGAAAAATTCAATAGCTAATTTCGTTTTATTTAAATACGGAGTATTCTGTTATCATATAAAGCTAATATTGCTGGTTTAATTTTCTGATGGGAATATAAGATATACAAATTAAAATATCTCAAAATATATCAGGCGGTTTGGGATCCAGAGGGTTAAATCACCGAAATGTTCCAATTAAATAAAACAACATTTTCCGTATTAAAATACTGGTATTTAAAAAGCCAGAGACTTGGCAGCTGTGCGGATACATATTAAGGAATCATTCGATTTTAAAAAACTACAAAACATTTAATCTTTCAAAAAATATGCATTTTAACTCTTTAATGCACCACGTGACATATTTGGCACAAGCCTAAAACTATTATAATTTTCATTATGTGCCCATGAACTTGGCTACTATCATCTCTGTCTCTGATGAGGAACAATCCAAAAAATATAATAGCACTTATTTTGTCCATGTCAGGTGGCCGGACTAAACAAAAATCTACATTTTTTTTTATAAAACAAAAAGAAGTTGAACAACCTGTAAAGGTAAAAAATGCTTTTTTTCTTTTTTCACTGATCACTTAAAAATTAAAATCATAGACTTTGTAAAAATCACCCATAAAAAAAAAAAAAAAAAAAAAAAAAAAAAAACAGGATCCGTTTCGAGGTAAAACAAAACAGCTTGTCATCAGCTGACGCAGACATATGCCCGTAAGGGCACAGTTCAAAACGGTCATGCTTTTTTTATGGAGATTTTTACAAAGTCTATTATTTTAATTATTAATTATCGATAGTTTATTCGGTGTTTTTTCGCTACTTAATAATGTTAAAATAGAAAATGTTACTGAGTGATTCTCTGATAAAATTAATTAATCCAAGCTCATTTAATTTCAAAATATAGCAATACAGTATTTAATAGCCTTAATTATGCATATGTGGCACACACCATAAAATATCCAGTTTTACCAGAAAATTTGAAAATTATTATTATTATTGTTATAATTAGTATTTGCTATTTTTTCCATTATTAGGCCGATGTATACATAGATTTCAGATTATTATTTTGATAAAAATAGAAAAAAATAATGCAATAAAGAATTAACTGATGTTTTTAGAAAACGTTATGCCCCTTTTAATTATTTAACAAATCAATCTCTGTACAAACTTATACAAAGCTCAAAGTTTTAAAGAATTACAGTATTCTGGAAAACTTTAGAATAAAGAATACAAAAGAAATGAGAAAATATTTAGTGCGTCAGTTTTCTTGACAATGAAAGTCTTTAAAACTTAAAGCGTCCTGGTTATATCGTGGAAAGTTTAAAAGGGGCAGACTTTGATGGATCACCTTGTTTTATTTTTGAGAATTTCTTCTTTTACGATACTTAAAAATGACTGTATATTGAAGTTACCCTGTTAATGACAGAGTATTTGAAAAGCGAATATATATTAAAGAATCATGTGACTTGAAAGCATTCAAAGTTTAAAAAATATATATATATATTAAGGTGATCGTTTACCGTTTCAAAATTTTCTTTTTTTATATATGGTTCAAATGGTGAACGCATCGCATTTCAGTGTCCATCTAACATGAATTTTGAAAAGAAAAACTAAATTTTTGAACTGCATACTTAATTAATTTTTAAAACAGTTTTTTTTTCAATTTTTAAAATACCTCTACATTTTTAACTATTAATAATTTTGCCTGCTGTTTTTATAAAGATTTTTAAATGTTTATTTTACACGACTGCGCATGGATATTAGATACGTTTAATTTTACATTTAATGCCATTTTTTATTATGTACAGTGACAAACAATGAAGTCTAGTACATGTCTCTCTCTCTCTCTCTCTCTCTCTATATATATATATATATATATATCAATCCTAAAGATTGATTCAATGCGCAGTTTTATCATACATATACTAAAAAATCAACAGAAACAATCGAGTTTTATTAAAATATATGTATTAGATAGAATTCGATTAGCATATTAAAATGTAACTGGTCTGCCAAGTCATATTTTAGTGGGAACCACCAGCAAAGCCTATTTTATTGGTTGATCAATAAGTTTATAATTATATTTTACTGCATGTAAAGATATGACACTGCATGTAGAACTGCATGCAACAAGGTGGACAGGGTATATGAAAACATAATGAAAAATGTACCTATCAATCACTAAATTTAGGTCTGCACCAAGGGAATCACTAAGATCGGGAATCTCTAACATATAACTTCGGAGACAAGTTGCATTTTAATATTCTAATCCAATACATCAACTGTATGGCATGGTGGTTTATCCTGACATCTCCTGGTCTCTAATTATTGGACTATTAAGCTTCATAGAAGAGCAAATTTGCGTTGCACAAATAATACTTCTAAAAATTAATGTCGCACTTTAACAGTACATAGATAACATCTAAATTAGTTTGAACTGGGACTATTTTAAGAGTACTTGAATTTCGCATGTAATTTATTTGACAAGAAATTATTATTATTAATAATTTTTTTTAAGAAAAAACTTTATAAAATGTTATAAATTGTTTTGCACTAAAAGAATATGGCTCCGAAATCCTTCTGATCATAGAAAGAGAGAACACTAAAAATTGGACTGATATTACTAATTTCACAGTAAAGCAAATATGCGTACACGAATCATACAGCTAATAAAATGAATATTGCCCAGTTAAACTCACAGGTCAGTTGAGCTTACAGGCTACGCATACTAATTGTACATAACAGCCTTATATTTTCAAGGGTAAATTCCGTTCGAAAAAAATTAAGAAGGGGAAACAGCTCTCCCCTTTCCTCTTTTTTATACTTTATCATTGAACCTCCTAAACTATAAAGGACATGCTTTATCATATAAAAAAATCTATAGCCAAAATTCACAGCAAATCGAATAATTCTTAATAAAAACCCATTTAGCATTTATATAAATTAAGAGGAGTTATCCCCGTCTTTTATACTTAACCATTAAACTTCCAAAACTATTCAGAGGTTTGAACGAAATCTGACAATTCTGCTTGAAAAACCCATTTATATAAATTAAGGGGAGGGGCATTAGAACCCCCGTTCCCCCTGTTTATACTTATTCAATGAACACCTAATAACAGTCACGGAATCCCCTCATCAGAATGATCCTATATCTAAATTTTGAACGAAAACTGTTAATTCTGCATGAAAAACCCAATTATTAAATTAAGGGGAGGGGCATGAGCCCCCGTTCCCCCTCTTGTACATATCGAATGAACTCCAAAAACTAATCAGGGAAGCGCCTTATCAGGATATACCTATATGCAAAATTTCAAGTAGATCGGATATTTTTATCATGAGTTATCGCGTTACGCACGTACGAACGAACATACATACATACAGAACGGGCGGGCACATAAGCTCTCAGGCTATGGTACGCTGTGAGCTAAAAATGAATATCATAATACTACAGTATATTGATACATTGATGTTGGTGTAAATCGCAAATGTTATAAGAGTACTTAAATTCATCATTTGACTTAACCCTTTCGGGCCTGAAATTTTTTAGAGTTTTTAGGAAAATTACTTTTGCGTTTAACTAATATTCCAGTGTCTGAAAGGTAACGAAAGTTGTTGTTTTGTGTACTATTCAATTAATATTCATATGACATTAGGCAAAGGACGAATTTTTGGAGATGCTTAGAAATATTGTATTACAATAAAATTTAACTTATATTACAACTTTCTAATGCTTTTGTGCTTTATTACACATGATTCTTCCAGGATAATAAATTTTATTTTAAATTTAAAACCGTGAAATATATGTTTAAAATAAAAGAATCGCAAACGTCGCATAGAAAAGTAAGCAAATAATAAATATTATTATTGTTATTAAATGCCTAAACATAAATGAAGTCATATAGTAAATGCACAGACACATATTAATTTTACTACATGTAAATAGTAGCAAGAGTATTTTTTAAACAAAATAATACTCCATTAAAAGACATGTACTATTAATAGTACAGCAGACGTAAAAGGGTAAAATGAATTTTATTTTATTTTATTTTATTTTTGTCCAAAAAATATTCGCTACGAGGTCCTTCTGTTTATGGTATTTAACTATTGGCTTGAGAATACCAAATTTCATAAGAAAAACAAATATGCGTTACTCAAATAATACAGTAAAATTTTAATAACAGAATTTAACAGCATCTTGATATAGCGATATTTGTGTTTGTCACAACTATTTTAAGATTATTTAAATATCTGATACGATTTGTTGACTTTGAAATGTTATTTTTTTTGGAAGGAAAACTTTATATAATGCTACACAGTTATTTAATTTCGACCAAGAAAAATAAGCCTGCGCAATCCTTCTGTTGGTGGAAAGAGAAAACACGAACTAATGGACTGCTATTACTAAGTTTCACAGAAAAAAATATGTTTTACCCAAATAATGCAATTAAAAGTAAGCAGAATTCAAAAGTATATTGATACAGTTAGATTTGCGAGAATCGCAGATAAAGTGTAAGGTACCTGTGCCTAATATGGACACCCGAAGAAAAATCTATTTTTTTCACCCCCATGTACACGTAATAGGACTCCAAAAATATATGACCATGATCCCTGGACTGTTGACTATCATTATTAAAATTAGCGACCCTGTAACTATTCCGGTTTAATTGAAATGATGAAAACAAAAAATGTTTACAGATGTCCATATAAGGAACCACTAGTCCCTATTATGGACAGGTGACTCTTTATTGATCTACTGCAAAAGGTGTATGGTAGAACCACTTTTCTATGGAATTTTAGAGGACAGGGGATAAAAAAAATATCTTAAGGTATTGCAGGGGACGGTAGGGCACAGTAAACATCTTCAGAATATGTACTTAGGAACGGGCGGTGATTTACGGTTCTGGCTCTTCGAAGACCGAAGCAAAGAACCTCAGTTACTACAAAAAATTATGAAATGGTAGTTGGTTTTGCTTAGCTTTCTATTTTTGTGAATCTCAAGATTCACCTGCTGTACTTCCAATGTGGACATATTGGGAATCGGGAGTAGTTTTATTAAATCTTGTAATAAATAAATAACGAAAACTTTTTAAAGCAATAATTGCAATAACAATTGAAAATATGTTTTAAAAGCTTTCTAAAACACTCCACTTTTCAATATTTAAAGTAATTTTACAATGTCAAAAAGAGTTTAAACTTACCTGCATTTACGATCAGCACACCACGAAACAACATGTTTCCTTCTAAATGGCGAACATTGCGCTTTTTTGTACTTTCCTGGCTTAATTATCTTTTCAAATGCTTTTCTTCTCTGATATGTAGCATGATTTTTATATCAAAATTATTACTTTTAAAAATATTAGGGGTGTCCATATTGAGAGCACTGTCCATATTGGGTACAAATACCTTATTTAAATTTCTCTTGCAGATTATTTGTGTTGAAATTATATAATTGTTTTCGAAGAAAAAACCTTTATGAAATATTGAACAGAACATTTGTTTTGACCCCTAAAAATATGCCTATAGATTCTTACTTGTATAAAGAAAGAACAATAACTATAAAAATGAGATTACTATGCTTTATAGAAAAAACAAATATGTATTACACAAATAATGCAGCTAAAATGAAAATTGGAAATCATCAATATTATATTGATACAGCTACGTATAGCGGTATCCAATAATATATTGCTAAATACGCTTATACATTTACAAATTAGTTGCAAATATTTGAACATACTTGAAAGAACTCCAGAAAATATTCATTTTAATAGAATAGAAAAATTTAGCGATTATATTAAGGAAATATTTCAATTCAAAAATCGGAAGATGTGGCAACTATTTTTTGATAACAAAGAAAGTTATTGTACAATTAGACACATAATATTTTTTATAAAGCTTAAAATTTATAGGTTTCTAAAAATATCTATCTATAATAAAGAATGATATATCGATTACTACTTTCCTTGCTAAATTAACTCAAAATAAAAAGCCTTATCTAAATGCAAATAGCTCGGAAAAATCAGCGAATAAGAAGCAGAAAATAAATTAGAAAAAAGTGTAGTCATCTCTTTTCACTGCAGAATGAAGAATTTAAAATCTAGACTTATCATAATGCAATGAAGAAAAAAAAGAAGAGGGGGATATTTCCGAAATTTTCATTTCGTTTTGAATAACAAATATATTCAGTGTGATAATATCATACTTAGAGTTTTAAATATAAAAATAATGAATGATTTTTTGAAGAATTTATACATTTTCTCTGATTGCTGAAAAGATGTAACATTAAAATTTTAATAAGTCTTAAATAGCACATCAAGCGTAACAAATGAGGTGCTTTCAAACAAAGTTTCATAAATACTCATATCTTTTTGTAATAGTATACAGTACAGTAGCCGAAATCTTTTGGGTGTCCCTGTAAATACTATCTGCTTTCTATTATACATATTTTACTATTATATCTATTTCCTAACATGTGAAATAGTTTAATATAATGAACCCCCCCCCCCAAAAAAAAAAGAATGTTCCGCCCATACCAGTATGTATTGTAATACTTATGAGTGGACTTGTAAATTATTAACAAATATTCTTTGCACTACAGATTGTACAGAATGTATCTTTTAGTATATACTTCATAGAATTATATCAGTTCTAATATGTTCGGAAGAGTGTGGTCTCGTTAAAATGCACTTGAATCTTGGTCGTAACATAGCGTATTACTTTTGATTGTCTGTATAATTAAACATCCGATTTTCATAAAATTTGAAATGACTTGACAAATAATGCAGCAATTGTAGATTTAAAATTTAAAACGATTTGGTATAGTAGTTATTGCCCTATTATATGTAAACAGACGGACAGAAAGACAACTATAGGTTCTTTGTATTTACATAATTACAAACGCACCTGAAAACAGTAAATAGATTTATTTGACTGTTTCCACCTTTCCCGAGTCATATTTAAAACAAATAAAAATGTAAAAAGTTTACTAAATCGATTAGAATTTTTAAATCACAAGATTAAGAACTTTACCTTTTTATAAACATTTTAATAACCAATTTATATTATTTAAGAAAGATGTTATCAAATATATTAAAAACAAATAACTTAACATGTTTCAGTTCCAATTCTGAGTGAAGAAAAAAAAATAAATAGAGTGGGGAGGGAGAAAAATTTCCAAAATTTATATATTTTTTTTATTATCAAATTTATTAGGCGTAGTAATATTATACCTAGCGTTTTAAATATTAAAGTAATGAATGATTTTTAAGAAGTATTTATACGTTTGAAATCTATATTGCAACTTATATAAAACATGCATTGATAATTAAACTCAGAAATATATATATATTTTTCAATTATATTTTTTGAGGTATCATCGAAATTATAATGCAAAAATATGTTCCCTCCCATCTAATTTGGAATCTTCTGAAACTAAAATTATGAAAAAAATTATAGGTTATAGATGTTACTTTAAATCTTGCTGGAAAACTATAGCGATTACTCTAGGTCGCATAGTTTTTGAGAAAAACACATGTTTCTGTTACAACCAAATTTCAATGTGTAGGCATTGAGAAAAGGTATTGAGGTGCATTGGAGGTACCTATCGTAGCAGAAGTATAAAAGCATTTTTGATAATGATTTTTGAAAAAATTCTTTTGTAATTAGCCGAGATCTTAACCCTTAAAGACAAGTACGGTTTAAACATAAATAATGACGGGAACGGCGTACTCTGAATATCATCGGCTTTTAAAACCCAGGTAACACTTTTTAATAATATATTTGTGTAATGCAATAGGTAGTAGCAGTATGAAAGCAATAAACTTTATACTGTTGCAAACATACCAATTTAATTTGAATTTATGACATAAATCAGGGTCGGACGGATAAGAAAATTAAAAAACATATATCCATTTCAATACTAGG
Source organism: Maratus speculifer (assembly GCA_964019185.1). Taxonomy (NCBI): domain Eukaryota; kingdom Metazoa; phylum Arthropoda; class Arachnida; order Araneae; family Salticidae; genus Maratus; species Maratus speculifer. The sequence goes on from OZ025302.1 coordinate 149,849,184, forward strand.
ATTTTTTTTAAAGTATTATTTGTCTTATTTAATGTAAAACATTCACTACTTCTGATATAGCAGTCACTATGTTACGAAATTTTTTGCATTAAAATGTCTATTTTTTTATTCCTTATGCATGCCTTAAATTTGCACTACCTTTATAAATACTATGGTGTTTGCAACTATTTTGCATTGAGTGGGTCTCTCATTACCACTCTTATATATTTAAAAGTTAGTTAAAACCTATCTGGAAAAACGCATCACGGACAAAAAAGGCTTTGCAAATTTGCGAGTTACTTTCTAAACAAGCTCCTTTAGCACAAAGCCATGTTGAACAAGGGTTTTGTGTTAGCTACAATGAAAAAAGAAAAAGTTATTACCGCGCTGAACTTTTATGAAATGTCAAATGAAGTTTAAATTTGCACTACTTTTATTCTCAGTACCTAGGTAAATTCCGTATTAATAGATTAGGATAACATGAAAAAAAAGGAGTTATACAGAACAAAAATATTTGATATTATTTAGGATTAATATCTCACTGATATGAGGAATCTCTTTTTGTACCATTTTTATGGTACACCCTTTTTATGTATTTCTAGTATATTTCAGATATATCCAACCCAACTTTGTATAGGCGCAATATTAAATTATTATACTTTCAGCAACGATTTCCTTTAAATAGTTCAGTTAACGCCTTCGCGATGAGAGCACTTTGTTTAATTTTTAATCTATAACCACCGGGTTTTTCAAAATAGAAAATTTTCTCTACGTGAATCCCGAGAATGTTCCAATTAAATAAAGTAAACTTTACAATAAAAAATATCTCGTTAGAAAAAAATAAAAATTTTAAGTATTCTTTGGGACACGTATACCAGTTGCTCGTCACCATGGGGTTAATAATACATATGTTTACTGTACGGATCTTTGTGAGTGCGAGTAATACTCGCACTTGACCGTTTATTTTGGATCCCTTTTCGTAACATTATTTTGCAAATCCTGCATGTATATTTTCAAATACTTTGAATTTTTTTTAATTAATAGCTTTCTGATGCTAATATTCCAGTTTCAGAAAACTCAATTTTATCAATAAAAATTACTCGGAAAAATTCTAAACAGCAAAGAAAAAACTTATTTTTATATTTCTTTAAATCGCGTAAACATATTATTTTCTGAGGTTATATTAAAGTTAAATTTATTTCGGAATCCCAGATAGTTCGCAATTGATATTCCTTACTTCAGTAAATATTTATGTTATATTTTAATAGATTAAGAAATGTTTGTCGATATTTATTATGTATTGTTAATTAAAAGGAGTTTCGGAATTTTATCATAAAGGAAATAGTCTGAAATATGCGATAAAATTAGTTTGGAAACGATCTTATTATTTTGAAAACGAAGTCTTTTAAATGTAGTAAGTGGGAAAATTATAAAAATATTTCAAGTGATGGCAAAGGCTATTTCAAGTTCAGCTAGGTGAGGAGGCCAACAAATTGGCGTAACCTTTCGTAGGGCTCGCCGTTGAAAAATGTACATCGACTTTCTCTTTTCTTTAAAACAAATTTCAAGCAATATTGGTTGTTAATAACCGTTTGTATTCGTTTATTGGATCTTTTTATCCAATTTCCGAAAATTGTTTCCATTTCAGATTGCGCAATTAGCTGCACCTGTCATTTTAATATGTTAACAGTACAACAAATGTGCAAGATTTATCTGTAAACAGCCTTCAAAAAAGAAAATTTTATGCTTCATATGGAAATGGACCAATATAGATTAAGTATAAGACTAATTATGTAAATCCGAAATTACTTAATTATTGTTTAGTAGTTCATTATTAATTTTTATTCTTTATGATTATAGTTGTAAGTAGCTTTTTATACATCTAAACTTCTGCTTTAGTATGTTATAACAAAATGAGTGTTTTGCGGAATACTATCATAAATTGTGGTAAGAAATAACTTATATAATTTTTGTAAGTTTAATTATTTGTAAAATTAAATGAAGCAGCAATAATTGATTGTTTTTCTCCAGTTGTACAATTTACAATGCGCGCCTGGTCATGTGATGAAAATTTGCGCGCCCGGCGGAAGGTTGAGCTCAACAAGCCCCACTTAGCAGATTCCATTTATTATCATCACGAAGTCCCACACAGTAGAAGGGAGGAGGCGAAACAAAGAAGTCACCTCATCCAGTTCACGGTTTAAATTCCAAAATACGTAAAAATTGAATCCGCATATTGAAACGCAATTGGTCTGCCAATTCATATTTTAGTTTGGAACATCTGAAAACCCTATTTCAGCTGTTGAGTCGTCGGTTTACCATTATGTTTTCCTGCTCCAAGTTTTCCATGTGCTCATACTTTTGGCTGCAGCAAAACACAATGGTAACCTACGAGCATACTGCTAAAATCGGGGTTTCAAGAGTTTTCCGACAAGATATAATTTGGCAGACCAATTGCGTTTTAACATGTGAATCAAATTTTAAATCTGGAATTTCAGCCATAAACTCGAACTATGCTGAAGCCTCTCTGCACATTACTTTTTTAAGTTATATTATTCTATTTCCGTGAATGTTTTAAGTGGCGTAGCTAGGATGGGTGACACCTGGGACGGATGTAAATATGTCACCCCCCATTCCAATCCTTCATATTTTTTTCAGTCAGAATTCTTTGTTATTAGAACAAATTTCCATACCATTCCACATTAACCTTTTGTCCTCCTACATTTAAAAAAAAGGAGCGATTCATCATAGTCCATCATTCTTCCCAAAATCCGTAAAAGTCAATGTGGTGTCTATATGTAGAAGAAAATTCTTTCTTTTAAATTATGCTTTTGCTATTCACTTTTTGGACAATGGGGCATGCCTTATTTAGATAACCATATTCTGTATAAAATATCACGTTCTCAAAGAAAAGAAAATTAACTATATTGCTTTCGTGAGTTAAAAATTTCATTTTATTTCAGAATTCCTCTCCAAAATCTTATAAGATTAATTTTTTTATTCGAAAAGAAATATTGGGTGCCACCAATTAGAGGGAGACACCCGGGGCGGACCGCCCCCTCCGCCCCCCGCTAGCTACGCCACTGTGGTTTTATTGTGGATAGCAAGAACTTTGTATGCATTTGAATAACAATTTTATGAAAAAAATTATTGAAATAGGGTTACAAATAACATGAATGTTATTCCATTTATCAAGTTTTTACAAATATTTTTGTATGTATAAGAGGAAGCCTTATTTGAATATTGAAAAATTTGTAAAGTTCATCATATGCTATCGCTTTCCGAAACAAATATATCGATTTCTTCCTAGAGTAAATTAATTCAAAGTAGAAAATATTATGGAAATTCAGACAGCCTAGAAAAGTACGAGGGAATAAAAAGTGCAATATAGATTCTCAATTTCCCTCCAGATAAAGTATTTAAATCTTCGTATGGATTATTGCGTTGTAAATATTCTGCGATATTTTTTAAAGAAATTTTTTTTCTGTTAAATATATTTTATTACTTAATAAAATAGAGCTTTTGTAAGTTACTTGACATATTTGGATTATTTTAGATGTTATATCGAGTAACTTTCTTTCAACGTATAAAAGGCGTAATTTAATGATGTTATGTATGGCCAACATATTGCTCCTATACTATCTTCAGAGTGAATTTTGTAAAAAAAAAATGTATTTAAAATATTATTTTATTGGAAATTATTCAACTATAAAATATTACATTAGCGGATACGTAATCAAGAATGTCTGATCAAAAATTTTAATGATTGTGGAAGAGACGAATCAGTGTATCGTCCAGCAACGGATAATCGCAAAGCAACGTTTTTGACACAAAGCCCTACACAAAATTATTTTACAGTTGTTTTAGATTTAAATTTATTATTGTAGATTAAATGATAGTAAAGAGTCTTTTATAATTTAAAAAATTATTAGAGTATAAAACAAAGTTTACAGAAAGGTTTACTGTTTACCAGAGGAAAGAGATTGTCGATGTAGTTGTTTAACATGCAAGTAAAGTCAAATTAAATCTTGTTATATTTAATATCTGTAAACTTTTAATTATTTATATAAACCAATGCATTAATCTACATATAATTTGCATTTAGTATTTACAGCCATGAACTCAAACTATGCTGAAGCCTCCCGGCACATTGCTTTTTTTAATTATAATTTCCTATTTCCGTGAATGTTTTAATATGGAAAGCAAGAACCTGGTATGCATTTGAATAATAATTTTACGAAAGATTTTATTGAAATAGTATTACAAATAACATTAATGTTATTCCGTTTATCAAGTTTTTACAAATATTTTTGTATGTATAAGAGGAAGAATTATTTGAATATTGAAATTTTTGTAAAGTTCAGCACATGCTATCGTTTTCTGAAACAAATATATCGATCCTCTTCCTAGAGTAAATTAATTCAAAGTAGAAAATATTATGGAAATTCAGACAGCTTAGAAAAGTATGAGGGTATAAAAAGTGCAATATAGATTATCAATTTCCCTCCAGATAAAGTACTTAAATAAGATTATTGCGTTGTAAATTTTCTGCGATATTTTTTAAGAAAAAGAAAAGTCTGATAAATAAATTTTATTACTTAATAAAATTGTGCTTTTGTGAGTTAATTGAAATATTTAGATTATTTCAGATATTATACTGAGTAACTTTCTTGAAAAATAAATAAGGCGCCATTTAATGATGTTATGTACGGCCAACATTTTGCTCCTTTACTATCTTTAAATTAAATTAAGTAAAAAAAAAAGTATTTAGAATGTTATTTTATGGGACGTTATTCACCTATCAAATATTACATCAGCGGATACGTAATCAAGAATGTCTGTTCAAAAATTTTTAATGATTGTGGAAGAAACCAAACAGTGTATCGTCCAGCAACGGATTGTCGCAAAGTAACGTATTTGACACAGAACCCTAAATAATATTATTTTTCAGTTGTTTAAGAGTTAAAAATATTACTGTATATTAACTGATAGTAAATTATCTTTTTATAGTTTAAAAAATTATTAATGCATAATACAAAGTTTACTGAAAGTTATATTGTTTACCAGAAGAAAGTGAATGTCGATGCAGTTGTTTTACTTTGCAAGTAAAGTTAAATGAAATCTTGTTATATTTACTAGGTGTAAACTTTTAATTATTTATATGAACCAATGCATTAATCGAAATATCATTTGCATTTAGTGTTTCAGAAAATTGAATCTGTAAAGTTAATCTGCAGTATAGAAATTCTCGTTTTGAGCCTTATTCAGCGATAACCAAAACAATTTTTATTTAAGAATGGAAATGGTATGCGGAAGATTTTTTTAATTGACCTCAAAACCATAAGAGGCCGTTAAAACTGTTGTTAGCTTTCGTTTTTTCAAAAACTAAAACAAAATCACTTCACCTTTTTTCATTCACGTATAAAAACATTTCATATTTATTTACTTAGAAGGTGTCACAAATAAAAATTAAATTAAAGAGTTGACATGTTTCGGTTCATTAATAAGAACCGTATTCATAACATATAAAATCAGTAGAAAATTAAATGACACTGGATATAAATATAATTTAAAAATCAAAACAAAACATTGCGCCCGCTATGATCGTGAATATAGCCATTGCCAACGCGGCATATAAATATAATAAATTTTGACCATATATTAAATTTAAAATGTATAAAATTAAAATTAAAAAAGTAGAAAAACTAAATGACTCTGGATATAAAGGTAATTTAAAACCCCCAAAACATAAAATATTGCGCCCTCTATGATCGTGAATAGCCAATGCCATCGCGGTTCCTCCTATTAGACTTATCCTTTAAATATTTGTTTAGTAATTCTAACCACAAACTCGGAATGTCATAAGAATAAGAATCATTACAAACTCTATCCCTCCTAGAATATATCTCTATGGATTCACGGATGATTAATTTTCGGAATAAACTGGAAATGAACACTAATCTACTATCTTTAAAACAAATTTTAACCCCCCTCTTTAAAAACAATCTTGATAACGCAGTCTTATCCCTACCAAATTTTATGTCACATTCATGCTCTTTCTTTCTAACCCCAAATTTTCTACCTGTCATACCGATATAAAAATTAATATCCCCCTCTTCATTCTCATATGGAATTTCATATACCCCTGCTAGATCATCTTGTGGAACCGGATCAAAAGCTCTGTATAGAAGATGTTTTAACTTAGGAGGTGGCTTAGCAATTAATTCTATTTTAAACTTTTTTAATTTAGCTTTAAGCCTCTCAAAATTACCCTTTATATAAGGAAACGATAGCCTTCTATCGTTTCCTTATTGTTTCTTATTCCTTATTATTTCCTTATCGTTTTTTATTTGTGACACCTTCTAAGTAAATAAATATGAAATGTTTTTATACATAAGAGGCCGTGCAATTTTAACGTTATTGACATTTTGGTAACTTTCGAACCCTTTCCCCCTTTCGATATCATACGCTGCTATCGTCCCTTGAACCCCTTCGATAATAGTTACGTCATCAAAGTATGAAAAATTTAGATTTTTAGAATTTATTTTCTTTTTCGAAGTGATATACAAAACTTGTTACATTTATCTTTTGCATTTTTTAATGTTTCAAATGAAGAAAAATCAATAAAATATAACTTTACATATAGAAAAACTTTATATGAGATAATACTAAAGAAATAGTTACTATATATATATTTTTTTAAATATCTGTTTATTACATAATGCATTCAACATAATTTAAGTCCTGTTGCACTTGTCATGAACGGAGGAAGGTTGGGGGGAGGGGGGGTTAGATAGAAATTATTATTAACAAAACAAGTGGACAAGACATTTTCTATTTCTCTCTCATTTATTAGTAAACACAAGCTTTATTTTAAATATACTTCACATATGGTTTCTAGAACCGTGATTTTATATGCCTACACATATGAAGAAAAATAGAAATGTCAAACGTTGGGGTATTCCATATTTTAGAATTAAATATTTTTATAATAAATTAGTGATTTTTATAATAACTTTGTATTTTCAAAAGTAGATAACAGGATAAAAATGATAACGTGCTATTTTGTACCAAAGACCATGTTACAAATAAAAAGAGAAAATTTTCAATGGATCAAAAATGATATCGATACCAAAAGACAACACACCTCTCCTCTTAGAGATATCTTACAATATCACATGCCAAACACCACCTCCCCTCTAAAAGAATAATGTTACATTTGTACAGCCCCTAACCAACAGGAGTGTAAATCCAAAATGCCCGGCAAATCTTGCCGGGTAATGAAGTGCGTTCATACTATATCAAAGTTTTGAAAATATTCAGATCTTGGTGTAATATAATACAGTATTTCGGATACAGATTATTTATATTATTTCCGCATTATTATAAATGTATCTGCTTTCTACTGTAAAGAATGTAACTTGCGGTAAACCTTAGCAACCTATATAAATTTCATAAAATATGACATAGTTTAATATAGTTAAAACGTGCCCCAAATAATGTTTTCCCCTATATCATTAGGTAATGGCATATTTTGCGTGGCCCTGTAAATTAATAACAAATATTCTTTTGACCACAAATTGAACAGGATGTATATTTTAGTACATATTTTCTAGATTCATATCAATTTTGTTAACTTCGAAAGAGTATAAAGCCATTAAAATGCACTTAAAACCATTGTTTTCCCATTGGGCATAATGCAATTGAATTCTTTTGATTGCCCCTGTAATCAAAAGATGCATTCGATTTACATAAAATTTGAAATGACATGACAAAATTATGCAATAATTACATAGTTCTTATTTCAAACTATTCAGTTTAATAGTTTTCACTCTGTTACATGCGGACAGACGGACAGACTGAACGACGACTGTAGGCGCCACGTATTTACCTGTTTATGAATGCACCAAAAAATTAACTGCGGTTTTGCGAGATTTCTCGCTAAAAACATTTTCGCGGAGAGGAAATGAATTGTAAAATGAGTCTTTTCATTTTACCAGATTTTTAAATCAAAATTAGAATTCTACTAGGAAAATTTTAACGAAAATTACATATGACAGAATCTAAAAAATCAATTTATTTTTGATTAAAAAAATGAAAAATTTATAGCAGCTAATCTTTATTAGCAGCCAGTAATTTTCAGATAAGTTTCCGAGTAGATTTTACAATGTATTAATTACTTCCATGTACCCCAAAAAATGTTTCTTTGGATACTATGATAGATCAATTAAATATTGTAACTGCATAACATAAATTGTACATGCATTCGTAAGGAAAAGTGTCAATGTTATTTCTGTTATATCTACATGTTTCCAGTTAAATATTTTTACTGAATATGAAAATATTTACTCGTATCCGAAAACAAATTTTCCGGGTACAGAGAATCGATTAATGCACCATGAAAACTACTCGGAACCATTTTCGAAAACTACAGACAACTAATTAAAAATTATATTCATAAATTGTTATCCAAAGATTGTTTTCAAAGATAAATTCTTTTCTCAATTTTTAATGTTAAACGAATACGTTTTGCACTACCAAGGTTAAAGGATCTTTCTGTACACTGTTAAAAATAAAGGTGACGAACCGGTTGCATTTGACGCCCAGGGGTGAAAAGGTTAAATAACTTGACACCAGCGGGCTTGAAAATGTGTTTGGGGTGCCATTGGGTGTTTTACGCTAATTAGGGTGCCGCGCAATTCATACCGTTGGAAGATTTCCACCCCTTAGTCATTTGCGCATGCTCTGTAACGTGTATCCTTGCACTTCAACTCGCTGTCACTGGTGGATCAACAGACCAATTTTTTCCTACGATGACTATTACCGCTATATGCTATCCCAATTTTGTTTAGAACTTCGGATGGCTAACTTTTGGCGAGCTTTTTTATATAAAGCAACCTTTGAATTTCAGGACATATGAACATTTCAGGGAGACTTTGAAGGTGAGCTTGATGGCCGAGTGGATAGGGCGCTGAGTTTTTAACCAGACGTTCTGCGTTCGAATCCATCGAGGGCCGAAAGTCGGTTAGTATATTTTTAAATTTTTTATCATTGGGCACTATGGATTAAGGGTACCATCTTTTCACTCTAATTAAAGGTGCTATTTTGGCTCCTTTAGGTGTGTCACCAGTGAGACAAGCCTTTCACCCTTAAAGGTGCATTGTGTCACCATTAGTTTTAACAATGTAGCACAGCATCAATATTATCATACAGAAATAATTAATATTTTAATAAAAAAACTGTTCTTTCGAAAAATGACAAAGTATAACTAAACCATTAATTTTAAATTTTATTTAACTATTTTTTCAATATTTTTTTTTTATTTAACCTCTTTTCTGATTTGTTCGTACGTCACACAGGCAACGTGTTTTTACCAATCATAATTTGCTGGTATCACGTACGGGCATCCATATTTCCTTCAATATTTATCATTCTCATCAGTAAATTTTTATTCGAAATTTTGCATTTGTATTATTTAAGCAAAGCATTTTTTTGATTCATTCAGGCAAAAATTTCTTTTTTGAATACCGATGTTAAAAGATTTAAAATTCCGCAGAAAATATGAACAAATAGGCTTTATTTGAAACTTTTTTGTTGTTCTTGTTTCTTAAACATTGATCAGTTAAGTTGTTGAAAAAAGAACAGTCTATTTTTTTATTTAAAGAAATTTCCAATACGGAGAAGCGTTACTACTTGTTCATTAACAGTCTTGTATAAAATTAATGTTACGATCTTCTTCCCCAAGTAGAATAATTTAAAATATAAAGTTTCAGGAAAACTCTGGGAGCTGAGAAGGAAAGAGTTAATGAATAATGGAGAATAAAAGGTAAAAAAAAGTATAGATATCCGTTTATTCTCTGGATAATGAGACCTTGAGAACTTGATCTGGTGGGATTACCTGGTCAAATCTTTTTTTTTTTTTCGAAGTAAAGTTTGATGGATTACCCTCTTTGTTTTGAATAATAGCTCCATTAAAATTTCTTAAAACTTACCAATTCCCTACATTATAAAACTAAGAAATAATTGCTTGAAAATACGTTTTGATTCAGTACCTTTTCCAAAATATTCGTGGTATTTGTAAATGTTCGTGGTATTTTTAGAGAATATTTCTTGATACTTTCTAATATTTTAGGTTTGATAGAAATTTTCTTTTAACACAACATCTTTTACAAACTTAATGCACTATTTGATCATTTTTGAAAAGATGTCTATATTGAAAAGCATTTTTAATTGCATTTTTTAATTGCAAAATGACGTTTATTGCCTTAATGTTACTACAGATTGAGTGCTTTAAAATAGTTTGGTCTTTTGTAATTATTTATTAATACGTAGCATTACCATGTTTCATTTGTTGTGTCCGTCTACATGCATGTAAAGTGAATAAATTAGCCTATAGAGTGAATTGTAATTTAATACAGTAAATCATTGCACATTTTTTTGGAGTCATTTCAAATTTTGTGAAAATAGAATCAAAATTTTAAAATACATTAATAATTGTTATCTTCATTCTATTAACCCTTAAATGCATAGGATAGAACGCATTCCAAAAAATGCGCAATTCAAAGAATCAGAATTCATACCAGAAAAATCTAAATAGTAAATTTTTCTTTCATTAATTACGAATGGTCTGTCATTAAGTAAAGTGAAAATTGCTCTTTTAAATTTCTGGTGAGAATACGGAATATGTGAATAAAACCCCCAATAAATCGGGAACACTTATGGTATCGAAAATGATACAATATGCATTTAAGGGTTAAATCAAATCATACGTAATAAATTCATTGATATCCGATGATAGATATTAAATCTAGTTTACCATGGCCAACATCGGCAATTTTTTTATTAAATACTGTCATACGAGATTTCCGTGAGTGTAAGTTATCATGATCGTCATATTAATGATTGATCCATGATATTTCGTATGACTGAATTTAATATGTATAATCGTAATAAATTTTGCATCGATCCACTTTTGCATACGCGTGGAACAGCTATTGCATCAAGATCTGAATATTTATAAGATTAGTTATAGTACGAATACGTTATTTGCCGTGTTTGACTTGCAATTTCCAGCTTGTTTTTAATTCTCTCTCACTGACAATATTGAAAGAACGGAATAAACGCTAAGAATTTCAATTAACATCGGTGAAGGGTTCTTTCAGTTCAACAGCATGAGTATTATTGTATTTAGAAATTAAATAGTAAAAGTAATATTTAAATATTAAATTTTATTTACCAAAGATTTTATGTTTATTCTATTCAAATACAATCAACAACTATTCAAGAATTAAAATAATTACTTTATTAATATGTTTTAAACAGCCTTTCAATGTTTCTTTTAATTTAACATAAAACAATGTATTTATGAATTTAAATAATTTTCTAACACGGTAGGAGCATTGGTACTTGTTCGTAACTGTCTCGTAACAAATTAATGTGACGAACTCTTTCTCCAAGTAGTTTAATTGAAAATATAAAGTTTCCGGAAAACTTTGAGATCTGAAGAGAAAAGGGGGAATAAATAATGGAGAATAAAAGAGAAAAAGTAGATCTCCCTTTATTCTTATTTATGCGCTCTTTAGAACTTGATCTGGTGGGATTACCTGGTCAAATCTTTTTAAAAAAGAAAAAGTTTGATGGATTTCCTCCTTTGTTTTGAATAATAGTTCTATTAAAGTTTTTTAAAACTTACTAACTCCCTACTTTATAAAACTAAGAAATAATTGCCTAAAAATGTGTTTCGTAAATTATTTTCGTGGTAGTTTAGAGCATATTTTTGAAACGTTCTAAGATTCTTTTTTTAGTTGACCGTAATTATCAGAAACGTTTTCGAGTAGATTTTACTATGCATTAGTTAGTTCTCTCCACCCGAAAAGTTAGTTTCTCAGATACTGCCGTAGCTTAAGTAAACATTGTTAGCTGCATAACTGAAATTGTATATGTATTTATAAGGAAAAGTTTTTATGTTAATGCTATTAATTATACATGTTTTCGTTAAATTTTTTTGCTGAACATGAAAATATTTGAGATCTCACAGCATTCCGAAACCGGTGTTCCAGGGAGAAAGAACCTGATTTATGCACCATAAAAGATAATCGGAAACGGTTTCGAAAAATACGTGCAGTTAATAAAAATTTAATTTTATAAACTAAGTACCGTAACCAATTTAGATGCCCAAGTGCTTTAACACTGGTATTTTTTGAAAGTTTTGTTAGCCTTATCTAATCAAACATTTTTTTGCTCTGAATTAAGGAGAAGAAATCCTTACAATATTACTGGTTTTGGGAACCCACCCTGACTACGCCACTGAAACTTTTATTTAAATTTCAAAGATAAATTATTTTGGAAGGTTTCCAAAGATAAATGAAAACTTTTCGGACGACCAAGAGTAAGGATTCTTTCTGTAACACTGCATCAGTTTGTCATGCAGGAATAATCATTCTTTTTATGTAAATAAATATATGCTTTACATAAATGACAAAGTATAACTAAATTATTAATTTTAAAATTTATTTAAATATTCCTTCGATATTTTTTTTATTTAACAGGTGCCCTGATTTGCCCCTACATCATACGGGCTACATGTCATTGCCAATCATGTTTTAATATGTACACTGTAAAAAATGTCAGATGTTTTTGAATATGTAAAAATGTACTATAATCAAAAACGAAAATATACAGTGACCTCTTCTAACTCATCTAAGGTTTCGAAAAACGTTTCTTTACCTTTAAAAATCCCAGAAAGTTATTTGTTTTCGAAATTTAAAGAAGAATTTTTAAAAATTAATTTTTATTAGCTGCCCGCCCATTTCAGAAACGTTTCTAAGTAGCTTTTACAGTACAATAATCACTTTTCTAAAATCAAACTATCACTTTTTCGGATTCCATCAATTCTCAAGTAAACATTTTCAACTGCATAACTGATTTTGTGCATGCAATTGTAGCAAAATAACATCAATTTTCATATTAATGATAATACTGTTAATATTGCATGTTTGTTTGTTAAACGTGCTCTCTGAATATCAAAATATTTTCGTATGAAATGGTAGCATCGGAAAAAGTGATATTTTGATTTGGGAAAAGTGATTATTGTACTGTAAAAGCTACTTAGAAACGTTTCCGAAATGGACCGGCAGCTAATAAAAATTAATTTTTATAAATTCTTCTTTAAATTTCGAAAACAAATAGTTTTCTGGGATTTTTAAAGGTAAAGAAACGTTTTTCGAACCTTAGGTGAGTTAGAAGAGGTCACTGTATATTTTCGTTTTTGATTTCAGTACATTTTTATATATTCAGAAACATCTGACTTTTTTACAGTGTACGGGCATCCACATTCTATCATGATTTTTATTCTAATCAGTAATTTTTTATTCTAAATGTCTCATTATTTATTCCACACACTTTTTTATTCATTTAGGCAAAAATCTCTGTTTTAAAATGCCGCCGGTGATAAAATATTAAAAATTCTGTAAAATACATGAAAAAGAATAGTCATTATTTGGAAGTTTTTTTCAAAATATTGATGAGTTAAGTGGTTAAAAAAAAGTCTATTTTGAATTAAAATAATTTTCTAACAAGGGCGAAGTTTAACTGATTGTTCAATAACACTCTTGTTTGAAATTGATGTTACGATCTTCTTTCCCAAGTAGATTAATTAAAAATATTAAGTTTCAGGAAAATTCTGGGAGCTGGGGAGAAAAGAGGGAATAATAATGGAGGGAATAAAATGAAAATAAGTATATATCTTTTTATTCTTTGGATAAAGCGCTCTTTAGAACTTGATATGGAGAATTTCCTGGTAAAATCTTTTTTTAAAAATAAAAAGTTTCATGATTACCTCCTTTGTTTTGAATAATAGCTTTATTAAAATTTCTTTAAACTTATTTACTCCATACATTACATAACTAAATTATATGAATATACGTTTTGCCTAAGTGTCTTTTCAAAAATATACAAATTATTTTCGTGTTATTTTAGAGAGTATTTTTGAAACGTTCTAATATTGTAATTAAAAAAAACTTCTTTTAATGTAAGTATCCTTTTAGGAACTGGCTACACTATTTAATGATTTTTAGAAAGAGGCCTACATTGGAATTAATTTTTAATTGCATGTTTCAATTACAAAAAGGCGTTTGTTGTGGTAACGTTATAAGAGCTTGTTGTACTTTCAAATAAACGCACACCTGAAAGAATTTTGCTTAAATTTCCCTTTTTATAGAAAATATTTTTAGGCTCTTTTGTAATTATACAAATACGTAATGTGCAGAGCTCTCGCTGGGTGTTTCCGTGTGTCTGCAAATGAAGTGAAAAAACTAACTTATAGAACGATTTGAAATTTAATGTAAACAATCATTGCAAAATTTTGTGGAGTTATTTCAAATGAAAAAATCAATTTAAAATTGTGAAAATTGAATCGAAACCCAAAAATATATTAATAAAAGTTTTCTTAATTATATTAAATCCTATTATGAGTAATTAATTCTTAGATATTCCACGGTAGGTAGCGAATTTTAGAAAAAGAGAATCAAAACTTCTAAAGATATCAATAAAAGTTTTTTTCATTCTATTAAATTTTATCATAAGTAATAAATTCATTGATATCCCAAGGTAATAAATCTAGTTTGCCATAGCGGTTATTATTTAAAGCCTGTCATAAGAAATTCATTCAGTGATATTCGATGATATGTAATGATTCTAAATTGCCATGATTGTCACATTAAAGATGCATTCATGGTATTTCGTATTACTGAATTTAATATGTATAATTGCAATAAATTTTGCATTGATCAACTTTTGTTCACCAGTGGAACAGCTATTGCATCAACATCTGAATATTTATGAGATTAGTTACAGTGCGAACACACCTCATTTGACACGCTTTGCATGCATTTTCCTACTTGTTTTTAAATTTCTTGCACTGACAATTTTGGTAGAAGGGAATAAACTCTAAAAATTTCAGCCTACATTGATTAGGGGATCTTCCAATTCGTCAGCATGAGTATTATTATATAGAAATAATGTATAACTAAATATTCAAATATAAAATTTTATTTACTTTTAAGTGTCTTCTATTCAAAGACAGTCAACAGCTATCCAAGAATTAAACTATTTGCTTTATTAATATTTTTTAAACGTCCTTTCAAAGTTTCTTTTAATTTAACAGAGAACAATGTATTTATGAACTAAAATAATTTTCTAACATGGAAGAACTTTACTGCATGCTCTATAACTGTCTTGCATAAAATTAATATGACGATCTTCTTCCCCAAGTAGATTAATTGGAAATATAAAGTTTCAGGAAAACGCCGGGTGCTCAGAAGAAAAGGGGGAAAGAATAATGAAGAATAAAATGAGAAAAAAAAGAAAGGAAAATGGTAGATCCTCTTTTATTCTCTGGATAATGCGCTCTATAGAATTTGATCTGGCGGGATTACCTGGTCAAATCTGTTTAAAAACAAAACAGTTTGATGGATTACCTCCTTTGTTTTGAATAATAGCTCTATCTAAGTTTCCACTATTTAATGATTTTTAGAAAGAGGCCTACATTGGAAAAAAAAAATTATTGAGTTTTCCAATTACAAAATGGCGTTTGTTGCAGTATTGTTATAAAAGTTTGTTGTACTTTCAAATAAACGTACATATGAAAGAATTTTGCTTAAATTTCCCTTTTTATAGAAAATATTTTTAGGTTCTTTTTTAATTATACAAATACGTAATGTCCAGAGCTGTCGCTGGGTGTGTCCGTGTGTCTGCGTGTGAAGTGAAAAAACAAACTTATAGAAAGATTCGAAATTTCATGTAAAGAATCATTTCAAAATTTTGTGGCGTTATTTCAAATGAAAAACTAAATTTCAAATTGTGAAAATCAAATTTTCCTCATTATATTAAATTCTATAATGCGTAATTAATGCACAAATATTCCATAGTAGGTAGTGAATTTTAAAAAGTAGAATCAAAACTTCGAAAGATATCAAGACAAGTTTTATTTATTCTGTTAAATTTTATCATACGTAATAAATTCATTCATGTCACATGTTAGGTAATGAATGTATTTTGCCATGGTGGTTATTATTTTCAGCCTGCCATAAGTAATTTATTCAGTGATATTCGATGATAGGTAATGATTATAGATTGCCATGATCGTCACATTAAAGATGCATTCAGGGTATTTCATATTACTGAATTTAATATGTAAACTTTTAATAAATTTTGCATTGGTCAACTTTTGCACACCAGTGGAACAGCTATTGAATCGACATCTGAATATTTATAAGATTAGTTGAAGTGGGAACACATCGCATTTGACAAGCTTTGCATGCATTTTCCAATTTGTTTTTAATTTTCTTGCACTGACAAATTTGGTAGAAGGGAATAAAGTCTAAAAATTTCAGCCTACATTGATTAGGGGTTCTTTCAATTTGACAGCATGAGTATTATTATATAGAAAGAGTATATAACTAAATATTTAAATATAAAATTTTATTTACTCATCCTTTTAAGTGTATTCTATCCAAAGACAGTCAACAACCATTCAAGAATTAAAATATTTGCTTTATTAATATTTTTTAAACGCCCTTTCAAAGTTTCTTTTAATTTAACATAGAACAGTGGATTTATGAACTTAAATAATTTACTATTTGTCATATAACTGTCTTGTATAAAACTAATGTGACGATCTTCTTCCTCAAGTAGATTAATTAAAAATATAAAGTTTCAGGAAAACTCTGGGAGTTGAGGAGAAAAGAAAAAATCAATAATGGAGAACAAATTAAAAAAAAAAATTAGATCTATCTTTATTCTTTGGATAATGCGCTCTATAGAATTTGATCTGCTGGGATTACCTGGTCAAATCTTTTTAAAATCGAAACAGTTTGATGACTTACCTCTTTTGTTTTGAATAATAGCTCTATTAAAGTTTCTTAAAACTTACCAACTCCCTACATTATAAAAATGAGAAATAATTACATAAAAATAAGTTTTGCCTCAGTGTCTTATGCAAAATATTCAAATTATTTTCATGGTAGTTTAGAGAATATTTTTGAAACTTTCTAATATTATAAGTTTGAAATAATTTTTTTTATTTATTTTTTTTTAACGTGAGTATCCTTTTATGGACTGTTTGCACTATTTAATGATTTTGTTAAAGAGGCTTACATTGGAAATAATTTTTAATTGCATTTTTCAATTACAAAATGGCGTTTGTTGAAGTAATGTTATAACATCTTGTTGTACTTTCAAATGAACGCGCATGTGAAAGAATTTTGCCAAAATTTTCTTTTATAGAAAACATTGTTAGGTTTCTATGTAATTATATATATATGTTACAGGCCAAACCCGATTTTAGGCCAAACTAAATTGGCCTAGGCCAAACCGGTCTATCCTAACGCCCATCGGATAAACTAGTTTTTCCTAGGCCAAACCGGTTTATCCTATCGCCCATCGGATAAACTAGTTTTTCCTAGGCCAAACTAGTCTATCCTAAGGCCCGTAGGACAAACTAGTTTTTCCTAGGCCAAACTAGTTTGGCCTAACTCTTATAGGATAAACTAGTTTAACCTGATGTTTATTGGTCTGAACTAGTTTGTCCTAGGCCGATCTAGTTTATCCTAGGCCAATTCAATTTGGCGTGAGTTTATTAAATTCAATGACCGCCTCAGCGCCAACATTCTAGTTTGTCCTAGGCTGATCTAGTTTATCCTAGGCCAATGTAATTTTACTTGTTTTTAGCTCACAGGCGTCAAAGCCTGAGAAATAGTGGGTTCGCAGGTTCTGTATGTATGCATGTATGTACGTACGTATGTACGTAACGCGACAACTCTTGATAGAAATAATGTAATTTGGAGCGTTATTATCTCATCAGGCTAACAAAGCCTGAGATCAAATATGCCTATGGGTTTTGTATCTATGTACGTACGTAAGTATGTAATGCAATAATTCTTGATAGAAATACCCTATTTGCATCAAAATTTCATTATAGATTTATTCTTATGAGGAGCTTTTCTGATTAATTTTGGGAGGTCATTGGAGAAGAATAAGGGGGAGGAAGATCGAGAGGCTGATTCGCCCCTTCTCTTGATTCAAATAAATGGGTTTCCATGCATTATTAGTATATAGCAGCATTATGATGAGGCGCCTTCATGATAAGTTGTGGGTGTTTATTGTTTAAGTATAAAGAGAGGGGGGAGTAAAAGTAACGCCCCATAATTTATGTAAATGTGTTTTTCACACTTCCCTAATTAGTTTTGGGAGTTAATTGGTTAAGAACAAAGGGAAGAAAAGGAGGTTCCTGCCTAATTTTGCCAAATGGGTTTTTCATGCAGAATTAACCGATTTGCTGCAAATCTTTGATTTGTCCATTCTGATGAAGCGCGTTACTGGGAAGCGTACAATTTATTTCTTTCCTTAATTTATATAAACTAGTTATAATACAGAATTATACAATTTGCTTAAAATTTTGGACATACATTCATTTTGATCAGACACTTCTTTAATTAATTTGGGGTATATATATATATATATATTTGGTTAAGTATAATGGGTAGTGGACGATTTATCGCCTTCCTAAATTAGATAAATGTGTTTTTATGCAGATTTGTCCGACTTGCCGATTAAATTTTGAATTTTTTTTAATAAGGCGAATCCCTAAAGATTTTGAATATTTAATGATTAAGTATTAAAGGAGGAATGGAGGATCACCCTCCTTAAATCAGATGAACGCCTTTTTGAGCAGAACTATCTTATTTGCTTCAAATTTTGGATAATTGTTCAATTTTATAAAGCTTATCTGTGATTAGTTTTGGGGTTCAAAGGTTAAGTATATTTGGGGGAAATGAGGAAAAAGTGTTGGGGGAACTTGTTTTTTCGAGGGTGTTATTCTTTAAAAAATAAGCTTGTAATACGCAATTAGTGTTAACAGCCTGTGAATGCAAAGCCATCAGTTTAACAGGGCAATATTCTTTTTAATATTAATCCCGACTACTGCTCTATTGCTAACCTTGTGCAAAGTGGTTTTGCTATCACCCCTGTATAATGTATTTTATTCGAAGGGTAGTAGAATATTGTTAGATGTTTGCATCAGTTTCTACTCAATTTATGCAAAAAAATCAGATTTTAATTCACATACATTTAAGATTTCTTTAAAAAGTACTGCATACATATTTATTGGGTAAATTTACAATGTATTTTTAAATTACGATGTGTTCGCAGAATGGGAAATACACAATGTATTATTGATTCTTTAGATTTTTAGACCTTTCAATATTCAAATAGAGATTCATTAAATAGTTAATGTAGTTTAGAACAAAAGAAAAAAAGGAGAGATATAAACATCATAACTTTTGAATAGGTTTAGTAAAAAGTAGATTTGTAAATATATTTCTCTGTCATTCCTTAAGGCTTTTCTCAAATCCAAAAGAGCTACATCCTAACACATTTATGAATTAATTCCTTTTCGGAGATTTCTTTAAGATTAATAGGCATTCTCACTCAGAAAATATGTAATCGAATGGTGTTAACTATTTTTTCATAAAAGCGATGTATCTTTGAGAAAATACTATTAAAGCTCCGTTTTGAATCGAATTTCCATTTACAACTTCATGGAAAAGAATAACTTGACGCCGTGACAAGAATAGCTTATATGTCGACAGGTAATTAATTTCTCAAAAATGGATTCAATTACAAATTATGTTCAGCTGCCAAACCCGATTTTGAGACAAATCAGATAAACCTAGACCAAACTATTTTATCCTAACGTCAATTGGAATAAACTAGTTTACCAACGCCAAACTTATTTATCTAAATGCCCATAGGATAAACTAGTTTTTTCTAGGTAAGATGGTAATCCTTCATTTTTTCTTTCATACTTAACCATTAAACCCCCAAAACTATTCAGGGAATCGCTTTATCAGAAAGAACCTACATCCAAAATTTGACGCAAATCCGTAAATTCTGAGTCAAAACCATTTATCTAAATTATGGGGGGATTACCTACATTGCCCTTTCTTTTACACTTAAACAACAAACATCCAACCCTTATCACGAAGGCACCTTATCAGAATGATCCTATATCTAAAATTTTAAATGAAAACCGATAACTCTGCATGAAAAATCCATTTCTCTAAATTAATGGTGGGGGATTAGCCTCCCGTTTGCCCCATCTTATTCTTATCCAATGAATTCCCAAAACTAATCAGAAAAGTATCTTATCAGAATGAAACTACATCCACAATTTGAAGCAAATCGGATGTTTCTATCAAGAGTTATCGCGTTACGCACATACGTACGTACATACGTACAAACATGCGTATATACATGCGTACATACATGCGCACATACATAAATACAGAACCTGCGAGCCCATTATTTCTCAGGCTTTGACGCCTTTGAGGTAAAAACGTGTAAAATTACATTGGCCTAGGATAAACTAGATCAGCCTAGGACAAACTAGAACGTTGGCGCTAAGGCGGTCTTTGAATTCAATAAAATCACGCCAAATTGAACTGGCCTAGGATAAACTAGATTGGCCTAGGACAAACTAGTTCAGACCAATAAACAGCAGGCTAAACTAGTTTATCCTATAAGAGTTAGGCCAAACTAGTTTGGTCTAGGAAAAACTAGTTTGTCCTATAAGCCTTAGGATAGACTAGTTTGTCCTAGGAAAAACTAGTTTATCCGATGGGTGCTAGGATAAACCGGTTTGGCGTAGGAAAAACTAGTTTATCCGATGGGCGTTAGGATAGACCGGTTTGGCCTAGGAAAATATAGTTTATCCGATGAGCATTAGGATAGACCGGTTTGGCCTGTAACATATATAAGAATTAAACTAAATTTCTATCAAGGAAGAAGCGTTAGTGGTTGTTCTATAACTGTCTTGTATAAAATTAATATGACGATCTTCTTCCCCAAGTAGATTAATTGAAAATATAAAGTTTCCGGAAACCTACGGGAGCTGAGGAGAAAAGAGGGAATGAATATCTATAATAATAAAGAGACAAGTATGTTTGTGTGTCAGCGCTGTTCTGAAGAGACCGTTGCATGTAGAGTTACAAAATTTGGAGGGAAGTTACCTCTATACATGTAGTTTTGCACCTCGAAACCCGATTTTTGATTTTTTGATTAGAATTTTTTTATTTAATTTTTTATGCGATTTTTAACGCTCTTTTTATGTTTCGAGGCGATTTTTCCATATTAATGAAAGGAATATGGTTTCATTCTTTTCACTCAATATAGTAATTTTTCTTCTCTTTTCAATAAAGTTTATTCGGAATTCGTGCGGCGATTTTTGTAACTTTTAACGAATTTTTATTGCAATTTTTAGTGTTTTTTCGCATTTTGCGGCTATTTTTTGACAATCATAAAAGCAAAATTGATTCAAACTTTCAACCTAATGAATTAAATTTTGTCTGCTATGATTTTCCAATTTCACTGTTTTTCAATGCGATTTTCGTTGTGATTTTTAGCGATTTTTTTGCGTTTAGAATCGATGTTTTGTCATTTTTGTCAAAATTATTGTTTTTTGTATGCATCATGATCTTATCTATTCTTGAAATGCATGTAAGAAAAGCAAAAAATATAAAATTAACGAATGAGCAATAAAGTTATTTATTAGGATATTCACAGTAATCTATAATAATAAAGAGACAAGTATGTTTGTGTTTCAGCGCTGTTCTGAAGAGACCGCTGCATATAGAGTTACAAAATTTGCAGGGGAAGGTACCTTTGTGCATGCAGTTTTGCACTTCGAAGCCCGACTTTTGATTTTTTGATTAGAATTTTTTTATTTAATTTTTTAGGCGCTTTTTAGCGCTCTTTTTATGTTTCGAGGCGATTTTTCCATATTAGTGAAAGGAATACGGTTTCATTCTTTTCCCTCAATATAGTAATTTTTCTTCTCTTTTCAATAAAGTTTATTCGGAATTCGTGCGGCGATTTTTGGATTTTTTAACGAATTTTTATTGCGATTCTTAGTATTTCTTCACATTTTGGGGCTATTTTTTCAGAATCATAAAAATAAAATTATTTCAAAGCCTAATTATTTAAATTTTTTCTGGTATGATTTTTCAATTTCAGTGATTTTTTTCATTGGGATTTTCTGTTCGATTTTCTCTGTGGTTTTTAACGATTTTTTGTGCGTTTAGCATCAGTTTTTTGTCAATTTTGTCAATATTACATATTTTTGTAAGCATCATGGTCTTATCTATTTTTAAATTGCATGTAAAAAAGGCAAAAACCATAAAACTAATGAATTAGCATTAAAAATATTATTTTGAATATCCTCAGTAACCTACACTAATAAAATAACTAAACGCATTGTCTGTGTGCATATATGTTTTTGTGCGATGGCTAGCAAAATCTAAGGCACTTACGAGGCTCTCAAAACTTTCGTGAAAGTACCTCAAAGTCTCTCCTGATTTATCTGACATTGACATTTTCAAAATTCTAATTATTACTTGAGTAGTTCCTCTACCTTTTCCCATTGCATTCCTTTTGAACATTTTTACAGATATATATTATTTTTTCATTTTTTTAATCCATTTTTCACACAATCAGTGGCCGTGTATTTCAGAAAACGTAATTTCACATATTTTGCGTTAGAGATAAGATCACAAATTTCATGTTCCTTTAATATTATTATCTCGGAACCGCGCAACGCCGGGCGGGTTAGCTAGTTGGAGAATAAAGTAATAAAAAGAAAAAGGTAGATCCCCTTTTTTTCTCTGGATAATGCGCTCTATAGAATTTGATCTGGCGGGATTACCTGGTCAAATCTTTTTAAAAACAAAACAGTTTGATGGATTACCTCCTTTGTTTTGAATAATAACTCTATTAAAGTTTCTCAAAACTTAACAACTCCCTACATTATAGAACTAAGAAATAATTATATGAAAATACGTTTTAGGTTCAGTGTCAAAAATTTCTGTTTTGAAATACCGGTGATAAAAGATTAAAAATTTTGAAAAGTAATGAAAAAATAGGCATTATTTGAATTTTTTTTTTCAAAAATTTTGATCAGTTAAGTAGTTTAAAAAAAAAACTGTCTATTTTTGAATTAAAATAATGTTCCAACATGGAAGAAGCGTTACAACTTTTTCAAAATACTTTTGTATAAAATTGATGTGACGATCTTCTTCCCCAACAGATTAATTGAAAATGTAAAGTTTCAGGAAAACTCTGGGAGCTGAGGAGAAAAGGGGGAATGAATAACGGAGAATAAAATGATAAAGAAAAGATAGATCTCCCTTTATTCTCTGGATAATGCGCTCTTTAGTACTTGATCTGGCGTGATTACCTGGTCAATTTTTTTTAAAACGAAACAGTTTGATGGATTACTTCCTTTGTTTTGAGTAATAGCTCTACTAAAGTTTCTTAAAACTTACCAACCCCCTACATTATAAAGCAGAAAAATAATTGTATGAAAATACTTTTTGTCTCAGTGTCTTTTGCAAGCTATTTAAATTAGTTTCGTGGTATTTTGGAGAATATTTTTTAAACGTTCTAATATTATAAGTTTGTTAAAATTTTTATTTTAACATGAGTGCATTTTTACGAACAGGTTGCTCTATTAGATCATTTTTGGAAAGATGCCTCTATTGAAACATTCAAAAGCGCTTTTGATTGCAAATTTCAATTACAAAATGGCATTTGTTGCAGTAATGTTATATACTTTATGTACATATATAAAACTTTATGTACATTAAGATAAGCACACATTTGAAAGAATTTTGTTAAAATTTCTTTTTTCATAGAAAATATTTTTAGATTGTTTTGTAATTATATAACTGCATAGCATCCATAGCTCTCGTTAAATGTGTCCATCTTTCCGGATGTAAAGCGGGAAAACTACTTTATACAATAGTTTGAAATTTAATATAACAAATTATTGCAGAATTTTTTAAGATTTGTGAAAATCGAATCAACCCCCCACCCTCAAATAATAATAATAATAATAAAACTTTTTTACTTTCTATTAAATCCAATCTTATGTAACATATTAATAGATATTCCATGGTAGCTCTAGTAGCAAACCAATATTGGTCCAATGTTGCGCCAATATTTAATTTATTGGAAATATTGCTAATAAAACGCCAATATTGGTTATATATTGGCATTTCATTGGAAATATTTCCAATGAATTCCCATTATTGTACAAATGTTGACGTTACATTGGAAATATTTCCAATGAATTTCCAACATTGTATAAATGTTGGCGTTACATTGGAAATATTTCCAATGAATTCCCAATATTGTACAAATGTTGGCGTTACATTGGAATTATTTCTAATGAAATCCCAATAATTAACCAATATTTTCGGTTTATTGGAAATATTTCCGATGAAATCCCAATATTGGCATAATATTGGCAGCAAATATTGGCTAAATAATGACAAAATGTAAACACAACAATATTGGAGCAATATTTCATGCCAGTATTGCACCAATGTGCCAATAGTGCCCCAAGATATAGCCATTATTGGACCATTATTTTTTGGCTACTGGGGAGGTGATGCATTTTAGAAAAATCAAATCATAACTTTAAAAAATATCAATAAAAGTTCTCTTCATTCTATTAAATTATATCATATGTAATTAATTCATTGATATCCCACAATGAGTAGTAGTTCCAGATTGCCATGGTGATTTTCCTATTAAATCCTATCATATCAGATTTCAGTAATATTTGATGTTAACTAAAGATTCTAGGGTGTCATAATCGTCGCATTAAATAATAATTACCTAAAATAAAACCCTTTAACTAAAATATTTACCTTTTAAAACATTTTAAATACTCTTTAATGTCTCTTTTAATTTGACATAGATCAATGTATTTATGAAATGAAATAATTTTCCAACAAGGAAGATGCGTTACTGTTTGTTCAATAACAGTCTTGTATATAATTAATCTGACGATCTTCTTCTCCAAGTAGATTAATTGAAAGTATAAAATTTGAGGAAAACTCCGGGAGCTGAGGAGAATATAGGTAATAAACTAACAGAGAAAAAATATAAAGAAGTTTCCCTTAATCCTTTGAATAATGAGCTCTTTAGAGCCGGACCGAGCACGATTACCTGGTCAAATGATTTTTTTTTTTTTTTTTTTTTTTTTAAGAAAAAGATAATGAATTACCCTCTTTGTTTTGAATAACAATTCTATTAACCCTTTATCTACCGAATTATCGATCAAGAAATTAATCAACCTCAATAATTATCTTCTTTAATACATGAAGTTATACTGGTATTTGTAGATAATACTAATGTGGAATTTAGATATGTCTTTCCCTATTAAAACTGATTAAATATATCGGTAGTTATATTTTGTGAAATATTTATAAAAGTAATTAGATTAATTACGAAATATGAATACTAAAACTATCACTTTTTGAAACTACTTAGCTTCAACTGCTTTTCGATTTTATTTAAATTTGATCGAGAGAAGTTTTTGTGTGGGAAAAAAAAAAAAAAAAAAACTTTTATTAATAGACAGAATAAATAAGTTTTATATAAAGTTTCCTTTAATGTACTTTAAAGCACCTTCGGTGCTTAAAGAGTCAAATTTTATTAAAAATTACAAACTCCTTATATTAAAAAACTAAGAAATAATTGTGTGAAAATTCGTTTTGGGTTCTGTGTCTTTTGCAAGATATTAAAATTATTTTCGTCGTATTTTTAGAGAATATTTTTGCAACGTTTTAATAATGTAAGTTAGTTAGATATTTTCTGTTAAGATATGTATCATTTTACGAACTGGTTGCACTTTTTGGTTTCTTTTAGAAATATGTCAAAATTAAAAATTATTTTTAGTTGCATTTTTAAATGCAAAATATATATGCACATATATATATATATATATATATATATATAAACAACTGTACATTTGAAAGAATTTATATATATATATATATAAACTTTGATGGATTACCTCCTTTGTTTTTTCTCCCTACATTATAGATCTGAGAAATAATGGTATGAAGATAATTTTGCCTCAGTGTGTTTTGCGAAATATTGAAAATATTTTCATGGTATTTTAGTGAATATTTTTTAAACGTTATAAATTTATACGTTTATAAAAAAAAATGTCTTTCATCATAAGTATCATTTTAAGAACTGGTTGCACTAATTTATCATCTTTGGAAAGATGCCTACATTGAAAAGCATTTTGAATTGCAATTTTTTCAATTACAAAGTGATGTTTTTTGCAGTAATTTTATAACAATTTGTTGTTCTTAAAAATAAAAAAATGAAAAATAAAATTTAAAAAAAGCGCAAGTCTGAAAGAACTTTGTGAAATTTTTATTTTACAGAAAAAAATTAGGTTCCTTTGTAATTACAGATGTGTGAATAAAAATAATTTTCTATTAAGGAAGAAGCGTTACAACTTGTATAAAATTAATGTGAAGATTTTCTTCATGTACATTAATTGAAAATATAATGTTTCAGGAAAACTCTAGGAGCTGAGGAGAAAAGGGGAATGAATAATGGAGAGCAAAATTAAAAACAAAAGATAGATCCCCTTTTATTCTCTGGATTATGCGCTCTTCAGAACTTGATCTGGAGGGATTACCTGGTCAAATAGTTTTTAAAAATAAAAAATGTGATGGATTACCTCCTTTGCTTTGAATAATAACTCTATTAAAGTTTTTTTTTAACTTACCAGCTCACTACACTATAAAAATAAGAAATAATTGTATGAAAATACGTTTTGCATCACTGTTTTATTTGGTTGCACTATTTGGTTACCTTTGGAAAGATTTCGCCATTGAAAATCATTTTTAATTGCAGTTTTATTTACAAAATGATGTTTGTTGCAGTATTTTTATAAAGGCTTGTTGTACTTAAAAAAAGCCGCATATCTGAAAGAATTTTGTTTTGTAGAAAACGTTTTTAGGTTCCTTTGTAATTATAGATACGACATGTCACCCGTCGACATTCGACGAAAGAAAATGTTTAAGAAGAAACTGTTTCATTGATTGATTTACAATAAATATCTAGAAAATTAATTATAATAAAAAACACATCTCATATTGGTCAGTCTAACTCTCAAACAGATATTATTTTAAGCTAAAATCAACAAAGTACTATTTCTCAAAGACTCAGCTGTGGAAATTATTAAAATTAAACTTTAATTACATATGTAATCAGTAAAATATAATAAAGATTAGTTATTATGATGAAGTTATCAATTGAGGTTCTTATGCTTAGTATAAATGAGAATGAAAAAAATATTCCAAATTGCCACGATCACAGACGTTATATTTGATGTAGTATATGCATTTTAATTTCTTTTTTTTTCAATTTTAATAGAAAATTGAGTGAATCTGTTGCCACAGTTTCAATATTGGTTCTAAAAGTATAAAAATAAAATAATCTCTCAAAAATAAATTGAGATCCAGCTTTCAAACAAATTGCATTTAAAATTACATATTTTTCACTATACGACGGTGTAAAATTTTAAAATGTGGGATATTTGGATGTATGAAATTTGCAGTAGAAAAAATTTCAAAACCGAATTTGCAAGGGGAAGTGTTGCCATTTGCAAAATGACGTATGCGTTACGCTCAGATAACTTTCGCTTTTATAACACAGATAGGAATTAAAATAATTTCCTATCATGGAAGAAGCATTAGTGCTTGTTCTATAACTGTCATGTATAAAATGAATGTAAAGATCTTCTTCTTCAAGTAGATTAATTGAAAATGTAAAGTTTCAGGAAAACTCTTGGAGCTGAGGAGAAAAAAGGGAATGAATAATGGAGAATAAAATGATAAAGAAAAGGTAGATCCCATTTTATTCTCTGAATAATGTACTTTTTAGAATTTGATCTGGCGGGATTACCTGGTCGATTTTTTTAAAAATAAAAACTTTGGTGGATTACCTCTCTTGTTTTGAATATTAACTCTACTAAAGTTTTTTAAAACGTACCAACTCCTAACATTATAAAACTGAGAAATAATTATATGAAAATACGGTTTGCGTCAGTTTCTTTTGTATAATATTCAAATTATTTTTGTGGTGTATTAAACAATATTTTTGAAACGTTCTAAATTTATAAGTTTGTTAAAAAATTTCTTTTAACACAAGTAACCTTTTAGGAACTCGTTACAGTATTTCATTATTTTGAAAACTATGCCTACATTAAGAAGCATTCTTAATTGCGTTTCTTTAATTAA
Source organism: Maratus speculifer (assembly GCA_964019185.1). NCBI lineage: Eukaryota > Metazoa > Arthropoda > Arachnida > Araneae > Salticidae > Maratus > Maratus speculifer. Next base: position 149,877,326 of record OZ025302.1, read on the forward strand.
AAATTGACGTTTGTTATAGCAATGTTTTAACATCTTTTTGTACTTTAAAACAACCGCACATCTGAAAGTATTTTGTTCAAATTTTCTTTTTATAGAAAACCTTTTTAGGTGCTTTTGTAAGCATAAAAATTAGTAGCATCCACATCTGTAACTGATTGTGTCCGTCTGTCTGCATTTAAAGTGAAAAAAACTACCTTATGGGAATATTTGAAATTTAATTTAATCATTTGAAATCACTGCAGAATTTCGCGGAGTGGTTTCAAATTTTATGAAAATCGAAACAAAACCCAAAAATATATTAATTAATGTTTACTTCTTCTATTAAATCATATCATGCGTAATTAATTCTATCCCATGGTAGTGATTATTATGAAAATAGAATTATAATTTTAAAAGATATCAATAAAAATTTTCTTTATTCTATTAAATTCTATCACACGTAATTAATACATTGATATTCTATGATAGATAGTGATTTTAGTTTGGAATGGAGATTTTTGTTTTAAATACTATCATAACGATTTTACTGATATTTGATGATAACTAATGATTCTAAGTTGCTATAGTGGTCGCATTAATGATGGATTCATGATATTTTGTATTACTGAATTTAACATGTATAACCGTTGTAAGTTTTGTATAGATCCACATTTACATACGAAAGACACATCGATTGCGCCAAGATCTGAATATTTATAAGATTTGTTATATAGGAATGCACCTCATTTGCCATGCTTTACGTACAGTTTCTAATTTGTTTTATTTTACCTCACAGACAATTTTCGTAGAATAGAATAAAGCCTAAGAAATTCATCTTACATTGGTAATGGGTTCTTTCAGGTCAACTGCATGAGCCAATTATATAGAAATCATATAGTATAACTAAATAATAACTTTAAATATTAAATTGTATTTACTCATATACTTGTTTCTTCTATTCAAATACATTTAAGAACTATTCAAGAACTAAAATTCTTATTTTTTAGGTGCAGTTTAGTTATGTATATTCGTAGCACCTATAGCTGTCGTTCAGCCCCTCCGTCTGTCCGACCGTCTGTCCGACCGTCTGTCCGTCCGCCCGTCTGTTCGTCCGTAAAACAACTCAAAAATTTCCCAACCGAATCGTTTCAAACTTAAAATATATAATTTTTGCATAATTTTGTCCAGTCAATTAAAATTTTATGAAAATCGGATGTATAGTTTAATTACAGAAAAAAATCAAAATTATTCCATCGTATTACGGCCAATAGGAAAAAATAGTTTCAAGTACATTTTAATGATGTTACACTCTTTCGAATATTATAGAATTGACATGAATCTATGAAGTAGATATTAAAATATACATTCTGTACTATTTAGAATACAAAGAATATTTTTATATATGGCTACTCAAAATTATAATACTGCATTATCATATACGTGGTAACATTGTTTGGGGCGTGATTTAATAATTTTAAATTATTTCACATTTTATGAAGTTGATATACGTTGCTGCAGTTTAATACAAGTTACTTCTATTATAATAAAACGGATAGTATTTACAGGAACACACAAAAGATTTCGATCACTAATATATTTTTTAATTTCGTTGAAGTGCGAACGCATCTCATTTGCCTTCTTCACATGCAATTTCCAACATATTTATTTGTTTTTAAACATCCTTTCAAAGTTACTTTTAATTTAACATCGAACAATATATTTATGAACTGAAATAACTTTGTAACATGGAAGAAGCGTTAGCGCTTGTTCTAAAACTGTATTTTATAAGATTAATGTGACCATCTTCTTCCCCTTAAAATAACTCAAAATATGATGTTTCAGGTAAACTCTGTCAGTTTAAGAGAAAAGAAGGAATGAATAATGGAGAATGAAAGCAAAAAAAAAAAAAAAAAAAAAAGTATATCTCCCCTTTATTTTTGGATAATGCGCTCTTTAGAACTTCATATGACGGATTATTTTGTCAATTTTTTTTTAAAAGGTAAAGTTTGATGGAATATCTTCTTTGATTTTCCTAACTGTTCTATTGAAATTTCTTAAAACATTTTCAACACTCTGCATTTTAAACTAAGAAATTGTTGTATGAAATTATGTTTTGACTTTGTAAAATGTTCAAAACATTTTCATGGTATTTAAAAAAAATCTTTAAAACATAATATTAATTACAGAATTTCGTTCAGCCATTTCAAATTCTATGAAAATCAAATAAAAATTTAAACAGATGCAAATAAATATATTTTTTCATTCTATTAAATCCTATCACGCGTATTTAATTCAATGAAATCCAATTTAAGGGAATGTCTCTAGGTTGCCATGTCGTGATTATTATTTTAATCCTTTCATACATAACTTTATATCCTTTCTTTACCAATTTTTATGGACAAATTTATATGTTTTTAACTTGAACTTTGAACTATCATTATCATAATTTTTTTTAACATTTTAAAAGACTCGATACAATATACTTACTTTTTTTAAAAAGGGATTGTGAATTGGATTTATTGTATGTAATACATTGTATAGAATACCATATTAATAACTTATATAATATAAATAAACCTGTTGAAACATACATAGACTATTATATGTTTATATACTATTTTTTGAAAAAGAATTTGAATTTTTTAGTAGTTGGACGTAGAAAACTCCCCTATTTTGAACTTACGATAATACCTGATATAATTGGTAAATATGCGGATATAAAGTTGTTAATACAGGTATTAAAGAAATTTTAAAATATAAAAAACTTTGTTTTTTTTTTTCTTAATCCATTTTAAATCCTTTCTTACATAATTAATTCAGTGATATTCAGGCATAAGTAAAGATTCTAATTGCCATGATCGTCATATTTGACTCATAGTCATGACATTTCCGTTTTGATGATATTAATATGTGGAAATCCTAATAAATTTGACATTCATGCATTTAGTCTGCGGCCAATTTAGACAGCGGGGGACCTTAGGGCAAACATTATTAGAGGGGCCCCCTTCTATCTTAATTTTTTTTGTAAATTATACTTAAATGACTAAAACTGAAATTCATAACTAGTGTATGTGTGTACATAAATTACGTACCAAGTACTGCTCACATCAATATACATTATAGCAGAAGAAAGACAACTTTAGGAAAATACAAAATACATTTTTTTAATTACAGGAATATGAGTACAGAAACTGAGGGGGTAGAAGAAAAGAAACCCTTAAAATAAAAATTAAAAAAAGAATTTTGGTCATTTTTGACCATTTTTTTATTTTTTGACACCCTTTTAACGAAAAACTTATATCTGTCCTTGGGGGGGGGGGGGGGGGCAGGCATTGCCTCACATGCCCTTGCCTTAGTCAGGCCCTTCATTTGGTATTTATAATAATGCAACAAATATTGCACGAAGATCTGAATATTTATAAAACTAGTTTATAGTATTCTTTATTTGCCACGTTTAATGTAAAATTTTGAATTCTTTCTCAAGGACAAACTTGGTAAAACACTACATCTTAAGAATTTCAGCCTGCAAAGAGTAAAAATTATTTCAGTTGTTCACTGCTTGAGTGTTATAAAACAGAAAATATATAATTTAAATTAACCGTTTAAATGCAAATATTCCCAAATGGGAACATTGCATTATTTGTAATACATTCCAACATAATAAGAAAGTCCATATTTTTCCTATAAAATATAAAGTTCATTTGGACTTTTGAAAATGAAATATTTATGTTTGAGCATTTATGACAGATGTAAGGAAAATGTAAATTCATTAATTTGCATAAAGATATAAACTATTTGTTTTTATCATTTTCTCTATACTACTTACATTTGACCGCTGGCAGTCTAAAAGTTTTTGGAATTCTAGCAAATACTCAAAAACAATATACAATGGCATATAGGGGAAAATAATTTATTATATATTTGCATAGGTTTTCAATCAATAATCATGTCCCAAAATACGAATATTGAACTGAAAACAGCAAAAAAAAAAAAAAAATAAAATAAAATAAAATAAAATAAATAAATAAATAAAAATAAAAATAAAAATAAAATAAAATAAATAAATAAATAAAAAATAAAATAAAACTGCAGAAAAATATACATATTTGTTATTTTCCAAATTTTTATGCATAAATTAAAAATCTTGAAGCTGTAATATAGGATAAATAAAATTATAATCACATTAAGATATTAATTCAGCGTGTAAAAGGTTAAAAGGTTTAATTTTATAAATTTTACATAAGCACTCTTTCGAACTTTTTTAAATTTAACATAGAGAAGTCTATTTTTGAATTAAAAGAATTTACTTATACAGAAGAAGCTATGGTGTGTGTTCGATAACAGTGTCGTATGGAATTAATATGATGTTCTTTTACTTCAAGTAGATGAATTCAAAATATAAAGTTTCAGGAGACTTTGGCAGTTAAAGAGAAAAGAGGGAACGGATAATAGAGAATTAAAAAAAAGAAAAGATCTTCTCTTTATTCTCTGAATAATGCGCTCTTTAAAACTTGATCTGGCAGATTACCTTGTCAAAGCTTTTTATAAAGGTGAAGTTTGATGAAATACCTTCTTTATTTTGACTAAGAGCTCTGTTATACTTTCTTTAAACATTCCCAACTCCCTATATTATAAACCAAAGTACTTATTATATGGAAATACGTTTTGCCTCAGTGTCTTTTGTAAAATGTGCAAAATATTTTCATGATATTAAAAAAAATACCGTTAAAACATAAAATTAGCTAAAGTATTTCATCCAGCCATTTCAAATTTTATGAAAATCAATTTAAAATTTAATCCGTAAATAATAAATGTTTTCTTCATTCTATTAAATCCTATCATGTGTAATTAATTCAATTACATCCCATTTAAGGTAATGTTTGTAGGTTGCCATGGCGATTATTTTTTTAAAATGGTTTCGTACATAATTAAGTCACTAATATTTGATGATAAGTAAAGATTCTAAGTTGCCTTGATTGTCCTAAATTAGATGTAGTCATGATATTTCCGTACTTATGAATTTAATATATGGAAATCCTAATAAATTTGGTACTTGTAGCATTCCCTCTTAGCACAAACGCCTTTGAAGAATGTTCCTTTATTTTCATATGCTGCCAACACCAATATAATTACGTGATATCAGGCACGCTATGAGAGATTTTTCGAAAGAATGCTAACTCTTTTAATTAAGCTTAACCAACGATTTATTTACACATTATTTATAAATAACAAAACAATATTTAAAATTAAGAACTCGGATATAGGTGATCCGGTGCGACATTAAGTTAAAAACAGCAAATACTTTCTGTGTACAGTTAAACTACTCTATATCTCTCTCACACTTTGCTAGTTAAATTATATTTATCGGAGATAACTCTTAAACTCACAATACATTAGCTCTATCCTCGAAGAGCTTCACACAACTTAAAAAACGCCCTGTACGAGAACTCTGCTCAGGTAAATGTCAACCTCTCACCACGAGGTCCTCCCATCAGACTGCCTTATGTTAACAACCAAAATTCACTCTAAAGGAGCCTACTGGGATACCTATGTATCTACAGGGCCATGTCATCTTTCCGGGACGTCTTTTATCGCGCTAGATAGTGAATGAATTACTTTGTCTGCATTAGCTCAGGTATGCATTTTGAATGGCAAGAGGAACCCCACTTTATTCATACGATACATTCCTTCAACTAAAACTGTCTAACTCAAACTAGCCCAGATTAACTATGTGATAAGAAAAAAATATTACTTTAAAAATTCCAAGTACACAGATAGCGACACGAATACAACACACCAGTAAAAAGATAATATCATATAACAATAGTTCTAAATAGCATTGTTCAGCAGAACTTGACAGTATTCATGCATTTTTTGACAGCAATGCAACAAAAATTGCACAAAGATCTGAATATTTATAAAACTAATTATAGTATGCCTCATTTGCCTGGTTTCATGTAAAATTTTCTACTTCTTTTGAATTCTCTCACACGAAAAAACTTGGTAGAACAGAGTAAAACCTAAGAATATCAACCTACAAAGATTACAGTTTCTTTCACTTGCTGTGCATGGGTGTTATTAAACAGAAAATATATAGTTTAAATTAAAATGTTGACTCTTTAAAATTTCTTTAAAATTTAGCATAGAATAATATATTTATGAATTAAAATAATTTTCTAACACCATAGAAATTTTAGTGCTTGTTCAATAACAGTCTCGTATGAAATTAATGTGACGATCTTATTTCCCCCAAGTAGATTAATTCAAAATATATTTCAGGAAGTTCTGGGAGCTGAGAAAAAAAGGGAGAATTAATATTGAAGAATGAAATGGGAAAAAAGCAGTTCTCTCTTTATTCTATGGATAATGCGCTCTTTAGAATTTGATCTAGTGGATTACATAGTCAAGTTTTTTTTTTTAAAAGATGAAGTTTCATGGATTACGTCCAGTGTTTTGAATAATAGCTCTATTAAAGTCCCTTAACACTCCAAATGTCTCCAGGGCCTTACTGCATTTTTCATAAAAATATTTATAAAATTATTCTTAACTAAAATTACTTTAACTAAATTAATTAACTAAACTTAACTATTCTTAACTTTTTTCTCTGTTTGTTTCTAAAATACACTCCATGTCCATTTATCTGATAGACTTTTTTAAATACTATTCGGATTAAAATATTTTACACTTCAGCAGATTAAAGCTGTTTTTGGTAAACGGAAAAATACTGGGAAACCGCTGAGAGAGTTAAAACTTAATAACATTACAAAACTAACCTACATAATAAAATTAAGAAATAGTTGGATAAAAATACATTTTACCTGAGTGACTTTTGAAAAATGTTCATAATATGCTTATGGCATTTTAAAAAATATTTTTGAAATATTATAATATTTTTTGATGATTACAAAAGTTCAAACACCTATTTCTATAGGCAAAAACTAACCGAACATACTTAAAGTAATTTTACAAAATCAGTTTGTGTACAAAATTAATATTTAAATTTGGAAAGGAAAAGTTACATTTTCGTCATGTTATGTTATGTGAGTTTAACCCCCTGACCGTCGAGCGAAATGGCAAAACTGTAATGTTGTTTTCTCTGTAACATATTTAAAAGGCTTAAAAAATATTTTTTTTTGCAACATGATATGAAAGTTTTTATTATGTATAGGTATATGAGCTCCGACAGTATTAATCGCATTTTTTAACTGGATTACAACCAGAGAATTATATTAATTTAAAAAATACATGTTTTGCAATAAAAAAAGCAGCATAGTGAATGAATATATTAGTTCGCGGCAGTGAAATTGTTAATAAAAGAGTGAGTTTCCGACGTGCTGCAACAAAATAGTCAATACGTTTATTTGAATCGTGCTCCCTCACTTAGGAAAACTCGTTTTGTGGATTTCAAAATGGTGACTTTATACTAAACGAATAAAATTCGCTCTGAGCTTTCTTCTGGCATTGATAATTGCTTATCCCCTTGGGGACGAGTGACACGTATAAGTGCCGCACAAAGGCTTAAGAATTCCTGTAACTCCCCACCAGTGAAAATTTACTGTAAAATTTGCCTTATTTAATCGGAGCATTTTCTCGATTTAATAATGCATAAATTTGTTTTAAAAAATCGGTGGGAAAGCATTAATAAAAAGAATGTTGCCCAGTTAAACTGGTGGCATTGAGCTTACAGGCTACGCATACTAATTGTACATTACAGCCTTATATTTTCAAGGGTTAACTCCGTTCGAAAAAAAATAAGAAGGGGAAACAGCTCTCCCCTTTCCTCTTTCTTATACTTAATCATTGATCCTCCTAAACTATCAAGGACATGCTTTATCATATAAAAAATCTATATCCAAAGTTCAGAGCAAATCGGATAATTCTCAATAAAAACCAATTTAGCATTTATATAATTTAAGAGGAGGTATCCTTCTCTTTTATACTTAACCATTAAACTTCCAAAACTATTCAGAGATTTGAACGAAATCTGACAATTCTGCTTGAAAAACAAAGAACTTAAGGGGAGGGGCATTAGAACCCCCGTTACCCCTGTTTATATTTATTCAATGAACACCTAATAACAGTCATGGAATCCCCTCATCAGAATGATCCTATATCAAATTTTGAACGAGAACTGTTAATTCTGCATGAAAAACCCGTTTATATCAATTAAGGGGAGGGGCATGAGCCCCCCGTTCCCCCTCTTATAAATATCGAATGAACTCCAAAAACTAATTAGGGAAGCGCCTTATCAGGATATACCTATATACAAAATTTCAAATGAATCGGATATTTTTATCATGAGTTATCGCGTTACGCATGAAAGAACGTACATACAGAACCGGCGGGCACATAAGCTCTCAGGCTATGATAGCCTGAGAGCTAAAAAGTAAAAGGCGCTCCCGTCGTGGAGGGATTAAGAGGATCCGGGACATATTTTACAACAGTTTTTATATATTGGGTTAAAATTAAAAAGATTTTTGTGATGATTAACCGTACCATACGTAATCAATATCAAATAATAAAACTTTTCATATGTATCTTATTTTTTATCTAAAATTTACAGTTAGTTAAAAAGTGGGGTAAATTAAAATAGTTATAAAACTCAAAATATTATGTGTAGAATTTTGATTTTTTTTTAGATTTAAATTAACAAAAATTTCTAAATTTTAAATCAAACATTTAAAGAAATTCTTATCAAAAATTGCTATCAAATTCGCTAATCACTAATCAAAAATTATGTTTGCACATTCAATATATGTATATATATATATATATGTTTGCTATCAGTATGTAGAGTATTGCTACCGTAGGCGCCATTGCAGCACTTATCAATTGCAACATACATATATATATATATAATCCTAATTTCATGAAAATATTTATTAAGCACCAGGTGCATAATGTATAAACATTATTAAAAACAGTAAACATTAAAATAACAATATTGAACAATATAAAAAGTCACCCGCAGAACCAAAAGCCATCACTCTTCAGCAGGCGGAATGGCTTTAACCTTCCCCCCCGCTATTAAAATAAAGCTTAATCAGCAGGTTTCGTGTAATCTGGCAAAATCTTGCATTAAATATGAAAATGACATACTTAATAGTCACTCAAAAATTATTTCAAAAATCATTTAAAGATCAATTCAAATAAATAAGCTTTACTTATATGTTGAATATTTTGAATCGTAATAAACCATTTAAAGAATACACTTTTATATTTATGAAATCTTAATTGATTATAGTATAAAATGCAAGCAAATGCCACACCTCCGCCTGAACCCGCTTATTAGCATAAAAGATAAACTTACTGCATAAGCACGGCCTTTTAATTTCAGCAGGTGACAAAAACTTTAACTCAAACGAAGACCAATCCACATTTCCATCAACACAGCCTTTTCTTTCCGGTCGTGACTTCTTTCTGCACTTTATTTCATCCACAGTCATCCTTTCTACCTTGTAGACTTTGAGATGACCGCTTCATGTAACTATGCTCCAGAAGGCAGCATTCCTCTCAGCTACGCCTCCAATCCAAAAAGTTGCCATTTATTGAAAAGTAACTTTACGTAATATCTCAAAAATTTACTCGGATAATTATTTTTATAAAATAAATTACCTAAAAACTTATAAACCTGTTTATTTACATTGAAATCATTATTGCATATTTTTCTAAATCTAATAAAGTGATTTATAACTGTATTAATAAAAACTTTTTTATTCAGGTTGCAGTACCAATGGGGTAAATTTATAGTATAAAAATCAAAACTGTTTCTTTTATCATATAGATCGATATTGATACTATTGTCTGAAATATTAAAAGAAATATCAAGGAAATCTACTTTGTTATCAATATTGTTAGCTTTATTTAATTTTAAGAAATCAGGATAAACATTATTGTATTCATTAAAAAAATCAAAATTATAAATTAATATGTCGTCAATGTATCTATAAATATGTAAATGCTTATTATATTTAACTGTATAATTGTATTCGTAATAAAATAAAAACAAGTTAGCAGCAGTGCTAGAATAGTTAGTTCCCATTCCGATTCCACATGATTGATTAAATATATTATTCCTGTAAACTACATAATTATTATAAAAACAAAAATGACATAAATTCAAGAAAAATTCCCGATTAATATTTAGCTCCTCATTGATACAAAAAGTGTCAAAAATATCTTTTAGAACATTGTATAATGAATCTATAGGTATGTTATTGAACAAATTTTCAAAATCAAAAACCTGCATGAAATGAGGAGTGAAGTGTTTTTTGTCCAAAACCTCATAACTATTATCGATTGACCAAAAATGGCTGGTGTTTTTAAATTTATATTTAAGAAAACCGTATATCCTTTTTAATAATTTTTGAAGAACTATGTTAAAATCTCTATTGATACTTTTGGTCGTGCTACAAATAAATCTGAATTTCTTTGGATTTTTATGAAATTTTGGAGTCATAAACATAAGGTCTTATATATATATATATATATATATATATATATATATATATATATATAAGACCATTAATAGTAAAAAATATTAACCATTTGAAATGAACCATTTAATTTAAGAACTTGTAGCACATTGAATATGGAAGGAAAAAAGAATATTATGAATACAAATGGAATTTGTAGAACCAAAGCAGAATCTTCAGATCCCAAATACTTTAAAACTACAAATGGAGTGTGTGGTTTCATCTTCGCATTTGCCATATATATGTCTGAAAACAATATAAGAATGTGACAATAACATACAAACAAAGCTATTATGTCTACTGCCACGGGTAAAGTGCATTTTCACCTCAAATGGCGCAATATTTCAATCATTTGATCAATCACTGGAAGTAATCAACTACTTACGGGGTCATCATATATAACTGGATTTCTTTATTATGAAACTATTTCCTAAGAAAAAAGAGAAATGGCTGTATCCGTTTTGTATTTATATGCTGTATTCTAAATTTGAAGCATCTAATGAAATAAAATTAAAATAATAGTTGCCTTCTAACAGTCTGCTTTCAAAATTAAATTTATTTTTAAAAAAATAACAAAATTGTAATTTTACAAATAACAACGGCTATTTGGGAAATGATATTTTGAAAGAAATTCTATATTTAAATTAATAATAATAACAAACCTCATTTTAAGGATGATTGTAACGAGTCATACATTACGTACGCCGTGCATTAAGCATTAATATTCCTAGAGCAATGATAAATCACAGTAATTTATAGCTAGACAACTTTAAGTGTTTAAAATGTGCATTATTATTGGATGAAGTCAATCAGACTGACTTCTGAAAGCTTCATATTACATACACATTGGATTAAACATTACTATTCCTACACCCCTCACAAACAAATTTTAAATAAAATTTCAGTTTTATAATTTTCGAAACTGCAAATTTTTAAACTTCTAAACATCGCACATTTTATTTTTTTACGCCGTTGCGTAGAGAAAAAAAAACTGCACATTTTAGTGAATTTTTTTTTTTTTTTAATCTCTATCACAATTTGTTTTTAAATTATTATTATTTTTAAAAGTTTTTATTATTCTTTTTGTCATTGTGGCAACAAAATTATTCCGTTTTCATACTTTAAACTTGGATCAATCAGAAAACGAATATAATAATAAACAGAAGAATTCCATTTTTTGACATTAAACTTGGACCAATCAGAAAACGAATAATATAAAAAAAACATAAGTTTTCCATTTTTGCACATTAAACTTGGACCAATCAGGAAAAGAATTAAGTAAAATAAATTGCGGAATTCAACCAATTAAAAAATTGCGATATACTTCAAATTTCCCAATTCTCTACCGAGGACAATAATTATTTTCCCAAATAGTTAAAAAAGAGATAGAATATCTAAATTTTTATACTTCCTTGCCCAAAGCATATTCAAAAAATTATTAAAATTTTGAATTTCGGCATGTAAATCGTGAAATATGAGCCTTTTATTATTATTATAAAAATAACAATCATTTTTATTATGGGAATAATCATATATTTTACACACGCTATAAAACAGTAAGTAATTTAACTATTTCAATATAAAAGTGTAAGCAGATAATATTTGGATATTTATTTCAATTTAATGCGGAGCTATGCATGTATGACTTAAAATATTATTTAAGCATGACACTGTGTTTATAGTATTTTGATTCAAATCTTTAGTTAAAAAAGATGGAGCATTTTGCTTAATCAAATACATTAATCTAAAATATAAAGTTCCCTTAAATTGATGTAAACAAGAGTTGGAAAAAAATGATCGTAAAAAAGGTAAAATAAAGGACAATAAAACTGATTCCCCTTGTTATATCTTCTAAAATGACGTCTTTAAAATATTATCTGGTAGATAGCCTTAAAACTTGATAAAAAATGGCCTTCTTTATTTTCTGGAAATTTAAGTTCTTATACCTTGATCTGCTGGATTACCTGGTTAAATCTTTTAAAGTGAATGAATTATGATAACAAAAAAAAAAAAAAAAAAAAAAAAAAAAAAAAAAAAAAAAAATCGCCTTTTTTTATTTTCTTGAAAATGACGTCTTTAAATCTCGGTCTGGTAGATGGTGCGTCAAAATCTTTTTTGTTTCTTTTTATGAGTACCTGGTACTTTTTGAACATTATTATTATTTTTTTTATTTAAGCATTTTAACATGCATTAAATAACATGAGCTTTTACCTATTATACGGCACCTATTATTTATCTATTATATATTATTTCTGTTATTCGAAAATTTGAATGCCAATTGCTGGCGTATCATGTTGCATACAAAATTAAACTAGTCGTTGGGGGCCACCGTAATACTTACCCACCATATATATGCATACATAATATATGAAAATAATACATTTGAAAACTATTTATAAAATGGATTGCAATTCCAAAACAAAATTTAAACGTGTATTTATATTTTTATTGTGCATAGTAATGCTGTATTAATGAGCTGCTGATGAATCTCTTTCGATAAATTATACAACACGCCTAACTAATCAAATAGTACTGAATTGCGAAAAAGAAACATCCTTATAACTCCAAAAATAATCATCTTATTAACTAACAATTTATTGCGTCGGATTCAGCGTCTCATTTTCAATTAAAATATATCTTTGAATTGAAATTTGAATAAAATACAGGGTCATGAAAAATCGAAGAATCTGGAAAACAGGATTACAGATATCTCGGCAACTAATAATTCGATCAACTTCATTCTTTATGCAAAATTTGTGTTATTTTTTTTTTTTTTTTTTTTTGCCTTTTACGATCACTTTTTAAAATAAAAAAATTCGCAAATTTTTATATACCTTTCATCAGAACGAATTTTTCGAGAATCCGAAAAAAATAGTTCCAGATAATCGAGGTTACTGATATTAAATAGGCTTCGTCCCATTCTTACATACTAAGTACATACAGAATTTCAAGTCTCTATCTCAATTCTTTCGGGAGATAGAGCGTTTACAGACAGACTGACAGACAGACAGACGGCAATTTTTTCGAAATCTCCAGTGTCGAAAACGTGTAAATCCGTCAAAAAAATTTTAGATTTTCAAAACGATTGCAAGATTTACCCTATACTACGTATGATGGGTAAGTAAAATTAAATTACAATAATTTTCTTCTAGACAATTCTCGACTAAGTGCAAAGAAAAACAACAACATCATTTGAATCCAGACATACGTTGGCCATGAAAATTTTCAAAACTGTTTGGTATTTTAAGATATTTTAATGTATTTTAAACAAATTTATATTATAAGTTTGCACCCGAAAGCAATTTTAGTACATTTATTTGTGCTCTTTATAAATTTTAATCATGTAAAGATGCATTTTGCACTACAATTTTAATTTTAATTTATTGTATTATTCTGTTTACGCGCCTGGAGCTTCAGGATGATTCCACATTTTTTTTTTCTGTATATTTAGAAAAACGTCTAAAATCGCAAGTCACCTTTGGCCATACACTGTACATGTTTTAAAAAAATTCCAAATCAAGTAAATCATCAAACAGAATACATAAATCTTCAGGCTTATTTATCAAAATATTATTCTTATTTTAGAGGAAATATATTTGATGAGATAAATTTAATACGCAAACATGCGATACATAACAAATTAAAACCTTGTAATAATGTACTATTTTTAATTGATAAAAAAATAAGATTAAAACTTTAAAGAAATAAAAGTAGTTTTGGTACTACTAGTTTATCCCGTCGACCAAAAAATTATCACCAAACTATGACATTAAATGCCAATAATGGATGATCGTGAATGTCACAATCAATGACATTAAATACGACTCATGTGTTTAAAATGTCATTAAGTGAATTTTAATTCGACTTTTTATTAACATTTTTTATTAATATTCTACTAATTATTTGTTTTTTCGGATATTTAAAATAAAAATTATGTCAATATGTATAATTTGGCTATTAGTTTGGCGTTCTGTATAATTTGGCGAAATTGGTCGACGGGATAAGAGAGTAGTACCTATTATTATTTTATTCTTGGGTCTTTATTTCGTCATTCATGATAAATAAGTGCCTCGAGTCATAAATTTGGTAAGTTAAATGACGCTGTAAAATAAATAAATAAATAAATAAATAAATAAATAAATAAATAAAAATAAAAATAAAAAAATCTGTGAAGTTACTAAAAGTTATTTAAGAAACTGGGATTCCTAGAACTTTTTATGTAATGGCAACAGCAAAAAATCATGTAACATATACAGATTTATACTGAAAAAAAAATCTTTATGGTTACTGATAATTTTTTAGGAAACTGTGATTCCAAGAATTTTTTATGTAACTAGAATCCAGGTTACAGACAAAATTTTAGTAAGATAACTGTACTTTTAGTAGATTCTTCTGTAAAGTTACAGATTTCTGTATTTTTACAAAAATTAATTTTGTAGATTTACATTTTTCCTTGTACAGTTTACAGATAAAATGTTAGTAAACTTGCAGATTTCGGCAATTTTACATCTGTAGGTTTACAATTTTTTTTTATTTTTTATTTATTTTTATTTATTTATTTATTTATTTACTTATTTATTTTTTACAGTGTACGGTTTTTGTTATAATAAATGGACATTACAGACTTGAGGAAAACATAACCTTACTTCCTGGATTGAAAGGGTTGGGGTTCTTTTATATGGGTTGTATAATCTTGCTAGTGTATAATCTGTGATTTTCTATTATATTTTCTATTAATTACATGCACCTTTTTCTCCATACTTAACTTTTCTGCTAGTCATACAAAAATAGAAATTATTTGATCCGATTGCTCCAATAAATGGCATTTCATATACTCCTGAATAATTCTAATAATTCATTGGGTTTCTTTTAGTGCAAATTATGTTGTTTAATTTCGGAGAAAGTTTGGTTATTAAGCAGATATTGAACTCCTTACGGGAAGAACAGACTGGGGGCAATTCCTTGGGAAATATGCGAGTTTTAAAACCCGTTTCCTCGGAATTTAACCGACCAATTACTATGACATTTGGCTATTCACTGCATTATTCTCAAGATATTTTGTATTCTTAAGATGTTTCGTATATTATGTATAAGTTTTGATTTTTACACTTCTATTTTCTAATTACCTTGTTACTGATTAAAAATAAGTAAATAATTTGATAAATAATTTTGCCGTATTCTCATTACTTTAAAACCGATTTTTGGTATTTTAAATTAGGATAACATACATAAAATACAAAATTACACAAAAGGTATTAGTGCTATGTTTACATATAAATTCCAGGCTGTTTTTTCAGAAAGAATCACGTTTTGACCACCAGCCTTGACGAGTTGGCGTAAACGAGAACGTTCAACTAGCTGCATCGCCAAACGCCAATCGTCGTTCTGTTTCGATTTTCATCCGAAATGACAGCAGATGAAATATAGTATTTTAGAATCCAAATCTTATATAAATTAAAAAATATTTTGAATATTGTGTTTTAGATGAAAAGAAATCGTCATCTGTAAGAGCTCTTTGCTTAAAGCTATGTATTAATTGTAAACAACCGTGAGTAACATTTCCTCATATTATATTGCTTGATGACATTTAGGCAATTTAAATGAACAATAAGCAGGAATTCTTCGCAGAAGGAAGGGGTTGCTACGCGTATGTCGTCACAAACAAGAAACAGTGCATAGCGTTGAATTCATCTCCGCGCGATCGTTGTTCTGGCGATAAGGTGCCCAAAACGTGATTCTTTCTGAAAAGCTTCCGGGATACAGTAAAATGGGATTTCTCGATCTATAGACATGCAACGGGCCTGTTTTATACAAGCCGGACAGAATAAGGGATATGTGTCAGGTTCGGTTCGGGTCATAGTTTCAACTCCTTATGGATTTTCAAAAGACATTTGATTCTAAAAGCATTGTTTCAGTTCAATTCAATTTTGCAGAAGAAAGGTCTGAAAATTTCTTCTAGTGATACCAATATAGAAATTATTTGATTCGTCTGCTCTAATAAACGACATTTCATATACTATTAAATAATTCTCAACACTAATTGAGCCGATTTTAGTGCAAATAATATTTTTTAATTTCGATGAAGGTTTGCTAAATAAAAAGTTATTAAACTGCTTAAGACTGCATATTAATTTCTTAATAAAGCTTAAAGAAAATTAAATAGTATATGTTGTAATATTATAACTTTTAGCATTCAAAAATAGGCCAATTAGAAACTTGCCATTATGAAGCATTATAAAAGTTATAGTTCCCACATCACAGAAAAAAAATAAACACCTTTAGTCATTAACCAACTTTTACGAAGAAAAACCTGCTATACACAATCCTTTGCGACACAGATGTTAACTCCAATTCACAATACGAAAATTACGATCAACATTCGATGGAGAAAATAAAAAAAAGACAAAATACTGTGAAAGGCTTAATATTCAGACATCGGATAAAAGGAGGTGGGCTCATAAGGGCCATTTATCGCCCATCAGCACCTATACGTGACATACGTTTTTTTCATTAATACATTTCATAAAAAAAAAGAAAATAATAATATCTTGAATGAAAGATTAATAATTGATGAATAATAAAATATAGATTTAGGTAAATATTATGTGTATTAACGAACATAAACACTATTGTCATTAGTTTTAATCCATATAATCAATAGTAAATACAACAATAATTGTAAATTTAAGATGAATGGAGCTTACTAAGATTATTATTTCAACATATGAAATATCGGAAATAATTAATAAATAATAATAATAATAATAATCATTCAGCTTCAGACCTTTTGGACAATGCGTTTTAGATTATTTTCCTTATTGATTGCTTCACCAGAATCACTAATGGACCATCCATTGCCCCGTCTTGTATAGTATATGAACATATTCAATATTTGTTTTTTAAATTTTGATTGAGCTATGGCACATTACAGTAGTATTGTAAGCCAGAAACCATAATATGAAAACAACATGCACCCAACATTCAACAATACTTTCGTGTATTTTACACAGACAGTACCATTACGTTATAATGTTTCGCTGTGTTTTTATCCAAATACTATAGGTTTTAGAAATTGCATGCCGAAAAGTCAAATTTTGGTTACGAGAGGTATCTCTTAGCATCCTTTGTTGAAAACCCTTGCTACTTATTTAAGAATCTTGACATTTCATGTTCAATATTCATTTCGTTCCAAACAATCCCGGTAAAATCTATCAATAATGCCAACATCATTTGGCTTCAGCCACTCTCTGATATTATATTAATGTTTTTTAATTTGTTTGTAAGTATGTTAGCGTAATTGTTTCCGCGAAGTAAGGGACGAAGACATCCAAAATGTAATTTGAAATAGTGACGAACATCATATGCTTAATGAAAGGTCTTCCTTTGTATAGCCAAAAGGAATATCTCTAAAAGGAATAGTTCGCACTCTTTTGGATATAAATGTACATGTACATGCTATCCTAAGCAATAATCACATTATCATTGTCGTCATCCAGAATAAACAATCTTCCTGCTGAAGGCCTCCATATATTTTTCAATAACTTGTATTCTGGTGATGTGTTCCATTCTACGGTGTTTTTGAATAACGCTCTCAATCAAAAGCCTGGTTTTCATATTTTACAGAAGACATTACTATTTTCCTTATACTGAATAACGCAGACAGAACACCATGATAGAGACCAGTTCTTTGTTTTATAAGTAAAACTGCAAAGCAAGTACGATATGACCGCTTTATTGAGGAACATATTTTGAACTTTACAATTTTAAAGATATATCATTAAAATCAGACATAAATGGGAATATAATAAATGATTTCGGAAAAGTGTCCCGGTGTATCAAAATCGAGGCCTTCTTTGCTAGATTTCGTTTATTATATTGTTATAGTATTGTTTTAAATATTTTTATGCATCGTATTTCATACATCGACGTATTCTCACTAACAGGACTTAAAACTTTCAGAGTCAATTTACCGATCAAGTAATATGAGTTTTACAGCATCGTTTTCGTGACGAAATATAGATTCTAGTTTCTATAAAGGCTTGAGTTTCAATAGCTTTTGCTACAATAATGACGCAGTTCTTACCTTTACATATTATACAACAAGTGTTAGAGTTGTGAAAATGAGATACTGATAAATGTATATTAGGTTTCTTATTTGTGGTCTCATCAACGTTAATCGTTGACACATAATCTCTTATTGTTACATCAGAAGAAAAAATAGAAGTATTAAAAGCCTAGAGAGCACGAAATTCATATTATTTGCATTTAGAGCACTATTTAGAACCACTCTGTAGATCTCAGTTTTTCGAACATCTAAGTATCTACATAACTTTTCTGTTAGAACAGATATGAAAAGTTTTCTGCGAGACTTTATAACAATGACATTGGTATCCAAGCATTATTTATTAGTAATTTCTTTAATAAATATTTACGAAAACAATTTTAGAAAACAACATTGATGTCTGAAAACGTTACTACTTTTTAAGAACGGCAAAAGAAGTCTGAACGCGCTGCGATAGTAGTGCATTTGATTATCTCACATGATATTTCTTTTCTTTTACAGGTAGAAGCGCACACTGAACCCAAATAAAATAATGCTCATGTAAAAGCTTATAACGAGTAGAATCATTGCATGTCAAAATTAATTGGGTTCATCGAGGGCTTCTTAATA
Organism: Maratus speculifer; assembly: GCA_964019185.1. Lineage (NCBI taxonomy): Eukaryota > Metazoa > Arthropoda > Arachnida > Araneae > Salticidae > Maratus > Maratus speculifer. The sequence goes on from OZ025302.1 coordinate 149,896,451, forward strand.
AAAAAATAATTCAAAGACACAGAAAACGTCAAAAATGCAGAAAAAAGCCAAAACACTCTAATTTCAGGCTATAATTACCATGACTTACTGTTTTATTTATCACGTAAAACTTATATTAAACAAAGATACATATCGTTAACTATACAAAGCCACAGAATAATCATCTGAATTAGAAACTTTTTTTCCTGGTATATGATGGGCGAAAAATAGCCCTTATTGACCCACCTCCTTTATCTAGAGGAAAGTAATTTTTCCATTACAAAAATACAGAAAAATTTTACACATTGTGACCTTTTATATTAATCTAAGGTTATTCTGAAACAAACATGTTCCATGTTTTATTTTTTTTAGACAAGTTGTTTTCGACAAGCATGCTTTATATATTATATACAAGTTTTGTTTTTTAAACTTATACTATATAATGCCCGTCAAGATTTGACGGTAAATAACTTGAATGTTTCATCAGAAAAATTTTTGAATTTTTAATTCGTTGCTTTTAAATTTGTCTGTTCAAATTGTGATGAATTACTGTATTACATAAGTGATTTCTATTTTTTTAAAACGATAGATGGTCTAATCTATTCGATGAAGTAAAATATTTTTAAATTTATAATTTACAACTAATTATGTATGTATTTTATCAGTAATTTAACTAAAAATACTGAGTAAGGTAATTTTTTTTTGCTTTCTACGGCCTATTTTCTTTCTGCCCCCCCCTCTCAAATAACAATATTTACGCGACCATTCAAATCTGCCATGACTTTTATTTTTATCTGTCTCATTCTCTAAAATCTAAATTTGAAATAATATATATATATTTTTTTTTTGCTTGAATTTTCTTATACATTTTTATACATCTTTTTAAATAGTAAATTATGTGTATCAATGTAATTTATTTATAGCTATTATACTAATATTATTTCTTTCCTATTTTTTTTTTATTGAATGACTAACTATTCTTTCTTACAGACATTTATATTCTTGATAATGGTAGAAAAAAATATAACGAAAATTGTAGATCAGTTCAATTTACGTAACTGATAATTGCAAGTAAAATATTTTAGGTTAAGTATTTTAAATATAAAATAATATATTTTTTTTTCAAGATATTGTTCAGTGTTAAATTTTGTTCAGTTATAAAGCATTCAAATAATAATAGTAATAAAAATCCTAAAACTTTTCTCACTAATAAAATATGTTATTATTGAAATGAATTATAGACAAATCTCTACACAAATGTCGGATTAGGATTCGAACCTTCATCTCTACAAAATCTCAAAGCTTAAAACTCTGCGTTTCCACACTACGCTACCAGGAACACGCTGAGCAGTCATTTAAAATGGAGAAGTTCTAGAATCAGTGTACGCATGCGCAATTGTCTGAAATTTGGATTTTGATTTTACAGAAACTGTTCTGTGTTTTAATGTTTATAACTTTTTTTTGATATATTGATATCAGCTACAACTTAAAATGCTAACATTTCCAATCTCCGTGTTTAACGGCAATTTATAAAAAGGATTACCAGTCGTAACTTTTAACCTCAGATCATTCAGTTTATCTTATTTAAAACTAAACTTCTAGCTGTGAATTGATAGTTCAACTGAGCGAGGATCTCTACGCATTTGCAGCGCGTCACTCCAAAGGCAGACTTGTACTTATGTACTACGCATGCGCATACGTGAAATTTTAATTGAAAATTGTGGCTAATTAATAAAATATTTGAACAAACAAATGAACGATAACAAATCTGTGGCCAAATACCTTTCGTTTTAAAAAAAATGTGTGATTGGATGCAGTGGTTTGCTCTCACGGACTGTCGAAAGGAAATGCTTAGCGTTTTAAATATACAGATTTTCTAATTACTATGTAAGTTATTAAATTATTGTAAAAATAAATTCAATATGTTTCCCTTATACTCAAAACATCAAAACTAAATTTTGATATTTCTAAATACGATAATATAAACAAAATATAAATATACACTTAATTTATTAAATACTATGGGCCACAGTATAATGGGTTTCACGATCTAGAGTCATACATCCGGTCTATACTGCAAAAGCCGAGCAGAATCAGGGTTGTGTGTCAGGTTCAGTTTGGGTTATACTTTCTATTTCATGTGGGTTTTGAATAAACATTTAATTCTTGAAGCATGGGTTCGGTCTAATACGATTTTTCAAAAGAAATATCCAAAAGTTTCTTCTAGTCATATCGATATAGAAATTATTTGAATCATACGCTCTAATAAATGACATTTTATATACTTTTAAATAATTCTAAAAACTAATTGGGTCAATTTTAGTGCAACTGATATTATTTAACCCTTTCGGGTTCGATTTTTTTCTTCAGTTTTTAGAAAAAATTAATTTTACGTTAATAATATTAACACTAGCTATTCATATCAATTAATTAGTATTTAACAAATATTTCATCATCCGAAAGATAACGAATATTGTTGTTTTGCTTACTATTCAATTCATATTCATATGACAATAGGCTAAGGAAGAATTTTTGGAGATGTTCAGAAAATATTGCATTACAATAAGATTTAACTTATATTGCAAATTTCAAATACTTTTTGCGCTTTATTACACATGATTCTTTCATGATATTAGCTTTTATTTTAAATTTAAAGAGTAAAATATATGTTTAAAATAAAAGAGTCGCAAACAGCGCAAAGAGAAATAAACAAAAAATAATAATTATTATTATTACGAAATGCCTAAACAATAAGGAAGCCAAATAGTAAACGTATAGACATATACTAATATTACTACATGTAAACAATAGTAAAAGTATTTCTTAAAGAAAAATTTTACTCCATTAAAATCCATGTGCTATTAACAGTATACCTGACCGGAAAGGTTAATTTCGGAAACGTTTGGGCTAATATAAAGTTATTAAACTGCTTAAGACTCTATATTAGTTTCTTAATAAAAGATTAAAGAATATTGAATAGAATAAGTTTTAATCTTACACCTTTTAGGAATCGGAAAAAGTGCAGTTAAAAATTCGCAGCATCATAAAAAAAATTAAAAGTTTAGCTCCTATATCAAATATGAAAAAAATAGACACCTTTTGTCATTGAACATCTTTTACTGAAAAAAATGATGCATTCTACATTTCTTTGCGACATAGACATTAAATGTAATTTATAATACGAAAAATACAGATTAACTTTCAATGGCGAAAATAGTAAAGACAAAATACTGAGAAAGAGTAATATTTAGACATAGGATAAAATTTATCTAAAGGGAAATAGTCTCTACAATTACAAAAAGACAGGGAAACGTAACATATTGTGACCTTTTATTATAATCAAAGACTGCACTAAAACAAGCATTTACCCTGTTTTTTTTATTCTAGATAAGTTATACTTCTTAAGCTTCTTTTTATATATTATACAAAAGTTTTGTTTTTTACACTTCTATTTCATAATTACTATCTAAGTCATGAAAAAATATTGCAAAAACAAATAATTCAATGTTTTTACCTTATTTTCAAAATTTTAAAACCGCATTTTCATACTAAATATGATAATATAAATAAAATATAAATATACATTTAAATTATTAAATGCTATGCTTACAAATAAATCCCGGGTCACATTAAAATGGGGTTTCCCGATCTAGAGTCATGCATCGGGACTCTTTTACACAAGCTGAACAGAATCAGGGTCATGGGTCAGATTCGGTTCTGGTTATAGTTTCAACTTCATTTGGGTTTTGAGTAGACATTTGATTCTTGAAGCATAGGTTCGATTTAATCAGATTTATCAAAAGAAAGACAAAAAAAATGTCTTCTAGTCATACCAATATAGAAATTAACTGATCTATCTGCTCTAATGTATGGTATTTCATATACTCTTATATAATTTATAAAATTAATTGGGTCAATTTTAGTGCAAATGATATTCTTTAATTTAGGAAGTCATTTGGCTTCTAAAAAGATAGTGAACTGCTTAAGACTGTTTATTAATTTCTCAATAAACTTAAGGAATATTGAATAGAATAAACTTTAATATTACATCTTTCAGCAATCAGAAATAGTGCAATAAAAACAAGTTAGAAATTGCACGTGAAGCGTCATAAATGAGGTGCGTTCGTACGATAACGAAGTTTTAAAGATATTCAGATCTTGCTGATATAGTAGAACGTACTTCGGATACAGTATAGTGATCGAAATCTTTGCGTTCCTGTAAATATGCAAGAAGTAATTTTTATTACACCTCATCACCTTATCATATTCATAAAATGTGAAGTAGTTTAATATAATTAAAACATGCCCTAAACAATGTTTCCCCACGTAGCATTATGTAGTGGAATAATTTTGTGTGGCCCTGTAATTTAATAATAAATATTCTTTGCATCACAAATTGTACAGAATTATATTTTAGTATATTCTTCATAGATTCATGTCAATTCTATTATGTTCGAATGAGTGTAGCAACATTAAAATGCATTTGAAACTTTTTTCCCATTGACCGTAATGTAACGGAATCATTTTGATTGTCCTTGTAATCGATCTATCCATCCGATTTTCATAAAGTTTGAAATGACTCGACAAAATTATGTAATAATTATGTATTTTAAATTTCAAAGGATTCGGTTGGGTAGTTTTGGCGTTGTTATATGCGGACAGACAGACAGACGGACGGACAGACAGACTGAGCGACAACTATAGGTACTACGTATTTACATAATTACGAACACACCTAATTAGCAGCATCATAAACCATATTAAAAGTTTAGCTGCCACATAAAAGAAGAAAAAATAGGCACCTTTTGTCATTGAACATCTTTTACTGAAAAAAAATGATGCTTTCACATTTCTTTGCGACAAAGACGTTAAATGTAATGTATAATACGAAAAATACAGATTAACATTCAGTGGTGAAAATAGCAAAAGACAAAATACTGAGAACAAATAATATTTAAAATTCGGATAAAATTTATTAAAATTAAATTGATCTTTCCACTACAAAAAGAAGAAAATTTTACATATTGTGACCTTTTTTATATCAATCCAAGATTACACTAAAACAAGCAATTATTTGAATAAGCAATTTTATTTTACTTCAGATAGGTGTAACGAAAAATTAAAAACAAACATTATTTTTATTTTTATTTTTATTATTTTTATTATTATTTTTATCATTTTTATTATTTATAAAATAATGTATATTTTTTAGATTTACGTTACACCTATTTCAAGTAAAATAAAATTGCTTATTCAAATGAATATATGTAAAAGATGTATTTCTTAAAATCTTGTGAATTAAAAATCTAAAATATTTAATAACTTTTTATGATAGCAATTACCATGTTTTATTTTTGTAGATAAGTTACACTTCTTAAGCTTTATATATATATATATATATATTATACAAAAGTTTTGTTTTTACACTTCTATTATCTAATTATTATCTATGTTATGAAAAAAATATTGCAAAAACAAATAACACAATATTTTTACTTTATTTTCAAAATTTTATAACCGCATTTTTATACTAAGTGTGATAATATAAATAAAATAAAAATATACATTTAAATTATAAAATGTTATGCTTTCAAATAAATGGGGTTTCCCAAAATACAGTCACATATTGGGACTATTTTACACAAGCTGAACATATTCAGGGTCATGGGTCTGATTCGGTTCGTGTTATAGTTTCAACTTCATGCAGGTTTTGAATAGACATTTGATTCTTGAAGCATGGGTTCGATTGAATCAGATTTTCCAAAAGAAAGATGAAAAAAATTTCTTCTAGTCATACCAATATAGAAATTATCTCATCTATATTCTGTAATATATGGTATATAATATACTGTTAAAATAAAATTAATTGGGCCAATTTTAGTGCAAATGATATTCTTTAATTTCTGGAGGGGTTTGGCTTCGAAGAAGATATTGAACTGCTTCAGACTGTTTATTAATTTCTCAATAAAGATCAAGGAATATTGGATAGAATAAGTTTTAATCTTACACCTTTCAGCAGTCAGAAATAGTGCAGTTAGACAATTTCGGCATCATAAAGCATAATAAAAATTTTAGCTCCTACTTCACAGAAGAAACAAAATAGTCATCTTTTAACGTTAGCTGCAATTTATAATACGGAAAATACAGGTTAAGTTTCAATGGTGAAAAGAAAGGATAAAATATTGAAAAAGTTTAATATTTAAACATTGGATAAAATTTATCTAAAGGAAAGTAATTTCTTCACTACAAAAAGATATAAAGATGTTACATATTGTGACATTTTACATAAGTCCAAGATTACTCTGAACAAATATTTATCCTGTTATATTTTCCTAAATAAGTTATTTTTGATAAGCTCGTTATGTATATTACATACATATTTTGCTTTTTACTGTTCTATTTTCTAATTACTACCCAATCATTAAAAATTATTACAAAAAAAAATTACCTTATTTTCAAAATTTAAAAAGGGAATTTTGATATTTCTGAGTACAATAACCCACATAAAATAACAAATTGCACTTATTTTATTAAATGCTATGCATACAAATAAAACCGGCAGTAAAATGGGTTTCCCAATCTAGAGTTAAGCATTGGGTGTGATTTTACACAAGCCCGACAGGAACAGCGATATGTGTCGGATTCATTTTCAGTTATAGTTTCAGCTTTACATGCATTTGCAACAGACCTTTGAGGAACAGATCGGATCAATTATATTTTCCAAACATATGTATACATCAGGATATTGCTTCAGATAATAAAATATGCATTTAAATAAGAACAATTGTTTATAAGTTTTTTTAATCCTCGCAGGACTAGGATCAAAATATTACTTAAATTCCAAACAAAAAAGGTCTCCATACTGGGCATACTCAGAATTAAAAAAATAATAATAAAAAATAAACTACTTATGTATGTAATAAAAAAATCAGTCAAAATTAGCGGTGGAATTACAGTGGAAGCCTGTAAAAAAAAATAAAATGTTTTCGTATACTTGGCGTAAAAAGACGAAAGCGTCACGCAATTTGGCGACCAGCACTTTTGCTCTCCAAAAAAAGAAAAAAAAAAGACTTTAATGCAACTGAAAACTGTTGGATTTTTTATAATGCGGGTAAATGGTCTATAATGAATTTAAACATAAACAAGTACATAATTTAATATTATATATATATATACATATATATATATACACACACATATATATATATATCAATATTTTCATACGTAAAAAAAATTGATATTGAGAAAAATTATTTCATATATTTGAGCGTATTCAAAAATAGAAGCCACATGTTTCTATAGCAACAAAATCCAACCGACAATGTTCAGTTGGACGTTGAGCTTAAAACAATTTTAATTAATTTAAATTATAAATTCCGCTTTAAATCGCAAATTTTGATTTTTAAATTTGAACAACTGGATTTTTTTTCGTTAAATGCACTGGAACAGAGTTATTTAAGTAAAATCGAAAAAAGTGCCAAAAAATTTCAGTTTTTTGGCTATAGTGAAAAACGCACAATGTCTAAGAGGTCGAAAACTAAGTTTTTTCATTAGAGGGGCAAACTGTACAGTTTAAAAAAATAAATCAGAGTTACCCAAATTTTTGCAAGTCAAAATGCTATTTCTACTGGACTATACCGTAGAGCTACGTTAACCACACGTGAAAATTAATATTTTCACAAGGAATTCCATACTTGAAAATTAATATTTTATTCTTTTTCGAAATCTTACTTCACATTTCAGCAACTAAATATGTAAGTTCGCTTTAAATGCAATCTAAACAAGCTTTTTAATTTTTTTCAGATCTTAAATGCTTATTTTAAAACGTTTGAATATTTTAAAAATATTTGCGTATTTACTTATCGGTATGAAGCATTCTATACATGATTCTGAAAAAGTTTCAAAATATCAGTAAAAGTGTTTTTTTTTTTTTTTTTTTTTTTTTTTTTTTTTTTTTTTTTTGAGTATTTGAAAATTTTGGAAAATCACGTCTCTCTAATGTATGTTTCCATAAGAAAACCCCTTTCTAGGATATCAGAATTTCACTTATTAAAATTTCGTTACGTAACTTTTAAGCTGTACAATCAAATATGTTCGAAAAATATCTTACATTTAAAGCTTTTTCAAAATCATTGAAATACGATAAGAGTCAATTTACACTTCGTATTACAAATATGAAAAAAAAAGCGAAAAAGAATTCTAGACGTGCTTAAAACGTTTTATGTAAATCTGATAGCTTGAAAGGTTTTGAATGTACATTAGACTCATATCTTCCGGCCTAAAATGAAAGTCTATAAGCTTGAATTTCGTTCATTTTGATATGTGAATATCTATAAAAGTTTTTTTTTCATGGAAAATATTAAGGCTTTTATAGTCCATTTACATAAATAAAAACTAAACGTAAAATTTTTATTTTTAAAAATATCGTTTTTATACTTTTTAAAAGATTTAAATACATAATGTATAGAATAATAAAACTACAGTGTCTCAGCATGCTGTATTTTTAGTTACCATATGCCTTTCATGGAAAATTTAAATTTTACATTCTTTTTTTGTATCTTTATTTTAAAACACGTTTATACCTCAACGTTTCCTACTCTCCAGGAATTATTATTATGCAAAGATAAAACTGTAACCAATTTCTTTTGTGTCCCTGTAAATTAATAAAAAGTGCTTTTAATCCCCTGCTTTCACGTGATCGTAATGTAATTCAGTGATTTATATCAAATACAATGCATTTGAAATAGCGTAATTTCATTAAAATACTCTTTAAACGATTTTTCCCCATATACAGTAATCTAACGACTTATTTTTAGAGTCCCTGTAAACGAACCATTAATCGTACATACTTCAAATGCAATACCAAACGTACATCATACTTTAGTGACCCTAAACAAAGATTATAAAGTGCATGAAAATTCGATTATATTTAAGGGAATTAGAGCTTGGACAGGTGTACAAACAAACCGAATACGTAAACACTTTTCAAATTTGTTGGATAGTGCTAAAAACTTTTGAGATTTTCCCTAACAGTTTTATTTAACAATATATTAATTAAATGTGAAATGACTTAGGAGAAAATATATATTTAAAAAAAATAATGTACTTTTTTACCTATTTTTAATATACTGGGAAATATAAATTCAGGATTAGTCTTACATATGTTAGTTTAATATTGAGTAATAAAATAATATTTATGATTCGTACGCAATACAAATATCGGAAGTGTTTTAAAATACAAAAATTTCATTGATCCATATCTAGTGTGAGTTTAATTCTTTTAAACAAAGTAGTTAAATTACATTATATATCAAAATATAATCCACAAATAATGAAACACCAAAATAGAATTTTACGTCCTGTTAAATAAATCATTATACTTAATCTTACTAATGAAATCATGTCAAATTAAAGATTATGTCGATGAATCTTTCAAAACAAAAAAAGAAAAACTGTTTACCTGCTTATTGCATTAGTTTTTTTTCTTTTGATTTCATCGATAAACACCAAGAAATAAATCGAATGAAATAACCTCGAAAATGAAATCATAAAGTTATGATATCATAAAAAGGAAAATAAAGCAGTCTAATGTTTTATTACTTATAATATATTTCTAATATAATAAAGTTTTATATAGATTACTCTTACCATCTGTTAGGGATAAATTTTTAAAAGTACTAATGAAATAATGTCAAAAAAAGTTCAAAAAAAGAAAAATAGTTTTTCTGCTTATTACATTAGATTTTTTCCCTTTTTTCATTGATAATCACCATGGAAGTTTCAAATAAAATCACAATCTCATAAAAAAATAAAACTGTTTAATAATTTATTCCTGGGGATATGTGTTTTTTACAATAAATTATTATGCGGATAATTTACCTTTAATGTATGGTATGCATATATTTTCAATTTTCAATTATAATATTATAAGTTTGTCTATCTGAAAAGGTCATTTATTTTACTCGCATCATCTTCATTTATTTTATTTTATTTTATTTTTATTATTATTTCCACCTTTTATTGTATTTTCTTATTTATTTATTTATTTTACTTTATTTTATTTTATTCTCTCTCTCGCTCTCTCTTTTATTTATTTATCTTCACTTTTGTATTCCACTCGTGCTCTTTTATCTAGCACCACCTGTCGCATTTTTTGTAATCTCAACCCGCTTTCTTTCAGTTTATCTCTGACATTGTCCCCTTACGAGCACGTGTTGGTTTAGCTGATGACGAGCTATTATTGTCTTTGCTCAAAACTTGTCCTGCTTTATTTTTCATTGTATAGTGATTTTTACAAAGTGTACAATAGTAACTATTAATTATCATTATTTTTTTAGTGTTTTTTCATCATTTACTTACATGATTTAATTTAAGTAAAGAGAAAAACAAATCCCTTAAAATGGCGAAAAATATCTTTACCAATCAGTTGATTGTGTTAAATCAATGGTATCTCACTTCTTTGTTATGTTTAAAAATTCACAACTTTGTGAGTAAAAATGTCATCTATAGACAACTTTAAAGTATAGGTGCAGATTCACGGTCACCAGTCACCACATGTCGACTAAATTTATGAATTGGTGACAATTATTTTACTTTTAATGCACTATCTTTTGAAAAATTTTGCGGTTTTTCTCAGGATCATTTATCGGAAATTGCGTTTTTCTACAAACCTTCGACGATAATCGCACGTTTTTGTGCAATCCTCTGACGAAAATCGCTTGTATTTAACAATCCTCTACCCAAAATCGATTTTTTTCTGTGATCATTTGGCGAAAATTGCGTTTTTAAACGACTTTTGATGATATTCGTGGCATTTTTTGCAACCCTTTGATAAAATTATTTTTCGTATACGATCTTTTAATAAAATTCGCGTTGTTTCTTAATTTTTCTTAGAGATTAAAACCTTATGGTGACTGGAATATTTAGATTTAGGTTCCAGTGGCTCCTTAAAAATTTTGGGAATGTGAACCTATACTTTCAAGTAATTTTTTTTAATTGTGGACACCCTGTATTTTACGTTTTTTAATCAGTAAAATTTTACACATGCTAAATCAACAGTTATTTTCAATATTTATGTGTAACAAATGGTATTCCTAAATGTAAGATCACCATATAAAATTTTATGGCGATAGATGTGTATCTTACCTAATAAAAGATGTCTTATACAACTATTTTATGAGGTCATAACTTTCTGATTTTATTAGAAACTTTCATTGTGCTAGCTAAAAAAATAATAAAAAACTTAATGCAATAAGCATCAAAACGGTTTTCGGTTATTTTCTTTTATTTTGTAGATTTATGGACATAATCTTTCTTCCGGCAGAATTTTATTGGCAATACTGATATTAGTATGTGCAACATCAAATTTAGTTATGATATTAAAGTATGTATGGATTTTTTTATGCATGTAAATTATAGTTTTGAAATAATTTCCACATTTTAATTAAATAGATAAACTTACAATATATTTACTGCGATTTTCATATTTTGAAAGGATTAACATAAATAGAAGAGGTTTATTTTTATTATTATATACTAAATGTTAGCACATCATGTAGCAACAAATTGTAGGTTTATTAATGATGTATTAATAAAATTGATTTTTAGATACATTAATTAGGCAAAAAAATATTGGTAATTAAAAATATGTATAACATACCAAATCTTTATCTTATTTTAAAGGAAGTACATTAACTTACTTTAAGGGAAGTATGTGTATTTTATATTTATACTGTATTTTATATTTATAAATATAAAATGCATTATGTTTGATGTAACACACTTTGGTGTAATTTAGTCATAAAAATGAAATTGTATCAAATAATAAAAATAATTGCGAAATCGAACCAAGCAACAACAACAAAAACCCTAGGGAAATTCTTCTGCAGAAATGTATTTCAGATGCTATTTTATATGAATCCTACAATACTTTACGAAATTTTATTATTAAAAAAAACATTAAATAAAGCTATTTTTTTAATAACAACATATTTTTACCAATTTAAAACTAAAAGAAATGTGGAATTAAATAATATTCATATTTCTGAAATGATTGGTATTAACAGACAATATTTTTTTTTTTTTTTCGAGAAATCGAGTTATTTTTTTAGTTTTTAAAAATGAAAATAATCATTTCCCTCTAATCATAACACAGTTTTCGTGTTTGAAAATTATGTGCGATAATTTCTTTTCAAATTTATTCTTGTATTATAAAATTTAAATTAAAAATGAAATCTTTATGTTGAACGTGCGTAAGCGATAAATCATCAAGATAATGTTTTTCTATAATATAAATTAATAGATAAAACACAAGGTCATTTTATTTCAACATCAAAATGTATCCGTTTCATTATTTATGTGTGGCATATTTGCCTGCTCTTAGTACTTATTTAATTGCATGTTCCTTGTATTACCTAAAAATACTTGAAAATATTCGCTTATTTTCCAATACAATGTCACTTTGTTCTATTTTATTTACTCTTATTTTATTGTTTCGTTTTCAGGTGATTAGTATTAGATTTGATTTCCTTGGCAACGACACAGAAATATTCTCACATTTTTAATGGTGCCAATTGATTTTATGTGAAAATAATTAGATATAGAAATATTAAAAATATAATTGAGTAAAATATAGCCTATGTTCAATTTGGTTTTTAATGCATCTGCATTCAAAGATACAAAGGTATTATTTTTTTTTTCCTATTTCAACGTTACTTTTATTCAAACATTTACATACTTATACATTTATAGCTTTATCCAGATTAAGACTATTTTTTTGTCAGTGATTGTAAAGCGAACTACTGTTAGACTAGTAGAAAATTTTCTTTTTATACTTCCCGTAATCATATGACTCTGAAACGTATAAAGCATTATATCTTTTGCATTTTTATTTTTATCCCTGCTATATTCTATTAACTAGTCTTAGGTCCCTCTTTTTTTAGCTAAGGGGATTTTATAACAATAAAAGTTTTCTATTAGTTTATGTACAGTAAAACCTCTAAATAACGGACACCTTGGGAACGCATTGTCCACTATTCGAAGGTGTCCTCTATTGGAAAAACCTCACATATTCAAACACCGCTCAGAAATGCTTAACATTTCTTTAATTTACTTTTATATGTCCTAAAACCTCTGTTATATGATTAAAAATCAGAAATAAAAATTATTTTTTAAGCAATGGGACTGAAATAAATAGTACACATCTTTATCCACTGTTTATTACATTCTTTTGAAAAAAAACCTCTTACAAAAGTTAACTTTTCTTGCGATTACACGTAATTTGTTTTTCAAAGTGACATTATTGGACATTATAGAGTTACGTGAAGGCGGATTGCACTTTTTTACTGTTAAAAGCAGAAAATCTCAAAATTTTCTGAAGGGATATTTCAATGCTCTGGAATATGTCCATCCTGGGCAACCCCTTGAATTCAAAACTGAACATGGGGGGGGGGGGGAGCAATTTTCCCCAGCCCATTTATCTGTGATCACAAATTTTCCTGATAAATTTAGAGGCATTTTTACTTTTTTTCATTTTTTTCTCTTTAAAAAAATACTTTTTCATCCTTTATCGCCGTAAATAGTGTCCGCTATTCGGGGTATCCGTTATTCAGAAGTTAAACATACAAAAATTTAGGTTTCGGGAGTAGGGATTGGAAAATTGTCCGTTAAATAGAGGTTCCCGCTATTCGGGAGTGCCCGTTATGGAGGTTTTACTCTAAATATTAAATTTTGTAGACCTTTAGAGAATTGCTTAGGCTTAAAAGTTGTGATCTTCGAAATTACAGTTATTAAGTTAAATTACGTAAAGGAATTATTAATATTTTTAAAAAATGTTCAATCATTTTTTATTTAAGTAACCATAACTTAGGTGATATCATAATTATTCTCTTATGATTTTAGAAAATGAGAATGTTCATTACATACAAAATTCTAGAAACTGCTTTCCATATTTCTTTTAAGATTTTGCTTATCGGACTATCATTTTCAATGTCCTTTTAAATTTATAATTAGTAAATATATTTATATTTATTATATTATTAGTAATTTATTTCAGTTTAATGAGTTCTATTTTATCAATCTGAACATTAATTTAAAAAGCTAATTTAAAATTTAAATTTAAATGTATGATATATAAAGCTAATTTAAATGTATGATATTCGTTTAGAAAAGTCTCGTTTACAGAAAGTTTCTTTGTATTTAAAAAGATTTATAATATAGCAACTATACTTCTGATGGTATTTATTAACACGTTAAAAGTTACTTGTTAACATGTTATAAGAAGGCTGTGAACACGTTAACGGTCCATTAACTTTCAAACCCTCACCGTAAACATTTTTGTTAAAGAAAAATTTGTGCAATAAAATATCCAGTTGTACAGTTATTACGCAGGTAATTGGTTCGCTGTCAATTTAACCGAAGATTGAATTGAGGCTTCTAAAAGATTTAGAATTTTAGAAAAACATCTTTCTTTACGCTTATGTTGACAGGATGCTATTTATGTTTTACAAATGACAAAATATAAAGAAGAATTAATTTTTCCATTGTTATGTATTTTTAACACATCTAAAGTGTATGATATCCGTTTACGGAAATTTACGTTTTAATACATCACCATATGCAACACAGGGAAAAAATGCATTTATGCACGTATTATCAAAGAAATGTTTTATTAGCTCTTAAAAAATAAATAAATATTATTTTGTGCTATTATCACTTTTTCAGTTTATTTTGCAAAACCCTATCAATATTTTAAGAAAACAATAATTCAAATTTTACGTTAAAATATACTATAAAAATATATTACTAAAAATTTTCTAGTTTCTACTAGTTAAAATCATTGAGCTCCACAATAATTCGAATGGCTAATTCCTTTTTCTGATACATTGAATCCAATGATCTGCATGTGAATGCAATGCCAAAGATTTTCCTGAAATTATTTGGCAAAACATAGATTTCCTCCATGAATAATATGTGGAGTGTAGGGGATATTTTTGAAATTGGAATTTCTTTTAGACATGTGATGAAGTTGCTACAATTTTCACTGATATATATTTTTTATTTAAAAAAAATCTACAAATTTATTAAAACTCATGCAAATTTTTAATTTGATATTAGTTTAAAATGAAATTTTAGTTAAATTCAACAAAAAATAATGAAATATTTGTGAAATATTGATCATAAACATGTAAAGCAGGTTTAGAAATAACTAAAATTGATAAAAAAAAAAGTTTAAGAAAAACAGTTAAAAAATGCTTGTAATAGTAAGAACAAGTTGGAAATTGCACGTGAACGTAGCAAATGAGGTGCGTTCGTACGATAACGAAGTTTTAAAAATATTCAGATCTTGCTGATATAGTAGAGCGTACTTCGGATACAGTATAGTAGTCGAAATCTTTGTGTTTCTGTAAATATGCAGGAAGTAATTTTTATTACACCTCAGAAACGTATATCTTATTCATAAAATGTGAAATAGTTGAATATAATTAAAACACGCCCCAAAGAATGTTTCCCCGTATAGCATTATGTAGTGGAATACTTTTGTATGGCCCTGTAATTTAATAATAAAAATTATTTACATCACATATTGTACGGAATGCATATTTTAGTACATATTTCATAGATGCATGCCAATTCTATTATGTTCGAATGAGTGTAACATCATTAAAATGCATTCGAATTTTCTTTCCCATTGACCGTAATGTAATGAAATACTTTTGATTGTCCCTGTAAATGATCTATGCATCCGACTTTCATAACATTTGAAATGACTCGACAAAATTACGTAAAAATTTTATATTTTAAATTTCAAACGCTTAAAATGCATTTGAAACTTTTTTTCCCATGGACCGTAATGTAACAGAAACCTTTTGATTGTCCTTGTAATTGATCTATGCATTCGATTTTCATAACATTTGAAATGACTCGACAAAATTACGCAATAATTATATGTTTTAAATTTCAAACAATTAAAATGCATTTGAAACTTTTTTCCCCATTGACCATAATGTAACGGAATCCTTTTGATTGTCCCTGTAACTGATCTATCCATCCGATTTTCATAAAATTTGAAATGACTCGACAAAATTATGTTTTAATTATGTATTTTAAATTTCAAACGATTCGGTTGGGTAGTTTTTGCGTTGTTATATGCGGACAGACAGACGGACGGACAGACAGAAGAACAGGCGGGCAGGCGGACGGACTGAGCGACAACAATAGGTGCTACGTATTTACATAATTACGAACGCACCTAAAAATAGGGGATTCACTGCTTGCTCGCATTGAAAGTGGATTGGTTCGTTATTCCTCCGTATTATTGTTGATCTCACTGTTTAGAATAGAGTCCTTTCACATATCGTCTATTTCATCCATGGTAATTGGTTCATTTTTTAAAAAAATTTTTGGAAAATAGCTGTTGTCGTCAGTAAAGAACTGGGAAATCTGAAGTACATCTGAATCTTTTTATTGGTTGAGTTTCTTAACTTTTTTATTTTTTTCGTTTTCTGATTGGTCCAAGTTTAATGTACAAAAATGGATTAATTCTGTTTTTTATTTTATTCGTTTTCTGATTCGTTCATGTTTAATGTCCAAAAATGAAATACATCTGTTGCCTCGATGACAAAAAAAGTAATATAAACTTTAAAAAATGATAATAATTTGAAAGTAAATTGTGATAAATATTTCAAACAAATTTCATTTAAAAGTACATTTTTTCTACGCAAAGGGGTAAAAATTAAAAATCTGGGACGTTTAAAGGTTTAAAAACTTGCAGTTCCGAAAATTGTAAAATTGAAATTTCATTTAAAATTTGTTTAGGATGGGTCCAGGGAAATTAATTTTTAATCCATATCGAATGTAATATGAGACGATCAGAAGTCAGTCTGATTCAGTTCATCGAATAAAAATGCAAATATTAAGCAGTTAATATTGTATATCTATAAACTAACGGTTTTTTTATCATTGATATAAGAATAATAATGTTTAATGCATGGCGTACGTAATATATGACTTGTTATGATCATCAAAAAAATTATGTTTATTATTATTAATAATTTAAATACAGAATTTATTTATAAATCTTTAAAATTTTAGTCTTTGAAAATATCATTTTTCTAATGACAAATTATAATGAAGGAACATTTTTTTTTCGTATTTTGATTTGTTTTAATGCTCATAAAGTTAATGATATTCTTTTCTTTAAATGTCGATTTTAATACAAAACTTACTGAATGTAATAAAAAAAAAAATTAGCTACTTTATAAATAATATACTTATTACCGAAAACTGTCTTACTGGTTATTAAAAAATATTTTTTTAAATTTTATTTTCTGCTATTGTCGCTTTTTCAGGTTTAGTCTATCAAAATTTTAAGAAGAAATTATGTCAATATTTGCAAGGCAATATTTTCTACAACCATGTTCATCTAACTCGACTCTATGTGATTAATACGTACGGATATATGCTTAAATATTGGATTAAGGTATTCGAACACATTTAAAACGTAACTTTCGATTTAAAAAATATCGACTTTTCATTTTTGCAATAACATTAAAACCTTTTATCTGTCGATCTCGTGTGTATCTAAACTAGAACGCGAGTTACAGCCGTATAAAATTACATCTATTAACAGCTTTTGAATTGTGCTTTTAAGTTATTTTTTCCTTTTTATCAAAATGAAATTTTTCAGGTTTTTACGTACGCAAAACATCGAAAATAGGAAATTATGAATGAAATAACACGAAATTTTCTGTATTTCTTTTATAAATGTTTTATTTTTTTTAGAATAGATTATACTTATGATAATATATGGAATAGTTTTATATTTACACTGGTATAAATGACAAACGTAAGACAATTTTTTGTGAATTCTTTACTTCATTAGTACTTTAAGGGGCCGCTTCACTCAAATGAAAAGTCCCGTTCGCTAATGCTAATCCTATGGAAAAAATTTATAATGATATCTCGGTTGTATTTTAATATTTTTAAATGATTCTTTTTGCATTGGATAGCTGAGATTGATTTGAATGCAAGCCGTTTTTTACTTTTTCCATTTCGTTTACAGATATTTTTACGAGAATGCTTTCATTTTCAGAACCGGTTTGGAAAGCGAAATCACCCCCATAAAAAATATCTGTAGACAAAATCGAAAAAGTAAAAAATGACCTGCATTCAGATCAATCTCAGCTACCCAATGCAAAAAGAATCATTTAAAAATATTAAAATGCAACCGAGATATCTTTATAAATTTCTTCCATAGGGTTAGCATTAGCGAACTTGTCTTTTCGTTTGAGTGAAACGGCTCCTTAACTGCCATATTATTTGAGGTTGAAATGGGATTACATTGTATATAGTCTAAGTTCTAGATAAGGTTACCCTGTTTACTATGCAATTTACAAAGAGTCAATATATTGTTTTATTTTTGAGTTATCACGTTTTGTGGAAATGTCAAACTTTGACAGAATTTTGACTAATTTTATTTTTAAATTATTTCTTGGTAAAAGTTTGGTTTATTTTATATTTTTTTCGAAGTTTTAATGTAAATGTCAATATAAAAAATAGATAACAAGCGAAAATTTCAAAATTTTCAAAAAATCATTTCCGTAGGAGTGAGGATATCTTAAATATCCTATTATACCGATTGATTTTTTGGATTTACGAAAGAAAAAGTAACCCGCGAATTTTCTTGGATATTGAGACAAGCATGGCAAGAGCATAATTTTAGAATTGATGTATGCAGCATAATAAAGAGTGCACTAAACATTTGTAGATCTTAACATAACTTGAGGAGATTCTGATATTATCTTACCATAACTTAGGAGATTAATTAAGTACAATATTGTAAAATCTATCTGTTGCACATTTTTTTACGAATAACATTTGGCACAGATGTCATATACACACCACAATTGGCGAGATTTTTTTCTGACGCCATTTGGTGAATTTTTTATTTTCAAATACCAGTTACATACGTATTTTTTATTATTTTCTATTATATTAAAAAGGAAGTAATAATAAATAAAAAAATAATTAATAGCTATATAAATAAAGAAATTATATCATTAAACAGCAGAGAATAAATGTAAATAAGCAGTTTATTAATAAATAAACAACAATAGCTGGATTACCGAATGGGGCATAAAATCACCATTTGTTGCGATCACGCCAATGTGGTGCATATATGACATATGTGCTTATTTTTTATAATTTTACGTTAAGAATTATGAAATATCCTCTGTAATAAAACAAGTTGTTTGGTGATTATAAGTGAATTAATTCATATTGTAGTATTTTATGTTCGTATATATGTTCGTATTTTAAAAACATTTTACTTACATTTAACTTGACTCGTACGAATTTTTATTTTTTAAATAAAATTACGATAAAAGTACTTGTAATGTGGTATTTTTTTTGAATAAATGATATGAACAAGATATTTTTTCCAAGTTGCATATAATAAAATACCACTTATTATCGGAATACCGGATAAAATAAATTACCTTTGAAAAGATAAAATGTTCTAAACTGTATCCAGTTCAGGTAAAAATAACAATGAAAGGAATAAATGATTAAGCATGTCATTTCGTTTAAAAAGAAGGAAACTTTGGTTTGTTATTTTTAAGAAATATATTGAGAATTATTATTAATATTATCTCTTACGATGCTTTTTTGCGTAGTCCTGAATGAAATCATAATTATTTTTTTAATTAAAACATGCCCGCTATTGAAAAGTAATTTATATTTAGACCTTATATATTTGTCTATATATTTATATGATATATGTTTATATTTATATCATTGTATGTCTTCTAGTATTCATTTTCAGCTTTACTATCTATCCTAAATAATAATAATAAAAAAATACTTTACATTTTCGTAGAAAAATTGTTTCATATGAACTATACGTTAGTATGAAATTTTGAATTTATACTAAGTAGAATTACACGTATGAACGAACTAATTCACACATTAGTTGGTTCATGGTCCATTACTGTTCAAACCCTCACCGTAAATGCTTTTGCTCAAGAAAAGAAAATGAAATAAAATAGCAAGTTACAAAGTGATTTAAAGGCGATTGATTCACGGTCAATTTCACCGAACATTCAATTAAAGCTTCTAAAATTTTTAGTTTTCCATTTTTTTTTCACGTTAAAGGTGGTATATTGTTATTTATCTTTTACGAATGACAAAAAAGGTTTGAATTGATTTAAATTATTTTCGATTTTGTTTGCACCAATAGAAAGTAGAAATTTCTTTTTCTTTTCTGGAGACTCATTTTGTAACATATACTGTAACACTACACATGATACAACCAAACATGTATATTATAATTAGATTTACAAATTATACAACTAGATTATTATCTTTAAAAATGAGATTATATCTTGGTAATTAATGTGAACAAAATAAGTAATGAGACAGGTTTTTCTTTATCCTTTAACCCTGCTTAGAACTTATTAACATGCATCTAATCTTCTTTAATATTAAATTTAATATATTTTGGAAAATAATGTCTTTCGATTTGAAGATTTGTAATCTATAATTATGTTTGTGTAGTATACCACCCAATGTGGTTTTAGTTCTTTGTATTGATTAAAAATTCTTTTTATTGATTTGCAGTATTAATTAAACCTATTTATTTAAGGCGTTTGGAAAAATATCAATATTAAAATTTTCATTTAAGATAAAATTCAATAAATATTCTGGAAACTTATGAAATGTATAAGATAATTCATTAAAAATTCTTAATATATAATTTGTAGTAAGCAGATTTACACAATATTTTTATAAAAACAGGTAATAAAAGATTGTGATAATGTTTCTGAACAACTAATTAAAAGTGCAGATATAATTATAAAAGTGATTTTTACACGTTGCGTTTCTAAGTATGTTTCTGCAAGACTCTGCGAAGCGGAGGGTGAAAGGGCGATCGTCCGTTGCGTGGAAATTTAGTGGGTGCCAAATTTATTCTACCTTCGGCATTTCTTTCTTCCTAGTTTAAAAAAAACCATACATATAAACACATTAGGATTTTTTTGTGAAAAAAATGCATTTTCAAAATAGCATGTTGTTTCTTTCTTTGAATCTGAAAGGGTTTATATTTAGATCCCCTTTGTCAAAATATAAGTGCAAAGATCTTTTATATTATGTAGTTGTTAAAATTAAACTTTTTTAAATTTCCAAAATGAACTCCAAACGTATATTCAATATATTTTATTTGTGTTTTTGCTCTTATCAATTTTGTCACACCTATCACAAAGAGAAAGGGAGGCGGTGGGGCGCCAAACTAGAAATTTACCCCATGCACAATTTTGTCTTCACACACCTCTGGGTTTATAATACACAGTTCCAAGTTACAGCGAGTAGGTATCGCAGCGAGTTATGCCCCAAAATCTTATTTTGGAGGAAAATTACTTCAAAATTATGGAAACATCACTTCAGCTATTGAGCTGGTGTGAATCCAAAAGACATAACTTCTGTTCGAATGGATTTCCAATTTTACCAAAATCTTCTGAAAAGGTAGGAGTTTAATATCTAAAAAAATAAAGTTTGAGATTTCTAAAATTTATGAGTTTTGTGACACCTTAAACTGCAAAAAATATATCACAGAAAATATCTATTGCTGGAACTAAATCAAGTGGAACTTAACTCCGTAGTCTAAAACGTATATAAAGAAGTTTGATTTAATTTTACTCATAATTTTATATACTTTTTGATGAAACAAATGAAAAATCGTGCAAAAATTACTGTCAATGTGTCTCCCTCTGGGGGGGGGACAACTGATATTCAACTGAGACCTGATGACAAAAGACATATATATATATACAGTGACGGTCAAAAGTTTCCGGCCAGTTAGTTTCTTCGATTTATTTACCAAAAGGTTTCAGCAAAGAAGAACCACAATTGCTTCAAAAGTTAGGAATATGTGAATGACCTCTGACCACGTGATCATTTTGATTGGATACTGAAGATGCTTCATGCAAAAGGATAAAAATCGAAGTTCGCGTGTGCAAAAGTTTCCGGCCACTTATCATTTTTTAGTTTTTTTCTATCGATAAACTGTTCTTTGGTTGTGTTTATGAATGGATCAACGTGTATAGAATAGTCTGAATTCAAAATTAAAAAGTTCAACCATTATTGTTCATAAATGAGTGATTAGTTTGTCGCTAAAAGGCCAATCTTCTCGAGATATTGCGGCAAAGTTATCAATCGACAAAATCAAACGTAAACGATATTTAAAAATTATATAAAGATGGCCGTGGCCTTCAGGACTTTCAGAGGTCCGGAAGATCCCCAAAAATTACTATTCCTGTGGACAGACTCATCAGGAGAAAAACAATTGTTAATCTGCATAAAAATTCCGCTGCAATATACTGCGATTTACGGAATAAAAATATTGCTGAAATAAGTCAGTATACTGTATCAACATGCTGACGTGATGCATAACTTTATGGAAGAGTCAGTGCTAAAAAATTTTTAGAGTTTAAAAAAAATACAAACGTACCCGACTGGCATTTTCCAAAATATACAAAGTCTGGTCAAGTGAAAACTGGTAAAACATTCTATTTTTCCATCAATCGAATTCGAAACAGTTTTGGTAGGGATGGAAGACACAACGTCCGATGACCTAACAACAAAAGATATGATTCGACCTATGTTATTCCTACAATGAAGTATGGCGGTGGACACGTTATGCCCTAAGGAGTATTTTCTTCAAAAAAGTGTCGGTCCGTTATTTGAAATCCACAGCCAGGTGAATGATACAATGTATAAGGATATCTTGCAAGACTATTTTCTGCCTTATTAGAGAAAAAAATTTGGTCGTGACTATTTTTCTTAACATGATAACGACATAAATAATGTTTGCAAACCTTGATAAGCAATGGTTTTCGCACAAAAAATTTCGTTTTTGAAATGATTAACCCAAGCGCCCAACCTGAATCCAATAGAAAATTTTTGAAAAGAAAATGGCAAAAGTCAGCGGAACTATAAATATTCCAACTCAGCCAAAATTTCGCCAAAATTGCAAGAAATGTTGGAAAACGTACTATAGACGATCTTTAACCTTTGATTGTATGAATAGCACGTTGCTGCGCCGCAGTACTTATTACTAAAGCTAATAAAATAGTAATACGATAAAATGCTAATTGTAAATGTTGTTGATCACTATAATTTTCTATTAAAATATCACTTTTTTTATAAACTTGTGAAGGTGGCCGGAAACTTTTGAGAACATGCGTTATCATTTTTTACTTAATTTTGTCAGTTAAATTTATTGATATTTACATGTTCTTCTATAAGTAAGTTCCTAACAATTATGTCAATAAAATGTATAAATATCACTTTGAGATTCCTCTTCATATGGGTATATTTACAAATTAACTGAAAAATTTTTGCTGGCCGTAAACTTTTGACCGCCACTGTATATATATGAATTTTGGTTCAATTGTGTCAATACTTTCGTACAATATCTTAAAAAACTCTTTTTTTTGGCGGAATATTCCTAATTTCAATTTGAACTGGCCAAATGTATATCTATATATGTATACATTTTGGTTCAATTTTGTTCATAACCTCATACAATTTCGAATATACAAAGAGTAAAAACTGACACACTGACTTTCTGTCAGTGTGTAAGTTTTTACTCTTTGTATATTTGACAGGGGTAATTTCGGATATCTAACCCCCTAAAAAGAGTTAATATACCAAAAACCGAAATGAAATAATTTCAATACTATAGTTTCTTATATTGTAGATTGAAGAAAGCAATAAACATTTCAAAACAGGACTAAATGTATATTGTTTATAGTGCTAACTAACTTCTCAATAGTCTATTAGTAAAAATTCTAAATAACAATGACGATAGCACCACAATGAACCATGGACTGAGTTAAAAACAAATCAACGCCCCACCAGTGGCTGAGATGTTGCACGTTCGAATCTGGTAGATGGAAGGGGGTGGGTTCGAACCCAATTACGTCCGTCGGACGAACCATGTGGAGTTTTCCGTTGTTTTCTTCGAGTCTGGGGTAACCTCACTTAAATTCGTGTTGAGTACCTTTAGCAGACCCCCGCGAACGGAACTCTCATTAGGACCTATATTCCTCGCATAGATATTCGGCTGTCATAAATACCACTCCATGACTCCAAGTACTCAATTTCAAATAAATACAGATTAAGTTAATCTCCTGGGTAAACTAATTGACAATACCGATTCAATTAAAAAACGAGTCACGAGTTAACTACGAGTAAAAAACAAGTAAAATACGCGAGTCACTTAAACAAAAACTTCAATTACTGCAAAATTTTAGTTTTTTATGTGTATGAATAATAAAATAATATACAAAATATACGATTATTAATCATTTATCATTAAAAAAATCAATGATTTGTTTTTCTTTAATTATTATATTTTTACATTAGCGAGTGAAAAATTGATTTAATTGTGTACAAAATTGAAGTAAAAAGTTAGTGGGTCCACTTGTATGCGGGTTTTTTGATTTTTTCTAGAACTTGCATTCGAAAGTTATTGATCGATTTATACGCGAGTCGACTTAGAAGTATATGGTAAACAATATTCAAAAATATTTAAAATACCAAATCAATGCTATGCCTTTTTATTAATAAAAATTTCCTGAAATTTTAAAAATATGGATTTCAAAACATAAAACCTATCGTAGATCTTAACATGATGTTGAAAAGTCGACATTCATTTGATTGATTAATAAAGTATTTATTAGGGGAGAAAATTCTTGTTTTTTTTTAGACGTCTTAAAGTATCCCCCCTCCCTGACAATGAGGATGTGCATCAGTCGGAAGCGGTGTTGCTTCGATTTTTTTTTTTATTCAACATTTATTTTTTATGTTTTAAAACACATACTAATATATTTATCACCGTTTTAGTAACAGAAAAACATAATTTTTATTTTGCTTGTTTAATTTCTGTTATATAATCTGAAGATGAACACGAATTTGACTTTCCGAAGTTATATATTAACTATTTGTTTTAATTAAACGAGATTCTGGATTGTTTAAACTATGTTTTCCGATTATCTTTTAACAGTTAATTACTTTTTATACAAAACTTTTGATTCAGGAAATTCGCATTTTGTTTCAATTTATTTTAGATTTTTAAGTTGCATTAAGAATCAAATTATTTGTCGAATGAATATTTGAAGACATTTTCTTTACGCGAATTTAAATATAAAGACTGCTGAACAAAAAGGAGCTAATGTTTCTGAACTTCAAGAACTTCAAAAGAAAATTCAGTACTTACTCAAGTTAAAAGCAATCTTGTGTAATTAATTCAACTTTAATAAAAAGTTTTCAGCGAATAATGAACTTCAGCAATTAAGAATTATGTGTTAATTATTAACTTAGATGTAAAATTACGAGATGCATAAAAAATATTCAGAAATCATGCCTTTATTTAATGAATAAGAAAATGGAAAGTTTAAGATGGTTGTAAGTTGGCTAAGTGATTTTAAACTTACTAACTGGTGATAAGTGATTTTTCATGATATCGTATTTTTGAAAACGTAACAGTTGGATTAGCCATCGTTACATTTTCTATTAATTTTCTTTAAGTTGATAAAAGGATTTACAACTATCAGACACTTGTGAAAGTGACTGGTGTTTTAGAACTTCAAAAACATTAAAATAAAATTCAATACATTCCCGTAACTAAAAGCAATTCCATGTAACTAATTCAACTTTTATAAAAAGTTTTCGGCAAATAATAAATTTCAACAATTAACAATTATGTTGCAATAATCAATTAGATGTAAGATTACATAAATAAAAGTTATTCTGAAGTTTGCTTTCATTTAGTGAAAATAAAAAATAAAAATGTTGAAAAATGATTTTAAATTTTATAAATGATTATGAACGGTTTTTTGTACTATTTTCTATTTCTGAAAATGTAACAATTGGATTTCATCTTCATTACTTTTGCTGTTTCTTTTTGATAATAATAAGTAATTAAATCTTGTTAATGTAAAATGATTAAATTATTCCTGTATTTAATTTAGTGATTAATAATGAGAAAAGGCTTTTTTTGTATTTTCTTATTTAATGAAATGTATTTATCTTTTGTTAGAGGGTAATTAAAAATGAATAATGTATCTTTAAAATAAATTAAAATAAATGACTAAACCATCCAAAGTCCAAACAAGATTCACAATTTTAACCCTTTCTGGTCCGAATTTTTTTCCATTTTGAGAACAAAATTATTATTACTTTAATAATGTTAATCGTAGCAATCCAAATAGACTTACTGATGTTTAAAGATTATTCTGTAGTCTAAAATACAACGAATGTACTTATTTTGTGCAAAATTCCATATTTATATGATAATAGGCTAAAGAAAAGTTTTTGGGGATGTTTGGAAAATTTCGTATTACAACAGAGTTTAACAGATATTACAACTTTCTAATGTTTTTTGCGTTTCATGATACATGATTCGTTTAGAAAAGTAACCTATATTTTAAATTTAAAGAGTGAAATATATAAAATAAGTTAAACTGAATAAATTTAAAGCGGGAAACAATAACGTCATGGGTTCTGATCGCCTTTTTATTGATTTGTGTTTAGTAATGCACAAATTTCAACAATTAGGATAGTCCTATTTTTTCATTTTCCTTTTTTTTTTTCATAAAAGGCTCCTTATACTTAACGCGAGCAAAGCCGAGTAGATCTGCTAGTAATAAGTATTTGTAAGTATTTTAACAAACTCAAAGAAACGTGACTGAATTTGAAGCTCATATTCATAAAAAAAACAAAATATATATTGCATAAAAAAAAACAAATAAAACGACTAAAAGATAATATTATCTTTGATGCTATTTTGTAGAACAAATCATGTAGTAATTGATACGATAACTTATTTTCAAATTAGGGAAGACAAAATTTGCTTAATACTTTTGTTTAATAATTGATGAAGAAATAAAACTATTTTATATATTATTCTGCAATTGAATATTATTTGTGCAGATTAATCACAAATATATAATTATTTCAACGTTTAACTACTTTATTTAAAACTTCTGAAAGTGAAATGTTCAAATTTATTCGAACATTATTTTGGATTTTAAATTCCCTGAGGTATCAAGTTATTCTTTAAACATACATTCGAAAATACTTTCTTTTTGTAAATTCAAAACGCACCAAATTAGTAGTAACTTCTATTTGAAAACCTGAACACAAACATATATATAGAGAGAAAATTTAATAAAAGAAATAAGACATTGAAACCCATTTTATGTAATGCATTTGATTATTCTGAGTTTCGGCTTGTTGCCGACAAATACGAAACTTCTACAATCAAAATACTTTTGAATATTCAGTGTATACATAAAATTACGAGATGTTTTATATTAAAAGCAATTCCGAATCAGTAAACTTATATACACTGTAAAAAAAAATTCTGTAAAGGTACTAAACATTTTCTAGGAAACTGGGATTCCAAGAAATTTTCAGGTAACGATAACAGGAAAAATCCATGTAACTGATTCTAAAACTCGAATTTTTGCTGTTACCGTAACAGGAAAAGTTCTTGGAATCCCAGTTTCCTAGAAAAAGTTTAGTACCTCTACAGAATTTTTTTTACAGTGTACTTTAATTCATTTTATGTATTTTCGAAAATGTAACTTTCTCGTTATGATCCGTTTACTAGTAACTAGCATTTAAGGGTCTTATACCTTCTAAATTGGTCGAAAAATAGCGAAAACATTGAAAGTTTGAATAAGTATATCTTCATTAATTTTTTATGCTTAAACATGAAATTTTGACTTTTGGTTCAGCATATTATGCTTTGTAATATAATACCACTAAAAACTGACTAATCTGTTATAAATTTTGTGTATTGTTTAAATTAAAACAGTTTTTTTTTTCATTCTCTAAGTCACATTGCGTGCGTGATATTTCTTAGAATGTATGCATGGATTGTAATGAAACATGATATATGAGGACCCCAGAAGCCAAGAGGTATAAGTGACAAAATTGAAAAAAACAAACTAAATACACAGACGACCTAAAAATATGCTTTTTTCATTTCAGGTAAAGAAATATAAGTGATTTTCTTATTATTTGCTGAGTTATAGAGGCAAACCACTTTTTTCGAAAAACAAACAATATTGATTAATTATACATTTAAAGAAAATTGTACTTTATTTTTTAACAGTTATTGAAATAAGAGTTCAAAGACCAGAATGCAACAAGCAGAAATTTCCTATTTCAATCCACTCAATTGTTATTGATGTTCCAATTTCACATCAATTATCTTTAAACTCAATTTACTCCAAATCGAAATTTTGTCACTTGTACCCCTTGGCTTCTGGGGTCCTCATATATAATAAGCGTATATGTATTTTTAAAAGGATCTACACTTTGGTTTAAATTATTTCATAAACTATGTAAAGAAATATTTGTGTGGAAATAAATCAGAAATTTACATTTTTTTAATTAATAAAAATATTAGTAACTAAAAATATTTCTAATGTAAATAGGTAAAAGTGATAATTTTAAACACACACACTTGGTTAGTATCGATAACAAATTTCATAGCAATCCGTATACATGTTCTCATGATATCATGCGCGCAGTGACTTGTGGAGTGATAAAAATGAGCTATTTTAATTTCAACAAGACACAAATTCCGTGTAATGTCAATTATTTTCTAATGATATCATGTTTTAAAGTACAATCTGTTTAATAAATATTAAAAAATTCAGTTTTATACATAATTTTTTTTATAAACTACACCGTAAAATAATAAAAAAAAACCTGTAATCTTAGAGTTGTAAATTTGCCGAAATAAGTATACTTACTACTATTTTACATATACACTGTACAAGAAAATATATAAATCTACAAAACTAAATTTTGTAAAGCTACAGAAATCTGTAACTTTACAGACGAATCTATTAAAATACAGTTATCTTACTAAAATTTTATCTGTAACCTGAGTAGCCGTTACATGAAAAATTCTAGGAATCCCAGTTTCCTAAAAAATTCTTAGTAACCTTATAGATTATTTGATTTTCTGTGCAAATCTGTATCTGTTATGTGTAATTTTGCTGAAGCCGTTACATAAAAAGTTCTAAAAAATCCAGTTTCCTTGGAAGCTTTCAGTAACTCTACAGATTTTTTTTACAGTGTAATTCAAACTTGGAAAGTTTTCGTTAACTTTCGTCACGTTTATAAAATACAAGACCTCTTAAGACGCCATACTACTCACTGAAAAAGACCCAGGTGATAATGTAAAGTCTATGTGGCGTTAATTTTCAAATATCTCGCTCAAGTTTAAATATTTTGACATGATTTTTTTTTTTGCATACGATAGCTGAGGACGATCCACAACAGGCCTAATTTTTACTTTTTCGATTTTGGTGTCACATTTATATATATATATAAAAAATACTTTAACTAACAGAACCGGTATGAACTGGTACTGAATCTGAAACTATCCTAATATAAAAAGAATATAACCAAAATCCAAAAAGTAACAAGTTGGAAATTGTAAGTGAAGCGTAGCAAATGAGGTGCGTTCGTACGATAACGAAGTTTTAAAAATATTACTCTCATATATCAATCTCATAAAATTGTAAATGGTGAATTACAATTAAAACGCTCATCAAACAATGTTTTCCCTATACCATTATGTAATGGAATACTTTTGTTCGGCCTTGTACATCAATAACAAATGTTCTTTGCATCACAAATTATGTAAAATGTATATTATGATATGTACTTTATAGTTGCTCATAAATTTTATTAAGTTCGAATGAGTACAACACCATTAAAATGCATTTGAAATATTTTCATTCATTGACCGTAATAACGGAATACATTTGATTGTCCCTGTCTATGCATCCGATTTTCATAAAACTTGAAATAACTCGACAAAATTATGTAATAACTATGTATTTTAAATTTCAAACGTATAAAATACATTTGAAACTTTTTACCCATTGACCATAATGTAATTGAATATTTTTGATTGCCCCTGTAATTGATCTATGCACCCGATTATCAAAAAATTTGAAATAACTCGACAAAATTATGTAATAACTACGTATTTTAAATTTCAAACGATTAAAATGCATTTGAAACTTTTTTCCCCATTGACCGTAATGTAACGGAATAATTTTGATTGCCCCTGTAATTGATCTATGCATCCGATTTTCATAAATTTTGAAATGACTCGACAAAATTATGTAATAATTATGTATTTTAAATTTCAAACGATTCGCTTGGGTAGTTTTTGCGTTGTTTTATGCGGACGGACAGACAGACAGATAGACGGAAGGATGGATGGACTGAACGACCAATATAGGTGCTACGTATTTACATAATTACGAACGCACCTAAAAACTAGGCCGGTTGTGGATCGTCCTCAGCTATCTTATGAAAAAAAATCACGTCAAAATATTAAAATTTGAGTGAGATATTTGAAAAGAACATCCCTATGGACTTTACATCATCATCCAGGTCTTTTTTAATTTAGAAGATCAAATCATCACATTAATAAAAAATAAAAACATTTGTTTAACTTGAAGTCAAAAAGGAATGGTTTTATCTAACAATAAATGTCTTATTATTGTATGTAAAATTGCACTAATGTAAAATTATATTAATTGAAATTTGTCTTAATAGAAATGTAAACTCGACAAATTTCGAAAAGAAAATACATAAATATTTATGAAAACGGGTGAAGCCTAAACATTGTAAAAAGATATAAGACTGATGAAAAAAGATGAAAATGATAACACTAATTTAGTTAAATTAAAAGGAATAATTTTCCTTAATATTTTCTTCGGTAATTTATTGGGACCCTAAAATTTTTATGCTTCATTTTGTAACTAAAAATGACTCTCCATTGATTAATCTCAAAATTGAAGTTATCTTTTATCATTTAACTTTGAACTTTTAAAACTTTTCAAAGAAAGATATTTAACTTTAATAGTACATCAATGTGGTTTTAAAATTCCCCAGGCATCAAATTATTCTTTAATAGAATATTTGGAGGTACTTTCTTTGCATATATTCAAACTGAAAACTCACTGAACTGAAAGTAACTGCTTCTTTTGAACTTCAAATATATTAGAAGAAAATTGAATACTTTTTCCCAAACCAAAGCAATTTCATGTAATTCATTCAAACTTAGTAGGAAATTTTTCGTATAAAGGAAACTTCAGTAATTGATATTATATTGAAATTATTAGTTTTTATGTAAGAATATCGAATACGAAAGTATATATTATGTGTAGAAAATTCTTGTATCCAAAAATTATCATTAAGAACATTCGAACTTATTACGTTCTCCCATAGATTGTTATTTCTGATAAAAGTTTGTAAATCTACTCCAATCAAAACCCTGAAACCTAAAACAACCCCAGTTTAAAGTTACATAAATTTATCTGTCTATCTATATATCTACGTATAGTGTAATCGAAAAATAGTGCCCAAACTCTGGACAACCTGATTCCTCGTTGGAGATACACAAAAATTTTTCAAAGAACTATATTTGTACGATCCATAGTTCACGAAAAAAATACGAAAAATAAAGTATGACGTCAAAGACGATGATAGTGTCACGGACCGCTAGAATTGATGTGGGGTCCAGTTCTATGTCCGCTATGATCGCCAGATCTCACGCCGTTGAACTTTTTCCTATAGCGGATCTCAATGAATTTGTGTATGGCGATGTACTAACTACATAAAAGGGCATATAGTTGCTCGTCTGCTTGCTGCTTTTACTTTAGTGTATTCCCCGATGCTGCAACGCGTGCACTTATTCATTCCGTGATGCGCTCAAGCCTGCCTCGATATGCAAAGTATACAATTTGAACATCATCTGCCTTTGTAGTTAGTAAATACTGCTGTTCATGTGTCAGAAAAGGGGAAGGGGTTGCACCGTCCGTGACGTCATACTTTGTTTTTTGTATTTTTTCTCGTAATCTGCAGATCGTACAGGTACTGTTCATTGGGCATGTTTTATTTTCTCCCAAAGGAAGGACTTTTGCTAAGCAAATTTTGGACACTATTTATGGGACATTCTGTATATTTCACTTTATCTTATGCACGACAGCTTCCATAATTTTACAACAATTTCTTCCAAACTGAAAAAATCAAGGTACGAAAGATCTCGGTCATGTTCTCGGTAAACTGCTTCTCTAATATAAGACAGCTGACAACAAATTTGACAACAGATTCTCCAGCATTTTACTGCAGATTTTATCTGAACTATTCTAACAAATTGTAACTTCAAGTACATGCTTGAAAGTTATCAGGGATGTTATCTTTTTCCTTTTTAATCGAGTTCGTTAAACCTTTTTATTCTTCTGTATCAGTTTCTATGAATTTCCATGATCGGAGAATTCAGATTGCAAACACATGTTCTGCTATCAGAAATGGGGACCAAAAGTGCCCTTTGTAATAGTGGGGTGTTCAAAATACAGATAATTCATCTTTTGTTAAGTTTAAGGAGTTTCACCAGGACCGTCAGATTGTGTTCATAATACTGGGTGTTCACATTAGGGAGTGTTCAGATAAAGTCTACTTTATTTTTTCTTTATGTTTATCATAATTTAAGAATGATCAAAAGTTATTTTGTACTGTATTCTGTAACAAAAAAAGTATCCTGATTCATCTTTTAACACTATCCGTTTCTTTTCGTATTTTTGTAAAGAATATTCAAATAAAATTAACCGTCATATTAGTTCCAAATATATTCAGAAATCAAACGTTTGCCGCACACATTTCTAACTAGCATTTTTTCCTCTTAACTTCACTTAAATTCAGATAGAAAGAGAATTAAAGCAATGTAAAAGCTATAATAGTACATAACTTTAGTTTTAACTATCGTCAGTAATCCTATTATTCATTAAACAAATATTTGTAGATACCAAATATTTCGCTTTATATTAATTCAGAAAGACGGCCCACTGAACTAAAAGTAACTGATATTTTCACTATTTGACTGGAAAATACACTTGAAATTAAGAGAAAACAAATATGTGTTCTGGAACGAAAATCATTTTTTTTACACCGTATTCAACTTTAATATGTTGCTTTTGGCAAAACGATATATATATATATATATATATATATATATCATATCATATCGGAAACCTAATGAGCTGTAGATTTTCAATATCCGTCTGAAATATTTTGAAAATTACAATAATATAAAAAAAAAAAATTACAAAATAAAAAATTTAATCTAAATCTTTTCGACTCTTTAAATAAATATAGAAACTTAACCCTTTTATATATAATATAAAATCGATGAAACCAGTGCATATATTTATTGTACAAATATGCATTCATTTGTACATTCATTTATATGATTTTAAAATATATATAAATAAAACACCTCTAATAAATAACGATATGAGGTACTAATAATTTAAGGAGGTCCAAGACACATTTTAATGTAATTTTTATTTATAAACTTAAAATTTTGAAAGATTTGTGATGGTTAATCATATATCTTGTAAATAGAAACACATAATAAATCTTGTCGTATATTTGTTTTATTTAACTTTTAAAATTTACTAAAAAAGTGGCGTTATTTAAAACCATTATTACCTGAAATATCACATTAGAATTTCATTTTTTTTTCATTTAACTAAAACGAAATTTATAATTTCAATCTTCATTCAGCATTTTTAAAAATATTAATTTTTATAAAAATTAAAAAAAGACTTAAAGTAAAAATTTAAAAATAAATGATGAAACTTAAAAAAATCATTTTTTAAAAGTGCATTTTTTTTAACTTGCTGAATCAGAATTAAAGTAAAATAATAGGAAAAGACATGTTCAAAATTTTAAACATTTATCTCTAATGGTTCTTGGCGTATAACAGTTTACAAGAGGCTTGGTTAAAAAATCTATAATTGTGTCCTTGCCCTCTTAACTTCTACTTAGTCTGGAATTAATCTTTATGTCATCGAGAATATAGATGACTGTATACTTTTATATCACGATCACACAATTGAATTTGCTACAAAAAACTGTGCTTTTATACATGTAAGATTGAAAATAAATGTATATTGAAGTATCATTTATCTCAATTTTCTTGATATGCAATAGTTTTGTTCGAAGAACAGCTAAAAGGAAAAAGACATAAAAATTAGCCATGTAAAATGACAGGAAATTCGTAGATTAAATTTCCTTCTTATATGTTCTGAAAAGCGAGAAATTGAAAACGTTTCATGCGATTAATTTAAGTCACAACATAAATTGAAGAATGAAATTGATTTTTTATAAATATAAGGGGGGAAAGTAAAGTAACAACTCTAAGGTTTGATGAATTTAGTGAATTTAGTGATGAATTAAGATTTGATGAATTTATACGATGCCTGTTTAACGAATAAAATTCTAGAAGCATATACCAATAGTAACCATGATAATATTAATTTACATTGCCACAGTATATTTTTTTAAATGTTTTAAAACCTACACCTTCCTGTAAAATAAAAAGTATATAATGGCCACTTTGCTAACGTAAGCAACGGAAAAAGGTAAAATAACTATTGTAAGATTTGATGAACTTTGTTTAATCAATAAAATTCTAGAAACATATACTAATAGTAACTATAATAACATTAATTTTAATTGCTATTATACTTTTTAAAACTATTATTTTAAAACGCACACGTTGCTTTAAAAGAAAAAGAATATAATGGCCATTTGCCAGCATAGGCCGGGTAAAGATATCAATATAGGTAAATGAACAAAGCACATTTATTCGAGATGTATATTTAATAAACAAAAGCTTAAGAAGCACACATTAATAATAAGTACAGTGTCAGCAATAAAAATCTTGACACTTGCGATTTTAAAGTTTTGTTAAATATCTAGAAATATACATAAGGAATTATTCTAAAACTCCAGGTGTGTAAACAAAATAGTACAGGTTATATATTTATTTTTACATAACATTTTTTCCCGAAATCCTATAGGGGACCGTCAACAAATTGAAAAAAACAAAGATCATTTGGATAATCCTGTCAAAACTAATGTAGCAAAAGCAATCAAACTGCAGATTATGATTAAGGAGCTTATTGTAATAAACCTTGTTCACTTTTACGAATATAGCATGTATACGCGAAGAAAAATTAAATTTTTTATAAAAACGGTCCCAAATTTTGCCAAGTTTTTTGCTTATAATTTGTAAATTTCTTAATAAAAAACAATGTTCTTGTCAGAAAATATGAGAAACAACGATGTACATAGCACCCTATAATCAAAGTTAAAAAATATTAAAATTATATGAAAAATGAATAGGTTTACTAAATACGGTTTCAGTGCTCATGCGTGAACTCAATCAAAATATAATTTGCATAATGTCTTTGCATAGTGTACAGAGCAACTTTCATTAAAGTCTGAAAAACAGTTTGAAAATTCTGAAAATTATCGTCGATAGTATAAGATCAAACTCCGTTATACCCAAAATGATGTTGAAATTTCTTTATACGTACGCGTAATATCAGCACTTGGCGCTATTACGCATCCTTTAGGTGTTATACCAAGATACTTTAGGAAAAGATGATGCAGCTTTTTTATAAGGAATACATACAGTCCCTAGCCAAATTATTAGACGCACTCATATTTTCTTGTGTCGAATCATATTACAAGTTTCACAGAGATATTACTATGCCAATAGTTACAATTGATTATATGCATTATCTGTAGGATTATAATAAATTAAAAGCATGCCAATGACTTTAAAATTATTTATTTTTGTAAACCAAATTAACAATTGCTAAAATTGTAAAACTTAAAACATGAAATTCAAAAAAAAATTCAATATTTTTTTTAAATCTCCTTTGGCGGCAATCAGTGCCTCTATTCTTCATGGTATGCTGTTAATGCAAAATTAAAATGTTTCTTGCATGTGTGAGTGATGTTTTCATACAAGGATAAGTTCTTCTATGAGCTGTGTATCGCTCGTTATGAGCTCTTTGTCCAGTTTTTTCTTCATTAGCTCCCAAACATTTTCAATGATATTCATGTCTCATGAATTGCCGGGAGCAGTTCAACACAGGGATGTTTTTTTATTGAAAGTAGACCTTGACGGATCGTGCTATGTAACAAAAAAATTTACCTTGCAAAAATACAAATGATTCTTCATTTGAAAACCATATTTTAGTTTTAGAATAAACCGATTTTGAAAACCTCTTTATATTGGTCTAGAGAATTGACTAAGAAGTCATAACAAACAAAACCCAGCTTATAGGAAATCTTATCCATATCTGGAATCGTCACCCACGCATACATGAAACTCTTCAATTTTGTATTAATAGCATACCGCGAAGAATAGAGGCACTGATAGCCGCCAAAAGAGGCTCCAAAAAATATTGATATTTTTTTGAGTTTCAAGTTATAAATTTTGCAATTTCAGCCATTTTTAATTTAATTTATAAAAAGAAAGAGTTTTAAAGTCATAGGCATGTTTTTTATTCATTATAATCCTACAAATGATGTACATAATTAATTGTAGTTATTCACACAGTAATATTTCTATGAAGCTAGTAATATGATTCGACAGAAGGAAAAGGGAGTGCGTCTAATAATTTGGCCAGGGACTGTATATTTTTTTTCATTTATAATGAAAATGTACAAATGAGGCATCTCTATTTCTTAACAAAATGAGAAATAAATAATTCATTAACTGTTTGATATCTAATTAAGATTTAGAAATATCTATCATCGTTAAAATTCATGCTAATTAATGTGCAGAGAAATATCGTCAGACATTTACTTTATACCAAATTCATCCTTTAAAAGATATATTTCATGAAAAAAGAAACTGCTTTGCATGTATCTTTTTGATAAATTTTCATTTGATGTAATAATTTACCTCAAAGAGAATTTGGAAAAGAAAGTTCCAAAACCTGTCAAATGGAATAAATTATAAGAAAAGCCTTTGAACCAGATACATTAAATTTTCTCGTTATAAGTTCTGATAGCGAGAAATAGAAAACTTTTCATGCGATTAATTTGAACTGCAACATAACAAACCGAAGAGTATATTTGATTTATTATTTATGAAATTAGATAAATTTTATGAAATTTCATCCAGATTTTTTTTTCATTTAAAAAGAAAAAAAAAAACAAATATCTATTACATAGCTAACAATTCTGTCGCCTTTTGAGTACCATTATTCTCAGTCTCCGTTACAAAGAATTTCAAGGAACCAAAGACTTTGTTCGCGTTTTCCAATGGTTCGTTATCCGAATCGTTATGAAAATGTTAAAATTCATAAAAATGTCTAACTCATTAACTGCTAGGTGTATTCAATAAGGAAGTAATCAAAATTGTAAAATTTATTAAAATGATCATTAATGAATCATCCTTAATGAATTATTAATTAGATCATTAATAAATTAACCATATTCGAATATGTCAAACTGATACAATGTTAATTAAATTAATCAAAAGTAAAGACAAATAGCGATATATTCCTTTTACCTTTAATTGTCGCTCAATGTTTTCATACAGAAGTAATTGGTAATTTTCTGTTGACCTGATGCCAATTTCTAAGACATGGTATGAAGTTTTTTGCCTAATACATCAGTTTGAACTGCAACACACTTTGTTCCACTGTTTACCATGCACAAAAGCTTATTAATCACATAAATAGCTGCTGTTGTATCTAAGATAGTGGGATTTTCGTCATTTATGTGCTTCTCTATATCAGCATTAGAAATTAGAGTCGAAATCCTGTTTTTGTAACTGATAAAAAAATTTAAAAAAATTATAATCCACTGAAAAAAAATCTTTTGTTGATTATAGACAGATCTTGTGATTTCGGAAGTTCGCTATAGAATAATAAATTAGCAGTAAATACTATGGGGAAAATATATGACCAAAAGTTCCGATCGTTATATCTGTGAGTTCGTTATATACTGGGTTTGCTACAACGGGATTCAAC
The DNA here is from genome assembly GCA_964019185.1 of Maratus speculifer. Lineage (NCBI taxonomy): Eukaryota > Metazoa > Arthropoda > Arachnida > Araneae > Salticidae > Maratus > Maratus speculifer. The sequence continues at coordinate 149,934,370 of OZ025302.1, forward strand.
TATATTTAAAGAAGCTTACTAAAAAAGCAAAATACACAATAATTGGGTCAGTTTCACTGATAAAAAAAAGAATTTACAAACTACAGACTTGAGAAATCTGAATGTTTAGTAAAATTTTATCTGTAATCTCTAAACAAATATAGATAAATTTACAAAAGTTGGAATGTAAAACTACAGAAATCGGAATACTAGCTAAAATTTTATTGGTTACCCAGAATAATTACATCAATTGCTTTGTTGCAGTTATATAAAACGTTCTGGGTATTTCTGTTTATAAAAAATAAATATTGATAATCATATATATATATATATATATATATATATATTTATTTATTTACAGTGCAAACTTGAATCTTTTACAAGGATTTCTTTTGTTGCAGTCACAGTAAAGGTTCTAAGCACACCTAAAAAAATTTATTAACGTTATAGATTCTTTTTTACACTGTATGTTATTTGTGTATAAATTACTGTAATACATCAATCAAATGCAATAATTACATATCGGAACATTTCTATTTGAAATGAAATAAACAAATATAACAAGAAAAACTGAAGCTCATTAATGTTAAGTTTACATTAACTTAAATAAAAAAAAGATAAAATATTTAAAATGTGAATAAAATGCAAGACTTCAATATCGACTTGATAACAACCATGCATCGTTCTTACATCTTAATACTTAATTACTACTTGATTATATGAAATGACTCCACCAAATTATGCTGCAGTTATATGCCATAAATTTCAAACGATTCGGTTGGATAGTTTTTGCCCTGTTATATTATGCAGACAGACAGATGGACGGACAGAAGAACGACTGCAGGTGTGCGTATTTATATAATTAGGAACACACACACAAAAACAAGAAAATTTGCTCGGGACTCCAAAACTATAGGAAGATTCCTAGGAATTCGAGCTTAATATTCTCAAATTATCCGCCTGACTCGAGTAAACGTAATTACATAAGTTAAAATTATGAAGATTTTCTTAATTTCGGAAAATTCTTAGAGATTCGAGCTTATTATTCCTTAAATTATCCGCCTGCTCCGAGTAAATGTAATAAAATCAATTAAAATTTGGAATATTTTCTTAATTTCGGAAGAATCTTAGAAATTCGAGCTTAATATTCCTCAAATTATCCACATAAATCGAGTAAACGAAATGACATTAATTAAAACTTGGAATATTTTCTTAATTTCGGAAGTTTCTTAGGGATTCGAGCTTAATATTCCTTAAACTATCCACCTGACTCGAGTAAACATAATTACAACAATTAAAATTTGGAATATTTTATTAATTTTGGAAGATTCTTAGGGATTTCGAGCTTAATATTCTTCAAATTATCCACCTGACTCGGGTAAACGTAATTACAATTAAAATTAGAAATTTTTTTCTCGCTACTGCATAATACTAGGTAAACCTGCTTTATTTAAAAATTATTTTTAATGCCATTTCACACGTATCATTTTAAGACGAATTTTCAATTGACAATAAAGTTTTTGAAATGTAAAAAAAAAAATTGAAACTAATCGTAAAACACATCTAAAGTAATTTTTATGAGAAAACTATAGAATTTAAGAAGTGAGAGATAAAGATTATTTTGTATCTTTTCTGTCAGTGGAAAAGGAAAAACTTTCCATGCGATTAAGTTGAGTCACAAAATGAATAATCGAAGAATGAATTTGTTTTCTATTAATATTCTTATTATGTGAGAGAGTTCCTTATTGTTTTCAATTGCGCAAACAAACAGCTTTCGCATAAATTTAATAGATTAATTTGATTGAAGTATAGTAATGGATGAATTCATAGTTTACTTATATTTTCAATTATGAGAACAGATAGATTATTGCTATTGTGTATGCTGAATACGCAATATTAATGTAAGTATGCATATGAAAGCAAACACTTAAGACTGATTTAAAATGCTCTGCAATACAAACGCAAAATGTTTTGACACATTTAAAAATTCTTTTTTAACAGGAAGTTACAAAATTGGAAGTCTTGACAATGGAAGCGATTTGGGATCGAACTATGTTTTACATTTTTTAATGAATAAATTACCTAATGAGTTATAAATAATTTTGATTACGTGAAGTGCGTTTTTCACCTATCGAGTTCATCCCTGTGTCTGTTTAAGTGGTTATTCTCATTTTACATAGAAATTCGGTTCAAAACACCCAATATGACACTATTTTCTAAAAGATATATTGCGTTTTCAGAAAAATGGGAATATGAGTCCTATTAGACTGCTTCTGAATAACAACACAATCTGTTATCGCTTCACATAAATTAACTTTTTTTTACATTTTCATGCAAATCGCTCAACAGCAGATGGTGCTATGGTGTATTTTTTTACGATTTCGGCAATAGCTCTATCTCAAGAATTTATGCACAATTTTCATTTATTTTACGATTTTCTCAGGCTTTGAAACTAGTTGTTATTTATTAGATTTTGGTGTTAATTGCACAAATAGGTACTATGCTGCATTTTGTAGGATTTGCACGATTTTACTGGTTATTAACGTTAACATATATTAATAATAGTTACATTTGATGCTTATAAAGTGTACTAAGATTTGAATATCAGATTGAAAGAATGATTAGAAATGAAATAATTGGATTAGAATATCCCACTGAAATTAAAGTTGTACTCACTATAAATCCTTAAAAATTATTCAACCTTGATTGTTGCTTCTTAGCGATATCAGAATTTGATTCCTGATTATAGGGATATTAAGAGCGAACCGAGTTCATCGAATAATGAATTTGTCATAAATTTATAATTTTAGAATATATATATATATCAATTTCCAATGATAATTATTACGAATGCGAATGTCCGATTTAAATCAAAATTATATTTTCTACAAATTTGTAATCTAAAAAAATGATTCCTTAGAGGTATTTGACGTTTATTCTTGTCTAAATGATATTAAATGTCATAAAATATTAAAAAGCAATAGAAAGAACAATAATAAGTTTGCCATAAATATATAATATAATTTTAAAATTCAAATATACATATCAAGTTACATTGATATTTATAAAGTTTTCTAAGACTTGAGAGAATTATTAGATTTGAAAAAATTGGATATGAATATCCAATTGAAATTAAAATTATACCCTTTGAATGTTTATAGATATCAAGTAGAAGCGGCGTAATTATAATTATAAAGAAAATGAGATCTCTAAATAATCACAAATTATATTATAAATAATTTTTACAATGAGCTAACATGATAAAATCAGGGTTTATTCTCCTGCTGCTTTATTAAAACACTGGGTGTGCTTTTGAGGTCTTGTATACATCTTAGTTTGAATCTGTATTGAATCTGACATTCTTTTCATGTATCTGCCCTAACTGTCAACTTCAACAAGGAAGTGGCCTTGTAATAATTAATTATTTCAATAAACAAAAGCAATAATGTTCAATAATTCAAAAGTTATTTTGATAATCAGTGCAATGCAGTTATTCATTAATGTTAGGGATGATTTATGCTAAAATGAATTATTTGTGACAGTTATAAATTTATGATGAAAGTACTCTTAAAAGTAGTCTAAACACGAATACTGATCCTTAGAGATATAAGAATTTCATTCATCATTATTACGCTATTAACAACAAATCGTGTCCATCGAATAATGAATTTCCAATAAATAGATAATTTTAGAATATATATGTGTGTTTGTATATATACATATATCAATTGCCATTAATGTTTATTAAGAATTCAAATATCCGATTTAAATCAAAATTATATTCTCTATAAATCTCTAATCTCACGAAAAAAATAATTCCTTAGAGATATTTTAAATTTATGCCTTGTTAAACGATATTTAATGCATTAAAAGATTAAAAAACAACAGATAAGAGCAATAGATAAGAGCAATATTAGTTTTGCGATAAATGTATAATATAAATTTCAATATATAAACTTTTATATGCTAAGTTTATTTAGCTACTTTTATATGCTAAGTTTTCATAGTGTATTGTCATTTAGATTTCTACTTTTGTAGCTATATGATACCTTTCTTTAAGAATTTCCATTTCATGCTGCAAGTTTTTCAACTCTGTCTGTTTATTATTACGGTCTATTGTAACTATTTAAATGTAGATCAAAATATTTTAATTATTATTGTATTGTTGAGTTTAAGTTTGTTATATTGGGCTATTCTATATTCTATATTCTTTGTAGATGTTGTTTTGTACTATTATATAATTATGTATATATATATATATATATATATATATATATATATACATTTATACATACAGGGTGTTTCGCTACCAGACCGACAAACTTTGGGGGGGATAGTAGACACGAAGACAAACATTTTTAAGTGGGAAACCATGGGGCGCAAACGTCTTCCGTAGGAGCCAGGGGCCATTAAAGTTTAGGATCCAAAACTTCAAACGATTATAAAAAACGGAAAAAAGGGTGGATTCGTTTGCGGTTTTCGATAAAATCATTCTTTATATCACGTTTTGTTAGTAAAAAAATTTTAAAGGTTACGTTCAAAAATTGTCGGTAGAGGGCGCTTTAGACTTTAGAGTGACAAACAACTACTTTTTACCCTTATTTTGTGCACGGGGTTGAAATTATTCTAAAGTTTAGACTTTAACTTAAATTTTAAGCTCAAAATCGGAAACATTGGGTTCGGGTAACTAGTGAAAATTGAACTCTGAACAGATGAGGGGATTTTGAATGCTCATAAACATTTGAGAAACTAATCGATTTTATTGCGGTTTGCGTGTAGGTCATTCCCATGGTAATTATTTTATTCAAAATGACATACAGCATTGGTGTCCCCATTTTTTGCTGTAGGGCGCTTCCGACACATCTTCGAAATTTCAATGGCATTACTCCTGGGTGTTTTACTACCAGACCAACATACTTCCATTAAGTGTAGGGATGCAAAGACGACTCGGAATCATAATATAATGTAATGTCAAAAATATCTTTTTTACGAGTTAGGGTTAAAAGAAGCAGAGAAAACAACCAATTGATATTTCTACAACACGTTCTGTCGGAACTTTTGGTAAAAGCACATGTTTCTCTTTCGTTGCGCCACTCTATAGCTCGATGGGGCTCCTCCATATTTTACCAATGATGTATGCAGACATCTGAACGTAAAATGTGTACAGAGGTGGATAGGTAGTGGTGGCCCCGTTCGTTGGCCTGCCAGATCGTCGCACCTACTTCATTATATCAATTAGTTTTTGTTACCTACCGTTCTTTTATTACTGTATAATTTTGTATTTACTGTATAATTTTGTATTGTAGTTTTGTATTTTTTAAAATAAACATTGCTGGGTGGGGCTAGTTGAGCTCAAACCAATTAGTGCTCAACCCCACCACCTGGCTCAATCTTAATTTGAATCTGCATGGACTTCTTCTGCTGGGATCAAATGAAAAGTTGAATGTATGAGACTTCTGTACAGTCAGTGGAAGAATAATAGGTTGTTGCCTGGTGCAATATGATAAAGTTAAAATTATTTTCAACGTTAGAACACCAGAATATTCAAACTCCAAGCATACCGGTTTCGGTAGCATATAGCATACCTTCCTCAGTGCTAAAGATAGTGGAGATTTGCTCATATATATATAGGGAGGATGGGGATTCAAGTGATAAGTTTCTTGACCAATAGGAAAACAGAGGATCCTAGGCAACAGCCAATAGGAAAACAGAGGATCCTAGGTAACAGCCAATAGGAAAACAGGGAACAGCTAATGGGAAAAAAGGGTGGAAAATAGAAAGATATTGCGAGAAATGCATTAAAAGATTAAGAAAAATTAGTTTTAATGTAATATTTCCAACAGTCTGATAATGGTGGAATAGCAAAATCACAATTAACAAGATCAGCAAGATTTTTATGGATATGGAAAGCTTCAAGGAAGTTAAGTTCTTGTATAGAAGTAGGTTTAGTTAGTATCTTAACCGAATTGAAGTCAAAAGCATGACTCGTCTCCCAGCAATGTTTTGCGATTGAGGATTTCTTGATTTCTTGTTTTTCAATATATTGCTTATGTTCTTTAATACGAAATTTTAGACTGCGTTTGGTTTGACCAATGTAAGAAAGACCACATTGACAATTAATATTGTAAATGCCCCATGAATTTGATAATTCAACAGGATCTTTAAGGTTGGAAAGGGTGAGTTTATTAGTAGGAGTAAAAATTATTTTGAAGTCGAACCGACTAAGAATTTTAGCAATGGAAAAACTTGATTTTGGAAAGAAAGGTAAGACAATGCTAATATTGGAACGAGTAGAAGACTGAGATGAGTTTGAGGAGTGAGAGTTTTGCAATTTAGAAAGGGCAGTATCAATAATAGAAGGGTTGTAACCTCTATCAAATGCAATTGCTTTAATATATTGAATTTCATTATTGAAAGACTGAGAATCAGAGCAAACATGAAGAGCACGATTAATGAATGTGTAAAAGGCAGCCATTTTTTGACTTGGAGGATGACATGAACGAGCATGGGGGGGTAGAGAAACGGCGAAGCTTTTTCGATAGACAGATGTAGAGAAGCCAGTTTCACTGCGAATGACAAGGGTGTCCAGGAAAGGGAGTGAACCATTATTTTCTGTTTCATACGTAAATTGGATATTGTTATCAATAGAGTTCATGATGCTAAGAATGTCCTCAATATTGTGAAGAGAAGTGTCAAGTAAGGTGAATGTGTCATCAACGTACCGAATCCAGAAAGGGAAAGAGTCATGCTTTTGACTTCAATTCGGTTAAGATACTAACTAAACCTACTTCTATACAAGAACTTAACTTCCTTGAAGCTTTCCATATCCATAAAAATCTTGCTGATCTTGTTAATTGTGATTTTGCTATTCCACCATTATCAGACTGTTGGAAATATTACATTAAAACTAATTTTTCTTAATCTTTTAATGCATTTCTCGCAATATCTTTCTATTTTCCACCCATTTTTCCCATTAGCTGTTCCCTGTTTTCCTATTGGCTGTTACCTAGGATCCTCTGTTTTCCTATTGGCTGTTGCCTAGGATCCTCTGTTTTCCTATTGGTCAAGAAACTTATCACTTGAATCCCCATCCTCCCTATATATATATGAGCAAATCTCCACTATCTTTAGCACTGAGGAAGGTATGCTATATGCTACCGAAACCGGTATGCTTGGAGTTTGAATATTCTGGTGTTCTAACGTTGAAAATAATTTTAACTTTAGTCAGTGGAAGACCTGTCAGCTCTATTTTCTGTAGCTGCCAAAAAGCTATCCGAGATGCCAGGAAACTTTCAAAGCGTAAGGAATTGCATGCGACGCTGCTGTGAAGCATGCCCGACTACTTCTGGTCGTAATTTCGAATGCCTTTTTTAGTAAAACCCTTAACTAAATTGCTTTCTGCCAAATTAACGTGTTTCTGTTTCACTACCTGTTTCTGTTGCTTTTTTCTCTGATTCTTTAAACCCCAGCTCGCGAAAAAGGCATTGTCAATGTTACATTCTTATGTGATTCCGAGTCGCTTTGCATCTCTAACACTTCCTGGAAGTACGTTGGTCTAGTAGTAAAACATACAGGAGTAATGCCATTGAAATGTCGGAGATATGTCCTAAGCGCTCTCTAACAAAAAATTGATACACAAGTGCTGTAAGTCATTTGGAATAAAATAATTATCGAGGGAATGAACTACACGCAAACCGCAACAAAATCGATCAGTTTGTATAATATTTATGACTGTTTAAAATCCGCCCATCTGTTCACAGTTAAATTTTCGCCAGTTACCCGATCCCAATGTTTCTGATTTTGGTATTAAAATTTAAGTTAAAATCTAAACTTTAAAATTATTTCAATCCCATGCACAAAATAACGGTAAAAAGTAGTTGTTCGTTATTCTAAAGTCTAAAGCGCCCTCTATCAACAATTTTTGAACGTAATCTTTAAAAATTTTTTACAAACAAAACGTGATATAAAGAATGATTTTAGCGAAAACAGCAAACGAATCCGCCCCTTTTTTTCGTTTTTTTATCATCGTTTCAATTTTTGGATCTTAAACTTTAATGACCCCTAGCTCCTACAGAAGACGTTTGCGCCCCATGGTTTCCTATTTAATAATGTTTGTCTTCATGTCTACTATCACCCCTCAAAGTTTGTCGGTCTCGTAGCGAAACACCCTGTATATATATATATATATATATATATATTTGTAAGTTAATTTCCATTGGTATTTTCAAAGACTGATAATATGCATTTCAAATTAAAATTGTATTTCCTATAAACCTTTAAAAGTTTTCCAACGAGTAAACGATTCCTTACATATTTTTGAATTTCATTCCGCATTAAAACGCATCAAATACAACAAAAGATTAATAAACAATACAAAAAAGAGCAAACATGGCTCACTGAATATTGATTTTGCCAAAAATATATAACAAAAATTTTAAAATTCAAATTAATATACATGAATTTACATTGATATTTAGAAAGTCTGAGAACATCCAATTGAAATCAAAATTACATTCTCTATAAACCCTTAAAAAAATTTGAAACGAATAAACGATTCCTTAGATATATTTGAAGTTAAAACAAGATTATAACTTAGGAATTGAATAGACTCCAAGCATTTGCGATGACCTCGCTAGATTTTCATAGATAATGCGAAATCAATAAACGATAAAAGGATGAATCTATGCTTATCAGATGTTCAGTTGCAAAAAAATATGTAGTAATACATTTTTTAAAAATATAGAAATGAAATATAGAAATGAAAATTATATCTTGATAAAAGTTTCAAAGCTTAGTAACTAATAAACGTAGTTCCTTAAAGATATCAAAATTTTATTCAAAGTTTTAAAGCTGATTTCCTTCATAACATTTTCTAAGATTTGGTTGAAAGTTGAAAGACAATTTTAAGTCAATGTATGGAGAAAATATATTTTTTCTTTAATATTTGAATTGAATGTAATTTTAAATATAAGTGAAATAATGTGAATATCGAGTGAAATAAAAAATATGCCTTTGGTTTGACAAAAGCAAATTAAAAAGCAAATAAATCCCATGCAGATATTTTAAATTGATTCATTATATTCTAATTTAGAAAGAAGGCTTCTTTTTTTTTTTTTTTTTTTTTTTTTGTTGTTGTTGTTGTTGTTGTTTATTATAAATATTTACATGCGAATGTTTAAGTAAACTTTTATGAAATAAGATATATTATTTAAGTTGTTATAAAACGATAAGAATTTAATCTCTAGGTATAATTCAACTATATAATTAGTAAATACAGTAAAATTTCTGTGGTAACATATTCAATATTAAATTATATTCAAATGCAATACAGTATAAATGCAATACAATATTAAAATATACATATTTTTATTTACATTGATATTTAAAAAGACGGATAATATCCATTTAAAATCAAAGTTTTACTACCTATAAACTTTAAAAGTTATCAGACGAAAAAACGATTTTTTACAGATTTTTGAAGCTCATTTCTGTATTACAATAAAAAAAAGGAGCAAATCATGCTTATCAAATATTGATCTCTCAATAAATATATAACATAATTTAAAAATTGAAATGAATATACATCAATTTACTACGACACTTATAAAATCTGAGACTATCTAATTGAAATCAAAACTATATTCTCTATAAACTCTTAAAATTTTTCCATCGAATGGACGATTCCTTAGAGATATTTAAAGTTCAAGCAAGATTATAACTTAGAAATTGAATAGCCTCCAAGCATTTGCAACGACCTCTTCAGAATTTCATAGATAATGCAAAATCCATAAACAATAAAAGGATGAATCTATGCTTATCAGATGTAAGGTTTGCCAAAAACATGTAGTAATATTATTTTTTTAATTCAAATTTATATACCAATTTACATTAGCATTTCTGATGTCTGAAAATATCATGTAGAAATGAAAATATTATCTTGATAAAAGTTTAACAGCTGTGCAACTAATAAACGTTGTTCCATCAAAATTTTATTCAAAGTTTTAAAACTGATTTACTTTTTAACATTTGCTAAGAATTGATTACAAAATGAAAAACAATATTAAGTCAATATATGAAAAAAAATTTCTTCAATGGTTCATTGAATGTAAATTTAACACTAGAACCGCGGCGACGGGTCATTTTGACCCGCATCATATGGAGAAATGTCGATTCGAATCAGAAAACTCTGAATAAAATAAGCTAAATTCAAGCTGAGCAAAACTATTTCAATAAACAACTCAAACAGTTCTAAATGAAAATTCCGGTGAGAATTTTTTTTATAAAAATTGAATGAATTTTCCCGCGGTTCTAGTGTTAAATGTAAAATACAGTCGTCACCAGTTATAATATACCTTGGTATAACGTACTTTCACTTAAATCATACATTAGTAATGTTTTACAACTTCGATTATAACGGACTATGAAAAAGCCTTAAACTGGTTATTAAATAATTTTTACTCTCGAAAGAAGAATGAAATATGGATGTCAACTTTACATTTTAGGTTTCCAAACTGTCTTGGACTTCTTTTGCAGTGCGTTCTAAGACTGAGTTAATTTCTTTCTTTAATGCTCTTCTTCAAAAGTATATTATCGCCCATTTTTCTCCAACCGTTTGTGATTGTTGACAAAAGGGCAGGAAGACTCAACAATAGAAATTGGCTAAGATGGATTTTAAGGAATGATTTCGAACATTCAGAATGATATTTTAAAATGAATAAAACATTATAAGCAGCGTCAAACCACAAAAATAGACCCAACAGCTGACGGATAGGGTCGTGTCTAAATAGATTTAAACTGTCGGCGTTTTTGTTGTGGTCAGGTAGTGTCTTTCTTTTGTAATTTTATTTCAAATGCACTAAAGTTTCATTTTGTAGGGCGAAAGATACTGACCTATTTAACCCTTTCGCGACGGAAACCTTTTACGAAAATTTTAATGTTTTATCACCGGTTTTAAAAAACAGAAATTTGTGCCTTATTAAATCGAGAAAATGCTCCGATTAAATAGGGCAAATTTTACAACAAAATTTTACTGGTGGGAATATGCAAGGATTCTTAAGCCTTTTTTGCGGCACGTATACGTGTCTCTCGTCCCCAAGGGGTTAATCCAAAAAAAATCATATAAATAAATATTTTCAAATATTAACTTCAAATGTAGCAGTGAAATATAATATCAAATTCCAGCTAAGGTTATTCTTGTAAATAAGCATTATTTTCAATTCAACAAAAGAAGTTTTATTTAAGCATTTTTTGCTGAATTTAAGCATTTTTTGCTGAAATAACTAAGTGTTTAATGCAACACATAATGATAATTTAAATAGTTGTTGTCTTGTAAATATTACTCCATTTTCAATTTTGCAAAATATCTTATAACTCAATTAATAGTGACATTTTTACATAGTTTGGTCTTATTTCTTTAAAACATATAATCCATGTTTATCGTATTAATGCCCTCTGTCCGCTTTTTGACAGTCTGGTCCTTGGCCACAGTATGAAAATTTTTTCTTCATAAATAAAGAAAATGACATTTCGATGCGATGTTCGCCGTTCTTCGGTGGGATTGAGGTGCTTCGCTGCGCGGGTCTGTGTCACTCCTGCTTTTGGGGATCAGCGGTGCTGTTTGGGGACGGCGGCGATATCTTCTCTTCCATCCGGCTGAACTGGACTTCACCTATCGAGCCCCTGCGTCAGGGAACCCTCCGGGTGTGGTATTTACAGGTTCTAAGTTTGGGTTGCTAAGGCTCAACATAGATGCAATACTCTTTTGTATAGGGTACTAAAGTCTTTTGTATAGGGTTAATTGCGGTTTCTTCATAAAATAACGGAGGGGCATTAACAAAGGAATCGGGATCTAAGCAATCTACCCTACTTGACGGAAAGAATTTTCCTTTTGCCGGACAGTTGTCCCTTTCCTACAAAACTCATTAAGATCAAAAACACCGCCTCGCCTCAATATACGAGCCGACACTGAAGTTTAAGAAGTAGTCAAATGTGTTCGGGCCTTAAAGCAGACCTGACATACTCAGGCTGTATCCTTTCTACTTCCAGGCCCCGATCATGACTAATTAGGGCCCTGGTCAAAGCTAAATTAAAGGGCCCCCATTCGCACCGTTCCCGCATTATTCAAACAGAACTGATAGTGAGTCATGTGTGTAATACATAAACAGTATTTTCGCACCTTGAATTTTAAATAGAAAAAAATTGTTAGCTCCGTCAATTCTAAATTAAGTACCTTAATTAATAAAAATATTGTTTTTCTTAGAACAAAACAAGCCTCTATTACATAACTTTAGCAGCTTGTTACATTACTTTATGATAAATTTATTAACTTTAACTTGTAAAAGAGTATTAAATATTCAAATATATAAATGAAAGTTAGTCAAGCTACTTTCTTTCACATTTTTTTAAGTTATACTACACATTACTAATTATTTTCAATAACTGAAATTTAGATATGATTTAAGATCATTGCTAATACAATATATTAAAATCAAAATATTATTCTTTGTTTAAGAGTAGTTGAGATCAGCTTTCTTAAAGCATAGCTCTGTCAGTTCAGAGTGAAATTTGCTTTTCAGAAAGTTACGTAAAATCTTTTAAAAATTAAATTTGCATTTTGTATTTGAAAATTATCAAAGTTAAAATTGGTGAATCATTATTATTAATAATTTGATTAATGTATGGATTTGGGGGTCGTTTGAAGTCCGGAGCACATGGGCAAAGTTCTGATTTGCCCATGCGATAAAAAGAGCCTGTCTATTTTATCCGGTTGTTGAATCTCCCCAACCTTTTGTTATCAACTATAAACTGTTGGTGAAGAAATGGAATAATCGTAATTGAAGTTAATGGCAATTAAAAAATAAAATGTAAACTCTGAATTTGTCACTTTTCTTGGAAGAGACATGTATTCTAACTTGACGTATGAAAATGTAAATTTTGTAGTGTCATGAAAAAAAAAAAAAAAAAAAACACAACGAAAAATATCACATTGTTTTTTGTAAAGTAAACATACAAGTAGTAATTTCTTCTTCTTCTTCTCAATTTTACTTTAATAAATTCATAAAAATTCTATTTTAAATTTTTACTGTTACGTGTGCTTCTTATGCGCCTTTTTGTATGACATTCTGCAATGCGTTTTATTGGTTATTGTTTATAAAGTATTTCAGATATTACGCACCATATTTTCCGGTTTTCTGAGAGTACATTATAAGAGGTGTCGACAGTACATAATTATCTAAATGAAATAAAAAAAAATCTGCCTTTGATTCACAAAAAGCAAATAAATGTCATGCATATATTTTAAATTGTTTAAATACGTTCTCATTTAAAATGTAGCCCTCTTTTTATTGTGTATTATAGATATTTAAATGAGATTTTTTAAGTAAACTTTTATCAAATAATACATATTTTTAAAGTTGCCTTAAAGTAACGACACTGGAATCTCCAAGCGTAATTCAATTACACAATCAGTAAATATAGTAAAATTCCCTAAGTAACATTTTCAATATATTCCGAATTCAACTTTATATGCACCAAACATCTCCTTCCGTTACATGGCATTAACTATCATTTAATTCCTTTTAACGGACTCACAGATCACTACTTATTTCAATATTAATATTTTTAATATTAATGTGTAACTTTCAGTTAACTATAAAATGTTTCGAATATTTTAATTTCATTTTGGAACATTAATACAATTGCTAACGTTCATATAATAGGTCAATTAATACACGATTTCTTTTAGTACACAATTATGTTGGTATTTTTGTATGGGGCAGTCAAATATATTATTTATCTCCTCCTTTTCTTGTTGATATAGATCTTTGAATTATGAAATATACATGTATTCCTGAGGGGTAATACATTAATTGGAGATTCATTTTTCATAATTCGATTCCAAAGGTGCTCAAAGTTGTTAAATTTAATATTAAATTTGTCGATTGTAGCAATTAAAAAACTTTCTTGTATGTCATACCTGTTAATATAATCAATAAATATATTGCTATGCAGCTGTTTACAGGGATTATTAAGTTTTATGAGATACACGAATGTTTTTGTGTTGTCAGTTCTAACAAGATAAATATTTATTTTGAAATATAATTTTGTTTTCAATTCGATATTTGAGATTTTATACAAATCAAAGTAAATTGTATACACATAGAAATTTAAAAATTTCTTTATCTATTTTCATCAAACTCAATGTTCAATTGATATGCATTCTCCTTTCTTTTTACCGTAAATTGATATCGAATGCTTTCAGTTTCATTTTTATATAGAATAGATATTTTTATTATTCTTATAGGAACAATTCTTATTTATTTAATTTTTTTTTCAAGATGTATTGAGAATATAATTTTGATTTCAAATAGATATTTTCAGATTTTATAAATATGAGAGTAATTTTTTTTATATATATATTTGAATTTAAAAGTATCATATATGTCAATGGCAAAATGAATTTCATTTTTAATTTTTTTTTGATAAAATGAATAGGTTTTGGGCAATAGTTTCTCTTTTTTCATTTATAGCTTTTATACTACATTTAGTATGGTTTAAACCAACTGTCAAAAATAAAATATTTTTAAGGAACAAAATATATTGGTCGGATTATGTTTAAAGGTATATTTTTAAAGCATAATTTAGATTTCAATTGTATGTTTTCAAATTTTATACACATCAAAGTGTGCTTATATATATATATATGTGACGATTTAAGGAGAACTCGAATTATTTCCACTGGTTAAAAAGAAACACACAGTCATGGCAAGCGAGGGAAAAAACAAAATAAATAAATAAATGTAGAAGATCCAATAATTAGTCATGGGCTGCTGTAAATTCATTTATTAAATTCGTAATAATGAGGAAGGAAAAGCTCCTTTTGCAAATATTCCATCATTATTTCAGCGAGCTGTCCTCATCCAAGAAGCAACCCAAGAAATCTTCTTTTTCATCTCGAGACTTCCACCTTTTTAAACTAAAAAGAAAGTTCTGGAACATTCTGTAACCTCAAACCATCATTCTTTTATGTAAACAGAATTCTTGTCCAGCTACGAGATTATTTTCCACAAACGATAAATTTATTTTAAAAAAAATATTATTTAACCAATTTATAATTGACTCAGAATTTTAAATATCTTAGGCAGACGATTTTTATAAATGATTAATTTTAAGAGGAAAAGAAATGAATTTATTAATATGCACACCTCAAAGGTTGACGTAGGAAAAATAAATAAATAGATAAAATAAAATAATGATATTTTTTGAAAGGTATGGTTTTGGAATAAATTTAATAAGACTTTCTTAAAAAGGGTTGATAAAAACATAGAAGAAATTAGTTTTATTTGGAATATTAAGAAATAAAGTTTTAATTAAGAATATTTTTAATTTAGATGCATCTTTTTTTTTAAATTTACGCATACTGGAATAATGTTTTTTAAGGCAAATTAAGAATTTATATCGTCTGCATAAGGATTAATAGATTAGATTTAGAAACAAGATTTTAATTTAATAATTTGAAGTAAGTACGGAATATTATTATAAGAAAATTAAGATAGTATAAAGGTTAGTTTTGGCGAAAAATTTTTAAATTTGTAATATATATATATATAAAAGTATTTCAAAAATGTTTTATCTATTTTTGTTAAACGTAATATTCGACTGATATGTATTTCTCCTTTTTATCATGAATTGATATTCAATATCTTCCATTTAATTTTAATAAGAAATGAATATCGAATATTCTGGTATTTATTGAAATATTTTTTCAGGATTTGTTGAGAATATAATTTCGATTTTAGTTGAAATTTTTAGATTTTATAGATATGATAGTAAATATCTTTATATATTTTAGTTTAAATTATCGTATGTATTTAGGGAAAAATAAATTTTTCATGGATCTGTATTATTTTTTGAATTGTTTATTGAGTTTGCATTGTCTGTAATCTGCTTATAATCTTGCATAAGCAAGAAATATTTCGGTTATTTTTCAGATTGTTTTAAAAGGTTTAAGAAGAATTCAATTTGGATTTCAATAGAATATTTTCAGAATTTTTACATGCCAATGTAAACTAATATGTAATTTTGTTTTATAAAAATTTTCTATCAATTTTTGTCATAGTCAATATTCTATGTACATGGATACCTCGTTTTAATCGTTTGTTGATTTTGAGCTGTCTTCAATTTAATATAAATGTCCGATAAATTTATGATATTCTCAAATGAATTAAATTATTTAATGGACTGTTTTTCAGGATATAAAAAGAAATATAACTTCTATTTCAATTGGAAATTTTAGACTTTATAAATATGATAGTAAATTTCCTTATATATTTCAATTTTAAAATTATTTTACATATTTATTGAAAAAATATTTTTTTACTGATGTAGATTCCTCTTTCGAACACTGATTCTATTTTCCATGGTCTTTGTTATGTTAAATCCTATCATACGCAATACATTTAATGTTATTCCGCGATAGATAATGACTCTAAATTACATTGTTATTACGCCAGATTTAAGAAGAACTAATGTTATCTCTGTGTTACTGAATTTATTACATACAATCGTAATACAAGTTGTGTTCATGCTTTCAGTGCAACAATTATTACATTAAGATCAAATGCACCTCATCCGTCAAGTTTGATGTACAAGTTCCCACATGTTGCACTTAAATTCTGTTTGAAAATTGTATTAGAACTAAACTTAATGTGATGCAAATGCGACTCAAAGTTTCTACTATTTCTAAAAGATACTTATTTCAGTAAAAATCACGATTTCCTATGTATATTGCATAGTTTCCCAAAAACATTGAACAAAGTACTTTAAATTCAATCGAAGTTTATGGCAATTTTATCATTGTGAACAAAGTTTAGAGAATTGAAGTTAGAGACAATCGGGATATCTATTGATCTTTGAGAGAGAGTCGAAATAAAAAATAATAATAAAAAAAAAAATGTGGTTTTTCTTTATGTTTTCAAAAAAAATAAATAAATAAATAAAATAAATAAATAAATAAATAAGAGAAATATTTCCAGAATGCATAAATTGAATTCAAGAAAATGGTTTAGAATAGACAAAAATAAAAGTAAATTTTAAATCTTTTCGGAACTTGCGTACACATTTATATATTTATGAAGAGTTTATGGGAAACCTTTATTTTCACTTATGGATATAAAATAAGTAAATAAATAAATAAATAAATATTTAAAATTTGTATTCATGCTTTCAGTACAACAATTATTGCATTAAGATCAAACGCACCTCATTTTTCATGTTTGATGTACAATTCCCATTTGTTACATTTAAATTCTGTTTGAAAATTTTATTAGAACTAAACTTAATATGATGAAAAATTTCTCTAGACTCAAAATTTCTACTATCTGTAAAAGATACTTATTTCAGTAAAAATCACGATTTCCTCAGTATATTGCATAGTTTCCAGAAAACATTGAGCAAAGTACTTTAAATTCAATCGAAGTTTATCGCCTTTTCATCCTTGTGAACAAAGTTTAGAAAGCTGAAGTTAAAGGCAATCGGGATATCTATTGATCTTCGAGAAGAGCCGGAAAAAAATAATTAAAAAAGATTGTAGCGTTTCTTTATGTTTTCAACATTTTTTTTTTAAGTTTTTTTTTTTCTTTTAAGAGAAACATTTCCGGAATGTATAAATTGAATTCAGGAAAAAGGTTTAGAATAGACAAAAATAAAACAAAAGTAAACTTTAATTTTTTTCGGATCTTGCGTACACATTTATATATTTATGAAGAGTTCGTGGGAAACATTTGTTTTCACTTATGAATATAAAATAAATAAATAAATAAATAAATATTTACAGTTTGTATTCATGCTTTCAGTGCAATAGTTATAGCATTAAGATCAAACACACCTCATTTATCATGTTTGATGTACGAATTCCCATTTGTTACATTTAAATTCTGTTTGAAATTTATTAGAACTAAACTTAATGTGATGCAAATAAGACTCAAAGTTTCTACTATTTCTAAAAGATACCTATTTCTTATACGAGCTCCTATGCATATTGTATCCCAGGTAAAAAAATCAGCAAAAAACCTTTAGAAAAAATAAGATTTTACAGGGATTTAGAAGGTTTCTACAGGGATTTTGAAGGCAAATTAAAAGCGCAGGTTTATTTGAGGGAATTTACTGTTTATCAAAAGATTTTATGCAGGCATTTATCTGACCTCCAAATTACTAATCGGGTATTTTGAAGGTCACTTCAGGTATTTGGAAGGAAATTGAAAACTGAAACAAAATGCACAGATTTTTAAAGATTGTATAGAGGCTTTTATCAGCAAGTTAATGGCTTTCAATTTACTTTTAGTGACTTAGCTGATTTTCGATAAGTATACATTAGGTATTTTGAAGGAAAATATAGCCTTCAATTTACCCTCAGTGACTTAGCTAATTTTTGATAAGTGTACTTCTGGTATTTTGAAGAAAAATATAGCCTTCAATTTACCTTTGGTGACTTAATGACTTATTGAATATTTACAATTTCTTAGTTCAAGCCTTCGTTTTGTTACGTGATGGCGTGTCCCAGAAATGCTCTTCAAAATATAAGAATAGGCGCGACCCACGGCCCGCGGGACAGGAACATTCTATTGATTTAGTTGCGAGAATATCGCAGCTACATTTTGAGATAATTTGCATGTTTTTAGGACAATTATTAATTAAATTATAAGTAATTAATTGTCACATCCCTTTGGCAGTTAATTCCATCGGCGCTTACCGATACTAAGTCTCACAATTCTAAGTATTTAATTGCTTAAACTCTTAATTAAAAATTCTCAAATCATGTAAAAATCATCTCCATAGTCTAATTTTCAATCAAGATTAGTTTATAAAAATCTTCTCATAAAAATTCTCGCGTTAATTAAAGTTTTATTATTATTTCTTCCAAATTAATCAAGAACCACGTGTTCGAATTCGAACTAAATAACGCTAAGTTCAGCCTAATGGGGATAAGTATTAAGATATATATCCACAAGATAGCGTCCCATTCACCCCTGCTGGCAGCGATTCAGACCCCGTAGCGACCACATGGAATTTCTGAACTTTGAAAAAAATCTGAAGAATAAAAAACTTCAAGACAATACACTGGTCTCAAATATACCCAGTAATTATACATTGTAATTATATATATATATATTGTAATTATATGCATTTATATAAATAACTTTAATTTTTTTCTCCATTTTTAATGTTTTAATTTCTAAACTTAGAATATTTTTCGACTTTTTTTTTATTTTTTCGCAAAAATATTTTTTTTCGAATTTTAAGATAAAAACTGGGAATTGACTAATTATTACATAAAATTAACGATTTTAATTAATTTTCTTTAAAACTAATTTTTTTTTAGTACGGCATTTTTGTTTTTACCGGTGGTCGGCATGATTACGCCGCACTCACCGTACTATCCATCCAGCCGTAAAACACTAATTTCTAATTATCTCATTAATTATTTAATATTTATTCTTTTTCGCTGGGTTCCTATACCTACTACTTCTAAATTGGGGGAAGAAGGGGTTATTGTTTATTTTGAGTACAATTGAGAAATGTGTAATTTAAATCTTTGTTTTCACACATATCCAGGGAAATTGCAGGTTTTTTACCTTCAAGAAACCTTAGTTCCAAATACCTGTAAAATACCTGAACATTGTTTTTTCAGGGAAAATGCGGGTTTTTTACCTTCAAGAAACCTTAGTTCCAAATACCTTCAAAATGCCTGAATATTGTTTTTTCAGGGAATATGCGGGTTTTTTACCTTCAAAAAACCTTAGTTCCAAATACCGGTAATTTACCTGAACTTTTTTTTGTAAAGGTTTTTTGTTGATTTTTTTACCTGGGTAGTTTTCAGAAACCCTTGAACAAAGTACTTTAAATTCAATTAAAGTTTATCGCCTTTTCATCTTTGTGGACAAAGTTTAGGAAGCTGAAGTTGAAGGCAATCGGGATATCTATTAATCTTTGAGTAAAAGCCGGAAAAAAAAGATTGTAGCTTTTCTTTATATTCTCAACATCTTTTTATTTATACATTCATTTATACATTCTGGAGAGATTTTCCTTTAAAAGGAAAATCTCTCCAGAATGTATAAATTGAATTCAGCAAAAAGGTTTAGAATAGACTAAAAATAAAATAAAATAAAATAAAATAAAGTAAAATAAAATAAATTTTAAATATCTCGGTAACTTGCGTACACATTTACACATTTATTTTCATTTATGGATATTAAATAAATAAATGCACAAAGACACACATATATATGTATATATATATATATACATATAAAACCATTAATTGCAAAACAATATATTTATACATATATATATATGTATATATACATATATATTAATATATGTATATGTATATTTATGCTGTATAAAATTCATGTAACTTCAAAACATAAATCATTTAAGCTCTTCGAAGCTTTCTGGGAGTTAGAACATTAAATTTTGATATCAAACTGGAACACAGATCGAAAAAATAAAGAAAACTGTAACACACACACAAAAATAATAATGTTTTAAGGGTGTGGATTCCTCTTTTCAACGTTGATTCATTTTTCAGAATAGGTAATGATTAAATAATAGTATGTTTTTAATATTATAAATCTGATCATACCTAATTGATTTAATGCTATCCCACGATAGATATTGACTCTAAATTACCATGGCGATCTCGTCAGATTTGATGGACTAATACTATCTCTATATTAATTAAATTATTACATGCGTACAATCGTAATACAACTTATACTAAACTTTCAAACTTTCTACTATTTCTAAAAGATACTTATTTCAGTAAAAATCACGATTCCGTATGTATATTGCATAGTATCCAGGAAACATTGAAGAAAGTACTTTAAATTCAATTAAAGTTTATCGCCTTTTATCCGTGTGAGCAAAGTTTGGAAATCTAAAGTTAAAGGCAATCGGAATATCAATTGATCTTTGAGAGAGAGCCGGAAAAGAAAAGATTGTAGCTTTTCTTCATGTTTTCAACATCTTTTTATATTTTGGTGTTTTTTTTTTTTTTTTTTTTTTGAAGAAAAATCTTTCCAGAACGTATAAATTGAATTCAGAAAAAAAGTTTAGAATAGACACCAATAAATTCAGAATTCGAGTTCTAAATTTAAGTTTAAATTTAAGATTTCGAATGTATTTAATAAGCTTTTGAAAGTATGTAATTAGATTAAAAAAAATAACGGTTAAAATTAGTTGTTGGTTACTCTGAAGTTTAAGGCGCCCTCTAACGGAATGTCTTGAAATTTATTTTTTAGAAGATACTGACTTAAAGAATAATTTTATTTTAAACCGCAAACGAATCGACTAATTTTTCCATTTTTTGTAATCATTTAAAATTTGAACCCTCTAAACACAGCTCAGTTTGTGCTACTTAACCACTCCTAACTATTGAGATTTTGAGCTCAAAATTTAAGTCTAAGATTACGAAACCATTTAATGAGATGCAAAAATAACGGCAAGAAATAGTTTTTCATTACTTCAAACTCTAAAGCGCCCTCTATCTGCATTTTTCTAAATTTATCTTTATAATTTTTTTTTAATAAAATACCAACATAAAGAATAGTTTTAGTGAAAACCGCAAATCAGTCGACCAATTTTTCCATTTTTTATGTGTATTTGAAATTTTGGACACCAAACTTTAATGACGGCTATCTCCTTCGGTAAACGTTTGAGACCCTTGGTTTCCTATTTACTATTATTCATCTTGATGTGTTCTATCACCCCGTAGCGTATGTACTACGAGTTTAGGGACATATATATAGGTGTATATAGTGGTACAAATACAATATAAATGTATTTTATGTGGCAGCAATGTAAATATTCACTAAATACGAACAATCTACAATAGAAAATCATGCACAATAGCATCCGATAAAATATAAGATCTAAGTTTGTATAAAAAAATAACACCTTGTATTAATATATTCTTCTTAATTGCTAAAAAGAGGTAAGAAAATTTTTTGAAAACAGAAAAAAAGTTTTATTTAATTGTTGACATATATTTCAACTCATCACTGAGCTATTTTCATTACAAACTAAACATGATATTCCAAAGTTCCACAGTCCATGATGCATTGTACCGAAATGCCACCATTTATTTTTTCATCCAAGCCACGTTCTTTTCTATTTTACTAGGTTTTTTAATTTCTATTTTTTTTAAACTGTTCAGCAACTCGTGCCGCAGTTTTGGTGGGGCGAGTTATGTTATAAAGTTACGTGTGAAATATTTACGTGTTAGAATTCCCATTGTTTCCTTTATAATGAATGAATAATTTTGTTTGGACAGATGTTGCATTGAACTGAAACGCCATCATTCAGATTTTCATGCGCAGTAGGTTATTTTTCATTTTACTTTGATTTTTAATTTCTATTTTTCTAAACCATTTAGCAACTCGCGCCACAGTTTTGATAATTTTGGTGCCTCCAAACTTTATTATCCATCCACTATAAGAGAAAAAATAAAGATTCTAACATGTAAAAGTACCATATGTAACAATATAAAATCATTCCAGCTACCAAAACTATGGCACGAGTTGCTCAACGTTTTAAAAATAACATAATTATAAATATACATAAAACAATAACATGCGTTGTATGAAAAGTTGAATGATGGAGTTTCAATTCAATCACCATGGACCGTGCAACTTTAAAATATAAAATTTAGCTTCTTTTGAAAATGTCTCGGTAATGAGTTGAAACGAATGTCAACAGTTAAATAAAATAATGTTTCCGTTTTTCAATTTTTTTAGATATTTTTAACAATTAAGAAGAATATGATCCAAATTTTTAAAAAACTTTTGAGTTCTTCAATAAATTGTACTTTTGCGTATCAACACATCATTTCGCGAAATAATTTGGATTTGCAGAATGTAAGATATTCCCAAAATCTAATATTGATTGCGTTTTTAATATTGTTCCACAACAAACTGCAATGCGGATCATTTTTTAAACATAACTTTAAAATATTTTGTGAAATTGGCTGTAATTTTAGAATCATATACTTAAAGCATCTAGAAATCGGTTTCTGTAAGGAAAAACAAAGTAGTTTACGTGTGTCACAATTTATTACTCAATATTAATTTAAAAATATCTTAGTTTTGCGCTTATATTTTATATAACAAGATCTAACAAATGTCTCTTCATTGTGATACTCGTGTTCAGTGAGTTAATTAAATACAAAATTGCACACTTTAACTTAAAAGGCAATTTCATAGTTTTACAATGTAATTGAAATCTTTGGTAAAATTAATGCAGCATTTTGGAGAAAATTTTTCTGTTATCAATTCCAATGTTTTAATTCCAATTAATATCGTCATGCAATGTAATTTAGTATTTTCATGAATAATTTCTGCATACATATTCAATAATTTTAAAAGCAATAAAAAGAATTTAACAATTTGATAGTCTAGCAGAAGAGCAAAATTGTAATGTTGTTCTCTCTGGATTTTACTATAAATGTAAAACAATGATTCTTTCAACATAATATTTAAAAAAATCTTAATCGAGAATACGAATATAATCCTTGTACGTATTAATCATTATTCAGTGTATTAAAAATGAATTAATCCAGTAGAATTAAATTATGTCTTACGAACGGTTAAAGTGTTAAAGATTAAAATGGTCAGGGACACATTTTAAATTAATTTTTATTTATAAAGTTGAAATTCTGAGATTGTTTGTGGTGGTTAATCATATGATTTGTAAACAAAATCGCATGATAAAACTTCTCAGAAATCATAAAAATAATATTTAAAATTTTCAAATTTGTTGTAATTTAAAATAGTTATAAATCGAAATATAGTTTTATAATTGAAAATTGAAATCGAAATATAGTTTTGATAGTTTTTATAATTGAATATTTATATTGAATTTTTTATATTGAATTTTTATAGTTTTATAGTTTTTATAATTGAAATCGAAATATAGTTTTATAATCGAAATATAATTTTAAGTAAAATTCCCTTTTTTAATGTAAATAAATAGGAATATATAACTTTTAATTTTAATTCAGCATTTTTAAAGATATTAATTTAAATGAAAATTAAAAATATTTAAAGTCAAAATTTTAAAAAATGATGTAATTAAAAAAAAATCATATTTTAAAATGTAAATATTTTTATTTCAAATTTGCTGGATCAAAATTAAGGTAAAATAATCAAAAAAGTCATGTTCCAAGTTTCAATCATTTATCGTTTACGGATCTTGTCTTATAGCACTTTAAGGGGACAGTGAACCTTTATTTAAGCAAAATAGACAAAATCTAATATTGTAAAAAAAGGTCTATTTCCATGGTATAACAGTACCAAAACAGTTTTATCTTATTAAAATATCATTTATGAAGGTTTTTAAGAAGTAAATAATAAACGTAAGTGTATGTGTATACTCTAAATCTGTTTTTCTCAAAACTAATTTTTCAGCGTTTTCAGATGTTTAAAATACTCCTTGCGTCGTAATTTTTTATCAATATTTATGAAATTGATAAGGAATTATCCTGATATTATTTAGAAAGAAATTGTGTAAGCTTTTTAAAATTCGTCTTCATTAAGATAGTCAAATTTGGTTTTTTACTTATTAAAAGGTAAAATTTTCATGAAAATCGATATGGAATTTTGAAAAAAGTCTGTAAAATATTAACTATTTAAGAGATTTAAAAAATCTTACACAAATTTGTTTATATTAGAATTTTAAGAGATAAAAATGAAGGTGTCCTATATGCTTTTGGTGAAATGTATGTATACACAAAATTTCATATTGCTATGATGAAAATTAAAAGAAAAAAATTTTAGCGTCTACCTTCCCCTTAAATGCAAAACATTTTAAACTAATCATGAAGTGAAACATGATTGCTATTACTTGAAAGAAAAAAATTTTGAAAAAAATAATCAAAATGAAAAAAATAATTATTTCTGTTTTAATCAAGATAAATACCTGATTTAAATGTCATTTTAAGCAGAAAAAAATAAAAGAATTTTTAATGCTATAAATTCTTTTTTAGAAAGTTTGAAGACTTTTGTGTCCCGGACCCCCTTAAGAGTTAATTTTTTTCATCATAATAATATGAAATTTTGTGCAGATATACATTTCACCAAAAAGCATATAGCCTCCAAACACATCAAAAAAAACTTCCAATCTCATTAAAATTTTAAATAAAAAAAATTAAATTTTTAAACGAAAATTCAAAAAAAAGCTCCCCGTGTCTTAATTTTGAGATACTTTCTTGCTTTTCATTTTTGTCATTTAAAATTCCATTATAAATAAATTTGTGTAAGATTTTTTTTTAATCTTTTGAATAGTTAATATTTTACAGATTTATTTCTAAATTCCATATCAATTTTCATTAAATTTTGCCTTTTAATAAGTAAAAAATCAAATTTGACTATCTTAATAAAGACGAATTTTAAAAAGCTTACACAATTTTTTGTCTAAACAATATCAGGATACTTCCTTATCAATTTCATAAATATTGATCAAAAATTACGTCGCAAGGAGCATTTCAAATAATGTAAAAATGCTGTAAAATTAATTTTGAGAAAAACAGTTTTAAAGTCATAAATACACTTAACTTTATTATTTACTTCTTAAAATCTTCATAAATGATATTTTAATAAGGAAAAACTGCTTTGGTACTATTATATCACAGAAATAGAACTTTTTTGTGACAATTTTGCTATAGCCGATTTTAGTCAAATAAAGGTCTACTGTTTCATTAAATAGTACTCCTGTTGCAGTGAAGCCAGGAGCTTTTTGAAGTATTAAAATAGGGTTGTCAATAAGAAGGTTTAAAGGGCAATTTTAATTAAATTTAATTTTTAAAAGCTTTAAGCTTCTACGAATAATTTTAACTCTTATAAATCACTTTTACATTTCATCGCTATTGAACCAAATTTTATCAATCTAAACTTTAAGTACTTCTATAAACAAATAAGTTTGAATGTTTAAACATTATTTGAAAGGCTTTTATTATAAAGTAAATGTCACAGCATTCTACGTGTGGTACATGGTTTCAATAAAACTTCAAACAAGGTACTTTAAATTCAATCGAAGTTTATCGCTTTTTCATCCTTGTGAACAAAGTTTGGAAAGTTGGAGATAAAGGAAATCAGGGTATCTATTGATTTACAGGAAAGAAATGAAAAATAAAATTTGAAATTTTCTTTGTACTTAGAACGTCTATTTTTAGAAGTTACTTTAAGATAGAGATATGCATCTAACATTTTCAAAGTAATAAGAGGAACAATATAAAAATTCCGAAAAAATAAAATTTTAGAAATAAATCGATACGCTATATTTCTTGATAATTTTCATACAATTGGGGAAAAAATATATGTAAGAATTGCAGAAAAAAATCTCTGAAAAGATGAATATTGATAAAAGTTTTTATAATTATGCTTGGATATACGATAAGGTAAACAAAAACCAAAAATAACGCGTATAGTATAGATTATAAAATACTTTCAAGCACACTCCAATACCATAACAAAACTAAGGTGAAAAAATGATGCCCAAACGAAAAATTTGGAATATGCATGACCATTATTTTTGCTATTAAAATAAATAGACAAGAAAATATACGAGTTTATTTCTGTGCAGATCTGTATATGATCTAGGGATATGTAGGTATACTACATAATACGATAAAATTTATTTGAGGGAAACGCACAGCATAGTCGGAAATTTCCATTCAGAAATTTTTGCCAATAAACGGAATATTTTGCGAAATTTTGTGCTGCCTGATAATATTTAAGTTATATATTTAAGTAGTTTTTAAACAATACTTAAATTTAAAATATCATTCCACAACTGAAAACACGCTGCCACCTTGTTCATGGGTTTCAATTATTTCATTATCGTTCATTAGGTAGATATCGTACTACCTATTGCGGATCCCATGTGTTGGAACTTCTGAAAACTGTCTGCAGATCTAAACCGATCATGATCCTTAGATCCTTAAAACTACCTTTAGTAAAATAATTTTATCTATCTGTATAGCTATCTATCTGTCTACATATCAATAAATTTTTTAAATATGGACACGACAACTTCTATAATTATACTCAAATCACTTCAAAACTAATACATAAAAACAAATGGCATAAAAAAGAGCATTCTTCACCTGATCCGTCCGTCTGACCGCATATAACATTGCAAGAACTACCCACTAGAATGGTTTTAGATTTAATATGCATAGTCGTAGCAGACTTTTGTCTAGTCATGTAAAATTTTATAAAAGCCGAATTAAAACTTAAAAAGATATTAATAAAAGTTGCTTTCATTATACTAAATGCTATCATATGTAATCAATTCAGTGATATCCCATGATAGGTAATATTCTAGATTATCATGGCGATTAGATAATTATTTCAGATGGAGTCATATTATTGCCATATAAGTGAATTTAATCTTAATAAATTTTGTATTCATGCATTTCTGCATAAGAGTACAACTGGTATTTCGCCAAGATTTCAATATTTATAAATAGTACGAAAGTACCTTATTTGTAAATTTGACGTACAATACCCTACTTGTTTATTTTATAATTTTCATACAATTCGCAAGAATAGTGTAAGAATTGGAGTGAATCTGTGAACAAAAATAGATTGATAAACCTTTTTTTAATTATCTTTGACTCTACGATACGCTAAAAAAAAAAAGATACTTGTGAGTGTTTTTGTTTGTTTTAGGAAATTGTTCTACGTCTTTAGGTTAAAATGTTTGATACTTTTTTTTTTACAATTTTGCATCCCTCAAGTATGTAACATGTTGCTGTGCAGCGGTTTCATGACATTTCAATTCTTTACAAATTTTGGACTCAGCAAATTTAATGCCACTACTCAGTCATAACGCTATTGTAAAATTTTTAACTTTCATTTCTTCAAAAGAAGGCAACCATTTTTCTCGTAATCTATTGGACTGATTTCCTTCTTTTTTATTCAAACGGAAGCTGATCCGTATTAGTAGAGTTTATACCGCCGAAAAGTTTAGTTTTATTTGATGAAATATACGTAGATCTCGCAAATTTAAAAAATGGCATAAACCATGATTTTTTTTTTTTCAAACTACCATCATTTTGGCCAAAATCTTTTTTTTTTCTCTTTTTACTCTCTTCTATCTTCAGTAGAAGAAAGTATTGTAATCGAATTTTTTTCGACTTCCGGTATTCGACGGATTTCCACGTTTTAGGGGCCATAGATTCCAATAAACATGTTTTTACAAAATTTATGTCTGTCCGTGTGTCTGCGTGTCCGTATGTCGCAATTCTACCATCAAAAAGGTATGAAAGTACGCATAGAATTAAACCATTTTTTTTGTCAATGTTTTTTAATGTGGCAAGTAGGTTCTCCTTCAATTTTGAAATATTCCGCCGGAAGAAAGGCGCTGCAATAACATTCTTTGTGCCATTTTGAATATTGTACCGACTAAAAGTGTGTGACGTTATGCATGAAATTGAACCAACTTTTTTGTGCAAGTGTTTGGCTACGGCTAGTTTGTCCTCCGTAAATTTGAAAAAAATTCGCCGGAAGGGGGCGCTGCAATAGCGATTTTTGAGCCATTTTCAATATTTTATCACAGAAAACTGTATAAACTTATGCATAAAACTGAATTATTTTTTTTGTGTAAGTGTTTGACTATGGTCAGCAGACCCTTCCTGATTTTGGAAAAAATCTACAGGAAGGAGGCGCTATAATCACGAAGTTGTGCTATTTTTATTATTTTACCATTAAAAGGTGTTTGATGTTATGCATAGAACTGAATTAAATTTTTTGTGTATGATATTTTTGGAATATAGTGAGTTTATCCTTCCTGAATTTGAAAAAACAAATCTGACTATCGTTCTTCTGTTCATTGGCTCGTGTAGATACGGAAACTAGTTTTGATTCCGATTAATTGATAGAAGCAGAAATTTAAGATGCAAGTCATTGTTGGTGTAGTATTGAATTAATAATATTAACGGTTTTAACATGTGTAACTAAATATTGAAATGTTAAAACGTACGTATGAGATAGGAGAAAATTTTGGGATTAGCACATACAGCAGTTTTTTCTTCTTTTTTCTATTATTCAGATTTTACGCTCCTTTAATTTTACGAATACTTTTTTTTCCGAATACCTTTAAAATAGTATTTTTAAGTATTTTACCTAATTCTTTTAAGTATGTGTCAAAATGCTGAAGTTTTATTCGTATTAATATTATGAAGGTGATATGGACAGTACATACCGAATAATAATAATTAACAAATGCTAATATAAATGAAATGGATTATTCGTTTGTATATATTTCTATGATTCTAACCGTTTGTAACACATTTAAATAACTTACAAACAAAAATCATGGGGCATCAAACATAAATAATTATATTAAAACAAGGAAAACATCTCATACATAAATAATTGATTTTACTCGAAAAGTTAAAAAAAAAATCTTTCTCTACATATGCGTCTCTTTTAAATTGCGAAGGATTTTTATTTTAAACATTAATATATTTCAATTTTAGTTGTTTTATATTAATTTATTCTATTTTTTATTTTTAGGTATGTGTCAATTTTCTGATGTTTTAGTCGTCTAAATGTCACGACGTGTTGTATAGTGAGTATATTCTATTCTTTCATCTTTATACATAAACATAAATTAACGAATTTTAAAATCTGACCAATGAGATTTTTTTCTATACATTGTTAATAGTTCAAGAATTGCATTGTCTATTGCAAGTCCGCGTCAATTTTCTTATTTTTTAGTAGACTAAATATCACGTTGTTTTAATAAGTAATAAAACATATTCCATCCATTCATCTTATAATTCTT
Source organism: Maratus speculifer (assembly GCA_964019185.1). NCBI lineage: Eukaryota > Metazoa > Arthropoda > Arachnida > Araneae > Salticidae > Maratus > Maratus speculifer. The sequence goes on from OZ025302.1 coordinate 149,964,193, forward strand.
TTAGTGTGCGTAATTTTCAAATTCAAAGTTTTCAAGTGCAGTTTTTTTTAATAATCCTCATTTTGTATTTTAAAGGACAAAGCTTTGTATAACAATATATTTTATGCAGTCGTTTTACTACTGCTAAATGTAACTAGTATATAAGAGACAATATTATACATGCAAGAAATTCTTTCTTGCGCAAAACAGCAAAATTAAGTGCAAAAACGTAAATACAGCTTGCTGTATTTGAAAAAGCGTCAGTCGTGCACTCAGTTACTTTGCATTAGACAAAATTGAATAGGGTAAGGAGTAATATTGACGAACTAGCAGTGAAACAAACAAAAATTCTGATTATTTTACCTCAATTTGCCTTACTTCAACATTTACGTGACCGGAATTACCACATTACTTCATTTCGTTGCACAATCTAATGAAACGTACAAGAATGGTTTCTCTCTCTGCAATTAACTTTGGGAGAAAGGAAAAAAGTAAAATTCTTGTAATACGTTAGTCTTACTCTTAATACCCGTTTTATTTAATTACACATATGTTGTCGACTTTTTCACCTAAATAAAAATATTGTGAGAATTGCAGTGAAAAAAGCAATTTTAATTTTCTTTAATTGCAATTAAATGGAAATATATGTTTTTTTTTTTTTTTTTTTTTTTTTTTTTTTTTTTTAAATAGAGATAGGTTTCTATTTTTTGCAATAATTCATTCAAATAAGTTGAAATATTATTACTACTTTCTCAAATATAATTGTGAGTTTTTATTATAGCAAAAATAGTTTAGCATGTCAATATATACATGTACAATCGCGGAAAGAACATAGCTTTCTATAACAATAAATTTTAAGCAATCAAATGTTACTGTTGCTAAATGTAAGTGGCTTATGAGAAAGAATATTATACACCCATGAAATTTTTTTCAGTGCTTAAAAAAAGCGAAATTAAGTGCAACAACATAAATAAATCTGTCTACATTTTAAAAAGTCTCAGCCGTGCATTTGGTTACTTTGGAAAATTGAACTAGGTGAAGAATAATATTGGCGAACTAGCAGTAAACCAAAAAAGAATTCTGATTATTTTTACCTCCATTTGACTTATTTCAACATTTACGTGACCGGATTTACGACATTACTTTATTTCTTTGCATAATCTAATGAAACGTACAAGAATGGTTTCTCTCACTGCAATTAACTTTGGGAGAAGGGAAAAAGTAAAATCCTTGTAATACTTTAGTCTTACTCGTAATACCCATTTTATTTAATTACACATATGTTGTCGACTTTTTGACCTAAATGAAAATATTGTGAGAATTGCAGTGAAAAAACAATTTTAATTTTCCTTAATTGCAATTAAATGGAAATATACGTTTTTATAAATAGAGATAGGTTTGTATTTTTCGCAATAATGCTTTCAAATAAAATAAAATATTATTACTGCTTTCCTAAATATAATTGTGAGTTTGTATTATAACAAAAATAGTTTTGGCTGTCAATATCTATACATGTACAATAGTGGAAAGAACATATCTTTGTATAACAATATATTTTATGTAGTCAAATTTTACTGTTGCTAAATATAAGTGGTATGTGAGAAAAAATATTACATACGCATGAAATTTTTTCAGCGCTTAAAAGAAGCGAAATTGAGTGCAACAACGTAAATAAGTCTGTCTGGGAGAAAAAATATTATATACGCATGAAATTTTTTCAGTGCTTAAAAGAAGCGAAGTTGACTGCAACAACGTAAATAAATCTGTCTGGGAGAAAAAATATTATATACGCATGAAATTTTTTCAGCGCTTAAAAGAAGCGAAGTTAAGTGCAACAACGTAAATAAATCTGTCTGGGAGAAAAAATATTATATACGCATGAAATTTTTTCAGTGCTTAAAAAAAGCGAAGTTGACTGCAACAACGTAAATAAATCTGTCTGGGAGAAAAAATATTATATACGCATGAAATTTTTTCAGTGCTTAAAAAAAGCGAAGTTAAGTGCAACAACGTAAATAAATCTGTCTGGGAGAAAAAATATTATATACGCATGAAATTTTTTCAGCGCTTAAAAGAAGCGAAATTGAGTGCAACAACGTAAATAAATCTGTCTGGGAGAAAAAATATTATATACGCATGAAATTTTTTCAGCGCTTAAAAGAAGCGAAGTTGACTGCAACAACGTAAATAAATCTGTCTGGGAGAAAAAATATTATATACGCATGGAATTTTTTCAGTGCTTAAAAAAAGCGAAGTTGACTGCAACAACGTAAATAAATCTGTCTGGGAGAAAAAATATTATATACGCATGAAATTTTTTCAGTGCTTAAAAAAAGCGAAATTAAGTGCAACAACGTAAATAAATCTGTCTGCATTTTAAAATGTCTCAGCCGTGCATTTAGTTACTTTACATTAGACAAAACTGAATAGGATACAAAATAATATTGGCGGACTGGCAGTGAACCAAACAAAAATTCTGATTATTTTATCTCAATTTGACTTATTTCAGCATTTACGTGACCGGAATTACCACATTACTTCATTTCTTTGCATAACCCAATGAAACGTACAAGAATGGTTTCTCCTCCTGCAATTAACATTTGGGAGGAGGAAAAAAAATAAAGTTCGTTGTAATACTTTAATGTTGGTTGTAATACTTGTTTTATTTAATTACGCATATTTTGTCGATTATTTCATCTAAATGAAAATATTATAACAATTGTAATGAAAAATGCAATTTTAATTTTCTTTAGTTAAAATTAAATGGTAACATGTGTTTTTATAAATAGATTTTTGAAATTATGATTTGCAAAGAAAATGAAATACTATTCATGTTTTGTAAAATTGAATTGTCAGTTTGTGTTATCACAAAAATCGTTTTGTATGTCAATGTCTCTACAGGTACAATCGTGGGAAAAAAAGGAAATACCTTCTACTAACTCTACAACTAATTATGATAGTTTGATACTAGTATAAAAATGTACTGCTAGCAAATGACTGGAAATAAAATCTACTTTTAAATGATGTATATATATTTTCATGGGGCCATCTGCATGTCAAACTTATACATAGTTTTGTTCAATAGTACCATCCAATTTCGTCAATATATTTTAAAATTTTGGTTCAAAATGAATCTAGAAACTATATTTCAAGTTTTCGTATGAGTTCTTGAATTGTAACAATTCAAATTTAAGAGTTTCTAGTATTAAATTATATTTTAATATTTTTATTAATATCTAGTGACATCACATTCCGAAAATATTTTGTGTGGTTATAATACTAAAAACCCAAGCATAAATACTTTGAATTTGTAATTTCAAAAAAAATTTAATATGGATTATAAAACTAATATTTGAAAAAAAAATTATGAATTGCAACCTGTTACATTTTGGAAAGATTTATATTGACAATGTCCTGCTTTATGCAAATTTTCCTTTATGAATTATTTTTCGAATTATGATTAAATAACGTCAGAATGCTTGTTTCAGGGGCCGTCTATGAGGTGTATAAAAGCATAAATTGAAACCATTATGAATATCTTACTCATCCCATTATAAAATTTGGTCTGGAAATAGTCAAATATATTAAGGCCCCACACTGGGCACAGAAAAAAGACCCGGATGATAATGTAAAGTCTATGGAGGTGTTCTTTTCAAATATTTCGTTCAAATTTTAATATTTTTACATGATTATTTTTGCAGAGGATGGCTGACGACGTTCCACAACTAGTTTCTACTTTTTCAATTTTAGTTTCAGATTAAAAAAAAGAAAACTTTAACTTTCAAAATCGGTTTACACCGGTTCTGAAATTGAAACTATCCTAATATAAAAAATATATAAGGAAAATCGAAAAAGAAAAATTTAGGCCTGTTGTAGATTGTCCTCAGCTGCTATCCTATGCAAAAAAATCAGGTAAAAATATTAAAATTTGAGCGAGATATTTGAAAAGAACGCCCCCATGATTTTACATTATCATCCGGGTCTTTTTCTGTGCCTAGTGTGGGGCCTTAAGGGGGGGGGTGAAATTGTCATATTAGCAATATGTAATATATCAACAAAAGTGACATAATCATCCTGTAAAAATTCAAAAATTTAATACCGAACTTCAATTTGAATACAAGCCCCTAAAATATAATCGTTTTAAATTCGTTAAATTCTCTGAAATTAATTGTAATAATTTCATAAAAAATTGTCTTTAGGCTAATTGAAGGGTACAGAAATTATCTACTGTGGGAAACAAGAGTTCGCTGTTATATAATTGTAAATTTTGCTACATATTCACTCTACCATTTTTATAGAAAATGATTACTTGTCTATAATATGGGGCATTCTAATTGGTTGAATAAAGGTATTCTATAAAAGCGGAGGAATAAAAAAGCAGTTATAGCCGCAGATTTTTAACAGTATGTTATAATTGAAATAGCCAAAAGTTGTGTTCATTTTTATGTGTAGATGCCCCTTAAGCAAATTCTATATACATCATTTAAAATGAGATTTTATGACCAACCGTGTGGTACTAACAATAATTTTCTAAAATAATTATTCGACGAGTTAGTAGGATATGTTTATTTCATCTTTACGGCTGTGCACATCTACGTATTTTAATCAAACTGAACGTATTTAGGTCATAAAAATGCAATAATTTATGCAAATATGAATTCGTTCAGTACTCAGGTAACTAAAAGTAAATTCAACAACTTCATTAAAATTGCTTCAATTTGCAAACGTGCACAATCGTGCATTCACTAAATTCTTAATTCACATAATTTACTAGTATTTCAAAAAATGATAAAAAAGTTTCCTTTAAACCAAGCCAGACTTTTGATATTATTTCTTTAAGTCTATTTACTTCAATATTTCGTGACAGGAATCCATATATTTCTTCTTTGCATGTGTATAATCAAATGATGTATACGTGAGGGTTTATCTTGATTCAATTAATATTTAAGTATAAGAAAACAAGTTGGAAATTGAACGTGAAGCGTAGCAAATGAGTTGCGTTCGTACGATAACAAAGTTTTAAAGCTATCACTCTCATATATCAATATCATAAAATTGTGAAACAAACATCATCGCACCAAACAATGTTCTCCCTATACCATTATGTAATGGAATACTTTTATGTGGACATGTAAATCAATAACAAATGTCCTTTACACTACAGATTATGAAAATGTATATTATAATATGTACTTTATAGATGCATATCAATTTTATTATGTTTGAATTAGTGTAACAGCATTAAAATGCATTTGAAACGTTTTTTCCCCATTGACCGTATTGTAACGGAATAATTTTCATTGTTCCTGTAATTGAACTATGCACCCGATTTTCATAAAATTTGAAATGACTCAACAGAATTATGTAATAAGTATATATTTTAAATTTTAAATGATTCGGTTCGTTAGTTTTTGCGTTGTTATATGCGGACGGACGGATGGACTGAACTATAACTATAGGTGCTACGTAACATAGGTTTACATAATTACGAACGCACATAAAAATAGATATATTTATTATTTGCAATATTTATTTTGTTTAATTGCACATGTTACCTTGAATGTCAAACATAAATAAAATCATTTTCAACGTTATAATGTAAAATATATATTGGTTTTCTATAATTATTTTTACAGAAATCGCCCGGATCCTGAAATTTTATGACCAGGTAATTCTTTGATACCAGCATTTTCTTATAGAAAATATCTAATTAGATGAGACGAAATTTCGCGTTTTTCAGCTATATTTATTTTTCTATAAAGAAATGCTATCTTTTCTACTTTTCTATACAGAAAAGTATTTTTACCGTTTTCATTTTAATGTATCATTTGTAATATAATATAAGTAATTTGATATTTTAAAGTGATGTTTTCCTATTATATATAACAAAGAATTAACTACAATTGCCACTGATTAAGAAAAAAACCCAACCCTGAATTTAGTTATTTTTCAGTCCATGTAGTTGACAACAATAAAGAATGAAGTTGAAGAACTAGCAGTAAACCATACCAGAATTCTGATTACGTTATTTTACTTTTACTTACTTCAATGTTTCTTAAACGAAATAACCACACTACTTTTTATCCAATATGTAATCTAATTAATTGTACGAAATTTGTAGCTTCCCAATCATTACGAGAGTCACTCTGAAATTTTTTAGATAAAACTAGGCTTTAAAGTTATGCTTACAAAATTTTAGGTGTGTTCAAAGTAGTCTCCTCATCAATGCATTTTTGTAGACGAATTTTCACAGATTAAATGGCTTAAGACATTCATCGCTTGGAATAGATGAAAAAATGCATTTATAGCCACACAATTCTCTTCTTTTAAATGTAAACGACGCCCGCGTAAGTTCTTTTTTAGGTTAAAGAATAACCAAAAAGTCACACTTAGCTAGATCAGATGAATATGGCGGATAATCTATCACTTTAATTCGTTTTTGTTTAAACAACTCAACTGTTAATTCAGCTGTATGTGAAGATCTATTGTCATGATGAAGCATTAGTCCCTTAAAATTCACTTCTTGCAGAATTTCTGGAAGACATTTAGTGGTACACAAGTTTGCTGTTACTGTCTTCTGTCCTTCCAACTTGATGGCTCTGACCAACCCCGTAGTTCTGAAGAAAACAACATACATTACTTTTTTCAGTGCGCATTATCGTTTCACCATTGTCGGTGGGGGATCTTTTTCAAAGACCCATAATTGCTTTTTTGACGTGTTGGAACGTCCAAAAATGGTATGTACGTCTCACCATCCGTTACATTTTTACAATTGACTACCATTATTTAGCAATTTAAGATTTTCTTTACCGATTTAGACACGCTCCTCTTTTTGGTGCTCAGTTAGATTATGGGGAACCAAACGGCAAACTACTTTTTTCGTATGTAATTCTTCATGAATAATTTTGTGTATGGCAGCGGATCCTATGTTAAGTTCCTTCTGTATTATTTGATAAGTACAGCGATTATCACCCATTAACATTTTCCGTATGGCAGACACATTATCCGGAATTACTGCCAACGGCGGTCTTCCTCTGTGTTCTTTATCCTGAAGAAAACTGCGACTTCTGCTAAATTTTTTAAACCATCTGAATACAGTAAGTAGCACGAGCTGGAGATCCATCACCAAAATTCTAATTTCAACAGTTGAACTCATTTTTCTTGATTTAATCCTGCTTTAAAATCGTAGAAAAAATGTTCTTGCGTCAACTCCATTTTCTCTTTTGTTTAAAATTTATCCTAAGCTAAACAAGTTGAAGTAAGTCAGTAAAAAATTGTCTGTTGTGAAAAAAACTTTGTACTTTAAAATTAAACCGTTATTTTTATTTTGTAAATTCTAGTCTGCTCGTATCACAATAATTTCAGAGTAACCCTCTCATTTAGGATATGTAACATACACAATAAGTTAAAACAAATCCGTTCTGTATTCAGGAATGAAAAATTAAATTATACAAAAAAGATGTAATTAAAATTGCCACCAATTGAGGAAAAAAAGCAAGCGTGAATTCAGTTGTTTCTCAGTCCTATGAAATAGACTGCAATAAAGAGTGATGAACCGGCAGTAAATCACACCAGAATTTTAATTGTGCTGTTTTATTTTCGTGTACTTCCACATTTCGTGATCGAAATTACCGCACTCCTTCGTTTTGTAAGTATAATCTAATAAAAGATACGTGACTGATTTAATTATATTTAAGATGCGTAAAATAAAAGATAAAATAAGCTAAAACAGATTCGTTCTGTATTCAGAAAGTAGAAATTAAATCATCAAAAGAGAGTTAATTAAAATTGCCACCGATTGAGAAACTAAACAACCGTGAATTCAGGCATTGTTCAGTCCATGTAATTGACTACAAGAAAAAAATCAAAATGAAGAACTAGCAGTAAAATTCACCAGAAGTTTGATTGAGTTATTTTAGTTCTGATTACTCGTATGTTTTGTGACCGAATCATCACACTAATTTCTTTTCTATAAATAATGTAATAAAATGCACGTGAATGGTGATAAGAATGCCTCCTTGGTTTTGCCAGCCAATTTTGATAATTGGTTGCTGTTGCAAACAGAACTTTTTTGTTGTTATTGACAGACGATTTTTTCTTCTTTAGATGTAGAATGATTTCTGAACCAAAATATGTCGGTAATAACTGAATTCTCAGAATGAGAGTAATAGAAATTAATATTTCTTTACGTAAATAAAATGTAAATACCTTTTTTTAATCTAAGTTCATTTAAATGAATCTGTTGTAGATTTATTGCGTTTATTAGAATTAAATATTTAACAACTGATATTTCAATACGAACTGTATTCGACGATTTGAATGCTATTCTAAAGATAAAACCTGCAGTTTGTGCGAAGCGATATGCTTCAAATGGTGGATTCTCTGTTAATATCATTTAGGATACGTAAAAACACAATACAATAAGTTGAACCAAATTCGCTCTTTATTCAAAAAAGAAAAACCAAATTCGATAAAAAGATTTAATTGAAATTGCTAAAATATCGCGAAAAAAAGAGATAATATACATTCTTTTATAGATGTTTGCTTTTTGAGTTAGTTATACAAATATATCTTTTTAGATTTAAATCATAAATTCTTTTAATATAGAGTATTGATTTAGCATCAGTATATAAAATGAAAAGCAAATAAAAAATGTTCTTGTATGCGTGTTTTACGCTATTATATTAAGAGAATAAGACTAAAATATTTTATCACAAACATCAGTCATACTTTTTAATGAAATTTAGGATATTGCTTTGTAATAAAAGAAAAAATAACTCAGAAAAATCTTGCTACTTTGTATAAAAATGCTTAACTATTGTTTGTATAGAATTTAAAAGAATGTATGGAACTCATATATACATCAAAATATAAGTATATTTTCTAAAATAACTTAGCTAATTTAAATGAATAACATAATTTAACGATTTTTTTCTTTTTTATTTTTAAGAATAATAATCAATATGTTGCTGTACCATCCTTTTGATACATTGTTATCACTATTCTACGTTTAAATTTTTAGTTTTATTACGTTTTTAATGTCTAATATTGGTAGAAAAAAATCCCGGTATAATGGTCTTTCTTTATTTTGCATAAGTATTTTTGAAGTTTACGTGAGATTTCGACATTAGAGAAACACAATTACTTGCTGCTGAAAAAGTGAATCGGGATATTCTAGATGAGAACTAATATTGTTGAATCCCCATTAAAGCAAACAAGAAATATTATTATATTACCTCATTTCTACTCAGTTTAAGATTCCGTGACCGGAATCACTACATTCATTCACTTTTATTGAATAATCTAATGAAATGTACGTGAATTGTTTCTCCTAATCCGTTTAATATCGTATGACAAAAAATGATTAAAATGTATTTATTCTAATGTCCATTGTAATGTATATATGTATAGTTCCATGTATTTGTCTATCTTGGTGAAGATGAGAACTAAAATTGAAAAATCAGCATTAAAGGAAACAAGAGATTTCATTATATTACCTCATATTTACTTATTTTAAAATTTCGTGACCGGAATCATCACGTAACTTCACTTTCTTTATATAATCTAATGAAATGTACATGAATGGTTTCTCCTAATTCATTTAATTTTTTATGACAAAAAAGAATAATATATCTATTGTAATATATGTATATGTAATTACATGCATTTATCTATTTGGACTAACTATACGTAAATGGTTTCTCTTAATTCATGTAATATTTTATCACAAAAAAATAATAATGTATCTATTGTATTGTATGTATGTGTAGTTACATGTATTTATCTATTTTGATTACGATGACAATAATATTAAAAAATCAGCATTAAAGCAAACAAAAGATTTGATTATATAACCTCATTTCTATTTAGTTTAACATTTCGTGACCGGAATCACCACATTACTTCACTTTTTTTGTATAATGTTATGAAATGTACATGAATTTTGCTCTTATTTCATTTAATATTTTATGACAAAAAAATAATAATGTATCTATTGTAATGTATTATGTGTAGTTACATGTATTTACCTATTTTAATTACAATGAGAACTAATATTAAAAAATCAACATTAAAGCAAACAAGAGATTTGATTATAGAACCTGATTTCTACTTATTTTAACATTTCGTGATTGGAATCACCACATTACTTAACTTTCTTTGTGTAATCTAATGAATTGCACGTGAATGGTTTCTCCTAATTCATTTAATATTTTATGACAAAAAATAATAATAATGTATCTATCTATTGTAATGTATGTATGTGTAGTTACATGTATTTATCTATTTTGATTACGATGAGCACTAATATCAAAAAATCAACATTAAAACTAACAGGAGATTTGATTATATAACCTCATTTCTACTTAGTTTAACATTTCGTGACCGGAATCACCACATTACTTCATTTTCTTTGAGTAATCTAAAGAAGCATACGTGAATGGTTTCTCCTAATTCATTTAATATTTCATCACAAAAAATAATAATGTATCTATTGTATTGTATGTATGTGTAGTTACAGGTATTTAACTATTTTGATTACGATGAGAACTAATATTAATTATTCAGCATTAAAGCAAACAATAGCTTTGATTATATAACCTCATTTCTACTTAGTTTAACATTTCGTGACCGGAATCACCACATTACTTCTTTTTGTTTGTGTAATCTAATAAATTGTACGTGGATGGTTTCTCCTAATTCATGTAATATTTTATTACAAAAATTACTTAAAATATACCCATTTTAAAGTATGAATGGGTTGTTGCATGTATTTGTCCATTTTTTATATACGGTTCATGTCTTATCATGCGCAAATTTAAATTTCTAATGCTATTTTAAATTTATATTATATAACACAAGTGAATATTAAGATGATTTGTTTCGTAAATTCATAGGATACGTTAGATTGCATTGTATCAAAATGGAAAGTTAAAACATTTATTTAGTGATTTCAGTTATAGTTCTAGAAAATTTAGCTTAAACGTGTCATATTTTAAGATCTGATAAAAGCAAATCAAGCATTTTTTTTATTATATTACCTCATTTCCAGTTAGTTTAACATTTTTTGATCGTAATCATCACATTACTTCACTTTCCTTATATAATCTAATAGAATGTACGTGAGGGGTTTATCCTAATTCATTTAATATTGTATGTCAAAAAAAATTATAAAAATGTATCAATTGTAAAGTATGTATGTGTAGTTACATGTATGTCTCCATTTTATATAAACGTTTCATGTCTTGTCGCCCCACCAGTGGCCGAGAGGTTCTGACCTCTCAACTGGTAGACGGCAGATGCTGGGTTCGAAACCAATCGCGGCTGTCGGCCTAACCGTTCGGAGATTTCGTGGTTTTCTTCGAACCTTGCGTAAATACGGGTTAGGTTCCCTTAGAAAGACCCCCACGAAGGGCACTTCTCCCCTGGTCTTATATCCCTAGAGTAGATAATCGGGCGACAGAAACAAACCAAACCAAACATCATGTCTTGTCGCTTGTAAACCTAAAATTCTAATGATATTGAAAATCTACATGATATAACGCAATGTGAAAATTAAGTAGATTTGTTTTATGTATGCGTGTGCTATTCTCCATTAAATCATATCAAAATAGAAAGATAAAACTTTTATTTAAGGATTTTAGTTACATTTATATTAAAATTTAGCTTATAATTGTCATATTCTGTAATCTCCAAGAAGATAAAACTTGTTATTTTTATAAGAAGGATTAACAGTTCTATCTAACGTAATCTCTAAAAAATATATGGGGAACTCATATAACCTTCTCATTCCTGAGGCAATTTTTACGAGGGACCACAAAAATGAGATGTTAATGATATGCATGTATTTATTAAAAAGATCCAGAAGCAAATTTAACGATTTCAGAAGCATTTAAATTAATTTAAAGTGTGTTCTTTAGAGCATGGCTAACTAGATATATAACGGCCTGCGCATTTTGCTAAAAACCGCCGAAAAAGTGAATATGGATTCAGCTTCAAACCCGGAACCATTTCATTGTATCACGTGGCGCAAACCCAGCCCAAATTAGCATTGAATAAGCTGTTTTCTGTTCTGTGTACATGGTCATTGTTTTGGTTCAGGGTGTGCACGATTGATCAAAATCACTTGAACAGAAGTTCTGAGTCCTCTGGAAGGAGCGGTTTCATACATTAATCCCAAATAAATGGGCCGTATAGATCTAGTTGGCCATGTTTAGAGTCTCTTACAGGCAACATCAGGATGAAGATGTTAAGCATGACTGCACATGCATATTTTCTCGGATGTCTTAGTTAATATGATTGATTATCCTAATTTAATGTAAAACAAATCGTGAATTTAAAACTTAGTATTCATTGCATAAATACTTCATAATTTTGATATTTTGTTTTTATTGTTCTGTGTTAAAGGTTTTGGTTACAGGATTAACTTTTCATTTTTTAAACTCAGCACAATATAATTTTACATCAACACTAAAATTGTATACTTTTATTTTATCCTTTATAAGATATAAAAATCAAAGAAAATCCGCCTTTAGACATTTTCCTCTAAATGAATATGATGTTTATTTTATATTTTATGTTATCAAAAAGAACTGTTTATAAAATACAAATGTTTTACACTTTTTTCTCATTCGTAATACATAGATGTAAGATTTGTTTACGTGCTACTACTTTTTTTATGTTTTAAATGTCATTGCTAATTTAAATCCTTAACATACGAGAATTTAATGTTTAGCTTGTTTTCTTTTCCTTTCAATCTTGTGTTTCATGCATTGCGAACATACAATTGTTATTTCCTATTCTCAAAATATTATTTTTGTTTACTATTTAGTAGAAATAACAACAATTTTAGCCTTAAAAATACTAATTTTGTGATTTTTAAAGGATTCATGTCAATTTCATCTTTGTTATAAATATATTAATTTATCAGTGGTTATATATATATACATTATTAATTTGCAAAAATATGTAATTATATGTTAAAACTTACCTCACAAATGATATTTCGTAAGGGAATTTAAACTAACTTCCACAACATCATTAGAATTTCCTCCATTTAAAGAATTGTTAACGGTACTTTCTTTCATTTTTTCAGTCTGAGAATAAGATGAACTATACAGACTGACTATGAAGATCTTGCAATTAACTAAATTAGAGTTTTGCATACATTTCCGTATTTATTTTTTTTTAGAATTTCATTAGATCAGTTTCTTTTATTTTCATGTTACAGTATTAAGATATATGAATAAAATTTGCTCTGGAATAATAATAAGTAAGTCATGTATTATTATGGTACTACTCTGTTATCCCGTCGACAAAATACTATCGCATAGTTATAAGATTAAATGCCAATGGATGATAGTGATTGTCAATTCAATGACATTAAATACTATATACGTGTTTACAATGTCATTAAGTGATTTTTATTTCGACTTTTTATTTGTAATTTTTATTAATATTCTACTAATTATTTGTTTTTTAATATTTAAAATAAAAATTACGTCAATATGTATAATTTGGCTATTAGTTTGGCGATTTGTATAATTTGGCGAAATCGGTCGACGGGATAACAAAGTAGTACCAATATTATTTACACATGATTAATTTATGTATTATCATTATCACATCCAAATATCTAAAACTAATAATATTATGATAATAATTATATAATAATATTACGAAGGATTAATGTTAGCCTTACATAAATATTTGTACTCTTATGCTACAATAATTTATGCTAGAACCCACGATGTTTTATTGCATTAATTGTTGATCTTATTAAAGCTATTTATCGTGTTAAAAGTTTTGTAATATAAAACACAGGTAATTATCTACATATGTAAAATGCCAGGCTGTTTTATTTGTCATAAACCTTGAGCTTTCTACAGGTTTTACCATTTACTTATTAATGAAAACACAATATTTGTAGATGTATCCACACTCGCAATTTTATTATAAAATTTAATTTTTATATTTTAGTTTTAAATTTAAATGTTATTTTATGAAATTTCGATACACTTGTGGTAATTTTGATATTTTCATTGTTGGCGAGATAAGGAAAATATTAAAATCACCATATAATTACACATGCCATTATCGTATTAGAATAAAAAATAGTTATTTAAAAATTTTTGAACAGAAAATGACGTGAACTTAGAACAATGTATTTATATTTAAAGAAAAAACTGTTAGTATTGTTTTCATTACGCTCATATTAAAATTGAGACATTCGTCTTAGAAGGCTTCATGGGTTGAAAGTGATGTCATATTAAAAATTATATGTGTATTATATAAAAATTATAACTACCAAATGCGACATCAATAAATCTATTGCACGTTAATATACATTTTTAATAGTGAAAAAACTATGAAAATTATGCACGTATATTTTTGAGACAGTGAAAAGAGATATTTTTATTTTTAGATTTTTTTAAACAAACATTATGCCATAGTGGTGCACCTTTCGTTGATGTTTCATTACATAATATCAAAGATCAAAGACATTATGAGTAACGTAATAATTCCGTTATCTTAATGCATGTTACTGATGACGTAAAGAAAAAAGATTCATTTTTTCAATAAGTTCTTTTAAACATTTTCATTCATCGAATACGACGCCTCATTATTTATGTCTAAACCGTCTCTGTATTTATGGGTTAATATCTCGGCTATTTACGGATTAATGTTTTTAAAACTTATTATCAACACTGCTTTTTTATTTCTGCTACGATAGGTACCTCCAATGTTTCTCTGCATCTTTGTTCAATGCCTATAAATCGAAATTTGTATATAACAGAAAAATGTGCTTTTTTCAAAAACAATGCGATCTAGGGTAGTCGCTATAGTTTTCATCTAAGGCTTAAAGTAACATTTATAACCTCTATTTTTTTCATAATTTTATTTGTAGGAGATTCCGAATTAGATAGAGGGGGGGGGGGGAGTAGTTAAACATATTTTTGCACTGTATTTTTGACGATATCTCTGAAAATTTTATTTATAAATTAAAAAAAAAACATATTTTTTAAGTTCAGAGTAACAAAAGCTTTCACAAGATATCCCGCACGACACAAAAAGAAAAGATTTTTTTTTCTTCAAGTAACTTAATTACCTCCCCCCCCCTACATTTACTCCTAAATATATTCATAAATGACTAATAATCAGCTAATATTTGGATCAATAGTCTTTATTACGTCCCCCAATTTGAACTTTTCACATTTCATAGTTTATGAGTAAAAATGTTTATGACAGACGTAAAGACAGACACGGGAGTGATACTATAATGGTTCTGTTTTCACTTTATAGGTACGAAACCATAAGAAAAGCATGCTTAAAATATTTTTTGTAATAAATCTAAAATTAACATCAATAGCAATAATAAAATTTCATTCAATTACAAATCTGGCAACCATGCATTGTTTTATTTTCCCATTCGGCTAACTGAAACCTGCTTTTGTGCATTTTCAGCATACAAAATAATAATAACAATAATAATGGTACTTGTTTTGTGAGTACGCACATATTCAGAAATTATACAATAATATGTTATTACAAAGGAAATTAAAGCATGCTTAAAGTATCCTTTCGTGATAAAAGTAAAATTAACTTCAACAGCAATATTAAAATTTCATTCATTTAACAATCTTGGAAACTGCACATTGTTTCATTTTTCCCATCCAGAAAACTGAAATCTGCTTCTGTGCATTTTTAGCATACAAAATAATAATAATAATAATAAAACTACTTGTTTTGTGAGTATGTGTATATTCTAGGATTATGCAGAATCGGGTGATTATAATGTTAAATAAAGCATGCTTAAAATATTTTTTCATAACAAAACTAAAATCAATTACAATAGCAATATTAATCAATCTCGGAAACTGTGCATCGTTTCATTTTTCCATCCCAAAAAACTAAAACCTGCTTTTGTGAATTTTTAGCATACAAAATAATAATAACAATAATAAAAAATACTCGTTTTGTGAGTATATGTATAATCTGGGATTATAGAGAATCGGGTGATTATAATGTTAAAATAAAGCATGCTTAAAATATCTTTTCGTAACAAAACTAAAATTACTTACAATAGCAATATTAAAATTTTATTCATTTAACAAGGCTGGCAACCGTGCATTGTTTCATTTTTCCACTACAGGAAACCTGATTTGGTGAATTTTCAACATACAAAATAATAATAAAAATAATAAAAATATTTGTTTTGTGAGTATGTGTATATTCTGAGATTATACAGAATCGGGTGATTATAATGTTAAATAAAGCGTGATTAAAATATTTTTTCGTAACAAAACTAAAATTAATTACAATAGCAATATTAAAATTTATTCATTTAACAATTCTGGCAACTGTGCTTCTTTCCCGTCCAGGAAACTAAAAACTATTTTTGTGCATTTTCAGGATGCAAAATAATAATAATAACAATAATAATAATAATAATAATAATAATAATAATAATAATAATAATAATAATAATAATAATAATAATAATAATAATAATACTTGTTTTGTGAATATGTGTATATTCTGGGATTAATTGTGAATTGGACAATTGCATCATAAATTATACTAAAAATATGTACTAAAATAAATACAGATTACTAAATGGTACACTCATAAAATTAATATATTTAAGATACACTTAAAAATTTTCCAACGTTTCATTCGTTTCTGTGAACGTCATCAGGATACAATAGAAATATATTAAATGCGATTTAAAATTTCAAAATATAAAGACATACGTTCACGGGCATAGTTGAGTTGAGAGTGCGTTAGTCAGCTTTTTAATGTCTATATACATGCTATAATTAATTAAAAGAGAGGTTTACGCACCTTCAACTCAACTATGCCCGTGGACGTAAGTGTTTATATTTTGAAACTTTAAATCGCATTTAACATCTTTCTATTGTATCTTGACGACGTTCACAAAAGCGAATGAAATGTTGATAAATTTTTAAGTGTATTTTAAACATATTCTTTTTATAAGTGTACTTAATAATCTGTATTTATTTTAGTACAAATTTTTAATATTCGGCGATTATACAGAATCAGGTGATTATAATGTTAAATAAAGCATGCTTAAAATATTTTTTCGCAACAAAACTAAAATTAATCACAATAGCAATATTAAAATTTTATTCATTTAACAATCCTGGCAACTGTGCTTTGTTTCATTTTCCCCGTCCAGGAAACTAACTACGATAAGAAGTAATGTTCAAGAGTTGGCAATTAACCAAAGGAGAATTTTGGTTACATTACCTCAATTCTGCTTCAGCATTACGTGACGAGAATCACCTAGTTTCTTCTTTTTTCCAAGTTTAATCTTATAACAAATAAAGTAAAGTATTTTCCTGAATCAATTATTATTTCTGAGAGAGGGAAAAAGAGATTACATACATACACATATTTTTTAGAATGTATTCGGTCATTGTAATTGTTGCGTACTATCGCTGCTTCCATGGTTAAATTTAATCGTTTTTATTTTGCGCCTCGCGCAAACGATTTTATGTTGTTGTTTACATTATGAAATTGCTAGAACTTTTTTGAATGGAATTTTCTTTTGAACTGAAAAATGCAGTATGTATTGTATTAAGATATTATAATGATGAAAAGATATGATATGTGCACAATAATGGCCTTATTTGTAATGTGAAAGTTAATATATGTTTTTTTTATACATCTGTGCTTGAATTTACTCTGAAGACACGAAAATTGATTTACTTAAGATATAGTATTAGATTGATCTCCCCGATACATGATAAGGTAAGATTAATACATTCATGCTGTAGCTAAGATATTTTAATTTTGAACATGAATACTGATAATTTAAACATCAGTATTAAATAATATTGAAGAATTTTATAAACAGGGATAGATTCAATATTATTTTGGCATCCAACTGCTGGGATATTTTATTATTTAAGAAGTAATATAAGATAATGGAACAAATTAAACGATTACGCACGCCATTAAGAAGTGCTTTTACGCGAATCGGTAATTTACTTGAGAATAAATTAAGTGATGAAAATAAAAATATTGAAGAAATTGAGATTTTATATGCTCAATTAGAAGAAAAATGGGTAAATCTAGAACCAAAAGAAAAAGAAATGTTAGATCTTCTTTTAAACGATAAATCATGTACGCAAGAAAATTATGATACGGAATACGAAAGTTTTAGCATGTATGAGGAAAAATTTATTAAGCTAAAAACGAAAGTTCAAAAATTTTTGAAAGTTTCTGAAACTGAAAATATTAAGAAACGGAAATTTAAACTTCCTAAGATAGAATTTAAATTATTCGGGGGAGATATTAAAGAGTGGTTGGCCTTTTGGGCTCAATTTGAAATGATACATAACGATTCTGATATCGCGAAGGAAGATAAATATCAGTACTTGTTGCAAGCGACGCTAAAGGGTTCTAGGGCAAGAGAAATTGTCGAGTCGTACCCCGCTACTGGTGATAGTTATGAAAATGTTATTGAATGTTTAAAAGCTCGTTTTGGTCGCACTGATATGTTAATTGAAGTATACATAAGAGAACTACTTGCTTTAATGATGAATAACACAACAGGAAAATGTCCAAGAATTCCTCTTTTTAAATTATACGACAAAATTGAAACGTATTTAAGGTCATTAAAAATGTTAGGTGTTTCAAGCGAACATTATTCTGCAATTCTTTATCCATTAATTGAGTCGTGTTTGCCTGTTGAAATATTGAGAATTTGGGAAAGAAATTTAAATTCCATAACCTTGAATTCAAAAGATGAAAGTAAAAATAAATTAGATTCTTTGATGAAATTTTTGCAGCACGAAATCGAAAGCGAAGAAAAAGTCCGTTTGGCTAGAAGTGGGTTTAATCTAGAAAATGTAAACCAAAATATTCATACTGCGCCAAGTAGGCGTGAAAGAGATCTTCCAACGGCCACGGAATTACATAATTCATCGAAAATGAAAAGGGAAATGTGTATTTTTTGTAACAAGTCACATTTAAGTACCGAATGTAGATATGCTAATAATTTATCTCATGAAGATAGAAAACAAATATTGATGAAAAAGGGTGCTTGCTTTAAATGTTTAGAAACAAGAAAACACATATCACGTTTTTGTAGAACGAAAATACCACCCTGTGATTGCGGTAAATTACATTTTAAAATAATGTGTCCAACGAAAAATGATAAGGAAAACCCGATTACAGAAAAGTCAGATATCGAAATTAAAAACGACACTGCTTTATCCAATAAAACAAGTACTCGCCATGTACTTTTACAAACGCTTATTGTCCGACTTAGATGTAATAGTAAGATGAAATATATAAGAATATTAATTGACTCAGGTAGCAGTAAATCCTATTTGTCATCTTTTGCACTGGCCGAAATGGGATATGAATGCATAGGGGAAGAAAATTTGACACATAGTTTATTTGGAGGCACAGAAACTGTATCATCACATAAGAAATATTTGATTAGTCTGAGTGACTTCTTTGATAATTATCGCTGTTGTTTCGAAGTGCTAGATCAAGAAAAAATTTGTTCGGACATTCCAAAAATTCCTCGTGGCTCTTTTATGAGTGAAATAAAGAAGCATAAAATTTTTCTATCTGATTTGAATAACCAGGTTGAATTGCTGTATGAATTTTCACCTAACGAAATTCATGGGCTTATAGGAGCTGATATAGCAGGCAAATTGTACACCGGTAAAATAAAACAATTGAATTCTGGCTTAGTGGTAATGGAAACACGTCTTGGTTGGACTTTGATGGGAAAAACCGACATTTTTAACACATCAGATAGCACAAACAGCGTCATGTCACTTCATGTAAATGATGCAAAAATTACAGATTTGTGGAGGCTAGACACGCTTGGAATTTTCGATCCTGGTGAAAGCGGAAATAGACAAGAAATCGAAAAAGTAATTGAAGAGCATTTCAATAGAAATATAAAAATAGATGCAGAAGGAAGGTATGAAGTATCCCTCCCATGGATTGAAAACCATCCTCCGTTACCAACTGGTCGAAAAATTGCTGAAAGACGATTAAGAAGTTGTGTTGAATCACTAAAGAAAACAAGAACTTTAGAAGAGTATGAAGATATATTAAAAGAATGGATAGAAGAGGGTGTTATTGAAGAAGTTAAGAATACTTGTAATGATGAAAGTGAACACTACTTGCCACATAGAGCTGTGATTAAAGAAAATTCGACCACAAGAGTTAGACCAGTCTTTCATGGTTCAGCAAGACAAAAAGATTCACCTTCAATCAATGACTGTTTAGAAAAAGGTCCCAATATAGTAGAACTCATTCCGACTATATTGAATAAATTTCGTGAGAAGAAAATAGGCGTAATTGCGGATATTCGAAGAGCATTTCTGCAAATAGGTTTAAATGAGCGAGATAGACCATTACTGAAGTTTTTATGGTGGGAGGAAGGCGATGCCGAAAAGTTGAAAATTTTCCAGCATAAAAGAGTTGTTTTCGATCTTACATGTTCACCTTATTTGCTTGGCGCAACTATCCGATATCATCTGAAGAACGCACCTTCTAGATTTAAAGAAACAGCAAAGAAATTGATGAAGTCTTTTTACGTAGATAACTGCGTCACTAGTGTTGATAATCATGAGCAGCTGGAAAAATTTATTGAAGAATCCAAACTTATTCTCCAGAATTCACTGCACATATTCTGCGATGCAAGCAAGAATGCATATTCTACATGTATATTTTTAAGATGTGCGACTGAAAACACAATAACTTGTCAGCTTGTACAGGCTAGGAGCAGAGTTGCTCCAATGAAAACCATTTCTATTCCTCGATTGGAGCTGCTTTCCTGTAATATCGGAGCTAGACTAGCACAGAGTGTTATAAATGATCTTCAGTTGAAACATATCCCGAAATTTTTCTGGTCCGATTCAGCAAATGCTCTATATTGGATCAAAGGAACTGAAAATTGGGCTCCTTTTGTTTTCAATAGAGTTAAAGAAATCCGATATTTGACAGAACCTGAAAATTGGTATCACATCCCAGGATCATTAAATGCTGCAGACCTCCCTTCTCGTGGTTGTAATGCAGAAACTTTAGCGAAATCTAAATGGTTGGAGGGCCCAGAATGGTTACGAAGACCAGAATATGAATGGCCAAAATCCAATGTTGTTCCTGATTTCAACGTAGTATATTCAGAAAAGAGAAAAACTGTTATTAGCACTACAAATCATGAAGAATCAACTGAAAAAATTTATAACAGATTTTCATCGTACGACAAATTGATCCGAATTATTGCTTGGATTTATAGATTTTTTACTAACTGTAAAGTGAAACTTGCCAACCGGTTTTCTGGACTCTTAACGCTAGAAGAAATAAACAGAGCTGAAATATCTTTGTTAAAAATAGTACAAAATGAATCATTTTCAGGAACTGAAGATAAACGCTTAAAATCACTTCAATGTTATAAAGAATCAAATGGACTACTTAAAGTTAAGACTCGTATTCTGATGAGAGAAGATAAAAGAAATTTCCGATTTCCAATACTGTTACCCTGCAGTCATCCAGTTGTCGAAATACTTATTCGGACAAGACATCTTAGTTTAAATCATGCTGGCACCCAGATATTAATGAGTAACTTAAGAGAAGATTTTTGTATTTTGAAATGCAGAAGACTGTTAGAAAGGTAATCAGAAGCTGTGTACGCTGTAAAAGATTCAATTCAAAACCTAAACCAATTATAGAAGCCCCCCTTCCGGAAGATCGTATAAAAGAAGCTGCAGTATTCGAAGTTGTAGGAACTGACTACGCCGGTCCTTTACTTCTTCGAGGCGGTCAAAAAGCTTGGATTGTTATTTTCACATGCGCTGTCTATAGAGCAATACATTTAGAGATAGCCACATCCTTATCTACTGACAACTTTTTGCAAGCTTTTAGAAGATTCATAGCACGAAGAGGTAGACCTGCGATAGTATATTCGGACAACGGAAAGAAATTTACGGGTGCTGAAAATTTGTTGAAACAAATCGATTGGGATGTCATTTCTCAGTACAGCGCAGCTCAGAAGATCATTTGGAAATTTAATCCTCCATCTGCGCCGTGGTGGGGTGGATGGTGGGAGCGTTTGATAGGCATAATAAAAGGGATCCTTCGAAAAGTCTTAGGACGAAGCTCTTTAAATTTAGAAGAAATGCAAACTGTTATTTGCGATACTGAAAGTATTGTTAATCAGCGACCTTTGACCTATGTTTCAGAGGAAATTGATGATTTAACACCACTTACTCCTTCTATGTTTTTACAAGACATCAGAGAATCAGGTATTCCTGATCTTGACTTTTTGGATTCATCGTCTATAAATAAAAGACATGCTTATAGACAACGACTAAAACAAGATTTGCGAAAAAGATTCCGTACTGAATATTTGGGATTTTTGAGACAATCCTCGAAATTTGATAAAAATCAGAGACCTATCCAAATTGGTGATGTTGTTCTAGTGTCCAGCGAGAATGTTAGAAAACTTGAATGGCCGCTTGCCAAAGTTATTGAACTGTATCCTTCCAAAGATGGAAATGTGCGATTAGTGAAGATTAAAATGAAAGGTGGTGAGTTTCTACGTCCTGTTCTGAGATTGATTCCTCTAGAAATAACTTAAGAAAAAAGTACAGAACTGCACTCTATAGCTCAAAACTCAACATCTTCCGAACAGACTGTTCAACCACATAATAAAGAACTCCCTTTAGATCCTGTTCCTTCTAAACCGACGGTAAAGCTGAATGGGAAAAACTGTTATTTAGATCCTTCTGCAAGTAAGCCTATGAACCAGCATTCTGTTAAAGACTGTGTTAGTGACTCTCCTGTAGTGACTGTTCCTGAAAAACGATCTAAATATGGTCGTTTATAATAAACCCAAAGTAAAGTTTGAGTTTCATTGAATTCGAAACTCAAAGGTGGGAGTGTGTTGCGTACTATCGCTGCTTCCATGGTTAAATTTAATCGTTTTTACTTTGCGCCTCGCGCAAACGATTTTATGTTGTTGTTTACATTATGAAATTGCTAGAACTTTTTTGAATGGAATTTTCTTTTGAACTGAAAAATGCAGTATGTATTGTATTAAGATATTATAATGATGAAAAGATATGATATGTGCACAATAATGGCCTTATTTGTAATGTGAAAGTTAATATATGTTTTTTTATACATCTGTGCTTGAATTTACTCTGAAGACACGAAAATTGATTTACTTAAGATATAGTATTAGATTGATCTCCCCGATACATGATAAGGTAAGATTAATTCATTCATGCTGTAGCTAAGATATTTTAATTTTGAACATGAATACTGATAATTTAAACATCAGTATTAAATAATATTGAAGAATTTTATAAACAGGGATAGATTCAATAATAATATTATTCGCTTAGAATTACGATGACGTCACAAAACAAGTTGTTGTTGAATGGAATAAAAGATTTTTTTATATGAGAATTGAGACAAGCTCAGAATTTTCATTTATAAATTTGCTAAACAGTGTTAATGGGATAAAATATAACAGTTTAAAATCGACATACCATTTTGTATGATGTTTAAACACTAGAAATAATGATAAAAATTATCCCGACGATTTCAACCATACTACTCGGCCTTTTTCAAGGAAAAATAAAGATTTGAACTGACAAAGACATGTTATTTAAGCGTCATACAAAATAGTATGTAGATTTTAAGTTGTTATATTTTATCATATTGTACACGGTTCAGCAAATTTATAAATACAAATTCTGAGCTTGTCTGAATACTCATATAGTAAACCACAGCGTAAAATTCCACTCTTAACTATTGATTAATTTTTTATTTTACAATTTTGAAATCTGTGTTTACAAATACATTTTTCAGTTTATCATAAGTTTACTTTATGGTATAATGTGTATTTTGTGTATTTAAAAAAATAAATTAAAATAAATGCATCTAAAATTCATTTATATTCAAAAGTCCACTTAGTGTTGCTTTATCATTGAAATTGAAAAGGAATGGATATTCACCTGATCCACATATACCGTACTGGGTATACGTTTCTGTGCGCACATTTATGTAAAGATATTTTTTTTAATTATTAATATTTCACCATACTATTTGCAACTCTAACAACATTTTTTCTGAAATAATATATAGTTTTTTTATTTGTGTGACATTGTGAAAAAAAATATTAAAAGAAATGTTTTTTTTGAGAAAAAAATAGCTTCAAAAAACTAAATATACTTTAAAACGTTTTTGGCTTCTTAAGAGTCATTTGGTAAATTATATTTACGAATTACATTTATTATCTATAATTTTCTAAGTAGCTTTCATTTTAAAGTACATATGTAGATACGTCATCGCAAATTACCACTCATTCTTATCTTTATAAGGAGGTAACCTGGATTGGTGATTTTTTTTATTTCCGATTTTTTATGGATTATACGTTTTAGAAGGTCTTGAACACAATTTGATGTTTTTTTTAAATGTCGGTCTGGCACTCTGTCAGTCAACAAGCGACAAAAATTTTATGGGCTGTTATCTTAAGAACTAATGCACAGAATTTCACATTTTTTTATTCAATTAAACATTGATATTAACTAAAACTGCTTAATTTTTGGTGCATATTGCTAACAGGTGATGCTGCTATGCTATATTATTCACAATTTCCACAATAGCATTATCTCAAGAACTAATGCGCAGATTTTTATAAAACTTTCTTTTCAGTTAGTTCTTGATAAATTTGGGGCTAATTAATTTTTAGTGCAAATCGCTTAAGATTTAGCACTGTTATGCTGCAATATATAGGACAATAGAAACAGCTCTATCTCAAGAACAAATACATAGATTTTAATAAAAATTCAGATTCAGTTAGTCCTTAATATAGAATTTTTTTTTTTAGTTTTTGGTGTAAATTATCCAACAGTTGACGCTGTTCTGCTACTTTTTGTTAGATTTCGCAATAGCTGTATCTCTAGAATTAATACACGTATTTTCATCAATTTTCAGACTAAGTTAGTACCTGATAAAAATCGATCATGATTAGTTTCTGGTATAAATCATAAAAGTCCTTCCGGCAATGCCGGGAGGAAGAGGTAGCTTTCATATACTTATATATTTATTTATTTATTTTAAGGTAAGTTACATTGTTCAAAAATACTAAACTGAAATTAGTGGAAATAATCTTATAAAATTAGTGATTTTATAAGATTGAATACTAGTTTTTGTCAAGACTGAATATTAATAGGAATTTTTAGAAATTAGTCATCTTTTATTCAACCTGGTTTTATTTTAAGCGATTTAGAGAGTCACCAAATTCCACGATATCATAAAGTGTATGTCATTTTAAAGCAACATTGTGGATCGTTCAGATCAGACCGTTTCAAAATGTCAGCCATAAGTAAAATTCAAAGTGCTATAACTCAATCATTTTTTAAGGTATAGACAAAATAAAAAGTGTTCTGAAATCGTTGTTTTATGTTCCAACACGTAAAAGAAAAATATTTTTCAACTTTTAATTTTTTTGCATTTAATTTTAAATTTTTAAATTTTTAAAAAATTTAAAATGGCCACCATTTTGAAACAAAAAGGTGGATGATGCTGGCCAACGAACTCGGCCGAGACATTTCTATGTACTATGTACATACCAAGTTTCATTGAAATCGGTTCATAAATACGCGAGTTATCACGTGACAAAAATCAGATCGTTTCAAAATGTCAGACATAAGAAAAATTCAAAGTGCTATAACTCAATCATTTTTTAAGATATAGACAAAATAAAAAGTGTTCTGGAATCTTTGTTTTAAGTTCTAACACGTAAAAGAAAAATATTTTTCAAATTTTTATTTTTTCGCATTTAATTCAAAATTTTTAAATTTTCAAAAATTTTAAAATGGCCACCATTTTGAAACAAAATGGTGGATGATGCTGGCCAACGAACTCGGCCGAGACATTTCTATGTACTATGTACATACCAAGTTTCATTGAAATCGGTTCATAAATACGCGAGTTATCACGTGACAAAAATCAGATCGTTTCAAAATGTCAGCCATAAGAAAAATTCAAAGTGCTATAACTCAATCATTTTTTAAGATATAGACAAAATAAAAAGTGTTCTGGAATCTTTGTTTCAAGTTCTAGCACGTAAAAGAAAAATATTTTTCAACTTTTAATTGTTTCGCATTTAATTTTAAATTTTAAATTTTTTAAAAAATTTAAAATGGCCGCCATTTTGAAACAAAATGGCGGATGACGCTGACCAACGAACTCGGTCGAGACATTTGTATGTACTATGTACATACCAAGTTTCATTCAAATCGGTGCATAAATACGTTAGTTATCGCATGAAAAATATCAGATATATATATATATATATATATATGTCAACATTTGAACGGAGGGTGGTTTTGGGGTCTGGGAGTCATGATCGGTGAAAATATACCAAAATTTTCCGGAA
Organism: Maratus speculifer; assembly: GCA_964019185.1. Taxonomy (NCBI): domain Eukaryota; kingdom Metazoa; phylum Arthropoda; class Arachnida; order Araneae; family Salticidae; genus Maratus; species Maratus speculifer. The sequence continues at coordinate 149,990,615 of OZ025302.1, forward strand.
GTGCTTTCCTCCGGACGGCTGCAATAGGTAGCTTTTTACTTTTTGTAATGAAAGCTACCTAAAAAAGAGGTACTGTTATACAGATTCTTTTTAAAGATTTGCGCCATAGTCCTATAACTGAATCTAATACACGGATTTTCACCATACTTCAGATTCAGTTTGAAGTTGACAGAAGTTGTTGCTGACAAGACTCTGGTGGAATTAAATGATTGGTGGAGCTTGTATGCTTTATTTTTCAGGAAGTATTAACAAGTATGAGATAAAATATTTTTTGAGATTGCTACATCTTATTAGTTTATTTAGAAGTAATATAAAGGATATCCATACTTTTTATGGATAATATTGTTATAATGAATGTTTTTTGTTTAATATAATTCAAGGAAATGCTTAGAAATATAGTTCAAACAATCTATTAGTTTGTATATTTCATTTTATCTTCACACAAAAAATTTTCTTGATATTTTTTTTATTCGCGAATCTTTATTAAGAACCTAGATTATAGTATATAATGTATATGCTTCCTAAATTTTAACAAATAAAAATTATCTCTATATTCTTAATTGTGCTTTCTGTAATGAATAATAATAAATTTCTAATTATCAATATTTTCGAATAGTTTTTTTAACTATGATTCTCCCTATTTTATGATAAACTTAATTAACATTAACATTAATTATTGGATATATTAATTAACATTAATTATAGAAACAGTAAATAAATATGTTACAACCACTTGTGCAATAAATGTTCACTGTATCGATAATCTCGATTCTTGTTCATTACTTTACACTATTAATATAAGGTATAATTTCGATAGAGCCGGATTCATTTTATTGTGTTTTAAATAGAACATCTCGAAGTCATCCAAAGCAAATATTTTTGACTTTAGACTTAACGTTTTTTTTTTTTTTTTTTTTTTTTTTTTTTTTTTTTAACTACTTAAAAATATTACAAAGTACTATAAAAAATGTTTAATCATGAAGTTTCCAAAGTGAAAAGTATCGATAATAAAAATATCTAAAATTAGCAATGTATTATAATTGAAATATAAGCATCGTATTCTATTTCGAACGTGTACCATACACAAACCAGCTTATAATTCTTCAATTGGGTAGAAAATTTTGGATAAAAATTAACAATTTCAAAAATGTTGATTATATAAAAATTTTATTAAATTTGTACAATATTCCAAATGTAGTGATTTTTGTTTGGGTATATTTAAGTAAAAATTCGTCCGACGAACAGATGTAGTGCCATTACCCATATATAAAACGAGCAATGAATATTTAATCAAATTCTAAAATCTCATATATCATGCGCATCATGATTTTCAATAGAAAACTGGGTAAACAGCACGACAAGAACGGAAAATATTTTTACTACGTTAAAACGTACTTACACTACATAAATGATCGTTTATTTGTCCTTGAGCACCCATTTCGCAAAAGTGACACAATCCTGAACAGTCAAGCGTACAGAAACCGTCAAAACTGCACAGGACTAAAAAATGCTCGTATGAGGTTAAATTAACAAATTATCTGTCCATGACATGCAAAATTCTTATCCAGGCTATACTTCTTCAATTGGGGAGAAAATTTTGGATAAAAATTAACAGTTTCAAAAATGCTGATTATATAAAAATCTTATTAAATTTCGACAATATTACAAATGTAGTGCTTTTTTATTTATTATATTTAAATAAACATTCGTCCGATGAACATATGTAGTGACATTACTCATACATACAACGAGCAATGAATATTTAATCAAATACTAAAATCTCATATGCCATGCGCAGCATGATTTTCAATGGACAATTGGGTAAACGGTACGACAGGACCGGGAAATATTTTTACTACGTTAAAACGTATTTATACTACATAAATATATTTTTATTTGTCTTTGAGCATTCATTTCGTAGAAATGATATAATATCTGAAACAGTCAAGCGTACAGAAACCGTCAAAATTGCAAAGGACTACAAAATGCTCGTATGAGGTTAAATTTACAAATTATCTGTCCACGACATGTAAAATTTCTATCCAAGCCTAAATACTCATTTATATAATTAATACTCATAAAGATACATAATGGTTTTTTCACTCAAAAATTAAATTTTGTAATAATTAAATTATATTAACACAAGAAGGTAATAAATAGCTAGAGCTTAATGAGCTAAAGTTTCCTACCTCTTGAAGTTGTCTTTTATCTAATTATCCTTATGTCCTACACATTTGTTTAATATCATAGAATGTCCTCTCAGTTTAAGGTCTTTCTTAAATGAAACTTTGCATATTAACAATTACAAAAACTCAGACAATTTATTTTAATAGTTAGATACCACATAAAAATCATTTTAAAAATAAAGCATTGAATGTTTCGAACTTATTTAAAGTTCCTCAGCAGTTATATAAATAACACAAAATCAGGAGATACAACATAATTCAACATGTAGTTGAAGCCATGTGAGTAGAAATATTTAAACACAAAGATAGGTAACTGAGTTAGCTTAAGATGGGGTATTCTGGTGTGAGGGAACTAGATTCATTCAGTGGGAATTTGGCTATTCTGATCTACCGTGCCTCCAGGAAAATAAGGACGACTTTATATGTCTTGAAGTTTGATTTCATGACTTTGGTCGACTCAATATTAGTACAATGATCAGTTTCTATTGAGTGGGTTTCAATTTTAGAATTTAAATTTCTTGATTTAAACGCAATCTTGTGTTCTTTTAATCGTATTTCTAAGATAGGTCTTGTCTCTCTAATATGTATTGCGTCGCACTATTTGCGTGGGATTGCATATATTATTCCTTTTCATTCAGAATTGGTTTAATTAATTTTAAAATTGCAATGATTTTTGTGGAATAAAAGACTTAAATATATTAAAAGGTTTAAAATGATGCGAGATTTTCTCTAACATGTTCCTATAATAAAGTATGGGTATGAATTGTTTAGTATTACTCCGTTGGAAAGGTGGAGGCGTCACTGTATAGCCATGCATAATTTCAGAAAACAATCTATAACACCATCTTGAATGATAGCCATTATTTTTCAAATCATTAAAAATTAATTTTAATAACACTACATAATTTAATATATTTCCTTATAGGAAGTATGTGTTTAAAAATTCGTTATTTTAGGTCGGGTATTCTGTCCTTTCTCTCCTCTCTAACAAAGTTCTCGTTAGTACATTAACCCATTAAGGCTTATCTTTTCGTAACGGCTTCAACATAGCTGCTAACCCATTGCTGTTTAAATAGCAGCAATTCGAAAAAAAAATATTAGCTTTCTTTAATGATAAATTTGCAGGATAAAATAAAATAAAGATTACTTTTTGAAAATGTTGTATGAAATTCAATTTTTGTACAGTAAAGTGAAAAAAAATCAGTCATAAATGGTTTAATAAAATTTAAACTTATTAAATTCCATGTTAAGCTAAAATCTCTTTCTTTATTTTTCATATGGATGTTTTCCCAGAGAAGATAATGGTGTTATCTCTCCATTACAGACTCATCGTATTTTTTTTCTCTTTTCGTATGGTTGTTTATTTATTTACATTAAATTTTATTATTTCGAAGACAAACCCTCTTTAAAAGGTTACTAATAATTATAATTTTTTTTATTTTAATTAAATCCTATTCATTCCATTTTTTTATCCAAATGTTTTTTCTTATTAATGCAGATTTAAGCTTTTAATGTATATATTTTTTTTTATTTTGTTTGGAAAAAATATATTTGTGTTTAGTTTTTTTAATCATCCACTAAAAATAGCAAAAAAAAAGTATTTATGTTGTTTTGGAGCATAATGTCATAAAGTCACTCCCGATTGACATAACGTCAATTAGGGTAACTTTGGGCCGTTGGGGAAAATTGAATCTACTGCATCACATGAGTTAAGGCCCCACAATAGTCACTGAAAAATACCCGGATGATAATGTAAAGTCTATAGAAGCGTTCTTTTCAAACATCTCGCTCGAATTTCAATATTTTAAAAATGATTTTTTTGCTTATGATAGCCGAGGACAATCTACAACCGGCCTAGTTTTTACTTTTTCGATTTTGCCTATATATTTTTTTTATTATGATAGTTTCAATTTGAGAACCGGCTTAAGCCGGTTTTGAAATTTAAAATATATATATATATATATTTTAATCTGAAACCAAAATTGAAAAAGTAAAAACTAGGCCGGTTGTGGATCGTCCTCAGCTAGCCTATGCACAAAAAAAATTCATTTAAAAATATTAAAATTTGAGTGAGACATTTCAAAAGAACGCTCCCATTGACTTTACATTATGACCCAGGACTTTTCAGTAACTATTGTGGATCGTCCTCAACTAGCTTATGCACAAAAAAAATCATTTAAAAATATTAAAATTTGAGTGAGACATTTCAAAAGAACGCTCCCATAGACTTTACATTATGACCCAGGACTTTTCAGTAACTATTGTGGGGCCTTAATGGTAAAATTGTGGTTTGAAACTTTAAATAGCTGCACCAATGTGAGTTTGGTAGCGCAGTGGAAATAATTCGTAAAGATTGGACCATGGTAGAATGATTCAACGTTTCTTAAAGGTGGACCAAATTTACCCTGATTGGCTGCAACAAAAATTGCTCAAAAAAGACACTTTTAAGTTGTACTTTAGTACTTTAATGTGTTTACACTTCACAAGAGCATCTATTCATCAATAAATTAATTTCTGTAATGTGTTTATTTGTGTTCAAGAATTAATAATTACTATCTTATAAAAATAAATAAATAATGACAGTCAAGCACAGTCCTAGTACTAACAAAAGATATTATAACCTTTCCGTAATAACGAATAAGAACAAAAATAGACATTACGTTATTAAACGTAAGTAACACACAATAGTTTTTTTTTTAAATCACCAGACTTTAAAAGATTCACTTTTATATAAACATTTTAATATTTTTTTATTTTACTTAAGAAAGGTGTTATAATACTTAAAAATAAATTACATTGACATGTTTCGGATCCGTGTAATAAGATCCTTAATCATAATAAAAAATTTTAATATGATTATGGATCTTATTAGACGGATCCCATGTCAATGTCCTTTATTTTTAATTATTATAATACCTTTCTTAAGTAAAATAAAATTTCTATTAAAAACCCAGAATAGGTCACCAAAAAAAAAAAAAAAAAAAAAAAAAAAAAAAAAAAAAAAAAAAAAATACCAGTCGTAAATAATAATAATAATAATAATAATAATAATAATAATAATAATAATAATTATTATTATTATGAGTTGCACTGTGTATTTAAATGTAAGTGGAATGAAGAAATTGGTTTAATATATTTTCCATATCCAGCCTTAAAGCTTGCGGCAATTTATTCATGATGGTATCTTATGTACTACAACATATGACAAGAATATACATTAAATTTCAGATTTGTGCAAAGAGTTTCTTGTTATACAATCTCAGTGTAAATGTATTATTTAAACATAATGGAATTTCATTTTACAGTGACTTGAGATGAATTATCTGGACTCCTTCCAAATCAAATACTCTTGAATCCTTGTAATAGTTTTAGTTTTTTTTCCAAAAGTTTTACAAAATATATTTTCAAAGAAAGTAATAAAAGTATGTATGAAAAATGTCAGATAAGTATCGAAATACTTCGTGTTTCATTGTACAGGATGATACAAAATAATGGGTACAATTTTATTCCATTGTAATTTTTCCACTATATATTACTTGTAAATGATATAATTTTTATAAGTTTATATTTACATTATAGTTGTTTAATTATTTTCTTCTAACTGTACTCTATATACACTATATGGCCAAAGACGACCGTCCACTTGCGATTTGTAACATTTTGTTGAATATCTAGATAAGTACATGAGGAATTATCCAAAAATTCGTAATGTGTAAACATAATACTACAAGTCATATATTTCCGTGAAGATTTTTTCCCGAAACTCTATAGGGGACCGTCAACAAATTGAAAAAGAACGAATATCTTTTGGATAACCCTATCGAAACTAGTGTAACAAAAGCGCCCAAACTGTAGATTATGATTAAGTAGATTATTGCAATAAATTGTGGTTATTTGTATACCAATAGCATGCATATTCGTAGAAAAATAAAAGTTTCTATAAAAACATTTATTTTGGGAATAACGGATTGTTAACGTATTCTCTCGAAGATTATTTTGAGAATTTTCAAGCTATGTTTTTGAGACTTTTACAAAAGTTGTTCTATATATTTAGCTAACATAATATGCAAATGAAATTTTGATAGCCTTCACGCATGCGCAATGGAAAATTATTTAGTGAACCTGCCTTCGCACAATTTTTATTATTTTTTAATTTTGATAATAGAATATCGTGTATAATGTTGTTTTCTAATTTTCGGAAAAGAATATTATTGTATATTGAGAACTGTGCAAATAATAAGCAAAAAACTTGGAAAAATTTGAGACTGTTTTTATAGAAACTTTAATTTCTCTAGGAATATACATGATATTGGTATAAAAATGAACACAATTTATTGCAATAATCCATTTAATCATAATCTTCACTTTGAAAGCTTTTACTACTTTAGTTTTGACGAGGTTATCCAAAATATATACGTTCTTTTTCAATTTGTTGACGGTCCCTTATGGAGTTTCGGGAAAAAATCTTCAAGGAAATATATGACTTGTAGTATTATGTTTACACATTAAGAGTTTTAGGATAATTCCACATGTACTTTTCTATATATTCAACAAAATGTCAAGACTCGCAAGTGGATTGTCAACCCAACTACATGTAATCAGCCATACATGATACCAGCTCTCATACATGGTGTCCAACGGCTAATTCTTAAACCTTTAGCCATGGATATATACTTCCAATTATAAAAAAAATTAAACGAGGAAAAGATGTATTTTAAAAGAAATTTGGGTCAATAAAAGCATTTTTTTAAATTACGAAATTTAAATTCTTAAAAATTTTAATTTTACTCATAACAACTTATTTTATTATACCCAATGAAGTTTTATTGCTACTAAATTTATGAATGACTCCTAATTTGTAGCCCAAAACATACTCAAATTTTAAGTATCTATTACTCGATCAATTATAATAGTAGAATAACGTTAATTTTATATTTTTATTACTTGCCAGAGTAACGGGAAATTTTACTAAACATAACCTATAGAATGGAAGATCTTATAAAAACTTAAGAGGAGTTAAACAATACTAGACTACTAATATTTGTATTGATTATATTTTATATTTTGCTTATAATGCATAAATAATAGGGAAAAAATGTTTCTGTTTCATGGGCATTATTTCCAATGAAAAGAATTCTTTTAATATGTGCGATTTATCGAAAATATTTGTTATGTAAAACCAATTCATATGCAATATTAGTATTTTATTTAAATGATTTCCATGAAGTCCTATTATTGGGAGTTATTTTAGGATAAACATGCATCCATATTACACGTTTTAAATTGTGGAGGATCATACAATATGTAGCCGTCGAGTGTTTAACACATTTGATAATCTGCGTACTGTGTTTTGGACGAAACCCGCTGATAAATTAAAGCACATTTATATATTATTTATATATTATATTTGTATATTATATATATACCTGGATAATACGCAATGATTAATTTATTATAAAAAACTAAGATGTGAAAATCATCAGCTAAATTACCATAATGCATTTTATACTAGATGTTTAATTAACAAATATGTATGAATAAGTATACAGTTATATTAATTCAATCTATTAATATTATTTAATAAAGAATTTTATTGATTAATTTGTATCTAAATTTTAGCAATATCTAAAATACTATTTCTAAGTGTATAAAATACATTCATTATCTATTAATTATTTCATTGTATTATCTTATTATATTAATATTATATTATTTATGTTTATGTCAGTTTAAGTTAGGTTTCATTTCATTTTTTAATAAAATGTTTAATGTAACTGTCGATAATATCTAGAATAAAAACTATACAAAACAAACAATAATAGTTTTCAATTTTCATTATTAGGCCGTTTAATAATTTCAAATCGTAAAGCTTCAAATTTTGTAATTATTGATGGAATCAATTTGTTTATTGAAAATGAACTCAGTAATATTTTAAATTATATTCCCTCAATTAATTTTATTTACTTTCGAAATCATTTATTTTATCGCTGTTTTCGAAAAATAGTTGAAAGTAATTTATTTTAGAGCTTGTTTCTCGCAAAACATTAAAACAAAATGAAAGGTAATTATAATTCATTAAATATTTTATCATCAACTGTAATGTTTAGTTGCTTTTTATTTATATCCTAATGCTTACTAAATTTAAAGTACTTCCACAGCAATTTTAACAATAACTTTTTCTGGAACAATTATAAAATTTTGTTAATGTTTATTCTCTGTAAAGGACCAGAAATAAATAAAGCAATTTAAGAATAATCATATTGTTTAAAATTAATATTAAACATACTAATGGAAAAGAAGAATTATTCATAACATAATAATGAATTTAATAAATCGAAATAACACAAAGATAATGTTGAATGTTACAAAAAACCTTAAATTGTTAATATAAACTTATTTAATTTTTAGGGATCCGTACTTAAAAAGTGAAAACGAAACCATTGTAAGATCACTACTATTTCTGTGTGTCCGACAGCCATTGTGTCCTCACTTTACACACCATTGTGTCTTAACTACTAAGAAAAGTCTACATCGGCAACACAACACGCAAACTTTAATTAGAATTAAGGAGCATCGCAGAGATATTAGACAGTATAAAGAGAATACTGTGCTTTCTCGCTTCTACTTGGCGAACAAGGGTTGCCGTATTAACTTTGAAGAGGCAACAATCATAGTTCCGTGCAATAACCCAGTTGAAGGTAAAATAAGAGAATCTGTCGAAATCATTGCACGAGAAAATAAACCTTGCAATGATATTTTATCCTACAATATACCAAAAATATGGCATAACATCATAAAATCTCAAATTTTATATCTCGTTACAATATTTTAATTTTTGCTCACGTGTAAGTGGCAACATTTTAAAACTTTTAATTCTTTTTGATTTTAATTTATTAGAAATATCTCTCGATCAGGAAGCAAACTTTTAGTCTTTTCATTATCATATTTTTCTGAAGACGGCCGCAGAAACGGCGCGAAACGTTGATATTTTTATTTTATTTTAATTGTACAAGTTCATATTAAAGTTCTTGTTTTGTGCACCATTGAGCAATTTGTTGTATTTTTAATAAATACATTCTTAGTAGTTAAATATTATGGTGCAATTGTCCAAAATATGTTAATTTATCATTGTGTCTTATTTTACTCATAAACTATGTAACCTGGATAGTTCAAAATTTTAGAAATTAATAAAAATTATTCACCCACATATTTACAGGTTATTTAACATTTACAAATATATTTAGGACGGGGTTAGTGGACTAATTAAAATACTTTAAGAAAAAAACATATTTTTTGTGTATCGTGTAAGATATCGTGTGAAAGCTTCCGTTACGCTGAACTCTAATATATATATCATTCAGTTTTAGTTATTATATTTTCAGAGATATCATGAAAAAATATCGTGCAAAAATATGTGCCTCCCCATATAATTCCGAATTTCTGGAAATTAAACTTAGGAGAAACATAGAAGCTTTAAATATTGCTTTAAAAAAACTTGGAAAAAAAACTGTAGTGACTACATTAGGTCGCATAGTTTTTGAGAAAAGCACAATTTTTGTTGCCCATAAATTTCGAAAAGTGTGCATTAAGCATAGCTGTTAAGGAGCATTGGAGATACCTATCGTAGCAAAAGTATAAAAGCATTGTTGATAATGCTTTTTGAAAAGAAATCCTTTGTTAATTAGCCCAGATGTTAACCCTTAAAGATTGGGATGATTTGGACATAAATAATGACGGGAGCGACCTACTCTGCATACCCCCCCTCTCTTATCTTAACACATATACCAGTCGCTCGTCTCCAATGCTTTAATAATACATATTTTTATTGTACGAAACCCTCTGAACGCAAATAATACTCACACTTAACCCAGCCATTTATTTTAAATTAAACCACATAATAGGTAGAATTTTGTAAAATTAAAGAACAGAAATTTTGATACTGAAAGTGGGAGAACGCACATTAATTACATCACACTTGCAATACACAAAAATATTACAATAAAATAATAATAACTCTTTCGCATATCTTCATATTCATGCCTATAAGTAGAACTCATAAGTTACTCAGAAAATTTTCAAACGATTTTGGCGTTCTCTGTAATATAAATTTGAATAATTACAATAATAAAAACTTTTATAGTATCAATTCGGGATTGAATTTAAATATCGTCTTTATTGTTAAAAGTCTTATTACTCTAAAACGCCCCAGGGAAAGAAACAATGGGTCTAAGGCTATGGATTTTCGCTTACCGAAGTAAAATTTAATTATTCAATTATAAAAAAGTGTATTTGTGTACACAAAATAAGGGTAAGAATATTATACCAGTATTAATAACAAGTTGGAAATTTTACGCCAAACATGGCAAACGATGTGCGTTCCTACTACATTTACACTGTTAAAAATCTGCAGCATTTTATCCAGTCATTTGGCCGTTTTCTACAAAAAAAGTAGAACAACCGTCTTTTTACGTTATTCTGAACTTATTATTACCAATTTTATGGTAAAATTACGGTTATGTTACTGGTTTTTCAGAAAACGGTGAAATGACTGTACAAAATGCTGCAAGATTTTTAACAGTGTAATTTTATAAATATTCAGAGCTTGATGTGTTAGCTGTTAATTACTTATGCAAAAACGCATGAATACAAAATTTGATGCCATTATATATCTCCAATTCAGTAATACATAATCAGTAATTTGGTATATTGTCCTGTGGCCAAAAACGCATGAAAAGCATCCTTACTATCAATTTATAACTTTTGCGAGACTGGCGCAATAAATGTTCAATATGCTGTCTACCGTAGTGTGCAACTAGATTAACCTCTTCACCGGTTGCCCCGAGATAAGTCGGGGTTTAAAGCACTATTTCCCCATACCCATCGCCGGTTAAGTGGTTAAATATATAGTTAGAGACGAAATTAGAATGAAAAAGCTATAATCATAAGAAAATAACCAGACAGCAAAGTTGTTAAAAATTATTGCTATTTATCGAGTATTTTTTGTGACAACTTTGCAATAACACAAACCACTAAAATGAATTACAAAAAAGGGAAAATACATTAATAAAGTGTATTATAAACAATTTTTATATATCTATAAATAGAAACAATAAAGATATTTCTAGACAGATAGATAGATACATAGGTAACATTTTGTCCGATAAAAGACAAATTGTTCGAATTCTTAATTTGAGACAACTAAAGATATATTCTTCATTATTAAAAAAACGGTCTAAGAAGTATGCGTTAGAAAAATATTAGCTTGCCATTTTAACTTGAAACTCATAAAAATGTCATATGCAATGTTTTCATGATGTTGCTTAGTTACAGTGTTTCAAAAAGTACTATACAATTTAATAATGAAAACATATCCAAAATGATAAAGTTTTTGATAAAATATAAGTCATTATCTTAAATGAAATGCATTTTTCTGCTTAAATAGGATACTTTACTATTACGTGTTTCCGCTCACGTATGCATTCCAGCAGAGAGATATGAAAACTGATAAGGAAATCTGAATATGTAGATTTAATGGTAGCACATCCAATGAAACTAAATCTCTTTTAGCTTAAACACATTAAACTCAAATATAATTTGTCAAATTTAACTGATGACTCAGTTTTAAATTATTTACAGGTAAAACAATTTTTAATATTAAACAAACCATACTTCAAATTATTCTCTAAATCCATTTTTTAACACTTTCGAACAAAATTGAAAGACATTTAAATTCGGTTTGTCTGTCCGTCTGTCGAAGTAATACATACATTATCCCACGTAAATATGCTAGGACTTTCATGCAATTTAAATATGTTAATGAATCTTGCCATGTCATGTTCGGTTTTGTATATGAAGTGCATAGCATTTATTGTTCATTTACAGAGGCACTCAAAAGAATTCCATTACATTATGGTACATGAGGAAAAATCATGTGCAGAATAGTTTAATGACATTTGGTATTTAAAACGCATTGAAAATAATGTAAATAACTGGAAATCGCTTCAAGATTATTAAAGTAGAATAAAGCATTTATAGCATTTGTTGTTCATTTAAAGGAACACACAAAATAAATTGTTTTCATTAGAGTGTTTTAGCTATACATGCTGTAAGTGCGCCTTCAATTTTGGCATCTTGCTTGAAGTTGTCTATTTTTTTGTATCTTACTCATTGTATATAAATTCTATACTTCGTATACAGATTGCATAAAATGATTTAAGCACCATTCTCCTTATTAGCGGAATTTGTTGAAGGAGAATTTTCAGTCGAAGTTTGAGTTTAGTAACTGAACGAAACTTTTGCCTTTAATTTTTCTGTACATTAATTTTTTCGCTATAGTAAACACCTTGAAATCTATATATCATAAACAATGCATCTCAATGAATTCTGAATTTTTTTTCATTTTAGAGGGAAATACAAGAAACTGGGTTTTCAATATGTTATGCATTTGCATATGTTTGAATTAGTGTGCAAAAATCATGTGCAGAATAGTTTAATGACATTTGATATTTAAAACGCATTGAAAATAATGTAAATAACTGGAAATCGCTTCAAGATTATTAAAGTAGAATAAAGCATTTATAGCATTTGTTGTTCATTTAAAGGAACACACAAAATAAATTGTTTTCATTAGAGTGTTTTAGCTATACATGCTGTAAGTGCGCCTTCAATTTTGGCATCTTGCTTGAAGTTGTCTATTTTTACTTTCTTCTATCTTTACAAGAAGAAAGTATTGGATTCATGAAAATTTTCGACTTCCCATTTTCGACGGATTTATGCGTTTTAGAAGGTCCTGAACACGTTTTGACTATTTTTAGAAAATGTCTGTCTGTGAGTCTGTCCGTCTGTATGTGACAAAAAAATTGTGGGCGCTCTATCCCAAGAACTAATGCTCGAAATTTAATAAAATTTTATATTCTGTTAGACCTTGATATGAATTAGTGCCTATTGGTTTTTGGTGAAAATTGGCCTGCAGGTGGCGCTGCTATACTACGTTTTTCATGATTTTCATGTTTGCTATATCTCAAGAACTTATGCACAGAACTTCACCAAACTTCAGATTCTGTGATCCCTTGATGTACATAGATGCTGATTAAGTTTTGGTGCAAATTGGCCAGCAGGTGGCGCTGCTATACCACGTTTTTCATGATTTTCATGATAGCTATATCTCAAGAACTAATGCACAGAATTTCACCAAACTTTAGATTCTGCTATACATTGAGATACATAGCCGCTTATATGGTTTTGGTGTGAACTGCCCTATAGGTGGCGCTGCTATGCTATATTTTGCACGATTTTTGCGATAGCTATATCTCAAGAACTAATGCAGAGAACTTCATCAAATTTTAGATTCTGTTACACTAGAATATATAACATAATTAGACACTGATTACATTTTGGTATTAACCTTGCAACAGGTGGTGCAGCTAAGCTGCATTTTGCACAATTTTTCCGATAGCTATATCTCAACAACCAACGCACAGAATTTCATCAAACTTCAGATTTTGTTACAAAATGACATATAACATAACGACACGGTGATTACGTTTTGTTATAAATCCTTCAACTGATGGTGCTGCTGTGCTATATTTTACTCGTTTTTTTTTTAATCTAGCTATATCTCAAGAACTAATGCACAGAATTTCATCAAACTCCAGATTCTTTTACAACATGACATAATTGGACGCTTTTTTACGTTTTGGCATAAATTGTCCAAGATATGGTGTTGCTGTGCTACGTTTTGCAAATTTTTTGTTCTAACTATATCTCAAGAACTAATGGACGAAATTCCATCAAATTTCAGATTCTGTTAGGTCTTGACATCAATAGATGCTTATTAGGTTTAAGTATAAATTACCCAACATGAGGCAGTACTAAGCTCATTTTCTCAGAATATTGATTAAATTTTGCGTTTTAGGCTTTTCGGATAATAGAATCTCATTAGGCTAGGTCAAATATTCGAGGAAATTCGATAGTGGGTAACTTTGGCTTCACCACGTGTTTTTTTTTTTTTTTTTTTTTTTTTTTTTTTTTTTTTTTTAATATTAAAATGTATTTATTAGATAGAAGAAAGTTTCGGGATTGACACATCCAACTAGTTTTGTATCTTACTCATTGTATATAAATTCTATACTTCGTATACAGATTGCATAAAATGATTTAAGCACCATTCTCCTTATTAGCGGAATTTGCTGAAGGAGAATTTTCAGTCGAAGTTTGAGTTTAGTAACTGAACGAAACTTTTGCCTTTAATTTTTCTGTACATTAATTTTTTCGTTATAGTAAACACCTTGAAATCTATATATCATAAACAACGCATCTCAATGAATTCTGAATTTTTTTTTCATTTTAGAGGGAAATACAAGAAACTGGGTTTTCAATATGTTATGCATTTGCATATGTTTGAATTAGACATAATATTTTAACTTATTAGGCGATGTAGTTGTGTCACATTATTTTGAATGCGCTGTAAAGTGTTTCATAATCTGTTGTCGTTTAATATTTCTTTACACTGTCCTGAAAATTTGAGATTCATTACTAAATTTGATCTTGAAGCTTACCACTCAATGTGACTTTAGATTCATGATATATGATATTAAAAAAATAAAATTATGTTGATCCATACCAGTTGTAAACCTTAGTAACTTAATGATTAGTTCATCATACTGCACGCTACACTTCCACGGTTCAACTCCGGAAATGGGTAAGATTTTGACATTTTCATTTACACGACATCGATAAACAGAGTATTACTTTGCCTGAAAAAAAAAAAACTAATGATTCTATGTTAGGTTTATAAACTGACCGGGTCATATGTTGTACAAAGAGCATAGAGTAAGCATACAAGGAGTCATGATCAGGAAAATATATTTTGACACAGTAGTCCACGTGTTTAATGGATCATACAGCCTAAGATTTTAGATTATTTTGGAATCAAAATATTCGTATAAAAATAGTTAGTGTTTATTTTAAACCCTTTCCTTGAATAATAAAAGAAATTTAAACGTTTAAGAAGTTCGATTCTTGCACGAAATGCTCAGCAAATAAAAAATAGAATATATTGCAAAAAATTCTGATATTCTTATATGGTCTTTCTTTTACTGAATAAATCAAAACGCTTTAACTCAGTCTTAACTCTTGTCTCCGTGTCTGATGTTTCTGTAATAAACCATGTTTTTTAATTGATAATTTTATCTAAACAACAATTTTTATTATTTGAAATCTGGAATTTGCATAATAATGCTCATTATGTATACAAATACGCTTTCATGTCTTTACAATAATTCTGATTATTCCCTCTTATTTTTCAGCATCTAGTTATAAACGAAAAAAATCTCTTACTAATTTATTCAATTTTTGCCATTATTAATTGAAATACATAAGCTATTTTTATAATTAAACTTAGGAACTACGTTGTTCTTAACTAATATTGTTTAATAAAGAAAATACTGGAACATTCCTTTGTTTATTTAAAAAGTGTAAGAAGACATTTTATGACGGTCTTTAAAAAATCTTCCGTAAACATATTAATTGACTTTCATTAAATTTTCCTCTATTAACATTGTTTTCAAGTAAGTGGAACTTAAAGTATGATGGAGTTAATTTGTGTAGCAATAGTAGGATTTAAAAGGTAAAACCAAGTTTTTATTAAATTATCAACCTTCTTGTTCAATCGTACACATATGAAACAGTCTATCAATATAAATCGGCATTGTAAATCTATTGTTAAAATCCTATCATAAGACGAAGTATAAATATATATACAGGGTGGTCATGAAAAAACTTTGCCGATATATGGAGCTCTAGCGGCCAGTCCGCTTAACCGATCGAGGTGAAATTTCAGATATAGCTATTCAGAGATATGAGCTCGAGATTCTGTGATCGACAACAAAATGGCGCTCACGGTTACGGTTATAGTTACAGAAACTCGAAAATTTCCAATGGCAACACCCATTTTTTTTCATCGCAAAATGCTCAGCACATGCGAAAACCCTAAAGAGCGTTGGAACCGTACGTGTATCGGAAGAAACGGACATGTTATGCACGCACACAAAACCGTTCTGGGAATCCTCCCCCCCTTAGAAAAAACCATCACAGGCATGGCATCCATAAGGAAAATGTGTAATCAAGATAAAAGTTTTAGTTTCTCCGATCTATATTGTAATCAGAGATTAGTGTACTGACTCTGCGTCATATGCAAATATCCTCCTTGCACCCCAATCGAGTTTTTTCTATGGGAGGGAGGATTCCCAGAACGGTTTTTTGTGCGTGCATAACATGCCCGTTTCTTGCGATACACGTACGGTTCCAACGCTCTTTAGGGTTTTCGCATGCGCTGAGCATTTTGCAATGAAAACAATGGGTGTTGCCTTTGGAAATTTTCGAGTTTCTGTAACTATAACCGTAACCGTGAGTGCCATTTTGTTGTCGTTCACAGAATCTCGAGCTCATACCTTTGAATAGCTATATCTGAAATTTCATTTCGATCGGTTGAGCGGACTGGCAACTAGAGCTCCGTATATCGGAAAAGTTTTTTTATGACCACCCTGTATATTAGACAATTGTTTAGTTCAGGACTTGTGTTCGAAACTCGTCTTATTCAAAATCTAAAAATTCACGTTTTCTCAAGCAGCCTATTCCAGCCATACTCAACTTTTTTTTTCTTTAGGACGCAAACTTCAATTTCGGACTTTAAGCAGGCCCCATTGTATTTATAAAAAGGTAAGTAAAAAGCACTAATTAAAATGTTTAGATAACGCAAGAAGTATGACAATGTAATTTCACAATCTTAATATTATGAGCAGGGTTGAACGTAAATCACGGAAGAAATTTTACCAAACATGTTTAATACCCCTTTTTCCAAATAATAAACTTAGCATTTCTATTGCGAATACTGCACAAATAGTTACTCACATAATGTAGCACAAATAGTTAATTAGCACTAATGAAGTTTTTCAGATAGAAAATAGTGTGGAAAAATGTTTTGGGTGTAAATTTTTTCCGCGAAAAAAGTTCGATACTAAAAAGCAGTATTTGCTGTATAATAAATGTAAAATGTAATAATAAAACTTTTCAGAATTTCCATATTCTAAAGAAGAAAACTTACTTATAAATAACAGGACAGATTTTATTTTCGCATGAAAATATATAAAACTTCAGTAAAAGCCTTAAGTACATTCTGTGTGCATTTTGATTAATTATATAATATGGGTTCATGTGCGTTGGACTGCACGTAAAAGATTGTCGAGCCACATATAGTCAGCGGGATGCAGGTCAAGTATGGATGGTTTAACTGTATCAACTTCATCAACTCCTCATCAAAAAAACTCTAAAATTTGCCAAAAAAATTTCGTATTTTGTATTCCTGGCATTGTAAAATATTTATTTTCACAAAAATTACTTTTTCAGTTAAGGCAAGATTTGAAACACACGTCCTAAGTTATATCTACTGTAAAAATATTATAAATATAATATTTTTTAAATCATTTTTTAATATGAATATGCCTAAAATGCATTTACGCTAAACAAAAACTATTCAAATTTACTTATTTATAATTTTTTCTACGAAAAAGTGAGAAAAAAAGGACTAAAAAGTTTTTTTGTTTTCAAATATAAAATTCTTCTAAAATACTTTCATTCCACTTGTAATCCAATAAGTATCACTCCTTAAAATTTCACCGTAAAGGATTATTTCGCCCAAAAAGATCATGTATTTTTAAGTTGAGCTGCTGATCCCATAAAAACCTTTCTAAGAAATATAAAAGACTTACAAAATTATTTTGGAAAGGTAACTTAAGATTTTATTGTATTACTGTATATTTTGTATTCTGACTTTATCGTCAGCTGCATATAAATTACATTTCTCGTTGTAGATGGAAGTGTTTTCTTTTTGTTTTTAATGATACGTCTTATAAAGAGTGTTTTAAAATAAATAGTTGAATAATTGATGATTATTTATGAATATTCTACTAAATTATGTTACAAAATGTGTAGACACATATAGTTACGAAAAAGTACATTCTTTTTTTAAAGATCTGTATCGATTAAACATATTAGGAATAATATCAAAAAGGTGTTTTAAAAAATATAAATTTAAAATAAGGTCAATTTTTTTAAAAAGAAAAGTACATTTTAAATATAGTAAACAAATTATTTTCAATTTTCATATTAAGCTCAATAACCTTTGTCTTTTGAACATTTTTCAACTTCATTGCATTTTTTTATCAAAATTATCAAACAAGGAATTTTTAAGTTTAAAATGCAGAACACTAATCGAAAAAATTTCATACTGCATTGGCGTAACAATTATTTGTGTAATTAAAAAACACCTTTAAGGTATTTATAAAAAATATATCGAAAACGAAAATTATTAAAAAAAATATATTTTATTTCGAGAAGATATTTTTAAACACTACATGAAGTAGTTACAAATATACTTTAGTTTCTGTCTATAAGTGATTATAATAATTATGATTTCTGAAAATAAAACAGGATAAAATTCTTGCGAGTGATGCTAAAGTTAGATTTCTGAAAAAAAGTGATTTCAAAATGTTAATTAAAACAAATTGTAGAGAATTGTGTTTATTCTTTTTTGTGCAATATTTTAGCATGTCAAAAATATGTTCTTCTTATCTGAAGATAAATAATGAAAATAAATATGTGTTTTGATTTTATTTTTCTATATAAGGAGCAATGCCACAGATGCTTGATTTCTTTCTGAAAGCTAAATATTTTCTCAATACACTTGTTTTCTACATAGGTAATAGCAGCTTCACATAAGAACAGCTTCAATACTGGTTGAAAATGCTTTTATTTGTATCTTTTACCAGAACACAATGTATCCATATAAGAGAGAAATCCGGAATCGAAATGTACAATTTTTCAGATTTTTTACTTTTTTTTCTTTTTTTATGTGCCGTTTTGTGACGTCAGATCAGAACGACGACTGTCACGGATTTCAAGCTGATCTGTAAGCTTTGCTTAGTACGAAATTGATCTCGGGTCGAGTCAATTGGCAAAGGAATCTCCTTTATTCTCCTTTGACGGTTTTCTTTGTTGAGTTGGTGGCAAAGATAATTGGATCAGATATCATGAACACCGACATATTATATATTAGACATATATAGACATATTATAAAAACAGGAAATTTATTCAAGGCATTGTTCACTCTTTCATTAGTTCCAAAACATCTTTAGGAGAGAGCATTTTGCCCTTATCAGAATGTCATCTACATTGCCGTGTCATTTTTTATACTGTATATTTATAATTATATTCCACAGTCCTTTATGGATTTCCGAATTCCTGTTTACATCAGATCATGTGACAGCCGGCGACCCAATCGAAGCAGAAATATCTTGTTACTTTTTTCCTTTTTTTGGACGAATTTGTTGGCAGGCATAATTTGAACTGACGTCATGAACGCCGCCCTAAAAAACATGAGTCTCATTTAAGTCAGTGTTCAGTCTTTATTTGGTTCCAAAACATATGTTCCATACATTAACTCATTTTAAGGCTTGCCTATAAATATATTAAGAATTTCTTTTCTATAACCGCCGTTTACGAAATATTACACTTATTTGATCTTTATATTTGCACTACCATAATTTCATCTAACCGATCTATCATATACGTAATCATATGTCTCTTTTTTAAAAACGACCATGAGAAATAAAAAAAAATGGATATTTATTTACCGACTTCCCTTGCATATATAAGCCATCAAAACTAGTGTTGCCTGATGAACTACCACAAAAATGGATCAGGGGTGGGGCAGTAAAAATACAGCAAATGCTATACAAATGGAATCTGTTCATGGAATCCTGTTTTAAAAGAAAATACGCATGATACCTACTGAAGAAACTTTTGATAAACGGCACACCTGCCTAACTAACCAATCATTATATATTACGTCTTATTAAATTTTACAGTATAAAATAAACCGAATAATTTTATGCAGTATAATTCTTAAAAACTGAAACTGGGGGCTGCAAAAAGTTGTTTTATGATGGTTTCTGACATTTCCGTAAGGTTTATTTAATTATTAAATTTCAAAAAGTGTTCTGTTGTAAGTATATTTCATTTTCATGGGTTTTATTAAACAAAATTCATTAAAACCTGCAAGATTGAAATATCTAAAAACCGGAGGCAGAATATGTCTGGAGAAATCATAAAGCATTCCATTTCATACAAGTATTATTTTCGTGGTTTTCACTGTATGAAGTTCCACTATCTGCAGACTAACGAATAGAATTGTTCTAATCGATATTTAAACGACTTTGAGCACATGAAAAATCGCGATTTGTGACGCTCTGCAGTTTATTGTTTTATGGAACAGGTCTTTTAAATCCTCAATATAGGTTCTTTCAGAGTAAATCAACACAGGTTATAAAACAGATAAAAACTGACAATATCGTTTAGCGTAACTCGAGTGGCATTAATACATAATTTCTTCAATTACATTGACTTTCCAAACTTATATTTGTATTGTATTCTTCTTTTTGTATGTTTTATTATGAATACTATCATAATCCATATATTACCTACATTATTTTGCAAATTATACGAATATACTTTATTATATAAATTTGAAGATAATTATCTATGCAAGGAAGTACCCACCTAGGATTATATCTTTAAATAAAAAAAATTTTATAGACAGATTTAGATAAACTTTGTTACATGTAATATTTTTCAAACACAAAATTTTGAAATAATACACTGGAATATACGGAAATAAGATTAGTGCCTTTAAATTTAAAATTTAAAATTGGGATTTTGTAAGTAGTTTATGAACAATTTTCTCCAAATTTGTTACATTTTCGTGTACACTGATTTTGCTGTGAATATTTCCAAAAAGTAGACTTCCCTTTTCTAAAAAAAAAACAAAATATCACGTAGCTCAGTACTTTTCCTATGGATTTCCCAAGGGGTTTTGCTTTCGGTGGACTTTTAAAAAAATAATAAAATAATAATAAAAAAAAATATATAAAATTTTTTTGGTGCACGTAAAATAATCTGATCTTTTTATTGTAGAAATATTTTTTAGCATTCATGTTCATTTAGCTTTTTCAAAACTTTACATGAAATGCAAAGTCTTTCTATACGATTTGTTGTCATATGTTTACTGATTTTCAAAATAGCGCAGTTCTTTTATGTACCGGAAAGTACCGAAGTGATTTTTAGAGGGGGCATTTAGTAAGAATTTTTGTGAGAAAGATAGTAAAACTTCTCGAGGGGGGGGGGTATGTTTGTATTTGAAATTTATGAAATTTCACATGAAAGTTTCAGTTTGTAAAAAAACATCAGATCAAATCAATTTTTTGTACTTGTTAGTCTTTCTTTCCGTAGAAACTATGCAGTTTCCATTAATAAAAATAATAAATTAATGAAATCAATTTGCATAAAATGATTAAATTAGCAGAAATATGAACAAAAACTATAAAACTTAAGCTCAATCAAAATACCTATTAATTGGTAGTGCAAATTAAGGAAAGCATCAGTACTATCCTATCCTTCAAAATGAACTTTTCTTTCAAATATATCTTTGTCGCGCGCATAGCGATGTATGTCATTCTGACATAGAGGTATGTAAAGATATTAAATGAAAATAAATTTTAAAATTAAAAAAAAAAAAAAACTAAAGGAATATGATTAGAAAAAAAGGCTATGAAAGCGTCAGAAATTAAAACTTCAAATGGTTGGATTGAGTTACGTATGGCACTTTTTCAAAAAAAAAATGTTAGCATATAATCGTAAAGGGTTTTTTGTCGATGCTTAATGGCAATTAGAAAATTCCCTGGAATGTAACTTATTAGCTTATTTCTAGTTTAGTATTCTTGCGAAAATAAACATGCTGATTTTAAAAAAATGGATTCATATTTTGTATCTGTGTGTATACTGTATTCTCTGTAAATAGATTAAACAACAAAAGTACAGTAGAGGCTTAAGAAAATAAAGAATGCATAGATAAAAGATACGGAATTAAAATATAATAAATATATATTGAGATATTATTAAAAAAAAAGGAGAAATTTGAGATAGTATAAGAATTTGGAAATAATTAATTGAGAAATTTTTTTATTATCACTTGTTGTTTAAAGATAAAATTTGCCGTTTCATGCATAAATAAATTTGTAAAATTTGATTAATTATGTAAAATTTATATTTAGTCTGTTTAAAAGATATTTTATATTCATATCTATATGAATTACAAACGTTATTATAAATGTATATTTATTTTGATTTCTTATAGTTTACATGTAATTTTTATGTGTTATATTTATTTGTCTTATATCTTAAACCTAATATTTTTATAGCACTATATTTCACTTATATTAACAGTATTTTTCTACCAAATTCGTAAAGTTTGAAAGGAGGTTATAAAATACATTTTTATAAGGGGCTAGTTCCATGAGTACTTGTAGTACAAATCACATGCAGAGATTTTATTCTACCATTACTTTAAAACGAAAAATTGTGACTTAATATATTGGAGATATTGCGTTAATTGAATAAGGCAACGCAAACGCTTCGAAAATAATGGTGGTCAAAAATGGTGGCATAGCAGTTATCATTTATGTGAGTTGTACAGCAAAAACACATTAAAGTAGCCAAGTATAATTTCAAAAACTAGAGCAAGTCATAAGTAAAAACTCTTAAATCATACAAAAAAAAAAAAAAAAAAAAAAAAAAAAAAAAAAAAAAAAAAAAAAGATTTATGACCTGATTGTATTTGTGTTATATAGAAATAAGCATTGTCTTAATCATTTTATATTTAAAAATTTCCTTGAATTTGTTTTATCCATTATCATTTTTTGCAAGATTTCTATTTAAGTTAACATAAATAAATGCAGATTAGGAATATCGAATTATTATTATAATATTTTTGACACATATGAAAAATTTAAAAAAGATTGTTGGAATTATTTTAAAGGAAAACTGAGAATTCTTTTCTTGTTTTCTTTTATTTCACATATCTGAATAACATGTTTTCGAAACAGATGTCTTTTTTAAAATATGTTTATTTGTGAAATTATTATTAAACAAAACATAGTTAATCAACATATTCTTGAAACAAATATCAAATCATTATCTTTAAACATATTCAAAAGATATTATTTAAATAAAACATATTTCTTCGAAATTTTCTTTCGAAATGTTTGAAAATTATAAATACGAAATCTTTTTTAAACTATAAATGTAATCATATATTTAGAAAGAATGTTTTAATCTTTTCAAACTATTAATATCAACATTTTTACGTGTAAAATTTTCAACTTGTTTTGATTGAAGATGAAATGTTTGTTTTAGGTTTCTTTTGTTATGTGTTTAAAATATGACACTAGAGTTCAAAACTCAGAAAAGCTGAGAGATGGAACTAGATTAAAAATAATATATGTATCCCTTTCAGAGTTTACTGGATTATATTGCTTTATACTCTTCGCTCCCTGAGTCCGTACACTCTAAAAAATAAAAGTGTAAATTAGGCAAATTTACATATATATGTGTGTAAACTCCTAAAATTACACACCTGACATGAAAATTACCCAATTTTTTGCAAAGTTTTACCTGTTTTTATGTGCATTTTAGCTTAACAAACTAAGTGTGTATTTTGTTATCACTTGAAAAACATAAATAAATGTGTAAATGCTGAAAAATGTTTGAATTTACACAAATTGGTACGTTATTGTAATTTACACATAATGATATACACATAGGTAAGAGTGTAAATTTCTAAAGTCACCCACTTGTCATAAAAAATACCTCTTTTAATGTGTGTTTAGTTTGTGGCATTAAGTTTGTAAGTTTGTTATCAGTACATAAACTCATAAAAATGTGTAAATGTAGATTACTCCTGAAATTACACTAATTATTGTGTTGAAAAAATTATAAATGCGAGAATTTTAAAGTAGACGTTACGAAAGGGATAGGAGGCTTACATATTATTCAGAGCTACACTTTTTATTTTAGTAAACCCATTCCATAAATAACATGGTGTCATTGCTTTGCTGTAACAGTATTTTTAAGTAATAAATTAATATATTTATATATTTTTATAAGATACTCTGACCACCTCTCTCACTCTCCCCGTTTCAGCAGAACGAGAACATTTAAAAGAAGTTAAAAAAATTTAATCTCGACCCATGTAACAAATGTAACAAATATTTTGTTACATGTAACGTAAAATTTTATTCATTTAATTAGTAAATTTTAATTTCGTTTTCCGAATTCCCTTTTAAAATTTTTACATCAAATATAAGAATGCTTGATTGTATAAATATAGGTTTTGATTAAATCGTAATTTCTTTCAGCCATCGCACCGACTGCTCTTTTTCACAATTTTACTTGTAATTTTCATTAATAGTGCTAGATTTCATTCTTAAAGCGACATTAGGAAGACTTCATAACGAGGCATTATAATAGAGATATAATCCCACTTTATGCTTATTCATAAAATTAAATTATATTTTTTGTACTGTTGGCATTCTTTTTTGCTGCCCCCCCCCCCCTTAATTAAAAGGATAGTAGTTTAATCTTCAGTAAAATCTAAAAACTATTTCGAATTCATTTAATATGTATTATAAAATATAATTCACGTAATTAAGATAATTCTAAATTATTTATACATTTTGCACATCAAATATAAGTATGCTTGATTTTACCCTAAATTATTTGAGCCGTCTGGTAGCTTGTAAACTTTTATCCATTTCAAAGTTTAACTTGTAATTTTAGTTTAACTTCAGTTCGCAGTGCAATTGATGGTTGTATTCAGGAACTACTTCAATCCCGAGTTAGACGTGAATCTAGCATACAAAACTAAAATAGTAATCTTCGTTGACTTGGCTTCATCATGTTTAAGTTGAAAACTAATGGTGTGTCCAGCTAATTGCAGGCGCTCTCGTTAAGAAAAATATAGTATATAATAAGTCATTCGCTTATAAAATATAAGGTATATAATGTCATACGTCCGTATTACCTCCAATTTTTTTTATCTGGTTTGTTTCTATTCATGTATAAATGTATATGATACATGTTGGATTGTTTTTTAGGTATAAGAATTTTTTACACGTATAATTTACTTGCCTTAAAAATGTCAACATTACATAACTCCTGATAAATGTCTGTTAAAATAACAACTGTTGTATCTAAAGTCATTTATTTCTGAAAAATTTTCATCTTAAAAAGATTTTATGAATGCATGTTAACAGTAGCAAAATAAACATTAACATCATTTTTTTTTGGGGGGGGGGGGTGAGGTGTTAAATTTTGGTTCGGTTGTGTGAAAGATAGTATAGTTTATTTATAAACTATTATACAAATGTATACCAAATCTATAAATTATATATTATGATTTATTCTGAAGTTAAACAATTCATCTGAGTTTTATTTATTTATTGAATTTTTTTTAAAATTATGAAACTTATAATGTTAACTAAGTTTATCATCGATTAAAACTATAGCGTTACTTTTGAGTTTCTACGTTACATTACCTAATTTTGAAAGATTAATTTTTTTTAATTTTTTATCTTAATTACATTAAATTTTCAGCTGTGTTTTAATTTGAAAATATTACATCGGAAGAACTATCTTTCACTAAAATAGTCATAGTAAAGAATACATAATTTTTTCTTGTTAATTATAGAATTAATAAAAATACACAGAAGTAAATTGCAAAAGGGCACAAATACGTTGATTTAAAATAACTCCAGATAAAAAATTCTGAAGAAAATGTATATTAAAGTAATGGCTTTTTCTTCAAATATGCATTTTTCCATTCCAATTTTGCATATTATTAGAGAACGTATATGACATAAAACATATGATTGAATGTATATAAAAAATTATAACAGTTGTGTCATAATAAATATTCAAAATCGAACTTATCATTCTCTCCCTCCCCCTCTACATAAATATCCCCCGCCGGGTGAGTTTTATACACTTAAGACACAAATGTAATTATCAAATAAGTTCTACGAGCATTAACCTTCCTACCCTGTTGAAAAAAAATTACGTTTTACCTGAATGGGTCGATTAGACCCAGTTTATTTGTTTTTATTTATTCTACCTCAAAACAAGTATTTTTAACTAGCTTTACTTTAGATATTATTTTTGTATTCACTATTAGAGACCAACACATTTTAATACCCCCCTCCCACTTTAACTGCACCCCCTCCCCCTCTTCCTTGCAATGCCTTGTTTGTATAAGCAATAATTTGGAAAATAATAATAAAAAATGTACATTAGAAATTTGTATTATTTCCATTGTTTTGATACATATTTTATGATAAACAAGATTTACAGTACACATTTACATGCTCCTGGCAAAGAAAAGATAAGCATGAAGTACATCTCGGCTGCGTTTTTCGGTCTCTGTCTGGACCACATTCTTTACAACTTCCACGTTTAGCTGAACTAATACTTTCTTTTTTTTCATCTGCTGCGGTAGCCATTTGCTTCTTTATGGTTTCTCGGATATTTTGTTTCATCCTAATATCTCTGTGAGGTTCGGTCAGCTGTTTCCTAGGTTCCTTTAGAAAAAGCCGCCTTTTGTATAGATTGTTTTGATTGCAAGAAGGATTTACATGCATAAAAACAACAAATGCATTTATTGCAGCTAGATCAATTAAATTGTAAAATAAACACACAGGCCATCGCCTAGTGCCCCTTTTGCATGTATATGCAGCAGCTAATTTATCAATAGTAGCTACCCCACCTTTAGTTTCATTATAATATAAAATTATTTCCGGTTTCTTTTCTTTCTCCATTTGAAACTTTGGCCTCATGATGCATAGTTGAAAGGAGGATTACCGATTTGTTTTTTTTTCGGCACATATGAGACAAGTGTCATATCTTTTTGAAACCCGAATAATAAAGAAAATACAGGGTGGTAATAAAAAAACTTTGCCGATATATGGAGCTCTAGCGGCCAGTCCGCTCAACCGATCAAAATGAAATTTCAGATATAGCTTTTCAGATGTATGAGCTCGAGATTCTGAGAACGACAACAAAATGGCACTAACGATTACGGTTATAGTTACAGAAACTCGAAAATTTCCAATGGCAACACCCATTTTTTTCATCGCAAAATGCTCAGAGCATGCGAAAACCCTAAAGAGCGTTGGAACCGTACGTGTATCGCAAAAAACTTGCATGTTATGCACGCACAAAAAACTGTTCTGGGAATCCGCCCCCCCAAAGACAAAACTCAATTGGGGCGCAAGGAGGAAATCTGCATATGACGCAGAGTCAGTACACTAATCTCTGATTACAATACAGATCGGAGAAACTAAAACTTTTATTTTGATTAAACATTTTCCACAATGGCATGGAACATGGCATTTCCACAATGGCATCGAAAAATCTAATTGTTTTCCATGCATTTATATGCGATTAGTGATATGGGTCGATTAGACCCATTCAGGTAAAATGTGACTTCTTTTATTTTGGCTAAAAAAAATAATTTCGGAAGTCTGAAAAAATTATAAACTGAAGATATTTATGTGTTTGAGGAATACTTAAAATATAAGAGCTCTTAGTTAAAACCCGACGGAGCTATTATGAAATAAATAATAGAAATGGGTCTATTAGACCCATTCAGGGTAGAAAGGTTAATTTCGAAAATTTATAAGATTCAATTGATATTTGGATAGAGACACAGTATTTCTCGTTTTATTTTTTACTATAGCTGATAAATAAAAATACACATTAGTTTCATATCTAAAATTTTAATTAGAATATATGAAATTTTCATTTATGAAGATAGGATTAATTTCATTAATGTTAAAATATATTTGTATTTTTTTTCTTTTTTTAAGACACAAATGACAAATTTCTAAATATAAATTTAATGCAAAAGATGTTACTTTAATGATTCAACAGCTTTTTTGATAGTCCTGCTAATATTTTATATGGCAAATTCTTTGTAATAATGAATATTTATGAAAAGAAAACAATTCAACATGTAATATAAGTGATTTATGTATATATAAACAAATCAGCTAAAATATTTGCAGGTAATATGTGTGTGTGTGAGATGAAGTTTACATACATTTTTTCTATTTTTTTATAGTTTTTTAAATTTTACTTTTATAACTGTATGTAACACAGTACCTTCAATATAACTGACTTTGTATCTTGAGTCTGAAAAATAAAAAATGAAAAATTGAGTCTAAACTCTGAAAATAAAAAGTGTGGAAATTGCAAGTTTACCAACTATGATTATTCCATCTGATTAGTCTAAAAGCTATCATTAATTAATTATTTATTTTTCTTTATCTTAATTTTTAATTGCATGTTCTGAATAATATATAAATGAGGGGAAAATATAAAATTAAAAAGCAAGGAAGAATATAGAAAATAAAAGAGCAGTTTTTATGTGTATATTTAGACGAGAGTGGGGAGGAATGGGACACTTTTCACAAAAATAATAAAATCAACTTTACTTGACACAAATACAAAAACTTTGATTTATAGAATACAAAATGAAACACTTTCTAATGCCTTTGAGCAATATAGAAACATAATTTGAAGAATCAGTTTTATAATTAAAGAAATTGAAAATATCACAATGTGTCCCATACTTCCCCACTAACAGAGAAGTAGTATTTGTACTATGATGGTTGATGAGGAATATCAAAAACTAATGTCTTAAATGGCTATATGCTGAATTTTAGATCCGTAGCTGCTATAGTAGCATAGTTTTAAAGGGAGGGGATGACAAGTGTGATAGTGGATGAGGAATATCAAAAACTAATGTCTTAAATGGCTATATGCTGAATTTTAGATCCGTAGCTGCTATAGTAGCATAGTTTTAAAGGGAGGGGATGAGAAGTGTGATAGTGTATGAGAAGTGTGTACATCACTATGATCCTGAGTCCAAACAACACTATTTTATTGCATCCACTATCACAAAACTAGCCCCATACGCTAAAAATCTGACTTTCAACTACCCCCCCCCATTTTACTCCTCCCTACAAAACTATATGAATATTGCAGCTACGGTTCTGAAACTAAGCATAAATATATCGATATTCTTCATCAACCCGTTGCAGTACCGATATTTCATATACACTAGACACAATAGTTATTGAACCTCCATCGAATATGCGTATTTTGCATATTGCGCAAAGAACTGTGCAAATTACAATAACACAATAATATGTGTTTTTTGCGTAATACATATTTATCAGTGTAATCACAGAAGATTACACAGATCAATGAGTAAGAATATAACGCAGATATATGTGTATTCTTGCGCAATTTACACATTAATGTGGGTATTTCATGAGTGATCACAATAACTTTTGCACACTTAGTGTTATCATCAAATTACATACTGAAATGTGTATTTTGAAATTTACACATTAGGCGTGTATTCTGGCAATTTACGCACAAATTTACACATACAAACAAATCGTTTTTGTATCATCGATTTACACATTTTTGTGTGTAAATTTACTCTTTTATTTTTTAGAGTGTAGAATTGCATATCTATTATTTTCCTCATAAAAACTAAACTTTTTTATTTATTTTATTTTATTTTATTTTATTTTATTTTACATTTTTACATCATTTGTCAAAATATCTGAATGCTTTCTGCTTTGAAAGCAAACCAATAAACGGCAAAGATGTTATTTTTATATGAGTCTATAAAATGACTTCAAGACAATTTGGCCAAGAAAATCAGAAAATTTAATAATTATTTTAATTAAATCGTTTAAATTAAAATGTTTTCAGGATTTGTATAATGTTTACTTGTTTAAAAACCTTAAATTTGTCACAGTGTGAATATTATTAATGACAATTAATTTCATATCTTAAGGAATTTGTTATACAAAATCTCAATTTATGAACCTACATTCCCAAAGAGCACACTTACTGGAATCATATTTCATTTTTTATTTAGTTCAATATGGCAGTGCATGCTTGGCAATTCAAGAGTTTAAGAAATCAACAACCAAGCAAAAAAATGTCACAGATAAAATCACGCAAAATGTTTATTGAGCAAAACCTGAATTAAACTTAATCTGAAATGAATAAAATTAAAATCTGTGTGCGCAGATGCTTTGCCGCAATCTTTTGACGTAGACAAATAGAAAAATGGCATGAATCATGACATAAATCAAGTTTTCAATATCGAGCTAAAAACAAAATGGGGCGTTGTAAACTGTTATGCTTGATTCAAACGTGCATTAAATTTGCCGACTTGATCTGTCAAGTTTAATGAAAACATGTTCACTTGACAAATTTAGCTTGCAAGTAGCTTTATGCAAGTTTTTTATGCTGTAAGGGTTACTAATCTCATAGACATCTTAGTTATTATCGCCCAAGAATCAATTTCCAAAAAGAAACTTTTCTGTCATTTTAGATGCCAGTTGTTTTGTTTAAAATCAATGAAAGAGTACTTGTAGTATTAAATTATCTTTGGTAATGAACTGAAACTACATTTACGGTTTACGAAGATCAAAAGATAAAGTGTGTGGTTTCATTTCAATATTAACTAAGAAAAAGCAAAATAATACGAATTTAAGACTACCATCTCATATAAATAAATAATAAAGTGGAGAAAGTATTAAAACAAATTATAAAAAACAAGATCAAATTGGATAGATTATGATAAACATACTTGAAATTATAGATATCCTACGACTGGTGGAACATAAAATCGACTGTCAGGATTATAAGCAACTATTAAAAATGATCTAATGGTATTTAAAAAATTGGACTAGGGAGTATAAAAGATAAATCTTCAATATAAGGTATCGGCGCTTCCAATGTATCAGTTATCTCTCTCCATGGGAAACTGGATATGTATCGGAAGGTTTCTAAGATAACTGAAACATTTCCAGAGAATAACTGAAAAAAACTTTCTTTTTTCAGTGCAGTTGGTTTCATTCGTCTCTTGATACCCACCTTAGCATTCAATGAAATAAAATGAAATTTGCATAGTATATGCTGGTTTTCATACATTTTATGGCATGGAAACGTATACAGCCTGGAAACTAATTTTTAGGTAGATTTCGTATGAAATACTACCTATTGCAGTCGCTCTTATGTTTGAATTTCTGAAAAAGTTTAACAGATCTATGCCGATCATGACCTCTAGACCCCAAAACTACCATCAGTAAAAAAGTGTATCTATCTAATATCTATCTATCTATCTATCTATCTATCTATCTATATATATATATATATATATATATATATATATCACTTGCTTCTAGACACGTTAACTTCTATACTTCTGCTCTAATCTTCTCCAAACTGATGCATAAAATCAAGGGGTATAAAATCTCGGTCGAGTTCGTTAGTGAGCAAAATCGGACCAAGGGGGTGGATATAGGGAGTGGTTTTGTGAAAACCGAAAAAGCGCGATAACTTCTTAATCAAAATAGATATCGAATCAGTTTAAAATTTATATTACTTCTAAAAATGGGCAAAAGTTAATGCATGACAGCTTTTTGATAAAGTTAAAAATGAGCTTAAGGTGCGAAAAAAAAAGAGTTTTGGGGAGAAAAAATTCATAACTTCTTCAATTTTCAAGATATCAAATCCAATTAAATTTTTATAAATGTTCTTAAAATTATCTAAAACTTTTGTATTTACAAGTTTTTGATAGGATCAACTTTTACCAATGAAAATAAATTAAAAAAGAAAAGAAAAAGATGTGTGGAAAATGAAAAAAATCCATAACTTAGTCAATTCTTAAGCAATCAAATCTAATTAAATTTATTTACATCTTCTTAATAATATCTACAACTTTCATATTCACAGGTTTTTGATAGGACCAATTCTTGAAGCAAAAATAAAATAAAAATAAGAGTTGGAGAAAAAAACTCAAATCCAAACTGTTTATATTCTGACTCATTTTTAAATTCATTTTTGATTTTAAACGCATCCAAATGGCAGATCCTCTTATTTAGGAACTATATAATGTGACGTATTAGCCAGGTTTTTGATAAGGGCAGAATATATTTCAAAAAAGACTGCCAAAAAGGGTATTTTGAAGAGAATTTCCCGAAGTGATCGTGATTGAATATTGAAGAATAACAAAAAATTGAGTTTTTTCTGACTCATTTTTAAATTCATTTTTGTTCTTAAACGCATCCAATTTACAGGTCCTCTTATTTAGAAACTATATAATGTGACGGATTGGCCAATTTTTTGATAAAGGCAGAATATAGTTCAAAAAAGACTGCCAAAATGGGCACTTCGCACGAAATTTTCAAAAGAGGTCCTGATTAAAGAATTGAGGATGTATTCAAATAACAAATTGGTTATTTTATAACATTTTTAAATTCAATTTTGCTCTCAAAAGCATTCAATAGACAGTTTTTTGTTGTTTAGGAACTATATAATATTCGTATTAGTAGATTTTTTAATAAAGTCAGAATGTATTTCAAAATATGTTCAAAATGGGGATTTGTGCCAAATTTCGCTTAAGATTATTTTGATAAAACCAGTTCTTACAGAAAAATGGAATTAAAAATAATTTATTTTTTGTTGTTGAAATGAGTACTCTTTGAAATCTACCTCCGCCTATAGGCCAAGCCGACAGGTATTTTTTCACTATTGTTCTTCTGTCTGAACTAGAGAGAAATGTATAGTTCTGTTAGAGTAAAAAATATATATATATATTTTCCTAAAAGTATATACTACAAACAAAAATTTTAAAATCAGCTCAAATTTTTAATATGTAATAAAATATAATTTAAATAATAATTAAAGAGAAGATTTAATAGAGTACCATAATTTTTATGATTTATTATAATTTTTATATAATATGTATTAATTATATAATATATGTATTATAATTTTTATTTTTCTTGACAGAAATATAAGCAGCAGGGGTGTATTGTTTACTTTTATCAGGTTATGTATAAAAACAAGTGGATATAAAATATGAAAGGTAATTATTACCCTTCTAAAAATATTAACGAACAATTCATAAATTCCTAACTCAAAAAGGGGAAAAGAAAAACCAGAAACTGACTGAAATTTCTCGGTTAAACGTGGCTAGGTTGAGAATAAGTGGCAGCGATCCAAGTAAAATTCTTTTTCTCAGAAAATATCAGTTATTTCTCCACGAGATGTCTCCACGGGAAAATTGGATATGTATCGGAAGGCTTCTACAATAAATGAAACACTTCCAGAGTATAACCTAAAAAGACTTTCTTTATTTCAGTAAGTGAAGATGTTTCATTTTTCTCGGAATACTCACATTAACATTCAATGAAATTAAAGAAAATATAGTATATGATGCCTTCGATGCAAATTATTGAATAAAAATATGAAAAACATTTTTTTCAATATTGCTTTTTAAACACACTGAGGTGTAATGTAAATTAAATAGTTTTGCTGCATAGGAAAGGATATTTTTGGTAAAAGAAAAAAAATGCTATAAACTTAAATTTTGAGATCAGCTCATGTTTTAATACGAAACAAAATGTTGTTTATTAAATACACTGGGGTATAATGTAAATTAAATAGTTTTGCTGCATAGGAAATGATCTTTTTGTCAAAAGAAAAAAATGCTATAAACCCTAAATTTTGAGATCAGCTCATGTTTTAATGCGAAACAAAATCTTGTTTAATTAGGAATTAAAGGTCTTTATTGACTAATATAATTTTTATATGATATTTTTGCAGAAAAATAAGGGGGTGGGGTCAACTATTTCAGGTTCTATATAAGAAACATGTTGTTATAAAATGGTAAAGGTAATTACTTCTCTTCCAAAATATTAATTAACTATTCATACATTTAAAACTAAAAGGGGAAAACAAAAAAACAGACACTTGCTGAAACTCCTCGATGAAACGTGTCAAGGGTGAGAATAAACTCAGGTCCTGTATAAAAAACATGGTGATGTAAAAATTTTAAAATGAGAAAATTGTATACGAATCGGATTATTTCTCTTCTAAAAAATATTAATGGACAATTCATATATTCCTAACTCAACAGAAAAAAAAGAAAACCAGAAACTTTCTGAAACTTTTCGATGAAACGTGGCTAGGTTGAGAAAAAACCACAGTGATCCAAGTGAAATTCTTTCTCTCCCAAACTATCAGTTATTTCTCTCCATGGAAAAATTGGATATGTATCGGAAGAGTTCTAAG
The DNA here is from genome assembly GCA_964019185.1 of Maratus speculifer. Lineage (NCBI taxonomy): Eukaryota > Metazoa > Arthropoda > Arachnida > Araneae > Salticidae > Maratus > Maratus speculifer. The sequence goes on from OZ025302.1 coordinate 150,024,914, forward strand.
ATAAATGAAACTTTCCTGAGAATAACCTAGAAAACTTTTTTTCTTTCAGGAGAACAGTTAGTTTCATCCGTCTCTGAATACCCACATTACCTTTCTATGAAAAAAAAAGTAGTACATACTGTTTTCGATGTAATGTATTGAATGAAAACGTGTAAAAAACTATTTTTTCACTATAGTTCTTCAAAATAAACTAGGGAGTTATGTAAATTAAATTGTTTTCTTGAATATTAAAAGAAGCTTTGTATTAAAAAAATAAATGCTATAAATTAAAATTTTGAAATCAGTTCATGTTTTAATATGTAGCCAAAATTTATTTTTATTAATAATTAAATTTCTTAATTGATTAATATGAATTTTGTAACGAATTTTGGCTGAATGATAATAGATGGGAGGGTGGTGTCAACTATTTCAGGCTCTATATAAGAAATATGGTGATGTAAAAATGTTAAAGGTAATTATTTCTTTTCTAAAATTTTAATGAACAATTCATATATTCCCAACTCAAAACGGGGGAATAGAAAAGCCAGAATCTTACTGAAACTTCTCCACGAAACGTGGATAGGGTGCGAATAAACGACAGTGATCCAAGTAAAATTCTTTATCTCCTTGAGCAAATTGGATATGCATCGGAAGGGTTCTAAGATAAATTAAACATTTCCAGAGAATAAGAATAACCCGGATAAACATTCTTTCAGCTAGTGCAGTTGTTTTCAATCGTGTATGAATACCCACATTAAAATTTTATGAAATAAAAGGAAATTTAAAACATTCTGTTTTCGACGCAACTTATTGAAAAAAACGTATACAACCTAATATTTCTCTGTTTTTCATTTCAATAAAATAGGTAATAATGTAAATTAGAGAGTTTTGTTTTATTAGAAACAATATTTTTGTTAAAAAATGAATACTATTAACTAAAATTTTGTAATTAGCTCATGTTTTAATATGTATCAAAATTAGTTTTATTAGAAATTAAAGGTCTCAATTGGTTAATATATTTTTTACGTGGCATTTTACGCGGCACAAGGGGAAGAGATGTGTCAACTATTTCAGGTTTTATATAACAAACACGGCGAAATAAAATGTTAAAGGTAATTAATTCTCTTCTACAAAATGTTAATAATCAATTCATATATTCCTAACTCAAAGGGCGAAAAAGAAAACCAGAAACTTACTGAAATTCCTCAATGAAACGTGGCTAGGTTGAGAATAAACGAAAATGATCCAAGTAAAGTTTTTTCTTTCTCAAACTATCAGTTATTTCTCTCCATGGGAAAATTGAATATGTGTCCGAAGGGTTCTAAGATAAATGAAACATTTCCACAAAATAACCTAAAAAACTTTGTTTGTTTCAGCAAGTGCAGTTACTTTCATTCATCTCTAAATATTATTAATACCATTCAATTAAAAAAAACTGTTTCGTAGCATTAAAACCATTTTGTCAAAAACATTATTATAAATTAATTAGAGAATAATGTAAATTAAACGTGTTTATACAGGAAAAACCTTAATCAAAACCTTTTTGATAACAATGGGGGAATGCATATTCTAACTATTCATACGGATGTGCTATCTAAACATAAAAAAGTTCTGTTTCTACTATACATTCATTTAGAATATTAAGTTTTTTTAATGCAATAAATTTAATATTTCAAACACAACATAAGAGATAAAAAAGAAGAAATAATCATGCAATTTGATATGTTGTAATACATAATAAATAAATTTCACTAACTAAAAAGAGAGACAATCTTTAAGAAAAGTACATACATAAAAGGTATTAACTTTCAGAAAAGATATTTCAAATAGAGGAATGCATCAAATACCCATTGACTAAATATTAAGGGGGCTCAGGGATTGAAAACTTTTCAAAAAATCGATTTTTTATGATCTACTTTGATTATTCAATTAATTCTTAACTCAATGCAAAAAACCGCATAAAAATATTAGCATTTTTAATGGAGTTATAAGCATTTATGTATCAATAATTACGTAGCCGCATCCATATAATTTCAACTTTAAGTCGCGTTTTCTCAAAACTTGATTTTTGACGACTAACAACAAGATTTAAAAAAAAACTATTTTATGGAATGGCTTAATTTTTTTTTCATGCATATAACATCATAATCTAGATTATGAATTAAGGATATAACTATCACTTAATAAAAACAGTATTAAAAAATCTCTCAAAGTTGAAAATTTAAAAGAATCCTAAAAAATACAACTTTTTTTCCATTAAAAATACTCAAAATATTAAACTATCTAAAATATATTAATTCATAATCTAGAATATGATGTTATATGCATGCAAAAAAAAATTTAAGCCATTCCATCAAATAGGTTTTTTTAATCTTGGTGTTAGTCATCAAAAATCAAGTTTTGAGAAAACGCGACTTAAAGTTGAAATTATATGGATGCGGCTATGAAAGTGTTGATGCATAAATACTTATAACTCCGTTAAAAATGCAAATATTTTTATGCGGTTTTTTGCATTGAGTTAAAAATTAAATGAATAATCAAATTAGATCATAAAAATATCGATTTTTGGAAAAGTTTTCAACCCCTGAGCCCTCTTAAGAAAGGAAATTTAAAAGCTGAATGACCAGCACCTTTAACTTTCCAACATTTTCTTTATTATATACTCTCCATTTCAATTATTTTTTCAAATATATATTCCGCGACATCGTTTTTTACTGTCATGGGAAAATGGTCTGCTTGTATTTAAAAGTATAAACATTATAGATTAAAGAAGTATCCATAAACTAGGCACATGTTCCTCGTGAAAAAACAAAAACTTTTATGATGACTCATCTAGTAACACGCAATAGTGAAATACAAATTATATCTATTCAGAAGGATGTGCAATCTAAACATAAAAAAGATCTGGTACCTACTGTACATTAATTTATAATACAAAAATTTATAATTCAAAAAATAATATAACAGATTAAAAAAATCATGGAATTAGATATGTTGCAATATATAATAAATTAGTTTCAGTAACTAAGATAAAAGAGACCTTCTATGACAAGTGTGCATAGAAAAAAAGACATTAATTTTCAGAGAAGATATTTCAAATAGACAAATACATCAAACGCCCATTGTCTAAACATTAATGAAGGAAATTTAAAAGATTAGTGACAGAACCCTTAATTTTTTTACATAATCTTTATTACATACACTCATTTCAATTATTTTTTAATATACGTTCCGCGACATCGCTTTGTACTTTCATGAGAAAAAGGTTGTATTCAAAAGTATAAACATTATAGATTAAAGAAATATCTGTAAACTAGACACATTTTCCCCCTCAAAAGTAAAACAATTAATAAGAACTTTTATGATGACTCATCTAGTAACACGCAATATTGAAATGCATATTCTACCGATTCAGATTGAAGTACAATCTAAACATCAAAAAGTTCTCTTACCTATTATACATTAATTTAGAACTCAGTCCTTTAAATGCAATAAATTTAATATTTCGAACACGATATAAGAGTTAAAAAAGGAAAAAGAAATCATGGAATTAGATGTGTTGTAATATATAAGTAAATTTCAGGAAAAATGTTTAAATAAGCTTTGATGATATATTACTTCCCGCACCGAAATGTTAATAAGAAGCTATCAGATTATGACTAACCGAAACCCGCACCTTGTTTTGTCACGCGATAATCTGTACTGGACAGTGTGTGAATCAACTATACAAGGATTATGAGTTTAACACTTTAATGCGCGATTTTTTTTTTCGAAAAACATTATATTTTGGTCTATTTTTGTTAATTATTTGCTGGAAAATAGTAAAAAAAATGTCTAAGCTTTGTTTAACATAATGTAAATCTAAAATGCATAACAAAAAATGCTCGAAAAATAAGTTTAAAATATATACTTACATTAAAGTAAAATAATAACATAATTAAATGACATAATATTTTATATAATGCTTTCAACAATTTGAAAAATTAATAATTCAATACTTATAAAGGTAGAGAAAAAACACCTGTCGAGCATACTTCAAGCAGCATCAACAAAAGACATTATAACAACGACATGATAATAAATTAGAACAAAAATATGTAAATTTTCTGTCACAGATTCTTGCTACATTCTATTCGAGATTGTTTTAAAAATTATGAATAACGAAAAAAATGTATTAATGGATTTTTTTAACATTCATTATCTGCACGCATCAAGTGTTAGATTTTTATTATGACTTCATATCTATATTATAAAGGCCAAACGCATCTGTGCGTAACGCATACGTCATCTTGCGATTGGCAACACTTTCCCCTGCAATTTCGGTTTTGCAATTTTCGCGACTGCAAATTTTGCCCTTCTAAACTTCTCACATTTTAAATTTTTACACCGTCGCATTGAGAAAAAAATGTGCTTTTAAATGCAATTTGTTTGAAAGCTGTATCTCAATTTATTTTTGATACATTAATATTTTTCTTTTTTGATATATTATCATTATAGTACCAATTTTGTAACTGTGGCAACAGAATCACTCCATTTTCTCACAAAATTAAAAAAAAAATTACTTAAAAATTGCAACACATTCACATACAATTTCAGTTTTTCAACTTTTGCTACTGCCAATTTTATGCTTCTAAACATCGTAAATTTTCAATTTTTATACCGCCGTATAGAGTACTTTTAAATGCAATTAGTTTCAAAGCTGTAGCTCAATTTATTTTTGAGATATTATTTTTTTTATATATTTTTAGCACCAATTTTGTAATTGTGGCAACAGAATCGCCCCATTTTCTCTTAAATATAAAAAAATAAAATAAAATAAATTATCATATGTTATAAAATCCTGTGAATTTTGGTTTTATTTCGTTTAATAATTTGGATAATTGAGTTTCATAGTATTTTGTTAACTTTAGCTTAAAAAAGTATTTGTTTAGTGTGATCAATGTAAGATTTTTTTTTTTTTTTTGCTGTAACTAATTTTGTAGATTTATTATAAATCAATGAAACAGTTCGTTTTTTAAGATTTTCTTTCGTGGGTTCCACCTCGTATTTAATAGAAGTCACATTGAAGTAAAAAATATATAAATAAATCATAAAACTCTGTGTGATATATTTTTAATATTCCTACATATTCTTTATTACATGCTCGTCATTTTTTTAAGATGAATTTCGTGGCATCTTTTGCACTTTCATAGGTAAATGGTCCGCTTGTGCTCAAAAGTGATACAATAAATCTTACGGATAAAATAACTATTCATAAACTAGGCCCATTTTTCTCTTCAAAAGAACTATTAATCAAAACTTTATGATGACTCATCTAGCAACACGCAATAGTAAAATGCATATCCTACCTATTCAGAAGGATACGCTATCTATATACCAGAAAGTTCTGTTGTCTATTATATATTAATTCTGCCTTCAGTTGTTTTAATGAAATAAATTTATTCTTTGGAACACGATATAAGTGTTAAAATAGGGGGAAAAAATCTTTGGATCAGATGTGTTGTAAAAGATAAATAAATTTCAGGAAAAATGCTGAATTAAGCTTTGGTGATATATATTACTTCCCGCACCGAAATTCAAATAAGAAGCTATCAGCTTATGACTAACCGAAACTCGCACCTATTTTTGTCACGCGATAACATGTGCGTGACAATTTATGAATCAACATCTTTATCAACTCATTGCTTCATATTTTTTTTATTTTGTTCAGAAAATATATTTGAGTTTATTTTTGTTAATTATCTACTAGAAAAATGGGGAAAAAAATGTCCGATAGGCATAATGTCATAATGTCACTCTGATTTACATAATAAAAATTGTTCAAAAATGGTAATTTACATTATGATGACTGTGAATGATATTTATTTTTTCGCTTACTTTACAGTTTTCACACTGCACAATAACAATTGTTCAACGACATGCTAACATTTATAATGCTTTTAACCCTTTCCACTCCATAGGTGATTCGCACTCATCACCCTCATAGCATGCATGGTCATTGTGACGTCATTGTGAGTCACTTTTGTCACATCACATCTGTGACAAAAATGCCACCTCTCAGTGACGTCACATTGTGACTGAGATGTGACTTTCTTAAAAATTTTTAGAAAATTACAAATATTCTTCAAAACATTTTATTTAATTTAAAAAACCTGTTTCTGGCAATTTAAATATCGTCGCTTTTGTCACATTTTCGTCACAATGTTAATGTGAAAGTAGTCACAAATGACACATTTGTCACAAATTTGTCACACCGTGACTTCACAAAGTGGTCACAATGTGACGCTATAAAAAAACTCTAAAACGGCCATAACGATTTCACATTTTAGTCACTGTGACTACAGATCAACGTCACGTGACGTCACAGCGACAATCGATGGTCACAAAGTCACAATGTGACTCATAACGATGTTGCAGTGGCGTCACCATGCCTTACGGGCACTAGAGTCCCGTGTAAATGAGTGATCCAAATGCTCTGAACTCTCTCAATTTTTTATACTAATTTTCTTCGTCTTATCTAACGGCTGAATAATCTGTGATAAAATATGCCGAAATAATCTGTAAGATATTAGCATCTAGCATTATTCCAAAACATTCGACGTCATCATAGACCAACCTATGCAAGAGCATGCGGGGCAATTGACCCGCCTTCCCCCATAAGAGTAATTAGGGTTTTTACTAAAATGTACAAAATGATTAAAATTAGCCGAAAAGAATAGAAATTCATATTTTTTCAAAAACTCAGGAAAGCAAGAGTGTTTTTCCTTCTTTTCTTTGCTTCCAGTACCCTATTTACACATACGAAAAACAAACTACATTAGAAAATTAAAAATTAAAGTTTTATTACAAAAACTTACTATTTCATTGTTTTCAAGGAAATTCTGTACTAGTATTTTCTTCGTAACGTGGCAAGTTACCCGTAAGACATTGTGACGTCACTGCAACGTCGTTATGAAGTCACATTGTGACTTTGTGACCATCGATTGCCGATGTGACGTCACGTGACGTCGATATGAAGTCATAGTGTATAAAATGTGAAGTCTTTATGGCCGTTTTAGAGCTTTTTTGTGACATCACAATGTGACCAATTTGTGAAAAGTGTGTCATTTGTGACTACTTTACATTGCGACGAAACTGTGACAAAAGTGACGATATTTAAATTGCCAGAAACATGTTTTTTAAAGTAAATAACATGTTTTGAAGCATATTTGTAAATTTCTAAAATTTTTTAAGAAAGTCACATCTCAGTCACAATGTGACGTCACTGAGTGGTGGCACTTTCGTCACAGATATGATGTGACCATGCATGCTATGGGGGTAAAACCATTAAATATGACCAATTTGCGACATTTTCTTTTAGCCGTATTATAACACGTACGCAGATAAGTAAAGAAAAAGTTTGCAAAGAGATGCTCCTGTCAAATAATTTATTATGTTTTTTTTTTCGACAATTATCCTGCAAGTATTTTTTCTTAAAGTTTTCGTGATACCCTATATATAGATGTGAACTGCGCCGAGTATGAAATTTATACATGCATGCAAAATGTATGAAGCTCAGTACTAGCCACTTCCACATTATTCACAATTTTTTTTATCGGTAAACAGAAGGGGGGGACTCCAAGAATGATGCTTACCCCGGGGCCCCTCCATAATCTTAGTTGGATCCTGGACGTCCCGATTCACGAGGGACACTGTCTACACAAGTGGTGAGTGAGAGTCCCCTTTTGAGTGCAAAGGTTTATAACCCCACACTAGTCACTGAAAAAGACCCGATAATATATACAGGGTATCCCAAAAAAGACTCATGGATTTTAAAATTAAATAACTTGCAAACGGTGAGAGCTATATAAAAAATTTTTGCTAGAGCATTAAGTATAATGTCAGGAGTTTTTTTTTTCCGTAATTTTTTATTTTAGTTCGCATCTCAAACAATAAGTGGCGCTGGCGGGGATTGAAGGCCAGGTTGACGCTTCACTCAGCACTGATCACCTGGCCTTCAATCGCCGTCAGCGCAACCTATTGTTTAAAATGCGAACTAAAAAAAAAAAAAAAAAAAAAAAAAACTCCTGACATTATACATAACCCTCCTGCAAAAAAAATTTAAATAGCTGTCACCCTTTGTAAGTTATTGAATTTTAAAATCCATCAGTCATTTTTGGGACACCCGGTATGTATGTAATACATGATAATCTAACGTCTATGGGAGCGTTCTTTTCAAATATCTCCCTCATATTTTAATATTTTTATACATTTTTTTTCATAGGATAGCTGAGGGCGATCTACAATGGGCTTGTTTTTACTTTTTCTAACTTGAATATATATTTTTTATATTATGATATTTTCTATTTCAGAACAGGTTTAAACCAGTTTTGAAAGTTGAAATAATTTTTAAAAAATCTGAAACCAAAATAGAAAAATTAAAAACTACCCCGGTTATGGATTATCCCCAACTATCCTAAGCAAAAAAAAAAAAAAAAAAAAAAAAAAAATCAAATAAAAATATTTAAATTTGAGCGAGATATTTGGAAAAAAAACCCATACATTTAACATTGTCATCCGGGTCTTTTCAGTGACTAGTGTGGGACCTTAACAGTTTGCAGAATAATACTTACTATCTCATAAAGATAAAAACCGTATATCACATTGCAAGCAGTACCAACAAAGGATGTTATAACTTTGATGTGATAAAAAATTAGAAGAAAAACAGGCTTAACGACAAGAAGAATGAGGTACCTTTGAACGCGTACAAAATTTTCTTTATTATTATTATTTATTAGCTTATGTGTCATTCCATGGTAACTTCCTTTACATTTAGAGCAATTTACTGCAGTAACTTTTGTAATACAGCGCTAAAAAATATTCAAATGTAAAGTTAACAAGATTTGTCAATAAAACGTACGTAAGTGTCAATTAGGATGAAAAGTACTTAAAAATTTTAATGAAAATTGCACATTATTCGATAATTTACATTTCTTTTCAGTAATGGAAGTTGCCATAGCAAATAAAACTACGAAAATTTAAAAAATAACATTAAAATTAGATAATTTTCATCTAAATTGGGCTTTGAATAAGTTTAATCAGCAAACCATGTCAAATTTACATTTTGAATAATTTTTTTGCATGTCTTATATTATTAAAATTACAGAAAATAGCTGAAAATGTAACGTAAGTTGTCATTGAATGACTCTTAAGTTAAAATTCCTTTCTTAACGAAAGTTTTAAAAGAAACTCTATGCAAACATTTGCTGTATAAGGTAAGTTATATAGTTGGTATCATGCAAAATTTTCCAATATCAATGTTATCATTGAGATAATTGTTTAAAAAAATATTGGCACCAGTTTTTTTACTTAAGGGGTTCCAGGACACATTCTTAAACAATTTTTATTTATTCAGTTAAAATTTTGAAATTTTTCGGGATGGTTAACAATATTATTAGTAAACTAATTTCTCGCATTTTTGTAAAAAAATTTAAAATTTAATTTTTTTAAAGTTTGGCAAATTAAAATCGTTATAACTTGAAATATTATCTGTATAATTTTTTTTTTTTTTTTTTTTTTTTTTTATCTAACTAAACAGAAATGTATAAGTCTATATTCTGATTTAGTATTTTTATAAATGTATTAATTTAAATACAAATTAAAATTATTTAAAATAAAATTAAAAAAAATCATATAACTTTTTTTAATCATATTATTAAAAGTGACTATTTTTTTCAAATTTGCTGGATCAAAATTATTGAAAAACAATTAAAAAAGACATGTTCCGAGTTTGAACCATTTATCTTGATCGGTACTTGAGTTATAAGAATTTAAACAGGAAAAACGGTGAAAAATCTCATCATAAAGAAAAATGTATTTTCAAAAGAAGTCGTTTCCGCAACAACCATTGCTTAAAAGCAAGATTTTGAAAACAAACCAATATAAAATTTAATATCTACTGTTATAAGATAGAAACATGATTTAAACGTCCTTTTTAGCAGAAAAGAACAAGAAAAAAAATTAATAAAGTAAAAATAATATTAATAATATAATAAAAAAATGATGATTTTTGTGTCCCAGACCCCCTTAATTAGTATACCATTAAAAAAGGGTTAAGTCAGGCAAATCTGATTATTTCAAAATAAAATGACGCTAATTTGGAAATCTGAAATTAAAAAAAATAGACCACTAGCAACACTGTTTTAACATTGGATCTTTAATGACATAATTTTATTTCAATATTTTAAAACTTTTTTAATGTATGGCGTTTCCTATAAACAATAAAACATTCAATTTTCCAGAAAACACAAATTATCGTTTTGAAAGAGCATACAAAATTAAGTATAAAGTTTTATAATGCATTATAGTTTTATAATGTTTTATATACCATTTTATTGTACAACATATTTGTAGGGCCCCACCAGTGGTCGAGAGGTTTGGACCTCTCAACTGGTAGACGGCAGGTGCTGGGTTCGAACCCAATCGCAGCTGTCGGCCTAACCGTTCGGAGTTTTCGTGGTTTTCTTCGAACCTTGCGTAAATACGGGTTAGGTTCCCTTAGAAAGACCCCCACGAAGGGCACTTCCCGCCTGGTCCTATATCCCTAGCGTAGATAATCGGACGATAAAAATAAACCAAACCAAACCATATTTGTAGGTGATTAGATAATTGCATACATGTTATATACAATATATTTGTGCATTTAAATTAATTCTTTTTTTGTCTGGATCTTTGAAGGCTTCCGCTGGTATTAGAAAGGTAAATTCTGTTTAATATTATAAGATATGGCATTGCTAAACAATAAAACAAAAAAAAAAAAATCGAAAAATTTCGATAAAAACATCGATTTGAGGGTTAGACACATAGATTAAAAAACTTCAAATCCATCAAACAATTAAATTTTACAAATAATTCAATTCGCAAATATTATCTTATCCTTAAAAGCCTTAAGAAATAAACAACATTAAAACTTAAAAATGCTGCTTCTTTTCTTATCTTTTAAAGTTCTGAATATTTGTATGCTTTAAATTTTACAATTATATTTCAAATATTTAATAAAACAAATTGGAAGCAAACAATTGTATTTTCATTCACGTGTAAAAATGCTTATATTAAGAGTTTGTAAAGTTTAAAATCGCCTTCTGAAATATTTGCTTATTTTTAAAATTCAAAGAGGATTTGCATTTATTATATTTTAACATTTCAAAAGAAAACTTCAAATGTGTTTGCTTTGTTTAAAATTTATAGATAAAAATACTTATATAGAAGCATCTCCTTTTAAAATCGTGCTATAGAGTAATTTGAAATAAAAGTAAACAAAGAGAGGATTTCCAGTTTAATTTAAAATTATTTCAAACAATGTGTTTTAAATGTTTATGAATATCACGAAAAATATTAAACTGATGTTTGTTTTGTTATTCTTATTGTGCTACGATTTTCGGAAACTTATTGCTTTCATTTTCATTTCTACTTCACTCATGATTTTAATTTCTTCCTGTTTTTAATAATTTGCAATATACTTGAAACTCGTTTATGAATTTACCAGTCAGTCCGATCTGTAACTTTCGTAAATAATTTACCTGTAATCTTTATGTGTTCTTGGTGTTTACTAAGACACGATTGCTATTAAAAATTAAGTATATAGCATTAATACGTCGCGTAAAGGAAAAATAAAAGGTTTTACGTTAGGTAAAGTCATTTCAATTGAATTTCGACGATGTTACACCACTCTACACATGGTGCAAGTGACATGGCTTTTTAAATTGCAATGGATAATGTTTTCAATAAGCGTTTTGAAAATAATATGAGGAATATAGCATTAATTATTTATCTATAGGATCACGCAAAAGAATTCTGTGATATTATGGTCTACTCTGAAAATTTGCTTGTATTGTATCTTCATGAAGTCGCACTATTTGAAATATAATGAAATTTATTTGCGTTACTCAGTAGCTCTTTAAGTTGCTATACCATTTTAAACATGATGTAATTGACATGCATTTAGAAGTTGCATTAAACAAGCTTTCTGTAGAATATCAGAGGGGTGAGCAAAGCATTAATTACATATATACAGTGTCACACAATAAACTTCTGCTACAATATGGTCTACTCGAAAATATCGCTTACAGTATATTGTTATGAAGTCGCACTATCTTAAACAATAAAATATATTTTCATTACTGGTCTGCACTATAAATTAACGTATAATGTTAAACATAGTTCAATTGATCTGCATTTATGTATTGCACTAAAACATGCTTTTGATTGTGGTAGGTCGCAAAACATTATTTTTTTATTTAAAAATCCCACAAATGGATTCTGCTACATTATGGGTTGAAAATATGCATTATCATCTATTCGGAAAAATTGTTTGCCATTTATTTTAATGAAATTACACTATCGTAAACAATGAAGGTTATTTGCATAACTGATACGCACTATAAATTCCTATAACATTACATGATGCAATTGATACGCATTTATAAATTGCGCTAAAACATGCTTGCTGAAGAATATGGGAGGCATAGCATTAATTATTTATTTACTGGGTCATACAAAAGAATTCGGTTACAGTTTGATATATTCGATAAAATCGCTTGCAGTGTTTCCTTATGATGTTACGCTACATGTTTATTTGCATTATTGAGTTGCCCTATAAGCTCCTATTTTATTATACGCATAATGCAATTTACATGCATTTACAAATTACACTAAAACATGCTTTCGGTAGAATATGTGGGGGAAAAGCATTAATTATTTATTTACAAGGTTACACAATAGAACTCTGCTAATATAATATCTAGTTGGAAAAACCGCTTGCTGTTTATCTTCATGAAGCTATACCATTTGAAATAATAACATTTATTTGCATTACTGAAGCGCACTATAAATTGCTTACATAAAATTAGTGTATTCATAGAAAATATCGTTAATCAACAGGTCCTGTATATCTAATGCTTGTATCTCAAATGTACAATAGAATTCGGGAATATTTTTAACTATGGGTGAGAATCGCTAAAAGTTGATTTTTAATTGTTTTATGCATTTTTATGTGCTAAAATAATTCATTTAAATTTTTCTCTGCAAGCTATAATTGCTGTAGGTGCATTTTCTACATTGATTTTCGCTCTTTTAGATTTAATTAAACAGTTGCGTAGAATTCTAGACTTACTATTTTTGTTTATCATATAACGAACTATGCAAAGGAATTCGTAAGTATTACTAACTATGAGAGTGAATTTTTAAATGTTAATTTTTAATTATTTTATGCATTTTTCTGGTGGCCCTCTGAATTTTCAATGGAAGTCAATTCATTTTATTATATTTTCTTACTTAAATTTCCATTTGTGTAATTATCTTTATTCCTCATCGTAAGAAAAATTTAATTGACACTCAGAATAATAACTTTTCACATAAAATTCTCCCATTACTATGAAGAACCGTATTAATTAGTTACACAATTTATATGATGATGTTTTTATTGATAAAATATCCTCATATACTTGTGGAAAATTAGCAGCGTAAGCTTTTTCGCGCATCGTTGCCCAGATAATATTGATTACGTTACAGTAACATTTATTACCTGAAAGGCGAATTAGATAAATAGAGCATTTGTTAAATCTCCACTTTTAAAAGAGAAGATAAACTAAGCAGGGGCTATTTGATTAATAATATATGGTTGTTTTGAGCATTAAAAAAATTACCTTTAAAATAAAAAAAAAATACAATGTTACAATTTTTATTAATAGAGAATACTTAATTTGTGTTTCATATACTATGAATAAAAGGTTTCTTCAGATTTAAGAAATACAAATATTGAACAACAGCATGAAGAAATGCCATCAGTTAACATATTTACTTTTGTCCAATTTTGCGCTGCCTCTAAATAAATTTAAAGCAAATTTTTGTGCATGGATATATTTATATATGTAATAATAGGATTTATAGACTATTTAAAAAATATTAGAAATTATTGAGAAAAAATAGTTTTCATTCAATAGTTTTAATTCAAATTATTGGTATCCTCTCACTGACAAGCCCGTCTATAGACGTTCCCTGCGCTCCAGGTTTCACTGCAATGCAAATAATAATTAAAATGATATAACTCAGTTGATTTAATGGATTTTTAATACATTGTGCAATAATTAACACACTCAAGGATAACATTCATATTCGTAAATAAGATTTTTCTATAATTTTGAAAGAATCATATTTTTTTAGCAATTAAAACAAAATGCTGAGGAAACAACATTACAATTTTGCCCTTTTGCAATACTGTCAGAGGGTTAAAACTTGTTGGGCACATTCCATTTTTTATTGATATGTATAATTAACCCACTTGTATCATTTTTTGTATTATTTCTGTTATAAATCCGATATGCTTATAAGTTTAACTACGAAATGTAGATATATATGTATCTAACTAACATCTACTCTTGTAAAATGAACAAGAAAATAAATAAACCGTGACTGCTGAAAGATTAAAAATGAATAATAAATAAAATACATTCAATCTGTTTCGCTAATTTACTAGTCAGTATGAACATAATCTGTTTGGAAAACCACATGCCCTATTATTGATCATTTCAAGTAATTTTTTTTTCACGCGCAAAGGGGTACGCGTTTCTCACTTCGTAATTCCTCAGCAGAGCGCGGAATTGAAGCAGCCGCTTTTCAGGAACAAGAAATGATGCATTTATATACATCTTCTTCTCAAATAATTCAAATCATTAAAATACACTTGTATTTTATAGCTGTAAACATTGAAATATGTGCGAAATATTAAAATAGCCTGCAAACTCGAGAAAAATTAAAATTTCTTGTAAACTCTTGAAATATCAAGTTTTTTGTAAAAACAGAAATATGTGTATTACTTTTCTAAACTATTTCTTAGGATATACTGATGATAAGCCATATTTTTAAAATAAATTTAAAGCATTGTTTTGTGTTTGGCAAAACTTATTTATGTATTAATAGGATTTATAGACTATTAAAAAAAATATTGGAAATTATTAGAAAAAGCCTTGTTGCACATATGCTTTGCAAATGTATGTATTTATCATTTAAGAATAAATAGTGGCAACATTTATAATACATTTTTTTTACCACGCTTTTATTAGCTTCACCTGTATGTTTGTGAGTTTGTGAGCTTGTGAGTTTGTGAGTTTGTGAGTTTGTAACTCTCCTTATTTTATGTATGATCACCGATTACTCCGAAACCATGCAACCGATTAACTTGGTTTTGGTGTTAAATGAAAGACGATGCTGTCGAATTGGAACCACTTCAGTTTCATCGAAATTGGTTCAGTACTTTTTTAGTAATTAGCAAAAAACTAATAAAATTAGTGATTTTTCGCTAATTAAAAGTGTTGAATACGTTTACTGCATGGAGTGTAGACAGCATGGCCGAGCGTTCTAAGGCGCCGGATTGAAGCTCTGTTTTTCGAAAGAGATTGTGGGTTCGAACCCCACTCCTGACATTATTGACATCTATGTAAAATTAAAAAAAAAAATCCGTATTACAATTTTTATTTTTAACCGGCTTCAGAAAAGGAAGAGGAAGTTATCAATCCGACGGGTATGTATTTTTTTTCTATGTATGTTCACCAATTACTCTGAAACTATCCAACCGATTAATTTGGTTTTTGTATTAAATATAAATATAGTTTAAAAAAACTAAAAACCACGCTTTTAAAGTAATCAAACTAAAAAGTGAAAAATAATTATAGTTTAAAAAACTAAAAACCACGCTTTTTAAGTATATCAAACAAAAAAGTGAAAAATAATTCGTACTATAAGCTGAAAACGAAAATAGATGAAAAGTACTATATTACTATAAAATCATTGTTATTATAGAAATCAATTAATAAGCAATAAATAAAATTATCGTGGAAAAAAAACCGTGGGGTTCTTAAGAACTGATAGATAGAGCATGGTAGATGAAAAACCCCACGCTTTTTTTTCCACGATAATTTTATTTATTGCTTATTAATTAATTTCTATAATAACAATGATTTTATAGTAATATAGTGTTTTTCATCTATTTTCGTTTTCAGCTTAAAGTAAGAATTATTTTTCATTTTTTTGTTTGATATACTTAAAAAGCGTGGTTTTTAGTTTTTTTAAACTATATTTATTTATTGATACGTATAATTATCCCACTAGTATCATTTTTTATTGTTTTGTTAAAAATCGGATATGTTTACAAATTTAAGTAATGTATATAGGATAGTATGTATCTAACAAAAATCTATTCTTGAAAAATAAATTAGTAAATGTATACACCGGGACTGCTGACGGATTAAAAATCAATAGCAGTTTCTTAAAGATAAAATATAATCAATTTTCTTTGATCAGTGTGAATACAATCTGTTTGGAAAACCACATGCTCTATTATTGATCATTTCAAGTAATTTTTCTTCACGCTCAAAAGGGTACGCGTTTCTCGATTCGTAATCTCTCAGCAGAGCGCGGAAGCGAAGCAGCCGCTTTCAGGAAGAAGTGATGATGCATTTATAGAGGTCTTCTTCTCAAATAATTCTGCAAAAGTAAGCATAGTAAAGCATTCTCATAATTTTTGCGCATCGCTGCCCAGATAATATTGATTGCGTTAAAGTAACACCTACGAAGTGAAACACGAATTAGATAAGTAGACCTTTTGTTAAGACTTCCTTTTTTAGAGGGAAGATAAATGATGCGGTGCCTATTTGTTCGAGGAATTATAAAGCATTGTTTCAGTTACACTGTTGTCGCAGAGAGAAAAATAATGTAATTTTTCTAAGAACAGAGTTGAATGGTGATCTTAAAACTTTAATTATTAAAGATTGGTTTTCAATGATACTGTGTAGTCATTAAAAAAAAATTATTTATAAATTAAAAAATAAATACTTGGTTAATGATAAAAATGCAGAAAAAAAAGAAAAAAGAAAAATATTGTTTTTCAATTTTTATCATGTCACCACATTTTAAATAGATATTATTTATATTTATTTACATTCTAATATCGATTTTAATATGGATTAATTAATTTAAGGCACAAAGTTAATAAATGAATCATAATTATTTTTGACTTATTATTATCACTAAGTACTTAAAAATAATCTTTTGTGGAGTTTCTGAGAACATTTTCCTATAATCTGAAGTTATGATTTAAATGACACAGTGCCTGTTTTTAAAATGAAAAATATTAATTATTTTTTTTAAATTGTCATGTTTACACAGAAAGAAATGTTACCTTTACATAACAATAGAAGCCATAAATTATACATGAAAAATTCATTTAATTGCACAGATAGGTTTTAGGCTATTACCTTTTTTTTAAATATAAATTGAAGAAAAATGTTTAGTTGAAGACTAAATTATGTAACTAGCAGAAAAAGACCTTTATTTAATTTTCGCCATTGATACAGTATTTTAAAGAGTTGCACTATTAAGATTCAAAATTCTGTTAATATTGTTTTTATTGTGGATTAGTCTGTAATATTTAATTAATATTTGGATGATGATAAAAATAGAAAACCAACTAAAAACATACCTTTATTCAATAATTGCACTTGACACACTTATTTTTGAAAAAGATATTACTTTCATTTGACTTTATATTAAAATTTATTTTAATGTGGGTCTATCAATAACACTTTTTTCCAATATATGGTTGGTGATAAATAAAAAAACAGCGAAATAGTGACTTTATTCAATTTTCGCCCTTTTCACGATATTTTTCAGACAAATATTAATTATATTTAACTTTATACATATATTAATTTTACTGCATTTTCTTTCATTTAACTCTTTCGGGCCTGGGGTACCATTAATAGTACATGTCTTTTAACTACTACTTACATGTAGTAATGTTAATATATGTCTATGCGTTTACTATATGACTTCATTTATGTTTAGGCATTTAGTACTAAGAATAACTATAATTCTCTGCTTTATTATCTTTGCGCAGTTTGCGATTCTTTTATTTTAAACATATATGTAACACTTTAAATTTAAAATAAAAGTTGCTTTTCTGAAAGAATAATGTGTAATAAAGCGCAGAAAGTATTCGAAAGTTGGAATATCAGTTAAATTTTATTGTAATATAATATTTTTTTAAACATCTCCCAAAACTTTTCCTTAGTCTATTGTCATATGAATATGAATTGAATAGTACGCAAAACAACATCATTCGTTATCTTTCAGACAGTTAAATATTTGTTACTCACAAATTAATCTAATTTGTTAGCTAGCGTTAATGTTATAAACGTAAAAATATTTTTTCTAAGAACTGAAAAAAAGCGGACCCGAAAGTGTTAAGGATACAGGACAAATAAATTGATGGTCATTGTTTCCCATGAATTTTTATCATTATAGAAGAGAATTAAAATGGGCTGGCAATAGGTGAGGCTGAATCCATTCCTCATTCTTCATATTCAAAAGAATTTTACAGTTATATAAATGGATGACAACCAAAGCTACTGAAATGCTCAAACAATGATCTTTGTTAAATGCAAGTAATTGGAACGGGAGTAAAACAAAAACAATTTTGAAAAGTTTTTCTTAACTTAAAAATTTTATTTTTCCGAAACAATTTTGACAAGAGTTTTAAGATAAAACATCCATAAAAAAATTACATAAATATGATTTAATGCATGCAGAAATAATTAGCTTTCATATCAGCTATAATAATTGTACATTAAATTGGGTTAAATATTACCATGTGCTATACTTTAAATTTGGTATCTAGGGAGACTTGATGCAATTAATGTGACACAGGGTTGACCAGATAGCCAATGCTCCCGCAATTAAATGCTTTTGGAAATCTATTTCTTATGCACTGTACATAATGAGGGTTAATTGCTATTTTTCTAAAATATAACGTTTATTGATTCTGTAAAACTACAGTAAAGTAAGGAGATGGAAATTAAAATGTTTATAACTGGCAATAGGAAGATATGCAAAATTGCTATAGAAGCAAGAAATTATTTAATGAAATATAAAATAGAAACTTGATTAAAACTTTTATTTCACTTCAATACTTTTCATAGTAGGTAAATAATAGGAATGAAAAATTCTAGAAAGGATTAAAGCAGAAGCTTTAAAAAATGTTAAGTGTTCATACATATATCATGTATATATAAATATCATGTATCTACAAAATAATATAATACTGATCAAAACTCTTTAACTATTTTTATGTGATATATAGTATATAGTATAGAATTTTAGGTGCTTTTATGTAGATAATTTTTACCAAGACGAACAAAATGAGATGAATTCAAACTACCTGGTAGCAATGTTGCCATATCTAGTGTCAGGAAAAGTGCTTGCGCTTCACATTTTTCTAAATTTTTTAATAATACTTAAAATGCAGCATAAAGATATTTTGACCTTTTTGCAATTGATATTATTTCCATTAATAAATCTTTCAAGATAAAATAAAGTGCGTCAAGTCTCGCATATCTTTGAAAGACCTATTGTTTTCTCATGATTAAAATCAATATTTTTTTTAAGTTTCTTATGCCACAATTTGCTTTTGATAATTGAATCTATAACGAATAAAATGGTACAGACGACATTAATCTCGGTTCAATACTTAAAAAATAAAAATTATTTATTTTGTAGAAAATAGATCAATCCTCCATAGTCTCCCCTAATTTTTATAAATAGCATTGTGGATTTATTGAGACACATTTGACTATAGCATGATGAGATAAAAGAAGTGAAGTGATTTTTCAATTCAAAATTATTTCTGAAAGAATATACAGCAGCGTATCGGAATTATTTTGACAAAGATAATAATTAATTTAAATAAAAACAATAATTGAATAAAAAAAGAATGTTAACCACATTTAATGTTTTACAAAATTTTAGCAAAATAACAATGATTTGATAGAAAATAATGTAAAACCAAGAAAAATTTAAGATGTCAAACAAAATAAGTGCGAATACAATTTTGTCAAATTACTTTTGAGCGCTACTGTGTATTCAAAAAAATAATAATAAGGTACCCTGGGGTAATAACGCCACGTAAAGGTTCTACCAATTTTCATGGCTCAGCTTTAGTTTGTATTTTTCAAACAGATATATGATTTGATACAGTAACTCATTGACTATCTATATAAAAAAAATAATTTAACAGATATGTATTCATAAAATGTAATAGCGTGATTTCATGACCAATGCTATTTGTAGTTATTACCCACCTATATGGGTAATAACGCCATGCAAACAAAACTATGAAATAAGATGGAATAATTGCATGTAGATTGCCCAATTCTAAAAATACAAACTCCACAAACTTAGAAATTAACAAATTGCATTCTAAGCTATTGAAAATGTTAAATTTTTTGTGAAAGTGTAAGAAAAATAAAGGTGTGGTGTGGGGATGGCGGAGGAGAAGGCAAAAGAATATCAGACCGTGAGCTTCTTTTTGCTTAAAAAGGACACGCTTAAATAGATTTATTAGAAATATTGCACAGTTTTAACTGTGTTTATTTGAATCAGTATTTAGGATGTAGCTCGGCCACTGTAGGAAATCAACCGGGGTATTAATGCCAAGGATTGGCGTTATTACCCCGTTATAGTTATTGCGCTGTACATTTTAAATTACAAATTATCTCGAGAAGATATCCAAAATCTTCAACAACATTTTGAAAGCCCATGAAATGTACTACAAATTTATGTTATTAACAAAGAATTTCCGGATAAAAAAAATAGTCTTCACATCACAAAACGTATCTTGCAAATTTTAGATCAAGCGTTAATTTTAGTTGCTTGTAAAAACAATAAGACCTAAAAATTAAACAATTCAACTTGAAGCTGTTTTTTGCGATTTATATGACTCAAAACCCTTCTGCGCAGAGCACATGGGTATCATTTACCAGATTATTTCATAATTATGCAAAATATTAGCACTTGGCTTTATTACCCCGCCTAATCTTAAATAAAAAATAATTGTATAGTTCTAAGCTATTTAAGGTACAGTTTTATGAAACACCCTGTATATATGTAGTAGGATGAAGTAAAAAAAAAATATGGAAATTTTTAAATAAATTGAAAATGTTATAATAATACAAATTTGAATTTTATCCCTTGAAGACAGATAATTTTGCAATGCCCTATAATTAGCTTTTCCAAATATGTTTAATATTTTTTGAATTTCAATTTTGAATTTTGAATTTCTTTCTTAAATATTTGTTTAATATTTAAGAAAGTAGATTATACAATGTCTATCGAATAATCCTTTAGGCTTAATCTAAATAATTGCATTTTTAACTTGTTTTATGTCAATACGACATGAGTGTCCCATAGTGAGCGATTACTTCTTACTTTACTTTCAAACTGAAGTCCTGTGAATGTTGCCTTCTTGTCTCATGTTTTTAAATCAAAGGCGATAAAATATACCAGATATATAGTTAAATCACTGAAGCAAAAGTTATATATATAAAGTAAATGATACTGCCTTAATAAAAATATTATATATCTGTTTGTAAACATGATTGTAAGAAGAAAGATAGGAAAAGTAAATTTATACGCATATCTTTCTATTAAGCGCATGTGGGACATTTCGATAGTTGAAAAGGAGCAGATTTAGCAAAATATTGAACAGCATACATTTTAGCTAGAAATAGGGATATAAATGAAATATTTTTGTGTAATAAATATACATATTATAGCCCAAATATAAAACAAAGAAAATTAATTTCGTGCAAAAAGTAGTGTTCAAACACTAATAAAATTTTTATGCATTTTTTTAACAATAGATCTGTTCTGCACACTTTTCTAAAAAAAAAACTGAGGAATATAATACCTTAAAATTTCTTGTGGTGTGAGAATATATACTATGTGAGAATAATAATAAGCAATGTTTAATTTGGCTAAAAAGAAATAAAACTATTTTACTAAAAACTTTGAATATCCTAAAAATCTTTAAAAAAAACATTTTTTTTTCTTTTATTTAAAAATTTATTACTCATTAAATAATTGTCATTGTTTTAAAATTTTTATTACTCAGGCATAAAATTTTCAATATTTGTAAGAGAACAAGCTAGTTACACAATTTTGGAAAAATTCATCTGTTTACATAAAATAGAATTTTAGAAACGCGTATCAAAGAATAAAACAAAACAAAAAAATCTTTCGAAATAAATATTATATATATGTTTATAATTTATATATATTCGAAATATATATATACTATATATTTCAAAACAAATGATATATAACGAGTAACTGTATTACAATATATGTACCATTGATTTTAATAAATTATACCACATTGAACAAGGAGGGAATAAATAAATAATTAAAATAAATACAAATGGAATTTGTAGAACCAAAGCAGAATCTTCAGACCTCAAATACTTTGGAACTACAATTTAAGTGTGTGGTTTTATCTTCGCATTTGCCATGAAAAAGCAAAATAATAAGAATTTGGGTTTACCTACACACATAAAACCAAAATTAAAAGAAGAAAAACATCAAACACAAGGCACACCAAAATTACTAAATTGGATAGAAAAATGAAAAATGAAAAATGAAAATAATTATCGTAAAATTTATTTGGAATCATCTTAATAATTTAGGAAACATATCCTTTTATTCAAAAGTTTAATATGCCGTGTGCGACATGCGGTCGGAATCCAGATTATATATGACGACCTCAGAAGCCAAGGGGTACAAGTGACAAAATGTCGATTTGGAGTAAATTGAGTTTAAAGATAATTGATGTTAAATTGGAACATCAATAACAATTGACTAAATTGGAATAGGAAACATCTGCTTGTTGCATTCTAATCTTTGAACCCTCTTTTCAATAACTGTTAAAAAATAAAGTACAATTTTCTTTAAATGTATAATTAATCAATATTGTTTGTTTTTCGAAAAAAGTGGTTTATCTCTATAACTCAGCAAATAATAAGAAAATGACCTAAATTTCTTTACCTGAAATGAAAAAAGCATATTTCCAGATACCCTGTGCACTTAACTCAATTTTTTCAATTTTGTCACTTATACCCCTAGGCTTCTGGGGTCCTCATATATATATGTATATATACATTATGAAATTAAAATAATATAAAATAATGCAAGTGTACTTTCGCTGTTTGCAACTAAAGTTAATTAGTCGCACTTTTCAATCATTGACCTTGAAAAGGTTCTTGAAAGATTTTAGAAAATATTACTTCGTAATATTAAAAAAATTTTATTAGGCGCGTAATTTCCCTTTAAGCGTATAAAGTACACATACGTATTAAATTCAGAAAAGAAAATCAATAAATCATACACTTCCGCTTCCTCAGGAATTTAAATTAAAAATTTCCGGTACTAGGGATGTCTCGTAAATCATTTTAATTTATTTTTCCTTTTTGAGAATTTACACATTTTTAAAGGAATGCAACAGAAGTTCATAACAATGAACGCTATTCAGTTATATATTTTTTTCTTTTTCTATTTTTTAAAGATGCACATGAAAGCTAAAATACCAGTTTATTAGTTTTATCTACTTAAAACTTTTTGTTTTAAATATTATAATATTCTGACATTTTAAAAATAATAGGATTTGCGGAGAAAATGCATAAGTCTTATTATAAACTTTTACATCCATATTTCAAATATATATACAGTAGAGACCCTCAAATCCGCACAGCTTGGGACCAGAGGTTTTGCGAATTTTAGAATTTTGCGGATTTCTGGTCATTATTTTATTTACATTTTTTAAACAGTAATTTGAATGTAATTAATAATGAAATTTAAACTATTATAAAGGCTTACAATATAATAGAATATTAAAATAAAGTAATAAACTAAAATAATAAAAAAATAGACAGTTTTTAACATGATTAAAATATTTATTGCAAAGGTCAAGTTAATAAATAATGTATGACTAAATATTTATTTTAATGATCAGATGCATTTTTCACGTGAAATTTGCTTTATAAAGATACATCATTAATTCACATCAATTCACATCAAAATCATAAAATAAGGAAGTTTTCTTCCAGGTTTAGCCAGAATTAATAACCAAAAAAGTTTAGTTAATATACAAATATATTTGGTAACAAGATAACTATTACCAGTATTAACAGCAATATCTTGTATTTTTTCAGAAATACATTTATTCTTCCTTCATGAAAACACATGAATTCAGTAATATAAATGATAATTACAAATTAAAATATATATGGAATTAATATAAAATTTAAAAAGTAGAATTTTGTCCCTACATATGAACTGGATGTTTCATTGTTTACATCCGTAAATTATGTGCGGATTTTAGAGAGTTGTGGATTTTAGGAGTGCGGATTTAAGGGAGTCTACTGTATATTAAAATCGTTAAGCAAATGACCATCAGGTTTACAACTGAATTATTGTGTAAAATATTTTTAATGAAACTTTGTTCTCTGAAGAAAGTTTATGAGCATGTTAAAAAATTGAACAGTTTTTTTAAAGATGATAACAAAATCAAAATGATACATGTGAATTATATGAATGATTAAGGTATCATTATTTCTATTGAAAATGCTGGAAACACTGCTGCCAGCAGTTTTTGCCGTAAATTTAACGGATTTATTTTAAAGTGTCCTTCCAACAGCACAAAAAGCAGTTAGAGCAGTAATATATATTTTTTAGCTCACAGGCTATCATAGCCTGAGAGCTTATGTGCCCGTCCGTTCTGTATGTACGTGCGTTCGTGCGTAACGCGATAATTCGTGATAAAAATATCCGATCCACTTGAAATTTTGTATGTAGGTATATCCTGACAAGGCGCTTCCCTGATTAGTTTTTGGAGTTCATTCGATATGTATAAGAGGGGGAACGGGGGGGCTCATGCCCCTCCCCTTAGTTGATATAAAAGGGATTTTCATGCAGAATTAAGTTTTCGTTCAAATTTAGATTAGGATCATTCTGATGAGGCGATTCCGTGACTGTTATTAGGTGTTTATTGAAAAAGTATAAATAGGGGGAACAGGGGTTCTAATGCCCCCCCCCCCTTAATTTATATAAATGGGTTTTTCAAGCAGAATTTTCAGACTTCGTTCAAATCTCTGAATAGCTTTGGAAGTTTAATGGTTAAGTATAAAAGAGGGGGATAAATATTTTTAAATTATATAAATGCTAAATGGGTTTTTATTAAGAATTATCTCATTTGCTCTGAATTTTGGATATAGATTTTTTATATGATAAAGCATGTTTTTGATAGTATAGGAGGTTCAATGATTAAGTATAAAAAAAGAGGAAAGGGGAGAGCTGTTTCCCCTTCTTAATTTTTTTTTCGAACGGAATTAACCTTTGAAAATATAAGGCTTTAATGTACAATTAGTATTTGTAGTCTGTGAGCTCAATGCCATCAGTTTAACTGGGCAGTATTCTTTTTATTAAAGTTTAGAACACAATGGTTTAATAAAATGGCGATCGGTTTTGAAAGTATTAAATTTATTATTTGTCGCAAATGCAAATTTGGATGCTACATATATGGTATCAAAATGGATTATAGGTAAACTTTTATCAGCAAATGAAATGAAAGAAAGAGATAAAAAAATTATAAATTATTTTGAGAAAAATTCCAATGCGCATGAAAATGGATAATAGTAACTATGAAAATCTAATTTAAATGAATGGGATTTCTTAATAAATTTGACTAACCCTTTGCGGCTCAGAGCACTTTCATCGCCTAACTGTTGAAATGAATAATTGGCACCGGAATTTGAAAACAACTTTATTTCAGATTAATATATATCTATATTTCGCGCATCTAATAAACCGAAACTACTTTTTTAAAAATTCTGGTGTCAATGTGGCCTTCTGGAATTAAAATTAAGTAGTTTCATAGACATACCTAAGCGCCGCAGGGGCTTAAAGGAAAAAAACAAAGTAAAAAGTATTAATTATTTCATATTTTTATAATTATAAAAAAAAGTTTCAAGAAATTCTACAATGCAAAAAATAACTTACTTATTTTACAGTAATATAGTGGCAGTTGGGGTGTAAATATAATATTGTAAAATCAACAATTATGAATTAATAAAAATTATAAATCATGACACATTCAGAAAGTTACTGCGAAATAGTAATATATGGTAGACCCCTGTATTTTCTCATATAAAATTGTATTCTGTTTTTTTATTTACTATTAATTTTACAGTATAATACTGGCATTCCAGCTGCCAGTAATGTACTGTAATATAAGTTACTTTTTACACTGTAGATCATAGATATGGTACTATATAAAAATAATACATACCGTATATTGCCAATTAATTTAATAATTATTATGATTATTATTTTATTTTAAATACTTTAATAGATAAATATTTATATATTGGTTATATTTTTACAATCAAAAAAGGAATCACAATTTCTGTACAAGCAACGGTTGTAATTATTTATTATTACAACATTATTTATTATTTTCTTTTAAATGGACAGGAAACATGTACTTTTCAAAAGAAATTTCTCTCAATAACTAGAAAACAGACAAACATACCGAATGTAATTATATTTGTATGGTATTTTTTCAAAAAAATTAACACTACCAAAAAAGAAGGAATATTTTTAAAATAAAACTTTCGAGTTAACAAAAACAAAGAAAAAAAAGAATTGTTAAAAAAAAAAATTACTTCTTTCTCGAATGTATTTTTTTATTTACATTATCGTTTTTTGTGTATTACGGAAATACATTTAACTCCTTAACGCGCAGTGTTGCCGGGTCGGCAACACCTAAAGTTCCCCCTGTTTAGAGACACAAAAACTCCGTCAATATCTCAAAAACTACTCTAATGGCTACTTTAAATCTTTCTTATGAGTTCTAGATGGCAGCCCCACAGAGATCAAACTCTACTGTTTTTAAATAATAGGTAAAATGTTTTACTGTAATCCGCGCTTCACAGCAATGCTCTTCTCACTACGCTTATCAATGCTTTATTTATGGGAGGTGACCACTTCGGCAACAGCTGTATAATTAAAATGGTTAGTGCAATCTTTACGAAACAATGCCTGTGTACTCCTCTAGGCCTAAATATATTGCCTAATTTTGTTTTCTTTAAATTCCAACTTTAAAAAGTAATGCGCCGGAAAGGGTTAATAACCTTTAATAATAATCGTTATTACTGTTCTCATTTTCTAAATAAAATAAAATAAATTATACTTTAAAAGGACTCTTTATGTGAACTATATGTTTTTTAAATTATGAATTACATAAAATCATTTTCTTTGTATGTATCTCTAAGTTTAAATCACACACTTGGACATAAACCAGAGTAATCCATTTTCGAAAGATTTTTCAATACTCGATTCGAATAAGTTGTTTAAGATAAAAAGACGATTAACACTCAAAATGTGTTTTTGTAGGCATAAAATCTCACTTAAAGAAAAATGAAATATTTTCTGTATGTCAGCATTCAAAAGCATTTCATGTTAATATACATTTCATTGGACTTTTCTTCAGGTACCATACACTTCTAACTTGAAATCGGTTCATAAATACGATAGTTACAGCATGACAAAATTAATATAATATATATATATGTGACATTTTGAAGTTAGGAGCCAGAAACATCATCGCCAGGGTCCCCGTTCTTTGCACAGAAGTCATGGCAAGCGAGGTAAAAAATAAAAAATAAATAAATGTAGAATATCCAATAAATCACTCATTGGTGGCTGTAAGTTTATTTATTCAACTGTAGTCATTATAGAGGGAAAAACTCCTTTTTGCAAACGATCTTTTACCAAAATGTCCAAAAAATATTCCATCATTTACTTCAACCAGCCGTATTCATCGACGAAAGAACTCCAGAATCTCTCTCCTTCTCATCTCGAGACTTCCACCTTTTAAAACTAAAAAGAAAATTCTAGAACTTTCTGTAATCTCAAACCATCATCCTTTTATGTAAACAGAACTCTTGTCCAGATATGAGACTATTTTACACAGACGATAAATTTATTTAAAAAAAAAATATTTAACCAATTTATAATCGACTCATAATTTCTTAGGCAGACGATTTTTATAAATGATTTATTTTAAGAGAAAAAGAAAAGAAATGAATTTATTAATGCACACATCAAAGGTTGACGGCGGAAAAATAAATAAATAGATAAAATAAAATAATGGTATTTTTTGAAAGGTATGGTTTTGGAATAAATTTAATAAGATTTTCTTAAAAAGGGTTGATAAAAACATAGAAGAAATCAGTTTTATTTGGAATATTAAGAAATAAAGTTTTAATTAAGAATATTTTTAATTCAGAGCCATCTTTTTAAATTTACGCATACTGGAATAATGTTTTTTAAGGCAAATTAAGAATTTATATCGTCTGCATACAGATTAACAGATTAGATCTAGAAACAAGATTTTAATTTAATAATTTGAAGTAAGTACGGAACATTATCATAAGAAAATTAAGGTAGTATAAAGGTTAGTTTTGGCGAAAAAATTTTAAATTTGTAATATTATCCCCCCTCAAAGAAAATTTGTATGAAATTGATAGTTAAATAAAACTACAAGTTCAGACAACAGAAATATAATAATTTAGAAAAGTCATATTTTGGAATAAAACTGTGAAACCCAGGAAGCCAAGAGATGGAAGAAAAGAAAATTAACGCAATATAAAAAATATTAGCGATTAAAATAAAATAGTTATGAGGAAATTAATCTGAATTAAATTTAGGTAGGAGCATTTCCCTGAAAGAGATACAATACTGTTACAATATCACTTACTATTTGTAAGTGCATAGGAGATAATACATACAATAGCAGTAAATAAGTTATAAATATAAATAAGCAAGAGATAAAAAATATAATAAAAACAATAACAATTCGTTCTCATGGAAGTTTAAATAATTACAATAACTTAATGCATAGGTTATTTTAAATAAAGTTCTTCAAATGAAAAAGTCTTTCCATTGTGTATAAAAGTCTTTTCCAATGTTCACTGAATACAGTCTCTTTAATTAAAGATCTCCAAATCAATTTTAATCTTTGTTTTTTATGTTATGTTGGATCCAACATCTTTTAACAATCAATAAAATTTTTCTTTCAATAATATATCAATTTTTTAATAATAAATAGCATCACTCTCAATATCAATAATAAATAATATAGAAAAATTTAAATAATAACAATAACAACAATAATAAGTGATAGTATAATAAGACTCCATATCCTACTATTTCTCAATAAGAGTATAATTAATACTAAACTTCATTATAGAAATCATAATGATAATAATAATAAAACAAGAGTATAATCAAAAGAAAATATCACAATTTGTTTATTATTGATAGGGAAAATATTGGTTGAGGATAAAAATAATTACATAGCAACTAAATAATTTTCTTATCTTCTAATAGCATAAGAAAGTATTTTTTGCTAGCCGAAAGTATAAATAATAAAAAAAAATCACAATAATTCCAAAATCCAAATAAAATTAAATCTAACTCTTTAGAAAATGGACTCTCCACCAGTATTTCCTTACAATAATTCCTCTCTGATACTCTTTTACAAAATTGTCAAATTTAGTTATAAGTTTTCAATGCCAAATGTAGAATAATGTTTTATCTACACATGGTTTATAATCTTTAATAATAAAATACAAATAGGAATAAAAGGTGTCATTCTTAATTGAGAAATGGAAATAAAAATAGTGTGCTTTTTTGAAAAACTTTTAATATCTGTAGTTTTCACAATCACTGAAAATCACATATTATGTTATAGGTTTGAGTAGAATCATCAGATTTTATAACTGTTATAATATAAATATCTGCTGAATAAATAGAATAATACTAATGTCAATAAATGAGTAAATATAGTTAGACTTAAATACACTTAAAATTAATTTATCAACATCAATTTGAAAGCCTTTACAATCAAAGTGCACACCTTATGCCTGCATAAAGAGCCCAATTTAATCCCAAAAACTCCCAAAAACAAGTAATATTCTTGTTGCGCACCAAGAACATACCTGCTAATTTTGAAAATTATGGTGATAAAATATTTAAAGAATAAGAATTAAAATTTAATCTACTGTCTTGATTTTAGTTTGATATAGTGATTGTGATTGTATTTGAGGTTTTGTTTGTTTTTTGGGTTGCTCATGAAACAATTTAAAATCTTCTGGTGAAAAATAGGGTCTTAATTTAGAAACATGCACAATAACGGAATTCTGTCCTGTCTCATAATTAAATTTATCTATTTCATAAGTTACATCAGAAAGTTTATTTATAATTTTGTATGGTCCAGAGAAAGTAGGTTCTAATTTTCGAGTGTTAGGGTATTTAAATTCTTCATAAATTACAGAGTCTTGTATTTTTAATGGGCATTCGACAAAATTTCGATCATAGAGCCTTTTACTTTTAAGGTGAAATTCCTGAGTTCGCGCTTTCGCAATTTTGAGGGCTTTGTCTATTGGTGTTGTATACATTTTAACTGCCTCACACAAAACCATTACCCTCCATTTTAAAAATCTGAATCAAAATTATCGTGAAAATTATAACTATATTTAGCTGCTAACTTTAACCAGAAATTTTATCTAATAAAACAGAAATTGTAAATATCATAGATATACCTTAAATTGGGATCAACTTTTAATTCTATTATTTTATAGATCATAAACAGATTCAAAAAATTTAATTATAGGTAATTCCTTACTTAAAATCACAAAATTTGCTAAAAAATTAATCATATTTATCAGTCAAAATTCTAGCAACAGCCTTGCACAGTTCTAACTTTCTTACTGAATTTAAATAAATAATAAGAATCCGTGAACCAAAGCTCACTGTAATCAGAAATTCTAACAAATAAAAGGAAAAACATAAATGTTAACTTAATTTTCAGCTCAAATGTCTAGTTGTAGGAACATTATCATGAAAATACTGCATTCTGAGAATATTTCTTGATAACAAACAAATAACAATAAATTAAAAAATGTATTTTTTAAAAAAATAACTTGAGCTTCTAAGTTCTTTTATACTTCATTATTATTACGAACTTATCTTTAAGCGTGCATAAAAATATCATAATAATCTTAATATGCAACAGTGATTGTCTAAGAATATCATACTCTTCAATTTAATCCTTAAGAACAAAAATGTTTAAATCTCCAACACATAATAATGATAATAATAATACTCATAAATAGGCAAATAAATAAAATTCACAGACAAATAATTAAATAAATAAACCTGACAAACAGAGAATAATTAATTTAAATAAATACATAAAAAGTATACAAATAATAATAATCAAAACATTTAATAAAATAACTTACAGATTTTTGAAAAATCTTCAATAAAATTCAATTGTCTTTAAATTCCTCATCATAAATTTGAAAATCTTAATCAAGAAAATCTCCTTTTCTGCAGTCATTCAAGAAATCATGGCTTCAGGAAAATCAAGCCGGCTCAAAACACTTTACAGGAACAATTCCTCTGTTTTTGTCACTCCAGAAATCATGAGACTATGGCAGTTTTTGTTTAAGAACACATCCAATAATTCAAGAAATCATGGCTTCAGGAAAATCAAGCCGGCTCAAAACACTTTACAGGAACAATTCCTCTATTTTTGTCACTCCAGAAATCATGAGACTATGGCAGTTTTTGTTTAAGAACACATCCAATAATTCAAGAAATCATGGCTTCAGGAAAATCAAGCCGGCTCAAAACACTTTACAGGAACAATTCCTCTGTTTTTGTCACTCCAGAAATCATGAGACTATGGCAGTTTTTGTTTAAGAACACATCCAATTATGACGGGCAAATTATTCAGCGATCCACAGTTTTTATTATCACTTCGTTCCATAGCAAGTTTCTTTAAAAACCAAAAAGGCAGCGCAAGCATAAAACATTCTGCCGACTCTAGAAAAGACTGTGACATTTTGAAGTTAGGAGCCAGAAACATCATCGCCAGGGTCCCCGTTCTTTGCACAGAAGTCATGGCCAGCGAGGGAAAAAATAAAAAATAAATAAATGTAGAATATCCAATAAATCACTCATTGGTGGCTGTAAGTTTATTTATTCAACTGTAGTCATTATAGAGGGAAAAACTCCTTTTTGCAAACGATCTTTTACCGAAATGTCCAAAAAGTATTCCATCATTTACTTCAACCAGCCGTATTCATCGACGAAAGAACTCCAGAATCTCTCTCCTTCTCATCTCGAGATTTCCACCTTTTAAAACTAAAAAGAAAATTCTAGAACTTTCTGTAATCTCAAACCATCATCCTTTTATGTAAACAGAACTCTTGTCCTGATACGAGACTATTTTACACAGACGATAAATTTATTTAAAAAAAATATTATTTAACCAATTTATAATCGACTCATAATTTCTTAGGCAGACGATTTTTATAAATGATTTATTTTAAGAGAAAAAGAAAAGAAATGAATTTATTAATGCACACATCAAAGGTTGACGGCGGAAAAATAAATAAAGAGATAAAATAAAATAATGGTATTTTTTGAAAGGTATGGTTTTGGAATAAATTTAATAAGATTTTCTTAAAAAGGGTTGATAAAAACATAGAAGAAATCAGTTTTATTTGGAATATTAAGAAATAAAGTTTTAATTAAGAATATTTTTAATTTAGAGCCATCTTTTTAAATTTACGCATACTGGAATAATGTTTTTTAAGGCAAATTAAGAATTTATAGATCTAGAAACAAGATTTTAATTTAATAATTTCTAGTAAGTACGGAAACATTATTATAAGAAAATTAAGGTAGTATAAAGGTTAGTTTTGGCGAAAAAAAATTAAATTTGTAATATATATAACCACTAATTTTATTAAAATATATGAACCATTGAATTTAATAACTTATAGCACGTTTAACATGGTGGGAAAAATAAATAACTAAAATGAAAATAAATGTAATTGTAGAACCAAAGCATAATCTTCTGGTCCCAAATACTTTTGAACTACAAATGAAGTGTGTGGTTTCATCTTCGTATTTGCTATGAAAGAGCAAAAGAATACGAATTTAGGACTACCAAAAGACACAAAAACAAAACCAATTTTAATATATATAACAGTCGTAGCAAAAAATATTTTTAGCAATATTATAAATATATATATGTGCACATATATATATGTCAACATTTGAACGGGAGGTGGTTTTGGGGTCTGAGAGTCATGATCTGTGAATGTATACCAACATTTTCCTGAGGCGCTTTCCTCCGGACGGCTGTAATAGCTAGCTTTTTACTTTTTGTATTGAAAGTGACCTTAAGATAATTTCAAATAAACACAGAAAACTGCAAACATAAAGAAAAGTCAGGAGAGTGTTTTTATTTTTATGTTACCTCACAAATTTTGAGACGGTACTTAATATGTGAAGTGTTTGTCAGAGTAATGCTAATGCACTCCTACAAGTAAATAAATAAGTCATAAATATTTCATGTATTTACCCATTTCATTGCATGGAAGAAAAAAAATGAAAAAGCTAAGAGAAAATATAAGATATATCGCTTTAAATATTACTTTCATTAGAAATTGAAAATAAGATATTCAGGTATATAATGTTAAATTTGTTTTACTGTCAAATAATTAAGTAATGAAATAAAAAAAAAGATAAAATAGTTTAGGAAATGTTTAAAATTTTTATTTAGACTAATAATACAAAAAAATAACTGAATGCTGCCATGTTTCAATTATGAAAAGCAAATTTCAAATAAAAATAGAAAAATACAAATATAAAACAAGTCAGGAGATTTCTTATATTATTTTTTTTTATTATTATCTCATAAATCATAGAACGGTTTCTAATAGGTAAAGTGTTAGTCAGAGAATTTCTTATGCAGTTCTACGAGTAAATGATTAAAGTCATAAATATTTCAAGTACTTCTTCATTACATTCGATGGAAGAAATGTGACAGAAATGCCGAGAGGAAATATTCTTATATGTCGCTTTAAATATTGCTTTCGTTAGAAGGGGAAAATAAAATATTTAAGTACATAATTTAAAATTTGTTTTACTTTCAATGAAATAAATAATCACATAAAATAAATGAAATAGTATTGGAAATGTTTAAAATATTTCTTAAGAGCCCACACTGCTTATTGAAAAAGAGCCGCATGATAATGTTAAGTCTTTTGGGGGCGTTCTTTTCAAATATCTCGCTGAAATTTTAATATTTTTGCATGTTTTTTTTTACATGGGATAGCTGGTGACGACGATCTACAACCGGGATCGTCCACACATTTTTATATTTTCAATTTTGATTTCAGATTTCTTAAACATAACTTTCTAAACCCGTTTGAAGCGGTTCTGAAATTGAAACTATCATAATATAAAGAATATAAGGTACCCTGGGGTAATAACGCCAGGCGGGGTAATAACGCCAAGTGCTTATATTTTGCATAATTATGAAATAATCAGGTAAATGACACCCATGTGCTCTGCGTAGAAGGGTTTTGAGTCATATAAATCGCTTAAAATATTCCTTTCATAAAAAGGTGAAAACAAACTATTTATGTATTTAAATCTAAAGTTTGTTTTACTATCATAGAAATAAATAATCATATGAAGTAATATGAAATAGTTTCGGAAACATTTAAAATATCTCTTAAGACTCTAATACATTAGAAATTATGTAACTAAATATTGCCATACTTCAATTATGAAAAGATAATTTCGATTTAAAAACGAAAACTACAAATGTAAAACAAGAAAGAATAGTGCTTTTACTGTTTTTCACTTATCTCATAAATCTTAAGACGGTACTTTAATAGGTAAAGTGTTTGTCATAGAATTTCTAATACACTAAAACGAGTAAAAGATTAAGTCATAAATATTTCACGTATTTCTTTTTTTCACTGGACGAAAGCAAAGAAATAAAGAAGCCAAGAGGATATATTTGGATGTATCGTTTTAAATATTGCTTTTATTAGAATTTAAAAAAATATTCAGTTTATAATAATAAATTTGTTTACTGCCAAAGACATAAATAATGAAATAAAATAATATGAAATAATTTAGGAAATGTTAAAATTTTTCTTAAGACTAATACTATAAAAATAATTTAACTGAATACTGCGATGTTTCAATTATAAAGAGACAATTTCAAATTAAAAAAAAGAAAACTACAAATTTTAAAAAGTCAAAAGGGAGCTTTTATTTTTTGTTAAATACTTTATAAAATCTTAGGATGGTGCCTAACAGGCAAATTGTTTGTCAGAAAATTTTAAATGCTGTTTTACGAGTAAATGTTTAAGTCATAATATTTCACGTATTTCTTCATTTCATTGCATGGAAACTATTAGAATTAAAGTATTAAAGAATTAAAATATCCGAAGAGAAATACTCGGATATATCGCTTTAATTATTGCTTTCTTAGAAAGTGAAAATAAAATATTCCAGTATTTAATGATTAAATTTGTTTTAATATCAGTGAAAAATGTATTCACATAATATAACATGGAAAAATTTATGGAAATATGTAAAAATCTCTTTAGACTCAAATACAATAAAAACTATTCTTTCAGGACCTAAATTATACTTACCTATCATGGATATGCATAATATAAAAGCTTCAATCTCAATGAATATGTCTATAAATCAGATCAATCTTCACTCTCAACCAATAAATAACTCTACCTCAATTTGTTCCATAGATACAGTATTTAAAATCATGGTTTGATGACGTCATAAACTTCAAATGCTCTATTACCTAATTTCTAAAAGAAACGTCCTTATAACTCGAAAAATGATAATCATATTAACTAATAGTTCACTGCGTCGATGTAAGCGTCTTCTTTTCAATTAAAATTGGATTTTGAATTTAAATTTGAATGAAATACATGGTCATGAAAAATCGAAGAGAGTGGAAAATATGATTACACGTATCTTGACAACTTACTGTCTATCCACTTTATTCTTTATGCTTTGTTTGCTTGTTTGAGTCCAATGCGGTCAATTATCTAGATGAGGGATATAACACCCTGAGGGGAGAGGTGACCTCCGTGGGTGTCTTTCTAAGAGAGTCCAACCCGTATTTACTCAAGGAAAACCAGAGTACGAAGAAAACCACGGAAAACTCATTACACTTAGGCCGAAAGTCACGACTGGGTTCGAGCCCAGCACCTACCGTCTACCAGTTTGGAGGTCAGAAACTCTCGGCCACTGGTAGGCCCCATTCTAATATGTGTTTTTTTTCTTTTATATTTACTCCTTAACATAAACAATTTCGAAAAAATTTATGCACCTTTAATCAGGAGAAATATTTAGAGAGTTCGACGAAATTATATTCGACTTTTATGAAATTCAGTAGGCTTTTTCTCATTGATAAATACTAAGTAAAATACATACCGAATTTACATATACAAATATATATACAACAGTCTGTATATCTATTTGTTCTGGAGTTAGAAAGTTTACAGACACACACACAAACGGACGGCATTTTTTTTTCTAAAAATATGTTTCATATGTTTCTCTAAATCTCCGAAGTCTAAAACGAAGAAATCCGCAATTTTATTTAATTTTGATTTTTAAAAGAACTACAAAACTTACCATATATTTCGCATGATGGGTAAGTAATAATGTAACTAAATGCTGCAATGCTTCAATTATAAAAAGACAATATCAAATGAAAACAGAAAACTACAAACATAAAACAAGTTAAAGGAGAGCTTTTACTTTTTTAAGTCCTCTTAAATCTTAGGACGGTGCCTAATAGCTAAAATGTTTCTCTAAATCTCCAAACTCTGAACGAGCAAATCTGCAATTTTTTTTTAAACAATTACAATATTTTAACATGTACATCGCATGATGGGTAAGTAATAATGTAACTAAATGTTGCTATGCTTCATCTATAAAAAGACAATGTCAAATAAAACAGAACACTACATACATAAAACATGTAAGAAGAGTGCTTTTACTTTTTTAAGTCTTCATAAATCTTTGGACGGTGCCTAATAGCTAAAGTGTTTGTCAGAGAATTTCTAACGCACTTCTACGAGCAAATGATTAGATCATAAATATTTCGCGTGTTTGTTCATTTCATTGGATGGAAGGTGAGAAATAATA
Source organism: Maratus speculifer (assembly GCA_964019185.1). Lineage (NCBI taxonomy): Eukaryota > Metazoa > Arthropoda > Arachnida > Araneae > Salticidae > Maratus > Maratus speculifer. The sequence goes on from OZ025302.1 coordinate 150,061,874, forward strand.
AAAAATCAAGAAGAAGTAAATTTTATCCTTCGATGAAAAATTCAACAGAATTGTCTTTTATATTATTTTTGGCTATTTTAATTTATTTTTTATTTATTCAATGTATAGTATTTTCTATACTATACATTTATATATCTTAATCCTTTCCGGTACAGTGGTCCGACGGCGGAATCATCTAATTATAAACCAAATAATATCACCAAAGGTATAAATGCCTCAAGTGCATTTAAAAAAAATATTGCTTTTAGAATGGTTGATTAATGTAACACTTTTAACTATCTACAAGCGGTAAATATAACTACTATTAATATTACTAATTATAAAACTCTTTTAATAAATCAGTTAGTTGTAATACTGTTTAGAATGAGTTATAGATACTTAGCTTTATCTTGCTCCAAAAGCATTATTGGTTACACAAAACAAAAACATTTTTAGAAGGATGATTTCTTTTGCCTTTGTGTCTTATCAGTTTTCTTGGTACTGAGAAAAGGGGATGGGAATTTTTCAATTCTGAAATATTTCTATATTTATATTGTCAGAACATCGTATTTGCACATTTTATAATTATAAAAAATATCAAGAAAACAATTTAAAATAAAAGATTTGAGTGGGGTTTTAAATATTGCACAAAATCCCTGAAAATGCAAATTTAATTAATCCTCCTAAAGCCTTCAATTCTTCTAAAATCCTTCAATAATTCATTAAATGATTGTGTAAATATTTTAATTTAGTTTAAACAATTTACGTAAAATACTTTAGAATGTAAAATTTTTATGAACTCATAATTCGATAGATAAGAAGTTTCATTTCTAAAAATGTCCGTTTTATATTTGGGTGTTTGTTAATCATTAATGTAAATTTCTTTTATCTTTTTGTATACTTTATTGTTTTCAATTGTTTGAGGTACAACTGCAGCCCTTTCAATATATTTTGTTTTATAATGTGCACAATTTGACCAAACATTTAATTCATCGGGATTTTGTCTGATGTTTTACTTTGTTAGACACTTTGTTATTTTGAAATTCACGCTGAGCTTTTTCTTTTACATTATTTTGTACTTGGTTAATTTATCTAGTGTCAATTTTATCTTGAAATTGAACAGTCCTTTGTATTTGCAAAAAGCTTTATAATGTATGCGATGCATAGAACTAATGATGAAGATGAACTGACTTATCCTTAAGAGAGTAAAGTTTCAACTGTAACCTGTTTCGCAGATGTTACCACTGATCCAGCAGCAAATTTAAGTAAAATGATTCTTCTTATTCAAATTTCTTATCAATGTAACTTTTCAGTCATAAATAATGATAAAAGCAGCTAGTAAAAACAAAGTTCTTTACCATAATTTTTTGAGAATTTTTACATGAATAATGCACATAAATAGAACGATATTTTACGTTAAAAATATTACTGGAAGTTATCCTGACTGTAATCAGAAAATGTTGATCCAAGGTATTTTTCGATCAATGCTGTGTTCTTTTGAAACCACTTAGGCACTTGAAGGTAGACAAAATTGGGTACAATCCTATCGGATATATTTGTCTGAAACTACTCGACCGATTTTCAATGGCATTTTTTTAAAACGCCATTTGTCTTATTTTTTTTCGGAAATTAATTATTTATTTTAAACATTTTCTGCTATATATGATCTTTTATTTATAACAAAGAAACTTCATTATTCATCTTCATTATTCATTAATTCTAAAATTCATTGATCTTCAAAGAAGATCATCTTCTTTGAAGATGATTTCAAAGAAGAAAGTCAAATTCTTTGTTCCCTACAGCAACAAAAAATAAACAAGTGAAATAATAATAATAATAATAATAATAATATTAAAAAAAATAATAATAATAATAATATCGATATCACTCGATATCACTTTAGGAATTAATGAGATTCATAGCTCAAAAGTACAAATTTGGAGAGCTATTAAATTTAGACACTTCAAATTTGTGTGAAGTTTTTGGGCAGTTTTATCAAACACATGAATTACAGTATATATATATATACGAGAAAAAATTAGTTATATTTAATAAATAAGAATAAAATGTTAGAGTTAAATTAATATTACTGGGCTGTCGTCCAACTCGTGTCTTCCCTTAACCCCATCGACTGCCGGGCAAAAGGGCAAAATTGTAATCTTGTTTTCTCTGTAATTTATCTTAAATCTTAATAAAAGAGAGATTTTCTGGCATGGTATAATTCTTGAGTTACATATATGCTTATAAGCTTTGAAAGTATCAATCGAAACTTAATTCCTTAAAACTGGATTATATTTGTAGAATTATATTAATTTAAATAAAGCTTCAATTGCAGTGAAACCTGCAACCTAGTGAAAGGATATATAACGTCGCGGCAATGGGAAGGTTAAGATGCCACACGTCTGATCGAAAAAGACCCAGATGCTAATGTAAAATCTATGGGGGCATTCTTTTCAAATATCTTGCTCAAATTTTAATATTTTCACGTGATTTTTTTACATCTGAGAACGATCCACAACCGGCCTAGTTTTTACTTTTTCGATTTTGGTGTCAGATTTTTTTTAAATAGTTTAAATTCAGAAGCAGTTTGAACCGGTTATGAAAATGAAATTATCCTAATATAAAAATAATATAACCAAAATCAAAAAAGTAAAAAATTAGTGGATTATCCCCAGCTGTCCTATGCAAAATAATCACGTCAAAATATCAAAATTTAAGCGAGATATTTGAAAAAAATTTCCCCATACACTTTACATTATCATCCGGGTCTTTTTCAATCAGTAGAGTGGGTTCTTAAATTTTAAGACTGCTAATTTCATTTGTTATAGTCCTTTCCAGTATTTTTAATTGTTTCTTATGTATCTACTGCATGTGTTACCTAAATAGAAAAATAAATCCTATTAACTTTCTTATTTATGTGTCATTATTTTTATTTTCTTGCAGCAGGTACTATGATATTTTTTCACATTTTAATTTATTCAATTTTAGATTTTTTTTTCCATCACCTCATTTTCCATTAGCTTTATAGGATCAATTTACATTCTATTTTTGCACTTAACCATCAAGCTTTCATTATGTACAATGTATAATAAAATGATTTCCAAAACACCTTAATTAAGGGATCCTTGACTATTTGGTCAACCCTCCCACACATGTATTATGTAAAACGTCTCACACAGCTCTTTTCTAAAGAATAGCACATTGTTATTATGCCTAAGTTTCTGTACAATTTTTATGCCTGGAATGTAATTTCAATATTTTTTCTTTGTTTAAAACATGCTAAATGATCTATGACGTATTTTATTTGAAAAAAGTTTACAAAATATTTTTAAAAATATTACTTTTAGGTTGAAAACGCCTCACAATGCATTTTTTTCACACCTGTTTCTATTACCTATATAAAAGAAAGACAATTGATTGAACATTCTTGTACCTTTGATTTGCTATTGATATAACTGTGAAATACTTTTAAATATTACAGATGATTTAAAATTTAGATTACTCTGAAATACTTTTTAATATAACATTCTTTAATCATGCCTAGGCATGATTAAAGCCTGTCCAATGGTCGACTTCCCTAATCTTCTTTATGCATGTAGGGAAAACAATTACATAAATATTGCTGTAATAAACAATAAAAACAAACAAAAAATTATGGAATTTTAATTTTTAATATGTCAGAAAACAAACTTCCGTCTATCCGTACATCTGCTTAAACTATATAACCTACTGGTACATGTCATCTGTTTTATTATAGAGGTATATTTAATACTCTACATCCGCATTTACAGGGTGTTTCAGCTCAGCAAAGTTTTAGGAAAAGTAGAGTACATTTATACTATGGAAAATCACGTGACAACTTACGCTCGAAAATGCTTTCCTGGTGCTTAGAAATGACACAAACCATAAAAAAATATGAAAAAAAAGCAGAATGAGAAAATATGTGTATTATTCTTATTGCAGCAAAAAAGCTGGAACAATACTATACACTGCTGAGGAACTTGCTGCACGCAGCGTGCCAGCTAAAGGGAAAGTTGGGGACTCGCTGGTACTTTCAAGAACAATAGATCTTCCATTCGTGTGAGATGTAAAGCGTAGATCATGGCCCGAAGTCATAATTTCGAATACCCTCTTTAATAATGATTATGTCTCTCTTTTTGTTCTTAATTTTTGGTTTTTTGCTGCGCTAAGAATAAAAAATATGTTTTATCACCCTTTTTTGATCCTTCCTTTGTGTTTTGTCTCTTTCATATAGTTTAAGAGAAGCGTTTCCCACAATGCATTGCTGTGTAACTTGCCAACGTGTGAGTGCCATCAGACGATGAGAATTATTATATCCTCTCTATATATCTCTTTGTAACTGATGTGCTGAAATACCCTGTATATAAATGTATATAATTATGTGTGAATGTGTATACAGATACAAATTGCAAGCATACATTAAAGTTCTTATTATTTTACAAAATAAAATTATTATTAGTTTCTCTAAGAATGTTTCTTTAGTTTTTTTTAAGAATTTCTTTAAGAAACTTTTTTACTTCCACTGCATTAAGTAACGGGATCATGATCAATCATAGAAACATCAAAGAAGAAAGAAATAATTTTCCGCTCGAGATGTTCAGCATTTATTCATAAGATCTTTTTAATGTTTGTTTTCAAACTTATGAAACATAATAATGCTTCCAAAAAAAAAATCATTCTGTGTAAACTTTTAAGAAATATATTCATTTTCTGAAAATTTGTATTAAAACTGAATTTTTGGTTTGTAGGTGAATTTAATTTCTCCTCTATCAGAAATCCGAAAATATTTATGTGAGTTTTTGTAAATAAATATCCTAAAAAGAAGGGTAAAAAAACTATTCTGTAAAAGATATTTGTTCAATGCTTATATGATAATAATGTGCCAAAGATGCTTTCAAATGCTAACTGACCCACTTTTATCAAACAATAAATAAACAAATATCGCAGTTTGTACATGTTATCAGGTAACAATATAAGTTCTCTGAACGAAAACAAATAGCAAAATTGATAGGAAACAATGAAATTTGGAGAGCATTTTCTTACTGAATGGAATAATCTCCCCCAAGATGAGGCTCAATAATTTGATATTCAGCATGTCCAGACTTTAAACGGATTGTATTTCATCGTCTAAGATACATATAATGTATTAATCATAATACAAACCATGCAATGTTAATTTTTGTTAAGGAAGATAATTTTTGAAATTAATGCAATTAGAAAAACTTGTAAGTTTTATGAATGGTATCATAAATACACAATCGTTTTTATTCTTTATGTTTTGTTTAATAAATGCGCTTGGTGAATAAGTCATGTCTGTTTTGATTCCGAAGCTTTATTTTCCGGAATTGGCATTATCCACAATTTATGGACATGAGTGTATATATATATATACATATTAATTCTTTTATTACTTATCATTTGCAGTAGGGTCATTCCATGTCAATTCAACCAATTTTTCCCCCATTTGTAACCCGACCAACAGGGATTTGGATGAAACTTTGTGTACACGCTAATTCTATCATGAAATGATTCCATCAGAAATTTTTCCTTCCTAGACCTCATGGTTTGTGAGATATGGGGGGGGTCCAATTCTTGGGGGTTTCTCAAATCTCACATTTCTGAGTCTGTATTCTGAGATTGAAGTTCCATCTTCAAAAAATTGTTTCTCTGGATCTAAAACATGAATCATCCTAAAAATATCACTGTAAGAAGATAAAAAGATGCAGATTTTAATAAAAAATATTTAAAAAATTTACTTGTAATATTTAGGATAAAAAAAGTCAGCCAAAGTTGAGAGTTACGGTTATTTTTCCAAATTTTTGGGACTTCACGAAAAAGGCTGTACACAAAAAGGCAAATTAAATTTCCAATTTCTTTTTGTTTTAAATAAAAGTTTATACTTTGGGCTTTCTATCTATGAAATAAAAATGATGTGTTTCGCACGGCTTATGCAAAAATTTTGGGTACTTTCCAATTAGCCGGATGCATGTTTTATTTTTACATATCACATATGCAAACAAAAAGGCAAATGAAATTTCCAGTTTCTTTTTGTTTTAAATAAAAGTTTACACTTTGGGCTTTCTATCTATGAAATAAAAATGATGTCTTTCGCATGGCTTATGCAAAAATTTTGGGTACTTTCCAATTAGCCGGATAAGTACTTTATTTTTACATATTACATATGCACAGAAAAAAGCAAATTAAATTTCCAATTTCTTTTTGTTTTAAATAAAAGTTTACACTTTGGGCTTTCTATCTGTAAAATAAAAATGATGTCTTTCACATGGCTTATACAAAAATTTTGGGTACTTTCCAATTAGCCGGATGCGTGTTTTATTTTTACATATGTACATATATATAGATCTATATAAATACAGATGTATTATACATGTACATATGTATGTATATATACAGTATATTGATATACAGGGTGATTCATGAAAGATGGGCAGAACTTTAAGTGATTATAGTACACTTAAAGACAAATAATATTAAATAGGAGACTAGGGGTCCCAGACGTATTCCCAAGGAGATAGGGGGCATTAAAGTTTAGGGTCCGAAATTTCAAATGATTATAAAAAATGGAAAAATTGGTCGATTCGTTTGCGGTTTTTGCAAAAAATTTTCTTTATGCCAGTATTTTCTTGAAATAAAATTTTAAAGTTCAATTTCAAAAAATGCCGATAGGGGGCGCTTTAGACTTTGGAGTAACAAACAACTATTTTTTAACGTTATTTTTTGTATTTCTTTAAATGATTTCGAAAGCTTAGACTTAAACTTAAATTTTGATCTAAAAATCTGAGTCCTAACGAGTAGTTAAGTAGCGTAAACTGAAATTTGAAATTTGAAACCCTTCTCCCCCCAGAACAAAAATCAGTTATTCCCGATCTTTGTGTCGTAGATTAGGCTCTAACTACTGCCGCGTTTTGCTAAAATTATTCTTTATGTCAGTATTTTCTTGAAAATAAATTTTAAAGAAAATTTTCAAAAAATTCCGATAGAGGGCGCTTTAGACTTTGGAGTAACGAACAACTATTTTATACCGTTATTTTTTGTGTCTCATTAAATGCTTTCTAAAGCTTAGACTTAAATTTTCAGCCCAAAATCTGAATCGTTAGACGTGGTTAAGTTTCTGGGGAGAGGGGTTTGAAATTTCTACTCCTGAGCACAGTTCAGTTTACCATGTCCACACATTGTGTGCTGTGATACGAGGTAAAAAGACACAAATTAGGATTATGTTACCAAAGCATATTTATTAACATGTAATTACAATAAATGTTCAAAATTGTGACCACCAGAGGTTATGCACGCAGAACAACGGCGAAGAATGGAACGGCGAACATTCGCGAAAACATCAGGCTTTTCGAGCACTTCCCCTACAGCGGCGGAAAGTCTGGCGACCAGTTCCTCGGGGGATTCAATGGGTGTCTCATACATAAGAGCCTTCAATTGTCCCCAAAAAAAGAAATCGAGGGGGGAAAGATCTGGCGAGCGAGCAGGCCAAGCAACAGGACCACCTCGAAAAATCCATCTGTTCGGAAATGTGATGTCCAGATTGTTGCGGACGTCTCGTACGTAATGGGCTGGCGCTCCATCGTGCTGGAACCACATGACCCGCCGGATGCGTGGAGGAACAACGTTTAACAGGTCTGGCAGCACATGTTGCAGAAATGTGAGGTATGTTTTACCGTTGAGGCGTTCAGGAAGAAGGTACGGTCCGATTAGGTGGTCTCCGAGGATTCTTGCCCAAACATTGATGGAAAAGCGTCTCTGATGAGCATGTGGATACGTAGCATGTGGATTGACATCCGCCCATACATGTGCATTGTGTGTGTTAAATGTACCTTCACGTGTGAAGGTACATTCATCGGTGAAAAGCACAGTTCGTCCAAAATGTGGATTAAGCGCGTTCTGCTGCAGAAACCAGCGGGCGAATTCAATACGATTTGAATAATCCCCTGGAGACAGTTTCTGGACTCGTTGCACATGAAACGGGAGCAAATGTTCATCCTTCAGTACCCTCCAAGTCATGGACTGTGAGGTATCCACCTGCCTAGCCACTGTTCGTGTGCTTGTACTTGGCTGCGCCGCTACTACATCCAGAATGGCTTCTGCAACAACTACTGATTCGTCCTTTTTTGCACGACCTGCATTCGACCGGGAAGCGAGAAATGATCCCGTCTCACACAACTGTCTGTGCAAGCGCTCGAAAATTTTGCGGTTAGGCAACCGCCTGTTGGGAAATCGCTCTCCGTACATTCGTTGTGCCTCTGCACCATTTCCATCTGCCGCTCCGTAAATTAAATGCATCTCAGCCTTTTCCTTATTCGTGAAGGGCACCATCTTCCGATTCATTACTACAGCGACTTACACTTGACTCACCGTTCAGTGGTTTTTATGCCTGAATCGTGTCGAAATTTTGCATACGTGTTCTTCTTCTTCCCCATTTGACATTTGCATACTTTCTGTCTCCTTCTTCACCCGGTGACTAGCGTCAGGAATGGAGCTTTAACGTTTGCATGAGCGACGTTTCCAACTGTGCCAGTGCCTTTATGAGTGAATTCCGACTATGCAGTCCTTGACGAAAGTTGTATTTTTGCCTCGTATCACAGCACAGAATCGTTGAGCATGGTTAAGTAGTGCAAACTGAACTATGTTCAGAAGTTGAAATTTGAACCCCCTCCCCTCGCTACTGAACCACGCTCAGCGATTCAGATTTTGAGCTGAAAATTTAAGTTTAAGTCTAAGCTTTAGAAAGCATTTAATGAGACACAAAAAATAACGGTATAAAATAGTTGTTCGTTACTCCAAAGTCTAAAGCGCCCTCTATCGGAATTTTTTGAAAATTTTCTTTAAAATTTATTTTCAAGAAAATACTGACATAAAGAATAATTTTAGCAAAACGCGGCAGTAGTTAGAGCCTAATCTACGACACAAAGATCGGGAATAACTGATTTTTGTTCTGGGGGGAGAAGGGTTTCAAATTTCAAATTTCAGTTTACGCTACTTAACTACTCGTTAGGACTCAGATTTTTAGATCAAAATTTAAGTTTAAGTCTAAGCTTTCGAAATCATTTAAAGAAATACAAAAAATAACGTTAAAAAATAGTTGTTTGTTACTCCAAAGTCTAAAGCGCCCCCTATCGGCATTTTTTGAAATTGAACTTTAAAATTTTATTTCAAGAAAATACTGGCATAAAGAAAATTTTTTGCAAAAACCGCAAACGAATCGACCAATTTTTCCATTTTTTATAATCATTTGAAATTTCGGACCCTAAACTTTAATGCCCCCTATCTCCTTGGGAATACGTCTGGGACCCTTAGTCTCCTATTTAACATTATTTGTCTTTAAGTGTACTATAACCCCTTAAAGTTCTGCCCATCTTTTATGAATCACCCTGTATATATATATGTATAACACTGGTGCCCGTCTAACCGAAAAGTACCAAATTTCACCTTGTTTTGAAAATCTGCACTAATTAAGGGGGAAAAAATCTGACTAAGTTTAGCTGCGGTACTTAAATAATTACTGGAGTTTCTATGAGTTACTGAATTTAATGTTATTTGATACAAAAACAAATTGGAAATTTCATTTGCCTTTTTGTGTAGAGACTTTTTCATAAAGTCACAAAATTTCGGAAAAACAATCATAACTTTCAGCTTTGGTTTACTTTTTCGGCCGTATATAAATCACTATTAACTGCCCTAATTGCTTTTTTCACTTGCTTTTTATGCCGCTTAAATGGATCTCCACATTTGTATAATTCATATTTCATTAAGAGCGAAATTCTGTGATGCTCACATATATTAATCAAACGGTTTTCACTTAATTTTTGTTTTATAAATGCAATAGTCCTAACTAATAAAAGTTCTTTTTCTGAATCACAGAGATTATCAATATAGTCTATTTCTCTGTTATTTCTATAGCTAGTTTTGTGACATTCTAAACCAGTTAATATTACAATACTGCAAGCTTGAAGACTAGTAGAAGGTTTAATATCAGGCTCCATATTAAAACAATAAAGCAAAAAAATATTTATACATATCATAAACTATAAAGTATGTAACAATCAGATTATATTTTTAGTAGCACAGTAAAAGTTAGATTATTCTTCTTTGATAAGAAACAACAGAATGACAATAATTTTATTAAATTGATTTCAAAACATCTGCTTTTAATCTAACGAACATTACTCTGCCTTTATCAGAAGGTGTTTATACAAGGCAGGTGCAATTAAATCTTTCAGACTATAGAAACAAATTTAAGTTCTGTTAAACATTTGTGTATTTAAACTTGCCAATATAAATATTTAAACTGATTAAAATTAACCAAGGACAGGAAATACAAGGTTTTGAAAATTTTTTAAACACAAATAATTAATATATAAGCATTCGAAAGAAAGAACGGAAATGTTAGGAGAAAAAATTATCTATTTTATATTGTACAAAAAAAAAAAAAAATCTGTTTTGATATTAATTATTGAAAATAAAAGTAAGAGATTCTTTAGATTAGCAAAAAATGCCCATTAATAAATAACTAAATGAAATATATGGACCATCCACTAAATTTAATGGGGAAACATATTACAGTCAGATTTTTTTTTTAATCAGAAAAAACAAAGCCTAAATTTTACTTTGCAAATTAAAAAAACATGCATCAAATAACATTAAATTCAATAACTCATAGAAATTCCAGTAATTATTTAAGTACCACAGCTAAACTTAGTCAAATTTTTTTCCTCTTAATTGGTGCAGATTCTCAAAACAAGGCAAAATTTGGTACTTTTCGGTTAGACGAGCACCAGTGTTATACATATATATATCAATATACTGTATATATACATACATATGTACATGTATAATACATCTGCATTTATATAGATCTATACATATGTACATATGTAAAAATAAAACACGCATCCGGCTAATTGGAAAGTACCCAAAATTTTTACATAAGCCATGCGAAAGACATCATTTTTATTTCACGGATAGAAAGCCCGAAGTGTAAACTTTTATTTAAAACAAAAAGAAATTGGAAATTTCATTTGCCTTTTTGTGTGCATATGTAATATGTAAAAATAAAACATGCATCCGGCTAAGTGGAAAGTACCCAAAATTTTTGCATAAGCCATGCGAAAGACACCATTTTTATTTCACAAATAGAAAGACCAAAGTGTAAACTTTTATTTAAAACGAAAAGAAATTGGAAATTTCATTTGCCTTTTTGTTTGCATATGTAATATGTAAAAATAAAACATGCATCCGGCTAATTGGAAAGTACCCAAAATTTTTGCATAAGCCATGCGAAACACATCATTTTTATTTCATAGATAGAAAGCCCAAAGTATAAACTTTTATTTAAAACAAAAAGAAATTGGAAATTTAATTTGCCTTTTTGTGTACAGCCTTTTTGGTGAAGTCACAAAAATTTGGAAAAATAACCATAACTCTCAACTTTGGCTAATTTTTTTTATTCTAAATATTACAAGTAAATTCTTTAAAAATTTATTATTAAAATCTGCATCTTTTTATATTCTTACAGTGATATTTTTAAGATGATTCACGTTTTAGATCCAGAGAAACAATTTTTTGAAGATGGAACAGCAATCTCAAAATACAGACTCAGAAATGTGCGATTTGAGAAACCCCCAAGAATTGGACCCCCCATATCTCACAAAGTATGAGGTCTAGGAAGGAAAAATTTCTGATGGAATCATTTCATGATAGAATTAGTGTGTACACAAAGTTTCATCAAAATCCCTGTGGGTCGGGTTACAAGGTCTGGTTGAATTGACATGGAATGACCCAGTAGGATGTTTATTGTAAGTTACTTTTAACATATTGCGCATAAAAAAATCTATCAATAAAAATATAAAAAATATAAAAAATACACCAAAAAAATAAAAACTATAAAATATGTTAAAAAATAAATTAATAGGTCGGATGGGTGGGTAGATGTTAGATTAAGGAGGTTGGGTGGTGCTGCTGGAAAAATATATGCGCTTATGTTAATATTTATTTTAAAAAAGTGTTGGCGGTAGGAAAATGGTGCAGTGCAACAATAATGTAATGATAATTTATTATATATGGTAATGTAATGTTATAGCATTCCTTGTTTATTCCTCTGGATTTAATATGTAATGTAATTTGAGGCTAATCAATGGTTGTTTATTTAATATAATATCTTATTACTATTACAACTTTTTAAATTCTTATTTTAGTTATAAAAGTAAGCTATACTTTGATGGTATATTTTATAATAATATAATCAATTATTAATTTACCTATTTTTGCTTTAAATAAGGGTTGGCACTGCTTATGTCAGTTGGTTTTAATTATGGTTTAAATCATATATATATTTTATAACATCCTCTAGTTATTTTTTCCTCAACAATTGCTAAAGTTATTTCTTATTTTTATTTTACTTTATTTTATTTTATTTATTTATTTTTTTGAATAAATTCTAACTTCTAATTTTATACAGGGGGCCTTGGTCAGTTTTATATGTATAGGAATAACTGTTAACTTAAAATAATTTTTATAATTATTATTATTTTTTATTATAAAATTCTACTTAATCATCTGTTTATATGTTGTTTACTAATATAATAAAAATAGATTACAATAGATTGTATGATTATTATTATTACATCCTCTGTTTTTTTTTTTAATCATTTGAAAATTACTAAAGATATTTCTTATTTTTATTTTATCTTTATATATTTTTTCTCTCTAATTTCCGACTTCTAATTTTATACAGTGGGACTTGGTCTATTTTTTTTTGTAAAGGGATAACTGTTTAAATAAAAAATAATATTTATTTCCCTTCTAATATCCACTTAATCCACTGTAGTATGGTTACTTACAAATAGATATTCGGTTGTTCCCAAAAAACCCTAGTTTAAACAAATAAAAAATACTGTTTTATGTTTTTTTTTAATAAAAAAACGAAATGTTTTTTCCAACCCTGTATTATATATAAATATCGTAACTTTTAAGATTTGTTTTTATAGTTAAATAAGTTTTTGCATTATTTAATTGTATTTAGCAACTTTAGATGGCGATACTAATGCTTAAGTAGTCAGAAACATCTATCTCATAGGATAATTTTATCGATATCAATCTATTCAATTAATTCTATAATTATAATTTAAAACATGTAATTAGTATTAAATAGTTTAACTATTATCATTATGTTTAAAAAAATTTATTTGTCTACTTATATTTTGTAATTAATTATTTTTGATATTAGTTATTTAAATATCTATTATTAATAAAAACTATTTTACAATTTTAACTTGCACTTTAACTGTCTAATGTGACTGAATGCAAAATTGTATTACTATCACATGGTCGAAATTGATATTTGTAAGCTAACCTATTACATAATTTAATTTGTCTAATTATTTCCATTTGACATGATTTTTCTATTTAATTTAATCAATTTTACTTCAATTTTCTATTTCTTGTTCTCTATGGAAATTATGGTTGCGATTGATAATTATAAGTTATCTTTATAAATATTTAATTACAGTTTAATTGTTTTTCTAATATTTTTTCTTTGAAATGGTTTTTCTATTGCAATTACTATGTTGATGATTCTATTGTGTTCTTGTTATTTTCCTTGATATTTTTCTTTGAAATGAGTTCTCATTTGCGATTAATCGGGCAATGTGGAAATCATTTTTAGGTCTATCCTGATTTCCACTCAGAATTTAATCGCAATTCGTATGGCTATTTAGTATTGCCCTTGATAATGAGCTAAATACCACATTTTCAATTTTATTTCTAATTCTGACAGCTCCTCTGTGTAATATGGTTTGGCATTAACAAATTTTTACAGTAATTGATGTTGATTTGTAGTATTATCTAATGGTTCTATATATATATAACGTGAGTGTAAATCACCGATACATCTTAAAATTCAATGTAGAATCAAATACTTGTCATGTTTTATGAAATAAAGTATATGTAATATTACAATAACTTGGATAAAAATAGTTTAACATTTTCTTTTTACAATTCGTCTAAACTGAGTTTATTGTAAAAAAAGACATAATAAATTAATAAGTAACCAATGTACATATAATGATTAAAGAGTTTAAAAATTCATTGCTATAATATATGTTATCTAACTTTTTAATTGTATGTTTACACACTAACAAAATGTTTTGTATTAGGAGGCAATCCATCATTTCTGTTTAATAACTATCGTTTCCAGGAAAATCATTTATTCAGATTCATTACACAAATGGTAGAGAATGCTTTAAATTTATTATGCGTTTGACACAAAACGAAACAAACCTATATAATGCCACTGAAAGGAAAAATTTTAACTCGCATGGAATATTAATGCACATGAATAAGTCCATGTCGGAAAATTAAGATAATTTGTCATTTCTTGTGACACAGTAGCATTTAAAAATATCAGAAAATACATGAAATGCACAGTTTTGGAATATGTTTCATTGTTCTTTAATGACTACAACATAACATTCCACTTCTTTTTAGATAATTAAACTTTGTAATATTAAGGTATTGAGTCTTTGTAATTGATGTAAAAAATAAATGCAGGTTTATCAAAGTAAAATTCATTCTGGCCCCGTTACTTTGTTTTCATTTATATTTGTAATATATTACAAAGTTTTAATACAGTACATTGCAATTAAGTTTTTTTCTATGTTGAACATTTATATAAGTATCTAACATAATTAACAGTGTAAAGAGATGTATACAGTGTAACAACTTTGTAATTTATTGGAAATTTATACCTAAATTTTGCGATTCCGTTTTAACTGGTTCCGTTCTAGTAATATATATATAATAAAAACAAAAATAAAAATAAAAAATAAGGCTGCTCGTCACTCAATTTTCAATTTCATTCGATATTGCTAAATCTATAGGCGATTGATGTATTCTTATATTTAAAGTACGTCCTCAGGATATAAATATTTTTCATTTCTGTTTAAACGATGTCTTTTTTCATTTCCTTATTCATAAAAATACTTCTAAAATCTATGCTTAATTTAATATTTTATCTGTTAAAAGCAGACGAATTAGGAGTAAAATTATAAAAACTCCTATAAAATTAAGCAAAAATTTTAGAAAAATTTTAAGAACTATGAAAAAAAAAAGAGATTTTTAAGAAAAATACAAAGAAAAGAGAGTCAGGAATATTAATTTCCAGGGGGGGGGGGAGTATTTTTAATATAAGAATGTATATTTTTAATATAATATGTCTATGCACCAATTGCCCATAGACAGAATATTATCGTGGGTGATTTGGAAGCTGGTTAATGAGCAGCCTTAAGTGTTTTCCAAATTAAAAATTTACATTATATATCATCTTTAAAATTTTAACGTGCATTTTACTTGCTATTTTTTTGTGAATTTAAACCATGTTACTTTAAATGCTTTTACATTAAAAAAATCTATCATAAATCATCTCATAAATTTTAATTTTAAGTTTATACTTGAACAAAATATTTTACATTGAAAAATAACTTATTAGTTCTGTCTAATTACAATTGCTTCGAAAAATAATATTTTATTCAAACTCATTACATTGATGCAAGAGAATACTTTAAAATTTTTATGCATTTGACATAAAAAGGAAACAAAGCTATAAAAGCACTTTAAGGGGAAATGTAACGTGCATGGAATTTAATGAACACGAACAAGTGCATGTCTGAAAACTAAGATAATTTGTCATTTCTTGTGACACAGTGGCTTTTAAAAAGTATCAGAAAATACATGAAATGAGCCGTTTCGGAATCTGTTTCATTATACATTAATTACTGCAATATAACATCACTTTCTATTTTAGATGATTAGAATTTACAGTTTTTAGAATATATATATAGCAAAACTATATATCTAGAATATATATACATATTTATTAAAATAATATACAGAGTGGTCATAAAAAAATTTGCCGACATATGGAGCTCTAGCGGCCAGTCCGTTGAACCGATCGAGGTGAAATTTCAGATATAGCTATTCAGAGGTAAGAGCTCGAGATTCTCTGAACGGCAACAGAATGGCGCTCACGGTTACGGTTATAGTTACATAAACTCGAAAATTTCCAATGGCAACACCCATTTTTTTCATCGCAAAATGCTCAGCGCATGCGAAAACCCGAAAGAGAGTCGAAAGCGTACGTGCAAGAAACGGACAAGTTATGCACGCACAAAAAACTGCTCTGCGAATACCCCCATCCACCCAAAAAAAACACGAATGGGGCGCAAGGAGTAAATTTGCATATGACACAGAGTCAGTACACTAATCTCTGATTACAACACAGATCGGAGAAAAGAAAATTTTTATTTTGATTACACATTTTCCATATGGGTACCACCACAGGCAATTACACATTGCATGGTGGCGACTGTGGACAATACAGCCGAACGTTACATTGCATGAGGGATGTTTGCAATCTCACATTTGATAGAATCTTTCAAATCAGGCAAAGTTTGCGATTGCACATGTACACTCAAGATTTAAGACATCCTCAGAAACTGAAATCCATAGGAGAGAGGTTGGGCGATCGCGGAGGCCATTGACGTTACTAGTTAAGGTGAAATGGGCCTCATCCATTCGTAATATGCGAAGATTCCGATCGTTATCTCCATCATATTGGTTAAGAAATTCATTAACAAAGTCTATATGTAATTGATGGTCTCTCACTTCCAACATCTGGGCGCGCTAGTACGGTAAGGAAACATGCGGGTTACAAAGCGCAGTAACTTTAAGACCATTGATTTTGGTATATCAAATACACGAGATGCTACTTTTGTTGTTTGCATGCGTGCTCTGGTCACTATGTGATGAACTTCCATAATAGTATCCTCAGGAACAGTTGGTCGTCCGGATCGCGAACTATCATAGGTGCAGCCAGTTTCTTCGAATTTCATTAGTAAATCACGAAGAGCTTGGGAAATACATAGGCCACGTATTTGGCAATGGTTTCGACGGTAAACGCCCCGGGCTTCGCAGCAATCATCTCATTTTGATAATAGTTTTAACACCAACTAGCTGCTCCCGTCGAAATTCGACGGAAAAGAGTATACATTGGATGTGATGTATATCAGTCTTATAATACACAATAAAATACAGATCGAAATAAACAATTGCCACTTCTTAAAATAGGGATAACATAATCTTTCATGATGAAGATACACAAACTTCCGAAAATAATAAAAAATAAGGAAAACAGCTCATAAAGTATTATGTTGGACTTAACTTCAGCTACAAATCTTTTTTTAATGTGGTTTCTAAAAATTAAACATGATTTAACCCGGGAATGCTCGCACTTATCTAGGATATATGCGATTTATACTTTGGCACCAACAAATTCAAGCAAAAATCGTCATCTTAATTAATCATTGGCATTGCTCATAAATTTTGCGATAAAATCATTTGAAAATTACTTTAAAAAATTTATGGTGAATAATGTAATAACCGTGCTCACCCTGGGTATGTCATACCCTGCGCGTGTAATTCCGGGTTAAATGCCAAATTGTTTAAGAAGTTAATATAATACCTCAGAAGACGAATTCAAAAATATCTTCATAGTTTATTTTTTCTCCGTTTAAATATCTCTTGGTAACTCTACAATAATTATAGTATCAATAAAATATTTTAATTATTATAGAAACAGGGAATTAAACTGCATAACCAATCCACTAAACATTTATAGCACTTGCAATAAATTTAATTTATTTATTGGTTTGTAGCCTCCATGAACTTGTCAAAATTAATTTTATTGTCATGACAACGAAAAGAAAAACGATATCTTTGTTATAAAAAAGAACAAAATTTTTGTGTTTGTTGTTGATAAGCAGAAAACTTTTTATTTATTTTTATTTTAAATAATAACTTAATACAACAAAATGATTTTAATTAATTTTTGATATTATGTAAAATAGAAATATCGTAATACCGTTATATCACAGGATATTTTTTTCTAATATGACATCATTTGCACCTTCTGAAACACTCATCTTTTCCAGAAATAAAAGCGTGATTTATGCAGTTATTTAAAAATTCCTTAGTTTCATAAAATATTTATTGTAATTAAATGGAAATGGCGCAATTTATAGAAATGTTTTCATTCGTGCACATCGCGGACCTTTAAATAAATAGAAGTTCAGTTTATTTAGATGCAGGAATAAAAGTCAGTGAATATGACATCATCACTGAAACAGCTATAACAATGTATATTATATTCATGGAACAAACTTATCAGTTTTCTCAATGACGACATTTTCTCCATCGACAAAATTTCGCTTTAGATATTATATTTTATAAAAGTTTATTTTCTGTTATTTTATTTACACAATACTTAATAATATCACACAGTAAATAATCTGTGTATTGTACAGCGATTAGTGAATAATTATGTGCAATCATTTTATTAGGATTAAATTTTACGAAAACCATTATTTTTTTTTCTTTGAAATGCAATTACACATTCACCGATGAGATCAAGATCCTGATTGGTGAAAAAGAATAAAATAAAATAAATTTTTATAATAGTGAGAAAAGCTTAACCTGTTGCCAGTGTTTTGAAGAAATGTCACGAAAAAGCTTTTAAAATTAAAAATAAAATATAAAAATTGAAATAAATTAAAAATTAGCCAGAATGGGCACATCTACACATAGACAGCTTTCATTTAAAAAAATATTTATCAAAATCGGGCCAGTAGGAAGCTCAGGGCTGATGACTAAAAAAAACAGCCAGGTGTTTTAAATATATAGATAGTTTAATCACGACGAACGACGTCATTTGGTTGGCATCTGCGAGCTCTGACTGAAGAACCAACATTCCCACCCTACTTTTTATCCGTTTTCTACGCTGACTATCTGACAAACGACGTTCCGTGATTGGTATTTTGTCTCTGTCATATTAAAATTTTTTTCTTGCGCCTTAGTCGTGTTTTTTGGGGCCGTTCGTAGAGCTGATTTTGTGCGAGCATAACGCGTCCGTTTATTGCAATAAACATACCGTTCCAACGCTCTTTAGGGTTTTCGCATGCGCTGAGCATTTTGCGATAAAAAAATGGGTGTTGCCATTGGAAAATTTCGAATTTATGTAACTATAACCGTAACCGTGAGTACCATTTTGTTGCCGTTCACAGAATCTTGAGCTCATACATCTGAATAGCTATATCTGAAATTTCACCTCGATCGGTTGAACGGACTGGCCGCTAGAGCTCTATATGTCGGCAAAAAATTTTTATGACCACCCTTTATATTAAATCCTTTCTAATGACACCCCGTTCCTCTCCAATAAAATCTGGTTGCTACGAGAAGTGGTCTCTTAATGGGGATCATATTTAAATCTAGATTTTAATTGTTGAAAAAAGATAACAATTATTGTTACTTGAAGTAATTTTTCACATCAGGAAAAAATATAAAAGCTTAAATAATAATAGTAAAAAGATATATAGGTTCGATACTGCAGAGTTTAACAAATGTGTACATTGACGGTTGCTTTAATTTTATGGTTTTATCTCTTATTTTTATGTTAGAGTTCTTTCGAAGTTCAGTAAATAAATGCAATTCTTTTGGATGGGAACACTTAATCATGAGTTCATAACTTTTTTTATAATTTTTATATAATATTTTTTTATATAATTTTATATAATTTTTTTATATAATTTTAATAATAATATGTTTCATAATTTTTTTTAGAATTGAATCACTGAATAAAGCAGAGGCATTGATTGACAATGATACTTAATTCGTCATCAGTGTTACATTCATCGTCCAAAAAGGCACAAAGGGGTTTAAACACTTAAAATTTACCAGAAAAAAATTAAAAGTTTAGAAGTTTGATGAATAATACGTTTTCCAGAATTATTTTTCTAATAAAATTTTCTTCAAGCGATCAGAACAAAACGGAATTTGCTTTATTTTCTTCAAAGAAATTGGTTGCTCATGGAAGAAGCTTATTTGGAATGGTTTTTGTATGGATGTCAAATTAGTAGTGAGCCTATAAGAATAAGTTTTGTTCTATGAAAAAATGATCGCTCAAGGTGGTGATAGCTTAACACAGGTGGTCGCAAAGGAAGTTTCACTGCAACAACTAATTTTTTGTGATAATTTTTACACTATCGTTCCCTCCCCTCCCCACCTTATAGAAATAGCAAACTAAAAGGGAAATGTTTTGGGGTTCATATTTAATATAATTAAATTTAACTAAATAAAACACAGTTTGTTGTCAATTAAATAACATATTTAACTTACGTAAATTCATTAAATATGCGAAGATGCTATTAATTAGTCTGAATAAGTGGAAGCAACAGTTTGCTGTTATTGTATTCAAATGTAGTTAGTAATAAATAATTTACTATCTACTGATGATTAATCGAGATAATCAACAAAATTCCGCTTTGTTAAGCTATAAAAAGGCTACACAAATTAAGAATAGCATGGTTAATTTATGATAGAACCTGATTATTCTATGCATGGTACGACGTTTGAGAATAATATGGTCTTATCAAATTTTTAAGTGTTAAAAAAATCCACCAAAATATTATTTACAAGCATTGATTTTGTAGAACTGCTGTCTTCACCTGTATATGAACTTATCCATACCAAAAGTTTTTTCCAAACTTAAATAGCTGCACGTACAGAAAATGCCGATTTTTAAAGTGTCTTAACTGCAAAATGAGCTTTTGCCAGGTAGAACCATCTTATTCTCAGATGACGATATATCAAGGATTTAATATAGTCCACTGAAATAAACTTGTATTATATTAATCTTTCACTTCACAATCTTTACTACTTTTATGAAAAACAATATTTGAAATTTATTAATGGTATCTTTTATTGAATCTAATAATGGGGAAAACAGCAATAAAATAAAATAAAATAAAATGTTTATTTAAATTTAGTTATTTTGTGGTTTGTAACCTTTATATATAACTAGTGTTTTCAAATATTGTGTTGCTATATTTTGAAAATAATTGGACGTAAATTTAATAGTTATATCAGCTTAACACTTTGCAACTTTATTTATAATAATAATTTTAAGTATTCAGTAAAATTAGTAAAAGAAAATTTTACCTTAATAGCTTAATCTTTTTTTTTTTTTTTTTTTTTTTTTTTTTTTTGGTATTGCTGTTTTTGAAGAATAAATTATAATGTTTTGTCAAATGCAGCTGTCTGGCATCCACAAAAAAGTTTTACTCCATTCTACAGACTATTCTTTATCAGTTATACAGACTCTATTGGCCAAACTCATGGCACATAAAGGAAATTATAGCGTGTTTAGGTATGTGCGTTATATAGTATACAGAGCAGTGAAGGGATTGAGACGGACTTTTATGTAATTTTCTGACATAATCTAGTAGTGCAAAGATATATTGAAAATAAAATAATGATATTTTTTTCGAATTTCGTTCCTGAATTTTTGCAAATCCATATTCACTGGCTTTGTTCCGATAAGTAATAAAATAATTAATGTAGTATTTTTCATTTTAAAAAAATCTATAATAAATAATCGTAAAAATTTAAATAGGACCTGAACAAAACACCTGATTTACACCTGAACAAAATCTTTTGTATCAGAAATAAATACTCCTTCTGTCAAATTAAGATCGTGTCAAGGAAAATCATTTATTCAAAATCATTATATTGATGTTAGAGAATACTTTATTATATATTAGACTTAAAAAGGAAAGAAAGCTAGAAAGGTACTGGATGGTGAAATCTAATGCGCAACAAATATTAATGTAAATGAACTAATGCATGACAAGATAATATTTCGTCTTTTGTGACACAACAGCTTTAAAAAAATCGGTACACGTCTGAAACTTTCAGCTTTAAAAAAATCGGTACACGTCTGAATCTTTCAGCTTTGTAATGTGTATAAGTATAATTATAATGACTGTAGTATAACATTCCATTTTGCTTTAGATAATTAAACTTTCCTGCTTTCAGGATATTGAAATCTTGTGCTAAATGTTAAACATTAACAGGTTTGGTATACTTCCAAGACTTTCTAGCACAATGTAATCAAGCTTCAGATATAGTCTGCAATATTTTACGAACTTTGTGGTTCTATAACGCTTAATATACTCTGAATTACCTAATGTGTACGAACTCTGAGTAACTGTTCTTCTTTCGCGTGGAAATTCGGTTAAAAACGCGCAATTCGCATTTATTTTCTAAAACATCTATAGCGTTTGAAAAAAATAGTTTCTGAACAACAACATTTACTCGTTTCATGCGTATTCGAAAGTAAATGAATTAGAAAGTTTGTCATAAAGGTGCTTTTTTTGATTTAAGAACTGCCTTAAGTGACTGTTTTACGAATTAAATTTAAGTTTGTACTTATCTACATTCATTTATAATTGTAACATTTTCAAAGTTTTAATACACTACACTGAAAGCAGGTATTTTAGGTAAAAAAGGAAGTGTTATTATATCATTTTCTTACGTAATGTAGCAGGGTAAAGAGATATTAACTATAAAAGATATATAGTTTTTTTTGGAGAAAATCTACCTGATTTTTGGAGATTTCGTTTTTACCATTTAATCTAATAAGTAACAAAATAATCAATTTAAGCGTTTTTCAAAAATAAATAAATAAACAAATAAATAAATAAATAAAAAATCTGTAATATAATCTGTAAAGTTTTAATTTAAGATTTACATGTGAATTTTTTTTTATGTTCAGAAATAACTCATTACCTTTGTTTCATTATGCTTGCTTCCAGAAAAATCATTTATTTAAACTCACTATACTGGTGTTAGAGAACACTTGAAATTCATTATAATTGTTCCATGTAGGCAGACGATACCGTGCTACCTATAATTAAAATCTCAGTGTCGAGAAAGTGAAAAGAAGTGAAGTGATTTTTATATTATTATTCCAAAGTTGTGTTTGAGAAATGTGCAGACGATAATGCAGCAGTGAGCTGCGAGTGAGTGTTATTCTTTTAATAAAGTGTTTTTTAATATAATCAGTGCCTATGGAATAATTTGTGTAGTGTGTGCATTAATTTTACATGGTCCGACGTTGCAGAAGGTGAAAATAATTATTTATGTGAATAAATAATCATCGAATTTGAAATGTGTGCTGATGTTATGTTAAGAGTTCTATTAAAGATCTGTCCAACGTTCAACATGAGAGTCTTCGAATAATATTCTGCTTAAATTAGTGAAGTGTTGTGCTCAAATAATGGAAGTGTTGTGTTTAAGAATATATTGTTTTAAGAGTTAATGAATATTTTGACAAAAAATTTTTTGATACCGATCGCTGGAAATTTTTTTTTTATGCATTTTGGAAGCAGTCAGAAGTTTAGATGCTGCTCTTCATATTTCGTGAAAATTTTCTTTGAAATGACTTTGCCAGTTAAAAATAAAGAAGTCATATGTTGCTTAAATCTGAAGATGAACTGTTTAAATTATTGTGTGATTAAGATATGGACAAATAAGTTGGCTTTTTGTATATTCAGTGGAATTTTTGAATATTGAGAGAATAAAGTTTTCAGTCTGTTTTCGTGGGATATGATAGGAGGAATTGTGCTGATTTTTTAAAAAGTTTATCGCCTCCAGAAAGACAGTGCTGGTTTTTTCTATTAGTGTGAAGAACGACGATAAGACCTGAGTATGGTCTGCGTCCCAAACATTGGAGTTTATGCATTTTTGTCGTGAATGTCATGGTGCAGAAAGTGAAGTGTGTGGGCAGTATGAAAGTTTGATTGCCCCGAATGCTCACAGGAACCTTTCAGCTTTGTTTTTCTTGAACTGTGCTCTACATAGCCTATGACGACTTTGCCCAGTTGGACTTTTTGCTGTGATGCCTTATGGTGCATGAAAGGACTTCATCCTGATGAGTTTTTGTTCGATCATGAACTGTGATCTACAGTGCTTGAAATGAGTTTATGAATGAGCTTTTGTTCCAAGGAATCATGGACTTAGTTGTGACTGACTGTATCCTGCATACCTTCAAGAGCTCTGATAAAATGGGAATCTACTTGGCCATGACGTTTTTGCATATTTTCTCGACAGAACTACAGGTTCTGGTACTTTGTGTGATGGAGGACTTCTGCAGTAAAAGTGAACATTTTAAAATTCTTTTTATTGAAAATGAAATGATTTTCTTTAGTTTAATAGAATGTAATTTAAATGGATAAATTTTTAAGTAGTTTATGTGAAAAATATTATAGAGAGATATTTATTAAAAATGAAGTGTTAAAACCTTAATAGTTTTGCTATATTTTTAAATTTAAACTGTTAAGTTTAATTTTGAAGTTTAAGTATAATGAAGTTAAAAATTGCTACATCTATCTATCTATCTATCTATCTATATGTATATATATTAATTAACAGGCCTGCATTTGAGGGTTTTTGAAAAATATAAGATTTGAGAGTATATTTGAACTTTGAATAAAGTGTGTAATGTTTTAATAGACTCTTTTATATATTTAAAATTTTTAATAAATTTAAAGTTTTTAAAAAACTTATAAGGTGCTTAAATGGTAGGAAATCAGTTTTTGGTGCTGTCTACGGGCGGATATTTATGAATTATTAATGAAAGTTTATAGATATTTTTGAGTAATTTAATATTTTAAATTTTGTTTTGTGACATGGCTCCAGAGGTTTACTTGATCTTGCTGATTTCCTGGAGTTTATGTCCTATTCTTTTTATTTTAAAAGTTTGATATTTTTTTATACATAATCTTAAAGTTTAGCATATTATGTTTTAAAAAATCAAGTATATTTTTTTCAGTATGGGAGATTTCGTGATTATTAGTGTTAGATTTAGGGAAACATGATCTCACGAAAATTTTGGCATATTAAGTACCGAATATTCTAAATAGATTTGAATTTTTATTTACTGGATGAATTTTATTATTTACTTTACACCAGTTATTGATTTAGTGCATATAATCTATAATCGTAGATAAATATTTCTTTTCTTTTTCTGAGTTCTCATAAAAATATTAATTTTTGCAATATGTTTCACAGATTTTTTTAGAGTTTTAGAGTTTATTTAGAGTTTGAGAGTTGATTTAGAGTTTGAGAGTTGATTTAGAGTTTGAGAGTTGATTTAGAGTTGTTTAGAGTTGATTTAGAGTTTTAGAGTTGATTTAGAGTTTTAGAGTTGATTTAGAGTTTGAGAGTTGATTTAGAGTTGATTTAGAGTTTTAGAGTTGTTTAGAGTTGATTTAGAGTTTTAGAATTGATTTAGAGTTTTAGAGTTGATTTAGAGTTTTAGAGTTGATTTGGAGTTTTAGAGTTGATTTAGAGTTTTAGAGCCATGGAAGAGATCCACCATTTTAAGTGTTAGGATTTTCGAGTTTGGTCTGGTACATTTATTTTTGTCCTGTTAAATGTGTATGCAAATGTTCAATGAAATATGTATTAAATATGATTTATTTTTACAGATAAAATGAATAATTAATATTTGTTTATTTCTGTTTTAAGTATAGTTGATTTAGTAAGTAGTTTTTCTGTAATTGTGCAATATTTTTTGAATATAAATCACAAAAATAGCAATAGATACTTTCTATTTTGGGAAATGCGAAAGGCATGATCCCGAAACTTGGTGTTACACAGATACCCAAATTGGAAAGATTAAATTAGAATAAGTATTTAATATATACATTAAGTTCTCTGTGGATAGCTTGCTGTTGTTGTTATAGGTTTTCCGTTGTGGGCAGCACAATTGTCATGTCTTTTGAGAATAGCATGTTCTAGGGATCAGTATATTTAAAGATTTAAATTGTTTACTTACCCTCTCTGGTGAACAGAAATGTAGAATATTTTGCATTGGATTTCTTAAGTGAATAGTGTATGACCACCCCACGAAAGCTTGGAGATCCGTTGAAGTTTTTCTGTTGGTTGAGAGGTAGTTGTCATAGTGGAGTATGGTTTAAGCAAGTTGGTGTAATCAGAGTTTGGAAACTTTTGCTATGGAGTTTTGGTTAAAGGATTTTTTGCAGTTGTTTAGTGTCATGCCTGCTCAGTGCTAATTTGAGAAATAATTTTTAAAGTTGACTTTTGTTAATTGGAAGTTGCAAGTTGATCACGTGTAAGGCTGAAAATTCAACTCTTTTCATGAAGGAGTCTTTGAAGATCTGATCCATTTTTTGATTGAGTTGATGGATCTTTTTGCGGATATTTTTTTTTAGTATTGAGTTTAAGCAATTGTGAAATGTTGAAATAGATATGGAAATAAATTAATAAAGTTTTTATTATATTAATGTAATAGAACAGATTTAAATATTTTGTGTTAGATTCAACTGTAGGATTGCATTTTTTTGAAGTTGTTAGAATTCTTTCAGCTGGCTTGTCAAGTTTTCTAAATGTGCTAGACTTGGTCAGATAAAATTCAATCTCCAGTGAATATAAGAGAAATAGTTTGGGGGAAGTAGTTGTAACTCATGTTGTAGTGTAAGAGCGAAAGAACTCTATGGGCTAAACTTGGTGTTTAGTATGGAGGTGTTTAGTATGTGATGGACTCTCATGGAATTGCTTGTTTTCAATTCTTGGGCTGAATTTTTGGATATTTAATGGAGATTTTTCGGAATGAAAATTTTTGTTTTGAAACTGATGTTAAATTTGCTAAATGTTTCTGTGTTTAGTGGAGGGGGATTGATTTCCAGATGTTAACTTTGCTCCTCACTGAGTGACAGAAACAATCATGTGATAGTATATTCAGTCAGCTGTGTAAGTTTTAGGGCTTGTGAGGAGAATCTAATTTTTGTGAAAGTGTTTTTGTACTGGTGGACTATTTCTCGGAAATAAGGAGTTTCTGTAGTCTTGGTGTCAACATTGGTTGATCTGTCCTAATATGTTAAGTATGGAAACAACAGTTTATCATTTGAGGTTTATTTGTGATTGTCTGAATTCAAGCAATCTGTATCCGTGCTACAACTCTTGCCTATGTGATTTTGTGTTTTTCGAGAGAGTGAGGTATGAAGACCTAGGGCTCCAGGCAAATTGGGAGAGATTGAAAGGGTAGGATAATTTTTGAGAATGGAGTCATGTGTTGATTCCAGACCGTGAAGTTTGTATGTTGTAAAAATGAGATTTGGTTATCTTTGAATTTAATCATGGGGTTCCACTATTCTTAAATTTTATAATTGAATATTAAAGATTTTTGATCTTTTTATTCAATGTGTGAAAATAATATTTTTATATTGTTTAAAACAGTTAATTGTGTAATATATTATTAATGTATATGATAATTGAAATTTCTTCCTATTATGGACTTTGAAGATTGTTTAATGAATATTACATTATTGAAAAAGTTTAATAAGTTTGTGATATTGACATGCTGTGTTCTTGTTGAAATATATGTAGGTTTTTTTCAAGTGTATATAAGGTATATAAAAGCAGTATATATCAATATTTTTGAGTATGTTTTAAAACCTAGGAGCCAGATCGAGTGGATCTTGTTGGTATGAGTGTAATTTTAAGTGACTACCTACCTGGTAAAAGTTGTTTTTTGACATGTGTAAATATTATATAAAAGTTTTTATTTTATGTATAAATATGTTTGAATATTTTGTGTGTTGGGCTGATCTGAACCTTTGGCTAATTTTTATTGTTTATTCTCGGTTATTGTGTCTTCTTTAAAGATTTATTAATATATTTGGAGTTAGTGTACAGGTGATTAAGTGCTGTTGAGATAATGGTCCTTTTTAAGATGTTATCCTTTTTTGTTCTAAATATGGACATCGTCAGGATTCACTAGTGTGTTAAGCTATCCTTAAGAGGATTAAAACTATAGTGGTGTATTTTAATATTCTTGTAGTCGCCTCTCCTTTTTAGATAAAAGTGTTAAGAGGGGGGTTTTGATAGGATTTAACATCAGTAGGATACTAGCAGTTCTTATCACTTTTATCTCCTTTCTAATATTTCTGTTCAGCACTAAAGTTTAAATGATATTTAAAGCAGAAGCTAAAAAGTTTATTTATCAATTTTAAAAAAATTAAATTTAAATTTAAAGTTCTATTTAATTTAATCAATAATTGAAATTAATTGTAAGATTTGGTAAGTGGAGAATTGAAAAGAATAATGTAAAAATAGGAGATCTAATGTTGTTAGTAGAGGAAAATACACCAAACAATAAGTAGCCATTAGGCAGAATTATTGAAGTATATTACGGTAATGATGAGAAATTTCGCGTAGTTCAGGTAAAAACTCAGAATGGAATTTTTAAAAAATCGATTAGTAAATTATGTATTTTCCTATGCCTGAAAACCATAGTACTTAAAAAAAAGATAAATATATATATATATGTGTGTGTGAGTGTTATATTGTTTTTTCTTTCAATTTTTATGTTTGAGTAAACATATATAGTGACCTTTTGTATTTATTTGTGTAATTAGTGTACTTGGTAAAAAAAGAGTTATTATTGAATGTGAAACATGTCAATGGGGGCCGGTATGTTCCATGTAGGCAGACGATACCGTGCTACCTATAATTAAAATCTCAGTGTCGAGAAAGTGAAAAGAAGTGAAGTGATTTTTATATTATTATTCCTAAGTTGTGTTTGAGAAATGTGCAGACGATAATGCAGCAGTGAGCTGCGAGTGAGTGTTATTCTTTTAATAAAGTGTTTTTTTAATATAATAAGTGCCTATGGAATAATTTGTGTAGTGTGTGCATTAATTTTACAATAATCTTGAACTAAAAACCAAACAAAACTAGAAAGTCACTAGCAGGAGATATCTAACATGCAAGGAATATCAATGCACATTAACATGAAGCCCACGTAGGAAGACAGAGATAATTTGTCAGATTTGTTGCACAGTAACTTTTAAAATAAATCGGTATATACATGAAACCGCGCAGTTTTGAACTGTATTTTATTATGCGTATAATGATTGCAGTGCAGCATTTCACTCTGATTTAGATACTTAGACTTTGAAATTTTCAGAATATTACGTTTTTGCGATAAATGCAAATCCTTTCGCTTGATTCTATGTTCATTTATACTCTTAAATTATTTCAAAATTTTAATAAAGTACATTGAATTTCACTTTTTTAATTTGTGATGAACCTTTATCCTATCTATCTCTCTCTATATATATATATATCTGTAATATAACAGTGTAAAAAGTTTTTTATAATATGATAACTATATAATTTGTTGGGATTTTATGCGTAATGTTTAACGATTTCGCTTAACTGGCTTTGATCTAGATAAAAAGAAATAAATTATTTAAAATGTTTTTCTAATTAAAAAAATATATTCTATAATATATCATCTCTTACATTTTAATTTCATGTTTTCACGTGAAAAAAAGCCCTTTAATATTCAGAAATAACTCCTTACTTCTGTCTGATAATGATCGCTTTACACTGATGATACAAAACACTTTAAATATATTATACCTTTGACCTAAAAACGAAACAAAGCTAGAAAGCCGCTGGAAGGAGAAATCTAACGTGCTAAGAATACTAATGTACATGGACAAGCGCATGTCGAAAGGCAAAGATAATTTGTCATTCTCTGTGTCATAGTAGCATTTAAAATAAATCTGTACATACATGAAAGCGTGCAATTTTGAAATGGGTTTCTTTACGTCGATAATGGCTACAGTAAAACATTCCATTTTGTTCTAGATAATTAGACTTTGGAATTTTCTGGATATTGCGTTTTTGCGATAAATATGTAAAATTAATGAAAATTTTCACAAAGGGTAATGTAATCTTTTCGCTTGGTTCTACGTTCATTTATAATCTTAAATTATGTCAAAATTTTAATACAATAATTTGAATACTGCTTTTTTTGTGATGAACCTTTATAAATATTTTCAACGTGATACAATAGAGAAAACAGATATTAAATCTACTTTAACAATATCATCTGTTAGAATTGTATATGTAATGTGTTGCGATTTCGTCGACTCGGCTTATAAAACAATTTATTTGAATACATGAATATTCATACTTCTACTAAGCGTAATACCAACTCAGTGAAAAATGTCCAAGCCGGGAATCGAACCCGGAACCCTTGGAATAGCGCTCCAAGTGCTCTACCATTTAAGCTACGAGGACGATACCCAGCTCAGCATTTTTCACTTCATATGTTGGCTAAGCTGCAAATCGCAGCACTAGATCCGTCTTCACGAGCACACAAGCTACGGCGTAACATGAGACATTATAGACCCAGCATCGGTAAATCACATTTATTTATCATATTAATCAATTTCTCGATTAATTTCAGCAATGAAATTACGCCTGAAATTTTAGATACATGAATATTCATACTTCTACTAAGCGTATTTATTTGAAGTTGTTTTCAAATTAAATCAAATCTATAATATACCATCTCTAAAATTTTAATTTGATGTTTTCACGTAAACAAATCATTTTATGTTAAGTAATAACTTACTATTTCTGTCCAATTACGATCGCTTTTATGAAAATCATGTATTCAAACTCATTAAAATGATTCTAGAGAACAATTTAAATATATTATACATTTGACCTAAAAACGAAAGAAATCTAGAAAGTCACTGGAAGTGGAAATCTGACGTGCAAGGAATATTAATGCACATTTAAAAGTACATGTCGGAAGACAAAGATAATCTGTCATTTTTTGTGATACAGCAGCTTTAAAAATAAATCGGTACATGCATGAAACCGTGTAGTTATGAAAATATGTTTCATTATATCTATAATGACTACAATATAACATTTAATGTTATTACAGAAAATTAGATTTTGGAATTTTCAGGATATTATATTTTTGTGATAAATGTAAAAATTAGTCGAAAGCTTCTCACATTGCAATATTTTCGTATGATTCTGTATTCATTTATAATATTAAATTATTTCAAAATTTGAATGCAGTACATTAAATTTCGCTTATTAATTTGCGCTGAACACTTATAATTTTTTTTTACGTAATGTAACAGCGTAATTATATTAACCAGCTATTATATTAACATTATAATAGCTTTATAATTTGTTGGAATTTTGGAATATAATTTGCTATATAATTTGTTGGAATCTTAACTGGGCTTATAAAATAATTTATTTGAAGTTGCTTTCAAATTAAATCAAATCTATAATATATCATCTCTAAAATTTTAATTTGATGTTTTCACGTAAACAAATCATTTTATGTTAAAAAATAACTTACTATTTCTGTCCAATTACGATCATTTCTATGAAAATCATATATTAAAACTCATTAAAATGATGCTAGAGAACAATTTAAATATATTATACATTTGACCTAAAAACGAAAGAAATCTAGAAAGTCACTGGAAGTGGAAATCTGACGTGCAAGGAATATTAATGCACATTTAAAAGTACATGTCGGAAGACAAAGATAATTTGTCATTTTTTGTGATACAGCAGCTTTAAAAATAAATCGGTACATGCATGAAACCGTGTAGTTATGAAAATATGTTTCATTATGTCTATAAGGACTACAATATAATATTTAATTTTGTTACAGATAATTAGACTTTGGAATTTTCAGGATATTAAATTTTTGTGATAAATGTAAAAATTAGTCGAAAGCTTCTCACATTGCAATATTTTCGTATGATTCTGTATTCATTTATAATATTAAATTATTTCAAAATTTGAATGCAGTACATTAAATTTCGCTTATTAATTTGCGCTGAACACTTATAATTTTTTTTTTACGTAATGTAACAGCGTAATTATATTAACCAGCTATTATATTAACATTATAATAGCTTTATAATTTGTTGGAATTTTGGAATATAATTTGCTATATAATTTGTTGGAATCTTAACTGGGCTTATAAAAAAATTTATTTGAAGTTGCTTTCAAATTAAATCAAATCTATAATATATCATCTCTAAAATTTTAATTTGATGTTTTCACGTAAACAAATCATTTTATGTTAAAAAATAACTTACTATTTCTGTCCAATTACGATCATTTCTATGAAAATTATATATTAAAACTCATTAAAATGATGCTAGAGAACAATTTAAATATATTATACATTTGACCTAAAAACGAAAGAAATCTAGAAAGTCGCTGGAAGTGGAAATCTGACGTGCAAGAAATATTAATGCACATTTAAAAGTACATGTCGGAAGACAAAGATAATTTGTCATTTTTTGTGATACAGCAGCTTTAAAAATAAATCGGTACATGCATGAAACCGTGTAGTTATGAAAATATGTTTCATTATGTCTATAAGGACTACAATATAATATTTAATTTTGTTACAGATAATTAGACTTTGGAATTTTCAGGATATTAAATTTTTGTGATAAATGTAAAAATTAGTCGAAAGCTTCTCACATTGCAATATTTTCGTATGATTCTGTATTCATTTATAATATTAAATTATTTCAAAATTTGAATGCAGTACATTAAATTTCGCTTATTAATTTGCGCTGAACACTTATAATTTTTTTTTTACGTAATGTAACAGCGTAATTATATTAACCAGCTATTATATTAACATTATAATAGCTTTATAATTTGTTGGAATTTTGGAATATAATTTGTTGGAATCTTAACTGGGCTTATAAAATAATTTATTTGAAGTTGCTTTCAAATTAAATCAAATCTATAATATATCATCTCTAAAATTTTAATTTGATGTTTTCACGTAAACAAATCATTTTATGTTAAAAAATAACTTACTATTTCTGTCCAATTACGATCATTTCTATGAAAATCATATATTAAAACTCATTAAAATGATGCTAGAGAACAATTTAAATATATTATACATTTGACCTAAAAACGAAAGAAATCTAGAAAGTCACTGGAAGTGGAAATCTGACGTGCAAGGAATATTAATGCACATTTAAAAGTACATGTCGGAAGACAAAGATAATTTGTCATTTTTTGTGATACAGCAGCTTTAAAAATAAATCGGTACATGCATGAAACCGTGTAGTTATGAAAATATGTTTCATTATGTCTATAAGGACTACAATATAATATTTAATTTTGTTACAGATAATTAGACTTTGGAATTTTCAGGATATTAAATTTTTGTGATAAATGTAAAAATTAGTCGAAAGCTTCTGACATTGCAATATTTTCGTATCATTCTGTATTCATTTATAATATTAAATAATTTCAAAATTTGAATGCAGTACATTGAATTTCGCTTATTAATTTGTGCTGAACACTTATAATTTTTTTACGTAATGTAACAGCGTAAAGAGTTATTAACCTTATAATAGTTATATAATTTGTTGGAATTTTATACCTAAGTTTTTGGATTTTGTTTTAACTGGTTTTGTTCTAAATAAATTAAAATAATTAACTTAACTTGTTTTTCCAAAAAAAAAAAAATTATAATGTATCGTGTCTAAAATTTTAATTTGATGTTTTCAAATAAAAAAAAAAATATAAAAAAATAACTGAATACTGCTGTATGATAACAATCGCTTCCAGGAAATTTATTTAATAAAACTCGTGACATTCATGCTACAGAACACTTTAAATAAATCATTCGTTTGACGTAAAATAGATTGCCAACAGTACTTTACACTTTTCATTATGTAAAAAAAAAAAAAAAAAAAAATGTATAAAAGTGTCCCTTTAAACTTAAGAAGTTATATTCAATGTAGCGCATAAAAGTTTTGAAAATAGATTATATATGAACGTGAGACAAAGCCGCCTATGGTGAAGCATAAGTCTCAAGCCGCCTATGGTGAAGCATAAGTCTCAAGCCGCCTGCCAACCATATATGAACGTAAAATCAAGAAAAATCATTGCCTTGTCATTTATAAGACTTCCATGATTTTTTTACATTTATCGCAAAAACGCAGTATCCTGAAAATTCCAAAGTCTAATTATCTACAAAAAAAAATGGGATAAAATATTGTAGTCTTTTATAGACATAATGAACACATTGCACGGTTTCATGTATGTACCGATTTATTTTAAAAGCTGCTGTGTCTCAAAAACGACAAATTATCTTTGCCTTCCGACATGCAGTAGTTCATGTGCATTAATATTCCTTGCACGTTAGATTTCAACCTTCCAGTGACTTTTTAGATTTATTTCGTTTTTAGGTCAAATGTATAATAAATTAAAAATATTCTCTAGCATCAATGTAAGGAGTTTAAATAAATGAGTTTCTTAGAAGCAAACGTTATTAGACAGAAGTACTAAGTTATTTTTGAATTTGAAAGGTTTCTCATGAAAACCTCAAATTAAAATTTTAGAAATGATATATTATTGTATTTTTTTTCATTTGGAAAAACGCTTAAAACATTTTATTTTATTTTATTTTATTTATATATATTTTGTAAACATATATTTTATTTATACATACATACACTAGAAACTCACTGGAAGAAGAATTCAGGGTTCGCAGCGTCCCGAAAATTTTCGCAGTTTCTTACCACAATTATAAAACGACAATATTTATACTAAAATTTCAGTGTAGGTGTCAAAGGCATTTTACATGAAGATTTTTGATTTAAAATACTGGTAGAAAGGTGCGAAAATTTTAGGGGCGCTGCTACCCCTGAGAATTCTAACGTGCACGGAATGTTAATGCACATGAACAAGCGCATGTTGGAAGACAAAGATAATATTTCATTTTTTGTGACACGGTAGGTTTTATAATAAATCAGTACATAGATGAAACCGTGCAGTTTTGAAATCTGTTGGATTATGTGTATAATTACTGCAATGTAACATTTCATTCTGTTTTAGATAATTAGACTTTGAAATTTTTAAGACATTGCTTTTTTCCCTAAGAATTCTAACGTGCAAGGAATATTAATGCACATGAACAAGCGCATGTTGGAAGACAAAGATAATATTTCATTTTTTTTGAGACGGTAGTTTTTATAATTAATCAGTACATAAATGAAACCGTGCAGTTTTGAAATCTATTTCATTATGTGTATAATTATTGCAATGTAACATTTCATTCTGTTTTAGATAATTAGACTTTGAAATTTTACAGACATTGCTTTTTCCCCTAAGAATTCTAACGTGCAAGGAATATTAATGCACATGAACAAGCACATGTTGGAAGACAAATATAATATTTCATTTTTTGTGACACGATAGGTTTTATAATAAATCAAACATAGATGAAACCGTGCAGTTTTGAAATCTGTTTCATTATATGTATAATTACTGCATTGTAACATTTCATTTTGTTTTAGATACCTAGACTTTAAAATTTTTAAGATATTGCGTTTTTTCCTTAAGAATTCTAACGTTCAAGAAATATTAATGCACATGAACAAGCGCATGTTGGAAGACAAAGATAATATTTCATTTTTTGTGACACGGTAGTTTTTATAATTAATCAGAACATAGATGAAACCGTGCAGTTTTGAAATCTGTTTCATTATGTGTATAATATTGCAGTATAATTACTGCAATGTAACACTTCATTCTGTTTTAGATAATTAGACTTTGAAATTTTAAAGACATTGCTTTTTTCCCCTAAGAATTCTAACGTGCAAGGAATATTAATATACATGAACAAGCGCATGTTGGAAGACAAAGATTTCATTTTTTATGACACGGTAGTTTTTATAATTAATCAGTACATAGATGAAACCGTGCAGTTTTGAAATCTGTTTCATTATGTGTATAATTACTGCAATGTAACATTTCATTCTGTTTTAGATAATTAGACTTTGAAATTTTAAAGACATTGCTTTTTTCCCCCTAAGAATTCTAACGTGCGAGGAATATTAATGTACATGAACAAGCTCATGTTGGAAGACAAAGATACTAGTATTTCATTTTTTGTAACACGATAGTTTTAGGTAGATTTCGTAAGAAATACTACCTATTGCAATCGCACCAGTTTATATATCTATCTATCTATCTATCTATCTATCTATCTATCTCACTTTTTTATGGACACGATAACTTCTATAATTCTTCACCAATCTCCACCAAACTTGTACATAAAATCAAAGGGGATAAAATCTTGGCTAAGTTCGTTAATGGGCAAAATCGGACCAAGGGGGACGGAATAGGGGGCGTTTTTGTGAAAACCGAAAAAACGCCATAACTTCTTTATTAAAGTAGATATCGAATCGGTTTAAAGTTTATATTACTTCTTAAAAATGGGCCAAAAGTATATGCATGACTTATACTTTTTTGATACTTTTTTGATACTATATTTGATAAATTTAGAAGTGGGCTCAAAGGGCGAAAAAACAGGGATTTTGAGAGAAAAAAATTCATAATTTCGTCAGTTTTCAAGATATCAAGTCCAACTAAATTTTTTGTAAATGTTCTTAAAATTATCTAAAACTTTTGTATCTACAAGTTTTTGATAAGACCAACTTTTACCGATGAAAAAAATTAAAAACGAAAAGAAAAAGGGCGCTGAAAAAAGAGAAAAATCCATAACTCCGTCAATTTTTAAGATATCAAATCTGATTAAATTTATTTTACATCTTCTTAAAAATATCTACAACTTTTATATTGACAAGTTTTTCATAGGACTAATTCTTATAGCAAAAACAAATTAAACAAAAATAGGAGTTGGAGAAAAAACCTCAAATCCAAACTGCTTACATTCTGACTCATTTTTAAATTCATTTTTGATTTTAAACGCATCCAAATAGTAGATCCTCTTATTTAGAAACTGTATAAAGTGATGCATTGGTCAATTTTCTGATAAAGACAGAATATATTTCAAAAAAAGGCTACCAAAAAGGGTATTTTGAACAGAATTTCCGAAAGTCATCGGTACTGAAAATTGAAGGAAGTATTCAAATAAGAAATTGCGTTTTTTTCTGACTCGTTTTTAAATCCATTTTTGTTCTCAAACGCATCCAATTTACAGATCCTCTTATTTAGGAACTATATAATGTGATGCATTGGTCAGTTTTTTGATAAAGACGGAATATATTTCAAAAAAGGCTACCAAAAAGGGTATTTTGAACAGAATTTTCTGAAATCATCGTGACAGAAAATTTAAGGAAGTGTTCAAATAAGAAATTGCGTTTTTTTTCTGACTCGTTTTTAAATCCATTTTTGCTCTGAAATGCATCCAATTTACAGATCCTCTTATTTAGGAACTATATAATGTGATGCATTGATCGACAGAATATGTTTGAAAAAGGATTGAGACAGAATATGTTTTGAAAAAGGCTACCAAAAAGGGTATTTTGAACAGAATTTCCCGAAGTCTTTGTGATTTGAAAATTTAAGGAAGTTTTCACATAGAAAATTGCGTTTTTTATGACTCGTTTTAAAATCCATTTTCGCTCTTAAACGCATCCAATTTACAGATCCTCTTATTTAGGAACTATATACTGTGACGTATTGGCCAGTTTTTTGATAAAGATAGAATATATTTTTTAAAATTCTGTCAAAATGAGTATTTCGCACAAAATTTTTCGAAGCAATAATGATTATAGAATTAAGGATGTATTCAAACAACAAATCGGTTATTTTATGACTCATTTTTAAATTCAATTTTTTTCTCAAATGCATTCAACTGACAGTTTTTTGTTATTTAGGAGCTGTATAATGTACTGTTTTGGTCGATTTTTTTAATAAATTCAGAATTTATTTCAAAATATGTTGTCAAAACGGGCATTTGAGCTGAATTTTTCTTAAGATGATTCTGATAAAACCAGTTTTTTCAGAAAAATGAAATTAAAAAATTTTCATAAACGGCCAAATGAAGTTATTAAACTGGGTTTAT
Organism: Maratus speculifer; assembly: GCA_964019185.1. Lineage (NCBI taxonomy): Eukaryota > Metazoa > Arthropoda > Arachnida > Araneae > Salticidae > Maratus > Maratus speculifer. The sequence continues at coordinate 150,099,504 of OZ025302.1, forward strand.
CTCTAATCATATATATATATATATATATATATATATATATATATATATATATATATATATATATATTGTTGAAATGAGCAATCTTCGAAATCTACCTCCGCCTATAGGCCCAGCCGACAGGGATTTTTATAATTAATCAGTACATAGATGAAACAAGGAATGTGCAAGGAATATTAATGCACATGAACAAGCGAGTGTTGGTAGACAAAGATAACATGTCATTTTTGTGACACGGTAGTTTTTATAATAAATCAGTACATATATTAAATCATGTAGTTTTAAAATCTAGTTCATTATGTGTATAATTACTGCAATGTAATATTTCATTCTGTTTAAGATAATTAGATTTTTAAATTTTTAGGATATTGCGTTTTTTTTTTATCGATAAATGTATAAAATTAATCGATTTCTTTCACGAAGGACAATGTAATCTTTTCGTTTGATTCAATGTACATTTATAATTAATATATTTTTCAATATTTTAATGCAGATTTTTTATTTTGTTATGCCTTTATGTAATTTCTTTGAGGAATGTAACAGTGTAAAGAGTACTAACAATATGTTAACTATTTTATTTATTGGAATTTTATACCTAATATTTTGAGATTTTGTCGTAACTGGATTTTCTCTAAATAGAAAGAAATAAATTATTTTCAGTGTTTTTTTTAATTAAAAAAAATCTATTATATGTTCCCTCTAAAATTTTTATTTGATGTTTCCAGGTGAACATTTTATTTTATTCAGGAGTAATTTTTTTACCTCTGTCTAATAACGATCACTTATAAGAAAATTATTTATTCAAACTTTATTCATTGATGTTGTAGAACATTTTTAATTTATTATATGTTTGACCTAAAAACGAAACAAATCTAGGAAGTCACTGGAAAAAGAAATCTACCATGGAAGGAACATTAATGTACATGGACAGAAACATGTCGAAACACAAAGTTAATTTGTCATTTTTGTGACACCAGTAGCTTTTAATGCAGTTTTAGAATGTGTTTCATTATGTGTATAATAACTGCAGTATAACATTCCGTTTTGTTGTAGATGAATAAAATAATTTATATATATATATGTGTGTGTGTTTGTGTGTGTTTGTGTAAAATATATATATAAATAAAATAAATTATTTTAAGCGTTTTTCCAAATGAACAAAATATATAATATATCATTTCCAAAATTTTAATTTGAGTTTTTCACGTGAACAATACCTTTTAAATTCAAAAATAAGTTATTACTTTTGTCTAATAACGTTCTCTTCGAGGAAACCCATTTATTTAAACTCATTACATTGATGCTAGAGAACATTTTTTTTTTAATTATACGTTTGACCTAAAAACGAAAGAAATCTAAAAAGTCACTGGAAGGTGATATCTAACGTGCAAAAATTATTAATGTGCATGAACAATAGCATGTAAAAAGACAAAGTTAATTTGTAATTTTTGTGACACAGTAGCTTTTAAAATAAATCGGTACATACATGAAAGCATGTAGTTTTAAAATGTATTTCATTATGTGTATAATGACTGCAGTATAGCATTCCATTCTGTTGTAGATAAATAAAATAATATATATAGAGAGATACAAAAACTACACTATAATATACAATATTTCTGAACTGAATAAAAAAAAATTATTAAGCTAAACAAAAGAAAATGAACATACCTTATGAACAATCCTGAAAAATCACAAAAATAAAACGTAAAACAGGAAAGAAAATGATTTAACTTACATCATAAAAACTGGAAACTAAGAATAAAAGATAAACAAGAAAAATAAAACAGTGGAGATTATATATATATATAGCGTTTTTCCAAATGAAAGAAATACAATAATATATCATTTCTAAAATTTTAAGTTGAGTTTTTCACGTTAACAACACCTTTATAATTCAAAAATAAGTTATTATTTTTTTGTAATAACGTTCGCTTCCAGGAAATTCATTTATTTAAACTCATTACATTGATGCTAGAGAACATTTTAAATTTAATATACGTTTGACCTAAAAACGAAAGAAATCTAAAAAGTCACTGGACGGTGAAATCTAACATGCAAGGAATATTAATGCACATGTCGGAAGCAAAGATAATTCGTCAATTTTATGACCCAGTAGCTTTTAAAATAAATTGGAACATACATGAAACCGTGAAGTTTTGGAATGTGTTCATTATGTCTATAAAGACAAGAATATGTTATTCCATTATGTTGTACATAAATTGGACTTTATAATTTTCAGGATATCGTGTTTTTGAGATAAATGTAAAAAATGATGGAGGTCTTATAAATGACATGTCAATGATTTTGCTTGATCCTATGTTCATATATAATAAATTTTTTTTTAAACTTTTATGCACTACATTGAATATAGTTTATTTAGTTTAAAAGGCACTTTCATATGTATATATTTTTACATAATGAGAAGTCTAAAATACTATTGGCAATCTATTTATAATGTTATTAGTAAGCCTCTGCATATTTTTTTTACCTATGCATACTTTTTCTTGAAAAAAAAATCAGTAAGCACTCTATACTGATTATCTTACACGAAAAGTTAAAAAAGGTATACCATATAAGGTACCTGTGCCTAATATGGACACCCTAAGGAAAATATTTTTTTTTTCACTCCCATGTACACATGATAGAACTCCACAAATATATGACTATGATCCCTGCACTGTTGACTATCATTATTAAAATTAGCGACCTTGTAACTATTATAGTTTTTATTTAAATGATAAAAACAAAAAATGTTTACAAATGTCCATATAAGGAACAACTAGTCCCTATTATGGACAGGTGGCTTCTTATTGACTTACTGCACAGGGGGTATGAATAAGCCACTCTTCTATGGAATTTTAGATGAGAGGGGATAAAAAATATATCTTAAAGTGTTGTGGGGAGGGTAGGGCACAGTAAGTATCTTCAGAACATGCACTTTAGAACGGGTGGTCATTTTCGGTTGTGGCTCTTCGAAGACCGATGCAAAGCACCTTAGTTACAACAAAATATTATGAAATAATGTAGTTGGTTTTGCTTATCTTTTTATTTTTGTGAATCTGAAGATTCACCTCCTTTACTTCCAATGTGGACATAAGGTCTGCATATTGGGAATCGGGAGTAGCTTTATTAAATCTTGTAATAAATAATTAAAGAAAATATTTTCAAGCAATATATGCAATAGCAATCGAAAATAGGTTTTAAAAGCTTTCTAAAACACTCCACTTTTCAATATTTAAAGTAATTTTAGAATATTTAATAAGAATTTAAACTTTCCTGTAATTACTATCAGCACACAACGAAACAACAAGTTTCCTTCTAAATGGCGAACAGCGAGCTTTTTTGTACTTTGCTGGCTTAATTTCTTTTCAACTGCTTTTTTTCATGGACATGTAGAGCAATCTCTCTATAAAAATTGTTACTTTTAAAAATATTAAGGGTGTCCATATTGGGTACAAATACCTTAATAAAGAATACATGCTTTTCTGTCGATACTACTTTAAAATGTAATTTAAGTTTTTATTATCACTGAAGTATCTGACCGGGATTTACTGCGTTACAGTTATAGGTGAAAACAATTTTAGTTTTATATTCAAAAGTCTGACATTTTTTTTCGTTTAATATACATTATCTTTAATATACTATTAAAGTATTACTGTATATTAAAGTTTATTTTTAATTTCAGTGAAATTCTCGGATAACATTTACACATATGAACTGTAAAAAATTGTAAATTTACAGTATTTAACAATGAATTACTCCAGTAAATTTAAGAAAAATGTCATTTTTTCCAGATAAATGGTACACTTCTGTTAGTTTTATGTTGTACGGCAAAATCCGTTTATCTAAAGGCAAAGTCCGTTAACCTAGAATAAAGTCCATTTTTTGTGATAATTTCCTTGAATCTCTGCTACAGAAAAATGTTGCAGATATTTTTACAGTGTTATTCCATTTTATGTATAAGTAGGAAAAAAACAAGTTCAGGAAAAACAAAAATCATTGCCGCGTAATATATAGTGCGCGTTTATATATAACGAATGATTTTTTTAAATAGAAAAATGTAGCAAATTAATCTAAACTTCAGAATACAAATGAGCACTTGGGTTTAAAATCTTGCCATATAAAGGATAATCATTACTAATACAAATAATAAGAAATTGCCTTTTTTCTATCCATCTGCTCCGTTTGTCCTCATGACCTGAGAAAAAGAAGACTAAATTTTTTAATTAGAATGAGCTTTATCGTGTATTTCTGATATTATAAAATATTGCTGTACTTTTAAAATTTACCTAATGTTCCACTTAGTCGACGAAATTGTTTTTTTTAATAAGATAAGTTTTGGAAGACACACCCTTAAATATAATTTTCTATTTAGATAACGGAAAATTATAAGAATATGATAATACTTTACGCAAAATTGAAATGATTCAATGTATATATATGTATAAAAAAAGGTATATATATTTAAATATATATATACAAATTCTAATTTTAGTAAAAATAATTTGATAATGACAGCAATCAATATACTTAATATATATATATATATATATATATATATATATATATATATATATTGAGAGACTAGTCGTAACTTGGGAATGTGGTTAAAAAAATGTCTATAATTTAAGAATTTTACACAAGAACTAACTCAATAATCAACAATTTAAACAACTTATCCAATAATCTCTTGGTTCGTTCGGAAAGTTGTGTGCCAATTGTGTTTGGAAAAATCAATTCATACCGGAAAATTCTGCTCATTAATTACTAAACATTGGCTATCTGTAAAAATGTTTAATAATTAAATGATAGAATTTTTTGGTGTGAATTAATTTTTTCAAATGGACACGACATTTTGAATGACCCAATAACACAAGAACTTCAAACTTGTAACCAGCGCCATTCAAACTAATCTTTTTCAAGGTTTTAAGTTTGCTAAGGTCGTTAAAATAAATTGCAGCATGCACAAAAGCCTTAATTTCCTGGAGGCATTGTTTACTAGATCGACCAAATTCCCAGTCAATGAAACTAGCTAACTTCGATCTGAAATACCATTTTAACTTTACTTAAATACTCACGTCCGTGTTTAATTGTTTGCGTCAGATCCTCTCAACTGCAAGTTGATTTATCTCTCGTGATTTCTCTCTGATTATTTCTCGTGAATTTGTGTTTAATTCATATTACCATTTAGGAACATTAAGTAAAATCGAAACATTTAATGTCATGTTAAAATATATTTTTATGTGATTTTAAACTATATAATTAAATTGTTTGTATTTTTGTATTTTATTTTAATAGCATATATTCTTCATATTTTTTTATATCAGTATATTAATAAAGTTTATAAAATGTTTATTTCTATTTATTCTGATTTCTTAATTTGATAAAATCAGAACTGTTGAATAGTAATAACATATGGGCGCAAGAATGTAACAAAAGCTTGGGTCAACTTTAATGCATATTTTGTTTTAATAATGTTTACACGTCAAGGAATATTTTTTGTGTTAACAGTTTTTTTTGGAAAATAATCTTCTGCATTCTAGTTAGTAGTGAATTATAGGTTATATTCAACAGAAATTTAGCACAAATCAATTTTTCATGTTTGTGGTATAGTTGAATATAAACGCAACCTTCCAAAGCGTTCCTGAACCTTTGAGCTTTACAGGGTGCGGCAAGTATTTTTGTACAAATTAACGCCTGTTTTAACACGTTCGCTGCTGCTTACGTAAAGATGTGATGCTAGATAGTGCCCACTGTAAAAGTGGGTTTTTCCCAGAAGCCGATTTACTTGTTATAACAAAGAATCAGTGAAAGATTTTCCCGCGCCAGCTCGTGACTGGCTATTTGACGGCACCCCCACATACCGCGCGGCGCGTGAATGGCCCCTTAACATTGGCGCCATATCACGCACTTTATATATATTTTACAAACTGATAATACCCGTTCGCTGCCGCTCACGCGTTAAAACTTGAGCAGACACTAGAGGTAGTGCATTTTTTTAAAGTTCTGTTCAGATGACCACATATATAATTAATGGCATGATTCATTCAAACTACCATCAAGAGCAATATTAATCTTGACACAATATCAAAACCAAATTCAGGCAGTTATCAGATGAGTGTTGGGAATATTTTCAATTAAATACAAACGGCTGCCTTCAGAGATGCAGCAGTGTTTTGTGGATGCCTATTGTAGTCGATTTTATTCTCGTCACAAATGTAAAAACCGGTCGGACTAACCTCTTCAGATCTGATGTATAGTATAGGATACACATATTTACAACTTTTTCACGCATATAAATAATGTTAATAAAGGAAAAAATAGCGAAAATGGAGCCTAACACACAGCAGAACAAGATTAAATAGCAATTTGTTTCATATAGCGCTTTTTTAGTGAGTTGTGTGTAATATGAAAATGACTTGCAGTATAAAAGTATGAAATGTATAAAACTGAAAACATAAATAAATTTACTGTGTGTTGATACCATTTGTAGAGTCCATTAGTAATAGAAAAATGTAATGTATATATTTATTTTATGTTTTTCAATGTTTTTGCAGTCCTAAAAATAAAATAAAGAACTAAAAAGAAATAAAAATTAATAAATTGTGAAAAAGTATACTTAATAAGTCCCTATTTATCATAAAATTATATTTTACTGTACAGAAATTGTACAAAATTTATATTTTCCTTTTTTCGCTTTTCAATATTTCTTAGTTATCAGTTTGTTAAATATATATTCATAACTGAAATTTAAAAAAAAAAATCCCTGTCGGCTGGGCCTATAGGCGGAGGTAGATTTCGAAAAGTGCTCATTTCAAAAAAAAAAAAAAAAAAAAAAAAGAATGATTTGAGATAAATTTAGTTTAATAACATCATTTGGCCGTTTATGAAAAATTTTAATTTCATTTTTCTGCAAAAACTGGTTTTATCAGAATCATCTTAAGAAAAATTCAGCTCAAATGCCCATTTTGACAACATATTTTGAAATAGATTCTGAATTTATTAAAAAATCGACCAAAACAGTACATTATAAAGTTCCTAAATAACAAAAAACTGTCAGTTGAATGCATTTGAGAAAAAATTGAATTTAAAAATGAGTCATAAAATAACCGGTTTGTTGTTTGAATACATCTTTAATTCTTTAATCATAATTGCTTCGGAAAATTTTGTGCGAAATACTCACTTTGACAGCATTTTTAAAAATATATTCTATCTTTATCAAAAAACTGGCCAATGCGTCACAGTATATAGTTCCTAAATAAGAGGATCTGTAAATTGGATGCGTTTGAGAGCGAAAATGGATTTTAAAACGAGTCATAAAAAACGCAATTTGCTATGTGAAAACTTATATTTTCAGTCACGATGATTTTAGAAAATTCTGTTCAAAATATCCCTTTTGGTAGCCTTTTTGGAAATATATTCCGTCTTTATCAAAAAACTGACCAATGCATCACTTTATATAGTTCCTAAATAAGAGGATCTGTAAATTGGATGCGTTTAAGAACAAAAATGGATTTAAAAACGAGTCAGAAAAAAACGCAATTTCTCATTTGAATACTTCCTTCAATTTTCAGTCCGGATGACTTTCGGAAATTCTGTTCAAAATACCCTTTTTGGTAGCCTTTTTTGAAATATATTCTATCTTTAACAGAAAATTGACCAATGCGTCACTTTATACAGTTTCTAAATAAGAGGATCTACCATTTGGATGCGTTTAAAATCAAAAATGAATTTAAAAATGAGTCAGAATATAAGCAGTTTGGATTTGAGGTTTTTTCTCCAACTCCTATTTTTGTTTAATTTCTTTTTGCTATACGAATTGGTCCTATGAAAAACTTGTCAATATAAAAGTTGTAGATATTTTTGAGAAGATGTAAAATAAATTTAATCAGATTTGATATCTTAAAAAGTGACGGAGTTATGGATTTTTCTCTTTTTTCAGCGCCCTTTTTCTTTTCGTTTTTAATTTTTTTCGTCAGTAAAAGTTTGTCCTATCAAAAACTTGTAAATACAAAAGTTTTAGATAATTTTAAGAACATTTACAAAACATTTAGTTGGACTTGATATCTTGAAAACTGACGAAGTTATTAATTTTTTTCTCTCAAAACCCCTGTTTTTTTCGCCCCTTGAGCCCACTTCTAAATTTATTAGAAATCTGTCATGCATATACTTTTGGCCCATTTTTAAGAAGTAATATAAACTTTAAACCGATTCGATATCTACTTTAATTAAGAGGTTATGGCGTTTTTTTCGGTTTTCACAAAAACGCCCCTTATTCCGACCCCCTTGGTCCGATTTTGCCCATTAACGAACTTAGCCAAGATTTTAATCCCTTTTGATTTTATGTACCAGTTTGGTGGAGATTGGTGAAGAATTATAGAAGTTATCGTGTCCATAAAAAAGTGATATATATATATATATATTTATATATATATATATACATATAAGGTACCCTGGGGTAATAACGCCAAGTGCTTATATTTTGCATAATTATGAAATAATCGGGTAAATGACACCCATGTGCTCTGCGCAGAAGGATTTTGAGTCATATAAATCGCAAAAAACAGCTTCAAGTTAATTTGTTTCATTTTTAGGTCTTATTGTTTTTACAAACAACTAAAATTAACACTTGATCTAAAATTTGCGAGATACGTTTTGTGATGTGAAGACTATCTTTTTTATACGGAAACACTTTGTTAATTACATAAATTTGTAGTACATTTCATGGACTTTCAAAATGTTGTTGAAGATTTTGGATATCTTCTCGAGATAATTTTTAATTTAAATTGTACAGCGCATTAACTATAACGGGGTAATAGCGCCAATCCTTGGCATTAATACCCCGGTTGATTCCCTACAGTGGCCGAGCTACATCCTAAATACTGATTCAAATAAACACAGTTAAAACTGTGTAATGCTTCTAATAATTCTATTTAAGCGGTCCTTTTTAAGCAAAAAGAAGCTCACGATCTGATATTCTTTTGCCTCACCCCCCCCCACACACACACACCACCCGTTTATTTTTCTTACACTTTCACAAAAAATTGAACATTTTCAATAGCTTAGAATGCAATTTGTCAATTTCTAAGTTTGTAGAGTTTGTATTTTTAGAATTGGGCAATCTACATGCAATTATCCCATCTTATTTCATAGTTTTGTTTGCATGGCGTTATTACCCATATAGGTGGGTAATAACGCCAAATAGCATTGGTCAAAAAATCACGCCATTACATTTTATGAATACATATCTGTTAAATTATTTTTTTATATAGATAATCAATGAGTTGCGGTATCAGATCCTATATTTGTTTGAAAAATACAATTTAAAACTAAGCCGTGAAAATTGGTAGAACCTTAACGTGGCGTTATTACCACAGGGTACCTTATATATATAAACTGGTGCGATTGCAAAAGGTAGTATTTCTTACGAAATCTACCTAAAAATACATATATAAACCCTGGGGTTTATTTATTAGTAGAAATCTGTGTGGATGAGATGTTCATGAAAGTTTTCGCCCATTCGTTATTGGATGAAATAGTACCAAAAAATTGACGGTAAACTACAATTAAATAAAAAAAAATTGTATAAATTACCATTAAAACATAAAAAGGGCACAACATGCGCTTATTATAACATAACATTTAATAGGCAAATAATACAAGTTTACTTCAGCTGGTAATAGTTTGCAAAAATTTCAAATCGTTTTTGCTATATTTAAATATTTCTATGTGAATCGACATGTATTTTTTGTATGTAGTTTCTAATTTATAACTTTTTTTTCCAGGTAAGTGAAGTTCTTTCCTATGCAGTATCAAACACAGTAAGTTTTACTGCCTGTTATTTTTTTCTTTTTAAGGGGTAACAAAAGTTGTGTATCAGGGGTGACATGGTTAGCTGTTAATATTTATGAACTATTTTTTTTAAGAAATGACTGAAGCAATTTCAGTATGTGTGTATTTATACATATACAGGGTTGCGTCATGTTTTACGAATATGAAACAAAAATATTTTTTAGAAAAAATGTCTGATTTAAATGGCGTAATGAGATAATCATAATGCTTATGTATGCTTCTGTCAAGATATTAAAAAAAAAAATCTCTGTCTCTGTCACTTTGTTACAACTTTTCTCAAAATCCGATAAAGTAAGAATCAGTCCATATTTGAAGAAAAAGAAATTACCGTAAAGTATATGAATATTTTCAAAATAAGACGAAATATATATTAGAGATGAATTATTTCTTTTAATAAAACAATCTTCGTATTTTCATATCTTGATGTAGAAAAAATATTTTTTAAGATCTACTGCTAGATTCTATTTAATATAAACTGTCGGATTTCTAAATTATTTGTACTCATAATAATCCAAAAAAAGATAATGAATTTATTATTTTTTATTTATAATGTAAATTTCAAAAACAAGTTACAAGATACAAAAAAAGTATATTTTTGTTTTATTTTGTAAATTATGCATTTTAATGTTTCCAAGACAAACGATATGTGTCACAGTTAACAAGTATGCAATAAAAATCTCTCAGAAAAAATTTACGATTCAAATGACATAATGAGGTAGTCATAATGCATATGTTTGCTTCTGACAAGTTATGAAAAGAGAAAACTGTCTCTGTCTTTATGACTTTGTTCTATCATTTCATGAAATCCAATCAGGTAAGAATGAATGACTTTTTGAATTAAAAGAAATTTCAATAAAGCATATGAATATTTTGAAAAGAAGATGCAATATTTTTTTAGAGATGAATTATATCTTTTGGCGATCACTTAATAAAAAAAATTGTTCATATCTGCATATTTAGATATAGTAAACATACTTTTGTAAGATTTCCTGCTAGATTCTGGTTAAAATAAACTGTCAGATTTCTAAACTATTTACAGTCATAATAGACCTAAAAAACTGATCTATTAGTGATTTTTTTTACAATGTAAATTTCAATAACAATTTACAAAATACAAGAAAAAGTAAATTCTTCTTTTATTTTTTTTAATTATGTATTTCAATTTTTCTAAGTAAATCAATATGTGTCATGATTTAGGAATTTGTAATAAAGGTCTTTCAGAAAAATATATGATTCATCTGACGTAATTAGGTAGTCATAATGTGTATGTATGCGTCTGACAAGCTATCAAAAGCGAAAAATTGCTTTATCTCTGTCACTTTGTTTCGTCTTTTCTTGAAATCCGATAAGGTAAGAATCCATATTTGAAGGAAATGAAATTTCAGTAAAATGTATTAATATTTTGAAAAGAAGATGCAATATTTTTTTAGAGATGAATTGTTTCGTTGAATAAAACAATCTTCGTTTTATCATATTTTGATAAAGTGAAAATACTTTTTAAAGATCTATTGCCAGATTCTATTTAATATAAACTGTCGGATTTCTAAATAATTTGTACTCATAATAATTCTAAAATAATAATAAATTTATTGTTTTTATTTATAATGTAAATTTTAAAAACAATTTACAAGAAACAAAAAAAAGTAAATTTTTGTTTTATTTTCTAAATTATGTATTTCAATTTTTCAAAGTAAATCGATATGTGTCAAACTTCACAAATGTGCAATTAATAACTCTAAAAAATGTACGATTCAAATGACATAATGAGGTAGTCATAATACAGTCGTATGCTTCTGACAAGTTATAAAAAGAGAAAACTGTCTTTATCACTTTGTTTTATCTTTTAATAAAATCCGATGAGGTAATAAAGAATGCCTTTTTGAAGAAAAAGAAATTTTTATAAAGCATATGAATATTTTGACAAGAAGTTGCAATATATTTTTACAGATGAATTATTTCTTTTGGCGATCTTTTAATAAAAAAGTGTTCGTATTTTCATATTTTGAAATAGTAAACATATTTCTCTATGATTTACTGCTATATTCTGGTTAATATAAACTGTCGGATTTCTGAATTATTTACAGTCATAATAGACCTGAAAAACTGATATATTTACGGATTTTTATTTACAATGTAAATTTCAATAACAATTTATAAAATACAAGAAAAAATAAATTCTTCTTTTATTTTTAAAATTATGTATTTCAATTTTTCTAAGTTAATCAATGTGTCATACTTTACAAAAATGCGATAAAAATCTTTCAGAAAAATGTATGATTTAAACTGCGTAATGAGATAGTCATAATGCATATGTTTGCTTCTGACAAGCTATCAAAAAAGAAAAATTTCTCCGTGTCTGTCACTTCGTTTCATCTTTTCTTCAAATATGATAAGTTCAGAATCCACCTATATTTGAAAGAAATGAAATTTCAGTAAAGTAAAAGAATATTTTGAAAAGAAGATACAATATATTTTTAGAGATGACTTATTTTTTTTTAATTATTTCTTATAATAAAACAATCTTCGTATCATCATATCTTGATATAGTACACTGTAAAAAAAATATGTGAAGGCACTAAACATTTTCTAGGATACTGGGATTCCAAGAACTTTTCATGTAACGATAACAGGAAAAATTCATGGAATCGATTCTGAAACTTGAATTTTTGCTGTTACCGTTACAGGAAAAGTTCTTGGAATCCCAGTTTTTTTAGAAATGGTTTAGTACCTTTGCAGATTTTTTTACAGTGTAAAAATAGTTTTGTAACATTTACTGCTAGATTCTGGTTAATAAGGTATTTGTACCCTATATGAACAGGGCTCTCAATATGGACACCCCTAATATTTTTAAAGGTAATAATTTAGATCGAGAATTGGCTCAACATTTTCTCGAAGAAAAGCAGTTGAAAAGATAATTAAGGCTGGAAAGTGTAAAAAAGCGCGTTGTTCACTATTTAGGAGGGAACTTGTTGTTTCGAGATGTGCTGATCTTAATTACTTGTAAGCTTAAAATCTTATTAGATATGATAAAGTTTTATTAAATGTTGAAAAGTGGAGTATTTTAGAAAGCTAATAAAACATATTTTCGATTGCTATTGCATATTTTGCTTAAAAATATTTTCCTTATTCATTTGTTACAAGATTTAGGAAAACTACGCCCGGTTCCCAATATGGACAGCTTATGTCCCCATCGACTACAACAATAAGAAAGAAGAAAATACAACGTTGCCAAGCAATAAATTGGAAAGGCATCAAAGTGGTAAAATCTTTGTTCAATAAGATTCCATTTGAACAATCTCCCAAAAACCTTCCTCCAAAAAACCCTTGCAGAAAAATAAAAAGAAGCCCCTCCCCCCATTAGGATATCTGTTGGCGAAATCGTAGGTACCAATGGTATGATTTCCTCAACAAAGGAGTGCTGGTACTGCTTCTTTTGCTGTATTGATTTTTCAAACATGCGGCCATGCATCACATGTGGTAGATATGTTCATGAGGATTATGTGGGACTTACTGCCCATGGTGAAAAAGTTTCTATTTGTCCAAGCTGTGAGGACTGAGTAATAACAGATGTAAATTCGCAGAGAGATGCAATAAAGCTAAGCAAAACCAACAATATTATTTCATAATATTTACTAGTAAATAAGGGGCTTTGCATGGGTCTTCGAAGGGTAAAAACCGAGAATCACCCCCCCCCTTTCTAAAATGCATGTTCTGAAGATATTTACTGTTCCCCCTCCTCTTCCGAATACTTTAAGATACATTTTTTTATTCCCTCCCCTCTAAAATCACTTGGAAGAGTGGCTCTTTCATACACAATGTGTAGAAAGGGAATAAGGAAACACTTGTTCATAATAGGGACAGATAGTTCCTTATATGGACACTTGTAAACATTTTTTTTATCATTTAAATTAATCCAGAACAATTACAAGGTCACTAATTTTAATAATGATAGTCAACAGTCCAAGGATAGTGGTCACATATTTTTGGAGTCCTATGACTTGTAGATGGGGGTGAAAAAAATACATTTTCCTTAGGGTGTCCATATTGGGTACAGGTACCTTATAAACTGTCGGATTTCTAATTTATTTGCATTCTTAATAATCTTAAAAAACTGATAAATTTATAGGTTTTTATTTATAATGTAAATTTTAAAGACAACTGACAAAATACAAGAAAAATAATTTTTTTCTTGTACCTTTTAAACTTTTCTAAGTAAATTGATATGCGTCATACTTTACAAATATGCAATAAAAATCTTTCATAATAATGTATGATTCAAATGACATAATGAGATAGTCATATTGTCTATGTATGCTTCTGACAAGCTATCAAAAGAGAAAGCTTTATCTGTCTCTGTCACATTGTTTCATCTTTTCGTGAACTCCAATAAGGTGAGAATCAATCCATATTTGAAGGAAATGAAATTTCAGTAAAGTATATGACTATTTTGAAAAGAAGATGCAATATTTTTTTAGAGATGTATAATTTATTTTGAATTATTTCTTTTTATAAAACAATCTTCGTATCTTCTATCGTATATTTTGATATAGTAAAAATATTTTTGTAAGATTTACTGCTAGATTTTATTTAATATAAACTGTCAGATTTCTAAATTATTTACAGTCATAATAGATCTAAACAAATTATATGTTTAGTGATTTTTATATGCAATGTAAATTTCAACAAGAATTTACAAAATACAAGAAAAAGTAAAATCTTCTTTAATTTTTAAAATTATGTATGTTAATTTTTCTAAGTAAATCAGTATGTGTCATACTTTACAAATATGCGATAAAGATCTTTCTGAAAAAATGTACGATTCAAAAGACGTAATTATAACCACCTCGCATATGCGTAGTGAGGTAGTCAAAATGCATAAGTATGCTTCTGACAAGTTCTGAAAAGAACATTTCGATATAGTAAATACATTTAATTGATATTTGGATACAGTAAATATATTTTTGTAAGATTTAAAGCTAGATTCTAGTTAATATTAACTATCGGATTTCTAAATTATTTCGTCAGAAAAGTCATAATAGACCTAAAAAACCTAAATATATTTAGAGATTCATAAAAAAATATATATGATTCAGATGACGTAATGAGATAATCATAATGCATATGTAAGCTTCTGACAAGCTATAAAAGAATAACATTTCTCTGTCCCTGTCACTTTGTTTCATCTTTTCCTGAAATCCGATAAGGTACGAATGAATCCCTATTCGAAGGAAAAGAAATTTCAATAAAGCATATGAATATTTTGAAAAGAAGATGTAATATTTTTTTAGAGATGAATTATTTCTTTTGGCTCTCTTTTAATAAAACAATATTCGTATCTTCATATTTGGATATAGTAAATATATTTTTTTAAGATTTAAAGCTAGATTCTAGTTAATATAAAATATTGGATTTCTAAATTATTTGCATTCACAATAGAACTAAAAAACTGATATATTTAGTTGTTTTTTTATTTCTAATGTAAATTTCAATAACAATTTATAAAATACAAGAAAAAGTAAAATCTTCTTGTATTTTGTAAATTATGTATTTCATTTTTCTATGTAAATTGGTATACACCATCTTTTATAAATATAAAATAAAAATCAGAAAAAATGTACAATTCAAATGACGTAATTATGTCAACCTCATACATATGCGTAATGAGGTAGTCAAAACGCATATGTATGCTGACAAGTTCTGAAAAGAAAAAACCGTCTTTTTCACTTTATTTCATCTTTTCGTGAAATCTGATACGATAAGAATCAATCCGTATCTGAAAGAAAAGAAATTTCAGTAAAGAATATGAATATTTTGAAAATAAGATGGAGTATTCTTTTAAAGTCGAATTATTTATTTGGGCTCTCTTTTAATGAAACAATATTCGTATATTCATATTGTGATATACTAAATATATTATTGTGAGATTTACAGCTAGATTTTAGTTAATATAAACTATAGGATTTATAAATTATTTCGTCAGAAAAGTCATAATAGACCTAAAAACCAAAATATAGTTAGAGATTCCAAAAATATATATATATGATTTAGATGACGTAATGAGATAGTCATAATGCTTACACGTAAGCTTCTGACAAGCTATAGAAAAATAACATTCCTCTGTCCCTGTCACTTTGTTTCATCTTTTCTAAATTATTTCTAAAAAAAATTTATAATAGACCTAAAAAACAAAATATAGTTAGAGGTTTATAATTTATGATGTAAATTTCAATAACAATTTACAAAATACAAGAAAAAGTAAAGTTTTCTTGTTTTTTGTAAGTTATGTATTTTTCTTTTTCTATGTAAATGAACATGAGTCATATTTTACAAATATGGAACAAAAATCTTTCAGAAAAAATATGATTCAAATAACGTAATGAGGTAGTCATAATGCATATGTATGATTCTGACAATTTATGAAAAAAAAACTCTCTGTCTCTGTCACTTTGTTTCATCTGTTCGTAAAATTCGATAATGTAAGAATGAATTCCTATTTAAAGGAAAAGCAATTTCAATAAAGCATATGAATATTTTCAAAAGAAGATGCAATATTTTTTTAGGGATGTATTATTTCGTTTGGCTCTCTTTTAATAAAACAATGTTCGTATCTTAATATCATGATATAGTAATCATATTGCGTAAGATTTCCAGCTATATTCTATTTAGTATAAACTCTTGGATTTATTAATTATTTGTAGGCATAATAGAACTAAAAAACTAATATATTAGAGGGGTTTACTTATGATGTAAATTTCAATCATAATTTACAAAATACAAGAAAAAATAATCTTTTTTCCAAAAAATTCATGTCTATGTTGCTGATATTGATGTATGAAATATATTTTTTATTATGATATATTTTTCATCTGGAAAGTCAAGAAATAATCCATCTGTATGGAAAAAGGTCTGATAAACAGAATGGCGTTGAATACGAATTGTAATTTTTAAACATGAATTATAGTGTCCTACTTTTTTTAAGTATAATACATCCTTTATATTTTGTATTAAATGCATAATTTACAATTTATATCAAAACCATATAGATGAAACGTTTGCGTGTTTGTTTGGAGGGGGAGATCTACGGCAGGGCTGGATGCTATGGATTGAAGGGGGCAATTTTTCTTCTTTATTTTACACTAAGAATAGGAAATTGAATATGAAGTGCGAACTTCATCTTGTATGGCAACCGTCGAGAAGTGGAATGATTTCTTATCTTTTGAAAATTACTTGAAATCTGAGAAAAAGTGTCATGCCGTTGACATAAAACAATTTTCCAATGTCTACGATTTAGAAGAAATAAAACTGCATGTGCATGGATTATTTAAACGAATCACGAAATGTTTATTAATATTTTAAGTGTTCAAAACTTAAAAAAGTAGAAATGGAAATATATGTATAAGATATGTGTCTGTTTGTCACAGTCATTTTATTCGTAAACTACGGAACGTGTAAAGCTCAAATTGGGGGGGGGGGGTTAATAAGCACCAGTGGTCTACTTATTTACACATTATTAAACATTTAGAAATATATTTTGAGAAATTACATAGCGCCTAATTAAGTGTCATTATATATCTATATCTATATATATATTGTAACAGTCAATTCAATAATACGTTCTTTTAATTAATTTTAGGTAATATATTTTCAGATATATTGCCAAAAATATTATGCAAAAATATACCCCTCCCTCTATATTTCCAAATTTGCTGAATCTAAAATTATGAAAAAATGTGATGTAGTAGACATTAATTTAAATCTTGCAGGAAAACTATAGCAGTTACCTTAGGTTGAATAAAGCGCTTTTGACTAAAGCGCTTTTGTCAGTTACACAAAAATTTCGATTTGAGGGACATTCAGTAAATGTTGAGGAGAGTTTGAGGTACTTATCATGGGGCAAGTACAAAAGCATTGTTGGTAAATATTTATTTTTTAAAAATGTCGCTAATAAGCCGAGTTATCGCCACTTAAAGACACGGACAGTTTGGGCATAAATAATGACCGTGGCGATGTACTGTATGTATAGTTGGCTTTTAAAGTCTAGATAGCAACTTGCAATGATATATTTGTGTAATGAAATACCCTGTAGTAGTATGCAATCAATAAACGTAAAATTGTGAAAAACATACCTATCATAGCAGAAGTATGAAAGCTTAGTAAATAATGATTTTCGAAAAAAATTGCCGGTAATTAACAAATATTTTATTCCTTAAAGACACAGACGGTTTGGACATACATAATTACAGGGCACCTTATGTACTGTCTATATTAAAGCCTAATTAACAACTTGTAATGATATATTTGTCTAATGGAATGCTAAGTAGCAGAATAAAAACAATAAATGCCTTATTATTAAAAACAGACTAACTTAATTGGAATTAATTACAGAAACATTATGGGATGCATGACTAGTTTGCATTCATTAGTATCACAATACGCCATCCATATCATAGAAGTTAAATAAAAACCTATCTGAGAAAATGAAGAATCGATCTAGGCCACGGGAGTTTCAAATGATTCCAGAATATTTTAAAATATCGAAAATATTTCACTCAAAAACAGAAAGCAGGCTAATGTTATGCTCAGCAATTTGATATTCTGAGGAAATATCTCGTTGCAATCCGCAAAAAAGAAATAATCGCTTTTTCGGCGACTAATACCGACTATAATACCGTATAATACCTACTAATACGGCGACTTCGTTTTATATGTAGGTAGACTTTTAATTAAAATTCCTTATAGGCAATATAGTACGTAAAAATGATAGTATCACACAGAACTAACACCTTTTGAGCTTTTATGGTTTTTTTTATGATATAATACTTTAATATTTTTTACTTATATTCTGATAAATTATCCCATGAAATCGAACACATATTACTAATCAAAAATATTGATAGTAATGTATAAAATATGTCAAATGCAGTATTTAATGATAAATATAGATATATTTTTACATGTGATTTTTTAATTTAAAAGTTAAAAAATATCATATTTCTATTTATTTAAACAACGCAGTATTTAGAAGGAAAGCCTTATGCAAATGCAGCGTTTGAAATCAATAACAAAAAATTCCTAAATCCTTATCTATACTGACTGAGTAGTTATGTATAGTAAGATGTCTTTCATATCAGTGTCAGCTTGCTTTGTCTTTTCAGAATCCATGCAAATCTGATAAGACAATAAAAAAGCCATGTTTATTGATAAAATGTATTTCTAAAATCCAAAAACATTTTGTTTAGAGTTACATTTATTTTTAATATTTATTTAAATAAAACAAACATATCTGTATGTTTTATTTCACGATTTGTGAGACAATAACTCTCAGGGTTTTTTTTTAAAAATCAGAAATTAAAGATTTTAGATGTTTAAAAGATATAAACGGAGATATTTATTATGATAACATTGTATTATATATTTAATTTCTTATAAGTCATTACATTTCTCTTTTATAATTTTTTTAATTTAATTTTTATCTTTTTTTCTAATGCGATTTCTAGTGGAATCGGAAAGTATTTTTTTGATGTAGTAACAGATAATTGGTAATACGTTTAGGAATATCTTAGGTCAAGAAATCATTTCAAAAATCAATAACAGTTTTTTCAACCTGATTCTTCGGTTTAAATTAAAAAAAAAAAAAAAAAAAAAAAAAAAAAAACGAGAGAACCATATGACAAACCTGTATATACGACCTGTGTATGAGGTGTTAGAAAGCTTTGAAATTGAACACCAGTAAATTTAAATTAGAAATATATATTATTTTATAAACGATTACTTATACGCACGAGTACATACATACATATATATATATATATATATACCGGGTGTCCCAAAAATGACTGATGGATTTTAAAATTCAATAGCTTGCAAACGGTAACAGCTATTTAAAAAAATTTTGCAAGAGGGTTATGTATAATGTCAGGAGTTTTTTTACCGTAATTTTTATTTTAGTTCGCATCTCAAACAATAGGTGGCACTGATGGCGATTGAAGGCCAGGTGATCAGTGCTGAGTGAAGCGTCGACTTGGCCTTCAATCGCCGTCATCGCCGCCTATAGTCTGAAATGCAAACTAAAATAACAAATTACGGTAAAAAAACGCCTGACATTATACATAAACCTCCTGCAAATTTTTTTTAATAGCTGTCACCGTTTGCAAGTTATTGAATTTTAAAATCCATCAGTCATTTTTCGGACACCCGGTATGTATAATGTATAACATATACCGGCTGTCGAAAATGACTGATGGATTTGAATATCAACAACATGCAAAAAATCAGAAATAATAAAAATATTCTTTCAGAAGTTTACTTGTAATATCAGGAATTTTTTAGAAATGATTTTTTTATATTTTAGTTCAAAATTCAAACAATAGATGGCGCTGAAAACGATAACTGCTGAATCCTGGCTCATTTTTTCAGTATCTCTCTTCTCCCACGCTATCTTTTCCCATATATTTCATTTCTTGGAAACTCTGAACGAGAAAGAACAATGAAGCAGGCATTATCGGTCCGTTTTCCTTCGTCATTCCTTTGTGTCGGATTCCATTGCAACAGAAATTAGCGATGCCTAACTATGGTAAAACATTTTTAACAACAATGGCTTCATAGGTTATTTGATATAAAACCCATAAAAATGCACTCTGTAATTCATAAGAAGGAAATTTACATTTTTCTTGTATTGAAATAAGAAAAGCGCCATCTATTGATAAAGCGATTCAGTAATTTTTGTCGCTATACCAAAAAAATATCCTCCAGCATGAGAATAATTAAGCCGTAATCTGCATTTAAATAAAGATATTTAAAGGTTTCAACTTTTTATGAATTTTTAAAAAATAAAAGAATTTATAGTACACTCGGTATTTCAGAAATTCGTGTTTTGTATATGAAAATAGCAACCTGACAGCCGACGAGAAGAACATTAAGCTCGAAACCACAACTATCGCTTTGTAACTTTGAGTATTTAAAGAGTTATTAACATATTTTCCAATGATTCCATAATTCCTTTTTCTTTCAGAACTCTGTTTATCTATGAAAAGGATATAACTGTACGCTTAAAAGGAAACAAACACTTAATATTGAATAATGTACGAGTTACAACGTATTTCAGGCATGCGGTAACAAACATTCAAGGGATATAAAGTACACTCAGACCATGGAAAATCGCTATCTATAGTCGAAATGTATAGTCGAATACATTTTCATGGCGAGATAGTGACGACACAAAAGCCAAGGAAGAACGGCCTACAGAGTATGAAAACATGATTATATTGCAAGTACCGTGAAAATGGAACGACAGGTCTGGTGTCAATACAATTGGTGTACAAATGACAATGGTCAATACAAATGCTTATTAACAGTATTAAGGAACTCGTTGCAAGTATCGTGACAGCTGCTGGGGAAGTGCTAAATACGCTCGGTATTTTCGAGAGCATGAGATATTCTATGCGCAAAAGATATAAAGCCAGCATCACAACTTGGTTTCATGAGTTCAAATAATTTTTTTAAATATTATAGTTAACTTTTGTTGTCCTTAATTCTTAGTTTTTTGCTTAACCTAGAATTAAGAATAATAATCATGTTATCTCACTTGTTATGTCAGTCTTTTCTAGTGTTTGTGCCGTCACTACCTTGCCAGAAAAACATTTCCGACCTTGCATTTCTATGTGACTTTCTAAATTCTGCTTGTACTTTGTTTCTTTCGAAAGTTTGTGATAGCTTTTTTGAAACACACTGTACTCACAAGAATGATCTCCATACGGGCATACTCCGAAAAATCTGAAAAAATTACAGAATGTTCTTCTCATGAGGATATATAAGTTTATAAGAAAAATGTCGGCAGAACCTCCGTCCCCTGTCCTTTAAAAATAATGAAAATTTCTTTATTTGGCGATTTATCATCGGTTGGCGATGAAAAGCAATTTCAAAAAATGTCTTTTTTAGGTCAAACGCATTTTAAAGGAAAAAAGTTTCATGTTCAACGTCTTTAGATAAATTAAATATCTTTGGTTTTGTCAGCTTTAGTTTGTTTTAAGTATAATTGTTTATATTGATATTTATATGTATTTATATTCAAATTTAACCATCAAAATTTGAGATTTAAAACGAAATTCAAAGTTAAATTAATTAAATTTGTTTTAAGTTCAAAGTCCAGTTTAGCATTATTAATTCGATTTTGTTGCTATGGAAACATGTCTTTTATTTTTGAATACGCTTAAATGTATGAAAAAATTTTACTGAATAAGAATTTTTTTATATATGAAAATATTTTTCCCAGAGGTAAATTAAATAACTACAGCAACAAGTAATATATATACAGAGTGTTTCTAAATTCATGGTCCAAACTTTAAGGGGTGATAGTACACATCAAGACAAACGATATTTAAATAGAAAATCAAGGGTCCCAAAGTCTTCCGAAGGAGATAGGCGCCATTAAAGTTTAGGGTCCAAAAATTCAAATGATTATGAAAAACAGAAAAATTGGTCGATTCGTTTGCGGTTTTCACTAAAATTATTCTTTATGTCAGTATTGTCTTGAAAATAAATTATAAAGATAAATTTCAAAAAATGACGATAGAAGGCGCTTTAGACTTTAGAGTAACGAACAACTATTTTTTACCGATATTTTTTGCATCTCATTAAAGGTTTCGTAAGCTTAGACTTAAACTTAAATTTTGAGCTCAAAATCTGAATAGTTGGAAGCAGTTAAGTAGCACAAACTTAACTGTGTTCAGAGGGTTTTAAATTCAAATGATTATAAAAAACGGAAAAATTGGTCGATTGATTTGCGGTTTTCACTAAAACTATTCTTTATGTCGGTATTTTTTTGAAAATGAATTATAAAGATAAATTTCAAAAAATGCCGATAGAGGGCGCTTTAGACTTTGGAGTAACGTACAACTATATTTTACCGTTATTTTTCGCATCTCATAAAATTTTCTTAGAAGCTTAGACATAAACTTAAATTTTGAGATGAAAATCTGAATCGTTGGGAGTGGTTAAATAGAGCAAACTGAACTGTGTTCAATGGGGGTGGGGAGGTTCAAATTTCAAATTATTTTAAAAAACGGAAAAATTGGTCGATTCGTCTGCGATTTTCGCTAAAACTATTCTTTATGTCAATATTTCCTTGAAAATAAATTTTAAAGTTTAATTTCAAAAACATTGATAGAGGGCGCCTTAAACTTTAGAGTAACCAACAACTATTTTTAAGAGTTATTTTTTGTATCTAATTAAATGCTTGCAAATGCTTAGATTTAAATTTTGAGCTCAAATTCTAAATCGATGGAGGGGTTAAGAAGCGGAAACTGAACAGTGTTCAGGAGTTAAAATGTTACCCTCCCCACCCCTCGAACACATTTCAAATTTCCGCACTTAATTACTCAATACGATGCAGATTTTGAGCTCAAAATTTAAGTTTGAACTTTTACAAGCATTTAATTAGATACAGAAAATAACGGTTAAAAATAGTTGTTGGTTACTCCAAAGTTTAAGGCACCCTCTAACGGTATTTTTAAAAATTAATCTTTAAAATTTATTTTCAAGGAAATATTGACATAAAGAATAGTTTTAGCGAAAACGGCAAACGAATCGAACAATTTTTCCGTTTTTTTATAATCATTTGAAATTTGAACCTCCCCACCCCCATTGAACACAGTTCAGTTTGCGCTACTTAACCACTCCCAACGATTCAGATTTTCATCTCGAAATTTAAGTTTATGTCTAAGCTTCTAAAAAAACTTTATAAGATGCGAAAAATAATGGCAAAATATAGTTATACGTTACTCCAAAGTCTAAAGCGCCCTCTATCGGCATTTTTTGAAATTTATCTTTATAATTCATTTTCAATAAAATACCGACATAAAGAATAGTTTTAGTGAAAACCGCAAATCAATCGACCAATTTTTCCGTTTTTTATAATCATTCGAATTTAAAACCCTCTGAACACAGTTAAGTTTGTGCTACTTAACTGCTTCCAACTATTCAGATTTTTAGCTCAAAATTTAAGTTTAAGTCTAAGCTTACGAAACCTGTAATGAGATGCAAAAAATAACGGTAAAAAATAGTTGTTCGTTACTCTAAAGTCTAAAGCGCCCTCTATCGTCATTTTCTGAAATTTATCTTTATAAATTATTTTCAAGACAATTCTGACATAAAGAATAATTTTAGTGAAAACCGCAAACGAATCGACCAATTTTTCTGTTTTTCATAATCATTTGAATTTTTGGACCCTAAACTTTAATGGCGCATATCTCCTTCGGAAGACTTTGGGACCCTTGGTTTCCTATTTAAATATTGTTTGTCTTGATGTGTACTATCACCCCTTAAAGTTTGGACGATGAATTTAGAAACACCCTAAACAAAAAGTACATAATTTCATCCAAATTAAACATTAAATCTATCATAAAACAATTTACCTATGATATAGATATATTTATTTATAAACTTGCAATTTATTATAATAAACCCATTGAATATTTTAATCAATGGAAAATATTAGTTATCGATAAATTATCCAGTTCCTTAAAATATAATATTTCACACCTAGAATATGTAAATATACAGCATCTGTTTAAGCAAATCAATAAATTACAACAAAACTTTGTAATAACTTATGTTGATAAATCTCCCAATAATTATGCAATTATCTCTAAATCTTATTATCATCAACAGCTTAAATCTAGTATATCTAATAATAACACATTCCAAAAAATTAATGATAACTTACTTGCCAATAATCGTAAAATTAAAGGATTCTATAAATTATTAGACATTAACCCTACTAACTTTAAATATCCTTATCTAGTCCTTATACCCAAATTTCATAAGCATCCTGTTAAATTCAGAACTGTTACAATTGGTTGCAATACTTACAATAATGCTGCTAATAAACTTCTATTAGTAATACTTAATCACATATATAATATTACAAAAAAAAGAGATAATACACATTGCATAAAAAATAGTTATGAACTGGTCCATATTATGAAAAATCTCAAATGTATAAAAAATGTCACTACCTATGATTTTAAGGATCTATTTAATAATATCGATTTATCGGATTTACATAATATCATAAATGAGCTTTTTAAAAAATATCAACACGAGTTGGATATATCACATAATATCGATTCTGATTATTTTCATACCTTAACCAATTTCATTATGTATAATAATTTTATCATGCATGATAACAATATATATATTCAAAATGTTGGTGTACCACAAGGTGGTAGTACATCTAGTGTATTATCTGACTTATATTACTATGAACGTGATTATTTAAATAATAAAATACATTTATATCGATATATGGATGATGTAATTTTAATTGATACTGATAACACCTGTATATCTCAATTCCCTGTTGATTATCCTTCTAATCTGGAACTTTCAAAAAACCTACTTTTTAATAATACAATCAATTTCTTAGATATTAAAATGATATTAAAAGAGAACAAATTTATAACTGATATTTATGACAAAAGGAAAGAATTTAATTTTAAAGTTAATACCTTTACTAATTTTAAATCATGTCTTCATAATTCAGTATATCGGAATATAATACTTAACCATTTATATAGAATAAAATGTCTATGTTCTTCCCATTTAATTAATATTAATATTAAAAAGCTTGTATATGATGCTATAAATAATGGTTATCCTAAAAAATTCATATATTCTTTAATTTATAATTAGATATTACATGATCTTATAATTAATTCTTTGCATAAAAAATGTATAAAAAAATTATAAAACATAAAAATAATAATAAAAAAATTAAAAATGTTAAAAAGTAATAAAAAAATATATATAGGATGGTTGGGTGGGTAGATGTTAGAGTACGGAGGAGGGTGGTGTTGTCTGGATAAAAACGCAAAGGTTAATTATTTAAAAAAAATGAGAGTGGGTTATTTATTTTAACATATTTTTAAACTGTTTAATTGACACCAATATATGGATATTTGTCTAGTTATATCTATAGTTAAATAGCTATATTTTAATTATCAAATTTATTTTAAAGTTATTGATATAATTTTTGGTATTATTATTAATAATATCATTATTATTATTATTATTATTATTATTATTATTATTATTTTAATTTTTACTTATTTTTATTTTATTTAATTTTTTTATTTTTTTTTTTTATTTTTTTTTTATTTTTTTATTTTTTAATTTTTATTATCCTATATTAAAATAATGAGTTTTTACCATGTAAAGTCACAATAAATGTTACTGATTAAAGTAACAAAATGGTATTTTAAGTTATATGTTAATATGAATGTTATCTCTTAATTCAAATTTTAATTATTTTATTAATTTAATTTTATGTTAATATCGATTATTAATTATTTTCTCTGGTTCAATTATATTTCCATTCAGCTTTATCATTTTTGTTTGTTATGGATAACTATTATTTTTACTTACTTTCAACTCCTTTTTGTAAAATATCTTTGTTCCTTGTTTAATAATTTGGTTTTTGTGTGTTGGTAGCCCCAAATACGTATTATTTTGCTATTTCATGGCTAATACGTGGATGAAACCGCACACTTCATTTGTAGTTCCAGAGTATTTGGGGCCTGATGATTCTGCTTTTGGAACTACAAATTCTATTTGTATTCATTTTATTTATTTTTTTTTTCAGATTTACTCGTTACACTATTTTTTTTATTTTATTATAATTCAATTCTATTCTAATTCTTCGTTTTGGTTTATTGTTTTATTGATAAAATCCATTGGTGAATCTTGTCTACTTTTAATGGTAATATATATATATATATATATATATATATAATATATTAAATCTCTCATTGTTTGTTTAAATTCATTAAATACAATTTAAACGGATTCTAAAAATCCAAAAGTTTTCAATTGCATTAAAATCGTTTGCTTTTGGTGAGAAAAAGGGCTGCTCGCCAAATCCTGTCACACTTTCGTCTTTTTACGCGAAATATTTTTCACAGTAATAATAAACTCCTTTGAAATCAATAAAACTTACAAGGAAGGTCTCCATACGGGCATACTCCGAAAAATCTGAAAAAATTACAGAATGTTCTTCTCATGAGGATATATACGTTTATAAAAGAAATTTCGGTGGAACTGCCGTTCTCTATCCGTAAAAAAATAATGAAAATTTCGTTATTTGGCGATTTATCTTCAGTTGGCGATGAAAAGCAATTTCAAAAGATGTTTTTTTTTTTTTTTTATGTCAAATGCATTTTAAAGGAAAAAAGTTTTATGTTCAACGTGTTTAGATAAATTAAATATCTTTGTTTTTGTCAGTTTTAATTTGTTTTCAGTATAATTTCGTTATATTGATATTTATATGTATTTATTCCAAATTTAATTATCGAAATTTGAGATTTGAAACGAAATTCAAATTTAAATTATTAAAAATTGTTTCAAGTTCAAAGTCCATTTGAGCATTAACAATTCGATTCTGTTGCTTTGGAAACACCTAACTTTTATTTTCGAATACTCCTAAATGTATGAAAATAATTTTACTGAATAAGAATTTTTTATATATGAAAATATTTTTTCCAGAGGTAAATTAAATAACTACAGCAACATATAATATATGCAATTTAATATACATATATATGTATAAATTATATTAAACTCTCTCATTGTTTATGTTTAAATTCATCAATCACCATTTACGCGGATTCTAAAAATCCAAGTTTTCAGTTGCATTAAAATCGTTTGCTTTTGGCGGGGAAAAGTACTGCTCTCCAAATCGTGTGACACGATTCACGCCAAATATTCGATAGTATTTTATTTTTTTACATGTTTCCTAATGCAATTCCGCCGTTAATTTTCACTGATCCTTTATTATATGCATGAGTAGTTTAATTGGTATTTTTTTCAAAATAATCTGAGTATGCCCAGTATGGAGACCTTCCTTGTCAGCAGTATTTCAGACACACAGATGCTATATACAAAAGCAATACTTCAGCAAACGAATGCCAGAAAGCAGTCAGTGATGAAAATAAGTCAAAAGGATCTCAGACAGGGCCTACGGAGCGCTGTGATTCGTAAATTCTGTTGCGGTAATAATGCATTTAAATGCAAACGAAAACTGAGAGTGAAAACAATATTCCGGCACAAACTATTAAGTCAGGACGGGATGATCCTATAGATAATTTGCGAGCTTTAAGGCCCGTTTTCTCTAAAACTATTCTACCAATTTTGAGAAATTTTTGAATCCTTATTAAAAGGATATTTTCAAGATATATGACAAACAGTTTTATTTTAGAGCAATGGCAACTTTTAAGAATATTTATTTTTTCAGAATTTTTTTTCTTAAACTAAATATTGATACAATTATAAGCTGCATATGATCTTAAATTCATACTTTATCACCAAAAAATTCTTTTATCAAAATAAGTGAATATTTTTTTTTTTTTTTGGAGTAAGTAGGGTTTTTAGATGAAAAGTACATTTTTTCGGAGATCTGAATCTTGACACTTATAACGTGTGTGAAGTTGTTGACTGTTTTAATAAGTGTGTGAATATCAAATGTGATATACTGTGTGAAGCTCTTGAGCTAGTGTGTCAACTCTGTATACATAAATACTTCTATAAAATGTAATTACATATAATGAATGAGTATAAAATGCTAGAGTAAAATTGATGCGAATAAGGGTGGTAACAGACGTCATGAAAGGAAATCGACATTACAGATACAGATTAACGAAAGTCATGTTTTTCTTTGATGTGCAGCTGCGAATGCAGTCTATTCAATACAACTTTTAGTAGTGTCCAGCATTTTTGCGATATTAAAAATAATAAACTTGTTTCATTATACTCTTCATGTCTTTCCTTTCTTGTATTTCTGTCTTCACTCCCTCCCCAGGAAAACGTTTCCGACCATGTATTACTATGTGATTTTCCATTGTCTAGCAAGTATTATTTTTCACACGAAAATTTGTAACGTTGTGAAAAAACACCCTGTAAATAGAAATATCTTGACATTCAGGGATCATACAAACTAACTTCAATTCTTCTCCCTTTATCGATGGTTACTGCTTAAATTGCAAATACAAATAAATGTCTTTAATATTATTTATTTCAATATCATATTTCCCAAGTTTTAAAAGCGAAGTTTTGTTACAGTGTTTTTAATGTTTCGGTAATTTATTAATTATACGCGCTTAAGATATGAATTTTGTTCTTTGTTATGAATAAAAAATGCATTTTAAAAAGTTATGGTATATTATGTTTATATCTTAATTTAAATCAGAAACGTCACACAAGCAGCAGAATTTTTAATGAATTTACGAATTTTTAATGAATTTCAAGAAATTTATTTAAAAATAACCTGCGTATATTTTGAGGTGTAATTTCACGACTTCGAAAATTCAACGCTAGAACTACATTGCATTACATTTTCTCACTAATAGTTTTTTATTCTAAGCCTTTGCACTACAAGAACTACTTTCGCAAAGATAATAGTTTCATGTAAATTTTAAATTCCAAAAACATAGCGCACTTTTTTCTAATTTTTAAAGCATATACAATTTTGTGAATTTTTTGTTTTGTTTGTTCTTTTTTTAATTGTGAGATGTCACCTTCTCTCAAAATCTTAAACTCTCAAAATCTTCTCTTAAAATCTTTTTTGCATGTACAATTTGTCCTGTCTTCTCTGTTTTATGTTTCATATTATCTATGAATTATTTAAATTCTTTACATATAATTTGTAGAGAACATTTTGAATTTATCGTATGGGAAAAGAAATAGAAAATAGTGAATGGTTATGAATTACATCACTACTACAAGGAGAGATTTCTCACGCATAGAATATTAATTCAACTGCAGCTTGCGTGATGGTGCTTAAAGGTAATATATCATCTATTCTCATAGAGTATCTTCAAAACTATGCCATTAAATATATTACACAATAGTTGGCAATATATTTCATTCTATATTTGATGTTATCTTGTATTTCATAATTTTACCATTTAAGAAAGATAAATTTGAAATTCAATTTTTTGTAATAATTCAGATGCAAACACTTGAAAAATAGGCTCCATAAAACTTAATTATTTCAAAAACGAATATGATATTGATTTCTGAAGTTTAAATTTTTTTTCTATTAATTAATAATGTTTTTGCTTGTGAAACGAATAACAAATACAAGAATGAGGAAATTTTGGAAAAAAGAAAATATTTAGCTAATTAAAAAAATTTGGGTATAGCAATCAGCAACTGCAAGTCAGATTTATATTGTAAGTAAGACAAAAGATCGAAGCACCTAATTATACTGCGTTTTTATTGCCTTATTTCTCTTTAACAACAGGAAATCTTCAGCTGGTATCGTTTTTTATAAAATAGGATTTATTAATTTTCCATCTTTATTTTTTCTCAATGAAAGGTTCCAAACGATAGCACGTCTATCATGCAATAATGCTGAACCATCTATTTAACTGTCTCATTAAATTGCAGCGTCGTAGTTCTCTCCGATTGATCCTTGATAAAGGTTACATTCCAAATAATCTGTTAATTTCATTTTGAAAAAAAAAAAAATGTAAAGGACATTTTTTAA
Organism: Maratus speculifer; assembly: GCA_964019185.1. Classification (NCBI taxonomy): domain Eukaryota; kingdom Metazoa; phylum Arthropoda; class Arachnida; order Araneae; family Salticidae; genus Maratus; species Maratus speculifer. The sequence goes on from OZ025302.1 coordinate 150,129,898, forward strand.
GAATAGTAAGCTGTAATTATGATTAACTTTCTCTTACTAGTATTTAATTAATTTTCAGAAGAAGTTAGTAATATCTGCGAATTATTCACATAAAAAAACTGATATTTTTGGTTGGCGTACTAACTGACACTTATTTTCTATTTTCTATTTTCAAATCAATTAGAAAATAAATGTTAAATGATTTTGTTTCTCGAAAGAAAATAACAAATAAAGGTCCGTTTCATTAATGAAATCCCCTTTTACTTTGTTAACTCACCCCCCCCCCCCCCTCGGTGTAAAATGGACTGTTCCGGATGATCCCGAGAACGCCAAGCAGCAGTAACTGTCATTTGAGTTTTTCTCACTGACGAAGACCGTGTAAGCGACGATTGAAAACATTCTGAACTTTTTAAAGGTACTGTAAATGTATTTTTAAGTTTTATATATTTTATTAAGCACCTTTTAAGTAATTTATATACGGTTAAATGTATTTTTAATAATTAAATGTGAATCTTCTTTTTCAACATTTACACACTTAAGTACAATCTCACTGAACATCACCTTTCCTTATATAATTTGATTTTGGCATCAGTTATAAAATTTAAAAATAATATACCTTAATTAATTATAGCATATTTGATATTGTGCAACTGAAAAAATAAATTTCGAAAAAGTAGTACTGAATGAAAAAGTCTGTGTACGAGACGTCGTAGTAGTAAAGGTTATCCGTCCACACAGTTATATGCAACAGTGCATAATGCCCTTGCTATAGTTTTCCTGCAATGAATAAATACGTTTCTACATTTCAGTTTCAATAATTTCCGAAACAGAGAAAGAGTTCACATGCAGGGTGTTCCAAAAATAACCATCCATTTCTATAAAAGACTAATTTATTGATTTCTTTTACAGGTATTTGAAGAAGTGCTTCCTTATAAGAAAGAATAGCTATTGTTTCCTGGAAACCGGGAGATCCAACATTCAACAAGATAAAAGTTTTTTTTTGAATCAACAAAAATTTGTTTGGTCTAATAAATATCTTTATTTAAATATGGATGAATGGAAATTTTGTTTTAATAAGCAAATGTATATATATATATATATATATATATATATATATTGTTGATTTTTTTTTTTTAGCTTTCTGTTTACAATTTTCATCCGAAACGGATAATATCGTAATAACAACGTCATTCGTCCGTATTAATTTGAAAATTTTTATTATTCAAAAAATATATTAATCCTTTATAGCTATATAAGTCAATTAAACAAAATTACGTGAGAGAGCTATGGCTGCTGCACACCTATTTAAATTTTGCAAAAACAACAAAATGTTGTTAGAATTACAAATTGAAAATACAAGACTTTAGTAAGACACAAATAAAATGGATGAAATTGGATGAAATGGATGAAATGGATGAAGAGTGTTAACATTTTTTTTTGCTTTTGTCTGAGCAACAAAACCGATTTTCCACTTTAACTAAAAAAATCGCTTAACATAATCAAAATGTACTCAGCAAAACACATTTTGTAATTTTAATCAACTGCTTTTTTCTGAGTGTACGAAGAGGCGTGAACTATACCATCGAAAATACTAAAAAAAAAAAAAAAAAGCCACAAAAAAGGGCCAATAACAGTCCAGAATTTGTGAAAAAATTCAGACGGACCGATAGCGTGGAGGATAAAAAAACGTGGAGCGTTCGTGAAGCATTTTCATAGGGAATCACGTTCTCAAGTAGCCTCATATTGGCGCCCTTGTTGGTGACTGTTTTCCGTATTTTCTATAGTATAGATGACGGACCTCTTTGTACGTTTTATCAATTAGTTTCCAGGAAATAATAGCTATTCTTTCTTCTAAGGAGAGAAAAACTTCAAACACCTGTGAAAGAAATCAGTTTGTCTTTTCAAAGAAATTAATCTTTTTTGGGGGGGGAGAGGAGGGAGAAAAAAATGAACACCCTCTATTGGAAACATCCAGCATTTCATTTCTAACGGTATTTTTGACAATAATACCTAAAATTAAAGAAAATAGATTTTGAAATGTATCATTAGGGGCACTTTCATACGATACCCCACATTCTCACTAAAAATAATCTTAAGATTATCTGAAGAAATCGAAACTTTCTTCAGAAATTCTACAGAAATTTGAAAAACATTTGCAAATTTAACTTTATTTAAAAAATATCGGCGGAATTTCAAAAGACATTCTTAAAAATATCTTCATAATGGGCCATACACAGACGAATTTCCCAGAGATTTTGGGCCAAATACCTATAGATTTTTTACAGATATTTTTGTGGGGACGACATAGGGTAACAAGGTTTTTAATTTAAAATGAAAGAATCAGCCCCTTACATTTTTTTCTAAATTTATTTGTGAATTTTTAATGCTCTATAAATATGCGTACCAAGAACTTTTTTTAGGTTTGTCAAATTTGAACTCTTATTATTTCATAATTTTTAAAGAAACACACGTAAAAGATGGACAAATAGACAGAGATACTCTCAAGTTACATTATAGTGTCACGTTTTTACATTTTTAAGTGCGGAACTGTTAAACTACTAGGAGACTATTCCAAAAATATGTGTCAACAAAAGAAGAATCTTTGTTTTTAAAAATGTTTCTATAAATACATTGCTTTCTCATGTTTCTAAAAATAAAAAACTGTTTTCAAAATCGTAGAAAATTTGGACGAAGTTCTGCAAAATTTCATTTCACACTTATATTATATTTCCATAGATTAAAAAACATTTGTTACTTTTTACAGCATGCATGCAATTTTACTTACAGAAAATACTAAAATATTCTTGCAAATAAATGTATTGTTTCAGTTTGTTTAAGTACTATGGCCAAATATTTGGTTATAATGCCATAAACAAAATAAGTCGTTAAATTATCATTCTTGAATCTTTTTCTTTTTAAATGCTTTTCTTTAATGTAAAAAATGCCTTTCTTACATTATGCATTTAATTTTACTTCGAGAAAATACAAGGTATTTACGTAAAAAATGTATTTCTTAAGTTTGCTTACATACTATTGTCCAAATTTTGGGTTATAATGCCATTTACAGAAAATGTAGTTTACTGATCTTTGTTGAATCTTTGTTTTCAAAAATACTTCTTTAAATCTCAAAATATTATTTTCTGATGTTACTAAAGATAAAAAAAATTCTTTCAAAATAATTGCAAATAATTTGAATGAAGTTCTGTAAAATTTCGTTTCACAATTGTATTTTCGTAGATTAAAAAATATTTCTATCTGTTTATGCATTAAATTTTACCAAGTATTCATGTAAAAAAACAAATCAAATGTGTCAATCCCAAAACTTTCTTCTATCTTATGCATGTTAATTCTTCCAGAAGAATGGGACATAGCAACTCCACTGGTTAGGTGGTTTAAACCAAAATCTAGTCATCAATAACTTATGCCAACTTAAAACTGAATATAAAGATTGATGAAAAACCGTGCATTAGGTTTTGAGATAGAGCTATCGCAATTTAAAAAACAAAATCTGTGTAACAGAGCCACATGATGAGTGATGTACACAGAAAACTAATAAGGATCAATTTTTGTATCAGATACTAACTGAATGTGAAGTTTGATGAAAATCCATGCCTTAGTTCTTGAGATACATTTATTGCGAAATTGTGCAAAATGCAGCATTGCAGCGCAATCTGTAAGGGTATTTACATCAAATACAAAACAATTCTAATCTATACCAAGGACTAATATAACTGAAACTGAAGTTTTAGAAAACTTCGGGCATTAGTTCTTGAGATTGAGCTATAGGGATAAACAAAAATAATGCACCATGGCGGCACCATCTGTTGAACGATTTACACCAAAGCATAATCAGCACCATGTTTTATCAAGTAATAACTAAATATAAAGTTTTATGAAAATTCTTGCACTAGATCATGAGATATGACTATTGAGGAAATAGTGCAGTATAACAGCGCCACCTGTTCAATGATATACACAAAAAACTGATGAGATCTAATTTATATAATTCATAGTATAATCTAAAGTATTTTGAAATTCCGTGTATTAAGTCTTGAGATAGAGCACCCACAAATTTTGTTGCATATATACAGACAGACTGACAGACTCATATACAGACATTTTGTAAAAACAGGTTTTTCGGGTTCTCCAATCCATAAAAAGTGTAAATCCTTTGAAAACCCGATTTCGAAAAGGTTCACTAATGCAATACTTCCTTTTTCTAAAGTCAGAAGAAAATAAAGATGCATTTCTTAAGTTTGTTTAAGTATAATAGTTAAAATAATTGGTTATAATTCCATTTAAAGAACGAGTAGACAATTTCTATATCTAAGATTAAAATAATATGTTGAACACAGACATTTTCAAGAAGTACATTTAAGAAAATATAATAATATAAATATCTTATTCTATGACATGAAATAAATTTATTTATAAGTTCAGGTGCTACAAGAGTAAAACAGATTAATTCACGAGGATTTTGAATGCTTATAACTTTGTTAATTTATTCAAGTAACTATTCTGATCTTATGTTCCCCTTTCGTGAAATTAAATTTTCTGATTAAGTTAAAGCTAAATGTAATTTGTCTTTCCTAAATTGTTTCTGTCATATATCTTCAGAGATTGTGGCTTAAGGAGAAATGAATCGTACAATGCAACTAGTTTTGGAAATGTGTTATATATCTGTATGAATGTTTTAGATAAAGTTTTAATATCGATTTAGTATTTACGAATGAAAAATATTAATCTGAAAATTAGATTTTTATTAATATAGCATATTCTATGCAAATGCTATTCTTTAAGCTAAACAACACACAGTTTAAAAATGTATCTTAAGATTTAGTTAAAAAATGCAATCTTTTAACTAATTAAATCCGATAGGAAAGAAAAATTGCTATTTAATGCAAACAAAACTTTTAAATTTTAATACCAGTATTTTAGATTAGAAATTTACACATTGAATGTTTTAGATAACACAGATAGCATGTTTTAGTGTTCACATTTGACTGTTTTAAATAAAGTTTTAATACCGCTTTATTATTTACAAACGAAATATATTAACCTGGAAATTAGACTTTTTTTAGAAATTGTGCACCGAAAAAAAGGAACTGATTAAAAATACAAAACAAGTTTTCTTGAGTACATTTTGGCTGTTTTGATCGAATTTTTTAGTTAAGTTAAAAAAATGGTTTTGTTGCTCAGACAAAAAAAAAAAAAAAAAAAACCTCTTGTGAAATTTGTACAACATTTCTTTAATTTTATTTGATCCTTATTAAAGTCTTCTACTTTCATTTTGTAATTCCAACAAAATTTTGTTGTTTTTGCAAAATTTAAATTGGTTTGCAGTATCCGGAACGCTCTCACGTAATTTTGTTTAATTGATTTAGCTAGCTATAAAGCTTTAACATAATATTTGTAAAATAAAATTTTTTCAAACTGAGACGGATTAATGATGTTATTATTACGTTATTATGCATTTCGGATGAACCATTATGGACGGGAAATTGCAAAAAAAATCAACAATATTTTTTTATTTATTCAAACAAAATTTCCATTCACCCATACTTAAACGAAAAGATTTGTTCGATCAAACAAATTTTGTTGTTTCAACAAAACATTTTTCTGGGTGTATATTCCATTCTAATGATAATTTTTAAGTTAACCTACACAGAGTTTAAATGTATAGGTTTTAGTTGAAAAATATAATATTTTAACAATCTATCTGATCAATATTTTTGAAAAAACTTTCAAATAATGCATATTTTCTCATGCACTGTAAAAAAAATTCTGTAAAGATACTAAACATTTTCTAGGAAACTGGGATTCCAAGAACTTTTCCTGTAACGATAACAGCAAAAATTCAAGTTTCAGAATCGGTTACATGGATTTTTCTTGTTACCGTTACATGAAAAGTTCTTGGAATACCAGTCTCCTAGAAAATGTTTAGTACCCTTACAGAATTTTTTTTACAGTGTGCTTTTCACAGAATTTTCAATCTTTTATCACCGGTTTTTCAAAGGAAAAATTTTTGCCCAACTGAATCAGAAAAGTGCTCGGGTTAAATAATATAAATATTACAAAAAAATACTGGGGAGAATAATTTATAATGATTGGAATATGGATGCCTGTATCACGTATGGGCAAGTCATGATTGGCAAAAATACCTTGCCAGTATGACCTACGGGCAAATTAGAGAAGCGGTACAGCCGGCAAGCAAGAAAACTTGGTATATGATGCAAACAAAACTTTTTAATTCGAATTCATGTATTTTAGTTTGGTAATTTTGAAATTATGTAATATCAAATTTTGGGCGATTAAAAAATTAATAAATTACAATGTGAAAAAAAAATTGGCGTCGAATAATTATAAGAAGTTTGTAAAAATTTCTTCGTTAATAATTTAAGCTATAAGATTGCATAAATATTTTATAAATGTGAAATATTTTTTTAAAAAATTATTTATCTATCATAAACACGTACACGCATGCATACATTTCTATATATCTTTTACCAGAGTTTTTGAAATTGCGTTGGTAAATGTTTACTATTGAATATATGAAATTTCCATAGTAATATCTTTATCTTTATGCAATAGGATTCTATGAAATCTCTTTTTTTAATATTTTAAGTTTTAAAAATCGCAAATAATGAAGATGAAATGTGTAAATTTACTGAAATTGAAATTATACATTCCTGTTTATCACATGGAATTTATAAGATATGTGTTATCATTATTCTAAAGTAGGAATAGAAACTTATGGCAAGGAATTATAATAAGTACTGGATCTTCTATTATAAGAAACAAATAAGTAACTTTTCAGTATCTTATGATATGAGCTTAGGAAATGTCTAACTGCATATATTAAGGAAGTTAAGATAGGGTGAAATACTATGCGAAAAATGAGAGCTTTAAAGCCTGTGTTCTCGGGAACTCGATAATATATTACTAAAATATACTTCTTTCTGATATTTCTAAACATAAAAAATTAATTTCAAAATCGTGGGTAATATGGACTAAGTTTTGTAAATTTTCATTGCATGCTTATATTATATTTTCATAGATTAATTAAGATTTTTCTCTTATAAAGTATGCATTTAATTTCACTTAGAGCAAATAAACAGTATTCTAAAAATATGCACTAAAATAAAATTTTAGTATAATTTATGGTGCAATTGTCCAATTCATAATTAAAATGTATTCTTGTATAAAAATCTATTTATTTTGTTTGTTTAAATACTACAGTCAAAATAACTGATTATAATGCTATTTACAGAACGAATAACTAACTTAAATATCTCAGATTTAAACAATTTGTTTAACACAAACATTTTCAACAAGTACGTTTAAGAAAATAAATCTATTTTCTACTATGACAAGAAAAAATATGTAGTTCAGGTGCTCCAAGAATTAAACAGATTAATTCATGAGAATTTTGAGTGCATATAATTTTATTAAATTAATTTTATTAAATTATTCAAGTAGCTACTCTGATCTTATGTTCCCCTTTCGTGAAATTAAATTCTCTGATTAAGTTAAAGCTAAATGTAATTTGTCTTTCCTAAATTGTTTCTGTCATATATCATCAGAGATTGTGGCTTAAGGAGAAATAAATCGTACAATGCAACTAGTTTTTGAAATGTTTTACATCTCTGTATGAATATTTTAGATAAAGTTTTAATATCGGTTTAGTATTTTCGAATGAAAAATATTAATCTGGAAATTAGATTTTTATTAATATAGCATATTCTATGCAAATGCTATACTTTAAGTTAAACAACACACAGTTTAAATATGTATCTTAAGATTTAGTTAAAAAATGCCATCTTTTAACTAATTAAATCCGATAGGAAAGATAACTTGCTATTTAATGCGAACAAAACTTTTAAATTTTAATACCAGTATTTTAGATTTTAAATTTTCACGTTATCTAATTCCATTTTTTAAGCGATTAAATAAATCATAAATTGCAATACAAAAAAACTTGCGTCGAAGAATTAAAAGAAGTGTAAAAAAAAAGTCTCGTCGTCAATGGGTTAAAATATAGAATAGTTTAAATATGCTAAATACTTTTAAAAAGTCATTTATCTATCAGAAACACTTATGTACAACACATGCATACAAAAGAATTTCTATGTATCCTATCCGAGAATTTTTGCAATTGCGCTAGTAAATTTTTTCAATAAGACGTATCAAGTTTCCACAATAATATTTTTATGCAATAGGAATCTATCAAATCTATTTTTCTAAATACTTATTATTGCAAAAATTACCAAATGAAATCAAGACCAAATATATAACTTTAGAAAATTTTATAGTATTATTAAAGGAAATACATAAACTGTACCTTTTCATTGTTCAAAAGAAAGAATCAAATCATACAGAAAAAAACAGGTATTCAAACTCGTAATTTTATGAGTACTGAACCATTTTAATAATGTACCATTTTAAGAAAAAAACATGTGATTTTACAGATTTTTAAGGCATGAACATGAGCATAGGAAATATGTTAACTGCGTGTAGTAATGAAGACAATATTGGGTCCAATACTGTAGGATATTTGCGAGCTTTAAAACCTGTTTTCTTAGAAACTACCTACCGATTTTGATACTAATTTTCTGAAAATAATTAAAATTTTATTTAGTTGATATAATATGTTGTTTATATGCTGTATCATCAGGTTTTTTTTTTATTAAAATCACTGGGATACTTTAGGAGATAATGATTTTTTTAGATGAAAAATGTAACATTTTGGAGAGCTAAAAATCTTAGACACGTCTAATTGCTGAGAATTTTTTGTACAGTTTTATGAAACACGTGTATTGATGTATATACAGGTAATCCGGCAAATAAGATACCGACTTCAAAATTAAATTTTTCAAAAGCACAGATTGGTAGAATTATGTGGTAAACGGTTTCTTCATTAAGTAAGATGTAAAAATCTTATACATAAGTTTCGAACAGTGAATATTTTGAAAAGAATGTCTTCTGATTGCAAAGAATGCTTGATTTGTCATTTGTCTTGTTTTAGATTGCTTGCAGAGAAATGTTTTTTCGGCTTACAGTGCAATATTTTAACGATTTATGAATTAAATTTTATAAAATTTTGGAATTCCAAAACTTCGAAAAATCGTTAAAATACGGCCCTGTACGCCGAAAAACAGAATCTAAAACAAGAAAAATGCTATGTCAAATATTATTTGCAAACAAAACACAATCTTTTCAAAATACTCACCGTCCGAAACTCCTGTATAATATTTTTACAGCTTACCTAATAGACAAACTGTTTACCGTAATTTTATCATTCTTTGTTTTTGAGAAATTTAACTTTGAAATCAGGATCTTATTCGCTGATTATCCTGTATATATAAACACATTGCTAAAATATGATTACTTATAATAAATAAATATAAAATGTTAGAGAAAAAAAATGTGATTTGGTGGGTCGTCACAGTCTTATCGAGTGGGATTAGATTCAAACACGTTGACTTAACTACGTCTTTTCAGTGTTGAAAAATATGAATCAAAAATTCCCCCAATGAAAAGTTTTAAGAATATAAAATTTTTCATTATAACTTAAACGTTCAGTAGCTTTCAATAACATTTCTCAAAATAAAACAAAAAAAATGTATTGAGTAAAATATTTCGTGTTGAAGATTTCTTTTGATTATTTTTCTCTTGATAACTTTTTTTTCTCTCTTTCGAAGTTAGATTGTATATATCATAAACTAATTGGTATATCAAAAAAACATGCTTATTATAGACAGAATAAAAGATTAGTGCTTTCTTATGAAATCGAATAAAAATATCATATCCTTTTTTTCTACATAACAAATTTGAAAAGTACTGTTTTTTTCCGTAAAAAAAAATAATAATTATATCACGGTTTTGCAAAATTCATTAAGAATACGGGAATAATATAACTCCATCTTAAATAGAACGTAATCTCCATGGCAACGTAGAGTCATTATTTATCGTACAGTACCATTTAAATAATTACGTAATTTAAAATTTCATAGAATGAAGATATCTAATATTAACATCGTTTTAAATCTTGATTAGATTTTCGTAGAACTGGAGTGAATTCGAAATAAACTGGGCAGTGATTATATTTATTAAATTTCAAATCATTTTGTTGGATTTTTATACTATTATATGCGGACTGAAAGACAAACAGACAAATATACTGAGCATAAGTCGATCATAGGTGCTACGTTTTAAAAAAAAATGAACGCTCCTATAAAAACAGAATGTAGGACATACACCTAATTATTTAATAAAAAAAAGGGAATGAATCACTCCAACGAGAGTAGCGAGTACATTTATTGCTTTAAATATTATTTAATATATAGCTAAAATTTTGAAAAGATAATTTTTTTTTGCTTTTAAATAGAATTCCATCAAAAAATGCTGTGTATGCATTGCATTTTTACAAAAAAGATGCATTCAAATCCATTTCAGTGCATTCAAACTTAACTTTTCCTTAAGATAAAATTTAAAAATATATATTTCAAAATGACTTTGAATCTTTTTTTATATTATTCTAGAAAAAAATTAACAAACGTTTCTTCTTTATTGAAAACGGTCATATGAATACAAAATATAAAAATCGAATTTATATTCTTTGAAAAATTGTCCATATCTCGAATGAAATTTATGACGAAAAAACCTGACTTTGAAGCAATAACAAGATAGCTTTAATGCTTATTTATGCTGACGAATGCCTGCAGACAATACAAAAAATATTTTATCATATCTAAGTCCTTTTTCCGTCTTCTTAGAAAATATTTAAATCTCGTGGGGGAAAAAGCGTTCTATCCTTGCGAAAGGGAATTTTTATAAATACATATTTAAATGTTCTGAAATAAACATTGAATAAAAAATCAATTCTGTGAAATTATAAATAAAACTTTCTTTTATGCATTTTTCTAAAGAAAGTGAAATGAAAGTTCAGTTGTTACCATTAAATTAAGACAAGACTGGTTGCATTCCTATCAAAAATACGCGAGATTTAAGGCCAGTTTTCCCAAAAATCCTCAATAAGCAATGGAAACTTTTCAAAAAAATTTCATATTTCAGAAATTTTTCTCTGAAACTTATAAACTTTAATTAAATCTCTCTGCCCCATATGATCTTATACTTTACTACCAAAAATGTTTATTGAAATCGCTCAAAAATATTTGGAATTTATGGAGGTTTTAGCTGAAAACTACAATTTTCGGGGATCTAAAAAACTAGACACTTCTAATATTCTTGAATTTCTTGCACTTTTATCAAATACTGGAAATCAAGTAAATATAAAAACTTCGATAAAATTTTGTTACATATAATAAATGAGCATAAAATCTTCAAATAAAATAGATTAGAGGGTGTGGCATCCCAGGCATACCTTAAAAGTTTAAATATAAGGTGCGATTTAATTATTTATTTTTTACCTTATAAGTACTTAAAGATAAATTGATCAAAATAATCAAATAACATATACGGCTTGTATTCATTAAGATTTTCATGCTTATCATGTAATTTCCATAAGGAGACGCGATGTTTAGAAAACAAAACCTCTCCCTCTCTATCAAAACTATAAAATGTGCTTTTAAAAAAATTACGGGATGTTGAACAATGGAATCGACAATGAAAGGAAATAAGAAAATTCGGTCGAACTTGATGGTAAACTAACCCTTCTGTAGGATATTCAGCATTTTCCTTTTAACGTTTTTAAAGATTAAAAAAACTTTTGAGCCAGTGTTCTCGCTGACATTTTATGAGCGTTAGTAATTTGGCTAATTAAAAATACAAAAAAAAACATTCGCCAAATGAAAAAAAGATTAGCAAAATATATTCTCCGTGTAACACATATAAAAAATCTTTAATCCTTTAATGTACCCCCTCTTTTCAAAATTTTCTAAAAAAAAACCTAAGATTTTATAATTAGGACAACGACTGTTATTAATCTAGTTTCAAATATCCGCTAAAAATATATCAAAAATATGTATTTATTGAAAATATGTATATATGCATATGTATGAAAAACGAAAATGAAAAGAAAGAAGAAGCAAAAACTGAGCACTAGCAAATTGGCGAATCTAATCGCTTTTTACTCGCCAAATGAAGAATTTAATCACAATTTGGCGGAATGGCGAGCGATAGCGAGGACACTGCCTCTGACCACAAGAAAAGACGATGCACTGAAGATTGTGTGAATGAAACTTCTATCTAGACATTGAAACTTAAATTGCATGAAAAAGGGTGCCTAAATAAATCTCACCCTTCAGTGATCGTGTCTGGTTATAATGACTCGATCTTTCTTCCACTACAAAGGGCATAAACCTACTTATCTATTTAAAAATAAGTAAAAAGTCACTCCCAGTTGAATCTGTATTTTATTTAAAACTTTAAAAATTAACCAATACATGACAAAATATTTTGAATAGAATAATTTTACTTTGTGTTAATTCGAATAACATCAGAAGAAGTGGTGTTTATGCACTATATTTCTTTCATAATTGATTCATCCAGTTGTATTCTTTATGAACTTAAAATTAGCTTTTCCTATAAAAAATATAAAAATATTTTTAAATGTTTGTGAAACTTTTATATTCCTATCACTCTAGAATAAAATTCAACAAACGTTTCTCCTTTATTGAAAACAAGCATATGTATGTAAAAATATAAAAATTGAATTTATATTCTTTGAAAACTTGTACATATCTCGAATGAAATTTATGGCAGCAAAACCTGATTTTGAAGCAATAACAAGATAGATCTAATTCTTATTTATACTGACGAATACTTGCAGATAATACAAAAGATATTTCGTCGCATCTAACAAGGAAGGTCTCCATACGGGCGTACTCAGAAAAATCTGAAAAAATTACAGAATGTTCTTCTCATATAGTTATATATGTTTATAAAAAAAATTTCGGCAGAATCTCCTTATAACGTCCGTAAAAAAATAATAAAAATTTCGTTTATTTGGCGATTTATCTCCGGTTGGCGAAAAAACGAAATTTTGAAAAATACGTTTTTACGCTTCGAATACTTTTTAAAGAAAAGTATTCGAAGCGTAGAACAAAGAAAAAACTTTCTATGTTCAATTTATTTAAATAAGTTTAGTTTAAGTAATTTTAGTTTTGCATTTTTACTTTACTTTAAGTGCAATTTTGTCATATACGTTTATATGTACTTATAACAAAATGAAATTAATATATTTTATCATTTAAAACACAATTTAAATTGATTAAAATTGTTCCAAATTAAAAAATACACTGTTAAAAATCCGCTGCATTTTGTTGCAACGCACTCCCTTGCTTGTATAGAAAACGGTTACTTGGCCGTGAAATGGAGCTTTCTCATTGGTTGGAATAGAGATATTATATACAAGCGGTGGAGTGCGTTGCAACAAAATGCAGCAGATTTTTAACAGTGTATGACACGGTCAATTCACCGTACTATGGAGAATTCTCATTGGTCAGAAGAGAGATATTCTATAAAAGTAGTGGAGTGACGTTGCAGTAAATGCTACAGATTTTTAACAGTGAAGTCAATTAAAATCAATTTTCAGATTCGTTAAAATCGTCTGCTTTTGGTGAGGAAATGCATTGTTCGCCAAATCCCGCGTCGCTTTCAGCTTTTCACGCCAGTTATTCCAAACTATTTTATTTTTTTACATATCTAATAATGTAATTCCGCCGCTAATTTTCATTGATCCTTTATTACCTACATGAGTAGTTTTATTCGTATTTTTTTTCAAAAAATTCTGAGTATGCCCCCAATGGAGACCTTCCTTGTAAGTCATTTTACTTACCCATCATACGTAGTATAGGGTAACTCTTGCAATCGTTTTGAAAATCGAAAAATTTTTTTTGACGGATTTACACGTTTTAGATAGTGGAGATTCCGAAAAACATATTTTTGGAAAAAAAATTTTTGCCGTCCGTCTGTCTGTCTGTCTGTCTGTAAACGCTCTATCTCCCGAACAAATTGAGATAGAGACTTGAAATTTTGTATGTAGTTAGTATGTAAGAATGGGACGAAGCCTATTTAATATCAGCAACCTCGATTATCCGGAACTATTTTTTTCGGACTCTCGAAAAATTCGTTCTGATGAAAGGTACATAAAAATTTTCGAATGTTTTTGTTCTAAGAAATGGACGTAAAAGGCAATGAAATAACACGCATTTTGAATATAGAACGAAGTCAATCGGATTATTAGTTGCCGATATATTTGCAATCCTGTTTTCCACATTCTTCAATTTTTCATGACCCTGTATTTCATTCAAAATTCAATTCAGAGGTATATTTTAATTGAAAATGAGACGCTTAATCCAACGCAGTAAACTTTTAGTTTATATTATAATTATTTTTGGAGTTATAAGGATGTTTCTTTTACGCAGTTCGGTATTACCTGAGTAGTTTGGCGTTTTATATAATTTGTTGAAATTGGTACATCAGCAATTCATTAATAGAGCATTACTATACATATTAACAATATTTATATTTTGTTTTGGAATTGCAATGCATTGTATAAATAGTTTTCACACGTTTTATTTTCATATGCCTATCCATGATGGGTAAGTATTACGGTGGCCCCCAACGACTAGTTTCTATCTCTTTAGATAATATTTAAACCTTATGAAAAAGTGAAAAGTTATATCCTTGCGAGAGAGAATTTTCATAAAATTTAAATATTCTGAAATAGACATTGTCTAAGCGTAAAATTCTGTAAAATTATAAATAACGCATACTTTTTTGCTATTTTATAAAGAGAGTGAATTAAAAGTTTATTTGTTGTCATTAACCCTCTGACAGACTTGCAAAAGGGGAAAATTGTAATGTTGTTTTCTCTGCATTTTGTTTTAAATGCTAAAAAAAGACAATTTTTTCAAAATAATATAAAAAACTTAAAAGCGAATGTGAATGTTATACTTGAAACCTTTAAATACTGTAAAATGTATTAAAAATCTATTAAATGAATACAATTATATTGTTTTAAATATTGATTGTATTGCAGAGAAACCTGAAGCTTAGTGAACGTGTTAACACGGGCTTGTCAATGAGAGTTAAATTAAGACAAGATTGAGTGCATTCCAATGGAAAATATGCGAGATTTAAGACTAGTTTTCTTGGAAACCACTCCATCAATTTTGATAAGAGTGGAAATCGGTATTTACTGTATTGTGCTCATGGAAGGCAGTTTTTTTTTGTTATGACGATAATTTTTTTCTAAGCAATAGCAAGTTTTCAGATATTTTTACATATTTCAGTTTTTTTCTGTGAAACTAACAATTTAACTTTTATTAAACCTTTGTGATCTTACGCTCTACTACGAAAATTTTTTGATCGAAATCTCTTGAGTACTTTCGAAGTTAATGGGGTTCTTACCTGAAAACTGCATTTTTTTGGCAATCTAAAAAAAATAAGGTGACATTGACCTTTATTTAAGCAAAATAATCTATAGTCAAATCGATGCAAAAAAGTATATTTCTGCAGTATAATACTACCAAAACAGTTTTTTTCTTATTAAAATATCATTTATGAAGGTTATAAGAAGTAAATAATAAAGGTAAGTGTATTTAGGTACTTTAAATCTATATTTCTCAAAACTAATTTTTCAGAGTTTTTAGATATTTAAATGTTCCTTGCGACGTAATTTTTTATCAACATTTATGAAATTGGTAAGGAAATATCCTTATATTGTTTAGAAAGAAATTGTGTAAGCTTTTAAAAATTCGTCTTTATTAAGATAGTCAAATTTGATTTTTTACCTGTTAAAAGGCAAAATTTTAATGAAAATCGATATGGAATTTAGAATTTTTTAAAAAAATATTAACTATTGAAGAAATTAAGAAAAATTGCACAAATTTGTTTACAATAAAGTTTTAAGTGATAAAAATGCAAAAGCTTGAAAGTATCTCAAAAATTGAGATACGAGGAGCCTTTTAAGATTTCTTTTAAAAATTTAAAATAAAAATCTTAAAAATATTAATAAGATTGGAAATTTTTTTTTGATGGTGTTCTATATGCTTTTGGTGAAATGTATGCACAAAAATTCATATTGCTATGATGAAAATGAAAAAAAAAAATTAACGTACCCCGTCCTCTTAAACAGTTCTAACATGTGTGAAAGTTCAAACAGTTTTCTGAAATACACGAATTAAAGTATTTATAAAAACTTGGATAAAATTAAGTTACGTATAATAAATTATTATAAAATCTTAGAATAAAATTAATGTGAAACACTGTAGCATGTCAGACTTTTCTTAAAAGTTTTAATATTAGTTGAGATTGAAAAGGAATACGTCAGTTGTTTAATGTTTATCTAGAAAATACATAAAGATAAATTGATCTAAATAGTGAAATAGGAAATACGACTTGTGATTATTAAAATATTCGTGCATTACTCTGCACTTTCCTTAACCCGTTCGGGTTTGGTGTACTATTAATAGTACATCTCTTTTAATGGAGTATTATTTTGATTTAAAAATAATTTTTCTTATATTTACATGTAGTATTGTTAGTAAATGTCTATGCATTTACTAACTAATATGACTCCATTTATGTTTAGACATTTAGTAGTAATAGTAATGAAAATTTTTTGCTTAATTCTCTTTGCGCCGTATGCGATTCTTTTATTTTAAACATATATTTCACTCTTTAAAATTAAAATAAAAGTTTTTTTCTTAAAAGAATCATGTATAATAAAGCGCAAAATATATTAGAAATCTGCAATATAAGTTAAATCTCATTGGAATGCGATATTTTCTAAACATCTCCAAAAATTCTAACTTACCCTATTGTCATAAGAATATTAATGGAAAAATATGTTATAGGAAACGTTTGTTATCTTATAAACAATGAAATATTCGTTAAACACTAATTAATATAGTTGGATAGCTAGTGTTGATGTTATTAATGTAAAAGCAATTTTTTCTAAAGCAAAAAAAAAAAAAAAAAAAAAAAAAAAAAAAAAAAAAAAAAAAAATGGACCCGAAAGGGTTAAGGCGGCGGGACAATTTAGAAAAGAAGAACGTTTAGAAAGACTCCTTCTCAATCAAAGCAATAAAATGTCGTTTTTGATTGGGCAAAGGAAAGGAGAGAAGAACATTAGATCGAGCTACATGATAATTTCAAAAACCTGCCAGGACGTTCAGAAGTTATCTTGCAAAGCCATTTAAGATAAAACACACCTCTTGAAAACAAGAAAAGACACTGACACAGAAAGTTATTCAATGATACTTCTATCTAGACATTGGAACTTAACATGAATCGAAAAGGATACATAAATAAATGCCACCTTTCAGCACTCGTGTCTGGTTATCTTGACCCAGGCTTTTGTTAAAATTTTTGTGCATTTCCATGAATTTTCCATAAGGCTGAGCGGGGTTTAGAAAAGAAAATCACTCCTTTTCATTCAAAGGAATGAAATTTTCTTTTAAAGAAATGACGGGAGATTGAACAATGAAAATTAGATATATATCATTAGCTCGAACTTGATGGTAACTTCATTCTCCTGCAGGTTGTCATCAGTTTCCTTGTAAAACCATTAAAACTAAAAAACACCTCTGATCACAAGAAAAATGTTGATACTGAAAGATGTACAATGATACTTCTATCGAGGCATTGGAACTTAACTTGCCTGAAAAACGATATATGGATAAACTTCACCCTTCAGCACTCGTGTCTGGTCATTCAGTGACCCTCTCTTTTTTCAACTGTAAACACTGTTTTATTTGTCTCTTATGTCGCTAAGATTTGAAACAGAATAAGAGGCATAAACGGAATTATCTATTTAAGGTATAAGAAAAAAGTTCTCCAATTAGAGTCTGGATTTCAATTAAAATTTTAAATATTATTCATTATTGTAGCAAATATTTTGATTAAATATTTTGATGTTAATCAGAACAACATCGGAAGAAGTGATACTTATGCACTATGTTTCTTTCATAATGGATGCATTCAATTGTACATTTTGAGGATGTAAACTTAGCTTTTTTCATTGGTAGAATTTAAGAATATTTTTAAATTTTTTTGAAATTTTATATTCTTATTATTCTAAAAATAAATTCAACAGCGTTTCTTTTTATTGAAAACGAACATATGAATACAAAATATAAAAATCGAATTTATATTCTTTGAAAAATTGTGCATATCTCGAATGAAATTTATTGCAGTAAAACTTGACTTTGAAGCAATAACACGATAGCTCTAATGCTTATTTATTCTGACGATTGTTTGCAGATAATACAAAAAATATTTCATCGCATCTAAATCATTTTTCCGTCTCTTTAGATAAAATTTAAATCTTTTGAAGAAAGTAAAGTTCTTTCCTTGTGGAAGGGAATTTTTATCTCTTTTTAATATTCTGAGATAAAAAAAAATATATAAAAATTCAATTCCGTAAAATTACAAATAACATATTATTTTTTTGCAATTTTATAAAGAAAGTGAAATGAATTTTCTTTTATTGCTGTTAACTGAAGACGACAGATGCTGCATTCATATGGGAAATATGCGAGAATTAAGACCAATGTTTTTAGAAACTACACTGTAAAAAAAAATCTGCAAAGGTACTAAACTTTTTCTTGGAAACCGGGATTCCAAGAACTTTTCCTGTAACGCTAACAGCAAAAATTCAAGTTTCAGAATCGATTACATGAATTTTTCCTGTTATCGTTACATGAAAAGTTCTTGGAATCCCAGTTTCCTAGAAAATGGTTAGTACCTTCACAGATTTTTTTTTACAGTGTACCCCACTGATTTTCATGAAATTGGAAAACTTTATTCTCTGGATTATGCTCAAGATTTAACTTTAATAGTTCGTTTCCTGCAATAAATTTTTGTTATTTTTGATCAATGGTAAGATTTCAGAAGTTTTTCATATTTCAGAATTTTATTTTTCTGAAACTTAGAAACTTTTATTAAAACCACCAACTACATATCATCTTATACTTATACCCTATCACCTAATTTTGTTTCCAGCCACCAGTATAAGTATCCTGACGCTGAAATCATTCAAAAGGCAATTATATTTCAGATTTAGACGGTAAGAAGCAAATTATATTCATAAATGCATTTCTTCCTTTGTGAATTACCTGACCAGCACTCTTTTCTCTTACTATTATGAAGGGATCCTGCAAAGTGATTCCTTCTTTTTCATTGTTTTCCGGTCTGTTACGCCATTTCTTTTAGATATATAAACTCTTGCTTTCGCTTTGTCATTCAATTCGTTAGGAAATACTCCGATCTGTAACAAAGAGGTTCATTTCATTTTGTTATTTTTTTCCGCACTAAGATGGGATTAAGGAATCCTCGAAACATCTGTATGTGATATTTTGTGACGTATATGTATTTATTAGTGCTTTAAAACGTTGTTAAAGTTTTAACATTTTTGAAGATTATAAACTGATATTGCATTTGAAAAATTTTTAAATAAACATTTATTGTCTTTTCCCATGTTAAATATTTAAATACGAAATAAAAAAAAATCATTTATAATATTTCACATTTTACGATTAACAGTAATTAATACTGATTAATGTTTAAAATTATAATCATATAAAAATATAATCAGTTTAAAATCAACATCAAGGTATTCAATGATTTTTTATAGAAAATGAAACATAAGCATAAATTATCTCTATTCTGACAACTAAGAACGTTCTATAGGAATAATAACTTCAAATTTACACAACTAGGGACGCCCAGTCACTCCCTTATGATAGAGCATTGTCCTTGTATTAAACTGAGATCACATGAGCAACTTAAAGAAATAACAAATATTTTCTCATAAACAGATTTACATACAGAAAAATTGTTGAAAACGCAACATGATATAGTTTATGTCGCGTATCTGAGTCCAATACGAACTTTTAGTGTTTCATATCCACTATCATTGAAAAGATCTTTACAATTAGAGACGTCTATAAATAGTTGTTATGCACTGTTGAATTTTCGTTGATTTTTAAAATGTTTAGCAATGATTGGTCACCTAATTTTTCGGTTGTATCTTACATTAATGCAGTCTGTTCAGTAATGAAAAAAAATCCCTTCTTCCAGAATAAAGTTTCAATGGAAAAAAAGTTTACATTTCGGAACATACGAAAGCACGTGATACAGAAATTTTGTAATTAGACATTTGTTTCAAAATTCTAGCTTTATCTGTTTAAGTAATTCCAGGATAAAGGAGCGTATATTATTTATTAATAAATTTGAAATGTCTGCAAATGTTTTGCTTTAAGGGGTCAGTTTACATTGAATTGGTCAAAACACCGACTTTTCATTTTAATAGCAAATGAGAATCTGTATAATTGCGACTATTTTGGCTCCTTATTTTTTCCAATACGGTAGTTATAAAGCGAGATATTGTAATATTTTTATATATATATACTCAGCGCAATTACCCAAACAATTTAATATGTCTTTTCTTCATGCACATATTTTATTTTATTTTTTATTTTAAAAATACTAAAGGTTTCTTTTTTCTTTATCTTTCTTTTCTTTTTCATTTTTCTTTATCTTTCTTTTCTTTTTCATTTTTCGTTTTCTTTTTTCTTTCTTTCTTTTTTTCTTGTATTTCAGTTAGAGATTTAATTTTTTTTGTAGATTTCATTGTTTTAGTATATATATCAGTAAAGTAATTGTATCAAATGCAATATTAGATTATTTAAAAACCCACCCGCAGTCTTGTGTAATATACAATTGAAAGTCTGGAAAAAATTTGGCAAATTAAGTAAATTATTTTAAATATTCAAAATTTTATAATTATTTTCCGAATTTTGATTATGTTTAACATTGAAATGCAGTGCTATGGATTTTAAAAAATATGCTCTATATTTTTAAAAATAAACAGAATAGTTAAAGAGTAAGCTGTCACCTTAAAATTATATCTAAGGAAAAAGTTGCAATTTTTTTTATTGTCTAAAAAAGGCTTCTGCACACTAAATATAAAAGAATTTTGCATTCTTTGAATATATTGTATGCCGTCAAATCTAGAGTTTGTAGCTTTAAGAAGCCTAATGCATATTTATGCTGGGGGATGTATGAAATAGTAAAAATATTCGCATTTCTTATGTCATTTTGTTTTTCCCATTTTGAAAGACATGTAAATCCGATAAGGCGAGAAAAATTTTGAAAGGATATTTCTGTAAAGCCTTTCAATACATTGAGGTAAAAATTATAGTTTAAAAGGTTTATTTTTTCCTTATTTTTAGTATTTTTGTGAATAGATAGAAATGTGTTTTCACTTACTTTTAGTTTCAGTAATGGATTACTTAATTATTTACAAATTATATTATATATAAAAATAACTCCAGAAAAAAATTACATATCCATATAATATTAATTCAATGTAAACTCCTTCCTATCTGCCATAATACAATTCTGCCTTCCACGCTCTAATGCCAAAATTTTGGTAACAACCTTCTGTGAAATCTTCGATACATTGTCCAGTACTCGAATAGTCAATCGGCGATCCTAAATCACTTACTCAGAAAACTCCCACGATATTGCTTTGTGTGCAAATACACTGTTAAAAATATTCATGTAAAATTATGGCAGAGATCGGTAGCTAAATTTCTAATAATACCTCATAGAAAAAATTGCTCCTCATTTTGTGCAGCCCGTAAAAAAGGGTATAATGCAGTTTAAAACACAATAACACTTTTCTGATTGTGACATAGCATGCAAAATGTTAGGCAATAATCATAGAATTGCTTTTTTCGCGGGATAAAAAATATTTTACGGTTAAGTGACATTATTTTTCGAAACATGGCTAACATAAAGTGTTGCAACGTAGCGGATTAAAATGTAGGGGATCATATGTTATTTTTGCTAACATATGGGCTAGAGCTGTAAGAATATGTTTTTTGCCCTTACTTTTTGCTCCTTACTTTACTATCTAAGTAAAAAGACTGCTTACTTATTAGATAAGACCGTTTATTTTTTACCCTTGTTTTCCATGAAAATTGTAGGGCAAGCGCTCAAATTACAGTTTTTGGGAGGCAAAAATTACAGTTTTTTTTTTTTTTTTTTTAATCTGAAAGTAAAGATTGCGGCCCTCTATATTCGAGGCCGTGCTGAAAACCACTAAACAATTCCAAATAACGCGAAAGGCATAATTCTTTCTCTCAGCTCACTTATTTCTACATAATGGTGTTTTGTGGTGATTTTTCAATATCTGAAGCAGACTACTCCATATCGACAAGAAAAATTTATTAGCGACGTTTTAATGTATGCTTCAAAGTCAACCACTTTCTACTGAAGGTCGCTTACACTCAATGTGAAAAAATGAAGATTTCACGGAGGTTGTACTAGTAATCGGAACGCCAATACAATCCACTGTTTTTTAACGGAAAAATTCCCGTAAATTTCCGTTTTTTCCTGGAATTTACGAGAAAATTTCCGTTAGAAAACCGTAAATTTTACTGGCGTTTCGATTATTAATACAATTTCCGTAAAATCATCCGTTTTTTCTACAGTATTCTTGGGCATACTCGGATAAACGACCTTGAAAATTCTAATTTTACCATGCTCTGACATTTTTCATCCTTTATACATTTACGCCAGTCCTGAAAATAAATGGCCGAGTCTGGCATATTTTATGGAATAAAAACAATACAGAGACACTTTTAAATCTTTTTTGAAACATATAGCACTGAATGATAAAAAAAATATTTTCAATTCACAATCAATACATAAACGAGAAATACTCAAGTACTTTATTCATTTGCCAATACGGGACAGTAATAACACTCACAACGTGGACTAATGGGAGTGCTGGACAGATTTTACACATTATCTTGACGTTCTGCCACCTATACCAAGCTGTACTTGCACGTTCTGCCAAAAATTCTGTTTCTTACCGGATACTTTTATACCGACAAGTTAAGAATTCGATAATACAGGCGACATTTGGAAAATTAAGTTTAGTTTGGGACCATTCTTTACACGATTTTTGGTAATTAACCGTAAAAAAAGATTACGGAATTATGCAAACGATATAAATGGATTACATGTACATGAACTTATTTTATTACTTAATCTAATCCGCTTCAATGTAAAATCTATGCTATGACGTTAAAAAAAGCTGATTCCGAAAGTGGACATTTTTAGCGTTCGTGTTTGATTTGATATTATTTTAAAATAATTATTTTTGTTTCATTTAACAGCAGAAAAATAGCTAGAAAATTACTATTTAAAAATAGTAGTACCGAAATTCAAGCAGACGTTTGAAAGCATTTTTATCCCCTTGTTTTTGAAAGCTAGCATTTTTGCTGTCTTCAGGGTGCTGTAAGTATAACTATGCAAAATAACATTAAAATTAATTTCTACTTAAATTGTAATAATGCAGATTGAATGAATGCACCATAAAATCTACCGCAAACTATGTATTTTTTCAGTTATGATTTTTTTTTCCTTGTCTTTGAAATCTTTATTGGCTATATGTAATAAAATGAATGTTTTGAGTATAACTATGCATCATAACAATATAATTAATTTCTACTTAAATTGTAATAATGCAGATTGTACGAATACACCATAAAATCACAGAAAAAAATATAAACCACACACAATGTATTTTTTAGCATGAAAATATTTGGTTGTTGTTGCTATCAAGATATAACTTATTATTTGCTATAAATATTCCCCAAATTAAATCGTTTTATAATCGATTCCAGGAAAATAACAAAACCTTATAACGTAATTAAAAAATAGCTTTTCATAATGTTTTACTGTCTAGCTTTTAATTAAGACTTTTCAATTACATTAAAATTATTAAAAAAGAGCTATGAATAGATTCCTTAGTGAAATTTATACCTTAAAATGTATCACTTAAATGAGCTACCTCGGAGAGAAAATTAATTAGGTTTTCTTTTATCGATTCAGAGTTCCCTTTCATTAATTAAACTTAATTTTATTGACATCAGAGTATACTTGTTTTTTCCCATATTACAAAATGTGCCAATTTCAACGTCGAGTTTTATGCGAGTATTTTATTAATTATAAAAATACATAGTGAATAATAAAGTTACAGAACATTATTTACGTGTACTATTAATTAATATTGATGATTTAATAGAAATTTTCAAAAAAAGAGGGAAACAAAACACAACAGATGAAAAACTATTTACCAGCATTTGAAATTATTGAAATTTGTATATGCATCACTTTAAGTTCGTTATTATTAATTATATTTTACCAAGAGTTAAAAAATAGACTTTTTTATAATTTTAAATGTAATTTTTTTTGGGGAAATGTTACCTTCTTAGTTTAATTGGGATTGATTAAGCTATATATAACTATAAGTTATAAGAAATCACTTTTAATAATCGAGTATACCATTTTTGGAATTAAAAACAGCTTTTGATCAACATAATAAATATTTTAAGCTTGCTGGTTTAGGATACAATTTTGTAAAGTTCCCTCACAAACGTTATAAATATACGGAATTAAAATAACAATTATTCTTCAGAGTAACGTTTAAGAAATTTGTAATATTTAGACTATATAATAACTACACAGAAACAGTAAAAAAATTCTTGTCTAAATATATGTACTACTTACGAAACCTTTTAATACCTAACACATGCAATTGCATACAAGATTAATAAAAAATAAATTTAATTCCTTATAATGTTTTACTATCTAGCTTTTAATTAAGACTTTTCGATTTCATTAAAATTATTTTTAAAAAGAACTATGATTAAATTCCTTACTGAAATTTATACTTGACACTGTATTATGAGCTACCTCAGAAATAAAATTAATTGGGTTCTTTTTTATCGTTATAGAAATCACTTTTGTTATTTATACTTAATTTTAATAAGCATATTATTGAAATATATTTTTTAAATTCTTCCCCATATTTCAAAGTACACAAATTTCAACTTTGGGTTTTATGTGAATATTTTCTTAATTATAAGATACATAATTAATTATAAATTTACTGAATATTATTTAGGTGTGCTATTAATTAAAATTGATGATTTAATATATATTTTAAATAAAAAATGTAACAAAAACACAACAAATGAAAAACTGTTTACCAGTTTTTAAAAATTAATGAATTTTTTAGATGTATCATTTTAAGTTCGTTATTATTAATTATATTTTACCAAGAGTTAAAGAAAACCTATTTATTATAATGTTGTATATGAACTTCTTTTGGGAAATGTTATCTTATTAGTTTAATTAGGACTGCATAAGTTATTTAGGATTATAATGTATAAGAAAATACATTTAATAATCTATGATATAAATTTTTTCTAATGAAAATTGCTTCTGATCAATATAGCAATATTTTAAGCATGCTTGTTTAGCATGCAATTTTGTAAAAATCTCTTATAAATGCTGTAACAGTTAATCTTAACAATAATATTTAGTAAATTTGTAATAAATAAGTTGCATAATAATTACGTAACAGAAACAATTACATTTTCTTGTTTAAATATTTGTACTATATATTAAACATTATTATTCCTAACAATGCAATTACATACAAGGTTAATAAAAAATAAATGTAACTTTTTACGCTTTACTATATAGCTTTTAATTAAGACTTTCCAATTACATTAAAATTATAAAAAAAAAAACTATAATTAAATTCCATAATGAAATTTATATCTTTAATTGCATCACTTAAATGAACTACCCCGGAAAGATAATTAATTAGGTTCTTTTTTATCGATGTAGAGATCCTTTTCATTGATTAACATAATTTTATTGATTATCAGCGTATTATTGAAAATCTTTTTCTTTTCTTCCCCACATTTCAAAATGCACAACTTTCAAAGTTGAGTTTTATGTGAATTTTTATTAATTTTAAAGATGCATAATTAATTATAAAGTTATGTTATATTATTTAGTTGTGTTATTAATTAAAATAGATGATTTAATAGAAATTTTAAATAAAAAGTATGGAAAACACAACACATGAAAATATGTTTGCAAGTTTTGAAAACTAATGAATTTTTTAAATGTATCATTTTAGGCTCGTTGTTAGGAATTTTATTTCATCAAGAATTAAAATATATATATATTTATTATAATTTGGATATAAACTTTTTTTTTGAAAATGTTATCTAGTTTGTTTAATTAGGACATCTTAAGCGATTTAGAATTATAATGTATAAGAAAACGCTTTTAATAATACGTGACATAATTTTATATTTTAAAATTGCTTTTGATGAATATATAAATATTTTAAGCTTCCTGCATTAGCATGCAAATTTATAAAAATTAATTAAGTCATTTTGATTCCATTAAATCTATTTTTAAAAAGAACTATGATTAAATTCCTTAGTGAAATTTATATTTTAAACTGCACAAAGTATTATGTGTGTAACTGTCTAATGTAAATGAATTATGCAAATGCACGAATAGATTACATGTACATTAGGGCGGAGCGTAAAAAACTTTTTTTCGAAATTATTTTGTCCTTAGCGCGGAAAAGTTGTCTAGTGCTATCATTAATATGCTCACAAAATTTCAAAACAATCCATAAATATCTTCCGGTTCCACTTTTGGGTCGAAATACGCAATTTTAGCCAAAAATCTTGTAATTTTTCACATTTCATTAATATTTTTAATTTTCAATTTTTTCTTCACCCTAGTGCGGAAAAACTGAAAGAGTACATAAGGAACACAAATCCATAATATTAGAGTAATTAAAAAATATCTTCTTGTTACACTTTGGGTTCTAAATATTGGAAATTTGTCGAAAATGATACATATATTCACTTTTTCGTCATTTTTTTATTTTTCGATTTTCTATTCCCGCTGGCATGGAAATGTTCGA
This sequence comes from Maratus speculifer, assembly GCA_964019185.1. Lineage (NCBI taxonomy): Eukaryota > Metazoa > Arthropoda > Arachnida > Araneae > Salticidae > Maratus > Maratus speculifer. The sequence continues at coordinate 150,156,665 of OZ025302.1, forward strand.
AGAAAATGCAAGAAACATGATAAAAAAAACTTTAGAATAATAAATAAATATCTTCCGGTTTCCCTTTAGGCATCTAAAAATGGCAAAATTGCCAAAAAGTATGTAAATTCTCTCTTCTCAGGGATATCTGTCTTATCTATTTTCACTTCTCGCTGGCGTGGAAAATTTGGAAAATCAAATGGCAAACATGTGTAAAAATTTAAAATAATTAATAAATATCTTCTGATTTGACTTTTATTACTCAAACTGGCAAATTCATGACATTAATGTTCACAAAAATCACAAAACAATCGAATAGAAAGCGATCTGAGGGAAATTCCTCTAATAAGTTTAGCTTTTTGTTCGTTTAGTGTAGTATTACTATTGGTTTAATACTCTACTCGTGATAGGTTCGTAATGAGGATATTCAATTTTAGCTTCTGGGCTATTCCATGCGAATTTGTTTGTCTGTTACGTACTACGATTCTTGGCTACAAGTATTTTATGTGGAAAAAATGAGACTTATTTTGTTGAAGATATCTCATCAATTGAATAAAATGAATCAAACTTTACGAAAATACCGGTGGCCAACAAGCATAGCAATTTTTAGCTCTGTAACAGACAAACAAATTCGCATGGAATAGCCCTTTTATATTTTATTTAAAAATAATACATCCGAAAGTGTTTACAAAATTTTAACTTTTAATATTGTGTTGAACTAATAGTGTGCATGGAAAATATTACACAGAAATAACACAATTAAGGCGCAGTATATACAGGATTTGTCTCATCCCATTTTTTGTGATCCTACAGAATTATGAACTGGCGTTCTACCAACTTATGAAGATATAATGTACTTTTTTGTTGGTAAGATATGAATCGAGACATAATTAAAAATCGGATCCATTTTTGGGGTGATAGAGGATTATGGGCTGAAATGGTTGAAGCTATTTGGCAGGCTCCTCAGTTCCAACGATTTCTACGCAAAGAATAATCCAAATGATTGGTTCATATAATGATAAATACAAGAGTATAAAGAAGTTTCACGCTAAAGAACAGACGAAGTCAAAATTGAAAATTTTCTTATTGGAAGGGGAAAAAATGTCTGTTTAAAAAATTTTCTTACAAGAGTACATATCTAGAAGGATGTAAATGCCCACGTGATATAAAAATTACGGAATTGGAAGACAGTTTCTTAAGGATCAAAGAACTTCAAGGAAATTGTCGATAGACCCAATTGATACATTCGGAAACACGGCCCACAACACGAAAACTTAGTAAATGAACGAGCAGGCTCAAAAAAGAATAAGAATGTTACAGAAAATGGTATAAAAGGGAAAAAACAATCATTTCTGCTTTATCGAAAACTTAGAGGTATTTAAATATTTTAGTCTTGTTGATGAACAACTGTGTCACGCTCTTAGTGATAAACCTTTAGTTTCATTGGAATCGAACATAAATACTATAAATATATCACGGAAACCCGTCGACATGCCCTAGACAGAACTTGAGACACAATGGGAATGCCCGACCGAGTTGCAATATCGAAAACAGGCGCACTGCTTGAAGACTTACGAGTTGGGACACATGACGACATGTCCAATATTTTAGACAGGCATAACACAAGAAGAAAAAAAAAGAAATATCGCCCGAAATGCCAAGTCTAAGATTAGAGTTTCCTATCCACCAATTCCTTGAAAAGATTGTATTTTGACCGTCCGAAAGATCAAACTTTAATTGAAAGGAATATTGAGGAAACGCCCCATCATCAAAAAGTGCTTGAAGAATACTTGACACTTATAGAATGATCTGGCTACGATTATATAGGGCAAGTGTCACTAATAATCTCTTCTGCTATGTTTCTTATATGATTTTCCTCACTTTCCGCTCCAGCGAGAAGAGAAAATTTTTAAGAAAAAAAAATCTCTGAAATGTGAAAAGTTGCATACTTTTTGGCTACTTTGACAATTTTAGACCCCGATAGGGAAGATGGAAGATATTTCTTTATTATTCTAAAGTTTTTTACTTATGTTTCTTGCATATTCTTCGAACATTTTCATGCCAGCGGGAACAGAAAATCGAAAAATAAAAATATGACTAAAATGTGAAAGTTTGTATTATTTTCGACAAATTTCCCATATTTAGAACCCAAAGTAGAACCAGAAGATATTTTTTAATTACTCTAATATTCTGGACGTGTGTTCCCTATGTACTCTTTCAGTTTTTTCGCAGTAGGGTGAAGAAAAAATTTAATATTAAAAATATTACTGAAATGCGAAAAATTACAACATTTTTGGCTAAAATTGTATAATTCGACCCAAAAGTGGAACCGGAAGATATTTATTGATTGTTTTGAAACTTTGTGAGTATATTACTGATAGCACTAGACAACTTGTCCGCGCTAGGGAGAAAAGAATTTCGAAAAAAAGTTTTTTACGCTCCGCCCTAATGTACATGCACTTATTTTATTACTTAATAAGGTACCCTGGGGTAATAACGCCACGTTAAGGTTCTACCAATTTTCACGGCTCAGTTTTAGTTGGTATTTTTCAAACAAATATATGACTTGATAAAGCAACTCATTGACTATCTATATAAAAAAAATAATTTAACAGATATGTATTCATAAAATGTTATAGCGTGATTTCTTGACCAATGCTATTTGGCGTTATTACCCACCTATATGGGTAATAACGCCATGCAAACAAAACTATGAAATAAGATGGAATAATTGTATGTAGATTGCCCAATTCTAAAAATACAAACTCTACAAACTTAGAAATTGACAAATTGCATTCTAAGCTATTGAAAATGTTCAATTTTTTGTGAAAGTGTAAGAAAAATAAAGGTGTGGTGTGGGGGGGGGGTATGAGGCAAAAGAATATCAGACCGTGAGCTTCTTTTTGCTTAAAAAGGACCGCTTAAATAGAATTATTAGAAACATTGCTCAGTTTTAACTGCGTTTATTTGAATCAGTATTTTGGATGTAGCTCGGCCACTGTAGAGAATCAACCGGGGTATTAATGCCAAGGATTGGCGTTATTACCCCGTTATAGTTATTGCGCTGTACATTTTAAAATACAAATTATCTCGAGAAGCTATCCAAAATCTTCAACAACATTTTGATAGTCCATGAAATGTACTACAAATTTATGTAATTAAGAAATTATTTCCGGATGAAAAAAATAGTCTTCACATCACAAAACGTATCTTGCAAATTTTAGATCAAGCGTTAATTTTAGCTGCTTGTAAAAACAATAAGACCTAAAAATGAAACAAATTAACTTGAAGCTGTTTTTTGCGATTTATATGACTCAAAACTCTTCTGCGCAGAGCACATGGGTGTCATTTACCAGATTATTTCATAATTATGCATAATATTAGCACTTGGCGATATTACCCCGCCTGGCGTTATTACCCCAGGGTACCTTATGTAATCCGCAACAATGCAAAATATATGCAGAAAAAAAAGCTGATGCTGAAAGTGGACATTGTAATATATATATATATATATATATATATAAGAACACAGTATTAAAAATGAATGCTTTATACAAATACAGCGATTGAAATCCATAACAAAACACTCCTAAGTCCTTATCTATACGGACTAGTTATACAGGGTGTCCCTAAACTTATGGTATATACGCTAGGGGGTGATAGAACACATCAAGACAAGTAATAGTAAGCAGGAAACCAAGGGTCCCAAACGTTTTCCAAAGGAGGTAGCCGCTATTAAAGTTTGGGGTCCAAAATTTCAATTACACATAAAAAATAGAAAAATTGGTCGATTGATTTGCGGTTTTCACTAAAACTATTGACGTGATTGTTTGCATCTGATTAAATGTTTTCGTAAACTTAGACTTAAACGTAAATTTTGAGCTCAAAATCTGAATAGTTGGGAGTGGTTAAGTAGCACAAACTGAACTGTGTTTAGAGGGTTCAAATTTCAAATGATTTTAAAAAAGGAGAAAATTGGTCGATTCGTTTGCGGTTTAAAATAAAACTATTCTTTAATTCACTATCTTCTTAAAAATTAATTTTAAAGATAATTTTCAAAAAATTCCGTTAGAGGGCGCCTCAAACTTCAGAATAACCAGCAACTTATTTTCACCGTTATTTTTTGTATCTAATTAAATGCTTTCCAAAACTTATTAAATGTTTTCGAAATCTTAGATTTAAACTTAAATTTTGAACACAAATTCTGAATCGCTGGGAGGGTTTAAGAAGCGCAAACTGAAATGTGTTCAGGAATTTAACCCCCCCCCCCATCGAACAACAGTTCCCTTTTCGCTACTTAAACACTCGCAACGATTCACAATTTGATCTCAAAATTTAAATCTAAGCATTTGAAAGCATTTAATGAGATTTTAAAAAATAATGGTTACGAATAGTTGTACGCTACTACAATGTCTAAGGCGCCTTCTATCGGCGATTGTGAAATTTATCTTTAAAATTTATTTTCGAGAAAACACTGATTTAAAGAGTAGTTTTAGCAAAAACTGCAAACGAATCGACTAGTTTTTCCGCTTTTTATAATCGTTTGAAATTTAATCCCTCTGAACACAGTTCAGTTTGTGCTACTTAACCACTCCCAACTATTCAGATTTTGAGCTCAAAATTTAAGTTTAAGTCTAAGTTTACGAAAACATTTAATCAGATGCAAAAAATAACGTAAAAAATAGTTGTTCGTTACTCCAAAGTCTAAAGCGCCCTCTATCGGCATTTTTTTGAAATTTATCTTTATAATTCATTTTCAATAAAATATCGATATAAAGAATAGTTTTAGTGAAAACCGCAAATATCTCGACCAATTTTCCGTTTTTTATAATCATTTGAAATTTAAACCCTCTGAACACAGTTAAGTTTGTGCAACATAACCACTCCCAACTATTAAGATTTTGAGCTCAAAATTTAAGTTTAAGTCTAAGCTTACGAAACCATTTAATGAGATGCAAAAAATCACGTCAAAAAATAGTTTTTCATTACTTCAAAGTCTAAACCGCCCATTATCGGCATTTTTCGAAATTTATCTTTATAATTTATTTTCAAGAAAATACCAATATAAAGAATAGTTTTATTGAAAACCGCAAATCAATCGACCAAATTTCCGTTTTTTATGTGTATTTGAAATTTTGGATCCCAAACTTTAATGGCGGCTATTTCCTTTGGAAAACGTTTGGGACCCTTTGTTTCCCATTTACTATTACTCGTCTTGATGTGTTCTATCACCCCCTAGCGTATATATCATTAGTTTAGGGACACCCTGTATACAGGGTGTATCTAAACTACTGGGCAAAACTTTAAGGGGTGATAGTACACATCAAGACAAATAATATTAAATGGGAAACTAAGGATCCCAAACGTCTTCCGAAGAAGATAAGCGCCATCAAAGTTTAGGGTCCAAAATTTGAAATGATTCTAAAAAACGGAAAAATTGTTCGATTCGTTTGCGGTTTTCACGAAAACTATTCTTTTAGTCAGTAATGTCTTGAAAATTTATTATAAAGATAAATTTCAAAAAATGCCGAAAGAGGGCGCTTTAGACTTTGGAGTACCGAACAACTATTTTTTTACCGTTGTTTTTTGCATCTCATTAATTTTTTTAGAAGTTTAGACATAAACTTAAATTTTGAGCTTAAAATCTCTGGTTAAGTAGCACCAACTGAACTGTGTTCAATGGGAGTGGGTAAATTCAAATTTCAAATGATTATAAAAAGCAGAAAAATTGGTCAATTTGCGGTTTTCACTAAATTTTTTCTTAATGTCAGTGTTGTCTTGAAAATAAATTATACAGATAAATTTTAAAAATTGCCGATAGAGGGCGCTTTAGACTTTGGAGTAATGTACAACTATTTTTTACCGTTATTTTTTGCATCTCATTAAAATTTTTTAGAAGCTAAAACATAAACATAACTTTTGACCTGAAAATCTTAATCGTTGAGAGTGGTTAAGTAGCGCTAACTGAACTGTTTATTTAATGGGGGTGGGGAGGTTCAAATTTCGATTTCAAATGATTTTAAAAAACGGAAAAAATGGTTGATTCGTTTGCGGTTTTCTCTAAAACCATTCTTTATGTATTTCCTTGAAAATGGATTTTAAAGATAAATTTCAAAAAATTCCGTTAGAGGGCGCTTTAAACTTTTAGAGTAACCAACAACTATTTTTAACCGTTATTTTTTTATATAAATAAATGTTTTAAAAGTTTAGACTTAAATTATGAGCTCAAAGTCTGAATCGTTGTGAGTAATTAAATAGCGAAAAATTGAACTGTGTTCGTAGAGTGGGCAGGGTAATATTTAAGCTCCTGAACACAGTTCAGTTTGCGCTTCTTAACCCCTCCCAACGATTCAGAATTTGAGCTCAAAATTTAAGTCTAAGCTTTTACATGCATTTAATTAGATACAAAAAATAACAGTTAAAAATTGTTGTTGATTACTCTAATGTTTAAGGCGCCCTCTAACGGAATTTTTTTTAATTTATCTTTAAAATTTATTTTCAAGAAAATACTGACATAAAGAATGGTTTTAGAAAAAAACGCAAACGAAACGACCATTTTTTCCGTTTTGTATAATCATTTGAAATTTGAACCTTCCCATCCCCATTGAACACAGTTCAGTTAGTGCTACTTAACCACTCTCAACGATTCAGATTTTCACCACAAAATTTAAGTTTAAGTCTAAGCTTCAAAAGAATTTAATGAGATGCAAAAAATCACAGTAAAAAATAGCTCTACGTTGCTCCAAAGTCTAAAGCGCCCTCTATCGACATTTTTTGTAATTTATGTTTATAATTTATTTTCAAGACAATACTGACATAAAGAATAGTTTTAGGGATAACCGCAAATTAATTGACCAATTATTCTGTTTTTCATAATCATTTGAAATTTGAACCTATCCGCTCCCATTGAACACAGTGCCGTTTGCGCTACTTAGCGACAGATTTTGAGCTCAAAATTTATGTCTAAATTTTTAAGAAAAATTAATGAGATGCAAAAAATAACGGTAAAATATAGTTGTTCGTTACTCAAAGTCTAAAGCGCCCTCTGTTGGTATTTTTTGAAATTTATTTTTATAATTTATTTTCAAGACAATACTGAAATAAAGAATAGTTTTCGTGAAAAACGCAAACGAATCGAACAATTTTTTCGTTTTTTATAATCATTTCAAATTTTGGACCTTAAACTTTGATGGCGCCTATCTCCTTCAAAAAACGTTTGGGACCTTTATTTTCCCATTTAATATTATTTGTCTTTATGTGTACTATCACCCCTTAAAGTTTTGCCCAATAGTTTAGATACACTCTGTATAGTAAGATGTCTTTCATATCATTGTCAGATTGCTTTTATCTTTTTTAGAATGCTTGCAAATCTGATAAGATAATAAAAAAGCCATTTTTATTGATAAAATATATTTCTGAAACCTAAAAACATTTAGAGTGCGAAGTGTGATTTAAGGTTTTTCCTTTTTGATGCTTATTTAAATAAAGCAAATATATGACTATGTTTTTTTCAACGGTTTGGAATCTCATTTTTTTTTTAATTATGAAAGAAAAGAATTTAAATGCTTAAAATATATAAACGGGTATATTTATTATGTAAGTATGATCCTAAATTCCTAGTTTCGTATAAGTCATCAGATTTTTTTTATAATTTTTTTAATAATTCTTACTTTTTTCCTAATGTGACTTCTAATGGAATCCAAAAGTATTCTTTGAGTTTGTTAAGTATACATGTTAAAACATTTAGGGATATTTTATAGGTCAACAAATAATTTAAAAAATCATTTAAAATTTTTTCAACCAGAATCATTTTATAGGTTTGTAAGTATAACTCCATTACATTAAAAAAAAAAAATTCTGTAAACATACAAATGTAAAGTTCCCGAAATCTGTATTGTTACTAACAGTTTATCTGTACACTGTACAAGAAAAAATGTAAATCTACAAAACTAATTTTTTTTAAGTTACAGAAATCTGTAACTTTATAAACGAGTCTACTAAAATTACATTTATCTTATTAAAATTTTATCTGTAACCTGGATTGCAGTTACATAGAAAATTTTTGGAATCTCAGTTTCTTACAAAAATTCTTAGTAACCTTAGAGATTTTTTGATTTTCAGTACATTTCTGTATATGTTACATTAATTTTTGCTTTTGCCGTTACATATAAGTTCTAAGAATCCCAGTTTCCTAGAAAACTTTTAGTAACTTTACAGATGTTTTTTACAGTGTAAAAATTTGAATTCCGAAAACGTAACACACATTTTTTTTAAATTTAAAACAGATACAATATTGTGATTTTTAGATTCTTTCTTTATTTGTGAGTAGTCGTCTTCTCCCACAACATTAAGAATTTTTTCATGTACAATTTATACTGTCTTCTCTATTTCAAGCATCATATTATATCTGAATTATTTTAATTATTTATATATCATTTCCAGAGAACACTTCGTATTTATCGCATGTGACAAAAGTAGAAAATCAGCTAAGGTCTATGAATAATATAATTACTACAAGAAGACATTTCTCATGCATAGAATATTAATTACACTGCAGCTTGCTTGACGGTGGTATCATCTAATGTATCATCTTTTGCCAAAGAGTATCTACAAAACCATTGTATTCAATACATGATACAATAGTTACGGAATCTATTTCATTATATATTCAATGTTATGTTGCTTGATTTTTTATTGAAGAATAATAACTTTTTAGTAATAATTCAGACGATAACACTTAGAAATAGATGGCAATTAATAGAACTAACTATTTCAGAAACTTTTGTAATTTTTATCAACATTTTAAGAGTCCTATCCGCGATTTTCTGTCACAGTTTTTTTTAACCCAAAGGTTGAATTATCTCAGAACTAGCATTAATACTAATTTCATGAAGCGCCAATGTCTAAGGTTATCAAATACAAATTTCTATATCATTTCTAAATCTATTATTTTATAATGTGTTAAACATGTATGAAAAAATATTCTGGTCACTTAAAATATTTATTACTTCAGTTTTTGCTCATGAAACTAATAACAAATACAAGAACAAGGGAATTGTTAATTTACGAATGTATTTATCCAATTAGCAAATTTTTTCTTTGTAATCAGCAATTATAATCCATAAGTAACACAAAAGATCAGACTGATGTAACCAGTTATTGTGTATCTTTATTGACTTACATTTCTTAAACATGAGGATGTCTTCAGCTGTGTATCGTCTTATAAAAAATATTTATTAAATTTCTATATTTTTTTCTCAATCCAAGTACGTCTGGCATGCAATAAAATTGAACGCTCTACTCAACTATCTCACCAAATTTAAATAACGTAGTTACTTCCGCTCGACCCTTCCAAAAGGTACTCTAAAATATTTATAAAACGATTTTAGAGTTAAAATTTTGTTGATTTTATTTTTAAAAAACATAGAAAAAATGACAGTCAATACAAGCTCAGTTTGAAGAATAATAGCCTGTACACTGTAAAAAAAAATCTATAAAATTACTAAACGTTTTCTTGGAAACAAGAATTTCTGTAGTTTTTAATGTAACGATAAAGCAAAAATTCATTTATCATAATAAGTTACATGACTTTTTCCTGTTATCGGTGCATAAGAAGTTCTAAGTCCATTTTCGTAGAAAAAGTTTAGTAAATTTGCAGATCATTTTAACAGTGTATTTATCAGTAAGTTTTTATTACAAGTATTTAAGAGATTTTCCTTATAAGTTAGTAATAAATGCAGATCATTGCAAAACAATTTTTTTCCTGTCAGTCTAAGTGACAAAGATTTCCTTTAAAAATGAAAAATTTTTTAAAATCTATTAGAAACTAACTTTAAAATCTTTTCTTTCTCCCCACAAAATCAGAAAAAAAAGTATCCTTTTCAAATATGTCAATACTTCTTTTAAATATTTGCCCTCGAATGAACAGTCTCATTCAAAATTAGTTTCAGCACCAGTAATAAAATTAAATAAAACATGCCTTAATCAATTAGAGCTTTATTGATTTTGTTTAATTGAAAGTAAATTTTTTGAAAAAATTGGTATCGACCGAATAAAACATGTGTAACAGATGCCGGAGACGAATAGGTTAACCGTCTATGGGATTGAATCCAATAGTGCATAATGCTTTCTGCAAGCTTCTACTTTCCCAGTTTCTTCATTAATTTTAGTTTCCGTAGTTTCAGAAATAGAGAAAGGAGGCATAATTTTGCATTGCATTTCCAGCGGTATTTCTAACAATAGTACCCAAAATTACAACAAATGCATTTTCAAATTTGTAATTCGCTTTCAAACAATACCCCACATGATATAGAAAAAAAAAAGTTTTTTTTTTTTTATTTTCAAATAAGTGAATTAGTTCCCTACATTTAAAAAATATATGTACATTTGTTAATTGTTAATACTCTATAAATATGTGTATCAATAACTTCTTTTTAGGTCTGCTCAATTTGAACATTTACTGTTTTATTGTTTACAAAACAACAACTGCGATAGACAGACAGACACACGATTCATCTTAAATGGTTAAGTTTTTTCAGTAAAACTATTCAGAAAATTTTCCAAAAATATGTGGCAACAAAAGAATCTTTGTTTTTAAATGCTTTAAAAAATGTTAAAAAATGCTTTTTTAAATATTGAAAATATATTAATTTCTGATGTTTCAAAAGATAAAACAAGTATTTTGAAAATCATGGGTAATTTGGACGACGTTTTGTAAGTTTTCACTTCAAGCTTACATTAATATTTTCATGGATTAAAAAATGTCTATCTTACAGCTTGCATTTAATTTTACTTAGATAAAATACAAAGCATTCATGTAAAAAAACAATATTTATTAAGTTTGTTTATGTGCTACAGTCAAAATAATTGGATATAATACAATTTACAGAACGAGTACTAAACTTTTTTATCTTATATTAAAATAATTTGTTGGACACAAACATGTTCAAAAAGTACTTTTAAGAAAATAAATGCGTTTTCTGCTATGACATTAAATAAGTTTATTTATAAGTTCAGATGCTACAATCATAAAACAGATTAATTCATGAGGATTTTGAATGCATATAACTTTATTAAATTATTCAAGTAAGTATCCTGATCTGATGTCCCCTTTCGTGAAATTAAATTTTCTGATTAAGTTAAAGCTAAATGTAATTTGTCTTTCCTAAATTATTTCCCACATATCTTCAGAGATTGTGGCTTAAGGAGAAATAAATCGTACAATACAACTAGTTCCGGAAATGTGCTATATCTTTGTATGAATGTTTTAGATTATATTCTAGTACCGGTTTAGTATTTACAAACGAAATATATTAACCTAGAAATTAGAAATTTTTAAATAGTACACCCAGAAAAGGAATTGATTAAAACTACAAAACATGTTTTGTTGAGTACATTCTGGTTGTTTTGAGCGAATTTTTTAAGTTAAACAAAAAAATTAGTGTTGTTGCTCAGAAAAAAAAATATTGTTAACCCTCTTATAAAATTGTAACAAATTTTCATTAATTTTATTTGAGTCTTAGTAAAGTCTTCAATTTTCCATGTGTAATTCCAACAATTTTTTTTTATTTTTGCAAAATTTAATTTGGTCTACAGTATTCAAAACTCCTTCACTTAATTTTGTTTAATTGATTTATATAACTATAAAGGTTTAACATAATTTTTGGAAAATAAAATCTTTTCAAATTGTTACAGATTAAAGGCGTAATTATTACGTTAATGCATTTCGGATGAAAATTGTGGACGGAAAATCCCCCCCCCCCTCCCCAAAAAAAAATCAACATTATTTTTTTGTTTATTCCAACGAAATTTCCATTGACCCATATTTAAACGAAAAGATTTGTTCTACCAAATTTTTGTTGATTCAACAAAGCATTTTTCTGGGTGTATATTCTATGCGAATAATAATTTTTAAATTAACCTACGCAGAGTTTGCATATATATTTAAGGGTTTAGTTGAAAAGTACTATGTTTTAACAACCTATCTGATCAATAGTTTTGGAAAAAAAAAAAAAAAACTTTCAAACAATGCATATTTTCTTTTCATGATTTTCACAGAATTTTTAATATTTTATCACTGGTTTTACCAAGCAAAAATTTTTGCCGAACTGAATCAGAAAAGTGCTCGGATTAAATAATATAAAAATTATAAAAAAAAACTGAGGAGAGAAACTTATCATGATTGGAATATTGATGCCCGTACCACGTACGGGCAAGTCATGATTGACAAAAACACCTTGCCCGTATGACGCACGGGTGAATCAGAGAAACGGTTAACTCATTAAAGCTGGCACACAAGAAAACTTGCTATGTGATGCGACTAAAACTTTTAAATTTGAATTCAAGTATTTTATGTTGGTGATTTTCACATTATTGGTGATTTTCTCAAATATTCGAAAATTCAAAATTCAAAAATTACAATGTGAAAAAACTGGCGTAGAAGAAATAAAAGAAGTATATAAACAACTATTCATTAATAATTTAAGCTATACGATTGTATTAAATATATTATGAATGTTAGATACTGTTTGTTTACTATTGAATGTATGAAATTCCCATAGTAATATCTTTATCTTTATGCAATAGGAGTCTATGAAATTTCTTTTTTAAAATATTTTAAGTTTCAAAAATTGCAAATAATCTAGACGAAATATTTAAATCTATAGAATTTAATAGTATACATATATTTTTATCACAGGGTATAATATATGTGTTATCAGTGTACTAAAGTAGGAATAAAAACTTGTGGCAAGGAATTATAAGTACTGGATCTTCCATTATAAGAAGCAAATATGTAACTTTTTAGAATATTGTGTTATGAGCATAGGAAATATGTTAATTGCATATATTAAAACCCTCTCCGGCGCAGTGTTACCACTCTGGCAACATCTAATTTTAATTCCAAACTTACAAAAGGCACCAATAATTTTTTAGTAAAATTTTACTTTTACAATGACAGCTTAAATCACGGAATTCTTAATTTGTAAAAAAGTCTTTTGTAAATTCCGGTGTCAGTCAACAATTTCTCATTTTACGAACAGAATTTGTCTGCGCCGGAAAGGGTTAAGGAAGATAAGATTGGGTGAAATACTATGTAGAAAATGAGAGCTTTAAGGCCTGTTATTTTGGAAACTCGATAATTATCTTTAATATAATAATATACGATAATAATATAATAATCTCCAAAATATATTTATTTCTGTTATTTCTAAACACAAAAAAAGTATTTTCAAAATCGTGGGTAATTTTGAATAAGTTTTGTAAATTTTCCTTTAATGCTTATATTGTATTTTCATAGATTAGAAAACATTTTTCTCTGTATAAAGTATGCATTTAATTTCACTAAGAGCAAATAAAAAGTATTCTTGTATAAAAATTTATTTATTTTGTTTGTTTAAATACTACAATCAAATTAACTGATTATAATGCAATTTACAGAACGAGTAGCTAACTTAAATATCTCACATTTAAACAACTTGTTTAACATAAATATTTTCAACTAGTACTTTTAAGAAAATAAATGTATCTTCTAGTATGACATGAAAAAAAATTATTTATTAGTTCAGATGTTGCAAAATTTAAACAGATTAATTCATGAGAATTTTGAATGCATGTAACATTATTAAATTGTTCAAGTAACTATTCTGATCTTATGTTCCCTTTTCATGAAATTAAATTTTCTGATTAAATTAAAGCTAAATGTAATTTGTCTTCCCTAAATTGTTTCTGTCATATAACTTCAGACATTGTAGAATTAGTGGCTTAAGGAGAAATAAATCGTGCAATGCAACTAATTTTGAAAATGTGTTATATATCTGTATGAATATTTTAGATAAAGTTTCAATATCGGTTTAGTATTTACAAACGAAAGATATTGCTCTGGAAATTAGATTTTTATTAATATAGCATATTCGATGTAAATGCTATTCTTTAAACTAAACAACACATAGTTTAAATATATTTTTTAAAATTTAGTTGAAAGTTGAAATCTTTTAACTCATAAAACTTTCTATTCAATACGAAAAAAACCACTATTTTAGTTTGGAAAATTTCACATTATCTAATCTCATATTCAGAGCGATTAAAAAATTCATAAATTATAATACAAAAAAACTTGCGTCGAAGAATTCAAAAAGTCATAAAAAAGGAATGTCATCAATAGGTTAAATTATAGAATAGTATAAATATGTTAATTACTTTTCAAAAAATCATTTATCTATCGGAAACTCGTATACACAACACATGCATGCAAATGCATTTCTATGTATCCTTTCCCGGAATTTTTGCAATTGCGGTGGTAAATGTTTACTTTTGAATAAATGAATTTTCCGCAATCGTATTTTTATACAATAGGAATCTGTCAAATCTACTTTTCTAAATACTTTATATTACAAAAATCACCAGGAAAATCAACACAAATTATGGAAATTTGCAGAATTTTATAGTTTTATCACAGGGAATGTATAAATTAAGTGTTTTCAGCAGCACCGTGCGAAAGAGGGGCGAAGGGGCGGTCGCTCCGAACGCGAAATTTAGGGGGCGCTAAATTTATATTACCAATGTTTTTGGCCTGTCACAAGAAAAATTTGGAGGAATGGGGTGTCAAATTGACACTTTGCCCGGGCGCAGTTTTCTCTTCGCACGCCCCTTGTTTTAGGTAGATTTCGTATGAAATACTACCTATTGCATACGCACCAGTTTATCTATCTATCTATCTATCTATCTATATATATATATATATATATATATATATATATCACTTTTTTATGGACACGATAACTTCTATAATTCTTCACCAATCTCCACCAAACTCCACCAAACTCGTACATAAAATCAAAGGGGATAAAATCTCGGCTAAGTTCGTTAATGGGCAAAATCGGACCAAGGGGGTCGAAATAGAGGGAGTTTGTGTGAAAACAGAAAAAAGTCCATAACTTCTTAATGAAAATAGATATCGAATCAGTTTAAAGTTTATATTATTTCTAAATAATGGGCAAAAAGTTTATGCATGACAGAATTTTGATAAAGTTAAAAATGGGCTCAAGCGGCGAAAAAAAATAGGGTTTTTGGGAGAAAAAAAATCATAACTTTGTCAATTCTCAAGATATCAAAACCGTCTAGATTTTTTATAAATATTCTCAAAATTATCTAAAACTTTTGTATTTGCAAGTTTTTGATAGGACTAACTCTTATTGGTAAAAAAAATTAAAAACGAAAATAAAAAGGGCTTTCGAAAAAGAAAAAAAAATCATAACTTTGTCAATTCTTAAACTATCAAATCCAATTAAATTTATTTTACATCTTCTTAATAATATCTACAACTTTTATATTGACAAGTTTTTCATAGGATCAATTCTTATAGCAAAAATAAATTAAACAAAAATTGGAGAAAAAACCTCTAATCCAAACTGCTTACATTCTGAATCGTTTTATAAATTAATTTTTTTTTATTTTAAACGCATCCAAATGGCAGATCCTCTTATTTAGGAACTATATAATGTGAAACATTGGCCAGATTTTTGATAAAGAAAGAATATATTTCAAAAAAAGGCTGCCAAAAAGGGTATTTTGAACAGAATTTGCCGAAGTGACAGTGATAGGAAATTTGAAGAATTCAAATAACAAATTGCGTTTTTCCTGACTCATTTTTAAATCCATTTTTACTCTCAAACGCATCCAGTTTACAAGTCCTCTTATTTAGGAACTGTATAATATGACGCATTGGTACATTTTTTGATAAAGACAGAATATATTTCAAAAAAGGCTGCCAAATAGGGTATTTTGAACAGAATTTCCCGAAGTGACAGTGATAGGAAATTTGAGGTATTCAAATAACAAATTGCGTGTTTCCTGACTCATTTTTAAATCCATTTTTACTCTCAAACGCATCCAGTTTACAAGTCCTCTTATTTAGGAACTGTATAATATGACGCATTGGTACATTTTTTGATAAAGACAGAATATATTTCAAAAAAGGCTGCCAAAAAGGGTATTTTGAACAGAATTTCGAGAAGTTAAAGTGATTAAAAATTTGAGGAAGCATTGAAATAACAAATTGCGTTTTTTCTGACTCATTTTTAAATTCAGTTTTGTTCTCAAACGCATCCAATTGACAGGTTATCTTATATAGGAGCTGTATAATTTCTCGCATTATTCAGTTTTTTGATAAAGGCTGAATATATTTTTAAAAATGCTGTCAAAATGGGCACTTCGTGCAAAATTTCCCGAAGCTATCATGATTAAGAATTGAGGTTGTATTCAAAATTCGTTATTTTATAACTCATTTTTAAATTCAATTTTGCTCTCAAACGCATTCAATTGACAGTCTTTTGTTATTTAGGAACTATATAATGTGCCGTATTAGTCGATTTTTTATTAAAGTCAGAATTATTTCAAAATATGTTGTCAAAATGGGCATTTGAGTCGAATTTAGCTTAAGATGATTCTGATAAAACCAGTCCTTACAGAAAAATGAAATTAAAAATTTTTCAAAAGAGTACAAATAAAGCTGTTAAACTGGGTTTATCTGTAATCAAATTTATTTTTTGTTGTTGAAATGAGCACTCTTCGAAATCTACCTCCGCCTATAGGCCAAGCCGACAGGGATTTTTTATTGTTCAAAAGAAAGAATCAAAACTTACGGCAAAAAACTGGTCTTAAAACTAGCAATATTGTGAGTACTGAATCTTTCATTATAAAAAGCAAACGTGTGATTTTACACAATTTTATGGTATGAAGATGAGCATAGGAAATGTGTTAACTGCGTGTAACTAAGGAAGACAATATTGGGTCGAATACTATTGAATATTTGCGAGCTTTAAAACCTGTTTAATTGGAAATTACTAACTGATTTGTTACTAATTTTCCTAAACTAATTAAAATTTTATTAAAGTGATATGATATTGTGTTTATATTCTGTCAACAGATATTTTTTATTGAAATCGCTGGAATACGTTTGCAGTTAATGGTGCTTTAGATGAAAAATGAACATATTAAAAACAAAAAACTCATTAAAGCCGATAGGCAAGAAAACTTTCTATTCAGTGCGAACAAAATTTTTAAATTTTAATATCAGTATTTTAGTTTGGAAATTTTCACAAAATCAAATCTCATATTTTAAGCCATTAAATAATTCATAAATTTAAACCATTAAATAATTCATAAAAACTTGCGTCGAAAAATTAAAAAAGGTGTAATAAAAGCTCTTCGTCAATGGGTTAAACTATAGATTAATATAAATGTATTAAATACTTTTCAAAAAATCATTTATCTATCAGAAACAAGTATACACAACACATGCATACAAATTCATTTCTATGTTTCTATGTAGTATCTTTTCAATTTTACTTACCCATCATACGTAGTATAGGGTAAGTCTTGCAATCGTTTTGAAAATCGAAAAATTTTTTTTGACGAATTTACACGTTTTAGATTGTGGAGATTCCGAAAAACATATTTTTAGAAAAAAATTTTGCCGTCCGTCTGTCTGTCTGTCTGTCTGTCTGTCTGTAAACGCTCTATCTCCCGAACGAATTGAGATAAAGACTTGAAATTTTGTATGTAGTTAGTATGTGAGAATGTGACGAACCCTATTTAATATCAGCAACCTCAATTATCCGGAACTATTTTTTTCGGACTCTCGAAAAATTCGTTCTGATGAAAGGTATATAAAAATTTTCGAATGTTTTTGTTCTAAGGAATGGACGTAAAAGGCAATAAAATAACACACATTTTGAATATAAAACGAAGTCAATCGGATTATTAGTTGCCGAGATATTTGTAATCCTGTTTTCCACATTCTTCGATTTTTCATGACCCTGTATTTCATTCAAATTTCAATTCAGAGGTATATTTTAATTGGAAATGAGACGCTTAATCCGATGCATTTAATTGTTAGTTAATGGAGTTATTATTTTTGGAGTTATAAGGATGTTTCTTTTACGCAGTTCGGTACTACTTGAGTAGTTTGGCGTTTTATATAATTTGTCGATATCGGTAATCAGCTTTTCTTTAATAGAGCATTACTATGTATATTAACAATATTTAAATTTTGTTTACGAATTGCAGTGCATTGTATAAATAGTTTTCACATGTTTTATTTTCATATACATATCCATGATGGGTAAGTATTACGGTGGCCCCCAACGACTAGTTTGCAATTGCGCTGGTAAATGTTTACTATTTTACGTATGAAGTTTCCAAAATAATATATTTATACAATAAGAATCTGCCAAATCAATTTTTCTAAATACTTATTATTGCAAAGATCTCCAGAAAAATCAAGACCAATTATGGAAATTTAAAGAATTTTATATAGTCTTATCACAGTGAATAAATAAAGTAAATGTTTTCAACAACGCCGAGCGAAAGGGGGGGAAGGGGGTGGTCGCCCTGAACGCGAAATTTAGGGGGCTTTAAATTTATACTACCAATGTCGTTTTTGGCCTATCACAAGAAAAATTTGGAGGAATGGGGTGCCAAATTTACATTTTGCCCCGAGCGCAGTTTTCTCTTTGCACGCCCCTGGTTTTTATTGTTTTAAAGAAAGAATCAAAACTTACGGCAAAAAACTGGTCTTAAAACTAGCAATATTATGAGCACTGATTCTTCCATTATAAAAAGAAAACGTGTGATTTTACACAATTTTAAGTATGAACATGAGCATAGGAAATGTGTTAACTGCGTGTACTTAAGAAGACTATATTGGGTCCAATACTATGGGATATTTGCGAGCTTTAAAATTTTATTAAACTGATATTATATTTTGTTTATATTCTGTCACTATATATTTTTTTTAAATCGAAATCGCTGGAATACTTTAGGAGTTAATGGTGCTTTTACATAAAAAATGTAATTTTTGGAGAGCTAAAGATCTTAGACACTTTTAACTGTGAGATTTTTTGCACAGTTTTTTCAAACACACGTATTTAAATATATACAGGGGGCTTAGCAAATAAGACCACAATTTCAAAATTAAGTTTCTCAAAAACAAAGATCGATAGATCTATGCGGTAAACGGTTTGTCTATTAGATAAGTTGTAAAAATCTCATAAGGTACCCTGGGGTAATAACGCCACGTTAAGGTTCTACCAGTTTTAACGGCTCAGTTTTAGTTTGTATTTTTCAAACAAATATATGATTCGATATAGCAACTCATTGACTATCTACATAAAAAAATTATTTAACAGATATGTATTCATAAAATGTAATGGCGTGATTTCTTGACCAAAGTTTTTTGGCGTTATTAATCACCTATATGGGTAATAACGCCATGCAAACAAAACTATGAAATAAGATGGAATAATTTCATGTAGATTGTCCAATTCTAAAAATACAAACTCTACAAACTTAGAAATTGACAAATTGCATTCTAAGCTATTGAAAATGTTCAATTTTTTGTGAAAGTGTAAGAAAAATAAAGGTGTGGTGTGGAGGGGGGGGGGAGATGAGGCAAAAGAATATCAGACCGTGAGCTTCTTTTTGCTTAAAAAGGACCGCTTAAATAGAATTATTAGAAACATTGCACAGTTTTAACTGTGTTTATTTGAATCAGTATTTAGGATGTAGCTCGGCCACTGTAGGGAATCAACCGGGGTATTAATGCCAAGGATTGGCGTTATTACCCCGTTATAGTTATTGTGCTGTACATTTTAAATTACAAATTATCTCGAGAAGATATCCAAAATCTTCAACAATATTTTGAAAGTCCATGAAATGTATTACAAATTTATGTAATTAACAAAGTATTTCCGGATAAAAAAAATAGTCTTCACATCAAAAAACGTATCTCGCAAATTTTAGATCAAGCGTTAATTTTAGTTGCTTGTAAAAACAATAAGACCTAAAAATGAAACAAATTAAGTTGAAGCTGTTTTTTGCGATTTATATGACTCAAAACCCTTCTGCGCAGAGCACATGGGTGTCATTTACCAGAGTATTTCATAATTATGCAAAATATTAGCACTTGGCGTTATTACCCCGCCTGGCGTTATTACACCAAACACATGATTTGACATTTCTTTTGTTTTAAATTGCTTGCAGAAAAGCGTTTTCCGCCTACAGTGCAATATTTTAACGGTTTTTAAAATTCATATTTTTGAAATTTCGGAATAAAAAAAAAATAATCGAAAAATCGTTAGAATATGGCACTGTACGTCAAAAAACTTGTTCTCTGCAGAAAATCTAAAGCAAGAAAAATGCTAAATCAAATATTCTTTGCAATCAGAACACAATCTTTTCAAAATATTCACCGTCCGAAACTTCTGTATAACATTCTTACAGATTACCATATAGACAAACCGTTTACTGTAATTCTATCATCCTTTGTTTTTGATAAATTTAATTTTGAAATCAGGATCTTATTTGCTGGTCATTCTGTATGTATAAACACACTGATAAAATATAGTTACATATAATAAATGAATATAAAATATTAGAGAAAAAATAATGTTATTTTGCGAGTCGTCCCAGCCCTATCGAATGGGATTAGATAAAAACACGTTCACTTAACTACGTCATTTCAGTGTTGAAATGTATGAATCAAAAATTCCCCCAACGAAATTTTTTATGACTATAAAATTTTCCTTTATAATTTAAACGTTCAGTAACTTTGAATAATATTTCTCAAAATAAAACAAAAAAATGTATTCAGTAAAATATTACGTGCTGTAAATTTCTTTTGATTTTTATATACTATTTTTTTCTCTCTCTTTCGAAGTTAAACTCTGTATATCACAGGATATTGGGAATGTCAACCAAAAACATACTTGTTATAGACAGATTATAAGAGTAGTGCTTTCTTATGAAATCGAATAACTTTATCATATCCTCTTTCTGCTTTACAAAAAGGATTATGTACTGTATGTATAATAATAATAATATTATTATTATTACGAATTTGCAAAATTTATTACAACACTATAAATAATATTTAGAAATACGGGAATAATATGACTTCAAATTAAATAGAACGTAATCTCCATGGCAACGTAGAGTGATTGCCTATCGTAGAGTACCATTAAAAAAATTACGTATTATAAAATTTCATAGAATGAAGAAACCTGTTATTAACATCGTTTTAAGTCTTGATTTGGTTTTCATAAAATTGGAGTTGACTCGAAACAAATTGCGCATCGATTATATCTATTAAATTTCAAATCATTTGGTTTGACGTAATGCTGTTATATGCGGAGTGAAAGACAGACAGACAAATATACTGAGCATAAGACGAACATAGGAAAGGTATTAAGAAAAATTATGAAACTCTTAAAAAGAAACAAAATGTAGGACATACATCTAAATATTTAATAAAAAAAGGAATGAGCCACTCCAACGAGAGAAGCAACTACATTTACTAATTTAAATATTAATTAATATAAAGTTAAAAATTTTTAAAGATTAATTTTACTTTCAATTAAATAGAATTCCATCCATACAAATGCTGTATATGCGCTATATTTCTTACTTAAAAGATGCATTTAAATCCACTTTATTGGATCCAAACTTAACTTTTCCTTAAGATAAAATTAAAAAATATATATTTTAAAATGTTTTTGAAACTTTTTCGTTTATATCATTATAGAAAAAAATCAACAAAAGTTTTTTCTTTGAAAACGGGCATATGAATACAAAATATAAAAATCGAATTTATATTATTATTCCAATTATTTGAAAAATTGTCCATATCTCGAATGAAATTTATGACGACAAAACCTGACTTTGAAGCAATAACAAGATAGCTCTAATGCTTATTTATGCTGACGAATTCCTGCAGATAATGCAAAAAATATTTCATTATATCTAAATCATTTTTCCGTCTTCTTAGATAATATTTAAACCTCGTGAAGGAAAAAAAGTTCTATCCTTGCGAAAGAGAATTTTTATAAATCTTTAAATATTCTGAAATAAACATTGAATAAAAAATCAATTCGGTAAAATTATAAATAAAACCTTCTTTTAAGCATTTTTATAAAGAAAGTGAAATGAAAGTTCAGTTGTTTTAATTAAGACAAGACTGGTTGCATTCCTATGGAAAATATGCGAGATTTCTTAAATTTAAATTAGTCATCATAAATCTATTTGGTGAACTGTTTTAGAATTAAGTGTTGAAATAAGCAGTAGATTACATCATCTAATTCATCCAGAAACAAAAAACTAATAAACATTTACATTATAAAGCTTAAAATTATTCAAAAAGCTATGTTTATAAATCTATTGATTTAAACAAGAAAATAAGAACTTTATGATCATGTTTACATTTTTTTTATTTCTTTTATTCTTTATATAATCATTTTCTTCTGGTATTAATTCACTTTTCTCTCTGTTTTTAAAATAGTAAGGAGCTAAAATGTATGCTCCAGTATTGTATCTTTTATATTTAAATATATATACAATTAATTAACTTTAAAACGTTTTATGATTTCACAATAATACACAAACTAATATAGATTAACAAAGTTATTTTAGGATATTCTTAAGGATGGATAGTTCAATATTCACTCATGGATAATTATAATTTTAGAGGAAAAAATCGTGGACAATCCTGAAAAAGAAGGTAAGCAACATACTCTTACAGTTTTCTTAAAAATTGCTCAACCGATTTCGATAAAATTGGGAATCCTTATTCATTGGTTTATGCTCAAGAGTTATGAAAGATAAAATGTTTCTCCGACTAAAACTTTTTATTTTGGAGCAATGGAAAGTTTTCAATAATTTTCCATATTTCAGAAATTTTTCTCTGAAACTTAAATCTCTTTGTCACATATGATCTTATACTCTACTGCCAAAATTGTTTATTGAAATCGCTCAAGTATTTTTGGAGTTTATGCAGTTTTTAGCTAAAAATTACAATTTTTTGGGGAGTTAAAAAAAACTAGACATTTCTAACATGCGTGAATATTTTGCACAATTTTATCAAATACAGGAAATTAAGTATACATAAAAAATTTGGTAAAATTTAGTTACAAACATGGTGTCCCAGAAATATGAATCAAATATTAAGGAGAGGTAGAGGTCATCACAAGGATTCAGATTTACATAGCAACCCGGAAACGGTCGGAAACGTTTTGTTGGCGCGGTACTGATGACACAAAACGCAAAAAGGACAGGACACGAGTAAGAAGAGAAAATATCTTTATTATCATTATTGCTGCAGAAAGGTAATAAAAAGAACATTAAGAAAACACAGATCAATATCAAAGTAGGTGTTTGAAATTACGACCCCGGGCCCTGAAGCATGCAGGTGCATCTCCAGTGCATGGAAAATCTAATGTTCTACAGAAAACACCCGGAACGTCCTGTACTACCCCAGCAGCTGCAACGATTAGCACAACTAGTTCCTCAGAACTTTCTAATGTTATCGCGGTATTTTTGCAGCACTAAGAATAATAAACATGTTTTCTCTCCATGTTCGTGTCCTTTCTTTCATGTGTTTTGTGTCATCACTACTGCGCCAGGAAAGTGTTTCTGACCATGAGTTGCTATGTAAATCTGAAATCTTGTGATGACCTCTACCTCCCCTTAATGTTTGTCTCGTTATTTTTGGGACACCCTGTATAATAAATGAGCATATAATAAATCTTCAAATAAAATACATGTGAGAGAGTGGGGCCTACCAGACATACCTTAAAAGTTTAAATGTAAGTTCCGTTTTAAAATCCTATTTCATTTTTTATTGTTTGCTTAATAACTGCGTAAAGATGAATTGATCACAATAATCAAATAAAATATACGGCTTGTGTTCATAAAGATTTTCATTCATTCTCATGTAATTTCCATAAGAAGACGAGGTGTTTAGAAAACAAAACCACTCCCTTTCATTCAAAGCAATAAAATGTGCTTTTTTAAAAAACTACAGCGGATTGAGCAATGGAATCGGCAATGAAAAGGAGATAAGAACATTAGGTCGAACTTGATGGTAAATTAATCCTCCTGCAGGACATTCAGCATTTTCCTTTTAACGTTTTTAAAGATGAAAAATATCACCACAAGAAAGGATCATGACACTGAAGATTGTTCAATGATACTCTTTATTCAATGCTTGAAATTATTAAAAATTTTTTACTCAACTCTAAATTCAATACACATCTCTCGTTTTAAATGGTTTATTTCTACTTAATATCACTGCTCAGTCTATTTCGAACACAGATAAATTATTAAAAACAACTCAGTTATAAACTGTAACATTTTAAAACACATTCTTCTAAAACAATGCGAATCACAACCAAAAGAAAAACAATGATGATATTTTTTCCCACAGCTTAGAAAGAGCTGCAGAAATAAAAGGATAAGGTATTTCACTCACAGTTTATCGTATGCAATTACAAAACTTCTTACATTTTGATATGTCTGTTGCTAGGCAACACCTGTCAGTATAAATTTAAATAGCACTTTATCAAACAGATACTTCCATCTAGACATTGAAACTTAAATTGCATGAAAAGAAGGTGCCTAAATAAATTTCACCCTTCAGTAATCGTGTCTAATTATAATGACTCGGCCTTTCTTCGAAAACAAGCAATGTTTTGTTTCTCGCTTATAACGCTGAAAAAGTAACAGAGAAGAGGGGATAAAGCCACTTATCTATTTAAAAATAAGTAAATAATCACTCCCAATTGAATCTGGATTTTTATTAAAACTTTAAAAACTAATCAATACATTAGAAAATATTTTAAATAGAATAATTTTATTTTGTGTTAATTGGAATAACATCAGAAGAAGTGATGTTAATACACTACAATTTTTTCATAGTTGATGCATCCAGTTGTACTTTTTATGAACCTAAACATAGCTTTTTCTATAAAAAATATAAAAATATTTTTAAATGTTTGTGAAGATTTATGTTCCTATCATTCTAGAAATGAAATTCAAGAATTGTTTCTTCTTTATTGAAAGCGAGCATATATATGCTAAATATAAAAATTGAATTTATATTCTTTGAAAAATTGTGCATACCTCGAAAGAAATTTATGGCAGTAAAACCTTTCTTTGAAGCAGTAACAAGACAGCTCTAATGCTTATTTATGCTGACGAATGTTTGCAGATAATACAAAAGATATTTCGTCGCATCTAAGTCATTTTTCTATCTCTTCAGATAATATTTAAATCTTATGAACAGAGAAAATTTCCATCCTTGCAAGAGAGAATTTTTATTAACCCTATAAATATATTGAAATGCACATTGTCTATAAATTCAATTCTGTAAAATTATAAATAACGCCTTATTTTTTGCACTTTTATTAAGAATGCAAATTGAAAGTTTATTCGTTGCTGTTAAATTAAGATAAGACTTAGTGCATTCCGATGGAAAATGTCAAGATTTAACACCAGTTTTCTTGGAAACTACTCCACCAATTTTTATGATAGTGGAAATTTATTTACTGTATTGTTACTGTATTGTGCTAATGGAAGTTTTTATATTATGACGATATTTTTCCCCCAATTAATGGCAAGTTTTCAGAAATTTTCCATATTTCAGATTTTTTCCTTTGAAACTAACAAACTTTTATTAAAACTGTCTGCCATTGGTGATCTTACGCTCTATCACCAAAATTTTTTTTATCGAAATCGCTCGAGAACTTTGAAAGTTAATGGGGTTCTTAGCAGAAAACTGCAATTTTTCGGAAATCTAAAGAAATTAATCACTTCTAATATGTGCGAAAATTTAAACAGTTTTTTGAAATACCCAAATGAAAGTATGTATAAAAACTTCACTGTAAAAAAATCTGTAATCCTACAGATTAAACATTGCCGTAATCTGTATGCTTACTAACATTTTACCCGGGCACCTTACAAAGAAAGATGTAAATCTACAAAATTAATTTTTGTAACGCTACAGAAATCTGTAATTTTAAAAACGAATCTACTAAAATTACAGTAACCTTACTAAAATTTTACCTGTAATATGGGTTGTAAAGATAGGAAACCAACGATTATAAATGCACAATAAAGTATGAAAATGTAGGAAACAGCCGTTTCGAATCTATTATGGAGATTCTTCATCAGTGCAAAGCTCAGCGAGCTAGATAAAGCAAAACTGAGCAAAGAGACAGGGAGACGCAGGCTTATATACCCGCTACGGAAACGATCCCTCCTAAAGAAAAGCAACCAATGAGAAAGCAGCCTGCTGACGAAACAGCTGTTTGCTACATTTTCATACTTTATTTCTGCATTTATAATCGTTGGTTTTCTATCTTTAAACATTTTTGCACAAAGGCTTTGTTTGCTATTTTAACATGGGTTGTAGTTACTTGAAAAAATATGGAATCCCACTTCCCTAAAAAATTCTTAGTAACCTTACAGATTTTTAGATTTTCCGTGCAAATCTATAACTGTTACATGCACTTTTGCTGTTGAATTTACATAAGTTGTCCTAGGAATCCCAGTTTCCTAAAAAACTTTTAGTAATTTTTACAGATTTTTTTACAGTGTTGGATAAAATTTAGTTACACATAATAACTATGCATAAAATCTTAAAATAAAAGTAATGTAAAAGAGTGCGGCATCCCAGACTTTCCTTAAAATTTTACACATTAGTTGAGATTTTAAAGCAATACGTTAATTGTTTAATGTTTATCTAATAAATACATAAAGATAAATTGATTTAAATAATGAAATAGGAAATACAGTTTGTGCTTATTATAAATTTCGTGCATTAATATGTACGGCTCGATGGTTACCAAAAAAAAAAAAAAAACACTCCCTCTCATTCAGAGCAATAAATTGCCGTTTTTGGATTGAACAAAGGATTCGACAAAGGAAAGGAGATAAGAAAATTAGATCGAACTATATGGTAACTTCAAATACCTGCAGGATGTTCAGCAGTTGTCTTGTAAAGCCATTAAAGATGAAACACACCTCTGAAAACAAGAAAAGACGTTGATACAAAGTTATTCAATGATACTTCTATCTAGATACTGGAATTTAACATGAATGGAAAAGTGTACATAAATTAATTTCACCCTTCAGCACTCGTGTCTAGTTATCGTGACCCGGGCTTTCTTCAACTATAAACATTGATTTATGTTTTGCTCATATCGCTGAAAAAACTGAGTAGAAGACATGAACCTACATATATATTAAAAAATAAGTAAAAAGACACTACAAAGGGTACCTCCATGAAAACTTGGCATGTCTGTCACATACGACGATTTTTGGCTATCAGTATCTTAGAACGGGAAAAGGGTATAGTACATTTTAATTAAAAATAAGCTGAAATTTCTGAGTGACCACCTTAATTTTTTGTATGAAATACTATAAGACATGATGCATACTCATTATCAATTTCAATCATATTAAAATTGCATCATATTAAAAAAAGGGCAAAATCATACTCCGGCGGCAATGTGGGGCGTGTCTCGGACAAATTGCGCGCCTCCTTTTAAAAATAACCTGTGAATTAATATGTGAGATTTGAAAAGAAGGCGTGAAATTTGTCCGATACACGACCCGCATTTCCACCGGAACATGATTTTTCCTTTTTCAATATGATGCACTATACGTAGAAAGTTGAAATTGATAGTGAATATGCATCGTGTCTCATAGTATTTCATGCAAAATAATTAAGGTGGTCACTCAGAAATTTCAGTTTATTTTTTAATTAAAATGTTCATTTAAAAACAGGAAAAATGTTAGAAAACTTGTTCTTTTGTTTAAAAAAAATCTGAAAAATTGTCAAACATTCGTATGGTGATTTTTTATATCCCTTATTTTTTTCGTTGAAATTTGCTTAGTAGTTTCGTCACAATGCTCACTTTTCCGGAACAGGCATTTAGGGTCATTACCCCCCATAGTCTTGAGATACAAACTTAAAACTGGGAAGAAATGAATTTCTTTTTATGGGCTATCGATCCATGTAGGATTCGATGTGGTTGACTCAAGGGCATATTTTACTATGGAACCCGGCTATACCCTTTGACTTATTTTATCGGAGATATCTCATCAGTTGAATAGGGCGAAGGAAACGTTTCGAAAATTTAGCTGTGTGAGAGGCATGAGAAGGTTTCGTTAAATTAACCAAAATAGAGTCTGGATTTTATTTAAAACTTTAAACAGTAGTCAATATATTACAAGATAGTTTGAATAAAATTATTTTACTTGCGTTAATTGAAATAAAAGCAGAAGAAGTGATGCTACATTTATGTCGTAATTGATGCATTCAATTGTATTTTTTATGCATTTCAATTTATCTTTCATGTAGATAAAATTAAAAAATATATAAGGTACCCTGGGGTAATAACGCCAGGCGGGGTAATAACGCCAAGTGCTACTATTATGCATAATTATGAAATAATCTGGTAAATGACACCCATGTGCTCTGCGCAGAAGAGTTTTGAGTCATATAAATCGCAAAAAACAGCTTCAAGTTAATTTGTTTCATTTTTAGGTCTTATTGTTTTTACAAGCAGCTAAAATTAACGCTTGATCTAAAATTTGCAAGATACGTTTTGTGATGTGAAGACTATTTTTTTCATCCGGAAATAATTTCTTAATTACATAAATTTGTAGTACATTTCATGGACTATCAAAATGTTGTTGAAGATTTTGGATAGCTTCTCGAGATAATTTGTATTTTAAAATGTACAGCGCAATAACTATAACGGGGTAATAACGCCAATCCTTGGCATTAATACCCCGGTTGATTCTCTACAGTGGCCGAGCTACATCCTAAATACTGATTCAAATAAACACAGTTAAAACTGTGCAATGTTTCTAATAATTCTATTTAAGCGGTCCTTTTTAAGCAAAAAGTAGCTCACGGTCTGATATTCTTTTGCCTCATACCCCCCCCCCCCACACACACCTTTATTTTTCTTACACTTTCACAAAAAATTGAACATTTTCAATAGCTTAGAATGCAATTTGTCAATTTCTAAGTTTGTAGAGTTTGTATTTTTAGAATTGGGCAATCTACATACAATTATTCCATCTTATTTCATAGTTTTGTTTGCATGGCGTTATTACCCATATAGGTGGGTAATAACGCCAAATAGCATTGGTCAAGAAATCACGCTACAACATTTTATGAATACATATCTGTTAAATTATTTTTTTTATATAGATAGTCAATGAGTTGCTTTATCAAATCATATATTTGTTTGAAAAATACCAACTAAAACTGAGCCGTGAAAATTGGTAGAACCTTAACGTGGCGTTATTACCCCAGGGTACCTTATATTTATTTGTTTGTGAAATTTTATGTTCTCATCATTCTAGAAATAGAATTCAACAAACGTTTCTTCTTTATTGAAAGAGAGCGTATGAATACAAAACATAAAAATCAAATTTACATTCTTTCAAAAATTGCGCATATATCGAATGAAATTTATGGCAGTAAAATTTCACTTTGAAGCAGTAACAAAACCGCCTTTATTCTTATTTATGATGACGAATGAATGTAGAAAATACAAAAAAAAATCCCATCTAAGACATTTTTTTCGTCTCTTTAGATAATATTTAAATCTTATGAAGAAATATTTTTTTTTTCTTGCCAAAGGGATTTTTTTTGATCCTGTAAATAGTCTGAGATAAAACATTGTCCAAAAAATGAATTCTGTAAAATTATAAATAACATTCTATTTTTCTTATTTTTATAAAGAAAGTGAAATAAAAATACATTTGTTGATGTTTAATTAATACAATACTGAGTACATTTTATGGAAAATAAGCGATATTTAAGTACTTAACTTGCATAATACTATGTACATAAATATATTTCACCCTCCAGCACTCATGTCTGGTCATTGTGAGCACAGTTTTTTTTTCAACTAAATCTAAGCCTCCGAATAGTAGCCAATACTGGGAGCGCAACAAATTGACCGTGCTTCAAAAAATGTCGTTATTTAGAGGTGCCACATTATAAAACCTCAAAACTATATTGCATTAAAAGCAAAATAACTGACTAAAGTTGTGGTATTTTAAAAGTTAAAAAATACATATTATTATTTTAAGACGAGTTTTCTTGGAAAAATACCCCACCGGTTTTTATGAAATTTGAAATCGTTATTCAGTGGATTATGCTAAAGCTTTTTGGCAGACAGTTGTCCCTGCGCCTAAAACTTCTTAATTTTGATCAATAACAAGTTTACAGGATTTTTTAATATTTAAATTTTAAATTAATAAACTTTTATTAAACTATCTTCCGCGTATGAGCTTATACACAACCACCATTTTTTAAAATCGAAATGGCTCGATTATTTCAGGAGTCAGTAGGGGTGTTAGCTGAAAACTGCTAATTTTCGGATATCTAAAATATGTAAACACTTCTAAAATGTATTAAATTCTTGAATAGTTTTTTCATCTTATAGCGCTCGTGTCCGGTTATAGTGACCTGGGTTTTCTTACACTATAAGTATTGTTTTGTTTGTCATTTATGTCGCTAAAAAAGAGAGAGGGTAGAGGACATAACCCGACTTATCTATTAATAAATAAAAAGACAAACCAAGTAGATTCTGCATTTCCTTCAAATCTTAATTAATATATTGCCCAATATATTGAATAGAATAATTTTACTTTGTATTTATATGAATAACATCAGAAAAGGTTATGCTTACGCACTACATTTCTTTCATAATTGATGCATTCAATTGTACTTTTTTATGTATCTAAACGTAGCTTTTTCTATAAAAAATATAAAAATATTTTTAAATGTTTGTGAAACTTTTATGTTCCTATTACTCTAGAAAAAAAACTCCCCAAACGTTTCTTCTGTATTGAAAACGAGCATATTAATGGCAGCAGTAATAACCGAATTTATATTCTTTGAAAAAATTGTGCGTATCTTGAATGAAATTTTTTTCAGCAAAACCAGTCTTTGAAAGAATAAAAAGATAACTCTAATACTGATTTATGCCGAGTAATGCTTGCAGATAATACAAAAGTATTTCATCGGATGCAAGTAAAATTTTTGTCTCTTTACATAATATTTAAATCTTATGAAGAAAGAAATTTTTTTTCCTTGTGAAAGGGAATTTTTATAAATTCTTTAAATATTCTAAGATAAAACATCGTCTACAAATTCATTATTGTAAAATTATAAATAACACCCTATTTTTCGGATTTTTATAAAAAAAAAATGAAACGAAAGAGCTTTTGGTAAATAAAGAAACCATGGGGTGAAATTCTATGGAAAATATCGGAGATTTAAGACCTTGGAAACATGTCACATGTCACCATATATCACCAAAAATAGAAATAGAATAGATCTCATAAACCTAATTTATCCAATTAAAAAGATAAAAATTTACTCCATGTTGAGTATGGATTTCATTTAAAATTTTAAAGACTAATCGTTATATTAATAAATATCTTGAATAGAATAAGTATACTTTGTGTTAATTGGAATAACATCAGAAAAAGTGATACTTATGCACTACATTTCTTTCATAATTGATGCATCCAATTGTACTTTTTATGAATCTAAACTTAGCTTTTCCAATAAAAATTATAAAAATATTTTTAAATGTTTGTGAATCTTTTCTTCTTCCTATCATTTTAGATATAAAATTCAACAAACGTTTCTTCTTTATTGAAAACGAGCAAATGAATACAAAATATAAAAATCGAATTTATATGCTTTTAAAATTGCATGTCTCGAATGAAATTTATTTCAACAAAACCTGACTTGGAAGCAATAACAAGATAGCTCTAATGTTTATTTATGCTGACGAATGCCTGCAGAAAATGCAAAAAAGATTTCATCATATCTAAGTCATTTTTCCGTCTTCTTAGATAATATTTAAACCTCGTGAAGGGAAAAAAAACGTTCTATCCTTGCGAAAGGGAATTTTTATAAATCTTTAAATATTCTGAAATAAACATTTATAAAAATTCAATTCTGTAAAATTATAAATAAAACCTTATTTTGCGCATTTTAATAAAGAAAGTGCAGATAATACAAAAAATATTTTATTCGATATAAGACATTTTTTGTCTCTTTAGATAATATTTAAATCTTATGAAGAAAGAAAAGTTCTTCCCTTGTGAAAGGGTATTTTTATAAATACTTTAAATATTCTGAAATAAAAGAAATTCTAAAAATTCAATTCTGTAAAATCATAAATAACACCCTATTTTTCGCATTTTTATAAAGAAAAAGAAATGAAAGTTCATTTGTTGCAGTTACGTTAGGACAAGCCAGAGTGCATTTCTATGAAAAATATGCGAGATTTAAGACCAGTTTTCTTGGAATCTACTTCACCGATTTTGATTAAATTAAAATTCTTATGTATGTGATTATGTTCAAGATTTAAGAGTAATATTTTTTACTGGTTAAACTGCTGGCAACATTTTGCTGGTTAAACATTATCTAAAACTTCAGTTTTGTAAAATTTTCAATAATACCTCATATTTCACATTTTTATAAGGAAAACGAAATGAAAAAAAAATGTTGCTGTTAAATGGTGACCACTAGGGGTGCTATCCTGATGAAAATATTTTATCCCAGTTTTCTAGAAAACTAAACTACCGATTTTGATGAGATTGGAAATAATTCACTGAATTATGCTCAAAATTTTAAAGTGACATTTTTTCCCTTCGGCTAATTTTTGTTGTTTTAGAGCAATGACAAGTTTTTACATATTTCCTTATTTTAAATATTTTTCTTTAAAACTGTTTATCTTTTCGAAATCGCTGGAGTACTTTAGAGGATAATTGAGATTTTTAGCTCGAAAAGTGGCTTAGATGAGGTGAAATATTTTTTGTATTATCTTCAAGCATTCGTCAGCATAAACAAGCATTAGAGCTATCTTGTTATTGCTTCAAAGTCAGATTTTACGGCAATAAATTTCATTCGAGATATCCACACTTTCTTAAGTTATTTTATGCATCTAAACTTAGCTTTTATACATTTTAAATTAAAAAAAATATTTTTAAATTTATGTGAAACTTTTGTTCTTCTTATAAGTCTTCAACAAACGTCTCTTTTGTATTGAAAACGAGCATATGAATACAAAATAAAAAATCTAATTGATATTCATTAAAATATGTGCATTAGGGTGGATCGATTGTCTATGGCGAAAAAAAAATTACCATTCATCAAAATCTACCTATGCGGAAAAGATGTTCCATTGTATGGAGATTAAGGGAAAAATAATAAAAAAAATTAATTTTAAAATTTAATGCTGCCACAAAAGGGTTGAATTTTCGAAAAAATTTGAAAAAAGACCGAATTTCGGTTAGGTTATTTTTGTCAAATACTAATTATTTTAATAATTTTTAAAATCCAACAATGCGGAAAAGATGTTATATCGTATGTAGGTTAAGTAAAAAACAATAATAAGTAATAAATTCGAAATTTAATACTGCCACAAAAAAGTTGAAAATTCCATAAAATATTGAAAAAATGGAAAAAGATCTAATTTTGGTTAGATTTATTTTTGACGCAAAATAATCATTTTAATATCAATCAAAACCTACCTTTGCGTAAGGAATATTCTATTGCATGGATATTAAGTAAAAAATAAGTAAATAAATAAACTAATTTCGAAATTTAATACTGCTGCAAGTTATTTAAAGTTTCAAAAAACTGGGAGTTCCAGTTTTTTCAGTTAGGATTGGTCTGCTTGTGTATTGTGTAGCTTAGTGTACCTTGAATATTACTGTACCATGGCGTTGTTAAAAAAAAAATAAATAAACATAAAAAGAGAGAGAGAGATATGAATTACACCCTATTTAGGTCTGGCTTTGATATGCGAGTAAATATGCTCCCTATTACAAAAAAGTTGTAAAATTTATATATTGGTATTTAAAAAATAACCGAAGAAAGGAATCGGTCAACATCTATTTATTTCCTGCCAGTGAGAAGGAGTTGCAAATAAGTTACAAGTGACCTGTGAATGATATTCAATTTCAATAATTTACCACAGCAGAATTTTAAGAAAAAATAAACTGTTTAACGACTTATATTGCGCTCTTAATTCTTATAAAACAAAAGATATTGAAAGCTACTACAGTCTTTTGGACCATTTCCAAAAATACTGCCTATTTTTTTCAGTTTAATAGATTTGAATATGAATATGAATATTGAGTGTAAACTAAACCGACGTAATGATAGCAAACTAACTTTTCTGCATCATCAGCTATCATTGAAAAGACAAAATGCTGCCGAGCTAGGTGTCACATAACCTGTAGTGACGAAGATTGGCATCAGCCAGAATATTGGACAATTTGGGCACTTCCAACCAAGCAGGTGTTGCCATCGTGTCTGGTGTACTTCAAAATGTGGGCATTATCTCACAAATCTATGAATCGGATGCTATTGAGATAAAAAATTGGTATGACAAACCAAACCAAAGACCAGTGCATCGTTTTAGTCATTCTCTTTAGTCATTTGTAAAAGATTATGATCATGGCCATTTTCTTTAAACTTTGATGGGTGTAAAGACAGACTACATTACTAGAAAACAACAGAAGAAAAATCATAATAGAAGCAGACTTGGGCTTGAAAAAAGAACTTGGTTCCGAATACATCGGCCACATATATATAAATTCTGGGAGAGTACCAAACAATTTGAAAACACGACGTACATTTTTTTGTCATGTGTTAACAATAATATACATGTAACAAAGTTGGTTGCGATTGGTTGCGACGGAATATCTGTTAACATAGATGTTAAAGGATGTGTTATTCGAAATATGGAACTGATCTTCAAGCATCCACTACAATGCTTTTTGTGCTAGTTACACATCAATGAAGTTCCACTATGTCATCTTTTTGCAGCGTGGATGGAACCGCGGCTGGGCTCAAATGTTTCACTGGTGAAATAGAAAGATTATTCGCAGCATGTTAAAAGCTTTTTGTATTTTCATTTATGTCAGTATATGAATTCTAAAAGCGCGCGAGTGAAATCAAACGGTCTGCTGTAATCCTAATCATTACATTAAAAAATATCTATATTTTCCATTTATCAGCTTTTTGAACTTTTGCGACGGATTAATTAGATTCAATTAAATAGGAAAATGGGTCGAACCTCCACTAACTGACAGATTTAGTAACAACATGATTTCAGACTCAATAGGTAAATCCAGTAATCATTCCAATGGCAATAACATCTACTATCAATAATATATATTCACGCAACGCTCATTCTACAAGCTAATAATCAAAAGAGTCACGGAAGTATTTCTGCTGTGTATGGACCATACATAAAAGACGGTTTTATTCAAATCGAATTGAATTACAAAATCTCATGTCGATTTTCAATACTGAACATCATTATCACCAATTGCAATGTTGACGATTTTTCTTGATTTAATACTAATGAAGCTGTTAAATAAGAAACTAAAGTTTTTATCTTGTAATCAATTAAATATCCCCTCATTGCAATAAATGTTAAAAATTCTAAAATTCATATTTTATTTTACAAAAAAAAAAAAAAAAAAAAAAAAAAAAAAAAAAAAAATGATTTTTTACCGTAAAAAGTTCAAATACATAAATTTGAGCCACGTTGCGGCAGATTTAAATTTTGAAATTAATTTTTTTAATTATTTTTCTCATACTCAGCATATAATATAACATCTTTTACGCATAGGTAGGTTTTGGATAATATTTTAAACTATTATTTTGGATCAAAAATCATCTAGCCAAAATTAGGTCTTTTTTCACTTTTTTTCGAAATTCAACCTCATAGTGGCAGTAATAAAATTTAAACTTAATTTTTTTAATTATTTTTTCCTTAATCTTCATCCAAGAGAACATCTTTTTCGCATAGGTAGGTTTTAACATTGTGAAAAAAAAATTTTCGATCCACCCTAATGTGCATACCTGTAAGAAAATTTATGGCAACAAAACCTGACTTTGAAATAATAACGAGCTAGCTTTAATGCTTATTTATCCTGACGAATGGCTGTAGATGATACAAAAAAATATTTTTTTCATATTTGAGTGACTTTTTTTCGACTCTTTACATAATTTTTAAATTTTATGAAAAAGAAATTTATTTCGTTTCGGAAGGCGATTCTTATAAATCCTTTAAACGTTCTTAGATAAAATAAGGTACCCTGGGGTAATAACGCCAGGCGGGGTAATAACGCCAAGTGCTTATATTTTGCATAATTATGAAAAAATCAGGTAAATGACACCCATGTGCTCTGCGCAGAAAGGTTTTGAGTCATATAAATCGCAAAAAACAGCTTCAAGTTAATTTGTTTAATTTTTAGGTCTTATTGTTTTTACAAACAACTAAAATTAACGCTTGATCTAAAATTTGCGAGATACGTTTTGTGATGTGAAGACAATCTTTTTATCCGGAAATACTTTGTTAATTACATAAATTTGTAGTGCATTTCATGTACTTTTAAAATGTTGTTGAAGATTTTGGATATCTTCTCGAGATAATTTGTAATTTAAAATGTACTGCACAATAACTATACCGGGGTAATAACGCCAATCCTTGACATTAATACCCCGGTTGATTCCCTACAGTGGCCGAGCTACATCCTAAATACTAATTCAAATAAACACAGTTAAAACTGTGCAATGTTTCTGATATTTCTATTTAAGCGGTCTTTTTTAAGCAAAAAGAAGCTCACTGTCTGATATTCTTTCGCCTCATCCCCCCCTCCCACACCACACCTTTATTTTTCTTACACTTTCACAAAAAATTGAACATTTTCAATAGCTTAGAATGCAATTTGTCAATTTCTAAGTTTGTAGAGTTTGTATTTTTAGAATTGGGCTATCTACATGCAATTATTCCATCTTAATTCATAGTTTTGTTTGCATGGCGTTATTACCCATATAGGTGGGTAATAACGCCAAATAGCATTGGTCAAGAAAAAACGCCATTACATTTTATGAATACATATCTGTTAAATTATTTTATTTTATATAGATAGTCAATGAGTTGCTGTATCAGATCCTATATTTGTTTGAAAAATACAATCTAAAACTAAGCCGTGAAAATTGGTAGAACCTTAACGTGGCGTTATTACCCCAGGGTACCTTACTAATTAAAATTCAATTGTGTAAAATTATAAATGACACCTTATTTTTTGCATTTTTACAAAGAAAATAAAATTAAAATTCCTTTGTTGCTGTTAAATAAAGACAATATTGGGTGCAATCATGCGAGATATAAGACAAATTTTCTTGAAAACACCTCCTCAGAACTTGATGAAATTTGGATTCGTTATTCACTGGATTGTGGTCAAAAGTTATCTCAGACAAATTTTAACTATGATTTTTTTCTGAGCAATAACATGTTTTCATAAATTTTCACTTGTTCACATTTATTTTTCTCTGAAACTAATGAAATTATATTTAAACTGTCTGTCAAATATGATCTTGTTTTCTATTACCTTTTTTTTATCGAAATTGCTCGAGTACTTTAGAAATTAAAGGAATTTTCAGCTAAAAACTACAATTTTTTGGAAATCTAAAAAAAAAGGAAACATTTTTAACATGTATGAAGATTTGCATAGTTTTATCACTGAGAGAATTAAAGTATACAGGGTAATTAAAAAAAGAGGACAAATTTATATGACAAATGAGGCATACCACAAAATTTAAAAATCGCACAGGAACACAGGGCCGCAATCCACCTAGTGAGTCACAAATACAGAGTGTTTCATCCTAACTAAATTTTGGATGACGGTAATAAATTTCAGAAAACTGAAATATAGTATAATGGAATATTTAACGGACATTCTAACCTTTGTTTTAAATGTGATAACACCAAACAACAGTGGTAGAAGTTTACATTATGCGCACCAGCAATATGCACTTAGCACTTCACATTTTGAACTGTGATAATCAGTTTATACAGTATCGTCGATTGCTTGAGCAGTATGTTTTTCCAGACCTTTTCGTAACTTTATCACATTTCACACAAAATAAGGTACACATCTTTGCATTTTCATTGTAATATTTTTATTTTCCTCGAAATTATTACTTTGAAACTGAGTGTAGCTAAAATGAAAAATCCTGTATTTGTGACTCAATAAGTAGTTTGCGACCTTATGTTCCTATGTGATTTTTAGGTAGATTTCGTATGAAATACTACCTATTTATCCTTGTTGTATTCTTGATTTGTCATACCATTTTGTCCACGTTTTTTTAATCAACCTTACATAAAAACTTCGGTGAAATTTAGTTACATTAACAAATGAGTATAAAATCTCCGACTAAAATAAATGTGAGAGAATGTGGCATCCGAGACTTCCCTTAAAACTTCAAGTATGAATTCAGTTTTAAAATAAATACGTTAATTGTATATAATTTACTAAATAAGTACGCAAAAAAAATTGGTCTAAATAATCAAATGAGATGTAGGGCTTCTGTTTATTAAAGTTTTCGTGCATTACCTTGCACTTTCCATAAGGCAGCACAACGTTTAGGAGAAAAAACCATTCTCTCCTATTGACAGAAGGGCATATACATGAGAGCTTGTTTGTCTGTTACGTACTACGATTTTTAGCTAGTAGTATTTTAAAACGAGAAAATGTGACTTAGTTCATCGAAGATATATCATCAATTGAATAAGGCGAAGCAAACTTTTCATAAATAACGGTGGCCAACAAGCATAGCGATTTTCAGTTGTGTAACAGACAAACAAATTCGCATGGAAATGCCCAGCAATAAATTTCGCTTTATAACAAATTGACGGAAGATTTAACAATGGATCTGACAATGAAAAGTAGATAAAAAGATTACATCGAACTTAACGGCAACTACATCCTCCAGCAGGATGTCCAGCAGTTTATAAAATAATAAATATAAAAATAAATATAAAAAACACCTCTGACCACAACAAAAGACGGTGACACTGAAAGTTCTTTAATGATTCTTCTATCCAGACATTGGAACTTAACTTGAATGAAACAGGTAGATAAATAAATCTCGGCTTTTAGCAGTCCTGTCTGGTCATAGTGTCCTGGGCTTTCTTCAACTGTAAACAATGTTTTGTTTGTCACTTATGTCACTAAAAACAAGAAACAGAATAGAGGAAATAAATCTACTTATCTATTTAAAAAAAGTCACTTTAAATAGAGTCAGGATTTCAAACGCTTTTCCACCTTCAACAGCTCGAAGTTTTCCGATACAATTTCAGACATATTTTTAAAAGTAGAAACACGAAACTTGCTGAGGGGGTTTTTGAAGGGACGTATGAGGTGCCGTGTGATGTCTTTTTACGATCAATTCATTAGAATATGAGTTATAAACAATTACCTTATCAGTATGACTTTTTTTCGTTCCCAGACCTCCCGCTTGGGAAAAATCGGTTCGAAATGCCGTTTTTGATTGCTTTCTTTGCAATATTTTCTGCATTTATCAAAGAATCGACAATTACGGCACCTTGTGTACTTTCCAAATAAGAGATTTTGAAAGTTTGGTGCATTTGAGAGCAAAAATGAATGCAAAAATAAATCGGAAAATAGGCAGTTTGAATCGAAACACACCCTTAAAGAATATATACTACTAAATTTTTTTAATAATTTTACATTGTGTTAATTGGAATAACATCACAAGAACAGATGATTATGCACATAATTTCTTTTACCACTGATGCATTTAATTGCACTTTTTGTGCATCGAACCTTAGCTTTTTCTAAAAAATTATAAAAATATTTTTAAATGTCTGTGAAACTTTTATGTTTCTACCATTCTAGAAATAGAATTCAACAAACATTTATTCTGAAAACGAGCATGTGAATATCAAAAATAAAAGTCGAATTTACAGTCTTTGAAAAATTGTGCATATCTCGAATGAATTTTATGGAAGTAAAACCTAACTTAGAAGCAATAACAAAATTGCCCTAATATTTATTTATGCTGACGAATGCCTGTAGATAATACAAAAAATATTTTATTCCATCTAAGTCATTTTTCCTTCTCTTTAGAGATATTTAAATCGTATGAAGAAAGAAAAGTACTTTCCTTGTGAAAGGGAATTTTTATAATATTTTCCTGAGATAAGAAAAAATTCTAAAAATTCAATTCTTTAAAATTATAAATAATATTTTATTTATTTATTTATTTATTTATTTTATTTTATTTTATTTTTTTTTGCAATTTTACAAATAAAGTGAAATAAAAGTTCATTTGTTTCTGTTAATTGGAAACAACACAGGAATAATCCTATGGGAAAAGTGCGAGAATTAAGACCAAATTTACTTGGAAACTACACCACCGATTTTTATGAAATAGGGAATCATTAATATTCGCTGGATTATGTTTAAAAAATATGGCAAACA
The DNA here is from genome assembly GCA_964019185.1 of Maratus speculifer. Taxonomy (NCBI): domain Eukaryota; kingdom Metazoa; phylum Arthropoda; class Arachnida; order Araneae; family Salticidae; genus Maratus; species Maratus speculifer. The sequence continues at coordinate 150,196,832 of OZ025302.1, forward strand.
GGTTTTTCCTATGACTATATATTTTTCTTTTTTTTTTGAGCAATGACAAGTTTATTGAAAATTTACATAATTCAGATTTTATAATTTTATTAAAACTGTCTATCACATATGATCTTACACACTACTACCAAATTTTTCCATCCAAACCATTCGAGTAGTTTTGAACATAATCGGCTTTTTAGCAGAAAATTTCAATTTTTCGGAAATCTAAAAAATGCAAATATTTTTTATATGTGTGAAGATTAGCACAATTTTATAATATATAAAAATTTAAGCATATAAAACAAACGATGAAATTTACTTACATATAATAAATTAGTATAAAATCTTCTAATAAAATTAATGTGAAACAGTGTAACATCACAGATTTTTGTTAAAATTTAAACATAACTTCATACAGAAATGGGATGCGTTAATTGTTTATTATTTACATAATAAATAAGTAAGGATAAACTTATCTAAATAATGAATAAGATATTCGGCTTGTTTTTACTAAAGTTTTAGTGCACTACCATGCACTTTTTATAAGTAGAAAAGAAAACAATTTCTTATAATTTAAAGTTATAAAATATGCTTTTTAACAAATCGAAGAGAAATTGAATAACGGATTGAGTATTGAAAACAAAATGAGAATATTAGATCAAACTTGTTAATAACTTCACTTTCTTATAGGATCTCCAGCAGTTTCCTTGTAAAACCGTTAAAAATGAAAAACATCTCTGACCACTAACATTGAAATTTTTTCAGTGATACTTCTATCGAGACAATGGAAATTAAGGCGCAACACTAGTCCCAGAAAAAGACCCGGATGATAATGTAAAGTCTATGGGGGCTTTCTTTTCAAATATCTCACCCAAATTTTAATATTTTTAAATGATTTTTTTGCACATGATAGCTAAGGACGATCCACAACAGGCCTAGTTTTTACTTTTTCAGTTTTGGTTTCATATTAAAAAAATACTTTAACTTTCAAAACTAGTTTAAACCGGTTCTGAAATTGAAACTATCATAATATAATATATATAAATCGAAAAAGTAAAAACTAGACCAGTTGTAGATCTTCACCTGTTGTCGTATGCAAAAAAAAAATATGTAAAAATATTAAAATGTGAACAAGATATTTGAAGAGAACGCTCCCATAGACTTTAAATTATCATGTGGATCTTTTTCAGTGACTATTGTGGGGGCTTAACTTGGATGTAAAAGGGCACATCACACTTCAGCACTCTTGGCTGGTCAGAGTGTCCCGGGATATTATTCAACTATAAACATTGTTTTGTTTCTTACTTATATCATTAGAAAGGAAAACAGAGTGCAGGGCATAAATCACTTATCCAAAAAATGTAAAAAGTCACTTCAAGTAAAGTCTGGATATCATTTAATATTTAAAATCTATATATTGCAAGATATTTTGAATAGAATATTTTCTCTTTGTGTAAATTGGAATAACATCAGAAAAAGTAATGCTTATGCACCACGTTTGTTTTAGAATTTATGTATTCACTTCTACATTTAATGCATCTAAACTTAACTTTCCTATAGACAAACTTCTAAAAATATATTTTTAAATATTTTTGATATTTTTATATCTTTATCATTTTAGAAATAAAATGCCACAAACATTTTTTCTTTATTGAAAACGAGCATATGAATACAAAATATAAAAATCGAATTTATATTTTTTGAAAAATTGCACATGTAACGAATAAAATTTATGCCAGCAAAACCTGACTTTGAAGCAATAACCAGATATCTCTAATGCTTATTTATGCTAACGAATGCCTGCAGATAATACAAAAAATAAGTCATCGAATCTAAACGATTTTTTCCGTTTCTTTATAAATATTTGAAACTTATGAAAGGAAAGTTCTTACCTTGTGAAAGGGAATTTTTATAAATCTTTAAATATTCTGAAATATTTTTTTTTATTGAATTCTGTAAAATCATAAATAACACCATATTTTTGTATTTTTATAAAGAAAAAGAAATGAAAGTTCATTTGTTGCAGTTACATTAAGACAAGACTGAGTTCATTCCTATGGAAAATATGCGAGATTTAAGACCAGTTTTCTTGAAAGATACTCCATCGATTTTGATAAAATTAAAAATTTTTATTCAATATAAATGCTTATATGCAGTTTAATGTTTTTTTTAAAATGTACTTTTAGTTGAACAATGAAAAGCAGTGCTATTATAAAAGTTATAATATTTTTTAAAAATAAACAGAATAATAGAAGAGCTAAGCTGTAGCCTTAAAATTATATCTAAAGAAAAAAAAGTTGCAAATATATAGATTTTAAATTTTCTTGTCTAAAAAAGGCTTTTGCATACTAAATATAAAACCAATTTTATATACTTTGAATATAATGCATATTGTCAAATATAGAGTTTGTAGCTTTAGGAAGCCTAATGCATATTTATGCTGTAAAATGTATGAAAATAGTAAAAAGATTCCCATTTCTGTCATTTTGTTTTTCCCATTTTGAAAGACATGTAAATCCGATAAGGCGAGAAAAATTTTGAAACATTATTTCTGTAAAGCCTTTCAATACTTTGAGGTAAAAACTATAGTCTAAAAAGTTTTATTTTCTTATTCTCAGTATTTTTGTGAATAGACAGACATGTGCTTTAGTTTTCGTTAAAGATTACTTAATTATTTTCAAATTATAATTGTTTAAAAGGCGTACAGATTGCAAAGTGAGAAATGTCAGAGATTGAAATCCAAACAGTGTGTTCATGTGTTTTCGCTTACTTTTAGTTTCAGTAATGGATTAATTAATTGTTTTCAAATTATAACACTAGTTTACAAACTTAAACTTTTTGTCTGTTGCCGCGAATTCTGTGGTTGATAATGTTCAATTATGACTTGTTTTTGTCAAATCTAACCAGAAGTTTTTTTAGCAGCTCGAGTTACATTGTTTTTGATTTTTATCTTTTAAGCATATATACTAATCGATAACAGACGTATTTTGCTGTGTTAAGATTAGTTTCTTAATTTTTTGCGTCATGAGTAGTTCAAGGAGACGTTCTTTAAACAATACAGATCATTTTTGCTATATAGTGGAGAAAATGTGTTTAACAATTGTAGAAAAGTTATATCAGAGTTGGTGAAAACTACCTATTTTGAGTATTTTGGGATGCTCTTGGATAAAAATTAGAAGTCTAGAGCGTTTGTAAATCGTGTGTAGAATATTTAACATTATGGAAAAGGGGTAAAAGACAAGCTTTTAAATTTGAAACACCGACTATTTGGCGAGAGCCACGAAATCATCTCGAAGACCGTTATTTTTGTAGCGTGATCGTAAATGGTTGAAACACTAAAAATCGAGTTAAATGGCAGTACACAAGTACTAGTTGTGTTCAACTTCCAGTGCAGCGTTCACCTGACTCTTCAGAGCCTAAAAATATATCTGAACCATTAGAACAAGACATTGAAGGTCGAAGCTCATCACAAAATTATACTGATTTTTAAGGTATGTCAAATGAGGCAAAATGCTTTTCCTAAAATGAGTTAGATGATCTTGTAAAAGATTTAAATCTTTCTAAACAAACTTCAGAATTGCTAGCATTAAGACTAAAAGAAAAAAAAATATCGTGAAAGAGATACAGAATTACGGCGTTAAATCTGAAAATTATATTGAACTTGTAGAAGACCTTCTGCTACAATTAAAAAAATATGGGGTGCAATATGAGTATAAACTCCACTTCCTCCATAGTCACCTGGACATGTTTCCGGAAAATTTAGGAGATGTGAGCGAAGAGCAGGGAGAGCGTGCCCATCAGGGTTTCTGGGATATGAATATGATGTCTGACTACTGTTCGTCATTTATAGGTCATTTTTCAAAGTCTACACATCGGAGAAGAGCTTTAAAACGAAGTTTTTTAGTACTCAATGATTAATTATATTTTTAGTAAAGTTTTCCTTAGTAAAATCATGTTTTTCTCTGTTTAATACCTACATAGTGAAACTCAGAAACTAGAGCTGATTAAAATATTCCAATTATATTCTTGAAAATAGCATAACATATGTAGTCAGCAACAGCTAAAAATTTTTCGTCAACAGATGTACTGTAAACTAGTGTATTGTCTTAGCCCTTTGCGGCATAGGGCTAATTCGTTGCTTATGTGTTAGAATTAATGACTTACACCGGAATTTGAAATCAACTTTATTTGTCAATAAGAAAACGCTATATCTCACGCATTCAATAAACCATAATTTTTTAAAACAAATTTCCGGTGCCAGTGTGGCGTTTGGGAATTAAAATTAAGTGGTATATTAATGAAACCACCGCGTCGCGTAGGGTTAAAAGGCATACTGATCCCAAAGTGAAAAATTTACGAGGTTGAAATCGAAACAGTGTGTTCATGTGTTTTCCCTTACTTTTAGTTTCAGTAATGGATTACTTAATTATTCTCAAATTGTAATTGCTTAAAATGCGTATAGATTGCAAAGTGAAAAATGTCAGAGATTGAAATCGAAACACTGTGTTCATGTGTTTTAACTTACTTTTAGTCTTAGTAATGGATTACTTAATTATTTTCAAATTATAATTGCTTAAAAGGCGTACAGATTGCAAAGTGAAAAATGTCAGAGATTGAAATCGAAACAGTGTGTTCATGTGTTTTCCCTTTCTTTTAGTTTCAGTAATGGATTACTTAATTATTCTCAAATTATAATTGCTTAAAGTCGTACAGATTGCAAAGTGAAAAATGTCAGAGATTGAAATCGCAACAGTGTGTCCATGTGTTTTCCCTTACTTTTAGTTTCAGTAATGGATTACTTAATTACTTTCAAATTATAATTGCTTAAAAGGCGTACAGATAGCAAAGTGAAAAATATCAGAGATTGAAATCGAAAAAGGGTCATTGCCTACATGCGTCATTGCTTTTGGCACTAGATTTTCATTCTGTTGGCAAAGTTACATGTTCTTGATACAGAATGTTTGGGCAACCAGGATACTAAGGGGAAATTCAACATCGAAGGAAGTGAATAAAACTTTATAAGGTGTTGTTGGGGTAATAACGCCAGAGTGGGTAATAATTCTAAGTGTTAATATTACACGTAATTATGAAGAAATCCTAGAAATGTCACTTACGGGTACTGCACAGATGGGGTTATAAATCCTCTAAATCATAAACAACTTCTAAAAGTTGATTTGTTCCATTTGTAGGTCTTATTGCAGAATAATCAACGCCCGATCTTAAATTTTGAAAGGTAAGGTCACTGATCTCAAGGCTATATATTAATTAGGAAATAGTTTGTTTCTGACATAAATATGTAGTGTATTTCGTGTACTTTATCTAATACAAACTATGTATTTTTTTTTCTTGTCTTTGAAAGCTAACATTTTTTGGGTCATATGTAATAAAACGAGTGCTTTGAGTACTATTATGCATAATAATAATAAAATTAATTTAAATTTAAATTGCAATAATGCAGATTGAATGAATGCACCCTAAAATCATAGAAAAAATACATACCACAAACAATGTATTTTTTTAGGATGAATTTATTTAGTTGTTGCCCCTGTCATGTTATAACTCATTATTTGAGATAAATATTCCACAAATTAGAACGTTTTATAACCGATTCCACTAAAATAATAACATTTTATAACATAATTAAAAATAGTTTTTAAATGTTTTACTGTCTTGTTTTTAATTCAGACTTTTCAATTACATTAAAATTATTTTAAAAAACAACTATAAATAGATTTCTTAGTGAAATTTAAACCTTAAACTAGATTATTTAAATGAGTTACTCCGGAAAGAAAGTTAATTAGGTTCTCTCTTATCGATTCAGAGATCCCTTTCATTAATTAAACTTGATTTTATTGATATCAACGTATTACTGTTTTGTTTTGTTTTTTAATTTTCCCTATGTTTTAAAATGCACAAACTTCAACGTTGAGTTTTATGTGAGTATTTTATTAATTATAAAGATACAGAGTGAATAATAAAGTTACAGAATATTATTTACGTATGCTATTAATTAAAATTGATGATTTAATATACTTTTTAAATAAAAAGTGCAACAAAAACACAACAGATGAAAAACAATTTACCAGCTTTTGAAAATTATTGAAATTTTTATATGTGTCACTTTAAGTTCGTTACTATTAATTATATTTTACCAAGAGTTAAATAAAATGGACTTATTATAATTTTAATTGGGATTGATTAAGTTACACATAATTATGATGTATAAGAAAACACTCTTAATAATTTATAATACATTTTGTTTTGGAATTAAAAATGGCTTTTGATCAATATAATAAATATTTTAAGCTTGCTGGTTTAGCATACAATTTTGTAAAACTCTCTCACAAACGCTATAAATATACGAAAATAAAACAACAGTTAATCGTTCGAGTAACATTTAGTAAATTATTAATAAATACATTACATAATAACTACACAGAAACAGTAAAAAAAATTATTTTTTATATATGTACTATTTATCAAGTATTTTTACACCTAACAAATGCAGTTGCATACAAGATTAATAAAAAATAAATTTAACTCCTTATATTGTTTTACTGTCTAGCTTTTAATTAAGGCTTTTCATTGCTTAAATTAAAATTATTTTTTAAAAGAACTATGATTAGATTCCTTAATGAAATTTATACATTAAACTGTATTACTAATATGCGCTATCTCAAAAATAAAATTAATTAGGTTATTTTTTTTGGTATAGAAATTCCTTTCATTAATTATACTTAATTTTATTTATATCAGCATATTATATATATATTTTAATTCTTCCCCATATTTCAAAATGCACAAATTTCAACGTTGTGTTTTATGTGAGTATTTTATTAATTATAAAGGTAAATAATTAATTATAAAGTTACATAATGTTATTTAGGTGTGCTATTAATTAAAATTGATCAGTTAATGGAAATTTTAAATAAAAAATGCAACAAAAATACATCATTTGAAAAACTGTTTACCAGCTTTTGAAAATTAATTAACTTTTTAGCTGTATCACTTTAAGTTTCTTATTATTACTTACACTCTAAAAGATTAATGTGTAAAATAGCTAATTTTACAAGGGTATATGCGTAAATTTCTAAAATTACACACCTGTCGTAAAATGTATACATTATTTTGCATTCATTTACCTGTTTTTATGTGCATTTAGCTTATGAAAGTAAGTGTGTAATTTTTATCACATGAAAAACTCAGGCAAGTGTGTAAATTTAGAAAAATACCTATATTTACACGAATTTCTAAGTTGTTGTAATTTGAACGTTGTTATATGTACACAAATAAGTGTGTAAACTTTTAGAAATACTTACTTGTCATAAAAATTAGACATTTTGAACAAAAATTTACCAATTTATTGATATCAGCGTATTATTGATTTCTTTTTTTAATTCTTACCCATATTTCAAAATGCACAAATTTCAACTTTGAATTTTACGTGAATACTTTATTAATTATTTAATTACATAAGTAATTATAAATTTACAGAATATTATATAGATGTGCTATTAATTAAAACTGATGATTTAATGGATTTTTAAAATAAAAAAATGTAACAAAAACACAATAAATGTAAAACTGTTTACCAGCATTTGAAAATTAATGAACTTTTTAGATGTATCATTTTAAGTTCGTTATTATTAATTATATTTTACCAAGAGTTAAAGAAAATATATTTATTATAATTTTGTGTATGAACTTTTGATGTATCATTTTAAGTTCGTTATTATTAATTATATTTTACCAAGAGTTAAAGAAAATATATTTATTATAATTTTGTGTATGAACTTTTTTGGAAAATAGTATCTTATTAGTTTAATTAGGACTGCATAAGCTATTTATAATTATAATATATAAAAAAAATACTTTTAACAATCTATGTCATAAATTTTTTCGAATAAAAATGGCTTCTGATCAATATAGCAATGTTTTAATCTTGCTTTTTTAGCATACAATTTCGTAAAATCTCTTATATAAATGCTGTAAAATATACGAAAAAAAAACAGTTAATCTTCACAATAATATTTAGTAAATTTGTAATAAATAAGTTGCATAATAATTACGTAAAAGAAACAATTAAAATTTTTTGTTTAAATTTTTGAACGATTTATCAAACATTTTTATCCTTAACAATGCAATTGCATAAAAGGTTAATAAAAAATAAATGTAACTTTTTTGGTTTTACTGTCTAGCTTTTAATTAAGACTTTTCATTTGCATTATAATTAGTTTTAAAAAATTATGATTATATTCCTTATTGAAATTTATATCTGAAACTGTATTACTTAAATGAGCATTAATTAACCTAATTTTATTAAAAACAGGGTATTATTGATAAAAAAAATTCTTCCCCACATTTCAAAAGGCACAACTTTCAAATTAAAGCTTTATGTGAATTTTTAATAATTTTAACGATGCATAATTAATTATAAAATTATGGAATATTATTTAGGTGTACTATTAATTAAAACTGATTATTTAATAGAAATTTTAAACAAAAATGCAAGAAAAACACAAAAATAAAAAACTGTTTACCAGCTTTTGAATTTAAAGATCTTTTTAGATGTATCATTTTAAGTTCGTTATTATTAATTATATTTTACCAAGAGTTAAAGAAAGGATATTTCATGTAATTTTGTATATGAACATTTTTTGAAAATGTTATCTTATTAGTTTAATTGGGACTGCAGAAGTTATTTATAGTTATAATGTATAAGAAAATACTTTTAATAATCTATAATATATTTTTTTTCGAATCACTTCTGATCAATATAGAAATATTTTAAGCTTACTTGTTTAGCATACAATTTTGTAAAAATCTTTTATAAATGCTGTAAAATATACTAAAAAAGTTATTATTCAAAATAATATTATTAAATTTGTAATAAATAATTTGCATAATAATTACGTAACAGGAACAATTAAAATTTCTTGTTTAAATATTTGAACGATTTATGAAACTTTTTTATTCCTAACAATGCAATTGCATACAATGTTAATAAAAAAAAATAAATTTAACTTTTTATGTTTTACTATATAGCTTTTAAATAAGACTTAAATAGACTAATAAGACTAATAAGACTTAAGAAAATTATTTTTTAATAAAACTATGATTAGATTCCTCAGTAAATTTTATATCTTAAACTGTATCATTTAAATGAGCTACCCCGGAAAGATAAATATTTAGGTTCTCTTTTATCGATGTAGAGATCCTTTTAATTAATTAACTTAATTTTATTGATATCAGCGTATTACTGAAAATCTGTTTTTTTCTTCCCCACATTTCAAAATGCACAACTTTCAAAGTTGAGTTTTATGTGAATTTTTATTAATTTTAAAGATGCATGATTAATTATAAAGTCATGGAATATTGTTTAGGTGTGGTATTAATTAAAATTGATGATTTAATAGGAATTTTAAATAAAAAGTATGGGAAAACATAACAGATGAAAAACTGTTTGCGAGTTTTGAAAACTAATGAACTTTTTAAATGTAGCATTTTAGGTTCATTGTTTTAATTATATTTTACTAAGAATTAAAGAAAATGTATTTATTATAATTTGAATATAAACTCTTTTTTGAAAAATGTTATATAATTTGTTTAATTAGGACATCTTAAATGATATATAATTAGAATGTATAAGAAAGCACTTTTAATAATACATGATATAGTTTTTGTTTTATTTAAAAATAGCTTTTGAGCAATATAAAAATATTTTAAGGTTACTGTATTAGAATGTAAATTTTTAAAAATTTATTGACTCTTTTCGATTACATTAAATCTATCTTTTAAAAAAGAACTATGGTTAAATTCCTTAGTGAAATTCATACATTACACAGCGCAATGTATTATGTATGTAACTGTATAATGTAAACGAATTATTCAAATGCACAAATAGATTACATGTACATGCACTTATTTTATTATTTAATATGTAATCCGCACACAATGCAAAATATATGCACTAAAAAAAGCTGATGCCGAAAGTGGATATTTTTCGCATTAGTATTTGAGTTGATACTATTTTAAAATAATAATTTTAGTTTGATTTAATAGAAGAAAAGTAAGTACAAAATAATAAAACCAAAATTCAAGGGGACTTTTGAAAGCATTTTTTTCTCCTTGTCTTTGAAAGCAAGCATTTTTGGGGTCGTATGTATTATTCAGGTTGCTGTTACTATTATTATACAAAATAACAATAAATCTAATTTCTATTTAAATTTTGATAATGCAGTTTGAACGAATTCACCATAAAATTTACAGCAAACTATGTATTTCCTTAGCATGACGTTCTTTGGTTGTTGCTGCTGTTAAGATATAACTCATTACTGCTGACAAATATTCCTCAAATTAAATCGTTTTATAATCGATTCCAAGAAAATAAGAAAATCTGATAACATAATAAAAAACAAATTTAGCTTTTTATAATGTTTTACTGTCTCTTTTAATTAAGACTTTTCAATTAGGTTAAAATTATTTAAAAATAAACTATGATTAAATTCTTTAGTGAAATTTTTGACATAAACTGTATCACTTGAATGAGCTACCTGGGAAAGAAAATTAATTAGTTTTTCTTTTATCGATGTAGAAATCCCTTTCATTAATTAAACTTAATTTTACTGATATCAGCGTATTATTGAAAATCTTATTTTATTTATTTATTTATTATTATTTTTTTTTTTACTTCAATATATTTTAAAATGCACAGATTTCAATGTTGAGTTTTATGTGAACTTTTATTAATTTTAAAGATGCATAATTAAGTATAAAGTTATGGAATATTATTTAGGTGTGTTATTAATTAAAATTCATGATTTAATAGAAATTTTAAACAAAAAGTATGGAAAAGCACAACAGATGAAAAACTGTTTACCGATTTTCAAAACTAATGAACCTTTTAAATGTATCATTTTAGGTTCGTTGTTACTAATTACATTTTAAAAAGAATTAAAGAAAATATATTTATTATAATTTGGATATAAACTCTATTTTTGAAAAATGTTATCTAATTTGTTTTATTAGGACATCTTAAACGACTTATAATTATAATGTACAAGAAAACATTTTTAATATTATATGATATTTTTTTTTATTTAAAAAATGCTTTTGTTCAATATAAAAATATAAAAATTTTAAGCTTCCTGTATTAGCATGCACATTTGTAAAAATTAATTGAGACTTTTGGATTACATTCAATCTATTTTTAAAAAAGAACTATGCTTAAATTCCTTAATGAAAGTTATACTTTAAACTGCACAATGTATTATATATGTAACTGTATAATGTAAATTAGTTTTGCAAATACACGAATAGATTAAATGTACATGCACTTATTTCATTACTTAACATGTAATCCGTTACAATGCAAAATATGTGCACCAAAGAAAAGCTGATGCCGAAAGTGGACATTTTTTGCATTCGTATTTGAGTTGATACTACGTTCAAATAATAAATTTAGTTTTATTTAATAGCAGAAAAACAAGTAGATAATAATGGAACCAAAATTTAAGGAGATTTTTGAAAGCTTTTTGTCACCTTGTGTTTGAAAGCTAGCATTTTTTGGGCCATACGTAATATTCAGGGGGTTGTAGGTATTATTATGCACAGTAAAATTATTTTCCGCTTAAATTCTAATAATGCCGATTGAATGAATGCACCATAAAATCTACCACAAACTACGCATTTTTTAGCTTGAAGATATTTGGTTATTGTTGCTGTGAAGATATTATTGATTATTTATGATAAATATTCCTCAAATTAAATCTTTTTTAATCGATTCCAAGAAAAGAATAAAATTTTAAAACGTAATAAGCAACAAAATTGGCTTTTTCGAATGCCTTACTATCTAGATTTTAATTAAGACTCTGCAATTACATTAAAATTATTATTAAAAAGATCAATAATTAAATTTATTGGAATTTAGATCTTAAATTGTATCACTTAAATGAGCTACTTCGGAAATAAAGTTAATTGGATCCTCCCTTATTCGATGTAGAGATACCTTTCATTAATTAAACTTATTTAATTTTATTGATATCAGCGTGTTATTGAAAATCTTTCTTTTTTTACCTCATATTTCAAAATGCACAAATTTCAACATTGGGTTTTGTGTGAGTTTTTTATTAATTATAAAAATATCTAATTAATTATAAAGTTACAGACTATTATTTAGATGTGCTATTAATTAAAACAGACGATTTAATGGGAATTTTTAATAAAAAATGGAAAAAAACACAACAAATGAAAAACTGTTTACCACATTTTGGAAATTAATGAAGTTTTTAGATGTATCATTTTAAGTTCCTTATTATTTTTTTTTTACTAAGAGTTAAAGGAAACATATTTATTATAATTTCAAATAAAAACTCTTTTTTTAGAAAATATTTTTATTAGCTTAATTGGGAATTGTTCATCTATTTTTTTTTTTCGAATTAAAAATGGCTTTTGTTCAATATATTGTTACGAATTTTGTAAATAGTTAGTGCTTGTACTGTAAAATAATGTAAATAATCTTATTAAGCTCCATTTCTTTACTAATATTAGTTTTTGTTACATTGTCTCTGTTATCAAGCAAACTTGTCTATTATTTTCAGTGAATGTCTATGGCAGCTTTGCGAAATATTAGAGATATCGCCAAGTTGGCGTCACTTTTGGCGACTAATTTTGGTCGCCAAATTTGGTGATATATCGTCAAATTGGCGACAAACTTGGCGATGGTAACCCTTCCCTCTCTATGGTAACCCCCCTTTAGATGTGCTGATACATTGAATGTTATTCCGTGGTTTTCTGGAATATTCGAGATTCCTGTGGAAATTTCTAGCACATGCTGCGAGCCTATATAAGGAGAGCAATACGAGCTGTCGTGGTTATTATTTACCAGTCAGTCATTGAGTGAACAAGGCGATTGTTAAGCAAGTTTTCTTGAGTTTCATCTATGTTGTTTTGAATGTTATTAAGTGCTGAGACGTTGTATAAAGAGTCTCTGGGATCTAAAGCTGTACTTGTACGATAGATTTGAGCAGTTATTATTATTTTTTTAATATCTAGTAATATTTGTGAGTTTCGAAGACTCTGTTGTTCTGAAGATCTGTAAATAAATTATTTTCTACTTTTCTAAGAGACAAGAGTTTGAAGTTTTCTAACCATAAGATCAAAAGAACCCTATATATGCAACAATATAAATATTTTAAGGTTCCTGTATTAGCATGCAAATTTGTAAAAATTAATTAAAACTTTTCGATTACATTAAATATATATTTTAAAAAGAAATATGATTAAATTCGTTAGTGAAATTGATACATTAAATTGTTCAATGTACAATGAATGTAATTGTATAATGTAAACGAATTGTGTAAATGTATGCATAGATTACATATACATGACATGCACTAATTTTATTACGTAATATGTAATTTGCTACAATGTAAGATGTATGCACGACAAAATAAATAAATAAATAAATAAATAAATAAAAATAAAAACTGAAGTATTCAGTGTAATAAATTTAAGCTTGCTGTTATTTTAAAGGTAAGTTTGAAGTCTTAAAAAATTATAGAATAAAGTACTTCAATGTAATATAATAAGAAATATAGCAAAATGCATGTAACACAATTAATGAAAAAAAAAATATGTGTTATATCACCGCCCGCAAGATATCTTAACGTTGAATTGACATTAAAACCTAATTTTTGCTTTAAAATGATCCAGAAATTTTACTCTATAGAATGAATTAAGGATATAATTATCACTCAAAAAAAAATTATTAAAAAAAACTCTTAAATTTGAAAATTTAAAAAACCCATAAACATACAACATTTTCATTACAAATTCTCAAAATATCAATCTAAAATATATTAATTCATTCTCTAGATAATGATGTTATATGCATGCAAAAAAATTAAGCCATTCCATCAAATAGTTTTTTTTTTTTTTTTATCTTGGTGTTAGTCGTCAAAAATCAAGTTTTGAGAAAACGCGACTTAAATATGAAATGATATGGGTGCGGCTTTGAAAGTGTTGGTACATAAATGCACCGTTAAAAATGCAAATATTTTTATGCGGTTTTTTGCAATGAGTTTAAAATTAATTGAATAATCAAACTAGATCATAAAAAATTGATTTTTTGAAAAGTTTTTAATCTCTGAGCCCCTTTAATTACTTTTAACATGAATTGTTTTCACAGTCCCCTATAAATACCAATTCAAATATTTGATACTGATATCATAAAATACTGTTTACACGAACAAAATTTTCATTCCGCTTGAGGCTCACATTAACAAAGTTTTTTTAAATAATAATTTTTGTTTTATTTTTAAGTAGAAAATTAAGTAGAAAATAATAGAACCTAAATCAAAAGATACTTTTGAAAGCATTTTTCTCCTTGCTTTTAAAACCTATCATTTTTGCTGTCATATGTAATATTTAGTGTGCTGCGAGTATTATTATGCAAAATAACAATAAAATTAATTTATACTTACATTGTTAAGCAGATGAACGAATACATCAAACCATACCACAAACTATGCATTTTTATCATGAAAATATTTAATTTTTGCTGCTGTCATGATATAACTCATTATTTGCAATAAATATCCCTGAAATTAAATTTTTTATAAGCGAATCCAGGAAAATAATAAAATCTTATAGCGAAAAAAAATTAGCATTTTATAATGATTTACTGATTAGCTTTTAATTAAGACTTTTCAATTACATTAAAATTATTTAAAAAATAAGAACTATTATTAAAATCCCTAGTGAAATTTATGCCTTCAACTGTATCACTTAAATGAGCTACCCCTGAAAGAAAATTAATTAGATTCTCTTTTATCGATGTAGAAATCACTTTCATTAATTAGCTTAATTTTATTGACATCAGCATATTATTAAAAATCTTTTTTTCTTTTTTCTCCATATTTCAAAATGCACAAATTTCAATGTTAGGTTTTATGTGAGTATTTTACTAACTATAAAGATATATAATTAATTATAATGTTACAGAATATTATTTAGGTGTGTTTTTAATTAAAATTGATGATTTAATGTACATTTTAAATAAAAAGTGCGAAAATACACAGCAAATGAAAAATTGTTTACCAGCTTTTGAAAATTAATTAACTTTTTAGATGTACCACTTTAAGTTTATTATCACTAATTTACAAACTTAGACTTTTTTTATATCCCGAAAAAAATGTATGTAAATGTATTAGTCTACCTTCCTTAAACCTAAAAGTGTCAGCAGAAATATTCTATCACGTCACAATTTTATTTCTGTAGTCAATTGTTTCTTTTCACTACCCAACGTGGTGACGACAGTTTAATGTTCATTATTCGTTCGCTCAAACAACAAATATTTTGTTTCGAATTGAATTAAAATGTCGAGTAGAAAGTATAAACAAATTTCTGATCGTTTTTGCTATGTTTGACGACAAAAAAAAAAAAAAAAAAAAAAAAAAAAAATGTAGATTTGTTAAAAACTGCATATGTTTATTATTTTGGATTTCCTGTTGCAAATCAAGATAAAAAGTGGATGCCTCATGTGTTTTGCGAAAACTGTACAGTTGTTTTATTCCATTGGTGATCAGGAGGAATCGTACACCTCCCATTTGGTTCACTAATGCTATGGAGAGAACCTAGTAATCATGAAAATGATTGTTACTTTTGTGTTACGAAGACAGTAGGATATAATACAAAAAATAAGATGAGTATTATATACAGGAAATGTTAAGAGTATTATATAATCCGTCTGTTACTAAGCCCATTTTACACTCAAAAGTTCTACCACGTTTAGTTTGTCCCGGTAATTCGAGTGTAAATATACTAGGAGATGACAGTGAAAATTATGTTGAATTCAAATCGATTTGTAGTGATTCTGACGAGTTCTCTCTTCAAGAAAAGACTTCGCATTTAATTAACGAAGCCGAATTAAATTATCATACAAGAGATTTACAATTATACAATTATCAAAATCTAAAGCAGAGCTTCTTGGTACTCGCCTACAACAATATGGAACTTACTAACACCAAACACAAAAGTTACGTTGTGTAGAAACAAAAGCAAAGTTTACTCGGAATTTTTTTTAAAAAGGTGAATATTGTTATTGTATTGATATCCCGGGACTTTTTGAAGCAATTATTCAAAACTATGATAAAACAGAGTGGAGCTTATTCGTAGACCCTTCGAAATATAGTCTTAAAGCTGTTTTATTACATAACAGAAATAAAAAGCCGCCTATGCTTACAGGACACGCACTGCATTGTAAAGAGAACTATGAAACGATGTGTACTTTAATTAATTTAATAGAGTGTAAAGAACACCAATGGGAAGTGTGCGGCGACCTATAAGTCATCGGTATGTAATTGGAATAACAGGGTGGTTACACAAAATACGCTTTTTTCCCTTTGTTTATGGGACAGGCGAGAAAACAACATCATTATGTAAGAAAAGAATGGCCAATTCGGAGCGAGTATATTCCAGGGGAAATGATCATCAAACACGAGCTATTGGTAGATCCAAATAACATTGCTCTACCCCCTTTACACATCAAATTGGGTGCACATGAAAAACTTTGTGAAGGCGCTTGACAAAAACAGTGATGCTTTCCGGTATTTACAAAAAATCTTTACAAGCATTACAGGAAGCAAAACTGAAAGAAGGGATATTTGTTGACCCACAGATCCGTAAAATTATGAAAGAATCTCAGTTTGAAAGCCTTTTATCTGTTAATGAAAAATATGCTTGGAAGTCATTCAAAAAGGTTGTGGAAGAATTTTTTGGGAAAAAAAGTGAAAATTACAAAGAAATTTCTGCCGATTTATTGAAAAATTGTCAATAGATGAGAGTAAACATGTCATTAAGAATTCATATCCTGCATTTGCATCTGAGTTTTTTCCCTAAAAACCTAGGAAGTATGAGTGACGAACAAGGGGAACGTTTTCATCAAGATTTAAGGTTTTTTGACTTTAGGGATTTTAAGATGACAACATGCTAGGGGATTACTGTTGATCCATTATAAGAGAATCTGATCCAAATAACTATAAAAAGAAGGCAAAAAATAGCCATTTTTGATTTTTTTTAAATATTAATACCAACTTTATGTAATCCAATTAAATAAATAAATACTTCTTAAACCAGACGTGACAGAATTTTTTTATTATTTTTTCTGGATAACTCCATCTAAACAATCAATAAATTAACAACTTTCAGCTGGTTTTTAAAAACCGTTTAAACTAGTGTTATATTTTATCAAGAATTAAAGAAATTATATATATTATAATTTTGGTTACAAACTTTTCTTTGACAATGTTATCTTATAAGTTTAATTGGGGCGAATTAAGCTAATTATAGTTACAATGTATAAGTAAACACTTTTAATAATCTATGATATATTTTTTTTTTTTTTAAATTGCTTTTGATCAATATATAAATATTTTAAGCTTCGTGTATGAACATGCAAATTTGTAAAAAAATAATTAAGAGGTTTTGATTACATTAAAACTATTGTTAAAAACAACTATGATAAAATTCGTTAATAAAATTTATACCTCAAACTGTATAATGAATAATTTATGTAATTGTATAATGTAAACAAATTATGAGAATGTATGAAGAGATTACATGTACATGCACTTATTTTGATACTTAATATGCAATCCGCTGCAATACCAGATATATACACTAAAAATAAATCTCATGCTGAAAGGGACATTTTTAGCATACGTATTTGAGTTGATACAAATTTCAAATAAAATAATTAATTTTCAAATTTTTTTTTTCGTTTTATTTTATAGCAGAAATGTAAGTAAAAAGTAATAGAATCAAAATTCAAGGAGAATTTTAAAAGCATATTTTTCCTGCTGTCTTTGAAAACTAGCATTTCTTGGATCATATGTAATATTTATTGTGTTGTAGGTATTATTATGCAAATTATGCAAAATAACAATATAATTAACTTCTACTTAAATGTAATAATACAGATTAAAAAATACACCATAAAATCTATTTAAACTAAGTATTTTTGTATCATGAAGATATTTAAGATAATATTACTCAAATTAAACCGTTTTGAAATTCATTCTAGAAAAAATAATAAAATCTTATAACGCAATAAAAAATAAATTTAGCTTTTTCTAATGTTCTATTGTCTAGCTTTTAATTAAGAAATTTCAATTACATTAAAATTACTTTTTAAAGAGAACTATCATTAAATTCTTTAGTGGAATTTATAACCTAAAATGTATCACTTAAATGAGCAACCTCAAAAAAATTAATTAGGTTTTTTTTTTCCGGTTTAGAATTTTTTTCATTAATTAAACAGAATTTTACAGATATCAGATTCCTCCCCATATTTCAAAATGCACAACTTTCAAGGTTGAGTTTTATGTGAGTATTTTATTAATTATAAAGGTACATAATTAATTATAAAGTTACAGGATGTTATTTAAGTGTTGTGTTAATTCAAATTGATGATTTAATGGAAATTTTAAATAAAAAGTACGGAAAAAACATCAGATTGAAAACCTTTTACCAGCTTTTTAAATGAATGAAAATTTTAGATGTATATCACTTTAGATTCTTTATTATTAATTATGTATTACCAAGAATTAAAGAAAGTATATTTATTATAATTTTGGCTATAAATTCGTTTGTAAAAATGTTGTCTTATTAGTTTAATTGGGTCTGGTTAAGCCATTTATAATTATAATGTTGACGAAAACACCTTTAACCTTCCTACCCTGAATGGGTCCAATCGACCCGTTTCTATCATATATTTTATTCGATTTGAATCAGAAATTTCTTTATACACTAACAAGGGCACCACCAAACATGGTGCTCACAGATTTTGATGATTTCCAAGTTATGTTGTAGGGGTCATACCACTGATTATTCTGATGAAAAGGTTTCTTCAAATGGGCCTTGGTTTTTGAGAAATTGGGGGTCAAAGTTCAGCGTATATTTCAAATACTTATTAGTACCAGCGCCGCATGTGAATCCGTGGCGTCGTGGTAACGTACGATCCTGCAAGTCGAAAGGTTGCGGGTTCGAATCAGTCATCGCCTTTTATTCATTTATTTTTGTATTTTTACACGTTACAAATTTTAAATATTTTTATTACAAAATTGCTACAGCTTTTGATATTTTCTTAATAAGTTACACTTATATTTTAAAATTTATTCATGAAAATTTATTTTATTTCTGCAATTTTTAAACGAATATTTCTATTGACAAAACTACAAAACTAATTTACGCCTAGAACTTTTTTTTATTAATTATTATTTGCGTTTTTTATTTTAAGTACAATCCTGAAATAATGATTTTTCTTATTCCTATCGCTTTTTTATTTTATAGCATTTTAATGAAAACGTGCCTTTTTTTGTATATGTATAAAAAATACAAAATAATTTTCGGGTGCAATTTTTTAACATCTTTAAGATTAGATTATTCAAGTAATGCGTATCTTCGAAAAAATAATAAAATATTAATGCAGTAATGTTAAAATGCAAGTTGTTACCAGTTATCCAAGTTTTCAATTTTCCAATTTTCTGTAAATACAATATTCTCCAAAGTTCAACATCAACATAAGTTATCGTTTGCACAAATAAGAAATGACAGATTGCATTTATTTTTATAACAAATCAAAACACTTTTTCCATAATTCAACTGAAGTACAAAAATCGTCTGTTTAATGAGATACAATTTATAACATATAAAAATACTTTTTTCAATTGTCTGCTTTCCTCCGTAATTATCAGAATAAATGAAGATTTCTTTTTATTGGTCTTATTTTTGCACTTTTACAAATGATGATTAATTTTTTTTTTTTTTTTTTTTACTTTTAATATATTTTTAAACATATTTATCGCGAATTAAGTATTTTAGTAATATAAATTAAATGCAGTATTAAATTATCTAAAAATCCAAGCACAATATTGTGTAATACACATTTGAAAAGAAAAAATAAGTGACTGATTAATCTAAAAATATTAATATTTAAAATAGTGCAGATTTTAAAATATAGAAATTTTCTTATACTTTTTCAAAATTTCAATTAAATAAAATTTTTTTATTTGTTTGTTGCAAAATGTACTTTTAGTTGAACCCTGAAGTGCAGTCAGTTCACCATATTTTTAAAAAATAATAATAAAAAAATGTTGACAAAGTAAACTGTCCTCTTCAGAAAATATCAAAAGGTTCAAAGCTGTAGAATTTCAATTCTGCTTAAAATTTGCGAAGTGTAAAAAACATAAAGGCCGAGGACTGATACGAACCCGCAACCTTTCGACTTGCAGGCTGTTACGTTACCACAACGCCACGGATTCACATGCAACGCTCGTTCTAATAAGTATTTGAAATATATGCTGAAATTTGATCCCCAATTTCTCAAAAACCAAGCCCATTTAAAGAAACCTTTTCATCAGAATAATTAGTGGTATGACCCCTACAACATACTTTGAAAGCATCAACATCTGTGAGCACCATGTTTGGTGGTGCCCTTGTAAGTTAAATAAAAGATCCATAGAACTGAGTTAAATAAATTGGTAAAATAGCTTTAAATAAAAATTCTGGTGTCAAATTTTTTAATCAAGCTTGAGTACATTTCAACAGGGTAGGAAGGTTAATAATCTATGATACAATTTTTTCGAATTAAAAATGGCTTTTTATCTATATACTGCTTGACCAGTTTTCAAAGACCTGTCTTGGCATACTGCCAAAATAATAAAACTTTCCGAAGGTAGGGAAGCATTAGGAGGGGACGAAATTCCTCTCCATTCACGATAAAACCAATAGTGGGAAAAACTCCCTTTTCAGCAGTAGTAATATCAGCTCAGCAGTATAAATATTTTAAGCTTCCTGTATTAGCATGCAAGTTGGTAAAATTAATTTATAAATGATGTAAAATATACGGAAATAAAAAAAAACAATTAAACTTCAGAATAATATTTAACTCATTTGTTTAAAAAAATTACATAATATCTACATAGAAAGAGTAAGATATTTCTTGTTTCAATATTTGTATTATTTATAAAGCGCACCGCATAACGGACGCTCCCGAATATCGGACACCTCTATTTAATGGACAGTTTTCCAATCCTGACTCCCAAAACCTAAATTTTTGTATGTTTAACTTCTGAATAACGGACATTCCGAATAGTGGACACTTTATTCGGCGATAAAGGATGAAAAAATATTTTTTAAAGATGGAGAAAAAAAGCAAAAAGGACTCTGAATTTATCAGGACAATGTATCACAAATTTTGTGGTCACAGATAAATGTAGATAAAGCGCTGGGAAAAATCCCCTCCCCCACACACACGTTCAGTGCTAAATTCAGGAAGTTGTCCAGTACACTGTAAAAAAAAAATCTGTAAAGGTACTACACTTTATCTAAGAAACTGGGATTCCAAGAACTTTTCCAGTAACGGTAACAACAAAAACTCAAGTTTTAGAATCGGTTACATGGATTTTTCCTGTTATCGTTACATGAAAAGTTCTTGGAATCCCAGTTTCCTAGAAAATGTTTAGTACCTTTACAGATTTTTTTTTACAGTGTAGGAATATCTCCCAGAGCATTGAAATGTCCCCCAAGAAGATTTTGAGATTTTATGCATTTAAAGGTTAAAAACTGCAATCCCTTCCTCTCCGCCCAGAAGTCTACAACGTCCAATAACGCCACATAGAAAAACAAATTACATGTAATCGAAAGCAAAAGTAAACTTTTGTAACAGATTGTTTTCTCCACAAGAATATAATAAACAGTGGATAAAAGTATGCACAATATTATTTCAATTTTATTGTTTAAAAAATATTTTTTTTTCTGATTAATTATATAATAGAGGTTTTAGGACATATAAAAATAAATTAATGAAACATTAAGCATTTTTTAGCGGTTTTTGAATCTCTGAAAATTTTCTAATACCGGACACCTCCGAATAGCGGACATTTTCTGCGTTCCCGAGGTGTCCGTTATTTAGAGGTTTTACTGTATATGCAATCGCATCTATTATTTGCCTAGTTATGTAAGCTACAAATACATCTATTTTATAATGCATCAAAATTAGATGAATTACATCGAATCTTTGAAACAAAAAGCGTTTATTTAAATATTTTATTTGCCATTTTGATACAATAAATTTTAATAATCATAATTTAAAATTAACGCGGTCACATGAATATCTGGCCAACTCCACACTTGTTATCCTCCGACTTAACTTTCGTAAAGTATCCCTTAAAACAGGTTATTTCTACCATTCTCCAAAGCATTCCTTTAAATGTAATCTTTGCGAGAGAGGGCAATTTTCATCCGCGACCCTAACTTCGACCCGAACAATTCGACTTTTGAGCGGAACCCAGCCCTAACGGGTCCCTAGTTACGTCCCAAATAATCTGACTGTCTAGAAGAATGGTAAAAAAACGAAAAATTGATACCGGAAGCATTTCAAATGAAAATTCTACATATTAAAGACATTAAAAGGCGGAAGGAGTTGGACTCAGGACGATGAAGCTACCGAAAAACCAGCATCGCGTCTCGCTAATTATTAGAATTCTCGTATCTAATCTGCGTCTCGCTCAGAGTTCCTTATTATTAGTAATAAGACTAATAATAAGCGAGACGTAACTGGGGTTGTTCGGTAACTTCATCAATTTTAATCTGTTAACTGCATAATTATCTGTAAACCGTAACTTCGTTGATTTCAATCGCTACTTTTTAAGTTTGTTAGCGTAATTTATTTTTTCCCAAAATTGTAAAAAAAATCATTGATGACAGGGTTAACATCTGTACTTACACTCTTAAAACGAAAGGGTGGATTTGGCTTCTCAGGAAAGAGCTGTAATTTATTAGCTCGTGACTAAGTTGTATTTTAAATGTTTTTCTCATCTTAATTTAAATTACCCATCTCGATTTAAAGTACTTAAAAATTAACTTTCAAATCGTGAAATGAGTAGATTTCGACTCAATTTGAGAAAATATTATATTATAATACTTTGAATAATTAATAAAATACGAAAAAATGCCATGAATACAATATTTGGCGATTTATTATTTACGCCGGGCTATCATAAAAATACTGAGCTCTTGATTTTTCAACCCAAATGTCATACATGCACCACATTTGGGCGTTATTTTTCTGATGTCAGTTTGGCGAAAACTTTCTTTTCAAATACCAGTTACATGCATATTTTTAAACTAATTTCTATTTTTTTTTTTTAAAGGAAATAATAATTTGAAAAAAAGTTTAGTTAAGAATTATAGAATGAAGCAATTTATATCATTTAAAAAAAGAAAATAAAAGTAAACAAAAAGTTGATTAATAAATAAATAACAATAGCCGGGTTACCGTGTGAGGCACATATAATTGCCATTTTGTTACAATCGTGCCAATGTGGGTCGTATATGACATGTGTGTTTATTTCTGTCGCAGAATTTTCTAATTTGGCAAAAAATTGAGCAATTAAAATAAATTTTGAATAAAATCAATATGATTTAATGCTTAGTATGCATTCAAAAGGGAGATCAAACTGGTCACCAAGGGCGGCTGGTTTTTTTCAGTTTCATTATTATTTCTTATAGGAAATCGAAAGAGCTCTTTTTGGCTACACTAGAAATTACATATGTAAATTTATACTTTACATATGTGGGGATCGCCAAGGGCGGCTAGTTATATTTAAATTTTCTACAAACTTTCAGAATATAGTGTATCCATACGATTGTTGTATAATTTTACGTCTACACAAAAGTTTTTATGTTATTGACATTCCCTGCTTTTTTTTTTTTTTTTTTTTTTTTTTTTTTTATTTGGTTGGATATGTTTATGTCGCCCACTAATCAACACGAGGGATTATAGGCCCAAAGCGGAAATGTGCTTTGTGTGTAAGTCTTTATAAGGAATTCCAACCTGTATTTACGGAAGGAAATCCAAGGTTCAAAAAAAACCACGGAAAACTCCAAACGATTAGTTTCACGTCCACGATTGGGTTCGAACACAGTGTTCCAGTTTCGAGGACAGAGCTTTTAAGCCACTACTGGAGCCTCTTACATCTGACAACCCTAATAGCAAGCCAATATTGGTCCAACGTTGCTCTAAAATTTCAATAATTGGAAATATTGCCAATAAAACGCCAATATTGCTCCAATATTGAGATGTTTACATTTTGCCCTTATTTAACCAAAATTTGCAGCCAATATTATGCCAATATTTTGGTTTAATTGGAAATATTACCAATAAAACGCCAATGTTGGCGTTACATTGGAAATATTTCCTATGAAATTCCAATATTTAACCAATATTGGCGTTTTATTGACAATATTTACAATGAAACGTCAATATTGGCATAATATTGGCTGCAAATATTGGCTAAATAATGGCAAAATGTAAACACTCCAATATAGGAGCAATATTTTATACCAATATTGCGCCAATGTTCCAGTATTGCTCCAAGATGTAGCCAATATTGGTCCAATATTGTTTAGCTACTGGGGAATAGTCAAAAAATAAATAATTTTATTTTTAACCACTAATTTTACGGAAAATATTATATATTTTAAAATTTAAATATAACATTTAAAATTTAGTCTCTAAAAGTAGGAAAAACATTTATATAAAGTGTCACTTAAAATTTGTATACTAAATTTAATAAAAATGAAATTTGAGAAGAAAATAGTACTTACGAAATCCGATTTTAGTTGTTTGAATATATATTGCATATTACATTTGCATTTGTAAACGACAGCTCTGTAACTTTACTTCTCTCAAATAAACAGCACACTTTTCCCAGATACTCAATAAGAATGAAACAGAAAACAAATCGATATATTTTACTGAAGACGTAATATGAGACTTGTAACTTTCTAGTGTGCGAAATATTTTGTTTATATGTCTTTATCCCTATTTGTTATTTTAAGCTGATTTACATTTTTTTATTATACTATATTTTTTATGTATGTTACATTCATATAAGAATAAAAAAAACCTCACATATAATTGATATTTTTTTCAGAAAATTTGATTGTTATTAAAAATACGGAATAAGAAATCCGTACTATAATGTTTACTTACATTTAATAGTTATCCACTTAAATGATCAATATTTAAGAAAATATCTTTCAAATAATGCCTGCCGATTTAATAATATTTTTTACATATATTTTTTAATTTTTTATCAGTGATTTTTCAAAACAGAAATTTTTGCCTAAATGAATCAGAAAAATGCTCGGATTAAATAATGCAAAATTTACAATAAAAATTTACTGGTGAGAATAATAAATCATGATTGAGAAGCCACGTTACCCATATGACGAACGGGCAAATCAGAGAAGTATTTAAATCCTTGTGTATTCTGATTGTATGAGTATTTGACTAATAATTCCACGGATAATATGTAATTCAAATATAATATTTTAAATTTATTTTCTAAAATTAGACTACACATTACAAAAAGTCTAAGTAAACATTTTTATGATAGAATTAATAAAAATATAGCTTGAATATAAAACATTACTTACAAAATGAAATTTTAGTTATTTGAATATATATTATATATTTCTTTTGCTTTTGTAAACAGCAGCTATGTAACATTATTTCTTTCAATCCAGACACCGAACAAGAAAGAAACAATGACGATATATTTTACTGAAAACTTAATACATGACTTGTAGCTGTGGAGTGTGCGAAATATTTTTGCTAAACATCTTTATCTGTTATTTATAGTTATTTATATTGATTTATATGTATACAGAGTGTTTCGCTACCAGACCGACAAACTTTGAGGGGTGATAGTAGACATGAAGACAAACAATATTAAATAGGAAACCATGGGGCGCAAACGTCTTCCGTAGGAGCTAGGGGCCATTAAAGTTTAAGGTCGAAAACTTCAAACAGTTATAAAAAACGAAAAAAAGGGTGGATTCGTTTGCGGTTTTCGCTAAAATCATTCTCTACATCACGATTTGCTTGTAAAAAAAATTTAAAGGTTATGTTCAAAAATTGTCGATAGAGGGCGCTTTAGACTTTAGAGTTACAAACAACTACTCTTTACCCTTATTTTGTGCACGGGGTTGAAATTATTCTAAAGTTTAGACTTTAACTTAAATTTTAAGCCCAAAATCCGAAACACTGTTACGCGGAACTAGCGGAAATTGAACCGTGAACAGAAGAGGGGATTTTGAACGCTCATAAACATTTGACAAACTAATCGATTTTGTTGCAGTTTGCGTGTAGGTCATTCCCTTGGTAATTATTTTATTCAAAATGATGTACAGCATTGGTGTCCCCATTTTTTGATGGAGGACGCTTCCGACACATCTCCGAAATTTCAATGGCATTACTCCTGTATGTTTTACTACCAGACCAACATACTTCCAGGAAGTGTTAGGGATGCAAAGACGACTCGGAATCATATTATAATGTAACGTCAAAAATGCCTTTTTTTACGAGTTAGGGTTAAAAGAAGCAGAGAAAAAAGCAACTTGATATTTCTACAACACGTTCTGTCGGAACTTCTAGTAAAAGCACATATTCATCTTTCGCTGCGCCACTCTAAAGCATGATGGGGTTCCTCCACATTTTACCAACGATGTTCGCAGACACCTCAACGTAACATATGGACTGCGGTGGATAGGTAGTGGTAGCCCGGTTTGTTGGCCTGCCAAATCGTTGCATTTATTTCATTATATCAATTACTTTTTGTTACCTACCTTTATTTTATTACTGTAAAATTTTTATGTTTTTTTTTAAATAACCATGCTGGGTGGGGCTAGTTGAGCTAAAAACCAATTGCTAGCCCCTCCCCCCCACCTGGCTCAATCTGAATCTGAATCTATATGGACTTCTTCTGTTGGGGTCAAAGGAAAAGTTGAATGTATGAGACTCCCGTACCGTCAGTGGAAGACCTCTCAGCTCGAATTTCTGTAGCTGCCAGAAAGCTATCCGAGATGCCAGGAATCTTTGAAAGCGTGAGGAATTGTATGCGACTCTGCTGTCAAGCATGCCCGATTACTTCTGGTCGTAATTTCGGACACCTTTTGTAGTAAAACTCTTAACTAAATTGTCCTCTGTCACATTAACGTGTAGCGGTTTCACTAACTATTTCTGTTGCTTTTTTCTCTGCTTCTTTTAACCACAACTCTCTAAAAAGACATTTTCAACGTTATATTCCTATGTGATTCTGAGTCGCTTTGCATCCCTAACACTTCCTGGAAGTATGTTGATTTGGCAGTAGAAAACCCAGGAGTAATGCCCTTGAAATGTCGGAGATGTGTCGGAAGCGCCCTCTATAAAAAATGGAGACACAAGGGCTGTAAGTCATTTTGAATAAAATAATTACCAAGGGAATGACCTACACGCAAACTGCAACAAAATCGATTAGTTTGTCAAATGTTTATGAGCGTTCAAAATCCCCTCCTCTGTTCACGGTTCAATTTTCGCTAGTTACCCGATAACAATGTTTTCGATTTTGGGCTTAAAATTTAAGTTAAAGTCTAAACTTTAGAATAATTTCAAACCCGTGCACAAAATAAGGGTAAAAAGTAGTTGTTTGTTACTCTAAAGTCTAAAGCGCCCTCTATCGACAATTTTTGAACATAACCTTTAAAATTTTTTTACAAGCAAATCGTGATGTAGAGAATGATTTTTGCGAAAACTGCAAATGAATCCACCCTTTTTTCCGTTTTTTATAATTGTTTGAAATTTTGGACCTTAAACTTTAATGGCCCCTAGCTCCTACGGAAGACGTTTGCGCCCCATCGTTTCCTATTTAATAATGTTTGTCTTCATGTCTACTATCACCCCTCAAAGTTTGTCGGTCTGGTAGCGAAACACCCTGTATAAAGATATAGATATATACAGAGATCAGAAAATGATGTTTTATGACAGGTAATTGATGTATTGATCCAATCAATATTTCACGTCTTTAGAGTAGTTCTGAAATATATTTTTGGTTAAGTGTTACCATCGTTTAAATATATATATATATATATATATATATATATATATACAGGGTGTCCGAAAAGTCTGGAAACGGTTGAATAACTGGAGAAATACATATGAGATTGATAAACGTAAATATACGTGTTAAATATTTTTAAATAAGCTACTCAGTGATACCAAATTTGACCTTCGTAACCGACCCCCTGGGGGTCAGAGGGGGTCCAACTTTGAAATCTTAAATTATAACCCCCATTTTTTATTGCAGATTCGGATTCTACGGACAAAAATACGTAATTTTTGTATTTGATGTTTATTTCGAATCCTCGTTTATCACGGTATAATCGAGCATATTAAATCGATACATATTCCCGCTTTTCCAACGGGATTTTCCCTAATCGAAACTAATTGGGGAGAATTTATGACATCAAATTCCTCGTCTTTTGCATGAATAGCGTTTCCTGAAAATCACCCGTGCCGATTATTTCGATAGTGCTACACAGTTAAAAATTTGATCCATTTGCTGTAGCGTCATTCCACAGCTTTTATAGAATATCTCTTTCATGACCAATGAGAATGTTCCATAACACAGTAAAGTACACTGTAAAAAAATTGACCCTTTTGCTGCATCGTCACTCCACCGCTTTTATAGAAAACGATTACTTTACTGTGTTATGGAGCATTCTCATTGGTCACAAAAGAGATATTCTATAATAGCTGTGGAGTGACGCTGAAGCAAATGGGTCAAATTTTTAACAGTGTAGCACTATTGAAATAATCGCCACGGGTGATTTTCAGGAAACGCTATTCCTACAAGAGACGAGGAATTTGACGTCAAAAATTCTGCCCAATCAGTTTCGATTAGGGAAAATCCCGTTGGAAAAGCGGGAATATGTATCGATTTAATATGCTCGATTACACCGTGATAAACGAAGATTTGAAATAAACATCAAATACAAAAGTTACGTATTTTTGTCCGTAGAATCTGAATCTGCAATAAAAAATGGGGGTTATAATTTAAGATTTCAAAGTTGGACCCCCTCTGACCCCCAGGGGGTCGGTTTCGAAGGTCAAATTTGGTATCACAGAGTAGCTTATTTAAAAATATTTAACACGTATATTTACGTTTTTCAATCTCATATGTATTTCTCGAATTATTCGGCCGTTTCCAGACTTTTCGGACACCCTGTATATATATATGTATATAATCTAAATTAATCAAATTGTTTGCATCGCATAAAGAATTTGTTACTCATACCTTTCATATATTTTAAAATTGTATTTTAAAAGAATATACGTTATAATATATTAAATACAGAAAATGGTCTTTAAAAAAATTCAAGATTAAAAGTTTTGTGATGATCGTAATTTACGTTTTTTTTTATTTCTAAAAATAAATTTATTTGTATTTCAACTCATAAAATGCAAATTTTGAAATAAAATTCTAATCTGCATTTCAATATAAGCTCTAAAATCCAAAAAAAGAAAACATCTTATTTTCTCTTCTGTATGTTAAAGTTAATAATAGTACAATTTGGAAACAAAACTGAAAGTCATTGAAAAATCCAACTGCATTTCTCTTAAAGATATATTAGATAGTAAATTTTCATCTGGAAATAGCAGATGTGAAAATATACGTATTTCGAAAAGCGATGTCACTGTTTTTCCTCTGCTCAGCTCAAAATAAAAAAACACTGACGGTATATTTCACCCAAGCAGTAATACGAAAACTGTAAATGTCGAGTTTGTGAAGCACTTTTGTTGAAGTTAATAATAATACAATTTGAAAATAAAGCTGAAAGTCATCGAAAAATGCAATTGCATTTATTTAAAAAATATATGAGATAGAAATTTTTCATTTGGAAATATCAGTTCTGAAAATATATTTATTTCGAAAAGCATTGGCTGCTGAGTTCGAAATAAAAAACACTGAGGATACACTGTAAAAAACGGACGATTTTACGGAAATACTACGAGCAATCTATACGCCACTACAATTGACCGGAAAATTTTCCATAAATACCAGGAAAATACGCAAAATTTTCCGGAATTTAAGGAATTTTTTCGTTAAAAAAGAGTAAATTATACTGGCGTCCAGATTACCAGTAGTACTTCCGTAAAATCTTCCGTAAAATTTTTTTACAGTGTATATTTCACTCATGAACTGGGATGTAGTTGAGGGTAAATGGGAATATACGCCATATACCCACTGTATTTTTTAAATGAACACCGCATACCCTCTGTTTCTAAAATTAGCTACAATATATACACTCTAAGGGTGTCTCTGCCTTGAGCGTATACCATCTCTAATTTATAAGACTACAATACTGCTCAAGCAATAATACAAGATAAGAAAATGTCGAGATTGTGAAGTACTTTGTTTCAAAGATTCTTTATGTTATAAAGTTTGTTCTATTAAACAGGATCCCAGGTTTGTACGCTTCAACGACATTCAAACGCATTTTACCAGAATTTCTGTAAGTAATATGTACTTTATTTAATGGAAATAAATTACCGCATATTCCGGCGTATAACATGCACCACTAATTTGAGAGTACATAATTTTATTTGAAGCACATACTGGTGTATAACACGCATAATTTTTTCCCACAAAAAGAAATTAAAAATGTATGCTCAATTCTTTACTTTTGGAATCTGAATAACCTCCCCCTTCCCCAAATCTGGTTTTGAGACAAACCGATCACCATACCCTCTCCCCCCTATCTGCGCTGATAGATGCACAATAGAAATTTCCCGTTTCATTTAACATTCGTCATTTGCTTGAAATCATAACTTTTAGATGCGTTGATCTTAAAGTTTATGAAAACCGTTCTTCATCATAAACTATGCCTCCAGTAAAGCGAAATAAATGCGATTCCGGATTTAAATGCAAAGTAATAGCGTTTTCAAAAGAAAATGGTAATCGCGCTGCAGCTAGAATGTTTTAAGTTAATAATTGTTCTATTCGTGAATGTAAGAATAATGAAGCTGTAATTCTAAATATGCAAAACACAAATTTGCACTGCGAATAGGCATTACGAAGTGGCCTCTTTTAGTGGACAAGGTTTTCCAATGGATATTAAAATATTGCCAAAATGGACTAATAATAACGAGGAGTAATGTTCGTTTATTTGCCTTACAATGGGCAAAAAAGAATCCCAAAGAAAGCGAAAACTTTAAGGCGATAACGAGTTGGTGCGATAGATTTATGAATAGCAGAGATTTTGTTCTTCGCCATAAGACGAAAATTATCCAAAAACTTCCAAAAGACTTGGAACAAAAATTGTTAAGTTTCCAAAAGTTTACTATTATTTTTAACACAATCTAACTGATTGGTAAAGTTATCATAAGAACTGAAAAAGTTTGAAATAACTATAAAAGTTTGTCATTAATAAACGAAAGGAGAAAAACTATGATTTGTTTCAAATTGGGAATATGGACGAAACGCCCGTAATTGTCAATATGATAGGAAACAGCAGTGTTGAAGGAAAAGGAGTAAAACCTATTCAATTTAAAACTACCAGACACGAAAAGTCCCACATCACTGTGGTTCTTTCTTGCTTAGCAAACGGTACTAAATTAAAATCATTGGTAATTTTTAAACGAAAAACAAAGCCAATGGATAATTTTCCAAAAGGAGTTTTTATGCATGTCCATGGGAAAGGCTGGATGGACGAAAATGAGTTAAAGTTACGCATATGTAATATGATAATTGCGAAAAGCGTCCAAGATCTTAAAAAAAACCCAGCAAGCTCTTAGTTTGGGATATGTTTACACCCCATTGAACATTCGGAATTAAAAAAGAATAAAAGAATCCAATACAGATTTGGCAGTAATTCCAAGTGGGTTGACTTTGTTAGATCAATCACTAGATGTTTCAAAAAACAAACCTTTCAAAGAATGTTTAAGGCGGCAATGGAACACATGGGTGCGAGAAGGAGAAAAATATTTTACAAAAGGAGGAAACATGCGGCATGGAAATTTATCGCAAATATGTGAATAGATTATAACATCATGGGATGAAATCAAATCGAAAATAATTACCAAATCATTTTAAAAATGCGGAATTTACAATGCACTTGACGGTACCGAGGATGACTATTTATGGCTAAATGAAAACGACACTGAGTGGGGAAGAAGATGACATTCCTGAAAGTATAAATGAGAACTAGTACAATGAATTTTCATATGATCTGATAAGCAAGATTAAGTTTTTTAGAAAATATATGCTCTAAGTTTCTTTGCTTATGTAAATATACAAACGAATTTGTATAATTCTAAAAATTTGGAATTTTCTATTCTTATGATTTTACTTGAACCCTTTTATATTCGACGTATAACACGCACATGGAAAAATGAAGTGATTTTTCAAAGTTAAAAGTGCATGTTATACGCCGGGATATACGGTATATCTTCGCTATAGCAACCAATAAATTAAGAATTTTTTGTGATAAAACACCTAAAACCCCCCTTAGTTCTTTGACGAGTGAATCCTGTGCTTATTCTGATTAATGCTTGTCATGAATATGAAATTAACTGATAGTGTTAGACATTATTTTAGAGTGAAAAATGTAATTCAATATTAGAAAGTTCGTATGCTTAATTCATAACAATGTGAAAACAGATATTTTACATTAAGAAATTTTATAAATATACTTTTTAAAGAGACGAAATAATAATAATGATAATAAATACTCCACAAAAAGTTATTTTTTATTTATTGAGAAAAAAATATGTATATTTAGTAGTTCTTAATTTTATTCATTTCTCGTAACATCAAACAGAATTTTTGAAAATTTTGTTTTACATAAAAGCTTGTTTTTAAAAATCGAATATTTTTTTTCTTCCAAAATACTTGTCATGAAAACGAAATTAACTGACAGTTTTAGATTTTACATTAGAGTAAAAAATTTTACTTTATATAGGAAGGCTTTCTTATTAGACTAGACTTCATTGGAAAACAGACATTTTACATTGAGAAAATTTGTAAATATGCTTTTTAAAGAAACAGGAAATTTAAAAAGAAAATAAATAAAAAAATAACTATACACAAGAAATGTACTGCTTTATTGAAAAAAAAAATATGTATATATTATTAATATTTGTTAATTTTAATCATTTCTCGTAACATCACTCGTATATCACTTGTAAACTATAATTAAATAAGGTACCCTGGGGTAATAACGCCACGTTAAGGTTCTACCAATTTTCACGGCTTAGTTTTAGATTGTATTTTTCAAACAAATATAGGATCTGATACAACAACTCATTGACTATCTATATAAAATAAAATAATTTAACAGATATGTATTCATAAAATGTAATGGCGTTTTTTCTTGACCAATGCTATTTGGCGTTATTACCCACCTATATGGGTAATAACGCCATGCAAACAAAACTATGAAATAAGATGAAATAATTGCATGTAGATAGCCCAATTCTAAAAATACAAACTCTACAAACTTAGAAATTGACAAATTGCATTCTAAGCTATTGAAAATGTTCAATTTTTTGTGAAAGTGTAAGAAAAATAAAGGTGTGGTGTGGGAGGGGGTGGATGAGGCAAAAGAATATCAGACCGCGTGAGTTTCTTTTTGCTTAAAAAGGACCGCTTAAATAGAAATATGAGAAATATTGCACAGTTTTAACTGTGTTTATTTGAATCAGTATTTAGGATGTAGCTCGGCCACTGTAGGGAATCAACCAGGGTATTAATGTCAAGGATTGGCGTTATTACCCCGATATAGTTATTGCGCAGTACATTTTAAAATACAAATTATCTCGAGAAGATATCCAAAATCTTCAACAACATTTTAAAAGTACATGAAATGTACTACAAATTTATGTAATTAACAAAGCATTTCCGGATAAAAAGATAGTCTTCACATCACAAAACGTATGACGCAAATTTTAGATCAAGCGTTAATTTTAGTTGTTTGTAAAAACAATAAGACCTAAAAATGAAACAAATTAACTTGAAGCTGTTTTTTGCGATTTATATGACTCAAAACCCTTTTGCGCAGAGCACATGGGTGTCATTTACCTAATTATTTTATAATTATGCAAAATATAAGCACTTGGCGTTATTAACCCGCCTGGCGTTATTACCCCAGGGTACCTTAGTATTGAAAAAAAGTTATACTACATGCAGTCAAATGCATTATAAACAATGGCGGGTTTTCATAATATAAAGATATTGGTGCTCGCATTATGTTTCTGAAGCCTAATTACAATTTTTAATGATATCCTTGTTTAGCCTATCCTTTGCTTATCCTAAATATCTAACAGTGGTATAAAAATAATTATCATGCATTTGTTAAAAAAGAATGTATTAGAATAATTATAACACACATAACTTCAATTAATATATAGCCTGGCTTTCTTTGTGCAATATCGCCTTTTTATCCACTTAATATATAAATATTTTTTTAAAAAAACTTTTAAATAATGCTTTTTCGATGTCTTTTATAAAATTTTTAATCTTTTATTATCGTTTTTTTAAAATACAATTTTTTGACTAATCGAATTAAAAGCTTTAATTATGCAATGCAAAATGGACAATAGAAATTTATTGGTGAGAATATGAATCATAATTGTAATATGGATGGCTCTACGTGATTCGGGCAATTCATGATTGGCAAAAACATCTTACCCGTATGATGTACGGACAAATCAGTTAAGCGGTTAAAGCTTAAATATCAATTTTTGATAAAAAGAATGTCTAATACTCAACATTTCTATAAAAGTAACTGAAATTACATTTATAAAAAAAAAAAGTCAATTATGAAAGAAAATACATTGTGACAGATCCAATGCATGACTCCTAACTTACCCTCATAGCATGCATGGTCACAGTGACGTCACAATGACGTCACTGTGAGTCACTTTGGTCACATCACATCTGTGACCAAAATGCCACCCCTCAGTGACGTCGCATTGTGACTGAGATGTGACTTTCTTAAAAATCTTTAGAAAATTACAAATATTCTTCAAAACATGTTATTTACTTTAAAAAACATCTTTCTGGTAATCTAAATATCGTCGCTTTTGGCACAATTTCGTCACAATGTTAATGTCAAAGTAGTCACAAATGACTCATTTTTCACAAATCTGTCACACCGTGACTTCACAAAGTGGTGATAATGTGGCGTCACAAAAGAGCTCTAAAACGGCCATAACATCACGTGACGTCACAGCGACAATCGATGGTCACAAAGTCACAATGTCACTTCACAACGACGTCGCAGTGACGCCAGCATACCTTTCAGGTACTAATAAAAATAATCTCATTGAATCGAAAAAAAAATGCGCACCTCAATGAAATAATTTTTAGTCACTAATAAGAATGGTATAAAAATAATTATCACAAATTTATTGAAAAGGAATGTTTTAGAATAATTATAACACAAATGACTTCAATTAACATATAGCCTGACATTCTACATGCGGTATCTCCTTTTATCCACTTAACCCGGGAGAACACGCGCTTACACATGGTTGAAATGGTTTTAACTTTGTCACCATTAAAATCAAATTATAACTGTCACTTTATTTAGGTGGAGACAATCCTTACAAATTTTGAGATAAAAAAAAGTTGAAGATTACTTTTAAAAGATAAGTGGTAATGGCACTTCTCGTATGCACTTCGGGTCAAAAAGGCCCGGCGCGTGTACTTCCGGGTTAACATATAAATATTTTTAAAAAAATCTTTTAAATAATGCTTTTTTTATGGCTTTTACAGAATTTTTAATCTTTTATTACCGGTTTTTTAAAATAGAAATTTTTGCATAATTGAATCAGAAGAATACTTGGATTATGTAATGCAAAATGAATAATAAAAATTCACTGGTGAGAATATTAATCATAATTGGAATATGAATGGCCCTACGTGGGAAGGGCAATTCATGATCGGCAAAAGCATGTTACCCGTATGACGTACGGACAAATCATAAATCAGTTAAAGCTTAAATATCAAGTTTTGATAAAGAGAATATCTAATACTCAACATTTCTATAAAAGTAACTGACATTACATTTATTTTAAAGAATGAATTAAGAAAGAAAATATATTGTGATATCTCCACTACATGACTTTTAACTTACCAATAAAAATAATGTCACTGAATTGAAAAAAATGCGCACCTCAATGATATAACATTTGAAGAATAATAGGAATGGTATAAAAATAATTATCATAAATTTATTAAAAAGGAATGTTTTAGAATAATTATAACACAAATGACTTCAATTAACATATAGCCTGGATTTCTTCATGAAGTATCCCTTTTTAGCCACTAAACATATAAATATTTTTGAAGAAAAAAAAAAAACTTTTACAAATTTAATATGAACTTAAAAGATTATACATTTTATGTTAAAAGCAAGGCGAAAATTTCATTCCGTCATATATTTTACATATATTTAAACTTTTAAATAATGCTTTTTTTCATGTTTTTTACAAATTTTTTAATCTTTTACTGCCGGTTTTTTAAAATAAAAATGTTTGCTTAACCCTTTTAGGGGCGGTGTTTGCAGTCTGCATACACATAATATTACTGTTCCAATTTCGAACTGGCACCAGTATAATTTTAGTACAATTTCGATTTTACAATATTCGCGAAAAAAAAAGCTCTTGATTATTTTCAAATAAATCTGTTCTTAAATTGTGGTGTGAATCAATTTTTTGAACATTTTCGGAGCAGAAATACCTTGCCCCTGAAAGGGTTA
Source organism: Maratus speculifer (assembly GCA_964019185.1). Taxonomy (NCBI): domain Eukaryota; kingdom Metazoa; phylum Arthropoda; class Arachnida; order Araneae; family Salticidae; genus Maratus; species Maratus speculifer. The sequence goes on from OZ025302.1 coordinate 150,233,462, forward strand.
ATTGAATGAGAAAAATACTTGGATTATGTAATGCAAAATGAACGATAAAAATTCACTGGTGAGAATATTAATCATGATTGGAATATGGATGGCCCTACGTAGTATGGGCAATTCATGATTGGCAAAAACACGTTAGGCCGTATGACGTAAAGAGAATGTCTAATATTTAACATTTCTATAAAAGTAACTGACATTACATTTATTTAAAAAAATCAGTTAGGAAAGAAAATACAATGTGACAGGTAAAGTACACGACTCCTCACTTACCAATAAAAATAATGTCACTGAATAGAAAAAAATAATTGCACACATCAACTTAATAATTTTTGAACAATAATAGGGATGGTATATACTCACGTTATTTTAGAATTGACAGTTGCCTTTTTACTGAATACACACTAAGTACGCTCCGTCCTTGCTTAATGTATTACAAATATTTAAATAATACTTTCTATGTAATTAAATAAATTATTTATACATCGATATATCGTAAAAGAGAGAAAAATGTATTTCTAATCTACTATTTTATTTTTAATTGAATTTATTTTTTTATATAACTGTCTATTTAATATTACATTTTTTATAAAGCAGAATAATAACTTATAGAAAAATTCTATGTTAAAGGTAGCAATGTGATTATGACTATGTAAAAAAAGTATGTATATTAAAATTTTATACTTATACAAATTATTTTATTTTTTCATTTATTTATTCTTTTAGAAAATTTATCTATTTTCAAATTGTAGCATACACGGGACATTTTTATATAGATAAATCGCAGTGAAAGATTTTACGATAAAATAGACACAAGATTTTAAAGAAAGTACATTTCCAACAATATGAATGAGAATATAGTAAATAAATAAATATTAAATTTATCGAAACTGAAAACGGCAATTTCATAAATTTCACTATTTCACTGTTAATTTATTATTTTTTATAAATAAGAACTTCTAAACAAAATGCACTGAAAGAAAACAATGTGTGTCATATTTCCATTTTACATAGTGATATAGAAGCAAACAAACAAACCAAAAAAATTTTAAAGATAAAAAATAATATCCCTTATATTTTTACGCACTTTTAAATTTATAATTCTTCTCTAAATACGTATGCTTCACCTATACTAAGAACATTACACTGTTTAAAATACAATCCAAAAAGTTTTTAGAAACTATTTCTTTTACTTTTTTTTCTCTAAGCACATCTTGGGAAATAACATTAATCTCTTCATAATAATCCGTTTGCTTATTTCTTTTTAATTTTTTAATGGTTGCAGGATTAGCTCCATAAACTGTATAAAAACCATAAGAAAAAACTTCCAAACAAAAGTTTATAAATCATCCACTTTAATATGTTTAAAAATGAGATTAAGCTTATTGCAGTATAAAATGTAAAGCGTAATAAGCTGCTTAACTATGTATTTTATTTATCTAAATACATTTTATAAATACACAATTCCTTTTTTAAAAATAACTCTTCGTATTGTTTTCATTATGTGTCAATGGATTTTTTTTTTTCAGTTTTTGTGATAGTTATAAAAAAATGTTTCATGAATATTTGCATTTAATAATTTTTAATCCCGATTGCGGTAATTATAACACATTTTCTATCAATTGATATTCAATTATGAAAGGCAACACACTAAAAAGCCAGTTAGATATTATTATTATTTTTTTCATATATAAATATCGCCGATGTGATGAGTTCTTTTCCTCCAAATGTAGTTAAGCTTAAAAAAAAACAGATTATCGCCGATGTAATGAGTTCTTTCCCTCCAAAAATTGTTGGAATAAAAAATGGTTTCCTTCAATTTTTAAAAAATTCGTAAAATCGAAAATATTTTTACTCGTAACGTTTACCGCCGTTATATGCACAAAATATTTTTTTTTCAAAATCTACGTGCTGTTCAACTTTGTAATGAATATTTTTTTTTCACATAGGGTAACATCCCCAGCAATTGGCAGGCACCAGTGATTTGCACATCCTACAAAAATATCCTAAAATAAGATTTATATCCAGTCTTTTAAAAATGCAAGACCATATACCAGTTATATGCTCATTTACTTTACAGATTATAACTTTGATTGAAGCTACTAAATGACAATAGTGCCTAGAAAAGAGAAACAATTATGGCTTGTATCAAATTAGCCATTTTTGTTGCAAATGCTTCTTCTCTGGCTTAAGAAAGGCATGTATTTCAATTTATTATTATCTGATTTATAGTACATTTTAAATTTTAATTGACAACAGTTTTGTTTGGTTGAAAAGTGTTACTTTTATTGTGTAAAAGTCTAAGTGCCAATTACTGGTAATTACAGCAACTTTTTATAAATATATATATATTTTTTTTTTTATAAAAATACTTTTTCCAACATTTTTGCTTTTAGTGGGCTAAATAGATGCACAGATATGCACTCTTAAAAATAAATGCAAAATTTAAAAATATAAAAAATAAATTATAATTATATAAAATAAATTATAATTATAAATTATAATTATAAAAAATAAACTATTATTATTATTATTATAAATAAATTATAATCATAAAAAATAAATTACAATTATTATTATAATAAATAAATTATAATTATAAAAATAAGTTAATATTGACTTGCAAATATTTTAAAATAAATTTAAAAATATTTGCAAGTAAATATTTTATTTCTTGGTAATGAAAATAGAAGTAAGTTTAAAGACAAATCTTTAATGTGCCAATTACTGACAAGGTTACCCTAGCGTTTAATTTTCAAAACCGGTAGACTAACTTTTTTTCCTGCAGTTGGCATTGTAAATAAAGTCACTGAATAATGCGACATTATTGTACGAAAAAAAATGATTGTCTACTACGTCAAAAATTAATGCGATGAAAAATGTCTTTAATGGATACCCTGTATTTGCTTTAACAATATCGAAATGTCACTCTTAATTAATCCTTAGTTAGCGAATTATTGATTTTTAAAACTTTTTCTGACTGATGCATATTTTTATTATGAACATTTATATTTTTATTTTTTGCACGTAAATGAAGTGGTCATTTATTGACGCGGCCTAGCCATTTACTGAATTCAAATGCTTTTTTACTAGTTTAATCTTTTTCTCCAAGTTATACTGATTATAACTTAAATTGTAGAAATAGAAACTACACATTGGTTGATATTTACGCTTATACGTAAAAAAAATATATAAATAAATGTAAAAAAATAAATACATGAAAAAAAGGCCAATGGAATTGTTTTTACAGTTTTTGTGATAATTATAAAAAAGTTTCATGAAATAGGAACATTTGTATTTAATAATTTTAGCCGAAGTTATGGTAACAATAACACCTTTTCTATCAATCTACATTTAACTATAAATGGCAACACATAAAATAGCCAGTTAGATTTCGTAAATTAAAATGATAAATGAATCAGTGTAATGAGTAATGCATCAGCGTAAATGAATGCATCAACATAATAAATGCATCAACGTAAATGAGTAATGCATCAGCATAAATTACAGCGTAAATGAATCAGCGTAATGAGTTCATTTTTTTTGCTTTCCTCCAAAAGTAGTTAGATAGAAGAAAAAAAATGTTACCCTCAATTTTTAAAAATCTAGAACAAGCCAAAATATTTTTAAACCTAATGTTTACCGCCGTTATCTGCACAAAAATATTTTCTTTCTAAATCTATGTGCTGTTCAACTTTGTAATTAATATTTTTTCACATTGCGTGTAGTTTTTAAAATCAGCAGACTAACTTTTTTTTACGTATAAAAAACATTTCATATTTATTTACTTAGAACAGGTGTCACAAATAAAAAATTAAAAAGTTGACATGTTTCGGTTCATTCATAAGAACCATATTCATAACATATAAAATTAGTAGAAAACTAAATGACACTAAATGAATGAAAACTAAATGTGTCATTTAGTTTTCTACTAATTTTATATGTTATGAATACGGTTCTTCTGAATGAACCGAAACATGTCAACTTTTTAATTTTTTATTTGTGACACCTGTTCTAAGTAAATAAATATGAAATGTTTTTTATACGTAAATGAAAAAGGTGAAGTGATTTTGTTTTAGTTTTTAGTTTTGAAAAAACGAAAGCTAACAACAGTTTTAACATTAACTTTTTTTTGTCTTGCAGTTGCCACTGTAAATAGTGTGACTAAATAAAGTCATATTACTGTACGAAAGAAAAAAAAATATTTTTGACTGTTAAATGCACAAAAGTTAAGAAGATGAAAAAAGACATTAATGGGCACCCTGTATTTTCTATAAATATATGGAAATGTCACTTTTAAATAATCTTTAATTTGCGAATTATTTTTTTTTTAATTCTTAATGATGCATATCTGTAATATGAATGTTTATATTTTGATTTTTGCCCGTAAAAGAACTGGACATTTATTGTTGCTGCTAGCCATTTACTGGACCCAAGTAGTTTTTTACTAGTTTAACTTATTTTCAAATTTATGCTATTTATAATTTAAATTCAAGAAACAGAAACCAGATTTTTTAAAAACTATCCTTACACATTAGTTGATTTTTACGCTTATACAAAGAAAAATGGGTCGGCACATTACAAAAATAAACAGATAAATGTAAAAGAAAATGAAACAAAAAAATAATAAACAAATCTCCACTAATTAAAGAATTACTGCTATACCTACCAGAACTAAATACGGTTAGTCACATACAGCTATCCAAGCAAATTAATTCAAACTCACTGACATAGACTGGTGTCCGGAGATTAAAATTCCAGAAAATAATTGCCAATGACTTAGACAGGATTACAATGCGATAGAAAACTTCCGAACTTAAATTCAAGATTTTTATTTACCAAATTCCTATCAGTTTTTTATAAATGCAGCTTAAGGAATAACATTTATCTTCTGTATAACAATGAGTTTTTTATGTTACAAGATTGTCTACATAAATAAAAAAATCTAAAAGAAAAATACATAAAAATAAAAGTTTAAGTTATTTATTTACAAAAAAGCTTAATTTAATCGTAGTTAAACATGCAAGGTGTAATAAGCTGCTTAACTTCGCATCTTACTCGTTCCGCTGGGTATGAAAAACACATTACTGTGTTTTTTATCTAGATTAATTTTGGTATAATTTTTATTATCCGGAAGCTAAAATAATACTTTAATTCCCATTCAATGATTTTAAACAAACTAAATGACATCATAGGTGACTGAAAAAACATTCTTTAGTTTTAATTGATATTTAGGGAATTGGTAATTTAGGTTCAAAAATAGGGATCTAAAATTATTTATCCCTTTAAAATATAAATATAATTAACATTAACCTAAACTCACAAATTTTAGGCCTTCAATCAAGTGAATGATACGTATATCGTCTAAGCATTTGAATTAAATTAAATATTTATAAAAAATTTCTCAATTTCTACGCCACATTCTCTTGAAGGCATTTTGTAAACTGATACGAAAATAAACTTTTCTACCAAAAATTGAACCGACTTCAAAAACTACTACAAAGTGAAAAAAAATTTTATTGCATAATAGTAATAAGAAATTAAATTAAGATCATAGTATTTACCATGCGTATTATTATATTTATGTACATTAATGTGATTTTTTGGAGTCGGTGCCAGCCAAGCCAATTTTAAAATTTAAATTAAGTATCCAATGCAAATCCAAAAAGAATAAAGGCTTGGCTGGCACCGACTCCAAAAAATCAAATTAATGTACATAAATATAATAATACGCATGGTAAATACTATGATCTTAATTTAATTTCTTATTACTATTATGTAAAAAAATAATTTTTCACTTTGTAGTAGTTTTTGAAGTCGGTTCAATTTTTGGTAGAAAAGTTTATTTTTCTCTTCTTAGTTAAAAGTTATCGATTTGTTGAAGTCAGTTTATAAAAATTATAATACGGAAAAAAATATTGTAAATTATCCATGGATGTAGCTTTTGCCAGGAGTGGGGTTCAAACGCACGCTCTCTTTCCAGGGCTTAAATCTGGTTCCTTAAACCGCTGAGTCATCCTGACTGCACTCCAATCGGCGAACTTATTCAAAGTCCGTGTTATTTTTTATTTGCGAAAAATCACCAATTTTATTAAAATTTGCCTAATTACTAAAAAAGTACTGAACCAATTTTAATGAAATGGAAGTGGTACCAATTCGAGAGTAGCCTCTTTTATTTAACACAAAAACCAAATTAATCGGTTGGATAGTTTCAGAGTAATCGGTGAACATACATAGAAAAAAAATACATACGCGTCTAATTGATAATTTCTTCTTCCTTTTCTGAAGCCGGTTAATAATAAAAATTGTAACACGGAAAAAAAGTTGTAAACTTTACATGGATGTAAATTATGTCGGAAGTGGGGTTCGAACCCACGCTTTCTTTCGAGAAACCGAACTTCAATCTGACGCCTTAGACCGCTTGGCCATGCTGTCTATACTCCATTCAACGAACGTATTCAACACTTTTAACTAGCGAAAAATCACGAATTTTATTAATTTTTGCCTAATTACTAAAAAAGTACTGAACCAATTTCGATGAAACGGTAGTGGTACCAATTCGAGAGCATCGTCTTTCATTTAAAACAAAAATAACAGAAATTGGTTGAATAGTTTCGGAGTAATTGGTGAACATACATAAAATAAATACATACGCGTCGAATTGATAACCTTCTCTCTTTTTTGGAAGTCGATTAATAACATCCATTTTATGATGAAATTAGCATAGATGTTGCCATTTATTTGTTTTATTTTAAGACAAAGAAAATCACCTATTATTAAATCAAATAAAAACCAAAAAAATCCCTAATAATATAGTTTATTTTTTATCAGAAAATATTAGAGATTCACGTATGTGGATCCAGGTAGTGAAGTGATTGTAAGTTATTGGAAAATATTTTTACAATGATTGTGAAAATTATAATATCAAATAATAATATAATTCGTATTAATATTTTTCAAAGTTCATTAACTTTGATAGAGAATGCCAAATAAATCCAATAAAATAATTTCAGTAATTTGTAAAAATTTCTATTCTCTAGCGTAGTAAGTTATTTAACTATGCATCTTATTTGTTCATCTACTTTTTTATAAACACTCAATACTATACAAAAATACATATTGGTTTTATTTATGTTATACGATAGTGGATAATTTTTGCATGTTTTGTGCTCATACGTGTGTACTCAGCAGTTATATATTTTTTACAATTATGGAATGAGAACATATTCAATAAAACAATCTATTAATATCTAAAAGTAGCAAAGATCTTGAAGTATATAACATACAAAAGAAGAAAAAAAATCGGTAAGTATTTTTTTTTCTTCAAACTTTTAAAATAATGAGAAGTGTTTTCAGAATTCTTGTCATAGTTAAAAAGCGAATGGAATTGCGATATCTAATTTCAAATTACGATATGGAACCTGCCGAATATTGATGAAAGAGAATATTTCAAAAGTCATTATTAAGGGCACACAATCACTCACATAAAATAATAGTGAAATATAACAGATTGATAAAGGAAATTGTGCGTGTTACTAAAACGTGACGTTATTTTCTAAAAAAATTTTTAAAGATATTTTTTATTCTAATCGAAAAATGATATCAGTAAGAATATAATTAATAAAGATAGATAAATTCTGTTATCTCTCTTTTTTCTCAATGGAAGTACTACTATTGCCAACATTTTAAAGAAATTTTATAACACGCAGTTTACAGTTAAAATTAAAATATAAAAATAGGAATATTTTAAAAAAGTGCCTAATGCGGCCATTTCGAAAAATGAATAATTTTCAATTAAAACAGTAATTATTAAGATTGGTTAAATAGCTGTCAGCGCAGAAAACTACAAAAAATGTATTTTAAATAAATATGTAATAATTTAAGTAAATATATAAATATATAAATTAACGTTTTTAAATTTTTAATCTTAGGCTATCAAAAAAGAAAGAAAGAAAAAAAAAAACATTTTCTAATAAATATAATAAAAAATTTCAGAACATATAAGAACGCTTTGTAGACACGAAATAAAGTTAATATTTCTATCAATACAAATTGCTCAGAAAATAAATTGTCTAACTCTAACAAAAAAAAAGTTCGTAAAAAGAATTTTCACCTTTGAAGTCCCATGTATTACTACCTCATAAATCTTAAGAAGATTCTTAGCAGGTAAAATGTTCGTAAAGTTTTTATTTCAATCTGTTTGAAGTGTCTATCACGCAAAAAATAGAACTTGGCTAAGTTTATACTTATCTATCGATAGACCATTAAAAAAAACCAAACCCATATTTTAGTTAATGTTTTTGTCAAATAATGATAATAATAACAATAAAACTTATAAAAATTACATAAAAGAATTATGAATATTTTAATTATTTTCAATCGTAATTTTTTGTTCTGTGAAAAAGTGACATAAAAAAAAACCTCCGCTATTTTTTTCAACAATGGAAGTATTCCGATTGACCCCATTTTGAAAAAAAAATATATATTACGCAGTTTACAGTTAAAAATCAAATTAAAAATTTGGAAAACTTAAGAAAATACCCATTGCGGTCCTTTTTACAAATGAGTATTTTTCAATTAAAACAATAATTATCGAAACAGGTTTAGTACAAAGCTCAAAGCGATTGACTAAAAACATCTTTGTCTTTCAAATATAAATATAAATTAACGTTTTAAATTGTTACATTTTACTCTAACAACAACAGAAATAATATTAAAAAAAATCCCCCGTCATTCAAAAATCTTGTAATTTAACAAATTAGAAAGACTATTTGGAAAATAATATTTCCAAAGACTATATTTTAGACTTATAAATGATCTCTATATTTTAAAAATCAATAATAACATCATTTTTATGATGATCACAACGTAGCTTTAGTAATAAGAGAGTCATATTAATATGCATGAACATTTAGAGTCACGTTAATATTTATGGGCCAGTTATAAACAAATATTAAATGACATTTCATTTTAACAATTTTCGGTAGTGTAATTTTTAAAATTTATAAACATTGCACATTTTAAATTTTTACACAGAAAAAATTACTTTTAAATGCAGCTTGTTTGAATCATGAATCAAAATTTGTCATTGATTTGTTAATTTTTGTTGTTTTTTATACTTTTTTTGTCACAGTGTCAACAGAAGTATTTCATTCCTAGACATTAATCATGGACCAATCAGAAAACAAATAAAATAAAATAAAATGAAATAAGTTGCGGAATTCAACCAATGAAAACATTCCGATATACTTCAGATTTCCCACTTCTGTCCCAATCGTTTTCTGATAAATAAAAAAAAGATTTCAGCACATTAAAGAACGCTTCGAAGACACGTAATAAAGTAAATGTTTCTATCTCTGCAAACTCCTTAGAAAATAAATTGTCTAATCCTAACAGAAAACAAGTTCGTAAAACGAATTTTCTCCTTCGAAGTCCCATGCATTACTATTTCATAAATTTTAAGAAGATTCTTGATAGGTAAATGTTCGTAAAGGGATTTCTATTAATCAACTGCTTAGGTCATAAATATCCATGCTTTTCATTCAAACTGTTCGAAGTGCCTATCACGCAAAAAATAGAACTAGACTAAATTCTATTTGTACTTATCTGTCGATAGACCATTATATGAAACCATACTGATATTTTAGTTAATGTTTTTTGTAAGTTAAAAACAATAATTAAAAAACGTATAAAAATTCATATAAAATTAGTATCAATATTTTAATTAGTTTCAATTGTAATTTTCTGTTCTGTAAGAAAAGAAAACCTCTTTTACTTTTTTCAATATTTATTTTATTTTTTTCAGTATTCCAATTACCACCATTTTGAAGAAATTTAATAATACGCTGTTTACAGTTAAAAATCAAATTTAAAAATTGGAATACTTAAGAAAATACCGAGTGCGGTCATTTTTATAAAAGAGTACTTTTCAATTAAAACAATAATTATTGAAACAGGTTTAGTACAAAGCTCAGTGCAGAAGACTAAAAGGTCCTCGTCTTTTAAATATAAATATAATTTATATTGTTACATTTTACGCTAACAACAGAAAGAAATCGTTCTTGATAAATATAAAATAAAAGAATTCAGCACATTTATGAACGCTTTGTAAGCACGAAATAAAGTAAATGTTCCTATCGCTACAAACTGCTTAGTAAATAAATTGTCTAATCCTAACAGAAAACAAGTTCGTAAAACGAATTTTCTTTTTTGAAGTGCCGTGCATCACTATTTCATAAATCTTAAGAAAATTCTTGATAGGTGAAATGTTCGTAAAGGAATTTCTAGTAATCGACTGCTTAGGCATGGCTGCCAACTACTACGCCTATTTTAAGACGAATAAACATATTAGAACCAGAAATTTTAGAAGATAATTAACAACATGGAGTGTAATTCATAACACTGAATATATTTGGCATAGATTTTACTAAAATATTTTTGCGGTTCCAAACATGTTTATGTGATTTAAATAGGCGTAGAAGTTGGCAGCTCTGCTTAGGTCATAAATATATAAGTTTTTCTTTCAATCTGTTTGAATTGTCTATCACGCAAAAAATAGAACTTGGATAAATTTATAGTTATCGTTATTGATAGACCATTAAATGAAAACATACTCATATTTTATTTAATGTTTTTGTCATTTAATAATAATAATAATAATAATAACTCAGATTCAGATAAAAAGTCAGATAACATTATTATCAATATTTTAATTAGTTTTAATTGGAATTTTTTTGAATTAAAAAGTAATTTAAAAAAACCTCCTTTATTTCTCTTTTATTTCCAACAATGAAATATTCTGATTGCCACCATTTGAAAGAAGTTTTAAAATATGCAGTTTACAATTAAAATTCAAATTTAAAAACTGGAATACTTAAAAAATACCTACAACTGTCATTATTATAAATGAATACTTTTTAATTAAAATAATAAATTTTGAAACATGTTTGGTAGAAAGCTCAGTGCAGATGACTAAAAACATCGTTGTCTTTTTCATATAAATATAAATTAACGTTTTTTGTTACATCTTACACTATCAAATAAATAAAAATGAAAATAAAAAAAATAGAATAAAAAAAAATCATTCTGTGACAAATATATAAAAAGATCTTAGCAGATTTAAGAACACTTCGTAGACACGAAATAAAGATAATATTTCTAACGCTATAAACTGCTTAGAAAATAAATTGTCTAACAAAAAACAATTTCGCAAAACAAATTGTGTCTTTTCACGTCACATGCAGATCACTTCATAAATGATAAGAAAATTATTAATAGGCAAAATGTTTGCAAAGCAATTTCTAGAAATCGACTGCTTAGCCCATAAATTTCCAAGTTTTTCTTTCAACCGTTGAAATATAAATATAAATTAAAGTTTTAAATTCTTACATATAACACTATCAGAAAAAAATGAATAAAATTGTCTATGATAAATATAAAATTGATTGCAGTACATTTAGAACTCTTTGTAAAAATGAAATAAAGTAAATTTTTTTATCACTACAAACTGCTTAGAAAATAAATTGTCTAATCATAACAGAAAACAAGTTCGTAAAACGAATTTTCTGCTTTGAAGTCCCTTGTATCACTACCTCATACATATTAAGAAGATTCTTAATAAGTAAAATCTTCGTAAAGAAATTTCTAGTAACTGACCGTTTATGTCGTAAATATCCAAGTCTTTTTTTCAATCTCTTTAAAATGTCTTCCACGCACAAAAAAAAAAAAAAAAAAAAAAAAAAATGGCTAAGTTTATACCTATTTATCGATAAACCATTAAAAAAACCAGACTCATATTTTAGTTAATGTTTTTGCCTTTTAAGAATAACAACAATTAAAAAAAACTTTTAAAAATGCAGATAGAATTATTATTAATATTTTAGTTTCAATTGTAATTTTTTGTCCTATATAAAAGTTATTTAAAAAAGAAAGAAAGAAAGACAAGGGAAAAATAAAATCATTCTCTGATAAATATAAAAAGTTTTCTGCACATTTACGAACGTTTTGTAGTCACGAAATAAAGTAAATGTTTCTATCACTACAAACTGCTTAGAAGATAAATTGTCTAATCCTAAAAGAAAACAAGTTCGTAAAACGAATTTTCTCCTTTAATTCCCATGCATCACAACCTCATAAATCTTAAAAAGATTCTTAGCAGGTAAAATGTTCGTAAAGATATTTCTAGTAATCGACTACTTCGGTCATAAATATCCTAGTTTTTCTTTCAATCTGCTTGAAGTGTCTCTCACGCAAAAATAGAACTTCGCTAAGTGTATACTTATCTATTGACAGACCAATTAATGAAAACATATTTTAGTTAACGTTTTTGTCAGTTAAGAATATTAAAAAAACTTATAAAAACTCACATACAATTGTTATCAATATTTTAACCAGTTTAAATGTGTAATCTTTTGTTTTGTGACAAAGTAACCCTTTTTTATTTATATTCAAAATTGATTTTCAATGGGGATAATTAGATGTATTTTTTTATATTTAATTTTCAAAGTCAAAAAGTGAGATGAAGTTTAATTTCTTGTGAACATGTTTAATTTTTTTAATATAGCCGACATCCCCCATATGATATATCGATGGAAAGCCCAGTAACTTCTTCTTCATATTATTTACTCCCCTTACCCTTACCCTCAATTTGTCCTTTTAGGAGAGGTACGTTTAACGTTTACAAGAAGATTTTATAACAACGGTAAAATTATTGAACTGATCTCAAATGACGTAGAAATATTGAAAACATATATTCTTCCCATTTACCATTTTTTAACTTCTGCTTTTACGTTTAACGATTCTTTTGATTCTTATTTCTTTGACTATTTAACTGCTAATTGCCGAAAATTTTTAAATTTTTACAGTTCAATGCTGTTATTTTTTTACACTTATTTGCGCCTTCTCATCTTTTTGCAAACAGGGGACGTCGTCACATAATTTTTCCACTATTGTGAATCCCTTACGGGCAACCGTCCCACAGGGGCAAATTCCCAAGGAAAGCTGGCCAAAATATGAAAATGTTATTCAAATTGTACGAAAATTTGTATACAGGTGTTTTTGAGCATGCTAAGTAAGAATACAAAATTAAAATTGAAAAAAAAATGGCGGATACAATATGGCGGAATAAAAATTTAAATGTCTCGAAAGTTATTCAATTTTAATGCAATTTCGTAAACTTTTCAGGATGCTAATTATGATTCAAAAGTTAAATTTAAAAAATAAATAAATAAATAACATTGCAAAGGAAAAGTAAAAACAGTAAAATTTAAATTAAATTTAAAATTTCGAGGTAAACTTAAATGGGAATTAAAAAAAAAACAAGACATATTTAAACGAAATTTAAGTACGTTAATGGAAAGTAAAACATTAGACTATTTAATTTTTATATTATTAAAATGAAAACGAAAATATATTACAGAAATTAACCTTTAGAATCAACTGTAGTTTAATAAAAAGATTCTTCAGAGGTAAAGGTGCCGAAATAGTTAGCAGAACTTGTTGGCGGTTTTGGAAGATCCTGTTACTCTTAGGATCAATGATTTTAATTTCTTCTACGAAAATCTACCTAAACTGGAAAGGAAAGAATCTGATGACATTAAAAGACGTAAAAATATCTTTTTTTTCTCGCTACTGCATCTTTGCGATAAATCTTCTCGATGCCTTTTGATCAGTTTGTTGTATGATTCATGAGTATCGTATGGCATTTGACAAACTGGCAGTAATGAAGATAATGTTATTTCTTTGTCATTAATAAATAGTTTGTGTACTGAAGTAAGCATATAGAACCAGGGGTGCTGCTCAAATCTACGAGCTATTTGTAAGGGAAATTTTTCGAAGTTTATCAAATAAATAACATGGCTACAAGAAATTACTTATGGCATAGAAACGTTTAATCAAATCTTCGTATATGCTCGTTTAGAAACACAGATAGTTGCGTTTTCAAAGAATCGTTGAATTGTATTTCCATCATTTGTGCTTCCAAATCTGGGATTTAGTTTCTCGACGAGAAGTCTTGATTGTAAACGAAATATTTTTTGCATATTTTATTTTGCAAATTCAGTGTTCTTCTTGCAATGCAGAGTACGAGCTTTTCATTTTTTCTATCCAGTTGTCTGCCAGGTGTAAGGCCTCTCTAAACATCTTTCTTTGCATGTAACTTAGATATTCAGAATTCTAAATTACCTCAATCCACTTTTAATAAAAAATGTCAGATCGGTAAGATGCTATTTTGATGCTGTCTGACATAGGTAGCAACGTTGAGTATTTACACTAATTCGTTTTTAACGACTTTTTCTTCTGTATCAATAATTGTATTAAACGAAATAAGTTTATTCTGCTAGTATTTAATGCAATCCCATTCATTGACAGTTGCTTCCATATTTCTTGAAAAAGAAAAATGGATCTTGATTGGCCAGATAAAATCAGTGAAATGAAGATCTCGATTTTTTCAAATTGACGATTCATGAATTATTTGCAATATTTATGTATTCTACTAGCACGGAAGAAAAGAAAAATATATTAGACATAATGCCATCTTCATAGCTAAATATTTGTTTAAATGTACTTAGAATAGATGTGACATCACATCCTCACTTGCAAATCAAATCCAAATTACTAATATAAGCGAAAGTGATATTCATAATGATTTTTACTCGCATTAATGAAATACGCTCAGTAGTTTGATCTAGCAAATATAGCCATTGACAAAATAATTCTTCTAATTATAATAGAACAAACAAAATTACTACCTATAAAGATAAGAAAATGTTATTTTACCGGATCAGTAATAGAGAATTATTTTCATTTTTTCATTTCGAAGCTTACTTATAAAATTAATATAATCTTATGATTATAGTACTTATTTACAATATAATAGGAAATAAACTATTATAAAATTGAATATTTCAAAAATTTGAAATTCAGCTAAATTATGTGAAAAGTAGTCAATTTCAAAATTTTTGAGGCGGCCGAAAAAGTGGTATTTTTACTTGCGGTTACTAAAATAGGCGTGAAATGCAGAAAGGCAGTTTTAGGCAGCTGGTTTTTTATGAATCACTAGACAATAGCCCAAGTTATTATTTCCATTAAATTTCGATGCGGTACACTGTGGAACATTTAAACTTTTTGATGTTTAAAAGGAAAAAAATAAAAGAATTTCTAAAATTTTTTATCAAAAATGACAATGAATTTATTAATTTTTACTTGCTTTATATAAATTTTGTAATACATGCAAATAAAGTACTTACTATCATAGTGTGAATACATTTCAAATCATTAAAATCGGATAATATTATAAAATGTAGCACGCGTTTAGAGGAACTGTTGTTTTGCTGTTTTTGTTCGCTCTAAATGATACTCCTTCAAGCATCATTTTTGAAATGATGCTGCTTGTAAGGACAAAGCAAAAATCTTTTTTTAAATACAGATTCTGACTCTCCAAACATTATTCTAGCTAACTGTACAATCGAAATTCCCTAAACCGCAACTTCATTTTTCGACTTTTGGCCAGCTTTTTGGGATTTTGCCCCACTGTGCGTCCGTCGGTTTCTAGGTTTGTATTCCATCTGGCTTCAGTAACCATGTGTTTACTAAAATTTATATTATAATCATATAAAAGATTTTGATAATCGATTTTAAAACATGTTGATTGTAAATTCTCAGAAGTCACCAATGACTGTATCCATTGACCGAGGCATATTAGGCATTTTTTTCTTTTACATTAACGATTTTTTTTTTTTTTTTTTTTGATCGGTAAAATTTTAAGATTCACTAACCATTTCCAAGCAGCAGTTTTAGTTAAACGCTTGAAATTCACGATAAAAAGCCTCTTAAAAAATAAATATAAAAAACATCTTCTTACGGGTTTTAAAAGTTTTCCTACCCCGTCCAAAAAGATAAAGGCGAGATACGAAACTTTGAGATTATTCCGAAGCTACATCACCAGTATTTTCAGATAGCGACGTGACATTTGTGGATAACTAATCTACAAAAACAAACTTAAACATTTATTTTATCTATTTTAGAAATTTCTGCGTAAGATAGTTTAATGGGATTGTCGCTCTTATGGGAATTTTCAATATATCTCTGAGCAATTTTAGTTAGAAGAGTGAAAAAACTGAAGCGTTCAGCCTATACTAAAACTGTAGTAAAACATAAGTACTTTAGTGATATTAGAACAATTTTGTCTAGTATGTTGTCAAGAAGGTCTTTAAACTGACGAAAAAGACGACAATTATAAATATTTGATTAAACGTTAAGTTTTGTTTTTCTTCTCTAAATGTATTTCGTTTAATTCAATATTCTTTTAAAGAAACCGATCAGTGTAGCGGGCATAGGCCGCTAGTATATGTATAAATATATATACAGTCGAACCTTGTTATAACGAGCTTCAACGGACCGAAGTTTTTGTTCGCTATATCCGGTGGTTCGGTATATCCCAACCGTTAAAAAATGTTAGCGTTTACAAAATATGTATATAATTACCTGATACCTATATGTTCAATAATGATGTATTAAGAAATAAAACCGCACATTCTATGAGGTATAATCATTAATGAATTAAATTGACTAAAATTGATTAGATAAACTGGCACAATACTAAATATATTAGCTAAAGAGGAAGACAACTGGAAATAGAGTAAAGCGCCGATTAATCTAAACATTCCAGACCAACCCTAGTTCGAATATATGAGCAAACAATTTAAGTAATGATCCTTAAAATCTTCACTGTTTATCAAGACTTAGGATAACTAACACTAATTATTGGCGCGTTAAATATCGTTTTATTTTTATTTTGCTTCATTCCTTTTTTATCATTTAAAATTTCCTTTTTTCCATCATCTTGTAAACTCCAGAGAGTATAATTTAAGGAAAAAAGCTTTTGCCTATTGCTTGCTTCGAAGGAGACCTTCTCTTCAATACTGCCATATCTCGAATTATTCTTAAATACATTAGTTAAATAAGTTAACTTAAATGCATTACTGAATTGCTTTGACAGGAGTAACGGAAAATAACTGACAGGTGGGCGTGATCCCACCTACAGAATTGCTACCATAAAAAAGGAAGAATGCAGGTCTTACTACTGTTTAATAAAAATTCATTAATTTGCACTATGTTTTACTAGCCGGCATGCATTTTCTTATAAAATTAGGGTCGAAAACCTTTTTTCACATCAGCGAAAAAGTAAAAAATGAAAAAAAAAAATCATGGTCGACCAGAAGAAAAGTTCGTTATAACCGATTCTTAAGATTACACAGGTTCGCTATAAAAAGATAAAATAGCATTAAATACAATAGGAAAACAGCGGGACCAAAATTTTCGTTCGTTATATCCAGGAGTTCATTATAAAGCGGGTTCGCTATAACGGGGTTCGACTGTATATATATATATATATATATATGTATATAGTTAATGATACTGACGGTGATGGTGACCGTGTTGATAAATCTGGCCGGTTTAAAAAAAATGAAAAAAAAAAAAAAAAAAACATACGATGATCGAAAACATTGTTTTCGTAGCCGATAATTCTCGTGCTGCGAAAGAGGGCACACTGAAATATAATGCACTGAAGATTCACCCAAGGAAAAAGCACTCGTTTAGAAAAGAAAAATTTTTTCATTTGGTACATGCTATGGCACGAAAACAATTTCCACAACGTTATATTCTGAAGATACCACAGCGGACTTAAGGAATCAATGTAGTGAAGGTTCCGTTCAAAACAGTACGCTGAATTTAAATCTTAGCATTCGAGAAAATGTTTCAGCATTCAAAAAACAAAGAAAAAGAGTGCTTTGAACCTCATGTGCGTCAATTTCAGTTAGCTCGGCGCGAAAAGATATTGGGATCACGGTGTTTCAAGAATCAGAGTAAGCCAAATCTAATCTGAGCGTCTGGAATTAGTATAATAAATACACTAATTTCATGATGATAAGTGGACTTACGTAGAGAAGTTAAACAAAATAACAGTGAAACAAAAAACGATATGCTGAAATAATTCGTATTACTTTACAATCTTGGTTTTAGCATTGGATAAGTAATAGCCTCAATCAAGATTTTTGTAAAAAGAAAAGCTTTCTAGATTAGAAATTGGAATAAGAAAAAAATGCTATACGAGATTTAAAAATAAAAGTAGTATAAAAAGAAACAGTTAATAGGATATTATTAAGAGACGGGAAAATAGTGTCAATATCCGAGAAAATGCTTTAATAAAAATGTGGAAATTTTTAATTATATATTTCTAAGAGACGTCGGTGGTCATAGAAAGAACATCCGATGAAATGACGTAAGGAACGGATTATCTCGCAATACCGCTGGCCAATTTAATTTTTTTATATTCTCCATTAAAGAACCATTGAAGTACACACATGTCGAGGCTGGCATACAAAGGCAGATTTTTAATTCGTGGTTTCTCTAATAAGTGAAAATTATACGAGAATAAGTGACGTAAAATATTTATTATGGTACACTTTCAATTGCTATTCCACACACCATTTCACTCTGCATCATTCGAGCATAAATACAAAAATGTTCTTCTTTCAATAATTCATGTTAAAAAAATTGCATTATGACAGAAAAGCAGCCTTTTCTAAATCAGTCTCACCGTAAATTATCGGGAAGCAAAAACAGGTCTGTGAAAATACACCGCTGGGAATACTTTGCAACTGCACAAAACGCTCGAAAAAATCTGATAAACCGCGCAGGATGTTTAACAGGTCAGTCTATTCTGCTGTTTTTTTTCCAGGCCCGTGTTCCAGCTCCGATCGCAGCTCAGAGACCCTTGCCCGGCCTCCCGGCTAATGCAAGAATTTACGGTCCAATCAAAGGAACTAGAAGGTATATGTAGAAAGTTTCCAACATTTTCATTGGCCAGAAAGAGGAGCTTCAGACCCGGACTCTTTTCCGAAGGCGATAATTTGCAAAATTAAACAGTTTCTAAGCGCTATCTTTTTTGGTATTGCTTAGACGATATTTTAAGGAGGCTCAAGGGTTGAAAACTTTTCAAAAAATCGATTTTTTTATAATCTAGTTTGATTATTCAATTAATTTTTAACTCAATGCAAAAAACCGCATAAAAATATTTGCATTTTTAACAGAGATATAAGCATTTATGTATCAACACTTTCATAGCCGCACCCATATAATTTCAACTTTAAGTCGCGTTTTCTCAAAACTTGATTTTTGACGACTAACACAAAGATTAAAAAAAAACTACTTGATGGAATGGCTTAATTTTTTTTTTTTGACCTGCATATAACATCATTATCTACAGAATGAATTAATATATTTTAGATAGTTTAATATTTTGAGTATTTTTTTTAAAGTTGTATTTTTAGAGGTTTTTTAAATTTTCAAATTTGAGAGATTTTTTAATATATATTTTTTAAATGGTAGTTATATCCTTAATTCATTCTATAGATAATGATGTTATATGCATGCGAAATAAAAAATTCAGCCATTCCATCAAATAGTTTTTTTTTTATCTTGGTATTAGTCGTCAAAAATCAAGTTTTGAGTAAACGCGACTTACAGTTGAAATTATATGGGTGCGGCTATGAAAGTGTTGATACATAAATGCTTATAAGTCCGTTAAAAATGCAAATATGTTTATGCGTTTTTTTGCACTGAGCTAAGAATTAATTGAATAACCAAATTAGATCATAAAAAATCGATTTTTAAAAAGTTTTCAACCCCTGAGCCCCCTTAATTTTTTTATTTTCTCAGTTAAAGAACCATTGAAGTACATCCATGTCGTGGCTGGCATACAAAGGCAGATGTGTGAATTTAATTCATCCTTTCTCCAATAAGTGAAAATTACACGAGAATAAGTGACATAAAATATTTATTATGGAGCACTTTAAATTGCTATTCCACACACCATTTCACTCTCCATCATTGGAACATAAATACAAAAATGTTCTTCTTTCAATCATTCCTGTTAAAAAAATTGCATTACCATAGATAAGCAGTCTTTTCTAAGTCAGTATCCCCGTAAATAATAGGGATGCAAAAAGAGGTCTGTGAAAATACACCGCTGGGAATACCTTGCAACTCCACAAAATGCTCGAAAAAATCTGATAAACCGCGCGGGTTGTTTAACAGTTCAGTCTATTCTGCTGTTTTTTCCAGCCCCGTGTTCCAGCTCCGATCGCAGCTCAGAGACTCTTGCCCGGGCCCCCGGCTAACGCAAAAATGTACAGTCCAATCAAAAAAACCAGAAGTTATAAGTAGAAAGTTTCCAACATTTTCATTGGCCAGAAGGAGGAGCTTCAGTCCTGGACTCTTTTCCCAAGGCCGTAGTTTGCAAAATCAAACAAAGGTAAACAGTTTGTAAGCGCTTCTGTTTATGGGTTCATAGGTTAATATTTTTTGGTATTGCTCAGATGATGTTTTAATAAAAATAATAAAACAAAAATAAAACTTTTGAGAAATGCTTTTTATTCTAAAATGGGGAAATGGATTAATAGAAAAATTTTAATATCTCGAAATAAGATATTGAAATTTAAGTAATACAGTTGAGTTCTTTTTAGGAAAATAAATAATATATTATGATAAATTAAAGAAAAAAGGGAACTTTAGCCGATCATTAAATATTAGTAGATTACTGAAATAAAAAATGAAAGTATATTCTTATAAGGATTTAGAGCGAAATCGAAAACGAGAAAATGGCGAAATTTTTTGTTATTACGTATAGTATATATGTAAGAGATCGGGCCTGTTGGCTGTGAGAGCGCCATTTGCCGGTCATTGTTTCCGTGGCATCACATTACGATTTCGGACTTTGTTATCAGCGCATTTCACTCTCGGTGTTCACATAAGTGGTGTAATCGTGTGCGTGCTGGCAGGCAAAGGAAACACTCTAATTTATGGGACTTGGTTTATTAATCCTTTTATGAATGACCTTTAAAAACTAGGCCCATGTTGGCTTGATTTGGAAATTCTATAACGATTAGTGTCAGGATAGCATGCTTAATGGCAATTCTTGGGGATCAAAAGCCACGGAGTTTCACTGTTCCAATGGCTATTTATATGACATAACTCAAGTTATTTCCGCCAGATCGTGACATTTCAAGAATGGGAGGTGATTTAATTTAATTGGTTAAAAAGGATTTGAACATTGTAACATTAAAAAGTGACTATCTAGGCAAGATAGCGAAAACCACAACATATGAGAATTGCGCTTAGATCAGCTTTTTGTCTTAAAGAGCATCCAAAAATGCTATCAGAAAGTACTAAGATCTATTGCTGGAAAATAAAGTTATTAGGGACAAACTGCTTTAAAGCATTAGAATTAATATTAAAGAAAAATTTAACGGGATTTAAATTTTAATTTTAAATTAATGTTTTTTTTTAAAAAGGGTTAACTTTATCTAATCATACCACCCACATAATAAAACAAGAGCCACAGATCTCGCCTTCAAGGTCTGTGGGCCTCGGCTCCCCTAAAACAATTTAACAAAGATAGAATCTATCAATAAATACGACTTTCCATTTGCCCATTGTATAACTGAAGTTTATATTCGAATATTTTCAATTAAATCAAAGTTTTAGATAGTTCTTTCAAAATATACTTATCAGCATATACCCAACTATAACTAATATTAACTAAAAATATTAATATTTTACGCTGATAAAAATATCGCACTCAAAATGTACTTCACCTTTAGCAAACATATTCACCTTTACATATCAAGCGGAAGTAATCTAATTTATATATTTATTACGAATGTTTCATAATAAATTTAATCAACTCATAGCTCTGAGTTTATTTTCATTTACTTTTATTGCTTCTATATGTTTTCTTTTCCATCGCTGCTATTGATTAACATTCATCGCATTACTCGTTGAGTTACCGCAATATAAATATTTCAATATCTTGCACTTTCTTATCTTAATTGATAGTATATTTGATTTCACTTAGCAACAGTAGTGTTTATTTTATATAAATCAAATATCGATATAAATCAAATGATAATTAAAATAAAAATAAAAATTTCGATTAAAAATCTAAATAATATATTAATATATGTATATTATTATTATTATGTTATTATACCGCAGACCAGGCCCCTGCCTGCCGGGCAATATGCCTAGCTTAACGAGTTTTTTTACCTGGCTGCGGGGCAGAAGCCGCTTGATTGCACAAGCTGAGATCTACCTGAATGTAGCTGCATCGCTATTATTAAATATTAGTTACTATCCTGGCCTGTTCTAGGTTATTTTTAATTATCTGATTGGGTTCATTCTTACGATGTTGTAATTGGAAGGGAATAAAGAGAAAAGGGTAACGCTAATTCTTCCACAGAGCTCATACGAGCTGCCTATACGACAACCGATACTCGAGTTTGATCTCGTAATTTAGAGCCTTGATCGGATGACGAGATCTTCACCTGACAAGGCACCCCCAGAGGTATAATTCACAGGTAACTTGGAGGACTTTGCACCCACGACGGATTTTACATGCACCAGGTGCCGTTAGCGTACATGGTGGGTTTTTAGCTAGCGGTGAGCTTCAAACCCACGATCTTTACGTCTATAAGCATGACGCTCTGCCATCTGGGCCACCGCTGCCCATATATTCCTATTTGTCTTATATTCATTTTTCATATCTTGGTAGTTGATGTCACATGTATTGGTTGTTGTAGTCACAATCGGGATTACCAGTTGATATTTTCTCTAATAGTTGTAATTAGTTGATATTTTCAATTTGTTCACTGGTAAGGTATCGTTTTCTTGGTGCGCTATAGGGTGGAGCCTGTTGGTCGGCCTTTAGTTCGTCTATTATTTTTAGAGATGTCTATTTCTACATAAAGTATCACTTACACTTTTCTTTGTTGGCTTTTGCTTATTTCTGTGATATTAAGCTCGATGGCTATCAATTCATCCATTTAATTTGTTATCATGGCTGTTGTCACTTCGTTTGTATTCATGAATGGGCTCGTGAGCCACCAGTTCATCTCTAAAAGACTAACCACTTTACTACAGCGCAGATAGCTCGATTTTTATGGTGCATTTGAATGCCAGTTATTTATATTTTAAATTTTTTTTGTGCACACAGTGCTTTTTTATTTGGTGCAGAAAAATAGTTCTTTTAAAGCCCTTTTTTTTTTTTTTTTTTTTTTTTTTTTGGTTCAGAAAAAGTAAAATTCTTTTAATGCCTTTTTTTTTTTTTTTTTTTTTTTGGTTCAGAAAAAGTAAAGTTCTTTTAATGCCCTTTTTTTGTTTTGTTGCAGAGATAGAAAACTTCTTTTAATGCTCTCTTATTTTATTTTTTTTTTCCGTGGAAGAAATGGTCTTCTAATGTCCCCTATTTTTTGGGGGTGGCGGGATTGAGTAACGCAGGGTGCTATTTATTGCTGTTTAATTTTTTGTAATACTCTGCATTTCAACTCATACTCATGTAATGATGTGTGGATGGGGAGAGAGGCTTGGTTAGTTTTGCCACAATTTAGTGCGAAATTAGGTCTATGTTATTTATAAGCCATCTGATCACTGCTTTGCCTTTTGCTTGTAGGTGTTTATTTTGGGCTAGCTGTTTGTGCCAAAGTTGTTCGTTGTTTGGTGTTATGTTGACCAGGTGGAGTGTTTGTGTGAGTGGGCAAGCTGTGAGGTAATGTTTGCATGTACCTATTAACCCGCACTCGCATTCTGGTGTTTCTACCAAAGCAAATCTCTGTAGATATGCTGGAAAGGCGCCATGACCTGTGTAGATTTGAGAAAGTAGCTTGCAGCTTACTAATCTGTGTTTATCGACTTTAGGGAAGTATTTGTATGTCAGCCTGCCCTTGTCCCCGTAGTCCCACTCGAACTGCCATTGTTTTATTGTTAGCTCTTTAAGTATCCTCTTTAGCGTTGTTATTGGTTTCTCTATATGATAAGGGATTTCATTGTAAGGGTTTAGTGCTGCTTGTTTGGCTAATGCATCAGCATTCTCGTTTCCTTCGATACCAATGTGGGCCTTGACCCAGCTGATTTTAAATTTATTATTTGATTTTTTTATTGTTTGTTGTATTGTATCTATTATTTCATTTACATTAAATGGTTTACTTAATGCTTGTATGGCTGACATGCAGTCCGAGCGTATGCTGTAATTCTGACCTGTGGTATTACCCCATTCTGCTGCTTTCAGTATGGCCAGTAGTTCGGCTTGGAAAACACTGTTGCACTTTCTTAGTGGCATTGACCATGTCTTGATTTTTTGCTCATTTTTGTATGCTACGAAAGCCGAACCCGTAGCACCTGATTCCAATTTAGAACCATCTGTGTATATGGCTATGTCTATTTCATTGTATCCTAACCGTGGTTCTACTGTTTCTGCTGGATGTTTGCTCCAGAGATTGATCTTTTTGGCATAATCTGTGTGATGTATAGTAACGTTGTGTATGTTTATTGTTCTGCGTAATCTCGTGACTGTGCCGTAAGCTGCTTCGTATTGTACTTGAAGATGAATTGGAATCAAGCCTGAGAGAACCTGAAGTGCCGCCAATATATATACAGGGTGTCCCAAAAGGTCGTTTACAAACTTAACATGCTGGTCTGTCATATTATGATGAACAATATTAAATAGGAAACTAAGAGTCCCAAACGTCTTCCAAAGGAGATATACGCCATTAAAGTTTAGGGTCAAAAAATTCAAATGATTATAAAAAACAGAAAAATTGGTCGATTCGTTTGCGGTTTTCACTAAAACTATTCTTTATGTCAGTATTTTCTTGAAAATAAATTACAAAGATAAATTTCAAAAAATGTCGATAGAGGGCGCTTTAGACTTTGGAATAACGTACAACTATATTTTTCCGTTATTTTTTGCATATCATGATTTTTTTGAGAAGCTTAGATATAAACTTAAATTTTGAGATGAGAATCTGAATCGTTGGGAGTGGTAAAGTAGCGAGTAGTGAATTGTGTTCAATGGGGGTGGGGAGGTGCAAATTTCAAATGATTATACAAAACGGAAAAATTGGTCGGTTTTCGCTAAAATTATTCTTTATGTCAATATTTCCTTGAAAATAAATTTTAAAGATAAATTTAGAAAAATCCGTTAGAGGGCGCCTTAAACTTTAAAATAACCAACAATTATTTTTAACCTTTTTTTTTTTAATCTAATTAAATGTTTGCAAAAGTTTAGACTTAAATTTTGTGCTCAAAATCTAAATCGATAGGAGGGGTTAAAAAGCACAAACTGAACTGTGTTCAGGAGTTGAAATGTTACCTTCCCCACCCCTCGAACGCAGTTCAATTTTTGGCCGCTTAATTACTCACAACGATGCAGATTTTGAGCACAAAATTTAAGTTTGAACTTTTACAAGCATTTTATTAGATACAAAAAATAACGGTTAAAAATAGTTGTTGGTTACTATAAAGTTTAAGGCGCCCTTTGACGGAATTTTTTGAAAGATATCTGTAAAATTTATTTTAAAGAAAATATTGATATAAAGAATAGTTTTAGCGAAAACCGACCAATTTTTCCGTTTTTTATAATCATTTGAAATTTCAACCTCCCCACCCCCATTGAACACAGTTCAGTTTGCGCTACTTAA
Organism: Maratus speculifer; assembly: GCA_964019185.1. Classification (NCBI taxonomy): domain Eukaryota; kingdom Metazoa; phylum Arthropoda; class Arachnida; order Araneae; family Salticidae; genus Maratus; species Maratus speculifer. Next base: position 150,258,991 of record OZ025302.1, read on the forward strand.
CCACTCCCAACGATTCAGATTTTTATCTCAAAGTTTAAGTTTATGTCTAAGCTTCTAAAAAAAATTATGAGATGCAAAAAATAACGGAAAAAAGATGTTGTACGTTACTCCAAAGTCTAAAGCGCCCTCTATCGGCATTTTTTGAATTTTATCTTTATAATTTATTTTCTTGAAAATACTGACATAAAGAAATTATTTTAGTGAAAACCGCAAATCAATCGACTAATTTTTTCGTTTTTTATAATCATTTGAAATTTGAACCTCCCCCCGCAATTCAGTTTGAGCTACTTAACCACATCCAACGATTTAGATTTTGAGCTCAAAATTTAAGTTTATGTCTAAGCTTCTAAAAAAAGTTAATGAGATGCAAAAAATAATGGTAAAAACTAGTTTATCGTTACTCCAAAGTCTAAAGCGCCCTCTATCGACATTTTTTGAAATTTATCTTTACTATTTATTTTCAATAAAATACTGACATAAAGAATAGTTTTAGTGAAAACCGCAAACGAATCGACCAATTTTTCTGTTTTTTATAATCATTTGAATTTTTGGACCCTAAACTTTAATGGCGCATATCTCCTTTGGAAGACGTTTGGGACCCTTAGTTTCCTATTTAATATTGTTCATCATGATATGACAGACCAGCATGTTAAGTTTGTAAACGACCTTTTGGGACACCCTGTATATATATATATATATATATATAAACTCACTATCGATGTCGCCTGATAATGCTATGAACCGTTTTATTTTAACTACTGCAGTGAAAGGACAGTAAAATCTGTTGAACCTGTATAAATCTGTCTTCCCATTTGCCTGTAATATAAGTCCATCTTCCATTCATTTTCGAATATTTTGATTAAAAATCGAAGTTTAAAAAAATTCCTTCTAAATTTATTTATCGGCCTTTATCCATCTGTACCAATATTAAGTAAAAATATTACAATTTTACGTTAATAAAATTATCGGATTAATAATGCATTTAACCTTTTGCAAACGTATTCACCTTTTAAATATCAAACGGAATTAATCAAATATATATATTTCATACGAACGTTTCACAATTAATTTAATCAGCGCATATCAGGGTTTATTTTCATTTATTTTAAATTTTTTATCTGTTTCTTTTCCATCGCTGCTATTATTTAGTATTCTTTACATTATTAGCTTATTTACGCAATATAAATATTTCAACATCTTTTTGTTTAACCCTTAAATGCATATTATATCATTTTCGATACCATAAGTGTTTCCGATTTATTGGGGGTTTTATTCACAAATTTCGTATTCTCACCAGAAATTCAAAAGAGCAATTTTCACTTTACTTAACGACAGACCAATCGTAATTAAATACAGAAAAATTTACTATTTAGATTTTTCTGGTATGAATTCTGATTCTTGGAATTGCGCATTTTGTGGAACGCGTTCTATCCTATGCATTTAAGGGTTAAATCTTAATTGATAGTAAATTTTATTTCTTTTATTAGCAACAGTTGGATTTATTTTATCTATAATAATATGAAATTTTTCAAATGATAATTAAAACATAAATAAAAGTTTAGATTAAAAATCTAAATATCATATTAATTTATATATATAATTATAAAATGTGCATTCTTAAAACGAAAGAGTCGATTTGGCTTCTCAGGAAATAGCTGTAATTTATTAAATCGTGAATGACTTGTTTTTTAAATGCTTTACTCATTTTGATTTAGATTGCATCTTTAAATAACTCATCTTGATTTAAATTGTTTTAAAAGAACTCACTCACTTGAGTTGTTTCAACTTTTTATAAGAAGCTGCCTTTCAAAATGTGAGAAGAGCGAATTTCCGGTCAACTTGAGTTATTTTTGGCTGACATTTTAAGAGAGTATATAAAAAATAACTCATTATCGATATTGGCTGATACTTCTATGAACAATTTATTTTATCTACTGTAATGAAAGGTACGATCTATTAATAAATCCACCTGTCCATTAGTCCATAATATAAATCCATCGTTCCTTGATTTTCTAATATTTTGATTATAAATCAAAGTTTTAAGTAATTCCTTCTTAATTTACTTATCGGCTTATATCCATCTATATGAATATTAAGTAAAAATATTACAATTTCACTTTAATAAAATTATCGGTTCAATAATGCGTTTAACCTTTTGCAAACGTATTCACCTTTAAATATCAAACGGAAGTAATTTAATTTGTATATGTTTATTACTAACATTTCATAATAAATTTTATCAGCACATTGCTCACTGTTTATTTTCATTTACTTTTACTGCTTCTATATGTTTTTTTTTTTTTTTTTTTTTTTTTTTCATCGTTGATATTGTCTAACTTTCTTTACATTATTAGCTGTTTTACCGCCATATAAATATTGCAATATCTTGCATTTTCTTATCTTAATTGATAGTAAATTTGATTTCCTTTATTAGCGGCAGTTTGGTTTGTTTTGTTATTCTAGTAATGATTTTATTTTTTACAAGAGATTTAAACGTGGTTAGAAAATATAATATGGATATAAAAAGTATATAATTACTAATATTGCAAAATATTACAACTAAATTATTTTTATTCACTAAATAATTCTAACATTTGAGTAGTGAATTTTTATGAAAATATGAAAAAAATAGGATGCTAATTTATATATCTTATACGATATAAAACGTTTATGTATCAAAATTTACAAGTAAAAATTGTTATACTTATTAAATATCCGTTGTGTTTTTTAGCTCACTGGCTATCAATGCCTGAGAGCTTATGTGCCCGCCCGCATATTTCAGATGTGTATATTGCTGGGACGATTACTGTTTCTAAACCAATAGGAGAGCGTCATTATCACGGTCAAGTACACGCCCACACAGTTTGATTGACAGGAACTCGTGGACAATTGACGGTGCTAATAATAACGATAATCTGTTGCGGATGAAAGTGAGCTGACTGGCTGAATGGTTAGAGCGTCGAGCTTGAAACCGGAGGATATGGGTTCGAGTCCATCGCGGGCCGAGAGTCCGTTGGTGATTTTTTTTTTAAATTATTGGAGGCTGTCTTTTATTAATAAATAAGACATTTAAAAAAAATATTTCAAACCCTTTTAATATTCTAAATATCGTTCCAAAATGATTTATATATATGTTACAGGTCAAACCCGATTTTAGGCCAAACTAGATTGGCCTAGGCCAAACCGGTCTGTCCTAACGCCTATCGGATAAACTAGTTTTTTCTAGGCCAAACCGGTCTATCCTAACGCCCATCGGATAAACTAGTTTTTCCTAGGCCAAACCGGTTTATTCTAACGCCTATCGGATAAACTAGTTTTTCCTAGGCCAAACAAGTCTATTCTAAGGTCCATAGGACAAACTAGATTATCCTAGGCCAAACTAGTTTGGCCTAATTCTTATAGGATGAACTAGTTTAGACTGCTGTTTATTGGTCTGAACTAGTTTATCCTAGGCCAACCAATTTGGCGTGATTTTATTGAATTTAATGACCGCCTCAACGCCAACATTCTTGTTTGTCCTAGGCTGATCTAGTTTATTCTAGGCCAATGTAGTTTTGCGTGTTTTTAGCTCATGGGCGTCAAAGCCAGAGAAATAATGGGCTCACAGACTCTGTATATATGTATGTACGCATGTATATACACATGTATGTGCGTACGTATGTGCGTAACGCGATAACCCTTGATAAAAATAATGTAATTTGACGTGTTTTTAACTCATAAGGCTGCCAAAGCCTGAGAAGTGAGAACTAATGTGCGGGTTCTGTATGTATGTACGTAAGTACGTAACGCATTTTATTCTTGATAGAAATAATCGATTTGCATCAAAGTTTCAATATAGGTTTATTCTTATAAGAACCTTTTTTGATTACTTTTGGAGGACATTGGAGAAGAATAAGTGTGTGTGGGGGAGGGAGGAACGAGAGACTGATTCACCCCTTCCCTTAATTCAAATAAATGAATTTCCATGCATTATTGGCATATTTTATTCAAATTTTAGATATCGGAGCATTTTCTTGAGGGGCCTCATTGATTAGTTGTGAGTGTTCATTGTTTAAGTATAAAGGGAGGGGGGAATAGGAGTAACGCCCCATAATTTATGTAAATGCTTTTTTCACGCAGAATTTGCTGATTTGCTTCAAATTTTAGAAAGAAATGCATTCTGGTAAAGCGCCATCCTAATTAGTTTTGGGGGTTAATTGAATAAAAACAACGAAATTAGCGGGAGGGGAATCCTGCCTAATTTTGGCAAATGTGATTTTCATGCAGAATTAACCGATTTGCTGCAAATCTTAGATTTGTTCATTCTAATGAAGCGCTTCACTGACTAATTTTGATGGGTCTTCGGTTAAATATAAGAGGGAAAGTTACAATTTATTTCTTTCCTTAAATTAGATAAATTAGTTATAATACAGAATTATCCAATTTGCTAAAAACTTTGGACAATTCAATTAAGTGCTTCTTTAATTAATTTGAGTTTTTCTTTTGTTTAAGTATAATGGGGTAGTGGACGCCTTAATTTAGATAAATATAGGTTTTTATGCAAATTTATCCGATTTGCCGTTAATTTTGAATATAGTTTTTTAAGGCGAATCCCTGAATTCTTTTGAGGGTTGAATGATTAAAGGCAGGAATAGGGGATTACCTTCCTTAAATTAGATGAGTAGTTTTTTGAGCAGAATTATCTGATTTGCTTCAAATTTTGGATAATTGTTTAATTTTATAAAGCGTATCTGTGATTAGTTTTGCGGGTTCAATGATTAAGTATGATTGGGGGAAATAGCAAAAAGTAATACAGCTTCTTTATTTTTCGAGGGTGTTATTCTTTAGAAAAATGAGGTTGTATTACACAATTAGTGTAAACAGCCTGTGAATGCAAAGCCATCACTTTAATTGGGCAATATTCTTTTTAATATTGATTCCGACTACTGCTCCATAGCTAACCTTGTGCAAAGTGGTTTTGTTATTATCCTTATATAATGTATTTTATTCGAAGGATTATAGAATACTGTCAGAGGTTTGCACTGGCCAGAATTTCCAGGCCAGGGCCCCGCCATGCCTCTAAATTATGTTGTGTTATCTACCTTGTTCTTTCTTTTAGAATTGTGAATTTTCATTGTTTAAGTGTAAAATTTAGACTTAAACAATAAACATCCACAACTAATCACGGAGGCGCCTTGTCACAATGATCCTATATCTAAAATTTAAAATGAAAACTGATAACTCTGCATGATAAATCCATTTCTCTAAATTAAAGGTGGGGGATTAACCTCTCGTTCGCCCCCCTTTATTCATATCCAATGAATTCCCAAAATTAATCAGAAAAGTACTTTATCAGAATAAACTTACATCCAAAATTTGTACCAAATCGGATATCTCTATCAAGAGTTATCGCGTTACGTACATACGTACGCACATACATACATACATGCGTACATACAAGCGTACATACGTACATACATACAGAACCTGTGAGCCCATTATTTCTCTGGCTTTGACGCCCGTGAGCTAAAAAAAAACGTAAAACTACATTGGCCTAGGATAAACTAGATCAGCCTAGGACAAACAAGAATGTTTGCGTTGAGGGGGGGATGGGGGGTAATCCCCCGTCTTAATTTAGGTTTTTCACTCAAAATTTATCTATTTGCTTCAAATTTTGTATAAAGGTTTATTCTAAAACGGAGCTTCCCAGATTTATTTTTGGAATTCACTGGATAAGTATAAAGGGAGGATAGGGGAAACTACCCCTCATATTTTATGTAAATGGCTTTTCATACAGAATTAACCGATTTGTTTAAATTTTTGTTTACAGGTTCATAGTAGTAAGATAGCTTCGCTCATTTGTTGTGGTCTCCTTTTGTTAATTATAAAGGAGGGTACGGGCGATTACCTCCCCCTTAAGTTAGCTAAATAGAGTTTATGCAGAGTTATCCGATTTACTTTAAATTTTGGATGTAGGTTTTTTTCGGATATGATGAAATCCTGAAAAATTTTCGGAGGTTTAATGATTAATTATAAAGGATAGAAAGGGAAAAACATTTCTTAAATTACATAAATGGGTTTTTATGCAGAATTTTTCGACTTGCTTCGAATTTTGGATTCAGGTTTGTTATATGATAAAACGTATCCCTGATTTTAGTTTTGGGACTTCAATGATAAGTATAAAGAAAGAAAGTTGGGCGGGGTACTTCCTTCCTTATTTTTTTCTTCGAAGAGCATTATTATATAAGGCTGTAATATAGAATTAGTCTGTATAGTCTGTGAGCTCTATGCCATCAGTTTAACTGGGCATCATTCTTTTTATTGTTTTATGGATTAGTAAACGTATAACTATTAAAAAAATAAATTTCTGAGTATTTTGTAAATCAATACAAAAACATTTTTTTTTAATTTTAAAAACTAAATGATATATATATATATATAAAACGGAATTCTTCTAAAATAGTAATTTTATGGAACATGAGACATTAAAATATATTTTAGACATAGCTATCATTATTAAATAATTTTCTTTGTGGAAATTATTCGCAATAAAATTTCCATGATTTTTGTAATGACAAAAACCGAATTTTGATAATTGCGAAAATTACTGCCGAAATAAAATATAAGGTTTATGGATACATCTTAACTTACTTTATGTCTTTTACATTTTAGAGTACAAATACATATTTTTGTTTATTTTTTTTTTAAATACAGTTAAGCATTTTGTGGCGATTTCAAACTCACATAATATTTCCTTTATATTCATAAACAATGTGTTCTAATAGGCTTAAAAACATAACATGTCGACATAGTCAAAATATGATGTTTACCTCACCCTTCGCAACTGTTAATACATTGTACTATAATTTCGATTTTATTTAATTTTTCATACAAAAAATATTAAAATACGTTTAAAACTGTATGGATGTGTTATTGTTCAGATGGAATATATATAAGTTCGATAACAGTGTGAAAATTGAAAGATGTTTCAAAAGATGATTCATGCAGGAACTAATTCCTTGCATTTAAAGTTTGTGTATTTTCTAGACAACGTTTATTATGCAGTATAAAACATATCAAATTAAGCATTCTTATTTTATAGAAAATTTCTTCTTATTAGAAAAGTAAACCGTCTGAATATTATAGCTGATACTTTCAATAATGTATTTGAATAGATTGAAATTTGAATGATAAATCAGAAGGCGATTGATATAGGAACATATTCCTTATATTTAAATTTTGTATCTTTTCTAGATAACCTTTATAATTTAATGCAAAAAAAATTAAGCTTGCTAATTTGATAGAAAACGTCTTGTTATAAAAGGAAATCTTTTGAATGTTATAGGTAGATGATGCCTTGAAATATGTATTTGAATAATATGAAATTTTAAAGATGAGGAAGATTTACAAAAATAGATAATTTCAGTTGAAGTTTGTATCTTTTGTAAGCAACCATTGTAACGTAGTAACAAAAACTATCAAATTAGGCTTGGCAATTTGATAAAAAAATATTAGAGAAGAAACCGTCTAAAAATTACATTTCATCTTTTGAATTTCTAGAGTTTTAAATGCAACAACTTTTCAGATGTTTTCATTGTTATCAAATACATGTAATGAAATATTATTGCACAATGCAAAATCTATTTTGTATTCTAATTAATATTATTAGATTTATTAGCCCCCCCCCCCCCCGATTTGCTACTTTTTCCGCCAACAATTAAACTGTCGTCTCTAAAAGAATGTTCCGTTGTATAAGCCAGCCGTAAAACAAAATACATGTAGCATTGTACGGATAATAGCTATTGGATGTTTTTAAACTTCTAAGCACCGCAGATTTTTAATTTGCATATCGTCGTATGGAGGAAAAAATATACCTTTAAATGTGATTTGCGTGAAAACTTTATCTCAGTTTATTTTTCAGACATTAATCTTTTGTAGATTTAAAGAATTTTTTTTACAAATTTGGTAAAAGAAGCACGCAGTTACTATAGAAAGTGAAACAAAAATAGTGGAAAAATTGTAGATTATTATATTTTTTCGTTGTCATTTCCCCATAATAAATAAAAAAATATATAATTAAAATACATGCCATTTTGAAAAAATCATAAATACAGTATTTCAAATAAAACATGCAGGTCTTATATATTATATTTAATTATATGTATCCAATATCCATATTAATGTTATATTATGTAGTGCTATAACCATATGATACATTAGATCATTTTTCTTCGAGTTTCTTGAATTATGACATCGCTTTTTTTACTAGATTTGTGTATTATCCCACAATAGTACCATCATATACATACTTTTTAGCAGATATTGTTTATGCCTGGATCGTAAATATGAAATTATCAGCAGGTGCGAGTGACGTATCTTCATAAAAAAATAAACGCGTGTGTTTTATATCTTCCAACAGACCAATGCTATACACATCCCAGCAAAGAGAAAAATGCTGGCCAGCAGCAAGATAGGTGCTGGCAATGATGGGGAAGTGATGGCTATTGGCCTACCACTGCATGACCACTGCTGGACAACTGCAGTCAACTTTGCTGTTTAAAACCATCAGATAAAATTCTGATTGACCTCCACTGATCGACCATGCGCTGGCCCACCACGCCATGGAGCCGTACGAACATTTGCAGTATTTCTGCTGGTAATCCTTACCCTAGGTGGCGTTGGGGAATATCGAAGACATTTTGTATCTTGCAATTCATCGTTTGGCAACGCTGTGATTATTTGGAATGGCGGCGGCATGGTGTTCATGAAGATGTGACACGAGAAAAATAAAAATAAAACATTTACAAAGAAAAGTAAGTATGCAGTTTCATATATCTTTTATAAACATATTCATTTCGTAAACATATATCTCGTGTAAACAAATTAATATATCGCTTGTAAACGACATCTTTTACGGTGAACGAATGTTCGTTACGAATGTTTTGTTTCTGAATAGAAATGAAAAATTTGGCTCTTTTAAAATTTTTATTTTAAGTGTGTTTAAGCTTAATCGCAACGATATTTTCTTTCTTTAACCATTTAATTTTGGAATTAAAGAGCTTTTTTACTGATATTATCAATTATTTTTGTATATTTAAGTAAGTTTTATGCTTAAAATTAAAGTACAAAGTTAAAAAAATATATATATATTTAAATGTTCACAAAAAACTTATCCTAGATTGATCTCTAATATGCAATTGTTAAATCTGGTTGCACTTTTAAGCTAACTTTAAGCTAAATATATGCGAAAATTATTATAAAACAGGAATATTGTGCTTGCATAATGTTTTAAGATGTAATACATACTTGGCAGTTTTTACGATTATACGTTTATTGATAAAAATATAAATGCTTTAAAAAAAAAAAATAAGTTTTAAGTAGGAAAAAAGTTATTTTCTTGTATTATATCAGTGAAATAATTTGAATATTCTCCAATACTTGCCAGTAAACATGGTATTTGTGTTATTTTATTTAAATGTTCATTAGTCATGGAAACTTTTAGCTTTTGCCCTGTAATTTTAAATTAATTGATCTATGCTTAAAGAGGATCAGTTTTAAAATTTAAGATTTAGGCTGTATTGATGAACATAGTTTTATTTTATTGACAATGAAATCATTCAAATGTTTCATTGCAATGCTGACTCAACAACAAAACAAAACAAAACTTTATCTCTATGCTGCAAAACAATATCATATAATCTCTCTTTTGTTTTGTTCTTATTTTTTTCCTCAATCATCTCTTTGTATGTTGGTTATGGGTATAGTCTAGAAATAAAAAGGGCATGGTGCTATTCACTACAAAAGGCACTACTGCAGCAGAAAAGGGCACTTTTGCCAGAAATTTATTTTTATTGCCTTTAGAAGGGGAAAAAAGAAAGCAATGAAACACATAATTTTTAAATATGATAAATCAAGTAACATTAATTTTGAATGATTTTATGATATAAAAATTAAAAATACAATTAAAACATGATTCAATAGTTTTATGTTCTTTTTCTTAAAGAAATAAAAAAAATCTATCATTTTTGGGCACACAAATTTAGAAACACTACGGAATAAAAAAAATATTTATTAAAAATCTTTGGATAAAACCAGTGGTGCATTTTACTACTTTTAAAAAGGGCAGGGTGCATTTTGTAAATTTGAAAAGAGACAGGGTACTGCACCCTTCAAAAATGGCCTAGAATGAACACTATTTACCATACAAAATAATATATTTGTGACCTTAATACAACATATACTGAATGCGAAGCTTGAATTTCTACCAAAAATTTTAAAATCTTGTCCAAAAAATTGTAGGCATTCCCGTTTAAAGAATTTCACTGTTTTCCGTTTTCACATTAGTGAATATAACCATATGTTTTGTACAATTTTCAAGTTTATGAATATTGCTTGTATGCTGCCCATCACAAATTTAGCTTGTGAACATGTATTAGCACGCAAAATCAAATAAAACCAAATCCAGCTTAGAAATTAATTCAATTTTGTTGTTTAAGATCCAATATTTGGTGAAAATTGAAAAACAGAAACCGGATTAAAACTTACCTTTTTTTATTTTAATCTATACATAAATATAATAAGTATTCTGAATTACATTTAAATTACTTTAATAGCATATTGCTATATATATTAACATTAATTTTTTAAAAAACACACTTGATAATAGTGAATTAAGAAAAACTTTCCCCTTAAATATTTGAAGTCTCCTTCTATTTATAAATGTTAGGAGAGTCGCTCTCCTCCCAAGAAAAATTAAATTTCAAGCATTGTTGGGTTTTTGATGCCAAGAAGTGTTTTTTGACATGACATGTCAAAAATTGTTGCAAAGTGTCTAAAACCTTATGCACATTTTTTAAGCCATCATTAGTGTTATTAAATCAAGCTAAAAACTGTTAAAATGATAATTTATGTTATATAAATTATTTTTAAGTTGCGAGTATAATTATTTTTAAAAGTCAATTCTCATCCTTTGAAAAATAGTTAAAAATATTCAAAATACTGTTTAATGCTTTTTGAAAGTACTATTTATATTTTTTTGCTGTTGTAAGTTCAGTCTGTTTTTAGAATATATATAAAGCAATATGATTTTATGCATAAAAAAAGCTTATGCAAAGCTAAATTGGTTTGACTATTCAATGCAGGGTTGGGTTTTTGACGTCAAAAACTGGTTTTCGACATGACAGTGGTAAAAACCGTGTTTTTACCGGTTTATTCTGTCAAAAACGTATCATTTCGACTTTTGATTATCACATCGACTTTCCGCCAATTTATAGTACAAGTACAGCTTACAATTCCATTTTAAATTGATTTTTCCTTATTGTTCTTCTTCTTATTATTAATTTTAATCACATTTGTTGAATATATTTAAAAGAAGGATTCCCTTAATGGGGAAAAATTTAAAAATACAAGCGTAAAAAATGGAAAGAACAACATTTGTCATAATCTTCATTAATATAGATTCTACTAACTGCAATGAAAATTAATATTAAATGATAATAAAAGGTTATTATATTTATTAAATAACCTTCAATATACATTTCAAAAAATATATTAAAATAATTTTAGAGATGCAAAAATGCTATTATATGGTATGACAATTGATGTCAAGGACTGGTCATTGAATAAATTTTAATATTAGGTACTACTTGGTTATCCTGTCAACCAATTTCGCCAAATTCTACATGTTTACATAACTTTTATTTTAAACAGCGAAAGAAGACATAAATTAGTAAACCATTAATTAAAATTCAAATAAAGAGTGAGATTAAAAATCCTGTATTGACGTTTTAAACACATGTATCGTATTTAATGTGAATGAATGTGACTTTCACAATCTTCCATTATTGGTATTTAATCTTATAGTTTGGCGGTAGCTTTTTGGTCGACAGGATAATCAAATAGTACTGAATATTATTATATATAATATTTCAAAATGCTTATCTTATGCTTTTCATAAATGCAATTAAGCAGTGATTTTTGTTCTCAGCTCAATAGATAGAATCTTAAAAATTTTATATAATAAAATTTTAATACAAACCTTTAAGACCCAATTTCAATTGGAAGCTTTTAGACTTAAAATTTAATAAATATTCCCCCCCCCCAAAAAAAAAAAAAACATTTAAGAAAAATCAGAATAAAATAATAATTTATATATTTATATACCCTAGTTTTTATTTGGTAAGTTTTGTGCAAGTATGTATGAATTTAGACCATTCAAGCACCCATATTTTTACCTGAAAAGTCATGAAATATTTTTAAAATCAATTTATTAAAGCTACCTATAGTCTGACATAAAAAGTCAGACTATTTATGTCTTGTTTACGTTTTATTTTAAACTATTTAGTTATTATTTAAAGTAAAATTTAAAAAAATAACACATAGCATATTTTTATTACATTTACAGAGATTCTTAAATGCTTTATTTATTTTTTAATGTAGTTTTTGTTTTTCTTAGAGTCTGTTTGATATTGAATATTTCATGTGAAGTGACTTTATACTAAAGATAGAATGAAAAAGTAATAATATTTATTATGTAAAAACAAATCGCTAAAAAAAGGTTTTTTGACAGTTTTCGACATTTTTTGACAAGGAGGTTTTTGACACGACGGTAAAAACCATGGTAAAAACTATCATGCATCAAAAACTTGCCAACCCTGATTCAATGACTACAAGGAAAGTTAGCTTAATTTTAATGATTCCAAAAATGTTTGCTTTTGAACACAAACATAAAATATAAACCTGAGTTCCTACACACATGTTCTCCAAGTAATTAAATTATAATATCAAATCAGTATAATTAAGCATTCTAAAAATTGATAACTTATACCCAAAAGAATATCGTGTTCGTGGGCAAGAGCCCCCCCCCCAAGAAAAAAATCAAAAATTTTCTAAAATTTTTTGCATTTTGAAACTATGATCAACTCCCAACCTTTTTGCGAATTTTATATATTCGTGCAACTGAATGACATATTTTGCAAGTTTTTTGCTGCAAAAAATCATTAAAATTAAAGATTTTTTTTTCAAAAAACTGTTTCACAATTTTTTTCCAGCTATCAATTAACACAAGTTTCTTTTTATTTTCTGCTGCAAGAACGGAGTCATTTCGTTCTGAATTTTCCTAAAAATTAACACATTTGATTCCAAAAATTATGAAACATCAGTTATCTGCCTGGAAATTATGTTTGAATCGTCGGCTGCAGTGTCGGATCCAAGGGGGGGGGAGGGGTCATGGGGGTCATGACCCCCCCTGAAGCTCTTCAAAGAGGAATGTATGTGTAAGTAAAGAGTGCTAAAACAGGAACGCAAAATAACTTCTAATCGAAAGAATTTGCGCTTTTTTCAAAACTGATCGAGAAAATTCGCGAATTTGCCATGCCTGATATACATAATTCACAATTTTTCCGCACCCGATCAGTGAAATTTGCGATTTTTGCGAAGCGGATCCACGAAATTCACAATTTTCCATGCCTAATCGACGAAATTCACGATTTTTTGGATGTGATCGACGAAATTTGAGATTTTTTCACAATTGATCTGCGAATTTTGCGATTTTTCTTCACTTGATTGACAAATTCACGATTTTTCCGTGTTCAGTCCACGAAATAAGCACATTTTTTCCGTTCTTATTCGATCAAATACGAATTTTTCTGCACACGAACTATGAAAGTGACGAAAACTGACTGACGAAATCTGCATTTTTTCCAGCCATAAATTAATGAAATCCGTGATTTTTTTTCTCGCGATAAACTGACGAAACTCACGATTGTTCTGCAGCGGCTCAAAGATTTTTTTAATTTTTCCACGCATCATCGACAAAATTTGCGGTTTTTCGTTCCGAATCGATAAAATTTGCGATTTTTTTCGTTCTGAATCGACAAAATTTGCAAGTTTTTTGTACTCGATCGCCCGAATTCGTGCTTTTTACGAAGCCGAGCGACTATATTCGCGATAATTTCTTTCGGTGGAAATGTCAATTTTTGTTTGCCATATCAACGTAATTCGCGATTTTTTTTTCAATCCCAATCGACTGTATTTTCGCTTTTTACGAAACTGATCGACCATATTTGCGACTTTTTCGTTCCCGATCGACAAAATTCTCAATTTTTACCAAAGCGATCGACCGTATTCGGGATTTTTACGGGGCCAATCGACGAGACTCTCACCTTTTTCCGTTCTTGTCCGTGAAATACGCATTTTCCCGCACCGAACAATAAAATTCGCGATTCTTAACTGACTGATGAAATCTGCATTTTTCCCTGCCGTAAATTGATGAAATCTGTTTTTTTTTTTTCTCGCAATAAACTGGTAAAACTCGCTATTGCTCTGCAGCCGCTCAAAAAGATTTTCGATTTTTCCTTGCCCTATCAACGAAATTAGCATTTTTTTCGTTCCGAATCGACAAAATTTGCGAGTTTTTCGTACCAAATCGCCCTTTTTACGAAGACAATCGACTACATTCGCGATAATTTCTTTCCCGATTCACGAAATTGGCAATTTTTTCGTTCCATATCAACTCGAAATTCGCAATTTTTTTAATTCTCAATCAACAAAATTCGTGTTTTTTCCATTCCCGATCGAATAAATTCGCGCTTTTTACGAAGCGATCGACAAAATTGGGGGTTTTCCGTGCCCTATTAATGAAATTTGTGATTTTGTCGTTCCAGATTGACAAAATTTGCGATTTTTTGTGCTCAATCGACAAAATTTGCGATTTTTCTGAAACATACAGACAAAATTAGAGATTTTTCGATAGCCGATAGACAAAACTCGCGATTTTCCAATGTCCAGTTGACAATATTTTCGATTTTTCCGCGCCCAGTGAACGAAATTCGCGTTTTTTTCGCGCGGTAAACAGACAAAACAGGCGACTTTTCCGCAACCTATAAACAAAATTTGTAATTTTTTCATGTATTATAAAAAAATTTAGATTTTTTTTCCTTGGCCGATAACCGAAATCTGAATTTTTTCACGTCCGATCGACAAAATTCGTGATTTTTCTGTGCCTAATCGACAAAATTTGCGATTTTTTTCATGCCCGATTTGCAAAATTTGCTATTTTTTATCGTAATTCCCTTTTCACAAGATTTACTGTATTTTAAAATTGTTTCATAAAATCATCTGTCAAAAGTTGTGACCCCCCCCCCTGGAGGTTGGGCTGGATCCGCCCTTGGTCGGCTGTTAACCGATTTGGTATAAGTTTTGAACCGAGCTGAGTCGCATATTTTCACAATCAATTTTGTTAGAGGATCACGATAGAAATTTTGTCGAAGCATTGTGAAAAAAACTCACATTTCCTCAAAGAATAGCAGGAAAAAAAGGTGACCTTCCTCAAAAGATAGAGATAAAATGTGAATTTCTTAGAAAGATCGCAGAGTACACGTGAATTTCGTGAAAGCATCTCAGAATAAATGTGAATTTTGTGAAAGGATCGCCATATAAACCCAAATTTACCAAAATTCCACTTAAATTTCATAAAAAGATATGAAAATAAACATGCAGTTTATTAAAAGATCGTAAAAGAAACAAAAATTTTGTTAAAAGAGTGCGAATAAATGCAAATTTTGTCAAAGGGTTTTTAATGGGTGATTCTGAGTAATTTTTTTTTTTATTATTCACAGCAAATTTTCTGAAAAGTTACAGCAGAGTGTGTGAGGATAAAAGGGAAATGTACTGTTGACACTGTATTTTTTCTGCGACAATTTGATGAAAATTACTGATTTTTCGCAATCTTTTGGTGAAATTATTGTATTTTTTTATGAAATTTGCCTTTTTTTACGAAATTTGCAGATTTTTTAAATTTTTTGTAAAAATTCTCTATTTTTTGACAATATTTGTGAGGTTTTTGCGATTCTTAGATGATATATGGGAGTTTTTCGACACTTTATGGCAAAATATGCTCGTTTTTCGTGATCATTAGATGAAATTTGGAAGTTTTTAGTAATTTACCTTTTTCCTGCGATTTTTTTTTTTTTTTTTTTTCCCACAATTTGCGTTTTTACTAGTATCCCTGGCCAAAATTAGCATTCTTCTGTGAATCTGATGAAATTTGCGGATTTTTTGCACTATTTTTTTTGACGAAATTTGCGTTCCCTTTGATAAACTTTTGATGAAATTTAATTTTTTTTTTTTTTTTTTGTGATTATCTGGCAAAATCTGGCACGTTTTTCTTGCAAACCTCCTGACAATATTCTTGATTTTTTTTTTTTTTTTTTTTTTCAAATTTATGAAATTGATTTTGTTTGGGCAACCATTTGTTGAAATTCATTGTATGTTGTTTCACTGAACTTCCAGATTGATGACTTTTTTTTTCAGCATAAAATATCTTAAATTTTCAGAAAATACAGCACAGAATCATCCCTGAATCAAATGCAAAAATTATCAAAGTATCGCTTTATAAAAGCAAACTATGTCACAGAATCACGAAAAATATACAAATCTTGACAATGCATTGTGGGAAAAAATGTGAATATTGTCAAAGGGTTGTTAATAACGCTAATTTAGTCAAAGGGCTGCTTAAAAAAATGCAAATTTCATTGAACAATCACAAAAAAATGTGAATTTCATCAGAAAACGCAAATTTAATCAAAAGGCTAAAAAAAATGCAAATTTCATTAAATGGTCGTGGAAAAAATGCAGCCGTCTCTTTGGAAAACAACAAACGCATGCAAACATATCTGTTTATTGTTATAAGTATAACTTTAATCGAAAATTAGGCTAATCCTATCCCAACTTGCAGGAATTTATACTCAGTCTAAAATCTACATAAACCAAAAACCGAGTTTACAAGACCTGTAACAAAAATAATTAGTACAGGAAGGGAATTTATCCCTGTAAAGACGAAATGGACAATACCAAAGCTTGATTTACTTTCTCTTTTTTAATAAAAAACTCATTTTGCATAATTATTCTTAGTTGTTGATAAACATTGCTTCAGTGGAATTCTGTCGTATGTATCTGTGATTCTTTAAATAGCACATAAAATGACAGTAGGTTTTAAAGTTTTTCTTTCTCTCTCCGAAACAGTTAAACTCCCCTCCACTTATAGATGTTGGGAGGGAGACCGAGACGTCCCTCCCCTGAAAAATTGAATTTCAAGCTCTGACATTGGAAGTATTGGAAAATGGTTGGGACCTCATCCAATGGTCACTAAATGGCGAGGAGTCACTAAATTGGAGATTGTAAAATCGTGAGTCTACTGTATATTCTTTTATATAAGCCATATACTGTTATTAGGTAAACACCTTATTTTTTTACTGTGAAATAAAGATAAATCAGTTTGTTTTCATTTGAACTTTAATTTATAGTGAACTATTGCAGTTAACAATTAAAAGTACATAGCTTTATATTTTATTATAATGCACTTAATTTCAATTACAAGTGTGTACAGTACAATTTATTACCGTTGAGTACAATGTATAATAAATATGATCTCTATTATTCATGTTTTATACAGATTTTAGAAATAGCTTGAAAGATTTTGATATGAAATCCATTAAAACATAATTAGTTTTGATTTCAAGCAAAATACATATTTGAAGAACTTTTGATGACTATTCAAACAATATTATTTAATTAGGAGGGTGTGTAGGTAAGGTTTTAGTTAAAATATTTTAAAATTTTCCCGGTATTATTTTTATTGGCAATAATAACAAATGTAAATATTGTAGGCATATTTTATATTTCATATGTCATATGTGTACATTCATAAATATCTAAAATAATTTTTAACATATTATGTATGTAATATCTGTTGTGTATTTATTCCTTTATTAAGTGGGAGAAAAAGAAACACATCCATTAATTTTATGAAATATTGATCAGGAATTACTCCAGCAAACTCTAGTATAAACGCCACAGCATTTACGAGTTTAAAAGTTACAATTTTCATATGCTGCTTTGGCAAAAATTTTGTGCAAATTATTCAGTGCTTGAAAAAAAAAGGTCACTTTTTTAAAAAATTTCTTTTTCCCCATGTTCCCGATATTGCCAAGCATAAGTCAACAAAAGCAATTCACCATGAGTCACCCTTTTCCAAAAAATATGGTGACTGGAATAAGCAGAAAGGGTCAGTAGATGCTTGCTTTTATTGCGCTTCATTGCAGAAACAAAGAATTGAAAATCCAGTTTTTCTGAATTTCACAATTGAAATGTCTCTCATGGTTGCAAGTTTTTCCATCCTGAGATGGAAAAATCTCCAAGGACGGAAGCAGATTGCGAAAAGCATGCGCTTTTCATCAAAGGATTGCCGTAAAAAAAAAATCTTGAAACGATCGCGGAAAAAAAATTTGCTTATGATTGGGGGAAAAAAAATT
Organism: Maratus speculifer; assembly: GCA_964019185.1. NCBI lineage: Eukaryota > Metazoa > Arthropoda > Arachnida > Araneae > Salticidae > Maratus > Maratus speculifer. The sequence continues at coordinate 150,277,281 of OZ025302.1, forward strand.
TCTTAAAATGATCGCGGAAAAAAGTTCTATTGCTGTCAAAGGATTGAAAAAAAGACGCATTTGCTGTCAAAAGCTTGTTGAAAAAAATGCAATTCCTGTCGCAATTTTGTCGAAAACATGCTATTTCTGTCGAAAGATTGCGAAAAATACTCTAATATCATCAAAGAATTGCAAAAAAGGCACGATTTTCATCAAAAGCTTGTGAAGAAAACTCAATTCCTGTTAAAAGATGCCATCTCGGTCAAATAATGCGAAATAGTTGCGGTCTCTGTCAAAGGATCACAAAAAAGATGAGTTTTCTGTTAAAGGGTTGTTGAAAAAAAATTCTTGTCGAAGGCTCGCAAAAAAGACGCTAGTTCCATCTAAGAATTGCGAAAAAGATGCTATTTCTAGTCTAAGAATACTAAATGAATGCAATTTTTGTCAAAAGATCACAAAAGACGAATTTAATCAAAGGAAAAGACGTGATCATGAAAAAGATGTAAATTTTGTCAAAGTATTGTGGAAAAGACGCAAATTTTGCCAAAGGATCGAGAAAAAGACACAATTTCCGTCAAATGGTCATAAAAAATTTCACGATTTTCATCAAATGATTGCAGGAAAATATAATAAGTTATTCAAAAGTTATAACACTCTATAAAAAGATCCACTACAAAGTAACTCCAACAAAAAACAAGTAGTCTGAGGTTTCTCGAAAGTCAATATTATCGGAATAAAGCTGCGTTCACGTTGCAATACCATAATTTAGGGAAGAAACGCCGCACCCGGTGTAATCTCCGCATCCTCTATTATTGACAGCGTTTTGAAAAAAAATCTGCATAATCGCCGCACCCGCCATAAATGCCGCAGTCAAAAGGAATTATTTTGCCTTATTTAGGAGACGATAACATAACCAAAATATCGCATAAATACGGCAAAATAAACTGAATTATTAGATTAATTAAATTATTAAAATAACTAATTGTCAAAAAATATGTAGGAATAAAATATGCATAATACAGAACCAATTTTCCAGAACTACCAAATTCATAATTTTTTTCCTGAAATTTTTTTGATATGTTGTTTACTATGTATACTGTAAAATCTGGAAAACACAGCTCCCATTTTGAACAAATTTGATTTTTCGAAATGTATATCAATGTGCTTGTAAACATATTTTTTCTTTAACAATATCAAAAAAGAAAAAAATTCCAAGCACAATTCCTTACTGCGTAACTAACGTATCTATGGAGAGTAGAGATGGGAAATATCGTTCCTTTTAAAGAATCGTTCACTGAAAGAAACAATTTCTTCTGAGTCGTCCTTTTTGGAATCTTTTTAAAAAGGAACTAATCTGAAAAAAAGAGCAACTCCGAGAATAAAGGAATGAATCAAAAAAATAGGAATGAGTCCAAGAAATAAAGGAACAAATCCGAGCAAAAAGGTACAAGTCCAAGAAAAAAAAGTAACAAATCCTAGAGAAAACGGAATGAATCCAATTAAAAAGGATAGAATTAAGAAAAAGGATTCCAAAGGAAAAAAACAGGTCCGAGCACCAATTTTAAAAAAATGAATGAATCTGGAAGCAGGGATGAAAGGTCACATTTATTTTCTTACGTATTTATCTTTTTCCATATCATTTCTTACCATTGACCTTAATTTCTTAGACAAATGATTTTGCTTTTGAGATTTCGTTTCATTGATATGTGTGTGCTATTAATTATCATAGTGTTATCGTGACCTACAAGAACAAGAAACTATTTTTTTCTGAATCAGTCCATTTTGAACAGAATCTGAGGAATCTGTCCTTTTCGGATATGTTCCAAAAAGGAACGATTACTCGGAGTCGGCCCATTTCGGAACAATTCTGAGGACTCGATCTTTTTCGAAGTCGTTTCATTTCAGAACGAGTCCAAGGAATCGGTCCTTTTCGGAGTTGTTTCATTTCGGAACGAAACCAAGAATTCGTTTCTTATCGGAGTCGTTTCATTTTGGAACAAGTCCAAGGAATCTTTTTTTTTTTTTGGAGTCATTTCATTTCAGAACGAGTCCGAGGAATAGGTCCTTTTCGACTTACGGAAAAAGTGGCTTTCCAGTACTTTGTTTCTATAATGAAGTGCAATAAAAGCAAGCATCTATTGTCCCTTCCTGCTTATTCCAGTGACAGTATTTCTTGGAAAAGGGTGACTTACTCATGATGTATTGCATTTGTAAATTTAACGATCGGTAACATTGCGAACAGAGGGAAAAAGAAAGAAAAAAGGGGTTTTCTTTCTGTTGAAACACTGAATAATTTTCTCAATTTTCGTAAATGCTGCCGTGGTGTAAATGGTGCTTATATGAAAATTTCAACTTTTAAAATCGTAAACTTTGCGGTGTTTATTCCCTAAATTACGGTACTCTTTCCTTCAACTGAATTCTTGGAAAAAAGTAAGGAAATCTTTCGTATAAGATCCATTTGCGGTTTTTTCATAATAAAACTGAAGGGAGCGAACAAAAGAATTGCGGGATATGCAACCCATCCTTCTTGATGGAAAGATTTTTCTTTTGTCGGACATCTGTCTCTTTCCTGCAAAATTCATTAAGATTAAAAACACAGTGTCTCTAACAAAGAAGTCAACATCAAACTTTAAAAAGTGGTCAAATGTGTTTGGGCCTTAAGATCATCTGCTCTCCTTAGATGCGTTTAGTTACACAGAAAGGAATTGTGCTTGAATTTTTTTTCTTTTTTTATTATTGTTAAAAAAAAATAAAACTTTTTTGGATCAAGCTTACAAACTGATATACATCTAGAAAAAATGAAATTTGTTCAAAATGGGAGCAGTGTTTTTTAGATTTTTACTGTGTATTTAAAGTAAAAAAAAAATTCTGGATCCTGAAGTTCCTGAAAATCAGTTCTGTAATATAAATATTTTATTCTTACATATTTGTTGACAATTAGTTATTTTAATAATTTAATTAATCTAATAATCCAGATTTTTGCCATATTTATGCAATATTTTGGGTAGTTTAATGCTTCCTTAATAAAGCAAAATAATTTCTTTTGACTGTGGTGATTATACCGATTTTTTTTTTCCCCCAAGATGGTGTCAATATTTGAGGGTGTGGGGGTGTTTTTTCCTTAAATTACAGTAATAGTTTTTATAACCAGTATACATATTATTGATATAATTTAAAACCTTGTACTATGTATAGTTGTTAAATGACATGAAACTAAAAAAAAAATAACGTACCTTTAGGTATCTTAGTAAAATGTGCGATTTTCAGAAACAATCTTTTTTCAAGATGCTTTTGTAGCAGTTTGCAATCTATATATTTGTAATTAATTTCCAGCAGAGATGAGTTTATTTTGTAAACCTACACTGTATATGTAAAATCATAGTGAAATGACTGATTAAATGATTGTGTTTCACAGCTATTCTTCCTAAAATAGTGAATGTTTGACAGTGAAATTAATATCAATGATCAATCATCCATAAAAAATTTGCAAATTTCAGAAATGGTTATAAAATTCTGAAAAAATTATCTGTTTTTGAGATATATATATATATATATATTTTCTAATTTAAATAACATTTTCTAATGATGGCAACAAAGTAACTTCAGTTTTGTGGCCAAAAAAAGGGACAAACTATAGGGATTACTTAATTTCTTTCCCCCTCCCCCAATTTTAAACAGAATTAAAATTCTTTTATTTCAAACATGACCTTATGATTGAAATAAAAAATGTTGAATAAAAAATCATTCCCTCTTTTAACTAATGACAATGTTTTGATTTAGATTCTGTTTTTCAAAAAAGAAATAAAATATTTACACATATTCGATCTGCAGAAATTATAGTTTAGAAACGTAAAAACCGCGTGTCATTTTTAATCTTTGTCATAAATTCAATTAACTTAAAATAATAATTCCACCACAGTTTTTAGTATTTTTTTCTTTTTTAAATTTAGAGTGACATATACAGCCAAAATGATTTGATATTAATTTATACTAGAACTATCACAGTTATAGCATTGATGTATAGTATAAGTAATTATATTTGTATAATTATTGAAGTGTCACTATTTGTTTTCAATGTACATTTTTTCAAAATGTGTTTTTACTTTTTAACAATATAAAACTATTTTTTTAGCTCAAAATATGAATATGCTGTCATAGAATTCAGATGAAAAAGGACAGATGTGCTTAATTCCATGTGCCTGGATCGCAAAAGAAAATGGTAAAGAAGGGATTATAATTGTCAGAACTTATAAATACTTCAAGTATTAACAGTAATCACATTGTTTACCACATTTTTGTTAATTGTAGTTCTTAATAAAGTAGAATCATCCAGGGTAATTCCTGGTCACTGAATTTCAGGTAACTCTTGATCATTTTCCCCTTTATTATAAAAATAACGATGGATCAAATTGTAAAAAATCTTATTGATACTTTGATCCTTTGCATTGAATATATGCTTAGAGTATTCATTTAGTTGAAATTTAATACTGATAAAATGTATTCAAAACGTCTACTCAAATTTCTGTAAAACAACATTAACCTTAATTCACTATCTAAAACTATATATAACCTTGATTACTATAAAATAAAATATATTGAAAATTGTTACTCAAATTTCTGTAAAACAACATTAACCTTGGTTCACTATATCCGAATTCGTTGAAAAAAGTTTTTTTTTTTTTGTAATATATCATTGTTAAAAATAGTGATTGTAAATTATACATAATTTGCTTATAAATTATCTTATTAAGTAGATAATAAATCAGACATTAAATATAAAAATAGTTACTTTACTAAAATGATTTTTATTTTTACATTCTATGCAAGTAATTCATGATTTTCGATTGAATACAATTCAATTTAAAGTAAAATTAATCGATTTTCTTAGCAACAAAATTAAAGAACTCATGAAACTTTTGTAAAATTTATTTTATTTTTGTGAAAAATAACTTAAAATGATATATGAAACCAGTTACTGAAATTCGAATCAAGCATTTATTAATAACTTTAGATCTTTCTGCTGAAGCTTAATTTTCTGCTAAACTTGATTTGTTTGCAATTTACACATTTTAAAATTAAAAAATATAAAAATAATAAACACCATCTTTTTATGAAATAGAATTTTGTGATGGAGACTGTTTTATAACGAAGAATTTTGTGAAGGGATCTGTTTTATTAAATGGATTTTCGTGAAGAGGTTAAATGGCCTTCAAATCTTACCTTTATTTGACCCCTGTGAGTGTAAGATATTTTATTCCATTTGATGAAGTTGTTCAACATTCATTGAAGTTAAGTCAGTTTACCCTCCCTCCCCCTTTTTTTTTTTTTTTAATTTTTTAAATGATACATTTTAAGCAAAAATTTAAATTATGCGGTTCTATCACGTACTGTGTGCCATTAAAGCAGCGTTTTGTGTCTCCTACAGGCGACATCAGTATTGCAGTCAGTAGGAGTATTGTAATCAGTATTGCAGGAAACTGAGCCATGTTTGTTACTATCTTTGCTATAAATGTTTTTGAATGAAATCCATAATCGTTTGCAAAGGCTGCTATGTTAAAAACTTGCAATTTCAACAAAACTTTTTTTTTTTTTAGTGTAATTTTTAAAATTTTTGCTATTGAAATCTGTATTTTTTTTCATGAGTTGTATACTGTCATTTTCCATGCTACATCCATTGTTCCAATGACATTTATAGTTTTGAATGTGGGTCTATTTTTATCTTAATTTAAATATTTTTTGCAACACTAACATATAGGATAAATTTTATTTCACATTCAATGTAACTTGCATCACACACAATCATGGGATAAAAAACTATCAACTGTTGTTTTTCATTATCACTACCAACATAAACTTTTATTTTATTGAAAAATACTGATGGTAAAACAAAACATTGGCATTTCTGTGTAAAGCATGTCAATTCAATTGTAAAATGTTTAAGTGCTCAAGTGTTAGCAAATCAGTTGATCCACTTTGTGTTTGAATTTCTTTTTCTATCAGGTAACCAAGAAAGTTCATGTGGTTTTCATCAGACATAAAAAACGACCCACAAAAATCTCAAACACTTATTTTATTCTTTGAAATAATCACCATTGGCTTCAATTACATGTTCAGAACGAGAAACAAGCTTATAAATACTTTTTTTGAAAAAATCTTTTGGTTTAGAGTCCGAAAACTGGGTTATAGTTTTTGTGACTTAATCTTGGGTTTTGAACTGCTGTTCCTGCAAGTGATTATCCATGACCAAAAACAAGTAATAGTCCAATGGGGCAATGTCCGAGGAGTAAGGTGGGTGAGGCAAAACTTCCCAGCCCAATGGTTTTATCACGTCCCTGGTTGCTTTGGCCATATGAGATCTGGTGTTATTGTGGAAAATAAGAACTCCTCTCCTGTTGACCAGCGCTGGCTGCTTTTCTAGCAAAGCAGCTGAAACCCTTTTCAACTGCGACAAGTAGACTTCGGTGGTGATTGTTTTCCAGCTTTCTAAGAATTCATAGTGAACTACACCAACGCTAGTCCACCAAATACACAGCATTATTTTTTTTTTTTTTTTTTTTTTTTTGATGGATGTCCTGTTTAGCAACCAATGAGACGGAACCAGAAGTCAACCAATGATGTTTTCTCTTTCGGTTTTTACCCATTCAGTCATTCCATACATTATCCGTCGCATGTCAATATCTGATCCAGGAAAGAGGCTTTGTTGTGGCTTGACAGCAATGACAAGCAGATGTTCAGTCGTTGGAGCTTCTTTTCCTCGGACAGGACATGAGGAACCCACTTATCAAGTTTCCGTGACCTCCTAAGGCTATGAAGATGCAATTGGATGGTTTTGTCAGATATTCTAAACCTTTGCGCAAGGTCCTGGCATGTTAGATCAGGCTTCTCTTTGATTTCCTGTTTCAGCTAAACTTGGTCTAAGATGGATGGACAACCAACACAAGACTTGTCTTCAAGGCTCTCGTCTCCGAATGAAAATCTGCTGAACCCCTTTTGAGTGGTTCGTTCACTCACTGAAGTCTCTCCAAACAAGGAGCATGTTCTTCTAGCAGCCTCTGCAGCTTTGTTTCCTAATTTGAACTCATAGAGCAAAATAGGCCTCAAAATCTCCTTTGTCAATGACATCCTTTTCAATGATTGTACTTCCTACAAAACTGATAGCAAAACGTGAGATACGTTAAACAACTCTCTACTGATTGCAATTTAAAGGCAATGTACAGAAATGACGTCATTAGAATAAGTATGACCACACTTACGCAACAAAAGTAGCTGTTCTCAAAAACCGCTTGAACTTTCTTTAGGGCTGCACCGAGTAGTTGTGTATAAGAAAGAACTATCAATGCACATGAAGTGAGCTTTAAGAGTAACGTCTGTGTAAATATAATAAACATATTTCTTTAACATATAATCATATATTTTTTAATTAACTTTTAAATAATTTCTAATTAACTAATTTGAAATTTAATTATACAATCTTTAAAGGTAATTTTTAAAATTTCAAACAGTTTAAAGCAGTAGCATTATTTTTTTTTAAAATGGAAAATAAAAGTGATACATAAAAATTAAATTCAACCAATGCAAATTAACTGATTCTTCAATTTACAAATTCATTTTAATACTGGAAATCTGTATCAAGAATGATTATTGGTTGCTGTAAGATTATAGTTGCTGTAATTTTGAATAATTCAAAGAACTGATGTTAAAAGTAATGATGTAAGCTTGCATTATTCACAATATGCAACTTACAATAAAATCAGGCTTATTGCCTAACAGGTTATTTTAGACATGTTAGCTCTAGCTAGAAACATTGTAGGAGAATTCTGACCATTCCATATAGTTGCACGCTCAAATTTCGAAAAGGTTCAGTTTCCTTGCCTGGATCCAAAAAGATTAATTATTAGAGTAATTAACTGTAATAAACCATAAGATGGAGCTCAAAATATAATATATTGAAAATGTTGTATGAATTAAAACAGCTTTTTTGCCTTTATACTGCTGAAAGTAAGATAAATTTAATTACAGTTTAGTAGCAATTACTGTGAAGTGTAATGAAATTGTTATTTTCATTCAGAGTAATCATATTGATGAGCTCAAATGAATAGATTCCCATATTAGGAGTTAAACTACCAATTAAAACATTCCTACATTATTTGGAAAAAGAAAGTTTCGGTCATTTTAATTGTGGTACAATGAAAGGCGGATTAAAAGTGAACTGGAGGGAAAAATTTGCATTTGTGTTTTTTTTTTTAACTTTTCCATATTTTATAGACATTTTTAATGTATTAAATAAAAATTTTTTGAATAATTGCAAATAATATACATTTATATTCAAATAACTTTTACAGATCAGTTATAAATTCTTTTGTCTTCAATAATATTATAAATAAATCAAAAATATTTAATTCAAAGCACCAAAATATTTTATTTCTTTTTGCAAATTAGTTTCAGTAGCCATAGCATACCATCATCGGTGCAAAATATGATGATGATGGTATGCTGTGGCGAAAAAAACTAGCTTGCAAGAAGAAATTAACTATTTTAGTGCTAAACTTTAATTTATTCATTTGTAATGTATTGTGCCTAATAATTTCTCATTGTAATGATAATAAATGCTTAGAAGTTAAATCCTTACAACTACTCGGTAATGTACTCGGCAAATTGGCCGAGTACGCCGAATGCCGGGTAAATACCGAGTACTCGGTACGGCCCTAACTTTCTTGGTTACCTGATATTTTTAGATTATAAACATTACTTCAATATATATAGGGATGGTTATTTTCCTGTTAAACATTTTGATTTTTGTCCATTAGTTTTAAATATCCATGTTTAAGAATTCAATTTGGCAAAGTTGAAATCAATCATTTAGAAAATTAAGAACACAGTCAACATAGCAATATATTTTGTAGTTTCTAATTTGTTTGTCTCATTGCTGGTTTGTATTCATACATCTGCACTTAAAAAAAAATCTCAATTCTCTCTTTTTTTTTTTTTTCTTCCAGCTGCAGCCCGTCAAATACCAACTATCAGAACAGTCTTACAAGCAAATGTGGAAGATGTAAAGCTTTGGTTGCGCTCAGCAATCCAGTTCAGCAGCGAGATTCATTATGATAACTTTTTTAATGTACCGTTGATTATGCAAATAAAAAAAGTTTTTTCATTAAAGTTTTTTCCTAAGTTATAGATATGTGTGTGTAAGAAAAAGGTAATGTCTTGCTTCACACTGATTGATATCTTTAGATTGGGCAAATAAAACTTAAATATAATGCACTATAGTTTATCTTAGCTTTTAGGCTACAAAAACATTTAGAACAAAATTTTTAAAATAAATAGGTTGTTTCAAATTTAACATTTTTCATATTTAATACTCATGATAGGACAGTTGGCCAAGCCAAATAAAGTTTTATGAGAACTTACATTGTTTATATTTTCATTAAAATGAACCTTGTAAACTATAGTTTTGTTACTGAAATTGATTGTAGTTAAGAAATTACTAGAAAGTTTTGTTTTCAAATAAATTCATTTGTTGGGGGGGGGGGGGGGGAGCCAAGATCATTCAGCAGACCTTATTTTAATATTACATTTTGCTTAACCCTTTCGTGGTTATAAGCGCGTATACGCGCCCAGAATACCACTTAATTTGAATTACGAAATGCCATACTGACATTGGAATTTTTAAATGAAAATTTTAATTTTACAAAGAACGTAAAAAAATTTTTTTATATATTATGAAATAAATTTGTTTTTAAATTCCGGTGTCATTCAATCATTTTAGTATTTTATGAATAGACGTGCTTTAACCGTCAAAGGGTTAAACAAAAATTAATAAAATAATATTTTAAGAATATACACAGTTTTTCACAGTATAAATTCATTCTGCAATTTTATTATAACTAGATGATTTGTTCCATGTATTTATTTAGTTATTTAGTTAAACAATCTAATAATATTTGCCAACAATAAAGGATATTCGAAATATTTAAGAACATTGCACTAACTGTCACAAACAAATTCTGGGATTATTTGTCTTAGTAATTACATAAAATTCCTTTTGGATGAAAACATACAACAGATGCATTAAAGATATCTCATTGAGATTTATTGTTTTGTATTCTCAATAAAATTATCAGTTTTTGTTTTGATGTTTTGGCAACAACCTTGCAAAAGGAATAACTGAAGTGAGTCTTGTAAAATTGGTGTTTTACTGTATTAAAAAAAAATATTTAAATGAAGGCAGGATAAATGCTGCCCTTAAAAATGTCTTGCAGAGAAAATATAAGTATTAACATATTTGGTTAAACAGTGTTTCTATTCAACTAGAAAACATGGGAAATGACAAAAACTCAAATAATCTGAGAAAACTGCTTTTTTTTTTTTTTTTTTTAACCTGAAAGTCTGATTTTTATGTGCTACCATTCATAAAGATTGCCCTAAATTTTGAGGCCTTTCTGTAAAAAAAATTCGAATTTTTCACATAAAAGTAAAATTTTCACAAAAATCCACATGTTTATAACATAGATATTTTAGCTATACATATTTGTCACCATATATGCTAGAGTTGAACCTTTTTGATGTGTGCCCATTACTGAAATTTTTCTATTTAATTAAAAAAAAATATGAGGAACATACATGTAGATATTTACTATAATTATGGGGAAAAATAGTTAATGCAATGCAATTATATTTCTATTTTGAAACTTAATATCAAGTTAACTATAATGCAAACTTGTTTGAAAAAAATTGAAATCATCGATAGATTAGAATATTATATGCTGCAATTAAATTTTTTCAATTTCCATTTGATTAAATTTCGAAAAGATTAATAGTGATTTTGTGTGATCTAACTTAATTTTGACTTAGAGTAATGTCGTGCCTTAGGTTCAAAGTCTCTTATATAGGCAGTATCTCTACGAAAGAATATGATGAAATACGAATAATAAAAAATTACAAACAAGCTGCCAAAATAATAATAATAATAAAATTAAATATAAAAAAAAAACCTATCTAAAATTTTTAAAAGATGAATTGAAACCTGCACAACAAATTGCTTTTGTAAAAGCATAAATGATATAGCAGCACTGACTATAAATAAATGTTTAATATGTATAAATTCGTATGTAAATATAAGTTTATATAACTTTTATTAATATATTATTGTAGCTTAGCTTAATTACATATCTTAAATGAGTAAAAGATCCTTTAAATTCATTTTAATTGTATTTTAGCTTTTTTTTTTTATGTTGTGAATTGTAATCGGGAAATTTTGTTCTTCAAATAGAATATGAACTCTATTAACAGATATAAAAATGGATTGCATGAAGACTTATATTTACAAGTAATACAAAATAAAAATAATTTTTTGGATAGATTTCATTTCTTTTTATATTTATACCAGCGGTAATTATATCCACATAATATGTATCAAATCAATCCCAATTAAAGCAAAACTATTGTTCAGGGAGGATTGATTTGCATCCTAGAGGGCTCTAGGCATTGGCATAAAAAGTATTAAAGGACAAAAATTCAAAAGAATTTTTTGGAAAAATAAAAAAATTATTAAATGAATATTAATTTAGGCTTCCACAGAACCTTAGTTATAAGTGAAATATTGGATCTCAGAAATTTAAAAATACAAATATTTTGGAGCTCCCAAAATTGTTGGCCCTTGTCAGCGTCCCAGATGCTCTGCTGCAAATCAAACCCTGAATAAATATGCTGTCCCAGCAAGCAGTAATTGCTGGTCATGGGAATAAAAATGGTAGTAATGTGTTGGTCCAGCAAAGTGTAAAATCGTTATAGAGGATGTTACTGATTGAAAACTGCTGGTACAGCAAAAGTCCAGCAGCATAAACATTGCATGATGGCCTGCTGCTTTATCAACACTGCTGGGTGGATGTCTGCTCGTAGTAAAAACAAATCTGACTGATGGTTTACCCCTGTATAAACATTGCAGGATAAGTGATGGTGGTGGATTAAAAGTGCTGACCCAGCAAAGAACTAGCAGTAGGTTAGAAGCTAATACTGATTAAAAACCGCTGGTACAGCAAAGGTCCAGCAGCATATACATTGTATGATAATCTGCCGCTTTATAAACATTGTAGGGTAGTTGTTGGCTCATAGTAATAAAAAGCAGTCTGATTGTGTACCAATGTATAAACACTGTAGGATAAGTGATGGTACTGGATTAAAAGTGCTGGCCCAGCAAAGGAATTGCTGTAGGATAAATGCTAGCACTGCAGGAAAACTGATGGATTGAAGCAATGTGATGGCATACCAATGCTGGCTTGCTGTTGGCCATCACTGATGGGCCACCTGCATTTCGGAGGGACACTTTAGTACAGGTTTAAGTAATGGCACCGTTGCACTTTACCGCTGATGGCACTGCTGGCTGCCATCTGTTTTCTAGCTGATGGCCCACTGTTTCTTTCTTTGCTGGGATCTATATTTAAATATTTTTTAACTAAGTTGTGAAAAAGTTGTTGCTACTAAGTTGTTTGTGCGACACTAAGTTGTGAAAAAGTAACATTCCCGTTTTCTAACATTTCTATGTTGACCTTCCAATGTAAATGTTACACTTGTGTTCTCATATGAATTGCTGTAGCATTACTTAAAATCCTATTATTTTGTGCATTACATTTTGAAAACACAAGCATGCGATTATAAATTCTAAAAATGGATATTTTTCGATAAAAAGAACAAAAAAAATATTTCGTTGTTGAATTTTTCTATTGATTTACATTTTTTCTTATTTACCTAAAAAACTAGCTGTGAGAAATTGTGGTAAAAATATTGTTGTATATTTGCTTTTCACTAATTAATATATTAAAATTCTTAAATATTTTTTTTTAATTTAAAAAAGAAATATCTCGTTCCGTTTTATGTAGCATTGTAATTTTGCAATACTTTAAGCAACATCTCATGCCTGACACGCTGTAAGAATTTTATTTACAATACAGTGAAATACTCCACTGTAGAAATGCCTACTGGTTATCCTTTAATTTCATTTCTCTTCTTCTAAGCATCATAACAATGCATTAACATTTTTATCATGATGCAGTATTAGCTTCATTTATTTTCGACAAACTCTCAAGCAAAATATAAAGTCAAAGTTTATAAAAGTCAAAGTTTATAGGTCATCCATTGTAGCTTGTTTGCAAATAAGCTTACTCCCGCAGTTAAAATTCTAAAGCGTGATAAGCTGCTAGATTATACAGCTTTTTTGTCAAAAAGCAAACACAGGGCTTCAATTTATATTGAAATTACATTTCGTGTTTTTTATTATACATCCATGTAAAATATATATATATATATATTTGACAAGTTTTAGCTTAGTGTTTTATGGATTATAATAAAATATACGGTAATTATAATTAAAATGACAGTACTCAAATTGTTATGTAGAAAGATCTAACAGAGCGAAAGACGCAAATTTTTGTAAGAAAATAAAACAAGACAGGAAGATGTTGACTGAAGTATCTTTCGAAAAAAAATAGTTATTAAAATTACCGCTAGAGCAATATATCGCACTGTGTACCAGTAAAATAAATTTTTAAAAAATACAGAATGAAAACTCAAATAAAATTTTCTCTTTTTTGCACATCTAACGATTTTAGTATTAATTCTGGATTTTTCAAACCCTCTTTTTGTTACACAGCGCCATATATTCTCCTAGCGGTCACATTTGGAACTTTTTTTCGTAGATTAATTTTTCTCATGTCTTGTTTAATCTCCTTATAATTTTTTTTTCTTGTTTTTTATTTATTTATTTATTTATTGTTTCCATTATCCCGATTGGATCGCATTACAGAAAATTCTGAATACTGGCAGTTTTTTTATAGCCGCCTTGTATTTTGTCAAGAAATTCATTAAATTTTTAATAAAATTCAGAAACAAACCATACTCTAAAAAGCGTATTGCAATTTACGGTATTTAATATGCATTCAAATATAACTTTTTGCAGCTTATTTTTATGATATTTTATTTTACCAGGAGCCTTTCTGTATCGCGTTTACACCATTTTCATTAAGTAAGTGTAAGAGAAAACACGAGGTAATGTATATTGTTTATCAATAACCATAGATTCGAGCTCAAATAATTGAATTGCGTGAATGCATTTAAATGTGTCAGGTTTTTAACAAGAAATATTAATAGACTTTTTCGCCTTTTTTAATCATAGAAAAATAATAGAAATTCAGTGAAAAAAAAGGTACCAAAGAATTCTCCAATTTCAATATTAAATAGAAACGTTCTTATTCTAATTATTAGTGGAAGATTCTTTACATATTACAACTTTTACGAACTTCATAACTTTGTACACCGTGGTTATGAATGAACAATGAAAATAATCTGAATCCATTTTAAGAAATTATCAAATAACGAAAATGCTGTTTTTATTTTTTGAGAATTATTTTTTATTTAGCATATGCTTATGGATACATTTAAGATTTTTTTTCGAATTGTATTATATGCTTTATCATTATTTGATGCACTGTTAATTCTAGAAATAATGCAACTTAGTTTAACCCACTTTACGCCAAGGTAAAAATTTCTTTTGTATTATTATGTAAGGCCCATTTCTTTTTGTAATTTTTTTTTTATCTGGCATGTCTTTTTGAGTACATTGGAAAGTTTGGAGAATCATTAGTCTATGCGTTATAAATATTTCATAATAATTCAATTAATATTAACTCATTTATGTCAAGGTAGAATTTCATTTTTTAATAAATAATATTTATTTAACATATATTTAAACGGGTATTATTAAAGGTTTTAAGGAATTAAATTCAACGTGTTATCATTATTGTGTACAGTCCGGCTTCTGAAAATAATGAAACACACATTAACCCATTTAAGGAAAAAAAGTCATATTTATTTGAAGGTTGCTTTTTATTCGACATTTAATTATGAATATATTCAAGATTTTTGGGAATTACAATCATTGCATTATCAGTATTGCATTTATTTTGGAAGAAAAAAATTTAAGCCGTTTCAGCGCCCCCTCCTCCCCCCAAAGTAAAAAACTGTACAGTAACTTTTTATTTGAGATGTCCTTATGTGTATATTCAAGATTGTTTGTAATCAGTGTTAATCAAAAAGAGTGTTATGGGTCGTATATGCGACCTTCTAGCACACTTTATTACTATGTTTTATAAGCATGAAAATGCTACGTATGCATCTTAACACAAATAGAATTATTTGTTTTAAAATATTCTACATCGTTCTTGCTTGCAAGATAGTGATGCATTTTTGTATACTGAGTTTTGTAGTAATATTTATGAAGACAAATTTCAATTTCTTTTTCAAAATGACTTTAAAAGACTTCATGATAAGACTATGTAAAACAAGCAACGAAAAGTAAAAGGAACGGGGTCGTATACGGCCTTTGGCTTGAAATGTGTTCAATGCATAGGCTTCCTACATATTTTACACAAATATATCGACTTTTTTGACATACTTCACATTAATTTCTTTGAATAAATTCATGTAAAATAAAAGTGACTTATACAGGGTGTCCCTAAACAAATGGTATATACGCTAGGGGGTGATAGAACACATCAAGACGAGTAATAGTAAATAGGAAACCAAGGGTCCCAAACGTTTTCCAAAGGAGATAGCCGCCATTAAAGTTTGGGGTCAAAAATTTCAAATACACATAAAAAACGGAAAAATAGGTCGATTGGTTTGCGGTTTTCTCTAAAATTATTCTTTATGTTGGTATTTTCTTGAAAATAAATTATAAAGATAAATTTCGAAAAATGCCGATAGAAGGCGCTTTAGACTTTGAAATAATGAAAAACTATTTTTTGCCGTGATTTTTTGCATCTCATTAAATGGTTTCGTAAGCTTAGACTTAAACTTAAATTTTGAGCTCAAAAGCTGAATAGTTAGAAGCGGTTAAGTAGCACAAACTTAACTGTGTTCAGAGGGTTTAAATTTCAAATGATTATAAAAAACGGAAAAATTGGTCGATTGACTTGCGGTTTTCACTGAAACTATTCTTTATGTCGGTATTTTATTGAAAATGAATTATAAAGATAAATTTTAAAAAATGCCGATAGAGGGCGCTTTAGACTTTGGATTAACGAAATAATCCATCCTAATACTACTTTTTGCCGTTATTTTTTGCATCTCATTAAATGGTTTCGTAGGCTTAGATTTAAACTTAAATTTTTAGCTCAAAATCTGAATATTTGAGAGTGGTTAAGTAGCATAAACTGAACTGTGTTCAGAAGGTTTAAATTTTAAACGAAACTAAAAAAAAAAAATAAAAAAAAAAACGGAAAATTAGTCGATTTGTTTGAGGTTTATACTAAAACTACTCTTTAAATCAGTGTTTTCTTGAAAATAAATTTTAAAGATAAATTTCACAAAATGCCGATAAAGGGCGCCTTAGACATTGGAGTAGCATACAACTATTTTTAACCGTTATTTTTTAAAATCTCATTAAATGCTTTCGAATGCTTAGATTTAAATTTTGAGACCAAATTCTGAGTCGTTGCGAGTATTTAAGTAGCGCAAAATTGAACTGTATTCGAGGGGGGGGGGGGTTAAATTTCAACTCCTGAACATACTTCAGTTTGGGCTTCTTAACCCCTCCCAACGATTCAGAATTTGAGTTCAAAATTTAAGTTTAAATCTATGATTTCGAAAACATTTAACAAGTTTTGGAAAGCATTTAATTAGATACAAAAAATAACGGTTAAAATTTGTTGTTGATTACTCTGAAGTTTAAGGTGCCCTCTAACGGAATTTTTTGTAATTTATATTTAAAATTCATTTTCAAGAAGATACTGACTTAAAGAATAGTTTTTTTTTTAAAACCGCAAACGAATCGACCAATTTTTCCGTTTTTTATTATCATTTGAAATTTGAACCCTCTGAACACAGTTCAGTTTGTGCTACTTAACCACTCCCAACTATTCAGATTTTGAACTCAAAATTTAAGTTTAAGTCTAAGTTTACGAAAACATTTAATCAGATGCAAAAAATAACGTAAAAAGTAGTTGTTCGTTACTCCACAGTTTAAAGCGCCCTCTATCGGCATTTTTTGAAATTTATCTTTATAATTCATTTTCAATAAAATACCGACATAAAGAATAGTTTTAGTGAAAACCGCAAATCAATCGACCAATTTTTCCGTTTTTTATAATCATTTGAAATTTAAACCCTCTGAACACAGTTAAGTTTGTGCTACTTAACCGCTTCCAACTATTCAGATTTTGAGCTCAAAATTTAAGTTTAAGTCTAAGCTTACGAAACCATTTAATGAGATGCAAAAAATCACGGCAAAAAATAGTTTTTCATTACTTCAAAGTCTAAAGCGCCCTCTATCGGTATTTTTTGAAATGTATCTTTATAATTTATTTTCAAGAATATACCAACATAAAGAATAATTTTAGTGAAAACCGCAAATAAATCGACCAATTTTTCCGTTTTTTATGTGTATTTGAAATTTTGGACTCCAAACTTTAATGGCGGCTATCTCCTTTGGAAAACGTTTGGGACCCCTGGTTTCCTATTTACTATTACTTGTCTTGATGTGTTCTATCACCCCCTAGCGTATATACCATTTGTTTAGGGACACCCTGTATTGTTGAATCTTGGTGAAAAGATTTTGTGGCAGCAAAATACTACTGCATTTATATATATTGAGTACTATAGTACTGTGTAATGTTTATGAACACATTTTCCTCATTTGGATCAGCATTTGTTCGCTATAAAATAAGGACAGGGTAATTCAACCAAATAAACAATGCAAAGAAGAAAAAAATATGAAAGGGAATCGTATATGGTCCAACTCAAAGGTCGAATAAAATCATCGGATTAAAATGGGTTTATAGGGGTCAGATTTAGAGAAAACATATTTTTAGCTCAAAGACATTTAATTCATTAAGAATAATTAAAGCTCACAGAACACGCTGCCTACTGTGCTAGCGTCATTATCGCAAATCATTCTAAAAGAATTGAATGGTTGCAGAACCATCCAAAAAAAAAAAAAAATAAAAAAAATAAAAAAAGACTGAATTGTAATCTCAGATAAAATCGATGTATAGTGTTGTGTAGAAAGAAACTTACATAAAAAATGGGAGGACATTTTAAAGCGTTTTAGAATACGAAAGAATTAATTTATACTTTAGAACTTAGAATTGAAAGTAAAACGTTACAAAGGTTAGATGGTGCTGCTGTTGTAAACAATTGAAAAGATTCCTTTTAAATCATAAAACAGCTACATAACGTGCAATAAATATTGTGTTACTTTATTTTTTTAAGATTCGACAAACACGCTTCAAAATTTATTTTAGTGTATGAAATTGAATGCATTTCAAAATATAATTTTTTTGCCTCAAAATACTTCTTTGTCTGGAAATTTCTGTCTTTTTTATATTCTTTAAAAGTTAAAATAAACATGTATACTTAATTTCATACATTTAAACGAGAAAATATCATTTTAAGTTTCCTTTTAAAATCTAACCTCAAAATGTACGAAAACAGACTGCATTATGAGGATACCATGCGTTGAATTAGATAAGTAAAATTTTAAACAAAAAGAGAAAGTCTCCCAAGATGCAACAAACTTTGTTTCAAGATGTATTAGATAGTATATTTTCATTAAGAAACTGGAGCTACGAAAACATACTTGTATCAAGTAACGATGTCACGATTTCTTCTACAATTCAACAGGACACAGAAAACACTGTTTTTTGCGCTGAAGCATTAATACGAGATATGTATTTGTCAAGAGATTTAGAGTTCAGTTTACATTTCATTCTATTTGTATGTTATATTGTATATTTTAAAAATATATACATACTGAATTTATTTTATTAGACTGTATGGTATAAAGTGTATTTAGAAATTGCGTACACTGTAAAAAAAAAATCTGGAAAGGTACTAAACATTTTCTTGGAAAGTGGGATTCCAAGAACTTTTCATGTAACGATAACAGGAAAAATCCATGTAACCGATTCTAAAACTTGAGTGTTTGTTGTTACCGTTACAGGAAAAGTTCTTAGAATCCCAGTTTCGTAGATAAAGTGTAGTACCTTTACAGATTTTTTTTACAGTGTATGTAATGCGAGTAATAACTAGACGTTAGGGGCTTCTAATATACTTACCCATCATGGATATGCATAATATGAAATATGAAAGTAAAACCAAGTAGCGGGGAATTGCGTGAAAGAAGCATCTTTCAAAAATATTAATTATATTATCTAACAATTTGCTGAATTAGGTTACGCGTTCCATTTCTAATTAAAATATATCTTTGAATTCAAATTTAAATGAAAAACAGGGCCATGCAAAATCGAAGAGTCTGGAAAAGAGGATTACAAAATAAATATTTTAACCCTCCAAGCGTCTTGCAAAAGGGTAAAATTGTAATGTTGTTTTCTCAACATTTTGTTTTAAATGTTAAGAAAGAATGATTCTTTCAACATTATAAAAAAAAAAAAAAAAAAAAAAAAACTTTATTATAAGCATGAATGTAATCCTCCAGAGTATGAATCATTCTTCGATGCATTGAAAATTCATTAAATCTATAGAATAATATTATTTTAAATATTGCTTATATTGCAGTGAAAACTGGAGCTTAGTGTCCAGACGCTTAGAGGGTTAACTTATAATTTTTGTGTACCTCATTTTAAATTTTAAGATAAAAAAAAAATAAATGGTCTCTTATTTTAAAGAAGTTGGCGGATGAAACTGGCCAACGTATTCGGTTCAAACATCGGTATATGTTATGTATACACCAAGTTACGTCCATACCCGTTCATAAATGCGCGTGTTTTCACGTAAAAAATCAAACCGTTTCAAAATATACCCCATGCTAGAAATTCAAAGTGCTATAACTCAGCCCTTTTTTAAAGATATAGAGAAAACAAAAAATGCTTTGAAATCAAATACACAGAAGAAAAATATGTTTCAATTTCTAATTTGTACTTAATTTTAAATTTAAAAAGTTTTTTGAAAATTTAAATGTCTGCCATTTTAAATAAGATGGTGGATGAAATTAGTCGACGAACTCGGTTTAGGCGTTGTATATATTAGATACACACGAAGGTACATCCAAATAGGTTTATAAATACGCGTGTTATTACGTGACAAAAATCAGACCGTTTCAAAATGAAAGTCACACAAGAAATTCAAAGTGCTATAAATCAGCCATTTTTTAAGAAACAACCAAAACAAAAATTGCTCTGAAATCCTTGTATTAAGGTCAAACACATAGAAAAAAATTAATTTTCAATTTCTAATTTTTTTGTACTAAATTTTAAATTTAAAATTAAAACAATAAATAAATGGCCTCCATTTTGAAACAGTATTACGGACGATGATGGCCAATGATCTCGGTCTAGACATTAGTATCTAATACGGTTCATTCCAATCAGTTCATGAATACGATTCTTACAAAAAGCAGATTATATATATATGTATATATAGTCAACATTTGAACTTAGAGTGGTTTTGGGGTCTGGAAGTCCATGATCGGTAAAAATATACTAAAATTTTCCGAAAGTGCTCTTTTCCGGAAGGCTGCAATAGGTTGCTTTTTAGTTTTTGTAATGAAAGCTACCTAAAAGAGAAGTGCACTCTTTTACATGTTGTTTACCTAAGAGGCCAATACTATTATCTTTTTTTAATAAATACCTGTTTATGCAATAAATATCTGTTTTTTTTAGGTTATGTGCCAACAAATATTTGTTCCCGTCTTTGCATTCAAAAGTCATCCTTGTTTCGATAATATTCTGTACATCTATCTCACATTACAATATTCATGTAACATTTTTCACACAAGTTTATTAATAAAAGAATGATGAAAAATATCATACTACTAAGTTTTCAGCAAAGTAAACTAGAGAATCCTAGTTTAAATCATATTTGTAATATTTGAAGGCTTAATATTTTAATTTCATCTATACACATGATCTCAGAAGGAATTTTATATTATTTCACACAAAAAACTTTTTTTTTATTTTACATTTCTTTGTTTTTATAATGAAACGCTTATGCATGTTTAGAATTTTAACTTCTAATTTAAAAAAACGTAATTTTAATTTAAGTTTTTAACTTAATCTCCACATCAAGAAAGCGCAATATATTACTTTCTTATTTTAAATTTATTTATAATAATAAACTTTTCGGAGGGAAATGAAAATCTACAAAATCTAAATGTTGTTTCTGACGATGTATTAAATATTGAATTTCCATCTGTAAACAACAGCTGTGAAAATACATTTATTACAAAATAGGAATGGCGTTGATTTTCCTACAGCTTAACAAGGGATAATTAAAGATATATTATCACCATGTATTTCACTCCAACACTAATACAACAGCTATAAATATTAAATATTTAAAGTCATTTTGTTATCTTTCTTTATGTCTTACTGTTATTTTACATGTTTTATCAAGTAATATACTGTTATATTTGATAAAAATCACATTCAAAATAAATCATGAAGTAAAAGAATATTTTAAAGACAAGCTTTTATTTTAATGCATTAAAAACAACAAAAGATTGCTGAAGTACAATTTAGTGAAGTGAATATATTTTTTTAAAAAACTGAATTAAATTAAGAGTTGACTTTTTTATCAGATATTTTAAATAAATAAAATCGGTGCACAATTTTAAGTCCTAAGAGAAAAAAAAGTATCAATATCTTTGAGGTACAAATACACATCCATTCATCCAATTGAGCCGAATTGAAAGATGGCGCATCAATCAACCTCGTCTCATTTCAATAGCATCTTTGCTTGTTTGTTAACCAGTCAATGACATTTACCTGATCACATGTGTAACGTCATTTGCATAACAATTATTTGGTTTAAAATATATCAATCTCGTTTAAAATTTTAATATCAAGTCTCAAATTAGGAAGACGGAAAATATTAATTTAATTAAATTTTAAAGAATAGTAACAAAATTTTATTGCTACTAAAAATGTATTTATTAAAAATATAACACATTGCTCAATGATGCACAAAACAAGAATTTTAATATGAACTTGTACAATTAAAATAAAATAAAAATATCAACGTTTCGCGCCGTCTTCAGGAAAATAGGATAATGAAAGGACTTGCTTCCTGATCAAGAGGTAATATTTCTAATAAATTAAAATCGAAATGAATTAAAAGTTTAAAACTGTTGCCACTTACACGTGAGTAAAAATTAAAATATTGAAATGAGATAAAATTTTAGATTTTATGATGTTATGCTATATTTTTGGTATATTGTAGGACAAATTATCATTACAAGGTTTATTTTCTCGCGCAATGATAAAATGTTATTGCGTTTCACGGAAAATGTATTACACAATATGTTCGTATAGAAACAGCAGCTATGAAATACATTTATTTCAAACATCAATATCCTCGCGAGTTTGAAAACTACATCCACTTAGTCGCTTCTCCATACTAAAAAATTAACCAAACATGACACAGTTGAGAAGAAGAGCGTCTGCTTATTTCTTAATCAATCTGCGTTTAGGTTATTACATACCTGATAATATTTGAATACCCCTTATTAGACAAAAGTATTCGTCACCTAAGGAGTGGCAGTGGCAAATCTCAATATTTTTTTAGCAGAATACTGCATTATCATAAAAAATACGGCACACTGAAATATTAAGTCAAATGACTAACAGTTAGTTTGTTAAGTTAAATTGCTGCGAACTGAATGTACACACCATGCAAGTTAAATATAATCCTAAAATTGATTAAGATTATTAGAATACATTTTACTCAAAAATCTACATAAAACTGCTTAGTTGCGAAAAACAATATTCAAAATTCGTGACTGATAAGACTAAAAAAAGTTTTTAGATTATATTCGCAATTTGTATCTGTTATCGAAATTAAATTCGCTGCATTCGAACTGAACGTGCATACAATGCAAGTTAAATAAAATTATAAAATTGATTAAGATTATCAGAATACATTTTGCCGAAAAAATTACGTAAAATTGCTTAGTTACGAAAAAAAAAAAGATTCAAAATTCGTGACTAATAAGACTAAAAAAATAAGATTTCAGATTATATTCGGTATTTGTATGTTTTATTGAAATTTAATTAATTATATTCAAATGCGTACACAACCAGTTTTCGCATCACTTATTTTTCTTCTTTTAATATCTAAGTGTATCTATATTTAAATTAATAGTTTTCAATGAAAAAAAATTATATTTTAGTTAAAATTTTCAATAGAAACGTTCACGCTAGGAAGAGAAAATATATTACTTTAATCCTGTAAGTTTTAAAGAACGGTAACAAAATTCTGTTGCGTTGCTTCGAATATGTGTTATACGCTAAATTCTTTTAAAAACAGCAGCCCTGAAAATGAATTTATTCCAAACATCAATGTGTGTTTTCAAGGCAAAGAGCAAAGAATAATAAAGAAAATACACACAGTATATTTCACTGAAGTCATAATATGAGACTTGTATTTTGTTTATGCTTCGCTCTCTCTATCTGTTATTTCTAGTGCTCTCGATTATACGTTTATACGCGTATACGCATAATACGTATTATACGAAATACGGATCAACTATACGTATAATACGGCATCGGCGGTTATACGTATTGCGCAAAACAACATATACGGTACATCGTATATACGGATCTTATCCAAGCGGTTAAACGTATAAACGTTTAAACGTTTTTCATTCAAGATATGAAATTTGATGTTTCAATGCTTTTCTGCGGATTACAGACATTGAGAAATATCCGGTAGAGTATCCCCATCGCGATTCTCTGTTTAAAAAACTACGATGCGTTTACTTAACTACTACTTGTTATGCAGGTACCTAAAAAATCTGAATACGTTTCTCAGTTTAAATTTTGGTTTCTTTCCCAAAAAACTAAGTTATTTATTATAAATTGTCTTACATTAGTTGTGGATAGAATCAAACTAATCTTTGGAAAAGCTGTGGCTCAGTACTTAGTTTTTTTATATTTTCTTGTATCTTAACAAGAAGAAAGTAATGGATTCGAGAAATCTTTCGACTGGTTTACACTTTTTAAGGGTAAGATAGTCCGAAAAATATGTTTTTACAAAATGTCTATCTGTGACTTTGTCTATATGTGGCATGAATTTTGTTCCACCAGTTGCACAGAATGAGTTTTCAGCAATATCATCATCACATAGCAGGCAGTAGGCTCTGTCATTCTTTTTCTCAGCGTACCGCCACACCCAGCTTTTTCTATTCATTTCTAATTGTAATCTAAGCAGAACTGCGTCTATAAATGCTCGTTCTTCTACACTACGAGATACTTATACTAAGTGTCTGCGTCACGTGACACAATGGTTTTATTTTTCACCATATGTAAATTGTCTTACCGAGGAGGAATTTTAAAATAATTTATATATTTGGTAATTTTTATTAGTTTCTTTTTTAAATAATTTAATTATTTTGTCCTCCCAGAATATTTTATGACTTATTTAATGAAAATTAGAAGAAACATAATTAAACATTGAGTATGTTATAGTAACTTACCGGTCACTTACCGAAGTGACCAATGTTACCAACCGATTGTAGGGTAGTATGAAATGAAAATCAAGGCGAATTGTGACGTCAGCTACAGTTCAACAGGATAGTTTTCATTGGTGCCACATTTCGGTTTCGTACTGCCCTACAATCAATAGGTAACATGGGTCACTTCGGTAAATTGCACTGAACATGTACGTTGATTAAAATATTTATAAAGGGAAATACCAAGATCTTGGTTGGAATCCAGATAGTAGATATTTCACTGTTAGTGAAGCGAGATTAGCCAATCAGGAGTCTGATCTTTTGTGAACTTTTTGCAAACTGTTTTAAAAAATATACGCTTTTCATTGCTTGATCTCGTATGTATAAGACATACTATCAGGGCCGTAGCTAGAAGTGAACCATAGGGGGGAGGGGGGCTCGAGAGAATGTAGGGGGGGGGCTCATAATTTTTTTTTCTCTTTCTGACGCAGAAAGATAAATTAATAACTATTCACATTGTAGGTATTATGTTTCTAATTAAACTGTTGTACTAACTTCATTTTATGCTAAGAAAAGTATAGGATGATGAAAATTTTGATTGTATAACTGGTGCAAAATGAAACATCATGTTAACTTCATATGTACATATAAGATGAGGGAGTGTTGAAACACTTATTTTAGATACAATTTAGTAACTCTGCAAAACTGTGAAAGGGTCACAAAACTAAATTAGATTTTTGAACAGAATTTCATTTGAATTTTTGGAACAGAAATTAATTGAGTGACCTTGGAATCTTTTCCAGGGGGGGGGGCTCAAAATATTCTAGGGGGGGGGGGCTGAGCCGCCCATAGCGCCCCCTTAGCTACGGGCCTGCATACTATGCGGATTTCTGTCGTAACGCTACCGATTTCCAAATTATTCTCCATTCAGCGACATAAGATTGGTGAAGTCCGCTATTTAAATTAGATACGATACGGCGAATATACGTATACATTAAATATACGTATTCTTAAATATACGTTTAGTTGATACGCCTTATACGTATCCGGATACGTTTAAACGTATATTCGAAAGTATCCGTATAGCAGAAAAACGTATTATACGGATATACGTATATCGTTTAATCGTATACCTGCTATACGTATCCTATCGCGAGCACTAGTTATTTCGTAACTTTTTGTACATGTGCCAACCTTCCGGGCACTTTTTATTTAAAATATTATTTTTTTATGAAACACATGTGTTTTTAGATTAAAAAAAGGAAACCTTTAATGGAATGTTAATTAAATTTTCAAATTTAGACAATATTTAATCAAACTTTAATAAAAAATGCATTTATGACAATTATTGTGTAATGGAATCTTTGTAATATAATGGTCTTTTTTTCACCAATATAGTGGCAAAACACTCACCTCTGTTATGAAGCGAAAAAATTGCTCTTAAATGTACTAACATGTATAAAATTGTGTATACAAAACATGATATTTTTTTGTAAAAAATGTGTATCTATACTAATAAAATCCGTGCGCCTCTGTCTGTCTGTCTGTCTGCTTGAAGCCGATTACAGTTCGCAACACGGGCGAGTTGGAAGTCGCGAGAGGTGTCTTTCGATTCGAAAAATTCCGGGAAAGTCATTTCGGGCATTTTCGAGACCGTGGGACCAAAATTAAAAAAGTTATGAATTAAAAACCGGTCGGGAATCGGAACGGAAAACATCTTATTTCCCAAACAGGTCTCAAACGGAGCTCTGAGGCAGAACACTGCGCTACCTTGCGGTGAAGAACAGGAACTTTTCCCCTTTGGCTAAAAGAAGAAGCAGCCGAAAACCTATTTTTCTCCCGTCAATTTGTCAAAGAATGTATAAGAGAAAAAGAAGTAATTGGTAAAAAATATTAAACACTGTTTAATTAATATAATAAGTACAACTATTTAAGCACAGCAAGATATGTTCACTAAGAGGTAATAGTGTTGCTAATTAATATTTTGAGGATCTCAGATGTAACTGGCTATTCATATATTTATTCTGTATGTGAGTATTAAACGTTGTAGCTCATTTTCATACTTTTTCTTTTTGGTAGCATACACGAATATTGTGTAACCTAAGATTTACGCGATTAATACTAGTTTCTGTTAGTACAAACGGAAAACGAGCTGCCAAAATTATTTGTTAGTTACATTCTTTGTGATATTAATGAAATTACTTATTTTTTTTTAATAGCAGTCTTTTGCAGTTTTTAATAAACTTAAGTAACGCGCAAAAAAAGTTTTAAAAATTGCAGTTTTTAAAACTTTTTTTGCGCGTTTTTTCTTAAACCATCATGCAGACAGTTTTTAAAGTAGAAAAAAACTGATTTCATATTCAGAATCTGCGTAAAAGTTTGCTTCTGATGATACAAAAAATACGAGAAAATGTATTATGGACGCGCAGCGCCATCCGTGCAAAACCAAATATTTTTTAACGGGACAATGGCGACCATGGCGCGTAGCGCCGGTGGGCCGGCTTCGCACGATGGGCCCGTACCGCCCACTGTGCGAAATCACATATTTTAAAAGGGATAATGGGCGCATAACAACCATAGCTCTTTAATTTACTTTTTTTGTACTGAGGATTCGAACACCACAACTTGCTTATTAAATGAATTTTTTTGTTTATTATATATTGCTTAATATTGAGGTTCGTTTGGAAAAAGTGGCCCAGCTAGCGGGCGTAGCTCGCTAGTCTATACTAATAAAATCCGTGCGCCTCTGTCTGTCTGTAAGTCTGCTTGAAGCCGATTGCATTTCGCAACGCGGGCGAGTTGGAAGTCGCGAGAGGTGTTTTTCGATTCGAAAAATTCCGGGAAAGTCATTTCGGACATTTTCGAGACAGTGGGATCAAAATTAAAAAAGTTATGAATTAAAAACCGGTTTGGAATCGGAACGGAAAACGTCTAATTTCCCAAACGGAGCTCAAACGGAGCTCTCTGGCAGAACACTGCGCCACCTTGCGGTGAAAGACAAGAACTTTTCCCCTTTGGCTAAAAGAAGAAGCAGTCGAAAGCCTATTTTTCTCCCGTCATTTTGTCAAAGAATGTATAAGAGAAAAAGAACTAATTGGTAAAAAATGTTAAACACGGTTTATTTAATATAATAAGTACAACTATTTAAGCACAGCAAGATATGTTCACTAAGAGGTAATAGTGTTGCTAATTAATATTTTGAGGATCTCAGATGTAACTGGCTATTCATATATTTATTCTGTATGTGAGTATTAATCGTTGTAGCTCATTTTCATGCTTTTTCTTTTTGGTAGCATACACGAATATTGTGTAACCTAAGATTTACGCGATTAATACTAATTTCTGTTAGTACAAACGGAAAACGAGCAGCCAAAATTATATGTTAGTTCTGTTGTTTGTGATATTAATGAAATTACATATTTTTTTTAATAGCAGTCTTTTGCAGTTTTTAATACCGAAACTTTTTTTGCGCGTTTTTCTTAAACCATCATGCAGACAGTTTTTAAAGTTGAAAAAACTGATTATATATTCAGAATCTACGTAAAAGTCTGCTTCTGATAAACCAAAAAATACGAGAAAATGTCTTATGGGCGCGCAGCGCCAACCGTGCAAAACCAAATATTTTTAACGGGACAATGGCGACCATGGCGCGTAGCGCCGGTGGGCCGGCTTCGCACGATGGGCCCGTACCGCCCAATGTGCGAAATCACATATCTTAAAAGGGATAATGGGCGCATAACAACCATAGCTCTTTAATTTACTTTTTTTGTGCTTGAGGATTCGAACACCAAGACTTGCTTATTAAATGAATTTTTTTGTTTATTATATATTGCTTAATATCGAAGTTCGTTTGGAAAAAGTGGCCCAGCTAGCGGGCGTAGCTCGCTAGTCTATACTAATAAAATCCGTGCGCCTCTGTCTGTCTGTCTGCTTGAAGCCGATTACAGTTCGCAACGCGGGCGAGTTGGAAGTCGCGAGAGGTGTCTTTCGATTGGAAAAATTCCGGGGAAGTCATTTCGGGCATTTTCGAGACCGTGGGACCAAAATTAAAAAGTTATGAATTAAAAACCGGTCGGGAATCGGAACGGAAAACGTCTTATTTCCCAAACAGGTCTCAAACGGAGCTCTGAGGCAGAACACTGCGCTACCTTGCGGTGAAGAACAGGAACTTTTCCCCTTTGGCTAAAAGAAGAAGCAGCCGAAAACCTATTTTTCTCCCGTCAATTTGTCAAAGAATGTATAAGAGAAAAAGAAGTAATTGGTAAAAAATATTAAACATTGTTTAATTAATATAATAAGTACAACTATTTAAGCACAGCAAGATATGTTCACTAAGAGGTAATAGTGTTGCTAATTAATATTTTGAGGATCTCAGATGTAACTGGCTATTCATATATTTATTCTGTATGTGAGTATTAAACGTTGTAGCTCATTTTCATACTTTTTCTTTTTGATAGCATACACGAATATTGTGTAACCTAAGATTTACGCGATTAATACTAATTTCTGTTAGTACAAACAGAAAATGAGCTGCCAAAATTATTTGTTAGTTATGTTGTGAGGGAGTGACCTTTCCGTAAAGGCACTCTAGTGTTTCTGAGATCGTGACGTCAATAAGTTAACATGTGTAAGCGTAAAAGCGACATCTATCCTCTCTTTTACTTTAACTTTCTAGAGTGTGTGTGCTCTTTCGGATTTTGCAGTTAGCTTGCGGTTATTAGTTATATGTTAATGTGAAGTATCTCAGTTTGCAGCATATAAAAGCTTGGGTTTGAGTGAATGGGGAGTGTCTCTGGCATTAGCCAGTGAGCGTCTCTGGCATTAGCCAGTGAGTGTCTCTCGCGTGTCTCTGGCATTAGCCAGTGAGCGTCTCTGGCATAGCCAGCGAGAGAGCATCTGTGTCTAGCCAGTGTGTGAGGATCTCTGGTATTAGATAGCGAAGTGAAGTATTGTTCAGCGAAGTGCTAGCCGATTGAAAAGTAGCAACGAAGCCTCCAGTGAGTGGAAAGGAGTTCCGACAGTTGACTTGAGAGTTGGCCGGGGTAAGAAACCTCTTAGTTTCATTTGGATTGTTTGTGAATAAAGGATTACCCACAGCCACGGGCTGTTTAATTAAGCTTTATCTAGCAGATCAGCCAAGAGATAGCGGAAGGTATTGGTAGGTGCCCCGACTGAGCTAGGCCGAAGCTTGTGAGTATGTGTTTAGTTTTCTCATAGTCTTCTTAGTTGTGTGAAATCAAGACTTGCTCCACTTCCCTTCAGCCTTTATCGTTTCAATAAACGTTGTTGCTTTATCTTATTCACTGAGTATGTCTACATTTAACCTGCACCACGACCAACCTAACGTTACAAAAGACACTCAGCATGCATGTAACGTTACAAATGGCGCCCAACGAAACATCGGGCATTGTATGTTTGTGCCACGTGTGTATTTTACCGGTGAGGGTGATATTAGTGAATTTTTAGTTAAATTAGATAATTATATTTTGTTCAATAATATACCTGAGAAAAGTAGGTACGTAGTGCTTAAATGCTCGTTGAAGGGCGAAGCACTTTTGTGGTTGGAAAATATAGGAAAGTTTTTGATTAATGATAAAGCGAAAAGATTTGAACAAACTGTGATTGAGTTAAAGAAGGCATTTTCTCCAGTTAAAGATAAGAGTATTTTGAGAAAAGAGTTCTATTGTTATAAGCAGAATATTTATGAGTCGGCGTCAAAGTTCTATCTTCGTAAGCTGGAACTAAAAAATAAATTAAATTTAGGTATCACATTTGAGGAATTGTTGGACATTGTTTTTCCTCTTTTTAATCCAAGTATACAGGACTTTATTGAAGTTAGAGCACCGAAGAATTTTGCAGAAATGCATCAGATATTATCGAAGTATGAGACTCGGTATAGCTCGGATCAACGGGATTTGCGTAACCCTCGTCAGAGACCGGTCACAGATAGTAATTTGAGAAATGAGGGGGAACGTAATTTTGTGAGAGGGGGGCAGCGATTTCCGGATAGTAATTTGAGTAATAGAAATGATGGATTTGGTCGTAATATGTCGAATACGAGTAATGGTAACAGGAATGGTGGTGGTGCTAATAATTTTAGAAGTGGTGAGAGAAATATGTATGGAAATAGACAGAATAGGGGTTATAATCGTAGTGGGGGAGGACGGGACAGGAATGTTTCTTCGCAAGTAAGGAGATTAACTTCGGATGAGAATTTTGAAGGTAGATCAGTGCAAAGGAGAGGTGTGAGGAGGTCGGGTCAGTTAAACTGGTAGGTGACTGTATTTCGGAAGTTATGCAGTCACAGATTAAATCGGAAAAGCCTTCTGTGAGTTTGAATAAAATTACTATTAATCCGGTTGAGTTACCTGAAGTGTTAATTGTGTTAGATGGTATTGTCGTTAAAAGTGTCTTCGATACAGGGGCAGATAAGTCGTTCATTTCTTTTGATTGTTATCGGAAATATTTTTCGTATAAGAAGTTGAAGAGGTTAAGTCTGGTGGTTCAGTCGTCACAGGGAGTAGCTTGCGATAATAAAGGTTCAGTAGAATTGGAAGTTGAAATTCGTTCGGTTAAGACATGTTGGGAGTTTTGTGTGTTAGATGGATTAACAGTGCATTGTATAGTTGGTGAGGATTATATGAAGGATAGAGGAATTAGTTTGGATTTCTTTAAAAAGTCGTTAATAGTGAATAATGATGAGAATGTGAGTAAGAAAAAGCCAGTTTCAGTGTCAATTAATTTGGAGGAGTCGGGGTTAAGTGAAATCGAGAAGGAGGAATTTAATAAGTTTTTGAATGAATTTGGAGAGGTTTTTTCTGATAAACCGGGTTTAACGCATGTTGCGTGGCATGAGATTGATACTGGTTTGAAAGCACCTGTTGCTAGTAAACCCTATCGTTATGATAAAGTTAAACAAGGCATAATTGATTATCATATTCAAAAAATGCTAGCGGACGATATTATAATGCCGATTGAGTCTCCTTTTGCATCTCCAGTAGTGTTATGTCGTAAAAATAATGGGAAAAGTTTAGATAATCCAGAGGCATATAGGTTTGCAGTAGATTATAGAAAGTTAAATGCGATAACGCAATACCCTCAGTATCCTATTCCAGTTATTGATGACATTTTGGCTAATATAACGAGTACGAAATATATGTCAATGTTAGATCTTACGTCAGGTTATTTTCAGATTGCAATGAAGCCGGAGGACATACCTAAGACTGCGTTTATTACTCGGGACGGTTGTTTTGCTTTTAAGAGAATGAGTTTTGGTTTATCGGGAGCGCCAGCAACGTTCCAGAAGGCCATGAATAATATCCTTAAACCTTTGCTTGGTAAGGGTGTCTTGGTCTACCTGGACGACATAATTATAATGGCAGCTACTTTTGAAGAGCATTTGAGATTATTGAGGGAAGTATTTACGTTATTAAGAGATGCTGGGTTAACAGTTAAGTTAGAAAAATGTAAATTTTTTAGAAAAGAGATAAAGTATTTAGGAGTTAAAATTACGCGTGATGGTATTAATATAGATAATGAGAAAATTGAGGCAATTACGTCAATGAGTCCCCCCAAAAATAGTAAGGAAGTGGCGACATTTTTAGGGATGGTGGCTTGGTTTGCCAAGTTCATTCCACGTTTTTCGGAGTTATGTGAACCGTTGTATAATTTAAAAAGGAAAAGAGTCAAGTTTGTATGGTCATCAGCGGCTCAGAGATCGTTTTAATTATTAAAAGAGGCAGTAGTTTCCCCTCCTGTTTTGGCTCACCCCGATTATTCGTCTCAGTTTGAAGTGTATTGCGATGCGAGTGCAGTGGGGGTTGGAGCGATTTTAGCACAGAAAGGTCGACCTATAGCTTTTGCGTCGAGAATTTTAAATGCAGCCGAAAGGAACTATTCGATTACGGAAAGGGAGTGTCTTGCAGTAATTTGGGCTTTGAATAAATTTCGTTGTTTTTTCACTAATATACCGGTTAAAGTCATTACGGATCATTCAGCTTTGACAAAGTTAACTAATGGAAAGGGTTTGTCGTCTCGTATGGTCAGATGGTGTTTGAAGTTAGCAGAGTATAATGTGGTTATAGAACATAGGGCTGGCAAGGAGAATGCGGTAGCGGGCGCTTTGTCACGAAACCCGCATGGTGGTTTAGAGGTCACGGAGGAAGTTAAGTGTTGTGCATTGTCTTCATTGGTGTTAAGGTCGCGAGAGCAGTTGATAAGGGAACAGAAGCAAGATGAAGAGTTTGGTAGTTTGTATCGTTACTTGGAAAATCCTGATGATGTCCCGAGCGCAGATGTGCCTATGTTTGAGAAATGGTCCCAATCTTTTAAGCTTATCGATGGTCTTCTTTTTTATTCTAAAATTGTAAATTCACGTGGAGAATTAAGAGTTTTTATTCCGGCTAGTCTTCGTAAGGCCATCTTGAAAGAATTTCATGATAATCCATTAGCAGGTCACTTAGGAATCAGGAAAACTTATGCTCGAATTTGTGAATCCTGCTACTTCCCTAAAATGCGGGAAGCAGTGCGCGCTTATGTCTCCAGCTGTAGCACATGCCAACGTTATAATTATAAAAATGTAAGTCCAGCTGGCAAATTAATTCCTATCAAAGTAAATTTTCCTAATGAATGTGTAGGTGTAGATTTAATCGGTCCTTATCCATTGTCTAATCCTAAAAGATATAGATTTGTACTAGTTATAGTTGATTATTTTAGTAAATGGGTAGAGTTAGTCCCCCTCAGGAAGGCTTCTGCACCTTCAGTTGCCGATGCATTTTTCGATAATTATATTTCTAAATATGGTGCACCAATTAGGGTAGTGAGCGATCATGGCCCTTGTTTTATTTCTGATATATTTAAGGCCCTGTGTGAGAAGCTTGAGATCGATCATTCTTTTACTGTTCCGTATCGTCCTCAGTCTAATATGGCTGAACGTGTAAATCGTACATTAATTCAAATAATTTCTTCATATGTTGGTTCTCATCATGCAAATTGGGACCAGTTTCTTCAGC
The DNA here is from genome assembly GCA_964019185.1 of Maratus speculifer. Lineage (NCBI taxonomy): Eukaryota > Metazoa > Arthropoda > Arachnida > Araneae > Salticidae > Maratus > Maratus speculifer. The sequence goes on from OZ025302.1 coordinate 150,310,731, forward strand.
ATTTTGCGTATGCACTTCGTACAGCAGTTCATGAGTCGACGGGGAAAACGCCAGCTGAATTGTTTTTGGGTAGAAAAGTCATTACTCCATTCCAAAGGCTAGTTATGGTGTCAGATGCGGAAAGTCAGTACATGTGCCAGGATATTGAGAGGTTGGTTAAGGAAGCTCAGGTTCAGATGGGAAAAGCGCAAGAAAAGCAAGCTCAGTATTATAATATGCGTAGAAGGGAGTTAGAAGTGAAAGTTGGAGATTTTGTGTTAGTAGAAAAGCATTGGTTAAGTTCAAGTCGTCAAAAGTGAGTAGCTAAGTTTGGTCCGAAGTTTGTAGGTCCGTTCGAGGTTTTAGAAGTTCGAAATAATAATTTGGTTGTTGATGTCAATGGTCAAAGAATGATAATAATTTGGATCAGGTTAGAGTTTATAAGTTTAGAGAAAATGGTAGTGAAGGTTCTCATGTGTCGAGTGGTGTTTCGCGAAATTCCCGATCCAATGAGTGTCCCGAGTCCAGCACTTCTTCATCTAATACTTTTCATCAATATTCAAGAAGAAAAGTTGGTCAAACAGCTCCAAAAACTGTTATTGAGAGTCGAAAGCCTAGCAATCCGAGAGCAAAGTATGATAACAAAAATAAGAGAGCAGTGTAAAATACTTCAGATTCTGTGTGCCATAAAAGGAAAAAGATTATAAACTGTCCCGTTCCTCCACTTATGAGACAGCAACCTCACAAACATACATTATCTAATAGTTCACCATCTTCGGTACTTAATCCCCGGAAAAGATTTCGTATGGACACTCGGCAAACTGTTAAATGAACTTTAAATTCCGAATTTTTGCCTAATAAGAAACAACATAGATCCGGAAAGAAACGTGGCCTAGGATCTTCAGTAACTTCGGGTGCGTCTAGAAAGAGGAGACAACTCTCAGATTACCGGCATCAACAGTGTGAATCTCACCATGGAGTGACCCCAGCGAACCGGCCAGGGCAGAGTCGTCGAGCGGAACCTACAAGTATCCCACGGCACCCATTCAGAACCAGGCTGCAGGCACGACAGTCAACTGTGGCGTCACCATACAGTTCCGATGACGAAAGATCCTTCGTACAAGGTTTCTGGGACAAGAGGAGAAAACCATCCTGTAGTATGAAGCCAGCTAGCAGTGAATCATCTCTATGATTGGGTGATAATGTTCTTTATTAAATTTCTATTAGAGTGCATATATGTGGTAGCAATATGAAGGAATAGAAAGCAGAAAGACTGTTTTGTATTTTTGGCCATTTTTGGAATTTTTTGACGGACTCACGTTTAGTGCTTAATTGTGTTCAAAATTTGTTTGCAAAATTGTTAGTTTGATGTATATTTGAGAATTTGGTCTTAACTGCTTTTAAAAATTCTGGATCTATTTTAAAATTGTTGTGTTATTTGTTAAAAATGTTACTATATTGTTATATTGTTCATGTGTTATAAAATGTATGTTAATGTATGTTTAAATTTTCAGAAAGTACAGATAGTAATTTGGGTTATTTTGTACACGCGCCGCGGTTCAGGCGCGCACGTGTTTTGCGGTCAAGAAGTCCTTGACACGCGTTTCTGTCTCTTATACTAACATTTAATGAATTAACTGTCTCCTTATCGTTCGTGTTTTATGTGTTGCGTTTGTACTTTAGTTGGGAATGGTTTCCGCAAGTTGCGAGTTTTTAAGCTGCGTTTGAATTTGAAATTGTATTGTATTAAAATTGAATGTTAATGTGATTTTCTTGCAGGGAAGTATACCTGTGTTATGTATTGTTTCTGCTATTTTTCTTTTAGTTAATACAGATGAAGAACATGATGACGTCATTTTGTAAATTTGATATTTTTTTTATTGTTGCATAAGCACAGCGATATGACGCTGTACGTATGTGCCCCAATTATTGTGAAAGTGGAGTTAAGTTCTGAAGAATTTTGGGAGTTAGTTCATTGGCTAATGGGTATGTAGGTATTACGTAATAGCAGAGTTATTTTGAGTATGAAGTAAAATTTAATTTTAGATGAGTCCGGTATTTGGATGAGGAAAATTTTTTCGCATTGGGTTTTTTGGACTTGGTGCGAATTCTAGTATTAGGAAAGTTATGGAGAGATAATTTTTGGTAATGTTATAGTTGTATTGCAATATTGAGGAAAATTTCGAAAGTTTAGTGTTTTCAGAAATTTTAGCACTCCCAGTGGAGTGGGCTATTTTGAAAGAAGAAGTAATTAGTTTTGAGAGTTTTACGAGTTTTTGGAAGTTTTACGGAGGCTATTTGTAAGATAGAAGAATGATTGGATTGAATATGTGAATATTTGAGGCAAACTGAGGTTTTTTTTGGTTGTGATGGGTTAAAGTTAATATTTTAAAAGTTATGTTTCGGCGCTAAATTTCGCCCATCACTGGGTTTATTACGGCTCGAAATTTATAACAGGAAAAAGTCCTGGGCATGCATTTGGCCCAGTCCTTTTTCTCTGTAAAATCCGAGGGGGGGTTGTGAGGGAGTGACCTTTCCATAAAGGCACTCTAGTGTTTCTGAGATCGTGACGTCAATAAGTTAACATGTGTAAGCGTAAAAGCGACATCTATCCTCTCTTTTACTTTAACTTTCTAGAGTGTGTGTGCTCTTTCGGATTTTGCAGTTAGCTTGCGGTTATTAGTAATACGTTAATGTGAAGTATCTCAGTTTGCAGCATATAAAAGCTTGGGTTTGAGTGAATGGGGAGTGTCTCTGGCATTAGCCAGTGAGCGTCTCTGGCATTAGCCAGTGAGTGTCTCCGGCGTGTCTCTGGCATTAGCCAGTGAGCGTCTCTGGCATAGCCAGCGAGAGAGCATCTGTGTCTAGCCAGTGTGTGAGGATCTCTGGTATTAGATAGCGAAGTGAAGTATTGTTCAGCGAAGTGCTAGCCGATTGAAAAGTAGCAACGAAGCCTCCAGTGAGTGGAAAGGAGTTCCGACAGTTGACTTGAGAGTTGGCCGGGGTAAGAAACCTCTTAGTTTCATTTGGATTGTTTGTGAATAAAGGATTACCCACAGCCACGGGCTGTTTAATTAAGCTTTATCTAGCAGATCAGCCAAGAGATAGCAGAAGGTATTGGTAGGTGCCCCGACTGAGCTAGGCCGAAGCTTGTGAGTATGTGTTTAGTTTTCTCATAGTCTTCTTAGTTGTGTGAAATCAAGACTTGCTCCACTTCCCTTCAGCCTTTATCGTTTCAATAAACGTTGTTGTTTTACCTTAATCACTGAGTATGTCTACATTTAACCTGCACCACGACCAACCTAACGTTACAAAAGACACTCAGCATGCATGTAACGTTACAATGTTCTTTGTGATATTAATGAAATTACTTATTTTTTTTTAATAGCAGTCTTTTGCAGTTTTTAATAAACAAACATTTTTTGCGCGTTTTTTCTTAAACCATCATACAGACAGTTTTTAAAGTAGAAAAAAACTGATTACATATTCAGAATCTGCGTAAAAGTCTGCTTCTGATGATCCAAAAAATACGAGAAAATGTATTATGGACGCGCAGCGCCAACCGTGCAAAACCAAATATTTTTTAACGGGACAATGGCGACCATGGCGCGTAGCGCCGGTGGGCCGGCTTTGCACGATGGGCCCGTACCGCCCACTGTGCGAAATCACATATTTTAAAAGGGATAATGGGCGCATAACAACCATAGCTCTTTAATTTACTTTTTTTGTACTGAGGATTCGAACACCAAGACTTGCTTATTAAATGAATTTTTTTGTTTATTATATATTGCTTAATATTGAGGTTCGTTTGGAAAAACTGGCCCGGCTAGCGGGCGTAGCTTGCTAGTCTATACTAATAAAATCCGTGCGCCTCTGTCTTTCTGTAAGTCTGCTTGAAGCCGATTGCATTTCGCAACGCGGGCGAGTTGGAAGTCGCGAGAGGTGTCTTTCGATTCGAAAAATTCCGGGAAAGTCATTTCCGGCATTTTCGAGACAGTGGGATCAAAATTAAAAAAGTTATGAATTAAAAACCGGTCTGGAATCGGAACGGAAAACGTCTAATTTCCCAAACGGAGCTCAAACGGAGCTCTCAGGCAGAACACTGCGCCACCTTGCGGTGAAAGACAAGAACTTTTCCCCTTTGGCTAAAAGAAGAAGCAGTCGAAAGCCTATTTTTCTCCCGTCATTTTGTCAAAGAATGTATAAGAGAAAAAGAACTAATTGGTAAAAAATGTTAAACACGGTTTAATTAATATAATAAGTACAACTATTTAAGCACAGCAAGATATGTTCACTAAGAGGTAATAGTGTTGCTAATTAATATTTTGAGGATCTCAGATGTAACTGGCTATTCATATATTTATTCTGTATGTGAGTATTAATCGTTGTAGCTCATTTTCATGCTTTTTCTTTTTGGTAGCATACACGAATATTGTGTAACCTAAGATTTACGCGATTAATACTAATTTCTGTTAATACAAACGGAAAACGAGCTGCCAAAATTACTTTTTAGTTCTGTTGTTTGTGATATTAATGAAATTACTTATTTTTTTTAATAGCAGTCTTTTGCAGTTTTTAATACCGAAACTTTTTTGCGCGTTTTTCTTAAACCATCTTGCAGACAGTTTTTAAAGTAGAAAAAACTGATTACATATTCAGAATCTGCGTAAAAGTCTGCTTCTGATGAACCAAAAAATACGAGAAAATGTCTTATGGGCGCGCAGCGCCAACCGTGCAAAACCAAATATTTTTAACGGGACAATGGCGACCATGGCGCGTAGCGCCGGTGGGCCGGCTTCGCACGATGGGCCCGTACCGCCCAATGTGCGAAATCACATATCTTAAAAGGGATAATGGGCGCATAACAACCATAGCTCTTTAATTTACTTTTTTTGTGCTTGAGGCTTCGAACACCAAGACTTGCTTATTAAATGAATTTTTTTGTTTATTATATATTGCTTAATATCGAGGTTCGTTTGGAAAAAGTGGCCCAGCTAGCGGGCTTTGCTCGCTAGTCTATACTAATAAAATCCGTGCGCCTCTGTCTGTCTGTCTGCTTGAAGCCGATTACAGTTCGCAACGCGGGCGAGTTGGAAGTCGCGAGAGGTGTCTTTCGATTGGAAAAATTCCGGGGAAGTCATTTCGGGCATTTTCGAGACCGTGGGACCAAAATTAAAAAAGTTATGAATTAAAAACCCCTTCGGAATCGGAACGAAAAATGTCTCAAATCCCAAACGGCGCTCAAACGGAGCTCTGATGCAGAACACTGCGCCACCTTGCGGTGAAGGAAAAGAATTTTTCCACTTTGGCTAAAAGAAGAAGCAGTCGAAAACCTCTTTTTCTCCCTTTTTGCGCGTTTTTTCTTAAACCATCATGCAGACAGTTTTTAAAGTAGAAAAAAACTGATTACATATTCAGAATCTGCGTAAAAGTCTGCTTCTGATGAACCAAAAAATACGAGAAAATGTCTTATGGGCGCGCAGAGTCAACCGTACGAAACCAAATATTTTTAATGGGACGATGGCGACGATGGAGCGTAGAGCCCACTGTGCGAAATCAAATATTTTTAACGGGATAATGGGCGCAAAACAACCATAGCTCTTTAATTTACTTTTTTGTGCTTGAGGATTCGAACACCAAGACTTGCTTCTTAAATGAATTTTTTTGTTTATTATATATTGCTTAATATCGAGGTTCGTTTGGAAAAACTGGCCCAGCTAGCGGGCGTAGCTCGCTAGTTTATTTTATAAAAATTGCTCTTAAATTCATATATACAAACTTACAAGCTATGTTTTGCTTTATAAAATACCTTCAAATGAGTAGAACATTATTACAAAATTTTCTTTTAATATCTCAAAAGCTTTTTAAGAAATGAGGTTTCACGTAAGCGTACACATAGAAAATCGCAGGTTTACCGGAAACGCAAATTAAGATTTTGATCGAGGCAAAAAATTATGTTTAATATTTACAATTTTATAATCCACTATATTTGTAGTTGTTTATATATTTTTTTCATGTTCTATATTACACATTTGTGTATTAAAATATATTCTTTACTTACTGTAGATCTTTAAGTAGTCCCTTTCGGTTCCCTAAAATTCATTTCCACTTTATATTCTGTGCTTCTTATTATTGCTGAACCAAAAGTAAAGCATTTTTGGAATCATAAATGTTCGTAATTTATTTTTAAATAATAAAAGAAGTAATTGTATTTTTTTTGCAAAAACAGCTGTTTGAGAAATAGCACATATGCAATATACACATTTATACAAATTTAAATTAATTTAAATTTTCTTTTTTAGACTTTATTTTTATCTTATATTTAGTACAAATCATGCAAATGAAAAATAACTGACACACACACAAAAAAAAAATATTTATTACAAAAATATGTTTATTATAATGACAATAGCTGTAATTGTTACTAGAACGTATGAAGTCAAACAATATTTGTTAACAGTTACTACTTTACTTCTTTATATAATCTTTTTAAGCTATAAACTCTAATTGCTAATTACAGCTGCTCAAAATTTCTATATTTCTAAACATTTTGCCATGCATTTTTTAAAGTAAACTTATCACTACACTTAAATGATTAAGCATTTTTTAATGTCATTTTTTAAATTTGCACATTTGTGAATTGTGTGGCTGCGAAATTATTACTTCTCTCCTTTAAATTGAAGTTAATAATTATATAACTTGAAAAGAAAATTGAAGACTATCCAAATTTGTTTTGCTGAAGATCTATTCGATAGTATATTGTTACTTAAACGCAGCAACTGTGAAAATAAATTTATTTGAAAAAGCACTGTCATTGTTTTCCAGTTGACCAGCAGGAAAAATAGATAGAAAACACGGACGATATATTTCGCTCAAACAGTAATACGAGAGACGTAAATGTTAAATTTATGCAGCATTTTAATTATATTTCTTTACTTGTTTCTGTTATTTTGTACCTTCTTAAATTTATTTATATTTTATTTTATTAAACTTGTTTTTTTAGTTGTACAAGTTATATAAATATAAAAAACATACAATCACGAAATATTTTTTTACCATGTAATTTTTTTATTGAGGTTCCCTTCATAAAAAGCAATGGCAATAAGCAATTATGGTATACCTATTCATATTTTTCTAGTATATACAGCTATACCTGTCCCCTACGTTGTATAATTTCTTTACAAACTTTTTTTTATTCTTTTAGAAACTATTTTTCTTTAATACATATCTTTCTTAATTTATAAGCTATACATTTATTGTGTGGAAGACTCTCTGCATGATTAAATACTCGCATTTGACTATTTATTTTTAAAGGGAAAAATAGCAAGAAATAAGGCAAGAAAATGTTAGCGAAAACAGTAACACGATAATCAGCAATGCTGAATGTATATATCATTTTATTTATGTTTATTTATCTCTGTCTGTTGTTTTGCATCTTTTAATTTGATTGATGTTTTCTGGTATTGGATTATTAAAAAATTTGTACATATCATACAAATAAAGAAATATTTTTTTCAGTAAAACTTTTTATTTTTAATGAGAAAAACAAAAGAAATAAGCAATTAGAGAAGTAAATTTTAGATAATGTAAGATAATGTTATTTAGATAATGTTTAATAATATTAGATAATGTTTTCTTCTTAAACATTTTGTGTATTATTTATAAATATATTATGTTTAAGCTTTCGAAATTTAATTCAACATATCAATATGTGTAATCAACATTTCCCATTTAAATTTCCCACTTTAAAATATTTGCATCAAAAATTTATTTATTTTATCTATGTCTATCTTCATTTAAATTGATAAATTCTAATTTAAGAATTACTATTGCAATCTATATCTGCATTATAATTTGCAAAATTAGTAAAACGTAATATGTTACTGTAAACAATTGAAACTGCTGGTTACTGTTCGAAAAACATGATTATTTTTAAGTAAATGATAAAAATAAAATATATAGCAGTGAATAAGACTAGATAATTATAAGATAAATACAGTTTAATTATATTTCCTAGTTAAATCATTATGTAATTTTGGTATTACTAAAGATTTAATTTTTCTTCTTTAAAGGAAATGTAAATCTACCTGCACTTAAATTGACAAGTTCCTATATAAACAAGATTATTTGAAACTGCATTTGCAACATAAACTATAACTTTAGTAAAACAGAATATACTACTTCACTTAATTAAGTAGAATTGATTAGTTGTACAGCCTGTAAATAAAATTAAAGTCCTACCAAAATCCAATTGCGTTTCTTTCAAGACGTATTAGATGGTATATTTTTATTCGAAAACAACAGCTGTGCAAATAAATTTATTTGGAAAAACAATGTCACTATATTTCCAACCACTCAGCAACAAAATAACAGAAAACATTGAAGATATATTTTATTCAGGCTGTAATACAAGTGCTGTAAATGTTGAGTCTGTGAAGTGTATTATTTATGCTTCTTTACGCATAGCCTGTACTTTTTTTGTATTCCTCTTCTTCATTTTAATGATTTTATATACTTTTATGTTATGAATTATACGTTTTAATATTTGCAATAATAATAATAATAATAATAATAATAATAATAACAATATATATATATATACATATGTGTGTGACATTTTAAGTGAGAATCTTCATTGGTTCCCTTTTTTTAAACAGAGTCGTGGCAAGTGAGAAAATAAATGAGTAAAATAAATGTAGACGCTTGATGGAACTACATATTGTCTTCTCCAAAAAAAGTTTATTCATGTGCAGGCATATATCGTGGAAAATGGCCTTTTGCAAGCCGTCTTGAATAGAATCCACGAAAGAAGAAAAAAAATATTCCATCATAAAAGCATTATTCAGCCGTTCCTTCTGACCAATTTCTCGGAAGAAAAAAAAAAGAATACCTCTCCGTCATCACCTCTCAGCTTCCTTCTTAAATCTAAAAACAAAACTTCTAGAATGTTCGCTAATCTCTAACCATGATTTTCACATGTAAACAGAATTAATGTCCATCGTCGAGATTAATTTCATTCAGATGTAATTTTTATTTTAAAAAAATATTATTTAACTAATTTATAATCGAACACCTAATTCGACATTTTGCAGACGATATTTTTGAAACAAAAAAAAAAAAGAAATAAATTTATTTATTACGCACAAATATCAATCGTTGAAGGGTTGAAAAATAAAATAATAAATAAAAATAATGATATTTTTTGAAAGGTATGGTTTTGGAATACATTTAATAAGACTTTCTTAAAAAGGGTTGCTAAAAACAGGAAAAAAATAAATGAGTTTTATTTGAAATATTAAGAAATAAAGTTTAAATAAGAATATTTTACGCATATTTGAATAAATGTTTTTTTAAGGCGAATTAAGAATATATATCGTTTCCATAAAGATTAATATATTTTATCTAGAATCAAGATTTTAATTTAATAAGTTGAACTAAGTACGGAAAATTGTTAACAGGAAATTAATGTAGTATAAAGTTAATTTTCGCGAAGAAAAAAAATTAAATTGTGATATATAGATATAAAATAACGAATATATTTAAAACACTTTTCACAGTCATATGTACTTAATTGTGCGTGGTAAAATATTGCGGTAAATTAGTAAATTTGAAATTACATTTGTGTTATGAGTAAATTGTCAAATTTTATTTAGGTATAATCCTATGAATGCAATATTTTTTCTATTAAAATTTCTCTAATTTTACATATAAGCAAAATACTATTTCTAAGTAACTTATCTGTGCTTTGAGGTTACAATATTATATTTAAACTAGCTGACCCGCCCGGCGTTGCGCGGGTCCGTTATAATAATGTTAAACGAACTTGAAATTTTTATGATTTTATCTTTAACTCAAAATATGTGTTAATACACTGTTAAGAATTTGACCCTTTTGCTGCATCGTCACTCCACCGCTTTTATAGAAAATGATTACTTCAGCCTATTTTGGAGCATTGTCATAGGTCAAAAGAGATATATTCTATAAATGCGGGGGAGTGATGATACAGCAAAAGGGTCAAATTTTTTACAGTGTACATTATATTAAATACGTGCCCCCTGACTGTGTCAAAAATTGGTTTAAAAAAAAAACTAATATTTAGCTGCAAAAATACCTAAAATGACTGCAATGGGAAACGCAGGAGGGAATATGTGTCCAACGATTTCGTGTTGATATTTATCCTTAAAATTACTGTTAAGTGACTTAACTAAATACTTTTTTCACATAGATATCCCAAGTGAAATATTTTGAATTTCAAACTAATTATATATCACTCTTAAATCTGACTATACCGTGAATGAAATCGATTCTCGATGATTCGCTAAAAGGTTAGTATATAATATTATAAATTCAGAGCCATTTTACAAAAATAGGTGTATATTTTTTATCAAACATGCGTAATGTTCATTCTATGAACAAAATCCTAACCGTAACCTAATTGTATCGGAATCATAACTTGTCTGTAACTTAGCTGTATCTTAACAGTAACCTAACTGCAAGTTAAATATACCATAAATGTAACTTGGCCGTCACCTAATCATAACCTACCCATAATCTAACCACAACCTAACCGCAACTTAACCTTAACCTAACTGCAACTTAACCATGACCTAACTGTAACCTAACCGGAAAATAAAATAACAAAAGGGTCACCGGAACGTAATTGCAACCTAACTGTTATCTAACCGTAACCAAGTTCTAATTTAACATTAACTATAAACGAAATATTTTAACCATCTCGCGCTAAGTACTTAGTTTCACTTTCCACCGCTACGGAGCGCATTATGTTTTGTAGAACATCCGAATTTTAGGTTCGGATTGGATTCATGTTCATGGAAATTATTTTGTCTTCTTCGGATACGGTTATGATTGTTTGGAATATTTGTGTTCAGTTTAGATTCGGTTCAATTCAGATTTCGTGGGGGTTTTTTTTCCCTTCAAATGGGATTTTTAAGTTCGGGTCGGGTTGTACTTATATGGAAATTATTTTACCCAGTTCCAATGAGGTTATACTTCACTGAAATATTTTTGTTAGGTTCAGATTAAGTTTGGTTCAAATTTCGGGATTTTTTTTTTCTTTTTTTTACAAATTTTTTGGTTTGGAATGGGGATTATGTCCATGGAAATTATATTGTCTTGTTCGTATCTGGTTATAGTTATTTGGACTATTTTCGTCGGATTCAGATTTGGTTCGATTCAGATTTCAGGTATTTTTTTAAATTGATTTTTAAGGTTCTGGTTGGATTCATGTCCAGGGAAATTATTTTGTCTTGCTCGGATCCGGTTTTGGGTCTTTGGAATATTTTTTTCGGGTTCAGATGTCGTTCAATTCAGATTTCGGCTTTTTAATGGAATTTTTAGGTTCAGGCTGGGTTGCGCATCAACGGAAATTATTCTGTATTGTTCGAATAAGGATATGCTTCTCTGGAATATTTTTGTCAGATTCAGATTTAGTTCATTTGTTAGGTTCGGATTGGGTTCATGTTCATGGAAATTTTTTTGTCTTCTTCAGGTCCGGGTATGGTTCTGTGGAATATTTTTGTCGATTCAAATTTCAGGTATTTTTTTCAAATGGAATTTTAGGTTCCGATCGGTTTCATGTCCACGAAAATTATTTTCTCTTATTCGAATCCGGTTATGGTTCTTTCGAATATTTTGATCGGATTCAGATGTAGTTTGCATAAAACTTCAGGCCTTTTTTTCAAATGGAATTTTTTAGGTTTGAGTCAGGTTTATGTTCATGGAAGTTTTTTTGTCTTGCTCTTATCGGGTTATAGTTCTTTGGAATATTTTTATCGATTTCAGGTTTCGTTCTGGTCATTTTTTGGGTTTTTTCAGAGAAAAACTTTAGTTTCGGGTCGGGTTGCATATACACGAACATTATTTTTCTTTGATCGGATTGGGGTATGCTTCATTTGAATATTTTTGTGGGATTCAGATTTGATTCGTGTCAAATATCAAATCCATAGTTTTTTTTTTCAAATGGAATTTTTAGGTTCGGGTCGCGTTTATGCTCATGAAATTTTTGTCTTGCTTGGATCGGAGTATAGTCTGTTTTTTTCTGGTTGGGATCGGGTTATGCGTTAATACGCCTAAACATTATGTTTTGCTACTATTTTTTTAGTGACTATTTTTTATATAAAATTAATTTTGCTATTTGATAATTTATTACTGTGTATGAATCGTCTGCCTATTCGAACAATTGTACGTCAAAGAGCCATTTCATTTTTGTTTTAAAAACAAATTAAAGTCTTAATAAAATTTTAACTTAAATAAATGCATTCAAATTTAATCAATGATTTAAAAAAACTGCTAAAAAAGCCTCATATCATAGAAGGCGGCAGCCTTCAAGTGACGCAGCTTTAAACCTACCATCGTCAAAACCTACCATCGTCATACGGGTAGATGCGGAACTTCATATATACAGCTAACTCAACATCAAAGAAAATCGGAAAAGCCGCCTTCTAATAACTCAGCAAATATTGGTCAGAATGGTCCAATTTTTTTAATATAGTCTTATATTCCCAGTCTAATCCTATCCTATAATTTTTACATTTCTACGTGCCGTATATTTTTAGATCTCGATAACCATTTTAAAACTGTAATCGATGGTGTTTGTTCCTGATAATGAGATCTAGGAAACGGGCTGGGAGATTTTATTAAAACTTATATATAATATGAATCTCTTTAAGATAGAGGTAATAAGACTTGCCTTGTTTCTAGGAAAACTCTTGTTTGTTATATATTGGTCTTGGAAAATTGGACTATATTAGCTCGCGGATTACATGTTATTCTATGGGTTAGCAGACAGAGCCTGAGTGAAAAAGTTAACAGTTAAAAAGTCACAGTTAAAACACCTGAATCGAAGCAATAAATGTTTTTTAAACTACAAAAACATCTTATCATGTGCTTTAAAACATTCATTAAATATATACTAAATCAAAGTTCTATTTATTTTGCCTTTATTTTTCGTAAGAAGGAAATATTACGTTTCTTACATTGGATATTTTTGCATTTTGTGGAAAAAATATTTTGAATCCTTTTTTAAAATAGGAAAATATTTTTTAATTATACATATTCAATATACTTTCGACTTATGATTTTTTTTTAAGTTTTCAAACAAAAATTATTTTAAATTATTTGTTGTTGGAAAGTCATGTATTCATACGCCTAGGGGCGCCACTTGTCTAGTTTTGTTTTGAATCCGAACCCGAACGCGGCAAGTTACACGGAGCATTTTTCATTCAGGTAGTAATATTCTTACATAATGTCCATTAAATTGATATAGAAAATGCACGAATTAAAAAATATAAACCAGACAAGATAGAATCATTAAGTAATTTTCAGGTTTTAATAATCCACATGTTGTTTCTTGTTACGCCAATTGAATCTCGCAATGTCAATATACAAGGAATAAGCTCTGCAATAAAGTTAACCGGAGAATCTTGCAATGGATTATTAATTAATACAGAATGTGTAACTTTGCTTGTATTTTTGAAGACTTATGGATTACAGTGTGGAGGTAGGATATATTCAAAATTTTACGAGAATGCCAGTTAAAAATCTGGACTGCATTTTGTTTTGTTTTGTTTTGTTGTCAGTAATTTTGGGTGAAATGCAGTTTACTCTCCTTCGCCAAGGAACTTTTTATGTGTATTGTTTGATAAACAATTTTACCTCTATATATTTTTTGTTTATTTTTTTAATTTTTTCGCTTCTTGAGCAAAGAATAGGTTTGCATTAATCATAATTAATAAATGGAAACTTACTGGCTTGCTTAAAGTATTGTTTTTAAATACAGGGTACAAAATACATGAATTTTCTTAAATCCCAGTTTATTTTATTAAAATTTGTCATTTCATGAAAATAAAATTATTGCATATCTTTTATCTTTGAGTTTAAGTGTTAAAACACTTTTCAATGTTTGCATTTTAACATGTTTTGCAGATAATACATTTTGTGAATTTCACAGAGTTGACTGTATTATACTCTATTATAAGCATTCATTATGATTTCTAGTACATTATTACATTTAAATTACTCTTTTTAAAAATGTAAACAAAAGATGAGCACATTATATTTGTGCAATGTCTTGTCCCAAGTTACACACACTTGAGGGACTTTACAATTTCTATATATTGCTTGTTTTAAACTTAAGTGAAATGTTGGCTAAAACATTTTCAGTTTCATAAATTATTTCAATTTGAAATATTTTAGTAATCGCTACTACTGTTATTCCTTCGACCAATTTCGCCAAATTATACATAATCACATATTTTTTTATTTTAAATAATGAAAAAACAAATAATTAGTAAAATATTAATAAAAAGTCGAAATAAAAATCAATGACATTTTAAATATACAAATTGTATTTAATGTCATTGAATGTGACATTCACAATCATCCATTATTGGAATTTAATCTTATAGTTTGGCGATAATTTTTTGGTCGACGGGATAACCTAGTAGTACCTAGTAATCTATAAAGCTAACAAGTAACATTTATACAACATTTCATTAACTCGATTCCTCTTAAGTAAATTTGAATAAGCGACGGCAAAAATCCATTACAAGATTCTCTGGTTAACTTTATTGCAGACTTTATTCATTGTATATTAAGACATTGCAAGATTGAATTTGCATAACAAGAAACATCCATGTGGATTATTAAAACCATGAAAATTACGTAGTGATTCTATCATGTCTGTTCGATGTTTTTCAATTTGTGCATTTTCTTTATCAATTCTATTCTAAATAAATAAATTCTACCTGAATGAAAAATGCTAATAACGCGTTCTCATTCAAATCAAAACTAGACAAGTGGCACCTTCTTAATATGGAATATAATATAGAATGTATGAAAACTTATGAATTAGAGGGGGGAGGCAGAATATATTCAAAATTTTATGAGAATGCCAGGTAAAAATCCTGTATTGTACTTTTTTTTGGTTTGTTGTCAAAAACTTTTTTCTCATGTCTATGAATAAATTACTCCTTGCACCAACATAAGATTTTGTTGTCAGTAGCACAGCCAAGGGGATGGTTTTGTGAACTACATCCATGAATCGCTAAAAAAAGAAAAAAGCAAATTGCATAAAAAATGGGAATTACCTCCACAAATTGTTTAAAATGTGAATTACGTCCATGAATCATGTAAAAAAGCGAGAATTATATTCATAAATTGTATGAAAAATGCAAATTACGTCTATGAATCGTGTAGTAAAACATAAATTATGTTCATAAATCGCTCAAAAAACACGAATTTTGGCGGCAAAAAGCTGAAATGGAAATTACCTCTATAAAACGCATGAAAATAGCGACTTGCATTCATGAATTGCATACAAAATGTGAATTACGTTCATGAATCGCTCAAAAAATGCAAATTACGTCCATGAATTGCATAAAAACGTGAATTACGTTCATAAATCACTCAAAAAATGCGAATCACTTCCATGAATTGTGCAAAAAAAACACGAGTAACGTTCAGAAATTGCAAAAAATGCAAATTACGTCCAAGAATTGGTAAAAAAAAGCGAATTACATTCATAAATCCTATAAAAACACAAATAATGTCAATAAATCGATCAAAACTCAAATTTCGTCGATAAAAAGCTCAAAAGATGCAAATTATGTCTATGAATCACATAAGTATAGCAAATTACGTCCATAAATCATGTAAAATGTAAATTACATTCATTAATCGCCTAAAAATCGCGAATTATGTCCATGAATCGCTCAAAAAAAGCGAATTGCATAAATAACATGAATTGGGTCCACAAATCACTCAAAACATGAATTACGTCCATGAATTGTTTAAAAAAGTGAGAATTACGTTCAGAAATTGTATGAAAAACACAAATTATGTCTATGAATCGTGTAGTAAATCGGGAATTATGTTCATAAATCACTCAAAAAACACTAATTTTGGCAGCAGAAAGCTGAAACGCAAATTACGTTCATAAATTACTCAAAAAATGCAAATCACTTCCATGAATCGTGCAAAAAAATACTAATAACATTCATAAATTACAAAAAATGCGAATTAGGTCCAGCAATTGGTAAAAAAATTGAATTACATTCATAAATCCTATAAAAACACAAATAACGTCAATAAATTGATCAAAAAATGCAAATTTCGTCATCAGAAAGCTCAAAAAATGAAAATTATGTCTACAAATCGCATAAATATAGCAAATTACATCCATAAATCATGTAAAATGTAAATTACATTCATTAATCGCATAAAAATCGCGAATTATGTCCATGAATCGCATAAAAAGCGCGAATTGGGTCCACAAATCGCTCAAAACGTGAATTACGTCCATGAATTGTTTAAAAAATTGAGAATTACGTTTAGAAATTGTATGAAAAACACAAATTATGCCTATGAATCGTGTAGTAAAATGGGAATTATGTTCATAAATCACTCAAAAAACACGAATTTTGGCAGCAGAAAGCTGAAACGCAAATTACGTCTATAAATCGCATAAAAATAGCAAATAGTGTTTTGCATTCATGAATTGCATAAAAACGCAAATTACATTCATGAATCGCGCAAAAAACACAAATTACGTTCATGAAACGCATAAAAACGAGAATTACATATTCATAAATCACTCAAAAAATGCAAATCACTTCCATGAATCGTGCAAAAAAACACTAAGAACGTTCATAAATTACAAAAAATGCGAATTACGTCCAAGAATTGGTAAAAAAAAAGCAAATTACATTCATAAATCCTATAAAAACACAAATAACGTCAATAAATCGATCAAAAAATGCAAATTTTGTCGATAGAAAGCTCAAAAGATGCAAATTATGTCTATGAATCGCATAAGTTTAGCAAATTACGTCCATAAATCATGTAAAATGTAAATTACATTCATTAATCGCATAAAAATCGCGAATTATGTCCATGAATCGCATAAAAAGCGCGAATTGGGTCCACAAATCGCTCAAAATGTGAATTACGTCCATGAATTGTTTAAAAAAGTGAGAATTACGTTTAGAAATTGTATGAAAAACACAAATTATGCCTATGAATCGTGTAGTAAAATGGGAATTATGTTCATAAATCACTCAAAAAACACGAATTTTGGCAGCAGAAAGCTGAAACGCAAATTACGTCTATAAATCGCATAAAAATAGCAAATAGTGTTTTGCATTCATGAATTGCATAAAAATGCGAATTACATTCATGAATCGCTCAAAAAATGCAAATTACATCCATGAATTGCATAAAAATGTGAATTATGTTCATAAATCACTAAAAAAAATGTGAATCACTTCCATGAATCTGCAAAAAAACACGAATAACATTCATAAATTGCAAAAAATGCGAATTACGTCCAAGAGTTGTGTAAAAAAGTGAATTACATTCATAAATCCTATAAAAACACAAATAACGTCAATAAATTGATCAAAAAACACAAATTTCGTCGACAGGAAGCTGAAAAAAACGTAAATTATGTCTATGAATTGCATAAAAATAGCCAATTACGTCCATAAATCATGTAAAATGTAAATTACATTCATTAATCGCATAAAAATTGCGAATTATGTCCATAAATTGCTCAAAAATGCAAATTACATTCATAAATCGCATAAAAAACACGAATGATGACCATGAATTGCACAAAAAATGCGAATTACACCCAACATTAAATTAATTTGCAGAAAGTTTTTGGTTTATACAAGTTTGCCAACAAGAACCTACAAGTTATCCTGAAACCCATTCTAAACCAACAAAAATTTAATGGAAAGATAAATTTGTCCAAGAAAGACAAAATAATTTCCATTGACATACATTGACCAGAATCGAAAAATTCCTATTGAAATCTATCCTATACACTCCAAAACCAGAAAGAAAAAAATCCCTCCAAGAGTAACTCAATCTATCTGCTGCAAAATAAAATACATTGAAATGCAACTGAACAAGAACCTGAAAATTACATTTGAAATCAAACCGAAACCAGATTCAACCCCCCCCCCCCCCAAAAAAAAAAAATCCAACCATATCTCGATTCGGGTAAGAAAACTTAATTTCCATAGATACGTGTGGTCAGAAATCTGGAAATTCCAATTAGTCTATGGGTTAGCAAACCTTAATTCAATCTGAAAAAAAAAAAAAAAAAAAAAATGCTGACAAGCAGAGTTGTATAATATAGACGCACGCCATGTGCAGAAAATTTTATGAAGAAACAATTTTTATTTATTTATTTATGCAAAGAATTGCATAAAAAAAAAGTGTATCTCAACAAAGAATCATGTAAAAAAACCCAACATTTCGACAAAATATCACACGAAAAACGTTAATTTCATCCAAAGACCGCAATAAAAACATTATTTCAATCCATGAATCGCATAAAAAATATGAATTCCATGCATGAATCGCATAAAAAATGTGAATTACATGCATGAATCGCATAAAAATGTGAACTACATGCATGAATCGCTAAAAAAAAAAAAAAGCAAATTGCATAAAAAATGGGAATTACGTCCACAAATTGCTTAAAATGTGAATTACATCCATGAATCATGTAAAAAAGTGAGAATTATATTCATAAATTGTATGAAAAACGCAAATTACGTCTATGAATCGTGTAGTAAAACATGAATTATGTTTATAAATCGCTCAAAAAACACGAATTTTGGTGGCAGAAATCTGAAACTGAAATTACCTCTATAAAACGCATAAAAATACCGAATTGCATTCATGAATTGCATAAAAAATGTGAAATACGTTCATGAATCGCTCAGAAAACGCAAATTACATCCATGAATTGCATAAAAACGTGAATTATGTTCATAAATCCCTCAAAAAATGCGAATCACTTCCATGAATTGTGCAAAAAAAAACATGAATAACGTTCATAAATTGCAAAAAATGTGAATTACGTCCAAGAATTGGTAAAAAAGCGAATTACATTCATAAATCCTATAAAAACACAAATAACGTCAATAAATCGATCAAAAAACACAAATTTCGTTGATAGAAAGCTCAAAAGATGCAAATTATGTCTATGAATAGCATAAGTATAGCAAATTACGTCCATAAATCATGTAAAATGTATATTACATTCATTAATCGCATAAAAATCTCGAATTATGTCCATGAATCGCTCAAAAAAAGCGAATTCCATAAAAAACGTAAATTGGGTCCACAAATTGCTCAAAACGTGAATTACGTCCATGAATTGTTTAAAAAAGTGAGAATTACGTTCAGAAATTGTATGAAAAACACAAATTATGTCTATGAATCGTGTAGTAAATCGGGAATTATGTTCATAAATCACTCAAAAAACACTAATTTTGGCAGCAGAAAGCTGAAACGCAAATTACGTTCATAAATCGCTAATAAAATGCGAATCACTTCCATGAATCATGCAAAAAAAATACTAATAACATTCATAAATTTAAAAAAATGCGAATTAAGTCCAACAATTGGTAAAAAAAAGAATTATATTCATAAATGCTATAAAAACACAAATAACGTCAATAAATCGATCAAAAACACAAATTTCTTCGACAGAAAGCTCAAAAAATGCAAATTATGTCTACGAATTGCATAAATATAGCAAATTACATCCATGAATCATGTAAAATGTAAATTACATTCATTAATCGCATAAAAATCGCAAATTATATCCATGAATCGCATAAAAAACGCGAATTTGGTTCACAAATCGTCAAAACGTAAATTACGTCCATGAATTGTTTAAAAAAGTGAGAATTACGTTCAGAAATTGTATGAGAAACACAAATTATGTCTATGAATCGTGTAGTAAAACGGGAATTATGTTCATAAATCGCTCAAAAAACACGAATTTTGGCAGCAGAAAGCTGAAACGCAAATTACGTCTATAAATCGCATAAAAATAGCGAATAGTGTTTTGCATTCATGAATTGCATAAAAAACGCGAATTACATATCGCTCAAAAAACACAAATTACGTCCATGAAATGCATAAAAACATGAATTACATTCATAAATCACTCAAAAAATGCGAATCACTTCCATGAATCATGCAAAAAAACACTAATAACGTTCATAAATTACAAAAAATGCAAATTACGTCCAAGAGTTGTGTAAAAAAAGAGAATTAGATTCATAAATCCTATAAAAACACAAATAACGTCAATAAATTGATCAAAAAACACAAATTTCGTCGACAGATACTGAAAAAAATGTAAATTATGTCTATGAATTGCATAAAAATAGCAAACTACGTCCATAAATCATTTAAAATGTAATTTACATTCATTAATCACATAAAAATTGCAAATTATGTCCATAAATTGCTCAAAAATGCAAATTACATTCATAAATCGCATAAAAAACACGAATGATGACCATGAATTGTGCCAAAAAATGCGAATTACACCCAACATTAAATTAATTTGCAGAAAGTTTTTGGTTTTATACAAGTCTGCCAACAAGAACCTACAAGTTATCCTGAAACCCATTCTAAACCAACAAAAATTTAATGGAAAGATAAATTTGTCCAAGAAAGACAAAATAATTTCCATTGACATACATTGACCAGAATCGAAAAATTCCTATTGAAATCTATCCTATACAATCCAAAACCAGAAAGAAAAAAATCCCTCCAAGAGTAACTCAATCTATCTGCTGTAAAATAAAATACATTGAAATGCAACTGAACAAGAACCTGAAAATTACATTTGAAGTCAAACCGAAACCAGATTCAACCCCCCCCCCCCCAAAAAAAAAATTATCCAACCATATCTCGATTCGGGAAGAAAACTTAATTTCCATAGATATGCGTGATCAGAAATCTGGAAATTCCAATTAGTCTATCTTAAACCTAATCTGAACCTGAAAAAGGAAATTCCATATAACCGAAGCCCAGTATTCTATACAGGACAAAATATTTTCCATTAAAGCGCAACCTAACCAGAACTTGAAAATTCCATTTGAATTGAACCTGATTGAAACCTGAAAAAAATTTCCATCGAACCTTAACCTAATCCGAAAAAGAGAAAATTATTTCTGCCGATACACACTGACAAGAGTCTGAAAGTTAACATGAAACCTAATCCAAACCCAAAAAGGAAAAAACAATGGAAACACAAGTCTGTCCAAGAAAGACCAAATAATTTCTGTCCACATACACTGACAAGAATTTCAATTGAAATCTATCCTAAACCCAGTTCAAACACTACCGCCCCCCCCCCCCCAAAAAAAAAAATTCCAATTGTAACCCAATTTATCTGCGACAAAATAATATACTTGAAATGCAACTCAACAAGAACCTGAAAATTCCATTTGAAGTCAATCCGAAACCAGATTCAATCCCCCCCCCCAAAAAAAAAATATATATATTTAATCAAATCAAGATTTTAGAAAAAAAAGAACAATTTATGTCGATATGTATTGACCAGATCATGGAAATTCCAATAGAAGTCTTTCTCAAACCCGATCCGAATAACCTGAAACCCAATCCAATCCCCCCCCCCAAAAAAAAGTAAAATAAAAAAATTAGGAAATAAAAATCTGTTCAAGAAAGACAAAATAATTTCCGTCCCCATCCACTGACCAGAATTGAAAACTAGTACTTGAAATGCAACTCGGCAAGAACCTGAAAATTCCAATTAAAGTCAAACTGAATCGAGATTCAACCCCCCCCCCCCCAAAAAAAAAAAACAATTATCTAACCAAATCAAGATTTTTAGAAAAAAAAATTATGTAAATACGTACAGACTAGAGCATGGAAATTTTAATAAAATCTTAAACCCGATACAATCTCCCCCCCCCCCCTTACATAACTAACAAGAAGCCTTGATGACCCCACAAAACATAACTAACAAGAACGAAGAGTCATGCATACTGCATCGATTATGATGCATTTTCTGACTCATTCTGAATATTGTAAACTTATTGTCATTCATGTACAATAATTTTACCATTCTGTGCAAAAAAACAAAGCATAATTAACAAGAGTAAAAAATTTTCCATTAAACATGTTTATATACTTTCCATTTTATTCTGAATGCTTTAAACCTATCAGTTTCATCTTTGTATAGTAATCTTCCCATCCAAATCTCTCCCCCCCCCCCTGTTTATATATGTTTTGTGCAAACAGCAAAACATAAATAAACTAACAAGAATGAAAAGTTACACATACAGTATAGATTATGAAACACTTTCCAACACATTTTCATTATTGTAAGCCTATCATTTTAATCCATTTGCAGTAATTTTACCACTCTATATAAAGAAAAAATCATAATTAACAAGAAAGAAAAACCTGTGTGCAACATAGATTATGAAACACTTTCCAGCATATTCTGAATATTGTAACGGATATAGTTTTAATCAATCTGCAATATTACCAACCTATACAAAGGTTGAAACATAATTAACAAGAATCATGCACGCAGCATAGATTATGAAATACTTTCCAGCACATTCTGAATATTGTATTCCTGATCATTTTAATCCATCTGCAGTATATGTATCATCATGTGTAAAGAAAAACATAGTTAACTAGAATGAGAAATGATACATACAGCATAGATTATGAAATCCTTTCTTAGAAATACAATGCTGAATGTACATTACTTTCTTATCTTATACTAACGTACTTTACTACAGAGTTGTTTTTAACGAAATCAAGTAGCACAGCATATATTAATAATAAAATATGAAATATCTTTTTTTAAGTGGGTGGGGGAGGGGTAATTAAAGGTGATCAGAAATCATGAATATGAATTCTTTGCATTAGTCTTTAATTTTTTGTTTTTATCTTTTTATTATTAACCTAAAAAAAGCATTGATATCAGTACAAAAAACCCTGAACGGGTTAAAAGCTTGTGACGCAGCACTTTATCTTATATATCTAAGAATTTTAAATTTGGGACTTAAAACTAATGATATCAAAATTTATGTGACGCTATGCTATTAATTAATATATACATATATTAAAATTTATTCATTAAGGTTTTATCAATTACATCTTTCATAAATTCAAAATATGAATCTTAAAAGATATGATATCAAAATTTAAGTGACGCCTTGACGAGGCTTTAAACAATGTTTTAAAATTCCATTTATTTATTTATTGTCTAAATACATTTTCATATCTAAACAATACTTTTCATTTTCCAATACACTGTTAAATACATCGCTTTCACTGAATATATATAATGCACTGAAATATATTTATTTGAATAAATAGATTTATCTTTTGGGCTACGCTATCCAAAATAAAAAATAACGTTTGAATAAATATTTTTTGCGTCATTGTATCTATTTGCATCTATTTAACTTACTTTGGATACAATGACGCAAAAAATATTTATTCAAACGTTATTTTTTATTTTGGATAGCGTAGCCCAAAAGATAAATCTATTTATTCAAATAAATATATTTCAGTGCATTATATATATTCAGTGAAAGTGATGTATTTAACACTGTATTGGAAAATGAAAAGTATTGTTTAGATATGAAAATGTATTTAGACAATAAATAAATAAATGGAATTTTAAAACATTGTTTAAAGCCTCGTCAAGTCGTCACTTAAATTTTGATATCATATCTTTTAAGATTCATATTTTGAATTTATGAAAGATGTAATTGATAAAACCTTAATGAATAAATTTTAATATATGTATATATTAATTAATAGCATAGCGTCACATAAATTTTGATATCATTAGTTTTAAGTCCCAAATTTAAAATTCTTAGATATATAAGATAAAGTGCTGCGTCACAAGCTTTTAACCCGTTCAGGGTTTTTTGTACTGATATACATATACATATATTAACTGCAACATAGCCAACCACAAATACATTCTAATGTACAAAGTACCAACGATCTGACGTAATAGGTATGTTCAAAAATCCTAAGTTAAACTGACATTTTGCCAGTCTATGAATTTTAAAGGTCTTTGGGAAAAAAACAGTCACTTTTGAAATGTCAAAATCTCAAATTGGTTTCTTTTATAGAGCAAAAAGAAATTAATAGAGTGGAGGTATTATCTCTGGAGATGATGCTTAAGATGTAACCCTACATTAAGTCCAATTAAGTACCAACAAAAGCACCTGCTTTGACACGCCTATCAATTGGCGAAATTTTAAAATGAAGGGCCAAAATCACAGTCAAGTGAAATCCAGCCACCCCATTGGTCGTGTGGTAAGGGTGAAAATCACGAACTTGTTTCTCCATTTGAAAAAGGTGAGGGGGAAAGTATTTTTTAAACGATTGTTACCGTCTGTTCTTATTTAAGATAAACCATCGAAACTAACTCAATTAAGATATTTTGATGCCATTTTATAAAATGAGAGTGAAAAATTTAGATTATAAATGAAAAGAGATAAGATTTACTTCAAAACTGCCGCTACAATTTTTTCTCGGAAAAAGGAGTATGACAACATTTACCCAACTGCTAAGAGATTGTTCCCTGAAAAGGACGCGGCTCAATGACCAATGAGGTGTTTGGATTTCACCGGACTGTGATTTTGGCCCTCCATTTTAAAATTTCGCTATCAATTGAAACAGGTTTAAACCTGTATTTTTTTTCTCTCGTTTTTAAAAAAAGATCTAATTTATCGCTTCACCGGTAAAAATTTATTAATTATTTTATCATATGTGTTTTAAATATCAATATAGAAAATTATTTTAACGTTTTGCTTGAAAATATAATATTATTTTGTTAGTACATTAAAATCGTCTGCAGTCAGAAATTTATATTTTAGATTAATATTTATTACTTAAGTTTTCATACATGATTTTAAAAGAATGTTTTCATCATTATATTTTAAATATTTATTTACATGCAATTATTAAGTCATAAACATTTTTCATCTACGTTTTAAAGTATTGAAAATTACATTAATGAAGGAAACTTTTAGTTATACAATTTCTAATTCGTATCAAATGTTTTCAATATCTTATTTAATTTTAATTTGATATATAATTATTGCTAATTTTCCAATTTCCTTCATTTTAAAAGCGAATATTTATTCTAATAAATAATAATAGAACGAAGACCATTTTAAAAATTTGCTATTTCCTCTTGAAATATGCTTCAACTGTAATTCATTTCTTTCAATTCGTCTTATAATAGAAAATCTCTTCCACGTCCTTTTGTTTGCCACATTAAATTTGAGTGATAAATGGTTTCATATCGCAAACCTTTTTTGTGCTTACTTCACCTCCACTTCTTCTTATTCCTCCATGGGTTTCTTTAATTCTGTCTCAGCTTTCTTATTACTTCTGCGAAAATTTTTACACAACCAACCAACCGTAAACAAATGAAAGATAAAAAAATTGGGAAAAGATGATTTTTTTTAGAGTGACCTCTTGATTTTAATTAATTACTCAGTTAATAATTGGAATTTTGAAATTCTGAAGCTCAGGTGCATCAGGAGAGATATTGGGCTACACTAAAAAAAAATTTGAGCTTTGTACGTGCTGTAGATTTTGCTAGCCATCGCAGACACACACACAGACACACACACAGACAGAGCGTTTTGTTCTTTTATTAGTATAGATAAGATTATATCAATAAACGTTTAGAAATTACGTAAAAAATATAGAATGTGTAGTTTTATACAATATTTTACAATGCCAATTACTGATCAATGACGCGCTTAAGAGGAAAATTCAGCGTCATTCATTGCTGATGACGTGGCACTAACTGTGTTAAGCCACATTTTCAAATTGAATCTTAAAATAAATAAAGTACAGGCATTACTGTACTAATTAAATTTTAAATTAATATCAGTAAAGTTAGAAAATTGTAAAAAAAATGAGAAAATATAAAGTAAATTAAATTTCCCTGCATATTTAATTTTTGTTAGTATAAAAGCTCCATACACAATCCAATTGCGTTTCTTTGAAAAAAGTTTTGATACTTTATTTTGATTTGGAAGCATAATAGTTAACAATATATTTTTTGAAGCAGAAATGCCGATGTTTTTCCAGCTATTCAACAAGAAAGAAAAAAAATGTTAAGGATATAATTCATTGAAAACGTAATATGAGAGTTGTGGCTCTAAAAGTCTAAAAGAGTAACTGCGCGATATTTTTTGTTTATTTTTTCGTATATCTGTATTTGTTGTTTCGTATATTTTTGGTTTAGTTACGTTTTGGTTTTGCTATATATTTTATGTTTAGTATTAGTGATTCAGATGAAAAACAACTGAAATTGTGGAGTATTTCTTTCCAAAAAATGAGTTTATTTATATAGAACATCATGAAAACTACACTTTAATGCTAGAAAATCTCATCTTGAATAATATTTGTCAGTATTATGTAGTCGGTTTAAGCTATTTAATCGCTGTTTTTTAAATCCATATTTTTGAACAATAATAATGTTTCATCAAAATTCTGTTAATGGCAAAACGTTTTATTTCATTTAATAATTTTTGATACCTAAACTTTCTTGTACTTAAATTAGTAAAATTTAAGAAATGCAATTTTAATCTGAATTTTTTATGTAAACTGTAAAATTAAAAAAAAACTTAAACTTAAAAAAAGATAAAATTAATAAAAGTACATTTTTAAAAGGAAATAAAATTCATGACAACATACAATTAAATTTCTGTGAAAATCGCTTAGAAAGTAAATTTTCTTCTGAAAACAGCAGCTGTGAAAATATATTTATTTCAAAAGGCAATGCCACTAATTTTCTATCTGCTCCGCAAAAAAGAAACACTGATAATATACAGTGCGTTTCAAAAGTTTAAGCACAACAGAAAATTACAAAATAAAATTTTATTAATGAGTGAAAGTTAATTTCCTTTTTACATAATCTACAAATTGTAGTTTTAAAAAGATAGTTAGCAGATTTATATTATATTATAAAATTTTTTAATAATAAAATTTATCAAAACAACAAAAATGAATGTGTCAAAAGTTTAAGCACAATAATTTTTAGTCTTTAGCAGAGCAAAAAAAAATAATAATAATACTTGATTATTGCTCCTTTCTGCTAAATTACTTTAAATATACAATCTTCCATCGATAAAATGAGATTCTGTATTGTTTCTGGTTCAATTTTAAACCAAGCGTTCTGAATGGCATCTTTCAAATCTTTAACTGAAGCATACTGCTTTCCATTTGGATAAACTGCATGAGTGAAAATACCCTATATATTTTCTATAGGGTTTAAATCAGGACTAATTGTCGGCCATTTCAAAGCAGACACTTTTATCGATTTAAGCCACGATGAAGTTTAGTTTGAGGTATTTATCGAAGCATTGTCATGTTGAAATAATCATTTTTCTCCCCCCAGAACCTCGGTAACAGGAAGCAAATAATTGGCAAGTGTCTCTTGATAGTTTTCAGAGTTTTTACGACCACTGATGAATGCTAGATATTTCTGACCATTGAAATAAATAGCCCTCCATACCATTACAAAACCACCATCATGTTGTCGGCTAAATACACTCCTAGGTTCTTTGCGGAGATCATGACAATAGTACTTAAATCCATCAGGTCCATCGAGGTTCCATTTTTTTTCATCACTGAATATGACATTCAGCCACTTTTCACCAAATGACATATGCTCTTTTGCCCATTGAAATCTAGCTTCTTTATGATGTCGTTTGAGACACGGTAATCGAGCTATTTTACGGTATTTGATGTATTTGAAATCCAAAATTCTTCTATGAACAGTTTTTTTCGATATTTGTCCTCCAACTGCATGTTTTATTTGCGAAAGGGAGTAATTGCCAGTTGAAGCCAAATTTCGGATACGGCTATCTTCGCGCATACTAGTCACTCGCGGCCTTCCTGAACGAAATTTTCGTTTGAAATTATTACCACGAGGCAAAATTTGATGAATACCTCGTTTTGATCTTTTTAATGTACTTGCAATTTCAGAAACAGACTTAGATATTGCTCTCATACTCCATATTTTTATCACCTCCTCCTCTGATAATTCTTTCGACCGACGCATTTTGTACTAACTCATAAACAACAACTAACTGCTTCTTATACACCCAGAAATTGTTTGCGCGCGCAACCGCTTACGTCAGATTGTAAAATTTGCATAAAAACGATTTTGTGCTTAAACTTTTGACACGGTTATTTTTGTTCTATTCCTAAACTCCTTGGTTTGAAATTAAAATTTAAAAGTTAATTTCAATGAATATGATGTTAAATTCGATATTATTAACATACACATGACAGATATTGAAATAAAGTGAGTATTTAAAGTTGTATTTGAAAATTGCTATTGTGCTTAAACTTTTGATACGCACTATATTTCAGTGAAGACATAATACGAGAGTTGTGACTCTAAAAGTCGGCTACCAGTCGATTGCGCGATCTCTTTTGTTTATACATGTCTGTATCTGTATTATTTCATATGTTTTTCGTTTGTTTACGTTTTGTTGTTACTATATATATATATTTATATTTAGTACAAGTCATCCGTATAAAAAATAACTGTCATTTATAGATGCTTTATTTTCAGAAAATATGCTTATTTATAAATTTAACAATAAAAAATTACAGGAAGTAAGATTAGATTATCTTATTAGAAAAAAATATTTGTTTATATTATCCTTTTAAGGTATTATGTGGTATCTTTAATCTATCAAAACTCAACTCTGCAAATTCATAGTATTCAGAGCAGTATTATTTATTCAAAATTCTAGTAATACTAAAAGTTTTATTTTTCCTTTTCAATTTAAAAGTAAACTTATTTTTACTTAAATCAATAATTTTAAATTTAAGAAATATAATTGTAATCTGTATTTACAATATGAATTCAAAAATTTAGAAAACAAAATATGTACTAAACTATTTTTTTAAAAGTTAATAGTAGTACAATCTATTCAAAGAACTTCTATTTAAAAAAATAGAAGTCCTCATAAAATCTAATTAAATTTCTCTGAAAATCTATTAGATAGAAAATTTTCATCTGAAAACAACAGCTGTGAAAATAGATTTATTTCGAAACGAAGTTACAGAGTTTTTGCAATTGCTCAACAAAAAGAAAAACTGATGATATATTTCAGTGAAGACTTAATACGAAATATTTTACTCTAAAAGTCAAGTATGTGTCACTTGCGCTATGTCTTTGGTTTATAGACGTCTGTATCTACTATATCGTATATTTTTCGTTTATTTACGCTTCGTTTTTACTATATACGTTTTATATTTAGTACAAATCATCCGAATAAAAAAAAGAATTGTCATTTGTAGAGCTTTTTTTCAGAATTTTTTTTTAATTTATAAATAAAAGAAGAAAAAATTCTAGGAAATAAGACTAGAATATCTTATCTGAAAAAAGTATTTGTTTATATTTTCCTGTTAAAGTATTATGTGTTTTTTTTAATCTATTAAAACTTAACTCTGTAAATTCTAAGTATTCAGAACAGTATTATTAATTTAAAATTCTACTATTGCTAAAAGTTTCATTTTTCTTTTTTAATTTAAAAGTAAACTTACTTTTACTTAAATTAATAATTTTAAATTCAAGAAATATAATTATAATCTACACTTGCAATATCAATTCTAAAATTTAGAAAAAAAAATGCATACTAAACTATTTTTTAAAGTTAGAAATAATGCAATTTCAAAAGAAAATAGAAGTCCTCACAAAATCCAATTAAGTTTCTGTGAAAATCTATTAGAAAATAACTTTTCATCTGAAAACAGCAGCTGTGAAAATACATTTATTTCGAAAAGCAATGACACCGTTTTTTCAGCTACTCAACAAAAAAGAAATGCTACTATTATATTTCAATGAAGACGTAAACGAAAGATTTTGCTCGAAAAGTCAAGTAGTCAAGTATCTGTCTATTGCGCGATGTCTTTCTTTTTTATTCACGTCTATATTTAAATATATGTTGTTTCGTATATTTTAGTTTATTTACATTTTTTACTAAATATGTTTTCTATTGAGTGTAAATCATTCAAATAAAAAAATAATTGTCGATTGTAGAGTATTGATTTCCTCTGAAAATCTGTTAATTTATAAATAAAAACGTAAAAAAATGCCAGCAAATAAGACAAGAATATCTCATCTGAGAAAAATATTTGTTTATATTATATTATTAAAGTAATATGCGGTCTTGTTAATCTATTGAAACTTAAATCCATAGCTATGCAGAACAGAATGATTTCCTTAAAATTCTAGTAGCATTGCTAAGCGTTTCATTTATCCTTTTTAATTGGAAAAGTAAACTTACTTTTACTTAAATAAAAAATTTTAAATTCAAGGAATGTAATATTTATCTGGATTTCTAATATGATTTTTAAAATTTAGAAAACAACACATATACTACATTATTTTTAAAAGTTAGTAATAGTACAATTTCAAAAGATAATAGAAGTTCTGACTAATTCGAATTAAATTTCTGTGAAAACCGATTGTTTTTCATATCAAAACAACATCTGTGAAAATATATTTATTTCGAAAGGCAGTGACACTGTTTTTCCAGCAAATAAACAAAAAAAAAAAAAAAAAAAAAAAAAAAAAAAAAAAAAAAAAGACGCGTATGATATATTTCATCTGGAGAGTAGTAAGTGAGCTGTAAATATAAAAATTCTGAAATGATTTGATTATGTTTCGCATTGTGTATTTTTCATAATTTTACTATCTTAAGTTTTTTATTCAACTGTATTTCTGCAGTGTACCTCTGTAAATGTCATAGAAATAAAAATTTAGGGGAGGCTCAGTTTAAGCAAAAAATAAATTATTTTGAGCCTCCCATGGAAAAGATTCTAGGTACTCTAAAGGAATTTCTGTTCCAAAAATTCAAACAAAATTCTGTTTCAAAATCTAATTTAGTTTTGAAACCCTTTCATGTTTTGCAGAATTATTAAATTGTATATGAAATATCTGTTATAACCCTCGCTCATCCTATCTGCACATATGAAGCTGATATGATGTTTAATATTGAACTAGTTATACACGGAAAATTTTCATCATCATCATTACTTTTCTTATCATAAAATGAAGTTATTAAAACAGTTTAATTTTAATGTGACTACAATGTGAATGTGCACTAATTTATCAATATGCGTCAGAGAGAGAAAAAATTACAACCCCACTCTATTTTCCCTTCTATCTACGGTCCTGGCGGTGAGAAACAAGTTTACAGCTTGTTTCTTGATTTAGGCTTCGTTTACATTTATATGATTACAGATTTATAAAAAATTTAAATTTAAAAAGTTTCATAAATACTTGTATAGCAGTTTTTTTATGCGAAAAGGAGTCCAATTGGAATTGTTAGTTGAAATTGTCGATTACCATTATTTATATTTATCACAAACACCTGATGCTTCGTTTAATATTAAACATGTTAAAAATATTAAAATATATGGCTAAAGTACAATTTTGTATTTCTGAAACATAATTATTTTATTTACAATGAGTTTTCGTTGTTTTTATCACATTTATGTATTTAGTATCATATTATATCCAAACGTGAATTTATAAAATTTTATAACTGTAAAATATATTTGACTTACAATTACTTTCCGTTGTTTTTAGTATATTTATGTATTTAAGATCATATTATGTATTTAAGATCCAAATTATATTATATCAAATTAAATAAATTATATTATTAAATAATTTATAAAAGCGAATTTATAAAATTTTAAGACTGTACTCGTTATTCATATATTACATAATCTATATCTTAATATAGGTTGTAATTAGTAACTTATGTCTTCTAAAAAATAAAAGATTGAAATATTATTACTTCAATGAAAAATTGAGTTCCACATATTTTTTTAAATGCAATCGAAAACTTCTCTATTCCAATCTCAATATTTCTTTTTAAATGATAAGCTCAATATAAGTTATTCCCAAGATGAAGCAAAAAGATAAGGAGCTGTATCCATATATACATTAATTAATGACAATATAACAAACACAATATTGCACGTACTACTGTATTTGAATACAGCCCCTCATCTTTTTGCTTCTTTTTGTAAAGAACTGATTTTGAGTTAATCTATCAATGATAATTTTCAGAATTTCCAAGCTATGTTTTGGGGACTTTTCCAGAAGTCCTTCTATACAGTTAGCTAACACATTATACAATTTATATATTCACTGCTATCATGCAAGCGTACCGAAACATTATTTAGTAAACCTACTCATTTTTCATACAATTTTCATTATTTTTTAATTCTACTTACAAGAGCATTATGTTCAATATCGTTTGTCATATTGACTGAAAAAAATCCATTTTTTTATATTAAAAAATCTGGAAAATATAAGCAAAACACATAGAAAATTTGGGACTGATTTTACAAAAACTTTAATTTTTCTACGAGTACACATGCTATCCTCATAAAAATTAATAGTTTATTGCAACATTTGTTTTGCTAGGGTTACCCAAACGATTATCGTTATTCTTCAAATTTTTGATTGTCTCTAAGGGATTTCTGGGAAAAAAAAACTTCACGAAAATATATGACCACGAAAACATATCTCTTATGTTTAGACACCTGCGGTTTCAGAATAACTCGACATGTACCTTCCTAGATATTTAGCAAAATGTGTAAAATTTCAAGTGCCTGATCTTCTTTGGATAGTGCATAATTACTTTACTAGCCATTAAGTGAATGTTGTTCAAATTTCTGAGTTTTCAATTATCGAACTAAAAGATAAAAGTTATGACGCTAAATTGTTATAAATCTAAAAGTTTGTTGTGTTAGAAGGTTTCAAAATAATATATTTTAATCACTGCGGGTTTGTATGAAGTTTTTTGCCCTTATTTTATGCTATTTTTATTGTCTTTTTTATATCAAAATTCAGCGATTGAGAAATAGTGAGGTGTTAACAAATTTCACTCTGTACAGGTCTTTAATAAGATACCTTGCTGCTCCTCAATTATCAGATTTTGTAATGGGAAAGTCATGATGTTTTCACAAGCACAGCCGCGTCAATTGGGCGGAATACACAACAGCTTGCTTTTCCCCTTCCTTTCCCTTTCCGCGGGCGTCCATGTGTGCACACAATTACGCCTGATATTATAATCGCTTTTCTCGTTTACTGACTACATAATCCCAAAGCGGCATACCTAAATTTCACCTGGTTTCTTTTTTACAACGTTTTGTGACTTCTCATTTAAACACTTTAATATCAGTTATAAATATCATTTTTTATTTGAATTTTACAGTTTAATATTATGCATATCAAATAAAATTTAGATATACAATCATTTATATTTTTCGTCCACACTTATTAGACTCATAATTCTTAGCGGCGCTTTTTAATATGTTTCAAGATAATTCCTATGTATCAACGCTTATCTTTTTTATTATATTTGTTATCGAAAATATTTATGTGACTATAGAATGTAAAAAGGCAATTTATTTATTCTAAAGGAACAACATAAAAATAACATTTATTTCTTTGTTTTTAATATTTTTAGCATATGAGAACCAAAGTTAATAAAAATTAATGTATATATACAGGGTGTTTCAAAAATGACCGGTATATTTGAAAAAATAATAAAAATTAAACGGGCAGCGATAGAAATACACCGTTTGTTGCGATATACTTGGGACAAAAGCAAATTTTCAGGAAGACAAACTTTAAACTTTAGAAATTAGTTACAATTTTCAACAACAGATGGCGCGGCAGGTTATTTGAAAGATATAGAAGAAAACTCAGTCTGTGAGTTCGCCATTCTGTATGTCGTCTTTCTGCTGTAAGCATATGCTGTTCCCAGATTGCAAGTTTGCTTTGAAAAAATGTTTTTTTTTTCCTTAGAACACAGGATTTTTAACTTGAAAGACCAGGTGTTCCG
Source organism: Maratus speculifer (assembly GCA_964019185.1). Taxonomy (NCBI): domain Eukaryota; kingdom Metazoa; phylum Arthropoda; class Arachnida; order Araneae; family Salticidae; genus Maratus; species Maratus speculifer. Next base: position 150,344,459 of record OZ025302.1, read on the forward strand.
CCACAATTCAGAAACGATTAAACAATTGAATCAGTACATCTCTTTTGCATGTCAAGCCATCCCGCCTGGCACGTTTACAAAGGTTTCTGGTGATTTCGTTCAGAGACTATGCTATATTATTGCTGCGCATGTTGGATATGTGAAAAATATCGTATTTTAGATTTTCCCAGAGTGCAGCGCCATTTGTTGTTGAAAATTGTAACTAATTTCGAAAGCTTGTCTGCTTAAAAATTTACTGTCGTCCCAAGCATATTGCAACAAACGGTGTATTTATATCGCTTCCCATTTAGTTTTTAAAAACTTTTCAAATATACCTGTCATTTTTTAAACACCCTGTATATACCCTATATAAATCCCAATAACAGTCTTTGAAATTTTCCAGTTAGCATTCTGTACTTACACATAATATTAAGGTAATAGACTGTATTTTTTTTAGAAATTAAATTTAGAAAAATGAAAACATTTGTATACTGTTATTATTCGCTATTTTATTAGTTTAATCTATTTTCAGCACACATATATCAATTGGATGAACAGAACTGAAATAAAAGAAAATATATACCATGTGTTCGATTTTCAAAACAAGATAGAAAAATGTAAAAGCTACTAATACTTTTAAAGAAGAATTGCATATCTCTGTTCGTTTTCCGTGATTTGATAAAAGCATAAAATCTACTGAAACGAAATTTTCTGCTTCACGTACTGTAAACAGATTACTGTCTATATATAAAGAACAGAAATCTAACTGTTAAAATTTTTAGAGCTTTATTTTTTATTTATTTATATATTTTTAAACGTGTTACATCCTGCGTAATACGCCCTAGTGTTTTTGTTTTTGTTGTTGTTATTGTTGTTGTTGTTGTTGTTTGTTTACTTGTTTGTGTTGTATTAACTGACTGGATGCGTTATTCCTAGAAAAATATTTTAATGCAAATTTTTGTACTTCGCATACTATTATTTGTTTACAAATAGACTTATTGTTGAAAATGTAGAGCATTGACCAGTGGCGTAGCTAGGGTGGGTGACACCCGGGGCGGACGTAAATGGTGTCACCCCCCCCACACACACACCACCAACATAAACGTGAGCAGGAAGAAGAGAATTATTTTTATATTTCAGATAGTATAGTAAAAATGTATCTGCTATATATTAGCATACCCTGATTGTATTCATGTTTAAAACCAGATTACGACAAAATTGATATATTTTTACATTTGGGGATCCATGAATCCGTTTTTGCTATTTAAAACTTATTGCATATAGGATAGATGTGCCAGTAATGGACCCCCTTAAGGAATTTCTCTAAAAAATAATTTTTTTATTCATAGTTATAATTATCATATTGCAATTTTTTTCATATTATATTAATCTTTCAACAATATTTAACTAATCCCAAAGTTACATTTCCCAATAGAAATAAAAATTTAATTTTAAATAATAGAAATATGTCTAAACACCGAAAAGCCCAGTAATGGACCACCTATGCTCCAGTAATGGGCCACCCAACAAAAAATAACAGATAATTGATTTTAGGTGCTTCCGTAATTATGTGAATACGTAGCATCTATAGCTGTCGTTCAATCTGTCCGTCTGTCTGTCCACATATAACAACGCAAAAACTATCCAACCGAATCGTTTGAAATTTAAAATACATAAGCATTACATAATTTTGTTAAGTCATTTCAAATTTTATGAAAGTCGGGTGAATAGATCAATTACAGGGAAAATCAAAAGGATTCCGTTACATTACGGTCAATGGGAAAAAGTTTAAAATGCATTTTAAAAGGTTGAAATTTAAAACATATAATTATTACATAGTTTTGTCGAGTCATTTCAGATCTTATGATAATCAGATGCATAGACCAATTACAGGGACTATCAAAAGTATTCCGTTACATTACAGTCAATGGGGGAAAAAAGTTGCACATGCATTTTAATGGTGTTACACTCATTCGAACATAATAAAATTGACATGAACCTATGACGTATATATATACTAAAATATGAATTCTGTACAATCTAGGATGCAAAGAATATTTCTTATTAAATTACAGGGCCACACAAAAGTATTCCACTACACAATGCTATAAAGGGAAACATTGTTTGGGACATGTTTTAATTATATTAAACTGTGCCACATTTTTTGAATATAATATACGTTGCTGAGGTGTAATGAAAATTACTTCCTGTATGTTTATAGGAACACAAAGAGTTCAACCACTGTACTGTATCCGAAGTATTGTCTACTATATGAGGAAGATCTGTATATTTTTAAAACTTCGTTATCGTATGAACGCAACTCATTTGCTACGCTTCACGTGCAATTTCCAACTTGTTTCAATTGTATTTTGCTCCAGGACTTAATGAAAGCATACTAATAAAACAAAATATTAAAGCTTAAGTTATCAATTCATTACATTAAAGGATTTATAATGAAAAAACATAAAACAAAATATTTAAATTTATGTTATGAATTTATTATAATCATGGATTTATAATGTGGATATAAAACAAAATATTAATGATATTATTAACTGTTTATTATTAACTAATATTAAAGGATTTATATTGTAAAGATATAAAACAAAATATTTAAATTTAAAGGATTTATAAGATAAAGACAATGTTTTACTGAAATCAAGTTTAGATAAAATAAGGCATTAAAAAAAGTCTCCAATCTTCATTCATATCATTATCTAAATGATGTGCTGTGCAACTATGAAAGATAAAAAACAGATCTTCAATTTTATCATCCCTTTCCGATAGTCCAAAGTATTCAATATGGAATTTTAGAATGAATTTAAAATGATAAATTTTCTTGCACTATCCAACCATTATCAGATAACCATATAGCCCATCAATTTTGCACAAATTGATTCCACATCTTACCTTCTGAGATGCTTATATGGATATATTATCACAAATGGAACAGTCTCATTATTTGCTGAAAAATATCCCATAACAGTGATTTGTTCTTTTTCGTTATTTGGTACTACATAATACACATCTTTAACTGATTTTGGTCCCAAAATTTTCCTTGTTTTAAGAACACAAAAGAAACCTTGTTTTAACCTTATTGAAAATTCTCTTTGTATGCTTTAGAATTCGGAAGAAAATATAAATAATATCTTCTTCCAAATATGATTTTACATTTCTGAACCAACTTAAAACAACTTTTTTGTAACGGCACATCTAGATTTTAGGTAGATTTTGTAAGAAATATTACCTATTGCAATCGCACCAGTTTATATATCTATCTATCTATCTATCTGTCTATCTATCTATCTATATATCTCACTTTTTTATGGACACGATAACTTCTTAAATTTTTCACCAATCTCCACCAAACTTGTACATAAAATCAAAGGGGATAAAATCTTGGCTAAGTTCGTTAATGGGCAAAATCGGACCAAGGGGGTCGGAATAGGGGGCGTTTTTGTGAAAACCGAAAAAACGCCATAACTTCTTAATTAAAGTAGATATCGAATCGGTTTAAAGTTTATATTACTTCTTAAAAATAGGCCAAAAGTATATGCATGACAGATTTTTGATAAATTTAGAAGTGGGCTCAAGGGGCGAAAAAAACAAGGATTTTGAGGGAAAAAAATTCATAACTTCGTCAATTTTCAAGATATCAAGTCCATCTAAATTTTTTGTAAATGTTCTTAAAATTATCTAAAACTTTTGTATTTACAAGTTTTTGATAGGACCAACTTTTACCGACGAAAAAAATTAAAAACGAAAAGAAAAAGGGCGCTGAAAAAAGAGAAAAATCTATAACTCCGTCAATTTTTAAGATATCAAATCTGATTAAATTTATTTTACATCTTCTCAAAAATATCTACAACTTTTATATTGACAAGTTTTTCATAGGATCAATTCGTATAGCAAAAAGAAATTAAACAAAAATAGGAGTTGGAGAAAAAACCTCAAATCCAAACTGCTTATATTCTGACTCATTTTTAAATTCATTTTTGATTCTAAACGCATCCAAATGGTAGATCCTCTTATTTAGAAACTGTATAAAGTGACGCATTGGTCAATTTTCTGATAAAGACAGAATATATTTCAAAAAAGGCTACCAAAAAGGGTATTTTGAACAGAATTTCCGAAAGTCATCCGGACTGAAAATTGAAGGAAGTATTTAAATAAGAAATTGCGTTTTTTTCTGACTCGTTTTTAAATCCATTTCTGTTCTCAAACGCATCCAATTTACAGATCCTCTGATTTAGGAACTATATAATGTGATGCATTGGTCAGTTTTTTGATAAAGACGGAATATATTTCAAAAAAGGCTACCAAAAAGGGTATTTTGAACAGAATTTTCCGAAATCATTGTGACTGAAAATTTAAGGAAGTGTTCAAATAAGAAATTGCGTTTTTTTCTGACTCGTTTTTAAATCCATTTTTGCTCTCAAATGCATCCAATTTACAGATCCTCTTATTTTGGAACTATATAATGTGATGCATTGATCGGGTTTTTGATAAAGACAGAATATATTTTTAAAAAGGCTACCAAAAAGGGTATTTTGAACAGAATTTCCCGAAGTCTTCGTGATTTGAAAATTTAAGGAAGTTTTCACATAGCAAATTGCGTTTTTTATGACTCGTTTTAAAATCCATTTTCGCTCTCAAACGCATCCAATTTACAGATCCTCTTATTTAGGAACTATATACTGTGACGCATTGGCCAGTTTTTTCATAAAGATAGAATACATTTTTTAAAATGCTGTCAAAGTGAGTATTTCGTACAAAATTTTCCGAGCAATCATGAATAAAGAATTAAGGATGTATTCAAACAACAAATAGGTTATTTTATGACTCATTTTTAAATTCAATTTTTTTCTCAAATGCATTCGACTGACAGTTTTTTGTTATTTAGGAGCTGTATAATGTACTGTTTTGGTCGATTTTTTTAATAAATTCAGAATCTATTTCAAAATATGTTGTCAAAACGGGCATTTGAGCTGAATTTTTCTTAAGATGATTCTGATAAAACCAGTTTTTGAAGAAAAATTAAATTAAAAATTTTTCATAAACGTCCAAATGAAGTTATTAAACTGGGTTTATCTCTAATCATATATTTTTTTTTGTTGAATTGAGCACTCTTCGAAATCTACCTCCGCCTATAGGCCCAGCCGACAGGGATTTTTGTCAAATGTACCGCTTGTTTATTGTACCAATTTTGGATGACTTTTTAAAAACCAACTATTTATAAAGAAATTGCCTTTATTAAATTCTAATAGGTAAAATTTAAGTATTAAATTTGATTATTTAGCTTTTCAGTTAAATCAAAATATTTTATCTCTACTAAAATAACACTTTTTGTATTGGTCACTTGGGTGGTCCATTACTGGAAAATCACGAAATAAGCAATGCAGTAATGGTGGTGTTGGTGTATTTTTGTCGGCCGATTATCTACGCTATGGGATATAGGCCCTATGGGGTGGGTTGCCCTCCGTGGGTGTCTTTCTAAGGGAACCTAACCCGTATTTATGCAAGGTTCGAAGAAAACCACGGAAAACTTCGAACGGTTAGGCCGACGGTCGCGATTGGGTTCGAACCCAGCACCTACCGTCTACCAGTTTGGAGGTCAGAACCTCGCGGCCACTGCTGGGGCTCAATGCAGTAATGGACCACCCCTCCTAAAATCTTAAATAAAATTTTGTAAATAGCCAGTGGTATATTAAATTCGATGTTTTATATTGCTAACCAAACAAAAACTTTCAATTTTTATGGAAAAATAAAAAAGATATAAACTAAGCAAGTAAAGTCAGCTCTTAGCATGTTTATTAAGATTTTCAGTGAAAAACGAAAAAACTGTGAAACTTTATTTTCTGCTTCCTAATTGTTTTGACGAAAAGTGTAAAAAATTAATCCAGCTTATAAAGCATGCAAGGTGGAGTTCAGAAAAAATTTATAAAAGCTTAACTATTATTTATTATTTTTTTATAAACCCAAAAGTGCGAGGTGGCCCATTACTGGAAGGTGGTCCATTACTGGCACATCTACCCTATATGTGCGTGATTAGAATTTCAAAACTTTGGCAATATTGTATTAGCTCTCTCACACACACATACACACAAATTACATTGAGACATTATCGAAAAAACACCAAAAACAAAGTTTGGGACCACTTGGTTTGGAATCTTTAAAAAAAAGAAGAAATCAACATACATTCATATAGATGGGGGAAATGGATTCAGAGAGCATCAAAATGTTAATTATACCAATACTCAGAGTTCTATAATATAGACGCACGCGTGCACGCCATGTGCAGAAAAAATTTATGAACTTTGCAGAAAATTTTAGGAACGAAACAATTTCATTTTTTAAACTTTTTTAGCGTCAAAAAATTAAAAATATTCTGCCAATTTTATGTACGATTTATTTGCTATTAGCGTCCAATTAACAGAAAAGTTGAAAATTTTAGTCATTTCATGCTTAAAACTTTAAAATTCCTCAATCCGGTATATCGAACACCAAAAATCGTGAATTTCATGCATCGCAGTTTCGTAAAAAATCAATTTTGTCAATCGTTTTCAGGAAAAACCCTCCAATTTCGTCGAATTATCAAGGAAAAAACACGAACTTATTCAAAGTTCTGCGGATAAAGCGCAAAATATCGTTAAAAGACCACGAAAAAATGCAAATTTCATCAAAAGACAGGGGAAAAAAATTCGCCAAAAGATCGTAAGAAAAACGCGAATTTCTCCGAAAGACTTCGTAAAAATTGCGAATTTCAACAAAGAATCGCGTAAAAAACATGCATTTCGACAAAGGACTGCATAAAAAACTATTATTTCGACAAAAGACTGTATAAAAACTCGTATTTTAAAAAAAGATCATAAACAAAATACAAATTTAGACAAGAGATCAGTAACCTTATTTATACCCGGTTCTAAAAATTATACTACTATCCTTAAGTAAAAAAACTATAACCAAACTCAAAAAGTACAAATGGACAATAGATATTGACTTCAGGTATCCCATTTAAAACAATAAAGAGAGAAAATCGTAAAAAATACTCCAACAGGTTTAACATTAGCGTTCGAGTTACCACATAACTAGTGTAGGTAACTCTTAACTCGCTATAGTAATGTTGTCGATACACGTACATAAAAATACCGCTCCTAAGGGAAGGTGATAACATAAAGCTCTCTATGATTTATATGTAGAGCTGTTCTATATGTAGGGATCTATGTAAAAAAAATGTCGAAAAAATATGAAACATGGTAAATATAATATTTCATCTCTCTAATGATCCCCTTTCTTAAAAAAAATTTCTAAGGAAAGAAACCAAAAATCTTATTACTGCTTGTAATAACAAAAGCGTATAAACAATCATTTTAAAGCAGAGTATATTTTAAACAGCTTTTTATACGTAAAAAATCCGTCTCGGGTGACTTCGATCCAGACCGAAAAACACTCCATTGTTGACAGTTTTCTGCCGTAAAATTTATTGGATTGAAAATCGTAAGGAAGCTAAATATCTTTTTATTTTAGACAGATTCCCTTCAATCTTATACAGAAATAAAAAACTTAGAAACAGGATGCAGTGGAACATGAAAGGAACACAAAGAGAACATTCAAAGGACACCCTGGATTGCGGTATTGGGCAGACCTGCTCTAACGTATGTACAAAATTCACGAATGACATGACTTTCGAATATTTACATTTATAGAGAACATTCAAACACTTTTGTTTTCTAATTAAAATTTAATTTTTAAATAAAAAAGAAAGTTTTAATTACCTATTAACTGCTTGGACTTGGATTTTTCAATCTTAGAACAAAAAATTTAATTGATAAAACCCTATATTCTAACAATTCTAACATTTCAAATTATAATAATACAAAATGTATAACATCTTTCAAATGAATATTCATCATACATGATTTTATAATGAACTAAATACTAAGTAAGGATAAAAAATGAAACAGAAGTGACGCTCTTCGGTGCCAGACAGTCTATGTATTTTTCGCGATGAAGGTCCCGTCATTGGATACATATCGAACATATTTAAAAGATTTTGATTGGATAATTGAAACAAAGAAACATTCAAGAACAAACTAGTTAATTCCCTTTTTTATGAAAAAAAAAGAAAAAAAACTCATTTGCTTTTTAAGGCTTACAAAATTAATATTATTTTTAAAAGTATACAGATAATATTTTTAATCACGTTCTAGCTATTCTAGTACTTCATAATTTTTTTCTGTTAGTTTCACGTTGACGAAAGCGAACAGGATCTCCAAAATAAGAAGATCACAACAATCAGAGATGTAGTGAAGGGTATACGGGGGTATACGCCGTATACCGGTATACCTTCTGTAATTTTTAAAGACACGTCTTATACCCTCTGTTACCCATGAAAGCTTGTAGTATATACACTCTAGGGTATACCCTCTGTCTTCAGAATATACCCTCTGCTTAGAGCGTATATCCTCTGTTATTTTTATGACTACACCCCTGACAACAATAACTCATCACTCATCGCGAATTCTGCATAAGTCAATGCAGCGCGTATGTACAGGGACGTGCAAAGAGAAAATTGCGTCCGGAACAAAGTTAGAAATTGGCACTCCCCCTCCCATCCCAACTTTTTCTTATGACAGATCAAAAATGACGATGGTAGTATAAATTTGGCGCCCATAAATTCCAGCGCCCGGGACCGCGCTCCCCCCCCCCCCTTCGCTCTCTTCTTCCATTTCGCACGGCGCTGCGTGTAGAAAATAATTCTTTCTTTTAAAGTTTGTCTTAGTTACCCACACATTGTGTAAATGGGTTTTTGCTCACTGTTGCAAACCTAATTTAGACGCCGCATTTGGTGTACCATTTCACTTTCTCCAAGAAAATAAAAGTAAGTCTGTTGCGCCTTGTTTTGCTCTAGAAAATTCATTTTACGTCAGAATTTTTACCAAAATCTCGTAAGATTATGCATATTTTTTTTACAAATAAAGATCGGGTGTCACCCCTTCAAAGTTGACACCCGGTGCGCCCCCCTCCCAACTTTTTCTTGTGACAGACCAAAAATGACGATGGTAGTATAAATTTGGCGCCTTCTAAATTTAAGCGCCCGGGGCCTGCCCCCTTCGTCCCTCATTTAGCATGGCGCTGCGTGTATAAGTAGAAAAAATTATTTCTTTTTAAAGTTTGTTTTGGTTACCCGCACTTTGCGTAAATGGGTTTTTCCTCACTGTTGCAAATCTAATTTATACACCCCATTTTTTTAACCGTTTCACTTTCTCCAAGAAAAGAAAACTAAGTCTGTTGCGCTTAGTTTTGCCCTAGAAAATTCATTTTACGTCAGAATTTTTTCCGAAATCTTGTAAGATTATGTATATTTTTTTGCAAATAAAGGCCGCTCGGGTGTCACCCCTTCGAGGGCGACACCCGGGGCGGACCGCCCCCCCCGCCCCCCCCCCCTTAGCTACGCCACTGGCATTGACTATGTTCATTCAACTAAAAAATTAACTCAGATTTGCATTTTCCAATAAATATAACAAGGTAGAACCCATCCAATTTTGACGAAAGAAAATGTTTAAGAAGGAACTGTTTCATTAACTTATAATAAACCTAAAAAATTAGTTATAGTAAAAAATGCATTTTATATTGGTAAGTCTAACTCTTAAACAAACGATATTTATAGCCAAATTAACAAAATACTATTTCTATAAAACGCAGTTGTAGAAATTGTTAAAATTGAACTTTAATCGTATATGTAAGAAGTAAAAAATAATAAAGATAAGTTATTATGATAAAGTTATCAATTAAGGTTCTTAAGCTAGTATTCCAAAATGATAAAAAGCAAAATTTATTCAACTTTGACTCAATCATAGAATTTTTTTTTCCCGTGAAATCTAAACCCGGCATCATTTTCACCATATCAAAATTTACACAAATGTACATTTCACATCTGTATGCACGTTAAAAAAAAAAAAAAAAAAAAAAAAAAGATAATTTTGATTCAAAACTTGAAGTCTCAATGTTAAACTGTTGATATTCTTTTACGTGTAAATCAAATTTTGTAAATGAAGTCAAAATACACCGGGCTTTATAACAGAAGATATTTAAAATTCTATTTTCTCCCTTTTAATGAGAAAATGGCAACATAAAGACACAGCACTCAATTTTTTTCCCTTGTTTCCTTTGCTTTAAATAGAAATGGAGTACTCCTGTTGCCACGATTTGAAAAGAGGTATTAAAAGCTACAAAAAAATTAATATTTCAAAACAATTCTATCAAACAAATTTCATTTAAAAGTACATTTTTTTCCCTACACGATGGTGTAAAAATTGAAAATGTGCGCCATTAGGAAGTTTAAAAACTTTTAGTAGCAAAAATTGCAATACCGAAATTCATTTAAAATTTGAAAGTGTTGCCATGCGCAAAATGACGTATGCGTTCCGCACAGATACGTTTGGCCTTTATAATATAGATTTCAGTAATGTATTAATCCTACGTCCAATAAAAAAAAGCAAAATAATATAGAAATTTTGAATCTATTTTTTGCGATGTAGGGGAGAGCTTGTGGAATGGGGTATTGTGATAGAACAGTATACGGCATTTTTCCTGCTAGTAGCACTTGAGTGCACACGATAAAGCTTCACGAGCCTCAGTTGCATGCAAGATGTTGATGAGTAGCGCAATCTGGTTGCTGGAATTCATTAACTTGTTTTGGCAACTTTTAGATGTAAATAGTTTTTCTTACTGTTATATTTGGAAATTTTTGAAGTAAGATAAGCCTTTTTTGTGTACTTTGCCCCCAATCAACTTTAATTCCATTGAATTAATCAAGTTTTAAAAAATATTTTTTCATGATGCAATGATCGAAACATAAATGGTTAAAGATAGTCAAGTAACTATTTTCAAATTTTAATCTACGGGACGGAAGGTGATATGTACACGGTTACTCCCCCGGGATTTTGCCGCGTTTAAGTAACATATGTATTATACAAAAAAAAAAATAAATAAATAAATAAAAATAAATAAATATAAATACATAATTGCAATGGGATTCAATAGGGTTGCAGTTTACTAATTCTTTGATCTATTGATTAAAGTTATTCACGAAAGCAAATTAATTGCATCAAGAATTAATTTGACGAAATTCATCGACGAAAGCGGTGAAACTGTTGTACCAAGAATAGTTCAAGAGTGATAGCAATGAAAGGGCAGCATAAAATTCGTGTTTTGACACTTTAAATAAAAAAAAATATCCCTGCACCCCCCCCCACAAAAACAGCTGTACTCCTTAATTGGGGAAGAATTGGGTTAATTGAGTTCCTTTAATTTTTATTATTTTTTAAGTTACATTTTAACATTTTTCTTACAATATTATCCTAAAGTTTATTTTAAAATGTTTAAAGAAACTGTTTTTAATATAGGATAAAGTTTTTTTAGAATCTTAAACCTAAAACCTTCCTTCAAAATTTAAGTACCCATTCAGCCCCGGTGTCTTCTATTGGTAAAATTTGTATTTGTCCCTTCACATGTCAATTAGATAATCTACAAAGGTAAAAGTACTTATCTATAAAACCCAACATGAAAAAAGCATAAAATAAACAGTATCTTTTATATTTCTATTTTTTAAATAAGATTTTATTCTTTTACAAAGCGGTGGATTCTTTTACTAAATTGTTAAATTGTCTATTAGTATTTCACAAAAATTTGCAAACTACAAACATCATAATTTTAGGGCAGAAGTAGTACTTAATTTAATATTGCCAATATAAAATATTGAGTGCCAGAACGAACAATATAGGCCCAATAATGATATGTTATTTTTGATATCTTATTTTTTTTATTTATAAATTACTTGCAATTTCTGTAAAGATATCACTTTTAAATAATGCATAATTTGAGGAAACTAATTCACGATACAGATCATTAGGACATTTAGAAATTAAAAATCTTGACCTAGTTTGACAACCCCTGATAACTCAAACGGTATAGCATGCTGTGCTAAATCCCGGCTTGGGCTTAATTTCACACGAAGATTGAACAAAAAATATTCGTATGATAACTTTAACAATCAGTATTGTTGAGTTTAAAATAACACGGTTTTTATAAAATATTTTATAGAACATAGAATATAATTTTTTTAATAGAATATAGAATATTTATTTCAGAAATTAAACATAAATTAGAAATACCAATTAATGATATCACCATCTAGACATGCATAAAATATATTTTACTCCAGAAAATACGAATAAATTTTCGGATAAACAGAAAACATATTCAAAACTATATAAAGAAAATTTTGTATAGATAAAATAATGTAAAGGATCCTGTTACTACAAACAGCTTAGAAAATAAATAGCCTAATCCCAATAGAAAATAGATCCATGAAGCGAATTTTCTCCTTTGAAAGTTCTTTGCATATGTCTCTCATAAATCCTAAGAATGTGCTTAATAGGTCAAAAGTTCTATGAATGTTTTTTACATTTTTGGGGACATTTATACAAACTGCTGACTGTCTCATAAATATACCAGTATTTCTTTCATTAAATTTTATAATGTGTCGAAGGCTAAAAAGACAAAAGAGAAAGTTTGGCTAAATAAGTTTATATTTATCTATCGATAAGTGTTACATTGTGCTCAATTTTTACATATGTATTGGAATTTTAGTTAAGTATTCACCGTTTAATAAAAAAAGAGAGTTATAAAAACTTGGTCAGTATTTGCTTTCAATATTTTATTTACTTTAAATGCAGAATCTTTCTCATCTATCGGATCATAAGTTTTTTTTAAATCTTCTTTTTAAACAAGTGATTTTGATTGGAAATGTTTTAATTCTTATCCCCTTCTCCATGGGAGCCTTTTAAAAATTTTTATAGTTTGTCACCGATTTTTACGTTTGTACATCATTTCTTAATAGCCGAATGCTTTTCGCTTTGAAACAAAAGGAATAAAAAATAAATGCCTCATGGAATACGTCCTAAAATAAATTTTATTTTCATCCAAATTTCCAAAATGCCTAAAAATACTCAAAAGACAGTGACTATGAAAGCGATGAATTTTCATATGTAATTAACAGAAATCTTTTTCAATAAATTTGTTTGAGGATTTATCGACTGCTTTTTACTTTCTTCTATCTTTACAAGAAGAAAGTATTGGATTCATGAAAATTTACGACTTCCGGTTTTCGACGGATTTATACGTTTTAGAAGGTCCTGAACACGTTTTGACTATTTTTAGAAAATGTCTGTCTGTGAGTCTGTCCGTCTGTCTGTCTGTCTGTCTGTATGTGACAAAAAATTTGTGGGCGCTCTATCTCAAGAACTAATGCTCGAAATTTAATAAAATTTTATATTCAGTTAGACCTTGATATGAATTAGTGCCTATTGGTTTTTGGTGAAAATTGGCCTGCAGGTGGCGCTGCTATACTACGTTTTTCATGATTTTCAAGATTGCTATATCTCAAGAACTAATGCAGAGAATTTCATCAAACTTCAGATTCTGTGACCCCTTAATATACATAGACGCTGATTAAGTTTTGGTGAAAATTGGCCTGCAGGTGACGCTGCTATACTACGTTTTTCATGATTTTGAAGATTGTTATATCTCAAGAACTAATGCAGAGAATTTCCCCAAACTTCAGATTCTGTGACCCCGTGATATACATAGACGCTGATTAAGTTTTGGTGTAAATTGTCCAGCAGGTGGCGCTGCTATACCACGTTTTTCATGATTTTCATGATAGCTATATCTCAAGAACTAATGCACAGAATTTCACCAAACTTCAGATTCCGCGATACCTTGAGATACATAGCCGCTGATAAGGTTTTGGTGTGAACTGACCTATAGGTGGCGCTGCTATGCTACATTTTGCACGATTTTTGCGATAGCTATATCTCAAGAACTAATGCTGAGAACTTCATCGACGCTGATTACATTTTGGTATTAACCTTGCAACAGGTGGTGCAGCTATGCTGCATTTTGCACGATTTTTCCTATAGCTATATCTCAACAACCAATGCACAGAATTTCATCAAACTTCAGAATTTGTTACAAAATGACATATAACATAATTACACGATGATTACGTCTTGTTATAAATCCTTCAACTGATGGCGCTGCTGTGCTATATTTTACACGGTTTTTTTAAACTAGCTATATCTCAAGAACTAATGCACAGAATTTCATCAAACTTCAGATTCTTTTACACCATAACATAATTAGAAGCTTTTTTACGTTTTGGCATAAATTGTCCAAGATATGGTGTTGCTATTCTACGTTTTGCAAATTTTTTGTTATAACTATAACTGAAGAACTAATGGACGAAATTCGATCAAATTTCAGATTCTGTTAGGTCTTGACATAAATAGATGCTTATTAGGTTTTAGTATAAATTATCCAACATGAGGCACTACTAAGATCATTTTCTCAGAATATTAATTAAATTTTGCTTTTTAGGCTTTTCGGCTACAGAATCTCATTAGGCTAGGTCAAATGTTCGAGGAAATTCGATAGTGGGTAACTTTGGGGTCACCATGTTTTTTTTTAATATTAAAATGTACTTATGAGACAGAAGAAACTTTTGGGATTGACACATCCAACTAGTTTGTTTAAAGCTCTTGAATTTGTAATCGCGTTAATTTAGTTTAATAATTATTAAAATGGTGTTTTAAGAGGGTTTGTGGCTTTAAATCCAAAATTTTGAGCTTAAATTATTAAATGCCAAAAGGATTAATTTTAGAAAATATATTTTTTCTGTTATTTATCATGTCATTTTATTTGTAAAATAACAATGAACAAGTATTTACATTAGTAATTTAGCTTCGGAACTGGAAAAGTTAAGGCAAGCGAATGTCTAATATTCATGTATCACGAACATATGCATTTTAAATAAATGTTCATGGAAAACAAACGTGCATCATTACATATATATATAAACTCTACCAATCATTTAACTACACTCTGCTGGCATGAAGTATGTTTTCCCCCTCTCTCTCTCTCTCTCTACAAACTGGTCATCATAGGAGTGTGAAAATAAATTTTCTAATCCTACAATAAAATAAGTTCGTAAAACGAATTTTCTTTTTTGTAGTTCCATGCATCTCGTATCATAAATCTCTGAAGATATTTAATAGATAAAATACTCGGAAAGGAATTTCGAGCACTCATCTACCGATCGCTGACTAGGTCATAAATTTCCAAGTATAGGTGTACAGAAATAAATAAAAACGATCGAACTTAGCAGAGCAAGTTCAGGGTATCAAATGATAAAATATTTATCAATTATTAATTTCCATTTGTGGTTATTTGGAAATATTAATACAATTAAATGTGAAGTAATCAAATGAATTGCGACTTGAATAGTTTATTAGTTGGACATATACATTTTTTCTGATCTGAGATAATAATTGTGAACGATTTATTTACATTTGATAAATCTATGTTGAATTTAACCCTTTGAGGACTTCGTTTTTTTTTAATTGACCTATCACTCAAATCTTTATCTATAGCTTTAAAAGATATTCTCGTCTAAATAAATAATAATTGAATGATAATCTAAATCCTGTTAGAGATATCTTTACCTAACACATAAGTTGCTTGAGTAAGATTAGTTCCTTTTTTAGTTTCTTTTGTAAATTCTACTAACATAAAAATATAGATAAATACGAATGACTTACCTTTAGATTTTTTTAATCATGTGTAATCGAAATTCATGGCTCTATTTATTTGATGTGTCCATTGTACAGCATGTGTTTAATAATACGTTGTATTCATTCAGATGTACACAAAAGGAAAAATAACTCCATTTGAAAAAAAATATCTTCAATCTTGATCTAATATGTCGATCTCCAATAAAAATGCTCCTTTCCATATAATTACATTTTCACATTTACTGAATATATATGAAAAATATTGTTAATATAAAATGCAAAAAATTAAGATTAAATGTTTACATAATAAAAATTAATTATAACAGTTAATTGTACACATAAATCATTGTAAATTGTTATTTCGCCAGAAATTGATCAGCCTTATTTTTCTTTAATTTCTTTAAAATGTATTGTTAAATATTTGTTAATTTTAATTGGCATACATGCAGTCTGATTTTATGGTGACCAGATTAAAGTTATTTGAACATTTACTGATTTGTTTACATCTGATATTTCCCTCTTGTTCGTAAATTTTATTGTTCAGAATTATTACATCTTTCGTAATTGTTTTTTTAATTATGTTGACCGATGAAAGTAATTTAGAAGCTTGTTTTGTTTTATAATCTTCATTTGGAGATTACATTACCTAACATCTGTTAACAAATCCAATATAAACAAAAGAAATTTTTCCATGTTTTTACAAACAGTTGTAGACGGAAACATTTCAATAATCAACGTTATTCCACTTCACCGTCTGCCCCGAGATAAGTCGGGGGTAAAAGTACTGTTTTCCCATACCCATCTCCGGTTAAGTGGTTAAGCGGTCTGCAAAATATTCCATTCATGTTTAATAATTCATAAAATAGTATCTATAAAAGGTATTGGTATGAAAGTTTTTATTTGAGAAATTTACATATTTATTTATCTTATTCACTTCAATAAATAATTTTTGAATCTTTTTTGTGTTAAATAAGCCATTGTTTCTAAAAGTTACCGGACGGAAAAACCCGGTTAGGCCGCTTAAAGGGTTTATATGAGCGTCACCTACAAAATATGTTTTTCACGTAAATTAAAAAAGAAACATAATTACCAGGAAATATGTATTATTAATGACACGGTAAGTTTCAGTTACATGTGTTTCACCGGAATTGTAAGACTTGTCAGCGTATAATATTTTTTTAGTCTCGTATCACAGTAACCTGCTGCCTGAGAATGGAGGCAGGTTGTCTCAATTGTCAACACACGTCCCCTCACCCGTAACGATACTTGAGTTGATAGTTACCCTCAACGTGTTATCGCTGCTTAAACGTCATGGCAGAACTCATGCGTTTGGTTCTGTGTCCGGATGAAGTTTTCTTCTGCACTCAATTAGCGAACAATTTCTAGAATAATGAGTGTTTTATAAGGATTTCATGCATCAGCCGATCTTTTCTGCACTGATAACACAGTGACAGTAAAGAGTACTTCCCAGGCAGTGAATTTTTATGACAATCTTGTAATAGAAATTAGCCCACTAACTGACAAATATTTAGAATTTCTGTGACTTTTATGTTGAGCAATAGCTGAAAAATCAACAAGAAATAAGTGGAATGCTCTATTCATCTTCTAATAATAATAAAATATGCTTAAAAAAATACTAACCGACTTCAAAAAAGTATCAAGATTGGCAACAACTTGTCACTAACGCATATGAATGCATAGTTTTAATATGGTTATGATTTGAAATCATTGCAACAATGAAAAAGATGATTTGCGACAAATCATTATTTTTTTTTATCAAATCCAGATTTTTTTTATTTAAAAAATTCTAATCATTAGAATTTAATGAAATTAAAATCTAGTATCGGTGTAAGAGTAATAGCCTGAAATTTTATTTTATTTTATTTATTTATTTATTTATTTGTACACACACATCTGACTTGTGTGCTCGAGATGAAAGCCTGCAATTACCTGAAAAATGAACGCTTCTAATTGGATGATTGCTTCAAAAAGAATTGGAATTTTAATGTTTAATTTTTAAAAAGTTCTAATCGCAAGAATTTGATAAAATTGAAATGGAACCATGTGGGCATGCTATACTTTCAAACAAAAAAAATAATTATTAAAATCGGTTCATATTTACGGAAGTTATGAGTGAACAAGAAATACATACAGGTCGAAATCATAACCTTCTCCTTGAAGTCGGTTAAAAAAGTTAAAACTACACTATGTGCAAATTGCTTAAAGATGACAAAAATATTTTAAAAGGTGTTAAATTATTTCTAATCCTTATAACTTTCAACTGTAAACACAGCTATCGAACGAGAATATTAAATAAAATAAAAATACAACTATTAATATCATAATTTTCAAATGTCATTATTCAAATGTCTTAATGTCATTAAGAGTTAATATTTGTATTTTTTTATATATATATACTCGGCCGATGGCTGTGTTTACAATTGAAAGTTATAAGGGTTAGAAGTAATTTAACACCTTTTAAAATATTTTTTGTCACCTTTAAGTAATTTACACATAGTGTAGTTTTCTGTTTATTTTGCAATAGAAAGTCTTTCCAGGTAACTACATTTTGCTTCTCTTTAAAGGATATTCTGGAATTCTTCTATTTTGGAATGACTATCGAAGAAAAGAAGAGTTATTTATTGTACTTAACTGAAAGCTAATGTACACAATATTTACTAGTAACTTTTTTTTATACTTTCATTGATTTTTGCTTTTGTGTCTCAAATGAATATTAATATATAGAATAAATGGAACTTTGTGTGGATTAATTTAGAGTAAAGCATGTTTTTCCGTCCTATTACGTATATAATATATTTCTCTTAAAGCATGATATATTAGAAACACATTTTTAAAACTGTGACAACCTATTTCGCTTTTGTAAAACAGATTTGTTTGCAAAAGGAGTTAAATTAATAGTTTTCGCTTAACAAACTTTGAGAAATATTATACATATGTATAATAAAGCATTTTTAAAAGTTCATAAATATTGAACTTTCTCTATGTTTTTATTTCTTTTTAAAATAAAGCCCTGGATTAATAATGGTCTTTTCAAAACGCCATACATTTTGATGTTTTGGAGTTCGGGATTAGTATGAACGTTACAGGCTAAAACTCATTTACATACTTAAATCTAGTTCCATAAACAATAGTTATTCCAAAATTAAACAGTTTTTATAAATAAACCGAAATATTCACCGTTAAAGGTGGGTGTATGCAATCATATTACTGAAAATCTATTCGATGGCTATTTGTTTAAAATTAAAATATTCGTGATATATTTATCTTCATTTACTATTCCTTATACATATTAATTTTATTTCATTACTAATCATTACTTCATTATATTTATTTACGGATCTTCATAGAAGTTTATTTTTGTTTATGAATAATGATAGATACAATGAAATGAAAAAAATCTATTCTCACTAACAAGGAATATCTCCATATGGACTTTAAAAAAATCCGAAAAAATTACATAATGTTCTTTTCATGACAATATAAGAGTTTATTAAATTATATTGGCGAGATCTCGCAAAGCGTTCGTAAACAAATAATACAAATTTCGTTAATAGGCAATTTTTCATCGGTTAGTGATGGAATACAATTCCAAAAGTTATGATAAAAAGTACGATAAAAGTTGTTATGTCAAATACACGTTAAGGAAAAAAAAAGTTTCATGTTGTGATTGTATAAATAAATTTAATTTGAATATTTTAGTTTTGTCAGTTTTAAGTTTCTTTTGACTTTAATTTTATCATATCAATATTTATATGTATGTATATATACTGAAACTTAGAATTCAAAAATTAAGATTTAACACGAAATTGCAAACTTAAATTAACTATTTTTTTTTTCAAACTGAAAATAAAATACAAATGAGCATAACGATTCAATCTTATTTCCATAGAAACAACTGTGGCTTCTGTTTTTGAGCAGGTTTTCATTTTATGTATAGAAAAACATGCAGCATGAATTTATATATATATATATATATATATATATATATATATATGTTTGCTAACAGTATGTAGATATTGCGACCGTAGGCGCCATTGCAGCACTCATCAATTGCAACACATATATATATATACAATCCCAATTTCGTGAAAATATTTAATAAGCACCAGGTGCATAATGTATAAACAGTATTAAAAACAATAAACATTAAAATAACAATATTGAACAATATAAAAATAATATAAAATCACCCGCAGAACCAAAAGCCATCACTCATCAGCAGGCGGAATGGCTTTAACCTTCCCCCCGCTGTTAAAATAAAGCTTAATCAGCAGGTTTCGTGTGATCTGGCAAAACCTTGCATTAAATATGAAAATAACGTACTCAAAAGTCACTCAAAATTATTTCAAAAATCATTTAAAGATCAATTCAAATAAATAAGCTTTACTTATATGTTGAATATTTTGAATCGTAATAAACCATTTAAAGAATACACCTTTATATTTATGAAATCTTAATTGATTATAGTATAAAATGCAAGCAAATGCCACACCTCCGCCTGAACCCGCTCATTAGCACAAAAGTTAAACTTACTGCATAAGCTCGGCCTTTTAATTTCAGCAGGTGACAAAAACTAACTCAAACGAAGACCAATCCACATTTCAAACAACAAAGCCTTTTCTTTCCGGTCGTGTCTTCTTTCTGTACGTTATTTCATCCACAGTCATCCTTTCTACCTTGTAGACTTTCAGATGACCGCTTCATGTAACAATACTCCAGAAGGCAGCATTCCTCTCGGCTACGCCTCCAATCCAAAAAGTTGCCATTTATTGAAAAGTAACTTTACGTAATATCTTAAAAATTTACTTGGATAATTATTTTTATAAAATAAATTACCTAAAAACTTATAAACCTGTTTATTTACATTGAAATCATTATTGCATATTTTTCTAAATCTAATAAACTGATTTATAACAGTATTAATAAAAACTTTTTTATTCAGGTTGGAGTACCAATGGGGTAAATTTATAGTATAAAAGTCAAAACTGTTTCTTTTATCATATAGATCGATATTGATACTATTGTCTGAAATATTAAAAGAAATATCAAGGAAATCTACTTTGTTATCAATATTGTTAGCTTTGTTTAATTTTAAGAAATCAGGATAAATTTTATTGTATTCATTAAAAAAATCAAAATTATAAATTAATATGTCGTCAATGTATCTATAAATATGTAAATGCTTATTATATTTAACTGTATAATTGTATTCATAATAAAATAAAAACAAGTTAGCAGCAGTGCTAGAATAGTTAGTTCCCATTCCGATTCCACATGATTGATTAAATATATTATTCCTGTAAATTACATAATTATTATAAAAACAAAAATGACACAAATTCAAGAAAAATTCCCGATTAATATTTAGCTCCTCATTGATACAAAAATTGTCAAAAATATCTCTAAGAACATTGTATAATGAATCTATAGGTATGTTATTGAACAAATTTTCGAAATCAAAAACCTGCATGAAATGAGGAGTGAAGTGTTTTTTGTCCAAAACCTCGTAACTATTATCGATTGACCAAAAATGGCTGGTGTTTTTAAATTTATATTTAAGAAAACCGTATATCCTTTTTAATAATTTTTGAAGAACTATGTTAAAATCTCTATTGATACTTTTGGTCGTGCTACAAATAAATCTAAATTTTTTTGGATTTTTATGAAATTTAGGAGTCATAAACAAAAAAGGTAATGTGTGATGACTAGAAAGATTGAAATTATAAGAGTATAAAGTTTTACATTTCTTTTTAAAAGCAATAAATTTTTTATGAATGGGGTTTAAATTTTCATTAATTTTAGTGTAAAAACTGTCATTTTGTAATTCATTAATTACTATATCAGTATAAAATTTTTTACATATAACAGCATAATTGTTCGCAGCTTTATCCACTGTGACAAAAACAAATTTATTCTGCAAATCCTTAATATCTTTGTAATCACTTTTATTAAGCTTTTGGTATTCATATCTATCACTATTTAAAAATGTAGATAAACTTGATTTAAAATATTTAACTATGTTATCTTTCCATTCAAAAAAAGCTTCCAAAGGTAAACTATTCTTATAACTTTGTTGTTTAATAAAATTATCAATATCCTCATTAAAGATTACCAAAGCCTTTTTCATACTAATTTTTTCATTCAATCTAAATTTAGTTCCAAAGTTCATTAAATATCTTACATTACTATTAGCAATTATGTTTAAATCACCAGTAATTACATGCTTATGAAAATTATCTATCCAGTCATCATAATCTCCACTGTTGCAAAAACAATTTATAACCGAATCCACCTCACTTTCAGCAATTTGTCTATAATTAAATATTTTACCACTAAACGGTCTATTATAATTAAAAGCCACAGTAATAAAGCAATTCTTAATTGGAAAAAGATTATAATTTTCATTAAAGACTTTATTGAAATTCAAATTATCAAACGACTTTTGCTGAAATTTTATCTTAAAATATAGTTTGTCCTTGTCACTATTTAACTTATTCATTAACTTAAAATTTATTAAGTCAAAAATTAGATCCTTAAATTGTGAATTTTTAAATTTAAACTTATCCAATGTAAATTTTAATTTTTTCAATGTTTTAATCTTCAATTTAAAAACCTCAGTTTTAACCATTTTAGTACTGTAAGTCAATACAAAATTTTCTTCTAAATCTTTTAACCAAGTATCAGGAACAATATTATTAAAAATATTGCTAAAACGATGTGAACCCCTTTTGCCTCTATTTATCACAATCATACTATTAAATTTATTACATAAATCATATACATTGACTATATTCTTGATATTAATATGATTTAACATAGTGTTAAGTCCGTAGGGATAAATAGATCTAAATTTCATCATAAAATCATTCTCACGAGCTAATCTGTCAGCTTTATCTTCAACATGGTCCAGAATTTCAATCTGGATTTTATCAAATGAGTGTAATCTAAAATGTAGAATTTCAAAAGTTGGATTTTGTTTTTTAGCCGTATTAGATCTGTGTTGATTAATACGAATATGTAATTCATCACCAGTTTGCCCAACATAACTTTGTTTGCATACTAAGCAAATTATTCTATAAATGACATTATTAAATTTGCAAAATGGTGTATAATTTTTAGGCAACTCTCCAGTGGTGACACAGCCCACTATACAAGTCTTACACAATTTATTTTTACATTTATAGTATTTCATTTCATTATATTTTATATATCGTAACGTATTTATTAAGATTTTTTAAAGCACATAGGCTTACTTGCAATGAAACAATTAACAAAACAATATGCACCCAAGCACTTATAAAAATATGTAAAATATGGTGTATATGTATGGTGTATATGTATGGGTTGAGAATCACCCATATATATATATGGGTGATTCTCAAAATAGGGAACAATTTATGTCTTTCGGCATACAAAAAAAATGAGAGGTTTTCTGTCATGTTTTCATATTTAGATATGTTTGTCTTAATATTATTCATTATTTGCACTCAAGAATTACTCACTTTTTAGTTAAAAAAAACCTTAAAATAACAGAATAAATGTTCAAAATGTCATTAGCATGGATGTCCACAGCAGCTGTGCCTTGTATATACTAGCTTTTTCAAGAGTTAATATAATGTTTATAAAATGAAACAAATGTTATTCTTTCATTAAATTAATCAAGGAGAGGATTTATCCAATAAATTTCTTTTTAAAAATAAAATTATAGTATATAAAAAAAGAATTAAAGTTTGTCCTCCATATTCTGTTTTCAAAACAAGGTCATACTATAACAACTGGTATTAATCAAAATTTCATTTTCACATATGACAATAGTTTGAAAATATAAAGTTTCTCCATGGCAACAAGTAGCCATTTTATCCCAGCCTGAAAATAGAAGCATGTATTGTATGTTAAGAATAGAATTTGAATATTAGGGGCGTACATCAATTGTATGTCATTAAAATGGATAATAATTTTCATGTTTATTTTATAATTAAAATTTTTATTTTACTTATTTGCATAGGACTTTTGTGTTTTAAAAAGCCCCATAAAGGACTATTGCATTGTTATTATATTATGGCTCATAATCTTATTTAAATTAAAATTTGTCATTAGCATGGACAAATATCAGTGTCATTGGCATGGTTTTTCTGTCCATGCTAAAGACTCCTATGTGCATAAATGTAATCATTGCTTAAATTGTATCTTTTATAAAATTTAATTTTACATATAAATTTAGGTATTACATTTATTATCCCTAAAATATGCATTAAATCTGTCAGAAAATCACTAAGACAGCTTCTTGCATTGTTAGTGTCAGAAAGTTGCTCATGTAAACAAAGTTTGCTCTTTGGTAATGTTTTTATTCTCCTTATATGTATATATGTAAAAATGGAAACCATTTGCGGAAAAGGAAGGCTAATAAATATAGAAAAAAATATTTAAACAGGAAGAAAATAAGAATTTCTTAATATATTTATTCCACGTAATTTGTTTTGTCATTAGCATGGCTCAAAAATTAATAATTTTTTTTAAGTTAATTTTTAAATATTTAGCTTTGCTGACTACATGTAAAGTATACCTAATACTACATTAACAACACCTATTTTTTTCAGAAATTTTGCTAAAAGTATTTTTTTTAAGATTTCACTTTTGAAATTGTCCCCTATTTTGAGTATCACCCATATATATATAAATATTTTTTCAGTGATAAAATAAATAACTGCAGAAACAAACAATTTATATTTTTACGAATTTTGTATATTTGTAAATATTTCCCTTTTATTATGTTAAAATTGCAGTGTAATTCATGCCAAATGCCTTGAACATCCCTTGCAAAACTTCGGATGTATTGCGGGGAAAGCAACATCACAGGTTCTAGTGTTTAACATTTCCCAATAACATTTCCCATTTTATCAATGAGAATATGGCCAATAAACGTGTTTATCGCCAAATTGGCTCTAGTTTTGGCGATTAATTTTCGTCGCCAAATTTAGCGATATATTGCCAAATATGTCGCCAAGGTGGTGACTTCGGAGGTTAACCCCCTATACCTATAAGGTGCACTCTCCTTCGAAGCTACGAGAAGCATCGTGAACCTTCTCTCCGAAATCTATAAATAGGGAGCTATCTTTGGATTACCGCATCAGTTATATTCCAGCCACCCTGCTGTGAAGATCTAAGAAGACTTTGTGCGTCGAGACTTAGGTCTCTGCGATTTGACGTTGTATACTCTGTTGTATACTCTTAACTTAATAGTTCTGAGAGCAAAATTGCTGTGCTTTGATTTCATTGGATGAATATCTGATTTTAATTAACGAATTGCTTAATGTTTGCCTTGTACTGAAGATACATGTGTTTTCGTCAAACTATTTATTGTAAATAAATGCATTTTCTTTTTACTCTGTCAAGCCTGAACATGCAACAATGTATAATTCAATATATATTAAACTCTCTTAATTTTAAGTTTAAACTTATTAAACACCATTTACAGGCAAATAAAAATCCATAAACTAACAATTTTCATTTACATTAATATAGTTGGCTGTTGTCAAGAAAAATTACTGCTCGCCAAATTTCTTGAAACTTTCGTCTTTTGACACCAAATATTGGAAAGCATTTTTTTAACAGACTTTCTGATTAATAATGCATTATGAATATGTAATACTAATGTTACACGCGAGTAGTTTAATTAGTATTTTTGAAATATTCTGAGTATACCAAATTTGGAGATCTTCCTTGTAAGTTTAAAGCTACGTTTACTTCAATTAGCTTCACTTCTAAAACATTTAAATATCTCTTTAAAAATTACTACAGTACAACCTCTAAATAACGGACAACTCGGGAACGCAGAAATTGTCCGCTATTCGGAGGTGTCCGCTATTGGGAAAACCTCAGAGATTCAAAAATAGCTAAGAAATACTTAATGTTTCATTAATTGGCTTTTATATGTCCTAAAACTTCTATTACATGATTAACCAGAAATTAAAATTATTTTTAAGCAATAAAACTGAAATAAAATTGTGTACACCTTCATCCACTGTCTAGTACAGTTCTCTCGTGGGGGGAAAAAACTGTTTCAAAAATTTACTTTTGCTTGCGATTACATCTAATTTGTTTTTTAATGTGACTTATTGGACATAATAGAGTTCCGGGACGGAAAGAGGAGGGGGATTGCACTTTTTAAGCATTAGAAATATAAAATCGCAAAATCGTCTGGGGGAACGTTTCTAATGCTCTGAGAGATGTCCCTCCCGGACAACATTCCGAATTCAACATTGGACGTGGGAAGAGGGGACTTTTCCCTACCTATTCTCTACATTTATCTGTGATCTGAAATTTGTAATACATTTCCCCAATAAATTTAGACGCTTTTAACTTTTTTTTCTTGTTAAAAGATTCTTTTTCATTCTTTATCGCCGAAAATAGTGTCCGCTATTCGGAATGTCCGGTATTCAGAGGTTAAACATAGAAAAATTTAAGTTTTGGGAGTGGGGACTAGAAAACTGTCCGTTAAATAGAGGTGTCCGCTATTCGGGAGTGTCCGTTATGGAGGTTTTACTGTATTTTATTTATACACACCTGGGGAAAGTTAACGAAAGATTGGTAAAATTAAAAACTAAAAATTTGCATTCGTAGTCAAAATATTGGATTAAACTCATTACAGTCAATCGAGGTAACTTTAAACTGAATTTGGGATAACTTTGACACACATTTAGGAAACTTTGGTCTGTTCTGGACCATGGGATGTTTGGTGAGTTATTTAAATAAAGCTGTCAGCCTCACTATATTGTTGCTATCAATATTTTGAGATCAAAATTTAACCGATAACTTAAGCAGATTGTTACTTTTATTCTTTTTTTAGCCAAAGTTGCACTTATGGATCAAAATTACCCCTACTGACTGTAACGAAAAAATTACCTTTCGCAAATATTTACCTTTATAAACTAAGCGGAAAAAATCGAACATAATACATTAATTACAGATCTTTGACAATAAAAATATACAATACATAACATAATTATTTTTATTCACTTTTATCTTTTCTTTATGTTTTATCTTTTCTCATCCGGATATTGATTAATCTACTTCCTATTATTAGCTGATTTACCGCAAAATAACTTTTTCATTGTGTTGCGTTTTCTAATCTTAATTACCTGTAAAGTACATTTAATGTATTACTGCAGATGAGTTTATTAAGCTTTTGATTGGGGATTTATACGTAAACAAAAAACGAATATTGTTAATAAATGTATATATGGCTGTTTTAATTATTTACAAAATATAATATCGCTACATATTACCGGAATTTTATGAAAATGTTTACGTTAATAAAG
This sequence comes from Maratus speculifer, assembly GCA_964019185.1. Taxonomy (NCBI): domain Eukaryota; kingdom Metazoa; phylum Arthropoda; class Arachnida; order Araneae; family Salticidae; genus Maratus; species Maratus speculifer. Next base: position 150,371,412 of record OZ025302.1, read on the forward strand.
ATAATATACATACAGTCATGGAAATTTTTATATTTTACATGTCACAATTATTAAATAAAAAATGATTACAGCAATTTTTTCTTTCTATTACAGTTTAGTGATTTTAAAATGCACAGAAAGAAAATAATTTTTTTAAATGTGAAATACTTTTTATTAATCAGAAATATTTGTGTATTTAATAAAGTTATATCTATTTATTACTACAAAATTTGATATCGTTTATATTACCGGAATTTTATGAAAATGTTGTAGTTAATGAAGATAAAATGCATATACCCATGGAAATTTCGATATTTTACATGTCACAATTATTATATAAAAATGATTGCAACATTTTTTTTAGTTTCTATTAGAGTTTAGTGATTTTATAAAGCTTATAAAGAACATTTTTTAAAAATAGGTGAAATACTTTTTATTCAGCAGAAATATTTAAATATTTAATAAAGTTAAATATATTTATTCGGAAATAAAATTTCATTAAATATGTATTGCGTAAATTCAATTTATTATGTAGAAACTTTTGTTACTTCAACGCGTTTTATGATTTTTTTTTCTTTTACACAAGCATAAAATTCAATGCACTAAATGGTGTTTTAAATTGATAGTATGAAACGAAAATGCAATTCAAATTACTTGATAGTGAATAATCAATGAGTATATTAGCATCGAAAATAAATAATTTGCGGAATAGTTTAAAATATATTCACATTTTTAATTTAACATTCATGAATTTTAAATAGCAATGTCAACCCGTGATAAAATATTTTAAATCTACGGTTAAAATTAAATTTCTGAAAATTTATTGTACAATTCTTTTTTGTTATAAATGAAACCCATCATGGATATGCATAGTATAAAATATGAAACAAAACATGTATAAAATATTTATAAAATGCATTGCAAGTCAAAGTAAAATTTAAATGTATATTTGGATATTTTTAATACAAAGAAATACTCTATTACGAATTATGGCTACTACTTGATTATTTCGTCAATCAACTTTGATAAATGGTATAAATCGCAAAACTACTCGTAAATTAAACAAATTGGCATAATTTTAAATTTAAATAATAAAAGATTAATAAAATTAGTAAAAGATTAATAAAACTACAGTAAAACGGCAAGTTAAAAATTACTCGATGGCATAACAAACATGTGTAACATGTTTAATGTCTAGTGAATGCGACATTTAAGGTAATCTATTATTTGAATCTAATCTTTTAGTTTGGCGATAGTTTTTTGTTAGACGGGATACTACCGAATTTTGTAAAAGAAATAACTCTTTAACTCCAAAAATGTTAATCATATTAACTAACATTTTACTGCTCATTTCCAATTAAAATGAATATTTCAATTGAGATTTGAGGGAAGTACATGGTAATGAAAAATCGAAGAGTGTAAGAAATATGATTACAAATATCTCGGCAATTGCCTATCCGATTAACTCCATTCTTAAGGCTTTTTTTTTTTTTGTTGTTGTTTTTTGTTTCTACATTCATTTTTTAAAACAAAAAGATTAAAAAAATCAAAAAATCTTTCATCAGAAAGAGCATTTCGAGAGTCCGAATAAATAGTTTTCAAAAATGAAGGTTACTGATATTCAAAAGACTTCTTTACACTATTACATAGTATGTATGCAACGAATTCTAAGTTTTTATCTAATATTATTCGGAAAGTAGAGCGGTTACAGAAAGACAGACGGATGGATGACATTATTTTTTTCTAAAAATAAGTTTTTCAGAATCTCCAACGCTTGTAAATCCGTCATTTTTTTCCATTTTTAAAACTATTGCAAGATTTACCCTATACTACATATGATGGTGGAATAACAATAAACGAATAAAGTAAACAATAACGCTACACAATAAATCAAAAAGACACTGCTTTTGTGCAATAATTTCAATTCGCTTTGTAATTTCATTCCCTACATTTACTTAAACTTCGATATATAAAATGATGTGATAAATTTTTATATGAACGGAAGGCATTTTAGATTATGCGATAGTAAATAATCAAGTATTTCACTAACATCTAAAAAAGTCAAATTGACAACAATAATTAAAAATATATTAAATTTTGAAATTAACATTAATAAATATTTCCGATTTTTGACAAAATATTTTTAAGTTACGGTAAAAATTAATACATTTAAAAACTGATTGAGAAATTCTTATCTAGCATAAGCCACAAAAATACAAAAATGCACTGTTTTGCCAAATAACTTTTAAATTAACAGAGTTTTTTAAAACTGGTTTTACAATTTGAAAAGCGAATAACATTTATTACTCAGCTGTGTATCACATATTAAAATAGCTTTTTAAAACAATGAAAGGAATCATGATCTTGAATATTTTGTTTTTCATAAATTTTTAGGGCTGGAATCTCAATGCTTAATGAATGCATTGGTGCTTCTAATTGTAAACTCAAAAATTAAGTTTATTTTGAGCAGTACTTTTTTGTTTTTTGTGAGTTGTTTGTTTGTCACGTTAAGTTGTTCGTGTTGTTTACTACAAATGGCAGATTGTAAACAAAATATTAATGCACTGCGGCCAACACTTCCGATAATATGTACCACTAAAATTTATTAGAAAATTTTACCTCATTTAATTGGCAGGTTATGGCGATTTAAAATATAAAACATAATATAAAAATATTTTCGGTCCATAAAAGCGTAACATGTTGGCAGCTGTGTCAAAGGCATGTACATTTAATTATGATTACCATCGTTTTACCCTTGCAATATTAATACGGAGTCAGTTTCACCCGATCTGTGCGTATCGTAGTTTCTTTTCTTTCAGAATATATATGTTAAATTTGGGTACTACTCTGTTATCCTGTCGATCAAAATACTATAGCCAAATTATAAGATTAAATGCCAATAATAGATAATCGTGAATGTCAGTTTAATGACATTAAATACGATACACGTGTTTAATTTCGACTTTTTATTTGTATTTTTATTAATATTCTACTAATTATTTGTGTTTTTATTATTTAAAATAAAAATTACGACAATATGTATAATTTGGCTGTTAGTTTGTCAATTTGTATAATTTGGCGAAATCGGTCGACGTGATAACAGAGTAGTAACTAAAATTATTTTCTAGGAATTATCCTGTAAAGTGTTTTGTTGATAATTTTGTCTACTTAATCAGCTTCAGACAGTTATTTATTTATTTATTATTACTTTTTTATTTAATTCTAGAAAATTAGAATAGTGTTACATAGATTCCATCTTATGCAGTAAGGGGATAAATGAAAGTTTTCCATCATTAAACACGTTGCAAAAGAAAAGGAGAAAATTTTGGGCATTTTGCCAAATGTAATTTACTAGATGGTGCAAGGCATACAATGTTTCCATGCGACCGAATGCAGACGCCTCTGCCAGTTGAACCGTTTATTGTTGACCATTTAAAAAATAGTTGTTCTTTTTGGACGAGAATAGACTTGGTGGTGTCCGCATTTTATTTTTTAAGGTTGGACGAGGAATATTATTGTTTAATCCATGGCTGTTGTTTAGTCCATTTGTTATTACGTAAAATACGTTTGGATCAGCTTAAAAATGAAACAAGCAAAAACAAACAAACTGCAGAAAGAATACAGATTTAAATAATTTTTTTAATTTTTATTTTAATAATTTTTATTATTAGTTTTTAAAATTTCGACGATTTTAAATAAAATCGTCTAAATTTTATCAATCATGCCACCAGTTATCAATTAGTGATAATTAAAGAAGAATTGATGTGAAATACTCTATTATTTTGAGCCACTTTAATAAATATTCTAATATTTTCACTTTTCAAAAGATTTTTTCCAATTAATCTTTTCGAAAATGATATTAATTTTAAAATAATGAAAATTATTATCAAGACTAAATCTTTAATAAAAACATCGTTCTGCATATCTGCATTAAAAGATATTAAATTATCAAATGATATTTTCAAGTTGAAAAAAAATATTCTAATATTTTCAATATGAGTTGTACACACAATCTATTTATAGTATTACAAATACATCTAAAAGTAGATCTATTAGTGAATGGGTTGAAATTGTAAGGGGAATTTCCGCCAAACGGACCCACGAGCAAGTAATAAAATAATAAATTTTGTTTAAAATGCTAAAATGGGGAAAAATGTAATTACAACGACCATTTAGAAAATGATTCTTTTTAACTTGTCGTAAAATTAACCAATGGATTAAGCTTTCGTCCACGAAAAGAATCGGAATTGTAATGAAAAAAAATGTGTTTTCCTCAATTTTTGTTAACAATTCATGTTTATTTTACAGTTAACCCGCGAGTAGTCGCGACTTATTTCACAACGTCATTAGTCGCGCTCGGTCTTTTCGCCGCTGGCCTCCCGCGTACAAAATATGTAAAATAAGAAATATTTTTCACCTAATATATGAAAATAACATTTCAATGAAGATATAAATTTGCAGTTTTCTTAAATTATGCATTTTTTCCGTGAGATCTGGAGTAATTGGAAAAAGTAAAAATGAACTGACATTAGTGATTTTTACATAGACTTTTTCGCCAATTTTATCTTTGTTTCTAAAAATGTATCTGAAAGAAAAACAGAGGTGTCCTGTTACTTCACTAAGATGGTCTAGATACCTTCAAAGTCAGCTACATGGTAGATCTCCGTTGTATTTGTATTGTGATTCAATTTAGGAGAAAATAAGTTATACGGGCGGCAAAAAGACCGACACGCGACTACTGACGGGTTAAAGTTAAGTAAAGGTGTATCATCTCAAAGAAATTATCTTTTATTCAGCTATTTTCCTACCTAAAGGATTTATTATTATTTTTTAAAACCAAATAAAGAAGTGATAGTGTTTCTTCCTTTCTGAATTAATTCCTTTTTATTTAGATATATCTATCTATCTACATTATAAAAGACAGACATATCTGTGCGTAACGCATACGTCTTTTTACGAAAGGCACCACTTTCAAATTTTAAATGGAATTTCAGTTTTACAATTTTCGGTATTGTAAAATTTTAAACTTTCAAATATCGCACAATTTTAATACTACCTCCTCCGTATAGAAGAAAAAATACACTTTTACAAGCAACTTGTTAGCTGCATCTGAATTAGTTGTTGAGTTTTTTTTTCTGTATCTTTCAATAATTTTTTGTCCTCGTGGCAACAGAATATTCGAAAAATGTAGACGTCTCAGTTATTGAGATATATGTCTCAGATATCGCGATTTTCGACTGTGAACAACAACCATTTTCCAAAAGGTTAATAAAATATATAGTGAACCAAATAAAAAAATGCAAAAAATTAAAATTTTAAAACACATGAATCGCAGTGCTAACCTTTCAAAAATTTTACTTGGTGTATTATGATTTTTTTTATAAATGCTACAACTAAACTATATCTGTAAAAACATGTTGAAGAAAAAGAAAACATTTAAATTTCGATATATTTCCCTATTTCATTGATTTTAGATATTTCCGTAACAGGAAAGTAATATGAAGAGAAAAATTGAAGTTGAGAAATTATTTTCAATATTTTTGTATTTAAAATCAAATTAAAAAAATGAAGTATAATGTTGTATGGTAAAATTAAAGCAGCACATCTGTCTATGATATTCTGAAAAAAAAAAAAAAAAAAAAAAAAAACATAAAATTTCTCTTCTTTAATTTTTCTTAATGTACAATCGAAAATTTTTCTTTCACCTTTTTTTTCCTTATATACATCTTGTTTATAACATTTATCTTCTTTAAAATAATATCCGAAACCGGTTTCTTATCAGAGTTACTGGATTATCTGTATAAATTGGAGGAAAATAAACTTATAAAATATTTAGAAGTAAAAGCTTATAGATAATCGACAGTAGTATGTTTGCATAAAAGCTTAACGTAATCGCAGTTTAAAACGTAGCGTGAGATAAGCTGCTCAACTATGCATCTTCTTTATGTAAGTGAATTTTTCAAACACGGAACTTCATTTTCGGAAATGAACTTATATTTAACTTTACAGTCAAGAGTTTTTGCAAATTGTAAATTTCAAGTGCAAAAAATCAAAAAACTGCAAAAATTTAATAATAATAAATAGAACGAATGCCTGTGTTTCTTAGTTATTGATAATTGACGTTTTTGTATTTTTTAGCCATAAATGTAAAAATGACTTTTATTTTTAAAAATCATGTTACGATTTTATGGAAATGATAAATTTGAAAGTAAAAAATATAAAACAAATATGGTAGTATAAAATGGAGGAAATGGTTATGATTTTTAACGTCAGTTAATTTAATTTTATGTATCGGGAATCTGAAAATGACATTCATCTTTAATCATCATTTAAGAATGTTCGCAAACCACAATTTTCAAATTTAAAAATAGCAAAAATCTGATACTATTAAACAGATGTGATGCTTTTTTATTAAATTAATTTTTATGCATGTCAATAATTTATTCAGTTTTTTTTTAAATTTATATTGGGGATTCTTACAGCGAAACAGTTCAGAGGTCCGGTGAAGTGGGGAGAGATTCCATTTCAGACACTAAAATTTTCAACTTTGAGGTTTGTAATTTACCCACGTATTGGTTAAAAATGGAGGTTATTTTCAGATTCAGTGTCAAAAAATATACAATACAATCTATATAACGAGGAACGTACAATGCTTATTTCTTTTAACATCTTTCCTATTTCTAAGTATGATATAAAAATATAATAAAATCTAAAATTAAAATCATAAATGCAAAAAATATAGATTATAAATGCAGATATTTTTATCCCTAGTAATCTCATAAGTTATGAGACTATAGAATTTCCTATGTACCTCCTACATGCTAAAAAAACTTTATTACCGGAACTAACTACCCAGCACTTTTTAGTATAAGAAGACCGATTAAATAAAAATAAAATCAAAAAAGAATTATTTTGATCTACGTGTTTCTTTTACTACCTAAAGAAGAAACTTTCAAAATTTAATTTTCATATACTTTAAAACGTAACATGAATATCCCATTTACTTTCATGTATTCTTAAAGGTTTATAAATCTTTAAAAATACTTTACTTTGCGCATCATAAGTAAATTACCTTCTTTAAAATACCTTCGACTACTTCACCATTAAAATTCTTAGTACTTATTCCTTATTTATTTACTTATTTTATTATTTTTTCTCTTCTTGTTAGCATATCCTGAGATAAAACATTTATTTTCTGTTCAACATTTATTTAGTATAGTTTATTTTTGTGGTTAAAGCCTTAGTTAGGTAAATTGCATAAAATGCGTAAAAAAACTATAAAAATAAATAAAAATTTATGAGGCATCTAGTGTATTTTATTCGGAAATAAGACTAGAGTAATAGCATTAAAAATGTAGAACACCACAATCTGCTTAAATATGCATCATATTTATTTATTAATTTGCTTAAGTACATGATTTCATTTTTAATAATTAAAATTTTGTTTGGTGAACTTTGTATTACATTATGGAAAAAAAATTGTTTCAAATGTGTCACATTTTTACAGTGTAGTTTTGTAAATACAAATGAAAATTAACTTTAAAAAGTCAACTTACACTTTTCTTGTTTTATTTTTTTATGAAGAATCAAACGTGTTTCAAGACATAATTCGTATAGGTATAATATAGAAAAACACCGTTAGTTACCAAAATTAATAATATTTTCCCATTAATTAAAGTATATTGAAAAACAATAATATAAACCTCTAAATATGAATTTAAAAAAACAAAATTAAATAATGTCTCTAAAATTGAAAGTATAACAGAATTAAAAAACAGAAACATATAAGTAAATATTATAAAAATGCTTATTTTCAAATCGATATTTTGAGGATGAAAGTATACAAAAATGCAAATTCTAAGATGCAAATGTTCAAATACATGTGTGTAATATTTAATCACGATAATATCCAATATACAGTTTGAAAGCTAATGTCCGTTGTCCTCCAAATAATGTATATAAAATTAAATGTCTATAAAATTCCTCCTTCTGAAGGTCAAGTCTGAAGGCAAGAACTATAGTCATAAGTGTGGGTTAAATGTACTCGGTATAGTAAAATTAGTCCTACTGAATGATATCGTCTGACTATACTGATTGATTACCGCCACTTGATGGAAATATGAGGAGTTGGCATTCCTATCATGATAACGGAAAGATGTAGGGAAAAAGTGACTAACAAAGTTGTAGAACATCATTTATGTTGTAGTAAAAGACATCTAGTGGATATTAATGCAAGGAATAGAAAGGTAATAATGTGCGTTTGTGTTTTCGTGATTTCCTACACTGTGTGTGTGGGGTGGGGAGGGAGGTACACCGAAACGAAAAGCCTACAAAAGTAGTACGTGAAACGAAAACGGTTTGGAAGTGCTACTCCACATAAATATGCTGATTACTATAATAAATTGCGTGACAAATGCGAGAATAAAAAAAGCGGGAATATGAGTTTATCTAGTTTTGTTCATATTGCCCCATATGATATTATTATTATTATTATTTAAACTCTAACTACTTATTAATAAAATATTTCGAACTTTTGTAAAGATCCCAGAGAAATAAAGATATGAAGTAAATATATATTACGAATGCTAGTTTACATCACAGACCAGTATTAAAAGTTGTGACATCTATAAAATACTACATATTACGCCAAAAATGAAGAAAATTCTAGATGTACAGAATAAAACCATCCCTAAATATTTAAGAATACTTTGTATAGATAAAATAAAGTAAAAGTTTCTCTCACTGCAAATTAAAAAAAAATAAACTGTCTATTCCTTATATAAAACAGATTCCTAAAACCAATTTTCTTCTTTGAAATTCTTTAGAAATCCTATGTATCCTATAAATCGTAGATATATTCTTAATAAGTTAATGTGCTAGGAATGTTTAGTACACTTCTAAGCACATTACTACAAATTGCTGACTACCTCATAAATATCCAAGTGTTTATTATTTTTTTTAATTTGTTTTTATGTGTAAAAAAGAGCTTTTTGCTAAGTCAATATTTGCTTCGATAAATGCTCTATTGAACATGTACTCACTTTTTGCCAATTAATAAAAAAGAGACACAAAAGCTTGTTCACAAGAGAATGTTCACTTTCAGTATTTTATTTGAATGTTTAAAAAAGTAATGCATTTTAATCAATTCAAATAATTTTTTTATGTAAGTTTTAAATTTTAAAAGACTTTCTGTATATTAATTGAAATGTCTCACAGTTACAATTTTAAATGTCGTAATGTTCTCCTATGTTACATTAGGCTACTATCCTTTTCCAAGAAATGGAATATGTAAACGGAGTTTGGAATCATTTTATGTTTAGTTTTGGTAAATAAAAATACAGGTATATAAAATACAGATCTTATTTAATTTTATTTACTTAAATTTATAAATAAATTAATTTAAAAAAAATAATTTTTTATTCTAATACATAAAATTATACATAAAAAAGTTGGATGTGCCAATCCCAAAACTTTCTTCTATCTCATACGTGCATTTGAATATTTTAAAAGTATAGTTACTCATTTTAGTGCTTTAGTAATTTTAATTCAATACCAAATTAACTTTGATTTTCATCGTAAATTTCTGCTTCAGTCAATTAATCGGAGTAAAAATGAATTTCCGTCTCTGCACGAGCCGATGGACAATAGAATGATAGGCTAATTTTTTTTCAAAGTCAGGGAGGACCTACTTGCATTACCAAAAAATAATCATATACAAAAAATATAGTTCATTTCTAGAACTAACTTCATACACTTTTAGGTGGTGCAATATTGAAAATGGCATAAAACTCGCTATTGCAGCGACCTCTTCCGGCGGATTTCTTTCAAATTCAGAGAGGATCAACTAGCCATACATTTATACAAAAAATAGGTTCAATTCGATGCATAACTTCACATACTTTTGGTCGGTAAAATGTTGAAAATGGCACAAAAATCACGATTGCAGCGCCCCCTTTCAGCGGATTTTTTTCAAATTCAGGGAGGACCAACTAGCCATAGCCATAAATTTACACAAAAAAATTAGTTCAGTTCGATGCCTAACTTCATATACTTTTGGTCGGTACAATATTGAAAATAACACAAAAATCGCGGTTGCAGCGCCCCTTTCCGGCAGATTTTTTTCAAATTCAAGGAGGAGCAACTAGCCATAACCATACACTTATACAAAAAATTTGGTTCAATTCGATGCATAACTTCATATACTTTTGGTCGGTACAATATTGAAAATGGCACAAAAATCGCGATTGCAGCGCCCCCTTCCGGCAGATTTTTTTCAAATTCAGGGAGGACCATCTAGCCATAGTCATACACTTACACAAAAAATTTGGTTCAAGTCGGTGTATAACTTCATATACATTTGGTCGGTACAATATCGAAAATGACACAAACATCGCGATTGCAGACCCCCCGCCTTCCGGCAGAATATTTCAAAACTGAAGGAGAACCTGCTTGCCACAGCCAAAAACATTCACAAAAAATTTGGTTCAGTTCTATGCATATCTTCATACACTTTTTGATGGTAGAATGGCGACATACAGACACACAGACATACGGACAGACAGACATTTTGTAAAAACATGTTTGTCGGAATCTCTGACCCCCTAAAACGTGTAAATCCGTCAAAAATGGGAAGTCTAAAAATTTCAATTACAATACTTTCTTCTACTGATGATAGAAGAAAGTAAAAATTTAAAATTTGTAGTTCTAATGTTTTATGAATAATTTTCAAAACTTAAAAAGCGATGGAAGTTTTATCTATTAAAATTTTTTTTAATGTTTCAGTATGTAAAATTAAAATGTTGGATTTAACAAATTCATTACATAATTATAATACAGGACATATAATTTCAGCAGCAAGTACAATGTTTATGCATGTAAATTAAAATGAGCAACTTGATTTATAAAACCTCAGTTGGGAAATTATTTGAAAAAAAAAGAAACTTAGTAATTTTATTATGCAATTGAAACACTACTATTAGTATTGTAATGACACAGAATAAAACTTTTTTTTCTTAAATTGAAGCACAAAATTCCCCATGATGATTTTATATGATGATCAATGGTATTTAATATTAAGGTCATCGAAATTCTATATATTCATATATCACGAACATATTAATTCTTGAAATACATTTCCTGAGAAATAACACTTTTCATGCACAAGAAGAAGAACTATATGAAGTATTACACACTTTTATTAATCCTTTGCAGGCATGAAATTCTCGTCAAACTGCCGATTTAGGAAATCGAAAATAACTTTTCTAGCCCTACAAGAAAATAACTTTTTAAAACATTTTTTCTTTTATGAAGTTCCATGCATCTCAACTCATAAACCTCTGAAAGATATTCAGTATATAAAGTATTATTAAAATAATTAGTAGTACGCATCTACCGATAACTGATTAGTACATAAATTATCAAGTACTTCTTTGGTTTGTTTAATGTTCAGAAAAAAAAATCGGAAAACTTGGCAAAATAATTTTTAACTTATTAGTTCATTTTTAATTATTAATTTATTCTTATTTCTAATTTATTTTTAATTGATTATTAATCATTAGTTTTGTTTGATATATATCTGCCCAAACTTATGAAATTGAATACAAATTAACCAAAAGAGACATGAATCTAATAGTTTATTAATTTAAAGTAATTGTTATTCAGGAATGAACTTATGCTTTTAAATGATTTACATTTTATAAACCGACATTGAATTTAAACTAAAAAAAATTAATAAAAATTAAATAAATAATCAAAAATAATAAATAAAGTGAAATACATCGCTTTGAAATAAATTTTAAAAAGAAAATGGTGACAAAAATACTGAAGTTCGGAAAAAATATGAACGAAATTTTATCTTTTACTAATATAACCCTTATTAATCAAAAAGAAAAAAATCTAACATAATATATTAATTAGTTTTTTATTTTATATATATAATAAAGTTATTCAATGGACAAAACGACGACTGTTATTATTTACATTTAGCGTTTCTTTATATTGTACCTTTTCCCATCACTGATATTGATTAATCTTCTTGCTAAATTAGCTCATTTACCGAAAAATAGCATGTTCATTACTTTGCGTTTTTGTATTTTAATTACGAGTAAATTTCATTTTCTTTATTACTATAATTTGAATTCGTATTGCTTTTGCAGTAACTACTTTGCTTTACGTAAAAGATTAAACATAAAACGAACATTGTTATTTAAGATAGGTATGGATATTTTAACACGAATATATTACCTCTATATTATTATGTTAATTCAATGTAGGAAATTTATTCCAAAAAATAAAAAAAAAAGTGATAGGTTGGCTTGCAAAAATGTACATTGCTGTTTAAAGCTCGATATTTTACGTGTCAAAATTATTTTAAAAAATAATGCTTTTAAGATAAATTTATTAGTTTTTATAAATTTATAAAAGTTTTCATAGAAATTTTAAATAGAAATAATATTAATTTTTTTATTTATTACAAAAGCGTGTTGTTTTGTTAGAGTTAAAAGCTTTAGTTACAAATAAAATATCATTTAAGTGTAATTTTAGAAGACTATTCTAATGAAATATTTATTGAACAAATCTAAATTCCTATATAAAAATTCTCGACATTTTACTGCATTATTTTTCTTTTTGTTCTTTCGATTAAATGCACTGACCGTTAAAATTGCAACACCATGAAAGAAAAAAATACAAAAAAAAATTATTTATTGTATGTAAATATTATGACATGAAAATAAGATGACTAAATTAGCAAGCAATGTGAGGCTCCTACAAGCCAGGGAAGCAATCGAATAAACTGTGTAATAAGTAAAGTCAGAACACAACGTGCAACATTTGATCTTGCGGTATCTTGTTTGGAGATGGCGTTTGGCAGTCCTTGAAATCAGTATCAAACACTGGATGAAAGATGTCAGAAATGTAACGATCTGCATTAAAATTATCGTTGATCGAAACTAAAGATGTGAGTATGGGGTATCAGTGGCTGCCCATTCACAACACCAGGTGCAAGGCCCATATGCCGACATCGAATGCAAGAATCCGATGTATTAGCTGTATCATTCTTCTTGAAGCCTCCAGACATGCATATGGCACGTCATATAGATACAGCACGAAAAACCGGAACTCATCTGAAAATGACGTCATTGTGTTACTTTTGCATCTAGCTTTATCGCTCTGTTAACTAGAGTTCTCATGTCTCTCTATGCTACATTGTCAAGGAAAGTTGCCGTAATGGTCGTCGTGCTGCTAGAAGACGCTTCTGAAAACGTCGCGTCTTCGCACCGTACGAGCAGATACTGTAGGTGCAGCAAACATGCCCTTTTTTATTTAATGGTCCGTGATCTGTTTATACAATTTTACAAGGCCTACCTCTGAAAACGTCTAATCTCTTGCCCATTAGTCGTTCGTGGGCGTCGAGATCCTGCATTTTGGGCAGTATGACCCACAACAAATATTGTTTTGAATTTCATATAACAGTAGATGGATTTCAACCAGTGCCACGGTTGATAACACAAAACTATAATCCACACTCTCGATTCCAAACGATCCTGCTTCTAATAAATTCCGACACATCTTGGTAAACTATTCTTTTTATTATTCGTGGTATTACACGATATTTCTTATCTGATAAGGTATTTTCCGAATTAAATATTCAGTATGCAATTTTTCCTTTCTGCAGTTCTGCAGATGTTGCTTCTCCCGTCTGCGTTGACTAAATACGCTTAAATACTAATTATTTGCATATTCCGACCTCTTCTTTCTTTCATGTAATTTTGACTTCCATCTGATCAAACCTTCCTGGTGTTGCAATTTTAATGGACAGCATTATATTTTAAAATGAAATGCAATTAAAATTTTATGATTATTTATTTTAATAAAAATTTTAATATTCAGAATTTCAGTATCATAAAATGTATTAAGAATTTTCACGTAAGAATAACACACACCGTGCAATTTTGAAATAAAAATGCAAAATAGGAGTAATATAAGTAAAATGTGTAATATAAGTAAAGTGTGTAATATAATAAGCCAAATTAGAGAACGTAAACCTACAATAAATATCTGTTAGACAGATTAGTGCATAAACTAATAAAGTCCTTCCGACCAATTGCGGGAAGAAGAGGTAGCTTTAATATTCTTTATTTTTAAAAAGCAAGCTTAACTCCTTCAAACACAAGAAGATCAGATTAGGGGGATCTAATTATAGGAGATTCAGTACCATTTATTATTACTGAAATTAAATGATAATTTCACGGGATTAGTCTGCTTTATCCAAGCTGGTTTTATTTAAATTGATTTATCATTGGTTGCCAAATCAGTCTTGAGTTACATTTTGAAACAACATGATTTATGACGTTAACCAATGAATTTTGTCCAGACTTTAGTAATTCCTGTAAGCATGCTTACCACATTTTGAAATCTGTTAATTTGTACGAGTCCTACCACAGAAAAAAAAATCAGGTTTTTCTAAATGTTACCCACATTACTGTTTTTTTTTCAGCTATTTTTACATTAAGATTTTAAAAACCATTCTCTAGAATCCATGTATCATGGTCAAATATTTAAAAAATAAATCTTTTTCAATTTCTAAATATTGCTGTACCGTACCTCATTTTAAGTTTTTTTTATTCAATGGACGTCATTTTGAAACAAGATGGGGAAAAACGCTGTTTAGTCGCTGGTACACTTTCTAGACATTAGTATGTTCCATACTTAGTAGTTATAGTAGTTAAATTTAGTAGTTCTATATTAGTAGACATTAGTATGTATACACATAATTAGTTCAAAATCGGTTCATAAAGGCTCGGATTATCGCGCGACAAAACTCTGTTCGTTTCAAAACGTCAGCCACACTAGAAATTCAAAGTGCTATAAGTCTAAGATTTTTAAGGTAAAGACTAATCAAAAAACTGCGAAATCTATGTATTAAGGCAAAACATAAAAAAAACTTTTTCAAATTCTTGTTTTTAATAAACACCATGTTAAACACAATGGAAATAAAAAACACAATTCGTATGGTTTAAAATCATTCATCTTACTTTTGCTTTCAGGGTATTTTTCAGATTAATATTGTTTTTCCTATTTAAATTAGTTTTTTAACATATTTTTCCTTTCTTTTCTAGGTAAATATTCGAATACTGTTTTTCACATTTCATCGAACAAAAAGAGGTAAACTTTGAAGTATTATATATATATATATATATATATATATATATATATATATATATATATATATATATATATTTCCTGTTAAATTGAAGTTTCAAAACGTTTGGTCTAATAATTCTAGAAGACATAGTATGTCCCAAAAAATACTCGTTCAAATTTATATAATGCACATCCCAGTATAAAGATTCAAATTGACATTATAAAAATGCAGGTTTTATCTACTTGGCGATATCTGTTGTGGTCTGCTATGTTAACTGTTATAGTCGGAATAAAATATAAAGTTCAAAATATTGTTTAGAAACACAATAAGCTTGCGAAACACAAACATGGTGTTTTACCCTATAGTGTTTTTTTTTTTTACTTTATCGGATTTTCTGCTTTTAACACCCTGACCGCCGAACAAAAGGGCAAAAATGTAATGTTGCTTTCTCTTTAATTTATTTTAAATGTTAAAAAAATAGGGATTTTTTAACATGGTATAACTTTTTTGTTACGTATATGCTTATAAGCCTTGAAATTATCAATCATAACTTAATTTCTTTAAACTGGATTATATTTGTGGAATTATATTAATTTAAATAAAGCTTCATTTGCAGTGAAACCTGCAGCCTAGGGAACGGATATATCCGGTCGTGGCAATGGGAAGGTTAACAAGGTATCCATAAATTAAATGGAAAGATAATTTCGCGAAAATTTTTTTACATCCCACGGAATTTTACCTATCATTTAAAAGAATAAAGCAACAATTCTGTCAATTAATTGTAATGATTGTAAAATAATGTAAAATAATGGTATTTCATTTATTATTTATTGATGCAATGATACTGAATAATTGTGTCTGTTCGTGATTTTAAAGAAATATTTTTGATGTATTGCCTCAATAAAGGAAATAAATAAGATGAAAATACTGGATGATGAAATATGCCACATTTGTTTTCTCTTTAATTGTTTTATTAATATGCTTGTAATTATAATTTAATAATCTAATATTTAAAATTAAATAGTGTACATTAATTGTTATTTTAATATTTAAATTTTTATTTAGCCTTTTTTAAATCTGTTTTAAACTTTTCTTGGCATTTAAAGTAATTGGATCTATTATGATTTGCAAAAATTCTAAAATCTGACATGGTACCTTTAATGCGGCAAACATAAAAACAAATGCAAAAAAATAAATAAATAAAGGAGGTTTCAAAGTAATTCAAAAGGAAGCGAACATGCATTACAAAATTAAAAATTTTAACATGCAAAAAAGAGGTTGTAATTTAATTCTTATGCTACTTTTTAATATAAATATGCTTATTCATTTCAAAATAGAGCAGCATTATCATCGTATTTATTTCACTTATTGGGGCAATACCTAAATGGTGTTTGTTTAAATTCATGAATTGACACAATTGTTACATATCATCACATCGATAAAGAATATATGAAATACATGTTACAACTGATTTTTAAAAAAATAATGTATAATTTAAAAGTCAATAAAAAATAAACAGCAGTTTTATGGTGTTTTATGCAACAATTTAGTTACAATTAAAAATAAATACTTTAAAATTATAATTGATACACAATTTTTAATTAACAATGAGTTTAATAAATTATAATCACAAGTATATTTATAAAATGAAAACAGGATAAACAAGCGTAACGCCTCCCGAGATTGAACCTGAGACCAGCGTATCTGTGAGCAACGCTCTACCAAATGAGCTACGCCAACGCAAAAAAATAAATTACAAAGTAAACTAAGGAGTTTTGTATAAAATCCGTTGAACCTGAAACAAAGGAGCCTCTATTCTACAACATATGTAAAAATAAATCAAAATCTGTGATTACCAAAGTTCCAATCAGCTGCTTGTCAGTTACCTCTAGATCGAGAGCATCTACATAGTCCCATAGAAAATTATATGTAATTTAAATAACTTTTGCAACCAGAATAAGTTTTCAAAAATTAAAATTTTGATAGTTAAATTTAAAAGGTATGAAATATATTATTTATTATTAATGGATTGTAAATATTAATTACTAAAAATCTTACAGAAGATGAAATGATCCAAACAAGTTACGATACATTTTTAACATAGAAACAAATGTAAACTAAGTAACTGTTAGATACAATTAACGAAAATAAATGAGCATTGGAGGCAGAAACTCGTTTTATTGAGAAATTTTGTCACTATTATAACTGATGCACGACAGAAGTAAGGTAATTTGGCTATTTATCTATGTTAAAAGACCCTTAAAAATTAATTAGTAAGTTCGTTTAGAAAGTATTAACTTTATGCTCTAATGATGAGAATATTAAAATGTAACGTTCTTTTGCAGTCAATTAGATGCTTTTACATTTTCAATAAAACCCATTTCTGGGACAAATTGAAATATTAAAATTACAATTATTTAGATTCAAATTACAAATGGTTATACTCTGGTTACTGTAAATAATATATTTGGTATTGTAAAAAGAAAAAAATAGCATGTGGTAATTTTAGGAGAAAAAAAATAATTATGCATTAAAATTTCAAAACATGTACTATGTGCATCTAAAAAAATTAACAATCATTGGAATCAGGAACAAAACAGTGATACGATATGAAAAGTAACATGGTTTTAAAGAAAATTATACGTAGTTAAATATTTTTAATACTAAATATTTATAAATACATGGTATCATAATATTAAAAATATAAAAATTTTACAGCTCCATTTAATATATCATGAAATATATTATCCACTAGCTGATCAACCTGGTATTGCTCGAGGCCCTTTTTACTAAACTGAAAATAACTCAAATTTGTATAATTTTATGTTTATTAAAAATCTATTAAATAAACTTAGTTTTATGGACCTTATTCCCATCCACAGTATCGAGCGAGGTCCCAAGAAACCTATTTCTGAACATACCTGTGATATGGGTTCCCGCAACCTAAAGCAGCGTTTACCGAAAAAGCTCTGCACGTACTGAATACAATCAGACATTAAGTTGTTTTTACAGCACCATTGCTGGTCAAAAATGTTTATAACTGAATTCTAAGATAAAATTTCATAATAGAGAAAATAGCTTGAATTGTAATCTACATTGAATGAACCACTAATTCTACTAAAATTAGGCCGTTAGATCTTTAGGAAAGAATGTGACGGCAAGCTATAGAAGAGGACCCCATTAATGTACATTTCACAAATTAATTTTAATGCGATATTTAACACGATTAACACGATATTTAGAAACAAACACTACATATTTAAAACATGTACTATAGGCATTTATTTTAAGCGTTTCTTTTTACTTTAGTACAATGTAAAGAACACATTGTATACATAAAATTTGATAGAGGTAAAACCGCATTATCAAGGCTAAATAAAATAGAAAACATAGATATTTTGTTTAATGAAAGTAGATTAATTTATAGGCCAAATTTTTATTTACAACTTTTTATTAGAGAGTCTATTGAAAGTTACGTCAGAAGCTCAATGGTCTGCAAAGATTCCTTGTCATTTCAAATCCCAAATATTTGGATTAAATTGTTAGATAATTCGAAAATAAAAACAAAGCAACGTGAAACATAATTAAAATATAACACGCGTGATTTTTATTTATTTTTTTTAATTTCATTTATAATAATTTATTGCCATTTTCCATCTTTGTCTTTATTTGTATTTTTGTTTTTCTGATGATGATTGAGTAAATTCAATTGAAACATGCCAAATTATTAAGATCTTTTAATGTATTTTATTAACATTTGACGTCCTTTTAGCAATTAAATATTTTAATACATTTTTTGGGTGTGTTTTAGAAAATATACATTTTTGAAATGTTTTTAATGGACGTATAAGATAACTTCTATTTATAATTTAATGTATAGGCATTTGATTACATTTAATATACATCGGAATAGGAAAATATAAAACGACAGTAATACAGTAAGAACCATAACATGGTTTAAAAAATTATCTGCAGTTAAAATATCTTTTAATACCAGAATTAGTATTCATAAAATTAAAATTTTTATAGTTGCTTTTAAAAAGTCCTGCAATAATTTACATATTTTATATGCATTATTTAATTTATAAAACTTTTATATAATATGGACGAAACTATATAAGTTATAAAATACTTTTAACTTAGAGACAAATGTAAACCACGTATTTACTGGACACACTTAACGAAAATAAATGAGCATTGGAAACAGAAGTTTGTTTGATTTGAAAATTTTATACACTGGTATAACTGATGCATGATAGAAATATGGTAATCTCTTTACATTTAAAGACCCGTATAGTTAATTAGTAAGTTCGTTCAGAAAGTATTTCCTCGCTGCTCTAATGATTACGATATTAAAATGCTACCTTCTTGTGCAGGCAATTAGCTGCTTTGAAGTTTTCAAGAAATGAATTTCAGTGACAATTTAAAGAGCATAACTTAAAATTATTTAGATTCAATCTAAAAATTATTCTGTATTTTTGCAATTTTATAATAATTGTAAACTATAGGGGAGAAATTTGAAAAAATTCTATTTTTTAATTTAGGAAATTTCTACTATGATGTCATAAGTACTAAAAGCATTCAAGTAAAATTAATAAACATTTAGAAATTAGAAATTCAAGACTTTAAATTTTAACCACTTAACTGTTTTGTCCGTTCGTCGTAAATGTAACAAGCGTTCATTTGACCCATTATTTGAACCTTTTTGGCACCAATAAATTCTTTTCAATATAATTTCATTCTATTTAGAAGCAGAAATATTTAGACTAAATATTACGAGTATTTTAGCTTAAACAAGGGGTGTTTATATCAAATTTTTTAAATTATTATGCGTAAACAAATTATCATTTAAGTGGTTAATGCGAATAGGCACCTGACGTTTGATAAAATAGGTAGTATTAATTTTTAGTAATGTCCACGATGCAACAGCTTTTACAATGAATCAGTAAGTACAGTACCAGTAAAAAAAATCTGGACACTTAGGGCATAATTTCAATGTTCGAATGTTGCATTTTATCTTTTCCACTTTTAATAGAAGAGGCAGGTGAGAGTTTTTATCACATGTTGGTTTAATGGTGTGGAGGTCCTTGCAGCGTAACATTACTTAGAGCTTTCTCTGTATTTTTTTTTTTTTTAGTTCTGGCAATGATTTGAAAAGACAGGTTATTTAAAGTATTTTCTCTATAAAAAGAATTGCTTCTGGTGCACATTATTTGAACAACCTCGTGCTATGATTTTATTAGGAGAAAATTATCCTGTTAATCGTACAGCCTTAGATTTACAAGATTCAGGGCTAACTATCCATGTCGTTAAAATGACAAGGCTGATTTACAACAAGGCAGAATACCAAAACGAAAAATCGGTTCATAAGTCTCAAGAAAGACTTCATCCAGATCTGATATATTTTAAAAATATGACGTACTTTTAATACCGATTAAACAACTGCAAAGATAAAAAAGAAACATTACTAATTAATATATCAGTAAGGACCATCTGTCACAAATGTCACGTTTTTCAAAAGGTGTCAAGTTTTTTAAAGGTGTCAAGTTTTGTTAGTGGTCAAATCTTAATAATACTATCAAATACATTAAAATTAAGAGTATATTTACAGAAGTCATTATTTCATATTAGTAGATGGACTTTTTAACAATTATTGTGAGTTCTAAGACAACGCATTACGATTTGTCTAGTAAGAAAAAAAATAGATGCATATTAAAAAAAGAAAGAAAGCTTTGAGGTTAATTAAGTCATATTTAAAATTATGCATTTAAAATGCCTTATTTAAAACAACTTCCATATTGTTGAAAATTATCGTGACCGGAACACTCTGTTTAGTTAATAAATTATATATTGAATTATTTGCAAATGTTTAATTATCTTATTTAATCAAAGACGAAAACAGTCATTAGATTTCTTAAACAGAGACTGACTCAACCTTAAAATTCCCTAATCGAAAGGGAATAAATGAAACTCGTTTAATAGAAGATCGCCATTTTTTTTTATTCAATCATATTAATTATTATTCAATCTTCCGTAATCTTTATAAAGCCGATCAAATTAGCATGTTTTTATCTGTCTCCGAAAGGGAGTTGAGAAGCGTAGCTCGTAAGGGGCAGAGCAACTTAGTTAAAAAAAAGAAGAAAATAACAGAAAAAAAATAACAGACATGTAATCAAACTCCTGGTTAAGGAATTAAAATTATCAGAATTAAAAGGACAGTTTTGTAATCTTTAATGATTTCATTAACTATTAACTAATACAAAGAAAATCTCTGTTAATACATTTGAAAATTTTATTTGATTACAAAATTGATGTATTATAAATAATATATAAATAAAAATTATTTACCTTTACATTTAGTTACCACTAGTTAACTTAAAATGTAAAAACAAACCCTTGCTCTGTCATCCTTACTTGTCTGTAATTAATACATTGAAATAAAATTAAAACTATCAACTAGTCAAAAGAGGCTTTTCGCAAAATGCTACACGAAAGACAATCAAAAATTGTGAACTTGACGTTAGAAATAAAGTCCTCAGTTACCTTAAATAAAATTGAAATTGTTAAACAAAATTTATTACTGTATCTAAAGAGACATGCTATTAAATTAAAATAAAGCTAGCGTCTTTCTACTGTATAATCAAGAAGTAGTATATCATTTTAGACATCAGAAATGTTAAGCTTGTAAGTTAAAAGACAAGTTTAAAGTACAATTAGCAGTGAGAGAGATAACTTTATTCTTGGTTTATAGTTTAATTAAAATGACAGGTGTAATGTGAATTTAACGTACAATATTTAATCAAGGAAACTTTATGTCAAACAACGTATATTATGTATACAAGTAAAGCTCTGCACGGCGACGACATGAAAATCCTTTTAAAAGAAAACTAAATAGATATTTAAGTAAAAAATAGACAAAATATTACTTGAGATTACATGATCGCATTTATAAAAATTGGTAATGGTTAAGCTTACTAAGTTTTGGATTTTAACCTTTAACTGCTACAGTATAGAGTGATTATAGACGATATGGCAATTTTACAGGGTTATTAGACGAAAAAAGTAAAGCAACTTCTATAAATTGAACTAAAATCTGATAAATTTAACAAAGATTCAGTACTTTACATAGAAAAGTAGTTGGATGTGCTAATCCCAAAACTTTCTACTATGGCATACGTATATTTAACATTTCAAAATGTAGTTACATAGGTTAATACTTTAATATTATTAATTCAATACTCTACCAACTTTGATTTTCTTTTTAAATTTCTGCTTCAGTCAGTTAATCGGAGTAAAAAAGAGTTAATGTGAATCATGGTACTTATTAAAATCAATAGTTTTTCCTTATTTTGTTATATTCAGCTGTTTGTAAATAGTCGACATAGCAAGACGCGAGTACCCGTCTCCGAATGAGCTGATGGACAATAGAACGACGGACAATCCAGAAAATGATACAAAAGCACTACTCTATCACAGTATTTTTTTCCCACGGAATAGTGCCAAATTTAAGGAAGGTCTTCTGACCATTGCCAAAAACATACACAAAAAATTTTATTTAGTTCTATGCATAACTTTCTACACTTTTTTATGGTAAATAACACGTAAAAAAACATTGATTCAATTCTATGCATATTTTCACACATTTTTAGGTAGTACAATATTACAAAATGGCACAAAAATAGCTATTGCAACGCCCCTTTCTGTTAGGTTTTTTTCAAATTCCGGGAGAACAAACTAGCTATAACCAAGAACTTACACAGGTTTTTCAAATTCATGGAAGGCCCATTATCCATAGCCAAACACACAAAAATATGTTCAATTCTATGCGTAACTTCATACAATTTTAGGTGGTACAATATTGAAAATGGCACAAAAATCACTATTTCAGCAAAATCTGCCTAAAATCTGCCTAAAATGGCACAAAAATCGCACTTCCGGCGGAATATTTCAGAACTGAAGGAGAACCTGCCTGCCATAGCCAAAAACATTCACAAAAATATTGGTTCAATTCTATGCTTATTTAAATGCAATTTTTGACGCTGGAATGACAAGATATGGATACACAGATACACAAACAGACAGACAGACATTTAGTAAAACATGCTTTTTGGAATCTCTGATTCCTAAAACGTGTGAAACCACTAAAAACCGGAAGTCGAAATTTCAATTACAAAACTTTCTTCTATTGAAGATAGAATAAAGTAAAAATAGCAATCTCGAATTTTGTGTAGTTCGCGGGTTTCGTGAAATGCTTTCAACATTTGAAGGAGATAATAATTCTAATTATTACAAAAATGTATTATGTAGAAATATATCAACTTTAAATAACAATATTTGAATTGTTTAAGCTTTAAAAATGCATTTAATGTAACATTAATATTTAATTTGAATTTTCTCATATTTTATACCGACTAAAAATTTCACGTTTTTGAGCTTTTAATAAATTTTATACATAGGTAATTTACTTAATTTCTCCATATGTTTATTCTACAACAGTATAGAAATATTAAATAGCAATAGCTTCATTATGCATGTTATTTAAGAATTTAATAAAACATTTATGATTAAATTCATTTTTCTCAAAATGAATGTATTTTTTCTTTCTCGTGTGATAACTCCAAACGTATTAAAGGATTAAATGCATATATGAAATGAAAATATAATGTTTTGATGGCTCCTAAATTTGCATAAAGCCTGTTACACTAAAACAGACTTTGAGCAAATAATAATTTAAAACATATGTATAAATTTATATGTTTTAAAAAGTTAAGATTTTCGACCCATATTAATTTTGAACAGAATAAAAATGGATACATGAATGTTTTATTGCTAATGCAACTAAAATTTGCTGTCTGAAAATGAAAACTAAACAAAAAGTACCAGATATTACTTCATTTTCTTTCAAACGTGATATTTAAGAATGACACTCGAAAATAGCAAGTCTGAAAGACTTAACGACATAATCGTGTCGAATATTTATTCGATGAATGTTTACAAATAATAAAAACTTATTTTACATAATATATTTTGGCTTGTTTCAAATTTTACCGAAACATACATTTCTGATGTGCATAAGAAAATTCAATTTATTTCATACATTTCCATAAAACATTTGAATTTCTAAATAAGAGCTCTGTTTTAGAAAGTATATATGTTATTTTTATTATATGTCTTTGAAAATGCAAATAAGGGACATTATTTTTAAATGTATACGCAGAGAGATTTTCAACTGAAAAGTGCTTAAATATTACATTATTTATACAGTATACTTCCTCAAATTCCCACAGTTTGGGAGCAGAGGTTGTGCATATTTTTAAATTTTGCAAGTTTCTAGTCATCATTTTGTTTATATTTTTTAAAGAGTGATTTCAGTGTAATAATCCAATAAATTAATTTAATGGATGCTTCCAACACATTAAAATATTAAAAAATAGGAAACTTTTAAAGATGATTATATTATTAAAAGTAAAGTTCAAATAAAAAATTATAATGTATAATTAAATATGCTTAATAAAGAATAGATACATTTTTCTTGAATTATTATGTAAAATTGTCCCCATAAATGTATTCTATTAATTAACATCAAATTCATAAAGTAAAAAGATGTTTATTTCAGTTTCAACAAATATCTAAAAGAGCTTAATTAATATATAATTTAGCAAGTAACCAAAATAGCTTAATAAATATATAAATGTATGAGTTAAAAAGATTGTCATTATTAGTGCTATCACCATCATTTTGATTGTTGAAAAAAATCTATATTTCTTTTAAGTAAAACCCCAAAAATGCAATCATATTTTCGAGAACTGCATATTTAAATGCATATGGAACGATATAAAACTTAAGAATACTCTAATTTCTTCTCCATATCTGAACTGAAAATTTTATTGTTTGCATCTGAATTTTATTGTTTACATGTGAGATCATGTCCAGATTTTGGGATTATGAATTTGAAGACGTCTACTACATAAATATATAATTTATTATTAATTATCAATTAATATTATCTATTATTATGCTTCAAGACATTCTAATGTTAAATTGTTAATTAATAATAAATTGTTTTCAGAACAAGATAATTTACTGCTCTAATTTCTGTAGTTCCTAATAAACACAATTAACAAATTATGCTAACATTAAGTTTTACAAAATAAAACAAGTCGAATGTGGCAATCCCAAAATATTCTTCTCATACGTTTAATACATACGTTCATACACGTTTAATACATAATACATATCTCATACGTTTAATACTTCAAAATGCATTATCACAGTACAAAGATTAAAAGGCAATGTATACCCTTCATGAAGATCCTAATCATATGGAATTCTGTGCATTAGTTTTGGAGATACAACGATCGCTAAACTTGTATAAATTCTACAAAAGATGTGCATCTTCGCAGCCAAACTTATTTGGAGGTTTACACATAGCGTAATCAGCAAAAACTTGTGCCAATGTCTAACTGAATACTAAAATAAATAAAATTTTTTGCATTAGTTCCTGAGATAGAGCTCTTGCGGAAACAACAAAAAAATATGTCATAGCAGCGCCACTTGTTGAGCGATTTATACCAATATGTAAACAGCCTTTAACTTTTTTCCCTGTATATTAAAACAGCACAAAAATAAATTCGAATGGAAATGTGAGAATGTTAACAATACAATACATAAGGTCGCGTCTGAAAGCTAAAATAACATAATACTATTTAATATTTATGCCGACGGCTGTTTATAAATAAGAAGAAATAATTTACTTGTTCTATCTTATCTTGTTTCAAATTTTACATTTGCATAAAAAATTCACTTTTCCGAAAAAGTATTCCCATAACGCATTTGACTATAAAGATCAGAGTCATATCTAAGCAAATATATTTGTTTTGCATTTTTTTTTTTCATTTGAGATTTCATTAAAAAAATATATTTATTTTTTATATGCGAAGTTTGTCGAAAAAAAATTAAACATTAATTATTAACTCTACAATAATTTATCGTACAATAAAATTATTAGTACCAATTTATTGAAAATGAAGTCTACTTTCAAATGATGTAAATAAAATTTTCTTAGAAGACCAGCTATATATTAAAACAAACCAAAACTTGGATTTTTTTCGATAGCAATATATAATAAGCAATATCAAATTTCGACATCATAAATAATTTTGACATATTTCAGTTATCCTAAAGAAAACTCTAGGGATTAGGGACAAATAAAAATTTAAAAAGTGTACAGATGACCTGGAAATATATCTTTTTCTTTTCAGATAATGAAATATAAGTGGTTTCCTAATTATGTGCTGTGTTCTAGAGATAAATCCCTTTTTCTGAAAAATAATCAATACTGATTAATTATAAATTTAAAGAAAATTGTACTCTACTTTTTTCACAGTTATTCAAAATAAGAGTTCAAAGAACTCAATGAAACAAGTGGTGGTTTCCTATTTATATTCAGTCATTCTTCAATCCCATTGAAGTTCAAATTTTAGGTCAATTATCTTTAAACTTAATTTCCTCCAAATTGAATTTTTGGCACTTGTACCCCTTGACTTTTTCGGTCGTCAAATATAAATTTTTATGACATTCATACAATAACTTTAAGATGAATTGTCTGTTTTAAAAGAGTTATTTTTGGGTTGTATTCAAACTGAAAAGTCCGTTATTTGACGTTTATTGAAAAACTAGAGATTGACTAAGTCACTTTTATTAATATGTTATTTCTTTCTAAATGACCATTTTACTCGCTTAGTAAGCTTTACTATTGCTATTTTACCATATCCAGAAAATCCTGTACAATGTTCATTTTATGAAACTTACAAGCATAGTTTGGTGATATACATCAATGGATATATATTTTGATATATATCATATAGATTCGGTATTTGTTTTCAAAACATCATATTTTCGATATTTTCATATATTTAATAATAATTTTCAAAATAAATAATGCGTGTGATATTTTGATATATTTCCAGTCAAAACAATTGCAAATGCAATTTTTATTTATTGCGGATTATGTTGTTCTATATGTAAAAATTTTTGTCCTGTTGCCTGTTTTTAGCTTCACGAACACCCCCTCCATAAAACTCAGTTCTAAATTGCACATTTGAAGCAGGATTTTTAAGAGTAAAATGTAGAAGAAATAAATATTTAGCTAAAATAGTTGTTGAAAGATAAACGTTATAAGTTATTTAAGTTATTTATTCCTATATTAGAATGTTTCATTGTTTTGGATCTCTTTATATTACGCAGGTTAGAAATGTTCAAATTATATATATAAAGTAGTACTTTGTATATAATTTTGTTTTCTAAAGCACAAAATCTTCTGGAAACTTGATATTTAATTCCTTTTTTTAGTTTAAAAAGCAAATTGTGACTGATTGTAATTAGTTTTTTTTGTTACAAGTGTCCCTACGTGTGCCCTTAAATTAATTTTTATAAATTGTATTGAAATACGGATGCGGAAATTAAAATACTTCGTGTTTCTTATATATCACACATTTCTGTTCCTCAAAGTGTCAACAAAAAAAAAAAAAAATGTTTTTCGGAAAGAGGTACCATTAAAAAAATAAAGGCAAAAGCATGATTTGCTGCCAATACCAAGAATAAGTAAATGTAAAACTCTCAATAATTTATTAACATTATAATTTATGAAGTTACTTTAAAGTTGTGTGATTTGAACAAATATTTTATGTTGAAAAGTATTAAAAAAAAGGTGCTATTTACGATTTTAATAATCAATCGGAGGAATAAAATTCAAATAGTTATCGATAAAAATCAAGGTTTCAAAAGTTTGATAAAATGAAAATAACAAAACAGTAAAACATATAAATAATTAAATTATAGCTATCACATTTTTAGATAATAAATAAAATTAAATAAAAAAAAATCCCTCGAACAATAAAAAATTATTTTAAGTTTTTAAAAAAATATTTTCTGTCTTGTTAACAAGTATTTTAATTTACTTAAAAAGTTTTAGTAAAAGAAAATTCAATTATACTGCATCAAGTAATTTAATTCCCTGATCGATATTGTTAAAATAAAGGACATGGGAGTTTGTTGATAAATTGACACAACGAAATACTTAATTAAAAACACTTTTGTTATGAGGAAGAAATTGTTTTGATCGATATTTACATTAAAAGCACTCATGAATTTTTATTTTTTGAATATTTTGTCTAAAATGTAATGCATTTTTTTAATTTGCAGATACAAAATTAATAAAATAAAATATCCCAAATTTTGATAATTCTTTTAAAAATTACGAAATTTTCAGCAGAATATTAAATTTTAAATAATTATAATTAAAAATTCGACAAATTTCATTATTCTAGAAATGTATACGAGTAGAAATTTCTGCATTTTTCTAAAAATAAAATTAAATATTAAATAAAGTTATTTCCAAAATAATTATTTCTATGAAAAAAAAAAGAACTTATAATAAACATGTTACCAATACTACTTTCAAAAGGAAAAGAGAAGTTTTAATAAAAATTTATTCAATTTCTTTTCCTATTTAATGCAAATAATACAAAAAATTGTCAAAAAATAATGCAAAATATTAATTTGTTCTTTTTTATTTTCCCAAAAACGCAGACTTTGTGAGTATCGTTCAAGAATTTACCTGAAAAATACTAAATGTCATTAAATATGACTTTTAATAATAGTAAAAGTTTCAGGCAACAACAGATTCTATGAAATAAAACTCGAATTAGCTTTCTAAGACAAATACGAGGGTTGAAAATTAAATAGTGACAACTTAACTTTAAAGCTCACAGAATGACAGGCATGCGCAAATAGGATATGGAAGAGGTGAGGTGGTGCTGTTATCGATGTGTGGAGTGCAAGAAACAGTCGATCTGCTTAGAAGGGTATGAGTGAGTAAGTATTTTGTGTCGGCCGATTATCTACGCTAGGGATATAGGCCCAGGGGGAGGGATGCCCTTCGTGGGGGTCTTTCTAAGGGAACCTAACCCGTATTTACGCAAGGTTCGAAGAAAACCACGAAAACTCCGAACGGTTAGGCCGACGGCCGCGATTGGGTTCGATCCCAGCACCTGCCGTCTACCAGTTGAGAGGTCAGACCCTCTCGGCCACTGGTGGGGCGATCTGCTTAGAAGGGTAGCTGTTGTGTGGCGTTAAAGGGAGGAGTTTCCATCGCTCTAAAGCATGTTCTTAAAAGGTAATCATCGGTCGTGGCTTGAAATCGAGTTTTCAAGTGGCAGAAATGCAACAGAATGCTATCGAGGATTAGTGGAAGCAAGTGGGACGAATGCTTTACCGTATAGGTCAGAAGCACGATGTGTTCAAACATTTTGTTTGGGTCCGAATGAGACTATGGATTTGCAACGCACAGGTCGGTCCTCCATTCTTCACGAGCAGATTGACATCCTGATCGGCTTACATACCATAGACCGTCGATGGGCTGTCCGAGAATTATCCTTGATATTGGTCCGAGTCAGGATGTTCATCTGTGCTCCACCCTTTAGGGCGCTCAATAACTCACACCAACAATCAACACCTTGCCACTGGCCAAGGTTTCCCGACATTTGGAAAAATGTTATAAGCTTTGCTGGTAATTACATAGAAGGAATGTAATGCAGTTGTAATTGTAAGTTCATTAAAAATTGATTTATACCTATATTGCCATTACTTAATTTACAGCCTTAGTAGTTTTCACTTAATGAACAACCTACACTTTACTGCTAAAAATCGCAAATTTTCAAAACTTTAACCTTCATGAGGCACGGGTTAATGTTATCGAATTAAACTGAAACTTTGCCAATCTTATTTTCCAACTATTTGGCAACTTTTAAGGGTAGGAGTCAACCGAAGATAAGATTAAAAAAAATAATCATATATATTTTAATGCACATATAACTATTTTCACAAATATAATAATCATTGTTACTCTACACTGTAAAAAAAGGTCGATCTACTAAAAAAATTTTCGTGAGCCTTTCAATTACTAAAAAATTTTTAGTAATCTTTCTCGGTTAGAGGAAAATCTGTAAGAGTTACTGAAAAAAGCTAGCAACGTATAGAGTTAATAGTTTTATACTTTTAATAGCTATTACTAAAACGCACTTGGTGTGGCCGTGATAGCCTAATGGTCATAGCACAGAACTCCAGACTGAAAGGTCTCGGGTTTGATGCTTGGCACCACCAAAGACGCACCGAGTGTATGCAGTGTAATTATTCTTTAAGTAAAGGGGTTATGAAAATCCTGTCGTAGCAGTTACCATGGGTAACGATTTAAGGACTTTTCCTCCCTTTCAGGAGCATATCAAAATTGAGCAGGTGGCGATGCTTGATGCTGCCATCTATTGAGGCATTGTCGAAAATCTACCGCTGCAAAAATTGCGTTTGGAATAGCTGCTAAGAATATGTTAGTAATGCTTACTAAAAATTATTTTGGAGCTGTTACTAAAATTTGCTGGTGGCTCATACTAAAAAGTTTTATGTTAGTTATACAAAAAAAAAAATTTTTTTCAGTTTACAAAAGAAAGGTTTGTTTCACTTGCGAAAAAACAGTTTGGAATGGTTACTAAAAAATTCTGTGGAATACAAATTTACAAAAATTTTTTTAGTAACCTCGTGATTTTTTTTACAGTGTATGTATATCGTTGAATTTAAACTTAGTATAATAAAAATTATCCTTTTTATCTGTCGACTGTCCCTATAGATAAAGGAATCACAGTTAGATTGGCGCTACGTGCTTTATAATTTTATTACTTTTATTTTCAGTTTTAGAACACCCTTTTTATGTAAACAGAATAGAACGGAATGTTGCCTTAAAATCCAACGATTTGTTGCGAATATTATTGTCAGTGATTGATATATATTGGGGCACGTGCTTCTCAATAAGGATTTAAAGCTTTGTAAATATAATATAAAGTGTAAATAAATATTCTCTTCTCATTAAATGCTTAGTTAAAGAAATAATCGGCACGATTATTTCCTTTGTTTCGATTTGGCACAGATGTGCATTTCTTCTTCTTTACTTTATATAGTCGTGTATATATCGACCTCCAATTCGTGTGAAGAAGATTGAAAAATAAAATGAAAATTTTTCGTATATAAAGTAAACCAAATTTCTGATAGTATATTGAAAAATTATTTGTAATTAAAATAATAATAATAATAATAATAAATTTTCATTAAATTGGTAAACTTATTTTTAGATTCTAATTATGATTTTTTTAATCAACGTTTTAAAACCATCATTATGCAAAATTAAAAAATCATGATATATTCTGAAATCAATTTATTCCAATTCAATGATATTTTTAAAAGAAGCAATACATTCAAAATTTTTTTAAAAAGCCTATTTGCAAGGGTAAACAAATTGTTATTGGGCTGCGAAAAAAATAGCATCTGTTTGCATAGTCGAATTTTCAGGAGATATAGCCACAAGCATCTCAGGTTAACTCTTTTTAAAAGGCGGATTATAATGTTGAAAGGAATGCTCCTATATTAAAGGGATTTATATCTGAAGAGAAAATGGGTACAGAACAGTTACAAGTACATTAATGTTCAATTGTTCAGTTTTTTTTTTTTTTTAGGAAATGACCATTGTCCGCATTTTACACCCATATGTTATTATTTTAAAAACTTGCCTATCCGCTGTTACCTGCATTTTATCATATTTTTTCTACATTGTGTATAAGACGACCCCCCCCCCCCCAATTTCAACTCCTAAATTTTGTCTAAATTCCCCCGACTGATACAGGCGTATATATCAGGGTTGGCAAGGTGGGCCCAGCCCAGAAAAACCCATCCGGGTTTTACTGGGCGGGTCCACCAACAAAAACCCATCTGGGTTTTTGTTAAAAGTGGGTTTTTGCTAAAAATCATTTCTGAATCTGCAAATTTCCCTAATAGTATAATACAAATTTTTCTTTTAAGCCCAAAACCTAAGTGGTTTCTTTTACAAAATCACATTAAAAAAAGTCATGTGTGGTAATCAGTTGATAGTTTATTTCAGATTTCAGACTATTTATTTTTTCAATTTATTTATTTTATAAAAATATCTTTCAAACAAGTTACACAATGTAATACAAAATAATTATAATTGATCTTTTTTATAGTTTACCAATCAAAGTCACATTCACTTTAATTATTATGGTAATATTTATAATTTTTTACTAATTTTTCACACTGCTGAGTCTAATCTGTTCTGTAATTTAGACTATATGAATCCAAATGTAGAGAAAATCCTCTTGATAGCAGAGCTAGATTGGAACAGAATGCAAATATTGGAAAAAACTATAAAAAACAGAATCTAGCTTGTTTTTCTTTTCTCTGTATTTTTCCTTTAAGAATTTCCCAACATTTTGAAGCTGAGAATTGTGACATAATATTTTCTGAGAAAAGTGATTTAGGAAAATGGTCTATGCCTTTAATTTTAAATGGAAATATCGCAGCTAACCACTCTGAATGATACTGCATTATCCATTCATCAGTTTTTTCCCCTTTTATTAAATTAAGCCTTTCCCATCTTAACTTTGCATTTATTATATTAGCTAAAAAATCTCAAGTCTCGATGATCTGTTTGAGCATTTCAGCATAATTTCCTTGTGTTATTTCAATTCTTCTGATTCCATCAAAATTCTTCAAATCTTAATAGAACATGACAGTGTGGTTCTATCTCTTTGCAGTTCATCAAGAGCTGAAGATATAATTGTTAGCTGTTTTTTTTATATTTAGACAGTCCTTCCCTCAAATACCATTTTATTATTATTATTTTTTGTAAAAAGTTTAAATTCTTGCTTTATCTGTTTCAAATTTTAAGGTAGCTCAGCTTAAAACATGTGGTAAAAATTTATAAAAAAGAATGCTGTGTCAAATACTGCTATTTTCTGTAATAATTTCTGCAAAAATCATAATTTCTTGCCTTAAAATGCCACTTCCTCGATTTATATGTCTACAGATAGTTTGTTTAACAAAGTTTTGTTCAAATATATTTTTGTTAAGAATATAGCGCTATACATGATAGTGTGTGCGCGGTATGCCTGCTATACAGTGCTGTATGCGTAGAACCTAGTTTGAGATACGTTCGACGCGACATTTGCATATCAATTACAGATTTATTTAAAAGGAAGGACCTGTGCATGCGTAGCATCTTCTACATGGTGTTGTAGGCCGCGGAGATACAGTTTGAAATGTGCATCTAAATTAGAGATTTGTTTAAAAAGAGGGGCCCGGTAGTGCCTGCTTTAGACCTGTTATGCGGTGGCATAGGCAGCGGGAATTCGGTTCGAAGTTTGTTCACTTCGAGATTTACGTATTAAAGGACCAGCCCCATTAGTAGGCAAAGCCAGTTAGTTTAATTATCATAGTTACTAGTTATTATAACAATTTTAATTATTACAGTTACTACAAAAATAAAATAATTATTCATTGTGATAACTAAAATATATTTAAAAGTGATAAGAACTCACTTAAAATATCATTAAGTTAATTATAATAGTACTATTAGTATTAGTATTAATAATAGTCAAAAATAGTATTAATAATACTATTAGTAATAATTAACATGAATTGTTAATAGTATGAAAATTATTTTATATCAGTTAATAAACTTATTCTGATAATAGTTTTAAGTTTTCTATTGAAATTAATATTAATACTAATACTAGAATAGAATAAATTTATAAACTGATATTATAAATAATATTAATTAGTAATAAATAGATCAGATTTAATTAAAAAATGCAACTTAATAAGTATATTTTTAAATGAGTACACACATATATTATTAAATATACAAATATACAGAAGAATAGCTAAAACCCACAAAAACCCAGAAAAGCCCACAAATACTCAGAAAAACTCACAAATACCCAGAAAAACCCACAAAAACCCGGGTGGGTTAGGTTTTTGTACAAAAACCCGGGTTTTTGCTAACCCTGGTACATATGCTATTTTATTCATCAGGCCAGACCATTACTTCGGAAAGTTTTAGATACATTATGCATGATTCGCATATTCGATAGACGATTTACCCACGAAATTTTAAAATGATCTGACTTTGATGATCTTGATTTTATTTTCAAAAGTATTATTTCAAAATTTTATAAACTCTTTATCATATAATCTTGAAAATATTTAACTACTTTATTTTTGAATAAGCGTTTAACTATATTATTTCCTAACATTGATAGATGCATTTTCCTTATTACTCAAAGGAAAAATAATGAAATACATTTTAAACAAACAGCTCTTCGTGAATTGTTTGGTCTGTTCCCCAGGCTGCATTGTTTTTGCATCAAAATTTTCATACCATTGTACATATTGGACTTTCGACTTCTTTTAAACAGCCTCTGCATTTGTTTCTATTAGATAGATGGTTTCAAATAATTATAAATCAAGATTGATATACGGGCCATTTTCACCATTCGCTCACATTTCATGGTAACGGACTTGACAATTAACGGATTTGACATATCAAATAAAACTAAAAAAAAAAAAAAAACTATTAAAATGAACTGAGTTGTACATTTTTCTAACCTAGATAATAATTTATATACCTTCTAAAACTATTTAGTAATCTTACTTAGCAGTTTCATTTCATCGGTTACATTTTATGGTAACGGACATGATAAGTAACAGACTTGACATTTCAAATAAAACTATTAGAAATGAACTAACTTGTGTAATTTCTAACTTAGATAATAATGCACATACCTTCTGAAACTACTTAGTAAACAATATTCAATTACAAAAGTTTAAAAATTATTATTTTAATATTAAAATTTACGATAACAGACTTGACAGTGAAAAAAAATACCAACCTTGATAAAAACTTATTCTTGCCACTACTACGTTGTTTCATAATTGAAGAGTAAAAAATGGCAAGTAGTAGTTGCGTAAATAGTTTAACTATATCGCCGAATATTTGCTGCTAACTTTAGGCAACATTCGAAGCCTATTTTGACTAGAATAATCACAAGGTAACGGACTTGACACAAAGTGAGGGACAAAAGATTTCTGGTAATTTCTTAAAGAAAATATATTTTGTAATAATTTTTTTCATTAATATAGAACACTAACGGTTCATATTTAAAATAATTAAACCTTTTTATTTAAAAAAGTTAAGTCAAGTTAAAAAAAAAACAGTTAAAAACATGAAACTTGGAATGGGACAGGCATTTTTGCTTAGAATCAAAATTTTAAAGATTTATATCTCAAAAATTTTTATTGATTTTTTGAATTTTTCATGTTAGAAATGTTTAATATAATCTTCTTTAAATAATGCATAGCTCAAATCAAACTTTAAATATTAATTTATGTTTGAATTTTCTTCTTTTTACTCTGGAACAGTATATGTAAGCGAAATTTGAAAATGGCCCATACCTTTTAAGAACAAATTTAAAAATATTTTTTTAAGTTTCAATAAAAAAACAATTTATTATTTATTTCTCTTGTTCAAACGCAAAATTTCTCATTAATTTCTTTCTTGTGTAATTTTTTTCTTTCATTTATTTTAAAGAAACAACCTATCAACTGCTGTTCAGTCATTACATAAAATGAAGTACTTAATATGCATACGATTTATGAATGTATACGGTGTGTTCATGTTCGGCGTGTGTGTATGAATATCGGTGTTCTAACGATTGGTAGGATTTATTACATAAAACTTTGAATTATGATTAATACACAAAATGAAAGAGCTGTTTAAACAGTTTTATCTACAAGCTTACAAATGTTCAATATGAGAACTTTTCGTCACAAGGCACACATCAAGTCGATAGCTATGTTTTTCCAAACATTGATTAGCAAAGAAGTTGTGTTCAGACCCTCTCTCGATCTTGAGATTTCTATCTGTTGAAACTCATAAATGATCGTGTGTACGAGCCTCTACTATCAGCTGACCATTTAAGCTTTTACAATATTGATCTTACAAACACTAATCAACATTTGGAAGGAACTGAGCTATTGACTTGATGTGTGACGTGTGACGTAAGGTACTTACAATAAATAATTGTAAGCTTATAGGTAAAACTTTTTGAGTTTCTTTTTTGTTTTATGTATTATTAATAATTTTAAATTTTATGTAATACATTCTAACAAGCATTAAAACCCCGATATTTATTTATAAACAACTCTTACATTTACTTATGTGTGTAAAAAAATAGAAATACATACGTATAGTGTTAACTTTAAACATGGTAAAACTAGAGTTATTCATTTTTCGTGTTGATTGTCTTCATATCAAGAATTAGTAATCGTCATTAGAAAGGTTTACAAATCTTTTGAAAGTATAATTTTATCTTACTTTCCAATTGATGTATAACAGGTTTTTTTCTAATATTGGTACATATATTTTACTTCTTACTCAAAAGCAGAATAATCTAAAAGAAAAAACATTTAAACAAAGACAGCTGTTCATGAACCGTTATTGTTGATTCCCCAAGGTGCATAGTTTTTGCTTTCAAAATTTCCGTATCTTTCTAAATATTCGATTTTGAATTTTTTTTTAACAGCTCGTGTACTTGTTTGATTTGGTTTAGATAGATAGTTTGAAGTAAATCCGAATAAAGATCGATATAGCTTTTTCGAAAAAAGTATAAAGCAAATTTTTCAAAGAT
Source organism: Maratus speculifer (assembly GCA_964019185.1). NCBI lineage: Eukaryota > Metazoa > Arthropoda > Arachnida > Araneae > Salticidae > Maratus > Maratus speculifer. Next base: position 150,408,123 of record OZ025302.1, read on the forward strand.
TTCAGTAGAAAACCCAATTTGATGTTTATTTTTGAACTTTTGTTAAAATGCAAAAATTGTACTCCCTCTGTCTCAAATTAGTTGCGACATTTAGGTTGAAAATTTTGTCCCAAATTAGTTGCAACATTTCAAGTAGGTGGAGTCATAAATAACTTCTGATGCAGTTTAGTAGATCGACCCCAGTAAAATTATACTAGAATAAATATAACCATGTATACTTGGTATCAGATGAAATGTTAATTCGAATTTAAAGGAAAAGAAAAAGAAATAATAATTTAGAAAATTCTCTGAAGAAAGAAATGAATAATATTGAGCGCAACACTGTAGTGGAATGTTTGAAACGATATTTGAAAAATTGTAAACTAAGCTCTAATGCCATAAAGACTGCAGCTATTAAATACAATGTGTATCATAATGTTTATCATAATGTTTATCATCCTATCCCGTTTGCAGAAACAGGCGAAGACGTTAAAATAAAAGATGAGGAAATTTACAATGTAAGTTTACAACAAATTGTAAATGCGGATGAAAAAAAATGCTACTGAGCAAAATCATAGATGTCCCAATAAAGCGAAGACAATCACTGCGAAGATTATCATGTGCTGTTATAATTCGTAAATAACTATCACACAGGATTCTCAAAGCAGAAAAATATTTGGAGCGTATTTCATCCATCATTAAGCAAAGTCTAATAGAAAAAAATAAGCTCGACAGAATTCTATTTTGTTTGCAGCATGTTTGTGGTGAAAGATACTTAGTTCAGAAATGTTGGAATAAAATGTTCGTAAATGAATTCACAATGAGCTTGAAGATTGATTTATGTGGTTACTGTTAAAAAAGTCTTTAAAATTTGGGGCGTGGCTTAAGAGTGTGTGAACCGGGATTTTTTAAACTAATTAATTACTTATTTATAGGATGATGGAGGGAATGTTAGGTTCGTAAATATTGTTGATTGATAGTATAGCTCTCTGAAAAATGTTCAAACAAAATCATAAAGTCACCAGCATCAAGAATCAGTACAAAAGTATTCAAATGTCGCAACTAATTTGGGACAGAGGGAGTAATTTATTTGTTTTTAACATACATTTTAAAGAAGCACCCGAATAAAGCTTTTTCAGGTATTATACAAAATTACAGAAAAAGTCCTTAATATGGAAACTATTTATATGTATATATCTACATTTGCATTAATGCTTAAATATATATTGATATAAACGTATATCGTTAACGTAAATATGATATAATCAAAGTTATCCATTTTTCGAGTAACTGTCTCCATACCATGTGTGCAAAAGCATTATTTTAAAACCATCGTAATTTATATCAAGTGGATAGAGGAATTTGAATAGGTTAAATTGTTCGAATAAAATAATTTTGTAAAGCTAATTTTTGTATGTTTAGAACAAGATTGACCAAATTTAAAAAACCGGCTGGGACGAATAGAATGTGACATGGCACAATTTTTAAATGAATGTAAATTTAAAATAGTTTTGAATAACACTAGTATGGTTTTAAAGATACTTACCCCGTTCTTTAATATAATATACAAAGACTGGAAAGGATAACATCTTGAGTGTACCACAAAATTTTTTATTTATGTCGAAGGACATCAACATAGACGAAAAACACGGCTGAATCAAGAATTTCCATTAAGAATGTCTTGACTAATACACATATGAATTGACTTTTATTTTCCCAAACAATCAGTTAGAATTTTGGTTCAGAATACTTCACATCAAGAATAAACACCGAAAAGGAGTAATTTTCGGAAACAATAATAAAATTCTTGTTTCACACATCACAAGCGAGAATTTTTTTTTTCGAATGAATTCAGTTGTGCAACGACAGACGAGAAAAAAAAAAGATGTTGTGCATTTGTTTGCTTTAGTTTAGATATGTGGTTAGAAAATTAATCCAGATAAAGAACAATAGAACTTTTTTTAATAAGTTTAAAACAAACATTTTCAAAACTTTCAACGGAAAACCTAATTTGAAGTTCATTTTTGAACTTCTGTTCAGATGCAAAATTGTATTTTATATGTTTTTTATGTACATTTATTTTAGAGAAGCAATCAAACTAACCTTGTTCAGTTATTACACAAAATTACAAAAAAACAGAAAAAAATTAATATGGAAACTATTTATATGCATATATATACATTTATATTAATGCGTAAATATGTATTGATATATACGTATATCGTAAACTTTAAACAATATATAATCAAAGTTATCTATTTTTCGAAGCTACTGTCCCCATACTTTACATCCAAAAACATTATTTTAAAATCAAAAAACATTCATATTAAGTTTTATATATCAAATATGCTCCAAAATTTTGAATTGGATTATTTAAAGTTTATTTAAGTTTTGCTGTATTTTTTCCAACAGTGATACATGCATTTTATTTGTAACTCAAAGGAAAAATAGTAATAATAATAAACACTTTCAACCGACAGCTGCTCGTGGATTGTAACTGTCAATTCTCAAAGTAATTTTTGTTTTTTTTTCTTTGAAAATCTTTGTGTCTTTGTACATGTTCGATTTTCAATTATTTTAACAGTTCGTGTATTTGTTTGTATTAGTTTAGATACATGATATGAAGTAAATACAAATAAAGATCAATATACCTTTATTGAAAAAGTATGAAACAAAATTTTAAAAGATTTCAATAGAAAACTCAAATTGATGCTTGTTTTTCAATTTTTGTTCAAATGCAAAAATTGTGTTTTATTTTTTTATGCACATTTATTTTAGAGAAGACCCCGAACAAATCTAGTTCAGTTATTATACAAAAGTATAAAAAAAAGAAGAAAAACCCTAAATATGGAAACTATTTATATGTACATATTATATATATAAAACCCCTCCGTGTATAACAATTCCGGTTTCAACCTATCCATGAGAAAAAGAAACTCATTCACCAATGAAAACGTTTCATAGTCGTAATGGAGCGTTATCATTGGTCAGATTTACAGTTGGAGCTGTAAATGACGTCACTACATTTTACTTCGCTTTGAAATCTTTCCACGATTTCAAAAAGTACACTGTTAAAAATTTGACCCATTTACTGCAGCGGCACTCCACAGCTTTTATAGAATATCTCTTTCATGACCAATGAGAATGCTCCATAACACAGTAAAGTAACCGTTTTCTATAAAAGCGGTGGAGTTACGCTGTAGCAAATGAGTCAAATTTTTTACAGTGTATATTTAATTAAAACTTTTTATTAAAGGAAAGCGAAGGTGCGTTTTATATGCAATATTGTTAAAATTTTTATATTCGGGTTGCTTTAATTTTTTTCTTTACAGCCGTGAATGACTCTTGAGAATTTCAAATCTATAAAAAACATTGTGAAAAGTTACCTTCGATTTTAAAGGCAATCTATTTGCCTGATCTTTTGCCTATTTTTCAGACCAATGAAACCGTTCCATAGTCGTAATGGAGCGTTCTCAATGGTCAGATTTACAGTGGAAGCAGTAAATGATGTCACTATATTTTACTTCGCTTTGAAATCTTTTCACGATTTTAAAAACACTACTTAATTAAAACTTTTTATTTAAGCAAACCGCGGGTGCATTTTAAATTTCACTATAATCCCCACTCCCATCTACCAGATAGTTTTGCTATAGTTTTAAATGCAGATTTCTGTTGAAATTTTCTTTCTTTCTTTCTTTCTTTTTTCTTTTTTTTCTTTTTTTTGTTAGATTTTTTCCTTTCCAACTTTAATCGCTGTATTTATCAAAATTGTTTCAGCCTAAAGTGGCTATGATTGACCACAGTTGTTGTAACATTTTATCATCCTTTAAAAATGCAAACACGTCATTTTGACGGGCTATCTTCTAGTATACATTAACATTATTAGGTAAATATATATTTATAAACACGTATGTCGCAAACTTTAAACATAAGATAATCAAAGTGATCCATTTTTCGAATCAGCTGTCTGCATACCATGTATCTAAATCATTATGTTAAAACCACAGAATTTTTTTATCATGTCTTATTGAAAATTTTGAATTGGGTTACTTAACAATATATGTTTCACTGTATCTTTTTTCGAACAGTGATACATGCATTTTATTTGTTACTCAAAGGAAAAAAAAAATTAAAAAAAAAAACATTTTCAACGGACAGCTTTTCGTGAATTGTAACAATAGATTCCCCAAGGTGCATTATTTTTGCTTTCAAAACATTCGTACTTTTGTACATGCTCAATTTTAGCTTTTGCTTTCGTAACAGCTAGTGTATTTGTTTGTATTAGTGTAGATAGATGGTTTGAAGTAAATCCAAATAAAATTCAATATACGTTTTTTGAAAAAGAATAAAACAAAGTCTTCATAGGTTCCAATAGAAAACTAAATTTGATGTTAAACTTTGAACTTTTGTTCAAATAAGAAAAAAATTGATTTGTAGTTCATGTACATTTCTTTTTAGACAAGCACCCGAAAAAATCTTGTTTAGCTACTACAAAAAACAATATATTAATTACTTATATATATATATATATATATGTGTGTAATAAATATTTTTCTCCGTTTTCCCGATTTGAGTTCGTTCTAAAGTTTTAAAAGAACATACTTTCATTCTCAGTTTTCGTAATATATTAATATTTTTAACGGCTAAAATTCCTTTTATTTTTATTTTCTTTAACTCAATATAATCTATTAATTATTTTTCTAAAAATAACTAGAATGTATTACTTAAATGTCAATATCTTATTCCGAAATCTTATTCATTCCACAAATCTATTTCCCTTTTTAGAATAAAACATTTATCGAAACTTTTATTTTATTTTATTTATTTAATAATCGTCTGCTCTGAAGCTCATCCACATTTTAGTGGGGAGTTTTACTCTTGTTTATTACGCCAGTTATTAAAGAATTCTTAGGACTAGCTCCACCCGTCAACCAATGTAAGGGCGCGAAGTAAATTATCTTTACATTCGATTCAATATTAGTGGATTTTTAAAAGCAATAAGTCCGAGGGGAGGGGCAAAGTTATCTGAGAATTTTTGAGATCGTCATTTGGTTTTTCGTAGCGTTCAGATTCTACTGACCTTCCCACTGTTAAGGTACATCACGCTGCTGCTCCGATTATCTTTAGAACGTTTTTGAGGTGTTTTGATGTGTTTTCCAGAAACAGCTTTGCACAGACCCATTTTATTTGTTTTATTTATGGTGATACTGACTCACAAAGAGTGTCTTATTTGTTGTGGTGCGTTCTATTTTTGATGGAAATCTTCGAATCAAGAAAAATTCTTTATTTATTTTCGAGTAACGGATATAGAGAGATGTGTGGAGTGACAGTGAAAATGAACGGTAATAAATTCTGATGTTCTCTCGTATTCTGATTCTCTTGTAGTTTTAATTAGTTGAAGAAACCACTAACCGACCAAGTTCACTTATCTAAACTTATCTACCAGTGTTCTTGGGTCACGATTAAATGAGAAGTAATATTTTTGCAGATGTGATAAATAATCATATCGATCTTCGACACCTCTCGTAACCTCTTCTTACTACAAGTTAAGATGTGATAAATAATCATATCGATCGTCGACGCCTCTCGTAACCACATATTATTATATATATATATATATATACATTTATATTAATGTGTAAATATATATTGATGTATACGTATATCGTTAGTTTTGAACATTATATAATCATATAATCATCATTATGTCATCATATCAAGTATACAAAAGCATTATTTTAAAATTATATAAATTTTTTATGAATTATTCTTGAAATTGTTGAGTTGGACTGTTTTTCAATATATGCTATGCTGTACTTTTTTTTCTAATGGTGATACTTGTATTTTAATTGTTACTTAAATGGAAAATAATAATAAAAACACTTTCAAAGGACAGCTGTTTGTGAATTTTAACTATCGATTCCCCAATGTACATTGATTTTGCTCTCAAAACTTTCGTATCTTAATAATTGTTCGATTCTCGACTTTTTTTAAACATCTTGTGAATTTGATTATAATAGTTTTGTTAGAAGGTTTGAAAAGAATCCAAATAAAGGATAATAAATTTTTTTGAACAAGCATGAAACAGTTTTCTATTGTTTCAATGGAGAACCCACTTAGATGTTCATTTTTGAACCTTTGTTCAAATGCAAACATTGGACTTTATTTGTTTTTTATGTGTATTTAATTTAGAGAAGCATCCGAACAGAATTTTGTTCCGTCATTGCACAAAATAAATAAAATAAACATAATATGCATTCACATATATATGTATAATTATTCATATATATATACATTTATAGACATACATTTATATATGTATATCATCGATATTAATGTGTAAATATATGTTATGTATATGTATATCGTTAACTTTAAACATGATATAATCCTATTTAGCCTTTTTTCAGTCAACTGTCACCATATCAAGTTCTAGGGGGCTCTGTCCCCTACGAGCTACGCTTATCATCATCAGTCCCAGCTCTAGAAATCAGTTAACTTGATCGGCTTAAAAAATGGAACATTTAATTAAAATCAAATAACAAAGAAAGGAAAAAACAGATAGCCTTTTAAAAGGGTTTTCATGTTTTCCGTTTTACAAAGGGTGTTTAAAACCGAATATACTCCTGTTAATGGCTGTTTTCGAGTTTGATTAAATAACAGTATTAAAGCATTACAGAATCAGGTAACATAAAAATGAACTTTGTCAGCAGAGTCTTAGCTTTCCGGTGCTTTTTAACAATGCTATGTAATAATATTTTTAAATAAGAAATTCTTAAAATAATACCACATTAGAAGTATATTTCCAGGAGATATTAACCCAGGAGCACGCGCACCCTTATTAGGGACATGAGCGCGCATGGTGGGTTTCGGAGGCCCGTAAACGCTTTTCTTTAAAAAATCGTTTAATTACTCTTGATTAACAAAGTGTTTTTACTACCATAATTTACACATTATAATTGAACATACAGAAAAAACAAACATGCAGAAAAATATGTAAATTCTTTAAAAGATTGTTAAAGATTTTAAAGATATGATTAAAATATGTTAAAGATAAGGAAGGCCAATTACAACTTTTTATTTCAGTTAAATTATTTGGTCTAGCGTCCTAATCTTTCTAAAAATTATCTGAAATCTTTTCGATATAAATGTTTGTACAACTAAAAATATTTGGATAATAACATATTGTTGGATAATAACATATTATCGAGCAACAATACACAAGAACTAACGGAGAAGGATAAAATTTTGGTCACTCCAACTTTTCCAGGTAATTTCGTACGATTGCTATCTGAAAGTCTTCTTATATTTTGATGCAGTTTTTGCTTGTTACATCTTTTATTTCAATACTTTTCAATGAAATTCTCACTCAAATCGCCATCTAGTACTTTATTTAAATCAAGTTCTCTTTCTGAAGGTGTTTCGTAGAAACTAATTTGCTCTCCATCACAAATCTTTTCATCAGTATTTTAATTTATCAATTATCCATCCGTTGAAACTTGAGATAACAATGTTCCATAACGTTTCATTTCCTCTTTACGGCTCAAATAACGATGAATCTAAACTGCTTACCCTCTGTCAACCGATGAACCCAATGCTCAGGAATTTCATGAAATTTCATATCTCTTGCATAACATCTACGCATTATGTCACTCGACTCATCGACTGCGATGGAAGGTGAACTGGAGCATAGCGACTCCAGTAGTAACTTCTACTAATACTGCATTGGTTCATTGGTTCAACGATGAATTTGGGATATTTTACAGCAAAGTGTTTAAATAAAAACATAAATGAGAGGATGCGCGCAGGTCTCCGAGGCCCGGAAATCCCTTTTTTACGACTAAAAATATCCCTCAGGAATTCAACATTCTAAAAAAACAAAAGAGAACGACCTTGGGAACAGGTACTGGTAGATTGACCCATTTTCTGTGTAAGGGGTGTTTTTTACACTGCAATCTAAAAGCGTCCGGGCCTGAGAGGCCCACTGCGCTTCTCCGTGGATTAATAAAAATAAGCAAAAGTTATTAAACATTAGAAGTTTTAAATTTTGATTGATTATAATTCAAAAACATATCATTCAAATGAAATTCGGTGTCTAGGCATAGTTTAAATCGAAAATATGAAATATCTTCTTAAAATTCTGCATTGGTATTGTAAAATAGTAAGGTTTTGATTCGTTTTAATATACAGATGGCCCCCTATGCAAAATTTACATACATCATTTAAAAGTCGATATTATTTTCAATCGTTAGGTATCAGTATTTTCCTTTTACGATAATTTATTAACCCATTAGTGCCTAACGTCCCTTTTTAAGGACGCTTCAAATAATGCATGTAGCACTGTTTTTGACACAGGTAAAAAAGAACAGCAAACTTTATTTTATTTAATTGAAACATTTTCGTAATTGGTGAACTAAACTTAATTCTTTTAAAAATAGTGGTGCCGACCGAATAAAATTTGCGCAAAAGGTGGTGGGCACGAATGGGTTAAGAAGTTGATAGGAGGTGTTCCTGTTTTTTCACAATTGTACGCATCGTGGTAGCAGCTGAGTAAGTCCGAGACACGCCCGGTTATTTCGAAAAAAATAGATATCCTACAGAATCGATGTGCATAAATTTTCACTGGAGATTTTAAGTGTCTTTGTACCAGATAGTTCGTAAAATACTGGTCATTATTTCTCACCATAGAATTGTTTTTATTAAATATAGGAAATATTATTTTATAGATGCTTTGGTAAAATGCACTTGAAAGCCCTTGATATATAGAAACCCAGTTGTATGTGGCAGATATGTAGGATATGCATAACGTCTCGAATTATAATCTCAATATCTTCTTTGAGGGTGATCGTTGTCTCTTTTTGTTCTCATTTGTTAATTTTTTTTGCTGTACTAAGAATAATAAAGGTGTTTACTCACTCCTCTTGTGTTTTCTGCCATTGCTGGAAAACTTTTCCGAACACGCATTATTATCTGACTTTTCTTTGTTTGGGTGATCTCTAAATTTCCTGAAGCTTTATAACAACTGTGCTGAAACGTCATGAGTATATAAATATTACTGAAGTGCAATTGTGACTAAAATGATATATCATTTATCCTCCTATTGAAATCATATATTGTGATAACTATCGTTATAAAAGATCATCGACGTAGAGAAAGGCAATCTGCATCTAGATGACAAGCAAATATGACTCAACTTTGCGCTTATAGTATGTATAGGTATTTTCTATTATGTGATTGTTTGAATTATATTTACACACAACTGCAATTCGAACACATGATTGACTTCTGGCAGTCGAATTTTTTGATAAGTAGACACTTTAAATTTTGACAACACGTATGGAGTTTTTAATTTCGAGGCGCGGGGGGAAGGGGGATAACGGGAACAGGAGATACAGATAATCTGTTTCATGCTATTATACCAAAATGACATGACTGATCTCGGAACTATATCGTAATCTAGTAAAATAATAAAAAATTACATGTTAAACAAAATCCGTTATTCTATGAAAGTATCACACCATTTTACACAAATATGTTTAGTCCTAACTAAATTTTTAAATGGTCGATCCTGTATTCAAAATTATACACATTTTTTTGTGCGTGAAGAATAAATATATAATTCTTTTGAAAGGCCTTGAGAATTTCTGAACTAAATGACGTTATTCAGAATGTTTAATTTCAGTTTTAGATAAATGAGTATTATATTTTGTTTAGTGTATTTTGAACTCAACAGAACAAAAATATTAAAACATAAAAGAATATAAATGAACATGTAATATAAAGATTAAGCAATTATTATATTATAGATTTTTTTCATTCTTTCAGCTATTATAAGTAAAAAACAGTACCAATACTTTTTAAACAGGTTTTTAAAAATCTTCTTTGTTTTGTTTAAACAATCATTAGATGTTTAACTTCCATTTAAAAAAAAGTTTGTTTGAAAAACATCTTCGCTTTAAACGCTGATGAAAGTATTTTCTATTTGCCTCTTTAAAAAACAATATTAGAATAGGGAGCTTTTTCAGCCAGTTAAATGTTCCTAAACTTTAACTTTTGATTCCCTAAAGAGCCTGGTTTTTTCTTCGAACATTTTGAATTTTAGACTAACATATATTATCATTTGTTTATGTATTGTTTTATTGTTTTTGTTTTCTTTAAGTTTGTTTGAAGAGATTCCAAATCAAGATGAATTGACTTTTTGCATCAGAAAAAAAATCCGATGTTCCAAATTGAAACTTAAATTTGTTTTGACTCTAAATGCTAATACAGTTTTAAAATTTGTTTGCATAGAATCTCGACTTTCCTTACCCCCCCCCCCCCCCCCGACTTTGCCAATACTGTTTACTGAAAATAAAAGAATAAAAATCAATCAAGCGTTAAATGAATATTGTAAAACTCTTTTCAAAAAGTCCAAATTATCATAACAAATCATAATATTTTTGTTCCATAACATGATTTTTTTTAAACTTCCCACTGCCGCGACCAAATATATCCGTTCACTAGGCTGCAGGTTTCACTGCAGTTGAAACTTTATTTAAATTAATATAATTCTACAAATATAATCCAGTTTTAAGAAAGTAAGTTATGATTGATACTTTCACGGTTTATAAACATAGACGTTACAAAAAATTTATACCATGTTCGAAAATCAATTTTTTATTAACATTTAAAAGAAATTAAGGAGAAAACCACATTACATTTTTGCCCTTTTGCTGGGCAGTCAGGGGTAAATTTCTTTCAGCAATAATAGCAACACAAACTGCAAAAATATATTTTAAATATAAAAAATACTCTGCCTTTTTAACTAGCAATAATTTCTCACTTCAATTTAAAAAAGCATCCTAGAAAAACATTTCCGCTATAAACATCGATGAAAGTATTTTTCAAGTTGATCCTTGAAAAAAAATGTTAGAGTAGGAGAGTTTTCATTCAGCCAGTTAGTTGTTCCTAAACATTAACTGTTGGTTTCCTGAAGAGCTTCGTTCTTTCGTCCAACTTTTCGAATCCTAGACTAATATCTTTTGTCTTTTGTTATGTATTGTTTTATAGCTTTTGTTTTTGTTAAGTGTGTTTGAAGTAACTGTAAAATTTTAAATCAAGATGTATTGACTTTTTGCTTAAGCAGAAAAATTTTCTTTGTTTCTATGTGAAACTTAAATTTGTTTTGATTCTAAATGCTAATACGATTTAAAAAAAAATTCTCTGTATAGAGTCTTAAAATTCCTTACCTTCGACTTTGGGAATGTTGTTTATTGAAAATAAAACCAGAAAAAACAATCAAACGTTAAATGAAGATTGTAAAACTCATTTCAAATAGCCCATATTAACACAACAAATCAGAATATTTTTGTTTCACAAAATGATTTTTTTAAATTTCTTTCGGCAATAATAGCAATACAAATTGCAAAAACTTATTTTAAATAAGCTAAAAAATATCCACTCTTTTGTACTAGCAATAATTTTAAACTTCAATTTAAAAAAAATGCATTTTAGAAAAACATTTCCGCTTTAAACATCTGTAAAAGTATTTTTCAAGTAGATACTTGAAAAACAATGTTAGAGTAGATGAATTTTTTCAGCCAGTTAAATGTTCCTGAACATTAACTGGTTCCCTGAAGAGACTCGTTTTTTCGTCCAACATTTCGAATCTTAGACAAATATCTTTTGTCTTTTGTTAGGTATTGTTTTATAATTTTTATCTTAATAAGTTTGTTTGAAGTTATTCCAAATCAAGATGTATTGACTTTTGGTTTAAGAAAAAAAAATCGATGTTCCTATGTGAAACTTAAATTTGTTTTGTCACGGAATACAAATGCAATTTAAAAATTTTATATTTATTGCAAACTGGGCATTTCAATTAATTCACACTTTACTGAAGATAAAACACGCAGGAAAAAGCATTCGTTAAACGAAGATTGTAAAAGTATTTCCAATAAAAATCTCGATTACTACAAAAAATCATATTAATTTTTGATTAATAACATGATTTCTTTTTCTTTCAGCTACGATAGCAGCACAGATTGCAAAAATATATTTAAAATATGCATACTCTCTAATTAATGCATACTCTCTCTTTTGTACTAGCTTCAATTTAAAAAAGCATAATAAAAAGCATTTCCGTTTTAAACATCGATGAAAGTATTTTCCAAGTTTATCCTTGAGAAACAACGTTTGAATAGGAGAATTTTTGCAGCCAATTAGATATTCCTGAATTTTAACTGTTCGTTCCCCGCAGAGAGTCGTTCTTTAATCCAACTTTTCGAATCTTAGACAAATATCTTTTGTCTTTTGTTATGTATTGTTTTATAGTTTTCGTTTTCGTTTTCGTTAAATTTGTTTGAACTAGATCCGAATCAAAATGTATTGACTTTTTGTTTCAACAAAAAAATTTCGATGTTCCTACGTGAAACTTAAATTTGTTTTGACTCTGAACTCTAATGCAATTTAAGATTTTATGTTCAGAGAAAACTGGGCCTTTTAATCGAATAACATTTTACTGAAACTATAACTTGAAAGAAAATTCCTGTGTCAAACACATGTTATAAAAATCTGTCCAACATATACATATTTATTTTTAATTCTTTTTTAAATAGATTTTAAATGGTTTTTAAAAATATTATATCATACAAGGCGGCAGCCTTCAAGTGACGCAGCTTTAAACCTACCATCGTCAAAACCTACCATCGTCATAAGGGTAGATGCGGAACTTCATATATACAGCTAACTCAACTTCAAAGGAAATCGGAAAAGCCGCCTTCTAATAACTCAGCAAATATTGGTCAGAATGGTCCAATTTTTTTAATATAGTCTTATATTCCCAGTTTAATCCTATCCTATAATTTTTACATTTCTACGTGCCGTATATTTTTAGATCTCGATAACCATTTTTAAACTGAAAACGATGGTGTTTGTTCCTGATAATGAGATCTAGAAAACGGGCTGGGAGATTTTATTAAAACTTATATATAATATGAATCTCTTTAAGATAGAGGGAATAAGACTTGCCTTGTTTCTAGGAAAACTCTTGTTTGTTATATATTGATCTTGGAAAATTGGACTATATTAGCTCGCGGATTACATGTTATTCTGTGGGTTAGCAGACGGAGACACTGCAAAAAGGCAAATGTAGTAATGGTCACAGTTAAAACACCCGCATCGAAGCAATAAATGTTTTTGAAACTACAAAAACATCTTATCATGCGCTTTAAAACATTCAATAAATATATACTAAATCAAATTTCTATTTATTTTGCCTTTATTTTTCGTAAGAAGAAAATATTACGTTTCTTACATTGGATATTTTTGCATTTTGAGGAAAAAATATTTTGAATCCTTTTTTAAAATAGGAAAATATTTTTTAATTATACATATTCAATATACTTTTCACTTATGATTTTCTTTTAAAGTTTACAAACAAAAATTATTTTTAATAAATTTGCTTTAGAATTCCATGTATTCATACGCCGTTTAGATAGTTTTGTTTTGAATCGTAATCGAATTCGCTGGCGGTAAGCTTTGTACTTGGCACTTGTTGTTTTTAGCATGTATGTTGTGTAATTTGCGAAATAATGGTTATTATGATAATATAGGTATTGTGTTATTTGGAGAAACTGAAAGGCCCCCTTTTTTGGATAAAATAATATGGTGAATCCAAGTACACGAATCAAAACAAATTGATTCGTGCTGTATGTTGGCATGAAATATTCAATTTCAGGAGACGAACGTGAAGCTAAACCATCTATAATGAAAAAGAAAGGTAAATAAATATTTTTTGGCACTCATTATTAAAGTATTATTTAAAAAGTATAAGTGATGTATACATTAGTTAGCATGTTGATTTGATTTCAAACCAACATAAACTATCACAGAATGTGTAAACTATTGCTAAATTTTGGTAAACAAACAATATTTATAATTGACCAACAGTTTAACCAAGTGCTTGTGAATTCTAAAATTCTCAAAATAGATTGTTTTTAAGTTTATAGATGTCCTTATTATATGAATTAATTAACAATAATTATATGAATTAATTAACAATACTAAGTTTTAAAGTGTTGTAAAAATTGTGCTTTTTTATTTCATTTATTAATTTCTGTGATTAATAACCCAGGATGTTAATTTTTAGATTAAAATTGCTTGAATATGTTATTCAAAATGCATTTATTACTTTTTCTTATGCATTTTTGTCGCTATTAATTTTCATTTTAAAACTGTGCCTTTTTAGCTTAGCTTAATGGCCAGTAAATCCAGGTTTTAAACAATTTTTAAAATAAGTAATTGCACTTATTATTGGAAATTGTGAACAAACTAGTATTTATCAACAAATTACAGCAGTATTTTGATAATTCAAAAGAAAGTAATGAAGTTAATTTGTTCTTACATGCATTAGTGACTGTGGCTATAAAGATTTCAGAGATTTAAAAACAAATTAGTTGCACTCATTGTTTTTTTTCTTCATGTACACACAGTGCTTGTACAACATGCATTAGTGATTGCATTTTTAATTAATTTTGTGTATTTTACGGATTGTTGCACAGCAATTTTGCTGCAGCCTGAGTGTTTTGTTTTTGTTTTGTTTTCATGTGCTCTAAGTGCTATACATGCAGTAGTTGGACTGCTTTAACGAGTTTTATTTTAGCGAGTGAGAGTTTTAGGCCCTTTTTTTTCTAATATAAACGTTATTGTTTTAATGTATTTGTTTCACAATATTGTCACTGGATTTTTTTAGTTCAGGTATCACTCATTTCTTCCAGATATTGGGAATCTGCATGTTACCGCATAGTTTGCTGCATCTGTTAATTTTTGTTGTTTGTTTTCATATGGGCATAGTGCTCATACATTTGTTATTGACTGCGGCTTTGAGAAATTTCATGTGTTTTAGAGACCATTGCATAAGTTTGCTGCATCCAGTAATTTGACATGCACCCAGCTCTCATTATCCATTAGTGACTGTAGCTTTAACATGTTTCATGCATCCTATTATTTCATTAATAATTTCGAAATTCCATGTTTATATTTTAAAATGTTATTTAGCAGTTGCCACGGAGGTACTACAGCGCATCATTGTAGTCTGCATTAGATGCTGTTCAAAATAGAATTTTTTTTTTCTTTTTTTCTTCCTAAGAGTCTGATGATTTAAATCCAAGCGTGAAAAATTTTTTCTCAGATCACAAACCAAATACAAAAGTATTGTAATAGTTAATATTACGTTATAGAAATCAATAATCAAAATATAAAAGCATTAGCTTTACAGCTTAGAACATAGCGTTATTAATAAACTGCATTTATAAATTGGACATCTAAAATGAAAAATCTTAATATATTTTTATAATGTTAGAATTTACAAGCACTAAAAGTTGGGTAAGCAAATAATTCTTAACCAAATATTAATGATAACATTGGTTTAAAAAGAAATAACTTATACTTCTATGCTTTAATAATGAGTTTCATAAAATATAAATTTACCCCCCCTTTTTTTTATAGATGTTTTAATTTCATATTCATTGTCTCGAAATTGAAGTATTTCTTTCTAACATTCTTTTACAAAAATGTTTGATAATTAACGCTTTTTTTATTAAAAAAAAGGCCTTGTTTCTACTAATGAACACAAAATCCTCAAATAACTTTGAATCCATTATTTAAATAAATTGCATAACATACCTAAGAAGAAAACATATTTAAGATTAAATTTAATACAAGAAATTAAAAATTTTTAATTCAAATAATGTAAAGTTACTAACACACTAACAAATAAATATTTTAAAATACTAACAGCTAATAATGGGCGATAAATAATTACATTTTTTAGTTTTGTCATTTCTAAAATGTAATTGTTTAAATTATATTTGAGTTGAACCTCATCCAAACCCTAAGAAATATTCTATCGAACCTTAATTTAATCTGGAAAAAAAAATCTGACAATACACACTGACAAGCATAGTTGTATAATATAGACGCACACCATGTGTAGAAAATTTTATGAAGAAACAATTTTTATTTATTTATTTCAACAAAGAATTGCATTAAAAAAAAAGTGTATC
The DNA here is from genome assembly GCA_964019185.1 of Maratus speculifer. Taxonomy (NCBI): domain Eukaryota; kingdom Metazoa; phylum Arthropoda; class Arachnida; order Araneae; family Salticidae; genus Maratus; species Maratus speculifer. The sequence goes on from OZ025302.1 coordinate 150,424,142, forward strand.
TCAACAAAGAATCATGTAAAAAACCCCAACATTTCGAGAAAATACCACACGAAAAACATGAATTTCGTTCAAAAACCGCAAAAAAAAAAAAAAAAAAAAAAAAAAAAAAAAAAAAAAAACGTTAATTCAATCCATGAATTGCATAAAAAATACAAATTCCATGAATCGCTAAAAAAAGAAAGCAAATTGCATAAAAAATGGGAATTATGTCCGCAAATTGCTTAAAATGTGAATTACGTCCATGAATCATGTAAAAAAGCGAGAATTATATTCATAAATTGTATGAAAAATGCAAATTACGTCTATGAATCGTGTAGTAAAACATGAATTATGTTCATAAATCGCTCAAAAAACACGAATTTTGGTGGCAGAAATCTGAAACGGAAATTACCTCTATAAAACGCATAAAAATAGCGACTTGCATTCATGAATTGCATAAAAAATGCAAATTACATCCATGAATTGCATAAAAACGTGAATTACATTCATAAATCACTCAAAAAATGTGAATCACTTCCATGAAGTGTGCAAAAAAACACGAATAACGTTCAGAAATTGCAAAAAATGCGAATTATGTCCAAGAATTGGTAAAAAAAAGCGAATTACATTCATAAATCCTATAAAAACACAAATAACATCAATAAATTGATCAAAAAACACAAATTTTGTCGATAGAAAGCTCAAAAGATGCAAATTATGTCTATGAATCGCATATGTATAGCAAATTACGTCCATAAATCATGTAAAATGTAAATTACATTCATTAATCGCATAAAAATTGCAAATTATGTCCATGAATCGCTCAAAAAAAGCGAATTGCATAAAAAACATGAATTGTGTTCACAAATCGCTCAAAACGTGAATTACGTCCATGAATTGTTTAAAAAAGTGAGAATTACGTTCAGAAATTGTATGAAAAACACAAATTATGTCTATGAATCGTGTAGTAAAACGGGAATTATGTTCATAAATCGCTCAAAAAACACGAATTTTAGCAGCAGAAAGCAAACGCAAATTACGTTCATAAATCACGCAAAAAAAGCAAATCATTCCATGAATCGTGCAAAAAAATACTAATAACATTCATAAATTACAAAAAATGCAAATTAGGTCCAACAATTGGTAAAAAAAGCGAATTACATTCATAAATCCTATAAAAACACAAATAACGTCAATAAATCGATTAAAAAACGCAAATTTCGTCGACAGAAAGCTCAAAAAATGCTAATTATGTCTACGAATCTCATAAATATAGCAAATTACATCCATAAATCATGTAAAATGTAAATTACATTCATTAATCGCATAAAAATCGCGAATTATGCCCATGAATCACTCAAAAAAAGCGAATTGCATAAAAAATGTGAATTATATCCACAAAACGTGAATTACATCCATGAATTGTCTAAAAAAGTGAGAATTATGTTCATAAATTGTATGAAAAATGCAAATTACGTCTATTATTTGTGTAGTAAAATGGGAATTATGTTCATAAATCGCTCAAAAAATACGAATTTTAGCAGCAGAAAGCTAAAATGCAAATCACGTCTATAAATCGCATAAAAATAGGGAATAGCATTTTGCATTCATGATTTGCATAAAAAACGCGAATTACATCCATGAATCGCTCAAAAAATGCAAATTACATCCATGAATTGCATAAAAATGTGAATTATGTTCATAAATCACTCAAAAAATGTGAATCACTTCCATGCATCGCGCAAAAAAACACTAATAACATTCATAAATTGCAAAAAGTTGTGTAAAAGTGTTACGTCCAAGAGTTGTGTGAAAAAAGCGAATTACATTCATAAATCCTATAAAAACACAAATAACGTCAATAAATTGATAAAAAAACACAAATTTCGTCGACAGAAAGCTGAAAAAACATAAATTATGTCTATGAATTGCATAAAAATAGCAAATTACGTCCATAAATCATGTAAAATGTAAATTACATTCATTAATCGCATAAAAATTGCGAATTATGTCCATAAATTGCTCAAAAATGCAAATTACATTCATAAATCGCATAAAAAACACTAATGATGACCATGAATTGCGCAAAAAATGCGAATTACACCCAACATTAAATTAATTTGCGGAAAGTTTTTGGTTTTATACAAGTCTGCCAACAAGAACCTACAAGTTATCCTGAAACCCATTCTAAACCAACAAAAATTTAATGGAAAGATAAATTTGTCCAAGATAGACAAAATAATTTCCATTGACATACATTGACCAGAATCGAAAAATTCCTATTGAAATCTATCCTATACACTCCAAAACCAGAAAGAAAAAAATCCCTCCAAGAGTAACTCAATCTATCTGCTGCAAAATAAAATACATTGAAATGCAACTGAACAAGAACCTGAAAATTACATTTGAAATCAAACCGAAACCAGATTCAACCCCCCCCCCCCCCAAAAAAAAAAAAAAAAATCCAACCATATCTCGATTTGGGAAAGAAAATTTAATTTCCATAGATACGCGTGGCCAGAAATCTGGAAATTCCAATTAGTCTATGGGTTAGCAAACCTTAATTCAATCTGAAAAAAAAAAAAAAAAAAAAAAAAAAAAAAAATCTGACAAGCAGAGTTGTATAATATAGACACACGCCATGTGCAGAAAATTTTATGAAGAAACAATTTTTATTTATTTATTTCGACAAATTGCGTAAAAAAAAATATCTCAACAAAGAATCATGTAAAAAAATCCAACATTTAGACAAAATACCACGTGAAAAACGTGAATTTCGTCCAAAGACCACAATAAAAACATTAATTAAATCCATGAATCGCATAAAAAATACAAATTCCATGCATGAATCGCATAAAAAATGTGAATTAAATGCATGAATCGCATAAAAAATGTGAACTACATCCATGAATCGCTAAAAAAAAAGCAAATTGCATAAAAAATGGGAATTACGTCCACAAATTGTTTAAAATGTGAATTACCTCCATGAATCATGTAAAAAAGCAAGCATTATATTCATAAATTGTATAAAAAACGCAAATTACGTCTATGAATCGTGTAGTAAAACATGAATTATATTCATAAATTGCTCAAAAAACACGAATTTTGGCAGCAGAAATCTGAAACGGAAATTACCTCTATAAAACGCATAAAAATACCGAATTGCATAAAAAATGTGAATTACGTTCATGAATCGCCCAAAAAATGCAAATTACATCCATGAATTGCATAAAAACGTGAATTACGTTCATAAATCACTCAAAAAGTGCGAATCACTTCCATGAATTGTGCAAAAAACACGAATAATGTTCATAAATTGGCAAGAATGCAAATTACGTCCCAGAATTGGTAAAAAAAAGCAAATTACATTCATAAATCCTATAAAAACACAAACAATGTCAATAAATCGATCAAAAAACACAAATAGAAAGCTCAAAAGATGCAAATTAGGTCTATGAATCGCATAAGTATAGCAAATTACGTCCATAAATCATGTAAAATGTAAATTACATTCATTAATCGCATAAAAATCTCGAATTATGTCCATGAATCACTCAAAAAAGGCGAATTGCATAAAAAACGTAAATTGGGTCCACAAATTGCTCAAAACGGGAATTACGTCCATGAATTGTTTAAAAAAGTGAGAATTACGTTCAGAAATTGTATGAAAAACACAAATTATGTCTATGAATCGCGTAGTAAATCGGGAATTATGTTCATAAATCGCTCAAAAAACACGAATTTTGGCAGCAGAAAGCTGAAACGCAAATTACGTTCATAAATCACTCATAAAATGCAAATCACTTCCATGAATCATGCAAAAAAATACTAATAACATTCATAAATTACAAAAAATGCGAATTAAGTCCAACAATTGGTAAAAAAAGCGAATTACATTCATAAATCCTATAAAAACACAAATAACATCAATAAATCGATCAAAAACACAAATTTCGTTGACAGAAAGCTCAAAAAATGCAAATTATGTCTCCGAATTGCATAAATATAGCACATTACATCCATAAATCATGTAAAATGTAAATTACATTCATTAATCGCATAAAAATCGTGAATTATGTCCATGAATCGCATAGAAAACGCGAATTGGGTCCACAAATCGTCAAAACGTGAATTACGTCCATGAATTGTTTTAAAAAGTGAGAATTACGTTCAGAAATTGTATGAGAAACACAAATTATGTCTATGAATCGTGTAGTAAAACGGAAATTATGTTCATAAATCGCTCAAAAAACACTAATTTTGGCAGCAGAAAGCTGAAACGCAAATTACGTCTATAAATCGCATAAAAATAGCAAATAGTGTTTTGCATTCATGAATTGCATAAAAAACGCAACATACATTCATGAATCGCTCAAAAAACACAAATTACGTCCATGAAACGCATAAAAACGTGAATTACATTCATAAATCACTCAAAAAATGCAAATCACTTCCATGAATCATGCAAAAAAACACTAATAACGTTCATAAATTACAAAAAATGCAAATTAGGTCCAAGAATTGGTAAAAAAAGCAAATTACATTCATAAATCCTATAAAAACATAATTAACGTCAATAAATCGATTAAAAAAACACAAATTTCATCAACAGAAAGCTGAAAAAACGCAAATTATGTCTATGAATTGCATAAAAATAGCAAATTACGTCCATAAATCATGTAAAATGTAAATTACATTCATTAATCGCATAAAAATTGCGAATTATGTCCATAAATTGCTCAAAAATGCAAATTACATTCATAAATCGCATAAAAAACACGAATGATGACCATGAATTGCGCAAAAAATGCGAATTACACCCAACATTAAATTAATTTGCAGAAAGTTTTTGGTTTTATACAAGTGTGCCAACAAGAACCTACAAGTTATCCTGAAACCCATTCTAAACCAACAAAAATTTAATGGAAAGATAAATTTGTCCAAGAAAGACAAAATAATTTCCATTGACATACACTGACCAGAATCGAAAAATTCCTATTGAAATCTATCCTATACAATCCAAAACCAGAAAGAAAAAAATCCCTCCAAGAGTAACTCAATCTATCTGCTGCAAAATAAAATACATTGAAATGCAACTGAACAAGAACCTGAAAATTACATTTGAAGTCAAACCGAAAGCAGATTCAACCCCCCCCCCCCAAAAAAAAAAAAAAAAAAAAAATTATCCAACCATATGTCGATTTGGGAAAGAAAACTTAATTTCTATAGATATGCGTGATCAGAAATCTGGAAATTCCAATTAGTCTATCTTAAACCTAATCTGAACCTGAAAAAGGAAATTCCATATAACCGGAGCCCAGTATCTATACAGGACAAAATATTTTCCATTAAAGCGCAACCTGAACAGAACTTGAAAATTCCATTTGAATTGAACCTGATTGAAACCTGAAAAAAATTTCCATCGAACCTTAACCTAATCCGAAAAAGAGAAAATTATTTCTGCCGATACACATTGACAAGAGTCTGAAAGTTAACATGAAACCTAATCCAAACCCGAAAAGGAAAAAACAATGGAAACACAAGTCTGTCCAAGAAAGACCAAATAAATTCTGTCCACATACACCGACAAGAATTTCAATTGAAATCTATCCTAAACCCAGTTCAAACACTACCCCCAACCCAAAAAAAAAAAAAAAAAAAATCCAATTGTAATCCAATTTATCTGCGACAAAATAATATACTTGAAATGCAACTCAACAAGAACCTGAAAATTCCATTTGAAGTCAATCTGAAACCAGATTCAATCCCCACCCCCCCCCCCAAAAAAAAAAAAAATTTAATCAAATCAAGATTTTAGAAAAAAAAAGGAACAATTTATGTCGATATGTATTGACCAGATCATGGAAATTCCAATAGAAGTCTATCTCAAACCCGATCCGAATAACCTGAAACTCAATCCAATCCCCCCCTCCCAAAAAAAGTAAAATAAAAAAATTAGGAAATAAAAATCTGTTCAAGAAAGACAAAATATTTTCCGTCCCCATCCACTGACCAGAATTGAAAACTAGTACTTGAAATGCAACTCGACAAGAACCTGAAAATTCCAATTCAAGTCAAACTGAATCAAGATTCAAACCCGAAAAAAAAAAAAAACAATTATCTAACCAAATCAAGATTTTTAGAAAAAAAAATTATGTAAATAGGTACAGACTAGAGCATGGAAATTTTAATAAAATCTTAAACCCGATACAAACTCCCCCCCCCCCCCTTACATAACTAACAAGAAGCCTTGATGACCCCACAAAACATAACTAACAGGAACGAAGAGTCATGCATACTGCATCGATTATGATGCATTTTCTGACTCATTCTGAATATTGTAAACTTATTGTCATTCATGTACAATAATTTTACCATTCTGTGCAAAAAAACAAAGCATAATTAACGAGAGTAAAAATTTTTCCATTAAACATGTTTATATACTTTCCATTTTATTCTGAATGCTTTAAACCTATCAGTTTCATCTTTGTACAGTAATCTTCCCATCCAAATCTCCCCCCCCCCTGTTAGTTTATATATGTTTTGTGCAAACAGCAAAACATAAATAAACTATTAAAATAAAATAAAATTTAATTCATTAAGGTTTTATCAATTACATCTTTCATAAATTCAAAATATGAATCCTAAAAGATATGATATCAAAATTTAAGTGACGCCTTGACGAGGCTTTAAACAATGTTTTAAAATTCCATTTATTTATTTATTGTCTAAATACATTTTCATATCTAAACAATACTTTTCATTTTCCAATAAGAATGAAAAGTTACACATACAGTATAGATTATGAAACACTTTCCAACACATTTTCATTATTGTAAGCCTATCATTTTAATCCATTTGCAGTAATTTTACCACTCTATATAAAGAACAAATCATAATTAACAAGAAAGAAAAACCTGTGTGCAACATACATTATGAAACACTTTCCAGCATATTCTGAATATTGTAACGGATATAGTCTTAATCAATATGCAATATTATCAACCTATACAAAGGTTGAAACAGAATTAACAAGAATCATGCACGCAGCATAGATTATGAAATACTTTCCAGCACATTCTGAATATTGTATTCCTGATCATTTTAATCCATCTACAGTATATGTATCATCATGTGTAAAGAATAAACATAGTTAACTAGAATGAGAAATGATACATACAGCATAGATTATGAAATCCTTTCTTAGAAATACAGTGCTGAATGTACATTACTTTCTTATCTTATACTAACGTACTTTACTACAGAGTTGTTTTTAACGAAATCAAGTAGCACAGCATATATTAATAATAAAATATGAAATATCTTTTTTTAAGTGGGTGGGGGAGGGGTAATTAAAGGTGATCAGAAATCATGAATATGAATTCTTTGCATTAGTCTTTATTTTTTTGTTTTTATCTTTTTATTATTAACCTAAAAAAAGGACTGATATCAGTACAAAAAACCCTGAACGGGTTAAAAGCTTGAGACGCAGCACTTTATCTTATATATCTAAGAATTTTAAATTTGGGACTTAAAACTAATGATATCAAAATTTATGTGACGCTATGCTATTAATTAATATATACATATATTAAAATTTAATTCATTAAGGTTTTATCAATTACATCTTTCATAAATTCAAAATATCAATCTTAAAAGATATGATATCAAAATTTAAGTGACGCCTTGAAGAGGCTTTAAACAATGTTTTAAAATTCCATTTATTTATTAATTGTCTAAATACATTTTCATATCTAAACAATACTTTTCATTTTCCAATACACTGTTAAATACATCACTTTCACTGAATATATATAATGCACTGAAATGTATTTATTTGAATAAATAGATTTATCTTTTGGGCTACGCTATCCAAAATCAAAAATAACGTTTGAATAAATATTTTTTGCGTCATTGTATCCAAAGTAAGTTAAATAGATGCAAATAGATACAATGACGCAAAAAATATGTATTCAAATGTTATTTTTGATTTTGGATAGCGTAGCCCAAAAGATAAATCTATTTATTCAAATAAATACATTTCAGTGCATTATATATATTCAGTGAAAGTGATGTATTTAACAGTGTATTGGAAAATGAAAAGTATTGTTTAGATATGAAAATGTATTTAGACAATAAATAAATAAATGGAATTTTAAAACATTGTTTAAAGCCTCGTCAAGGCGTCACTTAAATTTTGATATCATATCTTTTAAGATTCATATTTTGAATTTATGAAAGATGTAATTGATAAAACCTTAATGAATTAAATTTTAATATATGTATATATTAATTAATAGCATACCGTCACATAAATTTTTATATCATTAGTTTTAAGTCCCAAATTTAAAATTCTTAGATATATAAGATAAAGTGCTGCGTCACAAGCTTTTAACCCGTTCAGGGTTTTTTGTACTGATCTTTTATACTTCAACAATTTTTAACTTCAATTTAAAAAAGCAAGCTAGAAAAACATTTTTGCTTAAAATACCGATGAAAGTATTTTCCAAGTGGATCCTTGAAAACCAACGTTAAAAAAAAGAAAAAAATTTCAGCCAGTTAGATGTTCCTTAACATTAACTGTTGGTTCCTGAAGAGCTTTGCTCTTTCGCTCAACATTTCGAATCTTAGAAAAATATATTTTGTCTTTTGTTACGTATTTTTTTACAGTTTTTGTTTTCGTTAAGTGTGTTTGAAGCATTTAAATCAAGATAGATTGACTTTCTATTGTACAGAATCTCTACTTTCCTTTTCTTCGACACTTTGGCAACACTCTTTACTGAAAATAAAACAAGAAAAACAATCAAACGTTAAAGGAAAATTGTAAAATCTTTTTAAAACGCCCATGTTATCACAACAAATTACATTATTTTTGTTTGATAAGATTAGTTATTTTATTTCTTTCAGCTATAATAGCAATACAAATTGCAAAAATACATTTTAAATTGGTTAAAAAAATATTCACTCTTTTATTACAGCGATGATTTTTAACTTCAATTTAAAAAACCATGTTAGAAAAACATTTCCGTTTTAAACATCGATGAAAGTATTTTCCAAGTGGATCCTTGAAAAACAGTTTTAGAGTAGGAGAATTTTTGAAAATTCCTGTGTCAAACACATGTTATAAAACTCTGTCCAACATATACATATTTATTTTTAATTCTTTTTTAAATAGATTTTAAATAGGTTTTAAAAATATTATATATTTTATACTTCAATAATTTTTAACTTCAATTTTAAAAAGCAAGCTAGGAAAACATTTCTGCTTAAAATACCGATGAAAGTATTTTCCAATAGGATCCTTGAATAACAACGTTAAAAAAAGAAAAAAAAATTCAGCCAGTTAGATGTTCCTGAACATTAACTGTTGGTTCCTGAAGAGCTTCGCTCTTTCGCTCAACATTTCGAATCTTAGAGAAATATATTTTGTCTTTTGTTACGTATTGTTTTACAGTTTTTGTTTCGTTAAGTGTGTTTGAAGCATTTAAATCAAGATAGATTGACTTTCTATTTAAGTGAAAAATTTTCGATGCTCCTATGTCTAACTTAAATATCTTTTGACTCTGAATGTTGATACAATTTTTTAATTTATGTGTACAGAATCTCTACTTTCCTTTTCTTCGACACTTTGGCAACACTCTTTACTGAAAATAAAACAAGAAAAACAATCAAACGTTAAAGGAAATTTGTAAAATCTTTTCAAAACGCCCATGTTATCACAACAAATTACATTATTTTTGTTTGATAAGATTAGTTATTTTATTTCTTTCAGCTATAATAGCAATACAAATTGCAAAAATACATTTTAAATTGGTTAAAAAAATATTCACTCTTTTATTACAGCGATGATTTTTAACTTCAATTTAAAAAACCATGTTAGAAAAACATTTCCGTTTTAAACATCGATGAAAGTATTTTCCAAGTGGATCCTTGAAAAACAGTTTTAGAGTAGGAGAATTTTTGAAAATTCCTGTGTCAAACACATGTTATAAAACTCTGTCCAACATATACATATTTATTTTTAATTCTTTTTTAAATAGATTTTAAATAGGTTTTAAAAATATTATATATTTTATACTTCAATAATTTTTAACTTCAATTTTAAAAAGCAAGCTAGGAAAACATTTCTGCTTAAAATACCGATGAAAGTATTTTCCAATAGGATCCTTGAATAACAACGTTAAAAAAAGAAAAAAAAATTCAGCCAGTTAGATGTTCCTGAACATTAACTGTTGGTTCCTGAAGAGCTTCGCTCTTTCGCTCAACATTTCGAATCTTAGAGAAATATATTTTGTCTTTTGTTACGTATTGTTTTACAGTTTTTGTTTCGTTAAGTGTGTTTGAAGCATTTAAATCAAGATAGATTGACTTTCTATTTAAGTGAAAAATTTTCGATGCTCCTATGTCTAACTTAAATATCTTTTGACTCTGAATGTTGATACAATTTTTTAATTTATGTGTACAGAATCTCTACTTTCCTTTTCTTCGACACTTTGGCAACACTCTTTACTGAAAATAAAACAAGAAAAACAATCAAACGTTAAAGGAAATTTGTAAAATCTTTTCAAAACGCCCATGTTATCATAACAAATTACATTATTTTTGTTTGATAAGATTAGTTATTTTATTTCTTTCAGCTATAATAGCAATACAAATTGCAAAAATACATTTTAAATTGGTTAAAAAAATATTCACTCTTTTATTACAGCGATGATTTTTAACTTCAATTTAAAAAACCATGTTAGAAAAACATTTCCGTTTTAAACATCGATGAAAGTATTTTCCAAGTGGATCCTTGAAAAACAGTTTTAGAGTAGGAGAATTTTTGAAAATTCCTGTGTCAAACACATGTTATAAAACTCTGTCCAACATATACATATTTATTTTTAATTCTTTTTTAAATAGATTTTAAATAGGTTTTAAAAATATTATATATTTTATACTTCAATAATTTTTAACTTCAATTTTAAAAAGCAAGCTAGGAAAACATTTCTGCTTAAAATACCGATGAAAGTATTTTCCAATAGGATCCTTGAATAACAACGTTAAAAAAAGAAAAAAAAATTCAGCCAGTTAGATGTTCCTTAACATTAACTGTTGGTTCCTGAAGAGCTTCGCTCTTTCGCTCAACATTTCGAATCTTAGAGAAATATATTTTGTCTTTTGTTACGTATTGTTTTACAGTTTTTGTTTCGTTAAGTGTGTTTGAAGCATTTAAATCAAGATAGATTGACTTTCTATTTAAATGAAAAATTTTCGATGCTCCTATGTCTAACTTAAATATCTTTTGACTCTGAATGTTAATACAATTTTTTAATTTATGTGTACAGAATCTCTACTTTCCTTTTCTTCGACACTTTGGCAACACTCTTTACTGAAAATAAAACAAGAAAAACAATCAAACGTTAAAGGAAATTTGTAAAATCTTTTCAAAACGCCCATGTTATCACAACAAATTATATTATTTTTGTTTGATAAGATTAGTTATTTTATTTCTTTCAGCTATAATAGCAATACAAATTGCAAAAATACATTTTAAATTGGTTAAAAAAATATTCACTCTTTTATTACAGCGATGATTTTTAACTTCAATTTAAAAAACCATGTTAGAAAAACATTTCCGTTTTAAACATCGATGAAAGTATTTTCCAAGTGGATCCTTGAAAAACAGTTTTAGAGTAGGAGAATTTTTGAAAATTCCTGTGTCAAACACCTGTTATAAAACTCTGTCCAACATATACATATTTATTTTTAATTCTTTTTTAAATAGTTTTTAAATAGGTTTTAAAAATATTATATCTTTTATACTTCAATAATTTTTAACTTCAATTTTAAAAAGCAAGCTAGGAAAACATTTCTGCTTAAAATACCGATGAAAGTATTTTCCAATAGGATCCTTGAATAACAACGTTAAAAAAAGAAAAAAAAAATCAGCCAGTTAGATGTTCCTTAACATTAACTGTTGGTTCCTGAAGAGCTTCACCCTTTCGCTCAACATTTCGAATCTTAGAGAAATATATTTTGTCTTTTGTTACGTATTGTTTTACAGTTTTTGTTTCGTTAAGTGTGTTTGAAGCATTTAAATCAAGATAGATTGACTTTCTATTTAAGTGAAAAATTTTCGATGCTCCTATGTCTAACTTAAATATGTATTGACTCTGAATGTTAATACAATTTTTTAATTTATGTGTACAGAATCTCTACTTTCCTTTTCTTCGACACTTTGGCAACACTCTTTACTGAAATTAAACAAGAAAAACAATCAAACGTTAAAGGAAGTTTGTAAAAGTCTTTTCAAAACACCCATGTTATCATAGCAAATTATATTATTTTTGTTTGATAAGATTAGTTATTTTATTTGTTTCAGCTATAATAGCAATACAAATTTCAAAAATACATTTTAAATTGGTTTAAAAAATATTCACTCTTTTATTACAGCGATGATTTTTAACTTCAATTTAAAAAACCATGTTAGAAAAACATTTCCGTTTTAAACATCGATGAAAGAATTTTACAAGTGGATCCTTGAAAAACAGTTTTAGAGTAGGAGAATTTTATCATCCAGTTAGATATTACTGAACTTTAACTGGTGTTTCCCTCAAGATCGTCGTTCTTTAGTCTAACATTTCGAATCTTAAACAAATATCTTTTTTCTTTTGTTATGTATTGTTAAGTTTGTTTGAAATAATTTCATATCAAGATGTATTGATTTTTTGTATAACCTCCTCAGTCCTGATGTCGCCTAGAGGCGACACTAAAAATCACCCTTTAAATTAATTTAATTTCTTCTAGAATTGATAAAATTACATTTCGACTTTTTAAATAGATGTGTGCATGTTAGAAGCATCGATATAGAAATTAATGCATGTTTGAAGATGTTTTATAATAATTTTAAACTAGTTTTTGTAGTGTCACGTAAAATTTGTCTCTGGACTGAGGAGGTTAAACAAAAGAAAAAAAAAATCGATGTACCTACGTGAAGTTTAAATTTGTTTTGACTCAGAATACTAACGCAATTTACAAACTTTATGTTTGTAGCAAACAGGGCTTTTGAATTGAATTAAACTTTACTAAAACTAAAACTCGAAGGAAAGTTCATGCGTTAAACACAGATTGTAAAATTATTTCCAAAACACCTCGATTACTATAACAAATCATATTAATTTTGATTGAATATACTTTAAAAAATATTTTATTCAAATATATTTTAAATAGTTTAAAATGATATTATATCGTTTGTACTAGATATAATTTTAAAATTCAATTAAAAAAACAAGTTAGAAAAATATTTCCTCCTTAAACATCGATGGAAGTATTTTTCAAGTGGATTCATGAAAAACAATGTTAAAGTATGGGAATGTTTTCAGGCAGTTAGATATTCCTGAACTTTAACTGTTGGTTCCATAAAGAGACTCGTTTTTTTCCAAGATTTCTAATCTTAGACAAATATATTTTGTCTTTTGTTATATATTGTTTTATAGTTTTGTTTTCTTAAGTTTGCTTGAAGCAATTTCAAATGAAGATGTATTGATTTTTTGTTTAAGCAAAAAATTATCGATGCCCCTATGTGAAACTCAAATTTGTTTTTATTCTGAATGCTAATGCAATTTAAAATTTTATGTTTACAGCAAATTGTGCTTTTCAATAGAATGACATTATACTGCAACTAAAACATGGAAGAACTGTAAGTTATAAAATTCTTTGTAATATATTCATATTTAAAATTTCAATAAATTGTATGATGAAATTTCCATATATCGCTTAAACACTAACGGCTTTTACATTCATAACTAAACATATAGTATAAATATCAAGCAAAGATTATGTAAAATAATTTATTTCATTTTCTTCAGATATAATAGGAACTGCACAAATACATGTTAAACAGGCTTTTTAAAAATGTGCTCATCTTTGATTAAAAAGTCATTAGATTTTCAATTTCTATTTAAAAAAAAAAAAAGTATGAAAAACATTTGAAAGAGCCCCCTTCAAATACAATATTAGAGTAGGAACTTTTTTCAATCAGTTAGATATTTCTAAACTTTAACTTTTAGTTCCCTGTAGAGCGTCGTTCTTTCGTCCAACATTTTGAATCTTAGACAAATATCTTTTGTCTTTTGTTATGTATTGCTTTATAGTTTTTGTTTTCGTTAAGTCTGTGTGAAGTGATTCCAAAACCAGATGTATTGACTTTTGTTTATGCGATATATATATATATATATATATTCGATGTTCTTATTTCAAGCTTAAATTTTTTTTGACTCAGAATGTTAATGTAGTTTGAAATTTTATGTTTATAGCAAACTGGGTTCTTAATCTAATTACATTATAATAAGATTAAAACATGAAAGAAATTTTCTTTGTCAAATGCAAGTTATAAAACTATTTCCAACGTATTCATATATATATTTAATCTCTTTTTTTCAATTATGACATATTGTATTAAAATTTCTATAAAATGTATGAATCTAAATGAATGTTTTGCAGTTACCTCTTATAAGTGCTTGGTCAGATTAATTGCACCAAAAATTACAGAAAAATTATTATTTAAACCCTTTTTCTTATTTATTTTTTTACTTTTATTTATTTCTTTATTTTACTTTATTTATTTTAATTTCATTGTTAATATCAAAACCAATCGCAAATACATTTATGCATGTATAACTGTGTAACATGATCTAGCATAAATATATAATATATTATATTCTTTAACATTCCAGTTGGATAGATAATATATCCGACGTTATACATATTATATTCCCTACGATATAACGGATTTTTTGAAAAATAGACATCTTCAGTGGTGAGTTTTTCTTTGTGGAGGAAAGGTATGAAAGAGAGGAACTGATAAAAAAACAGGTTTCATTTTATTATACCAAAACTTCATAACTGACGTAGTGACTGTTTTTTAATCTACTAAAATAATACAAAAATGCATGTTAAACAAAATGTATTTTTTATGAATGTGTCACGTAATCTTATGCAACTAAATTTAGTATGAACTGAAGTATTAAGTGGTAGCATCCTACTTTCAAAATTATACAAGTTTTTTTTTTCTTTTTTTTTAGCTTAGAGAAGAATTGCTTCAGAAACGCCATAATAATTTCTCAATTATGTGACGTTATTAAGATTTTTTTTTCATTTTAAGAGAAATGAACATTTTATTTTGCTAAAGTAAATTTTGGAAGCAAAAGTTTTAAAAGTATAAAAACACAAATGTATATTTAAGGATATGTATAACTAACATTATTAACAGTTGTTAAATAACAGTTGTTATTATTAATGTTTTGTTGATTTTAACTAATATTAGAAACTCTACACCACACATAAATGTTAGCCATTGAATTACTTGGAGCCGTATCATATCGATTGAACGCTAATGAACTTTGTATTCGTAAATAAACATATAGTATAAAGATTACGCAAATGTTATGTAGCATTGTTTATTTCATTTCTTTCAGATATAATAGGAACAAACAGCACAAATACTTTTTAAACAGGTTTTTAAAAAAATCTACTCTGTTTATTTAAACATTTTTAGCTTCGATTGTAAAAAAAGAATTTTTGAAAAACCTCTTTGCTTTAAACGCTGATGAAAGTATTTTCCAAGAGCCTGCTTCAAAAACAATATTAGAGTAGGGAATTTTTTCTGCCAGTTATATGTTCCTGAACTTTAACTGTTGATTCCCTAAAGAGCCTGGTTCTTTTTTCGAACATTTTGAATCTTAGAAAAACATATATTTTCTTTTGTTTATGTATCGTTTTATTGTTTTTGTTTTCGTTAAGTTTGTTTGAAGTAATTCCAAATCAAGAGTCATACCACTGGTGTGATCAGTAGAGACAGCTCCTGCCACGCCGATAGGTTCTGGTTCGAATCCTGGTAAGACATAATTGTTGTGCTGTATCTTTTTACCCTTTATATATATGTAATGAATACAAAAAATAAAAATTGTACTGACTTGTGGTTGTTTCTGTGTGTATTTTTATGGATCATTCTAGGCGACAGCCACAGTGATTATAGTCCTCAAAGCAATTACCTGTCAATTGTGCAAATCAAGATGAATTGAGTTTTTGTTAAAGAGAAAACATTTCGATTTCGCCACTTAATACTTAAATAATTTTAACTCTAAATGTAATACAGTTTTAAAATTTATTTGTATAGAATTTCGACTTACCCTCTCCGGGATTTAGACACTAATTCTTATTGAAAATAAACAAGAAAAAACAATCAAGTGTTGAATGAAGATTGTAAAACTCTTCAAAACGCCCAGATTATTAGAACAAATCATATTATTTTTGTTTGATAACATGATTTATTCTATTTCTTTCAGCTATAATAGCAACACGAATTGCAAAAATATATTTCAAATAGGTTTAAGAAATATTATCTATTTTGTACTAACAATAATTTTTAACTTCAATTTAAAAAAGCAAGCTAGAAAAACATTTCTGCTTAAAATATCGATGAAAGTATTTTTGAAGCAGATCCTTGAAAAACTGTTTTAGAGTAGGAGAATTTTTTCAGCCAGTTTGACATTACTGAACTTTAACTGTCGGTTCCCCGAAGAGCCTTGCTCTTTCGTCCAACATTTCGAATCTTAGACAAATATCTTTTGTCTTTTGTTATGCATTGTTTTATAGTTTTTGTTTTCCTTCAGTTTGTTTGAAGTAATTCCAAATCAAGATGTATTGAGGTTTTTTTTCAGCAAAAAAATTTCGATGTTTCTACGACCTTAAATTTGTGACCTTAAATTTGTTTTGACTCAGAATTGTAGTGTAATTTAAGATTTTGTGTTTATAGAAAACTGGGCCTGTTAATCGATTTACATTTTACGGAAACAAAAACTTAAAAGAAAATTCCTGTGTCAAACACATGTTATAAAACTCTTTCCAACGCATACATATTTATTTTTAATTCGTCTTTTGTCAATCATTACAAATTACATTATAATTCCTATAAATAAATGAACCTAAACGAAACTATTGTAACTAACTCTTACACATGCAAATTCAGACAATTTGTACCAAAAATGACACTAAAATGATTTAATTACATTAATTCTTATTTATTTTTACTTAATAATTTATTATTTATTTTATTTCATTATTTTAACTTCATGGTCAATATTAAAGACAATAAGAAAAGTATTTATGTAGATATAACTATATAATATGATATAGCAAAAATATAAGTATATAATATTCTAGATTCCCTAATACATTATATTATTTGTTAGATTCAATTTTTTGGCTATAACAGACGTCTTTTAATAATACAACTATTGTAAATATTGTTTATTGACAACTAGTGCTAATTCGCCATTTTGTATTTAATAAATAAGTATTAAATTATTGTTTGGTATTATTTTAATTTGTTTTATAATTCATTATGTTTAGTTGTTTTTGTGTATTTGTTAATCTTACAATTTCTTTAAAAACAAATGGAGAGTGGCATCGATTAAAATAACTGTCGATTTAATACTATTTTTGGCAATCGAATTTATCTTGAAAAAAAAAGTTATTTTATCAGTTCATGTAAAACTTTTTTAAAAGTTACAGTACTCATTAGAAATCGTAATATTTATTCGGTACTAAACTGTTTTGCTCATAGAATTTCATCCTTTGCTTCTCTGATATACGGAAACGTACAAGACAGAGTATCACATAATATATATGTAGCTTTGAAACGGTCTTATCTATTCGTACAACTAAGATATTTTTGTTTTGAAATCTTTAAATGTACTATTCAAAAGTTTTAAAAAAAGTAAAAATGAATTATTTCATAGACAATGAGATCTTACAATTAAAGTAATAATAAAATTCACTAACCATTAAATTTTGAAATTCCACAAAAGATATTTTTGCTTGATAAGTTTTTCTACTTGAATATTAATAAAAAAATTCAATGAAAAATACTTGAATTTTCATTCATCAAGCTAGTTCATTTTTAACTATTATTTGAAGCGTTTAAAATTCATTACTATTCATAACCTTTTTTATTCTTTTCAAATCAATGTATAAGAAGTTTCAGAAGTAAAAAAAGGGAATTTTATTGTAACAGCCAATTCTTTCAAAATTCTGTTTCCAACTTCAACAACCTCTTTTAAGTTAATTATTGGAAATCTTTTCAGGCTTTTCTTTCGACTGTCTATAGAAGTCAAAAAGCAAATTTATCTCTGAAAAAAAAAGACAGTAAAAAGATTTTTAAAAAGGCATTTTAATGCTGTATATTTGGAAATTTCTGAAAAACTTTTATTGAAAAGAGGTATTACATAATGTTTTATTTTTAAATTATGCTGTTTTACTAGCATTTAAAAAGTTTTAATTTACAAATAAAGTTGTAAATTTACTGCAAAAGTGACATGCATTGTAGGAAAAAAAAATACAGCCCCGGTAGCCAAACAATATTGGGCCAATATTGGCTACATCTTCGAGCAATATTGGCACATTGGCGAAATAATGGTAGGCAATATTGCTCCAATATTGGGGGGTTTACATTTTGCCCTTATTTAGTCAATATTTGTAGCCAATATTATGCCAACATTGGGGTTTCATTGGAAATATTGCCAATAAAATGGCAATATTGGTTAAATATTGAAATTTTATTGGAAATATTTCCAATGTAACGGCAACATTTGGACAATATTGGTGTTTTATTGGCAAAATTTCCAATAAAACCTCAATATTGGCCTAATATTGGCTGCAAATATTGGCTAAATAAGGGCAAAATGCAAACATCCCAATATTGGAGCAATATTAACGTTTAATTGGCAATATTACAGATGAATGAAATATTGGCACAATGTTGGACCAATATTGGTTTGCTACAAGGGAGGTGTATCTTTATTTATGCAAATGTACTAGGCATTTATATGAAAATAGAGATAATAATCTTTCGCGTCAGAAGGAAGATTAGAGAACAGCGCAATCCTGGTATATTAATTGCAGGCAATTTTATATGGGTTTAGGTCAGTGAAATTTTATATTCACACATAGATATTCTTCTTTTAAAATATTTTAATTTTTTGAGATTCAAAAATCAAATTCTACTTCCTTTATCATTAAAACTTCCACTTCAATTCGGTAACTAACATATTTTCTTTAAATTTAAAGCGTTTTTAATAGGACTAAAATCATAAATTGTGAAATAATTGTAAAATCATTAGCGATAATTTTTAGAAAAAAAATATATCTTCGAAAGAGCCTCTAATCATTGTAAAGAAAGCGAGTTCTGAAGATTATTTATTCAAAAGAAAAGTAATTTCATTTTTAGATTTCAATTTCTCTACTAATGGCAAAGGTTTCTGAACTCATTTGTTTGGAATCTTTGAAAAAAATATTTTGATAAAACAGAATTTCATTTCATTTGAATATTTTGAGAATATTTTAAAACAGGCTGATATAATTAATAAAAGATTTTGAAAAATGAGGTATTTTTAATGACTAAGCGAAATATATATATATATATATATATATATATATATATATATATATATATATATAAAAGAGATTATTTATATGAAATGTTGTTCTGTTTTTTACACGATTTACCAAATGGTTCTCCTTCTTTATTATTATATAAATGTTTCGTTCGTAAAATTCAATAATAATAATAATAATTTCATTTGATTTAAGGACCTTAAAATTCTACAAAATAAAATAAAATAAAATAAAATAAAATAAATAAAAATAAAAATAAGATCCCTGTCACCTTGGCATACAGAAGCAGGTAGATTTCAAAAAAAAAGTACTCATTTCAACAACAAAAAATAAAATATGATTAGAAATAAATCCAGTTTAACAATTTTATTTGGTCGCTTTTAAAGAATTCTTAATTTCATTTTTCTGTAAGAGCTGGTTTTGTCAGAATAATCCTAAGCTAAATTGGGCAAAGCATTCCTCTCTCGTCATAGGCTTTTCAAAGAATACTTGAAACGTTTCTCTTGAGCAGCCAACCACATGTACGAGTTCGGTATCCCTGAGCATAGCTACTGTAACTGCATGATTACTCAAGCCTGGCATATTAAACGCCTCTCCATCCTTCTCAAAATCTAATATTTTATAAAGACGCCTGTTATTAGCAAATTAAATAGAATTTTTAATTATCAAATGGAACTAACTAAGCACACCTAATATGGCTGTATGCTACTGCTACCCACTTCACTACGCACCAATCTTGTGGCTACTCCTCTTACACAATTTCGTACAATCATTAGCAGCCACTTAGATCATCCGCCCTTTGTCGCGAGGTAGCAGCCTGTGCTCCCTTGTTTTGTACATATATTTTATATTTTGTCTTTTTTTCTAATTTTTAACAAGTCCAAACTAACAGGGGCAAGTAGAGGGAGGGTCCGGTTGCGGCAGATAAATCGTTCTCTTCAACTCTGGTGATTCAGCCACACTTAGGCAATAAATAAACCAAATAATAAATGTGAATTAGATTAGAAGACATGTGCGTAAGCAAAGTTCCACCTCAATTAATACATAAAAGTTACCGATCCGGGTGTGCAATTGTAAATCATTATAGGAGCGTATAGGAAGATGTTGACTTTATCTAACAGGGAAAAAAACGGCTATACATTTCATCTGGAGAACTGTAAATGAAATAGTTCAAAGTCTCAACAATTGTTCAGATAGCGGTTTCACACCTTGATATTGCCACGATTTAATAGTTATTGATGCATACAACAATGCCCCCTTGCACTGAGTTTTAATTCAAACCATGCATACTTGATGAAAGTTTTTTGATTGGATGTGTAGTATCACCTCGTTAAGTTTTTGATTTTTTATGAAACATTATGTATATATTTATATATGATGTTTTGTTAACCCGCGAGTAGTCGCGACTTTTTTCACAACGTTATTAGTCGCTCTCGGTCTTTTCGCCGCTGGCCCCCCGCATACCAAATATGTAAAATAAGAAATATTTTTCACCTAATATACGAAAATAACATTACAAAGAAGATAAAAATTCGCAGTTTTCTTAAATTATGCATTTTATTCATGAGATCTGGAGTCATTGGAAAAAGTAAAAATAAACTCACATTAGTGATTTTTACGTAGACTTTTTTGCTAATTTCAACTTTGTTTCTAAAAATGTACCTGAAATAAAAACAGAGGTGTCCTGTTACTTCACTAAGGTGTTCGAGAAAGCTTCAAAGTCAGCTACGTGGTAGATCTCCGTTGTATTTGTAATGTAATATAAGTTAGGAGAAGATAAGTTATACGGGCGGCGAAAAGACCGACACGTGACTACTGACGGGTTAACATCGAAGTACTTTAGTGGATCACTTGTTGAATATCTAAGCTTCTGTTTTATGTTTATTCAATCAAAGAAACGGCGATTGTATTGAGAATCCACTAATACTGACTCTAATGAGAATATTACTAGTCGGAAAAAGTGACATTAAAAATTTTGCATAAGCAATGATCGTGTGGTTCATGTATGAGTAATATAAAACAAAAACGTGCCAATGAGTAAACTGATGTCATATCAAAAATGACTACGACGTTATAGGTAAACTCTAAAAGAAATTTTATACGAAAAATATCAATTGTAATAAAGATATTGGAATATAGTAGGAGCAATATTTTTGTATTACTTTCGCATTCCGGGAGTTAATAGTATTTTAATACATAAAATATTTTTTTTTCTAAAAATTTGTTTGTTTACCTTTTTATTTCGATTATATTTCTGTAAAATTGGTATTTTATTTATTTACATAATTTTAATTTTGTTTTGAATAATTAGCTGGAAGCAAATGCCAAACTTTTACATTGCTTTAAGTGTAAACTAGAAAAACTTTACACGGTACATTTCACGACCGTTATTTGCCTGCAAGTGACAACTATAGAGAGATCATTTAGATCAAGAGTATTCAGATTAAAATTAGTAAACATAAATCTTTGCTAACTTTAATCAAGCCTTCGGTAAATCCCATGATATACACTTCCAAATATACTTTGTTTTATCACCAAAGGTTCATTTGAAGGGCAAAATTTCTATTTAAATATCGCGGAAAAATACTAAACGAAATAATTCCAAAGATTTCGTAAATTGAATACTAAAAGAAATATTCACTGCAAAAATAAATAAGTTCAAATCTATTTCTTTTCATTCGGAAATAAGCAATACAGTCACCACAAAAAAAAAAAAAAAAATGTTGACACTTACAATTTTAGACGTTTTGTTAAATATCTAGAAATATACATAAGGGTTTATTCTGAAACTCCTGGTGTGTAAACAAAATAGTACGCATCATATATTTTTCCCCGAAATCCAACAGGGGATCGTCAACAAATTGAAAAAGAACGAAGATCAACCCTGTCAAAACTAATGTAGCAAAAGCGTTCAAACTGCACATTATGATTCAGTGTCTTATTGCAATATACTGTGCTTATTTTTATAAAGACAGCATGTATACTCGTAGAGAAATTAAGGATTCTATAAAAACAGTCCTGAATTTTTCCAAGTTTTTTGCTTATAATTTGCAGAGTTTTTAATATAAAATAGTGTTATTTTATGAAAACATGACAAACAACATTGTACACAATACCCTGTTATCAGAATTTAAAAATAATAAAAATTATATGAAAAATGAGTAGGTTTAGTAAATAATTTTTCATTGCGCATGCGTCAACGATATGAAAATTTGATTTGCATATTGTGTTAGCTAAATGCATAGTGCAACTTCTGTAAAAGTTTCAAAAACATGGCTTGAAAATTCTGAAAATGATCGTCTATAGAATCAACTCAAAATCCGTTATTAGGAAAAGGAAGCAAAAAAATCAGGGTTTTATCCAAATATTTATTTAGCTGTATGTGCAATATTGTGTAGGCACTAATCAATGGAATATGGATACAGCCCTTCATCTTTTTGCTTCATTTAGAGAATAGCGGATTTTAATCTCATTCTGTCAACGATAATTTTCAGAATTTTTAAGCTATGTTTTTGAGACTTTTACAAAAGTTGCTCTATACATTTAACTAACATAATATGCAAATCAAATTTTAATATCGTTGACGCATGCGCAGTATAAAATTGTTTAGTAAACCTGCTCATTTGTCATACGACTTTTATTATTTTTTATTTCTGATTACAGGATGTTATGTACAATGTTGATTGTCATATTTTCAGAAAAAAAGTTGTGTTTTATGAAGAACTCTGCAAGTTTTAAGCAAAAAACTAGGAAAATTTTGGTACTGTTTTTATAAAAACTCTAATTTCTCTACGAGTGTACATGCTATATTCATAAAAATGAACACAGTTTATTACAATAAGCCACTTAATAATAATCTGCAGTTTGAACTATTTTGCTTCATTAGTTTTGACAAGGTGTTCCAAAAGATCTTCTATTTTTCAATTTGTTGACGGTCCCCTGTTGGACTTCGGGGAAAACTCTTCGTGAAAATATATGACCTGTACTATTTTGTTTACACACCTGGAGTTTTAAAATAATTCTTTATGTATATTTCTAGATATCTAACAAACGTCTAAAATCGTAAGTGTCAAGATTTTTTTTTTTTTTTGCGGTGACTTTATGTAGAATATTTCTCGAAAATGGAAATGCGTTTACTTTGCTATTCTAATTTAATTATTAATGGAAATATTTTTTAGATTGATTTCTAGGAACAACTATGAAAACTTTAATCAGATTATTTACCTTAGAGCAAAATTTTGCATGAATAAGTAAATTTGTTTAAGAAAGTTTCAAAAACTACGTATTAAAGTATCTATTAATTTAAAAGATTATTAGCTCACAGGCTATCAAAGCCTGAGAGCTTATGTGCCCGCCCGTTCTGTATGTATGTACGGGCGTACGTTTGTACGTACGTAACGCGATAACTCATGATAAAAATGTCCGATTTACATGAAATTTTCGATTTAGGCTTATTACGATAAGACGCTTCCCTGATTAGATTTTGGAGTTCATTCGATAAGTATAAGAAGGGAACAGGGGCTATTGCCCCTCCTCTTATTTTATATAAATGAGTTTTTCCTGCAGAATTAGTAGATTTCGTTCAAATCTTAGATGTAGGATCATTCTAATGAGGTGAGATTAGTATTGGATGCTCATTGGATAAGTTTAAAAAGGGGGAAGGGGGGTAATCCCCCCATCTTAATTTAGGTTTTTCTCGCAAAAATTACATATTTGCTTCAAATTTTGTATATAGGTTTATTCTTAAATGACGCTTTCCTCATTTGTTATTGGAATTCACTGGGTAAGTATAAAGGGAGGACAGGGGAACTACGCCTCATAATTTATGTAAATGGTTTTTCATACAGAATTAATCGATTTGTTTAAATTTTTCTATACAGGTTCATAGTAGTAAGAAGCTTCGCTCATTTGTTGTGGTATTCTTTTGTTAATTATAAAGGAGGGTACAGGCAATTACCTACCCCTTAAGTTAGATAAATAGTTTTATGCAGAGTTATCTGATTTGCTTTAAAGTTTGGATGTAGATTCTTTCTGATAAGTTGAATTTCTGAACAGTTTTGGAGGTTTAATGATTAATTGTAAAGGAGGAACGGGGGAAAATGTTTCTTAAATTATTTTCTTAGTATTATTATATTTCTTAAATGGGTTTTTATGCAGAATTATTTGGATACAGGTTTATTAGTCTAAGTAAGGCGTATCCCTGATTAGTTTTGGAGTTTCAATGATAAGTATAAAGAAAAAAAATTGGGGGGGGGGTACTTCCTTCCTTATTTTTTCTCGAAGGGCATTATTATATAAGGCTGTAATATACAATTAGTCTGCATAGTCTGTGAGCTGTATGCCATCAGTTTAACTGGGCATCACTCTTTTTTTAATATTCGAATAGAGTTTAAAACGATTCTCGGAATTCAGTCATGAACTCAGTGAGGTGAATCTCTATGTTGCCGACTCCCGGTTTTTCAGTTGATATGGTCCATTGCTTGAGCAACATATTTTTCATGACATATTCATGGTATTATTTTATTTATAACTGATAAATGGATGAAAAATTGTCAGAAAAATATTCCTTTTATTTTATATGACCAATAATTTTTTAGTTTAATCATTTTATTTGCTTAGCGGCCTAGATGTAGAAATATATATTAAATGTTTTATTTTTTAAGTCACATTGTTCATAATGCCAATTACTATTTATTTAGTACAATAAAATTTTTGATTAATGGAATCGTAATTTATAAAAAATGAAATGAAACAAAATTCACGAAGCAATGTTTATTAGAACATCTTGTAACAGGCCTACATATTTTACTCTGGAAATCTTTGAGTTATTTTAACTGCAAAAATCACGAACAAAATTTTTCTACCACACTTTGTGTGGCCATCTGTGACCTTTCAAACATTGTATGTAACCTTCTTTGGATTTAGTGTTAAAATTAAGCTGCTTCAATATCATTCAGGTTTAATTTTTTTCTTCATCTTCTTAGGATATTTCACCAAGCTTTTTTAGGTTTATCTCTCTGTTGATTATCTTAATTTTTCCCCTCTTTTTAAGAATTTTCCTTTTTCATTTTGCAGGTTTTTTTGCTAATTTACTTTTAACATTTGTTTCCATCTCTAGTGTAAAGACACTATTATAATAACTGTTTCCCGCTTCTTTTGCCATCTTCTTTCTCAATCCCGAAGCCTTTCGGGAAAAGAGGTATTAACATTTGAGGGTAAATATTGAATAGTGATTACTGGTTATACACTTTGTGATCTCGATGGAAGAGACTGGACGTATGATGTAATACTGTGTAAAAATGCGCTCCATGGTCCCGAAATGCTCCAGAATTATTTATTGCTTCAGCTATTCCAACCTATCCTACAAAAATTTAGACGTGTTATCACTGACTTTCGAAGGATTTTCTGTCATATCTGAAAGAGCAAACAGATAGTCTGAAAAATCATCGTCGTTGTAGGGAAAAGTTCTTGTTTTCTGAAACAGTCTGTTTAGATTATTCATGAAAAAATGCAGCTTTGAAAAAATTTTCCACTCTAGTAAAATGTGACTGATCATCTAGGACTGGAAAGGAGACACTTCTTCACCGTTTGTTTGCAGCATAATAATAGAGCTGCCTTGAATGACACATCAAAACATTAAGGGCATTAACTTACAATTTAAAACTTTATGCTAAATTATTAACTATCCTAAAAAAACATTCCATGAGTTTAGGACTAAATCGGTTATACCCGGTTTTAACGCACTGTTAAGTAGCCAATATTAATCCAACATGACACAGACACGTGAACTAATGACACATGATTTGTTTCGTGACGCATGATTAGTCCAAGATTATGATTTAACTAGTCTCAAAGATCAGGAAAACTGTTAAAAGATCAAAAAGTAGTAAAAGATCAGGAAAACTGTTAAAATATCAGTATAAAAGCAAATAATTACATATATTAATCGCTAATTTTTTATGTGGAAATATATGCACCTCGTTCAGCTACCAGGGTCGAAATAACTTTCGACAAGCAATTTGTCGTCTTAGCATACAGATAAAATTTCAAATCAAGAAAGAGTCTGCACTACCTAGTTTTACCTGCCTACCCGCTTTTGTACAATTATTCTCAATTCATTTTGTTTTAACTTTTACAAGTTGTTTCTCAAGGGAAGTAAAAAATTAAAAAATGGTTTCGTATAATTCGTGCAATTTATTTGTTTTTATTATAACGGTATGTTTTGAATTTCAAAAATCCGTGTCCATGTATTGCTAATTGTGTAATGAACGTGTGTATTAGTATATAATTTTTTTAGTAAATCTTTTGCAAATTTGTAGCCATCTTAGCAGATTATCAACAATCCAAGTTATAGCAGCATTACAGATAAATATTATGTTAACCAGAAGAATGTGCCGTGTAATGTTATTTCACACCTCCTTTTAAAAACTTCCTATTTCTTCATTGGCGTCACATTTTTTATCTGGTAAAACTTTCACAGCTTTTACGTTACACATTAGGGTAAAAACAATGGGAATTTTATTATTTAAAAAAAGGGGTTCCAATGGAGAAATCTGAATTTCAAAAAAGGTAAGCGAGAAATAACACTATACGACAGAACTTTCCGGTTGACCTGATACATATAAAGATGACGATACTTATTTGATTTGTAAACTCTCCTTATTTTTTAAACGTGTTTGCAGATTACCGTAAGTAGTGCATAAGAGAAAAGTAGGTGACTACACAAATAACTACAACGCAGCTAACCGAAAAGAGCGGTTAGACGGTTCGATTTAGACGGTTGAGAAATTTGATGCTCTTTTCGTACGTTTCAATCTGTATTTTTTTTTTTGGACCACGTTATTCCAGCTCTCTGAAAAAAGTGTCACGTGTATCTCAAAACGGCAGATTGTTTCATTAGCATCATACCCATACGTTTTATACTCATAACAGTACCAAAATGTTACGCTTTTATTTCGTTATCTTGCGACTTTAAATATTCTTCACCTTGTAAGTCTATTTCCAAGTCAATGAGCCTAAATCCTGAGTCACTTCTCATCAAAATAAAATAGCACACACTTAATCGCCGCCCCCTGACTACTAAGCCTGAGAGCTGACACAAAAATGGCGGCTTCCGACCGTGCATTTTATCACGATGCCTATTTTTAATGGGGGAATTCGGGTGATTAAATATCAAGAAACTACAAATGTGTTTATGTTTATATGTAGCTGTTTATGTTTATATTATATATGTTTATATTATATATTATGTTTATATTATATATGTTATGTCTGTGCGACAGACATTTGATTTAGTTTTGATTAAAACTCAAACCGGTAAATCACTTAATTCTACTGTGTACACGCATTCTATTGATTGGTAATTTTGATGTTAGCAATAACTATAAAAAATATGTTTGACTAATTAATTAAAAAACGAAGAAATACAAAATTTCTTTCTCTCTACAATAAAGATCTTTGCACGTCATCTTTAATGCTTCACATTGCAACCAATACTGCTCATTAATTTACAAAATAGTGGAAAGATTCCCTTTTTTGCATCAACAACTCCGATTTGAAAAATATTGACTCAGATGTTAAAATGTAAAAAGTAATTTAATTTTTTTTAACGTAAAAGTAAAATAAATATTAACTAAAGGGTACTATTTTACAACTACAATACACAGACATAGATACGGTTCTCATAAATATTGTCCATTTTCTATTCAGGGATGTAGTGAAAGTGTATACGATGGTATACGTCGTATACTTTTAGGATTTTTTAAAGGAGCACCTTCTGTTTCTCAAGAAAGCCGAGTATACCCTTTACCTTGAGCGTATATCCTCTGCTTAGAGCGGATATTCTCTGTAATTTTTACGATTACACCTTTGTTTCAAATACAAAACACTAAAGTATACAAAATTACCTTTAAAAAAGTAGAATTTCGGACTTCGCTATTTTTTTTTATTTAAAAAAATTTACTAAAATAATTTTTGCAATATCGACCTGAACCTTATGAAATGATAAACAAACTTTGGTATCAGAAATTAGCTCAATATCCTCGTCTGCTGAGAATTCCAATTAACAATTTGTAGTAGCTGGTGTGTTGGGAAATAAAGGCAACAAATAAAGTTTTAAAACTGAATGCCTAAGTAATATTAATTTTTGGGAATGTTTCAAATCTGCAACACGATGATACAAAGAGTTAATCTAAACTAAATAATATGTAAAGCAATTTACTCAAAATTCTTTGCGAATTTATAACAAACTTCATACAGACGAGGAAACCTAATACATTTCTCTTCACTCAAAAGAAACTGCAGTTTTCTCATCAAAAGAACTTATATTCAAAAGGAGAATTCAATTTCAGATCTAACGCAAGTTTTCTCAAAATGGATTTTTATGAAAACGTTAATATAGTTAGTCTGATGAAAGATGAGTTTGATTTATTTATTCAATTAGTACTGAATGTTTATGCAGCTAATTACTTCGTGAAACTTTGCAAAACAAAGTCTTGCTTCTGTGAAATAAATCACTATATTCTGTTAACCAGATAAAATAACATTTTACTGTGAAATATTGTTTTTATTTAAAGAGGTCTGTGACACAAAAATCTTAAAATTGTTTTTAAAAAATTACTGCATGAAAAAAATCTTTGTTTTTTTTTCTTAATATGACGTTTAATTCAATTTTCTATCTTAATTAGAACAGTAACTATTAATTTTTATATTTTGGTTTGTTTTTAAAATTTAGCTTTCAAGTAATGGTTTTTATGAAAACAACTTTTGAAAATACGTTTTTCTTCATAATGAATTCTTACCCTTTTCCCTATTTAAATTACTATAGAAGGGACATGTTAATATAGTGAACTTCTGATAATTCGATCCCGTTTGAGAAGGTTTTCTCGTTATTACGCACAAATGCAGAATCATCGGTTAAGGTCTATAGGAAGTACATACAGAGTGCCCAGCAAATAACACCCTGATTTTAAATTTAAATTTCTCAAAAACAAATATCGATAGAATTATGCGGTAATGGGTTTGATTATTACGAAAGCTGTAAAAATGTTATACAGAAGTTTCGAAGGGTGGATATTTTTTTTAAAGATTATGTTCTGATTGCAAAGAATGCTTGACTTTACATTTTTCTTGCTTTAAATTGCTTGGTTTGAATGAGATTTTGGGCGGATAACGCCATATTTTAAAGTTTTTTGGAACAAAATTTTTGGAATTTCAGAGATTTCAAAAATTTAGTTCTAAAAATATGGCTAAGTACCCCGAAAAAATCGTGCTCTACAAGCAATCTAAAGTAAGTTGTCAAGTCGAGCATTCTTTGCAATCAGAACATAATCTTTTCAAAATATTCACCGTTCGAAACTTTAGTATAACATTTTTACAGCTTTCCTAATAAAGAAACCGTTTACCGCATAGTTCTATCGATTTTTGTTTTAGAGAAATTTAAATTTGAAATCAGGGTGTTATTTGCTGGACACCCTGTACATCGTTTAATAACTGCAGTTCAGAGATCATTCATAAAGACAGACAAATGTTTGTTAGGACAACGAAATTCAAAAACATTTTCTATTATGTTTTTAATATAAAAAAATATTAAAAATCTCACCTTTGACAACACGAAGTAGCATTGACTCTGCGGCTCACTCTCTAGTATGCTTAACTAGAGTTTCAAATATAATTTTTTCTTTCAGTTTGCAATTGTTCTTGTACATTATTTTTATTGTTTTTGTTTTAAGTTACTTTATCATCTTATTAATGCAAAACTACTATTAATTCATACTTCTTTAAAGGTTTAGCTATCTGTAGATACCATTTTCTTGAAGTTTTGCTTTTATAATTTAAAAAAAATCCTTTATCTGTTTTTGAATTGAGCCTTGCTCATGGAAATACATGCAAATTTTGACTGATGGTTACATTTTCATTTAAGCTAATTAAAATACAATTCTTGTTAACCATTGAAAAATGGTTGTTGTTTTCGTTGGAGGATTGACAAAATCACGTGGTCACTTGTGAATTTAAATTAAGTTCTTTACTTTTAGAAGAATTTTTATTTGAATAGGAAATTAAAACGTTTAAAATAATTGTAATAAAGGAGAAAACTAACAAATTAATAATGGGTAGATGGAAATTAACAGATACGGAAAAAGCCGAAGCCAAAGAAATGAATGACCGTAAATGTCGCAATCAATGACATTAAACACAATACGCGTACTTAAACAATCAAAAAGTGATTTTTATTTCGACTTTTTATTAATGTTTTACTAATTTATTTGTTCTTTTGTTATTTAAAATAAAAATTTAGTCAACATGTATAAGTTGCTTATTAGTTTGGCGATTCGTATCATTTGGCGAAATTGGTCGACGGGATAACTAAGTAGTACTGTATTTGGTTTGGCGCAAAAAAGTCTTTCAATGCAGAAAACGAGAAAATCAAAAGATTATCGAGCCGCTGAAAACTAATTACGTGTTCAAAGGCGATCACGAAAAAGGAAGAAATTTAATGCCGAACCGATTAATTGTAAAACATCATGTCTCGAGGGCGACCAATCCACTATCCATGGCGTTTTACGATCGGTCGGTTCTAACCAGGAAAATTTGAGTGCCAATAGTGATTATAACAAGCCGGAAAATGTTATAGCTATTACTCTTGTTTTTCCACCACCTAGAAAGAAAACTAAAAAGCAATCGGATTGGGAAAAACTGGAAAAAAACTTTTTTTGATTCAATGTCTGATGGACCCATTCACAGATGCATGTGCTGCGATCGAGTTTGCTTTAAAACCTCCATCACCAAAATTCTGCTCTGTAAAATCAAACAGTATATGCCAAAGTCTTACAAAACAGTATATGCCAAAGCTGTATTTTAATAATGATTACTTTCGCACCAAGAATGTTACATAGTTTGAAATGTTTCTTTGAAAATGTCGTTTGAAAATGAAAATGTCCTTTGAAATGTCGCCAACCTTTATGCTTGGCGACAATGGAGTGATGTAACTTAAACGAACCGTATCTTCAAATTACAGCATGTATAAAGTCATTTATAGCAGTGGCACGGATAATACACAATAAAACAACTGGTATTTAGCTTAAAATGATAGATCAGCGGTTCCCAAACTTTTTGGCTCGCGGAGCCCTTTTTGGGAAGAATTTCTAAGGCGGAGCCCCTGAACCCAACAATACTCAATGATTTATAAAACAAAAATTTATGCCTATAGAGCACGGAAAAATCTGATGGATAAAAATCCGAGCCAGAAATGATTCTCAGTTTAGCCCTTTCCTGATACAGAAATTCTAAATTCATACTAGAAATTTTAAAAATCTTAAATATTAAAACAAAATCTTTTTACCAGAGCGGTGTTCAAGCAAGGCAACACTAGATACCGGGCTTGCTCATTCCTTTCATGACGTCACAAAAGGTGGCTGAATGACATCCAGCGATTGGTACAAAACGATGGGTGCGTCACTTTGAGCCCTGTTTGTACCAATCGCAGATAGCGGCCAGCGACCTTTTGTGACGTCGTGATAAGGAATGAGCAAACCCGGTATCTAGTATAGCCCTGGTTCAAGCAATACCGTTGACACGTTGACTGCCAAGCGAAAACTGCTAATGTTCACCAGGGTGCCAGTTGTGTGTATGTGTGTGTGTAATTTGAGTATTTGGAACATAAAATCAATATTTTTTAATCTGACTCATTTTGCAACACAACACATAGGGAGATTCTCATCCTTGCTATCAAAAATAATAGCCAAAGCACCTCACGAAAGTTAGTGTAACTTCTTCCATGAGTGGTCAAGGCTTATTTCATAGCCAACTAAATTTGTCATTTATCATTAAAATAATTTACTAAGATTTATGTTTCTACTGTATAATCTCTTAAATTGGAAAAATTTTAAATATATGTAAGGATGAGCTTGTGAGATTATTGGTTTTGATTTTCTGCCTATTATTTTTTCTATTATTTTATTTTCTATATTTTTATTTATTTTCTATTATATTAGGTTAGAATTTTTTGAATTTTAATTACAATAAGAAAGAGAAAAATGTGGAAAGTATTTCATTTTCTTCAACAATTTTCTAGCTCATACAATCGGCACATATATCAATTTGCACAAACCACGTATGTCTGACACATCATATATAAGGAGTCCAATAATCAAACTCCAAAACCATTTTCATGTAACTCGTACTGTTTTTGATAGCCAAGGCCTGAAGTGTTGAAACACAATGGCTATCATATCTGATAGCCAATGGCCCAACGGAAACATCACTGGCCTTCACAAATGACAGCCATGGCAGTCCAGGTGTTAATGGGTTCATGACATCCATTTTTAAAATATAAAATATGCTTTTGGGATTTCCAATATAAATTCTGAATTAAAGATGAAAATGGTAACCATGTCTGGATTATGTATTGCATGGGGGCTTACGTAAAACGATTATTTATGGCGAAAACCACACACGCACAGAAAAAAGGTAAGTTATACAGTTGTTGCATTGTGATACTTCTATATAATTCCAATAATACTCCCTAAGAAAAGGAAATGGATAGTTCCAGTCATCCATGAGAAAATGTGTAACACGTTTTCGCAAGTACCACCTACCCGTATTAGAATTATGCGATTATGGAATATTTTTTCGTGCTTCATTAAGTTTCGAGTACTACTTCTGAACATGCAACGAAAATGAATCCGCTCTCAGCTTCGTTTTTTTTAATCAGTTTTAAGAACTACATTTAGAAACAAGTCATCGTTTTAACATTTAAGTGGGCGAAAAAAACTGAATTGTTAGGTGAAAAATTGTTCACTTTTTTGGGTACTTCATTTAAAGTATTTGGCTATTAATTATAGTTTTAAAAGAAACTTTTTTTCGTCATTGTTTTTGCCTCAAAACAGATAAGCAGGTAAAAACTACACATGTTAAACGAACTGCAACTAGTAGAAAAACTTTACTAACAAAATAGAATGTATGGGTGGGATTAAATTTATATCAGGGCAGGCACTCATTGACCAAACGTCTAAGCAAGAGGTGGAGCTGAGCAAAATTTCAAATTCTTAGTGTGATAACAAATGTAAAGAACCAATATATATTATTTATATTGCTATTGACTTATTTCTGATTGGAAAGTGTGGCAGAGACCAATTAAAAGAAAATTTTACAGGGGTTGTAATGCTGAAAAAATGCGTTTTCAGCAATATGCACTGCTTCTGAAATTAAATACAATTATGTAAAATAGCATAGGAAATTTAAAGAACAAAGAACTAAGAAATTATAAAAATAAAACAAACAGATTAAGGCAATTAAAGTTACGAAAAGGGAAAAAAAACTATATACACAACGTATATAAATATTAGATGAATCTAATGAGGGGTTTGTTAAATGATACAAGCTATTACAAAAAACGGGCATTTTAAATGACATTTTTTCTAGGGGCATTTTTTCATGATGTACAATGAAAAACAGTATAGAACGTTTAAATATACAAATAACATGAAACATTGAACTGTTGTTCAAAACTTTACCACAAATCACACAGAGAAGCCGATCATCATATGTTTCAACAAATCTAATTTTATAAGTAATTTTCATCGTATTTTAGTTTTTTATCGAGATTGCCTTCCCCCCAATGTCTCGGTTCTATCTTGCTTTGATGACAATACTTGATTTGGGGTGTACGGTACAGAAATAATTTCATTGTCCAAAAGCTCTTTTGTTGCTTCATCTGATTATGAAGTGTGAGAAATAAAGAATTAAATACAAGCATATCAATAGGCGAAGCTTCAAAAGAACAAAATTGTTCTCAAGCACAGTTATTCAGCAAGCAGAGTTTAACAGCACTAGCGGGCCTTTTCTGTTTTGATTGACGTTGTGCATTCGATTTAGAATACTATTTCTTGTAGCCCAATTTAAATTGAATTTTTTAAACACATAAAATGCAGAAACATATAATAAAGCAATTCAAACCAAAAATATTATACAGAAAATAAACAGCTTTGGGGTGTATTATTGTATTTTCCATCCCAATTAAATGTACATTTATTTTTGACACACAAATCCACACAAATTTCACACAAGTAGGAATTTGACACACACAAATTCCTACATACTTTTGAAAATCTTTCACTTGCAATATGCTAATTTCTTTCATAATTTGATTATTTTCCTGGAACATCGCGGAGCCCCTAGAAAGTTCAGGCGGAGCCCCAAGGGCTCCGCGGAGCACACTTTGGGAACCTCTGTGATAGATGAATGTTTCGAGTGAAACATTTTTCAAATGGTTGGTGTAATTTCTTAAATTACTTTTTTTTTTGAAGTTCAGAAATTTTTTATTTTTCAGGAATTGTTTTTCGGAAATATTTTTTATAACAGTCTGTCACGTACAGTCTCAGAAAAAAAATGACATTTGAGATATAAGACGTTTTGTTAATTATCTAGAAATGTACATGAGGAATTACTCTGAAACTCCAGATGTATAAACAAAATGGTACAGGTCATATATTTTCGCAAAGATTCTTTCCCGAATTCCAATAGGGGACCGTCAACAAATTGAAAGCAAATCTTTTGAATAACCCTGTCAAAACAAATACAGCAAAAGCGCTCAAACTGCAGATTAAGAGTATATTGTAATAAACGTGCTAATTTTTATAAGGATAGAATGTATGCTCCTAGAAAAAATATTGTTTTTATAAAAACAGTCCAAAAATGTTTTGCAAGTTTTTTGCTTATAATTTGCAGATTTCATAATATAAAATAATGTTCTTTTCCGAAACTATGACAAATAAAATTGCACATATTACGCTGTAATCAGAATAAAAAATGATAAAAAATGTAAAAAAAAGGATCAGGTATACAAAATAATTTTTTTTTTTTTGCGAATACGTCAACGCTATTAAAATTTCATTTTTATAATTATGTTAGCTAAATGCATAGAACAACTTTTATAAAAGTCTGAAAAACATAGCTAAAAAATTATGAAAGTTATCGTCGATAGAATAAAATATAAATCCTTTATTCCCAAAATAAAGCAAAATAGATGTGGGTCTGTATCGAAATTTAGTAGTACGTGGAATATTGTGCAGACACTAATCAATGGAATATGAATAAAGCTCCGCATCTTTTTGCTTCGAATTTTGATCTTATTCTATAGACGGAAATTTTCAGAATTTTCAAGCTATGTTTTTGAGACCTTTGCAAAAGTTGCTCTGTACTTTTAGCTAACATATTATGCAAATTATACTTGACTGAGTTCACATAATTGATTGAGCTGAAATATTATTTAGTAAACTTGTTTATTTTTCATACAGTTACTAATATATTTTTTTTCATTTTGATTATAGGGTACAATGTTATGTACAATGTTAATTGTCAAATTTTTAATAAGAACATTGTGTTTTATGAAAAACTCTGCAAATTATAAGCAAAAAAATTTGAGAATTTTGGGACCATTTTTATAAAAACTATGAATTTACATGCTATATTCATATAAATGAACACAGTTTATTACAATAAACCACTTAATCATAATCTGCAGCTTTAATGCTTTTGCTTCATTAGCCTTGACAGGATAATCCAAAATATCTTCTTTCTTTTTCAATTTGTTGACAGTCCCCTAAGAGATTTGAGGGAAAACTCTTCGCTAAAATATATGACCTGTACCATTTTGCTTACACACATGGAGTTTCAGAATAATTCCTTCTGTGTATTTCTAGATATTTAACAAAGCGTCTAAAATCGCAAATGTCAAGATTTTTTTTTCTGGCATTGTATAATTTCTTTTTCCAAAAACTTTGCTATCGATAGTGCTCGAGTACCGTATTTACTCGTGTACACTTCGCACGCGTGTATAATGCGCACCCCATATTTAACAAGAAAAATGGCGATTTTTTAAAATATCGTAACCATAAATTTGTTATGCAAAGGAATGAATTGCTAAATGAATTTCAGTAAAGAAAGTTGAAATAAACATTATATCAGGCCAAAAACAAGGCAAAAATACATTTTTAGACTTCGGATAAAGAGTGAATTACGAGGGTAGGATTGGGTGGTGGCAGGAAGAAATGCTAATTAGCGTTTATATATTGTTAATGCATAAAAAGTGCAAGGAATAAAATAAAAATGCAGCGATTCTTCAATTAAGTAAGATTTTCCGAGTGATTATTTCTTTGAATATATTTTTCGATTCATATGTATATCGTCTGATTAAATCCAGCAGTAAAAAATTATTTCGTGTATAACGCGCACCTAGGAGTTTTGCCGTATTTTTTGAAAAGAAAGGGCGCTTATACAAGAGTAAATACCGTATTTTAGCAGTTAATATGTTTTTTAGTGGAAAAGAACAATTTTTTCGGTCAGCTGAAACATGTGGACATTTCTAACTTTTGTAAAGTTACTGCACAGTGTTATCAAGCGCATGAATAAAAGTACATATAAATGATAAAATAATAAATTAACAAACTACAACGACCATTTGGAAAATGATATTTTCAGAGAAAAAAAATAGACTTAAATTCCACATTAAATAATAATAATAAATTGCATTTTTATGATGATTAAAACATGACTTACGTAATAATAGAGTGATATATTACATACGCCATGGATTAAATATTAATTTTCCTGGATCAAACATAAACACATTTCATATGAAATTTCTACTTTACAATTTTACGAACTGCAAATTTTTAAACCTCTAACCATCACTCATTTTCAGTTTTTACATCGTCATATAGAGAAAATAATATACACCCTCATAGCATGCATGTTCACAGTGACGTCACAATGGCGTCACTGTGAGTCACTTTGGTCACATCACATCTGTGACCAAAATACCACAAATCAGTGACGTCACATTATGACTTAGAGGTGACTTTCTTAAAAAATTTTAGAAAATTACAAATATTCTTAAAAACTTGTTATTTACTTCAAAAAACATGTTTCTGGCAATTTAAATATCGTCGCTCTTGTCACAGTTCCGTCATAATGTTAATGTCAAAGTAATCACAAATGACATATTTTTCACACTTCACATTTTAGTCACTGTGACTTCACATCGATGTCACGTGACGTCACATCGACAATCGATGATCACAAAGTCACAATGTGACTTCACAATGACGTCGCAGTGACCCACCATGCCTTACGTGCATTTGAATGCAATTTGTTTGAAATCTGTATTTCGATTTGTTTTTCAGTTATTAAATTTTATGTACATTTTTGTCATCGTGGCAACACAAATATTCTACTTCTGGACATTCAAGATAGACCATTCAGAAAACGAATAATATCCGGACATCACAAAGCTTCAGTTATGGGTCAGATATCTTTAGACCTGGAGCAATAACCATTTTACAAATGGTTAATAAGCACTTGGATTATTGTTAGTTACATATAATAAATGATTATAAAATGTTTGTGTAAAATTAATGCAAGTGAGCGTGGCGTCCTACTCGTGTCTTCCCTTAAACATCTCTAAAAGGATTTTATAACATTATGACATGAAATAATTAATATTAAAATAACAGCTTAATAGTATAGCACACAATTAAAATTCTAGTTTTTTGCTTGAATTTTTTTATAGCATCCTCCCCTATACACACGCACACTTTTAAACTGAGTAAAATATAACTAACAGCTACTAATCGCTGCAACATATTTAACCTTTTCGGGACATTTTTTTTAATTTTGAGAGTAAAATAAATTTTATTTCAATAACTTTAATAGTAGCAATTCAAATAAACTTACTGAAGTTTAATAATTATCTCAATGTCTGAAATTTTATAAATATACTTATCTTGTAAACTATTCATTTTATTTTTATATGGCAATAGGCTAAGTAAGAGCTTTTGAAGACAGTTGAAAAATAACGTATTACAACAGGATTTAAGTTGATATTACAACTTTCTAATGTTCTTTTGCGTTTTATTACCGATGTTTTGTTCAGGAAAATAACTTCTATTTTAAATTTAAATATTGAAATATGTATATAAAATAAAGAAATCGCTAACTGTGCAAAGAGAGATAAGTAAGCTTTTATTATTATTACTACTAACTTAAATGTCTAAAAATAAGTGAATTCATTTTAAAACAAAAAATACTCTATAAAAATCATATACTATTAATAGACCCGAGACCCGATAGAATTAAGCTAGAGAAGAATTACTTGAAAACATTTACTAAATTCATATGGTTGTTCTTTACTTCTTGAAAATTAGAATGTGTGAGCGAATACTTTGATTATATCATTATTCGGAAACTTTAATAACGAATGTTAATGCAATTTCGGATTAAAAAAATTCGAAATAAATGCCTTTTATGTGTCATTAATGTGGTATTTAAATGTAATTATTTACGTTGCTCAGTTTAAACATTAAATATCCATCTGCAAACTTTTTAAAATAAATGGATATTTATTATTTTTTAATGAAATTTTTATTAAAAAATTCTATAAAAAAACAAAAGAAAATTACAACAATCTGGTATTAATTAGGAAACATGTTTATTCTATATTTCCCGCTATCTGAAATAAACTTTAGTATTTTTTAAGATAAAGCCTTATCAATTATCAAAAAATGTTTTAAAAATAATTTTAAATGTTTTGTTTTTAATTAAATCAATTTTTTATGATTCAACTAGCAATAGTAACATATATCTTGTCATTATTATTATTATTATTTGTGTATTTTATACTCGCTATTTTGTACAGTTATTTCACTGGATAAAAATATCTATTCTATTTTATTTGAACACAGAATGTGGAAGTGCTGTATCTCCATAACTATTTCTTTCTCACACGCACAAAAAAATAGAAACATGACGGATAGTCTTCTGAAGAACAGTTCATAAATAATACATAGCCGAGATTACAAAATGATAAATGTGCATTTATCTTCTGGGAATGTTTCATTCACGCATATTTTTTCCATTTCTTTTATTTGTTTGTCATGCTGAAACACTTAGTTTAGGTATATTCGCAGGTATATCCTAAATAATTCTAAGGATGAAACATATTGTCTTCTTTGTGTATTTGCGCTTCTAGGTTACTGAAAGAAACACGAGTTTTTGGATTAAAGGATCAGAAAAGCATTTTATCACTATATCATTAAAACATTTTAGCATAAAGATGTTGTGTTTTGTTAAATTATATTCTTTAAAAAATGTTGATGTATTCGCTTTAGTTTAAAGTGTTAATTTCGATGAGTATTCATTTTTTACTGGATTTTCATATAGAATGAATATTTATGTTTTAAAATATGCTTTTTTTCTTGTTCGCCAATTAGAAATAAAAGTAAAGCTTATCAAAAAAGTAAAGCTTATTAATATTCTTACTCTCTTTTTGACAGAACTCTTTCTAAAAATCCTCAATCTAGATTTCCTTCATCTGTGCCAAATAATGTTCCTCATTGGCCAGACGCGTGCGACGATCATGAGTGTCAGCGCGAAATTGCCAAAGAAAGCAGCTGCATGAGGGAAGAGTCAGAATTTTTTTTTACTTTCCACCTTCTAACATCGTTCCTGTCTCATAGTTTTTTATGATGATGGATTTTTATTTTAATTTCTTCGAACCCCAACTATCATTCGTGCTATCAAGATTGAGCTTTATAATAAATGGTGGGAAATGTTTTAGATGACATGTTACTAATAAAAGTGTAAAAGCTAAAGAAGACTCCTAATATTTTCATGTAAGAAACTCCTTATTAAATTTCTTTCTCTGTCTGCATGTGTACACTTCATGATGTGAGCAATCGTCGGCAAGATGTCGGAACTTCATTTAATTAAATGAATTCACACATGACTGAAAGGAGTCACCATGCATTCCATTGAATAAAAGGTTAAGAGCAAAAGGTTAATAAAATAATATATGACATAAAATAATATAAATCTTACTCCAAAAAGCTTAAAATTCAGTTCTGAAAGAATTAAAACATCATTTAATGTATATATAAAAATGAAGCCATATTACGAAATATATACTCTCTATTTTATAGATATTTATCGTAAAGCAAGAATTACTTTATTATTTTTACTGCGTAAATTTTCGTAAAGACGCAAATCTTGAACAAAATATTACTTTTTTGTGATACAAATCAATTTTCTGATGTAACCTAGCAACAAAAATGTCTGAAAAAACAATTCTTAAGAAAGATTAATTTTTAACAGCGGACAAAAGTATTTTGATTTAAAGTAGGTGGAACTGGGGCACATTGATACAGTTTTTTTATGAATTTTTTTGGAGATCAGTAAGTAGAAATTTCAATTTTTTTTCATGTGGTGTCAGCAAAACTTGCGTAGTGTGTTAAGAATGTATAATCGCTGTTTTATATAGTATTTTTGCATGTAATTAAAAAAAGGGTTATTTGTATCAATGCGTCCCATCCCCGGGGCAGATTGACACCTCATCGGCCACTTTGATACGTTTGGGAAAAATGGAGACAAAATAACACCAATGCATACTTTTCGTAGAAAATTAGTTAGCAAACGATTTTATATTCATTTATAGAAATTAAATAACAACAATTTATTTGTAAGTAATTTTAAAGCAATCAAAATTAAAGGAATAATGACTTGATGTTCTGGATGTTTCTTGTCTGGTTGTTCCCTGTGGTAACTTTGTCATATCTGGCCCTTCAACCCAAGCATTATCTTCCTTCTTAGGAAAGAAGAAAAAATTTCAGGTTTTCTGTTTATAAATCGGTTTATAAACAGAAAATAAAGAATAATTACATTAAAAATTCTGTTTATAATATAATTATCCTTTGCTGTTCTGCGATTTGTTTCTCTTACTAAAAATTTCTCATATTAAAAATACTTTTTCTGTGGAGAATCTATATAGATTCAAGATTTGCTAGGCTGCCATCATTTCGTTAGTTCTACTAGCACTAGATGTTGTGTACATTGGTTCGTCCTCTATTTGCAAAAACACTATAAAATTTCCTAATATAAAAATAGAGCTATTTCACTTCAATGAAAACAAATATTTGACATTTTTATCGAAAAATGATTGGATTAAGAGTATATGGAAAAAAAAGAATAATAAAAGGTAATGAAAAAATCAACTAGAAAAGGATTTTGGTTCACTGTAGCTATCATGGAGTACATTGATACGTAACGATGTGCGCTGACATACACTTTATCAATTTACCCCATACAGCCATTTGAATGTAATGAATCTCAATTCCAACACTTCATAATTTATTTAACAATCAAGAATGAGGAACTGATAAAGAGTAGCTTTATATGCCAGGGAGAGTATTCTTTTTGGTTGAAAATACCGGAAAGGTTGTATAATACTATTTGAATTGTACAATTCAAATTTACTTTTGACCTACAAAAACTAAAAATCACCCATTCCATTTCATCTAACTGCTGAATCATGCCAAGACCTTCTGTATGTAGTTGTGTGCACAAGCATCACCTTTTCGCGCTGTTGTGAAACTTCCTGTAATGACTCTGTGAGCAGTAGATGGAGTGTATAAATATGCCCCAGTTTCACTTGTGCTTTTGTAAACGTGTGGGGAATATAAGAATACATGGTGTAAAATGTCTTACGTATACTAAATCTTTAATGTAAAAACAAACAGTGTAACATGTAAAATGTATCCTTGTTACACCATCTATGCGCCCAGAAATTAAAAAAAAAATATAGCAACCAGATGAGGCCCCTCAACTAGTCAGTGATTAAAATTGACGTAGGATTATTATTTTTTTTATTGATTTAGATATCAAAATTACATTGTTTAAAATGCAATTCATGTACTCTACTTTAAAGAAAAAGAAAAATTATGCCATATGTAAAAAATGCCATTTACTTTTATAGAGATCGAATTTAATATAAAACAAGTATAAACTGTTGCAACTCAACATATCAAAGTTAGCTCAATTTTCTTATATCTATGATTCATTCTTGTCAAACATGATTCATTTGTGACATATGCACGTATAAACATTTTTCAAAAATCAGACACTATGCTTTATATATATATATTTTTTGTAGCGTTTGGTTTATTTAGCTGATTTTTACTAACCTGAACAAACAAATACTGCGATGAGATATCCTTTTCAACTTTACGGCTATAAATAAAGCTGCTTACAGAGATAATACGAAATATTAATATATAGTGCATTGATTAATTGAATTAAAACGATAAATTTACATTTATGTTCCATAAAACTCTCAATTATGGCTATCTTTAAAAGTTTATTCTAGTTGTTTGTAACTTTTTTGTTAGCTTGAGTATTATCACTTTTTTCCCTTGCATAATGATATCGCCAATGCTTCTGTATACTAAATTCCACAAGAAACAGAATTAGACTCTAACGTTGTAAGATATCGTTTTTGTACGAACTGTTCATAAATAAGCAAAGCTAGGATTACGAAAAGATAAATGTTTATTTTACCAAAGGGAATACTTTATTATCCTACATCCATACATTTATTTTAGTTATTCCTAGAAAAAAAAAACTTGTATAAGAAAAAAAAATGTTCAGATAAGCAGAGCATAATCTAATGAAAATAAAATATTGCATTATGTACTAGAACTTACAAATTCATACAAGATTTGGAAAAAGAGCAGAAAGCACAAAAGGTAATAATTCACAGCTAAATACATGCTAATGAAAATCGAAACACGTTAAACATATTTTTTTTGTTATGTAGCTTGTTTTGTTTTAATTGCCGTAAATAATTCATGAATAGGCATATATAAATAAAAAATAATAAATTAATAAAAACACTCCAAATTACCTATGCAATAATTTTTTCTTAAATATGACAGCTACGTGAAGGCGATAGGAAAATAATAACAAGGCAAATTCATGTTACAATCAATTATTAAATAAAATATTAATCATTAATATGCTCTAAACAATTGAAACTCGTATATTCATGATTTAACCCTTTTGTTTTTTTTTTTATTTTTAGAAAAAAATTACATTAATAATAATAACACCTTTACATTAATAATAATAGCACTAGGCATCAAAATATATTAATAAGTGTTTAACGAATATTTCATTCTCTGACAGATAACGAATTTTGTTGCTTTGCGTACTATTCAACTAATATTCATATGACAATAAGCTAAGGAAGAATGTTTGTAGAGGTTAAGGAAATACTTTATAACACTAAAATTTAACTTCTATTACAATTTTCTAAGAAATTTTCACTTTATTACATGTGATTATTTTAGGAAAGTAACTTACACTTTAAAATTAAAGAGTGACATATATGTTTAAAAAATAATCTCAAACGCCGTAAAGTAAATAAAAAATATATAATAATT
Source organism: Maratus speculifer (assembly GCA_964019185.1). NCBI lineage: Eukaryota > Metazoa > Arthropoda > Arachnida > Araneae > Salticidae > Maratus > Maratus speculifer. Next base: position 150,467,830 of record OZ025302.1, read on the forward strand.
ATTACTAAATGCCTAAATATAAATGCCTAAATGTCATATAGTAAATGCATAGGCATACATTAATATCACTACGTGTAAATAGTAGATAAAGTAATTCGCAAAACAAAATAATACTCCATTAAAAGACGTGAACTGTTAATACGATGTTAAAAATTTTACTCTTATTTGAACCAAATTTTGGTGCTCAACAGCTACCACCATAAGATGGGGGAAACCTCGTTCTAAATTTGTAGCTTCCTCTTTCAACCTCGTTCCAATTATTGGAACTATGTTACGTACTTATAAATTATACATATATATAAAAAAAGAAAATTAACGTATAATTTTAATTATATTTATTTTTGTGTGTGGCATTTATCGAATATTCTCTATCGAATGGAGATGATGGGGGAGGGGTATTTTTTATGTCTTTCTTAGTTTTAAAATAACTCAATATATGTTTGCCACAAAGCAAATTGAAATTTGATAAAAATCCGAATATTTCTGAAATATTTAATTACATTTTATAAAGCATTTTCAAATTAAAATCAGAATGAAAACTTATATTCAAGTAAACATAGAGATTACAATATATATATATTAGTATATTTACCTAATTTATTGTCTTTACTTCCTTATCTTATAATTATAATTTATTTTTGGATATATTTTTTTTATAAAAGATACCACTTTATTTTTTTTTTCGTTTTCTCACTTGTAAAAGATAAATATAGTGTTGTTTTATAATGTTTATATGCATCTATATTAATCATTTAGCATCGATAATTTTACTGTGAATTAATTTCCCTGTGCCAAAGAGCGTAAAATCGCCGGTCTTGCACACTTAAATACCGAGCACACGTGATACATCTCGACCCCACTTTCCAAGGCTGCGGTGATCGAGGATGAGCTGTTCACGTATTTCATGTCGATGATTTTAACAGGATCTCCAAATATTGGTTCAAGATCTCACCTTCTTTCAGTGGCAATTATTGAGCTCCAAAATTTGGTTGAAAATAGGACATCATTTTTAACAGTGTGGTAGACGAGACCCGAAAGTGTTAAAATAATCTTTTTTCAAACTTTATTCACCATTCAAAATGATAGTATTTAGAAAATATATTTATTAAAACTGTATAAAGAGAAAATAAGTATTAATGACACAGTGTATTGTTTTTTTTTAACTAAAGCAATAATTCGAAAATCATGTATTAAAAAATAATCTCAATTTATGTTACCTTTGAATGCTATTCCTGTTTGTATTTTTTTATAGTTTGAATAATATTATTTTATTTTCCTTAAAGAATGCTGCTACTGCCAAATTTTCTCTAATGACTTATGTATATTAAATCCTAAAAAAAACGGAAAAAAATCTATCGTCGTACGACATTGTTTTAGACGAATTGTTCATAAATAATGCATAGCTGGGATTACCAAAAGAAAAAGTTTATTTTACAAAAGGGAATAATTTATTATCGTATATCCAAACATTTATTTTAGTTATCCCTACAAAAAACTTCTATGTAAAAAAAGTGTTCAGCTATATAAAGCATAATCTAATGAAAATATAAAATTGCCTTATGTATTAGAATTTACAAATCCATACGAATTTAGTAAAAAACAGAAAATACAAAAGATAATAATTCACAGTTAATTGCATGATAAGGAAAATTGAAACACATTAAACATAGTACTTTATTTATTTTAATTACGGTAATTAATTCATGTATGTATATATATAAATAAAAAATAATGAAGAAAATTTCGAATTATCTATGCTATAAATTTCTCTTAAGCATGATAGATACAAGAAAGATTTATGAAAATCATAATACAATAAATTAATGTTATCAATCAATTAAATTAAATATTAATCATTAATATGCTCTAAAGTGATGAAACTCGTTCATTCAGGATTTGATCTTTTTCAATCATTATTTACCGTTCAAAAAGTTGGTATTTATAAAATTATTTCTTCTAGCTGATTACAGAGAAAACAAGTGGTATTACAGTCATAGTATATTGTTTTTCTTATTTAAAACAATAATTTGAATATCACTTATTAAAACTAGTCTATTTTCAGTTACCTTTATAAGTTTATTCTTGTGTTTTGTACATTTTTGTTAGTTTAATTAATGCATCTCATTTTTCTTAAATAATGATATCACTGACGCCACATTTTCACTAATGACTTCTGTATACTGAATCCTAAAAGAAATAGAATCTGTATCGTTGGAAGATATCGTTTTTAGACGAACTGTTCATAAATAATGCATAGCTGAGATTACTAAAAGATAAATGTTTATTTTACCAACGAGAATAATTTATTATCGTACATCCAAAACTTTTTTTTGTGTTATTCCTAGAAAAATCTTGTATGAGAAAAAAAATTGCCCAGGTAAATAAAGTATAATCTAATGAAAATAAAATACTGCTTTAAATACTGGAGTTTATGAATCCATACAAGAATTGTAAAAAAGATTAGAAAACACAAAAGATAATAATTCACAGCTAAATGCATAATAAGCAAAAAAGAAACACATTATACTTTTGATTATTTTGCGTTTTTATTTTAAATTAGGGCAATAAATTCATAAATGTATAGATGTATAAATAAAAGATAATGAATTTAAAAAATAAATAAATAAATAAAATAACCAATGTTGTAAATTTCTATCCAAAAAGTTACATGAAAGGGATATGAAAATTAAATCAATCAAATTAATGGAATTATTCAGTTATTAAATGAAATATTAATCATTAATATGCTTTGAGTTCCTATATGCGTTTCTATCATGAGTTTCTAACGTACAGTGGCTACGGTTGCAGATTAACGTAATTTGGAGTCATTTCTTTATTTGTTTTAGTTCTTTCTTTATTTAACCCTTTCGGGTCCGAATTCTTTTTCAAGTTTTAGAAAAAATTACTTTTACTTTAATAACATTAATACTAGATATCCAAATAGATAAATTAGTGTTTAATGAATATTTTATTACCTGAAAGATAACGAATGTTGTTGTTTCGTGTTCTATTCAAGTAATATTCATATGACAATAGGCTAAGGAAGAATTATTGGAGACGTTTAGAAAATATTGTATTACAATAAGATTTAATTATATTGCAACTTTCTAATACTCTTTACGCTTTATATCACACAATTCCTCCAGGAAAGTAACTTTTATTTTAACCCTTCCACGGTTTTGTCCTTTGAAGTTTTAACTACCTGAAATGGTTCCACAGGTACGCTTTTGTATGTGTATAAATGGTCAAGGTCTTCAGTTTACAAAACACATAGCAATGCATCTGTAAAAAGTTCCTTCCCCTCGTAGAATTTGAAAGCAAACCATAATCCGTTGAAACTCATTGTGTATTCTTGGATAGGGAAGACGTCCACAACATTTTTGCAGAGTGATTGATTGCCCATGAACTAATTCCCTTCCAAAGGTGCACCTGTTAAAAAATAACTTGCTGTTTGCTCTGAAATAAGCTAAAAGCGATTTTTAAAAGTTAGCTATTATTCTCTGTATCATCAGTATAAGTATAAATTAATTAATTTAAAATATTTCAATACGATATGAGATACAGTTAAATACAGATATGAATTCATTTTTATTATTTTTCAAATATTATTTGTTATGCCAGATGCATTAGATTAAGGAGTTTTTAAAAATGATAAATTGAAAGATAAAAATATGTAATTTTAAAATGTAAGAAGCACGATTCCAATACTGTTTTATCGATACGCAAGTACATTAAGTAGAATTTGACAAAATAATTTTTTAAACATGGAAATCTTCGGATACAAAAATTTAATCTTGTAAACATTTTTTCACTTGATATCAAATATATTTTAAAATTTAATATATATATATATATATATATATATTAGATGCTAATAATGTTCAAATATGGATGCAGTTCGCATGCAGAAGTTCCAAATTCGATAGTAATGGTAAATTCGTTTTTTATTATAAATATTTATATTTATCACAAATGTTATATCTTATAAAATAGAAATTTCCTTTTAATATAAGATTTATAAATTAATTTTAGAACAAATGATGGTTAATTCTATTGTAAATGTCGTAGGAAGTTTCTAAGAACACAATTCAACAGACGTATTGTATAAAATGTGTAAATGGGATATATAGCAGAAGGCACAAATAATTATAGTCATAAACTAGCTAGTGCACATTATTTTAATTTATATGAATGTTTTTATTGTCTTCATCTGTGTATCGTTCTATTTTTAACTGCATTTTCAAAGAGCTGTTTTCATTTTATTTCACTGTTGAAGGTTACCAAACAATGGCACGCATTTAAGAATCACTAAGGGATACTTCAGTCTATACCCGTTCGCTAACAATAATCCTATGGAAGAATTTTGTAAAGATATCTAGTTTATATTCATTTCAACATTTTTTAAAAGTTTTTTTCATTGGGTAACTGAGATCGATCTATACAAAGACCGTTTCTTACTTTTTCTATTTTATTTATGGATACATACGGATTTTTATTGAGGACAATTTAATTTTCGGAACTGGTTTTGAAAATAAAAGCATCTTCATAAAAAAAGACGGCTGTCAAAATCGAAAAAGTAAGCAATGTCTTCGTACAGGTCAACCCCAGCTACTAAATGTAAAAAACAATTAAAAGTATTGAAATGTAACCTAGATATGTTATAAATTTCTCGTGGAAATCTCTAGGATTTTCTAGGATTCGTGCTAATGTAGCTCCTTAAATGAAACTATTATATTAAATTTTAAAAAATGGTTTTCATTTTCGCCCTTAATCATTTAATTTTATTCTCCTTTTTCTAGAAAGAAAACTGGAAAATAAAAACTGATTTTCTGACTTAACATTTCGAAAATTAACGAAATTTTAAATGCCTAGTTAGAATCTCTCTCTCTCTCTCTCTCTCTCTCTCTATCTATCTATCTATCTATCTATCTATCTATCTCTCTATCTCTCTATCTATCTATCTATCTATCTATCTATCTCTCTCTCTCTCTATATATATATATATATTAAAAACTTTGGCAGTAATATGCTCCAAAGTAATTTTATTGCAATATCTGTTATAAAGCATCTTTCGTAATAAATTATTAACAATATGAAAATATATTATATTTAGCCATTATTTTGTTTGTGTTTAAATGAATAAAAACCAGGACGAAAAATGGCAACTGATGGAAAAAGAGCAGGTTCCTTTAATAATAAAAAATAATATTGTCCAGTTAAACTGATGGCATTGATCTCTAAGGCTACACACCCTAATTATATATAGCAGCCTTATAATTTCAATGAATAATGTCGCTCGAAAAATAAATTAAGGGAGAAAATATCCCTCCCCATTTCATTCTTTTGACACTTATTTAATCACTGAATCCACAAAATTAATCAGGGATATGCTTTATTTAATAAAAAAAAGAACATATATCTAAAATTCGAAGCAAATCGGATAATTCTGCGTAGAAATCCATTTATTCGCCTCCTTTTAATTTAACCATTAAACTTCTAAAATTACTCAGAGATTCACCCTATCAGGAACAACCAACATCCAAAATTTAAAGCAAATTGGATAATTCTGCATAAAAGCCCATTAATCTAATTTAAGGGGGTAATCGCTTGGATCTCATTTTACACTTAACAAAAGAAATCCACAACTAATCAGGGAAACATCTTATCACTATGAGCCTGTATCCAAAAATCGAAGAAAATCGGATAATTCAGCATGTAAAACCAATTATCTAAATTAAGAGTGTTAGTCCATATAATCCTCCTATTTATACTTATTCAATGAATTCTCAAAACAAATCGGGGAAGCGCCTTATCAGGATGAACTTATGTCAAAATTTTGAAGCAAAACGATAAATTTTGCGTGAAAAAAACAATTAATCTAAATTAAAGGAGAGGTTAATCGAAATTAAGGGCACCTCCCATTTTCCCCTTTCTACTTATCTGATGAACACCCAATACTAATAACGGAGGCGCCTCATCAGAATGATCCTATTCCTAAACTTTGAATGAAATCTGATAATGCGGTATGAAAAATCCATTTATCTAAATTAAGGGTGGAAGGTAAGCCCCCGTCCCCCTCTTAGACTTATCTAAAGCACTCCCAAAAATAATCATGGCGGTTCCCTTATTAAAATTATCCTATGTCTTAAATTCAATGAAATCTGATAAATCTGCATGAAAAACCTATTTTTCGAAATTAAGTGTGGGAGATTAGACCCTCTTTCCTCCTGTTTATTCTTACCCAATGAGCATCTAGTACTAATCACGAAGGTGCCCCATCCGAATGATCCTTTATTTTAAATTTGAACAAAATCTGCATGAAAAACCAATTTATATAAATTAAGGGGAGGAGCATTAGCCCCCGTTGCCCTTCTTATACTTATCGAATGATCTCCCAAAAGTAATCAGGGAAGCGGGTTATCATAATAAATCTATATAAAAATTTCAAGTAAATTGGATTTTTTTTTCATTATGAGTTTAGCGGTACATGCATACATATATACGTACTTACAGAATAGGCAGGCACATAAGCTCTCAGGCTTTTATAGATTGAGAGCTAAAAACTATGCAATTGAACATTTTCCATCATTAAGAGTATATAAGTAGAAGATTTTTCAAAGAAACTGTCAAAGATGGTCTTTTGAAACACGGCTGAAAAAAAGATGTCGCATTGAGAAACATTCATTTGTATGTAGTTCATTTATCGATTAATTAAGAAAAAAGAAAAAGAAATCTCAATAATTTCATTTGAATAATCATGTTTTTATGTCTTAAAATTTGTATTGTGCCAGAAAATTTTATGTTTTATTACAAAGTTTTTTTTTTTTTTTTTTTTTTTTTTGGGGGGGGGGGTATAACTTTAAGAACAATCAAGAAAAAAATGTGATCAAAGTTGTAATCTGCTTAACTCCATGTCTCAGAGGAAAATTAAGAAAAATTAAAACAATTGGATTTAAGGAACCAAAAAAATTTTTGAATCCCGGTAAAAATAGCCCCGGGAAAAAGCTCCATCAGAAAAAAAGACTCATGTTAATTAAAATTGAAAAAGCCCAAACTTACGAATAACAAAGATTTTATCACTTTGATTAAGGCAATTATAATTTCAAGTGAAACACGTACTAATCACGTGTACTTGTACTTGAAACAATTACAGTATTGTTTCAAGTATATACATATCGTTTAATAGTAAAACCTCTATATCAAATAAGGACCTACTATTGCAAGAGCAAATGGGGAAGCTGCCCTGGCTCCCCAAAGTCAAATTTTGGATATATATAAATATTTTTATTAATACAATTTGTAGCTACAAAGACGAATTGGGTGTCCTCATTTGAGCACTTCACTCAAGATATTGAATATTGTTATTCAGGCATTGATAACTGATTCGTGATTAGGGGACAAACCAACATTCCAGATCGTATCATTTTTCAATCCGACTTTAATTTGCGTAATATAAACGAAAAGGGCCTGTCTTGGGAGTTTTTGTGCCCAGAACACTTTAAAGTTTTTATGCCCCCTTAGATTGGTTGATTTACTTCTGATTCTAAATTTTATTATTATTATTATTATTACATTATTATTATCATAATTAAATATTACACGCTTATTCACAAAGAGTCAACTCAAAAAATTAAGTTTTCCGGAAAATTAAAAAAAAGGGTTCCAGCTATATATATATATATATATATATATACATTTTTGTTCTTTTAGCCATATATTGAGACATATATTTGTCATATTTTTTCATAATTATGATTGTTTAAAGGAAATTTAGAAGACTTTTGCGCCCAGGGTATGGGCCCCGGGTGCCCGTGCGATAGTCAGGGCCTGAAAACGAACATGGAGAAAATGCTTTAACAATATATATATATATATATTTTTTAATCTTGGGTTTTTTACAAAATAAGTGGATAGGGAGGAAACAGAGTTATGAATTTAAAATATTTTTTAAATTCAAAAGGGCAAATTTATGAAATGAGTTTTTGTTCGAAAATGCATGAAACTAGCAGGTGTTGATTTATAGAAATATTATATTTCAGAATCAATCTAAACAATCACAAACTCGTGTTTCCTTTTTTTTTTTTATCAAAGAAGGAAGAATCTGAAATTTTATTTAAATTTGCCATTCGTTCCCTCACATGCAGAAATCTATCTTCCGGCATTTCCAACAAAGTTTCCCAAAGCGATCATGATTGACGAATTGAGGACGTATTCAAATAAAAAATTGCTATTTTTATAACTCATTTTTAAATTTAATTTTGCTCTCAAACGCATTCAATTGACAGTTTCTCTTATTTAGGAATTATATAATGTGCCGTATTGGTCGATTTTTTTTTCAAAAAGTTAGAATAAATTTCAAAACAAGTGCTGTCAAAGTGGACATTTGAGTCGAATTTAGCTTAAGATGATTCTGATTAAAGCTACTCCTATAAAAATAATTAAATAAATAAAATAAAAATAAAAATATTTTTTTTTTCAAGAACTGAGTATTTAACTTCAAAATCTACCCCCAACTATAGGCCAAGCCGACAGGAATTTTTTTCATACGAAATGTACTTAAAAATGCGGATTGGAAATAAATTTACTTCAACAGTTTCCGTTTGCAATGTTATCTAACATTTTCTCTTAAAAATTAAATCTTAGAACCTATAGTATTACAATCATAATTTTTTTTGTAAATTTATTTAACTCTGATCTAGGAACGTTCTTTATGCCAGATGGCATCATGGCTTTTACTTAATAAAAAAAAAAAAATTTTTTTTTTTTTTTATTTGACCGCAGAAAAAATAGCATAATTAGTCTATCATGCTTTGTTATTTAAAAAATAAGTTTTCATTTTTTTAAATAATTATTTTCTCCTGTAAAAAAAATGCATAATTATCCCAAACATTTTATTGTTTAGAAATTTTATGTAACTTTTTTTTTCCTTCAGGATTCCATTAATCATACAGATGTGATAAATTTACTGTATATAAATATTTATTTCTATAAATTTTTTCAAATACAAAAAAAAAAAAAAAAAAAAAAAAAAAAATCTTTATTTATGAAGAATAAAGTTTGTTTACAAAATTTTGTATTACTAAAACATATATGCTATAGTCATTTGTTTTGAAAAAAAAAAAAAAACTATGTATATTATTGACTAGAAAATTAAACATTATAATGTTCTCTGAAAAATACAAAGGAAAAAAATTCTTCAACTGAACTTTTGTGACAAATCGGATGTTTTATGTGTATTTCATCATTTATTGCCTTCTTAGCTGCAATAAGTTTCATTGATACCGATTACAAACCCCTTTTCTCTCTTCAGACACAAAGGGATAGGAATGAAGTTCATAATTTTCTTCTAAAGGTCTTTCTACTTATGTGGTAGCTTGTCAAAATTGTAATACAGGTTTACATTTTTGCAATTCAAATTTAAGCCGATTTGTTACCCAAACATAGCTATTTTTACTTGTCTCTGTTGTCCATTGTTTGCGATTTTTTCCGCCTACCTGTTTGTATATCCTTTGACTATTTGATCTTAGCAATTTTAATCTGTGTTATTTCCATAATTTTAGATTACTTTTCTACAGGTTAATTATAGTAATAGCACCATTTTAATAATTTTTATATTTAAATTTGTTTTAAAAAATCAAATACAGTAAGTGAGCCTTTCTATAGTAGACAGGAAATTATGATTTTAAATTGGCTTATATTTCAAATTTTTGTAAAAAAAAAAAAAAAAAAAAAAAAAAAATGGGAAAACTATCAGGGTTGGGGAACGGGACATTTGGAATTCATGAAATTTTACAGTATTTTCGCAATTTGAAAAATAAATCAAATTAACATGTTTGGACTTAAAATTCTCTCCCGTTAAAACTAAATAGCTACCATTAATAAGAATAATAAAGTAAATTAATGAAACAAACTTGCACAAAATAATTAAAATAGATGGCCAAGAAATATGGACAGAAATAATAAAATTTAAACTCAATATAAATATCTAATAAATCTTAATACAAAAAAATCAAGGAAAATAAAACTTCTTACATATAAAATATATCACGGAATGAAATTTTCGCCTTGCTTTTAACATAAAATGAATAATGTTTACTTAAAAAGCTATTAAATAATTAATTATAGATGTTAAAATTTAATTTTATTTAAAAATCTTAGTACTTTCAAACCTTTTCCAAACAGGTTCTTCCTCAGAGAATATTTTTTTTAATAGATACAAATATAAGATTTTGTTTTGAAAAATGAACGAGACTCGTGGCTTGAAGATTGAGTTAGTAATATTTTCACGTGAACGGTAAAAAATTATTTGATTGTTGTACCACGAAATTTTAATACGTCATTTTCTCAAATTGTCAGGATTTTATTTTTAGGATACTAAACCATAAACTGGGTATATTATAAGATAGGGCATCATTGCACACTTTATTGCTCTTGCATAAGATTTCTATTGTTTCTCTTACAATCAAATATTTTTTTACCGTTCACGTGAAAATGTTACAAACCCAATCTTCAAGCCGCAAATCTCGTTCATTTTTCAAAACAAAATATTATATTTTTATTTATTAAAGAAAATATCCTCTGAGGAAGAACCTGTTTGGAAAAGGTTTGAAAGTACTAAGATTTTTAAATAAAATTAAATGTTAACATCTATAATTAATTATTTAATCGCCTTTTAAGTAAGCATTATTCATTTAAAGGCCTTCTTTTTAACACTATTGTATCAGACATAGCAAAGTATGGCACTCTATGATATAATGACACGCAAAGAGATTAGATAAAAATAAATTGCAAGAATTTTCAAGACCGTGTGCGGCCTTGACAAAAGCCAGTGAAAACAGACAAGGCGCGTTGAAAGGAAAAATCGGACCCGAGCGACTAAAAATTCAGATTTTTTAAAAACATACAATTAAGATTCTTAAAGAATAATATATATATATTTATGGAAAAATTTTACACTATATTTTAAAATTATGATTATTATAAATTACGAAAGACATAAAATACATAATGACAACATAAATAATTACTTAGAATCAGATTTTTAGCACATTTCTGAGCTCATTTCTTATCGAAAATTATTAAAATCGACTGTTTTTATTCAGAAGCAATATAATAGAATGGCGTTATCCAATTTTTTTAAGTGATATAACTTTGCAAAAAAGGCTATCAAAATTAGCATTTTAAGTGGAATTTCTAGAACTATCGGATGCGATAGCACGGAATGGGGGAAAAAAGCAGTCACGTGACTAGAATCTCATATTTCGACAAGTAATTTATTTATCGAAAATGGAAAACGCTATTTCATTCCAAGTCCTTTCAATATCAGCCTGTGAATTTTATGCATTTACAGTTAAAAATTATTCAGAAATTCTGAGAGGAAGTTTCACATTGTTCAGCAGTGAATTTCAAAATCACTTCTCAAATCCAAAAAGGCAACTTTATAACATAATTTTTTTTGATTATTTTTTTGTTCCGAAAGGTAGAAGATTTTGTTAAAAAACTATCTAATCGATTTATTTTTTCAAACGCAACAAATCCATTCAAACTGGGAGTTTTTAATCAATTTTTCGCACGAAAGGAGAATATCCGCTCAAGGAAGGAAGAAAACGTCTTTGTCACGTGATAAAAATCGCTTATGACTCAATAAATAATTCATTTATAAAAGGAAATAGAAAAATCAGCTCGAGTTCAAATCGCTTCCTTAGTCAAGCCTTCCAACTTTATATCTTTCCGTTAAAAAATAAATTTGTAAATGTGTCAAAACATTTTGCACCTGGGAATTAAAACGGCCTATAGAGGCGCTGCTCACTGCCTTCGATACAGTATAATTGTCTCTTTAATTTCCCTTTAACTAATCTTAAAGTCCCATTGAAACAGTTCTTTATTGTAAATATATTTAAAAGTTTTAGATATTCAAATTCGTACAATTTTTACTTCGCCATATAAGACAGAACACAAATGTCACAGGAAATCTGAAATTGTATAAAAGAATAATTATTCTGAACAAATTTAAAATGCATGTAATGCAATGAGTCTACACGGCGTTATCCTGAATGGAGAAGTTACAACTTTTCTCAACCAGATAGCGTATTCGAGCTCTTGAATTGCCAATATTTTGAAAGATTCCATTAATAGAAATTTATTATGTGTATTAATATTATAAGAAAACCTATTGCCTACTCTACACATCACTACTACACTCTTACAAAACAATTAAGCCCAAAAAACTAAAGGAATTTCCAATTAAAAAAAAGAACTGTTAGTGTCATAAAATAAAATTTATAGGAGAAGACTTAGAAACTTTTTAAAATGCACCTTTTTAAAAAGGGAAATGTTCACAAACCTGTCTGAAATTAGCTGTTGTTCAGAAACTATGCAATCACATTGTTTTATTTATTTATTTGGCGGGGGGGGGGGGCAAACGCAATAGATCATACTGAAAATATTGTCAAAGTGGGCGTTTTAAATCGAATTTCTACATGAAATTTGAATAACTACTCAGAAAGAATGATAAACGTATTTGTCATACAATCAAAATCACTTGCAATTCAATAGGTAATTTGTTTACCAAAAAAGTGAAAATACAGTTCAATTCCAAACCGCTTCCACAGTCAGGCATTCCATTCTGATAATAAATGTATTTGTAAATGTATCAAAATATTTTTTGCTACCTAAGCACAGTAGTTGAATATATATATATATATATATATATATATATATATATATATATATATTTTTTGTAAATGCTGTTGATATTGAAGAACTAAAATTTATAAGAATAGTAAATGAACATTTGAAAGGTTTGAGAGAAAAATTGAAATTTGCAAAACGATTAATTTTGATTGATTACTTAAATAATAATAATTATAAACCCTTTAAATGTCTTAATACTTTTTCCATGTACAGAATTTGCATATAAAATAAAAAACAATAATTCTACAAATAATTTAAAGATTTGGTAATCAATTGAAAATTTTAATTTATTAATTCTCTATTTCTATTGTGTCTTATTAACGTAATTTATACACTTCGGGTACATTTAAGCTTCACCTTTAATTAATTATTATTTTTATATCCCTCTGAATGATTAATTAAGAGCAACAATCAAAACTCTGGATAAGGGACAAAAGTTTCACTGTACATATTTTGTTGTTATCAAAGCGACGTGGAACCCGTCAAAATTCGACGACAAAAAATCTTTAAGAAAGAACTGTTTCATTGATTTATATTAAATCGACAAATTAGTTACAGTAAAAAATACATCTTATATTGGTCAGTCTAACTCTCAAGCAAATATTATTTTAAGCTAAAATTCAGAAAAAACTATAAAACTCAATTATCCAAATTATTAAACGAAATAAAACAGAAATTCATCGGATTTCATAATAGACGACATTTTAAAAATAATATAAGCATTTTAATTTCTTTTTTTTTTTTTTTTTTTTTTTTTTTTCAATTTTAAGAGAAAATGGAGTGATTCTGTTGCTACAATTACAAAATTTGCACTAAAAATTTAAAAAAAAAATTAATATCTCTAAAAATAAATTGAGATACAGCTTTGACACAAATCGCATTTAAAAGTACATTTTTTTCCTCTATACTGCGGTGTAAAATATTTAAATGCACGATATTTAGAATTGTAAAATTTGTAGTACCGAAAATTGCACAGACGAAAATACATGGGAAAATATTGCACATTTTATTTTCTATTTTTTTTTTTTTAATTTTTCAATTTTAAGAGAAAAAGGGGTGATTCCGTTTCCACAATTACAAAATTCGTACTAAAAATTATTAAAAAAAATAATATTTCAAAAATAAATTGAGATACAGCTTTCACACAAACTGCATTTAAAATTAAATTTTTTTTCTCTTTACGACGCGCGACGGTGTAAAAATTTAAAATATGCGATGTTTAGACGCGTAAAATTTGCTGTAGCGAAAATTGCAAAACGGAAATTTCATTTCAAAGTGTTGCCATTTGCAAAATTACGTATGCGTTACGCACAGATACGTTTGGCCTTTATAATATAGATTTGATTTTTTTTTCACTTTTATTGAAAAAGAATTTATATTTTATTGAGTTGTAGAGAAGTTTCATTTTCACAAGTTTTACTGTTTGGCCAGTCAAATTGTCATAAATAGATGCAAAAATTCTGCTAGAAGATTTTATGTTTTTAAACTGTTTATCGGGATGCTAGTAACAAGAATTAATGGTTTCCCAACAAAATATCTCGAGGCTAAACTTTTTGGAGCCAAAAAACCACGAAATTTTCGGACTTTTTTCAGTTTTTTGCCTATAACTCAAAAAGTATAGATTTTTTGTGCAAATATGCAATTAGAAAAAGAAAGAGCATTAAATTCTCTACAAATTTCATTATACATTTGTTTTTCTAAAGCTATTATGAAGCGTGCTACAGCTTTCTGAAAATGACTCTTTTTTTCTAACTTTGTGGAAATATTGCAAAAATGGAAATTTTACACCGTTTTTCATTATTTTATCCTCTTTAATGTAACTTATTTATATTACAGGCATTTGCATTATAGCAATCATGATTAATTACAACGGTAACATAGTAAAATAATTAAGAACAGTGTAACTTTTTTTGTATTTAGAGCTTAAGTGGAGAACATTAATATTAGGTATTTAACAGAATGTAAGTAAAAAATACTTACGATGATATTTTTCATTTATTTAATAACGTCTGGAACGCTTTCGGGTTAATTGAAATAATTCCTCAACCTCAGCTTGAGGGGCAAATGAGCAGGTTTCTTGTTCTTTAATAGCCTTGATATTCTTTGAGCAAGTTGCGACATCAAGCTGCCTGACTGTGAAAGTCCACGATAAAACCAATTGATCCCATGAAAGACATGAGGAGATGAAAACCTCCAAGCCTCACTGTCACATTGTTCAATTCTGGATGTTCATTCGTCATTATGTCTCTAGCTTTCAAATAAAGAGGTTGGTCATACGTCACAAAGCATGTCTTCTGGTTGAGTTGTCTACATTTTTCAGCAGCAACCAATAGTGAGGTAAAAATAGTATCATAATGTGAAGGATGGGCATTAATAAATGGAAGATACTTTATTTTAGAACGTTTATACTCTTTGTTGGATGTAACTTTCTCCATGAAACCGTTCCAACCGGGAATGTTTTCAACATTTGACCACTTCCCATAGAGCCATACTATGTCTGTTGTTGAGGGAATTATTTCATTATTAAAGGGAGAAAGTTTTTCCAAACTTTCAATTTCTATATTTTGTAAGCCACTCATATCTGTTCTGTGAAATGTCTGTAGATCAATTTTTTCAGCTTGACAGACAATTTCATTTGTGGACTGATGTTTTACTTTTTGAATTCTTTTTTCGGGATGCAAGGCGTCGTGAGGAGTAACACACATTATACCTCCCATTGCATGAAATGTACCAGTCCCATCTAGAGTGCTGGCATTAAAATCAGCATTGTCAAAAATAAATTGGCAGAATGCATCATCTCGTTCTTTTGTTTTCTGAGGCCGCAGAATGGTAGACAATTCAAGAAGAGAGGCATCTTCATAGGACCCTGCAAAGCCAAAAGCAGACATAACTTGGAGCAAATGCTTTGAACCAAACTTTCTGTACAAATATGCACTGATCCCTGTCATGATGGATGAAAGGAATGATCTTGGTCTAACCGAACTTATTAGGGCATGTGAAAATGCAACGCACTTTTTTTTCCATTTCTCAAATGAACCACGTTTGTGTTTTAAAACTATGCTTTCAAAAAGCAATTTTACTGATTCTGGGATAACTGTCTCAGCGTCAGACAGAAAGTTATCAGATTGGGGGGTATTGTGTAATATCATACATTTGTGACCTTATATCTTCCACAATTATATCAGCGGCTGTTTTCACAATACGAAGTCGCTCCTGTTGAGGATCTAAATTCCTACTCAAATACCAATGATCAGTGAGTATTTTGTGCCCAACATTTTTGAAACAGAGCACTGTTTTCTTTTTCTTGTTTTCAGAAATCAGCACAGCATCCCCATATTTCTGGATTATACGGGCCTTAACAGTCCGTGAATCGGGAAGTTCTAATGACTGTGGTACTTGATTCATCAACTCATCTAAAGAAAACTGGCATTCTTCAAACTTTTCTTCAATGTACATAAATATAGCCTCCATAGCTTCGTCAACAGATGTTGCGGGTCGACGCCCTCTTTTTTCTGCAACTGTTACAGACTGATATAGTTTTACGCGACAAAAACTATGATACCATGCATCTACAGTTACCAAGTCAGGTTCGTGTTGAATACGTTCAATTATTTTCTGGGACCATTTATCCCCACGTTTTTCTGCAGCTTTCAGGAACGTAATTTTTGCTTCTAACTTCATTACTTTGTGAATCAAATTTCTCTTTGCGTATGGCTTTTTCGATTGTTTTTCGTTGAAGTCAACGGGATTACCTTTTGCACATAAAAAGCAATTATCTTGAAATTTGAAAGAAGTGCTTGATCGGAGGGATAAACTAGTCTGTGTAGAATCTTCATTCCGACGAATATATGCTGCTATCATTCTCTCATTCGTATATGTTTTTTGGCAATCATCATGTATTCTGACTTCCTTGCAACTTTTCAAAAAACGTTGATGAAAATTATTTTGCCGTTGAACGCTACATTCAAAAAGCCTGGCAAGTCCTTTTTTGCTCACAACGCGAGTATCACAATTTGAAGCCGTTTGGCAAACGAAACATAATTTTGGATCGAGATCGCTCATTTTTAATTACTGCATGCGAAGAATACTAGCAATACACTGAATAGTAACATATTAGAAGAATGTGCCTTAAAAAAAGGAACACCTGCGACAGAATGAACGCAAATTGGGCAGCAGCTGACAAGTGGTCAGTATCTTCCGTCGGCATTCCTTTTTTCCTTTTGTCGGCATTCTACCCCCGGTATTCCTCCCCTTCACTCCCCCAACTCTTCCGTGATTGTTTTCGTATAGTGTTTCCAGAATTTCTGTTCTTTCGGCCTGCCTTTCTTAAAAATTTGAATTCTCATTCATTAATATGTGTATTTAATTTTCATAGTTAGCAATGAAAGAAAGTTTTTTAGGATGGGAGACGAAAAATAGATCTTTTTCTGTAAAGTTAAAAAAAGTGACATTTTCAAAAAGCCCTAGCGCGCTTAGTAATGGGTTTAGAAAAACGTTTTTATAATGAAATTTGTAGAGAATTTAATGCTCTTTCTTTTTGTAATTGAGTATGGTACACAAAAATTTTATACTTTTTGAGTTATAGGCAAAAAACTGAAAAAAGTCCGAAAATTTCGTGTTTTTTTGGCTCCAAAAAGTTTAGCCTCGAGATATTTTGTTGGGAAACCATTAATTCTTGTTACTAGCATCCCCCTAAACATTTTAAAAACATAAAATCTTCTAGCAGAATTTTTGCATCTATCGGCCCTTTTTTCTGACAATTTGACTGGCCTATGTAATGCAGTGCTCTATTAGAAAGTGAACGGCTTAACAAATCTGAAGATACCTGTAAAAAAGGAAACTGTCTATAAAATAATTTTTTTTATATTCAATATGTTAAATTTTACGTGCTAAGATGGAATACTGTTTAAAATGAATATTTTCAAGGTTCTTCAGTGTCTTGTAGTTTTGACTTTTTTGTAAATAGGATTCAATAAACGTTTCTGTCCAAAAGGGGAGAGGGAATTAAACCCAGGAACCTATCCTTATAAAATCTCCCCCCCCCCCTCCATCCCGAAAGAAAGTTCTGTAATGACGCCCCTGATATTAACAAAAGTGACACAGCAAAAGTGATGTAAGGGGAAAAAAATAAGTATTTAGTAATATAGTTCAATGCAAAACACTGAAACATTTTTCAGAAAAAAAAAATTAAAAGAAAATAAGTACTTATTCTTTCAAATAATGCAGTAAAGAAATGAAACATGCAAATGTTTTAAAATAATAATACTTATTATAATGAAATATAATGTTCTGGAAAAGAAGAATAAAATAAAATAAGTAAACATTAATATAATATTTGATGAATTTGCTTAGAACGAATCTATAACATTTTAAGTACCTATAATCTTTAGATTCACCTTAATATTTGTTTTGAAATATAATGCCATTTTTGATCATTTGCAGAAAACATCATACTCTAAGCATTTTTTAACGAAATCTCCAAACCACAAAATCTTTTAACTACAATAAACTACATGACAGATAATCTGCCTAAGAATGGGTATTGTTCAGTGGTAAGAAGGAGGAGTAGCTACACGCCTACCTTACTCCCATGCCCGAACAATGGGGGGAAAGCAGAACCGCGTTCACGCGCTCTTAACCATTTCAACACAGAAAAACTGAACCGTCTGTGAGCGCTTATAACCATTTAGTAGCATACGATCCTGGGCGTTCACAGACGCTCTTAACCATTTACGAGAACAATATTTTGGGCGCGTGTGCGCGCCTATAACCACCAAAGGGTTAAATTTATAGAGTGAAATATATGTAAAATTAAAGAATCGCAAACGAGCAAAAAGAATGAACCAAATAATAATTATCATCCTTGTCACTAAAGGCCTAAACATATGAGGGAGTGTCCTTTCTGATAAAGACACTCTAGAATTTTAGTGAGATCGTGACGTCAATGTTTTAACATGTATAGCTTAAAAGCGACCTCTATCCTTTATTAAACTTTAACTTTCCAGAGCGTTTGTGTCGCCCTCGGTTCTACAGTTAAGTCGCGGTTAAGAGTAATATGCAAATTCATAGCGCCGTCTTCAGTTTGTAACATATAAAAGCTTTAAGTTAAGTGCAGTGTGTGTGGTGAGAGAAGGCGAAAGCCAGTGTGGTGGTGTAGCGGCGAAAACCAGCTAGTGTGGTTAGAAGGTGGCGAAGGCCAGTAGTGTGATGAAGCAGCAGTAGCTCGCAGAGATAGATAGCGAGTTAGATTATTAGACTCCAGTGAATTAGATGGTGTTTTACAGTGAGCTAGCCAGCAGCAGGCGCCGAGTTAGTTTATCACGAGCGGAGCTTTTCAAGGAGAGTGCCGGTGATAAGAAATAGTTTAATATGTTGAGTATTTTAAATAATAAAGAGTATTTGCAGCCACGGGCTGTCTTATAAAGATTTAATCTAGCGTTTAGTCGAAGTCTGAACGAGAAGCTGGTTTGAAGTGCCCCGACTGAGTCTAGAGCCGAGGTTGTGAGTATAGTTTCGACTTAATCTCTTGGTGTTGTGACTAGTTATTGAAATTCTTGAACTGAGGCTCCACTTTCCCCAGGTCCTAGCGGCTTAAATAAATTGTTGATTTTAGCTTATACTTATAAATATGTTTTCATTTCATCAACATAACCTCCCACACGTTACAAATGACACCCAGTATGTGTATCCTCCCGTTACAAACATAAATAAAGTCATATAGTAAAGGCATAGAGATATACTAACGTTACTACATGTAAATAGTAGCAAAAGTATTTCTTAAAACAAAATAATTCTCCATTAAAAGACATGTACTATTAATAGTACACCAGACCCAAAAGGGTAATTTAGTTCTTTCTTTATTTGTTTTAATTTGCATTTGGTTTGAAGAAAGGGATTTTTTGAACTATTTTTTCTATTAAAAGAAAAACGTCTAGTTCATTTTAATTGATGTAAAAAGTTACAATTGTTTAATAACCTCGTACGTTGACTTTATTAGATAAAAATGTTCCTTTAAGTCGTAAAACCTTAGATTTAGAAGCATCAAGGAAAACTAGTCCTAAAAAAAAGAGAAGTTCGATTTACCTCACGGAAGTAGACTAACACAAAAAATCGATTCAAAAAGACACAAAAAGATTTCAACAAGGTTTGTTATCTTTTTTTTTTTAACTTCATGTACTGTTAATACTAACTGTAACAATTGCAGAAATAAACAAAAAAATATTACTAATGAATGTATGACACCCAGAAAAGGGTAAGGCCCATCTGTCAAAAACTTCTCATTTTTCAATAAGTTTCAAGATTTTTTTTTCTAAAACTGTATATTTAAAGTGTAGCTATTTCAGTCCTTTTTTTCTTTATGGTTATTCAGTATAACAGTTCATATAAAATTACGATTTAAAATTTTTAAATTATTTATGATAAAGTTTTCTGTTTTCATTATCTAAGTCACTTTTATGCGATTAGAAAGACAGTACAATTAAAAAACACTGATATTTTAGATAGTTATTATAAAATGTAGTAGAATTGTGTAATAATTTATTTAAAAAATAAGTAATTCAAACGACATATACATTTGATGATTTTATTTGTCTTTTAAAATTTTACAAAATTATATTTCATTTGTTCAGCATAAATTATGAAACACTTTCCAATACATTCTGAATACAATAGCAAAACATCATGGCTTACTAAAGTGAAAGATGATATATAAATGAAAAACTTGGAAAAACATGAGGAATTTGTACACCAGATTTTTGCTATCACCATAAATAGTTATTAAATATACACTTTTTGTGCAGCCCTGTATATATTCTACAGATATTTACGGTTACCACATTACAGTGCTAACAAAAAATTCTTGACACTTAAGCCACATTCTCAAAGTTAGATTTTTTTTTCAGTTTTGAAAAGTAGAGGCTGGTCAGAGTTTTTTTTTTTTACGCGAGTGTTACGTAGAGTAGTGGCCTTTGAAACTTAACATAATTTAAAGTTTTCTCTTTATTTTTTAAGTTTTGGTAATAAGTTTAAAAAAGAGATTAAAAAAAAAAAAATTCTCTACAAACAGAGACAATTTTACTTCATATAATAAACGTAAAAAGCTTACAATTGTTGAAAAACTTGTACTTTGAATTTATTGGGAAAAAATGTTAAAGCAAGCCATAAAGCCTTAGATTTACAAGCATCAGGACAAATTATATATGTTCTTAAAAAGGACAAGGGTGATTTACCACGGGATAGTATACCAAAACGAAAAATAGGTTCAAAAAGACCGAGAAAGAGTTCAGCCAAAACATAATTTTTGTAAATCATGACAATTTCATGTTAAATTGTCCACTAACTTCAACCTTTCATCAGCTAAAACCATCAAATATGAAATTAAATGAGTGGTTTTCATATGTGTTCAAATGTCTGAAATTATTAGAGGAGACCGGGTCTAGTAATGGCATTTTCCACATTTTTCATATTTGCCGTAAGATTTGAACTGAAGCGAAACATTTAGTGTATCATATCACTAGAGTAAGTCTTGCGTAACATAATTATACAATTTCTATTAACATTATTAACGTTTTTCATAACGCAAAATGAATTCTGAGTAACCTCGAATTTTTCACTACTAACCCCCGGCATGGGGCAAGTTGTGTCATGCTTGGGGCACATTGTGACACATAAATGATACATACAAGTACCTTGTAACATATACAAATTATGTAAGAAAGACTATTAAATAGGATATATTAAATCAAGAATGAGAAATTTATTCATTTATAATATTCTTAACACAATAAGCACTTTCATGTTTTACTAATATTGTACATTAAATGAAAATAAAATAGTTAAATAGTTAACACTTGTACACTCTTAATCCTTTATAAAGATACTTTTAGAGACACTTAGCAATGAAAAGAAAAACTATCTTAATCGGGAAAGAAATAAAAAGTAAGCCAACACTAATCTTTGACCATATTAACCTTTGACTCGGGTACTTATTACAAATTGTAGGCCCATATCCTATATTTTTAATCACTAACTGTCATCGCTTGTTTCAACGTCTTATTTGCAGTTAATACAAATATAATAAGGTTTATTTTTAGTACATTTGACATGCGCTCATATTTTACATGTTATGCAATGCACCCAGTCTTCTCCGGGTCTAGAAAGTTTGTATTGCTCCAAGCAAACTAGACATAAGCAGTTTTCGTCATCTTTAGAGCTATCCAATACTTGCTTCTCCCTTTTTTTCAATAACCTAGATGTAATTTTTTATGCACTGCTTGGCCTTTCCATATAGTTTCTTTTTTGATTTTTCTACTTCAATTTGTTTTTTGCGTTCTTTTGCTTCTTGTTTTGCTTGAATTTTCTCTTTTACAGGTGAACTTGTTAGAACGGCAGATTTCAAACATTTATGAATATATCGCTTGTCTTTTTGAGGTCCTAATTTAGGAAGTGGTCTTATATATGTAAGACTTACCGCTGACACATTGCTTTCATCAGTTGTCATAGAATCATCTAATTCAATGATATTTCTTACTTCTGAA
This sequence comes from Maratus speculifer, assembly GCA_964019185.1. Taxonomy (NCBI): domain Eukaryota; kingdom Metazoa; phylum Arthropoda; class Arachnida; order Araneae; family Salticidae; genus Maratus; species Maratus speculifer. The sequence goes on from OZ025302.1 coordinate 150,490,059, forward strand.
GATGGTCCTGCAATCGCATGATTTATTGCTGATTATTGTTATTGCTGAAGTGCTTGGTTTATTAATAGTTACATATTTACTATTTTTTTCATTGTCATTTTGTTCTTTAACGCTCTTATCTCTGATAGATAGCGGTCGATCAGTTATTGAGGAACATAGAAAGTCTTCATCTGTAAAAATGTTCTATTAAATTTCCAAATTCCACTAAAACAAAATCCTGCTTGAATTTTTTTGAAGTGGCAGCACTAGAAAGGGCTATTTTGACAACACCTGATATGTCGTAGATCAACAGAGTGATTCCAGGATGCGATTTCAACCATCCACATACATCCTAATTGTAGAATTTTTTAAACGGCCCGTATCCTGATACATCAAGGGACTATATCTGAGGAGGGACATTCGGTTTACATTGAACAGTTCTTGCGCTTTTCTTAAACTGCACTTTCTGGATTTAACTTCTATTGCAGCCCTTTCATAATCTACTAAAGTAAGTATAGCTCTTTTAGTACGCCTCTTGCAATTTCGCACCATTTTTCCTGAAATATAAAAACCTTCATTAAAAATTATGCTAGGGTAAGTAGTGACATTGTCACAACGTGCCTCTTAGACTTGGTCACAACTAGCCCCGCGTTACGCCATTTTGAACTTTATTCATTAGTTTTTAAAATGTTGGCATGTATAACAAATGAAATACATTGAATAAAAGCTCAAAATATAAGTATTTAAATAATGTTAGGGAAGTTTACATACCTCATTATCGCTAGTGGCAATGACGATTCAAATGGTGGTCGCAAAATTTACTTTTACGATAGAAAACAAGATAAATATTTTTATCTCGATAACAACGCGACGCTATACTTCAAAAAATATGCAGCATATTGAGACAAGCAACATCTTCACTCACATGACCCGACAGGTGCTGCAACGTATTGGCTCTGCCAGGAAGCTCCATCGCACAACTTGCCCCTGGCACAACTGACCCCGGTATCCCCTACCGAAAATAATTGACTGCATCAGCCTCGTTTAAAAGAATCAGTATATATTTCATTTAGCCCATTAGCAAGCTTATTATCAAATCATATCTCTACTTAAACATTTCTAAAAACATTTACTATATGAAACTTTAGATGGAAACTTTTTAATAAAAAGTGCATCTAAAAATTTCTATAGACATTCATAAACTCTTAATTGCCTTAATTAACTTTTCTATTTAAAGTGTATCTACTTTAATATTGTACAAACTTTACGTTCGCCCACAACAAATTGGGTAGCTATTTGTAAAACTATATATTTTTAAAATAAATATTAGGTGGAGCTTGTTGAGCTCAAGTCATATGGTAGGCCTCCTTACCTAATTGAATCGGTAAATCATGACATACTGTTAGTACCAGCTATAACAATTGCTGAAATAAAAAAAAGCATCACTAATGAATGTAGTAATAAGGATCATCTGTCACACACAATATTTTTTCCCCTGGCACTCTACATAGTATGCTAAAATTTAGCTCAGTTGTAATTTTTTATTCAGTACGTTTCTGCAATAAACAGATGCTGAATTTGTGATCCATGATTGATTTACAGGATTTGTAACGAAAAAATTATGTTAAAAAATAGTTATATTTAAACACGCATGATACAAATGGATACGCACTTTCAGCAATTATTGTTGGTATATTCCGATTAGTTCATTTATTACTCATTTTCACCTTTGCGAAATTCCTTTGTTTCTCCTTGTAAATGAACATTAAGTTCAATGCACATCATTTCAATTGAAAGAACCTTACAGTACACGCTAGTCATGTATGTCAACATAAAAATATTTTAAATATCATATTTTAAATTAACCACAAACGCTTTTCCAGATATACCGTATTATGACGGAATAATTTTCTGTAACCTTGTAAATAAACCGAAAATTCTACGCACTACATAGCCAACATACCCATATAATCCCCAATCACATATATCGATTTCATTGCAATCGGATATTATATACGCGAGTTAGAGAACAGACAGACAGAGCAAATCCATAAACACTTTTCACCTACAGTGAAAGTGTTAAATATACTGTTTACTGAAAACGTATTAGTCGACAACTGTCACAGGATAATACTGGTTATTTTTAAAGTATATAACTGCATTACTGTGTGTTTATTTTAATCACGCTTTAGACTGTAAAACAACAGCACAGACAGTCACCTCATTGAATTCACGAATGACATTATAGTATTAGTTAAATCTCGAAGCGCACATTAAAACACAATCGGTCTGCTAAATCATATCTTAGTGGAAAACAGCTAAAAACGAATCTTAACGGTTGACTACTAGTTTTACCATTAAGTTTTCTTGTTCTCAGTTTTCCATGTTTTCATTTTTTGGGTACAGTAAACCATAATGGCAAACCTACGAGTTAACCGCTAAAATACGTTTTGTAGGTGTTTTCAACCAACATATGTCTGTGCAGACCGATTGCGTTTTACTATGCAAAATCAAAATTTAACTAATCTTAGATTTTCATCCGTGAAGTCGGTGAGGTGTTTATCTGTGCTCCAGCCTCTTGATATATTCGGGATTAAAACATCATTAAACTGTTTTAATTTTACTATTACATCTTCATTCTATCCACACACACTTTTACATGAAATCTAAGAAGTAATCTCCGAAAATATATTCTCCTAAATACGTAATCTTATGATGTAATAACGAAACTTACGTAAAGTTAAATTATACTTTTTAAGAATACATTTTAAATTACAAAAGAACTCTTTTACTCGACATAAATTCTAAAGATGAGATTTTTCCAGTAAGGCAAAGTTCACTTGTCGTAATTGGAAAGAAACTCGAAACGAGCAAATGTTCACATACGAAAAAAATTTAATATACACGACTGAAAAAGGTATTTTAAATTCATATTTTTTCTGAAATAGTTTCTTGTGCATTTTCCAACGTTGTAGAATATTATGTAGATAAGATTTAAGTTTTTTTTCATATAATATTATATATCATTTTTGATGACAAACTTACTTTTATTATCATATTAGCCAAATAATTTTTATTTTTACAACTACATTATTTGTTTATTTTAAGCACGTTTGAATTAAAACTTTCATTAACCTGCTTAAAGTTTTTACGGTAAAATTTTTAGTCTATTCAAATACACTTTTACATGAAATCAAAAAAGAAATTTCCCCTAAAAATATTCTTCTAAACGTAACCTTATGATGTAACAGCGAAACTTGCTTAAAGTTAAGTTATGCTTTTTAAAAGTACATTTTAAATTACAAAAGAACTCTTTTAACCGACATAAACTCTAAAGATGAGACTTTTATCCAGTGAGGTAAAGGTCACTTGTCGTAATGGGAAAGAAACTGAAAACGAGCAAATGCTCACATGAAAAATAATTTTAATTTACACGACTGAAAAAATTATCTAAAATTGATACTTTTTTCTAAAAGAGTTTCTTGCATATTTTTCAGCGATGTATAAAACTGCCTAAGTAGGATTCAAACTTTTTTTTAAATATCATATATGATATTTAATGACAAAACTTATTTTTATTTTCATATTAGCCAAATATGTTTCGTTATCAGATTCGATGTATACTTTTGTTATACGTTTATGTGTGTACCGACTTTATCAGACATTATTTTCACATAAAAACAGAATATTATGCTGTAGTACTAGTACTATCTGAAAACATTGTTAAATATGTAAACATATAATACAAATATGGGCATTAAATTTAATCTATCTTTTAATTATTATTAGTGTTTATTAATATCAAAATTACATATGAATAGCTTGTTTAAGGCTAAGAATTTTTTTTAATTATATGGTGATTTCAGATACTATTACGTTCTTTAACGCTTTGCATGTACTTGGAAAATAAAATCCTTGAAGATATTGAACTTTTTTCATTTAGAAAAAAATATCTAGGCTAAATATACCTATAAGAGTTAACACATTTTTTTTTTCTTTCTTTGAACTAATATAATTTCTTTCCTACATTTAATTTTCTTTATGACCGGGACTCCTTTTTTCTCCGTAAAAATGCGACTTAAGCAGAATCGGCGTTTTTCATTGCCATTGCATAATTTTACAAGAATTATTATTTTGAGTTAAAGAGATAAAACGAATTTATGTTAATATAAATGTCTTTTCACTCGAAATGTTTTAAATGCTATAAAATGTTAAGATGAAAATTTAAAATCTGTCTCCTTTAAGTAGTACATTTTTTCTTTTCGAGACAAAGAAAATTAAATACGCATAACAGTTACAGGTTTTAAATGGTTTGATATGTAAATTTGACACATAACCTTATGAGGACAACTTTAATTAATTATCTGTAAAATATTTGTTTACTAACACATATCCATCATCAGAGGATATATTTGTTTTATTTAGGAGTTTGAAATTTATACTACAAGTTATAAATAGGGTATAAATAGGGTTTTTTTCTTTATTTAAAGAAAGGTGTTTTATAATTACACAAACAAAGATTCTTCTTTTGTATATTTTCAATATTGATTCCCAATATCTGAATATAAGAGGATTTTTTAAAGTGCATCAATAATAGGCTAAGAGCAATGGAATACAAAACTAGCAACGTTAAAAATCACCAAATATTGTGTATAAATGTCAGACCAGTTTCGGTAGCATTTAGCGTACCGTCATCAGTGCTCAGTTTTTTGAGGACTGATGACGGTACGCTAAGGTGTCCCAGGTAATAACGTCACTTTAAGGTTCTACTAATTTTCATGGTTTATTTTTATTTTTTTTTATAGGATTTGATGCAACAAGTTGTGGATTATATCAACAAAAAAGAACATTTTAGCATTCATGTGTTCATAAAATGTAATGGAGTAATTTCTTGATCAATGCTATTCGTAGTTATTACCTACCTATGTGGGTAATGTATTAGTAGAATTTAATGTACAGGGTGTCCAGCAAATAACACCCTGATTTCAAAATTAAATTTCTCAAAAACTAAGATCGGTAGAATTATGCGATAAACGGTTTGTTTATTAGGTAAGCTGTAAAAATATTATACAAAAGTTTTGAGCAGTGAATATTTCGAAAAGATTGTGCTCTGATTGCAAAGAATAATGGAATTGACATTTTTTCTTGTTTTAGGTTGTTTGTAGAGAATGAGTTTTTCAGTGTACAGTGCCATATTTAACGATTTTTCAAACTTAATTTTTGAAATTTCGAAACTTTTTTCCAAAAATCGTTAAAATATGGCACTGTACGCCAAAACTTTTGTTCTCTGCAAAAAAAAAAAAAAAAAAAAAAAAAAAAAAAAAAAAAAAAAAAATGTTAAATCAGGCATTGTTTTAATTGGAACACAATCTTTTTAAAATATTCACCGTTAGAAACTTCTATATAAGATTTTTACAACTTACCTAATAAACAAACCGTTTACCGCATTATTTTCTAGATCTTCGTTTTTGAGAAATTTAATTTTGAAATCAGGGTGTAATTTGCTGGACACACTGTATGTGGGTAATGTATTATTAGAATTCAATTTAATATTAGAATCTAAATAATTATCATTTTTAATTTCTTCTACCTATACAAGAAGAAAGTATTGGATTGAAAAAAAATCGACTTAAGAATTTTCGAAGGATTTCTACATGTTTCTGTCTATCACTTTGTGAGTCTATATATGACAAAAATTTTGTGGGCAATCTATCTGAAAAATTAAAGACTGTTTTACACTTTTATGAAATGCACATAATTTCACAAAACATAGATTCAGTTAGATCTTGATACAAACTACAGCTGATTAGTTTTTTTTCTGAGAATCGTCAAACATTTAGCACTGCTATGCAGCATTAATCACGATTTCCACATTAGCTCTTTCTAAAGAACTAATGCACGGGTTTTCGTTAATCTTCAGAATCATTTACTGCTTGTTTAATTCGAAGTTGATTACTTATTGGTGCAAATCGACTGACATATGCCGCTGCTACGAATTCATGATTATAATAGCTCTATCTCAAGAATTAAGTTCTGATTCAGTTTCTGCTTGATATAGATTATTCCTGTTTAAATATGTTCCGGTGTTAATCGGCCTACAAGACGCGCCACTACGCTGCATTTTTACGATATTGCAATAGTTGTATTTCAGCATCTTATGCATGGATTTTTATGAAACTCTAGATAAAGATCGTGGCTGATAAAAATTGGCCTCGATTAGTTTTTGATGTACTTTTCTAATAGATGGCGCTGTTATGTAGAACTTTTTTAAGATTTCCTCAATAGCTATATTTCACAAAACAATTGCAACAATATTCAGTAAACTTGAGATTAAGTTAGAAATTTACATAAGCTGTTTCTGATTAGATTTTAGTGTAAATTACCTAGATCGTGGCACAGTTATGCTGCATTTTTCAGTAAGAATTATCATGTGTGAAGCAGAAGAAAGTTTCGGGATTGACAAATCCGATTAGTTTTAAATGAATAAAGTCAAATGCGACACATAGTTATATCCGGAATTATAATATTGAAAGATTTTGTAAAACACTAAACTTCAATTTTTAATTCTGTAAAACTAATTATATATAACGTATGTGTATAATGCATAAAATATGTTCGTGTATGTAAATATATAATACATATGTACGTGTATAAAATTTAAAAATTAAGTTGTGTAAGGATTTTTAATACTTCTTTTTATTAAATTGCTCTGTAGACGGTTTCTTTTACAGAAAAATATGAAAACAGAAATAGAATTACTGAACATTTCTTGTGATCGCCCGTACGCTAGCAAACTTTTCATCTAGTTTCTGAAAATTTTAGCAATATATGATCTGAGAATTTTTTTATCATCAGAAATTGTAGGAGTTTTTGATGTTTTAAAGAAAATTTCTATAAAGTTATACGTAATTTTTTATGCTCATAAATGTTCTAACTTTCTTTTGGGAGAATCATCAGTAATTCTCTACAATATTAATTTGGTTTAGTGCATAATTTATGCAAAACAATATCTATATATGTATATTGCAAATTTTTATTTTTTTCGCCAAAATTAACCTTTATACTATATTAATTTCCTTTTAACAATATTCCGTACTTAGTTCAACTTATTAAATTAAAATCCTGTTACTAGATCTAATATATCAATCTTTACGGAAACGATATAAATTCTCAATTCGCATTAAAAAAAAATGTATTCCAATATGCGTAAATTAAAAAGAGGTCTCTAAATTAGAAATATTCTTAATTAAATTTTATTTCTTAATATTCCAAATAAAACTCATTGTTTCTAAGTTTTTATCAAATCATTTTAAGAAAGACTTATTAAATTTATTACAAAACTATACCTTTCAAAAAATATCATTATTTTTATTTTTTTTCCTCCTTCAGCATTTGGTATTTGTGCATACCAATAAATTCATTTCTTTCTTTTTCTCTTAAAATTCATCGTCTGTAAAAATATCGTTTGCAGGGTATTCGAAATTCTGAATTCGATTATAAATTAGTTAAACAATAATATTTTTTTTAAATAAAATTTATCGTTTGAATGAAATAAAAATCTCGACGCTGGACATGAACTATGTTTACATGGAAAAATGATGGTTAGAGAGTAGAGAATTTTCTAGAAGTTTGTTTTTAGATTTAAGAAGGAAATCTGGAGGTAACGAGAGGGATTCTGTGCTTTTCTTCGATGAGTACATTAAGGACGGCTTCCTGAAGTAATGATGGAATATTCTTTTCGATGTTTCGGTTCAAGACGGCTTGCAAAGGGAGCATTTCCTTCTCTATATGACAACAGTTTAATAAACTAATTTGCAGCAGTCAATGTGTAGTTTAATGAATCGTCCACATTTATTTATTTATTTTATTTTTTTCCTCGCTTGCCACGACTGTGTGTTTAAAAAGGGGAACCAGTGAAGATTTTTCGAGTTTCTCCTTAAAACGTCATATATATATATATATCCTTTTTAATTAAAATATATTCTGTGAAATATCTTAACAGTATGTCATAGTTTTGGTACTTAAGAGAACCTATCCGGTGGGGAAGAAAAAGTTGAATACCATGTTATAATTTTGGAAAATTACTTATCCTTCTTGTTTATTCAAATTTAGAAATTTCAACAATAATTCTTCTTCAGCACATAGATAGAAAAATTCTTTATCCCTCTGTAAGCTCCAAATTTTTAAATCTTTTAACAGTCTTAAATTCCAAACAAATAACGAATTCTTTTTATATTTTTCAGAATTTTTAAAATTTTAGCACAAATTTTAAAATGCTCCTAACAGGTTCGCTGCCACTTACGTGAAGATGTCATGATTGTTAATGCCGCACTGTAGAAGTGGGTTTTTCCCAGAAGCCGGTTTACTTTTTATAACAAAGAATCAGTGACAGATTTTTCCCCGCCAGCGCGTGACTGGCTATTGGACATCACCCCATATAACGAGCTGGCACGTGAGTGGCCCCTTAACGTTGGCGACATATCACGTGCTTTCGAGTGAGCGGTAGCGAACGTGTTAATTATCTTTAAAATATTTTGAGCTTTTAAAGGAATAAAGAACCTTCTTATGTACATGCTAAAAATATATACTGTTGATATTTTCAATTTTGAATGAACAAGAAGCATTTTTCCCATAGGATAACATGGGATTCTCCTTTTATCATTCTCAAACATATAAGTACCCATAAAGCATTATTATGATACGTCATATTTTATTTTAGGACATCTTTAACAACGTTACTCACATGAACAATTAAACTATACTGTGGCGAAAGCAGTGCCAATAATCCAATAATGTTTATCTGTTGAACTTCAACAAATCATTAATTTGGTATCTGCCCCAATTTATCTGCTAGTAAAAATTTTGAAATATCACAAACAATCATTCCTAATGAAATCATAGTTGATTACCATATAATATTAATTTCTTTTCTTGCCTTATCAATAGAAAACATTTTTTTTAAAAATAGCAAATGAATTCCATGAATTATCCCAGTCTGACTTACTTTTATTTATCTCGGGCATTAGCCAAATATTATAACAACAAACTTTATCAGGAAAACAGCAAAAATTGGCTCTAAATCCAAAGATAATATTTATATAGATAGAGATAAATAGAGTTTCAGATAGGACAAAAATATGTATATGTATTTCTTTTACAACAGAATAAAATATAATATATATACAATCTTATAGATACCCCCTCGAGATTGAAAAGAAAAACTATATTATCTAAGAAAATGAAAATGCTGCAAGAAATTTCATGTGTTTTTAAAAACAAGTTATTAAAAAAACTGTATTCATTAAAATACTAAAAATAAATGCTGAACAAAAACGCTGAGTTAATTAAAGGATTAAAATAGTAGGAACTTGCTTCAAATTAAATTAAGAGATTGTTTTCAAAATTATAATGTAAAAAAAAAAAATGTGTTGGGTAAAAATTTCAAATATTTGTTTTTTTATTTTTGTAAGTTAGAAAGAAAAGGGAATTTCTAAACTTTAGGGAATTTAGTGATTAAGAATATTTTTTTAATATCTATATAATTAAAGAATCAATAATAAAAAATAATTACAAAGCAATTTCCTTTAAAATAAACGTCTAATTTTCCGGAATAATATATTAAGAATATAAAGCTTAAAAGAAGATTAGTAAATACAACATTACAACGACAAAAAGCTTTCTTCAAGAAATCGCTTCATTACATTTGATTTAAAAAATTACTATTGATTTTCAACTGTAAACTCAATGTACTCTAAATCTAAAATTTGGCACTTATATCCTTGAAATCCTCATAAGTTTTACAGTAAAAAAAAATTGCTCATTTTCAAATTTATTATGAGGTATTGATTCATGTTTTCACTTGAATTGCAATTTTTAGAAATATTCAACTGTATTCAGACATTTCCAAAGCAATACCTTAAAATGCAGATATATTCAATACTTCACTTTAAAGCCTGTATTTATTAATTACAATTAATACCAAGAACTTGTTATACGATATTGAAGTCACTCACCGAGGAAAAGAATTTCTTAATAAATATGTTTCGTGTTCTGTAATGTAACACTTATTTATTAAAAGAACAAATATAAGGTTACATAGAGCAATTGGACTACAATTGGAGCAATTGGATTTTACAATGTGGATATGGTGATCTTGGCAATTCAGCTATTTAAACTTATATTCATTTTTATTAAAGTTTGAATCTCTGTAAATGTGTTCACACTGAAAAAATGGGTATAATTTTGGGTATAGTGGGCATTTAGAAATAACAAATCTTTAAGACCGAAACCAAAGAATAAAATCTAAATATGTAAAAAAGAAAAAAAATACATGTATCTTGATTATGAATATCCCACAAATCTATTCAATGATTTAAGGAATGTTTAAAAATGCATCCAGAAGTTCTTCAAACTAACCCTGTCAAACTTTTAAAAAATCTATTTACAAAATTGCGTCATTTATATTTTATTTCATTTTAATTTCAGTTTTTTTTTTAATTCTGGAACCAAATATATAGACAAGAAAGTGATAAATTGCCAAATATTGCTTCAATGGATTAACTTTGACAACGAATATGTCTTTTAAGCCGTATAAAGAATGCCCTCCTTATTTAAATTAAATAGTTTTATTTTATATTATTTCTAATTGATTTTTTTTTCTTTTCCGTATTTTAAATAAAATCAGTAACAGTTTTTTATTTTATTTTTAGAGATGTTTATTTTTTTTTAATTAATATAAACATTTCAATTCTTTAACAAAAATAGCTTAATATGCCATGCCAAATGAAAAACATATGCCAAATGGTAACCCTTTTGAAATGAGAAAAACTTCTTTAAACACCATAAAATAAGTTAACTGCGCAAGGCCTTTCGAAAGAACTTAGTCTTTCTTCGTCAGGCGCAAAAAAAGAGGTGCGTCCACAATGAATGTAGCGGCACGACTGAAGGGGAATGCGGGAGGGAGAGGGAGCAAGCAGAAGGAACAGCCAATAGGAAAGAAGAAGGCAACAGCCAATCACGGAAGAGCATAAACAAAACTAGATAGACAATGAAGGAGAGGAAAGGAAGAAGGGGGGAAGGGAAATGGGAAAAAAGCGGGGTAAATTAAAAAATTAACTAAAAGGAGAGATTAAAATGAAATAAAATGTACGCAAAAAATATATAAATTAGTAATTAAAAAAAATAAAATAAAAAAAATAGAAATAAAAATACATAAAAATAAAAAAATAGTTTACAATTAAAACACACATGAATAAACCTGAAAAATTATATACATAATATAAATATATATATAAAATAATAATAATAATTAAATAATAAACTTAATTATGAAGCAGTGCTGAAAAGATTCTTCCAGGCAACGGAGAGGGTTTTAGAATCAGATTAATATAAATAGCTAAATTTTCAAGAAAGTCTAACTCAGAGGAACTATTGGCATTAAAAATAATTTTAGCAGTTTGAAAATTGAGACTATGGCCGGAATCCCAAGAGTGTTTAGCAACAGAAGATTTAGAAATTTCTTGATTAATGACATACCGAGAGTGTTCTTTTAGGCGTTTTTCGAGATTTCTTTTAGTTTGACCAATATACGATAAATCACAGCCATTACAAGGAACATTATAAATACCCCATTTTTGGAGGTCAGGGACAGGACATTTCATAGAAGGAAATTTAAATTTATTGACTGGTTTAAAGATAACATTAAAATTGAAACGTGTTAAAACTTTAGCTAATTTAAAACATAAAGGAGGATAAAAAGGGAGGACGACCAAATTATCAGGTTTACTTTTATCAATATTAGAAAGAGTGGAATTGTTAGGGGGTCTATTGAATTTGCTCACAGCAGTATTAATGATAGAAGGATTGAATCCATGTTTTACAGCAATAGATTTTAAGTAATTGAGTTCATTCTTAAGAGATGCAAAATCGGAACAAATTTTGAGAGCACGATAAACATAAGTATAAAAATATTTATATTTTTTATACTTATGTTTATCGTGCTCTCAAAATTTGTTCCAATTTTGCATCTCTTAAGAATGAACTCAATTACTTAAAATCTGTTGCTGTAAAACATGGATTCAATCCTTCTATCATTAATACTGCTGTGAGCAAATTCAATAGACCCCCTAACAATTCCACTCTTTCTAATATTGATAAAAGTAAACCTGATAATTTGGTCGTCCTCCCTTTTTATCCTCCTTTATATTTTAAATTAGCTAAAGTTTTAACACGTTTCAATTTTAATGTTATCTTTAAACCAGTCAATAAATTTAAATTTCCTTCTATGAAATGTCCTGTCCCTGACCTCCAAAAATGGGGTATTTATAATGTTCCTTGTAATGGCTGTGATTTATCGTATATTGGTCAAACTAAAAGAAATCTCGAAAAACGCCTAAAAGAACACTCTCGGTACACTGTTAAAACTAATGGTGACACATTGCACCTTTTAGGGGTGAAAGGCTTGTCTCACTGGTGACACCCCTAGAGGAGCTAAAATGGCACCCTTAACTAGGGTGAAAGGATAGCACCCCTAATCCAGGGTGTATCAGGGGGTGAAAGGATGGCACCTCAGGGGAGAATAATGACACCCCTTATCCAGAGTGTCCAAGAGGGTGAAACAATGGCATCTCGGGGAGAATAATGACACCCCTTATACAGGGTGCCCCAGGGGGTGAAAGGATGGCATCTCAGGGGGAGAATAATGGCATCCCTTATCCAAGGTGCCCCAAGGGGTGAAAGGATGGCACTTTAGGGGAGAATAAGGACACCCCTTATCCAGAGTGCCCAAGAGGGTGAAACAATGGCATCTCGGGGAGAATAATGACACCCCTTATACAGGGTGCCCCAGGGGGTGAAAGGATGGCATCTCAGGGGGAGAATAATGGCATCCCTTATCCAAGGTACCCCAAGGGGTGAAAGGATGGCACTTTAGGGGAGAATAAGGACACCTCGTATCCAGAGTGCCCAAGAGGGTGAAATGATGGCATCTCAGGGTAGAATAATGGCACCCTTTACCCAGGATGCCCCAGGGGGTGAAAGGATCGCACATCTAATTCAGAATGCCCTGTGGCACCCTACAAGTAAAATCATTCACAATCTATGGTCCACAGTGGCACCCTCTCCCCGCTTGTCTAGAAATTGTAATGGATTGAATCATGAAACACAAGTGTTCATCTCTTTTTAAATTGAATTCTGCCGAGAAAATTATCAGGATCAGTCTGAGTTTTTTTTTTCTTTTTGATTGATGGAATATATTTTTAAACTCATTAACTGGTGTCCAAAGAAAATTTAGCATATTTTTGTAACTATAAGAAGTATAATATGAAATAGTTATAGAAAGGCAAAGAAATCAAATTGAACTTTCATTTACGTGGAGAGTATTTTAAGAAAAATTCAAAATTTTATTTTTTATACAGTTCCTGCATTTCAAAATCTCTCTAATCACAAGTCATCACTGTCGCACTTTTAGTCATACCCAAAAGGTTTTGTTTGAATAAATCGAAAAATTCACACAACCACTAGACATACTTTCTACCTCCAAAAATCATAGAGGTATATTCATATATTGTGACTTTGTCATGAAATTTGAAGACTGATTTTCGATTTCATGTTTTGAATTTCTTGGTAAAATGAAATAAATCATTATTTTTGACTGTCTATAACATATTTTCGGATCAAACTTTCAGGATATGATTAAGAATGGGACAGTAACTATTTTTGCGATTGTGCATTTTTAGATACAGGAACAGTATAAAAATTTCATGTTTTTTTGTCCCCAAAATAAGAAAAAGTACAATTTGAATTATCTACCTACATATGAATATTTTTATAATTTCTCTTATAGTTTTAAAAATAATCTGTTACCATCTTTTTTTTAAAAACAGTATATTGCTTGACATGTATTTTCATTAATTATATACAGGGCAACTGAAAAATATGGGTGCACAGAAAAATGCTATATCCTGTAAAATAATAAAACAAAAATATAAGAAATAACAATATTTTAACAAATTGCTCACTGACTTGACATTTACTTTAACAAGTTTGAAAACGAAGGATCACAGAATTGAAAGTTCGCTGCAGATAATACTGATTTAAATCATTCTATGCCTTAATAATTTCGTATCACATACAATGTAAACTGGAGATTTTCTTGTTCTAATTTTTCTACAGAAGTTGGTTAAGATCCAATTGTTTGAAGGCAGTTAAATATCAATGTTGACGGGTGTTGAAGGTCATTGTTGATTTTGCTCCATGTGAAGGCCCCAATACTGCTGCAAGTTCAATTAAAATTATTTTGCTTTCATGAAGCCAAAACCTCGTCTTACTACATTTTAGTATTAAACTTAGTAACACTAATTAAAGGATTAATAAAAATTAAAGGTGTTTTTCCACTATGGGAAGTCTTCCCAAAACCATTAATCTTTTCAGAAAAAGTGCGATGAGTTATTTTTTCTTTTTGTATTGAACATATCAGTTGCTGATCATTTTGGCGGTTGTGCACTTTTCTGACGGTTAAGATTTTTATATAATAATAGAAAAAAATGCTACAAAATTTTAAAATAAGCATTTCTCAGATTTTAGTAGAGAAATATCAATGTCAAACAACGCACCCATACTTTTGAGCCACCCTGTATCTAATAAAAAATATAAAACACAAATTAGAGATGAATATGTAATAAATGCTGCAACTTTTAAATTAGTAAAAATATTTCATATCTTTAAAAAATTTCCAAAAAGTTCTCCATCAAGCTATGAAATGAACTATAGAAAATAAGATAATTTTATAGTTGTGGTAAAAATCACAGATGAAATTGAGCCAAAAAACCATTCTTGCATTATATGTAGTACTTACCTTTATACTGAACTTATGCAAATCCATATTTTATTGCATATATCCACACAGAGTGCAATTAAGAACTGTATGTAAGGTGGTAAAATAGTGCCTACAACTTTTTTTTCTATGTGCCAACTGCATTTCATATATTTTTTTTATTTCTTTGCACAATCATGTTAAAAATAATAATATTGCATTGCATTTTTAATTTTTATGTATTGAAGGCAAGTGGGGAGGAGACTTTATATATTAAACACTTTATCATACTAAAACAAAATAAAAACTGGCTTTCCATAAGTATGAAACCTGATTAAACTACAATATTTAAATTCTGGAAAAACTTATTCTTTTTATAAAACTAATATGCATACAAAACAGATAATCAAGCAAATATGTCCACAGAAAGTAAATATAAACTTTTAGATAAAACTAGCGATAAGCCAAATTAAAAAAAAAATACTGAGACCAACATCAGAAAATAAAAAGTTAGCAAATAAATGAATCTTTGGTTACCAATTAAGGTGCGGTATTTAAAACATTCCCAAATCACACATAAGTTTTTTTTTTTGTGTGTGTTTGTTTGAAGGAAGCAGAAAAAAAAACTTCAAAAATATTCTTGATACAGTTTCTTATTTTAGGAACATAAGAATGAAGAAATATCTCATAATAAAAGATAATCTTGTTTATAGGGACGTAATCCCAAAGTCCAGTTTTATCAGTCATTGGTTAAAATGAAGTTAACTTAGAGGTTATTGACAGGTGCAAAAGAGTCTTAAGCAGGTGCTGCTGTCATGGTGCAGGTTGTATGTGGGGGGGGGGGGGTACGCGAAAATACAAGTGAAAGCGTTTGTTAAAAATAAAAGTAAAATAAAGCTGGGCATCAAGTTTTGTCGACTAGGAATAATTCTTGTATAATTTAGTTGCATTTGACGACTAACGACCTGCTGATTTCTAACCCAGTGTCCACATCAAGACACTTTCTCTCAATTTATGTTTTGACTTATTGAATCTGAAATTTTAATCTACAGAGTAAATATAATGAAATGAATAAAACACTGAATAAAAAAATACTTTTACTTCAAATAATATTTTTATTGTAAACACAAGAATGTACTAAATATTATTAAACAAAGACTTTACACTGCGTGGAACTGATGCCACTGAGAAATTTTTGAACACATAAGTATCTAAAAATGATAAAAAATTAAGTTGGTTTTTGCTATAGCCAACGTCAAAAAGCCAAAATAATGTATACCACAAAGTAACTGCAGTTATAAAATTTTCAGTTTTTGTAATAAACTGTTTGTCTAAAAATAATTCATAATATGAGGAATTTAACACATTGCTTGAGTTGCGGTGGACAATCACAGGTTGAAGAACAGAAATTTCTGCACCTTCTTCATGATAAAGAGTCGGAAATTTTTCTCGCATCAAGCATGGTAATGTAAGTACTGTAAATGCAAGCTCACTATCTGAAATAATAATAACACTATAAGGAAAACGCACAAGACAGTCCATTTAAAATATATCATCAAAGCACAGCAAAAAAAAAGGTAGATGAACAAAAAAGAAAATTTAAAAAAAGAACAGATTTATTGTGTTTGCAGTGCTAAAAATTTAAATTCATGACTTTTTAACTCACAAGGCTATCAAAGCCTGACAGCTAATGTGCCCGCAAGTTCTGTATGTAACGCGATAACTCTTGATATAAATATCAGATTTGCTTCAAATTTTATATGTAGGTTCATTCTGATAAGGTTAGCTGGTTAGCTTTGGAGGTTCAATGGTTAGATATGAAGGGGGGTGGTAGCTAATCCCCTGCCCACTAACTTACAGTTGATTTCTTTTATTTTTGAAAAGGCATTATTCTTTGAAGTAAGAGTGTAATATACAGCTGTATATATAGCCTGTGAGTTCAATGCCATCAATTTAACTGGACACTTTTCTCTTTATTGCCTATTTTCAGACACCACGAGAAAATTGCATGGCCAACTGATGCGTGTCATACATATATTCTTTTTCTGTATTATCATTAAGAGTTACAAACTATTTACATTATTAACCATCTTTACAAAGCATATTTTGCAACAAGGTGTTTATTCCAGATTAGTTACGAATTTCCCTAACATGTCTAGGTTTTCCTTAGCAATAATAATAAAAATTCTAGGTATCGAGATTTTGTAACGTTATACACATTTTTTTTAAATTCTGAATTTGAGAGTGGAACTTTCACGACCCATTTTGAGGCATAAACTACTGATTTGTTATTTAATTTTTTGCCAAATTAACAAATTGTTGAATATTTTGCATGCTATACAGTTTGCAAACACACTTTTAACATCAGATTCTATCCATTTTGTCAAATCAGTGTGAAATTCTTTATCACATCAGTCACAGTTAATACAGATTGCTTTGACATTTTAATACTAATAATAAGTATTCAATAAATTAAGCTAATAAATGTTCAGTTTATAAACAAAGATAAGTAAGCAGACCTAATCAATCGAACACCATTCAGTAGAAAGTTTCCGTGAAGCTGAAACTGAAAATCTCTGTTACAAAGAAGGACTATGCAAAATGATATGCACGAGATGTTGAAACTTTTTACAGTACTAATGAGGAGCAAACTTTAATTTTCATGGTGCATCAATTTCAAATCCTTAGTTTATTAAGAAACATTTACATTTTTTTCTTGAAAGTTCAAAATTTTCTTACTTTTTCTTGGAATTTTGAAATTTTTCTGAAATTTTTGTAACAAACAATTGTATGAATTTATTCTGAATTCCCATATAAGAGCATACCAATATCTTAACTTTTAATGACTTCAGTGATTCCAAAAAAAATTATCCAATTATAAGAGAAACGCGAAACATGGATTGATATTTTTAGTTCCATATAAATAAAGAGTGAAAGTATAAGTTATTGATCACATAAAAAATTATATATATATATTTGTAATAGGAAATTCTGAAGAAAAAATAGTTCAACATAATTTTTTATTCAAGTATAAAGCAGTAAAATGTTTTAGCAATATTAAGAAATAATATTAAAATTAATAATCATATACGTTTTGAAAATTACTTAAAATTTACATTTAAATACTACCATAAAAAATATTAGAATGAGCTAATAAATATGTGACTTATAAGTGTAATCAATTATACAATAAGTATTAGCTTGTTATTTACTTAATCTGCTTTAAAAGTAATAATCCTACATAGAAAACAACTGTACAGGTTTACTTCACCAACATGCTTGTAAATAGGGGGAGGGGAGGAACATCTAGAAAAATAGAACAGTATTAAAAGCGAGTGATATTAATCCGCATTTTTACTTTGCATCTATAATTTAATTTTTTTTTTTAATGTTGGGTTCATTTTTTTTAAATAATGAGTTATATTTTTAATACAAATTTTATTACATACATTTAAAAAAAAAATTATTCCATTACCTGCTAATTGCATTTAAATAATCCTCAATATTCTTTTAGTCTCTTTTTCAAAAATAAATAGCAAAATTTATCCTTATTCTAATAATAACCGATCTAAAAACGAAAGCCAAATTAAATCAAAGATTTTTTTTAAAAAATCATTCGATTGTAAACAGGATTTAAATTGGCTGATCAAGACCAAATAACTCGGTACCCCCTCACTTGATGAGGTTACTGACTAAAAACTAACTACACTCTGTTACCTTCTGTACATGCACATTCTGCCTCAGCTATTAGCAGCTGTGACAATCCTTTGTTTTTTGATTTTCTTTTTTGCACCAGTTGTGAGAGACTATCCTTTTTAATGGTTAGAAAATCTCTCAAATCAGCTTCATATATTTGTAGCCGTTTTGCTTCATTCAGTAGCTGAAAAAAAAGTGTGGTCAAATTTTTTAAACTGCTCGTAAAATGACTTGTGCTACAAAATAAATTTGCAGTTATTGTAATTGAATATACCTCATTAGTTTGTTGAAGTGGGGGGAAACATTTTAATGTTTCAGCCACGGAATGGGTTGTTATATACTGAGCTCGGTGGAAAAATGTCCGTTCCATTTTGTCTTTAATTAAATCCTCATTCGGTTTTCTTTTTTGGCACTCTTCTTGCAACACTTTAATGTGGATGGCAAGGGAAAACTCATCCTCCTCATAGTCACTTGATTGTGGAACCTGCGAGTAAGGGAAAATAACTCTGCACAACAAATGTAACATACCAATGAATGAAACATTATGTCGTTGTAAAACTTTTAAATGACTTTTAATGATGAAAAAAGTAGGGCAAAAATAACCAGTTCTGTTAGCACACAAAAGCTTTTAATTTAATAATTATTTATTGGCTAGCTGTAATAATATTTGCAATGCAGCTTATTATTAGTTCGATTACTCTGTGTCAGACAGAAACCATGTTTTATTGTTATTATTAGTGTGATTTAAAAAACAGTATTACATTCTTTACAATTCATATAATCTCACAACATATACCTTTTTTTCAATCCTATTTTTTGCTTAATAAAAGTAGAATTGTATAATTTTACACTACAGCCAGTTATTTATTGCATTAATAAAAACAGTCAATTACAATCAAATTAATATCTTTCTTTCGAACTGCTATCAATTTTTGAATTTATATGAAAAATAGTATTTAAATAAAATGTTGATTTGCAGTGCTAATTTAAAAAAAATAATTTAACCAGGGGAATTGAGAGAGAAATTGGATCCTTTAAAGGTCCCTTCAAAATTTATTTTCATTTCAAAACAGAAAGAATCCTTCACAAAAACAGTTTTACATATACAAGATATAAGTATGTTTTACATATATGTATCTTATTAAAATGTATAAACAAGAACCTGAATAAAAGGATCATTTCAAATGCACAAGATTATGATTAGATTTTTTTTTTTTTACAAATGTAAAAAAAAAAAAAAAAATGTTTAGTTTCACAAAAACAGGACCTGGGAGCAAAGTGTTGACAAATTCCTCGTAACTCAAGTTAATAAAATAAATGTACCCTACTTGAAGACATAATGTTTCCTAATGAATAGCAAGCAAACTCAGAATTAAGCTATTGTTAAATACGTTAAGAAAATTAATATGTATATTTTTATTATTACATTTCAGTAAAAATTAAAAAGAAATTAAAAAAAAGAGGTATTTATTCAACTAAATAAAAAACAACAACAATAAAAATAAAAAACTATGAAAATCTCTAAAATTATTGCCCAAATTTTTATAATAAAACAATTACCTTCATACGTTTTACCGATATTAATGAGTCGTCAAGGCCATTGTCCAAATCAGATTGACTTTTGTTCCTTTTTCTCCCAAACTTTATTTTCATTTTTTCCAATTCATCAGCATTGCACAGTTCTGCATGTCTTGATCGATGTTTTTTAAATTTATCCCTAAGTCTTAGAACCCAGCTGTCCTGTAATATAATTCAGTGAAGATTAATTGTTGCTAAAATACTTTTTACATCAAACTTATTTCTTAAAATTCATAAATATTTACATGAGGTTTGGCATTAGCAAACTGCTTGTCCTTGAGAATTGGATATGTTTCAACCAATGTTCTAGATGTTTCTAGAAACATTCGGGGTGTTGGGTAGCTGTAAAAGATGATATTCTCAATGATACAATTCCTAAGTATTAATCATCATTATTTATTAAAAATATAAATAAATATAACACTAAAAATAGAGACAAAGACAAATAACAAATAAAGCTTGATAACAAATATGTCACCTACATATATATTTTTTTCCAGCTGTTGCAATTATCCACACTTGGTGGAGTTGTCATCATTCTAATTGCCACTGGCGAGTGGATTTTCTGACATTTTTGGTAGTCTTAAAAAACTCAGGTTTTGTTAAACTAAAATAACAGACACTTTGTTATATATAGGATATATAAAAAAATTATATATTTTTATGTCTTAGCCATATATTGCATCTCACACAATTGCCTCTGTAAACATGGCACCAAGTTCTATACTTAAGTGCTCAACTTTTCCTGTTGTAGACGTTTCTTAAGTTTATTTTTTTTAAGAATGAAGGAATATCTAACAATTTAAAGAAATGTTAGAACAAAAATGCATTGCAGTAATGAATTATCTTTGTAGACATGTCAATTTTGAACTATACGTTGTATCTTGCTGGCTTGTAAAATAAATCCTTGGCTGGTAAGATCTGAAAAAAATTTTCCATCCCTGCTTATCGTAAAGCTATTACTATGTAAATCCAATTCTACCTCTAAATAATAAACACAATGTAACGATTCCGGAGCGAATCTATCACTCTTACCAGTCTCCGATAAGATGGAGCCACGTTCGGATTAATTTCGATTTGAAATGTGTATGAGAAAACTTTTCTACCTACATACAAATATTTTATACCTAAAATACTTTCTGTTGAACATAATTTTGTTCAAAATTAACATAATTTCAATGATTTGCGCAGTCAAAAAACATTTCAGAAATCCAGTTGAAAACAAACGTAGCATACAGCGTAAACAAGAAAGTTTGGTATCCAGTCATTCACTTCAATGATTCATAGAGAAAAAAAAAAGAATTTTTTTTCCGTGGGGTGCAAATCAACTACGGTAAAGGTCGAATTTAAGGCGCTCCACACACCAAGGAGACAAGAGATACAGCACACGTCGCATGTCTCATGAAATCGCGAGTCACTAAAGAGGCAAGTTGAATTTTTAATTTTTTTCGTCCTCATACCAGAGAGACACGGCACGCGCGATACAATCACCTGGCGCTATCTATCACGAATTAATAAAGGAACCTTATCTTGATAAGTATTTTAAACCCTTTAAAATTTTATTCAGTGTAAATAAAATGAACATTATTATTTTTCGTAAAATTTTAATTTAATGGTATCATTTGTAAAAAACTTAGTTTATGTTCACGTGCATTAAAATTTTTATTAGTTGCAGCAGATTTTTTTAATAAGCAGTTCTATTGCATATTTGTTTTATTAAGAAAACTTAATTTTGTTATGATATATTAGCAGGAAACCCTGTTTTATCGCTGAAGAATTGTAAATGCTAATAGTGTGTTTATTGGAACATAAAAAGTCGAACTTTGCTAATCTGAATGTTTGCTTGGTGAATGTCTTCTGCATTGCTTTTATGTGCAATAACATACTGAAGGAAATTGAATTTTGTTGTTACTCTTGATCCCATTTTATGCGTGTACTTTTTAATATTTATATGTTCAGTAAGGTAAACTCAATATGTTCTACATGCTGATTCAGTTGTTACAAGTTTGGCTCATTATCAATCTCCCTTTTTTCCATTTATTTATTTTATTTTATTTTATTTTATTTTTACAAAAAATACTTTTGTATTTGCCTCTTACCAAAATTTAATACAAAATCGCCAAATAATTTTAATAGTTGAAGCAGACTTTTTAAATTATGCAGTTTATAGCATATATGTTATTTTATTTTATTAAGACGTTTTAATTGTTCTGCGGTATATTAGACGGGAAATCTGGTTTACCTAGACATTTTGTAAACGCTAATAGTGTGTTTATGAAACATAAACTAGCCGAACTTTGCTCATCTAAGCGCTTCCATATTCTCAATCATTTTATCAGTGTTTTCAAATTTTAAGTGAAAAACACATTTTTTACCCATCATCCTAGGACGGACATTTACACTAGAATCAATATATATGTCACAGTAACTTAATGAGTAAAAGAAGTACTTCGTAAACAACGTCTTATTCACAAGTGCAGGAAAATAGTACAGAGCACTTACGAGCCATAGCGAAGCAAATCATCGAATAATGCATTAGTAACAGCACGCCGACACTTTGGTTCCTTGCACAGAGGGCTACGTGTTTCCAACATGGTCTGCAACCACGGAGGAAAATGGGGCAACTTGTAGACATATGGAAAATTTTCACTGCAAAATATTAGAGAATGGAAGATTAGTGTTGATTTTATCATAGTTAAATATGTGAAAAAGTTTGAAAAGGAAAATTATGATTTATATAAAACATAGTGAAATTAACATGTAATGTCACATGAGAGGGAGTGATGGAAGCTACTGTTTTGTGACGAATTATGTAAAGTGGAATAGGATGTGTTCACGGCTTTATGACGTCCGAAAACCAATACCTAATACAGTGAAATAATGAAAAAATTAATCGAACGGTCAAAATTTTCCACTCTTTGCACTGCAACTCATTCGGCAATAATAAAATGAACCATTTTAAAATTTCTTAATTTAAATACTTATTTTTTGAGCATGTAATTTTTTATTGAAAGTACTTTTTGATAAGATGTTGGGTTTTGTAATTCCATAACAATTTTGTAGATAATTTGAATTTCTAAAACTTTAGTTAAAATATATTAGCGTGTGTTTTGAGAGGGGGGGGGGTAATAATGAAAATCTTTGACATCTATAAAGGGAGAGTTGTAAATTTGTGACATGGGGAGATGGAGAGGAGAGGTTATATTTTTCAGGAAACTTAATATAAAAAAAAGTACTTTTCAGAAAAAATGACAAATAATATTCTACAAAAAACTCTGTAGTGAAAATTAAAAAAAAAAAAAATTGTATGAAAAAGAGCAGGTTTACTAAAACATTTTTCCCTATGCAATCGTAAAAGAAATCAACATAATTTGCATAATACGTTAGCTAAATTAATAGAGCAACTTTTGTGAAGTCTCAAACATTGCTTGAAAATTCTGAAAATTATAGTTCATCGCGTTGATATCGTTAAGTTCAAAATCCGTTTATCCCAAAATGAAACAAAAAGATGAGGGTCTGTTTCCAAATATAGTAATACGTGCAATATCATGTATGCTGCATTGGCACTAGTTAATGGATATACGGATACAGCCCCTTATCTTTTTGGGACAACGGATTTTGAGTTTATTCTATCGACTATCACTGTCAGAATTTAACCCCCTGACTGCCCGGCAAAAGGGTAAAATTGTAATGTTCTTTTCTCTGTATTTTATTAAAAATATAAAAAAAAGATTTTTTTCAAACCTGATACAAAATATGTTATTATCTATAATCTTTGACAGTATTAATCCTAACTTGATTTTTCAAAACTGGGTTAGCCGCAATTTCCATTGTTGCAAAAAAATCTGCCCATAATAATTCATTAAATTTACCTATCTCTGAGTCGATACAAAACTTTAGCATCAATATTCGTACAACACAGTTTGTTACAGCACTACAGATCCTGAAATAATAAAAACCAAATAAGTAATTAAGTTTTTCAAAACAAGTCAGTATAATACACTTTAAAAACTTAGAGCATGAATGTTTTGATAAGGTATGCTGTAAAGATGTAAAGGTAATTAAAGTAACAATTTTAGCACAAAAATGTTGAGAGTAGTGAAATTCGAAAATTTCAACCCGTGAAAAACTTGAAATTTATTTTGTGGTAAATATCGGTACTCCAAAACTATTACAGGTGTTCTTAAGGTTTTCCACAATAAATTACATAAATATACCTGTGCTATGAACTAAAAGTTAAGATATAAATTCTGAATTGTTCAATTTTCTGACATTCAAACTGAATAAAAAAAGGAATTTCTAGAAAGAAAAGAGACTTTATCGATAAAAATTTGCGATTTTAAGTTATTTCTGAGAAGTTTAGAAACTTATATCTGCAGAACAACAAGGCATTTAAAATAACTTTTAATATATTTAGTTAAATTTCGTGCGAATTTATTTGTGTTAAAAACGTCATGTTTTGGTAAATGCTTGTTACAAATTGCAACTTTTTACAAAAGATACATGAAGCAGTGTTAAAATATTGTCAATAAAAATACATATTGATGAGTTACTTCTCATTTTATTACTAGAAGAGTAATTTTTAATTTCAAGCTTACTCTGTCAAACAAATGTTAATTGTTAGTGCTTGATGAATTTCATTCATTGTCAAAAATTGCTTTTATTTGACCATTCAAAATATACAGCAGCCTAGCAAAAGAACATTTTAAAACGAAAGAAAAAATACCTGCATAAATATACATTTAAATGCAATATGGAATAGGATAGATAAATTTAATACTATTTCTGGCTATTATTATAGTTGCAACTTTAACATTAACCAAAACACGGTGTTTGCTTACACTAGCAAATTCACTCGAAATTTAGCTAAAGATATTAAAAACTAGAAGGTAGCCCTTCAAAATGACGTGTTTCGATTTTTGAAAGGATGATAAAACATTACAACAACTTTGGTCAATCATAGCCACTTTAGGCTTAAACAATTTTGAAAAATTCAAAGATTGAACATAAGGAAAAAATCTTAAAAAAAAAAAAAAAAATCAGTAGAAATTTGCATTTAAAATTACAGCAAAACTCTCTAGTGGATGAGGAGGGATTGTAATGAACAAATGGTAAATGCATAAATTTTAAAAGTATAAAGTAAGGTAAAATATCAATTATAAAAGAATACATTGTGAAACTACAGCCAAAAAATATTTTAAAATACTGAGAGAAAATAATAAAAATATCCAAAATGTATAAACATTTTCCTCATTTTGGCCATTTCCAGACGAATATGAGAGGGTAGCCAAATTATTAATTGAATGGGTAAAATAATGGCATAGAATATGCAGCTAATGAATTTCACTCACAAAATTACAGTAATTATTTCACAAAAAACATGCAAAATAACATGCTTTAATAATGCGAAACATGCACTAATAATGCTATTTTAAAACATTTGTGAATTTTAAAGAATATCTCTTTTATGACCAATAAGAATGCTCCATATCACAGTAAAATAACCGTTTTATATAAAAGCAGTAGAGTGATGCTCCAGAAAATGGGTCAAATTTTTAACAGTTGCTGCAGCATCACTCCAACGCTTTTATAGAAAACGGTTACTTTGTGTGTGTTACTTACAGTGTATTCTATAAAAGCTGGGGAGTGATGATGCAGCAAAAGGGTCAAATTTTTAGCAGTGTATTGCTAAAAATTTGACCCATTTACTTCAGCGTCACTCCACAGCTTTTATAGAATGTCTCTTTTATGACCAATGAGAATGCTCCATAACACAGCAAAGTAATCGTTTTCGTGTAGTGATGCTGAAGCAAATGAGTCAAAATTTTAACAGTGTGAATATTGTGTTTGAAATAGGGAAAAGATTTCAAAGCACAGTAAAATGTAGTGACGTCATTTACAGCTCAAACTGTAAATCTGGCAAATGAGAACGCCCCATTACGACTCTGGAACGTTTGCATTGGACAAAAAATTGATAGCCTTTAAAATCGGAGATAACTTTTCACAATGGAATTTGTCATTGGTCACAATAAGTGTTTTTTCTCGTGGATAGGTTGACCCCGGAATCGTTATACACGGAGGGATTTTATATATATAATTCTTTTAAACTCCTTTTTGTTCTGAAGAGAGAAGTTTCTAAATTTCTCATAAATAGCTTAAAATTGCTAATTTATATTTTAAAAAAGTCAAATTTCATTAAAAAAATTCCATTTTTTCAATGTAAATGTAAAAAAATATGACAATTCTGAACCTACATTTTTACTTTTAGTTCATAGCACAGTTGACTTTGCATTTGACTGTGTTTGTTATTTTTATGAAAATTTATCGACAAAGTTTTCATTTTCCCAGGGGTAAAACTTTTTTGGAGTTAATATACCGTAATTCCATATAACAATATTCACTAATTTAGTTTCCAATTAGGTAAACCTTTTTAAGTGTGTATTCTGAATCAGTAAAAAAATACTAAATAAAAAAGTGGGTTTTCATAAACATAAAAAGCCCGGAAGACTTTCATCTTTGTTTACCTCCTGCAAGAATTCACAATTTAAAAGATATTATTGTACATTTTTCATTACCAAGTCTAAAACTTATCATAACTATTATGGGAATGCACATTACAAAATTCATTATATTTCATCATGATGGAGAATAACTTACTAATTTTTATTTAAACTAAATAAAACACTATAACTAAACAAAAAACTATAAGTACACATTTTCTACACTTAAAAATCCTAATCATTTTGATAAAAAACAAACGCTTACAAATATTAACAGACCTTTAATGCAGTATGTACACACAAATATTAATATATTTTACCAATCTATGTCCTTAGAGCATCTTAGCATTTTATAACAAAAAAACAAGCTTAGTAACTTTCTGTATACCAAGTTTCTCTCTTAATTTACTATGCATATATGAAAAGTAAAAAAAAAAAAAAAAAAATTCGCTCTATGGGTGAAAAACTACAAGGAGTAAAGAATGATCGTTAAATGTGGGAATTCAAGATTTCATTATTATTAAGTGTTTTCCAACAAATTTTGCCTTTAAGGTATTTTTATTTAAAAAGCCTCCTTGGAAATGAGTACAAATGGAAAAGAGCACGATTGAAACGCAAACTTTTTTTGTGATACAGTAAACAGTTAACATCTGTTGTATAGATTTGGAACAGAAAATATAAAAAGTCCTTATGTTTAAAGTGTATCAGCAGCTTTAGGGAACTGACTAATTCTTTATTTCCCCTTTTGTTATACATATAGAGGAAAGTCGGGTGAAATTGGACAGTAAGGTTTTCCTCTTTATGCATTATTCTAAACATTTCATCCATCGCACACAAGATGAGGCAGTGGTAATCCATTCTTCAGTTTAAAAGAAAATGTTGATCAGTATAAACTTGCAAAGGCATGAAGAAAAAAATTATTTCAAGATTCAAATTTCAATTTGCTTTCAATATATTAAAGACTTGTTTATGTATATATGTAATAGTTTCCCTGTTTATGGAACATTTTACTGTATATTATCCGTAATTTAAACTAAACCTAGAAGCAGCATTTTTGTTTTTACAAGAAGTTTCATACAAAACAAGGAAGTGGCGAGAAATGGGACATGCCAGCAAAGGGAGGAATGGGACGTGTCCAGTTCCTTTTTTTAATCAAGAATAATGTAAATTGCTAACATGCAAACCTTTTTAGAGGATAATATATTAATTATAAAAATGACTTGCATTTATATTTCAAAATGTAAATAAATTGATAATTTTATAATGCCATCCCCTATGACAGAGAATTTAGAATTTTCATTCCAGTCATGAAGATACTGAATTTTATATTGTGACACATACATTATCAACTTACAATCTTTGTTTGATTATTTATCTTGCCGACGTTAGGTTATTTGTGCCTTATAGATTTTTTTTTATTGCTGTCCAAAAACTCTTAGTGGGGAGGAATGGGATACGTTTTGAGACTTACATCTTCTTTAAAATAAAATAGCTTTTGCACGTTATGTTTCTATATTGTTCAGGGGGAATAAAAAGTGTTTTATCTTGCACGCTAAAAATTGAAAGTTTTCTTTTTGCATCAAACAAAGTTTATTTGTTTCTTTTGTCAAAATGCCCCACACCCCTCCACTCTCTCCTATATAGATATTATATATCAATACACCAATTACATGAAAATAGAATTTTTATCAATAGTATCAATACAGTTTAACGGTTTAGAGTTTATTGTATATCATTAGATTTTTACCACTTTTTCCCCCAGGTTTTTACTATCTGCTGATAAAAACCAGTTTTTACCGGTAAAAAGCCAACCCTGTTTATTGGCCTTGTTTCAGACCGGGTGGGATGAAAGATTGTTAAAAATTATGTCAAATAGAAAAATGTTTAAGATTTATGAATGAAAGTGCACATTTTTTTAAAACACGAGATCTTCATCACCAGCGGTAAAATTTCACATTTGTGTAAAATTTGAATCCAAGCTTTTATTCATTGTTATACTTTTCGAACACACACTATTTCGGTAAATTATTCTGAAAGTTGAGTGGAGTAAATATTGATTGTTTTCCTTTTATAATTTGACTGCTCATGACTACAAATATGCGATATCAGATAATGTTGATGATTGAAAAAGGAAGGGGGGGGGGTGATTACGGTCTAAGCAAACTTGCATTACTATTTTTGAAAAAATATTATTTTATTTAACCGTAAAATTCTGCTACTAAATAAGGTATAATGCGAAAGAATACTTTAGAAAAAAAGGGGGTGTAAATCTGCATAGTCGATAATCACATTCTAAGAAGATTCAATTTAATACCCTAACTTTTTCTCACTTTTTGAAAGAAAATGAAACCAAACATATGAAAATATGGAGGATTGGGAGTAAGAAAACATAATGGTAAACCTATGAAACCGCTAAAATAATGTTTTTTGGCATTTCCCACCAAGATATGACTTGGCAGACAAATGGAGTTTTAATCTGCAAATCGAGGTTATGTAATCCTAGATTTTTATCTGTGAACTAGACGAGATGATTGTCTGTACTGCCGCCTCCCAATCTAATCTTATTAGGAAGATTATTTTGGAAATAATGGTAGCTAATATTGAAAACCCTGTAAATAAATTTTGATTACTTTAAGATTCGCAAGTATTCAATTGTCTTCCATCCCCCCCCCCTCCAACATAAAAAAATCAGGCATACTGAAACGGTATTAAAGGCAATTTGGGATTAAATAAACTTTACGGGGGGGGGGGGTCTCGGATAGCATCCATCCAACAATGCATGCAAAGCCGGTTAGATGTTGTCAGAGATCCTGTGTAAAGGTTAAAATTAAAACTTCGCAACTGAAAGTAATTGCATTTAACTGTATATAGACGCAAACACATATTTTAATCCTTAACTTCAGTGACAAAAATTGTCGCATAACTACTGTGAGCAGCCTGTCAGACCGCTTAATCTAATGATGAATAAAATGTTACATTAACTCTCAAAATACATGTGTTAACATTTATATACAAGACTTTTATAAATCAAATTCAGCTATTCAAAAGTATTTAGAGGTAGTAATAAAACTCCAAACTAAACAAAATTTGATCAGTATTTATAGTTAAACTAAAAATTACAAGTTAAACTGTGAAACTTGTAAAACCACAGCAGTATCCGAGACCGCTAACAGTAGTTAAGTATTACATCTAAACAGTTAAGCTTAAATACAAGGAAAAATGAACATAGGATATTCCGATTGTAACAAGACTCGCCTATAATAACCGATTTATAATGGGAAAATATGCAAATATTTTTACAAAATTTTTATTTCGCTTTTTAATTGGTCACCTGGAGCAGTTTGCTCCTATAGCTCCTTGGTAGCTATGCCTACGATAAATCATTTTAATATATTGACATGCAAACGAGAAATTGTAAAATAATTGCCTTACAGGATTAAAATTAGCAAGCGGATATGTTGGCGAGAGTGTAGCTTGTAACTTCACATAATAAACTTTCTAATCAATCATACTAACAAAAAAAATCTAATTTACAGTTTTTATTTATTTATTTTATTTTATTTTTAATGACATAACATATAGTTCTGTAACATAACTTAACATAACAATAAAATAAAATAAAGTTAAATCTTACCTTTAATCAGACTTTAAAAGACTTAAGATGTAGAGTAAGCTTTCGTTGTTCGCATAGGTTAGATCCATTGACTTTCTAATATACTTAGACGCCACATCCCATTCTTCTCTTTGCATGGCTTCGAATCCAACATCTTTGGCGAAAAGATGCCGTTTTTTACGGTGATCGCTTTATTGGCATCTTTCACATTTCACAAAGAGAAAAGCAGAAGTGCGGTCAACTCAAGACAACCATAATAATATAAGTTTCGGCGGGAGAAAAATCGGTTTGGCACGCTAAATCTGCCCTCCGTCAAATGACGGAAGACATAGATGTCGGCCTAAGAAAAGGTTAGCATTGTGGTGTCTAGGTATCTTAGGTCATTGGTTAGATCCTTATATATTGGCTATGACTGAGTTCCTTGATCCACGGCGCACACCCCGAGGCCAATTTAAAATTACTCTAAAAGCGCATTTGGCACTCAAACATCCTACTTTATACATTTTTCATGTTCTCCAACGTTCTAGTCTACTCTGGTAAGCTGGCATTAGTGTCAAGGAGCTGATCTATGCATTTATTTTATATGCCGCCGTGAGAAAAGGTTTTTGACTATTTTTCTGGTCTAGAGACCTTTTACATGGAAAAAAAGGCAATATATGTAGATTTCAGCGTAAATCCTATATACTTCTAGCAGTTAAAAAAAAAGAAAAAGAAAAATAGACTGAATTAAATTGTACGCTTATACTTTCGCAATTTTTGTTTACAAACTTCGGCTATCTTATGGGATTTCAGTAAATAACGCTCAGAAAATAAAACAAAAACAACTGTGAACTGTTTTTTTTCGTGAAATTATTGCAACATTTTCCTTTGTTAATTTCGCCGTTACTGTTTACAATGTATAAACAAAAAATCATATTTATTTAACAGTTTAAAAAGCAACAGAAACAAATCGCCGACTCTAAGCAGCAATGTTGAATTCAGACACATTTCTATGGAGTGGATTTCTGTGGATCCGGGGGAGGGGGTAGAATTCCCTTTTTAACCCTTTAAAGCCCAAAAATTCAAATCTTCTGGGGAAAATGCCCCCCCGCCCCGTCTACGCCGTGAATTCGATACTGTTAAGCAGGTTTGATCTCGCTGAGATCGAAAAATGCATGTAAAAACTATGAAGTAAACAGGCTCAGATTTTAGAAGTAATATCAAATTTGCGAACGATAGTAAAATATTCCAAAGAAAATTTAAAATAAATAACTTAATAAGAATTATACATTTTTTTTTAAAGTAGCAGTAATTTACATAAAAACTGGAAGCTATGTCTCATAAGGCAGGAAACAAATTATGCAGTTAGTAACGCTACCTGTATTTTTAAGCTCTAATCTTGGACGCCTTCACCTCCAAACAGGGAAAGGGGGTCAAAGGGCGATTGTACCTTCCTCGATTTTAAATTTAAATAACTAAATAATGTTTTTCTCCTGTGCTGAAAAACATTAAAATTGGTTCTTTTCGAGCAGTTTAAACTAAAAGAGGAATTACGGACTTTTCTTTTAACGGGAGAGGCATGGGAGAACCACTGCCCTTCACCATTTAATTAACTAAATTTTCTTTTATCCAATTTTCAAAAACAAAGCAATTTCTTTTTCGGAGAAGCTTAAAATTAAAAACAAATTATGAATTTCCCGTTAAAGGGCTAGGGCTTTTTCCACTCTAAAGCCCTTGACAGTTAATTTTCGGTCCTGTTTTTCTTCTTATGGTTATATTTTAAAAAAAATATCAGAAGCGGCAGTTTCAGAGTAATGTTGAATTTTGGTTGGTGGAGGACGGTGGCCCATGCGAAAGATTTTGAAAATCAATTAACAAAATTTTATTTTAATCTGGTTAAGACGTAATAAAATTTATTCCTTTCGAGTAACTCAAACTAATTAAACACTAAGAGAAAGAATCACTGAGAATCCTCTATGTGTGCGTATGTGTGTATGTGGGGGGGAGGCTACTTTTCAACGTAAATACCCTATGGGAATTAATTTTAGCTCACAGGCTATCAAAGCCTGAAAACTTACGAGTCCGCAGATTATATATGTATGTATTTACGTAATGTGATAATTCTTGATTCCGATTTTATTAAAATTTTGGATACAGATTCATTCATATATAATGCGCTTCCTTCATTATTCATTAGTTATTTATAAAGGAGGGAAAAATGGGGTCCCCCTCTCTTAATTGAGATAAATGGGTTTTTTAGGCAGAATTTTCAAATTTGGTATACCGGTTTATTCTGATAAGCCGCTTCCCTGATTAATTTTGCAGGTTCATTGTTAACTATAAAGGAAGAGCATGTGGGCTAATCCCCTATTCTCTAAATTTTGATAAATGGATTCTTCATGTAGAATTATTCGATTCGCTTCAATTTTGTATATAGGTTCATTGTTATAAGGTTTCCCTGATTAGTTTTGCGGTTCATTGATTACGTATAAATAAGGTAACAAAGAATTAGTCCTCCCCTTAATTTAGATAAATAGGTTTTTCATGCAAAATTATCAGATTCGCTTCAAATTTTGTATATAGGTTTATTTTGATAAGGTGCTTCCCTGATTAGTTTTGGAAGTTCACTGGTTAAGCATAGAGGGGGAATTAGGAGCTACCCTCCTTAATTTAACTAGTTGGATGTGTTAATCCCGAAACTTTCTTCACTCTGATAAGTACATTTTAATATTAAGAAAAAAAAACGTGGTGACCCCAAAATTACCCACTATTGAATTTCCTCGAACATTTGACCTAGCTTACTGAGATCCTAGTATCCGAAAAGTCTAAAACGCAAAATTTAATTAATATTCTGAGAAAATGAGCTTAGTAGTGCCTCATGTTGGGTAATTTATACTAAAACCTAATAAGCATCTACTTATGTCAAGGCCTAACAGAATGTGAAATTTGATGGAATTTCGTCCATTAATTCTTGAGATATAGTTATAACAAAAAAAAATGAAAAACGTAGCACAGCAACACCATATCTTGGACAATTTATGCCAAAACGTAAAAAAGCGTCTAATTATGTTATGGTGTAAAAGAATCTGAAGTTTGATGAAATTCTGTGCATCAGTTCTTGAGATATAGCTAGTTTTAAAAAAAAAGTGTAAAATATAGCACAGCAGCACCATCAGTTGAAGGATTTATAACAAAACGTAATCATTGTGTAATTATGTTATATGTCATTTTGTAACAAAATCTGAAGCTTGATGAAATTCTGCGTTGGTTGTTGAGATATAGCTGTTGAAAAAATTGTGCAAAATGCAGCATAGCTGCACCACCTGTTGCAAGGTTAATACCAAAATGTAATCAGCGTCAAATTATGTTATATATTCTAGTGTAACAGAATCTAAAATTCGATGAAGTTCTGTGCATTAGTTCTTGAGATATAGCTATCGGAAAAATCGTGCAAAATGTAGCATAGCCGCGCCACCTATAGGGCAGTTCACACCAAAATCTTATCAGCGGCTATGTATCTCAAGGTATCGCGGAATCTGAAGTTTGCCGAAATTCTGTGCATTAGTTCTTGAGATATAGCTATCATAAAAATCATGAAAAACGTGGCATAGCAGCGCCACCTGCTGGCCAATTTACACCAAAACGTAATCAGCGTCTATGTATATCAAGGGGTCACAGAATCTGAAATTTGGTGAAATTCTGTGCATT
This sequence comes from Maratus speculifer, assembly GCA_964019185.1. NCBI lineage: Eukaryota > Metazoa > Arthropoda > Arachnida > Araneae > Salticidae > Maratus > Maratus speculifer. The sequence continues at coordinate 150,523,924 of OZ025302.1, forward strand.
AGTTCTTAAGATATAGCAATCTTGAAAATCATGAAAAACGTAGTATAGCAGCGCCACCTGCAGGCCAATTTTCACCAAAAACCAATAGGCACTAATTTATATCAGCGTCTAACTGATTATAACATTTTATTAAGTTTCGATCATTAGTTCTTGAAATAGAGAGCCCACAAATTTTATGTCACAGACAGACATTTTCTAAAAATAGTCAAAACGTGTTCAGGACCTTCTAAAACGTACAAATCCGTCAAAAACCGGAAGTCGAAAATTTTCATGAATCCAATACTTTCTTCTTGTAAAGATAGAAGAAAGTAAAAATAGTGTGTGATCTCAATGCCATCAGTCTAACTGGGCTTTTTTTGTGGAACAATTGAATAAATTTGTAAATAAAAAATAAAGCAGATTTTATTCGATAAACATTACTTAAATAATATTTATTTTATTTAAAATTCCATTATTATGTTTACATGTTTGAAATTTCAACACAGTGTTGAATTTAGAGTTAGTCAGAGGCATACCCCCCCCCCCCCAACATACATCAAATCTTGCTTCTTACTACGAAAAAATATACATAACATACTTTTGTTTATCATCCCTTTAAAAAAATTAAGAGCTAACTGTCTGTTTCATTACAAGGAAGTTTTATTTCCTGCCCGGTTCACTGGTCGCGTAGATCGGATCGTTATGCCCCATTCTTGTTTCATTGTAGCTCAGTGGTTAGTCCTCAATTAATATCGCCAATTTAGACACTGCCATGTGATGATTCGCTCACAGCCGTCAATTTTACTTGCCGACACCGAAAACAGAAAGACACACGTCACAGCGCATGCTCAAGGTCCACATTTCTGCCAATACGAAGTGCATGGCACCTTATTTGGCTCCATTCACCTAGTAAGAAACCTGTATTCACCCCAACCGCATATCAAAGCCTCTATGGCATTTTAGGGTTCCAAATGGCACCGCCGTTTCACCTGCGGGTCCCAAATGGCACCGGTTTGTCACCTTTATTTTTAACAGTGTATGTCATTAATCAAGAAATTTCTAAATCTTCTGTTGCTAAACACTCTTGGGATTCCGGCCATAGTTTCAATTTTCAAACTGCTAAAATTATTTTTAATGCCAATAGCTCCTCTGAGTCAGACTTTCTTGAAAATTAGCTATTTATATTAATCGTGATATTATTGTTAATGATAATTCTGATTCTAAAACCCTCTCCGTTGCCTGGAAGAATCTTTTCAGCACTGCTTCATAATTAAGTTTATTATTTAATTATTATTATTATTTTATATATATATATATATATTATGTATACAATTTTTCAGGTTTATTCGTGTGTGTTTTAATTGTAAACTATTTTTTATTTTTATGTATTTTTATTTTATTTTTTTATTATTTTTTTTAATTACTAATTTATATATTTTTTGCGTACATTTTATTTCATTTTAATCTCTTCTTTTAGTTAATTTTTTAATTTACCCCGCTTTTTTCCCATTTCCCTTCCCTTCTTCTTCCTTTCCTCTCCTTCATTGTCTATCTAGTTTTGTTTATGCTCTTCCGTGATTGGCTGTTGCCTTCTTCTTTCCTATTGGCTGTTCCTTCTGCTTGCTCCCTCTCCCTCCCGCATTTCCCTTCAGTCGTGCCGCTACATTCATTGTGAACGCACGTTTTTTTTTTTTTTTTTTTTTTTTTTTTTTTTTTTTTTTGCGCCTGAGGAAGAAAGACTAAGTTCTTTCGAAAGGCCTTGCGCAGTTAACTTATTTTATGGTGTTTAAAGAAGTTTTTTTCATTTCAATTCTGTATTACACCAGCTTCAATATTATACATTGGTAACCCTTTTGTCCAAAATAAAAGAACTTTCGGCCTTATCTTTATAACTAATACACATAGAACAATGCACTAGATACGGAAACGTTCCTTGAAATAATATCTATCTAACAATATAAGTTACTTCAAATTCGCTTCAGTAGAACTGGAGGAGTAGGCGGAAAACACGAAATCTTCGTTTGTGTTATATATATATAGGTAGACCTCCCGACACAATATTTCATCTCTGTTCTTTCTTTTTACTGTATGGTTATTTTTCCGTTACTTGCCACAGAAATGCCGTGCTCAAATTACCATTAGAGAAGAAGAAATAATAAAACGAATATTGCCCTGTTAAACTGATGGCATAGAGCTCACAGCCTATGTACATTAATTGCATATTATATACAATATAATAATAATGTTTATGGGTTTATATAATAATGCCCTTCGAAAAAAAATAGGAAAGGGGGGGAGGAAATAGTCCCCCCCCCTTTCCATTTCCTTTCTTTATACCTAATCATTTAACCCCCAAAACTATCTCAGGGATTACGCCTTATCATTTAATAAATCTATATCCAAAATTCAAAGAATTCGAATAATTCTGCATCAAAACACATTTATATAATTTAAGAAAGTTTGTCCGACGTCCGCCGTTTCCTCCGTTATACTTTACTATTAAACCTCTAAAACTGTTCAGAAATTCAACTTATCAGAAAGAATCTGCATCTAAAATATAAAGCAAATCGGATAACTCCGCATAAAACTATATTTTGCTAATTAAAGGGGGTAATCCCCCGCTCCCTCATTTTTACTTAACTATTAAACCTCTAAAACTGTTCAGAAATTGAATTTATCAGAAAAAACTTACATCCAAAAATTAAAGCAAATTAGATAACTCTGCATAAAACTCTATTTAGCTAACTAGAGAGGATAATCGCCCGCACCCTCCTTCCCGTTATATTTAACACCACAACTAATCAGGGAAGCTTCTGGCTACTATGAAGTTGTGTTCAAAAATTGAAACAAATCGGTTAATTCTCAATGGAAAAACCATGTACCTAAATTAAGAAGGGTGGTCCCCCCTGTACTCCCTTTATATTACTTATCCGTTGAATTTCGAAAACACATCACGAAAGCGACTTTTCAGAATGAATATATATCCAAAATTTGAAGCAAATCGGTAAATTCTGTATGAAGAACCCACTGACCTATATTAAGTGGGGGGTTCCTTTATTCTCCCCTCTTTAAACTTATCAAATAAACACTCAATACTAATCACGGAAGCACCTTATCATAATGATCATATATCTAATATTTGAACGAAATCTGAAAATTCTGCGTGTAAAACCCATTTATATGAATAAGGGGGAGGAGCAAGATCCTCCGTTCTTCTTCTTAACATTTATCCAATGAACACCCAATACTAATTATAGAGGCGCCTCACCAGAATGATCCTATATCTAAGATTTTACCAAATCTGATAATTTTCCATGAAAAACCAATTACATAAAAAAGGGAAGAAGCATTAGCCCCCGTTTACCTTCTTAATACTTATCCAATGAACACCCAATACTAATCACAGAAGTGCCTATCAGAATGATCCTATACCTAATATTTGATCGAAATCTGATAATTCTTCGTGAAAAAAAACATTTATATAAATTAAGGGGATGGATGATAGACTCTGAGCTAAAAACGTCAAAGAAAATTAATGTCTGAAAAATAAATTGAGATATAGTTTTAAAAAATGAATTTAAAATTACTTAAATATACACGATACTTAAATATATTAAAGTATTTAAATATACACGAGAACAGGGAACTTCACATTTTATTACCATTCACTTACACCGTCACTCCACACATCCCTCAATCTCCATCACTCGATAATAAATACAGAATTGTTCTTGATTCAAACATTTACATCAGAAAAAATGCTCCACAACAGACAAGACATCCTTTCTAAGTCCATATCACGAAAAATATTAAAAGAATAAAAAAGGGTCTGTGCAAAGTCGTCTCAGGAAGAACATCCCAACTCCGCAAAGCGTTCTAAAAATAATTGAACAAGCACCTTGAGTTGTTTAACAGTGGGAAGGTCCGTCGATTCTGCATCTTCTTACAGCCAAACTGACTGCTCCGAAATTACTCAGAGATTTGCGCCCCCGCCTACTGGCTGACGCAAGCATGTAGAGACCAATCATCTAAACAGAAGGTAAGTGTAGAAATACTTCCATTGGTCTATAGGCAGAGCTTGGGACCGGTACACATTCTCGACTGGCGATAAAATACAAATTACACAGGAGTGAAAAGTCCAGGCGCGGACTTTTTTGGAATTGCCGACAGACGATATTTTTAATAAAACAAAATTAAAGCTTTTGACAAATGTTTTTCATTCTAAAAAGGGCAAAAGATTGATGGAATAATTTTAATATTTCGAAACAAGATATTGAGATTTAAGTAATACAGTTTAGTTCTTTTTTAGGAAAATAAATAATATATTATGCTGAATTAAAGAAAAAAGAGAACTTCAGCCGATAATTAAATATCAGTAGATAACGGAAAATAATAATGAAAGTATGTTCTTATAAGAATTTAGAACGAAATCAAAACGAGAAAAGGGCGGAATTTCTTTTTATTATTACATATATATACAACAATTTCGATTGATACTTACAATACAAGATTGATACAAATATTTTTTCTAAATGTAAAAAAAATCGTGAAAATAAATAAATAAAAAGCGGGCACCACTAAGTCTATTCTAAAAGAATAAAGATTCAAATAATAATCATTTTCCGAATGGATAAAAAAAATTGAAATCGGATAAATGTAAATGAAAAATTCAATAAACAAGAGACATCAAAAAGGAGGAAGGACTTATCTTAGGGCCGGGAACCATCGGTCGACCGTAGCTACTTCAAGTTTAACTTTCTTGTAAGATTACTGCTGTGGAAAGCAATATCATCATAAGAGAAAGGCGGAAGGACAGACAGAATGGTAAACCAAATACATAAAAAGATATCAACTTTTTTGGAAAGTATTGAAAAGGTCAATTAGCATAATGTTTGTTTTTTCACGATAATAAACATGTTTAGAAATAAATAAAAATAGCAATATAAAGTATATTTATCAATAGACTGTTATACCTGTATTTATAATTTTCTATTTATATATCAATTTCAGGCGTTATTTCATATTTGAAAGACAATTTTAGACACTGTGATAGATACATGTCTGTTTCCATAAAATACATGAGAGGTAACATTAAAAAAATGTAGGTACTTCTAGGTTATCCGGTAGACCAAAAAATTATCGTCAAACAATAAGATTAAATGACAATAATGGATGATCGTGAATGTCACATTCAATGACATTAAATGCTATTCACGTGTTTAAAATGTCATTAAGTGATTTTTATTTCGACTTTTTATTAATATTCTACCAAATATTTGTTTTTTCGTTATTTAAAAAAAATATGTCAACATGTATAATTTGGCTATTAGTTTAACGATTTGTATAATTTGGCGAAATTGGTCGACGTGATAACCTAGAAGCACCAAAATGTATAATAGATATAACATTTAAAAGCTTAATTTTTAAATATATTTCTTAAACTTTACGGCAATTTTTTATTTTTATTATATATTTTATGAAAACAGACCTGTATATATTGCAGCGAGTAAAATTGTCTATAAATTATGAAATAATATCAGAAATTGATATTTAAACAGAACATTAAAATATGGCTTTGATAATTTAAATTCTTACATTAATTAAGAAAATTGCTCTTGGAAAGCAAAGCATTAATAAATTGAAAGTTAGACTATACGAAATTATAATAATTTCGAATAATGAAAAATATTAATTTGCTTGAAACAGCGTGTAATCTTCTGCTTTCATGCCGGAAATGATTAATTATGACTAAAAAAGAAACTTCCTCTAATATCTTAATAATTACTCATGAATGAAAGTACTTTACTATGTGTATGGAACATGATATGGAATATTAAATTTCACTTCAAAAAATACAATTAAAATATATAAAAAAAACAACAACATGTCAGCAAATTTTATATTTTCTTTTAGTAAATTTATACGTCCGTATCATGAATAAGAAATGGAATATTTTATATAGTTAAGGAGCTTTAAAGCAAAAATATATTGCATTTAATTTCAAGGGATATTGTTTAAAAATATATTTCAGCATTTTAAATTGATTTGTTAGAAAAATATATATTGGAAAATTAAGAAAAAAAAAATTTCCCTTAAAAACTTATAGAAAGCAAATAAGAATTCGCCATGATAAGCTTATTTTAAAATGTTGAACGAATTCATTTTGATGTGAAAATATATCAGTTAAATATTGGTTAATAATAAATAAATATTAAACAAACTTATTACCCATTGAGAAACTTCTTACCAATTATTACCCTTTAGTGTTGTCAGGTGTCCCTTGTAATCGGGATACCACTAATACAGGGTGATTAAAAAAAACGTGAACAAATTGATATGACAAATCTGGCATACAACAAGGATAAAAAAATCACATAGGAACATAGGGCCGCAAACCACTTATTGAGTCGCAAATACAGGGTGTTTCATCCTAACTCAGTTTGGGTTGACGGTAATAAATTTCAAAAAACAGAAGTATATTATAATAAAACATTTAACAGACATTCTCATCTTTGTTTTAAATGTTATAACACCAAACAAATGTGTTAGAAATTTGCATTATGTTCACCAGCAATATGCACTTGGCACTTCACATTTTGGACTCTGATAATCAGTTTATACGGTATCATCAATTGCTTGAGCAATTTGGTTTTCCAAATCTTTTCGTAAATTTATCTCATTTCACAAAAAATAAGGTACATATCATTGCATTTTCATTAAAATATTTATATTTTCCTCGAAATTATTACTTTCAAACCGGGTGTAGCTAGTATGAAACACCCTGTATTTGTGACTCAATAAATAGTTTGCGACCCTATGCTCCTATGTGATTTTTTATCCTTGTTGTATGCTTGATTTGTCATATCATTTTGTCCACGTTATTTTTAATCACCCTGTATTTTACAGTATATTACCATTTTTTATCAGAGATTATTCGGCCATTAGATAAAGCAAAGAAAATTAGTTTAAAATACTGATGTCTGCAGCATTTGAAACACACATTTACGCGTGAATCTAGTGGTCAATGACAATATTGCATTTAAAATATTGCATTTAAAATACATATATATTTGCGATGAATTGAATTTAATTTTTATATTTTTGGCCGTTAAACATTAACTTCAACTGAAAAAAAAAATGGTACATAAATTGATCTGGGAAAAGCAAAGTAATAATAAATAGAAAACTACACTATGCAAATTTATGACATTTTCGAATAATGAAAAAATTAAATTTGCTTGAAACAGCGTGTAATCTTCCGCTTTGATGCTGGCAACGATTAATTATGATTAAAACCGAAACTTCATCTTATATCTTAATAATAACTCATAAATAAAAATATCTTACAATGATCATGGAACATGGTATGGAATATAATATTTCACTTCAAAAAATACAACAAAAATATATAAATAAAATAAAACATGCCAGCAAATTTTATATTTTCTTCTAGTAAACTTATATCTCCCTGTCATGAATGAGAAATGGAATATTTTGAATCGTTAAAGAGGCATAAAGCGGAAATATTTTGCATTTAATTTCAAGGGAGTTTGTTTAAAAACACATTTGAGAATTTCAAGCAGATTTGTTTAAAAATATATACGTTAAAAATTTAAAAAAAAAAGCATTTTCTTTAAAAACCTATACAAAACAAATAACGATTCGCCAGAAATACAGTCGAGTCTCTATATAACGAAATCCACCGTTCCAGTAAAAAATTCGTTATATAGAGAAATTCGATGTATAGAGAATGATGTTAAAAATCGTATTTAATGTGTGAAATTTGAACAAATATTATTTTTGATCTTTTAAATTAAGAATTTGAAATGGTTAAAAGTAAATATTAACCTAACACTTTATTTCATAATTATTTAAGCTGTTTCAAAAAAAAAAAAAAAAAAAAAAAAAAAACAGACATTTATTTGAAAGCTTAGTGAAAATCAAATAAGGAAGACTTGCATTAATTTCAGACGAAGAAATCTGTAAATTTTTGTTGTTTTGATTTTAAAATTGTTACGCTGTCAAAAAAGCGCGTCTCAAAAAGAGCTAACTTTTAGCAAGGAATGAAAAATTGTAGTAAGCATTTTCCTCCATTTGAAGGCCTCTCTTATGTGCCTCTCATTGATTCCTCTCTTACATGTGTATCAATCCAATTGACTCTGTTTTGAGAAGGATGTGGAAAGGTGTGTGGGAGGTGGGATGAATTCGTTGGATTTAAAGAACAAGGATATAAATAATATAAAAAAACACTGAACGATAAATCCAAAGTAAGTGATGTAAAATTTATTCCACATGATTTCGAATCTTTTTTAAAACTGAATAATTTAAGACCAATTTATGAAAAAATTCGTTATATGGAGATAGATATTTCGCTATATGGAGACTGTTTTTAATGTAATCATGCGAAAAGGGGACCGTTCCTACAAAAATTTCGTTATATAGAGAAATTCGATTTATGGAGTTTCGTTATAGGGAGACTCGACTGTAGTTAATTTTCATATGCAAAATGTACTTATTTCAATGTAAAAATATATAAGTTGAATATTAGTTTATATTAAATAAATATTTAACAAAGTTTTTAATCATTAAATTCGAGAGGTGGCTCTCACTTACCACTAGTGTTGTGAGGTAACCTTTGTAAATCTGAAAGCCAAATGCTTTGGGTACTACACTGTAAGAAAAAAAAACCCGTCAAATTTACAACTGCTAAAACTGCTAGCAGCAATGTTGCTAGAAGTTTTGCCGTAAAAATTCCATTAAAGTTAGATGTAATTTTTTTTATTACATCTAATTTTACTGCAATTTTTACGGCAAAAACTGCTGGCAACATTTCTGCGTCGTAAATTTAACGGATTTTTTTACAGTTTATTTCGCACTTTTTTATCACAGAATATTCGGCAATTAAATAAGGCGAAGATAATAAGTTTTAAAATACGGTTTAGAGAGCATTTGGGACACTCCTTTAAGTGGAACACTTGTGATAATAGAGAATAACTTCTCGAGTGCAAAGGGTTAAATTTTGTATTTAAAAAAAAACAAATATTTGTTGCAAATTTCATTTAATTTTTCTATTTTTTGCCAACAAATATTAATTTTAACTGAAAACGAAAAAAAATCATTAATTCCTAAATAACTAATGCACGAAAATGCTATTATAAGAGATATATTTCAAGATGTGAAAATATGATATTTCGTTTATATAAATTAATTCATTTATAAATAAAAATAAGTAAAATAAAATAGATATTTATGAATATCTTTTTTATTTTTTAAATCAAATGAAAATATTTTAATGTTCAGTATTTATTATTTCAAAAATTCCTTTAACATTATTTTTAATCATATACAATATACGCCCTTGAATCCGCACAGCTGCAATGCAATGTTTCTTAAAACTACTTCCAAGAATACATTTTATTAAAATTAAAAAAATAAATAACATTATACAAAAAAGCTAGTAGGAATTTTAGAAGACGGACTGCAATTTTCGTATTTTCTGATGTTCTTCCAATGACATATAACATTAGAATTCTACAACGATTAAGGAAAATTCTTTTCTCAAAAAGCAAAAGAGTATTTTCTTTTTAAAATACAATGTAAAAAAATCTGTAAAGTTACTAAACTTTTTGTAGGAAACTGGGATTCCAAAAACATTTCCTGTAATAGAGCAAGAGCCCGTGACTGGCAGACCTTCGTTATTTTATAAAAGCTGAAACTTTCTCAGCGCAGTCTTCCAACAGAGATAGGAACGATGGGTCATTATGAAATTTGGATCATGGTGGCTTTGGCAGTGACCAGGGAGCAAAGGTGTAAAAAATACCAACTTACTTTCGTCATTTTATAAAGCGTAATTTTTTTATATTTCCTTTGGAATGATGTTAGAAATCACGTCATCCATTGGCAGACATTTCCTGTGGTTCCAACCCCCGCCCACTAAACTTCAATAATAGGAAATTCTACTTTCGTCATTTTATAAAAGCTGAATTTTATATATGTTACTTGGGTAACTACCAGAAGATATTTCCTCAGTGTGCAGACAGTTTTGGTGGTTCCAACCCCCGGCCGACAGACATATACAGCGGCTTCTCAATACACTAGAGTATGCGCGAAACAGATATATTCTCCGTTTTCCCTTAAGTCGGAAATTGGCGACAGTTATTTGAGGTTGTTGCATGTAATTCTACGGTTGTTGACATTTTGAAAAAAGACCACGATGAAAGAAAAAAAAATGTAATTTAACAAATTAGAACGACTATTTGGAAAATGATATTTTCAAAGACTAAAATTTTAAAGACTTAAAAAGGAATTCTATACTTAATAATAATAATAAACATCATTTTTAAGATGACCATAACGAGTCATATATTACGTAGGCCATGCATTAAACATTAATATTCCTAGACCATAAATAAAAAAAAAACCCGTAGTTTATTGTTATATAACTTTAACTGTTTAAAATGTGCATTTTTATTTGATGGAGTTAATCAGGCTGACTACCTCTTATTACGTATGATATGGATTAAACATTAATATTCCTGAACCCATCTTATAAAAATTTTAAATGAAATTTCAGTTTTACAATTGTTTTGAACTGCAAATTTTTAAACTTCTAAACATTGCACATTTTAAATTTTTATACCGTTGCATATAGAAAAAAATGCACTTTTGAATGAAATTCGTTTGAAATTTTTATGACAATTTGTTTTCAAATTATTATTATTATTTAAAGTTTTTATTACTTTTTTGTCATTGTGGGAACAGAAGTAAACCATTTTTGGACATTAAAAATGGAGCAATCAGAAAATGAATAAAATGCGGAATTCAACCAATAAAAACATTCAGATATACTTCGGATTTCCCAATTCTCTACCGAGGATAACAACTATTTTCCAAATTACCAAAAAAAAGTTATTTATTTATGAGTATTAATGAACATTAGTTTCGAATTCTCTCCGAGCTTGGAAAAACTTATCGCCAAATATTTAAAAATATCGCCAAATTTGAAGACAAAAATTAAGAAATCATAAATATTGTCGATTTGGCTATAGATTACTAATTTGGCACAATTCTCATTCAAATTCAGAATTTACGAAATTTCTTTTTATAGGGTTCGTAGCATTTGATCTTCTTAAAATTTCAGTAAAATTTTCAATGAGATAATAATCAAGCATTAAAGAATTTTTAATAACTCATAAAATTGAGTCGCATAAAAAAAAAAACAATTAAACAAAAACAACGAATATGAAAGCTATATCCTCCCCCTGGCACATGCCGATATTGCTGTTTTATTATGTACTTTTTTATCAATAAAAAATTAACATGGAAAATACTATAAATAGCAAAATGCATTAGATGTACATAGTTTTAACTAAAAAAATCTGCACATATATTTTTTAAAATAGTGAAATATATGGGATTTTCCTTCTTCGTTTTCTCTTCAATGCAGCAACCTCAAATAACTGTCGCCAATTTCCGACCCAAGGGAAAACGGGGAAAATGTCTGTTTCGCGCAGACTCTAGTGTATTGAGAAGTCGCTGTATATGTCTGTCGGCCGGGGTTTGGAACCACCAAAACTGTCTGCACACTGAGGAAATATCTTCTGGTAGTTACCCAAGTAACATATATAAAATTTAGCTTTTATAAAATGACGAAAGTAGAATTTCCTATTATTGAAGTTTAGTGGTTGTCGGCCGGGGGTTGGAACCACAGGAAGTGTCTGCCAATGCAGGACGTGATTTCTAACATCATTCCAAAGGAAATATAAAAAAAAATACGCTTTATAAAATGACGAAAGTAAGTTGGTATTTTTTACACCTTTGCTCCCTGGTCACTGCCAAAGCCACCATGATCCAAATTTCATAATTACCCATCGTTCCTATCTCTGTTGGAAGACTGCGCTGAGAAAGTTTCAGCTTTTATAAAATAACGAAGGTCTGCCAGTCACGGGCTCTTAGACTATAACGGTAACAGCAAGAATTTAAGTTTCAGAATCGGTTACACGAAATTTTCCTGTAACATTTACGTGAAAAGTTCCTGGAATCCCAGTTTCCTAGAAAAAGTTTAGTATCTTTACAGATTTATTTACAGTGTACTACACGTTCAAATCCACGTCTGTCACCGTGGTAGACCGCGTTATTCCCCGGTGATTAACAGCCTAAAATGTGATATATAACTAGAAATATATATATATATATATATATATATATATATATATATATATATTGTTTTAAGTATTTACTGATAATTTATTTAAAATTTACTTCACTTTTATTTATTGCGGTATTATACTTTCTTAATAATTAATTCTTAATAAAAAAATCCGTTAAATTTACAGCAAACACTGCTGACAGCAATGTTCCCAGCAGTTTTTACCATAAAAATTGCAGTAAAATTAGATGTAATAAAAAATATTACATCTAATTTTACTGCAATTTTTCGGCAAAAACTGCGGGCAACATTGCTGCCAGCAGATTTTGCTGTGACTTTAACGGATTGCTTTACAGTGTGACTAAAGCTGCCAAAAGTTTAGTTTTGGTCACAGAGAAACTCATCGGGTTAAGCGCAGTTTAAACATTTGAAATTTAATATCAAAAATATGAATGTCTAAAACAGAATTCAACCATAATTTTTCATCCTGTCAATGGTTAATTATAACTGAAAATCTTAATTTTGTCATTGATATATATAAATTATTCATAAATAAAAATGTTTTCTTAATGGAAATAGTTCGTGATTTGAAGTAAAAACTACTTTTAACTTTTTTTATAAATAGCAATGATTAATTATGATTGAAAACAAGATATTTGTCATAGATATCTGACCTACTCATGAGTAAAAAATAAAGATTGATTAATGTCAGTAGTTAGAGATTCGAATTTAATCCCTATTTACTTATTTTTCATGTTCGCACTGTTTAATTATGACTAAAAAGCAGAAAATTGCTTTAGATATACAAAGTGTTCATAAGTAAAAATGCTTTCTTAATGTAAATGGTTTGTGATATGAATTTAAAAGTGCATTTATTTTTTAATGCTTTTGGTGATTAATTGTATCTGAAAACAAAATAAATTACAGACTTATAAATTACTCACGAGTGAATATATTTTTTAGGTTAATGGTTCGTGTTCTGAACGATAATATTTCAAATAATAAATAAATAAACAAAATAAAGCGTCGCACCAAGCTTCAGTTTCTTCTTTTAAGCTTACAGATTGATATCATGAATGAGAAATTGTAATTTCTTAAAAGCTTTCTAACTTTTACATAAAACATATTAAAACCGATGTTATAGATTTATTTAAAGGATTTATTTAAAAATATCTTTGAAAAAAAAGAGTAAATATGTTTTTATTAGTCAGAAAATATATAAGATTGTATAATATTTTACAAATAAAACTTCACTTGTAAAGTAAAATACATTCATTTTTCAATTGATCACTATATATAAAAATTTAATAATTTCTCATAACCTGTTTTTTATTATTATTAAGAATTTCATAAAAAATAGATATTTTTGCAGTATCATTAGTGTAACTGAACATCGAATATATTCAGCAATATATATATCAATATACTAGGGGCGATTAAATGAAAAGTTACGAAACATCCTAACTACCAAACCTGTTGAAATTTGAATATGCCGCTTTGGAATAAAGTAGTGAGAAATTGAGAGATACGATTGGAGTATCCCCCGTAGTTGTGAACATGCGTAGGCGCTTGTGCATGAAGGGGGAGAGAAGCAGACAGTAAGTGAGTTCAGTCCAATTAACGCGGCAGTGTGTGTGAGGCCATCATGGCTTTCCCATTGCAAAATCCGATGGTTAAAAAACAGCGAAGTGTTATCAGATTTCTCACTGGGTCAGACTTTGATCAGACACCTCGCTGATCTTTAATCATCGGATTTTGCAATGGGAAAGCCATGATGGCCTCACAGGCCTTGCCGCGTCAATTGGACGGAACTCACTTGCTGTCTGCTTCTCTCCCCCTTCATTTACAAGTGCTTACGCATGTTCACAACTACGCTAGATACTCCAATCGCATCTCTCGATGTCTCACTACTTTATTCCAAAGCGGCATATTCAAATTTCAACCAGTTTGGTAGTTAGGGCGTTTCGTACCTTTTCATTTGATCGCCCCTAGTATATATATATATATGTATAATGTTGCTAAAAATATTTTTAGCTGCCTTTGCTACATATTAAAAATGCATAAAACATACCATAAATAGGATTTTTTTCGGGTGTCCCGGTAATTGTAGAATGAATTCTATGTTCGCCATGCTCTGAAGTAGGAATCTTGTATTTGTAATATAATTACATGTTTTCCTACAAAAAAATGTTAATTTTACAATATAATACCGGGCGTCTTTTTAAAACCGTAAAATTAGCAGTAATATATTGTAAAATTAGCAAGTAATATACCGTTAAATAGTAATGTACTATTTAATTCATTTATACGACAGTACATTACTGCATCTTTTACTGAATAATGCTATTAAAATTACAGTATTATACTGTCAGCATTATCTAGACCTAGAGGTTCTTTCAAATTTATTTGTAGAAAATGTACACGCCGGTAGACGGGATCTTAATTAGCGCATTTCGTAAAAGAATGTTAGTGCGAAAATGCAGTGTTAATGCTATAGAGCTGCTGTTGAGTTCAACGACTGAAAGCGCTTCACTAAATTGAATAAACATTCCCGCTCGTATTTTGGGAAACATTCATTGTAACAGCAATATGGAGCTTACCGACATGCATTTCATGCATGTGGTTTTGCAAAAAAAAGGGCTCATACCTAACGCACTTCCAAAAGTTCTCGAACCTTTCGAAGGAAATTCTTCTACTGTGCATAATATTGCTTTTTCCACTGTGATAAATTCTGAAATATCTTCCAGTGTCCGTATTACGGCTTGTCACATAAAATAATCCACTGGCGCATAACTCCCGATGGAGACACGCCCACCAGTGGCCGAGAGGTTCTGACCTCTCTACTGGTAGAAGGCAGGTGCTGGGTTCGAACCCAATCGCGTCCGTCGGCCTAACCATTCGGAGTTTTCCGTGGTTTTCTTAGAACATTGATTTTTCTTGCGTAAATAGGGGTTAGGTTCCCTTAGAAAGACTTCCACGGAGGGCATTCCACTCTTTTCGAGCCTATATCCCACGTGTAGATAATCAGCCGTCATAAAATAAACCAAACCAAACCCGATGAAGACACCCAAATTTTCTGCGATCTAGAAGATTCCTACTTGGAAATCATTCCATGTACATCCTTTGAGGAACCGTTCTATTTTCTTGTGTATTCTCATTAATGAAGTGCATATTGGTCATCTTGAATGACAATTCAAGCATCGAATTTATCCACAGAATTTAACAACGCCCTCTACCGCCTCATCACTGCATTTCAGTAGCCACATTCTTATAGAAAATTTGCTTACTAAGGTCTTCTTTACCTGTCTTTACATTTCTGACATACAATTTTTTTATATCCAGCATTACCCTCTAAGCGTTTGGCGCGTAATATTCCGTTCACTAAATAAGAGGTTTCACGACAATATAAGCAATATTTAAGGTTATATAATTTTATAGATTTAAGGAATTTTCAATACATTAAAGAATGATAAATACCTTCAAGAATTATATATATATATATATATATCTTTATAAATTTTCCCACTTTTTTAAAATTTTAGGCAAAACAGAATGCAGAAGAAACAAAATTATAATTTCACCCTTTTCAAAAACAGTCAGAGGGATAGAAGACTAACCTATTTATTAACCACAATGCAATAACATTTCCCACTTTTTTGTTTTAAACACTTTTTAAACATAATTTGCGAATAAAATTGAAATTCAATTCAATTTGTTTATTTTGATGTTTATGCTTTCTTGCTGAATAATATAAAAGATTACTGCTCAACTTATTTTTCCGGCGTCGCAAAGTTTTATTTTTAAACTAAATAAAATGTACTTTGCTTTTATTATAGAGCTTGGAAAATATTATTTGATGCAAAGTTATAATTCTGTTGAACCATATATGGTGCATTATTGCATTTGCAGAACGTGTTTCAAATATGTCACGAGGAAATATAATGTTGAATATCATATTTTCTTTTTTATTTGTGGCTACGGAATTCAGTCTGTTATTACTGCAATATTTTATATCATGGAACTAAATTTGAAAAAAATATATTGCTTTTATAGAAGAAGAAACATGATGTTCTTTCTTTGTAAAATTTTGTCACATCTGCGTCGGAAATATTAAATTGGCCATACTTCGATTTTTTTTCTTACATTTTTACCAATAATGGGTACATATCACCCGCCCGCAAGTGAAGTGACATATCACGAAAAAGTAAATTTGACAAGGAACACACAAAAAAGGCATGAATACACGATAAGATGAAATAATAGCACTTAGCTATTTTTACATGAATAACAAGGTGGAAATTGCACGTCAAGCGTTGCAAATAAGGCGCGTTCTTAATTTATCGAAATTTTAAAAATATTCAGATCTTGGTATATTATTATACAGCGTAATAGCCGAAATCTTTTGCGTGTCCCTGTAAAAACCACTTGAATTCTATTATACAGGAAGTAGCTTATAATAAACTTCAGCAACGTATATCTATTTTATAAAATGTGAAGTCAATTAATGAAATTAAAACGCGCTTAATCATTTTTCCGCCTCATACCATTATGCAATGCACTACTTTTTGTGACCCTGTAAATTAATAATAAATATTCTCTGTACCGCAGATTCTACAGGATGTATATTTTTTCCCATTGGCCACAATGTTAAAGAATGGTTTTCATTGTCTCCGTAATTAAACTATACATCCGATTTTTATAAAATTAGAAATAACCCAACCAAATCATACAACAACTATACATTTCAAACGATTCGGTTGAGTTGTTTTTGCTCTATTGTATGCGGATGGACGGACAGACGGACGGATTGAATGACGACCATATGTGCTTATTTGTATAATTAGGAACGCATCTAAAAACGCGCTTTAAAGTGTAAAATTCTTACGAATGGAGACAAATATGAAGTTTGGAGGGTGAAGTTATATTAATTTCCCGCACATCCTACACTCTTCTGAGGAAACGAATGGGCATATAGTGTAATAAGTCAATTCTCTGTATAACGTCACTTATTAAACTTCTTCCATAACAAGAGGCACGTTTGACAGGCATTATAGTGGAATAAAATGAAAAATAAATTTTTAAGAGATGTGTCATTTTCTTTGAAGGTGAGGGCTTTTAGTCTTGCTTTATGATTTTTTTTTTAATTATAATTTGTAAGTTGTGGTTTTGGAATATTGTTGAAATGCAAATGGTGGATGTTTGTTATGCTTTGAATATAAATAAACACTATTTAGGAACATTTAAAGTAAGTCAAAACTTTTTTTTATATAAAATACACTGTAAGTATTTTAGATTTATGGGTGTATATAGAGTAATGTGTAGCGGAGGTCAATATTTAGGCTCTTCCATTAAATAACAATAAATGGATAGATTTGAAGGATGATATTATAAGGTACCCTGGGGTAATAACGCCACGTTAAGGTTCTACCAATTTTCACGGCTCAGTTTTAGTTTCTATTTTTCAAACAAATATATAATTTGATACAGTAACTCATTGACTATCTATATAAAAAAAATAATTTAACAGATATGAATACATAAAATGTAATGGCGGGATTTCTTGACCAATGCTATTTGGCGTTATTACCCACCTATATGGGTAATAACGCCATGCAAACAAAACTATGAAATGAGTTTGAATAATTGACTGTAAATTGCCCAATACTAAAAATACAAACTCTCAGCTCTAGAAATTGACAAATTGTATCCTAAGCTATTGAAAATGTTCCATTTTTTGTGAAAGTGTAAGAAAAATAAAGGTGTGATGTGTGTGTGTGTGTGGGGGGGGGGGGGATGAGGCAAAAGAATATCCGACCATGAGCTTTTTTTGCTTAAAAAGGACTACTTAAATAGAATTATTAGAAACATTGCACAGTTTTGACTGTGTTTACTTGAATCAGTATTTAGGATGTAGCTCGGCCACTGTAGGGAATCAACCGGGGTAAAAATTGCAAGAATTGGCGTTATTACTCCGTTATAGTTATTGCGCTGTACATTTTAAATTACAAATTATCTCGAGAAGATATCCAAAATCTTCAACAAAATTTTGAAAGTCCGTGAAATATACTACAAATTTATGTAATTAACAAAGTCTTTCCGGATAAAAAAATAGTCTTCACATCACAAAACGTATCTCGCAAATTTTAGATCAAGCGTTAATTTTAGCTGCTTGTAAAAACAATAAGACCTAAAAATGAAACAAATTAACTTGAAGCTACTTTTTGCGATTTATATGACTCAAAACCCTTCTGCGCAGAGCACATGGGTGTCATTTACCAGATTATTTCATAATTATGCAAAATATTAGCACTTGGCGTTATTACCTCGTCTGGCGTTATTACCTCAGGGTACCTTACTTTATTTATAATCTTAATAAGTCATAATAATAAGTTTTGTTATCTTAATAATCTTGCACTTTTATCTACAAAAATCATAAATCAACTTACCAAAAGCACTTTTGGTATTATTTGCACGCTAGCCGTCTTTGATAGGGATAACGCAGAATTATAAATTGCATGTTTACGGGTTATGTGGTGTGGCGACAAGCATATGGCACATTGAGGAAACAGTTTAATTCGAAATAACAGATCCATTTATTCATTCAACTCAAATGTTAAACTTATTTAAAAATATATACATAAAACTCTAGCATTTCTAGAAAATCTCGTTTTTTAACATATTAATAACATAACAACAGCACAGAATAGCTTTAAACTCAGCAGTTTAATTGTCCGTCCATCATACCTTATAGAGATGTTTCCTACTATACATACTTACTCAATGCATAAACTGGAAATAAAAATATGCATAGAGTTAGAGTTAAAAAACAGTGCTTTTTCGACCGAAATGCAAAAAGGAAAATGGATTATAATGATCACTTCCAAACAAACCACTTTATAAATTTTTGGGGGGACAAGACTTTGTCGAGATTTTCTCCTAATTACGTGCTTTTTAACATATTGACGTAACAAGATAACTCGTAGGTTGCATTCTATCCTAGGAAACCAACTATCAGTTGTCTCGTAGTCGGCAGTCAATGCGTTTATTCTATTTTTTCTAAACACCGTTTTTAAAAAACAGAAATGCATGACACATCCTTTAACAACATTTCCAAGAGAAATCAACTTTAGTATTTATATTAGAAAAATACTGGTGGGAATTTTTAATAACATAATGTGATTAAATCAAATAGTCATTTTCGGCCAGAATTATGAAAATTGTCCTAGCAGTCAACGTGTTAACCCCTTGGGGGCTAGCAACACGTATACGTGCTACAAAAAGGCTTAGGAAACCCTGTCCATCCACAGCATTAAAATTCTACTGACAAATTTGTCTACTTTAATCGGAGCATTTTCTCGATTTAATAAACCAAAAATTTCTATTTTTAAAAACCAGTGTCCAAACATTAAAAATTTCTTAAAAGGCTCCCGTCGCGAAGGGGTTAACAACCAATGTGGACAAAATTGTTCAACAGAAAAAAGTATTAATGAGAATCGTCACATTTGTAGTTACCATTATTCGAATAGCCCTTACGCTCTTCGTCCCACCAGTCTGTACAAAACAGTTTTCTCGATCCAATCCTCTGCAACTGGTTTTCTAAAGATTTCTAATCAGCGTGGACATATCTTCAGTTTTTAAGCACATTTTGGCTTTTTAAGGTTATTTTTACTCTATTTTTTGGTTAAAGATTTTGGTTTATTTTCAGCAGTGTTATCCTCAAGCTGCTTTTTGCGCGATGACTTAAAATTTGCAATTTTCAGCTCAATTATTATCTCGCAGCATATTTGGATACTGTAAAAATCTAATAGGTTGGCGTAAGATGACGTTGGTAATGTTGAACCTATATCTAGCGGAAACCGCAGTCAATTTTTTTTTCACATTAAGTATGCGTCTTTTCTTTTCATAGCTTTACTGTCTTTAGTATTACTATTACTTATTGAATACAATTATCTTTCCTTCTCATTTTAGAGCTCTGTAAGTTAAGTAACCTACGTAGTTCAAAAAGTATATTCTATCAAATCAGTAAATAATATATGATGATTTTGTATCTACAGAACCGTTATTTTAAAACCTGCATTAGCATCTGTTTTCCAAAGGCAGGTGCTAATATTTACACATTTTGGTAAAGCACACTCTTGTACTTCCGTCACTAAATATCTTTTAAACATCAGTAATGCAATCTATTGATATGCAAATTTAAATCACTTAAATGACAGATAGCCCAATAACAGCTTAATCCATAAAAATAACAACAAAATAATTCAGCTTTGTAATCTTGACTAAGATTATGTTTTCAACAAACAATCAAGTGCGAGTATCAATCGTGCTCAGAGGTTTCCGTACAAGTCAAATTAGTAACAGCATCATATTATTTTTTTTTTAAATCTTGTCTAAAAAAATAATAATACTTTGTAAAAAAGTATACATTGTTCGGTAAGGTATAAAGCTATATATACTAGAAAAGTATGAATGCGTATATTATAAAATTATTAACAGATATGACTCGAAATAATATCAGATATTGCTATTCTGTATAATTCTTTTTTCAATCTTATTTTAATCTGTTTTCTCTTGTTTGTATATTTTATTAATGGTCTTAATTCGGTACTGATCATAAAACTGATGCACATTTAAATTCCGTTTCGCTTTTCATAAAACTAAACTCAACGTAATAATAATCATTTTTTTTACAATGCAGCTGAAGTAAAACCCTTGTTTCAAGCTTAAATTTGTGATTATGCACTTTGAAAGTACGTCGCGAATTTACAACACTGCAATGACTCGTGCCGCGTTTTTCCAGACAAATATATAGGCAGCCAAACAGACAAAAAAAAAATCATTACCACATTTTAATTTTTTAGAGTGTTAAAAAAATAATTTTTAGCCTCAAAATGAAAAAAAAATCTTAAGACATAAAACATTCCTTATTACATATTCTTTTTACAGTTTGATAAAATAATTAGATCAACTACTAAGAATGTATTCATTAAAAATACAATACATTGCTCAATGGTGCACAAAACAACAATTTTAATATGATGTACAATTAAAATAAAATAAAAATATCAATGTTTCGCGCCGTCTTCTGCGGCCATCTTCAGGAAAATAGGATAATGAAAGGACTAAGTTTGTTTCCTGATCGAGAGATAATATTTCTAATAAATTAAAATCGAAATGAATTAAAAGTTTTAAAATGTTGCCACTTACACGTGAGTAAAAATTAAAATATTGCAACAAGATAAAATATTTGAACTATTTTAATTGAAAAAATTTTAAAATATATTTCAATTGTTCAATATTATAAAATTTTAAAATTTTAAAATATTGAACTATTTTAATTTTTACTCACGTGTAAGTGGCAATATTTTAAAACTTTTAATTCATTTCGATTTTAATTTATTAGAAATATTATCTCTCGATCAGGAAGCCAACTTAGTCCTTTCATTATCATATTTTCCTGAAGACCGCCGCAGAAGACGGCGCGAAATGTTGATATTTTTATTTTATTTTAATTGCACAAGTTCATATTAAAATTCTTGTTTTCTGCACCATTGAACAATGTGTTGTATTTTTAATAAATACATTCTTAGTAGTTAATCAAATATGCTTTTGATATCAAATAAATTTTATGGTGCAATTGTCCAGCATATATTTATAATAAGATCAATTTATATCATGTGAAATCTCCTATTTTTGCTTATTTTTCCGGCGACGCATTTGCAAATAAATAGTCTACATCAATCACTGTTGTAAGCTTTTAATTCGTTTTTCATGCAGGATCAAAATAAATGTAAAATATGAATCGCTCTTTAATGCTGCAAAATTCGATAAAATGTAAATATTTTTTTTCACTTTTTTTACATCAACATTATATCATATTTATAAATTTTATTTAATGAACTGCAAATAAACATGAGCCTTATATGAAAAGATGGGAGATTGATGAATTCTCTTTCAGTTTTCCAACTTTAGTACTTTCTTTCCAAGTCATTATTTATCCTTTTTCCACATGATGCAAAATATTCTAATGACGGCAGGAAAGTTTAAAGAAAATTATTGAAAATCTTGTAAAAATAATTTGTGCTAGAGTGATGAATAAAATGTATTGCTGTATCATACCAGATTTTTAAACATTCTGCATAAAGTAAACAGGTTAAAATAAAAGAAATTTTATGTGACATTTAAATATTTTTTTCCCTTATTTTTAGCATCGATATATTATCATATCAATAAATTATATTTAATAAAGGGAAAAAATAAATTTTGAAATGAGATAAGAATTTAATTTTTTTTTAGTTTTAAATATTTTCCCCAAATTATTATTTATCGCTTTTTAGCTCACACGCTATAAAAAGTCTGAGAGCTTATGTGCCCTCCCCAGGGGCGTAAACCACCCTAGTCGCGTAGGGGGGTGTAGGCTCATAAATTTCCGACTCCAAGAAGGAAAATTTCCGAGTACTATGGACAACCTTAGGACTAATATACAGGGTGATTCAAAAAAACGCTGACAAATTGATATGACAAGTCAGGTATATGACAAGGGTAAAAAATCACATCGAACATATCGCCGCAAACCACTTGAGTCACAAATACAGGGTGTTTCATCCTACTCAATTTCGGTTAACAGTAATAAATTTCAGAAAACTGAAATATATTGTAATAAAACATTTAACAGACATTCTCCCCTCTGTTTTAAATGTTATAACACCAAACAAAAGTGGTAGAAGTTTGCATTATGCGCGCCAGCAATATGCCCTTGACACCTCACATTTTCAACTGTGATAATCAGTTTATACGGTAATCATCGATTGCTTGAGCAACATGTTTTTCCAGATCTTTTAGTAATGTTATCACATTTCACACAAAATAAGGTACATATTGTTGCATTTTCATTACAATACTTTTATTTTCCTCGAAATAATTACTTTCAAACCGGGTATAACTAGTCTGAAACACCCTGTATTTGTGACTCAATAAGTAGTTTGCGACCCTATGTTCCTATGTGATTTTTTATCCTTGTTGTATGCTTGATTTCTCATATCTTTTTGTCCACGTTTTTTTTAATCACCCTGTATGTATACAGTCGGCTCTCGTCAATTGGAATTCGTCGGGACCACAAGAAATATTCGAATTATCCAGCGTTCGAATTATGGAAAATAAGAGAGGAAAACATGTTTAAAGAGGTACTATTTCAAAGGAATTAATGTTATAATATTTTTTTTAACTATTTCGGTTGTTATCATTAAAATATGATTTAATATCAAATTAAAATATATAAATACATAAACTGATTAAAGTATTAGAAATAAGCAGAAACGAAGATAGGGTGGAGGTGTTATTGATGAACACACAGGGCACTAAAAAAGAGGATAGCAAATGCCTAGGACTGTATGTATACTTGTTTAGAACAATTCTGACAAAAACAAAAGAAAGAAAATTATTTCAAAGATCTGAATACCGTAAGAAAGTAAAATAAAAGGAAAAAAAATAGGAGTTTCGTTAGTTCGAATTAAACAAAGTCAACAGAAAAAGAGTTTGAATAAATGAAAATTTTTAACGTTATTCTGCTATTGAAAATCGGAACTTCATGTTTAGTTCGAATTAAGCGAAAATTCGACTTATCAGATTTCGAATTAAGGAAAGCCGACTGTATATATATGTATATTCATATATAATTCTCAAGATAATTCTGACTTAGTGTATCGAGTTAGTCAAATAATCTCATGTTATTATTAGTCTAATATAACCATATATTTCCCCCATAATTAGAAGGTCTCCTGATGGGATACAATAATCGTACCACCCGAGAGGGCCACGCGAATAAGCAGTCACAGGGCTTTCCAACGATATATCATTTGAAAGGTGCCGGCTAAATTTAGAAAAGTGGTTGCCCGTGATATATCACAAGAGAGAGGTAGACCATATTTAGGAAATTGTTCTCCCTAATAGAATAGACCCTTCCCCTAACTGATTTTCATATATTATAAATGATATTTATCGGAGGTCCCCATAAAAAACCCAAATTAAAATGATAAAACGCTACAATTTCGAAAAAGATCGAAAATTGTCCCCGGTAGAGAAATAGGAGGGGGTCAGCGGGAAGAAAGAAAGATTTATAATATGAAAGAGTGATCTGAGGGCTTTTCTATGATAGGTTACATGATAGGTCCAAAAAAGTATGGAATTTTTCCACCCCACTTTAACATCCTCGGAGAGTGAAAAATTTAAAATATCGCTGAAACACGCATTTAATTAGTTTTTAATAATTTTATTTTCTGCCGTTTCACGCTCTTAAAAAAAAGACTGCTGAGATGCGCCAAATTTCCGAAATGTTTCGACCCCCTTCCTTTTTTAACCCCCTTATGGGGAATTTCTGAAATCGTTCGATTATGTGTTTGATAATTTTTTCAGTAGATTTATTTTCTGAAATTCCACGCTCCCACCTTAAATGTTTGCTGAGATATGGCAAGTTGTTCCAGAATTTTGACCCCCCCCCCCGCCGCTTGTCCCTCTTAGGGGGATAATTTCAAAAATTCCATCTTAGTGCACGCTAACATCATAAGTATTTTCTCTCCAATTTTCCAGCTGTAAGTTTTGTAACTGACACATAGGGTGGGAGGTCCATCGCCCGGTCGTCTAGATGCCCAAGCGTGTAAGAGTTACGTTGAAGAGAAAACAATGTTCTATATTTGGTGATACCCATCATTTTTCCGATTAAACAAATTATATATAATAGTATTAATAAAAATATTTAAAAATTGAATACAATTGATTCAGGAAAAAGAAAACGAACGTATTATTTCTGAGAGAAGTAAACTCGTATAGACTGTAAAATATCCAGATTATTTTGAGACAAAAATTCAAAGTATTTGGGTATTTTCAATTTTCATCCTGTATCATATAAATTTCTTAAGCACCTTTTTAAATCAATCAAAAATTATGTAACAAAGTAAATAAAAACAATTTCACATTTTTATTTTTTTTAAAAATAAAATAAAAAACAATTTCACTTTTTTTTTTTTTTTTTTTAACCATTGAAAAATGGTTGTTGTTTTCGGTAGAGGATTGACAAAATGACGTGGTCACTTTTGAATTTAAATTAAATTCTTTACTTTTAGAAGAATTTTTATTTCAATTTAAATTAAATTCTTTACTTTTAGAAGAATTGTTATTTGAATTTAAATTAAATTCTTTACTTTTAGAAGAATTTTTTTTTAAATTTAAATTAAATTCTTTACTTTTAGAAGAATTTTTATTTGAATAGGAAATTAAAATGTTTAAAATCATTGCAATAAAGGAAAAAACTAACAAATTTAAAAATGGGTAGACGGAAATTAACAGATACGGAAAAAGCCGAAGCCAAAGAAATGAATGACCGTGAATGTCGCATTCAATGACATTAAACATAATACGCATACTTAAACAATCATAAAGTGATTTTTATTTCGACTTTTTATTGATGTTTTACTAATTTATTTTATTTTATTTATTATTATTATTATTATTATTATTATTATTATTATTATTATTATTATTATTATTATTATTATTATTATTATTGGTAAAATAAAAAGAAAACACAAAATTAGTTAGTAGGAATAATTAAAACCATAATTATTTTCAATTAAAGGTAAAATTTGTATGGAGTGGAAAATATCCAGATTTTGATATGGAAAAATACAAAATATTTGTATTTCAGTTTTGAATTTTAATGGGATACCACCTAAATTCTGTGATACATATTTCTAACTAAATTTAAAATTTAAGTAAAAAAATAGAAGTTCCTTCACTTTAATCAGTATATCTTAAAATTTTGACACTAAACTAAAAGCTTTCCGACAGTAAATCAATACAGGTGGATTTCGATATCTCGAAGCCAAAAGGCACAGGAAAAAAAAAAAAAAAAAAAAAAAAAAAAAAAAAATCGGAATATTAAGGTTTCATTCAAAATATCACGGTTACAAATAACATTAACATTGTTAGAATATGTACATAAACTTTTTTTTTTTCCTCATATCGAGGTTTCCGAGTACACAATGTTTGTCAAATCAAAAATTTTCTGAATAGATTTATCAGAAAAATAAAACCCTATATATTAATAAATTATATTAATTAATTAGTAAATTAAGGTACTTAGTAAATTACCAGTTAGTTAAATTAATTAATAATAGTTCCGGATAAGAATAAATTTGTTTTTTATTTTTCTAATTAGAAACTGTAAGTGGAAATAAATCCGATTACGAATAAAATTTTATAGGTTTTCTTCGATCTAACTTGTTTTTCTTATTTAATTATAAACTATAAAAATATTTCTCCAATTCATAAATATTTATAAATTAATACTTTTTTTCGGCTAACTTTTCTTTTTTCTGATCAAACAAGAATTTTTCCGACTGACTTTCCATTTTTATAATTTATAATTTATTATAGGTTAATACGTAAATACTATTTTTTCCGACTAAACATGTCTTTTTCCGATGGAACGGAAAACTTTCCGAATGATATTTTCGTTTTTCCAATTTATAAGTTTTTATAGGTTAATACCATTTTTTTCCGATCGGACAAGAATTTTGACGACTGATTTCGTTTTTCCAATTTATAAGTTTTTATAGGTTAATAAGTAATACTATTTTTTCCGACTAAACATGCCGTTTCCGATGGAAACGAAAAATTTTCCGAATGATATTTTCGTTTTTCCATTTTCCTATTTATAAATTTTTATGGATTAATGCCATTTTTTCCGATCGAACAAGAATTTGTCTGACTGATTTTTCCGTTTTTCCAATTTATAAGTTTTTATAGGATAATACGTAATACTATTTTTTCCGACTAAACACGCCTTTTCCGATGTAACATGAGATTTTCCAAATGATATTTCCATTTTTCTATAGGTCTAAGTTTTTATAGGTCAGTACCATATTTTCCGACTAAACTTTTTCCGATCGATCTGGGAATTTTCTGACTGATTTCTTCTTCGGGGGGGGGGGGGGAGGTGCATACATATGCATATATTATTTTCGACTAAACGTACAATTTTCCGATCAAACGGGAATTTTTCCGACTGACTCTTCATTTTTCCAATTTGTAAGTCTTTATAGGTAAATACCATTTTCCCGACCAAACATACATTTTTCCTATCGAACTCGAATTTTTCCGACTGATTTTTTCGTTTTTCCAATTAGTAAGTCATTAGAGTAAATAACTTTTTTCCGACTAAACGAACATTGTTAAAATTTGTAAGTCCTTATAGGTAAATACCATTTTTAAGACTAAACGTACATTTTCCCTATCGAACGGGAATTTTTACGACTGATATTTTCGTTTTTCCAATTTCTAAGTCTTTGTAGTAAATAACATTTTTCCGACTAAACGGACATTTTCCCGACTGATTTTTTTCATTTAGCCAATTTATAAGTTTATATAGATAAATACAATTTTTTTCCCGACTAAGTTCATAGTTTTACCGATAAACACGAAATTTTCCGACTGATTTACTCGAGGGGGGGTGGCGCACCCCCCCATACCCCCCCGGGATTTACGCCCCTGGCCCTCCCGTTCCATATATATGTATGTGTGTATGTTTGTTACGCGATAAAAGATATCCTTTAAATTTTGGATATCGCTTTATTCGGATAAGGCGCTTTATTAGTCAGTTTTGGGAGTTCGATCGATAAGTGTAAAAGGAGTAGGAACCTAGTAGAGGGAGGGCAAAGATTCCTCCTTAATTTATAGGAATGGGTTTTTCATGCAGAATAATCATATTTTATACAAATTTTAGATATAAGATAATTCTGATTTGGAGTCTCCATGATTAAGTTTGGGAGTTCATTGGGTAAACATATGGGATAGCGGAGGGCTAATTCCCCTTAATTTAGATAAACAAGTTTTTCAAACAGAATTATCAGATTACATTTAAATTTTAGATATAGGATCCTTCTGATGAGACATTTCTATTATTGGTATTGGGTGTTCTTTGAGTAGGTAGAAAGGGGGGAATTGAGGGTTAACACCGCCCTTAATTTAAATAAGAGTGTGTTTCACAAAGAATTTATTGATTTGCTTCAGAATTTGGATATATTTTCATTCTCATAAAGCGCCCCTGTGATATATTTTAAGGATGCACTGTGTAAGTAGGGAGGATCGGAGGGGGGAGACTCCATTTAGGTAAATGGTTTTTAATGCAGTATTGACCGATTTTCTACAATTTCTGGGTATGGGTTCATACTGATGAGCTGCTTTCCTGATTAGTTGTGTCGTTCTTTTGTTAAGTATAAAGACGAATGGTTGAACGATTATCTCCCCCTTAAATTACATAGGTTGGTTTTTACGCAGACTTATCCAATTTTCTTTAAAATTTGGATATAGATTCTTTCTGATAAGATGAATCTTTGAATATGTTTGGGGTTTTAATAATTAAATATAAAGGGAGGGACGAAGGCTAACCTTTTTTAAATTGTATAAAATGGTTTTTACGCAGAATTATCCGACTTGCTTCGAAATTTGGATATAGGTTGACTGTATGATTAGGCGTATCTCCGATTAGTTTTGGGGGTTCAATGATTTAAGTATAAAAAGGAGAAATGTAGGGGGGGGGTAATTCCCCAAATCCCTAAATGTATTTTTCTAAGGGCATTATTCCTTGAAAGAAAATGTTTGGTATGTACAATTAGTGTGCATAGCCTGTGAGCTGAATGCCATCAGTTTAACGGGCAATATTCGTTCGATATTTTAACATAATGACATGGTGACCAACTTGCTTATTTCTTATACCAATATTTTTATCTAGAAATACTTGGTTTATAAAATAGTACAATTTAAACAATTAAATAAAGCGAAAACAATTTGAAAATTTTACTGCTATACATAAAATCGGAACATCAAAATTTTATTGATTTACATAAAATAGCATCTATGCATAGAGCAAATTATTTAGAGATTGAAAATCTTCTAAAATTAAATTGCGTTAGAGTGGTTAAAAAATAATGCTGTATCACAACTCGTTTTAAAATTTTCTATACGAAATAAACGAGTATATATAAAATGAAATATATATAAAACATGTGGGACATATGAATATTTTTAGGTACTTCTAGGTTATCCCGTCGACGCATTTCGCCAAATTATACAAATCGCCAAACTAATAGCCAAATTATACATGTTGATATAATTTTTATTTTAAATAACTAAAAAACAAATAACTAGTAGAATATTAATAAAGATATTAATAAAAAGTCGAAATAAAAATCACTTAAGGACATTTTAAACACTTGAATCGCATTTAATGTCATTGAATGTGACATTCACGATCATACATTATTGGCATTTAATCTTATAGTTTGGCGATAATTTTTTTGGTCGATGGGATAACCTAGAAATACTATTTTTATTTCACTTATTTTTAGTATCAACATAATATAATATTGATAAATATAATTACATTAAGTGAAATGAAATATGAGCTTTATCCGAAGATATGGAAGACTGGTGAATTTTGTTTCCGTTATAATTTATCCTTACCAAGTAATTATTTGCAATTTTTTTGCACGTAATGCAAATTATCCCAATGACGACAATTACTAACTGATAAAAAAATTAAAGCTTTTATTGAAAATCTTTTAAAAGTAAGCTGTGGAATAATGGTGAATAAAAAATAATACTATATTTCATTCTGTTTTAAAAATTTTGTGCATGTAGTAAACATGTTAAAATTAATGGAAATTTGCATCTTATTTAAATAATTTCTTTCACTTATTTTTAACGTCATCATAATATCATATTAATATCTTTATTTAATGAACTGCAAAGAAACATGAGCTTTATATGAGGATGTCGGAGATTGATTAATTCTCTTGCAGTTTTAAATTTCTGGTACTTTACTTCCAAGTATTTATTTGAATTTTTTCCTATATAATACAAAATATTCCGAGAACGAATGAAAAAATTAAAACTTTTAAAATTAAGCTGTGTTAGATCGGCGTATAAAAATAAATCTGTATTACATTCTATTTTTAAAATTTTTTGCGCGAAGTAAATATATTAAAGTAAATAAAAGCTTGTGTGATATATAAGTATTGTCTTTCACTAATTTTTAACATCAATATAATACGATATTAATATTTTTTATTTAATGAGCTGCAAAGAAACATGAGCTTTATATGAAGATGTAAGAGAATGATTTTTTTTTTCTCGTTCTTGCTTCCTATGTCATTGTTTATCATTTTCCCAGATTATACAAAATATTCCGAGAATGGATAAAAAGAATGAAAACTTTTATTGAAAATCTTTTTTTTTAAAGATGAGTAATAGTAGTGAATAAAATATAACATTATGTTGTATTCAGGTTTTAAAATTTTTTGCACAAAGTAAACAGGTTAAAATAATAGAAATATTGTGTAACATACAAATATTTTTTTCAGTCATTTTTAACACCAACATAATATCATATAAATAATTTTATTTAATGAACTGCAAACAGACATATGATTTACATGTAGTGATGGAAAATTGAGGAATTATCTTTGTTATAAATATAATATAGGGCATTGCAATTTTACTCGTTTTGCAATCTGAGCAAAATAATAAGAATAAAACTGATTTTTCAAGATTATAAAATAATTACATATCAATTTGGCTTGGTTTGTGTTTAGTAAATCCAGAGCAACACTGTAGATAGAATTTACATAATTTTTAATTTGTTGAAGTTACAAAACACGTCACATGTTCCAAATTTGAGACTTTAATTCTGCTTTCGAGTTATACTGCAAATTTTGACCATCTTTCATTATATATTGTGCTCCACATTACCCCAAATGTTGTTCGTGAGAGTTATGTTTGAACCATTGGCTGGCAATCAAGTTTGAGTGTTTTATTTATCTTCAAACTACTTTTTGTGCCTTTTCCCCAGTGAATATGGGCATTGTCTTGTTGAAAATATCGTTAAGAGTGGCAATATTTTTCACAGACGTTCAGCAAATGGTTTTCTAACATGCGCATAATGGAATATCTATTTTGCTTATTTATTTGGAACAACAATTGTAAGCTTACCTACCGAGGAAAAGGTAGCCCAAAATATTTAAATGACGCGCGAAAAATACGTATTGAAAATCATTAAAATATCGATGAGTTTCATCTGGAATATCGACATTAAACTGTTTTTCAGCACTGAAGATAATTTTAGACAATTCATTTGTTGCTTCAGCTCTTTCTCTGCAAACACAAAACCGTTCTTTTTACTGCCAGATGATAAATGCGAACATTGACTTGGGACAAACTCCTGACATTTCTATTGTTTTTCGTGCGATAGCCCTATCGATGCTAACGTTTTTATGAGCCTTCCAAAACATTTCGCTGGTTAATAAAAAATAATTTATTTAGAACCGTGTGAAAATTCAAACTTTCAGATCATTTCAAAAGCATTTTCGGCCTGTCTATAGATTTTATAGTAACATAAATAGTTTGATTCTGTAAGAAATTAAAAATGAAAGTCCTTGAAATTTTAATTAAATCAGTAATTCATTGAAATTACATCCCGACGTTATCATAAGCTAGAAATTACCCTCTTTCAAAGTTAAAAAGCATTTTGATTCACCTTGTAATCCCCATATTTCGAGAAGTAAACAAACGTGCCAGAATTTCTTTTAATGTGTTTTTAAATTATCTGTGAAAATATCCGCCAATCTCGTTCCGTGGTTTTAGAAATATTGACTGCCTTTTTATCATTTTGCTCTTGCGTATATTGAGCAAAATACATATTTTGAAAAGATTAAAAAATATATGCATAATTTTTGTAATCGATTACTTTAGTATTAATTGTAGTACCATATATTTAATTTTAGCACAACGGATGATTCATTTGCATAGAAAACACGACCCAATTTGTTTGTTTTTGCATTTTTCCTATCATTTTGCACCCCGCTATAATATGACATTATCAAATTGAATTTAATGAAAAGCAAACAAATATTTGGCTTATATGAAGATATGGGAAATTGATCTATTCTCTTTCAATTTCCAATTTTTCTTACTTTCTATCCGAGTCTTAATTTTTTTTCTTTTTCTTATAACGCAAAATATTCCGGGAACTGAATAAAAATTGAAAATTTTTATTGAAAATCCATTAAAAATAAGTTTTTTATAAAGTGACCCCCAAATTGTTTTTTATCCTTTTTTTTTTCGCACATAATGCAAAATTTTCTGATGACGGCAAAAAAATTTATAAATTAAAAAAAGAAAATCTTTTAAAATTAAGCTCAGTTAGAGTAATAAATAAAATATAATGCTGTATTAAACGTAGTTTTAAACAGTCCTTCACGAAGCAAAATAATAAATAAATAAATAAATAAATAAATAACGGAAAATTTGGATAACAGATAAATAGTTTTAATTCAGCATAATATCATATTACTGAAATATTGAAGACAAAGAAACATAAGCCTTATAAATAAATGGGAGATTGATAATTTTTCCTCCAGTTTAAAATTTTTAGTACTTTCTTTCCAACTCATCATTTATCTTTTTTCTATATGATGCAAGATATTCAGAGAACAGAATGAAAATTACTAATATATCTTTAAAAAATCTTTTTAAATTCAGCTGTATTAGAGTGACAAATAAAAAACAATGCGGTATCACAGCCTTTTTTTTTCAAACAAAGTAACCAGGTTAAAATAAAAGAAATTGCTTTTTTCCATTTTCGAAAATTCCGATGTGTTAGAGTAATAAATAAAAAAAAAATGCCACATCACATATGGTTTAAACAGCTGGAATTAAACAGTATTAAATTAAAAAAGTTAGTGTGAAGTACAAACAGTTTTTTCACACACTTCTAACACCAAAATAATATCATATTCATAACTTTTATATAATGAGCTGCATAGAAACATGATCCTTACACGAAAAGCTGGAAGATTGAGAAATCCTCTTTCAGTTTTGAAATTTTAATACTTTCCTTTTAAGATATTGCTTATCTTTTTTCTCCCATGTAATACAAAATATTTCGAGAACGGATTAAAAATAGAAATTTTTTTATGAAAATCTTCCAAAATGTATCTGTGTTAGGTAAATAAAGCCTTAATACTATACCATTTTTTAAATTCTCTAAACTAAGTAAATAAATTAAAAATTAAAGAAAGTGTGTCCTTAAGTATAAATATTGTTACTAACTACTCTTTTACATTTTAAACTCTTTCGTCCCTTGGTCCCCACTCGGGGACTTCTGTCTTTTTACTTATAAAAACTAAAATGTCTGATTTTTTTTCATTTTTGCTTCAATATTTAATCATAAATATTCAACTTGAATCTTTTTCAAAATTTTTTTTGAAGATTTGTAGATTATTTAGTTGTTTAAAGCTCTTAAATTTGTGATTGTGTTAATTTAGGTTAATGTTTATTAAATTACTGTTTTAAGAGGGTTTGTAGTTTAGATTCATATTTATGAACCTAAATTACTAAAAGCCTAAATGCGCAATTTCTGAAAAAATATTTTTTCTGACATTTATAATGTCATTCTCTTTGAAAAAGGATCCAATGAATAAGTATTTGTATTATTATTTTAGATTCAGAATTGAAGAGGATATTATATCACATTAATTACTCTTTTTAATGAAACGCCAGAAAATCTTGAGCTTTATATGAAGAGATGTGAGATTGATGAATTTTGCTTCAATATAAAATTTTACTTTTCATATCATTATTGTTTAACTTTATGCACATAATTCAAATTATTCCAATTACTACAAGAACTAAAATATTTAAAATCTTTTAGAATGAAGCAGTTTTAGAGAGAGGAATAAAATATAATATTGTATCACACCTGATATTAAGCAATTTGCATGAAGCAAAAAAGTTAAAGTAAAGGAATTTTTGTGGGAAATAGTTTTTATTTACTTTTTTTTAAAAACATCAACTTGATATCATATCAACAAATTTTATTTTAATGAACTGCAAAGATACATGATACTTATATAAAGAGATGGGAGATTGTTGACTTTTCTTTCAGTTTTCAAATTTAACTATTTTCCTCTCATGACATTACTAATTTATTTTTTGTTTCCCATATAGTGAAAAATATTTTCCAGAAAATTAAAAAGATTTATTAAAAATCTTCGAAAATTAACCCGTTTTAGTGAAATAAATAAATCATTAGTCTTGCATCAAACTTTGTTTTTAAAATTTTTCTGCACGAAATAAACAAATTGAAAGAAAAGAAAAAAGTGTGTCTGACATATAAAAAAAATAATTCACTTTTTTACATTTACATAATATTATATTAATTCATTAAATTTACATAATATTATATGAATAAATTTTATTTAATGTTTTAAGCGTCTGGCATATTTTTTCCTTTATGTTTACTGATTCATAAAATAATAGCTATGCAAATTACTCGTACAGGAATTTGCTTATGATTATCTTACATATTTATTTATTTTATACACTTAAAAAAAATAACGTTAATATTGGTTTTGTGTTAAATCAGCCTTTCAATTCAAAGATTATGTGACGGAAGAACCCAGTAATGATTTTTTAAAAGTTAATGAACTGCAAAGAAACATGAGCTTTATATAAAGAGATTAGAGATTGATGAATTCTTTTCCAATTTTCAATTCTTGTTTCTCAAGTCATTATTTATTAGTTTTATATACATAATTCAAAATTTTCCGACAACTCAAGAAAACTGATAAATTGTATACGAAATCTTTTAAAATTAATCTGTGTTAGAGTTATAAATGAATTGCAATCTTGTATCAATTCTGGTTTTAAAATTTTTTGCATAAAGTAAACTGGCCTTAAAAAAAGTTTCTGTAACACATAAATATTTTTTCCATCTATTTTTAACATTGACGAAGTATCATATTGTTAAATTTTATTTAATTAATAGCAAAGAAACATAATTCTTCATATTGAGAGACGGGAGATTGATGACTTTTATTTGAGTTTTACCTCCTTACACTTTTAGTATTTTTATTCAAAGTATTATTTGTGTATATTTTTTTACTTTCTTCTATCCTTACAAGAAGTAACTTTCGAATTCCTTTTTTCGACGAAATTACACGGGGGGAATATTTTAGGGGACAGGGTTTAAAAAAAAAATCGTTAACTTTACAGCAAATACTGCTGGCAGCAATTTGGCCAGCAGCTTTTGCCGTAAAAATTACAGTAAAATTAGATGTAATTTTTTTCATTACATCTAATTTTATTGCAATTTTTACGGCAAAAACTGCTGCGCCTTTAATTGAATGTTTTTTTTTTCAGTGCATGTTGTTAAAAAATGTCGGTGTGTGAGTCTGTGGTTTCGCGAGCCTCTGAATCTGTCTGTCAGCATGTGACATAAATTTTGTGGGCGCTCTATCTCAAGAACTAATGCACGGAATTTAATAGAAATATCTATTTCTATAGCCCTTGATGAAAATTGAAGCTAATTATTGTTTGGTGTAAATCGGTCAAGAGATGGTGCTGCTATTCTGCTTTTTTACTGCTCTATCTCAATAACTGATGCACGGATTTTCATCAAAGTTGAAATTCAGATAGTCCCTTGACACGAATTTATGTTGTTTACATTGTGGGATAAATAGCGCAACAGCTAACGCTGCTATGCTGCATTTTTTACGATTCACGCAGCAGCTGTAACTCAATAACTGATGCACGAATAACTATAAAACTTCAAATTCAGTTATGCCATGATATCAATTGATGTTATTTATATTTTGGCGTAAATCGCTTATCAGCTGGCGCTGCTATGTTGCATTTTTTTTCAATTTCTGCAATATCTCAAGAATTAATGTACGGATTTCCATCATACTCCAAATTCAAGAAATCCCTGATATGCCGCATTTCTGTTTATATTTTGGTGTGAGTAGGTGGCACTGGTATGCTGAATATAGCCGATTTCTTCAATTGCTATACCTTAAGAACTAATTAACAAATTGTTCTATTGTTTCTTAGCTTAAGGTGTAGGTTTATGAATATTACTGTATTTTATATTTGGATATAATTCGCCCAACATGTGGTTCTTTTAAAATTTGTAAAAAATAAACGATTATATACGTTCAAAAATTTTTTACAAGTATTTTTACTTTTATTTATTTATTATAATTTCTTACAGAGGTAAGTTCATATACCTTATTATTTTGTATTAGTAAATTGGAAATAACTAATAAAAAGTATGTAATTTTTGTTTAATCTCTGACAGTCTTACAAAAGGGCGAAATTGTAATGTTGTTTTCTCTGCATTATGTTTTAAATGCTTAAAAAGACGGTTCTTTCAAAATTACATAAAAATTTTAAAAGCTAATATAAATGTTACCTTTGAAAGCTTTAATTACTGCTCAATATATTAATAAAGAATACTGCCCAGTTAAACTGATGGCATTGAGCTGACATGCTACGTATACTAATTGTACATTTCAACCTTATATTTTCAAGGGTTAATTCCGTTCGAAAAACAAATTAAGGAGGGGAAACAGCTCCCCTCATTCCCCCCTTTTATACTTAATCATTGAACCCCCTAAAC
Organism: Maratus speculifer; assembly: GCA_964019185.1. Classification (NCBI taxonomy): domain Eukaryota; kingdom Metazoa; phylum Arthropoda; class Arachnida; order Araneae; family Salticidae; genus Maratus; species Maratus speculifer. Next base: position 150,560,562 of record OZ025302.1, read on the forward strand.
TAATAATCAAGGACATGCTTAATCATATAAAAAATCTATATCCAAAATTCAGAACAAATCGGAAATTCTTAATAAATACCCATTTATATAATTGAAGGGGAGTTATCGCACTCTTTTATACTTAAACATTAAACTTCCAAAACTATTCAGATATTTGAAGGAAATCTGATAATTCTGCATGAAAAACCCATTTATATAAATTAAGGGAGGGGGATTAGAACCCCTGTCCCCCCCTTTTTATACTTATCTAATGAACATCAAATACCAATCACGGAGGCGCCTCGTTAGAATGATCCTATATCTAAAATTTGAATGAAAACTAATAATTCTCCATGAAAAATCCATTAATACCAATTAAGGGGAGTGGCATGAGCCCCCCATTCCCCCTGTTACACATATCGAATGAACTCCAAAAACGCTCAGGCTATGATAGCCTGTGAGCTAAAAATATACAAAATGAATAAAATTACATTATTTAAAATATTGCTTGCATTGCAGTGAAACCTGGAGCTTAGTGAACGTGTTAACACGGGCTTGTCAGTGAGAGGATTTTAAAGTATAATTATCTACACCTTTTTATTAAAAAGTTTGTCGTTTTATGTTGTCATGCTTATTATTATTTTCTCCTGCTTAAAATGATTAATCATTGCATCTAAGTAAATATTTATTAAATAGAAGTTGTTAATACACGCAGGGTTAAATGTATCCGATAACTTAATTTTAGTTTAGTAGCAAACATGTTTGTTTAGTAGGAAATGTTTGTATTAAATGGATAGAAAATAAAAGTAAAGTAACAGTTGTTATCGTATGACAGTTCTTTGTTATGTTATAACATACATGAACCTTAAAGTTTATGTTTTACATAAACTTGAAAATTATAAAAAACAAAGATAAAAGTTTTAATAAAAGAAAATAATATCATAATAACAATCTTTACCTTATAAAATGCGAGAGAACATGACTTTCATAAGCATAAAATATACATAAAAGTTTTCATTTTACTTTCTCACATTTTATTTTTACTTTAGTGACATTATTTATTCAATTTCAAGTTGAATAGAAAATAATGTACTTTCCGAAAGAATACAGAACCTGCTAAAGTAACAGCCTTTGTTGTTGTTTTTTATATCTCTTTTCAAATTAAATCATGTTTATTTTTTTAGTACTAGTAAAATATCTTATTTTGAAGTTAAAAATAAAATCTAGTATAAAAACTAATAAACATATTATTTGCACAAATATTAGTAAATTTATAGCGTGAGTAAAATTAATTAGAATTAGAATTAGAAAAAGAATTATATTAATTTCAAAAGTGCTTCGTATTTAGATTATAAATATGCTGTGTTTTTAGTTTATTACTTGCGTAAGGGACTATGCCCGTTAGGTGCGCTCGTAATTATGTAAATACGTAACGCTTATAGTAATCTTTCTGTTGGTCCGTCTGTCCACATATAACAGAGCAAATACTACCAAACCGAATCATTCGAAATTTAATATATATAATTGTTGCATAATTGTGTCAAGTCATTTCAAAAGTTATGAAAATCGGATTCATAGCTTGTTTACAAGCACAACCAAAATTATTCCGTAGTATTACGACGAATGGAAATTGGCCGTAAAATTGACCGTAAAATATACCGTATTCTTCAATTATTGTAACTTCAATTTAATTGATGTTACATTCTTTCGAACATAATAACATTGATATGTATCTATGAAGTACATATTAAAATATACATTCTGTACAATATGTGTTGCGAAGAATGTTTGTTATTAATTTACAGGGCTACACAAAACCATAACATAATGGTTACATGAATTCCATTACATAATAGTACAGGGGGAAACATTGTTTGGGCGCGTTTTGATTATATTAAACTATACCGCATTTTATGAAATTGATATACATTGTTGAGATTTACTGCAAGTTACTCCATGCATTTTAGAAAGCATATATTATTAACAGTGATACACAAAAGATTCCCGATACTCTACTGAATCCGATACACTTCTATTGCTCCAAAATTGGAATATTTTTAAAACTTTGTTATAGTACAAACGTACCTCATTTAACACTCATCTAATGATGCAGAGACAGAAATTTTATTATTTATATTTTGCATTCACTTACTAGTGAAACACAATACATACACTCACTTTACTTACATCCTACAATTATCGAGCTTTTCAAAGGGGATACTTCTATTGTGTATAATATTGCATTTCACACAGCATGAATTCTTAGAAATCTTCCAATGCCCGTCTCACGCCTTGAGGAATAAAATGATCTGCATAGGGCCCATAGACTTAATATTATAATCCGGGTCTTTTTCAGTGTCTAACGTGGGCCCTTAGGGAAAGGGCTGTATAATGGAGATTCCATTATATATAGTTTTTTTGGGGTTAAAATTTATTCCTTTTATAAAATTGCATTTTTAGTTAATCTTTATAATTTAGGAAGTAGGTATTCATTACGCCCTTTTCCCACAGTTTAATATTCTATTAAGCATGGAAAAGCTTTCATTAATTCTTTTCTCTTACATGAATTTTCCGAGGTAACGGCTAACTGAAATAAAATAAAAGAAAAGCAATTTCTTTCAATCTGCGCTTCTCATAATTCCGTTGAAAATTATCTTTGCGATTTCAATAACTAAAATAAAATCTAATCTTTGTACAGTTGCTAACGATTTCCGTTCTCTTCATAAACATTTTGTCCTGCAAATTATTTCGTGGGTGCGTCTCTTTGATTTAGAGCATAATATGTAAATGTAAGCAGATGGTTTCGCATCGTCCGTTGAGAGCTGATGCAGTTCTCACGAATTTAATCTATTAACCCTTTTGTGCCTGCTCCCATAATTTACAGGTTATCAATTGGCTGTATATTTAACAATGTGTTCTGTCTCTCTCTGCATAATTATCGCCAAGGTCGGCAATTATACAAAGAGTATTGGCGAAAACCGCAAGCCAAATCGCTAATCAACATCTGTACTAATTGTAAGTTCAGTTTTGATTTTGTCTGTCGTCACAAAAAGACGTACTCCCAACATGTAGCATTGTGAATTGTGTTTCCAAGGGGTCACTCCCTGAGGAGTATAGGTCTCCGCTCATTCCTGCATATCCTAATAAAGAACTTCGAAGAGACATTACTGGTGTTTTTCATTACTTTTGCGGACCTGCCTTATTGCCAAAACACTTCGTGGAATTTACAGCATAACTTAAATGCTTTCTCCTAAAAAGGTATTCATACGAGCGGTCACCATGCGCCACCCGAAAATTTACTCCATAGGCTGATACGGCTTTTAACAAAGGAAGTGCAAGTGGAAACCGCTCAGAGGCTAAATAATTGTATGGAGAGTGGTTTTTCACCATACTTTTGGCACTCAAGTGTTCTTTAGTATGTTTTTGACTCGCATAACATCATTACTGTCAGCGCCGTCTAACACCTTTGCTTTTTAATTATTACCATGCGTTACTGGATGAAAGTTGTTTGTTTAGATATGTATTATCACCTCTCAATGTTTTCCGTATTTTTCATGAAACACCTTGTATATCTGTCATAGAAATTGTAAAACGGGACTTATCTATTCGGCTCTAAACACCAAAATGTATTAAGAATCTGTTAACCTCATTTTGAAACAGAATATGTAGTCGGAAAAGTTATATGCATCAATTATCGTGACAGAGCTCTTAAAATATTCTATCCTAAACTCCAATACAAGTCTGCCCCTAGCAACTATTTTTATTTTCTTACTGCACCACTATTTTTCAATAATAAATTTTGTAGTATGTTTCTCTTTCAAAGGAAATTAAAGTGATTTTTATAAAATAATAATAATAATATTATTATTGGTCAAAAGGTGTTGAAAATAGAATTTAAAAAGTAATCGCTAGTGACATTATCTAACATATAAAGATATATGAAACACGCACATTTCCATAAATTGTAAAATCGTGCTCAGGAAATTTCTGAAAATGTAAATGTATAAAAAAACATAAAAATTTCATGATCTCAATAACTATTTTTTCTTAAAAAAAAAAAAAAAAAAAAAAAAAAAAAGTTTATTACAAACTCATATACAAAGCTGCCACTAGCAAATATTTTTATTCCCTTATTGTACCAGTATTTAAAAAAAAATTTCTAGTATATTTCACTTACAAATGAAGATAAAGTGATTTCAATGTATTTTTTTGTTGTTGTTGTTGTAAAACGTGTTTGGTGTAATAATTACTAGTGTAATAATTATGGTGTAATAATTACTAGTGGCATTAATTACCATATACATACAAGGATATATTTCCATAAATTGTAAAATCGTGCTGAGGAAATTTCTAAACATGTAAATACATAAAAAGAAAAAATAAAATTTTCATGATCTCAATACTTTCTTATAAGTAATGCGTTTTTCGGAAAAATGCGAAAATAATGCAAATAATTTATGTTATCAAACTACCAATTTCGTGAATGGTGTAGTATTTACTTAAGTTTAAAATAACTCTACCATTAATAATAAGAGAACTATAAAAACAATCGGAAACTTGAATCTAGAATAATCTGGAATAAAACCGATTTATTATAAAACATTTTGATATTCTTCCAAAAACATTATTCATTAAAATATTAAAGCCATTTGTAATCTTAAATCTGATATTTCAGCGTATATTTATCAAAATATTACTGTTACGTATAAATACAACGAATGCTTAACTATAAAAAGTAGTATGTTGACTGGTATACATTTACATATATTTGCGATTAAATTAAAAAAATTGATGTGTTGTGTCTTGGCGAAGGAAGCATATGAATATGTAATATATTTCTCAGAATAATGTAGTATCGAGTTTTTGTTATTCAAAATGCTATCACATGACATATAATGTACAAAATTAATAAGGATAAGTCGGTCGTTAGTAAGGATTTGTCGGCCTCGGGATATTTTACAGGGCTGCCACATGCGACTATTTTTATATTTTTTTTCGCTCCAGTATTTTTCTATTGTAAATTTTGAAGGAGATTTTTGTTGTCAAAGTGTAATTTAAGTATTTCTGTTTCATGAAAATAGTGCCATTTAGAGTTAAAAAATAGTCCCACGTGGCAGCCCTCATTTTATAATCTTTTGGAAAATATAAACTTAATAAGACTAATAAAAACTAAAACAATAATTTTTTTATTAAATTTTTACATAAGAATAATAGAAGAAAATAAATAAAAAGGCTTTTTTAATCCTTTTAGTTCCTGGTGTACTATTAACCACTTAATCGTCGGGTCCGTGACATACACGGGCTAAGAATTCAATATATTTTATTCAAAATTGTTTGATTATCACCATTTTTATATAATAGTATATCAATTATCTTTATTCTGGTATCATATTGATTTTCATTAAACAAGATGAATATTTCTTTTTCAAAAAAGGGACGGCAATAGCCAATCTTAATTTTTAAACCGTAATTTAATGCGACCGTTAAGGGGTTAATAGTACATGTCTTTTCATCGAGTATTATTTTGTATAAAATTACTAATACTATCATTATATATACAAGGTAGAACCCGCCAAATTTTGACGGAAAAATATTTAAGAAGGAACTGTTTCATTAACTTATAATAAACCTACAAATTTCGTTATAGTAAAAAATGCATTTTATATTGGTGCGTCTAACTCTTAAACAAACAATATTTATCACCAAATTAACAAAATACTATTTCTATACAACGCAGTTGTAGAAATTGTTAAAATTAAACTTTAATTGTATATATAAGCAGTAAAACATAATAAAGATATGCTATTATGATAAAGTTATCAATTAAGGTTCTTATGCTAGTATTTCAAAATGATAAAAAGCAAAATTTATTCAACTTTGACTAAATTATAGATTATTTTGCCGTGAAATTTAAACCCGGCATCATTTTCACCATATCAAAATTTACAAATGTACATTTCACTTCTGTATTCACGTTTCAAAAAAGTTGGCATTTTAATTTGATCATTTTGATTCAAAACTTGAAATCTCAATGCTATTAGTTGAAATAGATATTAAACTGTTGATACTCTTTTACATGTAAATCAAATTTTGTAAATGAAGTCAAAATTTACTGGGTTTTATAACAGAAGCTATTTAAATTTCTATTTTTTCCCTTTTAATGAGAAAATGGCAATATAAAGATACAGCACTCATTTTTTATCCCTTTTTTCCTCGCTTTTTTTCTTTGCTTTAAATAGAAACGGAGTACTCCTGTTGCCACGATTAGAAAAAAGGTAATAAAAGATACAAAAAATTAATGTTTCAAAAACAAATTAAGATACAGCTTTCAAACAAATTTCAATTAAAAGTACATTTTTTCCCTACTCGATGGTGTAAAAATTGAAAATGTGCGAGATTAAGAAGTTTAAAAACTTTTAGTAGCAAAAATTGCAGTACCAAAATTCATTTGAAATTTGAAAGTGTTGCCATGCGCAAAATGACGTATGCGCTACGCACAGATACCTTTGGCATTTATAATATAGATATACAATAGTATGTGGCTATGCCTTTCTTATTATGACTTCATTTAGGTTTTTACATTTATTAATAATAATAATAATAATAATAATAATAATAATAATAATAATAATAATAATAATAATAATAATAAGATATTATTTAATTCTCTTTGCACAATTTGTGATTCCTTTATATTGTACATATATTTTACTCTTTCATTTTAAAATATGAGATACTTTTCGGAACCAATCATGTATGATAAAACAAAAAAAACATAAAGTTATAATGCATTTTCCAAATCCAATTATAATATGTTATTTTCAAAATTCTTCAAAATATCTTCCTTAGCCTGTTATCATATAAATATGAATTAAATCGTACGCAAAAGTACGCTCGAAAGATTTCAGACAATAATATAATCTTTAAACTTCAGTAAGTGCATTTGAAAGTCTAAGATTAATGTTATTAAAGTAAAAGTAATTTTAATTTCAAACAGAAAATTTTCGGACCCGAAAGGATTAAAGAAACTTTTCTAATGATTCAATGATTATCCTCAAAATAATGTCTATTTTCATTGCTAAAAAAGGTGTAGCTCCATTCCCGCAACAATTTGTTGAAATCCGTTTGTAAGTTTTGGTTCCTGCACTGTAAAAAATCCGTTAACTATACGCCAAAAACTGCTGGCAGCAATGTTGCGAACAGTTTTTGCCGTAAAAATTACAGTAAAGTTAGACGTAAATTTCTTCATTACATCTAATTGTACTACAACTGTTACGTAAAAAACTGCTGCCATCAGTTTTTGTCGTAAATTTGACGGATTTGTTTTTTACAACGAGAATATTAATGAAAATTCTCCGTTTTTATTCACGCTTATAAATCGGGCATTAGAAAGTTTATTAATATATATATATATATATATAAACATATATATATATAAACATATATATATTGTTCTTTGTTTATTTTTTAAGATATGGCAACAGAAAATAAACAAATGCATTGCTTAATCCAGAAATCTTACATCACACTTTTAAGTGCTATCACTGAAAATTTGAAGCGAAAAAAATTGTTTTCGACTGATAAGCTTTCTAAACATTTTATTGGTCATTCGGAAAAAGGCTTTTTTACGTTTGTTATAAAATTATTTGACTCACTTCCAGATCAGAAAGGCTTAAAGCTGTTATTTTGAGTAGAATTCAAGTCCTATTTATTCGATAATTAGTTAGAGAATTGTGTTTGGGGACGTTTGAAGAGTATTATATTACAATAGGATTTAACTGCAAATCTGACGGTCCATTATTTTTTGTTTTATTATATATGATTTGATTAGAAAAGTAACCCAGTTTTGAGGTGTGTTCGTCATTATGTAAATATATAGCACCAAAAAGCGTTGTTCGAGACGTCCATCTGTCCGTCCATATTTCCGCATATAACAACGCAAAACTACCCAACCGAGTCATTTAAAATTTACAATATATAATTATTATATTGCTTTGTTGATTCATTTCATATTATGTTACACTCTTTCGAACATAATACAATTCACATGCATTTATGAAACATGTACTGAAATATACATTCTGTACAATCTTGGTGAAAAGAATATTTTTATTTTTATTATTTTATTTATTTTTATTTTATTTTTATTATAGGGCCACACAAAAGTATTCTATTAGATAATGATATTGGGGGAACATTGTTTGGGGTGCGCTTTAATTATTTTAAAATAGTTCACATTTTATGAAGTTGCTGATATTTTCTATAACTTAATTTCAGTATAATATAATGCATTTAGAATGTAAAGGAACATACAAAAGATTTCAGATACTTTATTGTATCCAAAGTGTTGTATACCTTTAAAACTTCGTTATAGTACAAACGCACCTCCTTTGCTGTGTCCAACATGTAATTTCGGACTTGTTTTCTTATTTAAAGTGTCAAATTTATGCTTAAAATAAAAGAATTCTTAACGGTGCAAAAAGAATTTAGGAATTTATTATTATTATTATGAGTTTTACTAAATGCCAAAACATAAATAACGAGATACTAAGAAATGCTTCGACATACTTCATCAGTATTACACGTGGATAGTAATAAAATTAACTAATCGGATAACATTTATTGAATAAAAATGTATTTATTGTTAATATCACGCTAGAAGCGAACGGGTTAGCCAATATTATTCCCTGTGATGTTTTAAATTACATGTGAAAGATTTTCTCCCCCCCCCAAAAAAAAAACAGTTACACTCTTGTCTATTTCTTAATCTTGTTCTAGGTGGAATAAAGTATATACATGTTAATGTAAAAAAAGTAACAATAAATTTATGTATTTCAACCACGATACTTCCAAGAACATAATCCCATTAAATATTTTTATCTTCTTCGCTTAGCTACTTTCCTCTTCAACTTTTAAAGAAAGTAAAAGGAACATTTGTTCTAATTTAATAACCGAAATAAAGTAAGATTTAATGTTTATAAAGAAACTTGCTAAGATTTCGGTCTTATTAAAATAATTTTTTTTCTTATAGTGCATAAAAATGCGTTGAGTGTATTTTATGCGAAATTAGACTGTTTGTTTTACTATTTGCAGAATATATTAAATATGATTTTTATTTTTGTGAAATAGCATGTGTCATTTAAAAAACCTTTTATTACAGTTTGGTTCGGTATTGTTTTTCAGTTTGGAGAAACATTAAAACATTACTTCTACAAAAATAATGTTAATTCTAGCTATATTATGAGAGTTACTGAAACTTAACCAACATGCAATTGAACGAAACGTAACGAATTTACTGATTTTGTGTACGATTCACTTCACGTTTATATGACCATAAGCTGACAAAGTGTTTTTTGAGAAGTTTCGAAAACATCGTATTACAACAAGATTTAACAGATATTACAACTTTAAATTATATTTTTTGCTTCTTATTACACATAATATGTTCAAATATAACGTGTATAATTTAAATTTAAAAAATCCAATATATGTTTAAAAGAAAAGTATCGCCAACGGCCCAAAGAATTAAAACGGTTAAACAAACTTTTATTACTATTGTTATTATAGAATTCCAAAACTTAAATAATAACATAATAGCAAATCAATATACATATTCACCACTGTATATATAGATAGTAGGTAAATAAATACTTAAAGAAAAGCCATGTATTGTTAATAGTACACATGACGCTTCCTCTTTGAGAAATTTTAAATTACACCCAAAAGAATAATCTATATATATAAAAGAAAGTCGGGATTTCGTATTAGTCACAGCACAAAAAAAAATCAACCGAACCAAAAAAATACTTCTTATAACATCGAGTGCCACTAAGAAGACATTTTCGAAAATTCAAACCCCTGAAGGGTGTAAAAAAAAGAACGAACTTTTTTAAGATTCTTTAAAAATCGGTTTTTGTAGTTATTTTTCAACTGATAACATATTTTAGTGCATTTTTTATGCTGAATCGAACGGTACTAAGCAAATTCTTTTAAATCCAGTATTTCGTGAGATACTTCACATTTTCCTGATCTGGCGATTTCTTCGGCGCAAAAACCTGAAATTTTCAAACCTTATCTATATATATATATATATATATATATATATATATATAAATCTGTCCGTTAGGAAGTTCAATGGATGATCTAAAATAATAATATGTTTCACCATATCTCAGAAGCAAATTCAGGCAGAAGCAATTCAAGTAGAATACAAGATAAAAAAAATACTAAAAAAATTGTTAAATACTTTAGTACTTTTGTAATTTGCCAATTATTTAGTCGTTTTAGAGGTATTTTGTCGCTAACATGAACTTTGAACTGAACAATGTAAGATTCCATAAATCAGACAAAAAGTGTGGGTATTTGGTTAGATAATAATATTGTTTATTTAAATATATTTCGTTTGATTCAAGATTATTTTAGAGAAACTGACCAGCGTAGCGGGAGAAGGTTGCTTATTTCTAATAAAAAAAGAGAAAAGCTACATTAATTTCTATTTATGGATCTTCTTCTAGATGGAAAAAAAACACCGTAATGTAAAAAGACAAAGTAATTTTAAATTAATGCTTTTCAACCATGAAGTAACCAGGAACATAACACCATTAAATATTTTTGTTTACTAAGTTCAGCTGGTTTCCTCTAAATTTTTGAAGAAAGTAAAATGAACATTTGTTCTAATTTAATAACCGAAATAAGAAAAGATTTCTTGTTCTTTTTTTCTAGTTTTAGAATCGTAAGAAATTTTATGATAAACTTCCAAAGATATTTTTTCTAATTTTCTTTTTTTAATGATTTTTTTTCTATACAGTGCTTCACAAAATATTTTTTTTCTATATTTTATACGTAATAACGCTACTATGATTATTATTTGCAGTGCTTATACTTATATTTTTTTCTCCATATTTAAATTGCATGGTTCAAAGTACATTTTATCCTTGGTCTCATTTCCTTTTTCAGTTATAAGGAAACATTGCTTTTACGATAACAATGTTAATAAAAGATCTTGTTCTTACTGAAGTTTAACCAATATGTAATTGCGTGAAATTTAACGAATTTAGTTATTCTGCGTAATATTTATTTCATAATCATGTGACAATAGGCAGACGAAATATTTTGGAGAAGTTTCAAGCTCATTTATCTTATTAAGGAAAAGGTGTAAATCGTGTAAACTATTTTCCCAAATAATAAAAATATTGTCTACAAATCTATGCCATACTGTAGGTTTCATATTAAATTCCGTTAATATTCTTTATTCTAAAGGTCTTAATTTAATTTCGGCGAATAATCCAGAAATAGACGAACAAATTGGAGCTCATTCTAATTGCTTGTAATATTTTCCTTTAAAAACAAAAACATTATCCCCAGTAGCCAAACAACATTGGACCAATATTGGATACATCTTGGAGCAATATTGGCACATTGGTGCAACACTGGCATGCAATATTGCTCCAATATTGGGGGTTTTACATTTTGCACTTATTTAGTCAATATTTTCAGCCAATATTATATCAATATTGGGGTTTCATTGGAAATATTGCCAATAATATGCCAATATTGGTTAAATATTGGGATTTTATTGGAAATATTAACAATATAACGCCAACATCTGTACAATATTGGGAATTCGTTGGAAATATTTTCAATGAAATGCCAGTATATAGTCAATATTGGCGTTTTATTAGCAATATTTCCAATAAATGAAATATTGGCGCAACGTTGGATCAATATTGGTTTACTACTAGGGATTTGTCATAAGGTTTAATCCTGCTTTCAAAGTGATTTTTATATGAATATTGAATATTGGCCATGTTTCAATGGCGTTTACAGTAAACGATTTAATTTCTTCCTCATTAATTGACGGATATAGTGAGATGATATCTAAGCTTGCAAGTATGCTATTCTCGGTAATTGTTATATCTTTTATCTTATCAATAAGTTGCTTGTAAAGGTTAAAACATATTTAGAGTGTGGTAAAATGGTTTTTGAAAAATATGACATAATCTTTTTCTAGAAAATATGTAGGACTGTTGCATTTCGTTACAATAGGTCGGAGAAGTGATTTATCTTTATGATCTTTTAATCTACCGATACGTCTTGGTGTTATAGCAGTAGGACTTATTGCAATGAGATCTTTTATATATGGTGGCCATGCAAAGATTCCATACAACGATTTACACTATTTACACCTTTTCCTTAAGATAAATGAGTTTGCTGATAATATAAAATTTACTCATGAGATTGAGACAGATGGAACTTACCTTTTCTTGAAGTTAATTTAGTTAAAAACAAAGAAAACCTCAGCATTGACATAGATGTCTATAGGAAACCAATCAAATCAAATATTACTATCCCATATAATAGCTCATCACCATTTTTACATAAAATTGCAGCCTACAAATTTTACAATATACGTGCTTTTAAAGTATGTTCAGACAAATATTTAGAAAAAAGCATAATGCTATCAGAAATATCGCTGAAGAAAACGGATTTTCAACAATTCTCATTAATAAACTCATTCATGAATTTAATTTTCATGAAAATATCAAAAAAGTAAACCATAAAGAAATGATATACAAAAAGTTTAAGTATTTCCCTGGTCTATACGAAAAATTAAGATGTGCTCTTTTGAAACACAATATAAATTTAATAGCCTGTCCACCAAATAAATTAAAAGAAGTTATTTGTACAAAAATCAATCCAATACTGAAAGTTGAATTAGCTGGTGTTTAAACCATCACTTTTAAAACTGATTGCAATAAATTAATGGAAGACATCGGGAAAACCAATAGAAAACTCAAAAGAATAATAAAAGAGCATAAAACAGATATAAAATTTTGTCGCCAATCTACTGCTCTCTACAATGAAATAACCAGGAACATAAGCCCATTAAATATTTTTGTATTTTACGTTCAGCTCGTTTCCTCTTCAACTTTTGAAGAAAGTAAAATGAACATCTGTTGTAATTTAATAACCGAAATAAGGAAAGATTTAATGTTCTTTATTTTCAAGTATTATAGTCGTCAGAAGTTTTATGATAACTTACAAAGATTTTTTCTAGTTTTCTTTCTTAATTATTTTCTATACAGATCATAAAAATTTTTTTTCTATATTTTATACGAATGATTGGTTTCCTATAGACATATAGGTCATATAGTCAATGACATATAGTCAATGCTGAGGTTTTCTTTGTTTTTAACTACCGTAATTTCGGGTGTATAAGCCGCGGATCAAACAATTCTTTTTGGACCCAGAAATCTTATTTAGTGATTGAAGACAAATATTTACGGCGATCTAAGTAGTTATATTTGTTTCTTAAAAAATTCTGGGTCGAAAAAGAATTGTTTGATCTGCGGCTTATACACCCGAAATTACGGTAAATTAACTTCAAGAAAAGCTAAGTTCCATCTGTCTCAATCTCAGGAGTAAATTTTATAATATCAGCAAACTCATTTATCTTAAGGAAAAGGTGTAAATAGTGTAAATCGTTGTATGGAACCTTTGCATGGCCACCATATATAAAAGATCTCATTGCAATAAGTCCTACTGCTATAACACCAAGACGTATCGGTAGATTAAAAGATCATAAAGATAAATTACTTCTCCGACCTATTGTAACGAAATTCAACAGTCCTACATATTTTCTAGAAAAAGATTATGTCATATTTTTCAAAAACCATTTTACCACACTCTAAATATGTTTTAACCTTTACAAGCAACTTATTGATAAGATAAAAGATATAACAATTACCGAGAATAGCATACTTGCAAGCTACCATGTTTGTTATTTGAAGTACTCATATTTATAATTTTTTTTCATATTTAAATAGCCCGTGTCAAAGTACATTTTATCCCTGGTTAGATTTAGTTTTTCAGTTATAAGAAAATATTACTTTTACGATAACAATGTTAACAGAAGCGCTTCTGTTAGAGTTACTGAAGTTTAACCAATATATAATTGTCTGAAATTTAACGAATGTAGTTATTTTGCGTAATATTAATTTCATAATCATATGACAATAGGCAGACGAATTTTTTCGGGGAAGTTTAGAAAATGTCGTATTACAACAGAATGTAACAGATATTACAACAATCTAACATATTTTTTTTGCTTTTTATGACAAATTATTTGTTCAGAAAAGTAACATATATTTTAAATTCAAAGAGTATAACAAATCTTTAGCATAAAGGAATCGTCTACGGTACAAATATATTTAGAGAAAATTTCATTATTATTATTATTATTACTAAATTCCAAAACATACATGATGGCATCGTAAGAAATGATTAGACATATACTACCACTACTACATTTAGATACTAACAAAATAAAATATTAGGATAAAAATACTTAATAATAATGTATGTACTGTTAGTAGAGTGTTTCATGCGTTCTTTTTGTCATTTTTACAATAAGTTCATATTTGTGATGTTTTCAATAACAAATAAATATTTTTTTTTCGACAAAAAACAGCTATATTCATTTTTATTTACTAAATCTACTGCCAGTTCCAAATAATATACACTAAACAAAAATATAAAGTAATATTAAATTAATGCATTTCATCCATGAAATAAGCAAGAATATAAGCCCATTAAATATTTTTAGTCTTCTACGCTCAGCTAGTTTCTTCTTAAACTCTTGAAAAAAGTAAAATGAACATTTGTTCTAATTTAATAACCGAAATAAAAGGAAAGGTATAATGTTCTTTTCCTTCAAGTACTATAGTTCTCTGAAGTTTTATATTAAATTACACATTTTTTTCTAATTTTCTATTTTTTTAAATCAGATTTTTTTCTTCACAGTGCATATATATATATATATATATATATATATATATATATATATGTTGTATATTTCATACGGAAATACACTTTTATGTTTATCATTTGCAGCGCAGTTATTTTTTACATCGTTAAGTTGCATTTATCAAAATTCCTTATATTTCTCGTCATGATTCGTTTTTAAATTATAAAAAAAACGTCATTTTTATGATGACAATCTTAATATAAGCAGTTCTATTACAGTTATTGGAGTTTAGCCATATATATATATTTGTTTAAAAGCCAACTAATCTAGTTATTTTGCGTACAAATCCTTACATAATCATAAGACAATAGACAGACGAATTTTTTTTTTGAGAAGCTTGGAAAATATCGTACCATTAATTGTAACAGATATCACAACAATCTAATGTATTATTTGATTTTTATCACAAATGATTTGTTAAAAAAAATAAAGTATATTTCAAATTTAAAGGGTGCAATATATGTTTAAAATAAAGAAATCGTTTATGATACAAAGATAGTTACACAAACGTTTATTGTTATCATTATAAAAAAAAATACAAAACTTACATGACTGTATAAAGGAGATATGTTGGCACATTCTACAGATACCACAGTTAGGTATAAACAAAATAAATTATTTGGACAAAAAACTTCATGAAAAGGCATGGATTGTTAATAGTATGTTTAATGCTTCTTTATTGCCATGTTTAAATTAATTCCATATTTGTGATGCTTTAAACTACATAGAAGAGATTTTTTTTTCCAAAAATAAACAGTTAGTTAGGTCCAAAAAATAAACGTTAATTTCTATGTCTGAATCTGCTATCAGACGGAAAGAATCTACACAAAACTCTAAAAAGACAAAGTAACAATAAATTAATGCATTTCATCCATGAAAAAAGCAAGGACATATGGCCATTAAATATTTTTGTTTCCGCGCTTTGCTAGCTTCTTCTTCTTACTCTTTTAGACAAGAAAAAGGGAACTTTTGTTCTAATTTTATAACCGACAGTACTTGAATCATCAGAAATTTTATAAAGAAACCTCTTAAGAATTTTTTTAAAAAAAATCATTTTTAGAAAAAATATCATAATTATTATTATTAAGGAATGGGAATTCTTATTAGTTTTGTAGTAGACTATTAATTTTGCTTTTTGCAACGCATATTAATTATGCTTTCTCTAACATTGTCTAATTGCGTGCATCAAGCTTTAAAATTTTTTTACATCTTTCTGTTAGGATTTTTCTTTTCAGTTTCAAGAATACATTATTTCTACATTAGTATTTTATTAATAGCTATCCAGATAGATTTTTTGAAATTTAAATTATATACGTCAAATCAAACGGATGTAGTTATTTTGTGTTGTACTCAACTCATATTCATGTCACATTATTCTTAGGAAGAATTTTTGGAGACATTTTGTAAGTATCGTATGCAATGGGATTGAACAAATATTACAACATTATGATATATTTTTTACCATTTTGTAGAGCATTATTTGATTGGAAATATAATCTGTATTTCAAACTTAATGGGGTGAATAAATGTTTAAAATAAAAGAATTGACAACGGTACAAAGAGAATAATCAAGCTTTCATTGTTATTAATTTTAGTATTTTCGAAAACATAAATGGGGGAGTAATTAGAAATACATATACTTATACTATTAATACTACATATAGATACTAACAAAAAAATTACTAACACAAAATAAATGCCTAATGAAATAAAATATTCTATTAACCCTTTGCACTTTAAAGGTGATTCTCACTGAACACAACCCGTAAAGCATGCATGGTCACGGTGACGACACCATGATGTCACTGTGAGTCACTTTGGTCACATCACATCTGTGACCAAAATGCCACCAATCAGTGACGTCACATTGTGACTGAGATGTGACTTTCGTAAAAATTTTTAGAAAATTACAAATTCTCTTCAAAACATGTTTTTTACCTTAAAAAACATGTTTCTGGTAATTTAGATATCGTCGCTTATGTCACAGTTTCGTCACGATGTTAATGTCAAAGTAGTCACAAATGACACATTTTTCACAAATATGTCACACGTGACTTCACAAAGTGGTCACAATGTGACTTTACAAACGAGCTCTAAGACGGCCATAACGACTTCACATTTTAGTCACTGTGACTTCACATCGACGTCATGTGACGTCACATCGACAATCGATGGTCACAAAGTCATAATGTGACTTCACAACGACGTCGCAGTGACGTCACTATGTCTTACGGGAAGTGTCCCGTGTTAATGGATGATCCAAATGCTCTAGACACCAGTATTCTAAACTAATTTTTATAGCCTTATCTAATTGCCGAGTAATCTGCATTAAAAGATGGCGAAATAAATTGTAAGATATAAGTTATGTAAAAACGCTTGGCATCCCGATTTACGAGGGACACGTGACAAAACTAGAGGAGAGTTAGAGTCACATCTCGAGTGAAAAGTATTAAGAATACGAATGATATGGATAATTTTATAGAAAAACAGTTCAAAAAACTATTTTAAACTTTTTAATTATTGTGTTAGAATTATTTGTTTGGGTTCATAAATGATTTAAATTGTATATTATTTTTGTATGCTATTTAATCACCATAATTTAATTATGCCGCGTAAGTTTAAATACTTGTTATATAACTCTATAATGATAGTTAAGTATTTATCTGATAAATACTTTTTTATTACCCTTTTATCTAATTACAATAAAACTTAGTACTGTTTTACAAAATTGACAATAATAATAAGACTTTAATATTGAAAATCATAAGTTATTTTAAAATGATACACATATTTTTTATCAGCATTAGTTGCATTACAAAAGTTGATTAAATTTTTCAGAAGGCCTTAATGATAGTTTTTGTACTAATAAATATCCAAACACTTTTATCATAAGCAGTATTGCTAACACAGAGTTTTCTGGGTTAAATGTAGTCCAATTTTGTCACTTCTAGTCTTGACAATATGTTTACTTAACCCCTAGTTTCAAACAAAACTCACAGAACTTTGTATTGTACACACACACACGCATATATATATATATATATATATATATATATTATGTTTAATTTGATAATTTGGTAATCATTAATAATAACCACTTTTTTGTAAATTTGATGAACGTTGAATATAAATCAATTTGACAGTTATTATTAATTATTACCGATGAAGTTTGGTCAGTATTATTAATTAAGCTTAGTAGCATATATACAGGGTGATTCAAAAGATGGGCAAAATTTTAAGAGGTGATAGTACACATCAAGACAAACAATATTTAAATAGGAAACCAAGGGTCACAAAGTCTTCCGAAGGAGATAGGCGCCATCAAAGTTTAGGGTCCAAAATTTGAAATGATTATAAAAAACGGAAAAATCGGTCGATTCGTTTGCGGTTTTCACGAAAACTATTCTTTATGTCAGTATTGACTTGAAAATAAATTATAAAGATGAATTTCGAAAAATGCGATAGAAGGCGCTTTAGAATTTGGAGCAAGAATGGTTTTAGAGAAAACCGCAAACGAATTAACCAATATTTTCTGTTTTTTTATAATCATTTGAAATTTGAACCTACCGACTCCCATTGAACACAGTTCAGTTTGCGCTACTTAACCACAGATTTTGAGATCAAAATTTAAGTTTATGTCAAAGCTTCTAAATAAATCAGTGAGACGCAAAAAATAACGGTAAAAAATAGTTGTTCGTTGCTCCAAAGTCTAAAGCGCCCTCTATCGGCATTTTTAGAAATTTTCTTTCAAGACAATACTGACATAAAGAATAATTTTAGTGAAAACCGCAAACGAATCGACCAATTTTTCTGTTTTTCATAATCATTTGAATTTTTGGGCCCTAAACTTTAATGGCGCCTATCTCCTTCGGAAGACTTTGGGACCCTTGGTTTCCTATTTAAATATTGTTTGTCTTGATGTGTACTATCACCTCTTAAAATTTTGCCCATCTTTTTTGAATCACCCTTAGAATCACCCTTTTGATTCACCCTCACTTTAGAAATATATGTACTATCAAAACTGTTTGAATCTAATAAAAAAATAATAGTTAAGAAGCAAAAATACTCGATCAAAGAAGTGTTCTAGTAATAAGGTGCAAATTACTAAACAGTTTAAAATAATTATTTTTAAAATTGCTAAATAAATTAGATAGAAATTTTAAAAGCTGAGATAATGAAAAATAAATTATACAACTTTGAAATGCATATTTTTAACAATGAAAATAGAAAAAAACTTATACAGAATAAAAATTTCCAACTAAACAAGTTGAAACTTTTTACATTTACCAACTATAATTTGTAATTATTAATAATAAATAGTTAATTTAATAAACCATTATAAATGTATAATATCAACCAATTTATTTGGATATCATTTCGTTATTAATAATAATAATTGGTTTCTAATAATAATCGATTAAAGAAATTTATCGTAACATACATATTTTCTAATAAATTCCAAGAAAATTATCGAACGATAAATATAACACTCCTTTGATGATGCTAAAAAATCTGAATAAAATTTAATTTATTTCTGTTGTAATTCTTCATGACTCACATTAATTTTTTCTTCCTTTGATCAAGGAAGCAAAATGTTACAAATGATCATTGAAGCAAACTCAAGTGCCCGCCAGAAAAGTGCTTAGAGTTATTAATTTTCAGCATTTTTTTCAGGCACCGTATTTTTTTTTTGAGGGGGGAGGGAGTGGACTTTTTTTATTCAATAGATATACATTTATGCCAAAAGATTGTTTTTTGAAAATACCTTAAGCAAAAATCGCTCGTGCCCAGGTAGATAAAAAAATAATTGCAGTAAAGTTTTAGTTTCCATAATTCAATGTTGAAAGGGATCCAGTCTCCAAACATTTGAAGAAAGGAAAAAATAATAACAATTGTGTAGCAGAAAAGAAAAAAAAATGGCGCATTTTGTAAATCTCACATTCATAATTATTTGTGTTTGTAATTATATAAATATGTAGCACCTATACACTGTAAAAAAATGTAAAAATACTAAAAGTGTTCTAGGAATTTTGTATTCCTAGAAGCTTTTAGGTAACTGCAATGGCAAAAATTCATGTAACAGATACAGATATACACAAAAAAAATCTGTAACGTTACTAAGAATTTTTTAGGAAACTGGGATTTCTAGAATTGATTATGTAACTGCAACAGGTTACAGATATAACTTTTGTAAGATAACTACAATCTTAGTAGATTCGTTTGCAAAGTTACAGATTTCTGCAGTTTTACAAAAACTAATTTTGCTGATTTACATCTTTTCTTGTACAGTGTACAAATAAAATGTTAGTAATCGTGCGGATTTCGGCAACTTTGTACCTGTAGGATTACCGATTTTTTTTTTTACTTTCTTCTACATTCAATAGTAAAAAGAGTATTAGAATAGTATTGTAATCGAATTTTTTTTTACTTTCGGTTTTCAGCGTATTTACACGTTTTAAGAGTCAGAGATTCAAAAAACATGTTTTTACAAAATGTCTGTCTGTCCGTGTGTCTGTGTGTCCGTATGTCACTATTGTACCATCAAAAAGCGTCTGAAGATATGCAGAACCAAATTTTTTGTGACTTTTTTAGCTGTAGCAAGCAGGCTGTCCTTCAATTTTGAAATATTCCTCCAGAAGGAGGTGTAGCAATAACGATTTTTGTGACAGATTCAATGTTGTATTTCAATTTTTTTGTTGTCACAGTTCTTTGATTACTTTTATGGGTTTACTGGGTGTTTATCAACTGCCTGTTTTGATTCACCCACGCACTATTGATCGAATAATATTTCTACACTAAAGATAATATTTTTTTCCCTGGGAGGCCATTTCTCCTCTTGTCTTTGTCTATTTTTATGTTAATTTAGTTTATATAATATAGTTACTCTTGCTTACATGAAGTTCTGAAAAATATTAGGAGGATACGTAATAATTTTATATGAAAATTAAAGTATTAATATAAAGTTATTTTCCATTTGCGTTATCACTTAAAAGGCTGTATTTGTAATTGAATCGTGGAATGGTTGTAAAAAATTCTTGAGAATTGGTTTGAGAAAAAATTGTCCCAAACATTATAAAGGGCATTCAAATTTCCACGTTAGATTCATACCATTTTTTTTATTGTGTACGCAATGAACTATTGTTGCCCATATATTTTCTACTACATTCAAGTCAAAGATTTAGCTGGTCATGACAAAATCCGTACTTTATTTGGGAGGAAACCAATTTTTCAACACCAACAGCTGTGTGAATTGCTTCATCCTATTAAAATATGCATTCTTCTCCACCTAACTCTTTACAACAAGGAAGAATTTCGGGTTTAAACAATTAGATGTAATCTTCATGGTTCTGCTTACCATTCAGTCAGACCAAATTTGTTTTTCCACTACAACCGAATGCTAGCCAAACCATCAAATTTTCCCATTCCATACGTCGAGCACAAAAAAATTCTTTCTCCTTATTTTTACAATATCAAAAGAAGTAATATCTATCTGGACAATCTAAATTGAACTTTTTATCATCGGAGAAAATGACAAAAATGCATTCTGTGGTCTAAGCCATGGTACCAATGTGGTTTCTCACCCAAGAAAAACGATTAGCTACATGCATTTGGCGCACTTTAGACGACCCAGAAGCCAAACAATATTGAGCCAAGATTGGCTACATCTTGGAGTAATATTGGCCTATTGGAGCAATACTGGCATGAAATATTGCTCCAATATTGGGTAGTTTACCATTTTCTTTTATTTAGCCAATATTTACAGCCAATATTATGCCAGTATTGGGGTTTCATTCAAAATATTGCCAATAAAACGCCAAAATTTATTAAATATTGGGGTTTTATTGAAAATATTTCCAACGTAACGCTAACATTTGTACAATATTGGGAATTTATTGGAAATATTTCCAATGAAATGCCAATATATAATCAATATTGGCGTTTCATTAGCAATATTTCTATAAATGAAATATTGGCGCAACGTTGGACCGATATCGGCCTGCAACAAGGGCGTTGTCTCTTTTAAAAAATAAAGTGTTTGGACATTTTCACATAATCATTTATACTCTGGCATGACGCAAGTGTTAGCTCTGCTTGCATGCGGACCTTTGAAATTGTAGAATTAATCTTTTCATCTTTCCGATAATATTCTTTCATTATGAAAGGTCAGTTTAAAACATAAAAATACATGTAACTGTATATAAATTACTTAAAAGGTGCATAATAAAACATATAAAAACTTAAAAATATATTAAAAGTACTTTTAAAAGTCCAGAATGTTTTCAACCGTCACTTACGCGGTCTTCGTCAGTGAAAAAAACTCTGAATGACAGTTATTGCTGCATGGCGTTCTCAGGCTCATCCGTAAGAGTTCTCTCACTGACGAAGACCGCGTAAGTGACGGTTGAAAACGATATGGACTTTTTACCGTACTTTTAATGTATTTTTAAGTTTTTATATCTTTTATTATGCAGCTTTTAAGTTATTTATGTACAGTTACATGTATTTTATGTTTTAAATAAGTAAACAAGGTGAATTCTTCACTGTTTTTGTTCCTGCACTGTTTTGTTATTGCCCAGTTATGAAAGGTCAGTTTTTAGGTATTGCTATCTTTATTTTAGTACCGTGATGCTCTGTATTTCGAAGATTGTTTGATATAATAATTTTACTAACACTAAACAATTTAGCAATCTCTCTCAAGCCCCCACCCCCTTTTCCAATGCTGTGATATTTCCTTGGGCAGTATCCTTGGGCAGTATAAAACAAAAACACCAATCTAAAGAAGAAGAATTTATATATGCCTTTGACAAAACAATAATGCTTCTTTATCTTATCTATAAGCAGAAACATCCAGTAAGTTCAATTTTCCACAGCTGTTCTTTTTTTACAGCGTGATCAATAGCTGAGTTCATTTTCCCGCAAAATTTATCATTTCCCAAGAAAGGGGATAATTTAAAGTGATACCCTTAAAAAATCAGATCATAAATTTAAATCCTAATTAAAAAAATAAAAAATTCGAGTGACCTTCTACTTTTTTTATACAATATATGTATTTCCCAATGTATGTATTCTGGATTTATGAAAGAGATTATTCCCTTTCTATGTATTAAATTAGAGTTTATTCATATTTTTAATTAAAAAAATATATTTTCTAAAAGTAAGTTCAGATAATCTATAAAATTTTAACAAAAAACTGTTAAACTATGGAAATTGTAAATGAAAGCAAAAATTAACTATCGATTATTAGTAATTGTTTCTAACTTTTCATCCGGAAGTAGCTTTTGTAACATTTTTATTTCTTTGGTTGAATTAAAATCATTTAAGAGTGGAAAATTAGGTTTTTTTCTAAAGAATATCCATTCATCTTTATTCTAGAGAGATTGAAGCGATCATTACTAACAATGTGTTCGCGTACCTATTCTTAATAAATCCATTGAATAAATTATTTTCAATTCATATGTTTTTCAGAATTTTCACATCATTAGATAATTCTTTGAAAAAGGATTTCACAAAGAACTTTCATGCCATTTTACAAATTTTTTTCTTGTTCGGTATTTAAAAGCAAAAATGTATTTCTTATTATTGTCTTTTACCAAATTTTTAACACGGTTTTTTTCTCCATTTAAAAAATTTATCTTTTAATTTTTAATTGTATGCATGATTTTTCTTCTGATTTAAACTATAGAGTGAAATATGTGATATGAAATATGCATAATATGAACAAATTTAAGCACTTGTTTATGGGAATTTTATTTTATATTATTGAACAAAAATGTCAAAAGATCATACCTCATCGAAGATCATACCCAGGAGTAGGACCATTTAGGACAAATTTAATTGATAGTAAAAATATATTTTATCAATAATATTCAAGAAACATTTTTACAAGCTATGCTATAGGACTGTATAATGACCATTATTGATAAAAGATACTGCTAAAAACAATAAAATTTCTCCTATATTCTCAGACAAATGTCATACTTCATCCTTATAACGATGTGCATTGACAATACCCTCATCGAAAACCGGCAATGGTGTACAACTACCCGACATTATGCTGTCCCCATTATTGCCACAGACGATTATTTTTAATTCCAAATGGCACCAATTTCTCAAAACAGAAATACTTATTCTCTACGTTGACACCATTTCCAAGAGAAATCTTCTTCAAAATTTATTTTAGAAAAATAATGGGGCAAAAATATATATGTATAAATAATCTCTTGTGGCAGCCACAAGTATTCTGTCGAAGTTTTTCGATTTCTTTTACATAGAAGGAATGATAGCGGGTTCAGCGTTCTCTCTAAATGAAGTTTTGACGAAAAGCATTCTACATGGAGAATATCAACTCATCACTGAAAACACCACGCCCATTCTTTTTGTGTCCAAGAATGACGTATTTGACTCCATAACAACTCCGTTCTGAAGCTGGGTACAGTGAAAAAGACACACATACTTGGACGCGGTGCATTAGAGATGGGGTCTATGAAGTCTGTGTGAGGTTGTTTCCTGTTGATGCAGGCTTGCACACCATGTTTATGGACGCCATGTCCCGAAAATTAATCACACTAAACATGTTTGGGAGGGTCTAGGAAGGGTTATTGCGATGCATAATCCCTGTCTCAGGATTCGAAGGAAGTTTAAAGATGCACTTTTGGAAGAATGGGCTTTGTTGTCACAAATAATTATTGACACCTTTATAAACAGTATGAGAGCTTGTAATGAGGCTTATACAGCAGAGCACTATGGTCACACTCTATATTAAATCGAGTTTTCCGGAGATAAATGATTTATCCCCGACTCGTGAATTAGCAATTTTAGATATACCTGATATTTTAATTCGAAAATAGTATCTTTTCCTTACTGTTATGTTGCTATAAACTTTCTCCCATTATAATATACTCCTGTGACAAATTTCTTGGTAACACAGTAAATAGTCCATGAGTTTTCAGAGATTTTATATATTTTGAGATTGAATTTTGTATTGCATATTATGACCTTACTTTTGGACCTGAGTGCATGTAGATAATTGTCCATAGATATGTTTCCTGTGTCAGTATCTATCGTATCTTACCAATGTTAAAGTTTTTTTTTTTTTATCTGAAATTTAGAACGGCGTATCTATTTGAAATCTGCGTCAATTATTTAAAATTGTGGCAAAATACTTTTAGAAAGAATATGATATACCTGCTATAGGTACTCGAATATGCAAAAATGGTAATTTTGACTAAAATATAAATAGATTGTGATATATCTTGAAATATTTCAATTAATGTTCATACTATTGTAAACTTCTAGCTCAGTACATTATTAAGTGGCATTCTAGTATATAGTAAAAATAAAATAAAAATATATTTAATTCAAGTAAGTTGTCATTTTTTGCAAAATGTCAAAAACTCATTTAAAAAAAGAAAAAGATATGCAGATATTGCTAGAATTTTATTTTTATTCATCTCTATGTATTTGGATTGTTCCGAAAGTACGTGTTTTAATTCAGTATTATACTTTTTAAAAGCTCTCAAAAAGTAGGCAGATACTCTTAAAAAAAATCTATAAATCTGGATTTTCTTTTAATGCAAACAAATGTACACGGTATTACAAACATTTCCTTAAATGACTAAAGTTCCATCGATTTAACCCAAAAATTATCTTAAATATTCCAATTTTAACTGCATTTTCGCCAAATCATATGGACGCTCCGGCAACTCTGCTCAAAGTTTTTTCGTTTCCGAAACGAAGATTTTATGTATGTCTTTTTTCCTCAAACCACCGAAACCTTGCAAATTTAGTCACATATCTTTAAATACACCAATCAAAAAACAGAAATTTAATAAATTAATTGAAAAAATCCTTCAAATCCCGTATTCGGGCAAGTACTTTTTATGTTCTTATATTGCATATTTTTTTCAGAGAATTTGTTACTATTAGTGCTTACCTCAATTTAGGCGATACATTTAATACATTTTTATTTTTAATTTTTAGGTATGTAAGCAGTCATTCAATCGTATAGCATTTATAAAAGAAGATGATTTTTCTAAGAAAATGTCTGTAAGTTGTACTTGAAATTGTTATTCAGTAACTGATAGTAACATTTATGGAAACATTATTTATTTACCTTTTATTTTATTTTATGTTTGAACTTATTTATTTTTTATGTAAATAATCTTATTTGTGTTCGTTGATGTAAATTTTATACCATTACAAATGTTTGAATAAACATTTTACGTATTAAAGTAGACGATTACATATTTTCTATGCTGTTCAAAAAATTGTTTCTCGATTTACGTATAGGAAAATTGTTAACGTTTTGGCATATAAAACTCGAGAAGCAAGAAAATAGATTTAACTATAAAAAATTAGTTTTATTTAACAATATATTCCTTTGAAAGACATTACAGGTAAACAACAAAACTCCTGTAAATACACATTCATTATTCAAAATATTAAATTAAATTAAAAAAAAGTAAAAAGAAATATTAATTACCGTAAAAAAAAATCTAAAATAACTCCGTAATGCATAGCACAACTCAAGAGTTCTAGGGTCTTTTTTGCCATTTCTATTATTCTATTGGAGTTTTGGAGAAATATTACTTGTTAATTCCATGTGATAACAATGGAGTTATGAATAAACAGAATGAGACATATAATGTCTGGGTAAAATTTGGCAAGTGATGTAACTGAGGAGATTTTCACAAGATGGCTGTTAGTTTTTTTAATCTTATCCACAATTTCTGATTATCGGCAGAGAAATCTTCCACCATTAAATTTAAATAGAAAATTTCTTTTTACTTCAGCTTGTTATTCATTTCACTTTGTTTTCACAAATATGGATGAAATTTTCTGCTTCTTTTTACTGGTGTCGTTTTTACAAGAATTATTATCTTTTTACTGACATTGATAGACGGTTGTCGTGTTTGCCGCGGTATGGCGGAACTAACACCACTAAATTAAACTGCTACCAGTAAAAATTAATATCATTTTTTGCCCTTATTTGTGATTGAATTTTCACACTAATAAAGCTTTTGAATTAAAAGAAAATTTCTACTTAAATTTTCTGGTGGAATTTTTCCCGGCGATGATGAACTGCTGTAAAAGCGGTTATAATTGAAGCTTCACAATTTTAGGGATATGTAAGTTCCTCTTTCTTAATAGTTCCATAAGAATAAAATACATTTATGTTTATGAATTCTGTTCATTTCTAATTTCTTATCACGGTGAGGATATAAATTGTTTTCTTGATACTTCTTGGAATGTGCTGGAATAGCTTTTGCTCTTTATATTTACAAGGAAGTAATTCCTGATTTTGTAAACTGTTAAAAGTTTTATAAAATTCATTGTACCATTTCATAGGTGTTACAGTAAAGTAAACGCTTTAAAATAAGCATATAATTTATAACCATCATTTTTGAGAAATTTTTGTTATGCAACTTAACAGAATAAAAATATTTTTTTCAGTATTTTTTCAAAAGGAAAATTAACAATAATATACTGCTTCGTGAAAAGTACGCATATATTACATGATTAAACGCACATTAAAAATACTTTACTTGGTTATATCTTTATTGTCTCAAAGTTTTTATGGTGAAATACAGATGAATATGGTATAGTAAAGATATACTTACTACTAATTGTGCGTGTACATGCACGCACATTCTCTGAAGAGCTATTATATTATGACCACTTGTTTAATATGATTCTAGGCCAACCTTTTGCACGCAAAACCACCACTACCAAAGCTGGTATCTTCTGGTGAAAGTTCTTATAGATACTTTCAGATATTCAGCGCCTAGCACTCATCAACTGGTCTTGCACATTTCGCACGTTCTGGGGTAGTAACATGGCAGTACGAAATAGGATTTACGATCAAACCACAAGTGTTCTATTGGATTACTGTCAGGGGAATTTGGAGACAAGGACATAAATTGAAACTTTCTAAAATTTTCCGAACCACTCCCAGATGATTTGGCCCGTATGACATAGTACATTATCCGTTTGGTAAATGCAATAATCCACCGGAAATATTGTTATCATGATTGAGTGTACTTGGTCTTCAACATTGATCGTTCTAGGGGGAATATAAATCCTAATGTGCTCCTTAAAAACATCGTCCACACGATAATATAGCTGTCAGGGGCTAGTCTCTGACAACTGTACAACCGGCACCTAAGATTTTCACTGGAAATCGGCGCATGAACGCACGTGGGAACGCGCACATTGGTATAATGCAACATAAAACTAGATTCCTCGGAGCATACAATTTTCTTCTATTTCTTTATTATCCAATTGCAATTTTAATATTACCGATGCAGGCGATGCTGACGAGACGAGGACGATCTGTTAGAATAGGAACCTGCTTAGGGCGCCGGCTACGCAATAGTTTACGCGCCACAGAGTGTTTGCAAAAACAGATTGAACTAAAATTTTAGTATTATTTCAATGAACTTATTTAATTATTTCCTTTCGTTTATTTTCCTATCACGTTTAATATTTAATTTATTATTTTTTATCTTTACTCTTTTATATATATACTAAAATTATTTCATTTTTTACTATATTCAGGATGGGACAGCTTTTTTGGACAAAAAAAAAATTGCGACTTCTACTTAAAATCTTAAAATATATATTTTTTAATGTTGAACTAAATTTAGGTTCACGCAGAACAAATTGGGTAACCATTTGTAAAAATAAAAAAAAATTATTTAAAAAAATAAATGTTAGGTAGGGTTTCTCGATCTCAAGCCATATGGTAGTCCTCCCCACCTAGTTGAATTTGAATTTGAATTCCGGTTGCCACTGATTTAGCTATTTGTGATTTTGGCTAATGCAACTCTCCGATCAAGACGATTAAAGTTTAACAATATACGCTTCTCTCTAGAATGAATGCTTCTCCTGCAACGTGCCGCTGACCAAAGATTTGTTTTTCACCCTCCATACAGCAATTTCGGCATGTGTTTGCAGCAAGAGCACGTGAACTGCGCACTAAACCCGCCGTCTTCTATATCCAAGTTTTCAGTCACCCAGTCATGTTGATTGGATATTCTGAAAAATCCGCTGATTTTCCCATTACATTGCTAATCACAATATTTTTTGATATATAATGCATGAGCGCATTATATATGCCACCATCAGTCGCGCTCGCGCTGTGTTTTGCGTCTAGTTCAATATCCTTTTTATTGATGGAGAGCGGTCATAATGTAATTGCTCTTCGGCGTATTTATATATATATATATATAAACGTGTGCATATATCTCGCAGTAAAGTTAAACTATCTTCCTAAAATTTTCACACTTTCCAAGCACGATTTTCGAACGATAATATGTATTGTAAAATTCTATTGTAGACGTTAAAGACGTCTCCATGATTTTTTTTTAATGCAAAATGCTGATCTCATAGTGTGAAAAATTTAGGAACACTTCGAACCGTGACATACGATATATCTATATATCTATATATATATACACTATATTGCCATTGATTATGGGACACTTGCGATTTTAGACATTTTACTAAATATCTAGAAAAGTACATGAGGAATCATCTCGAAACTCTTAGTGTATAAATATAATAGTATACGTCATACATCTCCGTGAAGATTTTTTTCCGAAACTCCAAAGGGGACCGTCAACAAATTAAAAAAGAATGAATATCTTTTGAATAACCCTGTCAAAACTAATGTAGCAAAAGCGCTCAAACTCTAGATTGTGATTGAATGCCTTATTGTAATATGCCTTGTTCATTTTTATGCAAATAGCATGTATACTCGCAGAGTAATTAAGGTTTTTATAAAAATGATCCCAAATTTTTCCAAGTTTTTTCCTTATAATTTTCAGAGTTCTTAATATAAAATATTATTTTTTTTCAGAAAATATGACAAACAACATTGCACACAGTACCCTGTAATCAGAATTAAAAAATAATGAAAATTGTATAAAAAATGAGTTGGTTTACTAAATAATTTTTTACTGCGCATGCGTCAATGATATCAAAATTTCGTTTGCATATTATGTTAGTTAAATGTATAGAGCAACTTTTGTGAAAGTCACAAAATCATAACTTGAAAATTCTGACAATAATCGTCAATTGAATAAGTCGAAAATCCGTTATTCTCAAAATGAAGCAAAAACAAGAGGGGTTGTATCCATATATTCATTGATTAGTGTCAATATAGAATACACAATATGGGATGTACTACTGCATTTGGATAAAATCCCTCATTTTTTTGCTTCATTTTGGAAACAACGGATATTGTCCTTTTTCTATAGACGATTACTTTCAGAATTTTCAAGCTATGATTTTGAGACTTTTACAAAAGTTGCTCTATACATTTAGCTAACATAATATGTAAATGAAATTTTGATATCTTTGACGCATGCGCAGTAAAAAATTATATAGTAAACCTACTCATTTTTCATACAATTTTTATTATTTCTTAATTCTGATTACAGGGTACTGTGTGCAATGTTGTTTGTCATATTTTCTGAAAAAAATATTATTTTATATTAAGAACTCTGAAAATTATAATGAAAAAACTTGGAAAATTTTGGGACCATTTTTATAAAAACCTTAATTACTCTGCGAGTGTGCATGCTATTTGCATAAAAATGAACACATTGTATTACAATAAGGCATTCAATCATAATTTAGAGTTTGAGCGCTTTTGCTACATTAGTTTTGACAGGGTTATTAAAAAGATATTCATTCTTTTTTAATTTGTTGACGGTCCCCTATGGCGTTTCGGTAAAACATCTTCACGGAGATGTATGACGTATACTATTATATTTATACACTAAGAGTTTCGAGATGATTCCTCATGTATTTTTCTAGATATATAATAAAATGTCTAAAATCGCAAGTGTCCCATAATCAATGGCAATATAGTGTATATATATATACCGGGTGTCCCAAAAATAACTGATGGATTTAAAAATTCAATAACTTGCAAACGGTGACAAACATTTTTTGCAGGAGGGTTATATATAATGTCAGGAGTTTTTTTTTACCGTATTTTTTATTTTAGTTCGAATTTCAAACAATAGGTGTCGCTGACGGGGAATAAAGGCCAGGTGATCAATGCTGAGTGAAAAGTCGACCCTGTCTTCAATTGCCGTCAGCGCCCCCTATTGTTTGAAATTCGAACTAAAATAAAAAATTACGGTAAAAAAACTCCTGACATTATACATAACACTCCTGCAAAATATTTTTAAATAGCTGTCACTGTTTGCAAGTTATTGAATTTCAAAATCCATCAGTCATTTTTGAGACACCTGGTGTGTATATATATATATATATATATATATAATATATACTCCAACAGTATCAAATATTCGAAAGAAGGGAAATTTAATTAGGAGAACTCTTTATATTTAATACTATTTACCAACCTATTATTTACCGTTTAAACAAAATCTTAAATTTTGATAAAAAGCATATTAGCAACATATAACTATATTTACACCGGATATTTATTTTTAATTACTATATTTATTTCGGATGTGAAAAACTCACATATAAATATATTATCAGTATTTTCTTCACAAGGTAGTCTTATGTATTTAATGCTTCATCTCATTAAAATAGTACGATTGACTTAAAAGAAATTTTCTGTGCTTTGTATTTAATCATTCTATAAACATTGAAGCAACATCCGAAAGCCTATATTTCTGTTGTTTTAGTGTGAACTTTACTGCGTGTCGCATCATGATAAGATAATAAAAAGCGCTATTAAAATATTTGTAACAGCTATTTACTTAGCATATCTCTATTTTATATTTAATGCCCCTAATACACGATGACCTCATAAATCAGGATTAAATATACCGATAAATGGAAGTCATAAACTTTTATACACTGAAAGGTTTATAGGTTATCTATATATGATTTTTAAAGAGTAAATTCTAAGAACAATAATATAATCAAAAGTTGTTTACTTAAAATTTAAGATGTAGTTTTCTTTTAAAAATATGAAAATTTTTAGCTTTAACTATTTTGATCTTAATTAAATCGACGTAAAATATCCATTTAACAAGCTCTTGTGTTTAATAATTTAGCCAAAATTATTTAGATTACTTTTTGCTTAACAATTAAAGAGAAATTAATATCCAAGCATATGAAATTTCGAGTATTTAATGATGGAAGAAGATTTTAAGGATTGAAATAATTAATTAATAAATCTTTTAACAAGTACAACACGATTTTAAAATTTACCCAAACACACATATATAGTATTTTAATGTCGATCTGAAAAAACCTGTGACCACATGGATATAATTGCACATTTCAGAAGTCTTCGATATATAGATTAAAGTTAAAATTTGCGATAAAGTGCAGTGTACTATCACGTTTAGCAGGGATATTTATTGACCAATTTAAACTACTACATTCTATAATCTCCATGTAATTTATTATGTGCAGTTCATAGAGTATTTCGTTATGTTCCTATATTTTCATAAGAAAATATTCCACATGTATAATATAAAAACATTAAAATTTCATTGAGTTTGACAAAAATTAATTAATTGTAGAATAGCAATGACCTTCACATAGGTTCTGCGCTGTATTTCAGAACACTTTAACCTCTTCAGATCTGACACATTTTAAGCCATCGTAAAAATTATTTCACAGTTTGTTCCATCTATTTATGCGTATAGAAACATAATTTTGTAATAAAAAGTAAAATAATTATTATTAGTTTCTATTCACTAGCAGGTACACATATGTGCACCTCGAGTTCATACCGCAAAAAAACACTTCATTTTCAAAAATTTATTTAAACGAGAAATTTGGTGGACAATTGATACATATAAGCTTATTTTACGTGCTACTTTCGAAAAAAAAATTATATATATAGAAATATATATTGCATTTTGTACAAATAACCTTTGTTCTTGATTTGCAGCCTTCATACTTACATTTTGAAGCAAAGTTATCATTTGTTGAACGAGGAAACTGTCCCATTTTGTCATATCTAATAAAGTAAATTGGCTTCTAAATACCCTTACGTTGCTTTTGCTGTGGTTTATTTGCGGAATCGTCTTCAAAATCATTTCCAGAGTAATAAATTTTGCGTGGTCTCCATGGTCGTCGTTCTTCACTTACTTTGCTCTTATATTTCATCAATACTTAAGCAATCTCTAAAAATACCGCAACAGAGAAAATCTGTCTTTTCGAGGAACTTCACCTGTTTTGCAATTTATGATATACATTATCCAACAAATGGAAATAACCAAATCTATAAAATGTATAAAAATTCTTGTTGACTACTTTTTATGTGCGTAGAACAACGGTAGTTAGCTAAACACCTATCCTTTAAATCTACACCAACCATACATATTTTGTATTCACAGTTGCAAGTTGTGTTACATTAATTTTACAATTTTGATCTTTATACCACCTAACACAACTCCTCTCGGGATCACTATCGATGCAAGTCGAAAGCAAAATTACACATTTGCTATCTTTTCAGTTTAGTAGACACATATCCTTCCCCGTCCTTAGTCTCTCATCCCACTCTCCGCGTTACAAATCTCGATTATTGATTTTTTTATCTGCCCCTCCAAGTCTTTTGTTCATAATCCTTCCAGTTTGGTAGTTATTGTTTCTCAATAAAAAGTCGACACATTTTATACTAATAAAAAAAACTGTCCTAGTAAATCACACGTGTATTGTCTTTTGGTATAAATAAAAAAAAAACAATTTGACAATGTCTCCACCTAGACCTAATCATACTTGTTTTGAATCATCAGCTGGTACAAATCCTTTTCCATGATATATTTGGCAGTCAAGGGCATGGTTATCCCTGGCGGATAAAATATTTTTTTAATCTCAACGGATTAGGTTTTAACGGCACATAATGTCTAGATCCACAACATCCAGCAAATGTGATCTAGTGATCTCTGTTCATCTAGTGATAAAGGTTTTGGCTTGGGCAGGGACAAATAATTAATTCTTACTGCATTCCAAATAAGATTTATTTTCCATAATTTGTCACCTGATTCAAGATCATTTGATTCATCTGCAAAATGAAGAAATTTTCTAATCTCAAAAAATCCATTATAGTAGCTGCAATTCAAAGTACTGACAAGTTTTTTTGCCAGTAGAAGCTTGCTTGGAGATATTTTAAAGTTCCCATGAGTATGTGTACGCCTGCAACTTTTATAATTTCAT
Source organism: Maratus speculifer (assembly GCA_964019185.1). Classification (NCBI taxonomy): domain Eukaryota; kingdom Metazoa; phylum Arthropoda; class Arachnida; order Araneae; family Salticidae; genus Maratus; species Maratus speculifer. The sequence continues at coordinate 150,594,508 of OZ025302.1, forward strand.
ATTTAGATGCATTTATTGAGTGACGGTTTCATTGGAATGTGTTTGAACGGAGTATAACGGAATTGGAATTGTTTGAACGGAATTGGTTCATATGAAACTTTTTCCCAAAAATCTTCATTTAACTAATGTAGAAATGATTCAAAAGGATTTACGATGCTGGAAAATCTGCTTTTAGATAATCCTCATCAATCAATGATCCTCGGAATACTATTAGAAGAAAAAAAAGATTAAATAAATATTTGCGAAAAGATAAGGTTTTATTCTCAGCATTATTATTCTAGTGTGCTGTAACACAAGTATTAAAAATTTACTTATTTTCAGCTTTCCATAACAAAGGCCTTTTAGGTTAAACTTTATTGTTACATGGATTCGGGATAGATACTGGAGCAATATCCTCAATGATTATATCTGTGTCATCTAAATTTTCATTGCCAGAAGACTCACCATCACCATTGGCCTCGTCAGTTCATTTATTCTTACAAAGATATAACAATTATGATTTTTAAAAATTAATGTCTAAAGTAATACATCAACAAAATTAATTCTTATTTATAATTAAGTGTAATTTTTAAATAATTCCACAACTTTAGCACTGCACTAATTAGATATCATTCAGTACAATTTTTTTGTGTGAGATGTCTTCTTTCCAAAAACACATAATTGAAACCGGGGGTGCACATACGTGTACTTTACAAATTACATCTGATTTAAATAGATATTATGATCTAGCTAAGAAATTTAAATGATGTATGCAATACTGAAAAGTTTATAAGCATTCTTAAAAATTAGTATGAATAAATATTAATTTTCTAATTATAAAAATTTACTTACTTTTTCAAAGTTTTTTATTTTTCGCCACTGCTCGTTTTTTTTCTCCAAAATCATATGAATTAATACTGCTAGCGCCATTTCTTGCTTAAACTAGAAAAGGCTAACGTACACAAATAACATCCTCTCGTCTCAATAAAAAAATTTCAAATATTAAGTGAGATACGCAGTTGAAATCAGAGGTACACAAATGTGCACCTCGGATCTGAAGAGGTTAAGAAAGGATTTTATTCTCCTGATACTTGTACAACCACGGAATATTTAAATAAAAAATTTATCAACCACATTTTCGTAGTTTTACATAGAAAGAGTCCACATTTATGTTGTAAAATATTTATTTTTCAAACTAAAACTTATCCCTTAAAAACGAACTTTACATTTCTAAACCATCCAAAACTATCAAATAAGATAAACTCAAAATAATGCTAATATATGTTCGCCGTAAATTACCTCGGTATAGAATAAACTTAGAAAAACTTTTTTTTCTCTCCTCAGTATCATATTTATTTATTGTTTGACCATCTGGTGTATGTTTCTACAAACAAAGTTATCATTTTCTTTTTATATGAATATTTATGAAGCACAAAAGGTTTTTATATGATTTATGTTTAAAAAAAAGTCGTTGATTCTTATTTGTAAAACATGTTGTTTTAATCCACACAAAGTTTTTTTTTTTTTGTATTAAACTTTTCCGTTAATTTTTACAAGAAATGTAAACAGTTTTTTATCCGAAAATATATTTAACCTCTTAAATATAAAATTAATTACAATAAATTTTATCTCTTGACCAATTTATTAATTTTAGACTGTTTAATATTATTTCATATCTGTACAGAAAAATCGCTCATTGCTTAATAAATTGTAATGCAATAAGAGTATTTTCATTGGAACTTAGCAACATTCTTCATATACTAGTAAATCTGCAGATCAAGAGCCTCAACGTCAGCTTTTCACATCTTTTTTTAAAAACACACTTAGCGTAATATTCAACTTCCTGGAAACTGTAATTTAAAATTTTTGAATTACGTAATTATTTATAAGAATAAAATAAGAATAAGAAATTTGAAGCCATCAAAAGCCGTTAAATTAAAGATACAGTTATATTAGGATATTCTGAAAAATTCATGATCTATTATTTTTGTTTTTTTATTATACGACAGTAGATTTCTTCAGAGGGGCTCCGCCCCCCCTTAACCCCCCGTAGTCTCATTATATTTAAATTTCTAACTTTCTACCAATCTGCTAATGGTAACCGTATATCCTGTATTTCTTTCTACATTTTGATTTATAAGGATAAGTGACAGTTTTAATAAGCATATTTCATTCCGTAAAATGGGGTGAATAGGAACAGCGAGGTGAAAGGGAACAAAACTTCCCGGTTATACAAATAAATTCTTTATAAATATGTGTGATGATATTTTTGGTCGCTAATATTTTTGTAAGAAGGTAATAATATTAAGAGTTTGGAAATTCAGTTTTGACATGTTGGCACCACTACTGAGGTACATAAAATAACTTCAAGTGGATCCTCGAAAACATCATTTTTTCAATGTCTTGAAAACTTTGTATGTAACTACAGTATTTTTTGTATTCTAAACCTAAGAGAGGGGATTTTTAATTAATGATAGACCTGTAAACGATGTGCTGTATTAAATTCTATTTATTTCTAAATTACATAATGAAAAAAAGAAAAATGGCTTGTAACATCAGAGGTTTGAGATTTACGGGGTGAATCGGAACACGTTTTCCGTCATGGTTTATTTTTCTATACGGTAATAGTTTCATGTAATGTATGAAAATATATGTATGAATATGTATTGTAACAATATTTTATTTGTTCTAATGACTTAATGAGTTTAAAGTTCTCAAGAAATTAATTAAACAAAAAGGTCAACGCTGAATCCAACCGACATGGAACGCACAGTAAAAGAATTTAAAAGTGGCAAATTTGTTAGAAAAACTGCACATAATTATTCTCTGACATGCACAACATTACACAAACATCTCAAAATTGGAAAACCAATAAAAAAGACAGGGAAAGAAAAAAGCACGAAGGGCTGGGAATGAGGGCGTATTTTGGATCCTATTAATACATGCAGTGATGGGGGCTATTCAATAGATCCACTTACCCATTGACTACTAGTAAAGGACAACACTGAACAGGACTGAAATTGTATGAAATTCTACTTCTGCGATTCGAATACAATTTCTTAAAATAAATTTTCATTTTTCTTGAGATCAAAGTTGTTTCATAATTTTTCAAAAGACATATCTTTACTTGCATATAAAATAAAGGCTTGGTTTTATAGTAACTGTGTTCCTATTTCTCCCTTAACATTATTACCTATTTTTACTAACTCTATTAAAGTTTGAATCAAAATAAATAAAGATTATAACATTTGTTCCGATTCACCCCTATCTGCGGGGTGAATCGGAACACCATTAAAAAAATAAAATATATACATATAAACAGTAACAAATGTTCGTATTTGCTTAAAAATAAAGAACAAAACAAGACCGAAGTTTTAAGTAAAAAAAATAAAATAATTAAAAAATCTGTTATTGCTTTTTTTTTAACGTTGAAGTTGAAAAGTGTTCCGATTCATCCCATTTTACGGTTAACCTCATACGGTATTTTTACCTCATACTTCTAGATACCTGCCCACCAAAAATACCTAAATCTGATGTAACAGGAACTTTTGAAAGTGTAAACTCAGTAATCTAGGGTTTTACAATTTTGTTTACGAAAAAAAGAAGTTTTGATTGCATTTTGTGGCAGTTATCGGGGACTGACAGATAGACAAAAGAACAGACTGAGCGATGGAAAACAATAAATTTTGCGTCGCCAAAATAAGCCTTCACTGAAGTTTCGGCAATGACGTCATTATTTATGAGTTAATGCTGTCCATGTTTCTTGTATTTTTAACGACAACTATAAAATACCTGTTTTATTTCAATCATGACGTCAAATTTTACCAATTGAAATATTTGTTGAAAATATAATTATTTTTTATTTCGTTTACTTCTAAATATACATTTCTGTCAGAAAATTCTTATTAACGAAACAAATTTCCGTGTTTAATATTTAATAAAGTACTATTTTTATTTTTATTTTAATTCTGACGTCATATTTATTTATTCTTAGTTTAATTTTTCGAATGGAAATTGCTCAATTGAAACTTATTGCCGTTGAAAAAACATTCCAGATTTTTTTTGGCAACGATAAAGGAAATTGGTTAAATTTTATTTAAAAAATCGCTCTTGATTCTGTATGAAAAAGAAGGAAATTTTGAATTTTTAAGGAAAATTTTTGAATAAAATTAATAAATCATAGCCTATATTCTTTTCTGGGCTATGTTATATTTATCCGCAAAGATACAAAGACATTAATTAATTCATCAGTTTTGACGTTGACTTTATTTAAATTTTCGTACACGCTTTCAAATTTATAGCATTAAAATATAATAAGGATTAGGATGAATGGTTGCTTAGCAACCATTAAGAGAAAATAAAGAAAATGAAATAAATACATTTTAAATAAGTAAATCTCTAAAACAAATTAGTTTATATTATTGGAACACATTTATAAAAAATCTCCAAAATTTAGAGTAATAACTTTAAAAATCTGACAAATGCATAGACAAAATTTAAAAACAATACGATTTATTGAACTGGTAAATTTCAGTGTCCATTTATCATTGAATTCCATTAATGAAGTGTGTCATTTTTTCTCAAGGAAAAAAAAATGAAAATCATTGGATTTGCCATAGAAAGGCATTATTGCGCAAAATAAAATGTTCCATATTTTCCAAACGAATGAATCAAATCTAACAAAAAACTATACAGCTTAATCCCAGTGCCTCACTAACATACCCACTTAATTTCAAGCCAATCGGATGTTTTTTTTGCGTTAGTTATCGCAGAACAGACAGACTGACAGACTGACTGACTGACAGACAGACAGACAGACAGAAACCAAAAAGTTTCGTGTCTCCAAAGTAAGCCTTCACTGACGTTTCGGCAATAATGTGATATATTTATGGAGGATGTCCAATAAAGAATTATCATATTATTTTCTATAGGAATATTTCATTGCACACAAATGCACTTTTATGTACAGTTGCTAGCTTAGTCTGTAATGGAAAAATGGAATTTTCTTTCATTTATTTTTAGTATTATGCCAGTTTCAGGCAGATTCAGATAAATGCGGCAAAAAAGTCAGATGCATTCGGTGTCGCTTACGGCAGCGATTGTATGCGGAATTACGTGAAAATAATATCGATAATTGCGGAAATTACAAGAATGTTAGAAATGACAATGTAATTTTTAGTATTATGTCAGTTTCAGTCAGATTCAGATAAATACGGCAAAAAATTCAGATATATTCGGCATACGGCAGCGGTTGTATGCAGAGTTGCGTGAAAATAATATCGATAATTGCGGAAATCATATAAAATGTTAGAAATGACAATGTAATTTTTAGCATTTAAACTTAAAACAAGTGGGTAAGTGTGATCGCAGATCGCATAGAGGGTTTCGTTTAATGTCTACTTCAAAACTCTTTATCGTTAAATTAACAACACGGTTTTTCGGCGCTATTTTGGGATTTACTTGCCAATAGCTCCAATCTGAACAGAATATTGAATTATTCCCCTAAATGTTGCTTTGATCGCATAGATTTGTTGATTTCTTTACCAGAATCTCCAGATTTAGTAAAGGTACGCAAGTAAAGAAAATTATCAATGAAAGTAAAATATTTCAAAGCGTATCAAAAATTTAAGGGAGATGAAACTGGTCTCCAGAGGCGGCTAGTAAATTAAGTGAATAATAATTTAATAAGTAAAAAAAATATTCCATTTCGTGTATTAAAGCAGATGATAAATATGATTTAATGATCATATTATCAGATGATTAAAATGATGAAATGAAATGATATGATGATAATTTGATATGCTGAAATAAAAACAAATGAGGACGTTGCTTCCTTGATCTATTCAATCCATTAATTCATTTTACACACATAATAATTTTATTTAAACTTGCGTGCAAAAATTAAAAGAAATGAAATTTCAATTTTGAAATTTACGCTACCGCAAATTTTTAAGCTTCTAAATATCGCACATTTTCAATGTTTACACCATCATATAGGAAAAAATGTACTTTTAAATGCAATTAGTTTAAAAGCTGTATCTCATATTTATTTTTGAGATATTATTTTTTTTATAGTTTTTGATACCAATTTTGTAATTGTGGCAACAGAAGAACTCCATTTCTTTTAAAAGTAAAAGGTAAAAAAGAAATAATTTTTTTATCTATTTAAACATTCATGGACACAATTAGACGAGAAAAAACAGCAACAAATGAACTGATGATATTAAAAATAATATTTAAATAGAAATATTATTCTTTTTTTTCAAAATTTTTATGGTTTGTTGTGTGATAAGAGGTGTTCAGCTATAAGTACACAAAATTAAAACGCTCTGCCTTAAGTAGGTTTTGTGTACGGACTTTGTGACAGGCAGAGGAAGTGACGAATAGGGTTTCGTCAGATAAACGAAACCCTAAAAATATATGTCAAAAGGCGGTACAAATACATAACGACGCTATTTATTTATAATATCCCTGAAATCTCCGCATCCATTTTCAAAGGGGAAAAAAGATAATTGACCAGTGCCTTCTGGTCAATTATCTCTTTATCACTTTTGAAAATTGATGTGTGTGCTACTAAAAGATCGCATGGATATATTAACTAAAGAATATTTTTATGTACATGTAACGCCTTGTAAGTAATTGTTTGTATTTTCTGAAGTTTATATTAATAACAAAGCGTGAATTCTTTCAAAACACTGGTATTAAATTACATTGATTGGATCCATTGCAATTTGTTTCGATTTATTGCATGTTTGTGATAAGAAGATTACTAATACAGAGCTGTCAAGCTTCTGGCTTTATGGACACCAATACTTAAATACAGAAAATGTTCTTTAGGTTAATTGGAACATTTGGGCGATTTAAAATAGCAAAATTTTCTCTGAGATAACAGTGTTTAGTAGCTCAATTAAATGGACTGTGACTATTTTTTAAATATAATTCTACAAATTAATAACTATAAACTTTTTTTTCATAGCAAAATAATTCTTACGGAGCTCACCATAGAGACAACCATTCCAAACAAAAACGAAATCAAACAACAACAACAATTGCTTTGCAAGCAGACGGGGATAAAACAAAAAGGTCAGGGTTACAATGATTATTGCGATTATCGCCAGGCGTTAATAGATATCAAGCTGGCACCAACAAACAGTGGTGGGTAAAAAAGCCAGAGAGTTGATAACTCGGCTAAATTAAACAAGTTGGAAATTGCACGTGAAGCGTAGCAAATGAGGTGCGTTCGTACAATAACAAATTTTAAAAATATTCAGATCCTGCTGTTACAGGAGATAGTACTTCGAATACAGTATAGTGGTCGTTTTTGTGTGTGTGTGTGTGTTCCTGTAAATATACAGGAAGTAACTTTTATTACACCTCAGCAACGTATATCATACGCTATACAGTCTGATTTCTGTATGCAGGAAATAACTTGTAGAATTTCTCAGCAATGTATATCAATCTCATAAATTGCTAAATGGTCAATTAAAACTAAAACGCGCACCAAAAAATGTTCTCCCTATACCATTATGCAGTGGCATACTTTTGTGCCTTTTAAATTAATAACGAATGTTTTTTGCGCCACAGATTGTGCAAAATATATATCATAATACGTACTTCATAGATTCATAACAATTTTACTGTGTTCGAATGAGTGTAACACCATTATAATGCATTTGAAGGTTTTTTCCCCCATTGACCGTAATGTAACGGAATACTTTTGATTGTCCTTGTAATTAATCTGTGCATCCGATTTTTATAAAATTTGAAAAGACTCGATAAAATTATGTAATAATTATATATTTTAAATTTCAAACGATTAAAATTCATATGAAACTTTTTTCCCATTGACCGTAATGTAACGGAATACTTTTGATTGTCTCTGTAATTGATCTATGCATTAGATTTTCATAAAATTTGAAATGACCCGACAAAATTATGTAATAATTATGTATTTTAAATTTCGAACGATTCGTTTGGGTAGTTTTTGCGTTGTTATATGCGGACAGACGCACGGACAGACAGACTGACAGACGGACGGACTGAGCGACAACTATAGGTGTTACGTATTTACATAATAGCGAACGCACCTAAAAAGCTTCTTTGTGTTATCTATCTGAATGGGTGAGGAGGTAGTTCGTGTTTATGAGAAATGATAGTGGTATTCTAAAATGAAAAGCCTAAGAAAGGAATACGTGAAGGAAAAACGCTTCGGAAACGCTGGACAATGGAATGGTGGAGGCAACACACAATGATCACGTATGTAAGCCGAATAGAAAATTTTCTTTAGCCAGAAGATATCGTCAGTAGAAGCGTATGCTATTTGAGATCTATGGAGTGTATATTCTTCGCGGAAGAACAATCAGATGATGGCTTGATATGTGTAGAGAAAAAAACAATGATGGACACGGGTGATCAGTGCTGAGCGAAGCGTCGACCTGGCCTTCAATCGCCATCAGCGCCACCTATTGTTTGAGATGCGAACTAAAATAAAAAATGACGGTAAAAATACTCCTGACATTATACATAACCCTCCTGTAAAAATTTTTGAAATAGCTGTCACCGTTTGCAAGTTATTGAATTTTAAAATCCATCAGTCATTTTTGGGACACTCGGTATGTATGTAACAGATAATTTCTGATAGTATGACTGAACTGACGGTTCATCATGAAGAAAATATAAATGATTAATAATAATAATAATAAAAACAAAATATTACTAATATCACTGATCATCACAAACTTTTTATCAAAAATACTCATGTCATGTATTTAATCAAATTTTTTTGAGTAAATTTGTGCGCATGGCTAATCATGAAATAAAACCTCCATACTTTATGATATTGATGTGAATAAATAAGGTGTCTTTATTAGGACATTTTCACTGAATAAATCAAGGCAAATGTATCTTATCTTTATTGCGGATATTTAAGTATGCATTATAAATTATTCACTTCATCTTTACATAATTTAATCATTTTTAAAACTATCTTGCTTTCTATCGTTTTACTTATTTATTTAATTTTATTATTATTATTATTATTATTTGCTTTACTTAATTATTTTAATATTTTACAATGTCGTAAGCATCCATTATTATATTAATTAAATTATTACATTCAAATTACTGTTTTAAAAATGTAAATGAAGCAATTACCAAAAATCTGCAGAATTCTAAAATCCGCACAAACTTTGATCCGGAGCTTTGGAGATTTGTGGATCTTTATTGTACATCTAAAGCATCTTTATCTATAAAATAACATAAACCCAAAGTAATGCGAATACATTTTCCGTAATTTAGCTTAGTATGGAATAAACTTAGGAAAACATTTTTTCTCTTATCAATATCTCTTTTATTTATTGATCGACCATCTGGTGCATGCCGCTATAGAAAAGTTAGTTTTTTTTTTTTTTTCTCGTATGAATATTTATGAAGAACAAAAGATTTTGTTTGATTTTTTTTTTTTTTATTCCAGATAAATCTATGATTCTTTCTTCGTAAACTTTTTTGCGTTAATCCTGACGAAGAAAGCATGTGTACTGTTTTCAAAATCACCCGTAATTTTTCAACGAATGCAAACATATTTTGTTTTTTTATCGCAAAAAACCTATTAACCACTTGAATATAAAATTAATTGAAATAAATTACCCTCTGAGATCGATTTGCTATTTTCAGTAAGTTTATCATTAGTTTTTATTATTATGGAAAAAAATATTTGTATTTAATGATTGTAATGCAATGAGGGAATTTTTAAAGACTACATATTTTGATTTAAAGAATGCCAATATAGTTAGAGTTTTTTTATTTAATGTGAGATAATCCATATCTTATCTTTCGTAATTCTATAAAATATAATATTGGAGCGTTAACTAAAGATGTTTTTTAATCAACTTAGAGAATCAAAATATTTTAAATTTATAATCTTTGTCGTATTCTGGACTTTGAATTCCTCCATTCATGTTTTATTTCACGATAAATATTCTGCAATTAACTAAAACAAATATAGGTTACGAAAATATTATATAGAATCTTTATCTATAAAGTAACATAAAGTAATGCGAATATATTATCCGTAATTTAGGTTAATGTCGAATAATTTTAGGAAAACATTTTTTTCTCTTATAAATACAGTCGACTCTCGTTAATTCGAAATCGGATAATTCGAATCTTTGCTTAATTCGAACTAAAATTGATGTCCCGAAATTTTCAATGGCAGAATAATGTTGAAAATTTTCATTAATTCGAACTGATTTTCTCTTGACTTCGTTTAATTCGAACTAACAAGAATTCCGATTTTCCATTTTTCTTTTTTTGTATGGATTTCAGATCATTTGAATAACTTTCTTTCTTTGATTTTTGTGATTGTTCCGAACGAGTATGCATATATTGCAATGCAATCGATATCCACTTTCTTAAAGCCCCGTCTGTCCATCAGTGATTCTTTAAATTTTTCTTCCATCGTGCTTGTTTCTAATCTTTTAATTAGTTTATGTATTTATCAATTCTAATTTAATATTGTCATATTCTAATGATAACAGACGAAATAAATTTAAAATACCCTATAACATTGATTCCTTTGTAATAGTACCACATTGTTTTCATTTCATATTTTTCATAATTCGAACTTCGGATAATTCGAACGTTTCTTGTGATACCGACGAGTTCGAATGAACGCGAGCCGACTGTATCTCGTTTATTTATTGTTCGACCATCTGGTGCATGCTGCTACAGAAAATGTTAGTTTTTTTTTAATATCCTGATGAATATTTATGAAGTATAATAGATTTGATTTCTTTCTTTACAGAAAAATCTTTGATTCTTTTTTCGTAAATTTTTTGTGTTATCCCTGAAAAAGTAAACATTTGTACGGTTTACAAAACTACCCATATTTTTTCAACAACTGTAAACAGTTTTTTGACCTCTTGAATATTAAATTAATTACAGCAATTTATCCCGTGAATCGATTTTTTATTTTCAGTAAGTTTATCTTTGTTTCTTATTATTATCGAGAAATTTCTCTTTATTTAATGAGTGTAATGCAATCAGAAATTTTTTTAAAGATTACTAATTTTTATTAAAATAATGCAAGCTTATTTAAGGGGGCTCAGGGGTTGAAAACTTTTCAAAACATCGATTTTTATATGATCGAATTTCATTATGCAATTAATTCTAAACTCAATGCAAAAAACCGCATAAAAATATTTGCATTTTTAACGGAGTTATAAGCATTTAAATCAACACTTTCATAGCCGTATCCATATAATTTCAACTTTAAGTCGCGTTTTCTCAAAACTTGATTTTTGATGACTAACACCAAGATAAAAAAAAAAAAAAAAAAACTATTTGTTTGAATGGCTTATTTTTTTTTTTTTTTTTTTTTTTTTGCATGCATATAACATCATAATCTATAGAATGAATTAATATATTTTAGATTGTTTAATATTTTGAGTATTTTTAATGAAAAAAAAAGTCGTAATGAATGTTGAATCCTTAATTCATTCTCGAGATAATGATATTATATGCTTGCAAAAAAAAAAAAAAAAAAAAAAAAAAAAAAAAAAAAAAATTAAGCCATTCTATCAAGTAGTTTTTTTTTTTTTAATCTTGGTGTTAGTCGTCAAAAATCAAGTTTTGAGAAAACGCCACTTAAAGTTGAAATTATATGGATGCGGCTATGTAAGTATTGATACATAAATACTTATAACTTCGTTAAAAATTCAAATATTTTTATGCGGTTTTTTGCATTGAGTTAAGAATTAATTGAATAATCAAATTAGATCATAAAAATAAAATGAAAAATAAATCAAACCCTGAGCCCCCTTAATATGAGAAAATCCACATCTTATGTTCCTTAATTCTCAAAAATAGATTGATTTTTTTTAAATCAACCTAGAGAATAAAAATATTTTTAATATTTTTTAGTTTTTTTTTTGTATTCTAGAATTTGAATATCTTCATTTATATTTTATTTGACGATAAATATTTTGAGATTAACGAAAATAAATGTTAAAGTTGCGAAATTGTTACATAGAATCTTTATCTATAATGTAGCATAAACACAAATTAATGCGAATATATTTTCTGTAATTTAGCTTATTATGGAACATACTCAGGAAAACATTTTTTTTTCTCTTATCAATATCTCTTATATTTATTGTTCAACCATCTGGTGCGTGTTGCTACAGACAAATTTAGCTTTTTTAGTTTTCTTATGAATATTTATGAAACACCAAAGATTTTGTTTGATTTATTTCTTTGTAGGAAAATCTTTGATTTCGTTTTTTAACTTTTTTGTTTTAATCCTGAGAAAACATTTGTACTCTTTTGAAAATTACCCGTAATTTTTTTCAACGAATGAAAACGCTTTTTTTTTTCAATTTTTTTGCAAAAAAACCTTTTAACCTCTGTGATATGAAATTAACGAGATCGAATTATTATTTTCTGTATTTTTATAATTAGTTGTTATTATTTATTACACATATTTATATTACATTACTAATTATTCACTTGAACTTTACATAATTTTATCATTTTAAAAACTATCTAACTATCAATAATTTTATGTTTTTGCTTAACTTAATTATTTTAATATCTTACTATGCTGTAAGCATTTATTATTAGTTTATTTCGATTATAACATTCAAATTACTGTTCATAAAACGTAAACAAAGCAATCACCAGAAATATGCAGAATTCTAAAATTCGCACAACCTGTGGTCCGAAGCTTTGCTGATTTGAGGAACTCTATTGTACATCTAAAGCATATTTATCTATAAGGTAACATAAAACCAAAAAAAATGCGAATCTATTTTCCGTAATTAAGCTTAATATGGAATAAACTTAGAAAAACATTTTTTTCTTATCCATATCTGTTTTATTTATTGTTAGACCATCTGGTGCATGTTGCTACGGACAACGTTAGCTTTTTTAGTTTTCATATGAATATTTATGAAGCACAAATAATTTGTTTAATTTCTTTCTTTCTAGGAAAATCTTCGATTTTTTTTCTTTTTTTTTACTTTTTTGTGTTAATCCTGACAAAGTAAACATTTGTACTGTTTTCAAAATTACCCATATTTTTTCACCAACAGTTTTTGTTTTCGTAATAATAATTTTTAAAAACTTTAGCCTTTTTAATGTGAAATTAATTCTAATGATTTATCCCACGAGATCGATTTTTTATTTTCAGGATGTTTGTAATTGCTTTGTATTATTACCGGAATATTTATCTTTGTTTATTGATTGTAATGCAAAAAGAAATTTTTTAAAGAGTACTAATTTTGATTAAAAGAATGCAAGCTTTCTTAATAGAAGAAAATCCATATGTTATGTTTCGTAATTCTCTTTCAATAAAATTTTTAAACTTTAACTAAGGATTTTTTTAAGTCAACTTAGCGGAACAAACGCTTTTATAAGCTGCCAAGTATTCTGAATTTTAAATACCAACATTTATATTCTTCCCAATTCCTAAAAAATGATAATGAAAAAAATAAAAACTGAAAAATAGTTAAAAACGAAAACAAAGCATTCACCGGAAATCTGCAAAATTCTAAAATCCGCCCAACCCCTGGTCCGAGATTCAAAGAATAGAATATAAGAAAAAAATTAGAATATAAGAAATAGAGTTAATATAGAAATATATAAAAAATAGAGTTAAAAAAGAATAGAATAATAGAGAATAATAGAGAATAAATAGAGATCCGGAGATTTAAAGAATTCTTTTGTACTTTGAAATAAAGCAACAAAAACCCAAAGTAATGTGAATACATTTTCCGTAATTTAGATTAGTATGGTATAAACTTAGGAAAACATTTTTTCTCTTATCGATTAGTCTTTCATTTATTGTTCGACCATCTGGTACATAAGACTAAAGACAAAGATAGCTTTTTTAGTTTTCATATGAATATTTATGAAGCAAAAAAGATTTTGTTTGATTTATTTCTTTCTATGAAAATCTTTGATTCTTATTTTTTTTTTTTTTTGGTATTAATTCTGACAAAATAAACATTTGTACTCTTTTCAAAATAACCCGTAATTTTTTCAACAAATGTAAACATTTTTTTTCCAATCGCAAAAAACTCTTTTAATCTCTTGAATATGAAATTAATTCCAATAAATTATTCCCTGAGATCGATTTATTATTTTCAGTAATTTATAATTAATATTTATTATTTCCGTAAAATTTCTCTTTATTTAATGATTATAGTGCAATTAGAGAATATTTAAAGATTAAAAATCCTCTAATTGAAATTTTGATTCTCTGATTGATTTTAAATTGTGATTAAAATAATGCAAGTTTATTTAATATGAGAAAATTCATATCTTATGCCACGTAATTCTGTAAAAATAAAATAATCAAATGTTAACTAAAGATTTTTTAAAGTCAACTTAGTGAATCAAACTCTTTTCATAAATTATAAGGTGCCAAGTGTTCTGGATTTTGAATATCAACATTTATATTCTCTCGCATTTCTAAAAAGTCTTAAGGGAAAAACTAAAAATATGAAAATAGTTTTATTTAACTGTAGACACGTGTTTCAACTCATCACCGAGTCATTTTCAAAACAAATTAAAAATGCTATTACAAAGCTGTACAGGCTATGGTGCATTGAACTGAAACGCCATCATTAAGTTTTACATGCGACATTGTTTTTATTTTTTAGTTTTCTTTACTTTTACTTTTTTACTTTTTTTGCCCATACGTCGTACGAGGAACATGTTTTTGCCAATCATGATTTATCCGTACCACGTACGGGCATCATTTTCAGAAAGAATCACGTTTTGAGCACCATATCGCCAAAAAATATGGCTATCGCCATATCGTGCATAGCATTGACTTCATCTCCGCTACCGCGGAGATGAAGTCAATGCTACGCACCCTTTCTTGTTTGTGACGTCAAACGCCTAGCGAATAGCAACCCTTCCTTCTGCAAAGAGATCGCGCTTATTGTTAATTTGTTTTTCCGTAAATGTTATCAAGCAAAGACTATAATAAGAGGAAATGTTATTCACTTTTGTTTACGATTAAAACATAGTTTAAAACAAAGAGCTTTTTCAGATTAAAATTCTTTGAATTTCACAAAACATCTAAACATAGTTTTTCTTTTTTTTTTTTCAATTCAAAAATATTATTTCCTTAACTCGCTGTGTTCGAAGAAATTGAGAAGTTAATTAAAAACAGTAGTAAGGATTCTTTTGTAATAAATATAATTCTATTAATCATATGTTTTAATACACATTTGAACTTGGTTTATTTTGTGTTTGGCGATGCAGCTAGCTGAACGTTCTCGCTTTCGCCAACTCGCCAAGGCTGGTGATCAAAACGTGATTCTTTCTGAAAATGCGTACGGGCATCCATATTAAAATCGTAATTTAATTTTCTCACAAGTAAACTTTTACTCTCAGTTTTGTATTATTTAATGCGAGTATTTTTCTGATTCAATTAGGCAAAAATTTCTGTTTTGAAAAACCAGTGATAAATGATTAAAAATTCTGTAAAGACATGAAAAAAAAATATTAGAAAGTTTCCTCAAAAATATTTATTAGTTAAGTGATTAAGGCCACACAATAGTCACAGAAAAAGTACTCAAAAAGACCCGGATGATAATGATAAGTCTATGGGAGCGTTCTTTTCAAATATCTCGTTCAAATTTTAATATTTTGACATGATTTTTTTTTTTGCATAGGATAGTTGAGGACGATTCACAACCGGCCTAGTTTTTACTTTTTCGATTTTGGTTATATATTTTTTATATTATGATAGTTTCAGTTTCAGAACCGGTTTAAACCAGTTTTGAAAATTAAAGTAGTTTTTAAAAAAAATCTAAAACGAAAATTGAAAAAATAAAAACTAGGCCGGTTGTGGATCGTCCTCAACTATCCTATGCAAAAAAAAAATCATGTCAAAATATTAAAATTTGAAGGAGATATTAGAAAAGAACGCCCCCATAGACTTTACATTAGCACTAGGCTTTTACCGCGTGACTAGTGTGTGCTCTTAAGTGCATGACTCAGATGACTTACGGAAAGTTCAATATCACTCATCAGTGACTGACATAGCACTCAACGTTTTAATTCATGGCGTATTCTCTAGATACTTTGTGTCGAATATAAAACATTTACCATTTGCTTTCTCGATAAAAAATTTCATGTACACACGAATGCATGAAAAACACACCTCTCATTTTTTTAATGTTATTTTATTTATTTATTTGATCTTTAGAATCTGATGTCCTTATCACTTGATGATTTTTTTCAGATCTAATTAATGTATTGCTAAGCAGAAAGTATCTTTTCTATATAATTTCGCTGATTTCAAATAGCCTCAAACAATTTTCGATACTAGATTCAATATATTGTTTATATGGTTTCTGTGTTTTCATAAACAATGGCAAATACTGATTGCAGTAAATTATTAACAAACTGCACTATCGAAGTTTCTCAGATCGTTCAATATTTAATATTTACTTGTAATTTACAAACGTAAATAAATTTATCATATTGAAACATTGACTTAGATTTGAATAAGGGAAATGATGGGTATAAAGTAATATAACTAATGTTTAAATGAATGTGACGAATTATGTATGCAGGGCCCGAGGAGTAAGTTTTTGAACCCAGGACACTTTCAAATTTTCGTGCACCTCTTAGCTTGTTTGATTTACTGATACTATTTTATTTTATTTCATTTCATTATTTCATTACTTATCTATTATTATTATTATTGTTATTATTATTATTATTAAAATTAAAATTTCTATTATTTTTGCATGTTTGCACTTATTCTTGTACTTTAGAAAAGTGTAAACTCAGAAAATGAAGTAGTCCGGAAAATAAAAAATGGTACCAGAAAAAAAAAGGATTTTCTATTTTTTATTGAAATATGTTTTTTATCCTTATATTCTGATATATATTTTTCATTTAAATGTAATAATATCTCAAATATAGCTTTCTTATTCTGGAAATTCAGATGAAATTATGAAAAATTATGTGACTTTCAAAAATTTCGTGCACAAGTAACACAAGAATTATTATTTTCTTTTAAGTAAAAATTTTGAAAAACAAGTGTATTTAATATGACATTCAGTACTAAACATCTGGATCCAGAACTTTTTAGAAGAATTACAGGTATGCTGCTGCTAACGAATTTAATTCGTTCAGGTTAACATATGTTAGTAGAAATAATTCTCAATGGAATATGATTTCCGTTCCACTTAAAACGCAACATGATATGTGTGTTTTCTTGGCGTGAACATTTTATAAACCATTCATTAGCGAGTCCCATTTTTATTAGCCGCACATTTCGTTAAACAGATGTGCGTTTATCCTAAATTATTATGCTAAACGTACGTATGATAGACAACAGTCATAGATTGCAATTCACATTTTTTTCGAAAATTAATATAAAAGTTTTTTTTTTTCGAAATTTATTTTCTAGGAACTTATTAACCGTAATCTTTAAATTTTTCGACGGAAATCAAATTTTTGTAGCTTCAAAGATAAAAAGACGTCCAAAAATATGGCTTTCCCAAGCAAGTAGTTTTTGAGTTATGCTAAAACTTAGATAAGAAGTTCAAAATTTACACTTATTTTTAAATGATTTGATTGTCTAACTTTCCGTTTGTATTCAAATGTAAACAAAAGAATGCAAAAAATTCAAATATAATGTAGAAATCATTTATAAAAACTGAGAATTTTAACGTTTAGTACAAATTTCTCTATGTAGACCATCCCCTATGCAAAGTTTAAGTGAATCATTCATTAGTAGGTATTTTTTCTAATCATGTGTACAAAACACATTTTATATGCTGATTTGTGGCAGAATTAATAGAGTAATATTTTTTTCATTACTGTTCGTCGATTTTTTTTTAATTTTCTGCTAGTAAAATAAATAAATAAATAAAGTGTTTAAATAAAATACTTTTCTTAACTACTGATTTATAAAGTATTATTTTATTAAGTACATAATATTTAACAATTTATTTTTATTTTATTTTATTTTACTTTACATTATTATAAGTAACATTTGTAAGTAATTACAATGTTACTGTACTGATTAAAATATCATCATAATATACGTGGTGCTAGTTAATTATTAGTTACGCTGATTACTGTGTTTCATCAACCATTGTTGAATACTGATTGAAGTGCAATAAATTATTGCAAACTACATTTACGAAATTTATCCCTTCCTCCAATGTTTGTTGGATTCTGATTATCTGTGAAATGCAAATAACATTAAGCCTATAACTCTTGTAAATACAGAGAGCATATATAAATGACAAATGGTATAAAAGTAATATGTTTCATTATCTTATTACCTTTAATTTATTGTTTACATATTTATTACTTATTTTTATACTTTATTACATATTTAAACGGATTTTCTCACCGTTATCAGAAATATAGTATCAACAAAATATCAGGTTCGCTTCCGAAAAAATTGACACAATGAGTCGATGTTATCAAGATAGTGGCAATGAGCTGAAATACCGTTTACACTTTTAACGGTTATAGATCACTTCTAAATATCACATAATTTCAATGTTTTCATCATTAAATACGAAAATTTCCAGTATTGTATTTTCGAGTAAAAAAATTTATGTAGATAAAGTTATAAATTTTCTAACTTTTACTATATTTTTAAAAATAATATTTTAATTCTGACGTAACAGCGAAAACTTGTTTCCTAGAAAAATTTTACACAATTAGTGGCGGAGTTATTACATCGGAAATGGATCACCCTGAGCAAAATAAAAAAATGTTCGTACCTAATTGTGTATAAATTCCGAGATTTGTGATCATGGATACAACGTCTTTTACAATGAATATGAATATCATATAAAGAAAGCACTCTTGAACAACATTTATTCAAATGCCAGTCCGCTATGGACCTGATTACAAAATATTAATTTTTTAATGATTTTTTGTTTGCTTGTTTCGAAAATTTTATTTGAATCTATTATTATTATATTTACTAACAAAAATAGCAAAAAAAAACTGTGTATGCTTCTGTCGGACATAATGTCATACTGTCCTTCTTTACGCACTTGTGAACAAAAATTATTAATAAAATGATAAATTTACCCTATAGGTTCTTAGTTTAAAATATTCACTTTGTACAATACAACTATTTAAATATACGAGGAAGAATCTGAACATAAGTATCATCTGGCGACTATGAACAGAGGTGTTTACACTGTAAAGCATTTGTGTAATGTTACTCCATTACACAACCTGATTACAAAATATTGTTGCAGCGTATATGGGGTTCTTTCGATCTTATGGTTAGAGAACTTCAAACTCTTGTCTCTTAGAAAAGTAGAAGATAATTAATTTACAGATCTTCAGAACAACAGAGTCTTCGAAACTCACAAATATTACCAGATATTAAAAAAATAACTGCTCAAATCTATAAGTATAGCTTTAGATCCCAGAGACTCTTTATACAACGTCTCAACACTTAATAACATTCAAAACAACATAAATGAAGCTCAAGCAAACTTGCTAACAAACGCCTTGTTCACTCAATGACTGACTGGTAAATAATAACAACAGCTCGCATCGCTTCTCTTCTTATATAGGCTCGCCGCATGTGCTGGAAATTACTAGAACCTACTCGAAAAATCCACGGAACAACAAACAATGTATCAGTATATCTAAAAGGGGGTTACCATTGAGAGGGAAAGGTTACTATCGCCAACAATCGCCAAGTTTGTCGCCAAAAGTGACGCCAACTTGGCGATATCTTTATTATTTCGCCAATCTGCCATAGACATTCACTGAAAATAATGGACAAGTTTGCTTGATAACAGAGACAATGTAACAAAAACTAATATTAGTAAAGGAATGGAGCTTAATAAGATTATTTACATTATTTTACAGTACAAACACTAACTATTTACAAAATTCGTAACACTACCCCCTCCTCAAAGGCTGCACGTCCCGGGCAGTGCAATCCTTGAGTTAGAGGAAAACACTTAAAATAAATAAACAAATAAATAAATAAATAAATAAACAAATAAATAAATAAATAAATAAATAATAAGATTTACATAAATAAGAACTAATTACTATTTACATATTTACAAAAAGTGACTTTCATGACTTTGGTCTGAAATTGCAGTTTTGAATTTCTAATCACTTTGGCCAAAATAAGGGGCTAGCCGGATATAGTGTACGACCTTGGGTTTGGCGTGTGGCGATTTTTGTATTCGTACGACGACGTCATTCAGCCTGTTGACGACTGTGTAAGGACCGTCCCAGTTTCTTTGTACTTTTGGCGACAGTCCCTTACGACGTATGGGATTCCACAACCAAACTTTGTCACCTTCGTTGAATTCATGTCCAGTTGCCTTTATGTCGTACCGTGTCTTCATCTTTTCCGATGCCAGTCCGATTCGGTTCCTCACTAGACAATGAACCTCCTCAATCCGTGCCTGGAGTCTATCCACGTATTCTTCAGGCGACAAAGGAGCGTCAGGAGGACGGCCAAACAAAAGATCCGCAGGCAGACGAAGATCACGACCAAAGAGCATTTGAGAAGGGGAGTAACCAGTGGCCTCATGAGTGGCACTCCTGTAGGCAAGCAGGAAAAGAGGCAATTTCTTGTCCCAGTCCTGTTGGTCTCTAGATACCAGGAGAGAGAGGCTATTTAGGATGACACGAATGAACCGCTCCACCATGCCGTCCGATTGAGGGTGTAGAGGTGTTGTTCGAGTTTTGTCCATGCCGAGTAGTTCACACATTTCCTTGAACACAGCCGAATCTAAATTTCTTCCTTGATCGGAACGGATTTGAAGAGGAACTCCGTATCTGGAAACCCAGTGTTGAATCAGTATGTCTGCTACGGTTAACGCCTCTTGATTAGGAATGGCGTAGGCTTCAGGCCACTTAGTGAAGTAGTCCATGACAACGAGGATGTACTTATTGCCATCAGATGTTCTAGGAAGTGGACCCAGGATGTCTAGAGGAATTCGTTCGAAAGGAGCTCCTACATTATAACGTTGCAATCGTCCACGGGTGCGCCTCTTTGGACCTTTACGTGCTACACAGGTGTCACAAGTTCGACACCACTTCTCCACGTCACTGCGAACATTATTCCAGTAGAAACGCTCTCGAACCTTTTGCAGGGTCTTCATTACACCAAAATGACCTCCTGTGGGACTACCATGCAGTTCTTGAAGGACCATAGAAATTCTCGACTTAGGGAGTAGTAGTTGCCATCTACATGTCTTTCCATCGTCAGACTCCCATTTCCGGTACAAAATACCGTTCTTCAAATGTAGGGAATCCCAAAGAGCCCAATAACGTTTAGTCGTAGGATGGTAATGGGCCATGTCTTGCCAGCTGGGCTACCTGTTGGACTCCTCTTTCAGCTCTAGAATTGGCTTAATTTCAGGATCAGCAAGTTGATCTTTACGCAGGCTCTCGTCACTCCACGGATCTTGCGATGATGTAGACCCAGTTGTAACTTGTCTTACTATAGGACCTTTGGCATTAAATTTCTTCTCAACCCGGTCGCAGTATCTACAATTCTCTGAGCAGGGTCTTCTTGAGAGAGCATCTGCATTTCCATGTGATGAGCCTTTTCGATGGCGTATCTCCATATCGTACTCTTGAAGCTTTTGTATCCACCTGGCTATCTGGCCTTCAGGGTTTTTAAAATTCAATAGCCAAGTTAGAGAAGCATGATCAGTTCGGATCAGGAATTTTCGACCTTAAAGATAGTGATGAAAATGGTCTATGGCTTTCACTACAGCAAGAAGCTCTTTTCTTGTTACGCAGTAGTTTCGCTCAACCTTTGATAAGCACTTGCTGAAATAGGCGATGACACGCTCCTGGCCGTCGATTTCCTGGGGTAGTACAGTGCCAATGCTTTCGTTACTTGCATCCGTATCAAGTATAAACTGTTTATCGATTTGAGGATATGACAGAATTGGAGTGGATGTTAAGGCCTCCTTAAGCTTTTCGAAAGCAGCATCACATTCCTGTGTCCACATAAATTTTTGATTGGCATTTGTTAATTTATGAAGTGGTCTTGCAATCATCGAGAAGCCTTTCACAAATTTTCTATAATAGGTGCATAATCCTAGAAAGCTCCGAAGCTGGTGAACATCTGCTGGACGATTCCAATTTTTCACAGCCGATATCTTCTCTGGATCGGTCCTAACTCCTTCCGCCGAAATGATGTGTCCAAGGTAGGCGATTTCATTTCGAAACAAACTGCACTTAGAAGGGCTTAACTTCAAATTAGCTTCCTTTAACTTTTGTAGCACCCGCCTGAGGTTGTTCAGATGTTCATCAAAAGATTTTCCTATGATTATGATATCGTCTAAATAAACAAGACATGCCTCATATGACAGCCCCTGGAGAACCGTTTCCATAAGCCGTTCGAAATTTGCAGGTGCGTTACACAGACCAAAAGGCATTACCTTGAACTGCCATAATCCTTGTCCCGTTGTAAAGGCAGCCTTCTCGCGGTCGTCCGGATGGATCTCTACCTGCCAGTAACCACTCTTCAGATCCAGAGTCGAGAACCAGGTGTTGCCCGCAAGTGTGTCAAGAGTATCGTCAATCCTTGGCAGAGGGTAACTATCCTTTTTGGTGACGTCATTCAGTCGGCGGTAGTCTACACACAATCTTGTAGAACCATCCTTCTTTCTTACTAACACAGTGGGAGACGCCCATGGACTTGTCGATGGTTCGATGACATCATTTTCTTCCATATCCTTAATTAAATTCTGCACCTCTTCTTGCTTAGCAAAAGGTAATCGTCTAGGGTGCTGTTTAATAGGAGAGTGATATCCCGTGTCAATTCGGTGTTGTGCCATTTTAGTTCGTCCAAAGTCTTCCGATGTTTGGGAAATAAACTTTGGAATTCTCTAATTAAATTTTCCGCAGCATCCCTTTGATTTGGATCTAAGTCTGTATCCTGTAACAAATCCTTGACTAAATTATCTGAAGATTTCTGAGAGTGATTGGAATTTTGAATTATGCACGTCACAGGAGCACATGATGCTATCACCTCTCCTTTCTTGATAGTCCTCGTCTTATCACTGATGTTAACAATTCTGACTGGAATGGTCTTTTTCGAGAGGTCTACTACAGAAGAAGCCACCAATACTCCTGCTTGTGTACTATTGTCTTCTGGATAATCTATATGGCCAAATCGGTAATTAGTTTCATTTTTAATTTCAGCTGGAACTAAAAATTCTGTTCTTGGATCTAGATTGATGTCTTCTTTGGCTATTACTGTTTGTTTACATTCAATTTCATTATTTAATCCAAAAAGACTTATTTCTTCAAATTTTGAGAGCATTTTGTTATTTTTGAAATCAAGCTTGAAGCCAAACTTCTTCAGAAAATCTAGCCCGATTAAGCAAGGATCTGTTATGTCAGCCACATATCCGTATGGTAATATTTCGTTCCTCCAAAATTGATAGTTAAATTTGCCTTTCCATATATGCCTATCTTGTCGCCCGTCACAGTTTCCAGGGTAACGCATGGTGGAATCCAGATGAGTTTACATTTCAATTTTCGAGCTAAATCTTCTCTTATTATTGTCACATTGGCTCCTGTATCGACAATCATACGGCACTGAATTTCGTTAATAAAGCCTATCACATATAATTCGTTATCACCGCCGCTCATTTTTTATATCTGGAGGATCTTCAGGTGGGGCTTTTCATTCTCTGGCAACCTCCGCCCCGCGAGATGGCCAAAATTTAGTTTCCCTGCTGACTGTTTGAATTTATCTCACGTTCGTGGATTTTGGGGCAATTTCTTCGGAGATGTCCTGTATCACTTCATCCCCAGCACGTGAGATTCTGTCTTCTTGAACTTGTTCTTCCGTATTTTAAAGCTTCAAGTTCTTGATTTATTTTCCTAATTTCTTTCAAAACGTCGCTCTCAGTGTCTGAGCTTTTGTTCACCGTTGCCCCTCGGACTGAATGACGATCTCTTCGGCTGGCTTGTGTAGCTGCTTCCAACTTTAAGGCATATAGTAATGCAGCCTTTAAATCTTGCACATCTGCCATTCGTACCGCTCTCTGCACTTCTGGATCTTTTATTCCGTCTACAAAGTACTGCTGTGAGAGCATCTCCCGTACATTTGTTGGACAGTCAATGAATGCTAAATTTGCCAGCTTTCCATTTCTGAGGCAAACTCTTGAAGGGTTCCACTCGATTTTTGATGGCGGCTCTTCATTTGTATTCGCGTATAATCCTTGAAGAATTTTTCGCCGAATCTCATTTCAAGTGCACAACTTAGTCTCAAATTTGAGTTGCGTCATATCGGGCAATGTTTGCAGCACGTCGGCGGCTTCTCCTCTTAAAGATGCTGCCAGTTGAAAAGCTTTCACCTCGTCACTCCATTTGTTCGCTTCGGCTACAATGGTGAATTGGGTCTTGTAAACTTGCCAGGAACTCTTTCCGTCGTATGTCGACAGCTTGATGTGCACGGGAGAAGCAGGCGGATTCCTAAATTCTTCATAATTACCACTGCCGGCTGAAAGTTTCTTCTCAAGATCTTGTACTTTTTTATTTAGCTTTTCATCTACTTCACCTAGTATTTTCTCTTCAACGTTACAAACTTCATTCTGAATTTTCTCTTCTACTTCCGCCATTTTCCTTTCCATTTTCTGTTCAACATTACTAACTTCATTCTGAATTTTCTCTTCTACTTCCTCTATTTTCTCTTCTACCGAGCCTATTCTTCTCTCTACCGATGAGAACTTTTCTTCCAAAGTTTTCTTCATTTCTTCTTGGCTTTTATTAACTTCCTCCTTTAATTCTTCCATTCTCTCTTGGCTTCTTTTCATTTCTCCAGTCAACTCTTCTTGGCCTTTATTCATCTTCTCCGCCAACTCTTCTTGGCCTTTGATCATCTTTTCCGCCAACTCCTCTTGGGCTTTATCCATTTTACTTGATAATCCATTAATAGCTTTCAACAACTCATTCAGTTGCTCTTCCGTTGCTCTCGTTTTCGCCATAAGATTCCAAATTCTGACACCAAATGTTGCAGCATATATGGGGTTCTTTCGATCTTATGGTTAGAGAACTTCAAATTCTTGTCTCTTAGAAAAGTAGAAGATAATTTATTTACAGATCTTCAGAACAACAGAGTCTTCGAAACTCACAAATATTACCAGATATTAAAAAAATAAATGCTCAAATCTATAAGTATAGCTTTAGATCCCAGAAACTCTTTATACAACATCTCAACACTTAATAACATTCAAAACAACATAAATGAAACTCAAGCAAACTTGCTAACAAACGCCTTGTTCACTCAATGACTGACTGGTAAATAATAACAACAGCTCGCATCGCTTCTCTTCTTTTATAGGCTCGCAGCATGTGCTGGAAATTTCTAGAACCTACTCGAAAAATCTACGGAACAAAAAACAATGTATCAGTATATCTAAAGGCGGTTACCATTGAGAGGGAAGAGTTACCATCGCCAACAATCGCCAAGTTTGTCGCCAACTTGGCGATATATCGCCAAATTTGGCGACCAAAATTAGTCGCCAAAAGTGACGCCAACTTGGTGATATCTTTATTATTTCGCCAATCTGCCGTAGACATACACTGAAAATAATGGACAAGTTTGCTTGATAACAGTGACAATGTAACAAAAACTAATATTAGTAAAGGAATGGAGCTTCCCACACAACACAGATTCGTCCAATTTACGTGTAAAGTACGTAATTTGGATCAATGGACGTGTCCAATTTAAGTCTAAAAGTTCTCCGAACTTCGTCAATATTTAGTCAAAATTACGTCCAAATGTCACCTCCCTTTACGTAAAAAGTACGTCTTTTGGGCCGCAAATTGAGCATAATATGAACATAAAATTAACGTAAATTGGACGTCCAAAATTTGTTCTTATTACGTCTAAAATTACGTTCATACTACGTACAAACTTTGTCCATATTACATCTAGAATTTATTCTTATTACGTCCAAATGTCACCTCTCTTTACGTAAAAACTACGTCTTTTGGGCCGCAAAATGAGCATAGAATGAACATAAAATTTACGTAAATTGGACGTCCACAATTTGTTCTCATTATGTCGAAAATTACGTCCGTACTATGTACAAAATTTGTCTATATAATATACCAAAAAATTTGTCCGTATTACGTTCAAAATTTATTCATATTACACCCAAAAACTTCGACATCCAGACGAAATATAGACACCTTTTAGTCGTAATATGAGTGCTTATAGATTTAAAAAAAAAACATAAAAAAAAGATGACATTATATTGAAAAGCAAATAAAGTAAGTCAAACATTTTAACTATTTAAAATATCTAGAATTTTAAAAAAAAAAAAAAAATTCCATTTCATATTAGAAAAAAAAATAGTTAACTAAAATGTTAAAATTTTTCTCTTGCCAATGCCAATGTATATATATTCACATCCATTAATTTTAGATAAATAATTTTTTAATTCAATAATATATCAAAAAAATTTGTTGTTGTTGTTGTTGTTAAATAATAACAAATTATTTAAAGGATAGTAAATTTTCTTGTCACTTTTAAAAGTATATATATTTAAAGATAATATTGCTAATAAAACTTATTTTTAGCATTTTAAAACCTTCAATTCTGAAAGATCTTTAAAGAAACTACTTTAGTTACTGCCCTTCATCTCTACACAAAATAGGAAATAAAAAATGCAAGATACCTACCAGCGTACCAGTTTTTGCTTTGTGCATTTCTAGATATCTATGCATTTTTGCTCTTCTTCACATTTTTATTTTATATACAATCAATCAGAGTAACATTGCTCCACCTTTACAAAACTTTGATCATTCTGCCATGATGGAATCTTGACAAATTATTTCCAATGAGATGCCAAATTCAAACTAGTGCAAGTAGCTATATTTTGAGACCAAAACTTTGCCATTAACTCAAGTGATACAGAACATTTTTCTTTTTCTCTTGGCCAAAGTTACTCTGATTAACTGTACTATTTCTCCTGAAAAAAAAAAAAAAAAAAAAAAGTTTTCATTTATATTATTATTGATGGTGATAATTCATCTAAAAAGGTCGAATTTACATAGCAGACAACAGCTATGATTTTTAGCTAGCACTAATTTTTAATAGAAATTTTCGCTTTATGCAATCCTTTCACGACAAGAGCCTTTTAATTTTTAATATTTTACCACCAGTATTTCAATGCAGAAAATTTTCTATAATTGAATCTTGAAAATGCTCTGATTATAGAAGGTAAATTTTATAATAAAAAAGTAACTGGTGAGAATAAGCTAAGATTTTGAGCAATTTAAGGGGCATGTATACTGATCGTTCGTCTCTAACGGATTAATAAAAGATATCTGCAATTAAAAAAGGTGAAGATTTTAAAAAGAAATTAGAGATGACTAAAACTCGCATAATTTTGCAATTGTATTTAGAAAATTTATTATATTATCCATTATCATCAACTGAAAGGTTTCACATTTGGTGAATAATAGACTTTTCTTTTAAATTCTAAATAAAATCAGTAGCTTTATGTCTCATTTTACAGTGAAGCTGCCTAAATGGGAAAATTCAGTGTTAGACACAGGTGTCTGGTGTGTCACTCAACATATTAATTAACATCAGTTCTTTTTTTTTTTTTTTTTTTCAACAAAATTGAATGAAAAAAAATCTTGTGAATTATTTAGGTATTATAAAATTAAGTTTCTTATTTATAGTCACACATTTCAGTTAAATAAAAAAAAAAATGTAAAAATGGTATTATTACATAAAAAAAAAAAACTATTTAAATTATTTTAGATTAATTTTGAAAAAATACAATGCCATGGTCAAATTGTGAGCAATATAATTAGTTAAAAATCTAGATTATGTACAAAATGGGGATAGATCTAATTTAATATAAAATATATTTCATAAATTTCTTATAATGATTATCAATATTATATATGTCAAGGAATGTTTAAAGAGTTACTGTATAAGATCATTCAATTTTAAAGAGAAACACACAATAAAAATGTGGGGAAAAAAGTTTTATTTATTTTTATTTACAATTACAATACTTTTATTACAATTTTTATTTACAATAATAATCTTGTATGTCGCAACACATTTGCTATAAATTTTCCAATCGGCAATCTGATGTTCCACTCTGCAAAACATAATTCTTAACAGTAGCTAGGAGAAAAAAATAAAAGTAACTATAAAACACATAATTAATAATATATAAATTTAAATAAAAGACTTTATGTCAAAAAAGTATTAATATAAGAAATTTATTATTTCTGCTTGGCAGCATTGAAAGAAGAGCAGAAATTTTCCTATTTTTTCATATATTAAATTCTTTGTGTTTTTCATAGTTTGGATTTAATATTTTCAAAAAGTATCATAAAAAGTTTATTAAATCTATTAGATTTTTAACTCACAAGATTTTAAGAACTTCACCTTTAATATAAATATTTGAATAAACAATTTCATATTACTTGAGAGAGGTGTAACAAAAAATTAAAACAAATAGTATTATTGACATGTTTCGGTCCAAATTCAAATAAAAACCATAGTCATAATAAAAATGCAAATTGTTTCATGGTCAATACAAATGGCATGCGACAATGAGATGTAAAAAAAAACCACATGCTCTATTATAAAAACAATAAATTAAAAATAGAACATGATCTAAAATTAACTTGCAACTTGTTTCATACTATTCAAGCTTTCAAGAGGAATTTATTTATAAACTGTAACCATAATTTAGGAGTAATAAAAGAAAAACTATCATTGCTAACAAAATTTTTACACAGTTAAATTTTAATGGACTCCCTTATAATAGATTTACAATAACAATTTGATACAAAACATAATTTGCTTACATTAAACAGAGTTTTTATCTCCCCATCTAAATATAGTGCAGATAAAGCAGTGTTAGTATGACCAAATTTAAAATCAGATTAATGTTCACCTTTTCTAATTCCAAGTTTTCTCCTATTCATGCCTATGTAATAATTTAAGTCACCTTTTTTCTTTCTTCAAAAGTGCATGGTTTTTTGTTTACATCTCATTGTTGCATGCTGTTTGTATTGACTGTGAAAAGATTTGTGCTTTTATTTTTATTATGATGGTTTTTATTAGAATAGGACTCATGTCAATGTTTTAATTTTTTTTTCTTTTTACACCTCTCAAGTAATATGAAATTGTTTATTCAAATACTAGCTGAGCCGCCTGACATTGCCCGTGCCCGTAATGATATGAACTGAAATTGACACTGCAAAATCTCATTAAAAGATCCAATCTCTAACTGAATTCTCGCTGCCTATGTTACTGTTAAGCAGAAGCTCTGCATACACACACAAAAAAAGGGGTGGGGAGACTAGAATCTTTTAATTTCATATTCCACCACCATGGTGCAAACTTTTTTCTTAACAAAATTGTTTCTGAAGATATTTGATGAAATCATTATTTGAAAATAGGGGTAGGTACACTTTTAAAATTTTGTATTAAATAAGTATTATTTATCCCAGGGTTCTGAAAAATCCGCATCTAAAACGATACAGATTTAAATATTTGATCAAGCCCTCCCTAAAATAATTATTGCCTGTCCCTACCCATAATTTCAAGTCCCCTACTCTTTAAAATCTATATTATATGTTATAAACTATCTAAACATTTTATATTAAATAAGTAACATTTATCCCAGAGCTTAGTGAAAAGTCCACATTTGAGATTGTAGAAAAAAGTACAATTTTAAGTATTTGATCGCTGCCCCTAAAAAATCCCCCACCCCTTATTTGATGCTCATTACTCTTTAAAATACGTACTATGTGTTATAAATTAAAATTTATTTGATCTTTTTTTTCTTTTTTTTTTCTTTCTTTTTTTTTTTTTTTTAATTTTAATTAGCGTTTCCACATTTCTTTTCCTTTTTAAAAAAAAGTTTTTTGATTAAAAAAAAGAAAAAATATTGGATTTTTATAAATTTAGATATTATTAAACAGCGTTTAAAGATGTTACTCAATGCATAGCTTTAAAATATCCAAATAATGTATTTTTAAAAATTTGACATGGTGCCAAAGAATCCTTATATAAAAATTGTTTATGGTTTCAAAAAACTCGCTTTTAAATGGAGCAAGTCCTCTAAGTAACGGATTAAAAATTAATATCTAAGGTTGTAACTGAGTGACTGTGAAAAATTTACATATTTGAAATCAGCAAAAAATTTGTCATCTGGATATATAAATATATAAATCTGGATATATAAATTTATGAATTTAATTTTTGAAAAAAATTACAAGTCATCTATAAATGCGAGTACCCACCAGCACCCAGTTGTCATCGATGAACAACTGCTCTTGTTATATTAGATTTCTTAAAAATCTGTTTCTTTAAACGAAAATAAAATGAGATTTTATAAATAGATTTTTAATGAATTTTTCAACTATTTATAGGAGTAGGAAAATAATTTTTAGAATTTCTGAAAGGTGAATTTTTTCTGATCTAGCTGTCTAATTTTTGAGTTTTTAGGCTCGGTAGATTTTAAAACACAACCCTCTATAAAAAAAAAAAAAACCCGAGTACATTTATCGTCATGTTAGCCCTCCATTTACATTAACCCTTTTCCCTCTCTTCCAGCTTTCGAAGAAATATTCTGAAGTTTGATAAAAATCTATTTTTCCATTAAATTAGGAGTACTTTTCCATTCTTCTAATTTAGGAATTTTAATTCATTTCTCAATTATTAGAATTTTAAAATTCTGATGGTCAGGTACATTAGCAGAGTCTTTGAACAATCTTCACAAAAAATTTGAGCCTCGTACGTACCGTAATTTTTGCTAGTCATCGCAGCCACACACACACAGAGCGATTTGTTATTTTATTAGTATAGATTTTCAAAAAGGGGTCGTTTTTCTGTAAAACATTTGGTCCATTATGGCAATGCACTTCTAAGGCATAACTTAAAAGGAATCAACAAGCCAAATGTATGCTTTTAAAGCTAAAATCTTCTAATTGATGGTGTTTTAACCCGTTCCCGACAGAACGTGCATCTGAGGATGGAGCGGGGAAATTTGATTTCATGTTCTGGGCCGAAGGATTTTGCAAAGTGCTCGTTAAAAAATTATTAAAAAAATCATTTTTCCATGTAACCTTTTGAAATAACTTGTTATTACATATATTGATGCAAAGAATTGGAGTATTTCCTCTGATATTTTAGCATAAAAATGACTTTTTAAATATATAAAATGTATATTTTAGTCACTTTTCAGGTTTAAAAAGATTAAATACAGTACAGAACCATTTATACGGAATGGTTGGGGTCAGATGTATTCCGGATAACTGGTTTTTCCAGTTAACTGGTTGGGCATCAAAGCAGCATCGATTTGATAAGTTTTGTGAAACATATGTAGTTGTCGTATTACTTCTAATTTTAAATTGATTATGAGATTACTTGAACCAAGAATCTGATGCAAGTACGATCAATTGTTAAAGTTTGAAAGAAGATAACTTATGGGAACTCCTTGGAAACAAAAATTTTTCTGTTTTCTCTGCATAAGCATGAAAACATCTGTAATACTATAATATTATTTATTAATCTATAGTATGATTATATGCTTCTATTTCAAATACTAGAGGCTGTTATCAGACTATACAATTGTTTCAAGCAATGTATATGTCAAACTGATTGTGTATGTCACTTTTTTCTAGGGATGGGACGAATATTCGGCCACTATTCGGTATTCGGCCTATTCGGCCCTTTTGCCGAATATTCGGTTAGCCGAATATTGAAGGCTTGTTGACCGAATGCTTCGGCCGAATACCTATAGCCGAATATTTAGAGATATCTGGCCGAATATTGCTAATATTTTGCCGAATAGTGAAAGATATCTTGCCAAATAAATTTAGAATTTTAAAAATTTCATTTCTTGCATTTCTTTTTTTCTTAAAAAAAAAAAAAAAATCCAAAATTGGCTATATTCTGGCACATTTATGAAGTCGTTCTCATTCTTACTTACAAAATGTACAATTATACAGATACTAAAAATATACAGCCTTTCTGTATTTCCTATAAAAGTTACGTGATATTTTAGAAAATGCTGCAGAAGATTGGAGATTCAATTGTATGGCATATGTCTTCATTAAGGAATTACAAATTACAAGTCAAGATGTAAAAAGGTATAGAAAAGAAAAAGAAAAACATGGCCTTATTCTAAAACATTCGAATATTTATTAATTTCTGCAAATTCCATGCACATATAAAAGCTCTTATGAAATTAATAACTTATTTTTTACAAAGTAAGAAATGAAAATATTCATTCACTGAGTGTATTAATGAAGATTCATTTTTTAGATTTAATGTCAAATATCCCTATTCCAAGTACAACAGTACATATGAAAACAGAACTGTTGTCAAACTAGATACTCATTAGATGACACAACTTGCTTCATGATCATGTTTTTATAAATATTTAAGTACAAATTGTAAATATTGAGCAAAATATTTTTTTTATTCTATACTTTTCACTTTAAAATAATTATTTGCATAATTACTGCTTAAATATGTAACATTTATGTATATATTTTTAATTTACATCTTCCTTCATTCATGTTGTTATCAATTTCTGTTTATCTTTTAAATGTTTCTTGAATAAGCAGAATATTGGAGTTGAATATTGTATGTACGATTCAAATGTCAAAGATTTTGTTAACATATGCATTCTACTTTAAGCATACATTTTGCTTTAACATAATTTGTAATTTAAAGCTCGGCAACTTATTTCAGAACAGTCTCATTCTTACAAATTTTTTTTATCATCGAGGACACAAATTCTCAATGATAAAATTTGCTTTATTAAAGGTTATTTCAGAAAATATCTTCTTTTGAGTTCTGAAAGAGAGAGATTAAGAATATTATTGATTTTGGATGCAAGAAAGGGTAAAAGTATCATTTGATTGTAAACATGAAGTATATTTTTCATATTTTAATGGAAATATCTTACCTTCCTGACTTACTGAAAATGAATTTGATGTACATTAGGATGAAAGGATATAATGCAATTTCTTAATTTTTTGTGTTAAAATAAGTTTTTCAAATTTAAAAATACATTTTAAAGCACATTTAAGAATAGTAATGATTAATGAGCTCCTGGTTTTTAAATTATATGTAATCAAAAGTTATTTTCTTTATTGAAAAAAAATGCTAGTATTCGGCCGCCGAATATTCGGTATTCGGCCTAAAATTTGGCCGAATATTCGGTATTCGGCTATTCGGCCAAATCACTATTCGTCCCATCCCTACTTTTTTCTAAAAAGATTCTAACATCAGTCTATTAGAAGTATCATTCCAGATAACTGGTTTATGGATAAATGGTTCCGTACTGTAATATAATTACAAAACACTTATGTGCCTCTACTATAGCATAGCTACCAACTCTTCTGATTTTTCGGCCCGGAAAAATGTAATAGAAATTTTCGTCTTATTTAATCGACAGATTATGGCGATTTCTAATCATAAAAAATTTTCTATAAAATTTTTCCGTTCCAAAAAAGTGGAAGATGTTGGCAGCTATGATATAGCAACATATGAAACATTTTACTCAAGTGAAGAATAAATTTGTTAAAAAAAAAATAATAGTAATAATAGGTTTGTTTCTAAATGATTTTTAACACATTCTTAAACAAAATAAGGGTTTTTACAAAAGCTGATTGATTCACAAATAAAAATAATCAAATAAAACTTTCAAAACAACTTGTGCATGCTATTTTTCAGTCTTAATGATGCAGACATACTTGAAAAATAGTTTAAAAAATGCTTAATTTTATTTTAATTTTTGAAAATTCAAAAATAATACTTAAATATATGATTAATCATAAAATATCTTTTAAATAAAAAGTATTTAATAATAATAAATAAATTAGAATTATACTTTATAATAAGCATTTCTAAAAAGTTATTAAATGTTAAAAATATTTCTGAAAATAAAAGAACAATACATAGTAATTTGATAATAATGAGTAAAACTTGAATAACTTAAAATGCATTCATCAAAAAAATACACTGTTAATATAATTAGCACCGGTATAACATAAAAGTACCATATTATCCACTGTCATATTATTATTATTATTCAAACTCATAATTGCAAAATCAAACAAACATATATAAGACAAAATTTTATTTTGTATCATTTATAGATTTTAATGAAAAGTTTACCTTATTCAAAGTCAGATCCTTTTTGAAAAATTGGAATCCATGATTTATACTGCTCTTAAACCACGATTTTTCTATGGAGGGGTGGTAATCATTTTTTCAGATCATTTCAACAAATCTATACTCATCTAAGATCTTCATCCACAAGACAGTATATTTACCAGGGAGCTTGTAACTATTAGTTGAAAAAGAAAAGGAAAAAAATTATATATATGGTGGATCCAGTAACCTTATTCTAAAGCAATTTTAAAATGCTTAGGAATACTTTAACTCATGTATCTACAAAATAAATAAATAATATTAAATTAAGTTGTTTTATTCACTATTTTCTCTTCTCTGATTCAGAAACAAGCATTGATTGATTGCCTCGTTTACAAAACAAATTAGCACTCAATAAATGGGCATTCTACAACCAATGTTTCATGTAGATTGCAATATAAAAAAACATATATAAGCTATTTAATAAAATCTATAGCAAATAGTGTTAACCTACACCAAACTGGTAAGGCACAGTGCCTGGCAGCAGCATTTCGTAAAAATGTGTGTATTTTCCGCGATCTTTCGTCAAAATTTGCGTATTTTCTGCGATCTTATGACAAAATTTGTATATTTTCCGTGATCTTTCGTCAAAATTTTATCATTTTCCGCGATCTTTCGTCAACATATGCGTATTTTCTGTGATCTTACGTCGAAATTTGCATATTTTCCGCGATCTTTCGTCAAAATATGCGTTTTTTCTGCGATTTTTTGTAAAAATGTGCTTATTTTCCACGATCTTTCGTCAAAATTTGCGTATTTTTCGTGATCTTTCGTCAAAATTTGTGTGGTTTCCACGATCTTCTGTCGGCATATATGTATTTTCTACGATCTTTCGTTAAAATTTCCGTAATTTCCGTGATCTTTCGTCAAAATTTGGGTATTTTCTGTGATCTTTCTACAAAATTGCAGCATTTTCAGCGATCTTTCAATAAAATACGATCATTTATCACTATTATTTGACAATATTAGAGTATTTTTCCGCAACCTGTTCACCAAAGTCATGTTTTCAGAGCAATTTTTTGACGAAAATCGCGTCTTGTTCGTGATAATTTAACAAAAATCGTGTTTTTTCTTGCGATCCTTTGAAGAAAATAGTATTTTTTCCGAGATTGTTTGAAGATTTTATAGTTTTTTTTCGATCCTTTGGAGAAATTTGCCTTTTTTTTTGCAATCCTTTGAAGAAATTTTCTTAATTTAGCACCCTTTGACTTGCGTTTTTGTTGTAACACATCTTTCCCCCCCCCCTACATATAAATGTCATCAAATTTTAATGCATATTTGCATTGATCCCAGGGATAATAAAATTTGTCGCCGAAAAAGCGGAATTCCACATTTTCGTGGAAAAGTAGCATGTCTGTAGATTTTTTAGACAAAATTTGTGGATTTTTTGCTGAAATTTGCGGGGTTTTTTGTGAATTTTTCCCACAGGTTTTTTGAAGATATTTTTGTTTTTTCTGTGATCCCTACCCAAAATATGTGTTTTTCTTTCACTACTGTTTCACAAATTTCATGGGTTTTTTTCACGATCTTCAGACGAAATTTGAGATTTTTCACAATTATCTAACAAAATTCATGTTTTCCCCTCAAACCTCTTATGATATTTACAATTTTTCTGTAATCGATTTGCAAAATTGATTTTTTTTTTGGAGGGGGGGGGTGACAATTGTCGAAATTCGTGGTATGTTTTTTTCTAAATTTCCGGATTTATGACTTTTTTTTGAGCCGAAAACCTATGATATTGAAAAATACAGAACCGAATTGCCTTTGGATCGCTTAATGGATGCAAAATTCGTCAAAGGAACGCATAATAAATACAAATTGTCACAGAGTCGTGTAAAGCATGCAAATTTTAACAATGCAATGCAGAAAAAAACATGATTTTCGTCAAAGTGTCGTTAATAAACACTAATTTAGCCAAAAAGCTGCTAAAAAATGCAAATTTCATTGAAGAATCGCAAAAAAGATGTGAATTTTGTCAGAAGGCTGCAGAATAAATGCAAATCTAGTCAAAAGGCTGCTAAAAAATGCAAATTTCATCACTGAATTACAAAAAAGATGTCAATTTCATCAGAAAATGCAGCCGTCTGGAAAACAACACACACACAAACATATCTGTTTATTGTTATCAGGTATAATTTTTAACTGGAAATAATATATACTCAACTAACTTTTAAAAAATTAGATTAACCCGAACCCAACTTGCAGCAATCTATATTCAACCTAAAATCTACTTGAACAAAAACAGAGTTTATTAGACCTGAAACAAAAGTAATTAGCACAGGAAGGGAATTTATCCCTTTGAAAAATAAATAGACTATATAAAAGATTGAGTTTTTTAAAATAAAAACCACATTTTCCATGGTTATTCTGAGTTGTTGATAAAAACTGCTTTAGTGGTATTTTGTCATTTTTGTATTTCTTTAAATAGTACATAAAAAAAAAACAAATTTTATAAAAAACCCAAAATTTAAAATTTTCAGAAAAAAAAAGAATCTGTTACGTAAATGAAAAAGTGATACGTGAATGAAAAAGGTGAAATGATTTTGTTTTAGTTTTTGAAAAAACGAAAGCTAACAACAGTTTTAACGAAGAATCTGTTAATCTAAATATTTAGACAAAAAAAAAAAAAAAAAAAAAAAAAAAAAAAAAATGCAAATTTCACACAAATAGTTGTTGAAAAAAATCTTTTTCGTAAATCATGAATTTCGTCAGAGGATCACTGGAAAAACTTTGAAAAAATTTTGTCATAAAATAGTGAACAAATAACGCAAATTGTGTCAGAAGATCGTGAAAAAATCCAAATTCGCCAGAAAATCGAGGAAAATACACAAATTCCATCAAAGAATAGTGAAAAAAAAATATAAAAAAAATTTTTGTAAAGGATCGAGAAAAAAATGCAAAAAATGCTAAATTTTGTCAAAAAAAAAAAAAAAAAAAAAAAAAAAAAAAAAAAAAACCACGAAAAAAATTTAAAATTTTTCAAAAAATCTAGAAATTGACAAAAGATTT
The DNA here is from genome assembly GCA_964019185.1 of Maratus speculifer. Taxonomy (NCBI): domain Eukaryota; kingdom Metazoa; phylum Arthropoda; class Arachnida; order Araneae; family Salticidae; genus Maratus; species Maratus speculifer. The sequence continues at coordinate 150,631,712 of OZ025302.1, forward strand.
TCTAAAGTCTACACCGAAGGGTCGCAGAAAAAACACAGTGTCTAAACTGGATTTCCCTGCACACACTATGCTGAAACCTTTCAGAAAATACCTGTGAATTTTAGATTTTTTTTTTCTCCTTCAGAATCAGCCCTAAAGCGATCCTTTGACAAATTAAGCGTTTTTCCTACGATAACTTAAAGAAGTTTGTGTTTTATTCTCGATCCTTCGACCAAATTTGTGCTTTTTCACATTCCTTTGATAAAATTCCCCCCCCCCCTCCCCAGAATTTTTGATGAAACTGGCCATTTTCTGGGAACGATTGGCGAAAATGCTTTTTTTGACACCATCTCTCAAAATTCGTGATACTTCTATGTCCGAATTTTTGGTATGATAACTGATTTTTTTTTTATTTTTTAAGTTAAATGTGCTTTTTTTTTTTTTTTGAAAATTTAGAACAGAATCACCTTTTTTTCGCAAGGAAGAATAGAACGAAATTTGTCAATTGATTGCAGGAAAACAATTTGCAAAATTTGTCAATCATTTGTGGAAAAAATCATGAAATTCAATAATCTTTCGCTGTAAAAAACTCTCAAAATGTGTCAATCAGCCACACGAAAATATAAAATTTACACTTACTCCTTGTATTTACTCTTTTGGACGGGATTTCAAAATTTTGGGCACAAATCCCGCCATGAAATTCAAGCACTGACATATGACATTAAATATGGTATTGTGTTAGGTGTGCCCAACTTTATTAAAAGGGCCTTTTATAAAAGTGTCCAAGTTTTCAAGGACTACATGAAAATGACGGACAAAAATTTGCAAGTTTCCTGAAGCCAATCAACGAAATTTGCAATTTTTCTTTGCCTGATCCATGACAATCGTGATTCTTTTGCATCTGATTGATAAAACTTGTGATTTTTCTGCAGTTGATTGACAAAATTCATAATGTTTTAGTGTCCGAGTAATGAAATTTGCAACTTTTTCATGCCAAATCAACGAAATTTATGATTTTTATTAGCTTGGTTGACAGAAATCGAGATTTTTTGGTGTCCAATCAACAAGACTTATGTATTTTTTCTTGCTCAATCAACAAAATTTGCAATTTTTTTATGTCTGATCAATGTTTGTGATTTTTCCATGCCTGTAATTTGTAATTTTTCTGCACCTGATTGATAAAGTTTGTGATTTTTCGTCAGCCGACTGATGAAATTTGCAATTTTTACATGTTGAGTCAATGAAATTCATGATTTTTTTTCAGTCTGATCGATAAAAATCACAATTTTTCATTGCCCAATCAACAAAAACCATGTTTTTTGATGCTCAATCAAATAAATTAGCGATTTCTTCACATCCGATCAATGTTTGCAATTTTTCCATGCCTGAACAACAAAATTTGCAATTTCTTACTAAGGCAAACTGATGAAATTTGCGATGAAACATGCTGTTTTTCATAATCAATCAACAAACTGAGTTTTTTCAATATTAATCGACAAAATTAATGAATTTTTTGTGTCCTTACTAATGAAAATTGTGATTTTTCAGAACCAAATAAACAAAACTCGCAATTTTTTCAAGTGACAAATTAAAGAAATTCATGATTTTTTGGTATCTGATCAATGAAATTCTCCATGCCTGATCAACAGAATTTGTGATTTTCCTGCACCTGATTGACAACATTCATGATTTTTGTTGGACCTGACTAGCACACAAACATTCTTTCCTGTTTTCTTAACAAAATTCATAGGTAATCACATTGATGTATATATATATATATATTTTTTTTTTGGTAACTTAGCACAATAACACATCTCCTTACCCCTCGAAATAAAGATTTTTTTACTGAACTAGCGTCTGTTTATTGCTTTATTTAATGCCTTGGGGCTTACATTAAACAGAGTTTTTATCTCCCCATCTAAATATAGTGCAGATAAAGCAGTGTTAGTATGATCAAATTTAAAATCAGATTAATGTTCACCTTTTCTAATTCCAAGTTTTCTCCTATTCATGCCTATGTAATAATTTAAGTCACCTTTTTTCTTTCTTCAAAAGTGCGTGGTTTTTTGTTTACATCTCATTGTTGCATGCTGTTTGTATTGACAGTGAAAAGATTTGTGTTTTTATTTTTATTATGATGGTTTTTATTAGAATAGGACTCATGTCAATGTTTTAATTTTTTTTTTTTTTACACCTCTCAAGCAATATGAAATTGTTTATTCAAATACTAGCTGAGCCGCCTGACATTGCCCGGGCCCGTAATGATATTCTTAAATGAACTGAAATTGACACTGCAAAATCTCATTAAAAGATCCAATCTCTAACCGAATTCTTGCTGCCTATGGTACTGTTTAGCAGAAGTGCTGCATACACACACAAAAAAAAAGGGTAGGGAGACTAGAATCTTTTAGTTTCATATTCCACCACCATGGTGCAAACTTTTTTCTTAACAAAATTGTTTCTGAAGATATTTGATGAAATCATTATTTGAAAATAGGGGTAGGTACACTTTTAAAATTTTGTATTAAATAAGTATTATTTATCCCAGGGTTCTGAAAAATCTGCATCTAAAATGGTACAGATTTAAATATTTGATCACGCCCTCCCTAAAATAATTATTGCCTGTCCCTACCCATAATTTCAAGTCCCCTACTCTTTAAAATCTATATTATATGTTATAAACTATCTGAACATTTTATATTAAATAAGTAACATTTATCCCAGAGCTTAGTGAAAAGTCCACATTTGAGATTGTAGAAAACAGTACAATTTTAAGTATTTGATCACTGCCCCTAAAAGATCCCCCCACCCCTTATTTGATGCTCATTACTCTTTAAAATACGTAATTTGTGTTATAAATTATAATTTATTTGATCTTTTTTTCTTTCTTTCTTTTTTTTTTCTTTTTTTTTCTTTTTTTTTTTAGAATTTTAATTAGCGTTTCCACATTTCTTTTCCTTTTTTAAAAAAAGTTTTTTGATTAAAAAAAAGAAAAAAAATTGGATTTTTATAAATTTAGATATTATTAAACAGCGTTTAAAGATGTTACTCAATGCATAGCTTTAAAATATCCAAATAATGTATTTTTAAAAATTTTACACGGTGCCAAAGAATCCTTATATAAAAATTGTTTATGGTTTCAAAAAACTCGCTTTTAAAAAGAGCAAGTCCTCCAAGTAACGGATTAAAAATTAATATCTAAGGTTGTAACTGAGTGACTGTGAAAAATTTACATATTTGAAATCAGCAAAAAATTTGTCATCTGGATATATAAATATTAAATTTATGAATTTAATTTTTGAAAAAAAATACAAGTCATCTATAAATGCGAGTACCCACCAGCACCCAGTTGTCATCGATGAACAACTGCTTTTGTTATATTAGATTTCTTAAAAATCTGTTTCTTTAGGCTTTTAGGCTCAGTAGATTTTAAAACACAACCCTCTATAAAAAAAAAAAAAAAAAAAAAAAAAAAAAAAAAAACCTGAGTACATTTATTGTCATGTTAGCCCTCCATTTACATTAACCCTTTTCCCTCTCTTCCAGCTTTCGAAGAAATATTCTAAGGTTTGATAAAAATCTATTTTTCTATTAAATTAGGAGTACTTTTCCATTCTTCTAATTTAGGAATTTTAATTCATTTCTCAATTATGAGAATTTTAAAATTCTGATGGTCAGGTACATTAAGCAGAGTCTTTGAACAATCTTCACAAAAAATTTGAGCCTTGTACGTGCCGTAATTTTTGCTAGTCATCGCAGCCACACACACACAGAGCAATTTGTTATTTTATTAGTATAGACTAGCGGCCTTCGCCCGCTACGCTGGTCGTTTTATCTAAAGAAATCTTGAAGAAGTAGTTAGATAAGGTTCAGACATACATTAAAAAAAAAAAGCAAGTCGATCATTCAAAAAACGTTGGGAAATATCAAATATTTACTGTAATTTTTTAAGAAAAACAAAGTTTCGAAAAAAAAATTAAATCGAAAAAAAAATTACACTGACATATTAATGCAAGGAAATTTTCCCAGAGAGAAAATTCGCCTTGAATACAATATTTCAAATTCTTTTAATTGCTTATAGGCGTTAATGCCAACATAGTGAAAAAAAATTCCATGTTGGGAATCGAACCCGGGCCATCAGTATGGCGCACTGACGTTCTACCGACTAAACCACATGGAACGACAGCCAGCTTGAAACTTTCTCATACTTAAGTAGACTGGCGAAAACATAACGGTAGCGCGTTTTAAAATCGCACAGTGACATCTATTGGATTTTATATGTACTAAAAAACGTTATGTACTAAAAAACGTGAGCAGCGCACCTAATAGTTTCTTTTGTTTCTTTTTGTTACTTTTTTGTCTGTTGTCCGATTTTGATGAAACAAAGCCTATACACTACCCGGGAGTGTGCATTCTTCATTAGTGAAAACCGCATAAAAATCCATTCAGTAGTTACGAAGATAACCTCGAACAAACAGACAGACAGACAGACAAACAGACAGACAGACAAAAAATTCAAAAAAATTTTTTTTGTGTTTCATTGGTTTTCTTTTATCGCCCTGACTCCATTTTTGTCAATTATCTTCAATGTACAGACACACCGGGTCCTACTGTTTTATTATATGTATAGATTATCAAAAAGGGGTCGTTTTTCTGTAAAACATTTGGTCCATTATGGCAATGCACTTCTAAGGCATAACTTAAAAGGAATCAACAAGCCAAATGTATGCTTTTAAAGTTAAAATCTTCTAATTGATGGTGTTTTAACCCGTTCCCGACAGAACGTGCATCTGAGGACGGAGCGGGGAAATTTGATTTCATGTTCTGGGCCGAAGGATTTTGCGAAGTGCTCTTTAAAAAATTCTTAAAAAAATCATTTTTCCATGTAACCTTTTGAAATACACATGCATGAAATAACTTGTTATTACATATATTGATGCAAAGAATTGGAGTATTTCCTCTGATATTTTAGCATAAAAATGACTTTTTAAATATATAAAATGTATATTTTAGCCACTTTTCAGGTTTAAAAAGATTACATACAGTACAGAACCATTTATACGTAATGGTTGGGGTCAGATGTATTCCGTATAACTGGTTGGGCATCAAAGCAGCATCGATTTGATAAGTTTTGTGAAACATATGTAGTTGTCGTATTACTTTTAATTTTAAATTGATTATGAGATTACTTGAACCAAGAATCTGATGCAAGTAAGATCAATTGTTAAAGTTTGAAAGAAGATAACTTATGGGAACTCCTTGGGAACAAAAATTTTTATGTTTTCTCTGCATAAGCATGAAAACATCTGTAATACTATAATATTATTTATTAATCTATAGTATGATTATATGCTTCTATTTCAAATACTAGAGGCTGTTATCAAACTATACAATTGTTTCAAGCAATGTATATGTCAAACTGATTGTGTATGTCACTTTTTTCTAAAAAGATTCTAACATCAGTCTATTAGAAGTATCATTCCAGATAACTGGTTTATGGATAAATGGTTCCATACTGTAATATAATTACAAAACACTTATGTGCCTCTACTATAGCATAGCTACCAACTGATTCACAAATAAAAATAATCAAATAAAACTTTCAAAACAACTTGTGCATGCTATTTTTCAGTCTTAATTATGCAGACATACTTGAAAAATAGTTAAAAAAATGCTTAATTTTATTTCAATTTTTGAAAATTCAAAAATAATACTTAAATATATGATTAATCATAAAATATCTTTTAAATAAAAAGTATTTAATAATAATAAATAAATTAGAATCATACTTTATAATAAGCATTTCTAAAAAGTTATTAAATGTTAAAAATATTTCTGAAAATAAAAGAACAATACATAGTAATTTGATAATAATGAGTAAAACTTGAATAACTTAAAATGCATTCATCAAAAAAATACACTGTTAATATAATTAGCACCGGTATAACATAAAAGTACCATATTATCCACTGTCATATTATTATTATTATTCAAACTCATAACTGCAAAATCAAACAGACATATATAAGACAAAATTTTATTTTGTATCATTTATAGATTTTAATGGAAAGTTTACCTTATTCAAAGTCAGATCCTTTTTGAAAAATTGGAATCCATGATTTATACTGCTCTTGAACCACGATTTTTCTATGGAGGGGTGGTAATCATTTTTTCAGATCATTTCAACAAATCTATACTCATCTAAGATCTTCATCCACAAGACAGTATATTTACCAGGGAGCTTGTAACTATTAGTTGAAAAAGAAAAGGAAAAAAATTATATATATGGTGGATCCAGTAACCTTATTCTAAAGCAATTTTAAAATACTTAGGAATACTTTAACTCATGTATCTACAAAATAAATAAATAATATTAAATTAAGTTGTTTTATTCACTATTTTCTCTTCTCTGATTCAGAAACAATCATTGATTGATTGCCTCGTTTACAAAACAAATTAGCACTCAATAAATGGGCATTCTACAACCAATGTTTCATGTAGATTGCAATATAAAAAAACATATATAAGCTACTTAATAAAATCTATAGCAAACAGTGTTGACCTACACCAAACTGGTAAGGCACAGTGCCTGGCAGCAGCATTTCGTAAAAATGTGTGTATTTTCTGCGATCTTTCGTCAAAATTTGCATATTTTCTGCGATCTTATGTCAAAATTTGCATATTTTCCGTGATCTTTCGTCAAAATTTGATCATTTTCCACGATCTTTCGTCAACATATGCGTATTTTCCGCGATCTTACGTCGAAATTTGCATATTTTCTGCGATCTTTCGTCAAAATATGCGTATTTTCCACAATTTTTCGTAAAAATGTGCTGATTTTCCGCGATCTTTTGTCAAAATTTGCGTATTTTTCGTGATCTTTCGTCAAAATTTGTGTGGTTTCCACGATCTTCTGTCAACGGATGTGTATATTCTACGATCTTTCGTTAAAATTTACGTAATTTCCGCGATCTTTCATCAAAATTTGGGTATTTTCTGTGATCTTTCTACAAAATTGCAGCATTTTCAGCGATCTTTTGATAAAATACGATTATTTATCACGATTATTTGACAATATTAGAGTATTTTTCCGCAACCTATTCACCAAAATCATGTTTTCAGAGCAATTTTTGACGAAAATCGTGTCTTGTTCGTGATCATTTAACAAAAATCGTGTTTTTTCTTGCGATCCTTTGAAGAAAATAGTATTTTTTCCACGATTGTTTGAAGATTTTATAGTTTTTTTCGATCCTTTGAAGAAATTTGCCTTTTTTTTGCAATCCTTTGAAGAAATTTTCTTAATTTAGCGCCCTTTGACTCGCGTTTTTGTTGTAACACATCGTTACCACCCCCCCCCCCCCTACATATAAATGTCATCAAATTTTAATGCATATTTGCATTGATCCCAGGGATAATAAAATTCGTCGCCGAAAAAGCAGAATTCCGCGTTTTCGTGGAAAAGTAGCATGTCTGTAGATTTTTTAGACAAAATTTGTGGATTTTTTGCTGAAATTTGCGGGTTTTTTGTGAATTTTTCCCACAGGTTTTTTGAAGATATTTTTGTTTTTTCTGTGATCCCTACCCAAAATTTGTGTTTTTCTTTCACTATTGTTTCACAAATTTCATGTTTTTTTTTCCACGATCTTCAGACGAAATTTGAGATTTTTCACAATTATCTAACAAAATTCATATTTTCCCCCTCAAACCTCTTATGATATTTACAATTTTTCTGTGAACGATTTGCAAAATTGATTTTTTTTTTTTGGGGGGGGGGGTCGACGATTGTCGAAATTCGTGGTATGTTTTTTTCTAAATTTCCAGATTTATGACTTTTTTTTTTAGCCGAAAACCTATGATATTGTAAAATACAGAACCGACTTGCCTTTGGATCGCTTAATGGATGCAAAATTTGTCAAAGGAACACATAATAAATACAAATTGTCGCAGAGTCGTGTAAAGCATGCAAATTTCAACAATGCAATGCAGAAAAAAACATGATTTTCGTCAAAGTGTCCTTAATAAACACTAATTTAGTCAAAAAGCTGCTAAAAAATGCAAATTTCATTGAAGAATCGCAAAAAAGATGTGAATTTTGTCAGAAGGCTGCAGAATAAATGCAAATCTAGTCAAAAGGCAGCTAAAAAATGCAAATTTCATCACTGAATTACAGAAAAAGATTTCAATTTCATCAGAAAATGCAGCCGCCTGGAAAACAACACAAACACAAACATATCTGTTTATTGTTATCAGGTATAATTTTTAATTGGAAATAATATATACTCAACTAACTTTTAAAAAATTAGATTAACCCGAACCCAACTTGCAGCAATCTATATTCAACCTAAAATCTACTTGAACAAAAACAGAGTTTATTAGACCTGAAACAAAAGTAATTAGCACAGGAAGGGAATTTATCCCTTTGAAAAATAAATAGACTATATAAAATCTTGAGTTTTTTAAAATAAAAAACACATTTTCCATGGTTATTCTGAGTTGTTGATAAAAAATGCTTTAGTGGTATTTTGTCATTTGTGTATTTCTTTAAATAGTACATAAAAAAAAAAAAATTATAAAAAACCCAAAATTTAAAATTTTTAGAAAAAAAAAAAAAAAAAAAAAGAATCTGTTACGTAAATGAAAAAGTGATACGTGAATGAAAAAGGTGAAATGATTTTGTTTTAGTTTTTAGTTTTTGAAAAAACGAAAGCCAACAACAGTTTTAACAAAGAATCTGTTAATCTAAATATTTAGACCAAAAAAAAAAAAAAAAAAAAAAAAATGCAAATTTCACACAAATAGTTGTTGAAAAAAATCTTTTTCGTAAATCGCGAATTTCGTCAGAGGATCACTGGAAAAACTTTGAAAAAATTTTGTCATAAAATAGTGAAAAAATAACGCAACTTGTGTCAGAAGATCGTGAAAAAATGCAAATTCGCCAGAAAATCGAGGAAAATACACAAATTCCATCAAAGAATAGTGAAAAAAATAAATAAATAAAAAATTTTGTAAAGGATCGAGAAAAAAATGCAAAAATCTTTAACTAATCATGAAAAAATGCAAACAATCACAAAAAAATGCAAATTTTGTAAAAAATCATGAAAAATTGCAAAATTTTGTCAAAAAAAAAAAAAAAAAAAAAAAAAAAAACTAAAAAATTTTCAAAAAATCTACAAATTGACAAAAGATTTTCTAAAGTCTACACCGAAGGGTCGCAGAAAAAACACAGTGTCTAAACTGGATTCCCCTGCACACACACACACTATGCTGAAACCTTTCAGAAAATACCTGTGAATTTTAGATTTTTTTTTCTCCTTCAGAATCAGCCCTAAAGCGACCCTTTGACAAATTAAGCGTTTTTCCTATGATAACTTAAAGAAGTTTGTGTTTTATTCTAGATCCTTTGACGAAATTTGTGCTTTTTCACATTCCTTTGATAAAATTCCCCCCCCCCCCGGAATTTTTGATGAAACTGGCCATTTTCTGGGAACGATTGGCGAAACTGCTTTTTTTGACACCATCTCTCAAAATTCGTGATACTTCTATGTCTGAATTTCTGGTATGATAACTGATTTTTTTTTAAGTTAAATGTGCTTTTTTTTTTTTTTTTTTTTTTGAAAATTTAGAACAGAATCCCCTTTTTCTCTCCAGGAAGAATAGAACGAAACTTGTCAATCGATTGCAGGAAAACAATTTGCAAAATTTGTCAATCATTTGTGGAAAAAATCATGAAATTCAATAATCTTTCGCTGTAAAAAACTCTCAAAATGTGTCAATCAGCCGCACAAAAATATAAAATTTACACTTACTCCTTGTATTTACTCTTTTGGACGGGATTTCAAAATTTTAAGCACAAATCCCGCCATGAAATTCCAGCACTGACATATGACATTAAATATGGTATTGTGTTAGGTGTGCCCAACTTTATTAAAAGAAGGGCCTTTTATAAAAGTGTCCAAGTTTTCAAGGACTACATGAAAATGACGGACAAAAATTTGCAAGTTTCCTGAAGCCAATCAACGAAATTTGCAATTTTTCTTTGTCTGATCCATGAAAATCGTGATTCTTTTGCATCTGATTGATAAAACTTGTGATTTTTCTGCAGTTGATTGACAAAATTCATAATGTTTTAGTGTCCGAGTAATGAAATTTGCAATTTTTTCATGCCAAATCAACGAAATTCATGATTTTTATTAGCTTGGTTGACAGAAATCGAGATTTTTCGGTGTCCAATCAACAAGACTTATGTATTTTTTCTTGCTCAATCAACAAAATTTGCAATTTTTTTATGTCTGATCAATGTTTGTGATTTTTCCATGCCTGTAATTTGTAATTTTTCTGCACCTGATTGATAAAGTTTGTGATTTTTCCATGCCTGTAATTTGTAGTTTTTCTGCACCTGATTGATAAAGTTTGTGATTTTTCGTCAGCCGACTGATGAAATTTGCAATTTTTACATGTTGAGTCAATGAAATTCATGATTTTTTTTCAGCCTGATCGATAAAAATCACAATTTTTCATTGCCCAATCAACAAAAACCATGTTTTTTGATGCTCAATTAAATAAATTAGCGATTTCTTCACATCCAATCAATGTTTGCAATTTTTCCATGCCTGAACAACAAAATTCTCAATTTCTTGCTAAGGCAAACTGATGAAATTTGCAATGAAACATGCTGTTTTTCATAATCAATCAACAAATTGAGTTTTTTCAATATTAATCGACAAAATTAATGAATTTTTTGTGTCCTTACTAATGAAAATTGTAATTTTTCAGAACCAAATAAACAAAACTCGCAATTTTTTCAAGTGACAAATTAAAGAAATTCATGATTTTTTGGTATCTGATCGATGAAATTCTCCATGCCTGATCAACAGAATTTGTGATTTTCCTGCACCTGATTGACAACATTCATGATTTTTGTTGGACCTGACTAGCACACAAACATACTTTCCTGTTTTCTTAACAAAAATCATAGGTAATCACATTGATGTATATATATATATATATTTTGGTAACTTAGCACAATAACACATCTCCTTACCCCTCGAAATAAAGACTTTTTTACTGAACTAGCGTCTGTTTACTGCTTTATTTAATGCCTTAATTAGTAGCTAGCAGCGTTCCCTTCATTCTAAAGTAAACCCTTATTATATATACATACATATATCTGTGTTTGTGTATATATAATTTGCAAAAATCGTATGAATTATTATTGCATTTATAGTTTAAAAAACAGGACATGCACACAATAATATAATAATTCTTGTTTGTTTAGCAAAAAAATTGAGATTTTCTTTTAAAATTATTAGTGTTAAGTAAATTAGTTTACATAATAGTTAGTATGATGAATAACATTTGAATAAAGAATTTTTATTACAGTAAACATTAGTAATTTTTAAAATGTAAAAAAAAATATGAGGTCCAAATAAGAGGTGGATATTGCATAAAGATAAATCAGATAAAATAAAAAATTGCAATCACGTTTCTTAAAGAAATTGCGTTACTAGCAACAAGTAATAAAATAATTTACAAATAGTTTTATTTTTATTTGCACTTGCACCAAAATTAATTTAAAATTTATTTCCACCTAATAATCGTTTGTTTGCTGTCTATAAAACTGAAATATGATCAAGAAAAATCATTGCAAACTTTCTTATTTACATAATCAAATGCAGTGTCGGCCTATCAAAAATTGATAAATAAAATCAATAACAAAATAAAAAATCATTACAGAAATGTTTTATGTAAAGCATACATAAAATACAGTAAATGTAGAAAACAAAATCTTAAATGTACTTACCTATTTTCACTAATTTCCATCATAAAAACAATCAAAACCTCGATCAAAACAAATCACCAGATACGCGTCTTCCACACGGTTGATGGATTAACAGATGTGGAGCATAGTACTCCGCTGCATCTCTTCTAATCGATGATGAAAATAATTAATATTTTACATAATTAATTTATAAAAAAAAATAATCCTTCAGGTCCTGAAAATTGCGAGCGACTATGTAAAAATTACGTTTAAGTCTGTTAGGCCTAGCTGTAGAAAACTTCACAGCACAAACTTAATATACATCCAGATCGAAGTGATTTTATTAATTAAAAAATGTAAATAAAGGCGCATTCTGGTTGCATTATATTTTTTAAATCAAAATAGAGATGCAACATAAATAAGCACTTAGAATTTTACAAATACCGCTAGTTTAAAATGGCGGTTGTTAGGTTCAATTTTCGTCCAGATTTTGTGAAGGTACTTACACAAATGACGTTCCGTTTTCCTCCAAATTACGTTCCAAATATAGAAAATGGAGACAAGGACGTTAAGATTTTGTTCCAAAAATTACAAAAATTGGATTGGTTCCGTTTTCATCTACTTTATGTCAAGAAATGGGACAAATAAGTTCAGATTTAGTTTCGGAATTAGCCAAAATTGGATTAGTCGAATTTTCATACAATTAACGTTTTCGAACTGACGTTCTTATTTTGTAGATATTTGGTAGATACGTCTATGTCAAACATTCAACAAATTCTGGACGTATTTAAACTCACTGGCTCACAAAATACATCTATAGACGTATTTTGGAATTAACAGAGGAAAACTGGATGTAATCTGAACGTATGTGCTGTGTGGGTATGTCTTACGATATTTAACCCATCAACACGTTCGCCTACATTTTTAGATAGACTTCATAATGAAACTTTTTTTGTATCCCGATAACTTTTAAGGGTTTAATCTCTTTTATCCTTTTTTAGACATTGAATTTCCCTCTGATGATAAATCATAAATGACGGTCCATAAACTATCTTGCCAAATTCTGTCAGGAAACTCTCGTAAATGTAAATAGTAATCAAACCTTCTTTATTTGTACCCGTACAAAACAATAATTACATTCTTCTGAACTTTGAAAGTACAGGGAAAGAATAAATATAAAAGATAAAATCGTAAAATCAAAACAAATGCCAAAGTACTCAATTTATAAACTCTGTTATAAATAACTTATATATTTAACTTTTGTTTTAATACTTAAATTTTTGTATTTCTTTCCTAATGTGCATTTTTTTTTGGCATTGCTAAATTTTTTCAACAATTAAAATCTAAATTTAAATTTGACTTCCATTAAGAGGCCACCTCTTGGAGCGATCAATTTTTATTGTAATGGAACGTGGTCGTTTAGAGAGATTTTACTGTATAATATTCCTGAGAACAAAAAATGTTTTCATTTTTAAATTTATCATAAATTGTTATCACAAATTGTCAATCATTGTTAAATTCTATTAAAATTTAAGTATTATTGAATATTTTTAGGTAGATTTTTTTTTTCACAAAAAGAATAAAAGAGCAGAATGAAATTGTGTAAAATGTTGAAAATGATAATTACCATTAAAAATATAATGTAGATTTAATAACTCTAGGACACAATTTTTCTTAAACTAAGAATATTTAAATTCTCATTAATCAGATAAATGTCCGTTTATATAACTTAATAAGCAATTTAAAAAACACTCTGCTGCTTTTGTATACCTATCAAATATTAACAGAATTTCAGAAGAAAGTCTCAGAAACAACCTTTTTCTATTATCTTTTGAAAATGATGAAAATTCTTATGAATAATTCATAACTCCTTCATACTTTAATATTTCGTTCCTGCAAATATGCACATTCTACGGCCGTTAAAAAACAAACTTTATAAATGTATGGTTGAAATTCCCAATTAATTTGTTACTATTTCATAGTTTAGAAAATAATGAAAAGATATCTCCGGTGTATTTATTTATATATTAATTGTGATAAAAGGATAAACTAAATAAACAATGAAAAGTTTCCATATTTCTAGGATAGTTTAAAGTACTAAATAATTTAATATTTTAATTACTTTTTTTGTTAAATAGTTCCCTGTTTTAGTTATTCTCTCGTACTGTCTTTAGAAAATTAAAATACATTTTTATTGTTTAACATTTTATCGCCAAATTGTTATAGAACAATTCGAGAGCTACCGCTTGACTCTGAGCTACAACTCATAAAAATTATGAATTTCTAGATTTGATAATTCTTCTAATTGTAAATGAGATCAAATGTTATATATTTTTAAATTATAAATTAGTTAAAATTAAATTAATACGGTGAAATCTCCTTAAAATTATCGCCTGTCTTTTTAAAAAACGGTTGCTCCGAGAGGTGGAATCTTAACGGAGGTTATGTTTAAATTTAGGTTTTAATTGTTGAAAAATTTGACAAGTTTACAAACTTTTATTTTTCACATTAGGAAAAAATATAAAAATTTAAGTATCAAAACAAAAGTTAATTAAATAAGTTAATTGCAGCAGAGTTAAAAAATATATAGTCTTGGAAAACAAAATCTGAGTTCAGGCAAAATTTGCTTGTTAGGGAAATTTTTCTTTAAAAATATAATGTAGATTTAATAACTTTAGAATATAATTTTTCCTAAGACTATTTAAATTCTCGTCAATCAAAGCTATGTCCTTTTAAGTAACTTTATGAAGAATTTACAAAATCTTATAAAACTTTTGTATGTGTATCAAATATTAATAGAATCTGGAAAGATAGTTTCATTGCGACATTCTGTCTTATCTTTTCAAAAGGACTATTTAATGAATGTCGTATATACTCGTGTAAAAATCGACCGCCCCCCTCCTAATTCTTGAGCGGAAATAAGAGAAAAAAAAAGGAAGAATGTTCATATATAAGTCGAAGGACATTTCTGGAATATAATGAAACTATGATTGGTAATCGAGGATTAAAAATGCGATGTATAAAATGTTAATCAATTAAAACCTTGTGTGGAAAACTGTAATCGGTACTACTAGGTTATCCCGTCGACCAAAAAATTATCGCCAAACTATAAGATTAAATGCCAATAATGGATGATCGTGAATGTCACATTCAATGACATTAAATACGATCCACGTGTCTAAATTGTCATTAAGTGATTTTTATTTCTACTTTTTATTTGTATTTTTATTAATATTCCACTAATTATTTGTTTTTTCGTCATTTAAAATAAACATTATGTCAGTTTCTATAATTTGGCTATTAGTTTGGCGATTTGTATAATTTGGTGAAATTGGTCGACGGAATAACAGAGTAGTACCCTGCAATCATTAAAATCAACGTTTGAACACACAATAATTGAAAACACTTAACACACGTATACGTTTCGCGAGTATTTGGGCTCGCTTCCTCAGTGTTCAAGCGGTAAAATGTTTAACATGTAACAATGTAAAATGTCGTGACATATCAAATCTAATCTCAAATTTCTGGTTAGATTTGTTATGTCACGAAACTTCCTTTCCGGTTTGATTCTATTATTTGCTGAAGCTTCTTGGTATTTTGGTTCTGTGTTTGCAATCATTTGGGTGTCTCACATGTTAACAGTCGGAAGGGGGGGGGGGTAGATTTTAAATATTTTTACGCTTGAACACTCAGGAAGCGAGTCCTAGTACTCCCGAAACGTATACGTGTGTTGAGTGTTTTTAATTATTGTGCGTACAAACATTGATTTTAATGATTGTATAAAATCTTAGTTACGGTAAAACAATAAAGTGAGTTTTCCGAAGATAAAATTATTTAATTTTATTCCAATTAAATGTAGATTTATTGAGCTTAATAAGCAATCTATAAAATCTTCTCATATTTTTCTATACATATAATTAATTAATTGTAATATTAATAAATTCTCGAAAGGAAGTATCAGTGACAACATTGTATCTTAACAGTTCAAAATTATTACTTACTGAATAATTTCTATTTTCTTTGTACTTTATTATTTCCTTCCTACAAATATTTTTGACTTTCTTTCACCATACAGGATCATTTAAATATTATGGTTGACATTTCCAATTAACTTGTATCTACTTCCGATTTTAAAAGTTAATGGAAAGACATCTGTGGCTTATAAAATGTTATTCACGGTAAAAAAAAAAAAAAAAAAAAAAAAAAAAAAAAAAAAAAAAAGAATTTTCGGATGATGAGTATTTAAATTTGCATTAATCAATTAAATGTATCGTTTTAACCTTCTCATGTTTTCTATACATATCATTAATTAATTATACCCTAGTAGCAAACCAATATTGGTCCAACGTTGAGCCAATATTTCATCTATTGGAAGTATTGCCAATAAAACGTAAATATTGCGTCAATATTGGGATGTTTACATTTCCCCCTTATTTACCCAATATTTGCAACCAAAATTATGCCAATATTGGGGTTTCATTGGAAATATTGTCAACAAAATGCCAATATTGTACAAATGTTGGCGTTACATTGGAAATAGATCCAATGAAATTCCGATATTTAACCAATATTGGCGTTTTATTGGCAATATTTGCAATTAAACCCAAATATTGGCATTAAATTGGTTGAAAAAATTGGCTGAATAAGGGCAAAATGTAAACATCCATATATTGGTGCATTATTTCATGCCAATATCATGCCAATATGTCAATATTGTTCCAAGATGTAGCCATTATTGGTCCTATATTGTTTGGCTACTGGGTTAATCTTAATAAAATCTCGAAGGAAAGTCTCAGTGACAATGTTTGTTTTTAAATCATTTGAGATTGACTTTTTAATGAATAATTTATATTTCTTTTATACTTAATTATTCCCGTCCTACAAATAATCACCATATATGACCTTTCAAAGTTTATGGTTGACATTGTCAAATACTTTCCGATTTTAAAATTCTATGGAAGAACATCTGCTGTGTATAAAATGAATATAAACAGTAAAATATAAACAATAAAATGAATGTATTTTTAACACTTAATTTATCGCATTATCAATTCATGAAAATTTTACATTCTAAAGCATTTTACATAAATTGTTTAAACTAAATTAAAAGATTTACATAAACATTTCATAAATTTTTCAAGGCTTTTAGAAGAATTGATTAAATTTCAATTTACAGTGATTTTGCGGAATATTTTTCCGCTCAAATCTTTATTTTATTTTGTTTTCTTGGTATTTTGTAGAATTATAAAATGTACAAATGTTATGTTCTTACAATATAAATGTAGAAATACATCCGAATTGAAAAATCCCCACCCCCCTCCCTCAGCGCCACGAAAGCTGAAAAGATCCAAACGCAAAATAAATCATCCTTTTAAAAATACTTTTGTTTCGTGTAACCAATAACGCTTTTGGAACAAAATAAACTAATGTGTCTGTAACTAACTGATTCTAAACAGTATTACAACTAATTGACGTTTTAAAAGAATTTTATAATAAGTAATTTTAATAGTACTTATAAGTACCGTCGGTAGATAAAGGGTTAATAAACTTGACAAACTTTAGTGTTTTTATTTTCTCAAACAATAAACCGATTAAAATAGCTGTTTTTAATGATGTAAAATGAATGGTCCAATATAGCCTAGACATTTTTTATTCACAAATTTCTTGTACAAGTTTCGATGCCGGGACTCAAACCTGTGCCATCAGTATAGCACACTGACGTTCTACCGACTAAACCACATAGAAAGATACCCAGCCTGGAATTTATTATTATTACATGTTGGCAAGGTTATAAATGCAGTACAAGATAGAATTATATCCGTGAACCATAGACATGAGGCAAACACGAAACTCTAATAATCCAGAATCGATTGAATATATTAATACTTGGGAGTTTCCAAGTATTAACACTTTTCTATTTTAAACTTCTTTGTCTTGAATCAGACTCCGGATAATTAAGAAATGTTGACATCTAAGTTTAAAGCAATGCAAATATAATTTCTAACCAAAGGATAAATAATATAAGAAAATTCAAACCGGGAATATATTAATGAATCCCTAAAAGCTATGCATTTTTTAACTATTATAGCAGGAAATATCATTATTTAGTAAAAAGCGCCATTGATCTAAACATGTTATTAAAATATCTTCCAAATGCAACTTGTAATCGTGCTTTGTTTTACAATGATTTTTAATTTTTCAAATGTATCTTCGTGCAAACAATTTCTAAACCAGAATAGTTATCATGATAATTTAACTCACATACTCGAAATTGTGAATAGGCGTATTCAACAGCAAAATATTCGAAACTTTCATAATATGTAAAAAAAGAAGAATCGCTGCATGATGTATCTTGAAAAACTTACATTAAACAATCCGTTGGGAAATTGTTTATTATCAGCATGAAAAATGTGAGAAACTGACGTGATAAATTTGATCGAACATGTTCTGTTACATACATAAAAAGATATATATGCACAGATTTTTCTTGCAGATTTTTTAGAATTTGAAAATTTAGGAAGAAAACTTCACTATCGTTAACCTTATTTGAGACAAAATAATTTTGTTGATCAAGTAAAATGTTAAAATGATTCAACGTCACTGAAATTTAGAAATGAATGTATTTCAAAATAAATAGATACATTTTTATATGCATATTATCTAAGAAAAAGTTTGTTAAAAATTTGTGGGTTAGTTACACTTAAGTGGCAAATATGACGATGTGAGTTTCAGAATTCGCCTTATCTAAAATAAAAAAAAAAAAAAACGAGTTTTCCTCAACAGTCTATTCTATTAGTAAAACTGCACTGATAAAATATTATAATCTGTAAGAAATGTTTGTATATCGGTAATTTTTCATATAGAGTACTTTTTTTATCATTTAATATTTATTTTAATTGATACTCTACTGTGCTATTATCTTTAAAGTTGTAATGTTAGTTATTTAAGATTATCAAGGAACTGTCAAGGGATTTTGAGTGTTTCAGTATCGAAATTTTGTAAAGTTCTGATGGTTATATCCATAGAAGAAAATTAATTTGGACATATTTTCATTAAATAAGAAAAAATACACTGTAAAAAAAATCTGAAACGTACTAAACCTTTTCTAGGAAACTGGGATTCCAAGAACTTTTCCTGTAACGGTAACAGCAAAAATTCAAGTTTCAGAATCGATTACATGAATTTATTCTGTTATCGTTACATGAAAAGTTCTTGTAATCCCAGTTTCCTAGAAAATGTTTAGTACCTTCACAGATTTTTTTTTTTACAGTGTATTAATTAAAAAACTCTGGAAAAAGGTGCTTTTAAATAATTTAAGCGCTTTAATCCCCTAGTTATGAATACATGCTTATAAGACATTTTTTTTAATTACGTAAAATGTTAATAAAATATGTATAATTATATATTTATATCATTCGTGTTGGTGTTATATAAGACGGCCAATTATCTTCAAAAGGGATATAAGCCCTAGGAGGAGTGCCCTCCGTGTGGATCTTTCCAAAGAAATTTAACCCATATTTACGCACGTTTAACCAAGTTTCAAAGAAAACCACGGAAACCTACGAACGGTTAGGCCGACGGGCGCGAATGGGTTCGAACCCATCCCCTCCTATCTACCAGCTTAGAGAGCTCAATCTCCCAGCTACTCGTGCGGCTAATTTATTAGTGTCTGAAGTGTGTGTTAGCATATGTATGTAGTAACGATAGTAAAATTTCTATTATGCAGAAAATTGTTTTAATTGAATAAACCAAATAAATTTAGAAAAACTTTTAGACAAATAAAAACTGTTCTATTTCTTTGTTCAGATATAAATTACGTTTAAATTGTTTTAGAAGATCAAGTATTACAATAAAGTTGATGGATAATATTTATTTTTCATATTTGAATAAAAATCGTAATTCGTAATGGATTAAAACGAATTTTTAAAAAATAATAAAAGAAGAAATTATTAAAGACAAAATCTATGTTTAAACGCTTCCCTGCTTTGCCCATACACTGTAAAAAAAAATCCGCTAAAGTTACCGCAAAATCTGCTGGCAGCAGCTTGTTCTTTGGAAACAAATTTACAAATGTAGAAGGAGGTGCAAAGTGTTAAAAGCGATGTTACTAAAAAACAAATTAAACGAAAGAAATATGCGCTTGATTTTTTTAATGTTTGCATATTTTATACACCCTTTAAACAATTCTTTGATTTGTTTAAAATATTCGAGATATATTTCACGCCATAAAAATGAAAAATCTCTATGAAAAAATGCTTTTTGTGTTTTTAACTTTATGTTGTATATTTTTTACTTCTTTTCAGAAGCTCTCAAATACTCTTTCCATATTATTACACATTTCATAATTTATACGTATGTAAATATGTTAATATAGTTTAAACAAGAAATTGTTCTAGTATAAACAGTGTTAGTAACATTTAACATATTTGTCTACATTTTTTTGGCTTAAGCATACATAATTCAAAGTAACAATCATGTTAAAATGCTTCTTTTGCTTTATTAAAACTTTTGAGGTCAATTTTGTGCAATTTGTAACAATAATTTTAAAAAATACATAATTGAAAAGGAAGAAAAGTATAATGTAAATTATTGTCAGAACACATTCATTCACATAATAATGAAAATAAAAGATTTTAAAAGACAAAGAAAAAGTTCAACAATTAATATTTGCGAAAAGCGTTTCTTATAATTTCTTTAAAAATATTTATTTTAGATAAGTATTTTGATATTTAGCTAAATTTCTAAAAAAAAATAATCATGCAAATAATTACTAAACTTGATAAAAAATATTAGTATTATATTCTTTAAACTATAAATTATGAATTTTCTATACATAATATGTAGCACAAAATTTTTCTGGATTTAATGTCTGAAAATACTATGAACGTAAACCTTTTTAAAATGCTTTTCATTCATTTTTAGATCTGTGAGAGAGGTATTGTTCATTTGTTTAATTTATTCATTATGTAAAAAGTGAGAAACTACTTACAATAGATAAATTATTTTTCACAAGATATTTATTAATAAAAAGAAAATAATATGTTTTAAGTAGATGTTTAATAACTGAATATTACTTTTCATTTTATCACATGTAATAGGCGACTTCACGAAGATTCATAAATTTAATTTAAAGATATTTTTAAGGATTATTGAAAATGGATTAATCTCTTTAAAAAATAATTTAACATTTTTTTTATAAATATAATTTAAAAAAAAACAGAAACTTCTTTGTTTATTCATCTTTTTATCTAATGACTTTCTAATCACGTATCATATTTTTGCGTGAATTTAAAGAAAATTTTATTTATTTATGAATTTTTTAAGAACTCATAACTTTAAGAACTTAGAAATTTTTTCAAAGATTTTTAATTATAAACTTGCTTTATTCATTTAAAATTATAATTAAAAAATTATTTAAACTCTCAAGCAGTTATTTTACTGATTTTTTTTTTCAATCAATATGTTACTAGAAAAAACGTAAAGTAGATAGTTATTCTTTAAAACAATATATATTATTGCTAAGAAAGTAGTAGATTTAAAAATATGTTTTAAATAAACAATCCTTTTCAAAACAACATTTGAATTATAAAGTATTTCCACAGAAACATCTTATGCATTTATTAAGAGCAACAAAGGTTTCTTAAAAAATATTTTTACCGAAAATATTTTTACAGTTATTGGTTCTTATTCTCTTCGTAAAAAATTACACCATTAATTTTACGTTTAATATTAATAAACCTTCTCAGTAAGAATAAATATATAATTTCTTTTCAATGCAGTTCTCTCAGCTATGTGTTATATTTTACAAAAATCTGTACAGCATTCTTCTGTTCTCCTCCAATGTTCTTTTTTAATGTGAATAATTAACAATGCATTTTATAATTAAGTATCAAATTTTTGTTATTGTGTTTTTCCATCATGTAATAACTTTACAAAGCTTGAAATATTTTATGAATAGTTTCGTGTAAGATTACATAAAATTAATTAACAAATAGGTCCTATTTAACATAGCGTCTCTTCATTTATCAAACTGAAAAAAATAGTTTTATTTTCAATAAATGCTTTAACTATCTAAAAATTGTTAAAGAATGAAACTACATAAATTAGTCTTGGCAGTCAACTTTTAGTTTAAAGTAAATAAGCTTTAAAAAACCCAGAAATCGTTTAATAATTAATCACTGTCAGATAACAAATTAAGTGCAAAAATATTTTCTTAAAAATGTCTTTAATATTCTTCATATTTTCCAGATTGCACTTAAGCTTTTCCCATTTTAAATTTAAGACTGTTACGAAGTAATTAAAAGTATGTTTGACTTAGTGAAAATTAAAATTTTCTCTCCACTTTCAAAAATTTCCGAAAAAATATACTAACTTTACTTCGTAATGTTCATAAATGTATCTCTATTTTTTTATTGATACACATATTATTAAGAATTTGTTTTTAATTAATTGTGTAAACAGTGTGATTTTTATCTCAAAATGTCAAGTAATTTTAAAAACATCTGAAATTCTTCGCATTTTGATTTTGTTTCAACTTCTCATAAGAATAATTTTCACAAAAGAGTTAAATATTTCTTTTATATTTCGAAGTGAGTATAATCATAAGTTTTATGAATTCTTTAAGCATAGAACTAATAATTTTTTTAAATAAATGGTTTATTTTTCTTGCACTGTAACAGAAATGTAAAGTTAATAATTTTTGCTAGGAAACTTGGATTCTTAAAACGTTTTGCTTACCTTTTTTTTTTTTTTTACAATGCAACAGATTTTTTCTTAAACATAAATTAACAGGCTAAAAATTATTTCATTAATTATGAAAAGCAAATTATATTGGATTTATATATGAACTAAATGTCAAAATTAATTTCTGAATAGAAATAAACTTTTACTTTTGAATTATAAAAACGAAAATTTTTAAATGAATTACTTTTTGTCCTGAAACTATAAATTTTGTGTTTAGATTTCAAGTACTGGATATAAAAAATAAAAAAGTATCTTGTTTAACCTTTTCCGGTTCTGGTAATAGTAGATGTCCTTTAATTGAGTATTATTTTTTTTTGACAAACTGTTTTGATACTATTTATATGTAGTAATGTTAATATGGTTTATGAACTTACTATATGAATTCATTAACGCTTAATAGTTTCTGAATAATAATAAATATTTGATTAACTCCCTTTGCACGGTTTACGATTTTTTTTTATTTTAAACAAATATTTCACTTTTCCACCAAAATGTACAAGTATGATGTTCTTAGAAAATAAATATAGAAATATATCCGAATTGAAAAATCCCCATCCCCCTCTCTCAGTGCCAAGAAAGCTGAAAAGATACAAAAGCAAAAGAAATAATCCCTTTAAAAATATTCCTGTTTTGTATAACCAATAATGTTTTTGGAACAAATTAATGTATCAGGGTGCGTAGTCATCAAGAAACTCAGAGGATTTTAATTCTTTTAGTATCAGAAATTCTTTAAAGTACTGGTTGCTACACCTGAAAAAGGATTTCTTTTTCGTTAAATAAAACAAATATCACATTATAAAAATTCTGGTAAAAGGTCCTTACAAGGTGCTTCCAGACTACGCACCCTGTGTATGTGTAACTCATTTTAAACAGCATTACAACTAATTGAATTATTAAAAGAGTTTAATAATAAGTTATTTTTATGGTACTTATAAGTACCGTCGGTAGATAAAGGGTTAATACACGTAACAAACTTTAGTGTTTATATTTTCCCAAACAATAAACCGATTAAAATATCTGTTTTTAATGATGCAAAATGAATGGTCTCTAATATAATCTAGACTTTTTTTATTCAAAAACTTAATTTAATTTAAATATTATAAATAAAATATCGTATTTAAAAATATTAATTTTAACTTAAAAATGACAATTTTGATAAACATGGATGTTCAAATTTACAGATGATTCCAAACATTAAATTTTCAAATTATGGAAAACAGTTTTTGGAAAAGGTCTCCAGTTATTGTTCAATTGGATATAATAATACACTTCGGAACAAACACAAGCATTACACAAATGTCTTAATATGAAATTTGTTTATTAGATGATAAGCTTTCCTCCATATACTTTTTATTCAGTAAATGAATAGCTATGAATATATTCATTATTCTTTTGTCATTTAATATTTCGAAATTGATGCATAAACTTTAAGAACAGTTTCTCTGATTGAAGAAAAAAAATGATAAAATATACATTTTGCTTGATTCTTGGATTCAATGGTCACACATTAAATGTTAAAAGTCAAAAAAAAAAAAAAAAAAAAAAAAAAAAAAAAAAAACGAGTTTTTTTATAATATTTGTGTATCCGAAACATCGTATTAACATACTAAAAAAAGGCAAAATGTTATAGTCTATTCGCATTTCTAATTTATGTACATAAATTAATAATGGCAATGAGAAAAAATGATAAGAGTTTGAAATTTCTTCTTCTTCTTCTTCTTATTTTTTTTTTTTTTTTGTATAAAATATATCTTTCGAACTCTTTAGAATTATTAGTGTTTAAAATTTTATAAAACTAGATGTCTAAAACAAAATTATGTTAAGACATTAAAAAAAAAGATTAATCTACTATAAAGCAATCCAAAAACGTTTCCGAAGGATAGTAGCGGCAAAAAAGATTTCGTTTTTATAAATAATTTTTTAAATCCTTAAAATATATTGAATTTTAAGGTTTTTAGAGATACAATATGCTTTTGTGATTCATGGGTGACACGAAAGATGTTATTGTATTTTTTCGGCCATCGTTATATTGTACATTTCCTTCATAAATTGTATTTTTCTGCCTGCAAATTCGAGTTTGTTTTTATAAATACTTATTTGAATCTCCAAAATATTTTTTTCCTGGGGTGTTAAAGGGTGTATTAGAAAAAATATTTTTCCATCTTCAACAGCTCGAAATTTTCTGATACATTTTAAGATTCATTTTTAAAAGTAGAAACATGAAACTTGTTGAGGTAATTTTTGAAGAGACGTATAAAGTGCCGTGTGATTTCATTTTTCGCTCAATTCATTACAATTTGATATATAAGCAATTACTTTCTCCGTAGGACTCTTTTTATCGAAATCAGATCTCGCGCTTTGGAAAATTCAGTTCAAAGCTTCAATTTTGAAAGCATTTTATGAAATATTTTCTGCATCTATCGAAAAATCGACTTTCGCAGCACACTGTGTACGTTTTATATAAGAGAATTTGCCAGTTTGATGCGTTTGAGAGTAAAAATGAATTAAAAAATAAATCAGAAAGTAAGCAGTTTGTATTGGAATACACCGTTAAAGATGCAATATGCTTTTGAGATCCGTCGGTCACATGGAAGAAGTTACCTTCGCATTATATTACTGATTTACCTTTGGGATGTGAGTCGAGTAACTAAGTGGTTACACATTGAACATTCTGTAACGTACCAGAAACGTGGTGACTGCATATATCTTTTTCACCTATCATTTGTCTTTGTATACGGTATACTTGTAAACAAACAGTCTTTAAAATCCGGATAAATGATTCAGGCTTACCTTGCACTAAGTTACATTTGCAGTTTCATACATAAGTATAAACAGAATAAAATATTAATACGTTACACTAATATTATACGTTTAAGCTATAATCTATAACACATTCTGCAATTTTTTCATTCCTGTTTGATATTTCAAAAATAATAACTATAATACTATTGGTATAAATATTTATATTTGATAACATTACAAATAATTTTATCTTATACAATTCAAAAAACTAACGTTACTGTAAATGTCTAGTGTTAAATCAGTCTTTGAATTAAAATGTTACGTGGCCGAAAAATACGGTAAGGCCGCTTAAAGGAATAATTGCAATTAATTTGTCATTTAGTAATTGGATTTCCGAATAAAAATGCAAAGTAGAAACGATTTTTTTGGCGCGGGGAGGGATAATATGTTACTCAGTATCTAAAAGATATATTTCTTAACATTTTTTAAGAAACGGGCAATATACAAATTTATGTCACTCTTATTTATAATTTAAAAATAAATATACCGATCAAATTTAGACTATCCGCATTTTTATACTTAGTTCCGATAAATTATAGAAATTAAATTTATGTGAGTTACATTTCTACTCTTTTTCGAAATTTCTTTCCGATGATTTTTCAAATTTGCTTTTACAATGATATTTCTTGCATAATGAACTATTTAGTCTAAGTACCACCTATGATGAATTTAGTTTTGACCTTCAGAATGGCTAAAAATATAGTGAATCGCAATTACTTGTACAATCTAATATTTAAACTCATTTTAAAACTAACTTTATAATAGAGATTTTATAAGAAATTGTAAGCTTCAAATCACTGCAATTTTTCTAAAATCAAATTCCGAGTTTTAAATATAATGCTTCAAATTTAGAGTTATGTATAAAATTCAACTTGGAGAGAATTTCAATAAAGTGCAATGCCGAATGAGTTTTCTATTTCTGTAAATCGAAATTTCTTTTTAACTCTGTGCTTTTTATTTCAAAATGGTTTTAAATGTAAAATTTAAAAGACCAAAAACTTGTAACATTGTTGAATTCGTTTCATTATCGTAATTTACAGTACAATTGAAAAATGATTTTTAGATTCTGATTTTTTTTTACATGTTTAATGTATGACATAAATATTACTCTGTTAACCCCTCTAAATTTACTTTCTTATGCGCAGATCAATATATTATAATAATTGATGCTACTTTGTCATTTAGCAGTTGGTTTCTGAAAAACAAAATCTTTCTGATATAGATTTTATGAGAAATTCTTGTTTCAAATCGCTGTATTTTTTTAAAATCAAATTCCGAGTTTTAAATGCAATGCTTCAAACTTGAAAGGCATGAATAAAATGTAACTCGAGAAGAATTTCAATGAAAGTGCAGAGCCGAATGCATTTTCTATTTCTGTATATCGATTTTTTTTTAATTCTGCGCTTTTTATTTCATAATTGCTTTTCAGTAATATTTAAAGCACCAAATACTTTTATAATGTACAATTCGTTTTATTGTTATATAAAAACTATTCAAAAATGATTTTTGAATTCTGAAATAAATTTTTACATTTTTAATGTATGATATAAATATTAGTCTTTTAACTCCTGTAAATTTACTTCCTTATGCACAATAACAATATATTATATTAATTGCAACTACTTTCGTATTTAGTTATTGGTTTTCTAAATAAAAAATACAAAATATTTTTTTTTAGATTTTGGGGATAACAATTTACTCGCTATCTAAAAGATATCTGGAATTTTTTTAATCATGCTTTTAAAACAGACAATAGACAAATTTTATGTCGCTCTTATCTATAAATTAAAAAATACCTATCGAAACTTGATTTTTACAATTTTCTATCTTAGTTCTGATAATTTATTTAAATTAATTTTAAGTTAATTAACTTTATATATATATATATTTTTTTGTTTCGAAAGTTCTTGCCATTGATTTTTCATATTTTCTTTTGCCATGATATTTCTTACATTCGTGCGCAGTTAAATATTTCGTCCTAGTACAACCCATGAAGTGTTCAGTTTTAATAGTCATAATGACTGAATATAAATTGAAATACAATTACTTGTCCAATTATTTACCTCCGCTCATTTTAAGACTAACTTTCTGAAATAGATTTTATAAGAAATTGTAACCTTCAAATCGCTGCAACTTTTCTAAAATCAAATTCCGCGTTTCAAATGCAATGCTTCAAACTTGAATTCCATGAATAAAATTCAATTCCGAAAGAATATTTGTAAGAGTGCCACGCCGAATGCCCGTTTTATTTCTCTAAATTGAAATTTCTTTTGAATTCTGTGCATATTATTTCATAATGGCTTTTCAAGTAATATTTAAAATACCAAAAACTTTTATAATATTGAATTCGTTTCATAATCATAATCTACAGTACTTTAAAAAATGATTTTTAGATTCTGTTTTTATTTTTATGTGTTTAATGTATGAGATAAATATTAGTTTTTTAACTTCTATTAAATACCCTTTCTTATGCAAAATATAAATGTATTATATTAACACTTTAAGCCTCTTGCAGATTTTTTTTTTCATTCATGTTTAATTTATAGAATAATAACTTTGAAAAGTATTGGCATGAAGATTTGTATTTGATAAAGATACATATCTTTTTATCGTATACAAATCAAAAAATTAACATTAATGTAAATGTCTTGTGTTAAATCAGCCTTTAACATAAAAAAGTTAAAGAAAAATACAGTTAGGATGCTTAAAGGTATAATTATAACTACTTTCTTATTTAGTAATTGGATTTCTGAAAAAATATATATACATTTTTTTTGTTTGTTTTGGGGATAACATTTTATTTGGTTTCTAAAAGAAATCTGGAATTTGTTTTACCACATTTTAAAAAGGCCAATATACAAATTTTATATGAATGTTACTTAAAATTTAAAAATTTATATATCTATAAAAACTACATTTCCCTCTTTTTTCAACTTAGTTCTGATAATTTATCTAAATAAATTTACTGAGTTAAATTTCTATACTTTTTACGAGTATTCTTGTCATTAATTCTTAAAATTTTCTTTCATCGTGATATTTCTTGCATAATGAATTATTCCGTTTTAGTACAACGAATCAAGAATTCAGATTTAATCTTCAGAATGACTGAAAAATACAGTGAATTGCAATTACTTTTCCAATTTAATATCTCAAATCATTTTAAAACTTTCTTTTCTGAGATAGATTTAACAATAAATTGTAAGCTTGAAATCACTGCAATTTTTCTAAAATCAAACTTCAAGTTTTTAATGCAATGCTTCAAACTTATAAGCCATAAATAAAATTCAATTCGGGAAGAATTTCAATGGAAGTGCAGAGCCGAATGCGTTTTTTATTTCTGTAAATCGAGATTTCATTTGTATTCTGCGCTTTTCATTTCATAATGGCTTCTGAAATAGTATTTAAAGCACCAGATACTTTTATAATACTAAACACGATTCATTATCATAATTTACAATGCAATTCAAAATTGATTTTTAGATTCAGAAATATATTTTTAAATGTTTAATGAATGACAAAAATACTAGTCTTTAAACCCCTATGAGTTTACTTTATTATGCACGACATTAATATAATATATTAACCCTTTATGCGTCCTGCAGATTTTTTTATTCATGAAAAGAATAACTAAAAATTGTCATGAAGATTTGATACCGATACGTATATTTTTATCTTTTACAATTGAAAAAAAAAATAACATTAATGTCAATATTGTGTTAAGGGGTCTCAGGAGTCTTACTTTTTACCTAGTAGTGCAGTTTAGCAACATGTCACACTTGATTTTTTTTCTCAGTCTTTATAAAACATACATGAATAAAAATTTTAACATAGACAACTTAATATCTCTTATATTAAAAATAATTTTTTTAATATTCTACATTGAAATTCTATTTTATTTTTTTAATTTTTAATTTTGATTAAAAAATATTAGACTTGTATCCATTGCGCGCAGGATTCTAGTAAAACTATTAGTTCAAGAACCGCTAAAAAAGTTGATAATGGTGTAAAATTAATGTATTTTGAACTTATACCTGATTTTAAAGTAATTTATGCATTTATTTATTTAAAATTGAAATTGAAATTGAAAAAATTGAAAAAAATCATTTTTTATTAAAAAATTGCCAATTATCAATAATCAATGTAATTAAAATTCTAAATTTGAGGTATAAGTTGTTCTTAAACTTAAAAGGAAGATATTTACCAAGTTTCATACAAATTGCCTTATTATTTTTTGAGAAATGTTGCGCGCAGTCAAAGAACAATTTAAATTTTAAATCAAAATTAAATATAAAAAATATGTAATAAAAATTCAATATAGAATGTTAAAAAATTATTTTAAATAGAAGAGATATTAAGTTGTCTATATAAAAAGTTTTATGCATATAAGTTTAATAGGGACTTAGAAAAAAAATCAAATGTATATGTTGCTAAATCGCACTACCAGGTAAAAAGTAAGACTCCTGAGACCCCTTAAATCAGCCTTTGAATAAAAAAAATATAAGTGAAGTAAAATACCTGGTAGTTCCGCTTAAAGGGTTAATATCAACTACTTTGTCATTTAATAAACGGATTTCTGAAAAAAATTACAAAATAGAAATTTTTTTCCGACTTTGGGGTTAACAATTTATTTGGTATCTAAAAAATATCTGGAATTTCTTTAATTATATTTTTAAAACAGGCCATATAAAAATGTTATGTAAATCTTATTTATAATTTTAAAATATATATATATTACAAATTTTTAATTTTTTTCACCAAAATTAAACTTTATACTATATTAATTTCCTTATAACAATATTCCGTACTTACTTCAACTTATTAAATTAAAATCTTGTTTCTAGATCTAATTTATTAGTCATTATGGAAACGATATAAATTATTAATTCGCCTAAAAAACATTTATTCCAATACGTGTAAATTTAAAAGATGACTGTAAATTAAAAATGTTCTTAATTAAACTTTATTTCTTAATATTCCAAATAAAACTCATTTTTTCTATGTTTTTATCAACCCTTTTTAAGAAAGTCTTATTAAATTTATTCCAAAACCATACCTTTCAAAAATATCATTATTTTTATTTATCTATTTATTTATTTTCCCTCCTTCAGCATTCGATATGTGTGCATAACAATAAATCATTTCTTTTCTTTTACTCTTAAAATTAATCGTCTGCAAAAAATATCGTTTGCACAGGATATTTGAAATTCAGAGTCGATTATAAATTAGTTAAATAATATTTTTTAAATAAAATTATCGTCTGTGGAATACAATCTCGACTCTGGGCGTAAGTTATGTTTACATGGAAAACTGATGGTTCGAGAGTAGAGAATTTTCTAGAATGTTCTTTTTAGATTTAAGAAAGGATGCCTCGAAGTGAGAAGGGAGATTCTTGGTTTTTTCTTCGATGAGTACGACTTTCGGCTTGTTGAAGTAAATGATGGAATATTCTTTGGGATATTTCGGTTAAAGGTAGTTTGCAAAAGGAGCCTTTCCCTCTCTCATGACTACAGTTTAATAAAGTAACTTGCAGCAGCCAATGAGTAATTTATTGTATCCTCTACATTTATTTACTTATATTTTTCTCGCTTGTGCGGTAGAACGCGGACCCCGGCGATGATATTTCTTGCTCCTAACTTTAAAATGTCACACATTTTAACGAAACTAACGCCTAACGAAACTAGATTTTTCTCATTTATCAAATTAGTTCTGATAATTTATATATACTTATTTTATGTGATTAAATGTAAATTTACGATTGAGTGAGTGTAAATTTCTATTCTCTTTCAAAAGTTATCGTCACTGATTTTTTCAATTTTCTTTTTCCATGATGCTTCTTGTATAATGAATTATATCGTCTAAGCACAATCTGTGAAGAATTGAGATTTGATCTCCAGAATGATAAAAATATAGTGAATTGCAATTACTTGTCCAATTTAATATCTGCACTCATTTTAAAACTAAATTTCTGAGATTGATTTTATAAGAAATCGCTTTAAATCCCTGCAATTTTTCTAAAACAAAATTCCGAGTTTTAAATATAAGGCTTCGAATTTGGAAATTATGAATAAAATTCAACTCGGAAAGAATTTCAGCGGAAATGCAGTGGTGAATGCGTTTTCTATTCCTGTAAATCGAAATTTCTTTTGAATTCTGTGCTTTTTATTTCAAAATGGCTTTACTATTAAAATTTAAAAGAAAAAACTTTTATATTGTAGAATTCGTTTTATTGTCGTTATCTACAATACAAATCAAAAAATGATTTTTAGATTCTTAAAGGTTTTTTTTTACATTTTTAATGTATGACATAAATATTAGTCTTTTAACTTCTGTAAAATTACTTTCTAATGCACAACATCAATATATTATATTAATTGCAGCCACTTTGTCATTTAACTATTGGATTTGGCGGATTATATTTTATTTTGTATCTATAAGAAACCTGTAATTTTTTAATAAGATGTTTAAAACAGGCCATATGCAAATTACAGACCAATTTTATTTATAATTTAAAACTTAATTATAGCTGATAATTTATATTATTAATTATATAATAAGAGTTAAATATTTCTATTCTTTTTCAAAACTTCTTTACATTGATTTTCCAAATTTTCTTTTACCATGATATTTCTTGCACAAAGAACATTTTCGTCGAAACTTACCAATGAAGAATTCAATTTTTATCCTTAATTTTCTTCGAGAACTTCAATGGAAGTGCAATGCCGAATGCGTTTTCTATTTCTGTAAACTGCAATTTCTTTTGAATTCCCTGCTTTATATTTCATAATGGATTTAAGTAATATTTAAAAGACCAAAAACTTTTACATTGTAGAATTCGTTTCATTATCATAATCTACAATACATTTCAAAAAATAATTTTTAGATTCTGAAAAAAATTCTCATGTTTTATGTATTGTGACATACATACTAGTCATAATACCTGTAAATTTACTTTTTTATGCCGTAATAGTAATATATTATATTAACCTTTTAAGCATCCTGCAGATTTAATTATTCATGCTTGATGATTCATAAAATAATAACTGAGATCTATTGGTTTGCAGATTTAAATTTGATGACGTTACGTATCTTCAAGATATATAATTCAAGAAATTAATATTAATGTCAATATTGTGTTAAATCATCCTTTATAAAAAAAATATACTATGTGAAGAAAAAATACAGCTAGGCCGGTTAAATGGTGAATTGCAACTACTTTGTCATCAGGTAATTGGGTTTCCGAAAAAAAAAATACAAAAGTTTATGGGAGGTGGGGTAGAGGGAAAAATAACATCTTATTGGGTATCTAAAAGATATCTGGAATATTTTTAATCATATTTTTAAAACAGGCGAAATATAAATTTTACATTTTCTTATTTATAATTTTTAAAATATAAACCTATCGAAACTAGATTATCCTCATTTTTAAATTTAACTTTTTTACCATGATATTTCTTACAATGAACTATTTCATCTTAGTACAATCTATGAAGAATTCAATTTAATCTTCAGAATGACTGAAAAATATAGTGAATTTCAACTGCATATCCAATTTAATAACTCCACTCATTTTAAAACAAACTTTCTGAGACAGGTTTTATAAGAAATTTTAAGCCTCCATTCGCTGCAATTTTTCTAAAATCAGATTCAGAGTTTTAAATGTAGTGCTTCAAACTTGAAAGCCATGAATAAAATTGTATTTCTATGGATGTGCAATGCCGAATGCGTTTTTGTTTCAGTAAATCGAAATTTATTTTGAATTCAGTGCTTTTTTTCTCACAATTGCTTTTCAAGTAATATTTAAGAGAGCAAAAACTTTTATAATATTGAATTCTTTTCATTATCATAATCTACAATACTTCACAAAAAGTCTTTTTTAGATTATAATTTTAGTTTATATGTTTATTGTATGAGATAAATGTTAGTCTTTTAATCCGTGTATACTTTCTTATGCACAATATTAATAAATGACATCAACTCTTTAAGAGTCCTGTAGCTTTTTTCATTCATGTTCGATGTTCATAAAATAATAACTAAGAATTATTGGCATGAATATTTAAATATGATAACGTTACATACATTTTTATCTTATAGAATTAAAAAAATTAACATTAATGATGATATTGTGTTAAATCAGCCTTTGTATTAAAACCTACGTGAGGGAAATTTACGATTAGGCCGATTAAATGGTTAATTGCAACTACTTTGTCATTTAACTATTGAGTTAAAAATAAAAATTAAATAAATGTTAATTAAATAAAAGTTTTTGTGTGGTGGGGTAGTCAGAGGAATAACATTTTATTCAATATCTAAAAGATATCTGGAATAGCTTAAATCATGTTTTTAAAACAGGCGATATACAACTTTTATGTCGTTCTTATTTATAATTTAAAAAATATAAACCTATCGAAACTAGATTATTCTCATTTTTAAATTTAGTTTTCTTACCATGATATTTCTTATATAATAAACTATTTCACCTTAGCACAATCTATTAAGAATTCAGTTTTAATCTTCAGAATGATTGAAAAATGTAGTGAACTGGAATTACCTGTCCAATTTAATAAATCCACTCATTTTAAATGTATCTTTCTGAGACAGGTTTTATTAGAATTTTAAGCCTTCGTCCGCTGCTATTTTTCCAAAATCAAATTCAGAATCTTAAATGCAGTGCTTCAAACCTAAAAGCCATGAATAAAATTCAATTCTGGAAGAATTTCAAGTGAAGTGCAGTGCCGAATGCATTTTCTATTTCTATAAATCAAAATTTATTTTGAATTCTGTGCTTTTTTTTATAATTGCTTTTCAAGTAATATTTAAAAGAGCAAAATGTTTTATAATTTTGAATTATTTTCATTATCATAATCTACAATGCTTTTCAAAAAATGATATTTAGATTCTGATTTTTGTTTATATGTTTAATGTATGACATAAATATTAGTCTTTTAATCTGTTTACTTCCTTATGCACAATATTAATATATTACATCAACCCTTTAATAGTCCTAATAATAAAACGTAGGTTTTTTCATTCATGTATATGATTCATAAAGTAATACTGAAATTTATTGGAATGTAGATTTAAATTTGATAACGTTACGCATATTTTTTTCTTATAGAATTCAAAAAAATTAACTTTAATGACAGCATTCTGTTAAAGCATACTTTTGAATTAAAATACTACGTGTGGGAAAATTACTGCCAGGCTGCTTAAATGGTTAACTGCAACTACTTTATCATTTAATAATTGAATGTAAAAAAATAAAAATATAAAATCATTTTTTGGGGGGATAACATTGTGTTCTGTATCTAAGAGATACCTGAATTTCTTTTAACATATTTTAAAAAGAGGCCATATACAAATTTTACAAATATAAATTGTTTATTTATAATTTTTTTAAAGATATATCTATCGAAGCTTGATTTACCTCATTTTACACCGTACTTCTGATAATTTAAATAAATCCATTAACTGTGTGTTAAATTATATCTTTTTTCGAAAGTAATTATCATTTATTCCTCAAATTTTCTTTTACCATGATATTTCTTGTATAGTGAAATATTTTGTCTTATTACAATCTATGAAAAATTCAGTTTTAATCTTCAGAATATAAATATGTAGTGAATTGCAATTACTTGTCCAATTTAATATCTCCACTTATTTTAAAACTAACTTTCTGAGATTGATTTTATAAAAAATTTTAAGAGTAAAATCGCTGCAATTTTTCTAAAATCAAATTTCGAGTTTTAAATGCAATGCTTCAAACTTGAAAGCCATGAATAAAATTCAATTCGGGAAGAATTTCCGTGGCAGTGCAGCGCCGAATGCATTTTCTATTTCTGTAAATCGAAATTCCTTTTCAATTTTGTGCTTTTTACTTCATAATGACTTTTGGAGTAATATTTAAAATACCAAATATTGTATATTCTAGAATTCGTTCCACTATCATAATCTACAATACAATTTAAAAAAAAAGATTTTTAGATTCTCAAATAAATGTTTTGACGTTATGCATTACTTAAATATCCGGCTTTTAACCCCTTTGTTATGCACAAAAAAGTTTTGAATTATAATTATTCAGTAATATTTTTCGTAACATTGCACAGACATTTAGTCGGATGAATATCTGCGTGATTTTTATATTATTGATTATTAAAATTATACACTAATATCGAATACATGCATGATGTGTTTGCACTGACTTTTATCACTCTCCACCAAAGTTGAAAAGTGTTTATGCATTAGGTTTATCTAGATAGATAGTCTGTCTATGTTTTAACTCCTGTAGATTTATTCGGATTTTCATGCTATTATCGGTTATTCAGGGTCAATAAAATATGTATGGTATTGAATATGAAGTAGGTAGATTTTATTTTTCCTTTGCATGTGCACTCAAAAGAATTCCGTTATATTATGGTATATGGGGGAAATTATTTGATGAGAATTGTGACAAGGATACACTATTTTAAATGTATTGAAATTTATATAATTATAATGCATAATGTAGTGAATTGTTATTACTTGTTTAATTTAATATT
This sequence comes from Maratus speculifer, assembly GCA_964019185.1. NCBI lineage: Eukaryota > Metazoa > Arthropoda > Arachnida > Araneae > Salticidae > Maratus > Maratus speculifer. Next base: position 150,667,529 of record OZ025302.1, read on the forward strand.
AATTATGCACTTAAAATTAATTATGTGTTTTAAAATTAATTATGCACGTTTAAATTTAAATATTTTTTTGTATGTAACTGATAATTTATATTTTCATACTTCATGTACATAGTTAAACAAAACGATTCAGAAACCATTCATTTTATTGAAGAAAATTGTTGAAGTATTATTTTTAACTGAGGTACGTGTATTTCTTAAGTGAACCAATTTTTTTGTATGCATTTAGTTAATAAATAAAAATCTATATACCATATGCAGGACTGCTTAAAAAGTATGATAATTTTCCAATTGTAGATGGGAACACCTGAAATTAGATTTTTAAACGTGTTTTCCGTTTCTTTTTTGTGAAATTAGATATGATATTTAAATTTTTTAAACGGAGCAGTTTAGTTACGTTATTCTGAATGTGGAAAATGTATAATAGCATGCAAATATTTGTGCTTGACACGCCATATCTTGTTAATATTTGACTCCTAATACAAAGCAATATCTTAATTGTTAATAAAATAGATCTAGTAAAAGAATATTATTATTAATATTATTTAAATCGAAAAAAAGTCTTGGATGTTTTTTGGAAAAAAAGATACGTCATGTGTCTTAAACTTTGAATCGAGAGAATGTATAACATCGTAACTGAAGCACATAGCTAGCTTTGTTTTCTGAATGTATTGAGAAATAAATGCAAATTATTAAAAAATACTTTTTTTAAAAGAAAATATGTGTTGTATTTTATAACAATTTTGATAATGAAAAACATTTCATTATTAAAATGTTTTAGTATTAAATTGCACAGTTGATATTGAATTTATAAACATTTTACAATACTTCTTTTACTTTTTAATATAAAATAGTGCATCATGTGTTAACCCCTTAACGCGCAGTGTTGCCGGGTCGGCAACACCTAAAGTTCTCCCTGTTTAGAGAAACAAAAACTTCCGGGAATATTTCAAAAACTTCTCTAATGGCTACTTTAAATCTTTCTTATGAGTTCTAGATGGCAGCACCTCAGAGATCAAACTCTATTGTTTTTAAATAATAGGTAAAATATTTTACTGTAATACGCGCTTCACAGCAATGCTCATCTCACTGCGCTTATCAATGCTTTACTTATGGGAGGTTACCACCTCGGCAACAACTGTATAATTAAATTGGTTAGTGCAATCTTTACAAAACAGTACCTGTGTACTCCTCTAGGCCTAAATAGATTGCCTATTTTTTTTCCTTTAAATTCCAACTTTAAAGAGTAGTGCGCCGGAAAGGGTTAATATGACGTCATGTGTCGTAAACTTTGAATCGATAGAATGTATAACTTCGTAACTGAAACACATAGCTCACTCTCTTTTCTGAATTTATTGAGAAATAAATGCAGATCATTAAAAAACACCTTTAAAAAATATTCTATACATTTATTTAATTTAAAAGTATTGTATTTTATAACAATTTTAATTATGGAAAACATTTTAAAATATCTTAGTATTAAATTACACTGTTGATATTGAATTAATAAACATCTTACCATACTGCTTTTACTTTTTAATATAAAATAGTGCATCGTTGGTATAAAAGTATTTATAAACATAATATTCTAAGCGGTGTTTTTAGACATTGCATTACATTTAAAATCTTTAATTTTAAAATCACACATTTATCCAAAAAACTTGAAAGACAAAATAAATTTCAATAATTAGAATATAAGAATTTCATTTCCATTTATAAGCCCCTTAAAAAAAACGTAAACGAAATTCTGAATAAAATAAATTTATACTTGTTTTCCACACACAAAGTTATTTTAAAGGATTAAATCGGATGAAAGTTATTTGATGCATCGGATATTTTCCTTTTTGTAAATTTAAAATCAAGAGTAGACACAAATTCTTTCGCTTTTCAATTTTCATGATACTAACTCAGGCGAAATCATTGAGTTTTATAAAAGCAATATATATGGAGACGTGTGGAAAATAAATGGGTATATTTAATGTTGTGCTTTATTTATCTAAATAATAAAATATACTTTTTCACTTTAAAGATGAAAAGTATCTATATTATTTTGTTTCATATAACAGAGGTTCATATATCAGACTTCAGAAAACATGTGGATAATATGTATTTATTCTCTCAAACGAATATGAATGAATAGTTTTGTTCCACTTAATATGATGTCTGTACTGTGATCAAATTAAAAAATTTAATTAAAAATTTCATCTTAAAACCAGTTTAACAATTTCCACAAAAATACACATTTAGCTCCAGAATTTATGTACTTGATCTCAATGTTTACTTTGATTCTCAATTTGCTTCTTCTTTACCATGTAGTATTCGTATTGTTCCCAGAGCTCAATATCAATAACACTTACGCACTCTCATCACGGAGGCGTCTTCAGTTTTAAATGGTAACATTCCCTCTGAGAACGAGTTCAGATTGAGATTGTCTGTCCCTTCCCTCCCTTTACCCCTAAATTTCCCTCCAATCTATCATCGAACGCCAACGACTATCTAAAATAGAATGGGTGATGTCATTACATACCGCTTCCTTTTTTTTCAAGTTAATTTCAATGACTTCCTTCATCAATGTATTGTGGTGATTTTCATGATTTGTTTAATTTTTTTCTATTTTCATTGATTGTGGTTTTAAAGGATTTTTATATAACAATTTTTTTAAGGAAAATTGTTTTAAGACGGATATTTTAATGTAATTTCTTTTAAAGAACAACACTGTTAAAACTAAAGGTTGCATATGGCACTTCTAGAGGTGAAATGCTACACCCCCTAAATGACACCCCTAAGGGAGCCAGAATTGCACCCCTAGAGGTGCCCTAAGGCATCCCTTGGCACCACATGTCACCCAAAGGCATCCACATGGCACCCTCTAAGGTGCCATAGGGTGCCCTAGGGCACCTCTAGGAATGCAATTCTGACTTTCTTAGGGGTGTCACTGACGGAACAAGCATTTCACCTCTAGAAGTGCCATATGCAACCTTTAGTTTTAACAGTGAAGTTGAATGTAAACAAGAAATTACATTGCAGTTTAAAATAGAGAGAGATAAAAGACAATCTTTATATTGTGGTTTTTTTGATAGAAAAAAGTAATGCCTGAAAATAAAGTACAATTAAAATATAAGTAATATACGGGCATTACAAAATACAGTTAGTCTAGTGTATAGAATTTTTTTCTAGGCTTTTTCATTTTAATGATATATAGTATTTACATTATTTCGTTTCACATAATATACATTCATATATCAGACTTCAGATAACATGCCGATAATATGTATTTATTCTTTCAAACGAGTATAATATGAATATTTACCGAAAACTATCCATTCATTGTCTTAGACGTTCTAGTAGTCTTTTTTAACAGGAAAACAAAATTAAGGTGTTTAAAGATTAATAAATGCCTTTATTTTGTCATTAAAAACGGTACTTTTTTTTGCATGCAAAATATATAGAAACTGTTTTTATACGTTTATCTATTGTTGCATTGCAGGTATTGGATTAATAAGTATCTAAAATACTAATTACTTTACAACTTAAAATAGTTCGCCATTGGTATAACAATATTTATTAACATAACATTCCTAGTTGTGTTGAGAGACTTTGAATTAACTTTCAAATTATTAATTTAGAAAATCATATATTTATATGAAATACTTCAAAGAGAATATAAATTTCTTAACCAGTATATCTGGATTTCATTTCCATGTATAAGTAGCTTCAAAGAAATTCTAAATGAAATTCCAAATATCTTTCTACATGTTTTTCGTACACAAAGTTGTTTTAAAAGATGAAATAGGATAAAATTATTTGATGCATCGGATATTTGCCTTTTTGTAAATTTAAAATCATGAATACACTTAAATTCTTTTGCCATTCAATTTTGATGATACTAACTCAGCCGAAATTATTGAGTTCTATAAAAACAGCACGTATCGAGACATAAAGAAAATGAATGGGTATACACTGCTCAAAAACAATTAAAGGATATTGCAGTTTTAGGTGTATTTTGTATCTGGGAAACTTTTTAGCTGATTGATACATGGTAGACAGACATAGTAGGTTATATGAGAATAAATTACACATGTTTGGCAGAAAAAATGCATTTTATTGCGCATTTGTGTACAAAAGGAAAAAAACACAATTTGTGCATATGAGAAAAAAAGAATAAGAAAAGGTGTTTTCTTCAAAGAAAATCATTTTCAGTAGGGGGTATGGTTTCCACGGGCGGCCAGCAACGTTGAACACCTTTGAGGCATGGACTCAATGAGGCTATTAATGACGAGTTGGGGTATTCTGCCCCACTCTTCCAGAAGAGCTCTTTCCAGTTCTTGGAGAGTTTGTGGGGGTTGTTGGCGGCCAAAAACTCGTCTTCCTAGAGCGTCCCAAACGTGTTCGATTGGATTCATGTCTGAAGAATACGCTGGCCATTTCATTCGAACGATTCCTTCTTCGAAAAGGAAATCCTCCACCAGGTATGCACGATGTGGCCTGCAGTTATCGTCCATTAAAATGATGTTATCTCCGATTGCTGCAGCGTAAGGGACTACAATAGGTCTGAGGATCTCATCCTTATATCCGCGACCAGTCAGAGCTCCATCTCGAATGATGTAGAGGTCAGTGCGCCCGTCAATGGAGATGCCACCATACACCAACACTCCTCCACCGCCAAATCTGACACTTTCGTGCACGAACGCAGGATTACTCCTACTGCCACGGTCCCTCCAGATGAAAATACGCCTATTATCCGGATGCACAGAAAAACGGGACTCGTCAGAAAACAGAATATTGCTCCATTCATTTCTCCTCCAGTTGACATGCTCGGTTGCCCATTCCCTGCGGTAGCGGCGATGCCTTGATGTTAATCTAACACATACCATCGGTCGGCGAGCATACAGATCTACAGCATAGAGCCGGTTTCGGACAGTCTGAGTTGAAATCGTGGTGCCTTTAGCCGAGCAAAGGTGTTGTTGGAGAAGAGTAGCGTTCATGTTTCGGTGTCTCCGAGCTGTTAACGCTAAATACCGATCTTCATTGGGCGTTGTTGCCCGTCTACGACGTTGCCCTGGTCTTCGGCTTGCACATCCACTCTCCAAAAAACGGTTCCAGATCCTGGAAATGACACTTTGTGACACTCCAATGGCTTGCGCTACTTCGGCTTAAGTTTGGCCCCCTTCTAACCTACCAACAATTCTCCAAGCTTCTGAATCTGTAAAATGACTTTGCTGAGACATGGTACCGATCGAAACAAAGCAATCACTGAATGCCGATCATCCTTGTCTTCATTCTCTTTTATCCAGTTGAAAATGAAATTTCATTCGCTGCCGCTGAAGCGACGTTTTTGACGTCGAACTGAAAATTTGCATACTCCACAGTTTTAAATCCAGAAAAATTTGCATTTGTGATTCTCTTCTTCTATTTTCGGCAAAAAAATTCGTTTATATTTTTATTTTATATAAAACTTCAAATATCCTTTAATTGTATTGAGCAGTGTATTGACACATATATTTTCTTTATATATAATTAGCGACTCATGCGAAATTGTTGAGTTTTAGAATAGTAGCACGTATCAAGTCATGTGGAAAATAAATGTATATATTTAAATGTCAGCTTTTTACATTTAAATGGTAACATATACTTTTTCATTTTAAATGTATATAGTATTTGTATTATTTTGTTTCACATAATATACCATAGGTTCATATATTAAACTTCAGATAAAATTCTATGTATAATCAGATAAATTCTTTTAAATTTAATTATTATTAAAAATGTTTTTTAAATTTTGCATGCGAAATATTTAAAAATTATCTTTATAAGATTAAAGATTGTTTCATTGGAGGTATTAGATTAATAAATATCAATAATACTAATTACTTATATACATAAAATGGTCCATTATTGGCATAACGATATTTATAAACGTGATATTTCTAGTAGCTTTTACAGACTTTGACTTATCTTTCAAATTTTTGATTTAAAAAACCATATATTTATCCGAAAGACTTGAAAGAGAAAATAAATTTCATTACCAGTATTTCAGAATAACATTTCCATTTGTAAATTGCTTCAAAGAGAACGTAAATGAAATTCGAATAAAATACCTTTATACTTGTTTTCGACACATAAATTTATTTTGAAGAATGAAATCGTATGAAAGTTATTTGATGCATCGGATATTTGCCTTTTTGTAAATTTAAAATAAAGAACAGACTTAAATTTTTTTGTCATTCAAATTTGATGATACTAACTCCACCGAAATTATTGAGTTCTATAAAGACAGTATGTTTCGAGACATAAAGAAAATAAATGGGTATATTTAGGTATCTTCATTATATACAGTACTGACCATTAAAATTGCTACATTAAGAAGGAATTCAGATAACAAAATGATATTTATTGGACAAATATATTATGATAGAAATAACAAGTGATTAAATTTTGAAGAAAATTGGGTGCATAGATCCTGTGAAATCAGTGCCCAGAACAATCACCTTGGGCAGTAATAAAAGCACTTGTACGCCTAAACATTGAGTAAAACAGAGATTGGATGGCATGTATCATTCGTTACACATGCTCATGCAGCTTCAACACGATGTCACAGTTCATCAACCGTTGTGACTGGCGTTTGGTTATGAGCCAGTCGCTGGGCGACCATTGACATGGGGGTTTTTTATTTGTGAGAGATCTGGGAAACATGCTGGACAGGGCAACAGCCGAAAATTTTCCGTATCAAGGAAGGTCTGTACAGTTTCAAAAACATGTGGTCGGACATTATCCTGCTGAAACGCAGGGTTTCGCAGGTCTCGAATAAAGGGTAGTAAAATATCAGAAATGTAACGAGCACTGTCCAAATTGCCGTCAATGCGAACAAGAGATGACCGGGACGTGTATCCAATGGCACCCCATGCTATCACGCTAGGGTATGGGCCAGTATAACAATGACGAATGCACGCTGTCAATGTTCGTTCACGAGGATGCCACAAAATCCGAATGCGACCATCATGATGTTGTAAATAGAACTTGGATTCATCTGAAAAAATGACTCCTTGCCATTCGTGCACCCAGATTAGTCCTTGATCACACCATTGAAGAATCTCTTTTCTATGACGCAGCGTTACCGGAAGTCTCAGCCATAGTCTCCAAGCTGAGAGTCCATGCTACTACAAACGTCGCGTCGTCGAACTGTTCGTGCAGACACTTTTTGTCTTGCAAACCCGTTTCTTGACTCAGGGCTCATGACGTAGTTGCACGATCCATTACGACCATACGGATAACATACCTGTCTTCTCGGCTGCTAGTGATAAGGGGCTGTTGAGATCCCGTATGGCGTTCCGTATTACTGTCCTGAATTAATCGATTCCATATTCTTCGAACAGTCATCTGATCTCGACCGACGAGAGCAGCAATTCGATAAACCGCAATCCCGGTAGGCTACAATTCGTCCTTTATCAAGGTCAGAAATATGCTGGTGTGTATTTCACCTTCTTACACGAGGTATTACAACATTTTTTCACCTGGCAACAATTCTCAAATGCAATTTCTGTGTGAGAAACCGGCTGAACAATTTCCACATTTAAACACATTGTAGGTGTCTCTACCGGCACCTGTTTTGTCAGAATGCGCTGAAAAGCTAATCATTTGCATATCACAGCATCTTCTTCCTTTCGTTTAAATTTCTCGTCTGTAGAATGTCGCATTCATGGTGTGGCAATTTTAATGGCCAGTAGTGTATAATAGGTGACTGAGTCGAAATTATTCAGCTTTAAAATAGTAGTACGTATCGAGTCATGTGGAAAATAAATGTATATATTTAAGTGTCAGCGTTTTACATCTAAATGGTAAAAAGTACTTTTTCATTTTAAAGATATATGATATGTATATTATTTTGTTTCACTCAACACATTTAACTAACATAATATGCAAATGAAATTTTAATAGCGTTCACGCATGCGCAGTAAAAATTATTTAGTAAACCTGCTCATTTGTCATACAATTTTTATTATTTTTAAATTCTGAAGACAGGGTATTGTGTACAATGATGTTTGTTAGAAAATGAAATTCAAAATCTATCAAAGATACTTGATTTTTTTTATTTAACACAGTTTGAACTGAAAAAAAAATATATAGAATTGGTAACTTTTATTTTAAAATAACATGAATAACATACCAGAAGATACTCCTTGAAACTTAGAACTGGCACTAGATTAAAAAACTTTTTCATGGATAAAATCTCTTTTATTCAGTGAAAAAAAAGCATTATGTTATATACGAAATATATACTTTCTAAGAGAAAAAAAAACTTCTTCAGTAAAGATTTAAATTTCTTCAACTCAAGAATAGTTCTCGAATTTTAAATTGGAAATTTTCATAAGTATACCTAATCAATCAATCTCTTGTTAAATAGGAAACATTTGAAAGGACGTTTTAGATTTAAATTACTTTTACAAATGTAAGTCATTAAACTACTACGTGAAGTCGAATGTGAACTTTAAAATAATTAAAAAAATATCTTATTCTTTCCTGATAGTTATTTATGACAAGCCTTTTAATTTATATTTCAAAATAACTAGATTTTTTATTTATGTACATTATTTTTTTAACCTTCACTTCATGAGGTATTTTCAAATCTATGCCCATCATGAGGGTTCAAAACATATGATATTTAGTGAATTAATTCCTGAAATAATATGAGGAATCCTGAGGCATATGGGATGATGTAATTACCGATTCACGCATATCAATAACTTTACCCCGATTAAAATGCATACCCCCTCTTCATATTTAGATTTTATTTTTTATTTAAAAACATATGTTTATTTTTTTTTTTATTTTTTTTTTATTTTTTATTTTTTTTTTTTTTTGCAGTTTTCGTGGTTTTTTTTTAAAGTTTGCCAGCTTTATTCTACCATTAATAACTAAAATAACCCTTTCTTAACTTTATTATTAAACAATGCACATGTGTATATTTCTGGCAGTTAAAATGAGTATTCTAATTTCCGGCCTATAATCCGTGGATCAAACAATTCTTTTTCGACACAGAAATTTTATTTAGTAATTGGTGTGAAATATTTACAGCCATCTAAAAAGTTAGATTTTATTTTCAGAATGTTCTGGGTCAAAAAAGAATTGTTTGATCTGTGGATTATACGCCGTAAGTTACGGTAAATAAAACGAAAATAATATTTTATTATATTCCTTTTCCGCCCGCATTTTTTTTTTAAATTAAGCGACTATTAATGCTCATAAAGTATAGCAGTGCAAGTAATTATTTCGCTCATATTTATGTAACTTGTTTATTGTAAAATACGACACATACTCACACTTTTGTACATCATGTACCTTTATCAACAATTTATTATCAACATTAATTCTTGGTATTCTAATGTGCATATTGCAGTTTAAGATACTCCAGATGACAAATTGCTAGGATAGAATTAATGCTCGGAATAGCTTGGAATTAAATATTGATATTAAGTTATTTTAATTTTTTTCATAATACAATTTAATGTTCTGTTTTTTCATCAACCTGCATAAAATACGCTTTTTGACTATGGCCTAGTTATGTTTTCTAGCCGCTTGGTTTCCTATCTGGTAAAGTGCTAACATTAATTTCTGCTCATGGTGTCTTTGTAAAAATGAATTTAATTTTCAGTTTCTATATATTTATTGCTTCATGATATAATACAAAAGCATCAATTAGTTTTTTAATGCACCCAGACTTTTCATCTAACACAAATCCATTCATAACCAAGTGAAAACAACAGAACATTACTTAAGCTCTTTTTTATATAAATATTTTTTGATAATATTTTAAATACGGTTACTAAAAAATATACTTTGAGAAACTGCAATGGTTAATTACATGCAATTTTTTTAATTACAATATTACAATTCTTATAAATTGAAATCCTTTTCATTCTGGGTCTGGTCACTATGCTTCTGCAATGATTAAAAAATTTCTTTTAACTACACTTTGCATGATTCAAATTTTAAACTGTTGCTTTCATTATCGTAATGAATTAGTTTGCACCTTAACTACAAGTAGTTTACTTTAGTATTATATTAATAGCAACATCACAAAACAATCAATGGAAACTCTGCCACTTAACCATGTGGTTATTTTTTTTTATAAAAAATATGTACCAACATAACATATGCACACTTTTTCCCAATGAACTAACCCAGTATCAAATATTTTCTTAAAATGCTATTGCGGAATTAAATGTTAAAATTAATTCTTAAAATGCTATTCAGGAATTAAATTAAACATTTCCTTTCATAAAAATGAACGATTCCTATTTTCGAATTTTAAAAGTTAGAATGAAAGTTAAAGCATTACTTCTTGTAAGTAAAAGATTCTAGGAGAATACTCTGAAAAGCATATATTTCTATAACTCTAAATCAAATGCACAATGAATGCTACATTCATTGATGTATTATGTCTATATCAAACAATTTCTCTTTTATCGTCTTTTGAGTTTATTTAAACTAGTAAAGCTAGTACATTAAAGAAATCAATTTTACCAATATTGCTATGAATCTATGCATTTAAATTTTTGTAAATATCTTAAAGTCTATTTGAAGAGTAATTTTACCTACTTTTTTCTTTCAATTGATTCGATTTAAAATGAAAAGTTCAATTCAAAAATGTTCTAATGTAAGAAATAACTAAATAAAGCGGTACTGGATGTATGTCGCATAATTTCAAATTTCAAATTTTGTATTAAAACAGAAATATCTTTGTAGTAGAATATTTTGTACAAAGGGAATAATAACAAAATATCATGTTAAGAAAAATCTTCAAGAATTTCATTTCCCCAATACAGAATCAAATGCATAATAAAAGGACAATTCAATGCATTAAAGCCTCTCTACCGAATTACATATTTTATTTTTCCTTTTGAATTTATTTTTAAAATGTCTAAGGTAGGGCTTTATAAAGAATTTCAATTTACCGACTTTTGTATCAATCAATCCATTGAAATGCATATAAATATCAAAAGATATGTAACTTGAAGAAGAACTGTTACTTGATTATTCCCTTACAAATGATTTATGTCTTAAAAGGAAATGTTCCGTTTAGTCATTTTCCAATGTAAACTAATAAAAATAAAACTACATATCTCCATTCTAATTTGAAATATCGAATTTTGTAGTAAGCAGAAATGTATATGCGTCAAAATATTTTAATAAAAGAGATGACAATAAAATATCATGGTAAAGAAAAAAAAACTATTGCACAAAATTAAATGCACAATCCTGTAACTTCCCATTTTTCATGTAGAAAAAAATATTTCCCAAAATAAAAGAAGCATTTATTGAAAGTATTTGCCATTGGAATATTCAATAATCACTCATATATTAATAAACAAGTAAATTTTGCAATAAAATAAATATATTTTTTTAAAGAAATTTATTTATGAAAGTAATTATTTAATTCTTCGTAAAAGCCGAGCAGCTACAACTAAATTGAGCAAAACAAATGCTTGCCAGACAGCAAGTAAATTCAGCAAAGGAAGAAGTTTGGTCGTTTTAAATATATTCTTTCAGCTAATTTTTTGATTGTGCAACGAGTAAAGCAAATGATGATAAAACAAGAATGGTTAGATCAAAGGGTCCTAAAGTAATTCCTCAATGCAAGAAGATTGTTAGTTTTGAAAAAAATCACCCATCAACCTAATCTTTATTTCTACTGAAACTCTGACACTACACAGATATAGAGTGGTTGCATGGAGTGCTACGATATTTGCAGGGAAGGTAGCTTACAGAAACAGTGAGCTGGTGCAAAGGGTAAAACGAACGGTGATATGTCAATAAGTGTATTCCTCAATGCAAGACGGTTATTTGTTTTGAAAAATTCACTCATCAACTAATCTTTAGTTCATCTGAAACTTTGATGCTACACAGTAATGGAAAGAATGCACGGAGTGCTTCAATATTTGCGGGAAGGTAGTTTACAGAAAAAGGGAGTCGATACTAGGAGTCAAACAAATGGTGAAGCGTCAGCAAGTGAATTCCTCAATGTAAGAAAATTAGTTATTTTGAAAAAAAAAAATCACTCATCAAGCTAATCTTTATTTCTGCTGAATCGTTGACGCTACAGCCATGGAGTGCTACAATATTTACGGGGACAAGGAGCTGTTGCAAGGAGTATAACAAGTAGATATCTCAATCATGAAGATTGTTTCTTTTGAAAAAAGTCATTTATCAAGCTAATATTTATTTCTACTAAAATTTTGATGCTACGTAGAAATGGAGTAGTTGCGTGGAGTGCTACAATATTTGCAAAGAAGGCAGCTTACAGAAACAGGCAGAGAGTGCAAGGAGTAAAGCAAAAGTGGATTCTTCAATGCAAGACGCTTATTTGTTTTGAAAAATTCTCTCATGAACTAATCTTTATTTCTACTGATATTTTGATGCTACATAGAAACTGGGTGTATCCATTGAGAGCTACAATATTTGCGGGAAGGTAGTTTACAGAAAAAGGTAGCGGGTGCTGGGAATCAAACAAATAGTCATATGTCAACAAGTGAATTTCTCAATGTGAGAAAGTTGTTTATTTTGAAAAAAAATCACTCATCAAGCTAATCTTTATTTCTACTGAAACTTTGACGCTACACAGAAATGGAGTGGATTCTTGAAGTGCTACAATATTGGCAAGGAAGGGAGCTTACAGAAACAGGGAGCGGGTAAAAGTAGTAAAACAAATGGTGATGCGTCAACAAGTGGATTCCTCAATGGAAGAAGGTTATTTGTTTTGAAAAAATTCATTCACCAAGCTAATTTTTATTTGTACTAAAATTTTGACGGTACACATATTGGAATGAAAGCATAAACAGTCTTGAGAGTGGTTTAGGGAAAAACACGGTTAAAAAAAAAGAGGAACTACCATCATTTTCTTATAGAATTTAATTCGAGTAATATAAATGTATAAAATAGAGTAAATTTTTCTTTAACAAAATACTCGAAATCAGCACTTTTTTGACTATATTTTTCTTTAACCACTCGCCACCCTGAAAGAGTAAAACAAACGGTGATACGGTAACATGTAAAGTTTTGTTACTGTATTCTGAATGTGTGGGAAAGTGTTACATAATCTATGTTGCTCGCATCATTTTTAATTCTATTTAAGTTAAATTTTATTGTCAAAAATATAAGTTTATACCATTTACTTAAATGGTCTAACGGATTTTATATACTAATATGAAAATATCACATATTATAACACGTGAGATAGGGAAGAAAACTTCACTGGAGGATATTCTCATTTACAGTGTGTATTACATTCTCATTTTGTGTGGTAATAAAGAATTGGTATATTTTGATGTTTTGGAATTCTTTGTGATAGTACAATTCGAAAGTTATAAGGTAAATATACAAAGAGAAAAATGTAGCTTTTACTTAACTATATTTTTAATATTTTTATTTTTTATCACATATTTTTACAGCAATAGATAATAATTATGAAATATAAATTTTCATATTTGGAACAGGATATTTATATTTTTGAACGTTGGAATTCTCCTTTAGACTAAATTGAAATTCTTATAGGCTAAATATAGCAATAAAAAATACAACTTTTACAGTAATATATTTTTAAAGCTTTTTCTTTTGTTTTATGCGTATAATTTTCGTTAAAAGTGATAATTATGAAACATAATATTGGATATTTATAACATATCTGTAACGATAAATATTGCTTATAAAATATGTTCAGAAAATCATTTTTTCCTCAATCCCAGGCCTTCTGCTCTTCGACATTGCAATAAACTTTTTTTTAATTTCTATCTGACGTTTTGATGTTTTAAAAGTTGTGGTTCGTTATTTCTTATATATCGTTATTGTATTTCGTTGTTTCTTATTAACTTACATTAGAATCAGAATTTGTTGCTTTTATGATTCTATTTATCGCAATACTTTTGAATTTATTTTTTCAAAATCAGGTACATGAATTTAACTGTCATACTTGAACGTTTTTGTTATATTTCTCATGCAATAATATTAACAGAAATTGTGATGATATAATCGCATCATACAGTTTCAGATTAATTACTTGCAATTAAATATATATTTAACTTATACAATTTTAAAATTTGAAACGTCATTATCAAAATTATGGATTGGCGTCATTAATTAAAATGGCTAAAATGATTTTATCTACTAACATAAAAATATCTCGTAATGAAATCTCGTAAGTTGTGGGATAGGAAATTTTCACTGGCGACTATTGTCGGTTTGTTCAACCACAGTCCGACGAATCAGTCCGACGAAAAACTTTATTTTAGAAGAATTGCAGTTATTGCAATTCAATTTTGCGTGGTAATAAAAAATGAGTATATTTCCATGCATTGGAATCTCCGTTTGATTAAATTCAAACTCTTACGTGCTAAATACACTAATAGAAAAATGAACCTTTTACAGTAATATATTTCTGAAGATTTTTGATTGGTTTTTATGCATATAATTATCATTAAAAATAATAATTGTGAAATATGAATATTGGTTATTTATAACATAGCTGTATCGGTAAATATTGCCTACAAAAGATATACAGATTATCATTTATTCTCCCCCTCCCCCTGTCCTTCTTCTTTTCGACATTGAAATAAACATTTTTATTTCTGTATTAACTTTTGATTTTTTTAAAAAATATTTCATTTTTGATTTTATTTAGAATATTTATTATTTATTATTTATTCTTATATATTTATTACCTACTATTTATTATTATTATTATCATTATGTATTATTGTTATTTATTTAATATGTATTATTCTTTATATTTATAAAGACATTTAGATATTTGGTTTCGATATTTGCTTATTTTAGGATCTGAATATTTTGCTATTCTGATTCTATTTTTCATACTACTTTTCAATGTATTTTTCAAAATCAGAATCATAAGTTTATGTGACAAATTTTAATGCTTTTTTTATGTCACATATATTGATAGTGACAGAAATTTTGGCATTAAAATTGCTTCATATCGAAAATAAATATTATTTTATATATTTAAGATTAATTACTTGCAATTAACTACAGTAATACTTCTGAATATTGGTCATCAATGAGAGCACAAGAAAGTGACCGTAATTCGGATGTTATCGTTATTCCGAGGTTCTACATTTTAAACACTCAAAATTACATTACATTAAAATCTAAAAAACTGAGCGAAATAATTTCATTTTTACAGTTAAAAAATGCCTTTTACACTAAAGAAATCACTTATTTGAAGTTGATTTATTTTATAAAATATATTTCTTTCTCTAAATGCATAATCATTTCCACATATTTATTTGAGAATTCGTTATCATTTTGTGATTGCAAAGTTTTTTTTTAAGTCCCAAATTCTCGGCAACTTCTGGATCACATTCTTGCTACATTGCTCTAAAAATATGGAATTTTTTTTCTCTTGATAGTTCGAAAGCCATTTCAAAAGCAACTGTTCAATCCCACCATAAGCAGTTCTTCAGTGCTGAATTTTAGATTAAAAATATACACCTTGAAGCATCTTTGTTAAAAAAGTAACATTTTTTCACTATATCACTAATTTGTGTCCTTCCATATTTGTACATTTCAGATTTTTTTTCGTGCACTTATACCGTTTTTGCTATCCTGGTTAATTCAAATTATCACTTAACGTTTATATTATTCACGATCTCAGCTGTAGTTAAAACCTTACGTTAAATAAAAGAAAAAAAATGCTATGGTGTGGCCGTTATTTGGATTTCGTTGCTCGAAGGTTTAGTGTAATGCTGTTTCTGTATAAGGGATTTAATAACACTAAAATGTGACTGATATTTGAGGGGTACCATTGTTTGGAGTGACCGTTGTAGGAGGCTTCACTGTATATATTTTGCTTATACAGTATCTAATTTTTGAAACATTATTCTCAAAAACATAAAATGACATCATTTACTTAAATGGGTGGAATGGGTTTTATCTACTAGCTTAAAAATTTAACCTATTATAAGTTTTGGGATAGAAAATCTTTAATGGAAGCTATTCGTATTTGCAGTAACATTTATAGAAAAAAGAATACATTTTATCCATACGGGTCAATCCATTTCAAGTGGTCCAGAAAATATTTTTTTGGTCGTTCAACCATTTTTAAAATATCTGAAATTTTTTGTACAACAACCCTAATATGACGGAAATTCAAAATGACAGTTAATTTAATTTTACTATTTTTTGTTTGTGCATGGCGGCCATCTTTGTTTCATCGTGTTCAGCGATTTTCTCAGATACTGGGATACACAAAATTGTAAATATCTCGTCTTTTATTTTCCCAATTGCTATGAGATTTGAAGCATTTTGTTCAGAATAAAATAGGCTAAATGTACGTGGTAAAAAAGTGGTAGAATAATTTTTAAAAATAAATTTTTACAGGTGAAATTTTAGCACAAAATTTAAGATTTTTTCTAAAATCTATTCGTTTACAAGAGGAAATTTTTCATGCAAGGAAAACTGTCAACCTTACACAATTTTCCTACATATAGGTTAAAAGTGCGTGTACTCATACACCAAGTCCCAGATCTGGGAGTTTATTTCTCTTTACGAAAAAAATTCCGAAATTCGTCAAAAATTTCAAAAATCGCACTTTTAGGCTTTGATATTTCCGGTGGAGCATTATATAAAAATCTGAAATTCTGGCCTTTGATAGTATTGTGTAGTAGTGTTATGTACAAAAAAAATCAAGAAGGAGATTTGATTACAAGCTGAGATATGACATGGACAATATGTGAAAACAAGACTGCCAGTCTATTGTAACCTACTATGTAATTGTTCATACCTCCAAAATTTTAAATTAATTATTTATTTTACAAAGTTAAATGTTAATTACAAATATCTTCTTCAAATGCTTCTGTGTGATTTAAACAAATCAGAATTTATGCTAAACCAATACACTATTTGCCCAGATGAACAAACCTACTAGAAATGCTATTGCAACAATTTTATTCGGTGCGCATTTCAGGAAAAGTAAATTTCAGACAATGGGTTGCAACTGATCGAGTTGACATGGTTCCAATTATTAAACCTAGAACATTTCATTCAAGTTAACAAAGAATGACAAGACTTGGGTGGCTTCAAATAAAATTTTGAGAAAGAACAGCCTGTTGGACTGACAACAGTAAATGATCGAACTCATAACATCTCTCGTAAATAGTGTTAAGCTGTTTGTTAAGCATATATAGTATCTTTGTAAATTAAACATCATATATATTAAAGCAGTAGCCTACTTCTTTAAGAGCAACTCAAATTGGTCTGTGCGCATGCTCGAAGGTGAACTTATTAGCCCTTCAAGTTAAAGGAAAATCGAGGTAAGTCTGGTTAGCTCAGTGGTTTAACGCACGGATTTATAGCCCTGAGCTTTTGTAGAGACGTTGGGTTCTATCCCACGCTCGGTAAAAACTTAAAAAAAAAAGAATGATACATTTTACTACGAGGGGAAGTTATATATTTTTTATTCTTTTGTTATTATTATTATTTTGATGCTTTATAATTAAATAAAGTTTAACACCCAACAATGATTTTTTAAGTAAATTTTTTTTTTTAAATATTTCAATTAAAACATAGTAATTATTAGATATAAACAGCCAATTTCCAATTCAGGGCTTTAGAGATACATTTATAAGAATAAAATTATAGAAAAATAATAAATGATAATTTTTCAAAACAGAATCGTCCTTGATATATAGTTTTTATCATGTTTATATCATATTTAATACTCATGATCATATTATCATGTTTATATCAATTTATAGTTTATATCATGTTTTCTGAGATATATGGCGAAACTGGTGATTTTTCTTCGCACAATTAACAAATTTGTTTTTTTTTTTTTTTTTTTTTTTTTTTGAGACTATTTGACAAAATTTACGATCACTTTAGTTAGATTACTTAGTTTAGTAATGATTGTCTAAATTTTTCGGAAAATTCAAAACAGAATCGTCCTTTATTTATAGTTTTTATCGTGTTTATATCATGATCATGTTTATATCATGTTTTTCCCGGGATATATGTGCGAAATTTGTTCTTTTTCTTCGCACAATTGACAAAATTTTTTTTTTTTCCTTTTTGATATTTATCAAAATTTACTCGGAATTTTCAGTTCGGAATTTTCAGATTTATGATGGTTTTTTCTAAGTTTAGAAATGATTGTGTAAATTTTTCGGAAAATTCAAAACAAAATCGTCCTTGATTTATAATTTAACGTGAATCGGAGCTTCGTCAATCGTATGTTATCCGGATCATATTACAATGGAACATTATAAATGATTTCTAGAATTTTTTTAAAAACTTTGACGTTTGAAAAATAGTCTGCAGACATTCTCAAAGGTCTGTGACGAGAATCGCACCAGTGCGCCAATTCTGCGCCCGATATCATGTGATATTGGTGTTTTGTCGGTAAATGGAAAAGCGTTAGATGAGAGAAATTCAATGAGTGCATTTGTGAATGTAATTTGCCTGGATATAAACTGCAGGTTTTTTTTTTTCATTTATTGAAATTTTTAATAAAAATTAATCTTTAAAAAATTCTTTTATAGCTGAAAAAATATTTTTTTCTCTTTGTTGCTTTTATATTGTTGCCGTCAAGTTTTGACATGTTCCATCTAGTTTATTATTAAACTGTTTTTAAGAAACGATATTTTCTGTGTAAATATTGAAATAAAAGAGACTAATCTCATTTTACCTAATGTACTCGTAATAGCATTTCTTAACATTTTTTAATCACCGTATCTCAGCTTATAGTTAAATTTCCTTCTTGATTTTTTTTGTGCATAACACTACCATAAAATACTGTCAAAAGCCAGAATTCCAGATTTTTATCTTGCACCACACAAGAGATATCACACTTCAATGTGAGGAAATAGCTGCACACAGTGAAACAAAGATGTCCACCATGCTCAAATGAAAAATATTAAAATTAAAATAATAGTCATTTTGAACTTCCCGCATATTAGGGTTGTTGTACAAAAAATTTTAGATTTTTTTAAAACGATCAATCAACCAAAATATTTTCGGGGCCATTGAAGTGCACGAATAGCAGTTCTAGTAGGTTTTGTTCATCATACAAATAGTGCATTGGTTAAGCATACAATCTGAATTATTTAAATCACGATTTAAATAGAATTTGAAGATGATCTTTGTAATTTTGCATCATCAACCATTAGTTTAACATTTTGTAGGTATGAACAAACACATAGCAGGTTACAATAGATTAGAAGTATTGTTTTCACATATTGTCCATGTCATATCTCAGCTTGTAGTCAAATCTCCTTCTTGAAATTTTTTGTACATAACACTACTACACCATACTAACAAAGGTCAGAATTTCAGATTTTTATCTCGTGCCCTATCAGAGATATCAAAGCCTAAAAAGTGCGATTTTTGAAATTTTTGATAAATTTCGGAATTTTTGTTCGCAAACAGAAATCAACTCCCGCATAAGGACTTGGTGTATGAGTACACGCACTTTTGGCGTATCTGTAGAAAAAATTGTGTAAGGTTGACAGTCTTTTTGTACATAGTAGGTTACAATTGTTTGGCAGTATTTTTTTCACATATTGTCCATGTCATATTTCAGCTTGTTGTCAAATCTCCTTCTTGAATGTTTTTGTACATAACACTACTACACAATACTATCAAAGGCCAGAATTTCAGATTCTTATCTTGTGCTTCACCAGAGATATCAAATTCTAAAAAGTGCGATTTTTGAAATTTTTGACGAATTTCGGAATTTTTTTCGTAAAGAGATATAAACTCCCAGATCTAGGACTTAGTGTATGAGTACACGCACTTTTGACCTATTTGTAGAAAAACTTGTGTAAGGTTGACAGTTTTCCTTACATGAAAAATTTCCTCTTACAAACGGATAGATTTTGGGGAAAATATTAAATTTGTGCTAAAATTTCACCTGTAAAAATTTATTTTTAAAAATTATTCTACCACCGTACATTTAGCCTATTTTATTCTGAACAAAATGCTGCAAACCACATTTCAATTAGGAAAATAAAAGACGAGATATTTACAATTTTGTGTATCCTAGTATCTGAGAAAATCGCCGCACACGATGAAACAAAGATGGCCGCCATCCACAAACAAAAAATAGTAAAATTAAAATAACGGTCATTTTGAACTTCCATCATGTTAAGATGGTTGTACAAAAAATGTCGGATTTTTAAAAAATGGTCAAGCGACCAGTGCTTGACCGCTTGAAATGGATTGACCCATACAGAAGACATTTCGATTTGTAATTTAACTGCTTATCAGACCCAGCAAAAACTTTATTTTGGGGGTTGCAGATATTACATAAACATATACTAGACACTTGCAGCATAAAATTTAACTACTACGAAAGTATTTCTTAAAAAGGTATAGCTTGCTCATTGGTACACAAAACAAGAACTTTAATATGAACTTGTATAATTAAAAATAAAATAAAATATAAAATCAACGTTTCGAGTCGTCATTAGAAAAATATAACAGTACAAAAACAGACTAAAAGTTCAGAGATGAATGCTTAAAGCGCGAGAGGCAATTTCTCGAGCCTTGACCAATGTTTTGAATGCAACGATGCATTATTGCCATCCAGTGAATATCAAAGAATAATTCTAATAGAATAAAATTGATATGAATCAAAAGTTTGAATATTCTGCTATGTACGCGCGAAGAACACTAAAATATTGCATGTAGATATGTTTTTTTAGTGTTTTTATGTTGTTAAGGCCAATTTTGGATATATTATGAAATTATCATTACAATGTTTATTCTGATGTGCAATGATTTCAACAGATTCTCTACTATTACTTTCATATAGGTTATTGCACAGTATTATGATTTTTGCTTCTTCAAAGTTAATATAGCAATCTTTGCAAGCCATGTAGAATCGAAAAAGATCTGTATTCTGTTCATGCTGGCTATGATGTTTATGATTGTTTTTGTGTACCAGTGAGCAAATTTTTTAACAAATACATTCTTAGTAGTTTGCAGATATTACGTTACGGTTTTATGTGATAGTAACTAATGAGTAGATTTTTATGCTTTGGAATCTCTTTTCATCAATCTACAATTCAAACCCTTATAAATTAAATATACTAACAGAAAAATGTAGCTTTTAATTAAATATATTTTTAATATTTTTATTTCTTCAATGAGTATTTTTACCTAACAAGTAATAATTGAAACGAAATTCAGAAACTTAACTTTGGCTTGAGAAAAATTTAGAGATATTTCAAAAAATGTCACTCCAAAATTTTCGAGATTATTTTTTTTCATTTTATTGCTGCTTTGGTTAACTTAAATAATCTGTTACATTTTTAGCTTTATGATTTGCACCTTAAAGTAGTTCCTGGAGATAATAAACATTTTTCTAGAATTTAGGTTAAAGACGAAATTGTAATGAATTTGACATATTTTCCTTTTGGTATAAGGGTAGTATTCCGAATATTTCCTGCATTCAAAATAAAAATTTGTATATCATCAACGATAAGATTATTAATAGTGGAACTAGTATTAAATATTCTTGTCCATTTGAATGAATGCAATGTGCATATAATAAAATGTCTTATTTATGGTTATCATTTTTTTCTTTCAGGTACGTACGATTTCTTTTTGACTTGAGTTAATTATCCAACTGACCTGAAGTTCATGCAGTGTGTTTTACAAATTATCGTTCAGTCGTAAGTAACTATAAAAACCTAATGAATTTTTTGTATTTTATTGATTTTATAAAGAGATGGGTTCAGGAAAATTTGTCTTTTTCATGTTACAACTTGCTTCTTGATGTGATGACATTATTTTTAATGTATTAAACATGAGCTATCGTACGGTTCTGTGGTATTAAACTTAAATAATTTTCAAACCCATACGATTTTATTTTCATCAAACCTATTTTATATAAATGGTTATAATTGAAACATTTGCGAAAAAATATGGGTATTTTTTAAAGTTTTTATAAACTACATTGTTTTAAGTATTCACACAGGATCGTTCAGCAATTAAAAAAGTAGTTCTTTTTGTCCGAGTTTTATAGAATTTAAAATATTTATATGTTAGAAAATATATGTATGTATTATAAAGTAATAAAAATCATCAGATGATGTTTTAAACTTTAAGCAAAATTTGGAATGGAATACACACAGAAAATTTCAAAATTCATTGATGATACATTATTTAAACTGCAATTTCAAGTTTGGTTTTAGTGGAAGGAAAGACAGTCATTTACATAAAACCATTGTAAACTGCTAAATTAAGTGTACACGCATAATTAGATAGTCACAATATCCGTACGCATTAAGAAATTCAGGGCATTTTCAGATGTTTTAGAACCAGAAAGTTTGTAATGTACTGATTGCTATATCTGAAAATAAATATTTCCCCCTTAAAGAATGCAAATATTACTTTGTAGTAATACTGGTAAAAGATCCGTCAAAAAGCTTGCAGCGTATGAATCCTTTTGCACAGATGTCATATACGCACCACATTGGCGCGGTTTTTTTACGCCAGTTTAGCAAAATCTTCGTTATCAAATAGTATCAGTTACACATATATTTTTAATTATTTTCTATTATTTTAAAAAATAAATAATAATAAACTATAAAAGTTTAATTAATAATTATAAAACATTTTTTTCAATTTATAAAAGAAAATATAAAGTAAATAGTTAATAAATAAACAACAATGACCGGTTTACCATGTCAGGCATAAAATTGCCATTTTGTTGCACTTGCGCAAATGTGGTGCGTATGTGACATCTGTACCAACCCTTTCATTAGATGATTTCTTAAAGCCCAAAATAATTTTTTTTTTACAAAAATAAAACACTATGTTAGACAAAATCGTATATCCACTTTATTTATTTAAAAACCAAAAAAATTGCCAATTAGATTGTATTTTTTAAATAATTCTTTAAATAAAGTAATTAATCTTGAAAAATTTTTGATTTCACAAAGGAAAGGAAAATTAATTCTTCAAAATAATTAAATTATTCAGTATATTAATACTGGATCATGGTACACAAATTGAAACCTTATCCATAAATCCAAAATTTTACTAAAACTTTACCTCAGAAAATATAATGTATTCAGAAACATATAATTCTGCCTAAACGATTTGATGGATGTATTTATTCGTGTCTGACGTAATCTCATGTCAGATACATTAATCATTGTTCGACATTGCTTGAAGGGAACAAGACAATATTTCAATTTCTAGAACTTGCAATATCGATTTTCTTTTAAGATGTTAATAAAAATATTATGTAACGCCATACCCATTTCACTATGTAGTTAAGTGATTCGTTAGTAAAATAAAAAAGTGAACAATAAAGAAAAAATTGTGCGTACAGCATTGATTAGGAAACACTTTCCAACATATGCAATATTATGTAAAAAAACTGCACTTTTAATAAGTTAAAATATTATGACCAATTCAACTATATGGAAACGCATAACGCATTTCAAAACTCAATTTTAACTGTTTCTATTTGCAATAGAAAAATTATTGGAATTCTGTGTGTAACCCTGTATATACTAGATAGGTTCGTATCTCTTTAGTGCATGCATGAAAAAAATTAGTTCTGTTATCACATTCACATACCTCAGCTGAAAATTCCCCTTCAACAATTTCCACTAATAAGGGGAATGGTGCGTGATTTTTTTGTCCAGCTTATGTATGAGCTCAGGGATACATATTTGCGTACGAGAAACATGCAAATATTAGTTAAATTGAAACGCACTTCCGACTAACGATTATTGCTCAAAGACAGTACTATAATTGATAACTTTTGTGTATCCCTGTTGATGAACGACAAATGCTTTGAATGTCTTACTCTATCATAATCATCTTGTAGTGAAATTCGGTGATTTACATCAGTAATAATACGTAACTGATATAGCGTAATCTCATTAAAGTATTCCGTAAACGATTTTTACCCCCATCTATCATAACGTAATGGGTGCCCCTGTAAACGAACTATTAATCCCACATACTTCATATACGACATCAAACGTTGCTTAGTGTCCTTTAATAAATTTTATCAATTGCATGAATATCCAAGTACATTTATGGGAGTTAGTGCATAGACAGGTTGACTGACGGACATTGGTCATACGGAGAGACATATAGAGAAACTTAATGCGTAAACACTTTTCAATCTGTTAATGTGTTAAAAAATAATTTTACAATTTGTTAAAGTGTTACAAAATAATTGTTAAATATAAAGTGCTAAGAAACTAAAAAAAAATCCTCGGATGATATGTTGAATTTTTAGATGGCATTACAAATGAAAAAACCCTTCGGAATTCATTGATGACACACAAAAAACATAGTGTTGCTTGCAGTTTTCCTTTTAAGTATTTCTATAAATAATTTTTTCCAGCGAACAATGCTAAACAGAAGAGAAAAATTCATGGGCTTCCCGGTTTAGGGCAATCTAACACCCCATCTTGTGATGAATAGTCTTCTTATTTTGTGAGACACAGGGAATATAATGCATGTAGTTTTAAACTACTTAAAAAGCAAATAACAATAATAACGCATTATATATATAACAGAAATTTTTATTTGAATTTAAAAGATTAATAAAGATAATAAAAAATTAAATATTTAAGTCAAGGAAAGATTTAAGTTTGAATCTTAAAATATAGATGGATAAATTTGGATTACAATAAGCATATAAAGAATTCCTGAAACAACATTTAAATTTTATATTTTTACATTCATACATATGTATAAGTGGAATGAGGTAAAAAAAAGAATCATTTAATTAAATTCATTATACATCTATGTACATGGATTATGAAGTCATCAAACGTTTAGAACAGTCTAATATAAAAGATAATTTTAATAATAAAATAGATTACTATACAATGTTTATTTAAAAAAAAAATGAATATATGCAATTTATGTTATTTATATTAAAGAATTTTTCAGTTCTTTCCTTTATTTATTACTTTTTAAATGCTTCATTGCCTGTTAAAATACCAACTAGTGATTTTTTTCTGCAAATACATTATTTAAGTATTTTATATTTTGCTTAAACGTTAAACACTTTATATTATAAAGGAAATATACATTTTCATAACAAAGTGAATGTTGCGTAACACTATAATTTTAATAATGATTTAAGAGAAAATTGTAGTTTAAACTTCTAGAAATTGAAACATTGTTTTGTTAGTTTAAAGCGATGTCAAATAGTGATTAATGTTTGGATATGAGATTACGTCAACCAAGAATATATGCATCTATCAAATAGTTTCTACATAATTATATGTTTCTGAAATATTTTCAATATTCTAAGGTTAATTGCAAACAAAACATTAGATTTATGTATGAGGTTTCAACTTATGTATCACGAATTCACGTAGTACAATAAATATTTAACTCCACCATCCATTGACTAAAAGCGTTCAATATAACTTCGAATGAATATTGATTATCTCCGTGAAAGAAAATATTTTTCATTATAAATTATTCCATCTGTAGAAATATTTTGTATATAAATACAAAAAGAAACTCATTAGAAAAAAAATAATTTATAAATAAACAATGTGGTTGCATGATTTTGTGTAACTTGGGTTGTGCGGCTGCATGCCACTTGCTTCAACGTACAGTGTTAAAAATAAATCCGTAAATTCACGGAAAAACTAGTAGCAGCAAATTTATTAGATTTCTTCCGTTCCGTTACTAGATTTTACGTGTTGGGAAATAAAAGAAGGAAAAATATTTGAAAAGCGGTAATTTTCCGTTATAAAGTGGTATAACGATTGACTGATGGTGATAACTATCGAACAGTTTAGAAGCTTCTATATTTATTGACCAACGGAAAACCTTAAGTTGTCTGAGTGATTTGAACTCATGACCTTTAGGGTGGGAGTCCTTTGCTCTAGGTATCATGCCATAGGATCTTCGAATGCAAGTGATTTATAAAGAGTGGATTCTACAGTGTGCTTATATATTTACAAGGTAGATTGTAATTTGATCAATGTTGTTATAATTTCTGTAAATTTAAATTCATAAAGCTAATTTGTTATTATAATTTTCATGTGCTTAATTGATAATTATGATATAGTTTGATTAAATATTTTTAAGAGAAATTTTCTTTGGTCAATGAGTGGTTAAAATATGGTCTGGTTAATTTGTTGCTCAGAAAGTTGTTGATATTAGTACAGGTGTCTTACAAAAGTTCCAGAACTATTTCATTGAGTTTTTTCATTTCTATGGAACAACATCTCAGTCTTATAGATTTTCAAAATAAATTTGCGATAGATAACAGAGTATCTTCGTTGTTTCCTTCCATCATCGTCGTTTTGTTATTTTCAGGAAATATGATAAAAATTATCGACTTTTAACGGAAAATGCCTTTAATCGCGAAAAGGGATTTTTCTGTGAAATGCAGGAAAAAATATATCTGTGAATTTCAGTTTTTTTTAAGTGAATGTGACCAACCAGAAACATACAAGGAAAACATATTTGTAATTTTCACTCGCAGGGTAGCATTCCATCATTAATATTTGTTCTCGAATAATTTCTCACCCCGTATATTATACAAAGTTTTATTTCTCATCAATTTAAGTATAATTTCGCAAATTCACCAAGCAATTTCTTTTTCTTTTTCTCTTTTATTTTTCTATAGAAAACAACATTTGTATTTTACAACAAAAATGTGTGTTCAACCTACCAAATAATAAATACTCTTTAGACGAATAAAGTAGGAATAGAAATGCTGTGTATAGCATAATGTCAGGATATGTCAACGGAAAACGCATCAATAAATCTTAAATTTTACACGCAGGGTTATATTTTATCTGTAATAATTGTTCGTGAATACTTGTAACGTTTTATTTGTCATCAATTTAATTATAATTTCTCAAAATCACCAAAAGTTTTTTTTCATTTACTTTTTTTCCTATAGAAAACAATACTTTCTTTAGAACAAAAATCTGTGTTCAACCCACCAAATAATAAATAATCTTTAGAGAAAGAAAGTGGAAATCAAAATGTTGTGTATTGCATTATGTCATGATACGTCAACGGAAAACACACCAATAAATCTTAAATTCTACACTCAGGGTAACATTTCATCTACAATATTTGTTCTCAAATACTTGCCTAACCCTGTATATGATACAACGTTTTATTTCTGTTCAATCTAAATATTTTTTCTCAAAATCACCACGCAGTTTTTTTCTTTTACTTTTTTTTCTATAGAAAACATAGCTTATTTTTTACAACAAAAATAAGTTTTCAAAATGCAAAATAATAAATACTGTAGACGAATGAAATAGAAATAGAAATATTGTGTATAGCATAATATCATGATACGTCATTGGAAAACACATCAATAAATCTTAAATTTTACACGCATGTCTTAGCAGGGAAATACTACATGTTACACAAACATTCCATATGCCCTTGAAAATTGTCGAAATATTTTGGTAGATGGTTTTATACTTGGTTGACAAAATATAGTGCACGACACAATATTGTTGACTATATGTTAGAGGAAACCAGACGATATTTCTAAATAATATAAGTTTGTTTTTCAAGGTTATTGATACAATAGTCTAGTGATTTTATGTTTTCATTTTATACAGTAGAACAGTTTTAGTGAAATATAATGAATGTCATACAGGTTAAATAAAATGTTAAAAATCATATAAGTTAGAAAAGAAATTTAATTTAAATGTCATTTGTTATATTATTTTTGTTAATTTTCATATATACAATGATGAATCAGAATCGGAAAAGTTTTTTAATCAAATGTGGAAGTAATTATAATTAATAAATACATTTTTAACTTATAAAAGTATATTAAATTATAAATCAATAGACATATACTACATTGTCACTGATATACTGAATGATAAAATGTCGCCTTTATCGAAACACAAAAACATGATAAAAAAAGCGATTTTTTTTCATTTTAATGTTTTGTGCAGAAACCCAAACACAAAGGATAACATCATTCATTGAAACCATCATAAGCTGCGAAAATTGCTTTTACACGATGTCGACATCGTCTTCAGGCAATAATGAAACAGTTTTTTAGAATGTTTATCATAGTATACCTAATCACGCTTCGAGAGCCGTAACAGTGTCCTGTAGCTGCCAATTGGAATTCCTTTAAACGACCTTCTAAACGTAAAAGTTTTATATATAACGCAAACTGCAACGAATGAAACAATGACAGCATGAGCAGGAATGTAGTACAGGGTATACGGTGTATACTTTCTGGATTTTTTTAAAGAAACACCGTATACTCTCTGTTTGTCAAGAAAGATACAGTATGCACACTTCAGGGTATACACTCTGTCTTGAGAGTATACACTCTGCTTAGAGTATACTGTCCGATTTTTTTACGAATACCACACTGAGCATGAGTCTTCAATTCACGAATTACTCTTGATTATCCCATGTTTACATTTAACAGAAAAACGGATTTGTAATTATCACGCACAGGGTAGCATTCCATCTATAATATATGTTTTCAAATAATTACCTCACCCAGTATTTGATACAAAGATTTATTTCTCATCAATTTAAGTATAATTTCGCAAATTCACAAGGCAATCTCTTTTCCTTCATTCATTTTTTTCTATAGAAAACAATATTTCTATTTAAAATAAAAAAATAGTGTTTACCTCACCAAATATTAAATACTCTTTAGAGGAATAGAAATGTTGTGTATTCCATTATGCCATGATACGTCAAAGGCAAACACATCAATAAATCTTAAATTTTACACGCAGGGTAACATTTTATTTATAATATTTGTTCGAAAATACTTGTCTCCCCCAGTATATGATACAAAGTTTTATTTCTCATCAATTTAAATATAATTTTTCAAATTCACCAAGTAATTTCTTTTTTTTTCTTTCTTTTATTTTCCAACAGAAAACAATATTTATATTTTACAACAAAAATCTGTGTTTAACCCACCAAATAATAAATGCTCTTTAGACGAATAAAGTAGGAATAGAAATGTTGTGTATAGCATAATGTCAGGATATGTCAACGGAAAACACATCAATAAATCTTAAATTTTACACGCAAGTCTTAGCAGTGAAATACGATATGTTCCACAAACATTCAATATGCCCTTGAAAATTGTCGAAATATTTTGATAGATGGTTTTATGCTTGGTTGACATAATCTAGTGCACCACACATAAATCATTGTTGCGTATATGTTAGAGGAAACAAGACGATATTTCTACATAATATACATGTTAGTTTTTCAGGGTTATTGGTACAATAACCTAGTAATCTTACGTTGTCATTTTATACTGGACATTTGTTTTAGTGAAATTAAAAAATGCATTACAGGTTAAACGAAATAATAATAAAAATGACATTAGCAAGAAAAAAATACTTTAAGGAAGTTGTGGACACAATTTAAAATAAATTTTAATTAGTGAGTTAAAATTTTGAATTGTTTGGTGCGTAATGACATATTATTTGTAAACAAAATCGCATTGTAAAATTTCTCAGAATCTTTATAAAAATTTCTAAAAATTAAAATATATTTAAAAAAAATGTGGTAATTTAAAATTATTATAACCCCTTTTTTTAAATTTAAATAAACGAAAATATCTAGACTTTAATCTGATTCAGCATTTTTAAAAATACTAATTTTAAAAAAATATATAAAAATATTTTTTACAATATTTAGGCCTAAAAATTACAATAGCCTTGCTAAACTAATCGTTGTTTAGCATTAAATGTTAATTATTTCTAAATCAGGTATTTAAGTAAAGTAATTTTGCAGAGATAATTCCACCCAATTTTGAATTTGAAGTCAATTTTTTAAAAGAAATCTCGCATTTTGAGAATCCCTGGTATCAAAAATGCTAATCGACTTTTAACTTTTGCAAGGATTTTATGTACTATACCGATAAGATTAAATTTCGGATATTTATGTTTAGAGTAATTACAATAGAAATATAGGAGAAATATAGCAATAGGATTCTAATGCACATATGCTGTCCAAATATGAAAATCCTTGAAAATGTGTGAAACTTCTTACACAAATATTTCCATGATAAATCAATTATAAGTCCTTTTAAGATTTACTTGTTGAAAACGAATGGGATATTGATCGGATTCCTTTAAGTTATGAAAAACACTACGAGGTCAGCATCGTGGGCACTTGTGAAGGCATTCTAACGCTTAAACACGATATCCAATTAATGAAGGTATTTATGTCTTGATTACATAATTCATTAATGTAATCTTTATTAACGTTTGAGTATATTATACTTATTAAACTGCAGTTCTGTCTGTTCTTTTACTTTTCGTGGAGCTTGTGGAGATGATCGTAAAAACTACCCAGGAAGAGATCGAGAGCGCAGAGAAATAAACTCCAACATAATTGCAGACAGAATAAGATGTTTATTTAGAAGATGAACGATGGAATGTTTACAATGCTAAGTCGCTAGCAATACGGGAAATCACATCGTCTGCTCACAGGCACGGCATTAGCCGGAGAGGGGCACAGCGCCCCTTTAACGTGGTGTTACATGGCTGAAGGTCCGAGTAGAAGTGAGCCTGCAGCAGGGAAGATGTACAGCGTCAAGGTTATGCGAATCCGTTAAAAATGCTTAGTAACAGAGAATGCTAGGGTTGGTGTAATATTAAAGTCCTGTGGTTTTTAAGGAGTGTCGATTGCATACGCACATGTGCTTCCAGATACTGAAAGAATTACATGCCGAAATGATTCATGACATCTGGGAGATTTTAAAGATTAGCTGAGTGCATGAGAATGTTAACAGATAAAAATATTATAAACCACAGCTGCATCTATTTAACATGTGAAAGAATGCAGAAATGTGCAGATCTAAGGAGGACTGACATTCGGTTAACTTTTATTGCGACGAGAAAAGAATTAACAGATCTTTCTCAAAGTGATAAAAATCCAAAACAAAGAGTGGGAATGAAATGGTGTTTTTTTTATCATATGAAAGAGGGTTTGTAAAAGAATTAATTTCACCTACAAAGTTATAAAAAGGAAAATAACAAAGTACAGCATTAAAACCTTAAATGCAAGAATATTAACTTTAAGTATTTATTTAAGGGGGGGGGGAGGTAATTTCCAGTTAAAATTTTGAAGTTTTGATTTTACTTGTTCATTTTCTAAAAAGGGGAGAAGACAAGATAATATGTGACAGAAACGCTGTCACATATCTCACTCCCAGCATCGGGAAAAAAAAAGCAATGTTTCCAATAGTCTTTTTTTTTTTTTTATAGCAGCAAGCGCCGCACATCTTCTCTACTCCAAATACATAATCATAACACCAAGTACATAAAATTGAAAGTAAAAAAATTACATTTAAACATAAAACTGTATACATATAGTATATTGCTTGCTTTTTGAAAATTGTGTGGATTATGCAAACTTCTTTTTTTTTTTTTACTCATTTTATAAACGTCATGACTTTAAGCGCTTTTCAGAATGAACATGTCTTGGTGATCATTAGTCCTTTCAGTCTCAAGACAACTAATTAAAATAAATTTTTTTTATGTGCATCCGGATGACTTTAAAAATATTTTATTTTGAAAGTGCTGGTACCAGCTTTTGTCATGACTAAAAAAAATGTGAAGTTTAAATATAATAATAGCTTTTTAATACTTCACAGTGAATGCAAGCAAAAATTGAATTATATTTAGCACACAAATAAAAGATACACTAAAATATATATATGATATAATAAGTACTGGATATATAAAATAAACATTGATAAACGAAAAGTAAAACAGAAAGATAAAATATTTGTGCACACAGCACAGGACCTCAAAAAAAGGGATGCAGAGCAAGCCCATAGACAGGTGGGGCCCTAAATCTTGTTTTATTTTTTTTAATTTGATAAAACAAGTATTATGGCTTCAGTTTAGGACTTCAGCCCTAGAGGAGGAGGGAATTGTGAGACTCACATAGCACGAAGGTATATGAGTCCCTGCTCCCCCAAGATCATAATGATCTTCCAAGGAGCACACGTCAAGTAATCGAAAAAAAACTTTATTTGTAAATTGAATTGAAAAACAATTCAAGAGTTTTCGATAACATAATGAAGTTGGAAACCTAAGGGCACAAATTTTGAACGGAAACCAGCTTCAGGAAAGGGGATAATTGAAACAAAAAACAACAAAAGGCAATTTAGAGTGATACAGGAAAACTTCTCATTATTTCTAAACTACAACTGCAGCTAACTCAGAAGGTAAAAGTAATTTATGTTGTTACTAACTGTACCTATCAGCATTATACTAACCAATTTGAAGTAAAAAAATGTAACTCATTATCTATTGAAAGGAAATGACTAATCTTTTCTATGTGTAACTGGGGTGTGTTTACTATTATTACAAACAAAACTGCCTCTGACAAGATGCTTTCAGTTTTCAATTCAGGAAAAGACCTGTGTATGAAATGAGTTGAGAAAAACAACTTACTCAACAACAAACAGAAGTGTAAAATGTAATTGAAGAAAAATGAAATAATTTTGAAAAAAAATACAACCTTAATGTGAAACGAAAAGAAGTTATGTGAAGAAGTTGTTACTTAAATTAATTATCTGTTTTTTTTTTTTTTTTTGATAAAGTGAAAATGACATGAAGAATCATGCCATTACCAACAATGAGATGTAGAATTTAAATTAGATGATGAAATACTTGTAAAAAAATCTTCATGCTGAGAACTTATGTGTATGAAAAGAATATTACTGGAATGAAATTAAAACAGAAATGAATTTTATCAGCCTGATTCGAAGAAAAGAATGCAAATCAAAGATTCAAGGCATAATTTTGATAGGAATAAATGGCTCTAGGTTTGTAAGGATAACACTGTGTATAAATGTATAACTCGATGAACAAAGACAAAAATGCAGCTGCCAAAGCCCCAGAATGTGTGAATTAAATCCAATGACAAGTGTTTAACAAAAAAAAAGTGTGATGAATTTTTTTTAACATTGCAATAAGAAACATGTAAAATGTGGTTTACTTTCTATGAACTAATGTGTTACATATTCTATGAACAAAGATGTGTATTTTCAATGAACTAATGTGTAAACAATCTATGAACAATAATTAAAACTTCAACGAACTAAAGTGTACATCTCTATGAACTAAAATGTAAAACCATGAGTGAAAACATGTATAACATCCCTATGAACTTATGTGTAAAATCGATGAACTAATGTGTAAACTTCTGTAAATAAACATGTAAATATTCTATGAACGAATGTGAAAAATCGTTAAACTAATGTGTAAAATTTCTATAAGCAAACGTGTAAATATGCTTTGAACTTAGTTGTTTATTCGGTGAACTAAAATGACCAGGAAGAAAGTGGTTTTTTTTTGTTTTAACAAAAATAAATGTAACTAGTTCCCCATGTACAACACGAATGGAAAGTAAAGCTATGAACTAGTGTAACATCAATGAACTAAGAATGTGCGATGAACTCCTGTGTTTTTTTTCTATGAACAAAATTCTCATGTGTACCAGGAACTAATACATTCTATGCCATAACAAAACACGATCTTTAAAATAATTGATGTAAATAATGTGTATTTATAACAATTTAAACTTCAAAAGAGAAAAAAATTGCATGTTCCTAACAGCAAACAAACCAGCATGAATGAGTGTAAGATTATGTAAAAGAAAAACAGGTTTTGTCCGCAGAGTAAAATAAAAGAAAAAGGAATGTGATGTTAACGTGTACGCCTTCAACAAAAATACCAACTGTGTGAACACAATCTAATGACCTGCATCAGAAAGTTTCAACCATACATCCAAACCTTACTCAGGTAACTGCTTGCCGGCTAAACAGTCAAATGAAAAAGGAATCCTCACCAACCGTACACTCATGTGTGGAGCAATTTTTAATTTTTTGTTTATTTATTTTTTTTTTTATTTTAACATGAATGGTGTAAAAAAAATGTGAATTGACTTGTATATAAAAAAACTAATAATGTATAACTACAAAAATAACAAATAGACTGTTGAGGTAAAAGTAAACTTCTTCACACTAATGTGACTTATTGGCAAAATAACTAAAGGCTGTAAATTATGTGTCTTTTTTTTTTTTTTTTGAGCAAACTTAATCATTGAAATAGATGCAGTTGTATATTTTTTCTTTCCTGTTTAATAAATCTTTTAAGAGAGGGGCAAGATTGTGTAAAATGCTGGATGAAAAATATTAAAATTGGTATTGTTATCTTGATTATTTCTGATACAGTTTATGCATTTTGGTGAATTTGTACATTGAGTGTCACTATGTGGGAGAGCACATACAGGACAAGAGATTTTATTAGGACATAGTCTAGCAACATGTTTGTACATTTGGCATGAAAAGCATCGCTTGACATTAATGTATACATCTACAGAGTATTCATTACCCTTAATGTTTATTTTGTGTTGCATTATTAATGTTTTAGCTGTGTGTGAAGATGTCTCAAAAACCCAATTGTATGAATCGACATGTTGTAATTTATATTTCTTAGAAAATTGAATATCAGGTTCATTATTATGCAAAAGCTCACCCACTCCCAATAAAATATCTGGTATACCACATTCTTCTGGCAAATTGAAAATAATAATTCGAACAGATTTTATTTTTTTACATTCAGATGCTGAAAAAGAATTTTGATTAGAATCGCTGAATTTTGTAAGTGTCTCTATTTCATGTTTTGTGTCATTTTGCAAATTATCTTTGTAGCTATTATGATTACCTGTTTGTGTCGCTTTGTCTCTTGTTATTGTGGACAGACTACCACTACTGCTATTTAATTTCTCACCCTGCGTAGTCTCGATTGAAGTTGTAGAGGTTTGTTTACTAGTTAAATTATGTAACCTTTCAATAAGTTTTTTATTAACAATTTGTAAGTTATCATTGTCACGTTTTAAGTTAGAGAACTCCACTTTCAAGATATTGAATGATTCATTAAGCGTGTTACAATTCCACTTCATTTGCATAGTGATATCTGCAAAGTCTTCTAAAAAAGGGGAGTTGTTAGCTAAAATTTTATTTTCAAATGCAGCTGCCTCTTTACACATACTTTCTGTGTATTTATTTAGGGTGTCTTGAAAGAAATCTAGCCATAGAGAAGTATAGCTAGGTTCATTTAGTTCAAGTGGGGGTTTTTTTTCTTTAGTTGCCATATTACACAGCTGCTAAAATATATTTTTTTTTTTTTTTTTAAACAAAAACTAGTATAACAGGATAAAAACTTTGAAAAAAAAAAAAAAAAAAAAAAAAAAAAAAGCAAAAGCAAAAATTTAAGGGTGTAATTAGAAAAAGGGAAAAAATGAATTTTGCCCAGACAAGTCCAGTTAGAAATGATTGTTTCAAAATAATAGAACATGAGAAACCTATAATTTTACTTTATGCAACATCTACATTTATGTGCATAACTAGTTTAAGAAAAACAAAATGGGCTTTCACTTGCCAACGGGGGGGGGGGGGTATCTTTTATTATCTAAGATGTGTAAAATGTGAAAGCGAGAAGCTCTCATTTTTTTCTAAGGAGTAAAACTCCAGTGAAGGCGAATTATTTTTGTCAAATATCCAGACATTTGTCTATTAATCAGGTGGATCAAGGAAAACAAAATCTCAAAAATAAGTACTTAAAGTATGCAGAACTATAAAAGGATAGAGGATAATGAAAAGAAGAAAAAAATCTCCATACATATTAAAAGTACCCCAAACCTCAGAACGATTTCAACATGGACATCAAGTTTATAATTCTGACCCATTTAAATTAACACTAAGTTTAACCCAGAAAATAAATGTACTAAAATTGCATTTTCTCTAATTTATTTATTTTTGAAATCCCCCATTTTGTTATTTCAAGGAAAATTTAAGTGACTGTGCAAAAGCCAAAAAAAATGTTAGTAGAAGGGTTGCCCCTTTTTTTTAAAAAAAAAATCTAAACTATCAGTACCTAAAATAAAAGGTAACGTGCAAAGTCGAGCGACTAGCTCAAAATATATGCACCAAGAGTAGAATAGGAATATTACCTAAAAACACAAACAAAAAAAAAAACCAAAAAAAAAAATAACTAACTTCAGAATCATAATTGGAAAATGTACATGCATATCACTAACACAAAAATTACTAAATAAAGCGTGAAAAGAGAAGATTGCAAAATTTATGCAATGATAACTAAACTTTTCGATTTTACTTATTTTAGATTTATTAAAAATCTTCTCTGTTCATGCTGACACACAAAATATTTAAAATAAACATTGTAATAATAACACATTAAGATTGGATCCCGAATAATAACTAAAAAGTAAATTTCTAGATAGTATAATATGAAACTGAAACCAAAATAATGTGCAATTTTAAAATATTTAAAACTGTAAAGGGTTCACCATAAAATATGCGTTAGCATTTTTTTTTTTTTTTTTTTTTTTTTTTTTTTTTTAACCCCGAACACTTTAACTATTATTATTTTCATTATATGCACAGGATGATGACTTGTGACACTCAATTTTTATCATCTTTTTTTATGAGAAAAGTTGCAGCTCATCTTCTTTCAGACAAAACTAATATGTTGAAGCACAAAATAACTTTTTAAGAGATGAACTGATAGTACAAAAAATTTGACACACACTTGAAGAATTTAGAAGCAAACGGCAATACCAAAGGCTGGAATCTTTTGCAATCTAATTTGACCTGATGAAACTTCGACCTTCTTTGCATTTTAAAAATTATGTTCACTTTTGCCACAAATTGTTTTCAAATCTGACGATAATTAGCACCACAATACATTTAGATGAATTTCACAAACGATTTTTTTTAAAGCATATTTCACAAATAAAAATTTTATGATATCTATTTTTTTAAATATCTTGAAAAGCTGTCTATTTAAACCAAAATCATGAAGATGTCACCACCGCACAGAAATGATCACTTACGCCACTGGTTCACAACGGAACACAAGCACAGAGCACTAAAACACATTGAAGAATTTTAGAACGGCTGGTCAACAATTTTGTATGATTTCTTTGCATATTTCACAGGCCGAAAGTACACAATGTCGAACGACCGTAAACGTCAGAACAGCGGGGAGGAGAGCCGACGATTTCTTTTTTTCAGAAGCAGAAATTTACCGATGGAAGCTTCACAGGCAACCGGGGGGTGAACGACCGATGAAACATAGCTCCGCGCTGAACACTTCGGAGACGGAAAAAGGTTTTTCGCAGCGACGAAATCATTACCGGGGAAGCACAGTCGAATTTTAGAGTCTTTCCAAACACAAATGCATGGGGGGTGTCACTGTAGAATCATCTGAAGGCTGGGTAACGATGTAATTTCAGAGGAAATAGTCCAATACAGTCATGTATTCCACTTTGCGCTCTTTCGTTTTTTTTTTATGTTGGAGCACTGGTCACTGCAACAGTAATACTTGTGGAGATGATCGTAAAAACTACCCAGGAAGAGATCGAGAGCGCAGAGAAATAAACTCCAACATAATTGCAGACAGAATAAGATGTTTATTTAGAAGATGAACGATGGAATGTTTACAATGCTAAGTCGCTAGCAATACGGGAAATCACATCGTCTGCTCACAGGCACGGCATTAGTCGGAGAGGGGCACAGCGCCCCTTTAACGTGGTGTTACATGGCTGAAGGTCCGAGTAGAAGTGAGCCTGCAGCAGGGAAGATGTACAGCGTCAAGGTTATGCGAATCCGTTAAAAATGCTTAGTAACAGAGAATGCTAGGGTTGGTGTAATATTAAAGTCCTGTGGTTTTTAAGGAGTGTCGATTGCATACGCACATGTGCTTCCAGATACTGAAAGAATTACATGCCGAAATGATTCATGACATCTGGGAGATTTTAAAGATTAGCTGAGTGCATGAGAATGTTAACAGATAAAAATATTATAAACCACAGCTGCATCTATTTAACATGTGAAAGAATGCAGAAATGTGCAGATCTAAGGAGGACTGACATTCGGTTAACTTTTATTGCGACGAGAAAAGAATTAACAGATCTTTCTC
The DNA here is from genome assembly GCA_964019185.1 of Maratus speculifer. NCBI lineage: Eukaryota > Metazoa > Arthropoda > Arachnida > Araneae > Salticidae > Maratus > Maratus speculifer. Next base: position 150,705,526 of record OZ025302.1, read on the forward strand.
AAAGTGATAAAAATCCAAAACAAAGAGTGGGAATGAAATGGTGTTTTTTTTATCATATGAAAGAGGGTTTGTAAAAGAATTAATTTCACCTACAAAGTTATAAAAGGGAAAATAACAAAGTACAGCATTAAAACCTTAAATGCAAGAATATTAACTTTAAGTATTTATTTAAGGGGGGGGGGGAGGTAATTTCCAGTTAAAATTTTGAAGTTTTGATTTTACTTGTTCATTTTCTAAAAAGGGGAGAAGACAAGATAATATGTGACAGAAACGCTGTCACAGAGCTTTTTGTCAACATCGTGGGTACTTGTTAAGGCATTCTAAATCTTAAACGCATCATCCAATTAATGAAGGTAGCTACGGCTTGATTACTTTATTGATTAATGCAATTTTTTTTTAATATATTGAGTATGTTATACTTGTTAAACCACAGTTCTATCTGTTTTGATACTTTCCTCCGATGTGTCTTTTGTAAAGTTATGCGTTCTCATGAGGAATATGCCATACAGTTAAAACGCCTACTATTAAATTTATCAACAACTTGAGTTCATATATCCGTTCACTCACATGTGAATTCCATTGCCATGATTAATTAATATAATTCTGCATTAATTAATATAATTCTGCATATGTAATGCATTAATATATGAAGTAATTATTAGTACTCTGAAGCGTCAATTTCATTCAAGTAATTAAGTTATTTACACTTGTTAAACCGCAGTTCTATCTGTTTTGATACTTTTCGCTCAAATGTCTTTTGCGACGTTATGTACGCATGAGGAGCATGCCATGTAGTCAAAATGTGTACTGTTAAATTTATAAGCAACTTGAGTTCATATATCCATTCATTCAGATGTGAATTCCATAGCCCTATATTAATTAATATAATTCTGCATTAATTAATATAGTTCTGCATATATAATGCATTAATATATCTAATATTGATTAATGCTCTCAAGCCTTATATTCATTCAAGGAATTAAGTTATTTACACTATGTTTAGAAATTATATTTGTTTTTTAAGCAGTAAAAAAATACACAGAAAACAACATTTTAAATTTGTCATTTTATTGACCGGCCAGCGGCAATTGTATTTTAACCTTTTTTTTAACAATCAATGTTTGTAATCATTTTTATCGAATAATTAATTATTTTTTAGATGTAATTATGCATTTATTTTTATTACAGTGTATATTTTAATCTGCTGAATATGTTAAAATGAATTTCCCATTATTAGTCTTATATCTTTTTATAACGTCATTTTCGTTAAAAGGAAGAAAATGCATAAAAGTGTTATAAAATATTTTACAATTAAAATGGATAAAATAAGCGTTGTGAATAAAAGAGCTAATTACATAGATATCTGATTTTGACGATTATATACATTTGCATATTTCATAAACAAATCAATATATTATTCATAACGGAAAATTCCCTGAACTTCCCTGAACCTTGAATACGTTACAGTTTGACAGTAATAAGACGTATTGCAGTAATTTATCATCAACAATCTCAGAAACGTATATTTAAATATTAAAAGCCCTTCAAAATATGTTATATGACAATCAAATGAACGAACATATATATGAATTAAAGTTGTCATGCAGTAATGTATTTAAAATTCTTTAAAAGAATATAAAATCGCATGTAAAATTAATGATGTGAAGGCATTTAATACTCCCAACTCAACATATTAATTAATTTTCAACATTATATTATATGCTTAAGAATATTCGGCTGTTTGTGGTTCGGTGATTATAAACATTTTCCAAACATACCTTACCGAAATGAATGTAGAATAATTCATATAATGCAAAATATTTACCACATTGCTCTGAAACCTGCTATTGTTATAATGTCACGTTCATGTTCTGTAGTGTGAAATATGAACTAAAATAAAATTCTCATTTACTTCATAATATGATTAGTGACATATTCTACATGCATAAAACAATTTAATATTTATGAAGTTAGATGAATAACATATCACGTTTAAGAGTTTCACTTCTACGAATGACCAAAAATGCTCAAAATATATATGGGTATTCAAAAAATATTTTTTAGCAAATGGGGGGGGCTTCATTAATGTAGATTCTATAACTGTACACATTTATTTCAATAAACACTTTATTTTATTTGAGAGAGGTGTTAAAAAATATTAAACACAAATAACATTGACATGTTTCGATTCCAATCTGACAATAATCATAATCGCAATTAAAAAAAAAATGGTATTTAATTGGTATATGATTTTTTATGTACATAGTTATTTATATGGTATTTTTATTTTCATAGTGAATATGGTTCTTATCAGATTGGATTCAAAACATGTCAATGTTATTTCCTTTTAATTTTTTTTGTCACATTTATCTCAAGTAATATAAATTGTTTATTGAAATGCTTATATAAAAGAAAAGGCTCCTAAATTCTGTTCATTTAAAAAGGTACACATTTATTATTAGATTTTTATTGAATTTAAAGTCCAAGTTCTAATTTAGACGAGTTATAACGCAGCAAAACATACCGTCTCTTAAAAAAGCGCTATTAAAAATAAACTATAAATTGGTCTAGCATAATTTTGATTTTACACACATGAAACAGGTCAGGGCTGTTAGAAACTTTTTGTTATGCAGATTAATTATAATTTAAACTATCACAAATGTAAAAAGGCGTGTATTTGAAGGATTTGTGCTATGCATTTTGCAAAGAATACTTGAAGAAGACTGTGTATATAACCCTTTGTGTCTGGCATCTATTACACGAATTTTAATACACTGCTCAAAACAATTAAAGGATATTGCAGTTTTAGGTGGATTTTGTATCTGGGAAACTTTTGAGCTGATTGATATATGGTCGACAGACATAGTAGGTTATATGAGAATAAATTACACATGTTTGGCAGAAAAAAATGCATTTTATTGCGCATTTGTGTACAAAAGGAAAAAAACACAATTTGTGCATATGAGAAAAAAAGAATAAGAAAAGGTGTTTTCTTCAAAGAAAATCAGTTTCAGTAGGGGGTATGGTTTCCACAGGCGGCCAGCAACGTTGAGCACCTTTGAGGCATGGACTCAATAAGGATATCAATGACGAGTTGGGGTATTCTGCCCCACTCTTCCAGAAGAGCTCTTTCCAGTTCTTGGAGAGTTTGTGGAGGTTGTTGGCGAAAGGTGGCGAAAGGTGTGGTCAGAAAGACGTCTTCCTAGAGCGTCCGAAACGTGCTCGATTGGATTCATGTCTGGAGAACACGCTGGCCATTCCATTCGAACGATTCCTTCCTCGAAAAGGAAATCCTCCACCAGGTTTGCACGATGTGGCCTGCAGTTATCGTCCATTAAAACGAAGTTATCTCCGATTGCTGCAGCGTAAGGGACTGCAATAGGTCTGAGGATCTCATCCCTACATCGGCGATCAGTCGGATCTCCATCTCGAATGATGTAGAGATCAGTGCGCCCGTCAATGGAGATGCCACCATACACCAACACTCCTCCACCGCCAAATCTGAACTTTCGTGCACGAACGCAGGATTATTCCTACTGTCACGGTCCCTCCAGATGAAAATACTTCTATTATCCGGATGCACAGAAAAACGGGACACGTCAGAAAACAGAATATTGCTCCATTCATTTCTCCTCCAGTTGACATGCTCGGTTGCCCACTCCCTGCGGTCACGACGATGCCTTCATGTTAATCTAACACATACCATCGGTCGCCGAGCACACAGACCTACAGCATGGAGCCGGTTTCGGACAGTCTGAGTTGAAATCGTGGTGCCTGTAACCGAGCGAAGGTGTTGTTGGAGAAGAGTAGCGTTCATGTTTCGGTGTCTCCGAGCTGTTAACGCTAAATACCGAACTTCATTGGGCGTTGTTGTCCGTGTACGACCATGTCCTGGTCTTCGGCCTGCACATCCACTCTCAAAAAAATGGTCCCAGATCCTGGAAATGACACTTTGTGACACTCCAATGGCTTGCGCTACTTCGGCTTGAGTTTGGCCCCCTTCTAACCTACTAACAATTCTCCAAGCTTCTGAATCTGTGAAATGACTTCGCTGAGACATCGTACTCATCGAAACAAAGCAATCACTGAATGCCGATCATCCTTGTCTTCATTCTCTTTTATCCAGCTGAAAGTCAAATTTCATTCGCTGCCACTGAAGCGACGTTTTTGACGTCGAACTCAAAATTTGCATACTCCACAGTTTGAAAACCAGAAAAATTTGCATTTGTGATTCTCTTCTTCTATTTTCGGCAAAAAAAATTTCGTTTATATCTTTATTTTATATAAAACTTCAAATACCCTTTAATTGTTTTGAGCAGTGTAGATCTGCACTACATTTCTCGAAGAAATTACTTTCAATTATGGAATATAAAAAATTCTCTAATTTAATAAAGCATATATTATTTTCCTAGGTTCTAGTTCTAAAAACAAAATTTTCAAAGAAAGATAATGTTCAGTCAGACATGTGAGTAAAAAGTGTTAACAGATACTAGATGGACACGTGTTAGGTACTAACTAGGGAAGTACAAAAAGTGTAAGTCACCGATTTTGACGAAAGTGGTATCGTTGGAAAGATCTCATCGTGAGCAGTAAAAAACTCAATGGAACTACCCGTCGCAAATGAGTCGTTTTTGAGATATTCGACAATTAATGTCACCTAGCTAGTGGACACTTAATGGTGGACCTTAAAAATTTTAGTCGCGATCTTAACGAAACTGGTATTATTGAAATTATATCATCGTAAGGATTCAAAAATTCAATGGAACCATCCGTCAGAAATGAGAAATTTTCGAGATATCCGACAATTTGTGTCACATCGCTAATGCACACTTACTGAGAAACTGCATTAAGTGTCATAATTTGCCGGATATCTCGAAAACGGGTCATTTACAATTTGCAATTCCATTGAGATTTTTACTTCTCACAATGATATCTTCCAAACGACACCATTTTCGTGAAAATTAAGAAAACAATTTTTACGGTACCTCGTTAAGTGTGCACTATAAAAGTATCCACCAGCTACGTGACATAAATTATGGGATATCTCGAAAACGGCTCATTTCCGACGGGTAGTTCCATTCAGTTTTTCAATCCTTGCGATGAAATCTTTTCAATAATACCAGTTTCGTTAAGATCGAGACTAAATTTTTTTGCGGTCCCCATTAAGTGTGCACTAGCTACGTGACATAAATTGTCAAATATCTCGAAAACGGCACAGTTGCGAAGAGTAGTTCCATTCAGTTTTTTACTGCTCACAATGAGATCTTTCCAACGATACCACTTTTGTCAAAATTTGTGACTTACACTTCTTGCACTTCCCTAGTAAGTGAACACTAGTTTGTTAAAATTTCTTAAAAAAAACTTAAATTGAATCATTTTATTTTTAGTTATTGATCATTTTGATGTTTCTATTTTCAATTAAACAACTGCAATATCTTCGTCGAGCTTGCTAATTTTTTCCTCCCTTTTTCTTTTAATTTCTCGAGATTTGATTTCTTCATATTGTTTTAACAGCAAATTTTTGTATTTCAACGCATTGTTAGTTTGAGTTTTGCATTTAACCTTTTCCGGCACGGGCAAATTTTGTAGTGAAATGAGAAATTATCGACTGACACCGGAATTAACAAACGATTTTTTTAGATATTTTGAATCCTTTAATTTAAGCTTTTATTGTACAAGCAAAATTTTACTAAAATATTATTGGTGACGTTTGCAAGTTTGGAATTGAAATTAGGTATCCCAGACCGGGCGCAGTGTGCCGGAAAGGGTTAGGCTGTACATCTAAACAAACTGACATACTTTATGCCTTGAAATCATCACAACCAAAGCTCAAAACTCATTTTACATTGAATGTATCAGAGATCTGAACTTCATACAAAAGATGAGTAGCGGTGGCATCTACTGCCAAAAAGAGCAGCTAAATTCTAATTTCTCTGACCTTTGTTGTAAACATATTCCGCCAGCCATAAAACAGTTCTTCTTGAAATAAAAGTGTACAAAATTTTACAATCCCTCGCAGTTTTATCAGTTGTTATATGGACTATACCCCCTTTATCTGGGTAAATCTCACTAATTTTGCCCAATAACCATACAGACGGAGGAATTTTGTTTTCTTAGCGTTTACTACATCATACATTTTAAAAGTTTCATTGCAATGACGTTTTAATATCTTTAGGCAAATACCGATGTTTATAATTGATACATATCACATAAACGAAAACTGAAATACTTAAATCATGAGAAGAACTATAATTTTAGTTTTCGAAAAGGCGAAAATGTACACTAATTAAAAACATCCTGATTTATAACACTCTGATTTCTGGGTGAGTGTATGTTACGACAGTTCTAAATATGTGATGCATATAACATTTAACATGCCTCGCTCCAGATTTTAATTAAGTTTGAACATCATCTGATTGACAGAAATTAAAATCTAGGATTCATTAGACAACTGTACCAACATAAATGTAGAATAATGGAAGTATTGCTTATTAGTATCACATAATTTCTAAAGCAGAATTCATTAAAACTAACATGCAAACCGGATACAAAAGACTTCGATAATGAAAATCATAAATAAATTGTAAAACACCAACTGTGTGTAAATGCATTTCGTATCAAATATTTGTTTTAACCTTCATATTAGTATAATGTACTGAGTCAATGTCGTCGATGTCTAAGCACTGGTGAATATGTTGATTTCGTGTGTTTTACTACTAGAATATTTTCATTATGCATAACAAAAGTTTTCCATCAACTTCTGGAATTCATCACTTTTGATATACATGACATTTTGACTAATTTAAATAGTTCAACATACATCCTCACTGGAAAAAAAATTAAAATATTTAAAGCCCATGAAAATGTGCCAATTTATACTACAGTTAGGGGAAATTTACATTAATCAAAGTTATCCTGTTTTAGCATACCTTCATTCCTCTGTGCATGTGTGTAAGAGAGGTTTTAAATAAAGGATATATGGCAATTAACATACCCAGTTCCAGATTTTAATTAATTTTCAACACCATCTGAGCTGTAAAATATAATATCGAGGTCTTGGTGATTCGCTGATGGGGAAGATTTTCTAGACCTAATTTAACATCATGAATATAGAATAATGCATGTTGTTCTGAAAATCCCTATTAGTGTAATATCACGTTTATATTGCAGAATGTGAATTAGGAACTAAAGTAAAAGCTACAACAGCTTAGTTTATTTTACGAGAATATTAATGGTGTTTTTTTCGAGCAGAATGAACATAATATTTTTAGAAGTTATGAAGTATTATGTATATGCGATGTGTTTGTTTGAAAATGAATTTTAATTTTTAAAATGGGTTTACAATATCTAGAAAAAGGTATTAAATGTTAAAAAAATATTTAAAAAAAAAAGGTGAATGGGTAGGGGAAAATTTCATTTCTCAAGACAGTAGGTAAACAAAACTCTGTTAAATTATCGCTACCATCTAAGAATGGATAAACAATTTGTAAATAACATGCTATTATTTTTCAAATCTAAGATATATTTTCAAGATATACTTGGCTTTCCAATTTTAATATCAGTATTTTCTATACTAAAGAGATGAAACTTGTATTAAAATTAAAGGTAAAATATTTAAAAATATATAAACAATGCGAATATTGTAATATTTGCTAAAACTACAATTTATCCTTTCTAAAAAACATTAAAAAAGTAGTTGCAAAAATGTCTCTATTGTATCTTGATATTGAAAAACACGTAGACATCTCATGGTATCTTCCAACTGAAAACATATCATTATTATTCAAAAAAATTAAAGATCTTTTACTACCACACATTTTGTGAAAAAGAGAGGGGTGGAGTTAATATTAGTTTTCTTCTTTGAAAACATTTGGTAGAAAATGAAAAAAAAAATTAGAAAGATAGAAGTTAATCTTTGGGACATGCCGAGCGTCAATGCACAATTTAAATATCTAAATGAATCATTCTAGCTGTTACTACAGTGTAAAATGTCGACGTAGTGTAACTACATAGTATTGTGGCAGCTTTGCTACTTCCATTTTATAGAGTAATTAAGTGATATAACTAGTGTTCCGTTAGACTAACGTGAAATACATTACGTGTATTACATTATGATGTGTATTACATAAGTTATATCAGCTTAAATTACTCCATTATATACACTAAAGAGTCAAAACATTATGACCACTTACCTAATAACGTGTTGGGCAACCGTGTTGGACCCCCAAAACAGCTTCAAACTGCCTTGGCATGGATGCCAGAAATGCTTCTTAGATAACGAGAAATAAAATATATTAGTTGTACAAGAAGCGGCCATCGATATCTGAGATATTCTAAAATTTTCATTCTTGATCTATGGACTGTAGTTGATTGTCACCCGAAATTTACTGTGTCGGATTAAGATTCGTCTAGTTAGCTGACCTAGATTTTGACTGGAATTCAGTATTATGTTATTGGAACCAATCGAGCAGAATTTGAGTCATGTGACATTGAGCATTGTCTTGAACGATGATTCCATTTCCTTTCTAGAAGACAGATAACAAGTAATGATGCAAATGATCTGCAATGATGTTCCGATAGTCTGTGGAGTTCTTGGCCTGTTTTACAACAACACAGATCCCAGGGACGCCCATAAGGACTTTCGCATATCCTAATACAGCCACAACTGCCCTCTGTATTACCTGTTGTATAAGGAGGAGTAACAGTTCGCATATTAGACGACGTACCCAAATACGGCCAGCAACGTGTTGAATGGACAGCTATCTCCCTATGTTCCATAATCCTGTGATGATATTCCCAGATCTAGTGTAAGAATATTTCACGTTGATGCTTGTTAAAAGGGGGAACATGAGTGGGACGTTAACCCCATAATCGCACATTCAACAGTGACAGCTGAACTGTATGTTCCGAAAGAAGAACCTGTATTGTTTTGGGATGTAAATTAAGCCAGTCTTTGGTGCCGATTTTGCATTACCAAGGGGGCGGGGAAAGTTTCCAATGACCTTTTTATTTTATAATTTCTAATTGACTCCTATTGATAATATCCTCGTCATTAATCCACTTTGAACAAGTAATAACAACGATATGTCGCGAAAAACCTATGAGAAGTGTAGTTTCGAAGTTACTCGTTCTGAGTTTTAAGTAACTCAGAAACAGTTTCTCGACTAAGCACACAGGCGATTTCGAAATGTGATTCTTTCTTCTCAGGTAATGGAATATAAGACGTTTTCTAATTATGTTCTGCGTTCTAGAGATAAGCCACTTTAGCCAAATATATATCAATATTGATAAATTATAAATTTAACTGAAAATGTACTCTAAATTTTTCCCATTTATTTAAATAAGAGTTCAATCACTAAATTAAAAGTAAACCACAGTTTCCTGTTTGACTTCAGTCAATAATTATTAATGTTCTAATTTAACGTCAATTATCAGTGAACTCAATTTACTTCAAATCAAGTGTTTATCACTTCATCGTTTGTCTTTTAAGATCCTCCAATGTCGTTGCATCTAAAGGTTGGGGGATCGTGTAAATATAAATTTTTAAAGTCCCGTAATTAAAAAATGAAGACGGAACAATTATAAGATCTTTCCTGTGTCTGTATCTCTGTAAAAGCTATTTTACTTGTAAACTACGGAACGTAGAAAAGATTAAATTTGGGGAACTAATAAAGAATATTGACTCCTATATTCACAGGTTATAAAACATCCATAAATATATTTAAGATTTAAGGGTAGAGGAGCAAATTAAATTACTTGGAAAAAAAATTCTTCTTTGAAGTATATCGTATAGGGTATCGTGTGAAAGTTTTTCGTAAAACTGAACATAAAAAAACATTTCTCTAAAGTTTAGGTAATGTATTTTTGAAGAAATCCGAGAAAATGTCGTGTAAAAATTTTCCTCTTCATATATTTCCGAATTTTGTGATATTAAAGTTATCAGTAAATTAGAGGTAATAGACGTCCATTTAAACCTTGCAGAAAAACTATAGCACTTTCCATAACTTACTCAGTTTTTGGGCAATGTGCATTTTTCCGTTACACACAAATGTGGATTTTCGGGCATTCAGCGTAGGTGTTAGCGAACACTAAATGTACCTATTGTAGTAGAAGTAAAAAGCATTGATGATAGTGATTTTCGAAAGAAATCGTTGATAATTAGCCCAGATAGTGACCCTGCAATATACGGACCATTTGACCATACATACCAACATGGGCGATGCACTCTATGTACCATCGGCTCCAACGCCTAAATATCAGTTTTTGGTAACATTTTTGTTTTGTGTAATATCTAATACCAATATAAAACGAATGAACGTCAAGCTGTTAAAAACTTACAAATTTATTTAGAATTAATTAAAGAAATGTTATAGGATTCACGACTTGTTTGTACTGAGTGTATCTCTCAATATGCCTCCCGTGTCTTTGAAAGTTAATTTAAAGCTATTTGGAAAAACACCCCACAGACCAATTTGGCGTTGCAATTTTGCGATCTTCTTTCGAAGCGCGCTCAGCACAATACTCAGTTTAAGTTTCGAACAAGTGTTTTGTTTTAGCTGCACTGTAAAAGTAAAATATTATTACTGAGTTGAATTTAATTTTAAGAAAAGCCACATGAAGTTTAACCCTTTCACGTCCATTTTTTGAGAAAACAAAATTACTTTTATATTAATAATGCTAATAGTAGCCATCCCGATAGATTTATTTCAGTTTAACGGATATATCCTTTCTGTAATATAACGAATGTACTTAATGAGGGTTTATCCTCTCCATATTCATGAGACAATAGGCTAAGGAAGATTTTTTGCAGACGTTTGAAAATATTGTACTGCAATAGAACTTGACAAATATTAAAAAACTCTAATATTTCTTTTTTTTTTCTACTTTTTATCAAGCAAGATATGTTATGAAAAGTTACATATATTTTAAATTTTAAGAGTGAAATATATGTTTAGAAGAAAAGAAATTACCAATCGTACAATAAGAATTAAGCAAATTATTATATTATTATTATTATTAAATGCCAATGTATAAATGGATTCCTAATAAGGAGTGTATAAACACATAATAAAGTTACAAACTTAGTCGAGTTTGGTCGAGAAGTTCAGTCAATAGCAGCAAAAATATTTGTTAAGAAAGCATAAGAGACAACATGTAAAAAAAACATGTACTATTACTAATACACCACACTGGGTTAAGTATACACTTCTTCTACTGTCAGTACGGAATTAAGTTCATCAAAATCCTGATTAAAATAAGATTTAAAAAGTTATATAATAAGGCAATAGTAGCAATATTTGATATTACGAGGGCAATTCGCAAAGTAACTTCCGTTTATGAATTTTTTAAAAAAACTAATGAAAGGAAACATGTTTTATTACTTACATATGAAAGGCACGTTCTTCAGCTACTTCTCAACATAATTGCCGTATTAATTAAAACAATTATCATAATGGTAAATCAGCTTTGAAATTCCATCGTCACAAACTCCTGCCGCCGGCCTATTCAACTGTAATTATTTTTAAATTCAACTCGCACCATTCTTTCAATCCAAAGAATTTTAACATATTCTTTTATTCATATTGACCAATTCCGAATTGCTCTCGTAGTATATCACTTGACACACTATTTTTTAAAACGTTTTTGGTAGTACATTTAACAGCAAATTACATAGAAAAATATGAGAAGAGTGGTGAAAGAGTGGTGCGAGTTGAGTTAAAAAATAGTCGCAGTTGAATAGGCCGGCGGCTGAGGTCTGTGACGATGGAATTTCAAAGCTGATTTACTGTTATGATAATTGTTTTAATTAATACGGCAATTATGTTGAGAAGTAGCTGGAGAATGTTTATTTCACACGTAAGTAATAAAATATGTTTCCTTTCATTAGTTTTTTTTAATTCATAAACGGAGGTTACTTTCGGAATTGCCCTCGTATTTAGGCTTCATGTCTCTTTGAGCTTTTATGGTATATCCATTCATAATTTTCAAGTATATACACGAGGAAGAGACTAATTTCTTTATCCACAATCCTACGTTATATAGATTTTTACAATGTCTTGTAATACTTTTAGCAACGTTTTTTTAATAATGTAGTTAATAATTCATATACTTATTGTATGGAGCCCTGTGAGTATGAATAACACTCGTGCATGAAAGTTTATTTAGAACTGAAAAAATTCCATTATTCATGTGAAAATCTTTTCAGTGACATTTTAAATTCTTCACGTTTTGACACTTAAACTAATTTAATTAATGTATTATTTATAAACTAGCATTATCGAATGTTAAGTACTAAAAAATCTGCTATTTTATATTCCGACAAGCAGGAATTCGTATCAATCAAAGTTATCCTGTTTTAGCATTTCTTTTCTTTATGCATGTATAATAGAATGGTTTTGAATAAATGATTCAAATAGTGTTTATTAAAATGCAATCTAGATTTTAGCTGATTTCCAGCAACATCTGAAATACAGAAACTAATTTCGAGGTCTTTATGGTTCGCTGAATAGGAAAATTCTGCAGACAAAATTTAGAAACATGAATGTATAATAATACATGATGTTATGAAAATCTCTATTAGTGCAAAATCACATTCATATTGTATAATGCGAACTATAATGTAAAGTAAAAGCTATTTTAGCTTACTTCATGTCGTGAGATAATTAACATCATTACTCTCAAGCCAAACATACTTTGATATTCATTAAACTTATGAAGTCGCATTGAATAAAACATTGCTTTTGAAATTTTATTAAAATACTTTTATTCCAAAAGTATCTACACAATCGGGTTTACACAATCGAGTTTTCTGTTTAACGAAATTCCAGCTGATTTTGAACACCATTAAAATACAAATTAACCTCCATATTGTGAAAAATATAGTCTATATAATGACGTTTATTCGACTTCCGTGCGTTTGCAATATTGAAACGGAAAAGTTGCTGTTTCGATGCTTGTAGGTAAATGGATTTATTTACTTATTAAATTATTTCCTTAAGAAGAAATGCATAGAACTTACACGAAGAAAGTTCATGGAAAGACGAATGGAAGTCTAGAATTAGTTAAATCTCAATTCGCATATTAAAACACAATTGGTCTGCCAAGAGTTATCTTGGTGAAAATTACCTAAAAAGCTGATTTTAGTAGTTGAAATGTAGGTTTACCATTGTGCTTTCCTGCGCCCAAAAGTATGAAAACATGGATAATTGGGAGCAGAAAAACTTAATAGTAAATCTATAAGCCATCCACTAAAATGGGGTTTTTCGATGTTTTCCACCAAGATATGGCTTGGCAGATCGATTGCGTTTTAATATGCGAATTGGTAATAACCAATCCCAGATTTTCATCCGAGAACTCGATAAGGTGATTGCCTGTGCTGCCGCCTCTCGTTCTATTACGAAATTGCCGATTATTTTTTTTATTTTATGAAAAACGTTGTTTTTAAAACAAACGTAAAATTACGTAAAACGTAAAAAGAATACTTATGCTACGCTTCCGTTTTGGGTTATCTCTCTTTATTACGTGTTTTATACACAAAATTCTTATTAAATTTGACTCACATGTCTACATTGCATAAAAAAATACAACCTGGATAGAAATATATTTTTTTCAAATTTCCCATTTTATGTGCATTTTTCATTTTATGCATGTGTGCTTTTCTTATACACTGAGGTGACAAAAGTCATGATATAGCAATATGCAAATATATAGATGTCTTTATTATCACGTGCAAATGGTATAAACGGTCAGTGCCTGGGCAAGACATTCATTTGTGTTCAAATCTTTCTTGTGAGAAGGTTGATTTTGTGATTGTGGTCACACGATGATAATTAACGGGTTTCAAACACAGTATGCTAGTTGGTGTTAGAAGCATGGGACATTCCATTTCGGAAATCCTTAAGGAATTAAACATTCCGAGATCCATATTGTTATATGGATACCTAAATTCAGGCATAACCTGCCATCATGTACAATGCAGTGATCGACCGACTGCACTTAGTGGCCGCGACCAGCGACACCTTCGTAGACTTGTCAGTGTGAACAAACGAGCAACACTGCGGAAAATAATCGCAGGAAGGAATGTAGGGCGTCCGAGAAGCGTATCCGTTAAGAAAATCCGGCGAAATTTGCCTTTAATGGGGTATAGCAGCAGAAGACCGACTCCGGTGCCATAACTAAAAGAACCACGTCGCCAATAGCGGCGCTCCTGGGATCGTGACCATATTAGTTGAATCGTAGACGACTGAAAAAAAGTTGCTTGGTAAGATGAGTTACGATTTCAGTAAGTAAGAGCTGATGGAAGGGTACGAGTCTGGCGCTTAACCCATGAAGCCATAGACTCACGTTTTCAACTAGGTACTGTACAAGCTGGTGGTGGCTCCATAATTGTGTGGGCTGTGTTTACACGGAATGGGCTGGCTCCCTTGAACTGATCGCTAACTGAAAATGATTACGTTCATGTATTAGAGATCACTTGCAAACATTCATGCACTTCATGTACACAAACATCGATGGGATTTTCCAGGCTGACAATGCGCTACGTTACCGGGTCATATAGGTTCGCGATTGGTTTGAAGAACATTCTATACAATTCTAGCGGATGATTTGACCACCGCAATCACCCGACATGGATCATATCGAACAATTATGGGACATAATCGAGAAATCGATTCGTGCGCAAAATACTCCCCCGGCAATACTTTCGGAATGATGGATGTCTATAGAGGCTGCATGGGTCAATATTTTTCCAGAAGACTTCCAAAGACTCGTGGAGTTCACGCCACACCGTGTTGCCGCAATTCGCCAGGCAAATGGAGGACGACAGGGTATCCCATCACTTTTGTCACCTCAGTGTAAAATTGCATGCATTTGCGTCAATTTATATTTAACGAATTTTCTTCATAACGAAGTATTAAAGCGTAATGACGAGGCTTCGTTAAATGGAAGTTTCATAGTATTACAAAGAATTAAGGGGACAGTGGACCTTTATTTGAGCAAAATCGTCGTAAAAGAGATCTATTTCTGTGGAACAATAGTACCAAAAGGTTTTTTTTGTACTAAAATATGATTTATGAAGATTTTAAGAAGTAAATAATAAAGGTAAAAGTATTTATATACTTTAAATCTGTTTTTCGCAAAACTAATTCTTCAGCGTTTTTAGATTTTTGAGATGCTCCTTGCGACGTATTTTTTTATCAGTATTTATGAAATTGATAAGGAAGCATCCTGATATTGTTTAGAAAGAAATTGTGTAAACGTTTTAAAATTCGTCTTAATTAAGATAGTCAAATTTGATTTTTTACTTATTAAAAGGCAAAAATTTGGTGAAAATCGATATGGAATTTAGAAAAAAATCTGTAAAATATTAACTATTCAAAAAATCTTACGAATAATTATACGAATGATATAAATTTGTTTGTAACAGAGTTTTGAGTGATAAAAATGCAAAAGCAAAAACTAATCTGAAAAATTAAAACACGAAGAGTATTTTAAAATTTTGTTTAAAATTTATTTAAAAAAAATAAGAATTTTAATAACATTGGAAAATTTTTTGAAGGTGTGCTATATGATTTTGGTGAATTTTATTTGTGCACAAAATTTCATATTGCTATGATGAAAATTAAAAGAAAAAAATAACGTCCACCGTCCAATTAAGAAAAAAGAAGAAAACGGAAGCAACAAAGTCACAGTACTATGTTAAAATATTTTCGGTGAAATTACAGGGAAGTAAATCTACGGATAAACCATTATCATAAGTCTTATGTAAAAATACAGAGTTTAGAAAAACAGAGATCCTGTTAAATAACAGAGAATATTTGTTAAGTTTTTTAAATTAAATTTCTCAAATTTACAACAGATTCTTCAAATTAGCATTCTTAAAAATACTCAGAATTGTGCAATTTTTTTAATGTTAATAAATGTTAATAATTTAATTTATCTTTCAAAATTAGCGAATCTTTGAATCATCAAATAATTAGAATTTTTAAAGCAATTTTGAACTGTTGTACACTGTTAAAACTAATGGTGACACATTGCACCTTTTAGAGGTGAAAGGCTTGTCTCACTGGTGACACCCCTGGGAGAGCCAGAATGGTACCTTTATTTAGGGTGAAAAGATGACACTCCTTATCCAGAGTGCCCTATAATAAAAAATTAAAAAACATATAAACCGACTTTTGGCCCTCGCAAGATTCGAACCCACAACGTCTGATTGCAAGCTCAACGCTCTAACCACTCGGCCATCGAGCTCGCTTTCTGCGTCTCCCTGAAATGTGTCAAATGTCCTGAAATTCAAAGTTTGCTTTATATAAAAAAGCTCGCCAAAAATTAGCCATCCGAAGTTGTAAATGAAATTGGGATAGCGCATAGCGGTGATAGTCATCGTAGGGAGAAATTGCTGTAGTTGAACGGGAAGGATACAAGTCACAGAGCATGCGCAAATGACTAAGGGTGAAAATATTCCAACGGTATGCATTGCGCGGCACCCTAATTAGCGTCAATTACCCAGGGAGAGATTAAATGGCACCCCAAACACATTTTCAAGCCCGCGGGTGTCAAACTTTAACTCCTTTTCACCCCTGGGCTCCAAGTGCAACCGGTTTGTCACTTTTATTTTTAACAGTGTACCGATTATTTTTAATACAACTTGTTTCTAGCAATGCTGAGACTATCACTCGAGACCTAGACAGTGGAATAACACGTTGCTGACAGGGTTATATATACACCCAGAAAAAGGAAGTGATTAAAAATACAAAACACGTTTTAATAAGTACATTTTGTTTTTTTAAGGGACTTTTTTAGTTGAAGTAAAAAAATCGGTTTTGTTGCTCAGACAATGAAAATATTGTTAACATTCTTATAAAAGTTTAACATAATTTCATGAATTTTATTTGAGTCTTACTAATGTCTTGTATTTTCAATTTGTAATTCCAAGAAAATTTTGTTATTTTTGCAAAATTTAAATTCGTGTGCAGTAGCCATAACTTTCTCACGTGATTTTGTTTAATTGACGAATATAACTATAAAGGATTAACATGATTTTTGGATAATGAATTCTTTTCAAATTGAGGCGGATGAATCACGTTATTATTATGTTATTATGCATTTCGGATGAAAATTGTTGACGGAAAACTGTAAAAAAATAATAAATAAATAAATAATAATTAAAAAAACAATAATATTTTTTTGTTTATTTAAACAAAATTTCCATTGACCTATATTTAAACGAAAAGATTTGTTGGACCAAACAAATTTTTGTTGATTCAACAAATATTTTTTCCTGGGTGTATTATTGGGTGTACAAAGTATGTCTTTTCTGATTCAACAAGTGGAAAATATATTGTAATTCCCACAAATTCCGAGGAAATGATGTTTCCTTAATAAAACTATCCAAAGTTTTATCAGAAATATAGGTAACTAAAATTTTTTCTTTAATATTTTTAATAAAATTGCGAAAGTATTTTAAAAAAACATGTATTTTGATTTACAATATTTAACAAAAATAAAAATATCTTTAAATAAAGGCATGTAAATTTCTACAGGGAATTAGATATAAGAAAAGCGTAATGTCTGCGGAATGATGACCGAGAAACACAATCAAATGCCTTTAACCAAGAACTAGACTAAATTTACAGAAAGTCTCATTCATTTCTCCGATTTTACAGAAATTTTTAGCAGTGCACTTAAGGCCCCACAATAGTCACTTAGAAAACCCCGGATGATAATGTAAAGACTATGGGAGCGTTCTTTTCAAATATCTAGCGCAAATTTTAACATTTTTATATGATTTTTTTTGCATAGGATAGCTGAGGACGATCCACAACCGGCCTAGTTTTTACTTTTTCGACTTTGCTTACATATTTCTTATATTATGATAGTTTATATTTTAGAAGCGGTTTAAGCCAGTTGTAAAATTTAAAGTAATTAAAAAAAATCTGAAACCAAAATTGAAAAAATAAAAATTAGGCCGGTTGTGGATCGTCCTATGCAAAAAAAAAAAAATAAATAAAATAAAATAAAATAAAAAATAAATAAATAAAAAAAATAAAAATATTAAAAATTGAGCGATATATGAAAAGGACGCTCCCATAGTCTTTAAATTATCATCCGGTTCTTTTTCAGTGACTAGCGTTGTGCCTTATTTTAAGAGCACACACTAGTCACACAGTAATAGCCGAACGCTAATGATAAGTCTATGGGCGCAATCTTTTCAATTATCTCGTTCAAATTTTAATATTTTTACATGATTTTTTTGCATAGGATAGATGAGGATGATCCACAACCGGCCTAGTTTTTATTTTTTCAATTTTGGTTTTAGATTTTTTTTAAATATTACTTTAATTTTCAAAACCGGTTTAAACCGTTTCTGAAACTGAAACTATCATAATATAAAAAATATATAACCAAAATCGAAAAAGTAAAAACTAGGCCGGTTGTGGATCGTCCTCAACTATCCTATGCAAAAAAAAAATCATGTAAAAATATTAAAAATTGAAGAGGTGTTTGAAAGGAACGCCCCCATAGACAATACATTAGCGTTCGGCTTTTACCGCGTGACTAGTGTACGCTCTTAATTTACTTTCACGAGATTCAAAAGTCACTGAAGTAATGTAAATCCGATAACTCAAAACTTAGAGCCTGAAAGGTGATTTCCACATAAATTCAACGCATAGATATTTTTGCTAATGAAAACAAAGCCAAATTAATATAAATAAATGTTTCTAAAAAGTTGTATCCCATCACTAATGATCAGTATTGTAACGGTCCTATAGATACCATCTATCATTTTCTAACACTATGTGTAACATGAAGAAAATACATCTTGTAACTGCAAACCAGATGCCATGATTTATAATATGTGTCACGTTTTGATATATGTATTCAGAAATTTGACCATCAAAACAATAAATAAATTTTGCATTACAAAATGATATACTCCATTGTACAAATTGCTTAAACAAACAAAAGTATATTTTTGTGGTATCATATGTAATAGATTTAGCAGTAAAATTCCTGTTATTAAAAACAAATCTCCTAATTTTTTGTACATTTCTGCAAAAAACATATTCTGCATCTATGAATGCCTTTTAAGATCCTTGGTTTGAACCCATTCGAAATTAATGTGGTTAACTGTAAAACGTTTGCTATTGAAAATTTAATGTATCTTTAGTTACTTCACAAATAATACAAAAAAAAAAAAAAAAAAAAAAAAAAAAAAAAAAGAAAAAAAAAGAATTACGTGAAATTATAAAATATGGGGAAAATATTTTAGAGCAATTTACTTATACTTCTTATACAAGCATATCATTTCACTGCATGAAAAAGTGACATTTATTAATAAATTCTTTTAAAATTCTAAAGAAATGCAGTACACTACGATCGCCTAGAAAATATCAAAGTCATTAAATGTTTAGAGGACCCTTATAAAAATGTTACTATGCATTCTTTTATCAGCTTTAAAATCATGTTTTGAAAATTATTCAATTATGATTTTTTTTCAATAGTTTTTGCTTATTTATATTTCTATTAAAAATTGTTACGTCTGTAATAACAAGAAAAGAATTAAGATGTAAAGAATTAAGATTAAGACTGGGCTATACATTTTTCTCATTTCCATTTTAAGTGTTTCAAAACGTTATTTTTATTTATTTTATTATTTATATAACTTATTCGATTATATATTTTTTTTATCTTCAGAGAAATTTTTAGCATTCTGTTATATTATAGTAATATACTGCAGTAAAATACTTTTGATAAATTTTAGTTTTTTAAAATCTTTTTTAATTATTAACATTTGTACCTTATCTAAAAATATGTTATATTTTTTAAATTATAAGACAATATATATATATACATTATAAGACAATTTACCGTTCACAGCTTAATTTATAACTTTATTACTGATTTAATAAATCCTTAAAAATATATAAAAAATGAAATTCATAAGAAATTTTTTTATTATATACTTATATTAATAACTCAACTATTGTAATGTATTTATGAAACATGGCGGGTAACTTTTAATAAAGTCTTTGCTGACATAATTTCGAAATCTTTACCAATCAATATCCTTGAAGCTTGTAATCTTAATTAAAATCTAACCGTGTGTCCCTAAACTCAAGAAGCTATTAAATTAGCACTTAATTTGAAAATTTCCGCGTGCCCTGCATAGTAACTGGGGGAATTTTAGAATTGGTTCTTAATCGGTAAGACCTTTGTCTGAAGTATAAAGTGAAATGAAAGGTAGGTAAAATTCCATTATTAACATGTTTATAGGCGTTGTTAGTCAATAAATAACTTTGTCACTCTCTTTGACAGAAGGAATTATAATAATACAGGGCGTTTCTTATGTAATGTGGTAAAATATCAGGTTCATAATAATCATAAAAATAATTCCATATATTAATACATGTCGCTCGCATTTTACATACAAAAAAACTGATCAAACACTTCGGGTGTCTGTTAGAAAATTGAAAAATAAAAATAAAAATAAAGAACTAAGAATATAAAATTAATGAATTGTACATTATATATATATAAATAAATAATGCGTTTAGAAGATATTTATTATCATATTTATATAATTCATTTATATAAGTCCATTCCTTAAGAAATGATGAATATATAATAATACGCCATGTAACTTAAAAAGAATTAGTTGGAACATTGGTGTTGAGTTTTATTTTCCTTGCAATTTTTCTGTGATGAATAAAATATAATGAATTACGAGAATTTGTAAAAATATTGAGAGATTATTAACCGATGGTACAGTTAAATTTGAAATGTAGATCGGTTATATGCACATAAAGTTTTCGCGAGCACAAATATTTGCACAACAGGAAATTTTAACATATAAATAGTAATTTTAAAAAATATGTTCTACTAATCTATATAGATGGATAGATGGATAGATAGATAGATAGATCATTTTTCTCTGTGAAATCAGTTAAAGTAGAATTGAGAAATGTCTTTAATCAAGGTTAACCCAGAAGGTAAAGATGTCAGTTTGAAGCAGTAAAAAATCATTTCCGCTGTGAAGTTACATGATAAGTAACAGCTGTTAAACTTTAGGGGATATATATATGCATTTTACTTTTTGCTATTAATGTTGTGACATTTTTTTTTTAAGCTAGCGAAACAAGTGCCTTGAAACTTAACACGAGAATGGGCTTGAGGGTGTCAGCACAACCCAAACATATTACACACCAGAAATGTGAAAAACAATATTTACAGTTTAATCTATTAATAAAATGCATGGGAATTATTCCTTCCCGTAAAAAGTTTATTAAAAGAAAAATCTTATAAAAATGAAAGAATATAATAAAGAATAAATTCTTTACATCAGTTAAATAATTAACATATTGGAAAAAAGAATTGACTTTCTGAAAAAACTTTGTACCAATCTATAAAGTTATAACAGATGTCAGCGATTCTTGAACAGTAATTACTCGTGTACTATAGAATTACAAAATTAGCTCCTTAATTACTCAACTAAATTATCTTAGATTTTTCTTTTAGGATCATTTTAGATTGAAAAAAATCTGAAGCTTTTTCATAGAGTTTTAAAAAAATGTTATGTATTTTTAAAAGACTTAAATGTACTGAAGAATAAATGCAACAAACGTACATTAAATTTCCAATCATCCTTCACTCTGTCAACCTACACTTTTGGTTAAATGCAACCTTGTTTCTCGCTTTATGAGTTATTAGAAACGAATTGGAAAAAAGGTTATGTGATAATCCAAAAACCGTCTTTGCAAAAACTCCGTTTAAAAGCTCCCTCATTGCGAAATTAAAATTGATTATGTAAATCAATAGGTAAAATTAATACGTATGGCAAGGTTTGTCACGCCGAAAATATTTTTAATTAAATTAAACATTATTGAAAAATCTTAATGTTTTTTGTTAATCGAGTATTTTGATCACTCTTACAGCATTTTCTAGAATAATTTTGCAATTGCAGAATAAAATGGTATGACAAACTTTATTTTCCTGAAAAAGATCATCATTTCTAAGGAGGTAGACGCTAATAAAATTACAGATTTAATTTGCTAACAATTTTTACCGGCGACTGCTTTATTTGACGACAAGTGTAATTTATTGCAGCCTTTTATTAATAATTAATTTAATTTAAATATTTTTGTGTTATCAGACCTAGTCAAACCAAGCTCATTTTCTTCATATTACTTTTTACTGTCGATTTACATTTTTTCGAAAATGTAAAAAAAAAAACCATCAAAAACAATCGAAACAATCATACCAGGTGAGTGGGGGGGGATAAAAGTATTCCATTTAACAATTTTAAAACAAGTCGAGATTACACATCAAAGGTACCAAATGAAGTGTGTTTTATGTGCTATGTAACGATGTTTTAAAAATATTCAGGTTTCATGTAATAGAATACAGTTCTTCGAATACAGTATAGCATCAGAAAACTTTTGTTTGTCCCTGTAAATACTTTCTGCTTTATATTATATCAGAAGTAACTTTTAGTAAACAACGTCAATGTATATAAAGTACATTATATGAGAAATGGTTCAATATATCTAAAATGCACCTCAAACAATGCCCCCCCCCCCCACTATACCCTTCTGTAATGGATTACTTTTGTGTTATCCTATAAATGAATAACAAATATTCCTTGCACCGCATATTGTAAAGAATGTATATTTTCGTATACTACATAGATGCACATCAGTTCTATCAAAGTGCGTAACACCATTAAAATGCACTTGAACTTATTTTTTTCCATTGGCTGTAATGCAACCGAACACTTTTGTTTGTCCCTGCACTTAAACTACAGATCCTACTTTAAATGACTCGACAAAAGTATGAAACAATAATATATTTTAAATATGAAATCATTCGGATCGGTAGTTTTTGTTCTGTTATATGCAGACGGAAGGGTGGACCAGACGACGACTACAGTTGCTACGTTTTATATAATTACGAACGCTCCTGAAAATGGGAATTTTCCAACCAGGTAAGAAAGCATAAGCAAATAAACCTATGCAATGATTTATTTTGGTCAAAAATATGTGCTACATAACTATTCTGTAAAATTCTAAATTCGTCTCCTAAATTGACTTTATATTATCAATTTTGCTGGAATTATTAACTTAAATTATTTTGATTCATTTCTTCCCGCTAAAGAAAATCTTAAGATTATCGGAAGAAATTGCGACTTTATTTACATATCTTACCGAAATCTGAAGAAATTTTGCAAATTTAGCATTATATTAATAATAACTGCAGAATTTTTTAAGACATGTTAAAAATTATATCTTCATAATTTTTTTAAAATGGGCCAAATGCCTACAGATTATTTAAAAGATTTTCTTCTTTATTTTTTTAATGCATTGCACAAAGTAAATTCATAATATTCTTCTATATTTAATTTTTCATATATTTTTAATTGCAAAGAACCTATCTGATGCAAAAATGTATGCGAAAAATATAACGCATAGAATTTATGTGAAATCTTTGCTTACATAATCTTCACCAATCAATCTTATAATCCTTAAGGGTTATAATCTTAATTAAAATCTAAACGTGTCACGAAATTCAGGAAGTTATCAAATGAGACCTTAATTTGAAAATTTCCGCATGTTCAGCAAAATAACTGGGTGAAGAATTTCAAAATTGCTTCTTGAGCGATAGCATCTAGTTCTAAACTATAATGTGGAACGAAGAGTTGATAGAATACTTCTTATAAAACGCTTAAGGAGATAGCATTAAATGCATGACATCCCTACGCCGTAGATTGAAAAACAGAATAAATATTTATTTATACATTTAAATGCAATAAATAGATTTGTATATTAAATTTGGAAATTAATTATTTAAATGGTTAAAAAGAATTGAAAAATTCTATGCACAACAGCTCATATTCATGTAACTAATACTAAAAAAACTACTAATGCGATTTTAATAATTCATCCTTTATTGTTAGAATTAGAATTGTACCATGTTAATTTTGAAAAAAAAATTATTTTTAAGTAAATTTGATTTCACAAAATTAGAATTACTATTCTATTTTTTTTTCTTGCCAAATGAACACCTTATAGATGATTAACTTAAAAAAATTAGTGTAAAAATTAATTGATTAATTCTCTCTAAAATTATCAATATCATTATTTTGATAGGCAATTTCAATTGCAGTAATTCTTTCACAACGTTTTGAATAGACAGTATAAATTATTATTAAATATGTAACTACAATTAGATGAGTAATGTAAGGAGCAGTTAACACACTTTTATAAACGGAGTATTGAAATTTTGTATTCAAATTCAATTGCCAGATTTTTTAAGATATCTATACCACTGATAGGTTCAACAATCTTTTCCATTCTTGTAAGAAAAGTTAGTTTTCTGACGTCATCACATTTCATCGCCTCACCAACTTTTGCACTTTTTCGTCTGAAATAAACGGGTGTCAAGTTATGTTTTTCTTCAAAGGGTCGAAAACCACACGGATTTTTTTTCCTGACAAAACCATTAA
Organism: Maratus speculifer; assembly: GCA_964019185.1. Taxonomy (NCBI): domain Eukaryota; kingdom Metazoa; phylum Arthropoda; class Arachnida; order Araneae; family Salticidae; genus Maratus; species Maratus speculifer. The sequence goes on from OZ025302.1 coordinate 150,730,025, forward strand.
TTTTCGCAATCACATCAGAAATAATACCTAATTGTGCGTATGCTGCCCGGGTATCGACTGGCAGTGATATGTGCCGTTCTTGGAATGTTTTTTCCATTCATGCACGTCTCTCAGTAATACACAGCATTCCTCATAGGTACTAGATTGAACAAAAAATTCTGTGAAATTTGTGAAAGTTGCGTGGTTATGCGCAAATTAACAACAAAAGCAACAAGGACTATTCTTCAAAGTAGTGACATCATAGTTCACGACATTCTGCCATTGTTCTGCCAGATTCCGGATTCGTTGGAAATACCTTGTGGCTCCTTGGGATCAAAAATGTTTGCCATGCTACTTCAACTTAATTAAGGGATTGAAATCGACTAAAACGTGTTGCAATGATCGAAAGAGGCCATAATTGGATGAAACCACGTCTATATCGAAATTCCTAAACTCCTATAAACATACCAAAAATACTCTTTCATACGATACAGATTCCAGTATTAGATTAAAAGTTTCCCAGAACTTTTTGTTCAACATAATAGCAGACATGCAACGATGTATTTCACATGTTTGAGCTCCATTAGCTACAAAAAACCTAGCCACACTTCTCTGCTCTTCTTTGTCTGCTACCGTTTCTAATGCCGGACAAACATGTAATCAAGTGTAAACTTTTCAGTGCGCTGACTTACAAAGAAATAAAAAAAACAGTACTTGTAAGCTGTCACTATGCATTTCTACCATTCCTGGAGATGGAGGTACCAATATTGTGCAACAACGTTGCAATTTTGTCAGAAATCTGTATTATGGAAGTTGCTTTCTCTTCTTGTGATTGCCCTCGTATTTTCCATTGCTATTATTTACCCTTATTATTTAATCTAATATAATTGGTAAGCGGAATACAACGTAAAAAAAATATTAAAATATTTGCTTACATCGATTTTGCACCTTCACCAATGAGTTTCGTATTAATTATCGGTTATAAAAGCAATTAAAATTTAATCGTGTGATGACACACAGGCGTTTACCAAAATGTGGTTTTTTAAAATTCTTAAAATGTTCAAGAAAATAGCTGGAAGAAAAATTTCATTTTTTTTATTTATTTATAAGATTTGATATACAAATTATAAGATGAAATGCGGGATGATAGAAACTATTGTAATTAAGGCGATTAAAAGATAGTATTAAATGTTCTGATCAAACAAAATTTTAATACAGACCATTTTCCATACAAGAATTAAAAAATTCACCTTTGAAAAAGGGTTGCACTGATCGAAAGAGGCCATAATCGAATGAAGCCACGTCTATATCAAAATTCCTGAAATCATACAGATCTAGTTCTGTAGATTCTAGTAACTATTAGATTAAAAATTTCCAGAACATTTTATTCAACATAATAGCAGACATGTGACGAATCATTTCACATGTTTGATCTCCCATAGCTTCAAAAATCCTAACCACACATCTCTGCTCTTCTTTGTTTGTCTCCATTTCTAATGCTGGATGAACGTGTGATCACGTGTAAACTTTTCAACACGTCAACTTACAAGGAAATAAAAAAACAGTACTTGTAAGCTGTCAGTATATATTTCTACCATTCCTAAAGATGGAGATATGTATATGATGCAACAATATTCCAATCTTTGCGAAAAATCTATTTTATCGATGGTGATCTCTCTTCACATGATTGGCCTCATGTTTTTCATTGAAATTATTTACGCTTATTATTTAATCTAATAAAATTTATGTACGAAATACAACGTAATTAAAGTATGAAAATATTTATTTACGAAGAATTTACACCTTCATTAATGAGATTCATATTATGTATCGGTTATAAGAGCAATTAAAATTTAATCATGTATTTGAAACACAGGCATTTATGAAATGGTGGCTTAATAATTTGAATATTCTCATATGTTCAGGAAAATAGCAGGATGAAGAATTCCATATTTGCTTTTTGCTTTATAAGATTTAATGTATAAACTATAAGGTGGGAAGCAGGACGATATAAAACTATTGTAATTACTATGTCGATTAAAAGATAGTATTAAATGTTCTGTTAAAACAGCATTCTAATATAGACCATTTTCCATACATTCAGAAATAAATTTACATAAAGTAAAATTTCAAGTAAATTTTATAAGAAAAAAAATGGAAGTTGTTAAATACATTATGGAATTCGCATTAATGTTTGTTAAATACATTATGGAATTCGCAGGGGAGAAAAACTCATTTCAACAGAATACGTTTTTTTCGTCAGTCTTAAAGAAACTTGAACAACAATGAACATACATAAAGCACTGATGAAAGGAAATAACATATATGAAGGGAGAAGACAAAGCATTGATAGGGTATAGTAAATAAAAGTATATTTATAAAATTTTTAAAAAGATAGGTTTGGTTTGGTTTAGTTTGTTTTATTTTGTGTCGCGCGATTATCAACACTAGAGATATATGCCCTGGGTGGAGTGCCCTTCGTGGGGGTCTTTCTAAGGGAACCTAACCCGCATTTACGCAAGGTTCGAAGAAAACCACGAAAACTCCGAACGGTTAAACCGACGGCCTCGAATGGGTTCGAACCCAGCACCTGCCGTCTACCAGTAGAGAGGTCAGAACCTCTCAGCCACTGGTGGGGCATTAAAAAAAAGATAGATTTAAATATACATTATTATTATACCATTTTTATAAAATATGATTAAATAATAATGATTTGCAGATAAATGAGGAATTAAATATGTTTACAAGAAAACTTGCAGCTATGGTTAAACAGGAGGGAAATTATGCTTATTGCAGTAATGCTGAACAGTCTGAAAAAAAAGTTAATTTTAGTACATAATATAAAGAAAAAGACGGAATCTCGAATCCACAAACATATTTTTTTCTGTCAGCCCTCTCGCCTATGTAAAAAACTGTTACGGTTTTGAAAAGAGGAATACAACAACGAAAATGCAAAAGAAAGGGAGAAAACTATACAGGTGAGAGAGTACAAGAAAGAGAAAAACCGAAGAGAAAAAGCCCAAATAACATTGATACGGCGAGCTAAAACGGAAGATAAATCAAATACAGCGCATCACTCCAAGTAAAAGAAGAAAAAATTCAAAAAGCAAAATTTCATTTTCAAACATTGATAATGATATCGCTACGGAGGAGGAAGGAGCGTTCGAGGTTTCATAACGTATGATATCGTAAAGAGGGGGAGCTGCAAAATTAACAAATAATTGAAAACGTTACATAACTGATACATTGATAACGTAACTTTGAAAGCTAATGGTATGAACAGTACGCCTCCCTTGACTTTATTCATTTTGAAACCATCCTTGTCTTTAAGAGTTAATGTCTCGGTTAACCGCCGATTTTTAAAAATATCATTAATAATACTTTTACACTTCTGTTACGATAGGCATGTCCAGTGCTCCTCAGCGGTTTGCTGGATGGCCACAAATCAAAATTTGTGTGTAACCGAAAAAATAATTGCTAATTAAAATTAAAGCACGGCACGGAAATTTAGAGATAATATAATAAGTACTTAATTTGTGGTAATTTTTATAATTAAACATACTTGCTGTGCGGGCATAGTCAAAATCGTTTTGCAAATCTTTCAAAACACGCTTAAATTTAGAAATGGATTAGATTCGTGGCTATTTAGAAATTGTTCGATTGTGAAATTGTGAATGCATATGATATCTATATTTATAAAATTTAATTGATTTGCATAGGTTAAATTTCAAATAATTTTGATAATCACGACAAGTTTTGATATTATGTAAAAAATATTTTACAATTTGAGGATATACTTTAAGTATTTAAAAGGTTTTTTTATTATTATTTAGTTAGTAAATACTTCAAATTTTAACTTAAAATTACACTATGTATAAGTTATTTTAAAGAATAACAAAAAAAAATTAAAAAGGTGTTAAAATAATTTAATACAGTAAAACCCCGATAATTCGGATTAATTGGGACCAGACCGAATCCGGATTATCGAAAATCCGGATTATCCGGAGAATTAGAAAAAAATGAAATAAAATGAAACATACTTACAGAAAATCACCACTATGTTAAACGCATTGAATATTTACAGACAGTAAAAATGTTTCCTTTGCTTAATTCTTCCGAAAAGATTTCAGAAACAGTTTCTTTTAAATTCAGAATATGACGATGAAACAAGTTTATGTTATGGAAATTAGCCAATCGCTTCTCATACTTGAAAAAAAATTGACCAAATCGATCCGGATTAACGGGGTCCGAATTTGCGGGGTTCTACTGTACTTGGTACATTCAGCTGTAAACACAGTCGTCGTCAGAGCATATAAAAATACAAATATTAACATTTTAATTTCCATATGTCACATAATTGGTGTCTAAAAGATGTGAAAGTGAAAGTCAATTTTTAGATCCGGAAGACATCGAGAAAATAAAATATAGATATTATGGAAAGTGTAATACTGTACTTTGTTTCTATAAGTAAACTGATACCAATTCTGGGTATGTTGTAGGATAAAACATTATTACAAACAATATTTTTTAGTAATAATTTCTACTGATTCTCGGATGATTAATTCACAGTTTTTTTTTTTCACGAGACATAAAATTTTTGCATCTTCGAAAATAACTTGTATATTTTGCTTGTGGTTCAGTCTTTGCAGCGTTGTCATGACTCAACTACACTGTTAAAAGTGAAGGTGACAAACCGGTGCCATTTGGGACCCGGAGGTGAAAATGCTCTAGGGTCCATTGGAACCCGGGGCATTTGGAATCCTAGGGTGCCATAGGGGCTTGGGTATGTGGTTGCAGTGCCGACAGATCTCTTACTGGGTGATTGGAGATAAATAAGGTACCATATACTATTGGCAACAATGTGGCACCTCATCGGGTGACTGGAACCATGCGCATGCGCTGTGATATGTGTCTTTCTGTTTTCTGTGACGGCAAGTAAAATCTTTGGCTATGAGTGAATAAAGGTGAGCTCGATGGCCGAGCGGTTAGAACACGGAGCTTGTAATCAGACGTTGTGAGTTCGAATCCTTCGACGGCCAATAGTCGGTTTGAATATTTTTTAATTTTTTATTATTGGACACTCTGGATTAATGGTGCAATCTTTTCACCCTAATTAAAGATGTCATTCTGGCTCCTTGAGGGGTGTCACCAGTGAGACAAGCCTTTCACCCCTAAAAGGTGCAATGTGTCACCATTAGTTTTAACAGTGTAGAGGCAAAATATGCAAGTTAATTTCGAAGATGCAAAATTTATATATCTTTTACCTTGAAATAATCATCCGAGAATCAATAAAAATGTTACTAAATAAAATGTTGTTTGTAACATCCTACAACATACCGTGAATTTGGATCAGTTAACTTAAAGAAACATAATACCATTAATATTCCACTTTCCTCAATATCTAAATTATACTTTCCCAATGTTTTCCAGGTCTAAAAATTGACTTTCACTTTTACTCCTTTTTGACACCAATTACGTTACATTTGAAAATTAAGATGTTATATTTGTATTTTTATATTTTCTGACGACGGCTGTGTTTGCAGCTGAAAATGTTAAGATTCAAAGTAGTTTAACTCAATTTTAAATATTTTGTGTCATTTTTTAAAGTAATTTACACATAATGTAATCTTAAATTTATTTTTTAAAGATAAATTTAGCATTATACACATTTTTTTTAATTTTTTTTCAAACGTTTTCAATTATATATGTTACAGGCAAAACCCGATTTTGGGCCAAACTAGAATGGCCTAGGCCAAACCGGTCTATCCTAACGCCCATCGGATAAACTAGTTTTTCCTAGGCCAAACCGGTCTATCCTAACGCCCATCGGATAAACTAGTTTTTCCTAGGCCAAACCGGTCTATCTTAACGCCCATCGGACAAACTAGTTTTTCCTAGGCCAAACTAGTCTATCCTAAGGCCCATAGGACAAACTAGTGTTTCCTAGGCCAAACTAGTTTGGCCGAACTCTTATAGGATGAACTAGTTCATCCTAGGCTGATCTAGATTATCCTAGGCCAATTCAACTTGGCGTGATTTTATTGAAGTCAATGACCGCCTCCGCGCTAACATTCTAGTTTGTCCTAAGCTGACCTAGTTTATCCTAGGCCAATATTATTTTACGTGTTTTGAGCTCACAGGCTTCAAAGCCCGTGAAATAATGAGCTCGCAGGTTCTGTATTTATGTATGTACGCATGTATGTACGCGTGATTGTACGTATGTACGTACATATGTACGTAATGCGATAACTCTTGGTAGAAATATTCGATTTGCTTAAAATTTTGGAAGTAATTTCATTTTGATAATGTACTTTTATTAGTTTTAGGAATTCATTGGATAAGATTAAGAGGGGGTGAAAGGCCCATTGTTAATTCAGAGAAATGGATTTTTCATGCAGAATTATCAGTTTTCATTTAAAATTTTAGGTATAGGATCATTCTGACAAGATGCCTCCGTGATTAGTTGTGAATGTTTAGCGTTTAATTGTAAAACAAAGGGCAATGTAGGTAACCCCTCAATAATTTAGATAAATGGTTTTGATGCAGAATTTACTGATTTGCGTCAAATTTGGATGTATGTTCTTTCTGATAAGCGATTCCCTTAATAGTTTTGGGGAGTTTAATGGTTAAGTATGAAAGAAAAAGTGAAGGATTACCAACTTTCATAGGAAAAACTAGTTTATCCTATGGACATTTAGAGAAATAAATTTGGCATTGGAAAACTAGTTAATCCAATTTGCGTTAAGATAAAATAGTTTGGTCTAGGCTAATATAATTTGGCTCAAAATTGGATTTGGCCGGTAAAAACATATCTTTCACTAGAATAAGCATAAATGTGTGTCAAGAGTCATTGCTTGTAACATCAATTACAGAAATTTAACATGTCCACCGTAGAGACATGATACATTGGACATGGTGTTTGCTTATTTATATTTTTCTTTCTGCAGACTCAGGCCATGCTGTGATAAGCTTGCTTTATTATTATTATTATTATTATTCGAGCCAGATCGCAGATGAATATAATTTGGAATCGAACAGCGTTTTCCATTTTTGAGAAATTAATTACCTGTCGACATATAGCTATTTTTGTCATGGCGTCAAGTTTTTCTTTTCCGTAAAGTCGCAACTGGAAATTCGATTCAAAACGTAGCTTTAATAGTATTTTCTCAAAGATACATCGCTTTTATGAAAAAATGGTTAACGTCATTCGATTACATATTTTCTGAGTGAGAATGCCTGTTAATCTTATGCATTTCCGAAAAGGAATTAATTAATAAATGTGTTAGGATGTAGCTCTTTTGGATTTGAGAAAACCCTTAATGAATGATAGAAAAATATATTTACAAATCTACTTTTTACTAAACATATTCAAATGTTATGATGATTATAACACTCCTTTTTTTCTTTTATTCTAACTATTTAATGAATTCCTATTTGAATATTGAAGGACTAAGAATCTAAATAATCAGTCGTACATTGTGTATTTTCCATTTAGCGAACACATCGTAATTTAAAAATACATTGTAAATTTATCCATAAATATGTATGCAGTATTCTTTAAAGGAATCTTAAATGTATGTTAATTAAAATCTGAATTTTTTGCAGAAATTGAGTAGGGCCAGGTCGAGCCGGACTGAGTCCCTTTTCAATGATTTTTTTACAGGCAGGGCTCGGGCTGAACTTTAAATTTTTATACCGGGCTTCGAAATTCCGGCTCGTGCAAACCTGTAATAGTATTCTATTCCTTCAAATAAAAGACATTATACAGGGGTGATAGCAAAACCACTTTGCACAAGATTAGAGAGCAGTAGTCAGGATTAATATTAAAAAGAATATTGCCCCGTTAAAGTAATGGCTTTGCATTCACAGGCTGTTTACACTAATTGTGTATTACAGACTTTTTTTTTAAATATCACTCTCGAAAAAACAAGTGAGGGAGATTACTTCTCCCATTTTCCCTAATTTTACTTAACCATTGAACCCCAAAACTAATTGCAGATACGCTTTATAAAATTGAACAATTATCCAAAATTGAAGCAAATCAGATAATTCTGCTCAAAAACCATTCATCTGATTTAAGGAGGGTAATCCTACATTCCTCCTTTTATACTTAATCATTAAACCCTCAAAACTATTCAGGGATTGGCCTTTTGAAAAAAAAACTATATTCAAAATTTAATCGGCAAATCAGATAAATCTGATTAAAAACCCATTTATTTAATTTAAGGAAGGCAATAAATCGTCCACTACCCCATTATACTTAACCAAAAGAAAAATTAATTAAAGAAGCGTCTGATCAAAATGAATTCATGTCCAAAATTTTAAGCAAATGGGATAATTCTGTATTATAACTAATTTATCTAATTTATCTAATTTAAGGAAATAAATTGTACGCTTCCCCTTTATACTTAACCAAAGAACCACCAAAATTAATCAGTAAAGCGCTTCATCAGAATGAAAAAATCAAAGATTTGCAGCAAATCGGTTAATTCTGCATGAAAAACCTATTTGGCAAAAATAGGCGGGAGTCCCCCTTTCTTCCATTTGTTATTAACCAATTAACTTCCAAAACTAATTAGGGAAACACCTTACCAGAATGAATCTATTTCAAAAATTTAAGCAAATCAGCAAATTCTGCTTGAAAAAAGCATTTACATAATTTATGGGGCGTTACTTATATTTTCCCCTCACTTTATACTTACACAATGAACATCCACAACTAATCATGGAGGCGCCTCATCAGAATGCTTCTATATCTAATTTTTTTATTATAAAATATGCTAATAATGCATGGAAACCTATTTAATTGATTTAAGGGAAAGGGCGAATCAGCCTCTCGATCTTCCTACCCCTTATTATTCTCCAATGATCTTCCAAAATTAAACAGAAAAACTCCTCATAAGAATAAACCTATATTGAAAGTTTGATGCAAATCGGGTATTTCTATCAAGAATTTTTGCGTTACGTACTTACGTACATACATAGATACAGAATCCACGGGTACATTATTTCTCAGGCTTTGGTAGTCTAATGAGATAATAACACGTCAACGTCAAATTACATTATTTCTATCAAGAGTTATCATGTTACGTACATACATGTGTACATACATGCGTATATACAGAACTTGAGAGCCCATTATTTCTCAGGCTTTCACACCTGTGAGCTAAAACACCTAAAATACATTGGCCTAGGATAAACTAGATCAGCCTAGGACAAATTAGAACGTTGGCGGTGAGGCGGTCTTTGAATTCAATAAAATCACGCCAAATTGAATTGGCCTAGGATAATCTAGATCGGCCTAGGATAAACTAGTTCAGACCAATAAACAGCAGGCTAAACTAGTTTATCCTATAAAAGTTAGGCCAAACTAGTTTGGCCTAGGAAAAACTAGTTTGTCCAATGGGCGTTAGGATAAACCGGTTTGGCCTAGGAAAAACTAGTTTATCCGATGGGCGTTAGGATAGACCGGTTTGGCCTAGGAAAAACTAGTTTATCCGATGGTATGATGAAATTAGTATAAACACTCTTGCTTTTGAATTAGTCTTTGAATAACAAATATTTCCATTAAAAATTAAATATTGATTAATACATAACAAGTTGATTTGTAATATGAATTTAAAATAAAATTTCATCGTTCTATTTTACAAACTTTCTGTATATAATCATTTAAAAATTACTAATAAGTCATTTAAGCTTAAAGTGCTACAAACTAATTAAAATAAAAGCACTACAGGAAAGTTCAGATATAATGCAATAAGTACTTAATTTGCGATCTTTCTATAATTAAACTCACATACTCTACGGGTGTACTCAAAATCACTCTGAAACCCTTTCAAAACACGCTTGAATTGTAAGATAAATTAAATTTATGGCTATTTTGAGATTTTCTATTCTGAAATTATGTATGCATATTACTCAGATAATTACAAAATCTAATTAAAAGGATACATTTTAAATAGTTTTAATAATCACGACATGATTTGATATTTCACACATAAAAATTCCTGAAATATCATCTAAACTTTAACATGATTTAGTTTTTGTATTTTCCTGTTATATTTATCAGATACATTTTACGGTAGACTAATTTTAATGCAAACAGAATATGTAAAAATATTCATTAAAATATAATAAATTCTATACAATATTATATACGAAAACTCCTATCTTGTGATAAAGAAAAAAATTTATTTAAAGCTTTTCCTCTAATTTGAAAAAATAATATGTGGTATTATATTAAGACATATAACGCGCACTTATAAAGAAAAAATATTTCTAAACATATACATTTGCGCGTTATTCGTCGGGGATACCTATCAAAGCTTAGTATCAAAGCAAAGTTTACTGATTGGTAGATTCCTGCGACTAGAACAAGCATTCAACTTTGATACTTCCGCTGCGTAATTATTTTTATTATTAAAATCGATTGAAGAATTGCGCATTTGTTTTATTACGTAATTTAAATCTATGTATATATTAGAAATACAATAAGTAAAAGAAAATGTAAAAAAAAAATTTTAATTTTTTTTTAAAAATAGAATTAGATTAACCATTCTAATTCTGTGTTTTTGTAAATTTACAAATTGTATTTTGTAATTTTGTAAATTGTGTAAATTCTACCTTACACAACAAAATCGCAGGATACAAGGCTTGCATATCTAACTATCAAGATGCATGTAAATTTTCAAATACATTAAAATTAACTATGCCCTTAAGTTTATTTGTAAAATTTATACTGTTAAATAAAAAAAAGAAAGTAAAATCTGAAATTTAAGGATACATTCTTCCTAAATGTCCCTTTTCACGACAAAAGGGCCTTTTCCGTTAAAAATTGGAAAATTTCTCATATTTCCTGAAAATAACGAAACGGACGAAAGTGGCAACAAACAACGAAGATATTCCGTTATTTTTCGCAAATTCATTTTGAATGTAAATGAAACTAAAATTTAATCTACAAACTCAAAAAAGAAAAAAAGAAAAAAAAAACTCGACGAATGATTTTTGGTTTTTTGTGAGATTTGCATCGTGCTGCGATATTGCAATTTTGTTGCTTTTTGTTAACATTACATTATTAAACATTATTAAACATTACTGTTAACATAACATGATTAAACATTATTGTATTTCTTACCCTTTATAAAACAAACTTTTTAACAACTATAAAATATCAACTTTATAATGAAAACTCACTGCTTCTTCAAACAGAATTGTCTTTCTTAAAACAGAAAATCTACGAATGGAACAGAAAATGTCCGTCAACTGTACCCTGTAGTTTTAACCTAAATTCATGGATTTATTTTTAACAGAGTAGAGATGAAAAAGAAGGTGGAAAAGTACTAGAATGGATTTAATTACGTGATTTTTTTTAATTCACATTTTTCACAAGCTGTAAAACCCACAAAGTACAAAAATAACCAGGCCGGGGTTCGAACCTGGTTCTTTCGTTCTGCTCACCAATGCTATTCCATCTGAGATGCTTGGAACAACACACATAATCTCAATGAGAGGTGCCAGTTTAATCAAATGTCTTAAATTTGCAATTTATTTATAGATTGTTGTTCTATTTATTGATTGATGATTGTTTTATCTTCTTTATGTCATATAAATCGAAAACAAATGCTGAGCTATTTATATTATTTTAAGCACAAACGAATTTATACTACGCAATTGAATGCATGCAAAAGACAGATTTTAAAAAACAACCAAAAAATGCATGAAAACTATTTGAAAAACGATATTTTGTGAAGAACATTAAAATTTTTAAACAAATTACTGCACATTTTTAAAATTAATTATATTAAAGTACATTTTTTACCTATTAGATAGTGCATCAATGCAAAATTTGGGATGTTTAGATGTTTTTAAAAATAACAGTAACAGATACATTTGAATGTTTGTCGTTTCCACCGTGAAAATTACATCAGTCTAACGCATGAACACATTTGTTTATCGCAAAGTTTATCCATTCGCCCATCGATTATCCATCGCATTTGTTTATCCATTCGCCTAAATATTAGGCCTGAATGGTGACATCAAAATAACGGCTATTGTATTCGCTTTATTTATTTATTATTTTTTTTTTTTAGTTAACGTATGCAGGGTTTGTACTCATCAAGGGTATTTAAGAAATTTTAGGTGTTTTTTATTATTAGAAATTTTGTAAACAAATAGACGCTATATCTGATTTTTTTTTATTTAACCCTTTTGTGTCTGATTTTTTTTTCAAATTTTAGAGAAAAGTATTTTTACGTTAATAACATTAACACTAGCTATCACAATAGATTAATTTAATTGTGTTTAACGAATCTTTCACACTCTGAATGATAACGAATGTTGTTGTTTTGCGCGTTATTTAATTAAAATTCATATGATAATATGCTAAGTAAGAATTTTTGAAGACGTTTGTAAAATATTATATTACGATAAGGTTTAACTTTTATTAAGGGGACAAAGGACCTTTAAAATCATTTTTTGTTATATTTATAAAATTACACTTTAAATATTATTTAAGGGTACATTATATGCATTATAACATATATTCATCACAAAAAATGTAAAATAAAATTTTTTTGAAAAAAAAAATATTTTAGATTTAACGAAAAAAATTCAAAATGCTCCATACGCATTATTTTTTCTCTGAATTCTTCGAAATTTTTTATGGTTATTTATCAGAATATATGTCACAAAACTGTGCATAATTTTTTGAAAATAAAAATAATTATAAAAGTTATAGGTATTTAATTGTAAAAATAGGTTCAAAAATGCTCAAAATTTCAGAAAAATTGAGAAAATATTTTTTTCTTACCTTTATATTCAGATATACAAAATTCAATGCACAGTTTTATTTATATATGTAAATCAAACTTCTATAAATATTATTGGAGATTTTTATTGATATGGAATGTGCATGGGACATTTTGAATAATTCCCGTTAAATCGAAAATATTACAAAAATTTCCCAATTTTTTTTCAAAAAAAATTTTTTTTTGTGATAAATATACGTTATAATGTAATATGTACATAATGTATCCTTTGTATAATATTTACAGTGCAATTTTAAAAATATAAAAAAAGGGATTTCAAAGGTCCCTTGTCCCCTTAAACATTTCTAATACTCCTTGTGCTTTATTAAACATGACGCTTTCAGGAAAGTAACTTTTACACAGCTGTCAACATTTACGCATTTTTGCTACCACTAAAATAGTTGTAAAAGATTTTCTATTTGTTTAATCAAAAGATTTCGACAATTAAACATGACAATAATTACTATAAATTTTTTGTGGTAGGAAAAATGCCTATAAGTTGGCAGCTATGCTTTTATTTTAAATCTAAAGAATGAAATATATGTTTAAAATAAAAGAATCTCAAACGGCTCAAAGAGCATTAAGTAAATAATAATAAGAAATATTATTAAGAAATGCCTGAACATAAATGAAGTTATATAGTAAATTTATAGGTATATACTAGCTTTACTACATGTAAATAGTAGCAAAGGTATTTTTTAAAACAAAATAGTACCCCATTTAAAACCATGTACTATTAATAGTACACCTGACTTGAATGGGTTATAAAGGGTAAACGTTTCTTTAAGAAAATTCGAATAAAGTGTCCTTGAAGCGTACAAACCTTCGAATATACGGTTCCCTAAATTTAGAAACCAGTTTCTTTTATAAAAAATTTCTTTCCCTTCTTTAATGTCAGAAAAATAAAGCGGAAAAAACTTTTTTTAAATTAATGGCACCAAAATTGAAGGGACCGTACAAACGTGGAAATGAACGAGCCTTCTGCAGCCACCATGTTTGTGTCAGTGTCAGGCTTAGTATTCAGGGGTCGGTAGTTTCTTCATCATTATACATTTCTCTATTTTGTAAATAAAATAAAATAAAACTAGTGTTAAAATTTTTATGGTGTAAACTTAAATTCTCTTAATAAAAAAAATGACGGATATTGCAACAATGTTATAAGGTTGTGTAGTTTAAAAAACAGCATTATTGATAATAATTCTTTCAAAAATTTTCTCTAGAAAATAAAAAAAAAGAAAAAGATTTTTTACTATAAAAAATATGTGCTAATTAAGCTTCATTAATTTATAAAAGTGTTTTCAGCAACAATGATCAAAAATACTTACCAATATATATTATGCATAATAGAGCTAACCGTCAGCGACTTTAAACTACTAAAAGTCACATAAATTTAATTAAAAATGCAGATACTCCGTTACATTTTACTTTCCGGAAATTTACATTATAATGTGGAAAATTTCGAGACTTTAAACTATTTTTAAATGTCCTTAAAGCCTTTTCCAGGCAACGGCCGTAATTAATGACTTAAATATTCATGAGCAACTTCGAAAGTCAAAATTTTATAGAGTTGTGCGAATGACTATTATGTAAAAATTAAAAGTTAATTTATAAAACTGTTATTAAATATGACTCCATTTAGTACATTATGTTACAGTAAAGTTTTTTTTTAGGTTTTCTTTTTTTTCGAAAAAATGAAAAGATAAAAAGACGTCACGAATAAAATTTTAGGATTCAAGAATGAATGTTTTAATTAAAAAAATGATAAAAGCTCAAATTCCCAAACATTTTTTTTCATTTGAAATGTGTTTGTATTTTTTGTTTATTATTATTATTTATTTAATAAATTGTGGTGTTATTAAAAAGTTCTTGAAGTTGGTTCATATTTTATGTTATTTGATTTGCTAATGCAATTGAAATGTTAACTGGATTAGATAAATTGCATGGGTTGTACTTTTTTCTGATTCAGTCTTTTTCTAAAAAGTTCATTATAATACATTTAAATTTTAATATGATCGTTTAATATTTTTTTATTTTATGTTTTTAAAACAATATATTATTTCTTATCTTATTATTACTTTACAATAAATTGTGAATTATTAAATATTATTATTGTGAATTAGTAAATATTATTATTTTTTTTTTTAAATCGTGGTATTATTTTTAAAATATCGTGAAGTTAGAAGCATAGTTTTATTTTGTCTTTTTCGTATTCAATGTCATTTAACTTGAAAACTGAATTAACTGAACTAACGTGATTTAACTGATTTAGTTAATTCCATGGGTTGCACGTATTTCCGATTCATTTTTTAAAAATATTCGATAAAATAAATTTTAATTTTAATATGATGTTTTAAAACAATTCTATGAGCAAAGATATTTTTACTAACATTTTTATAGATATAAACACAATTCTTTTAATAAGTTCATCGCTGTTGTAACACTTTCCAACGTAAATATTTAATAAGATGATACTTAGAACATTATGAGATAGGCAGAAAAATAAACTTTAATAGCAAGGACAAATTTTAGCACAGCAAAAAATTGTATTTTAATGTTTTTTTAATCAAATTTATAGATAATTTAAGGATTTTTTTAATTGTTTATCATTATTGTATTCTTATTATTAACTAATTTCAATTAAAAATATATTAAAAATATTTTAATTAAATGAAAAATATATTTAAAAACTTGTCAAATATAGCAATCCCAAAATTTTCTTCTATATCACGTATGTTCATCTATCCAGAAAAAAATGAAACATAGCAGCGTTACTGATTAGGTTATTTACATAAAAATCTAATATGCAACAACTTATGTCAAGTTCTTTCTGAATCTGAAATTTGTTTAAATTCCGCGTGCTAGTATTTGATATAAAGCCATTGCAGAAACTGTAGAAAAAACTGGATAGAAGCACCACCTGTTGTGTTATTTATTCCAAAAATGAAATAATACTAATTTATATCAGGGATTAGCTTAATCTGAACTTTGATAAAAATTCGTATATTCGTTCTTCAGATTCAGCTATTGCTACAATAATGAATAATGCCGCATAGCAGCGCCAACTGCTGGGTGATTTACACCCTAACACAATAAAAATCTTAAAATATCAAGGATTAACGGAACAGTTTTATAAAATTCCGTCCATTAGGTCTTGAGATATAGCTATTACGGAAATCGTGAAATAACTGCATAGAAAAGCAACCTGCTAGGCGATATTCGCCAAAATCTATTAATCAGATCCAGTTTGTATCAAGGTCTAACCGAATCTTAATTTTTGTGAAATTTCGTCCATTTGTTCTTGAAACAACATTATTGCCACATGCAAAGTTGCAGAGTGACAGACAGATTCACAATAAGACATTTTGTAAAAACACGTTTTTAGAGTTCTCTGTTCCCTAAAATGTGTAATTCCGTAGAAATCCAATACATTCCTCTTGTAAAGGTAGAAGAAAGTAATAATCTACATAGTCACATAAGTGGCGACAAAATTTGCATTTGCAATAAGGTTTTTTTTTTTTTTTTTTTGTAAATTGAATAAATGGATTTTTTCTGACAAATGTCATTGGTTCTCTAATTTAGATTAAAAAAAATGAAAAAAGCTCCACATTTCAATGCGAAATGTGATCTCCCCTAATGGTTGTTATATTGTAAGGGAATTTATTTGGTTATTTGTCAAGTATTGTAATGATTATAAAGAATGCATGTTCAACGCAAAACGAATTATAGTATTAATTGTTATTTTTCCCCTATTTTAGGTATGTATGTGTTTCTTTATCTATATCACTGTGAAATTTTCAAAGAGATATTATTTGATCGAGGTAAGTTAAACATAAAATGTTTATGCATTAACGTTAAATTGCATTATGCATATATATATAATATTCTACTCGAATCCATATTATTTAAATACTCCATCGAAGAGATCGCAATTGTGAAGCATCAACGCAGCAAGGACAAGAAACTAGTTCCTTAGAGATATTTAGCTCTTAAATCAGACGGAAGCACTGTACATTTTTTAAGCACCTTTAACAGACCTCTACATCAAACAGAATTATTCCACTAGTGACGAATCTTAAAAATTATAAGGTACTAAAAATAAATAAATTAGTTTTGGTGTCGTAGACATCCGCCCATTGAGTCGTCTTTAACCAGGTGACAAAAAACATGAAAACACACGCACGAATTCGTAATATTCGCTGCGAATTTGTCAAACGGAATTTCTCACGACAAGATAATATCGGACAAAAATCAAACTTGCTGTTAATGTGCTTCTGCATTCTATCTGGGTAAAAAGTAATAATTATGTATATTTAAATTACTTACGTCTCATTAATTAATAATTACTCATAGTTCTAATTATTATATAGTAATAATTACATATAGTTACTTTTTGAAAATGGAGAATTTTTTGTTTTTGGGTTTCAACTTCTACCTTAAAAATCGACTTTTGTTGATCTTTGCCTATAATTCACAACTTATATTTTAATAAAAGGAATCTGGTACAAAACACGTTTTTTGATTTAATGTTTTACAGCAAAGCTTCGTTTTAAAATAAATCTTGTATGCAACATGAATACACTATTGTTCATATCAGAATTGCATCCATAAATCTAAATTTTCTTAGCGACCCTTTCTTTCAGTATAGGATATTTTACAGAAACTTCCATTTTTATTATATTCTTGTGTTAAAAATTGACGAACAAATTTGATAGATGACTTTATTCGTGCTTGACATAATCTCGTGTCACATGCATTAATCAATATTTGAATGACAGAAAACAATATTTCTTCTTTGTAAAATAAAAATTACAACTGTTTTATATTAGATTTAGCGATGTTGCTATGTAAGTATAATATTCCTTTATTATTTATGTAAATATTAAATGATATTTATTAAAAGGTTATGCGGTATTTGTAATGTTTAAAATCGTAATCGAAAATAATTTAAATGTTACTTATTCATGATATATATTTAAAGTTACGTAATTTTAGATTGAAATATTTTTATTTCAATAAATTGTGCAGTAACAGAAATGAAAGTTTCACTGTACCAGATGTTTAGGTGTAATGACTTCTAAATTGTTTTGAAAATTAGCGGTATTGAATATGGCTTTTTAATATATTCATGTGTAATTGCCTCGTATAAGCATATACGTAAAAAACATTTAAAGATCTGTATTTAGTTTATTTTTAATCCTTTATAAATACTATCTGGCAAGTTCAACGTTGTCTGGGTAAAAATATATAGGATAAATTACAGTAAATGAACAATAATATTATTGATATTTCTTAATAAAAAATTGTTTTTTGTTTTATTTACATTTATTTACATTTATTATATTACATTTATTTTACATTTTATGTTTTGTCTTGCTTTTCAATAACTTAACTTTTGCTGTTTTTTTACCTTCTCATTATAGATCCAATCATCCACTCCTATCCCCCAAAAAGTGGCAGCTTTTAATACTCATATTTTTGTATCTGAAAAATCTGTTCAAATTTTGAGCTATTTAATTGTGAAATTAATTATATTAAAGCAATCGTCATTGATCGTGGATATAATTTGAATGCCATTAACCATATTTTATCCAAAACTTCCACAATTACCGAATCTCTTCCAGCTAATAAAGAATTTAAAAATGTTGTTGTCTTACTTTATTTTCCTACAGTACATACATATTTCTTATTCTCACTAAGTTTATTTTTCAAAAATGTTTTCTCTCCAACAAATACAGTTTTTTTTTCAATCTCAAAGATCCAATTGAGGACCACAATAACTGGGTGATTTACAGATTTTTTTAAGAATGTGGCCTCATTACATTGGGCTTACACAAAGAAGACGAAGCATTATTATTATTACAGTATTATTAGGCTGAAAGAATATTAGGATTATATTTTAAAGCAGGAATTAAAGAAATCTACAATAGCTAAATATTGCTGGAAATTCAAATATCATTTTAATTATAAAGAACTATATTCATTCAAAAATGTATTTCCATTTTGGATCAAACATTTTACGAAGCTTACAATATTCATAAATATATTTTTTACATGGTAAACGATATGACCAGCAACCCTTTTCTCTCGCTACTGTGGAGGGCTCCTGTTCAGTGACTACTTTTTAAAATCTATTTAAAGTCAGTTGCGTAATTTCTTTAGGATATTTAAAATATCCTGTTTTCAACTGTGCAATCAATTCAGTTTTTATAACGAACCTATAGAATTTAAAATTACAAACTTTTAAAAATTTAAGGAATTTGAATACTTCGAAAAAAAGGAAAACTAACGTTAAGCTTTCGTTTTGGGTTATATCTCTTTATTACGTGTTTTTTAGACAATATTCTAATTAAATTTTACTCACATGTCAACATTGCATATAAAAGTACATTCTGGATAGAAATATATTTTTCCAATTTTCCTATTTCATGTGCATTTTTCATTTTATGTATGTGCGCTTTTCTTATAAAATTGCATGCATTCCTGTTAATTTATATTTAACAATTTCTTCTCAAAACGCAGTGTAGCATATGTGTAGCAGTAAAATTTCTGTTATTAAAAACAAATCTTCTAGTTTTCTGTACATTTCCGCGAAAACCACGTTCTGCAACTATGAATACATTTTAATGTCCTCAGTTTTAACACATTCCAGAATAACTGAAAAGTGTTTATTAATTCGGATTGTCTGCCTGCTTGTTCACTCTCTCACTTACTCAATATATACATATATTAAGAAATATTTTTTCGAAATTAATGGGGTTAACTGTAAAATATTCGCTATTAAAAATTTAATGTATTTTTAGTTAGTCTATAAATGATACGCACAAAAAATTAATAAAAAGAATATTGCCCAATTAAACTGATGGCATTGAGCTCACAGGCTATGCATACTAATTGTACATTGCAGCTTTATATTTTCAAGGGTCAATTCCGTTCGAAAAATCAGAATTCAAAAACCTGCATGAAAAACCCATTTATACCAATTAAGCGGAGGGGCAAGATCCCCCTTCCCCCTTTTTATACTTATTCAATGATGACCTAATACTAATCACGGATATGCCTCACCAGAATGATCCTATAGCTAAATTTTAAGCGAAAACTGATATTTTTGCATGAAAAAAATCATTTATATAAATTAAGGGGAGGGGCATCAGCCCCCATTCCCTCACTTATGCATATCGAATGAACTTCAAAAACTAATCAGGGAAGCACCTTATCAGAATGTACATATATCCAAAATTTCAAGTGAATCCGATAGTTTTATCATGAGTTATCACGTTACGCATATACGCACATAAATAACGGACGGGCACATAAGCTCCCAGGCTTTGATAGCCTGTGAGCTATAAAGAATTACGTGAAATTATAATGTACGGTAAATATTCTTAGAGCAATTTACTTATACTTCTTACACACGCATGCCATTTCACTGCATGAAAAAGTGACATTGCTTGATAAATTCTTTTAAAATTCTAAAAAAGTGCATGATACCACGATCGTCTACAAAATATCAAAATCATTAAATACTTAGAGGATCCTTATAAAAATGTTACTATGCATTCTTCTATCAGCTTCATGTTTTGCAAATTATTCAATTATTTTTTTTTCATTAGTTTCTGCTTGTTTATATTTTTATTAAAAATTATTATGTATGTAATAACGAGAACGGAAATAAGATAGTGGATACGGCATTACGTTTTTCTCACTTCCATTTCAAAAGTTTCAAAACGTTATTTCAATTTATTTTATTATTTTTACAACTTATTAGATTATACATATATTTTTTTATCTTTAAAGAACATTTTAAGAATATAGTTTTTTTTATGTTTTTCAAATTATGAACCCTTTTACCTCATGTAAAAAAAAAAAAAAATAATTTTATTTAATGATATGAGAGCATATAAAACTTAATACGTCTATTCACCGTGCACAGCCAAATTTATAATTCGATACTTATTTAATAAATTCTTAAAAAATATCAAAAATCATATTCATAAGAAATATTTTTATATTCTTATATTAATAACTCAATTATTGTAATGTATTTATGAAACATAGCCTGTAAGTTTTAATAAAGTCTTTGCTGACATAATTTCGAAATCTTTACCAATCAATATCCTTGAAGCTTGTAATCTTAATTAAAATCTAACCGTGTATTTAAACTCAGGAAGCTATTAAACTAGCACTTAATTTGAAAATTTCCGCATGCCCTGCAAAGTAACTGGTAGAATTTTAGAATTGGTTCTTAATCGGTAAGACCTTTGTCTGAAGTATGAAGTGAAATGAAAGGTAAGTAAAATTCCATTATTAACATGTTTATAGGCGTTGTTAGTTAATAAATAACTTTGTCACTTTCTTTGATAGAAGGAATTGTAATAATACGGGGTGTTTCTTATGTAATGTGGTAAAATATCAGGTTCATAATAATAATAAAAATACGTCAATATATTACTACAGGTAGCTTGTATTTTATGTACAAGAAAACTGATCAAAACTTTCAGGTGGTTGTTAGAAAATTGAAAATAAAAATAAAAATAAAGAACTAAGATTATCAAATTAATGAACTGTTTATTATATATATATATAAATAAATACTGCGTTCAGAAAATATTTATTTTCATATTTATGTATTGTCCATTTCTTAAAAAATGATGAAGATAAAATTATTCCATTTGTAACTTTAAAAAATTTAGTTGGAACATTGGTATTGGGTTTCATTTTCCTTGCAAATATTTTGTGCTGAACGAAAAATAATGGATTACGAGCATTTATAAAACAGTTGAGAGATTATTAACCGATGTAGGAGTTTAATTTAAAATATAGATAGGTAATATGCACATATCGTTTTCTCAAGAACAAATATTTACAGAACAGGAAAGTTTAACCCATAAATTGTAGTTTTAAAAAGTCTGTTCTATTAATCTCTCTCTCTATGTATATATATATATATATATATATATATATATATATATATATATATATATATATATATATATATATATATATATATATATATATATATATATATATATATATATATATATATATATATATATATATATATATATATATATATATATATATATATTATTTATCATTTTCTCTCTGAAATTTGTTAAAGTCGAATTGAGAGATGTCTTTAATCAAGGAAGGTAAAGGTGTCAGTCTGAAGCTAAAAAAAATAATTTCCGCTGTCAGATAATGTGATAAGCAACAGTTATTAAACTTTCGGTTTTTTTTTAAATTTTTGCCATATATGTCGTGACAATTTATTTTTAAACTAGCAAAGCGGGTGCCGTGAAACGTAACACCAGAACTGGCATGGGGGTGTTATCACATCCCAAACATATTAAATGGCAGGAATGCGACAAATAATATTTAGAGTTTAATTTATTAATGAAATTCATGATAAATACTCCTTCTCGTAAGAAGCTTATTAAAAGAAAAATCTCATATAAAAGAAAGAATATAATAAAAATACTTTATTTACATCAGTTAAACAACTAACATATTGGAAAAAGTAATTGACTTTTTGATAAGACTTTATAAAAATTTATAAAGCTATGAACATATATCAGCGATTCGTGAACAGTAATTACTCGTATTTTATTCTTTTATAAAAACAGCTCCTTAATTACTCAACTAAATTATTTTAGATTTTTCTTTTAGAATAATTTTAGATTGAAAAACTTTGAAGATTTTTAAAATAGTTTTTTAAAAAATAAGTATTTTTTAAAAGAATAAATGCAACAAATATACATTAAATTTACAGGTACCATTCATTCTACCAACCAACACTTTTGGTAAAATGTAACCTTGTTTTTCGGTTTTTTTTAATTACTAGAAACGAATAGGAAAAATTTATAAAGCTATGAACATATATCAGCGATTCGTGAACAGTAATTACTCGTATTTTATTCTTTTATAAAAACAGCTCCTTAATTACTCAACTAAATTATTTTAGATTTTTCTTTTAGAATAATTTTAGATTGAAAAACTTTGAAGATTTTTAAAATAGTTTTTTAAAAAATAAGTATTTTTTAAAAGAATATATGCAACAAATATACATTAAATTTACAATTACCATTCATTCTACCAACCAACACTTTTGGTAAAATGTAACCTTGTTTTTCGGTTTTTTTAATTACTAGAAACGAATAGGAAAAATGCTTATATGATAATCCAAAAGCCGTCTTTGCGAAAGCTCGTTTGAAAATCTCCCTCACTGCGAAACTAAAAATTGTTTGTGCAAATTGATAGGTAAAATTGATACGTATGACAAGGTTTTTCACTACAAAAAAAACCTTTAATTAAATTTAACATTATTGAAAAATCGTAACGTTTTCCGGTAATCGTGTATTTTGATCACTCCTATAGCATTTTCTGGAATATTTTTGGAATTGCAGAATAAAATGTTATGACAAACTTTATTTTGCTAAAAAAGACTGTCATTTCTAAGGAGGCAGACACTTATAAAATTACAGATTTAATTTGCTTTCAACTTTTATTAGTGGCTGCTTTATTTGACGACGAGTGTAATTTCTTGCAGCCTTTTATAATTAATTAATTTCATTAAACTTACTTTCGTTTTATCAAACCTAGGCAAACCAAGCTCATTTTGTTCATATTACTTTTTATTGTTGATTTACATTTTTTAAATTCCACAATAGTGGGATTTTTAGTGTTGCCGGCTCACGATGAATGGCACCAACGAACAATTGATAGAAACTAGAAATTCCTTTCCAAACAATCATACCCGGTGAAGAAGAAAAAATAAATATATTTTGCTTTACACTTTTAAAAGAAGTCCGGATTGCACATCAAAGATAAAAAATGAAGTGTGTTTGTACTATGCAATGAAGTTTTAAAAATACTCAGTTCTTCGTGTAATAGAATACATTTCTTCAGATACAGTATAGCATCTGAAAACGTATGTGTGTCACTGGAAATACTTTCTGCTTTATATTATATCAGATGTAACTTGTAGTAAATAACGGCGATGTATATATAGCATATTATATGAGAAATAGTTCAATATATTTAAAATGTGCCCCAAATAATGCCCCCCCTTATACCATTATATAAAAGAATACTTTTGTGTTGCCCTGTAAATGAATAACAAATATTTCTTGCACCGCATATTCTAAAGAATGTATATTTTTGCATACTTCATAGATGTACGTCAGTTTAATTTTGTTCAATAGATTGCAACACGATTAAAATGCACTTACACTTATTTTTTCTTCCTTTGGCCGTAATGTAACAAATGCTTTTGTTTGTCTCTGGATTTAAGCTACAGATTCGACTTTAAATGACTTGACAAAAGTATGAAACAATTATTTTGCATTTCAAACCATTCGGTTGGGGAGTTTTTGCTCTCTTACATGCGTTTGGAAAAATGGACTGACGACGACTATAGTTGCTATGGTTTTATATAATTAAAAACGAACCTAAAAAATGGAAAATTTTCAAACCAAGTTAGAAAACATAAGCAAAAAGCAAATTAACCTAAGCAATGATTTACTTTGAAAGAAAATAGGTACTGCATATCTATTTTGTAAAATTCTAAATACGTCTCCTGAATTGACATCATATTATCAAATTTGCTGTAAATATTAGTGGAAATTCTTCTGATTCTTTTCTCGCCACTAAAAACAGTTTTAAGATTATCTGTAGAAATCGTCATTTCCTTTAGATATTTTACCAAAATCTGAAGAATTTTTGCAGATTTAGCTTTATTTTAATAATATCTGCAGAAATTTTAAAGGCATCTTTAAAATTATCTTTAGAATTTTTTTAAAAATGGGCCAGATATCTACAAATAATTTTATAGGTTTTTTCTTAATTTCTATAATGCATTGCAGACAGTTTATTCATAATATTCTTCTATATTTATGTTTCCACATATTTTTTATTGCAAAGAACTAATCTGATGCAATGTATTCGCAAAATGTAACACGTAAAATTTATGTGAAAGCTTTGCTTATTTAATCTTCACCAATCAATCTTAAAACCTTAAGGGTTATAATCTTAATTAAAATCTAAACGTGTCAAGAAATTCAGGAAGTTATCAAATAAGAACTTAATTTGAAAATTTCCGCATGCTCAGCAAAATAACTGGGTGAAGAATTTCAAAATTGCTTCTTGATCGATGGCACATAATTTTAAACTATAATGTAGAAGGAAGAGTTGATAGAATGCTTCTAATAAAACGCTTAAGGAGATAGCATTAAATGTATGATGTCCCTACGCCGCAGTTTGAAAAACAAAATAAATATTTATTTATACATTTAAATACAAATAAAAAAAGATTTGCATATTAAATTTGAAAATTAATTAAGTGATTAAGAAGAAATGAAAAATTCCATGAAAAGCAGCTGATATTCATGTAAATAATTCTAAGAAAATACTAATGCGATTTTAGTATTAATAATAGTAGTATTTAAAAAAAAAATATTTAGAAAGTACTCAGACGTTAATTTAAAATTATTTTACGCTCAAATTGCTTTAAAAAGATGACAAAAATATTTAAAAGTGTGTTAAATTACTAAAATCCTTAGTACTTTTAACACAACTGTCATAAAAAATATAAAAATATAAATATTAATATCTTAATTTACAAATGGAACGTAATTGGTGTCAAAAAGGAGTGAAAGTGAAAGCCAATTTTTAAACCGGAAAACATTGGGAAAATAAAATATAGATATTGTGGAACGTGTAATATTACTTGCATTATGTTTCTTTAAGTAAACTGATCCAAATTTTGGGTATGTTGTAGGATAAAACGCCATTACAAACAATATTCTCTTATTAATAATTTCTACTGATTCTCGAATGATTAGTTCACGGTAATTTTTCAAGGGATATATAATTTTTGCCTCTTCAAAATCAATTTGTATGTTTTGTTTCTGGTTGATTCTTTACAGGACTTTCATTACTCAACTAGAAACAAAATGTTAATTTCGAAGACGCAAAATTTACTTAACTTTTTAAGAATTACCGTGAATTAATCATCCAAGAATCAATTTAAAAATGTTACTAAATGAAATATTGTTTATATTATCCTACAACATACCCTTAATTTGGATAAGTTAACTTAAAGAAACATAATACTAGTAATACTCCACTTTCCTCAATATTTTTATTTTATTTTTCCAATGTTTTCCGGATCTAGAAATTGATTTTTACTTTCACTCCTTTTTGACACCAATTACGTTGCATTTTAAAGTTCAGATGTTAATATTTGTATTTTTATATTTTCTGACGACGGCTGTGATTACAGATGAAAGTACTAAGTATCAAAGTAATTTAACTCAATTTTAAATATTTTTGTGTTATCTTCTTAAAGTAATTTACACATAATGCAACCTTAAGTTTTTTTTTTTTTCAAAGATGAATTTAGCATTGTACATACTTATTTAGTGTTTTCAAACATATTCTATTATATATGAAATTCACTTCATATAATGTTCTACACATTCGAAAATATGAACACAATTCTTAAATTAATTCATTATTAAACATAAATAATGAAATAATATGATGAAATTAATATAAATGCTCTTGCTCTTAAATTAGACTTGGAATAACAAATATTTCCTTGAAAATTAAATTTTGATTAATGCATGACAAATTCATTTGTAATATAAATTTCAAATAAAATTTTATCGTTCTATTTTAGAAACTTTCTATACGTAATTATTTAAAAATTACTAATAAGTCATTTAAGCTTGAAATGCTACAAACTAATTAAAATAAAATCATTATACGAAAATTTAGAAATAAAGCAAAAAGTACTTATTTTGCAATCTTTCTATAATTATACTCATATGCTCTAAGGGTGTACTCAAAATCGCTCTAAAACTCTTTCAAATGCGCTTGAATTCCAAGATGAATTAAATTTGTGGCTATTTAGAAATTCTCTATTCTACTATTTTGAATGCATATTACACATTTAATTACAAAATTTAATTAAAAGGTTAAATTTTAAATAGCTTTAATAATCTCGGCATGATTTGTTATGTCACTTATAGAAATTCCTGAAATATCATCTAAATTTTAACATAGTTTTGTTTTTGTATTTTTCTATTAGTTTTAACAAATATATTTTACGGTAGACTAATTTTAATGTAAACAGAATAGTAAAAATACTCATTAAAATATAATAAATACTATACAATATAATAAACGAAAACTCCTATTTTAAAATAATTTAATTGAAAGCTTTTCCTCTAATTTGAAAAAAAATATATATGGTATTTTAAGGTATATAATGCGCACTTATAAAGAAAGAATTTTTGTAAATATACGCAATATTGCGCGTTATTTGTCGGAGATACATATCCGAGCATAGTATCAAAGCGAAGTTTACTGATTGGTAGATTACTCAGACTGCAACAAATACTCAATTTTAATACTTTCGCTGTGTAATTATTTTTATTATCAGAATAGATTCAAGAAGTGAGCATTTGTTTTATTACATAGTTTAGATCTACATATATTTTAGAGATAGAAAATGTAAAAGAAAATTTGTAAAAAAGTTTTATATTTTTTAAACATAGAATTAGATTAACCAATCTAATTCTGTGTTTTTGTAAATTTAGAAATTGTGTTTTGTAATTTTGTAAATTGTGTTGATTTTGCTCCATTTACACATGAAACACACATTACCTTACACATGAAAATCGCAGGATGCAAAGCTTGCATACCTGACTATCAAGATGCATGTAAATTTTCAAATAAAGTACGCATAAAAAAACCTATGTCCTTAAGTTTATTTGTGAAAATTATACTGTTAAATAAAATAAAGAAAGAAAAATCAG
This sequence comes from Maratus speculifer, assembly GCA_964019185.1. Taxonomy (NCBI): domain Eukaryota; kingdom Metazoa; phylum Arthropoda; class Arachnida; order Araneae; family Salticidae; genus Maratus; species Maratus speculifer. The sequence continues at coordinate 150,757,629 of OZ025302.1, forward strand.
AAACATGTTTGCATACTGACATTTGCTCCACAAAAGTGAAAAAAAAAATAAACTCGACGAAAGATAACTGGTTCTTTTGTGAGACTTGCATTCTGCTGCGGAATTGTGTAGCTTTTTGTCATCGAGATTAAATATTATTATACTTCTTACCAACTTTATAACATCTTTATAATACCGACTTTATAACAACTTTAAAATATCAACCTTATACCAACTTTATAATGAAAACTCATTGCTTCTTCAAATATATATATTTTTTTTGAAAACAGAAAATCTACGAATGGAACAGAAAAGTCCGTCAACTTTGCTGCCTGTAGTTTTACCTTGAATTCATAGGTTATTTTTAACAGTAGAGTGATGAAAAAAAGGTGAAAAAATACTAGAATAGATTTAATTGCGTGATTTTTTTTTATTTACATTTTTAACTAGATGTAAAACCCACAGAGTACAAAAATAACCAGGCCAGGGTACGAACATAGTTTTTTTTGTGCTTTGCACCAATTCTATTCCATTCCATCTGAGATACCTTTAACAACCCACGTAGAGTTATTGATACCAGGCTAGCTGTGTCATTCTAGGCATAATAGTTGGAAGAGAGTTAGTTTACCGAACCAAAAGATCCAGGTTCGAAAACTCACCAGGATACCTTTTCACTCTGTTGGTTTTATGCATTGTTTGTAATGTGAATAAAATTTTCGCGTAATGAAATTTAGGTTTCGAGCGTAAGTCCTCATTTAAAATTTTTAAATACTAGCATAGATTTTAAGGATCTTTAAGAATGGGAAATAAAAATTTTATATATATTTGACTAACAAAATAATAAGAATAATGTGTTCTTTATCCTGAGCTAAAGGGGAAAAGGTGTGGAAGGCGGAATAGCAAAAAGTTTCCTGACTTTAAAGTTTTGCATCATTTAATTACTAAATAATATTGTTTAAATTGATTTACTAATCATATATATAATTAGAACTTATTAATATCTAAACTGCGATTCTAGTTTATATTAACACAATGCAGGTCGCGCATTTATGTTTAATGCTGAAAACAATCATTGAGAAGTTCTAAATTATCATCAGAAAGTTTATTTTTGGTTATAATAATACCAAGATGATGTATTCGGTCTACCCGTATCACAGATTATAGATTTAAACAAAATATTTTTGCCAATAACGACATTAACTAACTATAAAGCTATTTGTTAATTAAATTAACGAATAAATACATTAAATGTTTTACATTTGGTATTTTTTTTTCTAGAATAATCATTAATGGTAAGAAAAAATATTTATATAAAAATATATTAATCGGTGTTAACAGAATTTTGTAATTTTTTAAAAGCACCAGGATTTAAATTAGAAGAAGAAAGATCAATATTAAATACCGGCCTCTTTTATTTTGATCAATTTAGTTGTTTTTGTCCATTGTTTAATAAAATGTCTTATATCTGTATTTATTTATATTTTATTGTTCTATTTATTGATTGATGAATGTTTTATTTCCGTTATGTCATATAAATCGAAAACAAATGCTGAGCTATTTACATTAATTTCAGCTCAAACGGATTTATATTAGGCAATTGTGTGCATGCGACAGACATAGATTAAAATAATAAATCATACATGAAAACGATTTAAAAACGTAAAAGTTTTGTATATAACAATACAATTTTTAAACAAATGCTACGCATTTTTAAAATTAATTACATTAAAGTACTTTTTTACCTATTCGATGGTGCAAAATGCAAAATTTGCGATGTTTAGAAGTTTTTAAAAATAATAGTAAAAGATGCATTTGAACGTTTGGCGTTGCCACCATGGAAATTACGTCAGTCTTATGCATGGACGCGTTTGTTAATCGCAACCTAAATACTAGGCCTTAATGGTGACATCAAAATAACGTCTTTATTTATTTATTTATTATTCTAACGTATGCAGGGCTTGTACTCATCAACGATATTAAAGAAATTTTAGGTGTTTTAGTATAAGAAATTTAGTAAAAAAATGGACGATATACCTGAAAATAGATTTTTTTCTAAATAACCCTTTCGATTCTGACCTTTTTTTCAATTTTTAGGCAAAAGTACTTTTACATTAATAACATTAACACTAGCTATCAAAACAGATTAATTTGTGTTTAACGAATCTTTCACAGTGTGAAATATAACAAATATTGTTGTTTTGCGTATTATTCAATTAATATTCATATGAAAATAGGCTAAGAAAGAATTTTTGGAGACGTATAGAAAATATTATATTAGGATAATATATAACATACATTACAAATTTTAGTAGTAATTGCGCTTTATTATACATGACGCTTTAGGAAAGTATTTTTTATTTTAAATTTAAAGAGTGAAATATATGTTTAAAATAGAAGAAACGCAAACAACGCAAAGACAGTTAGGCAAATAATTATTATTGAGAAATGCCTAAATATAAATGTTATAATATAGTAAAAGTTATAATATAGTAAATTTGTAGGCATATACTAACATTACTACATGTAAATACTAGCAAAGTATTTTTTAAACAAAATAATACCCCATTAAAATCATGTACTATTAATAGTACACACCAGACCTGAAAGGGTTAAAAAGGGGATAATTCAGAAAGAAAATTGGAATAAAAAGTTCTTGAAGTGTACAAACTTTCGTATATAAGGTTCCCTAAATTTAGAAACAGTTTAAAAAAAGATTTCTTTCATTTATTTAGTATTAGAAAAATAAATCGGAAAATGAGCTTTTAAATTAATGGTACCAAAATTGAAGGGACCGTACAAACGCGAAAATAATCCACCTTCCGTTGCTTCCATGTTTGTTTCAGCCTCAGGCTAAGTATTCAGGGGTTCGTGGCTTCTTCATCATTATAAATTTCTCTATTTTGTAAATAAAATAAAAAAAAACTTATTTCAAAACTTTTATAGTATAAACTCAAAAATTTTTATAAAAAAAAATGTCGGGTATTGCAAAAATGTTTGAATGTTATATAGTTTAAAAATACAGCATTACTGATAATAGTTCTTTCAAAAATTTTCTCTAGAATATAAAAGAAAGAAAAATATTTTTTTATATTATAAAAATTAGGTGCTAATTAAACTTCATTAATTTATAAAAGAGTTTTGAGCAACAATGATAAAATATACTTAGCTATACCTACTATACATAATAGAGCTAACTAACAGTGACTTTAGAACTACTAAAAGTCACATAAATTTAGTTAAAAATACAGATACTTCGTTACATTTTACTTTCCGGACATTTACATTATAATGCGGAAAATTTCGAGACTTTAAACTATTTTTAAATGTCCTTAAATCCTTTTCCAGGCAACGGCCGTAACTAATGACTTAAATATTCATGAGCAACTTTAAAAGTCAAAATTTTATAGAGTTGTGCAAATGACTGTTATGTAAAATTTAAAAGTTAATTTATAAAACTGTTCTTAAATATGACTCCATTTAGCACATGATGTTACAATAAAGTTCGTTTTTTAGGTTTTCCATTTTTTTCTTTCGTATAAGCAAAACGGTAAAAAGACGTCAAGAATAAAATTTTATGATTTTTATAAATGTTTTAATTACAAAGATAATAAAAGCTCAAAATCCTAAACATTTTTTCACTTTTCATTTGAAATTTGTTTCGATTTTATGTTTATTAAAGCAGTGTATTATTTCATAAATTATTATTATTTATTTAATAAATTGCCGTATTATTTATTGTTAATTCCTGAAGCTTGTTCGTATTTTATGTTATTTGATTTGATATTGCAATTGAAATGCTAACTGAATTAGATAAATTGCATGGGTTGTACTTTTTTCTGATTCAGTTTTTTTCTAAAATAGTTCGTTACAATACAATTAAATTTTAATATGATCTTTTAATATTTTTTGAATTTTATGTTTTTAAAACAATGTATTGTTTTCTATTTATTATTACTTTACAATAAATTGTGGTATTGTTAAATTGCAATAAATTGTGGTATTGTTAAACTACAATAAATTGTAGTACAGTGAAACCTCCAAATAAGGGACACTCCGAATAAGGGACACCTCTATTTAAGGGACAAAACTTCCAGTCCCAGCCCCTTGGTATAGGGCGTGTAATGTATTTACCTCTGAATAAGGGACACTCGATTTAAGGGACAGATGAAAATGAGTTCAAAAGGGACTGGTTTCTGCATTTCAGATAATGAAATAGTCTCTGATGAAAATGAAAATACAGATTTTTGTGAATTTATCAAACAGACAGAAAATGGATACAGAGGCATACGAAAAAATTGACGAGCATTCATTTACCCACAATTCTGATTTAACATCAGTGCATTTATCCCCCACTGAAAGTGATGCTGAAAATTTGGAGGATGATTCTGAAAGTGGAAAATAAAAGGAAATTATTTAATAAAGAACTTTACCGATGCTTTAAGGCTGTTGTCAAATACAAAAAAAAAAACTTTTGTGACAAAAGTTTTAATTTATTTTTATTCGGAAATGTTTCCGCTTGTTGATCAGAGCAGTCGAGAGATTTATTGCCATAAAATACGCAAAGCAGTTGAATACTTTTTCTGTAAATACTGATGATAATGAAGAACTAAAATTTATAAGTATGATAAATGAACACTTGAAAGTTTTGTAGTGAAAAATTGAAATTTTCTAAACATTTACTTTTGATTGGTTACTTAAGTGAAATTCTTTTAAATGTTTTAATACTTTTTGCATGTACAGAATTCGCATATAAAATAAAAATCAATAATTCAACATATATTGTAATGATTTGTTAATCAATTGAAAATTTTAATTTATTAATTATCTATTCATTTGTGTCTGATTAACGTAATTTATACACTTCAGGTATTCCCCTAAATTGATTTGTTATTTGCATACCTTTCTGAACCATTAATTAAAAATAACAGTCAAAACTCTGAATAAGGGACACCACTATTTAAGGGACAAATGTTCCGGTCCCATGGGTGCCCCTTTTTTGGAGGTTTCACTGTATTATTATTTTTAAAAAATCGTGGTATTATTTTAAAAAAATCGTGAGAAGCATAGTTTTATTTTGTCGTTTTCGTATTCAATGTCATTTAACTTGAAAACTGAATTAACTGAACTAACTTGATTTAACTGATTTAGTTAATCCCATGGCTTGCACGTATTTCCGATTCATTTACAAAAAAATATTCGACAGAATAAATTTAAACTTTTATAGGATATTTTAGAACAATATTATGATCAAAAATAGTTTTAGTAACATTTTTATAGGCATAAACACAATTTTTTTAATAAGTTTATCGCTGTTGTAACACTTTCCAACGTAAAAATTTAATAAGACGATACTTAGAACAATATGATATAGGCAGACAAATAAACTTTAATAGCGAGGACAAATTTTAGACCAGCCTAAAATTGTATTTTAATACTTTTTAATCAAATTTATAAGTGATTTAAGGATTTTTAATTCTTTATCATTATTTTATTCTTATTAGTAACTAATTTCAATTAAAAATATATTAAAAATACTTAAATTAAAATTAAAGATATATTTAAAAACTTGTCGAGTATGGCAATCCCAAAATCGAATATGGCAATCCCTTTCTTCACTCTTATGTATGTTAATAATTCCACCAAAAATGAAACATAGCAACGTTACTGATTAGATTTTTTACACCAAAATCTATTCTGCAGCAACATATGTCAAGTCCTTTCTGAATCTGAAATTTGATGAAATTCCGTGTGCTAGTATTTGATATAAAGCCATTGCAGAAACCGTAGAAAAAACTGGATAGAAGTGCCACCTTTTGTGTGATTTATTCCAAAAATGAAATAATACTAATTTATATCAGGGATTAACTGAATCTGAACTTTGATAAAAATTCGTGCATTCGTTCCTCAGATTGCGCTATTGCGAGAATAATAAATAATTCCGCATAGCAGTGCCACCTGCTGGATGATTTACATCTAAACATAATAAGAACCATAATATATCAAGGACTAACGGAATCTGAAGATTTATAAAAATCCGTCCATTAGTTCATGCGATATAGTTATTGCGTAAATCATGAAAAAACAACATAGAAAATCCCCCTTCTGGGCGATATTCGCCAAAAACTTATCAGCTCCAGTTTATATTAAGGTCTAACTGAATCTAAATTTTTGTGAAATTCTGCCCACTTGTTCTTGAAACAACCTTTTTCCGACATACAAAGTGGCAGAATGACAGATAGATTCACTGACAGACATTTTGGAGTTATCTGTCCCCGAAAACGTGTAAATCCATAGAAATCCTATACATTCTTCTTGTAAAGCTAGATAAAAGTAAAAATATACATAGTCAGATAAGAGGCCACAAAATTTGCATTTGCATTAAGATTTACTGCTGTAAAATGAATATATGGAATTTTTCCTGACAAATGTTATTTGTTCTCTAATTTAGACTTAAAAAACTGAAAAAAGCACCACATTTTAATGTGAGATGAGACATCCACTAATGGTGGTTGTTTCGTAAGCGAATTTTTTTGATTATTTGTATGTATTGTAATGATTATAAAGAATGCATGTTCAACGTAAAACGAATTATGGCATTAATTATTATGTTTTCCTATTTCAGGTATGTACGTGTTTCTTTATCTATACCACTGTGAAATTTTCAATGGCAAGTTCTTAAAAAGATATTATTACTTGATAGAGGTAAGTCAAACACAAAATGCTTGTGCATGTAACGTTAATTGCATTATATATATGTGTGTGTAATATTCTGCTCGAGTCCATGTTATTAAAATACTCCATCCAAGAGTTCGCAATCGTGCCGCAGCAACGCAGCAAGGCCAAGACACTACTTTCTAAGAGATATTTATGTCTTAAATCAGACAGAAGCACTGTACATTTTTAAGTCCCTTACCTTTAGTAGACTTGCATATCAAGAAAAACTATTCCACTTGTGACGAATCTTAAAAATTATAAGGTGCCAACAAAAATAAATACATAAAAAAATAAATTGCTGTTGGTGTCGTAGACATCTTCCTATTGCGTCGTCTTTCACCAGGGGACAAAGAACATAAACACACACACGCGAAACTAAAATTGATTCTCATTCAAAAGCCAACGTAATCTGCCTTATATAGCTTGATTGGGGTCAAAGAACAATTTCACAGCAAACTTCTAATCTGCCAATTAAATTTTGATAACTCACCTTTAACCAATGAAATTTAGCCCGCCGACACAAAACTTAGTTTTCACAGACATTCGAATATGGTCTCGCTATAATCCCTTGTTTAAACAAAATCACCTCAGGGGATGATGGGAAATGGAACATTTGAGAGAATAAATGATGAACTGTTATTCAACAGATACAATAAATTAAGTAATTGGATATTATTTATAAGAAAAGAATTGCTTTGAAAGATTAATGTTTTTTAGAAATAAATGTAATAAAAAGAGCTGACTTAAAGGTATGGAATTAAAAATTAATATGTTAAAATATTATAAAAAGTAAGGAAAAGTTAAATTTAAAAAAAATTTGGAAGTAATTAACGTAGGATTAAGGCAATTTTTTTTTATTACACACGCACACATACATATACATATACATCTATCTATCTATCTATCTATCTATATATATATATATATATTTATATTAGTATATATTTATATTAGTATTAAACTGTCGCATTTTCATGAAACGACAGACTTCAAGGGGATGAGTTTTAATAACGATTTATTTAAAACATATCAAAATCTTTTCGCAAGTCTTTACATCATGAGTTCTGGAGATCAAGTGCGTAGATGTATAGAAATTTCTCATCTCCCGAGGGGGGTTACCAGTTAAAAAGGCCATGTTTTTTACTTAAATTAATACGATAAACTTAGGTTTCTTGTTGCCCTGTAAAACCCGTGATTATTAGTCATGGGGCCCGTATCCACATTGAGGGGAGATTTATTAAAAAAGTAATAAATAGGTCTGATTTTTTGTATTTTCTTACAATTTCCCCCCCTTCCAGACAAGTCTCCGGGGATGGGCCGGCTTCCATCCATGATACTCACCTGAAAAGGGTAAACAATTTTTACATTAAGTGAGCTAATGGGAGATGAGTTATTTCTTTCGTATACTTAACAAATAATAGAATAACAATAATAAAAAATGTACAAATATCATATCTAAAAACAACACTGTTATAAAATGTACCATTATACGTCATTGAACATGATAAAAACAATTGTATTAACAAATGCAAAACACTCAGTAAATATTATACATAGAATAAGATAATCAAAATAAGAAATATGTTGCAGATGGATTCTGAAAATCCAATGTTATTTACATTTTCAAATTTGTATGGAACTGTCCTGACATAGTTCAAGAAATAGTACTTTTACACATAACACAATGTTTACAATAATGCAAAAATAATTTAAAATTCAAATATTCATAATAAATCAAAAAGGTAATTAAAATTCCAAATATTCATAATAATGCAAACCGAGATCAGATATAATATAATATCAGTTCATATGATACCAACTATTTCAGTTTGTTGGTTTAAGTAGTTTAAATTGATTACTAGGAAAAAAGTATCTTAGTTTGGAAGCATGTATTATTTCATAATCCTTTTTTGTAAGCCAGTTAGGCTTATTTATTTTGAAACTTACATTGGATAATTTTTCCATAATTTGATATGGACCAGAAAAAGGCGGACTTAACTTCCGAGTATTCGGATAGTGAAATTCTTCCACTATGACAAGGTCACCAGGTTTAAAAGGCGCTTCCACAAACTTTAAATCATACCTGACTTTATTTTTCAAGTGATGTTCACTTGTTCTTTGGAAAACCTCTTTTCTGGCTTCCTCTACAGGGGGATAATAATTTTCATTGCCTAATATTGATGGATAAGGTAATTGGCCGAACATTAAATATGCAGGAGGGTACTTGGTTACTGAATGAGGTGTGTTATTGCACTCATTAATTACTTCCTGCAGAATTTTGGGCCATGGGACGTTTGAAGGGGTAGAATTTACTTTAAGTCTTAGTCGGGTGCAAATTGACTGATTCACACGCTCATTTTTTCCCATTACACTGTGGTCTATGAGAAGAAGTAAGTAATTCTTTTACATTCTGTTTATGTATTCATTTACGAAGTTTAGATGCTGTAAACGCAGGATTTCTATCCGTTAAAATTTTCTTGGGAAGTTGAATATTAAAAATCTGTTTAAGAATATTAATGTAGACTTCAGTTGTAACATTTTTAGATGCAAAACCCCAAACATAACGAGTAGCGTGATCAATAGCTATGTGCATATACCTTTTAGATGAATTATAATAGTTAAAACCTCCTACTGAATCTAATGAAATTATATCGAAAGGTAATTCTGCAGGTGGTAATGCCTCCAGAAGACCAAATTTTGGTTGGTGTGATTTTTTGTTCAGTTGGCAGACCTCACAATGCTTGACAAATTGTCTAATATCGTGGGTCATGCTGCTCCAATAGTATTGTGGGGAAATTAAATTTAACATTTTTTGGATTCCGGGATGGCCAAATTCTGTATGGGTATTTATTAGTAATTTCTCTCTCAAGGAGAATGGTACTACAATTTTTTGAAAACCCTTTTTGCGAATTATTACAATGTCATTAACTTTTTGAAATTTAGGCCCTGTTATATTATCTAATTGTTGGTGTTCTTTAATTTCATCTGACGTTAATAAATGACTATGGGGATTTACAGAAAAAGTGGGATTTCTTGAAAGCATGTCTGCTTCAAAATTGGTGGATCCTTTGTTATATTTTACAGTATAATCATACATATTTAATTTTAATGACCATCTGAATAACCTACCTGTTAAATGCTTCACCTTCTTAAGCCATACTAAGGAGGCATGGTCAGTATGTATTGTAAAAGGTTTTCCGTGAAGGTAATAATGGAATTTGTCAAGGGTATCGATTATTGCTAGACATTCCAGTTCTGTGATAGCGTAATTTTGCTCGTAGGGCCTTAATTGTCTCGAGTGGAACGCAATGGGATGCAAGTTCCCCTTTTCATCTATTTGTTTTAAGACAGCACCTACGGCTTCCTTTGAGGCATCAGTATAGACATGGCATGGGAGGTTAGGATTGAATAATTTTAAAATAGGCCTAGAAATTAATGCATTTTTAAGCAATTCAAATGATTGTTGACAGACATCTGACCATTCCCAAGGAGCATCTTTCTTTAACAATTTATTTAGAGGGGATCTAATTTTAGCGTACTTGTCTATGAATTTGTGGTATACGTTTACAGAACCAAGGAACCTTTGCAATTCTTTAACGTTTTTTGGAGGGATTAATTTTTTAATAGTTTCGGTGTTAGCATTGTCTGGTTTTATTTGGCCGTTACTAATTTCATAACCGAGGAAGTCAATTTGAGATTTAGCAAAGTTACATTTGGAAAATTTTAATTTTAGATTTTCTTGACGGCAAATGTTAAATATTGTTTTAAGGTGATCCATATGCTCGGCATAGGAATCTGAATAAACTATAAAATCATCAAAATAATTGGTAGCAAAATTAACTTTGTGTTTATCTAGGATTCTTCGAAGAGCTCTTGCAAATAGAGCTGGGGCATTTTTATAGCCAAAAGGAAGAACCAACCACTCATAAAGACCTTGATTGGTTGCAAAGGCCAACTTCTCTGTGTCTGAAGGATGAAGTGGGATATGCCAGTAGCCAGAGGCTAAATCTAGCGTGGAAAAATATTTGGCATTGACAAGTCTGTCCAAAAGCCAATCTATACGGGGCAATGGTTCCGAGTCAGTCTTACAAATGGCATTGATTTTTCTGTAATCAATACAGAGACGCGTTTTACCTTCTCCTTTTTTATATGCCAGAGTGACGGGAGGGGAATAAGGATTGCAGGACTCTTTATTAAGTTTAGCTTCCAGTAATTCTTGTATTTGTTTTTGAATTTCTTCATTGTCCCTAGGAGATGCACGGTAAGGTCGAAGCGAGATAGGAAGTTCCGAGGTGAGAGTTACCCGCTGAGGTTCCCATCTGACTCTACCTACGTCATATCTATTGCGCGCAAAAATATCCTTGAAGTCGCTTAGAAGCCCTTCCAACTGTGAGTTCTCTTCAGTAGTACAATGACTAAAACTTTTGTCATCATAATCCGAGAGAATTTGAGTATCAAGGTAACAATGTCCCTGTTGAGACAAAATTTCTTGATTTGATTTGGAAGGAGAACGAAGCGGCTTCTTGCAATTCATATCATCCGTTAAAGTTAAAGTATGGTTAAATGAGTTTTCCTGAGAAATTTGATTGAAAATATTTTGATCATGCTTAAGAATGACTCCATCCTGAGTCAGAATATTCGAGTAAAAGTCCATCGATATATGGAATTTTTGTAATTCTGGAGTTCCCAGTATCGCATATGGCAAGAATGACCTAACTAGGTATAAGGTGCTATTTTGCCTGATATTTCCTATTTTGAGAGGTACGTGAAGTTTTTCAGAAATCTGAACTTGTCCTTGGGTTTGATTAACATTAAGAGGATGACAGCTTTGAATAGACGTCATATCCAAGGCTGCAACTAAGTTTTCTGGAATAAGAAAAATGGTACTTCCGCTATCCAATAAAAATGGTATTTGAACCTCATGACAAGTTTCTGAATACGTATGATTATCGTAATTCCCGTATCTGAGGTACCCCGGGACTATAAACCGTCATAAAGCATTATCGGGTATTCCTTGATCAGGGGAATACTCATGGACATTTTGTGATTGAAATTGATTGCTGTGGGTTGTCAAGTTGGGGTTCATTGTTGTCCCTGTATTGCCCTGAACATCATATTTATGGAGTAAAGTATGATGTCTTCGATGGCAATTTTTACAATTCATCTTGGAGGGACATTTATTTGAAAAGTGGCCACCGTGCAAACAATTGATACATAGTTTGTTTAGTTGGACAGTTCTCCAACGGTTATCTAAGGGCATATTTGTTAATTTTCTGCAGGTATGGGTGGCATGCGATTCAAGGCAAACACCGCATTTAGCATTTTCTTGATTTTTGGGGAATTTATATCTATCCGAAGAATCTCGGGAATAATTTGCATTTCTTACATCTGTTTTAGTTGGATTCTCCAACGCTAGCATACTTTTGGCATGAGTCTCTAAAAATTTTAAAAATTCTGTGAGACTAGGCATATCATTATGAGTAAGAGAGAGCTCCCATCGTTCTTTTAGATTATCATTTAGTTTTTGAATTATAATGTAAATTATCATGTTATCCACCAAAGCATTTTGAGTCAAATTCAAAGACTCTAGAATTCGAAGTGACTCATTACAAGTATCTATTATGTCAAAAATAGCTTTAGAGGAAGAGGGGCAATTTTTCATGTTTTTTAAATTGTATAACTTACTTATTTGTGCTATGGCTAAATCTCTAGTTTTATCATAGCGAGCGCAGAGAGTGTCCCATGCATTTTTATAATTGGCTTCCGAGAGAGGAAATCCAGAAATTAATTTATGAGCAGGACCCTTTACACTAGCCAGTAGATATTGCAATTTTGAGACGCCCCCCAACTCCAAATTTTGATCTATAGTTGTAAGAAAAATCTCTTTAAAAGAAAGCCATTGATCAGCTTCTCCGTGAAAAGGTTTTAATTCAAATTTTGGAAGATTAACAGTTTTTACACAAACATTACCTGTAGTTTTATTTAGACTTTCTGAACCACCCTCGCGAATGTTTAAACTTTTAGTTAACTTATTACGTGATGTATTTATTGCTATGTTTAAATTGTCTAATTTAAGTGCAATCTCATTATATTCATCAATTATAGGATCAGTTTCCGATGCATCGCTCTGAAGAATGGCATTTTCATGGAGTTTATTTAATTCGGTTTCAATAATCTTAACCTGTTTAACATATAAATCAAACTCTTCAAGAGTTACAGTTTCATTATCAATTTTGGGATTTATAATATTTTTTATGCGAGTGATTTTTCCCTTAAGAACAGTTTTTTGTTTTTTAATGGCTTCCATTTTTAATTAATTTTATGACAGCTTCTTAAAAATCTAAATATAAACAAATTCTAAATGACCTTCAAAAAATAATAATAATATCAACATAATACAAGCATCTGCATAGAATTGTGAAATGAAATAAATAAAAAGAATTAATTATATAAAATAATTAGACGTAAATATGGATATCCATTTTTTCTTTCAATTTAAAATATAATTACACCTTAAAACCATGGTTTGTAGAAGTAATAAAAACAATAACACTAGAGATATATTACTTACCTTAATCAATTTGTTTTATAATCAAGGAATTAGGGAAAAAAAACATGCGCACTAATATAAACAAATAAATAAATAAATAAAATAGTGTACACTTGTGAGCTCACATATTATAAATTAAATATTCTTTTAATCATAAATCACTGTACCGCCCTTTGAGTATAAATCATGTAGTAGATGTCGAATATATTCACGCAATCTCTCCTGAGATCATAATCACAGACCAAAAACTGCTGTCACATATATTGTTGTCGTATATTCTCTTTTTGAAAAGCAAGAGAAGCAGAAAGAAAAAAAAAATAGATCACAAACATCTTGAGTATCAGTTTCACCCGGTCATAGGAGCGCTTTGACTGATTTATGGCACTACGGAGGATGAACGATCAACACACAACTGCATGCCCCGTTCAGGCAGAAAAATCGCTCTGGTAAGGTGTGAAGAATGGCAGAAAAATAGCATCCTAGTATTCCACGATACAACCCACTTTTTGGATGAAAATTCACGAATCCCGTATTTCAAATCCGGCAAGGCCCGAAGAATGGTAGAAAAATATCTCAGTATCCCAACATGGAATACGCTTGCTGGATAACTCATGACGAGACGTTAACCCCTTTTCAGGGCCTCTTTCGATGTTTCGTGTCAGAATGACCGCTCTCTTTGCTATCCTTTGTGGGTCCGGTATTTTTAATAATGTCCATATTTCGTAGATTATTTTCCCGCACTAGGTATCATCCTGCGGACTATGAAGAACTGTCGCATTTTCATGAAACGACAGACTTCAAGGGGATGAGTTTTAATTACGATTTATTTAAAACATATCAAAATCTTTTCGCAAGTCTTTACATCATGAGTTCTGGAGATCAAGTGCGTAGATGTATAGAAATTTCTCATCTCCCGAGGGGGGTTACCAGTTAAAAAGGCCGTGTGTTTTACTTAAATTAATACGATAAACTTAGGTTTCTTGTTGCCCTGTAAAACCCGTGATTATTAGTCATGGGGCCCGTATCCACATTGAGGGGAGATTTATTAAAAAAATAATAAATAGGTCTGATTTTTTGTATTTTCTTACATATATATATATATATAAGATACCCTGGTGTAATAACGCCAAGTGCTTATATTTTGCATAATTATGAAATAATCAGGTAAATGACACCCATGTGCTCTGCGCAGAAGGGTTTTGAGTCATATAAATCGCAAAAAACAGCTTCAAGTTAATTTGTTTCATTTTTAGGTCTTATTGTTTTTACAAACAACTAAAATTAACGCTTGATCTAAAATTTGCGAGATACGTTTTGTGATGTGAAGACTATCTTTTTATCTGGAAATACTTTGTTAATTACATAAGTTTGTAGTGCATTTCATGTACTTTTAAAATGTTGTTGAAGATTTTGGATATATTCTCGAGATAATTTGCAATGTAAAATGTACTGCGCAATAACTATACCGGGGTAATAACGCCAATCCTTGACATTAATACCCCGGTTGATTCCCTACAGTGGCCGAGCTACATCCGAAATACTGATTCAAATAAACACAGTTAAAACTGTGCAATGTCTCTCATATTTCTATTTAAACGGTCCTTTTTAAGCAAAAAGAAGCTCACGGTCTGATATTCTTTTGCCTCATCCCCCTCCCACACCACATCTTTATTTTTCTTGCACTTTCACAAAAAATTGAACAAGCTTTCAATAGCTTAGAATGCAATTTGTCAATTTCTAAGTTTGTAGAGTTTGTATTTTTAGAATTGGGCTATCTACATGCAATTATTCCATCTTATTTCATAGTTTTGTTTGCATGGCGTTATTACCCATATAAGTGGGTAATAACGCCAAATAGCATGGGTCAAGAAAAAACGCCATTACATTTTATGAATACATATCTGTTAAATTATCTTATTTTATATAGATAGTCAATGAATTGCTGTATCAGATCCTATATTTGTTTGAAAAATACAATCTAAAAATAAGCCGTGAAAATTGGTAGAACCTTAACGTGGCGTTATTACCCGAGGGTACCTTATGTACAGGGTGGTTATAAAAAAAACTTTTCCGATATATGGTGCTCTAGCATCTGGTCCGTTCAACCGATCGTGGTGAGATTTCAGATAAAGTTATTGTGAAGTATGAATTTGGGATTCTGTGTACGGCAACAAAGTAGTGCTCACAGTCACAGTTATAGGTACAGAAACTATCTGCCCAAATTTTAAGATAATATCCCATTAAATCATTGTGAACTGGTTCAATATCAAAAATTAAAACATTACTTTTATTAACATATCCATCCCACCATTTATTACTTGATTTAACATATAAATCATTTTTACATATTGTATAAACACAAAAATCCTTACCTGAACCAGGTTCACCAAATATCCAAATCCCGCAAGAATCATTTAACTCTGATAAATCTCTTTTAAACAAATTTTCAATAGTAGTTTTGTACCGTATATACAACCCCGCACTCTCACATTTAATGGTATTAAATTCACCTTTTTCAGCCTGTAAAATAACTTTAGCAAACTTATCAGAATATCCAATAGCTTTAGGTCGTCTGCGGAACTCCTTAAAATTATCACCCTTTGTGCAATATTGAAAGTTTTGATCAAAAGATCCATTAGATTTCTCAGCATAAGCGCTTGGAACCAGCGCCTGTATACTTGCAAATCTCTTCCGTTTATAACAAGAAATAAAACCCTGGAAATGCTTGCGACCTGTATTCTCACAAGTCTCGATACCATATACCATGTATTCAAATTCCTTTGAGTTGAAACGCGGTTCATTTTCATGATGGGCCAAAAATGCATCCCTTAAAAAATTCATCTACCCAGTAATATATGGCAAATTATAAGTGGTGTAAGATAAATCATATTTCTTATTATTGGTATGAATTTATTGTGTTGTTTAACATAGGTTATAATATAAAAATTCCACTGGAAGATAAAAAAGAAATTATATTTCCTGCTGAAGCATCTGTGTATAATATTATGTGTAAAGTTCCATTTTATTTAACGTGGGATGTAGATGGCCATTGTGCTGAGAAGATGAGTACCGAGCGAGGCGAGGATGATATTCACACCAGGACACTGTACTTTGGAGGAAATTTTCAACAGCAAACAGCGCATGTGAAAACCATAAAGAGCGTTGAACCGAGAGTATGTATCGCAAGAAACGGACTCGTTATGCACGCACAAAAAACAGCTCTTCAAACGCCCCCCCCCTCAATAAAAAAACCCACTATCGGAGCACACAGAAGAAATTTGCACATGACAGAGATTTATTACAACACTCCATCCAGTTCGCTGCAGTAATTCTGGTACGACGTAATTTTGCAGCATTGGTTTATAGCGGGAGCCTATTACAGAAAAAGATACAAATCCCGTTGGTATTACTTCCTAAAAACAAATACGGCCGGGGAATAATTATGCATGAATGCTGCCCTACGCAGTAACTTTTATGTGTAAAGGTACGGACGCCACAGCGTGGGAATTCATGTCTGCCAACTGTACACAATTTTTCGTGTTGACATTGCCAGTTAAGATGAAATGAGCCCCGTCTGTCCATAAGTGAAGAGGCCAGTCCTTATCTTTATCATATTTGATAAGAAATTGATTAGCAAAGTCTATATGTTGTTGATGGTCCCCTACTTTCATCATCTGGAAGCGCTGGTACAGGTAAGAAACATGCGGATTGAAGAGCTCGCTAGCTTTAGCACCGATGATTTCGGTGTATCCAATACAAGAGATGCACCTCTTACAGTTTTGCGTATGTCCTGTAATCACTATGTGATGCACTTCCATAACAGTATCCTCAGGAAGATTTGGTCATCTGGATCGCGGTCTACCACAGATGCAGCCAGTTTCTTCAAAATTATTTGCGAAATCACAAAGAGATTCCGGGTTACATGGGCAAAGCATTCGGCAATGGTTTAGACGGTAAACTCGCAAAGTTTCCGCAGCATTAATCCAATTCTGATAATAGAGTTTTACCAATTCACCAGGAACTTTCGCTGGAAGAGTCACTTCGTCGGCATGTGCAAGCTTGCGACTGAAGAACTAACATTACCATTCTAATTTTGATCCGTTTTCTAAGCTGACTATCTGGCAAACAGCGTTCCGTAATTGGTGTTTTGCCTCTGTCTATGCAAATTTCCTTCGTGCGCCGTGATCATGTTTGTTTTTTGTCGTTCGCAGAGCTTTTTTTTTTAGCGAGAATTAAGCATCCGTTTATTGCGTTACGCGTACCGTCCAACGCTCTTTAAGGTTTTAGCATGCTCTGAACATTTTACAAGGGGAAAAATGGGCGTTGCCATTTGAAAATTTCGAGTTTCTGTCGCTATATCTGCAACCGCGAGGGTCAATTTTTTTCCGTTGACAGAATATTGAGCTTATACCTTGTGAATAACTATATCTAAAATCTCATCTTGATCGGTTAAGTGGGCCGGCAGCTAGAGTTCGATATATCGGCAAAGTTATTTATGACCACCCTGTGTATATAGAAAGTTTCTAAAATAAAATAATTGGAAGAAAAAGTATTCTTGTCACAGTTGCTACAAGATATACTTTTATAATCTGTAATACTATAACATTTATACTAATTAGTTTAAATATTAATAAAGAGCAAAAGGAGAAAATACAATTGACAAGTCACAAATCATATTGATGTATGCGCACCATTTTTATCCCCATTCACAAATGAAGGTGATATTTGTACTTTTAAATTAGCCTTTTTTGGTATTTCAAAAATAAAATGTTTAAAAGAAGTGGTTCTAACCAAAAAATTAATATTTAAAGGATGCATTCCCGAAAGTTGCTTATTCTTTCAGCAGAGGGGTTTTTTGCTTTTGTCAAGTTCGTGTATTAAAGACACTCATCACTTTCATAACAATCTACTCATGCAAATGAATGATGATCCTCCTAGCGTAATATTAGCTGCGAATTTATCAAATCAAATTTGTCACGACAAGATAATATCAGACAAAAATCAAACTTCCTGCTAATATGCTTATGCTTTCTATCTGTGTAAAAATTAATAATAACGTATATTTAAAAAATACGCCTCATTAATTAATAATTACCTATAGTTGTAATAAGTATATTGTAATAACTACTTATAGTTACTTTTTAAAAATGGAGAAATTTTCGTTTTTTGCTTTTCATTTTCTGCCTTAAAAATCTACTTTTATTGATCTTTACCTATAATTCGCAACTTATATTTAATAAAAGGCAACTGGTTCAAAACACGCTTTTTGATTTAATGTTTTACAACAAAACCTGCTTTTCAAATAAATTTTGTTGTGACATGAATACACTATTGTTCATATCGGAATTGCATCCATAAATCTAAATTTTCCAAGTGACACTTTCTTTCAATATAGGATATTTTACAGAAACTTCCATTTTTATTATATTCTTGTGTTAAAAATTGACGGACAAGTTTGATAGATTACTTTATTCGTGGTTGACATAATCTCATGCCACATGCATTAATCAATATTTGAATGACAGAAAACAATATTTCTTCTTTGTAAAATAAAAATTACAACTGTTTCACATTAGATTTAGCGATGTTGTTATGTAAGTGTAATATTCTTTTATCATTTATATAAATATTAAATGATATTTATTAAAAGGTTATGCGGTATTTGTAATGTTTAAAATAGTAATCGAAAATAATTTAAATGTTACTTATTCATGATATATATTTAAAGTCACGTAATTTTATATTGAAATATTTTTATTTCAATAAATTGTGCTATAACAGAAATAAAAGAAAGTTTCACTGTATCAGTTGTTAAGGTATAATGACTTTAAAATTGTTTTGAAAATTAGCGGTGTTGAATATTGCTTTTTAATAAATGTGTTTTTGTGTAATTGCCTCGCATAAGTATATACGCAAAAAACATTTAAAGATTTGTATTTAGTGTATCTTTAATCATTTTATAAATACTATCTGGCAAGTTCAACGTTGTCTAAACCTTAACCTTTTGCTGTAACTTTTTAGATCTATTATAGATCTATTAATAGAATTATAGATCTATTAATCCACTCCTATCCCCCTCCCAAAAAAAGTGGCAGCATTTAAGATTCGTATTTTTCGTAACCGCAAAATCTGTTCAAATTAAGAGCTATTTAATTGTGAAATGAATTATGTTAAAGCAGTCGTCATTGATCTTGGATTTAATTTGAATGCCATTAACCACATTTTATCCAAACCTTCCATAATCACAGATTTTCTTCCAGCTAATAAAGAATTTTAAAATGTTGCTGTCTTACTTTAATTTCCCACAGTACACAGATATTTCCTATTCTCAATACGTTTATTTTTCAAAGATGTTTTCTCTCGAACAAATACAGTTTCTTTCTTCAATATCAAAGATCCAATTGACGACCACAATAACTAGGTGATTTACAGATTTTTTTAAGAATGTGGATTCATTACATTTGGTTTTCTTTGGGCAGACGACGCTATATTATTATTATTAGGCATAAAAGAACATCAAGATTATATTATAAAGCAGGAATTAAACAAATCTACAATAGCTAAATATTACTGGAAATTCAGCCATCCTTTTAATTATAAAGAAAGCTGAAAGGGTTAAACAAGAATACTTATATACGATTTGACAACATTTGTAAAGTATGCTACAAAATATATATGTATATATATACAGAATGTCACAGAAATAATGGAACAAACATTAAGGGGAGGTAGAGGTTAACACATGATTGCGATTTATATAGCAACCCATTGTCGGAAAAAATTTCCTCGCGCAGTAGTTACTACAAAAAGCACACGAAAGAAAGGACACGAACAGGGAGAGAAAACATGTTTTATATTCTTAGTTCTGCAAAAATACAGCGATATCAGTGGAAAGTTCTACGGAATTAGTTGTAAGCATCATTGCAGCTGCTGGGGAAGTTCAGGACATTCCTGGATTTTTTTAGAGAACATTAGATCTTCCATGCACCGGAGATGCGCCTGCATGCATCAAGGCCCGGGGTCGTAATTTCAAACACCTACTTTGATAACGATCGGTGTTTTTTTAATGATATTTTTGTTACTTTTCTGCTGTACTAAGTATAATAAATATATTTTCTCTTTTTATTCGTGTTGTTCTTCTTGCGTTTTGTGTCATCACTACAGCGCCAAGAAAGTGCTTCCGACCATGGGTTGCTTACAAATCTGAATCCTTGTGATCTCCCCTACTTCCCCTTAAATTTCGTCTTAATATTTCTGAGATACCCTGTATATATATACATATACCTGGTGTCCCAAAATGACTGATGGATTTTAAATTTCAATAACTTGCAAACGGTGACAGCTATTGAAAAAATTTTTGCAGGAGGGTTATGTATAATGTCAGGAGTTTTTTTACCGTAATATTTTTTTACTTTAGTTCGCATCTCAAACAATAGGTGGCGCTGATGGCAATCGAAGGTCAGATCGACGCTGCACTCGCACTGATCACCTGGACTACAATTGCCGTCAGCGCCACCTATTGTTTAAAATGCGAACTAAAATAAAAAATTACGGTAAAAAAACTCCTGACATTATACATAACCCTTCTGCAAAATTTTTTTAAATAGCTGTCACCGTTTGTAAGTTATTTAATTTTAAAATCTATCTGTCACTTTTGGGACGCCCGGTATATATATATATATATATATATATATATATATATATATATATATATATATATATATATATATATATATATATATATATATATATATATATATATATATATATATATATATATATATACACTATATTGCCATTGATTATGGGACACTTGCGATTTTAGACATTTTACTAAATATCTAGAAAAATACATGAGGAATCATCTCGAAACTCTTAGTGTATAAATACAATATTGTATACGTCATACATCTCCGTGAAGATCTTTTACCGAAACGCCATAGGGGACCGTCAATATATTAAAAAAGAATGAATATCTATTGAATAACCCTGTCAAAACTAATGTAGCAAAAGCGCTCAAACTCTAGATTATGATTGAATGCCTTATTTTAATACACTGTGTTCATTTTTATGCAAATAGCATGCACACTCGCAGAGTAATTAAGGTTTTTATAAAAATGGTCCCAAATTTTTCCAAGTTTTTCCATTATAATTTTCAGAGTTCTTAATATAAAATAATATTTTTTTAGATTAAAAAGAAGAATTTAGATAAATCAGAATTAAAAAATAATAAAAATTGTATGAAAAATGAGTAGGTTTACTATATAATTTTTTACTGCGCATGCGTCAAAGATATCAAAATTTCATTTGCATATTATGTTAGCTAAATGTATAGAGCAACTTTTGTAAAAATCTCAAAATCATAGCTTGAAAATTCTGAAAGTAATCGTCTATAGAAAAAGGACAAAATCCGTTGTTTCCAAAATGAAGCAAAACAATGAGGGATTTTATCCAAATGCAGTAGTACATCCTATATTGTGTATTCTATATTGACACTAATCAATGAATATATGGATACAGCCCCTCTTGTTTTTGCTTCATTTTGAGAATAACGGATTTTCGACTTATTCAATTGAAGATTATTGTCAGAATTTTCAAGTTATGATTTTGTGACTTTCACATAAGTTGCTCCATACATTTAGCTAACATAATATGCAAATGAAATTTTGATATCGTTGACGCATGCGCAGTAAAAAATTATTTAGTAAACCAACTCATTTTTTATACAATTTTCATTATTTTTTAATTCTGATTACAGGGTACTGTGTACAATATTGTTTGTCACAATTTCTGAAAAAAATAATATTTTATATTAAGAACTCTGAAAATTATAAGGAAAAAACTTGAAAAAATTTGGGATCATTTTTATAAAAAACTTAATTACTCTGCGAGTATGCATGCTATTTGCATAAAAATGAACAAGGCTTATTACAATAAGGAATTCAATCACAATCTAGAGTTTGAGCGCTTTTGCTACATTAGTTTTGACAGGGTTATTCAAAAGATATTCATTCTTTTTTAATTTGTTGACGGTCCCCTTTGGAGTTTCGGGAAAAAATCTTCACGGAGATGTATGACTTATACTATTATATTTATACACTAAGAGTTTCGAGATGATTCCTCATGTATTTTTCTAGATATTTAGTAAAATGTCTAAAATCGCAAGTGTCCCATAATCAATGGCAATATAGTGTATATTCTAAATAGTGGTGAGAATACAAAATAGATGTTGTCAAATGTGGCAGTCCTGCTACGAGAATTGTCCATATATTTATTGAAAACACATACATTCGGAGTTAAATTTTTCATACAGTTTTATTCTTCAAAATAGGACATTTAAAAGAAACCTTTCAATTTTATCTGTTCTGATCATAAAATCTGTCAAAATATTTTGAAAAATGTTTTTAATCTTGGTTAACACGATCTATTGTGTCACGTACATTAATCATTGTTAGATGGAAAGGGTCTGCTTTAAGGAATCTTTAAGATGCTTTAAGGAAAAGAAACAATGTATCCGTTTTGTAAAATGTGTTAAATTTTTTAACGTCATTTTAATATCACTATGAGAATTTATAGCTATGATATGTGATATGAAATAGTGAACATCAGCGGCATATATTTTAAATTGTTAAATATTACTGAAAGTCCGCCGACGCAAATATATATAAACTTCACTATAAATAAAACTATTGTAACATGATATAAAAAAATAAAAAAATATAATAAAAACCATCTAATAAATTGTTGTTAAACGTATGAAATTGATGAAAAATTATGTAATCCCTTTTTATAAACCAACGAAACAGAACAATCGTAAAAATATGTAGTTATATGCATTTTTTTACTCTATATTCTAGCTTTTTTAAAGAAAAATCTTCTTTTTATGATTTGACAATATTTGCAAGAGAATTATACTACAAAATGTATTTTTTTAAATAGGGGTGGGAACACAACATAAACATGGCCGTCTGCAGCAAATCTACTGCAAGAATTGTCTAAATATTTAGTGAAAACACATTCCAAATTCATAAATGTTTCATTCAGTTTAATTCTTCAATATATTTTATTTTAACGACTATTTTAGTTTGGTCATAAAAACTGCTAAAATGTTTTGAAGTACCTTTTATACCTTATTCGTCACGGTCTATTGTGTCACGTACATTAATCATTGTTAGATGTTCCTTTAAGGAAAGGGAACAATGTATCCGCTTTGTAAAATATATTACATTTTTAAACGTCATTTTAATATTACTAAGAGAATTTTCAGCTATTGTATGTGATTTGAAATAGTGACATTAGCGGCTATGATTTTAAAATATTAAATTATATTCAGAGTACGTTGACGCAAATTTATATAAACTTTCTATAAATAAAACCATTGTAACATATGGCATTTACCAAGAATTAAGAGATTGTTATAAAAATCATCTAATAAAGTGATGTTAAATGTATGAAATGAATCAAAAATCATGTAATCCCTTTTTATAAACAAATGAAACAAAACAATAGTAAAATTATATAGTTATATGCCTTTTAGGTAGATTTCATATGAAATACTACCTATTGCAATCGCACCAGTTAATATATATA
The DNA here is from genome assembly GCA_964019185.1 of Maratus speculifer. Taxonomy (NCBI): domain Eukaryota; kingdom Metazoa; phylum Arthropoda; class Arachnida; order Araneae; family Salticidae; genus Maratus; species Maratus speculifer. The sequence goes on from OZ025302.1 coordinate 150,781,462, forward strand.
TATATCACTTTTATTGGACACGATAACTTCTGTAATTCTTCACCTATCTCCACCAAACTGGTACATAAAATCAAAGGGGATAAAATCTCGGCTAAGTTCGTTAATGGGAAAAATCGGACCAAGGGGGTCGGAATAGGCGGCGTTTTTGTGAAAACCGAAAAAACGCCATAACTCCTTTATTAAAGTAGATATCGAATCGGTTTAAAGTTTATATTACTTCTTAAAATTGGGCCAAAAGTTTATGCATGACAGATTTTTGCTAAATTTAGAAGTGGGCTCAAGGGGCGAACAGGGGTTTTGAGAGAAAAAAATTCATAACTTCGTCAATTTTCAAGATATCAAGTCCAACTAAATTTTTTGTAAATGTTCTTAATATTATCTAAAACTTTTGTATTTACAAGTTTTTGATAGGATCAACTTTTACCGATGAAAAAAAATTGAAAACGAAAAGAAAAAGGGCGGTGAAAAAAGAGAAAAATCCATAACTCCGTCAATATTTAAGATATCAAATCAGATTAAATTTATTTTACATCTTCTCAAAAATATCTACAACTTTTATATTGACAAGTTTTACATAGGACCAATTCGTATAGCAAAAAGAAATTAAACAAAAATAGGAGTTGGAGAAAAAACTTCAAATCCAAACTGCTTATATTCTGACTCATTTTTAAATTCATTTTTGATTTTCATCGCATCCAAATGATAGATCCTCTTACTTAGAAACTGTATAAAGTGACGCATTGGTCAATTTTCTGATAAAGACAGTATATATTTCAAAAAAGGCTACCAAAAAGGGTATTTTGAACAGAATTTCCCAAAGTCATCGGGACTGAAAATTTAAGGAAGTATTCAAATAAGAAGTTGCGTTTTTTTTTCTGACTCGTTTTTAAATCCATTTTTGTTCTCAAACGCATCCAGTTTGCAGATCCTCTTATTTAGGAACTATATAACGTGATGCGTTGGTCAGTTTTTGGATAATGATGGAATATATTTCAAAAAAGGCTACCAAAAAGGGTATTTTTAACAGAATTTCCCGAAGTCTTCGTGACTGAAAATTTAAGAAAGTGTTCAAATAAGAAATTGCGTTTTTTTCTGACTCGTTTTTAAATCCATTTTTGCTCTCAAACGCATCCAATTTGCAGATCCTCTTATTTAGGAATTATATAATGTGATGCATTGATCGGTTTTTTGATAAAGACAGAATATATTTCGAAAAAGGCTACCAAAAAGGGTATTTTGAACAGAATTTCCCGAAGTGTTCGTGATTTGAAAATTTAAGAAAGCTTTCACATAGCAAATTGCGTTTTTTATGACTCGTTTTAAAATCCATTTTCGCTCTCAAACGCATCCAATTTACAGATCCTCTTATTTAGGAACTATATACTGTGACGCATTGGCCAGTTTTTTGATAAAGATAGAATATATTTTTTAAAGTGCTGTCAAAGTGATTATTTCGCAAAAAATTTTCCGAAGCAATCATGATTAAAGAATTAAGGATGTATTCAAACAACAAATCGGTTATTTTATGACTCATTTTTAAATTCAATTTTTTTCTCAAATGCATTCAACTGTCAGTTTTTTGTTATTTAGGAACTGTATAATGTACTGTTTTGGTCTTTTTTTTTAATAAATTCAGAATTTATTTCAAAATATGTTGTCAAAATGGGCATTTGAGCTGAATTTTTCTTAAGATGATTCCGATAAAACCAGTTTTTGCACAAAAATGAAATTAAAAGTTTTTCATAAACGACCAAATGAAGTTATTAAACTGGGTTTATCTCTAATCATATATTTTTTGTTGTTGAAATGAACACTCTTCGAAATCTACCTCCGCCTATAGGCCCAGCCGACAGGGATTTTTTCTATTCTATATTCTACTTTTTTTAAGAAAAATCTTTTTTATATGCTTTGACAACATTTGTAAGAGAATTATGCTACAAAAAGTATTTTTTTAAGTATTTATGTGAACACAATATAAACGTAGACATCTGTACTAGATCTACTGCAAGAATTGTCTAAATATTTAATGAAAATACATTCCAAAATCTAGAATTTTCATTCAGTTTAATTCTTCAATATATATTATTTTAGCGATCTTTCTAGTTGGGTCATAAAAACTGTTAAAATATTTTGAAAAATGTTTTTTAGCTTGGTCGTCACGATATATTGTGTCACGTACATTAATCATTGTTAGATGTTGCTTTAAGGATAGGAAACAATCTATCCTCTTTGTAAAATATATTAAATTTTTTAGCGTCATTTTAACATTACTATGAGAATTTATAGCTATGATATGTGATATGAAATAGTGAAAATCAGCGGCATTTATTTTAAATTGTTAAATAATATTGAAAGTCCGCCGACGCAAATATATATAAACTTTTCTATAAATAAAACTATTGTAACATGATAATAAAAAAATAAAAAATAAATAATAAAAACAATCTAATAAACTCTTGTTAAACGTATGAAATTGATGAAAAATTATGTAATCCTTTTTTATAAACAAACGAAACAAAACAATAGTAAAATTATGTAGTTTTATGCCTTTTCTATTTTATATTCTACTTAATATTCTACTTTTTTTAACAAAAATCTTTTTTATACGCTTTGAAAACATTCGTAAGAGAATTATATTACATATTGTATTTTTTTAAGTAGTGGAGCTAACACAATATAAACATTGTGGTCTGTAGCAGTCCTACTGCAAGAATTGTACAAATATTTATTAAAAACACATTCCAATTTCCTAAACTTTACATTCCATTTTATTCTTATATATAGAAAATTTTTAAGAAACTTTTCAATTTTATCTGTTCTTATCATAAAAACTGCTAAAATATTTTGAAGAATGTTTTTAATCTTGGTCGCCACGATCTATTGTGTCACGTACATTAATCATTGTTAGATGCTGCTTTAAGGAAAGGAAACAATGTATCCGCTTTGTAAAATATATTACATTTTTTAACGTCATTTTAACATTACTATGAGAATTTATAGCTATTGTATGTGATATAAAATAGTGAACATTGGCGGCATTCATTTTAAAATGTTAAATTATATTCTAAGTGCTCCAACGCAAATATACATAAACTTTCTATAAATAAAACTATTGCAACATATGATATTTACCAAAAACCAAAATTAAGAAAATACTATAAAAATCATCAAATAAACTGTTGTTAAACATATAACATTGACCAAAAATTCTCAATCCCTTTTTATAAACAAACAAACAAAACACTAGTAAAATTATATAGTTATGAAAAAAGTGAATAACAAGTGAATGAATATAGAAGTAAGCTTATATTGTAAACCAGTTGTCAGAGGTACATAATTTGCAAATATCAGGAAAAAAACATTCGATTTTTTTCATAGATCAAGCTATGAGCTAAAAAAATTGATTTTCCATGCACAATATATACTATTTGAATAATAAAATGAAATATAGAATAGCAAGATAAAACATTAAATGTATTAATATGAAACAATAATAATATTTTTATTCATTTATACTAGTTTACCCTATAAATTTAGATATGTAACAAAATTCTACCTAATAACACATGCTCATTTTTTTAATGCTATCTTTCATACTTAACTGTTAGTATATATAATTAGTAGCTACAATATAGTGAGATCCAAAATGAATACAGCAGTTACAAACAGCTATAACTCTCTAATTGATAAACAAGTAAGAAAAACCATGCATTAATCATGGATTATAAACACTTTCCCACACTTCAAGGAATATTTAAGAAAACTTCGTTATCCAGGGAAATAAGATATTTCTGTCTTTATCCAAATATGTATTACAATACTTTTGACAGCCCTATAGTGATCTTTCTGCTGATATACAGTCTATATAACTGAGAAATTTAGTTTAGCAAGAAAGCGCCTTACTGATTGATATTTTCCTTTCAACAATTTATACTAATAGATGGTAACATGCTTGAATACTTTTGTTAAGATATGTAGTTTACCTAGTACCTTTAATACACGAAAGTATTTTGCTAAAATTTAATTCCTACAAAAAACACTTTAAATTACTTAAATCACATTTGCAGATATTAATATCCAAAGTCGACTATGCATCTAGTTCTTACCGTGACCCTGTATATAAACCTATTTATATTCTACAAACATTTATTTGTAAACTTAATGCAGTTCAACATAAAAATGCATAACTTATTTAAAAACTACCTTTATGTAAATTACGCGCATATTCAGTATCCTTTCCGAGATCTTTTGTATAACCTTGTATATCTTAATCATGTAACCATTAGTATTTATACCCACCATATAATCTGCATTCATTTAGTGAAACTGAAAAGCGCATATCGTAATTAAAAATGCATTTCATCCATCCAACAGTCATCATTCATAATACACAGTACTTTGGATAGAATGTAGTATTTTAAGTCTTTTGTGCGTCCCTGTAATTGCTGCCCACTTCGCATTATGCATGAAATAACTCATTTTAAGCCTCAGCGACATATATCAATTTGATTATACCTCAAATCGTTTACCATAATTAAATTATGTCGCAAACATTTCTCCCACTTTATCATTATGTAATGGAATTATTTTGTGTGTCCCTGTAAATGAATAATAACTCTTCGTCTCACTGCATACTTTACAAAACGCATATTTTAGTGCACTCCGTAGATGCATATAAATTTGAATATGTTTGGGAGGGTATAATATCTTTATAATTTATTTGAAACGTCTTTTTCCCAAAGACTGTAATGTAATGGAAAAATTTTGGCTGTCTCTGTAAATAAACTAATCATTGTAAAAACTTCCTTTTCAACAAAGTTTGTGCTAGAGTAAAACTTAATAATATCCAAAAATTCCATGTTATTCCGTGTATATTTAGGAGAGTTAGAACGCGTACAAGTGTTAAAAATATATCAATAAAATTTACGATGAGTATAGACGGAAGTTCAAATTTTGTTCGTAATGCACAATGAACTGGAAGACTGGGAACCCGCGAGTTCAGACTACGCAACGACCAGGTTTCCGGATCATTGCGACCTTAATAAAATTAGAAGTGTCGGATCCTATACTAAAGGGATTGTTTTAGAATTTCCAATTTTTTGCACTATCATCGCACTGCAGAGTGATACAGTCTAGTACCTCCAAAAGCTAACAACACACGCACACATATATGACAACATCTTTTAATTATTCAGGATTCGTTTCTTAGACAAACATGTTTCCAACTGGAAATTTTATTTAATAAACGTTTTAAAATGAAATCTAGTAAGTGTCATGTTGAAAGAGGACACATTTTCTTATATATTCCGGTTTTAAACTTGTTTGCCTTGTTCAGACTCCGGCATAATTAAGATATGTTGGCATTTATGTGCGCATATGGATAACGGATGTTTGAGCAAAAACGCTGCATGACTTGAAATGGACTACCACTTGGATGTCATGATAACATGTTATGATGAATGACATGAGTAATATAGATAAATTCATTTTTGAATTTTATTTTTAATTCTATGTAATTGTTACCGATAAATTCTCAATGATTAATAAGACATCGGATGATATGGATATGGTGATACGATAGGGTGATAGGATATATTTGGAACTTTTAAATTACCCTGGATTTATACAACTTGCAAAATATATAAGAGCGGACTGGTAATTTAAAGGGGGTTACTTTTGTTCTTTAAGGTATGTTATTTTAATAAAATAGTGGATATTTTTATTGTTATTTAAAAATAATTAGATAATTATGGTAAACAGTCACACAAGTAATATATGTTTGCACTTAAAAAGTAACATACCGGAATAAACGTATTTTCCATTTGGGAATTAAAACTTATTTGTATTAAATAAATTCAGGATGTCATTATTGAAAGTACATCCAAAAATGTGAAACTTCAGACACCTTTTACTTTCAGATTAGGTAATTTTCCAGAAGCTTTCACTTTTATTATACCCTAGTCATTAAATTGCTGAAATATTTTGATAGATGGTTTTCTTTTTGGTTGACGTAATCTCCGATAGCATACATTAATCATTGTTCGATTTTACTTGAAGGAAACAAGGCAGTTTTGTCATTTATTATGATAAAATTACAAATTTTATGTTCTTGCTAGTGATATTAATGTGCAACGTTACATTTTTTTCCTCTCATATCTGTACATATTCATATAAATCAGCAAAAATTTTTATATCTGATAATCTTAGTGACTCAAAGCAACACAGAATTTAATGAATTAGCGTTTGGAGATATAGTGTTTAATTAAAGCATATTTAATTCAGATTTTTCAATTAATTAAAAGTATAAAAACATGTTGTAAATATATTTTAATGAAAATCTACGTCTCTAATATAAAGTATGTATATGATATTCATATTTTAAAATACAGATTAATTTAAATAACAAATAACAAAAAAAATCAACTTTAAACATTTCAATATAAACCCCACAAAAAATTAATAAAATATTCTAAATAAGAAAAAGCATATGCTAAGACTTTTTTAAATGTTAACCAAACCAATAAATACTGACCAATAATGACTAAACCAATGTTTTTATGGTTTTTGATTTATTCTTTAGACATTATACAGTGCTGGTCTAAAAGTAAGTAAAAACAAATAGTGTTCGCAGATCGTATCGCAGAGGTTTTCGTTTAACATTTCTTTCAAAATAACAGATCCTTTAATAAATAAATCCAAATTGTAATTTATAATTATTAAACTCTTGCATAGATGGCAGCGAAAAAAATCTAATTTAAAAATAATTATGAAATTAAGTTATTTATTTAATTAAAAATAAAAATATTTGAATTATTTACATTAAAAATTATTCGAATAAAATCCAAATTTCCATCTATTTGAAAATCTGAAAAAATAGCGGTGATATAGAAAACAAATTTTAATTTCTAAAAGAGAAAATTAAAATGCTTGATCACTAATAAATCGCAATAGATTTTTTTAATAGAACTAAAATTCGATTCAAAAACATATTATGACTGTCAGATGAACGAAAACCTAATAATATGGACACTTAAATTGGCAAAAACATGAAGTTTCTTTTAATTCAATCCATCTTATTATGAAAATTTCAATTTGTGGTTCCCGGGGCTCGAACTAAGAATCTTATGTTTACTAGAAAAACGTTTTATATAAGGCTATGACGTCTAAAAGTGAAATTTTCAAATTAATGTTCCCTTTGAAAATTTAAATTGCGAAAATGAAATGATGATACTGGAAAAATAATTTAATAAAATAATAGCCTTTTTAAAATTATTATGATTTTTTTCGTGTGAAACGAGATATTCAGCAGTAAGTACAAAAAATTAGAATTATCTGACTTGTACAGTTTTTGTATATGGAAGCTGTGAGGACACACAGAGGACAGAGGGTTTCGTCTGATGAACGGAAGCCTAAAATGAACAAATAGAAAAAATAAATTTATATTATTATTATTACACTTTGTAGTACGTTAAAATCACGGGTTAAATATGAAATGTTCGGGTTCAAATGTTTTTGTGTTTTCTGAAATGTTTACACTCTTAAAACGAAAGAGCTGATTTGGCTTCTCATGAAAGAGCTGTAATTTTTTCGATCATAAAAGAGTTGTTTTTCAACCGATTAAATCTTCTTGATCTAAATTGGTTATTTAAATAGCTCAACTTCATTTAAATTGCTTAAAACTCGAGTTATTTCAACTCTTTTTTGAGAAGCTGCATTTCAACATTGGGATGAGTGGATTTCAGCTCAACTTGAGCTATTTTGTGGCTGACTTTTTAAGAGAGTATCCTTTTTACCTAATATTTCTAAATAACCAAGCTTTATTAAAGATTTCATGAAGTTTTGGAAAAGTTTCAAGATCTATGCTTAACGCGTTATTTTTCTTTCTTTTTTATAGTGTATGTTTATATATTAAACGATAACCATACATAAAACACTGTTAAATTTAAAATATTTTTGAAGATAATATAAAGAATTTTAACCTTTATATAGGGCATCGTTACATTTAAATCCCGTTATATAATTTTAATATTTTGGTTTGCTGCTTTTTATGTTTCGACAAAAGTGTAGATTTTATCGGCATATAAAGAATCTAGTAACGAACAAATTAAATGTGTTTAAAAACATATTGGAAATACATTTATAAATATTTGTAATGAAAATGAAAGACGAAATGGGGATTTATAAAATAGATTTTTATAATAATAGAAAGTAATTAGATTTTGTAAGGCATAAATGTCATTATATAAATAGATCTTATACAACAGAAATTGTTTTAGAAAAGTTTGGTACCACATTTCGAATATCGGATGATTACAAATATATTTTTTAAACAAAATTACTTTCTTAATTTCCTATGAAAAATTTTATCTACAGATAATTATATTGATACCTTTAGCTTGATGCAAGTAAGTCCTCATTATTAACTAATGAATAGTAAATATAAATATTTAAAATTTTAGGAAATATTTCATATCTCAATGTGAGTAAATCCCTTTTAATCAATTTTAACATTTTTAAACATATCTCAATTTCTTAAATTTTACCTTAAATTGGAATCGATAACGCATATGGTATTCATCATACCGAATTCCTTGTAGAATTTAATTCTAAACAATTCTTGGTTACAGATTCTAATATTCATATTTTCGGGTTGAAGAATTTTAAAGATATATTTTCTAAGTTAGTAAACGAATAAACACAGAATAATTCAGTATATTCTATAAATTGTTATTAGTGTGAAATCTAGTACTTATAATTCACTACAAATTAAGCAGAAATGTATTAAACTTCAATTAATTTTACAAAGTAATTGTAATTTACAAAGTAATGTCATTTTTCATAACATAACATATTTACTACAGATCATAATACAACAAATTTGAAAATTTTGTAGTCACGTGTGTTAAATGTGAGTTTTAAAAATGTTATGATTAGAGTAAAGAGCATGGTATATTTCATGCCCGACCACCCGGCGTTAATTAATCTGCAGCGCATGATATGTACCAGATGTCACGCTAATAACAATTTTCAGAATATTGAGAATAATTATGTATTTATCCAACAGTTAACTTAAATATTTCAACTAGAAAGGTCTCTTATTTAGCTAACTACAAACAGCTGAATATTAGATTGTGCACTCAAGGGGTATTGAGAATTAAGTAGATAAGTTTTAAACTTCAAAATATTTTGTAGGGAACTTAATGTCAATACTTCACAACGTATCATGTATAATACAACTCATAACATAGCAAATAACGAAATTTGTGAAAATGTTAAATGAAAATGTTTTTAAAAGTATTATGACAAAGATAAAATTAGAGTAAATATTCCGATATTCCGAACACAATTTGTGGCACGTATCTCGGTCGCTCGTGCCCAAGAGATTATAATAAACGCACAGTGTCATATTATTAGGATTAATTTGACTGTCAGTTAGTGTTCAATTAATTTACATTAAACGTTTGAATACGACGTGGGGGGCTTCTTTCAGTTACTTTTAGTGTTATATATATATATATATATCTATACATATGGGGAATATGGGACGAAATACAATGTTCAGCTGATCATACGTGCAAAAATTGCAATTTTTTTTCCAAACATTCCTCTTTTTTTACTATATCTTTTTTTAAGTTTGCACGAACTTAAGACGCATAATGGATATATATTTTAGAACAAAATTCCTTTTTTAATACCAATACTATGACCATTCACAACATCTCATTTAATTTTTTTGATAGGTTAATTAGAATAATTTCTCATTAATAATTAAAGAATCTTAAATATAACTATTTTCAATTTAAGAAAATATCTCATTTTATATGTGATTATATTTAAATCAATCTTAATCATTTTAGTGTTGATAAACATATTTCAACTTCTTAAAATGTACATGTCAGGACCATCCAAAATAAGTAAATTGCATGGTATTTAACATATCCAATTCTTGTATTGATTTATTTTTAACATCTCTTCAGAACATAATCTAATGTTCAGCTGTTTGTGTTTTGCTGAATAGGAGAATTTTGTAAATGTTATTTTTAAGTTAACTAACAAATAACTACTCAATTGTTTACGATATTCTGAAAATTGCTATTAGTCTGACATCTGGTACATATTATTCACTGCAAATTAAGTAGAAAAGTTTTAAACATCAATTTATTTTACAAGGTAATTAATGTCATTACTTCATAACACAACTTGTTTTATACAACTCACGACACAATAAATTATAAAATTTATGAATTCGAGTGTGTAAAATGTCAGTTTAAAAATATCCAGATTAGAATAAATTTAGACTATACATTCCAACAAATTGCATTTTTAATTCATCTGTTTAAGGATATAGGCGTGAATGTGTAAGAATACAATGTCAGATAGATATGATGCAGGGTCAGGTGGGGTAATTATGACAGGGGTAGTATGTCAACCCCTATAATGGAGGAAATGTGTGTGGTAAAAATTTATTTCTTTAGCTAGATAAGATGTAGGGTCATGTGGGGCAATTATGACAGGGGTATTATGTCCACCCCTATAATGGAGAAAAAATTGTGTGGTAAAAATTTATTTCACGCTTAAAAATTAATCTTATGAAGTAATTTTCATCGAATATATTTCTCATTAATATTTAATGAATCGTAAATTTAAATATTTAAAGCATAAGAAAGATCTTAATTTATATCTGAATCAATCTTAATCAGTTTTAGCGTTCATAAACATATTTCAACTTCTTAAATTGTACATGTCAGCACTGTACGAAATAAGTAAAATTCATGGTATTTAACATACCCAACTTCTTGTATTAATTTATTTAAAACATTTCTCCAAAGGATAATCTAATATTCAGCTGTTTGTGTTTGGCACAATAGGAGAATATTCTAAATGTTATTTTTAAGTTAATTGACGAATAACAACTGAATTATTTACGATATTTTGAAAATTGCTATTTGTGTGACATCTGGTACATCTGGTACACCGCAGATTAAGTAGAAAAGTTTTAAACATCAATTTATTTTACAAGGTAATTAATGTCATTACTTCATAACGCAACTTGTTTAATAACACTCACGACACAATAAATTATAAAATTTATGAATACGAGTGTGTAAAATGTCTGTTTAAAAATATACAGATCAGAATAAAATTAGAATAAACATTCCAACAAATCACACTTTTAATTCATCTGTTTAAGAATATAGGAGTGAATGTGTAAGAATACTGAGTCAAATAGATAAGAAATAGGGTCAGGTGGAGTAATTATGACAAGGGTAGCTTGGCCACTCCTATATTAGAGAAAAAAATATGTGGTAAAAGTTTATTTCACGCTTAAAAAGTAACGGAATAAATTATTTTTCTTTGACTCTATTTCTCATTAATATTTAATGAATCGTAAATATAAATATTTAAAATATAAGAAAGATCTCAATTTATATCTGAATCAATCTTAATCAATTTTAGCGTTCATAAACATATTTCAACTTCTTAAATTGTACATATCAGCACTGTACAAAATAAATAAAATTCATGGTATTTAACATACCCAACTTCTTGTATTAATTTATTTAAAACATCAGAGGATAATCTAATATTCAGCTGTTTGCGTTTAGCTGAATAGGAGAATTTCTTAAATGTTTTTTTAAGTTAACTAACGAATAAATACTGAATTATTTACGATATTCTGAAAATTGCTATTAGTGTGACATCTGGTACACCGCAGATTAAGTAGAAAGTTTTAAACATCAGTTTACTTTACAAGGTAATTAATGTCACTATTTCATAACACAAGTTGTTTAATACAACTCACCACACTATAAATCATAAAAATTATGAATTCGAGTGCGTAAAATGTCAGTTTAAAAATACCCAGATTAGAGTAAAATTAGACTAATCATTCGAACAAATTGCATTTTTTATTCTTTTGTTTAAGAATATCGGCGTGAATGTAAGAATACTGTGATAGATAGATAAGTTGAAGGGTCAGGTGGAGTAATTATGACAGGAGTAGTATGTCCACCACTATAATGGAATAAAATATGTGTGGTTTAAAAAAAAATCATTAGCTAGATAAGATGTAGGGTCAGGTGAGGCAATTATGACAGGGGTATTATGTCCACCGATATAATGGCGAAAAAATTGTGTGGTAAAAAGTTATTTCACGCTTAAAAATTAACCTTATAAAGTATTTTTCATCGAATATGTTTCTCATTAATGTTTAATGAATCGTAAACATATATATTTAAAATTTAAGAAATATCTCATTTTATATCAGAATAAATGTTAATCAAATTTAACGTTTATAAACATATTTCAACTTCTTAAATTGCACATGTCAGCAATGTCCAAAATATGCCAAAATAATAGTGTGAATTGGTTGATAATCAGTTTGTGTTTGCCTCATATACATTAAATGTTTACATATGACGTGTGAGTGATTGGTGAAGAAATCCCAAAATATTGCTGAAAAAATGGTTTTTTCATTTGTTAATTTAATGATAAAGTGTTTTGAAGGAGATATTAAACGAAACCTTCTATGCGATCTGCAACCACATTTGCCTACTTGTTTATTATGACGTTTTTAATTATGCTCGTTAAGACGCACCCTGCATACATATTTTAAAAGAAAATTCTTTCTGTAATGCCCAATGAATTTGTCATCGATAACATCTCCTTAGATTATTTATTGACACTTTTAGGATTATGAGAATATCTTTTTATCAATAATTAATCAATCTATTAAATCTATTAAATATAAATATTTCAAATTTATGAAAATATCTCATTTATATCTGAATATGTCTAAATCTGTCTTAATCCAATTTATCTTTTATAAACATATTTCAACTTTTTAAATTGTACATGTCAGTACGGTCCGAAATAAGTAAGATACATGGTATTTAACAAAAGAAACATCTTGTATTAATTTATTTTCAACATCTCTTCAAAAAAGAATTTAATTTGTGGTTAGCTGAATTGGAGACTTTGCTAGACGTAATTTTTGACTTATCAGTTGGATAAATACTGAATTATTTACGATAGACTGCAAATTGCTATTATTGTGACATCTGGTACACATCATTCACTGCAGATTAAGTACAAAAGTTTTAAACTTCAATTTATTTTACACGTATTTAATGTCTTTACTTCTTAACGCAACATGTTTAATGCAACTCATGCCATAACAAATTACGAAATTTATAATAATGTTAAATGAAAATGTTTGTAAAAATTTTCTGCTAATGGTAAAATTAGGTAATATGTATTTGGGAATAACACATTTTGTGGCACGTATGTTACTCGTCCTCAAGGGATAAAAATAAATACATAGTAGTATCCAGTGTCTCTTTGATCAGATTCCCGGAAATCGAAGTTTTTTTGCATTATGACTTTTTAATGTTTGCTCGAACTTAAGACGCATTCTGCAAATATATTTTAAATCTTTTTTCTTTTATATTGCGCAATGAATTTGTCCATAGATAACATCTCATTATATTACTTACTCGCACTTTTAGGTTAATGAGAATAATTTCTCATTAATAATGAATGAATCATCAATATAAATATTTGAAAATAAAGAAAATATCTCATTTTATATCTGAATATATCTCGATCAATCTTAATAGAATTTAACGCTAATTTCTCTTAAACAATGAATGAATCCTCAACATAATTATTTAAAATTAAAGAAAGTATTTGAATTTATATCTGAATCAATCTTAATAGAATCAATCAATCTTAATAGAATTTAGCATTTTTAAACATATTTCACATTCTTAAATTTTATGTGTCACCACGGTCCGAAATAAGTAAAACGCATGGTATTAAATTTATCCAACTCATTGTTTTAATTTATTTTCAACATCTCTTCAGAACTGAATCTAATATTAAACTATTTGTGATTAGCTCAATAGGAGACTTTTCTAAACGCAAATTTTAAGCTAATTAATGAATAAATACTGAATTAGTCACGATATTCTTAAAATTGCTATAAGTGTGACAGCTGTTACATATTATTCACTGCAGATTAAGCATAACACTTTTAAACTTCAGTTTATTTTACAAGATAATTAATGTCATTCATGTCTCCATAGCACAACAAGTTTAACACATCTCATAACGCAATAAATTATAAAATATACGAAGTCGAGTGTGTAAAATGTCACTTTAGAAATAACATGATTAGAATTAAATTAGATTAAACATTCCGACAAATCACATTTTTAATTTATCTGTTTATAGTCGTAAATATAGGCGTGAATGTGTAACAGGTAAGAATTTTGTTTTAAATAGATAGGGTGTATAACTGTATTGCCAATTTTCTAATTATAATAATAGATAAGAAAAATATTTTTCTAATAAATAACGATATATGTTCTTCTTACCTTCCGGGTTCTGTGGGATGCACGGTGTCGCCACCCCGTCTTCAAACGCAGTTGATGTAAAATTTACAAGCTGCTGTCTTTAAGAGTTCTGTGAAACTTCTCAGGTTTGGGGAAAGTGTGTTCCTATACACTATGTAGTAGACAATGTGGTGTTGATCACCAGCCCCGGGTAACTTACCGTAAGAAAACTTCGCACGCAAAAAAAAAACTCCGAGAGAGATACACAGTTATTTTAACAGCATGTATCTTTATTTTTTAGAGAATGAGCCGAGGGCCCGCGCAGGGGCGCACTATTAAAGCAGAGCAGAACTACATCTTTAGCACATCGTGGTCAGCAATAAAATGGCAAAATACAGTCATAAGCTTGGACGCCAAATACAGGGGAAATTTTGGCGACAGATATGGTAGACGGAGAATTCAGACTGAGAATAAACTCTTGCGGTTTTAGTAACCTATCCAATAGGGTTGCTAAAATTCTTATAGCCCGGGAACAGCGATAATCAACCCGATTGCATATTTTTGACAAAGAGATACTATAACCAGATGTGCGCTTACAGATTAAAAAGGGCAAGTCAGCAAAATCAAACAGAAACAGTAAAATAGCTATTTCTAACTTTAGCCGTTAATTGGGAAGGGTGAAAATTGGGTGCGTGAAATATTAATTGACTCGACAGCTGCAAAATTTCTGACTAAGTCCACAGAATTTTATTTATATTAACAATAAATGTGGTTTCTGACAAACGACAGATGTTTCAGAAGAACGCAACAGCAATTCGTGAGAAAAGAAATTGTTTTTTGAAATCTACAGAGATCCACAAAAGTTAATAAATTTAACTTCCATTAGAGAGTGGGAAAGAAAAGAATTAAACTATTAAATGTAGAATTCACTTCGATTAATGAGTTTATTAGTGAAAAGAAAAGTTAAAAAATATAAGAATCTACTAAAGGGAAATTAATTACTGATTTTATGATAGGGAAAAGATATGTAGCAAGAACTTCGCTACACGCGTGCAAAAATAATTCAATTTTTACGTTAGTTATTGCTTAAATTCGTTTTTATAGCATAGGTGCTTCGTTACAGAATCGGTGCTTGGAAAACTGAAGACATAAAATGCCGGAAAAGCGTGGTTTTTTTTTTCTTACAATGAAGCATAAGAAAATAATATAAATGTCGCTGTACGAAAAGATAAAGCACATGTGTTATGGATTTTTGTAAAACGATTAACTGTAATTAAAAGGATTTATATATTCCTAAAATAAATATCCCTTTAAAATAGTATATACTTATTTAAGCTAAATTTATTTATATTTCGAATAAAAGACTACATCAGACCATGGACTTCAATTAACAGAAAACACATTAAAACTTCACTTTCGCGTAATTTTTTAAAGGTATTATTTATTCACGCACACTTTAAATAAATTAACACTGTTTTGCATAAAGCACGATGACGTACAATATAATTGCACGTTATAATAGACAGAATGGCACCGCAACTTTAGTTTTATAAAAAGTTCAACTAATGTTTTTTTTCGTAAATTTAATAAATTATTTTAGATAAAAGAAAGAATGGCCGATATTCATTTTTATAGCTTTTGTACTAGGACTGTGACAATATGACAATTAATTCTTTAACATTTAAAACTGCTTTAACTCTTGAACGGCCGTGACAAGTCATTTTAACTCCTGTCACATGAATACATTTCGATTCAAACCAGTAATTTCATTATAAAATAAATTTAAAAAACTGTTTTAAATCAAAATTCTGGTGTGAAATATTTTTATAAATCTTGACTAAAACTTTCGGTCTTTCTAGTGTCAAAAGAATTAAAGCTTTATTATATTTTCGATTTTTTTATATGCACGTATACATAATTACGTTGTTTCCTCATATTACTAGCATTCACTAAAACAGAAATCAGGTTATTTTCTAAAGCAAATGTCAATTTTATTTATTTACAAGCTGTCCTGCCCGGCTTTGCCCGGACCCGTGATGTTATTTAGTTTTCAAATGTGTTATTTGCTTTCTAAATGACCCTTAAATTAAACTCAAATTTCTATGATTTTATATCTTTAAGTCCATTTTGTCAAAATTTATATTTTTAAACAGAAAAATTGCGAAAAGATATTGAATTGAAAGCACATGGTGTGTTTGGTATTTTATTTTCTATGTAATTTGATTTTTTGGAAGCTATGCGAACCGAAAGCGAACGAAACTGCGACGGAACACTTAGGTTTTTACTGAATTCGTAAAAATTTTCACACATTTTATTTAGTAAAAAAAGAATTCTATGCATACGAAAGTTCCAAAGTTTTTGAAAGTAATGTAAATTTAGGTTTATTGAAAGGTTCTAAAAAGATTGTGCTAGAATACGGACATCTAGTTACTTTTAGCGTAGCAAAAATATATTCTCCATGAGCCGGGATGTAATTCGTGTTTGTCGGTGTTTTTGAACGGGTTAAATCTCATATTCTTTTAAAACAAATTGCAACATAAATTATGAGAATGTTTTAGCTTTAAGAAAAGATTTTCGGTTTGTCAGAACGTCTGTAGAATTGCTCCCTGCAAAGGCAAAACCGCAATGAAACGATCTGGTTTTTATTGATTTCGTCAAATTTTTCGCACTTTTTATTTTGTAAAAATTATTTTTACTCGTTCGAACGTTTCAAATTTTTTTAAGAAGGTGGTGTAAATTTAGACTGTTGAGATGCTTTTAAAAGATTGGGCTGAAATATGTACGCTTGGATACTTTTAGCGTAGAAAAAATATTCTATCGTGAGTCGCAAAGTGTCTCTTTTGCCGGTGTATTTGAAAGGGTTAAATCTTATATTTTAAAAACCGATTGCATCATAGATTATAAAAATGTTTTTAAGGTTAAAGAATATGTTTTTTGTTTACCGGTACCTATAGGATTGCGTTTTGCTAAGTCAAATCCTCAATGAAAACGATTTGTTTTTTATTGATTTCATCAAATTTTTCGCACATATTATTTTCTAAAAAATATTTCTATCCATCCGAACGTGTCGATTTTTTTGTAGGGAGTATAAATTTGGTCTGTTTTGAATATTTTAAAAGCTTGAGTTGAAATATGCACGTTAAGATAATTTTAGCATGGAAAAAATATCCTCTCTGTGAGTCGCAAAATGACCTTCTTTTGCCTGTGTGTTTGAAAGGGTTAAAATCCAAATATTTTAAAAACAATTACATCATCGGTTAGAAGAAAGTTTCAGCTTTAAGATCTTCTATTTTGTTTGTTTACATCTTTAAAAATTTTGCCCTGGAAGAACATTGACTAAAGGGAGAAAAATGGTTTCGGGAAAAACGACTCTTTTTGAATATTTCTTTTTAAAGGGTTAACTGTAACATTATTTCGAATTAATAATAGCGTTTAAGTACCTAAAAGTACGACCTAAAAGTACGAGCTTTCGAAATATGTCTGTTACGTTTAACTGCGTCGAGCAGTTTGGTTGATTTGGATTTTTAAAAAATGATCCTGAAACAGAAATAAACGCCGATAAATACTTCTTCTTTCGTTTAGGTGCATAAAATAGTTTGTGCGCATGTGCAAATGATTTCTTTCCCCGAACATTAAAACAATGGGTTTTTTATGAAAGTGACTTTCACTTCGTAATTAATATATCTGAAATTAATCAAAATATTAAAATTCTGAGCTTCAGGTGCATCAGGAGAGGTATTGGGCTACTCTCATAAACATTTTGAGCCTCGTACGTCCCGTAGATTTTGCTAGCCATCACAGACACACACACACGCACGCACGCAGACAGACAGAGCGATTTGTTATTTTATTAGTATATAGATAGATTGAAAAGGACGTTTCAAGGAGTACGTATATGAGATGTTACAACAGCTGTTAATACCAACGATTAAACGGCTATAGTAATTCCTCCAAATATTACAAATTAGTTCAACGTAACGAGAGTACAGGGTTTTTTTAAATATATAAAATGAATTATTGTTTTCAGTGAGTGAAAATTGTGAATATTATTGTTTGTAAAACTTAATTCCAAGGTTCATTCTAATGCTGAAATTCCCAGACCAGGGAATCTTCGATACCAGTATTTATTTATTGTAAATATATTTTTAAACTAGACAACGTTAAACGTATTTAACTTCTTAAAGAGCGGTGGTATAAAATATATGCCACTTAATTTTTATTGCAAAATACCACATTGACACCAGATTTTATAAGTGAAAATTTTAATCTTACCAAGTACATGAAAAAGAAGCTTTTATCTTTTTTTGGAAATAAATTTGTTTTTCAAAAGCTGTTGTCCGGTGTCAATCAGTCAATTTAGCATTTTAAGAATGAAAGTGCTTTGCCCCTCAAAGGGTTCCTTTTCCATGTTTTTGTACATATGTTGAACTATTGTGTGAGATAATTTGTTTTATTCAAACGTGGCGCTTTTTTTAGATAATTCTAATTGAAATGTTGAATAGTTTGAAAAATTTGCATATTTAACAGATAATATCTACTAACAGCAACAATATCGCCGCGCAGTACTGCATTATTTAGTATGTACTAATAGTGTACTTTCAAATTCTATAAGAAAAAGTTTGGGGTACTATTGCTTAAATAAGATATTAAGTTCGGAAAATGGACAAAAACGTCATTTTGACTACACTTTGTGGCAACATTACAATGTAATGTATCAATGCCCCATGGAAACAAATACATTTTTATAAGCAGTTAGGGTTATACTAACAGTTTTTGCCAAAAGAGTTTAAGGATGTTGTTGCTTGCGAGAAATATAGTACTCCTAATATACCAGCATTTCACTTTTCATGAAAAATGACCTTCACAACCTTGGACTTTGACATTTTCTATAGAATAGAGGAAAATGTTTCAGGTCTTCAAAATTGCACATTATTTATTAAATACGATTAATTTAAACCTATAAAAAATCATGTAAATAAAAAAATACAACTATCACACTTTGTTTAATTTTCAAAATAACGGCTCTTAAACGGTAATTAGAAACTGACCATATCCAGGAAGTTAACAAATGGGCACTTAACTTACAAGTATCCGCGTGTTCAGCGCATTAACAGCCACTTCTTAATTGATAGGAACTAAGTTTAAATAGTAAAGTGACATGAAAGTGTTAATGACTTCGACTCATGAAATAGTTAGTTCGAGAGTAATAAAATATTCCATCATCTTTTTTAAACAGCTATATTGATTATCTTTAAGCGGTAATTAGAATCTGGCCGTATCCAGGAAATTAACAAATGGGCACTTAATTTAAAAGTATCCGCGTGCTCAGCGCAGTAACCCCTTGGAAGGCGGTAAGATAAAATATATTTAATTTTATCTTAATTGCGAAATGCTACATTGACACTATAAATTTGAATTGAATATTTAAATTTTATCAAGTACATGATGGAAAGCTTTCATCTATTAACTGAACAAAACATGTCGGTAAATTAAAAATGAAGTTAATGTTAACCAATAAATTATCGTTCGTCAATTTGGACAAATTAGCACGGACAAAAAAACTTTATAAAGTGTGTGCTTATGTATTCAACAACAATTCCCGTCACACAATTGACTCCTCCAAATATTACACGGTATTAGCCTACAAAATACTGTCTAAAACATTGTAATCACTGGACTACCAGCCAACCAAATACGATTTATCTAAACACCTGGACAAGTTCTTGAAGAGAAAAATGTGAATAAAGATAAGTTTTTCATTTTCCCGATTTTAATATGAGTCAGTTAAAAAAACACTTTATGTATATAGCTAAACAAAATTACATTTAAAAAAATTATTTATTTATTAAGTTTAAGACATTATATTGCGTAACTATGCATGAATAATAACATGTAAAATATGTACAAGTATTCGCTTACAAAATAAGTAATGATCTAACAATTGATTTTATAAAACTTACTGAGATAATCAATTCACAAACACAATTCACTCCTCCAAATTTTACACAGTGTTAGCCTATGAAATACTGTCTAACTCATTGCAAACATTGGACTTACAGCCAACCAAATATCATTTATCTAAACAACTGGTCAACTTCTTGAGGGGACAAATTTTAATAAAGCTGAGTTTTTCATTTCCCAATTTTAATGAGTCAATTAAAAAAAAAAAAAAAACTTTTATGTATGTAGCCAAAAATTTGCATTTAAAAAAATTTATTTATTTATTAATTTTATAAAATTATATTGTGTAACGGATGCATGAATAATAACACGTAAAATATGTACAAATATTCTCTTACAAAATTTTAACAATCGATCTTGTAAAATTTACGGAGGAATAGAATTAAAATCTAATCGTACGTTTAATCTCAAGAAGTTATTAAGGAAGCTTAGAAGTTTTCACATACTCAACATAGACACTTTGGAGAAGACATCTTTAATCGATGAGACTTGTGTTTCAACTCTAAAGTTATATGATCGGTGAAGAGCGTAATACTTTTGAAATAAATAGCCTTAGATATATAAATGTAGAATGTCATAAGATGAAACGAAAAGCATTGATAAATATTAATTTCTTTTTGCATATATGTATAAATAAATAAAAATATTATAAGAAAACGAAATACTGTAGCGTATATAGATATTATATACGATCTGTATAATGAAATATAGATAGGGTGTTTAGGGTGTTGTTGGTGTTGATATGTTTTCGGACACTTTTTATAAAAATAAGAAAATGAACTTTGCTGGACCCAAAAACAAAAATTTTAATATACAGAGTGCAAGGCGAAATATCTTTTAATCATCCTAAACAATACAGAAGTATAACATGCAGAAGCTATTTTATAATTAAAGAAATTATAAGTTTCAAAATGTTTCCATACCTCCCCGCTAGCAGGGAGGTAACGGACAGCAATAAAACAAAGCCATGAGGCACAAATAATATAGTATGGGTTAGATATACAACCAAACAAGAATTGTAGGTTTATAATGTATGTACTACAATGTAAAACTCCAGTATCTTCATGACTTGAATGAAAATTCAGGACTGTCAGTCATAGATGACATTAAAAAATCATCACTTCTATTTATTTACATTTTAAAGCAAATGAATATATTATCAATGTTATGATTAATATATTATCCTCTAAAATTGTTTATAGGCTAGCAGTTTACATTATTTTTTTTTAAAGAAACTGGATATGTCCCATTCCTCCCTATACTAGCATGTCCAATTCCTCTCTATTTTCTTCTTCTGTATTAAACTTCATGCATAAAAAATATTGCTTTTAGGCTTATTTTAAGTTACGGATAATATACAATAAAATGTTAAATGAACAGGAAATCTATTACATCTATGCATAAAGAGTCATTAATATACAAAAAGCATAAAAAAAACATGAGAAGCAAATTTACTTTTGATTCTTGATTTTTTTTTCTTTTTTACAAATTGCAAGCTTATAAAGATAAAAAAAATTCATCTGAGATTTTGCTACCATAGTTTTATCTTGTTTAAATGATGAAATATTTAGAATAAAGAAATAAAGGAAAATTCCTATCGCCCCATTCCTCCCACTGTCCCACTCCACCCCACTCTCCACTATAGTATTGTAAAATCAAATACTGTTAAGAGAAGAAATTAAATACTGTTAAGTTGCTTTTTGTAACGGTAATTATTATATTAATTTGTGCTGCATAATAAATATTGAATTTTGCACACATATATCTACGCATATGGTTTATAATGATTTGTTGCATTTCGCTAATCAAATTATTACTCCTTAACTCTTCACTATACCATGTGCCTCATCTGGCACATAACTAAAAACACAATAATTCTCATTATGTGCAATGAATTTGGCCAATATCTTCTCTATTTCTGATCAAGAACAGTCCAAATAATAGAATAATACTTATTTTGTCCATGCCAGATGGCTGCATTTGGCAAATAAATAAATAAATAAATAAAATAATAATAATAATAATCGTAATAATAATAACTTCTTCGGAAACTAACAAAAAACTTATTAAGCTATTAAGATCGAATTTACTTTCATAATTTAAACTGAACAATTAAGCATATTAATATAAAGAAAGCGAGTGTTAAACAAATAAAAGTAAATAACTTAAGCTAATTTAATTGCAAAATATAGAAATACAATATTTTAGTACCCTAATTTTGTATATAGGTTACACGCTATAAAATATAATATATTAGCTGAAAATTTGAAAATTACTTTTCCTAATATTTTTATCATTATTATAACAATATATAGATTTTGAAATAGATTTTTACTGAAAAATTGCAAAAGATCTTGTAGTAAATGCTTCAGGTGGTCTGAAAATCATTAAAATTTAATATTTTACCTAAGTAGAAAAAACATTCATATGAGTACTTAATATGAAATTTTCTTTAAGTTCTGATTGCAATTTCAGTGTAATATTTAAATATTTGCATATGTGATACATCGTGTAATGTGCATGTGGATAATATCTTATAAAGGATATACATATTTTTGTTTATACAGGGTGTTTAAAAAAATGACCTGTATATTTGAAAAATCAATAAAACTAAACGGGCAGCGATAAAAATACACCGGTTTTTTTTCCTTGGGACAACAGTAAATTTTCAGACAGACAAGCTTTCGAAATTAGTTACAATTTTTAACAACAGATGGCGCTGCAGTGTGGAAAAAATTTAAAATACGATATTTTCCAGATATCTACCATGCGCAGCAATTTTATGGCGTAATCTCTCAACGAAATTACCAGAAACCTCTGTGAACCTGTCAGGTGGGATGGCTTTACATACAGAAGAGATGTACTGCTTCAGTTTTTCAATTCTTTCTGGATTGTGTTCTTTCAAGTCAAAAATATTCTGTTCTAAGGGATAAATCATTTTTTCACAGCAAACTTGCAATTTGTGAACAGCACACGCTTACAGCAGAAAGACACGTACAGAATGGCGAATTCAAAGATTGCGTTTTCTTCTATATCTTTCAAATCGCCTGCGGCGCTATCGGTTGTTGGGGATTATAACTAATTTCGAAAGATTCTCTGCCTAAAAATTTACTGTTGTCCTAAGCATATTGCAACAAATGGTGTATTTCTATTGCTGCCCGTTTAATTTTTATTGATTTTTCAAATATACCGGTCATTTTTGAAACGCCCTGTATAATTTCTGGAGATTTAACAATCGATCTTATGAAACTTAAGGAATTGATAAATTAAAATCTAATCGTGTAGTAACTCCCGAAGTTATTAAAGTACATTCGAAGTTTTCACATACTCAACACATATATTTTGGAGAAGACATCCTTAATCGATGAAACTTAAGTCTCAACTCTAAAGTTAAATGATCTGTAAATAGCCTGTTACTTTTGAAACCGACAACTTGAGAGTTTCATATATATACAACATATCTTCTGGTTAAAGGAAAAGTATTAATAAATATGAATTATTCTTTATGTATATGTATAGTATAAATTACATAAGAAAAAAAATCACAAAAAATGTAAATAATTTAATTTAACAGTTAGAAAAACATTATTTAAAAAATAAAGCATTAAACGTTTCAAATTTATTTAAAATTCCTCCTTAGTAATACATAAATAACACAAAATCCCGAGATACACCACAATTTAACATATCGTTGAAGCCATGTGCTAGAAATAATTAAACATGGAGATAAGTAATTGAGTTAGATAAAGATAGTATATTCTGGTGGAAGGGAATTAGATTCATTCAGAGGGAATTTTGCTATTCTGGTATATCATGCCTCCAGGAGAACACGACTTTTGTATCTATAGCAGTTTGATTTCATGATCTTGGTCGAACCAAAATTCGGAAGATGATCAGTTTCTAAGGCGTGGGCTACAATTTTGGAATTTAAATTTATTGATTTAAAAGCTGTCTTGTGTTATTTTAATCGTATCTCCGAGGTAAGGCTCGTCTCTTCAATATATATTGTGTGGGATTGCCTATATTACTCCTTTTCATTGAGAACTGGGGTATATATATATGTTTAAAATTACAAAGCGATCTTTGCAAAGATCTTTCTGGGATAAAATATGTAAATATATTAAATGGGTTTAAAAGGTGCTAGATTTTCTCTGATAGGATTCTATAATGAGGTATAGATATCAATTGTTTGTTAATTGATATTAAAAAGATGGGGGCGTCACTATATGTATAGGCACGCATAATTTAAGGAAAAAAATCTATTATACCATCTCTAAGGATATAGATTATTTTTTAAATCAATAAAAATCTTTTCCTTTTCAATCTCGAAATGTTCTTCATTATTGAAATATCGAAGGGCCTAAGTAGCAAAGGGTTCTAATTTTTTTCACTTAAAAAAAATGTTATAAAACTTTGAAATATTGTAAAGAACTGAAATATTGCTAGGAATTTAAAAAATATATACACATATGCTTTTCCTCACACGAAATGCTAATTAAATTATGTCGTTTAATATGTAATGAATTTCCAACAGAGGCAATTACGCTTATCTTTATATAATCTTCCTCACTTCATCAGCACATTTAGACCTCATGGGTGTCACAAAAATCATTAAAATTTAACCGCTTACTAAAAGTAGTAAAATCTGATATGGGTACTTAACATGGAAATACAAGTTTCTTTATGTTAAGTGTCTGAGAAGACTGAAAAGACTTTCTTAATAGTTGTGGGTTAAGAAGCATGATATCCGTCAACGGAAACTTAAAAAAATACAGAATAATCTTCTTATAAGGAAATATAGGTTTGTAAAAATAAATAAATTCCGTGGGAACCGCAATTTAGCTTTCGTAAAAAAAAAGAGAGTAAGAGAGGGATATATAATGAATATATTGTTTTGTTGTTTATTTGTTGCTGTTAGTGACACAATTAAATAAACAAGTAAGAAAAATCATGCGTTAAGCATAGATTATGAAACACTTTCCAACCCTTCCTGAAATCTTTAACAGAACTTCATTATTTATGGAAATGAGGTTACTGTCTATGCAAATATGTATTCCAATACTTTTGAACAGCCCTGTAATTGATCTGTAATTTCATATATGTACTATATAATGGGAAAATTTAGGTTAGCAAGAAAATCCCTAGAAGGTTGAAATTTCAGTTTCAAAAATTCATACTTATAGATAGAAATATACTTAAATACTTTTATTCAGCCTTGTAGTTTCTATAGTACCTTTATTACACGCCAGTATTTAATTAAATTTATTTTAAACAAAAACATTCTTAAAACTACTGAAATCACATTATCAGAAACTATCATTCATAGGCTTCCATGTATCCAATTATTTACGTGGCGCTGTATATCATTTTCTCTATATTTTATAAACATTTCTTAATAAACTGAATGCAGTTCAGCATAAAAATGCATAACTTATTTAACACCTTTAAGTAATTTGCGCTCATATTCTATAACGTTTGAGAGCTCTTTTGTGAAGCCCTGTATATAAAATATAGCGTATACAGGGTGAGTCATAAATATCGAAACAATAGGCTCCTTAAATATTGCCCCTAGACCCATACTTCCAATTGCAAAGTTTCATAAAAAAAGGTAATTTTTTTTACAAGATAAGTTGCAACTCCATGGGGGGTATACTTTAAAAAATACGAAAATTAAATTTTTATGCGACTCCCAGAGAATAAAACTTCCAATTAGAAAATTTTTCCTTATCCTCTTCTGAACCGAACAAAAAAAAATCATCTCGATATCTGCAAATCCCTGGATGATATTAAAATCCAAAATTTTTCAAAATTCGTGACTTACACCACTTTAGCATACATCTGAGTGCAGCGATATCAGTTCATTTGAAATACAATTTAGGGATCGACCATTAATTTACTCATTGTTAAATGTAGACCCAAGACAATACTTTAACTTTTAAATATAAAATAAAAGCGTACAGCTTTTTGCTTTAAACTTCCTTGACATATGCTAGATGTCTGCAATATCTCGAGCTTGGCGCCAGGCTCGTAATTGGCACGACCCATTGGCCCTTATTAAACACTTATTAAAAGTGTTATTAAATTAAGTGATATTAATTAAACTCTCATTAACCGTGTCTTTAAAACTTATCGCCACAGGCAATAAGTTTAGTAAAAATAGTAATAGCGATAATGACCCTTCTATTAACTGGATCATATGGAATATATTTTAATGTTATTGTACATTTTAATGTTAATGGAAATATATTTTAATAAATTACTTAGAATTTTTTTCAAAAATCTAGTTTGTACTATTCAGCTTCAAAATTTATGTGGTTTTAAACAAATTTTTACTTTTTTCTATCTTTACAAGAGAAAAGTATTGGATTCATGAAAATTTTGAATTCCGGTTTTCAGCGGATTCACACGTTTTAGGGCTCAGAGATACCGAAAAACATGTTTTTACAAAATGTCTGTCTGTGAGTCACTGTTTCTGTATCTCTGTATATGATATACATTTTGTGAGCGCGCTATCTCAAGAACTAATACACAAAATTAATAAAAAATTATATTTACTTAGTTCTTGATATACATTGATGCTGATTAGTTTTTGGTGTGAATCGCTTAACAGGTGACCCTACTGTAAAGGCTTTTGTGCGATTTCCGCGATCGCTGTATCTCCAGAATGCAAGGAATATCATCAATCTTCAGATTCAGTTATTCCTTCACATGAATTGATGTTATTTATATTTTGTTGTATATGTCTCCACGAGAGGCGCTGCAACACTGAATTTGTTACGATTTCTGCAATATCTCTACTTTAAGAACTAATGCAGGAATTTCCATAAAAAGTCAGATGCAGTTACTTCTTGACATGAATTGGTTGTGTTTACGTTTTTGTATCAATCATCTTTCGAATGGCGTTTTCATAATGAATTTTGTATAGTTTACACGATTTCAGTGATATCTTGTACTAATCCACGGAATTTCGTATCTTTAGAGTCCTCCGATTGCTACATCTGAGTAGTTTATTTATTTCAAACGGCATTAAAAAAATTTTTTATTCGAATGTTAAAGTCGAAGAGTATAACGTTTCTGTTGCGAATTTTTTTTATGTTAAGCTCCCACTAATATTTCATTCTAAGTGTATTTAATTGATCAAGGTTTAATGCGTTCGAACCAAACATCATTTAAGAAATTCAATTGAATAGTTTCAACTTAAAACGTTTAAATGAAATATGCCGAAGATTCATAAAACACCTGTTCTTGTTTTAAAAAGATAACTGATTCGCAAGTTAAACAAAATTTAAAATGTATTTGTATTTGAACTGAAAACTGTATGTTAAACTCTAAAAAATGAAAAAAAAAAAAAAAAAAAGCGCAGCGGCCTTTAAGTCCGCTTACAGCGGTTTACACGTAGGGGATTGTTTTATTATTATTATTATTATTATTATTATTATTATTATTATTATTATTATTATTATTATTATTCCGGCTAATTATCTGCAATAGGAAATCCAGGGTTCGAAAAAAACCACGGAAAACTTCGAACTGTTAGGCCGATGGTTGCGACTGGGTTCGAACCCAGTACCTACCGTTTACCAGTTTGGAGGCCCGTAATTAGAGGCATCTTTTATGCATCGTGTAGTGGCAATTTTAACAAGAAAAATATGAAGTTGACAGGGATAAAACAATGAAAAAAAAATTGAAGTCGGCGTGATAAAAAAATTAAGTTTAAATAAGCTGACTCATTTAAATAGTAATTAAAGAAGGCGAAAATGGCAAAACTTAAACAAAATATGAAATCGAAACTACACAAGAAGGAGTTAATCACCTAGACACTTTTAAAAAAGCATTTAAACGTTAGGAGCCAATCTTTGTTTAAAACTAAATGCACTTTTCTTCATCAGATGTTTTTATTTCAGTATTTCTCATTTTTAAACTTACATCATAAGTCAGTAACAGTTGGTTACGGTAACAATTCAATAGTTTTTTAACACCTCAATTAAAAAAAAAAAAAAAAAAAAAAAAAAAAATGCCGAAAGATGTTTTTACCTCAGAAAATTTACTTTTAAAAATATGATTTGTTCACAAAAAATTGCATCTTTTTTTAAATTGCTATTTTAAATACTTTTATTTTTAAAAAAAATACTTTTTAAAATGCTGAATCAAAATTGAAAATTAAACATTTTCATTTAATTAAAAGAAAAAAATTCAACGCGACAAATAATATTTTGAGTTATGACAATTTTAATTTACTCAATTTTTTGAAAAAAAAAATTATTAAGAAAGCTTATGATGTGACAGTGCTTACAAATTATGTGGTTAAACATCACAAAACATTCAAAATTCAAACTCTATAAATATATAAATAAAATAAATGTTTCCTGGACAACATACAGCAACATTGTTTCTTCAATTACACGCATTTCAATTTGTGTCTGATCCCTTGAAACCTCGCGATTTATTAAAATTGTCATAACTCTCTGATTTTTGGAGATATCAAGATGGAATTTTTTTCGTTCAATTCAGGAATGGATAAGGAAAATTTTTCTAATTGGAAGTTTTATCCTTTGGGGGCCGTATAAAAATTTAATTTTTGTATTTTTTAAAATAGACCCCCCTGGAGTTGCAACTTATCTTATCAAAAAATTTAGCTTTTTTGGCGAAACTTTGCAATTGGAAGTATGGGTCTAGGGGCAATATTTAAGGAGATAGCCTATTGTTTCGATATTTATGACTCACCCTGTATACGCATTGTATAATATGTATAGATTTAGAAAAACTTAAAAGCGCGTATTTCATCCATCCATCAGCAATCATCTAATTCATATATGGAAATAATGTACCATTTGAAATATTTTGTGTGTCCCTGTAAATTCTATGAACATTGTATTAGGCATGAATATGTTGTATAACTTATATTAAGCCTCAGCGCAATATATCAATTTTATTACACATAAAACAATTTAATATAATTAAAATATGTCCCACACTATTCCACCGTTTACCATCTTGTAATGGAGCACTTTTATGTGGCCCTGTAAAGGAATAGTAGATATTTTTACTGCCGCACATTTTACATAATGCATATTTTAGTGGACTTGGTAAGTGCATATAAATTTTCATATGTTTTACATGTGGTAACATCTTTTAAAATTCATTTGAAACGATTTTTCCCTTAGACCGTATTTAACAGTAATCTTTTGACTGTCCCTGTAAAAAAAAATAAGTATGGTAGAAACTTCATTTCAAATAGGGTTCGATCAAGGGTAAACTTTAATAACGTCCAAAAATTTCAGTGCAATCTGAGTATATTTATTGATGTTAGAGCGTGGAGAGACGGACAGATGGTTAGACAAACCGAGATCATAAACACTTTTGAACTTTGTGGAAAGTATTAAAGAGATAAATTTACTCTCTAAAGAAAATTTTCTA
This sequence comes from Maratus speculifer, assembly GCA_964019185.1. Taxonomy (NCBI): domain Eukaryota; kingdom Metazoa; phylum Arthropoda; class Arachnida; order Araneae; family Salticidae; genus Maratus; species Maratus speculifer. The sequence goes on from OZ025302.1 coordinate 150,811,176, forward strand.
CATTTTATATTAAATCAGTTTAAGTATAGTTTTCCTTAAAAAATATAGTTTTATAAATACAGATTTCTCATAAACATTTATGTATAAAGTGAAACTCATCGACTGACATTTAAATTGAAAAAAAAAATACTTCAAACTTTAAATTAAGTTCCGATTTGGAGCACTGACAATTTAACTTCGATATTGTTGGTGTCAGATACAACAAGAGAATTGTGCTGTTGCCATGGATACAACGATATATTCAAGATCGAAATATAAAAAAGAGAGCATTCTTTTAATCATTATATTTTAACATACTTTAAGCATACACTGAAAATTTATTCAGCTATAGATTTTTTTATATTTTTATTTATTTTATTTTATTTTATTTATATTGTTTCGTGTAAGTTAAATTTTTGTCACAATATATATATACATATATAAATACATGTAAAATGAACTAGTAAGTACAAATGTTTTACACAAATACATATTTTAATAAGAATAAGGTTCTCTAAAAGTTCAAGATGGACACAATTACGCTTTCACAGAACTGTAATTCCACTATGTTGCATTTTGTAATGAAAAGGATTCTTTGCATTTTGTAATGAAAAGAATTTCTGTATTTTTGTTTATATCAAAAATGTATGAAGCAGTATATTTAAGTAACTGTACATCAGCTGCGAAATAGCCAGAAATAATAGATTTCAGTAGACAGCCATAAAGAAATCTTATCATCTCGCCAATATTCCACTAGAAAAAAAAATAATCTAGCTTAGCTTGTCGATGGAAAGAAGTATTTATCCATCCTTGCTAACTTTCGATTTAACTTCCGTAAAATATGAGTTATTTTGAACAAGACCCGAAAGATCCCTTCGAGAGTGGAGGTTAATTTTTGGATTGCCTAATTGTAATTCTTAAGTACTTCATTGGCACCAAAATATTGGAACGAAAAATATCCTTTTATTAAGTACGAGAACAGAAGCTTTTTCTAATTTTGAAATAAATTTGTTTCTACAAGGCACAATAAATTCGGCTCATCAGTGTTTAATAGATGTTAAAAACTTTAATTAAAAATTATGTACTATTTACAATATAAAGTAGAATTAATTTCCTACAGTTTCGAACAATACAACTTGTTCATCATCAGGGAAACATTAAGAAACAAAACTAACACGTTATAAAGTTTACATTATACAAAACTAAAAGCAAAATTCCGCTTTTACTCAGCAGGAAATTCAAATTCCCATATGAATACAGCAGGGGCGCCATCTACATTATAGAGATCAAATTAAAATTTCATTCGAACTTTTTTTCTGTTCTTAGAATGTCTATCCAAGCACTAGGCATAAAATAGATAAATTATCGTTACATAGCTGATTATTCCGTGTTATAATTTCTATTCATTCTGGAATTTTAGATTTATGGGGGATCGTTTGCCGATAAATAATTCTTGTGCTATTATAATCAATTGACTTTACTTCATTTATGGAACAGTCTTGATACGGATGTGCTTCGTTTATTATATTTAATATCACTTTTATGATCTTTAAGCCTTTTGCTGATTTTTTGACCAGTCATTCCTGTATAATATTTGAGTTGATTGTTGTTTCGCAAAAAAGGTATTTCATATACACCTGCATAATTAATGGGGGCTATTGGATCTAGTAGAATTAATGAAATTTCTTAAATACATTATATATTCCTGTATAAGTCGAAGAATTTTACATAAAATATGGGAGCTAGATAAAAAATAATTTTTCCATATAATTGGCGAGTGGACAATTCTTTTAAGTAACCAAATAAGGGTGTAGATTGGAGAGAAAAATAAAAGTGGACAATGATCAATTCCCTTGTCTGGCAAACAAAAAGCTCTACAATAATGCCCCTGGGATTGTTCTGCATCCATTTTTCTTTTGGGATAGAATTCCCTTCAATACAACCGTATTCCTTTCAACATTTTATCCCCTTATTAAAAATGAAAATTTTTAATTTTTTTTAAATGTTTCGAGATGTGTTATCTAAAAGTCTTGCAATATAAAGAAGTTCTGTATTTTAGCAGTCTGAGAAGCTGGTAATTTTAGTAAATAAGGCTTAAATATATTTTTCAATATTTTTTTTTCCTTTTAAGTATCATTATGTTGATGTGAATAGGTTTAAAAATAATTTAAATATCTGCAATTTTGCACAATTATACAGTTTTAAAACGTTCAATTTAAGAACAAGTCTTATTAGAAACGTAAAAATTAAGTTTATTTATTTAATGAGAATTTATTAATTTTTTTATCTTCAATCACAAACCCTTTTTTAAACATACTACCACAAATGTGGTTCCACTTATACACAAAAATTATTATTAAAAAAAATTGCTTAAGAATTTGGGTGATCGATTTTAACACGGATATAGATACGGCAGGTTAAAAATAAAAATACTTTATTCACTTTTACATAACAACATTGATACTAATTTCAATATATTAATTATATAGAAAGAATCAATATTACACATACTTTAAAAAGAAATAATATAACAAATTATGTGCGAAAAGTACACGCGTACTTATGCTGGGTTACATATAACCGTGAGATCGAATTCCTGATATTGATCGAGAATAAGTTAAATGCAGTACAATAATTTCTTTCTTAATATGAAATATATGCTACATTGATAAATCCAGTCGATGCCTATAAAGACTTTTACTGATCTATTATAAAAGTTTTGACAGACAAACTTTCGGAAGTTATCGATGAACCATTTAAGCTTCAAGTACTACAAACTAATTAAACTGAAAGCATGGCGCGAAAATTTAGAGATAATCCAATAAGCAGTTAATTTGCAATACTTCTATAATTAAACTCGTATACTAGATGGATGTACTGGAAATTGCCTTTCAACTTCATTCAAAACATGCTTGAACTTAGTGTTGAATTAAATTAAATGTTAATCGCTGTTCTATTCTGGGAATGTGAAAAGACTTAGATAGTCATTTTGCAAATATATTTAAACTTTTGCTTATTAATAATTATTTAAATCAACATTTTAATAATGATCTAGATGGTAAATATTTCATTTAAAATAATTTACCGGTATTTAGACCGGTAATTTACCGCTAACTGAAATTTAGAAAAAATGTATAATTTAACCCCTTGACGCGCAGTGTTGCCGGGTCGGCAACACCTAAAATTCCCCCTGTTAAGAGACACAAAAACTCCGTGGATATTTAAAAAAACTACTCTAATGGCTACTTTAAATCTTTCTTATGAGTTCCAGATGGCAGCACCACAGAAATCAAACTCTACTGTTTTTAAATAAAAGGTAAATTATTTTACTGTAATACACGCTTCACAGCAATGCTCTTCTCACTGCGCTTATCAATGCTTTACTTATGGCAGGTTACCACTTCGGCAACAGCTGTATAATTAAAATGGTTAGTGCAATCTTTGCAAAACAATATCTGTGTACTCCTCTAGGCCTAAATAGTTTGCCTAATTTTTTTTCTTTAAATTCCAACTTTAAAGAGTAGTGCGCCGGAAAGGGTTAACAAAACTATATGTGATTCTATCTCACATGAAATAAAAGTAATATTTAGTAAATATTAAACTGTTAATTAAAAAATAATACCGAGAAATATTTTCCTTTTTTCTACAGAGAATAACATAAGAATCGTCGGTGAGCACTTTTTAGATTTGTGTACAAAACTAAAATTGAAAATAATTGAAAATTGAAAATTAAAATGCTACATCGGACAGCGAAAAGATATTATGGAAAATGAAAGTCGAATTCTTAGATATAATAAATTCTTAAAGGAAAAATACTGCTTCAGAAAAATAGAACAGCCATAAATTTCTTGTTTGGAATTTGAAAATGCAATATTCAATTCAAAACACCCGATTTCTGAAAGGAGGAAAAGTAGTTTTGTGGTTTATAATACCAACTCCGTCTAAATATTTCATTTTTAGCGAATGAAAAAATAAAAATTTTATACTCTAGGAATGTTATTTACCGATATGAACTGAACATGTCGATTAAAATTTGTTTTATTTAACATTTGAAAACTTTATGATACATAAAAATGATTCGTTTCTATTTTTTACACTCTTTCCTTTGAATCAAAGTTAATTAAGGTACCCTGGGGTAATAACGCCACGTTAAGGTTCTACCAATTTTCACGGCTTAGTTTTAGATTGTATTTTTCAAACAAATATAGGATCTGATACAGCAACTCATTGACTATCAATATTAAATAAAATAATTTAACAAATATGTATTCATAAAATGTAATGCCGTTTTTTCTTGACCAAAGCTATTTGGCGTTATTACCCACCTATATGGGTAATAACGCCATTCAAACAAAACTATGAAATAAGATGAAATAATTGCATATAGATAGCCAAATTCTAAAAAAACAAACTCTACAAACTTAGAAATTGACAAATTGCATTCTAAGCTATTGAAAATGTTCAAATTTTTGTGAAAGTGTAAGAAAAATAAAGGTGTGGTGTGGGAGGGAGGGGATGAGGCAAAAGAATATCAGACCATGAGCTTCTTTTTGCTTAAAAAGGACCGCTTAAATAGAAATATGCGAAACATTGCACAGTTTTAACTGTGTTTATTTGAATCAGTATTTAGGATGTAGCTCGGCCACTGTAGGGAATCAACCGGGGTATTAATGTCAAGGATTGGCGTTATTACCCCGATATAGTTATTGCGCAGTACATTTTAAATTGCAACTTATCTCGAGAAAATATCCAAAATCTTCAACAACATTTTAAAAGTACATGAAATGCACTACAAATTTATGTAATTAACAAAGCATTTCCGGATAAAAAGATAGTCTTCACATCACAAAACGTATGTCGCCAATTTTAGATCAAGCATTAATTTTAGTTGTTTGTAAAAACAATAAGACCTAAAAATGAAACAGATTAACTTGAAGCTGTTTTTTGCGATTTATATGACTCAAAACCCTTTTGCGCAGAACACATGGGTGTCATTTACCTGATTATTTCATAATTATGCAAAATATAAGCACTTGGCGTTATTACCCCGCCTGGCGTTATTACCCCAGTGTACCTTATATAGTAAAAACGGAATTTTGTAATTAATGCCTCACCCAATTCTGGTAATTTCTGGTAGAATTTCATATATACGTATATATGGGTGATTCTCAAAATAGGGGACAATTTACGTCTTTCGGCATACAAAAAAAATCGACAGGTTTTCTGTCATGTTTTTATATTTAAATATGTTTGTCTTAATATTATTCATTATTTGCACTCAAGAATTATTAACATTTTAGTTAAAAACACCTTAAAATAACAGAATAAATGTTCAAAATGTCATTAGCATGGATGTCCACAGCAGCTGTGCCTTGTATATACTAGCTTTTTCAAAAGTTAATATCATGTTTATAAAATAAAACAAATGTTATTCTTTCTTTAAATTAATCAAGGAGAGGATTGGTCCAAAAAATTTCTTTTTTAAAATAAAATTATAATATATAAAAAAAGAATTAAAGTTTGTCCTCCATATTCTATTTTCAAAAGAAGGTCATACTATAACAGCTGGTTATTAATCAAAATTTCATTTTCACATATGACAATAGTTTGAAAATATAAAGTTTCTCCATGGCAACAAGTAGCCATTTTATCCCAGCCTGAAAATAGAAGCATGTATTGTATTTTAAGAATAGAAGTTGAATATTAGGGGCGTACATCAATTGTATGTCATTAGAATGGATAATAATTTTCATGTTTATTTTATATTTAAAATTTTTATTTTACTTATTTGCATAGGACTTTTGTGTTTTAAAAAGCCCCAGAAAGGACTATTGCATTGTGATTATATTATGGCTCATAATTTTATTTAAATAAAAATTTGTCACTAGCATGGACAAATATCAGTGTCATTAGCATGGTTTTTCTGTCCATGCTAAAGACTCCTATGTGCATAAATGTAACCATTGCTTATATTGCATCTTTTATAAAGTTTAATTATGCATATAAATTTAGATATTACATTTATTATCCCTAAAATATGTATTAAATCTGTCAGAAAATCACTAAGACAGCTTATTACATTGTTAGTGTTAGAATGTTGCTCATGTAAACAAAGTTTGATCTTTGGTAATCTTTTTATTCTACTTATATGTATATATGTAAAAATGGAAACCATTTGCTGAAAAGGAAGGCAAATAAATATAGAAAAAAAAATATTTAAACAGGAAGAAAATAAAAATTTCTTAATATATTTATTCCATGCAATTTGTTTTGTCATTAGCATGGCTCAAAAAATACTAATTATTTTTTTTAAAGTTAATTTTTAAATATTTAGCTCTGCTGACTACATGTAAAGTATACCTAATACTACAACACCTATTTTTTCAGAAATTTTGCTAACAGTATTTTTTTTAAGATTTCACTTTTGAAATTGTCCCCTATTTTGAGAATCACCCATATAAACATATACAGATTCAAAAATTACACGAAAATATTTTTTTACAGAACAGCAGATGCATTATGTATAAAAATTTGAAAAAATCAAGAAACATTAAAATATTAAAATGACACAACATGTAAAAGTCACCAGTTAAACTATAAGCCACTACTCATCAGCAGGTGGAATGGCTGCATACATTCCCCTCATATTCAAATATAAAGTACTATTGGAAGTTTTCGTATGATGAGACAAACCTTGCATTAAATACAGAGCAATAATTTTTTTAAACGGTGTTTTAAAAAATGTATTTTTTAAAAAAATATGTCAAAAATAAAATTATCAATCACTATTATAAATATTATTTACAATAATTTACATGTTTAAAACTAATATATATATGCATACATGTACGGCATTACTTTTAAGATATTTATCAATTATCTCATCTCGGATGATATATTTGAAACATCGTTAGATTACGAATGCATCTCATTTGCTAAGTTTCTCGTGCTATTTTTAACTTGTTTAAGTTTAAAGTGAAGTTATTCTTTTTAAGATTAAATAACTAAAATTAAAGGTTGTCTTTAAAAAACACTATAGTGATTTTTAAATAACACAACGCTTTGAAATGTCTTCCTTTCTTCGACATCGAATAATGTAGTAACTTGTGATGATCATTTACTAGAATTGTGTATAAAATTAAAATTGAAAATAAATTGAATATTGAAATTCTACATCGACTTTTAAAAAAAGCAAAGCCCAGTTTTCATAAAGTAATAAATTCTTAAATAAAAAATTGCACTTTAGAAAAATAGAGGTCATAAATTCCTTGTTTGGAAATTTAAAATGTAATGTTTCAATTCAAAAGATTCAATATCTAAAAAGCGGAAAAAGAATTTTGTGGTTTATTGTACCGACTCCAACTAAATATTTCATTTTCGGTAAAAGAAAGAATAAAACTTTTATGCTCGAAAAATTTTATTTGCCGATATGAATTGAACATGTAGAATACAATTTATTTTATTTAAATTTTGAGACAGTTCTTAAAAATGCAGCGTTTTTGTTTTTACTATCTTCTGTTAAACTCAACATAGATTTTATACTTTAATATGCAGTTTTGCAATCAATATTTAATCCATTTCGTGATAGTCTAGAATTAAAATATATACAAAGTTATGTTTTTAAAGACATCAAGACATTTTAATATTTTTCTACAACTTAATTGTAAATTTAGGCATTATTTTAAAGACATTTATCATTTAACTAGCCACAAGTGATAAATGCCAAAGTATTCTTTAACTAGTGCGTTTGTATGGAATTAAAAAATAACGCCAAGAAACAAGTGCCAAAATATGGCAAATGTTTTTCATGAACTGCTACAAATATTTTAAAGTCTAAAATATATGCAATAAATTATAAATAAAAAAATAAGGGAAATCAGTTTAAAAACTCTGCTTGTATCAATTAAAATTTAAATATTAGTTAATTTGTGATTATACTTCAAGAAATGAATTTAGAAATCCTAAAAGATCAAAATCCACATCCTTACCTATTCTTTTACGATATCCAAAACATTTTTTGTTACTGTAAATTTATTATATTTTCAGCATATTTTTTATGTTTCTGGATAAAAAAAATTTAATAATCAAAATTTATTTATTGTTGCTTGGCATTTAGTTATAGAAAAATAATGCGTGTAACGTAATAAAAATCTTTCTCGTACCAAACGACGTACCAAAGAACGAAAGGTTGTTGAAAAATTAATATTAAAATGATTTTTAGCCTAAATAATACTGGAATTTTTACCCCCTTTTTCTATTGAAAATAACACAATAAACTTCGATAGGCACTTTCTAGATTTGTGCATTAAACTAAAATTCAAAATAAATGGAAAATTGAAAATTGGAATGCTACATAGGTTTTAAGAAAGAAAAACAAAATTCTCATATAGTAATAAATTCTTAAATGAAAAATACCACTTCAGTAAAATAGAGCAATCATACAGGGTGTTCAGAAATAAGATCCCGATTTCAAAATTAAATTTCTGAAAAAAAAAATAGAATTCTGCGGCAAACGTGTAAATCCCTTATTTTCAAAACGATTGCTATATTTACCATATACTACGTATGATGGGTAAATAATTAGACAGAGCCAAGAGTCAAACCTGGGACCACAGCGTACTAGGCTGTTGCTGTACTACTGAGACACTCCGGCCGATACCTGTATTTGTAATTTCTATGTTATTAAAATTATAATAAATTATTAAATTTAAAAAATCCAAATTTACTTATTTATACGTTCGGCTATAGCAATCTATAATATTTAATTGCATCCATTGAACATATTTTACCACATCAAAAAAGTTTTGCAAAAAGATTTTCAATTATCATACATCTATATCATTAACATAATATTTTTATATGTCTTGATAGAAAAAATATATATAAATTACAAATTAACGTATTGTTGACATCAACTAATACAATAACGTCTGGTGGTCACGTTCTAGATTTGTGTATAAAACTAAAATTGAAAATAAATTAAAATCGGCTTTAAAAAAAAAAAAAAAAAAAAAAAGTCGAATTTTCATATAATAGTAAATTCTTAAATGAAAAATAGTACTTCAGAAAAATTGAGGTCATAAATTCCTTGTTTGGAAGCCTAAAATCCAATGCTTAAATTCAAAACATTCAATTTCTAAAGGGAGGAAAAAGTATTTTGTGGTTTATGCTGCCGACTGCAGCTAAATATTTCATTTTCAGTGAATGGAAGAATAAAAATTTTATGCTCGAAAAATTTTATTTACAGATATGAATTGAAAATGCAGGATAAAATTTATTTTATTTAATTTTTGAAACCTTTTGTTACATAAAGATGTTGCGTTTTTTAACCCTTTCGAGTCTGGTGTACTATTAATAGTACATGTCATTTCACCCAATATTATTTTGCCTTGACAATTATTTTGTTACTTTCTACATATAGAAATGATAGTATATGTCTATGTCTTCCTTAATATGACTTCATTTATGTTTTGACATTTATTAATAACAATAATAATAAAAGTTTACTTATTTCTCTTTGCACCGTTTACGATTCCCTTATTTTAAGAATATATTTCACGCTTTAAATTTTCAACATAGGCTACTTTTCTGAAAGAATCAAGCCAACTACCGTTCGGCGTTTTTCGTGGTTTTCTTCGAACCTTGGATTCTTTTTACGTAAATACGCGTTACGTTAGCTTAGAAAGACCCAACGGGGTGCACCCCACAATTTAAGACCTATATCCCACAATGTCGATAATTTGCCGACATAAATATAAACAAACAAGCTTTCTTCGATTTGTGTCCTATTTAAAAGGATTTTCATCACATTGAACGTATTATTTTCCTTTAACCAAACGCAAAGCAACAATAAGTAAATTTTTATCAAGAAATATAAATAATATCCGGAAAATATTATAAAGCTATGATAATTAACCCTTTCGCGTCCGAATTTTTCTCCATTTTGGGAGCATTTTTTTTTGGGGGGGGGGGAGAAAATGACACATTTGATTAATGGAATTCAATGAAAAATGAATACTACAATTTACCAGTTAAATTATTCGTTTTGTTTTGAAATTTTGTCCACGCATTTGTCAGATTTTAACATTGTTACTGTAAATTTTGGAGATTTTTTATAGAGGTATTCCAATAATATAAACTGATTTGTTTTAGAGATTTACTTATTTCAAATGTATTTATTTAATTTTCTTTATTTTCTCTTAATGGTTGATAAGCAACCATTCATCTTAATCCTTATCTTTATAATGTTATAAATTTGAAAGCGTGTACTAAAATTTAAATGACGTCAACATCAAAACAAATGAATTAATCAATGTCTTTATGTATCTTTGCGTAAGAACATAGGCTATGTTTTATTAATTTTATTCAAATATTTTCCGTAATAATTCAAAATTTCTTTCTTTTTCATACAGAATCAATAGGGATTTTTTAGGTAAAATTTAACTAATTTCCTTTATCGTTGCCAAAAAAAAAAATCAAAATTTGGAATAATAATTTTTTAACGGCAATAAGTTTCAATTGATCAATTTCCATTCGAAAAATTAAACTAATAAAAAATAAATAAATATGACGTCAGAATTATTCTTATAAATAATTATGTTATTTGAAAGTTTTAAATTACAGTTTCCAAGAAGCTAAATATTACCAAATGTGTGTTTAAAAAATATGTGCAAAACTGACGTTGAGGCTTCTGATCTGCAGATTTATTAGTTTAAAACTTCATAATTGCAGCGAAAGAGAAAATTTAAAATAAATCAGATTTACCTTTGTCTTAATCTTTCTAAATTAATTTTACACAATAACCGATGATTTGCATTTTATTTAGATGTTGCCATTGATCAATTAATAAATAATTATGATTTTTGTGCCGCATACGTTATCGTATTATATCCATAAAAAAATACCGGAAAATATTTTCTCTTTTTCTACTGAGAATAACACAGTAATCTGCTGTAGGCACTTTCGAGCTTTGTGTATAAAAGTGAAATTGAAAATAAATGGAAAATTGAAAATTGAAATGCTACATCGGCTTTAAAACAGAAAAGCCGATTTCTCATACAATAATAAATTCTTAAATGAAAAATACTATTTAGGAAAAATAGAGTTCTCATAAATTCCTTGTTTGGAAATTTGAAATGCAATGTTTCAATTCAGACATTCAATTTCCGAATGGCAGACACAAATTTCGTTTTTTATAGTGCCGACTCCGTTTACATATTTCATTTTTGGCGAAAGAATGAATACAAATATTATGCTCGAAAAATTTTATTTAATGATATGTATTGAACATGAAAAATTAAATTTATTTTATTTTACTTTTGTGCACTTTATGTTGCGCATAAATTCGACGTTTCTATTTATACGTTCTATTCTTCAATTCAACCTGGGTTGTGAATGTAAAAATCTTGTTTTTTACATTTTGTTTACAGCTATGCTACAATTTGTAACAGCTTACGTTATATATTACAGTTATGTATAACAGTTACATTACAGTTTACAGTTATGATACAGTTTTTTACAGTTATGTGACACATTAATTTGTTTTTTTTTTATACGCTTTTTTTTAATTCAAGCCTGGTTTTTGAATGTAAAAATAGAATTTTGCAGTCCATTTTTACCCATTTCCCCGGTATACTAGAATTAGTAAAATAATAATAATAATAATATGTACAAATGTGTATTACCGATGTCATTGATATATTTTAATATTTTTGCAATTTAATTACAAATTATCTCATTCATTTTAAAATATTTATTAATTAGGGGAAGATGGGGATACTTGAGCCATTTTTTGAATTTTAATTTTTTTTAATTTTTTATATTTTTTTAGAATAAAATAAAGTATTGAAAATGAAAATTTGATAATTTTCCTTCAACTAAAAACCACTTTCAATAAATTTTGAACTATTTTTCTATGTATAATAAATGTTTATTTTTTGTTTTACATCATGGCTCAAGTATCCCCATGGCGGGGATACTTGAGCCATAGTGAAGGGATACTTGAACCATTACGGAAAAATATCTACAAAAGTAATTTTTTTCGCTTTATTTTTGCACAAACATTTTACAGAATGATAAATTATGAAACGTAAAGTCTTTCAAAACCAATTGAGAAAACAAAGCTAGTAATACGATCATTTTTTGTCGTTAAAACTGGTTGTCGAAGGATAATTTGAACTTGAGTTATAACGACGGTAGAAACATCCTCAGTTCAGAGCCATTTAAATTTGGAATCTGCAATTCTTCGGGCAAATTTCATTTTCAAAATATTAAGCACTTATTCAACAAATATTTTTACAGTTTTCTTTCTGGCATATTTTATTAGTAACCAACCATCAATAGAAAGTTTTCTTTCACATCATCACCATCACTGACAGAATTTTCCTCTAATGATATTGTCGAACTCATGCTTTTAGTTTAGTAGCTGTCGGAATTTAAGCCAGATGTATCATTCTACTATTTCAAACACTTTTTTGATTTCACAGGAAAAGATTTTGTCTTCCTTTTTGGCTCCATGTAGGTAAGTTTGAACTGGGATTTTTGTTGCTTTTCTTGTTTTTGTGCGTTCTTTTTAACAATTTTTCTTCAATTTTCTTAGTTAAAAAAAAGTTACAGCAACAGAGGTTACGATTTCAATATAAAATACTAATCTTAATATGTTATATTAAAAAATAAATATTTTAATATGTTGGACCTAACTAATTAAAGTATTAGAGATTATAGCCTGTATAACCGTTTTAAAAAGTTATTTTCATTTAATGAAAGTTAAATTGAAAACTATGTTTACATCTATCTAGACAGGCTATTTTGTTAGTCAAATCGAAAAATAAAATAGACATTTTCATTTAAAAAATATACATTTTTAAAAATTTTTAGGTCGTTGTTTTTTTAAGAAAAAAAAATAAAATGAAAAATTATTCTCCTTTTTCTCCAGAAAAATATCTATTAGTGAATATAAAGATGGAATTTTATTTTTTGTTTGTTTCACCCATGTTTAATTTCTAGTGGGGATGGTTAAGACATGGCTCAAGTATCCCCACTCTCATTGGCTCAAGTATCCCCACTATCACTATTTTTGTTTCCCAGAGTTTTACTAAATAAAGCATGCAGCAATTAGAACTATTTTAGACACAAAATACAATTGAAATTATGCTTATTGAATGTATGTATATAGTTGCAACTTTAAACAAAACTTTGATTACAAAAAAACAAAAAAACCTTGCACCCAAATATTTATTTCAGATAGGGAAAAGACAACTATTAATCACTATACTTTCAAAATGGTACCAAGATGTGTGATTTCTTTTTTACATGTTCAGAACTATAAATATGTTATCATATTGGCAGTTTTAGAAAGAAAAATTAACCAGCTGTAGAGATAATAGGGGTGGCTCAAGTATCCCCTATGCTCAAGTATCCCCACTCTCCCCTACCTCACTGTAGCTGATAAACTGCCAAATATTCTATGCAACTCATACATTTCTATGGAAGTGGGAAAAAAAAGAATGAGTTTGTTTATGCTACATGAAATGATTAGTGAAGCATGTCAATATGGCTGAAAAAAATTGCGACAGTGAAGCATTTTTAATAGCAATATATAAATATTAAATAAATTACAATAAATTATTATAAATTAAAATAAATTAAGAAATTTAAAAAATAAATGTAGTCTCATATTTACATTAACTATACATGCATGTAAGTAACTTTAAATATAGCAAAGTAATGCGCTTAGTGAAATCTACTGAAAAAATTTTGCCACATCCAAAAGTTTTGTTTGTCTTTTATCATAAATTTATATCATTTTCATGATGAAACAAAAAACATTAACTCAAATTTGCTTATTATTATATTATCATTATTATATTGTTATATATTATTTTTATTATTATATTAAGTTTAAACAAAATAAAATAAACATTTAATGAGAGTTAATTCTGGAAGATATTTTCCTTTCTTTAACATCGAATAAAAAAATAAGCTGCAATGAAAACTTTCTCGATTTGTGTCTTAAACTAAAATCGAAAATAGATTGAAATACTACATCGGCTTAAAAAAATTAGAGCCGAATTCTAATATAGTAATAAATCCTCAAATGAAAAATACCACTTCGGAAAATAGAACAGTCATAATTCCTTGTTTGGAAATGTTAAATGTAATACTTCAATTCAAATCATTCAATTCCTTAAAGGAGAAAAAAAATCTTTGTGGTTTATGGCACTGACTTCGTCTACATATTTCATTTTCTGCAAGTGAAAGAATAACAACAACAAAAAAAAAATAATACTCGAAAAATTTTATTTACGATATGAATTGGACATGCGGAATAAAATTTATTTTATTTAACATTTTAAAGCTTTATTTTACATAAGAATTTTGTGTTTTGATAATCTTTAATGCAACCTGGTTTTTGTATGTAAAAATGGAATTTCGCAAAAGAATTTTATCTCAATTCCTAATACATAAGAATTACAGTCGTGTAAAATATTATAAGAACACATTGAAAAACAAGTTGGAAATTGCACGTGAATCGTAGCAAAAGAGGTGCGTTCGTACGATAACAAAGATTTAAAATATCACTCTCACATATAAATATCATAAAACTGTAAAGAACTACAATTAAAATGCGCACCAAACAATGTTCTCCCTATACCATTTTGCAATGGAATACTTTTGTGTGGCCTTGTAAATCAATAAAAAAATATTCTTTGCACTACAGATTATGCAAAATGTATATTATAATATGTACTTTAAAGATGCATATCAATTTTATAACGTTAGAATGAGTATAACAGCATTAAAATGCATTTGAAACATTTTCCCCCCATTAACCGTAATGTAACGGAATACTTTTGATTGTCCCTGCAATTGAACTATGCATCCGATTTTGATAAAATTTGAAATATCGCGACAAAATTACGTAATAATTACGTATTTAAAATTTCAAACGATTAAAATGCATTTGAAACTTTTTTCCCCATTGACCGTAATGTAACGGAATACTTTTGATTGTCCTTGTAATTTATCTATACATCCAACTTTCATAAAATTTGGAATGACTCGACAAGATTATGTAATAATTATGCATTTTAAATTTCAAACGATTCAGTTGGGTAGTTTTTGCGTTGTCATATGCGGAAGGACAGACAGACGGACAGACAGACGGACGGACAGACCGACGGACTGAACAACAACAATAGGTGCTACGTATTTACATAATTACGAACGCACCTAATGAGTAATATTTGTTAAAGTAATCAACAACAGAAAACCCAGTCAAACTTTGTTTACTGCTCGTAATTAACTAACATAAAGAAATTTTATGTTTATAAAACTTATTATATTTACAAAACTTATTATTATATTATGTTTAGAAATTATATGTTATATTTTTAAGTTTACGAAATACAGATGAATAGAAATATTGGACAAAAAAAACATGGGGGAAAATTATAAGGACATAATGAGATATTTCTAGAAATTAAAAAAATATATATATATTCTATAATTCTCATTTTTTAACGACTAGCCGCCTTTAGCGACCAGTTTGGTCTATCTTGAATGTATACTAAGCATTAAATGGTATTGCTTTTATTCATAATTTATTTTAATTGGTTATTTTTATTCCAATTTAGAAGATTCTGCTAGAGAAATAGACACAGATGCTTTATGCGCACCACATTGGCGCGATTGCAACAAAATGGCACTTCTATGTGCCTCACATAGTAACCCGGCCATTGTTATTTATTATTTAGTAAACTGTTTGTTTGCTTTTATTTTCTTTTTTCAAATGATATAAATTATTTTATTCTATAATTATTAACTAAACTTTTTAAAATTATTATTTCCCTTTTAAAGTAATAGAAATTAGTTTAAAAATATGTATGTAATCGGTATTTCAAAACAGAATTTTCACTAAATTGTCGTCGGAAAAATAACGCGCTAGTGTGGTGAATATATGACATCTGTGCTGATAAATCAAGAACTCAGTATTTCTATGCTACACCGCCGTAGATAATAAATCATCAAATATTGTATCCGTGGCATTTTTTCGTATTTCATTAATTATTTAAAATATAATAATATATTCCTTTCACTTATTTCATTGATAATACGTAACTTTAATTTGAAACTGAAAAGTTTCACATTCATGACTTTTATTTATTTATTTTTAAGTAGTGAGTACTAAAAAATAAAAATGATGATATTTTGAAGCTCCTTAATTGCAGCGAAGGAACAAAACATGAACAAAGTCCAATTTACCACAGCATAAATCTTTCCAAAGGACTTTTGCATAGTAACCCATAAGATGTGTTTCATTCGGATGTTGCCATTAAACCATTAAGAAATAAATGTGATTTTTGTGCCACATACGTTAGCGAAATACACTATATTGCCATTGATTATGGGACACTTGCGATTTTAGACATTTTACTAAATATCTAGAAAAATACATCAGGAATCATCTCGAAACTCATAGTGCATAAATATAATAGTATACGTCATACAACTCCGTGAAGATTTTTTACCGAAACTCCATAGGGGACCGTCAACAAATTAAAAAAGAATGAATATCTTTTGAATAACCCTGTCAAAACTAATGTAGCAAAAGCGCTCAAACTCTAGATTATGATTGAATGCCTTATTGTAATACACTGTGTTCATTTTTATGCAAATAGCATGCATACTCGCAGAGTAATTAAGGTTTTTATAAAAATGGCCCCAAATTTTTCTAAGTTTTTCCCTTATAATTTTCAGAGTTCTTAATATAAAATAATATTTTTTTTCAGAAAATATGACAAACAATATTGCACACAGTACCCTGTAATCAGAATTAAAAAATAATAAAAATTGTATGAAAAATGAGTAGATTTACTAAATAATTTTTTACTGCGCATGCGTCAAAGATATCAAAATTTCATTTGCATATTATATTAGCTAAATGTATAGAGCAACTTTTGTAAAAGTCTCAAAATTATAACTTGAAAATTCTGAAAGTAATCGTCTTTAGAAAAAGGACAAAATCCGTTGTTTCCAAAATGAAGCAAAAAAATGAGGGATTTTATCCAAAAGTAGTCGTAACATCCCGTATTGTGTATTCTATATTGACACTAATCGATGAATATATGGATACAACCCCTATTGTTTTTGCTTCATTTTGAGAATAACGGATTTTCAACTTATTCAATTGACGATTATTTTCAGAATTTTTAAGTTATGATTTTGTGACTTTCACAAAAGTTGCTCTATACATTTAGCTAACATAATATGCAAATGAAAGTTTGATATCTTTGACGCATGCGCAGTAAAAAATTATTTAGTAAACCAACTCATTTTGTATACAATTTTCATTATTTTTAAATTCTGATTACAGGGTACTGTGTGCAATGTTGTTTGTCATATTTTCTGAAAAAAATATTATTTTATATTAAGAACTCTGAAAATTATAAAGAAAAAACTTGGAAAAATGTGAGACCATTTTTATAAAAACCTTAATTACTCTGCGAGTATGCATCCTATTTGCATAAAAATGAACACAGTTTATTACAATAAGGCATTCAATCATAATCTAGAGTTTGAGCGCTTTTGCTACATTAGTTTTGACAGGGTTATTCAAAAGATATTCATTCTTTTTTAATTTGTTGACGGTCCCCTATGGAGTTCCGGTAAAAAATCTTCACGGAGATGTATGACGTATACTATTATATTTATACACTAAGAGTTTCGAGATGATTCCTCATGTATTTTTCTAGATATTTAGTAAAATGTCTAAAATAGCAGGTGTCCCATAATCAATGGCAATATAGTGTATATATATAGATGCTTATTAATCGTGCAGTCATTGATTTAGAAAGTGCAATTAAAGTTTGATTAGAAGTGTTTTTTTTAAACTCTAATTAGATAAATGAATGTCAAATTGTCTATATTGGGCTAATGTGTGCCATATTTACAACTGTTCTAGGTAAAATGCCGCACAGATTCTTTGTGGGGTTTAAATCAGGGCTTTTTAATAGCCAATCTAAAAGTTCGATAGAAGAGGACACGAACCATGGACTTAGCGAGAGACATTTAAAATTTCATTGTCTTTTCGAAACAAATAATCACTATTTGTGTTATACATTAAACTAAGGTGACGCCCACCACTTAAAAAACATTTAAGAAACCAAAATGAGAGTTTGCTTAGAAAACCGTTTCTTTTGGGTTTCGTTGAAAGTTGTAATATTTGCGAACGAAAAAATTTACTTTGAACACACCAGAAGGTATTCTTTATTATTGGTAAGAACTTTCAAATAGATAAACCTCTTTTTTCGAAACGCCAACTCAGAGGATCTCCTGTGATTGCGTTGGCAAGTTTTAATTAAAAGGTCAATAATTTCTCAGCTAACATATCCATATATGATTTTGAATGCATGCGACCTCAAATGGACAAGATTGGTGTTCTTCCACTGGCTGCAAAAGGACTGCACAGGACCTTCTCCGAATTAGTGTTTAGCAAAAAAGGTTTATCTTTTTGCAAGTTGTAAACATTAATGGAGAATATCTCCTAGTATGTGTTCGAAGTAAATTTTACACGCTCGGAAATATTACAACTTTTAGAGAATTTGAAAAGAAACGAGTTTCAGAGCAAACTCTCATTCTAGTTTCTTAAATAGTTTTGTAAGTGTTGGACGTTACCGTAGTTTGACAGATTTATGGCATAAATGACATGTTATGAATGCCTATTAAAATGCATGTGAGCATATTTTCTTTGTGATATTTTTAAGTGAATTATTTTTCTTTCTTTCTAGAATGCATTGCCTTTCTCTCATAAAAACTGTGTTCAGTGAGAGTTAACACTGTTAAAGTAGAAATAGTATTCAAAAGATACAATTACATTTGCAATTCTAATCAAGAAAGACATATGTTTGGTCGTTTCACTGAGTAATGTTGCATTTAAAATTTTAAAATCGGGGTCTCTAAAGTCTTTTCATGGGAATAAACTAAAACTTAATACATTATAGAAAATTAGATCTGTATTTAATTCGCATTTAAACCATGCATTATTTTTTGGCACTTTAAGATGAAAATCTAAATTCGATTTGACTGTTTAAATATAAACGCATTTCTTATAAATATTCGATAGCACTAGAGCCAAAAATAATCTAATTACATTGTAAAATTTTACATTATTTCTCTCTATTCCGTGTCATTCCAACACCAGAAAAAATAAATTTTGTTAATTTTTCTTTCGTCTAAAAATTTGTGACACAATTATATATGATTAAAACATCATTCATTATTTTCTTTATATGTTCTATCATAATTTCAATAGACAAAGAAACACAAGAAATGTTTTGTCAACCACTTTAATTATTTGTTAATTATCCTAAAATATTTATGTACATTTATCTTTAATTACTTTTCTTTTTTTTTCTTTGCTTGCTGAAATACTCTCTTGTGAAACATTTTAAAATACATTGAAAAATTGTGAAACACTTTCACAGCACTAAATGCACATAATAAATGACACTTCCATCTAAAATCGTTTTTGATTGTCGTAAGAACCCACACTACTGAATGAAAAATACCCGGATGATAATGTTAAGTCAATGGGGGCGTTCTTTTCAAATATCTCGCTCAAATTTTAATATTTTTACATACATTTTTTTTTTTTGCATCGGATATTTGCATAGGAAAATCTACAACCGGGCTAATTTTTTACTTTTAAAACTTTGTTGCATAATTTTTTATATTATGATAGTTTCAATTTCAGAACTGGATCAAATCGGTTTCGAAAGTTAAAGTATTTTTTAATCTAAAAACAAAATTGAAAAAGTAAAAACCAGCCCAGTTGTAGATCGTCTTCTTCTATCTTATGCAAAATAAATCATGTAAAAATATTAAAATTTGAGCAAGATATTTGAAAAGAGCGTCCTCATAGACTTAACTTTATCATCCGTGTCTTTTTCACTCACAAGGGGACCACCAAACTGTTACGCACAGATTTTGATGATTTCCGAGTATGTTGTAGGGGTCATACCACTCATTATTCTGGTGAAAAGGTTTCTTCAAATGGGCCTTGGTTTTTGAGAAAGTGGATTTCAAAGTTCAGCGTATATTTCAAACACTTATTAGTACAAGCTCCGCATGTGAATCCGTGGCGCCGTGGTAGCACGCGAGCTTGCGAGTCGCAAGATTGCGGGTTCGAATCAGTCCTTGGCTTTTTACTTATTTTTATATTTTTTATACTACTCAAATTATAAGCAGAATTGTAAATAATTTTTCTTTTTCCTATCGCTTTTTTATTTTATAGCATTTTTAATGAAAACTTGCTCTTTTTTGTATAAATAATACAAAATAATTTTCGGGTGCAATTTTTTAAACGTCTTTAGGATTAGATTATTCAAGTAATGCAAATCTTCGAAAGAATAATAAAATATTAATGCAGTAATGTTAAAATGCAAGCTGTTACCAGTTATCCAAATTTTCAATTTTCCAATTTTCTGTAAATATATTTATCTCCAAAGTTCAACCTCAACATAAGTTATCGTTTGCACAAATAAGAAATGACAGATTACATCTATTTTTATTACATATAAAAATCGTCTGTAAATGAGATAAAATTTAATTGTCAGTAGTGTGGTCTCTTGAGAATGCGTTGTGCCTGGAAAAAGAGTGTGTAAAAAGTGTTGTTAAAAAATATGAATTTTTCCAAAAATGCAGTTATTGATATTTTCTGGCAAATTAGTTTTTTCACCTAGTAATTTCCTGTATTTTTTCCTTTAAATCAAACTGTTTGTCAAACTTTTTTAAAAATGTGTAATTTTAAAAGCACTTTGTAGAAAGCATTTTAAATGCGTATTACATGTATTATTTTATAGTGTTCTAATTTGTTTGGGATTGTTATGTTGACTAATGTGTTGTTAATTTGGTGTCAAAGAGATGTGCAACACAACTCTATAGTAAGAATATACTTTTTTCAACTCTATTTACAACACTATTTCAACACAATTTACAACACTATTTTAAAACACATTTCTAGATGGCAACATTTTTGCAACATATTAACCACTTAATCGTTGCGCCCGAGACATTCACAGGTTGCAAGTTTCACGCTTTTTATTCAGAATTGTTTGATTTCCACCAGTTTTATAAAATCGTGTAATTGATTTTATTCTGGTATCATTTTATTCGTCCTTAATTAAGATGAATATTTTTTTTTCAAAAAAGTGGTAGTAATAATGAATTTGAATTTTTAAACAGTAATTTAATGCGACCATTAAGGGATTAAGAATACAATCACAATACAAAACACATTTTGTATATGAAGTTTTCTAATTCACAACACATTTTTTACGGTGAATTTGTTGACAAAAATGTTCAAAAATGTGTTTATTTTTGTTTGTTGAGAATTCGCAGAGCGGTTATTTTAACTATTATGAATTATGATTATTTTTCACTTCTTAAAAAATAAAGAGAAAGTTTGATTTGGTTTCGTTTATTTTATGTCGATCGATTATCTACAAGTGGGATTATAGGCCCTGAAGGGGTGGGTTTCCCTCCGTGGGGGTCTTTCTAAGGAAACCTTACCCGTATTTACGCTAGGAAATCCAAGGTTCGAAGAAAACCAAGCAAAACTGCAAACTGTTAGGCCGACGGCCACGAATAGGTTCGAACCCAGCACCTGCCGTCTAACAGTTGAGAGGTCAGAACCTGCCAGCCACTGGTGGGGGAATAACCAGAAAGAGAAACTAATGTTCTCTAAAAACTAAAGTTAAGTATCTGTAATACACAGCATTTAAACATTCACACATTTTTTAGAATACTTCAGAAAATAATGATGCTATATTCGGTACATTAAAAAAAATCTAGCTATTTTCAGAACAAATGCCTAGTGATATAAAATCAGTTTTAGTGTTTTTACTTTAAAATTTGTTGTCAATTTTATGTACACAATAAATGTCAGGATAAAAACAATATAGTTGAATATGAGATTCATTCTTGTGCAGCTTTTTAAATGAAAACGTATTTAACATTTCGATATTTCATAGAAACGTAATTTAGATATTTAGAATTTTTTATTTAAAATAATTATTTTGCATCAAATTGTACTCGATTCTCTCCAATTAATTATTACATTTATTTCATTGCAGAAATTAGTTACAAAATGAAAAATTAAACTTAATTACCATCTTTATTTTTTAAATGTCTTTAAAATTAAAACGTATTTCAATCGTAATGCAGGTGATTTTCATGTCCGTGGCTTGAAATTCTTTGCTCATTAAGTTTATTTTTTTTATTGAAATCAATAGTAGATTCAAATTCTTAATTTTGCAGCTATGCTTTGTCAGTTTTGCATGTAGAAAGAGAAAAATGCAATGTAAGTATATTTGTAGAAATGATAAACACAAGAAAATTTAATTTTTTAAATTTCTAATAAATCTTATTAGTGCAATAAGATCTAAAATAAAAGCATATTAGAATAAATGCAAAGGAAAAAAACAAAAGTAAGATGTGATGTAATATTAGATTCTAATTATAAGTAAACTCATCAAATAAAAAATTGCGATAAAAAAAGTTTTATTTGCTACTGCTAATCATAAAACGTAATTTTTTTACACTCGGTTCAAGCATATAAAATAAAAAAATAAATAAAATAAAACAAAATAAGATATAATTAATAAGGGTTCTAAATTTCACTTAAAAATTCAAGTAACCTTTGCTAAAAGCACTTTTAAATAATGTTATTTTATCAATTTATAATCCAAAATAGAGGATATAAAGCAGTTGGAACACATTATTATTTTTCAAAAGATTTCTTTTGAAGTAAGACTAATAGAAAGTGAATGGAAGGGAATGGTTGGAAAAACACTTTTATGTTGAACCATTTACTGAAAAAGTAGTAGAAAACTAGAAAACTTTATATACTTTTTGAAGTTAAAGTAAACGGAAAGGGAGAATCGATTTATTATCCAGATAAGGTATAGACGGAAGACCATCATTTAATATAATAACTCTCTTCAGTGTTTTTCAATGACATGATGTATTACGAAGGAAAAAAGTGTATTTTTAGCCATTTTAACTTTTAGAGTGTATTTTCGCGAAATATTCAATTCTATTCAATATTTGTTATAGAATTTACTTTTCTCAATAAGGTTCAATTGTTAGTGAATGCGTAGTAACAAAATAATATTAGCCAATTTTTAATATCAAATTTATGTTGATCAACATTCGCTGGACATTTTTTGTCTTAGATTAGCACCTTAAAAATCTTAATAAATCTTATTAATCTTATAACTCATCCAAAAACTACGCGAAACGAGAATAAATTTAGAATAAAAATAAATGTAAAATGCACCTTAATTACATTTCTATTGCATTTTTAAAGAGTGCTTTTGTTTAAAATTTATTTTAACTGCAGAAATGTGATTTTGAATCCATAAACATGTATGCAATGGATTATGAAGTTTCTTGTATGTATCTTAAATTTACCTTTATCATCCGAAATCTACCCGAAACCAGAATAAATTTAGAATAAAAATAAATGTGAAATGTACCTTAATTGCATTTTTATTGTTTTTTTAAAGAGTGCTTTTGTTTAAAATGTATTTTAACTGCAGAAATATGATTGTGAATCCATAAACGTGTATGCAATGAATTATTAAGTTTCTTGTATCTTAAAGTGATTTATATGTTTTTATAGCCATGAGTTATTTTAACTTTTCTACTTAATATATAACCACGTATCTCTCTGTATATATACGATTTGTTTCTGCTAAAATAGAATAACTGAATTTTACAAACAAAGTTTCTAATCATGCTAAAATTTCTGTTTTAAATTCAAACATTGATAAATTATTGTATTACTTTTGTAATACTTTCCAAAATAGTAAAATATCAATAGAAAAAGCAAAAATGTATGCGTATAATATTAACCTCTAATAATAAATAAACTAAACACGTAAAAAAAATACTGAAGCATAAAAATTCATGAAGCATATGCTTATGCACCCCATTTACATATGGTAAATCATATATGAGGAGCCCAGAAGCCAAGGGGTATAAGTGACAAAATTGAAAAAAATGAGTTATGTGCACAGACTGTCTGGAAATAAGTCTATTTATTTGTAGGTAAGAAATTATGAGTGATTTTTTAATTATATACTGCGTTTTAGGGGTCAATTACTTAACCTCTTTCCCAAAACTGTGCAAGGCGTGGAGGCCAAAGGGTTTAAGTACAGTTGTATCCGTTCACGTCTAGCACAGAAGCGCGATCAACGATATACACTGCCATTTTCTTTTTTATACATTAAATAAATACATTTTAACTTTTAACATGAATGAAAATCATGCTTTAAGCATAGATTATGAAGTACTTTCCAACACTTTCTGAAATCTTTAAAAATCTTTGCTAATTAGGGTAATAGAATTTTACTGTCCATAGCCAAATATGTATTCTAATAATTTTGAACAGCCCAGTGTTTTATCTGTTTGATGATATATACTGAATAATTGGGAAATTTAGTTTAGCAAGAAAACGCATAACAGTTTGAAATGTCTCTTTCAGCAGTTTATACTAATAGATGGAAACATACTTGTATGCTTTTGTTGATCCTGTAGTTTACCTTGAACCTTTATTATACGCCAGTATTTAGCTAAAATTTAGTTCAAACTAAAACACTCTTAAGACTACTGAAATCATATTTCCAGAAATTATTATCCATAGATGAATAATGTGTAAAATTTTGTGCGTGACCCTGTATATCATTTTATCTATATTTTACAAGCGTTTCTTAGAAAATTGAATGCAGTTCAACATATAAATATATGACTTATTTAAAAGCAATCTTTAAGTATACTACGCTCATATTCAGTAACATTCACGATATCTTTTGTATAGCCCTGATGATTCATATAAATACTAGATCCCTGATGATGCATATAAATACTATAGTTCATATAAATACTATATGAACTACAGTATTTATATGAACTATAGCATATATATTAATATGGAAAAATTTAGTGAAACTTAAAAGCACAAATCATAATTAAAACAGGCATTTAGTCCATCCATCAATCATCAGCGATAATATACAGTACTTCGGATTGAATATACTATTTGAAATCTTTTTTGTTTCCCTGTAAATATTGTGTACTCCGTATTATGTGCGAAATAACTTATATTAAGCCTTAGCGATATATAACGATTTTATTATAAATGAAAAATTGTAATTTAATTAAAATATGTTGTAAAAAATTCCTTCTTTATCATTAGGTAATGTAAATCTTTTGTGTAACCCTGTAAATAAAAAATATCTATTCTTTTCGCCTCATATTTTACAGAATGTTTATTTTAATGCAATTCGTAAATGCATATAAACTTTAATATATGACAAGCTGTAACATCTTTAACATTCATTTGAAACGATTTTTTCCATAACCCGTAATGTAACGGAAAATTTTTGATTGTCCCTGTAAATAAACTAATCGTGTTAGAAACTTCATTTGCAATAGTTTCGTGTTCAGGTAAACGTGAATAATTCCCAAAAATTTCAGGGCTATCCGAATATATTTACGAGAGTTAGGGCGCGAACAGGCGGACAGACAAACTAAAATCATATTCACTTTTCAACTTTGTTGGAACGTGTTAAAAAATATAAAATTTCAATGCTTCAAAATTTATAATGAAATTTTAAAACTTATATTAGAACAAAAAAAATTCCTTTCATTCTTTTACATCAACATCGTTCACATTTTTTTTTCGTAAACTGATTTTTATTTCATAATTTTTCCTTTTTTAGAATTAATATTAAAAGAAAATTTGTCCTTTCGTTTATTTGTATCGCAATTGTTCTTAATTTTTTCATAAATACAATTTTTCATTTCTTGTGCTCATTCGGCACTTGTACCCTTTAGCTTCCAAGCAATTTTCATTACTGCTTGGAAGCCAAGGGGTACAAGTGCCGAATGATGATAAACATTGCTTGGTTATAAATAAAAAGAAAAATTGTATTCCACTTTTTTAAAAACAGATATTGAAATAAGAGTTCAAAGATCAATAAGAAATAAGTAAAAGTTTCATATCTCAATTCATTCAATTACAATTGATGTTTAACTTTGAACTCAATTTACTCGAAATCTAAATTTTGTCATTTGTACCCCTTGGCTTCTGGGGTCCTCAAAGATATATATATATATATATATATATATATATATATATATATATATATATATATATATATATATAATTCATTTCGGTTCTAAACTTAAGTGAAAATTCAAATAATCTTTGCTAAATTTCTTTACAAATCTCCCTCGATTATTTTATAAGCTAAAATAAAGGATATAAAAAGATAAATATATCTTTGGAACATGTTATTAATTTTCAAAAGATTATTTTTGAATTAAAAATAATTGTGAGTGAATAGAAGTAAATGCTTGTAAAAACACTTTTATGTCGAATAATTTACTGAAAAATCAATAGACAGCCGAATTTTTTTTTAATACTGTTTTAAGTAAAGAGAAAAGAAAACCAATTTATAAACCGGATAAGGTTATAGATGGAAGGCCATCATTTAAAGTAATAACTTTCTTCAGTCTTTTTCACTGACATGATTTATTACGAAGAAAAGTGGTGTATTTTTAAAATTTTTTACTTTTAGAGTATATTTTCGTTAATTATTAAATATCATTCAATATGTGTTATAAGTGAAATTGTTTTTTTTTTCAATGAAGCTCATTTTATTGTCAATCCGTAGTAACAAATTAATATTATCCACTCTTTAATATCAAATTTAGCTTGATCCCTATTGGTATGAAAGTTTTTGACTGTGATTAGCTTCTTCAAACTCTTAATAAATCTTATTAAATTTACAACACATTTAAAAACAATATGATATAATAAGTTCAGAAAAAACAAATATAAAACGTAACATCTCTATTGTTTTTTCTATGTGCTTTTGATTAAATGTATTTTAACTGCACAAATCATTATGTTTTTTATTCATAAACGTGTGTTTAATATATTTTTAAATTTCTTGTATGTATCTTAAAATCATTCATATATTTTTATAGCCATGCTTAATCAATACTTTGTCACTTAATGTGTAACCACTTGTTTCTCTCTATATATAGTTTCCCTCTGCTAAAATAGAATGATTTTACCTAAAAACAAAATTTCAAATCATGCTCAGATTTCAGTTTTCAAACTTTAAACATTCAGAAGTTATTGTATCACTTTTTTAATATTTCTCAAAATAGTAAAATATGAATGGAAAAAACAAAAATATTATGCGTATCATAATAACCTCTTATAATGAGTACATTTATCACGTAAGAAAACAAAATTAATAAAAAAAAAAGATTTGCCTCTTTCCTCTAATCGTAAAGCGAACACCTTCTCAGCCTCTTTAAGCATAATAAATAAGGCGTACATAAAAAATTCATACGTAATTAATTCGTTTTTAATTATAATTAATTTTTCAATTAATTATCAACAGTGAAATTGCGTTTAAAATTATTGAATATTGAACATGTGTTTATCATATTAAATATTCAATATATTTTAATCTATTTTTATATTTGACTATCGCCTTGTCAAAAATGTGATAGTTCGATATTAAATATTCAGTAATTGATTCAGATTCTAAATGTAAGTGAAAGTTCCAATAATCTTTGTCAAAACCATTTAATATTTTCCTTGATCACTTTATAAGCTAAAATATATGATGTAAAGGAGTTAAAATTATCTTTGTAACATATTAAAACTTTGAAATTGATTTCTTTTGAACTAAGAGTAATAGTAAGTGAATAGAAGGAAATGATTGGGAAAAACACATTTATGTAGAACTATTTATTGAAAAAACAGTAGAAAACTGGACAAATTATGTACATTTTGTTAATGTAAAGAGAAGGGTTTATAAATTTATAAGAAAAATAAGGACACAGATGGAAGACCATCGTATAAAATAATAACTTTATCCAGTCTTTTTCGATGACATGATGTATTACGGAGAATAAGAAGTATATTTTTTGACATTTTTAATCTTAGAGTCAAGCGAAGTTTTAAATACCATTCAATATTTGTTGTGAATAAAAAATATATATTTTTTATTTACTGTTATTAGTAAATCTCTGCTAAATATTATTGTTCACACTTTAGTTTCAGATTATCTTAAAAATTATTGGTATGGAAAATTTTGTCTTAGATTAAAGTTTTACATTTTATTTATTTCAGTATTAATAAAATAAGAAATGAAAAAGCAAAAATCATTTGCGATATAATATTAATCTCTAAAAAGAAAGAAAATTGATTTACTACTTACTTTCAATCATGAAGCATACACATTTTGTTCAACATCCAAACATAGAAATTAAGTCATACAAGAAATTATATACACATAATTAATTCCGTTAATGAATTTTACTTAAAATGCAAGTAACATTTGCTAAAAAATTAAAAATGTTATTTTAAACTTTTCTATGCTATAACAGATGATATATTTACCATTGGAAAATGTTATTATATTTCAACATATTTATTTTTAACTAAGAATAACATTAAGTGAATGTAAGGATGTGTTCAGAAAAAAACACTTAAGTCGAACCATTTACTGAAAAATCAGTAAAAATATGGAAAACATTACATACCTATTGAAGTTAAAGTAAAAGGAAGATAAAATCGATTTATAATCTAGATAAGAATATAGATAGAACCCATTCATTTAAAGAAATAACTCTCTTCTATTTTTTTCAATAACATGATGTATTACAGAGGAAAGAAATGTATTTTTAGATTTCTTGGCACTTTCCAACAAAGTTGAAAAGCGCTTATGCATTCCGTCTTTTTTCCGTCTGTTTGTCTGTCCACTTTCTAACTACTATAAATGTACTCGAATGCAATTGATAAAGTTTATTTATGTCCATAAAGCATATTTGGTATTGCATTTGAAGTATGTACAATTAATGATTAATTTACAGCGGCACTCAAAATAATTCTATTACATTAAGGTCTATGGAAAAAATGGTTTTAAAATTGTTTTAATGACATTACGCTATTTCAAATGCTTTGAAACTGACGTAAATCACTGAATTTATCTATGGTCACGTTAAAACAGAACAATCTTAGCATTTTTTATTAATTTACAGGGACACACAAAACAAATCTCTTACAATGCTGTCTTTGTGTAATAATTTCTGGAAAGTACATTTAAAATTTGGTATGTGCTTTTAAATTTAACTAGCTTATTGTAAATTACTCTTTATGTATAAATTCTATACCTCATATACAGGGCTGCACAAAAGTATTCTAATGCCATTTTCCTTATTCGTGGGAACTGCTGAAGGGAAATTCTTAACTAAAATATATGTATCTCTTAACCCTTTCCGGCACACTGTGCCCGGTCCGGGATACCTAATTTTAATTCCAAACTTGCAAACGGCATCAGTAATATTTTAGTAAAATATTGCTTTAAGCTTAAATTAAGGAATTTAAATTAAAGGAATTTAAATTTAATTAAAAAAATTAAGGAATTAAAATTAAGTAATTAAAGTATTTAAAAAATTTGTTTGTGAGTTTCGGTGTCAGCCGATAATTTCTCATTTTAGTACAGATTTTGCCCGTACCGGAAAGGGTTAAATAAACTAAATTTTTGTAAACATGGTGTTAATAGATACAAATAGCTATATCATACACAAGGCTGCGAAAAAAAAATCGGATAATTTTCCAATTGTAGATTTGAACTGAAATTCGGTTTTGAAATGAGTCATATATTTCCACATGGTGAAATGTGACGTATAATTTTATATTTTAAGTGCTGCAGTTTTGTTACATTATTCTGAATGTGTTGAAAAATGCTTCAGAATCTTTACTTGATGCATTTTTTTTTTACTTGTTAAATTATAAGGCATGTTTCCGTTAAGTATTAAACATCATTTAATATTTATTGTGGGTTTACAATGTTTTTTTTTTCTATGAGGCTCAATTGTTAGAAAATCCGTAATAACAAAATAATATTAGCCAATCTTTAATATAAAATTTTTCGTGATCAGCGTTGGTATGAAAATTTTTGCATTTCATTCGAGTCTTCAATTTTATAATAAAACTCATTAATTTTGTAACACATTTTACAACTACACTATATTATAAAGAATTCAGTGTAAAATAAATTTAAATTGCAACTTTATTACATATGTATATATTTTTTACAAGACGTGCATTTGATTAAAATTTATTTTAACAACAGAAATGTGTTTTTAAATCCATAAACGTTTCTTTAATATATTTTATAAGGTTTCTTGCGTGTATCATAAAGCTATTCATTAAAGTTCTTATATCTATACTTTCTTTATACTTTTCCACTTAAAATGTAACCACATGTCTCACTCTATATAAAACTCTCTTCTGCTAAAACATAATGATGCAATCTTGCAAGCAAAATTTCAAATAATAGAAAAATTTTAGTTTTAAACTTCA
The DNA here is from genome assembly GCA_964019185.1 of Maratus speculifer. NCBI lineage: Eukaryota > Metazoa > Arthropoda > Arachnida > Araneae > Salticidae > Maratus > Maratus speculifer. Next base: position 150,841,612 of record OZ025302.1, read on the forward strand.
AGCATTGAAAATTTATTTTTGTAATACTTCTCAAAATAGTAAAATATCAATAGAAAAAACAAACTTAATATGCGTATTCTATTAATCATTAATAATAAATAAACTTATCACGTAAAATAAATATAAAAAAAATATTCACTATTTACTTCTAATAAATACTAAAGCATAATGTATTGCACCCTATTCAAGTATACAAAATAATACATACATAGCAAATAAATATTAATTAATTCTGATTCTAAATTTCAGTAAAAATACAAATAAGCTTTACTAAAGTTTTTTAAAAATCTTCTTTGATTGTTTTAAAAGCTAAATTAACGATTTAAAAAAGATAAATTTATCTTTGGGATACTTTATTATTTCTCAACAGATTTCTTTTGAACTAAGAATAACACTAAGTGAATAAAAGCAAATGGTCGAGAAAAAACACTTTTATGTCAAACCATTTAGTGAAAAATCAGTAGAAAACCTGAAAACTTTATATACTTTTTGAAATTAAAGTAAAAAGAAAGGCGAATCCATTTATAGTCCAGATAAGGATATAGATGGAAAACCATCATTTAAGGTAATAACTCTCTTAAAACTTTTTCAATGACATAATGTATTAAAAAGAAAATAAATGTATTTTTAAACTTTAGTAATAAATTAAATTAAATAAGTATTAATTTCCATTTAATATTTGTTCTGAATAGATTTTTTTTAATGTGGCATTAATGTTAGTAAATACACAATAAAAAAATTATATTAGACGCGTTTAGTACAACATGATCTTCATCGTTAATAATATGAAAATTTTTAAATTAGATTAAAGGTTTTACATTTTATTAATTTTGGTATTAATAAAATACCAAAGAAAAAAAGCAAAAATAATATGTGATATAATATTAATCACGTAAAATAGTTGTAATTAAAACAAACAATAAAAACAAATGATTTACTACTTACCTTTAATCATAAAACATATGTTTTTTTCACAATGTCCAAACACAGAAAAGAACACACGCAGAAAAAAATAATTAATTCAACTTCTACATTACAGTTAAAATTACAGGGCTCCCAAATGGTCCGCGAACAGAACATCAGTATTTTTTAACAGAAAATTTCAAAATACGTTTGTGCTAAAATCAACTTCCAAACGTGGTTTCTTGACAATTCGTAAGAAAAATGTAAAAAGAAAATTTCTCTAAAAAAAATTCTGATGTTCAGTTCGCGGACCATTTGAGAGCCCTGAAATTAAATAAATCTTTGCTAAAATCATTTATTAAAAATCTTATTTTATCAATTTATAAAACTAAATAAAGGATATAACGAAGGTAAATTTATCTTGGAACATGTTATTACTTTACAAGAAATTTCTTTTGAAATAAGAATAATAGTAACTGAAAAGAAGGTAATGGTTAAAAAAATAAAATAAAATGAAATAAAATAAAAATAAAAACACTTTTATGTCGAACCATTTACTCAAGAATCAGTAGAAATCTGGAAAACTTTACATGCTTCTTTTAGTCAAAGTAAAAAAGAGAGGAATCGATTTATAAATCAGATGAAACTACTGATCGAAAACCATCATTTAAAGTAATAACTTTTTTCAGTTTTTTTTTCAATGACATGATGTATTACGAATGAAAGAAATTTTTTTTAGACTTTTGAACTTTTAGAATATATTTTTGAGAAATATTAAATTCCATTCAATATTTGTTGTTGACAGAAAATGTTTTTTTACTTGGCTATGTTGTTAGTAAATCCGTAATGACAAATTAATATTCGTTGCACATTAGTATCAACGTTATCTTTATCACTATTGGTATGAAAAATTTTGCCTATGATTTTTTTAATTAGTTTTGATATTAATAAAATACCAAACGAAAAAGCTATATATATATCTATGCATATATGCGATATAATGTTTATCTCTAAAAATATTAGTACTTATTACGTAAAAAAATTGTAATGAAAAAAAAATGATTTATTACTTACTTCTAATGATAAAGAATACATTTTTGAACCCTATTCAAGCGTATATAATAAAACATACATAAAATATTTATATAAAATTAATTCATATTCTAAATTTCAGTGAAAATTCAAATAATCTTTGTAAAAACTTTTCAAAATCTTCCTTGATAATTTTTTAACCTAAAATGAAGCATATAAGAAAGATAAATTTATCTTTGAAAAATGTTATTATTTTTCAAGAAATTTCTTTTGAACGAAGAATAATAGTAAGTGAATAGAAGGAAATGGTAGGAAAAAACAGTTTTATGAGGAACCATTTACTGAAAAATCAGTAGAAAACGGTAAAACTTTATATACTGTTTGAAGTAAAGTTAAGGGGAGGGAAAATCGATTTGTAATACAGAAAAGGTTATAGGTGGAAGACCATCATTTAAAGTAAGAACTCTTATCAGTCTTTTTCACTGACATGATGTATTACGAAAGAAGGAAATGTATATTTAGACTTTTTTGACTTTTAGAGTATAATTTCGCGAAGCATTAAATTTCATTCATTATTTGTTGTGAACCGATTTTTTTTTTTGTGGCTTTGTTGTTATAAAAATTTGAAGTAACAAATAACCACTGTTCACCTTTAGTATCAACATTAACTTCATTACTATTGGTATGAACAATAATATCACAGATTAAAATTTTACATTTTATTAATTTTGGTATTAAAAAATTAAAAAACGGAAACGCAAAAATAATACGCGATATAACACTAATCTCTAAAAATAAATAAACTTATCACGTAAAAATATTGTAATTAAAAATGTAATTTACTACTTACTTTTAATCACAAAGCGTATATTTTTTAGCAATGTCCAAACACAGAATGCCACTCATACAGAAAAATATATATAATTAATTCCGTTTATAAATTTCACGTAAAATTCAAGTAATTTTTGCTAAAATGATTTTTAAAAATGTTATCTTATGAATTTACTAGCAGTCTTCGCCCGCTACACTGGTCAGTGTCTCTTAAGAAATCCTAAAACAAACAAAGTATATCTAGTAAAGATTAAGAAAAAAACATTAATAGCCAATGAAACATTCGTAATTGCTGTCTTATTGGTATAATCTTACATTATCCTGTTCAAAGTCAATATTGACGACTTAATAGACAAAATAGATCTAAAATGACTGAAATACCAATTTTTAACAATATTTTTGGAAGCTGTGTCATGTTGAATTTCCTGTTTATCCTTAAATCTGCTGTTGAGATATGGCGAAACAGAGGCGCTGGAGGTATATAATTTAAAATAAGGGTCAGAGAGCTTTCCAATGATAGATCATATGAGAGATGTAGGCTAAATTTAGGAAACTCCCCCCCCTCCCCCCGAGTTCTACACTCACGTCTCTCCGGTATAAACCTTCCCTTCTTTTTGAAATTTTCAAATATTATAATTATAATTTATGAGAGAACCCAGTAAAAAATTCCATCAGTAATGATAAAACATTACAATTTCAAAAAAATTCGAAAACTGCCTCCAGAGGAAGGGAAAAAATTAGGGTGCTAGATTAGAAGTTCCTAATATGAAAGAGCGGTCTGAGGGCTTTCCGATGATCGGTCACATTGCGGGTCCAAAAAAGTTTAGAATTTTCGCCCCCAACTTAAACCCTTCGGTGATGAAAATTTTAAAATCACTGAAACATGTCTAATTATTTTTAATAGATTTATTTTCTACCGTGTCACGCTTCTACTTAAAACGACTGCCGAGATGTGCAAAATGTACTAAAATTTTTAAATCCTTTTTTAATCCCCTGAGGGGTGCAACTTCAAAAATCACTGAAATACGTGTATAATTATTTTTTTTAGTAATTTTGTGTTCTGCTTAGTTAGATTTTTTTCGTAGATTTATCTTTAGTAGCTTTTTTAGTAGATTTATGTTCTGTTTAGTAGATTCCTCGCTGCTGCCTTACTAGGCTACTGAGATACAGGAACACGATTCAGAATTATCGAACCCCGTTTGCCCCACTTAAAGGGGAATAAAAAAAAAAATCCATCTTCGTGCATACTTACATCCTAAGAAGATAATTTTCTCCAATTTTCATGTTTCTACGTTCAGTAGTTTAGTATGTGAGTTGAATCTCAGCTATTCTACAAACTAGTTTATATTGAACCATTTACTGAAAAATCAATAGAAAACTGGAAAATTCTGTATACTTTTTGAAGTTAGAGTAAAATGAATTCCTTTTACTTTAACTTTTACTTTAACTCCATTAATGGAGTATCGATTTATAATCTAGGTATAATACGTGTATAATTATTTTTTTAGCTATTGATGGAGTACCATCATTTAAAATAATAAATGCCGTTTTGCATTTTGTCTTTTTCACTGACATGATGTATTAAGAAGTAAAGAAATGTATTTTTATACTTTTTCACTTTTAGAGCATATTTTCTCCAATGATTAAATTCCATTCAATATTTGATGTAGATATTTCTTTTTATCTGGATTTAATGTTGGTAAATCCATAATAACAAATTAATATTAGACGTATTTTAGTATGAAAATTATCTTCATCCTTATTGGTATGAAAACTTTGCCTAGTATTAAAGTTTTTACATTTCATTAATTTTAGTACTGATAAAAATCAAAAATATTATGCGACATAACATTAATCTCTAAAAAATAAATAAACTTATCTCGTAAAAAACAGAAACAAAAAATTTTTTGTTTTACCACTTAATTATAATAATAAAGCATACGTTTTTGCGCAATGTCCAAGCGTGGAAAATAAGACATATAGCTATATATATATGTATACATATAATTAATTCCGTTAATTAATTTCACTTAAAATTAAATCTTTGCTAAATACATAAAAAAATATTATTTTATCATTTTATAAACTAAAATAAATTATATAAAGAAGATAAATTTTTCTTGTGAACAAGTTATTATTTTTCAATAGATTTCTTCTGAAATAAGAATAATATCAAGTGAATAAAAGCAAATGGTCGGGAAAAACACTTTTATGTCGAACCATTTTGCTGAAAAATCAGTAGAAAAGAAGAAAACTTTATATACTTTTTAAAGTTAAAGCAAAGGGAAAGGGAGAATCTCTTTATAATCCAGATAAGGATAAAATAGATGGAAGTCCATCATTTAAAGCTATAACTCTCTTCAGTCTTTTTGATTGACAATGTGTATCATAAAGGAAAGAAATGTAATTCTAGACTTTTTTCTCTTACAGTGTATTTTCTCTAAGTATTAAATTCTATTCAATATTTGTTGTGGATACAATGTTTTTTTTTGTTTGTGTCTCTGTTGTTAGTAAATCCGTAATAACAAATTCATATCGGTTACACTTTAGTATCAACATTATCTTCATTAATATCTGTATGAAAATATTTGCCTTGAATTAAAGTTTTCATATTTTATTAATTTTGGTACTAAACATATACCAAAGGAAGAAGCAAAAATAATGTCTGAAATAAAAAAAAAAAGCTTATCACAAAAAAATTGCAATAAACAAAATTGATTTACTGCTTACTTTTAATCATAAAGCACACGATTTTGGTAATCTCCCAACACAGAAATTAAGACATACAGAAAAAATTCCTTCCGCTTCTAAATTTCACTTAAAATTAAAGAAATCTTTATTATAAAAATTTTAAATTCAAATTATCCTTATAAACTAAAATAGAGGATTTTTTAACAATTTATAAGTTAAAATAGAGGATATGACATAAATTTATCCCTTTAACATGTTATTTCTTTTCAACAGATTTCTTTTGAACGAAAAATAATACTAAGTGAATAAAAGCAAATGATCGGGAAAAACATTTTTATGTCGAACCATTTACTGAAAAATGTGTAGAAAACTGGATATATATATATATATATATATATTTTTTTTTATAAGATATACTTTTTGAAGTTAAAGGAAAAGAAAGGATTCGATTTATAATCTAGACAAGGGTATAGATGGAAGGCCTTCGTTTAAAATAACAGCTCTGTTCAATCTTTTTCACTGATATGTATTATGATTCACAAAGAGAAGAAAAGTATTTTGAGACATTTTACTTTAGGAGAATATTTTTTTAAAGTATTAAATTCCATACAATATGCCTTATACACAGACTTTTTTTGTGTGTTTATGTGTGTCTGTGTGGCTCTGTTGTTATTAAATATTGTTCACACATCAGTTACAGCATTATCTTTAAAATTATTGGTATAAAAATTTCGTCTTAAATCAAAGTTTTTAAATTTTAATAATTTTGGTATTAATAACATGCCAAATTAAAAAGCAAAATTAATATTGGATATAATATTAATATCTAAAAATAAATAAATGCATTACATAAAAAAAATGTAATGAAAAAGGAAAAAAGAACATGTTTGTTTTACTATTTGCTTCTAATATGTAGCAAACGTTTTTTTCACCATGTAAAAACATAGAAAATAAAGCATACATAAAAAAAAAATATATATATATAGGGTGATTCTAAATTTTTTTTACAATAAAAGAGGGGTTATTGTACACATCAAGACAAACAATATTAAATAGGAGAGCAAGGGTCCCAACCATTTTCAAAGGAGATAGCCGCCATTAAAATTTAGGGACCAAACTTTCAAATAAATATAAAAAACGGAAAATTGGGTTGATTGATTTGCGGTTTTCACTAAAATTATTCTTTATGTCGGCATTTTCTTGAAATTAAATTATAAAGATAAATTTCAAAAAATGCCGATAGAGGGCGCTTTAGACTTTGGAGTAACGAACAACTCTTTTTTGGCGTTATTTTTTGCATTTTATTAAATGCTTTCGTAAGCTTAGACTCAAACTTAAATTTTGAGCTCAAAATCTGAATAGTTGGGAGTGGTTAAGTATCACAAATTGAGCTGTGTTCAGAGGGTTCAAATTTCAAATGATTATAAAAAACGAAAAAACTGGTCGATTGATTTGCTGTTGTCACTAAAACTATTCTTTTTGTAGGTATTTTCATGAAAATAAATTATAAAGATAAATTTGAAAAAATGCAGATAGAGGGCACTTTAGACTTTGGAATAACGAACAACTTTTTTTTGGCTTTATTTTTTGCATCTTATTAAATGCTTTCGTAATCTTAGACTTAAACTTAAATTTTGAGCTCAAAATCTGAATAGTTGGGAGTGGTTAAGTAGACAAACTGAACTGTTTCAGAGAGTTTAAATTTCAAATGATTATCAAAAAACGGAAAAATTGGTCGATTCGTTTGCGGTTTTCACTAAAACTAATTTTTAAATCAGCATTTTCTTCAAAATAAATTTTAAAGATTTATTTCCCAAAATGCCGCTAGAGGGCGCCTTAGATTTTGGAGTAGCGTACAACTATTTTTAGCTGTTATTTTTTTAATCTCATTAAATGCTTTCAAATGCATAGACTTAAATTTTGGGCTCAAATTCTGAATCGTTGGGAGTGTTTAAGTAGCGAAAAATTGAATTGTTTTCGAGGAAGGGGGAGGTTTAAATTTCAACTCCTGAACACACTTCAGTTTGCGGTTTTTAACCCCTCCCAACAATTCAGATTTTAAGCTCAAAATTTAAGTTTAAATTTAAGCTTCCGAAAATATTTAATAAGCTTTTGCAAGCATTTAATTAGAACCAAAAAATAATGGCTAAAACTAAGTGTTGGTTACTCTGAAGTTTAAGGCGCCCTCTAACGGAATTTTTCGAAATTTATCTTAGAAATTTATTTTCAAGAAGATGCTGACTTAAAGAATAGTTTTATTTTAAACCGCAAACGAATCGACTAATTTTTCCATTTTCTATAATTATTTTAAATTTCAACCTCCCCCTTCCCTTAAACACAGTTCAGTTTGTGCTAATTAACCACTCCCTACTATTCAGATTTTGAGCTCAAAATTTAAGTTTAAGTCTAAGCTTCCGAAAACATTTAATGAGATTCAAAAAATAGTTGTTCGTTACTCCAAAGTCTTAAGCGCCCTCTATCGACAGTTTTTGAAATTTATCTTTATAATTTATTTTAAAGAAAATACTAACATAAAGTTTAGTGAAAATCGCAAATCAATGAACCATTTTTTTCCGTTTTTTTATAATCATTTAAAATTTGAACCCTCTGAACACAGTTCAATTTGTGCTACTTAACCACTCCCAACTTTTCTGATTTTGAGCTCAAACTTAAGTTTGACTCTAAGCTTACAAAAACATATAATGAGATGCAAAAAATACCGACAAAAAATAGTTGTTCGTTGTTCCAAAGTCTAAAGCTCTCTCTCTCGCGTTTTTGAAATGTATCTTCATAATTTATTTTCAAGAAAATGGCGACAAAAAGAATAATTTTAGTGAAAACCGCAAATCAATCGACCGATTTTTCCATTTTTTATGTTTTTGAAATTTTGGTCCCTAAATTTTAATGGCGGCTATCTCCTTTGGAAAACGTTTGGGACCTTTGGTCCCTAATTTAATATTGTTTGTCTTGATGTGTACTATCACCTCTCTTTTATTGTAAAAAAAAAAAAAAAAAAAAAAAAAAAAAAAATTAGAATCACCCTGTATATATATAGATAGATAATTCCGTTTAGAAATTTCACTTAAAATTCAAGTAATTGTTACCATAAATATTTTTAAAAAATCTTCTTTTATCATTTTATAAGTTAAAATAGATTATATACATAAGATAAATTTATCTTTGGAACATGTTATTATTTTTTAATAGATTTATTTTAAACTACGAATAACAGTAACTGGATTGCAGAAAATATTCGGAAAAAACACTTTTATGTTGAACCATTTACTAAAAAATCAGTAGAAAACAGGAAAACTTTATATACTTTTTGAAGTTAAAGTAAAAGGAATGGAGAATCGATTTATAATCTAGATAAAGCTATTGATGGAGTACCATCATTTAAAATAATAACTGTCATTTCTGCCTTTTGTCTTTTTCAGAGACATGATGTATTACGAAGGAAAGACATGTATTTTAAGTTTTTTTTTTAATCTTTTAGAGCATATTTTCGCGAAGTATTAAAATCCATTTAATATTTATTGTGAATAGAAAGTGTCTTTTTTATGTGCCTCCCTTGTTAATAAATTTATAGTGACTAATTAATATTGGCCACACTTTAAAATCTAACTTATCTTCATCATAATTGAATACATAAGAGACATAAGAAAATTCTTGCTTTATTTTTTTATTATTATTATTTTTAATCAATGCATAATTTGTCATATCATAAGTAAAATATCCCAGCATCTCTTTGGAATCGATAAAATGAATACCAAGCTTGATAAATTAGCTTGATAAATGAATACCATACCGAGGGTCTCGCGTTAGGCCAACAACCTGACCAGGAACCTTGGGGCCCAGGGTCTAGTAAACAGAGATGGACGCTGTCGGTGCTGATCCGTCATGGATTGTAATGCCACAGCGTTTAGTTAGTTTTATAAGTAAACTATTCATTGCACATTAATATTCATGTAATATTGCAATCTATTTCGCAGGCCTTTCTAGTAATATCTTTATGGCACAGGAAACGTGATTTCCTAATATATATTTGTCGTATTCTCTACATCTCAATTCACTATTTAGACTGTAAAAATTAACAGATTTTTATTAATCTAAAAATTGCAGAATTATCTTGAACGTAAATATATAATAACCTGTTCCGCGTCATCCAAGATTCCGAAAACTGTCCCTTTAACTTTAGTAACCACGAATAATAAATTATTTTTATAATTTAAGGAAAAATTTTGATTTTATTTTTCAATATTTGTTGTTATTTATGGAACTTGTTTTTCTAGTAATTTTTACAATGCATTAATCAGTTATTTGTATCCGGAAAATCCATTTTTCGGATTTTATCAATTCCTAAATTAAAGTTTTAAGCATAATATTTATTTCTAAATCCAAAAATCAGCTATTCGAAAGCAGAATATATTTATTTGATACGTTCTGCCTAGTTAAAGGATTATGGAGATATTTTTTTTTATTCTAAAAGACTATTTACGTTGTAAAAGAGGTAGGTGATGGTGATTTATTAGCAAAATCTACTTTAAAAGAAGGAAATTTCACAGAACCCTTAATGGATGCACAGTCAATCAAGGTAACTTTGACCTATCAGGATAAATTTCGGCCATGAGATAAAACAATTAAATCCGGTATGTCACTTGAGCTTCCAGCAAAGTTTTGGTCTCAAAATATAGACAACAGTATTTCTGTGAACTTGGCAACTCATTGGAAATAATTCGTCAAGATTCCACCATTGTTCAATGAATCAAAATTTGGTAAAGGTGGAGCAAAGTTACTCTGATTTGGTATAAAATTACCCTGATTGATTGTATTTCGTTCATTTGAGAATTATTGTGATTTTTGCATAAACAATAATTATGCTTTCTCAAGCTCTTTTGATAACATAAGAATATTTTGAAATGTATGTTGCTGGTTTTTAAGAATGAGTCAAAAAATCAAATGCTTTTTAGCATGAATCATTTTTTAAGGGCACATTTGCATAAAATATGTATCTTTCTCTACGTTTAGATGCATAACTTGCTATTCTTGTAATAATAATTATATTATTTTAATTAAATTTTGGTTTCATACGAAGAAAATTTTTCCATTTGTTTGTAAGATTTTCCAAACCAACAGCCAAACCCAATACCATTTACATAAATTGGCTACTTTCTGCATATTGGGCTACTTGAACGACAACCGAAGTGCGCATATTCCTCAGAAAAGTTTATTGGCAATCGCAACATCTCAAAAGAATATACTGCAGATATTGAAATTCCAATAAACTGTTTTTATGTTAATAGTGGAATAATGTCTTCTTCTTTTAGTACTACAAACACGCCAACTTATGATAAACGATTTTTAATATTTGTGTACAAACAAACATAGAACATAAATTCAAGAATGAAAATGGAAATGGCATAGTGCCTTTTCAAAAAGAAAACTGAATTTGTTATTGGATTAAAATTTTTAAATATTAATCCTATTTCGAAAGGAAGAGCAATCATAAATTTCGTCTTTTTTTTTTTTTAAATTTAATAAAAAATGTTTCATTTGTAAGCTTTCAGTTTTCGAAAAAAAAAAAAAAAAAAAAATCCGTAGTTTATAACTCTACTACATCTTAATATTTCATTATCCGTCAGCAAAGAAAAGAAAATCCATGTTCTTTTAATTGTATTTACAAACATAAATCAACAAGAAAAAAATATGTTTGCATTATGTATCATTTTGTATATATTACATTAAGTATATAAATGACTTTTTATTATAGAAAATGTATTGAAACTACAAACTGTTTAATAAAAATAGTGGAATTCAAACTCAACGCAAAAAAATTGGTTTATGTATCATTAACATTTTTTATTTAAAAATTAAAAACCTGAAATATGGAATGGTATTTATTATGGACATGAAACGATTTCCATACAGTCGCGATTTCGTCGAACAAAGACAATGCACGGATATTGTTTTCGTAATTTTTTTAATCCGTTAAGAGTCCAGAAAGACGAGTAATATGTCTAATCATGTTACTATTGAACTGTACTTTCATTTTGATGCTGCGCCAGCCTATTTCTGTATAGATATCAACAATTACCTACATGATAAGTTTAAGGTATTATAGTTTGAATATTTTGTTAAATAATTGGGAATAATTATATTTGTACATAAAGTATATTTTTCCCTACATCATTTCTTTTTTTAGTTTTTGCTTCATTGCGTCCCTTCCGCGAATTCATAACTATGCACTATATTGCCATTGATTATGGGACACTTGCGATTTTAGACATTTTACTAAATATCTAAAAAAATACATGAGGAATCATCTCGAAACTCTTAGTGTATAAATATAATAGTATACGTCATACATCTCCGTGAAGAGTTTTTACCGAAACTCCATAGGGGACCGTCAACAAATTAAAAAAGAATGAATATCTTTTGAATAACCCTGTCAAAACTAATGTAGCAAAAGCGCTCAAACTCTAGATTATGATTGAATGCCTTATTGTAATATGCCTTGTTCATTTTCATGCAAATAGCATGCATACTCGCAGAGTAATTAAGGTTTTTATAAAAATGGTCCCAAATTTTTCCAAGTTTTTTCCTTATAATTTTCAGAGTTCTTAATATAAAATAATATTTTTTTCAGAAAATATGACAAACAACATTGCACACAGTACCCTGTAATCAGAATTTAAAAATAATGAAAATTGTACACAAAATGAGTTGGTTAACTAAATAATTTTTTACTGCGCATGCGTCAACGATATCAAAATTTCATTTGCATATTATGTTACCTAAATGTATAGAGCAACTTTTGTGAAAGTCACCAAATCATAACTTGAAAATTCTGAAAATAATCGTCAATTGAATAAGTTGAAAATCCGTTATTCTCAAAATGAAGCAAAAACAAGAGGGGTTGTATCCATATATTCATTGATTAGTGTCAATATAGAATACACAATACGGGATGTTACGACTACTTTTGGATAAAATCTCTCATTTTTTTGCTTCATTTTAAAAACAATGGATTTTGTCCTTTTTCTATATACGATTACTTTCAGAATTTTCAAGCTATAATTTTGAGACTTTTACAAAAGTTGCTCTATACATTTAGCTAACATAATATGCAAATGATATCTTTGACGCATGCGCAGTAAAAAATTATTTAGTAAACCTACTCATTTTTCATACAATTTTCATTATTTTTTAATTCTGATTACAGAGTACTGTGTGCAATGTTGTTTGTCATATTTTCTGAAAAAAATATTATTTTATATTAAGAACTCTGAAAATTATAAGGAAAAAACTTGGAAAAATTTGGGACCATTTTTATAAAAACCTTAATTACTCTGCGAGTATGCATGCTATTTGCATAAAAATGAACACAGTGTATTACAATAAGGCATTCAATCATAATCTAGAGTTTGAGCGCTTTTGCTACATTAGTTTTGACAGGGTTATTCAAAAGATATTCATTCTTTTTAAATTTGTTGACGGTCCCCTATGGAGTTTCGGTAAAAAATCTTCACGGAGATGTATGACGTATACTATTATATTTATACACTAAGAGTTTCGAGATGATTCCTCATTTATTTTTCTAGATATTTAGTAAAATGTCTAAAATCGCAAGTGTCCCATAATCAATGGCAATATAGTGTATACAATGTGTTTGGTTTTATGTACCGTGCAGCAAATGAAAATTTCACTTATCCTCCTCAGTCCTGATTTCGCCTGGAGACGACACTAAAAATCACCCTTAAAATTAGATTAATTTCTTCTAGCATTATTAAAATTACATTTAGACTTTTTTAATAGATGTGTGCATGTTAGAAGCATCGATTTACAAACTAATGCATGTTTGGAGATGTTTTATAATGATTTTAAACTGTTTTTTATAGTGCCACGTAAAATTTGTCTCTGGACTGAGGAGATTAAGATATTAAAATAAATCTTTTCAGAGCAGCACATCTGCAAGTTTGATTTACAATAATCTCATATGTCGCCTATTAGAATCACCAATCTCTGTAGGTGAAATATTAATTAATATATTTTTTACATTTGTTTTTCGTAATTCTCAGAAAAATTAAATTTCTATAACAATTAATTAAAATAAGTATCTGCATATTTCTTTAAAGATTTTATTAGCAGCAATAATACGAAATGACAAATATAGTTTTTTAATAACAGAGAAATTAATCATCTTTATAAAGAACTTCAAAAAGTCATATTAAACTTTATTAAAATGTAATACAGTTCATTAATTTATAAAGTTACCTTCTGTTCCTAAAGTTACCTAATGCGGGACATTTAAACTATTTTTGAGTAAATTTAAAATATTTCAATGTCAATGAGCATAATTAATGATTTAAATATTCAGAAGAAAGTTCTAAAGTCGAATTTTGAAATGGTTGTTTAAATGGCTATTTATTTAAGATCTAAAATAAATTAATGGAGTTTAAACTAACTATAAGATAATTTAGTAAATGGAATTAAATGTAAATCATTCTTTTTCTATCTGCAAAAAAAAGGAAAAAATAATTAATAAATTTTAATTGGAAAAACTTATTAGAATATATAAAATATAATCATTAATATATATATACATATATATATATATACACTACATTGCCATTGATTATTGGACACTTGCGATTTTAGACATTTTACTAAATATCTAGAAAAATACATGAGGAATCATCTCCAAACTCTTAGTGTATAAATATAATAGTATACGCCATACATCGCCGTGAAGATTTTTTACCGAAACTCTATAGGGGTCCGTCAACAAATTAAAAAAGAATGAATATCTTTTGAATAACCTGTCCAAACTAACATAGCAAAAGCGCTCAAACTCTAGATTATGATTGAATGCCTTGTTCATTTTTATGCAAATAGCATGCATACTCGCAGAGTCATTAAGGTTTTTATAAAAATGGTCCCAAATTTTTCCAAGATTTTTCCTTATAATTTTCAGAGTTCTTAATATAAAATAATATTTTTTTCAGAAAATATGACAAACAACATTGCACACAGTACCTTGTAATCAGAATTAAAAAATAATGAAAATTGTGTACAAAATGGGTAGGTTTACTAAATATTTTTTTACTGCGCATGCGTCAACGATATCAAAATTTCATTTGCATATTATGTTAGTTAAATGTATAGAGCAACTTTTGTGAAAGTCACAAAATCATAACTTGAAAATTCTGAAAATAATCGTCAATTGAATTAGTTGAAAATCCGTTATTCTCAAAATGAAGCAAAAGCAAGAGGGGTTGTATCCATATATTCATTGATTAGTGTCAATATTGAATACACAATACGGGATGTACTACTACATTTGGATAAAATCCCTCATTTTTTTGCTTCATTTTGGAAACAACGGATTTTGTCCTTTTTCTATAGACGATTACTTTTAGAATTTTCAAGCTATGATTTTGAGACTTTTACAAAAGTTGCTCTATACATTTAGCTAACATAATATGCAAATGAAATTTTGATATCTTTGACGTATGCGCAGTAAAAAATTATTTAGTAAACCTACTCATTTTTCATACAATTTTTATTATTTTTTAATTCTGATTACAGGGTACTGTGTGCAATGTTGTTTGTCCTATTTTCTGAAAAAAAATATTAATTTATATTAAGAATTCTGAAAATTATAAAGGAAAAACTTGGAAAAATTTGGGACCATTTTTATAAAAACCTTAATTACTCTGCGAGTATGCATGCTATTTGCATAAAAATGAACACAGGGTATTACAATAAGGCATTCAATCATAATCTAGGGTTTGAGCACTTTTGCTACATTAGTTTTGACAGGGTTATTCAAAAGATATTCATTCTTTTTTAATTTGTTGACGGTCCCCTATGGAGTTTCGGTAAAAAATCTTCACGGCGATGTATGGCGTATACTATTATATTTATACACTAAGAGTTTCAAGATGATTCCTCATGTATTTTTCTAGATATTTAGTAAAATGTCTAAAATCGCAAGTGTCCAATAATCAATGGCAATATAGTGTATATAAATATATTCAATTTGTCCTTTTTTGTGTTCCTTTCTTTAAAAGTAAAAATGGAAACATTATAATATATCTCCTGTATCTGTCTGTCACATACATTTTATTCGTATACGTAGAAATTTCAAATTGGAGGAAGTAATAAAGAACAATGATCCATATATTTATAGATTATTGAACATTCACAAATATATTTAGAAAAAATACAGAGGAACTAGTTACGGTACTTGAAAAAAAAATCTTTCTTATTCAATATCATGTGAGAGCTTTTGTAACGCTGAACTCAAAAAATACATCTGTTGATTCTAGGTATTAAATTTTTAACGAATCGTCCAAAATGTAGTACAAAAATATGTTCCCGTCACCTCTATTTCGGAATCTTTTGAATAAAAAATTATGAAAAAAATTAGAGATAGCAGAAGTTAATTTAGACTTTACAGGAAAATTAGGTACTTCTAGGTTATCCCGTCGTCAAATTTCGCCAAATTATACAAATCGCCAAACTAATAGCCAAATTATACATGTTGACGTAATTTTTATTTTAAATAACGAAAAAACAAATATTTAGTAGAATATTAATAAAAATATTAATAAAAAATCGAAATAAAAATCACTTAACGTCATTTTAAACACGTGAACACGTGAATCGCATTTAATGTCATTGAATGAGACATTCACGATCATCCATTATTGGCATTTAATCTTATAGTTTGGCGATAATTTTTGAACGACGGGATAATCTAAAAGTACCAAAAATTATAACGATTAATTTTGGTTTTTATTTGAGCGCATTCAGCAAATATTTTCAGCAGAACTTAATGTACCTAACGTAAGTCAGTTAAAAAACCCTTATTTGTAATAATTTGGGGAAAAAAACTGTCGGTACTTATCCGAGTTATTAACTCTTAACGACACGGACGATTTGGACATAAATGACAGGGGCGATGTACTCTGTGTATCATTGGCTGTTAAAACCTAGATAACAACTTTTAATGATATATTTGTATAATGCAGAATCCAGTAGTAGAATATAATCAATGAACATAAAAATTGTTAAAAGCAGACTAATTTAATTGCAATTAATCACTCAAATTCAGTGGGATTCACGACAAATTTGAATTGGGTGGACCTCTCAATATACCTCCCGTACATTTAAAAATTAAATAAAAATCTATTCAGAAAAACAAGACACGGTGCAATTCGGAGTTACATGACTACGATCTCTATTTTGAGCATGAGTGGTGCAATGTCAAATTAAAGTTTGGACAAGGATTTTGTTTTAGATAAACTGTAAAAATAAAGGTCTATTACTAAGATAAATTCCAAATAAAGTTTAAATATGCACTTTTTTTACTGTCAGTACCGAATTAAATTCATCATTAATATATTAGGATAACATTAAAAAAGAATCAACAGAATAGTAATATTTCATTTTATTTAGCCTTAATACCTCTTTGAACTTTTATAGTTTATCCATTCATATTTTCCCGATATACACAGCTATATCCAACTTACGTTGTATTATTTTTTTTTCAAAGTTTTGTTATTCTTGTTATGTAATGTTATTTTTAATGTATTAATATACTAATAAATTAATTTTTTATGATTAATAATCCATAATTTTTTTGTGAGGGACATTTTGAGCTTTAAATACCGAATCTAAAGCTTTATGCATTAAATTCTCATTTCACTCACCGTTCTCACTCACCTTTTATACTACTTGATTCGAGTGTTATTTAACCTCTTGAGACTTGAGCATAAAATAAGTCTACAAATACAGGGTGATTCATAAAAGATGGGCAGAACTTTAAGGGGTTATAGTACACTTAAAGACAAATAATATTAAATAGGAGACTAAGGGTCCTAGACGTATTCCCAAGGAGATAGGGGGCATTAAAGTTTAGGGTCCGAAATTTCAAATGATTATAAAAAATGGAAAAATTGGTCGATTCGTTTGCGGTTTTTGCAACAAATTTTCTTTATGCCAGTATTTTCTTGAAATAAAATTTTAAAGTTCAATTTCAAAAAATGTCGATAGGGGGCGCTTTAGACTTTGGAGTAACAAACAACTATTTTTTAACGTTATTTTTTGTATTTCTTTAAATGATTTCGAAAGCTTAGACTTAAACTTAAATTTTGATCTACAAATCTGAGTCCTAACGAGTAGTTAAGTAGAGTAAACTGAAATTTCAAATTTGAAACACTTCTCCCCCCAGAACAAAAATGAGTTATTCCCGATCTTTGTGTCGTAGATTAGGCTCTAACAACTGCCGCGTTTTGCTAAAATTATTCTTTATGTCAGTATTTTCTTGAAAATAAATTTTAAAGAAAATTTTCAAAAAATTCCGATAGAGGGCGCTTTAGACTTTGGAGTAACGAACAACTATTTTGAACTATTTTATACCGTTATTTTTTGTGTCTCATTAAATGCTTTCTAAAGCTTAGACTTAAATTTTCAGCCCAAAATCTGAATCGTTAGACGTGGTTAAGTTTCTGGGGAGAGGGGTTTGAAATTTCTACTCCTGAGCACAGTTCAGTTTACCATGTCCACACATTGTGTGCTGTGATACGAGGTAAAAAGACACAAATTAGGATTATGTTACCAAAGCATATTTATTAACATGTAATTACAATAAATGTTCAAAATTGTGACCACCAGAGGTTATGCACGCAGAACAACGGCGAAGAATGGAACGGCGAACATTCGCGAAAACATCAGGCTTTTCGAGCACTTCCCCTACAGCGGCGGAAAGTCTGGCGACCAGTTCCTCGGGGGATTCAATGGGTGTCTCATACATAAGAGCCTTCAATTGTTCCCAAAAAAAGAAATCGATTGGTGAAAGATCTGGCGAGCGAGCAGGCCAAGCAACAGGACCACCTCGACCAATCCATCTGTTCGGAAATGTGATGTCCAGATAGTTGCGGACGTCTCGTACGTAATGGGCTGGCGCTCCATCGTGCTGGAACCACATGACCCGCCGGATGCGTAGAGGAACAACGTTTAACAGGTCTGGCAGCACATGTTGCAGAAATGTGAGGTATGTTTTACCGTTGAGGCGTACAGGAAGAAGGTACGGTCCGATTAGGTGGTCTCCGAGGATTCCTGCCCAAACATTGATGGAAAAGCGTCTCTGATGAGCATGTGGATACGTAGCATGTGGATTGACATCCGCCCATACATGTGCATTGTGTGTGTTAAATGTACCTTCACGTTTGAAGGTACATTCATCGGTGAAAAGCACAGTTCGTCCAAAAAGTGGATTTAGCGCGTTCTGCTGCAGAAACCAGCGGGCGAATTCAATACGATTTGGATAATCCCCTGGAGACAGTTTCTGGACTCGATGCACATGAAACGGGAGCAAATGTTCATCCTTAAGTACCCTCCAAGTCATGGACTGTGAGGTATCCACCTGCCTAGCCACTGTTCGTGTACTTATACTTGGCTGCACCGCTACTACATCCAGAATGGCTTCTGCAACAACTACTGATTCGTCCTTTTTTGTATGACCTGCATTCGACCGGGAAGCGAGAAATGATCCCGTCTCACACAACTGTCTGTGCAAGCGCTCGAAAGTTTTGCGGTTATCCAACCGCCTGTTGGGAAATCGCTCTCCGTACATTCGTTGTGCCTCTGCACCATTTCCATCTGCCGCTCCGTAAATTAAATGCATCTCAGCCTTTTCCTTATTCGTGAAGGGCACCATCTTCCGATTCATTACTACAGCGACTTATACTTGACTCACCGTTCAGTGGTTTTTATGCCTGAATCGTGTCGAAATTTTGCATACGTGTTCTTTTTCTTCCCCATTTGACATTTGCATACTTTCTGTCTCCTTCTTCACCCGGTGACTAGCGTCAGGAATGGAGCTTTAACGTTTGCATGAGCGACGTTTCCAACTGTGCCAGTGCCTTTATGAGTGAATTCCGACTATGCAGTCCTTGACGAAAGTTGTATTTTTGCCTCGTATCACAGCACAGAATCGTTGGGCATGGTTAAGTAGTGCAAACTGAACTATGTTCAGAAGTTGAAATTTGAACCCCCTCCCCTCGCTACTGTAACACGCTCAGCGATTCAGATTTTGAGCTGAAAATTTAAGTTTAAGTCTAAGCTTTAGAAAGCATTTAATGAGACACAAAAAATAACGGTATAAAATAGTTGTTCGTTACTCCAAAGTCTAAAGAGCCCTCTATCGGAATTTTTTGAAACGTTTCTTTAAAATTTATTTTCAAGAAAATACTGACATAAAGAATAATTTTAGCAAAACGCGGCAGTAGTTAGAGCCTAATCTACGACACAAAGATCGGGAATAACTGATTTTTGTTCTGGGGGGAGAAGGGTTTCAAATTTCAAATTTCAGTTTACGCTACTTAACTACTCGTTAGGACTCAGATTTTTAGATCAAAATTTAAGTTTAAGTCTAAGCTTTCGAAATCATTTAAAGAAATACAAAAAATAACGTTAAAAAATAGTTGTTTGTTACTCCAAAGTCTAAAGCGCCCCCTATCGGCATTTTTTGAAATTGAACTTTAAAATTTTATTTCAAGAAAATACTGGCATAAAGAAAATTTTTTGCAAAAACCGCAACCGAATCGACCAATTTTTCCATTTTTTATAATCATTTGAAATTTCGGACCCTAAACTTTAATGCCCCCTATCTCCTTGGGAATACGTCTGGGACCCTTAGTCTCCTATTTAATATTATCTGTCTTTAAGTGTACTATAACCCCTTAAAGTTCTGCCCATCTTTTATGAATCACCCTGTATATATTCGTTGCTTTTGGATAATCGAAATGACACCATAGATGACAGAAAGAGTTATTATTATGAAATTAGTATTTAAGGGGACTAGTAATTTATGTTTATAAATATGGATAAAAAATATTAATCCCGATAAAACAGCAGCTTAACTAAAAATACTATAAATTTATGCAATAACAAAATTAAGTTCTTTAACCAATTAAATGATCAGCAAATCCTTTTTTTTTTTTTTTTTTTTTTTTTGTAAAGCAGTTAACTTAAATAATCATGAATATTTTTTACTTTCTTCATTATAATGTCCTGAAAGTATTTTCGAAACTCGGATGAAAATAATATTTATTTTATGAGGTAATATTCATCAGTGCTGACGTTTATTGGTTTTGTTTTAAACCAAAAAAAAAAAAAAAAAAAAAAAAAAAAAAAAAAAAAACATTCAGCTGTATAGAAGTAAAGGAAAAGTGCAAAAAAAAAAAAAAATCGAATAGTTCGTTTTTATGAGGAAAAGAATGGAGGTACACATTTGTGTATCTGAGGGCTGAAGAGGTTAAATCAACAGGGTAAAATATGTTTTAATATGGCAAAACTCTAAGAGAACTATTAGAGAAATTCTAGAATTTGAAAACAAATTTGAATTTTTTTTTTTTTTTCTGAAAAAAAAAAATAATTTCTTTTATTATTCTTTCAAGACAAATAACCTCTTTCAAAATATATGGGTATCATTTAACCACTTCAGTAATTTATCCATACATCGTATGGACAACATGTTTTTGCCAATTATGATTTGCCCGTACACTGTAAAAAAAGGGTCGATCTACTAAAAAATTTTTAGTGCTCCTTGTAATTACTAAAAAATTTTTAGTAATCTTACTCGGTTACAAGGAATCTGTAAGAATTACTAGAAAAAAGCTAGCAACGAATTGAGTTAATAGTTTTACATTTTTAATAGCTATTACTAAAACTCGCTTGGTGTGGCCATGATAGCCTAGTGGTTATAGCACCGATCTCCAGGCTGAAAGTACCCGGGTTCGATGCTGGATGTCGCCAAATATACACCGAATGTATGCAATGTAAGTACTCATTAAATAAAGGGATTATGAAAATCCTGTCGTAGCAGTTACCATCGGTAATGATATCTGGACGTTCCCTTCCCTTTAGAAACATGTCAAAATAGAGCAAGTAGCAATGTTTGTGCTGCCATCTGTTGGGGTTTTGCCAAAAATCTTCCGCTTCAGAAGTCTAAACATAATTTTTAACTAAAAATAATTTTGGAGCTATTACTAAAATTCGCTTGGTGGCTCATACTAAAATGTTTTAAGTTAGTTATACAAAAAATTTTGTTCAGTTTAGAAAAGAAATGTTTGTTTCACTTGCAAAAAAAATTGCTTGTAATGGTTACTAAAAAATTCTGTGGAATTCAAATTTACTAAAAATTTTTTAGTAACTTCTTGATTTTTTTTTTTTTTTTTTTTTTTTACAGTGTATCATGTACCGACATCCATATTCCAAACATGACTCTCACCAATAAATTTTTATTGAAAAGTGTGTATTGATCCGAACATTTTTCTTATTCAATTAGGCAAAAAATTTTTGTTTTAAAAAACTGATGATAAAAGATTTAAAAGTCTGTAAAAGATATGAAAAAAGTAAACATAATTTTAAAGTTTTTTTTTTTTTTTAAAGATATTGATAAATTAAGTGGTTATAAAGTTTTTAGGCCAGTTCAGGAATAAAGACCTGCCACAATCGCAGAGATAATGCGATCTGTGTCGATATCTGTGAATTGCCTTTTTTGCTGTACTGTGTAGTGGAAAAAATTTTTATGAATAGTTTTCGTCCTGTTTTATTACAGAATTCCTTTTCTCCAATAAAACAAAGGCGACATGGCATCTCGACGTGTGTGGCACGTCTTTCTAGTGCGCGGATTCGATAACAAATTAAGTATGATAATTTTCGTGCATTCTACACTGTAAAAAAAAATCTGTGAAGGTACTAAATATTTTCTAGGAAACTGGGATTCCAAGAACTTTTCATGTAACAATAACAGGAAAAATTCATGTAATCGATTCTGAAACTTGAATTTTTGCTGTTACCGTTACAGGAAAAGTTCTTGGAATCCCAGTTTCCTAGAAAAGGTTTAGTACCTTTGCAGATTTTTTTTTTACAGTGTACAGTTTATTATTGAATTTTATTTCTTCAAAATGAATTACAAATATAGATAAATTTAAGGGAGTTTATTATAAGATTCTTCTGGTTTTAGAGTTCAATATTAAATTCATTATTAAAAAAAAAAGAAGAAATCTAAAATTTCGATATATTTATTCGGGCGAAATTATTATTTTATTAATCTAATTTCAGCATTTGTAAAACAAATTCCAAGTTTCAGATGCATTAGATAAATAAAAGCATGCATTAACCATACATATACTGCAACATTATCAACAGTTAATTAATTTTAGACCTCCTCCCCTCCTTGCGTTATCAGATGTTATCATATTCTCCGAACCCTCCACCTTCACCAGATGATATCGTTACAAATCTCAAAAAACTATTTTAGTTCCAGTTTCTTTGTTTATTTCTTTATATAATATTTGCAGTTACATATACATATGATTATTCATTTATCAGCCTCATATTTTTCAGATTCAAGACGTCAATAAAATATCAATACATGAAGTACACTAATATAAAATAACATTTAAATTAGTTATATTTTTAAAAGTATTTAGTAATACATCATTGTTCCATACTATATTTATATATAACAATAATGTCTTCTTGCATTTGCCTCTAATCGGGAAGGTAAAAGCAAAACTTATCAACAAAACAGTGAAGTGCTTTCTTTTTATGTTCTTACTGGTAAACGCAAGCATCCTTTTCTACATATTATATTTATGAATACTTTAAAACCGCAAATTCTATGAGCATAATGAAGATGAAGTGTGATGCCAAACGTTGGAGTATTTCATGATTTTTAATTAAACCATTTTATGAAAACCTAACGGCTTTTATAAGAACTTTATGTTTCCATCGAAACATATAAATATTAATAATAAAAAAGTAACAGGCTGTTTTGATGTAAAGAAAAAAATTACTGTAAAGAAATGAAAAAGAAAAAGAAAAAGAAAAGAAAAAGTGATAACGTTACGCATGAGCTGATATTTACCTCCGATGATTATATGTACGATGATGATATATTGAGAAATAATCTAAACGACTGCGACTGTACCTCAATCGCTATTGTTTTTTAATATATATTTCCAATTATCGTATACTCTCTTATAATTTCAATTTTATTTAATGCAAATAACATATCATATCTCTTAAATTTAATATTTTTGTATTTTTCTTACGTTTACCCGTTTGAAATGCAAAGAATTCTTCATTTTTATGAAAAAAAAACAGTAAATATCATAAAAACGTATCAAAGTGCAAATACAATATTTTACGCAATAAGAATTTCTACATGTACTTAATAATCTACATTTTATTTAAATAACACAAACCTTTATCGCGTTAACTTACAAAAATCACAAGAAACTGCATATGTTTAGTTTAATAATGCTCATAAACATGTGCTGAGTCATAAGAATATTACGAGCGATTTCTTGAAGTGCATATCATTAAATTACTTTATGTTTTCTTTATGTAAATCATTGTAATTTCTTTTCAAAATATCTTGCTTTTCTTGTTTAAAAAGATTGTTATATATGTTGTTTTATATGCATTTACAATGACGGAACAAAAAAACTATTTTAAAAATCAATTTTAAAATTTTATCAGCAATTTTAATCAACCGAAACATATGTTGTGGAAGTTTTACAGAAAAAAATTGCTGTATTATTTTAAACATGATTTAACTTAAGTTTTTGTTTCACGAGATTAAATAAAAAAATAAACATAGTTTAGTAAATTAATATTTTATTTAATGACTGTTAAGCGCAATGCTGTTTTCTTTCTTTCTTTCTTTATCCTTTTTTTTTCTTGTGGTCTTTCCTATTTATCAGTGGTATTGTTTTCACATTTGCATATGACTGAAGAAGTAAAAATTAATTTCCTTTAATTTTTTGAATGCATATTTCTTTGATATAGAGCAATAAACATTTTAAACACACTACGGAATAACACAAAAAATTAATTTTCTACCAGTACATTTATTACATTTCGAAAAATAATAATTTAGAGAAAGTTTTTTTTCTTTTTATGTTTTTTCTTTTGCTGATTATCGAGATTTTTTTAAGATATAAATTTTATGAATTTAGAAATACCAAATAAGCATATTTCACCTTTTTAGCTCCTTTTAAAATATGTCTATAATGCCTTTATTTGTTTATTTTTTAATTTTTAAGTTGAAGCATGCTAGCTGCAGCGAAAAACGATTATTTATAGAAAATCATTTGAAGCAATTGTTATATATCTAACAACTGCTTCAAATTATTAAGCAAAATCCAAACTCCTTGATTTTGGAAAATTCTTTGTAAAAATTAATTTAAACAAAAAATTTCTGATTTGTTTGTAATTCATATTAAATAGATAAAAAAAAAAGATTTTTTTTGAACAAACTGTTATTTTCAACAGATTTTCTAAGAACTAAGAAAAACAGAAAATGAACAGAACCAAATGTTTGATGAAAATAGTTTTATGTCAATCCATTTACTGGAAAAGTTGAGAAAAAAACACTTTTAGTTTTGGCATACTTTTTTAAGTTAAAGAAAGGAAAGCGTATACAATTTATAATTCAGAAAAAGATTAGGATGAATAACTGTCGTTTAAAGTAATAACACGGTTCAATCTTTCTCATCAGAAGATACATTATGATGGCAAAAAGAAAGTAGATCCTTTTACTTTTAATACTGTCTTTTAATAATTAGGATGAGCGAAGCGAATCCTATACTAGGCCACTCAAATTACATTTTGTCGTACACTTTACAAAAAAACTATTCAATATTTTGACTTCAAATTAAACACAAAAATAAATTATGATCTGTAGGTTTGCACAATATAATTTTTTTTTACAGTAAAACGTTAAAAAAATATTATTTTAATTAATTTATTTTACATGCATTTCAAATACGGACGCATTTTAGCAAATAAGTAAAAAATGAAATGCGTATATTTTCAGAAAAAAAATGTAAATCATGGAGTAAGTAATTATAGGTAGAATCATGATTAATTTAATAAATAAAACATGTTTTCATTACTCCGCAAAATTGTCTGCACAGATGACACTTAAACATTTAAAAAAATTGTATTATGGATTTTTTTTTTTTTTTTTTTGTAAAGTGGCAACAAAAGAATTGCAAACAAATAAAATTAATTGTTAAATTTGTTATACAAATGAAAAATTAAAAGAACTGCGGGAAGTTGTTGTCCGGATTAAAGCTCTTTATAAATGTACTAAAGCAAAGTTGGGCGATTCAGGAACGACAAATGGACTTTAGCCATTTCTTACTTTACCATTTGGATCTAAAATAATGTTAAGTTCTTATTTGTGGACCAAAAAAGATTTAGTAAACGGGATTTTAGACTTTGTTGCATGTATTAAAGAAAATCACAAGCCACCAAACCAGATATCGCGACTAATCATGGATAAATATGAATACTACAGTAATTTAACTTATAAGAATTGGTGCGTACCAATTCCCCCAATAATTAAATTCTGGAAAATCGGAAGCATAAATTGCTCAAGGAAAGAATTTCTTCTGCAGTTAGCTTTTGCTGTTACAATTCATAAATCCCAAGGTTTAACATTAGATGAAGCAGTTGTAGATATTGAGGATATATAGACACCAGTTGGATTAAAAACGTACGTAACGTTGTCGAGAGTGAAAATCCTTCAAAATTAAGCATTCAATAGAAATTTTCCTTACGAAAAATTCTACAATATCAAAAATTCTCGTACGCTAACATATATAAAAACGAAGAAATTAGAATAAAAAGTTTTACAGTTAAAAATTCATAGTATCAACGAGAGCAGATTTCAAATGTTTTTCCAGAAAATAGGATTTTCAAGAAGTAACATTCTTGAAGCTCCCTTCAAATATATTATTCTAAAATAGCTATCAAAGATTATTTGATGTTAATTACAAAGATTGCAAACATGCATATTTCAAACAACTTTAAAAAACACCAGTGGCTACTGGAAATAGTAAAAACATATTTAAAAGATCTTTTAGTTGAAAATTTAAAAATATTTTGTAAAAGTTTTCTTCAAAAATATTTTATTATGCCAGTCTTACATCATAAATAAAAAATTAAAATGCGCCAAAACATAAAATAACGTTTTTGTTTAATAAAGATGCAAAAATTATATTAAAAAATATTGTTATTTTCAAATATCTGTTTTGTAAAATAACGCTTCGCGAATCCAAACAAAGCATGGCTTTTGCTAGTAAAGTTGAGAAAAAAAAACTTTTAGTTTTGACATACTTTTTTAAGTTAAAGAAAGGAAAGCGTATACAATTTATAATTCAGAAAAAGATTAGGATGAATAACTGTCGTTTAAAGTAATAACACGGTTCAATCTTTTTCATCAGAAGATACATTATGATGGCAAAAAGAAAGTAGATCCTTTTACTTTTAATACTGTTTTTTAATAATGCTATTCTATATTTCCTGCTAGAATTGAAAATTAGAGAAACAAAAAGAAATCAATAAAAATTTGAGTTGATTTTTTAAGCGTTACGTTGCAATTGGTAGCAAAGCATTATTTATTTAAAAAGTCTGACAAGCATAGAAACAAAAAGAAGATGGCAGATCTTTGAGTTGATTTTTAAATGTTATGTTGAGCAGCAAAGCAATGTTTATTTGAAAAATAATTAGAAGTTTTAATATTTTATTAGTTAAAGATTATGTGTGCAATAAACCAATGCGAAAATTCTTAGATTATGTATTGGTTGAACAGTCAATACATCACTGGTTCGAATCTTGTCCAGAACTTTATTCCCTCACTTGGAAAATTTGCACCTCTCATGATTCATTTACGGGTTGAATAATCGTGTTGTTAATTAATCTAATACAATTTCATATGCAGCGTTTCAGCAGTTCCATATGTTAATCTTCGATTTATTCTGTTGAGTTGATCCAACCCTCATAGCATGCATGGTCACAGTGACGTCACAATGACGTCACTGTGAGTCACTTTGGTCACATCACATCTGTGACGAAAATGCCACCATTCAGTGACGTCACATTGTGACTAAGATGTGACTTCCTAAAAAAATTTTCACAGTTCGTCACAATGTTAATGTCAAAGTATTCACAAATGACACACTTTTCACAAATTGGTGACATTGTGACGTCACAAAAAAGCTCTAAAACGGCCATAACGACTTCACATTTTAGTCATTGTGACTTTACATCGACGTCACGTGACGTCACATCGACAATCGATGGTCACAAAGTCACAATGTGACTTTACAACGACGTTTCAGTGACGTCACCATGTCTTACGGGAAAGTATGAAATCAGATTGTGTGATTTTAAGGTTGGTTTGATTAATTAGTCCTCCGGTATTCGATCGTGGTAATTCAGTCGGAAGAGCATTGGCGGCTTCAGCCAGTACATCCCTGGTTTGAATCCTGGCCCAACCTTTTTTTACCCACTTGGAATTTTTATACCTGTTATAATTTATTATTGGTCTAAAAAATTCCTTCGATAAAAATACTCATACTTGTATAATATTATAAGAAATTAATACAATATTATAATAAATGCGAAAATAAATTTATAATAAAAATAATATAATGGTAATAATTAATGGAACACTTAAAGTGGAGTTTAATTTAAAGATTGATATTAGTGGTCTTAACTTGAACAAAAACATCGCACTTGATAAACAACTCATAACATTACAGAATTACATGGATTAAAAATAAGAATAATAGATTTTGTATTCACATGAAACGGCAAAGACGATTTTCATTACACATTAACACTGAGCATTAAGCAATGTATTTAATCTCTGTCTTTTTCAGCCCAAATGATAATTATACTGATTGTTTTGAAAATCGGTACACAAATGCATTACCTTTTTTTCAACCTTATCAATACTTCAATTTAAGTGAAATAGCTGGAGTTTTATAGCATAGTTACAAATAAACGTTAAAATAAAAATCACAAGTTCAAGAAACGGTGCACAAATTGTTGTAAATATTATAATTATGCAAATGTTAAAATAAAGTTAAAATATCCAACGCTTCGATATTTTTCTAAAACCTTCATCAGGAAAACGCTAGCATACTGCTTCTAAAACAGGGTTCAAAACCATCTTTAAATTTAAAAATCCATTTCATAAACTAATTTAGTTCATTCAAGAAGATTTTAACTTTATTATAATCTAAAAACTATACAAACTTTAACTTTATTTTAATGTTTGCATAGTTTTTAGATTTTACAACAACTTGTATAACGTTTAATAAACTGGTGATTTTCATTTTCACATTTATATGTAACTACACTGTAAAAAAAATTCAAGAGGTTACTAAAAATTTTTTAGTAAATTTGTATTCCACAAAATTTTTTAGTAACCATTACAAACTTTTTTTTGCAAGCGAAACAAGCATTTCTTTTGTAAACTTAACAAAAGAATTTTTTGTATAACTAACTTAAAAATTTTTAGTATGAGCCACCAAGCAAATTTTAGTCATAGCTCCAAAATTATTTTTAATAACCATTACGTGAGCTCGAAGGGCAGGAGATTCCTTCGAACTGCATCCAGACTTCTGTAGCGGAAGATTTTCGGCAAAACCGCAATAGATGGCAGCATCAAACATTGCTACTGCTCCGTCAGGATATTCATAATCCCTTTATTAACGAGTACTTACACTGCATACGATCGGGGCGTATTTGGCAGAGGCCAGTTTCGAACCCGGGACCTTTTAGCCTGGAGTTTGTTATTATAACCACTATGCTATCAAGGCCACACCAAGTGAGTTTTAGTAATAGCTATTAAAAATATAAAATTATTAACTCTATTCGATGCTAACTTTTTTCTAGTAATTCTTACAGATTTTCTTGTTTTTAGTAATTACAAGGATCACTAAATTTTTTTTAGTAAATCGACACTATTTTTCTTTTTTTTTCTTTTTTCTTTTTTTTTTTTTACAGTGTATGATTCTATATAATACGTTTTTCTTAGAATTTAGTTTTCCATTGAAAAGTGTCTTTGAACTGTGACTAATGCTACACAAAAAGTAGTTCAACATTATTATTAAGTTAAATAGATTATAGTTCAGAAAAATAACATATTTTCTGTTGAACTTTTAATAAATCAGCTGTTCATTACAAACATTATAAAGTATATATTATAAACATTGTGAAGTACACATTATAAATATTATAAATATTTTAAAGCATACTTTCTAAATATAATACTGTTTTAATATTGTACATTATAAGCATTCTTAACTTGGAAAATTAGCATTTTGCTGAACATCTTATGAGATAGAAGAATACATGCTTTAGAATTCTGAAAAAAGGTTTTTTTTTAAATACTTTGTAACATATTTTGTAACATATTAACAATAAACGTTATTCAATCTTTTTAATTCCATATTTTTTATAGCTATGCATACCATTATGCAAATTTTATACTGCACCTTGCATATTTTTTTAGTCTTATTAATAGTGTAATTTCATCTTATAAACGGCAGGTTTATAATTCAGTTTTATATTCAAAAAGGCTTATAAAATACGAATATTTTTACAATAACAGTGGTACAGAAGAAAATAATTAACATATTTAAATATAAATTAAAAAAAACCATTTTTATGCGGAACCATATTCTAAAATATCAGCAAAGAGTATAAAATTTCACATATATATTTTAAGTTATCGGAAAATAAAACGAAAAATCGATTTATAATCTAGAAAACGATTCAGAGGAAATACCATCATATAAAGTAATGGCAATGTCCGTTCACATGATGTATTATGATGACAAAGCCAAATGTATATTTTTTTCTTTTATAGAATATTTTTGCAAAAAATTGCTGTGCTATATGGAAAATTTATGAATTTATCAAACATTTAAAAAAATTTTAGCCCTTTTTCATCTTAATTTTTCTTTAAATTTAAAAGTTCATTTAATATTTTTTTTTTATTTAATGAAAATTCTTTTTTTATTTAATAAACTTTTTTATTCATTTAACGATCGAAACATTGATTCTTTTAATTTAATTTTAATGTTTGGATAGTTTTTAGACTTTACAACTATTTGTACACCGTTTTGTAAACATGTGATTTTCATTTTCACATTTATTTGTAACTATGGTTCTATATCATATTTTTTTCTTAAAATTTAGTGTTTTATTGAATAATATCATTGAACTATGACTAATGCTATATAAAAAGTAGTTCAGAAAGAAAAATAGATTATAGTTACATGGATAAGTTAACTAGATTATAGCTCAGAAAAATAAAGTTTTTTCTGCTGAACCTTTTACTAAGTCAACTACTCATTATAAACTTTAAAAAGTATACATTATAAACATGATGAAGTACACGTTATAAACATATAAATATTATAAAGTATGCAATCTGAACTTTATAAATTGTACATTAGAAGCATTCTTAAATGGGAAAAAAATTACATTTTGATGAACATCTTACGAAATAGAAAAATGCATGTTTTCGAATTCATAAAAAATATATTTTGCTATAATTATATTTTATTATGAAATAACATACAAGTATTTTGTAACATATTAACAGTGAGCGTTATTCAATCAGTTTAATATATTTTTTCAGAGCTATGCAAACCAATTTGCAAATTGTGTATGAATAGTTTGCATATTTTTATAATCACATGAATAGTATAATTCTCTCTTATATACGGAATGAATTCAATTCTACATTCAAAGAATATTATGAAAGGCGAATAATTTTTAAATATTAGTTGTACAGAAGAAAATAATTAAAAATTTGGAATAATATTTTAGAAAGAAAAACATTTTTACATGGTACCATATACTAAAATGCCAGCAAAAAGTGTAAAATTCTACATATATATTTTAAAATATCGGAAATGAAACGAAAAATCGATTTATAATCTTGAAAACGATTCGGTGGAAAGTCCATCATACAAAGTAATGTCACTGTCCGTTCACAGAATGTATTACGATGAAAAAGCCAAATATATATATTTCTTTCTTTTACGGAATATTTTTGAAAAATATTGCTATGCGATATGAAAATTTTATGAATTTATAAAAGGTTTTAATAAATTATAGCCCTTTATTCATCTTATTTTTTTAAAATTTTTGTATTAGAAAACTGTCTTTAAATTTAAAAGTTCATTTGATTAACGTTTTCTTTTTTCATTTAGCGAACACATATAATTTGTTTAAGAAGATCGAAATGTTGAATATCTTAACTTTATTTTAATGTTTTCATAGTTTTTAGACTTAACATCAGTTTGTAAACCCTTTATTAAACTTGTGTATTCACGTTTAATTGTAACTGTGGTTTAATATCTTATATTTTTCTTAAAATTTAGTGTTCTACTCAAAAATGTCTATGAACTGTGATTAACGCTGTAAGAAGATAATTCAGAAAAAAATTAAATTAAATGTTCTTTAGTTCAGAAAAATAATGTTTGTCTCTGTTGAAACTTTTACGGAGTCAGTTCTACATTATAAACATTGTAAACTATACATTACAAACATTAAAAACACTATGAAGTACACATTATAAACATTATAAATATTATAAATATGAATATTATAAATTCATCATAAATCCTATAAATTGTGCATTATAAGCATTCTTAACGTGGAAAAAAAACTAACATTTTGCTGCACGATAATAAAGGTTTTTGAATTCCAAAAGAACAAAGTATATTTTATTAATATGAAATGACATACAGTGTTATTCAGTCTGGTTAATTCATGGATTTTTGATAGGAATGCAAACCAATTTGCAAATAGTATATGAATACCTTGCAATTTTGTTTTAAATTTTATAATATAAGGTTCAGTTTTACAGGGTGACCAGAAAAAACGTAACAAAGATTAGAAGTAAGGTCATGTTTGATTATTTAGATTTTTCTCGACTCTCACCGTTTTTTTTTCACTTATTAATCTTTTTTCTAATTATATATATATTTTAAATAGGATGGTAAACAAACGGAACGTTATTTTGGAACTTCATCGCTAGGGAAAGCGTATATGTGAGATTGCTTGATTCTTGCAAGTGCCTCATCCAACAGTTTTCAAAGCAATCAAAAGGTTGAAGGAGCTTGGGCATGAATGAGACCCACCAGGAAGGAACAGGAAAAGAATTGTGAACATCTCCATAAACCGACAATTGATAAAAAAAACGAGTATCCCGAAATCCTCGGGTGTCGAAGAAAAAAATATAGAGGTAGACTGGGATTGGCCTGGAATCGGTTCGACTTATAGCCAAAGAGGAGTTAAACCTTCATACTTATAAGCTGAAAAAAGTTCAATTTATTACCGAAAAAACAAACAAGTACGGCTTTCAAGATGCATGAAGCTGCTGAAGCGAACTGCAACTCCCCGCTGGGAGCGAATCCTGTTTTCTGACGAAAAGTTATTCCCGATGGTGTAATCGTTTAATCATCAAAATGATCGCATGTGGTCAACAACTTCCCTAGGCAAATTTTCTATGGTTCAACATCTTCAAAATCCTAAATCTGTCATGGTATAGGCAGGAATTTGCTCAACAGTCAAAACTCTTGTCATTTTCATTGATTCTGGTGTCAAATTGAATAAAGATGTGCACCAAAGAGAGATTCTTGAAGATGTGGTACTTCCCTGGGCTTAAAAACCTTTCGGAAAAGGAGATTGGAATTCTCAACAAGATTCCGTGCCTTCTCATCGAGCAAAGACACATAGGACTGGTGTCGGACCAATTTTCAAGACTTCATCTCGGCTCAAGAATGGCCTCCATACTCGTATGACCTTAATCCCTTGGATTTCACTTTGCGGTCGATTTTCGAGGTAAGAGCTTGCCGAAAACCTCACAACAGTTTGGAACCTTTTTAACGTTCGTTGATTCGGAAATTGAAGCTAATCCTTCAGCAGAGCTGCGGCCAATCACTCAAAATTTCACCAAACGTTTGCGTCTCTATATCAAAGTAAAAGTAGGACACTTTGAGAAAAAGTGATTTTTTATTTTTCTAATACATTGTTGTTAATAAATAAAACATTCTTTAACAAAAGTTTGTGTGTTATGTTTAACCGAGTCAAATTAAACCGTTACGTTATTTCTGGTCACCCTGTATATTTAAACGGGCTTATGAAATACGAATAATTTATATTAATAATAGTACAGTAAAAAAATAATTTAACAGCTTTGAATTATAATACAAAAGAAACATTTTTACACGGAACCATATGTAGTGGACTCTCTCTATTCCGAAAACTCATAGGACCAACCAAAAATGTTCAGATTATGGGGGTGTTCCTTATAGAGGGAGACTGAGGAATTCATTAATTCTAGTACTATGAACTGAGTTTATAGACATTGGAATACTTAACCTTCTTAGCCACACCAGCAACCGAGATGGAGATGTTGAATTTAGATTTGGCGGCTAGTGTTATGTCAAATTAAAGTCAGTTGGACCAATATTCGACAATCTTATTTTTGAAGCTTTAAAAAACATACATATATACCATACATTACTTGAAAACAAATTAGTACATTACTTAGAAAAGGGCGTCATTATAGTCTGCTTTTGCATTGTGCATGATCGAACAGTGTAGTGTACATGCTATCCAGATATTTAAGAAGTGGAAATGCTTCTGTGTAATTTTCAGCTGCTCTGTTCAACAAGTCATAAATTACTTGACCATATTACTCAAAGTAAAGTCTACTTCTTGTTTAATTAGTCTCTTCTGTTTCCGCTTCATCTTCATTATCTTATTCCTCTGCAACGATGTTGTTTTCTTCCGATATAGGTTTCCGTCGGCTTCGAGATATGCTCAAGGTTCAATTTCAGTATGAAGCTCGTGAGGAATTGACACCTGCCTAGCTTGTCGGTTGTCGAATTTGCCTTCTCCATCAAAGGGGACATTTTCAACAGAAAATGGATTTGGTAGTGAATTTAAAAAACCTTCATTTCCCATTGATCCAGTGGTCATGTTATAGAATCACAGTTACGTGACAAGGACTTCCTGTTCACGTTTCTCAGTTGTATCTTTATATCTGATCTGGCATTATTCACATAAAGACCAATTTTAATTTTTTCTCTTCTCATTATCTCGTTAATACATTTTAAGTATTGTGAAAAAATTATGAATGTCATGAAAACTTTTTGTATTGATTCATAGTTCACAGGCTGAAAATGTGATCTTCACATTTTTGAAGGATCTTGGTTTTTTTGCTTTTTTCGATGAAGAGGTTTAGATTTCTAACCCGTAAAACTTGCACAGAGATAAGTCTTTCGGAATTTTCCATCCCCGTATTTCTCATTTCTTTCTTCTATGGCTGTATTTGGAAGAGCACTCAAAAACCGGTTGGTTTCATCGGCATTGAAAATGTCAGCAGCATCAAAATTAGGCATTATGTCCAGAAGTTTTCTTTCCACTCCCCCACAGTTTCAATATTTACGTCTGCAACTTCACTAATGATTATTTTAAATTCGATAACATGCCAATTTTTGAAGCGAGTCCACCATTTTCCCGATGCCTTTAATTTCATGATTTTCTTCTTTTCTGCAAAATCTAGAGCGTGCTTCAACACAAGCCCAAAAAAAACTTCCAAACGTAATTGTTTATGTTATTTTTTCCCGTTTTCTTGTTAAAAATTTACACTCGTCTGTAATTTTTCTTAATAAATGCATCTATAATTTTCTTTCTCTTTCTCACTGATGGCTTCTGCTTGGCCTATTGAAATTCAAAAACTCAGATGCAAATTTCCGTTGACATATTTGTTATTTTTATTTTTAAACAACTTTGTATATTTCCGAAAACATAAAGGTATGTTTTTAGTTGAATGTATTTATTCTTCTGTAACAATTTCTTCGAATTTCTATTATGGAAGAATTCCCCGAATTCCAATTAGAAACACACGTTCAGTTTACAGAGAAGTAGCTCTAGAATGGGGATCAAATTAGCGTTCATAATAGTAGTGTGTTCAGATTAGTGGATGTTCAGAAAACAGAGAGTTCATCTTTTTTTCAGTCTATGAAGTTTCTCCAGGACCGTCGAAATGCGTTTATAATACCCAAGTGTTCACATTAGAAAGTGTTCAGATAGAGAGAGTCCATTGTACTAAAAGTTCAGCAAAAAATATTAAACTTCACATACACTGTAAAAAAAAAAGGGTCGATCTACTAAAAAATTTTTAGTAATCCTTGTAATTACTAAAAATTTTTTAGTAATCTTACTCGGTTACAAGGAATCTGTAAGAATTACTAGAAAAAAGCTAGCAACGAATAGAGTTAATAGTTTTACATTTTTAATAGCTATTATTAAAACACATTTGGTGTGGCCGTGACAGCATAGTGGTCATAGCACCGAACTTCAGGCTGAAAGTTCCTGGGTTCAATTCTGACAGCCGTCAAATATGCACCGAATGTAAATAAAGGGATTATGAAAATCCTGTCGTAGCAGTTACCGTGGGTAATGATCTCTGAACTTTCCCTCTCCTTTAGAAACATGTCAAAATAGAGTAGGTAGCAATGTTTGGTGCGGCCATCTATTGCGGCTTTACCGAAAATCTTCCGTTTTAGAAGTCTGTCTTTTTAACCCCTAGATGCAGCTCGAAGGAAGCTCCTGCCCTTCGGGCAAACGTAATGGTTGTTAAAAATAATTTTGGAGCTATTACTAAAATTTGCTTGGTGGCTCATATTAAAAAGTTTTAAGTTAGATATACAAAAAATTCTTTTGTTCAGTTTACAAAAGAAATATTTGTTTCACTTGCAAAAAAACAATACAATCTTACAATAATGTTGTACTTCCCATAACTTGGACACAAAATTAATTATACATTGTACACTGTAAAAAATATTCAAGAGGATACTAAAAATTTTTTAGTAAATTTGTATTCCACAGAATTTTTTAGTAACCATTACAAACTTTTTTTTTGCAAGTGAACTAGCATTTCTTTTGTAAACTGAACAAAAGAAATTTTGTATAACTAACTTAAAAATTTTTAGTATGAGCCACCAAGCAAATTTTAGTAATGGCTCCAAAATTATTTTTAAAAACCATTATGTGCGCCCGAAGGGCAGGAGGTTCCTTCGAGCTGCATCCAGACTTCTGAAGCGGTAGATTTTCGGCAAAACTACAATAGATGGCAGCACCAAACATTGCTAACTGCTCCGACAGGATTTTTATACTCCCTTTACTAACGAGTGAGTCCGTTACTATAGCCACTATGCTATATAGGCCGCACCAAGTGAGTTTTAGTAATAGTTATTAAAAATATAAAACTATTAACTCTCTTCGTTGCTAACTTTTTTCTAGTAATTCTTACAGATTTTCTTGTAATCGACTAAGATTACTAAAAAATTTTAGTAATTACAAGGATCACTAAAGTTTTTTTAGTAGATCGACCCTTTTTTTTACAGTGTAAACACCACACAATTTAGAACGCTATTAAAGAACACATGTAAAACAGTTTCAATTCGCCTTCTACATGGTACCTTTAAAATTACACTATTTTAAAAAAGGAAATAAAAGGCAGTTTGCTATATTACCAAAAAAATTTCACGAGATTACTAAGTGAGTTGACTATATTACCAATGACTATCAATAACTGCTTTTCTAGAAAAAATATGTTATTTTTAACAATACTTTTGTCTGTCACAACACAATCACAAGACAATCAAAAAGATTTCAGTTAGAAGTGTCAAATATCATGTTCAATTAGTGTTATAAATGTGTTTCACGAATTTGCAATATGTACGAATAATTTATTGTTCTGAGCACAATTTATACTTTCGTGCGTATAAGTGTTTGTCACGTAATATTCCATTCACTAAGCTCCAGCTTTCACAGCAGTATAAGCAGTATTTAACATAATATAATTCTATACACTTAATGAATTTTTAATACATTGAACTTTTTAATTTTTTTTAATACATTAATACTCTTAAAGATTACATTTATATTTGTAATTAAGTTTTTTTTTTTAATGCCATGTTGAAAGAATCATATTTTCTTAGCATTTTAATCAAAATGAAAAAAACCTACTTTACAATTTTACCTTTTTGCAAGACGCTCAGAGGATTTAAAAAAATATATTGTCTAAAAATGTATAAAGAGTCGTATATTTTCACTTCGTTATTTGTACAGCACTGAAAATATGAAATGAAATATTTATTTCTTACATTAGGATTTTTTATATCCTTTTTGTGTAATATTTGCTGTATTGCAGAGCAATTAAAAGGAAGCTGTATGATTTCTAAATCAAGTTTTCTTAGATTTGAGGTTTGATAGTTTTTTGTTACTAGAGGATATAGCTAATATTACCCCCAAGTATATTTATTGATATCACATAGTTCCTTTTTGTGTGTTTGTATATTTACAATTTATGAGCGTAGTATCTTATTATGCATTTTAATGTTCTTTAATATATTTTTGATCCTGCGAATCTCTTGGTAAAGTTTCTTGGTAAAGAAGGAGCATTGCATAATATATAAGTGAATAAATAAGTTAATACATAAGTGAAAAAAATTAAATAAATTGTAGACACGCATAATTTGAGGGAATATAAATTAAATCACAGTACTGTCAGTCTTGACCGATTAATAATATTTTACTTTTAGTGCTATAACATCCTAAAATTTAAGTATCACAGCATTAAGATTAAAATTTTTAAATTTTGATGCAGAATTTTCGGAATTAAATACCTTCTTGAGTGTCCTCAATATCTTATGCTGGCGAAGACTTTAATTAAATATTTAAATTTTCATGATCAGATTTTAATATAAAAGTTTAATGGAAGTGTTTAAGTTACTTAAGTGGATTCTTTAAGTAGATGATTGCAACACTTGATAAAAATTACCTAGATTATAAATTTTATATTTTATTAAAATTTGTTTACATTCTTCTGTTTTATATTACAATAATAATAAAATGATAATTTATGATTAAACTTAATTTTTTAAATGTATATATTGTTAAAATCTGAAATTGAATAATTTTATTTAAGTGAGGAATTAATTAACATAGCATTTTATATAAAAATAGTCAAATTTTTGAACAGTTTTATAAAACTTTTTAACAGTGTACGCAAAGCCATATAAATGACATTGTAGGTAAATAAAAATTTCGAATTTTTTTCTGTTTTTTTATTGTCTCAGGGTCAAGTGTCAATGAAATGATGTCTGAAAAAAATGTACTAATATAAAACGAACTAAAATAAAATTACGATAAAATATAAACAACTTATTAAATTTAATTAATACCAGTTTTGTAATTCATTTTATAATAGCTTACGTTCCATAAGCTTTATCTTTTAAAATGTAATTTAAAAAAATATATATAATACTTTCTCAATATTGCTTTCAAACAAACAATTTTACATATGGAAATAATATATTTTTTGATGCTTAAATTTTACTTAGAAAAAGAAATCAGTAAAAAAGTTATATATTTTAAACCAATAAATCGTATAAATTGTTTAATTATGTAATTGGATTGGTGTACGAATTTCATAATGTACACATTACTTGCCTTCTTATGAAACAAAAATAGCAAATTATTGAAAAGTCAAATTTGAAGAAAACGGCAAAAATATTCGATTATATCATAAATTTGATTTATCGAAAATCTTTAAATACATTTAGAAAATATATTAAACATAATACATTGATATAGATGGTAATTGCAATTATATTGTAATATGCGAGTCTGTCAAAACGGGCATTAAACAAAAATATAAATTCATCATACATAATAAAGTACTTACAAATTCAAATTTTCTGAAAAAACTTGTTAATGTTGAGTGTTTCAATGATTTTTTTCTGATTAGAAAGTTGCTCACTTTTTATAAAGAAAGGAAAAGATAATCTCCAACATCTCTACTTTCAATATTATGCTGTAGTGTCATCATTGCTGCACTTGCTTTTTGATTATTTGGAAGTAAAACACAATTTACTTCCTCATCATCATCAGATTAAGCATCGTTCGCACCGTTTTATTTATTGTTCAGCCATATCTGAATCATATGTTTAATTCTCCACAGATCTGCAAATTTTCGTAAACATTAAAAACTCAATATCAACATCTTCAGAAATAACTTTATTTTATAGATTTTCATTCACAACTCATGAATCCAATTTACTTGTAAAAAAAAAGAAATCTTCAGAAGCTGATGGTGATATTTTCACACTGTTGTTCCAGGCACTCGAAATCAGTCTTCCATCTAATACATCACACCAGTGGCATGGGCAGGATGGAGGTCCAAATTCTCGATACCATTAATTTTGTAAAGTTCTGGTCGCCTTATGAAATCTGAAAATTTTCTGTTAGTATTGAAGGCGAAGAAAACTTCACAATACTACTGGTATCCAGAGCATTTGGACCGCCTTCCTGGTTACGTTACAGCATCATACTTTTGATTCATTCCATATCAGTGATTAATTTTTACTCCCCCAATTAACGCATTTGTAGTAAAGTTTTAAACATTTAATTATTCTCTGGTCTGATGGCAGTACTTTTGACGCAGTGCTAGAAAGGATAATTTCTCTCTTGTAGATTTCAAATTTAAAAGTTGACTGTCAGCTAACTGACTAACGAAGAAATTCCACCAGAAAATGATTCCCAAATAAATGATCATCATCTTCTTGGGAAAACATTTTTTAAAAATTTCCATTTCATCTATATTAAAAATCCGTGCGCAGTATAGCTTGTCTGAAATTTAGATAATAAAATTGTTTTCTATTCATCACAACTTGCGTCTGTCGCATTATTTCTTCACAGCGAAATGTCTAAAACACTGTGTTGTGTCTGTGTGTGTAAAGTTAAAATTTTCAAGCTATTCCCTGCTTGCAATGAGCTCTTCTATATTTAAAAATTTCGCGAAATCCAAAGCTTCCTCAAGTGTACATGT
The DNA here is from genome assembly GCA_964019185.1 of Maratus speculifer. Taxonomy (NCBI): domain Eukaryota; kingdom Metazoa; phylum Arthropoda; class Arachnida; order Araneae; family Salticidae; genus Maratus; species Maratus speculifer. Next base: position 150,881,873 of record OZ025302.1, read on the forward strand.
ATTCATCCTTTTTCGTTCACGTCTGGGTTGATAATTGAATTATATCAATATGCTTTCTTTATTTTAGAATACGGGAGATAAAGTGTTTGGAGGAATACCGTGTTTCAAGGACATAACTCTTTTCTTTAAAATAAGACAGTGTTCAATACCTTTTATCAAATTTATTTTCGGTTCAAAAGTTTAAATTTGTAATTTTCGCTTCGACATTTTAAAAGATTCAACATTAAAGTGAAGCCCCCCCCCCCCCTCCAATAAAGTCACGATATAACCAAAAGATTAAAAACAAATCTTTCAATAAAAGTGTGGGAAATTCTACTCCTTAGAATTCACTTAGCTATTTGTTATGTTTCTAAAGCATTCATGTTGAAAAAAAGGAATTCAAAAGTGAATTGCCTCCAAAATTCCAAACTTACAAAAGCCCCACATTGATGAAAGTGGAAAGTAAAAACATCGATTTTCCAGACCGGCGAAAAGCTGTAAAAAAATTTATTTGAGAGAAGATGCCAATATTTTTTAACTGTGACTGAAAACAATAATAAATTACTCGAATAACTGTTATTTCCCTTTCGAAAAAAATTAAATTGTAGACTTTGACAGAACAAGAGTATTGAATTCTAATAAATCGGTCAAAACTTCATATAAACTTCAACTTAAACGAAAATGTGACTCATCTGTCTTCAATTATACGAAAAATCACTGTATTTAAATTATGTATCTCACCATCAGTGGGAACGCATTGAACTTCAAATTAAATACAGTTTTACATAACACAATTTTCAGGGGTATCAGTCGCAATATTAGTGCATTTATGAATAAACAGATCAAAGGAGGGGTATATTAAAAAATTTAATGTAAAGCATTTTATGAAACGTCATTTAAACGAACAAATGTACAATGTAAAACTTCCTATTATCATGTTTGAAACAAAAAGTCAACAATAAATCATGAAACTTTTTGTCAAAAACATTTTATATTAGATTAAAAAGTTATTGTAGTTGTTCAAATAGCAGAGGGTATAATCAATAAAACTAGAGCAGATATAATTAGTCTTGAATATTTAATGCAAATGATTCAACGAATTTCAGGTCATGAAATAAAATACCGTATAGAAATCATTACTTTAATTAAAGAATTAAACATCAGCGTTTAAAGGAATTTAATTAAAAAGAAAAGGTATCTTGAGGAACTTTCAGCTTAAAAAAACATAATTTTCTCATTAAGTAGCAAAGGTTACATATTAACGTTTACCTTAATTACATTTTTTGACTGAATAAAGACTGTTATTATTAAATGATTTAATAAGCTAACTTAATTTGATCAATTAATTCTCTAGATTTAGAAATTAAAGGTTTAGTTAATTATGTTATACTAAATCTGTGTATGAAATGATTTTTAACTTGTCTGAAAAAATGTAATCTATGAAAGAAACGTAAAATAGTGTTAGAAAGTTGCAAGATGCTTAAAGTTTGTCTGAGTGAATATAAATGGCATTTTAATTATCTTCATGATGTTTATGACTGTGATTAAAGTTATTCACTTACATGAAGTAAAGAATGTGAACTTAATATAAAGAAAAGTTTCAGCCGTGAAATTTTTACTCTTAGATTTAATTTTTTAAAATTGCTATTGATTAACATAGACTAATAATAATTCAATAATTATTGATTATAGTACATTTTATCATTTAAGTTAGAGAAATTCATATGAATATACAACAACTGGAAATCTTATTATTAAAATTTGGGAGAAAGAACAGTATTACAAAGATCTTTAACTAAAATAAATAAATAAATAAATTATTTAATTAAAATAATATTTGAAACTTTTCATATGCCAATACGCCAATGTTATATATGCACATAATATAGCATATATACGTATAAAGCACATATACGTATATATATATATATATATATACATATGTACACAAACACATATATATACTATGTGGCCAAATGTCAGCGGTCACATGCGATTTTAGATGTTTAGATGCATATATAAAAAACTGCATTAGGAATTATCCTAAAACTCCACGTGTGTAAACCGAATGGGAAAGATCATTTATTTCTGAGAAAAAAAATTCCCGAAACCCATAGGAGACCGTCAACCAATTGAAAAAAAAACGAATATCTTTTGGATAATCATGTCAAAATTAATGTAGCAAGAGCGTTCAAACTGTAGAGTATGATTTAGTGATTTGGAACAAACTGTGTTCCTTCTTATGATGATAGACTGTATGCTTGTAGATAATTCAAAGTTTTCATAAAAAAGTTTTTTGCTTATAATTTGCAGAATTGAAAAAGTTGAAAACTTCATTTGAAGTTTATTAAGAAGATATTAATACTTAGTCTGATGTGGCAATCTTAAAACAAATTTTCTATTTTGTGCATGTCAATACTTCCAGAAATATGAAGATCCGATTGGATGATTTACATCAAAATCTAATCAGCTACAATATATTACAATTCCTAACTGAATCTGAAGTTTGATGAATATCCGTGATTAGTTTTTGCGACAGAATCATTGAAAAACAATATTGATAGAAGCGCTAACTGTAGAGCTATTTACATCAGAAACTGAAGAATACTAATTTATATATGAGAGACTAACTGATTCTGAAGTTTGATGAAAATTCGTGTCCCAGATACAGATCTATTCGATTACCATAAATAATGCCGCATAGCAACACCACTAGTTTGTCAATTTGTATCAAAATAAATTCAGCACCATATAATATTAGGGATTAACGGAATCTGAAGTTTTATGAAAATTCATTTATTAGTTCATAAGATATAGCTATTGCGAAAATTGTGAAAAATGCATCATAGAAGCGCCACCCACCTTTTGGACGATGTACACCAAAAACTAATGATCTCCAGTTTATGTCAAGGTCAAGCACAATTTTGTGAAATTCAGTGCATTAATCCTTGATATAAAGCGCCGGCAAAATTTTTGTTGCATACAGACCCACAGAGTGACAGACAAACTCACACACATACATTTTGAAAAAAAATAATGTTTGTGATGTCTAAACCCTAAAGCGTGTAAATCCTTCGAAAACCGAAATTCAAAAACATTCACGAATTCAATACTTCCTTCTTGTAACGAATGTAAAAATATTATAATGTGTGTAATAGTTCGTGCCGTTTTTGGAAATGTTATTTTCAATATACATGTTCCGGCTAATTCTCTAAACAGCTAGTTAGCCAGCACAATTTCTATCTTTATCTGTAACGAAAACTTCTGAACTGAAGTGAAATAATTTGTTGTTGATGTTAGAATTAATATAATTAATTCAGATGTAACGTACATAATGGCCTTATCGATTTTTATACGTCTTTTTTGCAAATAAATATGTTGTTTTCTATCGTAATGATGGAAATTCTTTGTCAATATAAATATATTGAACCACAGAATCATTTGTTTAAATGTCAACTGATTAGTTAAAATATTTCGATTCGAATAGAATAATATGCATTTTTAAATATTACAATAATTTTTTTTGATTACTAATTATTCATATGAATAGAGCAGTCCTGGAATATTGTTACAAAAACTATTATAAAAACAGTGATTTTATAACCTGTAAAACATATTATTAGGGAATTGCATTTTCACGAAATAGAACTTCCGGAAATTATTTCAACTATACAAAAATTAGCATTTGAATGAAATGAAAATATTTTTATGCTTCATAAATTTCATATTGCTTGTAAATATTGTTTTGAAAAAGGCCATTCTCAAAAATATCTGATATTCAATAATCATCTTTTGAAAAGAGTTTTTAATGCATCACGCTCTTTATTTGAGAAATAATGACAAAACACACATTGACAGAGCTGGGCGTTTTACACTATGAAAGGTTACAAATAGACTTAAAATAAAAATAACATGATTACTAAATGGTGTACAAAATGTTGAGAAATTTAAAAACTATAGAAATATTAAAAAAAATTTAAGAAATTCAACGTTTCGATCATCGTCTGAGATCTTCATCAGGAAAGCATCTTTATTCCTCTTCCAAACAGAGTAAAACCGCTTTGAAATTCAAAAGTTCATTAGATTTATATTCTACATATTGTATATATTTATGACATTTTGAGATTGGGAGCCAGTAGTATTAGCCGCGAGTTTCCCCATTTTATATCACAGAAGTCGTGGTGAGATAAGTATTAAGTAAATAAATAAATGTAGAGGTTCATGAAATGAGACATTGACAACTCCAAATAGATTTATTTAAATGCAATTTTATGCTGAGGGAAAATGCTCTCCCTTTCATGCTCTCCCAACATTCCATAAAAAAATTATTCGTCCTAGCTTTCAAATCGTTCAAACCCGAAACATCGAATAAAAGTCCACCACCTCTAGGCCTCTCTAAAGTCAAAAAGAAAAAAAAAATCTACAAGTTTCCATAACTTCTAAACACGATTCTTTTATGCATACAGAAAATAAAATCAAGCTTCGAGATTAAAAACTCGATCTTTTGCAAATGATAATTTTTTATTAAAAGATTATTATTTAACTAATTTATAATCGAAAGTAGTCGGATTTCGAATATATTCTGCAGACGATCATTTAACACAAGAAAAGAAAAAAAAAGAATTTATTGATACGCAATAAATATAAAACGCGTAGAAGAAAAAAAATTGTATTATTAAAAAGTTAAATGAAAGGTTAAATTTGCCAAAAAAATTAAATTTTGTAATATATATATATATATATATATATATATATATATATACAGGGTGAGTCATAAATATCGAAACAATAGGCTATCTCCTTAAATATTGCCCCTAGACCCATACTTCCAATTGCAAAGTTTCATAAAAAAGGTGAATTTTTTGATAAGATAAGTTGCAACTCCATGGGGGGGGGGTCTATTTTAAAAAATACGAAAATTAAATTTTTATACGGCCCCCAGAGGATAAAACTTCCATTTAGAAATTTTTTCCTTATCCATTCCTGAATTGAACAAAAACAAGAAAATTCATCTTGATCAATTTTAACAAAACGTCAGGTTTCAAGAGATCAGACACAGATTTTAATGCGTGTAATTGAAGAAACAATGCTGCTGTAATGGGTCAAGGAAGCATTTATTTTATAGATACTTATTTATAGAGTTAGAATTTTGAATGTTTTGTGATGGTTAACCACATAATTTGTAAGCATTATCACATCATATGACTTCTTAATTTTTTTTTTTCAAAAAATTTAGAGTAAACTAAAATATTTATAACTCAAAATATTATTTGTCGCGTTGATTTTTTTTCTTTTGATTAAATGAAAATGTCTAATTTTCAATTTTGATTCAGCATTTTAAATAATATTTATTTTTAAATAAAAGTATTTAAGTATTTAATTATTTAATTAGTCTTTTCAATAGCAATATAAAAAAAGAGATGCAATTTTTTGTAAACAAATCATATTTTTAAAAGTAAATTTTCTGAGCTAAAAACTTCTTTCGGCTCTTTGGCTTTTTTGAGATTTAAAAAAAAAAAATTGAACTCGCAGGACTGTTACCGTAACCGACGGTTATTGACGGTTATTAACAGTTTAAAAATGAAAAATACTGAAATAAAAACATTTGATGCAGAAAAGTGCATTTAGTTTTAAATAAAGATGGGCTCTTAACGTTTAAATGCTATTTAAAAGTTTCAGGGTGATTAACTTCGTCCTGTATAGTTTCGTTTTCAGATTTTGTTTAAGTTTTGCCATTCTCAAAATTTTTTTAATTCCTGTTTAAATGCGTCAGTTGATTTAAACCTCATTTTTTATCACGTCAATTTCAATTTTTTACTTTGTACAGTGACTCACAGAAAGACGTTTTGTAAAAACATGTTTTTTGGTATCTCTCAGCCCTAAAACGTGTGAATCCGTCGAAAACCGGAATTCAAAATTTTCATGAATCCAATACTTTTATTCCTGTAAAGATAGAAGAAAGTAAAAACAGGTTTAAAACCATCATAAATTATGAAGCTGAATAGTAAAAAATAGATTTTTGATAATATTTCAATGTAATTTATAAAAATATATTTCTAATGATTCCGTTAATAGAAGTGACATTATCGCTATAACTATTTTTACTAAACTTATTGCCTGCGGCAATAGGTTTTTAAGACACATTTAATGAGAGTTTAATTAATATCACTTAATATAATAACACTTTTAATAAGTGTTTAATAAGTCGGTCTGGCCAATGGGTCGTGCCAGTTACGAGGCTGGCGCCAAGCTCGAGATATTGCAGACATCTAACACATTTCAAGGAATTTTAAAGCAAAAAACTATACGCTTTTATTTTATATCTAAAATTTAAAGTATTGCCTTGGATCAACATTTAATAATGCGTAAATTTATGTTCGATCCTTAAATTGTACTAAAAATGAACTGATATCGCAGCGCGATTTCATTTTTTTTTTGTTCAATTTAGGAATGGATAGGGAAAATTTTTCTAATTGGAAGTTTTATCCTCTGGGGGCCGTATAAAAATTTAATTGCCGTATTTTCTAAAATAGACCCCCATGGAGTTGCAACTTATCTTATCGAAAAATTCACCTTTCTTATGAAACTTTGCAATTGGAAGTATGCGTCTAGGGGCAATATTTAAGGAGATAGCGTATTGTTTCTATATTTATGACTCACCATGTATATTCTATATTGTATATTCAATGTAACTTACATGAAATTATTTTTTATTTTTTTTTACCATAAATAAAACAGCTCCCCCCTCCCCCCCGATAAGTGTAATATTTGAATTTATTGCAAAAGAAAAGAATTACATTAAATTATTTCTTATTCGCTGCATTTAATGTTTCTTCTAATAATGATAAAACTAAATTTGTGTGTACTATTTAGAAGCGTTATAATAAACTCGAAAATCAAATGTTTTGTGAATAAAATAATTATCGTTACCAACATTAATCAATCATACAAATGAAATAATCAATCATACAAAGCAATGTTATATAAAATCCATATTTCTTTTAGCTCAAAAGTAATATTTGATAACATTATTGAAATAAGCCATGTGAAATAAAAGGAAAGTTCAGTGAGAACAAAGCAATTATTTGCTGCAGGGTATTTCCATTAGCACTTGTCGTGTAAGTCACTTTATTAGTAACTGCTAAGTTGTTGGTCACCGTTATTTTCGAAAGGTTTGCATGGCCTTATTCAATTAATGAATTATCTCTGATAAAATGAGTTAAATTTTTCCGCTTTGAAATATTGGTATCCAAAATTGCAGTATGTGATTGCAGTATGCTACTTGTTCACACTACAATAATTTCAATTGTCACTCCTAGTTGCTAGAGGATACATTTTGAAAAAGAGAAATCAGCCGAAAAATATTTTTTATATTTAATACCTTTCTTTGTAAAGTTACAGGGATTTTTTGCGGTTTTTTGAAAAACATTTATGGAATAAAATACAAATGAAATATCTCTACACCTATAATATTGTATTTGAATATACAGTAAAAATCGGTGCGAATCGGATTAAAATTATGATGTAGAAAATTAGTGATTCATAAAGAAAAGGTGCTACTACTATATCTGTCTACTATATTAGTATCCAGATTTTGGGGGGGGGGTGGATTTCATAAGAAATTCTAGTTATTATAGTCGCCACCATGATACGATTTTTGCAAAAATTCTGCATAACTTTAAATTATATGACCCCATGAATCTAAATTCACCCCCTTCTAACAGGTTTACATATATATGTGTGTGTGTATGCATGTATGTACTGAATTTTGCCCGCACGATAAAAGTCGTAATTATGCACGTATCATCTAGAAACTCACTACAAACATTGTAACGCCTGATATCTCAGAAGAAATTTAAAATAGGCAAAATCTGCCCAAAGAGGTAGAAATGGGGATGTCAAAAAAGTTTTTAATATCAACTTAACATGATTATCATAAAACCAGTGCTAACAGAAAAATGACAAGAAATATAAGAAACCATTTAACAAAAAAATCGAGCTCGAAAAAAGTGCTTTTTCAATAAAGAAATTATGGCTGCTAGTAATATTCAGCAATATCATTAATGCAGTTTACAAGTGAAAAAAGCTCATATATATACACACTCTGATATTTTAGGGGAAAAAAAATTTTGTCAACTTCCTAATAAACTCTCAGCCAAAATTAAATGAACATTTGTATAACAAAAATAGCCATTTTCTGCTGCATTGACATCAATTTTCATATTGAAAAATTCAAAATACACTCTTATAATTAAAAACCGTATTTTGAAAACTGAGTTTTGTTTTACTATTTTATATGTTCAAAAGTAACAAAGACAATAGTACATTTGAGTGTTTGAGCTAAAATTAAATATCGGTACTTATTATTTACTGATATATTCTTAAATCGCTTCAAAAACGTAACTAAATTATTTATTTGGCAAATAACTGGAAGATGCTAGTTTACAATCAAATTATTTACGTCAAAAATTAGTTGTAAACTTTTTTCTTAAAATGCATTGATAAAGTACAGTTGCACTTTAATCTGAAAAGAATACATTGCTAAATGCAATGCGAAATACAATGTTACATGCATTAATCTCTAGTATCGAGTTTTTTGAAAATATTTGAAAATAGTTTTTAAAATAGCAGAATTATATCTTCTATTATGAATTACTTTAAAAAAGATGGACTTTTCATGGGACTTTTTTTAAAAATATTTTCAAAAATTGTGATTTTTTTGAAGAAAAAGAAGAAATTTTATAAAGTAATATTGCATAAATGATTATTCACAGCCGTAATTTCCTGAAGATATTTCAGTTGAAGAATGAAACAGTTTTTATGAAAATAACTAACTTTTCGCCAAATATCAGATGAATGCAAATGAACATTTGACTGAAAAAAAGAGCAGTTTTAGGTTATATTAATTTTAAGTAGCTCGAAAGAAATGCTTTGAATAAGAATTAGATACAAAAACGAACTCTCACATTTAATAACCGTCTGCTGAGGATTGCGGGATTTATTTTACGCTTTATGTGATTTTCGAAAACTTTCATGGAGCTTAGTATTAAAGATACGTGCAGAAATTGATATTTTAATAATATTTCATAGCTGGAATATTTCAAATATGCTTCAAATTTACATATAAAAAATATTATGTGCGAATAAAAATTTGATTTTAAATTAAAAGCGTTTGAGCGTCGTATAATAATAGTGTTAGTTGAGGAAATAGTACTACTTCAACATCTATATCTAATAAAGGGTGGCGATAGGGCAAGGAAAAATGCAATAAAAAAGAGAAGAAACTATCAATTATTTTCTTATTAAATATTTTTAATAATATAAATGAAATGAAGGAGAATTTGTTTTGAAGAAAATAGTGGTATTTTTCACCTATTTGTATGACAGGCGTTTCGTCTATCTACAATATATCAGTAGCTAGAACAATTTAAAATTGCTTAAAGCCCATTGAATTTCATTTTTATATTGCTAAAATAAAACTGATCAATCCCAATCAATCCCAAAAATTTCTCATACTTACATTTTAATATTTCAAAAATTATTTACACATGTTAATAATTTAATGTTATAAATTCAGTACTATATAAACTTTAATTTTCATCTTGAATTTCAGATTCAGTCAACAAATTGTAGTAAAAATGAATTAATGTGCATCATGATATATATTAAAATCAGAGTTTACCCTACTTTTGTTATCATCACCTGTTTACAAATAGCCGGATTAGTAGGACGCAAAATCCCGTCTTTGCACGAGCCAATGGACAATAGAACGATAGGCAGATGTTTTCAAATTCAGGGAGGATCTGCTTGCCATAGCCAAAAATATTCATACACAGAAAATTTTGTTCAGTACTATACGTAACTTCATACACTTTTTGGTGGTACAATAATGAAAATGTCACAGACATTCCGATTAAAGTGGCCCTTTCCGACCGATCTTTTTGAAATTCAATGAGGGACTGCTTACTATAACAAAACACTTACACAAAACATTTGGTTCAATTCTAATGATAACTTCATACAATTTCCGGTGGTACAATATTGAAAATGGCAGAAAAATTGCTACCGCAGCACCCCCTTACGATGGATTTTTTTTTAATTTACGGAGGACCAACTAGCCATAACCAAACGCTTACACAAAAAAATTTGTTCAATTCTATGCATAACTTCATACACTTTTAAATGGTAAAATATTGAAAAAGGCACTAAAATCGTTATTTTAGCGTCCCTTTCCAGTGGCTTTTTTTTTTATTTAGGGAGGACCAACTAGCCATAACCATACACTTACACAAAATATTTAGTTCAGTTCGATGCATAACTTCATACACTTTTTGATGGTGTATACGGACATACAAACACACGCAAAAATAGACAGACATTTTGTAAAAACATGTTTTTTGAATCTCTGAACAATAAAATGTGTAAATCCGTCGAAAACCGGAATTCGAAAAGAATTTCAATGAGATTACTTTTTTTCTGTGGAAGATAGAAGTAAAAAAAGAAAAAAGAAAAGAAAAGAAAATTAAACAAGATAATTATTTTAAAACCTTGTAATAATTACAGAAAAGATTATCTTAAAAATTAAGTTTAAACTTATTTAATAATAAAACCATATTTTAAAATTGAAGTAACCATGTAGCAGATATTTGTAACACTGAAAACATGCATTTTTAAATTAGATATTATAGCTGTTATCATTTATCCATGAATGAATTTTCACAAGTACAATTTCCTGAAAATATTTCAGTTTAAAAAAAATTACTATTTTAATAAAAATAATTATTCCTTTTTCTATATTAATTTCAAGTTACTAGAGAAAACTTAACAGATCAAAAAAAATTTCGTTTTATTATTATTATTATTATTATTATTATTATTATTATTATTATTATTATTATTATTATTATTATTTTAACAGTTTACGTTTTTAGAAAACTATGCAAAAATTATATCATTGTTTACTTATATATACAATTGCTGTACTTGGTTTTTATACTCTGATCAAACACTTTTTTTAATTAATTCAAAATTTAACATAAGAAAATTTTCTTAAAGAACAGAGAAACTTTTACAATTTTTTACAAAGCAATACAATATTTTCGAGTAAAAAAACTCTTTATATACATTTTAAATCTTTAATTAAGGAAATTTACTACGCATCTTATGTTTAAGTAACTATTATATTATTTCATGAGCACCTTTTGTCCTTTTGTTATGGTAAATCAGAATATAGATTTTTTTTAATTGTTAGTTATAATCTCAGATTTATAGCAATATTAATGATAATATGAAATTAACTATACATTTATATATACTAATTTTTTCTTAGGATATGAAATTGTTTAAATCAACTCTGATTGGAGTTACGTAAATTAATAAAATTTAGAGCTGTATCATTTTAAAATGTACTTTTAATCTTGAAATTTAATACATACACTAAAATGTTTACAGATAGACGTTGAAAAAACATAGCCTTTAAAATATACGAAATACAAATATTAAAAAGCAATGTTAAACAAATGTTAAAAATTGCAAAACGGCAAATTAAAGCTATACTGTGGCGTTCCTTGATGTTACTTTTTCCGCTGTCTAGAAACAATCAAATAAAATAAATAAAGTGATACATATACTAAAAAGCCCTCATAGCATGCATGGTCACAGTGACGTCACTGTGAGTCACTTTGGTCACATCAAATCTGTGACGAAAATGCCACCACTCAGTGACATCACATTGTGACTGATATGTGACTTCCTCAAAAATTTTTAGAAAATTGCAAATATTCTTCAAAACATGTTATTTACTTTAAAAACGTGTTTCTGGCATTTAAATATCGTCGCTTTTGTCACAGTTTCGTCACAATGTTAATGTCAAAGTAGTCACAAATAACACACTTTTCACAAATTGATCACATTGTGGCGTCACAAAGTGGTCACAATGTGACATCACAAAAAAGCTCTAAATCGGCCATAACGACTTCACTTTTTAGTCACTGTGACTTCACATCGACGTCACGTGACGTCACATCGACAATCGATGCTCACAAAGTCACAATGTGACTTCACAACGAGGTTGCAGTGACGTCATCATGTCTTGCGAGAGGTTACATAAAGTCGTAGACATAACATATAGGATAAAACTTAAAATTTACAAATAAATACTTAAAAGGTTTTGCAAAAATATACATTATTTCTTTGTTATTTACCTTAGATCTTTCGAATGCCCTCGCATCCATGTTCAAAGGATTATAAAAGAAGATAATTGATTAAAAATGAATAGCGTAAAATCAAAACAAAAACAAACATAGTCTGCGTGTATAAAGTCACGTGGAATTCATCGAAACACCAAGGATATTGTACCAGAATGGGGGAATATTATAAAAAATGACATAATTACAAACAGTATCATTATTAAGCAAAATTTCAATGGATTCACGGATAATTGAAGAGTAATAACTCGATGTTGAAAAGATTATTTTAGCTTTGTCGAAATTTAGCAAAATATTTTATTTTTGTTACAGTCTAGATAAGGCTGTACTTGGCTTGTTATATTGTACATAAAAAATTGCTATTTCAGTCTTACTTTTAATTTTCAAGAAGTGTGATCAATATAGAATGAACTTTTTTGATGATCTGTAGAGAATGGAATGAATGAATAAGTTTAGTAACAAGGTGTAAAATTCCATCAAGACACAGGGTATTAATACAATGATTTGACTCATATGATAAAACTTTTAAAACATTTAAAACATAAAAGTTTAAAAGCTACTAAAGCAACTTAAATCTTAAGCAACATGTTTCAGATACACTATAGTCATCCTCAGGATTACTCATTTCCGAATACTGAAACTCAAAAATAAATAAGTAAAGTCAGAAGAATATTGGAGATGAAGCTTGTTTGCTTGAAAGGTTTTAATATTTATGTTTTGTCTTCTTTTTAAAATAAATTTCTTAGTGTATGCTCCTCGGTGTTACACTTTCCAGAGTCTAGTAAAAAAAAAAAAAAAAAAAAAAGTAAAATTAGTAGAATCCAAAGTATTTATCCCTTTTCGGCACAGACAAATTCTGTTCGTAAAATGGGAAATTAATTTCGGACATGGAAATTTATAAACAACATTTTTAGGAATTAAAAACTCCTCAGTTTAAAAATTCATTGTAAAAGCAAAATTTTACTTTAATATTCTTGATACCATTTGCAATATTGGATTTAAAACTTGGTCTACCCGGAGTGATAGCAAGGTGCCTGAAAGGGTTAAAACTTGTTAGTTAAGGAATCTTGCTTTATAATTATTATAATTTTAAATGTTAAAAATTTGATCTTTTACGTTTTGTCTACGTCTTCAAATAAACTTCTTTCTTAATATGTATCAAAATAGAAGATTAAGGTTATTTAAATAATTTCCAAATATTTATAATGCTATGGATTACAGAAAAGTCATTCCTGCGTGTCATCAAAATTTATACATAAATTATTAAAATATGAGAAATTTTTACTAGACTTCAAAACATTCTGAGAGATAAAGACTTAAGCAGCATGAGGCTTAAAATTTCGTATAAATATCTTTATCCTGTAAATTTTAAGCTGGTATTAAAAATTATTCTTAGTTCCCCATACTTGTGTGCTTACGAAATGCGATTTCGGATTTGACGGATTTTATGATTTATTTCAGTTTAATCCTGACCACATAAAGACGCAAGATGGAAATACATTAGGAAGGGCGAATTAGATTCAGCTTTATTTAATTGAAAATTTTAATTTCATAAATTTGTGAATATGACAAATGTTTTGATAATTGAATTACTTAGATGAGTATATACTTTATATTCTGCACCAAAGCAAGCTTTGTTCTGCACGAAACATTCGTCTTCACTTTTTATTTTCAAAGTCACTGTGTTTGTAAATCAATGAATTTAATGAAATTTTATTTCTTTTCCGCTGCTAAAACAAAGTGATACATCTGCTTAAAAAAGATTGGATGTTATAATTTACCCTTTATTATGCACAATATTTTAAATTATCAAATTCAAAATTTTAAAATATGACAAATATTTTCAAGAATTCGAAACATTATGATAAATAAAGACTTATGCCTCCCGAGACATAAACACTCGCATAAATATCTTTGTCATGTAAATTTTAAGCTGGTATTAAACATTATTGTTAGGCTGTGCTACACTTGTGTTCTTACGAAATGCGATTACGAATTAGATGCGTTTTATTATTTATTTTATCTTAATCCAGACCATGTAAAGACGCAAGATGCAAATCATTTAGGAAGGACAAATTACATTCAGCTCTATTTAATTGAAAATTTTAATTTCAGAAATATGGATATGACAAGTATTTTGATAACTGAATCACTTAGATGAAATATATACTATATATTTTACACGAAACAGTCGTTTTCCTGTTCTAGTTTTGAAGCCTCTATGTTTGTAAATGAATACATTTTATGAATTTTTATTCATTTTTTCGGTGATGAAATGAATCCATACAATTTTTTAGATTAATGTTTCTACATTTTTTTGGAAATTTAGATGTTATTATTTCCATGTTATTAACCATAATAGTTCAAATGAACCAATTGAAAATTTAAACGAAGTTGAGGTTAATGTTTAAATTAATACTTAAAGCACGTTACTTTGATTTTTACTCATTTATTACTTTGTCGTAATTATTTAGCACAGATAAACATAATGCTTAAAATTAAAATTCATAACGTCAAAAGATTACAATATAGCTGAAGCTTGTTGTGTTTAAAGGAAAGATTCTTCACTTTTAAATTTTTATATATCAATTGTTTTAAAAGTTTATCTTTTATGTGTTGTATTCTTCTTTAAATAAATTTCATAGTGTATGCCCTACGGAGTTACACTTTCCAGTGCCTAGAAAAAAAAGATTGATGTTTCTACATTTATTTGAAAGCTTGGATGTTATAATTTACCCTTCATTATGCACAATATTTTAAAGTATCAAATTCGAAATTTTAAAATATGACAAATCTTTTCAAGAATTCGAAACATTATGATAGCTAAAGACTTAAGCCTCCCGAGACATAAACACACGCATAAATATCTTTATCATGTAAATTTTAAGCTGGTACTAAACATTATTGTTAGGCTGTGCTATTCTTGTGTTCTTACGAAATGTGATTTCGAATTAGTTGCATTTTATGAGTTATTTTATCTTAATCCAGGCCATGTAAAGACGCAAGATGCAAATCCTTTAGTAAGGACAAATTACATTCAGCTCTATTTAATTGAAAATTTTAATTTCGGAAATGAGGATATGACAAGTATTTTGATAATTGAATCACTTAGATGAGATATATACTATATATTTTACATGAAACAGTCGTCTTCCTGTTTTAGTTTTGAAGCCTCTTTGTTTGTAAATGAATACATTTTATGAATTTTTATTCTTTTTTTCGGGGATGAAACGAATCCATACATTTTTTTAGATTAATGTTTCCACATTTATTTGGAAATTTAAATGTTATAATTTCCACGTTATTAACCGTAATAGTTCAAATGAACCGATTGAAATTTTTAACGAAGTTGAGCTTAATGTTTAAAATTGTACTTAAAGCACGTTATTTTGATTTTTACTCATTTATTACTTCTTCGTAATTATTTAGCACAGATAAACATAATGCTTAAAATTAAAATTCATAACGTCAAAAGATTACAATGTAGCTGAAGCTTGTTGTTTTTAAAGGGAAGATTCCTCACTTTTAAATTTTTATGTATCAATTGTTTTAAAAGTTTATCTTTTATGTGTTGTGTTCTTCTTTAAATAAATTTCATAGTGTATGCCCTACGGAGTTGCACTTTCCAGTACCTAGAAAAAAAGATTGATTTTTTTACATTTATTTGGAAACTTGGATATTATAATTTACCCTTTATTATGCACAATATTTTAAATAATCAAATTCAAAATTTTAAAATATGATAAATCTTTGCTATAATTCGAAACATTATGATATAAAAGACTTAAGCATCCTAAGACATAAATTTCCGCATAAATATCTTTATCATGTAAATTTTAAGCTGGTATTAAACATTATTGTTAGGCTGTGCTATTCTTGTATTCTTACGAAATACAATTTCGAATTAGATGAAATTTATGATTTATTTTATCTTAATCCAGACCATGTAAAGACGCAAGATGCAAATGCTTTAAGAAGGACAAATTACATTCAGCTTTATTTCATTAAAAATTTTAATTTAAGAGAAGTAGATATGACAAGTATTTTGATAATTGAATTCCTTAGAGGAGGTATATATAATATATTCTGCACGAAACAGTCGTCTTCCTGTTCTTTTATTGAAGCCTCTATGTTTGTAAATGAACAAATTTTATGAATTTTTAAGTTTTTTTCAGGTGCTAAAACGAAGCCATACAATTTTTTAGATTAATATTTCTACATTTATTTGAAATTTTATATGTTATAATTTCCTTATTATTAACCGTAATAGTTCAAATGATCCAATTCAAATTCTCAACAAACATGAGCTTAATGTTTAAAATTATACTTAAAGCACATTCCTTTAATTTATACTCATTTATTACTTTGTCGTAGTTATTTAGCAGAGATAAGCATAATACTTAAAATTCATAACGTCAAAAGATTATATTGTAGCTGAAGCTTGGTGTGATTAAAGTGAAGATTCTTCACTTGGCACTACGTCGTCTCCGCTGCGGAGATATCATCTTTCCTTCCAAAATTTGTTTTTGGCACCAGTAATAAAGGAAAATAAAATTGTCCTTATTTAATCGGAGAATTTTTTCAAATTGTCTAGTTTAAGGAAAGTACTTTTAAAAAAGTGGCGCTAATCGAATACAATTTGTGTAAAAGGCACTGGAGACCGAAGGGTTAATTTTGTACTTCAATTGTTTTAAAAGTTTTATCTTTTAAGTTTTGTATTCTTCTTTAAATAAATTTCTTAGTATATACCCCACAGAGTTATTCTTTCCAGTACCTTGAAAAAAAAAGTTAAATCAGATGACTACAGTGTACTTAGCCCTTCTTGGCACAGACGAATTATGTTCGTAAAATAAGAAATTATTCACTGTCACGGAAATTTATAAATGACTTTTTTATAAATCAAAAATTTCTCAGTTTAAACTTTCATTGTAAAAACAAAATTTTATTAAAATATTTTTGTTACCGTTGGATGTTTGGAATTAAAGTTTGATGTGTCTGGAGTGATATACCGCCACGGAAAGGATTAAAGAGTTAAGAATCTTGCTTTATAAATTTTATAACTTTAAATGTTTAAAACTTTTTCTTTTTTTCGTCGTGTATGCGTTAAAATTCAACAGTAAACTTATTTAAATCATTTTCAAATATTTATAATGCTATATATTTCACAAAAGTCATTTATGTGTGTCATCAAAATTTATACATAAATTGTGAAAATCTGAGAAATCTTTACTAGAATTCGAAACACTCTGAGAAATAAAGACTTAACCTGAGACTTAACCTTCGGTTAACGTAAGACTTAAATTTTCGCATAAATATATTTATCAAGTAAATTTTAATTGTATATTAAACATTGATGTTAGGCTGTTCTGTCCTTGTGCTGTTACGAAATGCGATTTCGCATTAGATGCCCATTTTATGATTTATTTCAGACCGTGTAAAGACGCAATATGGAAATATTTTAGGAAGGACAAATTACATTAAACTTTATTTAATTAAAAATTTTAATTTCAGAAGTGTGGATATGATATATGTTTTGATAATTAAATTACCTAGATGAGATATATATAGAATGTATTTCACACCAAACAGTCGTCTTCATGTTTCGTTTTTGAAGCCTGTGTGTGTGTGTATAAATCAATAAGTTTCATGTATTTAAAACCTATTTTTCGGTGCTGAAACAAAGCGATAATTTTTTTGCGTTCTTTTATTCATATTACTGTTTCTACATTTATTTAGATGTTTGGATGTTGTAATTTACCCTTGATTTAGCACAATAGTTTAAAATCCAATTCAAATTTTTAACAAACTTGATCATAATATTTAAAATTGTATTCAAAGCATATTCCTTTAATTCATACTAATCTATTACTATTTATTATAGTATTTAAGGAAATGTACATTAACTGATAGTTACAAATATAATAATCTCACATACTTAGGCATCTTAATAATAATATAAAATTAACTATACATTTATGCAAACTATTTTTTGATTATTAATACGAAATTGTATAAAACAGTCATGGTTAAAGCTATTTAAACTACTATCAAATATTTATAATACTATACATTTCAGAAAAGTCATTTATACATGGCATCAAAATATATTCCCAGAATATTAGAATGTAAATCTTTATTAGGATTCGAAACATCTTTAGTGACAAAGACTTGAGCAATCTGAACTTTAAAGTTTTGTATAAATATGTTTCGCATGTAAATTCTAAGCTGATATTAAAAATTATTGTTACTCTGAGCCTTCTTGTACGCTAGAAGGATATTCTAAATGTGATTTCACATTAGATACATTTATGATTTATTTCATTTTGATCCAGACCATGTAAAAACGGAAGGTAGAAATACATTATAAGGAGACATTCAGATTTATTTAATTAAAAAATATAATTTCAGGAACATGGAAGTGGATAGGGCAAATGTTTTGTTAATTGAATAACTTGAATGAGAAATAAACCAAATATAATGAACGCAACAGATGTATCGATGCTCTAATTTCAAAAATTCTGTCTTATAAATAAAAAAAAATTCTTGAATTTTTGCATTTTTTTGTACTGAAATGAAAAGATACATGATGGTTTGTATGCGTCAAATATTTTAAGCACATTTACCAGAATTTTAATAATATAATATTTGCCTTATCTAATTTTAAAAAAAACTTCATCTTTAGATATAGTAGACCAGCATTTCACGAAATATCTGATACTCAATCTCCTAAAATTCTCATTATATATTGATTCGTTCTAATTCGTTGAGCAGAAATCTTAAATTATTACTTAAAGTATGATTAATTAATTCACACCGATTTATTAGGCTCCCATAATTGCCTAAGCTGAGAACTCTAACTATTAGTTATAAATAGCATCTCACATATGTAGCAATGTTAAGAATAATAGTAAGCTTAAATGCATTTTAACTACTTACTATATACTACTTAATTCATCTTGGTTATTCCTAGTCTTTAAAGAAAATGAACTAATTATAATTATATAAATTTCAGAAGAGCCATTTACACGTGGCATCAAAATTTATATATAAATTATTAAAATATGAGAAATCTTTGCTAGAATTAGAATCATCCTGAGTAATAAAGACTTAAGAAACCTGAGATTTAAATTTTTGCATGAATATATTTATCATGTAAATTTTAAGCTGAAATTAAAATTTATAACGGTAGCGTTTTTGTGCTCTTATGAAATACGTTTCCTCTTTAGATACATTTTATGATTTTTTTCAGTTTAATGCAAAGCATGTACTGGGTGTCCCAAAAATAACTGATTCAATTTAAAATTCAATAACTTGCACACGGTGACAGCTATTTAAAATTTTTTGCAGGAGGGTTATGTATAATGTCAGGAGTTTTTTTTTTTTTTTTTTTTTTTTTTTACAGTAATTTGTTATTTTAGTTCGCATCTCAAACAATAGGTGGCGCTGACGGCGATTGAAGGCCATGTGATCAATGCTGAGTGAAACGTCGTTCCGGCCTTCAATCGCCGTCAGCGCCACCTATTGTTTGAGATGCGAACTAAAATGAAAAATTACGGTAAAAATCTCCTGACATTATACATAATCCTCCTGCAAAAATTTTTTAAATATCTGTCACCATTTGCAAGTTATTGAATTTTAAAATCCATCAGTCATTTTTGGGACACCCGGTAAATGCGCAAGGTTGGAATACATAAAGAAGGACAAATTACATTCAGCTTTATTTAACTGACAATTTTTATTTCATAAATGTGGATGTAAGAAATGTTATGATAATTGAATTACCTAGATTAGATACATAACTATATATTATGCACGAAACAGTCTTCTTTACGTTCTGGTTTTTAAGGTTTTATGTTTATAAATGAATAATATTCAAGCATATGTAATTTTTTCCGGTAATGAAGCAAAGCGATACATTTTTTTTAGATTAATGTTTCTATTTTTATGTGAAAGTTTGGATGTTGTAATTTACCCTTTATTAAACACAATAGTTTAAATGATCATATTCAAATTTTTAATAAACTTGGGCATAATGTTAAAAATAATACTTGAAGCCTATTCTTTTAATTTATACTGATTTATTACTTTGTCTTAGTTGTTTAACCAAATGTATATTTAGTAGTTAAAAGATAATAATATCATACATTTAGGAATATTAATAATAATATTAATAGAAGTGATCAAATTAACTATACATTTATGCAGACTATTTTTTCTTATATTTACGAACTTGTTTAAAACAATCATGGTTAGAGCGATTTAAATTATTACAAATATTTATAATACTATAAAATTTCAGATGACTCATTCATGCGTGGCATAAAAATATATTCCCAAAATATTAGACTGAAAATCTTTTTCAGCATTCGAAACTTACTGACAGATAAAGGCTAACGAATCGGAGATTTAAATACGAATTATATATTTCCAACAGAGCGAAAAATTAACCAGGCTGGGAATCGAACCCAGATACTTGGCTTACAAGGCCAATGCTTTACCTGTTAACCTACCTGGGCGATAGCCAGCTGGGAATTTTCACTCAGATAACCTTATAAGTCATAACAGGTAAATCATTGACCTTGTAAATCAAGTATCTGTGTTCGATTCTCAGCCTAATCAATTTTTCGCTCTGTTGGAAATATTTAATTCGTATGATTACTTTACCAATCAGATAGATTGTGTTGAAAATAATAGTATACTGAGACTTAAAGTTCCGTATAAATATCTTTCGCATGTAAATTTAACTCTGATATTAAAAATTGTTTTTACGCTCTGCCATTCTTGTGCAATTAAAGGATATACAAAATGCGATTCCGCATTTGATGCATTTTATAATTTATTTCATTTTAATGCAAAGGTTGTAAATTCTCTAGATTGGAATACATTAGAAAGGACAAATTACATTCAGCTTTATTTAAGGGACGTTATTATTATTTTTTTTTAATTTTCATCATAGCATTATGCAATTTTTTGCATATATACATTTCACCAAAAGAATATAGAACACCATAAAAAATTTCAATTATTATTAAAATATTAAATTTTTAATTTTTTTAAAATTTTTAAACGAAATTTTAAAATGCTCCTTGCGTTTTAATTTTTGAGATATTTTCTTGCTTTTGCATTTTTATCACTTAAAACTCTATTATAAAAAATTTTGTGTAATTTTTTTTATCTCTTCAATAGTCAATATTTTACAGATTTTTTTCTAAACTCCATATCAATTTTTATCAAAATTTTGCCTTTTAATAAGTAAAAAATAAAATTTGACTATCTTAATAAAGGCGAATTTTAAAAAGCTTACACAATTTCTTTATAAACAATCGGGATACTTCCTTATCAATTTAATAAATGTTGATAAAAAATTACATCGCAATCAGCATTTCAAAAATCTAAAAACGCTGAAAAATTAGTTTTGAGAAAAACACATTTAAAGTATATAAATACACTTATCTTTATTATTTACTTTTTAAACTTCTCCATAAATGATATTTTAATAATAAAAAACTGTTTCGTTACTATTAAACTGCTGAAATAAACCTTTTTACGACATTTTTGCTCAAATAAGGTTCACTGTCCCCTTAATTGGCAATTTTAATTTCATAAATGTATATATAACAAATGTTTTTATGATTGAATTACTTGGATGAGATATATAACTATATATTATGCTCGTAACAGACGTCTTTACGTTTTGGTTTCAAAGTTTCTATGTTTGTGAATGAATAAATTTCTAGTATTTATAATTTTTTTCCGGATCTGAAGCAAAGCAATACATTGTTTTAGATTAATGTTTCTGCATTTATTTGGATGTTGGATGTCATAATTTTCCTATTATTAAGCACAATAGTTTAAATGGACCAATTCATTTTTTTTTATTAAACTTGAGCATAATGTTTAAAAGTCTACTTAATTCACATTCTTTTGATTTATATTTATTTATTGCATTGTCGTAGCTGTTTAACCCTTTAACGTTCATTGGTTTCGCCACGAAACCGCAAAATTTTAATTCCGATACGCAACACTGACACCGGTATTTTTATCTAAAAATATCCCTCTTATTTTGTATGTAAAAAATCACGTTTTCTTATTTAGAAATATATTTGTTCTTAATTACCGCTGTCATTCATTTATTTCGACATCTTAGCAATGAAAATGCTATGATCGTTAAAGGGTTAAGTAAATGTACATTAACTGGTAGTTTTAAAGATAATTATTTCACATATTTAGAAATATTAATAATAGTATATTATTAACTATACAATCATGAAAACTTTTTTTTTGCTTATAAATACGAAATTGTTTAAAACAGTCATGGTTAGAGCTATGTAAAATATTATCAAATATTTATACTACTATACATTTCAGAAAAATCATTCATGCTTAGCATGGAAATATATTCCCAAAATATTAGAATATAAATATTTATTAGCATTCGAAACTTTCTGACAGATAAAGACTTAAGGAATCTAAGATTTAAAGTTCCGTATAACTATCTTTCGCATGTCAATTTAAAACTGATATTAAAATTACTGTTACGCTGTGCTGTTCTTGTGCAATTAACATACCGGGTGTCCCAAAAATGACTGATGGATTTTAAAATTCAACAACTTGCAAACGGTGACAGCTATTTAAAAAATTTTTGCAGGAGGTTTATGTATAATGTAAGGAGTTTTTTTTTTACCGGAATTTTTTATTTTAGTTCGCATATCAAACAACAGGTGGCGCTGACGGCGATTGAAAGCCAGGTGATCAGGGCTGAGTGAAGCGTCGACCTGACCTCCAATCGCCGTCAGCGCCACCTATTATTTGATATGCGAACTAAAATAAAAAATTCCGCTTAAAAAACTCCTGACATTATACATAGCCCTCCTGCAAATTTTTTTTAAATAACTGTCACCGTTTGCAAGTTATTGAATTTTAAAATCCATCAGTCATTTTTGGGACACCCGGTATATACTAAATGCTTTCCCGAATGTGATACATTTTATGATTTATTTCATTTTAATGCAAAGCATGTAAATGCGCTAGATTGGAATACTTTAGAAAGGATAAAATGCATTCAGGTTTATTTAATTGGCAATTTTAATTTCATAAATGTGGATATAAGCGTAACTTTTTTTTCCCAAGCACCTTCGTCTTTCCAAGCCCAAGCTCGCACTCTGATTGGTTGTTGCTCTCGTCACTGTTTTCATGTAACTTGGCGGTAATCATACTTTGCGTAGCAATAGATGCTTCCGAGTTTGATTTCCTTCCGAACCGAGTACAAAGTAACTTTTCTCCTGCAGCACTGGATTGGATGGAACGTGCCTTATTGAAAGTTGTACTCTTTTAAAAGTTTTTACACACAAGAGAAAAAGACCACGAGGATAAGAATGAAGAAAGAATAAGAATGAGTAAGTCAGGTTTTAGGTTTACTCGTTCACTTACGAGCGAAGTATTTTTCGCCAAATATGGTTATCGCCAAGTTACGTGAAAACAGTGCCGAGAGCAACAACTAATCAGAGTGCGAGCTTCGGCTTGGAACGACGAAGGTGCTTGGGAAAAAAAAATTCGCTGGATGTAAGAAATGTTTTGATAATTGAATTATTTAGATGATATACAAAACTTTATCGCTCGTGGGCTGCAACAGAGGCAGAACTGAAAATCCAGGTTCTAAGATTAATGGGTTTGAGGGTTCGTCTTGTAATGAAATGCAAAATGTACACGATTCATTGTTGTCATAAGTGTTAAGTGGTACTAAGTAAGACTCCGTAAGGATTCAATTATTAATAATGAAAAAAAAAATGCTGAAAAAATATTTTAAGGGCCGGAGCCCCTAATGCCCCTATGCACCTAATTGGTAATAACTTGACTCCATTTTATCTTGACCCCTTCATTTTGAGGAACCTTCCTTCATTTAACTGTCCTCGCCTTTTTACTTTTTAGGTATGGCCCTAAAACCTTGAGGCCCGTTTCAGAGTCCCTTTAAGTTTTTGGTACAATAAATTGATGATAAATTGCTTCCATTTTATTTGATCTTCATTTTTGGAATACCTATTCCATTTAGGTATTTTCAAAATTTAACATTACACATAAGACTCTGGGGCCTACAGGGTAATCATAGGGTCCTGAGCTGGGGCCTACGATCTTTTTGTGCGCCAAAGATTTTTCACTAAGAAATAAGAAAATGGGAAAATAAAAAAGGCTGCTGCAAAGAATACCAATTATTTTAGATTAATGTTTCTCCATTTATTTGGAATTTGGATGCCTTAATTTTCTCTTTATCAAGCAGAATAGTTTAAATAGTCCACAAATTTTTAACAAACTTGAGCATAATGTTTAAAATTATACTTAAAGCACAGTCCTTTAATTTATACTTATTTATTGCATCGTCGTAGTTGTTTAAGCAAATGTACATTAACTGATAGTTTTAAAGATAATTATTTGACATATTTAGGAATTTTAATAATAATATAATATTAACTATACATACTATACAACTATTTTATCCTTATAAATACGAACTTCTTTAAAACAGCCATGATTAGAGTTATTTAAATTATTATCAAATATTTATAATAATATAAAATATTAGAATTAAATATTTATGAGCATTCGAAACATTCTGAGAGATAAAGACTTAAAGAATCTGAGACTCAAAGTTCCGTATAAATATCTTTCGCATGTAAATTTAAAGCTGATATTAAAAATTGTTGTTCCGCTGTTCCGTTCATGCGCACTTAAATAAACTAAGTGTGATTCCGCATTTCATACATTTTATGATTTATTTCATTTTAATCCAGCGCATTTAATGGTGCAAGGTAGAATTGCATTATAAGGACATATTCAGATTTATTTAATTAGAAAATTTAATTTTAGGAATGTAGAAGTGGATATAATTGAACATACAACATTGAACCAACATTTGAACATTTGATTGAACATTTAACATTTTGTAAAATTCATCATAAAATTAAAAAAAAAAACAATGCAAGACTCGTTTCGAGCTAAAACAATAATAGATCACCATCAAGTGAAGCAGAAAAGTCTCCATTAGGAGACAGTGTCAGAGATGGACTGAAAGATAGAATGAGGAGATTGCAAATAGTGCGACAAGTGGCGCTAGTGGAAAGAGCAAATAGGGTAGACAAAAGTGATGCCTAAAAAATAGAATAAAATAAAAAAAAACAAATAGATAAATAAATATACTAATAAATATTGAAAAATTATTTAAATAAAAAAATAAGTGAAAAAAATAAATAATAAATAATAATAAATAATAATAAATAATAATAAAAATAAATAATAAATAATAATCAAAAACGTAAAACAATAAAGAACTATTAATACAAAATGAAAATAGACAAGAGACGAGGAAAAGGAATTACAAAAATAATTTTCTCGCAGGAGAGAGGTAAGTGGAAAGAAGAGAGATTTTTGACAAGATTAGCAATATTCTTACAAATGAAATAAGCTTCACAAACAATTAAGAAATAATTGTTGCCATGGGAAATTGAAAGAATGACTGGTGGCAATGGATATGACAATTTTTTTTGTTAATTTAATTTCTTAAAAGAGAAAAAAATTATATATTATGTAAGCAACAGTTGTCTTGATGTTCTAATTTCGAAGTCATTTTGTCTTATAAAGGAAACAAAATTCTTTATACTTTTATTTTTTTTTCGGTACTGAAACGAAAAGATACATGATGATTCACACGTTTAAAGTATTTAAAACACATTTTACCAGAATTTGCAGAAAGTAATATTTGCCTTATTTAATGGGGGGGGGGGGGGAATCTATCTTCAGAAATAGCGACTAGTATTTTAGAAAAATTCTGATACTGAATCACCTACAATTCCCTTAATCCATGTACATCAATTGAGTATTTGTTTTTACTTTAAATTATGCATTTATTTTAATGTTAGATGTTGTTAGAGAATCAGCATTATTTAATTATTTATTATTGCTCAAAATCGTGATTAGCAAATAATAATGTAAAGAAAAAGAAAACAAGTTGGAAATTGCACGTGAACGTAGCAAATGAGGTGCGTTCGTACGATAATGAAGTTTTAAAAATATCCAGATCCTGCTGATATAGTAGAGCGTACTCCGGATACAGTATAGTAGTCGAAATCTTTACGTTTCTGTAAATATGCAGAAAGTAATTTTTATTACACCTCAGCAACGTATATCTTATTCATAAAATGTGAAATAGTTGAATATAATTAAAACACGTACCAAACCATGTTTCCCTGTATAACATTATATAGTGGAATACTTTTGTGTGTCCCTGTAATTTAATAATAAAAATTCTTTGCATCACAGATTGTACAGAATGCATATTTTAATATATATTTCATAGATTCATGCCAATTCTATTATGTTCGAATGAGTACATTATTAAAATGCATTTGAAACTTTTTCCCCATTGACCGTAATGTAACGGAATCCTTTTGATTGTTGCTGTAATTGATCTATGCATCCGATTTTCATAACATTTGAAATGACTCGACAAAATTACGCAATAATTTTATGTTTTAAATTTCAAACGAATAAAATGCATTTAAAACTTTTTTCCCTATTGACCGTAATGTAACGGAATCCTTTTGAATGTTCCCCTGTAATTGATCTATCCATCCGATTTTCATAAAATTTGAAATGACTCAACAAAATTATGTTATAATTATGTATTTTAAATTTCAAACGATTCGGTTAGGTAGTTTTTGCGTTGTTATATGCGGACGGACGGACAGACGGACAGACAGACAGACGGACGGACGGACTGAGCGACAACAATAGGTGCTACGTATTTACATAATTATGTACGCACCTAAAAACTGACTTAAATTGACATTTTAATGTTTTTTTTATTTGCGCGTTCGCATGTGATTGTCTCGTGATAAAAAGAAATTGAGAAAAAAAACAAGTTTTGATGCAGTTTGTGGCAACGATTCTTTTTTTGTTGATTTTGAAGAATGGAAATAAAATTGCTGGAAGCATGTTTTATATGCGTTTTTATTGTTACGTTTTAGTGTGAGTATTATTTTCTGATCGTAGGAGTAGTGAATTTATCATAACTATGCGTGTACAAATGTACTGATTGTGAGTATTATTTTCTGTTTAAATATAAAGTTTGGTAAAAGACATTTAGTCGTAGAATTAAAGTCGACAACAATTTACTGTCGTGGTACATATAGTAGATTGCACAGATTTTGAAGTTTCGATGCTTTCCTTTATTAACAATACCCCAGTAGCCAAACAATATTGGGCCAATATTGGCTATATCTTGGAGCAATATTGGCATCTTGGCGCAATATTGGCATGAAATATTGCTCCAATATTGGGGTGTTTACATTTTGCCCTTATTTAGCCAATATTTGCAGCGCGCCAATATTGGCATAAAATATTGCCCCAATATTGGCATAAAATATTGCCCAAATATTGGGATGTTTACATTTTGCCGATATTTAGACAAAATTTCATGAAATATTGCATTTATATTTTATGCCAATATCGGTGCATAATTTCATAGCATTATTTCATACCAATATTGGCGCAATATACGTTGCCAATATTGGTTATATATTGGCAAAATGTAAACACCCCAAAATTGGTGCAATATTTCACGCCAATATTGGCGCAATATACGTTACCAATGTTGGTTAAATATTCGCAAAATGTAAACACCCCAATATTGATGCAATATTTCATGCCAATATTGGCGCAATATTCGTTGCCAATATTGGTTAAATATTGGCAAAATGTAAACAGCCCAATACTGATACAATATTTCAAGCCAATATTGGTGCAATATACGTTACCAATATTGGTTAAACATTGGCCAAATTTAAATAAAACAATATTGTTGCAATATTTTACGCCAATATTGGCGTAACATTATTTAAAAATATTGGCAAAATGTAAACGCGTCAATATCATTGCAATATTTCATATTAATATTGGCATAATATTCATTACCAATATTGGCAAAATGTAAACAAGTGAATATTGGCGCAATATTTCATACCGATATTGGCGCAATATTCGTTACAAATATTGGTTAAATATTGGCAAACAATGTTGCGCCAATATTGGCATAAAATACTGCAAAAATGTTGGGTTGTTTACATTTTGCCAATATTTAACCAATATTGGTAACGAATATTGCACCAACATTGGGTTGTTTACATTTTGCCAATATTTAACCAATATTGGTAACGAATATTGCACCAACATTCAGTTATTTACATTTTGCCAATATTTAACCAATATTGGTAACGAATATTGCGCCAATATTGGCATAAAATATTGCACCAATATTGGCGTTTTTACATGTTGCCAATATTTTTAAACAATGTTGCGCCAATATTGGCATAAAATATTGCAACGATATTGGGTAGTTTATATTTTGCCAATATTGGTAACGAATGTTGCGCCAATATTAGAATAAAATGTTGCACCAATATTGGGTGGTTTGTATTTTGCCAATATTTAACCAATAT
Source organism: Maratus speculifer (assembly GCA_964019185.1). NCBI lineage: Eukaryota > Metazoa > Arthropoda > Arachnida > Araneae > Salticidae > Maratus > Maratus speculifer. The sequence continues at coordinate 150,910,545 of OZ025302.1, forward strand.
TGGTAACGAATATTGCGCATATATTGGCATAAAATATTGCACCAATATTGGGTTGTTTACATTTTGCCAATATTTAACCAATATTGGTAACGAATATTGCGCCAATATTGGCATAAAATATTGCACCAATATTGGCGTTTTTACATGTTGCCAATATTTTTAAACAATGTTGCGCCAATATTGGCATAAAATATTGCAACAATATTGGGTAGTTCATATTTTGCCAATATTCGTAACGAATATTGCGCCAATATTGGCATAAAATATTGCACCAACATTGGGTTGTTTACATTTTGACAATATTTAACCAATATTAGTAACGAATATTGCGCCAATATTGGCATAAAATATTGCACCAATATTGGGTTGTTTACATTTTGCCAATATTTAACCAATATTGGTAACGAATATTGCGCCAATATTGGCATAAAATATTGCACCAACATTGGGTTGTTGACATTTTGCCAATATTTAACCAATATTGGTAACGAATGTTGCGCCAATATTGGAATAAAATGTTGCACCAATATTGGGTGGTTTGTATTTTGCCAATATTTAACCAATATTGGTAACGAATATTGCGCATATATTGGCATAAAATATTGCACCAATATTGGGTTGTTTACATTTTGCCAATATTGGTAACGAATATTGCGCCAATATTGGCATAAAATATTGCACCAATATTGGCATAAAATATTGCACCAATATTGGCGTTTTACATGTTGCCAATATTTTTAAACTATGTTGCGCCAATATTGGCATAAAATATTGCAACAATATTGGATAGTTTATATTTTGCCAATATTTAACCAATATTGGTAACGAATATTGCGCCAATATTGGCATAAAATATTGTACCAACATTGGGTTGTTTACATTTTGACAATATTTAACCAATATTAGTAACGAATATTGCGCCAATATTGGCATAAAATATTGCACCAATATTGGGTTGTTTACATTTTGCCAATATTTAACCAATATTGGTAACGAATATTGCGCCAATATTGGCATAAAATATTGCACCAACATTGGGTTGTTTACATTTTGCCAATATTTAACCAATATTGGTAACGAATGTTGCGCCAATAATGGAATAAAATGTTGCACCAATATCGGGTTGTTTACATTTTGCCAATATTTGACCAATGTTGGTAACGAATATTGCGCCAATATTGGCATAAAATATTGCACCAATATTGGGTTGTTTACATTTTGCCAATATTTAACCAATATTTGTATCGAATATTGCGCCAATATTGGCATAAAATATTGCACCAACATTGGGTTGTTTACATTTTGACAATATTTAACCAATATTAGTAACGAATATTGCGCCAATATTGGCATAAAATATTGCACCAATATTGGGTTGTTTCCATTTTGCCAATATTTAACCAATATTGGTAACGAATGTTGCGCCAATATTGGAATAAAATGTTGCACCAATATTGGGTGGTTTGTATTTTGCCAATATTTAACCAATATTGGTAACGAATATTGCGCCAATATTGGCATAAAATATTGCACCAATATTGGCGTTTTACATGTTGCCAATATTTTTAAACAATGTTGCGCCAATATTGGCATAAAATATTGCAACAATATTGGATAGTTTATATTTTGCCAATATTTAACCAATATTGGTAACGAATATTGCGCCAATATTGGCATAAAATTTTGCACCAATATTGGGTTGTTTGTATTTTGCCAATATTTAACCAATATTGGTAACGAATATTGCGCCAATATTGGCATAAAATTTTGCACCAATATTGGGTTGTTTGTATTTTGCCAATATTTAACCAATATTGGTAACGAATATTGCGCCAATATTGGCATAAAATATTGCACCAATATTGGGTTGTTTACATTTTGCCAATATTTAACCAATATTGGTATCGAATATTGCGCCAATATTGGCATAAAATATTGCACCAACATTGGGTTGTTTACATTTTGCCAATATTTAACCAATATTGGTAACGAATATTGTGCCAATATTGGCATAAAATATTACACCAATATTGGCATAAAATATTACACCAATATTGGCATAAAATATTACACCAATATTGGCGTGTTTACATGTTGCCAATATTTTTAAACAATGTTGCAACAATATTGGCATAAAATATTGCAACAATATTGGGTTGTTTATATTTTGCCAATATTTAACCAATATTGGTCATTTTTGAAAAAAAAAACTTGTTCAGTTGTTTAATTTCAAATATTTTAATTGTATGAACATATTTAAATATAAATTGAAAATAAAGTGAAACATAAATAAACAGAGCAATAGAAACAGACTTATTTTGAATATGTGAACTAACTTTTCAAAACATGAACTAAATTGTGTTGTATTATATGAGCACTAACATAATACCACATTAAGACTGAATTCATATCCAAAGGAGCTTACTTCGACACTTTTTAATTCATTTTTGTTCAGAAACACAAGAAATTGCAGCTCCTCCACAGTAGTTTTTGGAAGGTGCTGCATACCACCTGCCCTTTGGTACAAAATAGTATCCTCTTACCCCTCATTCAACAAATTAGCACCCGTCTTGCCCCACATCCAAAAAATTAGCCTTTTTGTTGCCTCTCAGAACAACAAAAAAAAAGTCATTGAAAAATTTGTTTGCATAATAAAAATTTACTCAGTATTGTCTCGAGGCTTTAAAAATCACAAGAATAAATTTTAAAATAAAAACTTAAGAATAAAAAAAATTTTCTAAAGAAAATAAAAAGTGCCTTTTCTAATCCACAGTGACCTGCTTTTTTTTTTAACCTACGAGAAACTCTGAAATTGCTCGAGTTCTTTTTTAGAAATTATATAAACAAGGAACATTTTTCATTTTTTTAGTAGCAGGGTTCATACAGAGTTGGGAAGAAAAAAAAATCCAAGGAGTACAGAAAAAACCCAAGGAGTCCAAAAAATTTTAAGGACTTGCCACTTTTGTTGTTATTTATGTGGCATGTACTTGCAAACTCCAATTTTCAATGCTCCATTTGGAGAGAAGAACATTTCAAACAAATTTTTCTCTATTAGAATCTAATTATTGGTGCTGAAAATGCACAGAATTCACTACCTTGGTGATTTTGTAAGTTTAAATTAAAAAAATACACAATCAACTTTCCTAAGCAGTGCCAATGGTCATATACATAGAGGTCAGTCAAACTCGAAACACTTATTATATATATATATCTCACACATCTTTTAAAAAGTTATTTTCAAAGGTTAAAAAAAAAAAAAAAAAAAGAAAGAAAGAAAAAAGCTAACGCAACATACACGAAAAAATATAACAACTTGTAATTTATTCTTTTAGAACAGCGATAAGGTAAAGTGTCCTAAAGCCAACATCTAACAAATATTTAAAGCATTACCAATTTTCTAAAATAATTTAGAATGAGTTTTACTTTCTTCTTAAATCAGATATCTTAGATTTGTAAAATTGATAATGCTTTAAATATTTGTTTTTACTTAAAGATGGTTAGCTTTAAGAACTGTATTTTGTGTGTCAGCTTTAGAGCACTTTACCTTAATCATTTTCTTTGAAGGTGAATGTTGCCCATGACATACATAGAAAAGTGAAAAAAAAAGTTCCATTATTAATATCCCTGCAAGATACTAGGCCCCATTATCTACTCTTGAATACTTTAATTAAATTATGTACACATACATAAATAAGATCAAAAGATTTACAATAATCTGGGATAAAACATTTGCTCAAGTGCAAAATCGCAATACAATTTAAGGAGTTTCCAAGGAATATTTTGTTTATCTAAGTAGTTCTAAGTACTACTTGGGAACGTTTTCATTTCTACGTAGTTTCTAAGGAGTCCAAGGAGTCTGTATGAACCCTGTAGTAGAGGCAGGCAATATTTCAGAAAATACTGTTAAAGGTGATGATGTGAACCAAACTCACAGTATCGTACATGAATATACGTGTATTAATCATTGAACTTTTCACAGACGGACAAAATAAAACACACATACTAAAAAATACATTTATTTCTTTACAAAACTATTTCTTTAATAGACAACCCTACAACATTACATTCTGAAATTAGTGCTAACAGCATTTCACTTTTTAGAACCAAAGTTCTGATTAATAAGGCAAGGCCTTGGATTCTGTCCTGTTAAAATTTCATGTTAAAATTACAATACATGCTAGCAGTTACAAAATTGCTATAATCAGACATTTTTGAGAAAACACTAGTATGTCTTCAAAAGAAAGAAATAGCACATTGTCTTTCTTCACATCCTGAATAATTACAAGTAGTTGAAGAGAATATATTCTGGCGAGAACATCATTCACAGCATTATTATCCTGTAATAATAATAATATTAATAGTAATTTTTTTTTTTTGTAGTAATTACTACACAAAAAAATTTTAATAGAGAAATAAAAAAAGCAAATATATAACTTAAACGTTTTAAGAATTAAGAATATACTTTTAGTACATGCAAGAAAATATGCACTTTTGAAATAAAAAACACAGCAATAGGTGATTAAGTATTTTTAAACACTAGATCTCTGTAAAGTAGTAATTTGTACGTTAAATGGTAAAGAGAGGTACCTAGTGACCTTTTCTAAGTTATTTATGATTTGTTTTGGTTGTTTTTTCAATATTGTTAATGTTCATGTACATTCACTTCTTTTTTTTTGTTGTAATAAGAATATACATATATAAATACAAAAATTCTGAAAATAACTTCAAAATCCTTGGGGGGTAAAGGAAGGAGGTATAGGAGCAGCATAATATGAAAGTCTCATAATATTAATTTAAGTGGCAAAGGGATTTTCTCACAAGGCGAGTGCATTTTTAGTTTTTGAAAAACTATAGGCAATAGGCACATTATCAGAAACACTTTTTTAATCTAGATATTTTAACTTTCCACATTATTACAGTGTAAATATGGTACTAAGTTCTATCTAATATTAATCTTACCTCTGTTATATATATTTTTTAATATTATAGAAAAAGGAATTATGAAAATTCATTGTAGTAATAGTAATTTTGTCTGTAATCGTGTGTGCAATTTTATCGCAACTATTTTCAAATGCATGTGTGTTGCATCTTGCGGGCTGGTGAAATAAATCCTTGGCTGGTAAGAATTTGGAAAAATTCCTCACCCCTGTAAATAGTGATCCAAGAGCTTCTTGATAAAATATCAAATGGCAGGTCCGAAAAAAAAAAAAAAAAAAAAAAAACAAAAAAAAAAAAAAAAAAAAAATCATTTGCAAGTAAAAAATGTGAAATTTGTCAATGGATCATCAGAAACAGAAAAACAGAATGAAAATGTTACAAAATTCAGCAAAAAAAGTAAGTGTATTGGTGGAAAATAATCTTTTTTTTTTTTTACAATAGAAAAAGGTTACAAAATTTTCCAATAAAGTAGAAAGTAAATTTTGCAAAATAATTCATCAGTCAATCGCAGTTAAAATAAATAAAAGTTGTCAATGTATATCAGATTTTTTTTCTTCTTTTAATAGATGAGCAGGCATGGAGAAAAAATCCTTGCCAACTCGTTGCAAGCCAAAAAATATATCAATAGGTAGAAAAAAAAAAAAAATCATGAAACTGAAAAATTTGTCATAAATAATAAAAAGTTAAATTCATTCGTAAATCATCTGAAGAAAAAAAAAAAAAGCGAAATTATCGAATTAGCCATGGTAAGAATTTGTCGATCAGTTGCATGAAATTAATAAATCTATCGAAAAAATTACTGTCAATAAATGGCAGGAATAAATCACAAAATTCATTATTTGATCTGGAGTAATCACAAAAATCATTTATCATTCAGGGACAAACTTGTATAAAACCAAAAACTTTCTGCGCATGTAATATTGAGTCAAAAACTTTCTGCAAATTAATTTAATGTTGAGTGTAATTCACATTTTTTATGCAACAAATGAATATAATTCACATTTTATGCGATTTACGGACTTAATTTGCTATTTTTATGCAATTCATGGATGTAATTTGCGTTTTAGGGCTTTCTGTCGACAAAATTCGCGTTTTTTGATTGATATATTGACATAATTCACATTTTTATAAGATTTATGAACTTAATTTGCTTTTTTACACGATTCTTGGACATAATTCACATGATTTTGCAATTTATGAACGTTATTTGCATTTTTTGCTGTATTCATGGAAGTAATTTGTGTTTTTTGAGCAATTCATGAATGTAATTCGCTTTTTTATGCAATTCATGATCGCAATTTGCATTAAATTATGTAATTTACAGATGTAATTTGCATTTCAGCTTTCTGCTGGTGAAATTCGTGTTTTTTGAGTGATTTATGAACGTAATTCGTGTTTTTTGTGCCATTTATGAACCTAATTCGCATTTTATTACACGATTCATAGACATAATATGCGTTTTTCATACAATTTATGAAAGTAATTGTTGCTTTTTTACACAATTCAAGGACTTAATTCGTGTTTTGAGCAATTTGTGGACATAATTCACATTTTTTACATGTTTCATGGATGCAATTCGCATTTCTTGAGCGATTCATGCCCAAAATTCATATTTTTAACTCGATTCATGGATGGAATTTATGTTTTTAACGCGGTCTTTGGACGAAATTCACTTTTTTTACTCAGCCCTTGGACACTTTTTTTACTCAGCCCTTGTTTTGCACGGTATTTTGTCGAAATATTGGGGTTTTTTTTTACACGATTCTTTGTTGAGATGCACGTTTTTTTATGCAATTCTTTGTCGAAATGCATGTTTTTACACGACTCTTTATTAAAATTCACAATTTTTTCAAGGTCTTTTGACAACATTCGTGTTAACAGTAAACAATTTGTTCATAAAAGTGAGGGCATATTTTTATTTTCTGGTACTAAAAAAACATTGTTTCTTTCTTAAATTTTTCTGTGCACGGCATGCATCTATATTATACAACTCTGTTCAGGGGAAAATCACAAAACTCCCCAATCAATCACATGGAAAAAGAGTGAAATTTTATTGGAGAAAGAATCAAGACAAAAAAAAATCAAAACAATGAAGAAAAGAAAAAAATTGCAAAATTTATCATTTGGCTGTAGGAAAATCACAAAATCTTGTAAAAAATTTGCAAAATGCATTGACTGTTCATGGGAAAATATAAAACTTTACTGATAAATGGGGACTCTTAAGAAAACTATTTTCAAAGTACCTCAATAGTTCAAAATATAAAAAAAAGATAGTTTATATTTATAGCAGCGCCGTAGCTAGAAGTGATCTATAGGGGGGGGGGGGGGGGGGGGGCTCATATTTTTTTTCTCTTTCTCTGACACAGAAATATAAATTAGTGTATATTTACACTGTAGGTACTATCAGTGCCGTAGCTAAGGGGGCGTTATGGGTGGCTCAGCCCCCCCCCCCCTTGGAAAAGATTCCACAGTCACTAAAGGAATTTCTGTTTTGAAAATTCAAATGAAGTGCTGTTCAAAAATCTAATTTAGATTCGGGATCTTTTCACAATTTTGCAGAGTTACTAAATTGTATCTAAAATAAGTGTTTCAACTCTCTCTCATCTTATTTGTACATATGAAGCTAACATGTTTAATTTTACACCAGTTAGACTCAAAAATTTCATCATCATGTATTTTTCTTAGCATAAAATTAAGTTATTACAACAGTTTAATAAGAAACAGTACCTACAATGTGAATATGCACAAATTTATCTTTCTGCCACAGAAAGAAAAAAAAATATGAGCCCCCCCCCCCCCCCCCCCGTCGTTCACTTCTAGCTACGGCCTTGGGTACTATGTTTCTTATTAAACTGTTGTAATAACTCCATTTTATTCTAAGAAAAGTATAGGATGATGAAATTTTGAGTGTATAACTGGTGCAAAATTAAACATCATGTTAGCTTCATATGTACAAATAGGATGAGGGAGTGTTGAATTTCTTATTTTAGATACAATTTAGTAATTCTGCAAAACTGAAAAAAGGATCTTAAAAAAAAATTAGACTTTTGAACAGAATTTTAGTTGCATTTTTGGAACAGAAATTCATTTAGTAAGAACCTTGGAATCTTTTCCAGGGGGAGGGTCTCAAAATATTTTAGGGGGGGGGCTGAGTCGCCCATAGCGCCCCCTTAGTTACGGCCCTGGTTTATAGAATCTCTCAGAAGAAAACAACAAAACGAATTTTTAATTTAACAAAATAAATTGAAGCATCAATTTCGCATTAGAGCAGTTTTTTAAAATACAAAAGATTCCCTCAAATCCGCACAGCTTGGGACCAGCGGCTGTGCAGATTTTTGGTCATTGCTTTGTTTACATTTTTTAAATAGTTATTTAAAAAACTTTCATTTGTTGCATTTTTTAAATAGTTATTTGAATGCAATTAATAATTCTATAGAAACTATAATGAATGCTTACAATATAGTAAAATATTAAAATAAATAATAAATTAAAATAATAAAAATTTAGACATTTTTAAAAAAATGAATAAAATATTAAAAGCATAAATCAAGTAAATAATTAATAATGTATAATTAATATAATGTTCATTCTAGGCCATTTTTAAAGGGTGCAGCACCCTGTCCTTTTTCAAAGTAGTAAAATGCACCACTGGTTTTACCCAGAGATTTTTAATAAATATTTTTTTTATTCTGTAGTGTTTCTAAATTTGTGTGCCCAAAAATGATAGATTTTTTTTTTCATTTCTTTAAGAAAAAGAACATAAAACTATTGAATCATGTTTTAATTTAATTGTATTTTTAATTTTTATATCATAAAATCATTCGAAGTTAATGTTACTTGATTTATCATATTTAAAAATTATGTGTTGCTTTCTTTTTTCCCCTTCTAAAGGCAATAACAATTTTTTTTCTGGCAAAAATGCCCTTTTCTGCTGCAGTAGTGCCTTTTGTAGTGAATAGCACCATGCCCTTTTTATTTCTAGAGTGAACGCTAATTAATATTCATTATAATGAGACCAGGGCTCAGCCCAATTTGTAGCCTCAAAAATAGTGAAAATAGTGACTGATGTCCTTCAAAAAAGTGACCAAATAGTGACTAAAGAAACAATTTTGATAATTAAATACAGTATAAATGATGCCTGACAAATTTTTAAAATATATTTGAACCCTTTAAATATTGATTTACTTTAAAAAAAAAAAAAAAAAAACTGCATATGAAGCATTTTTTTTTTGGGGGGGGGGAAGAATTTTGAAGTATGTGAAAGAAGTAAAAAATTCATTTATTTTAAAAATATCAGTGGCATTCATAGCAGATTTCAAAAAATTAGCAAAACAAAAATAAATTAACAAGTTGAATGTAGATTCTGCCATTGCAGAATTCAGTTTCGCCTCCGATTAAAAAAAAATATATCGATACAGGTCTTTTAGAAGGGCAACCATGTTTAGAACGCAATGAACTAACTTCATTTTTCTTGTGTTGATCAATATAATAGCAAACAGAACGACGTGAAATATCCAATTGATTAGCAATTTCTCTCTAAGACATTAGAATTGCGGAATAATAAAGAGATACATTTTGACGTGCTACTTCTTCATTGACTAGATCAGGGATGCACAACCTACAGCCCGCGGGCCAAAAGTGGCCCACGATGCCTATTTCGTTGGCCCGCCAATCCCAAAATAATAATAACAAAATAGCGATTTTTTTTTTCACTTGAAAATTTACATGTTTTTAATTTTTCAACTGAGAACGGCTTGCGTTTTTTTAATCAAAAACAATCGCTATCCTGATTGACTGGTTGGATGACGCGATAAAAGCATGCTATTTGTAACTTGCAGACATTCAACTGTTAAGTTGCGGTATATCTTCACTTCTTTAAGATCGACAGAGATTCAGTGCGAGCGCATCGCATCTACAATGAGACTAAAACTGAGCTCTCATTGGCTGATAGCATGTAACGAACGAAGTGTCTAGTGGCTGAAGGGGGAATGTATCTTCTCAACTCAATGTTTGCCTTTGGATGGAATGCTTGTCCTTGTGGTCGGCGGTCGGTTGATGTTTATTACTAGTAGATGAAAAAATGAGCGGGGAAAAAAGAAAAGGCGATTTTCAAAATCGAAAATTTGTTGATTCATGGACGGATAAGTACTGTTTTATTAATCATAATGACATGATTATTTGTCTTTTGTGCAATTCTACTGTAGCTGTAGCCAAAGAATATAATGTGAAACGGCATTATGAAACGAAACACAGGGCATTCTCATCTATTCAAGGATATGAACGATCAGTAAAAATTAAACACCTGAAGAAATCTTTGATAAACCAGACCAGTTATTTTGAAAAAAAGACATCTGAATTGGATTCCTGCGTTGAGGTATCCCTGAATATTGCCCAGCTGATCGCTAAATGCGGAAAACCGTTTACTGATGGTGATTTTGTGAAAGATTGCTTGTTAATTGCTTCAGAGAAACTTTGTCCTGAAACAACAAATAAATTTAAAAATTTAAGTTTGAATAGAATGACTGTTCAGAGAAGAATTCATCAATTAAGTGAAGACATTGTAGATCAAGTAAAGCTTGCTGCTTCACATTTTGAATATTTTTCACTTGCTGCAGACGAATCTACCGACATTACCTCAACAGCTCAACTCCTTGTTTTCATTTGAGGTATAAACAAGGATTTCTGCATTACAGAAGAACTTCTTGGAATGTACTCTATGAAAGGTCAAACAACTGGCAAAGAACTTTTTCACAGTTTATTAGAATTATGTAATGGAGCTGCTTTGAATATGGACAAAATTGTTAGCATTACAACAGATGGAGCACGATCGATGACTGGTGGAATGATAACTCTGCTAAAAGAACATCTGGGAGAACGTGAAATGGAGTTACTTCAATATCACTGCATCATACACCAACAAAATTTGTGCGCCAAAGAATTAGGTTATGGACAGTTAATGAAGCGTGTTTGTGAAGCAATCAATTTTATTTGCAGTAGTGCATTACGTCACAGAGAATTTAAAGAATTTTTGGCTGAATTTGAGGATATTCCTAATGATGTTGTGTACTACACAGAAGTAAGGTGGCTCAGTCGTGGAAAAGCACTTAAGCACTTTATTGAACTATTTGATAAAATTATTACGTTTCTCAAGGAGCATGGAAAGGAAACCAGGTGCTTGGAAGAAGCCAGTTTTCAGTGTGATTTGGCATTTTTAACTGATATTACAAGCCAATTAAACGAATTGAATATCAAACTACAAGGAAAGAACCAATTCATATTTCAATTGGTTAACAATGTAAATGCCTTTTTAAAAGAAAGTTGGTGTTATTTCAACAGTTACGTGAAAAAAATTTTGCATTTCCCATATTGCAGAAAAATGAAAGAAAAATTTCCAAAGATGAAATTGGAATACGAAGATCAGGTGAAAATTTTAATTAATTCATTCCATGATAGATTTTTAGATTTTGAAAAATGCCATTTTCAAATTGAATTATTTTCAAATCCATTTACAGTGGATGTCAATTTGACACCTGAAAATGCTCAATTAGAGCTCATTGACTTACAAAGCTCAAGCTTTCAAAAAAATGAATTCAAAGAAAAGTCACTGCTTGATTTTTATAAGAATTTGCCAGAAGAATTTTCTTATTTAAAGCACAATGCATCTATGTTCGGAAGCACATATCTATGTGAACAAGCTTTTTCTATGATGACTATCAACAAATCAAAGACCAGAAACAGACTAACGGATGAAAATCTTTCAGCCGTTTTACATATTGCTACTGCAACATTAGAACCGAGTATAACAAAAATAGCATCAAAAATACAATCCCAACCATCACATTAATTGTCTTGTCTGTGAATTATGTATGTTTATTTGGTTATTAAAATTAATTTATAAATGTATATATATGAGTATGTCTTCATCAAAGTGGTGTATTGACTTTTTATATTCGATTAGGAAAAAAAAATGTGTTTATCAATGCAAAGCCACATTGGCCCCAGGTAAGCTACTTTTCCTTTTTTTTTTGGCCCGCGGGTTGAAAAAGGTTGTGCACCCCTGGACTAGATTCATCAAAAACAAATTCTTTCTTTAGTTTAAACGCTTTTTTATAGACTCTGAGAAAAAGGAAATGCATTTTAACAATAAAATTGTATGAATGTCTCGTTTTAACGGCCAGATTACGAAACTAGTCGTTGGGAGCCACCGTAATACTTACCCATCATGGATATGCACTGTATAATATGTAAAAATAAAATGTGAAAACTATTTATAAAATGCATTGCAATTCCAAGACAAAATTTAAACGTATATTTAAATATTCTTAATATACATAGTAGTGTTCATTGTACGCCATTTTTGAAAGGTGCAGCACCCTGCCCTTTTTAAAAGTAGTAAAATGCACCACTGGTTTTACCCAGAGATTTTTAATAAATATTTTTTTTTTATTCCGTAGTGTTTCTAAATTTGTGTGCCCAAAAATGATAATTTTTTCATTTCTTTAAGAAAAAGAACATAAAACTATTGAATCATGTTTTAATTTAATTGTATTTTTAATTTTTATATCATAAAATTATTCGAAATTAATGTTACTTGATTTATCATATTTAAAAATTATGTGTTTCATTGCTTTCTTTTTTCCCCTTCTAAAGGCAATAACAATTTTTTCCTGGCAAAAGTGCCTTTTTCTGCTGCAGTAGTGCCTTTAGTAGTGAATAGCACCATGCCCTTTTTATTTCTAGAGTGAACACTAATACATAGAATATTACAACTCCATTAATGAATTGCCCCATTTCGACAAATTATGTAAAATACCAAACTACATAAGTAGCATTGGATTGCATTAAAGAAACATCCTTATAACTCCAAAAACAATAATCATATTAACTAACAGTTTACTGTGTCAGATTAAGCATCTCATTTCTAATTAAAACATATCTTTGAATTGAAATTTGAAGAATATACAGGGTCATGAAACATCGAAGAATGTGGGAAAACAGGATTAAAAATATCTCGGCAACTATTAATCCGACCGACTTCGTTCTTGATGCAAAATTTGTGTTATTTTATTGCCTTTTATGTTCTTTTGTTAAAATGAAAAAAAATCAAAAATTTTTATAAACATTTTATCAGAACGAATTTTTGGAGAGTCCGAAAAAGATAGTTCCAGATAATCGAGGTTACTGATATTAAATAGGCTTCGTCCTATTCTTACTAAGTACATAGAAAAATTTAAGTCTGTATCTCCATTTGTTCGTGAGAGAGTTTACAGTGCGATAGACAAACAGACGGATGGCAATTTTTTTTTTCTCAAATTATGTTTTTCAGAATTTTCAGTATCTAAAACGTGTAAATCCGTCAAAAAAAAATTTTCGATTTTCAAAACGATTGCAAGACTTACCTTATACCGCATATGATTATGATAGGTCAGTAAAAGTGGGCCACAATTTTTAACACAACACTTTTTAGCTTGTATGAAAGAAATAGCATCGGAGGCTAAAAAAAAAACTAATATCATTTTTACTATGACATTTTCACTAACTGAAGTCATCCGAAAGTAAAAAATCTCAATCTCAGTGTCCATAATGAAAAGAAATATTGAAATGTAATATCGTTATGAGTAAAAATGCGATGTTTTAAATAGTGACGTCATTTTCTCTTCAAATGTTTTTAAAAGTTACTGTTATTAGTAATATGAAAAAAGCGTCCGTAATAATATTGTAATTCCCATTTATCCTCATTTGAAAATTTTTTTATTTTGCTTTAGACATTAATTTTTATCATAAATTATTTTCTGTTATTTTATTTACATTATTAATATTATTTCTTAGCAAATATATTTTTTTACCTCAATTAGTGCATAATTATATGCAATCCTTTTATTGTGATTAAATTTTACGAAAACAATTAACTTTTTTCTTTTAAATGCGAGGACATGTTCACTGATGAGATCAAGCTTCTGATAATGGAAAATAAATTTTATTATCGAGAGAAAAGCTAAACTGAGTTGCCACCATTTGAAGAAATATCGTAAAAAAGCATTTAAAATTAAAAATAAAATATAAAAATGGAAATAAATTAAAAAATAGCTAAAATGGACACAACTACAAATAAATAGCTTTATTTAAAAAAATAATTATCAAAATCAGTTGAGTAGAAAATTCAGGATTGATGACATGACATTTTTAGTTTGTCTGAAAGAAATAGCATCGGAGGCTAATAACTGTACATGCTAAAGACTGTCTCACTCGTCAAATGTAAGAGGAGCTTTATCATCTAAATCAATCAACTATAACCGATATAAAAAATACTACATATATAACTATGTAAATAAATTTAATTAGACAGCAACTTACCATTGTGGCCACTAGGGAATTTTAAAGGGAAATTCATTAGAAAAAACCTGAATACATGTGAGTAGCTAGTATGGGTGGGCTTGGCCCTCCCCAGAATAAAACTGATTCAATAAAAATTAAACTTATATAATCTAAAAATCAGTTTGGCACATCTTAAGCTCATTCCAGAAAAAAAATGCTGCCTACTCCAATGAATGAATAAAATATAATTTTAGAAAAATTGCTTGAGTAATAATAGATTTTTAACCAACGAAGTTATATAGATTGATTACTAACAAGGAAGGTCTCCATATGGGCAAACCCTGAAAAATCTGAAAAAATTACAGAATGTTCTTCTCGTGTGGATATATACATTTATAAAAAAAACATTCGGCAGAACCTCTATTTAGTAGCCGTAAAAAAATAATGAAAATTTCTTTATTTGGCGATTTATTGCCGGTTGGCGTGTTTCATTTTGTGTTTCAAAAAATACTTTGTGTCAAATATACTTCAAGAAAAAAAAAAGTTTCATGTTGAACTTGTTTTGGTAAATTTAATTTAAATAACTTTAGTTTTATAAGTTTTAATTATAATTTTGTTATATTGATATTTATATGTATTTATATTCAAATTTAATTACCAAAATTTGAGATTTAAAACAAAATTCATAATTTTAATTAATTAAATTTGTTTCCTGCTCAAAGTTTATTTGAGAATTGTCGATTAGATTTTGTTGCAGGGTTGCAAAAAAGCCGGCTAAAATTAAAAAAAGCCAGGCAGGTTGGCTTTTATTGATTTTAGCTGGCTTTTTTTGGCCATAATTGGCTTTTATACATTGAAGCCTTTTTATTATAAGCAACACATTTTTAAGTGTCTCAACTAATTTTAATGATGTTTAATTTACTTTGAGTTTAATAAATTTATTAATATGCAAAATTGGGATTTTAATTATGATTCATTATGAGAAATTGGGTTATAGCATAAATTTTCAATAATGAAGACCATTAATACTAGAATAACACATTGATGGAGTTGCTAATGATTTATAGTCAGAATTGCATATATGTCAGCTAAATTATAAAATGGCCATACCAAGTGCTTTTTCTGATTTACATTGACCTTTAATCCTACCTTTTGTTTTTCCATTTTTACTGCTTTATAAAATTAAAGGTTACTTAGTTACATGTTTTATTACTTAGCTAATTTCAAGAGTTACTAAAATGTCATATTTTATTCGCTATAAACATTTAAAATCATACACATAAAAAAATCATTTCTCACTATTGAAAATAGTATTTCGAATAATGCAGATTTCATAATATATTATATTTCACAATTTATTTCAGTATTCTCAATTAGCATATATGCATGAATATATTCATTCATGCAAGTGGGCATATATGCACTTTTAAATAACAAAGAGTTATTCAAAATTTTAATTCAACAAATTTTATTAGAACATTTTTTGTTGTTTAATTTTATGTAATTATGTATTAAACTTTCCTCAAATATTGAATCCTTCCTAATTTATCTTTCAACACTGTTCATTTTATGACTTAATTTTTACATATTGACCTGTAACAATGTTTCCATGAATACTTTGATCTTTGGTGAGTTTCATTTTGTTAGTGTTCATTCTAGGCCATTTTTGAAGGGTGCAGCACCCTGCCCTTTTTAAAAGTAGTAAAATGCTCCTCTGATTTTACTCAGAGATTTTTGATATTTTTTTCCGTAATATTTCTAAATTTGTGTGCTCAAAAATGATAGAATTTTTTCATTTCTTTAAGAAAAAGAACATGAAACTATTCAATCATGTTTTAATTTAATTGTATTTCTAATTTTTATATCATAAAATCATTCGAAATTAATGTTACTTGATTTATCATATTTAAAAATTATGTATTTTGCTACTTTATTCCCTTTTTAAAGGCAATAACAATTTTTTCTCTTGCAAAAGGGCCCTTTTATGATGCAGTAGTGCCCTTTTTAGTGAATAGCACCATGCCCTTTTTATATCTATAGGGAACACTAATTTTGTCATAATTCCATTAAATATAATTCTTAAGTTTAAAACACATTTTTTTTAATATATTTTCTTTTTTCCAAGATTTATATTTTTCAGACATAATGCCTTCATAGTTGACTCCTAGCAGTTATAAAGACTTATTTATTTGAAAAATTAAACAGAAATTTATAACTTTTTTAGTAGTAAATTATTAAAAATGTATTAAAAATAAATCAATCCAAATTTAATATGGATTCAATACAAATTAACACTAAATAAAAGCCGGCTTTTTTCAAATTTATCCGGCTTTTTTTAAGTGGATAAAACCAAAAAAAGCCGGCCGGCTTTTTTTGGCCCGGCTTAAAGCTGGCAACCCTGTTTTGTTGCTATGGAAACATGTGGCTTTTATTTTTGAATATGCTTACATTTATGAAGATGATTTTTCTCAATATGATTTTTTTTTTTTTTAATCTATGAAAACATTTTTTCCAATGATTAATTAAATAGCTACTTCAACAAGTAGTATATATATGCATTATAATGTGTATAAATATGTATATACTATAGTAAAGTCTCTCATTGTTATGTTTAAATTTATTAAATACGATTTACAACATGCATTCTAATAATTATCCAACAGTTTTGAGTTGCGTAATTAATCCTTTGCTTTTGGCGAGGAAAAGAGCTGTTCGCCAAATCGAGTGACTCGTTCATCTTTTCATGCCAAATATTCTAAACTATTTTATTTTTTTACATAATTTCCAATGTGATTCCGCTGCTAATTTTCACGGATCCTTTATTACATACATAAGTACTTTAATTAGTATTTTTTTCATAAAATTCTGAGTATGCCCAGTATGGAGACCTTCCTTGTAAGCAGTAATAGTTGTCTTAATTACTCAATTGTAGCTGAAAACTTCATAAAATAATAATCATTTTAACTAGATTTTACAATATTTTTTCAAAAGGTTTACATTTTATTTCTTCGTTTCCTTAATTAATCTTTCACATTTTATTTAGCTAAAGGAAATAACAAAATCAACAAGAAAATAATTATTTTCAAACATACTGAATGAGCAGGAATCCATTTTACTGGAAATTTTTTTTTATTGTGATGAAATATTTGAAGTAGTACATTCAAAAACATAAAATTTAGCACCAAAAAATATATTTTTTAAGTTAAGATTACGCACTAAAAATACATATTTAGGGATATTTCTAATTGTAATAGCACAAAATTTATAAGTAACAAACTTGATAAGTAACAAATCATGTGCAATCCCATATGAGGCCAGCCATTTAGGGAGAAAGGGGTGGAAAGTAAACAGAAGCATTGGTTCTTCCTTTTAGCAGGAGACAGCAGAAGATTTCGCAACAAAATGGATGTGCAAAAACAGCGAATCTGTTGCAATAGCCGATCCGCCGCCATTTTGTTGCGAAATGTTTTTCATCAGTCGGAGATTTTTGAAGTTTTCTCCGAAAATAGTGGAAAAAGTGACTTGAGATCAAAAATAGTAACAAAAAGTGACCAATGCAATAGTGACTTTTAGTGAAAATAGTGACCTGCGATGAGCCCTGGAGACGAATTTTTTCTAAATTATTCAGTGAAATTTGCCTCATGATACACTACCAATTCACATCAAATTTATAAAATAAGGATGTTTCATTTCAGGTTTAGCCAGACTTAATAATAAAACAAGCTTGATTAATGCATAAATACATTTGGCAAAAAGATCAGAAAAACATTCATTTTTCCTTGATGAAAAAGCATAAATTCAGTAATATTAATGAAAATGACACATTAAAATGTATAGAGAAGTGATATAAAAATAAAAAAGTCAAATTTTGTCCCTAATTCTGAACTGAAAGTTTCATTGTTTACATCACATCTGTAAATTATGTGTGGATTTTAGGATTGCAAATTCGAGGGATCTACTGTACTATGAAAAAGTTAAAGTTATTAGTTTGGTTAAACTCTCGTCAAAAAAAGAAGAAAAATAAAACTAACATAAATAAATAAATAACACTTATCTTTTTCAAACAATCTTCTTGGTAAATTTATTTAAAATGTGTTAAAAATACGTCATGAAATTTAGTTGTTTGAAAATACCAGTGTAAATTAAAGTATGCAACTGAAACATGTAAACCGTATAATTACCTATCTTTTGATGCTTTGTGGATGGACTGTGAACTTGCAACACTTTTCTAAGTAGTTACGTTGCTTAATACCTCTTAGAATAGCATTCATTTTCTGAAAGAATCACAAGTAGAAATCACATATTCAATTTTGGCAGTATTGTTTACTTTCAGAAATCACAATCCATTAAAAAATAATAATAATAACAATAATCAGAAATAAAACATTCCATAGGGGTGCACAATCTTTTCAAGAGAAGGGCCACTTACAAATATATCTCGGTAGTCGAGAGCCACATCAATCAATCGTCAATTTATCAGGGGAAAATATAAATTTTCGTCAGTCACTTATGAATTGCAAATTTTGTAGATCGAACAAGGAAAAATCGCAAATTTCATTCATGAAGTGCGTAAAAATAGCTTATTTTCCTGGGCTCGGAAAAAACACAAATTTCGTTCTTCAAGTATGGAAAAATCACGAATTTTGCACATGACTCAAAATAGAATAGCAAATGTCGCAGATCAAGCATGGAAAATCAAGAGTTTTGTCGATCAAGTCCGGAAAAATCCTGTATTTTCATGATTGGGTAGGAGAAAATCGCCAGTTTTGATGATGATGTACGAAAGAATTGCAAAATACACTCATTGGCTGCAGAAAAATCTCATTTTATCAGTTTACCATGAAAAAAAGTATGATTGATCAGGCAGGAAAAAATCGAGAATTTTATCGATAAGGGACGAAAACATCATGAATTTCGTTGATAAGAATTAAAAAATCACAAACTTTGCAATAATGCACGGAAAAATTGGAAATTTAGCCAATCGGCTGCAAAACAATTGTGAGTTTTGTCAATTTATCAAGAAAAAAAGTAGCGAATTTAATCTCTTAGTGATAAAATTTGCAGATTTCGTCAAAGTTAAAAATTTGTGAATTTCGTAGCTTGATTGCGTGTAAATGTGTGAATTTTTTTTTATTTGGTCTCGAAAAATTGAAAATTTTACTGGTCACAGAGGAATATTGGAAATTTCGTCAACCACACGCAAAAACATTGCAAATTTTGTCGATCTGCTTCATAAAAAATCCCGAATTTTATCGATCAGGGGTGAAGAAATCCGGAATTTCATCTATTAAGCATGGAAGAATCACGGCCTCACCAATTGGCTTCATAAATTTCTCGATCGCTTCTTAAATTTTGCAAAATCACAAATTTTGCCAATAATGCGAAGAAAAATTGTGAATTTCATTAATCGGTTTTATAAAAATCAGGAATTTTGCCGATCAGCTTTGTTAAAATCGTTAATTTTGCTGATCATGCAAGGAAATATAGCAAATTTTGTCGACTGGTTTCATAAAAATGACAAATTTCACCGATCGGCTTCTTAAAATCGCGAATTTTGTCGATCATATGAAGAAAAATCATGAATTTCATCGACCAGGCATGGAAAAATCGCAATTGTCAATCCCGCAAAGAAAAAGTCGCGAATTTCATCGATCGGTTTCATTAAAATTCTGAATTTGGCTGATCGGTTTTGTTAAAATCTCTAATTTTGTTGGTCATTTGCAGAAAAAGTTATGAATTTTCTGGATTGACTTTGTAAAAATCGCAAATTTTGTCATTCATGTTAAAAAAATTGTGAATTTCGTCAGTCAGGCGCAAATAAAGAGCGAATATTGCCTATCAGGCACAAAAAAACTAATGTTTTGTCAATCAGGCATAAAAATTTATCAGCATGCAGGGTTGGGAAAAAATCATTTTTTTTAAAAAATCGGATTTATTTGATTTAAATCGGATTTTTTTTATTTAAATCTGATTTATTTGATTTTTTTAGAATCCTATATTTAATTACTGTGTTTTTATGTTTTTACAATACATGAAGCAATTTTTTATAATAAATAACTAAAAAAGAATAAATAATATTTATAATTTATAAAAATATTATAAGAAATAATTATATAGTTAAGAAAATATTATATTCTAGTTACTGATTGGTACTAAAAATTAAACATCTAGGCTTTAATCTAAAGACATTCTATTATTTTGTAATTGAATTGTGCATACTAAATAACAAATAAGAAATAAATTTAAATATGTTGTAAATGAATAGAAACTGACAAAATTTAAAAAACAAATTAAATACAGTAGACTCCCTCAAATCCGCTGCCCTAATATCCACAACTCTCTAAAATCCGCGCATAATTTACAGATGTAAACAATGAAGCTCTCAGATCAGGTATAGGGACAAAATTTGACTTTTTTATTTTTATATCAACTCTATTTATATTTTAATCTGTAACTTTCATTAATATTGCTAAATTCATGCTTTTTCATGAAGAAAGAATAAATTTATTTCTGAAAAAAATTCAAGGTATTGCTAATATCAGTGGAGATCACAATCTTTTTGCAAAATGCATTTAGACATTCATCAAGCTTTTTTTTTATTGTTGAGTTTGGTTAAACCTGAAATAAAACTTCTATATTTTATGATATTGATGTGAATTAGTAGTGCACCTTTATGGGGCAATTTTTATTGAATAATTTAGGAAAAAATGCATCTCATCTTTATAATAAATATTTAGTTATACATTATTGATTATTTACTTCATCTTTGTTGCTTTCAATATTTTAATTATCAAAATTTTTATTATTATAGTTTATTAACTTACATAATTGTTTTAATGTTTTACTATATTATAAGCATTCATTAACTTCAGTTGCATTATTAATTACAATCAAATTACTGTTTAAAAATGTAAACAAACCCATGACCAGAAATTCACAAAATTCTAAAATCCACACAACCTCTGGTTCCAAGCTGTGCGGATTTGAGGAAGTCTACAGTATTCATTTAATGCAAGCTATTTATTGGGGGATAAAAATCACAATTAATTCTATATTTCTTAAGCAAATAGGAAAAAATCAGGGATTTAACTGTTTGAACAAAAACACTAATTTAGAAGCTTTGTATACTCCTAATTTATTATGAAGGCTTGAACGAACTACTCCAAAATAAGAAAATTGTCTTTTTACTCCAGTAGATGAAGCCACGGTTGTTGTTATTTGGTAAATAAATTCAATTTCAATGACTCTCTTTACCTCCCATTACGTAAAAGGATTTCCGCCAATCATAATCTGTCATAATATCAGAAACTTTTTTCTCAAGCAATGGTAATTTTTGAAATGGGCCGTTTTTTGCTTTAAAATGTGCTACTGTGATGAAAAGATTTAGACAATCTTCTTTAATGAATGCCAAATCTTCATTATTTTTCCTTACATTAAGTTTCATTTCATTTTGATTTAACAGAAAGAACCTTAATAAAACTCCAGCAAAATAACAGCCATTAATAGTTTGTTAATATCTTGCTTTAATTTTTGTAATTCTATCGTTATCTAATACATTTTCTAACTTTTTACCCAAAATTTTCCTTTGATATGTGCATTCATGTGAAATTGCAAAAAAAATGATTTAAATCAAATGATTTTTTTAAAAAAATCACTTGATTTAAATCTAGATTTAAATCAGTTGATTTAAATCATGCCAACCCTGTCAGCATGTGAGGAAAAATTGCAAATTTGGTCGATTGGCTTGAAAAAAGCTGCGAATTTCCTTGATCAGTTTCGTAAGAAATATAAATTTTGTTGATTGGGCACAGAAACATCGGGAATTTCATTGATCAGGCACGGAAAAATCTGGTTGATTGGCTCATGAAGTCCACATTTTTTTTTTTTTTTTTTCAGGGATGCCACTCAGAAAATAGCAAAAAAGAGGAAATTATGCGTAAAGTAAAATTTACGACATTTTTCACAACTTTATGTGTGAATTTTGAAAATTATATTGTTTATAATAAACTAAATAAAAAATTACAGCTTTTCTTTTGTTGTAAACTTTTAATTTATAACAGTAAGTTAAAATGATTTTTCTTTAGTTCACAGTATTTTACATCAATTAAGGTAACCCAGCAACAGGTTCAGTGAAGAATTTTATGTATCGCATCATTTTAAACCAATTCAAGTAACCCAGCAATAAATTCAATGATTATTCCGCGAGTGAATAGCAAAATTTTGCAGGTTTTTTTTAATTTGACGAAAATAACTGTTTTATTTCATGATCATTTGGCGAAAATCGCCGTTTTATTTAGCGATCGTTTGATGAAAATTGCCGTTTCACATCATGATCGTTTGATGAAAATCATCGTTCCACATCGTGATCTTTTGACAAAAATCGTCGTTTCACATTGCGATCGTTTCAAAAAAATCACCGCTTCGTTTCGCGATCGTTTGACGAAAATCCCCGTTTAATATCGCGATCGTTTGACGAAAATCGTCGTTTTACATTGAGATTGTTTGACAAAAATCGTCGTTTTATTTAGCGATCGTTTGACGAAATCGCCGTTTAATATCGCGATCGTTTGACGAAATCGCCGTTTAATATCGCGATCGTTTGACGAAAATCGTCGTTTTACATTGCGATTGTTTGACGGAAATCGCCGTTTTATTTAGCGATCGTTTGACGAAAATAGACGTTTCACATCATGATCGTTTGACAAAAATAATCGTTTCACATCGCAATCCTTTGACAAAAATCGCCGTTTCGATTCGCGATCGTTTGACGAAAATCGCCGTTTTATATCGCGATCGTTTGACGAAAATGGCCGTTTTATTTAGCGATCGTTAGACAAAAATCGCCGTTTCACATTGTGATCGTTTCAAGAAAACCTTCGTTTCGTTTCGCGATCGTTTGATGAAAATTGCTGCTTTATATCGCGACCGTTTGATGAAAATTGCTGCTTTATATCGCGACCGTTTAATGAAAATTGCTGCTTTATATCGCGACCGTTTGATGAAAATAGCCGTTTTTTTCGATCTTTTAACGAAAATCGATGTTATATTTCGCGATCGCTTGACGAAAAAGGCTGTTGTATTTCGCGATCGTTTGATGGAAAAGGCTGTTTTATTTCGCGATCGTTCGACGAAAATCGTTATTTTATCTCGTGATCGCTTAACGAAAATCGCGAATTCTTAAAAATTAAAAAAAGCGGAAATCCGCCAAAAGGCGGAAAAGTGGCATCCCTGTTTTTTACACAAGCCACTTATGCTTTTTTTTTAGCACTTATAATAAAACCAAATTTACTCTACTGAATAAAATTAAGGAATATTATCACATCTTGAAAATAATACTTGTTATATCTGCTGGATATACAAATGTGAAAACTGCTGATATATTATTATCAAATGAATTGGATATTTTGACTATATAAGCAAACTTAAAGGGCGTCCCCCACATTCTGCTCTGAAACTATACCTTTTTAATCTGATTATTGAAACAGATAACTTCCTCGAAATCAAATTATCTCCGTATTATTGATGCCGCCCTCTACCACCCAGATATATTTGTAAGTTTCCCTTCTCTTTAAATGGTTGTGCACCCCTAGCATATTGCATAACTAATTGCACAGCAGGGTTCATGATTGTTTTGATTTTTTTAAATCTCATTCATTTTATATGACTTTTCTTAAAGTTCTTAAAATAAAAATTACATCACACAATTCATATACATGATTAAAATTAAAAGGTAACATCTTAGGCAATGGAAAAACCTTTATTACACAAAGTACCTGCAAAACTACAAATCAGATGTCAAAAATTGATATTATCTCTTCTCTAGTTAAAATAAAACTGCTACTACAGAAAAGTAAATTTAGCAGCTTTATCAGTCGATTTCTAATTTTCAACTATACAAAACCAAAAGACGGTTAAACATTCATTCCATAATTGCAGTAAAAAGCTAGTTGATCATGAATTCTACAAGTTTTTCCGCATTGTTGAAACCAGGGAGTGACCCCCCCTCCTCCTACACACATACGCACACAAACACCCTGCAGCAATGAGAAATTTCTCAGAAGATTTGAAATTTTGTGCTTTTATAGATCAAGAAGTGCCCCCCACCCCTAATACAGAGTCACAGAAAGCCCTCCCAGATGCACACATGCATGTTGTAATATCAATGTATAATAATATTACACAATTTACATAAATGATTAAAAGCTAACATTTTAGGAAATGAAAAAACCTATATTAGACAAAATGCATGGAAAACGACAAATCAGACATCAAAAATTAATATATTACCTGTGCTTTAGCTCAAATAAAAATAATTGCAAGACACTACATTTTTAAACAAACTTGGGAGCATACCAAGATGTTAATTTTATGTTTGGTTACTGCTAGTACAGAAAAATAAGTTTAGCAGCTTTATCAGTTGATTTCTAATTTTCAACCTTACCAAACCAAAAGACAAACATTCGTTCCACTATTGCAGTAAAAAGCTAGTTGATCCTGATTAAAACAAAGCTAATTTAAATCAACAAACATTGCTGCATTCAAAAAATTAAAAACAAAATTTCAGCACCACACAGTTGTTTAGTTATACATTTAGAAATGTTCTACATAATTTAAAGCAGCAATAATTGAAAAATTAAGAATTTACCATTAATAAGCAATTTCACAAAACCAAACTATATCCATCTGTTACATATATACCTATCAAAACAATGCATTATTCAGCATTGGAAATCGTTTAAAGTATGTTTACACTTCATATGACATTATTCATGTACTAATAAATGGATTTAAAATGTTTGATGTGTTCAAGCAAATAAGAATATTGAAGCGAACTTAAAATGAATTTTCTCATTAGTGAAAAACAAACGTAACTTGAATTTCGAAAATTTAAGCATGAAAAAACATGATAAAGTGATTACTTAAATTGATTACGATTACATTAAGTAAAAAAATGAAAAATACATACCTAAATAAATCCAGTTGCTTTCTTTTAAATATAGCATGAACATGTTATTCTTTTCCTTGAGTACAGCAAGCGATCAAATTATTCACATTCACACGCTGTGATAAAATGTAATCATTAGTCGTTCAAGATGGCGCGGGCGGACGCGCGTCACTTGTTGCCATCCTTGAATATGAAAAAATGGACCATCGGCGGTTCTAATCTGGGGGAATTTGAGTACCCAATTTGGGTTGATGTATGGGAGGGGCCATTTGGGTTACATTTTTTTCGCATTTTGGAATCATTTTTGCCGAAAGATCTGATTTGGATATGATTTTACCCATTTTGGTTATTTTATAATCTTTTTAACCTAAATTGGTTACTAGTTCAATTTGGAGTTGTTCTATTATGGTATTTCATTTTTACAGAGTACACTTGTGCTATTGATAAAGCTATAAAATTTATAGATATGATTATTCGCGCTGAAAGAAATGAATTGCGTTTTATATTTTATAAAACCGTTTTCGAATTTAAACCAAATACTTCCTGACATATTCACGAAAATATTTATTGCTGCTTCCTTATAACAGTAAATGATTTTATCAGAAAATAATGACAAATTTTATGCTTTAGGCTCATTTTCATGGGGCCTCGCTAAGGGGGGGGGGGGCAGGGAGGGAGCCTCACCCTCCAAACATTCCCAAAAGTTATTACACTTGGCAAATTTCATTAAAATTTTAGTAAAAACTGCAATATATTTCCTATTTTTGATAGAATTTGCAAAAGTTACAACTCTGATTGGGAATATTATTGAACTTTTTACAAATAAGAACTGTATTACATTTTCTAATTGTGGTAACTTGGCAAAATTATAAAATAAGTTGGCAAATATAAAAATTTGACTTGGCAATTTAAGGTCTTCTCCCCCACCAATAAAAAGTCTTAGCGATGGCCCTGCATGACAATCACATAATGGTAGCCATCCTGTAGCAATTGGCTGTAACTATATAGGATTTATTAGACATATGGGGAAATGGAGAACACTATTCGATTTTTGTGAGAAGTTGAAAATTTTTAGACAGATAAGAAATAAAGTTATTTCTAGAGGATATCAAGAACGCGTCGTCAAATAAAACAAGTTGAAAATTGCACGTGAACGTAGCAAATGAGGTGCGTTCGTACGATTACGAAGTTTTAAAAATATTCAGATCTTGCTGATATAATAGAGCGTACTCCGGATACAGTGTAGTAGTCGAAATCTTTACGTACAGCAACGTATATCTTATTCATAAAATGTGAAATAAGGTAACCTGGGGTAATAACGCCAGGCGGGTAATAACGCCAAGTGCTTATATTTTGCACAATTATGAAATAATCAGGTAAATGACACCCATGTGCTCTGAGCAGAAGGGTTTTGAGTCATATAAATCGCAAAAAACAGCTTCAAGTTAATTTGTTTCATTTTTAGGTCTTATTGTTTTTACAAGCAACTAAAATTAACGCTTGTCTAAAATTTGCGAGATACGTTTTGTGATGTGAAGACTATCTTTTTTATCCGGAAATACTTTGTTACTTACATAAATTTGTAGTACAATTCATGGACTTTCAAAATGTTGTTGAAAATTTTGGATATCTTCTCGAGATAATTTGTAATTTAAAATGTACAGCGCAATAACTATAACGGGGTAAAAACGCCAATCCTTGGTATTGATACCCCGATTGATTCCCTACAGTGGCCGAGCTACATCCTAAATACTGATTCAAATAAACACAGTTAAAACTGTGCAATGTTTCTAATAATTCTATTTAAGCGCTCCTTTTTAAGCAAAAAGAAGCTCACGGTCTGATATTCTTTTGCCTCATCCCCCCCCCCCCCACACCACACCTTTATTTTTCTTACACTTTCACAAAAAAATGAACATTTTCAATAGCTTAGAATGCAATTTGTCAATTTCTATGTTTGTAGAGTTTGTATTTTTAGAATTGGGCAATCTACATGCAATTATTCCATCTTATTTCATAGTTTTGTTTGCATGGCGTTATTACCCATATAGGTGGGTAATAACGCCAAATAGCATTGGTCAAGAAATCACGTCATTACATTTTATGAATACATATCTGTTAAATTATTTTTTTAATATAGATAGTCAATGAGTTGCTGCATCAAATCATACATTTGTTTGAAATGTACAATCTAAAACTGAGCCGTGAAAATTGGTAGAACCTTAACGTGGCGTTATTACCCCAGGGTACCTTAGTTGAATATAATTAAAACACGTCCCAAACAATGTTTCCCAGTATAGCATTATGTAGTGGAATACTTTTGTGTGGCCCTGTAATTTAATAATAAAAATTCTTAGCATCACAGATTGTACAGAATGCATATTTTAGTATATATTTCACAGATTCATGCCAATTCTATTATGTTCGAATGAATGTAACATCATTAAAATGCATTTGAAACTTTTTCCCAAATGACCGTAATGTAATGGAATACTTTTGATTGTCCCTGTAAATGATTTATGCATCCGACTTTCATAACATTTGAAATGACTCGACAAAATATCGTAATAATTATATTTTTAAATTTCGAACGATTAAAATGCATTTGAAATTTTTTTCCCCATTGACCGCAATGTAACGGATTCCTTTTGATTGTCCCTGTAATTGATCTATACATCCGATTTTCATAACATTTGAAATGACTCAACAAAATTACGCAATAGTTGTATGTTTTAAATTTCAAACGATTAAAATGCATTTGAAACTTTTTTCCCTATTGACCGTAATGTAACGGAATACTTTTGTGTGGCCCTGTAATTTAATAATAAAAATTCTTTGCATCACAGATTGTACAGAATGCATATTTTAGTATATATTTCATAGATTCATACCAATTCTATTATGTTCGAATGAATGTAACATCATTAAAAAGCGTTTGAAACTTTTTCCCAAATGACCGTAATGTAATGGAATACTTTTGATTGTCCCTTTCATTGTTACTTTCATAACATTTGAAATGACTCGACAAAATTACGTAATAATTATATTTTTAAATTTCAAACGATTAAAATGCATTTGAAATTTTTTTTCCCATTGACCGCAATGTAACAGATTCCTTTTGATTGTCCCTGTAATTGATCTATACATCCGATTTTCATAACATTTGAAATGACTCAACAAAATTACGCAATAGTTATATGTTTTAAATTTCAAACGATTAAAATGCATTTGAAATTTTTTCCCTATTGACTGTAATGTAACGGAATCCTTTTGATTGTCCCTGTAATTGATCTATCCATCCGATTTTCATAAAATTTGAAATGACTCGACAAAATTATGTTATAATTATGTATTTTAAATTTCAAACGATTCTGTTGGGTAGTTTTTGCGTTGTTATATGCGGACAAACGGACGGACGGACAGACAGACGGACGGACTGAGCGACAACAATAGGTGCTACGTATTTACATAATTACGAACGCACCTAAAAAGGATATTTTTGAAGACCCTTTAGAGGAAATGTGCATAAAATTCACATACATTTAATGAAATCTGTTTGTTATTTTCGAAAAAGGACGGCGTTCACCGTTTACCGAAATCTATACTAATATTATAAAGAGGAGAGATTTGATTGTTTGTTTGTTTGAATTGAATAGGCTCCGAAACTACTTGACAGATTTTAAAAATTTGTTCACCGTTGGAAAGCTACCCTATTTCCGGTGAACATAGGCTATATTATATTTTTAAAAAAATTAGGGATCCTTACTAAAATGCCAATAATGTAACCTAAGGTGTAGAAAAATTACCTTAAAAATCCTTACATCCCGTGCGCTGCCAATACTATTGATTATAATCTATATACATAAAACAAAGTCGGGTTCTTTACACCATTTATAACTCAAGAACGGATGGATCGATTTTTATGAAATATTGTATGAAGGTATTTGACACCTTAGATTAACATATAAGCTACTTTTTACCCGACTACCTAAAAGGAGGGTTATCTTTTTAGTAGTTGAATTTAATGGGATGAAGTGGTAGTAACAGTATGCGGTGCCAGCAGTGGCACGGGACTGAGCGACTTGCTCTAGACCGAAGCAAAGCGAGGGCGGGCTGCTAGTCTATTATAAAGAAAGAGCTATCTTTTTAAAAATGATGCTGTACCATCGCATTTTAGGAAATACATGTCAAACATTCTCTAATATTTTTTTTCTTTTCTTTTATTCACCTGTCTCTCAACTAAAAATTTAAGTCGTTTTCTCTGATTATTTAAGTATTTAAGAATATGGGCATTAAATTTATGATAGTTTTTTTTTTTTTTAATTATCATTAAATTCGAGTATGTTTTGAATATAAGTAAATAATGTACATTTACAGTTTGTCGACTAGTTCAGTTTTGCCTGGACTCGTCGTAAAACAGAACAAAACGCGAAAATTTTAAAAATCGCTAAACAAATTCCGTATCAATTTCATTGAAAAGAGGTTGGATTAAAAGATTAAAATCTTTATTTTCATCGATGTGAAAAAATCCCAGCAGATAATGAAAAAACTCAAAAAGTCGCATAAAAATTTTTAATAATCACAGAGGACAAATTTTAGTCTATTGAGCTAAAGTTTAAAACACATTTTTTTTATGAATGTTAAAAAATCGCTCCAAAAGTCGTAAAAAATTTTAGAATTGCTGTACGGATTCTGAATAAACTTTGTTGGAATGAGGATATAATTTACCATATTATGGTCTGAGAGACTAAAACAGAATTTCTTTTACTTATGCGGAAAAAAAGCACAACAAATTGAAAAAAAAAAAAAAAACCTTTAATAATTACACAATAAACGCCAAAAATAGCGATACGACAAAATTTAAACTAATCAGATAAACCACTGAAACCTTTTCCGAATGTCAAAAAATCTGCACGAAACGCTACAAATCGCTAAAAATCCTGAAGACAAAATGCAACATATTAAGCTAAATGCCTGAAACTTTTTTTTTTTTTTAATGACAAAAAAGTTCTGCAAAAAGCAAAAGAATTGTTTAAAATTGCATTAAAAAATGCAAAAACTTAAAAAAAATCGTGGAGCAGAAAAGTTATTATACAACATGAATTGTTTTCACAGTCCCGTATTAAGACGAATACAAAAATTTGATACTGATAACATGAATTATTGTTAACATGAACAAAATTTTTATTCCCCTTGAGGTTCATGTTAATGAGGTTCGATTGTATTGGGTTAAAAATATAAAATTTAATTTTTTATTTTCAAATTATTTATTTTACCCAAATCTCACTATTTCTAAAGCAAAATTTTACTCGAACAACAGCTAACTAGTCAGATGTAGCAATTTCAAAACTTTCTTTTATATCATACATGTTAATATTTCAAAATATACTATCACTGTGCCAAAATAAAAGACAATATTTGTTCACCATGATGGTTCTAAAGGAATGAAAATTTCTCCATTAGTTCTTGGAAGGACTATTACGGATATCAAGGTAAAATGCAGCATAAAAGCGCCATGTATTTGGCAATTTATCACCAAATATAATCATCAATAATATTTATCAAGGATTTGGTTGTATTTGTGACGGCCAATTGTCGACACGAGGGAGATAAGCCCTAAGGGGAAAGGGTGCCCTCCGGGGGGGGGGGGCGCTTTCTAAGGAAACCTAACCCGTATTTACGCAAGGAAATCTAAAGTTCGAATAAAACCACGGAAAACTCCAAACGATTAGGCCGACGGGCGAGATTAGGTTTAAACAAAGCACCTGTCGTCTACTTGTTTCGAGAGCAGAACCTCTCAACTACTGATGGAGCTATTTATCAAGATATACCTGAATCTGAAGTTTCCTGAAAATTCGTCTATTAGTTCTTGAGATAGAGTTATTACGGGAATCGGGCAAAATTTAGTATTTCAGGACCACCTGTTGAGATATTGAAACTAAAACGTAAACAGAAACAATTCATATCAATTGTTAATCTATTCTGAAATTTGATGGGAATCCGTGCATTAGTTCTTCAGATACAGCTGTTGTGACTTGTGGGAAACGTAAAAAAATCAGAATAGCAGCGTTACCTGTTGAATGATTTACACCAAAATGTATAAAATATCAATTCATGATAAAGACCAACATAATCTGAAGTTTGATAGAAATCCGTGCATTATCTCTTGAGATACAGCGCGTTGCGAAAATCGCAAAAAACGCACCACTTGTCAAGTATTTATATCAAAAACTAATCAGAATCAATTTATATTATGAACTATCTGATTATATTCTTTATTAAATTCCGTGCATTATTTTTTGATATAGAAAATCTACAAAATTTGTGTAGCATACATACATACAGACAGAGTCAGAAACTCACAGACTTTATGATAAACATGTTTTTCGAATTTTCTGGCTTCTAACCAGTGGCGTGGCTAGAATGGGTGACACCCGGGGCGGATGTAAATGGTGTCACCCTCCCACTTACCAGGATGTCACTCCCTCCCCCCGCCCCATCTCTCATATTTTTTCAATCACAATTCTACGTTATTACAACAAATGACCAGACCATTCCTTATTTACCTTTTGTCCTCCTGCATTAGAAAAATAAAATAACAACACAGAAGCGACTTATCAATAGATCCATAGTCCGTGTAAATCGATGCGGTGTCTATATGTAGACGATAAGTCTTTCTTTTAAAGTTTTCTTTCGCTGTCTATTCGTTGGATAGGCTGGTTTTTGTTCTCTGGTGCATACCTTATTTAGAAAAAATTCACATTCTCAAAGAAAAGAAAATTAACTTTGTTGCGTCGTGCGCTAGAATTTTTATTTTATTTCAGAATTCGTTTCTAAAATCTTAAAATTTTATATAGATTTGCAAAAAAAGATTGGGTGTCACCCCTTAGAGGGTGACACCCGGGGCGGACCGCCCCCTCCGCCCCCTGCTTGCTACGCCACTGCTTCTAACTCTTGTAAATCCATCAAAAACCGAATTTCGAAAATTTTCACGAATCCAATACTAGTTTACTGTATAAAGGATTAACGCATAAGTAAGTTTACTTAGTTCCTTAATAAAAGCGTTCAATCTTACACTTATAGGAATTATTTCACACTGACCTTCCCTCCCCTTTCCTCACCAACCTAAATCTCATAGATTCTGATCCAAATTTCTGCTCTATCATTACCTAAAATGCTGGCGAGCATTGTATAAAAATTTCAGAGCAAATACATGAAATGTCGTTTTAAACTAAATATACGCCCTCTTTCTTATAAAGGGAGAGGGAGGGAGTATATGTTTCTTTTTATATTTTGATTTTCTTAGCCGGTGCAAAATTTGAAAATAATAATAATAATAATAATAATAATAATAATAATAATAATAATAATAATAATAATAATAATAATAATAATAATAATAAAACACGAAAATTACTGAAGTGACATTTGGAAAAGAATGGTTTTGGAATTTCTTTTTTTCAAACTTACTGAGAAGGAAAGGGGGGGGGGACCTCCATAAGAAATATAAACGCTGAATAAGTGTTTTCTTTCTTTCTTTCTTTCTTTTTCATATTTCCATTCAAAGTGCAGATGCAGACTTAAATATTAAAAAACAAAAGAAAAAGAAAAAAGAA
The DNA here is from genome assembly GCA_964019185.1 of Maratus speculifer. Lineage (NCBI taxonomy): Eukaryota > Metazoa > Arthropoda > Arachnida > Araneae > Salticidae > Maratus > Maratus speculifer. Next base: position 150,943,359 of record OZ025302.1, read on the forward strand.
AGATAAAAAGAAAGAAAAAAACATTTTTTTTTTTTTTTTTTTTTTTTTTTAAACAGGGTTTATATTGATATTTTAAAAAAGAGATTGAACTGTCGAAGAAGGCAAAATCATTAAACGAATATTTTTTTTATTTTCTGGTATTTTGAATGATCAAATTTATTAAAGATGGGGGGGGGGGGAGAAGAGTGATGACGAAAAAAAACAGATGTTTCAAAAGAACTTTTTAAAAGATTGACATTAATATTTTTAAAATGGAATAGAACCTTAGAAAAATTTAAATGCGATAATACGGTGAATATTTATTTTTTATCTTCTGTAGCTTCATTTTTTTATCCGACATATTGGTGAAAATTATGAAAATTCGTTCTTTTCAACTTATAAAATTGCGTATTGGGATTTCCGTCACCGCGATGTTACTTTTCATGCTATTTTGGTAGGTTTATTATTATTGTTATTATTATTGTTGTAATAGCAAATAGGCTAATTAACAAAAAATGAATAATTTGATTTTCGGATGCATCAGGATTTGCTTTGACTATTCTCACCAACATTTTCAGACCTAAACGTCTGATATTACTAACCAGACATGTCACACAAAGATATTTCTTTTATTAATATAGGCTACTTCTGAATAAATTGAATTAAGTTAGGTTTATAAAATACAAATACGACACAAATCAGTTCTCTAAGCTTGATTTTTCTTAATTCTACTTTTGTTAATTCATCAATTGTTTAAAGTTTATTTTAACATTAAATTAATAATTTCTGCGAATGTCGTCGGAAATATTTTTGCATACTTCATTTTGCAAAAGAAACTCAACAAAGTAAAAAAAAAATATATATAGGCTTTGATAATTGGGAAATTAATATAACCAGTATGAAATATATGATTTTTTCTTTATTAAAATTTAAATAACATATATATATATATTCCTTTAAGATGCCGTATGAAATCAATGTTTTACATTATAAGATGCAATCTATGATTTGCATTATATACTGTAGAAAGCATAGATTTTAAAAAATGTTAGCCCCATAAAAATATTTAAAAAAAAAAAAAAAAAAAAAAAAAAAAAAACACAGACATTTTTTTAAATACATTTGTGTAAAATGTTGCATTGTTTGTAAGGTAAATTTCAATGAATTAAAAATCATTTATAATAAATGAAAACGAAATAAAACTGAAATTGACCGGGTTTAATAACGGATGATATCTTGGACATAGCAACGTATTTTATTTTAAATAATTTTTTCAGTTTTCATCAGAAAAAAATGACAACAAAAAGATACAATAATTACTATTTTACTTTTACTTTTCAACAGAAATAGAGTACTATAATTGCCACGATTATAAAATTTAAATAATATATATATATATATATATATATATATATATTTATTTATATGTATATATATATATATATATATATATATATATATATATATATATACTAGGGGGGCTCCGCCCCCCTGCTCGCCTGACTGAACATTTGGGAACATCCAAATCCCAAACGGAAGAAAAATGTTTCAAATCCTAAAGATCCAAGACCTGCTCTTTACAAAGAAACTAACAAAAACGAACTCTATTTTTATGCTTTGCCCTTAGCCAGTCGAAGGGATGGCCGAAGAAAGGGACCTTGGTGAAGGACATCATTCTGCAGTTCACAGAAAAAGCGGGGGTACTTCCTTTCTACTCAGATAAGAAATAACGAACCGGTATTCAAGTTCCCAAACAGTTTGATTCAGGAAAAACACGAGAAAATTTGGAAGATCTTTTTCATATGGCAAAAACACTTTTAATTTACGTGAAAATTCATTAATGATTCTAATGTTATTCCCTTGATAGCTTACAGCTTAGCGAGTTGCCATATATTTCATTATCTAATTTATGCTCTCTGTATGTATGTATCTCAATTATATTTAGACAGCGTTGGTAAGTTTTGACATGCGACAATTTAAACCGATTTTAACCATGATTAAAAGTCGTCGTGTCAAGAAGTATAAAAAACCTATATTTGATAAAATAATGTCGAAAGAATTATGCATGAGAGTTAGATGCACATTAATCAATGTATTCTAAATAAAACATTAATGCATTAAAACAGTGGGGCATAAACTGCACAATTCATTCTTGAAACTTCTTTGCATAGGATATGGGAAACTGCAAATAGATTGCTGCATGATTAAAAATAAATAAATAAAAAATATTTGAATATTGCATTCTTTTAAGATGAACAGTAAATAAATCCTTAATTATTTATAATTATTAAACTTATATGAATCACAGAAAAAAGCGCACCGGAAAAAAGCGCACGGAAAAAAGCGCCCCGGAAAAAAGCGTCCCTTTTTACAAATCACATATTTAAATAAGTCTGATAATAGTATACATGTTTAATCTTAGAATATAAACACTAGATTGAGACGGTTTTATGAAATTTAAGTGTTTGCTCTATCGAGACTCAGATGGGCGGGGGGGGGGGGGCATTAAAAGTTATCTCAAAACCTGTCATTGCTTTAATGAAAAAAATTGTAAGGTACGAAGAATTAGATAATAAATACTAGGTACTTAAATCATTTTTTTTAATTCAGTCTCCCTTGTTCTCCTGTGGAGTGGGGGGGGGGGGCGAGGGGAGAGGGTGTCTACAAACTTTTGAATATATCTCTTATATTCAGGGCCGTAACCAGCTAGTAATGCCAGGGGGGGGGGGGACTCTGAAAAATTTTTGTGGGGCTGGGGCTAATACTTTTGCCCTCTATAAGCATATTTTGTAAAAAAAAAAAAAAAAAAAAAAAAAAAAAAAAAAAAAAGTCTTGAAAGTCATAAAAATGTTGACTGGCCTTTCTTTTGCAACTGTCCTGTGGTCAACAAAAGGAAAGGAACTCTCAAAAAGGAAACTATATACATTTTTTCAAATATATATATACATGTAACATTTATATTTGAAAATATTTTCATATTTTCATAACTACTTACTGCTTTCCCTTTATTGAAAATAGTTTGGAAAATAGAAGAGGGGAGGGGTGTAAAAATGTTCCTGATTGCATTCACAATTGATATAATAAGTAAAAGTTATTAATTGGCAATATAACAAGTTTTAAACAACGGATTACTTAACAAAAGTAGAAGAAAAGCAACTTCTGAATTTGAAAATTGATTTAGGTTGCACTTTACAATTTATTACATTAATGTTTGCTATTGATCTCACCTAATTCAGTCCATTCAGAAATATTGTAAAAATAGCAAGCAATTGTAATTTAATTTGCATATTTTTACCTGCAGTATAAACAGTAGGTTTTTAAAATATTGCAAAGGAAAAAGATTTTACGAGAATAAAAGTAATTACGCACATTAAATTTGAAAATATTAGTATTTTTCAATTATTTTATTAAATTATTCTATGATGTAAACAATTAAAAAGTAAATTTTAGCAATTCAATACTGCAGTGTGCAATGCTCCCAACGCATTATTGTGCCGGCACTGTTTGTAAGTTTCAAGCAGTGTTGAATTCACACTTTTATCGGGGGGGGGGGGGGACATTGCACTTTTTGACCGTTGAAATCCCAATATCTCAAATTTTCCGGGGGGGGACATTTCATTGCTCCGGGCGGGATATCCCCCCCCCTCCCCCCTGGATTCAACACTGGTCTCAAAAAATATTTTTCTGACTCAACAATGCGTTTTTTCCTGACACATTCAAGAATTAATTTTCTTTTCTGCTCGTCTTACAATTTTAATCCCTCACATTCATATATCTGAGAATAGATTAGCGCTATCTGTTTTTTCTGTAAATCCCATACATCTAAGTCATAGTCAATTCCTACCTGCTTGATCATCATTCCGTCATGTGAAAATCAGCCTACATCGAATTTACCATTATTTTTAGATAGACTGTTTACCGCTTACAAAAACATAAACCATTGTTCAATTCCTTACACCTCAATCCCGATTACTGCCGAATTTTATGCCTCTATCAATAAAAAATTTTCGCAAAAATATCAGAAAGTAGCTAATTTCGATATGAAAACAATATGGTTAAACGTAAAACGCAGTTAAATTCTTTAAGTTGAATAACCATAGCTGCAAATTTTATTCAATTGTCAAAAAAGTTCAAAAACATGCTCTTACTATTTTCAGCATTCTCTGCCGACACCGAAAGCATGAAACAATGTCTTTCAAACAAGGATTTTTCTTATTTGATTTGTATAAATAGACATTTTTTTTCTTAGTTTTTTTCTTTTTTAACTAAAGACATGTTGTCCAGCAACAGCTCTATTGAAATTCCTAAAAAACGCTTTTATTGAATTGCTTGAAGACGTTTACCCCACGGAGATATAGGCTCTATTGCCATGGTTCACCCATTGCTTCACTAATTACCCATCAAGATGAATAACATATGTCTATTTCCGTTTCACCCGTCCCACTCAGCGGAGGTAATGGATTATAGATTCTCCCCACAAGATTCAAAAGATCATTTACTTTGTACCAAAACATAAGATGACTGCTGTTAGTGCATATGAGGTTAATTTTTTCAGAAGACGGAATGTCCTTATTATCGTATTTCCCCAACATTCTGAGAATTGTATCGCAAAATAATGCATCACAATGTATCCTTCTTATTTTAAAATATTTGGTATTTTTCGTTTCATTTAAAGCAACTGAAAGATCTAAATATTTTTTTTGCAAGCATAATTTTTTCCTTCAGATTAGCGTTAGTTAATATTAAAATATACATTTTATTGAAAAGAAGTGAAATGTCTAGGGGGGGCTCAAGAGGTAGCTAGGTGGGGCTCAGCCCCCCTGGCCCCCATCTGGTTACGGGCCTGCTTATATTTATTTTTTTTATATTATTTATAATTTGATTATTTTTATTATAAAATTACATATTAATATTTTATTATATTTTATATTACATTTATATATTTATATTTATATATTATATAACATAGTATATAATAATAAATATATTAATATAATATAATAATAATACAGAATAAATAATTTATAATAAATAAGTAATAAATTAATAATACATAAATATAAATTAAATATAAAATTAAAAATAAATGTAATTAAATATTAAAAATTATACTTATTAACAAAAGTTTATTTAAAAATGATAATATTTTAATAACTCATAGTAAATCAATAAAAATAAATGTATTAATAAATAAAATTAAATATTAAAAATCTAGTTTCATCAACAAGAATTAATTTTAAAAATGATAATATTTTATTAACTTATAGGACATAATAAAAATAAGTGTATAAATATATAAAATTAAATATTAAAAAATCTACACATTAACAAGAATTTATTTAAAAAATGGTATTTTATCATCCGCCATTACTGATACTATTGTCATATACCTCCAGCAATCTCGCTACGTATCCCCAAGGGTACGCGTATCAATATTATCCACAAGTTCAATATTTATCAATTCCTTGTCACTTTTTTCTGATCACTTTTTGCGCTCTTGTTTTTCCAGTCACTTTTTTCCCTAAATTGTAGAAAACATTCCGAAAAAATGTTATCGTCTAAAGCAGTGATAGATTTGGAGTTTGTAGGCTCACCCCCCCCCCCGCCCCCACAGAAGAACAAGGGTGGCTGAATGAAAAATATATATATGAGTTGATATTACTATGAGTTAATAAAATATTATCATGTTTAAATAAATTTTTGTTAATGAGTATAATTTTTAATATTTAATAATATTTATTTGTACATTTTTTTATTTATTTTTATTTAATTTTATATTTAATTTATAATTATGTATTATTAATTTATTATTTATTTATTATAAATTATTTATTATTTATTATTATTATTTATTATTATTATTATTATTAATTTATTAATTATATTATTAATTATTTACTATTAATATATCATATTAATACATTAATAATTAATTAATATGTATTATATAAGTATAAATATATAATATAAAATGTAATAAAATAGTAATATGTAATTTGATAATAATAATAAAAATAAGAATCATATAATATATAAATTAATTATGTATAATTTAAATTATAAATAATCAAATTATAAATAATATAAAAAAATAATGTAAGAGATAGATTCAGAGTTTGTAGACAATCGCCCCCCCCCCCCAACCACCACCACAGAAGAACAAGGGAGACTGAATTTTAAAAAATCATTTAAGTACCTAGTGTTTATTATCTTATTTTTCGTATCCTACAATAGTTTTTTCCATTGAGGCAATAACAGGTTTTGAGATAACTTTTAAAGCCCGCCCCCCCCACCTTCGCCCATCTCAGTCCCGAGAGAGCAAGGACGCTCAGATTTCACAAAACCGTCTCAATCTAGTGTTTATATTCTAAGATTAACCATGTGTACTATTATCAGACTTATTTAAATATGTGATTTGTAAAAAGTGACGCTTTTTTCCGGTGCGTTTTTTTCCGGTGACGCTTTTTTCCGGGGACGCTTTTTTCCGGGACGCTTTTTTTCCGCCTATCAACTGATATAGGTTAAATCTAAATTTTGCAAATACAAATAAATTGGGAAAACGGAAAAAAAGTGACCGGAAAAAAATGACAAGGAAAAAAAGGTACCGAAAAAAGTGACAATGAATTGATTTTAGGGATTTATTATTGATTTTGGGGATTCATTGGTTAAGTATGATAGGAGGATCGGAGGGAGGCTCATAATTTAGGTAAATGGATTTTTCATGCTGAATTAATTGTTTTGGTTCAATTTTTGGATATATGTTCATATTGAAAAGATGTTTGCCTGACTAGTTTTGGGAAGGGACGATTACTACCCCCCCCCCTATCTGCCCTAAATTAGATAAATAGGCTTTTATGCCGAATTATCCAACGTGTGTCAAATTTTGAATATAGGTTCTTTTTGATAAGGCTTACATATATACTATATAATGCCTGAAGAGTTTAATGGTTAAGTATAGAGGGGGAACAAGGAATAACCTCTCTTAAATTAAATTAATAGCTTTTTACGAATTATTCGATTTGCTTGAAATTTTGAACATAGGTTCATTATGATAAGACATATCTCTGATTAGTACTGGGGTTCTTTTGCTTATTATAAAGGGGGGGACGAGCAATTATCTCCCCCTCAAACTAGATAAATCGGTTTTTATGCAGAATTATACGATGTATTTCAATTTTAAATATAGGTTCTTTCTGATAAGGGGAATTCCTGAATAGTGTTAAGGGTGTTCTTAAGTCAAAAAGGGCCACTTTGTGACACATGCATTAATTTATTTTTGTTCGGAACTGCATGAAAATAGCAGGTGTTGTTATTCAGAAACTGGCTAATTGCACTCAATTTTCTGTTTTTTATATAAAAAAAAACAATAGATTTTTCATAACAAGCCTTCAATTTGATGTTTTTGAGCACTTTTTCCGACGAAAGCAGAAAAACCGGTCAAAAAGCAGTCGAAAAACGGGTGATCAGGTGATCGAAATAGCTTAGAACTAGATAGATAATTTAACTATCATAAAATGAAAAATTGTGTTCGATTCGAAATCACTTCCATAGTCAGGCATTCCAATTTTATATCTTTCCGTTAAAAAATGAATTTGTAAAAGTGTCAAATCGTTTTGCGCTTGTTGAGCGGAGCAGTTGAGAACACCCTTAAGGGTTTAATGGCTAAGTAAGGAGGGGAATAGAATATAACTTCCGGTAAATTAAATAAATTGCTTTTTACGCACAATTATCGGTTTTGCTTAAAATTTTGGATTATAGGTTCATTATGATATAAGGCGTATCCCTGATTAGGTATGGGGTTCTTTTGCTAATTAAAAAGGGGAGGGCTGGTGATTATTCCCCCCTTAAATTTTATAAATTGTTTTTTCATTCACACTTATCCGATGTATTTCAAATTTTGATATAGGTTTTTTTCTGATAAAGTGAATCCCTGAATAGTTTTAAGGGTTTAATGACCCCCCCCCCCCTTTAATTAAATAAATGGCTTTTCACGCTATATTAACCTATTTCCTTCAAATTTTGGATGTAGATTTTTATAAGGTGTATCGTTGATTAGTTATGGGGTTCTTTTGCTAATTAAAAAGGGGGAGCGGGAGATTATCCCCCCTCCTAAAATAACATAACCTGTTTTTTTTTTTTTTTTTGCACAACTATCCCACGTATTTTTTAATTTTTGGATATAAGTTCTTTCTGATAAAGTGAATCCCTGAATATTTTTAAGTGTTTAATGGCTAAATATAGAAGGATGAACAGGGGATAATCCACAACTAATCAGGGATTCTCCTTATCATAATGAACATTTATCCAAAATTTGAAGCAAATCGGATTATTCTGCGTAAAAAGCCACTTATTTAATTTAACGGAAGTTGTTCTCCGGGGAAAAAGTTACCGGAAAAAAGTGACGAGGAATTGATTTTGGGGACCCATTCGTTAAGTGTGAAAGGGGGGGGGGGTCAAGAGGAGGCCCTTAGTTTAGGTAAATGGGATTTTCATGCTGAATTAACTGGTTTGGTTCAATTTTCGGATATATGTTCATGCTGAAAAGACGCTTGCCTGATTAGTTTTGAGAACAGATGAATACCCCAACCCTATCTGCCCTAAATTAGATAAATGGGTTTTTATGGAAAATTATCCAACGTGTATCAAATTTTGGATATAGATTCTTTCTGATAAGACTAATATATAGCATAGAATGGCGGAAGAGTTTTGGGAATTTAATGGTTAAGTGTAGAGGGGGAACGGGTGGATAAGACGTATCTCTGATTAGTTATGGAGTAATAACTTAACAAAGGTCTTGTTATTTACTTATTAATATTTATTTTATTTATTTGTTTTATTAATATCTGAAAATATTAATGCCTCTGGTCAGAACATAAATAAAAAGAATATTGCTCATTTCAACTGATGGCACTGAGCTCATAGGCTATTCACACTAACTGCATATTACACAGTTTAATTTTCAAGGAATAATGCCCCTCGAAAAACAAATTAAGAAGGGGACTTGCTCCCCCATTTCCTCCGATTATACTTAATCATTCAATCCATACCTGATCTGTGACACGCCTTATCACAATAAACCTATATCCAAAATTCGAAGCAAATCGGATAATTTTGTGTAAAAAAATTATTTATTTAATTTTAGAGGGATTATCCCCCCCCCCCTACTATACTAGTCATTAAACCCTTAAAGCTATTCAGGGATTCACTTTATGAGAAAAAACCTATATCCAAAATTTGAAATACATCGGATAATTGTGCATAAAAAACAATTTATCTAATTTAAGGGGGGCTAATGGCCCCCTTTTTAATTAGCAAAATAACCCTATAAATAATCAGGGATACGCCATATCATAATGAACCTACAGCCAAAATTCGAAGCAAATAGGATAATTCTCTGTAAAAAGTTATTTATTTAATTTAAGGGGGATTATCCTCCGATCCCCTTTATACTTAGCCATTAAATGTTTAAAACTATTTAGGATTCCCCTTTTCAGAAAGAACCTATATTTAAAATTTGAAATACGCCGAATAGTTCTGCATAAAAACCGATTTATCTAATTTGAGGGGGGGATAATTGTCCGTTCTCCCCTTTATAATAAGCAAAAGAACTTCATAAGTAATCAGAGATACATTTTCTCATAATGAACCTATGTCTGAAATTTCAAACAAATCGGATAATTCTGCATAAAAACCGATTATTCTAATTTGAGAGGGATATAATTGCCCTGCCCATCGTGTCCCCTTTTATAATAAGGAAAAGAACCCCATAACTTATGAGAGATACTTGTTATCCCACGTTCCCCCTCTATACTTAACAATTAAACCCCCAAACTCTTCATTAATATATTATATATTAACCTTATCAGAAATAACCTATATTCAAAACATGATACACATTGGATAATTCTGCATATGTAATATATATATATGTTATCTTCAAATCAAGGTTTCTCATTCGAAAATCAAGGTCGAGTAAATCATATGTAAATAGGTAATCGTAAAATCTATAAAAATGTTCTAATTTCAAATGTTGTCTTCCGAATAAATACACAAAAGAATAAAAAAAAAAATACTTTGATTTTAATGCCTTGCATAGCTTAACAAGTAGCAGTAGAAAATTTATTTAAAGACGTTTTAAAGTTGTACTGAATAACTATTGATAAAAGAGTCAATCCCAAAACTTTCTTCTATCTCATAAATATATTTTAATATTAAAAAAAAAAAAAAAAAAAAAAAAAAAAAAGTGGTGACCCTAAAGTAGAGGTCTGCACGGGCCCGGGCCGGGCCGGCGGAATCGTTTCGAATTTTCTAACGGGCCGGGCCGGGCCGGCAGATTTAGAATAGTTTTTTCAACGGGCCGGGCCGGGCCAACAAACAACATAAACGGGCCGGGCCGGGCCGGCAAAAAAATTGAACGGGCCTGACGGGCCGGGCCGGGCCGATAAAAAAAAATTTCGGGCCTGCCGGCCCGTTCTGAAGATTTTAGTTGAAACGATAAAATATGAGCTATTTTCAACGAAAATGGTTTTAACGAGAATAAGTATAAATGTGGCCATACTAGTTTGACAGCATCAATATAAAAATGCACAGTGTATCGGCATCGGAGAATTACATTATGTGTAACCCATTTTAATATTTTTTTAGCTGACTCATGCCGGTCCGAGATCACGCTTGCATTATTTTTCTACATACAGACTGGCCGGTCCGGTACTAGACTTAATTATTGGCAAAACATGATTTGTAAAATTATTAACAGCGATAAAGAACTTTTGTTAGCTTAGTCTTCGGATATATCTCGATGAATTTAAATTAATTTCTCAATAATGCGAAAGTTTGGCCTATTTTCTGTTTAATTTTTAATTGTAAAAGTATAAAAGTGATAAGCCTAACTATTGAAGGGATTTGGAATCGAATAGCGTTTTTCATTGTTGGTAAATAAAATACTTGTTGAGATATAATAGTTTCTCAAATGATTGCAGGTTTTTCTCCCTTCCCTTGCTATTGCTTCCGGAAATTCTATTCAAAACGCTAATTATGACAGTATTTTATTGTTTGCAGTATTCTTAAATTGCTTGTATCAAAAAATGGATAACGCCATTCGATTATATAGTTTCTGAAAATAGATATCTGCTAATCTTATGCGTTTCTGAGGAAAAAAAAAATGAATTTAGAAATGTAACAGAAAGGACTTCTTTGAATTTAAGAATAAATTTGGATTTGAAACTTATAATAAAATAATATAGAAATATATTTATAAATCCTTTTTTATGAAACAGCTTCAAAATTAACGATGTTTTTAACTTTCTTTCTTTTTTCTTTTATTCTAAGCCATATTAATTTTTTAATGAATCTTTATTCGAATGTTGAAAGCCTAAGAATCTAAGTAATCATTAATGTTGTTAATGTGTATTTCCTGTAAAATATACTGTAAAATCATTCCATAGATATGTATGCAGCATTCTTTAAAGAAATCTTATTTATATGATAAAAATCTGAATTTTTAAGAAATCGTAGAAATTGTAACGGGCCAAAACGGGCCGGGCCGGGCCTGTTTTCGCTGATTTTTGTACGGGCCGGGCCGGGCCTAAAATATAAAAATTTAAACGGGCCGGGCCGGGCCCGGGCCGAACTTTTGAGTTTTACAACGGGCCGGGCCGGGCCGAAATAACTTTCCTACGGGCCGGGCCGGGCCGGGCCTGGAAATTCCGGCCCGTGCAGACCTCTACCCTAAAGTTACCCACTATCGAATTTCCTCGAACATTTGACCTAGCTTAATGAGATTCTGGTATCCGAAAAGCCTAAAACGCAAAATTTAATTAATATTCTGAGAAAAAGAGCTTAGTAGTGCCTCATGTTGGGTAATTTATACTAAAACCTAATAAGCATTTATTTATGTCAAGACCTAACAGAATCTGAAAATTGATGGAATTTCGTCCATTAGTTCTTGAGATATAGTTATAACAAAAAATTGCAAAACGTTGCACAGCAACACCATATCTTGGAATATTTATGCCAAAATGTAAAAAAGCGTCTAATTATGTTATGGCGTAAAAGAATCTGAAGTTTGATGAAATTCTCTGCATTAGTTCTTGAGATATAGCTAGTTTAAAAAAACCGTGTAAAATATAGCACAGCAGCACCATCAGTTGAAGGATTTATAACAAAACGTAATCATCCTGTAATTATGTTATATGTCATTTTGTAACAAAATCTGAAGTTTGATGAAATTCTGTGCGTTGGTTGTTGAGATATAGCTATCGGAAAAATTGTGCAAAATGCAGCATAGCTGCACTATCTGTTGCAAGGTTAATACCAAAATGTAATCAGCATCTAATTATGTTATATATTCTAGTGTAACAGAATCTAAATTTTGATGAAGTTCTCTGCATTAGTTCTTGAGATATAGCTATCGCAAAAATCGTGCAAAATGTAGCATAGCAGCGCCACCTATAGGGCCGTTCACACCAAAACCTTATCAGCGGCTATGTATCTCAAGGTATCGTGGAATCTAAAGTTTGGTGACGTTCTGTGCATTAGTTCTTGAGATACAGCTATCATGAGAATCATGAAAAACGTGGCATAGCAGCGCCACCGGCTGGCCAATTTACACCAAAACTTAATCAGCGTCTATCAAGGGGTCACAGAATCTGAAGTTTCGTGAAATTCTGTGCATTAGTTCTTGAGATATAGCAATCTTGAAAATCATGAAAAACGTTGTATAGCAGCGCCACCTGCAGGCCAATTTTCACCAAAAACTAATAGGCACTAATTCATATCAAGGTCTAACTGAATATAAAATTTTATTAAATTTCGAGCATTAGTTCTTGAGATAGAGCGCCCACAAATTTTTTGTAACATACAGACAGACGGACAGACTCACAGACAGACATTTTCTAAAAATAGTCAAAACGTGTTCAGGACCTTCTAAAACGTATAAATCCGTCGAAAACCGGAAGTCGAAAATTTTCATGAATCCAATACTTTCTTCTTGTAAAGATAGAAGAAAGTAAAAATGTGAAGCAGAATCAAATCGAAAACTCAGTAAATTCTTCGAAGAATTTTTCTACAACTAAAACGTTTAATAAGATAAAAAAATAGGTATTTACAATTCCTTTTACATATTTACACAACTTTAAATCATCTGGAGACACAATGCTCCATTTAATATCTATTCTCAAATTAATTGTTACATTTTTTGTCGAAATCAAAACATTCGAATCAAAACAAAAATCGGCTGCACTCCGTTTACAAACTTCAGAGTGTTCTAAAAGTGGAAGTTGAAGTTAAGGAAATTGCATAGCGCGTAGCGCTATCTAACTGCAATTATTTTTCTTCAGCATAAAAAAAAAAAAAAAGATTTGTCAAATTTAGGGTGGATTGGAGGAGGGGGGGGGGGTATTCATCCATTCCCAAAACTAATCAGGCAAGCGTCTTTTCAGTATGAACATATATCTAAAAATCGAACCAAAACAGTTAATTCAGCATGAAAATCCTATTTACTTAAATTAAGAGCCTCACCCCGATCTCCCCCCTTTCATAATTAACAAATGAGTCCCCGAAATCAATAATGAATCCCCAAAATCAATTCCTTGTCACTTTTTTTCCGGTAATTTTTTTCCCTCGTCACTTTTCTTCCTGTAATTTTTTTTTCCGTGTCACTTATTTTCCGCTTTTGTAGTTTATGTTACTTTTTTTCCGTTTATCGGTTACTTCACAAACTTGAAAACACCGACCTGATATTGATAATTCTATAAAAGAAATTTTTTTAAAATATCTTGTCTAAAATTCCATACATTTAAATGATTTTTTTTTCTTTTTAAGTAACAATGGAAACACTTGCTCAATAGTATTAATTGTGTGGAAGATTTTTTTTTTAAATAATTAATTTTCTTTTCAAGTTTTTTTTTTCTTTGCATTGGGTAACTAATATAAATCTATAAACACTGTATTTTATGTTTTTGATTTCAGTTACAGTTTTATTATTTATATCAAGATGCTTTCATTTTTAGAAGCTAATTTTTGAATACTTAATTTTATTTAATTATAATTATTTTTATCAATTTCCTATCAGTTAATAAAATATTGTCATATTATATCAGTTTATAAAATATTATTATCAAATCTTGTTAGTGAAATTAATTTTTAATATTTAATTTTAGTTATTAAATAATAATTTTATTAATTTACTATCAGTAAATAAAATATATTTTTTAAATCAATTCTTGTTAACGAAACTAATTTTTAATATTTAATACTATTTATTTATTCTATTATTTTTATTAATTTACTATCAGTTAATGAAGTATTATCATTTTTTAAATCAATTCTTGTTAGTGAAACTAATTTTTATTATTTAATTAATTTTTTTACAATTATTTTAATTAATTTACTACCAGTTAATAAAATATATTATCGTTTTTTTAATCATTTTTTTAAATGAAACTAAGTTTAATATTTAATGTCAGCTGAGGGTTATATTTTAATACTTAAAATGAAAGATATATTTTAATGCAATAACAACATCAATAAATCACATCATCAATAATAAAATTTTGGTTTTTAACATTCTTATTTATTCAATTAATATCTGAAGACATTAATGCCACTGATCAGAACATAAAAATACACTCTTTGTTACCACTTTAATTTTTAGTACTTATTTATGGACAAGTTCAATATTTAGCAATTCCTTATCTTTTTTTTCTCCTATGTCATGTTTTTTCCTCTCTTGTTTTTTTCTGTTACTTTTTTCCAATCCCCCCTTTTTTTTTCAAGATAACTTATAAAGCCACCCTCCCCCCCCCTCCCAAATCTCAATCCCGACAGAGCAATGAAGTCCAAATTAAAAAAAAAAAAAAAAATCATTTGTTTATATTTTAAAGTTAACCATGTATTTTATAACATACAACATACTTAATACTTAAATAAGTAATTTGTAAATAGGTAAGCTTTTTCTGTGATCAGCCTTAAAGTGTTCAAAGCTAACTTTTAAAGTTTTTTTTTTTTTTTTTTTTTTTTTTTGTTAAGGCCTAAAGTTTGTATATTTTTTCTCAAGTTTTGGATTTATTATAACATTCCTATGGCGAACCAATTCTCCTTGTTGATTGAAATCTTGAGAAAATCGATTCAACAACAGAATTTTCTCTTTTGTTTGATTAGCATAAAATGCATTTTTTATTTGATTTACATCCTTTTTGTACAAAGAAGAAGAAAAAAAAAGTTAAATAGCCTTTTAAATAAGACATAAGGTCAATATTATTTGTTTCTTTGTAACACTTTTTTTTAAATCTCTCCTGAAGGAGAATTGACTCATGTCAGGCAAAGCTTCCTATAATGGATTCAGAGAGGTGAGAGAGCGTGAGAGACACAAGCGTCTAAAGACAGCACCCTCACAAAATACACAAGGCACAAGTTTCTGTTTCGATCGCTCCTCTGACCGGTTTTCGTCCGTTTTCGACCACTGGCTTTATTGCGTGTGCGTTTGGACTTTGTCGTTACCTTAGTGTGTGCATATTCTGTGCAAATAGTTTTACAGTTTATGCTACTTTCTTTCTACATAATGTTAAAGTTTTCGTTACTCAAGTATTAATGTGCTATGAAACCCTTTGTTAATATTGTGAAGCTTTAATTTTTATGTTATAAAAGTTTCGAAACCTGTTATCTTTTCGGCAAGCTTGTGCTTCGAGCACGAAGCATTTACACTCAAAATGAGTTTATGAATTATAAAGATTGTTTAAAAGATTGTTTTTTCTTTATTTCTTTCCCTTTATTTCTCTTTTTTAATAATTTATTTAATTTATTATTTATTATTGTTATTATTATTATTAGTTTAAAAAGTTATAGAGCGATAGATTTATTTATGTTTATTATCTATAACATAATGGTAAAATATAAGTAATTTCAGATCCCCATGGAAATTAATAACCAAACATTTAGATGTATAGTTTTATTCTAAAAATACTTTCTCATTTCTTTCTTTTTTATTTTTTAATTGTTGATAGTTAAAAGAAAATCATGCGATAAATTAAAATGAAATTTCTCATATGATGAAATTATGTGCTTATTCATAATAATTTAATATAAAACGTAAAATTATTTTAAGAACATGCACAAAACATGTTTGGTAATTCAACTCAAATGTTTTCCATAACTAATGTGATAGTAAAATCAGCTTGTTTTGGAACAATACTCATTTGCATTTTTAACGTGATGTAGTATTGTTCCTCTCACCCTACGTTATCATAAATATATATAACATGAACTGTTTTATAAGTTTTTGAATATTTGATAGTTCAAACTTTAAAAGTAATCTGTATTTATTCCATCCGGCTGTTTTAATTTGTATAAAGACACAATGGAAGTGTGTGTGGGGAGGAGATGTGGGGGGGAGACACATAGAAATCAAACTCTGCTGAAATCAGGCTATTGCCTGATTTCAGCCGCCCCCCCCCCCTTTTTTTCAATGCATTCATTGGTTATTTTAATAAGACATAAATTCATTCCCTGAATAAATGTGATTTTTTTCCCTTATATCTACTTATATCACAGCTTATCATTTATTGTAAATTGTAGGAAATATTTTTATCCAGATCTGCAGTACCTTAATTTTATTAGTTTAACTAAGCTTTATGTGAGAAAATTTCATTAAATCCCAATAAATTGCTATAACTATAGATTAATAAGAGCTTTCCTAATGCATCAAAATTGAGTTCGTGATATTTCATGATACCATCACCGACATGTGAATATCAAACATTTATGTTAATTATTATCATTAATGTTTTTTATAGAACTGTTTTCCATTCATTTTCCATTTTTTAAGGCTATTTTCGCAAAAATTCGGTTCAAAATGTCCATTTTGACACTTTTCTAAAGGATCTATTGCGCTTGCCCCCTCCCTCTTTCTCTCTCTCTCTCTCTCAAAAAAAAAAAAAAAATAGTGCGATTAGATAGTTTTTGAACAACACTTGTTAGTTTCATTTATTTCCGAACAAAAATAAATTAAAACTTATGTGATAAAGTTGCATTTTTCGATTTAGGAGCACTCTTAATTGCAATATGCACAGCTAGTTCCACATTTTCAAAGGATTAGATAACATGCATAAACAAATAAATATTCATATTTAAAATGGAAGAAAGAAAAAAAAATATTATATGCCCCCTCCTATGAAAATGTTTACAGAAAAGTTTATTATATATTAAATCCATAATCACAAATTTCTGACCCGTCCTCAAAACTGTTTTCATTAGTAAATGCATGAAAATAGCTAGTATTTTTATTTAATTACTTAGAAATTAAACAGCTTTTCACATTTTACCATAGAAAATAAATTTCTTTTACAAAAAAAAAAAAAAAAAAAAAAAAAAAGGGAGGGTTTTTTTAATTTTTACATTTAATCTAATTTTCAACACACGAAAGTGATAGGAAAAATAGAATTATAATTCAAGATGCATGATAATAATAACAGTAATTATTCATTTTATTTAGAATACTTTTTAACGTAAATTAATATTATGACACGCATGATGTACTACTGATATTATGTTCTTATTATTTTTAGGGGATTCGTATTATCATATTAATCCTGTAAATATCAGGTAATCCCTATAATACATGTCTATTTCCATATTTTGAGAATTACCCTTACAAAGAAATTTTAATTTATAAATCAATATTTTAAAACGGAAAATGATCTAAACTTTTTTCTGCCTCTTATTTTGGTAATTTACATATTTTGTACTAATACAAATTTATGATAGTCCTAAATTATAATTTTTTTAAGCCCATTAAAAAAGTCCTTGACCACGTCGCAATACAAATTGAACAAATGAAAAAGTAAAGTAATTAAAAATTAATTTTCAAGTAATAATGAAGGCGGGGAAAAATTGCAGAAACTATTAAAGAATTTCTGAAATGTTTTCAAAATCCATAAATCTATATTCTGATAACTCTTTATCTATTATTTATTAATCTGTAGGGCTTTTTAACACATTTGAACAGCTTTTAAACGAATGTTTTAAGTATTCGAAACTAACGAAAGGGATTCATCTCGTTCGCATCGCGTAGACTGCACTACCACCGCTGAAGCCAACGCATTCAATAAAATCACTTTTCTCCCCCGTGAAAACTGGTTTTCGCTTCTTGAAAGCGAAACTTGTGCGCTGTGCATTCTGTGATAGTGCTGTCCCTAGACGCTTGTTGAGAGACCCCTTCTCAGGGTACAGTGTGAGGAAGCACAAAGGCAAGCAAAGTTCCTACCTTGGGGGTATTCACACATGTATGATTAGAGGTGCACGTTGTTATCTGGCATTTTGTGGTTCAAATTACCCATTGATTCTGGCGACATTTTCTCTCAAAGAACTTCCTCTGTTATACCATTATTTTTAACGTAAAAAGAAAATAATCGAAAGCTTTCCAATAATAGTAAACAGTATATTCTCTGAACTGTAGATGGAAGCAATGTGGAAAATACGTTGATTTTTAAAATACGCCTTTATCAAAAAGAAAAAAAAAGAAAAGAAAGAAAGAAGAAACACTTTAGACTTGTTTCATAAATAATTTAAATAAATATTCATCTTTTGACTGCGATAACAATACATTTTATTTTTTATTTGTACTTTTTCTGTTAAGAATCTTTTTAAAATTAAACAATCATTAAAAATGTTTTACCTATAAAAATACATAAAGAAATTTATTTTCTCTTTTTATTTATAATAAAATTGTTACTGTTTAGAAAAACTGTTAATTTTAAAAATTACTGTTTAATTTAAAAATTAATATATAAATGAAAATAAAACATACAACATACGCAGCATTAAATATTTAAAAATATATGTATATTTATTTACAAAATTTTAATTGAATCAACTCATACAAACTAAAATTATTATAGCTGTTACCTATAAAAGTTTATTAATTATTAAAGCTGAATTTTTATTATCACCCTATCATTGTTGTTAAACTATCATTTTAATGCTAGGCGTATAACGCGTGCCCACAAAATTTGATCTTTTTTTATATATTAAAAATGTGCGTTATAAGTCGGATTTTACTTTTTAATGTTATATGAAATGTTAAAATCTTACGTGCAGTAAATCAGTTTTTAACACATAAAATATTATATTCAGCATAGATTTTGAAAATTAAGAAAAAGAGAGGCAACCTTTAAGAAGAGTATGCAGGAAAAGGAATTAAAAATATTCATTTCTCCAACAGATACTTTAAATATATGAATGGAATCAAACGTCCATAGACTTAACATTACGGAGGTGAATTTCAAAGCTGAGTGACCAGTATCCTTTACGGCTGTTTTCTTCGAATTTCTCGTTTAAATTTAAATATTTTCCAGTTTTTTTTGCTATTTTTTTCATTGGATAGCGGAACTTGAATTTTAATAAGGCTGTTTTTTAATTTTTGCAGAATTTTTTAAAAAGGTATTTTCAGTTTCAAAACCGGTTCCAGATGTAAAAGTTAAAAAAAATCTATTCCGAAATTCGAAAAGTTAAGGATGTATTCGAAAAAACGCTTTTCCACCTTCAATAGCTCGAAATTTTCCGATACAATTTCAGACACATTTTTAAAAGTGGAAACATAAAACTTGCTGGGGGGATTTTTGAAGAGACGTATAAAGTGCCGTGAGATGTCATTTACTCTCAGTTCATTACAATTTGATTTATAAACAATTACCTTCTCACTAGGACCCTTTTTTTCGTCCCCAAAGCTCCTGTTTCGAAAAAATTAGTTCATGGTGCTGTTTTTGATTGCTTTTTTTGCAATATTTTCTGCATTTATCAAAGAATCGACAACCACGGCACGGCACCTTGTGTACTTTCTAAATAAGACAATTTGTCAGTTTGATGCATTTGAGAGCAAAAATGAATTTAAAAATAAATTGGAAAATATGCAGTTTGAATCGAAATGCATCCTTAAAGCAGCCAGATATTAAAGATCAAGCTTAGCTATCCTATACATAAAATAAAATAAAAATACTTTTAAAATATTTAAATTTAAACGAAGAAATATGCTTATTGGTTTAACATTATCGAGCCTAGTTTATATCAAAGTCTAACTGATTCTAAAGTTTTCTGAAATTTTGCGAGTTATTTTTTGAGGGTAGGCGGAAAAAGCGCACAGGAAAAAATCCCTGTCGGCTTGGCCTATAGGCGGAGGTAGATTTCGAAGAGTGCTAATTTCAACATCAAAAAATAAAATTTGATTACAGATACGTGGGATAGAATATGTATCCAACGATTGCATGATTTTCGTGTTAAAAAGTTGATATTTACCCGTAAAAATCACTGTTATGTCACGTAACTAATTATTATTTCCAAATCCCAAGTGAAATATTTTGAATTTCAAACTAATTATATCACTCTTAAATCCGACTATACCATGAATGAAATCGATACACGATGGTAGCTAAAAGATTGGTATATAGTATTATAATTTCAGAGCTATTTAACAAAAGTAAGTGTTATTTTTGATCAAATCTTGCGTAATGTTCACTCTGTGTATAAATTCCTAACCTTAAACTTTTGTACCGTAACCAGAACCTGTCTGTAACCTAACAGCGACTTAACAGTACCCTACCGTAAATTAAATATAACAGAAATGTAACCTAGCCTTCACTTTATCGTAATATATCCTTATTCTAACCATAACATAAATGCAATTTAACTTTAACCTAACTTTAACCTAAATAATATAATAGAAAAAAACCATTTTAAAAAATTACTATTTCTTCGTAAAATATGCTTCAGCAGTAATTCGTTTCTTTCAATTCGTTTTATTAATACAACATTCCTTCCTCGTGCTTTTGTTTGAGACATTAAAATTTCAGCGATAAACGGTTTAATATTGCAAACCTGTTTTTCGATTTACTTCGCCTCCACCTATCTTTTTCTCCATGGTGTACAGCAGCTGTGATTTAAAAAAAAATCCTCATTTAAACTGACAGTTTGCCAGTCTGTGAATTTTAAAGGTCTGTCCCAGCTTTTTTAATTATTTCTGCGAAAATTTTATGCAACCAATCAACCATAAGAAAATGAAAGGGAAAAAAAGCGAAAAAAAGGCGATTTTTTATAAGAGTGAGCTTTGGAATTTAATTAATTACTCAGTTAATAAATAGAATTTTGAAATTCTGAGCTTCAGGTGCATCAGGAGAGACATTGGGCTACTTTCAAAAAAATTTTGAGCTTCGTACGTGCTGTAGATTTTGCTAGCCATCGCAGACACACAGACACACACACAGACAGACAGAGCGTTTTGTTCTTTTATTAGTATAGATTTATTGGAAATATTTCCAATATAACGCTAACATTTCTAAAATACTGGAGTTTACTGGAAATATTTCAAATGTGATGCTAACATTTGTAAAATATTGGAAATATTTCCAATGTAATGCCAACATTTGTACACTATTGGGGATTCATTGGATATACATTCATTGTAACTCCAACATTTCAAAAATATTGGGGTTTTATGGAAATATTTTCAATTTAACACCAATATTTGTAAAATATTGAAGATTCATTGGAAATATTGCCAATGTAAAGCCAATATTTGAACAATATTCGGGTTACATTGGCAATATTTCCAATTTAACGCCAACATATTTACAATATTGGGGAATTCAATTGTAATATTTCCAATGTAACTCCAACATTTATACAATATTAGGGTTTCATCGAAATATTTCCAATGTAACACCAACATTTGTAAAATATTGGGGATTCATTGGAAATATATCCAATGTAACGCCAATATTCGTGCAATATTGGGGTTTCATTGGAAATATTTCCAGTGTAACACCAACATTTATTAAATATTGGGGATTCATTGGAAATATTTCCAATGTAATGCCACTATTCGTAAAATATTAGGAATTCATTGGAAATATTTCCAATGAAATGCCAATATTTGTACAATATTGGGAATTTACTGGAAATATTTCCAATGTAACGCCAATATTTGTACAATATTGGGAATTCATTGGAAATATTTCCAATGAAAGGCCAATATTTGTACAATATTGGGAATTCATTGAAAATATTTCCAATGTATTCCCAATATTGTACAAATATTGGCGTTACATTTGAAATATTTCCAATGAAATACCAATATTTGTACAATATTGGGGATTCATTGGAAATATTTCTAATGTAACGCCAATATTTGTAAAATATTGGGGTTTCATTGGAAATATTTCCAATATAACGCTAACATATGTTCTATATTGGGGATTCAGTGGAAATATTTCCAATGTAACGCCAATATTTGTACAATATTGGGAATTCATTGGAAATATTTCCAATGTAAAACCAACATTTGTACAATATTGGGGTTTCATTGGAAATATTTCCAATGTAACGCCAATATTTGTACAATATTGGGGTTTCATTGGAAATATTTCCAATGAAACCCCAATATTGTAGATATGTTGGATTTACATTTGAAATATTGCCAATATAACGCCAATATTTGTACAATATTGGGAACTCATTGGAAATATTTCCAATGTAAAGCCAACATTTGTACAATATTGGGGTTTCATTGGAAATATTTCCAATGTAACGCCAACATTTGTGCAATATTGGGGTTTCATTGGAAATATTTCCAATGTAACGCCAATATTTGTACAATATTGGGGTTTCATTGGAAATATTTACAATGAAACCCCAATATTTTAGATATGTTGGATTTACATTGGAAATATTGCCAATGTAACGCCAACATTTGTACAATATTTGTACAATATTGGGAACTCATTGGAAATATTTCCAATGTAAAGCCAACATTTGTACAATATTGGGGTTTCATTGGAAATATTTCCAATGTAACGCCAACATTTGTGCAATATTGGGGTTTCATTGGAAATATTTCCAATGCAAAGCCAACATTTGTACAATATTGGGGTTTCATTGGAAATATTTCCAATGTAACGCCAACATTTGTACAATATTCGGGTTTCATTGGAAATATTTCCAATGTAACGCCAATATTTGTACAATGTTGGGGTTTCATTGGAAATATTTCCAATGAAACCCCAATATTGTAGATATGTTGGATTTACATTTGAAATATCGCCAATGTAACGCCAACATTTGTACAATATTGGGAACTCATTGGAAATATTTCCAATGTAAAGCCAACATTTGTACAATATTGGGGTTTCATTGGAAATATTTCCAATGTAACGCCAACATTTGTGCAATATTGGGGTTTCATTGGAAATATTTCCAATGTAACGCCAATATTTGATCAATATTGGGGTTTCATTGGAAATATTCCCAATGAAACCCCAATATTGTAGATATGTTGGATTTACATTGGAAATATTGCCAATGTAACGCCAACATTTGTACAATATTGGGAATTCATTGGAAATATTTCCAATGTAACGCCAATATTTGTACAATATTGGGGTTTCATTGGAAATATTTACAATGAAACCCCAATATTGTAGATATGTTGGATTTACATTGGAAATATTGCCAATGTAACGCCAACATTTGTACAATATTGGGTATTCATTGGAAATATTTCCAATGCAAAGCCAACATTTTTACAATATTGGGGTTTCATTGGAAATATTTCCAATGTAACGCCAACATTTGTACAATATTCGAGTTTCATTGGAAATATTTCCAATGTAACGCCAATATTTGTACAATATTGGCATTTCATCGGAAATATTTCCAATGAAATGCCAATATTTAACCAATATTGGCGTTACATTGGAAATATTTCCAAGAAAACCAATATTGGCGCAACGTTGGGCCAATATTGGTTTGCTTATAGGGTAATAACTTAAATAATTTAATTTTTTAGCAAACTTGAGCATAAAGTTGTAAAATATTACTTACCACCAAACATATCTATATTTAAAAAAAAATTTCAAATAATGCCTATCTTTTAATGTCTAAGGTACTAAGATTCTTTTGTGCAGTCCTAAATACTCAAATCAAATGTTATGCAAAAGTTTAATTAAATTTTAAAACACATACAACTGATAACACTTTCAGCAATTATCACTCATAAACAGTACTGTAACTGAATTATTTCCTAAATCCTTGTAAATGAACAATAAATTACTATGAACACTATATTTTACAGTAAAGCACACTGTAGTGAAAAGTAAGATTCCTTACTTTTTTTCAAATTTATGATTTTTTTTTTTTTTTTTTATCGTTCAGAAAAAAAAGTTTCTAGTTTCATTGGCTAGGCAATTTGGGATGGTTATCAGCTTCAGTATGTTTGAAATATTTCAACATAATAACGTTTCCAAAATACATTGAAAAGATTATTCCCGTAGATCATGCATAATGAAACAGATTTTGAGTACTTCTGTAAGCAAATAATCAATGCTACACAATTTCTTTTCAATAGCAAATATGCTGCGATAAACGTAATAATGTACATCAATTACCTGACAATTTTTGTATAGGGTCATTCCACACCAAATGAGCAAACCAGGTGTGGCTGACATGTCACAGATTTTATTGAAAATCATCATATAAGTAGATCACAATCATTTACGAGGAAACGCAAAGTAGTAGAGTTCAGACTAGTTTATTTCAGTATAAAAATTTACATTAAAGTTGATACGAAATTAAGGTCTTGTGTACATGCTTGAAATTTCAAGTTTGATTATTAGCTTTAGGAATGGATAGATTGCAATAAAAATTATTTACACTTAAGAATGAACTATAAGTAACAGATTAGCATAATTTAGTAACTGTATTTTTATTTCATAATTTAAAAATAAATAAATAATAAAAAAAATCGTGGAAAAAAATAAAATATTTCAGTTATATGTTTTAAAATGAAGGACACTTTTTCCAAACTCAATTTTTTTGCCATTATAGCTAATTGAATATATTTAATACATCTATAATTTAATTCTTGCCTTTTTCATTCCTTTATGAGAAAAAAAAATAAATAGTGAAAACTGTTGATTAAAAATTCGAAATTTTTATCATTTTTTGGAGACGAATAAAAGCTTTCGAAAGTTTTAAACTCTTTGATATTACAGATAAAAGTGCATATTTTAAGTATACGGAGTTTTATTCTTGCTTCCAGTTTATTTTTGCCTCAAAAATATTTTAAATTTGTATGGAAGAAAACGATTTTATTCATAAAATTACTGTATTTTAATATTAAAATCAAGTAGCAAACATAGATGGCAGCACACATCTTTTTTTACAAAGAAATTTGCAAAGAAGCGCGTGTTTTCAAAGAAAGATTGTCTTTAGAATGTCACGAATATTAGTTTTTTGAACCAATTTTTGTTATGTTAGAAATTAAAAAGGCAGTATTGAAACTTTTTTAGTGTGTCATGGACTTATTTATTCTCGTGTATGTGTAATATTGTTGATGTAGAGCTTTCCTTTAATTATTTTTTTGAGGTAACATAAGAGGAATAATTATGATTTTGTCATTTTTTTTTAAGTTTCTAAGTTTTTTTGAAGATGAAGGAAATAAATAACAACTTTGAAACTTTGAGAATTCGATCTTCATACATAGTACTACATCTTGCATCAATTTCACAGATGTTTTTTAAATCCTTTTATTTTTATAACATTTCAAAATATTTAAAGATTACAAAATATCAATATTTGCAACCAATTTATGATTAATTATGATATTACCAGATTATTATTACTCATTAAATATAAAGATTGAAATCCAGACATTTCAATAATATATAAAAAAAACTTAATATAGAACTTGAAACTTGCAACTTTCGACGATTATCCGCACGCCATTCTATATCACAAGTTTTTTAAATGTCCAAAACTGATAAAATAATTTATTTTTCGTCAAAATATTGTGCAGACATACATTTGAATATGAAATGAACACGTATCTCAAATTTTATTAAAATCGGATTCTATGCAGCCACGGCTTTTTTTTTACATTTTTGCTCATTTGACATGGAATGACCCTATATGTACTTGAAACAGAGCAAGAACAGACAATTGGAAGAAAACGTTACAAACAGGAAAGTGATTAAAGGATGGTTCATTAATTTATAGTGATTTATTAGGCTACCATAATTGCTATGCTGAAGAACATTAACTAATATTTATAAATAGAATCTCAAATATGCAGCATTATTATTAACAATATAAAGTTAACTACATTTATGGATATTTTTACCTGCTTAAGAATAAAAGCTTGTTTAAATCAAACCTAATTATTCCTAGTTATTAAAAGAAATAAACTATAAGATTTCTGTATCATATGTAATTTTAATCTTAAACTTTTATACTGAATGAAAAAATTGGTGTGAGTTCACATTATAAAATATTCGCCTGTAATTCTAACGTTCCGATACCTCCATGTACACCTCAAAAATATCATTTACATGTAACAATAAAATTTGTACTAAAGTTATTAAAATGTGATACATCTTTATTAGAATTATGAGCATTCTAAATAGGGAACTGCAAGAAGTGTAAGTCACCGATTTTGACGAAAGTGGTATCTCTGGAAAGATCTCATCGAGAGCAGTAAAAAAACTCAATGGAACTACCCGTCGCAAATCAGCTGTTTTCGAGATATCCGACAATTTATGTCACGTAACTAGTGCATACTTAATGGGGGACTGCAAAAAATTTTTGTCTCGATTTTAATGAAAATTGTATCGTTAAAAAGATATCATTATGAAGGAGAAAAAACTCAATAGAACTACCCTTCGGAAATGAGCCGTTTTCGAGATATCCTATAATTTATGCCACGTAACTAATGAATACTGTTGTAGTGCGCACTTGGACTGCAAAAAATTGTTTTATCGATTTTGATGAAAATGGTGTCGCTGCAAAGATATCATTGTAATAAGTAAAAAACTCAAAGGAACTACCCATCTGAAAAAAGCCGTTTTCGAGATATCCGACAATTTATGTCACTTAATGCAGTTTCCCAGCAGTGTGCATTAGCAATGTGGCACAAATTGTCGGATATCTCGAAAACGTCTCATTTCCGACGGGTGATTCCATTGAGTTTTTTAATCCTCACGATTATATCTTTACAACGATACCACTTTTGCCAAAATCGAAACTAAAATTTTTTGCGGTCCCCGATTAAGTGTGCACTAGCTACGTGACATAGATTGTCGGATATCTCGAAAACGTCTGATTTGCGACGGTTAGTTCTATTGAGTTTTTTACTGCTCACGATGAGATCTTTTCAACGATACCACTTGCGTCAAAATCGGTGACTTACACTTCTTGCATTTCCCTAGTAAGAGATAAAAACTTAACCAATCTGAGACTGAAAGTTACACATAAAAAATATAATGTATTTTTAATCATGAATTTTAATGCATACACTAAAAAAATTACTTATAAATTAAACAAAATATAAAAGGTAAATTTTTAATCATTAGATATATAAAATCTAAAAATCTAAAAACTTTAATCCAATAAGTTTACGCTAAGCAATAGCCTTCCATAGAATTACAATTTCCAGTATCTAATGAAATAAATAATGAAATGAAATCAGAAGGCCACAGTATAAATTAAACTTGTTGGTTTAAGTCTTTTTGCTTTTAAATTTTTATTTATACTTAAACATTTCTGAAACTTTTAATTTATATTCTATGTCCACGCTTTTTGTAAATTTCTTAGTTTATTTGTTAAAGTTCAAGATTAAAGTTGCATAAATTATTTTGAAATATTTATAATATGCATTTGAATAAAGTCATTTATGCGTGGCATCAAAATTTATTATCCAAATATTAGAACGTGAGAAATCTTTACTAGAACTCGAAACTTTGCGAAAGTTTAAAACTTAAGCAATCTTAGACTTAAAGTGTCGGATAAATATCTTTCGCATGCAAACTTGAAACTGGAATTAAAAATCAATGTTCCGTTTTACCGTTCTTGTACGCGTAAAGGATGTACTAAATGTGACCACATTCGATGGGTTTTACGATTTATTTTAATTTAATCCACAGTATGTACAGACTCATTATGGAAATACATTACAACGGACAAATTACATTCAGCTTTATTTAATCAGAAAATGCTATTTCAGGAATGTGTATGTGACAAATGTTTTGGAATTGAATATCTCAAATGAGAAATGCACTGTATATTTCGCACGCAACAGAAGACTTCGTCTTCTATTTTCGAAGTCTTTGTATTTGCAAATGGAAAAAAAAAAATACGTTTTTTTTTCTGGCAATGAAACGAAGCGATCAGTGTTTTGTAGATTTTTAAAGTAATGTTCCAATATTTATTTACAAGTTTGAATGTTATACTCTCTCTTTACAGGCTGCCGCAGGCAACTACATGTATGTTCCGCTCACATCAGAATTTTTTTATGTGAATCTGATAGCATATTTCTCTTGTAAATGTTCTCGAAGTTTATATAAAGGATTTCTGTTTGGAAAAAACGGTCGTTTGAACTAATACGTGACTGTAATTGTATCTTTGCGGTTACTCCATTTACATCTTTAAAATGTCATTTCTGCGAGGCACTAGATTTTTTACTAAAATTATTAAAGTGTGATAACCCTGTACCAGAATTTGGATAATTTAAGATATAAAGATTTAACTAATCTAAGACTGAAAGTCACACATAAAGATTATACTAAAGTTTTTTTATAATGTATTTTGAATCTTTTTTATTTAAAAAGTAGACAAAACACAAAAGATAGTTTTCAAGCATTTAAAATATAAACCCGGAAAAACTAAAAACTTTAATCCAACAAGTTTACCGTACACTGCAGTCTTTTTCAAGGTACTATTTCCAGTGTCTATAAAATGAAATAAACAAATAAATGAAATCATAAGCCCGCAGCATAGATGAAATTTGTTGGTTTAAGATTTTTTACTTTTAAACTTTTATTTATAATTTAAATGTTAATTTTTTTTGGTTATGCTGTTTTCACGTTTTTTTTGTTAATTTCTTAATGTATGTGTTAAAGATCAAAACTGGAGTTACATATTTTTTTAATATTTGTAATAATATGCATTTCAGAAAAGTTGTTTACGCATAGCAGCAATATTTATTATTAAAGTATTAGTATGTGAGAAATCTCTACCAGAATTCGGATGCGAGACATTAAGACCAAAGCGGCTACAGACATAAAGTGTCGCATAAATATCTTTTGCGTGTGAATTTTAAACTGCAATTACAAGCCAATGTTCCATTTTACCGTTATTGTACGCTTAAAGTATATACTAAATGTGATTCCGCATTAGATGAGTTTTATGATTTATTTAAATTTAATGAACAGTATGTACAGACGCATGATGGAAATACATTAGGAAGGACAAATTACATTCAGATTTATTTAATCAGAAAATGTAATTTCAAGAATGTGCATATGACAAATGTTTTGTTAATCGAATATCTCAAATGAGAAATACAATGTATATTCCGCTCGCAACACATGTCTTCGTGCTCTATTTTTGAAGTCTCTGTGTTTGCAATTAAAAATTTTTATGAATTTTAATTTTTTCAGCTAATGTATCAGATAATTTACAGTAATATTTTTTTAGATTAATGTTCCAGCATTTATTTACTAGTTTAAATTTATAATTTTCTCTTTGCCGGTTAACACAGGTAACTACTTTTATATTCTGCTCGCATCAGTATTTTTCTAATACGAATTTTATATTATTCTTTTTTTATCTGCAAAAGTTGTTAAAGTATGTGTTAAGTATTGGTGCCTTGTGAAAGTGGTACCTGTTAAAATTAAAAAGTCCCCTGAGGCAGCTTTGCTTTAATTAACCATAATAGTTTTAACGATCCAATTCAGATTTTAAACAAATATGAACATTAAGTTCAAATTGATACTTTTTATATAACATAACCTTTTTGTAATTTAATTTATACTTTTCTGTGATTAATACATATTTATTAATCTGTGGTGATTTTTTAAGCAAATGTACGCTAACTGGTAATTATAAAGTGGATCTGACAAATGCAGATATATTAATTATACAATCAATCAGGTTAACTTTGCGCCAAATCAAGGTAACTTTGCTCCAACTTTGCGAAATTTGTCTAGTCTGCCATGGTGAAATCTTGACGAATCATTTTCAGTGAGCTACTTGACTGAGCGCTGCTATCTATATTTTAAGACCAAATCTTTAACATTAATCTAAGTGATATGGCACAGTTAAACATTTTTCTCTCTTGATCCAAAGTTACCTTGAAAGATCAAATTTACCCTGATTGACTGTAATAAAGAACGTTTATAAATGAGAATACCAACTTAACAGGATTTTTAACCCTCCAGGCGTCTTACAAATGGGTAAAATTGTAATATTGTTTTTTCTGAATTTTGTTTTAAATGCTAAAAAAATATGGCTCTTTCAATATTAAATAAAAAATTTAATTGCAAATATTAATGTAACCCTTGAGAGTATTAATCATTCTTTAATGCATTGAAAATTCATTAAATGTACAGAAACACATTGTCTTAAATTTTGAATATGGCTTATATTGCAGTGAAAAATGGAGCTTAGTGTACGGAATATTACGTTCCAAACACTTAGAGGGTTAAAAGGAAAACGAAAAACTAAAACCCTGTTGTTGATTGGAAATGAAAAATAACAGTTGTAAGTTTATTGAACACAGTTATAAAAGCCAAATTTCTTATGTTATGCTATAAGTGATATAGTATAATAATATGGCAAAAATACATTTTATTCTTATTATAATATATCACTTATAGCATAACATAAGTATTTTGATCTTTTAAAGGGCTGATTCATATTATATATAGCAGTTATATAAGTGTTCAATGGGAGCGTTTCCAGAAACACGAACGTTAGCGAAGTGGTACAATAATCCATCCAACACATTTTTCAGCATATATATATGCGTGTCCTAGTTGGAACGTTTGAAATTTCATCCGATATTTTATGTGGCCCCAAGGACCAAAAAATTATACTAAGAAATATTAGGGTTGAGTTACCGTACTGCCTCAATATTTTTCCAGATTCAGAAAAATCTCAGATTGAACACTTATAACTGTATTTAATTTAAAATTTCAATTGTTATTTATGATTTATTTTTTATTGAACACATACAATTGACTTGTGTACTCGACATCAGGTGACCGCTTATAAGTCATCGTCAATATGTAAGAACGGCATAGCACAAGAAAGTCTACAACACCAGACAACAAGTAGGAAATTTCAGACGTACAAATGAGGTGCGTTCATACTATAAATAAGTTTTTTAAATGAACAGTACTTCAGATACAATACATTATCCGAAATATTTTGTGTGCCTCTATAAATACTAAATGCTCATACAGGAATTAACTTTTAGTAGACCTCAGCAACGTATATCAATTTCATAAAATGTGATATAGTTTAATACAATTAAAACACACTTCAAACAAGGTTTCCTCCTATACCATTAGGTAATCGAATACTTTGTGCGGCCCTGTATATTAATTAATAATATTTTTGGCTCCACAGATTGTACGAAATATATATTTTTGTATATGTTTCATAGATGCATATAAAATTTATTATCTTCGAAAGAGTATAACATCATTAAAATGCATTTAAAAATCCTTTTTCCTATTGACAATAATGTAATGGAATAATTTTGATTGTCCGTGTAATTGAACAATACATCAGATTTTCACAAAATTTGAAATGACACGACAAAACTCAGTAACAATTATATATTTAAATTTCATACGATTCGGTTTAGTAGTTTTTGCGTTGTTATATGCGGACAGGCGCACAGACAGATGGATAGACTGAACGATGACTATTGGTGCTATGTGTTTACGAACGTATCTATTTACAGCCGGGAGATCCGAAAAATGTATGTAACGAAGCCAGCGGGAAACGAACCCACAACCCACATATGCTCTCAAGCAATTAACGGTATTTTATGTTAATCATTCTGCAACAATGGGTCATTTTTGATTTTAGATGAACAACAAAGTTATATTCGTATTGTTTTTTTAACCCCTGGACACCATATATTTTGGACACCACTAATATCTTACAATTTATTACTCCATCTTTTATCACTGATTATTCATTCATCAGATTAGGCGAAGAAAAGTATTTTAAAATACTGGTGTCCAGACCATTTGGAGCACCTATTTACGCGGGACACTATTTGTAAATTAGAATCAACTCTAGAGTGCAAAGGGTTAATAGCCCTCTAAATTTATGATATTTATTTATAATCTGCCTCTGTAAGCTTTACTATACATTTAAGCATACTATTTTTTGCTCAAAAATGCGAATTTGTTTAAAACAATTTTGGTTGGTGTTATTGAAATTTATTTCAAATATATTTACTACTATACATTTCAGAGAACCTTTTTACGCGTGGCATCAAAATTTATACTTAAGTTATTAAAATCAGAGAAATCTTTACTGGAATTTGAAGCAGTCTAGAGATAAAGACTTAAGTAAATTCAGACTTAAAATTTTGTATAAATATCCTTCACGTGTAACTTTTGGACTGTCATGAAAATTTATTGTTCATTTTTAAAGTTATTGTACACTTAAAGGATATAATACCAAATACAATTCCGCATTAGATGCATTTTATGGTTTACTCCAATTTAACAGGACATGTAAAGATAGAAGGTGGAAATATATTAGAAAGGGAAAATTACATTTAGCTTTATTTAATAAGAAAATTTAAGTTCACGAATGAAGACATGACAAATGTTTTGTTAATTGAATAACTAATATGAAATATGCAATATATATTTTGTATGTGACATTTGTCTCCATGTTCTATTTTCGTAGCTTCTCTGTTCTAGAAAAGAACATTAGCAAACAGATTGAAATCTAAAGCACTTTACCAAAGTGGCTTTGTAACATTTAAACTTGTTATGCTGTTTAAAAATAGGCATTCTAAACAACCTTAATTCTGGTAAAAATTAAATGGATCATAACCTTTTTTTTTAAACATTAGTTTGTCACTTTATTAAATTGAAAACATTTGTTACATTCATATTTTTGTAATTTCCTAATAAATAAAATTATACATTATGTAAAAATCACCATAAAATAAAGAGACAAAGCAGGACGCGTTTCGAGCTAAAACAATAATATTTCGTCACAAACTGAAGCAACACACGTGTCCGTCAGGAGTCAAAACAGCACGCGCTTTGAGCTAAAACAAAAACAGCTCATCATCAGCGGAAGCAAACACATGTCCATAACAAGTCCATAGAGTTTGTCCCCTTACGGACACGTATTTGCTTCAGCTGATGACAAACTGTTATTGTTTTAGCTTGTTTTTAAATATCCGACATAATGACCAAAATTTAAACTTGCACGTGAATAATAACCATATAGTGTATATTTGAATGCAAATAAAGAGATGAACTCACCGCATACTGTTCGATAAAAAGACAAAATCTTAAAATTTACTGAATATTAAGATATGGAACATTCGAAAAGAATAAAAACAAGTTTAAATTAATTATTTTATATTTTAGACTGATATATTTTAAACACTTTTCTACCTTGTCAAAAAATTGCTCAAAAATAAATAAAATTTTTAGCTAATCAGACTTTAATTACTTACAAATTGCTGCACAAATGCAACAGACGAAAACGAGTACATTTAAAATAATGCGCATCTTTTCTGAATAATTCAAGCAACAAGCTCGTTGTCTAGTTCACATTTAATGAAATTAAATTTTCTGATTAAGTTAAAACTGAATGTAATTTGTCTTTCTTATGTGTTTCAAGTATTAGATTTTTCAATTTTAAGTCCAGTCTAAACTTAATGGAGAAAAGACATTTAGGTAAAATTTAGAGTTTTATTTTGTAAATGAATTCAAAAGAATTTTCAGGCAATCCCCTTTGCTTATTTTTTTTTTTTTTTAATATTTTACTAGTGGGTTTTCAAAACAGAATTTTATTTGTAATCGAATCGCAAAAATGCTCTGATTAAATAGGACAAACGTTGCCATAAAATATAACTGGTAAGAATAATGAAAGATTTTAGCACCTTAAGAGACACGTATACAGGTAACTCGTCCTCAAGGTGTTAAACAGATTTTTCTCCATATTCTTTTGTAGCTTGCTTGTTCGGTAACTACTAAGCATTTTTTGCTAATTTAGATAGATGTCTGATTTTTTTTCAATCTTGTTATCCATGGTGTATTTAATATTTCTGTGCATGGACTTCTCTGCAATATTCAAATTTATAGTTATTTAATATATATTTAAATTGAGAGTTTGCTGAATTTTCTACATTTTTTAATATACACTAGGAAAAAGCCATATTAAATTTAAAATTCCATACATATAAAAATCTATGCACAGTTAGTATATTCTAATGTATGTGGAAAGAAAATCGAATCAAAAAGATTCATATTTATAATAGTAGTAAAAAATTTTTTTTTAAAAAAACCTTTTTTTTAATTTAGATTTTTGTAAAATAGGCTATTTTACAGGATTTTTATTTCTTATTTATTTTTGTATTAAGTATTATGCCACCACATTTATTACAGTATTAATTCAAAATTGGAAAAAAAAAAGTTCAGAGGCACTATTTTCCCTTAAATAATTTACTCTATGAATATAGATTCTTTTAATAATTGAATTTAATAATTTGAATATAGATTACTTCTTTTTATTTAATTGATTCATACCTCTAAACAAATGAATTTTTAAGTGAAAATTTTTTTAATTAGCTTGAAAATTCTTTTGAATTCATTTACTTTCTAATAAATAAAACACAAATTTTTACGTAAATGCCTTTTCTCCATTAAGTTTAGTCTGGCATTAAAATTGAAAACTCTAATACTTACAAACGCATTAGAAAGACAAATTACATTCAGTTTTAACTTAATCAAAATTTTTTATTTCAGTGAACTAGACAACGAACTTGTTGTTTGAATTATTCAGAAAAGATGCAAGTATATTCTAAATGCACGCGTTTTCCTCTGTTGCATTTGCGTAGCAGTTTGTAAGTAAATAAAGTCTGATTAGCAGAAATATGATATTTATTTTTGAGTAATTTTTTTGACACGATAGAAAATTGTTTTAGAAATATTAATCTAAACTGTCAAATAAAGCAATTCATGTAATCTTGTTTGACAAAAGATAGTTTTCGGAAGTACTTAAGGGTTGTTAAGAATGATTAATAAAATATACATTTGTACAATTAAAATAAAATAAAACTATCAACGTTTCGCGCTTTGTTCTGCGGGCATCTTCAGGAAAATATGATAATGAAAGGACTAAGTTTGCACCTATAACTTTGTACAAATGTATATTAAAATTCTTGTTTTCTGCACCACTGAGCAATGTGTTGTATTTTAATAAATACATTCTTATTAGTTAAAACTATTTTCTTCACATAAAAAGTAGTAGATTTTTGAAAGAAACCTTCTTTCAATTTATTCATATGTTTTATGGAAATATTTTTCATACATATGGATGATTTTCATTTGCTTTATCGGGATTGCGTACTTTCCAGAGGTAACACAAGGATTTCTTTTGAATATTTGTAAACAGTCAATACCATAAAACTGCATTACTAACATCATGTTGCGGTTTTTTATAGGCTATATTGAATATAACACATTTCATTTTACACATGAGATATTTTTTCCTTCAAAGAATAGAAATTTAGTTCTATTACGTCTAATATTATAATTTTTGAGAAAATCTGAATGTAGTCGAAGATTTTATTTTTTTTATATTTTGTTTCTATAGTTTTAAATACGAAAATTCTGGACTATATGAACTATAAAAATGTAAATCGAATAAAACATAACAAGTGAATATGGAAATTTGTAAGTGTGAATAAAAAAAGGATTTGGAATTTCCACATATAAAAATAGCGATTTCGATAGCGATATATCAAAAATATATCAAAATTTGCAAATATCATAATTTGAGGCTTGTCTGTAAAGAAATGTCGTTTGATTGTCATTTGATTAACATTTATTAGATAGTTTATAATAATACAAGAATTAAAATGTAGTTATTTAATTTTATTCATATTATTTTATGCTTGTAAATCACGTGAAACTTAAAAAAAAAAACTCTCAAATTTTCAGTTTTTTTTTCAC
This sequence comes from Maratus speculifer, assembly GCA_964019185.1. Taxonomy (NCBI): domain Eukaryota; kingdom Metazoa; phylum Arthropoda; class Arachnida; order Araneae; family Salticidae; genus Maratus; species Maratus speculifer. Next base: position 150,979,379 of record OZ025302.1, read on the forward strand.
TTGTTCAAAGTTGCCCGTTACTTGTTTAAATGTACCCATACATGGCACAAGTTTGAAAATAAATCTTTCAAGTTTTCATAATCTCAGAAATTATTTAATTTTATTTGCAAATGCTTTCTATTTCTAGTTCATATGATGAATAAATGCATTTTTTTAATATGCAACATTTAAAACGCAAGAAATATATTTCAAGTAAGAAATGCATTCATTCTCTTTAAAAAATTATCAAATTTTCCCCTCTCTCCCCTATATTAACCGTATAATAAAGCTCATAGTTATTAAAATTTAATGTAAAGAATAAGAAACAAAGCTATTTTCTTCACATAAAAAGTAGTAGATTTTTGTAAATACCTTCTTTCAATTTATTCATATGTTTTATGGAAATATTTTTCATACATATGGATGATTTTCGTGTGCCTTATCGGATTTGCGTACTTTACAGAGATGACACACACTGACAAGAATTTCTTTTGAATATTTGTAAACAGTCAATGTCATAAATATGCATTACGAACATGATGTTGCAATTTTGTATAGGCTAGATTCAATATAATACATTGCATTCAACACATCACATATTTTTTTTCCTTCAAAGAATAGAAATTTAGTTTTTTTTCCGTCTAATATTCTAATTTTTGAGAAAATCTAAATATGGTCGAAGATATTTTTTAAATATTTTGTTTCTGATGTTTTTGAATGCGAAAATTCTGGTCAATATAAACTAAAAAAAATGTAAATCAAATAAAATATAACATGCGGATATGAAAATTTGAAAGTGTGAAAAAGAAGTTTTGTAATTTTGTCATATAAAAATAGCGACATTATATCAAAAATACATCAAAATTTCCAAAAGGGATAACTTGATGTCTGTCTGTAAATAAATGTCATTTAAAGTTATTTTAATACATAATAATAAAATTATTTCTTTTCTTAAATATGTAATTTTAAAATTCCTTCTTATGTATTTATGTTCAAAGCATGAAATGGAAAAGTGTTATTTGATTCAACTGTTATTTGAAGAAGTGTATGTTAAAAATGTTATATGAAACATACTTAGCACAGTTATATTAGCTAAACAACTATAAGCAGTTCTCTAAAGTTTCTTTACTTCCAAATATTTAGTAGTATTTTAACTATATTTTCTCTATAGTTGAAAATGTACTTTTATAGAGTTATTTACAAAAGATTAAACTACCGTTTTAGCTAGCTTTTTAATTACAACAAAATAAAAATAAGATTGTTATTAGACAAAATATAAAAATGTAAATTTCGGAAATAAATAAAATAATTGTAAATAAATTCTATTTTATTTTACTTTTAAGTGTGCCTAACGTGTATGCAAACACCTCATATATATTTTCTCTATGTGATGGTTGTTACCGGCTTATGATAATATTCTGCTGTGACAGATGCTTGATTAGCGGCCTTGTTCATGCCTCGCCTGACAAATGCTATGGAGTAAAACGCATGCACTCTCTTCCCACTGCTACAGCTATGAACTGTTCTAACAGTTAATTACCATGTACCTCTGTGTAGACAATGTGGGACATAGGTATCAGGTCCCCGAGTAAATTGCTTTCGAATCTGTCTGAAGCGAAAAGCTTTCAATAATGTTTCAGAAAAGGATCACAATTCTTCCACTAATAATTTCATCTATTCCCTCTAAAGAGATTTTTTCGCGGGTTCCAATCTTCTTTGAATGGCAAAAATCCGAAAGATATGAATAGTACTATTCTTATCCTCATCTTCTTCTTTATGCTTAAAGGGACTCTTCACTCACTTGAAAACACCCGCAATGTAATTTTAAACCAATGGAAAGGTAGTTTTAAAATTTCTCGTTTAAATTTGAATAAGTTTAATATTTTTAAACGATTTTGTTTATATACGATATATCAGATGGATTTTTAGTATGGCTATTTTTAAATTTTTTGATTTCGGTTGCAATTTTTTTAATAAAAGTACTGTTATTTTCAGAACCGAATTCGAAAGTGAAAGTATCTTTTAAAAAGAAAATATAAAATAAAAAAGTAATCAAATTAGAGATCGACCTCAGCTATCCTTTTGAAAATATTTGAATTTAAACGAAAAATCCGAAATCTAGCTAAGCATTCGTTTAACACTGTGGGGTGAATGTTTTCAAGTGAATGAAGAGTCCTATTAAAGTCTTACACCAGTTACCTAAAGAGACGAACGGACACACAGAGAAACACACACACAGACAAACATTTTGTAAAAACATGTTTTTTTCGAATCTCTAACCCCTAAAACGTGTAAATCCGTCGAAAACTGGAAGTCCAAAAAAAGTGTCGGTTACAATACTGTTTTCTATTGAAGATGGAAGAAAGTAAAAATGCACTTGCAAGAGTATAATTTAATTATCATTTTAGTTGAAAAGAAACATCTTACATGTCTTCCAAGATATTTAAATTTTAGAATAATTATGTTTTTGTTGATTTTTAACGGATATAATTTATATTTTACTATTTAAAACTCACTGGTAAAGTTAAAATTGAAAAATGAGTTCTTTTCCTTCTTCCACACTGAACGACTTCCATGAGGATCTGTACTTTATCTTATTCTGCGAAGGAAGCGGAAAGCATTAATTGGCACTGCTGGGCTATCTACAAAAACATTTTTTCATCATCCTAATTACTAAATATGTTTAATGTTTGTTTTTTTTCTATATTACATTCATTTTCTGCTACAAATGGTTTAAAAAAACTGTATTGTATAAAGCTACTGTAAGATATAGAATGCTTTGTCTTCACGAAACATGCAATAGATTATAAAAAACACTGAAAAATTTTAAGCAGATTTTTCTATTCTTTGACTTTTTTGTTGAGTTCATAATTACATAAATATGTAACACCTATGTTTGTCGTTCAGTCCGTCCGTCTGTTTTTAACGGAGCTAAAACTACACTGTAAAAAAATCTGTAAAGGTACTAAACATTTTCTAGGAAACTGGGATTCCAAGAACTTTACATGTAACGGTAACAGGAAAAATTCATGTAATCGATTCTGAAACTTGAATTTCTGTTGTTACCGTTACAGGGAAAGTTCTTGGAATCCCAGTTTCCTAGAAAATGTTTAGTACCTTTACAGATTTTTTTTTTACAGTGTACCCAACTGAATCATTTGAAATTAAAAATATTTAACCGTTGGATAATTTTGTCGAGTTATTTCAAATTTTATGAAAATCACATGCATAGTTTAATTACAGGGACAATCAAAACTATTCCGTTAGATAAAGTTCAATGGGAAAAAAATGTTTCAAGTGCATTTTGATGATGTTACATTCTTTTGAACATAGTAAAATTGAAATGCATAGATGAAATATATACTAAAGATACATTTTCACCAAACTGTGATACTGAGAATACTTGTTATTAATTTATAGGGTCTCACAATTGTATTCCATTACATAATGGTATAGGTAAAAATTGTTAGGGGATGTTTTAATTACAAAAATACTGTCAACAAAAATGCTTCTTTTTCCATCCTCCTAATTAATAAAGATGTATAACATCTTTTTTATTTATTTTCTTTTACAAATGGTTTTAAAATATTCTTATTGTATAAAGCTGCAGTAATATATAGAACGCTTTTTCTTCGCAAGACCTCTACTAATTACGAAAATATTTGAATTTTTTAAAGCAGTTTCGTCTATACATCACCTTTTTAGATGCGTTTGTAATTATGTAAAAACATAGTACCTATAATCATAGTTCAGTCCTTCCGTCTGTCCTTCCGGCAATGCGTCCAACTCCATGTAACACTGCTAAAACTACTCAATTTAATCATCTGAAAATTAAAATATATAACTGTCTCATAACTTTGTCAAGTCATTTCAAATTTTATGAAATTTGGATGTATAGAAATTAATTTGAATATTATAGAAATTAATTTTGAAATGAATTTTAATTTGATTCTGTTTTGTATTATTTGAAATTCCTGTACGAAAATTGAATGCCTTAAATTTTTGATTTATCTAATGTTTTCTATAAAGTATTATCCTATTTGTAATTCCTAATAAAAACTGCTAAGATTCCTTTTCTTACTTTTAAAAAATTGAATTTTTTTATTACACATTTTAGAAAAAAAAGCATGCTTTCTTTCTCATGTATATATACATGTAATTTTTTTCATTTTCATCCATTTTTCAGTTCAGTTGTATCTATTTTATGTTCAGTTGTCCATTGTTCAGTTGTCTCTATTTTATATTTACAAATTATTGTATTTTATGAAAAAACATATCTTAGATTTAAAAAAAATATATATTAGAAATGAAAAAAGCGTTAATTTGCAAAAGTATAGTTTAATTATTATTTTTGTTGAAAAGAAAGATCTAACATGTCTTCCAATATATTTAAATTTTAGAATAATTATGATTTTGTTAATTTTAAAACATGTATAATTTATATTTTACAATCTGAATGTCCCAGCTAAAATTAAGTTGAAAAATGAATTATTTTTCTTCTTTCATTCTAAACTACTTCCATGAAGATCTGTCTTTTTCTGCGAAGGAAGCGGAAAACATTAATTGGCACTGCTGAGCTCTCTACAAAAATAATTCATCATCATCCCTGTTAAGAAATATACTTAACTTTGTTTTTCTCTTTTATTTAATTTATTTTCTGTTACAAATGGTTTTAAAAAATCTTATTGTATAAAGCTGCTGTAGGATATAGAATGCTTTTTTCTTCACAAAACTTGCAAAAGTTATGAAAATGTTTGAAATTTTTTAAGCATTTTTTTAAGTTGCGTTTGTAATTAAGTAAATCCCTAGTACCTATAGTCTTCATTCCATCCGTCCATGTCTAATTAACAGTGTAAAAACTACCCAACTGAATCGTTTGAAATATAAAATATTTAACTGTTGCATAATTTTGACAAGGTATTTCAATTTTTTATGAAAATCGGATTTATGATTACAGGGACACTCAAAAGTATTCCGTTATATCACGGCCAATTGTTAAAAATATCGAATCAAATGCTTTTTAATTATACTACACTTTTTCGAACAAGTCGATATGCATTTATGAATTACATATTAAAATATATATTCTGTGCAATCTGAGGGGCAAAGGATATTTCTTATTAATTTACAGTGCTACTCAACAGTATCCCATTACATAATGGTATAAAGGGGAATCTATTTCACATCTTAGGAAATTGATATACGGAGTACATTAATTAGCACTGCTACGACTTCTACAAAAATACTTTTTCATTATCCTGATTTAATGTTTTTTATTAATTTTTTTCAGCTACAAATTGTTTTTAAAATAATCTTAGTGTATGAAGCAGTAGTAGGATATATCAAAATATTTATTCATATTCCTACCCAAAAATTATGAAAATGTTTGAAAACTTTTAAACAGTTTTTACTATACTTCGTCTTTTTAGGTGCGTTCGTAATTAGGTATATACTTAGCACCTTTTTGCCTTCGTTCAATGCGTCCATCCGCATATAACAAAGAGATAACAACCGAACGGAATCTTTTAAAATTTAAAATATATTACTATTGTATAAATTTCTCGAATCATTTCAAATTTTGTGAAAATTGGATTTATCGTTTAATTACAAGGACACTGAAAAGTATTCTCTTACATTACGGTTAATGTCAGAAAAAATATTTCAAATACACTTTAATATTGTTAAATTCTTTCGAACATAATGAAATTAATATCCATTTATGAAGTATATACTAAAATATATTTTCTGTACAATCTGTGGTGCAGAGAATAAGTTTTATAAATTTACAGGGCAACACAAAAGTATTCCAGTACTTAATGGTATAGGGGGAATATTGTTTGTGGTTTATTTAAATTATATTAAACTATTTTACGTTTTATAAAAATGGTATGTGTTGTTGACAACTAATACAAGTTTCTTGCTGCGTAATACAAAACAGATAGTATTTGCGCAATAGTATATACGCAAAAGATTTCGGCTACTATGGTATATCGGAAGAACTGTGTACTATTACAAAATTATTATTAATTAGATCTTATTACAAGATCTGAATTTAAAAAAAAAATATCTTGCGAGCGCAGCTTATTTTCTACGTTTGACGTATAATTTTCGACTTTTTTTTAATCTATAATACTAGTTACGTAAAATGTTCTTTTATTTCAATTTATAAAAAAATTTCAATTTTGGGTGGAAAATTATAATTTATAAATAAAAGGAAGCAAGTTCTGCATATTTTTTCTTTATTTAACCTTTATTTCACATTTCCTTTTCTCTTTATCATATCAGAATCTTAACTTTATACTTAATATATTTTTTCTTTTCGTTTTAACTATTTTTAATAAGAGAGTGGTGCCATCTTGGTTAAAATTTTTATTTCCTCTATATGACTTTAGACAGGAAATTACGAATTTTTTTTTAAAGGATTAGGCTAGTTTTCGCTTATTTGTAGAATTAATAAGCATCGTGCATGCTATTATCACCAGTCTCTGTAATTCTGGTTACTATAATTTATTACTTTTACAAGTGCTATCATCGATACCTTTTTGACATCCATGTATTAAAGTTGAATACGTTAAATTTTGACTTTCCTACTGTTTTCTATAAAGTATTGCTTTATTTGTATATCATAATAAATATTATAAATGTTAATTTCTTACTTTTACAAAATAAAAATTTTTAATTACACATTTTGGACAAAAAAAAAAAAAAAAAAAAAAAAGTTATGTACATATATTTTTTAGCATTTTCGTCCATTTTTTAAAAATAATTCCGTTCAGTTGTATCTATTATTTTTTTACAAAGGATTAAATTTTATGAACAAACTGCATCTTAGATTTTAAGAAAATGTATTACAAATGAAAAAAAAATCATTAATTTGCAAGAAAATTATTTACTTATCATTTTAGTTGAAAAGAAAGATCTTACATGTCTTCCAAAATATTTAAACTTTAGAATAACTATGCTTTTGTTAATTTTAAGACGGTTAGAATTTATATTTTACTAATTTTCAATGGCAAAGTTAAAGTTTAAAGATGAGTTATTTTTCTTCCTTTATTCTAAACGACTTCCATGAGTTCTGTACTTTATATTTTTCTGCGAAGAAAGGGGAAAACATTAATTGGCACTGCTGGGCTGTCTACAAAAATACTTTTTCATCATCCTAATTAACATTTTTTAAATTATTTTTAAAATTATTTTCTGTTACATTTTTTTTTTCTTTTGAAATACACTTATTGTATAAAGCCAAAGTAGGATATGGAATGTTTTTTTCTTCAAATAACTTTCAAAAGTTGTAAAGAAAATATATTATTATTATTATTATTATTATTATTATTACACTTTGCTTTTTAGGTGCGTTCGTATTTATGTAAATTCGTAGCATCTATAGTCGTTCAATCCGTCCGACTGTACGTAATACAACAAATCGTCTAAAATTTAAAATGTATAACTGTTAAATAATTTTATCGTGCCATTTTATATTTTATAAAAATTGGATGAATAATTTAACTACAAGGATACTTAAAAGTAATCCGTTACATTACGGCCAAAGGGAAAAAAAATGTTTCAAGTATATTTTAATGATATTGCACTCTTACGAACAAGATAAAAATGATATGAATCTATGTTGTATATTCTAAAATATATATTTTTTAGAATGTGTGGTGCAAAGAACATTCTTTATTAATTTACCAAATCACACAAGTGGATTCCACTCCATAATAGTATAGGGTGAAACATTGTTTGGGTTACGCATTAATTACATTAAAATGTTTGGCACTTTTTTGAAAATGATATGCATTACTGATGTGTATTACAAGTTACTTTCTATATGATAGAAATCAGATAGTATTTACAGTTACACACAAAAGATTTCGGCTAGTATACTGTACTCGAAATATTGTATACTCTTACACCAATATATGAATATTTTTAAAACATTATTATAGTATGAACCCCCTACATTTGCTGCGATTGACGTGCAATCACTGATTTTTTTTATAATCTGGATTATTTGAATAAAAAGCTCTTTTATCTCAGTTTATTAGATTTTTTACTTTTAGACAAAAAAATATAGATATATATAAACGTAACCAAGTTCTTAATATACATATTTTTTTTCTTTATTTTACTCGCTTTTCACATTCTTTCGTTCCTTTAGCACATCCGTATCTTAACTTTATACTAATCAATTAATTTATTACCATTTTTCTTTTCTTTTAAAATATTTATAATAAGAGTGTGTTTGTAAGTTGTTTGGGTTATACTGGTTAAATATTTTTATTCATCGTTATGACTTTACACTGTTAAAAATTTTGTGATACTTTGAACCGAAATTTGATGCTTAGTAGCTGCCACCATAAGATGGTGAAATCTTGTTCCAAGATATGGAACTTCGGTTGAACCATAGTACCATTTTTTAAATAATATGGTGTAAACTCGTTCCAAGATTTGGAGCTTCGATTGAACCATCCTATAGTGACAGCTGGTAATAGCACCAAATCTTGGTTCAAAGTAACACGAAATTTTTAACAGTGTAGACAGGAAATTGGCGAACACGACGTTAAGAACAAGCTAGTTTTTGTTTACTTGTAAGATCGTTTTTAATCATCATCGTCACGCGACTATCACTATTCTCTGTAATTCTGGTTACTTTAATTTAATTAATTTTAATTGCTATAATCTATATCCTTTTCAAATTCCTCTATGAAAATTGAATGCCCTAAATATTTGGCTTTTCTGATGTTTTCTATAAAATATTGTCTTATTTGTAATTCCTAATAAAAATTATTAAGGTTCTTTTCTTACTTTTATAAATTTGAAATTTTTTATTAAAAATTATAGAAAAGAAAAGGCGCGCTTTCTCTCTCACGTATATAGACATATAACATTTTCATCATTTTTTTTAAACAATTATTCCGTTCACTTTTACCTATTACTTACCCATCATACGTAGTATAGGGTAAATTTTTTTGACGGATTTACACGTTTTAGACACTGAAGATTTCGAAAAACACATTTTTAGAAAAAAAATTTGCCGTCTATCTGTCTGTCTGTCTGTCTGTCTGTCAATCTGTCTGTCAGTAAACGCTCTATCTCACGAACAAATTGAGATAGAGACTTGAAATTTTGTATGTACTTAGTATGTAAGAATGGGACGATGCCTATTGAATATCAGCAACCTCGATTATTCGGAAGTATTTTTTCCGGATTCTCGAAAAATTCGTTCTGATGAAAGGTATATAAAAATTTTCGAATTTTTTTTATTTTAAGGGATGTATGCAAAAGGCAATAAAAAACATAAATTTTGCATAAAGAACGAAGTCGATCGGATTATTAGTTGTCGAGATATTTGTAATCCTGTTTTCCACATTCTTCGATTTTTCATGATCATGTATTTCATTCAAATTTGAATTCAGAGGTATATTTTAATTGAAAATGAGATGCTTAATCCAACGCAGCAAACTGTTAGTTAATATGATTATTATTTTTGGAGTTATAAGGATGTTTCTTTTACGTAGTTTGGTACTTCTTGAGTAGTTTGGCGTTTTATATAATTTGTTGAAATTGGTGAATCAGCAATTCATTAATAGAGTATTACTATGTGTATTAACAACATTTAAATTTAGTTTTGGAATTGAAATACATTGTATAAATAGTTTTCACATATTTTATTTTCATATGCATATAAATGATGGGTAAGTATTACGGTGGCCTCCAAAGACAAGTTTTATACTTACAAAGGTTTATATTTTATGAAAAAAACTATATCTTAGATTTTTAGAAAATATATTAAAAAGGAAAAAAAAGCGTTAATTTAAAAAAGTACAATTTAATTAATATTTTAGTTGAAAAGAAAGATCTTACATGTCTTCCAAAATATTTAAGCTTTAGACTAATTACACTTTTGTTAATTTTGAAACGGATATATTTTACTATCTTAACCTCACTGGTAAAGTTAAATTTGAAAAATGAATTTTTTTCCTTCTTCCACACTAAACGACTTCCATGAGGATCTGTACTTTATCTTTTTCTGTGAAGGAAGCGGAAAACATTAATTGGCACGGCTACGCTGTCTACAAAAATACTTTTTTCGTTATTCTTATTAATAAATATGTTAATTATTTTTTGTTACAAATCGTTTTAAAGTAATCTTATTGTATAAAACAGTAGTAAGATATCACACACACACATAATTTTTTTCACAAAATTTGCAAAAATTATGAATTTTTAATCAGTTTTTACTATATTTCGCCTTTTTAGGTGCGTTCGTAATATGTAAATAGTTAGCAAATATTGTAATCGTTCAGTCCGTCCGTCCTCATATGAACGAGAAATAACTACCTAATTGAATGTTTTAAAATTTAAAATATATAACTACTGTATAATTTCGTCGAGTCATTTCAAATTTGATAAAAATCGGCTGTATAATAATTAAAATCAACGTTTAACACACAATAAATAAAATCATGCTACAGACGTATACGTTTCACGAGCACCAGGGCTCGCTTCCTCAGTGTACCAAAGGTAAAAATGTTTAAAAACAGAACCCCCCCCCCCCAACTGACAGCAAGTCAGAATCCAAATGATCGTAAACACAGTACCAAAATATCAACAAGTCTCAGCAACCAATAAGATTAAACCGGAAATGAGGTGTTATGACATAATAAATCTAACCAGAAAGTTGAGATGTACGGTATACTTGAAAGATCATTAACCAAGGAGTTTTTTACTTTATGTATATGGAGTGCTTCAAAAAAGTCTAAGTCTAGCAGAGTAGTGCATTTTTGGATAATAGTAGCTGAGGTAAAATTAAAATTATGGCTCTCCTTCCAACAATGAGAAGCAATAGAGGAGTTCTTTAACTCTTTTCTTTTAACATAACCTATATGTTCGGCGACTCTTTTTCTGAGTTTACGTTTTGTTTGTCCAATATAGGACAAACCACACTGACATTGTATATTGTAAATACCCCAATGATCCAGAGGAGAAATTTGATCTTTTAATTGAGAAAAGGTTAATTTATTGACTGGTTTAAATATTGCTTTGAAATCATAATGTTTCAAAATATTTGCAACTTTAAAGCTAATGCTTTGATGGAACGGTAAAATAATTAGACTAGAATAAGAAACTGGTGTAGCAGAAGAATCAGGATCATCGAGATGTTTATTTAAACTTCGAGAAATTAATTTATTGATATATACAAACTGAAGCCACGATCTATAGCAACTGATCTAATGTAATTTAACTCATCACTAATAGAACTGTTATCTAAACAAATTAAGTGAGCTCTATTAATTAAATAGAGAAAAGCAGAAGCTTTTTGAAAAGGGGGGTGACATGAATTAAAATGGGGGGGGGGGAGTGCGGCAGCAAAGGGTTTACGGTAAACACGGGTGTCAAATGAGGTTAATTGACGAGTGACTAAAACGTCAAGAAATGGCAATTTATTATCGTTTTCGACTTCATAAGTGAATTGAATGACTGAATCTATTTGATTTAAAATGGTCAAAATATTATCAGCAGGAGAAACAGATGAGATACACGGCGTTACGAACTAGAAAGTTTTCGTTTATTTATAAGATTTTTTTTATTAAACATCGTCCACGCTACTATCGCCAGTCTCTGTAATTCTGGTTACTGTAATTTAATTACTTATAAGTGCTATAATCTATTTATTTTTGAAATTCATGTACGAAAATTGAATACCTTAAATCTTTGGCTTTTTTAATGTTTTCTATAAAATATTATTTTATTTGTAATTCCTAATAAAAATTCTTAATGTTCTTTTCTTACTTTTTTAAAATTGAAAATTTTCATTACACATTTTAGAGGAAAAAATACGTTTTCTCTCTCATGTTCTTATACATGTAATTTTTTACATTTTCAACAAATTTCATAACTATTATTATATCTATTAGGTATTTAGTAAGTTTTAGCTTTAATGATGAAACTACATCTTAGATTTTCAGAAATCGTGTTAAAAAATAAAATAAAATATATTATTTCGATCAAATAAAATATATTAATCATTTTAGTTCAAAAGCAAAATCTTACATGCCTTCCAAAATATTTAATCTTTAGAATAATTATGTTTTGTTAGTTTCGAAACGGACATAATTTATATTTTACGATCTATAGTAAGTGGTGAATTTAATGTTGAGAAATGATTTTTTTTTTCTTCAACTCTAAAGGACTTCAGCGAGGATCTGTAACATTATCTCTTTTTTCAAAGAAAGCGGAAAACATTAATTGGCTCTACTGCGCTGTCTACAAAAATACTTTTTCATCATCCAGTTTAACAAATATATTTAGTGTTTTAGTTTTATTTTATTTCCTGTTACAGATGGTTTTAAGATAGTATTTTAGCATAAGTCTGTAAAAGGACTTAGAATGCTTTCTCTTCATAAAACCAATGTACAATATTAAAAAAAGTTTGAAAAATATTTTAAGTAGTTTTTAGTAAAGGTTGTTTAATTTTTTTTATTGTTTGTAAAAGCTGCATGAAAATTCCTTTTATCTCATTTTTTAATTTTTTTCTCTTTTTTATTATAATAAATTATTACTTATAAATCAACATAAGCAACTTGTTAATATACATTTTTTCAAACGTTTGTTTAACCCTCTTTTGACATTCCCTCTTCCTTTTATTACATCATAAAATTCATACTGTTCAATTGCTTTATTATATTTTTTTCTCCGTCTTAAATATTTGAAAGAGTGGGATCATTCCACACAAAATGAGCAAACCCGCTATGGTTGGCTGAAATTTCACACATTGTAAGGAAAATCCTCACATTATTTAATTATATCTATTTATGAGTAAATGCAATATAAGAGATTTTTTTGTAGTATTTTTATCTACATGTTTAAATTTTCAATTTTGATTATTAGCCTTAAGGATTGAAAATCTATATTAAAAATTATTTATAATTAAGAATGAATAATAATTAACAGATTGTCTTAAGTTAGTAATTTTATTTTTATTCCGAAATGAGAATGTGTGTAATTATCGAAAAAGTTTGAGTGAAAATTGCAATATTTGTATTATTTGTTTAAACATGAAGGACAGCTCTTATAGTTTTATTTTTTTGACACAATAGTTAAAAGTATATATTTTAAATATCGAAACTTCCATTCCTGCTTTTTTATACGCTAATGAGAAAAAAATGGTAAAAAAATGTTCAAGTAAAAATTCAGTATTTCTATCTGTTGTTTCAACGTAAAGGAAGCTCTCAAATATTATTTAAAATTTTTTTGACCTTATAGATAAAACTATATATCCCCCTATCTACGGGGTGAATCGGAACACCATTAAAAAAATAAATAATATCTATCTAAACAGTAAAAATGTTTCGTTTTTGCTTAAAAAGTAAAGAACAAAACAAGACCGAAGTTTCTAATAGAAAAAAAAAATAATAAAAAATCAGTTATTGCTTTTTTTTAACGTTAAAGTTGAAAATTGTTCCAATTCACCCCATTTTACGGTAAGGATTTAAAAGGCAATCATGAACATTTTTAAGCATGTCATGGTGTTGTTGATCTTTACGCATTATTATTATTTTTAAATATCTGACTTTTTCTTCATTTAGATTTTTAAGCTTATAAAAAAGGAAAATTTGTAATTTGATTTATTTTTTAAGATGAAATAAGCAGGGAGCAACTTTCAAACTAGAGCCTCTAGATCTTAATGTGTAACACTAGAGCGAACATCAATTTCACATATGGTTCTGAAGTCCTTTGATTTTTATAACGTTTTTAATTTTGCCAAATTATTAATTGATAAGATTAATCATAGCGTTACAAAATTATTATTATTAAATAAATATGAATATAATTTTGCAGAATTTACAAGATCATAAATGTTTAATTTATGTTAAATAGATTGTGAAATATGGAACTTCATATTTGCAATTATGAATGACTGCACTCATGCCATTCTATGTTACAAGTTTTTTAAATGCCGAAAACTGCTAAAATATTTTACTTTTTGTCGAAACATATTGCAGTGCTATATATATATGTGTGTGTGTATATATACAGGGAGAGAGAGAGAGAGAGCTCTGAATAGGCTGATTTTATGGTATTCCAACAAGAACTAAAGCAAAAATAAAAGAATAAAAATTAAAAAGGATAATTTATCGGAAATCACTTATCATACACGTATTTAAATGTTTATAATATATTTCATATCATTTATATCATATTTCATACAGTATATTTCATATAATTTTCTCGTTGAAAATAAAAGAGATTGCAGCCATCTACATAATAGATAAATAAAATACTATTTCCATATTTATACAAAAAACAGGGTGGCGAGTGGTTAGAGAAATACAAATTTAAATAAAAAGAATATTGCCCAGATAAACTGATGGCATTGAGCTCACAGGCTACGCATACTAATTGTACATGACAGCATTATATTTTCAAGGGTTGATTCCGTTCGAAAAGCAAATTAAGAGGAGGAAACAGCTCCCTCCATTTCCCTTTTTTTATACTTAATCATTGAACCCCTTAAACTAATCACGGATGTACTTTATAATAATAAAAAAAACTGTTAAATATGCATTAAAAACCCATCTACATCAAGTAAAGGTAGGCGCATTAGCCCCCCGTTCCCCCTCTTTATACTTATTCAATGAACACCTAATGCTAATCACGGAGGCGTCTTATCAGAAAGTTACTATATCTAAATTTTGAACGATAACTGATAATACTGCATGAAAAACACATTTATAAAAAGTAAGGTGAAGGGCATGAGCCCCCCGTTCCCCCCGGTATACATATCGAATAAACTTCAAAAACTAATCAGGGAAGCGCCTTATCAGAATATATATATATGTCCAAAATTTCAAGTGAATCGGATATTTTTATCATAAGTTATCGCGTTACGCACATACACACATGCAAAACGGACGGGCACATAAGCTCCCAGGCTTTGATAGCCTGTGAGCTAATAAGAAGAATATTGCCCAGTTAAACTGATGACATTGAGCTCACAAGCAATGCAAACTAATTGTACATTACAGCCTTATATTTTCAAGGGTTAATTCCGTTCGAAAAAAAACTAAGAAGGGGAAACAGCTTTCCCATTTCCCCTTTTTTATACTTAATCATTGAATCTCCTAAACTATCAAGAACATGCGTTATCATATAAAAAATCTGTATCCAAAATTAGAAATCGGATAATTCTTAATAAAAACCCATCTTGCATTTATATAATTTAAGAGGAGTTATCCTCTCTTTTATACTTAACCATTAAACTTCCAAAACTATTCAGAGATTTGAACGAAATCTGACAATTCTGCTAGAAAAACCTATTTATATAAATTAAGGTGAGGGGCATTAAAACCCCCGTTCCCCCTGTTTATTCTTATTAAATGAACACCTAATAACAGTCACGGAATCGCCTCCTCAGAGTGATTCTATATCTAAATTTTTAGCAAAAACTGTTAATTCTGCATGAAAAATCCATTTATATCAATTAAGGGGAGGGGCATGAGCCCCCCGTTCCCCTTGTTATACATATCGAATGAACTCCAAAAACTAATCGGGAAATTGCCTTATCAGGATATACCTGTATACGAAATTTCAAGTGTATTGGATATTTTTATCATAAGTTTTCGCGTTACGCACGTACGAACGAACGAACATACATACATACAGAACGGGCGGGCACATAAGCTCTCAGGCTATGATAGCCTGTGAACTAAAAAAAGTGTCATAAAAAGGTTTTAATTGTTTTATGATATCTGAAGTATTTTCTATAAGAAAATACTGGTATTTCCCCATTTTTTTCTTGACAATGTTTTTTCCTGACCATTTACCTCTCTAAAATAAAGACTATTAAAAAAAAACAATGCATCACGTAATTTGAATGACCAAACCCCCCCAAAACAATGTCTGGAATTTTAATGAAAAAAATAAGACAAACATAGCATTTATAAGCGATATTCTTTTTCAGGAATGCAAAAAGTTTTATGAAATTTCGCAAACAAACTAAAGGATGTATCTCGATCTATTGCAAATTCATATTTATTTGCCGATATAACAAGCAAATACCAAAAATTAATAGCTTTTGAAGATATCCAAATCTGTGCGATTTTCGTGAAATGACTATGAATGATTTTTCTCGAATAAAATGTCTGTTCGGATCACTTTCTTTTCAATAGTGTTTAAAAGACTTCTTTACTAATTTATAAGAAATAAGTGGACTCTCTCTATTCTGAACAATCACGGGACAAACCAAAAGTGTTCGCATTATGGGGGTGTTCAGTATAGAGGGAGATTGGGAAATGTATTACTACTACTACTATGTAGGGTGACAGAGTCGGTACTTGATCAAATAAGGTTGGTGTTAAGAGGGGGGGGGTCATTATATTTCCTTTTTTTAATTAAAAAAAACTAAGATGATTCCTGCAAGCCTTATCCCTTTAAGTGTCCTGCAAGTTAAACGATTCATAAAATAACAGCTACGGAAATGATCGATATGGAGATTTTCATTTTACAATCTTAGATAAGGTACTCTGGGATAATAACGCCACGTTAAGGTTCTACCAATTTCCACGGCTCAGTTTTAGATTGTATTTTTCAAACAAATATTTGATTTGATACAGCAACTCATTGACTATCTATATAAAAAAATAATTTAACAGATATATATTCATAAAATGAAATGGCGTGATTTCTTGACCAATGCTATTTGGCGTTATTAGACACCTATATGGGTAATAACGCCATGCAAACAAAACTATGAAATAGGATGAAATAATTGCATGTAGATTCCCCAATTCTAAAAATACAAACTTGACAAACTTAGAAATTGACAAATTGCATTCTAAGCTATTGAAAATGTTCAAATTTTTGTGAAAGTGTAAGAAATATAAAGGTGTGGTGTGTGTGTGTGGGGGGGGGGGGTGAGAATATCAAAGAATATCAGACCGTAAGCTTCTTTTTGCCTAAAAAGGACCGCTTAAATAGAATTATTAGAAACATTGCACAGTTTTAACTGTGTTTATTTGAATCAGTATTTAGGATGTAGCTCTGCCACTGTAGGGAATCAACCGGGCTATTAATGCCAAGGTTTGGCATTATTACCCCGTTATAGTTATTGCGCTGGACATTTTAAATTACAAATTATCTCGAGAAGCTATCCAAAATCTTCAACAACATTTTGAAAGTCCATGAAATGTACTACAAATTTATGTAATTAACAAAGTATTTCCGGATAAAAAAAATAGTCTTCACATCAAAAAACGTATCTCGCAAATTTTAGATCAAGCGTTAATTTTAGTTGCTTGTAAAAACAATAAGACCTAAAAATGAAACAAATTAACTTGAAACTGTTTTTTGCGATTTATATGACTCAAAACCCTTCTGCGCAGAGCACATGGGTGTCATTTACCAGATGATTTCATAATTATGCATAATATTAGCACTTGGCGTTATTACCCCGCTTGGCGTTATTACACCAGACCACCTTATTTATTTATCATATGCAATTCAAAAAATTAACATGATATCAATTTTATGTTAAATAAACCTTTGAATGTAAAAATTATGTGACGGAAAAACCCAGTTACGCCACTAAAGAGTTAATGAATATCCTATCATGCGCAAAAAAAATCTGAAATAAATAACAAATTATATACAAATAGTTCCTTTAATTGCCATATTTCTCAGTAGTTGATCAATCAAAGAAATCAGTCTAAAGTTCCAAAATTAATATTTAAAATATCATGCTTAAGCTCTGATTAAAAACATTTCATATAGAACTATTATTTGAAATATGAACGATGGAAGTCGATTATTTTAATTTTGACTTACCGGAATTTTCTGCAACTAATCAAAAACTAAATTTTTATATTTTCTAATAAAAAAAAGTCATAAAATGGCGTTTCTTACAGAAGACAGCTGACAAGAATGTGACAACAGATGCTTCAATATTTAACTAAGATTCTATCAAACAAATTGAAGTATTCAAAGAAATGGGAATTTCAAGTTCATACTTACAATCTAACAGTGATTTTCAATTTTCGTTTCAATTTTAAAGTTATCTTCAAACCTATGAATAAAATTCAATTCTCGTCTTTGAAAGATCTTATTCCTGTTGAGAACCGGTGGGATGTTTATTTTATTCCTTGTTCTTGCAATTTGGGTAATATTGGTCAGACCAGAAGAGCGTTGAAGAAAAGATTGGATGAACACCAGAGATATATTAAAAATCAGGAATTTTCTAGGTCTTAGGTTGCTTCGCGCTGTTGGTCTTCCGGTCATTATTTCAATTTTTCCATGACCAGAATTATTTCTAATCCTGCCTCACCTTCTCATTTAGATATTCACGAAGCTTATTTTATTTGTAAAAATTCTAATACTCTTATCAATCATCTCGCATCATCTCCCTCCGTTTCTCCTGCGTGGAAATTACTTTTGTAGTTTTTTTTATTATTATTATTGATTTTTACTTTTTAATTAATTAATTAATTAATTTCATTTACTATTTTTACAATTATTTTATTATATTTTTAATTATTTTATTTTTTATTTTATTTTATTTTATTTTATTTTTTTCCACTGTTTTCTTTCTCTTTTATTAGTTTATCATCATTTTTCTCTTCCACCTGGGCTCTTTTAGCCAACGCCACCTGTGGCACTCTTTGTAATCTCGTTCCCCTTTCTCACACTTTATCTCGACTCTGTCCCTTGTGACACGTGTTTGGATTAGCTGATGACGAGCTGTTATTTTTGAAGCTCGAAACGCGTCCTGTTTAATTTTATTTTTATGGTTATTTTACAAAGTTATTTAGCTTATTTATCAATTTATCGTCAGTGATTACGGTGTTGTTCAATGTTTTTCGATAGTGATTGTCACCGTTTGTTTTTTTAATTGAGTTCGTTGAACCTTTTTAATTTTCTGTAATAGTTTCTCGGAATTTCCATGATCAGAATTTGAATTCAAATTGCAAGCATATGTTCAGTTTACAGAGAGATGGGATAGAAATGGGGACCAAAAGTAGCGTTCATAATAGTGGGATGTTCGGATTAGAGGGTGTTCAGAATACAGAGAGTTCATCTTTTGTTAAATCTATAGAGTTTCGACGAGACCGTCAAAATGTGTTCATAATACCGGTGTGTTCACATTAGAGAGTGTTCAGATAGAGAGAGCCCATTGTATAATTTTACCTAAAAAAACTGTATAAAACGTGCGTTTCGTATAAAAATATATTTTAATATTTTTCCTGAAAATTCCGTCAGTAGAGTAATTAGTTTTTTCTTTAACTTGAAACATCAAAATACATACATTTTATGATGCAAAATATTCAACTTGAAACAGGAAAATACTTACATTTTATGATCCAAATTAAGTTGTGAAATTTAACGTTTAAAAATTAGTTCTTTCCCTTCTACCATTCTAAATGACTTTCATAATAGTCAGTAATTTATATGTCGCTTTATCACTTTTTAACAACGAAGTGGAAGACGTTAATTGCAGTTGTATGCTATTTTCTAAAACGACTATTAATCTTGAACATAAAAATAAGAGTAAAATATAATAGTGCATCCAGTTTAAACCATTAAAATAATAAAATTAAACTTAAAAATAAAATCTTTTAAAAGTATTTCATGTATCAAAATTACATCCAAATTAATCACTGACATTTATAAATATCATAAATCAAAAATATCAATTTAAATCTGAAAAAAATTATTGTTTTTCTTTCGGTTTCTAAAGATAAAGATCACTTCGTGGAATTTTTCGTAACTCGGGAGTAGTTATTGTTTATTTTCATTTGTCTTTGTACAGGGGGGGGGGATATTTACTAGATTAAAAAATATGTGTTTTTTTACATTCCATTTTCATGTATGTACACTCAGTTATAAATTGACAAACAAGATTTCTATTTTGTTTCACTTTCGTGAAATAGATCTATCATTATAAAATGAATAATTTTAAACAGAAAAAAAATAATTATTTTGTTTACAGATGAGTTTCATTTCAATCAATCTTTATCTGTCTTACATTATAGAGCAAATTCAAACGTTATGAAATGGTTGGACAGTGTCCAATATTTTAACAGCTGTCGCATACGGTGTTGAAGCCAAGCCAGCTATACGACCAGCTATACGACCTACATATACTAGCTATACGACTTCCTAATACTCGTATTAGCTCAGGATTCTACGACATATACATTGATAGAGACAAAACACAAAAAAAGGCAACACCTGTGGAAATGAATTGCCACTGGATGTTTAAAAAGCATGAGCAAAGTATGCCGCGGAAGTTTATTAATGGATTTAAATGTGTGGCTTTTTCCACGATTTTCAATAGCTCAATCTTAAGAACTAATGCATGAAAATTAGTAAAAAATTATATTCCGATAGTCCCTGATACAGATAGATATTGATTAGCTTTTTGTGTATATCTCTCAGTATGTGATTCTGCTATGATGCATTTCCCCCGATTCCTGTAATGATTTTATCTCAAGAACTAACGCACGAATTTTCATCATTCTTGAGATTCAAGTATAATTTGTAAAATATTATTCTTGTTTATTGTTATGTAAATCACCCAACAGGTCGCATTTCCGTTTTCACGTTATTCGCAATAGTCATATTTCAACAACTAATAGAGGGAATTATCTAGAACTGATAGCAAATTAATGCAGCTATTTAGAAGCTTCTTATGTATTCTAAAACATTTATGGCATTATTAACCGAAAAAAAAAATAACAGAAAAATGTCTTTTTTTTTTCAAGTATTTCAGTTTGAAGTAGGAGCCTCCTATGAAGCTCAGTGTGACGATAGGGTTGAAAAATGATTGTAAAATAAATTTTGCATAAAGAATGAAGTCGATCTGAAAATCAATTACCTTGATACTTGTGATCATATTTTTCCAAATTATGCAGAGTAGTAATGAGTCAGTACTACGGTGGCACTTGACAACTAGTTTTATATTATATCTAACGAGTTTAAAAATTATTATTATTATTATTATTATTTAAAGTGTAGGATAAATAAATAAAGTAGAAATAGGATTAACGAGAAATCTCCAGAATAATTCTTGGATTATCCCATTTTTAGAGATAAATAGGTAGATTTAATTTATTTCTCTTCAGATGCATAAATTTAAAATATACTTTTCTTTTACATGTTGATGATAATGTATTTTTACACATTTCTTTTATTGTTAATTAAAATCGATACCAGTTCAAGAAAATTGCGCTGGGCTTAATTTCACGACTTCTTAAAATTTTTTAATATAGATAAGGCTTTATTATTTTTAGTTAGTTACTAGTGTAAAATGTTTTGTTCTACTTTAATTTATCGCGCAGTTTTGTTTGACCATTCTCTATAATAATAATAATAAAAATAATAACAATAATAATAATAGTAATAATAATAATAATGATAATAATAATAATAGTTATTTTGTATAATTAAAAAAAAACTTATTTTAAAATTTACAATAAATTTTAAACAAAAAATAGGAATAAAAGTAACAAAATTTTTTTAATTTATAACTAATTAAAAATTAAATTTTATATTATTTAATAACATCATTTAAATTTTATTTCTACGATTTTAGTGGGTTTTTTGTTCCTTCTCATCATTTCAAATTTTTCTAAAAGTATTTTTAAAACAAATTAATTTAAGTCATATTTAGACTTAACTATTTTTCAGCAAAAAATATTTAAAATGTTCTCGAAATAAAAACACACACACACACACACAAAAAAAAAAAAACACTGAAAGTACAAATATTTATTCAGGGGCGTTAAAATGATCTTTTCCAAGTTTCATTTTGGTACTTTATTAAATAAAATTTCCATTTCGTGCCTTATTTTTAGCCATTTCTTCTTGTAAATATTTAACTTAAGAAAAGTAAACTTTAAACTAAATTACAAGGAACTTCAGCAAAATACACGAAACAGATTCTATTAAAGGGTGACAATTTTACACCCGAATGTACATAGTTTAGTTGAGTTTTATTTATACTTGGCTAATATTTATTTAGATTGGAAACAAATATGATTTGCAGGGAATAAAAAAATATATATATTAATCCGAATTTTTTATAATATTTTTGTAAATGATTGGTATTGGGCAAAGAAAAATACTCTTTTATTTAAATTCAATTGTAGTTTTCAGTTTTAGCATAGAAACATAATGCAAAACTTAACAGTATTGGAGTGCATTTTTTAATTCTGTGTTCCTAGCTGAATTATATCTTAGCATACTATATGCATTTAGCAGAAGATGATTTAAATCTCTTATTGATTTTATACAATAATTGCTGGAATAGGGTTTTAAACTGTGTTTTGTGATGTTTTGTGTTTTTAAATATAATTATATTCTTCAGCTTCTTAAATTATGAAATTTTATTAGAAACTTCTCAAAATTACTCCAAATCCTATGGGTGATGCATAATTTTATTTTGTTGCTGTTGTCTATTCCATTTGAATTTTTAATTTAATTAGATAGTATCTGATTATATATATATATATATATATATATATATATATATATATATTATTTCTTTATAAGACTTGTTTTTAACGAGTGTATTTTTATTTACTCCAATTAAACAAGTAATTCCTAACATGCATAACAAAATTGATTTCTATTTAACGAAATCTTTAAAATATGATTGATAAATATATTTTCAGGATCCTGATAAAAATCTTCTTTTCTTCACTAAACCTTCTTTATGATTGCAATTAGTCAAGTGAAAAGAGCTCATTAATGCAGATAAAAATTTTCCTCTGGAAACTATAAAGTGAGGGAATAAAAGCAAGAAACATTAAATCTTGATTGATTTGCATTTTTGTGAAAGGTGTTGAGATAAAATAAATTTGAGTTCATTTTTAATATTCAGTAATTGATTCTGCTTAATCTATAAATACGCAAAATTTTAAATTTTCTGAAATGAGATTACGTTCAGCTTAATTTGTAATTATTTTGAAAAATTGAAGATATTGAAGCATTGCAATTTAAATAGAATTTAATTGCTCACAAATAAATAAACTAAAAAATAATTATATATATGAAAATGAAAAAAAAACCTTTTCTTTTAAATTTCTTTTCAAAATTTGTTGATGAGCGAATTTGTAACTATACTTCCATTTTTGAATTCATTTTTAATATTCAGTAATTGATTCTAGTTAACCTGTGAGTGCGTTTTATTTTACATTTTCGCAAATACGATTACATTTCGCATAATTTGAAATTATTTTGAAGCATTAAATGTATTAAAGCATTTCAAATGCTGCAATTTTTATAAGTGTAATATAACTGTGTTAGTAAATCGTAAATTATAAAGTCAAACTAAAAAATAAATAAATATATCTATGAAAATGATAAAACAATCTTTTGTTTCTATTCAAAAATTTATCATAATCATTTTTTTTTACTTTTTCTTCTGTTCTGTGATCCGTTTTCATAATAATTCCATTTAAAAGAAGCGAAGTAATAAGTAGCCGTTTTCTTCTAATTTTGTGAAATATTTTCATTAACAATTAGTGAATAATTTAATACAATTATTATCATTTTTCCGGTGATAAGCTCGTGTATTACAGCTAAATATTTATTTAGAGGGTCTCATACCTTTTAAAGCCTTCTTCGACAGTGTAAAAATGATACAGTTTCGACATCTCATAACTTTGGTATGACTTGATTATGCCGTTGACCAAAAAACTTTCGCCAAATTGCTAGTTTAAAAGTGCTTTTACGTGTTTAAAGTGTTTGACATCTTATCTGTATTTTTATTAATGTATTGCTAATTTATTTGTTCTTTTGTCTTTTAAAGTAATAATTATGTCATTTCTCATAATTTAGCAAATAGTTTGGCGATTTGCAAAAATTGCATTTTTAGCTATATTGGTCAATGAGAGAGTCAAATCGTTCCTTTGTAATATTTATTGTAATTATATAAAACTTTACAATGCTTTTAAGCTATATTAAAGCCTTTATTTAAAAAAAAATGTCATTTATAGTGTAAAACAATAGAGTATGCAGTTCAATGCATATTGTTAAGCCAGTTTTTACACATGGTATTTCACAGTGTGTAAGATAACTCAACTTAAAATAAATAAATTAACATAAAATTATGTTAAAATAAAAATACAAACTTTATTTTTTAGAATACAACATAATAACAACACAAAGTTTTCATTCTTCATTCAGAGTATTATAAATAAAAGTACTTATAAATAAAAGTATACTAATATATATATATAATATATAAACTTATAAATTATAAATTATAATATATATATATATATATATATATATATATATATCTGTGTGTGTGTGTATGTTATGTTATATGTTTTATACATAATATAATATAAAACATATAACATAAGTATACTAAGGAATTTTTTGAAAAAAATCTACAATTAAATAAAGCAAAGATTACTATTTGCGAATATTGTTACTTAAAAGTGACGACTGTGTAAGAACAGATTATTTGATCTACTAATACCCACATATTTAATTGTAATTACCATTAACTATAAGTACTACAATTCTTTCCGTTTAATCGTAGATTATTTTAATATTTTTTAAACTAAATAAAGGTACGATTGCTGTTTGTAAACTGTGGTACTTAAAAATGACAACGGTGCAATCTCTGTGTCAGTGAAAATGAATTGGTCTTCTGATAACCACACAAAATCAATCAATGTATCTTTGGTAAATGAATAGCAAATTATCACATAAGGGTTTTGTTTCATACTTAACTGTATAGTCTAAATATTTAGTCTAAAACAATGGAACATA
This sequence comes from Maratus speculifer, assembly GCA_964019185.1. Lineage (NCBI taxonomy): Eukaryota > Metazoa > Arthropoda > Arachnida > Araneae > Salticidae > Maratus > Maratus speculifer. The sequence goes on from OZ025302.1 coordinate 151,004,141, forward strand.
ATCCGTCAGCACACTCCCATATTTGTAGCGTTAGCAAACGCGTGCGGTACATCACATTAAATTTTGTTTCTCATTATATTTTTGGTTATTATCCTGTTATTGTCTAGTATTATAAAATGCTTCTGTAACTAATTGTTTTTTAGGGAAAAAAATCATGTTTTTTTTTTTTTTTTTTTTTTTTTTTTTTTTTTTTTTTTTTTTAATTTTGAAGCATTTTATATTTTCTAGAAAATATGCAAATGATATATTTATCCCTTAAATTATGAATTATTGCCCAAAATGTATAATAATTGTATATAGACCCATAACTTTTATCTTACTGTCTCATTAACCTCTTTCGACCAAAGCTTTTAATTACATTTATTTTTTCACTTCAGTTGTGTATTTATATTCACAAAGTGATAACTCAGAAAGATTAAAATTTAGAGAAAATAAAATTCATTTTTTGTTCATAAAATTTTATATATATATGGGAGGACAATATATATATTTGGTTTAAGCATATTTTTTAAAAATTCCTTGGGTTTTTTTTAATTTTTTAAACTCTTTTTACATTGCAAAAACAATAAAAAACTGAAAAAATTATGAGAAAATTTTTATCACTAATGAACTCTGTAAATGATTTCTTAATACACAGAAAAAATATTTACTTTTTCCATTTATGTACATTTTGTATATATTTTGCGGCAACCCATTTTATATAACTCATATCTCGCTAAAAAACTATATAAAAAACAAACTGATATCTTTTTTAGTACTGCTATCTCTCAGGCTCCATTCACAGCCATTTCTTTATTTTTGACGTTATTTACACAAGGTAGGACCCGCCAAATTTCAACGAAAGGAAATATTTAAGGAGGAGCTATTTCATTGATTTATAAAAAACCTAGAAAAATAGTTACAATAAAAAATGCACCTTACATTGGTAAGTCTAACTCTTAAACAAATGATATAAATAAAGTTAACAAAATACTATTTATATAAAACTGAGAAATAGTTGAAATTCAACTTTAATCGTACATGTGAGGTGTAAAAAATAATAAATGTCTGTTATTATGATAAAGTTATCAATTAAGGCTCTTATGCTAGTATTCCAAAATGAAACAAAGCAACATTTATTCCACTTTGACAATCATAGATTTTTTCCATGTTAAATCTACATCATTTTTAATATACCAAAATTTACATAAGCACCTTTCATATTTATATTCACTTTTTTAGACAAATTGGTATTTTAATTTGATCATTTTGATTCGAATTGTGAAGCTTCGATGCTATTAGCTGAAACAAATATTAAACTATTTCTGTTCTTTTACGTGTCAATGAAATTTTGTAAATGACATCAAATTGTACTGGGTTTTATAACAGAAAATATTCTTGACACAACATGCGTTTAAATTTCCATTTTTTTCTCTTTTTGAGAGAATGGCAACATAAAGATACAGCAATATTTTTTTTCCCTTTTTTTCTTTGTTTTAATAAAAATAGAGTACTCCTGTTGCCACGATTAGAAAAACGGTAAAAATAGTAAAAAAATAAAAAAATAAATATTTCAAAAATGAATTGAGATACAGTTTTCAAATAACTTGCATTTAAAAGTACATTTTATTCTCCATAAGATGGTGTAAAAATTAAAAATGTGCAACGTTTATAAGTTTAAAAATTTGCAGTAACAAAAATTGCAAAACAGAAATTGCATTTCAAATTTCAATGTGTTGCCATTCGCAAAATGACGTATGCGTTATGCACAGATACGTTTGGCCTTTATAATATAGATATGCTAAAAAAATTCTAAAGATGTGTATCCTATAGGATACACATTAGGACTCAAGAGATTAAAATTCATTCAGTGCGTGTTATCTCATAAGAAATGAACGAATCGAAAGGAAATGTTTGTGCACGCATGTGATTATTTAATCTCGAGTTGTATATTAATCACCTCCTGGTGAACAAAGAAGATATTCCTTCACCCCGTCTACATCCTCATGTTTCAAGGTACAAGGCAGATCAGAACCAACCTCAAAAAAATTTATTGTTATTTATACAGGGTGAGTCATAAATATCGAAACAATAGGCTATCTCCTTAAATATTGCCGCTAGACCCATACTTCCAATTGCAAAGTTTCATCAAAAAAGGTAAATTTTTTGATAAGATAAGTTGCAACTCCATGGGGGGTCTATTTTAAAAAATACGAAAATTAAATTTTTATACGACCCCCAGGGAATAAAACTTCCAATTAGAAAATTTTTCCTTATCCTCTTCTGAATCGAACAAAAAAAAATTCATCTCGATATCTGCAAATCCCTGGATGATATTAAAATCCAAAATTTTTCAAAATTCGTGACTTACACCACTTTAGCATACATCTGAGTGCAGCGATATCAGTTCATTTGAAATACAATTTAGGGATCGACCATTAATTTACGCATTGTTAAATGTAGATCCAAGACAATACTTTACCGTTTAAATATAAAATAAAAGCGTATAGCTTTTTGCTTTAAACTTCCTTGACATATGCTAGATGTCTGCAATATCTCGAGCTTGGCACCAGGCTCGTAATTGGCACGACCCATTGGCCGGACCGTCTTATTAAACACTTATTAAAAGTGTTATTAAATTAAGTGATATTAATTAAACTCTCATTAACCGTGTCTTTAAAATTTATTGCCGCAGGCAATAAGTTTAGTAAAAATAGTAATAGCGATAATGACCCTTCTATTAACTGGATCATATGAAATATATTTTAATGTTATTGTACATTTTAATGTTAATGGAAATATATTTTAATAAATTACTTCAAAAATTTTTTCACATTTTTTCAAAAATCTAGTTTGTATTATTCAGCTTCAAAATTTATGTGGTTTTAAACATATTTTTACTTTTTTTCTATCTTTACAAGAGAAAAGTATTGGATTCATGAAAATTTTGAATTCCGGTTTTCGACGGATTCACACGTTTTAGGGCTCAGAGATACCGAAAAACATGTTTTTACAAAATGTCTGCCTGTGAGTCACTGCTTCTGTATCTCTGTATATGATATACATTTTGTGAGCGCGCTATCTCAAGAACTAATACACAAAATTTAATAAAAAATTATATTTACTTAGTTCTTGATATACATTGATACTGATTAGTTTTTGGTGTGAATCGCTTAACAGGTGACCCTACTGTAAAGGCTTTTGTGCGATTTCCGCGATCGCTGTATCTCCAGAATGCAAGGAATATCATCAATCTTCAGACTCAGTTATTCCTTCACATGAATTGATGTTATTTATATTTTGTTGTATATGGCTCCACGAGAGGCGCTGAAACACTGAATTTGTTACGATTTCTGCAATAGCTCTACTTTAAGAACTAATGCAGGAATTTCCATAAAAAGTCAGATGCAGTTACTTCTTGACATGAATTGGTTTTGTTTGCGTTTTTGTATCAATCATCTTTCGGATGGCGTTTTCATAATGAATTTTGTATAGTTTACACGATTTCAGTGATATCTTGTACTAATCCACGGAATTTCGTATCTTTAGAGTCCTCCGATTGCTACATCCGAGTAGTTTATTTATTTCAAACGGCATTAAAAAAATATTTATTCGAATGTTAAAGTCGAAGAGTATAACGTTTCTGTTGCGAATTTTTTTTATGTTAAGCTCCCACTAATATTTCATTCTAAGTGTATTTAATTGATTAAGGTTTAATGCCTTCGAACCAAACATCATTTAAGAAATTCAATTGAATAATTTCAACTTAAAACGTTTAAATGAAATATGCCGAAGATTCATTAAACACCTGTTCTTGTTTTAAAAAGATAACTGATTCGCAAGTTAAACAAAATTTAAAATATATTTGTATTTGAACTGAAAACTGTATGTTAAACTCTAAAAAATGAAAAACAAACAAAAAAGCGCAGCGGCATTTGAGTCCGCTTACAGCGGTTAACACGTTGGGGATTGGTGTTTTTTATTCCGGCCAATTATCTGCAATAGGAAATACAGGGTCCGAAAAAAACCACGGAAAACTTCGAACGGTTAGGCCGATTGTTGCGATTGGGTTCGAACCCAGTACCTACCGTTTACCAGTTTGGAGGCCCGTAATTAGAGGCATCTTTTACGCAAGTGGCAATTTTAACAAGAAAAATATGAAGTTGACAGGGATAAAACAATGAGAAAAATTGAAGTCGGCGTGATAAAAAAATTAAGTTTAAATAAGCTGACTCATTTAAATATTAATTAAAGAAGGCGAAAATGGAAAAACTTAAACAAAATCTGAAATCAAACTACACAAGAAGGAGTTAATCACCTAGACACTTTTAAAAAAGCATTTAAACGTTAGGAGCCAATCTTTGTTTAAAACTAAATGCACTTTTCTTCATCAGATGTTTTTATTTCAGTATTTCTCATTTTTAAACTTACATCATAAGTCAATAATCGTTGGTTACGGTAACAATTCAATAGTTTTTTAACACCTCAATTTAAAAAAAGAAAAAAAAAATGCCGAAAGATGTTTTTACCTCAGAAAATTTACTTTTAAAAATATGATTTGTTCACAAAAAATTGCATCTTTTTTTAAATTGTTATTTTAAATACTTTTATTTTTTTAAAATATTATTTAAAATGCTGAATCAAATTGAAAATTAAACATTTTCATTTAACTAAAAGAAAAAAATTCAACGCGACAAAAAATATTTTGAGTTATGACAATTTTAATTTACTCTAAATTTTTTGAAAAAAAAATATTAAGAAAGCTTATGATGTGATAGTGCTTACAAATTATGTGGTTAACCATCACAAAACATTCAAAATTCAAACTCTATAAATAAATAAATAAAATAAATGTTTCCCGGGCAACATACAGCAACATTGTTTCTTCAATTACACTCATTTCAATTTGTGTCTGATTCCTTGAAACCTCACGATTTATTAAAATTGTCATAACTCTCTGAGTTTTGGAGATATCAAGATGGAATTTTTTTTGTTCAATTCAGGAATGGATAAGGAAAATTTTTCTAATTGGAAGTTTTATCCTCTGGGGGCCGTATATAAATTTAATTTTTGTATTTTTTAAAATAGACCCCCCCCCCCCATGGAGTTGCAACTTATCTTATCAAAAAATTTAACTTTTTTGGTGAAACTTTGCATTTGGAAGTATGGGTCTAGGGGCAATATTTAAGGAGATAGCCTATTGTTTCGATATTTATGACTCACCCTGTATTGTCATTGTTATTTATTATTATTATTTTGGAGAAAAAATGTGATTGGGGAGATTTTATCCCAGTGTGTGTGCTGATGGATTAAAATTTATGTTTCATAAATTCATTGAAATTCTTTTAATATTCGACAGATTAAGAATAACTTTTCTTCGTTATTCTTATTTTCTGCTTCATTAAAATTCATTTAGCTTGTCTTAATTCGAAAGAGATGGACGTACCGAAATCAAAAGTTTTTAAACGCGCAGGATTATTTAATTCCAAAATGTATATTTCTCACCTTCTAGTGAAAAAAAGACATTCCTTCATCCACTGTTTTTTTTTATCCTGAACTTTTACAGGGCAGATAGGAAACGCACTCAAAAATTATCTTTTTTATCCAAAGAAAAATGTGATTAATGTTGTGTTTATGCAATTTATTTACTTATGTATTATGATTACGTATGTATTACTTATGTACTTATGATTAATGTAACTTTCATATAGTCGTTAATTTTTTAAATGTTCCACTGACTAAGAATAACTTTTCTTTGTTATTCTGTTTTCCTGTTTCATTGAAAAATTCATTTATTTTGTGTTATATTGTAAAAAATGAGCATATCATAATCAAACGTTTATACATGCATGTGTTTATTAAATTCCAAGTTTTGTATTTCTCACTTTCTTGTGTAAAAAAATACATTCATTTATCCAAGCCTTCTACATCTTGACCTGGAAAAATACAAGGCAGATCAGAAGTTTTCTAAAAAAAAAAAAAAAAAAAAAAATATATATCTTTTTTTTTCCTTGGAGAAAAAATTATATTGGGGTAGATTTTATCCCATTTCCAGCGGGTTAAAATATATCTTTCATAAATTCATTCAAATTACTTTAACTAAGTTTTGGTTTTTCGTCTTTATTCCTACTTTTTTAGACTATATGTAAGATCATTTTCATAAAATTAAATTACCGCATATTTTAAAGATTAATATTTCAATCATTTTCACAAAAAATAATACTCACTTAGATGACGAAAGGAAACTAGGAAGAAAAAATAAATAAAAGTGTATACGCCAGTTTTAAAATGAACTTTTTCGAGTTCCATTTCAGAAGTTAAGTAAAAAATAAAAAAGTGCTTTTCTATTGCGCCTTTCGTCGGGATTTCCTCCTAAATATTTGAGTTCCGTAAAGTAAACTTTTAAACTGAATTACTTCTAACTTCTGCAAAATATGACCATCTATAAAATGCAATATCTTTATACTAAATACTCTATGCGAGATTCTTTAAAGTTACACGATGTTTGTTTAGCTGAGGCAAAGTAGAACAGTAAATAAAAAGGATATTTTTTCCCCAGCTTGAGTTGCTCAGTTATATATTATGTGTAACTGTTTTTAAAGAACGATGAGAATATATTACTTTTAGTAACTTACATTTTAAATAGGTTTCATTTACATGTAGGTGATATTATGTTATAGATCAAATTAGTTAAATATATTTTTATATATTATTTATTTTAACCACTTTGTATAAATACAGTTGCAAAGTGTACTTTCTAGTAAAACTAATCCTAATAATAAGCATCGGGGTTCGAACTTAAAGGCTTCTGTTTGCTAGCGAGATGCTTTACCTCTAAGCTGTGATATCTACACAATTTTTTTTAAATTAAGGTTATAATTAAAATTTTTAAATCAAAAGTGAATAGTTGACATTGAAAAAATTAATTTAATCGGAATAACAGGCTCTTTCAAAATTTTACGATTTGTCGTGTGATATGAGGTATTCAGCTGCGAGAGCACAAAATTTAAAGTCTCTGACTTGTACAGTTTTTCTTTAAGGTTCGACAGACAGAGAACAAAGACGAATACGCTTTTGTCAGGTGACATAGTCAGATTTTGTCCTTGATGAAAATTTAACATAACAAGCAAAAATTATGTATATGTGTACATTTCCTCATTTTACGAAACATTACTACATTTTTAAACTGCATTCTATCTCTAGAATTACCAGAGACTAAGGAACATTCAAATTAATTTTTAATGATGGTTTTTAATTACAAATGATTAGTTTATTATTAAATTACTATTTTAAATTGCATATTTCAGGGCATAAAATTAACAAAATAATTAAATAGATTATGCTTTATAATATTTAAAAACAGTGTTTGCAAATTATAATGCTTTTCATATCTATTTCAGGTGAGTGCAATTGATTCTTGTGAATTTTTCAAAGCAGACTCTAACGCAATAATGAAGTGACGGGTAAGATCACATTAAGTGATCTTACTTATTATCTTACTTACTGCGGATTTAAGTATGGTTAATTAATTTATTAATAAAACGTGATAAAGATAGTTCATTTATATGAAACAAAAATGTTTTCTAATTTTAAGGGGACAAGGGAATTTTGTTTTTCCAAAATTGTAATTTAAATACATTTAGGGGCACTTTATTAGAAGTATTGCATACATTTATCACCCTTTATCACACACACACAAAAATAAATAAATAAATAAAAATAAATGAAATTTAACAAATTACAATAACCATTTTGAAAGTGATTCTTTTCAAAGAATAATATTTAAAACTTATAAAATATATTCTAATTAAAAATATTTTTACCTTATTTTTTGTAAAAAATTCTTGTTTATTTTACAATTAAACTTAAATAAAGGTGAAACATTTAGAATGTGATTATCGTTTATGCAGTCTTTTTCCTACTACATGATTTATCATTGTTTTTTATACAAAATAATGAGGTGATAGGGTTTCTTCCTTCATCAATTCATGGAATTCCTTATATAGTTATATCTAACTTATCTATACTATGAATGATAAAAACATGTGTACGTAACGTAAACGTCAATCGGCGAAAGACACCACCTCCAAATTTTGAACTAATTTTTTTAAAATTTTAATATAAAAGTTTTACAATTTTCGGTACTGCAAATTTTTAAACTTCTAAACATCGCACATTTTGAATTTTATACCGTCGTAAAGGAAAAGAACGACGTGATTTTAAGTGCAGTTTGTTTGAAAACTGTACCTAAATTTGTTTTGAGTTATTATTTTTTGTAGTTTTAATACTCTATTTGGCAAGAAAAGTATTCCATTTCTGTTGAAAGTACAGGAAAAATGGTCGATTTCTGTATCTTTTTGTAAACAACAACATCAACAACAAAAAATGCGGACATGACGTTACTAGGCCCATTTTCGATCAAGAACAACAACCATTTTTCAAATAATTCAGAAATTTAGAAAAAAATACGAAAATTTCATCAATACTTTAGGCGTTATGAAGAACTTTTCAATATGCCCCATGCGCATGCGCATTCCCCATCCATGAGAATCCCTAATATCTTCAGTGCTGGTTTGGTTTAAATATACAAATAAAACTGTACACAGTTTTGAAAGATTAAATTTAAATGTAGTTAAACATAGTTAAAAATGTGCAGAAATATAATGAGAACAATTCTGTAAATTTCATAAAATTTACAAAACGCATTTTCTTGTCTTTATATTTACATAAAATTCGATGCGCGGTTTTACTTATATATATAAAAGGAACTTCTATAAAAGTATTGGGAATTAAAACGGAATTTACATGGAGCATCTTTCATAGAGGACATGGAGCAAAATTTCTTCTTGACGCTTAAAATATTCATGAAAATTCCTTACCCTCATAGCATGCATGGTCACAGTGACGTCACAATGACGTCACTGTGAGTCACTGTGGTCACATCACATCTGTGACAAAAATGCCACCACTCATTGATGTCACATTGTGACTGAGATGTAACTTTCTTAAAAATCTTTAGAAAATTACAAATATTCTTCAAAACATGTTATTTACTTTAAAAAACACTTTTGTCATAACATCATTTTGTCACAGTTTCGTCACGATGTTAATGTCAATGTAGTCACAAATGTTCACACAAAGTTTTCTCAAATTTGTCACACTGTGACTTCACAAAGTGGTCACAATGTGACGTCATAAGCGAGCTCTAAAACGGCCATAACGACTTCACATTTTAGTCACTTTGACTTCACATCGACGTCACGTGACGTCACATCGACAATCGATGGTCACAAAGTCACAGTGTGATTTCACAACGACGTCGCAGGACGTCACCATGCCTTGCGGGTATTTTTAGGAATAGATATATTCAGTATTAAAAATAAGGATCCTTTGCTCCTTAATGCAAACAATTCAACTATTGCACTTATACCTGCAGGTTAGTGAGCGGATGTATTATTTCACAAGAACGTTGAGAAGGTTACTAAAATTATCATCGGTCATAAATTAATTAAACTGTGTTTGCCGAAATATAAGTGACATTCAACCCAAGATGTAATTCGACATGGGTTCCACATCGTGTATATTATGGCTTAAGACAATAATGGTTTAATATTTATTTATTTCTATGAAAATAAACAAAATATGAAAGATAACCTTCAATAAATTCTTCTTCTTATTCCATGCGCAAATGTAAATTTGTATTTATTTTTTGAATTACTGCCAACCGTATTTTCAAAACTTTCCGTACTTTTAATCTGCAGGTGGAGAAAGAAAAAATTTCAAATATTACATTTATATTATAGACATACATTTGAGAGCGTTTAAATCATCCTATCTTCCTTTATTTCTATTTGTATTAAATGAAAATTTCGAATCCTCTATTTGTTTTTCACTAGTTATTTCAATCTATAAAAAAATTAATGTAATTACAAACGCCATGAAATATATTCCGCTTAGAATTGGTAATAATTTAACGCCAAATAGCATAATAAAACGTTCTATTCTGAAATGCATTTGATCTCATAAAATATTAATTTAATCGAGAAACAACTAAAATTTATAAGAAAACAAAACATATATATATATGATAATTTTTGAAATCTTAATTTATTCCAATATTTTAGAGGATGACTAGTCGATAGGAGCGAACGGTTTCAGCTGCATAAAAGCGCTCTTTATTAGTTGATGCTATTTTATGATTCATAACTTACATGAATTTTTTTCTTTCTTCATCTGAAAATTAAAAGCGTGGAATTTTAACATGAGAATATCGTGAGCATTAATTTGAAAAATAAACATTAATTTAAATTTTTCATGGAGCATAAAGAAGATTTTATTAATGGTTATTTTTCATTTTCTGTTATTTTCATAGAACATAAATTAATATTAAACCTTAACCTTCTAAAGCCATAATATATGCGATGTGAAACCTATTTCGAATTACAGTTTATGTTAAATCTCATTTATATTTACGCAAAGACGATTTAATCATATTTAAGACCGATGGTAATTTTAGTAACATTCTCGACGTCCTGAAGTAATTTAAACGTACACTAAGCTGCAGGTTTTCATCCAATAGTTGCACTATTTGCATTAAAACTAATTTTTGAATGTTTTAACAAATTCACAATAAATTTGATAATTCCGCTTAAAAATTGCAATAATTTAACACAAAATAGCATAACAAGAATCCATTCTGAAATGCATTTTGTCAGACACAATGTTAATTTAGTACAAATTCTGATAAAATAGTAATTAAAAACAATTAATTCAATTTAAACAAAAATCAATTTTCGAAAACTTACGAGCAGCAAATGGTTTCAGTTGAATAATAGATTACTTTATAAGTTGGTGCTAATTTGAAATTCACAACTTAAGATATTTAAAAGCAATTAAATATGAGAATTTTTATTTAACATTAGAATTCCGCTATATCGGATATCCATCTCTATATTGGATATAAATATAATAATTTTTTAATTTTTGAAAAACGAGATAGACAAAATAAACAGATCTCTAATAAGAATTTGAAAAGAAAATCTATGCCAAAAGTAACTATTTAAAAGGAAACATTAAAATGGCCTGTTCCAGATTTCATATGAAAAATGTACTAAACAAAAGATTCCATATTTCTTTCATATTTGCCACTAGTTTTTCTAAAACATTTAAGTTGACAAAACTTTATAGTGCATTTTGTGAGCAAAGCATAAATTAAAAGCAACATAGAAAAGAAATTGAAGCAATTTTTATAAGGTAATATTATTGCAAAAAGATCTTGCTCTTTCAATTACGAAACTAAATTTTACTTTAAAACATTTCAGTATATAAATTTAAAGATCATTTAGTTTTTTAGCTTTCAGAAAACAATTCTAATTTTTATTTCATTATTTATTAATTATTATTTATAAATTTATTTTTCACGAAATATAATTAGAATGCTTCCATATAAGATATTCATCTCTTTATTGGATATCAACATATTAATTTTTCTATTTCTGAAAAACGAGATACATAAAAAAAGAAGAAGATCCATATTAAAGATATGAAAAGAAAATCTAAGCCAAAAACTAATATTTATAATGATACATTAAAACAGCCATATTCAAAATATACTAAACAAAAGAATTGACATTTATTTTTTATTTGCCCCTAGATTTCCTAAAATATTTAAATTAACATAACTTTAAAATGCATTTTTTCAGGAGACTAACTCTACTGATATTCTTCCGTTTATAAAATTTCGATGATTTCAAACAAAAGTAAACAATTCGGGCGAGAAATTTATTAATTTATCAAATAGTTTATTTAGCATAAAAATAAATAAAAGTTTTCAAGGAGTAAATATTTTTTCGTACAAGGAGAAATTTAAATAATTTTACGCATGAATATATCTTTCAAAAAATTTCAGAGAAGTCTCGTATTGTAGAATCTAGATTGTTTACCTTTGTTTACCTTTGTTTCTGTTTGAATTGATATTATATTGTATCAGATATTGATATTCTTGAAATTGAAATTGATAATTTTTACTTTCTTCTTCCTTCAATAGTAGAAAATAATGCAATTGAAAATTTTCTCGATTCCCACTTTTTGACGGATTTCTACATGTGTTAGGGTTCACATATTCCAAAAAACAAACTGGCTATACAAAATGACTCTCTGTCTGTGTGTCCGGGTGTAATTGTGAATGTAAGTCTTTACGTCCGTATGTTTGTATGTACCTGTGCCGCAAGTTTATTGTTTAAAATTGTATAAAGTTATGAATAGAATTAATGAAATTTTTGGTGCATATTTTTGGATATAACTAGAAGGTCCTTGGCTAATTGAGAAATAGTTCACTGGATACGGCTTCTGTAATAGGGATTTCCGGGCTGTCTTCGTTTTTGTACAATCGATAAGTGTATATGAATAGAGTTGAACCATTTTTATGCATTCGGTTTGTCTGGCCGCCTGGCCAGTTGGCTGTCTGTCCGAGCTCTAATTCTCGTAAATATACTCGGATTGTCATGAAATTTTAGGATGTTAATGAAGTTTACCCGAGCACGAACCCTATTGAAAATGAAGGTTCTGTCTTGATTAGTTTATTTACATGGACCGTCAAAATTTTCCCATTACATTACGGCCTGTGGGGAAAAATCGTTTCAAATGAATTTCAAAGATGTTACACCCTGTCAAACATATACAAATTTATATGCAACTACAAAGTGCACCAAAATATGCTTTTTCTAAAGCATGCAACGAAAAGAATAATTTTTATTCATTTACAGAGCCATACAAAATAATTCCAATACATAATAATAAAGGGGGGAATTGTTTGCGACATATTTTAATTATGGTAAACGATTTCAGATATAATCGAATTGATATACGTTGCTGAAGATTAATATAAGTTATTTCATGCATAATACTAGTTCATAGTATTTACAGGGACACACAAAATATTTCAAATATTATATTCTATGCGAAGTCCGTATATTATGGAAGATGGTTGTTAAGTATTTGAAATGCATTTTTAATTATGATATACTCTTTTAAGTCTCACTAGATATATCAATATTATATGCTTTATATAAATGCTAATTGTTACATAATTTAGATATACAGGGTTAAGACACAAAAGATCTCGGAAAGGTTACTCAATATGAGCGTAATTTACTTAAAGGTGGTTTTAAAATATGTTATGACTTTTTACGATGAGCTGCATATTAAGAAATGTTTGTAGAATATAGATTAAATGGTATACAGGGTCACGCAAAGAACTGGATACATGGTCTCCTTTGGATGATAATTTCTTGAAATTTGATTTAAGTAGTTTAAAGAGAATTTATTTTTAAAATAAACTTTAGCAAAATAAAGTTTTTTACTTTATTTTGCCTTTTTTATAGTTATTTAAAATACCTTTAAAATACTTTCGTATATTAAAGGTACTATGTATTGTACAGGGCTAAACAAAAGTGTGCAAGTACGTTTCTATCTATTAGTATAAATTGCTGAAAGGAAAATTTGAACCAGTTAGGCGTTTTCTTGCGGAACTAAATTTTAACATTATATAGTCGATATATTAACCGACAGATCAAATACAGGACTTTTCAAAAGTATTGGAATGCGTATTTGGATATGAACAAAAGTGCGTTATTTCCCTGGATAACGAAGTTTTGTTAAAGATTTCAAGAAGTGTTGGAAAGTGCTTCATAATCTATGCTTAACGCATGATTTTCTTACTTGTTTTGTTTAGTTTTGGCTATAGCAAGCTATTTTTCATAAATTTGAAAATATTCTGACGGAATGGTTATGTAATAGCGGTTTCTGTGCCATTTTCCTTATTGTATCCTCGGAAAATGTCGGGGAGAGAGGCACCTTTTGAACATTGTTTTTAGAAAATCAATACATTTCTTACTTGAATTATATTTCATTAATTATTTCATAATTCTGTTTTAAATAATATACAATAGTAACAATTTATTTCTTGATCATTGAATTGCCATCCATCTTGCCAAAACTTAAAAGTTTTCGAAATAAATTAATGGTGTTTTAAGGATTTAAAAAGATGAAAGATTTCTGTTCAAACCTGGGGAAATCTTTAAGCAAGTAATGAATAAATGAACAAATTCTGAAAGTATTAAAGGTTTTTATAAGAATCTGCACATCTTTAAAAAATATAAAATAATATGAATAAAATTAAACTACTATATTTCACTACAATTACTTTTTTTAATATTTACCAAATTGATACCCATCAAAGTTGATTTTAAAGCCCTTTGTTAAAACAGCATACAGAGTCCCTCCAGTAATGTTTGGTATTGGTGAAATTTTTTAACAATACCCTTGAAATCTTCCATACTGATATCTGATGCCTCTTGAAAATTAAATTTTTCATTCTTTCTCTTACGAAGAAATCTGACATTAAATTCTGTTTTATCCTGCAATTGCAATTCAGTCAGACCAGTGTAATGAAACGTGGTTCATTTCGCATGAAATTGAACTTAAAATGAAATCATTCACATGCAAATCTTCTAGAACAAGAATCTTTTCTTCTTGATCGTCGTTAGTAGTAATTAAACTTCAAAGTCAGATTCGGCAATGCATCAATTTAGATTTGAGAATTCTCATCACTCAACATACCCCATACTCCCATAAATCCAGAGCTTGAAATTTATGTGTGCAATGACGGAGGATTTTTAACAATATAAGTCCATATTTTCTTATATTAGTATTAACCACTTTTTATGTAAAAAAAAATATATATATATATATATATATATATATATATATATATATATATATATATATATATATATATATATCCAAAAAATTTCGAAATTCTGTTCTTGAAATATGATATTAAATGGGACTGACACATTTTAAAAAACTTGATCCGATAACTTTTAAAGTAAATTATATTTACAAATTCAAAATATATACAGCTATTTACACGATTGAAATAAACATATCTATTTTTACATCAGTTAGCGTCTACTCCTTTTTCTCGCCGAACGAACAAATGTTGTTGTTGTTGTTGTATTGACCAAAATGTTGGCCCGGTGAGCAGCTTTACATTTCTATATAGCTGTCTTACTCCGCTAAGCTGCATAAAACATACCAAAGTCCCTACATTCAATTACAAACGTCATACAGAAATTCGCAAAATTAACTCCTTCCAACACCACAAGTAGAAAATCACAGAAAATCTCAAACCCAACCTACTATATTACATCAAACTCCATGCACCGACAATCACACATTAACGAAAACACAGACTAACTCACAAATACTACACTACTGTCCTCCAAAGAAAACCCCACCAAATGAACGTCTCCAAAACCTAACCGAGCACCAGCCTAACCATTACCGACCCACCGAGGGCAATGCATGTATATTTCATCCAGGAATTTAGCCAGCCACATGAGATAATCTCCCCCTTTTCTACCAGCTATCTTAAAAATATCCGTATATGACGCATTTCCCGAAATATGAAATTTTTTATACAAACTTAAACGAGCATCCGTGAATTTTTTACATCGTATTACTAAGTGTTCCTCAGTTTGATCTTCCTCTCTACATAGATTACAATTCGCATCACCCCCTTTGAGAAATTTTCTTTTTCGATCCAGAGTAAACACCGTTTTAGTTAAAAATCTGATAAACACTACGCCATACTTCCTGATTAAGTTGTGGTGAGGATAACCTATATCGACATAATTCCAACAGCGGCTACTATTGTTCTTATGATAATGTTCCCACTCCCAATCCATCTCTGTCAATTTATTATGTTTAACCTCCATTATCCAATCTTCAGGAGATATCCAAGGAATCCAAATATTACTATAAGGCCCATTCCTAGCAAGGTTATCCGCGATTTCATTAATTTCAATCCCCTTATGTCCCGGAATCCAAATAAAGGTTATATCATAATTTTCTAACTTTTTTTTATTAATTTCATCCCTCAAGCAGGTAATTATGGCAGCCGATTTACGATGTATATTTTTTAAAGCCACTAGAACACTTTTAGCATCAGTGAAATAAAAATAATTACCTCTGTCCCTGGTATAATATTTTATAGCCACCAGTAAAGCCATGGCTTCGGCAGTAAAAATCGAATTTATAGTAGGAATGCGAAAAGCCAAACGACTCCCAGTGTGATGGTTTACCATACTTATAGACGTGAACTGATTATCCTTCGAAGCATCAGTCCCAATGAAAATAGCCTTGTTCTTATAAGTTTGAAAAAAGTGATGAAAAGAATTCTTAATGACCTCATCAGGGAAGTCTTTATTCTGAAATGCCCATGTATTGATGAAAATTTGAACACCTTTGTCCAGTTTATTTCCCCACTTATATATCACCATTTCATTGACATTAGTATTATAACTATTAAGCCTATTGATTTCTTTGTACAATAAGTCTTTAGACAGGATATCAGTGTACTCTTTATGTTTGTATTCCGAAATCGTCCGTTTAATCGCTAGGAACTCCCTACGTAAATCATTCCTCCATACCCCGCTCTCTTTTAATAAAATTGAAATAGGGCACCATTTGGATAATCCAGTAGCCCACCTGAGTCCCATATTTTGAATAACTTGAACCTGACTACTTTCTTTTTTAGTGCAGTGCATCAATATTCTCGGGTTACCATCTAAAACAGAGCCAATGATACTTTTAGATATTTGTATTAAGTGTTTGGTTTCGGTCCCCCAACTAATGCCAGCTATCGCTTTGAACGTGTTCAGTCTTTTACTTGTTTTTTCTTTTAACATTACTATATGATCTTTTAAATTACCTTGTTTATTAAAATACACTCCTAAAATTTTAATTTTTTCCAAAAACCCAACTTCTTGCCCCCGTATCATAAACTTATCATCTTCACTTTCAATCCACTTTCCAATTTTCATGATTTGGCATTTGCTAGGGTTGACTTCAAGATTCCACGCCCGAAGCCAAGTAATAACTCTTAATATATTGTCCTGTAAGATCCTTTTTAACCAATTAATATCGTCATGAAACCCGTATAAGAAAATATCATCTGCATATATTACGCACTGAATCACAGAATCGAAAATTTCGAAAATATCAGCTAAATAAATAGCAAAAAGAAACGGGGACAACGGGCTACCCTGCAGCAGACCCCTATGATAGTTAAAAAACCTAGAAAAGCTTCCCCTCCATTTAACCCGAATCCTCAATTCCTGTATCAGATTCCGAATTATTATACAAAGATCAGCCCCCAATCCTAATTTTTTCAATTTAAACAACAAACCATCCCACCACACATTATCGTAGGCACCTTTGATATCCAAAGCTATGAGGTACCCCTTCATCTTAGATTGCCGGGCCCTCTTAATATCTCTGAAAATTTTATAAGAAGCAGCTTCACAGTCTCTAAAAGGAATAAAACCATAATGATTAGGGTGGAAAACTTTATTCTCTATACTCCAATTGAGTAAAATATTTAAAATTAATTTTTCGAAGATTTTTTTGCTAGTGACAGTAAGAGCTATTGGTCTATATCCATTAATATCATTTCTATTTTTCCCAGGTTTTTTAATCGGAAGCATTATGACCTCTTTCCAAATTTCCGGTATAGTTTTTGTTATCAAAATCTGATTATACATTTCAAGAATCAGATTCAACACCCGTAAATTTAACTTTTTGTAAAAATTCATTTTTATCCCATCAGCTCCCGGAGTAGTAGATTTGCTTTTCTTTAAAATCTCTTGTAATTGGTCCAAATTAAACTTTAAATCTATCCCATCCTCCCCAGAAAAATCAATGGGAATGCCCTCCCTCACATACGAGTTCTGAAACACAACAGCAAGCGAGTTTGCTTGGGAAAAAGCGTCAGGTGGACAGTTTGGAAAATTAAAATCAATGTTTTCTTCAACAATATGATCTCTATTAAAACTTTTAATAATTTTGTAAATTTTAGGCCCCCTACCAGCCTCCCTAGCCATAGTATCCCAAAAGGATTTATTATCCTTCTTTATTTGCTTTTTAAGTTTAGCATTAAATTTTTTGAATTTGCACCACAAATCAACTTGACAAAGGCGAACCGCCTTCCGATGATAGTATCTTTTAAGAGCTAACAATCTCCGAGTAACAACACTCCACCACGGAGGAAGAGTCCCCCTATTAACAGGAACCAAATCCGTACGTCCTTCGATAACATTGGTAACCTCTTTAGTCCATAAATCAAAGCCATTCTCATATATCTGACTATTAAAATTATTTACATCTAGTCCCACCCCTTCCCAATTTATATGACTCCAGAAATCACCCCTCCCGATACCCCCACGATGTAACTCCTTAAAACAAACTGGGTAGTGATCTGAACCCATCGGATCCGAAACCACCTCAAAAGCAAAAAAGCAAGCCAAATTCCCCGAAACTATAGATAAATCTAAAAGAGAACAATCCCCCCCAACATTAAATCTAGTAGCCTGATCAGTGTTCATTAAAACAACATCATTACTATTAATCCAGTTTATTAAATTATCCATTTTCTGTTTTTTCGGATTGTTATGCCAGTTTAAGAAATTAATGTTAAAATCACCTATAATAAAATAGTAATCACCAATTAAATGTTTGATGTTTTCTAGCCAATTAACAGCAGTAAAACCTTTGGGGGCGTAAATATTGATAATGGTAATCCAACGTTTCTGATACCAAATTTGAATCGCCTGAAATTCATGACCCTGATCGATCCTGGGAAGCTTTAAAATTTTAACAGGGATTTTATTATGAACCGCCAATAACAGACCTCCCCCATTTTTAAAAGAACCACTCCCTCTATCCGTCCGAAAAACATTTCTGTTTTTAAAAAAAATAGTAGACTGTTGATTTAGAAAGGTCTCTTGAAATGCCCAAATCAAACTATTACGAAATAAACCCATACGAAGCCAGGGAAGATTAGATTTAAAACCACGAATATTCCACTGTATCAAAAAATGTTCCATACAAACAGAAAAACAATAGACAAAAATAAAGCAACAACTGCAATAACAAACAGACTAATACACAATATAACACTTACCCCAACTTCAGCCGCAAAGTGACGAATTCGATACATTCCAGTTCAAAAATCAAAAGCACTATCACAAACACCAAATAAACAGAACATTCCTTATATAACAGTCCAAAAAATTATGAAACACTTTCAGTGTCCGTTATCATATCCGAAAATTCTAGATTTTCTACATTCTGAGAAGCTTCGTTATTTTTATTACTAAGCTTTATTTTTTTTCCTCTAATCGTGTTGCACAGTTCTGCTATGAGGTCTGAGTTATTATACTTTTTTTTCCCAGTGATGTTTTTCTCCTTATCATCTGCTACAGTATTTTTGTTAGCTTCTTCTTGTTGGCTCAAATTAATACCCGTGAATATCTGTACTAGGTACTCTGTTAACTGCTGAAATTTTAAATCTATTAAACTGGCCATTTTTTGTAAATAACTATCGACATTTATTTGTTCCGACTGCTGTTTGACTTTAGCAGCATAAGATTTGACTTCTTTTGAGTTAAAATGCCTCCTGGCTTCTGCCAAAGTTACGTGTTTCTCACTTTTATAGGTTAGTATCTCCTGCTCTTTTATTCTTATTTCACATTTTACGTCATCCGCTTCATGATTTTTTCCGCAATTTGGGCATTTGACTTCAGTTTCGTTACAATTGAGTTCCAGGTGGTTTTTTCCACATCTTTTACATTTTTTCTCATTAGTTGGACATTTATTTGTTCCGTGTGTATAACTCTGACACAGATTACATCTTCGGGGTCTGTCTATGAACATTTTGATTTTATGTCTGACGTAAAACAATTTAATATATTCCGGTAACTTATGTCCGTATATAGTGACCATGACTGTCCCTGTAGGAACCAATCTTCCACCTTGATTTTTTAGAAATCTCTTCACATATTGTACCTTGACATTATTTTCTTCTTCAATTTCTTCACGTATTTCCTCAACAGTTATCTCATTATCTATTTGAAATAATAGAAATCTAGTGGAGATATTTTCGTTCAAGAAGTGATGTTTTACATCTCTGTCAAACAGTTTCTTTTTGTTAACTATTTCTTGAGCGCAGTCGTAGTTACTTGTTGTAGTAAGTACCTTATTATTTCTGGTAAATCTAAATACATCTATATCTTTATGTCTTACAAATTCTTTAATAATTTCTTTTTTAACTTGAACGGGAGATAACTTATGAAAATTCCCTTCTTTACATTCCGTGATAATAACATATTCCGGTAGTTCCGGTATAAATTTTATCTGTTCCGCAGCATTTCTTAAATCATGTATATTATATTTCTTGAAATCAACATTATTTATACCTACACTATCTTTAATTTTTATCTCTGTCCCCGACATGAGTCGAAGTTACCCAGAGACTTGTTTCTGTTATAATGAACCAATGCTTAAAGCTGGAAAAACAAATCACCTTACCTAACACAAATACAGATACCAGCTATTTAATAGAAGAGTCAGAACGCTCCCAAAACAACTTTATAAAAGACCAAACCACTATAGGACACACCACGACTCACACGAAGTATCAAAAACAGCCAGACACAGAAAGCAAGCTAGCTCACCGAGTCGAACGAACAAATGACTAAAACGTTCCAACATCGCTCTCTTCCGCTCACTTCGACGGTTCGCTTTAATTTTCCCTAATTCTTTATTCGTCTGCGTTGCTGGAGTACCTTTTCCTCAGAGTAACGATACGAGGAAGCAATTATCGGTGACCTATAGTAGACTGGCTAGTGGGAGTAAGAATGTCATTCCCACAATAGTATTTCAATACAGTCATAAATTTTTACTTCACAGTTTTAAATTTTCAATTTGCTCCATCACATGATGTTTACTATTTCAACTATTTACTCAATTTGGTTAAAAATTTGAATTAAACAAAGCTAATAAACTAAAGCTATTTTTCTGTTTTTTAACAATTGTAAGCAACACCTCCCTAAATTTAATAAAAATTCTACCGGTAGTGGGCGCTGTAACAGTGAATTTTCAAATATTTTTATTTTTCCATTTTTATTATTCATAAAGTGTATATGTGTAGGGAGGGGGGAGGAATCGTCCCAATTTTGGTATATCTTTTTAACTACTGTCAGCAAGTCCGCCAAGAATTTGGAAAATTTCCCGCTGGAAATGGGCGCTGTGATAACAATTTTTGCATGATTTTCTAGATTTTTCGTAGTTCTATTGTTCACTGGCAGCTCATGCAACGACTGGAATTCGCGTCCTTCGAAAATTGCTATTCACAAACAGCTCATTTACAAGATAATAAGGAAGAATCATCGATTTGAATAAATATCGTGATTGAGATTGACTCGTTTTATTTGAAGTAATTGACGCGTAATTTTTTTTCCAAGCACCTTCGTCGTTCCAAGCCCAAGCTGGCACTCTGATTGTTTGTTGCTCTAGGCACTGTTTTCATGTAACTTGGCTATAATCATACTTGGCGTAGCGATAGATGCTTCCGTCGAGGAGTTTGATTTCCTTCCGAACCGAGTACAAAGTAACTTTTCCCGTTTATTAATAAGTAAAGCATTAGCAATTTTATAAAATAACACAAGGTAATAAAACACAAGAGCACAAAATGAAGGAAATACAAGAATGAGTAGGTTAGGTTTTAGGCTTACTCGTTCACTTACGAGCGAAGTATTTTTCGCCAAGTATGGTTATCGCCAAGTTACGTGAAAACAGTGCCGAGAGCAACAACCAATCAGAGTGCGAGTTTGGGCTTGGAACGATGAAGGTGCTTGGAAAAAAAAATCGTGTAATTGACAGAAGCAGAAATTTAAGACGAAAATCAAAATTGGTATAGTATTGAAATAATAATCATGAAATATTAACAGCTTTAACTACCGTTTAAAATATTAAGATGTATGAGTTTCAAAAAAGTTTTTGGGACTGGCACGTAAAACTATTTTTATTTATTTTCCTTTTTATAATTTACTAAAATCAATAGTTAAGAACTAAGTCAGAATCGTTTAACGAAACCGAATAATTATATTTATCTTATAACAAATATAATTTATGAAGACAAAGGTTTTTTAACACTTTACAACATCGGTGAAAAGTGATTATGATATTGGTTTGTCTGTCTGAGCTCTCATAAATATACATTAACAAAATCGCTCTTTTTTATTTATATATATTTTTCTTTTTTTTTGTATATTATGATTGTTTACTATAGCACTTTTGTCATTAAAAATTACGTACGTGCTTTTTTAGATATTTTACAGGGCTGGTCAAAATCATTTTGTAACACTGCGGCAAATGGAAAAAAGCAAAAAATTTACGGAAATCTTCTAAGATACTTTTAAGAAAAGTCACAATCATTCTATTCCAAAACGAAGTTTTATATTTAAAATTTTCAATCTTTAACTTACAAGAGCAGTTTTTATTTTTTATTTATTTATTTATTTATTTATTTATTTATTTATTTTTTACATTCAAAACATAATTTTTATTTTCGAGAAGGGTTATGAAGATTCTTTCAAATGAGATATATTTTATCTTTTTCTAAATATTAATATTTTAAAAAACTGAAAGACCTCCTTAAAACAACACAAAAATTATAAATGCGCTAAGCTTTCCGAAAAATCTCAATTTTTCTTCGTCATGCTCAAAGAAGAAGTGAATGACTGAAATGCTACTATGAAAACAGCAGCAAGAATGAAATGAACGATAAGCTAGGAAAGGAAACACGTGAAGAAACAGCCAATAAGAAAGTAGAAATCAACAGTCAATAGGAAATATAAAAAAAAACAGTCACTTACAGAAGATAAGAATTAAAAGAGTAGAACACAAAATACAAAGGAAATAAGGAAACAAACTGGAAAACAAATAAATAAATAAATAAACAGAAATAGCGTAATTTAAAATATAACAAAAAAGAAAACACGCACATATGTTGAACATATGAGAACACATAAAATAAAAATTAGCAATACATGACAAAAAATAAATAAATAAACAAAAGTTAAAAAATAATATCAAACTTTCGAATCATCAGGCACATTCATAATTTTTTATGGCATTAAAAAAAAATCATTTAGTTCTTACGTTTTCACATGTTTCATTTTGTATTCATTAATATTTAAATTTAAGAAGAAACAAAGAATAACATGAAGAAGAAAATGAATCGAGTTCAGAAAATCAAAAGCAACCCTGAGTTATATACAAATATTTATATTAAAACCTTAGTTATCTCTTCTAGAATTTAACTGATAAATTTAAGAAAAAAAGCTTCCCAATTTCTTGCTTACTTCCCACTCTTTTTTTTCGTAAATATTTAAGTTAACATAAATTCACTTTAAAATGGATTTCTACTTCAGAGTCTAACTCTTTGAAAATTCATCTGGTAATAAAATTTCGATAACTTTTCACAAAACTAAACAATTTGGGTCAGACGTTTATTGATTTTTTCAAAAAAGGTCATTGAGCATGATAACAAATAAAAGTTTTAAAGACCAAACAATAATTTTTCGCAAGCTGAAAAAAAAGATTAAAAACGCATGAATGAGTTTTACGAAGAGGCATCCCATTGTAAATTTTACTTTGTTTAATGATTTTCTTTTTGAACTTTTATTGTATCCAATGTAATTTATGTCCTAATGAATTTAATTTGTTAATTTATCGATTTATTTTTCTTTCCATATTTTACAAAAAATGTAGTAATGGATTTATTTCAATAATATTTAATGTGACCGAATAATTCTTTATAAACGATTATAATTTATTGAAATTTTTTTTGTTGCTGTTATTGATTTTCGATAATATATTATAAGCAAATTATGAAGTTCCAACACTTTAGAATAGTAAAAAGGTTTTCTACCGTTCAACTTTTGTTCAATAGTGATATTTCTTTGTTTTTCTTTTCTTTTTTTTCTTTTTTTAGATTTTTGTATTTAATGTCGACAGGTTTCTTGGTTATGTAACTTGAATTAAGAAATGAATCGATGTCCATATAAAAATCATTCTTCTTATTACTTATGCAATAGCAAAATGTATTAAGCTCGAAGCCGTAAAGGTCGTCCAATAGCTTCAGAGTCTCCATTAAAATCCATTTCAGAGCTGAATAGTGCTGAACAGCTAAGCAGCATTAAGTCTTTTCAAAGCTGTGACCAGCATAACACACGGCCTATTGTTGAAATGGGTGCAATTTTATGACTCATTGGGAAATAAAAAATGAAGTATTAAAAATTCTTAATATTTAAATGAAGAAATTTATAGAATCATCAAAAAATTAAATTTATGATAAAGATTTAGATAAAAATATTAAATCTTTAAACTTAATTCAAGAAAGTTAGTGGATAAAGATATTGAATTTACATATACCTGTAATTTTAAAAACCACTATATAAAAAGGAATAACATGTAAGTTTAAATAAATAAAATTTAGCAATCGTTCATGCGTGGCACTCAAAAAGATAGGGCAGGAGAACTAATAAGGTACCCTGGGGTAATAACGCCACGTTAAGGTTCTACCAATTTTCACGGCTCAGTTTTAGCTTGTATTTTTCAAACAAATATATGATTTGATACAGCAACTCATTGACTATCTATATAAAAAAAATAATTTAACATATATGAATACATAAAATGTAATGGCGTGATTTCTTGACCAATGCTATTTGGCGTTATTACCCACCTATATGGGTAATAATGCCATGCAAACAAAACTATGAAATAATCTGGAATAATTTAATGTAGATTGCCCAATTCTAAAAATACAAACTCTACAAACTTAGAAATCGACAAATTGCATTCTAAGCTATTGAAAATGTTCAATTTTTTGTGAAAGTGTAAGAAAAATAAAGGTGTGTGTGTGTGGGGGGGAGGATGAGGCAAAAGAATATCAGACCGTGAGCTTCTTTTTGCTTAAAAAGGACCGCTTAAATAGAGTTATTAGAAATATTGCACAGTTTTAACTGTGTTTATTTGAATCAGTATTTAGGATGTAGCTCGGCCACTGTAGGGAATCAACCGGGGTAAAAATTGCAAGGATTGGCGTTATTACCCCGTTATAGTTATTGCGCTGTACATTTTAAATTACAAATTATCTC
Source organism: Maratus speculifer (assembly GCA_964019185.1). Lineage (NCBI taxonomy): Eukaryota > Metazoa > Arthropoda > Arachnida > Araneae > Salticidae > Maratus > Maratus speculifer. The sequence continues at coordinate 151,029,187 of OZ025302.1, forward strand.
GAGAAGATATCCAAAATCTTCAACAACATTTTGAAAGTCCATGAAATGTACTACAAATTTATGTAATTAACAAAGTATTTCCGGATAAAAAAAATAGTCTTCACATGACAAAACGTATCTCGCAAATTTTAGATCAAGCGTTATTTTTAGCTGCTTGTAAAAACAATAACACCTAAAAATGAAACAAATTAACTTGAAGCTGTTTTTTGCGATTTATATGACTCAAAACCCTTCTGCGCAGAGCACATGGGTGTTATTTACCAGATTATTTCATAATTATGCAAAATATTAGCACTTGGCGTTATTACCCCGTCTAGCGTTATTACCCCAGGGTACCTTACATTATTTTTTGATATATTTTATGATTTTTTATGTAAAAAAGTTTTAAGATATTAAAATAAAAAAGGAATAGAAAACAATTTAAATGCGGTGAAATCAGAGTTCTCTGCATATAAAAATTGAAGCTTATTATGTTGCGGCTCAAAGACATCATGTCCATATGCACGAAAGCTCATGTGTCTCTGTTACGATTTGATTACGTAGTTCATAAATTTCCTATAATTACTTTTAGCAAGATCATTGATGCACTTACAAAAAGATCCCTTTGGATAGTGGAGTAGAAAACCGTGTTTTATTTGATGCCAATGACTTTCGGAAACGTTTCCATAATATTTTATAGTGATTGTTTTCCAACCTAGCTTATGGTATATTTTTAGGGTACCATCATTCTCGATCAAACATTTTCATGTTCAAAAAAAAAAAAAAAAAAAAAAAAAAAAAAAAAAAAAAAAAAAAAACATGACACTATGACATTGTCATTAAATTAACATTAACATTGGCATTAAATTAATACTTTTCTGTTTCCATTTACAGGTGTAAATTTTGCTATGCATCTAAATATGTGTAAATAAAAATTCATGGCATGAAAAAAACCGATTTTCATATTTTTGAAAAATAAATAATAGACAATAAAAATACCCGAAATGTTTCAGAAATCAGTAGAAATAGCAGGAACTTTGTTTTATACTATGTTGGCTTCCGAATATAAAAATTACTTTTGGAGATCTTGAGAGGACATCATGTGTTTTCGATGATAATTACATTATGTTTTCATAGAGTAAGTGAAAACAAGTTGTTTACAGTGGTGCCGTGGAAGATGCATGTATGATAGCAACTGTGTTACAGTCATCATAAGTAAATAATTTTTCTAATTCATAAACTGTAGGAATCTCTATGAAATAGTTACTTTTCTTGAAATAGATAATACAAGGAGTTTTCTCATTTTATGGATTCATACAAAGTTTGAATAATCACATATTATGTAAAATGAAAAATATTTTCCTTAAACTCTAGTCTATTACATTTCGTTAAGAAAATGCTAAAAGGAAAAAAAAGTGTCCTTTTAACGATAGCAACTTGCTGAATTAATAAAACGTATATGCACTAATACTGATGCTAAACCTATCTCAATTCTGTAAAGCATTTTTATTTTTAAGAATAGATGGAAAATTAAGGTTTCATCAACAAAATCATAAAAATTTGCGGCACAGATGTCATATACGCACCACATTTGCACGTGCTTTTCGCTCCGCCAATTTGGCATTGAACATCTGTCATCTGTGCCAAGGAGGAGATCGTTTAATAAGCTTATAACAGTTGTTAGGAAAATAAAATTGGAAAAATTAAAGATATCAGTGAAATGTGCTGATTAAATGATACAACTGCATGCATTCAATATGCCTATAAGTATTAATACTTACGATTTATTGTGAAAATTATATTTACTGTTTTGTTACTTATTAAGTTTATTGTTTATACCTGTTTATTCATTGTTTCCTTTTTTATTAATTTCATGCTTATTTATCATTATATTTTTAATTCTTTAAAATATTTTTATCCAGCAAAATCTTCTGAGCATGCGCGCGGCGTGAGCTGCACATTTGAATCTATATGTATACTATATTGACAATTATTTATATCAAATTATCATTTATTTCTTTTTATTTCTATTTTTAAAATGCTAGATTCTCTTTCATTTTTTCACGTTATTTTATTTTCAAATTGCAATAGAAAAATCATGTTGCTGTTATTGCATGCAAGTTTTAATTTATGTTCAAAAACAGAATTTTCGCCAAGTTGGCGGGAGGGGGGGGGGGAAGCACGTGCAAATGTGGTGCGTATATGACATCTGTGCCAAATTTGCTTAGCATTTTTTTTTCCTTATTGAAACAGATCGTTTTAAACGATTGGTGCTTTTTTAATTTTTTCAGTTTAACGAAAAATTATTGTAGAGTAAACGATGGATGAAACATAATTTTTTATTCATATTTTAAAAATTGTGCAGTTAGAAACTAGAGCCGTTTTATAAACTGCCATGATTGTAAACGAATTAAAAATTGTGGTAAAAAAGGTTTAATAGTTTAATTAGTTTACTGATGCAACCCCAGGTTTTGTACGTATCAAGACATTAACAGATTTCTAAATATTTTAGTACCAGAATTTTCTTAAAGTACTTTTTGCTATATTTGTAGATAGATTTTTTTCATTAAATAAGAGAAATATTTCGGTAACAAAATGTATTAAAAGGTCCTTGAAATCTTTGACATGTACGAATACTGAACCCCCATATTATTTATTTTCTTATGCAGTTTTAGTTTATTTTAACCCCCCCCCCCCGCACATGTTTATCATCAGTTCATTCAAAGAGAGTCAAGAACATATAAAACCTGGAAAAAAATCAGTAGTATTCGCGTTTTAATTAACAAATTTGGGAAAATAGGCTTAATTATATTTTTGCCTAATATAAAATTTTTTTAGCAATTTTTTTTCAATTGTTTTAATTGGCTGCTTTATGATTTTAAATGTACTAGATTCTTACATTGCCACCAACCAATGTTTCTTGACATTCATTATGGGTACATGCTTAGAAATTTGAAAACATAAAATTTTGTCCCTCATATGCAGTATTGATTAAGGAATTTGAATAATAATAATAAGGAATAAAGGAATTTGAGTAATAAACTATGTATTTAGTTGTCTTTCAAAACAATTTAATGTAAAGATTTCCAAACATATACAGTGGGTTGCCAAATTATTAGGGACAGTCATGAAGTATAGGTTTTTTGTACAATATTAGGATATAATTTGAAATTAAACACTGTTTTTATGTTTAAAAGGCTTTATTGTTACAGTTTAAGTGTTTACGCTATATTATGTGAGGAAAAAATATATAAATACAGTCAACAAATATAATACAGTCAATTTACCAATGTTATGTAAAGAGCATTAGTATTTGGTGACATTTCATTTTGCTTTGAGGAGTGCTTTGATGCGTCTCGGCATGATTGCTATGCAATTTCTGGCACTTTCTTTTATTTTAGAGTTGTGATTCCATACATTTATTAAATTTTCGATGAGTTTACCATGGTTGTAATCATATCTTTGGCGATTTCCGCCTTAGTGATCTTCGTTAAGTTTTTTTATGCGATTCATGTCTGTAGAATTGACAGGCGAAGGTAAAACTGGGATACTTGTGCTCCCAAAAACTTTGCAACACTTCTAGATTTATGGCAAGGTGATATGCATAAACATGAACTCTTCACCACCTGAGACCCATTCTTTAGTTTGCGACACCAGCCAAGTTTCCAGAACTTGCCTTTATTGGTCTTGTTTTATGGTTCCCTGGACAATATAGAAGCATCCAACCCCTTTAGCGCTTATAAAACAGCACACCATTGTTTTATCAGAGTGTTTAACACTCTCTATGATGCAGTTAGGGCAGTATTTTTAGCCTGGCGGTCGCCTGACAATGTTGTTTTTATCGTCTAAAATCTCAAAAGTTCATTCATCTGAGAAACACACCTGAAAAACTTAAATATTTTCACAATTTATAAATAAATGATTTTAAATGATATAAATAATAATTATGTTAACAAATGACCTTACTCCAGTCTTCTGTCAGTGCTTACGAGCCCATGTAAAGCGATTCTTTTTCATCGCTTCTGTCAACTGTATTTTCTTGATTGGACAATGTTCTGTCAACCCTACTTCCGCTAATCTGCGCTACACATTTCCCTTATAAACTGGTATTCCATATTTTTGAAAGGTCTGAGTAAGGAGTCCCATATTTTTCTTTTGGTTTCCTAAACAGATATCCCGGATTTTCCTATCGGTTGTGGATTTGTTATGCGTTTTCTTCCATTTTTACCTTTTTGTTTAAGCAAAAGTGGCTAGTTTTTGTTCAGATTTATTTTTATCCTGTTGACTACTGAGTTGAAAACTCCAGTAAGGTCTGCCATCTTCCTTTGGGAATGAATCGTATGCAGGAAAAGGGTTTTTACCTCAGATTTTTTCCTAGGGGACAAATCAACCCCTTGACTCATACTGAAATCAATAAAAATATAAAATAAATTAATATTGTAAGCATTTTTTTCAAAAAACAAACATTTAATCAATAAAAGAAAGATAATACTCACATATATTTCTTAACTTTTCCAAAAATAACCCCAAAAAAATTTTGTTTATATTAAAGAAAAGCATCTTCCACTATTTCATGTGTAACAGACTCCGCGTCTCTCGCGTTATTAAAATATTTATAGCACACAAACAAACCTTTTAACATACCAAAAGTACTTAAAAGTATAATTACAGAGGTATTAACAATAGTAAAATACAATTCTGCAACACTTAAACCACTTGGAGTCGCTGCCAAGCCCACCCAAAGTATAAAACTTGCAAAAAATAAGACTGTCCCTTATAATTTGGCAACCCACTGTATAAAACGATTTCTAAATTGCGTAGGGATCAATTGTGTTATTTAGTATATATTTTTTTTAATTTTCGGGTCCGATATTTTTTTCTTCAATTTTTAGAAAAAGTTACTTTTACATTATTACTTTTAATACTAGTTATCTGTATAGATTAAATAGTGTTTAACGTGTATGTCACTGTCTGAAATGTAACGAATGTTGTTGTTTTGCGTATTACTCAATTATCATTCATATGACTATAGACTAGTTAAAAGTTTTTGGAGATGTTCAAAAAATATTGTATTACAAAAATATTTAACTGATATTACAACATTCTAATACTTTTTTGCGCTTTATTACATAAGATTCTTTCTGGAAATAACATTTAGTTTAAATTTAATGAATGAAATATACAGAGTGAGTCATAAATATCGAAACAATAGGCTATCTCCTTAAATATTGCCTCTAGACCCATATTTCCAATTGCAAAGTTTCATAAAAAAAGGTTACTTTTTTTATAAGCTAAGTTGCAACTCCATGGGAGGTCTATATTTAAAAATACGAAAATTAAGTTTTTATATGGCCCCAGAGGTTAAAACTTCCAATTAGAAAGAATTTCCTTATAAATTCCTGAATTAAACAAAAAAAAAATCATCTCGATATCTACAAATCCCTGAAAGATATTAAAATCCAATATTTTCCAAAATTCGTGACTTACACCACTTAAGCATACCTCTGAGTGCAGCGATATCAGTTCATTTGAAACACAATTTAGGGATCGATCATAAATTTACGCATTATTGAATGTCGATCCAAGACAATACTTTAACTTTTAGATATAAAATAAAAGCGTATAGGTTGTTGCTTTAAACTTCCTTCAAATATGCTTGATGTCTGCAATATCTCGAGCTTGGTGCCAGGCTCGTATCTGGCACGACCCATTGGCCGGACCGTCTTATTAAACACTTATTATAAGTGCTATTAAATTAATTGATATTAATTAAACTCTCATTAAACTTGCCTTAAAAACTTAATGCCGCAGGCAATAAGTTTAGTAAAAACAGTAATAGCGATATTGACACTTCTATTAACGGAATCATTGGAAATATATTTTAATAAATTACACAGAAATACTTTCACAAATATACTTTTTACTATTCAGCTTCAAAATTTATGTGGTTTTAAACCTATTTTTACTTTCTTCTATCTTTACTAGAGGAAAGTATTGGATTCATGAAAATTTTGAATTCCGGTTTTTCACGGATTCACACATTTTAGGGCTCAGAGATAGCGAAAAGCATGTTTCTAAAAAATGTCTTTTGTGAGTCACTGCTCCTGTATCTCTGTATATGACATACATTTTGTGAGCGCGCTATCTCAAGAACTAATCCACGGAATTTAATAAAAAATTATATTTAGTTAGTCCTTGATAAAAATTGGTGCTGAAGATGATTGGTGCTTTTGGTGTGAATCGCTTAACAGGTGGCCTTACTGTAGAAGCTTTAGTGTGATTTCCGCAATAGCTGTATATCCATAATTAATGCAAGGAATATCATCAAACTTCAGATTCAGTTAGCCCTTGACATGAATTGATGTTGTTTATATTTTGTTGTATATAGCTCCACGTCTGGCGCTGCAAAACTGCATTTGTTACGATTTCTGCAATAGCTCTATTTTAAGAACTAATGCAGGAATTTTCATAAAAAGGTCAGATTCAGTTATTTCTTGACATGAATTGGTTTTGTTTACGTTTTTGTATCAATCGTCTTTCGGGTGTCGCTATTATACTGAATTTTGTATATTTTACACAATTTCAGTGATATCAAATACTAATGCACGGAATTTCGTATCTTTAGAGTCCTCAGATTGCTACATCCGAGTAGTTTATTTATTCCAAATGGCATTTAAAAAATATATATATTTATTCGAATGTTAAAGTCTAACGTTTCTGTTGCGTATTTTTTTATGCCAACCTCCCACTAATATTCCGTTATAAGTATATTTAATTGATCAAGGTTTAATGCGTTCGGACCAAACATCTTTTAAGAAATTCAATTGAATAATTCCAACTTAAAATGTTTAAATTAAATATGTCAAAGATTCATTAAACAGCTGGTCTTGTTTTAAAGTGGATAATTGATTTTCAAGTTAAACAAAATTTAAAATGTATTTGTAGTTGATCTGAAAATTGCAAGTTAAACTCTAAAAAATGAAAAAAAGCAGTGGCATTGTTTCTTCAATTACACGCATTTCAATTTGTGTCTGTCCCCTTGAAACCTCACGATTTATGAAAATTTTCATAACTCTCTATGTTTTGAAGATATCGAGATGAATTTTTTTTTGTTCAATTCCGGAATGGATAAAAAAATTTCTAATTAAAAGTTTTATCCTCTGGGAGCCGTATAAAAATTTAATTTTCGTATTTTTTAATATAGACCCCCCCATGGAGTAGCAACTTATCTTATCAAAAAATGTACTTTTTTATGAAACTTTGCAATTAGAAGTATGGGTCTAGGGGCAATATTTAAGGAGATAGCCTATTGTTTGGATATTTATGACTCACCCTAATGAAAGTAACGCAAACGACGCAACAAAAAAAAATTAAGTAAATAGTAATAATTATTGATTTTACTAAATGTCTAACCATAAATGAAGTTATACAGTTGATGCATAGACATATACAAACATTAATACATGTAAATATTAGCAAAAGTATTTCTTAAAACAAAAAAATACTCCATTAAACATGTACTTTTAACAGTACATGGGACCCGAAAGGGTTAAGACCAACAAAGTCTTAACAGTTCATTTTCTTAAACTAATACCAAAAAAATATTTTTAGAGAGATCGCTAATATAAAATAAAATATATTATACAAATATTTATGCAACATTCATAACGAAACTTTCTTGATAATTCCAGAAATTTACAAAATAAATGTTCTTCCTATATTTTATTTTTCAAAATGCTACTTGTAAATAGTTAATATAAAAGCAGCGAAAACAAATTGAATCATTTCTATTTTTCATTAAACGTAGTTGTCAGTAAAAGTTCGATAAATTTTACACCAAATAAATTAAACAGTTCAAGTGCGAAATTCAGTTACTTGAAACCGATGGAGATATTTATTTATTTAGGAAAGAAATAAGTGTATAAGAATAAAAGTATAGACTTTCTTAGGTTATTTACTTAGATTTATTTCCACTTTAGTAGAGAAATTTTAAGAAGCTTTTAATTTTAGATGTTGGTGTATTGTGTTTTTTAATTATTTGCTTATGTTTTAAATAATATAAAATTATATTAAATCCACCAGTTTAGGACGGTGGGTAAAAATTTTGTTTTTAACATACATTTTGAAAACTGATAAAATAATTGATAATATGGAAGCGTTTAGATGTGCAAAGATCAGCTAGTTTATGTTCTAATAAACACACTATTAGCATTTACAATTCTTCTGGGTAAACCAAGCTTTGTGGCTAATGTACCATAACAAAGTCAAGATTTTTTAACGAAACAAAATTTTAACAAATATGCAATAAAACTGAGTAATAAAAGAGTCTGCTGCAATTATTAAAATAATACTAATAATTAATAATAATTACTATTTTTTATATTCTAATAAACACACACTCTTAAAACTAAAGAGCTGATTTGGCTTCTCCTAAAAGACCTGTAATTTTTTCGATCATAAAAGAGTTGTTTTTCAAACGATTAAATCTTTTTGATCTAAATTGGTTATTTAAATAGCTCAACTTCATTTAAATTGGTTAAAACTCGCTTTTTTTCAACTTTTTTTTGAGAAGCTGCCTTTCAACATTGAGATGAGTGGCTTTCAGCTCAACTTGAGCTATTTTGTGGCTGACTTTTTAAGAGAGCACATTTAGCATTTACAATACTTCTGGGTAAATCAGGCTTTGCGGCTAATGTACCATAATAAAATTAAGATTTCTTACTGAAACAAAATTTGAACTATTATGCAATAAAACTGTGTAAATTAAAATGTCTACTGCAACTATGAAAACTATACGAATAATTAATAATCCTTACTATTCTTTAAAATCACTTTGAAGTGGTATTTTTTTTTGTTTATCCCCCTCCCCCCGAAAAAAAGGTTGACAATTTTAACATTTGTTCGCAAATATCTGTCTGCTGTCCAGCTTCGGACGCACAGAGAGGACTTACCAGACGACCTTTTACGAGCGTCAATTCCAGTGGCAGTTTTTGGGTGGAAAAACAGGTTCTAAACTTAAAAATATTGTTGCAAAAACAAATAAGGACATTTGTTGTATGCTCAAATGTGAAAAATAAATAGATTAATTTTATTAAAATGAATATATCAGGAACGATCAATAGAAATATAAAGACACTAGGTGCGTAATCCATCCACCAACTCTTCTTAAATCTTAAATATCAACTTTTCATACTAAAGAAGAAATATCGTGATTCAGCTAACAATAGTATTCATGTAACAAACAATATAAAATACAGTGAACTTCCATTTAAGTTACGTACGAAAATAAAAACCCATTTAATGTCTATAGTAAGTGTATATTAGAGACATCGTTTAATACGTAAAGTTTAAGAGCTTATTCGTTAAGATTGGCACATTATCATCTGGACAAAGAAATCCGATTTTTTTTCTATTCTATTTTCAAGATGAAATTTGTTGAAATCTTGTTTTTGAGTCGTGGAACATCAGGTGCTTCAAACAACAATGTATTTTTGCACCTTGCATAAGAATTCTTCAACACAAACTAGAGTTTCAAATGTATATACAATTTTTTTCATTTTGAAATTGTTTTCTTTCTCTCTCTCTCTCTCTTTTTTTGTAGTAGTAGTAGTAGTAGTAGTAGTAGTACATTGCGTATCAAAAGTTTAAACACTACAGAAAAATATCAAAATCATAATTTTCTTCATGAATGAAAGTTACTTTCCTTTTCTCATAACCTACAAATTATAGTCTTAAAAAGATAGTTAACAGATTTATGCTATAGAATTTATCTTAAATAATAAAATTTATCCAAAAACCACAAAAATGAGTGTGTAAAGCACTGTAGTTTTTGGTGTTTAGCAGAACGAAAAAAAAAAATAATTGATTGTTGCTCTTTTCTGCTAAATTAATTTCTGTTAAATATGCAGTCTTCCATCGATAAAATGAGGTTCTGTATTGTTTCTGGTTCAATTTTCAACCGAGCGTTCTCAATGACATCTTTCAAATAGTTAACTGAAGAATGCTGCTTTCCATTTAGATAAACTGCATGAGTGAGGTTACCCCACATATTTTCTATAGAGTTTTAATTTGGCATAATTGCCGGCCTTTTCAAAACAGACACTTTTTTCGACTTAAGCCACGGTGAAGTTGAGTTTGAAAGATGGATCGAAGCATTATCATGTTGAAATAATCATTTTGCACCCCCAAAACTTCGTCAATAAGAAGATAATAATTAAAAAGTGTCTCTTGGCAGATTTAAGAGTTTTCACGACCACTGATGAATGCTAGAGATGTCTAACCATTGAAAGAAATAGCCCCCATACCATTGCAGAATCATCATTATGTTGTCTGCGAAATACACTCCTAGGTTCTTTGCGGAGATTATGCCAATTGTATTTAAACCAGTCAGGGATATCGAGGTTCCATTTTTTCATCATTGAATATGACATTCAGCCACTTTTAATTTAATGACATATGCTCTTGGGCCCATTGTAATCTAGTTTCTTTATGGTGCCGTTTGAGACATGGTAATCGAGTCATTTTACGGTATTTGATGTATTTAAATTCCAAAACTCTTCTATCAACAGTTTTTTTCGATATTTGCCCTCCAACTTCATGTTTTATTTCCAAAAAGGAGTAATTACCTGTTGAAGTCAAATTTCTGATGTGGCTATCTTTGTGCAAACTAGTCACTCGTGGCCTTCCTGGATGAGATTTTCGTTTGAAATCATTACCACGATCCAAAATTTGATGCATACCTCGTTTTGATCTTTTTAATGCACAATATAAGAAACAGACTTACATTTATCTCACGTACTCCAGATATTTACCACTTCCTACTGTGAAAATCCTTTCGACTTAGGGGTATGGTACCAACTCAAATACAATAACTGACTACTTTATATGCACCCAGAAATTGTTTACATGCCAACAGCTTACGCCAGATTGTAAAATGTGCATAAAAATAATTTTGTGCTTAAACTTTTGATAAGGTTTTTTTTGTTCTATTTTTAAACTCCATGGTTTGAAATAAAATTTAAAATCAATTTCAATGAATATGGTTTTAAAATCGATAACACTAACTTATACAAGACAGCTATTGAAATAAAGTTAATATTTAAAGTTTGCTATTGTGCTTATTTTAAAATTGCTATTCTGCTTAAACTTTTGACACGCACTGTAGTAGTAGTAACTGTTGTTGTTTCAATATTTTTAATAAATATCAAAAAAGAGTTTGAGAAAATTAATTTTTAGTCATATTACATCGTATATGTATGTAATAGCTTTTGTTTTTGTCATGTAAAACGTGAGATTTGTGAACTCACGTTATAATGAACTCTCGTTAATACGGGCAAAAAAGTTTGCCCTCGACTATTCTAGTTAACGAGAGTTCACTGTATCTATAAAAAATAAAGAAAGAAAGTAAAATATATCAATACATTAGCAGTGTATTCAGTATACACCACCGGTGACATAGAAATAAAGTTAATGAAAGGGATTCTAAACAAGTTGAGAGCTTCAACTTTGTATATTGGTTAAATATTGAAAATTCTTTAAAACGAAGATATGAAGTGCAGATACTGATTATGTAGTATTTTAGAATTCGAATTAATTTTTTCACTAAATAGCGCACTCAGAATACTCTCCGTATCATTAAAATATATTATTACAATTTTATAATTTAAAATATAATCTTTAACAAAACACTGTCTCAGAACCCAGATAGAGAAATTAAATCCTAAATAAAAATATATATTTGAAACTGAACCAGAAAAAAATATATGAAATGTTAAACATTTACCGATTTCATTTCAGATTTAAGTAAATAAAAGTTTCCACTTCCTGACCTTTTATGCCAGACTCGTAAATATTTAAGTTAAGAGGCAAAAACTTTAAATTGGATCATTTCTATATTTCTTCAAATATATAAGTCAATAATAATATGTCAGTTTTACACCGAAACTATTAAACTGTTTGGGTCAGATTCTAATAGTTTGACTCATTGCTTATGTATTTAGACTAGAAGCAAATAAGGTAATAAAAAACTTCCCAAGATTAATTCCGAAGTATGGAAGACGAGTAAATTTTTTAAGTAAAAGCACGATAAGATGTTAGCGTGTAAATAAACTAATGTCATGAACATATGTTTTTTTTTTATGTTGATGTTGCTGGGCATTTTCCCGTTACATAAATACCATAAGAAAATAAATGATAATGCGCTTTTTATTTCTACCTTGATCGTTGGCAAGTAGTTTTATTGCAGGTAGAGCTGAAAATCCTATATTGAATTTTTGAAATATGCAACTTTCTTTTTTTATGATTATTTAATTACAACATTGCAAAACACCTTAAATTGCTATTTTCAACTCGAAGATATTGTTTTAAGTCAATAATAATTTGTCAGTTTTACATCCAAACTTATTAAACTATTTATGACAGATTCTAATAGTTTGATTCCTTGCTTATGTATTTAAACTAGAAAAAATAAGGTGATAAAAATACTTTCCAAGAGTGGAAAATACTTTTCAATTCCGGTATATGGAAGACGACTAAATTTTCAAAGTAAAAGCATAATAGGATGTTAGCGTGTAAATAAACTAATGTTATGAACATATATTTTTTTAATGTTGATGTTACTGCTTATTTTCCCGTTACATAAATACCATAACAAAGTATTTGCGAATGCATCTTTTATTTCTACCTTGATCGTTGGAAGTATTTTTATTGCAGGTAAAGCTGAACATACTATTTTGAATTGTTGGAATGTGGATCTTTCTATTATTATTATTTAATCATAACTTTTCAAAACACCTTAAATTGCTATTTTCAACTCGAAAATACTGTACTATAATTCAGATTTATTACTGATGTAGAGATGAATTTCAGCATTTGGCAACTGATGAAAAAGTAGCTGTTCTTATAGCATTTCAGGATTTAAAAAATATACTTAAAAAGTTTTTGAGTAAAATACCACGAACGTCTTCATTCCAAGAAAAAAATGTTTACTGTTGTTTACGATTGTTTAAATAAATTTACAATTGCAATTTTAATTGAAGAGTTTTTTTTTTTTTTTTTTTTTTTTTTTTTTTTTTTTTACTAGTGTACCCGCCTGGGGATACCGGTGTCCGGATATTTTTAAGCGAACCTCGTATTCGTATGATTTTACTTACTTAAGTTCATTTTTTCTAACCCCCACGAAGGGCATTCCCCCCCCCGGGGCTATATCCCTAGCATCGATAATCGGCCGACAAAAATAACCAAACGATCCTGGTCTAATTTACATGTTTAAATGAAAAAAAATTGCCAACAATTTTTGAATGGAAAATATATCCTACGTGGTATTTCAATTAATATAAGCACTTCATCAAATTTTGGTATAAGCTTTTAAAACGAATTATTTTTTAGGACTTTGAAAGGTATGTATCCTTTATTACTAAAAGAAAATAATATAAAATCATTATTTAAATTGTGCATAAAATCAGCTTAAAATTTTTTAATGTTTTATATATAACGCCTTTCGATCGCATGAAGAAAATTAAATACATTGTACATTACAATAAATATATCGCTGATTTTCATTTATTTTTTTCATTGTGTAAAATTAATTTTAAGAATTTTCACCATTTCAAATTTCGCAACTTTTGAAATCACATAAATCCATCCATTACGTGGGTGGCGGAGATTCACGTCAGACTAAAAGAAAATATTTATAGGAAAATAATAAATTTATTCTGTGAAATTCTATTCTACAGTCTGAAGAAATAAAAATTTCCATTTCCTTTCCTTTAGAAATAAATCTCATAAATATAAAAGTTAGGAAGTATGACCTTTAAATTGAATTATTTCTAGCTTTTTTAAATTTTTTCTTCAGTAACAGTTCTATAAATTTATATTGTATGAATTAAACATTTCAGGGGAGATTTTTTTTTTGTTTGTATTTTACCTATAAATAAAACCTATAACATTTGAGTCAATTACACTGTTAAAACTAATAGTGACACATTGCACCTTTTCGGGGTGAAAGGCTTGTCTCACTGGTGACACCCCTAAAAGAGCCAGAATGGCTACTTTAATTAGGGTGAAAAAATGAAATCCTTAATCCAGAGTGTCCAATAATAAAAAATTAAAAAATATACAAACCGACTTTTGGCCGTCGAAGGATTCGAACTCACAACGTCTGATTACAAGCTCAGCGTTCTAACCGCTCGACCATCGAGCTCACCTTCTTTCACTCATAGCCATAGATTTTACTTGCAGTCACAGAAAACAGAAAACACACTTCACAGCGCATGCGCATGGTTCCAGTCACCCGATGAGGTGCCACATTGCTGCCAATAGGAAGTGCATGGCACCTTATTTAGCTCCAATCACCAAGTAAGAGATCTGTCGGTACTGCAACTACATATCCAAGCCCCTATGGCACCCTAGGGTTCCAAATGCCCCGGGTTCCAATGGATCTTAGGGCCTTTTCACCTCCGGGTTCCAAATGGCACCGGTTTGTCACCTTCACTTTTAACAATGTACTGAATCTTCATGTAGCTTTCCACTTTAGGTGTGGATGTTATTGCAATTGATTAGTTTTTAATAATTTAAACAAAGAAAAATGCTAACAATTTCAAAATTAGCAGAAAATATTTTTTTAATGGGATCAATTAGTGTAAATCATATAATATCCAATAGTGTATTTTTTAATTGTAACACTCAACACTTTGACATGTGTTATGGAGGAAACCGATCTTATATACGACAATTTCTTTCTATTTTTTATGACTATTAGAAATGTGAAAAGAATTTTTGAAGACACAGTATAAAAATATGCATGGTTTGTTGGCTACTATATGTGTTCAATCCGTTTAAAAGCAGTATAGCAATTGAAGTTTGAACTTAAAATAACTTAAGTACTTATATTCCTTAATACAATCTGAAAATAGCATGATCTATTTAAAATCTGTACAAATTAAATCTTTAAACAGTTTTCTTTTTTTACACTCTTTTAATTTTATGATGATAATAATACATTTTACATATTCCACTAAGTACAATTTACATTATTAAAAAAATCATGTATAAAATTATATTTCAAGGTATTTATTTAAATTTTAATAATTACATTTTTTTATTTAGTTTTATTATTTTATTATATATATATTTTTTATTTATTGTATATATATATATATATGTAATAAATATGTAATTCGACGAAATAACTATGTTGCATAAACTCTAGGAATCAGCAGCAGCACGAGCAGAGTAGTCGCTCCGACAGTTGGCGAGCAGTGGAAGAATTTCATTGTGGTATTTCCCCATTATAAAAACAAACACCATCAGTCTTCAATTTCTTTATTTATGAACTTATAAAATAGGTAAGCTCTTCCTCACAATCACCTTAGCACACATCGACACTACAACTTTCGTTATCCAGTCCACATCATCAGATATTCTAATTCAGCGGGGAAATGAAACGGGCGTCTTGATAGTTTAAAGGATAATTGCATTCTAACACTCCTCAAAAACCAAATGAAAAAATACATTTTCACGACAGAACTAGCTCCCTCCTACTCCGCGTCAATCATTTTAAAAATCCAATTAGGATTAACTCGAGTCGCAACGAAAAAAAAAGATCAGTTCTGATTGGTCTTAGCAGGTGTGTTCTCGGCAGGATCTATATTTTTCCTCGCAAATAACAAGCCCTTTAACAACGCGCATTAACACCTGTCATGCGATGTTAAATAAAAAATAAAATTAAAATCCCGGGAATATTCCAGAAAGTAAAAAGGTTACGAAATACTTCCCACCTTTTTTGAGAAGCAAGCAATAATTTATTAATAAATAAAATAAGAAAAAGAGTTTTAGCTGTTACAAGTTGATACATTACGAAACTAAGATTGAAATATGTTCCACAAATTTAGAATTGAAGCTAAGAGAGAACAAAATGGCGCATTTATTTTATTTTATTACAAATCCCCCCTCCCAGAAAGACGGGTGAAAATTTAGGTCTGAGACCTGCAATTTCACAGAAAGGGAGATGATGCAGTCTTAGCTCACGAAGTTGTTGATATATGTAATAATATTTAGATACTAAATAAAAGAAAAATTAAATTAAATTAAATTTTTTTACATAAATATAGAATTCAAATTTAGGAACACTAAGGTGATGCGTGGAATAGCTTTAAATTTAAATACAATAAAATAGGCATCAATAAAAATACAAGATATGATCTTGTTTAAAGTACACATCATAAAGTAATTTGAAAATATAAGCAATTACTCATACTATATTTTTAACATAAAAATGAAAAACAATAACGTTGAATCTTCCTTGACAATAATGAACCTAGATAGAATGGAGAAATTTAATAGAAATTCATGAAATCAAATTTAAAAGTTTGGTTCATAATGTCCGTCTAAAAAGTCACATTTTGGAAGTGAATAGTTCACTACCTCCTTTCAAGGAGGTATAATTATATCATTATAGACCATCCAATTTTCATCATCTAACATCATGCTATTAGTTCAGTTTGTTTTTGTAAAAAAGTCCTGGAATAATCATGATAGTTCTATTTTTGAAACTTTTTGTGAAAATATTTCTTATAATCATATTTTTAGATAATAACACATTTTATAATATAGTAATACAGTAATAATAAAAAAGTTTCCACTTCCTTTCCTTTTATAACAATTCTTGTAAATATAAAAGATAGGAAAATGACTTTTCAATTGAGTTATATCTAGCTTTCTTAAATTTGTACTTCAGTAAGAATTCTATAAATATATATTGTATGAATTAAACATTTTAGTGGTTTATTAAACAGTTCAGATAAAAATCATTCTTAGTGTTTTTTTTTTTTTTTTTTTTTTTTTTTTTTTTAAACTTACAGATAAAACCGATAACAGAAAATAAAGAGGATTTTTGTTTGGTAGGCATATTGCAATATATTTCATAGGTCGCTGAATTTCGAGAATAAGTCTTAAGTTGTGAATCAATTTTATAAACTTCATGTAACTTTTCTATATATGATGTTGGTGTTACTACATTTGATTGATTTCTTATAATTTAAACGAAAAACTTTAATAATATTATTTCTGAATAGAGTGTATTATTTCTGTATATTTCTGTATACTGTTCCGTTTGTATACAGTATAGCGATTCAAGTTCGCCCTTAACTTAAACTTAAGTACTTATTTTCCTTAATACAAAATGAAAATAATAAAATCTATTTAAAGTATGTACAAATTCAATCTTTAAAGTGTCATTTATTTTTACGGTTTTTTAATTTCATGCTGATAATAATGTATTCCACACTCTACATTAAGTACAATGTACATTGTAAAAAAAAGCTACATGTAAAGTCAATGTTTATGTATTCAGCTTTTCAAATTTTGCCACTTTTCAAATAATATAAATCCCTCCATTTCGAGGATAGTGAATATTTACGTCAGTGTAAAAGAGTAAAATTAATAGGAAAGTGCTAAATTTATTTTTTGAGATTCCCTTCCCGTCTTAAGAAATAAAAGTTAATTTTTTTTTCCTTTTATAATAATTACCTTAAATATCAAAGTTAGGAGGAATGAACATCTAACTCGGACTCAGAAATCGATTCTCACATTTCAAGAAATTTTCTTCATTTTTGAGAAAACCGTTTCTTGGGAAATACTCTGAAAGAATATTTCGTCAAATTTAGTAAATTTTTTTCTTTGCTTGTTTGTTGACAGAAATTTCGTCAAATTACTTATTCGAAAAGTGCAATACGACTACTAGTGATGCCATCTATTGGCCAGTTTAAAATATTCCACATTTACTGGCAGGTAAAAAATACGAGTTTCAAGGGGATTCAATCTCATAACCACATGTGTGATGGAACGTCGCTCTAACTATTACGCCAAAGTGTCCTAAATACATGTAGTAGATTATAAATGTAGTGTGATTTTATGAAGCTATTTTAAATTTTTTGTTGTTGTTTTAATTCTTGCAAATTTTAATTAATAAGGCTAATTTATAACTTTCGTTTTTCTATGATTAAATATAATAATAATAATTATAATTTAGATTGATTTGTATAATATATCAGAGAAAATTTCTTTTCATAATAAATAACTAGAATATGGTCTGGTCAAATTGTTGTTGAAATAACGAATTTTGAAGTGCATAGTGGGAAGATATTACCACGCTGAATAGATAGTTAAAATTTTTAACACATTATTTAATACATCTATAGAGGAGAGAGGGATCAGTTATGCATATTTAATTTGATTGTTATACGAATATATTTCTTAAATTAAAAAAAAATCCTAGAATTTTAAAATTGTACGGACCTTTTTTTTTTTTTTTTAGGAACATAGGATAGTTATTATTTCAGATGCAACCCATAATGAACAATGGGAGTAAATAAATAAATAAAAAATAATAATAACTATTTCTAAAAATTTTAAGCTAGAAATAAAAAGGGAACTAATATAGAAACAATGGCTGTATGTATTTCAATATTTTCTCAAAAAATGTAAAAATTGTTGTTTTTTATATAAATTGTGACAGGAATAACATATGTAGCATATTATCTGCTTATTAAAACTGCAGGGTTTAAGAAAATTCAGAAGGGCGCTTTTCGAAAAACAGCTATCCTAACTATTTTTTAAAGTGCATTTAAGTCTGGCCGCGAGTGAAGAAAAGATTTCGGCAAATATTTGAGAGTTTACATTTTATTAAAAATCACGTGATTTGGGAATTATTCACAAAAAATTATGAAATACAGCTCAATACAGATTGCTGAATTTTGAAAATTGAGAATTTTGTTTCTCAATGTTTCAAATTCATCACTTGTTTCAGTGATGAATTATATCTAGCTTACTGATACATATCTTTCATTAATAATTCAATTAATTTACATTGTACATGAAATAAACAGATCAGTGATGTATTAAAAAATTCAGGTAAAGTCCGCTTATTTAATGTCTGTTAACCTAAGAACCTTTACAGAAAATAAAGAAGATTTTGTCTTTGCCAGTCTCATTGTAGTATATTTATTAGATTGCTGAATTTCGAGCGTACTACGTACTGGTTCATAACGTTATACTTTTGTTTAATTATTGCAGTAATAACATCAAAATAAAACTTAAATGTCAAACATTTAAAAAGTGGTGGTTTGGTACGTATTTTAAACTCCCATGTGTAAATATAATGTTCATACTACCCGACTACTCATTTCTTTGAATAGAGAAATTTACATAAAACTTAACACAAGAATAAAGAAATAGCGAAATGATGACTGCACCTACTCTCGTTTCCATGTTAAAGCTGTATCAAAAACATCATCTAGGGAACTACATTTAGTAGGATGCCAGAAATTATGTTTCTTTCCCTTGAATAGTACATAATTTTTATTTATTCCTTGATTGTCTAAATTGGGGTCAATGTGACCCTATTCACAATTTCTATAAATAAACAAAAGTATTTAACTGTGTAAACTTTACTAATTTGAAATATATATATGTGTGTGTGTAAAAAAGACCTTTAAAGATATTTTTTTGGAAAGTAATTTTATTAGCATATATTTAGCTGAAGGAAAAACAGACTGAGTCAAACTGAAATCATTGCAGTCTGCCGGGTTTAATATACTTCATGTAGCTTTTCATTTTATGTGTTGATGTTTTGTTTTCATTAATTTTTAATAGTTAAGAAAATTTTTGGCCTTCTATTATACAACAAATGCCTGCTTCTCAAAGAAGAACAAAAGAAAAATGCGTTATTTCGAGCTGTGATTGGCTTAGAAACTTTAAACTGCGTCACAGAATTAGATATATTGAAGTCCAGTGGGAAACAATGTCGGAGTCCAGTGAAAACGCAGAGAAATAGAATCAATAATTTAAATGTGAGATAAAAAACTTCCCAGGCATGCAAAACCTAGCGTGCATGCTCTTGTTTTGATTTAAATTCGAATGTAAAATATAAAATGCGTTTTTATTTGGATCGCACAGATAAAGTGAATTTATTATAAACCTTTTTAATGAACAGTTTTAAGGGGTTTGTCTTAATTTTTTCCTGGTAGTGCAATTTAGCAATATGGTACATTATTTTTTTAATTCCCTATCAAATATAAATGCATACATTTTTTTAATATAAACAACTTTATAGCTCTTCTATTTAAAATATTTTCTTTAAATGTTCTATGTTGACATTTTATATATTTTTTTTTATATTTAATTTTGATTAAAAAATGAAAATTGTTTTTTTTAATTGCATCCATGGCGCGGAAGATTACAGCGAAACCTTTGGTTTAAGATACAACAAAATTATTAATAATTATATAATATTTTGAACTTATACTTCATTTGAAAGAATTTTTTTAATATTTTTATTTAAAATTAAAATTAAAGTTACAAAGTTATGATTTTTTTAATTGAAATTTCCACTTTTATGTAATTAATACAAGTATAATACAATATTTGAAGTTTAAGTTATTCTTTAGCTTGAAATGAAACTATATACCAAGTTTCATGCAAATTGCTTTATTAGTTTTTGAGAAATGCTCCGTTTAATCGATGCAATTTCAAGAGCAATTTAATTTTTTTTAAAATCAAATTTACACGTAATGAAAATAAAACAAAATTTTAGTCCAGAATAATTAAAAATTACCTTAAATAGAAGAAGCATTATTTGTCTACATTAAAAATTTTATGCATTTGTGTTTCATTGGGGCTGAAAAAAATTAAATGTTATATGTTGCAAAATTGCAGTAATAGTAACACTATTGAGACTCCTTAAGTTTAACAAATAGAAGCCTATCTTTACAATGCGGCATAATCTGATTCCAAAACGTTTGTAGTTCATACACCAGTAATTATAAAGAAAAATATATATTTTCCTTGATGACAGAAGCTTCTCCATAAAATAAACAAAGTCTCATCTATTGGAAATGTGACTTAAATTGAAATAATTCCATTTTAAAGAAACAAATATGGCATCATTAATGGTTTAATCTAATCAGAAATCCACAAATAGAGAAAAATACGGAGCTGTTGATGAAGAATCCTAAAAGGAAATTTACTTCAAGTGACGAAACATCAGTTTATAAATTACCTTATTAATATCTTAGAATTGTTGAAATTACTATTTTGTGTAATAAAGCATCAATAATAAATATCACAGCTGCTACTAGAAATAATTCTTGCAGAAATTCATCATATCCTCTAAATTTCATAAAAAAAAAAAAAAACTAGGGAAGATGCAACGCGTCCTTTCGTGTAACAAAAAAATCCATGCGCAGAGTTTTCGCTGACTCTCTCCATTGAGACAAATTGCGACTAAATTCTTCATTTGCCTAGTGAACTAGCGTGCTCAATTTTTGCTTTTTCTGTCTTTTCTTTTTTTGTTTTTCATGCATATACATACATACATATTTTTAATTTATTTGTAGAGGTTAATTGAAATTAGATTAATAATAATTGTTGAGGCAGTTATAAAAACTTATAAGCAGTTATAAAAAGAGGGGTACATTAAACGATTAAAGATATTTTTTTAGTGCTACATGACGAATCTATTTTGCTAATACTTTTTTCAATTGGCGAATGTTTTTTTTATTTTTTATTAGCCAAATTACTAAAGTTGGTCAACTGTCAGCGAGAACACTGGCCATGCGTCCTCCGATATTGCTTTACTTGAGTGCAAATATGAAACACAAAAATAAACACATTTTATCTCCAAATTCACAACACACTAATCTGTTGTGAAATGTTCTTTGTGATATGATTCTATTCTTAATATGTAGCAAAAGTGTTGCCCTCTGGAAATATATTCTTAATGTGCTGCAAACGCATTGATATCAAGAAATGCGTTCTAAAAAAAGTGTTGTTAATTGTGTTGAAATAGTGTTATTAATAGTGTTGAAGAAAATAGTTTCTTAAAATAATGTTGTGCTGCATAGCACTTTGGTCTCCGAATTAATAACACGTTGTAAACAACACACAGTTTAGAACTCTATAAAACAAAACATGTAAAACACTTTCAAAATATATTGTACAGGGTACCTCCAAAAATACACAATTTTAAAAATGACTGTTTTGAAAGATATTTTGAAAACAGATTTTCCCCTCACATAATTTTTAACAACACATTATCATTATTATTTCATACAACACATTTACAGGGTGTCCAGCAAATAAAACCCTGATTTCAAAATTAAATTTCTGAAAAACAAAGATCGGTAGTAATATGCGGTAAACGGTTTTTTCATTAGGTAAGCTGTAAAAATTTTATACAAAAATTTCAAACAGTGAATATTTTGAAAAAAATGCGTTCTAATTGCATAGAATGCTTTGATTTTACATTTTTCTTGTTTTAGATTGAGTGCAGAGAAATAATTTTTCAGCTTACAGTGCAATATTTTAAAGATTTTTCGAAGTAAATTTTTAGAATTTCGAAATTTCAAAAATTTAATTCAAAAAAACTATGAAATATGACACTTTTAGCCGAAAAACACATTCGCTAGCTGCAATCTACAGCAAGAAAAATGTCAAATCAAAGCATTCTTTGCAATCAGAACACAATCTTTTCAAAATATTTGCCGTTCGAAACTTTTGTATAAGATTTTTACAGCTTACCTGATAAACAAACCGTTTACTGCATAATTCTATTGATCTTTGTTTTTGAGAAATTTAATTTTGAATTCAGGGTGTTATTTGCTGGACACCCTGTACATTCGCAATAAAATAAAAAACGATTTAAGTTACAAGTGTTAATTTTTATGTTCAGTTTGTAATGTAAAATTGTTTCACGTATTTGCAGCATTCTAATGATTTTTTTAAACAATTCCTCGATATAAAAAAATTTCCTGTCTTTTATAAAAAAAGAAATCAGATAAATATTAACGCTAAAATGAAAAAAAAACTTCCTAACTGTGTCTAACGTCGACAAGTTACAATTTTTAAAATTTTGATTTAATGCTTATTTTACTTGTAATTTTTATATGCATGGCATATACTAATACGTATAAAAATAAATTTTCCATTCATTAGAAAATATTTATTCTTGTTTTAATCTGAAAATAACAATTAAAATTTTCTCTTAATATAAAATCTTTTTAAAATTGTCATTTGACTTCAGAGAAAATGATGTTAAATTATGTAGAATTCGGTTAAATATATCTATCATTATTTGTTTTATATTTTAACCTAGTATATTACCCCGTGTATTAAACAATATTATGTCAGAATTCAATAGTTTATATAGCCTATAAACAAATAAAATAACAATAAGGAAAATCGTTTTCTTGCCAGTGGCATCCCAATATATTTTATGGATGTCTTAAATTTTAGAGTAACGGAATGTTCTTATGTTGAAAAAAAACCGTAAGTACTTTTTTGTTTTGACTGTGAGCGTTAATGTATTTAATCGATTTTTATTGGCTGCGAGTGTTATTGTATTTAATCGATTTTTGGATTTGCCACAGAAAATAAATATAATAAATCTTCTTTCCACAAAAGTTATTTCATATGGATATTTTTAATTCACAATGTTTGAGTTGAGAGTTTTTAAAGATTTATTGTGTAAATAATATTTTTATAAATTTATAGTTAGGTTATCTTTATTAGAATTTTAATATCTCTTAAATATACCGTATCAAATGCCTATAATATAAGATTAAATATTGAGACCCTGGAACGAAATTTCAAAAAATAAATTTTTGGATTTTTTTATTCTAAATATTTTAAAACAACTTATGAATATGCAAAATGCCACATTTTAAAATTTGCAATACTTCGTGAGTATTTTCATTTACAGAAGATGATAGAAATTAAAGTCCATTTACATTGAAACTTTAAGTCGTGTTTTCTCAAACTAAAATAATTTTAGTTTGCTTGTTGATTGTACACTATATACAATATATATTTAAAAATTAACCAAATATGGGTTTCATTATAGTTATCACGCAAAACTAGAAAACAAATCACATATTTTATACTACTTTCAAAAATTAGAAAAGTTTTTGAAAATTTTGTAATTTTTGTGCGCTAAAATTACAGTTTTAACAAAACTTTTGTTAAAAAGGTTTTGGTTTTAAAAATTTTGGTTTTAATTCAGACGCACGTGCGTTATGATCTTTTGTTCAAAAACTGTTTTCTATATTCATAATTTAGAGTTTTATCATGCGTACAGCGAGAAATTATTTTAATTCCTGTATTAGTTACGCGAACTTTAAAATTTAAATATTTAATTAAATTTTTTTAATTTTAAATAAAAAAACGTTTAATTAGATATTTAATTAAAATTTAAATATCAATTTTGCATATAAAACATTTTTTAGGGTTATTATGGAATTAAGAATATATACTTTAATCAGAAAAAAAAGTGCGTAAGCGTGTTTGGAGATTGCTCAGAGTGTTATGTTTAGTATTTCTTTGAAAACAACTTATCCTTTAATTAATAATTTAATATTGTTAGTTTATAATTATTAAATTCTAACATAGATGCAAAAAAAATTAATTTTAAAATAATTATGAAACGAATATATTTTTCAATCAAATTAAGAATGTTCAAATAAAATTATTTAAATAAAATTAAAAAAAACTTGAAAACCCAAAATAAAAAATA
The DNA here is from genome assembly GCA_964019185.1 of Maratus speculifer. NCBI lineage: Eukaryota > Metazoa > Arthropoda > Arachnida > Araneae > Salticidae > Maratus > Maratus speculifer. Next base: position 151,053,731 of record OZ025302.1, read on the forward strand.
GCGGTTTTATGAAAAAAAAAGGAATTTCTAAAAACGAAAAATTTGTTTAAATGAAATTTAAAATGCTAAATCACAATAGGTTTTAAAATAAAAATTCAATTCCAAAAAATATTAACAATATCAGATGAAGGAAACTAATAATATAAACTATTCAATTGGTAAAAATTCCGAAGTTGCCTTTAATTAAATCCATACTAATACAAACATTTCTTTTGGCAGGACCTCCTCCAGCAAAGGACATTATCGTTACTAGTAAGACGCTGTACCTTCAAGCCATGATGTCTACATGAAAAACGTTTTAATTAAAATTCTCTTTTTAAATTTAAAACGCAAAAATGAACTTATGACATTAAAAAATAATTTAATTAATATAATGGGCGTTTTAAATTTTTATGATTTGTCATGTGACACGAGTTTTTGTGTGCGTTCTGTGTGACGGTCGGACAAACAGAGGGCAGATACGAATAGGGTTTTCTCAGATGAACAACCCCCCCTCCCCCCCAAAAAAAAAAAATCATATTGCTTGAGACTTGATAGATAAAAAAATGTAATGTTTTTGAACGTTTGGACAAACTTAAACGCCCTAAGAGCGTGTCCTGTCCCAAGTGTTTAAAATAGTTGCTCATTAAATGTTAATTTTGTTTTTCCAGTAAATAAATATTTTTTAATCATATGTTGTTATTGTGATTGAATATTTTATATCAAAATAAACCTCACATTTTTACTATAAAAAAAAGTTGTTTTAGATGCTGTCTATATCTTATTGTCACTCTTATATTTAAAAACAGCTTTATCTAGGCAAAAAATCCTCTGACATAGTTTTTCGTAGATGTAATGTTTATATCTAAGTCAGATTTGACATGTGACATTGATATGACGCGTATCCATAGCAGACGTTATCCATTTTTATCAGATATGCGTTTCGTCCATCAAAAACAGGTATTACTAACAAATATAAATAACGTATTGTTTCATAAACAACAAAAAACATTCTGATATAAGAATATCTCATTTTACGTTTATTTTCCGTTATTAACTAACTATAATTATTTTAATGATATTCAAAGATTAATGATTAAACCTAAATGAGTTATAAAATTTTAAGTGTTTTGCATAAAAAATAATTTGAAAAATCTTATTAAATTAATGAAATTATAAACTTGTAATTTTTTGTTTCCATTTTCAAAAACATGTGACATTTAAAAGACACGGTTGTAAATTTTATTGGGCCTTTTATTAGTAGATGTGTCTCCATTTGAAAACACATTTCGTTTAGAAATATACATAAAACAATAATAACAAGAGAACACAGGACTTTCTGATTTTCTTACTATCATTTTTTCTTTACTTTTCTTTCGTAACTATTTTTATCTAATATTCTTTATTTTCTAAAATGACTTAATGGATACAGGATATTTTGTTCAAAAATCCTAAATATATAATAAATTGCTTAATGTTTTAGCTATAAATTATTTTCGTAAAATCTTCTAAAATTCCAATATTTAAATTTCCAACTCAACTTTGAAAAACACTATTTAATTATTTTCAGTAATTTTGCGTGGTTTGAAATCATATTTTTATACAAGAAATTAACAAAGAAATACAATATTTAGATTGCGATAAATAATTGAAACGTAAATTGGAAGTATTTATAAGGAGGTGTGCATTTAAGAGTTTAGTATTTCATTTCTTAATTTCAGTTCTTTATTAACTATTTATACTTAATATTCTTTATTAACTAAAATTAGTTAATAAATACATGACATTTTGTTGAAGAAACATAAATATGTTAAGGATTGGTTAATGTTTTAGTTCTAAATTATTTCGAAGAATCTTACGTAATTCTGATATTTCAAATTCAAACTCAATTTGAAAAGCGCTATTTATTTTTAATTCAGTACTTTTGCAGAATTTGAAATTCCATAGTTATACAAAAATTTAACAAAGAAATGCCATATTCAGATTGTGAAAAATAATTGAAACGCAAACTGGAAATATTTATAAGGAAGGGTTCAATTAAGATTTTCCTATTTAATTTTAAAATTTGATAAAATAATGGCTTTTTCTTCTTTCTCTTTTGTAAATTTACTCGTAGATATTTACGGTAAGAACTTTAAATTAAATTACTTTTAACATTTGCGAAATAAAGTCGATAACAAATGTCTGGAAATTTTTCGTCTGATAAATTAAATAGGTCAGATGAGAATTTACTTACAGAGTTTATTTAGTCACAATACAAATAAAAAAACAATGAAAGAATTATTGTTTCGATCCAGGAGCATTTGAATGTATTACATGGAGTATTGAACTTCCAGGCTGATAGAAATATTTGTATTTGTACTATAGTTGTAGTACTTTATATGAATAAATTGTAAGTACAATTCTAATTTAAGCGTGGATGTTGTTTATTATGTTTGCTTTTAATGGAGAAAAAGAGGGGGGAAATCTTATACATTTCCCACTTTAAACAAAACCACATTGACAGTTTAGATTAAATTTTCAATTTTTATTTGTATAAATTTATGTTACAAACGTGTAATAAGTAAAGTATGAATATAAAAAAAAGAAGAATATAAGAATAAGGGTTGCCACTCAGAAGGTTAAGAATAATTGTGATGCAGATCTGCACCATTATTCACTTAAGGGTTAGATAAGTTTACAATTTAGGCATGGGTGTTTGTTATGTTTGTTTTTTAAGAAGAAAGAGGAGAAAAAAGATCGTAAGTTTTCTACTTTTAATAATATAAGTTTAACAGGTTAGATTAAATTTTCAATTTTCATTAAATTTAAGTTAATATCTTCATTCTCACCACAACGTTTATCTTTGTGGCCATCGTTATCCAACAGTTCTCAATTTTACATTCTATATATATGTATATATATATATATATATATATATATATATATATATATATATATATATATATATATATATATAAAACATAGGTGCGAAATGCTTTTTTGGCTTCATAAGTCGATGAATTTAAAGTCGATTACAAAATTCATATTTACATGCATAGACCATGTAATATTTATTAAATTTTGCAAAAACAGTGCATATATATTCTTAAACTTTATAAAATTGGACATGAGTTAAAAGTCGATGCATCAGTCATTTTATGTTTCTTAAATCGTTCAAAAAGGCTATATTGTTAAATATACTTTCCATTTTTGTATTTTTATGTATTTCCACAAAATAAAATGTATTATTAAAGTACTTAGATTGCAGCAAATAACTCTGAATTATGTTGGAATCTTTATATGAATGTGGCAAATGACATTTTCTGTTTTAATTCTAGAATTTATAAAAGTAATAATAATATTATTTTAAAATAATTTTTTCCATTTCCTTCAGTTTCATACTACAAATTCCTTTTATCATAAAATATTAAAGTCTTTAACTACTTCCATAGAATCTTTTTTAAAGCTGCTATATATATATATTTCTTTTTTAGATTGTTTCTCGAATCCGCGAAGTAAACTAAAAAATAGTCTTACGTTCATTTGCTTTGTGAAAAATCGTGAATGTTTGGCAAAATTTAGTGAAATTTAACCCAATTTGCAAAACGTTCTGCAAGAAATTTTAGCTCATATAATACATATCCTCGTATATAAGCCAACCTCCATACTTTGAATGATAAAAAAATGGTAAAATTCATGATTCGCGTATAAGCTGACACCTTAAAATTCCATTATGTTTTCAGACAAAAAGTACATTGTTAATTAAGTACAATAAATTAAATTGTAGAAAATTACAAAGCATGAAACAAATCCTTCATATTCAAAATCCCAGAATTTTCAAAAAGTTCCACAAAGTCATGTTCCATAAACTTCCTTGTAATAAAAGTTTCTGTTTATAATGAATTTTCGTCATCAATTTAGTAAATAAAAACGTCCATGCCGGCAATCCACAATATTGCTAATGAAACATTTTTAAAATTATTCCACAAAGATCTACACTGAATTGAGATCCACACCTTAAACCAAAGAGGCGATAACATCGATTCACACTTTTTTTTTTAAATGTCTCTGATTTGTTTTCAGAAGATCTAGCAAACACATCCACTATCTTGTTTTTAAGCTATCTATCTTGAAATTGTTTGCAATTGCATTACATCTGTGCAATAGTAATTGCATAGATACATACTAACGTTACTGCATGTAAACAGTAATTAAAGTATTTGTTGAAACGAAATTATACTCTATTAAAATTCATGTAATATTAATAGTACAGAAGACCCGAAAAGATTAAATTTTCTTTTTGTCTTGTCTTGACTGGTATTACTTTAAAAAATACTTAATAGTTGTTAATTTTTTAACTTTTTGATTTCTTGATATGTAAGTTCATGCAAGTCACTACTAAATGTTTTATTATATGCTACACATAACTCTTTATTAGATTTTTTCCAGCTAACGAACCAATCAAATATTTTTCTTTTCTTTTAAAAGTTTTCCCTTTATATAATTCTTATTTTGCATCTATTTTCTATTTATAATTTTAGATTTATTTTACTTTTAACAAATTTTATTAGTTAATTTAAATAGTTTTTACTACAGTTACACTTTTTTGCATTCTTATGCCTTTCCAAGTCACTTATATGTCGCCTTTGTAAAATTTGTAACTTTAATTGCAAAATTAAAAATAACTTTAACAAATTTAAATTAACTTTAAAATACACTGTACAATTAATTTCCAATAAAATATTTACGTGAAGGTGTTCATATCTTTTTAAAAAATATAACAAACAAACTTTGTATTTTGAAAGCGAAAAATAAGACTAAACTAAATTTGAAATATTTAGATTAATGTGCAAAAATGATATTTTTCGATATCATTCCAGAAATTGATCAACTAAAAGTTTACATTTCCTTTTCTTTCATACCAATTCTAGTAAATGTAAGTAAAGAACTTTAAATTAAATTACTTTAACTTTCCGGAGAAATATTCGATAATAACAGTTTTCTGAGTTTAAATGGGATATATTAAACACTTCAAAAAGAATCTTATTTCAGAGTTTACTTAGCCTAAGGAAAAATAAAACATTAGAAAACAAAGATTGTTTTCTGCAGAGATATTTAAATATATTTCATATAAGATTAAACTTCTGCAGAATGAATAAATGAAAATATATTGTTGTACTTAAGTTGAATAAATTTTAAATAAGGTGGTCTGTTGTAATAACGCCAGGCGAGGTAATAACGCCAAGTGCTAATATTTTGCATGATTATGAAATAATCTGGTAAATGACACCAATGTGCTCTGCGCAGAAGGGTTTTGAGTCATATAAATCGCAAAAACAGCTTCAAGTTAATTTGTTTCATTTTTAGGTCTTAATGTTTTTACAAGCAACTAAAATTAACGCTATGATAAAAATTGACCGTGAAATAGTTTGAAATTTTTATTTTTAGTTAAGTTTTTAGATCATGGTCTATTTTTAATTTAATTTTTTGCAATAGAGCGCGTGTTTTTTGTTATTTATATCTCATTGTCGCGAGTCATTTGTATTGTCCGAGAAATATTTTGAAATTTTGTTTTATTTATATTATGACTATGGAACTTATTTGACGGTTCCGAAACATGTCAATGTATTTTATTTTTACTATAACACCTTTCTTAAGAAAAATTAATATTGTTATTAAAATGTTTAAATTGTTATTAAAATTAACGCTTGATCTAAAATTTGCGAGATACGTTTTGTGATGTGAAGATTATTTTTTTTATCCGGAAATACTTTGTTAATTACATAAATTTTTAGTACATTTCATGGACTTTCAAAATATTGTTGAAGATTTTGTATATCTTCTCGAGATAATTTGTAGTTTAAAATGTACAGCGCAATAACTATAACGGGATAATAACGCCAATCCTTGGCATTAATACCCCGGTTGATTCCCTACAGTGGCCGAGCTACATCCTAAATACTGATTCAAATAAACACAGTTAAAACTGTGCAATGTTTCTAATAATTCTATTTAAGCGGTCCTTTTTAAGCAAAAAGAAGCTCACGGTTTGATATTATTTTGCCTCATCCCCCCACCACACCACACCTTTATTTTTCTTACACTTTCACAAAAAAGTGAACATTTTCAATAGCTTAGAATGCAATTTGACAATTTCTAAGTTTGTAGAGTTTGTATTTTTAGAATTGGGCAATCTACATGCAATTATTCCATCTTATTTCATAGTTTTGTTTGCATGACGTTATTAACCATATAGGTGGGTAATAATGCCAAATAGCATTGGTCAAGAAATCACGCCATTACATTTTATGAATACATGTCTGTTAAAGTATTTTTTTATATAGATAGTCAATGAGTTGCTGTATCGAATCATATATTTGTTTGAAAAATACAAACTAAAACAGAGCCGTGAAAATTGGTAGAACCTTAACGTGGCGTTATTACCCCAGGGTACCTTACCTTTCCAATTTAGACATGTATGTTGTTTTTTATACATGTTTTGAAAAAAAAATCAAAATAGAAGAAAAAAAAAATATGCTTTTAAGCGAAATATATGACGTGATTATGTGTATATTATGAATGAATATTTATATATATATTTAGAGTGATATATGAAGCAACATATTTGTGTAATATACAGTCACAGCAAAAAAAAAAAAAAAAATCTTGACATTTGCGATTTTAGACGTTTTGTTAAATATCTAGAATATAAAGAAATGACTCTGAAACTCCAGTTGTCAAAAATACAGGTCATATATTTTCGAAAGGTTTTTTTTTTTCCAAAATCTACTAGGAAACCGTAAACAAATTTAAAAAGAACGAATATCTTTTGAATAACCCTGTCAAAACAAATGTAGCAAAAGTGTTTAAACTGCATATTATGATTAAGTGGCTTATGGTAACTGCATTCATTTTTATGCGGATAGCATGTATACTCGTAGAGAAATTAAGGCTTTTTATAAAAAGGTCTCAAATTTTGCCAATTTTTTGGTTATAATTTTGCAGAGTTCTTAATAAAAAATAATGTTCTTTTCAGAATGTATGAAAAACGGCATTGTACATAATGCCCTCTAATCAAAATTTAAAAACATTAATAATTGTACGAAAAATGAGCAGGTTTACTAAATAAATTTTCACTGCGCATGCGACAAATCTATAAAAAATTCATTTGCATTTTGTGTTAGCTAAATATATGGAGCAACTTTTGTTAAAGTTTCAAAATCATAGCTTGAAAATTTGTAAAATTGACGTCGAAGGAATAAGATCAAAATCCGATATTCCCAAAATAAAACAGAAAAAATGGAGGGCTGTATCCATACTCCATTCATTAGTGTCTACACAATAATGCACGTACACAATAATGCACGTACATAATAATGCACGTACACAATAATGCACGTACTATATTTGGATACAGCTCCTCACTTTTTGCTTCATTTTGGGAATAACGTATTTTTATCTTATTCTAATGACGACAATTTTCAGAATTTTCAATGTATGATTTTGAATCTTTGACAAAAGTTGCTCTATACACTTAGCTAATACAATATGCAAATGAAATAATGAATGCACTATGATGAATGAATTTTAATGAAATGCACTAATAAATAGAATATGGATACAGCCCCTCATCTTTTTGCTTCATTTTGGAAAAAACGGATTTTGGGCTGTTTCTATAGACGATTAATGGCTATGATGCGACCATGAAAGTGTTGATACATAAATGCTTATAACTCCGTTAAAAATGCAAATATTTTTATGCGGTTTTTTTGCATTGAGTTAAGAATTAATTAATTAATCAAACTAGATCATAAAAAGATCGATTTTTTGAAAAGTTTTCAACCCCTGAGCCAGCTTAATTTAAAATAACAAAAATAAAAATTCTGAAATTTTTTCAAAAACAGCGATTTGAGGGTATGCACTTACCCGAAACAATCATTGTCTATTTCTTAAACAAACATATTAAACGGCCACTTTCGGGCTCAAAATTTTCATTTCTGGTTTGCATTTTGTGCTATAATTTCGCTTTTAATTATCGCTGAACCAAGAGTAAAACAATTTTGAAATCCTAAATGATTTTACTTTAATTTAAAATAATAATAAAAAAAAATTCGATTTTTTAAAACAGCAATTTAAGCAAACATAATCCTACATATATACCTTTAACAATCATAAATCTACTTAATGTTTATGTTTACTAACTATTGATAAGTTATATTTTAAAAATTGCTATGTTTTCTCGTCTATTCTGCAAATAAAGTGTATTGTTCTTTAAGCTGTGATCTTATTCAAATTTAGAAATCCGGCGTTCGATTACAATTTATTTCGTCAATATTCTAAGAACTTTAGAATTTAAAATATTATTTTTACAAAACACGTAGAGCAATTTATTTGAAAATCCAAGAACTGAAACACGATTCTAAACGGAAATAAATATATAAATATAAATATATATATCTAAATATATAAGAAAGTATTACATTCAGCTTTTTCGATTGTATTCCAGACTTTAAGCAAATAAATGTTTTCACTTCCTTTCATTTTATGTCATACTCATAAATATTTAAGTTAAGACGAATACAGCTTTAAATTGAATTATTTCTAACTATTGTGAATGATATCTATCAATAAATATTGTGCAGTTTTATACCAAATATATTAAACTGTTTAGATAAACGACTGTTAGTTTTATACTCTGTTTATATATTTTGCCAGAAAATAAAAAATAGTGTGAATTTTTTTTCTTTTTATCTATGTCTGGGTCAAGTAATTTATATTTAAAGAACGGCAGAAACAATTTTTTCGAAATTTTGCCTATAACAGTTTTTTGAAACGAGAAAGCTAATGGGCTAAGTCACACGATCGAGAGATTTTGATTATAAGAGTCATTTGTGGGTCATGATGGGTCATAATGGGTCATAAATTTTAATAATAGAAATAGATACGATAGCAAGAAATAATGATGAGTTTCCATTCGCTACCGTGTCATATTTCAATATATTTCATCAATCGATAACTTTTCGGAGTATTAAAACGGATTCATAATGTTACTTCAGTTGAGCTATTCCTATGCATTTTTTTTTTGTTGTTGTTGTTACGGTTGTTATAGTTTTTTATTGATTTTTAACAATTTCTAGCATAGTTGAAAAATGTTTACGAATTGGATTGTTATTTTGACTCAATGTATTTATACTTTTCCTGAAAATAAATAAAGCAATTGATTTTTTTATGTGAAGTCGATTTTAATAGCAGAAATAAATACACTGCTCAAAACAATTAAAGTATATTTGAAGTTTTATATAAAATAAAGATATAAACGAATTTTTTTTGCCGAAAATAGAAGAAGAGAATCACAAATGCAAATTTTTCTGGTTTTCAAACTGTGGAGTATGCAAATTTTGAGTTCGACGTTAAAAACGTCGCTTCAGCGGCAGCGAATGAAATTTGACTTTCAACTGGATAAAAGAGCATGAAGACAAGGATGATCGGCATTCAGTGATTGCTTTGTTTCGATGAGTACGATGTCTCAGCAAAGCCATTTGACAGATTCAGAAGCTTGGAGAATTGTTGGTAGGTTAGAAGGGGGCCATACTGAAGTAGCGCAAGCCATTGGAGTGTCACAAAGTGTCATTTCCAGGATCTGGAACCGTTTTTTGGAGAGTGGATGTGCAGGCCGAGGACCAGGGCAAAGTCGTAGACGGGCAACAACACCCAATGAAGATCGGTATTTAGCGTTAGCAGCTCGGAGACACCGAAACATGAACGCTACTCTTCTCCAACAACACCTTCGCTCGGCTACAGGTACCACGATCTCAACTCAGACTGTCCGAAACCGGCTCCATGCTGTAGGTCTGTATGCTCGCCGACCGATGGTATGTGTTAGATTAACATCAAGGCATCGTCGCGACCGCAGGGAGTGGCCAACCGAGCATGACAACTGGAGGAGAAATGAATGGAGCAATATTCTGTTTCCTGACGAGTCCCGTTTTTTCTGTGCATCCTAATAATAGGCGTTTTTCATCTGGAGGGACCGTGGCAGTAGGAATAATCCTGCGTTCGTGCACGAAAGTGTCAGATTTGGCGGTGGAAGAGTATTGGTGTATGGTGGTATTTCCATTGACGGGCGCACTGACCTCTACGTCATTCGAGATGGAGCTCTGACTGGTCGCCAATATAGGGATGAGATCCTCAGACCTATTGTAGTCCCTTACGCTGCAGCAATCGGTGATAACTTCATTTTAATGGACGATAACTGCAGGCCACATCGTGCAAACCTGGTGGAAGATTTCTTTTTCGAGGAAGGAATCGTTCGAATGGAATGGCCAGCGTGTTCTCCAGACATAAATCCAATCGAGCACGTTTGGGACGCTCTAGGAAGACAAGTTTCTGGCCGCCAACAACCCCCACAAACTCTCCAAGAACTGGAAAGAGCTCTTCTGGAAGAGTGGGGCAGAATACCCCAACTCGTCATTAATAGCCTCATTGAGTCCATGCCTCAAAGGTGTTCAACGTTGCTGGCCGCCAGTGGAAACCATACCCCCTACTGAAAATGACTTTCTTTCAAGAAAACACCTTTTCTTATTCTTTTTTTTCCATATGCACAAATTGTGTTTTTTTCCTTTTGTACACAAATGCGCAATAAAATGCATTTTTTTCTGCCAAACATGTGTAATTTATTCTCATATAACCTACTATGTCTGTCGACCATGTATCAATCAGCTAAAAAGTTTCCCAGATACGAAATCCACCTAAAACTGCAATATCCTTTAATTGTTTTGACCAGTGTAGAATAGGAATAATAATAATGAGTTTTCCTTGGTTAACGGTGATACTTCAGTACATTTTATAAATCGCTATCGTTTCGGAGTAATAAAAATTGGTTCTTAATGTGACTTCAGGTGAACAATTGCTGAGCCTTCTTTTAAATTTATGTTGTTTATGATGCTTTATTGTTTATTATTGATTTTTAACACTTTTCAACTATGTTGGAAAGTGTTAATAAATTCACTTATTAATTTAACTCAGTGTTTATATAATTTGACTAAAAAAAAATAAAGCAATCTAAAAAAGTGTTTTTTATGTGAAGTCGATTTTAATATTAGAAATAAATACTATAGGAAGATATAATAAAGAGTTTTCCTACGCTATCGAGTCATATTTCCAAATATTTCATCAATCGATGACGTTTCGGAGTAATATAAACTTTTCTACCACAAATTGAACCGACTTCCAAAACTACTATTAAGTGAAAAATACTTTTTTTACATAATAGTAATAAGAAATTAATTTATGAGCGTAGTATTTACCATGCGTATTATTATATTTATGTACATTAATCTGATTTTTTGGAGTCGGTGCCAGCCAAGCCAAGTTACATGCAATTTTCCAATAGACACACATCCAAGTATTTACGAGATTTTTACAATTTAACATTTAGTTAAATATTGAACTTTATTCTTTTACGATTTCCATTGGATATTTAATTTTAATTTTTAAATATGGTTTGACTGGTACCGACTAGAAAAAAACAAATTTATGTACATATATACAGGGTGGTCATAAAAAAAACTTTCCCGTATATGGAGCTCTAGCGGCCAGGCCGTTCAACCAATCGAGGTGAAATTTCAGATATAGCTATTCAGAAGTATGAGCTCGAGATTTTCTGAATGGCAACAAAATGGCGCTCACGGTTACGGTTATAGTTACAGAAACTCGAAATTTTCCAATGGCAACACCCACTTTTTTTCATCGCAAAATGCTCAGCGCATGCGAAAACCAAAAAGACCGTTGGAACCGTATGTGTATAGCAAGAAACTGACACGTTATGCTTGTACAAAAAACAGTTCTGCGAACCCCCCCCCCCCCATAAAAGACACGATTGTGGCGCAAGGAGTAAATTTGCATGTGACACCGAGTCAGTACACTAAACTCTGATTACAACACAGATCTGAGAAAACTTTTATTTTGATTACACATTTTCCACATGGGTGCCATCAAAGGCAATTACACATTGCATGGTGGCGACTGTGGACAATTCAGCCGAACGTTACATCGCATGAAGGATGTTTGCAATCTCACGTTTGATAGGATTTTTCAAATCCGGCAAAGTTTGCTGATTGCACATGCACACTTTAGATTTAAATATTACCAAAACCTAAAATCCATAGGAGTGAGGTCGGGGTATCACGGAGGCCATTGACGTTACCAGTTAAGATGAAATGTGCCTCGTCCGTTCATAATATGCGAAGAGGCCGATCGTTATCACCATCATATTGGAAAAGAATTTCATTGACAAAGTCTATATGTTGTTGATGGTCTCTCACTTCCAACATCTGGGCGTGCTGATACCGGTAAAGAAACATGCAGATTACAGAGCGGAGTAACTTTGAGACCATTGATTTTCGTATATTAAATACACGAGAAGCACCTTTGGTAGTTTGCATGCGTCTTCTGGTCACTATGTGATGCACTTCCATAACAGTATCCTCAGGAACAGTTGGTCGTCCGGATCGCAGACTATCACAGGTGCAGCCAGTTTCTTCGAATTTCATTATTAAATCACGAAGAGCTTGTAAAATGTATAGGCCACGTATTTGGCGATGGTTTCGACGGTAAACGCGCCAGGTTTTCGCAGAGTGCATCTCATTTTGATAAAAGTTTTACCAACTCACCACGAACGAAATCATTTTGTTGGCATCTGCGAGCACCGACTGGAGAACTAACATTGCCACCCTACTTTTTATTCGTTTTCTACGCTGACTATGTGGCAAGCGATGTTCTCTGATTGGTATTTTGTCTCTGTCATATTCAAATTCTCTTCGTGCGCCTTGGTCGTGTTTTTTGGAGGGCCGTTCGTAGAGCTGATTTTGTGCAAGCATATCGCGTCCAATTATTGCAATAACCATACCGTTCCAACGCTCTTTAGGGTTTTCCCATGCGCTGAGCATTTTGTGATGAAAGAAAATGGGTGTTGCCATTGGAAAATTTCGTGTTTCTGTAACTATAACAGTAACCGTGAGCGCCATTTTGTTGCAGTTCACAGAATCTGGAGCTCATATCTCTGAATAACTATATCTGAAATTTCACATCGATTGGTTGAGAGGACTGGCCGCTAGAGCTCCATATATCGGCAAATTTTTTTTATGACCACCCTGTATAATAATACGCATTATAAATACTACGATTTTGATTTAATTTCTTATTACTATTATGTAAAAAAATATTTTTCATTTTGCAGTAGTTTTTGAAGTCGGTTCAATTTTTGGTAGAAAAGTTTATTTTTCTCTTTTTAGTTTAAAGTTAACGATTTTTTTAAGGTGGTTAATAAAAAGTATAATACAGAAAAAAATATTGTAAATTATACATGGATGTCGATTTTGTCAGGAGTCGGGTTCGAACGCACGCTTTTTTTCCAGAACCAGAACTTAAATCTGGCTCTTTAGACCGCTAGGTTATCCTGATAGCGCTCCAGTCGGCGAGCATATTCAAAGTCCATATTACTTCTAATTTGCGAAAAATCCCCAATTTTATTAGTTTTTGCTTAATTACCGAAAAAGTACTGAACCAATTTCAATAAAATGGAAGTGGTACCAATTCTAGAGTAGCTTTTTTTATTTAACACAAAAACCAAATTAATCGGTTGATAGTTTCGGAGTAATCGGTGAACATACATAGTAAAAAATATATACTAGTCGAATTGATAACTTCCTCCTCCTTTTCTAAAGTCGGTTAATAATAAAAATTATAATACGGGCAAAAATTGTAAATTATACATGGATATAAATTGTATCAGGAGTGGAATTCGAACCCACGCTCTCTTTCGAGAACCAGAGCTTAAATATAGTGCCTTAGGCCGCTCGGCCATCCTGACTGTGCTCAAGACCGCGAGTTTATTCAAAGTACATATTACTTTTAATATGCGAGAATCCGCAAATTTTATTAGTTTTTGCCGAATTATTGAAAATGCGGGGGGTTCCGTAAACACTCAAATTACATCCGGAAGAAAGTTTTTAATTGAATTAATATCCTAAAGGCCCTCTGCAATACACGTTATGGTGCCCGATCCTATCGTCTTCTCACTCTGGCCAACTCCTCCATTCGGAGTATTATAGAATATGGCGCGGCCACTTTGTTATCGGCATGTGATTCCATTCTAATGAAGCTTGAAATGTTGCAGACTACTGCTCTCAGGACAGCTCTTGGCCTCCCGAAATGGGTACCAAATATTATTCTTCGTCAGCACGCTGGCACCCCCTTGCTGGCTAATAGAATCCACTCGTTGGCGTTTGGCTTCTGGATTAAGCACTGTTCTTATGGCAGCAAATCTCCTTTCTGGGATTTTCAAGAAGGCAACCTTTTCTGCTTGGTGGAAAGCATCCCCAGCATTGCTAATATCTTAAAAGAGATTCACGGTCAACTTGAACATTTAATTCCCTTCCAGATGCCTTTCCCGAGCAGCCAGGAAGTTGTGCAACTTCACTTACAAGATCTTCCTTTCCAGAATAAGGATCTTTATGGCAGCATCATCGTCCCGCTTTTTAGGGATTTCATGCGAAATTTCACCAACGGCCGGCAGGTCATTGCCATTGATGCTTCTAAAGTCTCATATAATACTTCCATTGCAGGGTGCTCGGAGACCTCTCAGTTCTGCTACAGAATTCCCACAGTAAACTCCATCTTTACAGCTGAGGCTTTAGCCATTAGTACTGCTTTAGACGAACTAGTCTGCTTGGGTAACCCCATTATTCTACTTACTGATAGCCTATCGGTACTCACCGCCCATCAGTCTAGAGTCATTTTGTGGCTCTTTAATAAGCTTCAAAGGATTGCTTTGCATTCCCCGAGTATCTGGGTGTGCTGGGTCATCGTGGAATCCCCCTCAACGAAAAAGCAGATAGTCTCGCTAAAGGCGTAAATGACTCGGATGTTTTGCTGAATTGGATTTCACCTGAAGATCTAATCCATTATAGAAAGAAAGAAATCTATCATACTCTCAACCAACAATACAGATCGAGCTCTCATGGTAATATTCCTCTGGTCAAGCAGACGTTCGCTTGGGCTTCGAATCGTAGAGATGATGTCCTGATTTCGCATCTTTTAAGCAAGATGTTGACCACCCCTGTCATCCTTTATCGTTTCGGCCTGATGAATGAAGACAGATGTAGCAATTGCAATGTTTCTGACGCCCTGGAGCACATTCTTTTTTTCTGTCGAAAATACCAATCGCATCGTAATCTGTGTTGGGACTCTTCAACGCTGAGTGGAACTTGTTTTCATTCTTTCATTGAGTTCTCTAAGGAATTTTGCAATTCTGAGTCTTTTTGGCTATCAACTCTTAAATTCCTAGATAGTACTGATAGCTTTTAATCTCTTTTTCGAGCTTGGTTGATGTTTCTCATAAATTGGATCATTCGAGACAACAGCTCAGCTGATATAAGTCCCACCCCCCCTCCAAATAAAACAAATACTATAAATGCACTGAACTGATTTCAATGAACTGGAAGTGGTACCAATTCGAGAGTAGCCTCTTTTATTTAACACAAAAACCAAATTAATCGATTGGATAGTTTCGGAGTAATCGCTGAACATACATGGAAAACAATTCATACGCGTCGAATTGATAACTTCCTCTTCCTTTTCTGAAGCGGCTTAATAGTAAGAATTGTAATGCGGAAAAATATTGTAAATTATACACGGATGTAAATTAAATCAGCAGTGGGGCTCGAATCCACGCTCTCTTTTGAAAACCAGAGCTTAAATCTAATGCCTTAGAGAACTCAGCCATTCGTCTGCACTCCAGACGGTGAACTTATTCCACACTTTTAATTAGCGAAAAACCACTAATTTTATTAGTTTTTGCCTAATTGCTAAAAAAGTACTGAACCCGTTTCAATGACATGGAAGTGGTACCAATTCGAGAGCATCCTTTTTCATTTAAAACAAAAAAACAGAAATCGGTTGTATAGTTTCGGAGTAATCGGCGAACATGCATAAAAAATACACACGAATCAAATTGATAACCTCCTCTCCTTTTTGGAATTCGGTTAAAAAAAGGTTCATAATGTGACTTCAGTTGAACTATTTTTAAGCCTTTTTGTTGTTGTTGTTGTTGTTACAGATGTTATAGTTTATTATTGATTTTTAACACTTTTCAATATAGTTGAAAGGTGTTTACGAATTGGATCGTTAGTTTGACTCAGTTTATGTATATATTGTTTGTAAATAAATAAAACAACTGATTTTTTTTATGTGAAGCCGATTTTAATAGAAGAAATAAATACTAAGGGAAGAAATAATAGTGATTTTTCCTTGGTTACCGGTCCTATTTCAGTATACTTTATGAATCGATAACGTTTCGGAGCAGTAAAAATGGGTTCATAATGTAACTTCAGTTTAACTATTGCTGAGCATTTTTTCATTATTATTTATGTTACGGTTGTTATAGTTTTTTATTGATTTTTAAGACTTTCCAACATAATTCAAATTTTTATGAATTGGATTGTTAGTGTGACTCAGTGTATAAATATTGTGTCTAAAAATAAATAAAGTGACGGATGTTTTATTTAATGTGAAGCCGATTTTAATAATAGAAATAAATACTATAGGAAGAAATAATATTGAGTTTTCCTTGACTACCGAGTCATGTTTCAATGTATTTTATCAATCGCTAACGTTTCGGAGTAATAAAAGGGGATTCCTACACTGTAAAATAAGGTCAGATGTTTCTGAATATATAAAAGTGTGCTGTAATCAAAAACGAAAATCAACAGTAACCTCTTCTAGCTCACCTAAGGTTTCGAAAACCGTTCCTTTCCCTTTAAAAGTCCCAGAAAACTATTTGTTTTCGAAATTTAAAGAAGAATTTATAAAAATTAATTTTTATTAGCTGCCCGTCCTTTTCGGTAACGTTTCTAAGTGGCTTTTATAGTACAATAATCGCTTTTCTAAAATCAAAATATCACTTTTTCGGATACTATCAATTCAAAAGTAAACATTTTCAGCTGCATAACTGATTTTGTGCATGCAATTGTAGCAAAATAATGTTAATTTTTATATTAATGTTAATACTGTTAAAACTGTATATTTGTCTATTAAACATGTTCTCTGAATATCAAAATATTTAAGTATGAATTGGTAGCATCCGAAAAAGTGATATTTTGATTTGAGAAAAGTGATTATTGCAATGTAAAAGCTACTTAGAAACGTTTCCGAAAAGGATGGACAACTAATAAAAATTAATTTTTATAAATTGTTCTTTAAATTGCGAAAACAAATAGTTTTCTGGCATGTTTAAAGGAAAAGGAATGGTTTTCGAAACCTTTGGTGAGCTAGAAGAGGTTACTGCATATTTTCGTTTTTGATTAGAGTACATTTTTATATATCCGGAAACATCTGACATTTTTTACAGTGTAATGTGACTTCAGTTGAACTATTGCTATGCATTTTTTTGTTGTTATTGCTAAGGTTTTTATTGTTTTTTATTGATTTTTAACACTTTCCAATATATTTGAAAAGTTTGGCTAAATTCAATTACTTAATGTTTATGTATTTTGACTGAAAATAAATAAGCATAGTTTTATTAATAAATAAACATATAAACATATAATAAATAAACATATTTTTTAACACAAAATATAGTTAAACAAAATCGTTTATTTTTTCTGGGAAAAAATGTAGGATTCTGCAAAAAGAATTTTTTCTATAAATCATTTTAATAAATGTGGGCACTTCTTAGCAATGGGACCAAGGCCACGGCCTAGTCGACCTCTGTGTTAGCTAGGTCCTGTGCATATTTAAAAATTGAAATTGAAAAAGAGATATATTGCTGGCAACTCTGCCTGGGACAAAGATAAGCTTTGTCTAGCCTTTTCAACGCTCAATGATGTCGTTTTTTTAATTCATATTTCTTGATAGTCACTAGCTTTTTTTACAATTTAAAGTACGACAATGACATGTAATAATTTAGGGTTTAAAAGGTGAATGTTACCATTCCAGAAAAGTGGTGCCAATCAAGAAATTCAATTTTTTTTAAATAGTCCGACAACACTGCCTATGCCCTTACTGGGTCAGGAAGGCGTCTCCGATTGAGGATTCCTACCTGATTCCGAGTCCTTTAGGTGTACTCTGTCTCTCCGCGAAATTTAAACAATATTTCTTACTCACCCTTCATATAGCACGTATATGTGCTGCAGCTGCAAGCAAAAAAATATGGTGTTTATAAAATTGTTAGTTCATTTCTCGCCACACAACATTAGAACTTGTCTGCTACAATATATATGAACTATAACTGATGTAAGTTACGCGATTTCAGTAGTGGTACTTTTTTTATTATTTATTATTTCTGCATATTACTTGATGTATATAAACTCTAGAGATCATATATAATGCTCCACAAATGATTGTCAATCTTGATATGACTATTAATGAAATTTCTGATGGCTAATTTTCAACTGATTTTTACTGAATTAATTTACAGCTTGCAATGCACGGTACATAGAACACCATAGTACATCCACAGAGTTGGAGAGAAAAATTCGCATATTTGATAAACTAATTATGATTATTTAAAAAAAAGTGTTTTCAAATGCGTTATGTGTTTTGCGAACTGTTTACTTAGACATAATCTCTTTCACCTTGATAAACTGTGAAATTTTTAGTTGCGTTCGTAATTATATAAATACGTATCACACTGTAAAAAAGGGAAAAAACACAAAAAATACTGTAAATATTTCATCCAGCATTGAAGTACAGTACTTGCAGTAATTTACAGTATAAAACAATAAAAAATACTGTAAATATTTCATCCATCATTCAAATATACTACTGTAAACGTACGTTAATTTAAAGTAATTTTTGTGAAAGACCGACATCTATCGGTGTGGGAGAAACTACGGGCTGCATCATGCATCCATAATGATACGAAGTAGTGGACCGAAAACTCTAACTAAATCGTATAGAAACACTTCACAGTTTAATTTTACAACTAATAGAATTTTATTACTGAAAATTAAATCTATTTTGGGATATAAGACAAATTTTTTACACAATTAGAACGAAACCACATTTATTAAATCGTATTAAAACACTGCTTAGAAAAATTTTAGTACATTTTCCGTATTTGAAATTTCATTACATTTTTAAAAATTAATTAAACTATTTTTGGAATTAATGCTAAGTTACATATATTAAAACATGTACATTAGGGTGGAGCGAAAAAAATTTTTTTTTGAAAATCAAAAACGGGTAGGTGCCAAAAGTTGCCTTTATACTAGTACATCAACTGCGTGAAATTTTACCGCTGAAAAAAAATGGCTTGAGTCTGCGCTTTTGCTCCAAAAATCGAAATTTTGGGTAAAATTTGTCATTTTTTGACATTTTTTCAAAAAAATTAAAAACTTCCTACAGAGCTGGTTAGTATTTAAAAGTGTTGCTTAGACCTTTATATTTATCTGCTTAACATATTTAAACTATAAAACAATATCTGTAGTCTGTATAATTGGAGCAAATCTGACAACTTTTTGTGAAAAATCAGCGTTAACCTGTCTATTTTAGCATACAACGAAATGTTGTTTTGAATGCATTTCTTACCTAGCTGTTTTCAAATCTACTGTGTATATAACTCATAGAGGTGGTTGCATTATCCCACCCGTCTCAACCATCCAATCATCTAGGCCCAGTGTTTTATTTATGTATTGAATTGTTATTTTTTTCCCGAAGACGAGTATAAGTTTTCTATATATCAAAGTAATTTATCTCTTCTTTGTATTCACTGACTTTGGATGATTTGGATCATGCTGGTGTGACCTGCTGCACGTATATTTTTATACCATGTATAACAGAAGAGAAGCTGAGTAATGTATTGGGTATGTTCTTAATTGAACTTATTCAGCAGTCTATTATCTTCATTAAAATTTCATGCAATTAGTACATTATGATGGGAAGTTCTGTTATCACAACATTCTTTCAATCAATTACATTTTATATGCAATGATTTGCCTAATAATTGATTGCATGAATTCAATTTCTAGTATGTCATCATTTATTGAACCTACTACATTGAATATATGCTGAGAAGCTAGCTGTTTAATATTATGACGATCGTCACAGAGGATTGCAAACAAAATTTGCGTGTAAAACAACAATATTTCTAAAGAAGTTTTAGCATGCTTTATGTCGTTTCCTGTGTTGTTCCGTAGTCTAGTAATTTCTAATAAGATTTTAGATCTATTATACAGGTGTGTTGTGCATTTGGTATAAAACATCCCGCTGTATAAACTTGGATTATACATTTTGTGAGTGAATATATAGACGCTGATTGCCAATCTGTGCTTATATAAAGCGGAAAATTTTATTAACTTTATGAGCTGTCTTTTGTATGAGATGTTTTCTAAATTCCTATTACCCATTCTTTCTGAGAAATAGCTTTCCTTATGAATTAGCTTTGCAATCTCCGACAGAAATTTCTAGTCTGTTCTGAGTATCTTTTTCTCAATTTGAGAAAATTATTTTTCAAAATTATTCTCTATTTTATATATATAAAAAAAAAATACAATAGGAAGTGAATAGTACGTAGACAAAGATTTTCCTTATTGATCCATGTAGCTTAGAACGTTTTATATCGACTTCTCTAATAATTGACGCAGAGGAAATTCACTAGAGTTGAAGTAGCGAATGATTCAATAATATACACAATTCTAAGCTTACCCCATGCAAAATGGTTCACAGTGACAAATAAAATTCTCCTAATTTTAAATTAGCACTTATAGTCGATTAGAATCCGTACATTCCCTCATAAAGTACTATGCATTATAAGTTTATGCCCAGGACATTTCACCATCAAATGTTGTCCATTCATAAAAAGAGGATCTAAAAGTTAATAGGAAATTACCTGGATACGAAAACACTTAGAAAATGGCATAAAACTAATACAAAATAAAAGGTTATTTACAACAGCGGTTGCTTTACACATGGAAAACAAATTTTCATTGCAATTCTCTCTGACGATCACCATCACATTAAACAGCTCGCTTCTCAACATATGAAAAATGCAAAAGTAGAATAAATGATTGCATACTTAGAGTTGAAATATCTGAAATCATTACGCAAATCATTGCGTAAAAAAATACAATTGACTGAAAAAAATGTTGTGGTAACAGAACTTCCAATCACTATTCATCAACTGAATGTAAGTTTTATAACTAATAGATCCCTTTAATAATATTCCCGTACATTACTCTGCTTGTCATTTTTTTGTATAAACTGTAAAAATATACATGAAGATAGTTACAGCAGCGTGTGGATGCAAAGAACAGATAAACAAGGTGGAAGCATCGAAAACATACCAAAATTTTATAAAGAAAATCACAAATCAATGTATAAATAAAACACTGTACTAAGATGATCGAATAGTTGGGCCGGGTGGTATAGGAAATATAGCCACCTCCACGACGCATGTCCAAGGTAGTTTTGAAAACAAGAGCTGTATTAAAAACAACAATTCGTTGTATGACCCAATAGAGTGGTAATACTGTTTTCTTACTAAAAGTTGTCTGTTTTGCTCCAGCTATAGGGAATTAACATATTGTTTTATAGTTTAAATATGTTAAGCAGATAAATATAAAGGTCTAAGCAACACTTTTAAATACTAACCAGCTCTGTAGGATTTTTTCCATTTTTTTGAAAAAATGTCAAAAAATGACAAATTTTACCTAAAATTTCGATTTTTGGAGCAAAAGCGCAGACTCAAGCCATTTTTTTTCAGCGGTAAAATTTCACGCAGTTGATGTACTAGTATAAAGGCAACTTTTGGCACCTACCCGTTTTTTATTTTCAAAAAAAAGTTTTTTTCGCTCCACCCTAATGTACATAGTTGATTTTTAATACGCTTTCGATACATGAAGATTTAAAAATTTTGAAAAATAAAGTAAAATATTTATGCATTTAGAACAAGTTTACATATTTCAAAGCGAGTGACAGTTAATTTTCAAAACATTTTCACTATTTGAAATTCCTTCTATTTTCCACAATAAAATAAAATATTTATATTCTACGAATAAAATCACATTTATTAAAGCGTTTAAAAATTTTGCAGAGGTAATTTCCAGACCTTTTCGCGTTTTATTTTTTTTATCTATTTCAGGAAATAAAGCAAAATATTTACACATTTAGAACCATGTTACATTCATTAAAGTACCAATTTATTTTAAATACACTTTCAACATTTGAAATTTCATCATATTACAAGAAAAAAATATATTTATTTACTTAGATCTGGTAAATCAATATAAATGAATATTTATACGAATGTGATAAATTGGTTTTCCGATTCCTTTCAAGAATTGAACGAAATAAAACTTTCTTCTTCCTTTTCTTTTATACCAATTTTCCAAAAATATTTACGTTAAAAGAACTTTAAATTGAATTCCTCCTAACTTTCGTGAAATATAATCAATAATAACAGTTTGGTAATTTCCATGGAGTATTTTTAAACAATTCAAGTGAGAAACTCTTTACAGTGTTTACTTAGCCACAAGCAAATAAAACAACAAGAATTGTCTTTTCCAGGGATGTAAGGTTATATTTTATGGAAGGTTGAATTCCAGGGTAATACAAATCGAATCATATTGTTCGTCTTCAGTTGAATAAGTTTTAAGTATATTTTCGATTTAGTCGCTGTTTCATTTATGATGATTTTGAAGATGAAGGATACATAAAAATTTAATCTATATTTACACTTTCTTGAAACTATTTTGTTTGTTTGTATTTAATATTCTATCTTATTTGAGAAAATCTACCCTCCTACCAGAATTCTGAAGAGTATTTATAAAATATAACCTTCTTTTCTTGGTCTATTTACGACATGCCATTGCTAACGATTTGATGTTTTAATGCTACTTTATCTTTTGCCTTTGGAACCATATGCATAATAATTTGTTTGTAACATTTATTTTATATCATTCCACTTTCTTATTAAAATATATTAAAAGAATTGAAAAAAAAAATATGTAGCGTAAACTCCTAAAAAAGCCCTGTTGTCTCCGCGTATTGTTAAATCCTTAAAAGAAGTATGATGTTCTGTCACTATGGGAACCATAAATCTAGACAATGAATGGAAAACTTATGACTCACGTGCCCAAAATGGCACATAGAAAAATTTCTACATCATATGAAAAATTTAAATTGAAAAAAAAATTACACAACTGACATTTTTTTTTTTTTTTTGTAATAAATAACAATTTTTTGCCGCATTTCATAAGTAATTCTTTGTTTTGTAAGCAATTCAGTGTTTTTAACTGAGATACTATGCAGAAATTATTTTGCGTTTATATATTAATTAAAACATTTCATTTCTCTAAAGGGATTTCCTAAAACTGTTACTGAAATAAATCCAAAAGATGAACTATATTTTGCGATTCTGTATGTCACTAAAAATAACAAAAGATGAACCAGATCTACAGTATTTTCTACCAAACGTACGAGAGCTAAAACCATTTTTATAATAAAAAAAATATTACATATGCTAAGATATTATGAAAATTATATTTTGATTGAGTTTACGCATGCGCACGGAAAGATCATTTAGAAAACATATTTATTTTTCATACAATTATTAATTTTTTATAATTCTGACTGCAGGGTGTTATGTACAATCTTCTTTCTCATATTTTTTGAAAAGAGCATTGTTTTTTACTAAGAACTCTGTAAATTATAAGCAAAGATCTTGGCAAAATTTGAGATCGTTTTTATAAAAACCTTAATTTCTCTTCGAGTATACATGCTTTATTTATAAAATTAAACACAGTTTATTACAATAAGCCACTTAATCATAATCTGCAGGTAATAAGTATAAAGTAAAGTACTTTAGTAATTAAAATGAAAATGGTAGCCTAGATGCAAAAGAAACGGTGACTAGGATTCAATCTGGAACGGAAATGGCTACAAAAGGTGATGGAAGATAACTGGTAGGGCAAATTCTTAGCGGATGGAAATAGGAATGGAAAGTATACGCATAAATTATTACAGAATCCGAAGAGAAAAGAGCTCATGTACATCATTGCAAAAACAAAATAAATTTTTTGTAGGTAAAATAAATAAATAAATAAATTTTCTATGTTTTTTTTTTTTTTACATTTTTATATTTTTATATTTTTTATTGGATTTTTGTATTTTTTTAATGTAGAAAAGTATGAAACAAAAATAATAGGTAAAAGACATAAGTAATAAAATTAAAAGGGTAACATAAGAACTTACGAAAAGGTGGCTAGGATGCGATCTGGACGAAAATGGCTTTGAGAAAAGCCCATTCTGATTCAAGAATCCATGGCATTATATGTTTCGTCAGTGCCGGTTGCAGCTATTCGAAAATAGTTGATGGACCTATATTAGGTTTAACCAGTTAAACCTAATATAGGTTGTTCACTTATTGTATCAGTAGTATATGGTACCAACTATGGAACACTTTTTATATTCCACTAAACGCAAATATTTAACGAATTTTGTAAGATTTTCATCAAAAAGTTTGTCTGTCTAAATATAGAGGATGTAACGATTTTAGTACGATTTATCGAGCAAATGATGATAAAATATTGCATGATTTGCATTGGTTGGATATTTTATTTTTTCTACTAAATTATGTAAAGACGAAGTTTTAAGAAAGGGTTATGGAATAAAGAATCATGATTATAAATAATAACGTAATCAATTGAGATGAAATATTTATCAATTTTAAAAGCTAATATTTAATTATTGTATTGATGAAAAAATTTTGCCTGACGCCCTTAGTGTACCAAATGGTAATGAACAATCTTCCTCTAGGATAGTCTTGATAGGAAAAGCAAAGAGCTGCATTGTATAATATTATTATCAATTGCATTACATTGAAGTCTGAAATGAAAGTTAAATGCTTTTTATCATATGTTTTTTAATGTGAATATTATTTTGATACTTTCATAGTTCAATAAATGGTATTGAGTAGAATCCATTTGATTATTGTGTTATCAGAAAGTTCGTCAAATAAAGGATATAATCCTTCGGCTTAAAATTGAAATTTTATTTAAAAACCATTTATATATGATATCCATTCCCAATCAATTTTATCTTCAAATTCTTTTAGAAAATTATGGGATAATATTTGACGAAAGGATATTCCTTCCCAATCAACTTTATTTTGAAATTCTCTAATAAAATCTTCTGATAGTGTCTGACGAAACGATATATAATACCAATTAACTTTATCTTGAAATTCTCTAATAAAATCTTCTGATATTTTTTCATTCTGTGATATACAATCCCAGTCAAGTTTATCTTTAAATTTTCTTATAAATTCAATGGGTAATTTCATAACTTTTTCACTTAAATGAAAATTAATTTTATTGATATATAATGAAATAAATGTGTAAAATTCTTTACATTGCGATAATTCGACAAATAAATCTTTATATTTATGAATTATAATATCGTCTAATCTTTGAGCCAACACCATTTTATATCGAAGCAATTTTATAAACACTTTTATTTTTCGTCTTTATTCAAAAGTTGTCTCAATTCATTAATAAATCGTATTAAAATATTTTTTAATTCGAAAATTTCATCCATTAATTTTTCTCTGTTCGGTAGTTCTTCTTCGTAATAATGGCCAAATTTTTTATTTAATTCACCCAGTTGAACGGAAAGAATTTTTTTCCATTTATCGTTGTAAAAATTATCTGGTAATTGATCAAACTTATATTCAATAAGATTACAAAAATCTAGTTTATGCATATACTTTTCTAAAAATCTTTCACCAAATGTTTGAAAACGGGTTATTAATAGCCAATTAAGTCCTTCTTCCAATGTGCACATAGTATTTTCTGCAAGCTGTTGAAATTGAGATACTTTATGTAAATCTAATTTTTCATGATAGGTTTGAATAAATTCGTCACTTAAGGTTTGATATTGAGATATAACAACCCAATTTATATAATTCGAATGTTTTAATATAAATTCCTCAGACAGCTTCTGATTTTTACAAACTAAATTCCAGTCTAATTCTTCTTTATATTTTTCTATAAATTTTTCCGAAAGTTTTTGAAAAATGCATATAACATTCCATTCGATATAATCTATGAGTTCTTCCATAAAACATTCGGATAATACGGAATATCTACAAACTAACTTCCAATTGAGTTTATCCTTCAAATTTCGAAGGACATCTTCGGATAAATTTTTCGTCTTAGAAAATTCGTCCCAGTTGATATCCATTTAATAATGAAATATTTTTAAAAAGGAATTTTTTCAATATGCATCCAAGGTTTTAAGGTGACTGGAAAATTACTTTTGGATTTTATCAAAAATGTAATCATGTCACCACTTTTTCCATAATCAAAACGAGTTACGGAATAATCATCAAACATTTCTCCGCTTAAAATTATTTTATCTTCGATTTTTAGTTCTATCACTGTAGCCCTATTTTTGCCGATTAAACTATTATATATTAAATATATAGTAATTTTCATATGCATATCTGTAGATAATCGCATTTCTTGATCCAGTAATTTAGAACTCATTAAGTCAAAATTTACTTTGGTAAATTCTTTATCTGTAAAAGTCTGAAAATTATCTTTTATAGTAACCCAGATATCTTTACTGTCAATATATATTTTATTGACTACGTCTTTATCGTTTTCGGGTTCTGAAACATTCGTAATTATTTTATTTTTGGCATCAAATTTATCATTCTTTAATATTAATGCATTTTTTTCTAAATATCGTTTATTCACAACATTTTTATCATCTTTTGGATCTGCGACGTTTCCTATTCTTTTTCCTTTGGCGTCGTAAGCTTTTCCGTCGATTAGATGTAAAGTATTTTCATCGAGTTCTTGTATTCTCTTACCCGTTTCTTCTGTGAAAGTTAAAAAATTACTATCGTAATTAATATTATTTTTCTGTATAAAATCTCTTAGTTCAAAATGATTATTTTCTATTTTATTCAAAACGAAACGTTTAGGGGTTATATCTAAATCATCGATGGGATCTGAAGCATTTTTTAATATCTTATTATCCATATCGAAATTTCCATCCGGCGTTAATTTAAAACCTATACCGGGGGGTCCGATAGGGCCTTTTCGCACTGGATTATCATACGGCGGATAATAAACAGCCATTTATAAAGACTAAAAAATGTTATTCTCCTAACGTTTTAATCATAGTAATTTCTTTTTTATTCATATTTAATATACATTTCTTTCTTACTTCTAAAATATAGTAAAATACATATTCTTTGGTTGTTTCTTTTTCTAATTTCCAATTGAATTCTATTCTCAAATTTTCAAGAGTGGTATAGTTTACATGATTTGACAAATCAAAATGAATTATGGGATATAATTTACCAAAATCTGAATAATTGACCATACAACCGATTTCTGTATTTAGATTATTGAGACCTGATTCCAGAAAAGATTCATATAATTTATTATATTCCTTTTTACCAAAATCCATAGTATATCGCTCTGCAGGTAATGGCGATCTGTTAATCATCAACCAACATTCGATCATATCCAAATTATCAAATATCATATTATTTTTTTTAGGATTTTCATTTCTTTCGAAATATTGCGGTATGACGAATAATCTTAAAACTTCATCGGATGTAGCTGATATAGAATCGGAACCGCTTTTATATTTATTAATAGGACTAGATCTGTTAATTTCATACTGATTCCAGTTTATTTCTATATCCGTATTAGATAATTTTAATTCATTATAGAGAATCTCCGCTCCATTTTTAAAATCGACGTATCTCACCCAGAGCGCTATGTCTTCAATTTCTACTTTATAATCTGGATTTGCAACGTCTGTGTAAATCATATTTCTACTATCGTCTCTTTGGAATTCCATTCTTATTATGAAACCAGAAATGGCTTTTTTATATTCTGCGACGAAATCAAAAATTTCCTTTAAAGGTGTCCATGTTGTAACTGAATTACTATTTTTCGACAATTCCCATCTTTTTTTAAATCCTTTATTGTAGTTTTCATTTTTTACAATTTTTAATTTATTGACGATATCTGTTACAGAGGTTGTAGCCGTTATCGTACCATCGCTTTCAAGTAAACTTTTATTTCTATCAGCACTATCACTGGTATCTGGATAAAAACCTATATTGGTGGCTTCTGATGTTGAATAATCTCTGGTATAATCCTTCAGTCTCTTAACCTGCAGAATGTAGGAGTGATAGTCTCCAACTGATTCGATTATTTGTTTACCTATCTGAAGTTTTACGCCTTTCATAGAACCTACAGCTGCGACATTATCGTCGTTTATAGAATCGCCATTGGATTTTATAATTTTCCACTTTGTCTCCAGATAACTCTCCGATAATGAAATAGGATCATTGGTATCTGTAATTTCGAAATGAAACGTAGTATTTTCTTTTTTGTCATTATGGCTTGTACTAGGCAATCTTATTTTTTTTAATTCGCTACTTTTTATATCGTTATTATAATAATAATGAGTATCTCTCAGATCATAAATTTTTTCCATTTATTTAGGAAGAATTTTCAGACCTGTTCCTTTCATCTTTTTTGAAAATATTTCTTTCAATATGTCAGCATCAGTCAATTTGTCAACAACTGTCAAATCTACTTTTTTAGATTTAAAAAATCCTTTTCCTTGAATTCTTTTACTTTTCCTATATAATCTGTGTTGATTCATTTATTTATTGAGAAAATTTAGTTAATATCAATTGATATATTTTTTCAACATAGTCTTCTTTTTCCTCTACGACTCTAAAATTATACTCAATTAAACCTTTATTTAAATCAATTAATTCGCCATTTTGATTCGTAACTGTCATCCTTATTCTACGAATTGAATCCCTATTTTTCACAGAATAATATATTAAATTATTGAATTCTTTCGAAATGATAACACCTGGTACATCTCTCGGTGTAAAAGAATAAATAACTTCTGAATTATTCTGGTTGATTAAAGATCCATTCACTACATCACAATGAATATATATAATGTCGTTTCCGTTTGTTATATCCGCTATATTTTCACCTTCTATTACAGTCTCTTCATCATGAGTTTCGTAAACTTTTTTTTCAAAGCCTATTAACTTATGAAAATCGCTTTTTGTTAAGTCGATATTCCAACCTTTAGTTAATTTAATAAGCATTCTTAGTCTAGATTGTATTCTACCAAATTTTACCGGAGGATCGTCTGAACCAAACGCTTTCATTACATCTATATTTAAATCTTCAACATTTTTATTACCATAAGGAATAGTGATAGATTTAACATTATTCTCATCTGTGTATACGTCAAATGTATTAGTTTTATCTGTTATGTTAAACCATGAAACTGTCATAGTAAAAGATTGCAATGCTAATTTTTTTAATTTAAGAGGTTTTGGAAATTCAACAGTGAAATCCTCTGATTTTTCATGAATTTTTGGTTTCAATTTGATCATTTATTAGACAGAAAAAATCTTTAAAGATGAAAAACAAGCTTTTCGTTATAATCGCTAGGCTGTTGAGTAAATGAATTAAGTACACATTCTGGACATTTGCCTTTATTTCTTTCCTTTATATATTTCATACAAAATAATCCACAGTTTACAGAAGTAGGTTTTTGTAAAAAACTATCATTGTGAGCTATATTGACTTTTTTATTGGAAAGTTTAAGAAATTTCATAATATTTTCAGGAATATATTTTTCTTTGAGTTTAATATTTTTATATATATATTCACCGAAAGGATCGAAATATTCTACATAGTTATATTTCGGGTCATTATAGTAACAAACCCAGTGTGTTCCTGGGCCGGTCGAGATATCTAAATTAATGATCCCGCTTTCAAAATTTCCAATCTTTTTAGGAAGTAAATCGCTTGTAAAAACCCCCTGAATCCTCTTTCATCTTTCATATTTTCTTTAATCGTTTTATCCGATATACCCAATTTTGTTATCGGAATTTTTTTTTTTAGACAGGGAAGCTGACGCTTTTAGACCAGATCCTTTGTTTTCCCAAGGCTGATAAACTCCAGATCCCGAAATTTTATCCAGGATTTTTTTAGTTCCCCAACCTGCTGCCCCACTCGCGGCACCGAGTCCTAGTGATGTTAAAATAGGAATTAAAAAGGGTAAAAATCCACCGTTTTTATCTAATTGAGTTTTGCTTATATTTATTCTTTTACCTTTACTAATCTGATTAATCTGTGTTTTAGTTAAATACATTTCATAATTAGGAGGTTTAGAATTGTCTATCTGCAGTGTCAGTTCTTCTTTTTTTCTAAGAGCAGATTTCAATTTACTAATCTGCCCGTCACTCAAATGAATCTTCTTTTTTACATAACTCATTTATTAGGCAGCAAAAAGCTGACGCTTTCAAAGAAGAAATTGGTTGTATAATCGTTCTTTATCTCCATTAGTTATTTTTTTAGCTTTAATGAGTTTGTCTATTAGTAGTTTGATTTCATTTTTTAATTTTTTCGACTTGCTACCTTGACATATTTTATCCAGCAATTCAGATAATAAACCTAATCCTTTACCGACTTTCATTACTTCGCTACCTCGAATTGTAGTTAATCTAGCCATATATTTTTGTAGCTCCCCTTCGTTATATTCAACTGCTTTATATTCAACCTTTTTCTGACTTAATTCCTCCTCCGAAAGATTTTTAGCCCTCGTAATTGTACTTTGTAAGTTGCCTTTTTTCCTCGATAATTCTTCTTTTAAATGCTTTGCCTTTGTATACATTTCATCTAATTTTTCTTGATTGTCTAGGACAGGGCTGTCCAACGCGGCGCCCGCGGGCGCCATGGCGCCCTTTGAAGACTTCCTGGGCGCCCTTTTGAAGTTTTCTTGTTATTAGACATTTTAGAAGTAAAATTCCTTTATAAAGAATGCTTTCTTTAAAATCATTAATTCTACAATGCGTGCATCAGGTATATATTCAAAACGAGAAACATACTTTGGCAATTTTATCACGCATATTTTTACGATTTGTAATTATTGTTTATAAAGTGTAATTATGATGGTTTAATTTTATGATAATTTGAAATATTTCTTTTTCAAAACTTAAGAAGTAACAAAAAACCTTTTTCACTTTTCGCCGCTCCTTTAAAGACAAATGTGCATAAACGTTTCGCTTTTTTCATTTTCTGTTGCCACACTGCCCTAATGGCTGTTTTATACGAGGGATAAAAGGGCTTAATTTTTTCTTTTTGATTTTTAAAAATTTAGGGGATTTTTTTTTTAATTTGCTCAGCAATTTCAACAAAACAGTGCAGAACGATTTTCATGTATGAAAGCACTGACTGGTTGTATTTCTAAAACCATCCATATAGATAGGTCACTATAATACCTGTCTTTGTTTTTGTACTTTTTATAAAATTAAATTTACGCCATCGAAAGAAGTCAAACTATTTTTGCATTCTAAAAGAAACTTAGTAATATTCATTTATTTATTTTTGTTATTGTTGCTATATAGGAGCGAGTAAAGTTCCTGGCATTTTATCCGAAAAATATTTTTGAGATAGACCTCTCATAGAAAAATGTGTAATTTGAAGTTCAATGCATGTAACTTCAGTGCCATAGGGATTTTTGTCTACCGCTGTAAGATTCATTGATGATGAAGTGATGTCATCATAATGTGAAGGTATGCATATTCAGTGGCATAGTCAGAAGAGAGTGGGGGGGGGGAATAGGATGTCTAAATGCTCTGGATACCACTAATTTTGTAAAGTTCTACTCATCTTATCAAATCGGAGAATTTTCAGCTGTTAATCAAATTGAAGAAAATGTTACAATATTACTGGTATCATGAGCATTTGGACACCCCTTTATGGCTACGCCACTGTGAATACTTAATATTGAACCAAAATATTGCCGCATGTTTTGAGCCACGTGAATAATGGCGCCCTCCACTGAGTGCCAAGAGCTGAGATGCGCCCCTGCTTACTGAAAGGTTGGACAGGCCTGGTCTAGGAGTTTCGAAGGTCTGTATAATTGTACAGATTTTAAATAGCTTAGATCTAAATTTTGATCAGCGTTATAAGTAAGCGGCGGTTCTTTATATAATTCTTTGACATCTTCGATCGCTTCAGGAATAATTCTAGATGATTCTGCAATAGGCTGCAAAGATATATTTAATTCGTCCAATTTATCATTGATAGCTTTAATATTTTCTTTTCTACTTTTATCCTGTTCTAATTTTTTAGTGACAGGTTTATGAAATTCAGTTAAACTTTTGTCTATACCTAGCTTTCTATCACGCTGTTCTTCATTATTTTTTCTAATATCTGCTTGTAATTTGACAAGTTTTATTGCATTTTTTAATTCTTCTTTTTGTTTCTTATTTCGATTTTTTTCTAAATCGTTTATTTTATCCATTTATAGACAGTGAAAAGCTGAAGCTAATTAGAAGCGATAGCACAGACGTCTATTTTTACTGACAGCTAATATGTTTTTACTGGCAGTAATTTTATTTTTTACTAGCTGTAAACTTTCTCAGTAAATAAATGATTAAAATTAAAGATTACACAGAACCGGAAGAATTGCCTGACCCTAAACAACATCGTTTTTTACCCAGACATCCTTTCAGATTATTAATAATCGGCCCATCAGGTTGTGGAAAGACAAATTTAATAATAAATTTATTAAACGGTTTTGAGAATCCTAGTAATGTAAGATTAGATTTCGACGCTTTATATTTATGCGCAAAAGACATTTTCGAGCCAAAGTATTCTAAATTACAAGAAGATTATACACTGTTTGAAGGTGTTGAAAGAGACGATATTTTAAAATGTAAAAAAATAAGTAAAAATAAAAGAAGCGAATTATTAAAATTGTATGATAAATATAAAAAGAGTGTATTATTTTCTTCAGATTTGAGTGAATTTATTACTGTCGACGATCTAGATTCCTCAGAAAAAAATCTTGTTGTGTTTGACGATTGTGTTACAGAGAAAGACCAGAAAGTTATAGAAGATTTGTTTATAAGAGGTCGAAAGAAAAATGCATCCATTATTTATTTAACGCAGTCTTATTACTCAACTCCTCCAGATATTAGAAAAAATTGTAATTACTTCATATTTTTTAAGCTACAGCCTAGGGAAATCAATCAGATAATCAGAGAAATAGACGGAAATCTAACGAAAAAGGAATTTCTAGAAAAATATAATTCTTGTAAGGGTAACTTCTTTATGCTAGACTTAGTAAATTCTGAAATGAGATACAGAAGAAATTTTGAAGCTATATAAATATGGAAGAATATTTAGAAAAGAGATTATATGTTTATCGGAAAAGTTACAATTTGTATCAAAAGATAAGTATTTCCTTATCTGTCAGTAAATTTATGCTAAGTGCTTCGGGATTATCAGCTTTTGTATTAATACCACTGGCTGCATTGAGTTTGAGTGCAGGAATTGTAGAAGTTATTGAGAAATCTTTAAATATTTTAGAACGAAAAGAAGAATACAAGCAATGTTATAATTTTTATAAACAACAATTGAATTTGTTGAAAGCTAAAAAAATTTCACAAGAAGAAGTGTATGTAAGAGAACAAGATTTTATAAATAATTTAGTATATTTCCCAATCGAAAAGTATGTGAAAAAAGTACAGTTGAATGGATATAAATATACTTCTTAGAAAGCGTCAACTTTTTGCTGCCTAATAAATGAGTTGTAAAAGTAAAAAAATTGTTGTTACGTCTTTAACTAAAAAAGGTAATTTTAAAGGCGGTTGTTTAAAATGCGGACAAACGGGATCGGGTTTTCTGAATAAAGTCATTAGTAATTTACCTTTCGAAATGCATTTACCTGGCCATAATTTTACTGGGCCGGGAACACAGTTATTATGGGGGAAAACACGATTAAATCCAGATTTAACGTATAAAAATTCGTCTAAACCTGTTAACAGAGTAGATGAAATTGCATATAAACATGACAAATGTTATTTAGAAAATAAAGATACAAAAAGTAGAAATGAAGTATGCGATAAGAATATGATTGATGAATTAGATAATATTCAAAATCCTACGATTAGAGAAAGAATTGAAAGAGGAATTGTAAAACCGATTATTAAAGCTAAAAAATCTTTTGGTATGGGAAATACACAGATCTATTGTTTAAAATGTAAAAACCATACAGAAACAAAAGATATTAAAAATACAATGTCTAAAAATAACAGGCCAATGATGAAAGGTATTTGTTTAGATTGTGGTTCTAAAAAGAGTGTTTTTTTAGGAAAACCTTAGGTCCTAAAAATATCTTAGAAAAAATATATTATCATCCTGAAAGTGGTTATTGTGGGATCAATGAATTAAAACGGAAAACAGGTTTTAGTCAAAAGCAAATTACAGATTTTTTACATAGCCAAGATGTTTATACCAGACATAAGCCTTTAATTCGTAAATTTAAACGAAGACGCATTTATGTAAGTCATATCGATGATCAATGGCAAGCAGATTTATTGTTTATCAAACCTTTTAGTAAATATAATAACGGAACTAATTACTTATTGACAGTGATAGATGTATTTAGTAAATATGCTTGGGCTATTCCGATAAAAAGAAAAACTGGACAAGAAGTAACGGAAGCATTTAAAAAGATATTTAAAGAAAGAATTCCTGAAAAACTACAGACGGACAAAGGCACAGAATTTTAAAATAAGTTAACTTTAAAGTTGTTTAAAGATCATAATATTCAGTGGTTTACAACTGAAAATGTTGAAATAAAATGTTCTGTAGTCGAACGTTTTAACAGGACAATTAATAAAAAAATTAGAACCTATCTAGCGGCCAACAATACTAAAAGATATATAGATGTTTTGGATCAATTAGTTAAAAATTATAATAATACCAAGCATAGGTCTATCAAAATGACACCTAGCGAAGCCAGTAGGGAAGAAAATGAATCCGAAGTTTATAAAAATTTATACGAAGAAAAAATAATAAGAAAACCAAAATTTAAGGTGGGCGATAGAATAAGAATTTCGAAATACCAGACTGCTTTCACCCGCGGATACCAGCCCACTTTTACGGAAGAAATTTTCATCGTTTCGGAAATATTAAACACTGACCCCATTACTTACAGAATAAAGGATTTGAATGGAAACGAAATAAAAGGAACATATTATGAACAGGAATTATGTGAATATAATAAAAAAAATAATTTGTTTAAAATTGAAAAAATATTAAAAAAGAAAGGAAATAAATGTCTTGTAAAGTGGTTAAATTATTCCGACGAATTCAATTCTTGGGTTGACGAAAAAGATATCAAGTCAATTTAATTTTTAAACGAGTAAAAAAACTACATTGTGATCTATTTTTAAAACGAGTAAAATATATGTATCGTAACCTTTTTTTAGAACGAGAAAAAAACTTCCGTCTATGCAGGTCCCGTCTAGGCGGGGTAATCAAGTATTAAAATATAAACATGGTAAAATATCAAACCATGTTAATAAAACAAGTCCATATTTAAAGCTAATTATGTAGAAATAACTTTTCTTTTATATTTTCAGAAATTATTCAATTTTAAAAAGTAAATGAATGGCTCTGCTTTAAGTGACTTTTAGCATTTTAATTAAAAAAATTTCTATGATTTTATAAATAAAGAATAGTATCTAATTTTAATAATCATAAATATCTGCTTTGTATTATGTTGAATATCAAGTTCGAACGGTCGAAAAATATGTTTCTAAATACTCCGTAAGAAAAACGTAACTTAATATCTTTATCAGGAAGGCCACTGAATGAAAGCGTTGACCTATAAATGAAGTTCAAATTAGAGCGAGCGTCAACATTCGTACTCACCCGTTATATTTTGCACTTGGAAGGAAATGACGTCTTTGGTAGAAAAAAGATCTGCTTTAATCGACATATTGCTAGAATATAAGATTAAATAAATGAATTACGACTTTTTAAAAGATGTTTTAATAGATGATTCTGTTTCTAACTTAATGGATTCTTTTGACAAAGTAAAAAAATATGAAATGCCTGAAAACTATCTAAAGATTTATGACCAGATGAAAAAATGTGAAATAATGTACGATTCGGACGGTGAATATTTTACCTATAAAAATATAGATGTTTTTTTAAGCGAAAGACGCAAATCCCGAATAAGTCGTTTTAAAGCATTGAAGTGGAAATTGAAGTTAAATATTCCATATAAAGCTGAAGAAATGTTTATTCAGTTTTTAGATTTAGTGTACTATAAAAAGTCGATAAATTACCTATATTTCATAAAGAAAATATTAGATTATAATAATATTGATAATAATTTGAAAGTAAAATTTAATAAGAAAAACGAAGACGTTTGGAATAGCTTTCTAAAAAATATTTCTTAATAAATGGAGCTGTCTAAAAGTTGTAAGCATTGTGAGATGACAAAAAATTTAGACCAATTTTATACTCGATTTCGTTACGGCAAAATAGAACGTTACGCTAATTGCAAAAGTTGTCATTTAGCTATGAAAAATAAAAAAATTGATTGCGAATGTGGTAAAAAATTTACTCTAGCTCATAAAAAGAGACATTTAAAAAGCAATTATCATATCAAACGAACATCAAAATAAATTTATGATATTGTGTTTTAAATTGAATGTATTATACAGAATGTTGTGTTTTAAGTTGAAAGTATTATATTGAATGTTGCATTTTAGTTGAAAATAATATAGTCAATGTTCTGTTTTAAATTGAACGTATTTTTCAGTTGAAAATATCATATTGAATGTTTTTCTTGTTTAAAAAAAAGATCACGAAAGTTTTTTTCTCGTTTCAAAAATAGAACACGATGTAGTATTTTTACTCGTTTCAAAAATAGAACACGATGTAGTTTTTTTACTCGTTTCAAAAATAGAACACGATGTAGTTTTTTCTTGTTTAAAATATTATATTGAATGTTGCATTTTCAGAAATATTGGACCTGATAGTTTCAAAATTAGAATTGTGAGGAAAAAAGTGTTCAGAACCATTTATAGAAAAGTTCCAAGACAGAGTAGATTGGCATTTTATATTCAAATCTATCAGAAAAATTTTATTTAGAATTTAAAGGTGCCTGATTATGACAGTGATTTTTAGGCTAAATAAATGGGTAATTCAAAAAGTACAAAGATTTTGACAGGTAACTGTACAACTGAAAGAATAAATGTAGATTGGAATCATACCTTTAATGTTCATCCCAATGTTCATATAACACCTGTATGTAAATACAGCGAACCATTTTTCGTTAGAATAACAGAAATAGATAAAAACGGATTTCGATTTGAATGTTTAAAATTGAATGGCGAACCTGTAGAAAAAAATTTAGATTTCTTTCAATGGACTGCAATTAGTCCTTCTGAGTAAACGATGAAATATACACTATATTGCCATTGATTATGGGACACTTGCGATTTTAGACATTTTACTAAATATCTAGAAAAATACATGAGGAATCATCTCGAAACTCTTAGTGTATAAATATAATAGTATAACTCATACATCTCCGTGAAGATTATTTCCCGAAACTCCAAAGGGGACCGTCAACAAATTAAAAAAGAATGAATATCTTTTGAATAACCCTGTCAAAACTAATGTAGCAAAAGCGCTCAAACTCTAGATTGTGATTGAATGCCTTATTGTAATAAGCCTTGTTCATTTTTATGCAAATAGCATGCATAATCGCAGAGTAATTAAGGTTTTTATAAAAATAATCCCAAATTTTTTCAAGTTTTTTCCTTATAATTTTCAGAGTTCTTAATATAAAATATTATTTTTTTCAGAGAATGTGACAAACAATATTGTACACAGTACCCTGTAATCAGAATTAAAAAATAATGAAAATTGTATAAAAAATGAGTTGTGATACTAAATAATTTTTTACTGCGCATGCGTCAACGATATCAAAATTTCATTTGCATATTATGTTAGCTAAATGTATGGAGCAACTTTTGTGAAAGTCACAAAATCATAACTTGAAAATTCTGACAATAATCGTCAATTGAATAAGTCGAAAATCCGTTATTCTCAAAATGAAGCAAAAACAAGAGGGGCTGTATCCATATATTCATTGATTAGTGTCAATATAGAATACACAATATGGGATGTACTACTGCATTTGGATAAAATCCCTCATTTTTTTGCTTCATTTTGGAAACAACGGATTTTGTCCTTTTTCTATAGACGATTACTTTCAGAATTTTCAAGCTATGATTTTGAGACTTTTACAAAAGTTGCTCTATACATTTAGCTAACATAATATGCAAATGAAATTTTGATATCTTTGACGCATGCGCAGTAAAAAATTATATAGTAAACCTACTCATTTTTCATACAATTTTTATTATTTTTTAATTCTGATTACAGGGTACTGTGTGCAATGTTGTTTGTCATATTTTCTGAAAAAAATATTATTTTATATTAAGAACTCTGAAAATTATAATGGAAAAACTTGGGAAAAATTTGGGGCCATTTTTATAAAAACCTTAATTACTCTGCGAGTGTGCATGCTATTTGCATAAAAATGAACACAGTGTATTAAAATAAGGCATTCAATCATAATCTAGAGTTTGAGCGCTTTTGCTACATTAGTTTTGACAGGGTTATTCAATAGATATTCATTCTTTTTTAATTTATTGACAGTCCCCTATGGCGTTTCGGTAAAAGATCTTCACGGAGATGTATGACGTATACTATTATATTTATACACTAAGAGTTTCGAGATGATTCCTCATGCATTTTTCTAGATATTTAGTAAAATGTCTAAAATCGCAAGTGTCCCATAATCAATGGCAATATAGTGTATTTTTTAATAGTTGTTTTCAGAAATTCTTCAATTCATTTTAAATCGCTTAATCTAAAATTACCTGCTACCGAATTTGGATTTATAGATAGCTATTAAAAATGTGTAGCAAAAAGTGTTTATAAAATTTCTTCTATATAAATGGAGGAAACTCTAAGATTGATATCTGTTTCAAAATTGAGACACACTGCAAAAGTTTTAAATATAAAACAACCCAAAGGTTGTAAAAAAGATGAATTAATTAGATTGATAATGAGATACATAAAAAGAACAGGCGAATATAAATATGTTTTAGTAGATTTATTAAATTTAGACGTCACAGATTATTTAAATGAAATGAAGAGAGAATTTATCAAAAATCCTAAGAAAAGGAATAAGTTGAAAAAAATATTCGATTCTTTTGATTTAAAATTTAACAATAACACAGCAGAATTTAATCCAAAAAATGACGAAGAAAAAAAGATAAAAACAGTGGTAAACCTTAAAAAATTATTTCCTGATTTGAATGAAAAATTGAAACAATTTATAAATGAACCGAAAAACCGTCCAAAACTTAAAAAACTCTTTGATTATTACGGTTTGAAATATAAAGATGAAAAATTGATCAAAAAGACAGAAAAAAAGTCAAATTACAAGCAAATTTGGAAAATCTGTTTAGACCCGATTATGAAATTGTTGAGAAAGATAAAAAATTTGTAAAAAAATTTAATACTTATAGATATGTTTATAAAATAAGACAAATAAACAAACTCACACCTGGCCAGTATTATAGTATCTTAAAAGATTTATTCAGAAGAGCAATTGGAAAAATCGAAGGAAAGGTAGATATAATTGTATTCAATCCCTATTTGACACAGCCCTTTCACCCTAAAATGATGTCGACGAAAGAAGCCTATGAGACCTATTTAGATGTTTTAACGCATAAAATTGAATACAAAGAGTTGGATATTAAAGACTGTGAATTTATTTTTACAGTCGTTGATTTGCCTAAAGGTGGTAAACATTTGAAATTACTGAACGATAACGATGTTGTCGATAAAAGAAGTATAATTCAAATTAAAAATGACGATAATATCTGTTTGGCTAGATCCATCGTTACAGCCCTGGCTATTAAAAATCGTAAAATTTTATGCGAAAAATTGAATCTAGAAAAATTTACAGATTTAGATGTTAAATACATAAAAATGGGTAGAAAATTACGAAAAAGTTTAGCGATAAAATTGCATGAAATGTGTGATATTCCGTTAGAAATGTGTAATTTAGAGCATGTTTAACAATTCGAAATTTTTTTAGATATTCAAATAACTATATTTTGCAGAGAAAATTTTAACGAAAGAATATACAGCGGCGCCTATAAATCTAATTGTGTTTACATTTTAAAAAATAGAAATCATTTTGATGTCATTACAACGGTTACAGGATTTTTAGGAAAAAACCATTTTTGTGATTATTGTAAAGTCAGTTATAGTAGAAGTGATCAACATAAATGTTCTTTAAAATGCAATAGATGTTTTATTAAAGAGAGTAATTGCGAAGGCGATGATATTCAGTGTAATGATTGTTTTAGATGTTTTAAAGGAAAAAATTGTTTCAAAAATCATAAAAATCACTCAGTCTGTGAAACACTGTGGAAATGTTTAAAATGTAAGAGAAATATCAGTAGAAGTGAAAGAGGACCGAAAGATCATAAATGCGGAGAAAAACAATGTAAAAACTGTAGACAGTGGGTTTTGGAAGATCATAAATGTTATATACGTAGGAAAGAATCTAAGGGAGGAACTTGTAAAAATATCTGTCCCAAAAATATAAAAGATAGAAAGGAATGGTGTGAGAAATGTAAAAGATCAGAATTTACAGAAAAATATATGTTTTTTGACGTTGAAACGAATCAAGAGACAGGAAATCACCAAATCAATCTAGTTATAAATCATGATTTTAACGGAGAAGAAAAAATATTTCAGAATGAAAATGAATATTGTAAATGGTTATTCCAAAAGAAACATTGCGGTTATACAGTATTAGCGCATTATGGAAAAGGATTCGATTTTCAATTTCTAGCTAAATACTGCTTTAAAAATAAAATTAAAGTGTTTACAATATATCAAGGAAATAAACTCATATATATGCAAGCAAACGAATATAATATAAGGTTTATCGATTCTATAAATTTTACCCTGATTCCGTTAAGAAAATTTCCTAAAACGTTTGGACTAACGGAATCGGCAAAAGGTTATTTTCCTCATTTGTTTAACACTATGGAAAATCAAAATTATGTAGGAAAATATCCTGAAAAATACCATTATGGTTATGATACTATGACTTTAGATCAAAGAAAAACTTTTGATAAATGGTATAAATCGGTAAAAAACGAAACATTTGATTTTCAAAAAGAAATTATAAAATATTGTAGGTCTGATGTTGATATTTTAAGAAAAGGATGTTTAGAATTGCGAAGAATATTTCTAAACATTGCTAATATTGATCCTTTTAAATATATCACTTTAGCTGGCGTTTGTATGGCTATATACAGAGATAAATTCATTCCAGTGAATACAATAGCGATTGATGAGGAGTTTATTCCAAAGGATCAATACAGTAAGAAATCGATCATTTGGTTAGACTGTCTGTCCAAAAAACACAATATCAAAATACAGCATGCTTTAAACGGTGGTGAGAAAAAACTGAAATTAGGTGATAAAATTTATAAAGTAGACGGTTTTTATAATAATACTGTTTATCAGTTTCAAGGATGTCATTGGCACGGTTGTCCTCGCTGTTTTACAGAATCCACTGTCAATCTTCAAAATCAGATATGTATGAAAGATTTGTATGAAAGAACTCAAAAAATAAATAAAAAAATAAAAGATAAAGGATTTGAATTGATTGAAATATGGGAATGTGATTTTGATAGTGACAAAGAAATTAAAAAATATATGAAAAATGAATGGAAAAGAGATTTTGTAGAACCTTTAAATCCTAGAAACGCATTCAGCGGAGGTAGGTGTGAACCTACCAAATTAATATACGAAATGAAAGAAAACGAAAAGGGTAGATATATCGATGTTTGTTCACTTTATCCAACAGTGAATTACTTTGATTACTATCCTGTTGGTCATCCGATAAAGATTTATAATCCGGAAAAATATGATAAGAATTGGTATGGTTTAATACAATGCAAAGTACTTCCACCTAGAAAGCTCTATCATCCTGTTTTACCGAGAAAAATTAATATTTAGTTTGTGTAAATTATGTTCAAATCCTATAAAATGCGAAAAGAAACAATGTAAAAAATGTTATGAAATGCGGAATAAAGAATGTAATCATACGGATGAGGAGAGAAGTCTTACTGGTACGTGGACAACTACCGAAGTTGAACTGGCTATTGAAAAAGGTTATAAGATTTTAAATATCTATGAAGTTTGGCATTTTGAAAAAAAATCTAATACATTATTTAAGGATTATGTTAAAATGTTTTTGAAAATCAAATTAGAAACTGATGATAAATGGTCTGAAAATTTCAAAACTGAAAAAGAATATAAAAGGTGCGTAGAAAAGAAATTGGGTATAAATTTAGGAGAAATCAAAGAAAACCCAGGAATGAGATTTATATCCAAAATTTGTTTAAACTCTTTATGGGGTAAGTTCGGACAGAGAAAAAATATGAAACAAACAGAGAATGTAACAGAATTGGCAGATTTTTATAGAATTATACTGAACGACCGCATTAAAGACTTGAATATGATATTTTTAAATGATGAGTGTGTGCAAATGGATTATAAGATGAAAGATGAATATGTCAAGAATAACTTTAATACGAATATTTATATAGCGGCTTTTACAACCAGTTCGGCTAGAATAAGATTATATGAAATGCTTGATAAATTAGGAGATAATGTAATGTATTACGATACAGATAGTATTGTTTATATCGATGATGGCTCTAATAAAGTAAAAACGGGCTGTATGTTAGGGGAGTGGACAGATGAATTAGGAGAAGATAAATATATGAAATCGTGGATATCTGGAGCAAGTAAAGATTATGGTTATATTCTGAATGATGGTTCTGTAAAAGGAAAAGTAAAAGGATTTAAAATGAGTTATGAGAGCGAAACTAAGCTCAATTTTGACAAGAGAATGAAAACAATAACTGGGGAAATTGACCATATAGATGTAGAAATAAATCAATTTCAGATACAAAAAGATAGAAATATTAAGGTGAATAAAATGAATAAAAGATATATGTTTGGATATGATAAAAGAAGAATTTTAGATAACTTTGATACTGTACCATTTGGATTTTAAGCCGAAATTTTTAATTTATAAAAATTGTTTTCTAATAAATGGATGATGTCACTCTTATCATAAATGTTCAAGGTTTTATACTTCCTTTTAAGTCTATAGCGAGAGAAATAAGCTGGGTTCATTTAAAACAGGGAATAGGTGAAACTATTTCTGTGTTTACACCTAACTATGAATTAGGTGATCAAGACCATGGAATAGTTCGTAGATGTACTAACGATGTCCATGGTTTAAGATTTAAAAGATATTCAGATAATACAGGCTTATGGATTAGTAGTGACAATGTAAAAGATTATTTCATACAATTGCATCAGATATACGGAGGTACATTTGCTTTTAAAGGAGGCGTTTTTCCGAAAAGTACCTTTGAAGAATGGGGAATTCCTATAAAAATATTAGAAGTACCGAGATGCGTAAGAATCCTAGGACCTGGCTGCTCTATGTACAGATGTCTGTACTATAAAAATTGTCTTTCAAAAATTGTTTCTTAATAAATGGAAGAATTCAACAGTCTCAGGTCGTACCCTGTAACTCATAAGTTAAAAGATTTAGAGACAGGGAAATACAAGCTGATTTCGTTGAAGAAAATTCAAACAAAATTTGGAAATGCGACTATTGCAAGATTAGAAGTTAATGATGTAGAAAAAGATTATTTTCTTAAAAAGAGTCATGGAAAAATTTCTGAAAAAGCAATAACAAAACTGAATGAAGGTGGTTATATCTTTCATTTTAAAGGAAAAAATAATGACGGCTTTTATGATTATGAATTAGAAAAATCTTAATCCTACAATTTGTTTTAAATCTTACAATAATCGAA
This sequence comes from Maratus speculifer, assembly GCA_964019185.1. Lineage (NCBI taxonomy): Eukaryota > Metazoa > Arthropoda > Arachnida > Araneae > Salticidae > Maratus > Maratus speculifer. Next base: position 151,097,571 of record OZ025302.1, read on the forward strand.
TGGGCCATTTATCGATCTATGAAAATTTCAAACCCCTAAATAATATTTACTGAAATTCAAAATAAATTTCTTGCTGTCAAAGATGTGTTCATTTCGACACAAACTATTTTTTTTAATTTTATCGAACTATGAAAATATCAAACTACCAGATTAGTATTTATAACAGTAAGTAAAAAAAATTGGGTATCTATTAAAAATGTGATAAAAATCATTTAACTTTTATTTTCAGACTTCAATACGATGCAATTGATATTAATATTATCTTAGCTTATTTATTTCATCTGTCTAAACTTTGTTCAAATAATCGCTAAATATTAGCTCGGAATTGATTTTTATTTAATATCATCTATAGAAATTTTTTTCTAAATAAATGTTACAATAGTTTGTCATAAGTACTCTTTAATTGTCTTTCGCCTACCTTTCATTATTTTAAATTTGACCCCACTATCACAAATCATAACATCGATAACTCTAATAATTATACTATTCTCAACCTGGTTTATTATGAAGAAAATGCGTCAGTCAAACTTTTTGATCATAGTAATCGTTATATATTAGCATTTAGTGAGTCCATTCAAATACTATTTTATATCATCATTTGCTCCACAATTTCATCCAATAATATTAACATAAATCAGAACTGTCGTCTTTCGACACACACTAGCTCTACATATATGCTGAAAGTTTGTTCCGACAGTAAGCGCGCGCTCCCGCTCAGCCGGTTGCACTCCGTCATACGAGACTGGCGCGGGAACTTCCCCGAAGCGAAGAACGAAAATCTCAAATCTGAGACTCTTCCTAGGCGGACCCGCACTAAACAACCGGATAGATGGGAATATACAAATTATGGTTATATTCATCATTTCTTCGATATTTAGACAGTCAAACTTTTTCATCTCATTAAATATTAATATTGTATGGATTATTTCGAATTATGAAACATTGTTCGATAGTCAAACTTTTCGATGAAAATCTTACAATTATAGGTACAATATTCGATAGTTAGACAGACAAACTTTTTGATGAAAATCTTACAAAAATCGTTAAATATTTGCGTTTAGTGGAATATAAAAAGTGTTCCATAGTTGGTACCATATACTACTTGTATCAGACAAAAATGATATTGTGATGAAGAATCCATGATGTTATATGTCTAAACAGTGCCGGTTGCAGCTTTTCGAAAGCAGTTGATGGTCTAAAAATATTAATCCCATCTAATCTAGAATGTTCACTGATTGGATAAGACGAAAATCACAGTGTGATGAAACTGGTGCCGAAGAATAAAATTTGATGGATAAATGGATTCATTTTTCAGAGAAAATTTTAATAATTTTACGTCGAATATATTAAACAGCAAAAATGAAAGGGTCGCATCGTGCGAAAATTTTATTATTCCTTCCAGTATTCCCTAATCAATAATTTTCATCGAAAATTTCTTAAACATGTGTTATACAATGCATCATAAATATTTCTTTTATGTATATATATATATATTCAAAATAGTGGTAGCAAAAATAAAATTCTCCCTATGCGCTGCGAGGATTCATAATGAGAAAATATTACACGAATCTGTATTTAGTCTAGCTTACAAATAAATAAGAAAGCAGCAAATGGGGATTTTTTTCCTTCTATCGCGTATTCCAATTTATTTCAGGAATAAATGAAATCCAGGTATAATACACACGGAATCGTAACGTCACAATTTTTGCTGAATTAAATTTCAGCATCTTTCCAATTTTTCGATTCAGCTGAAGGTGTTGCTGTATTTTAACTATTTGATCATTTTTGAAGAAAATATATTAAGAACTTTCCCTTATCTAGAAAATATTTGTACCGGACTTCGTTTGATATATTTTAGTATGTTTGTTTTCACGTAGAGTTTTGAGAGATTCAATAAAGAAATATGCTTTTCAAACTCATTGTCAAGTGGTTCTTATTTCGAATAGTCATGTACAGTAGTTTTAGGAATTCAAAATCAAATATTTACTAGTTAAAAAAAGAAAAATATATACATAGAAAAATTATTTATAATTAGTTAAAAAATGTACAAAACATTTAACAAAAAATAATTATTATTAAATAAAAAAAAAATAATACCATTTTGCAAATCATTAAAATTAAGAAGATGATGCAAAAAAGGGACGATTAGCAGGAATACATAAGTTAATAAATGTAATCTGTTTCGTTTAGACACAGCTTTTCTCGAGAAAAAATTAAATAATTAAAATTGAATTTATTATAATTAAATATAAAAGAAAGTTTCAGTGTAGCAGTATAAAAACAAAATTAACTTTATAATTTTTTAAATAGAATTTTAAATATTGTTATGATTTTTTTGTGTAAAATTTTTACATAGAAAATTATAAAATAAAAGTAAAAGGTAAGGTACGTTAGTAATAAAAGAGAAAGGAATAGCAAATGTGCATAAGAAACTGTAGCAAGTATCCGATCTGGACGAACATTGCTTTCAAAGAAGCACATCCTGATTCAAGAATCCATACCAGATGGGTGGATATCAGGATTCCCAAATGATCCGCGAACTGTACATCAATATTTTTAACTGAAAATTTCATGATAGGTTTCTACAGAATTTGCACTAAAATTAATCCCCTATCTTGGTTTCTCAGTAATTTGCAAGAAAAATCTACAAAGAAAATTTCGCTAAGAAAGTTCTGATGTTCAGTTGGCGGGCCATTTAGGAGATCTGTATTATAAGTGCCCGCAGTGCCAGTTGCAGCTATTTGACAACAGGTTGTTGGTCTGAAAAGGAGCAGCCCGACCTAATTGTTCACTGATTTAATACGATAACAATTACATTATGATGAAACTGGTGCCAATGAATAAGTATATAAGATGTCGATAGCGAAGCTGGGCCGTAGCTAGAAGTGAACAATAGGGTAGGGGCTCAAAAGAATGTAGTGGGGACTCATAATTTATTTTTTCTCTCTTTGTGGCTGAAAGTGTATATTTAAATTAATTAGTGCATATTCACATGGTAGGTACAATGTTTCTATTAAACTGTTGCAATAACTTTATTTTATGCTAAGAAAAGAATAGGATGATGAAAGATTCGAGTGTATAACTGGTGCAAAATTAAACATTATGTTAGCTTCATATGTACAAATAGGATGAGGGAGCGTTGTAATTCTGAAAAAAATATGAAACGGTCTCAAAACTAAATTAGATTTTTGAACAGAATTTCATTTAAATTTTCAGAATGTTTCCAGGGAGGCCCAAAATATTTTATAAGGGGCAGAGCCGCTACGGCTCTGTAGCGAAGAGGTTTAATGGTATCAAAAAGGTGTTCCATTTGTCTCTCACGTATAGAAGAGTTGATACATATAAGAAAAACAGACGCAAAATATGGGAACTTGAAATTTTAAAATGTTTTGCTTTTAATTATCGTTACAAGTGTTGCAAAATTCATTGATGGAAGTTTTAATGATTTGTTATTGAAACATTTCATTTTAATAGATCAAATTCAAATAAGGAAATCTTATTAAAAAAATTAGTTTACGTTCTATCTCAAAATAAATTTTACATATATTGAAAAATATTAAATTCCATTAGAAAGTATTGTTAGTTGTTTGTAGAAACAGAAAAATGAACTGTAACATGGACCATAATTGTATCTTTCCCAATTTCCCATTTCTCACTTAAAGATAATGTGTTGCTAATGATACTTATTTCATTCTTAACTTTAATAAATTATTCAAACACACGGATTACAGAGAAATATGTTAACCTTTTTTTCTTATGTTATAAATATTTCAAATGTGTGAAAATGAATTTCGGAATAACTTATAATATTAACTTTGATCAGTAAAACCAGAGTTTAATTCGCAAAAATGATCTGTAAAAATCATAGTTAGTGAAAACATTGCAGGATAAATAAATAATCGGTATATTTCACGTAGAATTGTTTAGTTCAAAGAAATTTAGTGATGCTTCTCTCTTGTTTTCTCATCCCTACTAATTAAGCATTACCTTTACTCAATTATTCTTTATTGCTGAAAAAATGTTTTGGATTACGTCAACATATATAATATTTTTATTTTATGTTAAAAAACAAAGTTAAATTGATAAAGTTTTGACGTGGTTTCAAGTAGAATTCAAGTATAAAAAACATGTTATAGTAAAACTCATTCATGTGTAGGTTTTGGGTCGTATAAAAACAATTTTTGTTGCTTGCAACAAGACCTTATCGCACCAACAAATGAAAAATATTATTAAAGTTAGTAATTTTTTTTAGAACAATAGGATTTTAGATTCTTTTCTGGAACGGCTACAACAAAAATTGATATAAAAGATAAACGCATGCACTGTAAATAAAAATTCGTTTGAGGTTATTAAAATCGTTTTAACACTAGAATTACAGAAGCGGGTCATCCTTGACCCAAGACGTGGTTTTTCGCTCGTATCACTGTTGATTTTCAAAGTAAAACTTTGAAACTGGTTGACTTTTCCTAAATACTTAGTATAATGCCGTAGCACGAATTTAGTTGGAATCCGACAAAAGCTTTTTAATATATACATCCTTACAACTAGAATTACCATGGTGGGTCACTGCTGACCCAAACAAAATAATGAAATTTTTCATTTGTTTCAACAAGGATTTCCACTCTATATTTTTCGGTAACATAAGATTAATAAGGATATGTTCCACACTTACTTTTCACAAAAAGGGAAATTAATGTGCGTATGTACAGACGCGTTGGGGAAGGGGGAGGGTCATGATCACATATTCATTATGCATTTGAAAGTTAAATGTGTGAGTTTTTATGTTATTTCAAACTCCTCCAAGGATAATGTAAATAGTTGTTTTTTTATGTTATACCTTAGAAAGTAACTAAAAAGAATATTTTGCCTCTCATAAACACCTCACCGAGGAAAAAAAGAACTTTGTTTGTGGCATTTGACATTCGCACATTTATAGTAATGCCATCACTATGGAGGTTTCTTGAATGAGAAAATTTTAAAATTGTAACGTGAATTGTCTTTAAATGACTTTAGTGAAGAAATTTAGCAACAAAGTTAATATTACCATTATCTGATGAAGCTGACAATCTTGACATAAATGTCGAAACATTTTTTTCTTAAAAATGATAATAAAATTTCATTCTTCGAATACAATACACGTAGTAGCAAGTTGAATGAAAGTAACCAAAAAATGCTGTGGGAAAAATTAAGAAACACACATAAATTTTAATTATTGTGCAGAAAATTAAAAATAAAAAAAATCACTTTTTTCGAAATAATTCTAAAATGTTGGAAAGATTCAAAATAAATCACTCTTCGAAGTGATTTGGAACATCTAACTATATGTACAATAGAGCCACAGTGTTCAATATCTTCTGACTTATGCAAAATCTGATTCAAGATCTAGTGATCATAAATGTTTCGGTAGTTTTTAAATATACAACAGATTCTAATATAAGTAGAAAAATCTTCTTGCTAAAATTATAGATAAAAGCATTGCAAAAGAACGTGAAGTTATCCGTCCATGCACCAGCACTGAAATTTCAGACAAATGAAAAATGTTGCCATATAAAGCACTAAGACAAAGAAACTAACACTGCGAAAACTGCTTATAACTTATGTGTGTATCATGCACAGAAAAAAAAGGAAAAGAAAAAAGGTCCATGGCATTTTTTTATGAATTGATTAGACCATAAACTGTATAAAACATAAAAGTGTAAATTAAAAAATCATGTATATGTATATATATTTAATTTTATTGTATTTGGATATCTAATTGATGTGTAGGGACATGATTACACAATTTAAATCGATAAATCATATGTATATATATTATTAAAAAGGTATCAAAATCTCAAAACATTTTTTAAAATTCGAAATAAAAAATTCCTTTGTGGTATTTAATCTCAAAATTTCATATTATGTAATAGTCAAATTGCCAAATTTTATTAATTATTAATTAAAAATGATTGTACTCATCGTCAATAATTATTGTGTGTCTTTATCTTCCATGTAAAACAAGAATAGCGTCTTTAAAAGCCGTGGGTCAGATGTGACCCACCCTGGTATTTCTAAGTATACAAGAAACGCGGTAATTCTAGTGTTAAACTATTACGTTTTAAGTACTACTTATGTACATCATCCCAGGTAACAGACAAAAGTTTACCCAAGTTACAGTGATTTTAGTAGATTCTTTTGCAAAGCTTTAGTTTACGGTGTCTTTACTATTTGTAACAGTAACCATAGCAGTAATACTATTTTTAAGCTGATTTCTCAAAACAAATGGATAAATAATTTATGTAGTTAATCAACTTAAAATAGTCTATACACGCCCTTTCCTGTTAATCAATATTTATAAAATTCCATGCACAAATAAAAATATCATACAACAAAACGTAAGGTATTTTGACTGAGAAAATCGGGACTACACAGTTGATGAGGATAAAGTTCGATTCATTTAATATCCTTTCTTGTGACATTTCCGTCATTTTCGACAAAGAATTATAATGTTCTATGATGATTCTGGATTTATTGATGGAAAAATGATATAATTTCCTAATAAGACAGCATAAGACACATCCTGTCAAAATGTTTTCACATGAAAAAATGACAGTTTGAAACTATGTTAAAGCGGTTAACTTGCTCTAAATTTTTGATAACGTTGATCATATTTTTTAAACATTTTTTATTAACAGTTACGCTTATAAAGTTTTACTTCCAAAAACTTTAGTTCATTGTTTAGGTTTTGGAAGTAAAACTACTTTGCACAACACGTCAATTTCCATCAGAAAAACAGAAATTCCTTTTATTTTTCCTCGTGATCTATAAGATTATCATTTGATACTTAGCTTATTGCGTAGAAAACTTATGTTATATCTCTATTGGTACTCAATAAGTTTTATTTAAGTTATGTATATCTTTACATATGTTTTGAGTATTATTTCATATTCCTAGTGGTAGTGGATTCTGTTCTCTTCTTATTTTCTTTGTATGTTTTCTTGAAGAAAAGCATATTGCCTGCTGTCCCTTGGTTTGATTTAAAGAATAAAATATCCTACCATCAAAAATCTTGAAAGTACTCTATTTAAGATTAAGTTAAAGTCAACATGGGCTATCCATAGTGTCTCCTAGTTTCGGTTGCTAGCGATTAAATTTGCTTTCATTTTTATTTTCACCTCTTAAAGAAACGCAGCTGGTGAACTACTATTTCTGAAATGATTGTTTGAATGCTAAAGTAATGCTTTAATATTGTTTGAATTATTTGATGCTGAGACATTCTTTCATTAAATATTTAGCGATGTCTTGAGCTGTATTGACGTTAATTTTTTTCTGGCCTATTCAAATTATCCCATTAGCTTTAAATGTTATAAATATAAATATATGTTTAGCTATTAATGTACATAAATATTTATCTTTCTTTGAGAAAACCCTTAGTTAGGTATATAATGATTAGCAGGTATTCAGATTAATCTAAATCAGTTATAATGTAAATTTAAAATTACTGGATTTGTTTTTTTATCTCCCAGGAATGACGAAATAGCAATCTAATCATAATGTGTCATATATCTTATGTTTTATAATTTACATTCTAATCAAATGTACTTTATTTGATTTTACAAAATATATACGACGACATTCTGAAAAGAAAACATGAAAGTATCTGATTGGTACTTTAGTGTTGAATAATTGCTATAGAAAATTACAAGGATGTGTTTGTATTCTACCGGTAAAATATGTGATATATATTAGCAAATATTTTAAAATATATGTATTTTCACATTGAAAAAGAGATCAAATTAACATGTCCCCCGTAAATAATTTTAAATATCCAAGTTGTATTACAAATTTTTGTTTAAAATTGGTTTAATCATAGAAAAAAATAATAAAGACTATTTTGCATATGAAAGTATCAGGGCAAATAAACACACGAAGTTGTAGAGGTACTGGGCAATCATAATTGATGCTCACGCACAAAGCAATCTAACAAATTTATAATTGATGCTCACGCGCAATGCTGTCTAACAAATTTACTGGGTGATCATTCGACAAGGTGACTTATCAGAAATAATATTATTCATTATAGGTTAAATAAATATGGAGAAAAATATATAATTTATGGTGCGATGAGAAAAGTGGTCAGAGAGGCGCTGCTTAAATGTATGCAGAACGCTGTAAGAGAGATTTCCCAACTAGAACTTTCTTTGGCGATCTTCTCCGTCCTCTGAAATAAAAGTGACTGATAACGGACCCAGTTTTGCATAATATTCAATGAACACGTGCAAATATTTTATCTCCAGTTCAGAAGTAGATATAGTAGGGATCTACATATATTTGCTCAGCCCTCCGGCTACTTTACCTATTGCACCATGAATTAGATGCATATAATTGAAATGAAAAAAACTTCTTTAAACACCATAAAATAAGTTAACTGCGCAAAGCCTTTCGAAAGAACTTAGTCTTTCTTCGTCAGGCGCAAAAAAGGACGTGCGTCCACAATGAATGTAGCGGCACGACTGAAGGGGAATGTGGGAGGGAGAGGGGGCAAGCAGAAGGAACAGCCAATAGGAAAGAAGATGGCAACAGCTAATCACGGAAGAGCATAAACAAAACTAGATAGACAATGAAGGAGAGGAAAGGAAGAAGGGGGGAAGAGAAATGGGAAAAAAGCGGGGTAAATTAAAAAATTAACTAAAAGAAGAGATTAAAATGAAATAAAATGTACGCAAAAAATATATAAATTAGTAATAAAAAAAACCACGTCCTTTTTTGCGCCTGACGAAGAAAGACTAAGTTCTTTCGAAAGGCCTTGCGCAGTTAACTTATTTTATGGTGTTTAAAGAAGTTTTTTTCATTTCAATTGTGTATAACACCAGTTTCAATTTTATACATAGATGCATATAACCACATTCATTTCGACTTATGTTAATTCCGTAAAATTATCTTTTTCAATGACGATCAGCTGCGATTATGAGAGACCTTTGAGCGTGAGCAGAAATCGTGGATGTATACCACTCATTAAAACTACATTCTTTTGTATCCAAACTTTACTATGTGAAATTGTCTTATTTGCAATTATCTACCATATCGCTAGTTTATAAGAATTGTTTCTGACACACCCTGTATAATTTTAAATTGCAATCCGTTTTTGTATTCAATTAGCCTTTGAACACTTAGAAAACTAAATTATGCTGAATTCATGACAAAGAAAACGCAAAATAAAAAAAGACAAAAAAAGAGAAGCTAAAAAGTTAATATACCTCAGGTAAGAAAAAAAATATTATTTTGAATTGGATAATACTAATAATAAAAAAAAAAGAAATGAAGAATATAACTTTTAAATTAAACTTGTAATAAAAATATAGAGAAAATAAATAAATAAACAACTTTGATGAGAAAAACTACTTTTTATTATTCAGTATATTGCTGTCATAAATAGTATACAGAGAAATGAAATGGTGTGTAATACTATAAAAAAAAAGACTAGGGGTTACATGAGAACAATTCTTGTTATGTCATTAAATAATTGTGTAATAGCCAGCACGAATTAAATTTATTACTTCTGATGCCATGAAAGTTCTTATGTTGTTCTAAACAACTGGATAATAGAAAAGATACCTTAAGTAGAAATAACTAGGTAGTTTGTGGCGAGAAAAGTGCATAAAATGGCGTTTTCCTCGCGGTAACATCATCGTTAAGTGCAATGCACAAGGTATTAATCTTATTTATTCAGGGCGTAATGGCCATTTCAGTAACAAAACTTTTATTACTTTTTTTCATAGAAAGTAGAGACTTTATTTTATTTTTCATTTAAAGAATTTCTCTAATGAAAAATTCTTTAAATGTAGCACATTTCATTATTTTTGCTTAAACATTTTTCGAAATTACTTTGTTTGGGAAAATTAAAAATTTAGAACAAAATGAAAAATATACTCTATATATTTTTCTTTTTTTTAAAGGTTTATGTTATTAAAAAAGCATTGATGTATCAATTTATATACATAATTTTTATAGAGTTAATTTTAGAATGTTTGACAATATTTCATTTGATTCTTTATCGATAAAAATATTTTAGAGACAAAGGCGATTTAAAATACATATAATTATGTGTACAATTAAATCCTCCGTAAAAGTAAAAGTACCAGTCATTGAAGGCAAATATAGATTTTTATAGTTCATCCAATTTTTCTTATTGAGCTTAATAATTTGATAACTTACATATATGTTTATTGAGCTTTATTTATGACACAGGATTGGGTCAATATTCAAAATTTCATTTGTGAATAAAACTGCCGTCAAAGACATAAGTATGATTTAAGTTCGCTCATATACAGTGATTCATTGATGTGCATCGATGATTACCAACTTTTGATAATTTGTACTTTTCAAAGTGGGTGAGGCTTGTTGAGCTCAAGCCTACTGATAACCTCCACACCCAGCTGAACCTTGAACTTTTCGAAGAAATGAATAAATCAAAGATATTTCTAGCAGTTCGCAGAATCAGCAATGGTTTCTTCTATTGGCTCTTACACAGTGGTTTATTGATGTTACATCGATGATAATCAATCCTTGTTACTTTGCACTTTTCCAAGTAGATGGGACTTGTTGAGCTCAATACAAATGTTAGGCCTCCACATCTAAATGGACCCTGTAAATTTCGAAGAAATGAATAAATCAAAAATAAATAAATAAATAAATAAGTTATAACAAACAGCAAAGACTTCTTCTATCTCATAAGCATCTTCTTACTTTCTTGAAATTTAAAACAGCAATCTGTAGTGATGGCATAGTTTCCATCTGCATCATTACAGCAAATCTATACCTGATCATAGGAATGAACGTAGCCGATTCAATCTGATAGCGTGTCATTGATAGAAGGTTTATGTGTCTTTTTGTAGTCATGACGTCAATTCTCAATTTTCTTTACTCAAATTCATGCCTTATTCAACGATTTCAATGAGATTTGTTGCACATAATTTTGTATCTCTCAGTAATTGCGATTTTCGGCTCCAGCTGGTATATTCCAAATGGATGTAGAGTGACATTATCTTGATTTACCTGATTGACAATGTTTTGACAACCCTTTTGTGCCTTGTTAGGCAATGTATTCAAATTATGGACCAAAAATTATGGATGGCGGTCAATAAACTATTGTGTAAAATTCTGTAAGGAAATTATCAAAGAAATAGATATTTAATGAAATCGTCATAATTTGTTCCCGTCCAAAAATATGTCATATATTTACTAAAACTTCGAAAGCACATTGAAAGAAAAGTTATAAAAGTTAATGTATTCATTTTCTAAACTTTTGCAGTAATTAACTTTGTTTTGATAGCTAAATTTTTCCTCCTTTTCCAATCGTGAAAAACAAATTTTAGTAACATTAATTGTTACCTTATTCAACAATTAAATTCTAGATTTAAACATGACCTCTATTAACCCTTTCCGGCACGGGCAAAATCTGTTAGTAAAATAAGAAATTATCGACTGACACCGTAATTCATAAATGAATTTTTTAGATTATTTTGAAATCATTAATTTAAGCTTCTATTGTAAAAGCGAAATTCTACTAAAATATTATTGGTGCCATTTGCAAGTTCTGAATTGAAAATAGGTATCCCAGACCGGGCACAGTGTGCCGGAAAGGGATAAGAGACCACCTCTCAGAGTGACCAATTTTCATTGGAGAGGAATGTGGTTGCTTTAAGCGGGTTTTACTGTAGATGACAGTATTTCTTTTTTTGCTGTTTTTCATTATTTTTATTCTTATGTTGTAATTAATGTACTGTGAATTCGTATTAAATTTCAATTTACTTCTTAATTAAACATTTATTATAAAGGTTGCGGATATTACATTCTATTTTTAATAGACATTAAGAATATTTGGGCTTTTAAATATGTAGGCGCATGGAGTACTTTGCTAACGTTTTTATGTTACGACAAACTCATCGAAATGGTTAATACGAGTCATGGAATTTCCATAGTAGGAAATACTTCTATACCAGTATTTTTTTAATCTCTTTTTAAGAAAGGTTAAACTTTGTACAAACTAGGTTTATTTTTCTGTACATAAAATCCTGCTGTTTTATCTGAAAAAAAAAAAAAAAACGGTAAAAAATATTCGTTCGAATAAATGTTCGAGTAAAAAATATTTAAATTTAAATAGTATTTCAACGATTTTCTCATACATCACTTTTGGAAATCACATTAAACAATGATGTCAATAAAATCGTTATTCAGGTTTTCAAAACCTATGAGGCACAGTAAAAACCGCCCCTGCGTAGTTATTGTAAGAAAAAGTCGATTTTTTAGTATTATTTTATTTTATTACGTTTAATTATAATTTTATTTATTATATTTATATTTATTCGTCAAAACTTTAGAATTTCAAAAAATGACCTTTTTTTTGCTTCAGTGACATATAGAAGAAAAGTTTTAGCCAAAATTATAAACCTTTCCAAAATATTAAACTTAAGCCAAAATATTGGGTTTGGGAAAAGTAAATTCGCTTTTTTTCGTGTTTTTCAAAGTGAATTTATTTATATAAATCAAAAAAACTAATCAAAATTTATGTGCTATTTTGTTCGATGACCTTTTGCCATTTTCTGGTAAAACAATAATTCCGTCACTGTAGAATTTCTGAGAGTTCTGGGCAAAAAACTGAACAAGGTGATTTTCACAAGCCTTTTTTGAAGTCACCTTAACACCTTCAAGAAAGTACCGCATAGGGCGGAACAAATGGTAATCCTTTGGATCCAAGTCCGGACTATACGGTGGGTTCATCAAAACTTCCCAACAAAGCTCTTTCAGTTTTTGCCGAGTGACTAAAGATGCGTGTGGTTTAGCGTTGTCGTGATGGAAGACAGCGAATATCCTTTCGATCAATTTTGACCGGTTTTTTAATTGCTTGCTTTAATCGCATTAGTTGTTAACAGAAGATAGTTGAATTGATGGTTTGGCCAGGTTTGAGCAGCTCATGATGGAAAATTCCTTTCCAATCTCACCAAATGCTCAGAATCACCTTCGTAGGCATCAATCCGGGCTTTGCCACCGTTTGTGAAGCTTCGATCACGATCTTTTTAGCACATTGTTGGTATACGTGATTCCCTTTCCATCACCCGTAATGATTTGTTTAAAAAATGGCTCGATTTCATACCGTTTCAGTAGCAATTCACAAATGAAAACTCTCTCCATTAAATTTTTCACTGCAAGTTTATGGGGAACCCAAGTATCGAGTTTCTTTTCCATATATAAAAGAATTATATAAATATATATAAATATATACAGTAATTTGATTTTTATGTAGGAATATTTTTTCATTAATAAATGAAACATTTATATTTATCAATGAAAGTAGAACCTTAGTTTAACAGAGTTTCTATTAATCGAAGTTTCTGTTAACCGAGCCGATAACGAAGTCTGATTTTACATCCAGTGGTCATGAGACCTTATTGATCACCAGGAACCATTTGTTTGGTGACAATGATAAGGATTTCCTTTTTATATTTGTTGAGGTGTTAAACATAACTTTATATATTTATTTTTGATTATTTTTGATATTTTTTAATTTATTTAATTACTCAGATGTTTAACAATTAAACTGATAAACAAGGTTTCTGTTTCTAACTAAGTATGTGGTGACTTTTGTATTTTAGGTGGTGCTGTGAATGAATATGCCATTAAAAAGTTTCCATCATCCACAGATTTTTTAAAAAAAATCAAAATCTTGAAAATTTGAATTTTGTAGTACATGTTCAACACATATACCTTAAGAAATTTATCATTTGATATTTTATTAAAGACGAACTTCTAAATAAACACTAATAAAGCTTAAAAACAGTATTTAAGACACTGAAAATATGCATTGTTTATAAATTTTTCGAAAAATTTAAAAGAATTTTTGTAATAAGAAATGATATTATTAAGGAATTTCATATTTTATATAGCGGTAAATGTCTTATCTGTGGATGCTCTCTTACATAGGTACAGTTACTAGCTTCCCTAATAAGGTTCCAACAATAATCTCCGAGCATATTAGGGGTCCACCTGCCTTGATATCGGGCTTCCATTGCAGAAATATCCTGGTGGAAGCGCTCTCCATGCTTGTCGCTCACACCTTCCATATTTTCGGGGAAAAAGTTAGATGAGATGCTAAAAATGGAATTTTCAACGACATTGAAAAATTAATCTTTGTAACGTTTAAACATGTCTTTAATTAATATTTCATAGTTAGAAATTTGATGATTTCCAAAGAAATGTGTTATAACATTTTTAAAATTGATCTATGCTGCTTTTTCACTTAATATATCATCAAAAATTTTGTCCTTCATAAGGTGTCTAATTTTTGGGCTAAAAAAAATATCCTCCTTAATTTTTGTATAGCTTAGCGATGGAATTTTTTCTTGCAGTTATTGAAATCCACGACCTTCTTTATTCATAGCTTTAACGAAATTCTTCATAAATCCCAACTTTATGTGTAAAGGTGGAAGAATAACTTTCTTTTTATCGATTAAAGAAACGTTTTGGATATTTTTTTTACCTGCACTCTGGCCACTTCTTTTTAATATAATGATCATGTTTTGCTCTGTTATCTTTCTCGCGTAGGAAACAGCGATGTTTTGAACAACCTTGTTGCATATCAATAAGAATGGCAATTACTTTAAATTTCGCACATATATTTCAATCATAATATGAGTAATCAATTTCATGAAGCAGTATCTTCATGTTTTCATAAGACCCTTTCATTATTCAAAAATATGCTTTTGAAACAGACGGCAGGGCATTTCCATAATGAAGAAGCACAGACTTCAAGTTGGTTTTCGAACCATCGATGAACAATCACCATTGTTCCGAGTTTTATTGCCAATTTAAAGCAGACGTTAAACCACTTATATTATTACAATAGCATAAATCACTTTTTCTTGAAAAAAATGCCAAATATTTCTTCTGTCGATCTCGATAAATAGATATCTTTGTATTGTTTTTCAGGAGATTCCAACCTTAAAATCTTCCTCCAAGTAATTCTGAGTTTTTCTTTGATAAATTTTTAGACTCTCACAAGATCATTTAATTCTTCTGAAGTAATTAGGTGTGGTTCTTCGTTTATGCGAGGAGAATAATTTATATCAGAATCAGATGTAGAGAAGTTTCAGTTTCATCAATTTCCATTTCTACTGCTGCATCGTCATATGTAACATCCTCTGAAAATTTCACTATTGGTAAATCATCATTATGTAATACTGGTCGCATTGCTGAATCTAAGTTCGGGTACTTAATTTCATGTTTACTTCTTGCAGAGACTTCTTTAATTTTTATAATACAAAAGTAGCAGTCAGTTATATGATCCTTTGGTTCGCGCCATATCATGGGGGGCACAGAGCATAGTCTTTCATGTACGCTCGGAGGTTTGCAACAAGAGTGCCCATTTTTTATCTTGTTCACCTACTTTACATCCAATGTTCATGGCACTCTTTCTTAGAGGCGTGAAAGCGCATCGATGTTTTTTCAAAGTTAGCACCCTGCACACATAGCAAAAAGAATCGGGTTCATTAATGCATCCTCTAGACATTTTTCAAATATTTTAGAGGAAAATAGGATAATTATAATCAAAATTTAAGTAAAAAGTCTTACAGAACAAAGAAATAACAGTACATTCGCCCCGAAAGATAAGTTTCAACTTTCACGGATTTGTGTTTAAGCCAAATACTGTGGGGGCGGGCTGTTCAAAGTCGCTAACATAAAATTTCTGAGCGGGGCATATGTTTCTACTCTCTTGCTGTATCTTCTATCGTTGTAATAAGAAAAAAAAGAATGTTTGTGTGAATTAATCGCATGTAAGAGAAGAATATAATATAATTATAATACCTATACGATACCTACACACTCTGAAATGTGTAAATGAAATTTCTCAAAATTGGAGGGTGATAAAACATTTTTACAAACATATTCTTTTTCAGCAGCTTGAAATCTATAAGAAGTGCATACACAGAAATAGAAAATTCGTTAAAATTTGTTTATCAGTGTTATTGAAATCAAGTGTCGAAGAGCAAATCGTTTTAAATATACATACTACATGCTTATTATACGAATCAAAATTCATAACAATCATTCTTTCTCAATATCACGTGAGCTTGTTAAATTTCAACAGTACACAAAATCTATAAAAAAGTAATTAGTTTCTAATGATACTATATTAAAGAGCGAATACTGTTTGATTAATTGTCATAAGTTTGTGCTTATACATAAAAATATCTTAGAGGTACACTAAATGAAAACTTAAAAGTTTCTGTTGATTTTTGTAGCCTTATTGGAAATTAAAGTAAATAATTGTTACAAGGTACATCAGGTATATATATCATTTTAATCTATGGCAGAACCTATGAATTAAAAGAATTTTTACCAGAAAATAACTATGTTTTAAGTCTGAGGCAGCTTCTTTTTCTACCCTTGCATTAATTAGACTGTGCATGCATTGATAATAAAAAAAAATTGCTATTTAAGAAACACGGTGTGACCGGTATTTTCCGAAGCTGTTTACTTCTGTTTTATTATATTAATTTTGAAATACTAAGCAGTCACTATATAAAATTCGGAATTTTCATTCGAAAAAAAAGTTTTTTAATATTGTTAAATAAAATATTTTATTGAAATATTAATAAAAAAATTCTTCAACATTCCATATTAAGCAATCCCATTTGCAAAGCAGAATCGTTGAAATTCTATGCATTAGAACACTTTGATGAAAATACTTATTATGAAAGGATTTATCTTACAAAACAAAAGTGCTTAAGTAATGATGGCAGCTTTTCCCTAATTTATAACACGCCACTTTATTAGATGAATAATTTTTATCGCAAGAAACTTGATTTTATATGTCCTAGAATTCTCCTTTGTGTACAGAAAGATGAACTTGCGCCATTTTATGGAAGAATGTGATTAAGTTTTCAGAAAGTCTACTTTAACTTTGATATGGGAGCTGATAACATAGGTCAGTATAAGTAGTTTAATTAAGAAAGTTCCATTATCAGAGATTGGTGAAAATTAGAAAGTTCCAAAGAATTTTAATTAGGAAAGAGAAAAGTAGGATGGAATAACTTTTTTTTTCAAAGACGATAAAATGAAATCTGCCATGTATATTTCATTGAATGATATTTTATGTTTTATATCCATTTCTTGTTTTCATTTTTGTCACAATATATATAATGTAGATATTCGACTTTGGTGTCACATAAATTAGACAGACTTTTTGTTCATAATTAATTTAAAATCATGGAAAAGTGAAATTAAATTGGTAAAATTGGTTTTGGCAAATTATACATTTATAATTAAAAGAGAAATTGTTTTCAAAATAATTCTTATAAATGAATTTTCATTAATAAGTGAAGTTCATTTCATTCATAAATGAAGTATTTCAAGATAGATCTCAATTCATCTTTTCATAAATATGACGAAAATTAAAGCTAAGTTTTTACACTTTAAAACTAGATTGTATTCGAGACTATTTACATTAAAGCTTTGCTTACAAAAATGAAAATTTACAGGTAAATATATTTTCATCTTGAACTTCACCATAACAACTTCCAAAAAATTGCATTTAAAAGTACATTTTTTCCCTATACAACGGTGCAAAAATTGAAAATGTGCGATGGTCAGAAGTTACAAAATTTGCAGTACCGATAATTGTAAAACTGAAATTTCTTTTGAATATTTCGTATGATTGGTAATATATAGGGGCGTAGCTACTGGGGGGGGGCGTAGGGGGGCGTCTCGCCCCCCTAATGTCGGCAACTTCGATGACAGTCGGCAAATTCTAGGTAGTCAGTATCAACTGATACAACTGTAAAACACCCGTTTTTTTTCCAATTTTACATGTTTTTACTTAAAACATACACTAAAAAACACCAATCCTTAGTATTTTCTAAAGGATTTCTTCCGAAAATCCGAAGTTTGCCTCACCATTTTTCGACTTCTCGTGACAGCTGAAAATAATTTGAAAAAAAAAAAAAAAATCAGGAAAGATTAGTTTTTCTGAGAATTTGCAGTAGATGAGTAGAGTTCTAGTAGATTAACTAGCATTAATGATGATGACGACTTCGGTGAAGATATTCATATTTTTTCGTGTGCATGGACTTAACCCAGGAGTGGCAACAATCACACTTCGGCGACTATGTACCGTCGGAAAAAGACTGTTTATTGGACGAAAGGAAAGTTGAGTAAAAATGCTCTTCATTCTTATTGGACAGGAAAGCCACTATACAGGCCTCGTTGAGTTTGTGGCTAAAATTCTAGGATTGGACAGAACTCTATTATCATATTAAAATGCAACTGATCTGCCAAAGCCATAACTTGGTGGAAACAACTGTCAAAAACTCTATTTTAGTGGTCAATTGGAAGGTTTGTCACTGTGTTTTCCTGCTCCCAGTCGTCTATGTTTTTCATATCTTAGGGTACAAGATAGGGACTTGCACGGACCCTGGCTTGATCCGAGACCCGCAGTCGGCCAGTCGAAATAAAGACAATTTTCAAACAGGTCGGGTCGGCAGAATTAAGACATTTTTATCAACGGGCTGATAAACGAAAAATACGGGCCATGCCAGCAAATAAATTAAACGGACCAGCTAGGCTGGTAAAAAAAAATTAGTGGGCCTACCGGCCCAATCTAAAAGAGTAAGCAAAACCGGTAAAATATTGGCTAGTTTCAATGAATATGATTTTCGGGAGAATAAGTGTAAATGTTCGTCATGAACCGATGCTAGTTTGATAAATCAATACAGAAATGTTGCATGTCCACCATAGAAGTCGGCATCAGGCATGGTGTCTGAGCTGAGTTTCTTTTTTCTTTAGCAGACTCGTGCAGTGCTGAAATCAAGCTTGTTTTTTTTCTCAGTGAAGTCGAGACGGGCTGGAACTGTACTTAATTGTTCTCTGGATGTATAGCGCAGACAACATATTTTGTAAAAATATTAAAAACGATAATGTTCTGTTAAAGTAATCTTTGGAAATATATCGTAAGGTGGTCAAATGTATTGCTAAACAGCACATTTTTAAACTACTTTTAACTGTAAAGGCTTAAAACTGACAAGCCTGACTATTGAAGCGATTTTGAATCCAATAGTAATTTATATATATATATATAAGGTTGACAATAAAAGATTCTTGTTACGGCTTCAGGTTTTTCTCCTTTTTCGTGATGTCGGAACTGGAAATTCGTTTCAAAACGCTTTCTTTAACACTATTTTATCTAAGATGCATTGCCTTTACCAAAAAATAAATAACGTCATTCGATTGAATAGTTTCTAATGAGAACACCTGCCAATCTTATGCATTTCCGAAAATAAATGAATTCAGAAGTGTGTCCAAAAATAGCCCTTTTGTTTTGGGAAAACTTTAATAAATGTCGGAGAAATATTTTCACAAATCTACTTTTTATTAGACAGCTTCAAAAGTATTCTAAACTAAATTATTATAATTTTTATTATTTATTTATTATGAATCCTTATTTGAATGTTGAAACGTCTAGGAAAAGTAGACATTAATGTTGCTTTTATGTAATTTCTGTCATGCGAACGCATCGTAATATAATTTATTATATAAATATGCATGCAATATTGTTAAAGGAATCTTAATTGTAGTTGACAAAATTGTGATTTTTTTTTTCTTACAGAAATTGAATTGGGCCAGATCGCGCCGGGCGGGGCTGTGTACTGTAAATATAAACGGACCAAACTTAAAATTTTTACATTGGATAGGCCGGTCCAAGATAACTATCATTCGAGTCGGGATTGGGGCTGAAAATTCTGGCCCATAGTGAAATTCTGGCTCTAATACAGGAAAATTTGATGATAAACCTATCGATCATTGACGAAAATCAGGTCTGCAGGTGGCATTAAGAATGACTTTGGCAGACCAGTTGCATTTTAACATGCGAATATTTAAAATTCAACCGTCAATTCGATGTGGTGATGATCCGTGCAGCTGATTCTCAGTCTGATGGTGTTTGTTTATCTTCTAGATATCCGTAGATAGGATCTAGATCCCGTCTAGATAGAAGTTCAATGAAATAAGTTGAATAATTGAATCATTTAGTCGATTATTTACGTCTAAAGCCGATTATTGAAAAATTGACCTGTCTGTTGAATAAAAAAATTTTATCCCTTTTAGAGACTAGAGATAGAGATCCACCCGGGCCATAATTTTCAGGCTCGACCTGTTTGAAAAAAATCTTGGCCCGGCCCTAAAAAGAAGTTGGAATTTCACCCGAAACCGGCCCGCAAAATTCCAACTCAGTCCGATTGGATTTCTACTAAATAGTGATTTTTACTTGTATGGAGAAGTTCTGATTAAAAAAAAATACCTTAGAATTTTTCTAACGTTTATGACCTTCATTTATATAGAAATGACGTAGTTTATGTTTAAAATGAACCGCTGTTTGTTGTATGTAGATGTTTCAGTTATCCTTAATACTATTAATCCGTATTCCATGTATTGGAGATATAAATATCTTTAAAGTGGTATACAGTAAAATCTTCTAAAACGGAATCGCATACGAAAGAAAAAAATCGTTATAGACATGTTTCATTCTTAGCAGGTATAAAAATTATTATATTTTACCCTCACATATTATTGCATTAATTTTGTATGGATGAAACGCAATTTTCAATTTAAAACATTATTCCGCCATAGGCAAATACTTTTTTTTATACATTTTACTACATTTTAATAAGCTTAGAAAGCTACGATTCTTTAAAAAGAATAAATTTTTATATTTAATTAAAGAATAAAGGCTATTTTAAACTGTATGCTTTCTTTGCAAAAATTTTTAGCTCAGGCCAAATTTTACTGATCTTTCAACAGACCTGGCTACGCCGAGACAATGATTTTCATATAGGCTGGCTCAAAACTGGGACAAAATATTTTGGCCCGTGAAGGCTAAGAAGAAGTCCCGGCTCGGTACGGAAAAAATAAATTAGGCCCGGCCTGATCCGATCTTTCAGGAAAAAAGTAAGTCCCTATCCCAGCCCGACCTAGGAGGAGTAACAAAATAAATTTTGATTTAATCCTTTTTAATATAAATAAGTTTACTGTAAATAAATTCCAAGTAACTTCATACTAAAAATTTCAACTTGTTTAATTAATTTGGATTCGAATTACCTGCTGTACTATCAGCAATAAAATAAACAAATTTTCATTAATATAATAATAATACGCAATTAATAAATTAAATAAATTAATTCATTAATTAATATAATAATAATACGCAACTGGAATATTTATGGCAATATAACGTAAGGGGTAGTATAGAATGTCCATCTTTAAATCTATCTTATAGTCTCCTCAATAAGTGTAAAATATTCGATGTTTTAAAGTGAGAAATTTAACCCATTAATGCCCAAATTATTTTCTTCAATGAAAATGAAATTTTTGGGATTCCCACCACTTTTAAAAGAAGAATAACTTTGATCTTAATTTATTGAGGTCTCTTAAAAAATAGGACTTATTTATCTTTCTATTCATATATTTATTTCTTTCCACTTTTAAAAGAAGAATAACTTTTATCTTAATTTATTGAGGTCTCTTAAAAAAAAAGACTTATTTATCTTTCTATTTACTGGTGTGAAAAGTTCTTTTTTGTCTTTTTTGTAACTGTGCCTAAAAAGGGACGTTAGGCACTAATGAGTTAATCTCGGTGGGTTAATAATGTTGAATTTTATATGGAACATACAGGGTGTCTTAAAATGAATTAACTGATTTAAAAATTCAATAACTTACAAATGGTCGCAGCTATTTCAAAAATATTTGCAGAAGGGTTAGGTAAGATGTGAGAAGTGTTTTTTACAGCGTTTCTCGACTTAAGTTTAAAACAGAAGAAATACATGACATTGCTAGCAATGGCTGTCAAATTGGGGGCCGATATTTTGTTTCTCTCCACTCTCAGTCTTGTTGCGACAAAAGGAGATTAAATATATGAAATGACTCTCAGTTACTAATGTAATTTTGTTATTAGGAGTCCACTGCATATATTTAATCTTTTTCTTTCACACCAGAATTGAGAAAAGAGGCCAAAAGGGCTCAGATTTAGCGCCTGTTGCTAACAGTACCATCTATCCCCGCTATTTTAAATTAAAATCGAGAATCGCGGTAAAAAACTCCTACTATCTTACATTCTTACATAACACTCTTGTAGGAATTTCATTTTACAGCTACCACAATTTGCAAGTTACTGAGTTTTAAAACCAGTCAGTCAATTTTAGGACACCCGGTAGATGCATATATACAAATACAGAAACATACTTTTAAAGATATAAACATATATATTTTAAGTTAGTCGGCAAAATCGTCATTTACGCCCCCCTAATGAATTCTACTTAAATACGCCCCTGGTAATATATGCACTTTTTTTTTGGGGGGGGGGGGTGATTATTATGGGTTAAAGGAAACCCTTTTCACTCAGGTAGAATCCATACAATAGATACATAGGAACTGAGATCTAGAGAACACGGGGACCAATACTGTCTGTAGTTAATTTTGATATTTATAGTTTGTACAATTCCTTTGTTGCCTTTTCTCTATTGTGCGTAAGCAATATCTTGAAGAATATTTTTTATTTAAACATGCTGTATGGAACTATTAAAAAAACACATTTTTACTATGATCAAGTAAATTTTGGGTTGCAAAGCCTTAAGACGCCAAACTACTGATATAAAAGACCCGGATGACCGTTCTTTTCCAATATCTCGTTGAAATTTTGACGTGATTGTTTTTTGTATAGGATAGCTGAGGACGATCCACAACCTGCCTAGTTTTTAGTTTTTTGATTTTCGTTTCAGATTTTTTTTTTTTTTTAAATACTCTAACTTTCAGAACCGGTTTGAGCCAGTTATGAGACTGAAACTATCCTAAGATAAAAAGAATATAACCAAAATCGGAAAAGTAAAAACTAGCCGGTTGTGGATCGTCCTCAGCTATCTTATGCAAAAAAAGTAGAAATATTAAAATTTGAGCGAGATATTTGGAAAGAATGCTTCCATAGACTTTACATTATCATTCGGGTCTTTTTCAGCCAGTAGAGTTGGCTCTTATTCAACTGAAATAAACGATATTTTGATTTTGTAAGAAATCCCATCTAAAAATTGAGCCATTTGTTGTCTTTTGAGTTTAGGTGATGGTCAAGTAAAATGTTTTGCTAAATTATTGAATTAGAATATTTTCACTCAATGTAAATATAGTATTGATTTTAGGATTTATTACGATTAGAATTTTCTGTTTTTGATTAATTTATATACATATATATATATATATATATATATATATATATATATATATTACTGATGAGAATTTATCTGAAAAATTATATATATATATATATAATCCCATATCTATCGGCAGAACGATTTTTAACTATAATTCTTTCGCTAAATCTTCTTTTGATGCTAGTACATTACCCTGTATATGAGCCCTCTCTACAAAAATATATAAATAAAGATCATGGACATATTATTACTGGTAATCTTAATCTTGTAGATGATTTACAACTTAGAAGAATTATGGGTTATGGGACTAAGTACAGAATTCCATCCAAATTAAACATTAAATCTATCATAAAACAATTTACATATGATATAGATATATTTATTTATAAACTTGCAATTTATTATAATAAACCCATTGAATATTTTAATCAATGGAAAATATTAGTTATCGATAAATTAACCAGGTCCTTAAAATATAATATTTCACACCTAGAATATGTAAATACACAACATCTGTTTAAGCAAATCAATAAATTACAACAAAACTTTGTAATAACTTATGTTGATAAATCTCCAAATAATTATGCAATTATTTGTAAATCTTATTATCATCAACTGCTTAAATCTAGTATATCTAATAATAACACATTCCAAAAAATGAATGATAACTTACTTGCCAATAATCGTAAAATTAAAGGATTCTATAAATTATTAGACATTAACCCTACTAACTTTAAATATCCTTATCTAGCCCTTATACCCAAATTTCATAAGCATCCTGTTAAATTCAGAACTGTTACAATTGGTTGCAATACTTATAATAATGCTGCTAACAAACTTCTATTAGTAATTCTTAATCAAATATATAATATTACAAAAAAAGTGATAATACACATTGCATAAAAAATAGTTATGAACTGGTCCATATTATGAAAAATCTTAAATGTATAAAAAATATCACTACCTATGATTTTAAAGATTTATTTAATAATATCGATTTATCGGATTTACATAATATCATAAATGAGCTTTTTAAAAAATATCAACACGAGTTGGATATATCACATAATATCGATTCTGATTATTTTCATAACTTAACTAATTTCATTATCTAAAATAATTTTATCATGTATGATAACAATATATATATTCAAAATGTTGGTATACCACAAGGTGGTAGTACATCTAGTGTATTATCTGACTTATACTTATATTAGTATGAACGTCATTATTTAAATAATACAATACATTTATATCGATATATAGATGATGTAATTTTAATTGATACTGATAACACCTGTATATCTCAATTCCCTGTTGATTATCCTTCTAATCTAGAACTTTCAAAAAACCTACTTTTTAATAATACAATCAATTTCTTAGATATTAAAATTATATTAAAAGAGAAAAAATTTATAACTGATATTTATGACAAAAGGAAAGAATTTAATTTTAAAGTTAATACCTTTACTAATTTTAAATCATATCTTCATAATTCTGTATATCGTAATATAATACTTAATCATTTATATAGAATAAAATTTCTATGTTCTTCCTATATTATTAATACTAATATTAAAAAGCTTGTATATGATGCTATAAATAATGGTTATCCTAAAAAATTCATATATTCTTTAATTTATAATTAGGTATTACATGATCTTATAATTAATTCTTTGCGTAAAAAATGTATAAAAAAATTATAAAACATAAAAATAATAATAAAAAATAAAAAATGTTAAAAAGTAATTAAAAAATATATATATAGGATGGTTGGGTGGGTAGATGATAGAGTACGGCGGAGGGTGGTGTTGTCTGGATAAAAAGGCAAAGGTTAATTATTTATAAAAAAAAATGAGAGTGGGTTATTTATTTTAACATAATTTTTAAACTGTTTAATTTACACCAATATATGGATATTTGTCTAGTTATATCTATAGTTAAATAGCTATATTTTAATTATCAAATTATTTTTAATGTTATTGATATAATTTTTGGTATTATTATTAATAATATTATTACAATTTTTATTTATTTTATTTTATTTTTTTAATTTTTATTCTTTATTTTTATTTTATTTTATTTTACTTTTTAATTTTTATTATCCTATATTAAGATAATGAGTTTTTACCATGTAAAGTCACAATAAATGTTACTGATTAAAGTAACAATAATGTATTTTAAGTTATATGTTAATATGAATAAATAAATAATAATTCTATGAATAAATAAATAAATAATTCTCTTAATTTTAATTTTAATCATTTTATTAATTTAATTTTATGTTAATATCGATTATTAATTATTTTCTCCGGTTCAATTATATTTCCATTCTGCTTTATCTTTCTTGTTTGTTATGGATAACTATTATTTTTACTTACTTTCAACTCCTTTTTGTAAAATATCTTTGTTCCTTGTTTAATAATTTGTTTTTTGTGTGATGGTAGTCCCAAATTCGTATTGTTTTGCTTTTTCATAGCAAATACGAAGATGAAACCACACACTCCATTTGTAGTTCCAAAGTATTTGGGACCTGAAGATTCTGCTTTGGTTCAACAAATTTCATTTGTATTCATATTATTCTTTTTTCCTTCCATGTTCAATGTGCTATAAGTTATTAAATTCAATGGTTAATTTCAAATGGTTAATATTGTTTACTATAATTCAATTTAATTCTTCGTTTTTGTTTATTGTTTTATTGATAAAATCCTTTGGTGAATCTTGTCTACTTTTAATCGTATTATATATATATATATATATATATATATATATATATATATATATATATATTGGTCTCAATAAATGTGTGCTTTTATAATTTATTCTGGCAAATTTTTACAAATTTGTAAAGTGTAAAAAAAAAAAAAAAAAAAGACGAATTATCATTTGGATTATATTAATAACTTTAGAGGTTAGAATTTCTTTCTTTCTATTTTGGATGTATAGTTTTTTTTTTTTCACCTCAATTTTGTTTTGTCTCAACTGTAGCCAAACATATTCAACTAGCGTTGCCAGTTCAGTTTCTTTTCTCATTCAGAATATCAGATTTCATATTGAAGTTTCGAATAGGATTTTTTTCATATAATTAAAGAATTTGATTGCATTTCCTTGTTATGTAAATTGAACAAATCCAGTATACTTAAAAATAAAGTGAAGCTTCAGTTTAACAAAGTCTTATCGTTAAACATTAATATTTCGTTATAAAGAAAATTCGTTAAACAGATATCAAATCAAAGTTATTGAATTCATATAATAGAATGGACATGCATAAAATAAAAAACACTATTAAAATAGATATATTTTAATTCGCACAGTAATTTTTTTAACAGAATGTAGACATATTGGAAAAATAAATTGGAATAATGTCTGAAATTATGAAATAAAATAAAGTAAAAATAAAAAGAGATAAACAAAAACTGTAGCGCAGCGTACTTTTTTTTTTTTTTTTTTTTTTTTTTTTTTTTTTTTTTGCTTTTCCAATACTTAACTTAAAAAAATATGTCACATTAATTTGTACAAATGTCTCATAGAATAAAAAATTTCGCACTTTTAGTTAACATCCATGAATACATCTGTGGTATTTTCATGAAACTGGAATTCATTTCTTTTTGAATCGAAAACTATTAGAATTTCCTTTTATGTGTGAAAATAATCAAATAAATAATTTTATTTTCATGCAATCCATCACAACAGCTATTTCTCCGCTTGAAAATTATACACGCACTGGATTTAAAATAACTTCGTTATATACAATATTTTTTTCGTAATATGGAGACTAATTTCCATGTTAATGGTGTTCATGTTCAAGATTAAGCAGAAAATTTCGTTAAGTGGAAAGATTCCTTCAATGGGGATTTCGTGAAATTGTACACGCACGAAAGTTGAATAAGCTTCGTTATGTAAAATTTATTTTTTCGTAATATGGAGATTAATTTACATGTAAATGGCGTTCAAAGTTAAGGTCCAACAGAAAATTTAGTTAAGTAGAAAACGTCATTAAATAGTGAGTTCATTAAATGAAAATTGCACTGCATTTGAATAAAAAAATAAGTCTTAATCGGTTACTCTTTAAGGAACACCGCCACATAATCCGAGACAATTATTTTGAAGTTTTTGTATGATAGCGACTTTATGGTGCTTCTTTCTTTTCTCATTATTGCAAAACTAGATTTCGCTTTCACGCAGTTTTGATAAATTTTAAACTTAAAAAATAAAATAAAAATAGGAGATTAATTCCTATGCTGTAAGTAAAAACAGTCTAGCGAAATAGATTTTATAAAATTAATTCTAGTTTTGTCTCTGATTATTTATCCTCTACACTAGATGTAATTTAAATGCTTAAATATAATTAATATGAATAAATATTTGTATTTAATTTTTTTACGATTTTTTATCAATAAAATAATGAAAATTAACTTCATTTAATATTATTTAAAATGAATATAAAGTAAATGATGCATCAAATGATTGCATGACTTAAACTATAGAAAAAAGTTACCCTGCAGACAAAAAAAATGTTTATTGTGGTCATCAAGAAATTTTACTATATATAAATTAAGTCTAATAAAGAATTTAAATAGCACAAGAAATTACACAAATCTAGCAAATATTTTTTATACAATGTGTTCGTATATTTTAAATATTAAGGGTAATGTTTTTTCTAATTCTGTGCATTTTAACTGATGTTTTCAACAAATTATATAATATCAGTTACTCTTCTTATATGACAAAATGCAATTCAAGCATTTGTGTTTTAAGAATACGCACAGAAAATCATCCAAAAAAATTGAATTTCGTCAAAGAATTCTGAAAAAAAGACTCGAAGTTTGAGGAATCGCTGGAAAAATGAAATTTTCACACATCTTCCCAGAAAAATTGTCAATTCCGTGGGTATTAGGGAAAAAACGTCAGTTTACTTAACGTATGGTGGAAAAAAATTGTGAAATTCGTCAAAAATTTCGGCTTATATGTCAAAAGATTTAGTAGTCAAGTGGCAATTAATCACCGTAAATCAGCAACTGTATCCTGAACGAATATTGCTACGGTTCTGAAGGGCTATGTAAAACTAATCAACACTATTTCACATGAAGGTATAACTGTATTTGAAATTGCATCCTATTGTATGTGTAATTCATGAGTTAGAACGCACACAAAATTTGTGTCAAATACGGGCAAACACATAGACACTCGGAAATATATTCTCTTAAACCAAATTTGTGTAAAATTTGTGTCAAATACGGACAAACATATGGACACTTGGAAATACATTTTCTTAAACCAATCAAATCCTTTTCAGCATCTCATAAAAAGTATAAGTCTGTCGAAAACAAGAAGTCGAAATTTTTCATAAATCCAGTACTGCCTTCTCGTAATGATAAAAATATCCAAATTCTTTATCAATGCAATTTTATGCATCATTGACAATTAAATAGGAAAATATTTATTATGGATTTTATTTTATAAGTCGAACATTTTATTAATATTGAGAAAATGTTTCCTTATTTTCTAAATCCCCATTTAATTATAGAAACTTGCTTTAGAAATCTGGATCATTTCATTCTAGATAAACAAGCTCATCTTCATCTTCATTATACAGGATCAATATTTAATTTTCACATAGTCACATATAAGATACGGTGATAGAAAAAATTGAAAGTTGAATCAGTTTTAATTATGTTTCATAAATAAATGTTTCTCATTTATATCATGAGACTATTACAAATGAGTAGATTTCATTAAAAATGAAAACAAAATTCTATTTTTATACATAATTGCTTTAAAAGAAGTATATTTGGTTTGGTTAATTTGTGTCAGGATGAATAATAATTTTTTTTAAACTATTAAACCCGTAACTTATAATGAAGTTTTGCTTACTAGGCAGACGCAGACTATTTTTTTTAAAAAAAACACTTATTAAGTTATTTATGTATGTAATAAAGATCAGTCAAATTTTGTGGCAGAATTACAGTAGAATGTATGTAAAAAATAAAACACACACAATATTTGGCGCGAAAAAACGAAAGCGTCACGTGATTTGGCGAAAAGATTTTTCCTCTCCAAAAGAGATCTATTTTAATGTAACTGTTATAATGCGCGAAAAAATGAATTTAATGAATTAAAACTAAAATGATGATTTAACATGCATATATGCATATATATAAATAAATTGTATTCCATATATAAACTGCTCATTGCAGCAGTTACATAATTTATCATTTAAAATATATTTTCTTATGTAAAATAATATCGTTATTGCAATGCGTTATTTATATATTTATATACATTTAAGCATATTAAAAGATAAAATCCAGATGATGTAGTTTCCATAGCAACAAAAAGGAATCTACAATGCTAAATTGGACTTAATTTTGAGC
Source organism: Maratus speculifer (assembly GCA_964019185.1). Taxonomy (NCBI): domain Eukaryota; kingdom Metazoa; phylum Arthropoda; class Arachnida; order Araneae; family Salticidae; genus Maratus; species Maratus speculifer. The sequence continues at coordinate 151,127,170 of OZ025302.1, forward strand.
TTGAAAACGGTTTTAATTAATTTAAATTTTGAATTTTTTTAAATCGTAAAAAAGTATTTTTTAAATTATATTCCTTCGCCAACCGATGATAAATCGCCAATTAACGTAATTTTCATTATTATTATTATTATTATTATTATTATTATTATTATTATTATTATTATTATTATTATTATTATTATTATTTTACGGACGTTCTATCGATGTTCTGCCGAAATTGTTTTGATAAACATATATATCCTCATGAGACGACCATTGCATAATTTCTTGTATATTTTTTGGAGTATGCTCGTACGTAGACTTTCCTTGTTAGTATGATTTAGAAAATGCAAATCTAATGAATTATTTATATCAGTTGTGTTATTTTCTTAAATTCATTTTTCGTTAATACATACAAACCATTTTAAAAGAAACACTAAATTACACGCCATTTATAGGAATATAGATTTTTATAAATTCGCATCTAAATATATTGCAGATAGTGTTTCAAAAATTTTCTCTAAAATTAATTAAATGTACTTCCATAAAAGAATATATTCTATAGATAAGGATTCCTCATTAAAATTTAAATCTTTTAAAAAATTTATACTAGAGCAATTTTGTCCAAGATAAAATTATATTTCAATATTATGTGCGAAGAATTTTATCTTAAAACTCCTTAAATATTTTTGTCAGTAATTCTCTAAATTCTAAGGATTCTCTTCATTATAAGACGAATTTTAATCGTTGCGAAGTTATATATTCTTAAAGAATTCCGCAAAGTACATACATATCAACTAACTATATTTTATGCAACAAGGAGATTAAAGTTTCACAAAGTCCACTTTTAGAGTGGTAAGATAATGTTAACGAAGACGTTAGCGAAGATTAAATTTAGAAGCAAATTTAAATCATCCCCAACACCACAAACTGAAATATAAATATAAAATTTCGACTTTATTCCATAAAGTTTCATAAAATATGTATTAATAAATTTTTGTCCCCTACCCCCACAAAAAAAAACGATTTGAAAAGATATTGGAAGGTGAAAATATATTTTTTAAATAATAATTAAAAAAAATTAATTAAGAACATTGCTTTTACTATACGTATTTTTATATTTATGTACATCAATTTCATTTTTTTGTAGTCCGTAAAAATCAAGACAAGTTACACATTAGAATTAATTATCTAATACAAATCGTGACAAAGTACAACAAGAACATTTCGAAAAAAAAATCCTTTTTTCAATAAAAAAAAGAAAAAAGAAATACAGCATAACTCATAAAGATAAAATAACTACATCTTATACAACAAAGTGTTTATCACTCTTATTGATACATGCATCATATGAGGATAGATAAGAATTGTCTAATAAAAACAATTTGAAAATTGCAAGTGAAGGGTAACAAGTAAGGTGCGTTCGTACTATAACGAAGTTTTAATTTTTTTTCAGATGTTGCTGTTATAGTAGATAAAGTACTTCGGATATAGTATAGTGGTCAAAATGTTGTTTGTATTCCTGTAAATATACAAGTAGAAACTTTTGTTACACTTCGGCAACGTATATGATATTCATGAAATGTGAAATAGTTTAATATAATTAACACACGTCACAAATACTTTTCCGTATAGCATTATATAGTGGAATACTTTTTTGTGGCCCTGTAATTTAATAATAAATTTTCTTTGCATCACAGATTTTATAGAATCTATATTTTAATATACATATACTTCATAGGGTCATGTATTCTATTATATTCGAATGAGTTTAACATCATTAAAATGCATTTGAAACATTTTCCACCATTGACCGTAATGTAACGAAATACTTCTGATTGTCCCTGTAATTGACCTACGCATCCCATTTTCATAAAATATGAAATCACTTGACAAAAGTATGTAATAATTATATATTTTAAATTTCAAATGATTCGGCTGGGTAGTTTTTCCATTGTTATATGCGGACGGACGGACTGAACGACAGAAAAAAAACAGCATTTTTTTATGGAGATCTGATTTCTGGACAGATAATAGTATATATACATACAGTATATACATACAGTACAATAATAAAAATGTTTTATAATGGATTCTCATTTAACACACACAAAAAATGTAAATTATAAAATAATAATGTAATATAATTTATACATAAAAGGTTGATGTTTCATGCAGTTCTCTTTTAGAGTGGTATGATAATGTTGAAGATGTAAACAAAAATAAAATTTAAAAGCATATTTAAATGATCAATAATACCAGAAACTGAAACATTAATATAAAATTTCAACGAGTTAAAATTACTAATTTATGGCATTTTAAAAATATATATTAAAATACAAAAACATATGTATCACTAATACTGACAATTTAATAATGGCAGGTACTGTTTCAACTGTCATTAACACTGATAATATAACGATGATGGCAAAGACTTGATGTACTGCTTTTAATTTCATACAAAATTAATTAACTTCTTGAATAGCATCTGATGTGCATATGCAATGTATATATATATCTAAAGAGATTATATGTAAAAAAATTATAATAGTTTTAAAATTTAAACGATTTTCATCAATTCCATAAGCTACAAATTCTTGACATTGAAACGTGCAAATTAAACCACAATGCTATTAAGCTACATACGGCCGATTCAAAGATAATCAGAATCCATTCATCAGCTTGAAAATAGTCATAAAAGTATATAAAAACGAAATACAAAAAGTAAAATTATTAATAATAAAAAAAAATCAATTAACCTCTCAATTGTAGTGCCGAGTACTGTGTAAATAACTGCTGACGAGATAAAAATAAACTATATATACACAAAAAAGACAGTTTTTTTAATTATATTATGAGATTTACCACTTTAGTAATTTCATTAGCCAGCAATACGACCTGTAGCCAAAAAGTTTCTTTTTTAAATCCGTTCTGAATCTTTTATTTTTACATTCTTCTATCTTTAATAAGAATAAATAATGTATTCGTGAAAATTCTCGAATTTCATTTTTTGACAGATTTACACATTTTAAAGATCAGACATTCAAAATTCATGTTTTAGAAAATGCATGTCTATGATTCTGTCTGCATTTCTGCCTGCATGTGACACAAATTTTATGGGATCTCTCTCTTAAGAACTAAAGCCCGAAAAATTTATATTTAGATAGTCCCTGAAATAAATCAATGGTGATTAGTTTTTTTGTGTTAATTGCTCAACTAGTGGTACTGCTATACTGCATTTTTTTACGATCCAAGCAACAGCTGTATCTCAAGAACTAACGCACAACTGACACAAAAAAACAGGGACACATGTAAGAATTTCGCTACAGAAGAAATTGTACAATAATGAATCTATTAAAGCCTATGAACAATAATGGATCTATTGAAGCCTGTGAACAATAGCTGATTTATTGAAGCCTTTGAACAATAACTTATCTATTGAAGCCTATGAACAATAATTAACCTTATGCCTATTAACAATAACTGATATATTGAGACCTATGGAAAATAATTAATCTTGATGCTTATGAACAATAATTGATCTATTGAGCACTGTAAAACAGTTGTGGAAACGTTACTCCATACAATTGGTGTAAAAATGGTGGCAAATGCTGCCTCCAATTTCATGGAGTAATTGTTTTCACAAATGCAATGGTGTAATTTAAACATATATTACTGGTGTAACATGACAATGTTACACAGGTTTTAACGGTTAAAATACTCCATAAAATTGGAGGCAGCAATGCTGCCACCAATTTTACGGAGTAACGTTTCCGCAAATGTTTCTCAGTGAGGCCTATGAACAATAATTAATCTTGATGCCTATGAACAGTAATTGATCTATTGAGGCCTTATGAACAATAATTAATCTTGAAGACAATGAACAATAATTGATAAAGTAGCAAAGTAGTAATAAAGCAATAGTTGTGGTATGCGTCTTTAAAATAAAATATTTTTTTAAAATATTGCTAGGTGAATATAAATTTTACACATCGTCTTACAGAGTTTAATTATTAAAATCATAAACGGGTTTCCAAATCCGTTGTACGTTTGTCAAATTGTTTATTTTGACAAAATCACCAATCTTATGCTATACCAATAAAGAGATACATTAAATCAAAACTCCTTACGTAGTTTGATTCAAATGCTTACTTACAATTTTGCTAAATCAAAATGAATACAGAACAAGCAAAAATAAAGGTATTTTTTAATATAAACACAGCTGTAACTAATACTTGATATGAGTAACGAAAAAAAAAATTCCACTTTGATACAACTTCAATCACCAGTTAACCCCTTTCGCGACAGGAGCCTTTTACGAAATTTCTTAACGTTTTCTCACCGGTTTTTAAAAGTAGAAATTTGTGCCTTTTTAGATCGAGAAAATGCTCCGATTAAATAAGATAAATTTTTCAGTAAAATTTTACTGGTGTCGATAAACAAGGATTCTTAAGCTTTTTTGCGGTACGTCTGCCTGTCGCTCGCCTCCATGGGGTTGACCAAATATGGCTCCCATTTACTGATTTAAATCCATATTATATTTATGGAACAATACATACAAATCCCTACCAGTTCTAGAATATCCCTTAAAATATAATATTTACATCGAATTTACAGCAAATCTTTGAATCACGCAAATATACTTTCTGTCTGTGTACTTTGAATGTGTTATCAGCATTTTGTATTCTATGTATTTTTTGTTTTCTTTTGTTTTGATTTCTCCAAAAGATTTCTTTAAATTATACAAAAAATACATTAGTTTAGAAAAATTCTATTTATATTTTCTAGAGTTACGTACAAGAGTTCGTAATAGGCTTTTCTACTAATAAATTATTCCATTCTGTAAGAAATATTGAATTAACTTTTTTTGCATAATATGTACATCACGTCTTAATGACGTTGTGCAGTTTTAGTCTATAGCAAAAAATACGAGCAATGCAAATATATTTAAAATTTTATGATTTTTTAAGGAAATAATCAATAACGCAACTGAAAAATGCATGCGAGGAATTTTCAATACATAATTAAATATAAAATATTTAATTTGATTTTACTTTAGGATATTTAATAGAAAAAGACGAATTTTTGGAAAGCAAAAATTCTTTAATATTAAAGAGATTTGCTGTGATATGAATTAAAATAACCTAAAATAAGAATTTTTTGTCCATCATATTTTTCGATTTAATTTCATTAAAACAGTTGTTTGCCTTGGGATATTCTGGTCATTAATCGATGTAAGAATCTCAGCAATATTTTTTCTGTGTTGGTTTATTACGCTAAAACATGAGGGGGGGGGATGAATATGTTAGTTTTCGTATATCACGAACGAAAATAATGATAGTTATTTCTAATTTTTTTCTGTGATTTGCTTCTGCATTTTTCTAATAATTATTTGCGAAGAAATATCGATTTTATTTCTTTCAAAATATTATATTTTATTATATATACAGCCTGATTCTAAATTAATGGTACAAACTTTATTTTTTGTATAGGGCATTGTAATAAACATTGATTGTATAGTAATATGGGCGGAAATGGGACACTGGCCAATTTTCATACCAGACATTTCTTATGCTCTTCTTTTCTTTAGTTAACACACATATTTAACACGATTATATAAATAAAAAAATCTGATATGAAATCGATATTTTTGAATAAAAATTGTAAATTCATGTACTTCCTGTGTTTGACAGATTTACCACTTTTGTGAAATTTTTTAATTTAAAAATTTCGTTTTCATACTGGAAATTTTTTTTAAATACTTTTTTCTTTTTGTAATACTGAAATTTCTGTCTTAAATATACAAATTGATATTGTAAAAATTTTTTGGTGTAGATGAGAAATTCTTAAATAAAAATAACAAATTGGCCAGGGGACCAAATTGTTCACCGGTATTTATACCTTAACGCCTCGCTTCTGCCCATACATTCCTATACAATAAATATTTGTTACAGTATCCTCTACTAATCCTTACAGATTGCACCATGAATTTAGAATCACCCTGTATATATATAATGCAGAATATCACTAATTATTTGGAGGCCGATTAACCAGATTGTCCAATTAATCAGGTCGATCATGAATTATACATCTTATTTTCGAATTTTCAAATTTTTGAAATGAAACGTCTTTAAGCACGGTTTAATAAATTCCGCTGGATATTATTATTTACTAATTCTGAAATAATAAAATTGTTAATAAATGCAAAAGGAACAAAACATAAAACCAACTTTTTGTAGAATCTAAGAAGTTCCACATCTAATATGCGAGAATTTCCCGTACTTTTTTTCCTATGAAAATCCCTCTTCTATAGCAGAAGACTATCGGAAATTTCATTTTTCCTATCACAATATATTTTTTAAATGGATGTACATTACAGTGTATTTGTGTATGCACGTAATAATTTCTATGAATGCATCTATTTATAAGTTTATACTAATTTTGTTCAGAAAAATTAACATTTAAGTTATTTGTAATGTGCTAAAATGTACAGCTACACTTGCCAATCTTAATTTTGAAAAACAAATGAAGGGATGTTACCAAAAGAGATTTAAAAAATTGCCATTTTTTTAATTGTTGATTTATTCTCATTTTAGGTGCGTTTGTAATTATATAAATACATAGCACCAATAGTTATCTTTCAGTTCGTTCGTCTGTCCGCATACACTGTAAAAAAAAAGGTCGATCTACTAAAAAAACTTTAGTGATCCTTGTAATTAGTAAAAAAATTTTAGTAATCTTAGTCGGTTACTAGAAAATCTGTAAGAATTACTAGAAAAAGTTAGCAACGAATAGAGTTATAGTTTTATATTTTTAATAGCTCTTACTAAAACTCAGTTGGTATGGCCTTGTTAGCATAGTGGTTATAGTAAAGGAATCCAGGCTAAAAGGTCCCGGGTTCGAAACTTGCCGCCGCCAAATACACCCCGAATGTCTGTAGTGTCTCGTTAATAAAGGGATTATGAAAATCCTCTCGGAGCAGTTAGGAATGTTTAGTGCTGCCATCTATTGCGGTTTTGCCGAAAATCTTTCGCTTCAGAAGTCTGGATGCAGCTCGAAGGAAGCTCCTCCGCTTCGGTTGCACGTAATGGTTATTATAAGTAATTTTGGAGCTATTACTAAAATTTGCTTTGTGGCTCATACTAAAATTTTTTAAGTTAGTTATACAAAAAATTATTTTGTTCAGTTTACAAAAGAAATGCTTGTTTCACTTGCAAAAAAAAAGTTTGTAATGGTTACTAAAAAATTCTGTGGAATACAAATTTACTAAGAAATTTTTAGTAACCTCTTGAATTTTTTTTTACAGTGTATAACAGAGAAAAAACTACGCAATCGAATCGTTTGAAATTTAAAATATTTAATTTTTGCATAATCTTGTCGAGTCATTTCAAATTTTATGAAAATCAGATTTATAGTTTAATTACAGGAGCAATCACATATATTCCGTTGCATTACGGTCAACGGAAAAAAATGTTTCATTTTAATGATGCTACAACCAATCAAACAGAATAAAATTGATATGCATTTACTAAAGTGTAATAAAATATACATTCTGTGCAGTATGTGGTTGAAAAAAATTATTATTCATTTACAGAGCTACACAAAAGAATTTCGTTACATAATCATGTATGAGAAAACATTGATTTCGTCGTGTTTCAATATGTTAAAATATTTCACATATAATAGAGTCTATATATGTTATTGAGATTTTTAAAAGCTATTTCCTGTATAATAGAAAGTGCTAAGAGTATTTATAGGGATTCACAAAATATTTCGTATATTATACAGTACCAGAAATACTGCATGCTATAATTTTTTGTTGGAAGAGCATTTTAGTGGTGATATGAGATTTTAAGTTTAACTGCATATTATGTTATGTGTATAAATGCTATATATCATATACAGGGGGACACAACAGAGTATGAATAAAAATAGATTAAAATAGATTTTCGAATGAGCTATGTTTTTTACGATATTCCAAGACCGATTATGATTCTAGATGTGCCATGTTAACTACGTCCTATTTAAGATAGTGTTCCTTTTATTTTAGTATTATTGAATTGAAGATATATAATCGTATCAAATTTTGTAAACATGCATTTTTGCATAAAAGTTTAACAGCTAATCTATCAAGCTCTGAAATTTATAAAATTAATTTTAGTAAGAACGCAATTTATTTACCACGTTTGACGTATAATTTCCAACTTGTTCATCAACCGTATTGCCTTCTGTCTCGACACGTTCTGATACCCCACAATCCACTGTATTGAAATCGTGTTTTGAACTATTAAGGATGTTATTACGGTCTATTAAGGTAAAAATACACCAATGGTCAATGCATTCAACGGCCAAATTAAAAGGTGGCTATTATCGTATTTGTGCATATTTGTATTCCAGCGAATCTATGAAAATTTTCTTTACATGGTCCTTGTCTTGAAAATTGGAGATGTTTTTTTTTCACATTTATTTCCCTGTAAGCTGAAAAAAAGTTATAAAAAAAACGTACAATCGTAAAAAAAACGTACGATTTATGTATCTCATGTAGTAACTTCTATCTTTAAATATTAAAATTGAAAACAGTGGGTTCTTGGTAGACTTTTGAATTTTCTTCCTCCTTAAACAAGAGTCAAGTATCTTTTCGAAATTTAAATCAGGTACCTTTTAAATGTTGTGTGATAAATAATTATTTTCAGGCCAATGTATAAGATTTGTCGTACTAGATTTTTTCTTTAAAATTACCAGAGTATTCGTTCAGAGAAAACAAGTGATAAAGAAGAACTTTTTGTTGCATATACTCAAAAGTGAAAACCAATTAGTACCAGTACAATGCTATCCAATGTATCCTTTATTCAGAGATTTTAAACAATGTTGTAAGAGTTAAAATCACAAAGGTGAAAATTTTACTTCCAGCGAATGATTTGCTTACAAACATCGTCTGAAATTAATTTTCTTAAATACAAAACGACAATTTTTTTGCATTTTATGTTATTGAAGTCATTTGTAACTTGAGAACAACAGAATTTTAAAACTTTTATATATTCACAAGTATAAGGATATTTAAATTTGGAAGCATGCATTTTCCCCGTATAGAATATATTTATATTTTTTATATGTTTTTTATGTTTACACTTATCACATATAATGGATGACAATGATTATAGATCATGTTGACCTCATTATTTTATAATTTTGTTAAAAATTGAATTGGTCCCAAACTTTTGTTTTAATGCTATACAATTCAGGAAACTCAAGACCTGGCATATGTGTAACATATTTTTATTAGTTAACATAATTAACCGAAACAATTAATTTGATTTTTTAATTCCTTTAAAGGACATAATTTTAAATTAAATGGAAGCGCCGTTTGTTTTAAGTAATATATAAATCACCATATCTAGAAGGAGAATAACGTAATAATTTCATATAGACATCTAAAGAAATAAAAATTGAATATCGAAAATATATAAATAAATTATTTCACAAATTGCAAAAAGCAAACAAATTTTGAGGTTTTTTTTAAATATTTCGTGATTTACAAACAAAAGTTCTTGAGATAAAAATAATATTTTTTTAGACATTCTGCACGAAAAAATGTTTATATTCTCCTGGTAGCTATATTAGCGTTATCTGCGAAATACAAAAAAAAAAAAAAATGTCCGAAATATTCCCGCCATTATTTCTAAAATAAATTCTGTATTATTTATTACATATTTATACAAATTATATAATTTTGTAAAAAAAAAAATAACTCATTATATACTAAAATTATTTAGCACAAACCGATATTTATACCATAAATATATATATATATGCTAGTGATGGGCGATTTCGATTTTTTAAATCGATTTAATCGATACTACGGCCAACTCGATTTAATCGATACTTTAAAATTTTTAATCGATTTCTCTGATGGTAATATAATTTTAATTTTCCTTCAAAAGTCGAAGATAAAATAGACGGATGTACCAATTCCAAAATTTCAGTGTATTAGTTTCTAATACAAGAATTAAAGAAGCCTCAGACCCCCCCCCCCCCTGCAAAATAGCGTTTTTTGTTGAGTCATGTACACCAAAAATTGATCAGGATCAATTTTTATTAAGTACCAGCTGAATCTGAATTTTGATAAAAATCCATGAAAGCGCGAGATACAGCTATTACAAAATCATAAAAAAAATGTAGCATATCAGCGCCACCTATAGGGCAATTTACACCAAGAACTAAATAATACTAATCTATGTCAGAGATTTACTGAATCTGAATTTTTATGAACATTCGTTCTTGAGATAGCGTTATTGCGTTAATCATGAATAATGCAGTATAGCAGCGCCATCTCTTAAGCGATTTCCACCAAAATGTAATTAGCATCAAATAATATCAAGGACTAATTGAATCTAAATTTTTATGAAAGTCCGTGCATTAGTTCTTGAGATAAAGCTAAAATGGAAACAGGAGCGTGCGAAAAGAGAACTGCTCCCGGTTCAAAGTTCCAATTTAGCCCCCCCCCCCTATTAACTTTTTCTTGTGATAGGCTAGAAGTGATGTAAATAGTAAAAATTTGGCGCCCCCTAAATTTCCGAGCTCGGAGCGACCGCTTCCTTTCGCCCCCCCCCCCCTTTACATGGCGCTGAATGGAAATTGTGAAAAATTCAGTATAGCAGCGCCATCTGAGAAGCTATATACATCAAAATGCAAAAAACATCAATTCATGTCAAGGACTAACTGGATTTAAAATGTGATGAAAATGTCCGTTTATCCGTTATTCAAATATAGCTGTTGCGCAAATCGCAAAAAATGCAGCATAGCAGCGCCACCTGTTAGGCTATATGCATCAAAAATTAATTAGATTCAGTTTATATCAAAGTCAAACTAAATCTAAAGTTTTGTCGAATTCCGTGCATTTGTTCTTGAGATAGAACGGTCAGAAATTTTTTGTCGTATACAGACTCACAGAGTGACAGACACACACACAGACAGATATTTCTTAAAAACCATGAAATCGTGTTAAAGACCTTCTAAAATATATAAATCCATCAAAAACAGGAAGTCAAAATTTTTCACGAATCTAATACTCTCTTCTTGTAAAGTTACAAAAGAAAGTAAAAATGTAAAATCGATTCTGCCCGTAAGATCGGTCTTTAGATTCGATGTCGATCTTTAGATTCGATGTCGATCTTTAGATTCGATTTCGATCTTTAGATTCGATTTCGATCTTTAGATTCGATGTCGATCTTTAGATTCGATTTCGATCTTTAGATTCGATTTCGATTTTTTTTCTTTTTTTTTTCTATGCTAAATCAGTGTTGAACGGATGTGTTTTTCTGCGACTCCGGAGAAAGGCATCATGTTTTACAGCTTTGTAAGAGAGGAGGAACCGCAATTTGCGCATTAAAAAGCATAAATCTCATAATTTTTTTTTGGGGGGGGAGGGGGGGTTAATCCCCTGCGGGCCATCCCATTAAGTTGACACTAGGTTAAATCGTTATATTTTTGTTTAGAAGTCCAGTTATTTGAAGTATTAGTTTATTATGTTTTATTTTTCACGCTCGTCTCTTCTAATCCTCCCTAACTTACAGGGCCGTTCGAAATATGCATACAGTTTTAAAAATGTCCAATTCTCGGTCTATTTTATTTTGGATCCACATTTTAAATCCTTGACAAAAGATAAATAAAGGGTCGCCCTTCCGCCCGTTTGGGGTTTATCTGCGCCCCGCCGGGAGCCTTTCTTTTTGTTTCTTCAAAAGAAACAAAAAAATTTTGAGGAGGGGGGGCTTGCACCCTTCCCCAATATACACCTTAAAATTTCGCTCATTTAATTCTCTACCATTTTTAACTTAAAAGTTTAAGCTACATGGCACCCCCAGAGCTGTGGACCCCTCCCCCCCTGTCGATCACTCACCTAATTTTTTTTATTTCTTCACTTCATTTCAATATTTAAAAGGCTATAACTTTGCTTCTATAGGAGTTACAGTGATGAGAAAAATTCTAGTATAACTAACCATTTCTCGCCGTTCTTTTTGCTATTCCATTTTCCCGGTTTTCCCTATAGGACCTTTTTTTTGGGGGGGGACAGAGGGTTTTTTTTTTTTCTTTTCTTGATATGTCTATTGAAAGCTTATGCTTCATACATTACAAATCTAGCATAAGAAATTTTCTCCCATCATTTCAGGTCACGTTACGACGGACCCATAATGTGTTAAAATTTTAATTTTTCAAACTTCTTCGAAAACAAAAGAAAAAAAATCATTGATACATATCAGCGAAACTGGGGTTCGATTGCACACGTAATCCCTAAGCTTATTGGCCCCCGAGTACTCAGCAGCGCTATTATTTCTTTAGATTGTCATCTTTAAATTCGTAATATCTTTTGAATGGAATGTCCGATTTGAATAATTCAAAAAGTAATCTACAGATATTGTAACCGGCATTAATACAAAATGATTTATTTGGATAAGGATTAAGGTATCGATAGTATGGTCTAATTTTGGTTGGTGTATTTATCGCGTTTTAAAATGTAAGAAAGTAGTTATAGTGAGTTAACTACAATAGCTGGACATATGGTATCGCGCGTTTTTTTTTTTTTTTTTTTTTTTTTTTTTTTTTTTATATAGATATTAATATATTCTTTAATATTATAGAACCTTTTTTTTTTATTCATTTAAAAGTATTTCCTGACGATTAAAATTATATATCCTAACGATTAAAAAAATACACACGTAATTGTTCAAGGTTTCACTTTTATCGGCAGAGTGCCACTATTTTTTTTTCATGTTCGCCCGTCCTACCGCCCCCCCCTTCCTCACCAATCTTAACTTACAGGTTCGTTCAAATTATGACTGCGATTTTAAAAAAAAAGTCTAATCCTCGTTCTATTTTGTTATAAATTCATATTTTGAAACCTCAACAAAAGATACATTTCGGCCGGGGTCGCCCTTCTGTCCGTTTGGGATTTACCTTGCCCCCCTGGGTGGGGGGCATATTTTTTGTTTCTTCCACACCATCTCATGTAACATATCGTTATAAAGCTTTTATCTCCTCGTTTTTTTCTATTACTACCCCTCTCTCCACCTAGTTACATGCTCTTGGCACTTTTTATAGTTTCAAAGAGTGCATGTTCCCCGCGGGCCACCCCATGAATTCAACACTAACAAAACACTATATTTTTGTTTAGATTTTTGTTTCTTGATTTTTATCTATATTTTTGTTTTTGTGTAAGTGACAACCATTTTAAAGTTTAAAATTCTTATTATCCGACTCTAAAATCTGCATTAGCTTAATTTTATGCCTCCCTAAATGGGGATGGGGGGTGGGTGGCGGTAATTACGGTCCTGCTGATTGTCTAAGTTTTGGAATTAGTAATTTGGATCTTCTCTGTGTGAACTTGAATATCGAAATATCGATTCTGGTATCGATTCTAGAACTGAGAAATCGATTCTTATTATGATCGATGTTGTTTTATACGATATCGATTTTAATCGATTCTCAAAATTTCCAGAATCGCCCATCACTAATATATGCCAAAAATGCGACAAAACATATATTAAAATACAATTATTTGCTTAATAGACATCATTTCAATAACACCTCAATAAAATATTGAAAATTTACATGTTTTGACTCTTTAATTAAGTCATCATCAGATTATGCAAAAACCTTCAAACGCATCTCACATGAAAACTCTAAAATAATCATCAATTATTCGATTCCGAAAGTTTTTTTTTCCACTACATCCATACACTCGTATGTGTAAAGTATCGTTACAAACCTTCGAATCTCTTAAATGAATTTCAATCTATCTTCGGTATGTATCCCTTGTAAACGTAATAAATGAGGTAATTAAAAATACTTTATTCATATTTAACAAATATTTAAACAAATTTCAAATAGTTTTTCAGTTTAAATGCTTGAGTGCATTTTTATTGCTATATACTTGATGTTGATGCATATTATTTACAGTAAAATTTATTTCATGACAGTTCATCCAAGTAATAAAATATTGCGCATATTTTTACTAAAGTATATTCTGGACATTTTTCTTACCAAAAAAAGAAATTGATGATGTTTTCTTTGTGATGAATAATTCTTGCCATTCCGTTTTAAATTTAATGTATATCTAAATATAATAAATAAAATAGTAGATGTAAGTATAATTTGTTTGCTTGATCATAATATGGGCAGCTAAAATTTATCATTGTTTGAGACATATTTTATGACTTTTTACGCTGAAAGACTCAGGAGTATAAAAATTACTTTTACATAAAAATAATAATGATATCTCTGGTGGATGATATTTTAAGGGGGTATTCTGGTCTAGGGCATGCATTTCAGATACAGTGCCTTAACAAAAGACAAACAATGTTTTTCTATACATTTTTCAATCAGATATTTATTAATATTTCAAGAATGCAGAAAAAAGCAAGAAATTTAAAAGCTCAAAAAATTATCAGCAGATAAAGTGGGGGTATCAAAAAATGGCTTACGATTGTGATCACGTTTCCAACCCTCGTAGCAATCTCAAAAAAAGAAAATCTAAACTTACTCTAATTTTATCAATTTAGAGTAATGTCGCTATCGTACTAACTAAGAAATAATTGATTTTTCCCCACAAAAAAATTTATTACTTTTTGAGTTTTTTTAAAAATGCTATAAATTTAAATTTGTGGCTGAGATAGTTAGTACGATTGATAAGTGTATAGAGAAATCCCACGCCAAATTATAAATAAATCGGTTCAGTAGAACTTGAGAAATCTTGGGTACCATATTTAAAAATATAGTTTCAAGAAAAAGGGTTTTTGTAAGGTTAAAATTCCCGCGTAAGGTTAAAATTCGTTAAAGGTTTACGGAGACTAAGTCAAAAAGTTATATTTTATACTTATATTTATTCATATCGCCATTTCTGCTGCATACATGGGCCTTTCTTCGACTGTGAAAAAAGCATTTTTCGCGTTTCTCTCTTCCAATCGGGCAGTTCTGGCATCCTTTGATGCATTAGATGTTCGAATCTCTGAGCGCTGAATCCGGGTGTTGTCTCGTTTCACAGCAAATGAATAAGTTTCCGGACCAATGTTGAATCACATAAGTTTCATGATTTTTATATGAGAATGAAGCCTTCATTGAACATGCAAACAGCAATAAATGTAGCAATTTCAATTATTTAGCTCCGGAATGAATATGTTTAGGTGCGAAAGTCCGAATCAAACACCTTAGAGACTTATTATTATTTTAGGTTTTTGAGCCTAAACATCGAGACAGTAAATACTCCGAAAGGATTTACGAGGAAACAATCACAGGTATACGGGTAGTTTCTGATGTCTTTTGTCCGATTCTTTCCGGCTGAGCCGGTTTGTTTGTACATTTTCGAAAATATTCGAATTTTGAAAAATCCTCTTTCTGATACATTCTTAAAGGACTAAGATTTAAAAATATGAAAAAAAAATCGACTTTTTCAAATTTCTAGATCAGAATTCATTCTTAAAAAATAAATGCTCAAGTGCGAGTATTACTCGTGTTCAGAGAGTTCTATATAATAAATACAAGAATTATTAACTATATTGTAAAAAATATATCCTTACTAAAAGAACAATAAGACTTTATAAAGTACTCTACAATGTGTAAATGTGTGTAAAAGTGAAGTATTGTTACAAATCTCGAAGCCTCTTAAATAGATCTCAGATCATTCCTTTATTAAAAAAAAAGAAAAAAAAACTGTAAATAATGAGACCTGTAAATCAATCTACCCTCGTTAAATATCTTTGATATCCATAATAGTGAACGTAAATAAAATTATTTTATTTATATTTAATAGATATTTAAACAAGTAAATGAAAACTAGTTTTGCAGTTTAAATGTTTTAGTGTATTTTTATATTAATATATTTGATGTCGATGCCTACCATTTATAGTAAACATATTGCACGGCAATTCATGCAAATAATAAAATATTGCGTATATTTTTTACTGGTATTTATTTTGGACATTTCTCATGCCAAAAAAGAAAATTGATGATGTTTGCTTTGCGATGAAAAATGTCTTGTAATGCCGTTTTAAAAATAAAATAGTAGATGAAAGAATAATTTGTTCATTTTAACATAAATATATACAACTAAAATTTATCATTTAGAGTGACATATTTTATGATTTTTTAATATGAAAGTCTAAGGAGTGTAAAAATAACTTTAATATAAAAAGAATAATGATATCCTTGGTGGATATTTTTTTATAAATAAATGCTCAAATATGAGTATTAATCGTGTTCAACCAGCTCGATACTATAAATATAAGAATCATTAACTCTATTATTAAAAAATATCCTTTCTAAAAAGGGTTATAACACTTTGTAAAGTACTCCCCAATGTAATCTTGCGTATATGTATATACTAAAAAACTCATGAATGGGTATACCATTAAACTTCAAAGAGATAGGAAGCCTAAATAATATAAATTATCAATTTCTGTATAACTCGTTTTCAAAATGCATACTTAGAATGCAGTACAGCAATTAAAGCGATAGGTTTCCTTATGTGATCTGCAAAGTTTTCAAATCTTTGTTTCACCTTAAAACAAATGTTATTTTAAAACTATAAAAACCGCTTGACGCATTTATGCGTCCTTTATAAATACTGCAGATTCAAATAAAACATTTTAGAACACTTTTGTCATCAAATTTAGAACACATATGTGTTTTGAATTAGAAAACTTTATATACAAAACGTTTTTATGCTGCCATTGTGTTTTTAGTATATTGCAAAAATGCTACTATCTAGAAGTATGTTGTTAATATTTTACTATCTATAAATGCGCTCTATTTTCAGAACACATTTAGTTCTGTTAATTAGGTTGAAATAGTGTTATAAATAGAGTTCATAAAAAATATTTTCTTAAAATACTACTGGGCTGCACTGCACACTACATTGTTAAGAGATTAACAACATATTGTAAACACCACACAATTTAAAACACAATAACACATCAAATGAAAAGAATTTTTACATGGTGCCTTTAAAATTACACAAGTTTCAAATTAAAAAGTGACTGTTTGCTTTATAAAAAAAATTGCAGTAGATTATTGAGTGAGTTGATTAATGTTGCCGATACGTATCAATAATAGCATTTCTGGAAAAAAATTATAACATTTTTATGAAAACATTTTGCACAATATTTCCCTCGCACAACACATTCTCAACATGTTCACAATACAATCAAAAATGATTTTAGTTAGAAGAGTTAATTATTATTTTCAGTTAGTGATGGTTTAATGAATTTGATGTGAGTTTTTCAGCGAGTATCAATCTCCAAGATTTAGAATATTATTTAATTTGAATAACTTATCGCAAAATTCATTTTTTTTAAATCTTAAATTATTTTTACTTGCTATTTGTAAATTAAGAAAGGAAACGTTTTTCAAATAAGGAAAAAAATAAATTGATATTTAACCTCCGCAGTCCTAATGTCGCCGGTACGAAACACTAAAATACACACTTTAAATAAATTAAAATGCCTCCAGAGTTGTTAAAATTATTTCTAGACATTTTTAATAAATAAGTGCCGATCATAAGCATTGTTATATAAGCTAATACATCTTTGAAGATATTTTATAGTAATTTTAAACAAGTTTTTGTGGTTCCCCGTAATAATTGTCTCTGGACTGAGGAGTTTAAAAAAACTTGCAAAACTAAAAGTAAATCAGTCTATTCTCTAAAATATTACTGATTTATTACACTCTGATTTAATATTTTTCAGTGGCTTATCGTTTCTGATAAATATTTGACAACTGCTTTCCTTCGTCTATATGTAAATACTTTTTATAAAAAGAATTTGTCTTTACAATTAAAACAGCCAAATTCCATCATTTTTATTTATTTTTTCCTTATCACACATAATGTTAAGAAAATTAATTTATTCCTAATATTAAAAAAAAAAATGTAATACTTTTTCGGGGATGAAAAAAAATCTTCATATTTCCCATCAGCTCCATAACAGAAAATCAATTTTTACCTTTTTTAAAGAATTGAAAATCACAAAAATACAGCATTTTTCGTTACTTATTATTTTAATTATTTTTTTATGTATTTTGTTTACTTTAATTGTTTAGATATTAATACATTTTTTGTTGATTTTCTAGTAAAGGAAGATGGTTATTTTTTAAATATTAAATCACAAAGGTTAACTGTGGCTGATAATTTCAATTTATCAGTCGCAAACGACGGCCGCCGCTAAGTCGCAAAATTAGTTTTTATTCATTTATGAAACTATATATTCACAATGCGTTCGAATTTTTGTTTGTGTTTAAAGAACAAAAAAAACAAAAATATGCGTCAAGATTGATTTGTCTCTATGTATATATTTCTTTTTCTGCAATATTAACTTTTCAATGCGTTGTTATTAAAATATGATATTAAATTTTATGCATATTCCTCCTTAACATTTAAACTGTACAATGATGTGGAATTAAATTTTGTGCCACCATGGTTTTCCAAATATCATATATATATATATATATTCCCCTGTAGGTACTAAATACGTTACGTTACAGTACATGAAAAATCATTTGCGAATTTTTCTTATTGTTTCACAATTTCAAACTAATGTAAATCTATATATATCTTTAAAGAACGCTACAGAATAACTGGTATACGATATGTTATGGATAGCATCCATTGTACATTTACAGGAACACTCAAAAGAATCAACAGTCTACGGTAAATCCGTTTATTCATACAACGATATTTTAAACATATTGGTGCTGATATACATCTCTGAAGTGCATTGCAAGATATTTACTATAAACTCTAATTAGCAAGCATTTATCACAGAATACAGGGGGAAACAAAAGAAATTGAGTACAGTTATCTATCTGAACAATTATTGCTCTAAGTGCTTTTTGTGGCATACGCTTTAATAGATTAACCACTTTTTCTAATTACTTCTTTATCTATATAAATTGTACTCATCACTTACAGAAATACACAAAATATCTGAAGTACGTTTCTGTTTAATGATGAAAATTGCTAAGGTCTGAAGGGGGATTATGTCATATCTAATTTGCATTTTCAAATTAAATTAAATTTTAACTTAAAATGTGTTTTATGTGAAGTCATACACAGTTCATACACAGGACTACGCAAAAAATTCAGTTTTGTAAATTTATTTTCTACTTTTGATGGGAATTGATAAATATAGCTTTAAAATGAGATATGCATTTAAAAAAAAATATTTTGGCATCTTTTCTCATCTTGTTAAAATTTGACGTTTTAAAATAGAATTCTAAATGTGTTGGAAATTACTTCATAATGCATACTTAATGCATAGTTTTACATTCTTCATTTCTTTAAATTTGTTTTTCATGTTATCATTAATAATGCATTTTTTCATGCAATCTTAAAACACATATTATTCTTTTTTTTTTCCCAAGCAATTAAAGAAATTTTTACTTTCCAAAACGAAACACAGTTATTTTAAATATGAACGCCAGAATTTACATCCAAGGTCATACATCTTTCATTTTCTTGATTAATTTTTCATTTGCGCTTTTGTTCGTCATTAATAAACATGCATAATTTCCTAGTGAAAAATATGTTTCTGTGCTTAGCAAAAAGTTAACATTTACTGAAACTGTATGCAGTCGAAAATGGAAAACTAATTAAGATATATATATATCACTAGACAAATCAAGTGACCGACTAGTGCTTACAGAAAATGAAATAAAACGAGACTTATTTTTTTATTGAATACTTGAATTTAATTATGAAATGGAAAATGACATTATGTGATGGTCATAAGACACAATAGAATTATAATAAATTTTAGAACATGCCAAGTACATTTCATGAAAAACGTCATGTTGTCAAAGAAATACATCCATATTTCTTGTAAATTAAAAATTGCATTAAGGATATATCGTTCAAAATCCATTAGTAATAAATGTCAAATAGTTATTTCTTATATGTTTGTACAAAGAATTTTTATTTATGGCACATTGATTTATATTTAAAGAAGCGGTTATAATAAATGTGAAATGAAAGCAATGATCTTAAGCTTATATTTTTAATATGATATATTTTTTAATCTTTTAATATAGCTACATCACTGTGCAATTTAACTTACAAAATAAAGTTAAATAATATATCTACAAATGTGTTTAAACATAAAAAAAATAGGATATTTTGTCATTCTCACAGATTACTCGATATTTAACAAAATATACCCTATTTGAAAATACAAACTTTAAAATATAGTTTTCTCGAAAAAATACACATATTTAATATTATAAGAGAACTAGGAATTAGGAAAACGAGGAATTTGAGATGATTGATAAATCTTTTTATATGCGATAATGTTGAATAAAACTGGAAATTTAGTTCACTTTCAAGAATTTATTCCATTTGCTAATTTCATAAATTATTACTTACTGCTTATTTTAAAACAGCTTTAGCGTGCGTTAAATAAGAAGTTTTAAAACTATATGCATTTTCCGAAATAAGCTAATAATTATTACAAATAATATAATTTACATAAATATATTTTTTAGATTGACATACCAAAGCCAGAAAATAAAATTAGACATAAACCAAAATTTCAATATATATTGGATATTAATGAATTTCTCAATTAATTTTCAACAGTGAATTACGCTTGAAAATATAGAAAGTTTAATACGTGAATTTTCAAATTGCTATACACTGTTAAAACTAATGGTGACGCATTGCACCTTTTAAGGGTGAAAGGCTTGTCTTACTGGTGACACGCTTAAAGGAGCCAAAATGGCACCTTTAATTAGGGCGAAAATAGGCATCCTTAATCCAGAGTGCCCAATAATAAAAAAATTTAAAAATATACAAACCGACATTTGGCCCTCGAAGGGTTCGAAATCACAACGTCTGATTACAGGCTCAGCACTCTAACCACTCGGTCATCAAGCTCATCTTCAAAGTCTCCCTTAAATGTTCAAATGTCCTGAAATTCAAAGGTTGCTTTATATAAAAAAGCTCGCCAAACGTTAGCCATTCGAAGTTCTAAACGAAATTGTGATAGTGTATAGTGGTGATAATCATCCTAGGAAAAAATTGCTGTGTTGATCCACCAGTGACAGCGAGTTGAAGGGCAAGGATACACGTCACAGAGCATATGAAATGACTAAGGGGTAAAAATCTTCCAACGATATGCATTGCGCGGCACCCTAATTAATGTGAAACACCCAACATATTTTCAAGCTCGCGGGTGTCAAATGGTAACACCTTTTCACCCTTGGGCGCCAAATGCAACCGGTTTGTCACCTTTATTTTTAACAGTGTACATTGCTATTGTATATATAGATCGCTATTTGCGTAGAACCAACTTCAGTGAAAAATGCCCAAGCAGGGGATCGAACCCGGAACCCTTGGAATAGCGCTCCAAGTGCTCTACCATTTAAGCTTCGAGAACGACGCCCAGTTTGTCATTTCTCACTTTTTATATGTTGGATAGGCTGCAATTAGCAGCACGAGATGGAACCGTCTATATGAGCATACAAACCTGTGGCGTAAAATGAAATACCAAAAGACCCAGCATCGGTAAATCACATATATATTTGATATTAATCAATTTCTCAATTAATTTTCAGCAGTGAATTACGCTTGAAAATCTAGAATATTTATTACGTGAATTTCCACATATACATCGTCCTCGTAGCGTAAATGGTAAAGCACTTGGAACGCTATTCCAAAGGTTCCGGGTTCGATCCCAGGCTTGAATATTTTCCCACTAAAGTTAGTTCTAGGCTTAGTATAGCAATTTGAAAATTCACGTATTAAATATTCTAGGTTTTCAAGCGTAATTCACTGCTGAAAAGTAATTGAGAAATTGATTAATATCAAATATATATTGAAATTTTGGTTTTATGTCTAATTTTATTTTCTGGCTTTTTATGTCAATCTAAAAAATATATTTAGGTAAATTATATTATTTGTAATAATTATTATTCACTCGACCAACCAGATTCCAAATAAAAATATAACTTGGAAAGACACACTTTCATCGCAAATGTGTAAGTAATGTAAAATTCAGAGCTATGTTTTAATATTGATTGTTTCTGCAAATAATTTAATATATAATAATAAAAAATGTAAAAAAATCTGCCTCTAATTCTGTGCAGTTTTACACTTCGGAAGCCATAATTATGAAATGTCACGTATATGAATATTAAAATACGAAAAAAGCAACTAAAATAATTCAGAATAGAGATAAATTATTGTTAATTCTTAATTAAAAAAACCACCAATTTAACAGAAAATTTTTAACAAATTTAAATTCTTTTCATTATAGCAGTTGCTAGCAATTAAAAATCCACAGTAATATTCTTACCACAAGATTTACTTTCCTATTGCAAGATTTCCATGTGAAAAATGAAATTAAAATGTATAATTTGAACATTTTTAAAGTGACTATTACGTCATATTTGAAATTTAGCAGATGTCAGTTGATGAATATAGCGTCTCGCCATTTTAAAATTTAATTTAAGCGTGTGTGTTATGTGTTTAAATTTTAAAATTAATGTGTGTGTATGTGTGTATATTACAATTTAAATAAAGGTACATTTTCCTATGCCTTTTTCTTAATGAAGAACTGGAACAGTTGGTTTTACTGCTTTTTTTATTCTTAATTTTCTACTGTATGTACAATTTTGAAATTGATTTTTCAAGGAAAATTCCTAAAATCTCGGGCAATACAGGGTAATTTATTTAGTGAATTACTGATGATAGAAAAAATAACATCTTACATTAAAATCTGTTTAGAATAAAAATGTATCAAATGTAACTAATTACTTTTCGTATAAGCATACTACTAGCGACACCGGGTAAATTATCTAGAACTGTTATAAAATAAAGTTCTTCATAGCAATAATAGAGCAAGCATATAAAGTGATAACAATTAAAAGTAAATTTGATTTTTGTTAAGTGTAAATTTATTTTTCCTGTTAATGACAGCAAAAATAATATCCTACATTAAAAATTGTTTAGAAAAAAAAGTATCAAATGTAACTAATTGCTTTTCGAATAAACAATTTATTCTATTTATGATTTAAAATGATACATTTCCAATACAATTCAAAATCTCTCGAAGGCTTTACAATTTCTCTAAGTTTGCATAAGAAATCTTTTAAGGGGACGGTGCACGTTAAAAATTTATTTTATTTATTTTTATCATAGCAATATGAAATTTTGTGCATGTATACATTTCATCAAAAGCATATAGAATATCTTCAAAAAATTTCCAACCTTATTTAAATATGTAATATTTTTACAAAAATTTAAATTTTTAAAAAAATTTTTAAAATGCTTCTCGTGTCTTAATTTTTGAAATATTTTCTTGCTTTTGCATTTTTATCACTTAAAACTATATTAGAAACAAATTTGTGTAAGATTTTTAAAATCTCTTGAATAGTTAATATTTTACAGATTTTTTTCTAAATTCCTTATCGATTTTCATCAAAATTTTGCCTTTTAATAAGTAAAAAATAAAATTTGACTATCTGAATGAAGACGAATTTTAAAAAGCTTACACAATTTCTTTTTAAATAATATCAGGATACTTCCTTATCAATTTTATAAATACTGATCAAAAATTAAGACGCAAGGGGCAATTCAAAAATCTAAAAACACTGAAAAATTAGTTTTGAGAAAAACAAATTTAAAGTAAATAAATACTTTTATCTTTATTATTTACTCCTTAAAACCTTCATAAATGATAATTTAATAAGAAGAACCTATTTAGGTACTATTATACCCCAGAAATATACCTTTTTTCTGACGATTTTGCTATAGATGATTTTGCTCAAATAAAGGTCCACTGTCCCCTTAAATGATAAAACTCGTAAGCTAATTCTTTAATCTCTATAGCGAAGAAAAATCAATGTCCCATGAGACTCAAGAAATAAGGTAAAACTATCGAATGGGCGCGTCATGCTTTATCTTTCGATTTCGTAATCGGTAAAAATGTCATTCTTTTCTGATTTTCAAATTTGTGCAAGGCTGCAAACAACAAGGAGAAGATTAATATGTTATCAAATATCGAATTTGGCAACAGCAACTTAAAATAAAATGTATCTGTAAGAAAATACTGTGTTTCAAAATAATAAATATTGTTTGCTAAAAAGAAGAAAGAAAATTTTCCGGATTTTTTCAATCCTAAGTTTTGTATCAAAGAACTGTAAATCGACGTAAGTCATATCACAATGGAAACACAAGAAAATGCTTAATGATATGCTAAATTTAACTTTCAACTATTTCAAAATGAAATATATTTGTAATAAATTGTTTTAAAAGAAATATGGCTTCGTACTTTGTAATTGTTTTTAATGGTATAAACTCATATGGATACTGCTGAGTTTTGTTATAGAAAAAAATCTTTGAGAGACAGCCTCTGCGTAACACGAAAATTTGTCTAACACGGGAAGTTCTAGCAATTCATAGGCATAGAGTTAAGTTTGTCTAAAGCGGAATATTGCCTAATAAGGAAAATCTATTTTTCGAATCCGATCAATTGCTCTTTAGACAGAAATTACTATATTAGGAGGTTTAATTGGAGCAAAATTGTTCAGATTAAGAAATGTGTTAAATACAAAACCAATGTTCAATGCAGAAAAATGTATTTGTAAAAAAATTCTGAATTCATAGTAAAATATCTTTACATCACGTCACTGCAAGTAATCATTTTAGTAACATAAAAATAAAGTTAATTTATTTGTTCTTATATATATATATATATATCTTCATTGTTATATTTGTTATATATATATATGTAATAAAAAAATTCCGCTACTTTGCTCGCCCTGAGTTTTAATTCTAACGTTTATGGACCATACTTTTATTCTCAGTTTTCGTAAAGTATTAATATTTTAACAGCTAAAGTTCTTTTATCTTATTTTATTTAACTTAGTAATAATCTATTGATTGTTTTCTTAAAAAGAGCGGGAGTGTTATTGCGAAATCTTTCTTTCAGTGCACAGGTTCATTTTCCTTTTTGAATATTTATCAAGACTTTAATTTTGTTTTATTATTTAATTAAATCGTCTGCTGTAGAATATTCATGCGCCTTTTGCTTGTGAGCAGGTTGTGCTATTACGCGTTTAGTTAGTAAGTTCTTACAAGGAGTCTCGCCCATTTAGCAATCGGAGATGGTGATTTGGGGTGTCTTTGCTTTGAAAATAATCCTAATGGGTGTTTAAATTGCTTACGTGGACAAGGAGAGGGGCTAGTTTTGGTTGAGATTTTGGAAGACTCATTTTACGAGACTACAGCGTCAGAATGCAGCTAATCTTTCAAATGCTAGGAGGCCCGTCTCTTTTTGGCATAATTTAGGACATCGACATTCTTAGAGTCAGTTGTCTAGTGTGAAATTGTTCAGATTGGCGCGATGTGGAATAACGGATGGTTGTTCACCTAAATAATAAAGAACTAAAAACTGATTGACTTGCCTTTTATTGGGAGAAACACCTAAAGAGAACAAATCCATTGCTCTTCATGACGACAGCTAACCCTGTTTATGATTTTCCAGTGTGTTTTTCACTTATTCTACAGCAAAGATGGTATTCCACGAGAACTGATACATTATTACAGAATTCCGTCTTATTATAACAGATAGCCGATAGAATTTTAAATGAACCGACGGACGTGCGATTTTTGAGAAAAAACTATCGTAGCTTAAAAACTACCGACTGACCATTTGAGAGTTTCTTCACAACGCTGATTGTGCACGTGCCATTTACGCCGAGTTTGAAACTAATTACTAGAACTTCTGCTTTGTTTATATTCACCCTAAACAAACATGAGTTTAGCTATGAGATGTGCCACAGGAATTTTCCTCAGAGAAAAAAAAATTGAATGTGCACCTTCTCTTGCATACGGGCGGGAGATCTTTTAGTTGTGAGATATGCAGTGCATTCGAAAGAGAAAGCTTTTGGCTGTGAGGTATGCAGAACAAGAATTTGCTGTAGAGCAGCTGCTCTGGAATGATTGCGACATCATTTGGTTTTATTAATTTGTTTGTTTTCTGGATATCAGTGCTACAGTATTTTGATTAACTGTTTGTGTATACCGGCGTTTCACCCATTTCTAAACTATTGTTCTTGGATTTCTATTTCTTCAAGAATCTCAAGTTCATATCTAACAAGAATTTATTCCAACGATGTTGTTCAAGGGCCAAAACTACTGATTAAATACCGCGAGTTCTTTTTTCTTTTTAATAAATTTTAGGTTCCGTTATCCCCTCTCAGAGTACGAGATTTGTAAGTTTCTTATTTATTTTATTTTGCTATTTTTTACGAAATTTTAATAATCATTTCTTTATTTAAATTGTTGATTTTATTATTATTATTGCACTTATATATATATATTTATAAAGTACTTTTGTTCTTAAATTAAAGAATACATTTTTCTCTCCATACAAATTCTCACTTAAATTTAATGTTTGCTATAGTCGGTTTCTTGATATTCGATTTAAAGATAAACTTATTATCAATATGTAAGAGGAAATTACTTGTGTTCTTAAAAATACTCTTGTGTATTTCTTATGTTATTGAAACTGTGATATTTATTTATTTATTATTTATTTATTATTTATTTCACGTGTATTCAAAGCAATAAAAATTTGATTTATTTATTTATTTATTTTTAATGATATTTATTTTATTGAATTAGAGAATTTAAATATTTTAACATATGAGTTATCCGTCTTTCATGCTTTTAAGATCTGGGTTGATAAAGAAAGATAAAATGTCTGAAAATAAACTCGATACTCTCCCTTTTGACTTTGAGTCGGGCATGAATATTCTTTCGTGGGTCAAACATTTTGATAAAGAATATTCTACAGAGAAAAAAGATGAGGAGCGGAAAAAACAAAACATCTCAAAATATTTAAAGGGTGAAGCTTTAAAGGGTTTTTATCAATGATTGTTTGGATTGTGCCACTTATAATGAAATTGTAGAGATTTAACAGAAAAGTTTATCCAGATTAGAATTCCAAAATTTTCTGAGTTTGCCTCCTTAAAGTTAAGCGAGTTAAGTGAATTAGATTATTATTTCAAAAAGAAAGTTGAAGTTGGAAGACAACTTCAGCTTGAAGAAAATATAATTATTCAGGGATTAACTGATGGTCTTAAACCTGATTATCAAAATTGTCTAATTGTAAACCCCCTTCTAATATTCGTGAATGGTTTCGCATTGCTAAACAATTAGCAGCGATTTCAACTCATACCCCTAATAACAACAATAGAAATTTTCAACAATCTACATCAATACACAGTCCCAATCCTCATCTTAGACATTGGACTCGTCCCACTCCAAACAACCAAACACCAAATTTTAATCCTAGATTTTTCAATCCTAGAATGCCTACGGCACATTACCAAAATAACTCTCCTAGTCGTCCCTGTAGAATGTGATTAAACAGAGGGATAGAAAATGCTTACCATTGGGAGAGGAGTTGTATATTTAACACAAATCCATTGCAAACCCAAATCCCTTCTCCTATTCAACCACCTCCTACTAATAATGCCTGACAATTAAATATTCCTGGATATGTGGGCAATAAAAAGTGTGTTGTGTTGTAGACAGTGGATCAATTGTCTCAATTTTACCTCTTAAATTTGTTTGATTTGTTTCTCCTATTATTATTAAACAAGCCCAAGGAACTCATAAATTAATGAATTATGTCGATTATGTATTAAATTTGGTAATATAAAGCGGTATGTTAACTTTTAGTAAGTAATATAGATTTAGATTATGCTATTTTATGTTTACCTGATTGTGTCAAATTTAAATTGAAAATTGATTGTGCAAAAAGTCAGGTGCTACAAGGCATTATTACTTTAAACAAACATGTCAACATATCCAGTGATAACTTAGAATTACTTCATTTTAATATTATAATTTAATGTTGCGGATGTGCAACCCAATTATGGAAATACCATAACTTCTCAATCCTTCCCGCGAATTAATAATGGTGATTATAATCTATTTGGTGATCTAAACACTATTCAAAATTAAAATTTAAGGGAACTTTTAAGGGATTATTTGGATATTTTTGCCAAAAATAAAAATGATGAAGGGAGGATTAATATTCAACCTCAGCGTATTTTTCTTAAATCTGACCTACCAATATCTTTGAGGCCTTATCGTACATCCACTGCTGATGAAAAAGAAATCTCCCAACCAATTCAATTATTATTAGCTGCTGGATTAATTAAGGAAAGTTATATCCTATATTCTTCCCCTGTTACTTTAGTAAATAAACGCGATGAAGGTAAAAAGAAACCCGAATGTGTATTGATTACCGAAAATTAAATTCTATTATGAAAAATGATGTCGAACCTTTGCCCCGAATTGATGAAATTTTAGAAAAATTAAGTGGTGCTCAGTATTTCTCCACACTGGATTCAGCCTCAGGCTACTGGCAAATACCTATTCATCCAGCAGATTCAGAAAAGTTAGCCTTTACTACCAACTGTGGGTTCTGGAAATGGAATGTTCTCCCCTTCGGTGTAAAGGTAGGCCCCCGAATTTTCTATAGGAAAATTAGAAGAATTCTTACAAAACATAAAATATACTTTGCTTGTTATTATTTTGATGACATAATTATTTTTTCTAGGACAACAGATGAACATATTCAACATCGAACATATCGAAATTTTTGAATTATGCCGAATAGAAAATATTAAATTAAAATTATCTAAATGTACTTTTTCTCAAAAACAGATCAATTTTCTAGGATATGAAATTCAAAATGGAACTTTAGCTCCAACTAATACTAATATAGAAACTATCAAAAATTGTAACCCTCTACTAATATTAAAGAATTACAAAGATTTCTTGGCTCTATAAATGTGCATCATAAATTTATTGACAAATATGTTGAAATTAGACACCCCCTAAATAAATTACTTAAGAATGATACTATTTGGGAATGGAATTCTGAATGTCAAACTCTTTTCAAAAATTAAAAGATGCCCTCATTGCTAAACCCATTTTAAATATTTATGACCCAAAATTACCCCTACACATGTTTGTTGATGCTTCTCAGGTGGCGGTAGGTGCAGTTCTCAAACAACCCGACAATAACAACTTTTACATTCTATTGCTTATTTCTCTAGATTATTGAGAAGTTATGAAAAAAATTACTTCATTACTGAATTAGAGTGTCTTGCCATCATTGATACATTAGATAAGTTTTATCATTATTTTCATGGTGTCCAATTTACAATCCATACTGATCATGCATCTCTTGTTTGGTTAAAAAATGTCAAACATTTAAGAGGTCGATTATTTAGGTGGTCATTAAAGTTGAGTATGTTCGATTACAAGATTGAGTACTTAAAGGGATCTACAAACGTCGAAGCCGACATGCTGTCCAGAAACCCTATTTCACATTTTTGTAAACTCCTTACTTTTCTTCTTGACGTTAAAGAGATTATTGAGATGCAAGAACGAGAAAATGTGTGTGGTTCAAATTATATAAATGACAATGGACTGATTATAGTTAAAAAGAAAGGTTTTCGTAAAGTGGTAGTTCCGATGTCCTTAAGAAAATAATTACTTAGTGTTGCTCATGAACAGTTTGGTCACCCTGGTGTTCAAAAAATGCAAAATTTAATTTCTCCTAACTATTATTGGCCAGATATGACCCGAGACATTACTAAATTTGTTAAATACCAATTTTGTTAAATATTGTGATAGTTGCCAGAAAAATAAAAAAAATTAGGCAGAAAAAATTTGGCTTATTACAAGCTATGCCTACTACAGATCAACCTTTTGAATGTCTGTCTGTTGATACTGTAGGAGGGTTCAATTACTATAATTCTACCAAAAATATCTCCATATTATAATAGACCAAGCAACAAGATATGTTTGGGCACTTCCTTCCAAAAGTGTCACTACAGAAACTTATACCAATTGTCTAAAACAAATTTTCAATATAAAAAATCCTTAACAATTATTCTGTTGTAAAAAATTTCAAGTGTACAGGCCCCTCAAAAAATACTGAGTGACAGGAATGCTGCTTTTACTTCTTCAAGATTCAAAAAATTCCTACGAAATCATAATACATTGTTACATAATCTGATACATTACTACAGAAATTCGTCTTATTAAATATATATACATATATGGATAGATAGATAGATAGATATCTTGATTGTTATATTTGGCGTCGAATCAACAAAAACAAGTTTCAAATTAAGTGGTAAAAATTAGTTATTATAATACAAAATATTTATTATAAGAAATTACTATGCATAAAAATATTTATTCTTAGAATTTATTAGTTACAAAAATGTTTATTATTAGTAATTATTAGAGACAAATTATTGTTACTATTATTTTAATATATTCAATCGCTATCAATCTATGGGTTTATTTAAGTCCACATTTTTTTCTAATTTGTAATTTAATATACTCAAATAATATCAGTAAATATGCTCAATTTATACGACGCAACAATTCACTTCGTTGAATAGCGAAATTTACACACAGCTAAACACAAGAAGAAAGAAGTAACGCTTGAGAGAAAGATGAAAAGTAATTTTGCACACACAGCGCCATATAATGATCTGCATTTTGCAGGATGCCAAAAATGCTGTTCCTTTTTCTTGAAACACAACGTATGATATTAAACTTTCAATTATTCCCTGAAAATCTAAGGTAGGGTGAATGTAATAGTTCGCAATTTTTACAAACAAACGAGAAAATTTAATTTTGTGAAAGTTACTAACTAGACAAAATTGTGAATGAGACATTTATAGAATAACTCTTAGAAGACAATTTTGGCATACTTATTCTAAATAAATAAAAAATTAAAAATAAAAACTGCAAAATGTCTGCAAAATGGCATTAAATAGACCCAATTTTACTACAACGAGGGTTACAACAAAATGTTTTTGTAATTGTTAAAATAATTATCGATAACCGTTATGAATGTTAAAACTATATTTGATGATGATAAGTATGATTTTTTTTCACTCAAATTAATTTTGATTAACACATTACCTTGGCGAACGAATTCGCACTAAGTATACAAACTTTTTTTTTAACAGAATGATAAAATATCATGATTGAAATTCAAAATTATGCAAAAAAATAGTTTTTTTTTTTGGTTGAAAACATTTTAAATGTATCGGAATTATCCTTATTATGAAACACTACTATAATTCGATTCAGATATCATAATCGTAATGAATAAATCCCACATTACATACATATGATTGATTTGAATTAAAATCGATTGACTGGTATTTTATTACTTTAACGAATTATTCAATTTCACCGAGTGCATTAAAAATACATAACATATTCTATGTATCGATTTTAAATGAAATATTTCCATTTAAACTCGTAGTCACATGAAGACTTTTCTCTTACATTGACTTACTTTGATAATCTTTAAATTTATAAAACACAACTTTGAATGCTTTGATGTTTGAGCTCACTGTTTCTTGTGATTCGTGAAATATGAAATTATCGAACAAAACCTGATACTTTCCCTGTCTAGTTCGTTATCGGCGAAAACTCATTTTTATCTAGATTTAAAATTTTAAGCAAGGTACCCGGGGATCAAAGAGGAGCTTAATGTATTATCAGAAATCAAATTCTGGGAACTACGGTTTAAAGGAAAATGTATTTGTAATATATTATTATTCGCCGAAATACGAAATAATTTCACCAAATTTATTTAATATTAAATTATTTTGTTAAAATACAACATTTTCTGGTCTTGTGTACTATGAATAGTACATAACTTTTCATCGATTATTAGTTTTGTCACTTTTTACATATGAAAGTGATAACCCTAATAGCATGCATGGTCACATTGACGTCACAGTGACGTCACTGTGAGTCACTTTGGTCATATCACATCTGTGACCAAAATGCCACTACTCAGTGACGTCACATTGTGATTGAGATGTGACTTTCTTAAAAATCTTTAGAAATTAAGAAATACCCTTCAAAACATGTTATTTACTTTAAAAAACATGTTTCTGGCAATTTAAATACCGTCGCTTTTGTCACAGTTTCGTCACAATGTTAATGTCAAGTTAGTCACAAATGACATATTTTTCACAAATTTGTCACATTGTGACCACTTTGTGAAACGCCACAAAAGGGCTCTAAAACGGCCATAACGACTTCACATTTTAGTCACTGTGACGTCACATCGACAATCGATGGTCACAAAGTCACAATGTGACTTCACAACGACGTTGCAGTGACGTCACCATGCTTTACCGGAACATATGGGTATGACTGTTTTATAATGATTTCATTTATGTTTTGGCATTTAAAAATAGTAACAATAATAAAAGTTTGCTTACTTCTATTTGTATCGTTGACGATTCCTTTATTTTTACACATATTTTTAATTTTTCTCTATAAATCTGTAACACATGTTACATTTCTGAATAAAACACATGTGATAGAACGTAAAAAATATTGGAAAATTGTAATATCTGTTAAATCCTGTTCTAATATGATGTTTTCTAAATGTTTTTAAAAACACCTCCTTAATCTATTATCGTATAACTATTAATAAACAGCACACATAATAAGTACGTCGTTTGATTTCAGACTATTAATATTTTTTTTTAGCTCCAGTATGTCTATTTGGATAGCTACGATTGACATTATTAAAGTAAAAATAATTTTATACTAAAAAAAAACCTTCATTCGTGTTGTTTATTTTAATGAAAATAGACTAAATAATTTGAAAATGCATTGCAATTAGAAATCTAATGATGAATTGGGAGAGTTTACTACAAAAAACATGAATCTACCCTTTTAATGATAATAATATACTTTCTGAATAGTAGCATTAAGGTTATCTTTCTACTAGTCATGAGGACTTGTCATGTTATTACACGAGAAAATATATTTTTGTAAATAACTAATAATTATTTTGTAAATAAATGCCGTGGCATTTTTTATAAAACACACTAAATATTTCGAAATTGGATCGTAATTTGAAATTTAAATACTTCTAGCTGCATGTTACAAAAATATGATGAAGTCATTTTCTGTTTCAATAATAATGATCTATTTGCTGAATAAAGGCTGAATTAGGTTATCTTACAAACAATCGTAAGCATTTTCGATTTTCTGTTACTATTATTATCTAGAATATATGTTTGTGTAAACAGGTAGACTAATAATACTGCGGTGACTCGTATCTTTCTTTTCATTTAAAATAGGCTAAACTATTTGAAAACGCAGTATAATTCTAATTCTAAAGATGAATTGGAGTGATTATATTCTTTCTTTAATAAAATGTAACCTATTGAGGAATCTCGCATTCATTAACAGTCACTCAATAGCTAATAAATAGCTGTTAAGGCATTATGAAACGGAATTATATTAAAAAAACGATTCGAACGTTTAAGATCTTGACATTAATCTTAACACTAATGGAATTTTTCAAAAGGATAAAAACGTATTAATGTTGTATGTACGAGAATTCGTACACAAAATTTTCGTAAATATGTATATTTGTTTGCCTATTGTATGATGAAAATAAATAACAGGATTAAAGACTCGGAGTACGATGCACAACAAGACGGGTTTTGTAAAAGCAGATCTTTAGAAGCAGGAAAACATCAAGAGTTTATTTGGAATTGCAGAAAAATATCAAAAAGCGCTTTATATAATATAGTCTTAAGCAAAAGAGACTGCGATACGTGCATCTCGATGCAACAAAAACAGAAGTCCGTGCTCCAATGTTAAGAATCATTCAAAAATTCTTCAATGATACAGCTTGAGTTTTGTCGAAAATGTGGTTTTGTATCTGGGACAGGTTTTTCTACTTAGCATGTTTCTCTGTCAGGTGGCCCATTTTGTTCAATCCTCATTAAAAGATAAAATGTCGAAATATAGGATAATAACAGTACTTATATTTAAGATAAAATTACTAAAATATTATGGGATTTATTTTTTTATGGATATAGTTGCATATTATTTAATTGTCATGCATGGATATAAATTTCATCTTTATAAATAAGGTGCCAACATCTTTGAAAAGATGACTGTCTTAGGATTTTCTCGTCCAAGAGTACATTTGTTGCTTAGATAGTCATAGTTGAGGGGTAAAAAAACTTCAAGCGATAACGAAATTTCTGTTCGAAAAAGGATGAGAAATTGAACATGAGATTTGAGGGCGAGTCATGCGCATAGTTCGTAGCAGCAGAAGGAGAACAACACAACAAATTGCAGATCAAATTAAAGCAGATACATACAAATCACATCTCAAAGCACAAAAAGACGGGTTTTGTAAAATCAGATCTTTAGAAGCAGGAGAACATCAAGAGTTTCTTTGGTATTGCAGAAAAATATCAAAAAGCGCTTTATATAAGCGAAGCAAAAAGAAATTGGTCACATGGCGCCTGAAAAAAAAAAGGAGCCAAGTTTGATGAATCTCATTACCTACTCCATCTTGTAGATATCGGATGAAGTAGTATAGATGAAAATGTAGTTCTAACGGGACAAATTCATGGATTCTCACGGAATAACCATAATTAAAGCTTGCGGAAGCAGAGTTATTGTTCGGAGAATGTTTAATGGAGTACACTGGGTCACTTGATATCTGTTAATAAAACTCTGTACAGCATAACTAATATTAACACTATAGTCGATCACATGAACCTTTTACATCTATATTTCTTTATTGATATGATATCTTTCAGTATGGCAATTTTCTTGAGCGATCTTAAAAAGGTATTTCCATATTAATATGACTATTCGCTTATTAAATATTCAAACGAGTTTTCTATTTGAAAGTTAAAAAAAGAAATTCCTGTGAAAGAAAGTATGTACGAAATTACAAATTAAAAGAATGAAATATTTAAAAATAAAATGTCCAAAAAACTTATTTTCAGTACATTTTTTCTGTTTGAATGTTTTGCAATACAGTATAACACAATGTCTTACCATTCTATTTTTTTACAAAATGTTATTAATTTCCTTAGTTTTATATTGCTAAATCAATAAAGCAAAAATAATTTGTCATAAAGATAAATGTTTTGATTTTTTAGTTTAATTTCTTTTCTCTTTGTACTTTATGTCTTGAAAGATAAGATTTTTTGGCAGATACGCAAAAAATATGAAATTGAAATTTTTCATAACTTTAGTGAAAAGAATAAAACTTCTTGCTGTTTTTTTTTCTTTTTAGTATCATTACAGGAAATTAACTTTTTCTCTTTTTTCTGAAATAATAAACCGAAATCTGGTAATTTTATTTTTTATTTAGGTTATGATGTTTCATTTATTTTTAATCAATGAATTTTCCTATTATATTTCTTTTTTCTAAATGTTAGAATTTTGCTTCTTTTATCTGTAAACGAAAAAGGTCATTTTTCTAATTAACAATAAAAAAAAAAAAAATTCTTTAAAATCTTGCTGATGGAAAGAATTTTTGCTTCGCCACCTTTTTTCTTCTACTTTTGAAGAGCGTTTTTTTTATCGGGGAGTGTATCATTTGAGATACATAAAATTCAAAATAATTTCTTATCCGCATATAATGTAGACATTCGGCTATTTTTAAAATTATCTACATACTTTTATAAATACTGAGTTATTATTAATATAGAATACTTTTTTCAAATATATATATATACAGTCGAGTCTCTCTATATCGAAACTCCATACATCGAATTTCTCTATATAACGAATTTTTAACAGGAACGGTCCCCGTTTTTCAAAATTACATTAAAAACAGCCTCTATATAGCGAAATATCTATCTCCATATAACGATTTTTTTTCATTTTATGTTCTTTATTTATTCAGTTTTAAAAAATCTTCAAAATCACATGGAATCAAATTTCCATCACTTATTTTTGATTTATCACTCAAGGCTGAGTTTATTGCTTCTCTATCTTGAATTTCCTTGATCTTTAAGTCCAAGGAATTCATTCCACCTGCCCCCCCTCCCACACATATTTTAACATCCTTCGAGAAACACTGTCAATTTAATTGTTACACATATAAAACCTGGATCAATGTGGTCATTGAAGTCAGTGTTGATTTCAGAGGGTGGCTTGGGGGGACATTCACTCTCGGAGCAATGAGATTGCCCCCAAAAATTTGAGATGTGTTTTCAATGGCAAAAAAATTAACGTACGTTTTAGTAAGCTTTTAAATAAATGTCTATCTCTTTTTTGAAACTGTTCAAATAATTAAGAAATAGGATATTACGTTAATATTTATATTAAACACTTCAAATTTTTAATTAAACGTATAAAAAATAATTCTTGTTCAAAATTTGCACATTAAACAGAAATTTTAACGGCTTTCTCTATTCAACGAATTTATATAACGAATTTTTTACTGGAACAATGGATTTTGTTATATAGAGACTCGACTATATATATATATATATATATATATATATATATATATATATATATTATTTTTTCATGGCTGATACGAAGATGAAATCGCACATTTTAATTGTAGTTCAAAAGTATTTGTGGGCATGAAGATTGTTCTACAAATTTCGATTATATTCATTCTATTTTATTTTTCCCATGTTTCACTGTAATTTTGTATTACCTTTAATGGTTTATATGAATGGGATCTAATAAATCTACTATGGTTCTGCAAATTTCGAATAAAAATTCTTTTAATTAATTTTTTCAAGTTTTATTGATATATATATATATATTACAAATTTAAAATTTTTTTTCGCCAAAATTAATTTTTATACTATATGGATTTCTTTATAACAATAGTCCGTACTTACATCAACTTATTAAATTAAAGTCTTGTTTCTAGATCTAATCTGTAAATATTTATGGAAACGATAAAAAATTTTAATTCGCTTAAAAAACATTTATTCCAGTATGCGTAAATTTAAAAAGATAGCTCTAAATAAAAATATTCTTAATTAAACGTTATTTCTTAATATTCCAAATAAAACTCATTTTTTCTATGCTTTTATCAACCCTTTTGAAGAAAGTCTTGTTAAATTTATTGCAAAACCATACCTTTAAAAAAATATCATTATTTTATTTTATCTATTTATTTATTTTCCCTCATTTAACATTTGTTATTGTGCATATCAATAAATTCATTGCTTTTCTTTTTCTCTTAAAATTAATCGTCTATAAAAATTCGTCTGCCTAAGATATTTGAAAATTCTGAGTCGATTATAAATTGGTTAAATAATTTTTTTTAAATAAAATTGTCGTCTGTCGAATATTAATATCGGCTCTTGACATGAATTACGTTTACATAAAAGAATGATGGTTTGAGAGTAAAGAATGTTCTAGAATTTTCTTTTTAGATTTAAAAGGAGGAAGCCTCCAGAGGTGGTAAGAAGGATTCTTGGGTTCTCTCTTCCATGAGTAATGCTGGTTGTAGTAAATCATAGAATATTTTTTTTGAATATTTCGGTAAAAGATCGCCTGCAAAAGGAGCTTTTCTCTCTATTATAACTACAGTTTGATAAATTGAACTTGCAGCAGCCAAGGAGTGATTTATTGGATCTTCTACATTTATTTATTTTGTTTTGTTTTTTCTCGCTGGCCATGATTTCTTTGCGGAGAAAGGGAAACCCGGCGATGACGTTTCTGGCCCCTAACTTTAAAATGTCACATATATATATACATGTATAATGGAAATAATTTACTGATATAATTATTTAAATAAAATTTAACTTAATCAAATTTTGTTTTATCAATTCTTCACTTGTAGTAATAAAGCATAAAGTAGTAGCACGTACTAAGCATTCAGAAATTAAATTGCGTCTTTTAAACATAAAAAAATGATTAAATTTGCTATAATTGTACACATTCGAAAAAAAAATAACTAGGCAATGAATAAAATTTAACAAAACAAGTGAATGAATAATATATGTTAAATATAAAATGGAATATTCAAATTTCTTAACCTGGAATTGAATTTAATTATAAAAATTCAGAAAGACATATTTTCTATGTAAGGAAAAGATTCATAAAAAATTCATATAATTCCAAACATATGAAGTATACTTACTTTACTAGTAATAAATTATTTTAACTACATAATTTATTAACTCGCTGAAATTTGCTAAATGTAGTTGATAAGTATATTAACTCGAAGAAAAGAAGCAGGTTTTAAGAAATAACTGTACATATTTACATGCAAGCACTGGGAACACAACTCCAAGTTCATTTATTCCATTTCAAGCTGTGTACGAAGTCGTTCTCGCTGTCCACATCGGCACTCGAACCAGCAACCTGCATATCACTCAAATGCGAACAGCCAGGGTAGGGACTAAATACTCATAAGACTCCACGTAAAGACTCGCGGTGTACCACCGCCATTTCCCACCTCCACCTTTTATCAGAGTCAGAGATGAAGAATGCTGGCATTTTCAAAGAGTGTAACATCACTGATTTGCTACATGTCAGATCTCTTGTTCCGTGTATTAAAAAAACAGTGGGGTTCGCTATGAATGCAAGATCCCTAAATTGTTAAGATAAAATATCAGTAAGTCCAATTATTTCTGTCAGCAGATTAAGCATAAGTAGTCTCAGTATTTGTTCTGTATAGTATTCAGGCATATTTTCACGAGTTAAAAAAATCAGAAACAAAAATTTAAATGTAATTAAATTTCAAAAGATATTCAACATCATTAAAAAGCTAAACCAACTGCATATCTATTTCATGTTAATTAAAACTACATTAAATAAATACTACACACTGTTAAAAAAATTCTGAAATTCACGAACATTTTTTTCCTGAATTTCACAGAAAAGCTCCCTTTTAACAACAAAAGGGTATTTTCCGTTACAAATCACAAAATTCTATCATATTTCCTGAAAATAACGAAACGGATGGAAATAAAAACAAAAAACGGAGACACTCCGTTGTGCGGGAAGCTCCATGTCCGAGCGGTCAAGGCACCATACCGCTAATCGCCTGAGAGCGCAGATTGTAGGTTCGAGTCCCTTTGGCGCCATGGAATAATGAGACATAAAAAATTCCTTTTAAATTACATTTTTTCTGTTTATTTTTCTCTTTTTTTTCTTATTAAAAATCTTTTAATTTATTAGCCGAAAAATAAATAAATAAAGAAATAAATAGTGTACGACAATTTAAAAAAAATGTCTATATATATATATATATTGTAAAAAAATTGTTAATAAAAAAAATTTTATAAAAAAAAACAGTGGTTTTAAACAGTGATTTTTTTTAATTTAAACTTTTTAAAAAATTAAAAATGATTTTAAAAAATAATAAGTATTATGCATCAGTCTAAAATAATCCATTTACAAACATTCTAAGGAATATATTTGAAAAGAAATCTTTAAAAAGCACAACAGATTTTCCCAGTAACTCATAAAAGACATACTTTGTACCGTTTACCCTCAGCAACTTTGGCTCTGTTCGTAAGAATTTATTCCGCAGTCTGAAGGTCCCGAGTTCGATCCTGAGGACGGCGTGAACTAAATTATCCAAAGTAACAATTAAATAAAATAACATAGCAGCTTAAAATCCCTCGGTGATTTCGAATTCTTTGAAGATTAATCGGTAAATCATTTTTAAAAATTATATTAAATTATTACTATTATAAATCAAACTTTGTAACGTAAAGTTACTGATTCTTACACCGGAGTTTTCCCTTCTTGTATTTCCCACAACGGAAAATCTACTAATGGAACGGTAAAAGTTCGGCTACATTGCTGCCGGTAGTTTCACCTGGAATTCACAGATTTATTTTTAACAGTGCATAAACTACAATAAATAAATATCTATTAAAATCCATTGGTAATAAAAGATAAAACATCGACTTCATATTAATATTATCAAAAATGACTTTATCTTTTATGACATTTAAAAAAAAATGCCTAGCATATATGAAATGTAAATAATGATTTGTCGCTTATTTTTTATAAGTTGCTAATGTTTTTAATTTTATATTATAGTATGTTTCTTTTAAGTATAACAAAAATAAATAAATAAATAAATAAATTTTCCAAAACAGTACACCATCAAAAAGGGATATTAATAATTAAAAAGTGTATAAAGCTTGATAAAACAAGGGAATGAAAAATGTATGTTGAACATAAAATGAGTTATCCAAGTTTTCTTGTCAGAAGACGAATTTAATTATAAAACCCAAAATGATGCTTATCAATGTCACAAAAATGCGTTAACAAAAATAAAATTTTAAACATTTCAAGTACACTTACTTTATTAGCAATAAATTATGTCAATGGAATGCGTAAATATTCCATGTTAATTATAAAACTATATATGAATTATATTTTTCAAAATCCATTAGTAATGAAACATTAAAATATTTTCTTCACATAAGTTTTACAGAAAATTGAGCTCTATTTTATGTCATTTTGATAAAATAAATTTTTAAAATATATGGTATGTAAATAATGATCTGCCACTTACTCTTAATAAGTTGTTAGTATTTTTGAATACGTTAATCTAGCTACAAGAAACTTTAATGTTAATATGAAACAGCACATAATGACGCATATAATAAAACACAAAACTAAAATAACACATAAAACACATATATAAAAACATATAAATAGGAAACTCAAAAATACATAAAATGTTATATGTATATATATATATATATACATATGTTTTATTTCATTTTATACATATATATATATATATATATGTATTTATATATATATATATATATATATATACACTTTTTTTTCCTTAAATAATTATAGTCCTTAAATACACTTCTCAAAACAAGTAAAGGATATTGCATTTTTAGGTGGATTTTGTATCTGGGAAACTTTTTGGATGATTGATACATGTCGACAGACATAGTAGGTTATATGAGAATAAATTACACATGTTTGGCAGAAAAAATGCATTTTATTGCGCATTTGTGTACAAAAGGAAAAAAAAACACAATTTTGCATATGAGAAAAAAAGAATAAGAAAAGGTGTTTTCTTCAAAGAAAATCATTTTCAGTTGGGGGTATGGTTTCCACGGGCGGCCAGCAACGTTGAACACCTTTGAGGCATGGACTCAATGAGGCTATTAATGACGAGTTGGGGTATTCTGCCCCACTCTTCCAGAAGAACTCTTTCCAGTTCTTGGAGAAATTGTGGGGGTTGTTGGCAGCCAGAAACTTGTCTTCCTAGAGCGTCCCAAACGTGCTTGATTGGATTCATGTCTGGAGAACACGCTGGCAATTCCATTCGAACGATTCCTTCCTCGAAAAGGAAATCCTCTGCCAGGTTTGCACGATATGGCCTGCAGTTATCGTACATTAAAATGAAGTTATCTCCGATTGTTGCAGCGTAAGGGACTACAATAGGTCTGAGTATCTCATTCCTATACCGGCGACCAGTCAGAGCTCCATCTCGAATGATGTAGAGGTCAGTGCGCCCGTCAATGGAGATGCCACCATACACCAACACTCTTCCACCGCCAAATCTGACACTTTCGTGCACGAACGCAGGATTATTCCTACTGCCACGGTCCCTCCAGATGAAAAACGCCTATTATTAGGATGCACAGAAAAAACGGGACTCGTCAGGAAACAGAATATTGCTCCATTCATTTCTCCTCCAGTTGTCATGCTCGGTTGGCCACTCCCTGCGGTCGCGACGATGCCTTGATGTTAATCTAGCACATACCATCGGTCGGCGAGCATACAGACCTACAGCATGGAGCCGGTTTCGGACAGTCTGACTTTAAATCGTGGTGCCTGTACCTGAGCGAAGGTGTTGTTGGAGAAGAGTAGCTTTCATGTTTCGGTGTCTCCGAGCTGTTAACGCTAAATACCGATCTTCATTGGTCGTTGTTGCCCGTCTGCGACCTTGCCCTGGTCTGCGGCCGGCACATCAACTCTCCAAACAACGGTTCCAGATCCTGGAAATGACACTTTGTGACACTCCAATGGCTTGCGCTACTTCAGCTTGAGTTTGCGCCCCTTCTAACCTACCAACAATTCTCCAAGCTTCTGAATCTGTCAAATGACTTCGCTGAGACATCGTACTCATCGAAACAAAGCAATCACTGAATGCCGATCATCCTTGTCTTCATTCTCTTTTATCCAGTTGAAAGTCAAATTTCATTCGCTGCCGCTGAATCGACGTTTTTGACGTCGAACTCAAAATTTGCATACGCCACAGTTTGAAAACCAGAAAAATTTGCATTTTTGATTCTCTTCTATTTTCGGCAAAAAAATTTCGTTTATATCTTTATTTTATATAAAACTTCAAATATCCTTTAATTGTTTTGAGCAGTGTATTACATTATGATACATAATCAATGATACATATTCAATCTATTTTTCTTTATTGAGTCACATATTTTATTTTACAGAAATTTATTTTAATAATTACGTATTAAAATGGCAAATATTCGAAAACTAACCTGCTTCCTTTAAGCATAAAAAATCGATTAATTTTTTTTAATTTGTACAGGGTCAAAAAAGAAAAAAAAACAATGAATAATGAATAAATCTTGACTAAATAAATGAAAGAATAATTTATATAGAATATAAAATGAAACATCCAATTTTTCTTGTCGGAAATAGGATTTAATTATAAAATCCAAAATGCCTTAACAGAAATAAAATTTGGAACATTTCAAGTATACGTACTTCATTAGCAATAAATTATGTCGCAGAAGTGAATACATGTTTAATATTAATTATAAAAGTGCATTAAATATATATCTTTGAAAATCCATTAGTAATAAAAGAAAAATTTCTTCTTTATATTATACTTATTAAAAATG
Source organism: Maratus speculifer (assembly GCA_964019185.1). Lineage (NCBI taxonomy): Eukaryota > Metazoa > Arthropoda > Arachnida > Araneae > Salticidae > Maratus > Maratus speculifer. Next base: position 151,169,869 of record OZ025302.1, read on the forward strand.
GAGCATCATCGAAAATGTATGATACGTAAATAATGTCCTATCACTTACTTTTTTTATACGTTCATATTATTTCTTAATATGGTAATGTAGTCGCTAAACTTTTAATATTAATATGGAATAACACATAATAAAGCATATAATAAAACATAAAAAACATATATAAAATACATAAAAACAGGAAGCGAAAAAATATATGGAATATAAATAATGATGTGATCATTTATTTTTTAAGGGTATAATATTTTCAGTACGTTAGTATAGCAACAACAACACTTAATAATAATATGAAATAATGCCTAAAAAACAGAATAAAACATATAAAACTTAAAAATGAAATAAAACTCCAAAAATATAAAATATGAAAAAAAAACCCGTATATAAATGTATATATATACTTTTTTTTCGTTTGGTATATAGAATACATGTTTTTTTATTCATTAGAATGTATAATTAATTCATTTAATATGTTCTAGTGTTTTTCTTTTATTCTATTACGCATTTAAGTTTACAGAAATTTATTTTAATAAATCTCGTTACGTGTTTAAATGGCATTTGAATTAGACGAAAACTAATACGCCTAGAATAGTAAAAAAAAGAATTATTTTTTATAAAACAGTATACAGTCAAAAAGTTTCAATTATGAAGCGTATAAAGCTTGACAAAACAAGTGAATGAATAATGTGTGTTGAATATGAAATGGAGTATGTAAGTTTTCTTCTCAGAAGTAGAATTTAATTATAAAATCTAAAATGACGCTTTATTATTGTCACAAAAATGCATGAACAGAAATAAAATTTGGAACACTTTACGTATACTTACTTCATTAGCAGTTAATTATGTCAAAGAAATGAATACACATTTCATGTTAATTATAAAAATACGTTAAATATGTCTTTCAAAATCCATTAGTAATAAAACATAAAATATCTACTTCATGCTAATCTTATAGAAAATGAAGTTCTCTTTTATGTCATTTTTTAAAAATAAATTGTCAAAAACATATGCAATGTAAATAACAATAAGTCACTTATATTTCATAAGATGATAATATTTTTTAATATGTTGAAATACCTGCAACAACATTTAATGGTTATATGAAATAAAACATAATGATGAATATAATAAAACATAAAAATAAAATATAACATAAAATACATACATAAAAACATATAAATAGAAAACTCAAAATACATAAAATAAAATTAATAATCAGTCACTTATTTTTTTAAGTTAATAATACTTTCAATACATTAATATTGCAACAAAAACACTTAATACTAATATAAAATGAACCATAAAAATATAGTAGCAAAAGCCATGCTTTGTTTGGATTCGCGAAGCATTATTTTATAAAACAGATATTTGAAAGTAAAAATATTTTTTAATGTTATTTTTGCATGTTTATTAAACAAAAACGTTATTTTATGTTTTGGCGAATTTTAATTTTGTATTTATGATGTAAGACTGGCATAATAATATATTTCTGAAACAAACTTTTACAAAATATTTTTAAATTTTCAACTAAAAGCTCTTTTAAAGATGTTTTTACAATATACATTAACCACTGGTGTTTTTTAAAGTTGTTTGAAATATGCATGTTTCCAATCTTTGTAATTAACATCAAATAATCTTTGATAGCTATTTTAGAATAATATATTTGATAAGAGCTTGAAGAATGTTGCTTCGTCAAAATCCTATTTTCTGGAAAAACATTTGGAGTCTGCTCTCGTTGATACTATGAATTTTTAACTTTTTTAACTGTAAAACTTTTTTTTCTAATTTCTTCGTTAGTATACATGTTAGCGTATCAGAATTTTTGATATTGTAGAATTTTTCTTAAGGAAAATTTCTATTGAATGCTTAATTTTCAAGGATTTTCACTCTTGACAACGTTACGTACGTTTTTAAGCCAACTGGTGTCTATATATCCTCAATATCTACAACTACTCCATCTAATGTTAAACCTTGGGATTTATGAATTGTAACAGGAAAAGCTAACTGCAGAAGAAATTCTTTCCTTGAGCAATTTATGCTTCCATTTTTCCAGAATTTAATTATTGGGGGAATTGGTACGCAACAATTCTTATAAGTTAAATTATTGTAGTATTCAAATTTATCCATGATTATTCGCGATATCTGGTTTGGTGGCTTGTGATTTTATTTATTACGTGCAATAAAGTCTAAAGTCCCGTTCACTAAACCTTTTTCGGTCCACAAATAAGAACGTAACATTACTTTAGATCCAAATGATAAAGTAAGAAATGGTTAAAGTCAATTTGTCGTTTCTGAATCGTCCAACTTTGCTTTAGTACAATTGTAAAGAGCTTGAATCGAGGCAACAATTTCACGCTTCAATTCTTTTAATTTTTCATTTATATAACAAATTTAACAATTAATTTTATTTGTTTACAATTCTTTTGTTGCCACTTTACAAAAAAAATCCACAATACAATTTTTTAAAAATGTTTAAGTGTCATCTGTGCAAACGATTTTGCTGAATAATGAAAACATATTTTATTTATTAAATTAATCATGATTCTATCTATAATTACTTACTCCATGATTTATATTTTTTCTGAAAATATACGCGTTTCATTTTTTATTTATTTGCTAAAATGCGTCCGTATTGGAAATGCATGTAAAATATATTAATTAAAATATTAATTTTTTTAACGGTTTACTGTAAAAAAATTATATTGTGCAAATCTGCAGATCATAATTTATTTTTGTGTTTAATTTGAAGTTAAAATATTCAATAGTTTTTTTGTAAAGTGTACGACAAAATGTAATTTAAGTGGCCTAGTAGAGGATTCGCTTCGCTCATCCTAATAAAAGAACAGAAAAAAACCCATAAAAATATAATAAAACACAAAAAACATAAAAATGAACAAGTATACATATATATATATCTACACTGTTTATTGTTCCTTAAATAATTAGAATCCATGTACATTATATTACATTATGATGTATAAATTTTTCATTTAAAACTTTCAATCTATTTTTCTTTATTGAGTCACATATTTAATTTAACCGAAATTTATTTTAATAATTACGTATTAAAGTGCCAGATATTAAAAAGCTAACATGCTTCTTTTAAGAATAACAAAATCGATTAAATTTTCTAAAAAAGTACATGGTCAAAAAAGTAAAATAACAATTAAAATTGAATAAAACTTGACTAAATAAGTGAATGAATAATTTATATAGAATATGAAATGAAACATCTTAGTTTTCTTGTCCGAAGTAGGATTTATTAATGAAATCCAAAATGACGCTTTATCAATGTCACTAAAATGCATGAACAGAAAAATAATTTGGAACATTTCAAGTATACTTACTTAATTAGCAACAAATTTTGTCAGAGGAATGAATACATATTTTATGTTAATTATAGAACTAAATTAAATATATATCTTTCAAATTCCATTAGTAATGAATGTGAAGTTTTTTCGACGGTCAGGGGGTTAATATTAATATGAAAAAACACATAATAACGCATATATTAAAACATAAAAAACATGTATAAAAACATAAAAACAGAGAACGCAAAAATGTATGAAATGTAAATAATCATGTGTCACTTACTTTTTTTAAGGTTTTAATATTTTCAGTATGTTAATATAGCAACGACAACACTTAATGATAAAATGAAATATTCTATAAAAATATAGAACAAAACATAAAAAACTTAAAAAGGAAAGAAAACATCAAAAACATAAAAATTGAAAAACAGCATATATATATATATATATCATATTTATTCTATTTATTAAAATATATAATTAGTTCATTTTATTTGGTCTAGTGATTTTTCTTTTACTGTATTATATATTTAATTTTAACAAGGTTTATTATAGTTAATCTTGTCACGTGTTAAAATGACATTTGAAGTACACAAGGACTAATACGCTTCTTTAAAAAAATATATATATATATTTTTCAAAACGGTATGCAATCAAAAAGAAAAGAAAAAGAATCGATTAAGAAGTGTATAAAGCTTGACAAAACAAATCAATGAATAATGTATGTTGAATGTGAAATGACACATCCACGTTTTCTTCTCAGAAGTAGAATTTAATTATAAAATCCAAAATGACTCTTTATCAATGTTACAAAAATGCATGAACAGAAATAAAATTCGGAACATTTCGAGTATACTTACTTCATTAGCAATAGATAATGTCACAGAAGTGAAAACATATTTCATGTTAATTATACAACTACATTTACCTTTCAAAATCCATTAGTAATAAAACAAAAATTTCTTCTTCCTATTTAATCTTAATGAAAATGAAACTCTTTTTTATATTATTTTTATAAAATAAATTGTCGAAAATGCATGATATGAAACTAATGATCTGTCATTTATTTTTTTATAAATTTATAATATTTTTTAATATGTTTATATAGTTGCTAAACCTTTAATATTAATATGAAATAACACATAATAACGCATATAATAAAAGATAAAAAACATAGAAACAGGGAAATCAATTAAGATTTTCTAAACAGTTTACAGTGTCAAAAAGAAAAGAAAAAGAAATAATTAAGAGGCGTATAAAGCTTGACAAAACAAGGGAATGAATAATGTGTGTTGAATAAGAAATGAAATATCTAAGTTTTCTTGTCGGAAGTAGGATTTAATTATAAAGTCCAAAATGACGCTTCATCAATGTCACAAAAATGCATGAACAGAAATAAAATTTGGAACATTTCAAGTACACTTAGTGAATTAGCAATAAGTTATGTCACAAGAGTAAATACATATTTCGTGTTGATTATGAAACTATATTTAATATATATCTTTCAAAATCCATTAGTAATGAAACAAAAATTTCTTTTTCATATTAATCTTATTGAAAATGATGATCTCTTTTATATCATTTTTATAAAATGTATTGTCGAAAATAATGATCTGTCGCTTAATTTTTTTATAAGTTTATAATGTTTTTTAATATGTTAATATTGTTTCTAAACCTTTAATATTAATGTGAAATAATACATAATAACGCATATAATAAAACTTAAAAAACGTGTATAAAAAACGTAAAAACAGGGAACGCAAAAATATATGAAATGTAAATAATGATGTGTCACTTATTTTTTAAGGTGATATTTTTAGTACGTTAATATAGCAACAACAACACTTAATGATAACATGAAATAATGCATAAAAAATAGAATAAAACATAAAAATCTTAAAAATGAAATAAAACATCAAAAACATAAAAAGCATATACATATATACACTGGTGGACAAAATTAAGAGATGGAATGCATTTTCCCAAATATCTCGGCCCCACCAGTGGCCGCGAGGTTCGGACCTCTCAACTGGTAGACGGCAGGTGCTGGGTTCAAACCCAATCGCGGCTGTCGGCCTAACCGTTCGGAGTTTTCGTGGTTTTCTTCGAACCTTACGTAAATACGGGTTAGGTTCCCTTAGAAAGACCCCCACGAAGGGCACTCCTCCCTAGTCCTATATCCCTAGCGCAGATAATCGGACGTCAAAAATCAACCAACCAACCAACCCAAATATCTCGAGAAATACTGGATACAAATAAATGAAAATTGGTATGAATATAACTTATAGTATGACAATAATATGTGCAAAGTATCATTCATTGACAAGAGTTACTGGCAACAGTCCAATGTGGACTGAAATTCATGATGAAAGATGACAATGAAAGTAAGGCTTGTATGGTGTGTGGTCGCCTCTAGTATGGTGTGTGGTCACCTCTGACAGATAGACAGCATGCACAACGAGTATGCATACTGTTAATAAGAAAGTTAAGGTTTGCTTGTGGAAGAATCTCCCACTCTTCCACCAGAGCAGTTTTTAACTCCGGAATGGCTCTGGGTGAGGGTTGACGCCTCGCAATAGCCCTTCCAAGAGCATCCCAAGCATGTTCAATGCGGTTAAGGTCAGGAGATTTGGCTGGCCAATCCATTCGATGAATATCCTCGCTTTCTAGATACTCCTCAACGAACGTCTACAGAGGCACAACTGTCTAGGGACCTTGCTGCTGCCACAGGAACATTAGTTTCAAGGAAGACTGTTACCATGTGGCTTGGTGAAAGATGATTGTATGCCAGGAAGCGCGCCATTTGCATCCCACTCACTCCTTTCCACAAAAGAGAGCGTGCACAGTGGTGCAGCAAACACCAACACTGGACACAGCTCCAATAGGCTAATGTTCTGTTCACAGATGAGTCCAGATTCAGTCTTCAACCTGATTCTTGGCGAATATTCATATGTAGCGAACCTGGGACCTGATACTATCCCAGTAACATCATTGAAAGGGACCATTATGCTGGTGGAGGACTGATGGTTTGGGAAGGGATCATGCAAAATATTCGCACACCGCTCCATGTGTTTCACACTGGTTCCGTGAATGCCCAGAGATACAGGCAGGATATCCTACAATCCAACGTGCGTCTTTTCAGGAGTGCTGTTGGCCCTGAATTCATTTTTATGGACACCAATGCCCGACCACATAGGACTCGCCTGGTTGAGGAGTATCTGTAAAGCGAGGATATTCATCGAATGGATTGGCTAGCCAAATCTCCTGACCTTAACCCCATTGAACATGCTTGGGATGCTCTTGGAAGAGCTATTGCGAGACGCCAACCTCCACCCAAAACCATTCCGGTGTTAAAAACTGTTCTGGTGGAAGAGTGGGAGAGTCACCCACAAGCAATCCTTAACTCTCTTATTAACAACATGCATACTCGTTGTGCTTGTTGTCTATCTCTCAGACGTGATCACACACCATACTAGAAGCGACCACATACCATACAAGCCTCACTTTCATTGCCATCTCTCATCATGAATATTAGTCCACATTGGACTGTTGCCAATAACTCTTGCCAATGAATGGTACTTTAATTTTTACTTTGCACATATTATTGTCATACTATAAGTTATATCCGTACCAATTTTCATTTATTTGCATCCAGTATTTCTCGAGATATTTGGGAAAACGCCTTCCATCTCTTAATTTTGTCCACCAGTGTACATATACTTGTATATATATGTGTGCAAAAAAAAATCACCATTTTCTAGATTCGATTTCTCTCTAAACTCTTATAAGAATATACTTTCATTATTATTTCAGTAATATACTAATATTTAGTTCTCGGCTAAAGTTCCCTTTTGTCTTTAACTCAGCATAGTATATTATTTAATTTCTTAAAAAGAACTCAATTGTATTACTTAAATGTCAATCTCTTATTTAGAAATATTAAATTTATTCTATTAGTCCATTTCTCCTTTTTAGAATAAAAAATATTTGTCAAAAGCTTTATTTTTGTTTTATTTATTTTATTAAAATATCATTTGGACAATTCCATAAAGATTGCACTTACGGACTTTTCACTTCAGTTTAATTTTGTAAACTGCCGCGATTGGTAAAAGAATGCGATTATGAAGCTCTTCTTACTGGCCAATGAAAATGTTAGAAATTTTCTACCCATATCTTCTGATTCCATTGATTGGTCTTTTCATGCTTAAGTTACATGCTTGAGTCAACAGGGAGCCCGGGCAAGAGTCTCTGAGTTACGAACAAAACTGGAAGATGGGCGGAAAAAAGAACAGACTTGACTGGCCTTGTAACTGTTTAACAACCCGCGCTAATTACAATATTTTCGAATGTTATTTTGAGTTGCGATGTATTCCGAGCTGTGTATTTTCAAAGACCTCATTTAGTTTCCTTATTAACTGCCGTGACACTGATTTGGAAAAGAACTGTTTACCTGTTAAAATGCATTTTTTGATGGAAATGATTGAAATAAGAACATTTTTGTATTTATTCTCGAATGATGGAGATTGGAATGATGTGTGGAGTAGCAAGTGAAATTGGACAATAATAAAGATTGATTTCTCGTATATCTTTTATTCTATTGGAGAAACCACCCAGTGGATTCGCCCATCTGCCTTTATGTGCAGGCCACGACATAGATGGAGTTCAGTTGTTCTTTAACTGAGAATAAAAAAAAATTAAATTAGCTAGCTATATTATGAAATAATCCGTTCCTTCTGTCGTTTAACCAGATGTTCTTTCTATGATCACACCGACGCCTTTAAAGAGTATTTATATACATATTATGTACTCTTTACTTTTCCTTGGGTAAATAGAATACATATTTATTATATTCATTAAAATCTTCACCATCATTTGCATAATTGATTCATTTAATATGTTCTAGTGATTTTTCTTTTTCAGTATTTCATATTTAATTTTATTGAAATGTATTTTAATAAATCTCGTAACGTGTTAAAATGGCATTTGAAGTACACAAAAAGTAACACGCGTCTTTTAAGAATAAAAAAATCTATTAAATTTTTCAAAACAGAATGCAGTCAAAACGAAAAGAAAAATAAATATTTAAGCAGTGTATAAAGCTTGACAAAACAATTGAAAGAATAATGTATGATGACTATGAAATGAAATATCCAAGTTTTCTTCTCAGAAGTAGAATTTAATTATAAAATCTAAAATGACGCTTTATCATTGTCACAAAAATACATGATCTGAAATAAAATTTTAAACACTTTAAGTATAGTTACTTCATTAGCAGTAAATTATGTCAGAGGAATGAATACACATTTCATGTTAATTATAAAACTACGTTAAATATATGTCTTTCAAAATCCATTAGTAATAAAACATAAAATATATACTTCATGCTAATCTTATAGAAAATGAAGTTCTTTAAGAAAATGAAGTGAATGCTTTGATTTGACATTTTTCTTGTTTTAGATTGCCTGCAGAGAAATAATTTTTCAGCTTACAGTGCAATATTTTAAAGATTTTTCGAAGTAAATTTTTCGAATTTCGAAATTTCAAAAATTTAATTAAAAAAAACTATGAAATATGGCACTTTAAGCCGAAAAACAAATTCTCTGGCAGCAATCTAAAGCAAGAAAAGCAAGAAAGCAAATCAAAGCATTCTTTGCAATCAGAACTCAATCTTTTCAAAATATTGACCGTTCGAAACTTTTGTATAAGATTTGTACAGCTTACCTGATAAACAAACCATTTACTGCATAATTCTATTGATCTTTGTTTTTGAGAAATTTAATTTTGAAATCAGGGTGTTATTTGCTGGGCACCCTGTATAAAGATTTACATTCTTTATCTTTCCTTAAATAATTAGAGTCCATATATATTATATTACATTATGATGCATAATTTATTCATTTAATTCTTTCGTGCAATTTTTCTTTTATTGGGTTGCACAATTAATTTTACCGAAGTTTATAATTTATTTTAATAACTCTCGCCTGGTGTTATAGTGCCAATTGAAGTATTAAAAAAAATATTATGCTTCTTTTAAACATAACAAAGTCAATAAAATTTTCTGAAACAGTACACAGTTAAAAAAATTAAAATGTGAATAAAGCGTGAAAAATAAATAAATAAATAAATAAATAAATAAAATTGCACGTTGATTATGAAATGAAACATACAAGTTTTCTTAACAAAAATAGAATTTAATTATAAAATCCAAACTGACTCTTTATCATTGTCACAAAAATTCATCAAATAAAATAAAAAATAGAACTTTTGAAGTATACTTACTTCATTAGCAATAAATTATGTCAGAGGAATGAATATATAATTCATGTTAATTTTAAAACCACATTAAATATATATCTTTGAAATTCCATTAGAAATAAAACTTAAAATATCTTCTTCAAATTAATCTTATACAAAATGAATTTGTCTTTTATGTGTTTTTGGTTTAGGCCTCCAGGGTTGTCAAAAATTTAGGAAATATATATAATGATATGTAACTTATTTTTTAAGTTGATACTTTTTAAATGAGTTAATACAGCTTGTTTAACTCTTACTTTAATATTAAATAAGTTGCTAAGATGGTTATTATATACATGAATTTATGCCAAATACGAAAACTTTAACACTTTTATAAAACACATTTGTTTGGGTAAGTTGGAAGTATAATAAATAAGATGGAATCAAAATCTAATGCCAAGTGATAAATATACAGGGTGTCCCAGGATTATTGGGACAGACATTAAGAGGAGGTAAGTGCCATCACAAGGATTCAGATTTGTAGGCAACACATGGTCGGAAACACTTTCCCGGCGTGGTATAACGACACAAAACACAGAAAAAACCGGACACATGGACTTTACATCAAAATAATATATTATCTTCTTTAAGTCTCTTATCTATTTTCACGAAAATATAAAGTAATTATTAAAATCACGAAATTTTCATTAACCTTCCTAAGGTATTTTGGTCTTTTTAGACCCGTATACTATTTATTTCTTTTAACTTTATTATATATACACATTTAAATTTTTGTGAAAATTTTTAAATGATCAATAAATCATTTATGTGAAAACCTTTTTTGCTCTTGTTTCTTTCGACAGAAAGTTTGTTTCACTATTGGCTACAAATATGCAAAATATGTAGTGCTATATGGCCTGTGCTTCTATCATGGTTCTCGTGTCTTCTTTCTTGCTTTTTATTTACAATGTTCACAGAATGCGTCAAAGAAAAGTTTTTTAACTGCTGATATTTTATAACGTGTTTCGTTATAAGCATTGCAATGTTTATGCACGATATTTCAAATCGAGGACTTACGAATGAAGAAATCGGCGAATTAGGCGAAGGCGAAGTCAATTGAGAAATCAACAAACATATTTCTAAAACGAATTATCATCGCATGATGAAGATGAAAAACATTATCAGCCAGCTTGTCTAATCTCACTTTATATAGTAATGATAGTATAGTTATGAGGAAATCAAAACCATAGGCCGTTTGTGGAGTGGAAGGCGTAAATCTGAAAACGATTTGAGAATCACTCAACGGTCAATGGGATACGCCGCATCTAGAATTTGAGACAAATATTCTGTGTTCATGTTGTTTGTTTTTTCCAAAAATAGTAAATATCATACTAAGCATGATATTTCAAATCGAGGATTTACTAATGAAGAAATCGGTGAATTAAAGGAAAGGCGAAGTCAATTCAGAAATCAACAAACATGTTTCTAAAACGAATTATCATCTGATGATGAAGATGAAAAACTTTAATAACCAGCTTGGCTAATCTCGGCTCCATATAGTTAAGATGGTAAAGTTGTGAGGAAATCAAAACCACATGTTGTATGTGGAAGGCGTAAATCTGAAAAAAAATTTAAAATTACTCAACGGTCAATGGGATACGCCGCATCTAGAATTTGAGACAAATATTCTGTATTCATGTTGTTTGTTTTCTCCAAAAATAGTAAATATCATACTAACTAATATTAATATATAATGAAAAGAGACATTTAGTGACATTTGAAAGAACTGAGTATTATTGATTATGAAACATTCATTGGGTCTTTGCTGCTCTGTGGGATACATAAATCATGTAACGGATTACAAATAATTTTTGCGATTCTACAACTAGACGTAAAATTTTCAGAAACATTATGTTTATGACAAAAATTAATTTAATAATTCGATGAAAAAATTCTTTAATTTGATGACCGATGTTGTATAATACTGAAATGTGCATTACTGTAGAAGAACATTTGGTAGCTTTCCAAGAAAAATATCCCTTCCGCCTATACATATCCAGTAAATCAGCAAAGTACGGTATGATATTTTGGGTACTTAGTGACGACCCAACCAGTTATCCTGGGTGTACATCTACACATTGAAAGTGTACAGGTTCTACACAGGTATAAAACTGATATCTCAGATTTATCAGTGATCTCATGTAAAGCTCAAAGAAATATAATGTAACATGTGATAACTTTTTCACATCTTATTAATTTTGACGGATTCTTCCGAGAAACAAAAACAACTATTAAATAACGATTGGAATAACGGGAAAAAAAGACAAACCAGAAAATTATCCACATTTGCCTGGAAAAGGGGCCTAAAACTATACGTATCAATTCACATTCATAAAGAACAAGACTTCTATATCGTTCTTCCCAAAATGAGGCAAGTGTGTAGTCCTTTAGGGCACTGTTCACCATGACAAGAAAATAATAGACATACAAAAAGAAACTTCAAATCATTTTGTAGTATAACTGCATACAAGTTAAGGTATACACTTTAGATAAATTGGTCTGAAGGTTCACTATTATTGGCTGAAGATCATGACATATATGTATCATACAAAAAATTAAAAATAATAATTGGGAGAAAAACAAGGAATTTTCCTGAAAACTTAAAGCGCTATGAAACACATCGTAAAAAGTCAAATGTGCTTTCCATATTAAGTAAAATCGCCAATATTTTGTGGTCAGCTCCATTTACATATACAAATGAAACTCTGCATAATTTTATTTAAAATAAAAATAAATGGATAAGTTAAAGAGAGTTTAATTCAGAAATATTATGATAATACTTAAAATTTTAAATACTTTTGAAAATACATTTTTCTCTCATTTATATTCAAGTACATAAAATTCGATGAACAGTTTTAGTTTCATATGCAAACCAAACTGTCTTAAAAATATTTTTGTATTTTAACTGATATGGATTGCTAATGATGCTTTTTAAGAAATTCTTCACAGAACATAAAATTTTTGGGAAAATTCGTTATTTTACTGGCAATTATTATTTTTTAATTTCTTGTGTGATAAATACATGCCCTGGTTAATATATTGTGTCCTTAGGTAGTATTTAAAATACAATTTATAAAGTTTGAAAATTCCTGATAAACTAGTTATGACCTTAATGTGTATTCAGTTGTAAGATTCTTTATAACGCTTAAAATATTCAAGAAAATTTCTTATTTATTAAAAAAAATTTTTTTTGTGTGTATGATAAATACATGCTATAAATAATATAGTGTGCTGTTGAATAATATTAAAAGTGCAATTAAATAAAGACATGAATCGAAGATTCCTTTTATCCTTAAAATATTCAAAAATTCGTATTAAAATATTTGTATAATAAATACTTGAAACAAGATATCTCGATTGAAATTCAAACTCTCTCATAAACGTTTCGCTATCTCTAATTTGAGCTCGATAATATTTAAAATTATAAAATTCCCCGTGGATTCTTTTAATCTGTGAAGCGAATATCATTCAGTATCTGATTTAAGAAATATAAGATCATCGAACGAGAACATGATATTTTCCCTTTTGATTTCGTTATCAGCTCAAAGCCATCCTTATCCGATTTTAAAATTTTAGGCAAGGCTCCAGGGAAGAAACGAAAGATTAATGTATTATCAGATATCAAACACTGTAACAAAGATTTAAAGGAAAATATATCTGTAATAAATTACTATCCGTCAAATTAGGAAATATTTCCTGGAAAACTATTTTATCGGAGTATTTTTCAAAACTAAATAATTTTAGTATCGGAGGAATTTTGAATTGACGTTATTCACATATATTATACTATAAAATGTGCAAAAATTTTGTGTGTTTGTAAATTTTATCTTAAAATTGGCTCTAACAATTTTAACAAAATTTAGTATTTTGCCATTTTAGGGTACAGGAATATCATCGGGTTTGGTCACATGTTCGTGAAAGTTCGAAACGTGGATCCTTCTAAGTCAGAATGTGTCAGGATCAAGTTTATTACATCTTCTAATCGATTTTAAAGAAATTTTATATCTAATCGTTATTTGGCATAAGAAAACTGTATGGCTTGGTCACATGTTCGAGAAATTTTTATTAGTAGGTCATTTTTGGATCATTGTGGACTAAACCAATTTTATGTAAAAGACTGCTTATATGTTTGTGACTAAATTTTGTGTTCTACCGTTTTAAATTATTAAAAGTTCATTGGGCCAAGTCTTATGTCAGAAAAAAATATGATTAGTGGATTATTTTTGGATCATTATGGATCGCGTTAATTTTGTCTAGAAAATGGCGCCAACGGTTTTGAATAAATTGTGTATTCTATCGTTTAGGGGCACAAGAATACCTTTGGGCTAAGTCGCATGGTGAATAACATTCGAATAGTGGGGTATTTTGCGTCACAATGTGTCATTTTCAAACTAATTCTATCTAAAAAACACCTCAAATGACTTTGTCAAAATTTTTAATAATACCGTTTCTGCACAGTATAAGAGTATTTGTTAGGTCAAATGTGAGTGTGTAATTTTTTAGTTATTATGGGGTCAATGTAATTTTCTAGAAAACGATACGAACGATTTTGATTGTATTTTGCTTCTAACGTTAGCAGGATCGAGAAGACCACTGGGTTATTCTGCCTGTTTTTATTAGAGTCAGTTAGTGAGTCATTTTGGGTAACTATGGGTCATGGTCAAGCTAATTATATCTAAAAAAAGGCTCAAACGATTTTGACAAGATTTTTAACATACTGTTTTTGGGCACTAGAAGATCAATGGATTAGATCATATGTTCTGAAATTTCTTTTACTAGGTCATTTTTGCATCCCTTCGGGTCAATCTAATTAAATCTAAAAAGCGGCTCTAATGACTTGGACTGAATTTTATATTCCATTGTTTTATGTAGAATAGAAGGGGCACTTCGGCACGAGAAGATCATTGAGCTAGATTCTATGTTTGAGAAATTTATATCAATGTGCCATTTTGCAGCTCAAGGAAATATTATAAAAAATTACTCTAAGGATTTTGACAAAATTCTTTGTTTTTCGTTTTCAGTATCAAGAAGACCAATGGGCTAGGATGCATGTTTAAGAACATTCTATTAATAGGTCAATTTGGGTTAAAATGGGTCAGAATCAAATTAATTGTATGTGAAAAGTATCAAACGATTTTGACAAAATTTTGCATTACACTTTTTAAGGACACGAGAAGATCATTTGGCTTGATTACATGTTAGAGAAATTTCGATTACTGGCTCATTTTTGGTTATTCAGGATTCGAGTGAAGCTAATAGCATCTGGAAAACAGCTTAAACAATAGTGAGAAATTTTTCTAATATACCGTTTTCTGGTCCCAGACCACTGAACTGGATCCTATGTTTGAGAAATTTATATGATGTGTCATTTTGAGGGTACTTGTGGGTCAAACTAACTTTTTCTAGGAAACGGATTACACAATTTTAACTAAATTTTGTATAATTTCGTTTTTGATTACCAGAATACCATTGATTTCACATAATCGAACAAATTTGATTAGTGCGTCATTTTGCATAACTATGGATCAGGGTTATGAAGCCGAGAAGTTGGCAACAATCAATAAGAAGGCTATATTTGAAAAAATAATCGCTACATTCGATTGAAAAATTGACTTTTAAGATTACAAATGCCAAAATACATATTTGGCAGCAAATAAAAGAATGCCGCCAAATTTAGCTAAAAAAATTGACATTCTGAATTTGAAGAAGTGTTTTAGTCATTTTTAACAGGAATCCAAATGAATGATTATACCAATCAGAGTCGAGCAAAGAATGTGATTTGGATTGATGTCCTTTCATTGTAAATGTGCGAGTATTGTAACATTTATAAATACGTCCATACATACTTTTCATGCTAATTGTTTTTTGTAAATAATTCCGTAATAGATAACATGCTTTATAATAATAATATAGAGGGAATAATGCAGTGAAAATGTTATAGCGAGTTGAATAGAAAGTTTATTTTCAACGTCCTGGCCATAGCTTGGTCACCACTGCAACTTATCATAATGGAAACACGTGAAAATATTAAATAATGTTACAAATTGAATTTTTAATCGCCTAAGAATAAATGACAAAATTTTACAACATAATTTTTTAAACACATTAATTTTTATTTCCTATCTGTTTGTATTCATTGTCTACTCATATATATTATAAATCAATTTAATTGCAAATTTAATAAATACCAATATATAATATTTTACACTATTAATTTCAATAGAAAATATGTACGTCATTCGAAATGTAAAACACGAAACTCAAAATTTATTTATCATTTAAATAGAAATTTGGCTATAAAGCATTACTCAAATAATTTGCAATTTAACTGATTTTTAATGGTTATTTTCGTAAAAAGTTAAAATGAAACTATTATTAGATCAATTTGTCTGTCTGTTCGTCTATCACAATCATCTTTCGCTTACATTATGAAACACTGAAAATTCAAATTCTTTTAAGTAATAAAGGCTATCGACCCACATATTCCTAGTTTGTAAGCTTTCACAAATATATTTAGGAAAAAAGAATAGTGATAGTTAAATTACTCGGCAAAAATCTTTTATTTGCATATCGAGTGAAAGTTTTCACAATAACACATTGTGTTTTCGTCTCAGCTTAAAAAAAGTCCATGTAAAAATCATTATATTTTAATTTCTCTAAACTTTTCCAAAGTTTACAGCGAAGAAAGTGTGCATTACATCGGCTTACGTGATTACACGCTTAATAAAAATCTGAAATAAAACACGAATACTTAAAGTACACAAATTCTTAAAATATGTTTCATTACTTGGATGTCAAACCTCAAATTGATAAGATAATACAGATAAATAAAATTACAATGTTGAAGAAAGATTTTTTTAGAGAAAAAAAAATAAACGTGCTGTTTTCGCAGCCGTGTTACCTAATTATTAAACTAGTTTTCAAGACTTGAACGTTACGTGATAAAAAACACGTTTTGAAGGCATATTCTTGATAATTTAGCAGTTAAATAATGCATTTTTTATTTATTTTATTTATTTTAGTTTATTTATTTAATTATTTTTTATTAGTTTTACTAGGAGGAAAAAGATTTTAAAAAATAAATAGTAAAAAAAAAAAAAAAAAAAAAAAAAAAAAAGAATTGAAATTAAATGTAAATGAAAATCGCTTAAAAGTTTTAGAAAAATTGAAAAATAATTAAAAAAATAATAAAAATGAGATGGTGATTTTATGGATTTACTGATAAAACAAATTTATAAGTCAATATATCTAAAAATTTTGAATGTGACATGTCATAGAAGATCTTTTAGCAAGCAGTAGAAAATTGAATATTAAAATAATTAATGATGTATAGTAATGCTTTATATTTCTTTAAATTTTAATACAGTTTTTTTTTATTTCTAGGTGAGTAAATCTTATATATGTGTATGTTTGAAAAAGAAATTCGCCATTCTTGAAATAAAAGGTAAGAATCGTTCTATGGTTAATATAAATATTGATAAAATATGAAAGCTGACAAATTCATTCGTTGTCATGAGGGGTCTGAGTTTTGACGTTTATAAACAGCTCTTCAATGAGATTAATGTCATAAATATGTATCTTTTTATTGAATTTACTGCTGTTAAGTTTATATTTGTTTATTAATCCGTTAGGCTTACACGTAGCCTTCATAATATTATAATGATGTATTAAAGAAATTTCGTATCATAAATATATACAATTTCAATGAGTCAAAATATCAATTTTATTTACTATTCCAATAGCGAAACGCCAACTTATAAATAAGAATTCTAAAATTTAACAAATAATTGACTAAAATTTTGAACATGCCTTGTGATAAATATGCTATATTTAAAATTCTCAAGTATTAAATATTTTCGAAATTAAAGTACCTAAAGTAATTTAATTATTATGTGCGAAGATCTTTTAATTGTGAATATTATGATATAAAATTATGATACATATTTAAAAAATTCTAATTATAAAATTGCCGAACACTTTTAAATTAAATACTTTATGTAGCCACGTGTCTTAAAATAGAAAAAAAAAATAAAAGGAAAAAATACATATTACACGATAAATGCATTTAATAATTAAAAATATGTCATATACGATACAATACATTAAAATGATTTATTAGAGAATATTAATATGACGTAATATGGGATAAAAATAGAGAGAATAGCAACTTTGTTTTTGCATTACATCACTTAATGCAGCGTAAAGGCTGGTAAATGTATGCGGACAAAATTGTCGTTTTATTTTCTACAAATTACTATTCTACAAATATATTTTTTTTTAAATTTGGATTTTTTATTTATTAATATAAACAATATGCATTGTGAAATATGCAGAACAGCGTATTAAATAAAACTCCTTCCAGCCAATATCTGGAGAAAGAGGTAGCTTTCATAATCCTTATTTATTTATTTGTTTGACCTATAACCAAAGAAATAATAATAAAAAAAAACGAAAACAAGTAAGACTAGAGGCAATAGAATAGTGATAAACATACGAGTCAACTATTGGTGGTATTAATTTTCAGCTTATGTACCTATTCACATCCGGCTGACATGGGTCATTTGATTACCCTATTTCTACTCTTCCATAAAGAATTGTTTTTTTTTTTTTATTGTGGGTAATACATTAGAGTTCTAAGCCATCGGCTTTGGGGATTATTACATCATCTTAATTCAGCATCGCAATTGCACTTGGCGTTCAAACTATTATGGGTGGCAGCGAGACAATGAAAATCTAGCAAATAAGTTTTTTACGGATGGTATTCATCGAAATAACACACCCGGATGTCTGATGAAACATTTGGCGTATGTGTGCCATTGGTTGGTTGCGGTTCTTCCAAATTTCTCTAGGCAGCAGTCGTCGGTCTCTATCTTTCCGTTCCATGGGTCTTCAGACACTGGTCATATTCTGACAATCACCGCTCATCTTCTACTTCTAAATCACATAGGCCACAGTCGAGTTTGTGTAGTTAGCTCTCTAATATGTCCCTTAAGGATTGGTCTTTTATTTTTTACTTGATAATTACACCTTGATGCAGTGATCACTCTGTACTTCGTGCAATTTTGTATCCCAGTATGCCAATATTGTTTACGACAACATGTCTAATGGTGGAGAGAGTGACTTACATCAGGACCGCAGTTATCAGTATTTGAATGGATGTTCAAATATTTTTTGCTAGATAGTTTATAAATAAATTTCTATTTAAAACATTTACATTTGAAAAAAATGTCTGAACAAATATAACCCATTAAAAAAAATTGAAGGAAATAATTAAAATATTCTGTAGAAAATCTTAGGCAACTGCTCCAAAACATTACATCACTTGATGCAGCGTAAATGCTGGTAAACAAATGCAGACAAAACTTTCGTTTTTTTTCTGTACGAATTACTATTCTATAAATAGATTTCAAAAAATTAGCAATTTTTTATCAATTAATTTAAACAATATGCATTGTGAAATATACACATTAGTGTATTAAATAAGAGTCCTTCAAGCCATTGCCGGGAGGAAGAGGTAACTTTCATATTCCTTATTTATTTATTTGTTTGTCCTATAACCAAAGGTACGAAAGCAAGGAGGACTAGGGCAGAAGAACACAGTGTTAAATACACGATTCAACTATTGGTAGTATTAATTTTCGGCTTATGCATCTATTCACTTCCTGAAGACATGGATCATTTGATTACCCTATATCTACTCTTCCATAAAATAAACGTTTTTTTGTCTTATGATTGATACCTTAGAATTTTGTGCCATCGTCTTTTGGGATTATTATATCATCTTAATCAAGCAACGCAATTGCCCTTGGTGATTAAAAGCGCGACAATGAAAATCAAGCAAATGAGCTTCTTTATGGATGGTATTCATCGAAATAACACAAACAGATACTTGATGAGACTCTTTGACTATGTGTGCCATTAGTTGGTTTCGGTTATTCCAGTTTTCTCTTGGATGCAGTCGTTGTTCTCAATCTGCCAGTTTCATGGGTCCATGGATTCTGGTCATATTATGACAATCACCGCTCACCTTCTATTTATAATATAAAAAACTGTTGGGACCAGAGAGAAAAGTAGAGATCGATCTAAAAAAATGTTACAGCAAAAATTGGGAAATCTTTTCAATCTAAATATGTGCGTAGAAAAGAAATGGGATCAGATGATCTGTAAAGCTCATAAAATAACCCAAATTTTTGTTAGCTGAAAATGAGGACTGTGTGTAATCAAATGTTGTCTCTTCCATCAAAATAAAGGGGTTTTTTCTTGTGATAAATAAATAGGCAATCTATTTAGGCCTAGTGGAGTACAAAGGTATTGTTTTGTAAAGATTGCACTAACCATTTTAATTATACAGCTGTTGCCGAAGTGGTTACCTCCCATAAGATAAGCGCTGTGAGAAGAGCATTGCTATGAAGCGCGTATTACAGTAAAACATTTTACCTATTATTTAAAAACAGTAGAGTTTGACCTCTGTGGTGCTGCTATCTAGAACTCATAAGAAATGTTTAAAGTAGCCATTAGAGTAGTTTATGAAATATTCACGGAGTTTTTGTGTCTCTAAACAGGGGGAAGTTTAGGTGTTGCCGACCCAGCAACACTGCGCGTTAAAGGGTTAATGGATTGTATTCATCAAAATAACACAACCGCATGCCTGATGAGACACTTTGACTATGTGTGCCATTGGTTGGTAGCGGTTCTTCCAAAATACTCTTGGTAGCAGTCGTTGATCTCTATCTGCCAGTTTCAAGGGTCTGTAAATTCTCGTCATATTTTGACAATCACCGCTCATCTTCTACTTATAAAAGGCATAGGCCACAATCAAGTTTGAGTAGTTAGCTCTATAATATGTTCCTTAAGGATTGGCCATTTATTTGTTACTAGATTATTACACCTTTCACCGAATATGATCTCTCTGTACTTCGTACAATTTGGTATGCGACTAATGCCAATATTGTTTCCGACAGCATATTTAAAGGTGGAGAGAGTAACGTATATCAGGACCGCAGTTATCAGTATTTGAATAGGTGTTCAAATATTTATTGGTAGATATCTCATAAATAAATTTCTATTTCAAACATATAAATTTGAAAAAAATGCCTGAGCAAATGTTCCCAATTTAAAAAAAAAGAAAAAAAAATCTGGAGAAAATAATTAAAATAATCTGTAGAAATCTTTAGGCAACTGGCCCAATTAAAAAAAAATCTGCAGATAATTTTAAAGTTATCGTACATTTTTTCAGATATTTGTAAGTTAAAGCTAAATCTGCAAAATTTCTTCAGTTTCTGTAGAATATATGAAGAAACGGTCGATTTCTTCAGATAAACTTAAGATTATTTTTAGTGATTTTTTTTTCTTTTGTGAAACATATCCTCTTTATTTAACAATTTGCAATTCCTTCCAATTTTTGCCCTCATAAAAAAAATAAATCCATTTTTTTCCCGCTTTTAATACTTAAAGAAAGAAAAAAAAAGGAAAATTATTTGACAAGAAAACTAAAATAGCTGAAAATCTTCATTTATAGTTTAAATTAGTTTTGCTCGTACAGAATACCTTGAAAGATAACATTTTTGGCACATACGCAAAAAATATGAATGAAAAACTTCAAAACTTTCTAGAAATTGTAATCTATTTTCTATTTCATATCTGCATCATTAGAGGAAATCAATTTTTAACATTTTAGAGACATAATACCAAAACATAGTTTTTTTATTTAGTTAATAAAGATTTTACTCATTTTTTGCAACTGATTTTTTTTTATTATATTTTATCTTTAGATAATAATTCTTTTTTTTAATTTTACTAGGTGGAAGGTACTATATAAATTTAATTACTGTTACATTGCTATTATTATTTTGTCAGAGATGAATGAACAAACATTCAAGAGAGAATATAACTGACTTATTTTAAAGAACTTCTGCAACATTTTTTTTAAATGTAAATGGATGGAGATTGAGCCTTGTGAGCCTCTCTTTTTCCTTTGATGTTACATAATATTGTATACTCTCTCATTTGTTTTATTGATTTCCACATTGTAAAATAAGCGAGGTATAATTTGATTACAATATTTAAAATGATATAACCACGCACAATTAATTAAAGACAGCTATTTTCAAAATTTCTGTGTCATTTTATTCTGGTAAGGGGAAGTTAAAAATGGAATTTAATTACTATGTTTTTCAAGATAGTCAAATGACTTTTATGAACAATGAGCATTACTAAAATTGTATTTTTTAGAAATGTTTACATGGGCTGTCAATTACCGGAAACTGATTAATTAAACACTGTAATGAACACGGGTCTTACATTATAAAAATAAATAACATTTTCTAAATTGCTATTCGCATATAAATTCAAAATTTCTATTTCCTACAAAAATAGAAGTATATCAATATTCCGAGAAATAAAGGGTATATAAATTTATTAAATGAAGCTATATCTTAACATGTTTAAAAAAATTTTTACTGAAAAACAGAGCAACTTCCAAATATTATTTTTTGTTTCCTGATTGGTTTAATCTACAATTTCAACAATAACTTAATTTATAAAACATGTAAGGTGAATTATGCTAAAAAATATATAAACTATACTTTCGTTGATTATTTTTATCTAAACAAAAACTTTGAAGACTGTCTATCACTAACAGGGTGATAGTTCCAGACTGGTCCATTGCTGCAGTCTTGGCTTTTAACCCTAAATAATAGAATCATGATTGATTGAAAAAAAAAAAAAAAAAAAAATCGATGTTAGTACGTAAAAGGAGGATCCACATAATTGTTTGGTGTAGAGTCGGCCTCCAAGTTTTCCTGAAGGCGTGTTCTAGTTAGTTTTGAGAGTTTGTATATCGAATATAAATATAAGGGGAATACGATTAATTGCTTTTAGTTTAGATTAAACAAGTTTAGTCTATATTAGAATTGTTTGATTAGCTTTTTTTTTTTTTTTTTTTGAAAAAAACAAAACATACATAAATT
Organism: Maratus speculifer; assembly: GCA_964019185.1. Lineage (NCBI taxonomy): Eukaryota > Metazoa > Arthropoda > Arachnida > Araneae > Salticidae > Maratus > Maratus speculifer. The sequence continues at coordinate 151,192,436 of OZ025302.1, forward strand.
TAATACAAATAGGATATTAAGTCAAATGCAAATGTAGTTTTTGATTTAAAAGAATTAATTACTCATAATTTCTAGTCTGTTACGAATGGGTCACCTAACCCGATCAAGTGGATCATCTAAACCTCAGTTTCGGTTAAATGACGAAATTCATTGTTTAAGTTTTTTTTCAAAAAAAAAAAAAAAAAAAAAAAAATCTTATTTTATCTGGTTATGAATAACAATTATAAAAGCTCATATGTACGTATACAGAGACACAATTTATGAATTTATTCATTTATACGAAGGCAATTCGGAAAGTAACCTCCGTTAATGAATTTAAAAAAACTAATGAAAGGAAACAAGTTTTATTACTTACGTATGAAAGACACGTTCTTCAGCTATTCCTCAACGTAACTTCTGTATAAATTAAAACAATTACGATAACTGTAAATCAGCATTGAAAATCCATTATCACAGACTTCTGCCTCAGGCCTATGCAACTGCCATTATTTTTAAATTCAACTCGCACCACTCTTTCAACCCAAAGAATTTTAACATATTTTTCTATATAATTTGCTGATAAATGTAATATATACTCTCGTAATATTATTTTACTTGACCCACTATTTTTAAAACATTTTTGGTAGTATATTTATCAGCAAATTATACAGAAAAATATGTTAAAATTCTTTGAATTGAAAGAGTGGTGCGAGGTGAATTTAAAAATAATCGCAGTTGAATAGGCCGGCGGCAGAAGTCTGTGACGATGATGAACGACGACGTCTGTGACGACTGTGCTGATGATGTGCAAAGCTGATTTACCGTTATGATAATTGTTTTAATTAATACGGCAATTATGTTAAGAAGTAGCTGAAGAACGTGTCTTTCATACGTAAGTAATAAAACATGTTTCCTTTCATTAGTTATTTTTTTTAATTCATAAACGGAGGTTATTTTCCGAATTGCCCTCGTATTTTCTTTCATATTGATACATAAGGTGAAAACTGTGTTGTTTTTTAATAAAAATTGTAGCATGAATTTGCTTTTTTAAATATAAAAATAAAAACAGTTGAAAGGAAAATGAGTAAAGAAAACTGCAAAATACAGAGATACGAACAACTCAACAGAGTAAAATATAATTAAAAAATAAATTTATAAAAAGAAAAAGAAAATATTCATATTGGTTATGGAAATTCGAATAGAATTACAAAATGAAAATTTGTATTTTTCTAATGAGTGCCAAATAATTATAAAAGTTTATAAGCTATTTATAAAAAGACGGAATCTATGTAATGGAATTAATAAGAATTTTTAAAATTATTTTGCACTTATTTAAAAATTTTACTCATTTACATCTTCGTTAATATTGATACATAAGGCGAAAACAATTTGCTTTGTAAAAACTTTAGCATAAATTACTTTCCCAAACATAAAAATTAAAAATAGTTGAATGGAAAATAAGGAAACAAATGTAATTTAGATACAGAAAACTCAGCAGATTAAAACATAATTAAAAAATAATTTATAAAATGACACAGAAAAGATTCTAAATTGCTTATGGAAATTAGAATAGAATTACAAAATGTGAATTTGAATTTTTGTATTGAGTGCCGAACAATTATAAAAGCTCATACTTTACTTATACAGAAACGGGATTTATGTAATGGAATTAATAAAAATTCATAAGAATGTCACATTTAATTTAAAATTTTACTCATTTATATCTTTATTCATATTATACATGAAGTGAAAATGTTGTTGGTTCATAAAAACTTTTACGTATATTTTTTTCCCCAAATATAAAAACAAAAACAGTTGAATGTAAAATGAATAAACACTAGTAGTTTAGACACGAATCAAGAAAGTAAAACATAATAAAAAAATAAAATTATAAAATGAGAAAGAAAAGATTCAAAATTGCTTATGAAAATTAGAATTGAATTACGGAATGCAAATTTCTATTTTTGCCATTGTCACAAATATACTTCGTTCATAATCAAATTTGGAACATTTCAAGATACCTTATTTAAAGTATTTTTTCAAAAAATGCATACCTATTTAAAGTTAATTATAGAATCGAATTAAAGACATCTTTCAAAATCCATTATTAATAAAACACAGAAGATTTTATAAATAATTATCCAACAAATCATAACAATTCATATATTCTTTTTGTTAATGCCTCTAGAGAATTAAAAAATAAATTAAATAGAATCGCGCCACTTTTATATTAACCACTTCAAAATATTTTTTTATGTGTCAATTAAAGTACATGAATATTTCGATTAATATCAAGTAATAACTTACAGAATTATCTGAATTTTAAAAAGACGACAAGAGGAAACAAACATTATTAATTTAAGTGTCACGATATCAGCTCGTTGTCATGACTTTTTTCGAAGTGTCACATAAAAGTCATTATATAACTAGAAGGACATATGTATAATGCAGTCATCAGATATGTTTATAAATTTTAGAAAAAAATTAATCAAATGTAGAAAATTAAGAATTAAAAAACAAGTAAATTAACAATAAATTTAGAGGACAAAAAACATCATAATTTCAAATCATACTTTCTTTTCAAAAATTATTTGAATTTAAAAGGTTAAATAACATTTTGCGTTATTAGAAAAATACTTGACTGGATATAAAAAATGGAATTTTTTAATTACACTTTTTATTAAATCCCCATATGAACCAAGCTTAAATTTCTTCTAATAAAAATTGAAATATTCAAATATTTTTCAAAATTCGTGAACTGAATCCATAAATATCACTATTTTTTAATTAATGTATTCAGGTTGTAGGCAAATTTATGTATTTTAGATAAATACATGCCATCCATTTATATATATAAAAAGTACGAGTTTATCAATTTTCAATATTATTTGCAAAAGGAAGTTTCTGAACATATTCATTTTTACTTTCTTCTACCTTTACATGAAGAAAGTATTGGATTCGTGAAAATTTTCTAAATCCGGTTTTCGACAGAATTACATGTTTTAGGAGTCAGAGGATACGAAAAAAAAATTTTTTACAAAATACCTATCTATGAGTCTGGGAGTCTGTCAGTTTGTCTGTATGTAAGAGACAAAAAATTTTTGGTCGATCTATATCAAGAACTAATTAACAGAATTTCACAAAACTTTAGATTCTGTTTGACCTTAATATAAACTAGATTTGATTAGTTTTGGGTGCACATCTTTCAAGAGGTGGCGCTACTATGTTGCATTATTTACAATATCTCAGGAATTTGTGCTTGGATTTTGATAAAACTTTAATTTTAGTTAATAGTTGATGTAACATTGTGTTGATTACGATTTAGTGAAAATCGCTCAATATTTGGCATTGTCATGGTGAAATTATTCGTTATTTTTGCAATAGTTCTATCCTAAGAACAAATGCAGGAATTTCACAAAACTATAGATTCTGTGATACGTTGACTTAAACTAGATCTGACTATTTTTTTTACCCCTATCGCTCAACAGTTGACGCTGCTATGCTGCTTATTTACAATTTTTACAATATTCATATCTCAAGAACCAGTGCTTGGTTCTTTTATAAAACTTTATATTTTGTAACTACATGATATGACATGATGCTGGTTATGTTTTGGTGTAAATTGCTTAACAGTTGGCACTGCCATGGTGCATTATGCATGATTATTGCAATTATTGTATCTCAAGAACTAATACATGATTTTTTTTAAATTTCAGACTCGGTTAGTCCCTGACATAAATTGCTGCTTTTTAGCTTTTGGAGTGAATTGCCTTACAAATGGCGCTGCTTTCGATTTCTCAATTAATATATCTCAAGAACAAAAACACGGATTTTCATCAAACTTCAGAATCACTTAGTACCTAACAAAAAATTTATCCCGATTAGTTTTTTGTATCTATCACCCAACATGTGGCACTGTTATGCATTTTTTTAATTTGCAATGACTCTATCTCAAAAGCTAATGCACAAATTTTCATCAAACTTCAGATTAAGTTGTGAGGGAGTGACCTTTTGTGATAAAGGCACTTTAGCATTTTTGTGAGATCGTGACGTCAATGATTTAACATGTGTAGCGTAGAAGCGACATCTATCCTCTCTTTTACTTTAACTTTATAGAGCGTGTGTGTCTTCCTCGAATCTACAAGTTATGTCGTGGTTAGAAGCAATATGCAAATTAATAGTATCTCAGTTTGCAGCATATAAAAGCTTTGAGTGTGTGTGGAGAAGCAGAGTGAGTGTAGCGGCGCAATCCAGCTAATGAGTAGCGGCGTAAGCCGACTAGCAGTGTAGTGAGAAGCAGCATAAGTCAGCTAGTGGTGTGTGGAGTGAAGCACTGAATTGAATTGGATCGAGTTATTATTAGCCTTCAGTAAAGTAGCGAGGAGCTTCGAAGTGAGATAGCTAGCATCGTTTGCCGATTGAGTTTATTCAGAGCAGAGCTATTCAAGGAGATTGCCGTTGGTAAGATATACTTTAGTTACGTTGAGTATTTTAGGCAATAAAGAGTGTTTTACAGCCACGGGCTGTCTAATAAAACTTTTATCTAGCAGTTTAGCTGAAGTCTAAGTGAGAAGTTAGTTGGAAGTGCCCCGACTGAGTCTAGTGCCGGAGCTGCGAGTATATTGATGAGCTTAATCTTTTAGTATTGTGACTAGTTATCGAAATTGACGAACTGAAAGCTCCACTTCCCCTGAGCCCTAACAGTTTAAATAAACTGTGAATTTAACATATATCTCGAGTTATGTCTGCATTCAACCACCAGAACACCCCCAACAGGCATCCGTCCGTTACAAAGTAATAGTCAATTGTTAAAAAATAATAGTAAGTAATAGTAATAGTTAGCATAAATTGTTGCTCACCAGATTTTGGTTTAAACCACCTAACCGATGGCGCGGCCATGCTGCATTTTTCATGGGGTATTAACATACGTATGATAGAAGTAAGTTTTGGGATTGTTACATCTGGCTAGTTATAAATATGAATACGGAAATCCTTACAACTTAGTTAAACGAGTAGGAAAATTTCAATTCTTTGGCCATTGCTTTCACTTATGTTTCTTGATTTTCCTTTTTTTTAAATTTATTTATTTATTTTAGTACATAGCATTTAACAAATTGTACATTTTATAAATTTAGAATTACTCGAGAATAACAATGATATCAAAAAATGTTTTAAAGCTCATAAATTTCTTACATAGAGACACAAGAAATTTAATAGACTTATTATGATAAATTTGAAATATGATATTTATTTTAAAAACATGCGTTATTTCACCGCTTAATTAATTGTTTGTGTTCATAGTAAAAGATAAACTGAAGATATTGCTGAATCTTTGTTTGTCAGTGCTTTTGTTTATTTATTTATTTTTCTAGGGTGCAGAGATATTTACTGAATTTAACGAAAACATTATGTCATGTAATCGTTTAACTAAATTCTTTCTTTCTTGAAAAAAATATACAAAAGAAACTAAATAAAAACTAATTACAATATAGATTACACGACAGAGAATAAATGAATGAAAATATATTTATAAAGCAAAATAAAATAAAATAAAGTAAAGTTTTAAGTCCAATTTAATTAGGGTTTGTCATTGTCTCAAAAACGCTTCAAAAATATCAAGTTTATGAACATTACAAGAGCACATAAAAAAGAATTTTCATTTTTGGCAAAGAAATGCGTATGCAAATATCAATTTATTGTTTAATTGCATTTAGTAAATATATTTTCTTATCCATTAACAATGCAGCATAAAAGACAATGAACATCTGTTCTATAGATAATGAACTTTTTCTTCATGGCAACTTTAGTCTTTTTTATGTCTCCAAAGAATAAAAAATGCTTGAAATGAAAATAATGATCTGCGACTTTTTAAAAGTATTTAGCATTTTAAAAATAAATGAAGAGTTTTATAAATTATTAATGTGAATACAAAATATTGCGCTGTGTTGACATATTTTTAAACGGGAGAAAAATGATTATAAGTAGAAAAAATTCACAAAATAATAATTTAAATGAACAAAATCATTTCTCGATAATCTGGACAGAATAGCGACAAATTATAATATTTTCCTCGTTTTATTATGTCGTTATAAAGTCAACAGAATACGACTATTGAATGACTATGAAAATGAGTATTGAATTAATAAAACTGCAGAAAAAATACAGAAAAAGCTAATTTCAGATACAGTAATTGAACAAAAACATTCTGTTTTGTTTTACGAGGGTGAATCAACAACAACAGCATCATTTGTTCTAAAAACATTAATAATGAACATATAACAGATGGTTTTATTGTATATATGATGACATGATATGATAGGCGAGTATGAGTAGGAAAAAGATTAATCACAAAACAATAAATTAAATGTCAAAAAATCATTAATCGATAATTTGCACAGAATTGCAAAAAAAAATATTTTCCCCGCTGTATAGTTTCATAATAAAATCATCAATACGATTAAAATGAAAAATTAATAAAACTGCAGAAATAGTACAGAAATTAACAAATTGTAGATTTAGAAATAGAACAAAACATTCCGTTTTGTTCTACGAAGGTGAATCAAAATTTTTAGCAGCATTCGTTTTAAAAATTGTAATAATGAGCAAATAGCAGGAGATGTTGTAGAACAAAACTTTTTAGTGCGTGAATAAATTTCATGCTAAATATAAAATCTCAATAGGTACCCGTTTGTATATATCAATTTATAGAATAGTAATCAGTGTATATGCTACACTATTTTGGAAAAGTATTAAGATAAGACCTCTTAAAAAGCTAATTTCACACTATATAACTTATAATATATTATAAACAACTTGACATTGAAATGTATACATATACATAAAAATTCATCTTAATTTTTAATTTTAAATTTCACTTAAAAGTTGCGCATTTCATAAATAAGTGTCAATCTTGCAGTTTTGTTATTTATTACTTAAAATCAAGCATAGTATAAAACTTTTTATAAAATGATACACGCTTATTAAAATACAAAACAGGAGTAAAATCGTAAAAAAGTTTAATTGAACGTTATTAGATAATTGATAATGTTTTGTGAAAATCTAACTTGACTATCTTTCAAAAGACTCTTCTATGTAACAAAGATTGTAAAACATGTATATATTAACCCGTTTTAGTTATTTTTAATAGGTTGAATTAAAATAAAATAAAATAAAAACTACCTTATTTATTTTCTATCATTAAAATGTTTTTATATTACGCTAAAATTTTAAAGAATTATTTAATTTTATGTTCTCACGATCTTTTTAATGTTATGCATATTTCATTTCTTTGAATAACTCCTTGTTATGGATGCAGCAATATAACATACTAAATGTTTTAGAAAGAAAATTTTCTTCTTGAAAGCTTAGTCAAAATGTTTAGCACTTTTACGAAAATATATTAAGGCGCTTAAAATGAAAATAACAACAATAACCAAAACTAATTAAGATATTTTGTCAAAGCATATTTTGACTACTTTTCAAAACACTTTTTTATGCATCAAAGATTGTAAAATATATGTAAAAACCTTCTTTTAGTTATCTTTAATAGGTTTGAATTTTTAAAAAAGCACTATCTTATTTTATCTGTATAATCAAAAAGGTTTTTTATATTACGCTAAAATTTTACAGACTTATTTAATTTTAAATTCTCACAATCTTTTTAATGTTATTCATATTTCATTTCTTTGGATAATTCCCTATTATATATGCAGCAATACATCATACTAAACGTCTTCAAAAGAAATTTTCTTTTTGAAAGCTTAGTCAAAAAGTTTAACACGTTCACTAAAATATATTAAAGCGCTTAAAATGACAATAACAACAGAAACAAAAACTAATTAAGATATGATAATACAAGATAAAATAAATTAATTAATTAAAAAATATCATAGGAATCTAGACATGCCAAGTTTTCTAGGAAACAGTGGGATTTAATTATGGAATGGAATATGATACTTTATCATTGTCACCCGAATTTGGAACATATCTGGGATATTTTATTAAGAATTCACTTTTGTAATGAAGTGTATATACATTCGATGATAATTATGAAAATGCATTAAGGGAATATCCCGCAATGCCGATTAGTAATAAAGTGTAAAAATATAATACACATATATTTTTTTCTTATACATTTTGAAAAATTATTTTAACAAGAAATCTTTTTAAAAATATCCTGAGGGGATGGATTAATTAATTGAGTTTAAAAAATGAAAAGTCATTTCTTCTGACAAAAGAATGAAAAATGCGGATCATTTATCAAAATGTAAATGCAAAAGAAATGTCAGAAACGGACATTGTATAATTAATGTACCTATGATAAGAGTAAAACATTAATGACCGTCGTGCATATACCGGGTGTCCCAAAAATGACTGATGGATTTTAAAATTCAATAACTTGCAAACGGTAACAGCTACTTAAATTTTTTTTTGCAGGAGGGTTATGTATAATGTCCAGAGTTTTTTTTTTTTTTTTTTTTTTTTTTTTTTTTTTTTTTTTTTTTTTTACCGTAATTTTTTATTTTAGTTCGAATTTCAAACTATAGGTGTCGCTAACGGCAATTGAAGGCCAGGTGATCAGTGAATCCATCAGTCATTTTTGGGACACCCGGTATATTAACACTATAATTTCCACTGTAGAATATGTTCGAGAAATTTCACACATTCCTTGAACGGTCTTTGTGGAACACTCAGAATGTATAATTTTACACATGATATATAAATAATATGCAGATAAATTATGTAAAATATCAGCTCATTGTCGGGTTTTTTTGTCACTCAATATTCCAGCAGCATGGATTTCGATATAGTAAAACATAGTATGATATGCTAATATTATCAAAGTAAAAATGTGACATAAATATTACGACAGAAAGGTTTAAAATTACAACACCTATTTCATAGATTACTATCTAATGACCCCAGTTTTTTTTTAGAGTTTTCCCGGAATTTTAAGAATGTTCTTTGTTTACATAATCAATTTCAAAATTAAACATACAGTATAAAAAAAAGAACAGTCGAAGTGCTAAACACATGAATCAAACGTAACCTAATATGAAAATGTATAAATTTCAAATATATGTATATATATATATATATATGTGTAATAAAATAAAAAAAATTGCGCCATTTTGCTCTCTCTGAGTTTTTAATTTTAAAATTGTGGAACATATTTTTAATCTTAGTTTCGTAATATATTAATCTTTTAACAGCTAAAGTCCTTTTTCTTTCTCTGAGGCAAATTCCTGTTGCACATCTCATAGCCAAACTCATGATTGTTTAAGAGGAAAATAAACAAAGGCAGATGTTCCAGCAATTAGTTTCGAGCTCGGCGAAATGGCGCATGCGCAATCAGCACTCTGAAGAATTCTCAGACAAAAAGCAGTTGGTAGTTGTTAAGCCACGTTAATTTACTTTTCTCAAAATCGTATGCCGGTTCATTTTTTATCCTGCCGGCTTTCAATGTAATAATAATTCGACGAATACTATGTTCCATAAACTCTAAGAATCCGCAGCAGCACGAGCAGAGCAGTCGGCAGTACGAGTAGAGCAGTCGCTCCGGCAGTTAGCGAGCAGTGGAAGAGTTGCATTGGGGTATTTCCACATTATAAAAACAAAAACCATCAGTCTTCAAATTCTTTATTTATGAACTCATAATATTAATAAGTTGTTCCCCGCAGTCACCTAGACACTGTCATCAAATATTCAAAAACATCGTGATTAAGCTGCATCCCAAGATATTAGAATTTTTCTGGGAAACAGAAACAGCATCCGAATATTTGAAAAGTCAATCGCATTCTGACACTCCTCAAAATCCAAATGAGAAATCCACATTTTCACGACAAACTAGCCCCTCCTACACCGCGTCAATCATTTTAAAAATCCAACGAGGATTAACTCGAGTCTACACGTCAAAAAATGATCACCTCTGATTGGTCTAAGAGGCGTGGCCTCGGGCAGGGACTATAGACTACTTGCCTCGTAAAAGACAAGCCTTTTAACATACGCGCATTAACACAGATCACGCGATGTTAAATAAAAAATTAAATTAAAATCCCGTGAATATTCCAAAAAGTAAAAATGTTACAAAATACTTTCCCGCTTTTTTAAGAAACAAGCAATAGATTATTAATAAGTTAAATAAAAAAAAGAAAAAGGACTTTAGCTGTTAAAAGATTAATATATTACGAAACTAAGATTAAAAATATCTTCCACAATTTCAGCATTAAAAACTCAGAGAGAGCGAAATGGCGCAATTTTTTTTATTACACACACACATATATATATATATATATATATGTAATATATATATATATATATATATATATATATATATATATATATATATATATGGATGTTTTTTCAAAATTTGGTTAGTTTGTGGCCTAATTTTGACAAAGGTGTTTTAGAGGGTTTATCGATAAAGTTCTAATTCTGTACTGTGGATAATAACACCTACATTGTGGCATGTAAAAAGGACAGTCACTTTAATAAGTATTTCAAGGTATAATAAGTATATATAATAAGTATATAATAAGTATTTCAGGCCCTAGTCATCTTTACGACAAGCGCCGGATGTTCTAGGGACTGATGAATCAAAGCAAAATTAAACATAACCTATTATTTTAAATAAACATCAAAACATGCAGGTGATCAAAATAACGAGGTACACAACACTCAAATTTACATTAAGTGATGAGATAAATTATTAAGTAATTATCTTTGAAACGACTTACCTATGGCCTGAGAATTTGATAGGCACAGCACGTGTTTCCATAGCAAACTCAGTGACTGGATTAAAAACGAAATAGCTGCCGCGGCATTGGTCGTGTTTAAAACTAACTTCACATCGAAGCTTTCACTTGAACAATTTATAAGGTTAACGCCATAAGGTTAGATGCCACGTATTTTTGAATTTCGCAAATAGGCAAGGACTGATATTTTTTAACGATTACACTTTTTGATTGGAAATAATCTTATATATATTTTTTAAAACTAAATCGCAGTGACAAGGTTAGTCATGTAATACTAAAAGTTTTTATGTCAAGTTAAATCAAAGTATTATATACAGAATTAGAATACCAATGAAATGCTTGCTAAATTTGTGCGACGGCTAGGGACTGATATTTGGATAATTAAGAAGGGATATTCTGTAATAAAAACTATTGCGTTATAAATCAAAGTGCGTGACCAAATTACATGCACTTTATACACTGTAAAAAATGTCAGATGTTTCTGAATATGTAAAAATGTACTGTAATCAAAAACGAAAATATACAGTGACCTCTTCAAACTCACCTAAGATTTAGAAAACCTTTCCTTTACTTTAAAAATCCCAGAAAAATATTAGTTTTCAAAATTTAAAGAAGAATTTATAAAAATTAATTTTTATTAGCAGACCTTCCTTTTCGGAAACGTTTCTAAGTAGCTTTTTCAGTACAATAATCCCTTTTCCCAAAACGAAATATCACTTTTTCGGATGTGACCAATTCATACAAAAATATTTTGATGTTCAGAGAACATTTTTATAAGACAGACATACAATATTAACAGTATTAACATTAATATGAAAATAACATTATTTTGCTACAACTGCATGCACAAAATCAGTTATGCAGCTGAAAATGTTTATTTTTGAATTCATAGAATCCGAAAAAGTGATGTTTTGATTTAAGAAAAGAGATTATTGTACTGTAAAAGCTACTTCGAAACGTTTCCGGAAAGGACGGGCAGCTAATAAAAATTAATTTTTATAAATTCTTCTTTAAGTTTTTAAAACAAATATTTTTCTTTGATTATTAAAGTTAAAGGAAAAGTTTTCGAAATCTTAGGTGAGTTAGAAGAGGTCACTGTATATTTTCGTTTTTGATTACAGTACATTTTTATATATTCAGAAACATTTAATATTTTTTACAGTGTAATATTGCTTTGTAGTTGCAAATTAGATAAAATTGATATAAATATGTGAAAATTGCTTTTAACACCAATTTAACCAAATTTTGGAGAACCCCTTATATATATGTGTGCATATATATAACTGAAATCTATTTAAATTCTTCACTAAGAATGACATTTAGGAACTTAAAACTTTGTGGAAATACACACATTCACAGATATATCTGTATGGAATAGGTTTGAAAAGGGCGGAAATAAATTCAGAAATTTTAAAACATGCCCACATTTCCATAATCGAGCTTATATTATGTTATAATGAATATTTCAAAACTGATATGACGTTATATATTTACCTTCTGACGTCCACTATATTTCCAATTTGAAGTAATAGTCATTTTTTTCAAAATGTCAAATTATTTACTATAGATTTTAAGATTTAGAGTTTTTATTTTGTGTTTTATTCTTGACAGATTCGATAATGAAAAATGTTGAAATTTGATATGAAATTTCAATCAAATGGATGTTTTTTAATTAATTAAAAATAAATTATAATTTTTTTCGTTTCTTGATTGCTTTTATTTGGCGTCTTTTTGTACGCATTTATGTAACATTTCAAATTCTGACTTCTATATAGAATTACACACACATTTTCATTTATATACTTTAATTCGCGAATACAAAATAAAATTTATTGCTATTTATTTTTATATCATTCATCAAACTGTCTTTAGTTTGCATTACTTTGAGATGAAGCATATTTGTTTCTATACATTCGTAATTGCCGTTTTATGTCATACAAATTAGAATTACTTAATTCTTAACTCACACTTATATTCGAACAAAAAACAGAATAATATTTCTTTAAAAAGGAGTCTGCTGCTGTCAAGCTTCGTCAAATCTAATTATATTTACTAAAACAGTGTGTAATTTTTAAAAGAAAAATCTAATTAAGTTGTTTATAACAAAAGACAAAATTAGGGAATGAATAATAATTTTTTATAATACATTTAGAAATGCCAAGTTTTACTTCCTTTTTAAAAGAAGAATTTAATTATGGTATAGATATTGGCATTTTGCCATTCTGAATAAATTACTTTTAATATTTATGCCTTAAACAATCCTCCATTATGAGAAAGCCTTTTTTCAATGTAAACTTATATATGGCTACTCTTTGGTTTTCTGTACTGTAAGTCACATAACTAATAAATGAGACGCTTTTTGATTTCTCTTATTTTCAAAATGTTTTCTTTACTTTATTCATTTAATGGGAGATATCTCCAATAAAGTAAGTCACTGTTTCCCTTTTTAAAACACTGATCCTTAAACAACAACAACAAAAACATAATCGCAGCAATTTGCACCATCGTGATTTACCTTACAAGTACACAATGGCCTAACCCCATCTATCGCTTATGTGACAGTGGCGGATCTAAGGGACAGCGACGGTCTGATCACCCTCCCCATCCTTGGGCTCACAAAGGTTTCAAATCAACATGACAGTTTTTCAGAGGAAATAATTTGGCCCAGCGCGGTCCGGGTCGGGCCGCGCCAATTCTTCAGTCAGGTGGGCTCGAGGTCTCCGTTGTTTCAGAAGATGGCCGGAGATGGAACTTACTTTGTTCTGCATATTTGGGCTAAGCCAAACATCTTTTTCGAATTTGACTAATATAAATCTTCCTTCTTTGTAGATTTCTGGCATTCATGGGTCTAAATTTCCAGGTATGGACTCGGCCCAGTTTAAAAGTAAAGTATTTCATCTTGGTCGGACCCAATGGCGGATTTAAGTGGTGGATGTGCGAAGGAGCGATTGACCGCTCCCTTCGGATAATTAAGGATTTGCAAAACTGTATTATGCGGGAAATACCTTGGTGAATATACACGGGATCTTCGCAAAAAAATACTTTGGGGCGAAACTCAAGACCAGCGGGGTCCGATACAGACCGTGCCAGTTAAATTCCTGAAGACTCTGGCCGATACATGCCCTAGCCTTGCATATTTCAGCAGATTAGGGTCGGACCAGACTTCATTTTTCTCCCATGTCAAGCCTAACATTGATATCGTCCTTCCTTGAGGTTTATGCTGCCAAAATTCCCAGATTGGGGCTCGACCCGAAATAAAAGCTAAATGTTTTCTGCACCTCTTCTCTGACCTAGATCGCATGATAAAAACTGGCTCTAGCGCGATCTGTGAACTCCTCTAAATCCTTCTCAACGAGCCCTATTTGGAATGGCATCTTACTCATTTCTTATTCGTAAAAAATATGTTATTATTTATTTTTAAGAATTTCGAACATAATCTGCAAATAAAATATAAGCATAAGTAAGTGTTTTGTGTCAGTGCATGAATAATTTTAATTGCAGGATAAACTCTGGGCTCGAGCTGATTTTTTGATTTCCATACTTGGCCGGTCCAATAATTTATGTGGATCGGTCCTGAAAATTTAAGACGGGTAATTTTTTAACCTACATGTCGAAGCCAGTTTAAAAATGATACATTTAGGCATAATCCCACAGCAACTCAAAACCTAGCGATTACCCTAAAATGGACTGGCGAATTTTTAAATTCAGTAACTAGCAAGTGAGAAAGCTATTTAAAAAAAGTACTATGGAAGGAGTAAAAAAAAAAAATCCATCCGAAAATTCGGACATAAAATTAATAGCGAATTCTTAGAATTTGTCTCCTTAAAAAATAATTTCGCTAAAGGTTTGCGGAAAAAACGGATTTTGGTCAAAAAATAAGAAAAAAAATGAAAACCTTGAAATGATCCCGAAAAACTCAGATTTCGTCAAACAACCGTAAAAAACATTATGTTTCTGTCTATTAGCCATAAAAAAACACGAATTTCGTGAACAAATCGCGAAAAAATGCATTTTTTGTCAAAGGATGTGAAAGAAACGCAAATTTCGTCAAAAAATGAATTTTCTCAAAAGATCGGGAAGAAAGTGCTCTCCAAAGGATTGCGGGAAAATCAAATTTCTGGAAAAAAATGCTCAGAATATGAATTCTGTCAAAGGATTACGTTGTTAAAGGGACTCGAGAAAAATGCGAATTTTTTTAAAAGAGTATGAAATTACACTAATTTGTGAATAAAAAATAATAAAATTACACTAAAAATGCTAATTTCGTCAAAAGTCATGAAAAATTTGCAAAATTCTAGAAACGGTTTAGGATCGTTTGAAGATTTGTGAGACTGTGATTCTGTCCGTCTCAGTTATTAAATTGTCTCACATAAAATTTGTCGGTTTTCTATTATAAGAACTTAAGAACTAGCTATCGGAATACAATAAAGGAATATATCCCATTAGTCCCTGATATAAATTGATGCAGATTAGTTTGTAGAACTCCCTTAAGAACTAAGCATGTATTTACATCGAACATCATATTCAGTTATTCTTTAACGTAGATTGATATAGTGTGCATTTTTTGGTTTAAATCACTCAGCAGATTGCGCTGCTATGCTGAATTTTCTTAACTTCCGCCATAGCGCTATTTCAAGAACTAATGCACGAATTTTCGTCAAACTTCATATTCAAGTACACCCTGATAAATATTATAGCTGATTATGTTTTGGCGTAAATCGCACTGCTATTGACATTTCTAAGTTCTATTTTCCCCATAACCGCAATAGTCCTACTTCAAGAACTAATGCAAATAAATAATTTAATAGATTGTCATTTAATTTTGGCACTATGATAGCGAATTAATAAGAAAATATATATGAGATAGAAAAAAGTTTAGATATTGGCAAATCAGACTAATTTATTAATAGGATCAGTCCGGGAAGTTCTGGGACACACTGTGTGTAGTAAAAACTGCTATGAGTCTAATGGAATTTATTCCGAATTAACATAGGTCACAATTTTCATTTCAGTGCTTATTCTTTTTATTTGTAGGAACAGTGTGGGAAATTCTTGGGCACAACTTATGTAATAAATAGTTTTCTTTTTTAAGAAATATCTGTCATGTTTGCTTTCCAGCGAACGAATAAGAATGGATTCTTAGAAGTTAATGAAAGATAATGCATTTATTTTAATTAAAACTAAAAAGTAAATAAAATAAGGCAAGATTTCAAATACTAAGTAGAATTTCATTATCAAAAGAAAAATGATAAGTTGTCATTGACAAAAACCTACTTGAAAAATGTTAAACCTTGCAACATTTTGAAGTACGTCATTAAGAAAATTATTTGACATAGGCAAATGTATATGTCATATAAATTGTAAAATTACATTAAGCAAATGTGTTTTAATATTTATTATATGTAATGCGTCGAAAGTCTACTATTCTTTTATTGGTCTGATTTAAATAATGAATTTCAATTTTATGTCATTCTGATTTATGTTTTAGTGAATCTCATGACATATGAAATGTTACAATTGATTTGTCATTTTTGTATAGTCGCTAATTACCTTTTATAAACTAATAAAGATACGCGAACGAATTTTTAAACGAAAATAAGAATGCTGGTGTTTACGCTTGATAGATGAATATTCATAATTAAAACTATTAAAATGCTTGTAAATTCTCTTTATTTGTGCTGATATTATAAAACAAACATTTTTAAATCATTTTTACTGAGTTCATTATCTATATATTTTATCTTTTGTATTTTCACCATAGCTAATAACGAATTTTACTTGTTTATTTATTTAAAGACAGAAAATTGCGATTAATTAAGAGAGGAAATTAATATTTGGCAGTACTGGTATTCATTAATCAAAAGTGTGGCCAACTGACAATCAGACGAGGCCAACATTTAATAATATACATATATATATATATATATATATATATATATATATATATATATATATATATATATATATATATATATATAATATTCTAACACTATAAAACAATTACAAATATAAAAGAAAGTACACGAAAATAATAAAAATATTATTAATTAATTAGCTAATAATTTAATAAAAATAACATTACATTCTGTGTTTTAATTAAGAATTTATTTAACAACATTTTGTCCCTATAACTGAAAAATATTTTTTAAAAATTCTGAAATGAACTTTATTATAAACCTAATTGATGCATGTTGCTTAAAAATAGCAAAAAATAAATGTCACTTAATATTTGCTAATATTAAAATATAAACGATATGCTTCAAAATGTGTTTGACATGCTGAAACTTGTTTAGGTAAAAAAATGAGTTTTTCATTATGTCTCAAGGGTAAAAAAGAATTGTAAAGTAAATAATGATCTGTCACCTATTTCTTCGTTAAACATATAACGCTTCATAATGTTGAATATTAATTGTACACATAGGTATTGAACTTACATATGTTTACAAATATGTCATGAAAAACATAGTAGAAGAATAATTAAATGTCAAAAAGCAGGTCGTTGTCAATTATTTACACTTTTGCGACATATTTTGTGAGTAATTAGAATTAAGTAAACGGAAAATATTTTATAAGAAGCATTAATTTTAAAAAGTGAGGCTTCAAAAATAAAGATTAAAAGCCCATAATTTCTTTATATGAGTACTTAAATTACTCAAACATGTCAGTACGAATATTGTATTTATTTTTAAATCCCGCATTTAATTTCTATGCTCAGTTTTTACTTACCAATCATACGTAGTATAGAGTAATCTTGCAATCGTTTTGAAAATTGGAAAAAAAATGAAGTATATAGACATTTCAGACTCTAGACACTCCGGAAAACACTTTTTAGGTTTGGTTTGGTTTATTATTGTCGGCCGATTATCTACGCTGGGAATATAGGCCCAGGGGAAGGAGTGCCCTTCGTGGGGGTCTTTCTAAGGGAACCTAACCGGTATTTACGCAAGGTTCGAAGAAAACCACGAAAACCCCGAACGGTTAGACCGACAACCGCGATTGGGTTCGAACCGAGCACCTGCTGTCTAGGTCAGAACCTCTCAGCAACTGGTGGGGCAATACTTTTTAGGAGGAAAAAATGAGATTCAAATGCCTGTGTGTCTGTCTGTAAACGTCCTATCTCTCAAACAAATTGAGATAGAGTCTTGAAATTCGGTGTTTTAGCAGTATGTAGTAATGAAAAGAAGCGTATTGAGTATGAATAACCTCGATTATACGGAACTATTTATTTCCGACGCTCGAAATAATTGTTCTGATAAAAAGTACATAAAAGTTTTCGATTACAGTAAAACCCCGATAATTCGGATTAATTGGAACCGGAGCCAATCCAGATTATCGAAAATCCGGATTATCAGGAGAATTATAAAAAAATGAATTATAATAAAACATACTTACCGAAAATCATCTTTATGTTAAACTTAATGAATATTTACAGACAGTAAATGTTTACTTTACTTAATTCTGCCTAAAATATTTCAGGAAGAGTTTTTTTTAATTCAGAATACGACGATGAAACAAGTTAATGTTATGGAAATTAGCCAATCGCTTCTCAAACTTGGAAAAAAATGACAAACCGATCCGGATTATCCGGAGATCCGGATTAACGGGGTCCGAATTAGCGGGGTTCTACTGTATTTTCATTTTAAGGAGTGCATGTAAAAACAATAAAAAGATAAAGTTTCTTAAAGAATTTAGCCGATCGGAAAGTTCTTTGTCTAGATATTTATAATCCTACTTTCCACACTCTTCGATTTTTCATGTATTTCATTCAAATTTCAATTCAAATATATATTTCAATTGGAAATGAGACACTTTATCAGATGTTGCAAACTACTAGTTATTAGGTTTATCATTTTTGTTGTTATAAGGATGCTTAATACTTTTGAATGTTTATTACAGTTACTAATTGATTTTCCTGTCAATCTATAAACTATCGCCAAACTATAAGAGTAAATGCAATAATGGCATATCGGTATGTCACATTTCCTTGATGTTAAACTCGTTTCATGTATCTATATGTCATCAAGTAATTTTGAATTTGAAGTCTTATTTTTTTATTTGCATTTTTTTAATATTTTACTAATTTGTTTGTTTTTTCTTTATTTAAAATAAAAATTATACCAATTTGTATAATTTAAGTCTAGTTTGGCTATTTATATAATTTTTCGAAATGGGTCGTTGGGATATTCAAGTAATACCCGCAATTCACTAATAGAGCATTACTACTTATTAAAAATGTTTAAGTATGTGTTTAAATTTTATTTTGGAATTGGAATGAATTTTATAAAAAGTTTACGCATGTTTTATTTTCATAATTTATGTTATACATACACATGATGGGTTAGTATTACGATGGCCCCCAACGACTAGTTTTTCATTGATATAAATACATAGATTTAAAATATTTTAATCTTATAAGTTTACGCACTATTTGTTTCCTAAAATTAAAATGAAACGAAATTAATAAACTAAGAAAGTCGGAAAAGATTTATATAGGCATATTTTCATTCACGTGTTATGCAAAACGGGTCTTTCTATTAATATAATTTTTAATAATTATAATATTATTAATATAATATTAATTAATATTAATATAATAATAATATTAATGTAAGTTTTTAAACACTTTAAAATTCAAATAGACGGACATTTTAAAAATGTAAACTTACTTAATTATTGTAAAAACTCAAGAAAATTTTTCTATAACTACACTACTCTTAAAAATATTATGTGCAAAAATATATTTATTCTTGGGTTTACTTAAATATACATGGTGTATATAAAATAATACCTCCATTTTAAATATCAAGTTTATTAACATTACAAGGGCACATAAAAAAGAATTTTCATTTTTGGCAAAGAAATGCGTATGCAAATATCATGTTTATTGCTTAATTGCATTTAGTAAATATATTTTCTTATCCATTAACAATGCAGCATAAAAGACAATGAACATCTGTTCTATAGATAATGAACTTTTTCTTCATGGCAAATTTTGTCTTTTTTAAGTCTCCAAAGAATAAAAAAATGCTTGAAATGGAAATAATGATCTGCGTCTTTTTAAAAGTTAACAGCATTTTAAAAATAAATGAATAGTTTTATAAATTATTAATGTTAAGACAAAATATTGCGCTGTGTTGACATATTTTTAAACGGGAGAAAAATGATTATAAGTAGAAAAAATTCACAAAATAATAATTTAAATGGAAAAAAAACCATTTCTCGATAATCTGAACAGAATAGCGACAAATTATAATATTTCCCTCGTTTTATTGTGTCGTTATAAAATCATCACAATATGACTATTGAATGACTATGAAAATGACTATTGAATGAATAAAACTGCAGAAAAAGTACAGAAAAAAGCTAATTTCAGATACAGGAATTGAACAAAAACATTCCGTTTGTTTTACGAGCACAGTAAAAAATGAAGACCCAAATTGGGTGTAAAGATTTCTGGGTATATGTAATTTTCCTGAAATGGTACAGTAAAGATTCCAAAATGATAGAATATTGTTCTCAAAATAGATAACCCAAAATGGTTCAAAACAGAGCAGATCTTTATTAACATTAAATTAATCAAAATTTCTGAGGTATAATGTATATACTATCTCAGATATTTTAATTGTTTTAATGTCATTAAAAATGTTAATGTTATTAACATTACAAGGGCACATAAAAAAGAATTTTCATTTTTGGCAAAGAAATGCGTATGCAAATATCATGTTTATTGCTTAATTGCATTTAGTAAATATATTTTGTACAACTGTATATGTTATACAACTGTATATATTATACAACTATAGGTGCTACGTATTTACATAATTACGAACGCACATAAAAATGCCATCCGTATGCCTGTGTGTCTGTCTGTAAACATCCTATCTTCCAAACAAATTATGATACAGTCTTGAAATTTGGTGTATTTGCAGTATGTACTAATGAAAAGAATCCTACTGAATATCAATAACCTCAATCAGACTATTTATTTCCGACACTCGAAAAAATTGTTCTGATAAAAAGTACATAAAAATTTTCGATTATTTTCATTTTAAGGAGTGGTTGTAAAAAACAATAAAAAAGATAAAGTTTCTTAAAGAATTTAGCCGATCGGAAAGTTCGTTGTCCAGATATTTATAATCCTACTTTCCACACTCTTCCACTTTTCATGACCCCGTATTTCATTCAAATTTCAATTCAAATATATATTTCAAATGGAAATGAGAACACTTTATCAGATGTTGTAAACTACTAGTTATTAGGTTTATCATTTTTGTTGTGTTAAGGATGCTAAATACTTTTGAATTTTTATTACAGTTACTAATTGATTTTCCTGCCAATCAATAAACTATCGCCAAACTATAAGTTTACATGCAATAATGGCTTATCGGTATGTCACATTCCCTTGATATTATGTTCGTTTCATGTGTCTCGTTGTTTATACTCGTTTCATGTGTCTACAGGGTGTTTCAAAATAACGTGGATAAAATGATATGACAAACCAAGCATACAACAAGGATCAAAAATCACATAGGAACATAGGGTCGCAAACTATTTCTTGAGTCACAAATACAGTGTGTCTCATTCCAACTACACCCGGT
This sequence comes from Maratus speculifer, assembly GCA_964019185.1. Taxonomy (NCBI): domain Eukaryota; kingdom Metazoa; phylum Arthropoda; class Arachnida; order Araneae; family Salticidae; genus Maratus; species Maratus speculifer. The sequence goes on from OZ025302.1 coordinate 151,213,767, forward strand.
TTGGAAGTAATAATTTCAAAGAAAATAAAAATATTGTAATGAAAATGCAACAATATGTACCTTATTTTGTGTGAAATGTGATAACATTACGAAAAGATTTCGAAAAAATTATTGCTCAAGCAATAGATGATACCGCATAGATTATGACATTCCAAAATGTGAGGTGTCAAGTGCATATTGCTGGTGCGCATAATGCAAACATCTGCCACTTTTGTTTGGTGCTATCACACTTAAAACAAAGGTGCGATTGGCTGTTAAATGTTTTATCATAATATACTTCAGTTTTCTGAAATTTATTACCGTCAACTCAAATTGAGTTAGGATGAAACACTCTGTATTTGTGTCTCAATAATGGTTTTCGGCCCTATGTTCCTATGTGATTTTTTATCCTTGTCGTATGCTTGATTTGTCATATCAATTTGTCCACGTTATTTTGAAACACTCTGTATATGTCATCAAGTGATTTTGAATTTGAAGTTTTATTTTTTTTATTTGTATTTTTCTTAATATTTTACTAATTTATTTGTTTTTTTCTTTATTTAAAATACAATTTATACCAATTTGTATAATTCAAGACTAGTTTGGCTATTTTTATAATTTGTCGAAATGGGTCGTTGGGATATTCAAGTAATACCCGCAATTCACTAAGAGAGCATTACTATTTATTAAAAATGTTTAAGTATGTGTTTAAATTTTATTTTGGAATTGGAATGAACTTTATAAAAAGTTTACACATGATTTATTTTCATATTTTATGTTATACATATCCATGATGGGTTAGTATTACGATGGCCCCCAATGACTAGTTTTTATTGATATAAATACATAGACTTAAAATATTTTAATCTTATAAGTTTACGCACTAGTTTGTTTCCTAAAATTAAAATCAAACCAAATTAATAAACTGAGAAAATCAAGGAAGATTTATATTTCCTTTATTTATAGGTATATTTTCATTCACATGTTATGCAAAACGAGCCTTTCTATTAATATATTTTTTTATAATTATAATATTATTAATATAATATTAATATAATATTAATATAAAAATATTATTAATATAAGTTTTTAAACACTTTAAAATTCAAATAGACGGAAATTTTAAAAACTTAATCTTACTTAATTATTGTAAAAACTCAAGAAAAATTTTCTATAATTACATTACCTTTAAAAATATTATGAGCAAAAAATATATTTATTCTTGGTTTTACCTAAATATACATGGTGTACATAAAAGAATATCTCCATTTTACAAGGATTTCAAAAAGAGAAATCGGAAATTAAACGTCAGGCGTAGCAAATGAGGTGCGTTCGTACTGTAACGAAGTTTCCTAAATATACATGTCACCGGGTATAATACAGTTGTGACGTGGCTGGGCACGCCGCCGGTGATATGTTGGTTAAATGAAGACATATCTTAAGGAAAAGTTAAAATCCAACACTTTATTTAATGTCTCTGGGGAATGGGAAGTGGAACTAAGTTCAAGATTTTAGTCACTAAATACAATACTATAAGATTAAACTGTAATTTATACTCACGTCCACGGCTAAGTTCAGTTCGGAGCACTCACACCGGCTCTACTTTTAAAATCGCGACTTACTGCTACTCTAATCTATAAGAAAGCAGACGTGGCTGCATAAAATCTTTATTCTCAAAAAACTCAACGTATTAATCAACTCTTACCCACTGGCTCTCTTTTTAGGCAATCCCAGCTCATCTCAACACAACACTGTACTTCGCTGGAGGCTAACTCAGCTCACAACACAAGCTATCTCGCTTTGCTGGCTTCTCTCGCCTCACGACACCTTGCTGGCTTTCCTCACCTCACAACACTTTGCTTGCTTTCCTCACCTCACAACACACCACACACTCCAACTCACAGCTTTTATACATTGCAAACTGAAGACGGAGCTATGAATTTTGGTTAATACTCCTAACCGCAGTTAACTGTTGACTCGAGGGTGCCCCACACACACTCAGGAAAATTAAAGTTGAATAAAGGATAGATGTCACTTCTGCGCCGCACATGTTAGAACATTGACGTCACGATCTCACAAAAAATACTAGAGTGCCTTTGTCACAAAGGGACACTCCCTCACACAGTATCCTAAAGCTTTTGTGTGTCCCTATATCTACTAAATACTTTCTGTCATAAAAGAGTTAACTTGTAATAAACGCCATCCAAATATATCAATTTCTTAAAATGTAGAATAGTTTAATATAATTAAATCGCATCTGAAACATGGTTTCCTTCTATACCATTATATGATAGAATACTTTTGTTTGTCCCTGTATGTTAAAAAAAATTTTTTTGGACCACAGATTGTACAGAATGTAGATTTTAGTATATATTTCATAGATGCGTATGAATTCTATTATGTTTGAAAGAGTGTAACATCATTAAAATGCATTTGAAACTATTTTATCTGTTTATTCTTATCGGAATACTTTTGTTTGTCCTGTATTTGAGCTATACAACCAATTTTGATAAAATGTCATATGACTCGATAAAATTATGTAATAATTATATATTTTAAATTTCAAATAATTCGGTTGGGTAGTTTTTGCGTTGCTATATGCTGACAGACAGACGGATTCAACGACGACTATAAGTCACACGTATTTATATAACTACGAACGCACATAAAAAAGTGCAATCATGTTGTTCATCGGAAATCAAAATTAACAGTTGAAAGTTTAAGTCTAGCGATGTTATAATTGTATAATATGAATCCTTCTAGAGACACGAATGATATGGAAACGGCACAGTAACTAATCCCATAACTTTCTCAGCACGATTTTTAATTTATTTCATTATTTATTTATTTATTTATTTATTTTGGGAGGATTTATCACAGATTTGTTCCACCGCTAACAATTGATGTCGACAAACTTAGAACACGCATATGGGCAGACATTAAGAGTCACATCAGAAATGTTGAAAAAATATGTGAAATGTGTGATGATACCCTATCGATACCGTTCGTGTTTTCAGAGGCATTCATACAGCACACTTATAATTGCGTTGAGTTTAAAATTTATACATTTATATTTGATTTCTAATGAACAGTTAGATTATACTTTTTTTTATTTTCTTTTAGTTCTGTAGAGTGGGATTACTCATTCATGTACATCCTGCTTTTTAAAACTTTTGACATGGAATTAAACATCCTAAAGACATTTTATTATAAGCATAACGTAGTAATACTTAAAAAAATCATGCACATATTTTCAAAGAATATTTAAAAAATATATTTAAGATGACAAATTATAAAAAAAAATACATTTTGAGATAAACGAAAACAGAAGCACAACACAAAAACTTATACCTGCTGATGTAATGATAATGATAAAATGCGTATTGCATAACTTAGAAGCATCTACCGTTATATACTACCTCTGACAATAAAGTTCGGTGAATGAATTCAGAACGACCGACCTGGAAACACAGGGGAAACAAAACGCTGCACCTGCATAGAAGCAAGTGTAGACCATCTTCCCCCACTGTAGTTCAGTTGAGCGTCGTTTATGTTCTGTGTAAGTGTGTTCTGTGTGTGTGCTTTACTAAGTGCTTGTTCAGTCTGTTGGTTCTTAACTGAGAACAGGAAAATGAACGAATAAAAGATCCGTTTAAAGATTGGTTTTAAGCATTGCAAGACACCGAAAGAAATTCATGAGGGATGGTGCATATTGAAACCTACCATACTCGCCAGATATCAATCCTCCAGACTTCTTCCTATTTTCACCACTCAAACTCTTTTTGAAAGAGATTTGACCCTATTGCTGACATCCATCGAAACGTGACGAAGATTTTGGACTTCCTCCCAAAAGAAGACTTCTTGCGAATTTCCCAGGACGTGTATAGCAGATCTCAGCAGTGCATAATTATAGGAGATGGCAATTTTGAAGGATGGTATGGTAACTTTCGTTAATATTTCATCTACATTAATGCTACAGGACTATTCACCGAACTTTATTGTCAGAGGTAGTACATAAAATACTAATAAAAACAATTTATAAAACGATTTTATGTAATGACTGATTATATGACTGAATATGTTTTAAAGCTATTTATCCTAAAGTATGGAACGTTTAGCGGTGAAATTAACTTCATTTATACATATTGACCCATAGGTTTCGAAAATGGTTTTACAATTTTAAAACTTCAATTAGATTTCGAGATTTAAATTTTTTTTCTCATAATATCGTTAAATATTTTGTAACCTGGCAATCTTTTTTAAACAGCACTCATTAATATATTTTCAAAGATTGGGAAGCCTGATCGAGGATGGTGGTCATAGCTCTCAGAAGGCTGATCCTCCGAGTTAAATTTATCGAATGTGAAAAATGTAATGTTAAATGTAACTAAAAAGTTGAATTTATCCAGTGTAAAAAATAGTAACTTGTCATTGTGATAAAAAGTAAAGAACAACAATGCGCTTTGCAGCACTTTAAGTGTAATATTTACTTTTAAGACTTATTTACTTAATAAATAATTACTCATAAAACATATTTTACTTTTAAAAATCCAACTTTTACTTACCTATCATACATATTAAGTCTTGCAATTATTTTGAAAATAAAATAAAGAAAAAAAATTGACGGATTTACACGTTTTAGATACTGGCGATTGCGAAAAACATATTTTCAGAAAAAAAATTGCCGTCCGTCTGTCTGCCTGTGACTGTGTCTGTGTACCTGTAAACCCTCTATCTCCTGAATAAAATGAGATAGAGACTTGAAATTTGTATGTACATGATATGTAAGCATGGGACGAAGACTATTTAATATCAATCCCCTCGATTGTCCGTAACTGTTTTTTGCAGATTCTCGAAAACAATTTTCTGATTAAAGATATATAAAAATTTTCGAATTTGTTTATTTTAAGGAGTGGACGTAAAAAGTAATAATATAAAAAAAGAGATATTTGTAATCCTGTTTTCGGCATTCTTCGATTTTTTATGACTCTATATTTCATTCGAATTTCATTTATATATATATTTTAATTGGAAATGAGACGCCTAATCCGACGCAGCAAATTTTTAGTTAATAGGATTATTATTTTTATAATTATAAGGATGTTTCTTTTATGCCATTCGATACTTCTTGAGTAGTTCGGCGTTTTATATAATTTCTCGAAATTGGTTTATCAGCAATTCATTAATAGAGCATTATTATATATCTTAAAAATGTTTAAATATACGGTTAAATTTTGTTATGAATTCGCAATGCATTTTATAAATAGTTTTTACCTGCTTTATTTTTAAATGTTAAAGCATGCATATGCATGATGGGTAAGTATTACGGTGGTCCCTTAACGACAAGTTTCAAGTGTAATCATAGTTCATGTTCACTCATTAATACTAAGTAAATCTATCAGTAGATATTAGTATTAAATCATAAAAATACACATTACAAAACATTTGACACATTAGATAATAAATTTATTTTTTTGCGTCGTTTTGATTTTTGTTTAGCAAAAATTCATGAAACAAAAAGTAAATAAAAATGACGAAATGTCACTACTACTTTTTAAACTTTTTCAAAATATTTATATAAAAGAACGTCAATGCCAAAATGTATAATATGTTTATAAGAAAGTGAAACAAAAATATGCATATTGTTAATTAAATGTCAAAATATATTTTCGTTGTTTATAATTTGTACCAAAGCAACAGAAATCATTTGTTAAATAATATTAAAAACAAGCAATGCAATCATAAAAAAACAACTAATAATTTAAGAAAAAGTAAAAAAATGACCATTAACATGCATTTAATAAAATGAAATAAAAGGAAAAACAAATACATGAAATCTAATTAGTATAAATGCAAAATAAAACTTTGTTGTTATCACAAAAATTCTTGAAAATTTATACTTTGAAAAAATTTAAAATTGCTTCATCTGGGTTTTCATTATGGAAAATAAATATATATGTTTCAAGTTAATTACGTAATATGCTTTAAATAAATCCCTTTAAACATGTATTATTAGAAGTAGATAACAGACATGTACAAACTTTTTATACAAACTAATCATTTTTTTTTATGAATGCGTGGCATGAAGAAGTCTCGGGAAAATAACAATGTGTTACTCATAAGAAATAAGAAAATCCTAGAGCATTATTTCTCAATATTAATTATAGATATTAGGATAAAAATAGCGTACAGATATTATAAAGAAATTTTTTTAGTGTATAAAAATGACTTCTTGTTTGAGAAAATCTTTTGCAGTAAATGTTAATCATGTTATACTGTTTGAAACATGTTAAATTCGATAAATAACATTGACTAGTAAGCAGAATTTTTGCTACAGAATTTGGTGTGCTTTCCATTTATCTTTCATATTCAAGGACATAAAAATAATTCGGTTATACTACTGCCTTTTTTTCTTTCTAACCGATGGCTATGCCCCTACCTGACGGGTTGCTTCAACTGAACGGGTTTGGTTCCTGGTAACAGGACGGATGACTTCCTAATTGCTGCATAGCAGCAATAAATCTGACATCATCGCGTCGCACGTCATCCTATCTGTAGTCGTTATTGCTCATTTGTGTAAGTTTTGTATACTGGAGTTATCTCGTTCTAGAATTCGTTTAAAACGTTAACTGTTATCCTATAATTCTGTACATTGATATAACCAGCAGCGCCGAATGCACAGATAATCGGTCAATAAATTAATTAATTAATTAATTAATTAATCAATAACGCTGTCCGATCGCTGCAAATTCGATCCGATATAATTTATTAACTCAGCAAAAAATCTGATATACAAGAAACAACAATGGGCATTCAGACAACACGGATGTTTGGTTGAGTAGTACTTGTGTTATAATAGATCGAGTTCACAATATCGTTGTTGATGTTTCTTAAATCGCGATTATAACTGCTTGAATATCAGTATAGAAAATATCTCGCTATAAAACCATAAACTAATAATAACAATAAAAGCAGCAAATATATTGTTTATCATTTATTTTTAATATTTAATTATTTATTAAATAAGAAATGTACATTTTATCAATAATTATAAGTAATTTATTTTCAATTATTTTGTTTTTTATTTATTTATTATCATATTTTTTTACTGTGCTAACGATTAAAAAAATTTCTCAAGATACAAGGTATATTTCTGAAACTATAATTTGAAATCCATATGAATATTTTAAATTAAAATTTTCTTTCTGTTCAATTGAAAAATATTACGGTTAATAACTGAACATTAAATTTAAAGGTGCGGATATTTCTTAAATTCAGTATTGAAAACATAGAAGATCAAATTCTGCTTATGATAATGAAATGAAAAACATTTTTATTATTTGGTTATGCAATAAAAAAATCGATTATATGAAAATAGTAGACTTTTTCTTTAAATAATATTCTATTTATTTATGTTCAAATTCAACTGCAGACTTTTAAATTAAACTCGAAATAATAATTTTTCAATTCATTTTTTTAAAGCCTATTACTGTTTCGTTCCCATCCGAATTTATTTTCTTTGATTTCATGTCGTGATTAAAAAAGAAATCTATTTATATAACATATATATGATTTATTTTTCAACTGCGCCATACATGCATCAATTTATATCATCAAATGGGATAATAAAATATGGAAAACTTTAAATTTTAGTCTTGTGTAATATATATATATATATATATATATATATACATACCGGGTGTTTAGCAAATAACACCCTGATTTGAAAATTAAATTTCTCAAAAACAAAGATCGATAGTAATATGCGGTAAACGGTTTGTTTATCAGGTAAGCTGTAAAAATCTTGTACAAAAGTTTTGAGGTAAATATTTTGAAAAGATTGTATTCTGATTGCAAAGAATGCTTTGATTTGACATTTTTCTTACTTTAGATTGCTGCTAGAGAATGTGTTTTTCGGCTTACAGTGCCATATTTCATAGTTTTTTTTAATTAAATTTTTGAAATTTCGAAATTCTAAAAATTTTCTTAAAATCTTTAAAATATTGCACTGTAAGCTGAAAAAATATTTCTCTGCAGGCAATTTTAAACAAGAAAAATGTCAAATCAAAGCATTCTATTCAATCAGGACGCAATTTTTTCAAAATATTTACTGTTTGAAATTTCTGTATAATATTTTTACAGCTTACCTAATGAAAAAACCGTTTACCGCATATTACTATCGATCTTTGTTTTTGAGAAATTTAATTTTGAAATCAGGGTGTTATTTGCCGGACACACTATATATATTATACATATATTATAATGTCTCGCGCAATTTTGACTAAATTTTTTATTCTATCGCTTTCGGGCAGAAGAAAATCATTGGGGGTTGGTCAGGTGTTTGAGAAAATTCGATTAATGGGTTATTTTGAGTCATAATGGGTCAGGGTCAAACGAATTATATCTAAAAAACGGCTCAATCAAATTTTATCTAAATTTTGTATCCAACGTTTTTCGGCACGCAAAAACTAATGAGCTAGGTCTCATGTTCGAGAGATTTCGATTATAAGGGTCATTTGTTGGCCATGATGGGTCACGCTAATTTTATGTAGAAAATTGCCCTCACCATTTTGATTATACTTTGTATTATATCGTTTTGGGGCAAAAGAAAGCCATTGGGCTAAGACACATGTTCACGAAAATTCGATTAAAGGGTCATTTTGGGTCATAATGGATTAGGTAATTCTAATTATATATAACAACTACTCAATCAATTATATCTAAATTTTGTAACGAAAAAGATTTTGTCACGAGAAGTTTATTGGGCTGAGTCGCATGTTAAACAAAATTATATTAGTGTGTTATTTCGCTTCATTGCTGAATGCTGTCAAGCCAATTTTACTTAAGAAATGGCTTAAACGATTTTGATTCAGTTTTATATTCTATTGTTTTTGATTACCTGAAGACCATTGAGCTAAGTCGCATGTTTGATCAAATTTGATTCGTAGGTCATTTTGGGTAATACGGGTCAGGGTCACGAGAAAATGGGAACAGCCAATAAGTTGGCGATATTTGACAAAATATTGAAAACATTTGGCCGAAAAATCCACTATTATGATTACGAAAGTCAAAACACGTAAACGAATAAGAGTCGAGCTAAAAAGGTGATTTGGATCGATGTCCTTTCATCCTAAATTTTAAAATAAAGTAAAATTTATGAACATGTGCATACGAACATAGTTTTCTTATTGATTGCTTTTGTAAATAATATTTTAATAAATAACATGTTTTACAGTAATAATACAGAGTGAGTGATACAGGGAAAATAAAATATCGAGTTGAAGACAAATGTACTTGTACCTCTATCAGTTTATATTAATGGAGGAAAAATTATGATTTTAAAATTACATGTTTTGCATGTAATGCATATTATTTGTTCAGTTTTATTGTACTTCAGATTAAGAGAAATTAATCTGTATTAAATTTAATTTCGTATATTTCTCTAGAAAAACAGATATTTCGATTTGAAATATTTTCCTTCTTTTTTTAAAGAAAATTTTCATTTTAAAAATAAGCCCGAAAAAACTAAAGATCGTCTGCATTTTTCAGTACAATTTAAATTTAATTTATACTAAGATTTACTGTTGATTACTTTATAAAAAGTTGTAAAAAGTGAAACTTTTCAAGTAAATCATGACAAGATTAATTTCAAAATGTTTAATGTTTAATATTATTTTGTATTTCTCTTCGTCTTGTTATGGGATAAATCTAGAATTCCAATGAGTTGCTTATTCTGAATATAAAAGAAAAGAAATTTACATTAATACGTTAATCATAAAAAAAATATTATTAACTTCGAATTTCAAGTTTGTATAAAAAATTTACTTTACAATACATGAAAAGTATGTTCACAAGGTTAAAAACATTGCGATTATTATTCGAACTTCATATACGTTGGAAAAATAAATGTTGGATTTTGTTTTATTTTTAAAATTTTATCTCCTGCATTTTCTGTTTAAATAATTTAATTATTGTCTTAATATAAAAAAATATGCATTTATTTTTATTTTATTTGTCATGTTGGAATAGAATTTGAACTTTTTTTTATTTTTCTATAGAATGAATTCATGTAAATGTATCAATATTTAATAAAATATAATTTTTCTTAAGAAATTGAAATGAATTCTTGAAAAAAAACTTTTTCTAATAAAACAATTTGAATTCAAAAAATGTTATAAATTAATATGTTGACATATTCTTTTTTACAGGACTATATTTTTTGCTTTTATCAACGGAATTTGCTCAGAAACGCTGGGACGCTGCTCCACGAGGGCTATCACCATTGTCCAATTCGTTACAAATGGTTTTATCATCGAGAACACAAAAGATTGAATTCCCCAAATTTCAAAAGTTTTATTTTAATTATTTCTCTGTTAAAGCATTTGTTCATTTGTTTTTTGTTTATTTATTTCTCTGTTTAAACGTTTGTTCATTTGTTTTTTGTTTATTTATTTATTTTGTAACTCTATGACACCACATTACGATTGAAAGCTTTTTTGTGTTATTTGTATATTTTTAAATTATTGGTTGTAAATTAATTAATAAATTAATAAATTAATAAATTTTTATTCATTAATATGCTAACATAAATCATCAGTTAGCATGGGTCTTATTTCATAAAGCAATTTAAAAATAAATCAAAATATTTTGCTTGTTTATTTGTTTGTTTACTTGTTTATTCGTTTGTTTATTTAATTGTTTATTTATTTGTCTGTTTGACCGTTTGTACATTTTTTATATTAATTTTTTGAGACTCTGTCTATGACATCATTGTACAATTGAAAGATTTTTTGTGCTATTTTGTGTGTGTGCGTATAATAATAAATTATTGTTTCTAAATTAATTAATTAAGTAATTAATTTTTACACACTATATAAAAAAACGTGTTATCAAAAAATAATCTAAATGTATTTTGAAAATTTTGAAAAACATATTAAAAAGTTAGCGTTTCATGACGAACTTATATCTAATATTTTTTACCCATGATTACTCAAGTTGCCAAGTTTGGAGAAGCTAGTGAAAATACTAGTCGCGGGTCTCTGGTGAATCACGGAATGATTGATGTTGTATCCACGTAATTAAATTTAAATGGTATAAAATAAAAATAATGTAAATAATATGTTACATTAATAAATGAATAAAAGTGAAAAAATAAACAATGGAAACTTCTTGAAATGATAATGTTTAAATAAATTTGGATATTGGCAGCGACGGCCTCTCAGTCATAAATGAAGAATTTTCAGTCTTTTTAGGCATTCTCGTTTGTTTAAAACAATGTAACACGTAATATTAGTTTTTATTTTTGTACTAATTATTGGTACAATTATTAATTAACATAAATTTTTATGTTTATTAAAATATTCTTATGTTTTACTATAATACAACATAATTAATGTGGTAATTACGCGATTTAAAGTATTTGGTTATATTTTCATTTATATGTTTCGCATTAAATATTCCGTATTTTTTCATAACATTGTAAAACATATTCGATATATATTTATACTGAAGTCAAGTGGATGACAAAAAATCTTTTAAAAAACAAGGTAAGTTGCACAACAATAAATTTGAGAACTACTCATCTAAACAATCCAAATGCGCAGTTTGACATTTAAAACTAAATTTTTCTCACATCGATATCTTTTAAATATTTTTTTAATAATTCTGTTAAAATATGTAAATAATTACTATTTGAGTACTTAATTGATAAATTTATGGTTAAAATATAATCTCAAACTTTGGAATTCTAAGAAAGGAATAAAAATAACAGTGTCTAAAGCATACAAATTAAATTCATTTGATTATCATGTGGATCGTGAAAAACATTTCGAACAACATCGAGGTGGATTGCACAACAATAAAGTTTAAAAAGTATTCACCTAAACAATCCAAGGACGCAGAAATTGCTATTGCAATATTTCCAGGTGAAAAATGAAAATGAAAGAAATAGTTTCAAGATTTTTTTAGAGAATTTTACGTCATACTGGAAATACAATGGACATAAACATTAGAATATATAACGCCATGTGATTAAAAAAATATATTGAAACAAGATAAAAACCTCATTATGAAAATATTTGCATATTTTAACATTTTCAGATTTTCTAAATTAGTTTTCGTCATTTGAGAATCTATTCCATGTATATACGTATGTGTATGCGAATATAATTTCCACAAAGGTTTAGGTTCCTATAGCTCATTTTTAGCGGTGAATAGCAATAAAAATGAATTAACTTTTATGAAAAATATATTGTTTTTATGATTAATTTTGAATATTTTTCAAAACGAAAATTCTTAAAATTCCGATTAATACCGGGTATTTAATTGGTATATTACAAATTAGAGAATGTAAACGTAGCAAATGAGGTGCGTTCTTACTATAAAATTTTAAGAATATTCAAATCTTGATGTAATCGAACGCAATAGTTGTACAGTACATCGGATACAATATAGTAGATGAAATGATTTGTGTGTTCTTCCAATTACTATATGCTTTGTATTATATGGGAAGTAGCTTGTATTTCAAGCATGCATATAAATATCATAACATGCGAAATAGTTTAATAGTATTAAAACGCTCTCCAAACAGTGTTTCCATCTGTATCATTGTGAAATGGAATACTTTTGTGTGGACCTGTAAATGAATAACAAATACTGTTTGCGCCACAGATTATGCAGAATGCATTTTAAATATATACTTCATAGATGCATATCAATTCTATTAAGTTCGAAAGAATATAACGTCATTAAAATTCGTTTGAAACTTTTTTTCCCATTGACCGTAATGTAGCGGAATGATTCTGATAGTTTATGTAATTAAATAATGCATCCGATTTTCATAAAATTTGAAATGACTTGAAAAAATTATGCAAAAGTTATATACTTTAAATTTCAAACGATTCGCCTGGGTAGTTTTTGCTCAGTTATATGTGGACAGGCAGATAGACGGGTGGACTAAACGACGACCTTAGGTTCTAAGTATTTATATAATTACGGACGCACATAATCATGTAGTATATTGATTCAATTGATTCGGATACCAGGTTGTCGGATCTGTAAGTTGCCTTGTGAAATTGGATGCAGTTCCTTGCTTAAGAAATGTTACCAATTAGAATTTTGGACATTTTCCTAACAAACTTCGTAACAAATTGAGCTTTTTTTCAAAAAATAAAAGAATTAATAGAATTCACGGAAAACATTTTATATTTGTGTATTTTGCAAAATTTCCTAATTTCCCACAAATCGAACGTGTAGGTAATTTGAAAAATAATTTTTCCTGTCTCAATCATTCTTAACCTTTCCTACCCGGGCTTTTCTATCAGGTAACTCTTTGAATCAAAGGTTGAAATAATACAAAATTTATGTTAAAACTAATTTTTTGAAAAGAAAAAGGCAAATCAATATGTGAAGTTATTAAATAATAATAATAATAAATATTCCAATACTTTTCATAGCTATTATTTCATGACTTCATTAATATAAATGGGAAATTATTTACGACGCTTAATGTATTAATAAGGATTTATTTCCGAACGTCTGCATTAAATGCATCCACTGCACTTCAAATTCTATGCTTATACATATAAAAACTTTTTAAAAATACATTAATATATGCCATGGATTCCTTTCCAGAGAAAGGTCCGGAAAGGGCCGCCAAAAATAATGAAAGATAACGCAAATAATTTAATAGAAACTTAGAAAATTAAATAAAGTATGCTAAGTTCTGTATTACAAAATATAATTTTATTATGAAATTGAAAAATGATACCTTGTCATTGTCACAATGATGCATGAAAAATGTTAAAACTGGAAACATTTCAAGTTGTACAACATTAAAATCATTCTTTGACAGAGAAATACATATATATCATGTTAATTGTAAAATAACATTAAGCAAATAATTTTTCAATATCCATTGTCAGTAAAGTCCATTGTCAGTTAGCTTACTAATCATTTGTCTTCTAGATAATGAATTTCTGCTTTATATAATTTTATTTTGAATTAAGTTTGTATAAAACTAAAAGAATAATCTATCATTTTTTCATTCTCTATATCTATATTATCTACTATTTTTATATAATTTTTAATAACACTAAATATTAAAAGCAGAAAGAAAAAGTGTTGGAATTAAATTTTATACAAACGATACAGAAAAATGCATTACTGCAATGTAGGAAAATATGCATTAATCGTCAATAATTTGGGCTTATATTATGAAAAGAAATTTTAAAACCTATTTTCATGTTTTTTTTTTATTTGTCTACCTTTTTATTTTTTTTAATATAACTGATTACGGAAAGAAATTATTACTTTTTTAAAGCTGAAATTTGACATTAAATGATATATTCGTATACAGTCACATTCATTTAATCATAAGATTTTAAAGCTATGATAATAATATGTAAGCTTTATATAATAATATAAAAGAAAGCATATAGAAAAGGAACAATTAAACAAATTTAAACACGTAAGAAATTATACACGTATGAATAATAAATTGGCAAAATTAAATTAAACATGCTTGATTTATATCAGAAAAAAAATTAACTAAGAAGTACTGATATTTTGTCAGTAATTGAAATAGTTGAAAAAGGTACATATTTTTACGCTGCAAATGTACTTAATTAAGAATCTAATTATTGCATCTTAATTACGAAATATCAACGAGTAAGTATGTTTCAAGATTGCCTAATAATAAAACAAAAAATGTATGCTACAAATTTCTTTAATATTGCTTATGTCAAGGAATGGGCTTTTCATTATGTCTCCGGGGTATGAAAAAAATATTTAATACAAATAATGACCCTGTCACTTTTAAAAGCTAATAACACTCCATCAACTCTGAATATTAATTATATATGAAGGTTCTGAGCTTACATATGTTTACGAATATGTCATGAACAACATACATGAAGATTAATTACGGATCAAAAATTATATATAAGTAATTTATTCGAACTTTTTCGTTATAAAAAGTTTTGTGAGAAGTTAGAATTATGTAAATGGAAAATGTTAAAAAAAGATTACTCTAAAATAAATTTATTTATTTTTTTTTCAAAAACTTACAATTTAATTATACAGGGTGTTTCCTCTTAAAATTGTTCAATAGCTAAATTTTTAACCACTAATCATAAACATTTTGCACTTTGAAAAATTGCTTAAAGAAGATTTAAAAAAAATATTTTTTTAAGTCAAATCAAAAATATTCGCTTTTTTAAAACATGAAAGTGTAGAAAAATACATTTAAAATGTAATTCGTCCGGGTAATTGCGCTAAGTATACTTACAAAATATACAATAACTTGCGATATCGTTGCCGTATCGGTAAAAAAGAGGAGTCACATTATTCCCAAATTAATAAGCTTTCCTTTAATAATGAAAAGAAAAGGTCAATTTTGAGATAAACTGTCCCAGTATTTATGTGTAGTATTTATTTTTACGTTATTAAATATTCACTTCTGCTGTTTACAAATATACGTGATGTTAATTTTAAAACTGCAGTAAGAAAATCTTTCAATATCCATTCGTATTAAATCATAAAAGACATACAGAGAAAATTTTATCTTACAGATATTGAATTTATTTCAAATATGTCATTTTGAAAGAAATAAAAAAAGCAATCATGAAATGTAAATAATGAGCTGCCAGTTCTATTTATGAAACTTTGTTTTGTTTTGTTTAATGTTTTAATAAATCAACATCAGCATTGAATATACATTGAACAATTTGTCTTGTACGAATATAGATTTATAAAAACAAAAGAAAATGCTTAAAATTATTAATTAATGTCAAAACATATTTTCGTTGCTGATAATTTGCACGAAAATTTTAAAAAATATTTTTATGAATAGAAAAGGAAAGTATTACAATCATGAAGTACAATTATGTTTAAAGAAAATGTTATCTAACATAAAAACTAGCAATTAAGAAAAATGAAGAAAAAACAGGAAAAAACTAGATAAAGATATAATTTGAAAATAAATCACAAACTGAAATTTCCTCACTATTACTAATATTCTTGAAAAATCATATTTTGAATTTTTTCAAATGCTCATCAATTATCATTTAGTGACAAAAAATGAAATACATGAATTTTATAATAAGCATCAAAACGCTACTTTCAATATATACTTTTACATAAAGGAATATACATTATTAAAGTATACATTATTAAAGTATTTATGAGCGTAAATTGTGGAAATTTTTATATCAATTAATGTTTTTTCGAACAAAGTTAAAATTTGTTTATGAATTGTACTTACTATCCAACTGTTTGTCTTTCGTCTGCCTTTCCACCTGTCCTCAGGTAAATATAGCGCAATTACAATGAAACTGTATACTTTATTTGAATTTGCTATACCATGTTCGATAGCTAAATTGAATTATATAGTATTTACAGTTGATTTACATGAGCACTAACAAAAGTCTTTTACATGGATTTTTAATCAATTTCTAGCTAATAAATATCTGCTTTCATTTGCCGAACCAAACATCGGTTATTACTGTCTAAATCCTGCATTTCTGCACTCAATTTCCTACACAAAATTCGCTTTTTTAAGTCCTCTCGACGTGGCTTTACATTTTTGCCAAATAGATTTAAACCACCCTGTATTTTTGTTATAAAACAACAAGAAAGAAAAATCCTGTGTCCAAAATTGATTAAAAACTTACCAACATATTCAGAATAACGTAAGAAAACTTTACATATCTCATTAAAGTGGAAAATGTCTAAATAAGCATGTTAGAAAATTGACAACCTATTTGGAAACAAAGTTTCTACAACTACCATGAATATTCCGCAAACTATCCGAAAATTTGTGTGCGCCACTGTATCCATAGACTCGTTTGTATATTATACAACACACTAAAAGAAAGTTCAATTAACGGCATACCACACTTGCGACTCCTCATCAATCAGTTTTCATTAATAACGAAACTGTGCATAAAATCTTTTGAGTAGCCTTGTAGAAGATATATAAATTTATGCACATCAATTAATGTTAACGAAAATCTAGATAAATTTGAAAACGCGTAACACAACTAAAAATATATTTTTGGCCATTATTTTTGTGAGGAGCTACTGCAATCAAATATGTTTGTGTTTATGCAAGTAAATGGTTAATTACAATCACACGAGATTCTACAATAAGCAAATAAGATTTGTTCACAGAGGGTTCATGGAAATTTTTGGTTCTTTTTTATGCTCTTATGAATTTAGCATTTCATTACCAGCTTTATGAATTAAAATTGAACATCTATTACAATACTGAACGAATCTTTGTAATTGAACAAATATTTGTGAATTATTTCAAGCGTTTAAATCAAATGGAAATTTAATAAAACTTTCTTAATTTTTCCTTATACAAGAAAAATTACTTTAATAATTTTGATGGCAATTTAAAGATCTCTTTTTTCTTTTTTACCTTTTCTAAATCATTTCAAATGAAAAAATTTCTGCATAAATATTAATTTTCCATTTTCTTCTGAAATTAAAAAGATTAAGTTTTCTCTTAAAAACTTTTTCAAACTTGTTAATAGAAATCTGTGAAGTAAAAATATTTCATTTAAAAATATATTGAAAATATTTCAAATAAAAATTAAATTTCCGAGAAATAAAAATATGTATAAATAAAGAGGTTTTAGTGTTATTAAAATTCACAGAAGCCATTCCCAATAAGGGCTTTTTTTATATAAATATTCAGAAGTGAAATAAAAAATAATAATATGTTTTTCCTATATTGAAAATTTTACTCTTTCTTTGACTTTATATAAATCATTTCAAATGAAAAAGTTTATTCATAAATATTATTTTTCTATTTTCTTCTGAAGTTATAATGATTAAATTTTCCCTCAATAAATTTTCTACACTAATTTAATAGAAATCTGTGTATTAAAAATGTAACGAAAATCCCTGAATTCATTTTCAGCGGAATTGAAATTAATATAAATAATATAGATTTAAGGTATACAGTGTAATGATTAAAATTCTCAAAAGTCATATACAATAAATGCTTTTTTAGAAATATTCAGAAGTGAAATAAAAATATAAAAAGTTTTTATAAATTGAAAATATACTTGATTATTAATTTTCTTTCTATTTTCAGGATTATCATAAGGTCATAACCGTTAAAAGAAATATTCATACTACACTAGTTAAATCAGATTTTCTAATTTATTATTTATGCATTCCAATAAAATGTGTATAAGACAGAGCAAAACGAAATAAACATTTATAAGATATTCTTAATTTACTTTACTTGAAAAAATTTAATAAAAAGCATGTATATTTTAATTTTAATTTCAATATTCGTCCTTCACTTCTGGTGAAAATATTTTAACTCTTACTTGTCTGCAATATTACTGTTTTCAATTTACCTTCCTTAAATTGAAAACAGTAAACAGTCCTTCAATTTACCTTCCTATGTTTTTAAGTGTTGATCAAGTGCTTTTTCTTTTAATAAAGAGTGATGCATATTAAAAAAGAAACAGAAAAATTATTAAAAATGCAAACATCTAATTATATAAAATATAAAACTGTGTATGAAACTGGAAATTTAAAATTTGGCAAGTTTAAGATTTTTATTTATTTGTTTGTTTAGTATAGTGTATCGATTTTTAACTTTTTTTTGTTTAACTTTTTTTTTTTTGTTGAACCAAGAACACAATGATTATGGTTTTAAAACTGCATGAGCAGCTTGAGAAAATTAAAAAGTGTTCAGGGCCTACAAGGAAGTATCCTAACTCCTACAAAGATGCAGTAACTAGCTTTCAGTCAAAAACTGAAACTGCATTTTTTGATATTTGTACAGGGTGGTTAAAATTAAACTGACGGTACTCAGAGGCTCATAACTCCGGTTAACTACTGAGCGGATCCAAATGAAACTTCAGATATATGTTAAGTAGATCATGCGGCCGAGGTTTTTGTAAAAAAAAGTTTCAAATTTCGCCACTAGGTGGCGTTTTAACAATATAAAATGACAGATAACAATTCAAAAATCAAAGATTGACGGAATATTTTATTTATTTACACATCTATGTGCTCTATGTGCATACCTTGTCGGTCAACAATATGCTGAAAGCGTACAACCGCGTTATCAACGGCGGCACGCAACACATCAGTAGGAATCATGGAGACATGGCGTACGATGCTAGCTTTTAAGTCCGCTAAAATAGTTACACGCCCTTGATACACATGATCTTTTAGAAAACCCCATAGCCAGAAGTCAGAAGTGTTCGGATCTGGCGACCTTGCTGGCCAGGAAAAGGGGAAAGTACACGAGAAGACACGCTCATCAGAGAAATTGTCTTGAATAACATTTTTTACACATCTCGACGTATGAGCAGTTGCTCCATCTTACATGAATATTGTGGTTGCCAAACAGCCTCTTTGTCTTAACGCCGGGAGAACTGAAACTTTTTTTTATTTTACGAAAACTTCGGCCGCATGATCTACATAATATATATCTGAAGTTTCATTCGGATCCGCTTAGTAGAACCGGAGTTATGAGTCTCTGAGTACCGTCAGTTTAATTTTAACCACCCTGTACTTGCGAATGTGACTTCAGCAACTGTATTTGCTCCATTGACAAAAAAGTCCCGAACTAGAACACGAGTTTTTGCTCGACAAACATGGTCCTAGATTGATATCAAATGCATAATGTGAAAAAAGGAGACTAAAATGCTTAACAAGCGATTAGAAAGAAAATCTAGGCAACAAGCTTGAATGCAGGTAGTTGTAAAAAAGACTGAGGATGAAAACTTACAATCTGTTGATAACATTGATTCTGGTGATAGTAAAGATGATTCAATGTCTCACACATCATGCCAAGATAGTGATTTTGAAATAAATGTACTTTATACGAGTTAAAAAAGAGTTTTAAGTGTAGAAGTAAAACAAGAACTGCCACAACGCTTGTCTTCGTTTTCATAAGATTGTGACCGCAGGGGAATTTCTAGTAGAGCTGGAGTTCTGTTAGCTGCTGCACTTTTGCGAGACTTAAATGTCATTACTGCGGAGAACCAAGAAGCAGTAATCGACAAATCAAAAGTAGCACGTGAAAGGTTTAAGTCTCATAAAGAAGTAAGCTCAACTCGAACTTCCGATCTATTGGCCACTTTGATGGTCGTAAAGATGAAACCATAACAAAAGAAATTGTAGCTGGTAAAAGTGTCCGAAAATATTTAATGAAAGAACACATGTCTAATAGGGTGGAGCGAAAAAAATTATTTTTTAAAAATCGAAAACGGATAGGGGCCAAAAGTTGCCTTTATACTAGTACATCAAATGTGCGAAATTATACCGCTGAAAAAAAATGGCTTGAGTCTGCGCTTTTGCTCCAAAAATCGAAATTTTGGGTAAAATTTGTCATTTTTTTACATTTTTTCAAAAAAATTAAAAATTTCCTACAGAGTTGGTTATTATTTAAAAGTGTTACTTAAACCTTTATATTTATCTGCTTAACATATTTAAACTATAAAACAATATCTTTATTGCGTATAGCTGGAGCAAAACAGACAACTTTTGGTAAAAAACGGCATTACCACTCTATTGGGACATACAATGAATTATTGTTTTTAATACAGCTCCTCTTTTCAAAACTACCTTAGACATAAGTCGTGGAGGTGGTTTTATATACCACCCGTCCCAAGTATTCAGTCATCTTAGTACAGTTTTATTTATATATTGATTTGTGATTTTCTTTATCAAAATTTGGCATGTTTTCGATGCATCCACATGGTTTATCTGTTCTTTGTATCCACATGCTGCTGTGACTATCTTCATGTACACTTTTAAAGCTTATACAAAAAATGACAAGCAGAGTAACGCACGGGAATACTATTAAAGAGATCTATTCGGCCATCTATTATCTTTATCAAACTTACATCCAGTTGATGAAAGTGATTGAAAATTCTATTACCACAACATTTTTTCAGTAAATTATATTTTTTATGTAATGACCTATGCTTCAAAGATGATTTCAGGTATTTCAACTATAAGCAGGGCATCATTTATTCTGCTTTTGCATTTTTTATATGTTGAGAAGCGAGCTGTTTAATGGGATTTCTGGTGATTGTTAGAGAGAATTGCAATGGGAATTTGTCCTGCACGAGCAGAGCAACCGTTGTTGTAAATAACTTTTTTTTCCAGTAGTTTTATGCCGTTTCTAAGTGTTTTCGTAGCCAGGTAATTTCCCATTAACTTTTAGATCCCCATTTTATAAGTGAACAATATTTGATGGTGAAATCTGTCCTGCGCATAAACTTATAATGTATAGTACTTTTTGAGAGAATGCACAGACTCTAAACGACTATAAGCACTCATTTAAATTTAGGAGAATTCTATTTGTCGCTGTGAATCATTTTGTATTGGGTAAGCTTAGAATTGTGTATAATAATTGATCATATGCTACTTCAACTCCAGTGAATTTCCTCTGCGTCAATTATTAGAAAAGTCGGTGTAAAACGTTATAATCTACATGGATTCACTGTATCAATAAGAAAATCTTTGTCTACATATTATTCACTTCCTATTGCAATTTTTTATAAAATAGATAATAATTTTGAAAATTATTTTCTCAAATTAAGTACAAGATACTCAGAACAGACTAGAAATTTCTGTTGGAGATTGCAAAGCTAATTCATAAGGAAAGCTATTTCTCAGAAGAAATAGGGAATAGGAAATTAGAAAACATCTCGCACAAAAAAAAAAAAAAAAAAAAAAAAAAAACAGCTCATAAAGCGAATAAAATTTCCCGCTTTATATAAGCACAGATTGGTAATCAGAGTCACTCACAAAACATATAATCAAACTTTATACCGCGGGATATTTTATACCAAATTTAATACACACCTAAAGAACAGGTCTAAAACTTATCAGAAAATACTCGACTACGAAACAATACAGGAAAGGACATAAAACAAATACTAAAACTTCTTTCGAATTATATTTGCTTTACACGCAAATTTTTTTTGCAATCCTCTGTGAGGATCATCATAATATTAAACTGCTAGCTTCACAAAATATATTTAACGTAATAGACACAGTAAATGATGACATACTAGAAATTGAATTCATACAATCAATTTTTAGGCATAACATTATATATATAATGTAAATGATTGAAAAAATGATGTGGTAACAGAACTCCCAATCATAATGTATGAACTGCGTGAAAATTTTTGTGAAGATAATAGACTCCTGAATAGGTTCAATTAACAACATACCTAATACATTACTCAGCTTCCTCTTTTGTTATACAAGGTATAAAAATATACGTGCAGCAGGTCACACCAGTAGCATCTAATGCCAGTGAAAAGAAAAAAGAGGTAAACTACTTTGATACACAGAAAACTTATGCCCTTCTTCGGGAAGAAAATAACAATTCAATACATAAATAAAACACTGGGCCTAGATTGTTGGGTGGCTGATACGGGTGGGATATGAAATACATCCACATCTACCAGTTATATAGAGAATAGTTCTGAAAACAGATCGGTAAGAAATGCATTTAAAACAACATTTCGTTGTATGCTCCAATAGAGAGGTAACGCTGGTTTTTACCAAAAGTTGTCAGATTTGTTAAAATTATAGAGACTGCAGATATTGTTTTATAGTTTAAATATGTTAAGCAGATAAATATAAAGGTTTAAGTAACACTTTTAAATAATAACCAACTCTGTAAGAAATTTTTAATTTTTTTGAAAAAATGTCAAAAAATGACAAATTTTACCGAAAATTTTGATTTTTGGAGCAAAAGCGCAGACTCAAGCCATTTTTTTTCAGCGGTAAAATTTCAAGCAGTTGATGTACTAGTATAAAGGCAACTTTTGGCACCTACCCGTTTTTGATTTTTAAAAAATAATTTTTTTCGCTCCACCCTAATGTCTATTGATGAAGAACCGGGACCCAAGTATTTCGGTCATGTAACTCCCATAAATGGAGCAAGAAAGGAAATTGTTACATCGCTTGTAAAGTATTGTGAAGAAAAAAATGTCGATCTTAAAAAACTAAAAGCTATTTGTTGTAATGGTACGGCAGCAAACTCAGGCTCTTCAAATGAAATTATCACCTTATTTGAATATAAAATACAACAGCCACTGCAAGCAGTTGTGTATCTATTATATTTGATTGAATTTCCATTTAGAAAAAGTATGGTTGCTCTTGATGGGCCAACTTCGTTCATGTTCCATGAAAATACATCAGCAACATGTTGTACTTATATACTACATTTTATTCCACGTTATAATATTTTATACATTTGTAATAAACAATAGTATCACAAATAACGATAGTTTATTTCAGCACCTTTATCAAGCAATTTACATAGTTAAACTATCTTTTTAAAGATATACTACATAAAAATCTACATATTATTAATGTAGTATGTATGTATACATGTATATACATATATATATATATATATATATATATACAGAGTGTCCGAAAAGTCTGGAAACGGTCGAATAACTCGAAAAATACATATGAGATTGAAAAACGTAAATATACGTGTTAAATATTTTTAAATAAGCTACTCAGTGATACCAAATTTTACCTTCGTAACCGACCCCCTGGGGGTCAGAGGGGGTCCAACTTTGAAATCTTAAATTATAACCCCCATTTTTTATTGCAGATTCGGATTCTACGGACAAAAATACGTAACTTTTGTATTTGATGTTTATTTCGAATCCTTGTTTATCACGGTGAAATTGAGCATATTAAATCGATACATATTTCGGCTTTTCCAACGGGATTTTCCCTAATCGAAACTAATTGGAGAGAATTTATGACATCAAATTCCTCGTCTTTTGCAATAATAGCGTTTCCTGAAAATCACCCGTGCCGATTATTTCGGCAGTGCTACACAGTTAAAAATTTGATCCATTTGCTGTAGCGTCACTCCACAGCTTTTATAGAATATCTCTTTCATGACCAATGAGAATGTTCCATAACACAGTAAAGTACACTGTAAAAAAAATTGACCCTTTTGCTGCATCGTCACTCCACCGCTTTTATAGAAAACGATTACTTTACTGTGTTATGGAGCATTCTCATTGGTCACAAAAGAGATATTCTATAATAGCTGTGGAGTGACGCTGCAGCAAATGGGTCAAATTTTTAACAGTGTAGCACTATTGAAATAATCGCCACGGTGATTTTCAGGAAACGCTATTCCCACAAAAGACGAGGAATTCAAAAATTCTGCCCAATCAGTTTCGATTAGGGAAAATCCCGTTCGAAAAGCGGGGATATGTATCGATATAATATGCTCGATTATACCGTGATAAACGAAGATTTGAAATAAACATCAAATACAAAAGTTACGTATTTTTGTCCATAGAATCCGAATCTGCAATAAAAAATGGGGGTTATAATTTAAGATTTCAAAGTTGGACCCCCTCTGACCCCCAGGGGGTCGGTTTCGAAGATCAAATTTGGTATCACAGAGTAGCTTATTTAAAAATATTTAACACGTATATTTACGTTTTTCAATCTCATATATATATATATATATATATATATATATATATATATATATATATATATATATATATATATATATATACATATAAATATAAATATATATATATATATACAGGGTGATTCCAAATTTTTTTTTACAATAAAAGAGGGGTAATAGTACACATCAAGACAAGCAATATTAAATAGGAGACCAAGGGTCCAAAACGTTTCTCTAAGGAAATAGCTGCCATTAAAGTTTACGGACAAAAATTTCAAATAAACATAAAAAACTGAAAAATCGGTCGATTAATTTGCGGTTTTCACTAAAATTATTCTTTATGTCGGCATTTTCTTGAAATTAAATTATAAAGATAAATTTCAAAAAATGCCGATAGAGGGCGCTTTAGACTTTGGAGTAACGAACAACTATTTTTTGCCGGTATGTTTTGCATCTCATTAAATGTTTTCGTAAGTTTACACTCAAACTTAAATTTTGAGCTCAAAATCTGTAGTTGGGAGTGGTTAAATAACACAAACTGAGCTATGTTCAGAGGGTTAAAATTTCAAATGATTATAAAAAACGGAAAAATTGGTCGATTGATTTGCGGTTTTCACTAAAACTATTCTTTATTTAGGTATTTTCGTGAAAATAAATTATAAAGATAAATTTCAAAAAATGCCGATAGAGGGCGCTTTAGACTTTGGAGTAACGAAATACTCTTTTTTGTCGTTATTTTTTGCACCTTATTAAATGCTTTCGTAAGCTTAGACTTGAACTTAAATTTTGAGCTCAAAATCTGAATAGCTAGGAGTGGTTAAATAGACAAACTTAGCTGTGTTCAGAGGGTTCAAATTTCAAATAATTGTAAAAAACGGAAAAAATTGGTCGATTCGTTTGCAGTTTTTTCTAAAACTAATTTTTAAATCAGCAGTTTTCTTGAAAATAATTTTTAAGATAAATTTCACAAAATGCCGATAGAGGGCGCCTTAGACTTTGGAGTAGCGTACAACTATTTTTAACTGTTATTTTTTTAATCTCATTAAATGCTTTCAAATGCATAGACTTAAATTTTGGGCTGAAATTCTGAATCGTTGGGAGTGTTTAAGTAGCGAAAAATTGAATTGTGTTCGAGGAGGAAAGAGTGTTAAATTTCAACTCCTGAACACACTTCAGTTTGCACTTCTTAACTCCTCATAACCATTCAGGATTTGAGTTCAAAATTTAAGTTTAAATCTAAGCTTCCGAGAACATTTAAAATGCTTTTGCAAGCATTTAATTAGAACCAAAAAATAATGGTTAAAATGAATTGTTGGTTACTCTGAAGTTTAAGGCGCCCTCTGACGGAATTTTTTGAGATTTATCTTTAAAAATTATTTTCAAGAAGATACTGACTTAAAGAATAGTTTTATTTTAAACCGCAAACGAATCGACCAATTTTTCCATTTTCTATAATTACTTTAAATTTGAACTTCCCCCTCCCCCTTGAACACAGTTCAGTTTGTGCTACTTAACCACTCCCCACTATTCAGATTTTGAGCTCAAAATTTAAATCTAAGCTTCCGAAATCATTTAAAGAGATTCAAACAATAACGGCAAAAAATAGTTGTCCGTTACTCCAAAGTTTAAAGCGCCCTCTATCGGTATTTTTTGAAATTTATCCTTATAATTTATTTTCACGAAAATACCAAATTAAAGAATAGTTTTAGTGAAAACCGCAAATCAATCGACCAATTTTTCCGTTTTTTTTAATCATTTGAAATTTTAACCCTCTGAACATAGCTCAGTTTGTGTTATTTAACCACTCCCAACTACAGATTTTGAGCTCAAAATTTAAGTTTGAGTCTAAGCTTACGAAAACATTTAATGAGATGCAAAATGATGGTCCCTAAACTTTAATGCCGGCTATCTCCTAAGGAAAACGTTTTGGACCCTTGGTCTCCTATTTAATATTGTTTGTCTTGATGTGTACTATCACCCCTCTTTTATTGTAAAAAAAATTTGGAATCACCCTGTATATATATATATATATATATATATATATATATATATATATATACTTCTCAAAACAATTGAAGGATATTGCAGTTTTAGGTAGATTTTGTATCTGGGAAATTTTTTAGCTGATTGATACATGCTCGACAGACATAGTAGGTTATATGGGAATAAATTACACATGTTTGGCAGAAAAAAATGCATTTTATTGCGCATTTGTGTACAAAAGGAAAAAGCACAATTTGCGCATATGAGAAAAAAAGAACAAGAAAAGGTGTTTTCTTGAAAGAAAATCATTTTCAGTAGGGGGTATGGTTTCCGCGGGCGGCCAGCAACGTTGAACACCTTTGAGGCATGGACTCAATGAGGCTATTAATGACAAGTTGGGGTATTCTGCCCCACTCTTCCAGAAGAGCTCTTTCCAGTTTTTGAAGAGTTTGTGGGGGTTGTTGGCGGCCAGAAACTCATCTTCCTAGAGCGTCCCAAACGTGCACGATTGGATTCATCTCTGGAAAACACGCTGGCCATTCCATTCGAACGATTCCTTCCTCGAAAAGGAAATCCTCCACCAGGTTTGCACGATGTGGACTGCAGTTATCGTCCATTAAAAGAAGTTATCTCCGATTGCTGCAAAAATAAATTTAAGAAACACTATAACATTTATACCTTTGTAATACTATCATATTAAGCATGTTTTTCATTTTATATTTTCCATAATTCGAACATTTTTTGTGGTCCCGACGAGTTCGAATTAACGAGAGCCGACTGTAATTAAATTTTACTATCTTTTATAATTTATAATGATCCAACAAATTACAATATAAACGGTTTTAATGACTGAAAATGAGGATATATTTCAATTGAACAAATAAATGGACGTTATCGTTTTTTTTTTAATTATCGTTTATTTTAAGGTGCGATCGAAATTATGCAAATATTTAACGCCTATAGATCGTCATTCGCCTATAGTCCGACCGTCTCTTTGCATGTAATAAAACAAAAACCACCCAACCGTATTATTTGAAATTTAAAATATATAACGGTTGCATAATTTTGTCGAGTCATTTAAAATTTTTTGATAATCGGATGTGTAGTGTAATTACCGGGACAATTAAAAGTGTTCCGTTACATTATGACCAATGGGAAAAATATTTTTAAGTGTAATTTAATAGTGATACATTCTTTCGGAGATATTAAAATTGATATGAATCAACGAAACATATACTAAAGTATACATTATGTACAATCTGTGGTGCGATGAATATTTATTATTCATTTAAAGAATCACACAATGTATTCCATTACATAATGGTATAAAAGGAAACATTGTTTGATACGCATTTTAATAATATTAAACTACTTCACATTTTATGAAATTAGTATGTTGTTGAATTTGCTAAAATTAATTCTTGTATGCTAGAAAGCAGATAGTATTTACAGGGATACACAAGATATTAAGTATACTCTACTGTATTCAAAGTATCGTATACTAACTACACCCAGATCTGAATATTTTTAAAACTTGTTTATTGTAGGAATGCATCTCCTGTGTAATCTTTCTGTGTAATCATTGAAGTAATATGAAACTATAGGAATTTTTGTGCTTAATTAAATAAAACACTAGAAAATATTAAAAACTATTAACCTAAACATGATATCCAGATAAAGCAAATCTTCTATTTCTGTCAATTTCCTTTTATAACTTCTGAGCATAGCTTTCAAAATTAATATTCTAATCAAATTGAGAATAAGTGTAGTGAATATACTTAAAAAAATATATTAAATATATATATATATAATATATTTAAATAATTTAATATATTTAAAAATATTATATTTTAAAAATAATATATTATAGGAGATTAGCTCCTACATACAAACAAACTTTTCTTCTTTATAATATAGGTACAGACGATATAAGATATAGAGTATATTTGATTCCGGACGAACACCATCTTTTTCGTCCCATTACTTTTGAAATCGGTTCGGTAGTTCAGACATTAGCCCTTACAAACAAACAAACAAACTTTTCCTTTTTATAATATAGGTATAGACAACATAAGATGAAGCCTATCTTTGATTCCGGGAGAACACCTAATATATTTAAAATACACCATAACATATTTTTAAAAAATCTACGTAATTTCCTTAATTAATATGTTATTCCGTTTCAATAAACTTTATCTTTTTTTTAAACATTTTCAAACTTTAGTTCGATTCAATAATCCGAATGAAGTGAAACAATTGTTAATTTGATGGGAATTCATTTGTCTTCCGCATGTGATAGAGATAAGCTCATGCAGAAACTATGTGGAGTTGTCTAATGTTTAGAAATGGGTGTAATTTAAGCCAAAAGCATAATATATATAATTCCTTTTATGAAAGATGTCCCGATTTTGAAATAAATTGTTGAGATTATTTAAATGAATAGTAAATATTATTTTAATACACATGCGTTTCAGTAGTTTTATAAAAAGAATATTTTATCTTAACCCGTTATGTGACTCAATTAATTCTCATTACCAAATGCTACATCGACACTAGATTTCCATTAATGAAAAAAATGATAATGATACCAAAAACATGTTCTTGCAAAATGTCTCTCTGTGAGTCTGTGTCTGTATGTGATATAAATTTTGTGAACTCTGTATTTCAAGAACTAATGCATGAAATTTAACAAAATAGATATTCAATTAGTTCCTGATACAAATTTATGCTGATTAGATTTTCGTATAAATCGATTGACAGGTGGTGCTGCGATGCTGCATTTTTCACGATTTTCGTAATAGTTTTATTTCAAGAATTAATGTACGGATTTTCATCAAATTGATATTCAGTTTGTCCTTGACATTAATTGACGTTTTCTACATTTTGGTGTAGAAAACATTTGCAATATTTTAATACGATTTAACTTTTACAATCTGTTATATTTGATAATGATCCATCAAATTATAATAAAAGAGATTTTAATGACTTTTTTTTTTTATTTATTGAACAACATACATCTGACTTGTGTGCTTGACATGAAATCCTGCTTATAAGTCATCGTCAATGTACAAGGACGAGATAGCACAAGAAATTTACATCACAAGAGAAATACAACCAGGAGTTCCACATAAAGTGTGTTTGCAATGGAGCCAGTGGGAATCGAACCCACAACCTCCATATTAGCAGAGCGGCGTCTTACCACTCGGCCACGGAGGCCCATTTTAATGACTTAAAATGAGACAACTTTGCAAATAAACAAATGGATGTGAAATTATCGCATCTTTTTATTTATTGATCAATCTGTTAGTTTTTATGTATAAAATTTCAGGAATTTAATTACTACTATAATTTTAAATGTGCAACCTTTTAAATAAAATAGAACTGTGGATGCTTTTTGTGCTTGATTACATAAAACACATAGAAAATATTGAAAATTGTTAACTTAAATATACTATCTAGATAAAGTAAATCGTACTTGAAAACTATTAACCTAAACATAATGATATCTAGATAAAGTAAATCGTATATGTTTGCAAAATCTCTTTCATAACTTCTGAACATACCTTGCAAAATTAATATTTTAATCAAATTGAGAATAAATGTAGTGAATAATACATTAATATATTTTTAAAATAAAATCCACGTTATTTCCTTATCAATATGTTATTCCGTTTCAGTAAATTTTATCTTTTATTTAATATTTTCAAAGTTTAGTTTGACTCAATAATCTGTATGAAGTGATACAACCGTTAACTTAATTGGAATTCATTTGTCTTCCGCATGTGGCGGAGATAAGCTCATGCAGAAACTATGTGGCATTGTCTAATGTTTGGATGTAATTTAAGCCAAAAGCATAAGATATATGATTAATTTTATGAAAGATGACACGATTTTGAAAAGAATTGCTGAGATATTTTAAATAAATAGTAAATATTATTTAATACACATGCGTTTCAGTAATTTTATATAAAAATATTTTATTTTAACACGTTATACGACTTAATTAATTTTAATTATCAAATGCTACATCGACACTAGAAATCCATATATGAGAAAAATGAAAATGATACCAAAAACATGTTCTTGCAAAATGTATGTCTCTGATTCTGTGTCTGTATGTGATATAAATTGTCTGGGTTCTGTATTTCAAGAAATAATGCACGAAATTTAATAAAATATATATTACATTAGACCCTGATACATTAGATTTTGGTATAAATTGATCGACAGGTGGCGCTGTTAGGCTGCAAAAATGCAGCCTAATCACGAATTCCGCAATAGTTTTATTTCAAGAGCTAATGTAAGGATTTTCATCAAACTTCAAATTCAGTTGGTTCTTCACATAAATTGACGTTTTCTACATTTTGGCGTAGAAAACATCTCCAGTATTTTAATATTATTTATCATTTACAATCGGTTATATTTGATAATGATCCATCCAATTATAGTAAAAGAGATTTTAACCCACTGACCTCCGAGCAAAAGGGCGGAATTGTGTTGTTATTTTCTCTGTATTTTATTTTAGATGTAAATAAAAGAAGGATTTTCTAACATGGTATAATTTTTTTGTTAAGTATATGTTTATAAACTTTGGATCTATCAATCATAACTTAATTTCTTAAAACTGGATTATATTTGTGGAATTATATTAATTTAAATAAAGTTTCAATTGCAGTGAAACCTGTAATCTAGTTAACGGATATATCAGGTCACGGCAGTGGGGAGGTTAATGACTGGAAATGAGACCATTTTGAAAAGAAACAAATGAATAAAAGATTATCGCATCTTTTTCTTTATTCATTACTCTGCTGGTTTTTATATCTAAACTTTCAGGGAAATAATTATTATAATAATTTTAAATGTGTAACATTTAAAATAAAATAGAACTTTAGGTGTTTTTACGCTTAATTACATAAATAACATATGAAATATTGAAAACTATTAACCAAAACATGATATCTGGATAAAGTAAATCGTACATGTCTGCCAATTCCCTTTCATAATTTCTGAATGTATTTTGCAAAATTAATATTATAATTAAATTGAGAATAAATGTAACAAACAATACATAATATATTTAAAAAATAAAATCCATGTAATTTCCTTGTCAGTATGGTATTCCGTTTCAGCAAATTTTATCTTTTATTTAATATTTTCAAACTTTAGTTCGACTCAATAATCTGAATGAAGTGACACAACCGTTAACCATTCCTTTATCTTCTGCATGTGACGGAGATAAGCTCATGCTGAAACTATTTGGCATTGAATGATGCCATGAAAATGTGTAATCTAAGCCAAAGGCTTAAGATAATTTGATTAACTTTATGAAAGACGTCACTATTTCGCAAAGGACTGGGGATATATTTTAAGTAAATAGTGGACATTATTTTGCTACACATATGTTTCAGTAGTATTATAAAAGTAATATATTATCTTAAACATTGTATGACTCAATTAATATTAATTAACAAAAGCTACATCGTCACTAGAATTTTTCAACAGAATTTCGATGTTATATGTAAAATAAAGAGCTACTACTAACTTTGAAACAAATTTGTGATTAGAAACTGCTGTCCATAAATGAAAAAAAGAAAATGAAATTGATACAAAAACATGTTCTTACAAAATGTCTGTCTGTGAGTCTGTGTGTGTATGTGATGCAAATTTTGTGGGCTCCCTGTTTCAAGAACTACTGCACGAAATTTCATAAAAAAATATTCAATTAGTACCTGATAAAAGTTTATTCTGATTAGATTTTGGTACCAATTTTCGCGCCGTTATACTACATTTTTCACAATTTTCGCAATTGCTCTTTTTCAAGAACTAATCCACAGATTTTCATCGAGCTTCATATTCAGTTGGTCCTTGACATGAATTGTTTTTTCTACATTTTGGTATAGAAAGAGTCTGCGGTATTTTAATGTAATTTAACTTTTACAATCTGTTGTATTTTACAATGATCCATCAAATCAAAAGAAATTAAGTTTTAATGACTGAAAATGAGACCATTTTGAAATTAAACAAATGGATGTGAAATTATCAAATCTTTTGTATTTATTGACTACTAAGGTACCCGGGGTAATAACGCCACCTTAAGGTTCAACCAATTTTTACGGCTCAGTTTTAGATTGTATTTTTCAAACAAATATATGATTTGACACAGCAACTCATTGACTATCCATATATAAAAAAATAATTTAACAGATATGTATTCATAAAATGTAATAGCGTGATTTCTTGACTTATTACCCACCTATATGGGTAATAACGCCATGCAAACAAAACTATGAAATAAGATGGAATAATTGCATGTAGATAGCCTAATTCTAAAAATACAAACTCTACAAACTTAGAAATTGACAAATTGCATTCTAAGCTATTGAAAATGTTCAATTTTTTGTGAAAGTGTAAGAAAAATAAAGGTGTGGTGTGAGGGATGAGGCAAAAATATATTAGACCGTGAGCTTCTTTTTGCTTAAAAAGGACCACTTAAATAGAATTATTAGAAACATTGCACAGTTTTAACTGTGCTTATTTGAATCAGTATTTAGGATGTAGCTCAGCCACTGTAGGGAATCAACCGGGGTATTAATGCCAAGGATTGGGGTTATTACCCCTTTATAGTTATTGCACTGTACATTTTAAATTACAAATTATCTCGAGAAGATATCCAAAATCTTGAACAACATTTTGAAAGTCCATGAAATGTACTATAAATTTATGTAATAAAAAAGTATTTGCGGATAAAAAAAAATAGTCTTCACATCACAAAACGTATCTCGCAAATTTTAGATCAAGCGTTAATTTTAGTTGCTTGTAAAAACAATAAGACTTAAAAATGAAACAGATTAACTTGAAGCTGTTTTTTGCGATTTATATGACTCAAAACCCTTCTGCTCAGATCACATGAGTGTCATTTACCAGATTATTTCATAATTATGCAAAATATTAGCACTTGGCGTTATTGCCCCGCCTGACGTTATTACACCAGACCACTTTATGTTGGTTTTCATATTTAAAATTTCAGGAAATTAATCACGATAATAAATTTTAATGTGTAACAATTAAAATAAAATAGAACTATAGCTGTTTTTGTGCTTGATTAAATATGTAACATAGGAAATATTCAAAACTATTAACCAAAACATGATATCTGGATCAAGTAAATCGTACATGCCTGCTAATTTTATTTTATAACTTCTGATTATACCTTGCAAAATTTATATTATATTTAAATTGAGAATAAATGTAACAAACAGTACATAATATACTTAAAAAATAAAATCCATTTAATTTCCTTGTCAGTATGTTATTCCGTTTCAGCAAATTTTATCTTTTGTTTAATATTTTCAAAATTTAATTCGATTGAATAATCTGAATGAAGTGATACAACCGTTAACTTAATGGGAATTCATTTGTCTTCCGCATGTGACAGAGATAAGCCCGTGCAGAAACTATGTGGCATTGTCTAATGCTTGGAAATGTGTAATTTAAGCCAAAGGCTTAAGATCATTTGATTAATTTTATGAAAGACGTCACGATTTTGGAAAGAGCTGATGATATATTTTAAATAAATAGTAGATATTATTTTGCTGCCCATGCGTTTCAGCAGTTTTATAAAAAGAACAAAACACAATTTTTTTCACATTTTCTAAAAAAATAGATTATTACATTAAAATTTTCTTTGTTTTTTTTTTTTTTGCTTAAAATGACTTTTTAATAGTGTTTCTATTGTAATCAAAAGAGGAAATATATATTTTTTTAGTTTTGTTTTGTTTTCAAAATCTAGCTTTCAAGCAATGGTATGGCAATATAAATTGAAAAAAATAATAAAATTTACATCATGTAGAATAATTTTTAGCATTTATTCAATTTTCTTTCT
Organism: Maratus speculifer; assembly: GCA_964019185.1. NCBI lineage: Eukaryota > Metazoa > Arthropoda > Arachnida > Araneae > Salticidae > Maratus > Maratus speculifer. The sequence continues at coordinate 151,248,068 of OZ025302.1, forward strand.
TTAATTTTTTGCTGTTTTTTTTTTAAACAACTTCGATCTATACACACACATTAAATTTTTCTCTAAAAAGACAGTGGTGTATTATTAAGAAGTTAATAAGGTATAACGAAACAATTTTCAAAAAGAATGTTGTCAATTTAACTGCAGTAGCATTTCAGAAACATTCTTTTTAATAGTTAAAAAAATAGTAATTAATTATTGGGAAATATAAAACAATATTTTATAGTTTTTTTTTTTTTATTTAAATGTAAAAGTCTCGCGTAAGTCAAAACAATATATACATTTTATTTGGAATTTTAAAATTTCATACTATTATTAGCTATAATAACAAAATAATACCTCATTGAGATCAACAGCCTTCAAACCAATAAAATTAAATAAAGAAATAATAGAATTCTATTATAAAACGAAAAACATTAATGAGCATAACACTGTTTATAATTAAAAAAAAAAAAATCTACACGTTCTTTATAATATTAATTCTTTTATAAATTATATACGATATTTCTATATACCATTTAAATTATCAAAGTTGTTTCAAAAGTGAAACACTATATAAAATCTGGTTTACACTTACGTGTTTTGTTTGTGCTTTAAAATAACATTATTTTCTCAGTATTTTCAAAATTTCTCCACATATAATATAGTTGTTGCTACATTATATTTTAAAAGGTCGAAAGTCACAGAAGCAAATATATGTGAATAAGGCATCATAAAATGCTTTGTGGAAAATGTATTATATTTCACGATGTTGTCTTAGAACCAGAACGCGTGAAATTTTATTTTCAGATACACGGCATGTTGTATTTTTCTATATAAAGAGATTTTCTCCCGTTGGAATTTCTTTTTTGTTTTTATTTATCTACTTTACTTTCAATATTTTATATAATGCTTTTATAAAGAAATGTGATTTTTGATAATCCTTTCAACATTTTGTTTAACTTTGCAATAACTAAATGAATAACTGGAAGAGTATTCCACCTTGAACTACTTCAGTAAATTACGAAAAAATGTCATTTTTTTAAAACAAAGTCCGTTAGTCCAAGAACACAGTCCTTTTTTATGTTTATTTGCCTTAAATGTTTGCTGCATTAAAATTATTCTACATTTTTTTAAATTATTATTATTACTAGGACGAGGAATACTTGGACGATTGCTATTTTGATTTGAAATTTTCAAGTAGCTCAGCCTCATTCTCTCGGATTATCCAATTTGAATTTTGTAGCCTTTGCTATATCTCCCAATGCTTCATTTTCTCTTTAAATGCTATTTTCCATTTTTTTCTTTATTCTACCTTAAATAAATTTTAGTAAATATAAATTTTATCTGAAATGTTTTTATATTTAAAGAATCCTTTTTCAATTCATTGAATTTTATTTTTGTTTAGTTTTAACTAGGTAGTTCAGTTATATATTTGTTAATTCTGAGTTTAGTAATATTAATATACTTTTATTTATTGATAGAGTTACAATTTCGTCACAGAATATTATCGGGAGAGAAGTTCTGAACTATTGAATTTAATGATTGTCTGAAAAAGAATGCCCATGTTTCAGTGGTATATTATAGCAGTTTAATTTAGACTATTTATAACATATCATGCATCAAAATAAATGAAAACTAAACTAGTTTTTCTTACTAACGCTCAATAGTTGTATCTATTGTTATGCAATACACATCCAAACCAAACTCCAATTCTTCAAACTCCTCCGTTAATACAATCAGAGTAAGCGAAATAAAATTAACTGAATTATGTTTACCAACGCTAGGAAACCAGTAGGCAGTGGTAGAACGTATATACTATCATTTATAACCCCCCCCCCCCCAAAAAAAAAAAGATTAGACTTAATTTATCTTAAATCTTCCTCTCAGCAACAACTTTTTGAGCTCAAGAGTCGTCATTCAACAAAGCAATACTCGCGCACACCCTTATATGAAACCGTTTAAATTGTTCTTTATTTGTAAACTTGAACCAACACTGTTTAACAATTACAGTTGATATTACTAAAGTTTATAACTTGGAGATTCTTTAAAAGGCATCGTGATTACTTTTGCGTGGCTATACTGTCAGTGGGTTGCCCAAAATATACACTTTTTTTTAAAACTACGGTTCTAAATTTTTTTCTAAAATATTAAACTCGTAATTCATCCTATAATGTGAGATTTAGTTATCAAACCTACTGTTTTTAAAAGAAAAAACTTCTCTATTTTAGGACTTTAAATAATAATAATAATTATTATTATTATAATTATTATTTCAACTGTAATTCTTTAAATGTAAAGTTATTGAAATCTGTATATTTACTTCATCTTTATTTGTGCACTATACAACAAAAATGTAAATCTACAAAACTAGTTTTTGTAAAGCTATAGAGATGTGTTGCTTTACAAAAGAATAGACTAAAATTACAGTAATCCTCTTTATAATTTTACCTGTATCCTAGGTTGCAGTTACGTAATAAGTTCTAGGCATCCCAGTTTCCCAAAGATGTCTTAGTAACCTTATAGATTATTTTAATTACTGCATGTGTTACAGAAATTTTTGATCTTGCCATTACATAAAAACTCTAGTAATCACAGATTTCTAACTTTTAATTTTTATTTCTACAGTGTGTCATATTTAGAAGTTAATTTATAAAAATGCAAAAACTACTATTTTTAAGGTTATTGCCACTGTGAATATAACATCAACGTTTCTCAAGGAAATGTTTAGCTGTATATTAGATTTAGACATAAAAATAATATAAAAGAAAATACGAAGGAAAAATTCTTTTTTAAGAGTTTTTTTCTGTCCAATGAGGTTTTTTACCTCTACCAAAATGAAAAGGTTTGACAAGTCTGACAGGTTCCAAAAAATGACTGACATGAGTGAAATTATACGTAAAGAAAATAATCTGCTTATCGAACAGAATTTTTACTTAAAATGTCAGCAAGGAATTTCTTAATAACAAACGTAAGAGATTGACATAATGACAGACGTAGACAGCTAAGAACGTTGGTGTAAAATGCAGATAAATAAAGTAATCCATTTAGAAGAGTGAAAATTCTTTCTCCGTATTTTGCTTTGATGAACTCGGTGGCATTTTTGTTATTTTTTTTATAAATTATATTTTATGACATCTTATTGGCATATTAATATACAGGGTGTCCACTCTCAACGGTGGCCAATGGCTAGTTTCTAAACCGTTAGTCATGTGAATATAGTTCCAATTACAAAAATGCTTTAACAAAGTAAAGAATTGTTTTTTGAGCTATTTAGGTAAAAAAACAATTAAAAAATTACCAAAATAAATTTTTATACTGTCCCTCGTCCCTATAAGTGATATTTAGTAAATTTTTCAGACTACTCTAACAATTAAGAAAAGAAAGGTCACATTCATCAAACATTAAAATTGATCAAGTTATGAAACTTTAAATATCATGACTTAAACCATTTTTCTGTAATTGAAAACGGATGGATTGAAATGAGCTTTAAGGGAATGTACACTAAGTGCTTAAAGTATTATAAAGGGCGTCCATTTCCAACGCTGTCAGTGGATACTTCCTAAACCATTTGTCACAGATATTTAGTTGCAGTTACAAAAAAAGTTTTAAACTAGGTAAACAAATATTTTAAAAGCGATTTAACTGAAGGTGTTGCCACCGTATAAGTTTTAAGGTAGTGTTAATTTTAATTAATTAACTTCTAGATTGGTTAAAATAATTGAAGACGTGAGTTTCAAAATTTTCTTTATCGCGAAAATTAAATTTTGGGAAATCGCGAAAAACCTTTATGAGTTAAAAAAATCTAATATAATTTTTAATGTGTATCATTTTGTAACGAATTGTGATTGTTGATTTTCATAATTTAGTTTAACAAAATTTCTGTTATTTTTTTATTTATATTTTTAGTACAAGTTATATATTTTGCTTTAATATGTAAACATCAACATATATTTAAAGTAATATTGTAAAAAATATTTTACTCTCAACGTTTAATGTTAAATTTTATATCTGACATTTATTTTTATTTCCAGTAAATTTGTGACTGACCCCAATTTTGCAGCAATAAAGATGCTTCAACTTTAAGCAGCTATTATTTGGTTAGTTTTAATCGCAGAGGAATGGGACTTTTTTGTCTTACTTGTTAGAGTAGTGGTAAGAATTTACTAAATATCACTTATAGGACCGGGGGACCATATAAAAATTTAATTTTCATATTTTTTAATATTTTTTTTTCGACCTCAATTTCTCAAAAAACAATTCATTACTTTTTTAAGAGCATTTTTGCAATTGGAAATATATGTTTATGACTTACGGTTTAGAAATTAGCCATTGGCCACCGTTGAAACTGGACACCCTGTATATTAATATATGAGTAAAAACAGAAGCCATGAAATACAAGTGACAAAATTTAGATTAGAAATAATTTGAGTTCAAAGTTGAACTGGCCGAATTAAAATATAATACTGTTAATTATTTTGTAGATGTCATTGAACTCTAAATTCAAAAGTTATGAAAGCAAGTTGGAGAATAATATATTTAATTTTATTTTAGAAGAAATAAAAGAAGCTAAGTAATTTAATGAGCTTAAGCAGTTGACCACTAAAACGAATCAATTAACTAGAAAATAACTTGTATATATTTTTTTACCATTTTATTTTTTAGAGAAATTTTGTGACTTATCATCCTTGGCTTCTGAGATTCTCATATGGTTTATCATTGATGGACAGTGTGTTCATATTTAAACGATCCTAATTAAAACAAGTCTACAGACAAAACAATTTTTGATAAAGCTGGTACAATGCTATGGTAGATACAACAGAAATATGAAAATTTGCTTAAGCGAAAAAAATAGAATTAAAAATCACTATCAGAACTCGTTAATTTATGAATTACACATTCAGAACAGTTTAAAATGAGCCCACCGTAACTGAGTGGTTTGGGCACGATTATTGATTATTCAAGTTTGTTGCGGGTTCAAATCCCTCTTGCTCAGTTGCACATTATTTGTGGAACTTTTGAATTAAATTCACTGGCATTGTAAATTACCTTGTACTATCTCTCCATATTAGCGGATCTCATTCACACAAGTCAGATGTGTGTTCAATAAACAAATAAATAAACTTTAGAAATTTTATTTATTTATTTTACCGAATCTTAAAGACGAAATTCCACGACAAGTTCTTAGAATTTTTCTGAATGCAGCGTGGTCAACTGTGTATCGTGCTATATTACGACTCCAGGTAGTATCTGGAAATGTTGAAAATCGTGCATAGCATATTTAGCTGTATTAAAACTCCTAAACAAAGGTATATATAGGATAAATGGGGGAATTTGTCAGAAAAAAGTGATATGGTGCAAAATTTTGAATTTTTTTTTTTTTTTATCTCTCAAATAAATTTTTGTACCCTTATTATGTTCACTACAAAATGTCACAACATTCGGTACAATAGTTTCATCTTTAGGCAAAATTAAAGTAGGATCGTTTAGTTGTGAATACCCCGTATTTTACACTATGAACTAGTAATACTATAAATATCTAATAGGTGTTTATAAGTAAATAGCTCTTTTTAAAGTAATGAAAGAAAAAAAAACTTTAGTGACTTTTTTTTAATTACAGTTATAAAATTCAATTACTACATTGAGCCAAAAGATCTGGGAATTTTGTGAAAGTTGCTTAGTTATGCGCAAATCATCAAGAAAAGAGGAAAAGGGGTATTCTTTAAGGTAGAGACAATTATAGTCCACGACTTCTTGCTATCGTTCTGCTGGATTCCAGATTTGCTAAAAGTACCATGGCGGATTTTTGGAATGAAAAAAACTCTTTACATGCTTCCTTAACTTCATTAAAGGATTCAAATCGAAGTTCGAAAAAGTGTTACATTGATTGAAAGAGGCCATAATAGGATGAAGCCACGTTTCCTCGAACTCTAATAAATATATCACTGGTACTCCTATAAAACTATAAAATTCTGGCAACCATTATATTACAAATATCCCAAAACGTTTTTCTCAACTTAATAATAAATGTAAGAATGGACGTTAATAAAATCTTTCACAAGTTTACGAACAATTAGTTATCAATAGTCTGTTAAATAGTTAAAGAATAGTTACAAATTGTCAGTTAAATAATAGAATTTGTAACATTTTGTTTTGAAAACTATAGTTATATTATTTAATTAATAAACGTATGAATGTCTATTAATACACGGTTTTAAAAATTTACACAATAATGAAATAATAATAGAAATAATAATAATTTATATTATAAATATATCATAAGAGTTATCGTAAATTGCTCACTTTATACCATAAAATAAAGATCATTTTTACCGCGAAAATAAAGCAAGAATGAAAAAGAGAAAACGTCTCAATGTGTTTCATTCTTTTATGTTTTGTTACTCAGTGATTTATTGACTATGCTTTATTAACATTTTTTTAAAATATAATAAATTATTGCATTATTTAAAATTTACACAGATATTTCACGCTTTTTTTTGTATTATTATCGAAAACAGATATTTGTTTCTTGTTGTTATTTAAAGTTTGAAAAAAATATGATCAATAATGGATGACAAAAGGCTCAAAGAAGATATTCTATTTCGGTAAAGAGATTAACTTCAATACCGGAAAATCTTTTGTAAAAGTGTCTCTTTGCTTTCTAAGTCAATTTGTAAACATTTCACTTTTCATGTACATCACAGTTTTCAGTTGCAGTATTTATTTTCTTTATATACTAATTTAACTTTTAAATATTTAGGAACAATTTCAAATAAAATGTATTTATAGTTGCTATAACATTAAATTTTCACAAATTTTAATTTTTGTAAAAATAGTTTCTTTTTAACACTTCCCAATGCAATTGAGAAGTGTTTATGAATTCAATTGGTCTGTGTCGTATGTTTGTCTCTCTGTCTATCCGTCCCCGATCTAATTTGCGTAAATATACTCAGATTTTCATGCAATTGATCGATAAGAGGCGTGCGAATATAAAGACTAAGTCAAATAAAGAAATGAGATAGTACATGCAGAAGTTGCAACAACCTTTATTTTATTTACTGCAATAATGCAACAAGTCTGTAGATTAGATATTTTTTATAGATTGCATCTGTGTCGAAAGTTAGTGAAGTAATACAAGAACATTTATCTAAGAAACTAAATCCATTCATCAACGTACTGCTCTTTCATCTATGGTCCATTCTTGTCTCAGAATTGCCTGATTTTTATAAAAAAGATGTAGTTTAAATGAGGATCGATTTCGATCTAATTTGCGTAAATATACTCAGATTTTAATGCAATTGATAGATAAGAGGTGTGCGAATATAAAGACCAAGTCAAATTAAAAAATGAGATAGTACATGCAGAAGTTGCAACAACCTTTGTTTTATTTACTGCAATAATGCACCAAGTCTGTAGTTTAGATAATTTTTATAGATTGCCTCTGTGTCGAAAGTTAGTGAAGTAATACAAGAACATTTATCTAAGAAACTAAATCCATTCATCAATGTACTACTCTTTCATCTATGGTCCATTCTTGTCTCAATATTGAATGATTTCTATAAAAAAGATGAAGTTTAAATGAGTAGCGATTTCGAAAATTCTGATGATCTTTGGAATCGACAATTTGATAAAATTTGAATGAAAAATAATATTGTTTTTTATAACACCGTCCCCTCGTATTTGTAAACAAATGGTTAACAAACCCACAGCATTTTTCTTTAAAAAATCATTTCAAGCAGACAAAATTCTTATAACATAGCTTGATCTTAGGGCTCGAGTGAAATGTACGTCAAATTTATGACTCCGGTGAAAGAGAAATTGGATTACGACGCCTTCAGTACAAAATTTAATTTACACTGTATGCCGCCAATTACAGATACGTGTAAATTATGCCATAACATATCAACAAAACGTATGATAGAATATTATTAAAACACAAGAAAAAAAAATGTTAAAACCGAACGAGAACTCTAATTGCATAAAGCTAAACAGGTTAGAGGGAATATGAAAACTGATAATATTCAAGCCTCAGATGGAACGTACTAATGTACAGTCGACTTTCAACATCCATAACTTCTTATAAACACAATCTACATGTTTGTATATATACGTGTGTATCCATTTCATAATGATGTGGGATATAATTATGTCTGGGAAAAAATAGAGGGAGAAAGAGGTTCTCAAGACCTTTCCAGCATTGTTGCAATACACTAGATACATATAAAATAGGTGATGACATATAAATCATGCTTACGGCAGAAAATGATGAAAACACTAGGAGAGGTCGTGAAAACGAACAGAGCTCCACGTGCGGAAAGATGATAAAATCGGATAAAACTAAAACCTCGGATGAAACGTACTGCTGTACAGCTGACTTGCAAAAAGCACTTCCATTTCCCAAGTTTTCAAATCCATAGATTGTTATAAAAGCAATCTATATGTCTGTACCTTTAGTGTGTATTCTTTTTATAATAATGTAAGATATACGTTCGTCTGGGATAAAACAGTTCTAGGTAGAGGTTCTTATGACCATTCTAGCATTGTTGCCAGATACAAATTACACATAAATTAGGTGATGGCATATTAGCCATGATTACAGCAGAAAATGATGAAAACGATAGGAAAAGTCTTGAAACCGAAAGAGAGCTGCACTTTCAGAAAGCTAAGCCGGGAAAGAAAGATAATAAAATGTAATAAAATTAAAGCCTCAAGTGAAACGTACTGCAGTACAGTTGACTTACAAAAAGACCTTCTTTTTCTCAAATTTTCAACATCCATAAATTATCATAAACGCAATCTATATGTCTATAACTTTCGAGTGTATCGCTTTAATAAAAATGTGAGATATAAGTACGTCTGGGATAAAATAGAGGGAGGGAGAGGTTTTCACGACCTTTCTAGCATTGCTGCAAGACACCAGATGCATATAAATTAGGTGATGGCATATCAGTCATGCATACGGCAGAAAATGATTAAAACACTAAGAAAAGCCTTGAAACTGAAAGAGAGCGCCACTTTCGGAAAATTAAAGGACTCTCAGTGAAACATCCTCTAAATATAAGAAAACTATTCTATATACGGATGTCTATGGTGCTGAAAAGCGGAACATTAAAATCTGTCTTACGCTTTCGAAACTAGCACAGAACACAACAGCAGAGAAAAGTAACCACATATTCAAGGTGTCCAGCTACTATTTCTATCTGAATAACAGAGAATTTGGTCTGAATGAATAACAAGTCTGAAGAAGCAACACACCTATGTTCTTAAAGATTGGAAGGATGCTATTATTAATGCAAATAAATGTCCTAAATTTGCTGTCACTGAAGTTAAAAAATCCAACTTTGTTTAGTTGTACCACTTTGGAACAGAGCATTCATTACAAGCAGAAAGACGGACACTGAAGGAGCTTAATTTAAATGACTGTGAGATGTGAAGGGTCCTTCCTTCGTGTTAAAATTCAAAATAACCCACAATGAGGATCAATCTTTTCACAAAATAAGTCAATATGCATTATACTCAGGCTGTTAAAAAAATCACTTTTGTTCCGCCATGCATTATGCCAGTTTATCACGTATACCGAAAATATCTTTTAGTAGATATCAATATCAGCTCCAAACTGCATCCTACAGAGTACATCATTCTGGCGAAGATAATGACGATAGTTTTGTTTACAGTGTACGATTTACGATAACTGGTAATATTTTTCACACTTTTTGTTTAAATTAATATTAAAAAAAAATAGAATTTGTAAATATAAATCAAAACCAAGATTTTTTGCAATCTAAATAAACAAGTCTTTATTTATAGACAGACACAGAACCATGCAAAAACATGATATTATTTTATTTAAAAACATATAAATTTACAAAAGAAATATTATTTTTTCCTTTTTAAAAGTAGGGCACAGTAAAAATGATAATTTAAATTGATCATTGACTTTTGTAGTATTTATAAATTAGTTGAATTGAATTAATTATTTATTAAACATGTTAAAGCGTTATTATTCACATTAGTGATAAATGGATTTTGTCTACTATGTTTGTGAGCCCTTCATATGTTAATAATGTTAACTATGGAATGCACAGTATTGAATATAAAATGTGTTGACTTAGTTTATTTACAGGAGCATTCAAAAGAATCCCATTACATTATGGTCAATTACATCAACAGCGTAATATAATTACGCTATTTAAAATATATTTAAATGATATAAATCACAGAATTTTATTACAAGATAATTATTATAGAACAGAGCGTTCATAGAATTTATTATTTCTCTAGACGGCCACATTATAGAAATCAGTTACAATACTATTTGTGGGCAATGTTTCTTAAAAATATATTTCAAGTTTTAATATGCTATATTAAAATGAACAAATAAAAAATTAAACAAAATAACTTGTGATAAACAGTATTCTTTTAAATTTAAATGAAGCTTAATGAAGAAAAATTATATACAGATCAAAAAATATTATAAAAAATTACAGCTTTGGATATAAAAAGAACTCATCTTATTTTTATTAAAATAGAAGGTAAAAGAAGCAATTATGAGGGAATAATGTTTGCTGAAATACTTAGAAAAGAAGACGGATTGCATTATATTGTTAGATGTTCCATAAAGTTCATCGTATGCAAAGTATTACTCTGCGTGTCAATATGCTAAACATTATTTTTATTCTTTTTTAACCCATCTAATCAAGACTCGTACAGGTCCAGAAATTTCCGAATTAGAAGTTTCTTCGATTATTTTTTCCTAATGTCTCATAAAGTTTCATTTCTTCTATTGAGCAAGATTACTTATTATTTTGTTTATTTTAAATGCACATGTATATTACCTGGAAAATAACAAGAGCCTTACGAACTCTGACAATGATGCTGCGCTTGGAATTAGATATAGAGCAGTTAAAAATTTCCTTAAAATTCCTTCATCTTTTTTTTTAATAAGTAAGTAAAATAAATATTGTGATTTAAAAATTATTCTTTGTAAGGTCATTGTACCTAAATAAAACGTCATACCCATTAGTCGCATTTACGGTGGGATATCCATTTTATTATATATATATAAATATATGTATATATATTTACAGATAGATAGGTATCATTAAGCAGGTAATAATTTAACACCGTGCTTTCAGTTTAAAACTTGTTTTGTGCAAATGGAATTCTTATCTGTAGCTTATATTCACAATATACTTTAGTCGCATTAACAGCCGTTAAAACCTAAAAGAAACGTCCAAAGACTTATGTATGACAATAATACATGCCGTAATTTCCATTAGATAACCTGTAGCTTAATAATTATCTTTTGACCCAGAAATTTTCAAAAATAAAATGTAACATTTTATATCGCGGTATATATTTTTCTTAAATTACTGGGATTAATGAATTTTCTGAACTGCGGATTATCTCCGGGAAATTATGGTAAAACAACTGTGGACCATCGACACGACAGATCAATCAGACGATGATTAAAATATGGGATTTATTTATTGAATATTTTTTCTGCACTAATCCTTGTGTACATAATTAATTATAATTAAATTTTATGGCTTCAAATATTTCTAACGATGTTACTAAGTCGCAAAACGTGTTTTCTAACAATTGGAGAAGAACGTAGAGATATTTACACGAAACTTATCGTATAGTTTTAATTGGAATGCAATCTAAAGGAGTCAAATATTCCTAACAATAGTATTAAAACTCCAAACGATGTAAAATTTTAGCAGTAATTGTATTTAAACTAGAAATTAAAAGTTAAAAAATGAAAGCTAAAAAGGCAGCGATCTGCAAGATGGCTAACAACGGTTAAATGTAAAATTTGTTAGAAATATTTCGGGTTTTGTTCCATAAGATCAGATGCATCACTATAGAGCATTTATTTCAGATTCTTACGTTAAGATTTTAAGTAAAAGCACGTTATTACATTTAGGGGACATCACATTTAGGCACAATCACCTTATACTGTAACAAAGAAATGGTTTCTAACCCTTCACTGCCAAAAAAAATTAGAAAGTTACTAAAAGTTTTCTAGGAAACTGGGATTCCCAAAATTTTTTATGTAAAGGCAACAACAAAAATTCATGTAACAGATATAGATTTGCATTGAAAATAGAAAAATGTGCAAGGCTAATAAGAATTTTTTAGGAAACTGGGATTCCAATAAAATTTCATGTACGTGCAAGCTAAGTTATAGATAAAATTTTAGTAAGATAACTGAAATTTTAGCAGACTCGTTTGTAAAGTTACAGATTTCTGTAATTTTACATAGATAAGTTTTGTAGATTTAATTTTTTTCTTGTACAGTGTACAGATTAAATGTTAGTAACCATACATATTTTGAGACACTTTACATCTGTAGAATTACAGATTTTTTTTTTTTTTTTTTTTTTTTTTTTACAGTGTTGTTACCTATATAAAAATTGTTTTTTGAAATGTGCTCAGTGAGTTGTTTTATTTTCCTTTGGGTCTTTCGAGAAATATTGTGTAGATTATGATATACATTATTCTATGAACGATGAATTCAGCTTGATATGAATAAATATTTATTAGTGTATATATATATACATATATATATATATATATATATAATGAACATTGTACAGTAACGGACACTAAACCAAATTCTTAAAATCTAAACGTTCTTTAAATGATATTTTTTTTTTCAACAACACATTCGAAAAATTCTATAAATCTTCCTTATCGACTTTGAAGTAAAATTTTAGAGCTATCTCATTTTTCTCACATTTGAAAAAATTCTTCGATATTCAGTAAAGTTAATATTTCGTATTTTTACAGAAGTTAGAAAGTGGATGAATCAAATATGCGTGAATTATGTGTGCTCAAATACCTTAGGGAAAAGAAAAGAAGATGCTTTATATTTCCAAATGTTCCATAAAAGTCGTCATGCGGAAAATATTATTTTATGTGTCACTACGCATAATATTATTTTATGGCTTTTATACACCGTTACAAAATAATCTATAATATTAATGTGTATTCTTTACATAGTTGTTACTCATGTACCTTGCAGATTACGGCGCGATTTTGTGAAGTGAAAGTTTGTATTATATAAAAACGTATGAAATATATTTTATGAAGATTTCATTGATATCTATCTAATATGCTCTTAGTTCTTATAGTAATTTGTAAGATGTTTTTTAGCAAAATTATATATACAAAGGAGAACCCGTCAAACTTTTGACGAAAGAAAATGTTTAAAAAGGAACTGTTTCATTGACTTATAATAAACCTACAAAATTAGTTATAGGAAAAAATGCGTTTTATATTGGTAAGTCAAACTTTTAAACAAACGATATTTAACGTCAAATTAACAAAATACTATTTCTATAAAACTCAGTTGTAGTAATTGTTAAAATTAAACTTTAATCATACATGTAAGCAGTAAAAAATGACAAAGATCTGCTATTATGATAAAGATATAAATTAAGGTTCTTATGCTAGTATTCCAAAATGAAAAAAAGCAAAAGTTATTCAACTTTGACTCAGTCATAGAATTTTTTCCCCCACGAAATCTAAACTCGTCATCACTTTCACCATATCAAAATTTACAAATGCACATTTCGTATCTGTATCCATCTTTTCAAAAATATTGGTATTTTAATTTGATCATTTTGATTTAAAACTTGATGTCTCAATGCTATTAGTTGAAACAGATATTAAACTGTTGATATTGTTGTAAATCAAATTTTGTAAATGAAATCAAAATTCACTGGGTTTTATAACAGAAGATATTTAAATTTCATTTTTTCTCTTTTAATGAGAAAATGACAACATAAAGATAGAGTAATCAGTTCTTTTCCTTTTTTTCCTTTCAGTGTTTTTAATAGAACTGGAGAACTCCTGTTGACACAATTAGAAAATCAGTATTAAAAACTACAAAAAAATTAATATTTCAAAAACAAATTAAGATACAGCTTTCAAACAAATTTCATTTAAAAGTGCATTTTTTCCTTACAGGATGGTGAAAAAAATGAAAATATGCTATATTTAGAAGCATAAAAATTTTTCAGTAGTAAAAATTGCAATACCGAAATTTCATTTAAAATTTTAAAGTTAAATTTTAAAATTTTAAATTTAAATTTAAATTTTAAAATTTTGCCATTCACAAAATGGCGTATGCCTTACGCACAGATACGTTTGGCCTTTATAATATAGACATATATATATACTCACACATTTAAGAGCAATTAAGGTTTGTTTGCTCATCTTTTTATGAAAAGATCAGCGTATTTTCGAGCATTCTTTGTAAGTTACCTGTATAAGTTGAGCGCATTTTTTGGAAATAAAAATATAATTCTGAATGTATACGCATGTTTTTAATACGCATGTTGTAATTTTAATACAGGATGATGGAAAAAAAGAAAGGATAGCAATAACTTCATAATATATTGAATGTCCATAATTTTTAATGCCCACAGTCGTCTTAAGTTGAACTTACAATTGATGGATACAAAAGTTTATTTAGGTTAAAAAAAATGAAACAAATTAAAAAAAAAATGTAGCATTATACATAAAAGTATCTCAAAAAAACAAAAGAGAAATTGAATTTTTAAAATACAGAATTGCTTAAAAGGATTTCAATTTTTCTAAAAGCATATTTTAAATTTGAAATTTCCTGTCGACTTTTACTTAACACGTCAGAGTTATGTAATTTACCTCATATTCATAAAGTTTGCCGACATGTAACGCAGCAGATGCTACATATTTTATCAAAAGTTAGAAACTGAGAGAAGCAAATACGTGTAAATAATGTCTGCTAAAATACTTTTGGGAAAAGAAGAGGAACTGCATTATATTTTTAGAAGCTCCATAAAAGCTGTAATGCATGAAATCTTACTTTATGCACTATGTATAATATTATTTCTTTAGGTACTTTTTACTTCTTTATGAAATTATATATGTCAACACATACTCCGTTAAGCAGTGTTCTCTCATGGATTTTCCAGATAATTCTAACATTGAACAGTGAATGGTTTGAATATATAAGACTTCTGGGCGGAATTTTATGTAGATTTCAAAGTATATATACTTATATACGGAGATAATATTTTGTAAGATTCCAGCTATTAAATGCTCTTTTTCCTTAAATATGTTGAATTAATCATGTTAAGAAATTAGCAAACTAGTTTTAATGCTATAAAAACGCTTTTTTCTTTTTCTTTTTCTACTTCTTTTTTTTTTTTTTTTTTTTTTTTTTTTTTTTTTACATTTTTAACAAGGCAGGACGGGTCTGGTCTGTTTCGACTGAAAAAATTTATGAGATGTCTCGCTCTATAAACCGAAGTTGTCAAGTCCTTCAGTACCTGCTTCCAAGGTTACCTACCGTGCATTGCATATGAGATCTGTGAAATCAAACTCTTTTTTAGTCTTATAGAACGATTTTGAGTGTTCAGACACTAAAAAAAATTATGTGTCTGATACAAGTACACCTCAACTATTTGAATGCCTAAGGCAGTTCAGCCATGGAAGCCATGTCTGTAAAGCATATTGTCCCTCCCGATCACCTTTATTAAGGTCTTAAAAATTACCATTTTAGCCATATGGAAAAATTGCATGAAAATACAAGGCCACTCTGCCACAGACTGCCACTTCGCGACTGAGAGCGGACGAGAAAGATCAGATGTTACAATGTTTGTTGCGGGGCCCGCTGGGGCACTTGCACCCTCGCAACAGGCAGCGGCTGGAATGGAGTTCATAAAAGATGCGGAAAACTCACGACCTCCTTCTATATGAGAAAAAGACAGACAACGAAGAGGTCAGGTTGAAAACATCCCCTAGATAGTTATAAATGTTGTTCGGGCAGCAATACTGACCAAGATAATTAAATACTATACTATAATAATACAATAATAATGATAAATTTAAAAAAAAATCTTAGAATTAAATTAATTTCCATACTTTTTCAGGTAGCTGGTATAGAGACTACTCAAATACTCTAAAACACTGCAACATTTCAAAAGACGTTTTTTCACTTTTCTCTATTTTTCAATATGAGAGGCGGCTAAACATTAAGCAATTTTTAAATATATATATATATTAACTTTAACTTACACAACTTTTACGTTCAATGCCAAAATCAATCTCGAAAAAAATCTTAGCTTATTTCAACCATTCATTAATATGCATGTACATTTTTTTACGCAGGTTAAGTCCCAACTGTGATAATGCTTACAAAAAAAAATAAAAAAAACAATCATTTACGAATGCTGGGCTTACATAGAGCGATATATCATTATTTTCGCGTAATATTAATTAATATTTTAAATAGAAGTGAGAAAAAAACCGTTCTGCGATGACAACTATCGACTTAACTTGTTTAAATATGAGTTTATTTAAGCAAGTCTATTAGTATTTCGAATCAGAACATTTTTAAAAAAATATGATATCAAACAAGTTCCAAGTGTCAAACGGAAATTAAATAATTAATGATACATCTAAAAGATATTCCTATTGGAAACCTGATTACAATGCAAAAAATTCTGTCTTTGTATGAACCAAATTTTGCTGCTCAGTAGCTGCCACCATAATATGGTGAAATCTCGAACCAACCTTTTGAGTTTCTTATTTTAATCTCGTTCAAAGTATATGAACTATGCTTCAGTAGAAGATCAAAATGATATTTCAAGATTTCACCATCATATATTGGCAGCTTCGAGCACCAAAATTTGGTTCAAACTAGGACAAGATTTTTTTACAGCATAACATGGTTTAAATTAACTAGCAGTTAATGACAGTTAACTAGAAAGTATGAGATGTTTCTTTAAAAAAAATGTTTGCGGTTGTATTTTTTTTTTTTTTTTAGATAAATTAAATAAATGTTCTGATAAGTTTTACTACATTTATACAGCTATAAATGTTATAAAAAATTCCTACACTGCAAAAATAATTGTTCATTTTACAGTTTAATTATGACAGTTGGAGCGCCAGTTTATAACTGTAAAATTTACGATAAAAAACAGTGAAATTAACAAATAATATAAAATTAAGCTGTTGGGTCATGAGGAGTTATCATGACCATTTTGTACATTTTCAACATTCTTATATATATATTTTTTTAACTTTCTTCTAACAGAAAAGTGATATTTTTAGTAGATAGGAAGTAACTTTGACCTTATGAGAACATATCTTTAAAGTTCAAATTCTCATACTTTTTTAAAAAGTTATAAGGGTGGTTACAACTACCTTACCAAAATCTCACAATCACAAAAATTTGGGGTTACAACTACCTTATAAAAATCTCACAATCACAAAAATTTGGGGTAATTAAGACCTCTAGAGGGAAAATTGTGGCCACTATTTTTTCTCTTTATACATCCCTAGACACATTAGTTTGGGGTAATTGCTAGAATTAGAACTCCAAACTGACAAATATATTTCTGAAAAAAAATAATTGACTTTGATACTGTTCGGATATAAAAAAAATACATCAGACTAGTGATAAAATATATCTAAAAAGAAAAATACACTATGAGGTAAATATCTAAGCTTGAAACAAAATGTTTAAAGATCGAAAACCAACGATTGTAAATGCACAAATAATGCATGAACAGGTAGCAAACAGCTGTTTCGAATCTACTATCGAGACTCTTCATATATATATATATATATATATATATATAAAACTTAGCGAACTAGAAAGAACAAAACTGAGCCAATTTTGCTTTTCACTGAGCTCAGTTTTGCTTTTTCTAGCTCCCTGAGTTTTTTGCACTGATGAAGAATCTCGATAGTAGATTCGAAACAGCTGCTTGCTACCTGTTCATACATTATTTGTGCACTTATAATCATTGGTTTTCTATCTTTAAACATTTTTGCATAAAGGTTTTATTTGCTATTTTAATGAAACAAAATGCTACAGTACACTTTTTTTCTAATATGGAAATGATCACACTTGCCCCCAAGTCATAGTTTCCCCATTTGAAACTAATATACTGTGTAATCCATTAAAAAGATGGCCTATTATTGTTCATATTAGAGCGATAAACTGAAGCCTCAGCTGCCAATATTATACTGTAAAATCAACATTTATTTTTTGTCAGTGTAACTGAAAGAATTTGAGTATTATAAAATTTAAATTCATCTAACAACACCTACGAGAAAAACTTCAAACTATTTTTTTAAGAAATAAACAAATGTTGGCGAAAAATAGCGAAATGAAACGCAATATTATATCATAATTATAATCTTTATGAAATCTTTATACATAAAAATTCTTAAAATAAATATATTTTTACAGACCAAATACAACACAAAATTTTTCAAATACTTCCGCTATTTTCTTTAACATAATGTTATGTATGTTACATTATGTATGTTACTTCCTTTTTTCCAAAGTGTTTCGCCATATAATGTAGTTATTACTGCATTTTCTTCAAGAATGACAAAAGTGACAGACCAAAATATGCTGAAAAAATATGCGGTTAAAAGCTCTAGGGAAATGAAGAGATAATACATTTTATTTACTGACGTTCCGTGGGAGCCACCAAGCAGGAAATTTTGTTTTAGATATCACTACACTGTGTAAAAAAAGATTTTTTTCTTAATTTAAGTAAATATAAGTCTGCTAAAATATTCTGGAATTTTTAAAATTCTATGTATCTAAAAACATTGTAAGTAAAAATATCAGTACTATGTGAAAGTAATAACAGACTAAGTCTACAATGTTTATACCACGTGGCAGTAGTGAATTATCTTTAATTAGGATCATATGGGTATTTATGACAAGGGAATAATTGTGACAAACTTTCATATTGGAGATAACTGTGTACCGTAAAATTTTGTTTTATGCTTACAAATAGACCTCATAATGTATTTTTTCCTTTTAGATATCAAATATTACTAGTCTAAAGCATTCTTGATATTCGTATAGAAATTTGAAACAAAGTCTACCAAAATTTTCATAAATGAATTTGTCAGATTTGAGTATTAATGGTGAATTGTGCAAATGGAAGTATAAGGATAATGTTCATCCCACATTTTCAATTTATTCTACAAAAAAAAAAAAAAAAAAAAAAAAAAAAAAAAAAAACAGTTATGTGGTTAATTGAATAACTTAAATATTTTAATAAGTAAACAATATTACATTCCCTATTAATGATGAAATATTTTGAAAAACTGTTATAATAAATACACGATACCTTATCTTGAAAAACATACACTATTCAGGGATCAACAAACTAGCATAGAGAAAAAATTACTAACACAGCAATAAATTTAACTGTTCAACTTTATACTGCATTTGGTTATCGCTACTAAAAATAAAATTTAATAATTTTTTTAATAATTGCTTTTAATAATTTTTTAATAATTACTTGTTACAAACTGAAAACATTGAAAATACATTTAATTTCACTGTGTAGTTCGAACAAGTATTTAAACAAAACTAAGCACAGTGCCTCACGAGAATGCCAGGAAATAGTATGGTAGGTATATGCTTGGCTGTAACACTTCCAATTGAACTATTGAATATTCTCTGGCGATTTTTTATGCTGCTGACAATCAGCGGTCGAATTCCTTTCCGTAAAGTTACGTTTATTGGCGTTTGATGCATTTTAATATTCAAAATATCCTCAGAAAATTAATGTTTTTAACTTCTATTTTCAATATGCTCTTTTTAAAGAATGCATTTTTTAAAATAGTTTTCAAAATATCTCTTCAATCTATGCATAATTTTATATGAAGAGTTAAATTTTATTTTCATCTCGTCAATTTTTAAAACAAAGTATAAAAACGAGCATAATTTTTAGAAATATTCTCACAACTAAGAAAAAAAATGACATCCTTTAAAAAGAGACCACTGCAAACAGAAGTTAAGGATATTAATTCCGTGAGGAGATATTTTGAACATAATAATGCATGAAACGCCCATAGACTTAACATTACCGAAGGAATTTCGGCCGCTGAGTAACCAGCTGCCTTAATACCTGAACTTCCTCTACATCTTCATGAAAACAATAAAGTTTTTGAAATGTAAAGAAACCAGGACATTTCAGAGTAACATCTGTTTATACGAGAACTAACAGAGCTCAAGTGAGAGTAAAATGTGTGTTTCGTGTGTGTGTGGGGGGGGGGGATTACTGATCCTTATCCACTTGGACCAATTTGTTTTAAGGAACGATGCCATGGAAATTTTTTCATGCAGTGCAATTACCATTTAATGAAATTTTGTCAATATATTTAAACACTTCATTACGAGGAAAATTGATTGAACAGAAATCAAATTATATTAATGAAATTTGTATAATAAAATAAGCGTCAATTTACGTTAATAAAATAATAATTAATAAAATAAACGTAAAAAAATTACAACGCGGTAATATTTGGAAAATGTAATTCGGGCAATATATATATGTTTTTTTAATGCAATTTAGCCATATGAGAAAACATTAATTAAAATAATGTGTAAAAAATACACAAAAAGAGGTAAACAAAAACTAAAATATAGCATAACTTTTACCATTTTCTTCAGAATTTCAGATACTTAACTTCAGCCATTTAATCTGCCTAACCGTTATTTTTCGTCGCGTTAATTAAAAAGCTGATTTAACGCAACATTGACATTAATGTTAATTTTTGAATTGTATATGACAAAAAGATAAGTAAAATTATCAAATACATATCGACATATTAAGACTTTTTACAGTTATTATGTTATGAATCATTAAACATGAGTGAAAAAATCTGCAGGACACTTAAAGAGTTAAAACAATCTGTAATATTACTTTCTATAAACTTCTTATTAAAAAATGTACTGTTCATTAAAATTTTCGCACATGCGTTCTGCGATTGTTGCAGAATTCATCTGCAACATTTTCGTAGAACTGGAATCCTCTTCACTTCATCTCACTGATCTCACTGTCAGCACCATAATGTCTGTGAGTGAGTTTGGCGATAGCAAGTGTTTATCTTAAAATGAAAAAAAACAAGTAAGAAATTCACGTCAATCGTAACAAATGAGGTGCGTTCGCACTTTAACGAAGTTAAAAAGAAACTCAGATCTTGGTGTATTAGTATACAGTATTTAGGATACATTATTATATCCGAAATCTTTTGTGTGTCCCTGTGTATAATATTGCCTTCTATTATACAGGAAGTAAGTTTCAGTAAACTTCAGCAGCTTTATAAACTCCATACAATATGATATATTTTAATATGATTACAACGCGCCCCAAACATCCTCACTTATAGGATTTAATAGAATGTTTTTATGTGGCCCTGTAAATAAATAAAAAACATTGTTTGCACCATGGATTGCACAGAGTGTATATTTTAGTACATACTTCATGTATACATATCACTTTTATTATGTTCGAAAGAGTGTAATATCATTAACATTCACTCGAAGTTATTTTTCCCCACTGGCCGTAGAATGCAACGGAATATTTTTGAGAGTCCCTATAATTAAAATATCCATAAAATTTTCATAAAATCTGAAATGACTCGACATGATTATGTAAAAATTATATATTTTAAATTTAAAAAGATTAGGTTGGGAGGTTTTTGCGTTGTTACATGCGGACAGACAGACATACGAACGGAGAGACTGAACAACGAGTATAGATTCTAAGTTTTTATTATATTACAAACGCACCTAAAATATTTTTTTACCGCCAAGAAGAATGTAAACAACTAACTGAATAAATAAATTCATATTCATATAATCCGTGAAAATAAATTAATTCGTCACTCACAAAAACAACCTGTCTGTTTGATGCATCACAACCACGAATGTGGAATAAACTTCGTTTTTAAAAATATTTTTTTCATAATGTTTTAATTAATATACTTATTAATGATGTCAAATCAAGATTCAGCAGAAACTTTTTCTAATTAGAAAATTAGTTAAAAAGAGAATTCTTTAAAGAGAAACTCCACTGTACATTCATAAAAGAAAGCGACACAAATTTCTATTTCTGTATAAGACGCTAGGAAAATTATTATTGCAATAATCAGTCTATAGACTAAGTAGTTTAGGCAGTTATGAACAAAGTTTTTGCATATTTTTATTTACGATTTATGTCTTCATTTGTGCCGGGTTTCTGCGAGCAAATTAACGATCATACAGGAATCTTTATAATAATAGTCGAGGTCATTTGACTGTAATCAACAGTTCCGGGCTGACCGCTTCCCATTTTATATGATAAGTGAAGATTTTGGTAATTTAATGATAGCGAGGTGCAAGTGATAAATTTTTGAAAATGTGCTAAATATTTTTTATCGTAACCATTTCATCTATATTAATTGTAATAATCTAAATTATGTGGGAGTCATAAACAACTATGAACTAACACCTTCTACTCTCATAGGCAAGGTTTCCATTTAGTAGTACAAAATGAAAATTATTTTTTCAAATAAAATTTTTTAAAAGATGCCATGATCGCAAGAATTTAGCCAGTTGCAAATTTCGGCAATAGCCTTTTTTAACTGGAGCGTTAACATTTTTTATTTCCACGTGGTAAATTAAAATAATGCTTTTATGTTGAAATTAATTCTTACGGTTTGTATTATTTAATAGTTTTCTTTTATTTACTAAAACAACAAGAAGAAAAAAGACGTAAAAACAATGAATTTTAAATGCTTCAGTTTTAAATGAAAATTTTGAATTATAAATAAAATGTATGAAGCAATAGTATTTTAAATAAAATTAGTTTAAAAAAATTGCGACCGGACCAATGTTTGGTGACATAAAAATGTGTGGCAGGCGTTTAAAGCCAGCTAATGTAAAAATACCCTGTTGTTGATTTTTTGTAACAGAATCTAAAGATTTAGAAAATAATTAAGGAAGCACATTGATTTATGAATAAAAGTAACATTACACAATGCTTATTAAAATATTTATTTATGGGAGACCAAATTGATTGCGAAAGGCGTACACAACTACTCAGCGATAAACAGAAAGTACTCAATGTTGCTTTAATATCTGGAATAAAACAGTGCAGTGCTTGTCTATGATCTTTATAATTTAATTTTATATGTATGACAGGATTTTGGAAAGAGCATATATATATGTTCTACCAAAGCTGAAACAGCAAGAAATGTACATTAAACTTTAAAATGCATAATATTTTACAGTGAAAAATTCTTTTACAAAACAGTAAACAAAATTTGTCAAAGAGTTCCTTTTTATATTTTACTGGAAGTTTTAGATAGCTCTTACTTTCACACTATTTTCATAATGCATTGCGATGTAATTCAGTATCTGATATACTTTTTTAAAAAGTTATGATAAAAGCAAATATGAGTAAATGCATCCCTAGAAAAATGCTTTAGAGCGAAGAAGAGTAACAGCAGTATATTTGCTTTTGCTTCCTTACTAAAAGCTGCCGTTCACGAAATTCTATTTTGTGTAGCACTATGAATATATTTTTTATACATAAAGTTTTAAGTAAATTATTACTACTTCTATATTACTTAGTCAGTTATTTCATCAAAATATTGCAGAATATAATAAAATTCCGAATACTTACAGTTGTGTTTACCAAGAAATTGGTTAATTTCTAATCAGATTTCAATAACATTTTTCTTAAAAGTTTTAAAAATATCTTATTTATGATGTTTATTTGTTTTATTTTATTTTTCGTTAAACTCAATGATCTGAAAAATATTTATTTTAGATTAGTTAAACAAAACTTCTTGATAAAGATACTTTATTATGTGAGTTTCTTTGAAAACGTTCCTCTATTTATTGAAGTTTCTCGACAATGCTCTCGGAAAACTTTGGCGTTACTTTTAAAAGTAGAGTAATAAATCCTCTTAAAGTCCTCAAAAATATATTAATT
The DNA here is from genome assembly GCA_964019185.1 of Maratus speculifer. Classification (NCBI taxonomy): domain Eukaryota; kingdom Metazoa; phylum Arthropoda; class Arachnida; order Araneae; family Salticidae; genus Maratus; species Maratus speculifer. The sequence continues at coordinate 151,271,845 of OZ025302.1, forward strand.
AAATTTGTGACATTTATTTTATTTATTTTTAATTCAGTCATCGGAAAGATATTTATTTTCTCGGTGATAAAGCTACTTTATTACGTGCGGTTCTTCAAAAATGTTCTTCTATTTATTGAATTTTTTCAAAATGTAAAATGCTCTCGAAAAATTTTGCCATTACTTGTAAAAGTAGGGTAACAAGTCCCGTGAAAGCGGTACAAATTTACAGTGCGAATAAAAATTTCCTATCTATTTATTTAAGACACGTAGCATTCTAACGATTACTAATACTACATCTGACAATAAGGTAAAGGAATTCAGAACGACCGATCTGGAAACACTGGGGAAACAAAACGCTGCACCTGAATAGAGGCAAGTGTAGACCATCTTTCTCCACCGTTATTTAGATGAGCGTCGTTTATGTTCTATGTAAGACGTGCTTTACTAAGTGCTTGTTCAGTGTGTTGGTTTAAAACTGAGAAAAAGGAAAATGAACGAATAAAAGATCAGTTTAAAGTTTGGTTTTAGGCTTTGCAAGACACCGAAAGAAATTCATGAAGGATGGTGCAAATTGAACAACTACCATACTCACCAGATCTCAATCCTCCAGATTTCTTCCTATTTTCAATACTCAAACTCTCTTTGAATGAGATTTGATCATATTGTTGGCATCCAATGAAACGTGACGAAGCGTTTGAACTTAATCCCAAAAGAAGACTTCTTGCGAATTTCCCAGGACATGTATAACAGATCTCAGTGGTGCATAGTTATAGGAGATGAATATGTTGAAGGATGGTATGGTAATTTTGGTTAATATTTCATCTAAATTAATTCTACAGGACTATTCATCGAACTTTATTGTCAAAGGTAGTAGACGGAACATGTTGTAGCGTGCAGAAGCCTCATTTACAGGATGGAGGAGCTGACAAAAAACGAGGTCAGAAATTAAAATTTAAGTAAAAAGTGGAATGAGGTTTATGAGTCTATTAAAACATCCAAAACTGACATTTATTAGAAACTTATGAAAGTGTACGGAGAGCGTTGCACAGTAAGAAATGTGGTTTTCTTGCACATAATTCGATACAAGTCTTGTCGATGTACAAGACGATATAAGAAACACGGTGCTTTTAACCTCCTCAGTCCTGTTGTCGTCTATAGGCGGCCCTAAACAACAGAACAAATGTACAGAACAGAATAAACCCTTTAAATTATTTTTAATCCTTCTAGAACTGTTAAAATTACTTTTAACCTTTTTAATAAATGTATGCATATCATAAGCATCGATATATTGACTGACGAGGTTATGTAACAAAGCCTTGATAACATACATGCCAACCTCCCAATTTTTTATTCAGCAAAGCATAGTTTAAACCAGAAATTTTATTTAATGAATGAAAACGTATGGATTAAAAAAATAAAAACAACATAGAACATGTAATTTAATAAATTTTCTGGTTGAAAATACGTTTTTTCATTAATAAAAAAAGCGGGAGCTAGGCCAGTATGTGATAAGGAATTCAAGGTAAAGTTCAAAACAAAGTTCATCAAGCCCTTAAAAGAAATGACTTGTATTATTTGATATTATTAGAAAGACTAGGTTTCATAATTTTCTAGATATTTTTCTAAGGTACCATACATATGTAACCCTCCGTCGGGCGCAACGTTGTAAAAAGTACAACACTCACTTTCTTTTTTCTTTAAAACAAAATTCAAGCAGCAGAGGGTGTTAATAACCATTTGTATTCGTTTATTGCATTTCTTTATCCAGTTATTCGTATTTCACATAGCGCAATTAACTGCACCCATCATTTTAATTTGTTAACAGTGCATGGAATACGCAATTTATTTGTAAACAGCCTTCAAAAAAGCAAAACTTATGCTTGATACATGAAACGAATGATATAGATGAAATGTAAGACTAATTCTGTAAATCGGAAATGACTTAATTCTTGTTTAGTAATTCATTATTAGTTTTTATTCTTTGTGATCGTAGTAGTAAGTACCTTTTAATATATCTAAACTTCTGCTTTAATATGTTATAAAAAAATAATTGTATTGCGGAATACTTTCTTAAATTGTGATAAAAAATATCTTATATAATATTTGTATGTTGAAGTACTTGTAAAATTTTAAGAAAAGCAGCAATAATTGATTCTTTTTCACCTGTTGTACAATTTACAACGCGCGCCAGTTTATGTGATGCAAATTTGCACGCTCGGCGAAAGGTTAACGATGCACAATATGAACAAAAAAAACTTTCCTTGGGTTAAAAGTAAAGTATAATGCATTAAAAATAAAACAGTTTATATGTTGATTTTGTAGTCTGTAAAAATTTGCCACGATTGCAATGCTTTTCTAAAATACATATGTTTAAAATAAACATATTTTTAAGTAAAAAATTCCTAAATTTTTCCACAATATTCAAGAAATAAGAAAATGTAAGAACTGTTCCTTGCACAGTAATTTGTTTCTGACAATACGCATTCTATTATAAAACACATTTTGACTATGTGTCAGATTATAAATTATCATTGCAAATTTTACTGTGGGTCATATTTTCGAGATTAGGAGAATTTCGTGCAAAAAATACACACCGTTTTTAAAATTCTCTTAAAGTAAAAGTAACAGCAGAATAAAATTAATACCTAGTTATAAATTTTGATTTCGTTTCGAATAAAAAAAAGCAAATGTTAAATTGACTGCAAAGATGAACAAAAATCTAGAGGTTGCAATATGAGGTAAAACATTCAGCAAAAATTTACTATAGAGTAGAATTTGAAAAGTTATTTATCACATTAATTGACTTAAATCTCTGAAAAATATTTTATTATTGAGATACGTTTTACAAAATAAATTCAGAGGACATTATTTACTATTACAATTACCACAACTATTTCCATTCATTATTTGGCAGCAGCATAAAATTTCCCTAAGAAAAATTCATGATTTGTATAAATGAGTGATAACGGAAATAATTCTTCCGGAAATATTCTTTAACATTTAAAGATATGAATGGAGGATTGATTAGGTTACTAGCAGTTGGAAATTCGAAATATTTACGTGATCAATATCTGTGCTTCATCTACCCTCTTCTGAAAGGCCTTTCAATGTTTAATCAATAATTAAATTTTAAGTTTATCATTTCCCAGTCTCCCTTACATTATTTTTTATTTAGTAAGTGATCACTATATAGCACGAAATACTCTATCCGTATTTCTGAACTGTATGCCTTTTCTGTAAAATGTTCTTATATGGGTTTTAAAAGTCGTGCATGAAGTACAACCCTGGTGTGTTTAAATTATCGCATACCAACGTATTATTGATAGGTTTTAAATTAGTCATTTTAGTCAATTATGTATCTATTTCTATTTTAATACTTATAAACATTACATTAAAAAAATGAATAATTAAAGCTTTAAAATTCTTGAGGAACAAAATATATAATTTTTTTTTTATTATAAATTAGGATAGCAGTTTAATGTTTTCTAATCCATTTATCTTATGTTTCTTGTTTCTATTCGCTCCTTTAGAAAAAGAATAGTTTCCCTTTGATACAAGTATTGATTTCAAAAAAAAAATCTAGCTTTTAATCTGCCACACAAAAAAAAGAATGATTGACATGATTGACAGACTTCAGAAAGTGATTGGCAGGAGCAAAATCAAATGCATACATGCACAAAAAAAAAATCTCTCCTTATTTTTTTTCTTATTTCAAAAATGTTTTTCTTCCATAGGAAATATAAAAGATTGGAAGAAATGACAAACATTTAATTTTGACAAAGCTAAAGTAGATCTATAGAAATGAAATAATCTTTTTACATAAATAAGGACTTTTTTTACATGAGAGGCTTTACTAATCTTTTACTGAACGATTTTTTTCTATTTTTATGAAAAAATTAATTTTAAATCGATATTTTAGTCTAATAATAAGTAAAATAGTAAAAATAAAACAGCTAAAATTTGATATCATATGGCGGTACCCTATAAACAAAAATAGAGCATATTATAAATAGTGCATTGCTATATTTTGCAAATAAATGGGCTTAAAATAATTACTTTTATCTGTTTATCTCTCCACAATTTTCTTTACATAAATATTTTTCAGTACTAACTAGGAACTGCAAGAAGTGTAAGTCACCGATTTTAACGAAAGTGGTATCGTTGGAAAGATCTCATCGAGAACAGTAAAAATCTCAAAGGAACTACCCGCCGCAAATGATTCGTTTTCGAGATATACGACAATTTATGTCACGTAGCTAGAGCACACTTAATGTGGGACCGCAAAAGAAGTTAGTCTCGTTTTTAATGAAAGTGGAAGAGATATCATTGTGAGGATTAAAAAACGATGTGGAATCACCTGTCGGAAATATGAAGTTTTCGAGATATCCGACAATTTGTGTCACATTGTTAATGCACATTGCTTGGAAACTGCATTAAGTGACATAAATTGTCAGATATCTCGAAAACGGCTCATTTTAGATGGATAGTTCCTTTGAGTTTTTTACCTATTACAATATCTTTGTAACGACACCATTTTCATCAAAATCGAGAAAACAATTTTTTGTGGTTCCCCACTAAGTGTGCTCTAGAACAGTATGCACTAGCTACGTGATATAAATTATCGGATATCTCGAAAACGGTTCATTTTATCGGGTAGTTCTATTCAGTTTTTTCTCCCTCTTAATGATATCTTTTTAACGATACCACTTTCGTTAAAATCGAGACTAAAATTTTTTGCGGTCCCCCATTAAGTATGCACTAATTACGTGACATAAATTGTCGGATATCTCGAAAACGGATCATTTGCGACGGGTAGTTACAGTGAGTTTTTTTCTGCTCTCGATGTGATCTTTCCAACGATACCACTTTCGTCAAAATCAGTGACTTTGACTTCTTGCAGTTCCCTAGTAAGTAAAAATAATAAAAGGAAATTTTGCCTTTATAACTTGATAAAAAAAAATTTTGTTTCCGAAGTACGAATTCTATTTATTTATTTATTTATTTATTTATTTGGTCAAATGTAGCCATCGGACATGTACAAAATAAGAATTATTCCGTTTTTTGGATAGATTTTGATCAGTTACAGCGATCTTATTGTCCGAAATCATGGCAAATAATGAAAATAAAGATGATACATATGTGACAGATGTGCCACACGGTGCAGGAAAGGATTAAAACAAAAAATAGAAAAATAATAGCTATAAATGCAATAGAACATTAATATGTTGGAAAATAAGAATAATGAGAAAATCTTAATAATCATTTCGATTTTTGAATACGAGGTTATTCTTTAAGTTACTAATTATGTATATCGTTGTCTGAGTATGTGCGATTTTGATATAAGATGATAAATAATAGTTTTACAACATGTGCGGTGTTTAATTTTAGAAATTTAGAATGATTACTTTTTCCTGAATATGTATATGCGATAGATATATTTTATACTTTAAAACCTAATATCATTGGAAGTGAATAATATAATGCAATGAAATGAATGTAAAACAATTTTTTTCGCTGTAATTATTTCCATAGATGGAAAAAAATGATTTAAAATGTCACCAAATGCAATATTATGGTATAATGTTATACAAAATCATGCTTATCATGATTTGAAATGTAAACAACAGTTTTGATAGAATTCGAAATGAATGTGAAATGAGCTTTTAAATGATAAAAATAGAAAATTGAAAAAGCAGATATAAATCACATAAAAAATAATAAAGTAAACAAAAAACAAATCTCCAGTATTTGTTATCCTTCCGAATCCAAATATAAGAGTGCTTCATCAATGAAGAATAATTGGAATTTGTTTTTTATTTTAATTATTTTACTCTGCTTAAAAGTCACTAAGTTTGAACCGAAAGTTCATGATTTTTTTATGTTTTTAGTTATTTTTACTAGATCATTTCAATATGTAAAATCTGCATTATTTAAAGAAACACACACACATATATATATATATATATATATTTACATTTTAGCATTAGACACCACTGGAAGTTTTAAATTCAGCTCTTTTACTTTTGCTGATAAAATTTTTAAACCAAAACTTGTCCTTGTGTGTTTTTTCGTTTAAGTATGACTTATACAACGTTCTATTATTTAATTATTTTTTATAGTGCTTTACATGTTTTTTACAAAAACGAAGTTGCACTTTTGAGACTTCTTTTCAAAGTGCTCTTGGCACAACGCCAGATTTAACCTTTAAGCGAAGCTTTTGTATTAACTACACTGTAAAAAAGGAAAGATTTTTACTACGCTGAATTTAGTTTTGTAAATGCCAAATAAATTTTAAGTATGCACTACTTTTATTGGCAGTACCACAGTAAGTTTATATTTAAAAAAAAATTAAAGATTAAAAATTAAAAGATTAAAAGATTATAGAAAGATATATAGATTAAAAGATATAGAAAGATATAGAAAAATATAAAGATTAAAAGATTAAAAAAATATTTTGAAAGAATAGCAATATTTGATATTATTTATACTTGATATCACTTAGAAATTGTATTGTGTAGACATTCATTCTGTTTTAGTATATACTACTATACCCAACTCTAAGTTGTATAGTTTTTTACAAAGTCTTATTATTCTTTCAGCAACAATTTTTTATACTGTAATATTGTTAATTTATATATTTGCTGTACGAAACCCTCTGAGTGCGAGTAATACTCGCTTTTGGCAGTTATTTTTATCCTAGTACGATGTGCTGTGTTTTACCAGAAGAGATTTTGTATCTTAAAGAATATGTAAAATTGTTTTTTTAATACTTTCAGCAATTTCAGTGTAAAAATAATCTTTATTCAGTTTGATGCACATAATAAAATCAAATAACCATTTAAATACGCATTTTACATATACAACAGTAACGATATATCATAATAACCATCTCCTCTTATGGTTTAATACTAATTAATTAAAATGATTACAGTTTAAACTATTTTTCAACTAATTCAGAACTGAGAATTCGATGCGTCTTTAAACCATTTTTCCTTACTTTAATACCTGTTTTAATGTTATCTTTTTCAGAGTAATCAGAAATCTCTTCAAGTGTTAGTTATAAGATTAAAAAGTGCTATGTTGAAAATTAAATGCGCAGCAATTTCATTTATATAACAATAAAAAAGATATTATTTTGAGCAAATTTGCAATTTATGTTGTCTTCTTATCTCAAAACGCATTAAAAAAATAAAAATTAAGCATGTTTTGATATTTTTAAGACACTATATGGTTACAGCTTTCGTCAAACGCATTAAGCTACCAAATATAATTAACACGCGTTTAATAATAATAGTCGAACGCGAAATTCTAAATTCATATAATTACGAGTAATTATTTCCGTTTTATGTTTGTTAAATATGAAAAAATCAAACAAGTTTTAAACTCATTTGTGACTGATCCCCCAGCCCATCTTTTCATTTCTTTGTTTAATTATAACTTCAGCATACATATCAGAATGGATAATCCGTTAAATTAATGTGAATACTCTTGTTGCGAAATAAGGAATTTAAATGTAAAAGATGGAATAAAATGATAGCTATAAAATATTCATCTATTTCTAACAAATCACAACGTCCAAATTTCGGGACGTCAGGCATAAATGGGTAAATTACACTATTTGCTTTGAAAGCCTTATTTTCCAAGTTCTCAATATTTTTTACATTTTGGAATAAATTTGTGCAATTTTTCTGATTATCTATTAATTTATATAATTTATTATAAAAAAGAGTTGTTTAGTATTATTTTAAAGTACCCCCTTTTAAAAAAACGGTTTTACTTAAAGAGTTAATTAAAAGTTGAGTTGCTCGTTTATTAACCCTTTAGCAATAAGAACTTAATAGAAATTCTTAACTGTATATAGTACAGCTTTTGTGTATATGCATTACTTTGAAATCTTTATAAAAAATAAACGGATGTGCAATATTTTGTTCAATATTATAAGATATTTTATAAATTTCCTTTGTGTTTTACAATTTGATTGTAAAGGAAAAGATATTGATACAAAGCATAGGATTTTAGGATACGGTTTTCAAAATATTTTTAGAATTAATAAAAAGGAGTTGATATTTAGAAGAAGATTAAGCATTCAAAAGTATTTCTCTAATGCAAAATTCAAAACTGAAATAAAACGATGAAAAAAAACACCCTTCATTTAGCAATTTATTTTCTTTTATCTTACAGTTCAACTAATATAAGTTAAAGTTATTATCTGATAATGATAGAGGATCTGCGAGTAATAAATTTCTCCCGAATAAACTTACTGCCCCGTAAGAAAATTCGGAAACTCCAAATGTTCTTCAGTTGATAAAATACTGTTCTTTGGTACTGCAGAATATGTTACAGATATGCTCTCAATGTAACTCTTAATATGATTTTTGATAAGAATTTGAATATTTGATTATGCATTTCACGAAAAGAATTCTTTTAGGTCTCAAAATTCTTAAAATGTTAAAATTTTCGAAATTTTATTTTTCATTAATTATTAAAATACTATTTTTTGGAAAATTTGTTATACAATCCTTTCCTTGAAATTCCCATTGTAATAAAAGTTGTCGTTTTTTATCTGCTCATTAGCTGAAGCAGTGTAAAAAAAACTGTTTAACTTAACGAATTAATTAAAAGTTGAGTTGCTCGATTATTTTCTCTTTAGTAAAATTAATCTAATAGAAATTCTTAACGGTAACTAGAGAAACTCTTGTATATATTTATTACTTTGAAATCATTATTAAAAGTAAACAGATGCGTAATTTTTCGTCCAATGTTATATAACATTTTATATACCTCCATTATTTTTTTATAATTTTAATGTAAAAGATAAATATATATTAATGCGAAACATGGGATTTTAGGGTGCATTATAGAAATGATGTTTTTAGAATTTATAAAAAGAAATTGCGTTTAGAAGAACAACAAACATTCATATATATATCTCTAATGCAAAAGTCAAAACTTAAATGAAATGATGTAAAAAACCCATTGCTCAACGATTTCTATTCTTTTATTTTAGTTACAGTTCAACTAATTTAAGTTAGATTTATTGTCTTTTAATGATATGGGGTCTGCGATATTTTTTTAAAAATAAACGGATTCGCAATATGTTGACCAACGTTATATGACATTTTATGTGTCTCCTTTGTGGAAAAAATATATTGAAGCAAAACATACGATTTTAGGGTATGGTAAACAAATAATGTTTTTAGAAGTAATAGGAAGGAGTTGATATTTAGAAAAACAATAACCATTGTAAAATAGCTCTCAAATGCAAAAGCAAAAACTGAAAGACAACGAGGACAAAAACCCATTATCCAACATTTTTTTCTTTTTTCTTTGTTAGAGTTAAATTAATGTAAGATAGAATTATCATCTGTTAATGACAGAGGGTTCGCGAGTCGTAATGATTATATTTTCTGAATAAAGTTACTTACCCGTAATAAAGATCAGAAACTCCGAATATTCTTCAGTTGATTGAATACTATTCTTTGATGAGAATAACACAGAGATGTTATTTTTATGAAACTCTTAATATGCATTTTGATATGAATTTGAATATGGAAATAATTCTTATAAATTTCTTAACATTTCAGGACTCTTAAAATGTCAAACGTTTCAAAATTTTATCTGTTTTAATAATTAAAATACTATTCTTTTTTCAGAACATTTTGATATTTTTTTCCCTTTAAATTCCCATTAGAGCAGAAATTGCGGCTTTTAGAATTATGTCTTCTCAATAGCTGAAGTGGTGTTTCTATAAGTTTGAAGTCATCTTTCTTCAAATAAAGTTTTTTGGGCATGACGTGCACTATAAACCCACTTAAAAAAATCTGTTTAACTTAAACAGTTAATTAAAAGTTGAGTTTCTCGGTTTTTTAGTAATAAAAACCTAATAGAAATCCTTAAATGCATGTAAATGAGACTTTGTATGTGTGTATAACACTGAAATCTTTATTAAAAAAAACGGATGTTTTTAAATATAATATTAAAAATAAACGGATATTTTGTCCAACGTCATAGACATTTTATGTATCTTCTTTTTGCTTTATAATTTGATTGTAAAAATAAAATAAAAACTGGTGCAAAACATAGGGTTTTAGGTTATGGTTTACAAATGATGTTTTTAGAATTAATAAAAGCCGATTTTTAGGAGAACAATAACCATCCAAAAATAGTTCTATAATGCAAAAACAAAAACTTAAATAAAATGATGAGAAAAACCGTTGATTCATTAATTTATTTTCTCTCATCTTAGTTACAATTCAACGAATATAAGTTACAGTTATTATCTGTTAATGATAGAGGGTATGCAAGTCGAAAATATCTCCTGAATAAAGTTACACGTAACGTAATTGGAAATCTCCGAATATTATTTAGTTGATTAAATACTACTCTTTGATAATGCAGAGAGTAGTACAGATATGTTATTTTTAATGTGATCCTAATATGATTTTTGATTATTAATCTTAGCTATTAAAAAAAAGTTCTGAATATTTTGATTTAATTGTTTTCTTGAAATTCTCATTAAAATAGAAATTGTGGCTTTTAGAATTTTATCTGTGCAATAGCTGAAGCGGCGTTTAAAATGGAAACTGTTTAATTAAAACAGTTAATTAAAAGTTGATTTGCTCGGTTATTTTTTCTTTCCTTAGTAATAGAACCTTATAGGAATTCTTAAATACATGTAAATGATAGTTTTGTATGTGCTTATTACTTTGAAATCTTTATTAAAAGTAAACGGATGCGCAATATTTTGTCCAACGTTAAATGACATTTTATATATCTGCTTTGTGCTTTATAATTTGATTGTAAAAAGAAAAATAATGATGCAAAGAATAGGATTTTAGTCCGTGGTTTACAAATGATGTTTTTAGAAATATAAAAAGGAGTCGATATTTAGAAGAGTAATAACCATTCAAAAATATTTCGGTAATGCAAAAGGAAAAACGTAAATAAAACAACGAGAAAAACCAAATTTCTTTTTTATCCAACCATTTTTTTCTTTTCAATTATTTACTGTACAACTAATATAAGTTAGAGTTATTATCTGTTAATGATAGAGGTCAACAAGTCGTAAATCTCTCCTGAATAAAGTTAATTACCCGTAACGTAATTCGAAATCTCCGAATACTATTTAGTTGATTAAATACTTATTTTAGGTACTACAAAGAATACAGAGATGTTATTTTTAATGTGATTTTAATATGATTTTTGATTATTAATCTTAATTATTAAAATATTTTTGGAATATTTTAATATAATTGTTTCCTTAAAATTCTCATTTAAACAGAAGTTGTGGCTTATAGAATTATATCAGCACAATAGCTGAAGCGGCGTTTAAAATGGAAACTGAGAGACTTAAAAGAGTTAATTATAAGTTGAGTTGCTCGGTTATTTTTTCTTTAGTAATAAGAATCTTTTAGAAATTCTTAATTGTATACAATGAAATTTTTGTATGGATATATTACTTTGAAATCTTTATTAAAAACTAGCGCACGCGCAATATTTTGTCCAATGTTGTATGGCATTATTTCTATCTCCTTAGTGTTTTATAATTTCAATGTAAAAGAAGAAAAAATTAATGAATATTTATAGAACGGTTTACAAATGATGTTTATAGAATTAATAAAAAGGAGTAGATATTTAGAAGAACAATAACCATTCAAAAATATTTCTCGAATGCAAAAGTCATAACTTAAATAAAATAATGAGAAAAACCCATTGTCCAACGATTTTTTTTCTTTTCTCCTAGTTACAGTTCAACTCATATAAGTTAGAGTTATTATCTGTTAATGATAGAGAGTCTGCGAGTCGAAAATTATCTCCTGAATAAAGTTACTTACCCGTAATAAAATTTGGAAACTCCGAATTTTCTTCAGTTGATAAAATACTGTTCTTTGGTACTGCAAAGAATAATACAGGGAAGTTATTTCAATGAAACTCTTAATATGATTTTATATGAATTTGGATAATCGAATATGGAAATAATTCGTATAACTTCATTAAGATCTCAGGACTCTTAAAATGTCAGCGTTTCAAAATTTTATTTTTTTAAATTATTAAAATACTAGTTTTTCGGAGCAATTTGATATAAGTTTTGCCTTGAAATTCTCAATAGAATATAAGTTGTGGGTTTTAGAATTAAATCTGCTCAATAGCTGAAGCGACGTTTAAAAAGAAAACTGTTTAACTTAAAAAGTTAATTAAAAGTTGAGTTGCTCGTTTATTTTCTTTTTAGTAAAAATAACCTAATATAAATTCTTAACGGTTCATAGCGAATCTTTCGTATGTATTTATTACTACGAAATATTTATGAAAAATAAACGGATGCACAATATTTTTTCCAACGTTATATGACATTTTATATATCTGCTTTGAGTTATATCATTTCATTGTAAAACAAATACCGGGTATCCCAAAAATGACTGATGGATTTTAAAATTCAATAACATGCAAACGGTGACAGCTATTTAAAAAATTCTTGCAGGAAGGTTATGTACAATGTCAGGAGATTTTTTACTGTAATTTTAAGCTATTGCATAGCTTTTATCGCGGGCTTTAAGCGCAGCGACCGAATCTAAAAATTCCGTAACGAGAAAACCTAACACTTCCGTAAAGAAAAAAACTAACACTTCGGCTAACGTCGTTTCAGTTCGGCAAACTTCGGCACGGTATCCTACGGTAGACTTCGGCAGACATTGACGCGGTATTTTTCAGATACATTTTGGTGACGGGAGCCCCCCACACGGTGAGGGTCGAAAAATTAAAAATGCTTATAACTCACGATCTAATTTTCGTAGCGCGGCCAAATTTTGTTTGGTAATTTATTAGGAGACAGAGTTAATTTTTTGTGACAGGAGACCCTCCAACCGTGAGGGTCGAAAAATTTAAAATCCTTGTAACTCGCGATCTAAATTTCGTAGCGCGGCCAAATATTGTTTGGTAATTTTTTATGAGACATTGTTAATTTTTGGTTACAGGAGACTCGCATGTTGAGGGTCGAAAAACCTAAAATGCTTAAAACTCGCGATCTACTTCTCGTAGAGCGGCCAAATTTTGTTTCGTAATTTATTATGAGACAGTGTTAATTTTTGGTGACAAGAGACTCCCCAAGGTGAGGGTCAAAAAATTTAAAATGCTTATAACTCACGATCTAATTTTCGTAGCGCGGCCAAATTTTGTTTGGTAATTTATTATGAGATTGTTAATTTTTGGTGACAGGAGAACCCACACGGTGAGGGTCGAAAAATTTAAAATGCTTATAACACGCGATCTAATTTTCGTAGCGTGGCCAAATTTTGTTTGGTAATTTATAATGAGCCAGTGTTACTTTTTGGAGACGGAAGCCCCGTCCCCCCCCACGGTAAGGGTAGAAAAATTTAAAATGCTTATAACTCGCGATATAATTTTTGTAGCGCGGCCAAATTTTGTTTGGTAATTTATTATGAGGCAGTGTTAATTTTTGGGGCCAAAAGACGCCCCACGGTGAGGGTCGAAAAATTTAAAATGCTTATAACACGCGATCTAATTTTCGTAGCGCGGCCAAATTTTGTTTGTTAATTTATTATGAGACTGTTAATTTTTGGTGACAGGAGACCCCCCCCCCCCCACACGGTGAGGGTCGAAAAACTTAAAATGCTTATAACTCGCAATCTAATTTTCGTAGCGCGGCCAATTTTTGTTTGGTAGTTTATAATGAGGCAGCGTTACTTTTTGGTGACGGGAGCCCCCCACACGGTACGGATCGAAAAATTAAAAATGCTTATAACTCACGATCTAATTTTCGTAACGCGGCCAAATTTTGTTTCGTAATTTATTATGAGACAGTGTTAATTTTTGGAGATTCGCATGTTGAGGGTCGAAAAATTTAAAATGCTTATAACTCGCGATCTACTTTTCGTAGCGCGGCCAAATATTGTTTGGTAATTTATTATGAGACAGTGTTAATTTTTGGTGACAGGAGATTCGCATGTTCAGGGTCGAAAAATTTAAAATGCTTATAACTCGCGATCTACTTTTCGTAGCGCGGCCAAATATTGTTTGGTAATTTATTATGAGACTTTGTTAATTTTTGGTGACAGGAGACCCCCATGGTGAGGGTCGAAAAATTTAAAATGCTTATAACTCGCGATCTAATTTTCGTAGCGCGGCCAAATATTGTTTGGTAATTTATTATGAGACAGTGTTAATTTTTGGTGACAGGAGACCCCCCCCCCCCACACACACACACCGTGAGGGTCGAAAAATATAAAATGCTTATAACTCGCGATCTAAATTTCGTAGCGCGGCCAAATATTGTTTGGTAATTTATTATGAGACTTTGTTAATTTTTGGTGACAGGATGAGACCCCCATGGTGAGGGTCGAAAAATTTAAAATGCTTATAACTCGCGATCTAATTTTCGAGGCGCGTCCCAATTTTTTTTTTTTTTGGTAATTTTTTATGAGACAGCGTTAATTTTTGGGAACGGGAGCCCCCCCCCCCCACGGTGAGGGGAGAAAGATTTAAAAAGCTTATAACTAGCGATTTAATTTTCGTAGCCCGGCCAAATTTTGTTTGGTAATTTATTATGAGACATTGTTAATTTTTGGTGACATGAAACCCCCACGGTGAGGGTCGAGAAATTTAAAATGCTTATAACTTGCGATCTAATTTTCGTGGCGCGGCCCAATTTTTTTTTTTTTGGTAATTTATTATGAAACAGCGTTAATTTTTAGTGACAGGAGACCCCCCACGGTGAGGGTCGAAAAATTTAAAATGCTTATAACTCGCGATCTAATTTTCGTAGCGCGGCCAAATTTTGTTTGGTAATTTATCATGAGACAGTGTTAATTTTTGGTGACAGGAGACCCCCCCCCCCACCGTGAGGATCGAAAAATTTAAAATGCTTATAACTCACGATCTAATTTTCGTAGCGCGACCAAATTTTGTTTGGTAATTTATTAAGCTATTGCATAGCATTTATCGCGGGTTTTGAGCGCGGCGACCGAATCTAGAAATTCCGTAACGAGAAAAAATCCTAACACTCCGGCTAACGTCGTTTTAGTTCGGCAGACTTCGGCACGGTATACTTCGGTAGACTTCGGCAGACATTGACGCGGTATTTTTTGCATAAGTTGATAAAAAATGCTATGCAATAGATTTACCTCGGCAGTCCCCGAGTGCCACACGTATTTTTATTTTAGTTCGAATTTCAAACAATAGGTGGCGCTGACGGCGATTGAAGGCCAGGTGATCAGTGCTGAGTGAAGCGTCGACCTGGCCTTCACTCGCCGTCAGCGCCACATATTGTTTGAAATTCAAACTAAAATAAAAAATTACGGTAAAAAAACTCCTGACATTATACATAACCGTCCTGCAAAAATTTTTTAAATAGCTGTCACCGTTTGCAAGTTATTGAATTTTAAAATCCATCAGACATTTTTGGGACACCCGGTATATCAATATAAAGGATGGGATTTTAAGGTACGGTTTACAATTTATGTTTATAGAATAATCAAAAAGGAGCAGATATTTAGGAAAACAATAACCATTCAAAAATATTTCTTTAATGAAAAAGCCATAACTTAAATAAAACGATAAGAAAAACCCATTGTCCAACGATTTCTTTTATTTTCTCTTAGTTACAGTTCAGCTAATATAAGTTAGTTATTATCTGTTAATGATAGAGAGTCTGCGAGTCGTTAATTTCTTCTGAATAAAATTACTTACCCTTAATAAAATTTGGAAACTCCGAATGTTCTTCCGTTGATTAAATACTGTTCTTTTGTGCTGCAAAGAACTATACAGCGATATTATTTTAATGAAACTCTTAGTATGATTTTATATTAATTTGAATAATTGAATATGGAAGTAATTCGTATAATTTCCTTAAGATTTCAGGAAATTTAAAACGTCAGCGTTTCAAAATTTTTTTTTATAAGTTATTAAAATACTATTTTTTCGGAGCATTTTGATATCATTTTTTCCTTGAAATTTCTTATAGAATATAAGTTGTGGGTTTTAGAATTAAATCTGCACAATAGCTGAAGCGGCGTTTAAAAAGAAAACTGTTTAACTTAAAAAGTTAATTAAAAGTTGAGTTGCTCGTTTATTTTCTCTTTATTAATTTTAGTAGTATCTTAATTTTTTATTTTAATAAAAAATTACGATAAAAAAACTCCTGACATTTTACATAACCTTCCTGCAAAATTTTTTTAAATATCTGTCGCCGTTTGCAAGTTATTGAATTTTAAAATCCATCAGTAATTTTTGGGACACCCGGTATATATACTTACATATAGATAAAAATATGTATAAAATATTTATTTATATACAAATTATAGCACAGATGTCATATACGCACCACATTGGCGTGATTGCAACAAAATGACAATTTTATGCCTTACATAGTAAACCGACAAAATGACTAAAAATGGTCAAAAGAACAGTGTGACCAAAAAACTGATAAATAATAATAAGTATTTAATTGAAATATTTTTTAATAAAAATTTTTGAGGATTTTTAGAATACTTACTTGTTTAAAGCTCTTAAAATTTTGGTTGCGTTAATTTAGGTAATGGTTATTAAATTCGTGTTTTAAGTGGGTTTGTAGTTTTAGATCCATATTTTTTAACCTAAATTATTAAGCGTCTAAAGGCTAAATTTCGGAAAAGATATTTTTTTGTCATTTATGATGCTATTTTCTTTGTAAAAAACTCATGAATAATTCTTTGCTTTATTATTTTAGATTTAAAAGTGAAGAGATTAAGGTCTCAGGACACTTAAAATAACAAAAGTTTCAAAATTTTATTTTTTTTTAATTATTAAACTTCCCCCTTTTTCACATTTTGTTATAATATTTCACTTTAAATTCCCATTAGAATAGAAGTTGTGGCTTTGAGAATCATATCCGCTGAATAGCTAAAGCAGTGTTTTTATAAGTTCGAAGTCATTTTTTTCCGGATGATATTGTTGGGTATAAAGCGCACCATATAGCAAAAATTCTCAATATTTTAAAATAAAATTTGTTTTTGATGATATTAATGAAATTGTAAGTTTGCCTACCAAAGGTAAACACATCTGAATAATTTCGCCCTTTTGGCATGATTTTTAGATTCAATTTTCTCAGAATGTGGGAGGGGGGGGGGTAAATCTATTGATGTTTTACGGTTGCTTCTTTCGCCAAACTGTCAACGCGCTTATTACTCTCAATGCCAATGTGGGCCGACACGTGGCACTGGACGACATTGCGAAGTAGACAGAGCAACTGAATTTTTATGTCAAGAAATAAAGGGGTCGCAGCTGTGAACGTGAAGATTGTCTGCAAGCTTGAGAGAGTAGCACTGTTCAGTCTGATGAAGGAAGAGGGAAGAGATCCAATCTAGGTTGGGAAGAGATCCAATCTAGAGTCCATAGAATTGCTGTGCTTGGAATACAGATTATTCATCTCCGATTCTACAGATCTATTAATGCATCACCACATTGTTCCGCCTGATGCAAAATATTAACGCCAAGCACGGTTCCGTGTAAACGATTGGGACTCTTGAGGATACAAATGAATGCTTAGAGGGGTTTACTTGCAGATGTGATATTTCTTTTGATGGATGCAGGAACAAGCTGCTAACTTTTCTCTGCATACCTGTTTTTGGAAAGAGTGCGTCTCGTGTTTGTTTATGATAAAGATGAATGATTCTGTTTTTTGTGTATATATAATTTAGTGTTAATTTAAGGGAGCAAAACCTTTAAGTACTGTGAGCACATCTATGGAGATTGTTTTATACTCCCTTGCAATTCGTAGGATGAAATTTACTCGTAGGAGGAACTCGCCTTTATAGATAAGGGAGTTTGTTCTTCACTCTATTGGGAAATTTCCTCCCCAGGCTTCCACGCCATAGAAGATAATTCGCTTCACAATTTGTGGTATCATATTTTTAGCGGGTACTTCTTAATGCCCCAATACTTAGATGTTAATTTGCATCTATTATTGTGAAGTGTTGCAAAGCATAAGTTTATGATGTAAATGTGTTTCGTCCAGCTCCGATGTTGGTCTATTGTAATTCCTAGTAATCTCATATGTGTGATCTATTTGATTCTATGTCCATTAATTCAAATCATGGGGTTGCGTTTTAGATCTATGGGTTTGCTAAATATGAGTGCTTGAGATTTTCCTCGCGAGAGCTTGAGGTGAAGGTCGGTTAGCAGCTGAAGGAAAACAGGGAGGGCTTGAAGTACCGCGATTTCTAAGACTACGCGCCTGTGACAAGTGAAGATCAAACTGAAATCGTTGGTGAAGGCGAATAACAAGACAGCTAATTTATGGAGTTTTTTTTTTTTAAATTACGTTTGCTATGAGCAATCAAAGAATTGGTCCAAGGCAAGACCCTTATGGGCAGTTTCTTTCTTGTTGGTGCGCTAATTTTCCGGTGCCCCAGTTAATTCATGCGCTTCTGAGTGAGAGATAGCCGATAATTCTGGCTATATTTCCTAGACAATTGATTGCAATCAGCTGGAGAAATATGTCCTGCCACTCAATTTTATAAAATTCACTGTTACACCCTTTTAAATGTTACTTAATGTCGAGGGATATTAGAGAGATGTAGAGTCAGTCTTCATTGACGGTATCGGAGGAAAATGCTTTTCCGAAAATTTTCCCTTTATGAACCCATTTTACCTGTGGTGTAGGATATTGTGGGATTCAAAGTAATGTACTAATCGTGTTACTAGGATTTTTTCTAACCGTTTGCTTAACGTTGGGTGAATTCAGATTGGTATTTATGCATTGGGTTCAGAGGTATTTTTCTGGAAATAAATTATCTCTCCCTGTCTCAGAGTGAGTAGGAAGTAATTGTAGGACTAGCAAGATTTACTCATTTTGTGAATAGATGTGCAATATTTTTGAACGTTAACTTTAGAATATGAAAATATATACATTCAGGTATGAATGAATGAATATATTTACATGTGTCATCACCTCCCCCCAACTAACTTTGATTTAATAACGTGTATATATTTCAAAAATAGTCGTCCTTTGCAACCAATTTGGTCTCCCTTAAATGGATGCTAAGGAATGTACCATGTTAATTTATTCATAATTCCATTTACTTTCTGAATCTTTTACAAAATCGGAAGATTCTTATAAAGAAATCACACACTCTTTACTTTTATGTTAGCTGGGTGCAGTTGATAAACCGATCATCAAACCCCATCATATTTTTTCTGTATTTCAATAAAAATATAATCCATTCTCTCATTGAATTTAAAAATACAATCATTTAAATCTGAAACATTTAGAATTAACGACTGTCATATCTTTGTTACTCAAATAATAAAAATATAAATAAATATAAATAAATACCACAAACCATGATATCAAATTTGAACTTTAAACATCCTTTTAATTTAGAAAGCGAAATAATGCTAACTCGAGAGTTAAAATACGCTATTAGCGAGATTTGCACTTGGCTAACATAAAACTTTCGAGATTTTTTATTGCGATTTTGTGAACTTTTATGTAGATTTATTTAAAAAAAATAAGTTTTACTTTTTAATTAAAATGGAAACCTTGCATACGAAAAGCGATAGAATCAGCCTGTAATTGTTTAATACTGGCATATGTTTTGAACTATTATAATATAAATTAAATGATGACATAGAACAATGCTTGGCAACTTATCACCTGAGGCTGGTTAATATCAAAATACCAAAATGATTGTCTGGAATATACAAAATGAAGCGGTCAGCATGGATCTGTTGTTGACAGTCACATGACATAGGCTTTTATTATATTGATACTAAATGTTGAAAATGTTTTTTTTCGATTTTAAGACATCTAAGATCTTTTAATAAGTAATTTTAGGCCAATTTGTCTACTGTTACAAACAGCTGTAACATTAATACTAAAACTTTAACATGTTGTATATGCAATGAGTTTTATATTCTATTTGTTAAACATTATTATTTTTTTCAACTAAGTGAAAACTTACTGTTTAAAAGTCCCTTCTTTTTTTAAAAGAAAACTCTTTAACTTAATGAGTTAATTAAAAAATAGGTTACTAATGTATTTTCACTTTAATAACAACAAACACAGAAAATCTCTTAACAATATGTAATTAAATTTCTGTACACAACTATAGCTTTGAAATATGCATTAAAATAAACGGTGCGTAATACTTTTGTATTACTTTATATGACCATTGCGTACATATTTCTTAGTGTTAATAAATAGTTTGTATTTAAATAATAAAAAATAAATTTTTTCACGAAAAAAGCAGAACAATGCAAATTACGATTCACGGCTAAGAATTGTAGAATTAGTAAAATAGAGCAGTTATTTAGAACAATGAACATTCACAGATATTATATCATGCAAAAACCAAATCAGAAATAAAGCGATGAGAAAAATCCATCAGATGAGAACTATCCATTATTTTAGGTAGATTTCGTATGAAATACTACCTATTGCATTGTCTCCCATGTTGGAATTTCTGAAAAATTTTTGCGGATCTACACGAATCATGACTCCTAGACCCCAAAACTACCATCAGTAAAAAAGTTTATATATATATATATATATCTATCTATCTATCTATCTATCTATCTATCTATCTATCTATCTATCTATCGGTGTATATCACTTTCTTCTAGACACGATAACTTCCATAATTATGCTCAGATCTTCATCAAACTTTTACATAAAATCAAAGGGCATAAAATCTCGGTTAAGTTCGTTAATGGGCAAAATCGGACCAAGGAGGTGAAAGTTAGGAGGGTTTTTGTGAAAACAGAAAAAACGCGATAACTTTTTAATTAAAATAGATATCGAATCAGTTTAAAGTTTATATTACTTCTAAAAAATGAGGAAAAAGTTTATGCGTGACAGATTTTTGATAAAGTTAAAAGTGGGCTCAAGGGGCGAAAAAAACATGGTTTTTGGGAGAAAAAAAATCATAACTTCGTCAATTCTCAAGATATCAAATCCAACTAAATTTTATATAAATGTACTCAATATTATCTAAAACTTTTGTATTTACAAGTTTTTGATAGGACCAATTTTTACCGATGAAAAAAATTAAAAACGAAAAGAAAAAGGGGGGAGGAAAAAGAAAAAAACCATAACTTACTCAATTCTTAAGCAATTAAATCTAATTAAATTTATTTTACATCTTCACAATAATATCTACAATTTTTATATTGACAAGTTTTTCATAGAACCAATTCTTATAGCAAAAATAAATTAAACAAAAATAGGAGTTGGAGAAAAAACCTCAAATCCAAACTGCTTATATTCTGACTCATTTTAAAATTCATTTTTGATTTTAAACGCATCCAAATGACAGATCCTATTATTTAGCAACTATATAATGCGACGTATTGGCCAATTTTTTGATAAAGGCAGAATATATTTTTAAAAAGGCTGCCAAAAAAGGTATTTTGAACAGATTTCCCGAAGTTTTCATCATTAAAAAATTCATTAAGTATAACAAATTGCGTTTTTTATGCGTCATTTTTAAATTCATTTTTGTTCTCAAACCCATCCAATTTACAGGTCCTATTATTTAGGAACTATATAACTTGACGTATTGGGCGGTTTTTTGATAAAGGCAGAATATATATTTTAAAAGGCTGCCAAAAAGGGTATTTTGAACAGAATTTCACGAAGTTATCGTGATTAAAATTTGCGGAAATTTAAGAAATTGCGTTTTTACCGAGTCATTTTTAAATCTTTTTTTGTTCTCAAACGCATCCAATTTACAGGTTCTCTTATTTAGGAACTATATAATGTGACGGAGTGGCCAGTTTTTTGATAAAGGCAGAATATATTTAAAAAAAGGCTGCCAAAATGGGCACTTCGCACAAAATTTCCCAAAGCGACATGATTAATGAACTGTGGGTATTCAAATAACAAATTGGTTATTTTATGACTCATTTTTAAATCCAATTTTGTTCTGACACACATTCAATTGACAGTTTTTTGTTACTTAGGAACTATATAATGTGCGTATTCGTCGATTTTTTGATAAAGGGTGAATATATATATTTTAAAAGCTGTCAAAGTAAGCACTTCGCAAAAAAATTTCCCAAAGCGATCATGATAAAAGAATTGAGGTTGTATTCAAATAACAAATTGTTTATTTTATGACTCATTTTTAAATTCAATTTTGCTCTCAAACGCATTCAATTGACAGTTATTTGTTATTTAGGAACTGTGTAATGTGCCGTATTGGTCAGAGTTTTGATAAAGGCTAAATATATATTTAAAAAAAAATCTGTCAAAGTAGGCACTTCGCACAAAATTTCTCAAAGCGATCTTGATTAAAGAATTGTGGATGTATTAAAATAATAAATTGGTTATTTTATGACTCATTTTTAAATTCAATTTTGCTGTCAAACGAATTTAATTAACAGTTTTTTGTTATTTAGGAACTATATAATGAGCATATTGTTCAATTTTTTAAATAAAGTAAGAATATAATTCAAAATATATTGCCAAAATGGACATTTGAGTAAAAATAGGCTTTTTTTTTTTTTTTTTTTTTTTTTTTTTTGAGATGAAAACTTTTCGAAATCTACCTCCGCCTATAGGCCATGCCGAAAGGGATTTTTTTTCTATTCTCACAGTTACAGTTCAACTAATAATATAAGTTAGAGTCATTTTCCGTTAATGATAGAAGATCTGTGATGCGTAAATTTCTGATGAAAAAAGTTACTTATCCGCAATAAATTTCGGAAACTGTGAATTTTCTTGTGTGGTTTAAATACATTTCTTTATTACTCCAGAAAATACTGGAGAAGTGTGATTCATTGTTATTTTTAATATGACTTTAATCCGAATTCGAATATTTTAATAAATTTTTATGGAGCCATAAGAATTCATGTAAATTTCTTAATAAATAAATGGCCATGTTGTTTATTCGTTTTAAGTTGTTCTGATATAAATCTAAAAATTAAATATGTTGTATACGGTATACATATTATAATAAATTACTTAAATATTATTTATATGACTTTTTTGAGCTGAAAGATAACGTACTGTTTCAAAGTCCCTCTTAAAAAAACTGTTTAACTTAAGGAGTTAGTTAAAAGTTGAAATGTTAGGGGTTTTTTCCTTTAATAGTTTTTCCTCCCATTTTTTTTACTTAGATTATTTTAAATTTTTATACACAACTATTAGTTTGAAATATGTATTAAAAATAAACAGCTCTCAATATTTTTGTCTAACTTATACGATCTTCGTAGATACATTTCTTAGTGTTTTAAAATTAGATTGTACAATAATAATAATAATAATAATAATAATAATGACAAACATTGCATTTCATGTTATTATGTACTGATGATAGTCTTAGAATTAATAAAATGAGTTGTTATTCACAAGAACAATGAACGTTAAAAAAAATATTATCCCATATGAAAAATCTAAAACATAAAGCGATTAGAAAAATGCATATTACACTATTTTTTCTACCTCTTAGTTACAGTTTAACAAATATAAATTAGCGTTCTTATCAATTAATGATAGAGAATATGAGAATCTTAAATTTCTCTTGAATAAAGTTATTTACCCATAATAAAATTCGTAAAACCTTAATATTCTGCTGATAATAAATATTCTACTTTGGTATTGTAGAAAATAGCAGAGAAATAGTGTATATTAAATGCATTTTTAATAAGAACATTAGTATGATATTTTAATTAGTTTTTATGTAAATAACCATATAATTTCATTATTAAATGGTTGCAGATATTTTTTCTTACGTTTATAAGTTATTGTAAAATTAATCTGAAAAATAAACGTTTTATTTTAAATTTGTTTTAATTATGATTCACACGAATTGTTTTCTCTTTCCTCTGAAGCTTTTTTAAAGCAATTTTTTTATTGTTGACCTCTCTTTTTAATTGAATGAGTTAGTCAACATTTAATGTCGATTAACTCGTTCACTTTCTTTTTAATTACATAAAAAATGGAATTCATAATTGCATGTTATTAAACATTTGTGTGCAGCTATTTTTTTAAATATTATTTATAAATAAACAGATCGCAATGCGTTTCGCTAATGTTACATGACTTTTCACAAATTTCATTAAAATTTTATAATTTGGTTTATAAAAACTATAAGTTAAAGCAAAGTATTTTTTACGCTATAATTTACTGATGATGGTTGGAAAATTGATCAATAGAAAAGTTATTTAAGCCAACTTTATATGATGTTTTATACTTTTTCACTGTGTTTGGTAATTTGATTACAAAAATGTTTAAACCCCTTAACTGGTTCGTTTTTTATGTAAAATAAATAGAAAATGTGAGTTAATACCAGTTTTTTAAGCTTAAGCGTATGTAATATTTAGTCTAAACATTTCTGAGATTTAATAGTACGAAATCGTACTTAAAAAAATAGTGGTATCAAGAAGCTTTAAATGATTAATTAAGCAAATTCGTCTTGCCCGAACAGCGCACCGACAAATTAGTTAAGGTGTTTATACAAAACGTATTCTTTTAGGTTTCAATTAAACGATGATTACTGCAGGGGAGCAGATGTCAGTTACAAAGTTGGCACATGCGTATTAATGTTCTGATTTGTCGTCGTCAAGCTCTAAATTTACTTTTAATGATAATAATTTAATTTAGTTTTTTTAATTAGTAAATCACTCAAACGTCCACTTTCAATGAGCTTCAAATAATTTGAATTTTCCCAGTATATTTTGATTATTGTATCGCTAAATCTGTTAAACATTAACACAATTTGTTTCTAGCCTTTCTATGGTATGAACTTTTAAACTCTCGACAATGGAAGGACACGAGCTATGGGATCTGTTGCTGTTGCGTACAATGTATAATAATCCCCACTTATTACTACTTGAAAATCCCTACTTATTCTGATGAAATGTCTTTTCCTTTCTAAATTGTTCTAAGTTAAAAAGAAAAAAAAGCAAAATTTTCTTTAATACTTCAAGTAAAACTGAAAAAAAAATTTTAAAGTATGTATTTTGAGTACCAAAATTTAAACAAAGTTATCATTATTTTTATTTTCTATAAAGCCATGAAAAGATTTGATATAAGATATAAGAATTTGATTTAGATATAAGATAATAAAAATATGTGTAAAATGATGACTGATTAACTCAATCAAATGCATTTAACTGCTAATTAGTGTGAATTTACTTAAATTCTGGCTTTTTCCCCCTGTGTTTTTACAGAAATTGTTAACAGTGTATTATTATATTTTTCTGTATTGTCTTTCTTTTAGATATTAGCATTCAAAAATTAAAATCTGCGTGTTAAGGTACAATTAACAAATAGGGGAAAAAAACCATAATAGTAGAATCAATCGAGAAAAATTCTTATTTCAACGAATAATGAACAGATGAAAAAATTCTATTCATGAAAATGATAGAACATCCAATAAAAGAATGAAAAAAAAATGAAAAAAGATTATCAATCATTTCGTTTTTTTCGCCTAGTTACAGTTCAACTGAGATAAACTAAAGATGTTATCTGTTAATGATAAAAACATCTGAAGCATTCTTTTTTTTTTCGAGTAAAATTAGTAGTTCGTAAACAAAACAATAAATTAAATTCTGAATGTTGTGCAATTGATGAAATACTAATTTGTAGAAAATAATGGGAAAATATCAAAATGTAGAAATATTGTTTTTCTTCCAGGAATGTGATTAATTATTGAAAACGTTTATTTTATCAAATATTTTACAAAAACAATCCAAAAAGCTACTTACAAGGTAGGTCTCCATACTTGGCATACTCAGAATTTTTCGAAAAAAATACTAATTAAAATACTCATGTAGGTAATAAAGGATCAATCAAATTTAGCGGCGGAATTACAATAGGAAATATGTAAAAAAATAAAATACTTTCGAATATTTAGCGTGAAAAGACAAAGTGGCGCGCGATTTGGCGAGCAGAATTTTACCCCCACCAAACGATTTTAATGTAACTGAAATTTTTTTCTTAATAGATTTTTAAAATGCATTTAAATGGTATTTAATGAATTTAACCATAACAATGAGAGAATTTAATATATTCTATACATACATATATATATATATATATATATATATTGTATTGAATGTGTATATTGATTATTGCTGTACTTATTTAATTTACTTTCGGAAAAAAATATTTTCACAAATGAAAAATTCATATTGAGAAAAAAGTATTTTCATAGATTCAAGCGTATTCAAAAATAACAGTCAGGTGTTTCCATAGCAACAAAATTGGATTGATAATGGTCAATTGGACTTTGAACTTGAAACAATTTTAATTAATTTAAATTTGATTGTCGTTTTAAATCGCAAAATTTGATTGTTAAATTTGAATATAAATACATATAAATATATATATAACAAAATTATACTTAAAATAAACTAAAACTGACAAAACTAAAATTATTTAAATTTATCTAAACAAATTGAACTAGAAACTTTTCTTCCGTTAAAGTGTATTTGACATAAAAATGTAATTTTTTTAATTGCGTTTCATCGCCAACCTCGGATAAATCGCCAAATAACGAATTTTAATTATTTTTTTTACGGACACGATATGGAGGTTCCGCCGAAATTTTTTTATAAACGTATATATCCTCATGAGAAGAACATTGTGTAATTTTTTCAGGTTTTTTGGAGTATGCCCGTATGGAGACCTTTCTTGTTAGTAACACTATTTAATCTAGTGCATTGCCCGAAATTGTTTTACAGTGCATTGTCCGAAAACTACGTCTCACTGTTTTCTTAAATGTTGAATGAATTGAACGATTAAGTAATAAGTTATTCACAGATAAATCATTCAAATCTTTTTCTTCTTCTTCTTTTCCTTTTTCTTTTTTTCTTCTTCTTTTCTTCTTCTTTTCTTGTTTTATTATGTGGCTCTAAATTTAAGAGTTGCAAAGACTAAATAAAAATATAGGTAATGGTCTACTTAAAGCTTAGAAGAAAGTAATCATATAGGTTTTTAATGAAATTTTAATTGATGTTTACAAATTTTGGCAAACTTTTGTCAAAATTTAAGAAATAATTGCATTATGGAGATATAAGTATAGATATTATATGTATTATGGAGATTTCTGAATATTTATAATAAAAAGCATGCATTTTGTATGCACCATGTATTGAAAATATAATACAACACAATTAATTGTTTTTTGTTTCTTTCTGCTAGTTTCGCTTCAAGAAATGTAAGCTACACTTGTTAACAATAATTAACCTGATATTCATATAGTTTCTCAGGGAAAGTTAGTTATCCGTAAAGAAATTTCCAAACTAATTTATGAAACTGTTCCGAGTAGATGAAATATTTTTATTAGTATTATTATATTTCTATTAGTATCTTACTGATATATAAAAATATTTATATGATAAAATAAAATAATAATATCCACAGAAAAGAAAAAAAATAATAAGCGTGAACGTGGGGGTACTGTAAAGTTTCAATTACCGGTGACTGTTTTTATAGTTTTTTTTCGGACCACTATTTTTTTAAAAACATTAAAATATATTTCTCTTGCAAATATTTTTAAGGTTATGTAAAAGATTTTTGTTTTGAAACAATTGGTGCAAGATAGCGTTAAATTATTTCCTCCGGTAACTGAAAAAGTACAATACCCTACGAACTACTATGCTTTAAAAAACAAACAAACAATAAAAAAATAATCTATTGCAGGATTTATTATAAATATGAGAATTTTATATTAATAATCTTACTTATTTTACGTCTAGAATGCTTTTATTACTAATTAATTAATAATTCCAATAACTATAAATAAAGAGGTAGCTGTAGCAGGATGCGTAGTCTGAAAGCACTTGAAAGTTCCTTCTACCAGAATTTTTCTAATGCAATAATTGTTTTATTTAACTTAAAGTAAATCCATTTTCACATGTAGAAACTAGTACTTTAAGGAATTTCTTATACTAAAACAATTAAAGTCTTCTGAAGTCTTTGATGCCTATGAACCCTGCGTAAATACATAATTAACATTTAAAGAACACTTACCAAACAAACTCACATCCCAGTACATACAACATTACAGAGCAGCACATTCTATTTATTTTTTCAAAAGTAATTTTCATTAATTCGGAAGAGCTTGTTTGTCACTGCCATCTATATATTTTTAATTTAAATTACAAACAGAATATTTCTCATCCCGCTTAATATTTTAATCTTTCAGGAAAACTTCTTTTCTTTTACTATATGGTCCATTTTCTCCATTTGCTTACATTTCATGTTAACGCACTTGACATTTCAAATAAAACTATTAAAATGAACTAGCTTGTATATTTTCTAACTTAGATAATATTTACATACCTTCTAAAACTATTTAGCAAACTTACTTAGCAGCTTAAATTTCATCGCTTACAAATATGGTAACAGATTTGACAAGTAACGAACTTGACATTTCAAATCAAACTATTAGAAATGAACTAGCTTGTACAATTTCTAAAAAGTAATAATACACACACCTTCAGAAACTATTTAGTAAACAATATTTAATTACAAAAGTGCAAAAATCATTATTTCAATATTAAAACTTACGGTAACAAACTTGAAAGTGAAAAAAAAAAACTTTGATGAAAACTTATTCTTGCCATTATTACATTGCTTCACAATTGAAGAGTAAAAAAATGGCAAGTAGTAGTTGCGTGAATAGTTTAACTATATCGCCGAATATTTGCTGCTAACTTTAGTGAGAATTAAAAACCTATTTTGACTAAAATAATCACAAGATAACGGACTTGACGCAAAGTGAGGGGCAAAATATTTCTATTAATTTCTGAAAGAAAACATCACTTGTAAACAATTTTTTACTTTTTTATAGAGCACTAACGGTTCATATTTAAAATAATTAAATCTCTTTATTTTAAAAAATAAATTAGATTTTAAAAATAACAGTTAATAACATAAAATTTGGAATGGGACCGGCATTTTTGCTTAGAATCATAATTTTAAACATTTATATCTCCAAACTTTTTATTGATTTTAAAATGTTCAATATAGTCTTCTTTAGCTAATGCATAGCTGAAATGAAACTTTAAACATTAATTTATATTTGAATTTTCTTTCTTTTACTCTTGGACAGCATATGTAAGCGAAATTTGAAAATGGCCCATATATTTTAAGTACCTATGGAGAAAAAGTAGAAAAATAAGTTTTCAAAGAATCTTTAGCATCAACTACTAAAGTAGTGGGGCTGGATGGCTTTGGAAGTATTGAACCACAATCAGTTAATTTAAGACTTGTAAAATATCTGGATCATGACAGTCAATTGGCAAAGTACTTTGGATATTTGGGTCATGCGAATCAAGTGCTTGCAGATTTGAGACACTAGGATTTTGTGGCCTTGCAACCATTGTATTTTCACATCACAAAATTCCATGTAATAATTTTTTCAGAATTTGTATCCTTAACTACAGAAATCTCGGTGTTTTTTGGGTGTTACTTATGACGGCCGATTATCTACACGAAAAATATGGGCCGTAGGGGAATGCCCTCTGTGGGGGTCTTTCTAAGGTAACATAACCCGAATTTATGCAAGGTTAACCAAGCTTCGAAGAAAACCATTGGAAACGCCGAACGGTTTGGCAGACGATTTCGGTTTGGCAAACGATTGGGTTTGAATTCAGCACCTCCCATCTACCAGCTTCGAGAGAACCTCTAAGCTACTGGTGGGGCCAAATAAATCTCGGAACCTATATTAGTTATTTAATCACTATGTTATTCAAGTAATTTTCATGAATTCGAGAGAGCTTGTTTCGTGCTGTCATCAATATATTTTAAAATTAAATTAAAAACTCCATAACATTACTTGAAGAAACTACTTGTCAAGCCTCGAAATATTCATTTCACAGTGAAATCATTGAGCCCAAAGACTACACTCCCTAGGTACTTTTTGAATGCTGAATACATTGAGCGATTACGTGTTAATTTCTTTCCAGGTTTATCTTTCCATTCTTTCTCTTTTATTTTTCTTTTTCTCTTTTATTGTTTTTTTTTCCTATTCTCCTTTTTTAGTTACTTATTTAACAGCCACCAGCCACTAATAATAAATCAAAAAACAATTAATTGTCCATTTAAAGATTTTTTGTATAAAATCTAAAATATGTGAATATCAAGTATCGTTTCAATATATAATCTTTCAAAAAGCTATTCTATTTTAGAAACCAGTCCAATTATTTTCAGTTTCTATAAAATATTTCTTTATATGATTTCTGCATTTACTTTTTCTAAAACATAAAAAGAAAATGACTTTAAACTGAGTAGAAGAATTCGATTTACCTTGTTAAATTTCCATTCTAGATTTGAAAAGGACTTTTAATGCATTTTACTTTTATTTATTTTGCTAAGATCTTTCGTTATTTTTTTATAGAATTTTTAGGATACTTTTCTTTAAACGATTTTCTTCGAATTCATTGAGCTCAGAATGGAACCACAGAATAGGAAATTAACTGGGAGCGTGTTTTAAAATATAAAATTGCAAAAAGAGAAAATATATTTTAAAATTAAGAATTTTTCTTATAATTTTATGTACATAAGATTGATTTATACTTTAAGAAATGGTGAGATAGGACATATCGCGAAGGATAAGAAAAATAAGATTTTATAAAAAAATAATTATAGATATTCATGTATTCTTTCGAAAAAACAGTATTTCACTCTAGCCACTATCAGTATATATATATATATATATATATATATATATATATATGGGCTGTTTAATAGCCTCTGCTTATCAACCAGGAAAAGACCCTTTAATTACCTTCTAGGAGGACTTAAAGAATCGACTGATAGCAGAGACTTAATGTCCAATCCGCAACTTCCATCGATACAGCCTGTTAGTACTCTTGTCTAGTGCAAGGGGAACGAACGCGGATGGGCTTCCTCCAACCCGCTTGGCCAGCGTGGAGGGATTTGGTCACAACCCCCGCTTATTTTACCATGAATTCACAAAACAAATCACGGCCCTCAGTTCCCGGTAGTCTGCATGTTCCTGGTTACGGCAGCGATCAGACAGACATGAAGACAGAGGGTGCTAAGAATCACTGGGCTCGGCTTGGCTGCCATAAGTTGATGACCTTGGCTACGTAGAATGGACGATCCCTATCTTCTGAAATCCGTTTACAGGAACTTGAAGAATAGTTAGATAAGATCAACTGGGACATTTTAGGATTATGTGAAGTAAGAAGAAAAGGCGAAGAAAAGATTGATCTTGCCAGCGGACATGTTTTATACTACAGGGTTACAGAAGATGGAAGAACAAGTGGTGTAGGATTTCTGATTCATAAAAGGTGGAAGAATCACATTGTAGAATATGATAGAGCATCAGATAGAGTTGCAAGATTAGTAATACAAGTGTCCAAAAGATACAAGCTGCAAATTACCCAAATTTATGCACCAACAATAAGTTATTCTGATGAAGAAATTGAAGATTTTTATAAAGAAGTAGCTTCAATGCATCAAAAGGGAAATTGCTACATAAAATTAATAATGGGAGATTGGAATGCTAGAATTGGAGAGAAGAAGAAAGGTGAATTATCTGTAGGAAATCATGGATATGGTATGTGAGATGAAAGAGAAAACGATTGATCGAGTTTGCAGAATGTGAACAGATGTATATCATGAATTCATTTTTCAAAAAAAACCCACAAAGAAAATGGACATGGCGTTGTGCAAATGGCTCAACAAGTGAAATCCACTATATCTTGACCAACAAAAAGTATCTTATTCAGGACTGCTGCGTTCTCAATAACTTCAATACAGGAAGCGATCACAGATTGGTTAGATGCAAACTGCTGTTAAATACTAAAGTGGAAAGAATGAAGCTTTTGCTACACTCAAAGAAATCAATCGATATTATAAACCCGTAGAAACATAAAGAAGAACTTCATTTGGAACTTCAAAACCGTTTCCAAGTACTTCAATCAACTTTAGAAGAAGAGCAAGATGTTACAATAGTGATCAAGAAGCTAACCAATACTCTACAAGAAATTGCCAAGAAGATAGCCGGTGATACACAAGTAAAACAAACAAAGAAAATAACAGAAGAAACAAGATGATTGATGAAAAAACGCAGAGAATTTAAAATGAAGAAAAACGATCCTAAATCAAGAGTTGAATATGCTGAATTATGTAAAACAGTAAGAAAATGCGTTACAGAAGATATCAGAAAATTTAACTGTGATCTTGTTAAAAAAGTTCTGGAAGATAACAAAAGTTTAAAATTAGCTAAGCGCAAGTTATATGTTGGAAGAAAATGCATTTTTGCACTGAAGAGAGCAGATGGAACAATCACCAAAATCAGCAACGAAATAGTACACATTGTTGAGAAGTTCTACAATGATCTATATAAATGTGAAGATCAGAGGGAAATCAACGTACACGATCAACGAGAAATCTTAACAGAAACTGAAGAGATAATCCCAGTACAGATGAAGTTTTACAAGCTATTAGATTTATGAAAAAAGGTAAATGCCCTGGAGAAGATGGAATTACAATTGACCTTATCAAAGAAACAGAAGAAGAATTTGCAAAAAGGCTATCCTTACTGTTTTCCAAATGTCTCAAAAAGTCAGATGTACCAGAAGATCGGAATAATGCTGTGATGGTACTACTTTACAAGAAAGGAGAGAAGGAAAACATAAAAAATTACTGTACGATCAGCTTATTGTCCGTGATTTATAAAATGTTCACAGTTATCACATATTTTATAAAATTTTGAAGTTTTAACGACAAGACTTGAATCAGCTCTGGACTCAGCTCAACCTAGAGAACAAGCAGGATTCCGAAGTGGATTGAGCACAATGGATCATATCCAAACAGTAAGGAAACTCATAGAAAAGCATAAAGAATATAATTTACCTCTCTGCCTTGCCTTTATTGATTATGAAAAAGCTTTTGATTCCGTCTACACATCAGCAGTAGTAGATTCTCTGGAGGACATTGATATAGACAAACCTTACATCAATATCATAAAGAAGATTTACAAGAAAGCAACAGCAACCATCCGTTTAGATAAAGGAAAAGCGAAGATCAAGCTCGGAAGAGGAGTAAGACAAGGAGACACAATTTCACCCAAGCTTTTTAATGCTGGCTTAGAAAATATCTTCAAGAAGCTGGATTGGAAAACAAAGGGATTAGAATAAATGGAGAATTTTTAAGTCATCTCCGGTTCGCTGAAGACATTGTAATTTTCAGTAACAGTCCTGAAGAATTGGAAATTATGCTAAAAGATCTGGCAGAAACTAGCATCAATGTGGGATTAAAAATAAATTTAGAAAAGACTAAGGTGATGTTTAATTCATTTACATCAAAAAAGAAAATTGTCTACAAGAACACTGAGATTAAAGAAGTGCAAATTTATGTGTACCTAGGACAGGAAATATCATCGGATAATAGTATCATGAATGAAATCAATAGAAGAATAAGAAATGGGTGGAGTGCTTTCGGGAAGAACAGTATTATTCTGAAGAGTAATATGCCTGTTTGAACGTTGCCCCTTGCCGTTTTTAATCAATGTATTTTACCTGCATTAACCTACGGAGCAGAAACATGGACACTAACAAAACGGATGATACAAAGATTACAAAAGCAAAGAGAAGCATGGAAAGATGTATGCTAGGCATAACTAGAAGAGACAGAAAGAAGATAACCTGGATAAAAAATCAAACAA
This sequence comes from Maratus speculifer, assembly GCA_964019185.1. Taxonomy (NCBI): domain Eukaryota; kingdom Metazoa; phylum Arthropoda; class Arachnida; order Araneae; family Salticidae; genus Maratus; species Maratus speculifer. The sequence goes on from OZ025302.1 coordinate 151,305,471, forward strand.
AAGTTTTTGACATCCTTGAAAAAATCAAGCAGCTAAAATGGTAATGGGGTGGGCACATTGCAAGAAGACAAGACAATAGATGGAGCACAAATATACTACAGTGGTATCCTAGAGATGTAAAACGACCAAGAAGACGACCACAAGTAAAATGGAGTGACGAAATTAGAAAAGTGGCTTGTGTAAATTGGATGATGAAAGCACTAGACAGAAAACATTGGAAAAATCTGGGGGATACCTACATCCAGCAGTGGATCGAAAACGTTTGATGATGATGATGATGATTATATGGATATATATATATATATATGTGTGTGTAAATTTTTGGTAGAGATGGAGATTTTGGTAGAGATAATTTTTGGTACAGAGTGGAGATAAAGTTTATCTCCACTCTGGAGAGATTATTTGTCTTTAAGGCAGAATTTATTGCAGATGGGAGTGCAGATTTAATGTATTCCATCCTTTACCAAGTATCGTACTTAATAGCTGCCAAATGAGACTTTAAAACCTATTGAAATTATTATTTTTTTTCTTGAGGGTAGTGTCAATTACGTGGATTTTTTCTGAACTATTTAATAATTTGCTCATATATTCAAATAGCATTTACATTCCAAGTTTCATAATTGTAACTCAGTTATTTGGGTGAATTTATTTTTTGCAACAGAATGTATTTCATTATTTTTGTATATAAGTTATTAATAAATAAGAAAATTTGTATATTAAGCATTAATGAAACAATTTTTCAATATGAATGTTTATCATGAATACTTTAATATATTTTTAACATACACAAAACAGATATAACGAAAGTGCGTTCAAAATTAAATAAAAGAAATCATTCCCATAATAATTTTTCTACTAGACATTTTTCTTTGGAAATAGATCAAAGAATCCCAAAATATTCCGGAATCAATAAATTTCTAAAACATTTACATTGTAAAAGTATAAAATTAATATTTTTTAACAAAATAAATGTATCTTTATGTATTCCGAAAAAAATATATAAATTACTGTAACGTAAAAAATTGTGTTGAAATATAATTTAGTTAAGGGTAACAAAATATAACTTTTAGGACAGAAAAAAATTGCCAATAATTAAATTACGTAGCACTTAATTCTGGCAGATTTCTGAATATTCAACATTTACTAAATGATGTTAAACAGGTGGTGTCCATATGTTTCTGCACGTGTGCTTAATATTTCGGTTCTTTTACTCTACCGTTAGAATATCAAAAGCTTTAATTTTATACTTAGTATGAATAAAATGTTTTAACATAGTTATTAAGGTAAGAGCTTAGCTCGGAGAATTTTCTTTTTAAATTTTAATTTATTACTAAACATATATCTTTTTAGATAAAATGGAGTATGAAACTGTGCATTACTATGCAATTTTAATGGCATTTTAAATAACTTTTCAAATTTGGGCAATATTTAATCAAATTTTAGTAAAACATGCGTTTATGCCAATTCTACAAGGAAATCAATTCAATACATTTCAATTTTCTTTACCTCAATATGTTAGCAAATCACTTGCCTATATTATGAAATAAAATTTTTGAGGACCCCACAACTCAAAGGGTACATGTCACCCAATAAAAAAAAATTAACAAAGTGCATAGAAGTCTTGGAAATAAGCTTTTTTCATTCAAGGTAAAGAAATGTAAGTGATTTTCGAATGATATATAGCGTTCTAGATATAAACAGCATTTGCCGAAATATAATCAATATTCAATAATTATAAATTTAAATAAAATTGTACTCTACTTTTTTATAGTTATTTTTCCAAGCATTTGAAAATCTTTAATTTAATACACTACTTTTTTTATAGTTTTTGTTTTATTCGCTCTTCGGTAGTAGGTGTCTCTACTTGTCCACGCTGTTGTTATTGATGCTTTCTTCTCATTAGTTGCTTTTCTTTTGGTGGGATCGTTCCCGTAACTGGTATATAAGCCTGCATTTCTCTGTCTCTTTGCTCAGCTTTGCTTTTTCTAGCTCGCTCAATCTTGCACTGATGAAGAATCTCGATAGTAGATTCGAAACGGCTGTTTGCTATTTTTTCATGCTTTATTTGTGCATTTCTAATCGTTGGTTTTGTATTATTATACACTTTTGCAAAAAGGCTCAGTTTGCTATTTTAATACTTATGTTAGAGTTCAAAGACTACAATGAAACAAGTGGCAATTTCCCATTTCAATTCAGTGAATTCTTATTGATGCTCAAATTTAACGTCAGTTATATTTAAACTCAATTTACTTATTCCGAATTTTTGTTATATGTACCACCTCTTGACTTTCGAGGTAGTCATTTGGAATACGCGATAAATTTACTGACATTTTTTGCATACAAAATATGATTTTTTTCTAATAAAATTTGTATTTGTTATAATAGCTCTTTAATTAATATTTTCAAACTTACAAACTACATTTCAATAGGCAGAATGAATACAGATGAGCAGAACCTAGTCTCAAAATTTCATTTAAATATCTTAAAAACTTTTAAAGAAATGATGTTTCATAAACGTACACAATTAAAAACGCAGTTTTACAGTAAACGCAAAACAAGATTTTTATAGAGTACAAAAAATATATGTGAATCTAACCGTTTTAAAATTCACCATTCTTATAGCTGTTTACATATTGTGTATAGGTTATACTCTATATATTTGTGTATTAAAATGTATTATTTACCGTTCTTTGGATCTTTAAACGACCACTTCCGGTTTTTATTTTGGAATATAATTTTGCCTTTTATTATCGATGAACAAAAAAAAGAACACATTTTTGTACTTCTCAATATTTAAACATAATTTAACCTTTTAAAATAATAAAAAATAAATTGAAAATTTTCACAAAAACAGCGATTTGAGGATAGTCTATTTTAATATAGTTAAAAACATAAATATACCAAAATTGTTAAGTAATCCAGAAATCTTTTTTAACATTTATTTTCATCGCAAATCTTTAATGATGTATAACTTAACAAAATATATAGCTTACTTAAGCGCAAAAATGTTCTATAACAATGTTTATTTTTTGCGAAATAAATGTTTCCAAAAACTAAACTATTAATGCTTTATTCATGCTGATATACAAACATTCTCTGATTACTAATATATATCAAACAGACTGGTGTCTAGATGTTTCTTGGTTGAGATATTTTATTACATTATATATAATTTTATTGTTCTCAAAATTCTATTTTTACGTTTCGAATAAACAGAAATATTTTTCCCAGGCTTTATACAATATAACAGATTTATAAAGATGCAAGTATCTTAATTGTTAAAAAACAAAACAGTGAATCTTCTAAATCCTGTCATGAAAGAAGGAGAAATAATGAATACTTTAACAAATTAGTTAATTACTTATATTTAGAAAAATTATAGCTTATCCAAACGCGACAGTTTGGTAAAATATAATATAGCTGAAAATAACAAAATGTAAGCTTTGTGATTAAAAAAAGTTACTGTTTAAATATGGTTTCTTTTTTTTTTTTCAACATGGCTGTTTATGTCTTTTGATCCCGATATAAATGATAATATGGTGATGAAAATTTTAAAAATGGATAAAACTGACTGAAATTTGGATGTGATTAATATTCATTAAAAAATAATAACAAAAGTTTTAATGATGTATGAGAAAATTAACCTTCCCAACTTCTTTCTTCGCGTAAAATCATTTTCATCTTGGTAGGTGTCGATATCTTTCAAGATGAATAGTGTAACATTAATGAAATGTGATATTTAATGGCTAATGTTACTTTTCTGTGAATACTGATGACTAAGTAATGCATGAGCAGGCAGATAGCCTTAAAAGCTGGCGTGACATTGTGGCTGATCTTTTATAATACGCAGCGAGATACTATAATGGCCAGTAGATACGTAAAGGCCGGTAGAACGGCTTATGTTATTAAATAGTCTAAATACAATTTATAAAGAAGATAACACTATTCCACATACAGCACATCTCTTTTAAAAATATCAGCAAGGATATAATATTCCTCCATGGTGTGTTAGTTCAAAGGTTCACTAGTTCAACTAGTTCTTGATCCAATAGAGAATTTTTGAGACATTTTGGAAAGGAACCTTAGCCATCTTTAAATACCACTAAACGAATTTTTTCTTGTTATACTTACAACAGATTCTACTTCAGAGGAACATCGACTACTTAATAGACTTCATGCCTTACGAGTATCGTCTTTTATGTCTGCCAAATCTCAATATACAACCTATCGAAAATAACATTGCTTTTGTTGTTGTTCGTTAATAAAGTATCTTTGTATTCTTAATTTATAATATTTTGTTCATTTAGACATATACTATTTTCCTATCAAGTTTTGTGATTCGGCTCATACTTTTCTAATTGCATATATTTTTTTTTCTGCTGAGTGCATTTCACTATTTTCTATGTAAAGTTTCAAGACATTAGGAAAACTATATATTAAATATCAAGAAAACTGGTATGAATGCCTATCATGAATATTTTAATAATATATTATTAATATACAGAAAACATAAAATTTTATGTACAATGTCTTTATTAAAAAAATTAAACAAAAGAAATTTTTTTCATAATAGTTTTTCTAAGAGAAATTTTTTACAGAAAATGTTTTAAAAATTCTAAATGATTCCGAAATCAATAAAACGCTGAAACATTTACATTTAAAAAGTATTTAAATTATTTTTTTCGACAAATCGAATATATCTTTATATATTCAATATATATATATATATATATATATATATATATATATATATATATATATATATATATATATATATATATATATATATATATATATATATATATACTTTCTGAAACGTAAGAATTTCGTTGAAACATAATTCGATTAAGGCTAATAATGTACATCTTTTAAGTCAAAGAGTTGACGCTAATTAAATTACTTAGCACTTTATTTTGGAAGATTTCGGAATATTCAACATATACTAAATGATGTTAAACAGGTGGTGTCTATACGTTTCTGCCTTTGGACTTGATATTTTGCTTTAATAAATCTAGCGTCAGTTAATAAAATGTTTTATTTTTAAATTAAGTGAGACTAAAAAAATATATATAATTTATTAATGTATTTGAATGCATTTTTACTGAAATAACTATTAAAATAATTACATATCCCATATACTTTTGCATAACAAATTTTATAAAACATATTTCACACATATATATAAATTCCTTAAAAGTTAGTTATTTTCTATAACAATGTTTAATTTTTACGAATAAAAGAGATTCTAATGACAGAACTATTAATACTTTAGTCATGCTGAGATATGAACATGCTCTGTTAATAAAATATATTGAACAAGCTGGTGCGTAGATGTTTCTTAGCTATAACATTTTGCTACATTTAATTTAGTTTCTTTTTTGTCAAAATTCTATTTTTAAATTAAGAATAAATAGAAATATTTTTCGACATTAATACAATGTAACATATTTTTAAAGATCAAATAACTAAGTTGTTAAAGAAACACAATTTGTTTTATAAAATGTTCATGAAAGATGGAAAAATAATGAATATTAGAACTAAGTAGCTAACTCCTTATATTTAAAAAATAAATATATATAGAATACCAAAAAGTGACAGATTTATTGAAGCATAATGTAGCTAAAGTAACAAAATGCAAGTTCTGTAAATAAAAAAAAAACCGCTGATTTTATTTCGTAGCTTTTTATTATTCATTATGGCTGTTCATGTCTTTTGATCAAGATTTAAATGATAATATGAGCATGAGAAATTTTGAAATTGTTAAAACTGGCTGATGTATGATCGTGATGTAAAAAGACTAATTTAGAGTGTTACATTTAATATAGATTTTTTGTTGTTGTTGTTTTATAGGGAAAGCAAAATCATAGTTAAATTCTTAAAACAACATAAGTTTTAGTATTGCATGACATAAATAAGCTTTCCAACTTCTTTTGTCACTGTTTTGAGGTTAAACTATCGTATTTTTGTGTCGTCATTTGCTCTTTACAGTTATTTTTACAGTTTCACTCGATTTTAACAGAAAAACACTGAAATGTTAATAAATTACAAATATACATTATAAAAATATGAAAATCAATAAAACTTCACCATGTATTTCGTGTAACGTTTAAAACTTCATATTTTCATGTGGTGATCGTACGCAATTTAAGTTCCCTTATTTAGAAAAAAAAGAAACCTTTAAATTTGCTAATTTTTTCAAACTTTATCGAGGTGAAACGGTTCAGAAAAATGCCTTCCACCCTACTCGAAGAAATTGTTATTTTCCTTATTTTATGGTTTGGGATTTTTAGTAATTTTATTCAAGCATCCGAAGTCGAAATGTGAAGAACCTGATTATAAAAGATCCATTTCCAGATTTTATTAAAATTGAATTTGAATAAAAATTTAGCCAAATTAATCTGGTATAGCCAAGTTGATTTTATTTATAGAGATCTATTTTTGACGCTAAATTTAGCAATATTTGATGCATTTGATGCTAGAGGATATAAGTTGTAGTTTGAAGCATCAGAGTATTGGCAATGCCTTTAACAGTGAAAGATTGTTTTGTGAAACGACGTTTACAAAAATTCATATTTGGGAAAGTGGATAGGGTTAACCTATTTTCACAAAATGATTTCATCTATTTATTTATTTTTAATTTTTTATTTATTTACTAAAATAAGAATCTAGAATAAAGTGGAATATATTATTTTATTGTTGTACAATCAGTTTTCAAAATAAAATTTCCAAATAAGTGTAATCTATATTATAAAGGCCAAACGTATCTGTGCGCAACGCATACGTCATTTTGCGTATGGCAACACTTTTCTATGCAATTTGCGTCTTGCAATTTTCGCTACTGCAAGTTTTTCACTTCTAAACATCGCACATTTTAAATTTTTACACCATCGTATAGAGAAAAAGAAATGTACTTTTAAACGCAATTTGTTTTAAATCTGCATCTCAATTTACTTTTGAGGTATTAATTTTTTTTATAATTTCCATTGCCAATTTTGTAATTGTGTTAACAGAATCACTCCGTTTTCTCTTAAAATTGAAAAAAGAAAGAAAAAAAAAATAATAGAAATTAAAACTTTTCCATGTATTCCGTTTTGTAATTTTCGGTACTGCAAATTTTACATATCTAAACACTGTACATTTTGAATTTTTACACCGTCGTATAGAGAAAAAAAAATTTACTTTTAAACGCAATTTTTTTCAAAGCTGTATCTCAATTTATTTTTGAGATATTATTTTTTTATAATTTTTAACATATTTTTATAATTTTTTTTGTAATTCTAGAAACAGTACCATTCTATTTTCTCTTAAAAGTGAAAAAAAAAAAAAAAAAAAAAAAAAAAAAAAAAAAAAAAAACAGAAAATAAAATGCGTATACTATTTCAAAATATCGTCTATTATAAAATCCGGCGAATTTCAGTTTTATTTCATTTAATAATTTGGATAATTGAGTTTTATAGTTTTTTAACTTTAGCTTAGAATAAAATTTGTTTGAGATTTAAACTGACCAATATAAGATGTATTTTTTACTGTAATTAATTTTGTAGATTTATTATGAATCAATGAAACAGTTCTTTCTTAAATGTTTTCTTTCGTCGAATTTTGACGGGTTTCACCTGGTATATAATAAACTTGAAAAATGGTTGATCTTAATCATGAGAAAATAGTGAGTGAAAGCTCTCTATATATGTAAAGCTTGACCCCCTATATTTTATATTGAAATATCTGTTAAAGGAAATAAAATCAGTTTGAATAAAGTAGAATAACTTTATTTTACCTATTTTAAGTCATTTGGAAAAATGCGACGTGTAAACAAACCTAATTCGAAAAAACACAAGGAAAAGCAGAAAAATTCCATTTTAAATATCTAGTTTTTGTGTTACTCTACATGGAAAAAATAGTATCTTCATCTCTTTGTATTCAACTAGGAATATATCTACATACTTTTCCAAAGTATTTTGATCAATGTTATCTTATTTTACAGAAACATCAACACTTAATATTTCTTAAAACTTTTTATTTCATCCTTTCTATTCCTTTACATACTTTATATTTACCTACATTGGGTACTATTTAAATGAAATAAAAGTTGCTATAAACTTTCCTATTTCTATTTAATTATTTTTTTTTAATCTTGTCTCTATTCATCTTGTGGGGCCTGCCGTACAGCAAATTTCCATCCGTCGTCCCATGGCAATGGGTCGCTGGTTTCGGCGTTCTTGTGGGCGTCGTCATCCTGTGGCTCGTCATGGTTCAATGGGTGCAAATTCCAGGTGTCTGTTCACCATTGAGGTTACTCAATGGGCAGGGGAGCTGTCGTTTTCGACCGCTTCATTCAGACTTGGGAACGTGGCTGGACACCGGGCTGGCCACTAGACCGTAGGCGTCGGAAGGTGAGGGTGACGGATGGGAACCCGGAGTAGTAGCCGCCTAGCGGTTTGCGAATCCCGACCCTAGTCGATATTCCTCACTGGATGAGCCGTATGGGCCTGACAGGGCCTAGGGACGGGATGATGTTCTTCATCATTATCTTGTCTCTATGGCAGTTTATCACATTTTCCTTTAATAAATTTTTAAATTTTCTTTTTTATCACTTCGATCTAAAGTGACTCTACAGAATAAATTTATATCTTTTAGAAATATAAGTATGAATCCTTCATTATGTGCAACGTATAATGAAAATATATTCAAAAAAACTTCATTAAGGGAACTTTGACCATTGCCATGCCTCCTTCAGATTGATTGGATCAAGTCTCCCCATATATCACTTTCTAAAGGAGAGAACATGATTATGTTTAGCCTAATTTACTGTACAATCATTATGCATGGAATGAAATCTCAATATTTGTGAAAGACCTAAAACCTATTAACTTAAATTTCTATGACATGTTTTAACTAATAAAATTTTATAAATTCAATTTCATTCATTTTGAAAAAATGTCGAAATCCGACGGAGATATTACCAAAATATTACCTAATATTAGCGTTATCTTGTGATCTCTTTACCTGACATACAGAACATTACTGCTGAATTTTTAAGAATAAAAAGATTTGAGGCTTCTAGCTTTTTTTAATATCATATCAATTTAAAATATTTAAATAGCCGCTATATTAAAAAAAATGTTGGCAGATGATCCTCCTAACTCTGTCAAGAACTTGATAAGTGGTTTTCAAATCATCTGGCACATCGAAAAATGTTTATAAATACTGGTAGTTTTTAATGACAAAATATGAATTTATGCCTATTCAAACATCGTTTTATACGAAGGTAGTATCGCTATTCGGTGGTCATGGTCGATGAATATATACGCATTTTTTCGGGCATGCTTCCCTTCGAATAAGTGGCTAGCTTTATAAGTTTTGTAATGAAAGCTATATAACGGAGCTGTATTTTAGATTTATTTAAAACTTTCTTTTCGCTGCACTGAGAAACATTTGTGGAAACGTTACTCTGTAAAATTGGTGGCAGCATTGCTGCCTCCAATTTTATGGAGTATTTTAACCTTAAAAACGGGTGTAACATTGTCATGTTACACCAGTAATGTATGTTTAAATTACACCATTGCACATGTGAAAACAATTACTCCATGAAATTGGAGGCAGCATTTGCCACCATTTTTGCACCAATTGTATGGAGTAACGTTTCCACAAATGTTTTACAGTGTGGGGTTACATAACTGTACGGTTTAGACTGTAATGACTGTCAGACTGTTATGAATGAAATTTCAAGAAGTTTCTCTCGAACCAGTTGTGCGACAGTCTAAAATGTTGTACATTAGATATATGTACATTAAATTTGGCATACTATCACAATTAATTAAGTAACAAGTTTTTAAAATATGAATATTTCACACATTAATGTGTAGAAGTGATTTTTTAAGATGAAAGTTCTATTAAGAACACATTAAAGCTCTTCGACAATAATATCACAAAAGAAAGACTATTTTAAGAACGTAACTATCTGATTTTAACAGAAATATAAATTATTTTAGCAACAGAATCTTGTTCAAAATAATTTAATTATCAATAACAAACTCAGACTTTTCCAAATAAAAAAAATCTATGATTAAATTATGCATCACTTTATCTTAAAAGAATATGCATCTTTTACTAAAAGATGTTAAACTAGTTGATGTCAATATTTTCTGCACAGCACGTTTGATATTTTATTACATTAAATAAGCTGTGCCATCAAAAAACTTTTTTAACACTGAGATTAAATGCAGGTTGTGCTATTACATTTCCATACAGAGTAGAAATTTTTTAAAGAAGCAAAATAAATAGGATGTAAATAAATTATTTAATTATTTTTTTATGCAAAGAGATTAGAAACAGATACATTCTTTTTACGAATTTAGTCTTTTAAAAGTTTTATTCTTAAACAGTTCTTCAATCATATTTAATTTATCTGTGCATACGGTTTTGACGGATAATAACACGATATTATTTATGAATGTTTTACTTTTGAAGTTAACTGATACGCATTTATAATAGAAAAACTAAAGTGTAATTCGAAACAGCAAATGTAAACTACTAATATCGTCAATTCTTCATTGCAATTCTTTTGTAATTAACTTATCACTCCAAGCGTCTAGCAAAAGGGTAAAATTGTAATGTTGTTTTCTAAACTTTTGTTCTAACTGTTAAGAAAATACGATTCTTTCAACATTATATATAAAAAAAACTTTATTATAAGCATGAATGTAGTCCTCCAGAATATGAATCATTCTTCGATGTATTGAAAATTCATTAAATATAGAGAATTATGGTATTTTAAATATTGTTTATATTGCAGTGAAAACTGGAGCTTAGTATACGGAATATTACGTTCCAGATTATGCAAAAAAAAAAAAAAAAAAAAAAAAAAAAAAACTACTGTATGTTGAAATTTGTTTCGGCGATTGTTATCTAAATCCAACATATTTAGCGCCTATATGCCTAGGTAAAATTCAATGTTATGGTGAGAATGTATCGGAATTCAACAATTCTTATAAATATTTCAGAAAGATTATATAATTGTATATTTTAGAAAAAGAAGAATTTTAAATTAATGCTATTACGTACATGAAACACTAATTTTACAGGACAATGGTTTTTCAAATGTTAAAAAAATAATCTATCGATCTACTGCCAAGGAATGTATGAAATACACCTTCAAGTGCTATAATATTAGGAAAATCTACTTTTTTTTAAGTATAACAATAATTTGATATTTATAAAACAATTAAATAAATAAAAGAGAATTTTATTTATTTCGCTAAAAAAAAATTTCTGAGAATTTTTTTTTTATTATCACTATTGAGATTTTCTTTCATGCATTCAGTTAGCATGACTGCAAATAAAAATAAGCAGCAAGCTTCTGTTTTACAAAACAGAGACATTCAAAACACAACATCCCACTCTCCTCCCAAGAGAAACATAACTCTAGCCTTAAAATATACGTTTTTGAGTAAAATATGCTTATTTTATTTCAGAAAAGACACAGACATTTTGAAATATCAGGTGTATTCCACATTTTAAACAAGCACCTTTAGAGTGCAAATCACCTGTATGATTTTTGTACTCATAGGGTGAAATATTTTGCAGCAATACCGATGCATTATGTGGATGTTGATAGAAAAATATAAATGTATAGTTCTGAAAATACATACGGTAATTATTAAATTATTGTGAAATATAATTTTTACTTTTAATATTTTAGTATTTACGGTTATCCTGAATGTGTAATATTAGAAACCATGAAATATAACCGTAGTTTCGTAAAAAGGACTGGTTGTTTAATTATTTCATTTTATTTGTTCATCATTAAGTATTACCTAGTACGTGTAATAGAGCATTTCATTTTATAATTTCAAATAATTCGAATGACATGAAATAGCATCTTCCAAAAAAATTATAATTTAACTCATTTCAACTCCCTACTGAGCTATGGCAATAGTGGGAAATAAATGAAACAACATAATACACGTAAAAATCTCTGAATTTTCTATTAACAATTTTGAAGACTCTTGTTTCTAAATTAATTAGGCATGATTTAAAAATGCCTAATTTTAAATATAAGCATCATATTGGGGTTTGAGCATACAGGAAAATTTTTATTCTACTTATCAATATATCTTATCTGTTATCGTCAAAAGACATTTTTCTAAGACATTCAGTAGGTATATATCATTATATATCATAGATTATTAATAAATGATACTGGTAAAAACAATAAGACTTGTCCTAAAATCTCTGCTTCCTGATCATGTGATAGTGTATAAAAAAGAGGGGAAAAAATAAACCTAATTTCAAAATGTTAAAAAATAGCATTAATTATCAATATTATTTCAATAGTTGCAGCAGACATTTTTAATTACGCAGTTTTATTGCATTTTTGTTAATTTTTGTTTTACTAAGAAATTTTAATTTTGCTATAGTACATTAGCTACAAAGCCTGGTTTATAAAGATGTATTGTAAATGCTAATAGTTTGTTTATTAGAATATAAACTAGCCGAACTTTGCTCATCTAAATGCTTCCGTATTGTCAATTATTTTTATCAGTTTTTTCAAATTTTAAGTAAAAAATACAATTTTTACCAACCTTCCTGGACGGGTATCCATACTAGTTTAAATATATTATTAAATGTCGCCATTGTAATGACGATGACATCATATTAAAATCTTTTTTTTTACATATATCGCTGTACCGTAGTCAAAATAAAATGGAAATTTACTCTAAAAAACTTTCTTCTTTTCATGGAAAATCTACTGACATCAGTGCTGCCAGTATATTTCTCTCAATTTGTGGATTTCCGTTTTTTTTTTTTTTTTTTTTTTTTTTTTTTATATCCATTCCAAGAGGTAAAATATCCGTCAATTGAAGACTTTTTGTAAAAAGCAAAGCGGCAGACGCTGCAATCGAAACAGCCACCCCCAGCGTTGAAAGGCGAACACGCTAGTCGCTAACACAGGAATACGGTTGTATTGCAGCAAAGAGCTTTGAATTTAATGCGTTTGTTTCAGATGATTGAAATGAATGTTCGTTTCGAATAGGTTGATCAGTTACTTTAAAAAGCTTTTAAATTGGAAATGACTTTCTGGAAGATTTTGTCTTAAATAAGATTGTAGTTGGAGTCTTCATACTTTAGTATTAATGCAGGATAAAACATGAATTTTAAATATATTTACTTAGATTGCTAGATGTAAAATATGGATGTTGCATTTTTATTCTTTTTATTCGAAAAGATTTTTTTAGTAATATCGAATTTTTTTTTTTCATATATATTTTTGAAATTAAAATGTCTTCATTTAAAATATATGTTAAATGCGAACATTTATTTGTAAAAAACTTGGTAAATTCAGTATAATTTAATTTTATTCAACTTATCCAACTTTAAATAGTAAATTGTAAGTATTTTTTATTGAATGAAAAAAGTAATTTTTATTTGTTTTTTAATTCAAAAACATTTTTGTCTTCTTAAACTAAATTAGATATTTTAATCTATAGAATTTTTTATTTTACATGTTAAAAATGAGTTCGAATTTATTACTAAAAGACCAAATACGGATACATGCTAGGAATAAACGGAATCTCTTCCTCTTTTTTAGACATTCGGGGAGAATTCATGGATCAAACATGCTATATATGGGTGCACAAATAATTTGTGAAAAAATAAGGATAATCTAGTGTATATTGACGAAGTTTTCTGACAGCGTTGATTCTAGAAGAGCTTTTACCATAGTGAATCAAAAGGCGGAAAATGTCTCTCATTATCCTTAACTTTATGAAAATTTTATAATTATCGAATACCTTATTTTGCAGAGAATAAATTTTAGAAACTTTTCCATTTCATTTTTTGTACATTTATGTAAAAATGATTAGTGCACTAACATATCGCCATTATTTAAAAAAATTCTCATTTACATGTTTTCCTCTACTAATGTAATCAATGATCAGAATAAGTCGCATTTTTATATTTTTCGATATTAATTTAATTCCTCTGTGATCAGTTATTAAAAATTTTTAAAGAATGTGCAAAATCAAAAAATATCCTTTTAAAAAAATTTCCAGCCTTAAATTAATTGTGAAAAATTACTTTCATTATGCAAATTTAAATAATCCGTTTAATGTAAGTTGCTAAATGAAATGTATTTTTCATTAATTCTAAAACAATGTTTTTATTTTAATGTTACAATTCCAGTTATCACTTCATGAAGTAATTAATCGTTTTCTGGCTCTCAAAATAAAGAAAGATTTTTTTTTTACTCAAAAAGATAACAAACGTTGGTTTCTTTTTGGTTTCAAAGTTAATTTTCTAACATTACTTTGTTATATATCCATAATTCATGTCAGATAAATTTAATCGTTCTTTTTTAACTCTTAGACATCAGCTAATTTGAAATGATCTATTAAATTTAATTTTATTTAACTGTGAAAAAAGAGATTTGATTTTTATTCTAAAACTTTTTCATGCTTTTGTGTATGACAAATCACAGATAATAAAATTTCTTTTTCACGGTTTTTTATATACCGTAATTTCGGGTTTATAAGCCGCGGATAGAACAATACTTTTTGAACCCAGAAATCTTATTTAGTGATTGGTGACAAATATTTACGGCGATCTAACTAGTTATATTTGTTTCTTAAAAAAAATTAGGTCGAAAAAGAATTGTTTGATCTGCGGCTTATACACCCGAAATTACAATAATTAATTATATAGGGTGTCCTGTAAATAAGACTCCGATTTCAAAACTAAATTCTCGAAAACAAAGATCGATAGAATCATGCGCTTAACGGTTTATTTATTAAACCGTTAACCGGTAAACTGTAGGAATCCTATACAGAAGTTTCGAACGATGAATATTTTGAAAAAAAAAATATGTTCTGATTGCAAATAATATTTGAATTGATGTTTTTCTTGTTTTAGAGTCCTTGCAGAGAACGAGTTTTTCGTATTACAATGTAATAAAGACTTTTGGGGTTATTTTTTTTTTAAATTCGGAATTACGAAACTTTAGTTCAAAAAATCGTTAAAATATGGCACTGAACTTCAAAAAACTCCTTCTCAGCAAGCAATCTAATACAAAAATGTCACGTCAGATATTTTTTGCAATCAGAACACAATCTTTTCAAAACATTTACTGTTAGAAACTTCTATATAAGATTTTTACAGCTTACCTAATAAACAAACCGTTTGCAGCATAATTCTATGTATCTTTGTTTTTTAGAAATTTAATTTTGAAATTGGGGTCTTATTTACTGGACACCCCGTAGATAATAAAATTTATACTATCTTGTCGCAGCAGGTTTCTAAATACTGAATATTTAGAAAAAAAGCCACTTCTGTGAAAAAAACTTTTATATGTTTTAAAACAAATTTTGAAAAATCATGGTTGTTTTATCGTACTTTTTTATATTACAATAGGGGGGCTCCGCCCCCCTGCTCGCTACGCTCGCCAACCCCCCGCGTAATCGCTTCGCGATTCCAAGTTGTAGGCTACCCTGCTTGCTGCGCTCGCCAATATCCCATGGAATCGCTTCGCGATTTCGTTCGGTATTACTTTGCAATCCCGGTTGGAATCGCTTCGCGATACCTTATTTTCCATACACTGTTAAAAATCTGCTGCATTTTGTTTCAACGCACTCCCCTGCATGTGTAGAAAACGGTTACTTGGCCCTGAAATGGATCTTTCTCATTGGTTGGAATAGAGATATTATATACTAGCGGTGGAGTGCGTTGCAAATAAATGCAGCAGATTTTTAACAGTGTACACTCAATTTTGGAATTCATGCCTGTCCTCATTGGTCGAAGCATAGGCGGAGCCCTTTCGTGATTGGTCTATTCGACTCATGGTCTGGTCCACCCGGGCGCGTTATTTCGGGAAACCTTACACATCAGCATCATTCCAGGAGTCATTCCCAGAGATTTGATAAAGGTTAGTTTTTTTTTTTTTTTTTTTTTTTTTTAACTATAGAAGGATTTTAAATATAATGATTATCAAAATTACTTATTACATATTCTGATAAGACCCCGGAAAAATTTCCTATACAATGCATACCCTGTATGTCGTCACTGTGGAGCCAGGAAAGCGTTTCCTACACGCAATAATATGTGATTTGTCAACATATATCTATATGCTATCTCTCCAGAAAGTTTGTAATCACTGTGCTGATACATCCTATATGAAAGAGTTCCTAATTTTTATCTAATTTATACATGAATAGATTTTAATACATTTTTAATACTGATTTTTTAGTCACAGAAGCTCCTGAATTTTTCTGGCAAGTGGTACTAAGTAAACACATATCTAGTCAAAACGTTTGTAAAGGCAAAATATAGACATATAAAATATTCATCTTTTTGTTATAAAATGTTTTCATATGCATGGAAAAAGAAAAATAAACTCGTGTATACGGAAATCTTAATATATTTTCATAAATTGTTAAAATTATTCTTAGATGCAAATGCAATATATAGTTATATTTCGAATAATTTATTTTAACTAATAAATAGGGATGACAAATACAATAAGTACAAAAGGGATAATCAATTTACATGAGTAAAATATCGATTTAATAATCTATAAAAAAATATATAATACCGCATGTATATATGTAACAGCAAATATACAATAAATTCATTTGTCACATTGACGTATTATTTCCAATTTGTTGGCATATCAATCGTTCTTTATAAGTTCTATATCTCATATACAGAGTTGTCTCAAAGAGTTCACGACCATTCTCCTTATTAGCGGAAATTGCTGAAGGGAAATTTACAACTAAAGTATCTGTCTATTTCTTAACTGAACTAAATTTCGATATGCATGTAGTTAATAGATACAATATATAACATGCATTGCTTCTCAAAGAATACGGCTAATTTTTCAATTATAGATAGGAGCAGCTGCAATTTATTTTTCAAATGTGTTACGCGTTTTCATATTATTGAATTATATATAAAACTTTAATTTATGTAACGTTGAAGTTATGTTACATTATTCTGAATATTTTGGAAAGAATTGCATGCTTTTTTCTTTATTCCTAAAGCATAGAAACGTTTTAAATGTCTGCAATCAAAAAATGTGCTGTACTTAGTTTTAGCAGAAATCACTTCAGGAAGAATTGTTTTCTCGTTTGCTCTTAATGAAAAAAATTTATCAAAAAAATAAAATAAAAAAAATCACGGTTTACTACAGTATTTATTTAACTTCACTTAGTGTATTAAAAAATAAAATTTATGAAAATGTTACGCACACCATCAAACCTGGCATAAAACTAACTGATTCGTAGTAGAAAAAAGAATTTCTTGACAGACTGTCGTATCTTTGTCGAACTTCTCTTTTCAACCTCCACAAGAGCAAGCCTGTGCTTATCATCTGTTGCATATTATCACTGCTTCCATGGTTTAATTTAATTGTTCTTACTTTGCGCCTCGCGCAAACGATAATATTTTTTTGTTGTTTGCATTTTGAATTTACAAGAACTTTCTTGAATGGAACTTTCTTTGAACTGGAAAATGTAGCATGAATTTTATTAAGATGTTATATTGAAGAAAAATAAGTAATGTGCATCGAAATGTCATTTTTTGTATTGTGATAGTTAATATACGAGTTGTGTTTATTACATTTTCTGTTTGAATTACTAAGAAAATATGGAAATGCATCTAAAGATAAAGAATTAGCCTGATATCCCCTGTACATGATAATAGGTAAGCTTAATACATTCATGGTATAATTAAGATATTTTAATTTTTGAAAATGAATATTGATAATTTAAATATGAATATAAATAATATTGAAGACTTATTTTATAAAAAAGTGATCAATTCAATATCATGTTTCACCGATGATCTTCCAAAAATACAAGAATATAATCAAATATTAAGTTTTCCACCGACGTATTTGTCATATGTACATTCTTCAGTTACCGACTTATATGGTCATTCTTTAACTTCAGTATTTCAGAATAATGTACATACAGATCTAAGAATTAAATGAAATAGAAAAAACATTAACTTATTTGATATGCATTTCTTTTGTTATAAATATAAAATATGTTAAATATTTAAAATTCTTTTTTAGTTATAGACAGAGGAAATCCATTATTTACATGAATAAAATTTGAATTGAGTAAACATTAAACCAACAGTTTAATTGATTACAGTTTACCTGAGTGTAGTTGCGTCTCGTTTCAGAATGATATTAGTCGCGTTCGGTTTTTTTGCCAACTGCCTCCCGCATACAAAAAGTGTACAATAACAAGTATTTTTTCACTTAATATTTGACTACAATATTTCGATGAAGTTATAAATTCGCAATTTATATAATTCATACATTTTACTAGTGAGATTTAGAATAATGTTAAAAAGTAAAAATGAATTGGCATTAGAGATGTTCCTTCGATCTTCTGGCAATTTCAACTTTTCTTGTAAAAATGAACCTCAATGAAAAACACAGATGTCTTATTACTTAAGTAGGGTATTATAGAAACATTTAATATCTATATGATAACTCCCCTTTGTATTTGTAAAGGAGATATGAGTTAGCAGAAAATAATATTATTGGGCGGCAAAAAGACCAACACACTACTACTAGCTGCCTAAAAAATATTTGAAATGCATGATATTTGATAGAAGAGATTATTAATGGAAATGTAATAATATTTTATTGTAAGAAAGATAAATATTTAGAAATAAATCAACAAAATGAAATATTGAAAAAAATCTGTTTTATTTTATCTGTTTAAAATACAATTAATTAAACATTCTAAAAAATCTTTATTATACATAATCTAATTTTATTTTATAATTTTCATTAAGTATAAAAATATATTAACAATATTTCATTGAAAAATTCAATTTTCTAAATGACATACAAATATATTGGGTAATATGTATCTAACAAATAATTGCCAGTGCTACATAATTTTGTTTCAATGTTTGAAATATAATTATGTAAAACAATAGTTTATTTTAATTATTTTCGGTGTAATATTAAAGAACTACTTTGTCCAGCATCGGAAATTTTGTTAAGTTTGTAATCTAATTATATAAAATATTCATTTATCATGCTTACCTGAAAAATTACTGAATTGAGCCAGTATACAAAAGCATAGTTCGATAGAATGTAACACATTTTGTTCACGTAATGTAACACATTTTTTTAACAGATAAATACAGATCATATTCAAATGCAAATAATTAGTTTAAATAGCATAAAGTAAACATAAAATTTCAATATTAAAACTATTTATTATATGACACTTCTGAATTTAAGAAATACAAGAATTAAATAAAATACTATTAAAATAGACTTATTTATTTTTACGGAAGGAAAAGAATGTACAATTCATGCAACAAAAATAAAAGTGTTAAAAAAAACTAAGCGAAAAATGTATTTGTTTTTTGTTTTTAATCTAGTCAAAATAAACTAATTTTTACATCTTTGACATCTTTAATTATATAGAAGCCTTACTAGATTTCCTTTTTTTATTCTGTTATAAAACTGCTTTATTTCGTTATTTTTATAAATATAGTATAACTGTAATTTTTTTTTGTTACCTGCACTTGTGACGTGTCGGTCAAATGAAGACATATTTTGAGTAGAATTAAAAAGCAAAAACTTTTATTTACTGTAATTGGGGAACGGAGAGTGGAACAAAGTTCGGTAATTTTGACAATTGAACACTCTACTATGAGAATAAATCGTAGCTTGTACTCACATTACAACGAAGTCCGGCTCAAATCACCAATTCGGTTCTGCTCTTTAGGTCGCGGACTACTTTGACTTAACCTGCAAATAAACAGCCCGTGGCTGCACAAATATCTTTATTTTAAACACACCCCAGTGCGAAATTATTCTGACTAACTCTTACCAAACTCTGGTACTGAGGCTTTCTACCTTCACGCGTCAGCTCTACAATTCGTCGCTGGGGCCCTTCCAAGTCACCGCACCACACACACACCAACTCAAACTTACAGCTTTTATGCTTTGCAAACTGAAGACGGAGTTAGAAGTTTGCATGAAAATTTATGAAACCGCAGTTAACTGTAGATCGAGGGCGGCACACACACTTTGAAAAATTAGAGTTGCATAAAGAATAGATGTCGCTTTTGCGCTACACATGTTAAAACATTGACGTCACGATTTTACTCAAAACACCAGAGTGCCTTTATTACAAAGAGACACTCCCTCAAACACTTTATACTTTAAGAAAGTTATTTGACAGACATTTCTTGATTAAAAATATCGTAAAAGCTCAAAAATCAATTCATATTAAGAAATATTATAATTCGTTGCTGTCACATGTTAGTACAGCTAAGAAAAATAAAACGATTGTTTGCTGTATAGAAAGTTTTTGAAATTATGAAAAAAACAACAAAACAACACATGAATAGACATGTAAGATTAAGAAATTATTCATTTAAAACATTTTAAATATAGCATGTTTGTGTTTTCAAAATAAATTCGGGTGACCAGGGGAAAGAGTCACATGAAACAGGTAGTATGTTTTTGACATGTGAAACAATTGATGGATTAAGGCTACGAAGATTTTGTTTAGGCGAATACAAGACAATATATGAAGACCTAGAAAATATGACGATGAAAGGAAACAGAAGTATATTTGAGCAATTTCAATCTTCAGAAGTATTGCTAAAGAATTATTATGAAGATCGAAGAGCGTTATAAATATTACGAAAATTATGTTTTTCATATATGTATTTAATTGCGTATGAGTATAAATAAATGTATGTATTAAATTATACTACTTAATTTCATCCAAAATCTTCTAAAGATAATTTCAGCATAGTAATTTTTCATTGAAACTTTTTTGTTTCTCAGTGAACTTTAAATCGCGAATATTTATTAACCCCTTGCGATGGTAGCGTTTTCCGAAATTTTTAATGTTTTATCACCGGAGTTTAGAAAACGAAAATTGTGTTTTATAAAATGGAATGCTGAACTGTAGAGCAGCTTTGAGCGGTTTCCTAGCTGCTCACAGTCTACTGTACCGATGTATCTTATGCTCTTAAGAGCCATTAGGCGAAAGAAAAGTTGTAGGTCTACCACATTAATTAAATATTAAGATTTACCAGTGAAAAATTACGGTAAAATAGTAAATATAAATAGAATTTAATATAGTATTAAATTAAATTAATGAATTATGCAAAGCAGAATTAACACGAGCTTAAGTCTTAAATATTAATTTAATGGTAGAGCTTAGTTAGAAAACTACTGTAATATTAAATCGCGGAAATGCTCCGTTTAAATAAGGCAAATTTTTCAATAAAATTTTACTGATGGGGATAAACAAAAAATCTTAAGCCTTTTTTGGCACGTATACGTGTTGCTTGTCACCAAGATGTTAAACGTATCTGATTTATAACAATTATCTCTTTCATTTTTTAAAAAATTCCATAGCTCGATTTCTCGCATAATTCTCATGTTGTAATTTTTTTTTCAATATTATGTAACTTAACATTGAGTGTTCCCTAACCTTGACGCACGCTCATTGGCTCTTCTATTTATCTGTATCGGATTAAAAAATCATCCGCTTCTGACTGTTTAAACTGAAACATGAGCGGAGATGGAGATATTCGTGACATTTGTTGTAAAAAAAGAAAAAAACTACGTTGTTTTTCAGTAGAAGTCACTGAACGAATCGAAAATAATCGAATATTATACAAAATGGAATGTGTATAGCGGAAGTGGGAAAACGCGTTTAATGTTTATTAAGTTGTTAGTGGATACTTTGACCCTCAAATTATGGCAAGGGGAAATAATAAAAAAAAACTTCCTTTTGTGTATACGTACCACTTAACCGTCTGCCCCGAGATAACTCGGGGTTAAAAGCACTGTTTCCCCATACCCTTCGCCAGTGAAGTGGTTAAAGTTCCGACGAAACATTGAACATGTGATGTTGATCGGTATCAAACTTCAAAGGCTTTACTTTACATTTTTCAAGAACTCTCACCCAATATCACCACATATATACATACCGGATGTACATAATTAACGCTCACCTACTAAAATCTATGTGTAGTCGGAATTTTTCATCAGAAAATTACGAAATCTGAAATACTTCTAAAATGAAGGATGAAATAAATTTATCTGAAATTCAATTAATTAAAAATGGCTGCTCAGAAGTGTGTTCTGATGATAAATGTCAATGAAAATTTAAGCAACATCGTGATGCATCAGTTCAAGCACGATAAAAATTTTTATAAAAAGGCACAATGAATCACTTGTCAGTCTTTTGCCTTATGCACAAGTCTCCCAAATGGTCCATGAATTGAACACAAATATTTTTAACAGAAAATTTCATAATTTTCATTTCCCCTTTCGTGAAAATCTGCATTTTTTGTGATTCCCCAGAAAGAGTGTGGTAGCTACGTGACATAAACTGTCTGGTATGTCGAAATGTCTCATTTCGGACGGGTAGTTACACTGAGTTTTCTACTAATCACGATGAGATATTTCCAATGATACCAAATTCATCAAAATCGGTGACTTTCACTTCTTGCAATTACTTAGTTAGCATGTTATAAGGCTATACATTGTTAAATTATAAATATAAATTATGAAGCCTTAAACGATAAATATGATTTCAAAACTTGCTGCATTTTAGTTTTCCAAACATTTGATTTCTCCTATCAATTAAAAACACCTTATATAATAAAAAAAAGTACGCCAACTACTGAAAGACTTTTGGATGCTCTATGAAACAGGAGCCAAATAACAAACAACAAATGTAAAAAGTCCATCTAAGCTACTATTGCGAAAATTTTGAAACATAACAAGAATGTAATGCTTAATAACCGGAACGTGATCAGCACCAATATTTATCAAGCTGTACTTGAATCTGATGTTTGATGAAAATTAATGCAGCTGTTCTTGCGATAGAAATATTGTGAAAATTGTGCAGAATGTGGCATTGAAGCAAGCCCTGTTAAGTGGTCTACACCGAAACATAATCGACACCAGTTTCTATCAAATTCTATCTGAATCTGAAGTTTGATAAAATTTGAGCATTACTTCTTGAGATAGAAATATTACAGAAATAGTGAAAAATGTAGCATAGAAGCTCACCCAAATGAACGAGATTCCAATTTTACACCAAAACTTTATCGACAACAGATTATATCAAGGTCTAACTGAATTTAAATTTTGTGAAATTTCGTGCACTATTTCTTAAGATATAATGCTCCGAAAATTGTTAGATTTAAAGCTTAAAAATAACAAGGAAAAAATTAAGAAAATATTAACTAGTAATGTTCATTTATGCATTTAAATATTTCATTGATAAATTAGCTATCATTTAATTTTGACGAATCAATATTTATTTCATTCAAATATACATTTTTTTAATTCCTTATTTTATTGAAACAGATTGCATATGAATAAAATTACTTATTTTTTTTTGTCAAGAACCAGCATGTAAATGAATAGAAATTCAGAAAAAATTACAGAAGAATATATTTTTTAAATGAAAGCCATAATATTTATTCAATATTGAAAAAATTCTTAAAACCTATTCTTTATGTTACAGTTTTAAAAATATAATTCCAGTTACAAAGTATAAAAAAATAATTTTATCTAAATATTTTAATTAAATCTACAAATTTATCTCTTTTATTGGTTAAAATGCAGACATTAATTGTTCTTCGGATTGAGCAGTGAATAAAAAAAAAAATCTTTCTTTTTTTATTACTTAGTTAATAAGTTTATTGTTCATTTTTTTTCGAAAGGAGATTTAATAATACTTTTTTATGGTAACTACATATATTAGATTAAAGAGGTTGGTGGCCGTACTTTTTTTAACTTTGCCGATTAATTAAACATAGACCACTTTTTTAATGATAATTTTTTATATTCTTATAACATTTATTGTAACTTCTGTGGAAAATTTTAGTGTGATTTGATAATAATATTGATGATTTACAGTATTCTTGATTTAATTGCGAGATAAATTAAAAAGTATTTCATTTTTATTTTTATATAAGTGGCAATAATTTTTAGAGATAATTTTTATATTGATATTACATATACTGTAACTACTGTAAAAAATGTTTGTGTGATTTGATAATAGTATTGATGAATTACTGTATTCTTGATTTATTTGCGGAATAAATTTAATAAAGTATTTTATTTTTTTCTTATATAAGTGCCAAAATTTTAAACATTATTTTCGCAAATTAACAAGTAACGAAATTTTTAAATTTTCTAAATGATAGCATGTAAATATGGTTAAATTATAATTGTTTATCAAATATTTATTATTTGCAGTAAAATAACAATAATAATAATTAATTAATCAATTATAATAACAAAAAATTGTGATTTAACATTTCACAATTGAGAACTTGTAAGCTTGTAGGTAAAACTGTTTGAGTTGCTCTTTTATTTTATATATTAATTATAATTTTAAGTATTATGTAATAAATACTACTAAACGTTCAAAACATAATATTCATTTAGAAACATCCCGCAATAAAAATCTCTGAGCTGAAAAAAGTGAGCTCAAACATATCATTTAGAATGAAATTGGAATGAAAGGCATAGAAATACTAAATATGTGTATCCTTTGTTATGTATCGACTCGTTCTCAATTTCAGACAAAATGTTGTAAGAATACTAAAGCACTATTGCAGGTATTCATGA
This sequence comes from Maratus speculifer, assembly GCA_964019185.1. Classification (NCBI taxonomy): domain Eukaryota; kingdom Metazoa; phylum Arthropoda; class Arachnida; order Araneae; family Salticidae; genus Maratus; species Maratus speculifer. The sequence continues at coordinate 151,330,114 of OZ025302.1, forward strand.
TTTCCAGGAAGTTTCACGTTGTGTCTCAGTTGATAAAAAATAGTGGGAGAGCATATTTATAAATTCAAGATTCAGTATTTCGTTTCACGTATTATATGAAGCTTTATTTGCACCATTTGTAAATAAACGCCTTCATGGCAACTTTTAATAGATTATTATTAAATCGGAAATTACAATCTATACAGTATTTACATAGTTACAGATGAGTCACCATAGTCACCATAGTCACTCATAGTCACCGATTTTGACGAACTTGGTATCATTGGAAATATCTCTACGTGATTAGTAGAAAACTCAGTGTAACTATCCGTCCGAAATGAGACATTTCGACATATCAGACAGTTTATGTCACGTAGCTAGCACACTCTTGCTGGGGAGCATTATACATTAGTATATACATTTAGTTTCTAATTTAGAAAGTCAGGATTCTAAATTACAATTAAATTTCTAGCAACGTTTTCCTGATAAAATTGAAACAATATTTCGTTTTCTTCCACTTTTCGAAGATCACGAAATAATGCTGTCTACTTACTGCGTCCAAGTACAATACATAACAACTAACTAAAAGTAGTAGAAATTTTTTTTTAACATCAATTAACTAGTAGGACACGTAACACTTGTGTCAGCAGTCTGGTTGAGAGTGGAATGGATTTGTTAAATATTCCACAGGCACATTTTAAAATAAAACTCTGGAAGTCAATCTTTTTGTCATTTTTTTAAATAAAAATAACAGGTATTTAGTCTCTATGGAAAAGCAGCAGATTCTACATCACTATCATTGGAATAAGGCTGATAAATGCATTTCAAAACAAATACGATATCATTTTCAGCCTTGCCATAATTGCAGCAGCAAGAACGTGGTTAATAGTAGAGCGAATTATTTACGCAAAATGACCCTGTTATACTAATAAAGATGAAAGAAACTTCCAAATCATTATATTTTCGAAAAAATTCTCAACCGTACCCCTAAAAGTCTCTCTCACTGAGCGCTTGAAATGAGAAAATACCCGAAGTGGAATCCTATTTTAAATCTATTGTTGAATTAAAAAAATTGTTTTGAATGTACAAGCAAATTTATTTCTAACCATATAAAATCAATTTTAAAATTTATTCAACATCTTATATAATAATAATAATAACATATCATAAATAAAGATAATAATAAAATAATATTTTTATAAGCACAAAATAAATTATGCAGTATTCTGTGTGCACTGTTTGATATTGTGTATTATTTGTTCTTTAAAGAACATTTAAGAAAACTGAAGTTAAGTTATAGGGTTCATAATCGTTAGTGTTCTTACGTATGTACGCAAGAATTGTTTCATGTTGATTAACTATGTGTATAAATATAAAATTTTTATTGATGCTATTTAAGTGTTTTATTCCTCACAGTCATTTTACATTTCACTAAAAATTTATTATCTTATCAAATGTCTCTTGCCGTTCTCTTTTACTGTAATGCAAGTAATCATTTTGCGTGTTTATCTAAAAAAAAATATAATTACTTCACATTTCAATACAAATATTTTGTAGAAAACTAGATTAGCGTATGAAAAATGTTAATATCAAAATACGAGTATATTTGCGATTTTTAAAAACCGGAACTAGAGCGTGGATAGATAAAAGAAACGAATTTATAAACGCATTATGCATCAAAGCATTTTTAAAAGGTGAAATAATGGTTAAGAATGAAATTTATAATTGATTCAAAATCCAAAGTAAAAGTCATATCTCAAAGAAAAAACCCTTTTATGCATATAGGAGTATGTATTTAAATGTTATACTTTTACATAAGACAGACATAGAGTATGTATGTTAAAAACCGACACGAAAGCTATGAAATTAAAATTAAATTGTCTCTAAACATGTTAATGAGTGGCAACATTATCCAACTGTAAGATTTTGAGCGCAAATTTATGCTACAACTATTACAACGGTTTCAATAATAAGGGGCGTACAAAAGTATTTAACAAAGAACAAAGTGGTTTGTCTATTGAGATTGCTACAACGAAAAAAAGTGCTTAAAATTAAGGTTATCATTGCAGGTGACAGGCCATAAGAATAGCAATATTGTTTGACACGGTATAGCTTACAGTCGATTGATAAAGACTTCAATGTATAGTACACATATAGCAAAGAGAGCAAACATAATACTTTCATGCAAGGATCATCTGAAACAAGTTTTGAAGACCGAAACGAAAGCAAAACATGAAAAACGAATGTTTATAATTTTGCTATTTTTAGCCGAAAACGAAAATATCATTTTTTAAGTAATTAATGCAGACATAAACATAGAGAAATACTAATAATGCGTGTGACCCAAGTTGAAATATTTAATTTAGCAACATCACAAAATGATTTTTTTAATTATACAAATTTTATCTAATTAAAAGGGTTTTGGTTGTACACATCTTGATATATACGAGTATTTTATGATGATTTTTGAAACTGATCATCTGTTACAATAAAAATTTCTCAGAGTATTCAAAACATTTCAGCGGCTTAAACTGAAAATTTTTATTAATGTTAAATCTGATGAAAAGATCACGATGAAATGATCACGTGAAAAGGGTCTTATATGCATTTCGTGGTGTATAATTGAACTAAAGTCTTCAGTCAGTCACTAGAGTCAATTGTAAATGATAAGTTAATAGCGATAAAAAAAGTGTTTAATTTGAAGCGATATAGGTCAAATTAATGACTAAAACAGAAATCTTATGGTGAAAGAAACGAGATTTTTGGAACACAGTAAGTTTGGTTTCATTTTGGCCTGGCAGAATTTTCTCCGAAAACGGAAAACAAAACCAAACTTTCTGTCAATCTCTACTTTAATGTACAGATATTGGAAAACTGGTAAAGAGACAGGGTAAATGTGTCACTGAAAGAGGCGTTATTTTGAGAAATAATCTTGTTTTTTAAGTATATATCTGGGTTTTTCCTTTTACATTGCCTTTTGTAACCTGCCTACTTGCACATATATTTTAAGAAAAGGAAGCGCAAATGAATTGTAAATCTTTTTCGAAGTCATTTAGATTACTTAGTCATTTTTTCATGTTGATTTGAGAAAGAAAAAAAACCCGCTAAGTCACTGATATTTTTGCACAGTAAATCTAAATCTAAATACACATTTTACACTATATCAATATTTTAAATTAAAAAAAAACTCTTCAAAATAATTTTCAATTACGCAGTATCATTTAAGTAATCTGAAGGGGAAAAATTCACTTTTGAAAAAAACAGAAAAAAAAAAAGAAAAAAAATTGACAATATTTAAACCGTAGTTGAAAAATTAGGAAAATATGACGATAAATAAAGCAAAAGCGTACATGGTGTCGTTAACATTTTGCTGAGGAAAATTATACGATATTTATTTCTGAACAGGAAAAACTGTAAAAAATATTTTTATTATCATTCTACAATATATAACATCTTTTAAAAAAATTTCTTCCCTTTATGGCATGATTCTGAAGGAATGTAAGTATTAAGCAATCATTCAGGTAACATTTTCGAAAACATTTAAAGGAAGTTCTATGTCTTCCCAAATTAAGTTGTATTCAATTCTAGAATGAAATAATTACGAAATACAATATAGTTTTTATTTTTACTCCTTAAAAAAATCCTTTAATATTAACTTCTCTCATGCATATTTTTTTCGGATAACATAAAAATATTAAAGTGTGAAAATACTTAGAAATGTAAAAACGGGGTATTTCAATTTCTTTCTTTTTCTTTCTTTTTTATTTTTCTTTATTTTATTTAACAAACTTTCAAAATCATGTTATTGAAAACCAAAATCAAAATTATTTTTGTTGTTAATTTTCCAGTCTCTAATATCATTTTAAAAGTGTTAAAAGAAATCATTTCAGCGACATTATAAAGTGACGAATTACACTGAAAAGCAAAATTAAAATAAAACGTAACCTGTACTTTCAAAGTTGAAAAACAAATTAACAGCATAAATCCTTTTTGTTTATTTTCATCATTTTCGTGATATTACTACATACGCCATTTAACAAATAACATAAAAAGTAATGATTTGAATTTATGTTGAAAGATGGAACTAGAATGTTTCCAATTTTTTTTCTTAATTTAAAAATATTTTCTTATTTCAATTCCAAAAAGGAAATCATTATTTTAGATAAATCTTCAGTTTGTAGTATCCTTTCGAGAAAATTGAAAAAGACGGAATTACCTCAGTTCGTTGAACTCTTAGAAAATGACGATATAATTTAACAAGATGCATAAAAGTATAGTACACGCCTTATTAAATATGAAAAGTAAATTTAACAAGGTGAAATACAGTTTCAATATACAATTTTAAAAATCGCTTTTAAGAGCTTAAAACATGCACAATTTAAAAGATAACGTAAAAATAATTGTTTTAATTATTAAAAAAATTAGTCGATGTAATTTTTTAATTCTAATTCTAATTCTAAATTTTTTAAATAATTAAAATAATTAAAAATTTAGTAATTCTAAATTTAGACATTTATTTTACGTTATATAAATATTTTAAATCAAGAAAGTAATTAAATTAAATTGTATTCAACTGTGGAATGTAACAAATACGAAATACAGTATAGTTTTCATTTTTACTTCTTAAAAAAATTTTCTTTAATATTAACTTCTGTTACGCATGTTTTTATGAATGACATAAAAATACTAAGGTATGAAAATACTTAAAAATGTAAAACATGAGTATTTCCAATCAATTTTTTTTACCATTTAACCGACCTTGTAAAATCATTCTATTGAAAGTCTAAAAGAAAAATCATGTTTCTAGATAATTTTCCAATTTGTAATATCCTTTTTAAAGAACTGAACTAAAACAAAATATCCCAGCGATACTATTCATTGCTCAGTGCTAAGGTAACCAATTACTCTTAAAAACAAAATAAAAATAAAACATAATGTGTCCTTTTGAAATTGGAAAAAAACTTCACACCATAAATCTTTTTCGTTTATTTTCATCACTTTCGTGATATTACAACATACGCCATTTAACAAATAACATAAAAAGTAATGATTTGAATTTATTTTAAAAGATAGAACTAGAATGATTCCAATTTATTTTCTTAATTTAAGAATATTTTCTTATTTCAATTCCAAAAGGGAACTCATTCTTTTAGATAAATTTTCAGTTTGTAATATCATTTCGAGAAAATTGGACTAGACGGAATTACCTCACGGCAACTCAGTTCGTTGAACGCTTATAAAATGACGATATAATTTAACAAGATGCATAAGAGTATAATACACGCCTTATCAAATGTGAAAAAAAATTTAACAAGGTGAAGTACAGTTTCAATATCCGATTTTTAAAATTCACTTTTAAGAGATTAAAATATTCACAATTTCAAGGAGAACGTGTAAGGGATTGTTTTGATGATTTAAAAAAAGAAAAAAAAAGAATATTTTCAAATTATTTTGATATTGTAAAAAAAGGCTCTTTGTAAATTATTTTTTAAATGCTATTTATTTATATTATATCTTTTAAAGGAAATTAAACTATTGAACTAAAGGAAAATTTTTCAGCAAAATAGCTCGCTTCATACTTGTAAAATAACGATGTTATTTTACCAAGACATAAAAAAGTACAGTATAACAATACACATTTTAGTAAATCAAAAACGTAAATCTAACATATTCATTTATTTACATTCCTTTTTATAAGTTTATTGCATGAAATTTCACGGATAATATAAAAGTGAAATATTGTGATTTTGGTGAAATATTCAGTAATGGCAGCAGTACTGCGGTAGGGATTAGCTTCCACTCCCAAAATCACCGAACGCTTCTGAGATTCCAAACTATTGTGAGGTTTTGGACAAACTCTTGCCTCTAAATTCCTCCACAAATCGTACTTCACAGGGTTAAGGTTACACGAGTAGGGGGCTATTATTCAGCCGAGTAGAGGCCGACAAAAAACTGACCCGACACCTGTCCTATTCGAATATCGCTCGATGAGAGGCGCATAATCTTGTTAAAAAAATCCAAATCCCGATTTCAAAGTATTTTTGAACCCAGAGAGGTATCACATTTTCAAGAATATCATTTCGGTGTACATCTGTATTCAGTTTTATTCCCGAATCCATGAAAATATAAAAAAAAAGTTTGCCTGTTGCGCAAATTCCTGCTTACACCATTACATATTTAGGATTTTAAGGATGTTGAACCATTATAGATTTGCCTGAGAAAGTGTTGTCCAAATGTGCTCATTTTGATGATTATACAATTGTTCTACCGTTAATACTAATACCGTTAATAATAATCAGAAAACAGGATTCGCTTTAATCATGGAGTTACAATTCGCTTCATCAGCTTCCAGCATCTTCCGAGCCGTACTCGCTTGTTTTCTTCGGTAAGAAATTGTGCTTGTTTGAGCTTATAAGGATGAAGATTCAGCTATTCTTTGTACACAAGTCGAACCGTTTTCCGGACAATACTAGTCTGCCTCGGTATTTCTGTCTTCAATACTCGAAAATTTCGGGATACTCGTTTCTTTAACAATTGCTGCTTTCCGAAGATGTTCATGGTTCTTTTTCTGCTTCTTACTGATCGGTATCCTTTAGAGCCTAGCAATTTTAATCTTTTGATTGCTTTGGAAACAGCTGGATGAGGCTTTTGAAGCAATCGAGCAATCTTACATACTCGCATCCCTTGGCGACGAAGTTCCAAAATCTCGTTCCGTTTGTTTATCGTCTTATTTAAAAATATATATATAGTTCGAATAAAGAATAATACGTGAAACAAATGAGAATCGAGTAAAACAAAAATCCCCATCCCGAACTTTACTTCTAGTTTCTGTTACAGTTTTTTCTGGTCTCCTTGTATATCAGTTTTATAGTATTATGAATGTTTCTTTTTTTCCGGTCAATATTTCATTTGTTGAAATGGTTTACAGTTACAAAACGTTTTATTACAATCATAACTAAATAGAGAGAGCAATAAAATATATCCTATTTAACAAACAAAATTTCATGAAGGTATTTTTTTAATATTAAATGCATTTGAATTTTATGAACTTTATGCATATGAACTTTATATATCACTATACACAACAGCTTATGTAGATAAATGATCTGACATGTAATAAGATTTTGATAAAAATATATTTGACGCATCTAAAGGAAAAATTGAAAATAAAAAAAAACTATTTTTTATGATACGCATCTGGATTCATAAATAATGAATCGCTTTGAGACAAACTTGAAAGAAAATGCATTTATGAAGGAAATTTAGAAAAAACATAAACTTTGAAATATGAATATTGCTATAAGAAATTTATGTTAAACACTTCTTCATAACAAACAGAAAAAAAAGTATTTTTTAAAGTATTTTTTAAACAATTTTTAGCTTTTAATATATTTTATTTACTAAAATCTTCAGATATTAAAAATAATTAATTTTACAAACTTTACTTTAATGTGATTAAAGAATTATATCTCCGATATATTTATAAGTGCAACAGGTACATTTTGTGTGCTAAATATCACCAAATATGTCTTCAAAATAATGAAAACAACATTTATACAAAAGAAAAAGGAAAAAATGGGCTTTTATATATTTTATGTATATAAGATGTCCTAGTGTAATAACTCCACTTTAAGATTCTACTAATTTTCACTGCAGAGCTTTAGATTCTTTTTAATCAAATTTTAAAATTGATACAGAAACTTATTGACAATATGTACAAGTATGAATATTCTATCAGATATCTAATCATAAATGTTATGGCCTTATTTGTTGACAAATATTATTTGGCATGTGGGTAATAACGCCATGCAAACAAAACTATAAAATAAATTGTAATAATGACATGTAAGCTTTTCAATTTTAAAGATACAAACTCCACAGGCCTGGAACTAGACAAAGTATTTAAACTAACCATTAACCCCTTCGCGACAGGAGCCTTTTACGAAATTTTTAATGTTTTACTTACCCATCATACGTAGTATAGGGTAAGTCTTGCAATCGTTTTGAAAATCGAAAATTTTTTTTGACGTATTTACACGTTTTAGATAGTGGAGATTCCGAAAAACATATTTTTAGAAAAAAAAAATTGCCGTCCGTCTGTCTATCTGCCTGTAAAAGCTCTATCTCCAGAACAAATTGAGATAGAGACTTGAAACTTTGATTGTAGTTAGTATGTAAGAATGGGACGAAGCCTATTTAATATCAGCAAGCTCGATTATCCGGAACTATTTTTTTCGGACTCTCGAAAAATTCATTCTGATGAAAGGTATATAAAAATTTTCGAATTTTTTTGTTCTAAGGAATGGACGTAAAAGGCAATAAAATAACACACATTTTGCATATAGAACGCAGTCGATCGGATTATTAGTTGCTGACATATCTGTAATCCTGTTTTCAACATTCTTCGATTTTTCATGACCCTGTATTTCATTCAAATTTCAATTCAGAGGTATATTTTAATTGGAAATGAGAAGCTTAGTCCGACGCAGTAAATTGTTAGTTAATAGAATTATTATTTTTGGAGCTATAAGGATGTTTCTTTTACGCAGTTTGGTACTACTTGAGTAGTTTGGCGTTTTATATAATTTGTCGAAATTGGTAATCAGCAGTTCTTTAATATAGCATTACTGTGTATATTAACAATATTTAAATTTTGTTTATGAATTGCAATGCATTGTATAAATAGTTTTCACATGTTTTATTTTCATATACATATCCATGATGGGTAAGTATGACGGTGGCCCCCAACGTCTAGTTTTCACCAGTTCTTAAAAACAAAAATTTGTGCCTTTTTAAATCAAGTAAATGATTCAATTAAATAAGGCAATTTTTATAGTATAATTTTACTGGTGGGTATAAACAAAGACTCTTAAGCTTTTTTGCGGCACGTATACGTGTCGCTCGTCTCCAAGGGGTTAACACTGGTATGATAATAAAGTGATAATCATTTGATAATTGTATCTTCTGATATGAAAAACATTGCAGGACTTATGCCATTTACATTTGTCTGTGTCCGTTTTGGTTTTAAACAATGATAGTTATGCTCTCTCGTACATAAAATAAAAAATAAACCCTTCTTCGGATATAGTTAGAAAACTGAAAAAAAAATCAATCGGAGTAATTACGCTTATGGATAGCGTTATTACCCCGTTATACACCTACTGCGGAGTATATTATAGACTACAATCTATCTTGAGAACATATCCAAAATCTTCCACAGCATATTTAAAGTTATATATAATTCATTGCAAATATATACCGGGTGTCCAGTAAATAACTGACCCATTTTGAACTTAAATAACAAATAAACGGTTTGAGATAATAATGCGCGGTTTGCGGTATTGTTATTAGAAAATCAATAAATTTTTAAACATGTACTTTGTTAATATAGTTCAAATTTCGGGGAAAAAATATCGCGCTGGCGGTAACAGGCTGTTTGAATACAGACATGACTCTAGTTTTCATAAATATGAGATTTTCGGCTGAATCTGAATCTATATGTTGTCGAATCTGAATCTATATGTTGAATCGACTCTCGAATCAGCTTCAGAAATAGGGTACGTTGGTTGGAAAGTGATTTAAAATAATATTTGTGATTGAACCATCTGTATTATATTTCCCCTCCTCAGTCTTGAGACTGAGATATTATTTTAAATATTATTATATTACATTAACAAAGGGCATATTTTAAAATTTATTTATATTCTAATAACAATACAGCAAGCCGCGCATTTTTATCTCAGACAGTTTTTTTGTTATTTACATTCAAAATGGGTCAGTCATTTATTGGACACCCGGTATAATTAACAAAATATTTCACATTAAATCTATATTCTTCAAGCCACAGAACGTACCACTAAAATGTTAGATCGGGCAGCAATTCGGCTTAAAAATACCATCTGTTGGAAGATTTACACCAAAACATAATCAGCGATAAATTTTATCAAGTTATATCTGAAACTGAAGCGTAAAGGAGATTCGTGCATTAGTTCTTGAGAAAGAGCTATTGCGGAATCGGGAAAATTGAGCATAGCATCACCACCTGTTGAATGATTTACACGAAAATGTGTACAACATTAATGCATGTGAAGTATTAACTGAAGTTTGATGGAAATCTATGTATTAGTTCTTGAGATAGAGTTGTTTCGGAAATCGTAAAGCATTATAGCAGCGCCACCTGCCCGATTTTCACCAAAAATAAATCAGCATAATTTTATAACAGGGACTAACTTAATAACTTTTTTTTATTAAATTCCGTGCCTTCTAGAAATGGAACGCAAACAAAACTTGTGCTACATACATACAGACAGACATAGTCACAAACTCAGAGACTCAGAGAAAGACAATTTCTAAAGATATGTTTTTTGGAATCACTGACCCGTAAAACGTGTATATTCCTAAAAAACAGAATTACAAAATTTTCAAAAATTCAATACTTTCTCTTTTAAAGATAAAAGAAAGTAAAAGTAATAGAGTAAGCTTATGCAGATAAATCAACTCACAATACGATTGTGTATAAAGTTGACCTGTTGCTAGGAGTTCCTGAAAAATTTCTTCGCACTATAATAAGAATACAGTAAAACTACACTTTGACACATTTAAAGAGATGATTTTTTTTTACTGTTAAGTAACCAGTAGCAGTTCTAGATAAAAACAAAGTATCGCTCTGAGACAGATCAGAACATAAACAAATTTATGAGTGGAATTAAAAAAAGTAAGATTTCAAAATATGAATATTGTCACAGAAATTTCAGGCTAAATATTATCTAATAGCGAATAGTGACGTAGCTGTTTTTAAGCAACAGTAAATTGCCCGAAGATAGGCACATATCTTATGATAAATGTAAAAATGTCTACGAATGAAAAAGAAAAAAATAAGCTTTTAGATAATGTATGTACTATATATTTATTGGTATTGATAGAAATCTAATTTAACTATTTTTGTTTTTAACAATTATAAATTGAAAATAACAAAAAAAAAATAAAATAAAATAAAATAAATAAAAAAGGTTAACCTTTCAAAAAAAAAATAAAAACTTTGTAAAAGCATGTAATTATAAATTTTCAGTTATCGAGGACATGAGTAATTATTTATGAAATTTATATATAATTTTAAACATGCTGAACATATTTTTCCAAAAGCATTAATACTTATGAATTACCCCCAATATAACCAACTGTATTTCACGAAGAATACATATGTATTTTCTTTTATCACGTCTGCCACCCCCCCCCCTCTCACGTATACACCAGAAAAAAGTAATAGAGTGTGCTTATGTATGTAGATAAGCGATCTAACATATAATCAGAATTCGATAAAAAAAGTATTTGACGCATATAGAGGAAAAGAAAAAATAAGAAAAATATTCTATTTACTGATAAGCCAATGGTAACAGCTGGAACCAAAAACAGACGCTGTGGCATATTATATCAAAATATAAACAGCGAAACTAAAAAGCTGGTACAGGATATATATATAGTTAAAGGAATTTCATGCTAAATATTTTATAATAACAAGTGAAAACGAAATATTTTTTTTAATATTAATCAGCCTTATGTATATGTATGTATATATATATACATACATATAAATTTTACTTAATATTTTTCAGTTATTAAAAAAATTGATTATTTTATGAAAAAAATAATGATAAAAGAAATTTGTGCTAATTGAACTTTTACTACATTCCATTTTGTCCATTATGAGTTTGGAATTTTATAGAAAAACCACAATATTTAGTAAATATTAATCCTTTTTACCAAGTTTAGTTATGATTATGAATAATCACCGGAAATTACAAATAACCATCAGATTAATAACATTTACCACAACATATTAAATATCTACAATTTAACAAAATGAATTTCACGATGAATTTTTATTCTTTTAAGAGAACACTCTTTTATCTTTACCAAATACCAGGAAAGTAATAGAAAGTGCTTAGGTTGATAAATTATCTGACATATAATAAGAATTCGATAAAAATATTCTTGATGCTTCTGAAGGAAATGAAAAAATGCTCCTTACTGATAAGTCAGCGGTAACAGCTGGAGTCAAAAAAGATGTATCACATTGCGATTTATCCGAAAATAAATAATTTTACGAATAAAAAGAATAGTCATCAGAAAATGAATATTTTGTATCATTTTCATGCTAAATATTCTTTAATAACAAATAAAAAGTAAGTTTTTTTTTCATAATTAAGTATGAACTTATTATTTGTTTGTTTAAATGCACTTAAATTTTTAAACGCCAATGGGAACATTGCATAATTTGGAATACAAAACATATATTTAACAACATAATAACAATGTCCTTATTTTTCCTATAAAATATAAGGTTGATGCCAAATGGGAACATTGCATAATTTGGAATACAAAACATATATTTAACAACATAATAACGATGTCCTTATTTTTCCTATAAAATATAAGGTTGATTTCAATATTATGCAAAAAAATTTTTATAATCCAGCATTTATCACATGTATAAGACAAATGTAAGTTCATGAATTTGCATAAAAATATGTTAGTTGTTTTTATCGTTTCCTCTATATTGATTACATTTTACCGCTATGAATCTAAATGCTTTTGAAATTCGAGAAAATACTCAAGAACAGTATACAATAGCATATAGCGGAAAATAGATTGTTATATTTGCATAGTTTGTCTTCAATTAATAATCATGTTCCAACATGCGAACACTTAAATGAAAAGGCCAAGAAAACTTAAGAAGTTTACATTTTTTGTTATTTTTACTTACCCATCATACGTAGTATAGGGTAAGTCTTGCAATCGTTTTGAAAATCGAAGTTTTTTTTTTTTTACGGATTTACACGTTTTAGACACTGGAGATTTCGAAAAACATATTTTTAGAAAAAAAAAATGCCGTCCATCTGTCTGTCTGTCTGTAAACGCTCTATCTCACGAAAAAATTGAGATAGACACTTGAAATTTTGTATGTACTTAGTATGTAAGAATGGGACGAAGCCTATTGAATATCAGCAACCTCGATTATCCGAAACTATTTTTTCCGGATTCTCGAAAAATTCGTTCTGATGAAAGGTATATAAAAATTTTCGATTTTTTTTATTTTAAGGAATGCATGTAAAAGGCAATAAAAAACACAAATTTTTCATAAAAAACGAAGTCGATCGGATTATTAGTTGTCGAGATATTTGTAATCCTGTTTTCCACATTCTTTGATTTTTCATGATCCTGTATTTCATTCAAATTTCAGTTCAGAGGTATATTACAATTGAAAATGAGACGCTTAATCCGACGCAGCAAACTGTTAGTTAATATGATAATTATTTTTGGAGTTATAAGGATGTTTCTTTTACGTAGTTTGGTAGTTCTTGAGTAGTTTGGCGTTTAATATAATTTGTTGAAATTGGTGCATCAACAATTCATTAATAGAGTATTACTATGTGTATTAACAATATTTAAATTTAGTTTTGGAATTGAAATACATTGTATAAATAGTTTTCACATAGTTTATTTTCATATGTATATAAATGATGGGCAAGTATTACGGTGGCCTCCAACGACTAGTTTAAATTTGCATGTATAAATTAAAACATTTGAAGCTGTACTATAGGAAAAACATAATTATAATTACATATCGATATTAATTCGGTTTTCAAACGTTAAATAACATTTTTTTTTGTAAAATAATTCTCTTAATTTTCATTTGGCAGAATTGAGATTTTCTTAATCCTTAAGTTCCATAACATAACTAAAGAGTAATGTAGAACAATTCTTTAAAAGACAATATTTAATATTTAAAATAGTTTTCAAGTAGATATCAAAAAGAAGACAGTATGTTATAAGTGTATTGTTGAGCAGGCGAATATATATTTAAGTTAATAAACCGAGAATACTGGCAATTTTCAGCATTAAAATTCCGCATATTTGATTAATTCAAAATTATTATTTTATATTAAGTTACTATATTATTTTATTATAATATTTCATATAATTTTATATTATCTATAATGAATATTTTCAACAACTAGCAATGCCATTCAGCATGATAGTAGTACTGAAGCAGCTTCAAACGAATTAGTGTAAAGTCATAAAGTTTAATTTCATTGACCATTACGAGTTCGACAATATGGTAAACATTTCATAATTTATTCTTTTCACCAAGTTTAGTGGTTATTATGAATAAATATTAATTAAATTAAAATAGCGGAAATATAAATGAAATTTTTGATTTGTAAATACGAAAAAAATATTTAAACGAGATGTAAATTTCTGAATCATTAATGAATAACTGCATTTTATAAAATCGAAAAAAAAAATAAATTCCAAACAATATTTAAATGTCAGATGAAAGAACCAATACAGTATAAAGCCTTAAATTTGCAAAACATAAGAAATTTATTGAAATTAAATTCTTTTTAATGCGAAAATTTCGACTTCCAGCAAAGGGGATTGAATTATTGTATCTTTTATTTACTATCGAGAAGCCTATTTGCATAGCTATCTTGTCTACACGAAAAACTATGGTTTTATTTTAAAATTTATGTCGCAAAAATAAAAGGACGACATTAATAATTTAATTTAACCCGCGAGTAGCCCGGACTTTTTTCGCAACGTCATTAGTCGCGCTCGGTCTTTTCGCCGCTGCCCCCCCCCCCCCCCGCATACCAAATATGTAAAATAAGAAATATTTTTCACCTAATATACGAAAATAACATTATAACAAACATATAAATTTTCAGTTTTTTTAAATTATGCATTTTATTCATGAGATCTGGAGTAATTAGAAAAAGTAAAAATGAACTGACATTAGTAATTTTTACGTTGACTTTTTCGCCAATTTCAACTTTGTTTCTAAAAATATACCTGAAAAAAAACAGAGGTGTCCTGTTACTTCATTAAGGGGGTCGAGAAAGCTTCAAAGTCCGCTACATGGTAGATCTCCGTTGTATTTGTAATGTGATGCAAGTTAGGAGAATATAAGTTATACGGGCGGCGAAAACACCGACACGCGACTACTGACGGGTTAATTAAAATAATAGACTTTTTCAAAAATTTATGATTCATAATTCGATTTATGACATGAGTTATTAATCTGTACGTACACAAAATTTGAAGTCTCTGACTTATATAGATTTGCACATGAAAACTGTGACGGATAGACAGAGAGAAGACAGAGATGAATAGAGTTTAGTTGTGTGAACGAAACCGTAAAAATTGCATTGATAATGATTAGAACAGACTTGCCCACGAACCAATGAGTAAGATGATAGTTCAAGTGTTAAATGTAAAATAATGTAATTGCATTCATTTTTATTTGACGAAATATGAAACCGGAATTTAATATTTAACTGAGACTTTTAACATTATTAAGAATTTTCCATTTAATGCAGATACACTTTATATTTAATTGAAATCAATCATGAATACTTATTTAAACATGCTGTATGAAACAAACTGATTTTCCAGTATAGTATAGAAATAAAGTAGTATAGCATTGGATATACAGTGGCGGTCAAAAGTTTCCGGCCAGCAAAAATTTTTCAGTTAATTTGTAAATATACCCATATGAAGAGGAATCTCAAAGCGATACTTATACATTATATTGATGTATTAGTTAGGAACTTAATTATAGAAGAACGTGTAAACATCAATAAATTTTTTGACAAAATTAAATATAAAAGAAAACGAATGTTCTCAAAAGTTTCCGGCCATTTATCATTTTTTAGTTTTTTTCTATGCATAAAGTGTTTTTTGGTTGTTTTTATGAATGAATCAACGTGTATAGCATAATTTGAATTTAAATTTGAAAAATTCAAGAATTATTGTTCATAAATGAGTGATTAGTTTGTCGATAAAAGGCCAATCTCTTCGAGATATTGCGGCTAAGTTATCGATGGGTAAAATCGACTGTAAACAATATTTACAAAATTATATAAAGATGGTTATGGCTTTCAGAACATTCAGAGGTCCGGTAGACCCCGGAAAATTACTATTCCTGATGACAGAATTATCAGGAGAAAAACCATTTTTAATCCGCATGAAAATTCCGTTTCAATATACTGCGATTTACGGAATAAAAATATTGCTGAAATAAGTTAGTATACCGTGTTATGATGCTGATGTGATACAGAACTTTATGGAAGAGTCGGTGTTAAAAAATTTTCAGAGGTAAAAAAAAATACCGAAGTACCCTACTTTCATTTTCCAAGGAACACAAAGTCTGGCCAAATGAAAACTGGAAAAATGTTCTGCTTTTCCATCAATCGAATTCGAAACAGTTTTGGAAGTGATGGCAGACACAACGTCCGATGACCTAACAACAAAAGATATGATTCTACCTATGTTATTCCTACAATGAAGCATGGCGGAGGACACGTTATGCCGTGGGGAGTATTTTCCTCAAAAAGTGTCGGTCCGTTATTTGAAATCCACAGCCAGGTGAATTATACAATGTATAAAGATATCTTGCAAGACTTTTTTCTGCCTTATTAGAGAAAAAAATTTGGTCACATCTATTTTTCTTAACATGATAACGACATAAATAATGTTTGCAAACCTCGATAAGCAATGGTTTTCGCACAAAAAATTTCGTTTTTGAAATGATCAGCCCAATCGCCCAGCATGAATCCAATAGAAAATCTTTGAAAAGAAGTTGACAAAAGTCTGCGGAACTATAAATATTCCAACTCAGCCGAAATTTGGAAAAAAATAGCAAGAAATGGGGGGAAAGCATACCATAGACTATCTTTAACCGTTGATTGTATGAATGTCACGTTGCTGCGCGGCAGTACTTATTGCTAAGGCTAAAAAAAGTAATACCATAAAATACTAATCGTAAATGCTGTTGATCACTGTAATTTTCTATTACAATACAACTTTTTTACAAACTTGTGAAGGTGGCCGGAAACTTTTAAGAACATGCGTTTTCCTTTATACTTAATTTTGTCAGTTAAAGTTATTGATATTTACATGTTCTTCTATAAGTAAGTTCCTAACTATTATTTCAATAAAATGTATAAATATCACTTGGTGATTCCTCTTCATATGGGTATATTTACAAATTAACTGAAAAATTTTTGCTGGCCGGAAATATTTGACCGCCACTGTATAATACTATAGTATCCTATAAAGTAATTCTAAAGTATACTGTACAGTATTACAAAAGTAAACTTCTAATACTACAGTATCTAGTATAGTATTAAAACATACTTGGAACAGGGCCTATTTCCTATTCTCTATATCAGATATTCTTTTTCTATATATTATGTATATTGGCAAGCTTGCTATGAATCTTGGAACTTCTCTTTCATATTACATGTATTTTCTTATGGAAACCTTTTTATATTTATTCCATCGACTGAAGTAGGACGCAATTTCATGTAAGGAAATGTGGAAAAAGCAGCATTTTTTCTCGCCAAGCGCAAGTTCTTTTAATGCATCTAAAAATTGCTTGTTAAAAGATTTTTCGAATGTGAGGTGTTTAATAAGTCTAATCTTAACCAGTGATATATAGATATATTTATTTTTACGATAAATATCTTTTTTCTTAAATGATATAAGCAAAATACGTATTGAGGAATATTTCCTTTAACATCATATTACAGGTTGGAAATGTTTTAGTGTATTGTAGAAGTAATTTTCGACTAAGAACACTCTACTTATACATTTTGAAAGTGAATAAATCTTTGTTTCCCTGACAACAATACTTTTCTCTTGCTGTATGTAATACAAATTGACAGTATTCCGAATCGGATATTATTTTTCCGTTTGAAGCGAATTTAATGAATTAAAATTTTGTTATGAACCGTCACCAAACGATCTTTAAATTTAATTATATATGTCTAAAATATTAAATGTAGAATCATTATTATAAAAGTTTGTTCTCGTAATTTAAACTACGTTAAAATTATCCAAATTCTTTCATTATGAACAGTAGACAAAGCTTTTCCTTAACGAATAATTATCATAAAAACATATGTATATGTAAATAAAAACTTTGTGTCACCAACCAGCGATAAATCGCCAAGAAAACGAAATTTTCATTACGTATTTCAGACGATCTAAGAAGATTCCGAGGAATTTCTTTTTCATAACCATATATATTTATGGGATGAACATTCAGTAAATCTGTAAAATGTTCCTGAGTTATTACCTTTGTAAGTATCTCTGAGAAATTTTATTAAGTACTTTCATGTTTAATCTAATTACTCAAAATGTACATTATTTTTTTCCTTGACTAATTCATTATTATTACTTACTTCTTTTTTTTCCTTTCAGGTATGTACAATCTTTTTATTTGACTAAACATCGAATAATCTGATTTTCCTGAATGATTTCTTTAAAGTTTCTTTAAAGTAAGTGAACGTTTCAAAAATAGTATAATTATTTTAACATTAAATTTCAAGAGATTAGCGCCATTTATCAATGAAACGTTTATACACTAGTTTTATATATCAGAACATATTATATTAGTCTTAGCTTTCAACTTTCGTTTGAGGATTTTTCATCAAAATATTTATTTTAAGGAAATCAACGAAAATCAAATCACCCTGCTTAAGATACTATATACAAAATAAATGTTGCTATTCAATGTACAATTTTTCATAAAAATGTGACGTAAATTAAACATATGTAATAAAACATATTTCAACGTATCGGTTTATACTTCTACACAATCTTCAGGAGAAAAATTTTAAAATGCAAATCGACACGAAACATTTAATTTATTGCATCATTTAAAATTAAATTCAAACTGGGAAAGGTCGAACGGCAGTAGCAAACATCCTTTAAAACCAACTCAGTAGTGCTATCACTTATTAAAAATAAGAAAGAGAAATCTGCAAGGTTCGCATACACCTTGGAATTTCCAAGGACTTTGGCACCACTATTAAAAATAAAAAAAAATTACACTTAATTTTTAAACCGCAACATTCGCAACCCCTACCTTCATTCACAGATTTTACTACATTTTTCTGCAATGAAACACTTTGAAAATATTTTTAAAATTTAGTGGTAGAACTGTGCACTGGAAAAAAACTGCAGCAGAAATTTACTGCAGCAGAGATTCCAGACAATGTCCGTAAAAAACAGACTTTATCCTTATATCAACGGACTTGGCCCTTACATTAACGGATTTTGCCCATAAAATGCAAAAAATTACGGACTTTGACCGTTAATCTGAAAAAAGGGACATTTTCCGTAAATTTACTGGCGCATTCACGGTAAAGTACCGTAAATTTACAATTTTTTTTACAGTGTGTGAACCCTGATCTGTTATTAAAATATGAGAATCAGGAGCTCAAACACTTGTAAACTAAATAATATTTTCAAATTACAAAGCTTTTTCTAAAATGCAGGAAGAAATGTTTAAAAATAGAAATCCAACGATTATAAATGCATAAATAATGCATGAAATGATAGCAAACAGTTGTTTCGAATCTACTTTCAAGATTCTTCTACAGTGCAGAACTCAGCGAGCTAGAAAAAGCAAAACTGAGCAAAGAGATATTATATACCCATTACGAGAACCATCCCGCCAGAAGAAAGCAACCAATGAGAAGAAAGCAGCCTGAACAAATGGGTGGACAAATAGAAACATCTACTGAACAAACATAACAAAAACTAAGAAGCAATAAAAGAAAACATCTTTAAATTAAAGATTTCTAAATACTTGGAAAATAAAGAGTACTTGATAAGTCATTGACTACACTGTAAAAAAAATTCTGTAAAGGTACTAAACATTTTCTAGGAAACTGGGATTTCTAGAACTTTTCCTGTAAAGGTAACAGCAAAAATTCAAGTTTCAGAATCGGTTACATGAATTTTTCCTGTTATCGTTACATGAAAAGTTCTTGGAATCCCAGTTTCCTAGAAAATGTTTAGTACCTTTAGAGAATTTTGTTACAGTGTAAGGAGTTAGAATTTTTAATGAGTTTTTCATTAACTATGATCATTTCATTATATCCTCTTCTATGGGCCTTTAAGCTGAAGTCATTTTATTTCACAAAAAGACATCGCTAAAACTATTTATTAACGTCTATTTATCTATAAAGTTTATTGTTATTCATTATTTCTTTCATAGGTTTTTTTTTTTTCATTTCAAATATTTATAGATCAAACTATCTAATCTCAGCAGAAATCTATTACATTCCAATCAGAAAATATTGTCTTCAGAAAATAAATATCAGATAATAAAATTTGATTCCATTTTCTATTTTTCGTTTTCCCTCAAATTAGAGTACATTATATGTAATTTCACATTATTTATTTACTATTAATACGTGAACTCATCTGATATTTTATGAAAAACGCTTAAGTAAGGAGATATTCCCATATCACTTTTTCACTCCATGATGATGAAACCACATTCTTATAGGAAATACTGCGTTATCTAGAATTATATGTCACTAATATTTATTGTTACATCTTTATCCATTTCATAAATTTACCAAAGATAACTCTCAAATGGACAACACTTTATGCGTCAATCGATTCCATCTCAAATGGAATCGATTTCCGTCTCATCAAAACCAGGTCTGTTTAACTTTATTTAAAAAAAAAAAATCAATATCGAAATGTAGAATTTGTTTGAATGATTGACACGTTTTAATGGTCAGGGATCGCCAAAGGTGTATTTATAGAATTCTTTGTCTGTCCGTCTGAATGTGTGTATGTCTACTTTGTCAAAAATTGTATGTAGTTAGTTCTTGAGATATGCACTGTAAAAAAAAAATCTGTAAAAGTACTAAACATTTTCTAGGAAACTGGGATTCCAAGAACTTTTCATGTAACGATAACAAGAAAAATCCATGTAACCGATTCTAAATCTTGAGTTTTTGTTGTTACCGTTACAGGAAAAGTTCTTGGAATCCCAGTTTCCTAGATAAAGTGTAGTATCTTTACAGATTTTTTTACAGTGTGACTATTGCTATTTTCGCGTAAATCATGCAAAATGAAGAATATAAGCCTCACTTGTTGCGTGATTTACACTGAAACCTATAACCTCATATAACCTAACATCGTAAAACTGAATCTGAATTTTGATAAAAATCGAGGCATTATATCTTCAGATAGTGCTATCTTGTAGCATTAGTAACCGTACAGATTTCTATAATTTTACATCAGTAAAATTACAGATTTTTTGTTACAATGTAGTTTTTGTCTTGGGAATTTATGAAGGTCGTATTAATCAGATTTATGAATACTAACATTTCAAATTACGTAATAAATCGTTATCGAGAGTATTCAAATAGAGTAAAAAATTGGACTAAAATTGTTAAAAAAACAGACAAGTTTTTTTTTTTATTAACAGTGCACACAATGAATGCATAAAGCATATGCATTCAAAGAAAATTAATTCACTATCTATCGATTTTGATTCAAAAACTTATTTAATTGGACTATTGTGGTACGATTTCAGAATTAAATGTTGCTGAAAAGTCTTTTTTGATTTAAATTGCCTGCTTTAAAATCTTCATTTTATTTTTCTTTCTGAAATTAGTAGTTTTCATGTTCTATTATAAAAATATTTTTCAGAATAAAGCGAGAACATGAAAAAGTCACAATAATTCCGATTGTACCCTGTAAAAAAAATCTGCAAAGGTACTAAACATTTTCTTGGAAACTGGGATTCCAAGAACTTTTCATGTAACGATAACAGGAAAAATCCATGTAACCGATTCTAAAACTTGGATTTTTGTTGTTAGCGTTACAGAAAAAGTTCTAGGAATACCAGTTTCGTAGAAAAAGTTTGGTACCTTTACAGATTATTTTTTACAGTGTATAAGCATTGATTACTCTTATTAAGGCCCCACAATAGTCACAGAAAAAGTACACAAAAAGACCCGGATGATAACGTAAAGTCTATGGGAGCGTTCTTTTCAAATATCTCGCTCAAATTTTAATATTTTTACATGATTTTTTTTTCATAGGATAGCTGAGAACGCTCCACAACCGGCCTAGTTTTTCCTTTTTGGTTTTTGCTTATATATTTTTTATATTACGATAGTTCCAGTTTCAGAACCGGTTTAAACCGGTTTCGAAAGTTAAACACTGTAAAAAAAATCTGTGAAGGTACTAAATATTTTCTAGGAAACTGGGATTCCAAGAACTTTTCATGTAACGATAACAGGAAAAATTCACGTAATCGATTCTGAAACTTGAATTTTTGCCATTACCGTTCTTGGAATCTCAGTTTCCTAGAAAAAGTTTAGTACCTTTGCAGATTTTTTTTTACAGTGAAGTAAAGTTTTAACGAAAATCTGAAACAAAAATTGAAAAAGTAAAAACTAGGCCGGTTGTAGATCGTCCTCAGCTATCCTATGCAAAAAAAATCATGAGCGAAAAATTTGAGCGAGATATTTGAAAAGAATGCTCCCATAGACTTATCATTAGCGTTCGGCTTTTACCGCGTGACTAGTGTATGCTCTTGAGTAGATAAAGAATACATTAAAATACTCATATTTTATGGGACTCACCAGTAGCTGAAAGATTGTGCTTTCGAATCTTATAGACGTGAGATCCTGGGTTGTAACAAAATCGTTCCGTGTCCGCCTAACCGTTTGGAGTTTTCCGTGATTTGTTTCGAAACTTGTGTAAATACGTCTAGGTTACCTTAGAATGACCCCCCCCCCCACGGGGTGCTCTTTTCATAGGACAAATAGCCCTCGTGCAGATAATTGGCCGTTATAAATAATGTCAACATCATATTTTATGTAACACGTTTGCTTGTCGATCAGTAAATAATGTTATAAATTGGTACGTAAAAGGCTTTTATTACCATTCTTTCTTATTCAATGCTGCAAAGTCTAATTTTATATATCAATAAAATTCATTGTTTTCCTTTAACTGTTACAAAAATTTTCTTTTAAACAGTTCCCATCTAAACATCTCTTTATAGGTCAATCGATTATGTCTCATCAATAACTTTAAGAATCTCTGTTTTATGTAAAGCAGAAACTGTATAAACGTAAGATTATTTTGCGATGAACAAAACTTTTCAGACGCTTCTATTTAAGTTACTTCAGATAAAAGGAGAGTGTACGAAAATTTAAAAAATAGATAATTAATTCGAGTAATTTATTAAGCGTGAATTTTGAATACTATAGAAATAAAATTAAGTTTGCATTTATTTTCACGAAATTAGTCTTAGACATTTCTCAAAACATACACTTAGTTCAATTAATGGAATATGGCGCTTTAACTTGAGCATTCTGTAAATATTGGTTGTGTTTATAACATTATATTAATATATTGGGCTGAAATAATAAAAATTCATTTTCAAAAGAAAACAATGTCAAACACTTAGCGTCTTTTGCAATTCTTAATTATTCATAAATTCTAATATTTTCGATTCAAGATAACTTTGTATAATACAAATTATTTCAATGTTATTTCTTCTTTGTAATAAAGTTTGCTTTGTTTCAAATTTTCTATCAGTGATAGAACATTTATGAAAGTTATAAATAAAGTTTATCAACAAATAATTAGTCACATTATTCCAAAATAATGAAAATTTTTAAATAAAAGCGGAAGTAGATTGAATTCCCTGTGTGCCTGACGTAACGTTATTCCGGTCAATAGCAGTCATTTTTTTTTTTTTAACCCGTAAGTACTGAACTGGACTTTTTTATATGCATGAATGCAATTGGTCGTTAAGCTCTTTAAGTTTGAAAATTGTGTGTTGTTTCAGAGGGCTCAGACCATGCACTGTAAAAAAAGGGTCGATCTACTAAAAAAACTTTAGTGATCCTTGTAATTACTAAAAAATTTTTAGTAATCTTAGGCGGTTACAAGAAAATCTGTAAGAATTACTAGAAAAAAGTTAGCAACGAAGAGAGTTAATAGTTTTATATTTTTAATAACTATTACTAAAACTCACTTGGTGTGGCCTTGATAGCATAGTGGTTATAGTAACGGACTCCAGACTAAAAGGTCCCGGGTTCGATACTGGCCACCGCCAAATACGCCCTGAATGTATGTAGTGTAAGTACTCGTTAGTAAAGGGATTATGAAAATCTTGTCGGAGCAGTTAGCAATGTTTGGTGCTGCCATCTATTGCAGTTTTGCCGAAAATCTTCCGCTTCAGAAGTCTGGATGCAGCTCGAAGGAACCTCCTGCCCTTCGGGCGCACGTAATGGTTATTAAAAATAATTTTGGAGCTATTACTATTGCTTGGTGGCTCATACTAAAAATTTTTAAGTTAGTTATAGAAAAAATTCTTTTGTTCAGTTTACAAAAGAAATGCTTGTTTCACTTGCAAAAAAAAAGTTTGTAATGGTTACTAAAAAATTCTGTGGAGTACAAATTTACTAAAAAATTTTTAGTAACCTCTTGATTTTTTTTACAGTGTGATTTAAACATTGACATGGTTACTTTTTCACCTTAATTATTTTATGCCTAGCTGACCATGTGAATAAAAGTTCACATACTTAAATTTGTGAATGTTGTTATTCATTCTAAATTAATTCATAAAATGAAAGTTGTGTTTTTTTTAAATAAATAACGGCTTTCCGGGATAAATACTTTTTGTTTAAAACTATATTTTTTTGTTGGCAACCAGATTTTGCGACAACCAGCAAATGACGACATCAGAAGCTAAGGCGTACAAGTGACAAAAACTTGATTTTCAGTAAATTGAGTTTAAAGGTATATCAGTTAAATTTGAACAGCAATAATAGACTGAATTGGAATAGGAAACTTCCGATTTTTTATATTGGTCTCTAAATTCTTATTTTAATAATAGTGAAATAAGTCGATTACAATTTTCTTGAATTTATAATGAATCAATATTAATTATTATTCTGCAAAAGTGGCTTATCTTTTGAACGCAGCACATAATTAGAAAATCACTTATATTTTCTTTTTTTATCAGAAAAGAAAAAAGAATATTTTCAGGTCGTCTCTGCACTTAGTTCATTTTTTTTTTTCAATTTTGTCACTTATAATATTTGACTTCTGGGATCATCAAATACTATAAAGAAATCATCGTACGCAAAAGTGTAAAATAAAAGTCATTAAAAAAGAAAGAAGAAATTCAAATACGCACTCACTCGTGTATAACGCGCAATTTTTTTCAATAAAATAGGGCAAAACTCCTAGGTGCGCGTTATGGACGGATTATTTTTTTACTGTTGGATGTCCCACGATAGACAGGAAGATTAAAAAAACAACTGTGGACAAATTGATATGACAAATCAAGCATACGACAAGGATAAAAAATCACATAGGAACATGGGGCCGCAAACCACTTAGTGAGTCACAAATACAGGGTGTTTCATCCAAACTCAATTTAGGTTGACGGTAATAAATTTCAGAAAACGGAAGTATATTATAATAAAACATTTAACAGACATTCTCACCTTTGTTTTGAGCGTGATAACACCAAAAAAGTGGTAGAAGTTTGCATTATGGGCCACCAGCAATATGAACTTTCCGCCTCACATTTTGGACTGCCATAATCAGTCTATGCGGTATCATCGATTGCTTGAACAATACGTTTTTCGAGATCTTTTTGTAACGTTATCACGTTTCACACAAAATAAGATACACATCGATGCATTTTCATAACAATATTTTTATTTTCCTCGAAATTATTGCTGGGTCATTCCATGTCAATTCAACCAGGCCTTGTAACCCGACCCCCAGGGATTTTGATGAAACTTTGTGTACCCACTAATTCTATCATGAAATGATTCCATCAGAAATTTTTCCTTCCTAGACCTCATAGTTTGTGACATATGGGGGGTCCAATTCTTGGGGTTTTCTCAAATCGCACATTTCTGAGTCTGTATTTTGAGATTGCAGTTCCATCTTCAAAAAATTGTTTCTCTGGATCTAAAATATGAATCATCTTAAAAATTTCACTGTAAAAATATAAATAGATGCAGATTTTAATAAAAAAATATTTAAAAAATTTACTTGTAATATTTAGGATAAAAAAAAATTAGCCAAAGTTGAGAGTTATGGTTATTTTTACAAATTTTTGTGGCTTGACAAAAAAGGTTGTACACAAAAAGGCAAATTAAATTTCCAATTTCTTTTTGTTTTAAATAAAAGTTTAGACTTTGGGCTTTCTGTCTATGAAATAAAAATGATGTGTTTCGCATGGCTTATGCAAAAATTTTGGGTACTTTCCAATTACCCGGATGAGTGCTTTATTTTTATATATTACATATGCACACAAAAAAGCAAATGAAATTTCCCATTTCTTTTTGTTTTAAACAAAAGTTTACACTTTGGGCTTTCTATCTATGAAATAAAAATGATGTCTTTCGCATGGCTTATATAAAAATTTTGGGTACTTTCCAATTAGCCGGATGCGTGTTTTATTTTTACATATGTACACATGTAGAGATCTATATAAATGCAGATGTATTATACATGTACATATATATGTATATATACAGTATATTGTTATATATATGTATAAAACTGGTGCCCGTCTAACCGAAAAGTACCAAATTTTGTCTTGTTTTGAGAATCTGCACCAATTAAGAGGAAAAAAATCTGACTAAGTTTAGCTGTGGTACTTAAATAATTACTGGAATTTCTATGAGTTATTGAATTTAATGTTATTTGATGCATGTTTTTTTTTTAATTCTCAAAGTAAAGTTTAGGCTTTGTTTTTTCTGATTAAAAAAAAAATCTGACTGTAATATGTTTCCCCATTAAATTTAGTGAATGGTCCATATATTTCATTTAGTTATTTAATAATGGGCATTTTTTGACAATCTAATGAATCTCTTACTTTTATTTTCAATAATTAAACTCAAAAAAGATTTTTTTTTTTTTTTTTTTTTTTTTTTTTTTTTTTTTTTGTACAGTATAAAATAGATAATTTTTTCTCCTCACATTTCCATTCTTTCTTTCGAATTCTTACATATTAATTATTTGTGTTTAAAAAATGTTCAAAACCTTGTATTTCCTGTCCTTGGTTAATTTTAATCAGTTTAAATATTTATATTGGCAAGTTTAAATACACAAATGTTTAACAGAACTTAAATTTGTTTCTATAGTCTGAAAGATTTAATTGCACCTGCCTTGTATAAACATCTTCTGATAAAGGCAGGGTAATGTTCGTTAGTATGAAAGCAGATGTTTTGAAATCAATTTAATAAAATTATTGTCATTCTGTTGTTTCTTATCACAGAAAAATGATCTAAGTTTTACTGTGCTACTAAAAATATAACCTGATTGTTACATAATTTATAGTTTATGATATGTATAAATATTTTTTTTTTGCTTTATTGTTTTAACATGGAGCCTGATATTAAACCTTCTACTAGTCTTCAGGCTTGCAGTATTGTAATATTAACTGGTTTAGAATGTCACAAAACTAGATATAGAAATAACAGAGAAATAGACTACATTGATAATCTCTGTGATTCAGAAAAAGAACTTTTATTAGTTAGGACTATTGCATTTATAAAACAAAAATTAAGTGAAAACCGTTTGATTAATATATGTGAGCATCACAGAATTTCGCTTTTAATGAAATATGAATTATATAAATGTGGAGATCCATTTAAGCGGCACAAAAAGCAAGTGAAAAAAGCAATTAGGGCAATTAATAGAGATTTATATACGGACGAAAAAGAAAACCAAAGTTGAAAGTCACGATTATTTTTCCGAAATTTTGTGACTTTATGAAAAAGTCTCTACATGAAAAGGAAAATGAAATTTCCAATTTGTTTTTGCATCAAATAACATTAAATTCAATAACTCATAGAAACTCCAGTAATTATTTAAGTACCACAGCTAAACTTAGTCAGATTTTTCCCCCCTTAATTGGTGCAGATTTTCAAAACGAGGCAAAATTTGGTGCTTTTCGGTTAGACGGGCACCAGTGTTATATATAACAATATACTGTCTATATACATACATATGTACATGTATAATACATCTGTATTTATATAGATGTATACATATGTGCATATGTAAAAATAATCACGCATCCGGCTAATTGGAAAGTACCCAAAATTTTTGTATAAGCCATGTGAAAGACATAATTTTTATTGCACAGATAGAAAGCCCAAAGTGCAAACTTTTATTTTAAACAAAAAGAAATTGGAAATTTCATTTGCTTTTTTGTGTGCATATGTAAAATGTAAAAATAAAGCACTTATCCAGCTAATTGGAAAGTACCCAAAATTTTTGCATAAGCCATGCGAAAGACATAATTTTTATTTCATAGATAGAAAGCCCAAAGTGTAAACTTTTATTTAAAGCAAAAAGAAATGGGAAATTTCATTTTCTTTTTTGTCTGCATATGTAATATATAAAAATAAAGCACTCATCCGGGTAATTGGAAAGTACCCAAAATTTTTGCATAAGCCATGCGAAACACATCATTTTTATTTCATAGATAGAAAGCCCAAAGTGTAAACTTTTATTTAAAACTAAAAGAAATTGGAAATTTAATTTGCCTTTTTGTGTACAGCCTTTTTCGTGAAGTCACAAAAATTTGGAAAAATAACCATAATTCTCAACTTTGGCTGACTTTTTTTATCCTAAATATTAAAAGTAAATTTTTTAAATATTTTTTATTAAAATCTGCATCTTTTTATCTTTTTATAGTGATATTTTTAGGATGATTCATGTTTTAGATCCAGAGAAACAATTTTTTGAAGATGGAACTGCAATCTCAGAATACACACTCATAAATGTGCGATTTGAGAAAAACCTAAGAATTGGACCCACCATATCTCTCAAACTATGAGGTCTGTGAAGGAAAAATTTCTGATGGAATCATTTCATGATAGAATTAATGCGCACACAAAGTTTCATCCAAATCCCTGGGGGTCGGGTTACAAATGGGTGAAAAATTGGTTGAATTGACATGGAATAACCCGCTTTCAAACCGGGTGTAGCTGGAATCAAACACCCTGTATCTGTGACTCAATAAGTAATTTGCGACCCTATGTTCCTACACGATTTTTGATCCTTGTTGTATGCTTGATTTTCCATATCATTTTGTCCACTTTTTTTTAAATCACCCTGTATACATATGAAATAAGAAATTATTCAACGAAGACATATTCACTCGAAAAATCTTACGTTATTTAGGAATTACTGCATCTTTATTTTACTCTTTGCAGTTTTTTATACAACAGAGCTAGTAAGATTTGCTAAATGCTAATTAGCAATTCTCATTATCGTCACTCACTCCTATTTCTTGACATTCACTTACTTCCCGAAGTCTAAATATACATTTTCGCCTTGTTTTATGGCCAGATGTAATGTTCGTTTCTACTTTCTTTACTGAAATACATTTCGTCATTCTTTATTGTCAAATCAAATTTATGGTGCCATTATATACGAGATTTAAAAAAATTGCCGTTTTTTCTTATAAAGTAAGGGGTGCGCGGTATACGCGAGTAAATACGGTAAGTTATTAAAATTATCCATAGCATTTTCAAAATATGATGGAATGGCTGACATAACTTGGAATATTTATGGGATATGATATACCACACACACAAACACAGAGTCAGATATATACATATAATATATATATATATATACGGGGGAAATGTAAATTGCAACCTGTATATGCACGCATAAAAAATGTAATAACTATAGAAAAATTATAATATTCTTGCACGAGTAGAACATGATTTAAGACTATGATTTAATTTTTCATCGTGGAGAAAATGAAAAATAATTATAATTTTAAGTCTAATTTTGTATATTGAAATTTGTACTGTACCGTTTAAAAAATTTTCAAGCACACATAACAACGCAAAAATTTCATTTTATTAATGTTGTTTCTTTCATTATGATATATGTAAAACCAATTTTCTTAAGAAGTAATATTGATATTTTTCATGTAATAAGTATTAATAGTAAAAAAGCATACAGTTCCTTAAAGAATGATAAATAGTTGAAGATCGTTTAGATGTAGCCATATTGCCATAAACTTCATTAACTATATGGGACACAAAAGAAAAAAAACTAACTATATGAGTAAGTTCCACTAGCTGAATAATACGCTTTTTTATGATTTCTGAATGAATATTTGCTTATTCCTTGGAGCTATAGCTATTCTATTCGATCAATGTTATCCAGAATTATGACTTATTCTGAATGTTTTGCAATATTTTCGCAACCTTATTTATACAAGTCAGTGGTAATTTTTAAAATATTTTATTTTAGTATTTCAAAATCGTTTGTCCCAATTTCTAAGCTAAAAACACTATCATTAAAAACATTTATTCTGCTAATAAATTAATTTATTTGCATAAAATTTCATGTATATAAATATAGGGAATTAAATAATATGAAAGGGTGACTTTTGTTTTAGCACCGTTGTTTCAAGTCGCTGTGGACAAATATGTTTGCCAATAGATTGATTTTTTCCAGTAATGCGTGTGCAGCAAATAGCTTATACTCAGTTTATTCATGCTTGGAAATTTTTTTTGTACGATCGGTTTATTGATGAATCTTTCTATATTAGAGCAAATGGATGTTGTTGATTTTCTGAAGCTAAATAGATCATCAAAAATTTTCGCATTGAGAATCTCACCAAAGAACTAGTGTTATTGCAGGATAATGCTACGCAACATGTTGCCATCAGACTCTCAATCCTCTGTCAAAATTTCTGTGGGGAGGCTTGAGGCATTTCCCTTACAGCGCCGATATCTTACTATGTGATTTCAATTTTTTCTTGCCCTAAAAAATGTATCTGAAAGGTAATTTCCTACTAAAACTTATCTATGATTATCTAAAGAAATCGATATAGAAACTTGCAGAAATTTTGCAGAATTAGCTTTACTTTAAAAAATCTGCAGAATTTTGAAAAACATCTTTAAAATTATCAGCAGACGTTTTTAATAATAGGCCAATTGCCTATCGATTTTCTACGGGTTAATTTAAAGATTCTCTTAAGATTTTTCTTTTTATTATTCGGGACAGACTCACATGTGACAAGGAAGTGTGGGTATTGTCGAAAGCTGGATTTGTCGGCATTCAGCAGCATTGGAAATTCGATAGTAAAGCCATTCATTCCCTGCGTACGGTTAGGATGAATAAATCAATAGTAATGACAATTTAATTGCATGGTTACATGTGAAACATAATGACAATATTCTGCAATTAAATATTTGAAAAGTTAAATAGGCTTTAAATATAACAATAATATACACTTAATGTTATCATCTCTTATACAGGATGATTAATTACGCAATTCAGCACACATATCTACATTTTTTCGTCGTCTGCACAATTTTATTAGGGGTAAATTTTATCCCATCGTGTATGTTAATGGGTTGAAATAGTACCCGTTTTTTCTATTGTCGACATCCTTAATATATGTTTCAAGATTCCTCCCTAGTAAGGCGGAGTTTATCCTGTCTAGGAGAGGTTTTCCATGTCATCCTGGAGTCGCTAACAGTAATAAGTCCAGTCTCTTGGGCATCCTGTGTATGTAGGTGTAATTGGAGACTAGCTGAAACACCCGAGAGACTCGAAATTTCTGTCGTCAGAAGGGGCCATCCTGAGCTCTTAGGGTTCTGATTAAAACATTTCGTCTGAAACCTACGGGGAATTTTGTAAGTCGGTGTGGTTCGGAGGTGAGGTATTTCGAACCGAGTGAGGTAACGTCTGTATCGTTTAAGAGAACTTTTCATTGTTTCTCCAATCATATTTAGAGGCACCTAGTCTCAGACCTTGGGACTGTACACAGAAGGTATACCCCAAGGGGTGCTCGTAAGTCGGTACTGATTAGGAATACAGGTGCATGACTATCTGAGCGAGGTGTTGGCTATTTTGCCAGGAGAGTAATATCCTCGTGTTTCCAAGTTTCGACAGAGCTCCCTGCTTTTTTATTAATACCCTCTAAAAATTCCTTTGCTGTTATATTATTTGATCTTAGAGGGACGACCTAAAGTAACTTCTTAGGGTATTCTCAACTTAGGGTGGTTCTGGTGCCTTATAGGTGTCCGGTTTCTGTTGTCGAGGCTATCCAAGAGGGAACAAAGCTAAAGGATCACTGGACCTTATGCACGTGACGTCACACGCCAGAGCTGGCGGTATGCTAACCTGTTATTCTAGTCACTGCACCGCCAGAATGCCTGAATGCGCAGGCGCAAACATCGCTAGCAGACGATTTCAGCCTTTCTGGATACATTTTAATAGAAAATGTACAAATTTAGAGAATTTTCTTGCAAGCAGAACAACAATTTTGAATTTATATTATAATATACTAAGTATATGATGCTTCAACAAAGAATTTTTTCCGGTATTTCTAACAAAGAAGCATTAATAATTTACACTCCATAGACTGCTATGGTAAACACCGCCAGTAAATACCACCAGCAGACGAATTTTAGCCTCGACCTCAGGTTGTGTGCATAAGGTCCCTTGGCTCTTCGTGATGGGTTGGGATTCGGTCGTTTCAACCGGATTCAAGACACTTGGGTGCAGAGTGTGCGATCTGAGTTGGGAAATGGGCAGTGCATACTTTAGGTGATTGCGAGTCTTCGTGGGTTTCACGCGAGGAAATTCATTCCGTGCCAGATTAAGACATCTCTGGCCTCTTAACAGACTCTATTGCTGAAACAAATGCTCTCCGTTTCGAGGCGAGAGATTGTTTTATGTGTCGCAAATATTTGAACTACACTACTTATTTAATATACCTAATTCTACAAGTATTTAATATTCGATTTCCCCCTTTTTTTTTACTTTTAGATGCGAAAACTTTTTTTAAACATAAATTCGCGTGAACAACAAAAGTAATTTTTTATCCGATTCTGTGCAAATGATTAGTAAAATATATTATTCATTCCATAGTTTTATTTATTTCAATTTTTAAAAACTCATTTTGTACGAATATGGATGGTGACCAGTACCTAATTCTTTCAATTTAGTGAAAATGGTCTCGTTATTCTTTGTAAGAAAGTTCTTTATTATAGCTACGTTATTTTTATATCATTTAAAAAAGTAAGAGAAGCGTGATTTGAGTTTTCATTTAAAAGTAACGTTTTCAAAATGTTGCTTCTTTAAAATATTTGAAAGATTACGATCAACGGGAAATTTCTCAGATGTGATTATACAACGAATTAAATATATGCTAACACCGCAAAAGCTAGATAACATCAAATAATTTCGAAAATAAAATCATCATCGGTTTAAATAAAATGCGCATCGTCATTTAAATTTTACCAAACTTAAAGAGTTGTAACAGTCCAACAGTGGTGGAATTAGTCTCCTTAAGTAAGTTCAATTATACCTCAGTGTTAGAATAGATGCGACTTCCATCAGATTGAGGGGTTATAATAAAAAACTATGAGTAGTCTTTTATATTGAACATTCCTTAGATGTGTATATACAAGAGGGGAAAACTAAATGACAATCTGTGTTTCCATTGGAGAAATATTTAACGCTTAACTGATATTCTCTGTCACATATTTTTTCAATTTTTACTATTTAACTTAATATATAACGGCCATTTTCAACATAGTGTCAAGACTGTTACCAAATGTGAAGTCTGTTGCCGCACGGTTTTTAATGATTAACATTTTTTCATTAATCTAATTTTATTTTTTATTCAACTGAGAAACAAGTGTGCAATTTCCTTAAAATTTAATAATTTACATGAATACATGCTGAAATTATTAGAAAAAGTTCTTGTATAATTTTTATGTAATCAAAATCTTCTGGCTAAAACTGTCTCTCGTTATATTTAATTTAAGTATTATTGATAAATATCATGCTTTGAAATTTAGGGACATAAGTCACTTCAAAGTCAGTTGATTTTAAGAAATTTAATAAATTTAAATCTGAGTATCTTCAGTAATTTTGTCTGGTAACGGACGTGACAATTTGCCTTACAAGTCAACTTTAAATAGCATTTACATATTATATTACAGGGCAAAGTCCACAACCAATTTTTTGTCATGTACCTGAAGCATTTACTTTAAGACCTGTCTTCATTTTTAAAAGAAATTATTAAGTTTGAAAAATAAAATAAAATTTTGAAATGTAAGCGAATGGTGAAAATGGCCCATAAAGTTTAACTTTAGATCCAAAATTAACAAATTTAATTAGAGTCATAAAAATAACTAGAGTCATATTATCATTGCTGAAAATTTTGTAATAGAGGAATTTTTATTTTGTAATAAACTTTTGTAACTGGACAAATACACTGTTAGTTAGTGGAGAATTTTATTCATTTAATGATTAAGTATTGTCAGAGGTCGTTGACAGCAACTGCATAGGAAACACTAAATAATGAAAAAAAATGGAACAATACTTTAAGAAAATGTAGTACAAACACAATCAAAAACATAAAAATTACCATTTACGAGATAAACACTATTGCATTCAGTAGTAATTTATCTTTAATAATATTTTCGAAATTTAAAAGATTTTTTTAAAGTATTTTATTAGCTGCGAGTAATTTTACACCATCGTGTCTAAACATAAAAAGTAGTTTTTAAAGAACATTGATCAGTTTAGGGAAACTTAAATATATGATTTTTGTACGCTAGTAACCTCCAATTAAATATTTAAAGCTATGCAATTCCATTTGTAGATGCAAAAATTGCAAAAATTAGAAATTATCGCTAATGTTAATTTTGTACATGTTGCCGGCAGTTCTGTAAAACATATTTGTGGAAAATGAGCAATAAAATTGGGAAAATTACAGCTTTTTAAAAACATATACAGTAAAGTCTCATATCAACGGATCATTGGGCAGCACTGATTAATTTCGTTGTACTGAAAAAAAAAAAGTGAATTTATTTATAATGAAATAACATAATATATATATTTTAACAATCCAAATAATGCTTGTTAAACTGTAAAATTCTTTAATATGGCATTCACTTTAACGAGATTGTACCGTATGCGAAATTTTAAAATGGAGGGCCAAATTCACAGTCAAGTAAAATCCAGACACCTCATTGGTCGTGTGGAAAGGGTGAAAATCACGAATTTGTTTCTCCATTTGAAAAAGAAGGAGGGGTAAAGTAATTTTCAAGTGATTGTTACCGTCTGTTCTAATTTACGATAAACCATCGAAATTAACTCAGTTAAGATATTTTAATTTATTTTATAGAACGAGAGTGAAAAATTTTGGTTATAAATGAAAACAGATCAGATTTACTTCAAAATTGCAGCTACGATTTTTTCTCGGAAAAAGGAGTAAGGCGACATTTCCCCTACCACTAAGAGATTATTCTCTAAAAAGGACGCAGCTCAATGATCAATAATGCGCTTGGATTATTGATCGCTAAATTTTAAAATGGAGGGCCAAAATCACAGTAAGATTTTGGCCCTCCATTTTAAAATTTAGCGTACTGTATTCCGGGTTGAGAAAACGGATTATTTCACTGAAAAAACTGTCAAAATATTATTAGCAGCAATAATAATCTCAAACGTGTATTGATCTCCATTTTTTCTAAAGATGTATGAAAGCTTGTTTTAATAAAGTAACACGAAAAAATTGACGCCTTCAGAAGCTAAAAGGTACATGTGACAAAAATTAGATTTAGACTAAATTGGGTTTAAAGATAATTTACATTAAATTTGAAATCATAGATATTTGAGTGAGTACAAAAAAAGTAAGTACAATTTTCATTAAATTTATAACTATAATCAATATTGATTATTTTTCTTTCTTTTAATATCGAACAGAACTCATTTTTTATTTGTTTCGATAATTTTCTAATATTGTCACTTTTATGTATAACGTAAAGATGGTAAATTTTGCCCAATGGTTTGCCCATTCTTGATATGTATCGTAAAGTTTCGAAGTGTGGCAATCTCACTGAAAAAGTTTGCTTTGATACTCACTAACATGCTATTTTTAAATTTTATTATGCAATTTCAATATTTTTTGTATAATTATCTTTATTGGAAGCAAAATCAACGGAAAAACTAATTTCCGCAATAGGAAAAACTTTTTAAGAAATATTTATGGGGTGCCTTGGACACCGCCGTTACATCTGATGCACGATGTAAATATCTATAGATACTCAATATTATAAATGTATTTATATGCCAAATCATTAAAAAATAAGTTTGTTCAATAAAACCCTCATAGCATGCATAGTCACAGTGACGTCACAATGAAGTCACTGTGAGTCACTTTGGTCACATCACATCTGTGACCAAAATGCCACCATTCAGTGACATCACATTGTGACTGAGATGTGACTTTTTAAAAGATCCTTAGAAAATTACAAAAATTCTTCAAAACTATTTTTTCAAAACTACATTTACTTTAAAAAACATGTTTCTGGCAATTTAAATATCGTCACTTTTTTCACAGTTTCGTCGCAATGTTAATGTCAAAGTAGTCACAAATGACAAATTTTTAACAAATTTGTCACATTGTGACCACTTTGTGAAGTGGTCACAAAAGAGCTCTAAAACGGCCATAACGACTTCACATTTCAGTCACTGTGACTTTACATGGACGTCACGTGACGTCACATCGACGATCGGTGGTCACAAAGTCACGATGTGATTTCACAACGACGTCGCAGTGACGTCAACATGCCTTACGAGAAGTACTTAACACACTTTTACAAAAACTCGAGTAATTTCCACCAAATCGGCATCAACTGTAAAAAAATAAAGCAAAATTTTCCGAATTCCTGTTTAACAACCTATTACAGCAAAGAGTAATAATTGAGTTGACTCACATTGGTTTAAGAAGTACACATGGAGGTGCAATGTTGACAAAAGCTAAAACATGAAAATTTTCAGTGGATTTCTACAGGGTGCCCAAGAAGTAATGGGATAAACTTTAAGGGGAGGTAGTGGACATCACAAGGATTCAGAATTGCATAGAAACTTATGGTCGGAAACGTTTTCATGGTGCAGTAGTGATGACACAACAATTAAGAAGGACAGGACACGAATAAGAATACAAAATATCTTTATTATCCTTAGTACAAGAAAAGTAAGAAAAATAAACATGAAAGTAATATCGATCGTCATCAAAGTAGCTGACATTAAGATCCCGGTCCTTGATGCATGAAGACCTATCTCCGGTGCATGTAAGATCTAATGTTTTTAGAAAACACCAGGAACCTCCCGAAC
This sequence comes from Maratus speculifer, assembly GCA_964019185.1. Lineage (NCBI taxonomy): Eukaryota > Metazoa > Arthropoda > Arachnida > Araneae > Salticidae > Maratus > Maratus speculifer. The sequence goes on from OZ025302.1 coordinate 151,367,131, forward strand.
TTCCCCAGTAGCGGCAACGATGCGTGTAACAAGTTTCTGAGAACTTTCCAGTGTTATCCCGGTATTTCTGCAGCACTAAGAATAACAAAACATATTTTCTCTGCCTGTTCGTGTTCTTTCTTTCATGTGTTTTGTGTCGTCACTACTGCGCTAGGAAAGTGTTTCCGACCATGGTTTACTATGTAAATCTGAATCCTTTTGATGTCCCTTACTGCCCCTTAAAATCTGTCCCAATATTTCTGGGACACCCGTATAAAATACTCTATGGCCCAGTAACCTCGTGGATCCAATTGCCTCAATAAACCTTATTATTATTTTACATTCAGTTTAACAATATCCTAGACATATAATTTATCTTTCCAGATTAAATTATGTAAATTAAGAAATGGTAAACAATAAAAAAATCACTTATAAGAAATAATTTTCCTAACTTCTGCATAAAAACTTAACAAAGCAATAACAAAATACTAATTACGCCAAAAAAATTTGAACAGTTGAAGTGGAATCAGAAATAAAAGCATTCTTATAATCTTTATTAACTCTCTGAGAAATATAAAAAGTGCTCCTATGATCTGAATAAAAACGATGATTTATTACTCTTTTATCATAAATGTGCGCTTATTTTATGCTCTTACAATTATGTTTTCTATCAATCTTAAACACCATCCTGACTAATTCATCTCCATAGTTTTGTTTGGCAATAAGGCACATTTTTGCGTAAAGCAATGGTGATTTATTATAAGTTTTCTTCCTATACGCAAAAAATACCTATCTAGGTATTTTTTGCGTTTAATTAAATAAAACTAAGGTCTTCTCATTAAGTGACATCTTATTCAATAGCATTTTTCCTTCCTTATAATTCCTTACTTCCTTACTTTATATTTACAAGAAGAAAGTATTGGATTTGTGAAAGTCTTCTACTTGCGATTTTTACTGAATTTCTACGTTTTGGCGATAGAGATACGAAAAAGCACGTATTTTTTACAAAATGTCTATCCGTGAGCCTGTGAGTCTGTATGTGACATAAATTTTGTTGACACTCTATCGCAAAGACTATAATTTCAGCATGGAATTAATATAATTTCAGATTTTGTTACCCTTGATATAAGCTGATGTTTACTTGAATTTGCCGTAAATCTCTCAACATATGGCTCTGCTATTCTGTATTTTTTACGATTTCCGCAATAGCTCTTGAAGTAATGCACGAATTTTCATCAAACCTCAGATTTAGTTAATCCTTAACATGATTATAAGTTTTCTACATATTGATGTAATCACTCAACAGACGGCGCTGCTATGTTGCTATGCATTTATAGTGATTTCCGTAATAATAGTATCTATAGAATTAATGCGCGGATTTCATGAAACTTTAGGATCAGTAAGATGTTGACATAAGCAGATGCAGATTAGGATTCGTTATAAATCATGCAACAAGTGGTGCCGCTATGCTATACTTTGCAATATTTACGTGATTTCAGCGATTGTTATATCTCAAGAACTCATCCATGCATTTTCATATTATTGGAATCTCCATGATCGGCATAGTTTGACATACAATTTTGGTATTGTGATAGCAAATGTTGAAGTATTAACATGCATGATATAGAATAAAGTTTTGTTATTGCCATATACCACTAGTTTTACTTCATGTACATGTATGTACATATAGATTTATTAGGTATCAGCTAAATATATTGAGTTCAATCATTTCCGCTAAATTTATGTGGTAAATTAAGAGCGGGTTAATTAATAATGGGTTAAAAATGTAAAACTGTACTTAAAAAACTTTAAAAAATACTATAGATTTTTTTTTCTTTTTTGAATGACAGCAAATAAACAATTCAGATTTAAATATACCTTAAAAATATGTAATCAGTTAAATACAAGTTCTCATAATTGATCTCAATATAAATATATTTGACAATAACTCTCGTCTTAACACTCGACAATACCACTCGTTTTAAAATAAATGTACTCGTAATGAAACAATTTGTTAAAATATTAATAATAATAATTATAATAATAAATTCCTTAATTAATATTTTGCAGATGAAATTTTCGCAGCTGTTCTATATATAATAACTTAACTAGTATCGCAGAATCGACCAAAGTTGTATTGTTTTTGGATAAATATTTTCCCAGTCTAAGGAATGTCCATCTGGCCGTACCATTTGTCATTAAAACTCATTTTATCATTTATTGCACAAATTCTTTTTCAGATAAATTGAAGGTTAGTTTAGCATTTACAGACCTATCACTTAACAATTATTTCAGAATGTTATCATTCGCAACTATAATATTTCTCAACTGTTTTAAGAAATTGCAAACGCAGAACAAACAATCTCGGTTACTTCGAGATAGAACATCTTAAAATTTAGAATCACTGCAAAAAATGCGAAAATGTAACAATTTTAGAGTCATCATTATTCAGCATCATCATCTTCATAAAATTATACTAAAAAGAGATTTTATTGACACATAAATGTATTTTTTACAATTATTTTCAATTTCTCGCTATCTAGGCAATAATATTACTTTGTTTAGAACACTTTACCCCACTTTTAAGTTGTTGTTTTTTTATCCCCATTCAAAATGGTTTTTGGAAACAACTTTTCTTTCATTCTGCTCACATGCCCGAACTTTCTAAGAATATATTTTTAATCGTCTGTACATAATCTTTTCTCATTTGCATGATCTCACGTATTCTTGAATTTTAATTTTTTTTCCAGACTTCACAGATTTTCTTTCCTTCACCACAAATACATTTCTGTACAGATAAGTTTTTTTTTGGGGGGGGGAGATTTATGGTTCATGTGCATCAACGTACACTGTAAAAAAAAAATTCAAGAAGTTACTAAAACATTTTTAGTAAATTTGTATTCCACAGAATTTTTTAGTAACCATTACAAGCATTTTTTTGCAAGTGAAACAGACATTTCTTTTGTAAACTGAACAAAAGAATTTTTTGTATAACTAACTTAAAGCTTTTTAGTTTGAGCCACCAAGCAAATTTTAGTAATAGCTCCAAAATTATTCTTAGTTAATTAAAAAATATATTTAGACTTCTGAAGCGGAAGATTTTCGGCCAAACCACAATAGATGGCAGCACCAAACATTGCTACCTGCTCTATTTTGACATATTTCAAAAGTGGAGGGAAAGTCCACAGATTATTACCCATGGTAAATGCTACGACAGGATTTTCATAATCCCTTTATTTAACGAACACTGACATTGCATACATTCGGTGCAGTCCAGCATCGAACCCGAGTACTTTCAGCCTGGAGTTCGGTGCTAAGACCACTATGCTATCACGGCCACACCAAGTGAGTTTTATTAATAGCTATTAAAAATTTAAAACTATTAACTCAATTTGTTGCTAGTTTTTGTCTAGTAATTCTTACAGATTCCTTGTAACCGAGTAAGATTACTAAAAAATTTTTAGTAATTACAAGGATCACTAAACTTTTTTTAGTAGATCGACCCTTTTCTTTTACAGTGTATATTAAAATGATTTCTATGATTGCATTATTAATTTATTAAATAGATTTCTTCAGAAAAATACTAATTCTTAAAAGAGAATTCAATATTGAAATATCTTTTCTGGCTCACGCCATTTCTTTTTCCGCGTCTGATTGGCATGAGCTATATGTATGAAGTTCTTGACGTTCAATTATGCTGCTTCAAAATATATTTTCTTTACTGCGTATTCTTGACATAAATAATAACTGTAATTTTTATCATTAATTAGTGTGTGCAAATTTTAGATATTAACATTGGTTTTTGATGATTTGCATTTGTTTTAATTTAGAAATCGTTCTAATAAAATGCAAAAATTATTTCTTTTATATGTAGTATCTTATCTCATGTATATTGTATTTTTCTATTTATACATTAAACAATCATATATAGAATGAAGTTTTGCCAAACATTATTTTATGCAAGTTTTTTTTTTTTTTTATATATATATATAGAAAACAATGTAAAGGTTTTGATACTCGTTCACTTTTAGCTAGTAAAAAAAATCTTTGAGTACCTACTTTTACGGCAAAAAGAACTTTTATAAATTGAAAAGTTTGAGTAACTTCTGAAAAAGCTTTAAAACAAAGACCTATGAAATAACCTTACGTTCTTTTCAATTAAGGGAAGTTGAGTTTCTTTCCTGATTTTGCTCTTTAACCAACGTAATTTACTACATTGCAGCTGGTTTCAGTGATAAAATACAACAGTAATATTTAAGGGCATTTTATATAATATTTCCAATATTTTTCATATCGAAAAACTAAAATCACTTTAGTCAAACGAATTTTAATCTATTATTTACATGAAATATTTGTGCAAAATTTGTCAACTAACTTTAGTTTTAGAAATTCTCTGTTAAATCGATTTGTAAATCAGACAAACAAATGCCTTTAATATTTTTTATATAAAAATATACATATATATTTTTTTCTTTCAAGCGTTAATTTAACTATCATAGTATAATGACGATGAATCATGCATTGTTTTATTTAACACATTTATAGAAAAAAATAATTTAAATGCAAGTATATTCAAACAGCGTATTGAAAAAAAATTAACACTGTAATAAAATAATAAAATTAAATAATTTCTTTTAATCTGTCATTTTGCCTTAAATCTAGAAAATCTTACTAAAATTTGATCTGTACACTGTACAAAAAAAGATGCAATTTTACAAAATTAGTTTTGCATGATTTAATCACTGATATCTGTAGCTTTACAAAAGATTCTGCTAAAATTAGCGTAATCTTACCAAAATGTTATCTGTAACCCTTATTACAGTTACCAAAAAAGGTATAGGCATCCCAGTTTAATGATAAATTCTTCGTAACCTCATAGATTTTTCGATTTATAGTGCAAATATGTATCTTTTGCATAGATTTTTGTTGTTGCCGTTGCTTAAAAAATACTAGGACTCCCAATTTTCTTGAAAAAATTTATGAACTTTGCAGATTTCTTTTTACACTTTCTTTTTACCACTTTGAGGAAACTAAGAATTTTTCTAGATTGAAACAATGTGAGTAGCCATCGGGACTTACGGTTTTTTTTCAATTTATAATTTTTCCAAACAAATTTACATATTATTTCTTATATAAAACATATAATCTCACATATTTAAAAGTTTTCATGAAAAAGCACAATCATAGTCTTTACATGAGTACAATATACTCTATTGGTCTGCATAATTAAAACTTAATTTTTACAGTGTCGGTCAAAAGTTTCCGGTCAGTTAGTATCTTTGATTTATTTATCAGAAAGTTACAACGAAGAAGAAGCACAATTGCGACAAAAATTAGGGATATATGAATGTCTTCTGATCACGTGATCATTTTAGTTGGATACTGAAGACAATTCATATAAAGAAGCGGAATTCGAAATTCGTGTGTGCAAAAGTTTCTGGCCACTCATCATTCCTCAGTTTTTTCTATCTTAAAGTGTTTTATGGGCATGTTTGTGAATGTATCAAAGTGCATAGTATAGATTAAATACAAAAATGAAAAGTTTAACAATAATTGTTCGTAAATGAGTGATTAGTAAAGGGACAATTTTCTCCAGATATTGCGGCAAAGATACCGATCGGCACATCCGATTGTAAACGATACTTAAAAAAAACATATAAAGCTTTTTGTGGCCTTTAGGACTTACTGACGTCCGGCAGACCCCGGAAAATGGCTATTTTGTGGAGAGAATTATTATGAAAAAAACAGTTGATGACCCGCATAAAAATGCCGTAGCAATATTTTGCGATTTACGGAATGAAAATATTGCTGAAGTAAGTCACTCTACCGAATCAAGATGCTGATGTGATAAAGAACCTTATGGAAGAGTCGACGTTAAAAAATTTACAGAGGTAAAAAAATACCAACGTACCCGACTGGCGTTTTCCAAAAAACACAAAGTCTGGTCATTTGAAAACTGGGCAAAAGTTCTATTTTTCCATCAATCGAATTACAAACTTTTTTGGAAGTGATGGCAGAAACTATTTCCGAGACCTGACACAAAAAAAATATGATTCGACATATGTTTTCCTACAATGAAGCATGGCGGAGGACACGCTACAATGTGTAGAGTATTTTCTTCAAAAAGTGTTGGTCCGTTATTTGAAATCTGCGGCAAGATGAATGGTGCAATGTATAATTATGTCTTGCAAGAATATTTTCTGCCTTATTAGAGGAAAAATTGTGGTCGCAACTATTTTTTAACATAATAACGATTTAATGAATGTATGCAAACTGGATAAGCAATGGCATTTGCACAAAAAAATTCATCTTTTGAAATGACCAGCTCAAACGCTCGAAATTAATCAAATAGAGAATATATGTAAATAAGTTGACAAACGTGTGCGTAACTATAAATATTCCAACTCAGCCGACATTTCCAAAAAATTGCAAGAAGTGTGGAAAAAGCCAACCATAGACGATCTTCAACCATTGATTATATAAATGTCACTTTGCGGCACGGCAGAATACAGAACTAAATGTATGGTGATAAAATACTAATTTTAAAAGATGTTGATCGCTGTTATTCACTGATTCTATATTTGCAAAGATGGCCGGAAACTTTTGAGCGCATGCGTTTTCATTTGCACTAAATTTTGTTAATTAAATTTTTGATACTTATATGTTACTCCATAAATAAGTTCCTAACATATGTCAATAAAATGTATAAATATTACATTGAGATTCTCCTTTTTATATGGATATACTTACAAATTAACAAAAAAAAAAAAAATTCGCTGGCTGGAAACTTTTGACCGCTACTGTATAAGTAAAAAACTTTACTTGAAACATAAGTAGACGCTAATTATTACATAAAAAATTAATAATTAAAAAAATAAACAAATAATTAAAATCAAGATCTTATAAGAAAAATTACATTTACATGCAAACCAAATTTAGTATCTTTTTGAGCCACTGTCTCTTCAAAATAATGTCGATCACACACACACAAACGTCTTTCCTTATTATTACACTTTTCTAAGAAGCATCATAGTTTATTTAAAAGTCATTCACTTTTAGCAAATTAGAAGAAACAAACCCACTAAGTTAACTTTTTTTACGAGAATAAGCTATTTTCCAGATTGAAAAGTTTTGGACAGATTACGAAGAAGCTTTAAAAGAAAGACTCATAAAATAAATTCTCATTCTTTTATATTAAGAGGTACTTTAGTATTTCCTCGTCTAATATTGCAGTTTAATTGACGCAATTGACTTTTTTCTTTACAACTAGTTTAAGTAATAGAATGAAATGGTATTACAGTAATGAAATGGTATTCGTTTCCAATATTTTATTAAGGAAAAAGTAAAGTATTTAGAGAAACGTCATTTAAATCTGTGATTGTGTAACATTTTTCTATTAACATGGGTTTTAGAGATTTGTATTTACTTTAATTTATAAATATTCCACCATAATCGATTAAATATTTTTTTCTTTCTTATATCAAGTAATTTTTTCATGCATATGAGATAGAAGTTTATTTATTTTTTCTAAAGGATCCCTATATAGCCAATGTCTAGAGTAATACATTTTTGCCTCTTTTTTTACCTTTCGAAAGCCATCATAGAAGTACTGTGTGGATTGGATAGGAAGCCATTATCCCATTTGATTTGTGTAGACGACCCCGCCCGCTCTTTTTTTTTCTTTTGAGTTCTGGGAACAAGAAAAAAAATCCTGAAGCGAGATCGAATAGGTGTGACAAAATTTTAACGTCACATCGTTTAAATTCTTCAACTGTAACTCGAGATAGGACGAATCAACAATACTAGCAGTGATTTATAACATTAGGTACACCAGGATCAGTTAATATGCATAAAATAATTTTATTCGGGTATCTCAAATATTTACTAAATAGGGGTTGGTGGGGATACTTGAGCATCGGGCGAATTCTGCCTCTGTCGGATCGGACGACTTTCTCGAAATCCTCCGACGAAGTGATAATTTCTAATTCTGCCCCTATCGTCTCGAAATCCTCTCCGGTTTGACGGGCTTGTTTTCTCGTAATTCCTCCGACTGCTATAGGCAGCCGGAAACCCACTATCTATGTCGGTTTAAGATAGCGGCGTTTATATTAGCAGATCTTCTATGTAAAGATAGAGACTTATTTTTTATTAAATGTATATTCGCATTCTATTATTAGTATTTTTGTTTTCAGTTTTGCTATGTTCATTAGTAGAAGTAATTTTAGCTTCAATTTAATATAAACTAATTGTGATTGTAGCATATTTTTTTAATTATTTGAGTTAAAGCTGTTTGTATTTTAAAACGTGTATTTAAATATTTATTCATTTATGCTAAAATATAATAATATATATTTTGAGATTAAAACTTATCAGAGAAATACAAAAGTGTAGGTTAGATGATTGTGTTTATGACGGCCATTTATCAACACGGGGAATATAGATAAAATAATACAATTTGTAAAAATCACCATAAATAAAAATAAAGCAACTCCTTTATTTTTTATTTATGATGATTTTTACAAAGTGCATTATTTAATTTATTCATTATCGCCTGTGTTTTCGGTGTTTTTTCACGAAGAATATAGACATTAAGTGGAGGGGTGCCCTCTGTGGGAGTCTTTCTTTGGGAGCCTAAGCCGTATTTACGCATGGTAAACCAAGGTTCTAAAAATTCCGAACGATAAGCCAACGGGCGCGATTGGGTTCGAGCCTAACAACTCCCGTCTACCAGTTTCGTTTTTAGAACCTCTCGGCCGCTGATCAGGGAATACATAAGTGTAATTACAAATGGTGTGTGCTTAAAAAACTCCTTTACTTTGATCTAAACAATAAAATATATATAATTGTGAATGTAAAATAATAAAAAGTCAAACATAATTTTTAAATTATGTTTGTCTGATATAGCTCGTATTTTAAAAATTATAATTTAAAGATTGTATTAAAAAAAAAAAAAAATTAGCTAAAATATATTTTTGAGAAGAATACAACTTATTGCACTAAATCAAAAAGAGTGCTTGCACAAAAATATTAAATACCTCATGAAGTAAAATAAATAAATAAATAAATAAATAAATAAAAATAAATAAAAACGCTATCTACATAAAAAGAAAACATTGGTGTTTATCAAACAAGCAAGTTATAAAAATGTGAACAGGGGAATAAAATCAGTTTAAAGATTTTGTTAAGTATGGGTAATTGCGCTAGATCTATTAACAAAATTAACAATATCTCGCGATATATTTGTAGTAAGGTAAAAATGAGGTATCAAAACAACAGCGCCAACTTTTCAAAAATATTGAGTGGGCACAAATTTTTTTTAGTAAAATAACGCATATAATTTTCTTTTCTTAGTGTGTACATGTGGGAAGAATAAGAGGGGGGGGGGAGCAAATGATTAAAGATAATTCAAAATTAAATTATGTTTTTCTAAGCAAAATTTTCAAATTATTAGAATTATATTTTATAAATAATTTTATTAAATTATATTCTCCTATGTTTTTGTTGTATTTACTATAAATAACATTGGAATTGCTAATTATTCAAAGTGCATAAAACAATTTTAAGAAAAGCATACACTTTAGTAAAGGTGTTTTATTAATTCAAGACATTAAGACAGATGGCAAAATATGAACGAAATTCTTTTTCGCGAGAAATTGAACTATACATTTTTTCAGCTCTCTTGTAAGTCTAATTTTGTATCCTTACTATTTTTCGAAAAAAAAAATATTTTGAGAACATTAATAAAAACAAATATCATTTCAGCGATTAAATAATAATAATAAAATAAAAAATAAAAAATAAATAAATCAATTAGGTGGGGCGGAGATTTTTCACGAGGAATATATGCCCTAAGTGGAGGAGTGCCTTTTCTGGGGGTCTTTCTTAGGGGATCTAACCCTATTTACGCATGGAAAATCACGAAAAATCCCGAGCGATTAGGCCGACGGGTGCGATTGGGTTCGAACCTAGCATCTCCCGTCGACAAGTTTCGTGGTCAGAACTTCTCGGCCATTGTGGGGTAAAACAAAAGAGTAATTACAAAGGTTTGAACTTAAAAAATTCCTTTATTTTGATCGAAACAGTAAAAAAATATATAATTGTAAATGTAAAATAATTATAACAAGTCTAATTTTCCAATTATATTTGACTGATATAGCTCGTATTTTATAAATTATATTTTAAAGCTTGCACTAAAAAAAAAAAAAAAAAAAAAAAAAAAAAAAAAAAAAACACTTTTAGTTAAAATATATTTTTGAGATGATTATAACTGATTGCACTAAATCAAAAGAGTGTTTATAAATAGTTTTTCTTTAAATAATACCTTGATTTTACTCTAAATATAGAAAAACCATTATTATTTGACTGGCACAACTTCTATTTAAGAAAAGAAAAAAAAATGCTAAAATATATTATTGAGAAAATTAAAATTTTTTTGAAATCGAAAAGTATAGTTACAAATAGTTTTTGTTTAAATAATATCGGTAGATAAAGGGTTAAATAACAATAAGAATTTTGTAATTATAAGTACAACATATGATGATGCATGCTTTTTCAATTATTGGACTATTATAGCTTGTATTATAAAACTTGGAAAAAAAAAGTTCGAATTAAAATTGTTATTTTAATAAAGTACACTCACATTATTATTATTATTATTTTAAATGTATATTTGAGGAGATTAAAATCCACTGTATTAGTTCAAAAGAATAATTACAAGTAGTTTTTAATTAAATAATTCCTTGATTTTAATTTTAATATTAATAAAAATTTTATAATTGTAAATGAGTGAAATAAGTTTTCAATTTTTTCGCTGACATATATTTTGTATGTTGAAGCTTATATTGGAAAAAGAGAAAAAAAAACCATATTAAAATATATTTTTTAGAATATTAAAAATTGAGCTAATCTAAAATTGTTATTGCAAGAGGTTTTATTTTTAATATCTTTTAATTTTTTCTCTAAATAACAATTAAATTTTATTATTGTATCTTAAAACTTCGAAAATTACTTATAACTCATCCTACCTGTTAAAACTTTTTATACTGTTTATAGCGGCAGTGGCGCAGCCAGAATTCGGTTCTAGGGGGGGGGGGGGGGTTGAGTTTCTGATAAACATTTTCGCCGATTATTTGAATCACCGGTGAATAGAATCAGTACCATCATTCTTTTAGCATAATACGTCTCAGTAAAGTGATTTAGTTTAAATAACCAATTTTTATTTAACTAATTCATGTAATGTGCACTTTCAGAGTTTTAAGTAGAATTTTCGCCATTTAATTGTATCACTTTATTTAATAAAATCTGATTCAATAAAGAGGAGGATTCCGAAATACGCCAAAATGTTTAAATATTAAGTTTGATTTTGATTCATATAAGCGGCAATTATAGCTATCTTTCTTGGCTCTGGGAGGGGTTTTAACCCTTAAACCCCTCCTCTGACTGCGCCACTGTATAGCGGTATTATATCATTCCTTACAAGTATCTAATAATACTGCGGTCTTTTTTTAAAGGGCTTGCTACTTGCAAACACACGTGTTTAGATCCCCTGTAAATAAACAAACTACCTGTGTCCTTGGTCGAAACTGGTTCACCTTGAAAGGGAGGGGTTAAATGTTGCTTGAAATTCCGCTCTCAGGCCAGAATCGCGACGGATTAAAAATCGGTATGGATTACGGGAGCGACTGATTCCGTGTAGTTATATTCCGCTTAGGCCAGAATCAGCTCACATAGGACTGATTATCACATCATCACATCACAGCTCATAGACTTGAGCCACCCCTATTATCTCTACAGTTGGTCAATTTTTCTTTCTAAAACTGGCAACATGGTAACATATTTATAGTTCTGAACATGTAAAAAAGAAATCACATACCTTGGTACCATTTTGAAAGTATGGGGATTAACCCTTTTAGCTCTGCTGGTAGAATTTTCTACCACATAATTTTAATTCTGAAATGTCACAAAGACACTAGAAAATTCGACCAAATTTATTTGAAAAAGGTTTAATGCATTTTTTCGCGTATACTTTAAATCGTTTTTTTTTTTTTTTTTTTTTTTTTTTTTTTTCAAAATACTGGTGCAAATATTTCGATCTGACTCAAGTATCCCCTCCATGGGGATACTTGAGCCACGATGTAAAATCAAAAGTAAAAATTTATTAGACATCGAAAAATAGTTCAAAATTAATTGAAACTGGTTTTCAATTGAAGAAAAAATATCAAATTTTCATTTTCAATATTTTATTTTGTTCTAAAAAATTATAAAAAAATTTAAAAAATTTAAATTTAAAAGATGGCTCAAGTATCCCCATCTTCCCCTATAATTAGAATTTTACGATACTCCCCGTAAATATATTTTATTTTTTATACATTTTAATCTTATGAATGATACAATCATATTTAGCTCTTATAAGAAAGTTTTGCCATACAAGGTTCTACATAAAATATTTATAGAAAAATGGTAATTTGTTTCAAAGTTATTTACTTTAACAAAATAAAAAAAATCTTAATGCAAAATTTTACGACAATAAGATATTTGCTAGAAAAAAAAAATTCCGCAAAAGCAGCTCAAACTTCTTAGTTTGAGCTGCTTTTGCGGAATTTTTTTTTTTCAAAACCCTCATGAAATAACCTCTCATTATTTTATGGTAACAAATGCTTGAGTTTCAAAATCTTTGATAAAGCGGTTTAACCGACGCAATTCATTGTTCGCATATGTTTTTAGTAATAAAATACAGCAATAATGAATAACAGTGTTTTATATATACTTTTTCAGTATTCTTAATAACAAAAAAAAATTGTTTTAAGGAAATCTCTCTCAAGTCTAAGATTTGTCGGAAGTGATTATGCAAAATTTACCTATTAACTTTGGTTTTTGTCATTTGTGTTTGCTTCAATTTATAAAGCTCGAAATACGGTTTATAAATTTAACACTAGAATTACCGCGTTTCTTGTATACCTAGAAATACCGTGGTGGGTCACATCTGACCATGGCTTTTAAAAACACTTGTTTTACATTGAAGATAAAGACACACAATAATTATTAAAGATGAATACAATGATTTTTATTTAATAATTAACACAATTTAGCATTTTGACTATTACATAATATGAAATTTTGAGATTAAATAATTCAAAAGATTTTTTTAAACTAAAAAAATGCTTTGAAATTTTGATAACTTTTTAATAACATATATACCTATGATTTATCGATTTAAATTGTGTAATAATGTTCCTACAGATCAATTAGATATTCAAAACAACAAAATTAAATATATATATGTATATATTCGTGACTTTTTTTTACTTACACTTTTCCGTTTTATGCAGTTTACGGTCCAATCAACTCATATAAAATGCCATAGACATTTTTTCTTTTTTTTTTCTGTGCATGATACACACACAAGTTATAAGCAGTTTTCGCAAACAAAGTTAGTTTCTTTGTCTTAGCACTGCTTATGTGGAAAGACTTTTCATTTGTTTGAAATTTCAGTGTTGGTGCGTGGAAGGATATCTTTACGTTCTTTTGCAAATCTTTTATCTATAATTTTAGCAAGAAAAGTTTTCTACTTATGTTAGAATTTATTGTATATTTAAAAACTACCGAAACATTTACGATCACTAGATCTTGAATCAGATTTTGCATAAGTCATAAAATATTGATTACTGCGGCTCTACCGTCTATATAGTTCGATGTTACAAATCTCTTCGACGAGTGATTTATTTTGTATCTTTCCCACTTTTTAGATTTATTCCGAAAAAGTAAATTCTTTTATTTCTAATTTTTTGCAAAATTCTTACAATATATTTTTGTTTCTTAATTTTTGCCACAACATTTATTTGCCTGCTTTCATTCAGATTGCTACTACATGTATTGGATTAGAACAGTGAAATTTTATTGTCATTTCTAAGAAAAAATGTTTTGTCATTTATGTCAAGATTGTTAGCCTCATCAAATGATGACAATATTAACTTCGTCACTAAATGTCTTTATTAAAGTCATTTAAACAGAATTCACGTTAAACAGAATTTAAACAGAATTCACGTTAAAAATTAAAACTTTTCTCATTCAAGAAACCTCAGTAGTGATTCCATTACTATAAATATGCGAAAGTCAAATGCCACAAACAGAGTTTTTTTTTTCTCTGAGGTTTATGAGAGGCAAAATATTCTTTTTAATTGCTTTCCAAGGTATAACATTAAAAAAAACTATTTAAATAATCCTTACAGTACTTTGAAATAACATAAAAACTCACACATTTACCTTTCAAATGCTTAATAAATATTTGATCACGACCCCCCTCCCCGCGCCTGTACATACGCACATTCCTTTCCCTCTTTTGTGAAAAGTATATGTGGAACATATACTTTTCACGAACTTACACTATTCTTATGTTATTTATAAATATAGAATTTAAATCCTTGTTGAAATAAATGAAAAATGCAATTATTTTGTTCGAGTCAGTGATGACCCAGCATGGTAGTTCTAGGTATAAAGATGTATAAAAAAGTTTTCGTCCGATTTCAACTAAATTCGTGTTAAGAAATTATACTAAGTATTTAGGAAAAGTCAATAAGTTTCAAAGTTTTACTTTGAAAAGAAACTATGATACGAGCGAAAAACCACGTCTTGGGTCACGGAATACCCGCCTCGGTAATTCTAGTGTTAAGTATATTATCTCATGTATATTACTTTTTTTTCCTTATACATTCATTGTATAATCTTAATATTATGAATTCTGTGACATGACATTATTTTATATAAAACATTTAATCAAAATACCCTAATTTATTTGAAAAGTCAAATACCTTTATTAGATTTAAAAAACAATTGAGTACCTAATTTTTAAGAATAAGATCTTTACTAAATTGAAAAGTTTAAGTAGCTTTCGAGGAAGCTTTAAAACAAAGACACTTGAAATAACTTCTTCCCTAATTCCTCTATATTAAGAGATACTTGAAATGCCTTTTGTTTCTTCTGATACTGCAGTTTAATCTACGCAAATGACAGCTGTCGTTGTAGATGGTTTTAGAGATAAAATACAACAGCAATGAAGTAGAATTTTTTAGACAGTCTCTTAACCTGCTCTTAATGATTGAGAATTAATATGTCTTTCGCCAAATCCTCGTTTAAATGTATATTTTATGTGACACCCTTGTGCAAAATTTTTATAATAAGTTATATGTTAGAGACTTGCCATTACTTCAATTTAGAAATCTTCTAAATAATATTTATGAACTATTTCTTGTATAATGTATTTTATCTCATGTGTATTATATTTTTCCTTATGCATTAGTTGTATAACTATAGTATAAAAATGTTTTGTGATACATTGTTTAACATAAAATATTTATAGACAGCATTTTAATTCGTTTGAAATTCAGCCACTTTTAGCAGATTTAGAAAACAATTGAGCACCTACATTTACAAGAATCAGAGCTTTATTAAATTGAAAAGTTTGAGTCGCTTTGTAGGAATATTTTAAACAAACACACTTAACATAGCCTTTCTCCAAATTCCTGTCTATTAAGAGTTACTTGGATTTTATTTTTATTTCTTGTCATATTGCAGTTTATATACGCAATTGACAGCTTCCGTTATAGCTTGTTTTAGAGATAAAGTACAACAGTAATGAAATATATTTTTTTTGAATATTTTCTTTTGGCACTTTCTAAATGATTTGAAAGAAATGATTTGAAAGAGAATTGAAATGTATTTCATAAATCCTCGTTTAATTTTATGTTTTATGGGAATTGCTTGTGCAAAATTTATCTATGAACTTATATGTTAAAGATTTGTCATTCTTTCAATTTAGAAATCGTACAAATAAAATTTTTAAACTATGTCATCTATAATGTATTTTATCACATGTATATTATATTTTCCCTTACTCATTAGTTCTATAACCGTAGTATACAAACGTTTTGTGATACATTGCTTAATATAAAATATTTATAGAAAGCACTTTAATTTGTTTGAAATTCAGCCACTTTTAGCAAATTTAGAAAACAATTGAGTACACACATTTACCAGATTTAGAGCTTTATTAAACTGAAAAGTTTGAGTCGCTTTCAAGGAGTATTTGAAACAAAGACACTTAACATATTCGCTCTCTGAATTCCTCTAGATTAAGAGGTACTAGATTTTTTTTCTTGTCATAATGCAGGTTAATCTATGCAGCTTCCATTATAGTGGGTTTCAGAGATAAAGTAACAGTATTGAAATATATATTTTTTAATCTTTTCTTTCGACCCGTTATAAATGATGGAGAATGTATTTCGCAAATCGTCGTTTAAATTTATGTTTTATGTGAATTGCTTGTGCAAAACTTATTAACTTATATGTTAGAGATAGCTTCATATTATAGCTTCAATTTAGAAATCATTCAAATAAAATTTATAAACTATTTCTTGTATAATGTATTTTATTACATGTATATTATATTTTCCCTTATAAATTAGTAGTATAATCGTAGTATGCAAAAGTGTTGCGATGCATTGTTTAATATAAAATATTTATAGAACGCACTTTAACTTATTTGAACTTGAAATTTGGAAAGCAATGGAGTACATACATTTACAATAATAAGAGCTTTTTTTAAATTGAAAACTTTCAGTAGCTTTAGAAGAAGCTTTGAAACAAAGATATTTAAAATAACCTTTCCCCAATTTCCAATATATTAAGAGGTACATGATTTTTATTATAGTTCTTCTGATATTGCAGTTTAATTTATATAATTGACAGCTTCCGATGTAGCTGATTTTAGATATAAAATACACCAGTAATGAAATAATATATAGACTATGTATTCTTTTTATGTTTTCTTAATAATGTAAAATTAAAATGTCTTTTAAAAAGTTTCATTTAAATTTATGTTTTATGTGAAATGTATGTGCGAATATTAAGTTATATGTTAGAAATTTGCCATTGGTTCAATTTATAAATTGTCTAAATAAAATTTTAAAAGTATTCCTTAAGTAATATGACATATAGCATGCATGTTATACATATCTTTCTTTACTTATACATTAATTGTATAATTGTAGATTTAAAAAAATTGCTATATGTTGTTTTATATATTGTATTAATATAAATCATATTAATTTCTTTGAGCATCATTTCCTTTAAGGAGATATAATATAAAGTTGAGTGACTACATTTACAAGAACCAAAGCTTTATTAAATTGAAAAGTTTGAGTAGCTTTCAAGAAAGCTTTGAATCAAGGATATTTAAAATTACCTCTCCCCAAATTCCTCTATATTAAGAGATACTTGAATTTTTCTTTTTTTCTTCTGATATTGCAGTTTTATCCATGCATTTGACAGCTTCCGTTGCAGTTGGTTTTTGAGATAAATTACAACAGTAATAATATATACTTTTTGTGTATTAATTTGAAATATATTTAATGATGGAGAATTAAAATGTCATTTGCAAATCCTCATTTAAAATTATGTGAATTATTTAATCTAAAGTAATATGCTAGCGATCTGTCAATGCTTCAATTTTTAAATCGTCTAAATAAAATACATAAATTATATCTTATGCAATGTATTTTATTGTGTGTACGTTATGTTTTTTCTTTATACATTAATTTTATAAACGTAGCATATAGACATTTTGTCATGCATTGTTTTATATAAAATATTCATAGAAATCACTTTAATTTGTTTGAAAGTCATTCGAAGCTTCCCCGAAAGGAAGCTTTGAAACAAATACACTTAAAATAACCTCTTCCCTTATTCCTCTATACTAAGAGGTACTTAAATTTTTTATTATTTCTTCGGTTACTGAAGTTTAATCTATATAATTGACAGCTTACGTTACAGTTGGTTTTGGAGTATAAAAACAACAATAATAGAATATCATTTTTTTATATTCTTTTGACGTATTCTTATGATGGACAATTAAAATGTCTTTTGCAAATCCTCATTTAGATTTGTTTTATGTGAAATGTCTGTGCGAAAGTTATTTATTATGTTATATATTAGTGATTTGACATTGCTTTAGTTTAGAAATCGTCTAAATAAAATTTATAAAATATTTCTTATGTAATGAGTCTTATCGCATGTATGTTATATTTTTCCCTTCTACATTATTTGTATAATCGTAATATACAAATAAATGTCTCATACATTACTTTATAAAATGTATTTATGGAATACATTGTTGTATACTTTGCTTCAAAGTTATTCACTTTTAATAGTATAAAAATAAAATAAAATAAAACAAAATAAAAAATAAAATAGGCACATAGTTTGAGAAGAATTAAATAGTTTCTGGTTTTAAAATTTTCTTTCGAGGAAGTTTTAGAACAAAGACCCATAAAATAACCTCCCATTCATCTTTATTAAGAGGTTCTTATGTTTCTCTTCCTCTAATATTGCAGACTAACCAAAGTGGTTTTTTTTGGTATTGAAGCTGGTTTTAGTGATGAAATCAAACATATTCTATTTCAATTTTTCGCATTTATAATTTTAGGGAAACCTCATTAGCATAAGTCATTTATGTTGAAGAATTTGAGGCTACAATGCAAGAAACTGAAAATTTAACTTTAGAGAAAGGTTTTTTTTTTTTTTTTTTTTTTTTTTTTTTTTTTTTTTGTCTGATTTTTATAAAATATTTCAAAGAATCTTTACAAAAAGCTTAAGTTAGTAAAGTATATTTATGTGTATGTCTATATCAGTGTGTGTATGTGTTTATAAATATGTTCTAATCGGTGTTTACCCGCCTTGAAAAATAATGACATTTGATCTGACATAAGAATCAGCTCAAACAACTAAATCCCACGAACTGGAACTCCAAGAAATGTCGGATACGCAATTATACTTTATTAATTTGATCACTATTATTCTTTTTGGAAAATAAATCACACGTGGTAAAATTTTCCAACTGAATAAAAAGTCTCCAGGACGGAATTCGAACTAGAGACCTTTTGTATAAAGCTGTCATTTCTTTATCAAATTCGTTTTCCGGGTAAATTCTGATAAACACACAAGTCATTCAGAAATCTGTTAATGACATATCTGTCTAATCTCATATCTGAATCTGCTTAAAATAATAAATCGCAGGTACTGGAACTCCAAGAAATGTCAGACACATAAATGCGTTTGAATAGTTTCAATAGAATTATTCTAATTCGTAAGTAAATCGCACATGTTATAATTTTACAAGTGTAGGTTAAAGTGTCCAGTATAGGATATCATTAGAGATTCAGTGAATTTTGGTCTGAAGCTGCCATTTCTCTTCGAAATAATCTATCTTGGACAAATAAAGCGGTCGCACAATTAACGCTATGAATCCTATTGATCATGACATCTGGTCTGATACCTAAATAATCACAAATGTGTAATTAGCTAAAGCTAGAAAATCAAAGAATGCTGCATATGTAATTACATTTGTTTAATTTGAATACAATTATTCAAATTGGATCACGCGATAAATAAATCATACGGATTACAATTTTTCCCAAACCAGGATTTCAAAACAAACTTATGTAAGTGTTCAAAACATTTACCTTTTGACTGAAGCCGACAGTTCTTAGCCAACTGAGCTACATTTGATAAAACACATATCTGAAACTTTATCATTTTCAAATTAACTACCGGTTGACAAACACTATCAGTTCACACGCAAAATCGCCGCAAACAAAGACAATCTCTCTCATCTTTCTTTTTCATCGCTTATCGTTACGGCGCTCTTTTCGATACAAGAGCAATGCCTATTTGGACTAAAAGAGAAATGATATCCAATCCACATATACAAAACCAGCCTTCCCTTCTTAGGAGCTGGTTGAAATGATGTCAATCATGACGATAAAGAAATGGTTGAATATGGTGTTACACTTGATTAACCCATTGGGTACCAGATAAAAAAGTTTTAGTGAACCTTCCCATATGAACACCATGAGCTATCTATAAGAAATGAAATATTTTATCTAATGGGACGTACCAATTATTTTCATCAATTAGAGAAGTGTTTTGCCAAAAATGACCATAAAAAAACTTTCATTATGAAGGTGACAATGTCTTAGAAGATTCTAGAAGAAAACAGAAAAGATTTTGGTTTTGCTTTAATTTGTGCTGCAAAAAACGCGAAAAGACAACTTATTAATCCATGCTATGTTTAAAATCTTTTTCTTCAAAATAAAATTTCCATTAACTCTCTGACCGCCGAGCAAAAGGGCAAAATTGTAGTGTTGTTTTCACTATAATTTATTTTAAATGTTAATAAAACAGGAAATTTCTAACATAGTATAATTTTTTTTTGTTACGTATATCCTTATAAGACTTGAAAGTATCAACCATAGCTTAATTTATTAAAACTGGTTTATATTTCTAGAATTATATTATTTTAAATAAAGCTTTAATTGCAGTGAAAACTGCAGCTTAGTGAACAGATATATCCGGTCGCGGCAGTGGGAAAGTATCATTACAAATATCTCACATGCAACTTTGTAATTTTTAATTTTTTTAAAAATTCAATACATATGTAAATAATTACATAAAAAAGGAATATATAATTTTAAATGGTATTTATAAATAAATGCATGGTTTTTATTATAAATAAGTAACACCTATATTTAAAATTATGTACATAATTACATAAAAACTGGCATTTTGTACTATACGAGCTATCATATTTCAGTTAACGCCAAGGTACAGAAGAGCTTAATTTGTCATACATATTGACAAATAAATTGAGCGATTTGGAATTCCCAGCGCACATTTAAAAAAAAAAACGTTTACTTGTTAAATAGAACGTATAAAAAAAGAGGAACACTACATAATTTTTTTCATGGAATGAATAAGTCTATGAAGATAAATATTTTACATAAAATGATAAATTTAATTTTTCAAATATATTAATATAAAACGAGTTTTTTTTTCTATGCGAGCGATTATATTTCTGCTAATGCCAGTGTACTGAAGAGCTTAAATATAACATACATACTTATAAAATATATGACGGGATAAAATTTCGCCTTGCTTTTAACATAAAATGAATAATGCTTACTTAAAAGGCGATTAAATAAACAATTATAGATGTTAAAGTTTTATTTTATTTAAAAATCTTAGTACTTTCGAACCTTTTCCAAACAGGTGTTTCCTCAGAGAATATTTTCATTAATAAATACGAATATGAGATTTTGTTTTGAAAATAAAACTTTAAAATTTATAATTGTTTATTTAATCGCCTTTTAAGTAAGCATTATTCATTTTATATAACATACATATTGACAAATAAATCGAGCGATTTGAAAATTCCCAGCGAATTAAAAAAATATATTTAACTGTTGAAAAAAGCATATTAAAATTTTTGAAAAAAAAAAAGCGAAACACTATTTTATTTTATTTTCTGGGAATTTTTTTGTCCATGAAGATAAGTACTTTACAAAATATAATAAACTTAATTTTTCAGATATATTAAATTTGAAAATAGTACATAAGATGATTTGTTAAATTAAAGCGTAAGTTCATGAGCTTTGAATAATATAAAATAATAAATGTACTATAAGAACAAAAAAGAAGTTTAAAAAACAAACAATAATACTTCTTTACAAAGATTGCAAATGAAAAAAAAATAGTCTAGACAAAACTAACGAATCTGGAGACTAAGTTTGATCTACGCAGTATATAACAAAAAATAAAAGATAAAACGGAAAGGCAAAAGTGATAACAGAGGAATTTATATGATCCCTTAACCTAAAGTACTTGAATTTGATGAATAGCGTCTGGGACTGGAATTCATCATTTTAATGGTTTATATTTAGAAATGTTATTTTCATATCAATCCCATGGGACAAATTGAAGAAAATAATGTTAGTATTTGGAAAGGATTGCTGAATCATTATATTTTCGTTGACCTTTTTTATGTTTTAATATGAATTCTGATTTAATGGTACTTCATATTTCTTTTAGAAAGAATAAGAAAGATGTTCTTTGATAAAATACAAAATATTTGTTCCTCTACTTTTAAAGTAATTTAAATTTGTGGATTTCTATATAGACTTATTCATATGGGCATACACATGCACACATATTAATTTGTATACTTATATATATATATATATATATATATATATTACAAAAAATGCTTTGAATTACTTTAAATTTACGATATATTCATTATTTACTCTTTATTCCTTTATTACTAATTATTTACTATATTAATATTTACTATATTAATCATAATTTATTTCGAATTCTTAATCTAAAACTTTAATCTATTCATAATTTTTAACGCATTCTTTTATTTCTTATTCCTAAAACATTATTTTGTTAAAAGCAATATTCTTTAAAAAAAATCCCTAATTTATTTTATATTTTGAGATATTTGATACATGTTTCTTAATAGCGCATTTTTTATTTATATTAAATTTATAATTCAATATCACAGCATGCATTGCGAGTCCATGCTGTAAACTGTAACATTGTAATTTATGAGCATGACCACGAGAATAATGATTGATATCTCTGATTTCTGAATTTTATTTTCGTTTTCCGAATCTAAGCCGGATTCGAGACAGATACTGCGTTACCACACTGTAAAAAATTCTACCCTTTTGCTGCATAGTCACTCCACCGCTTTTATAGAAAACGATTACTTCACCGTATTATGGAGCACTTTCATGGGTCAAAAGAGAGCTATTCTATTAAAGCTGTGACGTGGCCGGTGATATGTTGGTTAAATGAAGACATAATCTTAAGTAAAAATCAAACACTTTATTTAAACCCCCGGGCAATGGGAAGTGGAGCTAGAGTCAAGATTTCCGGTCATTAAATACAATACTAAGTGATCGTAAACTATACTCACAACCACCGCTTAAGCTCAGGTCGGGACATTCACACCGGCTCTACCTTCAGGTTGCGGTTAAATGCTAGTTTAAATCTATAATAAAACAGCCCGTGGCTGCAAACAATCTTTATTCTCAAAATATTCAACGTATTAAAGAACTCTTACCCGCTGGCTTTCCTCTTAGGTAACTCGGCTCACAATACAAACTAACTCGGCTCACAACACTAGCTATCTCACTTCAGACCACTTTGCGTCGCTTTACAACACCATCTATCTCACTTTGCAGGCTCCTGCCGCTTCACAAAACAATCTATTTCACTTGGCTGGCTCCTGCCGCTTCACAACACAATTTATCTCACTTTGCGGGCTCCTGTCGCTTCACAACATAATCTATCTCAATTTTCTGGCTCCTGCCACTTCACAACACACCACAACACTCCAACTCACAGCTTTTATACATTGCAAACTGAAAGCGGAGCTATAAAATTGCATAATACTCCTAACCGCAGCTAAAATTAGACTCGAAGGCGCCACACACGCTCTGGAAAGTTAAAGTTGAATAAAGGATAGATGTCGCTTTTGCGCCACACATGTTAGAACATTGACGTAACGATCTCACTAAAAAAACTAGAGTGCCTTTATCACAAAGAGACACTCCCTCACAAAGCGAGGGAGTAAAGATGGAGCAAAAGGGAATAGTATATGGTACCGACTCTGGAACAGTTTTTATATTCCACTAAATGCAAATATTTAAGGATTTTTGTAAGCTTTTCATCAAAAAGTTTGTCTGTCTAAATATCGAGGATGTAACGATTTTAGTACGATTTATGGAGCAAATGATGATAAAATATTGCATTGTGTGGATATTTTTCTACAAAATTATGTAAAGACGAAGTTTTAAGAAAGGGTTATAGAATAAAGAATCAAATAAACATCGATAAAAAAATAGTTTGTGTCGAAATGAACACATCTTTGCCAGGAAGAAATTTGTACTTAAAACAGATATATTTTGAATTTCTGTAAATATTATTTAGGGGGTTTGAAAATTTTCATAGTTCGATAAATGTTGAATATTATTATAAAATAATATCATGATAAAATTAAAAACAATAATAAGAACATACCTGAAACCCGCCTCTCGGCATTTCACAACCGGGCTTGAGACCGGCTTTGGCTGCCTTAGCGGGCGTTTCCACCCTTTTTTCTCTTTTTTTTGTCCTTTTTCAAAAGTTTTTTATATTTTTTTTTTGTCATTTTTTCAAAAGTTTATTATATTTTTTTTGTCTTTACGGAAAACCATGACGTAGGTAAACGGATTATTTATCTGAGATCAGTTGCAACAGCCTTAGCCAGATTAAATTCAAAGTTTTTAATTTTTTCTTCAGATTGGTATATAGATACTTCGACGGCTTTAAGTTCTTCTAGTATATTTTTAATTCTGAATTTTAATTTTCTTCTCCTTTCTTCTGATTTACGTTTTTTACATTTTTCGGCTGCTAATTCACACTCTAAAGCGTTTGCTGAGGCTGATTCAGTACATATATTTTCTAAAAATTCTTGAATTCTTAGCTGAATAGGATCTGTTGGTTTTAGAGGCTGTAATATTTGTTGTTGATTTTGTTCCATGATGAAAAATAATACTTTTATCTCTATTCATTTTCTATTTATGTTCAGTGCAACGTCATCAACGCAACGTCATAGCTTCCAGAATTTTCGATTAGGACGGACGTCGAGATAGACGCATAGATGAACGGTATGATTTCAAAAATTTTTTGGAACGCATTTCCGCTCAGCTCAGTGTAAATCGCACAGCTGTTGTTATCAATCGGTCTCTTATCAGAGCTCGAAGCGAGTTCGATAAATGCGTCCTTGAATATGTCGTTTGTGTTCGGTTTTATCACATTTTCTCTTACGGAAATTAATAATTAATTAAGAAATAAAAACCTTCCTCTATGATAATATTGATAGAATAAGAAAAGAGCTGCGTTGTATAATATTATTATCAATCGCATTACATTGAAGTCTGAAATAAAAGTTAAAGGCTTTTTATCATATGTTTTAAATTTTTTGATAACCAATTATCTCTTTTTACTTACAATTATAAATCCTATTCTGTTAGTTCGATAAAAAATAGTTTGTGTCGAAATGAAACCATATTTTGCCATGAAAGAAATTTGTACTTAAAACCAACATATTTTGATTTCAGTAAATATTATTTAGGGAGTTTGATATAATATTATTATCAATTGCATTACACTGAAGTCTGAAATAAAAGTTAAATGATTTTTATCATATGTTTTAATTTTTTTGATAGATAACCAATCTTTGACAGGAAAAAACTTTCGTGATCTTTTTTTTAAAATTGATTAAAAAAGTACAACATATATGTAATAAATGCAATTAACTTTTTTATCATTGAACAGTCTAAGTAAAAAACTTCCCAAAAAATCGGATTTTCTTTAATGTCTAAATTTTAAGCTTTTCAAAATATTTATATTTGTACTTAAAACAGAAATATTTTGAAATTTCAGTAAATATTACTTAGGGAGTTTGATAGTTCGATAAAATAGAAAAATAGTTTGCGTCGAAATGAATCCATCTTTGACAGAAATAAATTTGTATTTAAAACAGATATATTTTGAATTTCTGTAAATATTATTTAGTGAGTTTGCTATTTTCATAGTTCGATAAAAGGTCCATTCGATTATTGTAAGATTTAAACCAAATTGTAGGATTAAGCTTTTTCTAATTCATAATCATAAAAGCCGTCATTATTTTTTCCTTTAAAATGAAAGATATAACCACCTTCATTCAGTTTTGTTATTGCTGTTTCAGAAATTTTTCCATGACTCTTTTTAAGAAAATAATCTTTTTCTGCATCATTAACTTCCAATCTTGCAATAGTCGCATTTCCAAATTTTGTTTGAATTTTCTTCAACGAAATCAGTTTGTATTTCCCTGTCTCTAAATCTTTTAACTTTTGAATGACAGGGAACGATCTGAGACTGCTGAATTCTTCGATTTATTAAGGTATATTTTTTGAAAGACAATTTTTATAGTACAGACATCTGTACATAGAACAACCCGGTCCTAGTATTCTTACGCATCTCGGTACTTCTAATATTTTTATAGGAATTCCCCATTCTTCAAAGGTACTTTTCGGAAAAACGCCTCCTTTAAAAGCAAATATGCCTCCGTATATCTGATGCAATTGTATGAAATAATCTTTTACATTGTCACTACTAATCCATAAGCCTGTATTATTTGAACATCTTTTAAATCTTAAACCATGGACATCGTTAGTACATCGACGAACTATTCCATGGTCTTGATCACTTAATTCATAGTTAGGTGTAAACACAGAAATAGTTTCACCTATTCCCTGTTTTAAATGAACCCAGCTTATTTCTCTCGCTATAGACTTAAAAGGAAGTATAAAACCTTGAACATTTACGATAAGGGTGACATCGTCCATTTTATTAGAAAACAATTTTTATAAATTAAAAAAAATCGGCTTAAAATCCAAAAGGTACAGTATCAAAATTATCTAAAATTCTTCTTTTATCATATCCAAACATATATCTTTTATTCATTTTATTCACTTTAATATTTCTATCTTTTTGTATCTGAAATTGATTTATTTCTACATCTATATGGTTAATTTCCCCAGTTATTATTTTCATTCTCTCGTCAAAATTCAGCTTAGTTTCGCTCTCATAACTCATTTTAAAACCTTTTACTTTTCCTTTTACAGAACCGTCGTTCAGAATATAACCATAATCTTTACTTGCTCCAGATATCCACGATTTCATATATTTATCTTCTCTTAATTCATCTGTCCATTCGCCTAACATACAGCCCGTTTTTACTTTATTAGAGCCATCATCGATATACACAATACTATCTGTATCGTAATACATTACTTTATCTTCTAATTTATCAAGCATTTCATATAATCTTATTCTAGCCGAACTGGTAGTAAAAGCCGCTATATAAATATTCGTATTAAAGTTATTCTTGACATATTCATCTTTCATCTTATAATCCATTTGCACACACTCATCATTCAAAAATATCATATTCAAGTCTTTAATGCGGTCGTTTAGTATAATTCTATAAAAATCGGATAATTCCATAACATTCTCTGGCTGTTTCAAGTTTTTTCTCTGTCCGAACTTTCCCCATAAAGAGTTTAAACAAATTTTGGATATAAATCTCATTCCTGGATTTTGTTTGATTTCTCCTAACCTTATACCCAATTTCTTTTCTACGCACCTTTTATATTCTTTTTCAGTTTTGAAATTTTCAGACCATTTATCATCTGTTTCTAATTTGATTTTCAAAAACATTTTAACATAATCCTTAAATAATGTATTAGATTTTTTTTCAAAATGCCAAACTTCATAGATATTTAAAATCTTATAACCTTTTTCAATAGCCAGTTCAACTTCGGTAGTTGTCCACGTACCAATAAAACTTCTTTCCTTATCCGTATGATTACATTCTTTATTCCGTATTTCATAACATTTTTTACATTGTTTCTTTTCGCTTTTTATAGGATTTGAACATAATTTACACAAACTAAATATTAATTTTTCTCCTTTATAAGGTAAAACAGGATGATAGAGCTTTCTAGGTGGAAGTACTTTGCATTGTATCAAACCATACCAATTCTTATCATATTTTTCCGGATTATAAATCTTTACTGGATGACCAACAGGATAGTAATCAAAGTAATTCACTGTTGGATAAAGTGAACAAACATCGATATATCTACCCTTTTCGTTTTCTTTCATTTCGTATATTAATTTGGTAGGTTCACACCTACCTCCGCTGAATGCGTTTCTAGGATTTAAAGGTTCTACAAAATCTCTTTTCCATTCATTTTTCATATATTTTTTAATTTCTTTGTGATTATCAAAATCACATTCCCATATTTCAATCAATTCAAATCCGTTATCTTTTATTTTATTATTTATTTTTTGAGTTCTTTCATACAAATCTTTCATACATATCTGATTTTGAAGATTGACAGTGGATTCTGTAAAACAGCGAGGACAACCGTGCCAATGACATCCTTGAAACTGATAAACGGTATTCTTATAAAAACCATCTACTTTATAAGTTTTATCACCTAATTTCAGTTTTTTCTCACCACCGTTTAAAGCATGCTGTATTTTGATATTGTGTTTTTCAGACAGATAGTCTAACCAAATGATCGATTTCTTACTGTATTGATCTTTTGAAATACACTCCTCATCAATTGCTATTGGATTCACTGGTATGAATTTATCTCTGTATATAGCCATACAAACGCCAGCTAAAGTGACATATTTAAAAGGATCAATATTAGCAATGTTTAGAAATAATCTTCGCAATTCTAAACATCCTTTTCTTAAAATATCAACATCAGATCTACAATATTTTATAATTTCTTTTTGAAAATCAAATGTTTCGTTTTTTACTGATATATACCATTTATCAAAAGTTTTTCTTTGATCTAAAGTCATAGTATCATAACCATAATAGTATTTTTCAGGATATTTCCCTACATAATTTTGATTTTCAGCAGTGTTAAACAAATGAGGAAAGTAACCTTTAGCCGATTCCGTTAGTCCAAACGTTTTAGGAAATTTTCTTAACGGAA
The DNA here is from genome assembly GCA_964019185.1 of Maratus speculifer. Lineage (NCBI taxonomy): Eukaryota > Metazoa > Arthropoda > Arachnida > Araneae > Salticidae > Maratus > Maratus speculifer. The sequence continues at coordinate 151,395,552 of OZ025302.1, forward strand.
TCAGTGTAAAATTAATAGAATCGATAAACCTTATATTATATACGGTTGCTTGCATATATATGAGTTTATTTCCTTGATATATTGTAAACACTTTAATTTTATTTTTAAAGCAGTATTTAGCTAGAAATTGAAAATCGAATCCTTTTCCATAATGCGCTAATACTGTATAACCGCAATGTTTTCTTTGGAATAACCATTCACAATATTCATTTTCATTCTTAAATATTTTTTCTATTCCGTTAAAATCATGATTTATAACTAGATTGACTTGGTGATTTCCTATCTCTTGTTTCGTTTCAACGTCAAAAACATATATTTTTCTGTAAATTCTGACTTTTGACATTTCTTACACCATTTCTCTCTGTCTTTTATATTTTTGGGACAGCTATTTTTACAAGTTCCCCCCTTAGATTCTTTCCTACGTATATAACATTTATGATCTTCCAAAACCCACTTTCTGCAGTTTTTACATTGTCTTTCTCCACATTTATGATCTTCCGGTTCTCTTTCACTTCTACGGATATTTCTCTTACATTTTAAACATTTCCACAGTGTTTCACAGACTGAGTGATTTTTATGATTTTCGAAGCAGTTTTTTCCTTTAAAACATCTAAAACAATCATTACACTGAATATCATCGCCTTCGCAATTACTCTCTTTCCTAAAACATCTATTGCATTTTAAAGAACATTTATGTTGATCACTTCTACTATAACTGACTTTACATTTATCACAAAAATGGTTTTTTCCTAAAAATCCTGTAACCGTTGTAATGACATCAAAATGATTTCTATTTTTTAAAATGTAAACACATCTATTTTTTAAAATGTAATAAGATTTATAGGCGCCGCTGTATATTCTTTCGTTAAAATTTTCTCTGCAAAATATAGTTATTTGAATATCTAAAAAATTTTCGAATTGTTTAACATGCTCTAAATTACACATTTCTAATGGAATTTTACACATTTCATGCAATTTTTCCGCTAAACTTTTTTGTAATTTTCTACCCATTTTTATGTATTTTATCTGTAAGTTTCTACATTCAATTTTTCGCATAAAATTTTACGATTTTGAATAGCTAGGGCTGTAACGATGGATCTAGCCAAACAGATATTATCGTCATTTTTAATTTGAATTACACTTTTTTTATTGACAACATCGTTATCGTTCAGTAATTTCAAATGTTTACCACCTTTAGGCAAATCAACGACTGTAAAAATAAATTCACAGTCTTTAATATCCAACTCTTTGTATTCAATTTTATGCGTTAAAACATCTAAATAGGTGTCATAGGCTTCTTTCGTCGACATCATTTTAGGGTGAAAGGGCTGTGTCAAATAGGGATTGAATACAATTATATCTACCTTTCCTTCGATTTTTCCAATTGCTCTTCTGAATAAATCTTTTAAGATACTATAATACTGGCCAGGTGTGTGTTTGTTTATTTGTCTTATTTTATAAACATATCTATAAGTATTAAATTTTTTTACAAATTTTTTATCTTTCTCAACAATTTCATAATCGGGTCTAAACAGATTTTCCAAATTTGCTTGTAATTTGACTTTTTTTTCTGTCTTTTTGATCAATTTTTCATCTTTATATTTCAAGCCGTAATAATCAAAGAGTTTTTTAAGTTTTGGACGGTTTTTCGGTTCATTTATAAATTGTTTCAATTTTTCATTCAAATCAGGAAATAATTTTTTAAGGTTTACCACTGTTTTTATCTTTTTTTCTTCGTTATTTTTTGTATTAAATTCTGCTGTGTTATTGTTAAATTTTAAATCAAAAGAATCGAATATTTTTTTCAACTTATTTCTTCTCTTAGAGTTTTTGATAAATTCTCTCTTCATTTCATTTAAATAATCTGTGACGTCTAAATTTAATAAATCTACTAAAACATTTTTATATTCGCCTGTTCTTTTTATGTATCTCATTATCAATCTAATTAATTCATCTTTTTTACAACCTTTGGGTTGTTTTATATTTAAAACTTTTGCAGTGTGTCTCAATTTTGAAACAGATATCAATCTTAGAGTTTCCTCCATTTATATAGAAGAAATTTTATGAATACTTTTTGGTACACATTTTTAATAGCTATCTATAAATCCAAATTCGGTAGCAGGTAATTTTAGATTAAGCGATTTAAAATGAATTGAAGAATTTCTGAAAACAACTATTAAAAAATATAGTTCATCGTTTACTCAAAAGGACTAATTGCAGTCCATTGAAAGAAATCTAAATTTTTTTCTACAGGTTCGCCATTCAATTTTAAACATTCAAATCGAAATCCGTTTTTATCTATTTCTGTTATTCTAACGAAAAATGGTTCGCTGTATTTACATACAGGTGTTATATGAACATTGGGATGAACATTAAAGGTATGATTCCAATCTACATTTATTCTTTCAGTTGTACAGTTACCTGTCAAAATCTTTGTACTTTTTGAATTACCCATTTATTTAGCCTAAAAATCACTGTCATAATCAGGCACTTCTATTTTACCTTTAAATTCTAAATAAAATTTTTCTGATAGATTTGAATATAAAATGCCAATCTACTCTGTCTTGGAACTTTTCTATAAATGGTTCTGAACACTTTTTCCCCCACAATTCTAATTTTGAAACTATCAAGGTCCAATTGAATAATATTTCTGAAAATGCAACATTCAATATAATATTTTAAACAAGAAAAAACTACATCGTGTTCTATTTTTGAAACGAGTAAAAAAACTACATCGTGTTCTATTTTTGAAACGAGTAAAAATACTACATCGTGTTCTATTTATGAAACGCGTAAAAAAACTACATCGTGTTCTATTTTTGAAACGAGTAAAAAAACTACATCGTGTTCTATTTTTGAAACGAGAAAAAACTTTCGTGATCTTTTTTTAAACAAGAAAAACTTTCAATATGATATTTTCAACTGAAAAATACGTTCAATTTAAAACAGAACATTGACTATATTATTTTCAACTAAAATGCAACATTCAATATAATATTTTCAACTAAAAACACAACATTCTGTATAATACATTCAATTTAAAACACAATATCATAAATTTATTATGATGTTCGTTTGATATGATAATTGCTTTTTAAATGTCTCTTTTTATGAGCTAATGTATATTTTTTACCACATTCGCAATCAATTTTTTTATTTTTCATAGCTAAATGACAACTTTTGCAATTAGCGTAACGTTCTATTTTGCCGTAACGAAATCGAGTATAAAATTGGTCTAAATTTTTTGTCATCTCACAATGCTTACAACTTTTAGACAGCTCCATTTATTAAGAAATATTTTTTAGAAAGCTATTCCAAACGTCTTCGTTTTTCTTATTAAATTTTACTTTCAAATTATTATCAATATTATTATAATCTAATATTTTCTTTATGAAATATAGGTAATTTATCGACTTTTTATAGTACACTAAATCTAAAAACTGAATAAACATTTCTTCAGCTTTATATGGAATATTTAACTTCAATTTCCACTTCAATGCTTTAAAACGACTTATTCGGGATTTGCGTCTTTCGCTTAAAAAAATCTATATTTTTATAGGTAAAATATTCACCGTCCGAATCGTACATTATTTCAAATTTTTTCATCTGGTCATAAATCTTTAGATAGTTTTCAGGCATTTCATATTTTTTTACTTTGTCAAAAGTTTGTGTTAAGCTTGATTCGGTATCATCTATTAGAATATCTTTAAAAAAGTCGTAATTCATTTATTTAATCTTATATTCTAGCAATACGTCGATTAAAGCAGACCTTTTTTCTACCAAAGACGTCATTTCCTTCCAAGTGCAAAATATAACGGGTGAGTACGAATGTTGACGCTCGCTCTAATTTGAACTTCATTTATAGGTCAACGCTTTCATTCAGTGGCCTTCCTGATAAAGATATTAAGTTACGTTTTTCTTACGGAGTATTTAGAAACATATTTTTCGACCGTTCGAACTTGATATTCAACATAATACAAAGCAGATATTTATGATTATTAAAATTAGATACTATTCTTTATTTATAAAATCATAGAAATTTTTTTAATTAAAATGCTAAAAGTCACTTAAAGCAGAGCCATTCATTTACTTTTTAAAATTGAATAATTTCTGAAAATATAAAAGAAAAGTTATTTCTACATAATTAGTTTTAAGTATGGACTTGTTTTATTAACATGGTTTGATATTTTACCATGTTTATATTTTAATACTTGATTACCCCGCCTAGACGGGACCTGCATAGACGGAAGTTTTTTTCTCGTTCTAAAAAAGGATCACGATACATATATTTTACTCGTTTTAAAAATAGATCACGATGTAGTTTTTTTACTCGTTTAAAAATTAAATTGACTTGATATCTTTTTCATCAACCCAAGAGTTAAATTCGTCGGAATAATTTAACCATTTAACTAGACATTTATTTCCTTTCTTTCTTAATATTTTCTCCACTTTAAACAACTTATCCTTCTTATTATATTTAACTAATTCTGGTTCATAATAAGTTCCTTTTATTTCGTTTCCATTCAAATCTTTTATTCTGTAAGTAATGGGGTCAGTCTTTAATATTTCTGAAACGATGAAAATTTCTTCAGTAAAAGTAGGTTGGTATCCGGGGTGAAAGCAGTCTGGTATTTCGAAATTCTTATTCTATCGCCAACCTTGAATTTCGGTTTTCTTATTATTTTTTCTTCGTATAAATTTTTATAAACTTCGGATTCATTTTTTTCCCTACTGGCTTCGCTAGGCGTCATTTTGATAGACCTATGCCGGGTATTATTATAATTTTTAACTAATTGATCCAAAACATCTATATATCTTTTAGTATTGTTGGCCGCTAGATAGGTTCTAATTTTTTTATTAATTGTCCTGTTAAAACGTTCGACTACAGAACATTTTATTTCAACATTTTCAGTTGTAAACCACTGAATATTATGATCTTTAAATAATTTTAAAGACCATTTATTTAAAAATTCTGTGCCTTTGTCACTCTGCAGTTTTTCAGGAATTCTTTCTTTAAATATCTTTTTAAATGCTTCCGTTACTTCTTGTCCAGTTTTTCTTTTTATCGGAATAGCCCAAGCATATTTACTAAATACATCTATCACTGTCAATAAGTAATTAGTTCCGTTATTATATTTACTAAAAGGTCTGATAAACAATGAATATGCTTGCCATTGGTCATCGATATGACTGACATAAATGCGTCTTCGTTTAAATTTACGAATTAAAGGCTTATGTCTGATATAAACATCTTGGCTATGTAAAAAATCAGTAATTTGCTTTTGACTGAAACCTGTTTTCCGTTTTAATTCATTGATCCCACAGTAACCACTTTCAGGATGATAATATATTTTTTCTAAGATATTTTTTAGGATCTTTCATCCCTAAGGTTTTCCTAAAAAAACACTCTTTTTAGAACCACAATCTAGACAAATACCTTTCATCATTGGCCTGTTATTTTTAGACATTGTATTTTTAATATCTTTTGTTTCTGTATGGTTTTTACATTTTAAACAATAGATCTGTGTATTTCCCATACCAAAAGATTTTTTAGCTTTAATAATCGGTTTTACAATTCCTCTTTCAATTCTTTCTCTAATCGTAGGATTTTCAAGATTATCTTGTTCATCAATCATATTCTTATCGCATACTTCATTTCTACTTTTTGTATCTTTATTTTCTAAATAACATTTGTCATGTTTATATGCAATTTCATCCACTCTGTTAACAGGTTTAGACGAATTTTTATACGTTAAATCTGGATTTAATCGTGTTTTCTCCCATAATAATTGGGTTCCTGGGCCTGTAAAATTATGGCCTGGTAAATGCATTTCGAAAGGTAAATTACTAATGACTTTATTCAGAAAACCCGATCCCGTTTGTCCGCATTTTAAACAACCGCCTTTAAAATTACCCTTTTCAGTTAAAGACGTAATAACAAATTTTTTACATTTACAACTCATTTATTAGACAGCAAAAAGTTGACGCTTTCTAAGAAGAATATTTATATCCATTCAACTGTACTTTTTTCACATACTTTTCGATTGGGAAGTATACTAAATTATTTATAAAATCTTGTTCTCTAACATACACTTCTTCTTCTGAAATTTTTTTAGCTTTCAACGAATTTAACTGTTGTTTATAAAAATTATAACATTGCTTGTATTCTTCTTTTCGTTCCAAAATATTTAAAGATTTCTCAATAACTTCTACGATTCCAACTGTCAAACTCAATGCAGCCAGTGGTATTAATACAAAAGCTGATAATCCCGAAGCACTTAGCATAAATTTGCTGACAGATAAGGAAATACTTATCTTTTGATACAAATTGTAACTTTTCCGATAAACATATAATCTCTTTTCTAAATATTCTTCCATATTTATATAGATTCAAAATTTCTTCTGTATCTCATTTCAGAATTTACTAAATCTAGCATAAAGAAATTACCCGTACAAGAATTATATATTTCTAGAAATTCCTTTTTCGTTAGATTTCCGTCTATTTCTCTGATTATCTGACTGATTTCTCTAGGCTGAAGCTTAAAAAATATGAAATAATTGCAATTATTTCTAATGTTTTTAGGAGTTGAGTAATAAGACTGCGTTAAATAAATAATGGATGCATTTTTCTTTCGACCTCTTATAAACAAATCTTCTATAACTTTCTGGTCTTTCTCTGTAACACAATCGTCAAACACAACTAGATTTTTTTCTGAGGAATCTAGATCGTCGACAGTAATAAATTCACTCAAATCTGAAGAAAATAATACTTTCTTTTTATATTTATCATACAATTTTAATAATTCCTTTTTTTTATTTTTATTTATTTTTTTACATTTTAAAATATCGTCTCTTTCAACACCTTCAAACTGTGTATAATTTTCTTGTAATTTAGAATACTTTGGCTCGAAAATGTCTTTTGCGCATAAATATAAAGCGTCGAAATCTAATCTTAAATTACTAGGATTCTCAAAACCGTTTAATAAATTTATTAGTAAATTTGTCTTTCCACAACCAGATGGACCGATTATTAATAATCTAAAAGGATGTCTGGGTAAAAAACGATGTTGTTTAGGGTCCGGCAATTCTTCCGGTTCTGTGTAATTTTTAATTTTAATCATTTATTTACTGAGAAAGTTTACAGCTAGTAAAAAATAAAATTACTGCTAGTAAAAACATATTAGCTGTCAGTAAAAATAGGCGTCTAAGCTATCGCTTCTATTTAGCTTCAGCTTTTCACTGTCTATAAATGGATAAAATAAACGATTTAGAAAAAGATCGAAATAAGAAACAAAAAGAAGAATTAAAAAATGCAATAAAACTGGTCAAATTACAAGCAGCTATTAGAAAAAATAATGAAGCACAGCGTGATAGAAAGCTAGGTATAGACAAAAGTTTAACTGAATTTCATAAACCTGTCACTAAAAAATTAGAAGAACAGGATAAAAGTAGAAAAGAAAATATTAAAGCTATCAATGATAAATTGGACGAATTAAATATATCTTTACAGCCTATTGCAGAATCATCTAGAATTATTCCTGAAGCGATCGAGGATGTCCAAGAATTATATAAAGAACCGCCGCTTATTTATAATGTTGATCAATATTTAGATACAGATTATTTAAAATCTGTACAATTATACAAACCTTCGAAACTCCTAGACAATCAAGAAAAATTAGATGAAATGTATACAAAGGCTAAGCTTCTAAAAGAAGAATTATCGAGGAAAAAAGGCAACTTACAAAGTACAATTAAAAGGGCTAAAAATCTTTCAGAGGAGGATATAAGTCAGAAAAAGATTGAATATAAAGCAGTTGAATATAACGAAGGGGAACTACAAAAATATATGGCTAGATTAACTACAATTCGAGGTAGTGAAGTAATGAAAGTCGGCCAAGGATTAGATTTATTATCTGAATTATTGGATAAAATATGTCAAGGTAGCTAGTCGAAATAATTAAAAAATGAAATCAAACTGCTAATAGACAAACTCATTAAAGCTAAAAAAAGATAAAGAACGATTATACAACAAATTTCTTCTTTGAAAGCGTCAGCTTTTTGATGCCTAATAAATGAGTTATGTAAAAAAGAAAATTCATTTGAGTGACGGGCAAATTAGTACACTGAAATCAGCTCTCAGAAAAAAAGAAGAACTGACATTGCAGATAGACAATTCTAAACCTCCCAATTATGAAATGTATTTAACTAAAACACAGATTAATCAGATTAGTAAAGGTAAAAGAATAAATATAAGCAAAACTCAATTAGATAAAAACGGTGGATTTTTACCCTTTTTAATTCCTATTTTAACATCCCTAGGACTCGGTGCTGCCAGTGGGGCAGCAGGTTGGGGAACTAAAAAAATCCTAGATAAAATATCGGGATCTGGAGTTTTTCAGCCTTGGGAAAACAAAAGATCTAGTCTTAAAAAAAAATCTGCTTCCCTGTCAAAAAAAAAAATTTCTGATAACAAAATTGGGTATATCGGATAAAACGATTAAAGAAAATATGAAAGATGAAAAAGGATTCAGAGGTGTTTTCTCTTCCGATTTACTTCCTAAAAAGATTGGAAATTTTGAAAGTGGGATTATTAATTTAGATATTTCGACGGGTCCTGGAACACACTGGGTTTGTTACTATAATGACCCGAAATATAACTATGTAGAATATTTCGATCCTTTCGGTGAATATATATATAAAAATATTAAACTCAAAGAAAAATATATTCCTGAAAATATTATGAAATTTCTTAAACTTTCCAATAAAAAAGTCAATATAGCTCACAATGATAGTTTTTTTCAAAAACCTACTTCTGTAAACTGTGGATTATTTTGTATGAAATATATAAAGGAAAGAAATAAAGGCAAATGTCCAGAATGTGTACTTAATTCATTCACTCAACAGCCTAGCGATTATAACGAAAAGCTTGTTTTTCATCTTTAAAGATTTTTCTGTCTAATAAATGATCAAATTGAAACCAAAAAGTTATGAAAAATCAGATTTCACTGTTGAATTTCCAAAACCTCTTAAATTAAAAAATTAGCATTGAAATCTTTTACTATGACAGTTTCATGGTTTAACATAACAGATAAAACTAATACGTTTGACCTGTACACAGATGAGAATAATATTAAATCTATCACTATTCCTTATGGTAATAAAAATGTTGAAGATTTAAATATAGATGTGATGAAAGCGTTTGGTTCAGACGATCCTCCGGTAAAATTTGGTAGAATACAATCTAGACTAAGAATGCTTATTAAATTAACTAAAGGTTGGAATATCGACTTAACAAAAAGCGATTTTCATAAGTTAATAGGCTTTGAAAAAAAAGTTTACGAAAGTCATGATGAAGAGACTGTAATAGAAGGTGAAAATATAGCCGATATAACAAACGGAAACGACATTATATATATTCATTGTGATGTAGTGAATGGATCTTTAAGCAACCAGAATAATTCAGAAGTTATTTATTCTTTTACACCGAGAGATGTACCGGGTGTTATCATTTCGAAAGAATTCAATAATTTAATGTATTATCCTGTGAAAAAGGATTCTATTCGTAGAATAAGGATGACAGTTACGAATCAAAATGGCGAATTAATTGATTTAAATAAAGGTTTAATTGAGTATAATTTTAGAGTCGTAGAGGAAAAAGAAGACTATGTTGAAAAAATATATCAATTGATATTAACTAAATTTTCTCAATAAATAAATGAATCAACACAGATTATATAGGAAAAGTAAAAGAATTCAAGGAAAAGGATTTTTTAAATCTAAAAAAGTAGATTTGACAGTTGTTGATAAATTGACTGATGCTGACATATTGAAAGAAATATTTTCAAAAAAGATGAAAGGAACAGGTCTGAAAATTCTTCCTAAATAAATGGAAAAAATTTATGATCTGAGAGATACTCATTATTATTATAATAACGATATAAAAAGTAGCGAATTAAAAAAAATAAGATTGCCTAGTACAAGCCATAATGACAAAAAAGAAAATACGACGTTTCATTTCGAAATTACCGATACCAATGATCCTATTTCACTATCGGAGAGTTATCTGGAGACAAAGTGGAAAATTCTAAAATCCAATGGCGATTCTATAAACGACGATAATGTCGCAGCTGTATGTTCTATGAAAGGCGTAAAACTTCAGATAGGTAAACAAATAATCGAATCAGTTGGAGACTATCACTCTTACATTCTGCAGGTTAAGAGACTGAAGGATTATACCAGAGATTATTCAACATCAGAAGCCACCAATATAGGTTTTTATCCAGATACCAGTGATAGTGCTGATAGAAATAAAAGTTTACTCGAAAGCGATGGTACGATAACGGCTACCACCCCTGTAACAGATATCGTCAATAAATTAAAAATTGTAAAAAATGAAAACTACAATAAAGGATTTAAAAAAAGATGGGAATTGTCGAAAAATAGTAATTCAGTTACAACATGGACGCCTTTAAAGGAAATTTTTGATTTCGTCGCAGAATATAAAAAAGCCATTACGGGTTTCATAATAAGACTGGAATTCCAAAGAGACGATAGTAGAAATATGATTTACACAGACGTTGCAAATCCAGATTATAAAGTAGAAATTGAAGACATAGCTCTGTGGGTGAGATACGTCGATTTTAAAAATGGAGCGGAGATTCTCGATAATGAATTAAAATTATCTAATACGGATATAGAAATAAACTGGAATCAGTATGAAATTAACAGATCTAGTCCTATTAATAAATATAAAAGCGGTTCCGATTCTATATCTGCTACATCCGATGAAGTTTTAAGATTATTCGTCATACCGCAATATTTCGAAAGAAATGAAAATCCTAAAAAAAATAATATGATATTTGATAATTTGGATATGATCTAATGTTGGTTGATGATTAACAGATCGCCATTACCAGCAGAGCGATATACTATGGATTTTGGTAAAAAGGGATATAATAGATTATATGAATCTTTTCTGGAATCATGTCTCAATAATCTAAACACAGAAACCGGTTGTATGGTAAACTACTCAGATTTTGGTAAATTATATCCCATAATTCATTTTGATTTGTCAAATCATGTAAACTATACCACTCTTGAAAATTTGAGAATAGAATTCAATTGGAAATTAGAAAATGAAACAACCAAAGAATATGTATTTTACTATATTTTAGAAGTAAGAAAGAAATGTATATTAAATATGAATAAAAAAGAAATTACTATGATTAAAACGTTAGGAGAATAACATTTTTTAGTCTTTATAAATGGCTGTTTATTATCCACCGTATGATAATCCTGTACGAAAAGGCGCTGTAGGACCTCCAGGGATCGGTTTTAAATTAACGCCGGATGGAAATTTCGATATGGGTAATAAGATATTAAAAAATGCTTCAGATCCAATCGATGATTTAGATTTAACCACTAAAAGTTTTGTTTTGAATAAAATAGAAAATAATCATTTTGAATTAAGAGATTTTATAGAAAAAAATAATACTAATTACGATAGTAATTTTTTAACCTTCACTGAAGAAACGGGTAAGAGAATGCAAGAACTCGATGAAAATACTTTACATCTTATCGAAGGAAAAGCTTACGACGCCAAAGGAAAAAGAATAGGAAACGTCGCAGATCCAAAAGATGATAAAAATGTTGTGAATAAACGATATTTAGAAAAAAATGCATTAATATTAAAGAATGATAAATTTGATGCAAAAAATAAAATAATTACCAACATTCCAGAACCCGAAAACGATAAAGACATAGTCAATAAAATATATGTAGACAGTAAAGATACCTGGCTTACTGTGAAGGATTTTCAGATTTTTACAGGAAAAGAATTTTCCAAAGTAAATTTCGATTTGATGAGTTCTAAATTACTGGATCAAGATATGCGATTATCTACAGATATGCATTTGAAAATTACTATATATTTAATATATAATAGTTTAATCGGCAAAAATAGGGCTACAGAGATAGAACTAAAAATTAAAGATAAAATAATTTTAAGCGGAGAAATGTCTGATGATTATTCCTTAACTCGTTTTGATTATGGAAAAAGTGGTGACATGATTACATTTTTGATAAAATCCAAAAGTAATTTTCCAGTTACCTTAAAACCTTGGATGCACATTGAAAAAATTCCTTTTTAAAAATATTTCATTATTAAATGGATATCAACTGGGACGAATTTTCTAAGACGAAAAATTTATCCGAAGATGTCCTTCGAAATTTGAAGGATAAACTCAATTGGAAGTTAGTTTGTATATATTCAGTATTATCCGAATGTTTTATGGAAGAACTCATAGATTATATCGAATGGAATGTTATATGCATTTTTCAAAAACTTTCGGAAAAATTTATAGAAAAATATAAAGAAGAATTAGACTGGAATTTAGTTTGTAAAAATCAGAAGCTGTCTGAGGAATTTATATTAAAACATTCGAATTATATAAATTGGGTTGTTATATCTCAATATCAAACCTTAAGTGACGAATTTATTCAAACCTATCATGAAAAATTAGATTTACATAAAGTATCTCAATTTCAACAGCTTGCAGAAAATACTATGTGCACATTGGAAGAAGGACTTAATTGGCTATTAATAACCCGTTTTCAAACATTTGGTGAAAGATTTTTAGAAAAGTATATGCATAAACTAGATTTTTGTAATCTCATTGAATATAAGTTTGATCAATTACCAGATAATTTTTATAACGATAAATGGAAAAAAATTCTTTCCGTTCAACTGGGTGAATTAAATAAAAAATTTGGCCATTATTATGAAGAAGAACTACCGAACAGAGAAAAATTAATGGATGAAATTTTCGAATTAAAAAATATTTTAATACGATTTATTAATGAATTGAGACAACTTTTGAATAAAGACGAAAAATAAAAGTGTTTATAAAATTGCTTCGATATAAAATGGTGTTGGCTCAAAGATTAGACGATATTATAATTCATAAACATAAAGATTTATTTGTCGAATTATCGCAATGTAAAGAATTTTACACATTTATTTCATTATATATCAATAAAATTAATTTTCATTTAAGTGAAAAAGTTATGAAATTACCCATTGAATTTATAAGAAAATTTAAAGATAAACTTGACTGGGATTGTATATCACAGAATGAAAAAATATCAGAAGATTTTATTAGAGAATTTCAAGATAAAGTTAATTGGCATTATATATCGTTTCGTCAGACACTATCAGAAGATTTTATTAGAGAATTTCAAAATAAAGTTGATTGGGAAGGAATATCCTTTCGTCAAATATTATCCCATAATTTTCTAAAAGAATTTGAAGATAAAATTGATTTGGAATGGATAATATATATAATTGGTTTTTAAATAAAATTTCAATTTTAAGCCAAAGGATTATATCCTTTATTTGACGAACTTTCTGATAACACAATAATCAAATGGATTCTACTCAATACCATTTATTGAACTATGAAAGTATCAAAATAATATTCACATTAAAAAACATATGATAAAAAGCATTTAACTTTTATTTCAGATTTCAATGTAATGCAATTGATAATAATATTATACAATGCAGCTCTTTGCTTTTCCTATCAAGACTATCCTAGAGGAAGATTGTTCATTACCATTTGGTAGACTAAGGGCGTCAGGCAAAATTTTTCATCACTACAATAATTAAATATTAGCATTTAAAATTGATAAATATTTCATCTCAATTGATTACGTTATTATTTATAATCATGATTCTTTATTCCATAACACTTTCTTAAAACTTCGTCTTTACATAATTTAGTAGAAAAAATAAAATATCCAACCAATGCAAATCATGCAATATTTTATCATCATTTGCTCCATAAATCGTACTAAAATCGTTACATCCTCGATATTTAGACAGACAAACTTTTTGATGAAAATCTTACAAAAATCCTTAAATATTTGCGTTTAGTGGAATATAAAAACTGTTCCAGAGTCGGTACCATATACTACTAAAGGGTCATTTTTTTACAGTGAAGATGTCTGAAAATAAGCTTTACGTGAAATAGTGAAACAAATTCCCTAAGTTTTCAACCAAAAATGCTGATTCTCCCCAAAACGCTCCCCAAGAACTACTTGTCGCCAAAGAATTGCCCTGAAGGTTAAAAATTCTCCAAAATGGGGACGGAATCTCTAATCTGGTAACATTGGTCATCAGTCTGGCCACCCATTTTAACCCAAAATTTCAAATTCACACAGGAAATTTTGTAAGAAGGATTTTTACTCTAGGTGATCGCTAAATGCAGAGGCGCCAAATTATATGGGCCCGTGGGGAGCAAGCCCACCCAATAATATGATCGCTGCGCCTACACTATTTCCATTGGTTTATTTTTATTTATTTAATCACAGGAATAAAATTAGGTTTAGGTTAGGAAACTATAAAGGGCATCCATTGGACTTACAGGGGAACTGAATTGTGGATATGCAATTAAATTTCTCAAATGACACATATTTTCTGATATTTAGAGTCAGATCTGCATTGTAGTTTAATTTCATTTTATGTAATATTTAATAGACTTCATTTGAACAGTTTTAAGTTATAGTTATTTTTTAAGTTAAATTTTTTATGCTTTTCATAACAAATATTAATGTATTTATAGGGTAAATTACGTTAGTATAATTTAGTTAAATTATAATAATTTTATATTTCACTTCGAAAAACCATAATTTGATTTCGAATTATATACTCTTTGTTCATTTGCTCCTCCTCCACCCTTCTCTACACACACACGCAGTAAGCATGAAAAATTATATGTTACCTTACTGAAAATTTTTTAAGCCCACCCAATATTTAGAGAAGTTAGACGTTACGGGCTAAATGTCTTTCATAAATCAAAGCATAAAATACTTTTCTTTATTTTTGATATGAACTTAAAATTACTGAACAAAATTGGAAGACAAACTGTCAATCCTGTATTAGGTTACTCAGATTTTCTTTAAGAACAAATATTACATTAACGGCTTTCCTGATTTGCCCGTAAGTCATTTGGACAACATGCTTTTACCAATCATGATTTGCTCCGACCACGAGCGGACATGGGTATTTCATTCGTGATTTATTATTCTCACCAGTAAATTTTTACTATAAATTTTTACATTAGGCTTCTTCCATACGAATGTGTTTGTCTGTTACATACTACAATTTTTGGCTACCAGTATTTTAGAGCGAAAAAAAGTGATTTATTTTATCGAACATATTTCATCAAGTGAATAAGGCAGAGCGAGTTTTTCGAAAAAAATGGTGGCCAACAAGTATAACGATTTTCACTGCGTAACAGACAAACAAGCTCGCATGGAACTAGACATTATTTAATCCAACCATTTTTTCTGATATAATTAGAAAAGTTTTCTGCTTTGTAAAACCGGTGATAACGCATTATGAATTCTGTGAAAGACATGAAAAAAAATAGGCATTATTCAAAAGTATTTTTCAAAAATATTGATCAATTACGTGATTAACGGATAAAATTTTTCCCAGTTCATTCAAAAAGGACATTTCAAGTTCATCACGTAACGTTTTCACGGCTACAACATTATTTCCTAAATATTGAACAATTTTTGCGAAACAACATTATAACTTAAATAAAAACTTTAAAGGGATACTCTTTTATAAATAATTAAAAAATATATACATGAAACATTCCTCAATTCAATTTATCTAATTCAATGTGCACTGATTTATTTTAAAGTAAACCACCCTATTTTAAACACATGAAAACTTATAAGCATATCTAAAGAATTAAAGATGTTTTCATTTCAAAGATACTTTTAACATCCATGAACATGCTACATAAATATAAAATAAATAATATTCTTTTAAACAACTTTTCTAAACTGAAGACTTAACAGTTTGAAACATCTTGCCAGAACCGAAACAATTAATTCAATTGTTTAACTTTAAATTAATTATCTTTTATTTACTTTTCAAAATAGTAAGGAACAAGAAGAAAAGAAATAGCACAGAAAATTGTCTCTTTTCTTAAGTTGCACTTCTTAAAACTGATGAACAGCATCTGAGGCTAGAATTAATTATTTTAACGGTATATATTTAGAAACTCTACTTTCAAATTTGTCCCACTGGATAAATGACGAGAAATTGTGTTAGATTTTTAAAAATTACTACTGCATCGTTAAATGTATTTGTCTTTTTGTGCTTGACTTCATTATCGAATATTTCGATTGAAAGAACTGCGTTTACTTTTCAGTTTGTGTTGAGAGTTACATTTTTGTAAAAAAAAAATATCCATTCAAGATATTTTGGTTGATAACACAGTTTTATAACATCGTAATTTTTGTGATATTATATAACAACATATTACATATCAAATGTGTTTAAATTGAAGAATCTATAGATTCTCGGATTTAGATGTAGTAAATGTCGAAGGTGAGTGTCTGATTATTTTAAACTATTATATCAATTCATTTAATATAAATATGAGATTCAATATACCAGAAAATTCTTAGTCATAAATTCAGATTGCACGGGATCAGATATAATATGCTTTATATTTTAAGGAAAATCGATACTTGTATTTTTTGCACAAACTACCGTTTTTTTAGTACTTAATTGATCTAGAGATCTAATAGGTAATTATTTTTTTAAACACATTATACCACTTACTTTGAATACAATTGCAATAGTATTATAAAAATCCACAGAAAATAATAATCAAGAAAAAATAGTATAAACTAAACAAAGAATTGTGTTAAATAATAGAGACAAAGCCCGTAATCTCTTCTATTAGATATTTAACAATTCTTACTGACCAGCAAACCCATATAAAAAAAAATTTGATTGTTAAAAATATGAAGTTTAATCGGACTTTAAAAAACTAAAAATCACAATTGATTTAATACACAAAACATTTCGATTTACAATAAAGTCTCTAATCAGTGTAATTTTATACGGTAATTAAAATGTTTTCCAAACATGTTTACAGATAAAATATATGCAGAAAATGAAGCAAAAATATGAGGGATCGTATTCATATATCCATAATCAGTGCAAATATATAATACACAGTACGTTACGTACTACTATATTTGGATAAAACATCGACGATCGCTTTCAGAATTTTCAAACTATGTTTTGGATACTTTCACAAAAGTTGCTCTGTACATTTATCTAACACAATATGCGAATGAAATTTTGATAGTCTTCAGGAATGTGCAAAAATGTATATATATTTAGTAAACCCATTTATTTTTCATACAATTTTTATTATTCTTTAATTCTGATTACAGCATACTGTGTACAATATTCTTTGTCATTTTTTTAAGAATAACATTATTTTAATATTAAGAACTCTTCAAATTATCATAAAAAAAACCTTGGAAATATATGGAACTTTTTTATAAAAAAATTAAATTCAGTATGAGTATATATGTTATCCACACAAGAATTAACACAGTTTATTACAATAAGCCACTTTATCGCAATCCACAGTTTGAACGCTTTTGCTACATTAGTTTTGTCAGGGTTATCCAAAAGATATTCGTTCTTTTTCAATCTGTTGATGGTCCCGTATGGTATTTCTAGAAAAAATATTCACAGTAATGTATGACTTATAATATTATGCGTCCACACCTTGAGTTTCAGGAAATTCCTGATGTATTTTCCTAGATATTTAACAAAATGTTTATAATCGCAAGTAACCGGTCAGCTTTCTCCGTATTGTGCATATATATATGTGTGTATAATGTTTTTAGATGGGGTGTTTTGGGGTGCCTGCGGTGATATAATACGGTTCGTAAGGATCTTTGATATTCATGATCAGGAAACTCTTTAAAATAGGTATTTTCGTATTGGAAATCTCCGATTTAATAAAAGGAATTTAAGGGTGTTTGAACTAGATTTACTTTTCTATAATATATATTGGTATACCCTTGGAAAATAATGATATTTGTACGAGCCATGATATAGTGAAAAGTTACGAAGAAAATTTTTAAAGTCGCGCAATTGTAACGTCGGCACTAGGTAGTATTCCCTACGAAATCTACCTAAAATACGAAACACTATGCCACTTTGTTTTTAAATAGATTTCAGTAGTAAATAAATTTAAGTTTCTAATTAAATAAATTAAAAAAATTAAGTTGTATGATTTATTATGTACCGTATGCAGTTTAGCATTACAAAAAAATAACAAAAATAATACAAATTTCCTAATAAGATAGGAAATGAATCAATTTAAAAATTAAACAATAATATTTCTATACAACGGTTGAAACTAAATCAAAATCTTTAAAAATTGTACTCTGGTCAAAACTAACAAATCTCCAGACGAAGTCTGTTATACGCAGTATATAACAAAGTATAAATAATGAAACAAAGAGAAAAAGAAATTATTTTGTCCGGAATTTATGCATTCCCTTAAGGTAAAGTATTTGAAATTAATGAATGGCATAAGTACCCAAACATCATTCTTCTAATAGAAAATATTTAGAAACTTTATTATCATAGTAGTCCCAGTAGACAAATAAAACAAAATATCAAAGAGACAGCTGAATCACTAGACCGATGTCGACTTCGTTTGATTTTGTGCAATTCTGATTAAATGAATTTATTTATATATGTAGATATATATATTACATATATATATAAACTTTTTAGATAGGAGAGGTTTTGGATTCTTGGGGGTCATGCAAAGAAATGCTATGAAGGAATTTTTAAAAAGTCGCACCATTGTAACAGCTGCAATAGGTAGTATTTCTTACAAAATCTACCTAAAATGCAAAACACTATGCATTTTGTTTTAAAATAGTTTTCAGAAGTAAATTAATTTTGTAAATATATAAAAAATTAAAAATGTTGTTCTGTAATTTATTATTATGTATCATGAGCACTTACCGAAACTTAAAGAAAACAATAATTTTTCAAAGAAATGGAAAAGAATCAATTTAAAGAGTAAACAATAATATTTCTAAAAAGAGATTGAAACTAAAATAAGATTTATTATTATGTATCATGTGCACTTCGGCTTTAAAAAATCAAAGAAAAACAATAATTTGTACAAAAGATGGGAAAAGAATCAGTTAAAAAGAGTAAACAATAATCCTTCAATACAACGACTGAATCTAAAATAAATTCTTTTAAAAAATATTTTAGTCAAAATTAACAAATCTCCAGATGAAGTCTGTTGTACGCAGTATTATAACAAAGCACAAAAAATGAAACTAAGAGCAACAGAAATTATTTACTCCGGAACTCATGCATATTCCCTTAAGGTAAAATATTTGAAATTAATGAATGGCATACGGAGCTAGACTTCATCTTTCTAATGGAAAATATTTAGAAATGTTATTATCATAGCAGTCCCAGTGGACAAATAAAATAAGATCTCAGAGAGATTGCAAAAACACTATACCTTTGTTGACTTTTTTTTATTTTTTTCGCAATTCTGATTGAATGATTTTTTTATGCAATTCGAAATAATTTTAGCATTCTCTAACCACTTAACTGAACAATATATTTTTTAAACTTTCAAATGATACCAATTATTTTGATGACTTTAACAGATTTTTTAATCTACTATCCCCAGTTTTTCAAACAGTAATTTTTGTCTGAAAATTCTCGGGTTAAATAGCGTAAAATTCACAATGAAAATTTCTGGCGAAAATAATAAATTATGATTGGACTATGGATCCCTGTACATGGCACGGACAAATCACAATTGGCTTAAACTCGTTGCCCGTATGACGAGAAAACATGGAATGCGGTTAATAAGAACTAAAATAACTAACGGTCTTCAAATTCTAAATATCTATAAACACTGGAATTTGTATAAACATTTATTCATGCATACAAATGCAAGTATACACATACATAGTTATATACGATTGCACATATACAGGGTGTCCCAGCTATGATGCTACAAAGCTATGATGCTACAGACAAGTAGGGAAAACGTAGATGATTCGACGTGGAATTACATAAAAGTGCCAGTTCGAAAAAATGTCTTCCTGACCCAGTAAGTGCATTGAAAATGTTATTAATCGCCACCTTTTTCAAAACTCTGGATTCTTGATTGTAAACATTTCTTTGAAATAGTAAAATTCCCTTTGTTTTAAACTTGAATAATATGTCATTAAGTAAAATATATTTTATCATTTCAAAATAGTGGTGTCAATCATGAAATTGGGATTAAAACAAGGTAGCCAACTCCCAGTTCTAGAAATGCGAAAGATCAGCTTTGTCTGACAGAGCCTTTTCAGAGAATAGTGTTGTCAATGGATTTTTTTTTAGTTCGGATTTCTTGATTGGCACCAGTTTTTCAAAATAGTAAAATTCAGCTTATTCAATGCACATTAATTAAGGCGAAAAGAACGGGAAGTACCAAACAAAAAATTTACATTTTTTAAAATTAGCCCTTTGGCAACACTGTCAACGCCCGTACTTGGTCAGTAAGAAATATGCGACCCGGTATTCCTATGTGATTCCGAGTCGTCTAAGTACACCCTACCTTCCGTCAAAGTTTGCAACATCTTAGCTAGGACACCCTGTATATATTTTTGTGTGTTTTACATATATATATATATATATGTGTCTGTTTTTATGCTTGTGTAATCGTGTATTGATTAGAATTGTTTTCATCTTCAGGCAGAATTTCTGACAAAATATTGAATATAATTGAGGAAACAAATAAATTTCTAAAAATACTAAAAATGCAGAAAAATTATGCTTAGATTTCATTCATAAAGCATATAAATATGTACATTTTATTTATATAAAGTGATCTGAGCGGATCATAATATTTAAAATGTTGACACAATACTTATTATTAAAATAGGGGTTGTTTATACAAATATTAATCATATTAAAATAAAATTATATTAAACAAATTGTAAAAAGGTCATGTATTAATCTTCATGTGCAATGTATAACAGAAAATTTTGTGTATCTTATGTGTCTAACTTCGGAGCACTTTTTTGAATTTTTTTTTTTTTATTAAATATACATTTTAGCTAAAATATGGATTAAAACTATGAATTCAAATAAAATTGTAATACATTTTAAATTAACTTTCCAGGTTTTGCAATATTTAATCAAATTTTAGTAATTAATTGCGTTTATGTCAAACCTTTTGTAACGACTCTGTTCAATATTTTTTCCTAACAATATAATAGAAAACCATTTGCCTGTGATATAAAGCAAATGACTTGCAATATCTTTTAAATTTAATAATAATTGCACCAAATTTTGAATACAAAAATGATTCCTTTTATTTAAAAATATGAATTTTCCAATAAAAACAGCTTGGAAATTAATATATATGTATTTAAAAGATATATATTGGTTCATAAAATATCCATTTGGACCAGGAACATATAACCAAATTTTATTTCAATATCTTTAAAATATTTTTAAAAATGAGGTTTCTTGTAAAATTAAACAATGAAAAACACAGTTTTGCAGAAACTCAAGTTAAGATTTTAATACAGTACAAAATATTACCTGCACGTACATATAACGTCTGAATTTATAAAGGTATTAAAAAATTTAATAAAATGAACTTAGACAAACTTGAATAAATTAAAAAAATTAAAATTTATGTACAAAAAGTAAAAATACAAAAAAAAACATTAAAAATACAAAAAGTAAATGTTTCGCCTTGATACTCACAAGTCATTCTCAGTACAAATAAATATCCATAATATAACATACAGTATTTGTTATTGATTTGTTCCATTGTTATGCAATAGATATTTATTTGTACTGATGATGTCTTGCGACCATAATAGCATGCATGGTCACAGCGACGTCACTGTGAGTCTTTGGTTACATCAAATCTGTGACCAAAATGTCACCACTCAGTGACATCACATTGTGACTGAGATGGGACTTTCTTAAAAATGTTTAGAAATTTACAAATATCCTTCAAAATATGTTATTTACTTTAAAAAACATGTTTCTGGCAATTTAAACATCGTCGCTTTTGTTACAGTTTCGTCGCAATGTTAATGTCAAATAAGTCACTAATGACACATTTTTCAAAAATTTGTCACATTTGTGAAACGTCACAAAAGGCGGCCATAACGACTTCACATTTTAGTCACTGTGACTTCACATCGACAATCGATGGTCACAAAGTCACAATGTGACTTCACAACGACGTTGCAGTGACGTCACCATGCTTTACGGGGAATGGCTTGGCAAAACGTTTATATTGTATTTTTCAATGTTTTTTAGCATTTTATTTTTTGTACATAATTTTTTTAATCTATTAAATCTATTTTAGTTTAATTTATTTAATCTTTTAATCACGTATAATGTTTTATATTTTGTGTTATAACTTAAATTCTAACTATCACTCAACCAAAAGTAAAGCATTTTTGGAATTCTAAATGCCTGAAATTTAGTTTTAAAAATGCAAAAAAGGGCAATTTGAGAGTAAAAACATGCCTTAAACTTGAAACCTATAAAATATAATGAATTACAAATGTGCAGAAGAAGCGAACTTTTCATATTATCAAACAGAAAAGGAATCAAAGAGAATTCGATAAATGATTACACAGGAATTTCTAGATGTAAGCTATTTGAAATTCACAAACAGTATCTCAGGTTGAAATCATGATTTTAAAGATTTATATTTTGAAACACTGTTTTTAAATCTTACCCATGGGAGAAATTATTAAAAATAAAGTTGGAACTAGAAGTGATTACGTGACCATTAAATTTGCTTCTATTGTTGAGCTATTTTTTTTCTGAAATGACATTGGGGAATGAAAAGCAACTCATTTTTTCATTAATGGTATTTGAGTAAAATTAACAGAAAATGCGATGCTTCGTAATAAATTAATTAATTAAAAGATAATCAGCCAATTTAGAATAAAACTGGTAGCTTCATTCTACTTATGCATATATAATTATACATATACATAACCTATATGTCTTCATATCAGATGCGCCTTACTTTAAGTACTAGAAAATTAATAAAAATGTATTGATGCACGGTGTATGTCGGATATAGAAATAAAAAGTTAAAATCTATGTAATTGTATATATGATACACTCTCAATTTGCATTTTCCTAATTATTTCTTTGCGTTTCTACAAATTATCATATCATTTTTTAGCAAAAGTGTTGGTTGTTTCCAACTATTTCTTTAAATAGTGTTTTTTTTTTGGGGGGGGGGCTATGGAAAGGAATGAGAATTAGAATAAGCATTATTACATTAATAAACATTCTAAATTATTGTACATTCTTTTTCCGCATTTTCTCTCGTTTTTGCTTATGTTCGTAGTTAATTGTTATCCTTTTCAATGTTTTTTATTGTCTCTTCATTATAGTTATCTCAAGAAGGTTTCACTTCGATAAATGCCAACGCGTAATACCACAATCAATTTATATTATAAAGTACAAACATGATAGTGTTGAACGTTGGCATTAGAGTGACGTTGGCAAATGCAAACGAATAAACTTAACACTTAATGCAATTTTTAAATATATCTCATTTTCAATTTTTACACTGTTAAATGAGACAATAAATACTTTTACATGTATCTTGTTTGAAAACTATACAACTATTTACTCACTTTTTAGGATTTTTAAAGTAATTTTCAAGGACGATTTTTTTAATGTAAATTCTTATATTATGTAGAAGATTACGACTGCTGAAATATTTTTTTTCGAAGAATGTTAAAGTAATTTTATAACTCGTAGAATATTATTTCATGTCAAATGATGAATTGGTATAATTACAAATTGCAATCGAATTTAGTAGGTCGTAGTGAAAATAATGATAAAGTTCCATTTAAGAGTTTTCTCGTAAAAATAAACAATCTGCTTTGGGCTGCAAGAGTTCATTTGACATCAAATTGGAGATAACAATTCCATTTGGTTTTAAAGTTTCAACTCCTATCGCGTCTTGTTATGCCTTAAACATCAGAATTAAGCTGCACAAGAATTAGAGAAGGACATCCACTTTTAAAAACAAACTCCTGCCAGTGACATAAAATTTTTAAGTCAAAACACGTATAAATTTTCAGCTGCAAGGTGGCATATTATGGTTTTATACTGAATCCCGTAGGAATCCCACAATCAATCGCAGACAAACCACCAAGTTTCAGAGATTATTTTCAATGAGGTGTGTACGAGGTTTTTCAATCATTGGAGAGTAAAAGAAGGCGCAAAGGGAATAGAGCACAAAAATTGGCTGGCGGAAATATTTCCATGTAACAAGACTGCGTCAGACAGACGCGAGAGAAATGCAATGAATGTGGTGTTAACGAATAATATGTTTAATATCTATATTATAAAGGTCAAACGTATCTGTGCGTAACGCATACATCATTTTGCGAATGGTTACACTTTCCCATGCAATTTCGGCTTTAATATTTTCGCAACTGAAAATTTTACGCATCTAAGCATCACACACTTAAAATTTTAACAACGTCGTGTAGAGAAAAAAATGCACTTTTAAACGTAATTTATTTAAAAGCTATAATGCAATTTATTTTTGAAGTATTCATTTTTTTGCAGTTTTAGTTTCAATTTTGTAACTGTGGCAACATGTCACTCTATTTTATCTTTAAATTGAAAAAAAGAAATTAAAACGTGTATAGGGGAGAGTAGGGATACTTGAGCATAGGGGATACTTGAGCATAGGGGATACTTGAGCCACCCCTATTATTTCTACAGTTGGTTAATTTTTCTTTCTAAAACTGGCAATATGGTAACATATTTATAGTTCTGAACATGTAAAAAAGAAATCACATACCTTGGTACCATTTTGAAAGTATGGTGATTAATAGTTGTTTTTCCCTACCTAAAGTAAATATTTAGATGCATGTTTTTTTTATTTTATTTATTTATTTTTTTTTTATTAAAAGTTTTGTTTAAATTGCAATTACATGGATAAATTTAATAAGTATAATTTCAATTGTATTTTGAATTTAAACTACCCGTAAAGCATGTTGGCGTCACTGCAACGTCGTTGTGAAGTCATATTGTGACTTTGTGACCATCGATTGTCGATGTGACGTAACGTGACGTCGATGTGAAGTCACAGGGACTAAAATGTGAAGTCGTTATGGCCGTTTTAGAGCTCTTTTGTGACGTTTCACAAAGTGGTTACAATGTGACAAATTTGTGAAAAATGTGTCATTTGTGACAAATTTGACATTAACGTTCTGACGAAACTGTGACAAAAGCGACGATGTTCAAAATGCCAGAAACATGTTTTTTAAAGTAAATAACATGTTTTGAAGGATATTTATAAATTTCTAAAGATTTTTAAGAAAGTCACATCTCAGTCACAACGTGATGTCACTGAGTGATGGCATTTTGGTCACAGATGTGATGTGACCAAAGTGACTCACAGTGACGTCACTGTGACCATGCCTGCTATTAGGGTAGTTCAAACAGCTGCATGCTTTACTTAGTAAAACTCTAATAAACAAAAATGGTGGTAATGGGGATACTTGAGCCATGGCTCAACCATCCCCACTAAGAAATTAGACATGGATGAAACAAACAAAAAATAAAATTGCGTCCTTATATTCACTAATTGATTTTTTTTTTCTTTAAAAAATAATGACTTAGAAAAAAAAATGTTTAAAAATGTATATTTTTAAATGAAAATATCCATTTTATTCTTCATTTTGACTAAAAAAATAGACTGTTTAGATAAATGTAAACATAGTTTTCAATTTAGTTTTTATTACATTAAAAAAATTAAAACTATTTTAAAAATCATAATCTCTAATACTTCAATCAGTCAGGTCCAACATATTAAAATATTAAGATTAATATTTTATAGTGAAATTGTAACATCATGTGTTAATGTAAGTTTTTGTAATCAAAGAAATGACTATTGTCACCAACAGAGGTCCCTACTGATTTACCATGTAGCTAAAAATAAAAAGATTTTGCGTTGATCCTTCGATCACCAGCTATAACGACAAAAAAATTCCCGTAAAGTATGGTGACGTCACTGCAACGGCGTTGTGAAGTCACATTGTGACTTTGTGACCATCGATTGTCGATGTGACTTCACGTGGCGTCGATGTGAAGTCACAGTGACTAAACTGTGAAATCGTTATGGCCGTTTTAGAGCTCTTTTGTAAAGTTTCACAAAGTGGTCACAATGTGACAAATTTGTGAAAAATGTGTCATTTGTGACTGATTTGACATTAACATTGTGACGAAACTGTGACAAAAGCGAAGATATTTAAATTGCCAGAAACATATTTTTTAAAGTAAATAACATGTTTTGAAGGATATTTATAAATTTCTAAAGATTTTTAAGAAAGTCACATCTCAGTCACAATGTGACGTCACTGTGACCGTGTATGCTATTAAGGATTATCGTATTACTAGCTTTGTTTTCTCAATTGGTTTTGAAGGACTTTATGTACCATAATTTATCATTCTGTAAAATATTTGTGCAAAAATAAAGCGAAAAATATTACTTTTGTAGGGTTTTTTCCGTACTGGCTCAAGTATCCCGTCCATGGGGATACTTGAGCCACGATGTAATAAAAAAGTAAAAATTAATTAGACATAGAAAAATAATTCAAAATTACTTGAAAGTGGTTTTCAGTTGAAGAAAAATTATCAAATTTTCATTTTCAATATTTTATTTTGCTCTAAGAAATTATAAAAAATTAAAAAAAAAAAAAAAAATTTAAAGTGGCTCAAGTATCCCCATCTTCCCCTACTATGTCAAATTTGTCGTCTGTGGTCGTATCAATTCGGATTTTTTTTTCATTCGCATACCAAACTTAAGTGCCTTAATTGACAACTTCATCATAATAACTAATCTTTATTATAATTTGCCAATTGCATATTCAATTAAAGTTTAAATTTACTAATTTGGACAAATGAGTTTTATAGAAATTGTACTTTGTTAATTTTAGCTTAAAATAATATTTGTTTGAAAAATTATACTGACCAACATAAGATGTTTTATATTTATTATAAATCAATGAAATAGTTCCTTCTTAAACATTTTCTTTAGTCGAATTTCGACAGGTTCCGCCTCGTAAGTAAATAATGGTACTAAGAAACAAATATCAAATTTCTCAAATTATGAAAGAATAAAATAAATTTTTGGATTTTAAGGATAAGCATTGCTTTTAGCTGATTAAGGCTTTCAGAATAAGAAATTAAAGAATGTGTGAATTAAAAACATGGAATTAAAATATAATTGAAATAGTAAGATATTATTTTAAAAACTGGGGAAGTGTTTACATATAAGAATTTCTTATAATTTAATTAAGGTAAAATGACGATTATTTTATTATTAGATTTATATATATGTATCTATCTATCTATATCTATCTATATATATATATATATATATATATATGTGTGTGTGTGTGTGTGTGTGTGTGTGTGTGTGCAGCTTTCACTTTTATATTATAACCTTTTGGATCCGGGGCTACACTCTTTGTATTCACAAAAAGTTACAGCAAATTTTCTTTGCATGTTTAATGCGCCCGTGCGTGAAGAAGATGAAAAAGATAACAGGGGAAGAATTTGCACTGAGAAAATTTATATATTCATGCAATGCTGAGTTGAGCCTTGCTGCTACTTTCATAGTAGCAGAACGTTCTCATTGCGCCTGACGGAGAAAGAGTAAGATATTTCTAAAGGTCTAACGTATTTAAAATTCTTTGATGCTTTTTTAAAATGTTACTTTAATTTTTATTTAAATATTTTTAATGTACAATTCCCGCATCATTTAAGTTTTTTATAATTTTTACAACTGACTGCAACAAAATAAAATTTCGTAATTTTAGTAGCTGCTTTACAGTTACGTATTTTTCTTGCTTTTTCCATCTATTTTTTTCAGATTATGCACGATTTACATTATTATAATGTAGCAAAAATAAATAAAAATATTTTATTTTGGTATATTTTTCATTCTTTAATTAGTTAATATTTACTAAAAGTTTATATACACACATATGTATACATAAAACATGAATTTTTAAAACTAGTTTTCTCCTAAATTTAATATAACTTGTTATGTCTATCAAACTATTCTATTGGTAAACCTACATTTAAAAGAAATACAATCTGCAAAAAAATTAGTTTTATCGTATATTTATGACATTGTAATATTTTTTGCAATGAAAATCAATGCAGCAGTTAGAGGTTTTTCGTAATTTCCCTAAATTTGATTTTCTAGATGATTTGAGGTTTGAAATTCACATTGTCCTGTACACGTGTGTCTCCTTTAACTATTGTTATAAAAAAGCCATTTTCTTAAATATTAGGAAACTAGTTAAAAAGAGTAAGCTATCAAACTAAATTATCTTGCAAAGACATATATCTCAATGTCCATTTTTTGTGAAAATTAGTAAATGAAAAAGTTAATTTTAGTACAAAAAATTTCACATTCCAAATTTTGTAAATACAGCTAAGCACTGTAGACAAAATCTGTAAAGTTACTTAACCTATTTTGGAAAATTTCTTGTAAACGATTACCTATTATTTGAATTTTTGCTGTTAAAAGGTTCTAGAAATCCCAGTTTCCTAGAAAAAAAACGTAGTCACTTTGCAGATTTGTTTTACAGTGTACATATTTTTTTCTTATTTAAATTTATGAATTGATAAAGTTAAAAAAAATCTTTAATTAATAATGAAAATTCTTAATAAGTGTACACATTTATAATATTTAACATTAAAAATTAATTTAAAACAACTCTTTAAATCATAATGGTTATCAGTAATTGAAAGATTTTAAAGAAAAAACCTAGGAATTAAAAAAAAATATATTTAAATAAAAACTATTAAATACAAATCTCAAAACAGGTTTTTTTTAAAGAAAAATTAAGACAAGAAAAACCGTAACAGAAAGGTGATAACAAAAGAATTTGTCGAACCTGCGAAAGTGAACTACTTGAAGCTGATAAATAACATCTCAGGCAACAATTCATCATTTTAATGGTATATTTTTAGAAACTTTATTTTCAAATCTATCCCAAGGGATAAATTAAAAGAAATAAAGTTAGTATTTTGAAGTGATTTCGGAGCCACAACATTTATTTTCTTATCATCGACCTCTTTTTATTTGACGATATGCAAATGTGAGATTGAGTATACACTTAAAACATTTTTTAACTATTTGGAAAAAATAGTTGTTGTTCTCGGTAGAGAATTGGCAAATCCAAAGTATATCTGAATCTTTTTATTGGTTGAATTCCGCAACTTATTTTATTTTATTTGTTTCCTGATAGGTACAAATTTAATAGCCAAAAATGGAATACTTTTGTTTTTGTTTTTCTTCGTTTTCTGATTGGTCCAAATTTAATCTCCAAAAACGGAATACTTGATGGCCACGGTGGCAAAACAAGTAATAAAAACTTTCAATAAAATTAATAGTTTTAAAACAAATTGTGATAGAGATTTCAAACAAATCTCGTTAAAAATTGCATTTTCTCTCTACACAACGGTGTAAAAATTTTAAATTTGTGATGCTTAGATGCGTAAAATTTTCAGTAGCGAAAATATTAAAGCCGAAATTGTATGAGAAAGCGATGTTAAGAAGTTTAAAAATTTGAGCTGAGCTTTTTGCTTTTAAACTGAGATACTACAAATTTACATATTCCTTCTAACCGCGACATAACTGTAGAATCCGAGAAATTCACACACGCTCTAGAAAGTTAAAGAAAAAGAGAGGATAGATGTCGCTTTCACGCTTACACATGTTAAATCCTTGCCGTCACGATCTCAAAAATGCTAGAGTGCCTTTATTACAAAGGTCACTCCCTCACAGGCTTACGTAATGTATGGCTCGTTACAATCATCCTAAAAATGATGTTTATAATTATTATTAATGTTAGTGTATAATTTCTTTAAAAATATCATTTTCCAAATAGTCGTTGTAATGAGTTAAATTATAATTTTGCTTTTTTTTGGGAGGGGTAACTTTTTCTTGAGCAAGGCTTTCTCCTCTAAAGATGTTAATGACAAAACGGATGTTAACACCTCCAAAGATGATTTGTCTTACACCACCATTTGCGAACATGTATTTATTTATTTACTTATTAATCATACGCTTTTTTTACGTATATTATTAAGCAAAATTACATAATTTTTTTTCTGTCATTTGGAGGATTAGGTATTAAATTTAAGTCTTACTAGGGAAGTGCACGAAGTGTGAGTCACCGATTTTGACAAAAGTGGTATTGTTGGAAAGATCTCATCGAGAGCAGCAAAAAACTTAATGGAACTACCCGTCGCAAATGAGTCGTTATTGAGATATCCGACAATATATGTGACGCAACTAGCGCATACTTAATGGGACACCGTAAAAAATTTTAGTCTCAATTTTAACTAAAGTGGAATCGTTGAAAAGATATCCTCGTGAGGATTAAAAAACTCAATAGAATCACCCGTCGGAAATGAATTGTTTTCGAGATATCCGACAATTTGTGTCACATTTTTAATGACACACTTCTAGGAAACTGCATTAAGTGACAGGAATTGTCTGATTTCACGAAAATCGCTCATTTCAGATGGTTTGTTCCTTTGAGTTTTTTACTTCTCACAATGATATCTTTGCAAAGACACCATTTTCATTATAATCGAGAAAACATTTTTTTTGCGGTCCCCCATTAAGTGTACACTAGTTAAGTGACATAAATTGACGGATATCTCGATAACGGCTTATTTGCGACGTGTAGTTCCATTGAGTTTTTTACTGCTCTCGATGAGATCTTTCCAACGATATTACTTTTGTCAAAATATGTGACTTATACTTTTTGCTCTTCCCTAGTTAATGCAGTTTCCCAGAATTATGCATTAGGAATGTGACACAAATTGTCGGATATCTCGAAAACAATTCATTTCCGACGGGTGATTCCATTGAGTTTTTTAATCCTCACGATGATATCTTTTCAACGATACCACTTTAGTTAAAATCGAGACTAAAATTTTTTACGGTGCCCCATTAAGTATGCGCTGGTTGCGTCACATATATTGTCGGATATCTCGATAACGACTCATTTGCGACAGGTAGTTCCATTGAGTTTTTTGCTGCCGTCGATGAGATCTTTCCAACGATACCACTTTTGTCAAAATCGGTGACTCACACTTCGTGCGCTTCCCAAGTTAGTACAATACAAAAATACTCCTAAAATTGACCAAAGGGGAAATACATAATCAAACTTTTGTTTAAATTAAGAACAGATGACAGATTCCAGATATATGCATATAAAGGTATCTTATATTTTTCAATTTCATTTTTGATTTAAAAAAAAAGATCAAAATGTATATATGCGCGCTCTACTTAAATAAAAATTGAAGGATTATACATTAATAAAAGAAGGTATGATTGTACTAATTATTTTTTTTTAGTTTAATGTAAATATTGCAATAATTAAAATGGTATAACAATAGTTATATACGAAAAATAATTCTTAAGTCAGATTATATGAAATATATAACCTCGTACAAATAAATAAATATTTTATTTTGGACATGTGAAGTGTATTGAACTGACGCATACAATTTCATTCATGCAATAGAAAAGTATAATCTCATATCCTGAAATATATACATATTCTAGTTCAATTTTCAGTTGAAAATTATTAGTGTTTGACTTTTTTTTTACTTTTAACTTTTAATGTTGAAAATTCTTGAATAATATGGGGCATAATATAACCTTATTCGAAATTTCAAACTCATATGTATATTGAAAACAGATAACCCAATTTCATACACATGGTCTTCCTAGAATTTAGTATTACAGTATTAAGTCTGTTTCGAAAACGTTTCATGCGATAAATTCTATTGGCAACTTTATTGAACATTCAATCAAATCTAAGCAGCTTTTCAGAATAAACTGTTAAGAATAATCATTGTGACGAATAGCGAAATTCATAGCAAATCACACTAAAGTATAATGAAAGATAGGGTATTTATGAATACACTTTTTTCATATTTTAGACAACATAAAAAAAGAGGTACATTATAAGTTAGTACAGAATTTGGTTCTTGGGTATTTCTTAATAAAAACTAAAATAGCTGGCTTTTTTTTACATTTTTACATCAATTCTTAATAGCTGGAAACTCTTTGCAAACGAATAAACGCCTGTATGCCGTATTTATGTATAGGAATAAATGCCTATAAAAACGAATAAATCTGGCCTTTTTTTACATTTTTACATCAATTCTCAATAGCGGAGAACTTTTTGCATTGAAAGCAAACGAAT
Organism: Maratus speculifer; assembly: GCA_964019185.1. Lineage (NCBI taxonomy): Eukaryota > Metazoa > Arthropoda > Arachnida > Araneae > Salticidae > Maratus > Maratus speculifer. Next base: position 151,427,736 of record OZ025302.1, read on the forward strand.
TCATTCTTGCATTTAAACTGAATCGCTCGTAAAATAGACGTTATTTTATATGCGGTGTATCGAACTGACGTATAAAATTTCATTCATGCAACAGAAATGTATAATCTCATATCCTGAAATATCGTCATATTCTAGTTCAATTTTCAGTTGTAAAATTATTAGTGTTTGTCTTGTTTCTACCTTTAGCTTTTAATGTTGAGAATTTGTGAATAATATGGGGCATAATGTAACCTTATTTGAAATTTCAAACTCTTTTGTATATTGAAAGCAGATAACCCAATATTCATACATATGGTCGTCTTAGAATTACATATTACAGTATTAAGTCTATTTTGAAAATGTTTTATGCGATAAATTCTATTGGAAACTTTATTGAACATTCAATCAAATCTAAACAGCTTTTGACAATAAACTGTTAAGAATAATCATTGTGACGAATGGCGAAATTCAAAGCAAATCACATTAAAGTATAATGGAAGATAGGGTATTATGGAATACATTTTTTTTTTCATATTTTAGACAACCTAATAAAATGAAGTACATTATAAGTTAGTAGAGAATTTGGTTCTGGGCATTTCTCAATAAAAACTAAAATATCTGGCCTCTTTTACATTTTTACACCAATTCAGTGTTGCCAGATTGTCGAAAGTCAATTACCCCAAAATTTCTGAAATTTTCCCCAAATCAGTGCTTTTTACCAAAAAAGTCCCCAAAATATTTTCTATTCAAAAAGGTAATCTTTAAACTTTCAATTTTCTACTATAAAATTTTTAAAACTAATTTAAACTCAAAAATTTTCCCCAAATAGGGCATTTTTTTGAAAATTTTCCCCATTTAATTTAAAAAAAAAATCGTTAAAAGTTATTACGTTACCTTTTTTTTTCAAGGTTTAGGCCATATCATATCAGTTGTGGTTTAAAATAATCTGAAATGATGTTGGCATCATCTAATTATAACTCACTTAAACTATAAAACATTATTTTCAATTTTTTGCCATCCATACTGAAGCACTTAATCGTTATTGAAAGCATCTTCCTTTTATCAATCACTGTGATTTCGTTATTCATAGAAGGAAAATAGCTGCTTTATTTAAACCTTTTACAGAATATGAGAAATTAACAATTTGCACATGCCCTGAAGATTCATTAATGTAAACATTTATACCATATATATGGGACTGCTACGGGCGACTACTTTTATATTTATTTGAACCACTTAAAACATTTTGCAGTATGTTTCTCTAGCAAATGTTGTCAATGCATATGTAAGAGTTTTTTGTTTTGAAAGTGTTAATGGAAAATAGAATTAAAATAGTTCCCTGTGACAGACTTGCGTTTAAGATAGCAGAGTTTTCATTCGAATTTCTTATAAAGAGAACTAAGGGGATTGCTGCATTCATTGAGCAATATTCAATTTATAAACGTAGTAATGTCAGTATAGCATGCAACTGCATGTCTTGTAAAAAGCTCTACTGGTTTTCAGAGAAGCACAAGTTAACCAGCCTTAGACAACAAAAAAAATCATAAAAATGTTTTTAATTCTGTTGTATATAGCTGGAATGTTCATATGTGTTTGTGTGCCTGCCTCCGATTACTCGGGAAATCTGCCGCACTTTGTGATCTGAAAATTCAGGTGAGGATAGACCAAGGCAGATCATGATGCACCTGTGATACATGCAAACTATAACATTGTAATCAATGAGCATAACCCCGAAAATAATAATTGATATCTTTGATTTCTGGATTTTATTTTCGTTTTCCAAATCAAAATCGATGTAAGAGACAAATCCTGTGTTGTCAAATGATGACTAAAAGTAAACTTTAAGTGAATGAGAGAAAAGAATTCCCCATGTTTTTCCCCAAAAATGTTGATAGTCCCCAAACATTTCCCCAAGAACCTGTTGTCCCCAAAAATTTCCCCATGAGGCTCAAAATTCCCCAAAATGGGGACAAAATCCCCAACCTGGCAACACTGCACCAATTCTTAATAGTTGGGAACTCTTTGCAAACGAATAAATGCCTGTATGCCGTATTTATGTATATGAATAAATGCCTATAAAAACGAATAAATCTGGTCCTTTTTTTACATTTTTACATCAATTCTTAATAGCTGAGAACTTTTTGCATTGAAAACAAACGAATACATTCCTGCATTTAAACTGAATCTTCGTAAAAAAAAAAAGTTACTTTCATCTGAGTTTGCAAAATGCATGAACGTTTCCAAAAACCGTGTGACCAAGAAAGAGATAAATTTTTATAAGTATTTAACTAAAATCTTTTTCAATAGATTCTTTGGAAGATTTTTAGATTATTTAATTCTTTTAAACTCTTAAATTTGTGATTGCGTTAGCTTAGGTTAATTGTTATTAAATTGATGTTTTAAAGGATAATTTTAGTTTTAGATCCACATTTTTGAACCTAAATTACTAAACATAGACAGGGTTCATACGCATCAGGGGATACCTGGGATTTTAGGTGGTTTTGCATCAGAAAATTCGTAAAGTACAGATTGGTATATTTAAAAATTGAATTTTTCACATTAAGTTAAGCAAATATTACTTTATAAACATTCTGGTAAAAGATCCTTGAAGCGTACGACTCTGCTACAGGATTAATTTCAGAAAAAAAAATATTTTTTCTGTCATTTACAATGTTCTTTTGTTTTCAAAAAAACTTTGAGTAAGTATTTGTATAGGAAATCTCAATAACGGACACTCCCAAATAGCGGACAACTCTATTTAACGGAAAGTTTACCGATCCCCACTCCCAAAATCTAAAATTTTGTATGTTTAATCTCTAAATAACGGACATTCCGAATAGCGGACAGTAATTTTTCGATAAAGTATGAGAAATGGTTTTTCAACGAAGAAAAAGGTAAAAAAAAACAACCTCTAAATTTGTCAGGGCAATGTGTCGAAATTTTGTGATCACAGATAAATGTAGAGAGTGGGCCGGATCCCACCCGGGCCTTCCCTTCCACGTCCAGTATTAAATTCAGGAGATGGCCCGAGATACATTACCTCATGGATCATCATAATGCGCCCCACTCCCCCCCGGAAGATTTGAAATTTTATGCATTTAAGAAGTGGCAAAATACAGTCAGCCGTAACACCTTTTTTTTTTCTTTAAAAAAAAAAAAAAAAAAAAAAAAAAAAAAAAAGATGATTTAGGAAAATTAAAACTATTGACATGGTTAAAACTTCACAGAAAAAACAAACATGGTAATCTTTAAATGCTAAAGGAAACTTTTTAAATACTTTTTTTCGTATGAATGTAATAAACAATGCATAAAGTAATGTACCACTTTATTTCAATTTTATTGCTTAAAAAATAATTTTAATTTCTGAGTAATCATATATTAGAATTTTAGGACATATAAAAGTCAATTAATGAAACTTTAAGCATTTCTTAGCAATTTTTGAATCCCCGAGGTTTTCCCCAATAGTGGACACCTCCGAATAGCGGACAGTTTCCGCGCTCCCGAGGTATCCGTTATTTGTGGGTTTTACTGTATTATTATTTTAGCTTCGGAACTGAAGAGGTTAACCCTTGAGGGGCAAAACACTTATGTTCCTAAAATGTTCAAATGATTGATTGACACCGGTATTCACAAACAAATTTATATGATAGAAAGTAAAAGTTCTTTTTCGCTTACATTGTAAAAAGCAAATCTGAATACTAAAATTCCAGTGCCAATGTGGCATAAGGGAATTAAAATTAAGTGGTATATACAGGGTGTTTCACAAAGGACCCCTAACTTCAAAAATCTATAACTCGGAAACGGTGATAGATAGAAACATGAAAACAGTGGTGTGTTTATTAAAAAAATCGTAAGAATCTTATACATAAATCAGAAAATGTAGTTAAAAATAGCGCTCATAGATGGCGCTGAGAGCGTTAAGACCTTTTAAAGAGACACTGTTAAAATTTTGAAACTTATGCTGCATCATTACTCCATCGCTTTTATAGAATATCTCTATTTTGACCAAAGAGAATCCTCCTTAATACACTGAAGTAATCGTTTTCTATGTAAATTGGAGGAGTGACGGTGCAGCAAAAGTTTCAAATTTTTAACAGTGTCTCTTTAAAAGGTCTTAACGCTTTCAGCGCCATCTATGAGCCATATGTTAAACTAAATTTTCTGATTTATGTATAAGATTCTTACGATTTTTTTAATAAACACACCACTGGTTTCATGTTTCTATCTATCACCATTTCCAAGTTATATTTTTTTGAAGTTTGGGGTCCTTTGTGAAACACCCTGTATAATATACCGGTGCCCTTCAAGGGGTTAAATGATATTTAAATTCCAAGAAAAAACATGACTTGGACCAATCAATACCTAAACTTAACTTCGATGAGAAACTAGAAAATACCCGAAATTACTTAACGAGTAAATTTAGTACATTATCTGATAATCATTAGATTGTTTGATAATTAGTTTTAATTTTTATAAAAGTCTTCAGACAATTGTCTAGCTGATTATCTATATAAACCCACTCATCGTCTTGAAAAACATAACTTCTTCAATCACCAACAAATTAGCATACAGGTAGACTGGGTAACATAGAAGTAAATATAACAATTATATAATTTTTTTGTAATTTTTTTATTACATATTTAATAAATTTTATCTTTTATAAAGTACAGTAGAATTCTATTGGAAATTCAAGATATATTTTGAAGAAGAACAATGTTAGGAAAAGTTTTCAAATGTTTTTAAAAAAATACTTTGTCACTTAATATATTATTGTTATCCCTGTACTTAAATTTTTGAGCATATTTATATAAATGCTATGAAAATCCATTTTTTTATTGTAAAATAAATGTATTTTTGAAACTTATTCATAATTTCTGCCTACAGATTCTGCAACATTTTTTATTATCTGTTTTGACTTAAAATAAATTTAATTTAAATGTTTTTATTAGCCATTATCGTAAAAATGTACAAATATTTCTTATGTAATTACTAATAAAGGAAACTCGTTTTGTGTCATTTTTATTTTTGATTTAAGCAATAACTTATTTCGTTTAATGAAATAATACATTTCTCTCATGTAGAACGTATTTTTATTAGCTTGGCCAATCTATGATAACTTATCTTGACTTTCGATTAACTTTGGCAATCAAATTACATGTAGTGACGTTATTGATTAGTTTTTTTTATTTTCATGTCTTGACTAATAAATCATACCTTATTAATAAAGTTATTAATGATGAAATATAGAACAAGCGTATACGCGTAGTGGATTTTTTTACATGAGATTCAGCATTCTAGCAATATTCTATGTTATATATATTAATTTATCAACATAAAATGTGTAAAAAAAGTATAATATGTTTTGAAAAATCGTTTCATATATAAATTAATTGTTAATGGAAGTCAAACATGTGTAAAAATTCTTTAGAGTAAATTAAACCTTTCAAAATTAATTTTAGAAAAGATCATATATAAATATGATGATACGATATATGATAAATTACAAATATTATAAAGATATCTATGATGAATTTTGAATATAATGAGGACGTACACTGTAAAAAAAATCTGTAAAGGTACTACACTTTATCTAGGAAACTGGGATTCCAAGAACTTTTCCTGTAACGGTAACAACAAAAACTCAAGTTTTAAAATCGGTTACATGGATTTTTCCTGTTATCGTTACTTGAAAAGTTCTTGGAATCCCAGTTTCCTAGAAAATGTTAAGTACCTTTACAATTTTTTTTTACAGTGTACATGGTAATTATTTAATGATTATATATATATATATAGACATATCAATCATACATTTCAAATATAGTGAGAAGATACAGGGTGTCCAGCAAATAACACTCAAATTTCAAAACTAAATTTCTCAAAAACAAAGATCGATAGAATAATGCGGTAAACGGTTTGTTTATTAGGTGAGCTGTAAAAATCTTACACAGAAGTTTTGAACGTTGAATATTTTGAGAAGATAGTGTTCTGATTGCAAAGAATACTTGGCTTGACATTTTTCTTGCTTTAGATTGCTTGCAGAAAACGGGTTTTTTGGCGTACAGTGCCATATTTTAACGATTTTTCGAACTAAATTTCTTGGAATTTTGAAATTTCAAAAATTTAATCCAAAAAGTCATTAAAATATGGCATTGTAAGGCAAAAACCTCGTTCACGACAAGCAATCTAAAACAAGAAAAATGCCAAGTCAAGTATTCTTTGCAATCAGAACACTATCTTCTCAAAATATTCAACGTTCGAAATTTCTGTGTAAGATTTTTACAGCTCACCTAATAAACAAACCGCTTACCGCATAATTCTATCGATCTTTGTCTTTGAGAAATTTTATTTTGAAATCAGGGTGTTATTTGCTGGACACACTGCATATGATAACGTTTCAATGTAATAAGAAGATTTGTGGTACATTTTCAGTATTGTGTGGAAATATATGATAAATTTCCAAAAAGATGCGGATATAGATGATATACTTTCTACATGATGAGACGAGCGATAATAAAAAAAATGGAAATATTTTTTATGCAATTGCTAATACAGAAAACTAGTTTTATGTCATTTTTATTTTTGATTTATACAATAACTTATTTCGCTTAACCAAAAAAATATATTTCTGTCATGTAGAACGTGTTTTTATTAGCTCGACCAATCTATGATAACTTTTCTTGACTTTCGATTACCTTTGGCAATCAGAAGTATGTAGCGATGTTATTGATTACTTCTTTTTTCACGTCTTGGGTAATAAATCATATATCTTATTAATAAAGTTATTAACAAAACACAGAACAAGGGTTTATAAGTAATAAATTTATGTACATGTGATTTAATATATTAACAATATTATATGTTATCTATATTAACTTATTAACTTAAAGTAGGTAAATAGAAAAAAGAAAACTTAGTAAAAAGTGTTTTCAAAAGTCCCTTTTTGTATAAATAAAATTGTTAATTTAAGACAAATTTCTGTAAAAATATTTAAGTGCAAATTAAACTTAATTTGCACTTAAGATGACCTTCACACCGCCACAAACTTACATATGCATAAACTAAGCTGTAAATTTCTTTTTAATAGTAGCATCATTTAATTCTACAGGTACAATCCATTTTTCAGAAATTAAGTTAGGATTAATTCTCTGGAGAGGAATATACCTATACATAAATTCCAATATCTCTTAATTATTCAGGAGTCTAATACAAGGCAAACAAGTTTAAAGCCATGAAGTGTTTATAAGAAAATGTGCCCTCTTTCAACATGCTACTTACTAGATTTCATTAAAAAAAATGTCCGGTTGAAAGCACATTTGTCTACGATCAGTTTCCGAAATAATTTCGATATATTGGTGTCTATGCCTATACGCAATAAAAAAAATATTCGCGTTGATTTTTTTTTTTTTTTTTTTTGGGGGGGGGGCATTTTATGAAATTACAGAGAAAACAACATTACAGTTTTGCCCTATTGCTCTGCCGTCAGGATGTATTAAAAGACTTAATATGAATATGAAAATGAGATATGTTATTAATTATTATTATTATTAAGATATATATATATAATAAATTTTGACTATGATTAAGAAGTACATGGTAAATATTTAATTAGTACATACATATGATACATTTTAATCATAATAAAGAAATGTATGATAAATTTCTAATGTGATGAGGAGATTTGCGATAGATTTTTATTATTAAGAGTAGATAAATGATAAATAAAAAAAAAGATAAGAAGATTGATGACATTTTTTCCCCATGATGAAAAGAGCCATAATTTTTAATAAAAATAATGCTTCTGTTACTAAAAATGATCTTATTAAGAATTTGTATTTCAGTAAAAAGTAATTAAAGAGACGAGGTTCATGTATAATTTGATCTTAAAAGTTGGCATCATAAAAACATGACGATAATGAGACCTTTTATTTTTTATGTATAATTAAACCTGCTTTAATATAAAAATGAAACTGGTACAAAAAGTAATGAACAATACAACATATCTATACTATAAACCCAATATATTCGTTTGGAAATAATCCTCACCATGTCTCCGAACAGGAATGGTTATTTGAACACATTAAAAATAGGTGTAAACTGCTTAATATGATGGTAAAGTAGTTGACATCATTGAAGACACGATAAATGTCTTTATAAATATAAACGCGTTTCTTTCTTATTATTAATCAGATGAAACATTATCATAATATACGTGCAAATTAATGCAAACTTAAAAATATCATTGAATACCTTATGTTTTTAAATATGCTACACTGTAAAAAATGTCAGATGTGTCTGAATTTATAAAAATGTACTATAATCAAAAAAGAAAATATACAGAGACCTCTTCTAACTCACCCAAGGTTTCGAAAACCGTTCCTTTATCTTTAAAAATCCCAGAAAACTATTTGTTTTCGAAATTGAAAATTTTATAAAAATTAATTTTTATTAGCTGCCCGTCCTTTAGGGAATCGTTTCTATGTAGCTTTTAAAGTACAATAATGACTTTTCTGAATTCAAAATATCCCTTTTTCGGATTCTAATAATTCTCAAGTAAACATTTTCAGCTGCATAACTGATTTTGTGCATGCAAATGTAGCTAAATAATGTTAAATTTCATATTAATGTTAATACTGTTAATATTGTATGTTTGTCTATTAAACATATTCTTTGAATGTCAAAATATTTTCGTATGAACTTGTAGCATCCGAAAAAATGATATTTTGATTTGAGAAAAGTGATTATTGTACTGTAAAACTACTTAAAAACGTTTCCGAAAAGGACAGGCAGCTACAAAAAAATTAATGTTTATAAAATCTTCTTTAAAAATCGAAAACAAATAGTTTTCTGGTATTTTTAAAGGTAAAAGTATGGTTTTCGAAACCTTAGGTGAGTTAGAAGAGGTTACTGTATATTTTCGTTTTTGATTACAGTACATTTTTATATATTCAGAAACATCTGGCATTTTTTACAGTGTAATAGATCTCTTGAAAAGCGATAATATGGAGTAAACTATAAAATGACGTAAATAATTATAATGAATTTCCCCCATAAACAGTTTATGAAGGTCACAAATAGCAGCGAAACATAGATTTGGCATGAAAATTTCCTCAATTATTATTAAAGCGCACAAAAAAAACCCCACTTAAGTAGCAATTGCAATATTCGGTACTACTAGGTTATCCCGTCGCCTAAAAAATTATCGCCAAACTATAAGATTAAAAGCCAATAATGGGTGATTATGAATGTCACATTCAATCACATTAAATACGATTCACGTGTTTAAAATGACATTAAGTAATTTTTATTTCGACTTTTTATTTGTATTTTTATTAATATTCTACTAAATATTTGTTTTTCGTTATTTAAAATAAAAATTATGTCAATATGTATAATTTGGCTATTAGTTTGGCGATTTGTATAATTTGGCAAAATTGGTCGACGGGATAACAGAGTAGTACCCAATATTCTAATGTTTTATTTTATTTTCTTCAGTTTTAAATAGAAGAGGCGAGTGAGATCTTATATCACGTTTTGGTTAGGTGGAGTGGAGTAAAGTTCTCCAAATTCCGTCAATTTTTTCCGGCAGTGGTTTGAAATGAGGGCTTTTTTAAACTCTTTTCTCTAGAAAAAGAAATTACTTTTGAGAAAATAACCGAAGTAAAAATCTTGCACTTGTTGAACTCTTGTTTTGACTTTATTAGAACAAAATGTTCCTGTATTTTTAAAAAATATATATTTACAAGCATAAAATACCTATGTTAAAAAAAAAGGCAGAGCCGATTTGTGGCATGGCAATACAGTAAAACAAAGAAATTAGTTCAAAAAGATCGATAAAGACTTCAGTTAGGTTTGGTTATTTTTTTAAACATGACGGACTGCTAATAATAAAACAACAATAATATCTGCAGAAATTAAAACAAGTGGGCAAGTGTGATTGCGAATCGCACGGAGGGTTTCCTTTAATATCTTCTTCAAAATACCTTATCTTTAAATTAACAAACGAAAAACGGTTTTTCGGCACTATTTTGGGATTTCTTTGCCAATTGTGCCAATCAGAACAGAATATTCAATTTTTCCTCTAAATGTTTCCTTCGTCGCTTAGGTTTCTTGATTTCTCTATCCTAATCTGCAGATTTAGTGAAGCCACGCAAGTAAATGAAATTATGAATAAAAGTACAACATTGCAAAACTTAGCATAAATTTAAGGGAGACATAATCGGTCATCAAAGGCGGTTAGTAATTTGAATGAATAAGAATTTTACAAATAAATAAAATATTTCACTCCGCATGTCAAAATAGATGATAAAGAGGATTAAATAGGGTGAAATAAAAAAAAATCATGCTTTTTTATTTATTGTTATTTATTTATTGTTATTTATTTAATCCATTAATTTATGTTACACACCTAATAATTTCACTTAAACTTGTTTGCAACAATTAGAAGAAATGAAATTTCAATTTTGAAATTTACGCTACTGCATGGATTTTAACTTGTAATTATCGACATTTTCACATTTTACACCATTACATAAGGAAAAAATATACTTTTAAATGCGGTTTGTTTAAAAACTGTATATCATTTAATTTTTGATAATTTTTGTTTAGTTTTTAATGCCAATTTTGTAATTGTGGAAAGATAAGTACTCCATTGTTCTTAAAAGTAAAAGAAATGGAGTAATTAGAAGAGAAAAAGCAAAAAAATGAACTGATGATATTAAAAATAATATTTTAATTAAAATAATAGACATTTTCGAAATACTATGATTTGCTGTGTTACAAGAATTATTCATCTGTAAGTAAACAAAAATTAACTCTCTGATTTATATAGTCTTTGTGGACGTTGTCTGTGACAGACAGACAGATACAAATAAGTGTCAATTTTTTTTTTTTTTTTTTTTTTTTTTTTTTTTTTTTTTTTTTGCTGGCACAGTATAAATTTCAATGCATCTTTGATATTAGTTTTTTGTTAATTTCTACACACACACAAAAAAGCATTAACAATTGGGAATAAAGTTCACCAGAATTTAATTTTAATGTGACTCACTTTTTTTATTCCTTAATACTTTGTCTTTCTTTTTTCTTCTAAACACTTTGAAAATTTCCGTAAGGTAAGATTCTTTCTCGCTATAAATATTTAAATATCATTTTAAGGTAATATGTTTTATATTTTAAACTAATAGGATTTCGAAGAATAAATTTGCACCTTTGAATGAATAATTATATTTAAAAATGGAATTGGATGAAAATTTAAATTGCTAAATCAGCTTGCAGTAATAAGATTCTGAGAAAATTTTTTAATATATATTTTTTCATTTTATAAAGATTTAAATTTAGATTTACACTAAAATTACCATAATTTTAAGATAAGATTTTCTTTTACGAGCCAAACTTTCTAATAAAAATATATATTATTATGAGTTTTAAAGAAGATTTTAGTTAAAAAAGAAGCTTCATTTATCAAACTATTATATTTTGAAAAAAAAAGTGATTTTATCACTTAAAATCTTGTTTATTACTTAAAATGCTCAAAAAAGTTTAGAAATTTCGTGTTTGCAAAATCACCATATAATCATTACGCAAATTTTCAACAACCGAGGGATTAGAGTTAAAGCTGTTAACGCAAAATGATATTTTAAACATAAAAGAAATAAATTAACTTTAAAAATCTCTTTACTGACTATAATATGCTGTTGAATGCGATTCTTACTATTGAATGCATAATAACGTAGCACTGCTTAAAAGTAAAACATTTAACAGCATAAATAAATTACACATAGATTTTCGTTAAGCTTAATGTGCTTGTGTTCATAAAGAAATTCAGTCAAGTTTATATATATATGTGTTATCAATATCATTTTAATACATTCTTGTACCTTACCGATTACCATTTTAAAATCAGAGATCATAATAATACAAAATCTTTATCAGCTTAATATTTGACAAAGAAAAATAAATTTTGTAATGATTTTTGGCCAAACTTGATTATTTTGCGCTCAGGAATGTCATTTTTTAAATTAATAAATGAAATAGAGCTCAAAATATCATTTGCAAATGTATTATAATAACTTACTGATAAAGATATTGAATACAGACTGCATACTACACTAGATGGCCATTGATGATCGTCCACTTGCGATTTTAGACATTTTGTTAAATATCTAGAAAAATAAATGAAGAATTATCCTAAAACTCTCAGTGTATAAACATAATTGTACAGGTCATATATTTCCGTGAAGATTTTTTCCCGAAACTTTATAGGGGAGAGTCAACAAATTTAAAAAGAATGAATATCTTTTGGATAACCCTGTCAAAACTAATGTAGCAAAAGCGCTCAAACTGCAGATTGTGATTAAGTGGTTTATTGTAATAAACTGTGTTCACTTTTATGTCGATAGCAGTTATACTACAAGAAGTGTTGTATCCATATATTCATTTAATAGTGTCAATATAGAATACACAATATGGGACGTACTTCTACATTTGGATAAAATCCCTCATTTTTTTGCTTCGTTTTGGGAACAACTGATTTTCAACTTATTATATTGACGTTTATTTATAGAATTTTCAAGCTATGATTTTGCGACTTTCACAAAAGTTACTCTATACATTTAGCTAACATAATATGCAAATGAAATTTTGATATCGTTGACGCATGCGCAGTGAAAAATTATTTAGTAAACCTACTTATTTTTCATACAATTTTTATTATTTTTTAATTCTGATTACAGGTTAATATGTGCAATGTAGTTTGCAACATTTTCAGAATATAATATTATTTTGTATTAAGAACTCTGCAAATTATAAGCAAAAATCTTAGAAAAATTTAGGACTGTTTTTATAAAAACCTTAATTGTTCTACGAATATACATGCTATCGATATAAAAATGAACACAGTTTATTACAATAAGCCAATTAATCACAATCTACAGTTTGAGCGCTTTTGCTACATTTGTTTTGACAGGGTTATCCAAAAGATATTTATTCTTTTTTAATTTGTTGACGGTCCCCTATGGAGTTTCGGGAAAAAATCTTCACGGAAATATATGACCTGTAGTATTATGTTTATACACTGAGAGTTTCAGGATAATTCCTCGTGTATTTTTCTAGATATTTAACAGAATTTCTAAAATCGCAAGTGGACGATCATCAATCGTCATGTAGTGTATAATAGAACTTCTTTGCAGTTGAAAATTTAAATAATATAATTGAATTTAGTAAGGAGATTTTGCTTAACATATCTCACTGAGGAATAATATTACTCAAATTAAGAGCAACATTTTCAAGGTAGCATTTCTTTATCAATCCCATATTCATAAATGTGTGACTGCATATTCTTGACTACTACCAACACATTAGTATTTATTAGTCATAGTCTAGAAAAAAAAGGACTTTTAAATCGCAAACATCGATTTAGCATGAAAAAATCCTCAGTGACTATTCTAGTGCCAGAAAAAAAAAAAAAAAAAAAAAATCTTGACACTTAAGCCGCAATTTCAAGCTTTTAATTTATTAGAAAATATTAGAAAATTTTCCTGTAAATCGTTAATAATTACATGTACAATCATCAAGGTAAAATATTTACGTTAAAAAAAAGGGCGAGGCCAATTTATCACATGGTGGTACGGTAAAACAAAGAAATTGGTTAAGAAAGATCAATAAAGATCTCCACCAGGTCTGATTATTTTTTGAAAAGTGACGGACTCCTAATAACAACTATAACAACAACAGAAATTAAAAAAAGGATATTACTAAAGAATGTATCATTAAGAACCATCTGTCACAAATATTTCATTTTTCAATGAGTGTCAAGAATTTTTAGCTCACAGGCTATCATAGCCTGAGAGCTTATGTGCCCGTCCGTTCTGTATGTACGTACGTTCGTGCGTAACGCGATAACTCATGATAAAAATATCCGATCCACTTGAAATTTTGTATGTAGGTATATCCTGACAAGGCGCTTCCCCGATTAGTTTTTGGAGTTCATTCGATATGTATAAGAGGGAGAACGGGGGGGCTCATGCCCCTCCCCTTAGTTGATATAAATGGGATTTTCATGCAGAATTAAGTTTTCGCTAAAAATTTAGATTAGGATCATTCTGATGAGGCGATTCCGTGACTGTTATTAGGTGTTCATTGAATAAGTATAAATAGGGGGAACAGGGGTTTTAATCCCCCCCCTTAATTTATATAAATGGGTTTTTCAAGCAGAATTTTCAGATTTCGTTCAAATCTCTGAATAGTTTTGGAAGTTTAATGGTAAGTATAAAAGAGGAGGATAACTCCTTTTAAATTATATAAATGCTAAATGGGTTTTTATTAAGAATTATCTCATTTGCTCTGAATTTTGGATATAGATTTTTTATATGATAAAGCATGTCTTTGATAGTATAGGAAGTTCAATGATTAAGTATAAAAAAGAGGAAAGGGGAGAGCTGTTTCCCCTTCTTAATTTTTTTTCGAACGGAATTAACCCTTGAAAATATAAGGCTTTAATGTACAATTAGTATTTGTAGCCTGTGAGCTCAATGCCATCAGTTTAACTGGGCAGTATTCTTTATTTTTGTTGACACTGTATAAATTTCAATGTATCTTTGTTATTAGCTTTTAGTTAATTTCTACACACAAAAAAAGTTTTAACAATTGAGAATAAAATTCAATAGGACATTCATTAATTTTAATACGAGTAACATTTTTGATCCCTTAAAACTTTTTTTTTTTCTAAAAACTGGAAATTTTCCCAAAGTAAGATTCTTTCTCGCTATAAATATTTAAATATCATTTTAAGGTAATATATTTTATGCATTAAACTAATGGGATTTTGGAGAATAAAATTTGCACCTTTGAATGCATAATTATATTTAAAAATGGAATTGAATGAAAATTTAAATTGTTGAACCAGCTTGCGATAGTAAGATTCTAAGAAAATTTCGTAATATATATATTTCCATTTTATAAAGATTTAAATTTAGATTTATAATAAAATTACCATAATTTTAAGATAAGTTTTTTTTCTTTTACGAGTCCAACTTTCGAATAAAAATATATATTATTGTCAGATTTAAAGAAGGTTTTAGTTAAAAAATACGTATGAAATTAATCTATTATATAAAAAAGGTGTTTTATTACTTGAAAATCTGGTTTTTTACTTAAAATTCGTATTTTTTTTTAGAAATTTCGTGGTAGTCATAACGAAATTTTTCAATAACCAAGGGATTAGAGTTAAATCTGTTAACGCAGAATAGTATTTTAAGCATAAAAGAAATAAATTAATTTTAAAAATATCTTTACTGATTATAATATGTTATAGAAAGCAATTCTTAATCTTGAATGCATAATAAAGTAGCTCTGCTTAAAAATAAAACCTTTATCAATGTAAATAAATTACATATTGATTTTCGTTAACCTTAATGTGCTCGTGTTTATAAAGAATTTAAGTCATGTTTATTATTTTTCTTATCAATCTCATTTACTAATGCATTTTTGTAACTTACTGATTACCATTTTAAAATCAGAGAACATAATAAAGTAAAACTGTTTAACAGCTTAACATTTGACAAATAAAAATAAGTTTTATAATGATTTTTGGCAAACATGATTATTTTGAGTTCGGAAATATCATTTTAAAAAATTAATAAATAAAATAGAGCTTAGAATCTCATTTGCAAATGCATTATAATAACTTACTGATAAAGATATTGAATACCGACTACATAATATAATAGAGCTTCTTAACAGTCGAAAATTTAAAATATATATTTCAATTTAGTAAGGAGATTTTGTTTAAAATATTTCACTGAGGAATAATATTACTCAAATTAAAAGCTACACATTCAAGGTAGCGTTTCTTCATCAATCCCATCTATAAATGTTTGACTGCATATTCTAGACTACAGTCTACACATTAGTATTACTGACTAGGGAACTGGAAGAAGTGTAAGTCAGCGATTTTGACGAAAATGGTATCGTTGGAAAGATCTTATCGAGAACAGTAAAAAACTCACTGGAACTACCCGTCGCAAATGAGACGTTATCGAGATATCCGACAAATTATGTCACTTAACTAGTGCATATTTAATGGGGAGACGCAAAAAATTTTAGTCTAGATTTTAACGAAAGTGGTATCGTTAAAAATATGCCATCATGAGGGAGAAAAAACCCTATAGAACTACCCGTCGGAAATAAGTCGTTTTCGAGATATCCGTTAATTTATGTTACGTAGCTAGTGTCTACTGTTCTGGTGCACACTTAATGAGGGACTGCAAAAAATTGTTTTCTCGATTTTGATGAAAATGGTGTCGTTACAAAGATATCATTGTGGGAAGTAAAAAAATCAATAGAACTGATCATCTGAAATGAGCCGTTTTTGAGATATCCGACAATTTATGTCACTTAATGCAGTTTCCCACTATTGTGTATTAGCAATGTGACACAAATTGTCTGATATCTCGAAAACGTCTCATTTCCGACGCGTCCATTGAATATTTTAATCCTCACGATTATATCTTTTCAACGATACCAATTTAGTTAAAATCAAGACTAAAATTTTTTGCGGTCCCCCCTTAAGTATGCATTAGTTACGTGACATAAATTGTCGGATATCTCGATAAAAACTCATTTGCGACGGGTAGTTCCATTGAGTTTTTTGCTGCTCTCGATGACATCTTTCCAACAATACCACTTTCGTCAAAATCGGCGACTTACACTTTTTACAGTTCCCTAGTTAGTATTGTCTAAAAAATGGGCGTCTCAAACATCGATTTAGTATGCAAAAATCCTTAATGACAATTACAGTGCCAGCAAATCAAAAACCTTGACATTTAAGCCGCGCAATCTCAATATTTGAATGTTTTGTTTATTTTTTTCCGGTTTGAAATAGAAGAGGTGAGTAACAACTTCTATCACGTGTTGGTTACGTGGACTGGTAGCCTTTGCACTTAACATAATTTACAGTTTTTTTTCTGGTAGTAGTTTGAAATCAGGGATTTTTAAAAAATATTTTCTCTAAAAATAGAAATTCTTCTGATGCACATAACCAACATAAAAAGCTTAGAATTGTTGAACAAACTCTTGCTTTGACTTTATAGAATTATATTTACAAGCATCATGTTAAAATATCTATGTTTAAAAAAAGGCAAGGCCGATTTATCACATGGTAGTACAGTAAAAAAAAGAAATTGGTTCCAAAAGACAGATAAAGACTTCAGTTAGGTCTGATTATTTTTTAAAACGTGAACACTAATAACAACTATAACAACTACAGAAATAAAAAAGGTCATAACTAAAAAATGTATTATTAAGGACCAAGTATCTGATTTTTCAATAAGTGTCAGGAATTTTTTTTTTTTTTTTTTTTTTTTTTTTTTTCTGGCACTGTGTAAATTTCAATGCATTTTTGTTATTAGTTTTTATTTAATTTCTACACACACACAAATAAAAAAATTATTGCCCAGTTAAACTGATGGCATAGAGCTCACAGGCTATGCATACCAATTGTGTATTACATCCTTATATAATAATGCTTTTCGAAAAACAAATTCAGGAAGGCAATAGCCCCCGTTCCTCTTTTTAATACTTATCCAATGAACACCCAATACTAATCACAGAGTCCTCATCAGAATGATCCTATGTCTAAGACATGAACGATTTCTGATAATTCTGCCTGAAAAACCCATTTACATAAATTAAGGGGAAGGGCATTAGGCCCCGTTCCCTTTCTTAATACTTATCTAATGAACACCAAATATTAATCACTGAGGAGCCTCCTCAGAATGATCCTATACATAAGATTTGAGCAAAAACTGATAATTTTTATTGAAAAACGCATTTATATAAATTATGGGGAGGGGTTATGCCCCCGTTCCTCCTCTTATACTTATCGCATGAACTCTCAAAATTAATGAGGGAAGCGCTTTATCATAATAAACTTATATCCAAAATTTCTAATGAATTGGATATTTTTATCATGAGTTATCGCATTACGCACGTACGCAACGACGTACATAGAGAACGGGCGGGCACATAAGCTTTCAGCTTTAATAGCCTGTGATCTAAAAAGTATTAACAATTGGAAATAAAAATCACTAGGATATTCATTAATTTTTATGCGACTCTTTTTTTTTTTTTTGATTCCTTAAAAAAAAAAAAAAAAAAAAAAAAAAAAAAAAAAAAAAAAAACCTATGAAAATTTTTGTAAGGTAAGATTTTTTCTCATTATAAATATTTAAATATCATTTTAAGGTAATATGTTTTATATTTTAAACTAATGGGATTTCAAAGAATAAAATTTGCACCTTTGAATGAATAATTATATTTGAAAATGGAATTAGACGAAAATTTAAATTGCTAAACCAGCTTGCGATAATAAGATTCTACGAAAATTTTGTAATATGTATTTTTTCATTTTATAAAGATTTACATGTAGATTTACAATAAAATTACCATAATTTTAAGATAAGTTTTTTTTTCTTAAGAGCTCAACTTTCGAATAAAAATATATATTTTTATGAGATTTAAAGAAAGTTTTAGTTAAAAAAAGAATTTAGACTTATGAAATTATTCTATTCTAAAAAATAGGTGATTTTATTACTTTAAAATCTGGTTTATTATTTAAAATACGCAAAAGAATTTTAGAAATTTTGTGTTTGCAAATTCACCATGTAGTCATTACGCAAATTTTCAATAAGCGTTAGGGATTAGAGTTAAAGTTCTTAACGCATAATAATATTTTAAACTTAAAAGAAATAAATTAACTTTAAGAATCTCTTTTCTGATTATATGTTATTGAATGCAGTTCTTATTCTGGATTGCATAATAAAGTAGAATTACTTGAAAGTAAAATATTTAACAGCATAAATAAATTACGCATTGATTTTTGTTGACCTTAATATGCTTTCGTTCACAAAACAGTTTAGTCAAGCTTTTTTATCAATCTCATTTACTAAAGCATTCTTATACCTTATTGACTACCTTTTTAAAATAAGAGAACAAAATAAAGTGAAACTGCTTAATAGACAAATATTTAATAAATAAAAAAATTTTCATAATGATTTTTGGCCAAACTTGATTATTTTGCGCTCTGAAATGACATTTCTAAATTTAATAAATAAAATCGAGCTTATCGAATCTCATTTGAAAAAAGTATTATAATATCATTTTGTTAACGATTTTGAATACACAGTTTATTAAAGAACTGCTTAGGAGTTGAATATTTAAAAATATATAAATAAATTTATAAGGAGTTTTTTCTTTCATATTTCTTTCCAACAGTGGCCGAGAAGTTCTGACCTCTCAAATATTAGACGGCAAGTGCTGGGTTCGAACCCAATTACGGCCGACGATCTAACCGTTCGGAGTTTTCCTTGGTTTTCTTCGAACCTTGGATTTCCTTTCGTAAATACGGGTTAGCTTCCCTTAGAAAGACCACCCATGGAGGGCATCCCACCCCTTTAGGGCCTATATCCCACGTGTAGGTAATCGGTCGACGTAAAATAAACCAAACCAAAGTAAACTTTCATATAGCATATATTCAGTGAGAAATAGCATTACTTAAATTAAGAATTACATATTTAAGTTAGCCTTTCTTCATCAATCCAATTTAGAAATGTGTGATTGTGTATTCTACACTACAATGAACGCATTAGTCTTTCATAATTATAGTCTAGAACAGTGGTTCCCAAACATTTGGGCTTGCGGAAAATTTTCTAAGGCGGAGCCCCTTAATCGTTTAAACACCTATGTTCCTATATGAGAACATTGCATTATTTGTAATACAAAGCAGATATTTTCCAACATAATAACGATGTCCTTATTTTCCCTATAAATTATAAGGTTGATTTCAAGTTTTGAAAAAAAATATATTTATGTTTAAGCTTTTATCACAGGCATAATTAAAATGCAAATTCATTAATTTGCATAAAATTATATTATTTGCTTTTATCTTTTTCTCTATATTACTTACATTTGACCACTAGGAATCTAAATGTTTTTTGAGTTCGAGAAAATATTCAAGAACAATATACGATAGCATATAGCGGAAAATAATTTGTTATATTTGCATAGGTTGTCAATCAATAATCATGTTCCAAAATGCGAATTTCGAAATAAAAACTACAAAAAAAAAAAAAAAAAAAAAAAAAAATCTGCAAAAATGTTTGTTTTTGTTATTTTCTAAATTTGTATGCAAAAATTAAAACATTTGAAGCTGTAATATACGAAAAACAAAATTATTATTACATTGCGATATTAATTCGGCGTGTAAACGGTTAACCCTACTGTACTCTATGGTGTACAAATGAATGTCTTTTTATGCCTATAGAGCTGAGGAAGATCTGCTGGATAAGAGTCTAAACCAGTAGATTTCAACATGCGACCAAGGTTCTCAGTTTGCCTATTCTTGTTACAAAAACCTTGAATTCATACATACGAGGGTCGCTCTGAAATTTTTGAGATTCAACTAGATTTAGGTGTGTTCAAAGTAGTCTCCTCCAGCATTAATGCACTTTTGTAGGCGAATTTTAAACAAATTAAATGCCTCAAGCCATTCATTTCTTGGAATAGATGAAAATGCATTTATAGCCACATCTGAATGAAAACGACGTCCACGTAAGTTCTTTTTTAAATTAAAGAATAACCAAAAGTTACGCATAACTAGATCAGGTGAATACGGAGGATGTTCTGTCACTTTAATTCGTTTTTGTTTAAGAAACTCAACTTTATACCGGCTGTATGTGAAGATGCATTGTCATGGGGAAGCATTAGTCCCCAAACATTCACTTGTAAAATTTCTGGAAGCCATTAAGTGGTATACCAGTTTTATCTGTCTTCTGTCCTTCCAACTTGATGACTTTGACCAATCCCGTACTTCTAAAGAAAACGGCATACATCACTTTTTCAATCTTGTCGGCGTGGGGTAACTTTCAAAGACTCAAACGTTGCTTTCTTGACTTGCAGGAACGTCAAAAAACGGTATGTACGTTTCATTACCCGTTACAATTTTAGAAATGATGTGGTGTCCATCATCATTTAGCAATTTAGAAGTATCTTTACTGATTCTGATACGCTTCTCTTTTTGATGCTCAGTTAGATTATGGGGAACCCAAAGGCAAACTACTTTTTTCATATACAATTCTTCATGAATAATTTTGTGTATGGCTGCAATTCCAATGTTAAGTTCCTTATGTATCTTTTGATAGGTACAGCGATTATCATCCATTAACATTTTTCGTATGGCAGACACATTATCTGGGATTACTGCCGACGACGGCGGTTCAATATAGGTTTTTCAACCTGAAGAAAAGTGCGACCTCTCCTAAATTCTTTAAACCATCAGCATACAGTAGCACGAGCTGGAGATTCATTGCCAAATGCTAATTTCAACCGTTGAACGCATTCTTCTTGATTTAATCATGCTTTAAAATCATAGAAAATTTATATCTCGAAAATGTTCTCGCGCCAACTCCATTTTCTCTTCTGTGTAAAATTTATTCTACACTGAGGATGTTTAAGTAAACCAGTAAAAAATCATCTGCTGTGTTAAAATACTTTGTATTTTAAAATTAAATAGCTATTTTTATTTTGTAAATTCCCATCTGTGCGTATCTACACAATTTCACAGTAACCTTCGTGCTAGAAATTTTGAAAATTAAATTTTCTATTATTTAACTCTTTTACAGTTTTATTTATTATTAAAGGCTGAACAGCACTTTTTTGGATTAAACTATTTGCCTAGTATAATCGAGATATGTCCGCTAAATGCAGCAACAGTTTGTGTTTCTGAAAGCTTTCAGGAACGAAGAAAACACACTTTTTACACATCTACGTTCAAACAATACTGTTAAGGGATTCATTACATCTATTAAAAGAAATCGGGATTTGCAATTTGAACTTGGAAGTAATGATCAAAATGGTAACCCTGTCTGGGTCATGCATTGTATTGGAACTTACGTGAAAGCATTATTATTTATGGTAAAAACACCACACACCAAAAAAGAAAAAAAGTAAGTTCTAGAGTTTTTGTTTACAAGGAGATAGTTCAGTTGATTATAATAAGCTACTCTCGAAAAGAAAGAAAATGCGTAGGTCCAGTCGCCCATGAGTAATTATATAACACGTCCTTACTAGTCCCGCACACACCTAATAGAATTATGCGATTATAGCAGTGGCGTAGCTAGCGGGGGGCGGAAGGGGCGGTCCGCCCCGGGTGTCACCCTCTAAGGGATAACACCCAATTTTTTTTGCAAATAATCTTAAAAGTTTTGGAAAAGAATTTTGAATTAAAATTAAACTTCTTGCACTTGACGTAATAGAGTTCATTTTTTTTTCTTTGAGAATATGAAACTTTGTACAGATTGGTGTATTGGTATCTTTGTATAGATTACTAAATAAGATATATGCATCAGGGAACAAAAACCAACCTATCCGACGAGTGGGTAGCAAAAGCAAAAAATGAAAGAATTTTCTTCTATATGTTGTCATCACATTTACAAATGCGGACTATGGGTTGAGTAATAAATCATTCCTGTTTTTTTAGGGGTGGGGTGACACAATTGTGGCTGGGGGGTGACACCGCCCCGGGTGTCACCCATCCTAGCAACGCCACTGGATTATAGATACTTTTCTCATTCTTCTTTACGTTTATAGTACATCAAAACATGCAATGAAAAATAATCGCCTCAGGGTTTTTTCTTTTAAATTACTTTATAAAATACATTTATAAGTAGATCATAATTTTAGTGTTTAACCCGGAAGAACACGCGCTTACCCAGGGTAGAAATGGTTTTAACTTTGTCACCAATAAAATCAAATTATAACCGTCATTTTATTTAGGCGGAGACAATCCTTACAAATTTTGCGATAAAATAAGTTGAAGGTTAATTTTAAAAGATAAGTGGTTACAGTTGCAAAAAACATACACACCCCAGGTCAAAAAGGTCCGGTGCGTCTACTAAGGGGTTAAGCAAACTTAGTACAGCATCTTTCACTTTTTCGGATTTTTTATTTGAAGTATTTAACTGTTGATTGTGATTTTGATAAAATTTCTCTCATGATTTTTTTTCTTAAGAAACATTTACGATTTAAAATTACACATGTTAAAAGAACTGCAACTAGTAGAAATATTTTACTGGCAAAACATGATATGTGGGTAGGGTTAAATTTATATCGGGGCGCGTATTCATTGACGAAAAGTCTAAGGAAGAGGTGGAGCAAAAGTTTAGATTGTTAATATGATAAAAATTGTAAAGATCCAACATACAGGGTGTTTCAAAAATGACCGGTATATTTGAAAAAATAAATAAAAATTAAATGGGCAGCTTTAGAAATACACCGTTTGTTGCAATATGTTTGGGACAACAGTAAATTTTCAGGCATACAACTTCTGAAATTAGTTAAAATTTTGAACAACAGATGGCGCTGCAGGCAATTTGATAGCTATAGTAGAAAACGCAATTTGTGAGTTTGCCACTCTGTAAAGTCTCTGTCCCTGCCCGCGAAGATACTCTCGAGCTAATGCTATTCCTATTGGGGGGGGGGGGGCATATTTTTAATAACTCTTTCGCATTTTGAGATTTAAAAATTTTTTTTGCAATGCGTAGCTGAAGTCCCTCTCAAGATCGCTCCTTGATTATATTTTTTGATTTTGGTCAAAGATATATTACAAGCTTTATAGAAAAAACATCTGCGCCAAAATGGAAAATGCAATCAAGGAGCAATCTTGAGAGGGACCTCAACTATGCAATGCAAAAAAATTACTTAAAAATGTCAAAATGCGAAAGAGTTATAAAAATGCCTGCCCATATGAATGGCATTACATTATAAAAAAAATTGACCCATTTGCTGCAGCGTCATTCCACCGCTTTTATAGAAAACGGTTACTTTACTGCGTCACGGAGCATTCTCATCGGTCATAGAAGAGATATTCTATAAAAGTGGTGGATTGACACTGCAGCAAATAGGTAAAATTTTTAACAGTATAGCTCGCGAGAGTCTTCTCGGCCAGAGACAGAGACTTTACAGAATGGCCAAACTCACAGATTGCGTTTCTTACTATAGCTTTCAAATTGCCGGCAGCGCCATCTGTTGTAGAAAATGTTAACTAATTTCGAAAGTTGTATGCCTGAAAATTTATCGTTGTCCCAAACATATTGCAACAAACGATGTATTTATTACGCTGCCCGTTTAATTTTTATTGATTTTTCAAGTATACCAGTCATTTTTGAAACAACCTATATGTATATTTAATTGCTACAGCCGTTTTTCTGATGACAAAATGTAACATTACAACATAAGGATCTTTGCCAGTATCTTCGTTCAGTGATACATTGTATTAAAAAAAAAATTATTTTCAGCATCATACAGTACTTTAAAAAGAAGTGCAGTTATATAAAACAGTATACAAAATTTATATATTTAAGAGATAATACAAATAAAGAAATAAATTAAAAGAATTAAAGTTACAAAAAAAAATTACACATAACGTATGCAATATTAAATGAATCAGATAAGATATTTTTTTTAATTATAAGAGATGTTACAAAAAAGAAGTGTTTTAATCTATAAACATAGTAAATAACATAAACAGATTAAAGGAATGACAGTTATGTAAAAAAAAAGAACAAATATATATGCAATATATATATTTTCTGTTTTGATTCACGTTGTGCATCCGATTCAGAATTTTATTTCTTGTAGTTTATTTTGAATCGAATTTTTAAAACACATTACATGCAAAAACATAAAATAAAGTGGTTCAAACCAAAAATATTACATAGAAAATTGGTATATGTTTAATATAAACTTTTATATTATTTACGAAGATATAGCATTTTTCAAAGCATTAGAAATATTTTTAAATGTTTTAAAATACGTTTGGTGTTACATTCTCTCCTTTTCTTAATGTTATTGGGAACAGATTTTTTTTTACAAAATTTTGAATGACTGTTGTAAAAAAATGTTCTTTAAACCTCATTATTCGATATATTTTGCATAGTAATTGCTAGTATTGCTAATTATGATTTTATAACTTATGCAAACTATGATATAGAAAACTTTCTTTTAATCTTGTTACTTGATACCTAATATATAGTAATTACTTAACGTGTTAATTATGATTTTAGAAAAAATATTCTAAGGTTATTAAGCACCATAATTTTTATGCTTTTCGCTGTTAATGAGTTCATAATATCAGCAATCTTAGTATATAGTTAATTTATTATTTTAGAAAATATTGAATGATGCAGCAGATTTTATACTAATTTATTTATTATTTTATTAACATGTTTTCTAAAAAAATGATAATATTTAAAATGTTCTCCCTATTAACTAAAACTTAAAATAACCAAAAGCGAAATAATCTAAATATAAAATATAGTTTCCTATCATTGCATAATGATCTGATTTATTTTTAAATTTATAGTTTTAATTGGCATCATTTAATAGAAATTCAGTTTTAGCAAACTCAATCATTGTCAACAGTATTCTTTTTATATGTTTTTTTATGTACACTAAATTCTAGTTATTTGTATATTGAATTTTATATGTTTCATAATCATTATTATTCATATCATTTGTTGCATAGTTAATTTATTATCACAATTTTATTTTTTCCTAATATATATTTATTCAATTTATTTTCAATTTGAAGAATCTAAGAAATATGTAAATTGATTTTAACTAAAGTTGAAAATAAAATACATTACTATCACTGCACAAATGACAACATAAATACTTTCACTTGAAATGAATCATTGAATTTTACAGTAACTCTACACAAAATAAGTCCGTTAATTTAAGGTAAAACTTTTGGCAGAATAGTAGGCAGACTTTTTCTGTACCGTTACTAGATTTTTCGTTTTGGGTAAGAAAAAAGAAAAAAATTCCTTTTAACCTGTGAGCACACGCATCGGGTATTTTTGACCCGACGCTCAGGATTTTTAGGAATTTCTCAAAACTTGCAGCTGCCACTTCCGGTACTTTACTGGATGGTCTAGCAAGAGAGGATCCTGGGAACAGAAACTTGAAAAACGAGATTTTTCTATAGTGGCTAGTGTGAATGGGTCAGTTTTATCCAGCATAAAAAATATACAATTTTTATTACAAAATATTGCTTATAAAGCTATTTAATCATCTTTTTACAAGTTAAAAATCGTTAAAATTATGTACTAAATGTGTAAGCGTTTCAAAACGATAGAAAGCGAATGAATGCTGAAAAAAGATACAAAATTAAAATTAAATTCTTTTGGATTTTTTTTTTTTTTTTGAAATTTTATTTTTAAAACAAATATATTTTGTTACTTAAAAAACGATTCAAATCATATTTTTGATTCTATTTATTTTATTTATAATATCCATAGTTTACCGAGAAGTTCACGAAAAAATTTAGGGTCATATTAACCCAGTACGTGTGGTTACGTCATAGAAATGGGTGCGTGTGCTGAAGGGTTAAACAAAAGCTAACTCTCCATTATAAAGTTGGTATAAGATTTGTCGGGCGTGTTACCTACGGGACAGTTTAGAAGCACCTGTACGCTAACTTTCCGTTACAAAGTTGGTATAACAATTGTCTGGTGAGCCATCTATGGAACAGTTTAGAAGCGTATGTATTGATTGACGGAGAAAAAAATGACGTCATCGGTGTGATTCGAACTGATGACCTTTGGTGTGGGAGTCCATCGCTCTATTTATTACGGCATAGGGTTTTTGTATTCGATTGTAAAGTCATATAGTGGATTTTACAATTTGTCTGTATTTTTATAAGGTAGATTGTAATTTTATTAATGCTGTTATAACATTGGACTTAATAGATGATGAGGACATTTAAAATATCATAAGAACATTTTTAAATAGAACTCTAATTTACTAAATTATCAATAGCAAAAATACTTAAGAAGTTTTAAATTATTATCTTGTTGTTGTTGTTATTGTTATTTTATTTCTCTTAATTATATTATTATTTTTTTATTCTATTCAAAATCTCTAAATTGTCTTAACCTATTACTGTTTTAACTTTTTGAGAACTAAGAAAATTGATCATCATTAAGTATTATTTAAGTCAGAAATATGATTTTTGCAACTTTTGGTTATGTATATGTTCATAGGTTTATCTTAATTATTTATATTGTACATATAATTTTGTATTCATCACTGTGAAGAATTCTCCAATCATGTTTACTTTTTGAGGACGCCCAGTTTAAACGACGTTTGAGGACGCCATTGTGTTTAAATTATATTCTTTCATTTGTTATCTAATATATTTTTGAAGGTGGTATGGGGGCCATTCGGTACTGCCTCTGATCTCTCCTGGCTCCGTATCTCCTTTCCCTTTGGCAGTCCTGTCTTTGTCCATAGTTGGGCTTTTAGCATAGTTGTTACACCCTGCTAGGTGGGCTTGTTGTGCTTCAGCAATTTGGAAGCCCTCCTCACATAGTTGAAACCGAAACTGATGCTGTTATAATTCTTGCTAGTTTTATTTAATAAAGCTAATTTAATATTGTTATTTTCTTATGGTTAATGAATTATTGCAATACGGTTTGATTAAGTAATTTATTAGAGAAGTTTTCTTTGCACAATGATTAGTCATTGGTTCGATTGGTAATATGGTTCGATTAATGTTGCTCAAAATGTTGTTATTAGTGTAGTTGAAATTTATTAGCTAGAAAAGGGCCAGTATTGTTTATTTGAGTTTTTCATTTCCGTGCAACAATAGGTCAGTTTTGTAAGCAATGAAAATTATTTTGCGTTAGATATCGGAGTATCTTCATTGTTTCATTCCATCCTTGTCCTGTTTGTCATTTTCTGTAAATATGATGATAATTTCCGACTTTTAACGGAAAATGCCGTTTTGAAGTGAAAATAGACTTTTTTCTGTGAAATTCCGGAAAAATATACCTGTAAATATTCAGATTTTTTTAACAGTGTAATGTGTCACCTATGTAATTTTCTTTTGCGTAGATTTTTACTTTTAAATTAACCGATGATTTAATTATATATATCTATATCTATATCTATCTATATCTATCTATCTATATATATATATATAATTTCATTACAATTTTTTAATTGTTTCAAAACATTTCGACGTGTAGTCCCACAGGAGCTTGAGTTCGTTGCCATACTAGTGGGCAAAAGTGCCATACATTTTTCAAAGAATGTTGACAATAGTATCTTTTGGTAGGTCTCCAAGATGTTTTGAGGATTTTTGTTCAAATAAACCAATTCGATGGGGTGGGTTCTACGCTTTGTGAAAGAAGTTTCTGGCCATCAGATTGGCTAGCAGCGAATAATTGTTACCTTTTTCAAGATCTGAAGATAAGTCTGAGTTGATTGCACATTCCAACAAAAATCTTCAAGATGCCTTCTACACCTATCTTAATACCATGCAAGAAATCTTCTTCGGGGAAATAATGTTCCACTTCACTCACCATTACGACAAATTTCTCAATCTTTACAATGAACATGTCAAAATGTAACTCTACCAAATTGTTTGCATGGTGGAAATGGTTGCAGTGATCTCATTATTTAATAAAAATTTTATTTTTCTATCAGAATCTTTTATCTGTAATCTTCCGGTTCATTTTTAAAGATATGTATTGGAAACAGTGTTGCAGAATTTTATTTTTTTCACGATTTCACGTAAATTTATTTTCACTCATCTGACAACACTTGATAGGTTTTGAACTCTTATTTTGATTTGGAAAACGGAAGTACGAAAATAGAAGTCGCCGATATCAATCATTATTTTCGTGGTCGAGTTCATTGTAAAATTACAGTTTACCCGTATCACAGATATATCACGAGCTGCCTTGGACTATCCCCATTCAAATTTCCAGATCACTAAGTGCAGTAATTAATCTTAGTCATCACGGATAGACATGCATACATATTTTATTTGTATAGATTTATAAAACCTAAATAAATTTGCAAGTCAAGCAGTTTTGTAAATTACAACCACATTGCTTAATTTATAACAGAACATTCTGTCGAGAATAAATACTAATTTTTTGTAAAAGGATTTTTTTCTCAAAAAATATTTAATTTTGTTGGGAAAGTTGAGTTTGAAAGTGTAAAATGGAAAAGTGAAAATTCCTTTTTTGAGTAGAAACTGGAATGAGGGTTTTTTCGAAAAAAGAGCTGATTTAGGTAATTTTTCAGATATTTCGGGGAAATTTAATATGACTATCTGTTAATACTGATAAAAAAAAAAAAGCTGATCAAAAGATAATTTTCAAAATAGTCATAGGAACAATGGAATTTACACTTTACAAAGCGACCCCTGTACTTATTTCTAGCCCATAAATGAATTTTATTATTTACACTAGTACTTACGCAAAAGACATCTCGTATTTTTGCATAAAATCTTTAGTGAAATTTCTGTAATTTAAGAATATTTTATAACACGAAATATCATTCTGTAATTTCGAATACTGAAAAAAAACTACAGATTAAATTTTTACATTTTGCATAAGTTTTATTTTATTTTGTGTTAATATATTACATATTTAAAATTAAAAGAATGTGTAAGTATAAATTTAACACCATTTATTTTTTTATTTATTTGAAATCAAATGGAAAAGCAAATCTAAATTATTAAATTGGTATTTGATTCAAAAATACTTAATATGTTTGCAACAGATTCTAAAGTGTTTTTTTTTTTCATTTAATAATAATAATAATTATTATTATTATTATATAGCTCCCATAGAATTATATGAAGTGTTAAAGGTTTTCCCCTAACAGCTATTATGATAATAAGTAAAACATTAGTACATATTTAATATTTTTTAACCATGGTTCGTACGTGTACCGTTATTTTTCAGGTGAAATAACAACATTTCTTTAGAAAAATAAATAAAACTGAAAAGCGTGAATTTTCGTCTTACTTAAGATAGATTTTTTTATAATTTAAATCTGGTGCCGAATAATTTCATGGTCATAAAATTCCCGAACCCGTACGAACCATGTTAACGAAGAAAGAAAAATTAAATAAAATTAGAATATTTATATGAAATTAAAAAAAAAAAAAGATTAAAATTTATAATGAAAAAATTCCATTCCAATCAATTTCTTTTCAACTTCGTTTTGCATAAATATTAAAATATAAATGCGTAGAAAATCAGAATACTTCAGATATATGTAAAGTATTTTTGCATTAAAATTTCACTGAAATGTCTAAAATACAATCTCTTTTAATGTGGATTAATTCTTTATTTTTATATGCAGCAAAATTTATTGCTTTTTTATACATATTTGCGTTTTATTTTATAGCAATCTGTTTTAGAATTTATGGAAATAGAGTTATGAAAAATCACTTTAACACTTATTTAATATACCTTCAAATAATATTAAAATAAAATGAGATATGTAAATTGCGAAATCAGATTTTGTTAATGGAACTCTAGATAATATTAAAAAATCAGTTCGAAAAGAATTATTTAATTTATTGCTTATTATTGGTTTATTATCAGATATCTATAGTTTATATTAAATCTCATTAAATATACGGAAAGGTTTTTGTATTTTGAATGTTTTGAAATGGTCAGATAGAAAATTGCTTTGCATGGATATTTATTTAAAAGATTTTTAGATTAGTTTCTACATTGTATCTGAAAAATACATTATTTACTTAACATTTTATGTGAATATCTTTTTCTTAATTTAAATTATGCCATAAAATAACTCAATAAAACATCAGAATTATTTATATAACAGTTTAATGAAGTTAAACCCTACCATGATGCATTCTGAAATGGTTAATCAAATATTTTGCTTTAAATGTTGTATCATTTACCCTTACAAAAAATGTAAAGTTACTTTTTTATATAGAATTTGGATTCCTATAACTTTTTATGTAACAACAGCAACAAATATTCATGTAACAGATACACGTTTGCACTGTAAATCAATAAATATTTAGCTTTACCCAGAATATTTTAGAAAACTTCGATATGTAGAATTTTTTTTATGAAACTAGCAATCTCGGTTACAGATAAATTTTTTGTAAGATTACTGTGATTTAAAACTACAGATTCTTGTAGCTTTATAAAAACAAGTTTTGTAGATTTAAAGTGTATGGATAAAAATTCATTAACCATAGAGATTTCTGTAATTTTACATCAGTAAAATTACGGTTTTTAAACCTTTTCACCACCTCTAACTGATATATCCGTTCACTATGCTGCAAGATTCACTGTAATATCAGCATTATTTATATTAATATAATTATACAGATATAATCCAATTTTCAGAAATTAATTTATGATTAATACTCTGGATAATTATACGTAATACGTAATTTAAAAAAAATTATATCATGTTGAAGAACATATTTTTTTCGTATATAAAAAAATATATTGAGAAAACAACATTACAATTTTGCTCTTTTGCTCGACGGTCTTTGGGTTAATCCTTTTCGGCACGGGCAAAAATTTTTATTAAAATGAGAAATTATCGACTGACACCGGAATTCACAAACGAATTTCTTATATATTTTGAAACCCCTAATTTAAGCTTTTATAGTAAAATCAAAATTTTACTAAAATATTACTGGTGCCGTTTGCAAGTTTGGGAATAAAAATCAGGTATCCCAGACCAGGCACAGTGTGCCGAAAAGGGTTAAAATGCAGATTTAGGATAGTCTGTATCATATGAGTTCAGTGTCTACAGTAGCTTATTCTCGAAACATTATACTATTTCAAACATAAAAACGAACTAGAAGCTTATAAACGCCTGAAACCATCTACAAGTATCTGTAATCGTCTATCCTTAATTCTTTACAAAAATATTGTATTACAAATTTTTATATACTTTGTAATATATTTTCTATAATTTGATTAAATTTCCCTATTTTAATTATCATTTTATTACTGATTTTACATAGAATGTATTTAAATATTAAATATAATAAACCAATGCTTTAGAAACTCAAAAATGAGTATATTATATAATTCAGTTCCTTTTTGGAGTTTCATTCATCTCACAAAACCTTTATAGGCTCGTGTCTATGTCTCGTCCATCTGACTTGCTTATAAACTTGCAAAAATTATAAAATTTTGAAAAAACAATTCCATTAACGCTCGTTATTAATTAAAAAAAAACCAACAATGATATCGGAAAATGTTCATAATTCAAAGAAGCATTTATTTTAATCATTTGGCAATGATCTCCTTTCAAAAGAGTTAGAAGTTGCCATAATTTATAAGGGGGTTTATTGTGATAAATTAATTGGGCAATTTGAAAAAAGCTTCTATTTTATAATCTACCTTACCTATAAACTTGAAAATTGTAAAGCAGACACACACACAAAAAAAAAAAAAAAAAAAAAAAAAAAATCGCTTCAGGATTTTTTTTTCAAAAAGTCTATTTGTAAGCGGAAAAATCTATTAAAAATAGATTTCTATATTCTGATTTTAGTTTCCTTCAAAGACACTGGCTTTGGAGATTTATGTCTTGTTCAGACGACTATCGCTGGTAAAACCCCGAAAGATTTAATAACTATGATTTTGTTGTGAGGTATATAAAATTTCTGCAAATAATACATTTTAAGATTTTAAACTTATGCATCTATTAATATCTTTCGAGGGTTATTAGAAATATTTTATTTCCTAAAAATTGATTAAAAGACTTTTTACTTATGAAAAAATTGATTTTTAAAAAGATAAAAGGAAGACTTCTCTAATTGCACATTATTTAAAATAAAAATCGCTTCTCACGTAATTATGTATACATATGTATACAGGGTGTCTATAAAAGAACTCTGGGGTTTTAAAAATACATATCTCACTAACTTTAAAATATAGCAAAATTTAGTCGATTTCTCTGAAAAGAGTACCTCAAAAAGTTTTACTCATACGAAATGGGAATGTTTGCATCAACTGTTGGCGGCGCTGCAGGGCGTTGACCTTGAAATGATGGCGACTCCGCAACAAATGGCTCAATGTGTTATTTGTCTCATAGAAACGATAGAAATTTTTTCTGGGGGCATATCAAGAATCTTGTGCATGCAGAGAAAATTCGTGATGTTCAACATCTCAGGGAACGAATAGTCAATTGTGTGGCAACCGTCGCCCCAGACATGCTCGCCAGGACATGGGAAGAGGTAGAATACCGTTTAGACGTCTGCCGTGCCACTAACGGGGCTCATGTAGAACTTTACTAAGTGTTAAAAAAAACTTGAAAATGTAAGCTTTTCAGTCATGTATAAAACATGTATGTATGTTTTTTATTTCATTAAAATATTTTTCCTCAAAACCCCGGAGTTCTTTTAAAGACACCCTGTATTTTCCTCGGATTTTTTTCATTGATCTTAAATTTGATAACACTTAAAAATTTAAAACAAAGAGGCGTATTTTAATTTCAGGGGGGAGGGGGTTAGTATAGAACTGAGCGCGAGCAATCTTTTTAACAATCGTAAAGTTTTCTAGAATAAATATAAATTTAGATTTTTTCCCTCTTTCATAATAATAAAGTCTGGTATTTAATATTTAATAAATATGAAAAAAATTAAAAGAAATGTTGAATAGTGTGACTTATCATCAAAATGATCTCTGACCATTCTTTAATATTATGAGCATTTCTTAAATTCTACATTGCTCTTTTCATTCCTTCGGCGTGTAACTTGTGCATTTTTAAGCAATTTTACTAATTCAGTCCCACAATAAGTTACAAGCTACGATCTCCCTTTTTGAAGGGTTGAACGAAAGCGTACCAAATGACGTTCTTTCTACTGGTGGAATCTATTTTGACTCCAGACACTTTCCAGCTTTGTGGAGGGGGGGGGGGAGCTGAAATGCATTTTTCCGTGTCATATATTGTTTTTATGGTCTTAGACTATACATTAATATGCATTTTTCTCACTCTTAATTCATTCTTTTAATGCGAAAGCATGCTTTCAATTTTTGTTTGTTCATTACTACCTCATAATTTTTTTTCTAAAAAATTAAGTAGTCATTTAATATTATGCATGAAAGGGCAATAATTTAAAAAATAAATTTAATGGTGGAATGTACGTTCTTTTTGAAAAAAGTTAAAAATATCTTAATAAGAAATTAACTAATTAGAATTTTTAATTGACGTATAAAATTATTGGAAAAGAATGTTAAACATAACCCTTTTGAGTGATCTTGCTTACACTTACCCAATTATTTTTAAATTGTCTACATATAATTAGTTTTATGCATATATAATTAATGTTTCTATTGTAAAAGAAAAAGTATGTAAGCCTTAAAAATTTAATGGAGAAAACTCAGTGCATTTCACACATGTGATTTTTCTTTCCAAAAAAATCACATTTAAGTTTTTTATACTATATAAACCTTAACATTTCTAGGGTTATTGTGCCCAAAATTCTTTTCAAAGTAATAAATATTAAATTTATATCAGTTAATCTCTCTTACATATTTCTTTTAATATCTCTTTCTTATAAAATATATTTTAAACTCTTTTTTTTCAGTTTTTTATTTTTAATTTTCTAAAAAATAAAAATACAAAGTCTTGCACAATAATTCTAACTTTATCAAATTTTTTATTATTGTATCTTCAGTTTCTATCACAAATAAATAAGTATCTGAAGTTTCTCGTTGATAAAATATACTTTTATGAACTTTAATGTATGAAATTTTTATAGACATATTACATAGGGGAGAGGGGAGCACCTTTGAACATTTTTTCAGAAAATTATTATATTTCTTACTTGAATTATATTTATTGAGTTTTAAATATTACATAATAAAAACAACACATTTCTCCATCATATGAACCATAAATTAAATATTTTCCAAAGAAATTAAATAAGTTGTTTGGATTTAAATAGTTGGAAGATTTTTGTTCAAACCAGCCCCATGTGGGGGTACCTTTGAACAAGCAAGGGCACATTTGAACAAATGAATAAAATATGAAAATATTGAGAGTTGTTATAAAAAATTGCATGTGTTACAGAAATATAAAGTAATATGAAATTAAATTATAAAATTATTTAATTATTAAATTTAAATAACTACATTTTTTTGAAATTACTAATTTTTTTTTGTTATTTAACCAAACTTAAATCAATCAATGTTGATGTCAAAACTCATTGTTGATAAAACATAAAGTGTCCCTCCAGTTGTGTTTGGTTGTAAAAACTTTTTTACTGCATCCTTGAAATACAACAATGCGATATCTGATGCTTCTGGAAAATAAAAACTTTTCATCCGCTACTTTTTAAAAGACCTGAAATAAAATTCCGTTTTATCCGTTACGGAAACCAGAAATAATGTTTGGAAGCCTGTTAAATTAGTATGAATCATTGTTTTGTGTCCAGGATTTGCAATTATCCAATAGATAAGATCTTAGATTTGAAACTTCCCATCACTGATATACAGTGGCGGTCAAAAGTTTCCGGCCAGCAAAAATTTTTCAGTTAATTTGTAAATATACCCATATGAAGAGAAATCTGAAAGTGATATTTATACATTTTATTGACATAATAGTTAGGAACTTACTTATAGAAGAATATGTAAATATCAATAAATTTAAGTGACAAAATTAAGTATAAAGGAAAACGCATGTTCTCAAAAGTTTCCGGCTACCTTCACAAGTTTGTAAAAAAGTGGTATTGTAAAATTACAGTAATCAACAACATTTACAGTTAGTATTTTATCGTATTACTATTTTATTAGCTTTAGTAATAAGTACTGCGGCGCAGCAACGTGACATTCATACAATCACCGGTTAAACATGGTCTATGGTACGTTTTTCCAACATTTCTTGCAATTTTGGCCAAATTTCGGCTGAGTTGGAATATTTATAGTTCCGCAGACTTTTGTCGACTTTTTTTTAATGATTTTCTATTGGATTCATGTTGGGCGCCTGGGCTAATCATTTCAAAAACGAAATTTTTTGAGCGAAAGGCTTATCGAGGTTTGCATACGTTATTTATGTCGTTATCATGTTAAGAAAAAAAGTTGCGACCAAATTTTTTCTCTAATAAGGCAGAAAACAGTCTTGCAAGACATCCTTATACATTGTATCATTCACCTGGCTGTGGATTTAAAATAACGGATCGACACGTTTTGAAGAAAATACTCCCCACGGCATAACGTATCCTCCACCATGCTTCATTGTAGGAATAAAATAGGTCGAATCATATCTTTTGTTGTTAGGTCATCGGATGTTGTGTCTGCCATCACTTCCAAAACTGTTTGAATTCTATTGATGGAAAAATAGAACGTTTTTCCAGCTTTCACTTGACCAGACTTTGTGTTTTTTGGAAAACGCTACTCGGGTACGTTTGTATTTTTTTTAATTCTGAAAATTTTTAACACTGACTTTTCTATAAAGTTATGCATCACGTTCGCATGTTGATACGGTATACGGACTTATTTCAGTAATATTTTCATTCCGTATATCTCAGTATATTACAGCGGAATTTTTATGAGGACTAACAATTTTTTTCTCCTCGTAATTCTGTAAACAGGAATAGTAATTTTCTGAGATCTCCCGGACCTCTGAAAGCCCTGAAGGTCAGGGCCATCTTTATATAATTTTTAAATATCGTTTGCGTTCTATTTCCGATCGATAACTTTGCCGCAATATCTCGAGAAGATTGGCCTTTTAGCGATAAACTAATCACTCATTTATGAACAATAATTGATGAACTTTTCAATTTTGAATTCAGACTATGCTATACACGTTGATTCATTCATAAATACAACCAAAAAACTGTTTACCGATAGAAAAAACTAAAGAATGATAAGTGGCCGGAAACTTTTGCGCACGCGAACTTGGAATTTTATCCTTTTGCATGAAGCATCTTCAGTATCCAATCAAAATGATCACGCGGTCAGAGGTCATTCACATATTCCTAACCTTTGAAGCAATTGTGCTTCTTCTTTGCTGAAACCTTTTGGTAAATAAATCGAAGAAACTAACTGGCCGGAAACTTTTGACCGCCACTGTATACAGAGGTTGGAACCTATGTGCGCAGTAAGGGGAATTGTCAGAAGTATAAGTCCATGTTCTTTGACATTCTTAATTAACCTCTTTTCACATTAAAAAAATTCAGAAATAATAATATTTAGATACATTAACAACTTTTTACTTACTAGTTTTAAGTGTTCTTTTTAAATTAATTCAATTATTATTTATCACCAGTTTATTCGGTGTTTCTTCGATGTTCAATGGTGTCCCATCACATGGAGTTCGACATTACAACGGTTTACTCATTTCAGCTGAAGAATTTGAATAAAACAAAGCTTATAAACTAAAGCTAACACCTTTGTTTAAGCATTGAATAATAAATTAAAATTTTAGGGATAGAAATTTGTAAACAAAAATCTTACAACCTTATTATCTTAAGTTTAGATGGAAGATCTAGAAAAATACATATCTTGTTTGGACAGTACTGTTGATACAAACACGAAAAACTTTCTTTAATTATTCCCTTGAAGCAGCAGTAATGTATTGCCATATACACTTTTAAAAATAATTTATTTGAAGGAAAATATTTAGAGTGTTCAAAGATGCCCCCAGTTCAAACGTGCCCCCTCTCCCCTATACATCCAAGAAAAAAAAGAAAAAATTAAAATTTGTTAAATAAAAAAATATATATAATATTTTAAATAATACAATAATTTCTTTTAAAAAGTAAATGCTTTCCATTATCTGGAACGGTTTGGATTTTTGAACTATTACCAAAAAAAACTTCAATAAGAAGTTTTATTTTGCAAATAATATTTTTGGAAATTTATTTTTATTTGAATGGGGATTTTATTACAGCGTTTTCTTTTCTGATTTTAGCCATAATTATATTTTTTGCCTGATAAATTTTGCTTGAACAGATACTCATTGCTCGATCAATATCTAATAAATGATATTGATTTTCGATTAACTTTAAAACTATGCTTATATCTCTCGAGGATTTTTTTTTCATGCGATGGACTATAAAATTTAATTATAGTTAATATAAATGACGATGTATTGAACAAACATATTCCGCTGTGTTATTTTACTTGTATTTTGGATACGGGTTTAAATTTACTTGAAAATTATTTTTTTGAAATCATTTTATTTTTAAATGATAATGTCGATATCTCATTGAAGATTACTTTTTATGATGAAATTAAGAAGAAAAATGATAAGCTTTGATATCAAATCTGTTTTTATTATTACTTTATTTTTAGAGAATAATGGTGATTTCATTGAAAATAGATTAAGTATGACCAAAGTAAATAGTAAAGTGTTAACATTTAAATAAAATTCAAAATTTAATTTTTATGTTAGTCCCCCTTAGTTTATCGATGTTATTTTCGTTGAAAAAATCTTGTATATGAACAAACTAAATTGTCTCGAATTTCTAAAGAAAAGTAATAATGTCTAATAATAAATGTACATCGAAATACGTATACTAAACAATGGATAAATATTTAAAATCTGATCCAGGCAAAAAAAATAATAATAATAATAATAATTAAAATGCAAGGCTCTGTAGTAGATAATATCATTTATATTATTATCTTATATGTCAGATCTATGCCGAATATGTCACTATTAAATTTTCGTCTGTTAAAACGCAGGTGTCGTTTTTCAGACGTTCAATGAATAGTTCATCTCAAATCATTACAACAATTCTAATATAGTCAAAAGGAAAGATAATAAATCTTGAAAGATTTTAAGTGCATACTAACTAGGGAACTGCAAGAAGCGTAAGTCACCGATTTTATTGAAAGTGGTATCGTTGAAAAAATCTCATTGAGAGCAGTAAAAACTCAATGGAACTACCCGTCGCAAATCAGCCGTTTTCGAGATATCCGACAATGTATGTCACGTAACTAGTGCATACTTAATGGGGGACCGCAAAAAAATTTAGTTTCGATATTAACGAAAGTGGTATCGTTAAAAATAAAGAATCATGAGGGAGAAAAAACTCAATAGAACTACTCGTCGGAAATGAGCCGTTTTAGAGATATCCTATAATTTATGTCACATAGCTAATGCATACTGTTCTTGTGCACACTTAATGGGGGACCAGAAAAAAATTCTTTTATCGATTTTCATGAAAGTGTTGTCGTTGCAAAGATATCATTGTGAGAAGTAAAAAACTCAATGGAACTACCCATTTGAAATGAGCCGTTTTCGAGATATTAGATAATATATGTCACTTAATGTGATTTCAAAGCAGTGTGCATTAGCAATGTGACACAAATTGTCAGATATCTCGAAAACGTCTCATTTCCGACGGGTAATTCCATTGAGTTTTTTAATCCTCACGATGATATCTTTTCAACGATGCCGCTTTCGTTAAAATCGAGACTAAAATTTTTTGCGATCCCCCATTAAGTATGCACTAGCTATGTGACATAAATTGTCGGATATCTCGAAAACGGCTGACTTGCGACGGGCAGTTCCATTGAGTTTTTTACTGCTAACGATGAGAAATTTCCAAAGATACCACATTCGTCAAAATCGGTGACTTACACTTCTTGCAGTTCCGTAGTAAATACTGATTAGCATTAGAAGTATGTATAAAATAAAACATCAACTTATTTATAAATGCTTTAAGTGATATATTAAAATAAAATATTATGGCAAATAATAACTTTTAACTTTACATGTTTCATTGTTCTGGCGGCAACTTTTTCAAAAACAATAAATGATAAAAAGAAAATTTTTCAAACTAAAAATAAACAGAAAAAAACATAAATCACGTGAACATGAGCATAGAAACAACCGCAGCGGTGAGTGGCCAATCTTAGTCGACGACCCCTACCTACGACCCGAACAGCCCTAGTCTCTTGCGCGATAGCGCTAACGCCGACAGGCGACCACGGATAGCGCCGAAATCCTTTACTACGACCCGAATGACTTGGAATCTAAGTAGAAAAGGAAAAAATAAATAAATAAGATAAACTGAAACCGGGCAAATTTAACAGAAAAATTAGACAAATTAAAGATATTAAAAAAGAATATTGCCCAGTTAAACTGATGGTATTGAGCTCACAGGCTACACATTCAAATTGTACATTTCGAACAGAATTAATTCTGTTCGAAAAAAAATTAAGGAGGGGTAACCGTTCCCTCCTTTTCCATTTTTATACTTAATAATTGAACCCCCTAAACTAATCAGGGACATGCTTTATCATATAAAAAAATCTATATCCAAAATTCAGAGCAAATCGGAAAATTCTTAATAAAAACCCATTTATATAATTTAAGCAGAGTTATCTCCTCTTTTATACTTAATCATTATACTTCCAAAATTATTCAGAAATTTGAATGAAATCTGATAATTCTGCATGAAAAGCCCATTTATATAAATTAAGGGGAGGGTCATTAGAAACCCCGTTCCCCCTGTTTATACTTATACAATAAACACCTAATACCAATCATGGAGGCGCCTCATCAGAATGATCCTATTTCTAAATTTTGAACGTAAACAGATAATTTTGCATGAAAAACCCATTCATATCAATTAAGGGGATGGGCATGAGCCCCCGCTCCCTCTCTTATACATACCGAATGAACTCCAAAAACTAATCAGGGAAGCGCCTTATCAGGATATACCTACATACAAAATTTCAAGTAGATCGGATATTTTTAACATGATTTATCGCGTTACGCAAATACATACATACAGAACGGATGGGCACATAAGCTCT
Organism: Maratus speculifer; assembly: GCA_964019185.1. Lineage (NCBI taxonomy): Eukaryota > Metazoa > Arthropoda > Arachnida > Araneae > Salticidae > Maratus > Maratus speculifer. Next base: position 151,468,340 of record OZ025302.1, read on the forward strand.
CAGGCTATGATAGCCTGTGAGCTAAAAACGGTTAGTGGGTGGGTGGGGCTCTGAGACTAGCGATTTCCTCTGCCTTCATCCCCAATATATTTGTTCCCGTTTTGTTTGTTGATATGCTCCTGTTCACGTGATTTCTGTTTTTTTTTTTTTTTTTTTTTTGGAAAATTTCCTTTTTATCATTTATTGTTTTTGAAAAAGTTGCCGTCAGAGCATGCAAGCATGCAAAATTAAAAGGCATTATTTGCCTTATTATTCTATTTTAATAGATCACTTGAAGCATTTATAAATAATTTGATTAGAAGTATGCTTACATGATGTGATTATGACTCTAATTATGAATTTTACATGTCATGAACTATAAAAATTTTTGGTATCTAATCCATTTGAGTTTGACGTCCAATTAATAGTTCATGACTTTTCATTGAGTATTATGCTCTTTTTAGAATCACTTTTGTTACTATCAACATTAAGTAACGGTAATATATGTCTTTTTGTTTTTTATTATGACACTTTTTATACCTAGACAATTAATAATAAAAATAATAGTAAAAGTTTGTGTAATTCTCTTTGTACCATAGATGATTTTTTTGTTTTAAATGTATATATCACTCTTAAAATTTAAAATATGGCTAACTTTTCTGAACATGTAATCTGTAATGAAAAGAAAAATATATTAGAAAGTTGTAAGCTTGAAAAATCCTGTTGTAATACGAGATCTCTTTCTTACTCTATTGTCTCATAGATATCAACTGCTCAGTACCCAAAATTGACTACATTCCTCATAGTATTTGAAACAGTGATATTAAGCTTCAATAAATCTATTTGGATTACTACTAGTAACGTTATTAACATAAAAATAGTTTTCTTTACCAGACTGATAAAAAATCGGATCCGAAAGAATTAATAAAAAGAGTGATACAGTCGACTCTCGTTAATTCGAACTCGTCGGGACCACAAGAAATGTTCGAAATACACTGTAAAAGAAAGGGTCGATCTACTAAAATAAATTTAGTAATCCTTGTAATTACTAAGAAATTTTTAGTAATCTTACTCGGTTACAAGGTATCTGTAAGAATTACTAGAAAAAAGCTAGCAATGAATAGAGTTAATAGTTTTACATTTTTAATAGCTATTACTAAAACACACAAGGCCACACTTGGTGTGGCCTTGATAGCTTAGTGGTCATAGCACCGAAATCCAGGCTGAAAGTACCTGGGTTCGATGCTGGCCGACGCCAAATGTGCACCGAATGTAAATAAAGGGATTATGAAAGTCCTGTCGTAGCAGTTACCATGGGTAATGATCTCTGAATTTCCCCTCCCCTATAGAAACATGTCAAAATAGAGTAGGTAGCAATGTTTGGTGCTGCCATCTATTGCAGCTTTACCGAAAATATTCCGTTTCAGATGTCTGTGTTTTTACCCGCTGGATGCAGTTCGAAGGAAGCTCCTGCCCTTCGGGCATACGTAATGGTTGGTAAAAATAATTTTGGAGCTATTACTAAAATTTGCTTGGTGGCCCATACTAAAAAGTTTTAAGTTAGTTATACAAAAAATTCTTTTGTTCAGTTTACAAAAGAAATGTTTGTTTCACTTGCAAAAAAAAAAAAAAAAAAAAAAAAAAATGTTTGTAATATTTACTAAAAAATTCTGTGGAATACAAATTTACTAAGAAAATTTTAGTAACCTCTTGAATTTTTTTTTACAGTGTATCCGAAGTTCGAATTATGGAAAACGTGCTTAATAAGGTACTATTAAAAAGAGATTGATGTTTTAGTGTTTTTTAAACTTATTTCGTCTGTTATCATTAAAATATGATTTAATGTTAAATTAGAATGTATAAATACATAAACTAATTAAAAGATTAGAAACAAGCACGATGGAAGAAAAATTTAAAGTGTCACTGATATACAGATGGGACTCTAAGAAAGTGGATATCAAATGCATTGTATTATATGTATATTCGTTCGGAACAGTTTTCACAAAAATCAAAGAAAGAAAGTTATTTAAATGATCTGAAATCCGGGAGAAAGAAAAAAATAGAAAAATCGGAATTTTCGTTAGTTCGAATTAAACGAAGTCAAGAGAAAAGGAGTTCGAATTAATGAAAAATTTTAACGTTATTCTGCTATTGAAAACTTCGGGACTTCATGTTTAGTTCGAATTAAACGAAGATTCGAATTATCCGATTTTGAATTAACGAGAGTCGACTGTATATTAAACAAATATATCATTTTGTGTTATAATTGTTATTCTTTTTGGGTTCTAAATTAAAATGAAATCTTAATTTGGTTTTATATACTTTTTTTTACCTTTGTATAATTATTGTAAGTTCGTTAAAGAAATTAGACACGTGAATATAGCATACGATAAAATGATAAATATTAGCATCGTACCTTATTTTTTATATTATTTTATTTTTAGTCAATGTCTTTCGAAAAAATTTATATAATACAAAAATAATTTTTATTCATTTATCTGAATCTTAATTTATAGTTTTTATTTTATTGTAGAATTGAATTATTATTGTAGACATTTTGTATATGATCAAAATAAATTGTAACATGACAAAAATTAATATAAAATCTCAACTATTTTTTTTACATTACATTACTTTTGGTTAAAAATAGTATTTTTTTCTGAAGAAGGTTTGTATATCACCGAATTAAAGGGTAAAATGATAGGTCATTTTAACTCGAATCTTTAAAGAAAAATAAATACAGCCTAATTAATAATGTCCAGTGAAATGCGTCTTTTATTAATTAATAAATACTTAAAATTAGATCTAGATATAAAAAAATAATATTGTAAATCCCTTTAGCATTTGATATTATTTAGAAACAGCTGATATGTCCGATACATTACCACTCAATTTTCGTCTGCTAAAATTTCAACTGTGGTTTTTCACATGTTTTATCAATAGTTCATATTTAAATCCTTATAGCATATATAAGATACTATAAAGAAAAAGCTCATAAATTTTTAATGATTGTAAGTATATTGTTGGATTTAATGCCTTTTTGAATGAGAAATAAAATTGCATTCATTAATTATTGAAAACATATTTTATCTTACAATTTTAACTTTTAGTGTTTCAATAACTTAGTATTATTAAAATATATTGCATACATTTTACAGCATCTTGAATAGCAAATATCTTGTGAAGCATTATATATAATACATATGTTAATAAATATGTGAATTTATATTTTGATTAATTCGAATCCTGTTCATATTTCGTTTTATATACATACAACTCACAGAAAATATATATTATAATAGAAAGACAATCTAAGCTCATCTCAGTCATGTAACTATTTCAAATGAAGTTAATCTTATACACATTTCATTTGACTGTTTTATTCTCTAGCATTTGCTTTAATTTAGCCAGAAATAATCTTGTTTTGTTACTGTTTCTTTTTTTACCTTTACCAATCTCTTATAACTCATCAGGAATTTTGATTAACTTGGCCAATCCACTTTCATAAGTCGATGCCTCTGATTACTTCTTGTTTACACATCTAGTATAAACCGTGCATAGGTTACAATAGTAATAAATCATATAACATCAAAAAATGCATATGCTGTATATTATTGAATTATTTATGTGAGTGTGAATTAATGTACAAATTAATACAAATTCGATTTTTCCTTTTTGTTTATCTTTATTTCTTATAGTATAATGTTAACTTTATTAATAAAAGTGCATATCTTCAAAAAATAATTATAAGAAGATGACAGAAAGGTTCATTTTTATAACGCTTAATTTGATAAAGGATAAAGAATAATAAATGTGTACATCGAAGCAGAAACATAACCATGAGTAAATTTGATATCATACTGACGATGAAAAATATATTAATTTCGCCTTTGCAACACTTTATTTATTTGTTTATTTATTTATTTACTTTTAAGCATCCCAGAAATTCGTAAGTTCACACTAAATAACAGTAACAAATGTATTTTTAAACGTAATTTATTAAAAAAAAATTACATTAATATGAAATTTTTTTATGGATTTAAAAATAATTTTCAGTCATAAATATTTTTTTACCTGTGTCAAACTGACATACCGACTTTTTAGCTGGTCAATCTTGTTTTAAATGTCGATTCCTCTGCCTTTACATTCTCCTAGAATAAACCTTATCGCAGTTTTATATAGAAATAAATCGCAAATAATCTTTAAATGCATAAAACTATATAACACTGAATATTATAATTTTTTTTTTGTCTGAACGAATAAACAAATTATTAAATAATGTGATTTTTCGTTTTCCTTTTTCTTAAACTTTAGAGAATAATGTTAATATAATTAAAGAAATGATGTTATCTTACAAAAAATAAGTTACAAAAATTGGCAGAATCATAAGTGTTCGTAATACTGCATCTGATAAGAGAATAATAATAATAAATGTATATTAAATAAAAACACATCCATGAGTAATGTTGATGTCTTATGAGGACGAAAATTTATTTTCGCGGCAACGACAATAAATTTGTCTTTTGGTACCTTTTGTTTCACTGCTAAACATCTCAAAAACTTTATTTTTATAAATTCAAATAAAAAATATGTATTTTAAAATACAATTAATTTGAAAACTGAATTTTAAAATATTAACTTTTCTAGTTTAATAAACAATTTCCAAGCACGAAAATTTTTAAATCTGCGTGAAACTGAACTGCGGAAGATTAATCCATTAATACTTAAAATAATTAAAATTCATCATTTGTCCGTTTTTGTAAAATATTTTATAACCACACTCTTTGCAAACTCATAATTCATAACTACACTCTTTGTAAACTACTTAAAAAATGGCAAAAATATTTAAAAAGATGTTAAGTTACTTTAATTTTTAGTACTTTCAACTGTAAACAGTCCCTTTGTCGGAAAATACAAAAAATAATATTATTAAAGTCTTATTTTTCAAATAACACGTAGTTAATTAAAAACTAGTCGTTGGGGGACCACCGTAATACTTACCCATCATGGATATGCATAATATAAAATATGAAAATAAAACGCATGTAAACTATTTACAAAATGCATCGCAATTCCAAAATAAAATTTAAACGCATATTTAAATAGTTTTAATATACATAGTAACGCTACACCATTGAATTGTTGATGAGCCGATTTCGACAAATTACACTGCTCAAAACAATTAAAGGATATTTGAAGTTTTATATAAAATAAAGATATAAACGAATTTTTTTTGCCGAAAATAGAAGAAGAGAATCACAAATGCAATTTTTTCTGGTTTTCAAACTGTGGAGTATGCAAATTTTGAGTTCGACGTCAAAAACGTCGCTTTAGCGGCAGCGAAAGAAATTTGACTTTCAGCTGGATATAAGAAAATGAAGACAAGGATGATCGGCATTCAGTGATTGCTTTGTTTCGATGAGTACGATGTCTCAGCGAAGTCATTTGACAGATTCAGAAGCTTGGAGAATTGTTGGTAGGTTAGAAGGGGGCCAAACTCAAGCCGAAGTAGCGCAAGCCATTGGAGTGTCACAAAGTGTCATTTCCAGGATATGGAAACGTTTTTTGGAGAGTGGATGTGCAGGCCGAAGACCAGGGCAAGATCGTAGACGGGCAACAACGCCCAATGAAGAGCGGTATTTAGCGTTAACAGCTCGGAGACACCGAAACATGAACGCTACTCTTCTCCAACAACACCTGCGCTCGGCTACAGGCACCACGATTTCAACTCAGACTGTCCGAAACCGGCTCCATGCTGTAGGTCTGTATGCTCTCCGACCGATGGTATGTGTTAGATTAACATCAAGGCATCGTCGTGACCGCAGGGAGTGGGCAACCAAGCATGTCAACTGGAGGAGAAATGAATGGAGCAATATTCTGTTTTCTGATGAGTTAGGTTTTTCTGTGCATCCGGATAATAGGCGTATTTTCATCTGGAGGGACCGTGGCAGCAGGAATAATCCTGCGTTCGTGCACGAAAGTATCAGATTTGGCGGTGGAGGAGTGTTGGTGTATGGTGGCATCTCCATTGACGGGCGCACTGACCTCTACATCATTCGAGATGGAGGTATCTGACTGGTCGCCGATATAGGGATGAGAACCTCAGACCTATTGTAGTCCCTTACGCTGCAGCAATCGGAGATAACTTCATTTTAATGGATGATAATTGCAGGCCACATCGTGCAAACCTGGTGGAGGATTTCCTTTTCGAGGAAGGAATCGTTCGAATAGAATGGCCAGCGTGTTCTCCAACATGAATCCAATCGAGCACGTTTGGGACGCTCTAGGAAGACGAGTTTCTGGCCGCCAACAAACCCCACAAACTCTCCAAGAACTGGAAAGAGCTTTTCTGGAAGAGTAGGGCAGAATACCCCAACTCGTCATTAATATCCTTATTGAGTCCATGCCTCAAAGGTGTTCAACGTTGCTGGCCGCCCGTGGAAACCATACCCCCTACTGAAAATGATTTTCTTTGAAGAAAACACCTTTTCTTATTCTTTTTTTCTCAGATGCACAAATTGTGTTTTTTTCCTTTTGTACACAAATGCGCAATAAAATGCATTTTTTTCTGCCAAACATGGGTAATTTAATTCTCATATAACCTACTATGTCTGTCGATCATGTATCAATCAGCTAAAAAGTTTCCCAGATACAAAATCCACCAAAAACTGCAATATCCTTTAATTGTTTTGAGCAGTGTATGTAAAACGCCAAAATACTCAAGTATTACTGATTTGCGTAAAAGATACATCCTTATAACTCCAAAAATAATAATCCTATTAACTAACAATTTACTGCGTCGGATTAAGCGTCTCATTTCCAATTAAAATATATCTTTGAATTGAAATTTGAATGAAATACAGGGTCATGAAAAATCGAAGAATGTGCAAAACAGGATTACACATATATCGGCAACTAATAACCCGATTGACTTCGTTCTTTATTCAAAATTTGTGTTATTTTATTGCCTTTTACGTCCACTCCTTAAAATAAATCATTTCGAAAATTTTTGTATGCCTTTCATCAGGACAAAATTTTCTAGAGTCCGAAAAAAATAGTTCCGGATAATCGCGGTTATTGATATTAAATAGGCTTCTTCCCATTCTTACATACTAAGCACATACAAAGTTTCAAGTCTCTATCTCAATTTGTTCGGGAGATAGAGCTGTTACAGACAGACAGACAGGCAGACACACAGACGGACGGACGGCAATTTTTTTTTCTAAAAATATGTTTTTCGGAATCTCCAGTATCTGAAACGTGTAAATCCGTCAAAAAAAATTTCGATTTTCAAAACGATTGCAAGACTTACCCTATACTAGGTATGATGGGTAAGTAAAAGGGGTGAAAGCGATTGTCTATTTTTAGATCCGGAAAACATTGGGAAAATAAAACATAGATATTGATAAATTGAATATTAGTTGTTTTATGATTCTTTAAGCAAAGTGATCTAACTTATGGGTATGTTGTAGGATAAAACTTCATTACAAACAATATTTTCTTTAGTAAAAATTTCTCATGATTCTCGGATGATTAATTCAAGGTAATTATTCAAGAGACATATAACTTTTGCATCTTCGAAGTGAACTTGTATATTTTGCTTTTGGTTGAGTCTTGACACAGATGTTGTTGTTCAACGCTTAATTTATAATTAAATATTTTCTACCTTGACTTTGTAAGCCAAGTATCTGGGTTCGATTCCCGGCCTGGGAAAATTTACGCTCAGTAGGAAACATTTTATTTGTATGTTTATATCTACTTTAATTCTGTATTTGATAAAACTGTGCAAGAATTTCACGCAAGTTAGATGAGTCAATGTTCCTTAGCTCTCCAAAAAATTATGCAACTCAGCTAAAAGCCTTATTAACCCATAAAGTACTTGAGCTATTTCGATAAAAAAAAAGTTTATTGTACAGTACAAATATAGAATCACATGTGTGAGACAGTTTAGAAAAACACAATAATTAGTTTTCAGATAAGACATTTTTGAAAAATGGATATTTTTGTGAAAATTATCTTTAATACTAAAATAAAAATTTTAGTCGCAGAAGAACAAAGTGTTTGCGATAAGACTTTATCATTATCCAATGAAAACGAATTCCAAATTTCATCAAAATCCACCCGTTAATTTCCGAGGAATCGGATCTAGTAAAGATGCAACAGGGTCCTTTCACAGGGTTATGGTCAGGCGCACATTTTTAACAATTTGTAACCAATATAATGTACAGAGTATCTTTGTATGCACGACGTACAATTTCATTCGAATGGAATCCGAAAGGTCACGAGAGTCGTCTGCAATCTGTTTTCATTAAAATTATTAAAGTATACAGATTATTTCGAATTTCAATCACTTTGATGTCAAGAAATTGAACATTACCAAAAAAGCGGTCATTTGAAAAAAAAAAAAAAAAAAAAAAAAAGATTTGCTCTGGACTCTTTTTTTTTATTTTGGAGTTCTTCCAAAAATGTTTATTTTTATAAAGATGTCTGAAACTTGCGCAAGCTGCATTAATTTATGTTTCTTTTAATAAAAAAAATAACAATATAAGTTTAATCGTCTTTAGGTTCTGATCATGCCAGTTTGAAAAATGCGTTTATAGTTTTTATATCATCTGTATAATGTTTATAAAACAAATTCCTACTTCTGAACCCGTACACCGCTATATAACATCAAGATAAAAGTTCATATTGGTGTCAAAGTAGAAAGTTAAAATCTACCTGAGCATACCGGTAATCACACTGTAAAAAAAAAGAAAAAAAAATCAAGAAGTTACTAAAAATTTCTTAGTAAATTTGTATTCCTCAGAATTTTTTAGTAACCATTACAAACTTTTTTTTTGCAAGTGAAACAAGCATTTCTGTCGTAAACTGAACAAAAGAATTTTTTGTATAACTAACTTAAAAATTTTTAGTATGAGCCACCAAGCAAATTTTAGTAATAGCTCCAAAATTATTTTTAATAAATATTACGTGCGCCGAAGGGCAGGAGCTTCCTTCGAGCTGCATCCAGACTTCTGAAGCGGAAGACTTTCGGCACAACCGCAATAGACGGTAGCACAAACATTCCTGCCTGCTCCGACAGGATTTTCATAATCCCTTTATTAACGAGACACTACATACATTCGGGGCGTATTTGGCGGTGGCAAGTTTCCAACCCGAGACCTTTTAGCCTGGAGTCCGTTACTATAACCACTATGCTATCAAGGCCACACCAACTGACTTTTAGTAAGAGCTATAAAAAATATAAAACTATTAACTCTTATTCGTTGCTAACTTTTTTCAGATTTTTTTTTAACCGACTAAGATTACTAAAAATTTTTTAGTAATTACAAGGATCACTAAAGTTTTTTTAGTAGATCGACCCTTTTTTTTACAGTGCAGAACAAGAAGTTTAAGTCTTTAAATGCCTTGCGCGCAAACATTAAATAACTACGAAAGAACACCGAGTTTGGTCAAATTGTTTTACATGAAAACTTTTACAGACTATAGAGAATTAAAAAACAAGTGGATAAATACGATCGCAGATAGCACAGAGGGTTTCGTATAACATTTTTTTTTCAAAACAATTTGTCCTTTAATTAATAAATCCAAATTGCAAATTTATAATTCTCACACAGATGGCAGCGCAATAAATTTAATTAAAAAATATTTATGAAATTTATTTATATAAAAATGAAATTTATATAAGATAGTTATGAAATTTATTTGTTATTTATTTTAATAAAATTAAGAATGTTCAAATCAAATCATTTAAATAGAATCCAAAATTCTAAATTTTTCGAAAATCCGATTATTATTATATCCCGATATTAAAAAAAATATTTTAGTTGAAATAACAGTCTTTTTTAAAATTTTATGATTTGTTGTCTGACAAGAGGTATTCAGCTGTAAATGCACAAAACTTGAACTCTCTGACTAATACTGTTTTTGTGTGTGGTCTCTGAGACAGATTGAGGACAAAGACGAAAGGGTTTCTTCAGATGAACGGAACACTAAAAATGCGAAAAAAATTATTTTCATCCTAGAAATGCAACAATTTTCGTAATTATATCAGAAGATATTTTATCTTACAAACAATATTTACCAATATTTTATCAACTTACTCAAAATGACGTATATTATATAAATTACATTAGATATAGTATATAATTAAAGCATACTTTTTAAATCTTCACTCTAAATTTATATATGTATATAAAATATGTATCTGTATATTACATGATTCGGAGCCTGTTTACATTTCATTTGTATGATATATAATTCAAAGAATATATGCAGTGTATAACACATAAATAAATTATTTCACAAAATAAATTATTTCATGCAAGTTTTACAAATGTAGTTAATATACAACACATCTTTAAGATTATTTTTTCTAAGATTTTCTAAGATTACTTCCTTTGAGATTACTTTTATTTTATTTTTTAGATAACTTCTTTTACTTTATCAGAAATTGCATAATTTTTTATGATCATTTTATTAGCTGAAATAATCTATAGTAATTCTTCATGACTTTCGATTAACTTGGCAATCTCTTTTCCTAATTCAATGGCTTTATTTTTTTGGAGAGCAAAAAAGAAGTGTATGAGATGGAGTAATGAAGTTACTTATGTAATAAAAGAACTAATTTTATTTTTTATCTTTTTCACTTTGCTTTATCTTTCGTGAATAACGAAAATTTAGCTTAGGCAAAAATCCTATACATTAAAAAAAAGATAAGACGATGGCAACATTAAGATTTTTTATAATTCCTATGAGTTAGAAAATAGCAAAATTTGTATCAAAATATGACTAAAACATAATTATAAAAATCAGAAACCTTCTAATAAAATTCGGGATACTGCTAATAAATATTGGATTAATATGAAAATCTCTGATCATAATGATATTTTTTGCAGGTGACATTATTTTTTTTTCCAAAATGCATAGGGTCTGTGTTATCAAGCATGTTTTAACATTATCCCTCGACTGTAGTTACACCTATGTTTTCACATAATTTCTATCAAATAAAGTTTCTGCATTGCATGCTGTGATATTTGTCGCAAGAGCTCCTAATGGAATCCAAAGTCCATTCGTAACAAAAGCTCACTTACTAACAAAAAGAGTTACGTATTTAGTAAGAATAAAATCTCTATTACCATTAGAGAGTTTAAGTATAAATATAGGTTATACACTGTAAAAAAAATCAAGAGGTTACTAAAAATTTTTTAGTAAATTTGTATTCCACAGAATTTTTTAGTAACCATTACAAGCATTTTTTTTTTTTTTTTTTTTTTTTTTTTTTTGCAAGTGAAACAAACATTTCTTCTGTAAACTGAACAAAAGAACTTTTTGTATAACTAACTTAAAACTTTTTTGTATGAGCTACCAAGCAAATTTTAGTAATAGCTCCAAAATTATTTTCAGTTAATTAAAAATTATATTTAGACTTCTGAAGCGGAAGATTTTCGGCAAAACCACAATAGATGGCAGCATCAAACATTGCTACCTGCTCCATTTTGACATGTTTCTAAAGGGGAGGTGAAGTCCAGAGATCATTACCCATGGTAACTGCTACGACAGGATTTTCTGATCCCTTTATTTAGCGAGTACTTACATTGCATACATTCGGTGCATATTTGATGGCGTCCAGCATCGAACCCGGATACTTTCTGTCTGGACTTCGGTGCTATGACCACTAAGCTATCACGGCCACAGAAAGTGAGTTTTAGTAATAGCTATTAAAAATGTAAAACTATTAACTTAATTCGGTGCTAGCTTTTCCTAGTAGTTCTTAGAGATTCCTTGTAACCGAGTAAGATTACTAAAAAATTTTTACTAATTACAAGGATCACTAAATTTTTTTTAGTAAATCGACCCTTTTTTTACAGTGTAGGAACCGTCAATCGGGGCAAATTTGAGCCCCTTTAACATGTTTCCACTAATATTTCCATTATTAAAAAAATATTAAACATGATTCCTTAACGTCAAAATTGAGTTGTAAACAATTAGCATGAAACAATAAATCGAACTGTATGGTTGAAATTTTTTATCCATTTATTTTTTTAATCATCTTTAAAGTTTTGGAATAAAGTAGCCCCTGATGGGAGCATTTTTGATCCATTCACAATTTTTCATATAATTGGAATACATTTCGTGTGTTCCATAATTGAAGCCTCTATTAATTAGATCAGTTAAAGAATTGACACCACAGATTCGATAAATAAATATTTTTTTAACATGGCATTTCTAAGAAATCAAGGATACTTGAAACAAAACCAGACCTAGTACAATGTAGCCCCGAAGATTAGTTTTGATGTTAGCTTTAACGTAAACGTATAAAACGTAAGCATACTCTTTCAAAATAAAACATTAAAGAAAAATTTCTGATCACACATGGGTTATAAGATGCTAAAGGTGAAATTTTGGCAACTACCTTATTTGTAGAAGAAAAAAATATTTAAAGGACCAAAGTATCCTAAGTTGACGGTAGTTGCTTAGAAACAAATTGCTCCATTGGACTAATATTCAAGAATATATTTTAAATGTACTTAACATTTTCTAGTACTTTATTTGAGGAAACATATTTTTAAGACAGAAACTGAATTTCGGTAGTCTTCCTATTTCCACCGACAAAGAAAACGAAAATGCCCAATTTTTTCTACAATAAATAATGCATACATAAATATGGACAATTATTAATTAATTATACTTATGATCCAAGTTGACTCTTTATGCCCTGATCGAACTTTTGGATTCTCATAAAAAATAAAATGTAATTAAATCATCACACAAAAGGATTTTCTAATAATACGAATTTAATGTAATTAAAAACTGTTTTCGGTATACATACCTAGGTTATCTTTCATAAAAAAATTATCAATTATATTTTTTCTCTCTTTGCTAGACTATATATATATATATATATATATATATATACACTATAAAAAAACGGACGATTTAACGGAAGTATTACTGGTAATCTAGACGCCAGTAGTATTTACTTTTTTTAACGGAAAAATTTCCGTAAATTCCAGAAAAAATCTCGAAAAAAACGGAATATTTACCAGAAAAAAGCGGAGATCTTTCCGTTAAAAAACAGTAAATAGTACTGGCGTCCAGATTACCAGTACTACTTCCCTTAAATCGTCCGTTTTTTTTTTTTTTACAGTGTATATATTAATGTCATACTACTCTGTTATACCATGCTCAAATCGTATTCAAAATACGTATGTGGTTTTATACAAAAAGTTTTCTGTTATTGTTAGGTCTGCAGATTTTAATGAGCACTTTAAAAACGCCTTCAAAATTCAGTCTTGTATTCTTGCTTAATAGTTTTCTCTCAGTCTTAAATTAGTCATAACTCTTAACTTTAACCAGTGAAGTTCATAGCAATATATATAGAATGTCTCCTTTCAGCCGATAAAGCTGAAACCCTTTATGGAATACGGAACTATTTCATCGAGTTTTGGTATGTCCGTAATTTTAGCAGCATTTTTGCCGACACTCGCATTTTTGGCGAAAAACGAAACCCGTTTTCAGTGAATATCTAATTTTATTCACACAATTTAATAAAGATACAGTGCAGATATATATCTTTGATACATTTTTTGATAAAAAAAAGACAAATAATTGATGTAGGAGCATGCGCTTTTGATGGAAATGCTTCTTATGGTAGAATGGTGCAATATTTTCAAAGCCGGAAAAAAGAGAGAAAACGCAGAAATAATTATGTAGTAACAGACACTATTTAGATTACTGTGTCTGCAACAATATTTCAAAACACAGTTTTCCGAAGGTTGAATGTACACAACTTCTTTCCACAAAATATATTCAGGAATACTTCCTCCTTAACCTCCACACACAGTGGAGAACAGGAATTGATGAGACAATTTTTACAATAATACATATTACTAATTTTGTTTCTCTAGTACAAAATAGAAATTTCCAGAATAATATCTTAAAATATTTTGACGTATTTAAAAATTGTAAATTTGATGATGAAAATTAAAATATTTATTTGGATAAATAAATATTATGAATAAACAAAAACATGTGAGGAGTGATGGCAATTGTGTCAGTATTGTAAAATTTAGTGAATAAAAAGTTAGTCAATTTGAAATTCCAACTTTTTTCAAAAATAATGTTGAATTTTAAAAAAATTGATAAAATGTTAAATAACAATATTCGACTTTATTATGGGGGAAAATATACAAAAATTCTGTAAAATCGAATCTATTAGATAATGAAATCTTTAAAGCTTTAAAAAAGGAGAAAACTATTCAACTTCGCGGTCTGTATAATTTATTTTAATTCACTAGATAAGAGAAAAACTCTCTGGTTGCCCTCGTTCGTCACAAAGCTTTTTACACGAACTTAAAAGTATAAGTATATACAAGTTCACTACGATTATATGATCTTGGAGGAACAATTTTCTTTGATGTATTATTTCATTGATTGCATACAATTTGACATTTATTTAGGAGTATTTATAATTTACAAAACTTTATCTCTGACATAATTCGTTTTCATGTCATCATTACAAATATGCTGCTAGCATTTGAAATGCACAAATGTCAAACTTTCAAAAGGTCTTACATTTTGAAAGTTTACATTTTTAATACGTTGTTTACACAGCCACAATTTTAAAGAAAAATACACTGCAATATATACACAACATGTCAAATAAAATGCAAAGATAACTATAATAAATTCTATAATACAGGGCTTCCAAATGGTCCGCGATCTGAACATCAATATTTTTAAAAAGAAAAGTTTACGATAGATTCTACTGAATATGCGTTAAAATTGACTTACAAAAGTGGTCCCTTTGCAAGAAAAATATAAATGGAAAATTTCTATAAGAAAATCTTGATGTTCAGTTGGCGGACCATTTGGGAGCCCTGTATAATATTTGGTTTGGTTTATTTTTGTCGTCCGATTATCTGCGCTAGGAATATAGGACCAGGGGGGAGTGCCCTTCGTGGGGGTCTTTCTAAGGGAACCTAACCCGTATTTACGCAAGGTTCGAAGAAAACCACGAAAACTCCGAACGGTTAGGCCGACAGCCGCGACTGGGTTCGAACCCAGCACATGCCGTCTACCATTTGAGAGGTCCGTACCTCTCGGCCACTAGTGGGGCCACCCTGTATAATAAATCATTACGTTGTTTTCAGATGTTAATAGAAATTACGCTTATTTTTGTAAATGAACCGTTTATTTCACCTGCTTTTGTGTTAAAGGAGACCCGTACCCCATTTTCGGCCAAAAATCATCAAAAGTTCAATTTTTTTTCTCTCAGAAAACGATAAAATACACATTTGCGAATATCCATGCAAAATTTCAGAACTCGGGGACACTTGGAACAGGTAGAAAATGAGCTTTTTTAATTGTACTCACTATAGAGTTTAAAGGACTAGCGGCCATTTAAAACGTGTTTTCCTGAAAATGTCATTTTTCATATTTTGCCTACGTTCAAAGTACTAAGGCTCAGTGGTGAAATGATTTAGAAACAAAGTGTTTATGTTTTTAAAATCTTAAAAAAAATTTGCAACAAAAGTAAGGAGAGATATTTTTTTTAACTACTTCTGAAAATTTTACATAAATTGTTAAACATGAAAATTATAACGAATTTAATGAAATTTACCATGCGTATTTTTTTTTTTTTTTTTTTTTTTTTAGCCGATTAAAATAGAAAATTAAAAATATCTCTCCTTGGTTCTTTTTTATATACTATAACACTATTTAAGAAATTTTAGTAATACCAAAATATTGAAAATTGAATGAGGAGTAGTAATTTTAAAAAGTGTATTTTTCGACAAAAAAAATCATAAAAATTGCCATGAAAATATACTTTTTAATAAAAAGTGATTTTTTTTTTGCTAATTATTCCTTACAAGAAGATTCTTAAATAGTACGTCAAAATTCTTTTCTTTAAAATCAATAATAAAAATGTTTCGTTTTTTCTTACGGGTCTCCCTTAATGTAACTCTAATCTTGCCATTCGATCTCGTAAAAAATTTCCCTAAGACGGTTTAAAACGATTATTTCGTTATATATTGGGTATTTTCTTAAATTATTCCTTTACACACCTTCTCTTTTCAATTCAAAATTAGTTTTAAGTTGTCCTTCATTCCTTTTCCATTTTTCTTGCTTATTAATTCTCTAACCGAAAATCTGCAGCTGCTCAAGTTTATCTGTGAGAAATACACTAACATTTCCGCAACCGTTCAAAACAATTTCCTGATGTCGGGTAATTCTGATCGAAGCAATTCTGCATTACCTTATAAGGAGATCATCTCTGTTTCGCGGTTAAAATTTATGCTTACGCTTCTTTCTCCTTTCTCGACAAAATCCTAAAAAGTATTTAACATCTGCGCATTAAAATCTGGTGCCCCTTCGGTCGGCTTCTTTGTTTACACATAACAACACGTGTAACATTTATCAATTGGCAACCTTTCCTTTCCCATCCCAGCTGGGCAAACAAATTGAATTCTGATCATGCCAGCTGCATTTTAACTGTTATTTGGCGTATACTATCCATTGTGCATAGGCGAACTTGTGTATGTTGGCGATTTTCTAGCATGCCAAAAGTGGCGGTTCGTTGCTATGTATGACTTCTCTTGACTCACTGCTCTTGTCCGGTTAAGTCGCAAAATCTCTGTTCGGAGATTTTCTCCGAGTACTGTATGTGTACCCCCCTATTACTACATGTTTAAATAAAAAGTGGCTTTGCAATCATTGTGGGGTTTTTTCGCTATTTTCACATCTAAGACCTGGACTACTATACGTAATCACGCTTCTTCTAAGTATTCTAATAAAATAGCAGCTACTACAAAACGCCCTCACAGGTCTAATTAACATTTACAAGAAACAAACAATTTTTCTATCACCAATACCAATTAATCCTATTGTTAAGTTATTTTTTTATATTATTTAGCTCTCTGCTGTAATCTATTTAAAAAACCCAATATCTGTATTGTACAAACTGTCTCAACAACCATTGTAGTTTTTTTTATCAACAGTTTAGCAGATTGGTGGCCCCGAAATTGTCAAAATCGTTAGATAAATGATTTATCAACCAGGAAAATACATCATTAGTTCAAGAAATAATAATTTATATGTTACATCATTAAATATAAACACAAAATAATTTGTTAAAAATGTTTTTCTTTGCAAATATTGAAAGAAACTTATTGTTTGGGAATATTTTTAGTTAGGTATTACATACCTGTATTTTAATATTTATTCGTAGGAAATACAAACGAACATATTCTTGTAGCTTCATTAAATTCTATTATACTGTACTCATATTACACAAGAACGTGTCCTTCAATAACAAATTTCCCTTCCTAATAAAATTCCTCTAACAATGTCCCAAAATATGATGAAGCTATATGAAATTGTAAGCTGACTGAGTAAGAATATATTCAATCAATGACAGAACAGGTGGAAATACGAGGCTTTCTGACTATAGGTTTAGTAATGAATTCATGCGTATTTCTCTTTGTCATTACTGCCATATAAGCATGATAAAAATATTGTGTATTTATTTTGCCATTTCAGGTATTCTTTTTTACTTTATTAAATTTGGAATTTTGTTTTCTTTCATATGCTGGATTTTTATTACTTTCATCTGAGTAATCTTGCATGTTTCCTATTAAAAGTATAATAAAACAATCCGTGAAAAAAAGAAAAAATAGCTTGAATATAAAACATTTTAATAAATCATTCCGTGAAAAATAAAAAACTATACACTGGCAGAAATTATCAGTTTCCTCACAAAGCTTCGGTTTCAGTATTTTTCTGTTTTTTAATGGAAAATTTTCATTTTGAAGAAGTGAAATTTCTGTTTCTACAAATAAATATGATTGAAAACACAGTAGTAGAACAAACATATAATATTTACTAAAACTACAATATAGCCAAAAAGAATAAATAATATTTATGACGTTTTTTACTATATACATTCGGATAGTCATGTTCATGTTTAGACAGATTTAGTAGTTGTATGGCACTTTTTTGCGTTTACATATTGTACGTTAATGATTTATATCAATACCAATGAAAAAATTGTCATATAATTAGTAAAACTACTTTAACTTCTACAGTTCCTGCTTGCATCCTAAATCAGCATAGGAGCCCTGCGGCGGGTGTGATTGACTGGAAAGTCGTTGGATACACAACACATACATGCCTAGTTCGTATTGTTGTTAATTTGAACCAGATCGGTTCATTTCTCACAAGTTACGTCCAGTTGTTGAGCTCCGTCTGTCAAATGCCATCTTCCAGTAAGACAACGCTGAAAAAATAATCATCAAATCAGGATTAATTCAAAGCTATCAATGTCAAGTGAATAGTATTTCGAAAATGTAAATCATAAATAATCTGTAAAAACATTCTAAAATAAACTATGTTGTCGGGCGAATATATCAACAAAAGGAAAAGTGGGTATCAGAGCGAAATTGAAACTGAGTAAATCTTCGCATCGAACGCTTCTTTAACTAAACATTTAAGGAAATAAAAATAAGTATTTACAGTCCTATGTACATAATTACAAAATTTAAATCATTGGGAGACACAATGCTCCACTTTTATATCTATTTTTGACAATAATAGTCACTTCTTTGGTCATAACAAAATCGTTCTAATCAAAGCAACATATCGTCGCATTCTGTTTACAAAATCCAAAGTGTTCCGAAAAGTGGAAGTTAAAGTAATGATATTACAAAGTGCGCAGCGCCAATCTAACTGTAATTCTTTCTTTTTCTTCAACGCAAGGCCACATAATGCATCATTGGGAGACACAATACTCCACTTTAATATCTATTTTTCACAATAATAGTCACATCTTTGGTCATAACAAAATCGTTCTAATCAAAGCAACATATCGTCGCATTCTGTTTACGAAATCCAAAGTGTTCCGAAAAGTGGAAGTTAAAGTAATGATATTACAAAGAGCGCAGCGCCAATCAAACTGTAATTCTTTTTTTTTCTTCAACGCAAGGCCACATAATGCATGTTGTGTTCTGACCTTTTTGGATACAAGATTACATGATTCACAGATATTTGATTGCTGCCATGGCCTGAACGGTCGCCAGGTTTGTCACCTGTTGAAAACATCTGGTGCTGGATTGCTGAGAGACTCCGTCCCCTACTACTTTCCAACTAATATGGTTGACGAAATGGAGCATAGTCTTGAAATAGTTTGGAATGAGTTACCCGTTTTTGTCATACGGGCCCATTTCGACATCATGCTTGGCTGGAAAAGGGCCGTTCAGACTGACAGGAGTAACTAACTTTGCGCCCTTGCAAACCTTCTAATTTCCTACAAATATAACCGTTTTGTTTTTGTGCCGTACTTTTTTGCGTGCAATAAATATATCTCTTTTGTATTTCTTTTCTTTTTTGGTACTGCAAAATTAATGGACATTAGTGTAGAATTGAAAAATAAAAGAAAGTTACTGAATATAAATAATTGTATCATGTAGAGGGAATTTTGTAAAAATATATATTATGTATGAGAACTTCAGTTTCAAAACTCGTCTTTTTCGAAAAAAATAGTGCTTTTTTCAACCAATATATTCTATTTGTAAACTTCGAAAAAAATATATAAAAGACTAATCTTATCATGTATCTCCGCTTCATCTTGTTAAATCTTGGTTTGCAACCAATAGACGCAGTTAGCAGTTTTTCGCAATATCAGATTTTTATTTTTAGGTAACGCATGTTTTGAAACTCACGTCTTCATATCTTTAATAAATGGCAATAAGATGGATATTGAGCAACACTGTAAATGAATGAAGTAAAGAAATGAAGTGAATAAATTGTAAATGAATGTATCTCTGTGTATAAGTTTTAAATACATTTCATTTCTATATACTGAACAAAAGGATACAAGTTTTTTAATTTACGAAAATGTTTTATAATAACAAACAGCCACAATGACCTCTTCCAATTCAAGAAAATTCCAAAAAGCATTCCTTTAATTTTAGAAACCTCTCAAAATATAGGGTCGATTGGAAAGTGGTGTCGTGCACAAAACAAATCGTACCGGAAAATTTTTCCGGTTAGTTATTACACATTAGATATCTGAATTAATGTCTAATAACATACATTTTTCAATTTTCTATAAATTACTATATTCAACCAATTTTATTAATATTTTTATAATTTTTTTACACTTGATTTGGATATTATTCTCCAGTAGCTATTTTTTTTTTCATTTTCAACTTTATTCTATACTTTATTATTTAATTTTAACTTCTATTACTAGTAGTCAGTTCCTGCTATTGCTACCAGTCATTTCTATAGATTGCTCTCCTGTGTACTACACCAGCTACTAACCGGAGATGCGTGGTATATCCACAGGTGCCTCGGCCAAAACTTTATTCGAAATCAAAAATGCCTAATAATTAACGAGCAGTATCTTCAGTTACGAACTGATTTATCAGGACACAACTTTTTCGTCTACCCAATAATTTATCTGTGAAATTTAAAGAAGAATTTATGAAACTAAATTTGTATTAGCTGCCCGTAGTTTTCGATTACGTTTATAAGTAGTCTTTACAGGGCATTACTCAGTTCCCCTTACACATAAAAACAATTATTTGCTCATTATGTGGTCTCAAATAAATATTTTCATGAACAAGAAACTTGTTTTACCGAAATATATATAGAATTGACGCATTAACTCTAGCATTAGCATTTTTCTATTAAAACTATATGCATAATTCCCGTTATGCAACTGAAAAAGTTTAGTTGAAGTCTGATAGTATGCGAAAAACCGATTTTCCTGGTAAGGATAACTGATTAATCCATTGTAAAATTGATTTAAAAAAGTTTCCGAAAAGAACAGGCAGCTTTAAAAAAAATATTATTTTAAATTCTTCTTATTTCAAAAATAGATTGTTTTTAGGGTGTCTAAATCTAAAAGTGCGCTTTTCAGAAATTTGGTAACTTGGAAGCAGCTCTCGAATATTTTCGTTAGTAATTATAGAAGATTTTCTTAATTTAAGAAACTTATTTTTTTCAGTGTATTCTAATATTAAATTATTTATAGAAAAAATCTACATGTAGCTTCTTTAAATTTGATTTTATTATATTTTTAAGTTACAGTTAAGTTTTCATGAACATATTTTGAAACAACAATCTTTTCGATCTAATAATATTGCATCAACCATGTAATAATGTACGTGCTGTAGCTACATGAATTCATAAGTCGTCTGGAATTGTGTAAGTTGAATCAATGATAGAGCAGACTAAAGTATGAAAATATTTGAATTTGTTTCTTTTTCGCTAAGAACAGATACGTTGTTTGGTTTGTATACTTATCTGATGATAGAATTGTTGAGGATTTGTTTCAATTTTCATGTATTTGCAATCGTAGTTTTTTTGTATATATCTACTAAAGTAAGAATTTTTATGGAAATTTTTCAATGCATGATTTCTAGATATATTTCTTGGTAACTGTTTTTATCATTATAGTACCGTAAAATTATGTTTATTGAGCAAGGTACCTATACTGACTTACTGACTTAAGGTTCTTTCACGATTTATAATAAATTAAAATAAAAGTAGCCATTTTAAATAAATAGTTCTTCCAGGGTTCGTACGGGTTCTGTTTTTTTCTAAGTCTTTTCTATCTATTTTTTAAGTTTTCTCTAATTCTGCATCTAGCATGTCACGGGTGACTATTATTTAACTCTAAACTTGCGTCACTTTCTTAAAACAGAAATTTTTAGCAAACAGTTTAACGACTTTGCAAGGGAAATATACATCAAAACTTATATTAGAAAAATACTCTATATGCAAACAGACTATAAAATTAGTCGCCTGTGGCAGCCCTGATCTAGTGCAAACGCGTGAATTTTTGCCTGATTTAAGAAGTGATTTTGTATAAGAAGATACTAGTAACGAAGAATACCCTAATTTAAAAATTCGAGGACCCGTGCAAACCCTATTTCAAGTAATATCGAATACAACAACTATTGTACTTTTCTTCAAATTCTATAACAATATATAAATATGATTAGTAAATGACATCAGTTTGTAAATAGATCTTTTTTTTTTTTTTTGGTTTAACAAATGCTTCTAAAAATACTAATCATATTAATATGACTTATATTCATGTACGAATTGCTTTTCACTTTTTTTCTACAGTGAGTTGCCAAATTAGTAGTAACACGCATAAGCTTTACGATGCGAAAAGCATGAAACTTTCTTTTATTGTTAATTACTGGTGGATTGTTAAACTACTTTCAGTATGCATAAATTGAATACTTATTTAATGATGAATAAAAATAAACTTTCGCTCATAAAAATCTGAATTGAAATGTTCCAAGATAAATATAGTAATATTTGGTTTCAAATTTTCCTGTACGGCTACATAATGTCAAGCGACATAATGGGAAAAACAGCTAATTTATCAGACTTTGATAAAAGTCAAATCGTTATGGTTTGGTGACAAGAAATATCGATAACAGAAACGGTGCGTTTGGTGGGCACATCAAGTGTACACTCATTGTGAGCACATATCGAAAGTGGTGTATGAATGGTGCGAAGACAAGTTTCCAGCAAGAGATGTGCTTGGTGAGCTTTGGTGTACGGCGCATTAGTTCCAGAGGTTAGCGGAGTTTGTTACACATTTTTCGTCATGACCGAAGAACTGCAACAGCCGGAAACACCAACAACTACAGAAGTGGCGACCCAGAGAGTAATTTTTGCAACCACAGTGTTGCGTACACTTGTGTGTATTGTCTTATGCAGCTGACGGCGGAAGCATGTTCCTGCACTATAGGCTGTTGCCATTGCCAACACCATTGCAACGAGTTTTATGAACATCCAAAGTGTACCATAGTAGAATGGAAGAAAGTCGCATTGTCCGACGAGTCATGTTTTCAATTCCATTACACCGACAGAAGTGTACAAATATGCCGATTTCTAACGGAAAACTCGTCTGCCAGATGCCCAATTTATACGGGATGCCTATAACGGCTATATTATCGTATGGGCGATATGGAGTATATATGGGTTTATATGCAGCATATTAAAACCCACAATTCCCATCGAACAATTCCTGACGTTTATGCGCTACCTGAACATCGTTGCCGATCATGTGCGCCCATTCATGAGAACAGTGTTTCCGGCGGATGACTGCATTTGCCAACATTATAATGAACCATGTCTTACGGATCGAATCGTTAGGGAGTGGAACGAGGACCATTATAATGGGTTTCAAGTCATGACCTGGCCTCCAAATCTACTTAACCCATACTAAAACACTTACAATAAATTCAATACAATATTTGTTGTTCCCCCTGGAAATCACATTTCGTGTTGCCTCACTACTACCTCGCAATGTGCGAAAATTGCAAGACCAATTGGTGAGCGCTTAGTATCAGATACCTCAGATTTTGTATAATCACCTAGTCGATTGAATGCTATGTCAGGTATTTGCGGTTTTGAGGGCAAAATGTGGTCCTTCATTGTATTAAATAGGTTGTTATAATGTAATGGCTTTCCAGTATATATACATATATATATCATCTGAAACAAAACCATTTCTTCCTTTGTAAAAAGTAATCATTTATTATTCATAAATACAATCAGCTTGTAATAAAACCTATTGTTTCGTAAATAATACATAAACTCAATGATTATGAATATATTTATTTGAATATGCTTTTCTATTTCTTTAATGATTAGAAACATATTTAGTTACATATTCCTTTATATTTCCTTACTCGTGTACTTATTAAAGGGGAAAATAAAAGAACATCTTTAGTAAATTCTATCTTGACTTCATTCGTGTTAAACAAGAACGTTCTGTAGTAACAAATATCCGTTCCTCTTCTGATTGCATTAACAATATCCTAAAATACGCTCGAGCTAGGTGAAATTGTATTCCGTCTAGGAATAATGCATTAAATCAATGGTAGAACAGGTGGGAATACGAGACTTTCTGATATTATTCTAAATACGTTTCGTAAAGAATTTATATGTTACATTATTTTTTATATAAAGATAAAAGAATTACTTTTTAATATTTACATAAAAAATATAAAGAACTATATGTTCTTAATTCTGTATTTCATAAGGAATTTCAAATAAATGGAAGATATTTTGCACTTAACATATTCAGGATATATTGGGTGCATTAAAGTGTTTATAAAATTGCAAAAAATTATTCCCTATAAAATTTTTTCAAAAGTTTTGTTGCAAATTGAGCATTACAAAATCAGATTCCTGTAATCGAAAAAATAAATAAATTGTTTTAAAATAGAATTTAAAGATTAACAACATTTGATTTTTACTAAAACCAAATAAATTCATATGAGAGTACAATCAATTGCTAAAAAAGTATTGGAGAAAATTTTCAGAATAACTGAAACTTTAGATATATTAACACATAGTAGAACATTATTTGAAAAAAACACATTTTATTTAACGTTGTAGTTTAGATTAAAGAACTAAAATTCTTTAAGGAGTTTAGATGAAGGAACTAAAATTCTTTAAATAAATAAATAAAACAATTTAGCAGAGGTGAATTTTGCAATTGACTAGAGTGACAACGCCACTAGTTTTCAGCTTCAAATAGCTGATTAGATTTTTGAAATATTGTACACTTCCGTGGGAAATAAATTTTATATATGGCAATAGGCATAATATTTTTGTTCGAATGTTCGAATTTCTGCTGTCACATTGCTGTCAGCTGTCTGTTGTAAGAGAAGACAATTTTATTCTAAACATTTAGTTTTCAATTAGTTGTATACAATTACGATAAATTAAAATAATACACTTGCATATTGATTTTTTTCTACTAAATGTTTATCAGAATTATTATTAATCACAATCCAAGAAAATATTTTATTGACCAATTTTTTTTTTCGCCTGATCAAATACTGGTTAAATGGCTATAAAAAATTTATTTATTTATAATGCTGCTTCAATTTAATTTCAGTGGATGTCATTTGTGTCCATTATTGGAAATTCATAAATTTAGCAGAGGTGAATTTTAATATTGACTAGAGTGACCTCGCCACTAATTTAGTTCATTCAAATAGCTGATTATATTTTTGAAATATTGCACAATTCAGTGGGAAATGAATTTTATGTGTGGCAATAGGCATAATATTTTGCTGGAATGCTAGTACATCTACTGACACATCGTTCTCAGCTGTGTCCTGTAAGCGAAGCCATTTTATGATTTTTGTCTTAAAAAAAAGTGTAAACATTTAGTTTTCAATCAGTTGTATACAATTACGGTAAATTAAAACAATCCATTTGCATATTGATTTTTTTCTACTAAATGTTTATCAGAATTATTATTAATCACAATCCAAGAAATTATTTTAATGACCAATTTATTTATTTATTTATTTATTTTGAATGTTTTTTTTTCGCCTGATCAAATACTGGTAAAATGACAATAAAAAAGTTATTTATTTATAATGCTGTTGCAATTTAATCTTAGCGCATTTTATGTGTGTCTATTATGGGAATTTCATCGAGGGCTGTAGCCAATCATGTTAATCTACTTCTGAAACATAAAAGGAAGGATGAACAATTAAATCTCCCTAGCACTGAATTTTTTCATCACTAATAAAATTTATTAGTAAAATAAACTTACGTAATAAACTTTATTAATGAATAATTTATGAATCAATATATCAGTGAAAAATAGCAGATCAAAGTGTCAGCTAGAATAGCTCAGTGGTTAGAGCCACAGTTGTGATTGAGTACGTGTAGAATGTGTTGTATAGTCTCACGTTCGATATCTAGCTCTGGCTAACTTTTCACACAATTTGGCTTTATTACATGTATGAATGTTTTTATAATATTTGTATATATCCTTTAAAATATACTCTGTTCTATAAGGTAAACTTTCAAAATTTAATATCGTAAGAGCCTAAAAGGCAAGGAGAATTTAAATTGAACATTTTGCAGAAATTTATCGAGGCATTTTTAATTACATTACTTTTTCCTTCAAATATTTTTGCATTGAATACAATTTGTTATTTTAACAAGCATCCAATTTAAAAATAAATCTGCTTAGTTACGAGCTTTTCTTTGAATTCGACTTCTTTTTCTTCAACAGCGTTTTTTTTTTCAACTCATATTTTCGAAGAGTGATTTAATGTGCTTCTTTGTCTTTTATCATATTTCATAAAAAGCAAAATAAATTCATTAACAAATTTTGTTTAAATACTTTCAATATTATCACAATTATAAAAGAAAATAATAAATTTGCTTGTAGTGAGTATCCTCTTTTATCCATAAAATAATTTTTTTGCGATGTTGGTTTGTTTTACAATTTTTTTGTGTTAACATCTATTAACAGCTCTTGCAGTTCTGATACTCATTTCAGGTATAAACTACGTATTAATTGATGTATACGCTTTTTTAATCTCTCTCAAATATTTTTTGGTAAAAACTTTAGTCTATAAAATACGATTAATTTTATATATTAATATCTTTTCTGATTAAATCGTGATAAGTTATTACGTGAATAAATAAAATATATCTATTCGATCTAAATAAATAAATCATATCCTCTTGAAATGAGTTTATTTGCATAATAACTACATTTTATCATTTCATAATTTTATCACACACGACATATACAAACATTTTCTTGCAACTATGTTTAATTCTATTTTGCAGTACCTCTTTTTCATCTAAATTTGACCCGCAGTAACTTACTTTGTTTCTTGATTATTTCTTTAACATTGTGAAATTCAAGCTAAAACTGTACGAAATTGCAATTTGATTGTATTGAATAAGTGGAAATAGAAGGTAATCCGTGAAATAAAAACTATTCAATTTCTTATAACGCATTTTAACTTAAATAAATCATGGACTGGAAATGAGTTTATCTGTATATTTATACTATATTATAGGTATTCAGAATTTTCTCATCCTCAGCATAAACAAGCATTTTAATGCAGCTACATTTAATTCTAATTTGCAGTACCTCTTTTATACATAAAAGTGTCTTGCTGGAATATTTTTTATTTCTAATTATTTCTTTAACATTTTAAAATTTATACTATAGCTATAAGGAATTATAATTAGTCTGGATTGAGACAGTGATTTAAAAAGTTAAAATCCAAGACTATCTGTGAAATAAAAACTATTTATTCTTTAGTAAGCATTTAACTGTAATAAATGATGACGACTCGAAATGAGTTTATTTGTATATTATATTCTAGCTATGCAGAATTTTCGCATACACAGCATAAACAAGCATTTTCTTGCATGCATATTGAATTCTATTTTATAGTATCTGTCTTACGCCTACACATGTCCTGCCGTAACTCAGTTTCTTTTAAATTATAAAATCTATCCTAAAGCTTGGTACAATTTGTACGAAATTATAATCTGTCTTATGGAATCAGTGACTGAACATTTGCGAAAATATAAGATTATTCTTCAAATAAAAACTATTTATTCTTTAGTAAGCATTGTAATAATAATAAATGCCGTAGGCTCGGAATTACCTTATTTGTATATTACATATTAGCTATTCAAAAATTTCACAGCATGAAAAGTTGTTTTCATGCGCCAACATTTAATTCTATTTTGCAATATATCTTTTACAGGCATATGTGTCCTGCAGTAACATATTTCGTTTCAGGATTTTTTTTTTACATTCCGAAATGTATGCGAAAGCTGTATGTATTTGTAATCTGTCTGTATTGAATCAGTGATTAAACAAGTGGAATTACACTATTATCTGACAATAATTGTATTCATGAAGTCGTATTGTATACGTAATTCCGAACTGTAATAGAAGCATGGTAGAATTGTTATATATTTATTTAGTCTTTACAATATTTGTATTCAGACAATAAACTAAATGCTTTGTATAGTTTGATTTTCCTGTATTTCACGTGTTTGAAATTTTTTACCTACCCGTAAAGACGTGTTATTTTAACGTATACAAGAAACATATATAAAATGCTTATTTACGCTTGTGAGCACTTAAATGCTTTTATTTTTTTTAATTTTACAATGTTTTCTATTATTACCGACTCAAAAAATTGTCTTTAATATATATATATATATTTTTAAATTATTATGTAAATAAAATATAAAAAAAGTTATAAATATAATAAAATAAGAAATAAGTAACGTATAATAAAGTATAATAATAAATAAGATAAATAATATATAATGATAAATATAATGCATAAAATAATAAATAAATATAATCAAATACTAAATATTATAATTATAATAAATTAAATATATAATAAAATATCATAAATAATGCTCGAATCAAAAATCTATTAACCCTGCTGTTCTGTTCGGGTCTATTTGACCCGAAAATTTTATTGTTCACTTATAAAAAAAATTAGCGCAGAGATATTTCCATGAAACTTTTTGACTTTGTTCATTAGTAATATAACTATATATTCCTAGAAGTATTTACGCTTATTTATATTTCCAAGAGATATTTTTTAACTTAGTCCTAATGTACTGTTCGGGTCATATTGACCCGAGTTAAAAAACGATTTTATCATGCACTTTTAATTTTGTTTGGAATCATTAAATAAAAATAATTACTACGACGTATCTATTTCGAAAACTGTTTCGTTGGCACAGGTGTTAGATCAGGTGACAGAAGAGCAAAGTCAAATGTTGATATCATTGGCGGAAGGAAAAAAAATGCACCTGTTAGTAGCGTTTCTTTTTTCTTGCTGTATTTCATTTTCTAATATTCTGAAGAACAGTTGTATCTCTGAGTTTTAGTGAAAAAATGTCGAATCGTAGAAATTTGAGAGACGCTGATATTGCTAAATTAGTTAAAGCCTCTGACAGCGAAGAGGAAAATGCATCAGGGTATAAAAATCATACAAGTGAGGAAATTGAAAGTGAAAGTTCTGACAACGATTTTGATATTGATATTCAAAAGACGCACAATATACAGAGTATTCAGTCTAAGAATCGTGAAATAGTATGGAAATTGATTCCCCTTCTTCATTCTGGTCGATTAACGTCTGCTAATATAGTAAAAACTACTTCAGGTGTCACAAGATATGCAACGACACGGATAACTGACATAAAAAGCGCATTTGCGACGGTATTCAATTCTACAATCGAGAACGAAATCATAAAAATGACTAATACAGAAAGAAGAAAACTGTATGAAAAAGAGTGGAAAGATATTAGTACTGAAACTTTTCAAGCATACTTCGGATTATTATCATTAGCTGGTGTGTACAAATCATAAGGAGAATCAACAAAAAGTTTGTGTAATCAAGAAACAGGCAGAAATATATTTCGTGCTACAATGTCCCTCGAAACCTTTCATATGATATCGAGAGTTATTCGTTTTGACAATAAATCTACCAGGCAAGAAAGAAGGTCTGTAGATAAATTAGCTGCTGTTCGAGATATTTGGGATAAGTGGATAGAAATTCAACCTAAATTGTATAACCCAAGTGAAAATGTTACTGTAGATGAACAATTAGTGGGCAAAACTTCGTGATAGTAAAACTTCGTATGTACTGAATGCACAAATTTATACTGGAAAAAATCAAGGATCAAAGCCAAAGAAAAGTCAGGGCATGCGGGTAGTGAGTGATCTTACTTATGGGTATTCGGGACACAATGTTACATGTGATAACTTTTTCACATCCTATAACTTGGGAAAACTTCTTCTAAAACAGAAAATGACTGTGCTTGGCACCATTAGAAAAAATAAGCCCGAACTTCCTGAGAAAATGCTAAACAAAGAAGTGCACAGCTTATCACTCTATTTTACAGAAGATACAACAGTTGTAAACTACATCCCTAAAAAGAACAAAAATGTTATTCTTATGAGCACTTTCCGTCATGAAAATGAAGTTAGCGACAGACCTGACAAAAAAACCACAAATGATATTAGATTATAATGCAACTAAAGGGGCGGTGGATAGTCTTGATCAACTTTTGAGTACATACACTTGTAACAGAAAAACAAATCGCTGGCCTATTATAGTATTCTATAATATGCTTGATACATCTGCGTACAATGCATTTATTCTGTGGATTTCAATAAAAAGCAAATGGAATGAAAATAAATTAACCAAACGAAGGATCTTTTTAGACGAATTGGGAAAATCTCTAATTTTTCCACGCATTGAAGTAAGACAGCATCATCCGAGAAGCGAAGATTCAGTCAAAATTGTGAAGAGAATGCGTACCAAAAGTGCAAACGTACCCTCAGAATCAGATGAGAACACTTTATTGTGTACTAAACGTGCAAGATTCAAGTTATGCCCATCAACCAACGACAACAAAACTAATATATTATGTTACAATTGCAAAAAACACACTTGCAAACTTTACGTAAGCTATTTTTGTCCAAATTGTAAATAAAAGTAAGTATTCAAATATTTTTAAGTTATTTTACTGGTGTTTTGTATTATTTGATATATATTTAAGCTTATTTTACTATTTTTATAATTATTTCTAAAATAGTTATTTTCATTTACTGCTAGAAAATGTAATAATCCAAATCGGGTCACATTGACCCGAACACTACATACGTATAGTAAATGCGAACAGAACAGCAGGGTTAATTCTTTACTACACATTGTAAAAGTAATAAATCTTGTTCTCTCAAAATGAATTTATTTGTACGTTACACTTTAGCATTTGAGACTTTGTTCAAATACAGCACAAACAAGTATCTCCATGTATCTACATTTAAGTCTGTATCGAAGTATTCCTTTTGAATCTAAACGTGTCAGGCACACATTTCCTTTCCTGTGCAGATTCCTTTAACATTACGAAATACATACTAAAGAAGTACGAAATTGTTATGGGCTTGGAAAGAATGTATAGAATTATTCACTGAACAAGTGGAACAAAGGAAATACAAGAATAAATGAGAAGGATTATTAATGAATTTGTATGTGATTCTTTTAGCACTGTACTATAAGTATTGTAGGGTTTTTGTATTGTCTTTTTATATATTTTTATTAGTTTCGAACTTATTACATTTAGTTAAGTATTAAGTACAATCTTAATTATCTGTTTTTAGTGTCCTTCATATTTTCTTTTCCAAAAAAAATGTTTTTTTTTTTTTTTTTTTTTTAACTAGTATGAAAAAGTATATGTATAGAAGATGTAACAAAATATTTGCAGTAAAGATTAGGTAGGGTTCAAACATAGTCTACTAACTCTTTAAAGAAATATCGGTGAAGTACGTTACTGATGCCAGACGATTGGAAATTAAATAGAATTTTAAATGATGTACATATAATATCCTTAGAAGCACATCTAGATATTAAAACAAACCCTAGCTTTGTTTTTCTTTATCATCATCATATATGAACCCTACGCCCTTTAATTAGCCTAAAGCAAACTTTCATGCAATTCATACAATACGTTTCCAACAAATTAATTATTTTAAAATGAAAATATTTTAGGGGCTGTATTCAAACTAAATTTCGCTACTCCATTACTAACCCTTTTTGATCAAGACATCTTAGCTGCCCCTCAAGTATTTATTGAAAACCACTAGATTACAAGATAGCTTATGAGTTTCATTTTATCTAGTCACTTCTGTTGTAGATGGCTCTTAAAACATCATTATGCCATTCTTTTAAGCATAATTTGAAAACTACTTTTGAAAATCCAAAACTTGAAATTTTGGCTTTCTATAAAGCAGAACTTTCTAAATCTAAATTCATCAAAAAATTTTTTGGTTGCAATTCATATTTTATTCAAATATTAATTTCATAATTCATAATTCATATCACAAAATTATAAAAATTTCAAATTTAATGTATTTATGTTTGGAAATTTTAGTATTATTGCTTCAGAAAAAATTAGCACATTAGGAGAATAACTTTAGGAGAGATAAATAAAAATATGAAAATGCAATTTAACATTAGAAGTACTAAATTTTGAATTTTTATAATTCAAAAAACTATCATTTAAATGACTTGAAATTTGATCTTTAGGCATATTTCAAACCAAAAATTTGAAATATCTTATTTTCTTATTATGAAATTGGGCATTACCATTGAAAAAATGAACTTTCGGTTCGTTTAAATATGTAGATAGAATTCTAAGCAAGTTTTATATACATGCTTTCAAAGTAGACTTTAATTCCCATCTTTCTTTTTCTACAATAATTTGTTGAGGTGTTAGTAGGTGGTTATCATTTTTTTCTACGAACTGTATTTAGATTAAACTATTGATTATTGTAAAAGACATGTTTTTATGGCAGAGAGACTACAAAATCTTTGCTGAAATTTATTTTATGCAATACATTTAGCTACAAAACATTAATTAAGTTGTTCGTAAAACGGTCCATGTCTGTTTAATGATTCATTAAATAATCTCTATGAAAAGTATTGGCATGAAGATTTATGTTTACTAATCCGACTTCTTTATTTTTTTATAATATATATATATTTAATTATGTTTTGCTTTCGGGAACGCCCGCTTTTTAACCTTGTTACTATTAGAGCATTTTTTTAAAATTTAAATCTACCGTATATACACGTGTAAATGTCGACTAGTGCATAAGTCGATTACCTAATTTCCAATTGCAAGTTCTGTAAAAAAACAAAAATCCGTATATAAGTCTACTGATTTTTTACTTCAATTTTGCATAAAATCAAACCAAAGGTTTCATTTGCCAATACGAAAAAGTAGCAAGTAAACAAAAACAAACCATTGAGTTTTTTATTGATAAATTATTCTTTTTTTTGTATATTTTTTATAATATTTTATTATACATACAAATAAAAAGCCGGAATTTTGAAGTACTCAATTTCTTTTTGATTGACCCATTTATAAGTCGACCTTTCCAATTTGCTTGCCGAAAATTGTCAAAAAGTCCTCGAGATATACACGAGTATATAGAGTAATTATTGTATTACAAAATAATTATATTATAAATACGATAAAAATTGATATAACGAGATAAATGTCATTGTGTTTCACGCACATAGAATATATCTAATTTGTAACAAAAATATTTTATTTATCTGTCTTATAAATCATTTTTTTTACTCTTGTAATATTCTGGAAACAAGAGTAACATTTTTTTTTACCACGCTTTTATTAGCTTCACCTGTATGTTTGTGAGTTTGTGAGTTTGTGGGTTTGTGAGTTTGTGGGTTTGTGAGTTTGTGAGTTTGTGAGTTTGTAACTCTCCTTATTTTATGTATGTTCACCGATTACTCCGAAAACATGCAACCGATTAACTTGGTTTTGGTATTAAATGAAAGACGATGTTCTCGATTTGATACCACTTCAGTTTCATCGAAATTGGTTCAGTACTTTTTTAGTAATTAGGCAAAAACTAATAAAATTAGTGATTTTTCGCTAATTAAAAGTGTTGAATACGTTCACTGAATGGAGTGTAGACAGCATGGCCGAGCGGTCAAAGGCGTCGGATTGAAGCTCTGTTTTTCGAAAGAGATTGTGGGTTCGAACTCCACTCCTGACATTATTTACATCTATGTAAAATTTAAAAAAAATTTCCATATTACAATTTTTATTTTTAACCGGCTTCAGAAAAGGAAGAGGAAGTTATCAATTCGATGCGTATGTATTTTTTTTCTATGTATGTTCACCAATTAATCTGAAACTATCCAACCGATTAATTTGGTTTTTGTATTAAATATAAATATAGTTTAAAAAAACTAAAAACCACGCTTTTAAAGTAATCAAACTAAAAAGTGAAAAATAAATATAGTTTTAAAAAACTAAAAAACACGTTTTTTAAGTACATCAAACTAAAAAGTGAAAAAAAAATTCGTACTATAAGCTGAAAACGAAAATAGATGAAAAATACTATATTACTCTAAAATCATTGTTATTTTAGAAATCAATTAATAAGCAATAAATAAAATTATTGTGGAAAAAAAGCGTGGGGTGCTTCTTAAGAACTGATAGATGGAGCATGGTAGATGGAGCACCCCACGCTTTTTTTTACACGATAATTTTATTTATTGCTTATTAATTGATTTCTAAAATAACAATGATTTTATAGTAATATAGTATTTTTCATCTATTTTCGTTTTCAGCTTATAGTACGAATTATTTTTTCACTTTTTAGTTTGATATACTTAAAAAGCGTGTTTTTTAGTTTTTTTAAACAATATTTATTTTTCACTTTTTAGTTTGATTACTTTAAAAGCGCGGTTTTTAGTTTTTTCAAACTATGTTTATATTTATTATATAGACAGGCAAATGATTTTTGTTACAAATTAGACATATTTTAAACGAATGGTATTTAACTGGTTACATCAAATTTTATGTCAATTATATTATATAATCAAATATTTAATTTTATTTACAAAACAAATGCTCATACGAGTAACAGCGGTCGTTTCTAGTATTTCTTTTAAACGTAATCGGATTTGACAGTCATATTTTTAGTGTCCTGATCATTGCTTTAACCCCTTGGTTAATTTGAGAGAATTTTTTAGTTATTATGATCCAGTCTAAAGAATTACGTTTAATAATTTATCATAAAAATGCACAGGCTGGGAATCGAATTCCGATTATTGGCTTCGAGGGCCAATACTTTGCCGATTAAGCTATTGGGTTGTTAACCAATGCGTATTTTTCGCTCAGATATGCTTATTGATAATAACACCTGGTCCATCATTTAGAGAGCTCCACAAAATTAACCGCAAGAAAAGGCAATCCATGCAAACGATGGATACTTAGATATAAACAGTTATTTTAACACAATTAAACTGATTGGTAAAATTATCATATGAAGTGAATATTTCCAACAGAGCAAAAAAAGCCCAGGCTGGTAATTGAAACAACGATCTGGTTTTGATTCTCAGCCTAGGTATTTTTTCACTCAGTAGGAAAAATTCCATTCGTAATATAATATTTTATTTTTATGGCAAAATACTAAACGTATTTCTTTAAACTGGGTAATAATACATTAAAATGTTTGTCAAATTAACCAAGGGGTTAAAAAAATGATGAGAACACTAAATATATGACTGTCGGATATGTTTGCGTTTAAAAGAAATACAGGAAATATCCAAGTCAACTCTTATGGTAGCTTTACCTATCAGTTTGTTTGTGTTGAAATAACTATTTATAAAATATTATAATTTATGCCCGAAGTAAAATTCTATTCATTGTTTTGTAAATATTATTAACTGCAATAAGCAAGAAATCTTACTCACTCGAAATGAATTTATTTGCATATTATAATCTAGCTATTGCAAATTTACTGATAGCTAGAATAAACAAGAACTCTCATGCACTTACACATAAATGTATTTTTTAGTATAACTTTTACACATACTCTTGACGTAACTAATTTCGTTTCATTATCTACGCTTCATTTAACATTGCGAAATGTATGCTATAAGAAATAGTAATCTGTTTACAAAAGAATTTGTTGAATCAGCAACTATACAAGTGGAAATATAAGATTATCGACTATAAATGCATTTGATTATTAATTAAGTCATATATATATATATATATATATATATATATATATATATATTATATATATTTCGTACTGAAACATATACATGATGGAATTGCCCCAAAATATTACGAAATGTTTGCTATATGAAACGGTAATATGTTTGAGAAAAGATTATTGAATCCTTTAGTATGCAAGTGGAAATACAAGATTTCCGGCAATAAATTCATTGGTTTATTAATTTTATATATGATTTTTTTCGTACTGTAACATAAATATGGTGCAGTTGCTATGTTTTTTATTTCGTCTTATTATTTGAGCCTTATTTTTAAATATATTTAATTAAATTTATTTTTCTAATTTTTCTGCTCTCCAAACATTATTGTTCCCATAAATTTAGTTATATTAACATATATATACACGAAATGTTAATTGACTTATACGCGTGCTTAAATTCTTTTAAATTCCTTTAAGCGTAAAAATTTTTATTTATTAATATCTAGTTTAAAAAATAAATATAATAATATTTTCATAAAAATTGTATCTTATATGATAAAAATTAAATATTATAATCTACGCTAAAACAAAAAAATATATATATATATACATTATTTCATAAAGATTGTAAAGGTAAGAAATCTTGTTTCGAAATGAATTTATTTATTTATTAACTTGTCGCATTTTAGAATTTTCCCATAGACAGCATAATATGTCAGTAAGGATGTATTCAATTTTCAGCATTACATTCTTTAAATCACATTAATTTATCACACTCACCTACCAAAAACTCTATTAGTAGTCTGAAGATTTTATTTATTGCAGGTCCGATAAACTTGAAGTGGATTGAATTTAGATTCGTTCAAACGTGCCCCCCCCCTCTCCCCTACACATGATGATATATTTCCGTCTTAAGGATAATGTCTTAGATAGTGTGTGCAATATAAATATTTTATATCGGCAAATTTTAATAATTGTTTTATATTTAAGATTAACAAGACTTTTATTTTATATGATTAAAACTTAATATGTTGTGCTTGAAATAATAAAAAAAAAAAAATTCCGAAAAATACTGAAGAGAAAACACATTCTCTTAAAACGAATTTTCTTTTATATTAAATTTCCGTTTTTCTGGATTCAGTCATACACAACTAAAAAAAAGATTGAGATCTTGTAGACACACATTTTTATACAAAAAATTATTCTACTTTCTCGTATTCATATTATACGAGAATGTGTTCAGTAATAACAAATTCCCTTTCCACATATCAGGTTTCCTTAACAATGCCCTCAAGAATACTACAAGATAATGTTACCAGCCATTAAGGAAAGAACTTATTATATCAGAACTAATACAGCTAGAAATATGGAATTTCTTAAGGTTTGGTGATAGATTCATCTGTAACTGCAATGTAACTTTCATAAAATCATTTCGCCTTTGCTATTTTATTTCCCTTTTTATGTGATGTAACTTGTTTATTAAACTACATATTTCACTATTTTTTTATTTAAAATATAAATTTAAATATTTAATAGGTGATTTGTATATTGCTAACTAAGCATGAAATGCTAAACGGTAAGAAAAAATGCCCAAGCCGGTAATCGTGTCTGGACTTCTTAGAATAGCGCTTCAAGTGCTATACAATTTAAACTACGATGACGATGCTCAGCTCAGCATCTCTTACTTACATACAACAAATTAAAAATTTATTTAAAAATTTATTAAAGTAACATATAAATTTCAAATTACAAATATTTCTTATAAATCAAATAAAAAATGTAGAGAGATTCTTTTTAAGTAACGTCATTTTAACATTTTAGTGGAAATTGTTTTTTATATGTAGAGAAGGAATATTGTAATATATCAAGTTAAAATATTTAATTTTAATAATTATAATAAAATTGCATTTATTTCATGTGATTATAATTTTATCAGTTTTTCTCGATATTATGATAATAAATATCTCTCCAGAAATACTAAAAAATTAAATAAAATAAAAATAAATAAAATAAAGTAAAAGTATAAATAAATAAATTTAAAATAAATAATACAGAAATGAATTTCGTTAAAATTCGTTAAAATGAATTTAAAGTCTTGTATTTCAAAATTCAATTATGAAAAAAAAAAACATCTGTGTACGGCTACATAAAATTCTATTTTCTCGTATTCGTTTTGCAAGAAAACGTGTTCAATATTAACAAAATACGTTTTTGATAACATAATACTGTAACAATGCCTTAAGTATTCGAAAGTTCTAACATGCAGTCAGTCATTGAAAAAAGTGTTTAATAAAATGGTGCCATAACAGTAAAATATGTAAAATTAATAAATGTAAGGTGATGAAATCATAGATATAGGCTTCTTCTAGGTCAGTGCAACATTCCTAAAAGTACCACATTTACTCGTGTATTTCACGTACGCGTGTATGAAATTATAGATATAGACCTCTTCTAAGGTAATGTGATGTTCCTAAAAGTACCACATTTACTCGTGTATACCAGCCACGCTAGCATAACGCGCACTCCGTACTTTACAAGAAAAGTAATTGCTAAACAGTTTAAAAAACTGAAACACACGCTTTCATATCAAGTCGGACTAAAAATTTTAAAATGGTTTTTTGGTTTCATAAGTTTGGTTTCATATGTTTTTCAATGATTGTCATGTGTCTACACTGTAAAAAAAAAATCAAGAAGTTACTAAAAAATTTTTAGTAAATTTGTATTCCACAGAATTTTTTAGTAACCATTACAAACTTTTTTTTGCAAGTGAAACAAGCATTTCTTTTGTAAACTGAACAAAAGAATTTTTTAAATAACTAACTTAAAAATTTTTTGTATGAGCCACCAAGCAAATTTTAGTAATAGCTCCAAAATTATTTTTAATAACCATTACGTGCGGACAGGCACCATTACAGGAGGTCCTTTCGAGTTGCATCCAGACTTCTGAAGCGGAAGATTTTCGGCAAAACTGCAATAGATGGCAGCACCAAAACAGTGCTAACTGTTCCGACAGGATTTTCATAATCCCTTTACTAACGAGTACTTACCCTACATACATTCGGGGCGTATTTGGTGGTGGCCAGTATCGAACCCGGGACCTTTCAGTCTGTTACTATAACCACTATGCTATCAAGGCCACACCATGTGAGTTTTAGTAATATGTATTAAAAATATAAAACTATTAACTCTCTTCGTTGCTAACTTTTTTCTAGTAATTCTTACAAATTTTCTTGTAACCGACTAAGATTACTAAAATTTTTTTAATAATTACAATTAACACTAAAGTTTTTTTAGTAGATCGACCCTTTTTTTTACAGTGTAGGGTGTCAGGTGACTGCTAATTTCTCAAATTGCTTTTGATCCATTTACACGGCGTTTTTAATTTTGATCCTTTTAAGCGGTGACTATTTAAATTGTTGAATTGTCATTGGTTTTTAATAAGTGTGCAAAGTTTAATTTTTATCTGATGTCTAAAAATGGGCGAAAATTGCGTTCAAAGCTTCCGTTACATACATACATACAGGTAAAGGTAATAAAAGCATGTTAAAAAGTTCATTTTTATTGTTCTCGTTTATAACGCGCACCATAAATTTAATAGAGGAGTGAACGAATCACCTAATGAATTTGAGTAAAGAAACTCGAAACAAACATTACGTCAGTCTAGGAAAGATGGCAAAAATACATTTTTAACTGTGGGTAGGCAGTGAGAGACGGGGGGAGGGGTATAAGAGTACGTGCCAGCAATGAGAATTACTAATAATCTTATAAATAACGTTCCTAACCTTGTTGCATAAAAAAGTGCAATAAAGATGCAGCAATAGTTCTATTATGTAAGATTTTC
The DNA here is from genome assembly GCA_964019185.1 of Maratus speculifer. Taxonomy (NCBI): domain Eukaryota; kingdom Metazoa; phylum Arthropoda; class Arachnida; order Araneae; family Salticidae; genus Maratus; species Maratus speculifer. The sequence goes on from OZ025302.1 coordinate 151,507,552, forward strand.
CGATTTTTAATGTTTTCTTTTAATACATTTCTTGATACATAATGTATTTGTGTGATTACGTACAGCAATAAAAAAATTATTCCGTGTATAAGGCACACCTAGGAAATTTTACTAATCTTTTGAAAAATGTGCGCGTTATACGAAAAAAATACGGTATTTTGTATCTACATGTCTAACAATTCTCTGTTATCTAATATACATTTGTATATAAATTTTAATATCTATATATTCCATATGTATCTATATCTATATAATCTTAATTTTTTTTTAACTTAAAGTGCAAATTTCAAAATATGACTGTCTAAATAAGAATCGATAGGTTGTGAATTTTTTTTTTCATTGTATACTGTAATAAACGTGAGATGTTTCTTAACCGCTACTTTGATTTTCGCGTACGTCATACGGGCAACAGGTTTTTGCGAAACATTACTAGCCCGTACGTGGTACGGACATCCATAGTTTAATCGTGATTTATTATACTCACAAAAAAAATTATATCGTAAATTTTTCCTTATTTAATCCGAGGATTTTTCCTGATCCAATTAGTCATAAATTTTTGCTTTGAAAAACCGGTGATTAAAGATTAAAAATTCTGTAAAAGACACTATGAAAATAGGCATTATTTGAAAGTTTTTTCAAAAACTCTGGTAGGATAAGTGATTATTTTACGAAATTACACTATATTTACAAACAGAAATGTAGAATAACTTCTTCTTAATCTCCCAAGATGAAAAATCATCTTTTTGTCTTTAAGAACTTCCCAAATGAATTTATGTTTCAAATATGAAGAAAACTTTGTAGGCATTATTTTAGAAAAATAGGCATTATTAAGTTTTTTTCAAAAACATTGATAAGATAAGTGATTATTTTACGAAATTACACTATATTTACAAACAGAAATGTAGAATAACTTCTTCTTAATCTCCCAAGATGCAAAAACATCTTTTTGTCTTTAAGAACTTCCCAAATGAATTTATGTTTCAAATATGAAGAAAACTTTGTAAGCATTATTTTAGAAAAATAGGCATTATTAAGTTTTTTTCTAAAACATTGATAAGTGATTATTTTACGAAATTACACTATATTTACAAACAGAAATGTAGAATAACTTCTTCTTAATCTCCCAAGATGCAAAATCATCTTTTTGTCTTTAAGAACTTCCCAAATGAATTTATGTTTCAAATATGAAGAAAACTTTGTAGGCATTATTTTAGAAAAATAGGCATTATTAAGTTTTTTTCAAAAACATTGATAAGATAAGGGATTATTTTAGGAAACTGCACTATATTTACAAACAGAAATGTAGAATAACCTCTTTTTAATCTCCCAAGTTGCAAAATCACCTTTTTGTCTTTAAGAACTTCCCAAATGAATTTATGTTTCAAATATGAAGAAAACTTTGTAAAAAAATTGTATTAGCTGCTCTTAGTTTTCAAAAACGTTTGCGAGTAGCTTTAAATGTACATTAATTCATTCTCTGTACTCATACTTTTTTTCGGATGCTATGAGCTTTCCAATAAATATTTTCAAGTTGGGGAAACATGACTTACTGAAAAAAAAAATATATAGAATTAACAGCTTTAACATTAGCATTAAAAGTAACATTCTTCCGTTACATTTGCATGCACAATTTCAGTTAGTAGGTGTAAAATGTTTAGTTGAGATCCGATAGCATAAAAAAGAGGATTTCCTGTTTAGTGTTTTGTAAAAAGTTAATCGAAAATGTTTTCGGAAAATGCCGGCAGCTAATCAACATTTTGTTTAGTAAATTCGCTTGTAATTTTCAAAAATAAATTGTTTTCGGAGGTTTTTAAAAATAAAAGTTGGTTGGTTGATTGTGTCGTCCAATTATCTACAAAAGAAATAAAAGATGCCCTCCGTGGGGAATCTTTCTAAGAGAACCTAACCCGTATTTACGCAAGGAATACCAAGGTTCGAAGAAAACAACGCAAAACTCCAAACTATTAGGCATACGGGCGCGATTTGGATCGAACCCATCAACTTCCGTCTACCAGCTTCGAGAGCAGAACTTCTGGGCTACTTGTGGAGCTCTAAAAATAAAGTAACAATTTTCACAATACTGGGTAACTTGAAAGCGGTTATCGAATATTTTCGATTGTTATAGTAAATTTTCTTAGTTTTAGAAATATCTGTCTTTTTTTTTTTAGAATGTAAATAGTACGTTTTCGACAACTTTTTTTTTTCTTTTCTTAGCCTTCGATGCTATTTCTTTCAGACAAACTAAAAAATGTCGTGTCATCAGCCCTGAATTTTCTACTCAATCGATTTTGATAATTATTTTTAAATGAAAGCTATTTATTTGTAGTTGTGCCCATTTTAGTTATTTTTTTATTTTTTTTCTATTTTTCAATTTTATTTTTAATTTTAAATGCTTTTTACGATATTTCTTCAAAATAGTGCCAACTCAGTTTAGCTTTTCTCTCGATAATTAAAATTTATTTTCCAAAATGATTGCGTATAATTATGCACTAATTGAGGTAAAAAATATATTTACTGAGAAATAATATTAATAATGTAAATAAAATAACAGAAATTAATTTATGATAAAAATTAATGTCTAAAGCAAAAAAAAAAAAAAAAAAAAAAAAAAAAAAATTCAAATGAGGAAAATGGTGTCATTCAGCAACCAGATAAATGGGAATTACAACATTATTACGGATGCCTTTTTCATATTACTAATAACAGTAATTTTTAAAAAACATCTGAAGAGAAAATGACGTCACTATTTAAAACATCGCATTTTTACTCATAACGATATTAGGTACTACTCTGTTATCCCGTCGACCAATTTCGCCAAATTATACAAATCGCCAAACTAATAGCCAAATTATACATATTGACATAATTTTTATTTTAAATAACGAAAAAACAAATAATTAGTAGAATATTAATAAAAATATCAAAAAAAAGTCGAAATAAAAATCAATGACATTTTAAACACATGAATCGTATTTAATGTCATTGAATATGACATTCACGATCATCCATTATAGGCATTTAATCTTATAAGAAGGGGGGGGGATATTTAGTTATTTAATCTTATAGTTTGGCGATATTTTTTAGGTCGACGGGATAAGCTAGTAGTACCCGATATTACATTTCCACATTTCTTTTCATTATGGACACTGAGATTGAGATTTTACTTTCAGATGACTTCAGTTAGTGAAAATAATGTCATAGTAAAAATGAAATTAGTTTTATTATTATTATTATTATTTTTTCTATGGGTGCATATAAGAAAAAATTCTGGATTTCGCCGGCACTCCGATTAAAATTTTAACTGAAGATGTGCGAATATTTGCATGCAAAATTGTAACTGGCAAACTTGACATTTAGTTTGTAAATATATTTATTTTATTGATTCAATAATGTAATTACTTTTGCTTTTTTTAAACCAAATCGATCGGGTCTTTTAAACATTTCATTCGTCTAATTCGACGGGATTCCACTCGTTTTATTGTTAAATTGCATTTCCTTCTACTCAGAGTCTATAAAAATGCGCTTAAACTAAAGAAAAAATCCGTTTTTGATGAATCTAGTCAATGAAGAAGTAGCACGTCAAATTGTATCTCTTTATTATTCCGCAATTCCAATGTCTCAGAGAGAAATTGCTAATGAATTGGGTATTTCACGCCATTCTGTTTGCTGTTATATTGATAAACACAAGTAAAATGAAGTTAGTTCATTGCATTCTAAACGGGGTCGCCCTTCTAAAAGACTTCTATCGATTTTTTTTCTAATCGGAGGCCCGAAACTGAATTCTGCAATGGCAAAATCTACATTCAACTTTTTTTTTTTTTTTTTTTTTTTTTTTTTGTACATGAATTCACTAGTAGTTGAAAATGTTTCCACATTCTACATATTTCGTCTTAAAAAGTAATCCTTAGATAGTATTTAGTACATATTTTTTTTTTTTATAAAATCTGTTTATATATTTATTTAATAATTGTAATATTTTTTTTTCTTTTAAAGGATTAAACTTTAACAGTTAGGTTAAAAATTGAAAAAAAAAATCAGAAATACTCGGAAAAAATGCTTTCTATAAGTAAGTTTTATTTCAAAATAAATATCAGTATTTTATAATTAAATGGTATCAGCGGAGTAAAAATACTTTTATAAGCCTTAATTAATGCGTATTTTATCGTACTTATATTGCCCGAAAAAGTGTAATAACCTTTGTTCTATATGATCAACTTTAATGTGTTGCATACAAAAAAAAATAAGGTGGTCTGGTGTAATAACGCCAGGCGGGGTAATAACGCCAAGTGCTAATATTTTGCATAATTATGAAATAATCTGGTAAATGACAACCATCTGCTCGGCGCAGGAGGGTTTTGAGTCATATAAATTGCAAAAAACAGCTTCAAATTAATTTGTTTCATTTTTAGGTCTTATTCTTTTTACAAGCAACTAAAATTAACGCATGATCTAAAATTTGCGAGATACGTTTTGTGATGTGAAGCCTATTTTTTTTTTTTTTTTTATCTGGAAATACTTTGTTAATTACATAAATTTGTAGTACATTTCATGGACTTTCAAAATGTTGTTGAAGATTTTGGATATCTTCTCGAGATAATTTGCAATTTAAAATGTACAGCGCAATAACAATAATGGGGTAATAACGCCAGTTCTTGGCATTAATACCCCGGTTGATTCCCTACAGTGGCCGAGCTACGTCCTAAATACTGATTCAAATAAACGCAGTAAAACTGTGCAATGTTTCTAATAATTCTATTTAAGCGGTCCTTTTTAAGCAAAAAGAAGCCCATGGTCTGATATTCTTTTGCCTCATCCTCCTCCCCCACACAACACCTTTAATTTTCTTACACTTTCACAAAAAATTGAACAGTTTCAATAGCTTAGAGTACTGTTTGTTAATTTCTAAGTTTTTACAGTTTGTATTTTTACAATTGGGCAGTCTACATGCAATTATTCCATCTTATTTCATAGTTTTGTTTGCATGGCGTTATTACCCATATAGGTGGGTAATAACACCAAATAGCATTGGTCAAGAAATCACGCCATTACATTTTATGAATACATATCTGTTAAATTATTTTTTTTATATAGATAGTCAATGAGTTGCTGTATCAAATCATATATTTGTTTGAAAAATACAAACTAAAACTGAGCCGTGAAAATTGGTAGAACCTTAACGTGGCGTTATTACCCCAGGGTACCTTACATAGAAGAATTAGATAAATAGGATTTCATTCAGAAACACTTATATATATATATATATATATATATATATATATATATATATATATAACTTTAACTTAAAAAAACATTGACTTTCCATGTTTTAGTATTAAATCGTGGAAAATAAGGAAAATAAAAATAAGGAAAATAATAAAATAAAACACATTTCTGTAGACCTACATAAATTTTTATCTTCCCGTATTCGTATTACAGGAGATCGTGTTCAGTAATAGCAAAATCCATTTTCGGATATCAGATTTTCTTAACAATGTCCAGAATTATGCTAACGTCAAATGAAATTCGCAGGTGTTTAGGAAAGATTTTAGATCAGTGCTATAACAGCTAGAAATATAAAATTACTTAGGATTTGGCTATTGTTTTATCTGTAATTTAATTTTATAGAAGCAAAACATTCCTAAAAGTATTTCGCACTTATACATTCTATTTAATATTTTTCGTTATGTATTAGGTAAAAGTAAAATATATTTTATTTTCTTTAAACTGCAGTTATAAATATAAAAATATTCCCAACTAAAAGCGAATTTATCCGTAAAGAGAATGTTTTAATCATAGATAGTATAGACTGTATTACGTTTTTGTAAACCTTTAATTTTCGTTTATGGAATTCCTAAAATTTGAAAAGCTTTTCGTGACGGACATACTTCCGTCTTACACAGCCCGATTTAGATAGCATTTATTGTACATGTATTTTATAATTTACAGTTTAAATGTTTATTTTATAAAAAAAAATATTTCTATATAACTATAATATAATATGTTGTAATCGGAATAAGAAAAAAACATATTTCCTCAAAAATATTGAAAAAAAAAACCCAAAATTTTGTTAGGAAATGAATTTTGTTTAACATAAAATTTTACTTTCTCGATAACTTATTACACAAGACCATGTTCAATATTTCCAGATATCAAATTTCTTTATTAATGTACACGAGTATGCTACGGGTAAATAAAATTATCCTGTGTTTAGGAAAAGTTTTAGCTGATCAGTGCTATATCATCAAGAAATATAAATTTGTAAGGTTTATATATATATATATATATATATATACATAAATTCACGTGTACTTCTTTACTGTGCAACATAATATTCGTAAAAGTATTTCACATTGAAAATATCGTATTTCTACAAACTTTTTTTCTGTCTATTCATTCGCTGGTACTTATAAATTTTTTCAATTCTACACATTTCGTCTTTAAAAGTCATCCGTACATTATATTTAACACACAATCATTTATAGATCCAGTTTAAAAATTTCATTTATAAATTTAATGAAAAATATTTTTCTCCTATATGATTATAACTTAAAAATTTGGGTTGGAAATTGGAAAAAAAATTAGAAGTACGCAAAAAAGCACATCTCCTAGAATTATATTTCAATTCAAAATAAATATCTGTATTTTATAATTAAATCAGATAAACGAAGCAGAAACATTTTTTTTTTATATTCCTTAATGAAATTCTATTTACCTTAATTACATTGAACGAGAATTAAAATAAATTTTTATTTTATATGATTAAATTTAATGTGCTGGATAATAAAGCAAATAGATAAAAAATTTAAAAAATATTTGTTTAGAAACATTAGAAAAAACTATAGCTTTAAAAACACTGATTTTTCTTATTTCAGAATTCAGTCATGGTTAACTTAAAAAAAGAAATTTTTTATGCACATACATAAAGTTTTATCTAATGTTTTCGTATTCCTATTAAGCACGATCGTGTTCAATAATAGCAAATTCTATTTCTTGATATCAGCTTTATTTAGCAATGTCCAGAGGTATACTAACGTTAGATGAAATTGGCAGGTGTTTAGGAAATATTTTAGCAGGTCAGTGTTGTAACAGCTACAAATGTAGAATTATTAGAATATGGTTAGGTTTTTGTTTGCCATTCTGTTTTAATGAAATGTAACATACTTTAAAGTATTCAGTATATATACATTCTACTTAATTTTATGTGTTACATTTTAGATAAAATAAAAACGTATACTTATGAAACAAAAATTGTTTTACCTTCTCGAGCAATAAAATTACTGTAAAATGTAATTGCATTAAAGTATGTAAACATATTTCTTTCGCTGATCCGATTTAAATATAAAATACGGATATTTATTTTGAATTAAAACTTATTTCAAGTGGATGTACTTTTTTCCCGTGTATTTCATTTTTTTTTATTTCTAAACCAATTCATTTATAAATTATATAATGAAATCAAAATAATAAATTTATTTTGATTTCATTATATAATTTATAACAATAAATTTTACACAATAAATTATAATCATATAATGAAAATTTTTATATTTATATTAATATACTGAAAATTTTTCATTAAAATTATAAAATAAATTTTTGAGCTAGCTATGCAAATAATTATCTAAATTGAAGATAATCCCGGATAAGAAGCAATTGACCTGGAATAAGAATGTTTTAATAATAGATAGTAGAGACAGTATTACGTTTCTGAAAAAATTTATTTTCGTTTATATAATCTCTGGTATTTGGATACCTTTCCGTGAGGGACATATTCCCGTCTTACGGAGTCAGACTTAGATAGCATTTATATATACATATATTTTATAATTACGGTTTAAATGTGCATTCTACAATTTAAAAAATCATTTATATATAATTGAAATATAATATGATGTACTCGGAATAAAAGGAAAAAGCTGATTTCATCAAAAAATTGAAAAAACAAACAAACAAACAAACAAACATTGTTTTGAAATGAATTTTTTTAACATAAAATTTTACTTTCTCGAAATCGTATTACATAAGACCTTGTCCAATACTTCCTGATATCGATTTGTTTATATATGTCCCACGTTGTTTGTTTATATATGCCACGAGTACGCTATATGGAGTAATGAAATTATCAGGTTTTTAGGAAAGGTTTTAGCTGATTAATGCTTTCACGACTAGCCATATGAAATTGTAAGGATTTCTAATAAATTTACATGTAGTTCTTTGTAGTGCAATGTAACATTCGCAATGGCAGTTGAATCGGGCAATGCAAGTCGGTTTCAATGCAATTGAAATATAATATGCTGTACTCGGAATAAGGAGAAAAACATATTTCATCAAAAATAATGAAAAAACAACCCGCAAAAAAACCTTGTTCTGAAATGAATTTTGTTTAACACAAAATTTTACTTTCTTGAAATCATATTAGATAAGACCATGTTCAGTAATTCCTGATATAGATTTCTTTATAAATGTCCAGGAGTATGCTATATGAAGTAATGAAATTATTAGGTTTTTAGGAAAGATTTAGATGATTAATGCTTTAATGACTAGAAAAATGAAATTTTAAGGGTTTTAATAAATTCACGCGTAATTCTTTGTAGTGCAATGTAACATTCGTAGAAGTATTTCATACTGCAAATATCATACTCCAATAATTTTTTTTCTATGAATTCGCTAGTATTTGTTAACTTTTAGACATTCTACATATTCCTTAGATTTAACAAAGTCATCCATAGATTTAATACACAATTATTTGCATAGCCAATTAAAAAAATTATTTTATAATTGTATTGAAAAATAATTTTCATTGTATGATTAAAAATTAATAAATTGGGTTGGGAATTGGGAAAAATAAAAACCCTTTTTTTCAGAAATACACGGGAAAATGCATCCACTAGAAACAAATTTTAATTCAAAAGTAATGTTATATTTATGTCTGTAGATTAATGTCTATATTTTATATTTAAATCGGATCAACGAAGAAAAATATATGTACTTTAATGAAACAACATTTTACAGTAATTTTATATCAGGAGAAGATAAAACAACTTTTCTTTTATGCGATTAAATTTAATATGTCGGATAGAAAAAAATACAGATAGAAAAAATTAAATTAAAAATGTATTTATTCAAAAACACACACATACACAAAATAAATAAATAAAAAACATTAGCTTGAAAGACATTGAATTTTCTTATTTCATTATTCAATCGTGAAGAAAAAAACAATAACTTTTTATGCACCTACATAAAGTTGTACCTTTTCGTATTAGTATCACACAAGATCGTGTTCAGTAACAGCAAATTCCATTTACAGATATCAGATTTCTTTAGCAATGTCCAGAAGTATACTAACGTTAAATGAAATCGGAAGGTGTTTAGGAAATGTTTTAGATCAGTGCTATAACAGCTAAAAGTATAAAATGACTTAGGATTTGTTTATAGTTTTAAATGTAATTCAGTTTTAGAGAAGTGAAACATTCTTAAAAGTATTTCGTATATACATATTCTATTTAATATTTTGAGCTATATATTAGGTATGCGTAAAATATATTTTATTTTCTCTAAACTGAAGTTATAAATATCAAAATAATCCCAGCTACGAAAGAATTGATCGGGAATAAGATTTTTTTAATCATAGGTAGTATAGACAGTATTACGTTTTTGAAAAGCTTTACATTTTGTTCATGGTATCCATGTTGCACGAGAAAATAAAATAATTTTTATTTTATATGATCAAATTTAATAAGTTGAATAGAAAAAACAGATAGATTTTTTTCTAAATGTATCCATTTAGAAACACTAAAAAAACTTTAGCTTGAAAAACATCGCATTTCCCTTATTCCGAAATCAATTGTGAAAAACAAAACAAAACAAATAAACAAACAAACAAAAAGCGCATCGACTAGAAATAAATTTTTATTCAAAATAAATATCTGTATTTTTTAATTAAATCGAATGAACGAAGTAGAAAATTTTTTATAAGTCTTAATGAAATTATGGTTTACATTAATTTTATTGCAGGAGAAAATAAAATTACTTTTATTTTATAAGTTTTTCAAATTTATTATGTTAGATAGAAAAAAATAGAATTTTTAAACATATATATTTATTCAGACACATTACAAAAAACTTTAGCTTGAAAAACATTGAAATTCCCTTATTCAGGAATCTATTCTGAAGAACAAAAAAAAGAACATTTTTATGTAACTACATAAAGTTTTATCATCTTGTATTCGTATTACAAGAGATCGTGTTCAGTAATAGCAAATTCCCTTTTCTGATATCAGATTTCCTTAGCAATGTCCAAAATTCTTCTAACGTTAAACGAAATTGGCAGGTGTTTAGGACAAGTTTTAGTAGATCAGTACTATAACCGCTAGAAATATAAAATTACTTATGATTTCGCTATAATTTTTTATGTCATTCTGTTTTAGTAAAATGTAACTTTCTTAACCTTCCCACTGCTGCAAACAGATATATGCATTCACTAGGCTGCAGGTTTCACTGCAGTTGAAATTTTATTTAAATTAATGTAATTCTACAAATATAATAGGGGAGAGTGGGGATACTTGAGCATACGGGATACTTGAGCCACCCTATTATCTCTACAGTTGGTTAATTTTTCTTTCTAAAACTGCCAATATGATAACATATTTATAGTTCTGAACATGTAAAAAAGAAATCACACATCTTAGTACCATTTTGAAAATATAGTGATTAATAGTTGTCTTTTCCCTATCTGAAGTAAATATTTGGGTGCATGGCTTTTTTGTTTTTTTGTAATCAAAGTTTTGTTCAAAGTTGCAACTATATACATACATTCAATAAGCATAATTTCAATTGTATTTTGAGTATAAAATAGTTCTAATAGCTGCATGCTTTATTTAGTAAAACTCTGGGAAACAAAAATAGTGATAGTGGGGATACTTGAGCCAAGGAGAGTGGGGATACTTGAGCCATGCCTCAACCATCCCCACTAGAAATTAAACATGAGTAAAACAAACAAAAAATAAAATTCCATCCTTATATTCACTAATAGATATTTTTCTGGATAAAAGGGAGGATAATTTTTCATTTTATTTTTTTTTTCCTTAAAAAAATAACGACCTAAAAATGTTTAAAAATGTATATTATTTAAATGAAAATATCTATTTTATTTTTCATTTTGACTAACAAAATAGCCTGTCTAGATAAATGTAAACATAGTTTTCAATTTAACTTTCATTAAATTAAAATAACTTTTTAAAACTTTTTTACAGGTTATAATCTCTAATACTTTAATTAGGTCCAGCATATTAAAATATTTATTTTTTAATATAACGTATTAAGATTAATATTTTATATTGAAATCGTAACCTCTGTTGCTGTAACTTTTTTTTAACTAAAAAAATTGAAGAAAAATTGGTAAAAAGAGCGCACAAAAAACAAGAAAAGCAACAAAAATCCCAGTTCAAACTTACCTGCATGGAGCCAAGGAGGAAGACAAAATCTTTTCCTGTGAAATCAAAAAAGTGTTTGAAACAGTAGAATGATACATCTGGCTTAAATTTCGACAGCTACTAAATTAAAAGCATGAGTTCGACAATATCATTAGAGAAAAATTCTGTCAATGATGGTGATGATGTGAAAAGAAAACCTTCTATTGATGGTTGGTTACTAACAAAATATGCCAGAAAGAAAACTGTAAAAGTATTTGTTGGATAAGTGCTTAATATTTTGAAAATGAAATTTGCCCGAAGAATTGCAGATTCCAAATTTAAATGGCTCTGAACTGAGGATGTTTCTACCGTCGTTATAACTCAAGTTGAAATTATCCTCCGACAACCAGTTTTAACGACAAAAAATGATCGTATTACTAGCTTTGTTTTCTCAATTGGTTTTGAAGGACTTTACGTTTCATAATTTATCATTCTGTAAAATGTTTGTGCAAAAATTAAGCGAAAAAAATTACTTTTGTAGGTATTTTCCCTTAGTGGCTCAAGTATCCCTTCAGCATGGCTCAAGTATCCCCGCCATGGTGATACTTGAGCCACGATGTAAAACAAAAAATAAACATTTATTATACATAGAAAAATAGTTCAAAATTAAACGAAAATGGTTTTTAGTTGAAGAAAAAATATCAAATTTTCATTTTCAATATTTTATTTTATTCTAAAAAAAATATAAAAAATTAAAATTCAAAAAATGGCTCAAGTATCCCCATCTTCCCCTACAGTTTTAAGAAATTAAGTTATGTTTTATACTTTCATACCTTATAAGCATATACGTAACAATATAAATTATACCTCTTTTATTAACATTTTAAATAAATTGCAGAGAAAAAAAATTACAATTTTGCCCTTTTGCTCGGCGGTTACGGGATTAAAAGTGTTACGTACGTATATATTTCATTTAATTGTATGCATTATATGTTAGGTATATTAAAATATATATATTATGTTTATCTAAACAGATGTTATAAATATCAAAATATTCGCGGATAAGAGAGAATTGATTGGGAATATAAATGTTTTAGTCATAGAAACTATAGATAGTATTAGATTTTTAAAAATCTTTATCTTTTGTTAATATACCTAGAATATAAAAACTTTCCGTGAGGGACATATTTCCGTCGTATAGAGTTCGACTTAAATAGCATTTATTGTGCATGTATTTTTCAATTGCTAGTTTAAATGTTTATTTTATGATAAAAAACATTTATGTATAATTTAAATATAATATATTGTATTCAGAATAAGAAAAAAGAAACTTATTTCATCAAAAATATTGAAAAAAAAATTGTTTTGAAATGAATTTTGTTTAACAGAAAATTTTACTTTCTCAAATTAGTATTACATAAGACTACGTTCAGTTTTTCTTTACATCAGATTCCTTTATCAATGTCCACGAGTGTGCTAGCACTAAATGAACTTATCTCGTTTTTAGGAAAAGTTTTCTCGCATCAGTACTGTAACAGCTAAGAATGTAAAATTGTAAGTTTTTTTAATCGATTCATCATGTAGAGTTATGTAACATAACTAGAAGTATTTCATATTGCAAGCACAATATTTCGACTAACTTTTTTTGTCTATAAATTCGCAGGTATTTGAAAATCATTCCAAAATCTACTTATTTCTCCTAAAAAGTCATTCATGGGCAGTATTTAATGCAGAATTATTTATATAGCCAGTTTAAAATTTATTTATAACTGCAATAAAAAATATTCTTCTATTTTTTGATTAAAATTTAATAGGTTGTGTTAGAAATTGGAAAAAATATTTTTTTATTCAGAAATACTCGATTAAAAGCTCATCGAGTAAAAATAAGTCTTAATTTAAAATTAATATCTATATTTCATATCTAAATTGGTTCAACAAAGTAAAAATATTTTTATGTGTCTGAATGAAACTCTATTTCAACTTATTTATATTTCATGAGAAAGTAAAATAACTTTTGTTTTATATGATCAAATTTAATATGATGAATAAAAAAATACATAGAAATTATAAAACAAATATACTTATTACGAAAAAACAATAATATTAATAATAATAGCTTTGGCTTGAAAATCTTTGATTTGCCTTATTTCAGGATGAATCAAACGTGGAGAACATATAGAAAACATTTTTATGCACATACATAAAGTTTTATCTTCTCGTTTTCGTATTACACGAGATCGTGTTCAGTAATAGCAAATTGTGTTCCTGATATCAGATTTCTTCAGCATGTCCAGAAGTATTATAATGTTAAATAAAATTCCCAGGTGTTTAGGAAAAATTTTAGCAGATCAGTGCTAAACCAGCTAGAAATATAAAATTACTTAAGATTTGGCTATAATATTACGCTTAACTCAGATTTTGTGCATTGTAACATTCTTGAAAGTATTCCGTATACATACATACATACATATTATTTAAATTATGTTCGTATGCATTCCGTATATTAATATATATATACACTATATTGCCATTGATTATGGGACACTTGCGATTTCAGACATTTTACTAAATATCTAGAAAAATACATGAGGAATCATCTCGAAACTCTTAGTGTATAAATATAATAGTATACGTCATACATCTCCGTGAAGATCTTTTACCGAAACTCCATAGGGGACCGTCAACAAATTAAAAAAGAATGAATATCTTTTGAATAACCCTGTCAAAACTAATGTAGCAAAAGCGCTCAAACTCTAGATTATGATTGAATGCCTTATTGTAATACACTGTGTTCATTTTTATGCAAATAGCATGCATACTCGCAGAGTAATTAAGGTTTTTATAAAAATCGCCCCAGTTTTTCCCTTATAATTTTCAGAGTTCTTAATATAAAATAATATTGTTTTCAGAAAATATGACAAACAACATTGCAGACAGTACCCTGTAATCAGAATTAAAAAATAATAAAAATTGTATGAAAAATGAGTAGGTTTACTAAATAATTTTTTACTGCGCATGCGTCAAAGATATCAAAATTTCATTTGCATATTATGTTAGTTAAATGTATAGCGCAACTTTTGTAAAAGTCCCAAAATTATGGCTTGAAAATTCTGAAAGTAATCGTCTATAGAAAAAGGACAAAATCCGTTGTTTCCAAAATGAAGCAAAAAAAATGAGGGATTTTATCTAAAAGTAGTCGTAACATCCCGTATTGTATATTCTATATTGACACTAATCAATGAATATATGGATACAACCCCTCTTGTTTTTGCTTCATTTTGAGAATAACGGATGTTCAACTTATTCAATTGACGATTATTTTCAGAATTTTCAAGTTATGATTTTGTGACTTTCACAAAAGCTGCTCTATTCATTTAGCTAACATAATATGCAAATGAAATTTTGATATCGTTGACGCATGCGCAGTAAAAAATTATTTAGTAAACCAACTCATTTTGTATACAATTTTCATTATTTTTTAATTCTGACTACAAGGTACTGTGTGCAATGTTGTTTGTCATATTTTGTGAAAAAAATATTATTTTATATTAAGAACTCTAAAAATTATAAGGAAAAAACTTGGAAAAATTTGGGACCATTTTTATAAAAACCTTAATTACTCTGCGAGTATGCATGCTATTTGCATAAAAATGAACACAGTGTATTACAATAAGGCACTCAATCATAATCTAGAGTTTGAGCGCTTTTGCTACTTTAGTTTTGACAGGGTTATTCAAAAGATATTCATTCTTTTTGAATTTGTTGACGGTCCCCTGTGGAGTTTTGGTAAAAAATCTTCACGGAGATGTATGACGTATACTATTATATTTATACACTAAGAGTTTCGAGATGATTCCTCATGTATTTTTCTAGATATTTAGTAAAATGTCTAAAATCGCAAGTGTCCAATAATCAATGGCAATATAGTGTATACGTTCTCCTAAATTGAAGTTATAAATATCAAATTATTCCCAGATAAGAGGGAAATAATCGGGAATGTGTATGTTTTAATCATAGACAGTGCTGACAGTATAACATTTTTGAAAAGCTTTATTATTATTATTATTATTATTATTATTATTATTATTATTATTATTATTATTATTATTATTATTATTATTATTATTATTATTATTATTATTATTATTATTATTATTATTATTTTGAATCGATGAAATTTGAAAATCTTTCTTCCAGGGACATATTTCCATTCTACAGAGTCCTATTCAGATAGCATTTATTGTACATATAATTTATAATTTCCAGTTTAAATATTTATTTTATACTTATAATAATAAAAAATATTTTTATTTTATATAATTAAAATATATTAGGATGTTGCAATCGTAAAAAGAAAAAAGAAATACATTTTTTCAAAAATACTGAAAAAACTCAAAAAAACATTGGTTTGGAATGAATTTTGTTTTACATAAAATTTCACATCCTCCTATTTGTATTACACAGAATCATGTTCAGTATTCCCTGATATCAGATTTCTTTATCAATATCCAGGGGTATGCTAACGTTAAATGGAATTATCAGGTAATTAGAAAAGGTTTTAGCTAATTACAGCTAGAAAGATAAAGTTGTAAAGATTTGAAATAATTTGACGTGTAGTTCTCTCCAGTGCAATGTAACACTTGTAAAAGTATTTGAATTAAAATGTATTAAAATGTCTATGAATTCGCTGGTATTTGAAAAATATTCCACTTTCTACATTTTTTATTCTTAAAAAGCCATCCTTAGATAGTATTTAATGCACAATTTTTTTTGCGAACCAGTTTAAAAATTTATTTTATAATTGAAATAAAACATTTTTTTTTCATTTATATGACTAAAATTTAATAAGTTGGGTTGGAAATAAAAAAAAAGTTCTTTTTCAGAAATACACAGAAAAAAGCGTATCTGCTAAGAATAAACTTTAATTCAAATTGATATATGTATTTTATAATTAAATTGGACGAACGAAGTAAAAACATTTTTGTGTGCCTTACTGAAATTCTATCTTACCTTAATGATATTGCACGAGAAAGTAAAATGATATTTATTTTATATGGTCAAATTTAATATGTTGGTTAGAAAAAAAAAAATACATGTAAAACAGTAAGAGAAAATTTATTTATTTAGAAATACTAAAAAAAACTATAGCTTGAAAATATCGAATTCTCTATTTCAGGATTCAATCGTGGATAGTAAAAAGAGAACATTTTATGCACGTACATAAAGTTTTATCTTTTCGCATTCGTATTACATGACATCGTGTTCAATAATAACAAATTTAATTTTCTCATATCAGATTTCTTTAGCAATGTCCATAAGTATGCTAACGTTAAATGAATTTGTCAGGTGTTTTGGAAAGATTTCAGCAGATCAGTTTTCTAACAGCTAGAAATATAGAATTACTTAGGATTTTGTTATATTTTTACACGGCATTCTATTTTAGTTAAATGTAACATTCTTTAAAGTCTTTCATAAACAATTTATATAAATTTATATATTATATATTACTTATATAAAAAATATTTCTAGATTCTTCTAAGCAGAACTTATAAATATCAAAATGCTCTGACTAAGAGAGGATTGATGAATGGGAAATCCGGCTAAAAAGTGGGAAATAGCAATGTTTTAATCATAGATAGTATAGGGAATATTACGTTTTTAAAAAATGCTTTTTTTTACTAAATATCTAGGATTTGAAAACATATTAATGTGGGACATAAAATAAATATTTAAATTGGCAATTACAAAAGAATATATTATAAAAAATATTTAAAATATACTCGTACAATAAATGCTAAGTCGGGCTCTGTCTTAGAGAGCCCGAGTTACAGAGCCCGACTTTGCATTTATTGTACAAGTATATTTTTAATTTGTTTATAATATTGTTTTCAGTAACTGCCAGTTTAAATATTTATTTTATAATTATAATTGAAATATTTTTGTGTTAAATAATTAAAATATAGTATGTTATACTCGGAATAAGAAAATAAATTACATATTTTTTTTTCAAAAATACTGACCCCTCCCCCCCCACAAAAAAAATGATTCGTAATGAATTTTGTTTAACATAGAATTTTACTTTCACGTATTTGTATTACATAAGATCATGTTCAGTATTTCCTGATATCAGTTTCTTCATAAATATTCAGGAGTATATTAGCGCTAAATGAAATTATGCGGTGTTTAGAAAAGTTCTTAACTGATGAGTGTTATAACAGCTAGAAATATAAAATCTAAAGTCTTGTAGTTTTCTCCAGGGCAATATAACATTCGTAAAAGTATTTCATATTTGAGTTTTTCTTGACCTACATAAGTTATGTATTCCGTGCTAACACTATAACGAACTCCTAACACTAAACTAATGTGTTAACTGCGTATGCTAACACTAGATAAAATTCGTGGCCATTTAGAAAAAGATTTAGTACATTAGCACTATATCAACTAGAAATATAAAATAGCTAATAATTTAGTGATGTATTCATATGGGATTCTTTTCTATAACTGTAAGATTCATGAAAATATTTCGTATTTTAGTTTTGTTATATATTACGTAAACTAAATTCTATGCACTTATAATCATTTATATTTCAGACATAAATTTAAATTTAAATAATTATTTTAGTATTATAACAATAATAATAATAAAACTAGTTTCAGTTTATAGGAATAAAATTTAATATGTTATGCTGCAAAGTAGGATAATTACATTATCTTCAAATGAATTTTATTTTACATTGAATTCCTGTATTCCAAACTTCAAAAATAATTTTTTTTTTTTTTCGTAACACTTATATGAAATTTTCGTATTACACGAGAACATGCTTAATAATAAAAATATTGTGTTTTACCTGATAACAGATACTTTACCAATGCCGCAAGATGACGTTGTCGGCCTTTAAAAAAGGGTCGAGTAAATCAGCTCTATAACAGATAGAAATATGACACTATTTATAATTTGTGATGTTCATTCATCTTATACTGAAATGTAGCATTCGAAAGTGTATTTACTACTTCCATATTACATTTAACTTTGTGTTTTACAAGATGTTTCGAAATTACATATCAGATATGAGAAAGGAGGTAGAAGGGATGTAAATAAGCAGATTTCGTAAAGAAAATGTCGGTACATAAATGTTCCGTTCAGGTTTTAGTGGGTGTTGTAATTTTCGGTTGATGAAACTGTTTTGATGGCTTGAATCGCCATTCCCTCAAGGGTTTCAAGTAACATGCATAGTTACTGTAATACGAAACTTGCGAAACATGCGGACATGCTTTTCATATATGGGGCAAAGAAGGAAATGTTTCACGGACTATGCAAGTCCAACAGATTTTGAACTTGTCAAAGGACTATCCTCTGCTATGCATATTATTCCTTCTTTCAATGCAAGAATTCCGCGATACGTTTCAGTACCGTTACCATGCTTAGAATCATAAAATTATCCACTCGCGTACAAATACAAGCCCATAAATGTTCGGAGATCCATCAGAATTCTACCCGGGAACCGTTCAATCAAATTTGGGCATTCAATCCATTTAATTGTGCAATCTCATACATGAAATGTATGTCGGCAAGCTCCACATTGGTGTAAAAATGCACGTTGCTTGATATACGAGCGGGAAATGACGATTCAAGCCAACGAAGATAATTCATCCGACGCATACATAAGCGTCCACTAATGCCTCAACACTGCATATATATGGTATATATATGGTATTTACTGTACAAGTGATTTATACCGGCGAGTTTTTAAAATGTATTTTATAATTATCATAAAAAGTACATTTATTTTATATGAGTAAAATTTTATATATTGTGTTGAAATATGAAAAAAAATATATTTCACAATAAATACCTATTAAAAATGCAGTTTCAGAATTTAAATTTATTTTAAATTAACATTCTACCTTCCTCTATTCAATAATATGCAACGAAAAAATAATATCTTTATCGTGACTACACAGAATTCTATTTTCTGATATTCGTGCTATACAAGAATTTGTTCAATAATAACAAATTCGATTTCCTGATATCGGATTCCTTTAACAGTAGCCAGAAGTACTTTAACGCTATATGAAGTTGTCAGCCATTTAGGCAACGATTTAGTATATCAGTGCTATAACAGCTTGAGATCTAAGATAACTTCGGGTTTGGTGATGAATTTATGTCTAATTATCTTCTAGTTCAATGTAACATTCGCAAAGGTATTCCGTATTTCGATATTTAATAATAACAAGTTCGGTTTCCTGATATCGGATTCCTTTAACAGTAGCCAGAAGTACTTTAACGCTATATGAAGTTGTCAGCCATTTAGGCAACGATTTAGTATATCAGTGCTCTAAGAGCATGAGATGTAAAATAACTTCGGGTTTGGTGATGAATTTATGTATAATTATCTTCTAGTTCAATGTAACATTCGCAAAGGTATTCCGTATTTCGATATTCTTTACATCTTTGCGTTTTTAAGCTATTGCATAGCTTTTATCGCGGGCTTTGAGCGCGGCGACCGAATATAGAAATTCCGCAACGGGAAAAAACCTAACACTCCGGCTAACGTCGTTTCAGTTCGGCAGACTTCGGCACTTCAGCAGACTTCTCATTTATTCAATAAAAGAAAAAAATTGGTTTTCTTATCGGTCATCACGCTCAAAAATTGTTACTTGAATTAATATCAAAGGAAAAGAAAAAACTTCAATTATTATCAAAGACAAAAAAACTGCATAAATAAAAATAAATAAATAATTATAATTGCATAAGTTGATAAAAAATGCTATGCAATAGCTTTACCGCGGCAGTCCCCGAGTGCCACACGTATTTTTTTTATTATGCATATTGAGATATATATATACTTACAAGAGCACCACCAAACATGGTGCGCACAAATTTTGATGATTTCAAAGTATATTGTAGGGGTCATACCACTAATTATTCAGCTGAAAAGGTTTCTTCAAATGGGCCTTTGTTTTTGAGAAATTGGAGGTCAAAGTTCAGCGCTTATTTGAAATAGCTGTTAGTATTGCTATCAGTTTGTGGCTTCGTGGCGCCGCGGTAATGTGCGAGATTCCAGACTCGGACTTGGCGGGTTCAAATCCAAGTTAGAGCCTTTTTCTTTACATATTTTTTACACGTTACATATTTTAAGCAGAATTGGGAATTCTACAGCTTTGACCTTATTAATATTTTCTTATGGGGATAGTTTACCTTTTCAATTTTTACTTTTTAATTTTTCGATTTTTTCGGAATGAAATATAACGTATAAATACATATATATATACATATAGATATATATTGCTAAGTAAAAAAAAATCATACATTTGTAAATTGCTTTAATTCAAATTCTTCATTCAATATCAGTTCATCTGCCTCAATAATTTGTCGATCATCTAATATTTCTAATTTTGAATTATGAAATTCTTCAGCCAATGCAATAGAAGCACCGGTCATAGAAATATCATCTTGTCTCGGTAGAGAATTTGTAAGCAGATTATCATATTGTAACGTCTCGAAATATTTTAATGTATTCGTAATTTCGCTTTTTTGTTCCTTTTCCAAACGAGAATTTTCTATTCTAGTGCTGGTTCCTTCCATTACAGTATTTTTAGCATTCAATCCGACACAAATACTACCTTCGCGCAATTTTCATACCTTAATTTTACCTATACATACACATACCAATATTACAAATCTTTTATTTGTCTGCAAAAGAAGCTAAATAACATTAGTAAAAAGAATTTCTATTTTTGTATGATTTTACGGAGAAAATAAAAGCAGACGAATAAAATAAATACATATATTTGTTATGTATCGTAAATTTTATCTCATTAGCAGACGACTTTTCCGATCTAGTTTATTTTTTATGAATAGTGTTTTAATTTGTTAAAATAAAAATGTATATATATATATATATATATATATACGATAGATAATGTTGAGGTTGAACTTTAGAGATAAATGTATTTAAAGATCAGTAAAAATTTGGATAATATTTTAGCACTACTGCATTAATATTTTATTACACTTTCGAATATATGCATTATTTGAATTAACTAATCCTACAAAGGTTTGAGAAATTGCACCTGAAAATTATTTTATATAATTTATACAAAAAAGAATAAATTTTCATTTAAGAAATTCCACAAAAAAGGCGAGAAATTACATAATAAATAATAAAAAAGAGTTCTAGGCAAAAATTAGTTTTACAGTTTTCTCAATAAAAATATTAGTTTAAAAATTGTAGAAAAAATAAATTTTCATGACATAAATTCGTAAATATAAATTTAATTTATTAAGAAAATATCAAAAAGTTCAAAGCTTGTAGAAGTCCCAATTCTGCTTAAAATATGTAACGTGTAAAAAGTATATAAAGAAAAAAAAGGTTATAACTTGGAGTTGAACCCGCCAAGTCTGAATCTGGAATCTCGCACGTTACCGCAGCACCTTGAAGCCACAAACTGCTCGCCATATTAACGGCTATTTGAAATAAGTGCTGAAATTTGACCTCCGATTTCTCAAAAACTAAGGCCCATTTGAAGAAACCCTTTCAGTTGAATAATTAGTAGTATGACCAATACAACATACTTTGAAATCATCAAAATCTGTGCGCACCATGTTTGGTGGACCTATTTGTTAGATTTGTGTTATCCTACGGTTAACTATTAAATATAACTGTCTTAAACGGAATCGTTTTGGACTCAGAATTTTTTTATTGTATACAGCTTTCGTTTTTAACAAATTTTAAACTTTGTTTATTGATTATAAAATCTACGAGATCTTAAAATCTTTCCGTATTAGACATATTTCTGTGTTACTGTGTCTATCTTATACGGTATTTACTGTACAAGTAATTTATATCGGCGAGTTTGAAGTATTTATTTTATAATTATTATATAAAGTGCTTATATTTTATATGAGTAAACTTTACTATATTGTACTTGAAATAGGAAATAAATAGATTTCACCATAAATATTTAATGAGAAAACACAGATTTTCAAATGAATTTTATTTTTATACTATTTAGGATTCAATAAAAGGCAACAAAAAAAGAACATTTTTATACGAGCCAAAATTCTATTTTCTGGTATTTGTATTACACGAGAACGTGTTTAGTAACAACAAATTCGGTTTCCTGATATCGGATTCCTTTAACAATAGCCCAGAATTATGCTAATTGTACATGAAGTTGTCAGCCATTTAGGAAATGTTTTAGCATATTCGATCTATAAGAGCTAGATATGTAAAACTACTTCGGGATTGTTGATGGATTTATATGTGAATACCTTCTAGTGCAACGTAACATTCATTAAGCTATTTCGTATTTCGATGTTCATTTATCTTTTTACGTTTTTATTATGGATATTAAAATACAAATTCTTAGATTCCTATAATTCTAAAATTAACTTCTAAATATAGCTGAATTGAACGGAATAGATCAGGTCACAGGAAGTTTTTCATCGTAAACAGCTTTTCGTTTTCCGCAAACTTTATGTTTGTTCATGAAGTTTTCAAGGATTTGTAAAAAGATTTTATCATCAGTATTAAACTTACTTTCGTGTTATAGAGTTATACAGTGTTTTCTCTATAAACATTTTATGGCCGTCTATCTAATATTTATTTCATAACTATAATAAAATTACCGTTATTTTATAAGATTATTAAATTTCTGTATTTAAGGATTTAAGTATTTGGAACGAAAAAAGAACATTTTTACTCGCATACACAAAATCCTATTTTCTTCTGTTCACATTACAACAAGAATTTATTCAAATATTTACAAATGCAGTTCATTTTAGATTTTTTCAAGAACTGTCCGAAGTATTCAAACACAGAGTAAGTTGTCTTCGATTTAGGAAAGTTGTTAGGAGATCACTGCTTTAACAGGTCGAAATGTGAAGTTACTTAGTGATTTTGGATTAATTAACATGGAATTTTCATCTTGTCTAATATAACATTCGTAAAAATATTCAGTATTTCCAGAAATAATAGAACTTTGTACGTTATTTGTTACGTACATGAAAGTAAATATATTTATATTGTATTAATCTTAAGATATAAATTTCATTATATAAGGTTTCCATATAAAAATAATAAAATAAATGTGCTTTATCTTAGCAACATACTTTTTATTTTCTTGTAAATATTTTAATTTGTTTTGAATGTTATTTAGGAATATTGTAACCGGTCCAATTTTAATATTTTGGGTTTTTAAATTATATTTATATCCAGTGTCATTCAGTTTTCTACTTTTATTAATATTAATTTTATACATATTAAATTTAATATATGATCAAAATATAGTATATTTATATGCCGCGGTGGCAATGGCTATTCTCGATCATAAGGGGCGCAATGTTTTGTGTTTTGGGTTTTTAAATTATATTTATATCCAGTGTCATTTAGTTTTCCACTGATTTTATGTGTTATGAATACGGTTCTTATGAATGAACCGAAACATGTCAACTTTTTAATTTTTTATTTCTGACACCTGGAGGAAACAGTTTTATTTAAAATAATAATAGAGAGGTGTTTGCTTATTGTTTTCACATCGTGAGATTTGGCTCTTTGTAGAAGCATTTTTTCTCCTTTGTCTGAGAGTGCCCTTTCAGAAAGAAAAGATTGCACTCCTAGGAAAAAAGGCGCAAAAATAAACGCATAAGAAAATTTTAAGTGCCTGGGTTAATGTAATAATGTAAAATGTAATGTAATGCTGCACCAAAGTTGTGACCTATAGTTTCATAAGAAGTTGTTAAAGAAAATAAATATAAAGATAAGCTTTTCTATGTTAAAATTTATTTCTTAATAGTATTTCTCTTCTCTAAATTTAAAAATTCTATTTAAACTAATGATTTTTTAATTTAGTATTAAATACTTTATACCTGCATATATTATAAATTACCAGTTTAAAATATTTTTTTACTGAATGCTAAAAAATAATTTATTTCTTATAAAATATTTAAAAACAAAACTTTTCTAAGTAGCAGAAAAACGAACTGTACCTGAATTCTACCTAGGTAAAGTTTTCTCCCAATTAGGCACCAAAGCTCTCGTTACGGGAACATGCCGAATCTTCTATACGGTTACACTTTTAAAAAGACCAACTGTTCTATAATAGAGCCATCAAACATGCATTAAAAAATAAAAATGTTATATTTATTTAACGTTGTTTATATAGCGGCGTTTGATGGGTTAATTTTCCATATGCTCAATTCACACTAGTGGATTTTACAAGATGATACCTTCGATACTCTAGCGTTTAAAAAACACCGGAAGGTGTCATTTGTTCGAACATACGTTGTTCGAAAACTCATCTGCAGTGTTTTTTGGTAACTAAGTCTTGTGATACCAATGGAAAAAACCGATAATTTTTTGGGTTTGTGAATAATTCCAATTTTCTGGAAGCTGTAACTGCTACACTCAAACCACGTTGCGAAAACCAGAAAAAATATAAAATATAATAATAATAATAATAATAATAATAATAATAATAATAATAATAATAATAATAATAATAATAAAAGATAAAAATATAGCTTTTCTAAACGGTTGATATCAGTTTCACATGTCTGTACTACGTATAACGGATAGCAATATTTTTTTAATCTGTGAACGAAGGACATTTCGGACACCTTGTGTAAAAAAATCATTAAATGAACCATGCCATCTGGAAAAGAGCATATTGATAAATTATTAGAGGAATTTCAATGTATTTTATAAGAGGTGGAAAATAACTATTGGAGTTATTTTGATATACTTCAGGAGCACTCGGAATATTTTATGAAACATACTACACTAAATAATTACTGTATTTTAAATATTAGAAACTAACTCCGGTTTTAAAAAATATCCTATAGTTTTGTTCAGCGAAAAAAAAAATCCTCAAAAAATTAACTCAAATGTCAATCATGTACATTTTTGTTACATAACTTGTAATTTTATTGCGATTTTATTAAAGTTGGTATTTGTTTTGTTTTTAAATATTTTAAAGATTCATTAAACGTATTAAATTGTTGCTACAAAATCAATTTTCTTGTTACGGAAAACGATAAAAATGGAAATATGAGTATAAAAAATCCATAAAAACATAACTGAAGTTTCAATCACGAACACATTTTTGTTATATAATTTGCAATTTTATTCGAGTTGATTTTTGTTTTGTTTTTATTTCTTTTAAAGAGTTAAGTGATCGTTTTGCATAGACAAGTTTCTTTTTTATAGTAGACAATATTAAAATTTGTATTTTTTAGACTTTACTTTTTTTCTATGTTTCTACGGTTTACAACAACTATTTCTATCTCTCACATGTGTAGTTTGAGAGTTTTCATCCAGTTTCCTCCATCTGAAAATCGTAGAACGTTTGCAATAAAATTTTCTATAAATGTGCGTTTCTACAAGCAAACTACAAATCTTTTAATTACATTTGAATACCTTTGGAGTTTTCAGCTCAAAATATACTTTACATAAAATTCGTGCAAATTTAGCAAACATAGAAAAAAAATGTTTTACTTCATAGCTCTGAATCAAACAGTAGAAACACATAGTTAATACTTAATAAATCAATTCTGTTGGTTTACATAGTTTTAATATGCATATAGATAGATGATTCAACACCGATAAGTTTGCATATATTATGCTAGAATCTAACCATTACTTGGAATCCTCTCACCTACATATAATTTATGTGCTTGAGCAATGATTTATATTGCAGTGTAAACTATTACGCAAGCTTCAGAAGCTGAAAGTGATTGTTAATTGTTTTTCTATTTTTTTAATAGTTTTGTAATCGAAATGAATGTAAATAAGTTTTTTAAGCAATCTTTATTATTAAGGTATTTTAGATTTCTGGATATGATTTGTATTTAATAGACATTAAATAAAATCATATATTTTATTGATCACTGAATAAACCTGTTTCCGATTGCTGCAGAATATGCAAGAAGTAATGAATTAAACAAAATTAAGTAAAATTTTACATAATTAGTTAATCAAGTAATCTTCCTTAACTGTCGTAATGATTAAGTAAAGTATTATATCCTTTCTTTTTTAAGAAAAGATTTCTATCTAAGAATTCCATCATATTATGGCGTGGGGAGGATGAAGTTTCGGCACTTATTTTAATTTTATTACCATAATTGAAATTTGAATAATTTAATGTACACCAGTGACACATACTAAAACATGTATTTTCAAAGTGACAGATTTAAAACATAAAGTTCGTCTAAAGTGACAAACAAAAGATTGATTACATTACGATGTATCATCGAAATATCATTTACTATGAATTAACGTCTGAGGTTCACTGCAACATTTTTTCTTATAAGCTATAGAGAGTATTGTATTCATCATCAATTACATGAATATAGAAAAAAATCCAATTAAAGGACGGATGATAATAAATTTCATTATGTGAAAAAATGAAAATTTCTATAAAGTTCTATTAAAGTGTTTTATATCCTACGTATGATACATAGTAATCGTTTTTTTTCTTTTATTCGTCTGTATTTTTTTCTACATATATACCAAAGATGGGTAGAAACATTTTAATTACAATGATATTAGTATACATGTAAAAAATGCTTTATTTAAGTAGGGAGATCCCCTTAAAATTTTTAAAGATGCATAAAACATTTTTTGGTGAATAGAATGATTTGTTATCAAACTTGAAATTAAAATGATATCGATATTCCATTAGTTTTACAATAAAATATGTGGGTAGATAACTAACCAAATGAAAAGAAATTTGAATTTGATTTTTTAACATGCTTTTATTGGAACCACTTGTATGTATGTATGTATGTAATGGAGTCTTTCAACGTTATTTTAACCCACTTTAAGACATCTGATTAAATTGAAAGTTTGCACACTTATTGAAAACCGATGACAATTCAATAATTTTAAAAGTCGCTGCTTAAAAGGATCAAAACAAAAAAGGCCGTATAAACGGATCAAAAGCAATTTGAAAAATAAACAGTCTTCTGACACCCTAGATACATGATAATCACTTAAACACATATGAAAACCGTAAAAGTGCTATATACGAGAGATTGAAAATTTTCAAGGGAGTAAAAGTGATGTTAAAATCAAATATTGACATGGCAAAAAGGTTTAGTATGTGACAATATGGGTTTTATCATGTAGATTATCGACGGAATCAACCAGCATTTTCGACGGAATCAAGTAAGGCGTTAAGGTGTCTGGTGTAATAACGCTAAGCGGAGTACGAACGCCAAGTGCTAATATTATGCATAATTATGAAATAATCTGGTACATGACACCCATGTGCTCTGCGCAGAAGGGTTTTGAGTCATATAAATCGCAAAAAAACCGCTTCAAGTTAATTTGTTTCATTTTTAGGTCTTATTGTTTTTACAAGCAACTAAAATTAACGCTTGATCTAAAATTTGCGAGATACGTTTTGTGACGTGAAGACTATTTTCTTTATCTGGAAATACTTTGTTAATTACATAAATTTGTAGTACATTTCATGGACTTTCAAAATGTTGTTGAATATTTTAGATATCTTCACGAGATAATTTGTAATTTAAAATGTACAGCGCTATAACTATAACGGGGTAATAACGCCAATCCTTGGCATTAATACAGCGGTTGATTCCCTATAGTGACCCAGCTACATCCTAAATACTGATTCAAATAAACACAGCTAAAACTGTGCAATGTTTCTAATAATTCCATTTAGGCGGTCCTTTTTAAGCAAAAAGAAGCTCACGGTCTGATATACTTTTGCCTCATCCTCCCCCCCCCCCCACACACACACACACCACACCTTTATTTTTCTTACGCTTTCACAAAAAATTGAACATTTTCAATAGTTTAGAATAAAATTTGTCAATTTCTAAGTTTGTAGAGTTTGTATTTTAAGAATTGGGCAATCTACATGCAATTATTCTATCTTATTTCATAGTTTCGTTTGCATGGCGTTATTACAAATATAGGTGGGTAATAACGCCAAATAGCATTGATCAAGAAATCACGCCATTACATTTTATGAATACATATCTTTTAAATTATTTTTTAATACATAAATAGTCAATGAGTTGCTGTATCAAATCCTATATTTGTTTGAAATATACAATCTAAAACTGAGCCGTGAAAATTGGTGGAACCTTAACGTGGCGTTATTACCCCCACGGTACCTTATATGATACAGACATACTGTCAGTTCGTATCGATTTCGGTTCGAAAGGAAAACATGTAATAAAACCGATATCGGTACAATTTCCAGCAAAATATGGCTATGGTACTGCTGAAAGAAGAATGCTGCCATTAATCTTGAGTTGGACATCGACCTTACATAAATTGCAAGGCTGTACGGTTGATCATGCTGTCACTTATCTGTATTCTTGGCTGTTTGTTTCAAGGCAAGCTTATGTAACACTCAGTCGTGGAAGGTCTTTGAATGGTATCCAAATCGAAGAACTTGATTGCTCAAAGTTTAAAGGGAGAGAGTTCCATGTAACGGGGATGCATAAGATGAAATGATGAGGTTACCATATGTTTCATAAAACATCCTGATAACCATCCATTGCTGTGTATGATGTACCAAAATTTGAGTCCTTAAGTGACTATAACATTTAGAACAGTTTTTTAATAGTCCAATTAATTTTTAGTGTAATTCAACATAGAAATTCTAAATAAAATTAATTTAGAAAATCCGGAAATAAAAATTTAGAAAATAAATAATAATTTTAAACCCCAAAAAACACTCTTCTATAGCAGGTCGAACTCAATGTTCAATATAAGTTGCTACCGATATTTCATTCATAGCTATTTCTAAAAATGTAGTGTAAAATACATAACGAAACATTCCCACGTTTTTTGTATTAGTTTTTGCATGGTCTTTCTATCACTGTTGGATAACTTCTCAATAATTAAAAAATATTCTAAACATTTTACTTCGACCAGCTATAAAAGCGTGTTTTTTATTTTTTAAAACTATTATTGATTTTTTTGAAAGATTTATTTTTTAGATGCGCAAATCTTATATCCAAAATTAAGGAACATTAATATTTAACATTTTGTATATCCTATTCTAAAAAAAGTAGCTGACGCCGTCACCGCCATTGACAATAATTTTTCTGAGATCTGAGGACCTTCTTCTGTAATATTAAGAGAGTTGTTTAACAGAAAAATATAAATATTAGTAGAGTATTATATAAAGTGGGTATTATAGAGAAATTTTTGATGAACATGCTGACGTAGGCTTTTTTTAAACCGATAATTATTTTAAGATATATTTAATGTTAAAATTTGTCATCATAAATCCTTATGTTAAAAAAGTTTTGCAGGAGGAAAAATTAAACATAGGAATTTAATCATTTTTAGAATCTTTTATACGATCGAAGTTCTAGATGAGCGGACTGCATTTTTTTTAATTGATTCATTTTATAAGGTTTTATTTCCATTTTAAATTCAAATTTTCAGTATTTCGAGAGACATTTTTTCATATTTTAGAAGAGAAATTTTAATTTAAATTGTTGTCAAATTTTAAAACAGCACAACAAATAAAAATTCCTTCAAATTACAAATTTATTAACACGCTATTATTATAAAAAGAAAAATATTTAAAATTAAAGTTAAATGAATATTGCGTATTAAAAGCTAGAAAATTTAGCATAAAAACTCTATTTACATGTGAATTTTTAAGAGAAAAAAATGTAAAATAATAAATTCATTAATATGCGTTAAAAGCTGTAAGTGGAGGAAAAAAAGGCAGAATTAAAAAAGAAAGGATGTCAAGACCACTAATAATATTTCTAACGATAAAAATATTTACGCCTGGATATTACAAAAAAAAGTTTGATGAAAATTTCATCACATCTAAAATGTTAGATTTAAGAATCAATTATTAAATATCATTATCTTATAGTATTATCAAATAATACCGGGACGTTAAGGCTCTGCTAACTAAGCTAATTTTACATTAGCTGATTCTGGAAATGTTTAAATAATCTTATTTAATTAAACACAAAAACATTCATTAACAGCAAGTTATTCGGACTTAAACATCTTCTGTAAAGCAGAAAAGAATGAATACCCGTTTATCTGGCGATTGCTACTTTTTTTATCTTTCGTATTTTTTTAAGTTGTTCAAATTAACTGTTTAATCAGAATAATTTGATTTTGTGTGTATGTGTGTGTTCGAATGATATTTTTTGCACCATACAAATCAATTGATTTCCGAAAAATGCACATTCATAAAAGTATTTTCGCTATCAAACTGTTATGAAATCTCAATCTTTTACTTATTAATGTCTGAAGATTATGAAGTGCACTAAAAGATGTTATAAAGAATACTGTTGCTTGTAAAATGCAAAATTTGAAGCTATTTATCAAAGTCTGGCATATATGTAATGCCGTGCGTTATATCAATTTACAGAAAGTAATCTTTGCTAAATGAAGCTTGCCTCTTGAATGGTCTTGCAAATATTACAGATATATCATCAGATGCAATCACATTCGAATATATTCTATTAAACCGCAACCTGTGTAGAGCATTCTCATGTAAATCTCCTTCCTGTATACGCAGAATAGTTTGATAAGCATGTTAGTATAAGATATTATGAAAGCTTAATGTGACAAGCAAGCATTTAACGGCTCTCGAATATTTATCATTCTTATCAGCTTAAAAATTATTAAAGCCTATAATTAGTGAAACAATTAGCATAATTATACATAATAATTCAACCGAGAAAGCTTTATTCAGTTTTGTGTACATTTAATAGAATTGTTAGCTTCCAAATGAGAAAAATCGAAAATAAATATGAATTGTTTTTGTGCTAATATCTGTTCGCAGAATTTCAAAAATATACCTACCAATATGCAATAGAAAATGGACTTTCAAATGCTTTTAAATAACCTCTGGAACTTCTGAATAACGGACAACTCAAAAAAATAAATTTTCTTTACAATTGTTGGGTGCAGCTGCTCAGAGTTACCTATGTATAACTACATACACTGTAAAAAAAATGTTCAGTAAGATTTTTCTAATAGATTTCTATTCCTATAACTTTTCATGTAACGGTAACAATAAAAATCCATGTAACCTTCTTCAGTTACATAAAATTTTGCTGTTATCTTTATATAAAATGTTCTTGGAATACAAATCTACTAGAAAAAATTTAGCAACTTTACAGATAATTATTACGTGCAGGCATTGGAAATTTCGAAAAAGTATATATTAAAGAAGGTTTTTTATATAAATAATGAAAATAACAGACACTGTAAAAAAGAACTTTTTTTATTATTTTAAGAAATGTAATATAGTCATTCACGGAAATATACAGATTTACATTTTTCAAATTATCCATTAAAAAAAAAAAAAAAAAAAAAAAAAAAAAACATATTTTTATTTTAGAAAATACAGAAAACGATTTCATTTTAATAGAGACGGGATCGGCAGCACAGAAAATTATCTCATCGAGTTTTGTCTTAAAATTACAGAATTAATTCAAAATCCATTTGCATGTTAAAACGCATTTAGTCTGTAAAGTAATATCTTGATGGAAATTATCAGAAAAACCGATTATAGCCCTAGTAGCAAACCAATCTTGGTCCAACGTCGCGCCAATATTTCATTTAATGGAGATATTACCAATAAAACGTCAATATTGCTCCAATATTGGGATGTATACATTTTGCCCTTATTTAGCCAATATTTGCAGCCATTATTATGCCAATATTGGGTTTCATTGGAAATATTTCCATTAAAATTCCAATATTCAACCAATATTAGCGTTTTATTGGCCACATTTTCAATGAAACCCCAATATTGGCATAATATTGGCATAATATTGACTGCAAGTATTGGCTAAATATAGGCAAAATGTAAACATACTATAATGGAGCAATATTTCATGCCAATATTGTGCCAATTTGGCCATATTGCTCCAAGATGTAGCTAATATTGGTCCAATATTTTTTGGCTACTGGGGAGCGGTTTATTCATAGTTTACCATTGCGTTTTCTTGCTCTCAGTCCTTTAGTTTTTCAGCCTTAGGATACAGGTAATCAAAATGATAAATACACGTATCAATTACTAAAATCTGATCTGAAGGTGTTTTCTACCAAGTTATGACTTAACAGGCCATTTGCCATTTAATATGTTAATCAAATTCTGGCAAAGCTTGAATTACGGCTTCCTAGTCCATAGGGTGTTTATGTGTACAGTAATGAGTGCATACTTGTTCTATGATAATAAAAAAAAGGATATTTTATTTTTCTAATTCAATCGCAAATGGGGAAACAAGTTACCTCAAAATTGGTCAAAATGTCAATTTCCTTTTTTTAAATGTTACAGTAAAATTTGTTTAATCCTGAATATATAGACATCACAAGTGTACTAATTTTGCAATTATATTGCGATATATTGTAAATCTTGTTACATAATTTATTAAGGTACAAGCAGAGTTTATTTTTAAGGAATTTATTTTGGTAACATTTATCGGTATTTTTATTATTGAAGTTAAAATTATTTTATTATTTTTGCACGTAGAAATTCAATATGTAACTAGAAATATTTAAATAAGAGAACGTAGTATCCTTAATACTCTCCGGGTGGAGCATCTTTTAGAGAATTTTTTCTTTTATCACAAATAATTTAAATAAGAATCTTTTGCCTGATTGAATAGGGAAAATGCTCGGATTAAATGTGGCAAAATTTACCAAAAAAGAAAAAAAACTACTGGTGAGAAAATAAAATATTCTGAGCCCGATTTGATCACTCTCTTGTATCCAAGGTGATAAAACATTTATTTTAGATTGAGAAATTGGTTACTTTTATAATTAATTATATTAATTATAAAAACTAATAAGTATACTAATTATAATAACTACATGGTAACATTCCTAAGATGACTGACAGAAATTTGTTTTTATAAATTCTTCTTTAAGCTATGCATGCTAATAAAAAAATAACGAACATCATTTAATTAACATCTGTCATAACATACCAAAATTTAACTAAGTTGGAAAATTTACAATATAATTTAGGCAATTCAGGCGCATGTACTATAATTCATTCTCGTGCACGATGCAATTCCATGTTTTATCTTTATTGTTTTGATTTTTAATTTCATTCTTTTATAATGGAATGTTTTCAGACTTTTTATTATTTTTTTAAATATTTGATCTATTTCAAGTTTTTAATAAAAATATTCTTTCTTCTTTTGCAGTAAAACAAGGTATGAAAATATTTCTATGCACTTCTCTCTTGTATCAATTATGTGAGTTCCAGAAAGGTAAGGAGTATTTAAACGCTCATTTAAAAAAATAATAAATAAATTTCTTTCGATATTAAATTTTTTAATTAAAATATTGTGTTGTAAATATTACTATCGATCACTTGCTTTATTTTTTTTAATGCATCATGTTTAATTTTATTCGAAAAACATATTCGAGTCTTTGTTTATTGATTATCCAGAAGAAAAATCGCGAAAAAATATTTATGTTTCTGTTGGGCATAATGCCATAACGTCACTCCTCAGTTACATAACATAATATGATAAATTCAAATTGCATATTAGCATGATTTTAATTACTCTGCTTAGTAGCACATACACAGAGGTATAATAATTTTTATAGCGTAATTAATATTTTACAGAATTAATTATTACAACCTCATAAGGATAAAGAAAATGACAGTCAGGTACGTTGCAAGCAGTACTAACAAAATATTCTATTACCTTCCAATGATAACAAATCAGAAAAAAAAATCAGACTACACGACGCAACTAAGTAGCACATAATAGTTCACAAAAAGGCCATAAGAAAGAGACAAAGAAAAAAGATGATGTATCACTTGAGATACACTATGCTTCTAAGCGTAGTGTAATAGAGTAATTAAAATTGTTTAGAGTAATTAAAATAGACTGCTTTAACGTTTAATTAGAAAAACAAAGCATCTAATATGGAATACTATATTCTCACTATATATTTCTGCCCTACAAAATAGTGATAAATTTCAAAATGACTAGATTTTATAATAGAGGATAAAAAAGATTTACTATGAATAAAATTCCAGTAAAAATATACACAAAAATATGTTAAATTTGTTTATATTTATTCATCAAATAAAAATAAACATATAACTCTGCATACAACTGTAAAAGCTTGCATAACAGTATGAAATCCATGAGTGTGAGGGCATAGAAGTTATTTGGTGGCTTGAGTAATTCTATCCCTCCAAGCTAATTGACTACCCGATGCGGTAAATAATAATAGCATATAGCGGGATCTTGGTATTGTTTGGAATAATGCATGACAACTTGTATGACAACTTCCCTGTAGCAAGATACGTCTAAGTCAGGCTTATTAAGGAAATAATGGCAAAATGAAATTGCTTAAATTCATTCTTTTTAAGCGAAGCTTTTATAAAGATTTTATGCAGTCTACACAAATATGAGAACAGAAATAAAAAGTTGCTATCCAACGCATGCTTCATTTTGACTTTTTATACAAAGTTGTAAAAATTAAAATCACAAAAATAAAAGTTATAGTCGCTGTGATCTTTGCTTCCCCAAACCTAATTTAAAAACATTACATAAAAATATACACAAACAAATGTTATATATATATATATATATATATATATATATATAAATATATATATATATATATATATATATATATATTTATTCACCAAATAAAAATAAAATGTAGATAGTCTTTAATAGTTATAATGTGAGTTTTATTCAATATTTTAAATATATTTTTCACATATTTCCAAGGCTTAATATAACCGATACTACATTACTTATTAAGCCTTTAAATTAATTTCTGGATATATTGTTCGCAATGATTTGCATTTTAAGTCAAGACTTGCAAATTCGCAAAGGATGGAATTAAATGAATATATTCTAACAGTATTCATCAATCATATTAGCATATCAGAGGTACATTTATAGGTTTACGTATGTATATCTAATTTTATTTCTCGTATTTAAATTTATGTATTTTCATGACACGCATAAATTTCAAATCAAATTGAATTCGCCTTCAATTAATCTGAAAAAGTATAAATTATATATTAAATTATATAAGCTGATCTACTTTTCGAATCCATATATTAAGTCAAAATTACAATCAATAAATTCATTTCTTTTTATATTTATGTACTTAATTCCATTAGAATAATATATATATATAATATATTTAACTTAATAGTATACTCCACTTCATCTGATAATATACTCTGTTTTTAAATCATTTTTAAATATATCGGTTAGTCTTATAATTAAAAATTAAGGGAACAATTTATCTCAAAATTGAACAAAATGTCGATTTTCTCTTTTTTATATATTAAATAAAAGTTTGTTTAATTGTAAATATTTTGACTCCTAATTTTTACCCATACGGCAATTACAACGTGAAGTATTGTAAAATTCTAATAGAACCAGTGGTTATCACCTATATAAATTAAAATTTTAAATGACTTTTTTTCCATGTTCATATTTTGGAAACTTTCTTGTTTTAAAAATGCTAAGGCATTTTGTGTATTTCAGGTAGAGTTTTAAACTTTTTTGTGTAGTTTCTTAATGTGGTAAGCTCGTAATTATGTAAATACATAGCACACTGTAAAATATTTGTGTAATGTTACTCCATAAAAATGGTAGCCTCCAATTATATGGAGTACTTTAAACGATATATATTTATAACGGTATAACATTGTAAGGTTACACCAGGAATATATGTCTAAAGTACTCCATTATACAAGTGAAAAAAATAAGTCCATAAAATGGAAGTAGCAGCTAACGCCAATTTTATGGAGTAACGTTGCACGAATGTTTTAAAGTGCACCAATATTTGTCGTTCAATCCGTCCCCCGCTCTGTCTATCCGTATGTCTGTCTGTCCGCATACAATAACGCAAAAACCACCCAATCGAATCGTTTAAAATTTAAAATATATATTCATTGCAAAATTTTGTCGAGTCAATTCAATTTTTATGCAAATCGGATGTATAGTTCAATTACAGGGACAATCAAAATAATTCCGATATATTACGTTCAATGGGAAAAAACTTTCAAGTGAATTTTAATGGTGGCTCTCTGTGGTGTTTCCACTCTTTCGAACATAATAAAATTGATATGTATCTATGAAGTATATATTATAATATACATTCTGTACAATTTGTGATGCAAAGAATATTTATTATGGATTTACAGGACCACACAAACCATTTCCTAATTATATAGGGCGAACATTGCTTGGCGCTTATTTTAATTGTATTAAACTATTTGACATTTTGTAAAATTGATATACGTTGCTGAGACTTACTACAAATAAATTACTGTATAATAGAAAGAAGACAGTATTTACAGGAACACACAAAAAATTTCGGCTACTATACTGTATCTGACATACTTTATATTACTACACCAAGATTAGAATATTTTCAGGTGCGTTCGTAATTATATAATTACATAGCACCTACGGTCGTCGTTCAGTCCGCCCGTTCACCTGTTTGTCCATATATAACAAAGCAAAAACTACCGAACCGAATCGTTTAAATTTAAAATATATAATTGTTGCATATTTTTATCGAGTCATTTCAAATATCATGAAAATCGAAGGTATTGTTCAATTACAGGGACAATCGAAAGTATCCTGTTACATTACGGCCATTGAGAAAAAATAGTGTCAATAACATTTCATGATGTTACACTCTTTCCAACATAATAAATTGATATGTATCTATGAAGTATATACTGTAACATGCATACTGTACAATCTGTTGTGAAAAGAATACTTGTTATTAATTTACAGAAACACACAAAAGTTTTTTTAATATATAATGGAATAGAGAGAAACATTATTTCGGGGAGAGTATTAATTATATTAACACTTTCAAGGGCTGTGGCTAGAGGGTCTAGCCACTTAAATTTAATTCCAAAACTTTAAAATGACACCAAGTATATTTTAATGAAATTTAGCTTTTGCAATGAAAGTGCAAATATAGCACATTTTTTTCTAAGAAATTCGTTTGAATATTCTTTTGTCCCATTTAGACCGGGCGGCAGCGACACGAATGACTACGTCATCCAGTTACGGGATGAAATTATGATGTAGGACAAGATTATTAGGTGTAGATTAAGGAATGACTGGTCTGCCTCGTCATTTCTTGGTACGATACGAGTAACAGCAGGCGCCAACTCGCCATTTTGGCGTCACTCACGTCAATGAGTTATATGATGAAGTTGGTGCCAAATTAAAGCTAAAATAAAGAATTTTAAGAATATTTCGGTCTGCCTGCGCATATCCTGGTACAAACCCTCGGCAGATGAAATTTATAACAAAAAATGACGTTATAATGTAAAATTCAACATGACTACGTCATCGAGTTACGGGATGAAATCATGATGTAGGACAAGATTATTGGGTGCAGATTAAGGAATGAATGGTCTGCCTCGTCATTTCTTGGTACGATATGAGTAACAGCGGGCGCCAACTCGCCATTTTGGCGTCACTTTCACGTCATCGAGTTACGGGATGAAATTGGTGTCAAATTAAAGCTAAAATAGAGTATTTTAAAAATATTTCAGTCTGAATGCGCATATCCTGGTACAAACCCTCGGCAGACGGAAATATATAAAAAAAAGACGCTATAATGTAAAATTCAATATGACTAGTTCATCGAGTTACGGGATGAAATCATGATGTAGGACAAGATTATTGGGTGTAGATTAAGGAATGACTGATCTGCCTCGTCATATCTTGGTACGATATGAGTAACAGCGGGCGCCAACTCGCCATTTTGGCGTCACTTTCACGTCATCGAGTTACGGGATGAAATTGGTGCCAAATTAAAGCTAAAATAAATTATTTTCAGAATATTTCGGTCTGCCTGCGCATATCCTGGTACAAAGCCTTGGCAGACTGAAATTTATAACAAAAAATGACGTTATAATGTAAAATTCAATATGACTACGTCATCGAGTTACGGGATGAAATCATGATGTAGGACAAGATTATTGGGTGTAGATTAGGGAATGACTGGTCTGCCTCGTCATTTCTTGGTACGATATGAGTAACAGCAGGCACCAACTCGCCATTTTGGCGTCAGTTTCACGTCAACGAGTTACGGGATGAAATTGGTGTCAAATTAAAGCTAAAATAAAGTATTTTAAGAATATTTCGGTCTGCCTGCGCATATCCTGGTACAAACCCTCGGCAGACTGAAATTTATAACAAAAAATGACGTTATATAATGTAAAATTCAATATGACTAGTTCATCGAGTTACGGGATGAAATCATGATGTAGGACAAGATTATTGGGTGTAGATTAAGGAATGACTGATCTGCCTCGTCATTTCTTGATACGATATGAGTAACAGCGGGCGCCAACTCGTCATTTTGGCGTCACTTTCACGTCATCGAGTTACGGGATGAAATTGGTGCCAAATGAAAGCTAAAATAGAGTATTTTAAGAATATTTCGGTCTGCCTGCGCATATCCTGGTACAAACCCTCGGCAGACTGAAATTTATAACAAAAAATGACGTTATAATGTAAAATTCAACATGACTACGTCATCGAGTTACGGGATGAAATCATGATGTAGGACAAGATTATTGGGTGTAGATT
This sequence comes from Maratus speculifer, assembly GCA_964019185.1. Lineage (NCBI taxonomy): Eukaryota > Metazoa > Arthropoda > Arachnida > Araneae > Salticidae > Maratus > Maratus speculifer. The sequence goes on from OZ025302.1 coordinate 151,546,558, forward strand.
AAGGAATGACTGGTCTACCTCGTCATTTCTTGGTACGATATGAGTAACAGCGGGCGCCAATTCGCCATTTTGGCATCACATTCACGTCATCGAGTTACGGGATGAAATTGGTGCCAAATTAAAGCTAAAATAAAGTATTTTAAGAATATTTCGTTCTGCCTGCACATATCCTGGTACATATATTTTCAGGATGAAGGCAAGAGAAATCGCTAGCGTCAGAGCCCCGCCCACCCACTAACCGAGTTTCAATATCTTTAATTTGTCTAATTTTTCTGTTAAATTTGTCCGGTTTCAGTTCCACTTATTTTTTTTTTCTTTTTTATTAAAAGTGCAAGGCTATTCGGTTCGTAAGTAAAGGATTTTGGCGCTATCAATGGTCGCCTTCCGGCGACAGCGCTGTCGCGCAAGAGACTAGATCTGTTTGGGTCGAAGGTAGGGGTCGTCGACGAAAATTGGTCGCTCAACGCGACGGTTGACCCACTCACCCACCCCCAACCGCCGTCCGAGACATACATATTTGGGATGAAGGCAACAGAAATCGCTAGCTTCAGAGCCTCGCCCACCCACTAACCGAATTTCAATATCTTTCATTTGTCTAATTTTTCTGGAATGACGAGGCAGACCAGTCATTCCTTAATCTACACCCAATAATCTTGTACTACATCATGATTTCATCCCGTAACTCGATGACGTAGTCATATTGAATTTTACATTATACCGTCATTTTTTGTTATAAATTTCAGTCTGCCGAGGGTTTGTACCAGGATATGCGCAGGCAGACCGAAATATTCTTAAAATTCTTTATTTTAGTTTTAATTTGGCACCAATTTCATCCCGTAACTCGATGACGTGAAAGTGACGCCAAAATGGCGAGTTGGCGGCCGCTGTTACTCATGTCGTACCAAGAAATGAAGAGGCAGACCAGTCATTCCTTAATCTACACCCAATATTCTTGTCCTACATCATGATTTCATCCCGTAACTCGATGAACTAGTCATGTTGATTTTTACGTTATAACGTCATTTTTTGTTATAAATTTCATTCTGCCGAGGGTTTGTACCAGGATATGCGCAGGCAGACCGAAATATTCTTAAAATACTCTATCTTAGCTTTAATTTGGGACCAATTTCATCCCGTAACTCGATGACGTGAAAGTGACGCCAAATTGGCGAGTTTTCGCCCGCTGTTACTCATGTCGTATCAAGAAATGACGAGGCAGACCAGTCATTCCTTAATCTACACCCAATAATCTTGTCCTACATCATGATTTCATCCCGTAACTCGATGATGTAGTCATATTGAATTTTACATTATAACGTCATTTTTTGTTATAAATTTCAGTGTGCCGAGGGTTTGTACCAGGATATGCGCACACTGAGAAAAAAATATGGCTCTGGCATATAGAATCTAAGTAATGGCTATAGAAAAAATAGTTACATGTCATCCTTGTAAATTTTAGTTCCATTTCTTAGAGAGTTCCAGAGTCTCTTACTAGAATTCAAGAGCGTTTTCCTATATTTTTGCTGTCAAATTTATGTAAAAATCTATTCAAATAGATGCGAACACAAGAGATTTGATTTAGTAACTAGAATTATAGCTTAAGAAACCATTCCTAAAATCAAGCGATAATTTCTCGATACTGAAACGGTTCAATGTCGTTTCGTCTCCCAGAAAACAAGAGACTAGAAATGTCAAGTCATTTCGCCTATTCAGCTTAGTTGTTTACCCTACTCGCATAGTTTGGACATCTATATTTCTAGTTTAGAGATTCAGAAAGTGACTAACTATTCATTCTAGGTGAAGGCGGCATATTTTTTTTTCTCAGTGCAGGCAGACCGAAATATTCTTAAAATACTCTATCTTAGCTTTAATTTGGGACCAATTTCATCCCGTAACTCGATGACGTGAAAGTGACGCCAAAATGGCGAGTTGGCGCCCGCTGTTACTCATATCGTACTAAGAAATGACGAGGCAGACCAGTCATTCCTTAATCTACACCCAATAATCTTGTCCTACATCATGATTTCATCCCGTAACTCGATGAACTAGTCATGTTGATTTTTACATTATAACGTCATTTTTTGTTATAAATTTCAGTCTGCCGAGGGTTTGTACCAGGATATGCGCAGGCAGACCGAAATATTCTTAAAATACTCTATCTTAGCTTTAATTTGGGACCAATTTCATCCCGTAACTCGATGACGTGAAAGTGACGCCAAAATGGCGAGTTGGCGCCCGCTGTTACTCATATCGTACTAAGAAATGACGAGGCAGACCAGTCATTCCTTAATCTACACCCAATAATCTTGTCCTACATCATGATTTCATCCCGTAACTCGATGAACTAGTCATGTTGATTTTTACATTATAACGTCATTTTTTGTTATAAATTTCAGTCTGCCGAGGGTTTGTACCAGGATATGCGCAGGCAGACCGAAATATTCTTAAAATACTCTATCTTAGCTTTAATTTGGGACCAATTTCATCCCGTAACTCGATGACGTGAAAGTGACGCCAAAATTGCGAGTTGGCGCCCGCTGTTACTCATATCGTACTAAGAAATGACGAGGCAGACCAGTCATTCCTTAATCTACACCCAATAATCTTGTCCTACATCATGATTTCATCCCGTAACTCGATGAACTAGTGATGTTGATTTTTACATTATAACGTCATTTTTTGTTATAAATTTCAGTCTGCCGAGGGTTTGTACCAGGATATGCGCAGGCAGACCGAAATATTCTTAAAATACTCTATCTTAGCTTTAATTTGGGACCAATTTCATCCCGTAACTTGATGACGTGAAAGTGACGCCAAAATGGCGAGTTGGCGCCTGCTGTTACTCATATCGTACCAAGAAATGACGAGGCAGACCAGTCATTCCCTAATCTACACCCAATAATCTTGTCCTACAGCATGATTTCATCCCGTAACTCGATGATGTAGTCATATTGAATTTTACATTATAACGTCATTTTTTGTTATAAATTTCAGTCTGCCGAGGGTTTGTACCAGGATATGCGCAGGCAGACCGAAATATTCTTAAAATTCTTTATTTTAGCTTTAATTTGGCACCAATTTCATCCCGTAACTCGATGACGTGCAAGTGATGCCAAAATGGCGAGTTGGCGCCTGCTGTTACTCATATCGTACCAAGAAATGACAAGGCAGACCAGTCATTCCTTAATCTACACCCAATAATCTTGTCCTACATCATAATTTCATCCTGTAACTCGATGACGTAGTCATTTGTGTCGCCGCCGCCCGCTGTAATTATTCCATCAGTCTACGAACAAAATTTTCTGTAACCTGAAAGGGTCAATAAAACAGAAAGCAGATACAGAGAAGAAAAGGCGGACCACCTTTTCTTGTCTGTATCTTGTTTTTGTTTTATTGAATTTTTTCATACTTAATTGTTTAGCATATAGATATGCACTCTATTCCTACAATTACTATATTTTGCATTTTTATATATGAAATATAATTCGTGGCATGTATTTATGATCTCGTTTTTAGCGCCAATAATGCAACAATTTTTCATAATGAATTTAGAAATATACATATACGTATACACTGGTTTCCAAAAATAAAGGAAAAATCACAAAAATAGGGATAACTCGTTCAAAAAGCAAGCAATCCGTATGAAATTTGGATATATTGTTAATTAAAAGATGCTGAATAAAAATACCAAATGCAAATTAGTGGAGCTGCAATCGCATTGCGTCATCCGTGAGGAACATAAAAATGCACGTTAGAGAGTAAGGCTGCAGTTGTCGCTGTGATAGTGATATTATAAATCTAGGATAGCCAATTCATTACAATGACCTCGAGGCATCATTTGCCAGCAGAACTGCGATTTAGAGTTATTGGGAGATTGGAGGCAGGACAAAGTCAGGCAGAGGTGGCTAGATGGCTAAATGTGAGTCCTTCGGTGGTTCATAAGCTTTGGTAACAACTTCAAACCACTAGTTCGTGTTCAAGAAGTTTCAGCCAATGACGGCCAACGTTTTGGACAAGCGCCGATGACTGATATTTGCGGTTATGTATACGAAGGAATAGAACCGCAACCCCATCTCACCTTAGCTCCTGCCTTGTTGCAGCCACTGGAAGGTTGCTGTCAATATCTACTGTGCATAGAAGGCTTCACGAAGGTGGACATTACGCGAGGCTACCAGCAATTTGTGTGCCGCTCACCTCACTTCACCGGAGGGCACGTTTGATGTGGGCACGTCAACATGTCCACTGGACGATTGATCAATAGAGGCGTGTTCTCTTCACGAATGAGTCCCGGTTTAGCCACCGAAGCGATACTAGGCGTTGTTTGATTTTGAGAGAACAGGGAACACGCTATCATCCATCAAACATTCGTGAAAGAGATTCATACGGAGGAGGCAGTTTGGGGTGGTATCTCTTTGGGTGGACGCACACACCACCATGTCCTTCCACATGGAACCGTGAATGCTCACGTCTATAGAGATGACATCCTTGATGCTTATGTAGACCATATGCCGGTGCAATAGGTAATGATTTCCTGTTACAGGACGACAACGCTAGACCGCACAGGGCTCGCATCGTGGAAGATTGTGTTTAGCACCAGACAATTCAGCGCATGAAATGGTCAGCTCGATCACCGGAGATAAATCCCATCGAGCATGTTTGGGATGCTTTAGGGAGACGTGTCGCTGCTCTCAATCCCCCTCCTCTGACCCTTACCACGCTTACAACTGCTTTGGAAGAACAATGGCTTTTACTTCCCAGTAAACTGATCGACCGCATAATTGACAGTATGAGACATCGCTGTATGTGCTGTATTGCTACTAGGGGTGATCATACGGCATATTAAAGGTACTTTTCCTATACCAAATGGCAAATTAATTTTGTTAATTTTATAATTATGCTATTTTTTTAAAAACACCATAATTGTCTGTTAATTTCATTAAAATCTATATGTAATATTTTGAATTATCGCTATTTTTGTGATTTTTTCTTAAACTTTGGAAACCAGTGTATATACAGGGTCATAAATATCGAAACAATAGGTTATCTCCTTAAATATTGACCCAAGAGCCATACTTCCAATCGCAAAAAATTATTTAAAAAAGTGAACTTTTTGATAAGATAAGTTGCAACTCCATGGGAGTATATTTGAAAAAATACGAAATTTAAATATTTATATGGCCCCAGTAGGATGAAAATTCCAATTGGGAAAAATTTCTTTATCCAGTCCTGAATAAGACACAAAAAGTTGCATCTTCATATCTTCAAAACTCGCAGAATTATAGCTGTTTAAATGATTCATCAGGTTTTAAGGGATTAGACACAAATTGAAATGCGTGCAATTCAAAAAACAATGTTACTTTAACAGTTCTAGGAAACGTGTAAAAAATCTTTTAAGTTAGAATTTTAATTTTTTTTTTTTTTTTTTTTTTTTTTTTTTATAGTTAGCCATATAATTTGCTAAGAAAATCACATTCTAAAATTTCTCATAAAGTTTATAAAAAATGTATATGTTTAGTACTGGTTTAAATGGGATAATTAAAAATCGTTACAACTCAAAACATTATTTATCAGATTTCAATTTCTTTCCATTTAAATAATGATGAAAATCTGATTTTATTTTTGTTTAAGGGTTTTTGTTTTTCAATATTATTTTTTAAATTATTAAAAATATTTATTAAAAAAAATAGAACTTAAAAAAATCATTTTTCCAATTTTTTTTCAATTTTGCCGAAAAGGACTAATGTAAAAATTTAAAAAAATGACATGTTTCATGTTTGTATTTTTTTTTCTTTAACAATTCTTAGCTTTTAATAAATTAAAGACAAAAAGTAGTAGGGAAAAATCATTATGCAGAAAAACAAAGTGTACTGTTTAAATGCCCGTCAGTGATTTAAAAGAACTAACTCTTTTTCTAAGATGCAGATTGTCTTTTTTTTTTAATTTAGCTCTCACAACTAGGCTTTTTATCGTTCTGGAGAGGCTGTTAAAAAATCTATATTCTGGACCGAGGTCGGGCCAGGACCCAGACTTTACTTTTTTTTTAAAGATTCACCTTGCCGAGTCTAGCGTATTTTTCAAACGCTATTCAAGCGAAGTTAACTTCCTTGAAGCTTTCCATATCCATAAAAATCTTGCTAATCTTGTTAATTGTGATTTTGCTATTCCACCATTATCAGACTGTTGGAAATATTACATTAAAACTAATTTTTCTTAATCTTTTAATGCTATTCTCGCAATATCTTTTCTATTTTCCACCCAATTTTCCTATTAGCTGTTCACTGTTTTCCTATTGGCTGTTGCCTAGGATCCTCTGTTTTCCTATTGGTCAAGAAACTTATCACTTGAATCCCCATCTTCCCTATATATATATATGAGCAAATCTCCACTATCTTTAGCGCTGAGGAAGGTATGCTATATGCTACCGAAACCGGTATGCTTGAAATTCGAATATTCTTGTGTTCTAACGTTGTAAATAATTTTAACTTTATATTTATAATGGTTTATTTTTTGTCGTCCGACTATCTACACGAAGGATATAGGCCTGGGGGTAATGCCCTTCGTGGGGGTCTTTCTAAGGGAACTTGACCCGTATTTACGTTCGAAGAAAACCACAAAAACTCCGAAAGGTTAGGTCGACAGCCGCGATTGTGTTCGAATCAAGCACCTGCCGTTTACCAGTTGAGAGATCAGAACCTCTCGGCCATTGGTGGGGCAATATAGTATATTTAAATGCTAAAAAATTAAATACAAGAAAACCAGTGAAAAAAATCTGCCTAAGACGGAATTCTGTCTTAAATGCAAAATGTGTTGATCCATGCAAAATAAATACTACAATACCTGAGAAAAAAATAAACTCTATTTACATGTTCTATGAATGTCATTTGTCTATAACGCATTTTTTTTCCTATGTGATTCCATCTTAAAAGGTTTTCTTGTATAACATTTTTCAAAGTCTCCAACACATGGTATATGGATTAACGATATTAAAATATAAGTGAAATATTTACATAAAAATAGAGATTCATTGATAAAATAAATGTATCACAGCCTTTGGCGCTTCTTTAATAATAAAAAGTTTAAATATAAAAAACGAAAATCTATAATAAGTATTTTTGACAAGAACACATCCGTACGAAACAATTTTTAACCACACCGAAGTAAAAAACTACGTAGAAATTCATGGCTGAACCAAGCTATGATTTAAACTTTTTTCAGGCCGGTCCGGGGTATGATTTTAATATTTTTCCAGGCCGGGCCGAACTTTTTTCCTATGGGTCGGTTTGGGACCGGACCAAAATATTTCGATCCATGTTGAACTCCAGTGCAGACTATCAACATATTTTTAAAAGAAGTTTAGATTCAAATCAATACCTGCTTTATCATGTCCAAGTAAGAGAAACTGTCTTATACCGACATTTAATAACAGACAATTAGCGGAGGATTCCTTATTTGATTTCAAATTCACTCAAAAACGCTTCGTTTACAGGCATGGTAAAGTGGTGTTAGTCACGAATTCTGGAGAATATTGGATTTTAATATCTCTGTCAGGTTTTTAGATAGGGAGATGAATTTTTTTTTGTTCAAATTAGGAATGGATAAGGAATAATTTCCTAATTGGGAATTTTGCCCTACGGGGGGGAGGGTAGTATAAAAATTTATTTTTCGTATTTTTTCAAATAGACCCCCCCCATATATATGTATATATATATATATATATATATATACAATTAAACATTTGACAAAAATATTAATATTTAAAAAAGTAGTAGGGATTTAAAAAAGTCATTTTTTTCATTTTTGATTCTAAAAATTTTTATATAAATGAGCAATTATTATTATTTTTTTAATCATTTGTTAGTAGAACATTGAAATGTTGTGAGTTAACTGTTTCAAACAAAAATAAATGAAATTAATGAAAAGGCAAATTGCCTTCTTAAGTCAATTGAATGATGCTTAAAATCTACTTGTTACACTGAAACATGAATTGAAATTAACTTCATGTTAATAAAAGCAAGTTAATAATAGCTTGTAAATAAAAGCAAAAAACTCAAAAAATTTAAATACTAAACGTCATTAAAAACAAAAAGTAGACAAAGACATTATTTATATATTTTTCCATAAAAAGAGGAATAAATATAATAGTGCCGATATTTTTTCATATCTTAAACACAATATGTAAATTATTTATATGCTCTTTTGTTGCAGCAAATATCTTAGTATGAAATCTGTAATACAATAATAAAATTCATATCTTTAATTAATCTTTTTTATTTACTTAGTTCTGTGAACATAATGTAGACAATGTATATCTTAATCGTTTCTTGTCTTTACTCAAAACATAAAATATTTTATTAAGGTAAGAACATGAAATGAAGCATACTAGATGTTGTGTTTGCATTGAGTCGATTTATGCCGTTCCGAAAAAAAATGAATAATTTCCAAGTAACGTTGCGTCTTGTGGCCGCAAAAGACCCATAAAAGAAAAACATGACAGTTTTTTTAAATTCTTCAATACATGCAATCAATCAGATTTTTAAAGAAAAATAAAATAATAAAAATAGTTTACCTGCAGGGACTTGAGAGGTATAATGAGAACACACATAAAAAAATGCAAGGAGAACTTCTTGAAAAAGCTTTCTTTATTTTTGGGTGAAAATAGATTTTCTTTTTTTTATTCATAAGAATAAAAGCACTGCACTTACCAAAGCTCTCATTTTTTTAGAGCCCGGCCATAATAGCTTTACTTGAAATACATAATTATGATGAGAGAAGACGTATTTTAAAGAAATGCTACTTTTTTCATTTGGGGAATCAGGGGTAAAATGTTAAGAACAAAGACTTGTTCTTTTACTATAATACAATTTCAAATCGCAAAACGGAAGAGAATTTATCGAGCTAGCAATGAAAACATTATTATTTCAAAAACAAAATTCTCTTGGATCAAATAGTTACTTTCGTAAGGACTTTATTTGTGTCACAAGAAGATTCCATCGTGGTCGACTAAATCCTTAATCTCTTTAATCACTTTCTTGACTTTATAATTTTTTTTATGTAACGAATTCATCATTAATTCCGTCGTCAAAAAAGAACAAAATTTCGCTGACTCCGCACACACACATTCTCCCGCAGGATTCTGTTCTGCTCTGTAAATATTACTTTTGATTTTAAATTATTTTTCGTATCAAAACAGACGATACCTTCCGTCCTTTTTTTTTTTTTTTGGAACAATCATCGCAGACGCCGGACAAGCACGCTGATTCTATTCCGAGCAAAAGAAAAAAAAAGAGAAGGGAGGGTTGCCATAATCCCATAATACGCCAATTGGCAGAGTTAGAGAAGTGGCGATGAAACAGATAAGACAAACGATTAAACACAGATAGGGAAATTGAATTTTCAAGATTAAACTTTTATAGCACCAGAAAGATGCGAAGCCAATAAAGTATACAAAAATTTACCTATTTTAAATTACGCATCAGCAGAATAGAGTCCGATTGGACGGAAGGAGGAGTTATAAAAACGGAAATACAACCCCTTGGAAAAATTGAGAAAGCTCTGGAACAAACCACAACCGGAAGTAACAAATACGAAATCACTTTATCATTTTGAAATAAACGAAAAGTTACGTAAGAAAAGAAACTTTACAGGGAAGTTTAAAAAAGGCGAGAATTAAAATAAATTTTTAGAATGCAATTTTTTATAATAAATGAATAAAGATTAATAAAATACACGATAAATTAAAATGAATAAAAATATGGCAGTGGTTATGAGTAACCACAACACTAGATTTTGAATTACAGCGACAGTATGAATATTATATGTTGCTAATCAGGTTAATAATGCATTAAATTGGATAAATTATCAGAAGGGAAAAACTAAATATAAGTATGTTTCCAAAGATACATTAATTAAACTAAAAGTTTAGATATAAACTAGAGCACTAAAATTCAATCCATCGGTCGAGTAATTACACGAAATTCAATTTTTAGAACTTAATGTAATACATAACTGAATATTGCTTACAGTCGATTGCGTTTTAACCCCTTCGCGACGGGAGCCTTTTATGAAATTTTTATTCTTTTCTCACCTGTTTTTAAAAACAGAAATTTATGCTTTATTAAATCGACTAAATGCTCCGATTAAATAAGGCAATTTTTACAATACAATATTACTGGTAGGGAAAATCAAGGATTCTTAAGCCTTTTTGCGGCACGTATACGTGTATACCCCAAGGGGTTAAGGTCTAAAATTAATTTTCGGGTGTCTTATTCCTTACGATCTGTTTTATGGAATTGTGAATTGAAAGGAGGTCATATTACAAAAATGTTGTTAAGGTATTTATAAATCATATTTATACATTTGTGATATTTGTTTATTACCATATAAATTTTAATTTAATTTAGTAAGAATAACTTAAGATAAACTTAATGAAAGTATTTTTAATCATTTTGCATATATTTAAAGAAGATTTAAAATTTGAAATGTACGTAGTAAATTCTTCAAGACATATACGGTGCTTTTAATTTTCGAATTTACTAATTAATTAAAATATTTATTGATGATTAAATAGATAAAAATAATAAAATTATCTCAAAATACACGCTGCGTAGCAAGTTCATACTCAATGTACTATGTTACCGAAACGAAAAATAATTCAATCAATTTAAGTATTAGTGAGTCGATTAAATTTTGTAATATTTAATAAATCTTACAGATAAAAAAATATATTGGAATTGCATTATTCGGAGTATTTATAAATTAATAATCTGATATTGAAAACATGATTATTTGATTATACTGAAAATTTCAGAAACATTCCCTCCTTATGACTATTTCTACATAAATTCATTAAATGAGGTACAGAATTGAATTTATAGGAAATATATATAATATAATAAAAATTTCCATGAACTTACTCTCAAATATTTTTATTAACTAAATTCAAATGTTATTTAATCTAGAGAAACTAATATTTAAAATAAGATACAGAAAAATCAAAACTTAATATACATATACGTATTTATATATTTCGAACATTATTAATGAAAATTGTAGCCTCACTGGGGCAAAAGCGGCACTTAATATATGCAACAAATTATAATTCAGTATTAAATAAATGCAAATATGGTATAAAGATAGAAAGAAACTGTATATCTAACTTAAAAACACTTAATTATGAAAACTATAAAAATAAAATAAACACAAGCAAATGATTGTCTATTCTTTGTCAGGGGGTGGGCAGACAAACATATCTCCCCCGATCAATTTTAACCCTTTATCTAAGGACGGTACTTGTAAGTACCATTAAAATTATTTATTATAAAATTCTTTTAATACGTCAATTAGTTGTAATACTGTTTAGACTGAGTTACAGACACATTACTTTATTTTGCTCCAGAAGCAATATTGTTACACAAAGCAAAAATATTTTTTAAAGGATGATTTATTTTGCCTTTGCATCTTTTCAGATTTCTTAGCACTGAGGGAGGGGTGAGGGAATTTTTTTGAATTCGGAAATATTTCTATATTTATATTGTAAAAACATCATAGTTGTACATTCTAAAAAATACTAAGAAAATCATATAAAATAAAAGATTTGAGTGGGGTTATAAATCTTGCAGAAAATCCCTGTAAATTAAAATTTAATTAATTCTTCTAAATCCTTCAATCCTTCAAAAAATATTAAATAATTATGTAAATATTTTAATTTAGTTTAAACAATTTACGCAAAATGCTTTAGAATGCAAAATTTTCCACAGAACATTGCCTCAGAGCTTTCCACAAATTTTCTTCAGAACTTTCTAAATACCTATAAGGGGGATTACAGCAACTCATGGGCGTTCTGATGCTAAATGTCGCCAATCTGGCGATATATTGCCAAATTTAGCGTTTAAAATAAATCGCCAATCTCGCCGATAACTTATCGATATCTCTCATATTTTGCCAATTTTCCATAGACAACCAACGGAAAAAAAAAGATTTGCTTGCTTGTAGAAAATAAACAAATTAAGACATTTTAATGCAACAAAAACTTATGGACAAAATTTAATAGGATTTTTTACATAATTTTTGAGTACAAATACTAACTACTTACAAAATCTGTAATAGTATCTATATGTATAGACTAATAAGTTGTTAAAACAAAAATTATACATTAAAAATAACAAAAAAATCTAGATTTTTTAATTAGCGTGGTTTTTGTAATTTCAAAATACAGAAAGAGTCTTAAAACAGCAGAAAGCTGTTCCACACGTGGCATAAACTGTCCTATATAAACAGAGGAAATTCGGGGAAAATGCCGTAGATTTTATTTAATTGTTTAAAAAATTGCCTGTTGATTTTACTTTTTACTTTAGTTTGTACTCTTATTTATTAATAACATATTTTATTTGACACATGTTATAGAAAGTATCGAAAATTTTGTTTTCTTAAATGCTTGCATTTCGGTATCTTAGCCCAAGGTATAAGTAAGATAATCAATGGGAAGACACCGTTCCCCTCATTGACGAAGAAGCGGGATCCGATGACCATTTATGTTTGCAGACAGGACAGATACCAGTATTTTCTAAAAACATTACATTTATTTCTCTGGTATTTAAACGAAGGCTTATGTAGGCGAATAGAAAAGTCGCGTAAAAGATTTTGTTCACTTATCAGAAGAGTTAAAAAAGAAACAGCAATAAACAAGAACCAATAAAAATTTGCCTAAAAAACGCAAATGGAAATTAAAGTATCAGTAGGGAACCCTCTGACTTATTACTGAGAGATTCCCCATTTTCCTACAGCGCTGCCGCGTATGGAAACTACATGATTTGGCATATTGTCACCACGGCCTCTCACTTCAAGTTACTCTATATGAAAAAACAATGAAAGTTTCAATTTCTTAAGTACAAATTTAGTTATTTTCTAAGACTATTATTCTAATAAACAAAACTTTAACTGTTAAATGTAATAATAATAATAATAATAATAATAATAATAATAATAATAATCTGTTGAAAAAATTTTTAACGTTTAAAAACTTTAAAAAAATAAACGATACACGAACTTTAATTGTTCACGTACTTCCTTTTTTTTACAAATAGTGATAAAAAAATAAATAAATGCATTATTACATTCATTTCAAAAATTTGCATCCGACTGTTAACTTTAAAGCTATATTACATTGATAACACTTCTTAATATTTTAAATAAGTCTGAATCTGATCTATAATACATTTAATGGGATAATTTGAAAGAAACACAAGCTAATTTTAAATAATTTTCGAAAGAGATATTAATTCAATTAAAAGTAGAGTACAATTGAGCAATTAAATTCAAACGATCGTGGGAAGTAATTTTCTCAGTTTAATTCTCAGAGAGTTTAGTATGGTACGTAACTTAATATGGCTGTAGCTTGATTTTATAAAAGATCTCTAATTAATTTACGGAGTCTTATTGTGAGGAACATATGGAATTAAATTCTCGCAGTTTAATTTTATGCAAAATTTAATGCTACTACAATTCGATTCCGTTATGAGATAATTATACTTTTTGTTAGGATTCGTCTTTTCAAATCATGAATTGCAAATTTTCAAAATCACAAAAGGGATGAAATTATTAATATAAGATTTGCGTTATTTATCAACAATATTTTTACATCTCTAGTGTATTTAAAGATAATAAATTTAAATAACTTTCATTTTATTTTTATATATTTTTTATAAGTTGGTGTAAGCTCCTTGTTTAATTAAAATCTCGCTTTAGTTAAAACATGTCGTAAATTGCACGGCAAATTCAGCAAATGGACTGCGTTCGTATATAAATTAGTTTTATAAAAATTCATATCTTGGTGCAATAGCTTTTGCACTGTTATGTAAAAAGGCATAAATACTTGATTAAACCTGAATAAGGAACTGCAAGTAGTGTAATTCGCTGTTTTTGACAAAAGTGGTTTCGTTGGAAAGATATCATCTCGAGCAGTGAAAAAGTTAATGGAACTACCCGTCAAAAATTGTTTTTTTCGAGATGTCTGACAATTTATTTTACACAATTAAGGGTGTATTCGAAAAAATGATTTTCCACCTTCAACAGCTCGAAACTCTCCTATACAATTTCAGACACATGAAACTTGCTGAGAGGATTTTTAAAGTGACGTACAAGGTGCCGTGTAATGTAATTTTTCGCTGAATTAATTAGAATTTGATTTATAAACAATTATTTTCTCAGCGCGACCCTTTTTTTCGTTCGCAGATCTCCCACTTCGGAAAATTTGGACCAACACGCCGTTTTTGACAGCATTTTTTTGCAACATTTTCTATATTTATCAAAAAATCGACAATCACGGCACCTTGTGTAGTTTCTAAATAGTCGATTTTGAAAGTTTGAGAGCAAAATTTGAGAATCATATTTGAGAGCAAAAATGAATTTAAAAATAAATCTGAAAAAAGGCAGTTTTGATCGGAATACACCCTTAATGCAGACTTATTAGGGAACCGAAAAAATATATAGATTTTGACAAAAGTTAAACCTTGGAAAGATAACTTTGGGAATAAAAACTATGTCAGACAGGTATATATATTTTTCAACGATACAACATTTGCCAAAATCGAGACTAAATTATTTTGCAATTCTCCAATAAGTGTGCACTAGCTACGTGACATAAATTATCGGATATCTCGAAAACGGCCTCTTTCCAACGGGTAATTCCGTTGAATTTTTTACTCCTCATGATACTATATTTCCAACGATACCACTTTCGACAAAATCGTGACTAATTTTTATGCTATTCCCCCGTTAGTGTGCATTAACTACATGATATAACTTGTGGGATATCTTGGAAACCGCACATTTATGACGGGTAGTTCCATTGAGTTTTATAGTACGATACCAGAGTCACCAAAATCGCTGACTTATATTTCTTGCCATAGTGAGTTAAATTTAAATACTAAACGTTAAATCCTGTTTTATATATATGCAATTATAATAATACTAAATAATTGCATAAATGAAATATTATTCTATTACTGTGGTCATTAAATATTAGAATTTCCAAAGACCCTAAATATCAGAAAGGACAAAATAGAAACTAACAATCAGTATGCCGGGAACATCACTGTTTGTCTAATCAATGAAATACTTTTATATACCTCCCGTAAGTCCTTGATCAGAGAAATAATTATTGTAGAAACTCGAATATATTTAAAAGGGGTAATCTTTGTCGAAATCAGTTAACTCGCGCGTTTGCAAATACTATAAGATTGTAAAAAAAATTAACAACAACAACAAAAAAAAAATTAAACGAAAAATATTTTTTAATATGGATTTTTTAGAAAGCTCAAAACCAATGAATGAAATAATAACTTTGTGTTTTTACTATTTAGTTGCCACGATTCGACTCAAAATGGTTGCATACGCTTTCCTACATTTGGATTATAATTTAATAGACGAGAATGTATTTCTATATTCAGAATATTACACAATGATCTTACATATGATTTACAATTATAATTTTATATGAGAACAATGAGCTATTACTAACATGACGTAGTGTGAATGAAAAGTTTAAAATTTTTGAGCAATGAAGTAGGAATAACGAGTTAGGAGTAATATAAATTTCAAAGCCCACCTAAAACAAAATTAAAGAAAATCCTGTTAAATGGAAACCAATGCAGGCAGTTAATATATATTAAAATGTGACAGAAAATGTATTTCATATCTATTCCGTTACATCAGTTGTCTTAATGGAACACACTGAAGAATAAAATTGTAGATCTACTCTTTTTAGGTGCGTAAGTAATTATGTAAACACGTCGCAACTACAGTCGTTTTTCAATCCACCGGTTCATCTGTCCCTCTGTCCGCATATAACAGAGCAAATACTACTCAACCGAATCGTTTGAAATTTAAAGTATGTATTATTGCATGGTTTTCTCGAGTCATTTCAAATTTTATGAAAATTTGGAGTATAGTTTAATTAAAGAGACAATCAAAATATTCAGTTGCATTACACCCAATGCGAAAAAATAGTTTCAAGTGCATTTTAATATTGTAGCATTCTTTCAAACAAAATAAAATTGATATGCATCTATAAAATATTTATTTAAATACACATTCTGTGTAATCTGTGGTACAATGAATATTTTTTTATCAATTTACAGGTCCGGCCAAAAGTATTCTGTTATATAATTATAAATAAAATAATTGTTCGGAGCGCATTTTAATTATATTAAACTGTTTCTATAATTTATGAAATTGATATACGTTTCTAATGTTTTTTAATACAAGTTGCATTCTGTATAATAGGAATAAAATAGTAATTACAGGGAGACACAAATGATTTCGACCATTGTATTGTATATGAAGTAATGTATTCTATTACACCTAGATCTGAATATTTTTAAAACTTCGGTATCGTACACACGCACCAAATTTGCAATGCTTGACGTGCATTTTCCAAATATTTTATATTTTTAATCTAATAAATGTAGCACTGTATCTAATCAATGTGTCAGTAACTATGTTCAATTAACATTTGGCAATCGAATCTATGTAAACCCGTAAAAAAAAAATATATAACTGAATTCATTCATGTGTAATATATTGGGAAATATATCATACAAATATGAATTACATAATACTTCAAATCAGCTCAATAATATATTCAATCGATTTAACTAATATAATGACATACAAATTTTAACGATGTTTCCAAGCATTTATTGATGAAATTTAAAAATATAAATGTTCTTGAGCCTTTGTGTTCAGAAGAACGTATCATAAAATATGTTAAATTCAAATTTCAGTATTTAATATGATACATAGCTAAATAATACTGTAACGGGATTCTATTTTAAATCCTTAAATTAATTTTCAGGTATATGAAATACTAGGAATCTCCCTTGGAATCATGAATTTGAAGTTCCTGAAAGTGTGCAGATGGTGAAGTTATTGTTATGATGTTAATAAATCCTATAGGCACTTCTGTGGCACATTTAGCGTTTTCGAATGTAACTAATATCGTATTTAAGTTTTCGCATTTTGAAGTTCATACTAAATTTCAAACATATCTAATGTTCACACGCTCTTATGTGTAAAACTTGAAATTTAAATGTTACATTATATATGTTACATTATGGGCTTTAAAATGTGGCTATAACGTGGTTTCAGTTTTGGAGAATGCTAAGTATTTTAAAGGAAATTTGAATACTTAATTATTTTCATTTATCTATGCATTATTTCCTTTCTATGTACAAAATAAACAACATTACGAAACACTTACGTACAAAACACCATGATACAACAAACATAATTTAATATACCATAATGATAAATTTAATTTATATGCTAGTGTATTTAAGATTGCATAAATTATTTTTATCCTGAACATAGTTTAAAAAAATGCTGTAATTCAATTCGATTTTAAAGCCTTAAATTAATTTTCAAGTATGTGAATTACTAGGAATGTTCTTTTGGAATCATGCATTTCAAATTATCTAAAGTATGCATATAAGGTGAAGTTATTGTTGCGATATTAATAAATCTTGCAGGCAATTCTATGGTATATTTAGGGATTTCGACTATAAGTAATAGCATATCTCGTACTTAAGCTATGCATTTCAAAGTTCAGCTTATATTCCAAATATATGTAGCGTTTGCACGCTGTTAGGTGGTAAACCTGAAATGTTAGATTGTGTATGTTACATTATAAGCTTTAAAGTATGGATATAACGCGGTTTCACTTTTGGAGTATGGGAATTATTTTAAAGGAAAGATGGATATTTAATCGTTTTAATTTATCTATGTACTATTTCTTTTCTCTGTATACTGTTAAAAATATGCAGAATTCTACCCAGTTATTCGACCGTATTTTAAAAAACCGGTTACTTAATCGTAATTTACTTATATTCTGACACTAAAATGGGCAATAATGTGGTCAGAATAGTCTTAAATTGCTGCTGTGAAATTGTTTTTTTTTAAATGGTCGAATTACTGGATAGAATGCTGCAAATTTTTAACAATGTACTAAAAAATGTTAAATAAATGTAATTTAATAAACTATATTCATAAATATAATTTTCACACTATTGTATTTAAGATTGCGTAAATTATTTTTATACTACCTTTATAATTCATAAATGCTTCTGAATACGTTCACAAACTTGAGGCACACTTACATATTAAATAGTCATATCGGACATGGTAAAAAAGTATGTGGGATGATTTATCATAGCAGGCGAATTATCAAAACGTGGTAATATTAAACGTTAACTATTAGTGATTTTTTTAAATTTTCAAATTTCAGGCCATTTTTTTACAATACAGTATATCAGTCTATAAACTTATATACAAACATTAAAATACATCAATTATTCTGGAAAATTATTTATTAAAGCATTTAATTAATCAATCTACTCTACATGTGAAAGTTGAGCATGTTTCTAAATAAAATTATATTACTACAGGTACTAAATACGCTTTATTTACGCAAAACACATAATTATTTATAATAAAACATTATAATAAATATCTTATTTTACGTTTCAGGACATCTGATCATCTTTAAAAATAAATTTACGGAAAAAAAATCGGCGTTCAGATCGTTACGCAATTCGGACATACCAATTTCTTATTTGAGAAAAGTGCCTTTATTACAAAAAAAAATGTTACGAAAACACATATAGATACTTTCAAATCAAACAGAGAGGATTTTAAAGATAGTTAAAAGAGATTAAAGTACTTACTTAACGTGTTTTGCGTGAAAATAACAGATTAGTTTCGATCGTTACTTTTGGACATAAGAAAATACAGAAAATGTCTTTCTAGAAAAGCCCTTCTAACTTCAAAAAGGAATAAATTGGTAGAGCCATATGTTAACAAAATTATAAAACAATCATCCATTTCCTTTATGCATTCGCTGTTTATCATTGGAATCTCCTGGAAATAAGTTAAAACTTATTTTCTTGGTACATTGGGACAGTTAACGTTATGAATGTTCAAAATTGGCCACTTTACTCAAAAAAATTTAAATTTTATGATATTTATCCAAAACTTTTAATATAAATTATATTAATATAAATAAATTATTTATTATTTATAAATAATTTATTATTATTATTTATTATTATTATTATTATTTATAAATAATTATTTTAATATAAATAATATTAATTATATATTTGTCTTTGAACAGTATTAAGAATTCAGTGAAAATAAAAATTAAAGTCAATGATGATTAAATTTATTCATTCAAAAGCTTAAAGTTAGGATGTGTGTACAGTGCCCACCTTTTGAGAATGTCCCACCACATCGTGTGACATACAGACAGAGTCACAGAGTCATAAACTCAACAGAACCGCAAACGCACACACAAATAGTTTGAAACATTTTGCCAAAATATGTTTTATGGAATACGTGCTCTCAAAAATCTATAAATCCTCCTAAAAACCGAAATTCGAAAAGTTTCCAATACTTTTCGAATACAAAAGGATCCAATACTTTTTTCTTGTGAAGACAGAAAAAAATAATGGACGTTCCTTTTAACAATTTCATGGACAAGATACTTTTATTTGTAAAATGCAGAAATGAGTGATTGACACCTTAATTTACAAAGAAACACTTTAAATAGGAAAACACTTTTGTTCAAGTACGTAGTGAAAGTAAAATTTTCATTCCAACTATCTGGCGCCAATGTGGGATTTAGGAATTCAAATTAGGTGATTGCCCTGATAGGGGTTCGTACAGACTTCATCTATTTCATAACTAAAACTATGGGTACTACTTCTAGGTTATACCGTCGACCAATTTCGCCAAATTATACAAATCGCCAAACTAATAGTCAAATAATACATATTGACATATTTTTTATTTAAAATAATTAAAAAAAACAAATAATTAGTAGAATATTGATAAAATTATAAATTAAAAATCTAAATAAAAATCACTTAATTAAGTTTTAAATACGTGTATCGTATTTAATATCATTGAATGTGACATTCACGATCCTCCATTATTGGCATTTAATATTATTTTTTGGCGATCGTTTTTTGGTCGATGGGATAACCTAGTGGTGCTAAACTTTGGTATGCAATTAAAAGTTTAAATAATTGAAAGTCAATAATTGCTGTAGTTACCTAAGTCCTGTCCTGAATTTTAAATATTTCTAAAGTGAAAAAGACGAATACTAAAATTTCCGAATAATTTTAACTTTGTCTAAAATATTCTTGCTTAATTAAATTTAAACTACAAGTCTTTTAAAGTTAAATAAACAAACAAAACTTAATTAAGAAGCACTTTCATTCTTCAAATCTAGCATTTTATAATAATTTCAATTTCAAAATTAGATTCTGTCTTATTATTATTGTTGTATTTTTATTATTGTTATGTATTCCATTGTTATCTTTTGATCTGTACAAATTTTATCAACAATGCATTTACGAAATCTGGATATTTTTAAATGTTCCTGTTTGATATTATAAATATTCTTTATTTATTAATTAAATATATTTGAAATAAATTTATTTCAATTTTATTAGGAACGTTTTATAATGTTAAACAGTGAGCGTGTTTTCATTATTCTTATATCATTCGAATTTTTTCTACGAATATATTTTTTAAATATTTGGGAACTGGATGTTTTTAGACTATCTACGTTGGATCGCTTTATTTTATCTCCTGAATGGAAGTATTAAGAAATTTAATAAAAATATTCTAACAAGGATTGTTTTTTAACGGAAAAATATTTAAAAATATCTCTACCACAAATATTTTAATTATGAACTCTCTTAAAACCGCAACCACAAAATAACTGAAATTGAGCCGAAATTCACTCATCTCGCGATTTGAAAGGCAGCTTCTCAAAAAGAGTTGAAACAACTCGAGAAGCGAGTTGTTTGTAAACAATTTAAATCAAGATGAGTAGTTAAAAAATGCAATTTAAATCAAGACGAATAAAATGTTTAAAGAACAACTCATTCACGATCCAATGAATTGCAGTTCTTTTCTAAAAAATCAAATACACTCTTTCCTTTTAACAGTGAATATTGCGTGGAAGCCATGAAAAAAAAATTTCGCCTTAACAGTTAGGGAATTCTACAATAAAATACATTACACTTGTGCATTTTCTTGTTTTTTATATGTGTTTATACCTTATAATAAGTATTGTATAAATTACAAAAAATCTATTTTTTTAACTTTATTTTGTTCACAACAAAGGGTAATAAGAAAGTAAAATTATTTATCAAAAAAACATTATGAGTCACTGTTCAATAATTCAAGAATACTGCAATGAAAACTGTATTTTACAAATTGCTTTCTAAAGCCGGAAAGATGCTCGAATGTTCCTGCGTTTCCCTCCACCTGATTTATTGCCTATATGTCGGATTCATCTGCCTATATATACGCAGTCTCACAGACAGACGTTTAGAAAATACAGGGTGTAAGAAGACGCATTACAAATGTACAAGAGAAGAAAGAAAGAGCATAACTTAATTTAGATATCTCGGGGGGCTGCAGGCTTCTTTATAAACTTCTTATTGCTTAAAAAGACGCCACTTACAAAAGAACATTAACGCACACACATTATATACAATTAACGCTTTTTTTTACATAATTCTGGCGCACGCCATATCATCACATGAACCACAGTTCACAACCAATATTCGAACATCACTGAGAAAAAAGAACATTTTTTTAATAGAACTAGTGTTGCCAGATTTCTTTTAAAACGAGAAATATTACAACTACTTTTTTTTATTTAGCAAAACTCAGGTCACGTGACGCGTGAATCTATTTTTTTTTCTTTTATTCCTTTGGAAAGCGCGTGTTACATCCTCCCCCTCTGTTTCCGATCTACGTCTCGGAGAGGAAACAGGATGCTTTTTTGGTCTTCCTCTTTTTCTCAAGGGTGCAACTGGAATAGTTTCAGATTCTTGGAAAGGCAACAAGGCAGAAACGTGGTAAGATCCAATTCGTTCAGTAGGATTTTCTAGACTAGCAATGTCATATGTCACTAGTGACTTTTGAGTCAAAATTATGTATTGCCCATCTCTCTTAGGCATAAATTTTGCTGTTTTTTTTTTACTTGCCTTGCTCACTGGGTGTAGGTTAACCCATACTTTTTCACCAGGCTTGAAATATACTTGTCTACGATTTTTATCATAATATTTCTTTCGCTGATCTTGTTTCATTTCAACACGTTCTTTCACACTTTTCGAAATATTTGCAAGTCGTTTAAGATATGGGGTTATTTCAGGAACGAAATTGTCATTTTCGACAACAGCTTTGAAATCGTTTACCACATCATCGATTGTTCTTAGTTCTAGACCAAATTGTAGATAGGCAGCATTTTGGCCTGTTGTATCAGATTTGGCAGAGTTCATGGCAAATCTAATGAAAGGAAGTTTATCTATCCAGGAACGGTGTTCATCCCCGACAAGGATTGCTATTCGAGGTTTCAAGTCTCGATTTTTGCGTTCGACCGGATTGGCCTGAGGATGGTATAAAGGTGTCAATGATTGGTCTATTCCAAGAATATAACAAACTTGTTGTAGAACAGCGCTCACAAACTGAGGACCATTATCACTTATCAGTCTTCTTGGAATACCATACCGAAGGAAGATCTCTTCTATCAAAGTAGTCGCACATTCTTGTGCAGTTGCAGTTGTTAAGGCAAATAGTTCTACTCATTTAGTGGCACAATCTTCCACTATAAAAATCCATCGGTGTCCATCTTTACTGGGTGGCAGTGGTCCAAAAAGATCAATACTGAGGGTTTCAAACCGCTGAGCATAAGCAGGTGTTCGCAATAAACCAGCAGGTTTCTGATTTGTTGCTTTATAGCGAGCACACTCTGGACATTTCTTTACATATTCAGAAATAAAGGCTCGCATGCCTGTCCAATAATATCTCTTAGCAATTCTTTGATAGGTTCCTGCTTCACCATAATGTCCAGCTGAGGGGTCGTCATGATGAAGTTTCAAAATATTTTCTCTTTCTTGAACTGGAATGACCAGTTGCGCTTCCTCGGCATCAGATTCAGGTGCATAACGATAAAGTACACCTTGATTCATCAGGAATTCTCTATCAGTCCAATTGGCAAAATATTCACTTTTCTGTTCATCTTCAAAGCAATCTATAAATTTTTTAAGATTTTCATCTTGTAACTGCGCTTCCCTCATATCTTTTGAGCTTCTTTTTGGCATATCTATGCTAACAAAGTTGCATGTCTCGCAGAAAGCAGATTGATGATTACACACAGGACGTGACAGCATGTCAGCCACAACATTAGATTTTCCAGGTTCATATTCTATTTTCAATAAAAACGTTAGCAGTTGTAGTGCCCAACGGGCTAATTTTCCCGATGGTGACTTAAGACTGAGAAGCCATTTTAAAGGTTGGTGATCAGTAGCTACAATCACTTCTTGGCCTTCCACATAACCACGAAATTTCTCAAAGGCCCAGACAACAGCCAAAGCCTCGCGTTCAGTAGTGGAGTAATTTCTTTCTGCACTTGTAAGAAGACGGCTAGCATATTCTATGGGGTGTTTAGAGGTCTTGTCGGTACCCTGTAAAAGTACAGCACCAAAAGCATAGTTGCTAGCATCAGTACGTAGAATGAATGGTTTGGTTCCATCAGCTTGCTTCAGTACTGGAGATGTCATGAGACAATGTTTTAGAGTTTCAAAGGCTGTTTGTTCTTCTTTTCCCCATTTCCAAGTGGCTTTCTTTTTCGTAAGATTGCTAAGAGGTCTTGAAATATCAGCAAAATTTGATATAAATCTTCTGTACCAAGAACAGGTTTGTAAGAAGGACTGAATTTCTTTAACATTTTTTGGTGGAGGTATCGCTTTAATCGCGGATCTTTGTCTGGATCTACTTCTAAACCATTTGGAGTTATCCAGTGTCCTAGATACTTAACTTTCTCACAAGAAAAATGGCATTTTTCGCGTTTGGCATCTAACTTAAATTCAAGGAGTCTCTCGAACACAGCTGTAAGATCTAAGAGATGTTTCTCAAATGTTTCTGACAAAACGATGATGTCGTCTAGGTACGATAAAGCAAATACATCCTTAAGACCATTTCTAAATTGATCTATCAATCTTTGAAACGTGGCAGGAGCATTTTTTAGTCCAAAAGGCATTTTTAAGAAACGATAAGTTCCATAAGGACAGACAAATGCAGTTTTATCTTGATATGGTGGGTAGACTTGGACTTGGTGATACCCAGAACGAAGATCTATAGTTGACATGTAAGGAGTATGCTTGGCTTCATGTAAAAGGTCGTCCATTCGAGGTAATGGATATTTATCTGCTACTGCGTTTTCATTTAATTTTCTATAATCTATGCATAATCTTACACTGTCATCGGGTTTTGGTACGAGGACCACAGGCGAAGCATAAGGTGATTCACATTCTTCTATGATTCCTTGAGCTAGAAGATTATCTAATAACTTCTTAAGAATTTCTTTTTTAGCAGGAGTCATTCGATAAGGTGGTACAGCAACAGGAGCACTATCACCTGTATTGATACGATGCTCAACAAATGGGGTTGTCTCTCCCCCTGGTTGAAAACACTTTTCATACTTTTTCAAGAGATCATTAAGTCTTTCCCTTTCATCAGGACTTAAATTTTTGCCTTCGTCTTCACGTAAAGCATATGGGCTAACTTCGACAGCAGCAGCAGACGTACTATTTTCTTCTTCGTACTCATCCACAAAATCAAACACTTTATGAGGTTTATCACTAAAATGCCATGTCTTTTTAGCGGTATCAAGCACCATGTTAGCATTGTGAAGGAAATCCATTCCTAAAAGGGTTCTATTACCTTTGACATTTGGTAAAACAATAAACTCCGTTTTGAAAACTCGGCCTTCAATTTCTACGGGCACAGTGGCAGACAAAGTTTCTCTAGCCATCGTAATTCCGTCAGCCAGGGTTACATCATGAGTATGGGGATTCAATGCAACACCAGTTTTCAAAAATAATTTATACATTCGTTCTCCTGCAATAGAACGATTGGCTCCTGTATCTGCACAGACTAACACCTTCTTATTGCAGATCATAATAGGCACATTTGGAGCTGAAACTACTGATGTATTTAAACTATATAGCTGAAGACGATGAGCTTGCACTGTTTGTTTTTTAACCATAGGGGAACAATTTGGGCATTTCTTCTTTATAAATCCCACATTGCCACAACCATAGCAAAACATATCGGATTCTAAACGTTTATTAGCAAACTTCGGAGAAGATCTGTCTTCTTTTGGAGGCTTACTCTGCTTCCATGTATTTTCTAGGCGAAAATACGCTTTTTTCTCCTGGGGTACAACCGAATCTTTTTTAGAAAACGTAGACCTGATAGTATCATACGCATATAATTTTCCGGCAAGGTCGACTGGTGAATTTAAATGTTCCCAATCATCTAACATATGTTGTTTGCATTCGACAGGCACGCGCCTTTTCATCTGATCCGCTATGATCAGATCCTGAAGAGCTTCAAAAGACGTTACATTTAACTCTTTAAGCCAGTTTTCAAAGTAAGCACGTAACTCGAAATAATAATCTCTCCAAGTAATTTCTTTATCTTTGCAATGCGTGAAAAACAGCTGCCTAAACCTTTCAGCGCTAATTTTAAACCATTTTAGAAGTAGACCTTTAACATGTGAAAAATCTGAAGCGTTTTCTTCTTTTTCACGAGCAATAAGCGTAGATATAGAAGAAGGTACAATACTTAGTAAATAAGAAACCCAGAGGTGTTCTGGTACCTTCGAAAGCTTTAACTGTCGTTCCAGGAGCACCAGAAACAATGTTATATCATCTGTCTCTGGCTTAAATGTAGGCAACAGCTTCTGGATATCTATTTTACTCTCTGGATGAGACATTATCCCTGCCGCATTACCACCTACCGCTCCACTGGAAACACTTTGACTCTGAGCCTGTAACTTAAGCTTCTCAAGCTCAAAATTCATCTCAAACTTTTTTAATTCCAGTTCTTCCGAATGATGTTTTTCTTCTACTTCTAATTTACGCTGTTCTGATTCAACTGCTTTTTGCTTTTCCTCGCGAGTCGCAATTTGGTTTCTGATTAATGAATTTACAAAATCAACTTCATACGAGGGAGAGGATTTAATCTTATCACGCAATGTGACAACAGTCATAGAGGTCTATGACTGACAGTCTAAATTCATTTCTAATGCGACCTGAAACAGGTCTTCTTTTCGTACTTTATTGAGCTCGGACATTTGTAAATTTAACAAACAACAAGATATATACCCACTAATGCTAAAAATTCGTTTAAATAAATTGTTCCCCGGACGTGAGCTTTGCTTTACAACTCATATAAACAAGACATTAATAAAACAAAACAGTGAACTTTAACGTTAGCAAAATATACTTTTAAAATAATTAAACTTCATAAAACTTCATAAAAATATCTTTAAAATTTAAATTCTATTTTTTTTAAGAAAATATACCTTAAATTATTGCTGATATAAATAAACTAGTTTGTCATTACGTGTCATTTAATCAAAACATTATTTTATTTGATATAAAACTAGTACTGAATTGTTGGCAACATTCATAAACAATGCTCTAAATAAGTCAAAACATATCTGAATAATTAAAATGTCAATCAATATTATTATCATATTATCATGACAAGACTACGTAATATAGTTTTTTTCAATATAACTTTAAAAGAAAAGAAAGTCTTATTTCATAAAAATAAATAAATAAATAAATAAATGCAAAAACTTACTCAATCTGTTTTGAAAATCATATTCAATGCTATTTCACAATATATCAGGAACTGTAAATTAAATGCTTAAAAATAACTAACAACAGAACACTTAAATAGAACTTCTAATTAAATTCTGTTATCTTGCGAAACCAACAACAAAACAAACAAAAAAATAATTAATAAACACATACCGTATGACACTTGTATTGATGGTATCAATGTTTTTTAATATATTTTTTTTCACTATTAATTTAATTCCCTGTTTGTAAAAAGAAAAGAAAAATAATATCAACGTAAATAAATGTTTATTTCATTATTTATCAACCCTTTTTTTTTAATTGTTTTTCTTTTTTAGTCGAAGTAAGAAAAGTTGTTATTTAATCAAGATAAAAATTAAACATGCATGCAGAAAATGAAAATAAACAAAAGAATAAAAAATATAAGCATGGGGAGGGAAGGGAAATTACACAATATATAAATGAACTGTAAAATAAATCAATAAATTAAAACTAAAAATATGAAAAATTTTACAAATAGAAAACAAAATATAGACACTTGTGGAAAGAATGCATTCTTTTGATAAAAATATGGATCCATTTTAAGAAAGTAACTTGAAAATTAAATAAATATTGTCGAGCTACACCTGCAGGCCCAAGAACTGGAAGTTTTTAAAAGCACAGAAAACGTAGAATTCGCCATAATTCACAAACAAATATAAATGGCGTTATCGAAGCAAGTTTAAATTCGAGAACATATATCGCAAACAAATGAAAAATGGTGCTTGGCATAAGATTATTCCGTGGAATTTTTTCACAGCATTGAAGAACACATTTCACAGCATTGAAGAACACATTTCACAAACAAACGAGCAACGACTGCTCGTGCTATTTTCTTGAATTAAACATGCATGCATTTTTATTTCGTGCGTATTTCACAATCGAATGATTTCACATCAACGAAACAAACTTGCTATGTTAATCATTTAAAATATACTTCACAAACAGACGAGCACGACCGCTCGAGCCATTTTTTTTTCATTCTTATTAATCATATTTCATTATAAAAATATCGAACTTTTCTGGAACTAAGATAGCTGAATACTTTGAAATTGATTCGTAGCCAGACGTTGGGTAGCCATTTTGTAAGAAGACGCCTTACAAATGTACAAGAGAAGAAAGAAAGAGCATAACTTAACTTAGATATCTCGGAGGGCTGCAGGCTTCTTTATAAACTTTTTATTATTTAAAAAGACGTCACTTACAAAAGAACATTAACGCACACACATTATATACAAATAATGCTTTTTTTTACATAATTCTGGCGCACGCCATATCATCACATGAACCACAGTTCACAACCAACATTCGAACATCACTAAGAAGAAAGAACATTTTTTTAATAGAACTAGTGTTGCCAGATATCTTTTTAACGAGAAATATTACAACTACATTTTTTTTTTAATTTAGCAAAACTCAGGTCACGTGACGCGTGAATCTATTTTTTTTTCTTTTATTCCTTTGGAAAGCGCGTGTTACAAGGGTGATTATAATTAAAGTCCGAGTTTCAAAACGCTCTAAAAAGCGAACCACTCGTTAGAATAGCATCAAAATTTAACAGCGTATTATTGAAGAAGGGGGAAAGAACATGAACCAAAAAAAAGTTCCAAATTTTAGCGACAGATGGCCCTGTAAGCGTCAGAATTTCGACTACAAAGGACAAATCGTAAGACAACGGCTAAGGCGTGAGTTACACGATATAAACCAACTGTATTGTTCAGTGGGCATGACTGTACGCGTGTGATACTATTAGTTACGTAAGCCCGTCCACCACGGCAAGGTCGTACCACATCGGATGGGAAAAATCGGTTTTTAATTGTCCTGAGGCCAAAAACCGCATAAAAAGCATCCATCTAACCGGTTTTTAATTGTCCTGAGGACATATACTGACGCTTATAGCGTCATCTGTCACTCAAATTTGGAACTTTTTTTTTTTTTGGTTCATGTTCTTTCTCCCTTCTTCAGTAATTACGCTGTTAAATTTTGACGCCATTCTAACGAGTGGTTCACTTTTTAGAGCGTTTTGAAACTCGGACTTTAATTATAATCACCCTGTATATGGTTTTAGAATAGCTGACAGCTAAAACATGTAAATTCCTCGAAAACCGGAAAACCGAAAAATTTCATAGATACAATAATTTCTTCTTTTAACGATAGCAGAAAGTGAAACACAGATTTTTTAACCCTTTCAGGGTCAATATACTTCTATTAATAAAATGCAGAAAAAAGTGATTGACACCTGAATTTATAAACAAATTTACTTTTAAGAAAGAAAACAAATACTTCAAGTAACTTACTTAGAATTGATGAACTTAAATGTAAAATTTTCATTCCGAGTTTCTGGTGCCAATGTGGTATTTAGAAATTCAAATGAAGTGGTCCAAAAATGAACCACTTACCTTGTAGAGGTTAACCCTTTATTTTCCGACGGTACTTATAAGCACCATTAAAATAACCTATTATAAATTCTTTTCATACGTCAGTTAGTTGTAGTACTGTTTAGAATGAGTTACAGATACATTAATTTATCTTATTCCAAAAGCATTATTGGTTATACAAAACAAAAATATTTTTTAAAGGATGATTTATTTTGCCTTTCCATCTTTTTAGCTTTATTGGCGCTGAGGGAGAGATATGGGGATTTTTCAATGCGGAAATATTTCTATAATTATATTGTTAGATCATCATGTTTATATATCTTAAAGTTCTACAAAATACTAAGAAAATAATTAAAAATAAAAGATTTGAGTGGGATTTTAAAAATTGCACAAAATTCTGGTAAATTCAAAATTAATAAATCCTTCAATCCTTATTTAAATATTTATAAAATGATTATGTAAATATTTTAATTTAGTTTAAACAATTAGCGTAAAATGCTTCAGAATGTAAAATTTTCATGAATTCATAATGTGGTAGATAAATGGTTAAATTAATGCATTCGGCGTCATCTATTTTATAACTGGAACTATGGTATTTAATTAAAAATATCATTTAATCGTAAGTCAATAATTTCAGTAAGTAATCTAAGTCTTCTTCTGAATTTTAAATATTTCTAGAATGTAAAAGACGAATACTAAAACTGCTGCATAATTCGAACTTTGTGTAAGAATATACTTGCTTGATTAAATTAAAACTGCAAGTCCTTTAAAGATAAACAAGCAAACAAAACTTAATTAAGAAGCACTTTACATTTTTCAAATCTAACATTTTATTAAAACTTCAATTTCAAAATTAGATTATGTATTATTCCCATTGTTATCTTTTGATCGGTACAAATTTTATCAACAATGCATTTTACGAAACCTGGATTTTTTTTATGTTCCTGCTTGATCCTATAAATATACTTCGATATTAATTAAATGCATTTGAAATAAATTTGTGTATTTCAATTTTATTAATAACGTTTTATAATGTTAAAAAATAAGCATGTTTTCATTATTCTAATATATTTCAAAATTTTCCTAAGATTTTTTTTTTGAAATATTTGGAAACTGGATTTTTTAAAATTAAACCTACATTGGGTTATCACTTTCTTTTATCTACTTAATGGAAGTATTGAGAAATTTAATAAATATAGTCTAATCAGTATTGTTTTTTAACGAAAAAAAAATTAAAAAATCATCTCTATCTCAACTAATTTATCTATGAATATTGCGTGGAAGCTATGATAAACAATTTTCGCCTTTACAGTTAGGGGATTCTGCAATAAAATACATTTCACTTGTGTATTTTCATACTTTTTATATCTCGTTACACCGTATAATAAGTATTGTATAAATTACAAAAAAAAAAAAAAAAAAAAAAAAAAAAAAAAAAAAAAAAAAAAACTTTTTTTTTTACTTTTTTTTTTGTTTAGCGATAAAAAGTAATAAGAAAATAAAATTATTCATAAAAAAAAAATAAAAAAAAAAACATTATGAGTCACTGTCCAATAACTCTAGAATACTGCAACGAAAATTAGATTTCAGAAATTGTTGTCTAGAGACGGAAAGATAGATGCTCCAATGTTTCTGCGTATTCTTCCACATGATCTATTACGTACATGTCGAGTAAATCTGCGTATATATACGCAGTCCCACAGACAGACATTTTGCAAATATATGATATTGGAATCGCTGACAATTAAAACATATACATTCGTCGAAAACCGGAATTCAAAAATTTTCACGGATCCAATATTTTTTTTTTTTTTAAAGATAGAGAAAATGAAAAGAAAGTTCTTTTTAACCCTTTCAGGGGCAAGGTAGTTCTATTAGTAAAAAGTAGAAATAAGTGATTAACATTTGCATTTACTAACAAACCTACTTTTAAGTCAAAACAAACTTAGTTCAAGTAACTTACTTAAAAGTGAAATTTTCATTCAGAGTTTCGGGTGCCAATTTGGCATTTAAAGATTCAAATTATGTGGTCCATAAATGAACCACTTCCCTTGTAGGGGTAAAAATAATACATACGACGTCATCTATTTTATAACTAGGACTGTGGTATTTAATTAAAAGATAAATATTTGAAAGTCAATAATTTCAGTCGTAACCTAAGTCTTCTTCTGAATTTTAAATATTTGTGAAATTTAAAAGACGTGTACTAAAACTGCTGCTTAATCTGAACTTTGCCTAAGAATATACTTGCTAGATTAAATTAAAACTGCAAGTCTTTGAAAGTTAAACAAACAAACAAAACTTAATTAAGAACTACTTTACATTCCCCAAATATAGCATTTCATAACAAATTCAATTTAAAAATTAGATTATGTCTTATTCCCATTGTAAACTTTTGATCTGCAATAGTTTTTATCAATAGTGCATTTTATGATACCCGAATAAAAAAAAAAAAAAAAAACAAAAAAAAAACATATATTTATTCATGTTAGATCTTATAGATATCCTTCGGTATTAATTAAATGTTTATGAAGGAAATTTATGTATTTGGATTTAATTAGCAACGTTTTGTAATGTTAAACCATATGCATGTTTTCATTATTATTTTATAAGGATTTTCATATGGAATTGAATGATTTTAAATCTACCTACGTCGGATTATTATTTTTTTTATCTCCTTAATGTAGCATTGAGAAATTCAATAAAAACTGTCTAACTAGGGCTGCTTTTTTTTTAAAAAAAAGCATTTCCCCATTAAGTTATTTATTTATTAATTTTGCATGGAGGCTATGAGAAACATTTTAAGCGTTATTAGTTAGGGTATTCTGCAATAAAATACGTGTGTATTTTCATATGTTTCAATATTTTATTATATATCTTATTATATCGTACAATGGTATATTTAATTAAAAACTATGGTATATAATTAAAAGTTAAAATATTAAAAAGTCAATAATAGTTATTAAAAGTCAATAATTTCTGTAGTTACCAAAGTCTTCTTCTGAATTTTAAATATTTTTAGAGTGTAAAAGACGATTACTAAATTGCTGCATAGTTTTAATTTTGTCTAAGAATATACACTGTTAAAAATGAAAGTGACAAACCAGTTGCATTTGGCGCCCAGGGGTGAAAAGGAATTACTATTTGACACCCGCAGGTTTGAAAATGTGTTTGGTGTGCCGGTTGATCTTTCACTGGGTGATTGAGGCTAATTAAGGTGCCGCGCAATGCATACTGTTGGAAGATTTTCACCCCTTAGTCATTTGCGCATGCTCTGTGACTTGTATCCTTCCCCTTCAAATGCAGTAATTTCTCCCTACGATGACTATCACCGCTATGCGCTATCCGAATTTCGTTTAGAACTTCGGATGTCTAACTTTTGGCGAGCTTTTTTTTACATAAAGCAGCCTTTGAATTTCAGGACATTTGAACATTTCAGGGAGACTTTGAAGGTGAGCTCGATGGCCGAGCGGTTAGAGCGCTGAGCTTGCAATCAGACGTTGCGGGTTCGAATCCTTCGAGGGCCAAAAGTCGGTAATTTTTTATTATTGGGCACTCTGGATTAAGGGTGCCATCTTTTCACCCTAATTAAAGGTGCAGTCTGGCTCCCTTAGGGCTGTCACCAGTGAGACAAGCCTTTCATCCCTAAAAGGTGCAATGTGTCACCATTAGTTTTAACAGTGTACTTGCATAATTAAATTAAAACTGCAAGTCTTTTAAAGTTAATAAAACAATCAAAACTTAATTAAGAAGAACTTTAGATTCTTTAAATTTAGCATTTTACAATAACTTGTAAGGGTTAAAATAATACATGCGACGTCATCTATTTTATAAAACTATGGTATTTAAATAAAAGTTAAAATATTCTATATATATATTATATAAAAGTTATGAATTGCAGTAGTAACCTAAGTATTCTTCTGAATTTTAAATATTTCTAGAATGTAAAAAAAAACAAATAGTTAAACTGCTGCATAATTTGAACTTTGCCTAGGAACATACTTGCTTGATTAAATTAAAACAGCAAGTCTTTGAAAGTTAAATAAACAAACAAAACTTAATTAAGAAGTATTTTACATTCTCTAAATCTAGCATTTTATAATAACTTCAATTTCAAAATTAGATTATGTATTATTACCATTGTAATCTTTTGAGTTGCACAATTTTTTATCAACAATGCATTTTGCGAAACCTGAATAATATATATATATATATATATATATTTATTACTGTTCGATCTTATAAATATCCCTCGATATTAATTAAATGTTTATGAAGAAAAGTTATGTATTTGGATTTAATTAGTAACGTTTTGTAATGTAAACAATATGCATGTTTTCATTTTTATTATATCATTAGAATTTTTATTAAGAGTGATTTTTTTTTTTATTTATTATATTAGGGAACTGAATGCTTTTACGTCTACCTACTTCAGATTATTATTATCTTTTCTCTCCTTAATGTAGCATTGGGAAATTAAAAAAAACTGTCTAATAATGGTTGTTTATAAAAAGGCATTTTTTCATTAAGTAATTTATTTATTAATGTTGCGTAGAGGATATGAGAAACATATTTAGCCTTATCACTTAAGGGCTTTTGCAATAAAATACTTGTATATTTCCATATGCTTCAATATCTTATTACATATTTTATTACATCATATAATGGTATTTTTAATTAAAAATTATGGTGTGCAATTTAAAATTAAAAGATTTGAAAGTCAATAATTTCTGTAGTTATCAAAGTTTTCTTCTGAATTAAAAAAATTTTTAGAGTGTAAAAGACGAATATTAAAACTGCTGCATAGTTTTAACATTGTCTAAAAATACATTTACTTAATTAAATTAAAACTGCAAGTCTTTGAATGTTAAACAAACAAGCAAAATAATTAACAAGTAATTTACATACTCCAGATCTAGCATTTTAAAAAAACCTCAATTTCTAAAATGGGTTATGTCTTATTCCCATTGTTATCTTTTGATTTGCACAAATTTTATAAACAATGCATTTTACGAAACCTGGATTTAAAAAATATATATATATATCTATTCTTTATGAATATTCTTTGACATTAATTAAATGTTTTTGAAAGGTATTTATGCATTTGGATTTTAATAATAACGTTTTGTAATGTTAAACTATACGCTATTTCCTCGATTTTATAACTAGGAGTATGGTCTTAATCAAAAATGAAAATTCCTGAAAGTCAACAATTTCTGTAGTTACTTAAGTCCTTTATCGCCTTTTATTCAATAATTACACAGGTCAACAGCTGTTTTGGTGCCTATGTATTTAAAGCTGATTTTATATGAATCTGATGGCCTGAATTCAAATATGGCATTAGTTTTTCCCTAGCCGCTCAAATATTTAAGATAAACATTTTTTTAATGAATTATATATTACATTATTTTAAGTTAAAGCAATGAATTTTAAAAACATATAAATAACGTAAATAAATAGAAAATTTTTATTTTTATAATATACAAAGGTTAATTTTATTACTATGATATACATACATTCAAATAATAATTTTTAAAATTATATTATACAAATATTTTTACTCACAAAATTAGAGTAAAAACTCACCGATGAGACCGATTCTCACTGAACACTTCAGAAGCTTCTTTTCCGTGACAAACTTAAATTTATTTTAGAAGAGTCCCTCTATAAACTCCAACAATAATCTGCTATCATGTGCGTATCCCATTTTTGTTGGTAGCGGTTCACCATATTTTTAATATCCTAGTGAAATCTTTCATCCTCCTTTGTGTCTCCTATTTTTTTAGGAAAATACCCTAAGTGGCCTCGTAAATAGTGCACCTTCATGCTCAGATTAAACTCAAGATATTTAAAACTATTATGTTTTTCATTTACCAATTCTACATAGTTTTTTGCATTGTATTTGCCCGGAAATTTTTCAAAAACTGCCACAAAAGAAATCAAGGCTTTTTGTTTAGCCTCATTCATCGGTTTACGAAAGCAGGATCCTTAATCAGTTGTCTTATTTGTTGTCAGTCAAATATTCCTGTTTCAATTACTTCATAACTCAAATGAGGCATTTTCCCCTTATATAATCAAAGCAAGACAGGTTTTGATGAAGAGCCTTTACAAACTGCTTCATAATATCGAGCTTGATATGCAGTGGAAGAAATATGATTTTCTCTCGCACAACTAAGGGGTAATTAATGATATTCCTTTCCACAACATTCAAGTTTTCTCCCTTACGCCACTCTTTGTAATCCAGTTTTGTGTTTTATTCTTGCTATCACAAAGACACAAAATCAAGGGTATTTGGTGTAACTTCTTTGCTGTCCAAAGACAATTATCTGTAAAATATTCATGAAAACCCATTTTTTTCCAGTAGTCCTGTAAATTCGAGACAAAATACAAGTTTGTCTTCTTGGAAAAAGAAGAGTAGTAGACTCTTTTGACTTACGCGATAAAAGGTAACTTTGGTTCTTTGTTCGAGCAAATTTTTGTCCTTCAATCTGGATGCCAGTAATTCAGAAGCTTCTTTTGAAAGATTGACATCTCTTTTGAAATAATTTAACTCATCCTGGTTGAAACATTGAGGCATTGATGACATCTCCTCATACTTATTTCCACCTTCATATCTATCTGAAAGATGATCAGAAGGACAGTATTCATCCCCACTAAGCTCTGGTAGCTGGTAAAAAGTTGGGATTGTAGTTCCTCTGAGTGAGGAACCGGGCATCTTGAAGAGACTAATTCAGGATAAGTTTATTTATTACGATTGTTTAGATTAATTCTAATGGTATTCCAGTGCTAAACAGAAATTACGGCTATCGAAATGGTTTTGGGATTCTCTACAAAACATTGGTATGCCAAATTTGAGACTTTTTCTGTCCCGTTAGTCCACTGTTGCATATCTAAAAAAGTAGAGCTGATGGAGAAAAACTGATTTCATATTTAGATTCAACATCCTAAAAATATCCAAAATCAGTTGTAAAATCACAGGCACCAAAAATTTTTTTTTCTGTTGGCCTGTGTTATTAATGTAACAATATGCTAATAATAATCTCTTATAAATCGCAATTGATTTCTTTTTTCATAATATCACAGAAACAGATTAAACAGAACAAAACAGTGAATAATTTAAAATGTATATAACTGATAAGAAATTAGTAATATTTTCAGACATTTATCTTTTTTGAAATATGATTTATGTTAATAAAAGAATCATTCAATCAACTATTACATTTATATATTTGTAAAATTATTACGAAAATACTTCGAATACTGTCAACAAATTGGAAAATTCTGCTTTATACTATACCACTTAGTAAGAACACTCTATCGTAGATTTAGCAATCGTGCGGTACAAAGTAGTAAAGCAATAAATAAATTTCCTTTGGCATGTTTCCCACTTAAATTAGACAGAAGCATCGTACATTTTTTAAGCAACTTCATTCGTGTGTTACATCACAGTAAAACAGTTCCATTAATGCGAATTTGAATTTCGTATGGATGTAAGATGCAGCCATCATAAATAAAAGCATGTTATTCCTAACATAGAACTTCACCAGATAAAAGATTTCTTACATCAGATGACAAGGGATTTGTTAGCACCAGAAAAAACGTAGAAACGTCTGCTCCGAAGCCAATGTAACGATGTTATATCCTAACATGCATTAAAATACAGGATTTTATGGCTACGTTTTAAGTTGTCGACTTTATTTATTTAATAAAAGGATTTTATCCAATATGAAAATTTCCCCCGCGAAAAGAGTCCTATCAATCTCTCGGAAGATTTAAATCATGCAATCCGGCTTGTAACGTCACTCGCAGAGGACTCTGGGATATCTAATGATTTTCTAAAACGTAAACAAAGGAAATAATATAAATAATAAATAGGATTTTAGGAAAAGAGTTCCTTTGACAAATAAATGTTTTTTTAGAATAAAATAAAATAAAGAAAGTGTAGATTGAAGGAGTGGAATTTAAATAATACGTTAAATATTATAAAAAGAAAGAGGAAAATTTGAATATCAAAAGAATTTGGAAATAATTATTTAGAATTAAGGAATAAAATTGTTATCATTACATGTATATTGCGAATATACAAGGTATTATGTGGTTAATTGTACAAAATGAATTGATCGATTCTTATACTGTAAAAAAACTACGAATCTTAATTAAAATCACAACCGACAATATTCGATAACAACTTCCAATACATCCAAAATTTTTAAAAATGTTCCTTTGTATTATGAGACCTCAAAAAACAGTTTATTTTCGAAATTTAAAGGAAAAATTATAAAAAAATAATTTTTATTACCAGTCCGTAATTTTCAAAAAGTGTTTTTTCAATAGATTTTACAATGCATTAACCAGTTCTTTGTACTAAGAAAATAGGTTGCTTGGATGCTGACAGACATTAATTAAACAATTTCACCTTCATAACTGAAATTGTGAATGCAATTGTAACAGAAAAATGTTAATTTTAATGTTAAAGTAAATGTTTTCAATTCTGTATGCTTTAAATTAAATATATTCACTGAATGTAAAAATATTTTCTTGAGATCTTATAGTCCAAGAGCCGACCGCACAAAACCCTAAGTCATCGAGCACAAGAAAAAAATCTTTTATTTTATAGAAGAGTAGTAATAGAGGAATCCAATGATCCATGTCTGCAGTAAGCGAAGTGGTGCATAAGCCAAAAATTGATACCACTAGTGGTTGAATCGTAGGATTATCATTGTGTTTTCCTGCACCCAGTTTTCCATGTTTTCATACTTTTGATTGTACGGCAAACACAATGCTAAGTCTACGAGTCAACCACTAGTGGTATTAATTTTTGGCTTACGCACCACTTCGTTTCTGGCAGACATTAATTATTAGATTCCTCTATTACTATTCTTCCATAAAATAAAAGAATTTCTCTTGTGATAGATGATTTAGAGTTTTGTAACGGTCGGCTCTCGCACTATAAATAATGTTTCACTGCGCATGCGTCAAAGCAGTCAAAATATAATTTGCATAATGTGTTAGCTACGTGTATAGATACATGTATATAGGTACATGTATAGGTATATGTATAGGTGAAATTCTCAAAAACATAGCTTGAACACTCTGAAAATTACCTTCGATAGAGTACTTCAAAATCCGTTATTCCCAAAATGAAGCGAAAAGATGACGGACAGTACCCATATATCAAATGGTTAGTGTCAATGTAGCATACACAATATTGGACAATATTACACGAAATCTATACTTTTAATTGTACGGTAAACACAATGCTAATCCTACGAGTCGACCACTAGTGGTATCAATTTTTGTCTTACGCACCACTTCGCTTCCGACAGACATGGATCATTATGGATCATTAGATTCCTCTGTTACTAATCTTCCATAAAATAAAGGATTTTTTTTCTGGTGCTTGATGACTTATGGTTTTGTGCGGTCCTCTCTTGGATATTAAAACATCCGAAAAATAGGTTTTTCTGTGGATAGAACTGATGAATGCACTGTAAAAGCTACTCGGAAACGATTCCGAAAGCTACGAGCGGGTAATAAAAATTGATTTATATAAATTCTTCTTTAACCTCCTGACTGCCGCGACCTGATTTTTTTCGCACACTACGCAGCAGGTTTCACTGCAACATAAGCAATATTGAAATTAATATAATTCTACAAATAAAACCCAGTTTTGTAAAATTATGTTAGGATTAATACTCTCATAGATTATACACCTATATGTAATAACGTATTTTGTATCAGGTTGGAAAAAAACTGTTTTTTTATATTTTTAATAAATTACAGAGAAAACAACCTTACAAATTTACCCTTTTGCTGGGCAGTCAGGCGGATAAATTTCGAAAATATATTTTTTTTTCTGAGGTTTCTGAAGATAAATGCTTTTAGGAATCGTGGGTGACTCGAAAAGAGGTTATTGTATATTTTGTTCGTGATTACAGTGCATTTTCGTAAATTGAGAAACATATGTCTCTTATAGTGTACAAGTATACATGATATTATGTGGTTAACTGTACAAAATTCATTATTTTTTTCTTCTCAGATAGATGCTGAAGAATATATGAGGACTCAAAAAAAAAAAAAAATACCAAGTACTTATTTTATTTCCAAAGGAAAGAAAAAGACGAAAATATATGTCGAATAAGAAACATAAAAACCTATAATATTTGCATTTTCCTGTGCTCGTAAAATCATGTAACTTTCAAAAGGAAAGTTAAGTTAAGAAAAAGGGCATTTTGGATTTTGAAATTGCGTATTCAAGAAAAAATCATGTATAAGTAAGCACCAAATATTCATTTAAAATGCCGTTTTCCTGTTTGTAAGAGACAGAGAATTCGAGTAGTGGATAGAGTTCTGTTTCGATTTTCTTGTAGTGGTTTAGCTAAATATCCGTTGTGGTCTATTCTGCTCAGAGAGAAAAGTTTTAGTATGCATTTGTATCCCTAAAGGAAAAGAATAGAAGGCATGTATAGACGCATAATGATGGAATAGAATATTTATTGTATATTGCAAGCTGTATGCATACTGTGTAAGTATTATTTAAGAAAAAGAAAAAAAAAGTTAAAAATCTCACAACGAGTTGCGATTTCTAATAACTTACACATTAAGCATAAAAATAGTTTATAAGTATTATTTACAGGGCGTCCGTAACTAAAAGACACTATTTTGAATTTGAATACATACAAAAATATTGTGGAATATTTTTGGGGGGCGTAATAAATGTGTGGAATTTTTTTCATTAAAAAGGGGGGCCATTTTTTAACAAAATTTGCAATTAGCATACATTTACGAAAGTTTAACAAATTTTGTTAAAATCAAATATGTTTTGCTTGACGTTGATAATAATCAGATGCCATTTGGAATTTTAAGGTAGCATGTGCCGCTGGAGACCACGATCTATTATGAGAAATGCAAAGAACATGCCGTGAAATGCTGTCTTTAAAATCAGGTTAAATTAATAAATAAAATTCATAAGCTATCTAATGCTAAGTGATAAGTTTGGGTTATGTTTGCTACTAGAGTTATAGTTGTATATGCAATACGTAGGATAAAATACAATGATAGTAAAAAAAAATTACAACCATTAGCATCTCTGCTGTAACTTGAATAGCCGTATAAAAGTGCAACTGATACTAATCGTTTTGTTAATAACCGCCCTCTGGCGGCAAAAGTTTTAACTTATTTGCTTAAACAAATTCTTTTTATTATGGCTTTGATAAAATCTCGAAACTTTATGAGCAATAGTTTTGTCTGTAGACAATTTTAAAGAAGGTTTATTTAACTATAGAAATCCTGTGTTTTACGAATATACGTGGTATTATATCATTAACTGCACAAAATGCATTGTCACTTCTTAGATAGATTCTGAAGAAAATACCAAAATTTGAAACTTTTCGTGGAACTCATTTTAAATGCAAGGAAAATAAGATGCCAATATATGTCGGATAAGAAATATAAAAATCCATACTTTTTGCATTCTTTTGCATTCATAAAATCCTGAAACACCATACATGCACCAAGTATTCATTAAAAATGCAGCTTTAGGGTTTGTAAATTCAGGGATTTTCGGATAGAGGATAAAGTTTTGTTTCGATTTCCTTGCTCTCTTAAAACGAAAAAGCTGAAATAACTCAATTTGAGCTGAAATCCACTCATTTCCCATGTTGAAAGGAACCTTCTCAAGAAGAGCTGAAACAACTCAAGTGAATGAGTTGTTTTTAATCAACTCATGATTGAGTGATCTCTATTTTACTCATACTTGAGTGAAATCAAATCAATAAAGGTTAAATCCAGTAGTACTTGAGTGATTTGTAATCAAGTCATACTTGAGTAAAATGAAGTCATTTAAGACTGAATCTTGTAGCACTTGAGCGATTTGTAACCAAATCATACTTGAGTGAGATGAAGTCTTTAGGATTAAATCGAGTAGCACTTGAGTTAGCTGCAGTCAACTCGTATTTGAGTGAAGTGAAATAATTTTAGGCAAATTCAGTAGCACTTGAGCGATTTGTTATCAAT
This sequence comes from Maratus speculifer, assembly GCA_964019185.1. Classification (NCBI taxonomy): domain Eukaryota; kingdom Metazoa; phylum Arthropoda; class Arachnida; order Araneae; family Salticidae; genus Maratus; species Maratus speculifer. The sequence goes on from OZ025302.1 coordinate 151,587,719, forward strand.
TCAAGTTGGAGTGAAATGTTGTCATTTTTGATTTAATCCAGTAGCACTTAGGCGATTTGTAACCAATTCATACATGAATGAAATCAACTCATTTAAGAGTTAACCCAAAACTCCTTGAATTTGTAGAATTGAATAAATTCACTCTTAAGAAAAGCAAAATTGCTTAAAAATTACAAAAATATTCAAGTGATTTCTAAATCGTCTAAATAAAATCACATCATTTAAAACTAAATTCAGTAATCTTCGCTTAATTTTTATCAATGAAATTCAATATAACATGGAAGTATTGCCACATTTTTAAGTGTTGCAATTAAATTCTCAAAACTGTAACATGGATTCTCCAATATTTCTTCCAAGTCTTTAATTAACAAGACTTAAAACATTCTAATTTACATGACTGAAAGTTCTCTAATGAATCATAAAAACATTTTTTTTCTTTCTAATTCAATGAAACTGTTTCCTATGTCAATTTAGGGGGAAAGGCAATTTAATCGTTATACAAAATTAAATAGAGCTTACATGAATTTTTTTATTATTCTGTCAAATCAGAAATTTTTAACATCAGTATTTTCTTTTGTTAAATTTAAAAGTACATATATTCATTAAATTAAAAATACTGGTGATCTCAAAATTGCAAATTTGAAAACACTTATTCATGCAAACTGCTTAAATTTGCATAACTGTACAACAGCACCCGAACAACATTAAACAGAATATCAGCTTCTGATGCTGTGGTGCTAATGGGATTTTTCCTTTCTTTTCTTGGGCAATTTCAAGTTTACATATTTTCCAATGATACTTATAGCTTCAGATATGCTTATATACAATTTTAATTTTTTTCATTAGCTTCTGATTTAATTGTAAATAACAATTATTTTTTATTAAAAATTTACGATTTCAATCAAATAAACCAATCTTAGGCATCTTACTAAAAAAATATTGAAAAAATAAACTTGATATCAGCCCAACGACTCAACTTAAGCACCACAATGTCAGAAGCTGATTGTTCCCCTTAAGAGTTTAGATAATCCTATGCAGAAGTTATTTTCAAATATCTTGTTTGGTTTTTAAAATGTTTACAATTTTTTTGGGGGGGAGGGGCATAGAATATTTGAGGATGATCTGTAAGTGGGTTAGTTTTTACTTTTGCAATTTTGGTTAGTTTTTTTTTTAAATATTAATACGAGTTTCAGAACCAGTTTTGAAAAAGAAAGTATTAAAAAACATAAAACCTAAATTTAAAAAAGTATCCCACCCCCCCCACACACACACACATGGCCAGCGCAGGGTTTAAATAAATGAAATTGGAAATATTTTAAATGGATAAACATCAACCCATGATACCTTGTTGTAATTATTCCTCGATTTAAATCTCAATCAAAATCTTATATTTCTTAAACTGACTAAATTAAAAAAAATATTTTAATTGTTTAATTTGAAATCTGAAATGGCTTTGAAATCTTAGATAAAATAATTGTTATCCATAGCATTTACATAAGCACATTGCAATTGGGAAATGTGGAGGAATGCCATTAAAAAACTTGTATAGCTAAAATTTTGATTATGGACAATTATTTTATTGTATGAAGAACCTTCCACTAAATATTGTAGTACAAAAGTTAAATGCAGAAATAACTGAGAAATGGATTTATTGACCATGTGCGTTTATTCTTTATATCATTTAAAATATTTGTTAAAACTTGAATTTATATTCAAGAATAACTTATTTCTTCTTAATTAATCTTTTGATTTTTGATTTTATTCAATGTTTCTTAAATCAACTAACTTTTAAATAATTATAAAAGCATAAGACTGCAGCATTTTATGTCAAAAGTTAGAGCCAAATGTGCAATTTAGAATGTTGCAAGAAAGAAAAAAAAACTAATTTTATTTAACAACAAAAACATTTTATTTAGCAAGAACAAAATAAACCTAACATTAATTGATAACAATTCTTTCCAACATCAGATAAACAAGTTTCAATAACATCTTTAACAGGACCTTTATAAATATAACAGTCCATTTGCATTAAACATTAATTACATAAAGAGCATATTGTAATCTGTCCACTGGTTTGTCCAACTTTTAAAATCTTAGGCAAAATAGACACTTTGTTGAAGATCCTTGAGATTAAATAAGATTTTAGAATTTTACTCCTCAATGAAATCACCATCTTCCTGTGTTAAAAGAAAATATTGAAATTAAGTTAAATAGCAATAAATATAATGTTAAGGAATGATTATGAACATATTAAAATATTTTGCAGCTTTCAGATTAAATGTTTTATAAAATTTCCCATCCATAGTCTAAACAAAAAATGAACCATACACTAAAAATTTTAGCTTTATAAATATTACACTACTGAAAATTCAGCCAATCATGAATAAAATGGAAATAGAATAAATAAATCCTGTGCGATTACACTTATCCGCTTGTTTAAATCATGGTGTTACTTCTGATACAATCTTAAAATAAATCACCATTTTAAAAACAAATTTAAAATGAAAGTTCTTAAAGCAACATTATAAAATATTGTTGAAAATTCACCTTTGTTGCTACTTTCAAAATGTATCAGCGCTGGCAAATACCCAACCAATACAGGTTTTTGTGGATTTTTAGTTGTTTTTCTATATATTTGCATATTTATATAATACAAGATAGAACATACAACAATTAGACCAGGGTTGGCACGGTTTAAACCAATTGGTTTTAACCATGGTTTAAACAACTGTTTCCTCCTTTTGGTTTAAACAACGGTTTAGTTTAAATAGTTATACCCAATTAGATCATTTTTTGGGTATAGGATTAAAATCAGTCTGCATTGGTGAATATATTTATTTCTCTTTAGAAAAAGCTTTGAACATGTGAATTGATCTAATATAAAATAGATTAAAAATATTCAATATTTAATAGAAAATATCTTAATTCTTTGAAAACTGCAGATTATTTAAAGCAATAACATAACACAATCCATAAGATTTCAAGCTGTAAAAGAAATCTCCAATCTTAATTGGGGAGGTTATCTTAAGCATTAAAATCAAAATATGAAGTCGAATAAGAGCGTTTTCAAAGATTGGATGCTATTTATAGCATTTTAATAATAGTGATTCCCCCCCCCACCCCGCCCGTTAGTTATCTGCTGAATCTATGACCAAAAATGTTGACTTCAAATTGTCATTCAAGAAACAAAATCTCAAGAAGTATTTGAAATTTATTATTTTGGAGAAGAATATTTTATTTATCAGACTACTTTCAAATGTTTATTATTAGTAATTAAAAGATTAGTTATAAAGATTTTCAGAGTATCAATGCTTCACTGTATATATGCAGGGAGTAATTTTTATAATACTTCATTAACGTATATCTTATTCATAAAATAATGAAGTAGTTTAAAATAATTAAAACACGCCCCAAACAATGTTTCCCCATATAACATTATTTAGTGGAATACATTTGTGTGGCCCTGTAATTTAATAATAAATATTCTCTGCATCCCAGATTGTACAGAATGTAGATTTTAGTACATACATCATAGATTCATGTCAATTATATTATGTTCAAATGAGTGTAACACCATTAAAATGCATTTGAAACATTTTTTCCCATTGATCGTAATGTAACGGAATACTTTTGATTGTCCTGTAATTGATCTATGCATCCGATTTTCATAACATTTGAAATGACTCAACAAAATTATGTAATAATTAAACGTTTTTGATTTCAAACGATTAAAATGCATTTGAAACTTTTTTCCCCCCATTGACTTAATGTAACGGAATCCTTTTGATTGTCCCTGTAATTGATCTATCCACCCGATTTTCATAAAATTTGAAATGAATCGACAAAATTGTGTAATAATTATATATTTTAAATTTCAAACGATTCGGTTGGATAGTTTTTGCGTTGTTATATGTGGACGGACAGACGGACAGACAGACAGACAGACGGACGGACTGAGCGACAACAATAGGTGCTACGTATTTACATAATTACGAACGCACCTAAAAAGTGGGGGGGGGGGATTTATTACATTTACCATAGTCCGCATAAGTCAATGCGGTGACTATATATAGAAGAAAAATCTTTCTTTTAAAGTTTGCTTTTTGCTAACTCATTGGTTAGGTTGGTTTTTGCTCCCTGGTGCATATCTTATTTAAATACCCCATCTATATATATAAAAGAAAGTCTGGATTTCGTATTAATCACAGCACAAAAAAATCTACCGAACGCAAAATCTTGAAAAAAGAGGTAAAAATACTTCTTATAACACCGAGTGCCGCTAAGAAGGGATTTTTGAAAATTCCACCCCTAAGGAAGTAAAAAAAAGAACGTATTTAAAAAAAAATCCTTAAAAATCGGCTTTTGTAGTTCTCTTTCAACTGATACCATATTTTAGTGTGTTTTTTCATGCATAATCGAATGGTCCCAAGCAAATTCTTTTAACTCGAGTAGTTTGTGAGATACTTCAGATTTTTCTAATTTGGCGATGTCTTCGCAAAAAGCTGAAATTTTCACTATGTAAAAGAAAGTCTGGATTTCGTTTTAATCATAAACAAAAAAATCTATTGAACCAATAATTTTGAAAGAAAGTTCTATAATCAGGTTAACATGATTAGTTAAGCTATATATCTCACTATATATAAAACGCAAAGTAAAATTTCATTCCGGCCGCTTATAACTCAAGTTCTACTTGACAGATTTTAATGGAACTTGCATTGTTAATTGGGTAATTTTTCAGAAATTTTGTAATAAATGAAATATAGCATTCTACGTTGTTTAATTAAATACCTGTGAAGATGTTTTAAACCAGATGAATCCAATTACAAAAGGCTGGCTTTATTTTAAAGCTTCCGCTGAATGAATTTTTATGTGATTAAAACTGTTAAAATGTTGAGCGCTACGTCATTAATTGGTGACTATAACATTGAACTTTCCGTTTAGATGACTGACTTTTCACCGATGATAGTTTAAAATACAATATAAAACTAAAAATTACTAAAATATAAAAAATTCGTTAAATTCAGTTTTTTTTTGTTTTTTTTTTAAGCACTGACTAGCGTAGCGGGCGAAGGCTGCTAGTTTTATACAAAATTTCATATTTTCAAAGAAAAGAAAATTAACTCTGATGCGAAGTGAGCTATAAATTTAATTTTTTCCAGAATTTTTTTTTCCCAAACATTATAATATTATTTGTATATATTTGTAAATAAAGGACCGCCCCCTCCTCCCCCCGCTAGCTACGCCACTGAGTGTGTGTGTGAAGAGGGGGGGGGGCAGTTAAAAGTATTTTATAGAATTTTATGTAGCGGGCTACTGATGACTATTTCTGACCAGTAAACTCTCATGCGTACTGGTCTTTGGGACCAGTAACTTTTTTTTTAAATCAATTCTACCACTGGGCTATGCATAAAAAATGTTAAGGGAAAGGGAAAGCAATGATATTACAAGGTATTTTCTAAAGAGAAAGAGGATTTGCTTTTTCGTATCGTTGCATAATATTTAGGTAATAATACTTGCATTTACCAGTATAGAAAGACAAACTTTTGTCCACTGTTTTCGTTTTATTTATAAATTCTCATTTAAAGCTACCTGGGAAGCAGGCACAAGAAAACTATTATTTCTGCATGCATTATGTAACAACTTATAAATATTAAGCAGATTATTATAATACAGACCATGCATGCAATAATTTTGCCCAATAACAGTATGAAACATTGCGAAACAAAACAGTATCACAAGTTCAACATTAAGAATGAAAAAAAAAATCTTAGAAATGTGTACAAAAACTACATATTATGCCATATATGTAGCCTCTATAATGTAATCCGGAGCACGTTTTTACTAAGACACTGCAAACAAGAAGTAAATACAATGTTTTGATAAATTTCTATGAATAAAGATATAATAATTACAAAACTTTAATACAAGGCAATTAAATAACGGGATATTTACATTGCATTAACAATTTTTACTCTGATTAAATATACTAATTTATTTTATTAAAGCACGAAAGTTTTGTAGCAGCACTGTAACACCAATAATTAATATAGAAATGCATTAAACACATCCCCAATATTACCGCGTGACACGACATTTTAATTTCAAGGTATGATACTGTTATGAATTTTAGTCTGTTAAAAAGTGAAGGGAAATTTATTAAAAGAAAGCATAATTAAAATAAAATACTTATATAAAACTTACTTACTTCGTAAAAAAGGCATTTTCAGCAAATTGTTTAGCGAACGGCGGAAGTCTCGTCTCCATCTTATCTTGCAAGGTCACGTGACGAGTCAGCGGCGAAAATCCGCGCGGCAAAAGAGCTGTTTCATTATTGAGTTGAGTTGTTTAGTTTTAAAGCTGTATGAGTGGATTAGAAAGAGAAAAAATCAAACCAAGATGACTGAATCGGTTAAAAATCAACTCATTCACGATCCAATAAATTAGAACTCTTTCTTGAGCAGCCAAATCCACTCTTTCGTTTTAAGAGAGTGTAGTAATTTTGTTAAACATCTCTAATTTGCTATTTCGGTCAGAGATAAAAGTTTTAGTATGCATTTGTATTCCTTAAGAAAACTAATATATGGAATATAAATTTAAACACTGATGGAATAAAATATTTTACATATATTGCAAGTTTTACTCACACTCTGTATGTACTATTAAAAAAAGGAAAAAAATTCAAAATTTCAAAACCAGATTCGATATCTAATAACCTACATATTTAGCATAACATTAGTTTAGAAATTTTATTTACAGGCTGTCCATAACTAAGCGACGCTATTGTAAAGTTACCTACAGACATAAATTTTGTTCAGGATATTGCGAAATTTTGCAGAGGATATATTAATAGTATGGAAATTCTGAAAAAAATACAAAAAAACCGCTTTTTAATGAATTTAACATACATTAAAAATAGTTATATATATATATATATATATATATATATATATGTATATATATATATATATATATATATATATATATAAAGACATGATTTGCATGAGGGTGATCGTTTACAAATACTATCTGCAACTGTAAGACAACATATTCTATTGTTGACTATAGTTTGTTTTTAGAAAAGCTAAGAACATTTCGTGAAAAGTTGTCTAAATAATAAGGTTATAAATTAATAAATAAAATTCCTAAACCAACGTAATGGTATATCATAATTTTGGCTTATTTGTACTACCGGAGTACTAGTCGTACATACAAGATTGAAGATATTGTACAATCCTAGAACTAAAAAAAATGTTTAATCACATCTCAAATCGTCGTTCAAAAATGCGACGCTACCATAAAATCGCCCTCTGGAGGCAAAATTTTGAAATTTTTTACTTAATCAATTTTTTTATTATGTCTTTCACAAATTTTCACAACTTTATGAGCAATAGTTTTGTCTGTAGACAACTTTAAAGAAGGGCCATTTAACTGTATACACCTTGTATTTTACGAATATATATTGTATGTGATTAGCTGTACAGAATGCATTGATCACTTCTTAAATAGATGCTGAAGAAAATATCAGAACCTGAAAAATTCCGCAGAAAATTTATTTTTCATGCAAGGAAAAGAAAAAGAAGAAAAATAAATGTCGAATAAGAAATTCAAAAATCTATAATATTTCCATTCTCTTTTATTCGTAAAATCATGAAACTTTCAAATGGGAAGCTAAGTTAGGGAAAAAGGTATTTTGGATTTTGAAGATGCGTATTCAACAAAAGAATACATGTAACTATGAACCAAGTATTCATTTAAATGTTGTTTAGCCTGTTCGTAAGTTCCCGGGAATTTCGGGTAGAGGATAGAGTTCTGTTTCGATTTCCTTCCAGTAATTTTATAAAACATCCGTGATTTGCTATTCCAGTCAGAAAGTAGGGTTTTAGAATGCATTTGAATTCCTAAAGAAAAAGAATATAAGGCATAAAAGCCCATACTACGATAGAATAAAATATTTAAATTATTTCGCACTTTAATACCCATACGATGCACGTATTATTTAGCATTAAAACATTTTCATTAAAAAATAATATATTTGTTTAGTGGTAACCTTAACAAATAACTGCAGTATTGCACACAGAGAGATAAAAAAAAATTTGATTTTGAATTAAATATTTCTTTAGATATTAAAAGAGAATAATATAGCTGAAAAAGAAAATGATGAAAGGAAGAAAATTACTTGTTTAGTGATAATGTTAATAAAGAAATTCAGCATTACGCCTTTGTAGGTTTTGGTTTTATTCTATTACTTATACATCATACTTAGTACAGGGTAAGTCATGCAATCGTTTTGAAAATCGAAAATTTTCTTTGTCGGATTTACATGTTTAAGACATTATAGATTCCGAAGAACATATTTTTCGAAAAAAAAATTGTCGTCCATCTGTCTCTGTGTCTGCTTGTCTATGTTTCTTTAAACAATGTATCTCCCGAACAAATTGAGATAGAGAATTGACATTTGGTTTATAATTAGTATAAAAAATGGGTAGAAGACCATTTAACATCAGCGACCTTGATTATTCGGAACTATTTTTTTCGGACTCTGGAATTATTCGTTCTAAGCTCTACAAAATATATATTTTAGCATATAATTCCTAGATGTATATCAATTTTATTATGTTCCAAAGCGTGTAATATCATTAAAATGACCTTGAAACAATTTTTTTCACATTGGCTGTAATGTTGCATTGTAAACTTGCTTGCCCTTGTTATTGAAATGTGCATCTGATTTTCCTAAAATTTAAAATGACTCTACAAAATTATGCAACAATTATGTACTTAAATTTTCGAACGATTCGGTTTTGTAGTTTTTGCTTTGTTATAAGCAGACGAACAGACGGACGGACTGAGCGACTTCTACTGGTGCTTCTATTTACAAAATTACGGAGGCATATAAAAACAGCTAAAACGAATAATTTAGCTATTACATTATTTTGTATTATTTAAGCCATAATTATTAATGACAGAGTAAATATGCATGCAGTATCATTCATTTTATCGTGGTTTTGATTAAATTATTTCCAATGCAAATGTACTTCACAACTTAAATTATAAGAATGCATAGCAAGAAGAGTAATAGCTAAATAAATTATTATGATAAACTCCTATTTCTAAGGATCGAATATTAACTATTCTTAGACGATCGCATTTTATTGTTTTTATTTGCTTGAATAAATTGCAGTAAAAGTAGTATTATAAATTTACCTTTGTTCAAATTTATTTAAATTATCATGTTGGACATTTCAATTTAAAGTATCTTATATTGAGCATTTTATCAAGCCATTAAAAGTAATTGCCTTTGGTGATCAGCAAGCACATATCGTATAGAAGAGTTTTATTATGAGTACATTAGCAGGCCACCAAAGCAAAAACACGGTACTTATTCCGAAACAGGTCAATTCTCTTTAAGATTTATGACACGAATCCCTGTAACTGATAGCGAAATGACAAGGTTAATATTGCAATAAAAGTAAAGAGAAAAGTTTCCATTATTCAGTAATAAATAACTTAATATCTAAATAAAAAATAGATTAAATATTTTTTTTCAACAAGTCTTTAATATTATATATTTTTTATTAATTAAACTTATATCGTTATAAATGACAGATGAAAATATAATGGCAGAATATTATTTATTTTGTTGTATTTTTAAATTAAGGTTTTATTTAATTATAAATATAAATTGAAACAACCACAGTATTTAACATAAAATGTTATCACTATTTATATAGTCTTGAAATTTATTAAACGTATTTCTCTAATGATAAGATTTTAACAAACAGATAGTCTTAAAATATCGTCTATTAACGCTTTCGTTTCTCCTGTATATGAGGTATATAATTTATGTGCAAAGAGTACTGTCGGATTCCCTTCTAAGTCCACAAAACTTTCAAGAATAATCCTTTACTTTCAATTTGGATTCCTCTTAAGTTCAAAAAACTTTGCAGAATAACCCTGCTGCCACCACCGATGCAATTACATAATATTGGACACGCATGAGAAGTACGCAGTGAAGAAGATTAAATCTTTCAATTAAAATTAATGAACAATTTATTTACACAATATTTACAAATAATAAGTGAATAATTACCATTACGAACTCAGATATAGGTGAAAAGGTTCAACATTAAGTAAAATACAGAACACCTGTTATGTTCACTGTTAAGGTACTCTATATCTCTCTTAAGCACGTAAATTAACTCAGACATCACTGTTAATCTCTCCACACACCCAGGTTCCTCCTTCTTAGATCCTCGCTCAACGCACGCTTTCCTTTGGACCAGAGCTTCTCTCCGAACCACCTCACTCTTGTCTCGCCAGGTCGAGCTGGAAATCCCAGCTCTCACCCTTCAAACAGCCATCAGTAGTGCTGTGAAAATAACGGCAAAATGCATACCCGTATGGTAACGTTGATTTAGAATTCTTTACCCGTTAAAAAGTATTCGTTTCGTTAGTCGTTACTGTTCAGAAACTGGGTATTCGCAGTCATCGAGCATACGGCATCCATCGTATAGAAAAATCTTTGGAAGAATTCGTATTTGTAAAAAAACTAAAAAACTTTGTAAAATCGCCATTCTGTTATTGTTGTAGCTCGAAACGCGTCCTGCTTAATTTTTCATTTTATGATGATTTTACAAAGTTTTTTAGTTTATTTATCAATTTATCGCCTGTGATTACCTGTTTTTGATTAGAATTCGTATTAGTTAGTGCTGCCATCTATCCGTAAAAGTTACATTATTTGAAATTTCGAACTTTTATTTTAAAAATGCAAATTAGAATATTAAAACCAGGGCCTTAGCGAAAAGTCAATAATTAGGAAGGGGGGGAGAAGGGTCAAGAAAATGTAGTGGGATGACTCATATATATTTTTTTTTCTCTCTCTCTGTGACGCAGAAAGATAAATTACTGAGTATTTACACTGTAGTTTAGTTACTATGTTTCTGATTAAACTGTTGTAATAACTTCATTTTAGGCTAAGAAAAGAACACGATTATGGGAAATTCGAGAACATAACTCGTGCAGTATTAAACATCATGTTGGCTTCATATGTGCAAGTAAAATGAGCAAGTGTTGAAACACTTGTTTTAGTTACAATTTGGTATTTTTTCAAAACTATGACAGGTCCTCAAAACTAAATTAGATTTTTCAATAGAATTTCTTTTGGGTTTTTGTAACATAAATTCATTAAGTGACCTTGTAATCTTTTCGGGGGGGGGGGGGGGCTCAAAATTTTTAGGAGGGTGAGCCGCCCGTAACATACCCTTAGCTATGTCCCTGATTAAAATGGAGAATGCATAATTGTACACAGGGCTATAAATAAAAATGAGTAATAGGAGGGAGGGGGCGCTCAAGAAAATGTAGGGTGGAGCTCATATTTTCATATACGTATTTCAATAGCGGGTTTAACGGTGAGGCCACGGATTCATGACGTCCCCTCCTTTCCCCACACACACTCACACGCACTGTATTGCAGAAATATTCTAAAAATTACTTTGAAAAATAAACGTACCTTAAATCCTTATCCCCCCCCTTGTTCAATAACGCGAATCTTTCTGATTCTGTAAAAGGTCTACTCAAATCAAAATTAGGTAACATCTGACACATTTGAGAAAGCAATTTTAATCTCGAGAAATTTGCAAGTGTACTTATTCGGAAACTATGAGATTGAAAAATGTTTTGAAAAATCTATGAAATGAAAAATGTCAAACATTCTATGAATTTCGGCATTTTAAACTAAATTTCCGTACGCGACTGCCAATTTCTCCCTCATGATGACATTTCTGTGTTTGTCAAGGCTTAAGATTTATCGTAAAATGATTAATAACATTTCTAAATCATTTTATACACTTATCAGAAAATGAGAAACATTTCAATTTCTTCATATCTGAATGAAATCTGTGTGACTTGTATATTTTGATATTCTGATATATATTTTGAATCACATTCTGATTTATCATTTAATTATCATTTGCTTTATTAAAAAAATATCTACTTCTTATTTCTTTTTCTTGTCATAATAAAATAAGTAAATGAATTAACAAGCAATATGAAATCCAAATCATTTGAGATTCGAGAATAACTAATACAAATAAAATGATAGGTATTTAGAGCTGCTGCAAACCGCAAATCGTTAATAAATAATTGCAATAATACGACTGATTACTAATACTACCTCTAATACAAAATACCGAATCGTTTCTTTTGATACTCGTTGCTGCTGAAAAACTGAATGAAACGAATTTCAAACACTACCTTCATTTCGGGATTTATACGAAGCCCGATTGTCTGCAAGATGAGAGTTAGTTTCCCGGACTTTAGACTAGGTATAAGTTATTATCACATACGGGTATTTCATTTAGTTGCTTAGGTATTAGGAAGAAGAAAGACAGAAATGTGTTTTGTTATTTCAGCATCCGTTCTTTTGCCCAATACGTAAGTGTGAATTTGGAGGGAGTTTTTGAAGCAGAAAAAAAGCTTTTGGAAGAACGATTGTTTTGAGATCGTTTAGGGATTCTACTATTTACCTTACAGATATGAAGTTTTATATGCATTTTTAAAACTTAAACAAAATAATTGCGCTTTTTATTTGGATTACATATTATTTATTAATATTTCGATTTAAAAAAGAGCCATCGATCTAAGCAAAAGAAAACCAACGCGTGTTTATCATTTAAGAGTTTAATTAAACTATTTTTGTCTTAATTATGCATTTAATCTATTAAAATTTCCTTATAATTTCACTATAAAAAGAATGGAAGCTTATAGTAGAATAAAATATTCGTTATAGCTGTAATTAAGGAATGATGAAGTATTTCTGGAAAGAATTATGTTTGAAGGGTCACCATCAGCGCCGTGCGAAAGGGGGTCGAAGGGCCGACCACCCCGGGTGCGGAAATTTAGGGGGCGCAAAATTTATAATACTAACGTCATTTTTGGCCTATTAGAAGAAAAATTTGGGAAGGGGGCGCCAAATTGTAAATTTGCCCAGCACGCAATTTTGTCTTCGCACGCCCCTGGTCACCATATAAAAGTATTAGATTATAACTTGATCTTCAATAAGAAATGCTATTCGATTTGATATCACTCCGATGGCCATCAGTGCCAATTTTATGATTTCATGCATTAAATTACCCTATGAATATGTTAGAAAAATTTTGCGATGTTAAGCGGGGTAAAACGTTTTTGAGAACTCGCTTAGTGCTACTTTCCGTTATCGCATGTTTCACTGGTTTCACTCTAAGTAGTGGATATTTCTATTCAAATACACAATTAATATTTTTCTTTTTAATTTGTACCTTAATATACTTGTTGAGGTGGACTCGCGAGAAACCATGAATTATACAAACGTAAGCAGCGTTTGAAGTTAGCTCCTTTTTGTTCGTTTGCATATGGACTCCGATAACGGCTAACGAGTGGTATTTCTAAATAACGATTCGGTATTTCGTATCTTAGAGAATACCCGTTTTTTAGTAACGAATACGTACGGTTTGCAACATCTCTAGCCATCAGTAAACGGGGTTTATTTCTCTTCCACCATGGACTTCATCCTCTAAAATGAAGGTCACTCTTTCAAGACATATCTTTCTCCCTATCCCCCCTTCGCCTGCCTTACCTATGAATTTTGATTGACAAGCGAAAGACCACCTATTGTATGCTATATCTTTCAACCAGAACTTGTCCCCTTGCTACTCGGATTAAGACTCCAGATAAAGAAGGTTTGCTATTTTAGAGTTTACAGTACACCGAATACATTAGCAAATAAAAGAATAGTATCACATAAGAATAGTTTTAGATAATAATCGCTTATCCAAACCTGACAAGTACTATGCAAAAAAATTAATTAAATATAAAAGCAGGCACCGAATTTTAAAATGTACTCTACAGCAGTTATTATGCCAAAACAGTATTGTAACCAATTTTTTGTGTGTCACTGTAAATTAATAATAAATTCTATGAATACGTTTATTTAACATGATCCTTTAGAAATTCAGTTATCCCTATCAATTTATTTCACATGAAATACCGTAATGCCATTAAAATACTCTCTTAACTATTTTCCCCCCAAATACAATAATGTAATAGAATTCTTTTGACAGTCTCTGTAAATTAACCATTAATCGTCTATACTTCATGTACAACACCAAACATGCCTTGGCGACCCTAAATATGCTTGATCAGTTGAAATTTCGAGTATATTTACGAGAATTAGAGCGTTGACAGACGGGCAGACGGATTGACGGATTGACGGACGGACGAACACACAAACCGACTGCATAAACACTTTTCAACTTTATTGCAAATTGCTAATAAAAACTTTTAAAACATATTATTTAACCAATTCATTCCCATTATATTATTTTGTTATCATTAAAATATAGTTATTAATGACAGATTAAATATGTATACAATATCATTTATTTTATTATGTTTTAGATTAAATAACTGCCATATAAATGTACATTTATATTTAAATAATAAAAATACATAACATGAAGAGTAGTTGCAATGTAAATTGCCCTGAAATTTATTAAACTGTTATTTCAAATAGTAAGGATCGAAGAATGAATTTTCTTAATTGATCGCATTTTATTGGTTATATTTGCTTAAATTTGCAGTAAAAGCAGTATCATGAATTTATCTTTGTTGAAATTTATTTAAATTATTCAATTTAAAGAATTTTATATAGAGCATTTTATCAGGCCATTAAAAGTAATTGGATTTGGTGATCAATAAGCTCATGTAGTAAAGAAGAGTTTTATTATAAGTGCATTAGCCGTCCATGAAGCCAAAAACGTGGCATTTATTTTGGAACAAGTCTATTTTCTGTAAGGTTTATGACACGATTTCCCGTAACTGATAGCGAAATGAAAAGGTTGATGTTTTAATAAAATCAAACAGAAATGTTGCCATTCTTCAGTAATAAATAACTAAATATCTGAATAAAAAACAGATTAAATAAATTTTTTCAACAAGCTTCTAGTATTATATTATTTTTTATTGATTAAAGAATCGTTATAAATGCAGATGAATATGTAATTAGAAAATATTGTTTATTTTATTGTATATTTGTACCAATAACTGGCCATGGCTTATATAAATACAAAGATAAATGGACAGTTATTATGCAAAGTAAATTTTAAATACAATCAGAGTATTTTAAATGTGATCCATTGCAACATCTTTGGGACGAGCATCTTTTACAGATTTTTAAATATTTTATCGCCCTTTTTTTAAAGCAAATATTTTTGAATCGCGAAAATGCTCTGATTAAATAAGGTAAAATTTACAATAAAAATTTACTGGTGAGAATAATGAAGGGTTTTAAGCCCCTTTTGTGAAACGTATACCGGTCGCTCATTTCCAAGGGGCCTTTTGCATTCTATATAGAAAAAAAAACCGTTAAAACTATTTTTTAACAAATTCCTTCGCATCATATTATTTTGCATCCAGTAAAACATAGTTAGTAATGATAGAATAAATATACATAAAGTGCTTTTTCTAATTGTAAGAATCGAGGATTGGATATTGTTAAACGATCGCGATTTATTGCTTTTATTTGCATGAATAAGTTTCAATAAAAGTAGTGTAATAAATTCACCTTTGCTCAAATTTATTTAAATTATCCTTTTGAACATTTTAGTTTAATGTATCTTGTATACAGCATTTTACCAAGCCATTAAAAGCTATTGCATTTGGTGATCAACAAGCTGTTGACTTTATTTTTAAAAAGACTTTTATTATGAGTACATCATAATAAATCAGTTCATTAAGGCAAAAACATGGTATGCATTCTGAAATCAGTCTATTCTCTTTAAGGTTTATGACACGATTTCCTGTAACTGATAGCGAAATGACAAGGTTAATATTGTAATAAAATTAAACAGAAATGTTTTCATTCTACAGTAATAAATGACTTATTATAAAAATAAATAAATTAGATTAAATAAATCTATTCAACAAGTCTCTTGCATTATGTTTTTTTATTGATTAAAATATAGTTAAATTTGATAGATGAAAATTTAATTACAGAATATTATTTACCATTAAGTTATTTTACTATTAAATATTTAATTTATTATTAAATAATTTGTTGTATTTTTGAATCAATAGCTGACAATATATTATATAAATACAAGAGAATTGAAGAGAACAAGTTGAAAGAATCAGTGTATTTAAAGTGTGATCTATTGTGTAACCTCTCTTTATCTTTTACAGAATTTTAAATCTTTTATCACCGTTTTTTTAAGCAGAAATTTTTGCCAAATTAAGTCGCGAAAATGCTCGGGTTTAGTAAAAAAAAATTACAGTAAAATTTTACTGGTGAAAATAAAGAAGTGTTCTGAGCCCCTTTTGAGACACATATACTGGTCATTAGGTGTTAAATGACTTTGCATTTTTAATAGAAGAAAAAAAATGTTTAACATATTTTTTTAACCAATTCCTTCGCATCACATACTTTGTATTCATTAAAACATAGTTATAAATGGAACAAGAAATATGTATAGAATATACATGACTTTATTATGTTTTTGATTAAATAATGGCCAATGGAAATGGAAATTTCCATTGAAATAATAAAAATAGATAAAGTGAAAAGTAACTGCTTTAAAATTGCCTTCAAATTTAATATACTTCTATTTCTAATGGTAATTATCGAAGATACCATATTCTTAAGCAATTGCAGTTTATTGCCTTTACTGGTTTGAATAAACTGCAGTAAAAGTAGTATCATAATTTATCTTTGTTGAAATTTGTTTGTATTATCATATTGAGCATTTCAATTTAAAGTACCCTATATCGAGCATTTTATCAGACCATTAAAGGAAATTGCATTTTGTGATCAACAAAAATCATATCTTATAGAAGAGATTTATTATGAGTACATTAGCAGTCCATCAAGGCCAAAGCATGGTATTTATTCTGAAACCAGTCAATTATCTCTAACGTTTATCATACGATTTCCTAATAATCTTAGCGAAATGACAAGGTTAATGTTGTAATAAAAATAAACTGAAATGTTTCCATTCTTTAGTAATAGATGACTTTATATTTAAATTAAAAAAAGAGATTAAATAAGATTTTTAACAAGTCACAAGCATTAAACTATATTTTATTGATTAAAATATCGTTAGAAATCAGAGATAAAACTATAATTACAGAACTATTATTTATTTTTTTGTATTTTACAATCAATAACGGACAATATGTTTTATATAAATACAAACATAATTTGAGACAATCTGAGTATTTATCATTAAACTTTATCGATACTTAGACATTCTTGAAATTTGCGAAACAATGATATTTATTCCCTTAAATGGAGACCTTTTTTTGGTTTGTTTTTATAGCTTTTTCCCTTTTCAAGATGGCGAAACAAATAAATAACTCATAGTCTTAGTTTATAGACTTCTTTGAACCATGCATTTTTTTTTAATTGCCAAATTACATATCCAGTCCTATTTTTAATGCATTTATGTTAGGTACAAAATATAGGGCGATAGAAACAAATGGGTATATAGATTTTTATTATATATTTAGGTGACTGTTATTTATATAAAGTTCTTCTCAAGATGATTATGAAATAAAATGTTTTTAATCCTCAAATACTATAATAACTTTTTTAATAATATAATAAATATAGGGAGAACTGGGGCACATTGATACAGCTTTTTTCTAAGAATTTTTTTGGTGTCCAGAAAGCAGAAATTTCAAGTTATTTTACCATGTGGTATCAGAAAAACTTGTGTAGTGTGTTATAAAAATGCACAATCGTTGTTTTATATATTATTTTTGCAGGTAATTAAAAAAAAAAGTTATTTGTATCAATGTGCCCCATCCCCGGGGCAGATTGATACACCTCATGTGGCACTTTAAAAAATCTGTAAAAAATGGAGAAAAAATAACACCAATGCATATTTTCCATAGCAAAATAGTTAGCAAACTATTTTATATTATTTATAAAATTCAAATCATTCACACTTTATTTGTAAGCAATATTAAAGCAATAAAAATGAAATGTATAATGACCTGATACTCTGGCTGTTCCTTGTCTGATTGCTGGCTGTGGTAACTTTGACATATCTGGCACTTCAACCCCAGCGTTATCTTATTTCTTAGGAAAGGAGAAAAAAAGTCAGGTTTTCTGTTTATAAATCGGTTTATAAACAGAAAATAAAGGATAATTATATTAAAAATTCTGTTTATAACCTAATTATTCTGTGCTCTTCTGCAGCTTGTATCTCTTACTTAACATTTCTCATGTCGAAAATACTTTTTTCTCTGGAGAATCGATATAAATTTGAGATTTTTCAAACTGTCGTCCTTTTCTTTTGTTAATTCTACTAGCATAGATGTTAGGTAAGTTCGTACGTCTTCTGTTTGTAAAAATACTATAAAATGTTTGAATATAAAGAAATTAGAGCTATTTCTCTTCAATAAAAACTAATATGAGAAATTTTTGGCGAAAAATGATTGGATTAAAGAGTGTATGGCAGACAAAATAATAAAAGGCAATGAAAAAATGAACTAGAAAAGGATTTAGATTGTATCAATGTGCCCTGACGTAGACAGTATGAATGTGCCCATGTAGGCATTTTGAAAAAAATGAGTATCAAATCCAACACATCATAATTTATCTAACAATAAAGAATGAGGAACTGATAAAGAGTAGCTTTACTTGCCAGGGAGAGTATTATTTTCGGTTGAAATTACTAGAACAGTTGTATAATGCCATTTCAATTGTATAACTCAAATTTAATTTTGACCTACAAAAACAATTAATCACCCGTCCCATTTCATCAAACTATGTAATCATTCCAAGACTTTATGTATCTAGTTGTGTGCATTAGTATTACCTTTTGGAGCTGTTGTGAAACTTCCTGTAGCGACCATGTGTGCAGTGCAGGGGGTGTATCAATGTGCCCCATGTATCAATGTGCCCCAGTTCCCCCTAAACATAAATGGATTCATGATAGCATTTATTTTTAATAAAGGCCCTATATAAAATTCAATTGAATTCGATTTCTATGCTTTGACATTTCTAAGCATTGATGCCTTAAGTAATTAAAAAAATTATTCTGCAATTCATTTAAATTATTGTGTTTTATTAATATTCCACACACACACGCAAAAGAAAAAAAATAAGTGATTTTAAATAAAATGCTTCTATAACATTCTGTTTTATATATATTACAGTCAATTTGATTATTAAAGAAATCGGTGTATTTTTAATAATTAATAAAAATGCAAATTATACTACATATAGTAGATTGCCGATTATATGGACTCCGATTAACCGGATTGCCCAAATAATAGGATTAATTAAGGATCGTATTTTTTCCAACTTTCTTTAAAAGTATTGTAATGAAAGTTTATTAGGCGTCTTAGAGTAAAATTGGGGAGAATCCCACGCAGAAAAATAATCGTTTGTATGAAGCGGAAGATTACCAAGATTTTTTTTCTATTGCAAAGTTTTTAAATGGTATGTACTGTACAGTGTATCTGTATAGGCATGTAATTTCTATATGTATTTCTATGCATAGCTTTGTAGCAGTTTTCTAGAAATTAAAATCTAAAAGAAGTAAAAAAATAATAATAATAACTTCAAAACACGCTATTTGTAATGTGCTAAAATGTGGTCTACCACAATTGGTGTGAAAAAGTGTAAATAGAAAAACTGGAAAAAGTGTAAATAGAAGTTACCTAAAAAATATCGCCATAGATTTTTTTAGATGCCCATGGCGGAATGGTCAGAGCATCTGACTACGAAGCTAAACAACGATAATTCGACACCAGACTGAGCTGGGTTCAGTCCGACCTTCATTCCTTCGGGATCGACAAAATGAATACCAAGCCATGACCGGGATGTAATTTACATAGCACCTCGGGACCCAGGGTCTAGTAAAAAGAGGTGGGCTCTGTCGGCGCTGATCCTTCATGAATTTTAATGCCCCGTAGTTTATTTTTCATAGATTTTTTTTAGGTTGCCGAATTATCTGTATTTTTCGTTCTGTGTATCTGCCTCGGTCCTTACCGGTCCGGAAAATCGGCGATGTAGTGTAGTACACTCTCAAAAAAACTTCCGTCTTTTTACAGAAAAAGTACTGGCAGCACTGCTGCCAGAAATTGTCTGTAGATTTACGATTATCCGTTTATTTTTTTCTCCGTCAAAAGAGGTAAAATATCCGTCATTTGAAAAAAAATTCTTGAAAAGATCAATCCGGCACGGCTGAGGATCGAACTCACGATCCCAGCATTGGCAGACAAACGCGATACCTCAGCGCCACCGTTGTACGTTCATGAAGCGCTTTAAAGTAGAACCATTCATTTTATATGGGTGTGATTGGTGTTTTTCGTTTCAAAGCTTTTAATTTTGAAGTTAATTTGGGAAAGATTTCATCTTTAATGAAACTGTGGCTGGGACTTTTTTTTACGTTTAGTATTAATATACTATAAAAATGTAAATTTTAAATATATTACGTAGATTGCTAAAGGAAAAATATGGGTATTATATTTTTATTCGATAAGATTTTTTTTTGAATAATATCAATTTTTTTCATTTTATTTTTTAATTAAAATATCTTTTAAATGTGTTCACTTAAAGTATATTTTAAATGCGAATATTTATAATATAAATAACTTAGTATATTCAACTTTATTCAACTTATCGAACTTTGAATAACAAATTGTGAGAATTTTTGAATGAATAAAGAAAGTAATTGTTATTTATTTTTAAATTCGAAAACATTTTTGTTTTTTTAAAACTTAATTAGACATTATAATCTATAGAATATATTGTTTTTCATTTTAAAAACAAATTCGAATTTATTACTAACAGACCCAATGCGCATGCGTGCTAGATATAAACGGAATCGTTTCCTCATTTTGACTTTCGGAATGAACTCACAGAACAAATACGTTTTCTGGGAGAACAGAAATTATTTGTGAAAAAATAACGATAACTTAGTGTATATTGACGAATTTTTCTGACAGTGTATACAACTAACAGCTTATTTTATATAAATAGAGATTATATCATTATTAATAATATGCATATTCCCATATTAAGTAAATTTGCAATTTACTAAATAAACACAAAAAATTGTTAGCCTGGAAGAAATACCATATTTTTTAAATTTTGCAACATTTTAAAGGGGTCTGGGACAGAAAAATCTAAAGATTAAAAAAATAATTAATAAAAATTTCTATTTTTTCTGCTTAAAATAATGTATAGATAATGTTTTTATCTTAATTATAACAGGAAGTATTAATTTTTATATTTTGGTGTGTTTTTAAAATCTAGCTTTCAAGTGATGGTTATCAAGAAAATGAACTCCATATGAAAATGCGCTATTCATCATGATGGTTTTTTTTTTTTTTTTACCATTTCTGCTGTTAAAATTATTAAAACTCGAGAACTGTTTAAAATAAAGGAAACAAAACTTGGATTCAAACTTGGAGCATGTCTTGTTCAAGTATTTTACATTCTTATTAATTCAGCAAATTTGAAAATAATCTATATATTTTCTTTAAATATAGTTTTTAATTTAAAGTTACTTATTTGTTTTTTAACTTTCATTCAAATTAATATTTTTTAAAATACTAAAACTAAATTAAATTTAAATTTTTTTTATTTATTTTGAAAAAAATAAATGCTACAAATAGTATTTCAAGTTTTTATACTTACCATGGATACTTATTATGTTTTTTTCCCACCAAATTACGGGTTGTCTTCCCTTGATATAAGTTGTAATACTATATATGCAGCTAATTCATCTAAAGCTTTAATGTCTGATGTGAGGCTATCATTTTCAGTAGAAGAATTTTCACTTTCTGTTTTTCACTTGTAGCAATTTCAACAGAGCACTCCCAGAATGATGAATGCACAGTTTATGAGAGGGAATCATTTTTATCGAAACTTTTAGATTGATTTGGCTCAGTAATTTCAGTTTGAGTTGATATATTTATTATTTATGGCACTTTATTTTAGTACTTTTTTTCCTTTATTAGTACAGTTGCTTCATCTTTTAAAAAAGCTGCTTTTAAACTGGGATCTAAAATAGTGGCTAAAAAATAAAATTCATCATCACAAATTTCTGAAAAACGTTCTGTGAGAGTTTTTGTTAATGTTTCTTTCATGGTTCCCACTCCAAAAATTCTACATTATCACTTTTTTTCCAAGTAACGTTTCATTGTAGAAATAATAGGTATTACTTCTGAAATTAAAGATTTTTTGTTACTTATAATTTTTGTTATTTCTTCGAAAGGTTGAAGAAGCCTAAGAATGATTTCTATCATTATTAAAAAAGTTAATAGATGCAAAAATATTTATAAAAAATGTAAGTATTCGGTTGCCGAATACCGAATATTCGGTGTACACTTTGACCGAATATTCGGTATTCGGTATTCGGTATTCGGAAAAATTCCTTATTCGGTCAATCACTAGTTATAACTATATTACTTTATTCCACTTCATTCATAAATTATTTTTTTTTTAAATGGGAACTTTTATCACGTGATTTTATTTGCAAATTATATGGTTAACTATCGCAAAAACAATTCAAAATGTTAACTCAATAAATAAAAATTATTTTAAAATGTGACACGGAAAAAGTGATAATATCTACAAATTTGAGCAAACAAAAATTCAAGCAGAATTGTGTTGTATTTTGCCGCATAAAAATATCCTAAATTGATCTTTTTTTTTTTTTTTTTTTTTTTTTACATTTAAGTGATTATGTTAAACATTTTATCTTAAAATATCTTATACATTGTATTTAAAGTCCAGTAAAGTCCATTAAAATTAATTGCATTTGTTGATAAACTATCTCATATCGTATCGCGGTCTTTTGTTGAAAGTACATAAGAAAAACATCAAGCCAAAAGCACGGTATTAATTTTGAAACATATTCTTTCTATCTAATGTTTATGGCACGATTTTTTATAACAGACAGCGAAATGAAAAGGTTAATGTTATTATAAAAGTAAACAGAAATTGTTTCATGATATCATTTATTTTTATTAACGACTCTATATAAACTTAGATTGAATCATTTCTATGCATTAACAATTGCATTGATGTTTTTAAGTACACCAAAAAATGGATTTACAATTCATTTAAAATATTGTGTTTTTTAATATTATATGAATAAAAAATAAATATTTCATGAAATGACTTCAAATAAAAATATTATTTATCATAAAGTTTGAGCTAACAAAAATGCAAACAATAGTGTGTTCAATAAAATGCCCCGTAAATTATCTTAAATTGTTCTTTGCTCTTTGATATTTAAATGATCATGTTGAACATTTTAACTTAAAGTACCTTATATAGAGAATTTAATGAGTTCATTTAAAGTAATTGCACCTGTTGATCAACTTATTCATACCGCAACAAGGGCTTTTTCGAAAGTATATTAGCAGGCCATCAAAACTAAAACATGGTATTTATTCTTTTGCTATAACAGCTAGCGAAATAAACAGATTAATAATATAGTGAAAGTGAACAAAAATAATTTAATGCTATCATTTTTCTTTTATTTTTACCGACCCTGAATAAAATTCGATTGAATTGTTTGTATTCGTTAACACTTCTAAATATTAATGTTTTAAGTAAATAAAAAAAACTGCGTTTAAAATATTGTGTTTTTTTAAAATTCCATACATAAAAAATAAATATTTTTTAAGTGACTTCATATAAAATGCCTTTATAACACTCTGTTTCATACATGTTTCGATCAATTTGATTAATATGTTATTATTAATAACAACCAAATGATATCCAAATAAACTGGTTAATATAATAAATTTATCAGAATTTATCAAATTAACTGGTTAAAATTTCCAATCAAAGTTGGTAAATATAATAAATTTCAACCCGTTTAGCTTGAGATTTTTATTTTGTGTACATCTTTTTCTAAATATTCATCACTAAAAAAATGCATTTTAAAGCGGTATAATTTATTCTTTGAACATTTCAGGTTTTTTAATTTTTTATCTATCATTTTTTTATCATTCAATATTTATAAAAGTAACTATTTTAAAATGTTTATTCCTTTGCATGTTATTAACGGAACTCTTCTTTTGATTAAATTTTATTGTCTCTTAACAATTGTTTTTGTTATTAGATTCAAACAGTTATGACAGTACATATTTTTGTAAAGTATATATTTGTTACAAAGCTTTATTAATCATATTGACCAATGGCATTTATTAATAATAACCGGTAAATTGGATTCATGTGCAACATTTATCAATTTTTCTAAAAGAGGTGGTTATTATTAATAATAACCAAATTTATCAAATTAAACGTAACATATATATATATATATATATATATATATATATATATTTACTAGTAGACCGACCCATTGTTGCCTGGGGAAGATTATAATAACCTTAAGCAAAACTCAAGCTTGTATGATTTAATATTTTTGAAGGTCTTCAAAATAATTCTAGTTTCATGCAGCGCCTAGTGCATTCGCTACAAACCTTTTTCCGAAGTAACGTATGTGGCATGGTCCCCGCTACCTAAAGCAGCATGTATCGGAAGTGTTCCGCACAGACCGATGATAGTCGAAAACCAAGCTGAGTGCGAGAAACCTCGTAGTAATCAAGCCCACATAAGCGGAAAAACAAATGCCACATAATGTTAAAAATTATTGCTAATTAAATTCTAACATAAAATTTCATAATACAGAAAGCAGTTGAATTGTAATCTAAGTTGAATGAATCAAATTCTGTTGAAATTGTGCCCTTAGAAACAAGGGAAAGAATGTGCAGCCAAATGATGAAAGGGCACCCCCCCCACCTAATGAAATTCATAAATTACTATAAATAACAACACGATGTTTAATAAATAGGTGAAATCCCTTATTTAAATTTACGCGATTTTTAATTTACGGCTGCAGTAAGTAAACATAAGTTGTTGTCGAAAAATGCGGCATTATTCAAAGTGTATGAGAAAAGGATGGCAGCTGAGGTATATAGGAGGACTGGGCCCAGACGGGCAGTGTGTTAATTGGAATGTAGTGGTTATAAAAAAAAATTTGCAGTTTTAAAATAATTTAAGGACGATTGAACTTATTAAATAAAATTGTAATACAATTGAATAATTTTCAAAGAAACAGTAACAAAGGCCTCACGAAGAAATTTTAATATTCAATATCAATAGTATCTGATAACTGAGAATTTTTTTCGTCATTCATATAAAAGTTGGAGGACCTAAGAAATTGTTAGAAAAAAAGCTAGTGAATTGGACCATTTTAAAGAAAACTATCTTGGGGGCCGACAAACGAGACAACTAATAGGTGGGCCCTAACATGAAAACATGCTAAAATGTCTTAGTACTTAGCGTTTTACCTATTCAGTTAGTAAAAATTAAATATTGTGTATTAATTAATTTTGAGTAATATTTTAAAGAAATGCACAAAAAGTGAGTAAAAGCTTTTAAAAAAGCCCTAAATCATGGATAAAAATATGAAGGTGTTGGTCCGGGTAGTCCAAGATTCAGCTTTAAAACTACCCACTGAGAAGTTGAGAAAAAAATACGGGATGGAAAAATGTGTGGTACAGAAAAAGTCAAATTGGTCCTAAGCCGGGCCTTGTGGAACACAGTCTTAGTTCCTGGGGGACGACAAACCGGAATACATGCTACTTATGCTGCTCAGAAACCTTCGTTATTGTCACCAGTTACTTTTTATTGTAAAGTTTATTTTATTATATCAGAATCTTTTCACGATACAAGTACATTTATTTATTTATTTATTTATTTATTTATTTATTTGTTTACGTATTTATTTATTTATTTATTTATTTATTTATTTATGTATTTATTTATTTATTTATTTATTTATTTATTTGTTTATTTATTTATTTATTTATTTTTTTTTTTTTTTTACTGGAACAATTTATTAAACATTTATGCAAATAGCTCTCCTTGCGAAGTGCTTAAGTTGATAGTAGAAACGTGATAATAACTAAGTGGAAAAGGTTAAAAATAAAGAAATTGAACTAAAAGGGGGCTGGGTGGAATTTAATAACAATTTATAGCGCAAAAAATTCATAGGGATCCTGTATCGAGTCCCAAAAAGACAGGTCTTTAACTGGAATGTATTTGGGTATAAAGATATTTTTTATTAGATTTTAAACTAATTGGAGGATGCTAGAATGAATTCTAAGGAAAATTGCAAGTGATTAGGATAATTTTTAAAGAAACTACACCAAGAGCCCAAGAAGGCAATTAATATTCAAAATTAGTGATAATTGACGTTTGAGACATTTGTATGTTGTCCATGTAATAATCGGAGGCCATAGGAATTAATATTCTCATATCTCACAATAATCTTACATCTCTAACTGTTATTACTATTACAGTATTTCTGCTTTTATAGTAGTGAACAGAAGGAAGCAACTAATTTACTACAGATCAGTTTTAAACTTGTCAAATGATGCGATTTTAAAGCAATATTCCCATATTTTTTTTTTTTTATCTTGACTTGAATAGTCTTGTTATTCTTGAATTATGCTATACATAAAATTCTCATGATTTCCTTTCTATTCAACATAAAAAAAATCTAAACTGCTAAATTTTCTATGAAAGTATTTTAATACAGGAAATGGTTTTAGATGAAAGAGAAAAATTATACGTCAGAAAATAAAACTTCTCTAAAGATCGAACAAATTTGAATCCTGTGTTTAGAAATTCATGAAATCTACAAGAGTTAAATTTAAACTTAGAAGATATTTTCGACTTTGATGGTTGGTATTGAATGAAAGTACGTTTGTAAGTATCCATGAAGTATTTATTTGAAATGCCATATTTCTATTTTGTAGTAGCAGAAAATATTATTTCGGATTTCTTTTCTTTCCTGGGAATAGTTCCATATCCGGTTCATTTTTTTTCTTTCTTTTTTCTTTCTTTCTTCCTTTCTTTCTTTTTTGTCACTAAATGTTTTGATGTGGTTGTTGCAATTTTCAGAATTTATTGCTTGAATTTTACTTGTAAATAAATAATAATTTTACTTATGCATTTTTAATAGTTTTTTTCTGAATGATATTTTTGTGTAGATATATTATTGTGTAAATTTACTTTTACAGTAAATTACTGACCCAATTTGAGTGTAAATAACAAAAAAAAAAAAAAAAAAAAAAAAAGGAAAAAAGGTTTGAGATAAAAATGTGAGATTTGCTGCATTGTTGTCAGAACATCAATACATTTTTAATATGCGCTTCCTTAAAATAGTTTGAATTTCGGCCAACAGATTGCACTGACGGGGGCAACAGGCTGTTGAGATCCAGACATTACTCTAGATTTCATACGCATGAGCTTGACGGCTCATTTCGCAGAGTCGAATCTCAGTCGACATGTTAAATCGAAACTCTACTCACCTACAGAAATAGAGTTTGTTGGATGGAAAGAGATTATCATAATATTTATGACTGAATAATGCCTATTATACTTAATAAAATCCACTTAATAATATTCATTGACTTTTCACACATTTACCATAAGTAAATTGAATTCAAAAAATGTTTTTGTAACCGGTTAACCTATTCTCTTTTTACGTACAATGAATTTAAAATATGGGATAAACATCGCTTTTTTAAGTTAAAAAAATCTTAATATTTAATCTAAACATTTCTTCCATTAAATGTTATGAAATTGTATTTAAAAAATTAGTGGTGTTAAAAAGCTTTAAATTATGGATCAAGCAAATTCGTCTTACCTACGCCGTGCAGTGAAATCAGTTAAGTGGTTAAAACTGTGGTATGCAAATAGTGTTGGGAAAAGTTCCGTGTCTAAAAAAAAGCGGGTCGGTGACTTTTAAATTGGTACATAATAATATAATAAATCTTAGAATGAAGGAATCCTTTATAACTAATCCTGTTTTAAACATGAAAAAATATCGATTTTGACAGAGAAAGTAACATACAAAACCAGCTACTAGGACGGAAATCTGCCTAAAACGAAATATTGTTCATTTTTCCGAAAACCGAATTCATCCTTATATTATATTTATAGGATGGGCGAGAACTCAGTGACCAGAACTCGAACCCACGCCCACTTCTGTGGGCGTGGGTTCGAATCCCACTTCTGACACCACTTTTATATAGGATGGACGAGAACTCACTTGAAATAAAAGGTAGTCTCTGACGGACATATACATTTATTATCACGAACAGAACAAAAACAAACAAATAAAAAATAAAACATCAAATCGCTCTTCGTGGTTATTCACAACATTCTTTATCAAACATCAATTAGTCGTAAATATTTTATAGTTCTTTAAAAGAATCGTAATTTTTATACATCGAAATCTCCGTCTTAGTTTTTATCAACATCGTTTGCCGTCGTTGAAAACATTCTATTTACTTTTCTTCGTCCTCTCTCTTCGTCACACAGCTTTGCTATTCTTCGTTTCGTATTTAATCTCGACGCAGAGTTCCGGTAAATGAGTGGCGGAGGGAAAAACAGTCCAATTCAGGTGCAACAGAGAGTGTATCCCACATGCGAGAGTATATCCCACATATTCATATTTTGACATTTAACACATTTGAAAATTTTATTACGAAAACCACGAGGAACTTTAAGATGACTTTTAAACACACGTCTCCCTCCCCCAACTGAAGACATAATTACACTGAAATGGAAGGATTTTTAAAAAGAAAGAAAAGCATTGTAACTGTTTTATATCCTGCGAGTTACCCCTTTTCAAAATTTCATTAAAAAGAGCATCTTAGATCTTGAAATATATTTTTCGTCCCCCCCCCTTTCCTTAATTATTCTTCATGAGCTAAAGAAGGGAAAGAATTTTAAAAATTCTTTTTGCATCTGATTTGAAATAAAGAACATTATATATATATATATATATAAAGATTCTATTTTTTTTTAAATTATATATAAAAAACACTAATGATCCAGTAATTTTGTAATATTTATATTCATAAAATTGAACTAAAATAAGTTGACCTATGATGATTCTATGATGATTCAGGATCTATTATGCCTTTTGTGATGAAATTTTGAAAAGGGGTGACTCGCAGGATATAAAAACAGGTAAGTTGTTTTTTTTCTCTTTAATCATCCTTCCGTTTCAGCGTAGATGGGTGATTCTCAAAATAGGGAACAATTTATGTTTTCGGCATACAAAAAAAAAATTGAGAGGTTTTCTGTCATGTTTTTATATTTAGATATGTTTGTCTTAATATTATTCATTATTTGCACTCAAGAATTACTCATTTTTTAGTTAAAAACACATTAAAATAACAGAATAAATGTTCAAAATGTCATTAGCATGGATGTCCACAGCAGCTGTGCCTTGTGTATACTAGCATTTTTCAAGAGTTAATATCATGTTTATAAAATAAAACAAATGTTATTATTTCTTTAAATTAATCAAGGAGAGGATTTATCCAATAAATTTCTTTTTTAAAAATAAAATTATAGTATATAAAAAAAGAATTAAAGTTTGTCCTCCATATTCTATTTTCAAAACAAGATCATACGATAACAGCTGGTTATTAATCAAAATTTCATTTTCACATATGACAATAGTTTGAAAATATAAAGTTTCTCCATGGCAACAAGTAGACATTTTATCCCAGCCTGAAAATAGAAGCATGTATTGTATTTTAAGAATATAAGTTGAATATTAGGGGCGTACATCAATGATATGTCATTAGAATGAATAATAATTTTCATGTTTATTTTATAGTTAAAAATTTTATTTTACTTATTTGCATAGAACTTTTGTGTTTTAAAAAGCCCCAGAAAGGACTATTGAATTGTGATTATGTTATGTTTCATAATCTTATTTAAATTAAAATTTGTCATTAGCATGGACAAATATCAGTGTCATCAGCATGGTCTTTCTGTCCATGCTAAAGACTCCTATGTGCATAAATGTAACCAGTGCTTATATTGTATCCTTTATAAAGTTTAATTTTACATATAAATTTAGGTATTACATTTATTATCCCTAAAATATGCATTAAATCTGTCAGAAAATCACTAAGATAGCTTCTTACATTATTAGTGTCAGAAAGTTGCTCATGTAAACAAAGTTTGCTGTTTGGTAATGTTTTTATTCTTCTCATATGTATATATGTAAAAATGGAAACCATTTGCTGAAAAGGAAGGCTAATAAATATAGAAAAAAATATTTAAACAGGAAGAAAATAAAAATTTCTTAATATATTTATTCCATGCAATTTGTTTTGTCATTAGCATGGCTCAAAAAATACTAATTATTTTTTTAAGTTAATTTTTAAATATTTAGCTCTGCTGACTACATGTAAAGTATACCTAATACTATATTAACAACACCTATTTTCTTTCAGAAATTTTGCTAACAGTAATTTTTTTAAGATTTCATTTTTGAAATTGTCCCCTATTTTGAGAATCACCCAGATACGTTTACAATCAGAGAAAGAAGAGGAAATGGTTGTGTACAAAATACATCTTTAAAATCATTCTCGGCTTTCGTAATAAAATTTTCAGATATGTTAAATATCAAAATACGAATGTAACGTAGGGATGAAATTGGTTTTCGGAAAAATGAACATTATTTCGTTTTAGACAGGCTTCCGTCCTAGCAGCTGGTTTTGTATGATACTTTTTCTGTCGTGATCAATATTTTTTTTTTTTTTTTTTTTTTTTTTTTTTTTTTTTGTATTTAAGACAGGATTTGTTACAGACGAACCTTTATTCCAAGGTTTAATATATTTTTATGTGCCGATTTATAAGTCACTGCCCGGCTTTTATTTTAGACTGGGAACATGCCACCACTATTTGCGTACTATTGTTTTAACTTTTGATTTCACAACATGTCGTATAGGCTAGAAGAGTTAGCTTGATCTATCTCTTGAAGCTTTTTGACATGACTATTTTTTTTAATACAATTTCACACTATTTAATGGAAGAAATGTTTATATTAAATATTAAGCTATTTTTAACTTTAAAAAGTGGTGTTTATCCCATATTTTAAATTTATTGTATGTTTGGCTTTTATTAAGTAAATATATATTAATCATAAATATTTCCATCCAACAAACTCTATTTCTGCAGATGAGTGGAGTGTTGATTTAACATGTGGACTGAGATTCGACTTCGCAAAATCAGCCGAAAAGCACATGCACTAGAGTAATGTCTGGATTTCAACAGCCTGTTGCCGCCGTCAGCGCCATCTGTTGGCCGAATCTCGAACTATTTTAACAAAGTGCATAGCTAAAAATTTATTGACTTTCTAATGACAATGCAGCAAACCGCGCATTTTTATCTCAAACCGTTTTTTTTCTTTTTTCGTTATTTACATTCAAAATGGGTCAGTCATTTACTGGACACCCTGTATGTACATTTTTAAATGTTTTACAATGTATATATTATGAACCATTATAACATAATGTTATGTTTTAACTTACATGCATAAAATATATACAAAATATAAAATAGATGAAATTATAGAAATATGTATTAAATAATTTTTTTATGTATAGTGTTTAAATTTTATTTATGTATGTATATGTCTCTCTGTACATATTTATTAATTTCTGTAATTCATATTCACTCTTAACTTGTTTAATATTGTGGGTTTTTTTGGGAGGGGATCACGTTATTTTCTAGCACAGTAGCGCGCTAAAAATGTGTTGCGATCCCATTTAGAGTCACGGGGAAATTTATGGGTCACCAACTTCAAGAAAACTTACTTGACAATAAAAAACATGGTTTTCCTTCAAATATATAAAATATTATTTATAACAATAGCAGTAAAATAGTCGAATGAGGCACCATTATTTGTATAAATAGAACATTTTTAAAAAGGTAAAACGATTGTCTGTATTAGTATATAATAGTTATATTTCAACAACCAATGGAAGAACAGACTTAGTAATAATGGTTAACTGTCAATTTTAAATACCCTGTTCCATATTTGTATCCATATGCTACTTGGATCGATTTCTCGCTTATTAGTGACCATCTTTGCTATAGCTTTTACTATCTAGGTGCCCGCCTTACCCTGCTATATATTCTTCATACTTTTGTCATAGCTAGTATTGTGCAGATCTTTTTCAAAAAGTCCCAATAATTCGGTTTTGGTATATCTTACATTCATTAAAGAGTATTCGATAAGATGAATATATTAATATATTGCTTTATGTAATTAGATGATACTGGTGTAATTAACTACATTAAAAGCATCAACTTAAATAATTACCTCTTTTAAATGCACTGTGTTGAGATGGGTTCAGTGTTTGATTATTAGTGCCTACTGAATTCAAGTAACTTGTTGTTTAATCGTTGATGAACATTGACTTGGAAAATTCACTTAACGCAATTTTACATTTTCGAAACTACTTGAATTTAAGTCTGCAGGAATAAAGTACAAAATTTTACCAACGAGCAGTAAAATTTAAAAATTTAAGTATGAGTTGATATTTTGCGAAGAGAATAGATCGAAATCAACACAAATATGTATCCGGAATTTTTGGAATGTGTTAAAGAAAATAATACAGTGAAACCTCCAAATAAGGGACACCTATGCGACCGCAACTTTTGTTCTTTAAATAGAGGTGTCCCTTATTCGGAGTTTCTTACACAATGAAATCTCCAAATAAGGAACATCTATTGGACAGCAACTTTTGTCCCTTAAATAGAAGTGTCCCTTATTCGGAGTGTCCCTTATTTGGAGGTTTCACTGTATAGGTTTTTCTTACTAAAACATTTATTTTTCGTCATATGATAAAGTTGGGAGAATTTTTTTTTTTTAAATTTCCAGATAGGTTGGATAAATAATTGATTTTCATTTGGTATTTTAAAATTTATAATTCCCTTAAGGTAAAAGAACAGTTATTGATGTGTTAAGAAAATATAAGACTCTGACTTACTAAAACTGTTGGTCATCTATTGAAAAAGAATATGCTGCGCCATTTTGTAAAAAAAATGTAATTAATATTTTTATATTAAATAATTTATGTGAAAACAAATTTTCAAAATTAGTTGCAATTAAATAAAATATCTGCCTCGATCTTTTCTCGAAGATGCATTAAGTTTAGAGATTTACAATGCAGATACGAACATAGAAGCAATTCTCTGCTTGCATACTCATATTTAATTCTTATGAAAAGTTTTTAAAAGTATTGTTAATGAAAATATACCAATGTACACAAACAAAACTATTGCTTCTTAGTATTACATGTTTTATACAATCTTCTAATAAGGAAGAATCAGAAGCTCAATTCGCAAAAAAAAAAAAAATTAGTCTGCCAAAATGAATTATATTGACGATTAAAAAGAGTCTATCCCTATCCAGTGGTCGCGACAAAATTTTACACGGAATTGTGAGTCGAGAATGAAAAGATTTTGTCCCCCACTGTTCTAGCAAATCATAGTTAATTTGCTAAAATTCTTTAAAACATTAAATGTGGTAAAATAAAATGAATGATTGATTTTTACACCTTGTTTTTGTTTTTATATAAAACAATATTATCTTTGTCAAAATGATGTAATAAAAAAAATAACATATAATTTTACCGCAATTTTTGCGGTAAAAACTGCTGACAATATTGATTTTGCTACCAGTAATTTTTGCCGTAATTTTCTTTACAGTGTAGTTTGCCCATACGTCATACGGGCAACATGTTTTTGCCAATCATGATTTGCCCGTAGTACGTACGGACATCCATATTCTAACCACGATTTATTACTCTCACCAGAAAATCTTTATTGTAAATTTTCGATTGTTTAATCCGATCAATTTGCTGGTTCAATTAGGCAACATTTTCTGCTTTGAAAAACCGGTGATAAAAGTTTAAAAATTCTGTAAAACACACGAAAAAAATGCCCTTTTTTGAAAGTTTTTTTTTTTTCAAAAATATTGATCAGTTAAGTGGTTAATGTAATTTTGTATATGTATAGAGGTAAATATTAGTAAATTTTATTTAAAAAATTAAATATTTTGTTCTTAATAATTTTAAATATTTTCTTAACACAAAAAATTAATGCACAAGGAAATTTATCCTGATACATACTGTTACTTTCCTTTTATTCAATTAAATTAAAACTCTTATTGATAATATGCAAGTCGAACAACTAAAACTTTATTCAGAAGCAGTTAATCTATTCATAATCTAACTCATTATTATCTATATTATAAAGGCCAAAAGTATCTGTGCGTAATGCATACATCATTTTGCGAATGGCAACACTTTAAAATTTTAAATGAAATTTCACATTTGTAATCTTTCTTACTGCAAATTTTTCTGAACATCCCACATTTTTATTTTTGCACCATCGTATAAGAAAAGAATGTACTTTTTAATGCACTTTATTTGAAAACTGTATCTTAATTTATTTTTGAATTATTAATTTTTTTATAGTTTTAATATCTTTTTCTAAACGTGGCAACAGAAGCACTCCCTATCTCTTAAAAGTAAGATAAAAAAGCCGAAAAAAAAAACCCAAATTACTATAGGTATCGTTATGTTGCCATTTTCTCATAAAAGTGAAAAAATAAAGTACGTACTGTGTCAAAAATATGATTTCACGGGGGAAAATTCTGTGATTGAGTCAAAGTGGAATAAATTCTGTTTTTTTTTCCCTTTTTGGAATACTGGCATAAGAGCTTTAATTGATAACTTTATCATAACAGATCTTTGTTATTTTTTACTGCTTAGATGTACGATTAAAGTTTAATTTTAACAATTTCTTCAACTGAGTTTTATAGAAATATTTTGTTATTTTTAAAGAGTTAGACTTACCGTGTTTTATTTTAACTAATTTTGTTGGTTTATTATAAATCGATGAAACAATTCCTAACTAAACATTTTCTTTCGTGGAAATTCGACGGGGTCTACCTTGTACTTTTAATTTTGGAATTGTACTTAATTTTATTCCTAATGTTATTTTAAGGATACACAATAAGTTTAAACAACAATTCATTTCGTGACATAGATTTGAAAAACATTCTGCCATTCTGCATTTTTAATTAGTTTTTTTTTTTAAACGATGACATTTTTTAGCTCTTTAAAGTAATTTAATATCTGCTTTAACCACTTCTCTGATTTTCCAGTATTTCATACAGGGCACGTGTTTTTGTCCATTATTATTTGCACTTACCACTTACGGGCATCCATATTCCAACTATAATAATTGTTCTCACCAGTAAATTTTTATTGTAAATTTTGTATTCCGAGCATTTTTCTGATTCAATAAGCCAAAATTTCCTGCTTTGGAAGACCGATTTACAAAAGATTGAAAATTCTATAAAAGGCTCGAAAAAAAATAGACATTATTTGAAAGTTTTTTTCAAAAATTTTGATCAGTTATGTTGAATTAATAATATGATTTGTTAAATTAATTTTCTGTTTGTATAGAGTGTGTATAGTGGTAAACATTAATATATTTTATGTAAATTAATAAATGTTTTACTTTTATATATTTTTAATATTTCCTCAATACAAAGAACAATTTTTTGAAATTGGTGTACAAGATAATTTATAATTATACGTACAGTTACTTTCCTTTTATTTAATAATAGGAAAATTCTTATTGATAAAATGCAAGACGAACAACTAAAACTTTATTAAGAAGCACTTAAACTATTATAGTTTAACTCACTATTATAGTTTTAATCTTGGAATTGGACTTCCTTTTATTCTTATTGTTATTATAAGGATGCACATAAGTTTAAACAACAATTCATTTCACGGCATAAATCTGAAAGAAGGTCTGTCATTCTGCATTTTTAATTAAATTTGTTGAAAATGATGACATTTTTCAGCTATCTAAAATAATTTAATATGTGCTTTAAAGTAATTTTGTATTTGTATAGAGGTACATATTTGTAAATTTTATTTAAAGTAATTACATATTTTTCTTGTAATAATTTCAAACATCTTTTCAATACAAAGGACTAATTTCTAAAATTGGTGTGCAAGATAATTTATACTTATACATACGGTTACTTTCCTTTTATTCAATTAAAGAAAAACTCTTATTGATAATATGCGAGGCAAATAACTAAAACTTTATTAAGAAGCACTTAACCTATTCACAATCTAACTCATTATTATAGTTTTAATTTTAGAATTGGATTTCCTTTTATTCTTATTGTTATTATAAGGATGCACATAAGTTTAAATAACAGTTCATTTCGCGGCATAGATTTGAAACACGTTCCGCCATTCTGCAATTTTAATTAGATTTGTTGAAAATGTTGACAATTTTTAGCTCTTTAAAATAATTTTATATTTGCTTCAAAGTAATTTATAATTTGTATGGAGGTAATTACTTGTAAATTTTATTTTAAATAAATAACTATTTTGCTTATAATTATTTTAGACATCTCCTCAACAAAAAGGTCGAATTTCTAAAATTGTTTTACAAGATAATTTCTCCTTATTATTTTCCTTTTATTCAATTAAAGGAAATCACTTATTGATAAAATGCGGGACAAACATCTAAAACTTTATCAGGAGCCAATTAACCAATTCAAAGTCGTTCTAGCTATTAAAGTTTCATTTTTGGAACTATACTTCCTGTCACTTTTATTGTTGTTTTAAGAATGCACATAAGATTCAACAACAATTCATTTTGGGGCATAGATTTGAAAAGATTTCTATCATTCTGAAATTTAATTAAATTTGTTGAAAATAAGCAGTTTTTTGGGATATTTATTCAAATTATTATAGAATGCATAGACAATATTTTCAAATGAACATAATTCTAGTATGTTTATTGTAGAATTTAATATAAGAAAATCTCATTAAGTATAATATCAAAAACTATGAAAATTGAAATTAAATAATTTAAATGAAATTGCATTTCACTGATATAAAAATTCATTGATATAAGAATTCATTGTTAGGAAATATAATACGATTAATGCTTAATTAATGTTAATGATATAAACTTTTATGTATATAAATTTGAAGCAACAGTTTATTTTTAAAGTACTTTGATTTAAATAAAATTTTATTCAGATCATGTATATATATATATAATATTTTAATTTTTAATATATTTAGTTTTTAATTATTATTTAATGTTTTTAGTTTTAGTTATTTAGTTGTTTTTTATTTTTAGTTTTTTTATTGTAACTGTATTTTTATTTAGTATATAATTATTTTCAATTATTGTAAATTCTAAAATATATATTAATAATAAAGACATAAGATTATTACGTTTTTGTACCCTGCAGTGTCAAAACATCAAATTTTAGTCTTCTTCCGTTACATTTAAAAAGTATAGAAAATTTTAATTAGCTTTTGTTAGTTTGTTTCCTAGGACGGTAAAACTTTTTTATAACTTTTACAAAATTTTCATCTATAATGATATTTTACTCTAAAATTAAATTGTGAGCTGATAAAACTTTTTTAAATCCGATTAATAATACAACATTGTGCGTATAAATTAACATTGTTCTTACCAGCAGTTGATTTAATTATTTCTAAATATTAAACAAGAAGAAAAATATACAATTTCATGCATGTAAATCTAATATATTTGTTTTTAAAACACGTTGATTCAAATTATATTTTATTTTACGAAAATTTCAATGTGTAATATATTATAGTACCTACAATTGTATATTCTTCCCATTTATGTTATTTTTTATTGTATGACTAAAAATGATGCATCTATAATGAATACATCAGAATACGGTGTTTATAATACCTTGAAATATTCTTGCTACTTATTTCTCTCAATTTACGTTTCTCTTTAACTATCAAAACATCATTTTTTTAACACTTCTTCATTAGATTTTAAATCTACTCTATTATTTAAATTACATTAAATATTTAGTTATTTCATGGAATAACTAACAAATTCCGTTAAAGTGCGTAAAATTATTAGATTACATAATTTAACTAGCTATTTTACAGAATAACGATTGCCTAACCGTTAAAGTTTAAAATAAACAATTTAATATTTAAAAAATCGCTGTTTTTGTTTAAACTGATGATAAGTAGTTAAAGACATTCGAAAAATACATTTCAAATTATTAATATATGATTCAGTAAATAGTGTGTAATATCTGAATATATAATATAATATTATTTTTATATTAGCTAAAAGTAATACAAAATAACAGAATGTAATGCTGGAATAGTTAAATTTAGAATATGTATAATTTATGTTTACATAATTATTAGATTACTTTGTCCTGCTGATAAAACATTTTAAGCTATTTAAAAAAAATTACAAAATTTTTATCCCAAATACAAAATTTAAATACTGCTTGCAAAAGAAATAATAATAATTTTAAATAGTATTTATTAAGTGCTTGATGACAGTAATAATCATGTTATTTATAAACTATTAATGCAAGAGCAAAATTATTAAAAAATTATGAAATACTTTTTTTTATTTTCATTATTTATAAGAACAAAGATTGCTGTAATATGACAATTAGAATTACATTTCATATAATTTCTTTCACTACAACCAATTGATTTAAAATTTTAGAGCAGAATATTCCTTGAGAAATGAAATCTACGATATCATAATTTTAGATTAACCGGTAGTCACTTGGTATTTTTTCTGTGTGCTGCTTTGGCATAACTTACTTCTATTGAATTTAATAATTTTTCATGAGTAAGTATAGCGCTATTTTTCTTTGTTTCACGGTTATTTAGCAAGGATTCCAACCGCTATTCCATTAAAATATTTCTTATTTACTGATTGATCTCTCAATTCTGTAGAGCCCATTGTTAAAAAAAAATACAAAAATATTTCCCAGTAATCCCAAATGAAAAGCGCTAACATAAATACACCATTTGCAAATTTATCCATATTCCTTGCACATATCGACAAAATATGCACCCAGAACGACAGTTAAAAAAAAAAAAGGTCTAAGAAAAGCATGATACTAAATCAGCCATAAAAGATTAAAAACTGACTAAAAATAATTATAATCAGTTCATGTGGCTTTCTCCTGCTGTATTTAATACTTTTACGGTTAGACAATCGTTATTCAATAAAATAACTAATTAAATCGTAAAATTTAATAATTTACACACTTTAACAGACACGGTCAGTTATTTCATGAAATAATTAGGCATTTGAAGAAATAACAGATTATACGCTTTAACTGTATCATAATGTAAGCTCTGGATACTTTTCTGTCCAATCTTACCATGTGCTTGTATTCGAACATCCCAATATTCAGGAATCTGTATAATCCATTATTTTCTCAACACAAGAACCTTCGAAAAATTTAATCAAGTGTTCCAAAAAAAAAAAAAAAAAAAAAAAAAAAAAAAACCACAAAAATTGTATCTAAAATTTTTTAACTTACTTACTTTTCTTATTTCTCTATGGTACATATTTAACTTATCCGAGAACGAAATTTTCAGATCGAATTAAAACATTTTTATTCCAGGCCGGTTAAAATGTTCACTATGGTGGCTCTAGTTTTAAAGTCTATGATAAATTGTTTCGTCAAACTTTATTGGACGTGAACAAGAACATTACAACTCTTGTAGGAACTTCAATAATAACTGCATTGGTTTGTTATTTTTATTTAAATTTCAATAATTACTTATTTATTAAATAAAAATATTTTATGAGTCACTTGAATAAATATCAATATTAAATTAATTAATTTTTCCCGCGGTATACATCTAACTTATTTGAGAAAGAAATTTCCGGATGGAAGCGAAATATTTTTTTTGGTACCAGTTAAAATAACCGCTGGTTCTGGTGTTAACGTCTGTGCATCATGATAAATTTATGGACCAAAATTGATTGGAGGTGAACAAGATCATTACGACTCTTGTCGTAATGATCAATAACAACTTGCTTCAATAACAACTGCATTGGTTTGTTATATTTAAAATTAATAATTATTTATCTATTAAATAAAAATATTAAATATGTGATTTGAATAAATATAAATGTTAAATAAGTGAAATTTCCTGTAGTAAATATCTAATTTATTGGAGAAAGAAATTTTCGGATCGAATGGAAATATTTTTATTTGGGGCCGGATAAATTGACCGCTATGACGGTTCTAGTGCTAAAATCTGTGCATTATGATAAATTGGTTGACTAAAGTGGATTGGAGGTGAACAAGAACATTGCAACTCTTGTAGGAATTTCAATAATAACTGCATTTGTTTGTTATATTTAAATTTTAACAATTACTTATCTGTTAAATAAAAATATTATATAAGTGACTTGACTAAATATAAATATTAAATTAATTAATTTTTCCCGTGGTACATATGCAACTTATTTGAGAAAGAAATTTCCGGATAAATTGATGGATCAAAGTTGATTGGAGGTGATCAACAATATTACGTGCCGGTTAGAATGACACCTATGATGGTTCTAGTGTTAACATCTGTGCATCATTCTAAATTCATTGATCAAAGTCGATTGGAGGTGAAAAAGAACCTTACAACTCTTCTAGGAACTTATTGATTTGTTATATTTAAAATTCAATAATTACTTATCCGTTAAACAAAAATAAAATATTATTGACTTAACTAAATATAAATATTAAAAACGTGAACTTACTCGTTGTATATATCCAATTTATCTGAGAAAGAAATTTTCGGATCGAAGCGAAATATTTTTATTTGGTGCCGGTTAAAACGACCGCTATGACGGTTCTCGTGTTAACGTCTATGCATCATGATAAATTAATGAATCAAAATCGATTGGAGATTAACAAAAAAATTACGACTCTTGTAGGAACTTCAATAATAACTGTATTGGTTTGTTATATTTAAATTTAAATAATTACTTATTTATTAAATAAAAATATTATATAAGTGATTTGATTTTACATAAATATAATAATTAATCAATAAATTAATTTTTAATAAAAAAATTAATTTTTAATAATTAATTAATTAATAATAATATAATAAAATAATATAATTAATAAATTAATTTAAATAATATAAATTAATTTTTCCCGTGGTATATATCTAACTTATTTGAGAAAGAAATTTCGGGATCGAAGCGAAATATTTGTATTTGGTACCGGTTAAAATGACCCCTATGACTGTTCTAGTGTTAACCTTTAAGCATCACGATAAACTGATGGGTCAAAGTCTATTGGAGTTGACCAAGAACATTACCTGCCGGTTAGAATGACAGCTATGATGGTTCTAGTGTTAACATCTGTGCATCATTCTAAATTCATTGATCAAAGTCGATTGGAGGTGAAAAAGAACCTTACAACTCTTCTAGGAACTTATTGGTTTGTTATATTTAAAATTCAATAATTACTTATCTGTTAAATAAAAATATTATGTAAGTGACTTGACTAAATATAAATATTAAATAAATTAATTTTTCCTGTGGTATATATCTAACTTATTTGAGAAAGAAATTTCCGGATTGAAGTGAAATATTTTTATTTGGTGCCGGATAAAATACCGCTATGGCTGTTCTAGTGTTAAGGTCTATTCATCATGATAAAATTAATGAATCAAAATCGATTGGAGATGAACAAAAAAATTACGACTTTTGTAGGAACTTTAACACTAGAACCGCGGGAAAATTCATTCAAGTTTTATAAAAATATTTCTCACCGGAATTTTCGTTTAAAACTATTTAAATCATACATTGAAATTATTTTTGCCCAGCTTATTTTTGGCTAATTTTATAAAAAAATTTCTGGTTCGAATAGACATCTCTGCTTATGATGCGGGTCAAAATGACCCGTCGCCGCGGTTCTAGTGTTAATAACAATTGCACTGGCTTGTTATATTTAAATTCAATAATTAATTGTATGTTAAATATAAATATTATATAAGTGACTTGCCTGTCAAGCAACTTTTTAATTTTAAAAGGAAGTAAAATTAAAATTTTTATTTTTTTCCTGGATTACACAACAATGCCTCATTTTATAAAAGCTTCTACTTTCCAAATTTCAGGTCAAATGTTTTATTTTCATGTTTCAAACATTACAAATTACACGAGATATACACTGAGATATCTTTAACACGGTTTACCTATTAAGTAGATCATTATTACGTTTTGAAGCGAAGGCTGCATCAATATGCCATCTTGTGCAAAAAATGACAACTGTTTTTAAAATTTTTGTATACAAAACTCATGAGTTACCTGATAAGAATTTCATTCTTATTTTTAATTTAAATTATATCCTTAAATACTGCATTTAATAGGAGTTATGCTGTCATTGATGAAATACCATATGAAATATAGCATGTTTAACTCTTTAGGCAGGAGCTACTAGTATACGTGGCACATAAGAAGTTGAGATGGTGATTATTCCCACCAGTATTTTTTTTTTGAAAAATTTTCCGTATTTAATCTGAGCCTTTTCCCCCCCAACCCCCCGATAAAATTAGGTAAAAAATTCCCCATTAAAAACTCAATCATAAAGGATTAAACATTCTGTAAAAGATACATGTCGAAAAAGATTATGGTAAAAATACACATTTAAAAGGCAGAATATAAAATACTTGTTGTATCATAAAAAACAGTAAGTTTTTTTCTGCTTACAGATATACAATATTTTTATTTATTTATTTATTTATTTTATGAAACATCGGCAGCCTATAAAGTTACATTGCTCAACAACCTTGTCTAAAATAAATACTTCTTTAATGATATCCGAGCATGGTAATTATTATTGCTTCAGATAGTATCTCCTTATCTACTTCTCAAAGAAATTTTAGAAAATTCATCTTGAATAGTATTTAAATTTCAGTACCCCGCTCTGATTAAATTTAGTAAAATATTACGCAAACTTTTGATTACTTTTGTTCCTTTCACTTCCCATTAAAGAAATTATGTGTCATAAGTTTTACAAAATTATAATTACCTGTATGTCAGAATTTCTCAGTGATATAAAATTTCAGCGGCAATTAACTTTCCCCCTAAATAACATTCTTATTATTTAGTATGGGAAGTATACCTTAATGCACTAGCAGATGACACTTATTGATTTCTTTTTCTATGGACATCCCATAGCTTATAAATGCCATTATCATCTAACCTGATTTAATAAAAGTCTTGAATGAGTATATATATTAAACTTTGTACCTGTTTTCAT
The DNA here is from genome assembly GCA_964019185.1 of Maratus speculifer. NCBI lineage: Eukaryota > Metazoa > Arthropoda > Arachnida > Araneae > Salticidae > Maratus > Maratus speculifer. Next base: position 151,630,750 of record OZ025302.1, read on the forward strand.
GACATGTATAGATATACATTTTTTAAATAAGGTTTCCGTCTCGAAACATTTTTATTTGAAATGACCACACTTGTATGAATAAAAGATGTATATATCTTAATCTGCAAAAAATGTACTAATCAGGGATTAAAATATGCAGTGAATACTTTGCGAGTTACCGAAGATTCTGAAATGCGTTCCCTTGTCTTTAAAAATTAGTAAAAACTAAATGTTTGTCAAATTAAAAAAAAGAATTTATATAAAAAAAAAATTGTTTAGTTGCCAATCATTTTCGAAAACGTTTCTGAGTAACTTTAACTATGATCAGTTTTCTAAAACTCGGATGCTACCTATTTTTAGTTCAATATTTTAATATTCAAAAAACATGTTTGTTAGATAAACATACTAAACTGACAGCATTAGCATTAATATAGAAATTAACATTATATTTTTACAATTATCCGGACCGGTCGGGACCGAGGCCGATCCGTATATGAAAAATCTGGATAATTGGACAAATTTAAAAAAATGCCTATAGCAATGATATTTAGGTCATTCACAGTTAAGTTCTTTTAGGCTTTGGGCAGGCAATTGTGGCAGCGAACCTTTTAGTGCAATATAAAGGGCATATTTATATAATATTGGGTTGGGGAAAAAGTAAGTTCGCTTTTTTTCGTGTTTTTCAAAGTGAATTTATTTATATAAATAAAACAAAACTAATCAAAATTTATGTGCTATTTTGTTCGATGACCTTTTGCCATTTTTCTGGTAAAACAATAATTCCGTCACTGTAGAATTTCGGAGAGTTCTGGGCAAAAAACTGAATAAGGTGATTTTCACAATCCTTTTTTGAAACCAGCTTAACACCTTCAAGAGAGTACCGCATAGGGCGGAACAAATGGTAATCCGTCAAATCCAGGTCCGGACTATATGATGGGTTCATCAAAACTTCCCAACAAAACTCTTTCAGTTTTTGCCGAGTGACTAAAAATGCGTGTGGTTTAGCGTTGTCGTGATGGAAGACAGCGCCTTTCTTTTCGAGCAATTTTGACCGGGTTTTTAATTGCCTGCTTCAATCGCATTAGTTGTTTACGGAAGATAGTTGAATTGATGGTTTGGCTAGGTTTGAGCAGCTCATGATGAAAAATTCCTTTCCAATCCCACCAAACACTCAGAATCACTTTCGTAGACATCAATCCGGACTTTGCCACCGTTTGTGAAGCTTCGATCACGATCTTTTTAGCACATTGTTGTTATACGTGATTCCCATTTCATCACTCGTAATGATTTGTTTCAAAAATGGCTCGATTTCATACCGTTTCAGTAGCAATTCACAAATGAAAACTCTGTCCATTAAATTTTTCACTGTAAGTTTATGGGGAACCTAAGTATCGAGTTTCTTTTGGTATCCAATTTCATGTAAATGGTACAAAAGTGGTTTATGGTTAATGTTTAGTTTCGTAGCAATGTCGTGGGATGAAATATGTCAGTCTACCTGGATTGTTTTTAAAATTTCATCGAATTTTTCAAGGATTGGCCGGCCAGGGTAAGTTTCATCTTTAACATCGAAATTTTCGGAAGGAAAAAGAGGAAACCGATTCTGACTTTGACGTTTACTTAAGCACTGATCACCATAAATGCCACACAAGTTTCGATGAGCCTGCGCCAATTTTTCCCTTTTTGGAAGTAAAAAACTATAATGTGACGAAAATGATCTTCTGAAATCTCTATTTTTAAAACGCAATAACTTTTGACTATTGAAACAATTGAGTTTAAAAAATGCTGCCAATTTTGGCGATTTTGCTATTTTTGGATTCGGAAATGTTTATTTAACGGATAACATTTATGACATCCTGCCAAGTCTGATTAAGTTTCGCTTCAAAAATTTTTGAGCAAGTTGGAAAATTATTTTGGTCGTTGATCGTTCCGGTTAATCGGATGTATATGTTCATGGATGTATATGCTACAATGTATATGTTCAAATTCTGTTATGTAGCTAGATATGTTTTATTAAATATTTATACAATCCGAAAAACCAACTTTTTTAGGTAACTTCCGTTCTCATTTCCGTAACGTTTACATTAACACGTTAACATGAACGTTTACATTACACCGTAACGTTAACGTTCTCATTCCAAGTAACGTTTTTCCATGCTTTGGTGAGGCACTTGTGGTAGTTCATCTTTTTTAAAAAACGTGTTTTTTTCTATAAATTGATGAAAAGTATATGTATATATGCATATACTGTACAGTTAATACATTTAAAAATCATTATCACAGGAAAAATAATGTTTTATAATCTTCTGCTTCACAGAGAAAGGGGTGTTATTTTTTTTCTGAGTTAGACTCTCGCGCGTTAAATTGAAACTTCTTAGTTTCTTAAAATAATTGATTTTAAAAAATGCTGCTGGTTTTGGTTATTTTATTATTTCTGAATGAGAAAATGTTTCTTTATCAGTTAACATTCCTAACATCCAGCCTGCGTGTTTTAACAAGTTTCACTTCAAAAATGTTGGTGCGTGTTGGAAAAAAGTTTTGGTCTTTAATCGTTCCGGTATATTGGACGATTCAGTTAATCGTTGTCCGAATAATCGGTTCTCCGCTGTACATGTTCAAATTCAGTTATGCAACTGGATATGTTTACTTAAAAATTGATAGAATCCGAAAAACCAACTTTTCGGGTACAGAGAACTGATCAAATTATTGTAAATAATTAAGAAATGTTTCCGAAACGTAAGGGCAAGTAATAGCAATTATTTTTAGGAATTTGTCTTTAAATTTACAAAATAAATTGTTTTGTCGCATTCTTACGGTAAAGGAACACTTTACGGAATCGTGGGTTACTCAGAAGAGGTTATTTCATATTTCCGTTCATGATTGTTTTACATTTTTTAGATTAAGATACTTCCGTTTTTTTTTTTAACTGCGAAATTCCCACAACTCTTCCAGTGATTGACATCATATAATACTATAAATGGGTGCAAGAATCTCTAAAATATGCAAATAAAAGTAATTTAAATCAAAGCAAATACAAACAATTGAATTAAACAATTTAAAATCACGTCCTTAGACATCTCAAAATCTGGAAAGTAATTGATTTGATTTGATTTTCGAAGAGGGACTTCTCAGGCAATGAAACCGTGGTTGTAGAGCATGGTGTCTCTCTCATTCCTCTTCATTTAGATCTTTAAAATATACAGATTTCAGCCAGACCTGGAACCGTTGAAAAACACGACAATGTGCGATATTTAAATAAATTTTCGATAAGTGCGAAAAGTTCTGGACTTAAGGCCGGCCCTGCCAAGAAAATCTGAAATACCAGCAGTGGTCAGGGTCTGAATAAGGCTTTACAGAATTTATCAAAACTTTTACCTGAAAAAAGATTTCCCACACGACACTGAGAGGCAAAATTGGTAGGTGGTTAGGTCTTGAGGTGTGCCGAAAGTTATCGGGTTGTATAGCATGGGCAACAATTTTTGATTTTTAGTGTCTTCAATTAAAAACATTCTGATGTTCTTTAAACCGTTTTTCCGATGTATGGCCAATATATACGACATACGGTGTGCCCGACTTAGTACAAAAAGACATTTTGTGTACATTAATGCGAAGAATTGCACAATTAAAAGCACATTTGATTTTTTGTAGTTTTCTCTACTGTGAAATCACAAAAATTGAGCGAAAGGAGAAATGATTATATTTCTGACAAATAAACGTCCAAATGTGGATTACTTCTAACGATTGGAAGTTAGGTATATTATTATAACTAGTTTTATTTTCTTTAAAATCATTTTGTCTCGATACAATGCTGGAAATCAAGAAAAGATAAATTCACATATTAAACGTTATATTCTTCACGTTAATGTCTTTAAGGTGTCCTTTCTTACTAATTCGTTGATACTCTACAACTTTGCTCTGGTTTTCGAGATAAGAATAATAACTCCGCAGTCCATCACCAAGTAGCGCCATAGGCGGTTTCATTTAATAGTCATGACAACTTTACAATAAAAAGACATCATTTTTATTAATATAATACCAGCCATTTCAAACTTAAGTTGGTGGCAAGAGAATGCATACAGTATTGTACAGTGCACCACATTTTTACAAGGGATAACTATATGGGGCTACATGAGATACACAAGGATTTAATTTTAACATGGGATTAATTTTAAGAAAATTATTCTAATTGATAAATAAATCACATGAGTTGCAATTTTCCAACTGTTCAAAAGATGTCCGGAAGCATTTTCAGAAAGAATCACGTTTTGAGCACCAGCCTTGGCGATTTGGCGAAAGCGAGAACGTTCAGCTAGTCAAACGCCAATCATCGTTTTGTTTTGATTTTCAAATCCGAAATCATTTTAATCTGATAAAGCTTTGTTTTAAACTATGTTTTAATTGTAAACAAGGGTGAATAACATTTAGTCATATTATATTCTTTGCTTGATAACAATTACGGAAAAACAAATAAACAATAAACACGATCTCTTTGCAGAAGGAAGGGTTGCTATTCGCTAGGCATCTGACGTCACAAACAGGAAAGAGTGCATAGCATTGACTTCAACTCCGCGCCAATCGTTGTTCTGGCAATAAGGTGCTCAAAACGTGATTCTTTCTGAAAATGCTGTCCGGACCCGTATTCATGCTACGGATTACTCAGGATTTTCAATTTCGTTAAGCAATTTTAATTTAAACACAGTTATTCAATCGGTAAATGAATTATGCTAGATGTAAATTTTCCAAGTGGATAAAAGAAGTCCGGGCTAGGATTCGAACATGGAAAATTTACGTCTGTTACAATTCATTTATCGATTTAATAATCGTTTTATAAATTAATCTAAATTCGCAAGCAGCACTTTCTGCAATCCCATTTAATTAGCATTCAATTTATTCTGTTGAACTGATCCAAAATATCAAATCAGATTGTATTATCGGTTACAGTTATGGTTAGTTGTGTGAAATAGCCCGCCAGTATTAACCCAGGATAACTTAGTTGGAAGAGCATTGGCTGTTTCAGCCAATGCATCCCTACACTGTAAAAAAAATCTGCAAAGGTACTAAACCCTTTCTAGGAAACTGGGATTTCAAGAACTTTTCCTGTAACGGTAACAGCAAAAATTCAAGTTTCAGAATCGATTACATGAATTTTTCCTGTTATCGTTACATGAAAAGTTCTTGGAATCCCAGTTTCCTAGAAAATGTTTAGTACCTTCACAGATTTTTTTTACGTTGTAGTTCGAATCCTGGCCCCGAAATTTGGAAAATGTACGTCTGTTATGGAATTTTAACAGCAAACTTCTGAATTATTTACATTGTTTTAAGCGCAAACAGACTAATCTTTTGTAATCGCATTGCCCGCAATAGTGATTATCTTTTAACTGTTCTAATGTTTGGAAATTTATAAAAATCCAGTAAAAATAAGATGCATGAGTCAAGTGTTGTCACTTTAAAAGCGACGTGAGCCTTGTTGATGGACATGTTATTGCATTTTAATAGTGATATCAGTACCCTGCAAATTTCACTTATTATATTTAATTAATATGTATGTTTAAAAAAAATTTTGTTTACAATAGTACAAAGCAATTTGTTCTACATAAATTATTTCTATAAAGAAATTAGATTAAAATATTTATTTTTTCTGAATTTTTTCTTTGTTTCTTATATATCAGAAGTTATTTTTAATACTTACTATTGACGTATATGCAAAAATTTGAAATATGTATATAAAAAACTTTTCACTTCATTTTGATAAAATTCTTTGAAAAAATATAAATCAGCTTTGTTCAATTCATTTTTCCTTAAGGTATTTGCACACTTTCGGAAATGATTTTTTGAATTTTTTTGAAATTTTCACTTGTTATTCATTTTTAATAATGACATTTATTTTAAAAATTTAAAAATATATACATAAATTTTAATAATTAGCCAAAAATATTATTTAAAGAAAAAAATAGAAAAAAAATTATATTTCCGTGAAACATGATAACTCAAAGTTAAAACGGAGTATTGACATTTTGTAAATTGCATAATTAACAGAATAACCTTCTCTAGGTCTTAGACTGCACACATTATAAACGCAATTCAATCTCAGGTGATATGGCAGTTAAAGTACTAATGTAATGAAAAAATCACTAAATTGGTCTCAGGTTTATCACATATACCAGTGTAAATATAAAACTAGTTAATGTATTATCATGAGTAGTTTGTTTCCTGAAAAGTCTTTTATAAAAGAGGTAGAAAGAAATTCATGGCAATTAATGCATATTTTTATGTTTTAGTATGTTATGCGTGAAAAAATTAATTTTGAGAAAAAGCTAAACATAACTTTAAAACACAATTCAAAAGCTGTAAAAGATGTAATTTTAAACGGCAGTAACTCGGCTTCTATTTTAAAAACAGAAAATATAGCAGATTTCGACAGAAAAAGAGTTCAATTTTAATATTATTGCTAAAATGAAAAATAAATATTTTGATCAAAATTTACGTTTTAAAGGTGTTCGGATACCCTAAAAAATCTGTTTTAAAATTTTTAAATATTACAATTACCTTCATGTTAATTTTGTTGGCAAAAATCTAAATTTAAGGCTATCTTCTTTAACCTCTTCACTACTGGCGATTATTACAGTATTTTTAATTATTACTGAATTATTTCTTCTCTCGTTTGACTTCAGAACTAGATTTTTGTTTTATTTTCATTATCTCGAATCTTAGAATTCGAAACATATTATTCTTACATCGAAATTTCATTTATATTTGAGTATCATTAATAAAATGGGACAAAACTGATGTACCCATTTGGGTACTCAGGGACTGAAGAGGTTACAAGGTTACGTTCGCATCGTATATTATAAGAAGAGCACAGGGGTATTAGATATAATAGCAGACGATATTTATCTATTATTATTTATTTTTTATTTATGTAATTGTTTTTTGCAAACATTATACCTAATAATTAATAAGTCATATAAGGATAATATTTCCAAAAGCTTAATTAATTTTTCAGAGTAAGATAACTAAGCATTTAAACATATATATATACAAGAATGTTTTATTAAAATATGAAACGTCAGTTGCACCAGGTATTAGAGATATAACTAAAGCACTTTATATTTGTAAATCAATTATTTAAAGCTAAATAAAAGCTTCATTTAATTTTAAATATTTCCACAGAAAAAGAGATTAATTTAAAAAGTGCTATTTAAAATAACTCAATATTATATGTGGATTTACAGGACTGTAAATTTAATTAAATGAATACTCGCAATTATTAAACAACCGACAAGCAGTACAATATCGTAATTAAAAGCCCTTTGTCTGAACCAATTAAACTAAATAGATAAAAATATTTTTTAATTTAGATTTCCATTATACTAATTGATTTTTTTATGAATACGTATAAGTTTATGTAACAGTTCATTTCATAAAGCTCGTATTTATACGGAATGCTACTAACATATACTATTAATTAAATTTTGGAAAATAGATCCATACTGTCTTTCTGATTAGCTAGCTTATTATGTATTCAAATCGCTAAATGATATAAATATAGTATATTCTATAATATTGTAAGTGTTTTTAGTTTTTTGTAAAGTTTCGGCGAAATTATTTACAAAATAGCATGTAGTACAATTATGAATAATTCATTTCGTATGAAGGTATTTTGGCGATACATTTTTTTTTGTTTGTTTGTTTTGTATATGAATTTATTTCTAAATTTAGGAAATATATATATTTAAATATAGGCATAAATATTTTTTTACAATGCAGAGCCTTTTTGTCTGACAGCACAGGTAAATCTATTCATAATTAATTCAACAACTGCACATTTCATTTTTATTTATTTATTTCATACATTTGGTATTAGGGAATAAATTTTCAGTTGTATGAAGGATATAAAGCTGAAGGAGTTTTTTTCAAAAATGTATCTAGAAACATAAGTACCAAACGATTCTGATTATTATTTGTGTAGATAATATTCTAATACTTAAGACTATTAGGTTAACTTTTGTACATTATTTTTTAGAGGTGTTAGAATTTTAAATTTTCATTATGTTTTACTCTTTTTTAAACTATATTTTGCGAAAATTTAACGTTCAATTTAGATCCTATAAAGAAAAATGTATTTTATAAATGTCACAAAATTATAATAAGCTATTTGATAAAATTATATTATAATGTAACCTGTTGGCGATAAAATATATATTTCTTAGAATATTCAAAAGGATAATCCCCAGAATACCCTTGCAACATTTTTAGGTAAGATGCATTAAACTTCATCATACGATATTTGATGATTTTATTTCGTGACAAAAGTTTTATACATTAAGATTTTTTTAGTCATATATACTTAACAAATAATGATATTTAAAAATTAAAATATTTATGTTTGTTTATATTTTATTGAATAAATATATTTGATCTTTGTACTTGACATCAGGAGCCCTCATATAAGTCATAGTAAATATACAACGACGAGATAGCAAACTAATTTACGAAGAATTTACGAAGAATTGCAATCGGCAGCAGCATAAAGAGTGTGAAACAAATTAGATGGAGTCTACCCGCAATCCACCAATGTCTTAATCGATTGGCGGTGTGTTGCCTTAAGAACTTGGTCACGGGGGGCTCTTTAAATTTAAAATAACCAAAAATAAATAAATAAATAAATAAATGAAGATATAAATGAAACGCTTTACAAATGTCATTAGCCGTTATTAGCCAGACTGATGTAGGCCGAAAACCTCCTGTTAAAATTTTCTGTGTTCTTTTGTTTGTGACGTATACAAAGTTTTGTTGTTTAATAACATTTCTATACGCTGTCGCCTACGATGTATTTATGATTCAATTAAACATCCGTATATTTGAAATTCAATTATTTCGTGAATATTTAAAGATTTTCTTTATTTCTAGCACTTAAAATGCACAAAAGATGAACACCAAAACGTCTATAATGAGCAGTCTATTCTTTAATATTCCCTACATTGCTTTTGTTTAGACAAATTAGAGTTTCATTTATGTAATCATATAAACAAACGAGACTTAATTAATATGTATCTTCAGTTTATCTGGATTTAAGAAATAATTATAATTTCCATTTTGAAATTAGTTTCTCTTTTGTTTCATTTGCTATCTTGAAAACGGTATATGTGCAATCAACAGTTCAATTAATGTTTCCTCTGTTTTTAATTAGTGTTGCCATTTTTCAATTTTATACAATTTATTGAATTTAAATCGACGCTTTTTGTTTGGATAACTAATGAAAGTCGTTTAAAGAAAATCCCAATGTAGACTCAAATTCATACAACCTATAAATGTAATGATAAATTCTTCCGTATTTCAATTGTGTTAAGTATTTTAATTTAATAAATATTTTTGCTATAAAATTAATTTGTATGAACAATAATTCATAGAAATATGCAAAATTATTTCTATAAACAGGTTTTACTCATAAAAAATCTTTAATAATATATTTATTATGCGGATACTTATTTAATTTTCTGTCCAGATAATTTTGTATTTAAAAATTTAATTAAAAAATATGATACGATTGGTTTTTAAAATGCTTAGCAATAATTTTTGTGCCGAAAATAAAGTAAGGTATCCTGGGGTAATAACGCCGCGTTAAGGTTCTACCAATTTTCACGGCTTAGTTTTAGATTGTAATTTTCAAACAAATATAGGATCTGATACAGCAACTCATTGACTATCTATATAAAATAAAATAATTTAACACATATGTATTCATAAAATGTCATGGCGTTTTTTCTTGACCCATGCTATTTGGCGTTATTACCCACCTATATGGGTAATAACGCCATGCAAACAAAACTATGAAATAAGATGGAATAATTGCATGTAGATAGCCCAATTCTAAAAGTACAAACTCTACAAACTTAGAAATTGAAAAATTGCATTCTAAGCTATTGAAAATGTTCAATTTTTTGTGAAAGTGTGCGAAAAATAATGGTGTGGTGTGGGAGGGGGGGATGAGGCAAAAGAATTTCAGACCGTGAGCTTCTTTTTGTTTAAAAAGGACCGTTTAAATAGAAATATGAGAAACATTGCACAGTTTTAACTGTGTTTACTGTGTTTATTTGAATCAGTATTTAGGATGTAGCTCGGCCACTGTAGGGAATCAACCGGGGTATTAATGTCAAGATTGGCATTATTACCCCGATATAGTTATTGCGCAGTAAATTTTAAATTACAAATTATCTCGAGAAGATATCCAAAATCTTCAACAACATTTTAAAAGTACGTGAAATGCACTACAAATTTATGTAATTAACAAAGTCTTTCCGGATAAAAACATAGTCTTCACATCACAAAACGTATCTCGCAAATTTTAGATAAAACGTTAATTTCAGTTGTTTGTAAAAACAATAAGACCTAAAAATGAAACAAATTAACTTCAAGCTGTTTTTTGCGATTTATATGACTCAAAACCCTTCTGCGCAGAGTACATGGGTGTCATTTACCTGATTATTTCATAATTATGCAAAATATAAGCACATGGCGTTATTACCCCGCATGGCGTTATTACCCCAGGGTACCTTATTAAAATTATTGCTATTAGCTGCGAACTTTATCTGATTCGATTTAATTGTTATTTTAGTCAGTTATATAACCATTATTACTTATTATATCTAATACATAAATTAATTATAAATCATAAATAATTAGACATTACTATTTAATGACACATATTTTCTTTTCGTACTAGGTATATGCAAATATATATATATATATATATATATGTATATATATATATATATATGAAATAATAAGACGAATTTCTGTAATAATGTATCATTTCTCGTGAAATACCATCTTTGTTATAAGAATAAATATTTTCCTTTGAGAATAATAAACAGGCTCAGCAGTCGTCGTTGAAAACCATGGATTTGTGTTCGTTTGGGGTTTTCTCCAATAAAAGACAAGACAATCAGTTTCTAATATTTATTATTTAGAGCACGAACATAAGTTACTCCACAGATCACCATTCCACACAAATTAACACTAGACAACTTGCACTTAAGACTGCATCTTCTCGACGTTCGAAATTATGCCAAGATGAGACGAGCCTCCTAACATTTGAAAGATTAGCTGCATTCTGACGCTCCCTTCTCCCAAAATGAGTCTCCCAAATTCCAAAACAAAACTAGCTCCTCCCCTTTTCCACGTAAGAAATTTAAAGACCCATTAGGAATATTTTCAACGCAAAGAAAACCCAACTCACCATCTTCTATTGGTAGATGGGCGTGACTCCTTGTAGGAACTTACTACCTAACCGCGTATTAGCACAACCCGCTCACACGCAAATGCGCATGAACATCCTCCAGCAGACGATTAATTAAATTATAAAACAAAATTAAAGTCTCGATAAATATTCCAAAAAGGAAAATGAACCTGTGTACTGAAAGAAATATTTCGCAATAACATTCCCGCTCTTTTTAAGAAAATAATCAATATATTATTAATAAGTTAAATAAAATAAGATAAAAGAACTTTTGCTCTTAAAACATTAATCCATTACGAAAACTGAGAATAAAAGTATGTTCCATAAACTTTAGAATTAAAACTCAGGGCGGGCAAAATGGCGCAAAAATTGTTTATTTATTACATATATATAAATTTAAAATGCGTTGATTTTTAAAGAGCTTAATGATATCTTTCTTAAAATATATTTACTATTATAATGGCAAGAACAGTTTATTTTTATGCTTCTATTTATTTTATATTATTCTACAATGTATGTAATTGTTTTAAAAAATATATATCATGATCAAGCATTATTCTGCTTCAATATATGTTTCTATAACGGTTTTTTAAAGTACTGTTTGATACATTCACAAATTTTTCACAATTTGGAATTTAAGCTATTTAAAAAGATAACCATTAGATTATAACTGTTTCTAAGTGCATGCATTCTAATGCACGCATACGTGTATTTCCAAACTATTAGTGGATGAAAAAATTTCTTTTCCCCTGAAATTCTAGTACACCAGATAAAATTTCAAGGTCATTACCTTCAAATTAATTGTATTTTATCAGATATATTTTTTCATATAAGAACATGTAATGGATTGCTTTATACAATTGCCTATGATACGGCAAAAAAAAATATGCACCCTACCAAAGAACCTGTAAAAACAAGACAGTGTCGACATACGAGAAATAAAATTTCTTTGGTTAAAAGGAATGAGATTAAAACTTATTCAAGCTGCCATTAAAGCAGAGCATGTTTTCAGATATTTTCCACTGAGAGAATGTAGGTTTGGTATGTTGTCCGAGATAAATATTCATAATTTACACCCCTTCCACATCTGATAACCGCAAACTAATTAAAAAGAATATCAACTGGCTGATAATATAGGTGCTGATTCCCTACATTTTTATGGAGCCAGTGGCTCATAAACCCAAATAATTCAGTTGCCACGGTACCCTTACAAAAACATTTTTTTAGAATTCTATAGAAAATGTTTTATAAAATCTTATAGAATTATGGCAGATTTCTATACAATTTTTAAAAAGCTATAGAAATATCTGCAAAGCCGAAATGTCTATTACACTTCTATTAAACACTTTCTCTCTACAGGCGCTTTATTAAACTTCTAGAGCTATTTCTATTAAAATTCTACAGCTATTTCTTTTAAAATTTTACTACTACTTCTACAGAATTTAAGCTAGATTACAGAAATACGGGCGATAATTCTATAGGAATTAAAGTTCGTAAAGACGTTTTCTTAAAGGTTCGAAAAACGCGATTTTAGTTAGTTGATCGTGAAAAAAACATGCAATTTTGGTTAAACCATAGTAAAAAAAAATCACGATTTTCGACAGAGGATAGCGAAAAAACGTCCTACTTTCGTCAAAAAGTAACGGAAAAAAAACAACCATCGTGGAACGAAACAACGTGGACCCTTGTCAACTTTGTTGGAATGTGTTAAAAATATCCCAAAGTACTCCTTGAAATTTATACACATAAAATTGTTTACAAATCATATTATGTATAATTATAATGAAAATATTGATAATGAATCTTTATAAAATGTTGTATATATTAAAGATTTTCAAACTTTCTTGCAATTCAAAATCAAACAAACGATATTACAATACACACATTAATAACAACATGCTGCAAAAATATGCTTGTATTGCTTAATAAACATGATCATCAACTAACCGAGGTACATTTTTTTTTCATTTAATTAAAAGTAGCAGGAATCCATAAAAACCAGGCTACGTGAAACGGACAGTTCATTAAAGTTGTGTAGATTCATAAAATAACAATAGAAGTAAACAGAAATCTAATTTGAAAATTGAAATTACAATAACTAGCTAAATAAAGTGCATCTTAATTAAATTTTTGTATTTTCTCAAAATTTTGTGAATGCAAGTTTGCATTTAATTAGATGAAAAAGTAGCATTATTCTGTATTTCAGAATGAGTCTTTAAAAAAATAATGTTGGAATTCGTCTTTTGCATTGCGAAATTATTAAAATTAAGGAAAAATTTGAACTTAACTTTGGAATAATCGAATTACAAATAAATTGTTGTCTGATTCAATTTTTACATATTTGATATAAGCGAAATGTTTCGCGTTGTTGCATATTTTGTTTTAAATAAAATCTGTCAAATTGGTTATTTGTCTTATTTTTTATTTATTTATTTTTTAATTTAATCATAGGTATACTTTTGAAAAATTTGATTAGGACATTCAAAAAGATTTTAGTGCAATTAAGTTGACTTTTTCAGATGCTTAAAAAATAAATATAATAGAAAAAATAGTTTGGATTACTGGTAAATAAAAGTCCACAAATGCATGGAGATCTTTTCAATCGCACATATCAGAGTGAGAAATCATTTGGTTAAATATATATTTTAGTTCACATCCCTAGATTATCGAAAGAGGATTGCCAGTAGACAAGGGATTCTTAAAAAGTCATAGGCAAATTTTGGCACAGCAATCGCAACGAACAATATTCAAATAAGAGAATACAATGGTATAATGTACTTATGCCAAATAAATATAAATTGTGCCGCAATCCTAGATTATCGAAAGAGGATTGCCAGTAGACATGGGATTCTTGAAAAGTCATAGGCAAATTTTGGAGGTGTCTCAGCAATCGCAACGAACAATATTCAAGTAAGAGAATACAATGGTATAATGTACTTCCACTTATGCCAAATAAATATAAATTGTGCCGCAATCCAATCTGAAAATATATTGGTATAGCCCGGCATATGAGGTATATAACTTATATATAACGAATAACATGGAAGAAATAGTTAAATTTCAAAGCGGGCATGAAAATTTTAAAACGCACATTCCACAAATTATCAGCCAAAGACAGTAATGTACTCGGTTTATTTTGTGTGTCCTGTAAATGAATAAAAAATTCTATGAATGCGCTGTTATAATTTAATCGTAGTGAATATCAGTGATATATCAGTTTCAATGTATTTGAAGTAGCGTAATCTCATTAAAATACTCTTCAAACGATTTTTTCCCATATACCATAATGTAATGGAATTCTTTGGAGTGAACCTGTAAATGAATCTGTTAGCATAATTTAAGCAATCAAGCAGATATTTAGATGACATATAACCAGAGCTGTGAAGTCTACGGCTTTTTGGATACAAGTCTGTTATTTGAGAAATGTTTCGTTATTTAATTAGAACATTTGTGAGTTTTGTGTGTTTATTCATTTACAGGACACACAAAATAAACCTAGTGCATTACTGTCTTTGGCTGATAATTTCTGGAATGTGCGTTTTAAAATTTTGATGCCCGCTTTGAAATTTAACTATTTCTTGCATGTTATTCGTTATATACAAGTTATATACCTCATATGCCGGGCTATACCAATATATTTTCAGATTGGATTGCGGCACAATTTATATTTATTTGGCATAAGTGGAAGTACATTATACCATTGTATTCTCTTACTTGAATATTGTTCGTTGCGATTGCTGAGACACCTCCAAAATTTGCCTATGACTTTTCAAGAATCCCATGTCTACTGGCAATCCTCTTTCGATAATCTAGGGATGTGAACTAAAAAATATATTTAACCAAATGATTTCTCACTCTGATATGTGTGGTTGAAAAGATCTCCATGCATTTGTAGACTTTTATTTACCAGTAATCCAAACTATTTTTTCTATTATATTTATTTTTTTAAGCATCTGAAAAAGTCAACTTAATTGCACTAAAAAATGTTTGAATGTCATAATCAAATTTTTCAAAAGTATACCTATGATTAAATTAAAAAAATACTAAATAAAAAATGAGACAAATAACCAATTTGACAGATTTTATTCGTGATATGAAACATGTGTGATATGAAACGTTTTATGTGTAAATATGTTTTATGTGTGATATGAAACAACACCGCACTATAGTCCAAAGAGTTTCCACGTTTTCTTTAGTAAGGCAGTATGTAATGATAATGTGTTCGAACATAATGAACATCTATTTAAACTCTAACTAGAACAGCATCGTAAATAATGTTTGAATAAATATGCGACAATTTTTGTTAAAATATCTTTATAACAATTATTACAAGTGTGATAAATTTTCGTATTATATTGTTGTGGCTTTGGAGTTATTTATGACGCCGTCTATCATAAAGATGGATAGATAGGTTTAAAAGTAAGAGCCCTACACAGTGGCGCAGCCAATGGGATGGTTTTGGGGTTAAAACCCCTCCCAGAGCTAATAATGATCACTATAAGTGCCACTTATATGAATCAAAACCAAACTTAATATTTAAATGTTTTGGCGCATTTCGGAATCCGCTGCTTTATTGAATCAGATTTTATTTAATAGGGTGATTCAATTAAATGGCAAAAATTCAACTTAAAATTGTCAAAGTGTACATTACATAAATTAGTTGAGTAAAATTTTTTTTTTGACCTAAATCTCTTTTCTGAGATGCATTATGCTAAAAAAACGATGATTTCCTGCCACACAGATGCTCTTTGAGTTTAATTATTATACAGTGAATATTCTAATTAGTACTGATTCTATTAACTGGTGATTCAAATAACCGGCAATCACCTTTATCAGAAACTCACCCCCCCCCCCCTTGAACCGAATTCTCGCTGCGCCACTGGCCCTACATGGGTGTCTTTCTAAGCGAACATGATCCGTATATAAGCAAGGATATCTACAGTTAATAGAAAAACACGAAAGAAATCCGGACGACTAGACCAATGAGCGCTATTTGGTTCGAAATCAGCTTTTAGAGCAGAATCTCCAGGCCACTACTGGATCTATTGCTTTAAAAAATTATGTATTTGACCTGTAAAAAATGTTAACCCGGTAATTGTTATTTATTCTTTAATAAACTGTTTATTTACTTTTTTTTCTTTTATAAAATGATATAAAATGTTTTATTCTATAATTATGAATTAAACTTTTTTTATTTATTATTATTTCATTTTTTTAAATAATAGAAAAGAGGTAAAAAAGTATGTATGTAACTGATATTGATATTGAAAACGAAGTTTTCTCCAAATAGACATCAGAAAAAAAATCACACCAATGTGCTGCGTATATGACATCTGTGCCGATAAATTAAGCACTCAGCATTTTTATGCAAATTTGGCGCATCGCTAAATATTGCATCCGTGGCATTTTTTCGTATTTCATTAATTTCATTAAAAATATATTTAATAATATAACCATTTCATTCATTTCATTTATAATAACATAACTTTAATTTGAAATTGAAAGGTTTAAAACTCAAGATTTTTGTTTATTTTTTAAGCCAATAGAATAATAAAACAAAACAATAATAACGATATTTTGAAGCTCCATAATTGCAGCGGAAGAATAAAACGGAAATAAACTTAATTTAACACGGCCATGAGGCTTTTATTTTGGGCATCGCCATTAAACAATTAACAAATAACTGCGATCTTTATGCCACATACGTAGCGTAATATATGTATACATTTCAAACCAATTATTTACCTTTATATCCTTTATTGTACTAATATAAATTTAGAATAATGTTATTAATAAAGTAATTAAAGAAATTTTATTATCAAAATACATTTATTATAAATGATTCTCTATGAATAACTACACATTTTTTTAAGTAAACAATATCACTGATAGATATTTTTTCGATATAATCTTTAAGAACATGGTACCGAAAATAATATATTGGTATTATTTAGTAATTTGAATAAATAATAGACAACACTAATAAGTAAAGAAACGAGATCTTCATTCAAAAAATTAAACTGAAGTCATAGCATATTAGTAGCATTAATAAAAATATGGATTTTTTGAAATGAAGTATTCCATAAAAATATATGGATTCACAAGATAACTATAGTTATAAGATGAAAAGTAAGTCAAAAACAGGAATGTTTCTAATTAGTTTAATTAGGATGAAGAAAAGTTCTTCTTAATTATTAAAATTAACTGTTTGTCGGCAATTTCGTAATTGCAAGTTTTCATTCAATTAAACATGAAGCCTTGCAAATAAATATATACGAATTCATCCTTTTAAACAACAATTTTAGAATTTATCTTTTGTGCTGCGGAAGTACTTTAAATTAAGCGAAACTTTTGTTAAACTTTGAAGTAATTGAATTACAAATATACAGTTCTTTAATTAATTCTCAAACAGCTGGTATAGAAATACGCGGAATTGCACATTTCAAATTTTAGTGAACTTTTTTTTTTTGATATACCTACTTAAATTCTTACATACTGTTTTATGTACCTGGTTAAATTCTTACATTTCTTGCTTTAAATTATTGTTTCTTTAAACCTACATTACTACATCTGTTTTTTTTTGTTTGTTTTGTTTTTTTGCTTTTTTAACTTATATTCTTTAATGATTATGAGAGATCGGGCTAGTTGGCTCAGGGGTAAGTAGGCACAGTCTTCATAATTTGTCTGTATATGGATAAATGACACACCCAGTCGCAGAGTATCTTTTTTCTTGCTTTCTACAATCCTCATTGTGCAGGGTGGGGCATAAAGATCTCCCCATTTTAAGAGGTCAATAAAAATATATCGCACATTGAAAGCAAATATTTTATGTAAATTCTGAAAGAATATTGTTTGCCATTTATTAATTTTTACATCTGTAATTTTCGCTATTAATTTTGCGGTTTTGTTGCACGAAATATGATATCGTCACATGCAGCAGCTTGTAACTTTTTCCTGTGGGGTTACCTGAAGGCTAAAGTTTACATACAAGTCCTAAGACACTCGACGGACTAAAAGATGCTATTTGATTTGAAATTGCAGCAATTCTTCCAGCAATGATGGAAAAAATTATGCTGAATTTCCGGGATAGACTTCACAAGTGTATAGAAGTCGAAGGAAAACATTCAGGCGATATCATTCTTCGTACAAGGAAACCTCGAAATTAATAGAAAAAATTGTTACAGTTTGTAAAAATTAATAAATGGCAAACATTATTCTTTCCGAATGTAAACATAATTTTTTTCCAATGTCTTACAGATTTTTACTGGCCTCTTAAAATGGGGAGATACTTATGCCCCACCCTGTAGTTTTCCAGCATTACTCATGTGCAGTGAACATTTATTACTACTTTTCTTCTTTTCTTTCTTTCATTCTTAAGTAATTTGTTGTTGCTTCATTATTTTTCTAATTTCTGATGCATAACATAAAATTGGCTATTTAACATTTTGTTTCATAGTGCATGAATAACGCTACCTATTCCATATGATATTTACTTGATATTTTTACGTTTAATGGTTACATTTCCAAATTTGTGAAGAAATTTGCAATGGGGCTATAGGCATATTGAATACGGGGCAAGTTTTCTCAGTGCGCCAATTAACCCCGTAACATTGTTAAATAATATTTTCTGCTATTTTATCCCGTTTGATAATTATATATAAGTATATATATATATATATATATATATATATATATATTACGGAAAACATTCGTAATTATATGTACAAAAAAAATTGAATAAGTCAATAGATTGAGGAATAATATTAGAAATGATGAGGAAGCTGTATTATTTAATGGACGATCTATTAGGCAACCCGTTATAGTTTTTAATATTCCGTTATAAAGTCTGACCCGATATTTTCAAATTAGGACAAATGAAGTAAACCACTTAATTGATTTTCCCGTACATCGTACGGGCAAAAGGAGTTTGCTTGATCTAGCATTAAAGATTTTAACCCCACTAGTTTTTTAAATGCAATTTCATACTATTTAATAACAGAAATATTTAGAATAAATATTACGAATATTTTATCATAAAAAATGGTGTTTATTCCATATTTTCTATTTATTTGACGTAAAAAAAAGAATGACTTAAGTGGTTAAAGGGGTGATGATGTTCATAAGTCATCCATGACTGGCAAGAAACAGGATGTTCAAAATATTCAGTATCAACTTTTTCGGTTTTATCTCAAGCAGTCATTGGTGTTCATCTGGTTTCAGTTTTGGATATTGTATAATTGTATTCTGAGTATGTTAGACTAATAATAATAAAACTGAAGTAAGAAAAATCATGCGTTAAGCATGCATTCTGAAGCGCTTTCCAACATTTCTTAAAATCTTTAAAAAAATTTCGTTATTTAGGGAAATAAGTTGTTACTTTCCATAGCCAAATACGTATTCCAATACTTTTGAACAGCCCTGTATTTGATCTGTCTGTTGATATGTATACTATATAATGGGAAAATTTAGTTTAGCAAGAAAACGCCTAACTGATTGAAATTTTTCTTTCGGCAGTTCACACTAATAGATGTAGTTTTCCTAGTACCTTTATTACATGCCAGTATTTTGCTAAAATGTATTTCAAACAAAAACACTCTTAAAAGTACTTAAATCACATTTTCAGTAATTACCATTCATGGGTGACCCTGTATCCAATTCTTTGCGTGAACCTGTATATCATTTTATGTGTTACAAACATTTCGTAGTAAACTTAAAACTGCAAAGTAAAAATGCTATTTAAAAACCATCTTTAAATAAATTACTCTCATATTCAGTAACCTTAAAGAGCTTTTTTGTGTAATGTTCCATATCAACTACAGCATTTATACGCACCATATAACATATACATATTTTGTGAAACTTAAAAATGTATATCATGTTTTCTTTAATGCATTTCATACATTCATCAGCCATCATCGATAATGTATAGTATTTCAGACAAAATATACTATTTGAAATCTTTTTGTCTCCCTGTAAATACTATGCATTTCATATTGTGAGTGAAATATTAAGCTTCAGTGTATTAGCATATCAATTTTATTGTATATGAAATATTTTAACATATAAATATTTCGCAAACAATAACCCCCATTATTATTGTGTATGCATATTTTACAGAATGCATATTTTAGTGCACTTCTAAAATTCATATAAATTTGAATATGTTTGGTAGGGTTAACATCTTTAAAATTCATTTGAAACGATTTTTTCCCGTAGGTCATAATGTAAAGGGTAACTTTTTTACTATCTCTGTAAACGAACTACTCATGATGGGAACTTCATTTTTAATAGGGTTCGTTCTAGGGTAATTGTCAATAACATCTAAAATTTTCATGTCAATCCGAGGATATTTACGGGAGTTAGATCGCGGACAGACGGACAGACAATCCGATTGCTTAAACACTTTTCAACATTGTTGGAAAGTATTAAAAACAAGATAACGAAATAAACTGGGGAAAAAAGCCGAGGCAAAATTTAGCCATATGGATATTGGTAGATTCATCAGATCTGAAGGCATTGAAAGAGGGAAAGTAAGCTTTAGAAAGAAAAAAAGACGAAGTACAAAAAAGAAGACAAAAAAGTCAACATAAAAAGTCGGACAAAGTTAAACAGATAATAAGGAAAACCTTATTTCCACCTATAATTAAAGGAAACTTATTATTACTTGCTATGAATCTTGTAAATACCTCAAATGACGAGGAATCTTAATATCTGTGTGATTTTAGGAACAGCAAACACAGATATGTGCTCAAAGTATGTAGTCAAACAAAAAGCGTGTGCGATGGGATGTTTGGCACATGTTGTCTGCACAGACGAAGAGACTCGATTTTATATCTGTGACAACCGTAACTCTGATGCTGATGTTTTATTCATTATTTTTATGTCTGTATACTTCAGAATCTACATTGTACGGGGATAATTCCTGTACTCAAACTTGCTAACAGGGTTTTCGCTGTCGCTCGCCATTGCGCCAAATTGCGACTAAATTCATCATTTGGCGAGTAAACAAGCGATTAGATTCGCCAAATTGCTAGTGCACAATTTTTCATTTTTCTCGTTTTTCATACATATGCATAATGCATATATATATATATATTTAATATATTTATAGCGGATAGTTGAAATTGGATTAATAACAATCATTGTTTCAGTTATAAAAACTTAAATTATTTTAGAATACATTGAAAAAAAAGAGGGGTGGTACATTAAAGGATTAAAGATAATTTTTTTGTGCTACACAGGGAATCTATTTTGCAAATACTTTTTCATTTGGCGAATGTTTTTATTTTTAATTAGCCAAATCACTAACATTGGTCAAATGTCAACGAGAACACTGCTTGCTAGTAGTAATAAAATTGATTATTCTTAACAGCGTGTCTTATTTTAGCTTCAACTATCTTTTTATAAAGCCTGCGCAAACTTACAGGGTAGGTATGGGCAACCTGCCACGCGATTTCGTAGGTAGCACACATTTTCCCTCTTACTTTAAAAGTCATCTGAACATAAACTACAAAAACTACAAACTTAAAAATCCAGGTATTTGTAGCCGAATGTCTGTGCTTTAAAAGCGCAGTTAAATATTGTTAAAAAACATAAATAAAAATAATAACAATTAATAACTAAAAATTGTGCCTAATTGCCTTGGTTTTCCCTACATCTTATGCAATCTGGTGTGATATTGCTCATAGAAATTTTCTTATTCCATACTCATTTGGGGAGCTTTTGAGCTCTAATTCGAAGAGGTAATCTCTCGTAAATTCGAAATCGGATAAATCGAATCTTCGTTTAATTCGAATTAAACTTGAAGTTCCAAAATTTTCAATAGCAGAATAGCGCTAAAAACTTTTATATATTCGAACACATTTTTTCTTGATTTCGTTATTTCGAACTAACGAGGGTCCGATTTATTATTTTTCCTTATTTTCTCTCGGACATCAGATCCTTGAAATAAATTTCGTTCTTTCATTTTGTGAATATTGTTCTGAACAAGTATAGATCTAGTCCCATGCATTTGATATTCGCCTTTTTTAGTGTCATATTTGTCCATCAATGGCACCTCCACGCCATCTTCTTTTGTGCTTGTTCCTAATCTCTTAACTAGATTATTTATTTATATCTTTTAACTTAATATTAAGCCATATTCTAAGGATAATGTCCGAAATATATTTAAAAAATACTATAACATTAATTTCTCTGAAATAGTACCTTATTAAACATGTTTTCCTCTCTTACATTCTATAATTCGAACTCTGGATAATTAGAACATTTCTTGTGGTCCCGACGAGATGGAATTAACGAGATGTGACTATATTTAAATGTGTTGAAAATGTGTTGTGCCGTGACGCAAAACACGGTCCTTACGGGTCCTCAAATTTCTTTACAAAAATTCTCTTCGTACCAGTATTTTCCTATAGATAAAATATCTCCTTAAATAAGATGAAGTTTTGTGCGTTTGAACAATAATCCTCCTTTCTTATCAAAATAAATAAACAAATAAAAATAAATAAATAAATAAAAATACTGATTTTTCATCTGGAAAATAACGGTATCTATAAGAATCCTCCAAAAGCTTAATTTTATTTTGGAAAAATATTCCAAACAAAAACTAATATATTAAATTTATTAATTTTATAGAAATAAAAATGTGTTTCATGTGTCATTAACTGTAGTAATTAAGGCAGTGTTGTAATTAATAACGAAAATTATTAAATTTACATCTATTTATTTGAAAACACACTTAAATATGAAAATCTAAAAAATTGTTAAGTGCATTATTAAAGCATGAAAGAAATAAAAATTATTATTCATAGAAATATCTATCTAACAATTTTTTTTGTTGTTCATAAACACATTTATGAGATTTAATTTTATTTAATAAGTTTGTGACGGTACACTCATGCTGGGTGTCATTTGTCACGTTATATGCAGACATACTCATTAATTTAGGTTAAAACAACACAGTTTATTGAAATGATAAGGGCTAAAGGAAAGTGGAGCAAGTCTCTAATTTACTCACTGAGAACACTATGAAAAGCTAAATCATACTCACAAGCTTCGGTCTAGCTCAGTCGGGGCACCGTCTAACACTTGACACTATTTCCTGGCTGATCTACTAAACAAATCTTAATTTCACAGCCCGTGGCTGTGGATATTCCTTTATTTCTCAAATAATCAAAACTAAACTTTCTTACCAAGGCCGAATCTTTAATCCACTATCTGAACTCCTTTTCGCTTTACTGGAGGCCGTAGCTATTCTCTAATCGTCAGCACCTTACTAAACAATCATCAACTTCGTTGTCCAATGGCGGAACACACAGACGCTGGCTGCTGGCTACTACCAGAAACACACAGACGCTGGCTGCTGGCTGAGGCCAGAAACACACACAGACCACAAACTCACACCCGAGCTTTTATACGCGACAAACTGAGATACTTCTCATTAACATAATACTAATAACCGCAAGCTAACTGCGGAATTCGAAAGAGCACACACACTCTAGAAAGTTAAAGTAAAAGAGAGGATAGATGTCACTTTTACGCCTACAAAATGTTAAATTATTGACGTCACGATCTCAGAAACACTAGAGTGCCTTTATGACTAAAGGTCACTCCCTCACAACCCCCCCTCGAACTCCGCAGAGAAAAAGGGCTGGGCTAAATGCATGCCCAGAACTTTTTCTTGTTATAAATTTAGAGCCGTAATAAAACACAGTGATGGGTGAAATTTAACGCCGAAACATAACTTTTAAAATATTAACTTTAACCCATCACAACCAAAAAAAACTCAGTTTGCCTCAAATAATCACATATTCAATCCAATCATTCTTCTATCTTACAAATAGCCTCCGTAAAACTTCCAAAAACTCGTAAAACTTTCAAAACTAATTACTTCTTCTCTCAAAACAACCCACTCCACTGGGAGTGCTAAATTTTCTCAAAACACTAACCTTCCGAAATTTTCCTCAATATTGCAATGCAACTATAACTTTACCCAAAAATTCCTCCATAACTTTTAATATACTAGAATTCGCACCAAGTCCAAAAAACCCAATGCGCAAAAACTTTCCTCATCCAAATTCATCTAGAATTACAATTACTTCCTACTAAAATAATTCTGCTACTACGTAATACCTACATCCCCATTAGCCAATGAACTAACTCCCAAACTTCTTCAGACTTAACTCCACTTGAACAATAATTGGGGCACATACGTACAGCGGCATATCGCTGTGCTTATGCAACAATCAAAAAATATCAAAAATTTACAAAATGACGTCATCAATCTCTTCATCTGTATTAACTAAAAGAAAAATAGCAGAATCAATACATAACAAAAAGTATACTTCCCTGCAAGAAAATCACATTAACATTCAATTTTAATACAATACAATTTCAAATTCAAATGCAGCTTAAAACTTCGCAACTTGCGGAAACCATTCTCAACTAAAGTACAAAACGCATCTCATAAAACACGAACGATAAGAAGAAAGTTAATGCATTAAATGTTAGTATAAGAGATAGAAACGCGTGTCAAGGACTTCTTGACCGCAAAACACGTGCGCGCCTGAACCGCGGCGCGTGTACAAAATAACCCAAATTACTATCTGTACTTTCTGAAAATTTAAACATACATTAACATACATTTTATAACACATGAACAATATAACAATATAATAACATTTTAACAAATAACATAACAATTTAACAATAGATCCAGAATTTCTAAAAGCAGTTAAGACCAAAATTTCCAACATACATAAAACTAACAATTTTGCAAACAAATTTTGAACACAATTAAGCACTAAACGTGAGTCCGTCAAAAAATTCCAAAAACGGCCAAAAGTACAAAACAGTCTCTCTGCTTTCTATTCCTTCACATTGCTACCACATATATGCACTCTAATAGAAATTTAATAAAGAACATTATCACCCAATCATAGAGACGATTCGCTGCTGGCAGGCTTCATACTGCAAGATGGCTTTCTCCTCCTGTCCCAGAAGGCTTGTACGAAGGATCTCTTGTCATCAGAACTGTACGGTGACGCCACAGTTGACTGTCGTGCCTGCAGCCTGGTTCTGAATGGATGCCGTGGGATACTTGTAGGTTCCACTCGACGACTCTGCTCCGGCCGGTTCGCTGGGTTCACTCCATGGCGAGGCTCACACTGTTGTTGCCGGTAATCTGAGAGTTGCCTCCTCTTTCTAGACGCACCCGAAGTTACCGAAGATCCTAGGCCACGTTTCTTTCCGGACCTATGTAGTTTCTTGTTAGGCAAAGATTCGGCATTTAAAGTTCGCTTAACAGTTTTACGAGTGTCCAAACGAAATCTTTTCTGGGGATTAATCACTGAAGATGGTGAACTATTAGTTAATTTATGCTTGTGAGGTTGTTGTCTAATAGATGGAGGAACTGGACAATTTATAATTTTTTGTCTTTTATGACACACAGAGTCCGATGTATTTGACACAGTTCTCTTATTTTTATTATACTTTGCTCTCGGATTGCTAGGCTTTCGACTTTCAATAACAGTCTTTGGAGCTGTTTGACCAAATTTTCTTCTTGAATATTGATGAAAAGAATTAGACGAAGAAGTGCTGGACTCGGGACACTCATTGGATCGGGAATTTCGCGAAACACCACTCGACATATGAGAACCTTCACTACCATTTTCTCTAAACTTATACACTCTAACCTGATCCAGATTAACAGTCATTCTTTCACCATTGACATCAACAACCAAATTATTATTTCGAACTTCTAAAACCTCGAACGGACCTACAAACTTCGGACCAAACTTAGCTACTCTCTTTTGACGACTTGAACTTAACCAATGCTTTTCTACTAACACAAAATCTCCAACTTTCACTTCTAACTCCCTTCTACCCATATTATAATACTGAGCTTGTTTTTCTTGCGCTTTTCCCATTTGAACCTGAGCTTCCTTAACCAACCTCTCAATATCCTGACACATGTACTGACTTTCCGCATCTGACACCATAACTAACCTTTGGAATGGAGTAATAACTTTTCTACCCAAAAACAATTCAGCTGGCGTTTTCCCGTTGACTCGTGAACTGCTGTACGAAGTGCGTACGCAAATTGCTGAAGAAACTGGTCCCAATTTGCATGATGAGAACCAACATATGAAGAAATCATTTGAATTAATGTACGATTTACACGTTCAGCCATATTAGACTGAGGAAGTTCCCTACCGTCCTCAGTCCGCAACTTTTCACACAAAGACTTAAAAATATTGAATATAAAATCATAACGAAATGGTTTACTAGCAACTAGTGCGTCAAAACCAATATAAATTTCATTAGTTAAACTCGGTTTATCAGAAAAAACCTCCCCAAATTCATTTAAAAACTTATTAAATTCCTCCCTCTCCATTTCACTTAACCCCGACTCCTCCAAATTAACTGACACTGAAACAGGCTCTTTCTTACTCACATTCTCATCATTATTCACGATTAACGACTTTTTAAAGAAATCCAAACTAATTCCTCTATCCTTCATATAATCCACACCAACTATACAATGCTCTGTTAATCCATCCAACACACAAAACTCCCAACATGTCTTAACCGAACGAATTTCAACTTCCAATTCTACTGAACCTTTATTATCGCAAGCTACTCCCTGTGCCGACTGAACCACCAGACTTGACCTTTTCAACTTCTTATACGAAAAATATTTCCGATAACAATCAAAAGAAATGAACGACTTATCTGCCCCTGTATCGAAGACACTTTTAACGACAATACCATCTAACACAAGTAACACTTCAGGTAACTCAACCGGATTAATAGTAATTTTATTTAAACTCACAGAAGGCTTTTTCGATTTGACCTGTGACTGCATACCTTCCGAAATACAGTCACTTACCAGTTTAACTGACCCGACCTCCTCACACCTCTCCTTTGCACTGATCTACCGTCAACATTCTCATCCGAAGTTAACCTCCTTACTTGCGAAGAAACATTCCTGTCCCGTACTCCCCCACTACGATCATAACCACTATTCTGTCTATTTCCATGCATATTTCTCTCACCACTTCTAAAATTATTAGCACCACCACCATTCCTATTACCATTACTCGTATTCGACATATTACGACCAAATCCATCACTTCTATTACGCACATTACTATCCGGAAATCGCTGTCCCCCTCTCACAAAATTACGTTCCCCCTCATTTCTCAAATTACTATCCGTGACAGGTCTCTGCCGAGGGTTACGCAAATCCCGTTGATCCGAGCTATGCCGAGACTCATACTTCGATAATATCTGGTGCATTTCTGCAAAATTCTTCGGTGCTCTAACTTCAATAAAGTCCTGTATATTTGGATTAAAAAGAGGAAAGACAATGTCCAACAATTCCTCAAATGTAATATCTAAATTTAATTTATTTTTTAGTTCCAGCTTACGAAGATAAAATTTCGACGCCGAATCATATACATTCTGCTTATTACAATAGAACTCTTTTCTCAAAATACTTTTATCTTTAACGGGAGGAAATGCCTTCTTTAACTCAATTACAGTTTGTTCAAATCTTTTCGCTTCCTCAGTAATCAAAAACTTTCCTATATTTTCTAACCACAAAAGTGCTTCGCCCTTTAACGAGCATTTAAGCACTACGTACCTGTTTTTCTCAGGTATATTATTGAACAAAATATAATCATCTAATTTCACTAAAAACTCACTAATATCACCCTCACCGGTGAAATACACCCGTGGCACAATCTCAAAATGTCCGACATTTCGTTGGGCGCCATTTGTGACGGTACACTCATGCTGGGTGTCATTTGTCACGTTATATGCAGACATACTCATTAATTTAGGTTAAAACAACACAGTTTATTGAAATGATAAGGGCTAAAGGAAAGTGGAGCAAGTCTCTAATTTACTCACTGAGAACACTATGAAAAGCTAAATCATACTCACAAGCTTCGGTCTAGCTCAGTCGGGGCACCGTCTAACACTTGACACTATTTCCTGGCTGATCTACTAAACAAATCTTAATTTCACAGCCCGTGGCTGTGGATATTCCTTTATTTCTCAAATAATCAAAACTAAACTTTCTTACCAAGGCCGAATCTTTAATCCACTATCTGAACTCCTTTTCGCTTTACTGGAGGCCGTAGCTATTCTCTAATCGTCAGCACCTTACTAAACAATCATCAACTTCGTTGTCCAATGGCGGAACACACAGACGCTGGCTGCTGGCTACTACCAGAAACACACAGACGCTGGCTGCTGGCTGAGGCCAGAAACACACACAGACCACAAACTCACACCCAAGCTTTTATACGCGACAAACTGAGATACTTCTCATTAACATAATACTAATAACCGCGAGCCAACTGCGGAATTCGAAAGAGCACACACACTCTAGAAAGTTAAAGTAAAAGAGAGGATAGATGTCACTTTTACGCCTACAAAATGTTAAATTATTGACGTCACGATCTCAGAAACACTAGAGTGCCTTTATGACTAAAGGTCACTCCCTCACAAGTTTAGCGGAAGAAGAATTTAAAATAATTTCAAGAATTTTACTTCATAAACATGAATATGAATAGTTTTTACTACCAGCAAAATTTTATTTGATTTTTTATATATTAATAATATGGATTTATTATTAATTATGTATGGATAATATATAATATAACAATTTCAGATAAATCATTAATTCAAAATACAGAATCATAACAATTGATGCAATCTCGCCTATGCTGTATCATATATTAAAAAAACCTGTCGGCTTGGCCTATAGGCGTAGATAGGTTTCATTACGTGCTCTTTTCAACAACAAAAAATAAAATATAGTTAGGGAAAACACAGTTTAATAATTTTATTTGGAGAAATTGGAGAAATTTTAATGTAATTTTTTCTTTAAAAGCTGGTTTTATTTGAAACATCTTAAACGAAATGCCCACTTTGACAGCATTTTTAAAAATATATTCTGACTTCATGAAAAATTGACCATTATGTAGTTCCTAAATAATAGAAACCGTCAACGGAATGCGTTTGAGAACAAAACTATATTTAAAAATGAGTCAGAAAATAAGCAATTTGATATTTGAATAAATACTTAATTTTCAATCACGATCGCTTCGGAATTTTTTTTTCGAAATGCTCATTTTAAGAGCTTTTTTGAAATATATTCTGTTTTTATCAAAATATTGACCAATACGGCACATTATTACAGTTCTTAAATAAGAGAATTTGTCAATTGGATGCGTTGGAGAATAAAAATGGAATTAAAAATGAGTCACATAATAAGCAATTTGTTATTTGAATACTTCCTTAATGTTTCAATCATGATCACTTCGGGAAATTCTGTTCAAATACTTATTTTAACAACATTTTTTGCAACATATTATGTTTCATCAAAACACTGACCAATACGGCACATTATACAGTTCCTAAATAAAAAAAACCCTGTCAATTGGATGTGTTTGAGATCAAAAATCGATTTCAAAATGAGTCAGAAAATAAGTAATTTGAATATGAGATTTTTTCTTCAACTCCTATTATTATTTATTTTATTTTTGCTATAAGAATTAGTCCTAGACAAAACTTGTCAATGTAAAAGTTGTAGATATTATTGAGAAAATGTAAAATAAATTCAATCGGATTTGATACCTTAGGAACTGACGATGTTATGCTTTTTTTTTCTTTTTCCATCCCCCTTTTTATTTTCGTTTTTTTCTGCAATAACAGTTGTTCCAATCAAAAACTTGTAAGTTCAAAAGTTTTAGATAATATTAAGAACATAAAAAAATATATTGGATTTGATATCTTTAGAATTGTCGATGTTGTGATTTTTTTTCCACAAATCCCTATTTTTTCTCCTTGAGCCCATTTTTAACTTTATCAAATATCTGTCATTCATAAACTTTTGGCCCATTTTTTAGAAGTAATATAAATTCTAAATTCTTTCGATATCTATTTTCATTAAGAGATTATGAGGTTCTTTTCTGTTTTTACACAAACCCTCCCTATCTCCACCCCCTTGGTCCGATTTTGCCCATTCACGAACTTGACCGAGATGTTTATTTCTCAGTTTGGAATGATTTGAGCAGAATTATAAAAGTTATCGTTGTGTCCATAAAAAAGTGATATATATATATATATATATATATATATAAACTTCTTTAATCATACTAGTTTTGGGGTCTAGGGGTCATGATCGCTGTGTGTCTGCAGAATTTTTTCAAAAATTCCACATAGGAGCGATTGCAATAGGTAGTATTTCATACGAAATCTACCTAAAAATTGAAAAAAAAATTTATACGGAAATCTAGGTTTAAAAAATTACATTAATGACATATTTCTCTTTAAATGCTCAAAAAAAGACGTTTAATTACTTATAAGCAGTTTATTCATAAACAAGAAAACGAACAATTTCATTACGAACAAAATTTTTTATTTATTTTTTCATATATTAATATTGGTACATTTGAAGAAAAATACTAACTTAAAAATTTAAAGCTTTTTAAAGAAATTAATGAAATCTTGCCCATTTGAAACAAATATATTTACTTCAAAGAGATTTATTTTAGACTAAATGTATGGCGGCCGTTAATGTACACGTCTCGTAACGCCGAGATGGCTGGTTTGAATCTAATATCGCCAAGAATATTTTTTCCGGACATTCTTCAATCGACAGAAATTCTACCCCCGGTAACGGTGAAACAATAAACTGGTATTCGTCAATCAACGGAAAAATCCTGGCAGCAGGGCTACTAAGGAAATCTCTGTTAACTGAAAAAAGAATTTCTGAAAGTGCATATTAATACATTCTTCTCTCTTCAGAGCACTGATCTTTTAAAAAATATATTAATGATAATTATTTGGTGTGTGAGATTTATTTATATTTGAAAAATTATCATGGAGAATATCATATATATGTGTTTTTAATTTTTTTATACTTGAATAAACTAAAGTGAAGTAAACCATAAATTAATTTTTATTTTAATATTGTTAAGGTAAAGTGTAGGGGTAAATTTTAAAATATTGATGCTTTAACGACACAGAATATAAAGATATAAAAATAAGAAAAAAAGAAACCGATAATGATTTATTTAAAAGGAGATTTCATATTTATATTTGTAATTTTACGGAACTCTAAAGCATATTCAGATAAAAAAACATTGTGTATAAGATGAATCTAACTATAAAAATGTATGATTTTTGTTGTAGACAGTTCACGAGAACTTTATTATAATGGCTACTGAACAAACACAATCTAAACATTTCTTTATATTTAAAAAAAATAATAAGAAGAAGAAAATTTTTTAGAAGTTCATAGTAAAAAATAGAAACTGTTATTTGTATTATTTTTTGCATAAAAGAAGATTCATCATTTTTTCAACATGTTCTCGGTAAAAAAGAAAAAAGAAAAGAAAAAGAAAAAGAAAGAAAGAGAAAAGAAAAGAAGAAAAAGAAATCGATAATGATTTACCTAAAAGGAGATTTCGTTTTTATATTTGTAATTTTACGGAAGCCTATGCATATTTATTTAAAAACATTATTTAGAAAGGGAAACAAATTACAAAACTAAAGATTTGATTAACTGAGAATCATCATTTTCGCAACTAAGGGAGGGCTAAACTAAAACGCAACTAAATATGAGGACGCTAAGTAAAATAGGAATATGTAATGCTACGTGTTCATTCGATTATATATTAGGGTGGATAGATTGTCTAAGGCGAAAAAAAATTAAGATTCATCAGAATCTACCTATGCGGAAAAGATGTTCTATTGTATGGAGATTAAGGAAAAAATAATAAAAAAAATTAATTTAAAAATTTAATGCTGCCACAAAAGGGTTGAATTTTCGAAAAAATTTGAAAAAAGACCGAATTTTAATTAGGATATTTTTGTCAAAAACTAATTATTTTAATAATTTTTAAAATCCAACAATGCGGAAAAGATGTTATATCATATGGAGGTTAAGTAAAAAACAATAATAAGTAATAATACAAAATTTAATACTGCCACAAAAAGTTGAAAATTCGATAAAATATTGAAAAAATGGAAATAAATCTAATTTTTGTTAGATTTATTTTTGACGCAAAATAATCATTTTAATATCAACCAAAACCTACCTTTGCGTAAGAAATATTATATTGCATGGATATTAAGTAAAAAAATAAAAATAATCAAAAAAGCTAATTTTGAAATTTAATACTGCTGCAAGTGATTTAAAGTTTTGAAAAACTGGCAGTTCCAGTTTTTTCAGTTAGGATTTGTCTGCTTGTGTATTGTGTAGCTTAGTGTACTTTGAATATTACTGTACCATGGAGCTGTAAAAATAAATAAATAAATAAAAATAAAAAGAGAGAGAGAGACAAAGAGATGTGAATTACACCCTATTTGGGTATGGCTTTGATTTGCCAGTAAATATGCTCCCTATTACAAAAAGTTATAAAACTTATATATTGGTATTTAAAAAATAACCGAAGAAAGGAATCGGTCAACATCTATTTATTTCCTGCCAGTGAGAAGAAGTTGCTAATAAGTTACAAGTGACCTGTAAATGAGATTCAATCTCAATAATTTACCACACCAGCATTTTAAGAAAAATTAAACTGTTTCACGACAAATATAGCGCTCTTCTTAATTCTAGTAAAACAAAATAAGATATTGAAAGCTACTACAGTCTTTTGGACCATTTCCGAAAGTACTGCCTATTTTTTCAGTTCAATAGGTTTGAATATGAATATGAATATTGAGTGTAAACTAAACCGACGTATTAAGAGCAAACTCACTTTTCTGCATCATCAGTTATCATTGAAAAGCAAAAATGCTGCCGAGCTAGGTGTCACATCACCTGTAGTGACGATGATTGACATCAGCCAGAATATTGGACATTTTGGGCATTTCCGACTAAGCAGGTGCTGCCATCGTTCTGGTGCACTTCAAGATGTGGGCATTATCTATTATCTCACAAAACTATGAATCGAATGCTATTGACAGAAAAAACCGGCATGACAAACCAAACCAAAGACCACTCCATCGTTTTGGTCATTCTCTTTAGTCATTTGTAAAAGATTATGATCATGGTCCATTTTGTTTAAACTTTGATGGGTTAAAGACAGACTACATCACTAGAAACAACAGAAGAAAAATCATAATAGAAGCAGACTTGAGCTTGAAAAGAGAAATTTTTTCTGAATACATCGCCCACATATATGTAAATTCTGGGAGAATACCAAGCAATTTGAAAACACGACGTACATATTTTTGTCATGTGTTAACAATAATATACATGTAACAAAGTTGGTTGCGATCGGTTTTTACGGAATATCTGTTAAGATAGATGTTAAAGGATGTGTTGTTCGAAATATGGAACTGATCTTCAAGCATCCACTACAAGGGTTTTTGTGCTAGTTACACACCAATGAGGTTCCACAATGTCATCTTTTTGCAGCGTGGATGGAACCGCGGTTGGGCACAAATGTTTCACTGGTGAAATAGAAAGATTATTCGCAGCATGTTAGAAGCTTTTTGTATTTTCATTTATGTCAGTATATGAATTCTAAAAGCGCGCGAGTGAAATCAAACGGTCTGCTGTAATCCTAATCATTACATTAAAAAATATCTATATTTTCCATTTACCAGCTTTTTGACCTTTTGCGACCGATTACATAGATTTAATTAAATAGGAAAATGTGTAGAACCTCTACTAACTGACGGATATGGTAACGACATGATTTCAGAAGCAATAGGTAAATCCAGCAATCATTCCAGTGGTAATAACATATACTATCAATAATATCTATTAACGCAACGCTCATTCTACAAAACTAATAATCAAAATAGTCACGGAAGTATTTCTGCTGTGAATGGACCATAGTATATAAGAGATGGTTTTATAAAAATCAAATTGAATTACAAAATCTCATGTCGATTTTCAATACCGAACGTCATTATCGCCAATTGCAATGTTGACGATTTTTCTTGATTTAATACTAATGAAGCTGTTAAATAAGAAACTAAAATTTTTATCTTGTAATCAATCAAACATCCCCTCATTGCAATAAATGTTAAAAATTCTAAAATTCATATTTTATTTTACAAAAAAAATGATTTTTTACCTTAAAAGTTTAAATACATACATTTGAGCTACATTGCGACAGCTTTAAATTTTGAAGTTAATTTCTTTAATTATTTTTCTTATACTCAGCATATAATATAACATCTTTTAAGCATAGGTAGGTTTTGAATAATTTTTTAAACTATTATTTTGAATCAAAAATCATGTAGCCAAAATTAGGTCTTTTTTCACTTTTTTTCGAAATTCAACCTCATTGTGGAGTAGTAAAATTTAAAATTAATTTTTTTAATTATTTTTCCCTTAATCTTCATTTACGAGAACATCTTTTCCGCATAGGTAGGTTTTGACACTGTGAAAAAAAAAATTTCGATCCACCCTATTATATATATATATATGTTTAACATAAAATGTTTGATATATTTATAAGATAAAATGGTATAAAATTAAAAAAAAAATAACAAATTAGAAGCACATACATTATATAATTATTTTCATAAATTTGTCCTACTTGCTTTAAATTTACATCTATAAAAATATTTACAATTTAAATTACGTATCATCATCATGAATACATTGATAATAAAATCTAATAAAATATTAAGATATTGAATTATTCTTGATAGACTTCCCGCCCAACACACACAAATGCACATATATAATAATCACAGATTGCAAAAATATTATGTTTGTACAGTTTAATAAACTTCGTCAGACAGCCACGAAACATTAATTTATTTTCAATACACTTAATTAAAATTGCAGGATTTCTTAAAAAATAGACTAGATGAAATTAATAGTTGATTAAAGTTTTGCAGATTCATAGGATAACAATAGAAGAATACATGCATCTAATTTGAAAATTGAAATTACAATAACTAGTTATGCATCTTAATTAAATTTTTATCGTTTCTTTTAAGTTCCATGAATTGTGCGTTTTCATTTAATTAGTAAAAAGTTGTGTTAGTCAGTGTTTTAAAATGACTCTTTTAAAAATAATTTTGCAATTCATCTTTTCCTGCAGCACAAATATTAAAATTAAAAAGAACTTTTACTTAACTTCGAAATAATCGAATTACATATACCAACAATATCATATAATCAATGATAGTTGATTAAATTTCACAGACTTCGATGAAATAAGATAATTTTTGCATATTTTCTTTTTTCATATTTTCACATATTTTCTTTTAAATTAATCCGGTATAAATTATTTTTTTTTCGCTTGGGGTCTGGGAGACATTTAAAAATTATTTTTATTTATCGAGTTATTTTTTGTGTGTGATGGTTAAACATATTTTTTGTAAACAAAATCAAATGTTATGTAAATTTCCCCTAATTTTTTTTAATTTAAATTTCAAATTTATTAAAAAAGTGGGGTAATTTAAAATTATTATAACTCAAAATTTTATTTGTAAAATTATTTTTTTACATTTAAATAATCAGAAATAAGTAATTTTTAATTTTGTTTCAGTATTGAATATATATATATATATATATATATATATATTAATTTTAAAGTAAATTATAAATATTTTAAATAAAAAAAAGAGGATGCAACTTTTATTAATAAAATTATATTTTCAAAAGTAATTATTTTTATTTTTCAAATTTGCTGAATGAAAAAAGACAAGCCTTAAGGTTGAAATTTTTATCTTCAACGGTTCTTTAGTTATAACAATTTAAATCAAGGAAATTTGAAAAAAAAAATCTTCGAAAAAACACTCAATTTCACAAGAAGTCATTTCATGTCAACAATTACTTGAAAGTTAGATTTTGAAAACAAACAAAACGAAAAAATTAATATTTCTTCTTCTAACTAAGATAAAAACGTGATTTAAACTTCAATTTAAGCATAAGGAAAAAAAAATTGTGGAATAAGTGAAAAAAATTGTTTCCACGACATCTTTAAGTTTATTGTATATTTAATATTTACCTCTTTGTTATTCTTTGAAAATTTTGACGTCATTGTGTTTTTTCAGTTGCTTTAACAAAATTATACTCACTCTAGATTACTAGTAAGCAGTCATTAAATATCGTTACAGTCGCGCGTAGTTGATAGAGACTTTTTTAAATATATGTATACAGGGTGGCCATAAATAAAGTGCGTATGTAATCTACTAGGTTAACTGCTAAGAATATTTGTAAAGATTCAGCAGTTATATTGTCTAGAGTATGAAGAAATAATTTATGATATGAAAATGATTAATTTTAAATTTTACCGATAGATTTTGCTT
Organism: Maratus speculifer; assembly: GCA_964019185.1. Taxonomy (NCBI): domain Eukaryota; kingdom Metazoa; phylum Arthropoda; class Arachnida; order Araneae; family Salticidae; genus Maratus; species Maratus speculifer. The sequence continues at coordinate 151,667,267 of OZ025302.1, forward strand.
AATTTCTGAAGATGTTTTATTTGTAAAAATTAATCAAAATTACTCATTTTAAATTAAAATGTTTTGAGACTACAAAATTCCTTCATAATAGTGCTATGATTTCTAAAATTTTGATGGAAACTATCATGTGTAATTTTTCATAAAACATTTCAAAATTGATCTTTAGGAAATTCTGTATGTTTCTGTTAGATAGACCGCGTGAAGAATCCTTTTTCTATTATTATGAGAACTTTTTTCTTAAATACAGGAATAAATACCAAATACTTTAAATAAAAACCAGTTATTTATATTTCAAATATTTTAACTTGTAGATCTTTTCCAACATCTGTCTTTTATTTATGTCCACCTTGTACATCATTCATTGTAAACTCATAGACGCTTTTTAGGAATGGCGTAGCACACTATTACAAGCAATAATCGAAAAAGAAATACGAATTGTCAAATATTTTTGCCGACAATTATAAACTGTATCACTTTAAAATCCAAAACCATAGTTTGCAGAATTATTAAGCAAAAATGAAAGCTTTCTGTACAATGCATCGAAATCATCAAAAGTGAAAAAAAATTCTGTTTTTCAGTAAAAAAAATACCGTTTGTAATATTAGCTGTATTTGAAAGTATGGGACATCTATCAAATCATTCACGCAATAATCCCGATTTTAAAATAATATTTAAACAGATGTTAAACTATATCATTCTAAAAATTTAAAAAGTTTAAAACATACAAAAAAAATCAAGAAAAAAATCACTAAAATATACATTTTTCACGCCAGCAATAGACGGGAAATTTTAAACTTCTCATAAATTGTGTTATATGTATTTTTTAAAATTGTTTGTTCGTTTCTTTGTATTTATGACGACCAATTATCTACACTTGGGATATAAGCCCTAAGGAAGGGGGAGGGAGTTGTACCCTTTGTCTTTCTATGAGAACCTAACCTGTATTTACGTAAGGAAATCCAAAGTTTGAAGAAAACCAAGGAAAATTCCGAACTATGAGGTCAACGGCTGCTATTGGGCTCGAACCCAGCACTTGACGTTTACCAGTTTCGGAGGCAGTTAAAAAATTGTAAAGTGTACGAAGTTACTTTTGTAAAAAATCTATCTGTGGACGTATCCAGCCAATTTAATTTGTCAAAATTTTTGAATTTTATTTTGTCAATAACATTGCAAAATTTCTTAAATGATAAATACATCTTTGGAATGGAATATTAGCTCAGTAATTCCGCCTGTTATGAATTTTATGGTCAATGTATACAAAGTAATATTTTGGAAGATAACAGCAATATATAAAATCGGCGTTTAAGCATTCACTGTATTAGTAATGTTTAGTTCAGAGCATGTTGCTGATGTGCACGCTGTGATACAAATATTTTAAACTCCGTTTAAGAACGGATTGTTATCAAATCCAATATTTGCGTATGTGTCAATTTATATTGTATTATCTTCATGTTTGTTAAATGTATGATCAAAATCAAATTTCGAATAGTAGATGCGGAGTTTTTGACTAAAAACGTTTATTGTATTACCCGTTTTCTGTACGAAAACTGCTTATGTATTGTAATCTTCCGGGTCTTTATTTTGTCCGACCTTTTTCAATAACCCTCTGTTGAATTTGGTGATCTATTCTTATTTATTCCACATAAAATCCAGACTTTTCAATTTTGTAATCACCAATGTAATAAAATTGAATTTTTTAATCATATCATTAGTGTTTGTAATAGATACACTTATGATATACACTAATGATAATTTTTTAATAGCACAGATATAATGTTTTTAATACCATTCTCTAAATGGCACATTCGTGATTGATTAAACAGTATCAACCTTTCAATTTAAATTTAGCTTGTATTAAATAGCTAAATATATAAATTTAACAGACAGTATAAGAAATTTATTTAAGAATTAGACATGGATCGTTTTAAATATGATATAATTTTCACCAAAGTTTAGTATCTAATTTTAATATTTACATAAAATTATTGCAAAGGTCTATAAAAGCAAAAATAAATATGTATGACAGAAGCATCTGCGACTGTCCAGGAATCTCAAGCCTTTCTAATAAGGTATTAGATAAGAAGAAATCAAAGGCAGAATCTTCAACAGACGATGATATACACTGTAAAAAAAATTCAAGAGGTTACTAAAAATTTCTTAGTAAATTTGTATTCCACAGAATATTTTAGTAACCATTACAAACTTTTTTTTGCAAGTGAAACAAACATTTCTTTTGTAAACTGAACAAAAGAATTTTTTGTATAATTAACTTAAAACTTTTTAGTATGAGCCACCAAGCAAATTTTAGTAATAGCTCCAAAATTATTTTCAGTAACCATTACGTGTGCCCGAAGGGCAGGAGCTTCCTTCGAGCTGCACCCAGTGTGTAAAAAAACAGACTTCTGAAACGGAAGATTTTCGGTAAAACCGCAATAGATGGCAGCACCAAACATTGCTACCTACTCTATTTTGACATGTTTCTAAAGGGGAGAGAAAGTTCAGAGATAATTACCCATGGTAACTGCTACGACAGGATTTTCATAATCCCTTTATTTACATTCGGTGCATGTTTGGCGGCGGCCAGCATCGAACCCAGGTACTTTCAGCCAGGAGTTCGGTTCTATGACCACTATGCTATCACGGCCACACCAAGAGAGTTTTTGAATAGCTATTAAAAGTATAAAACTATTAAATTTATTCGTTGCTAGCTTTTTTCTAGTAATTCTTACAGATTCCTTGTAACCGAGTAAGATTACTAAAAATTTTTTATTAAGTACAAGGATTACTAAAAATATTTTAGTAGATCGACCTTTTTTTACAGTGTAGAGATGATTAAAGATTACCAAGTACAAAAAGTGTGAATATTCAGAAAATAAAGATGCTTTTTAAGTGAATGAGAATGAGTATTCAGATTGTATAGCAGAGTGTAATAAAGCCTCCGAAAAAAGAGATTGGATCAAATGCATTCATTAAAACTGTTAATTAAACAAAAGTTGCTCATTGATATTTTTGTAATTTCTTAATACTAAATAATTTAACAACTTTAGTATATTAAAGTTATATTTAATCGCCCCATTATGTTTTATACAACTTCACAAAAATTATTATTTACAGTGAAACTGGAAAAAAGCATTTTACTCCTAAATGATTTGTCATCTTATCCATACTTTTGGATAAAGTGCCAAAATGCAAGTGTTTACAGAAAAAAAAATTTCGATGGATTTTATAATGTCTTTAAAATAAAATAAGTTTTTAAATTATACATAAGAGTTCAAACTATAACAAGAAATCAATGGACAACGAATAAAAACACAACAAGCGATTTTTAAAACAGTAAATTCAAAAAATACTTCAACTTTATCTAATCTAATCTACCTTTTATCAGAACGAATGTTTCGAGAGTCCGTAAAAATCAGTTTCACTTAATCGAGGTTAATTACAGTAAATAGGTTTCTTCTCATTCGTTCACGCTAAATACATGCAAATTTTGTGTTCTGTATCTCAATTTGTAAGGCAAATTTTGTGTTCTGTATCTCAATTTGTAAGGTAAATTTTGTGTTCTGTATCTCAATTTGTAAGGCAAATTTTGTGTTCTATATCTCAATTTGCAAGGCGCTTTTACATACACACAGACAGACGGGTAGCAGTTTTATCTCTTATAATTATGTTTTATGAAGGCATATTCAGTTTGTGAAATATGTAAATGAATATTTTTTTTCGATTTTTAAAACTATTATAAGACTTACCTGTACTATATATGATGGGTATGTAAAAAAAATACCGTTCAAATTTATGACACGCGATTTTTTTTTTGAGAAAAAAAAATAGCAAAACTAATTAAAAATAAGACGTAATATAGAATTAACCCACTTATCACCAAGTTATTATAAAAGTAGAAAAAAAATCTTTCTAGCTTTTAATGCTTCTAAAATACCACTATAAAGCATTTGCAAAAAGTCTAAAACACGAGAGCCAAAACACTTCCATATACTTTAAGGAAACTGTTATGTTTAAAATTAATTGAAAATAATGCACAGATTAAGGGAAGGTTAAAGAATAATGACAATTTTTTTACATCACAAAAAAAAAAAAAAAAAAAAAAAATTAGACAACTCAAAAAATAAGTTTATTTCTCTTCTAAAAGAATGAAGCAACAATTGTAAGTAATACCAGAAATTATCTAGTACTGACATCTAAGTACAATTAATGCAACTATTTAGAAACCTCCTATACATTCCAAATGATTTAAAGTTATTGATAAAGGAAAAGAGAAAAAAAATCCGTCTTTTTTTTTCTTTTAACTATTGCAATTTGATGTCGAAGCCTTATATGAGTGAGTGAGTGAGACGATGGCGAGAGTGTTTAGAAAGGAGTAAAAAAATATGAGATTGAAAGTAATCGAGCGGACAAGAATTCATAGATTTATACGCAGAACGTTAGCCTAAACCGTAGTTATGTACAACCTATAACTTGTAAAACTCTCATAGACAAATTTATTATAAAGGGACAATGAGTAAATCAGAAAACATTAGTTTGATATTAACGATAGTGTGTCTGAAACAACACTGAAATACATAATAAAAATACATGTTTAATAATTTTTCATTATCATTGGAATTTAAAAATGGCGCCTTAACGCACATTAAAATTATTTACGTTTTTGTACATTTCATATATTTCTGTTGCAAGCCTATTTTATGCAACATATCGCTCGCTATAAAAACAAATTGCTATTCTGTTTAGCTCTACTATCTGTTTTGCTCCATTTAGAACAATATATCTTTTTTACATTACTTATATACGTGAAAAATTATTGAAAACATGTGTATCCTAAAGAATATATCAGGTATGAACAGGATTTAAAGATTCCGCGATTGGAACTCTTTTTTTTTTACCTCCAGTTTTCCAACAAACACCCGAACAGTTGTTAAAAAGGGACTTGGGGTACTCGGATAGTCTCCAAATAACAAGGAACTCCGTACCCTACAATTTACCAGACATGGGGGAGTAATTGGAATACTTTAGGGAATCTTTTTGTTCTAAATGAGCTGCGAACGTAACGATGTAGTTGCTTTTTGTTAGATTCTAGAAAAATCAATTTCTGCATCACTGCCCAATGAATAATTTATCAACAAAGTCCTAACCGTAATTAACAATAAGCTGCTCCGATAAGATCCAGATAAGATGGATATTTATTCCTAATCATTTCCAATGGAGGTAGAGTAATTAACAATCTTTTATTTTGTATTAAATGAGCTGCGAACGTAATATGATAGTTGTTTATGATGTATTCGCGAATGAGATTAAAATGAAACCATTTGACAGCTTGTAAAATATAACCAACGATGCCCGAAATAATTTGTGCCACTTGGATAGAATCTGATTTCTCTAAAATTAGATTGCTAAGAAAACCTGAGAAATGTGTATGCTGCATACCACGTAAAATATTAGAACTTTAAACTTACTGCAAATGTATTTCATATTTACTTGCAAAATAAAAAAGTATACATAAAAAATAACAAGTTTAATAATCTTAAATAATGCTTATACCCTAATAGCATGCATGGTCACAGTAACGTCACAGTCACGTCACTGTGAGTCACTTTGGTCACATCACATCTGTGACCAAAATGCTCACTCAGAGACGTCACATTGTGACTGAGATGTGACTTTATTAAAAATCTTTAGAAATTTATAAATATCCTTCAAAACATGTTATTTACTTTAAAAAACATGTTTCTGGCAATTTAAATATCGTTGTTTTTGTCACAGTTTCGTCACAATGTTAATGTCAAATTAGTCACAAATCGCACATTTTTCACAAATTTGTAACATTGTGACCACTTTGTGAAACATTACAAAAGAGCTCTAAAACGGCCATAAAGACTTCACATTTTAGTCACTGTGACTTTACATCGACGTCACGTCACATCGACAATCGATGGTCATAAAGTCACAATGTGACTTCGCAACGACGTTGCAGTGACGTTACTATGCTTTACGGGTATAATCTTAAATTATCTTTAGAATATCATAAAAATTCACTTGTGAAAAATAAATGGAAAGGAAAGTTTTGGATTTATGGTCAATATATTAGAAAAATCCACCTATCAAAATTCATAAAGAATTTATTTGAAATATTTTTTTTTCATTCATATGAAGTACTATGTTTCTGTAACAAAGAGAGGTCTGTGTAACTTTATTTATAGTGATTCCGCTTATTTTTGTCATCTATTGAGTTTTATGTGCATAAAATAATATTAGGCATATTACATGAACATTTTTATTGCGTACAATAGATAATAAAACAATGATTTTGAAAACTGATGAAAGAAAATTTGATAATTCTATGCTGTTTTTGTTTGTTTAGTAGCAATCACTTATAAATGTACCTTTTTAAAGTTTTTTTTTTTTACGTAGTTCTACTAAACATCTAGTTTTGTACCACCAAAACTAGATGTTGCTATACAACGTATACCTTATTCATAAATTTAAATATGATGTAAAAATAAAATCCCTAAAATAAAATAAAAATCTAAATTTCTGTTTAATCTTTAAAAATCATACTCGGGAGTCATACACTGAGAAATTTCAAGTAAGCAAGAAAAAATCTACAACGTCAAAAACTACATATTAAAAACGAAGAAGCATCAGAAACTTCCTTTTAAAAAGACTTTAACGGAGACTGTTATTATTATATTTTTAAAGGTAAAGGGGGAGGGGGTGAAGACGCTAAAAATTGTAGTTATTACAGATTTTTTAAAATATATGTATAATGTGTTTAAAGGATTTTTAATATTTACGTTGCTTTTTCCAGATTAAATGTATTTTTTGGTGATGAAGAAAGTAAATTGTTAACTGACAATTTGTGTTTTTAGAGTGTTTGGTTCATGTGGATGGTTTTGAAGATTAAACCGAAACGTAGCATTTAACTTCATTTTAGCACTGATTTTAATTTGACATTATGTCTCCATTTTTTAATAAAATATACGTTGGATAGATACTCTATTTTGTTTCCAATTCGATATTAAAAATAAAAGTCCATTCGATATTAAACATTTCCCATTCGATATTAAAAATAAAAGTTTTTAATAAATAATATCTTTTTTCCCAAAAACAGTAACTCCTGAGGTTATGTTTTTACTTTCTTCTATCTTCAATAGAAGAAAGTATTGTAATCGCAATTTTTTTCGATTTCCGGATTTTGACGGATTTACACGTTTTAGGGGTCAGAGATTTCAAAAAACGTTTTTACAAAATGTCTGTCTGTCCGTGTCTCTCTCTGTGTATGTGTTTGTATGTCTGTGTGTGTGTCCGCATATCTATCATCAAAAAGTGTGTGAAGATATACATATAATTGAACAAAATTTTTTGTGAATGTTTTTGGTTGTAATGCTTTTGGCAAGCAGGTCCTCCTTCAATTTTGAAATATTCATTAGATATTCGTTTCGATTCGAGATTTGTTTGAAATATTGAAGGGGGCGTTGCAATCTCGATTTTTGTGCCATTTTCAATATTGTACCGACCAAAAATGTATGAAGTTATGCATCGAATTGAATGAAATTTTTTGTGTAAGTGTATGGCTATGGGTAGTTGGTCCTCCCAGAATTTCAAAAAATCCATTGGAAGGGGACGCTGCAATCGCGATTTTTTTCCATTTTCAATATTATACCGACCAAAAGTGTATGAAGTTATGCATCGAATTGTACCAATTTTTTGTGTAAATGTTTGACTGTAGTTAGTTGGTTCTCCCTTAATGTGAAGAAATAAGCCGGAAGGGACGCTGCAATACCAGTTTTTGCGCCATTTTTAATATTGCACCACCTAAAAGTGTATGAAATTATGCCTAAAACTGACTAAAATTTTTATGTATGATTATTTATTTGTATGGCAATTAGGCCCTCCCTGAATTTGAAAAATTCTGCCTATCCTTCTATTGTACATCGGCTCGTGCAGAGACGGGAACTCGTTTTTATTCCGATTAACTGACTGAAGCAGAAATTTAAGATGAAAATAAAAGTTGGTACAGTATTGAATTAAAATTATTAAAGAATTAACATGAGTAACTATATTTTTAAATATTAAAATATACGTATGAAATAGAAGAAAGTTTTGGGATTGACACATCCAACTAGTTTTATTGCAAATTTTTCGAAAACATATGTGCATTTTCAAGAAAAAAATAAAACAAATACTCACAAACTTAAATTACAATTATTTAATACGTAGAATTCATTACTGAAATCTTCTAGATAATGAAAAGGGGAAATATCCTATGTTTAATAAGTTCTTCTTAAATAAATGCACCATTTTATCTTAAATGAGCAGCTGATTTATTCCGAGTTGGAACAGTCATAAACAATGACACATATCAATCATAACACCAATAAATATAATTAAACATAGGTCAATAAATTCATTTCTCTCAAAAGTGGATGCAATACTTAACAAGTGAACATTTAGAGAAGATATATAATATTATTTCATGCATTAGAGCCTATTAACTAGATTAAAATCGGTTATTTAAATAACGTTTTAAACGAGTGAACATTCACTGTGCTCTAAGTTTAGCTGTTATGTATAAAATACGGAAATTGGCTATACGAGTAACTATGATACATTAAAATATCTATTAAGGGGTTTTCTACTTGTTAAAAGCGATAAAATTATATAAAATATAAAAAATTCAATTTTTGTATTTCCAAGATCGTTTTATTTATGAAAACATGACCATTCTGACTATTAATTAACCCAAATTTGATTTTTAATATGATACTACTAGAAACTATTTCTTTACAGAATTTATGTATCATTGACATTTAAATAGCTCTTTTTTAACCCCTGGTGGATTATTATAATTGTTATGATGAACGGATTGTTACACAATTTGAATTGATTGTTATAAAATTTTATATATATAAAAAACACAAATCTATTTTTTAATGATCTACACTTAATACAAAACTGTTTCATAAACCATGTAAAAAATATATATTTTCTAAAAAAAATCTAAATTTGGAAATTTTTAATGAATAAAAATAGTCATAACGAAAAAACTTATACTTGAAAATAATGAACAATCCATCATTTAAAAAATATTACAAAACTGTAACTCCTTAAAATATATTTTTTGTATCGTAATTTTTAAGAAAATCTCAGCCTATTTCCAAACAGAATTTAAAATACACACACACATACATTCACAAATTCAACTTACATTTATTTAATTTGTAAAATTGTTTCTGAAGTCTGTTAGAAAATGAAAATGTAATATATTCCGTATTAGTAAGTAATTCTTAAATAAATGCACCATCTTATCTTAAATGAGCAGCTGATTTAACCAGGGTTGGATCAATCATGAAGCACGGCATATATCGATTTACATTCTGAAAACACCAATAAATCTAATTAAACATAGGTCAATAAATTCAATTCTCTCGAAAGTGAAATCAAGATTTAAGAAGCGAATAATTAGAGAAGATATATAATACGACTTCATGAATTCGAGTGTATTAAATAGATTAAAATTGGTTATTTATATAACCTCGAAAATCTCTAAAATATTTAAAACTCAATTTGTGTATTTCTAAAAGCGTTTTATATAATATACGTGAAATTCTGACTATTAATAAAACAACATATGCTTTTTAACATAATGTCATTAGAAATTAATTGCCTATTTTTTACAGAATTTATGTATTATTGAATTTTAAATAGCTCTTTTTTAGGGTTCCGTGCTTATAAAGTGAAAACGGAACCATTATAAGATGACTCGGTGTCTGTCTGTACATCTGTCACATCCATTTTACTCATAAAGTATGAAACGTGTAAATCTAAAATTGGGGATGTAATAAAGACTGTTGACCCACATATTTACAGATTATTAAGCATTTATAAAAATATTTATGAGTGGGGTGGGAAGCTAATTAAGTTACTTGAAAAAAATATCTATACTAATAAAATCCTAGTGCCTCAGTGTCTCTGTCTGTCTGCTTGAAACCGATTAAAATTCTCAACGCGGGCGAGTTGGAAGTCGCTAGAGGTGTCTTTCGATTCAGAAAATTCCGAAAAAATCATTTCGGGCATTTTCGAGACCGTGGGACTAAAATTAAAAAAGGTATGAATTAAAACCGCCTCGGGAAACGGAACACAAAACGTCTCATTTCCCAAAAACAGCTCCCAAGCAGAACACTGCGCCACCTTGAGGTGAATGACTAAAGCTTTTCCCCTTTGGCTAAGAGCGCAAAAAGTAGAACCAGCCAAAAACCTCTTCTTCTCCCTGCGCTAAGTGCGCTTTGTTCCGCGTCAATGTTTTTGACTTGCCGTCGATTATTTACCGTAGTTTTCGCTAAAATATTGAACTTAGAAATAAAACAAGCCGCCGCTGAGGAAATATACCGAAGCATTTTTTTGCGCGTTTTTTCTTAAACCATCATGCAGACAGTTTTTAAAGTAGAAAAAACTGATTACATATTCAGAATCTACGAAAAAATGTCTTATGGGCGCGTAGCGCCAACCGTGCAAAACCAAATATTTTTAACGGGACGATGAGCGCGAAGCGACCATGGCTCCGATCCACAATCCTTTTTTTCAAGAGCGCGTAGCGCCCACCGTGCGAAATCACATATTTTTAACGGAATAATGAGCGCATAACAGCCATAGCTCTTTAATTTACTTTTTTTGTGCTTGAGGATTCGAACACCAAGACTTGCTTATTAAATGAATTTTTTTGCTTATTATATACTGCTTAATATCGAGGTTCATTTGGAAAATTAGCCCAGCTAGCGGGTGTACCTCGCTAGTATATATATATTTTGTGTATCGTGTGGGGTATAGGAAAACTTGCCTTACAGTGGACACAAAAACATATTTCTTTAATTTTAGGTATTATATTTTCAGAGATATCGTCGGAAATATACTGCGAACTTTGGTGTCCGTCAGTCCGTCAGTCACAGCCATTTTATTCTTATACTGGGAAACGTTCAAAGCTCAAATTGGATATGTAATAAAGACTGTTGACCCACTTATTTACAAATTATTAACATTTACGAATATATTTAAGAGGGCGGGGTTGGGTCTAATTAAGTTACTTGAAGAAAAATTCTTTTCATTGTAAGGTACCCTGAGGTAATATCGCCACGTTAAGGTTCCACCAATTTTCACGGCTCAGTTTTAGATTGTGTTTTCCAAACAAATATGGGATTTGATACAGCAACTCATTGACTATCTATATAAAAAAATAATTTAACAGATATGTATTCATAAAATGTAATGGCGTGATTTCTTGACCAATGCTATTTGGCGTTATTACCCACCTATATGGCTAATAATGCCATGCAAAGAAAACTATAAAATAACATGGAATCATTGAATGTAGATTGCCCAATTCTAAAAATACAAACTCTACAAACTTAGAAATTGACAAATTGCATTCTAAGTTATTGAAAATGTTCAATTTTTTGTGAAAGTGTAAGAAAAATAAAGGTGTGGTGTAGGGGGATGAGGCAAAAGAATATCAGACCGTGAGCTTCTTTTTGCTTAGGAAGGACCGCTTAAATAGAATTATTAGAAACATTGCACAGTTTTAACTGTGCTTATTTGAATCAGTATTTAGGATGTAGCTCAGCCACTGTAGGGAATCAACCGGGGTATTAATGCAAAAGTCAATAACTTGCAAACGGTGATAGCTATTTAAAAAAAAATTCATGAGGGTTATGTATAATGTCAGGAGTTTTTTACCTTTTTTATTCTAGTTCTAATTTCAAACAATAGGTGGCGCTGACGGCAATTGAAGGCCAGATCGACGCCGAAACTGACCTCACTGAGCACTGATCACCTGGCCTTCAATCGCCGTCAGCGCCGTCTATTGTTTGAATTTCGAACTAAAATCAAAAATTATGGTAAAAAATCTCACGACATTATACATAACCCTCATGGAAATTTTTTTTAAATAGCTGTCACCGTTTGCAAGTTATTGAATTTTAAAATCCATTAGTAATTTTTGGGACACCCGGTAAAAACATATTCCATGTTTCATGTCACATGTTCCATGTTACATGTTCTTTTGATTGTTACTTCTTTAATTCTTTTCTATTATTACACCATTCGGATAGTTTCCTGGTCAGGACTGAGTTAAATTCCGTATAAATATATAAGGATAAGACAAAAAATGAGTTAAATTGAATAGCAACATTTGATATTAGTTAGGTTTCATATCTCTTTGAACTTTTATGGTATACCCTTTCATACTTTTCTAGTATATTAGCCATAAATAACCTTACTTGATATAGTTTATTTTACAAAGTCTTGTTACTCTTTCAGTGACGATTTTTTTAATAATACAGTCAGTTCCTTCACGAAGAGATCACTTGCTTAATTTTTAATCTTTAACCACGGATTTTTCAAAACAGAAACTTTTTTGTACTTGAATCGTGAAAATGCTCCAATTAAATAAAATTAAATAAGGTAAACTGTACAATAAAATATAACTGATGGGGATAATGGAAAATTCTGAGAATTTTAAGTGGCACTTATGCCATTCACTCGTTCCCAAGGTGTTAATAATACATATGTTTATTGTTCGGCCTCCTCTGAGCACGAGTACTACTCGCACTTGACCGTTTATTTTTACTCGGATGGATTATTATGATTATTATGATCGATGGACTGTTACGCTATGGAACACAAGCATTTCTGACGTCAAAGAACGTCACGATGGATTACAGCTAATAAGCTTCTCGATTTCTCCTACAAGCGTTCCCCAAAAGCCAATCAAATACGGCAATGCTTGTTGGAAACATTGTTAATCCCGCCCAGTGCCAGTGGCCAATTTGGATTAATTATTATAAAATTTGATATGTATAATAAGCGAAATGTATTTTTTTTTATTATCTACTCTTAAGCCAAAACTCTTTCATGAATAATGGGAAATAATAATGATAATAATAATAATAATCTCTTTCTAAATAAAAAAAATTACCTTTTTTAATGAATAAAAATAATCATAAAGAAAAATCTTATATTTGCAAACAATGAACAGTATATAATTTTAAAAATATTATAAAACAGTTTTTCCTTAAGTTATGTTCTCTTTTTTTATTGCAATTTTCACAAAAAAATGCGGCACATTTTCAAGGAAAATTTTAAATACACGCAAAAACATACACTCATCAACACAACACATATTCATTTAATATGTAGAATTAAATTTCTGAAATCAGTTAGGTAATCGAAATGCGAAATATTCCGTATGTAATAAGTTCTCCTCAAATAAATGCAGCATTTTAACTTAAATGAGCAGCTGATTTAATCAGGGTTAAAACAAACTTGAAGAACGAGATATATTCATTTACGTCATTAAAACACTTATAAATCTAATTAAACATAGGTCAAAAAGTTCAATTCTACTGAAAGTGAATACAAGATTTATAAGGAAATATTTAGAGAAGATAAATAATACAATTTCGTGCATTAGAATGTATTAACTATATTAAAATCGGTTATTAATATAATATTTTAAACGAGTCAAGATTCACTGCTCTCTATGTTTAGCTGTTACGCATAAAATACGGAAATTTGTCATATGAGTAACTATGATATATTAAAATATCTATTAAGGTTTTTTGGTATCTTTCAAATGAGACAAAAAACATCTAAAGTACTCAAAATTAAATTTGCGTGTTTTCAAAATCGTTTTATATATAAACATGAAATTCTCACTGTTTATCAAACTGAATTTGCTTTTTATATAATATCATGTTTTAATTTTTTTGTGTATTATTAAAATTTAAATAGTTTTTTCTTTAACCCCGCATGATTTATTATGATTATTATGATGGATGGAATGCTACACAGTTTTAATGGATTGTCATAAAATTTTGTATATATAATAAACACAGATCTATCTTTTAATGATCTACTCTTAAGCCAAAAACTTTCATAAAACATGTAAAAATATGCTTTTCTAAAAAAAAATAAATTTACAGTTTTTAAGGCATGAAAATAATTATTAAAAAGTCTTATAATTGCAAATAATGAGTAATACATCATTTTAAAAAATATTATAAAACAGTAGCTACTTAAACTATGTTTATTTATAGTTTTTTTATTGTAATTTTCAAGAAAACACAGACTATTTTCTAACAAAATTTAAAGTACACACACATATATACACTTACAAACTTAACTTAAATAATTTATTATGAAATATAAAATTTTTGTGAAGTCTGTTAGAAAATGGAAATGCAAGATTTTCCATATTTAATAAGTACAGCATCTTATCATAAATGAGCAGCTGATTTAACCAGGGTTGGAGCAATCATGAAGCATGGCATACATCGGTTTACACCATTAAAACACCAATATATCTAATTAAACATAGGTCAGTAGATTTAAATCTCTCAAAAATGAAAGCAAGATTTAATAAGTGAATATTTATTGAAGATATATAACACGATTTCATGTATTTAAGCATATTAATTAGATTAAAATCAGTTATTTAAATAATGATTTAAATGAGTAAAGATTTACAACGCTCTGTGTTTAAATAATACGTATAGAAGACGGAAAATGTTTGTACGACTAACTATGATTTGTTAAAGTATTTGTTCAATCACCTTGTACCTTTTAAATTATCCATAAATAATTTAAAACTTTCAAAATTAAATTAGTGTACCTCCAAAAATCTTTTTATCTATAAACGTGAAATTTTGAATATTAATTAAACAAGCTAATAAAAGTAAAACTGAAATCCATGGAGGATCAGCGTCAGCAGTTGGCATCTCTGTTTACTAAACCCTGAGCCCTGAGGTGCTATACAGCATATGTCTCAGTCATGGGATCAGGCTAACGCGAGACCCTCACTGTTAAAACTAAAGGTTGCATATGGCACTCCTAGGGGTGAAACGCTTGTCCCGTCAGCGACACCCCAAAGAGAGCCAAAATTGCACCCCTAGAGATGCCCATGACACCTTATAGGGTGCCATGAGGGTGCCTTGGGGTGCCATATGGTGCTATGGGGTGCCTTAGGACACCCCTAGTGGTGCAATTCTGGCTCTTTTTGGGGTGTCGCTGACGGGACAAGCGTTTCACCCCTAGGAGTGCCATATGCAGCCTTTAGTTTTAACAGTGCTCGGTGTTTAATTCCCAAGCAAATTTTGCACTCATTTTATCGACCTCGAAGAGATGAAGATCTGACTGCCTAGTGCCTAGTCGGGAGTTGAACTCATGACCTGCGATTCTGCAGTTAGATCCTCTGACTACTACGACACTAGGTTTATTTAATTAAACAAAACAAGTTTTGCTTTTTAAAATAATACCATTAGAAACTGACTACTATTTTACAGAACTTATGCATTATTAAAATTTTTTTTTTAAATCTCGGATGGATTTATGTTATTGTTATAATGGATAGATTTTTATAAAATTTGATAGATTTGTAAAAATTTGATAAATGTAATAAAGACATAAGTATTTTTAAACTTATCCACGTTTAAATCAAATTTATTTCTTTAACCATGTAAACATTTTTTTTTTCTAAAAAAATCAGCATTTTATATTTTTTAATGACTAAACCTAGATATAAAGAATAGTCTTATCATTAGAAATAATGAACAGTAAAACATTTTTAAAATATTATCGAACAGCAAATCCTTAAGCTATATTGTTTTTCCATTGAAATTTTCAAGAAAACCAGGACATATTTTCAAGCGAAATTTAAAACATATACACACATACATTCACAAATGGATATTTGATATATTCCGCATTTAATGAGTGGTTCTTAAATAAATGCAGCCTCTATTCTTAAATGAGCAACTGATTTAATCAAAGTTAGTACAACCATGAAAATAGCATAGATCGATTTACATCATTAAAACACCAATAAATCTAATTAATCACAGGCCAATAAATTCACCTGTCTCTCGAAAGTGAATGCAAGATTTAATAAAGGAATATTTGGAAAGGATATCTAATATGATCTAATGTGTTTGAGCAGATTAGCTAGATTAAAATCGGTTATTTAAATAGTAGTTTAAATGAATGAAAAATCATTACACTCTATGTTAACAGAATTATTTTTAAAAACGAATATTAGTTATACGGATAACTCAATTATGCACTGAAATATATGATAAGAAATTATATGTATTAAAAGAAAGTTTTAAAATTCTCTGCATCTAGCAGCTCTTGTTTAAAACGTGACAATTTTCGTGGTTCGAATTTTTAAAATTTTCCGTACTTGTGAGTATGAAAACATGTAGAGGATATTCGGATATTATAAAATTCATTTTTCAATTAGACCCATATAAGAATTTGAGATACATTAAATGTCAGTAAAATAAAAATTTTAACTGCGAAAAAACACTGAATAAATTAGTAATAAATAGTAACTGCAATAATATACCTTTGTTAAACTTTCCATAAATTAAAAAGAATGCAGGAGGCACTTTGAGCTAAAACAATAACAGATCGTTATATCGTTATCAGCTCAAGCAGAGGCGTGTTCGTGAGGAGACAATATCAAAGATAAACTGAAAGACAGAGGGAGGATATTCTAATGACTTCGATACAGGTGGCTCTAGTTGTGCTGTTGCACATGGTGAAAACAAAAGTGACGCCATTCTATTACATCCATGCCTTCTTTTCTATTATTTATCTCCATGTGCTGTTTCAACTAGCGCCACGTGTCGCTCTCTTTGCAATCGCCTAGCTCTATTTTTCAGTTCATCTTTGACATTGCCTCCTAACAGACGCGTGTCTGCTTCAGCTGATGACTAGCTTTTATCGTTTTAGCCTGAAACGCGACCTGCATCATGTTTTTATCTTATGGTAAATTTAAAAAAGTGTTTTATTTCAATTAAAAACTTTGACTGTTTTTAATAAATTTCGAATGCACTTAAAATGTAAGAATGTAAATGTTACATATCAACATTTTAATTAAAAAATCAAGTGATGATATTTCATAAATTACTCCACGGATAATATTTAACTTTTGAGTAATGTTAAATAGGTATAAAGACTATTAAGTTTGCAAGGAAAACCGTCTCTTTACAAAAACAGCCATTTTTTATAGATACATAATGGTTAGTGCATCATTAATAAAACATCAGATAATTTGTAAATTGTTTTAATTTTTCAAAAATTATAAATGTTTTATGTTTCTTTGCGCTCAGCGGTTCATATGGATATTTATTGCAGCATCAGGAAGTTTATCCAAACCTCTCTATTTCCATTTTTGAATATGTCCCCTTATAAATCTGTTACACTATATCTTCCCCATCATATGTACAAGTGAATTATTAAGCGCATCTCAGCCGATACATTCGAAATATAATGACACTGTTGATCTCCACAATTAAGCATAGAGGTGAACACATTGCAACACCAGGAAGTTTATACAATCCTCTCCACTCACATCTTTTGAATATTTTCTATTAAATAAGGCCATACAAAACTTTCCTTCTCTCCAGTAGAAGTAAGCATTAATCGCGTCTTCGCTGATATATCGCAATATAATGACACTGTTTATCTTCAAAAGATGCATAGAAGTGAACTTTTTGCAACATCAGGAAGTTTATCCAATCCTCTTTACTTCCATTCTTTGAATATATTCCTTTTAAATCTGTTACACTATATCTTCCTCATCAGCGGTACAAATGAGTATTAACAGCATCTCAGCTGATACCTCGGAATGTTACCTCGGAGAAATTTCCTCGGAGAATGTTACCTCAGCTGATACCTCGGAGAAAAGTTATGACGGCGTTGTCATATCGTACAGCAATATTGCGCTTATAAGTTGTAGTTTCAATTTCGAATTCGTAAAAATCCCAGAATATTGAGAAAGGCAACACAATTAAAACTGCATTTTCTGGAGACAAGTTTTTTGTTTATTTCACAGTTCCAAGAATGAATGCCGTGCCAGATAGGGTAATAGCAACAATCGGTCCGATTCCTTCGAGATACAGAGAAGGAATGATCACAAATACATTTTTCTCATTGTCAAGTGTTGGCGCGATACATGTACATAAAAATAGCCAAGAACGACTGATACGCACAAATTGGGATGAGAGAAAGCATGTGCAAAGTTTCCATTACATAGACTATCAAAGACAGAAACCAAAGTGCATGATTTGTAATAATTAACGCCAAACGATAAAAGAGAGCTTATAGCCCGAAAAACCACAAAGAATGAATTCCATATATAGGGTTAACAAAAGTACCACGGAATGAGAAGGGAAATGAATATTAATGAAATAAAATAAGAAAAAAACATAATAAATTTGCTTCTTAAGCGAGTAGCGTTTAAATACAAATAAAAACAGCCTAGAAACAACTCTTTATCAAAGGTTGTTGCTAAGGGAAAAAATACATAAAGTTGCATGAAAGAAACGAATATCCGTTGTGGTTTTAAAGAAAGAATTAGAGATAACTGGAATCATATTTTAAAATAAAATGGCCGCTACCAAATGAATAGAATAAAAGAATTAAAAATCTAACTTTTTAAATAAAGTTATGAATTTAGAGAATATTATAACTTTAAAAAAAGGGTTGATGCTATTATTAAATAATATGTAAAGGGAAACGCTTTTAAAATAATGACACTGTTTATCTTCGGAATTTAGCATAGAGGTGAACATGTTGTAACATCAGTAAGTTTATCCAGTCCACTCCACTTCCATTCTTTGAATATTTCACATTGAAAAACAGTCACACTATATTTTCCTCATCTGCTATACAAGTGAATATTAAGCGCATCTCAACTGGTTCCTCGGAATATAATAACACTGTTTATCTTTACAAGTTAGCATAGAAGTGAATATATTGCAACATCAGGAAGTTTATCTAATGCTCTCCCCTTCCATTCTCTGAATATTTTCCATTAAAATTAGTCACACAACACTTTCCCCATAAGCTGTTTACGTGAGTATTAAGTGCATTTTGGCTGTTACCTCGAAATGCAATGACACTGTTTATATCTACACTTAGCATACAGGTGAACATTTTGCATCATCAAGAAGTTTAAAAATCCTCTCCAATTTCATTCTTTGAATATTTTCCATTAAAAAACAGTCACAATAGGACTTCCTCATCAGCTGTTCAAAACAGTATTAACCGCATCTGAGCTGATACTTCGGAATACAATAATACTGTTTTCCTTCACAATTTAGCATAGAGGTGAATATGTTGCAAGATCAAAAAGTTTATCCAATCTTCTCCAATATCATTCTTTGAATATTTACCATTAAAAAACAGCCACAGTATATCTTAGCTGTACTATTGTGTATTGAGCGCATCTGAGCTAATACCTCGGCATATGACACTATTTATCTTTACAATTTAGCATAGAGGTAGACTGCCTAAAAGGCAATAAATGTAACTTCTATGCTGATACTTAACTTGATTAACATCACTTATGAGGAAGCTTATGATTAATGCGAATTTTATAAAACTTACGTACAAAAAGTTCATTGTAAAAAAATGTCTGTTTGTAAAAAAATGTCTTTCCATAAAAATGTGTCAGCCTAGCTGAATCCGTTTTATTTAGTAATTTAACCGATACGTTACATAGTTGTGTAACGTTACACTAATGTAAAATAATTCATAAATAATGCCAATTTAAATTACACCTCTTCATAAGATAAAATATCCATACAGTTGTGGGCCGCATGCTGTCACAAATTTTATAGAGTATCGTTTAATATTTTCTTACAATGCTGCAACAATTTAGAATAATTGTTTTTTTGCGTTGCCAAAAATGTTTGTCGCCAAAACTAATGTAAATTCTTTGTTAATAGTCCAGTGTCCTAAATCAGGAATCCATTTTATATAAGCCACGTGACAGTTTTTCGAGTTAACGCACATAAATGTTAAGCGGTCATTCGTCTGAATCATTCAAATTGGATTTTCATTGTGCCATTTTTGAGGAATCCTGTTCAGTAAAAAGCGTATGATTTCCCGTACAATGTTTGAGTACTTCTAATGTACTATAACCTGCTTTTTTACAGAATATTAAGTAAAAAGTACATTAAGTATTTTAAGTAAAAGTTTATTAAAAGTCCGAAATTAGGAGTGCAATATATGTATATCCCGTGACATTTTTACGACTAAACGCACATATTTGTTAAGGAGTCATTCATCGGAATCTTTTAAATTGGATTATTGAGGATTCAATTTGGATACGTCAAAAATGAGATCATTTATTAGGTACCATGTTTAGTACAAAGAGTATCATTTCAGGTACAATGTTTGATTACTTCTAAAGTACTATAATATAACCTGCCTTTTTACAGCACAATACATAAAAAATTAAATGAAAAATATCTACAAAATATTCAGCTCAAGAAAAATTTCTAAACCATCGAAATCTACATTTTATTTTAAAGAAATATTTCCTAGATTACTATTGAGCAGTACGTGTAAGGGCAAACATTGAGTGACATTTCGTAATACATGGATCACAGTAAAACTCTTGTTTATGTCAGAAGGAGTAAAACAACGTTCGAATAAGCCAACTGCACTTAACTTCATTAGAACAATGTTTAGTGCACAATAATAATTGTAAACAGTGATAAAACTTTCTCAATCACTTAAACTGCCATTATCATGTTTCGTTTAGTGATAATTAAAAATTAAAAAAATACCTTAAAATTAATATATGTTTCTAAAAATTATACAAAAAAATAGTTTCTGGTATTATAATGACATACATAATATCGTGATTTTATTTATGCAGTATTAATTCATCATATCTAGATATAAAATGTCCTGGGGTAATAACACCACATTAGAATTATACCAATTTTCACAGCATTGTTTTAGGTTTTTATTTCAAATAAAAATTGAATTTGATACACAGACTTATAAATATTTTATATAAGAAATAATGTTTCAGCAGATATAAATTCATAAAATGTTATGGCGTGATTTCTTGACCAGTGTTTTTAAACATCATAACCCACATAAATGAGTAATAACGCCATGCAAACAATAGTATGAACTGATATAGAATAATAGCATTTAAATTGTCCAATTTTAAAGATACAAACTCCATATCCATAGCACTGACAAATTGTTCTTACTTACAGTTACATTTTAAAACCAAGATGTTGTAATATGTTTGATTTTTTAATTAATTTGATATTTTATTGTTCTGACTTTAACAAAAATAGCAGCATTTAATTTATCTTTATCCTTTTCCATTTTAAATAATGGCAATAATGCTCTCTCGTGCATAAACTAAAAAATGAATCTCCTTCGGATGTGGTTCCGCCACTAAAAAAAATTCAAACGGGTTAATAACGCAATTTGCTGGCGTTATAAACCCAGTTTACTTATTGCGCTGTATTTTTAAATTAAGAGTTACCTCGCAAACACCTATAAAATATCCAACAATATTCTAGAAGAACATCAAATAGACTACAAATGTATGTAATAAATATTTTTTTAATAAATATATTGTTTTTATATCGCATAATTTTCCTCGCAAATTTTAGATTGGGCGTAGATGCTGATATGTTTTTCCAGCGGTAAAGTTTACAAATGGAACACATTAAAATTTAGAGATTTTTGTGATTCACATCACTTAGAGCACTTCTGCGCGCAACCCGTAGTGCTATCTCCCCGATTTTTCCATAAGTACGAGTAATATTAGCACTTGACGTTAGTTTCTACCTAGAGGTTATTACCGTAGGACACCTTACCTGAATATTTAACCCTTTCGGGTACAATTTGTTTTCAATTTTTAGAGAAACATACCTTTAGATTAACCACTTAACTGGCGACGGGTATGGGAATACAGTGCTTTTACCCCCGACTTATCTCGGGGCAGACGGTGAAGTGGTTAATAATATTAACACTAGCAATCAAAATACATTAATTAGAGTTCAACGAATATTTTGTTCTCTGAGCCATAATGAATGCTGTTCTTTTGCGAACTATTCCATTTTTATTAATATGACAATTGCTTAAGTAAGAGAGTTTGGAGATGTTTAGAAAATATTAAACCAATGATTATTTATTATAACAATGGTTTAACTCATATTACAAGTTTCTAATTCTTTTAACACTTTATTACACAAGATTCTTTCTGGAAAGTAACATTTATTTTAAATTTAAAGTGTGAAATAAATGTTTAAGATAAAATAATCGCAAGCGGAGCAAAGAGAATTAAGCAAATATTTATTATTATTATTATTACTAAGCGCCTAAAGGTTAATGAAGTCATAAAGTAAATGCATCGACACATACTAACATTACTACATGTAAATAGTAACAAAAGTATTTGTTAAAACAAAATAATACTCAGTTAAAATACATGCACCATTAATATAACACCAGTTCCGAAAAAGTTAAACATAAAGGCGGTGTTTTGGATTTAATGAATAGCTAAAAAATTCCAAATAAAAGCAATAAAAATCTTTATACTTAAATAACCTAAATGTAAGCCCATTATACAATAAATATACTTATTTTTAAAAAAATAGAATATTTATTGATTAGATGATTTTAAATACAATTCAAAATCCACAAATATTCTAAATGAAAAATACATTCTAAAAATAGATAACCTATAAAATTGTATTTCCTTGTATTCTATTGATGTATAGATATATTAACTACGCACTTTTAAATCATAAATACGGACGATGCTAGAATATTTAAGACTAAATGCATTATTTTTGATTTAATGGACAACTTAAATATTCGAAATGAAGTACTCTAATACGAAATAAGCTACATGATCAACAAATGCAATGTCACTTAATGGCCTGACAGAGAAATCAAAACATGATAGTTTAACTTGAAATTTTCAACATTAACGTTTAAATGTCAATGGATAAACGTAAATTTATAATATATGTATACTGCATTACTCTTAAAGGAAAGGAAAGCAATAAGAACGGCTATTTCTAAAAATTTATTTTAGACTCATCGTCATCATAATATTATTTTCATATCTTTAATGAAAATCTAAAACAGCTCTAAAAGTAGATGTAATAAATAATAATTTTCTCCATTTATTTAAGTACGTGTATAAGTTAAAAACATTTGTTTAAACAATACTATAAGTTTTGCATTATTAAAGTAGTGAACTGTCTATTTTCTTTAATAACATCGGTTTGAATCGCTGAGTTTAATGTAACATTTTTTTTTAACAAAATGTAGTATATTTGGGAAATTTGTATTATCAATGTAAACATTTCTGCATTATGGGAACTATTAATTAAATTAAAACTGTAATATTTCTATAAGATTATTTATATAAAATTATATTTTCTATGTCAATAGAAATTGTATCTTTGTAATTTTTTTTTTTCGAATTTAATTTATAGCATTACAAAATGTATTTGAATGAATTTGTAAATAATTTTGCATTATTTTATGGGATAGATTTGATAAATAATACTTAAGAAAATATTTACTGGTCTTTCTCTCGTAAGATGTAATTTTGAGTAATAATGTAAAAATTTAAAATTCTTTGTCTTTGCTATCTTTTTTAACGACTACTGAATGTTTCCCAAAATAAATGTAATTAGTTCTTTGGCATAAATATTAAGAATAATTAAAAATACGCCTTTTGGAAGATTTGCAAAATTTATAGACATGAAAAAATACAGATGAGACACATATACACCGAGACAGAGCATGATAAACAGAGAAAGTTCTATCGTGTCATTTTATATCACGTGTGGGGCAGTTTTTCTACATACACTCTATGACCAAAGAAGACCGGTCACGTGAGATTTTAGACGTGTTGTAGAGATATATCTAGAAGTATACATGAGGAAATGTTCTGAAACTCCAGTTGTGTAAACAGAATAGTGCAGGTCATATATTTTCGGGATTTTTTTTTTTTTCGAAACCGCATAGGGAATCCTCAACAAATTGAAAAAGAACGAATATCGTTTGGATAACCCTGTCTACACTAACGTAGCAAAAGCATTTAAACACTAGATTATGATGAATTTGCTCTCATTTTCATGAGAATAGCCTGCATACTCGTAGAAAAATTAAGGTTTGCCGAAAAAAGTCCCAAGTATTGACAAGCGTTTTTTTTTTTGCTTATAATTTGCAGAGTTTTTAATCAAAAAATATTTTCTGAAAATATGACAATCAATATTCTACACCTTGTAGTTGGAATTAAAAAGGAATAAATTATAATATTGAAAATGAGCAAGTTTACTAAATAATGTTTCTATGTGCATGCGTGTATGCAATCAAAATACGATGTGCATAATGTGTTAGCTAAATGTATAGAGCAATTTTTGTGAAACTCTAAAAAGCACAGCTTCAATTCTAAAAGTCAATAAAATGAGCTAAAAGTCAGTTGATTTCTAAAACGAAGCAGAAAGATGAGCGGCTGTAACTAAATGTAGGAGTACGAGCAATATTATTTTTGCTATAATGACACTAATCAATGAATATATGAATATTATTATTGAAATATTTCATAGAAGTTTAATTAACAAGGTTTTAAGTATTAAAAGCCTATCGATCTCTCATTCTTGGCATAAAATTTGCAGAGTAAATTTGTCTAATGGTAACAGTATGCCGTACTTAAAAAACAGCATGTGGGGAGGCATAAAGCAACCAATGTGAAATTTGGTTGCCAGATGGTCAAAGCTCCCTTAATCCCTTGTGGAGGAGCTACCGATATACGCGCAACTTAAGATACTACAATCCTTGATTATTACGAACAATAAATTTTTATTGTACATTTTGCCTTACTTAATCGGCCTATTTTCACGATTCTATTAGGCAAAAATTTCTGCTTAAAAAATCAGTGATAAATGTTTAAAAATTTTGTAAAACACGCTCATCTCGAAGGAGTTAATTTAGTGTTTTTAAAAATCTTGTAATCATACATTGTGCATAATGAATGATTAATGGTTATATTTCATAAATAAAAATTTATTCTGTTCAGCTTCAGTAATACAAGGTAGGGTGCAGGGTAAGGTAAAAGGAAGAAAAATATTTAAAACTGATAAGTGAAGATGTGACATTTTGGTATGGAAGAACCAAAACAGTTTTAATTAAATATAAATTTAAAGTTGACAGGAACTTTTATTTCTTTTAAAAAGTACCCACTGCTGGTAAACAGAAAGAATCGAAAAAACAAAAAAAAAAAATATGAAAGCAGCAACCTTAGGTAAATTTTGTCATACCTTTGCATGAAAACATAACATTGAACAAAACATTTTAGGAAGATATGTAGTCGAACATCATCAAAATAAACATAATTATATAAAAGAGAACTAGTTTTGCCAGATCGAGAGACACGAAACACGAATATTTAAAACTGAATTTTACTTCTGTTTAGACAAACAGACAAAATTAATTAAGATGCATTTTAACAAACTAGTTGTTTTAAATTCAATTTTTAAAATACAATTCCTCTTATCTCTATTGTTTTCTTTTGAATCCATATAACATCAGTCTACAGGTCACTTTATCCTGTTTAGCATTTCTCAGAAATACTAAAATTTCAATTAAATGTTTTGAAAATATAGGTTTTTAAATGATATTGTTTACAAGAAATAAAAACATTCGTTTGCATTATACAACATAATAGTTTTCGCAGAATACTATTCTTAACATTTTTTTCTAATGTCCAATTGCATAAAATTTAGTGTTCAGATTTTAGAGCAAATTCAATATTTTTAATTTAATAACATTTTATAAGGATTCATTATGGACGTATATTATTTCGATTCCTAAATAATTTTATATATGCAAATTTTAAAACAGAATTTTTTTTTCCAAAGGAAGTTATCTGACCTAATATATGTAGCTTACCTAATATATTCTTCAATGTATCAACTTCAAATTCGTCATTGTTCTGTTTATGTATATTTTTTTTCTGTATATAAATATATATATACACACAGACGGATACATATATATATATATCTTTCTACAGTATGTAATAAAGTTCTTTACTTCTAAATAAAATAATTCGGTAAAGATATCTAAATAGATAATCTCATGTTACTTATCACCCTCATCTCAGTTAAACATCTTTACTTTATGTCTTGTCAATATATCACACTTTTACAATTTGTGTCCACTTCAGTTTAAAATTATGTCAAAATTTAAATTTTAGTTTCTACAGTAGTCTCCGCTTCAAAGAATAAAAGCATCTTGAGTTTTATATTAAAAAAAAATTATCCAAATATAATTTTGAAATGATAATAAACTACATAAAATAAGAATTTTTACCCTGCTATCGGATACTGCTCTAAAGAATATATTAACTGCTATAAAGTATACTCGCATATTACACCTAATCTGACCAATATTGCCACTTTCGTTTTCGAGATTTCATAATTAAATATTTAAAATTTATTCCTATATAATGTGTAACACATATTTCTGCACTATTTTCTTAAAATGAGTGATAAAGTTGATTTTACAAAATGTATTTGTGCGAAGAAACTAAGAATTTGAGTGTAGGTTTTAATGCAAACGTTCAAAAATAAGTTCAATTGTATAAGAGATTGGGAGAATTTTTTCATGGAAATTCGTTCTCAAAAATTCATTAAAAGGAACACACTATGTTTTCTATAAGCTTACTGTTAGTTCTATATAAACCAAGGCACTTAAGGTGATAGAAAATCGTTCCAATCGTCACTGTGATTATAAAGTGGAATCCTATCACCACTAAAAATAATCTTAAGATTATCTGAAGAAATCTCCAATTTCTTCAAACATTTTACAGAAATATGAAGATATTTTGCAGATTTAGATTTATCTTAAAAACGTCTGCAGATTTTTTTAAAGTATTCTTAAAAAAATCTGCAGAATGCGCCAAATACCTGCAGATTTCCTACGAAATTTTGAGCCAAATACCTACCGATTTTCTATAGATTTTTTCCAACCGATTATAAATATGATACTTTATTCTTACAAGTGAACCGCTTTGGATGTTGCTCGCACCTGGCAACGAGACCTGTTCTATTTTGTAGGCCTATACATAAAAGCTATATTCCAAGAGCCGACCGCAGAAAACCCTAAGTCATCAAGCACAAGAAAAATTCCTTTATATTATGAAAGAGTAGTAATAGGGGAGTCTAATCATCCATGTCTGCCGGAACCGAAGTGGTACATAAGCCAAAAATTGATACTACTAGTGGTTCACTCGTACGTTTAACATTGCGTTTGCCGTACAATTAAAAGTCGGAAAACATGGAAAATTAGGTGCAGGAAAACATAATACTAAGTCTACGAATGAGCCACTAGTGGTATCAATTTTTCGCTTATGCACCACTTCGCTTCCGGCAGACATGGAGCATTAGATTCCTCTATTACTACTCCTCCGTAATACAAAGGAATTTTACTTGTGCACGATGACTTAGGGTTTTATGCAGTCGGCTGTTAGACTACTAGCGAAGCAAAAAAATTATCTGTTAAAATCATATATACATTTTAAATTTTTTTGTTTTATATTTCAATTAAATCTGTATTTTGAAACGTTTGATAATTGATGAGATAAGACACAGGAATTATTGTTTTTTCTATGCAGATGATAAATAAGGGAGAGGGGGGCACATTTGAACTGGGGGCACCTTTGAACATTCTGAATATTTTCCTTCAAATAAATTGTTTTTAAAAAACATGTATGATAATACATTACTGATGCTTCAAGTGAGTAATTATATAAATCTGTACCATTTTGTATGAACCGGTACTATTTAAACATGATATGCATTTTTCTCCCTCTTGAATCTAAACTTAAGAAAATGAAGTTGTAAGATTTTTGTTTACAAACTTCTATCCCTAAAATTTTAATTAATTGTTCAATGCTTAAACAAAGACGTTAGCTTTAGTTTATAAGCTTTTTTTTTATTCGAAATCTTCAACCGAATTGAGTAAATCCTTGTAATGTTGAACTCCATGTGATGGAGCACCATTGAACAAAAAAGTTGCGGCGCCATTGAACAGCGAAAAAACACCGAATAAACTAGTGATAAACAATAATTGAAATAATGTAAAGAGAACACTTAAAACTATGAAGTAAAGAGTTATTAATGTATCTAAATATTATTATTTCTAATTTTTTTATGTGAAAAGACGTTAATTAAGAATGTCAATGAACATAGACTTATACTGCCAACAATTCCCCTTACTGCACAGTGCACACATAGATTGAAACCTCTGTATGTATCAGTGATGGGAAATTACATATATAAACTTAATCAAATGTAAATTCATTTATTGGATTGCAAATCTTAGATACAAAATAATGATTCATGATTTAACAGGTTTCTAAAACATTATTTCTCGTTTCCGTAACGGATAAAACGGAATTTTATATCAAGTCTCTTAAAAAAATAGCGAATGAAAATTTTTAATATCCCAGAAGTATCAGATATCACATTGGTGTATTTCAAGGAAATTGTAAAAAAGTTTTCACAACCAAGCACAACTGGAGGGACACTTAGTGTTTTAACAACAATGCGTTTTGACATCAACTTTAATGGATTTATGTTTGGTTAAGTAACAAAAAAATTTGTAATTTCATGAAAATGTAGTTATTTAATTTTATTCATATTACTATATATTTCTGTAACGTATGCAACTTTTTATAAAAACTCCAATATTTTCATATTTTATTCATTTGTTCAAAGGTTTAATTTGTTACTTGTTCAAAAATACCCCTACATGGGGCAGGTTTGAAAAAAAAAATCTTTCAATTTTTTTAAATCCTCGCAATTTTTTTTAATTTCTTTGGAAAATGTTTAATTTATGGTTCATGTGATAAAGAAATATGTTGTTTTTATTATGTAACATTTAAAACTCAATAAATATAATTCAAATAAGAAATAAGGTACCCTGGGGTAATAACGCCACGTTAAGGTTCTACCAATTTTCACGGCTCAGTTTTAGTTTGTATTTAATATATATATATATATATATATATATATATATATATATATATATATATGATTTGATACAGCAACTCATTGACTATCTATAAAAAATAATTTAACAGATATGTATTCATAAAATGCAATGGCGTGATTTCTTGACCAATGCTATTTGGCGTTATTAGCCACCTATATGGGTAATAACGGCATGCAAACAAAACTATGAAATAAGATGAAATAATTGCATGTAGATTGCCCAATTATAAAAATACAAACTTTACAAAATTCGAAATTGACAAATTGCATTCTAAGCTTTTGAAAATGTGCAATTTTTTGTGAAAGTGTAAGAAAAATAAAGGTGGTGTGTGTGTGTGGGGGGGGGGGGATGAGGCAAAAGAATATCAGACCGTGAGCTTCTTTTTCTTTAAAAAGAACCACTTAAGTAGAATTATTAGAAACATTGCACAGTTTTAACTGTGTTTATTTGAATCAGTATTTAGGATGTTGCTCGGCCACTGTGGGGAATCAACCGGGGTATTAATGCGAAGGATTGGCGTTATTACCCCGTTATAGTTATTGCGCTGTACATTTTAAATTACAAATTATCTCGAGAAGATATCCTAAATCTTCAACAACATTTTTAAAGTCCATGAAATGTACTACAAATTTATGTAATTAACAAAGTATTTCCGGATAAAAAAAATAGTCTTCATATCACAAAACGTATCTCGCAAATTTTAGATCAAGCGTTAATTTTAGTTGCTTGTAAAAACAATAAGACCTAAAAATGAAACAAATTAACTTGAAGCAGTTTTTTGCGATTTATATGACTCAAAACCCTTCTGCGCAGAGCACATGGTGTCATTTACCAGAAATTTTCATAATCATGCAAAATATTAGCACTTGGCGTTATTACCCCGCCTGGCGTTATTACACCAGACCACCTTGTACTGATTTTCTGAATAAATGTTCAAAGGTGCCCCCCTCTGCCCTATATATATAGTAATTGTATTTCGGAAAAGCTTTCAAGGCCATTGAATTTCTTTTAGTTAAATGCAAAATAAACAAATTATCTTTTATTGAAGTCGAATGGTAAGAAGTTTCCAATGTTTCAAATGAAATGTTCTTGTATTAATTGTTTGAAAAAAAGCATTTATAAAGTAAATTGATGGTTTTATACAATGTAGAAAATTTACTGAGGCTAATTAGGTTGGACATTATGATTCAAAACAACTCCTCACACAAGACAAGGAACTATGGCATTCGGCAAGGGTTGCAGAAAGCTCCTAAAAAAAGGAAAAAATCACCAAATCCCCCCCCCCTCACACACCATAAATTGTGTACATAGTGTTGCAATTTTTAAAAAAAATTATATTCGTAGGATCTTAAAGGAATTTTTAAAGTTTTTTTCAATATTTTATGTTTATTGATTCATTTGTATTTTTAAAAGTTTTTCTATTCAAAAAATCTTCAACGTTAGTAATCCGATAAATGTTTTTGAAAATTGCATTCTTAGGAAGTTATGCTACTGTAAAATTAAATACAATATAGATTCTCAAACTTCGTAATATTTTTTTTTGTTTTATTTATAATAATCTATCTTTAAATGCACCCTGCTTATATGCTAGATGCAAACAGTACCAAAGTGGGTTTCCCTTTTTACTATAATACTGAACATCTTACCAAATTGGCGAAAACTGACAGTCATACACTGTAAAAAAGGAAGTATTATTGCACTTAATTTCGGTTTAACACATGCCGAAAATATTTTAAATATGTTCTTTTTCTCGTGTCAGCACACATTTAAGTGGTTTAAAATATTAAAAATGGTGTTATTTTACCCTTTTAAACAAATTGTACAAGCCTTACAGCAGTCAAATGAAATCAACCAGAAATTGTAAGGGAAATAGTGCGCTATTTTGAAATGTTCTGATGGTTTTCATGTTTCCAGATAAAAGTTTTGTCTGATTTTTGATTATATTTCTCAGTTATAATCACGGATTAAAAAACTGTTGACAATGTTCTTATGCCACTTTTATCGATTTACAGCTGCGATTAATTTAATTTATTTGGACAATTTACGAAGTCAAAGGTCGAAAGTTTCTGGCGGCGTTCTATGGCCTCTGCCGCGGCTGTTTATAAACAGAAAAAATAGACAATACAGATAAGTCCAGATTTAATAAACGAATGATTTATGAAGTGAGAAAAACTGGTACTCTGCATTTTGTTAAATTTTTTTAAAGCTCAACAAACCTCAGGATATTTTTCAAATAAGCAAGTGACGTATATTTATTTTATGTTTACAATCACTCTCGATTCTTTGTAAACTCGTATTTTAGTGGTATTTTATTTGTTTATATTGGTTATTTGGTTATTTTATTTGTTTTACGTATTTAAATTGATACACACTACTTGTAAAATACGATTTTGTCGTCTAACTATTCCGATTTTTGAAAAATCAAAATTACTTAATTCTATAAGCACGTGAAATTGTCACTTTCGTACAGAGCTTTGAAATATTTAGATTTGATTTTATAGTGTTTTACATGCTTTAAATTCCGTGAGCTTGAATTTAAAGGAGTATTATAATAATATATCAATAAAAAAAGACTTAATAGAAATATTATGGGAAAATTATATGCACTTTTGTGAACTTAAAAAAAAATACATTAGAAGTTGCTTTTATTGACAAATGTTAGAATTACAGAACTCACGAATGCAATGTTCACCAAGCGTAAAATAAAACAGCGAATTTTCTCTAATCTATGTCCGCGCCAGATTAATGTATTCGATTAAAGTATTCTTGTTTGTGAAGAAACAAAGATTGAAGATATAAAATTAGGCGTGATTTTGTTATCGATATTCAATGCTTATATTTGAAAGATTAATGTAAACCTACTTTTATTTCTATTCGTATTTTAAGCGTTTCATTAATACCTCTATTAAATGATTAAGCTACACATACACACAATGAGCAATACAGATATACATACGCACACAATTTAATCAACGTGGTCTGTTCTATTAAGGAAATGTGGATATTCCTTATTTCAGAAATGCTTGTTAAATAATTGCACCATCTTATCTTAGATAAGTAGTGGAAATAATCAGATTTAGAACAACGATGGCGAAAGGCATACTTCAGTTTACATCATTAGAACACCAATAAATCTAATTAAACTTATGTCAATATATTCTCCTCTTTCGAAAGCAAATGCTGAATCTAATAAGTGAATGTTCAGCGATAATTTATAATATGATTTTGTGTATTTGAACACATTAACTAGATTAATATCTGAAAATTAAAAGATATATTAATACTATAGAAAATTCGCCCCGCAAGAGTTTATCTTTTCAAGGGTTTCAATATTGTATGTTATCATTTTAGAGGGGATGGCTGCCTAGAAAATGATATCAAGAGATATTTCTATTGGGAGGAGAGGCTTGTCTTTTGATATCATTATATTTTTTGATGCAACCATTTTTTTCTTTTTATTTGCTATTTGTATTTTACATTAAAGTAGTTTGTTACACATTTTTTGCGGTTTTCAATTTTTATTTAATTTTTATGGAAATAGTTATTATTGAAATCATTAAGTTACTACAATACTATAATTTTTTTGTAATATAAGTATGGATACATAATTTTCTGTTTGGAAGTCCAACTACGAAGTCTAATTGGTAACACAAACTTTCATAATTGCGACTATAATATATATCTCACATAAAATTTTTAGGACTATCATCTGAGATTGATGAAAGCAGAAACTTATGATAACTTTCGAATTAAATATGTTCCCGCCTTTTGAATGGCTATAACGTAAATTATCTGCCTTTTTACAGAAAAACATATAAGAATTTAAATAATTGTCAAAACACTTCTAAATCATTGTAGTCTACACATTATTAGAATACGAGTAATGTTTATATTACTTTAGAATCGGTTTTAAACACATATATAGACTAAGTCTGAAAGGAAACTTACGTCACTATGTTGTATATAATTGTCCTATATTACCGATAGCCAAACAACATTCACATTAATAACCTAATTTTACATCATAAGACGAATTATTTAATTATGATGATGACTACCAAGCGTAACAAAATCTTCTGTAATCCTTAAGGTTGTCAAAAACAGAAAAATATTTAACTTTTAACCAAAAAAATATTGCATTACAAAATGCTCTGCCCTTTTATTTGTAAAAATAACTTTTAAATCATGTTTCTGCTATATTAATTGAAGCAGAGAAAATTGCGTTTTCGTTTTCATTTGTTTTGAAAATCTAGCTTCCAAGCAATGGTTACAATGGGAACGACTTCTTGAGAAAACGTGCTTTTTTATTATGACTTTTTCAACATTTCTCATATTTAAATTGTTATAATGCAAGAGCCTTTAAGTACAAATGCTTCAAATTTAATGCATGACTATTTCAATTGTTTTTCAATGAGCAAATCCAACAAAGAAATTACTTTTGAAAACATGAATTTTTTAATTACTTTTTTATTATATATTTACTTTAAATATTTTAAACTTTTATTAACATTAATTTTTTTAAATGCTGTAAAAAATTTTAAATTCTGAAAACAATATTTTCAATCAAAGTGAATTGCGCTTTTTAAATATATTTTTTAATTATGCGAAGTTTTCTCATGTTGTTTATTTCACAAATCATATGGTTAACCATCACATAACTAATTCAATTTAAAATGTATCCTGGAACCCTTTAAACTGCTATCATGAGTTTTTTAGAAATAAAGGAAGAAACAAATTAGAGAAAAGCTAAAATTTAACATTTTCGAAAACAAAAGTCATTTTTCAATCGAATGATAGGGGATTGATTTTTTATCGAATAGTAATTTAATAGAATAATAGAATTTAATAATAATTTTTTATTTATTTATTTCGCATTACAAGATTAACTTAAGTTCGTTTCCCTCTCCATACTCTAATATAGAAATTATCATGGTTTTTCCAGTGAGTATTGTTTGTTGTTATTTTAGAGATGAATTGGCTTTACCGAGGATATTACCCGGGATTTCATTAACATTAAGCGAGAACATTACAGTGAAGAGAAAAAAAATCAAGTCAGTTAGTGTAAGCTATTAATTCGCATGATACTGTTCAAGTAATGTATCATTGATACATTATATAAAACCCTGGGCGTCAATACATGCGACATGGAATCTTCTATCTACAGTGCAATACGTCATAGTTACGAACAAGATGCATCTGCTCGTAAATGAAATCTAAGGGTGAAATCAAAGGTGAAATCTGCTGTCTTCTTGCTGTGCAAAGATGTCATTTGTAGCATGAGTGGTAGGCTTTGTGCTGTGAGCGTTTTACAAGCTTTGGTGGGTACTCGGGATGTTTTTGAGGCTGTCATCTTTTGATATTACAGGAGATGATTCTTCTTGTTGAAGATTGCGTGGTTTTGAGCAATTTACCAATTTGGAAATTGAAATAGAGCAGTTGGGGGATCGAACATACGATCTCATGAAGAGTAGTCAAAAACTTTATCACCGATCAAAAGTCCAAGTCATTAAATCTATGCTAGAACGCGGATTTAAAATGCCAGTAAGTAGACTCCTTTTTGTCTTCAAGGTTTCTAAAATAAGGTTGAAACTATATTTTGACAGTCTCCGAAGAGTATCTCAGACTAGATCACAGATTTTCCAACCAGTACATTTTTTTATGGTTTAAAATAAAAAATAATAAAAGGTTATGGATTTGATTCCACAGACATGAGGCCCCACCAGTGGCTGAGAAGTTCTGACCTCTCAACTGGTAGGCGGCAGGTGTGTGTGTTCGAACCCAATCGCGGCCGTCGGCCTAACCGTTCGGAGTTTTCGGGGTTTTCTTCGAACGTTGCGTAAACACGGGTTAGGTTTTCTTATAAAGACCCCCATGAAGGGCATTCCCCCTTGGGCCCATATTCCTCGTGTAGATAATCGGCAGACACAAAATAAACCAAATAATAGACATGAGCCACCGAATAAATATGATCAATGAACAAATATAAGATACATGATAAAGATGAGACAGATTACACTGCGAGAAAACATCATTGTAAGTGTAACAAGTATCGACAATAGTTCTTAAACGTGAACAATCACTTCTACAAAAAATAGAACATTTAAATGCATGTAAAAACAGTAAAACAAAATTAAAAGATAGGTTGATCGATTTAATATGAAATAGTTTGAAACAATAGGTTAACAGCACGTATGCAAATTTTGAACACAAAATCAAATACGAAACATTTTTAATGTCATGTAATTTTGTGATTTGTGACTTTTTCCGTAAACGGTTATAGCTTTATTTGTAATTATCAATTTAGATATTAATGTTTTGGAAACTGTACATTTATTTTCACTCAAAATGAAATATTACTGACAAAATGATGAATTTATATTTGATTATTTATAAAATATAATTTTAAATGTTTAAAATATCAATTCGATTTCAATTAAATCTCACATCAAATTAAATGCCACAATTACCTTGCATAACCAAAATACATAGACAAATTAAATAATAAAGAAAATTTCATTTTCTTATATTAAGTTTGAAAGATTATTATTGAACTTTAAGCTATTCACTTTTAAATCATAAATGCTACCTATATCTGAATGTTTAAACTTAAATTCAGCGATTTCCCTTTAATGCACTATTCAAATTCTGAGTATAAAATACCCTATTGCGAAATAATCTGCATCATCAACAAATGCAGTATCTTTTAACGGCCTGATAGAGAAGTCAAAATAGCATCATTTAACGTGAAATTTTCAAAATTATTGTTTAAATGTCAATGGATAAACATAACATACAATCTGTTTATGTAGTGTTCAGGTTTAAGTAAATGAAAGCAATAAAAAGCGACTGTTTATAAATCTTCTTTTAGTGTCGGCGTCATCGTAGTCAAGTAAAATACATAAAATCAAGTGCTAAATATTTTTAAAACTTTTCATCTTGTAACTTGTGACTTTTATTTTATAATCGATTAAAATGATATTTATAATTATCGATTTAGTAATTAGTTTTTTCAAAAGTGTTCATTTATTTTTACAGAAAAAGTAGAATTGTCGATTAAATGATTAAAGTAAATTTGGTTATAGGTAAAATGTAGTTTTAAAAGTTTTAAATATAAATTCAATCTCAATAACCAACTTACTAATTAAAATCATTAATTCGCATCACCAAAATACATAGAAAAATTAAACAATCAAGAAAATTCTATTTTCTTATATTATGTTTTAAAATTTGTTATTGTACTTTAATTTGTGCAATTTTTAATCATTAATGTTAATGATATCTGAATGTTTAAACTTAAATGTAATGATTTTCCTTTAATGCACAATTCAAATTCTCAATATAAAATACTCTTTTGCAAAATAAGCTACATGATCAACAAATGCAGTATCATTTAATGGCCTCATAAAGAACTTAAAATAGGATAATTTAACATGAAATTTTCAACATTATTGTTTAAATCTCAATGGATAAACATAAATGCACTCTCTGTTTATATAGCGTTCAACATTAAGTAAATGAAAGCAATAAAAAGAAACTGTTTAGAAGTCTTCTTTTAGAGTCAGCGTTATCATAAAGAAGCAAAATACATAACATCAAGTGATAAATATTTTTAATATCTTTCAACTTTGTAACCTGTGACTTTGTTTTGGATCGATTAAAGTGGTAATATTTTGTAATTATTTTTTTTCAAAAGTGTTAATTTATTTTTACACAAAAAGTAATATTGTTGATTAAATGATTAAAATAAATATGATTATTAATAAATGTATTTTTAGAAGACTTAAATATAAATTCAATTTCTCTAATATCTTGCATGAAAAAAAAATGCATAGAAAAAATAATCAAGAAAATTCTGTTTTCTTACATTATGATTCAATAAATGTTATTATACTTTTCGATACTCAATTTAAAATCTAAAAGTTAATAATTCGCTAGCTACATCTAAATGTTTAAATTTAAATGCAGTGATTTCCCTTTAATCCATTATTCAAATTCTTAGTAAAAAATACTCTATTGCAAAATAAGCTGCATGATCAACAAATGCGATATCTTATAATGACCTGATAAAGCAATCAAAATAGGACCATTAAACGTGATATTTTCAACATGATCGTTAAAATGTCAATGGGCAAACATAAAAGCGCACTCTGTATATTAGCGTTCAGCTTTAAGTAAATGAAAGCAATAAAAAGCGACTGTTTATAAATTTTCTTCATGATCAAGTAAAATGCATAAAATCAAGTATTAAATATTTTTAATAAATTTTATTTTTGTAACTTATGACTTTGTTTTGAAATCGATTATAGCGGTACTTAAAATTAGGGATTTTGTAATTAGTTTTTTCAAAAGGGTTCATTTGTTTTTACACAAAAAGTAATATTATTGTGTAAATGATTAAACCTAATTTGATTACAGGTAAAATGAAATTTTAAAACTGTGAAACATGAATTAAATTTCACTATTATCTTGAAGGATCAAAATACATAGCAAAATTAAATAATAAAAAAATTCCATTTTCTTATATTATATTTGAAAGATTATTAATGAATTTTTATTTCTGCAATTTTAAAGCATAAATTCTAATGATATCTGAAATATTAAACTTAAATACCATGATTTCCCTTTAAAGCACAATTGAAATTCTTAATATAAAATACCCTATTGCAAAATAAGCTGCAGGATCAATAAATGCAATATATTTTAACGCCCTGATAAAGAAGTCAAAATAGGATCATTTAACGAGAAATTTTCAACATTATTGTTTAAATCTCAATAGATAAATATAAATCTACAATCTGTATATATAGCGTTCAGTTTTAAGTAAATGAAAGCAATAAAATGCAACTGTTTAGAAATCTTCTTCTAGAGTCGTTACCATCATAGTAAAGTAAAATACATAAAATCAAGAGCTAAATATTTGAATAACTTTTAATTTTGTAACTTATGACTTTGTTTTGTAATCGATTAAAGTGGCACTTGTAATTATCAATTTAGTAATTAATTTTTTTAAAGTGAACATTTATTTTTACACAAAAAGTAATATTGTCAATTAAATGATTAAACTAAATTTGCTTATAGATAAAATGTAGTTTAAAAGTATTAAATATAAATTAAATCTCAGTAATCAAATAACTAACTAAAGTCTTTAATTCACCTGACCAAAATATATAGAAAAAAATAAAAAAAATCAAGAAAATGATATTTTCTTATATTATGTTTTAAAATTTATTATTGAACTTTTATTTATGCAATTTTAAATCATTAATGTTAATGATATCTGAATGTTTAACTTAATAAACGTAACTTAATTAACGTAATAAACTTAAATATAGTGATTTTCATTTTATGCACAATTTAAATTTTCAATATAAAATACTCTTTTGCAAAATAAGCTGTATTATCAACAAATGCAATATCTTTTAACGGCCTGATAAAATAGTCAAAATAGGGTCATTTAAGGTGAAATTTTCAACACTATCGTTTAAATGTCAATGGATATGGATAAATATGACCGTACACTCAGTATAAATAGCGTTTAGCTTTAAGTAAAATAAAGCAATAAAAGCGACTGTTAAGAAATCTTCTTTTAGAGTCGCCTCATCATAGTAAAATACATAAAATTTACTGATAAATATTTTTTAATAACTTTTAATTTTGTAACTTGTAACTTTGTTTTCTAGTCGATTAAAGAGGTGTTTGTAATTATCGATTTAGTAATTAGTTTTTTCGAAAGTGTTTGATTATTTGTACACAAAAAGTAGTATTGTTGTTTAAATAATTAAACTAAATTTGTAAATAAGTAAAATGTAGTTTAAAAAATTTTAAATGTAAATTCAATCTTACAATTCCACTAACCCATTAAAGTCACTAGTTCACATGACC
Source organism: Maratus speculifer (assembly GCA_964019185.1). NCBI lineage: Eukaryota > Metazoa > Arthropoda > Arachnida > Araneae > Salticidae > Maratus > Maratus speculifer. The sequence continues at coordinate 151,706,054 of OZ025302.1, forward strand.
AAAATACATAAAAAAATAAATAATCTAGAAAATTATATTTTTTATATTATGTTTGAAAGGTTATTATTGAACTTTTAGTAATGCAATTTTAAATCATAAATGCAAGCGATATATGAATGTTTAAACTTAAATGTGCCTTCATATGTATTTATATCTACTTAAGTGTAGTTTTCGCTTTAATGCACTATTCAAATTCTCAATGTAAAATACCCTATTGCAAAATAAGCTGCATGATCAGCAAATGCAATAGCTTTTAATGGCCTGATAAAGAAGTCAAAATAGGATCATTTAATGTGGTAATAGGTAAATTTTCTAAATTATCGTTTAAATGTCAATGGATAAACATAAATGTACACTCTGTGTATATAGCTTTCAGCTTTTAATAAATGAAAGCAATAAAATTCAACTGTTTAGAAAACGTTTTTTAAATTCGTCGTCATTATTGAAGTATTTAGATAAAAGTAATCAAAAGCTAAATAAACGCTTAAAATATTGAATTTTTTCTATTCATTTATGTATGTCTGTACGTTAAATGCAGTTATTTAAATATGACAGTCAGATTTGTTTTATTAAGATAAGAAATTAGTATATTATGTTTGAATGATTATTATTGAACTTTTAGTTATGCACACTTTTAAATCGTAAATCTAAATTTATAAATTTATATGTAGTGATTGCCCTTTAATATACTATTCAAATTCTTAGTATAAATTATGCTATAACAAAATCAGCTGCAGGAGCAACAAGAGCAAAATCTATAAAAGCCTGATAAATAAGTCAAAATGGGATCATTTAACGTAAAATTTTCAACATTTAAATGTCATTGAATAAATACATATACATACATTTGCATATACAGCGTTCAGATTTACGTAAATGAAAGCAATAAAAAGCGACTGTTTAGAAATCTTCTTTTAGACTCGTCGTCTTCATAAAAGTATTTACATAAAATTAATCAAAAACTAAATAAACCCTTGAAATAGATGCAATAAATATGGATTTTTTAATTTATTTATGTATGTGTGTTTGTTAAATTGAGTTATTTAAACAAGGCAGCCAGATTTGTATTATTAATTTATGAAATTGTCTTTTTTTCTTTAAGTGGTCTCTGGACTCTTGAAATTTGAAAAAAAAATCACATTTGATATCTTAAAATGTATTTGGTATAAAAACATAATTTTTGTTTGAATGAAAGATTTAATTATATTCTTGCATCTCATGTATTTTTAAAAATGTAAGATGTAGAATTAGTGTTCACAGGGGGTTCAAAAAATTAGTGTTCACAGGGGGTTCAAAACTGTCAGACATTTTTCGAGTAGAAAATTGTATATTAGCTAACACTCAGAATTACTTAATACAATCTACACGCGTTTGTTGCGTCATCAAATTATTTTTATTTCGACGCTTTATTTTTATGTTTATTAATTTTTTACTAATTTATTTGTTCTTTCGTTATTTAAAATAAAAATTATGCCAATTTGTTTAATTTACGAATAGTTTGGCGATTTATATAATTTGTCGAAATTGGTCAACAGCATAATCAAGTAGTTACGGCAATTCTGTAATAGAGCCTTATTATAATTCTATATAAAAAATAACGATTTGGAAATGGACTAATGAAATTTTGCATTGATACCGCTAGACCGCAGGAAGAGGTTGCAATAGAAGGGATCCGTTCTGTCGCCCACATGGAGATATAGCGCCAAAAATGACGCCATCTTGGTGCTATTTTCGGTAATTCTCCAAAATCCCATAGTCTCCCATTAAAGTCCAATAGGGTCCATTTTTGTTTAAATATTTACATACACTGTTTATAATGATAGGAACACCCCATTTTTCAAGCATAAAAAAAAGAAGAAAATGTTACAAAACAAACTGAAGCCTAATCAATATTAGAAATGGAACAAATTGTTTTATTTTATAACAAGATATAATTAAAACAGATATTTATGCATAAAATAAAGAGTGAGATTTTTCATAATGATATGAAGATTGGCCAGAAATATAGATAAATAGCCAGGGTATGTACCAGATTTTTTAATTAATGTAAATACACGATCAGGCATGGAGTGTACCAAACTTTTTAATATATTTTGATCGATTTTATTCCAATGGAAAGTGATAGAAGCTTTTAATTTGGAATTTTTTTCATATTGCTTTCCATTTGCGAATGCATCTCTAAAGAGTAGACTCTATACATTTTCCACTGCATTATTGGGAGAAACAGATAGCCATGGAATTACAAATACACCATTATTAAGAAACTCTTCCCAAGTGCTATTTGCCGTGTATATGGATGTTTTGTCTTGTTGGAACATCTAGAATGGACCGCCGATTTCCTCAGCAAATGGCAGCAAGTTTTCTTCAAGTAGATCTTGATAGACTAATGCACACATTCTGCCAGAGAGAAACGCAACTTTGAACTTACCATATAATCCAAACGCATCCCAAACCATGAGAAAACCTTCACTGTGCTTCCGTTAAAAAAAAAACGTTATTTTTTTCCACAGATCATACCAATAATAGAAAATAAAGTCCGCACCATCCAAATTGAATTTTTGTTCATCGGAAAATATTATTTTTTTATATTCTAACTTTCAAGACATTCAATCTTTTGACGATTGTAGGCAATTTTGCTGATGCATTTTAGTCACACGTGGTTTGGGCTTTCTTTTCTAGACTTCTTGACTACTCTGGAGAAAGTAATTTTCAACACTGCGATCTCTTGAAACTTCACCTAAAGTTGTTTTCCCATTGCTCATTCCTTTTGTAACGCCCTTTTTTTTCTTTTTGACAGATTTGGATGATGTACGGGAAACGTCTTTGATCCATAATCCTCTTTTAATCGAAGAAAACTTAATATTACACCTGGAGATCTTTAAAATTTTTCTTGCGATAGCTCTGGTTGAAAATCCTTAATCCTTAAAAGCCACAACTTTCACTTTCTCAAAACAATTTAAAACGCTTTTACGACACATACTTCTAGGACGCACTTTGCGATAAGATTTGGAAATTTCCTAGCCTGTGAAGTATCTTTATATGCTAAAATAGTTTTCGGATTCTTCTTCTCGGAGTGGCATTCAATATTCCTGTACAATTTTTATGCTCGTTTAGCGATAATTTCGATCGATTTTCATAAAATTTTGAAACACCATTTTTTAAGATAATATATATTTTCAATGAATTTAAAATTTTATGTTTTTCTTACAGTTGTGTAGTATATAAAGTTACTGTATTTGTCTCGAAAATGGAGTTTTCGGATTATTATTTATGAATTTTTGCCTGAATATCACAAAATGACTGGGTGTTCATATCATTGTGAAACTCCGTGTATACGTGTAAATTTTATTTTGGAATTGCAATGCATTTTATAATCAGTTTACATATATTATATTTTCATGTATTATATTATGCATATCCATGATATGTAAGTATTACGGTGGCTCCTAAACGACTAATTTTTTATTGGAAAATATATCATTTGCTGGAATATTTCGAAATAGGTCTGGATTTTTCAAAGTGAATTTTAAAGAATATTAAAATTGTTATGTTTTCTTTTTTATGCTATAATTTGAAAGCAATATTTATACACAACGCTTTATGGTTATAATTATTAAGAAAGATTAAGAAGATATTATTTGTGCTAATAAAATTTTGTGACTTACCTCTCCTCACTCAGATTAATAAAGTTTTACCGGAAGTTAATGATTAAATATATATGAATAAAAAATAAATCTGTAGGTTAAAAATGTGTTTCTTTCATTAACGTGTAATTTCATGGATAAGAAATGAAGGACAGAGAGGTTTGTATTTCACAGTGAAACAAGTAGAAAGAATGCAATGAAATGGACAATTAAGTATCCAGAACAATTAAGTAAGTGACAATTAAGTAAGTGGAAATTAAGGATCTAGAACTTGATTTTTCCTGGAGTCCACCGATGCTCAGCTCCTGTACATTTATGTTTTAATAAATAATGTATTTAATAAATAATGTTTCAAAAATAAATCGGAATTACAGGATCTCATTAAAACTGGACTACGGAGTCCAGTGCATAATCGATTTTTAAAAACCGAACCCTAAATTACTGTTTCTTTTCTCTGTCATCTCAGAGTTTCTGCATTCTTTTCTAAGAAAACACTTATATGTGACGTAGGTGTGCCGCACACATTGGAGATGGAGATAAATTGGCGCATAAAATGTTTATGAAAATGATTCTTTAAAATGTTTCTGCCAGTTTTTCATTCATTAAATATTTATGTGTATAGTTCCGAACATTTTTTTCTGTGTTAACACTATAATCTGAATCATAAACCTTATCTTATTTAGGTGTAGATTTCTGCGATTAAATAGTACTAAAATTAGTCAAAATTTCCCTATTCAGAATGAGTGATAAACTAAAATATAAAGTAGATGATAGATAAGTATATGCAAGTAGATGTATGTGGAATTTTAATTTTGCTAAAGAAAAAAGAAAATTTATGAAACATAAATATACGGATTGATTTTATTGCGTAGATAGGTGTTACAATCGCTACAGTTTTAATAACGCAAAATATTAGGGCCCCCTACTTTTTTTTGCCAGAAATTAATCTCTTGTAATAACATGATTTGTGTTTCTGCTGCTTCGTGTCGAGTTTGACAATGACTGTTTGTTTGGAATATACGCTGATAACATCCCAGATTTTTATGTTATATAAATCACTTATTTATTCCTATCTATAACATACGTATTAAACTTTGTTATACATAATTCTAGTCCAATAAATTCATACTTTTTATTTGAAACCGATTATCATAAATATGTTTTACTAGAAGTGCTAACAAAAATAAATAAATAAAATTCTTGACATTTAAAAAGAAATATCAAATTATTTTATTTTATTTTTTCTAATTTTAAGTAGAAGTGGCAGGTGAGAGTTTCTATCCCACTTTGGTTTCTTTGAGTAGCGGATATTGCATCTTATTGTAATTTAGAGTTCTTCCTTTAATTTTTGTAGTTCTGATAGTAATTTAAAAAGAGGAATTTTTTCGCTGTTAATAATGAAACTCTTCTGTGCATATCATTAACGTAAAAAATTGCAATTGTTGAACAAGTACAGGGTTTGACGTGATTAGAGCAAAATCTTTCTTTAAGCATTAAAGTGTTAAATTTACAAGCATCAGGGCAAACTATCTGTCTTCTAAAAATGGTTAGGCCGATTTATCACATGGCAGTACATCAAAACGGGAAATCTATTCAAAAAGACCGAGAAAGACTTCAGCGAAGTCTAATACATTTTTTAAATGTGTCGTATTGTTAATACCAACCTATATAACTATAAAAATAAAAAATAAATATTACTAATGAATTTCCCAGTAAAAACCATCGTCAAAAACTTCAAATTTTTCAATGATTGTTAAGGTTTTTTTTCTTTTTAACACCCGATAAATATATCTAGTCATCCTCAAGGATATTGAATATATAACTGATGATGTTTGCTGCTTGACGTCTGGGAGATGGGAAAGCTACAAGAAATGAAAAAACAGCGCGGAAATTAATGGATATTCGCACATAACTGTCATTATCACTAGTTATTTCTGTGTATACCTCTGAGGATAACAATAGATTTTTAGTTGAAACTGTTGTAAAAATTTAAATTTTTATAGTTTTATTTGTTTTCTATAATGGAAATAAGAAGACTTTTGCAAATCATCAGGAATTCTGCAGCAAAAAGTTTTTCACGTAAGTTATAAAATCAAGTTATAAAATTATCATTTAGATTAAAACAATTCTAGTAGTATTTTTGGATAAAAAAAGGTAACTTGAGATTCTACAGCCTTTGCAAGCAGCTAACAATTGAATTGATTTTACTTTTAAAAAATTGAAGCAATTATTTACTATTTGAGGTTTTTTTATGCCACGTTACATTACAGTGACTTTTGTCATATCCGAAATTACTTATATGGAATGACATTTGTAAAAGCAAAATATTAGTATTTACTATTTTAAAAACTCAAATTTAGAGCAGTAGAATATTTTTAAATGCGATATGTTTTTGTTTTTAGCATTTCTGTTTTATCTGAAGTTCTAAAATTTCATCTCTTTTCCTCACAAAAATTTAAAAAAAAGAAAAATAATCTCTTATCAAATATATCAAAATATATTTTTTTTTTCAGCGAACGAAAGATCACATTCACTTTATTTTTTAAAGCCTAATTGACTTAAACTTTTTGCTACCTTGGTCCACATGTGTCGACATCCTTTTCTTATTAAAACTGTACTATTTGATTATTTGTACATTTTGATTTCATTTCTTAATAGCTATTTTTTTCCCAAAGCAAATTAATAAATGACGACATTTATGTTTATCTTTTCATAAAACAGATGTTATTTTCATCTGGGATGCAAATGTTTTAAATACAGCGTGGGCAAGAAATTGAGAAATACTCATAATTGTTTAACTGTAACCCTGTACGGTAATTTCTTTTGAGGACTTCAATATAATTCACTTGTTCAAGGGGACACAGTACCTTTTATCCATTTCATCTACTTTGAATAATGCTGTGATATAATTGGTGGCACAATACTTAATACTAAAAAATAATTAATTAAAAAATAATTGTTGTAAAACAGCCTATTTAAATAAAATTTAAATAAAAAAATAACCTTTTAAAAATTCCTACTACTTTTTTTAAATATGAATATTTTTCTTCGATTTTTTTTCCAACATCATTAGAATACACTACATAAAACTGTATATGGATTTTTAGACATGTGGGTTTTGACATTTAATATGATTTTTATTCTCTTGTGTACATTAAGAAATGAGGTAAATTAAAAAAAAATCTTAATTTATTTTTTTTTAACTATAAGTTTGAATGCTAAATCCATACACTGAAATATTAAATATACCATGGCGGACTAGTAAAAAAGTCAAATTCTTATCCACATTAGCAAAAAAGCCTTAGTATTTTTTGAACAAGCAAGTTGTAAAAATATAAACAAGGCGATTATTCAGTTTAAAGTTTTCATTTGTATGGGTATTTACGCTGGATCTATTAACAAAATTTTAAATATCAAGCGATACAATAATCGTACAGATAAAATGGTGTTGTCAAAATATTCAAAATTAAAGAAGCTTTGAATTAATATGAAAAAAAAAATAATCGATTGTTTGATCAAGTTCAAAATTTGTGGTAGTGTAAATTTAGATTAGTGATAGTTAAATTGGTACTTTAAAGGAATTTATAATTTTAGATCCAAATTGTCAATCTACTGGTCCCCTAAATTATAAATTTCCAAAATATTCCTTTATCTATCAATAATAATAAGTTCTAGTTACCAGTTTTTTAATTTCATAAATCCGGAAATTGAGCAACGATAAATTATTCAAGTTGCACTATAACAATGACATTTTTCTGACAGTTACTTTAATAATAACTCAGTGAAAAGTTTTGATAAGGCGTTACTAATCGTCATAACTGGAATACAAATGAGATAAAATGAGGAAAGAACCACCGTGATAAGTGCATACAATGCACAACTTGTATTCATCACAATAAGTTTCTCCGTGCAACAAAACTCCCTTAAAAGAAATAAGTTGGTTCCAGCTACTCATATAGAAGCTGCCTGCATCTTTTTCATATAACATATCACCGACTAAGCTTTCTAAACAAAATTCTGACAATTTCTACTATTAGAAATGACATATTGAATGATCTGATTATCAAATTTGAAAAATGCAAAGAACATTTTGTGGACTTTTCTTATTGCATTAAGACTTTTTTTTCATTCAGCCTGATTTCTTTTTATTTTAAACAGTTTATATTTTTATTCAAATAATCGCACACGTATTATATAACTTAAAATTAAATAAAATTAATTGAGATTTAATTTCTAAATTTAAAATTTAAATAAACTTAGAATTCAAAAGACACTTTTTTTTAACTTTCGATAAAAATCGTTGAATTGAGCTGTAGTTATTTTTATGATTTCACACTTAAAAAGTGAAAACGGAACCATTATAAGATCCCTCCTGTTTCTGTCTGTCATAGCTATTTTACTCGTAAAAATGGAATACGAAAAGTTCAAATTGGGGAAGTAATAAAGACAATTGACATGCATATTTAGAGATTTTTAAATATTCATAGAAATGTTTACAAAAAATATGCAGAGTAATTAAAAAAAAAGTTGACAAAATGTTATGACAAATCACGTATAAGACAAGGATAAAAAATCCCTTAGAAACGTAGGGTCGTAAATTACATATTGAGTCACAAATACAGGGTATTTTATCCTAACTCAATTTGGGTTGACGGTAATAAATTTCAGAAAACTCAAGTATATTATAATAAAACATTTAACAGACATTCTCACCTTTGTTTTAAATGTGATAACACCAAATAAAAGTGGTAGAAGTTTGCATTATGAGCGCCAGCAATATGCAGTTCACACCTCACATTTTGGACTGTGATAATCAGTTTATACGGTATCATCGACTGTTTGAGCAATATGTTTTTCCAGATCTTTTCGTAACGTTATTACATTTCACATAAAATAAGGCACATATCGTTGCATTTTCATTACAATGTTTTTAATTTTCTCGAAATTATTACTTTCAAACCGGGTATTGCTAGAATGAAACACTCGGTATTTGTGTCTCAATAAGTAGTTTGCAACCATATGTCCCTGTGTGGTATATTATCCTTGCTGTATGGTTGATTTGTCATATCATTTTGTTAACGTTTATCTGAATTGCCTTGTAGAGGGGCTAATTACTTGAAAACAAAAAATATTTTCTTTGCATGTCGTGTGGAGTATCATATAAAATATTTTGCAACGCTGTACTCAAAAACATTTATCTTTTAATTTTAGGTATTATACCTTTAGTGATATCATCGAAAATAATAGAGCAAAGATATATCCACCCCCTCAATTTCTGAATCTACTGAAACTAAAATTATGAAAAAAAAAGGTAGTAAATATTAATTTGAAACTTGCAGGAAAACTAAAGCGATTATTAGAATAATTTTAAACTCGATTATTCCATTGGTAAATTAATTATACAGATGTTAATTTCCCAAGTGAATTAAAAATGTCCCGGACCGGATTCGAACCAAGGATGTATTGTCGAAAGCCGCCCATGCTCTTCCAACAGAACCGACGTGGACGAATACTGAAGGGCTATTTCACCCACCTAAACTTACGATTACAGAATCTGGTCTGATACTATGGATCAGCTCAATAGAATAAATCAAAGGTCAGTATAGGGAACTGCAGGAAAAGCTGTATACAAAATCGTATTAGAGTAATTTTTGTAATCGTTAAGAGCACACACTAGTCACGCGGTAAAAGCCGAGTGTTAATGTAAAGTCTATGGGGGCGTTCTTTTCTAACATCTCGTTCAAATTTTAATATTTTTACATGATTTTTTTGCATAGGATAGTTGAGGACGATCCACAACCGGCCTAGATTTTACTCTTTCAATTTTGGTTTCAGATTTAAAAAAAAAAATACTTTAACCTTTCAAAACCAGTTTAAACCGGTTCTGAAATGGAAACTATTATAATATAAAAAATATATAAGCAAAATCGAAAAAGTAAAAGCTAGGCCGGTTGTGGATCGTCCTCAGCTACCCTATGCAAAAAAATCATATAAAAATATAAAAATTTGAGCGAGATATTTGAAAAGAACGCTCCCATAGAGTTTACATTATCATCCGGGTCTTTTTGAGTACTTTTCCTGTGACTATTGTGGGGTCTTAAGGTTTGGTGGGTGAAACTGTCATTCCGTATTCGTCCCTATTGGCTCAGTTGGAAGAGCATTGGAGGTTTCAGCCAACACATAGTTGGTTCGAATTTTAGCCCGGACTTTTTCACCCACTTGGGAAATTTACATCTGTATATCGATTATGCTATATCACATACATTTACAATACGTTAGTCTATCGCAAAATTTTGCACTATTGAGTTTCCTCAATGATTTGGCTCAAGGGGGATTGGGGATGTGCAATCATATTGGATTTGCTTCGCTAACGGTTGTTTCTACTTTCGATCTACTATGTGCATCAAGCCTAGTTAATCATTATAAATCTGTTGTCCTTTTTGTCCATTTTGTGCTTTCTATTAACGATGTTTGCGCATGCTGTGACAACACATACTACCACGCCGAGGAGTTCGGGTTCGAATCCTGTTAAAACATAGATGTCTTGCTGTCCATTTGTAGTGACATATATATGCAACGGATGCAAAAAATAATATTCTACTGACTTTTCATTGTTTCTACGTGTAGTTTGGATGATTTGAGGAAAAAAACATATTTGCTATTGGCCCCAAAGCAATTACCTGTCAAATGTCTAACGTATTAATTAAAAACCTTTAAATTTCACAGCTTTTTTTGTATTTAGTTATTTAATTATTCTGCCTAACATAATTTGACTAAACAGAATTTGTTTGATTCTTTTTTAAGCTTACAATAAATGCTTAAATATAAGTTTAACTATTACTTTCATAAGATTAATAACTAATTTTTACAGAAAATTAAGATATCTGCACTAAATGCAAAATAACAAAAATGCATATTATTCAAGATACATGGGGAAATATTACTTACTTCTGCATGTTATATTTTTAACAATAGCTAAGCTTAATCTTTTAAGGCTTAACTGATCTTTCTAAATAAATGCACAAATAAGTTAAAATGGTTAATGGAAGTAGCAGTAATGATAACAGAACAATGGTTAACTTATTCATCACCGGATGTGTCTGCGGAGAACAACATTTGAAAAGAAAGTGATTAGTTATAATTATTAGAGCATATACTATATGCATCTTTAAATAATTTCTTTGGGTATGTCATTGGCAACACTTTTTTCTCTATTTCTTATTGCAATATTACTTTATTTTGTTTGTTTACTTTTAAAAAAAAGAATTGATCTTGAGTATTAGCAAAACTCGAACAAAAATATGCGGATTTTTTAAATATAATTAGTTTATTTGTTGCCTTAAATTATTTCATTTGCAACAATTTAATTTTTAATTTATAAAAGCAATTACTTTGCATGTAAATAATGATTTTTTATGATTTAAAGAGGTTTTTGCTCCACATTTCTAGTTTCATAGTTATTGAATACAAAAAGAAAATGCAAGTTGAAGAGTGATTTATAACAATAGCATCTTTAAACAGGACACATTATATATAACCAGGATTTGACAAATCATGGGCAACTAAAATATTACTTTTGGTGACGAATTTTTTAACTTAATTTTTAGTTTCTAGAGTCAATTTACTTACTGTAAATTTAAATGGACAATTTTTAAAGGATTTGAATCCTGAAAAATCATTTGACAAATGGCATTTAAAATCAAAATATCGAAGGCATTGTTAATTTATGTGTATAATTTCTTCTTGGGAATTATAAATATTTCTAGGTCCTCTGTGCACGTAGTTAATTTTTTCCCATTTTCTCATTTATACCCCTTGGCTTCTGTAGTCCTCATATATAACGTTATTCCTTAAGAAAAGTCCACACTGGGTGCAATCTTACGGGAAATATGCAAGCTTTACAGCCGATTTTCTTGGAAAATTCCCGACAGTGAAATTTGATGAAATTTGAAACCCATATTAACTGAATTTGGCTAAATACTTATGTAAGGTGTTTTGAGCAGTTAAACTTTTTATTTTACAGCAATGGTAGATTCCCAGAAACATTCTAAGGGAAGTTAATATTGGATGCAATCTTACGGAAAATATGCGAACTTTACGAGTCATTTCTTGGACGAATATCGACTGATTTTGATGAAATTTGAAATCTATATTCATAGCATTAGGGTAAAGAATTATGCAAAGTGTTTTTTTTTTTTTTTTTTTTTTTTTTTTTTTTTTGAGCAGCTAAAACTTTATATTTTAAAGAAATGGTAATTTTACAGAAATTTTCTAAGGAATTTCTAGACTGGATGCAACCCTACAGGAAATATGCGAGATTTAGAATCCGCTTCTTTGAAAAATTCCCTGACTGATGTTGATGAAACTTTAAATTTATATTCACTGGATTAGGCTAAAAAATTATTCAAGGGTTTTTTTTTTTTTTTTTTTTTTTTTTTTTTTACAGCAGAGCAATTCTATCTCAGCTCAGGCAGGGCATATCAATTCACCATCACAGATTTTTTTCAAAAAAATTCAGTAGTTAGAACTAAGTGATTTATAAAATTTCCTAAAAGGATTTTTCCCTAAAAAATTTATTCTCTGATTATAGCACTTTAAAGTTCATGATAAAATTGGCAGTTTTGAGAAAAACTGAAAATGCTTCATTTTGAAATGAACACAATACCAAACATATTCAACATATTCAGCCAGTTTATTTTTTTTATAAACAGTTATTAAACTGAATTTTACTTTGGCATAGTTTTAAAAAATATAGTGACATTTTTACTTAATTAAAAAAATTAGATTTTAAGTACAAAATATATAATTATTAGTGAAATTAAGATTTTTTTCAGAATGAAAAAAAAAATTGTTTAAAGCTAAACATTGATGGCAATCCAAAGACCTTTAATGGGAGTTTTACAGCAAATTTTATTTTAACTCTAAGGTGCTTACAACTTTTGTAATTCAATTTTAAATTATACAAAATTTTATAAAATCACTACTTTTGAAATGCAATTTCTCAAAAACACCATTTTTTAAAAATCTGATAATATGCTCAATTCATACCTTATTAGTCTCTAATAAAAACCTTACAAGCATATCGTGTGTTTTTGCTTAGAACATTTTATATGATTTTTTGAAAATAACATGTTGTGTGTATTTTTCAACAGACCACAAAGTCAAGCTCTCCCTTATTTAACCGAACTTGTAATGTAATTAATATTTCAAACTAAAAAATACATCACTAATACATAATTATTACTGTTAAATTATAGCTAATTATTTGCTTAAATTTAAAATTGCGTAAAATACAGCCAATAATAAAATTAGTATTGATCATATGTCATTTCATTTCATACTCATAAATGTATTAAATTCATCTACAGTGTGTTAAATATTTTGTTATATATTATTGATATAATATATTAATATGCAAATATATACATTACAGCTGAATTAGATTTGTTTGTTTCAAATTTAGGTTTTTTCCAATTAATTTTTTTTCTCAGAAAACCAGAAGATCAAGCTTTTTCTTATTCCTCTGAATTTATAATATTATTTTTTAATGAAAAAATAATAATATGCACATTATTATGGCAGATAAATATAAGCTAATCTTCAAAAATTACTATTCATAAAATTAAATAAGCCAAACCCCTTTTTAAAAAAAAATCTGCGCTTGTGATCCAATTTGACTTTGCTGAAAATTACTCACTAATACTGCCAAATGAAGTACAAAGCTACCAGTAGTAGAATACTCAGATATCGTTATTTACCTGCATAGCATATTTTAGAGAAGAAATAAAGAGTTTTATCATAGTTTCTGATGATTAACTCATGATACAGCTCATGCTGTTTGTGACATAGAAAAAGTAAAAAAAGAATTATTTAAGTTGTACCAATTACAGACACTGTAATCACCTGTGTATATATCAGATGGAGCTGGAGCACATTTTAAAAACAAGTATCAGTTTTATGAATTGCACAAAAATAAAATTGCACTGAAGTAGTGGATATTTTCAGGTACTGGTCATGTTAAAAGTGCATGTGATGCTATTAAAGGAGTGAGACAAGCACTATGCAACAAAATTTAATCTCCAAAAAGAGCCAATAAAAGCTATCCAAGATTCTGTCTCATTTGTTGCTGAACTATCTTCTCTGCTAAAAAATAACATTCTAGTCCATCCAGACCGAAATATTATTCAATCCTATAGAACTAATAATGAGAAAGAATATGCTAATGCAAAATCTATTGTTGGTATTAGATCTAAACATTATAGGGTGATTGTAAATAATGAAAATTATATGGAACGAGCAAGTAAAAATGAATTGACAAAAGTTGAAACCTTCAGCCAAATGAAAAGACAATATTCAATACATAGTTTCCAAATCGGTGATTTCATTGGATGCATTTATGAAAATAATTGGTGGATAGAACAAATCAATGGTATATCAATCACAAGAACTAAATGACATTAAAGTATCATTCATGTACCCAACATGGTCCATAGCTAAAGCATTCCAGTGGCCAAAAGAATCTGGAATGAAAAAAATATGAATGTGCATTACCATTGGAAAATGTGCTTCTAGAAACAGAAAAACCAGTTACAATAGGACAATCTGAGCGACTTTATACCTTCAACGATAAGGAGTTGAAGTTAATTTAAGAAACCTTCACTACCTAATTCTTCTGTTATGCATGTATTTGCATATTAATATATTATATCCATACTATATAACAAAATATTTTACACACTGTAGATGAATTTAACACATTTATGAGTATGGAATGAAATGACATATGATCAATACTAATTTTATTATTGGCTGTATTTTACGCAATTTTAAACTTAAGCAAATGATTAGCTATAATTTAATAGTAATAATTATATACTATTGATGTATTTTTTAGTTTGAAATATTAATTACATTACAAGTTCGGTTAAATAAGGAAGAGCTTGACTTTGTGGTCTGTTGAAAAATACACACAACATGTTATTTTAAAAAATCATATAAAATTTTCTAAGCAAAAACACACGATTTGCTTGTAAGGTTTTTATTAGAGACTAATAAGGTATGAATTGAGCATATTATCAGATTTTTAAAAAATGGTATTTCTGAGAAATTGCATTTCAAAAGTAGTGATTTTACAAAATTTTGCATAATTTAAAATTGAATTACAAAAGTTGTAAGCACCTTAGAGTTAAAATAAAATTTGCTGTAAAACTCCCATTAAAGGTCTTTGGATTGCCATCAATGTTTAGCTTTAAAATATTTTTTTTCATTCTGAAAAAAAATCTTAATTTCACTAATAATTATATTTTTTGTACTTAAAAACTATTTTTTTTAATTAAGTAAAAATGTCACTATATTTTTTAAAACTATACTAAAGTAAAATTCAGTTTAATAACTATTTATAAAAAATAAATTGACCATATATGTTGAATATGTTAGGTATTGTGTTCATTTCAAAATGAAGCGTTTTTCAGTTTTTCTGAAAACTGTCAATTTTATCACGAACTTTAAAGTACTGTAATCAGAGAAATAAATTTTTTAGGGAAAAATCCTTTTAGGAAATTTTATATATCACTTAGTTCTAACTACTGAATTTTTTTGAAAAAAAATCTGTGATGGTGAATTGACGCATATCAGTACTGTCTGCCTGAATTGAGATGGAATAGCTCAGCAATAGTAATTTTCCAGAAATTTTGTAAGGGAAGACTGTGTGCAATCCCACGGGAAACATGCAAGATTTACAGCCCGTTTTCTTAGAAAATTCTCACTGAATTTAACAAAATTCAAAAATTCAAATTCATCGGATTATGCTGAAGGCTTATGTAAGGGTTTTTTTCTGCAGATAATATTTATTTTTTGTTATAGTTATGTAATTATCCCGATATTTTGTATGTTCAGAAATGATTTTTTCTAAAAAAATGTTATTATTTTTAAACTGTTGGTCACATATGACCTTATGCTTTTACTCTACCACTATTTTTTTCATGGAAATTATTCGATCACTTAAGGAATTAATGTGGCTTTTAACTGAAAAGTACATATTTTCTTGGAGCTAAGATCTTAAAAACTCGATACTTGTGAGAAATGCTTGCATAGTTTTATGAAAACATGAATTAAACTATATAGGAGCACAGGAATATAATTTAGTTACGTGTAATAAGTTAGTATAAAGAGTAACAATAAAAATAATATGAGTGTCCGTGGCGTCCCATTCCTGTCTTACCTGAAACTGGCCTTTGACTCGGATTTTTCACTAAATAGATATTGAAAACAAAGAAAATTGTTAGCAGTGGATATAATGGAATCAATGGATTTTTCTGTATGATATTTCTGTATCAATGACTCAGTTGAAACTTTAGATAGCACCTAAAAACAAATTAGTTGACACTATAAGAGAATAATCTAACTGCATCTAAAATCATAGATACTCCTTACTTGTGAGAAATTCTTGCATAGTTTTATGAAAACATGAATTAAACTATATAGGAGCACTGGAATATAATTTAGTTACGTGTAATAAGTGAGTATAAAATGTAACAATAAAAATAATGTGAGTGTCCGTGGCGTCTCAGTCCTGTCTTCCCTGAAACAGGTCTTTGACCCGGATTTTTCACTAAATAGATATTGAAAACACAGAAAATTGTTAGTAGAACACCCCTCTACTGTAGTTAAATTATTATAACTAGATTTGTAATCATTGTTGATTTTATTTAAAATTTGATCGTGTTCACTGCAGGCTAAATAAGTATCTTAGAAATTAACCCATTGCTTTGAAATAAAACAGAAGAGATAGATGATGAGTGACTCATACTTTACCTGGTGATGAACCATCAGACTGTCCAGTTCAGGAATTTTTATCCATATGTACAGCAGCAAGGCAATCAGGCTGATGAATTTGTGGTGCTTCTAATTTTTTTCTGCACTTCCAATTTACTCTAATTTTTTTTTTTTTTTTTTTTTTTTTTTGGTCAAATTTTCACTTTAGCACGTGGTATTGTTGAGTTTTTTTTTTTTTTTTTTTTTTTTTTTTTTTTTTTTTTTTTTCAAAATGACTGAGCAGAACTATGTTTTAAATAAAAGTATTACGTGAATGTGAAAATACATACATTCAATTTACTGGATGGATATAATGGAATCAATGAATTTTTCTGCATAATTTTTATTTATCAGTAACTCAGCTGGAAACTTTAGATAGCACCTAAAAAACAAAATTGGTTGCCATTATAAGGGAATAAACTAACTGCATCTAAAATCTTACACACTTCTTACTTGTGAGAAATTCTCGCATAGTTTTATGAAAACATGAATTAAACTATATAGAAACACTGGAATATAATTTAGTTACGTGTAATAAGTGAGTATAAAATGTAACAATAAAAATAATGTGAGTGTCCGTGGCGTCCCATTCCTGTCCAATCTGAAACAGGCCTTTGACCCGGATTTTTCACAAAATAGATATTGAAAACAAAGAAAATTGTTAGTAGTGGATATAATCAAATCAGTGAATTTTTCTGTATAATTTTTATTTATCAATAACTTAGCTGGAAATTGTAGACCAGGGTGTAACTAATCTTCTTAAAGGATCACAAATAAATTCGATGAAGAGTGATAAAGAACAATGCTGAAATTATTCGTGTGGAAAATTATTGATAAAAGATAGCATTTTATAACTTTAGAATTAGTGGATTATCTGCATTTACCAAATAATTATCGATAGATTATCATCAGTTATTTTTTGGTTTAACCGCTTAACTGATTCCCCGTTCGTCGTACGGGCTACAAGAGTTTGCTTGATCCATAATTTAAACCTTTATTACCAACTAATTTTTTTTTAAATATAATTTCATACTATTAAATGGCACAAATGTTATGGGTAAATATTACGAATATTAGCGTAAAAAAAGTGGTGCTTACCCCATATTTTCACTTTATTGTACATAAAAAAAGAATCATTTAAGTGGTTAGATCAATTTGAACTAATTTGAAACAATTTATTTTATAGCTAATTAAATTCTATTATCCTGCATGTTAACACTAAATAATTTATCTAAAATATATATAATTGTAATTTTCCTAAACATTATGAATAAGGTTATCTCTTAAAGAAGTTTTGTCCAGCATTTTTTAAATCATTGTTATTGAAAACAAAGAAGAATGCAATTTGATGATAAAATTAAAGCAATGAATTTTTCTACATAAATAGTTTTAACAATAACTCAGCTGAAATTTTAGACAAGGGTACAAGTGATATTTTTAAAGATGCACAAATAAGTTCAAATAGATCACTGGTGATAAAAGAACAATGCTGAACTTATTCGTCTGGAAAATTAGGGACTAAACATCGCTCCTAAAAACCCGAGAATTAGTTCAAACTATTAGAGTATAAACTATCTGCATGTAACCTATAGTTATAAATAGCTGTTACATCTGTTATTTTTTAGGTTTAACCAATTAACTTATTTCCCCATACATCGTACGGACAAAAAGAGTTTGCTTGATCAACACTTAAACCTTTTTGACACCACTAGACTTTTAAAATACAATTTCGTACTATTTAATGCCAGGAATGCTTAGACTAAATATTACAAAAATTAGCGTAAAAATGGGTTTTTATCCTATATTTTCAATTTATTGTACGTAAAAATAAAGAATCAGTTAAGAGATTAAATCGTCTCATTTGAAACAATTTATTTTATAACTAATGAAATTCAATTACTTTACATGCTAAAACTAAATAATTTACCTAAAATGTATATAATTGCAATTTTCCGAAACATTGTGTTTAAGATTATTCCTTAAAGAAGTCTTAGTCCTTAATTACTAAAATCATAGTTATTGAAAACAACGAAAAATAATGTTTGAAGATAAAGTGAAAACAATGAATTTTCCTGCATAATTTGTTTTAACAATAACTCAGCTGAAATTGTAGATAAAGGATTGACTTATGTTTTTAAAATGGCACAAATAAGTTCATATAAATCTATGGATAAAGAGTGACAAAGTAAAATGCCGAACTTATTTGTCTGGTAAATTGGGAATAAAATGTAGCATCTAAAAATCGGAGAATAAGTTGAAAATATTTAAGCATAAACTATCTGCAGCTAATAAATATTTGTTTATAGCTTGAGGATAGATAAAGTTTCATCTTTCATAACAAATTTTAATTTGTTGTTGTGTGAAGTTTAAAAATTTTAGAGAAATAGATATTCATCTGTATAGCTTTTTCATATGATTTTAAACATTTTATATATAACCTGCAAAACATTTAAATCTAGTCATGTTCATTATAAATAATTTTCGGTACCACTTAATAATCCCTTTGATAAATTTCGCCAAATTATCGAAATCATCAATCGTCAATTCGTCAAATTACACAAATCGTCATGATTGTTATTTAAAAAAACGAAAGAAACAAATAAATTAGCAAAAAAACAATCAAAATATAAATAAAATGCAGAATTAAAAATGACGTAACAAACGCGCATACTTTTAAACCGACTCAGATAAAATTCTAGAGAAAGACATAATATATCTGTTATAACAGAGCATAAATAAGTTAACAAAAAAGCATTAAAAGGAAGGATATAAAATTTCATCCTTTAAAACTGTTTCTTATTAGTTGATTTTATTCATAAAATATTGTACATTTTAGCAAACTGCATGTAAATTTTTGTGTTTTTTACAAATTTTTTTCCACAGAAATAATTAAATATATGGGTTAAATTATCTTCATTGAAAATAACTGCAACTCTTTGGGATTAATAAAAATAAAAATTTTAATTTTAAACTAATATTTTTAAACGCCTCTTTTTAATATTAAAAAAATATTAATATTTTATATGGACACATTCATGTGGATAGCGAATGTGGTTATTCAATAAATTAAATTACTACTATCGCAAAAATGATAAATATTATAGCATTATTTTTAAATATTTTCTAATTTGGTTAGTGTAGAAAACAAGTCGGAAATTGCACGTCAAACGTAGCAAATGAGGGGCATACGTACTATAACGAAGTTTTAAAAATATTCAGTTCCAGGTGCAATAGTACAGAGTACATTCGTTACTGCATAAGTATCCAATATCTTTTATGTCTCCTTATAAATTCTATCGGCTTTATATTATACAGAATGTAACCTTTAGTATACTTCAGCAACATATATCAGTTTCATAAAGCGTGCCCCAAACAACGTTTGCTTCTATACCCTTATACTGAAGTATATACTAAAATATACGTAACATATTTTAATATACACTTCATAGATTCATTTTATTTTATTATGTTCGAAAGATTTTTACATCATTAAAATGCACTTGAGACTATTTTACCCCAATAGCCGTAATGTAACGCAAAACTTTTTATTGTCCCTGTAATTGAACTTTCCATCCATGCTATGGCCCCACCAGTGGCCGCGAGGTTCGGAACTTTAAACAGGTAGACGGTAGGTGCAGGGTTCGAACCCAATCGCGACCGTCGGCCTAACCGTTCGGAGTTTTCCATGGTTTTCTTCGAACCTTGCGTAAATACTGGTTAGGTTCCCTTAGAAAGACCCCCACGGAGGGCATCCCACCCCATAGGGCCCATATCCCATAGCGTAGATAATTGGCCGACACAAATACAAACAAACAAAGAAACCATACATGCTATGCTTATTTTCATAACATTTGAAGTAACTCGCCAAAATTGTCCAACAATAATATATTTTAAATATCAAACGATATAATTCAGTAGTTTTTGCGTTGTTATATGCGGAGGGACAGACGGTCAGAACTAAACGTCGACTATAGATGATACCTATTTATGTAATTAAGAATGCACCTAAAAAAGAAACTTATATATAACTCAGGATACATTAATATCAATAACATACTTCAACAACTTACCTTTTAAATCATAATTCAGCTGAAACTCTGTCTAAAGACATATATCTTTCCAAACAGGAGCATGAATATATAAAAGGAAGCATTGGAATAAATGATAATGATAAAAGAACAGTGATTAATCAATTCATCTTTGGATTCAGTGATAAATGAGAGCAACTTAAAACGGAAAGAATTATTTATAATTACTGGAGCGTAAACTATTCTTATCTTGTAAATAAATGCTTTTAGTATTTCATTAGCGCCATTTTCAAAATTATAATCAGGACTATTATTTATACATACTATATGGTGTTCCCAAAAACTTTATGGACATTAACAAAATGTATATAAATTAATTTCTCATTTCAAAAATATATTAGTAACAACTTAAAAATACATTAATAACAGTTTTCTTTACTCTGGTAAATGCGATAATAGATAAATAATTCAATGATATTCCATTATATGTAATGATTCTAAGTAGCCATGGTGGTTATTTCATGTTACTGAATTTAATACATGTAATCGTAATAAATCATGTATTTATGTATTTTTGCATAAGATTACAAGAGCTATTGCACCAAGATATAATAAAATTCACCTCTTTTGGTACATTTGGCCACAATTTCCTCCCAATTTTATATACAATTGGTTAATCATCAGACTTCCTGCTATTCAATTAACAGTACAATTCAACAGTTTGTAACTTAAATAATTTAATTGTATTAGGCTTTGTGTGTGTTGTGAATGTTTTTCAACATTAAATTTAAACATGAATTTTCTAAAATGATCTATAATCTTAATTAAGACCATGTTGCGTGTTGTGGATGCCTATGTCGATACACACAGAAAAGAGAAATATATGTAATTCAAGAATCTTTTAGAAAACGATCGTCCTGTGTTATTGAAGATACACTGAAAACAGCGAATTTCTTCCTTAAGATCTCTTTATAAAAATAAGTCATTTTTATCACTAAACTAAGACGAAATTAATCTTCCTAAACAGCCAATTGAGAAGCACACAGTAACTACAGGGGTCTGAAAACAATGTACTGCTTATTCAATATGTGACGTCAGTGGATGTAAAGAGCTCTTTGACGAAAGAATTACTTCCAATTATTTGATCATGCCTTATCAGCATCCTTTATACCCTAATAGAATGCATGGTCACAGTGACGTCACTGTGAGTCACTTTGGTCACATCACATCTGTGACCAAAATGCCACCACTCAGTGAAGTCACATTGTGACTGAGACGTGGCTTTCTTAAAAATCTTTAGAAATTTATAAATATCCTTTAAAACATGTTCTTTACTTTAAAAAAACATGTTTCTCGCAATTTAAATATCGTCGCTTTTGTCACAGTTTCGTCACAATGTTAATGTCAAACTAGTCACAAATGACACATTTGTCACAAATTTGTCACACTGTGACCACTTTGAAAAAAGTCACAAAAGACCTCTAAAACGGCCATAACGACTTCACATTTTAGTCACTGTGACTTCACATCGACGTCACGTGACGTCACATCGACAATGGATGGTCACAAAGTCACAATGTGACTTCACAACCACGTTGCAGTGACGTCACCATGCTTTACGGGTAAAATTACCATTAGTGTAGGTTACTAAAATTTTCGGAAATTTTAGGGACATTTTTCATTTGTGGAGGCTATCTTTGAAAAGTTATCAGTATGAGTGTTAGAAAAATACATTTAAAAGAAACATATATGTTTTAACATGCTTTCGGAATCATATAAACATGTAGCATCCATAATCATCATCCAGCCCATCCCTCTGTCTGTCCTGACGCAGCATGTCCCACAAGAGATTTTGCGCCATTAATGCTTATACAACCAACCCTCTGTCTGTTCGCCTGTACTCATATAACAATGCAAAAAATATCCAACCGAATGTTTTGGAAATTAATTTATATAATCGTTGCAAAAAAATTTCAAATCATTTCCAATTTCTTTTAACTAAATAAAAGCTTAAAACGATATTAATGAAAGTTTTCTTCAATCTATAAAATACTGTAATAGGTTATTAATTCAAGAATATGTCATGATATGCAATGATTCTAAATAGCCATGGCGATTACATCCTATTTAAGATGGAGTCCTGTTATTTCTGTATGGCTGAATTTAATATACATAATAGTAATAAATTTTCTGCATGCCTTTTTACAAAAGTATGCAACAGCTATTACACGAAAATATAGTAAGAACCCACTTTTTTTTACCACACTTGACAGGCGATTTCCGAGATATCAATTTTATATGCAATTAGTAAATCATCCAGAATACTTGATATTCAATTAATAGTTTATTACTTAAACAATCTAATTTTATTGGATTTTGTGCTCTTAATGAATAATTTTCATTGTAAAATTTGAATATGATTTTGCTTAATGGTATATAAGCTTAAATAAGAGTATGTTACTTATTCTGGATGCTTATGTTAAACGACACTGAAAATTAGAATACAGTTATGCATTCTAATTCATTAGTTTATACATATATATATTATCTTATTCATTAGTTCATTATGTATTCATTCATTCATTCTAATTCATTCACAGTATTAGAAAATGTGTAATTCAAGTATCTGTTAAAAAGGGAAACAGCTGAAATATGCTGAAAACAGTGAATTGCTTCCGCATGATCTGTTGTTAAAAATAAGTCATCTTTATCACTAGACTAAGACGCAACTAATCTTCCTAAACAACAGTTCACTTGAGAAGAAGGCAGTAACTACGGGTAAGAGAAGGCTTTACCTATTCAGCATGACACGTCAGTAGCTCTAAAAAACTCTTTATAGAAAGAATTGATTCTAATTATTTTAGAATGACTTATTAGGATCTTTTAAATAATTACATTCAGTATACAATTTTATGTAAACTTTTTGGAAACTTTCGGAATATTTTTCTATTGCAGATACTATCTTTGGACAGATCTCAATATGAGTGTTAGAAAAGTCATTTAAAAGAAAAGTATGTGTTTTTATATGCTTTCCTGATTATATAAATACTTTGCACCTATAATGATCGTCTAGTCCATCCATTGTCTATCCGTATATAGCAGATCAAAAACTACACAAACGAATGCTTTGGAATTTAGAGTCGTTGCAGAATTTTACGAATCATTTCCAATGTTATAAAATCTAATAAAAGCTTTAAAAAAATATGAATTTTTTTTTACTTTATTCTGTTATATGCTATAATACGTAGTTAATTCAGTTATATTCCATGCTATGTAATGATTCGAAGTAGCCATAGTGATTACTTCCTATTTAAGATGCACTGTATAACATTTGAGTGACCTCACACCATAAAATGGGTGGCAGCTTTGCTGCCTCCAATTTTAAGGAGTATTTTAACCGATAGAACCGGTGTAACATTGTAATTTTACACCAGTAATATATGTTTACATTACACCATTATATAGCAAAAAAATCCCTCCATACAATTGAAGGCAGCAAAGCTTCCACCCATTTTATAGTGTAACATTACACAAATGGATGATTCTCAAAATAGGGGACAATTTCAAAAGTGAAATCTTAAAAAAATTACTGTTAGCAAAATTTCTGAAAAAAATAGGTGTTATTAATATAGTATTAGATATACTTTACATGTAGTCAGCAGAGCTAAATATTTAAAAATTAACTTTAAAAAAAATAATTAGTATTTTTTGAGCCATGCTAATGACAAAACAAATTGCATGGAATAAATATATTAAGAAATTTTTGTTTTCTTCCTGTTTAAATATTTTTTTCTATATTTATTAGCCTTCCTTTTCAGCAAATGCTTTACATTTTTACATATATACATATAAGGAGAATAAAAAATACGTGTGGCACTCGGGGACAGCCGTGGTAAAGCTATTGCATAGAATTTTTTATCAACTTATACAATTATAATTATTTATTTATTTTTTATTTATGCAGGTTTTTTTGTCTTTGATATTAATTCAAGTTAAACATTTTGAGCTGGTGACCGATAACAATTTTTTTTTTCTTGTACTGAACAAATGAGAAGTTAATATCGTTTAAAATATTTTTATTATCTTACAATACACGTAGGTTAATCAGGAATTTTTATCATTGAAATTATACGTTTATGGCAGTTGAAATAAAAAACATAAGTTTAAGACTTGATATTCTCAAAAATCTGAAAAATACCGCGTCAATGTCTGCTGAAGTCTACGGAAGGATACCGTGCCGAAGTCTGCCAAAATGAAGTGACGTTAGCCGGAGTGTTAGGATTTTTTTCTCGTTACAGAATTTCTAGATTCTTTCGCCGCGCTCAAACCCCGCGATAAAAGCTATGCAATAGCTTAATAAATTACCAAACAAAATTTGGTCGCGCTACGAAAATTGATCGCGAGTTATAAACATTTTAAATTTTTTTACCCTCACCGTGGGGAGTCTCCTGTCATCAAAAGTAACACTGTCTCATAATAAATTACCAAACAAAATTTGGCCGCACTACGATAATTAGATCGCGAGTTATAAGCATTTTCAATTTTTCGACCATCACCATGGGGATCTCCTGTTACCAAAGTATCACTGTCTCATAATAAATTACCAAACAAAATTTGGCCGCGCTACGAAAATTGATCGCGAGTTATAAACATTTTAAATTTTTTGACCCTCACCGTGGGGGGGGGTCTCCTGTCATCAAAAGTAACACTGTCTCATAATAAATTACCAAACAAAATTTGGCCGCACTACGAAAATTAGATCGCGAGTTATAAGAATTTTAAAATTTTCAGCCCATTCCATGGGGGATCTCCGGTCACTAAATATTAACACAGTCTCATAATAAATTACCAAACAAAATTTGGCCGAGCTACGAAAATTTGATCGCGAGTTATAAGCACTTTAAATTTTTCGACCCTAACCATGGGGGAATCTCCTGTCACCAAAAGTAACACTGTCTCATAATAAATTACCAAACAAAATTTGGCCGCGCTGCGAAAATTAGATGGCGAGTTATAAGCACTTTAAATTTTTCGACCCTAACCATGGGGGATCTCCTGTCACCAAAAGTAACACTGTCTCATAATAAAATACCAAACAAAATTTGGCGGCGCTACGAAAATTAGATCGCGAGTTATAAGCATTTTAAATTTTTGACCCTCACCGTGGGGGGTCTCCAGTCACCAAAAGTAACACTGTCTCATAGTAAATTACCAAACAAAATTTAGCCGCGGTACGAAAATTAAATCGCGATTTATAAGCATTTTAAAATTTTCGACCCTCAGCATGTGGGGGTCTCCTTTCACCAAAAATTAACACTGTCTCATAATAAATTACCAAACAAATTTTGGCCGCGATACGAAAATTAGACCGCGAGTTATAAGCATTTTATCTTTTTCGACCCTCACCGTGGGTGTCTCCTGTCACCAAAAGTAACACTGTCTCATAATAAATTACCAAACAAAATTTGGCCGCGCTACGAAAATTGATCGCGAGTTATAAACATTTTAAATTTTTCGACCGTCACTGTGGGGGGGGGGTCTCCTGTCACCAAAAATTAACACTCTCTCATAATAAATTACCAAACAAAATTTGGCCGCGCTACGAAAATTAGATCGCGAGTTATAAGCATTTTAAAATTTTCGACCCTCACGATGGGGGAGGGCGGTCTCCTTTCACAAAAAATTAACACTGTCTCATAATAGATTACCAAACAAAATTTCGCCGCGATGCGAAAATTAGACCGCGAGTTATAAGCATTTTAACTTTTTCGACCTTCACCGTGGGGGGTCTCCTGTCACCAAAACTAACACTGTCTCAAAATAAATTACCAAACAAAATTTGGCCGCGCTACGAAAATTGATCGCGAGTTATAAACATTTTAAATTTTTAGACCCTCACTGTAGGGGGCTCTCCTGTCAGCAAAAATTAACACTGTCTGATAATAAATTACCAAACAAAATTTGGCCGCACTACGAAAATTAGATCGCGAGTTATAAGCATTTTAAAATTTTCAACCCTCTCCATGGGGGATCTCCGGTCACTAAATATTAACACAATCTCATAATAAAATACCAAACAAAATTTGGCCGCACTACGAAAATTAGATCGCGAATTATAAGCATTTTAACTTTTTCGACCCTCACAATGAAGGATCTCAGTCACCAAAAGTAACACTGTCTCATAGTAAATTACCAAACAAAATTTGGCCCCGCTACGAAAATTAAATCGCGATTTATAAGCATTTTAAAATTTTCGACCCTTAGCATGTGGAGGTCTCCTTTCACCAAAAATTAACACTGTCTCGTAAAAAATTACCAAACAAAATTTGGCCGCGCTACGAAAATTAGATCGCGAGTTATAAACATTTTAAATTTTTCGACCCTCACTGTAGGGGGGTCTCCTGTCAGCAAAAATTAACACTGTCTCATAATAATTTACCAAACAAAATTTGGCTGCGCTACGAAAATTAGATTGCGAGTTATAAGCATTTTAAATTTTTCGACCCTCACCGTGGGGGTCTCCTGTCACCAAAAATTAACACTGTCTCATAATAGATTACCAAACAAAATTTGTCCGAGCTACGAAAATTAGATCGCGAGTTATAAGCACTTTTAATTTTTCGACCCTAACCATGGGGGATCTCCTGTCACCAAAAGTAACACTGTCTCGTAATAAATTACCAAACAAAATTTGGCCGCGCTACGAAAATTAGATCGCGAGTTATGAGCATTTTAAATTTTCCGAACCTCACCGTGGGGGTCTCCTGTCACCAAAAATTAACACTGTCTCATAATAAATTACCAAACACAATTTGGCCGCGCTACGAAAATTGATCGCGAGTTATAAACATTTTAAATTTTTTGACCCTCACCGTGGGGGGGGGGGGTCTCCTGTCATCAAAAGTAACACTGTCTCATAATAAATTACCAAACAAAATTTGGCCGCACTACGAAAATTAGATCGCGAGTTATAAGCATTTTAAAATTTTCAACCCTCTCCATGGGGGATCTCTGGTCACTAAATATTAACACAGTCTCATAATAAATTACCAAACAAAATTTGGCCGCGCTACGAAAATTAGATGGCGAGTTATAAGCATTTTAAATTTTTCGACCCTCACCGTGGGGGGGGGGGTCTTATGTCACCAAAAGTAACACTGTTTCATAATAAAATACCAAACAAAATTTAGCCGCACTACGAAAATTAGATCGCGAGTTATAAGCATTTTAAATTTTTCGACTCTCACAATGGGGATCTCCTGTTACCAAAAGTAACACTGTCGGATAATAAATTACCAAACAAAATTTGGCCGCGCTACGAAAATTAGGTCGCGAGTTATAAGCATTTTAATTTTTTGACCCTCACCGTGGGGGGTCTCCAGCCACCAAAAGTAACACTGTCTCATAGTAAACTACCAAACAAAATTTAGCCGCGCTACGAAAATTAAATCGCGATTTATAAGCATTTTAAAATTTTCGACCCTCTGCATGTGGGGGTCTCCTTTCACCAAAAATTAACACTGTCACATAATAAATTACCAAACAAATTTTGGCAGCGATACGAAAATTAGATCGCGAGTTATAAGCATTTTAACTTTTTCGTCCCTCACCATGGGGGAGGGGGGTGTCCTTTCACCAAAAATTAACACTGTCTCATAATAAATTACCAAACAAAATTTCGCCGCGATGCGGAAATTAGACCGCGAGTTATAAGCATTTTAATTTTTTCGACCCTCACCGTGGGGGTGTCCTGTCACTAAAAGTAACATTGTCTCATAATAAATTACCAAACAAAATTTGGCCGCGCTACGAAAATTGATCGCGAGTTATAAACATTTTAAATTTTTCGACCCTCACTGTGGGGGGCTCTCCTGTCAGCAAAAATTAACACTGTCTCATAATAAATTACCAAACAAAATTTGGCTGCGCTACGAAAATTAGATTGCGAGTTATAAGCATTTTAAATTTTTCGACCCTCACCGTGGGGGGGGGGGTCTCCTGTCAGCAAAAATTAACACTGTCTCATAATAAATTACGAAACAAAATTTGGCTGCGCTACGAAAATTAGATTGCGAGTTATATACATTTTAAATTTTTCGACCCTCACCTTTGGGGTCTCCTGTCACCAAAAATTAACACTGTCTCCTAATGGATTACCAAACAAAATTTGGCCGCGCTACGCAAATTAGATCGCGAGTTATAAGCATTTAAATTTTTCGATCCTCACCATTGGGCGGGTCTCCACTCACCAAAAGCTACATTATCCTACCTTATTTTATCTTAAGACGATTCTTTTCCATACACATTCTATCAGGAATTTTTATTATTGAATCTATAGATTTATAGTAACTGAAATAATATATATAAGTTTGAGACTTGATATCCTTTAAATATCGGAATAATAGCGCGTCAATGGCTGCCGAAGTCTACCGAAGGATACCAAGCCGAAGTCTGCCGAAGTGAAACGGCGGTAGCCGAGTGTTAGGTTTTTTCGTTACGGATGTGTTAGGATATTTCTCGTTACGGAATTCTTGGATTCGGTCGCCGCGCTGAAAGCCCGCGATAAAAGCTATGCAATAGCTTAAAAACATTACCAAATGGCAAACTTTGTTTACATGAGCAACATTCTGACACTAACAATGTAAGAAGCTGTCTTAGTGATTTTGTGACAGATTTAATGCATATTTTAGGGATAAAAAATGTAATACCTAAATTTATATGTAAAATTAAACTTTGTAAAAGATACAATATAAGCAATAGTTATATTTATGCACATAGGAGTCTTTAGCATGGACAGAAATACCATGCTGATGACACTGATATTTGTCCATGCTAATGACAAATTTTAATTTAAATAAGATTATAAGCCATAACATAATCACAATGCAATAGTCCTTTCTGGGGCTTTTTAAAACACAAAAGTCCTACGTAAATAAGTAAAATAAAAAATTTTAATTATAAAATAAACATGAAAATTATTATCCATTCTAATGACATACAATTGATGTACGCCCCTAATATTCAACTTCTATTCTTAAAATACAATACATGCTTCTATTTTCAGGCTGGGATAAAATGGCTACTTGTTGCCACGAAGAAACTTTATATTTTCAAACTATTGTCATATGTGAAAATGAAATTTTGTTATTAACCAGCTGTTATAGCATGACCTTGTTTGGAAAATAGAATATGGAGGACAAACTTTAATTCTTTTTTTATATACTATAATTTTATTTTTAAAAAGAAATTTATTGGATAAATCCTCTCCTTGATTAATTTAAAGAAAGAATAACATTTGTTTTATTTTATAAACATGATATTAACTCTTTAAAAAGCTCGTATATACAAGGTACAGCTGCTGTGGACATTCATGCTAATGACATTTTGAACATTTATTCTGCTATTTTAAGGTGTTTTTTACTAAAAAGTGAGTAATTCTTGAGTGCAAATAATGAATAATATTAAGACAAACATATCTAAATATAAAAACATGACAGAAAACCTCTCAATTTTTTTTGTATGCCGAAAGTCATAAATTGTCCCCTATTTTGAGAATCACCCAAAGGTTTTACAGTGTGTAGTCAGATTATTTTTCCATTACTGAATTTAATATATTTAATCGTAAAAATCTTGTATTCATGTATTTTTGCATAAGAGCGCAATAGCTATTGCTAAGATATTGTGGGAATACACCTTATTAGCCACATTTGAAAAAGAATTTCTTATTTATAAACTTTGTATGCAATTCGTTAATCATCCGGCTTACTTGCTATTCAATTAAATTAGTTTATTATTTAAAAAAAATTATTTGTATTAGGTTTTGAGCGCTTGATGAATGGTTTTCAATATTAAATTTTAACATGATTTCGATAAAATTATATGTAAGCTTAACTATGGGTATGTTACTTGTTATTGATGCCCATGTTGATCGAAACTGAGCATTAGAATATATGTATGTAATTCAAATATCTGTTAGAAAGTGATATATTTTGTGTTTTATGTAATCGTCATTGGTTTGATTTACATATTTAAAAAGACAGATTTTGTACTCTTTGACACAAAATTCAAGTAAAAAAAAAGAAATGAATATCTTTTCTATGAGACAATAATATAAATTCTAGCCTTCAACCTGATGTTTAAAACAAGTTGGAAATTGCACATTTTGAAACGTAGCAAATGTGGTGCGTTCGTACGATAACGAAGTTTTAAAAATATTACTCTCATATATTAATCTCATAGTATTGTGCATAGCGAATTACAATTAAAATGCTCATCAAACAATGTTCTCCCTATACCATTATGTAATGGAATACCTTTGTGTGGCCTTGTAAATTAATAACAAATGTTCTTTGCACCACAAATTATGTAAAATGTATATTATAATATGTACTTTATAGTTTCAAATAAATTTTATTAAGTTCGAATGAGTGTAACACCATTTAAATGCATTTGAAACATTTTTCCCCATTGACCGTTAAGTAACGGAATACTTTTGATTGTCCCTGTAATTGATCTATGCATCCGATTTTCATAAAATGTGAAATAACTCGACAAAGTTATGTAATAATTATGCATTTTAAATTTCAAACGTATAAAATACATTTGAAACTTTTTCCCTATTGACCATAATGTAATTGAATACTTTTGATTGCCCCTGTAATTGATCTATGCACCCGATTATCAAAAAATTTGAATTAATTCAACAAAATTATGTAATAATTATGTATTTTAAATTTCAAACGATTAAAATGCATTTGAAAGTTTTTTCCCCATTGAATGTAATGTAATGGAATACTTTTGATTGCCCCTGTAATTGATCTATGCATCTGATTTTCATAAAATTTGAAATGACTCGACAAAATAATGTAATAATTATGTATTCTAAATTTCAAACGATTCGGTTAGGTAGTTTTTGCGTTGTTATATGCGGACAGACAGACGGACGGACAGACGTACGGACTGAACGACCACTATAGGTGCTACGTATTTACATAATTACGAACGCACCTAAAAATAACTCATCTTGAAAAACAATCAATTGCTCAAGTTCATCTCGTTATTACAGTACATAGAAACAGTATTTAGAAATACACTTAAAACGAAAAAGTGCATTTGATTTTCTCGGGAAAGAATTGTAATTTATTATATCTTGAATGAGTTGATTTTTAAGCGTTTTACTCATTTTAATTTAAATTCCTTATTTAAATTACTCATCTTGATTTAAATTGCTTGGAAACAACGCGTTTATTTGAGTTGTTTCAACTCTTTACGAGAAGCTGACTTTCAAATCGCGAGATTATGGGATTTCGGCTCAACTTGTGCTACTTTGTGGCTGATGTTTTAAGTGAGTGAAGCCACGCCTTACTATAATTTAGTCACAGTTACACTATCTACCAATAAGTATTTGGAAACTTTCAATTTTTGACATTTTGTCAAATGTTTAAAAATATACTTGTCTGATTCTTCTGAAACTTCAGGATTATGAAGATTATGTCTGACCTCATATTTATCAACATTCATTTGATAAGCAGGGCAATTAGGGGGGCCGACAAAAAATTAAAGAGTAACAGAAATATTTGGGTTCACCCTGTACATGAAAATGCACGAAACGATTTATCGCTGCAGAATACAAATATGTGGATACTGCACAACATGTACACTGATTTTTGTAAGAATAGCACGTATATTCATGGAAAAACAGTGATTTTTTTTTTAATTAAAAAATTATGGTATGTTTTTTGTTTATATCATGCAGGGTTTTTGATTAAATTTAACGCAAATTTCAGAAATATTGGCAAAATCTATCATCTCTTACATCATTTAATAGTCAGTTCTATGGTGTAACATATAAAAAAAAATCCAATCAAATATCGCGAAAATTCAAAAAGATATCATTATTATAAGTAAGCTGCTTTTACATTGCTCTCTAAAAACGGCTGAATGATAAGGGATTCTCCACAAGTTGACATTTTTTATTAACTGACTTTTAGGAAAAATTTAGAATTTAATGTATAGAATATCTAATACAATATTTCTGTTAATAAGTATCTTTACATCTGTGATAGAAAAGAATAAAAGCTCTTTTCCTTTTCTATCACAGGTGTCAAGATACTTATTAGCAGCAATATTGTAATAGATACTGTAATCAATAAATAGTACTAATTTTTTCCTAAAAGTCAGTTAATAAAAAATGTCAATTTGTGGAGAATCCCTTATCATTCAGCCGTTTTTAGAGAGCATTGTAAAAACAGCTTATTTATAATAATGATATATTTTTGAATTTTCGCGATATTTTATTGGATTTTTTTTATACGTTACTCCATAGAAGTGACTATTAAATGATGTAAAAGAATCGTTTTATTGTTAGTGCACGCGCAGATAAAAATTATTTCATAAAACTACTCATATTTCATAAAATATTTAATCTATTTATATTCCAATTGTGCTATATTTTTTCTAATAGATTTTGCCAAAAAATTTGCGTTAAATTTGGTCAAAAACCCTGCATGATATAAACAAAAAACATACCAGAACTTTTGAATTAAAAAAAAATCACTCTTTCTCTATGAATATAAATGCTATTCTTACAAAAATCAATGTACATGTTGTGCAGTATCCACATATTTGTATTCTGCAGCGATAAATCGTTTCGTGCATTTTCATGTACAGGGTGATCCGAAATATTTCTGCTATACTTTAATTTTTGCCGGCCCCCTAATTGCTCTGCTTATCAAATGGATGTTGATGATAAATATGAGGTCAGACATAATCTTCATAATCCTGAAGTTTCAGAAGAATCCGACAAGTATATTTTTAAATATTTGACAAAATGTCAAAAATTGAAAGTTTCCAAATACTTATTTGTAGATAGTGTATTCATGCACAATATTAGGACAAAGTACACCATACGCGGAAGTTATGAGTATCCAGTGCTCCATCTAGGGCAAAATACGCCTTGTTCGATCACAAAATGCTCCACGGCCAACATTGTCAACGGTGAAACATAGCGTCGCAAATTTAGTTCGTGAGTCCGAATCTGCAGGGTTCAGCGCGTGCACAACATGAATCTTGTATAGATTCCACTTTATAATGTATCGAAGAAACTTTCATACCATAGATTATGGAAGAGACAAATCAGGTAACACACTCGAGCACTTGTCGAAGAATAATGGCAACCGCATACTTTTTCGACCACGGCAAGTTCGACCTCTTCGGAAGTTTCATTTGAAATCCAATTTAATCATCTTCATTGCAGTACATTCAACTCTCCAGTCTCTTCAAATTTAGACAACATACTTTTTCGAAGCCTGCTTCGAAATTTATCCTTTTCGTAAGCTTTTAATCGTCGATTGCAGTCCAAACAACAAATTACTGTCGTTCTCAAAAACCAACTTCACCAGTAACGCTCCTTTCTTCTTCTCGAACGGCATGGGGCAATAATGACTTCATGGCAGTGACTATACTGGCTTTTTAAGTTGCTCTATGTTTGCATAAATTAGTTTCTCGTAAATAAAAACTGACATCCATCGGTCTAAATTTGAACTATGTTTTTTATTATTATTGCAGATTTAGTATCCACATGGTTCATCTAAAGTATATTCGAAGTTTCATCGGTATCTGCCAAACAGAAAGGACGGTATGTATAGGCCTAGGGTAACTTTAATTATAACCACGCTTATATTAATCGTAAACTAAATAAACAAAACTACTGCAGGAGATTTTAAAGAATACTTGAATTAAGGATAATATAATTTTTTTAAATATTTATTTACAAATTCACAGTGATGCCTAAATGAAGTCTGTGAATATTACAGAATGTTTTTATCCTTATTTTATGTTATACAAATGGTTAACTACATATTTCATATAATTTTAATTGCAAGCAATTTATATTATTAAACCGTAATAAACAAAATCACAAAATTTTCCAAATTTACGTATTTTAATAAATATTTATATAAATATCATATCAATGAGTTAATGGAAATATATTTATTTTGGTTGTAACTATATCAATGAAACAAACATAGACTATGCAGTGATATATCTTTGAAGCGTAAATATTTGATGAGCTAATAATATCCTAATCAATAATCTTGGTAATTGATAACCGTAAGTAATAGATTCTCTATCCATATTTTTCATAACGCCTATAACATTAATGAGGAGTTTACCTTGAGAGGGAAAAGGGATAATTTATTGCGAAGTTTTTTTTCCTAGTATATTACGTTTTGCGTTCTTATTTCTGCAGATAATATTGAAATTTATGAAAATATTAAAGGTTTGAAATAACTGTTTTTTAAAATTGTACAAAATAATAATCTTAGATAAAATACATTGCTATTTAGTTTAACTACTTTTTATAGCATAAATTTTTAATTATAACCAAAAATAACAAAATTAATAAAGGTATCTAAAAAATACTTGCTTTCATTAGAACTCACAAAAATGTAATACAACATGTTTTTGAAATGCACTAAAAAGTAGAGAACATACATTTTCGTATATTACATTTTTACTTCTGATTCATAAGTCTTGAACTAAACCGTTAACGTACGGAGTTTGTATCAATTTTCGATAAGTTACATTATAGAAGATTTAAAGATTTATATGTGTTTTTCTAAAAATTAGACAACAATCGGTAAGATGGTTTCATAACCGGCAGTTTGTGCTTGTTACCAAATTTGATAATATTTTGTCCAGTTGGCCAAAATTTTGCGATTTTGTGATAACCCAGTCATTAGTACAAGAAATACTCATTGTTGAAGTGATACTCATTTAACAATAGAAAATCAGCAGTTACCCCTTTTTTAACTTTAGAATATCTAGTTCATGTATTGCCCTCAAAAATACATATATATTCCAAATAATACAGCTGTATTGCAAAAGGTAGTAAATAAAAAATGACTACTAAAATTTGACTGCCACATACAAATAGCCATAACTGCAATGTAACAGAGAGAATGTTGTAATAATATTAATTACCAACTATGGGTATCTTTTAAACATTTATTGGAAATAACGTAACGGAAATATATTAGCAAATAAAGGAAAGACTGGTTCAAAGCATTTACAAGACAAAAACTAGAGTATTTCACAGCCTTAAATTTTTACGTTTTTTTTTTTTTTTTTTTTTTTTTTTTTTTTTTTTTTTTTTTTTTTCAAGTACATATATTTATTGAAAAAAAATCTAAAAGAAATAAAAGACCTTTTAAAAAAACCGCATATACTGATAATGTTATAGAGATCCTCAATTCTATATTTTAAAGCGCATCTATAACATTAAAAAGGGATTTAATCTGAAAAATCTAAAAGATATTTTACTTTATATTTAAATGCGACATTTTACATTGTTATTACTAAGTGTAGTATGTAAATGATAAAACTTTAAAAAATTTTAATATCTGCTTTATAGAAATGCATTTACTTAACATATCTTATACATAAATTCTTATCTTATATAAATATCTTATTGAATCTTACATAAAACTTGCTTGATATTAAGCTTAATGGCAGTATTCCTGTGACGCATTATAAGATTAAATAACAGTTTTTATAGCCTCGAATCAAAAAACGATAGGCTCTATTATTTCAGGATTAGCTGGAAAAAATGCTGGAAAATTTAGCTGGAGCTACATTTAGTTGGAAAAAATGCTGAAGTATTTATAATATTTTAAATGTAAAAGTTATTTTTTGTAATCATCTGCAGAAATATGATAGATAATATTAATATTACGTCACATAAGTTAAAATGGCGAATTTTAAAGTCTTGAACCAAAAAGCGGAATAATTTAATTTTTAAACATGTCTTGTTTAAAACCACATTAATATGACAATGACGAGACATTTAGTGAATATCAAGAACATGTACAGTCGACTCTCATTAAATCGAAATCGGATAATTCGAATCTTCTCTTAATTCGAACTAAACATGATGTCCCGAAATTTTCAATGGCAGGATAACGTTAAAAAATTTCATTAATTCGAACTCATTTCCTCTTGACAGCGTTTAATTTTGACTAACGAGAATTCCGATTTTTCGTTTTTTTTTCTTTCTCGTGGATTTCAGATCATTTGAATAACTTTCTTTCTTTGATTTTTGTGAAAATTGTTCCGAATGTGTATACATATAATCCAATGCATTTGATATCCACTTTCTTAGTGCCCCGAATGTCCATCAGTGATGATTTAAATTTTTCTTCTATTGTGATTGTTTCTAATCTTTTAATTAGTTTATGTATTAATACATTCTAATTTAATAGTAAGTCCTATTCTAATGATAACAGACGAAATAAATAAAAAAACACTATAACATTAATTCCTTTGTAAAAATACGATATTAAGCATGTTTTCATTTCATATTTTCCATATTTTCCATTGCGCGTCAAGTGTAGCAAATGAAGTGTGTTCGCACGAGGTTAAATAAATATTCAGATCTTGGTGTTATACTATACTGTACTTCGGATACATATCCGAAATCTTATGTGGCTTCTTGTAAATACCATCTGCTTTCTGTTACACAGAAAGTAACTTGTAGTAAAGCTCAGAAATGTATATCAATTTCATAAAATGTTAAATATTTTAATGTTATTAAAACGCGTCCCAAAAATGTTCCCCGCTATACCTTTATGTAATGGAATAGTTTTGTGTAACCCTGTAAATGAATAACAAATATTCTTTGCACCGCATGTTATACAAAACGTATATTTAAGTATACTTCATAGCTGCACGTCAATTTCATTATGAGCGAAGGAATGTAGGTATAGTGTAGTACTTCGGATAATTCGAACATTTCTTGTGGTCCCGACGAGTTCGAATTAACAAGAGCGGACTGTATTTAATTCTTGAAGGATTAAGATTTAATAAATTACTGATACAAAAAACTTTGTAATTGATAAGTTAAGCCATCGATTCTTTATCCAATATTTTCACTATGCCAGTAACATTATTAAGAAATCAGTTTGAACGCCGAAAAAGGATAAAAGGATAATTTATTGCGAAGTTTTCTATTTTATATAATACACATTACGCTCTTATTTCAATAATCAAAACTTAAGGGGTCAGGTACCCTTTAAAGAATCCAAAAACCGTTTTTTTCGAAAAATAGCTTATAATTAAAAATGAATCTTTATGAACATTTAAAAATAAACCATATACAAAAATTCGCATTAGAAGAGGAGTTATGCCTAAAATATTTTGAACTTTTCCTGTATGATAAATGGGTGATATAAACTTTAAAGTCATTTTTCTCAAAACAGTGATTTGGATCATTGCGCGCACGATTTCTCAAAAATGGTTGCCTAGAATTTCACAAAATTTTCGCTGAATGTATTAAAGGTATGCCGTCACAAAATGACCTATTATTAGGTTCCTCAACTTTGAAATTTAGAATTCACGACTATTTTTGTACAAAAGAAATCTCGATATTTTGAATTTCTTCAAGATATAATTTTTTTTCTCTGAATCTATAAGTTTTATTTTTTTCATTGTAGGGAATTTTTAATGCATATTATATTTCTACTCATAAAAATATATTGGTTTGTTTTAGCCACTCAAATGCGAAAAATTGTGCGCGCAAGACATGCAAGATCTATTCTTTTGTAAAAATTGTATTATTTTTAAAAATAAATTAAAAAACATTACATATGTGTATATTTGTTTTAACAGCTTTAATTCATAAAATAAGTCCTTTTTAATTTTGTTTTTTCAATTTTATAGTTAAAAATCAATTAGATACATAGGGACAGCAATTCTTACAGAGGTCACCTTTTTACGTATTTTGTTAGTTCAAAAAAAGTTACCTGATCCCTTAATTGATAAAAATGTAAGTTTTCTATTTAATCTTTTCACAAAAATGCATAAACGGTTAATAGCATATTGAGAATTAATTGAAATCTAGAAAGAAAAAGAAATAGCATATCCATAAAGCATATAATAAAATTAAAATATACTCTCCGAAATAAGTAATTTTGGAAATAAAGTAAATGATTGATAACACATTTTTATAGAAATCTGAAAAAACAATTTGAGATATAAATAGATAAAAACTTATAACTAGGTATTCATTTTAAGATATATATATATTTCTGTCTATATAAACAATAAATATTCTTATAATTTTCATAAAGGAGACAAATAATATTAAAAATCATGTATTTGAATTATACTGCTTTAATTATTTGAAGTATAATCTGATTTTAGATGCAGGAAATAAAGGGAGATAATACTATTCATTAAATATATAAATATATAAATATATAAAAATTTATAATTAGATATTCATTTTAATATATATATATGTGTGTGTGTCTATATAAATAATAAATATTCTCATAATTTTCATTAAGGGGTCAAATAATATTATAAATTACGTATTTAAATTATACTCCTTCAATTATTTGAAATATAATCTGTTTTTGATACATTAAATAAAGAGAGATATACTATTTATTAAATATATAGATAGATAAAAAATAATAACTAGGTATTCATTTTAAGATATGTATATTTATGTCTATATAAAGAATTTTCATATAGGGGTCAAATAATATTTTAAATTATGTATTTGAATTATACTCCTTTAATTATTTTAATTATAATCTATTTTTAGATACAGAAAATAAAGGGAGATATACTATTCATTTAATGTTGAAAACAATGACAGACCATTCATGCATGCAATATTTTTAACAATAACTTAAATTCTGAAACAAAGACAAACTAATCGTTCTAAAGTAAGAACAAATAAGTTAAACGAGAGCATAGGAAATGCATCTTTAATGATAAAGAAACAATAGTTAGGGTATTTCTCACAGTAAATAAGTGACAAAAGATAGCGCCTTGAAAGAATGGAATTAGTTGTAATTATTGGAGCATAAATTCTTAGAAATAATTACTTTTAGTGTATCATCGGCTATACAGCCTGAATAATACATATGAAGATACTTATTTTGAAAATATAATATTTTAAACAAAATTATCGTGGTTCCTAGTTAACAGCATACAAAGTTACGT
Source organism: Maratus speculifer (assembly GCA_964019185.1). Lineage (NCBI taxonomy): Eukaryota > Metazoa > Arthropoda > Arachnida > Araneae > Salticidae > Maratus > Maratus speculifer. Next base: position 151,745,553 of record OZ025302.1, read on the forward strand.
GGTCTTTATATTTCATTTACGATTTGTTAATTTTCTTGATTTATTTTCCATTTAATTTAACCAATTGCAGTAATAAAATTGTGTTAAAAATATGATAGATTCTAAATGGAGTGCAATTTTCAAAGATTAGCGTAAAAATAACAAGAGATAAGATGCAAATTTAGTTTAAATAATGTTTAGATTGTTTATGAATATACACGGTGAACAGAGGTGAAACTTTTGCCCTGATTATAAATGTTTATGGTGCTCTAATTATTAAAATGCGACATATGTTTCTTTGCATACATTGTAAGTATTGTTATATACATTTTTTAATCCTCTGACCGTCATGCAAATGGGTAAACTTTTAATGCTGTTAGGTAGATTTCGTAAGAAATACTACCTATTGCAATCGCACCAGTTTATATATCTATCTATCTATATACTATATATCTCACTTTTTTACGGACACGATAACTTCTATAATTCTTCACCAATCACCACCAAACTGGTACATAAAATCAATGGGGATAAAATCTTGGCTGAGTTCGTTAATGGCCAAAATCGGACCAAGGGGTTCGGAATAGGGGGCGTTTTTGGGAAAACGGAAAAAACGCCATAACTTCTTAATTAAAGTAGATATCGAATCGGTTTAAAGTTTATATTACTTCTTAAAAATGGGCCAAAAGTATATACATGACAGATTTTTGATAAATTTAGAAGTGGGCTCAAGGGGCGAAAAAAAACAGGGATTTTGAGAGAAAAAATTCATAACTTCGTCAATTTTCAAGATATCAAGTCCAACTAAATTTTTTATAAATGTTCTTAAAATTATCTAAAACTTTTGTATTTACAAGTTTTTGATAAGACCAACTTTTACCGATGAAAAAATTAAAAACGAAAAGAAAAAGGATGTTGAAAAAAGAGAAAAATCCATAACTCCGTCAATTTTTAAGATATCAAATCTGATTAAATTTATTTTACATCTTCTTAAAAATATCTACAACTTTTATATTGACAAGTTTTTCATAGGACCAATTCGTATAGCAAAAAGAAATTAAACAAAAATAGGAGTTGGAGAAAAAACCTCAAATCCAAACGGCTTATATTTTGACTCATTTTTAAATTCATTTTTGATTTTAAACGCATCCAAATGGTAGATCCTCTTATTTAGAAACTGTATAAAGTGACGCATTGGTCAATTTTCTGATAAAGACAGAATATATTTCAAAAAAGGCTACCAAAAGGGGTATTTTGAACAGAATTTCCGAAAGTCATCGGGACTAAAAATTGAAGGAAGTATTCAAATAACAAATTGCGTTTTTTTCTGACTCGTTTTTAAATCCATTTTTGTTCTCAAACGCATCCAATTTACAGATCCTCTTATTTAGGAACTATATAATGTGATGCACTGGTCAGTTTTTTGATAAAGACGGAACATATTTCAAAAAAGGCTACCAAAGAGGGTATTTTGAACAGAATTTTCAGAAATCATCATGAGTGAAAATTTAAGGAAGTGTTCAAATAAGAAATTGCGTTTTTTTCTGACTCGTTTTTAATCCATTTTTGCTATCAAATGCATCCAATTTACAGATCATCTTATTTAGGAACTATATAATGTGATGCATTGATCGGTTTTTTGATAAAGACAGAATATATTTTGAAAAAGGCTGCCAAAAAGGGTACTTTGAACAGAATTTCCCGAAGTCTTCGAGATTTGAAAATTTAAAGTTTTCACATAGCAAATTGCGTTTTTTATGACTCGTTTTAAAATCCATTTTCGCTCTCAAATGCATCTAATTTACAGATCCTCTTATTTAGGAACTATATACTGTGACGCATTGTCCAGTTTTTTGATAAAGATAGAATATATTTTTAAAAATGCTGTCAAAGTGAGTATTTCGCACAAAATTTTCCGAAGCAATCATGATTAAAGAATTAAGGATGTATTCAAACAACAAATCGGTTATTTTATGACTCATTTTAAAATTCAATTATTTTCTCAAATGCTTTCAACTGACAGTTTTTTGTTATTTAGGAACTGTATAATGTACTGTTTTGGTCGATTTTTTAACAAATTTAAAATCTATTTCAAAATATGTTGTCATAATGGGCATTTGAGCTGAATTTTTCTTAAGATGATTCTGATAAAACCAATTTTTGCAGAAAAATGAAATTAAAATTTTTTCATAAACGGCCAAATGAAGTTATTAAACTGGGTTTATCTCTAATCATATATATATATATATATATTTTTGTTGAAATGAGCACTCTTCGAAATCTACCTCCGCCTATAGGCCCAGCCGGCAGGGATTTTTTCTCTTATTTTTATTTTAAATGTTCAAAAACTATGATTCTGTCAGCATTTTAAATAAAACATAATTAAAAACAGGAATGTACACTCTTAAAACGAAAGAGCTGATTTGGCTTCTCATGAAAAAGCTGTAATTTTTTCGATCATAATTCGAATTTTCGATCATTGTTTTTCAAACGATTAAATCTTCTTGATCTAAATTGGTTATTTAAATAGCTCAACTTCATTTAAATTAGTTAAAACTCGAGTTATTTCATCTCGTTTTTGAGAAGCTGCCTTTCAACATTGAGATGAGTGGATTTCAGCTCAACTTGAGCTATTTTGTGGCTGACTTTTTAAGAGAGTAATCCTTGAAAGTATTAATCATTCTAAAATATATGGAAAATTCATTAAATCTATGTAATTATATTGTCTTAAATGTTGTTTATATTTCAGTGAAACCTATAGATTAGTGAACGGAATATTGCGTTCCAAACACTAAGATTGTAATAAGATCACGTACCACAATGAACGTCAACGTGTGACCAATCAATAACTCGGAGGATGCCCATCTCTGACTTTTCTCCGATTACAATACGCACAGCTGCTAAAGCAGCAGATATTTGACGTGATGATTATTATTCACATGATACTTCACAAGTTGATTGACTAGGACTCTGATAAAACGATTGCCGAACGCATCCAATAAATGCTAGACTCACCCTAAGACGCCACTTCTAAATAGATCAGCAACATTGTCTGTTTGTTTAAACCAGACCTACCATCGTTTTATTGATTTTCCTTTAGAAAGGTTGCATCTATAACAATGTCAAAGTGTTCGCTGGAGCCTCCGTGGCCGAGTGGCTCGCCGTTAATCGCTTAGAGCGTAGAAGGTCGCGGGTTCGACACCCGTTGGTTCCGATGAACACTCTTTATTGCGCTCCCGGCGGTAATTCTCTAAAATTGTAAATTTCCCTGGCTATCTTGCTCCTGTATATTGACGATGACTTGTAAGTGAGCTTTCATGTCAAACACACAAGTCAGACGTATGTTTTCAATTAATAAATAAATAAAAGTTCGTTGAATATTAATGAGCAATATCGTTTTCTGCAACCAAACCACGCATTGAGCTATGTTTTAAATCGACGCTATTTTTGTCAAAAATGTATTACTTACAAAATACTGCTTTCCTGAGTTTTTCTTGAAGGAGTAATCGCTCCATCTATTTCACATAAAACTACTAAACCAGATATATCTAATGATACAACATGTTACATTATTAAATTTAAAATTACACGATAAGTAAACTACTTAAAAGATGACAAACAATAATTTAGAAGATGTTAAACTACTTTAATTCTTATACTTTCATCTGCAAACAGCGGTTCGAAATTAAAGTAATTCTTGTAAAAAAAATCTCAAACCAAAATTGAAAAAGTAAAAACTAGCACGGTTGTAGATCGTCCTCAGCTATCCTATACACAAAAAATCATGTAAAAATATTAAAATTTGAGCGAGATATTTGAAAAAAAAACGCCCCCACAGAGTTAACATTATTATACGAGTCTTTTTCGGTGACTAGTGTGGGGCCTTAATTTGTAATGTATTATTATCATAGGGGCAAGACTTTTGGTTCACCAGTGTAGTTAAAAAAAAGCGAAGAAATTTCAATCAAAATTTAATGAATATTACAAAATACATTATTGAATTTAAAATAGTTGAAAATAATTTATTGTTTATTCTCTTTCTATTTTTGTAAAGAAAGCTGATAAAATAAATTATATAAAAAACAGATGCTTTCTATCACGTCATCGATGTTTTTATACACATTATGGCCATTTATTGCAGTTTTTCAAATTTAAATTAAAGAAAAATATGGAATTGATGCTTTTAAATATGAATAAAATTCTTTTAAAGTTATTTGAAAAAGACGAAAATTTTTCATTTTTGGGTGAAAAAGTCCGGGCCAGGATTCGAACCAGGGATGTATTGACTGAAGCCGCTAATGCTCTTCCAAATGAGCCATCCCGGACACGAACACTGGAGGACTATTTCACCCATTAATCGTGTTTAAAATTAGCGTAATATATTTGACAAAGCTCTGGGTACTTTTTTTTAAAAAATACGAATTTTTTAATAAACATGTGTTTTTAGTTAAAACAAGGAATAAACGCAATGAATTATATGTACATTTTTATTACATTTTCAAATTTAGGCACTATTTAGTCAAATTCTAGCAAACAATCGCCTTTATGCCAAAACTGTTTTGAAGCAAAAGATTTACAATACCTCTTCAATTTATTGACTTATACGAAATTTAGTATACAAAAAGATTTTTCTTTATAAAAGATTCAACATTTTCCAATAAAAAAAGCTCTATATGTATATAAACTTACAAACTATATTTTACTTCATAATATACCAACAGATGACCAGAATCTTGTTGCGAAATTTTATTTCGATATCTAAAAAGTTGTAAGAAATAATTTTCCCATAAACGTAATGTAATCTACCCTATGTGTAGGTGTTGTTGTATTTTTCATATATTATATGTTATATGTTTGTATATTAAAATGCATTATTTATCTCTATGTGGCTCTTTAATCAGTGATTTCCGCTTTCACATAGTTCAATTCTGGTTTATATTTTGAGCTATAACTTTGTTTCTAATTATCAGTGAACCAAAAGAAATTTTTGAAATTCGAAATGCTTTAACTTTATATTCAAATTAAGAAAAATAAAAAGGGAATTTTTTGCTAAAATTGTGATTTGAATGGTAGGTACATATCTTAAAAACATTTACAAAATATTTGTATACTGTAGCATTTAGAAAATGTGAAAAATTATTTAATTAAGAAATAAACAAAAAAATATGGGCAGAATAATAATATTAAATTTCTTATATATGAAAAATTAAATAAACGAGTTGGAAATTGTACGTCAAAGCATAGCAAACGCGGTGCGTTTGTATTATAAAGAAATTTTAAGAGTATTTAGATTTGGTTGATAGTATTCAGTACTTCGGATACAGTAGAGTACGCGAAATCTTTTGTGTATCCCTGTATATACTAATTTCTTTCTATTACACAAGAAGTAATGTTTAGGAAACCTCAACAAATATTGCAATTTCATAGAAGGTGGAATAGTTTAATTGAATAAAACGCCCCCCAACCAATATTTTTCCTATTTGCCTTATATCTTATCCCACTATTTGCCCTATAAAATAATAATAAATATTCTTTGCAACACATATTGTACAGAATGTATATTTTAGTATATACCTCATAGATACATATCAATTTTATTATGTTCAAAAGAGTGTAACATCATTAAAATGCTTTTGAAACTTTTTTTTTCTATTGGCCGTAATAATTGGTCATAAAATTTGAAATGATTCGACAAAATTATGGAAGAATTGCGTATTTTTAATTTCAAATGATTCGGTTGAGTAGTTTTTCTCTATTATATTCGGGCGGACAGACTGAAGATCACTATAGGAGCTACATATTTGCATAATTACAAACGCAAAATAAACAACAAATGATAACTTAATATCACTGTAAAATTCTGTGCAGCTGTCGGAGGTAAAAATACTCGATTTTTTTGTAGAGATTACTAATAAATTATACATCTCTTTAAATGAAAGCAACAAATTTATTATTTAATTATTGCTCTTTCATTAAGTGATAAATATCTCCAAGATTTTAATAGGTATTTATATTAAATCAATTATCTCTTTCTAATTATACAATAAATATGTTTTTTAATTATTACTTTTAAAAATGACAAGTAAAACTGAAAAAACTATTTGTGTGTATAGGAACATTTCTTGAATATTGAAAAAATATATAGTTAATCATACAAATCAAGAAATAAATAAAAAGAAAGATCGCATACAAAGTGTTATAATTTTTAAAATTACTTACCAAACTCAAAACAAAGATAACTAATCGTTCTAAACAATGAAATAAATGTGTTAGAAAGGACATACGAAAGATGTTTAATGATGAGGGAACAATGGCTAAAGTATTCAACATAGATAATAAGGAACTAAAAATAGTGCCTTATTAAAAATGGAATTAATTGCAATTATTGGAGCATAAATTATCTGCCTTTTATAATTAATTGCTTTCAATTTATCACCAGTTATACGTTTTGAATAATATTTATAACCATTTCTTTTTCTTTTAAAAGACCTAATTATAGTTTGTTCGCAAATTCATCTAATGTTATGGTGTGTTTTGTTTTTAGACATGGAATGGTTAATTATTCGGCTAAATGTTTTTCATTTATACTAACCTTAATTTTGAAAAAAAAAAGATAATAAATGTATAGTATTAATAACGAGTGCAGTTTTAAAAGATTATCAAAAATGCTACAAAATGTTAGGATGCGTTTTTATTTAAAACAGTGAATAAAACTATAAATTCATGTAAAATTCTAATAGAATTTTATTTAACTTTTCAAATTTAGGCAACATTTTGTCAAATTTTAGTAAAGAATTTCTTTTATGCAATCCTGCTATAACGAAATATATTAAATATATTTCAGTTTTCTTTTTGACACGATATTAGCAAATCACGTACTTATGTTATAAAGAAAATGATTTGCAATACCTTTTAAATTTCTTGACATATAGAAAATTTAACACAGAAACACGATTTTTTGTTGACAAAAAGTTCGATCATTTTTCAGTAAAAATAGGCCCTAATATAATCACAATTACGAACTACATTTTGCTTCATAATATACCAACACATGATAGAATCCTGTTAAAAATTTTACTTTCATACCGTAAAAACTTTAAGAAATGATGTTACTAGTAAAGGTAGAAAATGAAAAACGCAGTTTTCCGGAAAACGCAAATTAAAATTTTGACACAACACACAAAATTATGTGTAAAGTTTACTATTTTAAAATCCACCCTAACTGTAGGTGTTTATATATATTTTATTATATGTTATCCTCTTCAGACCTGGTGTATCCTATAGGATACACATCTTTAATTTTTTTTTCATGTTTATAAATAATATTAAAAAAAGAGAAATTGGTGTTAATGGAGCCTAACAGATAGCAGAATTAAACAAATTAGCAATTTGTTTCTCGTAGTGCTTTTTCAGTGTGTTACAAGCTATAAAAAATGGCTTGCAGCAGAAATGTACGAAATATACAAAAGAGAAAGCGTAAAATTTTTTACTCTGGGTTAAGATACCTTTTGTAGACTCCATTAGTAATACAAATTATTAAATATATGTTTGTTTGATCTCTTTCAGTGTTTTTACAATGCAGAAAAGTAAAATTTAATTTAAAATAACCTAAGAAATTGTTAAAATGTGTGTTTTACAAGTCTTCTTGTATCAACAAACTTTATGTACAAAAAATAAATTTTAATTATTTCGTTGTTCAATCTTTCTTAGTTATCAATTTATTAATGTAAATCCATAGCTGAAATTAAAAAAAGTACATTAATAAACCCTTGGGTCTGAAGAGGTTATATTAAAATGTATCATTTACCTTTCTGTGCCTCTTTAGTCACTTAATCGTCGCGCCCGAGACATTCACGGGCTGCAAGTTTCACGGCTTTCATTCAGAATTCTTCGATTCCCACCAATTTTATAAAATAGTGTAATTGGTTTTATGCTGGTATCATTTTATTTGTCATTAAATGAGATGAATATTTTTTCAAAAAAGTGGTGCCAATAATGAATTTGACTTTTCAAACCGTAATTTAAGGGGCCAGGTACCCTATTGAGGAATCCAAAAATTGAATTTTCAAAAAATAGCTTATAATTAAGTATGATTCTTTAGGAACATTTTAAAAAAACCGCATTCAAAAATCCGCATTAGAAAAAGAGATATGTTTAAAAAACTTTACGCTTTTCCTATATGATCAATGGGTGATTAAAATTTTAACGTCAATTTTCTCAAAACAACGATTTTGATCATTGCGCGCACGATTTCTGAAAAATGAAATTATATCTCTACTCATAAAAAAAATCTTGGATTGTTTTAGCCATTCAATTTGAAAAATCGTGCGCGCAAGGCATACAAGAATTATTCTTTCGTAAAAAATGTATTATCTTTAAAAATCATTTTAAAATCATTGCATATGTGTATACTTTTTTTAAACACTTTATCTAATAAAATAAATCCTTCTTAATATGTGTTTTCAATTTTACAGTTAAAAGTCAATTAGATACAGAGTGACTGCAATTCTTACAGAGGTCATTTTTTCACGTATTTTGTTAGTTCAAAGGGTACCTGACCCCTTAATGAGAACATTAAGGGGTTAAACGGGCATTTCCACTTTCAGAAAGTTCATTTCCACTTGGATTAAAACTGTTTCAAATTATCGCTGAACCAAAAGTAAAAAAACATTTTTGGAATCCTAAATGTTTTATCTTTAATTAAAAAATATATACAAATAAAATGGATTTTTTTTTGCAAAAACAGTGAATCGAAAGTAGTCACATAGCTTAAAAATCAATTACGAAATATTTGTACAGTGTATTATTATGTGGAAAATTGTTTAATTAAGGAATAAAAAACAAGCATAAAGCAAAATAATAATATTAAAGTACTTTTAAAACAAAATTTCAAGAAAAAACAAACAACAAATAGTAACTTATTTTTACTGTAAAATTCTGTACAGCTCTTGGAGGTAAAAATACTCGATTTTCTGTAGGTGTTATTGCTAAATCATATATCTCTTTAAGTGTAAGTAATACATATATTTCTTTGTTTCATTATGGATTTTCCATAAAGTGATAAATAGTCGATTTACAAGTTTTTACTAGATATTTATGTTAAACCATTTATCTAATTATACTTAAATAAATATGCTTTTCAATTATTACTTTTGAAAAATTACAGACAAAACTAAAAATAAATGATTTGCGTGCACAGGACCATTTCTGAAATATTGAAAAGAAAATTATATTTATACAAATCAAGAAATCATCAAAAGATCATTGGGTACTACTTGTTATAACATTCCAGACGCAAAACAAAGCGTATCTAATCGTTCTAAACAATAAAACAAATGTGTTAAAAAGGATATAAGAAAGATGTTTAATAGTGAGAGAACAATGGCTAAAGTATTCATCATAGAAAATAAGGGACTAAAAATAGCGCATTGGAAAGAATGGAATGAAGTGCAATTATTGGATCATAAATTATCTGCTTCTCATTATTAATTGCTTTCAATATCTAACTAGTTGTACGTTTTGAATAATAATTATATTTATCTTTCTTTTAAAAAAACTTAATTATGGTTGTTAGCAAATTCATCAAATATTATGTTATATTTTGTTTTCAGATATGGAGTGGTTAATTATTCAGTTTCATTTGTAATAATATTAATTTTGTAATAAATAGTTCAGAAAAGAATAGTATTAATAATACATTCATTATTTATAAAAGATTTTCTAAAATATAACAAAAAGTCAGGATGTACTGACATTTAAAAATAACTACATAATTAAATGAAACAAGAAAAAAAAATCTTGCCAGATTTAATGAATATGAGAAGACGTCTTCTTGAAAATTAAATCATTTATATTATTGTAAATTTCTAATAATAATAAGAATGTTATTTCTAACAATAAATATTTTAAGTAGAATATATAAAAATTTCCTTTAAAACATTTCAAAAAACACCACAGCGTATTAAAGTGGATGTAGAAGAAAAAATAATTTATAAAAACAAACATACTAAAACCATAAATATCACATATTTTAAACTTAAATTAGTAATATTAAAAGGAAATAAATAATAAATAATGCAATATACTAATTTTGGTAGAAATAAAAATGACATTTATTTTTAAAAAAAATCTTAAAAGTTTATGAATCTTTTATAAATTTTTTCAAAGAATTTCGAAATATTTAAAAAATTTATTTACACGAAATTCTTATGCATGAATTAACGAAAGTTTATCTGAGTGAATTTTGCCTACTAGGATTGTCCAGTATAGCTCTGTTGGATAACTCTTCTTTTGGCAGCTTAAGCCAATGTTTCCTCGTTAAAACTTTTACCTGGACACTCTCTCACGCAGTCGGAAAATTACAATTCAAACAGCGTTTTTTTTTTATTATATTGTAAGTAAACACCGTCATGGACTTCCTAAAATGCTTTATTACATATGAAAGATAACATGCGTAAAATTTATATTATTGTTGCGCGTGTTTTATAAAGCTAATTCAACACTTTTAATCTAAACCGTGTTTAAAAATTCTATTATTTAAATTTCTTTAAATATTGATATTATAGCATTTCTTCTTTTTTCTTTCAGTTCCATTACAAGAACTACAAGCCGTTTCCGGCGGTCGAACAACACTGCCTTGTAATATAACGTCACCTCTATCTGACGATATCGTCGCTCTGGTGCTTTGGTACAAAGGAGACATGAAGGTCCCCATCTACACCCTCGATGCCAGAAGAGGTGGTCTGGAAAGAGCAAAACATTTCCCCAGTACAAAATTTGGTAGAAGGATACATTTTGACGTGCACCTGAAATTGCCTGGACTGACAATAGATCCAGTCAGAGCTGACGATGACGGAAGTTGGCGATGTCGAGTAGAATATAAGCGATTTAGAACTCTTAGTCATAACTACATTTTGAAAGTTGTTGGTATGATTCTTTCGTTATTTATTGTTGCTGTTATATTTTGTTATTTGAATTTTTAGATGCATTCAAAGTGTAGATATAAAACGAAATTTAACTATGCATAGTTGTAAATAGTCCTAGAATTATAAAAGCCAGGGATAACAATAGATCCTGTGAGATTTGACGTTGATGAGAGTTTACGATGTTGTGTAGATTTAAAAAAAAATTAGTCTTAGTTAAATTTTGAAAGTTGTTGGTATGAATCTTTCATTATTTAAAACTGCTGTGTCACTTTTATAAAAAAAAACATTAGGGGTTTTAAAAAGTATAGGAACAAAACTAATTTCACTTAAGCTTAAGCTAAATTAGTGACTGAATCCAAAAGAAAAAATATAATTTATCCTGTCAGACTTGACGATGATGGAAGTTGCAATGTTGACTAGCATATACGCGATTTAGAGCTCTTAGTGATAACTATATTTTGAAAGTTGTTGAAATGAGTCTCTCATTGTCTATAACTGCTTTTATACTTTCATAAAATTAAAACATTACATATTTTCCAAGTATGGATATAAAGCGAATTTTAATTAGGCATTAGTTAAATTATTTGTAGAATCAAAATATCTAGACTGAAAATGGATGATGGAAACCGATGATGGAAATTGGCTATGTTGAGAAGAATATAAAAGCTTTAGAAATTTTAATCACAACTACCTTTTAAAAATTTTTGATATGGCCCTTTAATTGTTTATTATTGATGTGATACTTTGATATTTAAAAAATTAAGTTCTTTCAAAGTATAGATGTATATAGAAATTTAATTATGCATAACTTAAACTAGTCGTAGAATTATAAAAGTCTGGACTGAAAATTGTTGTTGTTAGATGCTATTTAGAAAAAAATGTGTCAGAGTTGACGATGAAGGAAATTTACGATCTCCAGTAGAATATCAAAGATTTAGAGCTGTAAGTTACAGGGCTGCCACATGCGGTCTCGCACCACTTTCTCAAAAGAATAATCTTTGATATATAGTTTGGCAACATTTGAAAAAGAAATGTACTACAAAATATATTGTCTTTAATAGCAGTACGAATAAAAGAGAATCATAGTCGCATATGGCAGCCCTGCAGTTATTATGAAATTTATTAGAATGAACCTTTCATTGTTTATTACTACTGTGATACTTTCATAAAATAAATTTCATGAAAGAAGGTTTCTTTTATCTTACTGTAATATGATATGGTAGTACTTGGCTCTACATGCAAGAAGTGAAAGAGTACATAAAAATATAAAACCCTTAAAAATGATGATGTAGGATAAGGTTTGGTTGGTATGAAAATTTTACTTTCCAACACAATCCACCTTTTTTTCGTGATGACGAGAGGAAATATAGCCTAAAAAAGTGATTTTCCATGTAACTAAACTTATGAAACTGTTTATGTAACTTTACACACCATTGTATGACCTATTTGTGGAATAAAACTTAAAATAATTTTTTGAGATATGCGTAAATTTTCATGCTTGTGATCAGTAGCGCAAAACTTTGAAAAATACAAAAATTTTGAACAAATACAAAAATGTTGGGTGGTCTCAATTAATAATAGGTGTATGGAAGCATCAAATTATTCGGTGGGCTCGCGCCCCATGGGCCCATATAAGTTGGCGCCACTGCATGTGAGCGATATATCAGGTCAGAACTGACGATTATAGAAGTTAGCGATGTCGAGTAGAATATAAACAGTTTAGAATACTTAAATTATGAATGTTGTTGAAATGAGTTCTTCATTGTTTATTATTACAATGATACTTTCGTAAAATTAAAACATTTAGGATCTTCAAAGTATAAATACAAAATTAATTTTAATTATGCGTAAGTTAAAGTAGTAGTAGATTCTGAAAGCCAGGATGCTGTCGGAGCTGGTGATGATGGAAGTTACTGATATTAAATAGAATATAAACGATTAAGAGCTGTTAGTCTAACTACTTTCTGAAACTTGTCGGTAGGACCTTTTCATTGTTTATTATTTTTGCGATCTTTTGAAATTTCAAAGTTGAAGTGCTTTGAAAATGTAGATAATGAAATTTAATTATACATAACTTTCACTAATCGTAAAAACATAAAAGCCAAGGCTAACAATACATCTTGTCAAAGTTGACGCTAATGAGAGGTTACAATGACGAATAAAATATAAAAGATTTAAAATTCAAAATTATAATTACATTTTGAAAGCCGTCGTTATGTCTCTTAAGACTTTTATTACTGCTGTGATATTTTGGCAAAATCAAAACATTATCGGCATTCAAAGTACAGATAAAAAACTAACTTTAATTACGCCTAAGTTGTGGTAGAATCTGATAGCAAGAACTGAAAATATATCCTATGAAAGGCAATGATTATGGAAGTTGTTGACGTCGAATAGAGTACAGTGATGGTCAGAATTATAAGAACAATTGAAAATTGCGCAGAAAAAAATTATTTCTGAGCTAAATAAAGTGAAATTTATACACTTAATGTTTTTCTATGCTAGAAATCATTGTAGAATGCAAAACATTGGAAAATGCAAAATATAAATGTTTTGTCACAAGTAACAAAATATGTCATTGTAAAAAATTGGACAAAATTATAAGGACAATGAATGTTTTTGTCTGAAATACACTGATAATTAATAATCTCCCCGCTTCTTCTCAATCACTCTTATCAGTCTTGTCGTCATGGAGTTTGACAATTCCTTAAGAACGTTCTTGGAAGATTTTGAGTGATCTTTTTCGATGGAAGACATGAGTTCTTGCTTGTTTTGAGATTGTATATCATTTTTGCATACTTTGTGTGCCGGAATACGCAATAGATTTTTCCACAATATTCATATCAGGGCTTCTGGCCGGCCAATCAAGTAGTTTCACGGAATTAGCATTATACCACGAGTTTAAAGTTTGGGAAACATGAGCCGAGGCATTGTCCTGCTGGAAAAAATAGCCTCTAATTGCTATTAACGGTACTTCTGGTAAAAGAGTATCGCCCAATACATCAATGTAACTCTCAGAATTCCTCTTACCCTGCACAAAAACTATTGGAATAGTTCTACCAGTTGTGAAACCTCCCCAGACCGTAACTGAATCACTTCCAAATACATGCTTTGAGAAAATCATTTTTTCTCTACGGAGATCATACTACAAGTTGCAAAAACAATCTAGTCTATCCAAATTAATCTTTTTCTCATCGGAAAAAACAGAATCCTACCTTTTTTTCCATAATATAGCAGTTTTTGGCAAACTCCATCCTCAGTCTCTCATGAGCTTTTTTAAGAACGCGGTCTTCACACGTGTTTAGTATAGCAAACCTTTTTCTTTCTTTTAGTAAAACACGACGGACAGTTCGAGCACTTACGTTCTAAGTTCCATTCACGGTTTTTTTCCGTTTTTTGGAGCATGCTCGCCTCATTATCATTCTTTTCCCCCCATACAGAAACAAAAGATAGCCTGCTTGTATGTTTTTGCCGTCCATATTTACCGGTATTTTAAAGATAATTGTAAATAACCGTTCTTGATCTATTAAACTTTGTAGCAATTTAGCATAGAGTAAGTCTTGAATTTTGAAATGCATCTATTTTTCCTTTCTGAAACTTCAAAAGCTTTGCACCTTGCGGCATGATTAAAAAACAGATTAGTACGATCCCAAACGCTTCCTACGCATTTATATCGTCTGAAAATTCCGTGTGCAGAGCAAAAAACATGCAAATTTTACTTTTTAGAACACACAAATACCGTTGTTCTTATAATTTTGTCCAAAACCAATGGCTGTATAAATTTATAATGCATTTTATGAATATGAATTTACCACTTATTTCCGTAAAAACATACAAAAATAATCTTCATTTTTCATTGGTTTCCAGCCATTAAATTTGCATAAGTCTCCCTCCAAATATAACCAAGATATAACGATTTTTGCGTTGTCCTTATAATTTTGACCGCCACTGTATGAAAGATTCCCTCTTAGTTTTAATTACATTTTGAAAGTTTTTGCAATGAGTCTTTCGTTGTATATTACTGTTGAGATACTTTTATATAATTGAAACATTATTAGTTTATCAAGTATTTCTATAAAATGACTAATATTTAATTAGGATTGATTAACTGATTTAATTAGGCATCAATTAAACTAATGGTAGAGACTTAGAAGCCTAGACTGGCAATAGATACTACCCGAATTAACCATCATGGATGTTGGCTATGGCGATTAGATACCCGTAAGACATGGTGAAGACATTGCAACGTCGTTGTAAAGTCACATTGTGACTTTGTGACCATCGATTGTCGATGTGACGTCACGTGACGTCGATGTGAAGTCACAGTGTCTAAAATGTGAAGTCGTTATGGCCGTTTTAGAGCTTTTTTGTGACGTCACATTGTGACCACTTTGTGACGTCACAATGTGACCAATTTGTGAAAAGTGTGTCATTTGTGACTACTTTGACATTAACATTGTGACGAACTGTGAAAATTTTTTTAGAAAGTCACATCTTAGTCACATTGTGACGTCACTGAGTGGTGGCATTTTGGTCACAGATGTGATGTGACCAAAGTGACTCACAGTGACGTCATTGTGACGTCACTGTGAACATGCATGCTATGAGGGTTATAAACAATTTTGTATTCTTATTCATAACTGAATTTTTAAAGTTGTTGGTATGGCCCTTACGTTTTATATTACTGCTGTGATATTTGAGTAATTAAGTGTTTTTAAAGAATAGATGTAAAACGAATTTTAATTGTGCATAAGATTAACTAAATGTAAAAAAGGAAGTGCCTGTACCAATACACCATGTTTTATTATGAACATGTTATTTATTATTTTTGCTGTGGAAGTTTGTATTTACAATATTAGATGCTTAAAAAAATCTTTCAGAGTAATGATATTGAAAGTGTTTTAATCATAAGTACGTTAAACCAGTTGTAGACTAACAAAAAATCTTAAGTAACTCTTATTTTAAAGAAAATTACTATTATTAATGTTACATATTTTGTGTCTCTAATCATAAAATTGTAACATTATGTAAATATGCTGAAACTAAAATTCCTTTCTTATTGTATCATTGCCCCACCCCCTCCCACACACACAGATGCACGCAGACCGTCAGATCGGGAATGTATGTGTGAGAATGTAGCAATAGCAAATGTTTATCTTATTGAAATAAAAGGCTTGTCCAGCACAAAAAACAATAGAAAACATTAAACAAATAAATAATTTGACATTCATACAATCCGCTGAAATAAGATTTTACATCGATTGCAACAGCAACCCCTCCGTTTACATGATGTAGACTCACAGAATTGGAATAAACTTCGTAATATGGAAATCTCTATAAATAAAAGGAATTCCGAGGATAATTAATTAATTAATTGAGGCACAGGGGAAAGCAAATCTTGGCAATGCGCCAACTCGGTCCAGAGGAAGCAAATCTTGGCAATGCGCCAACTCGGTCCAGAGGTATAAAAGCAAGATAGAAAAATTTCATTAAATATCTTTCTTAAATTCAGAAACAGTTTTGTTGAGTTCGCCCCTTGGTGGTTAAATGTGAAACTAAAAAATTCCAGAAAATCCCTCCTCTCTCCACCATCTTTTTTTTTTCTTGCCGTGTGTGCACAGCACTTCTGCTAAATGGTACCATAGGCACCGGGGATTCGGTACGAGATTGGGTCTTTTTATGACATTTTGCAATACAAATTTCAGGTTAGTTTTAGAATATAATTACGGGCCCGGGCAACGTCGGGCATCTCAGCTAGTAAACTTAATGTGAATAGTGTCCAATGTGAAGGTTCAGCAGAATATTTCGTTAAGTTGAAAACTTTGTTAAATATGAATTTCGCTAAAGGGAAGTTACACTGTAATACTATGTTTAAAAACTGCCTTTATTTCGAAAGAAAATTTTAACATTTATCATCGCAACAGAAACAACGCATTAACCCTCATAGCATGCATGGTCACAGTGACTCCACAATGAAGTCACTGTGAGTCACTTTGGTCACATAACATCTGTGACCAAAATGCCACCACTCAGTGACGTCACATTGTGACTGAGACGTGACTTTATTAAAAATTTTTAGAAAATTACAAATGTTCTTCAAAACATGTTATTTACTTTAAAAAACATGTTTCTGGCAATTTAAATGTCGTTGCTTTTGTCACAGTTTCGTCATAATGTTAATGTCAAATTAGTCACAAATGACACATTTTTCGGAAATTTGTCACATTAGGACCACTTTGTAAAACGTCACAAACAAGCTCTAAAACGGCCATAACGACTTCACATTTCAGTCACTGTGACTTCACATCGACGTCATGTGACGTCACATCGACAATCGATGGTCACAAAGTCACAATGTGACTTCACAACGACATGACCATGCCTTACGGGAAATAAGCTTTCATTGCATAAAATTAATTAAAAAAACTACTTCCTTGTATCAAAAATCTTATAATGCTTAAAGTAGCTCATCTAATATAGAAAGAACTCATTTCTAGTCACACTAAGGAACATTTTATGATGTTACCTTTTTTTTTTTTTTTTTTTTTTTAATTCTGACGTCAGCAACAGTAATAGTATTCTGAATCAAAGTTAATGTCGCCATTTCAGAACAGTAATTCAAACCTTTCCCAAGAGGTAAAATCCGATTACATAATGATTTAAATCTTAAAGCACAAAAGCTTCACAATGCATATTTTTTATTAACTTCTAAAGAATAATAAATATATTATACGTAAATTATTCAGACGTTTAACATTTATAAAAGAAATCTTTGTTGATTAATTAGAATATTTCATTTTAGCGTATAAATAAAAAAAGAATAATATAGAAGTTTTAATTATGTATTTACTTCCTTTATTTAATTAAATGCATGCAATTTTTATTTTTAAACAATGACTAATATCATAAAAAATTCGATTATACTCTTGTTGTATTTACTTCCTTCCTTTAATTAATTATATTCAATTTTTATTTTTGAATAATTACAAAATATAAACATATATTGTTTAATAAAACTTAAGTATTACTAAGATTTTTTTAAACAGAAGTTTTATAGTTTGATCCCCAATGCTGGAACTGAAAATGAAGTGAAGATGGTTTTAATAAGAAGAAATTTCGTATTTTGGGGGAGTTTAAGATTTTATATTATTAGATTTCGTTCAACTGACATTAATATTATATTTTTCAATTAAATGTTCTCTCTATTTTAAAAACTACTGCGATTTAATAATAATTCAGTATTTTAAATTTAATTAAATTTTTTTTTCGCTTTTACAATTTTAAACGCTTATATACACAGGGTGAGTCATAAATATTAACACATAGGCTATCTCTTTAAATATTGCTCCTAGACCCATACTTCCAATTGGAAAAATTCATAAAAAGGTGAAATTTTTGATAAGATAAGTTGCAACTCCATGGGGGGGGGGGTATATTTAAAAAAAATACGAAAATTAACTATTTGTACGGTCTAACGAATTTTTCGTATCCGAGTGTCTTGCTTCCTTCTTCCTAGGTCTGCATTAGACGAAATTTTCAATCGCAATCTCGACAAAACACGTATTAAAATCAGTGTCTCCGACTTACCAAATACGTGCAAAAAAAATGAGTAACATTTGGCTCAATGAAAATTTTTACAAAAATCACTATTTTACAAAAAAAAAAAAAAAAAAAAAAAAAAAAAAAAAAAAAAAAAAAACTTTAAAATTCATTTTTAAAAGAAAAGTATATTCAAAGGCTAAAAAGTTAAATACAATAAAACCAGCGAAAATGACGCCTATGACGGAATCCTGTCTTGAACAGAAACTGTTTAAATCATGCAAAATAAATGTAACAATACCTTAGAAAAAAATAAACTCCATTTACACCTCATAAGTAGGGCATATTTCTAAAACGTATTTTTTCTTTCCTTTGTGATTCTATTTTATAAGGTTTTACTGTATTACATTTTTCAAAGTCTCATACACATGGGATATGGATTAACGATATTAAAACATAAGTGAAATATTTACATACAAATAGAGATTCATTCACAAAAAAATAGTGGCACTCCGGGAGTGCCGACAGAAAACAAAACTTGAACAATTACGAAAAAGTTTTAAAAAAATTAATTTTAATCCAGTATAAGTCAGTAACGTGACCCAGAATAACAGGAGAAAACACTTTATGCTAGATTGGTAGCGCATGAAGCATAATCTTTCAATAGACACATTACATCAAAAATGAGATACATCTCCCCCACCCCTGTCCCACGAAAAACGATCCTATGGGAAAAACCGGAAGCTAAAATAGAAAAAAAAAGCCGAATAAAAGTTAGTTATGCTAGAATTTTTCTCCTCGCTGTAGCTCCCATAGATAAAATATTATAGCCTTTTAAATATTGAAATGAAATTAAGAAATGAGCAAAATTAGATGAATAACGAATAGGGGGGGGGCATAGCTCCGTGAGTGCCATGTAGTTTAAAATTTTAAGTTAAAAATGGTATAGAATTAAATGAGTGAAATTTTAAGGTCTGTGTTGCGGGGGGGGGGGTGCAAGCCTCCCCCACCAGGAAGAGGCCTTCAAAATTATTAGATACTTATATACAGAGGTGTCGGTTACGGCAGTTAAGGTACTCGCGGGTTCAATGGCTTTTTCCCACCTCAAAAATGCCCAACGGGCCTAAAGAAATGTCCACTTCAATAACTATAAAACAGGCTTTAGCACTTCTTTAATAATAAAAAGTATGAATATGAAAAGCGAAAAGCTATAATAACTATTTTTGGTCGGAACTCTTCCACACGTAACATTTTTTAACCATATCGAAGTAAAAAACTATGTAGAAATTCACGGCAGAGCCGGGCTATAATTTAATCTTTTTTCCAGGCCGGTCTGTGATATGATTAACACATTTTTCCAGGCCGGGCTGAATTTTTTCCCCCAATGGGTCAGTTTGGGACCGGACCTAGATGTTTTGACCTATGCAGACCTCCAGTTTTGACTAATAGTATATTTTGAAAACAAATTCAGTTTTAAACCAATACGCTGCTTTTTTATGTCGAAATAAGAGGCACTGTCTTAAATCGACGTTTAATAACGGACAATTTGTTGACGATCCCTCACTTGCTTTCAAAATAAGTCAAAGACTCTTCGTTTACATTCAAGGTAAAGTGGTGCAAGTCACGAGTTTTGGCTAATTTTGGATTTTAATATTACTGTGAGGTTTTTAGATGCGAAGACGGAATTTTTTTATCCAATTTAGATATAGATAAATAGTAATTTCCTAATGAAGCATTTTGTCCTACAGGGGCCGCATAAAAAAATAATTTTGTATTTTTCCAAATAGACCTTCCCCCATGGCGTTGCAACTTATCAAAAATTTCCCCTTTTTTATTAATTTTTGGAATTGGAAGTATGGAGCTAGGGGCAATATATAAAGAGATAGCCTATTGTTTCGATATTTATGACTCACCTGTGTGCTATGATTTCTTCTCCGGAATTCTAAAAAATTTTAATTTTTAATTTTATTTAAATAGTTTTATTTGAACATTTAAAAAAATATAGATAATATAAATCAGGGTTCGCACAACTGTACCACTAATTTTTTACAGTATTTTCAAAGTATTTCACTGCAGAAAAGTAGTGCAAAATTCTAGATTAAAGGTGGTGGTTGCAAAGTCTGTTTCTTAAAAATTAAATATAAATTTTCTTATCATTAATTCTGGTGCCAGAGTCCTTAAAAAATATAAGGTGTGTGCGAACTTTGTAAATGACAGAATAAAGAAACTGAATGTTTAAGGTAAAATAGAGTGTTTATACAATTCAAAAGCAAATCTGAAGCAAAAGGCTACATGTTAAGCTGTCCAATTCCTCCAACAAGAAAGGCCCTTTTCATTGACATGCATTTAAAGTATAATGATAATACTAAGTTCAACTAAGTTTACCATAGTAATTAATGAAAATAGCTTATTTAATTTATTTATTATTGATTCGAAACATAAAAACATATTATGGATATATAAAAAAGCTATTTCATGCCCGCTAAATCCCGCGCTTGTTTCTATCAAACCTTTAAGAAAAACAATGTTTTAAATATCTCGTTTATACTTCAATATTTTTGAATGATTTTTTTTTACGTTGAATGCCGGAAGCATTTTACACTCTCTATAAATATTTAAATGTTGTTGTTTTTTATGGTTTATTTTTATGATTATGGTGCTAAATAATTATGTACCTAAAACATTAAAGCTCTGGATGGTTTTCAAATAATATATTTTGAGTACTATGGGTACATCATAGAAGGCGGCAGCCTTCAAGTGACGCAGCTTTAAACCTATCATCGTCAAAACCTACCATCGTCATACGGGTAGATGCGGAACTTCATATATACAGCTAACTCAACATCAAAGAAAATCGGAAAAGCCGCCTTCTAATAACTCAGCAAATATTGGTCAGAATGGTCCAATTTTTTTAATATAGTCTTATATTCCCAGTCTAATCCTATCCTATAATTTTTACATTTCTACGTGCCGTATATTTTTAGATCTCGATAACCATTTTAAAACTGTAATCGATGGTGTTTGTTCCTGATAATGAGATCTAGGAAACGGGCTGGGAGATTTTATTAAAACTTATATATAATATGAATCTCTTTAAGATAGAGGTAATAAGACTTGCCTTGTTTCTAGGAAAACTCTTGTTTGTTATATATTGGTCTTGGAAAATTGGACTATATTAGCTCGCGGATTACATGTTATTCTATGGGTTAGCAGACAGAGCCTGAGTGAAAAAGTTAACAGTTAAAAAGTCACAGTTAAAACACCTGAATCGAAGCAATAAATGTTTTTTAAACTACAAAAACATCTTATCATGTGCTTTAAAACATTCATTAAATATATACTAAATCAAATTTCTATTTATTTTGCCTTTATTTTTCGTAAGAAGGAAATATTACGTTTCTTACATTGGATATTTTTGCATTTTGTGGAAAAAATATTTTGAATCCTTTTTTAAAATAGGAAAATATTTTTTAATTATACATGTTCAATATACTTTCGACTTATGATTTTTTTTTTAAGTTTTCAAACAAAAATTATTTTAAATTATTTGTTGTTGGAAAGTCATGTATTCATACGCCTAGGGGCGCCACTTGTCTAGTTTTGTTTTGAATCCGAATCCGAACGCGGCAAGTTACACGGAGCATTTTTCATTCAGGTAGTAATATTCTTACATAATGTCCATTAAATTGATATAGAAAATGCACGAATTAAAAAATATAAACCAGACAAGATAGAATCATTAAGTAATTTTCAGGTTTTAATAATCCACATGTTGTTTCTTGTTACGCCAATTGAATCTCGCAATGTCAATATACAAGGAATAAGCTCTGCAATAAAGTTAACCGGAGAATCTTGCAATGGATTATTAATTAATACAGAATGTGTAACTTTGCTTGTATTTTTGAAGACTTATGGATTACAGTGTGGAGGTAGGATATATTCAAAATTTTACGAGAATGCCAGTTAAAAATCTGGACTGCATTTTGTTTTGTTTTGTTTTGTTGTCAGTAATTTTGGGTGAAATGCAGTTTACTCTCCTTCGCCAAGGAACTTTTTATGTGTATTGTTTGATAAACAATTTTACCTTTATATATTTTTTGTTTATTTTTTTAATTTTTTCGCTGCTTGAGCAAAGAATAGGTTTGCATTAATCATAATTAATAAACGGAAACTTACTGGCTTGCTTAAAGTATTGTTTTTAAATACAGGGTACAAAATACATGAATTTTCTTAAATCCCAGTTTATTTTATTAAAATTTGTCATTTCATGAAAATAAAATTATTGCATATCTTTTATCTTTGAGTTTAAGTGTTAAAACACTTTTCAATGTTTGCATTTTAACATGTTTTGCAGATAATACATTTTGTGAATTTCACAGAGTTGACTGTATTATACTCTATTATAAGCATTCATTATGATTTCTAGTACATTATTACATTTAAATTACTCTTTTTAAAAATGTAAACAAAAGATGAGCACATTATATTTGTGCAATGTCTTGTCCCAAGTTACACACACTTGAGGGACTTTACAATTTCTATATATTACTTGTTTTAAACTTAAGTGAAATGTTGGCTAAAACATTTTCAGTTTCATAAATTATTTCAATTTGAAATATTTTAGTAATCGCTACTACTGTTATTCGTTCGACCAATTTCGCCAAATTATACATAATCACATATTTTTTTATTTTTAAATAATGAAAAAAACAAATAATTAGTAAAATATTAATAAAAAGTCGAAATAAAAATCAATGACATTTTAAATATACAAATTGTATTTAATGTCATTGAATGTGACATTCACAATCATCCATTATTGGAATTTAATCTTATAGTTTGGCGATAATTTTTTGGTCGACGGGATAACCTAGTAGTACCTAGTAATCTATAAAGCTAACAAGTAACATTTATACAACATTTCATTAACTCGATTCCTCTTAAGTAAATTTGTATAAGCGACGGCAAAAATCCATTGCAAGATTCTCTGGTTAACTTTATTGCAGACTTTATTCATTGTATATTAAGACATTGCAAGATTGAATTTGCATAACAAGAAACATCCATGTGGATTATTAAAATCATGAAAATTACGTAGTGATTCTATCATGTCTGTTCGATGTTTTTCAATTTGTGCATTTTCTTTATCAATTCTATTCTAAATAAATAAATTCTACCTGAATGAAAAATGCTAATAACGCGTTCTCATTCAAATCAAAACTAGACAAGTGGCACCTTCTTAATAGGGAATATAATATAGAATGTATGAAAACTTATGAATTAGAGGGAGGAGGCAGAATATATTCAAAATTTTATGAGAATGCCAGGTAAAAATCCTGTATTGTACTTTTTTTTGGTTTGTTGTCAAAAACTTTTTTCTCATGTCTATGAATAAATTACTCCTTGCACCAACATAAGATTTTGTTGTCAGTAGCACAGCCAAGGGGGTGGTTTTGTGAACTACATCCATGAATCGCTAAAAAAAGAAAAAAGCAAATTGCATAAAAAATGGGAATTACCTCCACAAATTGTTTAAAATGTGAATTACGTCCATGAATCATGTAAAAAAGCGAGAATTATATTCATAAATTGTATGAAAAATGCAAATTACGTCTATGAATCGTGTAGTAAAACATAAATTATGTTCATAAATCGCTCAAAAAACACGAATTTTGGCGGCAAAAAGCTGAAATGGAAATTACCTCTATAAAACGCATGAAAATAGCGACTTGCATTCATGAATTGCATACAAAATGTGAATTACGTTCATGAATCGCTCAAAAAATGCAAATTATGTCCATGAATTGCATAAAAACGTGAATTACGTTCATAAATCACTCAAAAAATGCGAATCACTTCCATGAATTGTGCAAAAAAACACGAATAACGTTCAGAAATTGCAAAAAATGCAAATTACGTCCAAGAATTGGTAAAAAAAAAGCGAATTACATTCATAAATCCTATAAAAACACAAATAATGTCAATAAATCGATCAAAAAACTCAAATTTCGTCGATAAAAAGCTCAAAAGATGCAAATTATGTCTATGAATCACATAAGTATAGCAAATTACGTCCATAAATCATGTAAAATGTAAATTACATTCATAATTCGCCTAAAAATCGCGAATTATGTCCATGAATCGCTCAAAAAAAGCTAATTGCATAAAAAACATGAATTGAGTCCACAAATCACTCAAAACATGAATTACGTCCATGAATTGTTTAAAAAAGTGAGAATTACGTTCAGAAATTGTATGAAAAACACAAA
The DNA here is from genome assembly GCA_964019185.1 of Maratus speculifer. Classification (NCBI taxonomy): domain Eukaryota; kingdom Metazoa; phylum Arthropoda; class Arachnida; order Araneae; family Salticidae; genus Maratus; species Maratus speculifer. The sequence goes on from OZ025302.1 coordinate 151,770,265, forward strand.
TTATGTCTATGAATCGTGTAGTAAATCGGGAATTATGTTCATAAATCACTCAAAAAACACTAATTTTGGCAGCAGAAAGCTGAAACGCAAATTACGTTCATAAATCACTCAAAAAATGCAAATCACTTCCATGAATCGTGCAAAAAAATACTAATAACATTCATAAATTACAAAAAATGCGAATTAGGTCCAGCAATTGGTAAAAAAAGTGAATTACATTCATAAAATCCTATAAAAACACAAATAACGTCAATAAATTGATCAAAAAATGCAAATTTCGTCATCAGAAAGCTCAAAAAATGAAAATTATGTCTACAAATCGCATAAATATAGCAAATTACATCCATAAATCATGTAAAATGTAAATTACATTCATTAATCGCATAAAAATCGCGAATTATGTCCATGAATCGCATAAAAAGCGCGAATTGGGTCCACAAATCGCTCAAAACGTGAATTACGTCCATGAATTGTTTAAAAAAGTGAGAATTACGTTTAGAAATTGTATGAAAAACACAGATTATGCCTATGAATCGTGTAGTAAAATGGGAATTATGTTCATAAATCACTCAAAAAACATGAATTTTGGCAGCAGAAAGCTGAAACGCAAATTACGTCTATAAATCGCATAAAAATAGCAAATAGTGTTTTGCATTCATGAATTGCATAAAAACGCGAATTACATTCATGAATCGCTCAAAAAACACAAATTACGTTCATGAAACGCATAAAAACGTGAATTACATATTCATAAATCACTCAAAAAATGCAAATCACTTCCATGAATCGTGCAAAAAAACACTAAGAACGTTCATAAATTACAAAAAATGCGAATTACGTCCAAGAATTGGTAAAAAAAAGCGAATTACATTCATAAATCCTATAAAAACACAAATAACGTCAATAAATCGATCAAAAAATGCAAATTTTGTCGATAGAAAGCTCAAAAGATGCAAATTATGTCTATGAATCGCATAAGTTTAGCAAATTACGTCCATAAATCATGTAAAATGTAAATTACATTCATTAATCGCATAAAAATCGCGAATTATGTCCATGAATCGCATAAAAAGCGCGAATTGGGTCCACAAATCGCTCAAAATGTGAATTACGTCCATGAATTGTTTAAAAAAGTGAGAATTACGTTTAGAAATTGTATGAAAAACACAAATTATGCCTATGAATCGTGTAGTAAAATGGGAATTATGTTCATAAATCACTCAAAAAACACGAATTTTGGCAGCAGAAAGCTGAAACGCAAATTACGTCTATAAATCGCATAAAAATAGCAAATAGTGTTATGCATTCATGAATTGCATAAAAACGCGAGTTACATTCATGAATCGCTCAAAAAATGCAAATTACGTCCATGAATTGCATAAAAATGTGAATTATGTTCATAAATCACTAAAAAAATGTGAATCACTTCCATGAATCTGCAAAAAAACACGAATAACATTCATAAATTGCAAAAAATGCGAATTACGTCCAAGAGTTGTGTAAAAAAGTGAATTACATTCATAAATCCTATAAAAACACAAATAACGTCAATAAATTGATCAAAAAACACAAATTTCGTCGACAGGAAGCTGAAAAAAACGTAAATTATGTCTATGAATTGCATAAAAATAGCCAATTACGTCCATAAATCATGTAAAATGTAAATTACATTCATTAATCGCATAAAAATTGCAAATTATGTCCATAAATTGCTCAAAAATGCAAATTACATTCATAAATCGCATAAAAAACACGAATGATGACCATGAATTGCACAAAAAATGCGAATTACACCCAACATTAAATTAATTTGCAGAAAGTTTTTGGTTTTATACAAGTTTGCCAACAAGAACCTACAAGTTATCCTGAAACCCATTCTAAACCAACAAAAATTTAATGGAAAGATAAATTTGTCCAAGAAAGACAAAATAATTTCCATTGACATACATTGACCAGAATCGAAAAATTCCTATTGAAATCTATCCTATACACTCCAAAACCAGAAAGAAAAAAATCCCTCCAAGAGTAACTCAATCTATCTGCTGCAAAATAAAATACATTGAAATGCAACTGAACAAGAACCTGAAAATTACATTTGAAATCAAACCGAAACCAGATTCAACCCCCCCCCCCCAAAAAAAAAAAAAAAAATCCAACCATATCTCGATTCGGGTAAGAAAACTTAATTTCCATAGATACGTGTGGTCAGAAATCTGGAAATTCCAATTAGTCTATGGGTTAGCAAACCTTAATTCAATCTGAAAAAAAAAAAAAAAAAAATTCTGACAAGCAGAGTTGTATAATATAGACGCACGCCATGTGCAGAAAATTTTATGAAGAAACAATTTTTATTTATTTATTTCGGCAAAGAATTGCGTAAAAAAAAAAAGTGTATCTCAACAAAGAATCATGTAAAAAAACCCAACATTTCGACAAAATATCACACGAAAAACGTTAATTTCATCCAAAGACCGCAATAAAAACATTATTTCAATCCATGAATCGCATAAAAAATATGAATTCCATGCATGAATCGCATAAAAAATGTGAATTACATGCATGAATCGCATAAAAATGTGAACTACATCCATGAATCGCTAAAAAAAAAAAAGCAAATTGCATAAAAAATGGGAATTACGTCCACAAATTGCTTAAAATGTGAATTACATCCATGAATCATGTAAAAAAGTGAGAATTATATTCATAAATTGTATGAAAAACGCAAATTACGTCTATGAATCGTGTAGTAAAACATGAATTATGTTTATAAATCGCTCAAAAAACACGAATTTTGGTGGCAGAAATCTGAAACTGAAATTACCTCTATAAAACGCATTAAAATACTGAATTGCGTTCATGAATTGCATAAAAAATGTGAAATACGTTCATGAATCGCTCAGAAAACGCAAATTACATCCATGAATTGCATAAAAACGTGAATTATGTTCATAAATCACTCAAAAAATGCGAATCACTTCCATGAATTGTGCAAAAAAAAACATGAATAACGTTCATAAATTGCAAAAAATGTGAATTACGTCCAAGAATTGGTAAAAAAGCGAATTACATTCATAAATCCTATAAAAACACAAATAACGTCAATAAATCGATCAAAAAACACAAATTTCGTTGATAGAAAGCTCAAAAGATGCAAATTATGTCTATGAATAGCATAAGTATAGCAAATTACGTCCATAAATCATGTAAAATGTATATTACATTCATTAATCGCATAAAAATCTCGAATTATGTCCATGAATCGCTCAAAAAAAGCGAATTCCATAAAAAACGTAAATTGGGTCCACAAATTGCTCAAAACGTGAATTACGTCCATGAATTGTTTAAAAAAGTGAGAATTACGTTCAGAAATTGTATGAAAAACACAAATTATGTCTATGAATCGTGTAGTAAATCGGGAATTATGTTCATAAATCACTCAAAAAACACTAATTTTGGCAGCAGAAAGCTGAAACGCAAATTACGTTCATAAATCGCTAATAAAATGCGAATCACTTCCATGAATCATGCAAAAAAAATACTAATAACATTCATAAATTTAAAAAAATGCGAATTAAGTCCAACAATTGGTAAAAAAAAAAGAATTATATTCATAAATGCTATAAAAACACAAATAACGTCAATAAATCGATCAAAAACACAAATTTCTTCGACAGAAAGCTCAAAAAATGCAAATTATGTCTACGAATTGCATAAATATAGCAAATTACATCCATGAATCATGGAAAATGTAAATTACATTCATTAATCGCATAAAAATCGCAAATTATATCCATGAATCGCATAAAAAACGCGAATTTGGTTCACAAATCGTCAAAACGTAAATTACGTCCATGAATTGTTTAAAAAAGTGAGAATTACGTTCAGAAATTGTATGAGAAACACAAATTATGTCTATGAATCGTGTAGTAAAACGGGAATTATGTTCATAAATCGCTCAAAAAACACGAATTTTGGCAGCAGAAAGCTGAAACGCAAATTACGTCTATAAATCGCATAAAAATAGCGAATAGTGTTTTGCATTCATGAATTGCATAAAAAACGCGAATTACATATCGCTCAAAAAACACAAATTACGTCCATGAAATGCATAAAAACATGAATTACATTCATAAATCACTCAAAAAATGCGAATCGCTTCCATGAATCGTGCAAAAAAAACACTAATAACGTTCATAAATTACAAAAAATGCAAATTACGTCCAAGAGTTGTGTAAAAAAAGAGAATTAGATTCATAAATCCTATAAAAACACAAATAACGTCAATAAATTGATCAAAAAACACAAATTTCGTCGACAGATACTGAAAAAAATGTAAATTATGTCTATGAATTGCATAAAAATAGCAAATTACGTCCATAAATCATTTAAAATGTAATTTACATTCATTAATCACATAAAAATTGCAAATTATGTCCATAAATTGCTCAAAAATGCAAATTACATTCATAAATCGCATAAAAAACACGAATGATGACCATGAATTGTGCCAAAAAATGCGAATTACACCCAACATTAAATTAATTTGCAGAAAGTTTTTGGTTTTATACAAGTCTGCCAACAAGAACCTACAAGTTATCCTGAAACCCATTCTAAACCAACAAAAATTTAATGGAAAGATAAATTTGTCCAAGAAAGACAAAATAATTTCCATTGACATACATTGACCAGAATCGAAAAATTCCTATTGAAATCTATCCTATACAATCCAAAACCAGAAAGAAAAAAATCCCTCCAAGAGTAACTCAATCTATCTGCTGTAAAATAAAATACATTGAAATGCAACTGAACAAGAACCTGAAAATTACATTTGAAGTCAAACCGAAACCAGATTCAACCCCCCCCCCCCCAAAAAAAAAAAAAAAAAAATTATCCAACCATATCTCGATTCGGGAAAGAAAACTTAATTTCCATAGATATGCGTGATCAGAAATCTGGAAATTCCAATTAGTCTATCTTAAACCTAATCTGAACCTGAAAAAGGAAATTCCATATAACCGAAGCCCAGTATTCTATACAGGACAAAATATTTTCCATTAAAGCGCAACCTAAACAGAACTTGAAAATTCCATTTGAATTGAACCTGATTGAAACCTGAAAAAAATTTCCATCGAACCTTAACCTAATCCGAAAAAGAGAAAATTATTTCTGCCGATACACACTGACAAGAGTCTGAAAGTTAACATGAAACCTAATCCAAACCCAAAAAGGAAAAAACAATGGAAACACAAGTCTGTCCAAGAAAGACCAAATAATTTCTGTCCACATACACTGACAAGAATTTCAATTGAAATCTATCCTAAACCCAGTTCAAACACTACCCCCCCCCCAAAAAAAAAAAAAAAAATTCCAATTGTAACCCAATTTATCTGCGACAAAATAATATACTTGAAATGCAACTCAACAAGAACCTGAAAATTCCATTTGAAGTCAATCCGAAACCAGATTCAATCCCCCCCCCCAAAAAAAAAAAAATATATATATATTTAATCAAATCAAGATTTTAGAAAAAAAAGAACAGTTTATGTCGATATGTATTGACCAGATCATGGAAATTCCAATAGAAGTCTTTCTCAAACCCGATCCGAATAACCTGAAACCCAATCCAGTCCCCCCCCCCAAAAAAAAAGTAAAATAAAAAAATTAGGAAATAAAAATCTGTTCAAGAAAGACAAAATAATTTCCGTCCCCATCCACTGACCAGAATTGAAAACTAGTACTTGAAATGCAACTCGGCAAGAACCTGAAAATTCCAATTAAAGTCAAACTGAATCGAGATTCAAACTCCCCCCCCCCCCCCAAAAAAAAAAAACAATTATCTAACCAAATCAAGATTTTTAGAAAAAAAAATTATGTAAATACGTACAGACTAGAGCATGGAAATTTTAATAAAATCTTAAACCCGATACAATCTCCCCCCCCCCCCTTACATAACTAACAAGAAGCCTTGATGACCCCACAAAACATAACTAACAAGAACGAAGAGTCATGCATACTGCAACGATTATGATGCATTTTCTGACTCATTCTGAATATTGTAAACTTATTGTCATTCATGTACAATAATTTTACCATTCTGTGCAAAAAAACAAAGCATAATTAACAAGAGTAAAAAATTTTCCATTAAACATGTTTATATACTTTCCATTTTATTCTGAATGCTTTAAACCTATCAGTTTCATCTTTGTACAGTAATCTTCCCATCCAAATCTCTCCCCCCCCCCCCCCTGTTTATATATGTTTTGTGCAAACAGCAAAACATAAATAAACTAACAAGAATGAAAAGTTACACATACAGTATAGATTATGAAACATTTTCCAACACATTTTCATTATTGTAAGCCTATCATTTTAATCCATTTGCAGTAATTTTACCACTCTATATAAAGAAAAAATCATAATTAACAAGAAAGAAAAACCTGTGTGCAACATAGATTATGAAACACTTTCCAGCATATTCTGAATATTGTAACGGATATAGTTTTAATCAATCTGCAATATTACCAACCTATACAAAGGTTGAAACATAATTAACAAGAATCATGCACGCAGCATAGATTATGAAATACTTTCCAGCACATTCTGAATATTGTATTCCTGATCATTTTAATCCATCTGCAGTATATGTATCATCATGTGTAAAGAAAAACATAGTTAACTAGAATGAGAAATGATACATACAGCATAGATTATGAAATCCTTTCTTAGAAATACAATGCTGAATGTACATTACTTTCTTATCTTATACTAACGTACTTTACTACAGAGTTGTTTTTAACGAAATCAAGTAGCACAGCATATATTAATAATAAAATATGAAATATCTTTTTTTAAGTGGGTGGGGGAGGGGTAATTAAAGGTGATCAGAAATCATGAATATGAATTCTTTGCATTAGTCTTTAATTTTTTGTTTTTATCTTTTTATTATTAACCTAAAAAAAGCATTGATATCAGTACAAAAAACCCTGAACGGGTTAAAAGCTTGTGACGCAGCACTTTATCTTATATATCTAAGAATTTTAAATTTGGGACTTAAAACTAATGATATCAAAATTTATGTGACGCTATGCTATTAATTAATATATACATATATTAAAATTTATTCATTAAGGTTTTATAAATTACATCTTTCATAAATTCAAAATATGAATCTTAAAAGATATGATATCAAAATTTAAGTGACGCCTTGACGAGGCTTTAAACAATGTTTTAAAATTCCATTTATTTATTTATTGTCTAAATACATTTTCATATCTAAACAATACTTTTCATTTTCCAATACACTGTTAAATACATCACTTTCACTGAATATATATAATGCATTGAAATATATTTATTTGAATAAATAGATTTATCTTTTGGGCTACGCTATCCAAAATAAAAAATAACGTTTGAATAAATATTTTTTGCGTCATTGTATCTATTTGCATCTATTTAACTTACTTTGGATACAATGACGCAAAAAATATTTATTCAAACGTTATTTTTTATTTTGGATAGCGTAGCCCAAAAGATAAATCTATTTATTCAAATAAATATATTTCAATGCATTATATATATTCAGTGAAAGTGATGTATTTAACAGTGTATTGGAAAATGAAAAGTATTGTTTAGATATGAAAATGTATTTAGACAATAAATAAATAAATGGAATTTTAAAACATTGTTTAAAGCCTCGTCAAGGCGTCACTTAAATTTTGATATCATATCTTTTAAGATTCATATTTTGAATTTATGAAAGATGTAATTTATAAAACCTTAATGAATAAATTTTAATATATGTATATATTAATTAATAGCATAGCGTCACATAAATTTTGATATCATTAGTTTTAAGTCCCAAATTTAAAATTCTTAGATATATAAGATAAAGTGCTGCGTCACAAGCTTTTAACCCGTTCAGGGTTTTTTGTACTGATTTTATATACACACATGCATATATATGTGTATGCCTTTTTCCAAAACGTGCTTTTAATATGCTTTGATACATTTTTCTGTAATTCTATTTTATGCAAACAGTTGAATACTTTCAAGATTGAGTAAATAACCTGTTTCTTTAAAGTTGTTTAACATTCTAATTTTGAAAGATTTTTTTTAAATACAAAAATATGTTTATATCTTTTTTTAGAATTTTCAAAGCTCTTCAGCAAAATAGTTTTAGTTTTATTTTATTTATGCCAAAATGAAAATTGATTATTTTCTTTGTCAAGTAATATGTTTTCTAACACACAACAAATTTTAAGATGATATATTCCATATTTTTTTAACTGCAACGAACAGACATCTTGTTTGAAAACTTTTATAGATATATGTAAAAAGTTAATTATTTGTTCAAAATTAAATAGTGAATGAAATTAATTTCTTTTGATTTACATATAATGTTTTTATTTACTGTAAAAAAAAAGATATCTACCGCTATTTTTATGTAAAATACACTGGCGGAAAAAAAAATCCCAACACCAATAAAGACTTGTGTTAGCTAAACGAAATTTTGTAGGCGAGTTTATACATCTGAAAGATGACATTGATTTAAATTTCATGCTTCGCGCATACGTGTAGCGCTAGTTGCGCCACTCACAACTTTAAAATCAGGTTTGCTTTAAATGCGTGCTGTAAAGTTCGTGAGCATTATTTATCTACAAAATTTGACGGAATGAGTTGAGATTGATCTTGAATGGCTTTAAGAAGACGGAGAAGCCATTATCATCAACTCCCCGAGTTGGAAAGAGGTCGTAAAGTAGGGCTATGATAATGTGGATTTTCTTTCCACGATTTTTCAGAAAGACTTGGACGGAATGTATGCACTGTGCATGATTGTTGGGAGCAGGGGTCAAGGGATGGTACTGCCTCAAGAAAACCAGGCTCCGGGTGACCACGTGGCACTACTGAGAGGGAAGACCGTCGTATTCGGCGCACGGCTGTGGTGCATCGTATTGCGTCTGCGACAGAAATTCTAGCTGCAGTTGGTACCACAGTGACACAACGAACTGTTGGAAATTGGTTACTTCAAGGACAGCTCGGTGCAAGGCATGCATTCCAGTGACTCAAGGTCATTGCAGTTTGCGACGCCAATGATGTCAAGCCAGAGCTCACTGGAGGATGAAGTGGAGATCTGTTGTGTTTCCTGATGAAAGCATGTTCTAGCTTGGTGCCAATAATGGCCGTATGCTGGTCAGAAGGAGGCCAGGGGAACGCCTGCAACCAAACTGTCTGCGGCCTAAACACACTGGATCTACAATCTGGAGCCATGGTCTGTTGAGCAATTTCCTATGACAGCAGAAGTACTCTCGTGTGTCTCTCAAACACACTGACTGCAAATGTGTACGTCAGTCTGGTAATTCAACCTGTAGTGCTGCCAATCAAGAAAAGCTTTCAAGAGGAGATTTTCAACAGGATAACGCTCACCCTCATGTCGCTGTTGTAACGCAACGTGCTCTACAGAGTGTCGACATGTTACCTTGGCCAGTGAGATCACCAGATCTGTCTCCCATTGATCAGGTATGGGATATCATTGGATGAGAACTTCGGTGTCATCCCCAGCCAGCACTGACCATCACAGTATTGACACAGCAAGTACAACAAGCATGAAACTCTATACCACAAAGTGACATTCGGCACTTGTATGACACAATGCATGCACGTGTGCAGGCTTGCATTTAAATTTCGGGCGGTTATAGCAACTATTAATGTAACAGCATTTCACATTTGAAATGCATTTTATTGACCTTAAATTAACCTGTGATCTCGAAAATTTAATCAATTAAACATGTTAACTAGACAAACGCACTGTCCAAATTTCATTACTCTACAATAAGTTTTTCTTGGTGTTGGGATTTTTTTTTCCGTCAGTGTACATTATATTAAATATCTCACGAATTCTGCTGTGTTTAATTTGTCCTCATGTTCCAAAATAATGTCTCGAAATAGGCATTTGGAGTACTTTTTAATCTACAGATTTTGAAATAAAATATCCATAAATCGAACTATTTTAAAAGATGCCGTTGGACACATGTTAAAATAGCATTTGTGTTTCCCTTGTTTCAATATGAATTTTTTGCATTTTATAAGCTTAAAGCTCATTGTATTTTCTTTGGTTATTTTTAGTCCCCCCTCGAGATGTTATAATTCTGGATGACAGAGGACAACGAATTGAGGGAACAATAGGACCTGTTGATGAAGGTTCAAACGTAAGCCTTATATGTGAAGCCGAAGGAGGTAAGCCTTTGTTGTGTTTTTGTATTTCTTTTTCAATGTTCGAGTTGGATCGTGTTCCTTTGTATTCATTCTATTTCTGATATTAATACAATATAGCCCGAAACAAATTATCGCCTAATTTGGCGGGATTTTTATTTCTATTTACTACATTTTTTTAAAAAAAATAAAATTTTCTTGATATCTAGTTGCTAAAAAGATGCATGATTAAAACTTAAAAACAGTTAAATAACTTTATTTTACTGTTGATATGTTTCAACGTTACCCGAGTCATTTTCAAAACAAGTCAGTCAACATTATGTAGAATTTCACGGTCTATAGGACAATGATCTGAACTGCCATCATTGAGTTTTACATGTAATTCACGTTACCTTTTAACTCACGGGTTATCAAAAATAAAATAAATAAATGTTACTGAAAAAGTAATTTCCTCAGTTGTACTTTTTAATTAATTTTCTTTATGCGGGCACAATGAAGTATAAGATATTAATTAGAAATACAATATAAAAATAAAAACAAATTATTATTTTGCGTAAAATAATTATGGAAACAATGCGTTTTTATTAACAAGCAACTGATAGAATATTAGATTTTTCAAAATAAGTCATTTGCAATTTTTATAGATTTGAAAAAATAATATTTGAAGAGTTATTACCATTACACCACAGAAGTTAATCCCTTCGTTTCAAACAGAAAAAAAAGTCTTAAATAAAAACACTAATGCTGTTAAATCTGCCGTATTAACAACTGTTTAATTATCGTAAATAATGCACGAACGACGAACGGAAATCTTTAGCATGAATGCATCTTTATTCTTGGAAAACGAAAAGAAAAGATAAAGTGTGTACCGTAATAAATTCGAAACTATTTGTGTTACTAAAGCAAAAGGCTGAAAGAACCTTAGCCTTGTGTTAATCATCTTCATAGCGTATGTTAAGAGGATATGTTAAGAGGATTAGGGAACTCTGTTAATAAAGAATAAAAAACATTCTAGTTCAATTAAGTAGTAAATTCTACTTACTAAATAAATATGCATAAAACTATTTCGTCAAAAATCTCTTTTTGAAAAAATATATTATAAGTGACGTGGAATTTTTTTTTACTATATATATATATATATGTATATTTTTACTTCTTCCATCTTTACATAAAAAAATTATAGAAACAATATAACGTATTATATAAACAATACGTTTTGATTAACAAGAAATTAATAGAATAGATTAGATTTTTTGTATCTAAGTAGTAATTTTTATATATTTGCAAACATAATACTTGAACAATTACTACCATTGCACCACAGAAGTAAATCCCTTGGTTTAAAAAAATTCTTAAAATAAAAATACTAATACTGTTAAATCCTTCTGTATTAACAACTGTTTAATTATCGTAAATAATGCAAGAACGACAAAAGGAAATCTTTAACATGAATGAATCTTTATTCTTGAAAAACGAAAAGCAAAGATAAAGTGTCCCGTAATAAATTCGAAATTATTTGGATTACTAAAGCAAAAGGATGAAAGAACCTAAGTCTCGTGTTAATCATTTTCACTGCGTATGTTAAATGGTTATGTTAAGAGGATTAGGAGTTCTGTTAATAAAGAATCTACAAAACATTCTCAATCAATTTAAATAAATGTCCATAAATCTATTTTGTCAAAAGTTTCTTTTTTCAAAAAAAAAAAAAAAAAAAAAAAAAAAGAATTACAAGTGGCATAAAAGTTTTTTCTTTTTTGCTATATATATATATTTTACTTTCTTCAATCTTTACATTAAAAGAATGGATTCGTAAAAACTATCGATTTTTAGTGTTCGATGGATTTAGCGTTTACAGATTTGATGGGTCAAAGTTAACGAAATGCATGTTTTTACAAAATATCTGTCTGCTATTCTCTGTATCTCTGCCTCTGTGATTATGTCTAATTGTATGTGATATACATTTTGTGAGTGTTTAACTCAAAAAGGAATTTAATAAAGCTTTAGTTTCCGTGTCCTGTTAAAAAATGGTGCTGATATCATTTTTGCTACAAATCGCCCAACAGATGGCTCTACTATACTCTATTTTTCACAATTTCTGCAAGAGCTATATTTCAACAACTAATGCACGAATTTTCGAAAAACTTTGGGTGCAATTAATCTTTAATACAGTTTGATGTTGATTACTTTTGGAAGCAAAATTAGTGTTGTTCAGTTTTTGATGGTAGATTGCGTAAAAAGTAACGCTTCTATGCTGCATTTTTTCTAGGATTTTTGCAATAGTGCTATCTCAATGGTGCTCTGCTTTATTAAATTAATGCGCGGATTTTCATCAAGCTTTCAAATAGATTCATCTAGAAGTTAATATAAGTTTTTTCTGATTGGATTTCGGTGCAAATTACTTAACTGGGGTCTTTCGTTTGTAGCATTTTTTCAGAAAGTGTGACATGTTTGAGGCAGAAGAAAATTTTGAAATTGCCACACCTAACTAGTTTTTTTTTTTTTTTTTTTTTTTTTTTTTTTTTTTTTTGTCATAATAGCATTTGCACTAAATTGTCTGCGAACTTAATATTTCTATACGTCTATACGCAGTGTCTCAGGATTGCTCAGACAAACTTTAAAGGCACTTGGAAGACATCATAAAGAATCAGATTTGTATAGCAACCCATGGACGGAAATGTCATGGCAATGTATTATGACAGATACTAGAAACAAAAAGACACAGTGCTGAGATCATCTGAAATTATTTATTGGTCAAAGACATTATGTGTTCTGTGGTAGATGTTTGTGAAAATGTCACAAAAGATGGTCAAAGTTTCTGTCATTGCTAGAGATGCATGCATTACGCCGTCGGACAATGGACTCGCTGAAAAAAAACTGGATTTTATTGAAACTCCGTAGCAGCACAGACAAATCTTGCAACAACATCCATATCAGTATCCTGGTATACTGCGTTCGATGCACACCAAAGAAAGAAATCTCTGAAGCTTGAATCATAAAGGCGTAGTGGTTATCAAGTGTTTGGTCACCGATGGATTGGTCGTGATGGACTTGATCGTTGGACACCAAAATATCCAGGCTTAAACAGCGTAGATTCCTTTTTTTGAGGTGCAGTGAAAAGTTTTGGGTACGCAACTTTTGTGGATTCTGATATGGATCTGGTTGCAAGATACGTCTCTGCTGCTCTGAATATCCAAAAAATTCAATGTGTATTTGAGCGGGTCCGCCAATCCAAGGTTCGACAGTGTAACGCATGCATTGCTAACAATAGTGATAGCTTTGAATTTCTTTTGTGATATTTTCGTATATCATCCACCAGAACACATGTAGTATTGTTGAGCAATAAATAAATTGAAAAAACCTCAGTCTTGTGCACTGTAAAAAAAATTGGGAAAGTTACAAAATTTTTTCTAGTAGAATTGTATTCCAAGAACTTTTTATGTAACGGCAACAATAAAAATTCATGTAACAGATACACATTTGCACTTTGAATCAAACAAATTTTAAGGTTACTAAGAATTTTTTTGGGAAATCGTATTCCAAGAACTTTTTAAGTGACGATAACGAGCATTATAGATAAAATCTTAGTAAAGTTACCAAAATTTTAGTAAATTCTTTTGTAAAGTTACAGATGGTTTTAGTTTTGCTTACAAGTTTGGTAGATTGACATCATTTTCTTGTGCAGTGTACACATAAAATTTTAGTAAGCATAAGAGATTTCGGTTAATTTAGATTACTAAGGTTACAGATTTTTTTTACAGTTGTCTCTTCATTCCTTGTATCTGCCATACTACTTTCCCATGACGTCTCTGACCAAGGGTTGCTATGCAAATATGCATCCTTGTAATGTCCATTACCTGCCCTTAAAATTCTTAAAAATAAATCTGCGATAACCTGTCTACTGAAAATATCTGGAAAATATTATAATATTTTCAGGAAACTTTTTTCAAAGGAAATACTACATAAATAATCACCAAATGCATTAAACGTTACTAATAACGATATTAGAAAAATATTTATAAATTATATTACTCATGGCACTTTTCAGAATTGTATTAGAAGTTTTTTTGCATATTCATAAATCTGCTGCAAAAAAGCACATGCTTTATCAAAAAAAAAAAAAAAAAAAAAAAATTATTTCATTACTTTTTGTAAAACATGGCATGTCTGTTAATATATAATCATCTAACTATGAAAATATACTATAATCATATACGATATTATTATTAATATGAATTTCTCTTGCACGTAAAATAATTGTGGGAGCAAAGCATTTTGTTAACTAATCCAATATATGAAATTGTTTAAGCCCTAAATAGTTCAAAATTTTAAAAGATTTTAAAAAATGTATTCATAGTTAAAAAATTAAACCACAAAACTAGAAAACTACAAAAAAAAAAGGTCTGAAACTAAATGTTTAAAACACTTAGAAAACTTAAAATGAAAATATTTGTGCAGTTAAACACATTTAAACTGTTGAAATCAGTTTAAATCGTAAATAGTGCAGCAAAGACAAAACGATATCTTTAACAATAATATGGAGATTCTTCTTTAAAAAGTTCTTTTGAACACATAAGTAAATAAACTCGGAGGTAAATTAAATTCTGACACCGTTTTTAAACTTTTAAATGACTTATATTAAACGTTAATATTTACAAAAAAGATATTTACATAAGACTATTTACAAAGCAAACAATCATAACTCTAATTAATCAATTACATCTTATACGGGAACTCGTCTTCATCTTACGTTCTTTTTACACCAACTTGAAACTAAAAACATTCCATTCTCCTTTCTTCCGTTCAGTTCTTTTTTCTACCGCTTAAATCGTCTGGCTTCTTAGGAATTAATAGTTTCTTCAAAATCGTCTGCCTCACTGAGAGCCTGTTCATCAGAGTTGCGATGCGTAGAAAATAATATGCAGATCTAATAGTGGAGGAGATTTCCCATATATATATTTGCATCACGTAAAATAATGGTTTTTTCTCTTTTCACTAATTACGGCCTTTACTATTCCAGTCCTTTTCAATTTTATTTTTAATGGAAATTTCAGTCTAGTGACTTTCGTATCTGAATCTAAAAGCAAACAAAGCAGTTTTTCTTATAATTAATTGGGTCTGCGAAAGGTATCTTAACAAAACCTTTCACCATAAAGTAATACAGACAATTACATTTGATTTAAGGCATTATATTGTAGGTAAGAAGGAAGAAACTGTATAATCAAATTTATTAGATAATGTAATGTAAACTTGCAACATTGACATTAGAGTAGTAAAATCTTTTTAAAAGAAAGAAATAATAAAAACAGTTTTAATTTTACGGTATACGCTGTCAAAATAGAAATTCTAAAAAGTGATACTTTGTTAATTCTATTGATACAGTTATTCACAAGTGTATAAAGTAAAAAAAAAAAAAAATCACCATTAAATATTTCGAAATTCTTTCCCTTTCTTTGGATAATTTCTTAACATATTTCTTATATTCCAATTCCATATTTTTAGTCTACGCATTCTTTATTTTCTTATTAAAAAGAAAAAAAATTGCCAAAACAAAAAATTTTCCTAAAATCTCTTTACTTTATTTTATTCTTTCGTTTGCTTCTAATATATTTCATTTACATTTCAAAAAACTATTTCACATTCCACAATTCCCTGCGAATGCCGTGCCAAGAGCTTAATTGCGTAAAATATACATCTGATCAATTATGAGAACTTATTTCTTTTTTCGCCTATTTAAATTTCATAGTTGTTAATTTCTTGCTTTCTCAAAAGTTTATTGCCAATGCAAAATGTCGTTTTAAAATCTTGTATTTCTGCATAGTTTGATATATAAGGACATTACTTTGACCTGAGTTGGTAGATTCTACATTTTTTCAAGTCTTAAACCGAACACTTTCATCTGCTGGGGCTAAAAGTCTTTAATAGTAGAAATTCTATTTTTTTAATATCCTCTTTCTGTTTAACTATGGTGGCAAATTACCTTGATACTAAGCTTAAACCAAAGTAATTGTAGATTTTTAAGCTATTGCATAGCTTTTATTGCTGGATTTGAGCGCGGCGACCAAATCTAGAAATTCCGTAACGAGAAAAAAAACCTAACACTCCGGCTAATGGCGTTTCAGTTCGGCAGACTTCTCATTTATTCAATAAAAGAAAAAAAATTCTTATCGGTCATCACGCTCAAAAAGTGTAACTTGAATTAATATCAAAGAAAAAGAAAAAACCTGAATTAATATCAAGGACAAAAAAAAACTGCATAAATAAAAAAATAAATAAAAAATTATAATTGCATAAGTTGATAAAAAATGCTATGCAATGGCTTTACCGAGGCAGTCTCCGAGTACCACACGTATTTTTTTTTTTTTTACTGTGATGTGAAGCATGAGTAAAATTGTTTTCGATGTTGTCTATTTTTGATGTTAATGGAGAACTTTTCAAGGCATTCATCCTTTATCGTACCATCGTGCACCATGAATGCTAATGAAACATACCGCGATTGAGTCCTGGCCAAAAATCATATATCAAGCATTAGACACTTCATATTGTATTGTTGTAAAGCAGCATTTTACATGTATATAACTATGAGAAATATGTATAAAAAGTCAGTTTAGTCAATTAATCTAATAAGCAATTAAAATACTAAAATCACATAAACTAGAAATTATTCTGGCAGCAATTTCATCAAAAGTTCCCGAATTATTTATACACAAAACATTGCAAATGGTAATTAAGTCGTTAACAGAAAAATTATCTTTAATTTCTTTGAATTTAGTTTGATATTCATCGGAATCTACTTCAAACGTAAACCCAGTAAAATTCCGAATTCTACGTCGATTATTTCTGTCACCGATTTCTCCAAAAATTAATTTGTGCAATGTCTTAATACTAGCTGATTTTTCAGTTTTCAAAGAAAATTCTAATTCCTTTAAATCAACTAATTTTTCCATTATTGAAAAGAAAAATGAAATAATAAACTCACTTCATAATCAGATGTTCAGCTTCACACACTTTGATAGCACTTTCATCGCAAAATTTTACCTCTTCTGAATTAGCTTTGTAGGCTTGACATTCCATCACAGTTCTAAAAAATATCGGCTTCCAAGATATTAAAAAATATATATTTCCATCTCTGTGGGCGTGCGTCTGTATCCCACTTACTGAGACCAAAATTTATGGAGATTCTTCTTTAAAAAGTTCTTTTGAACACATAAGTAAATAAACTCGGAGGTAAATTAAATTCTGACACCGTTTTTAAACTTTTAAATGACTTATATTAAACGTTAATATTTACAAAAAAGATATTTACATAAGACTATTTACAAAGCAAACAATCATAACTCTAATTAATCTACATCTTATACGGGAACTCGTCTTCATCTTACGTTCTTTTTACACCAACTTGAAACTAAAAACATTCCATTCTCCTTTCTTCCGTTCAGTTCTTTTTTCTACCGCTTAAATCGTCTGGCTTCTTAGGAATTAATAGTTTCTTCAAAATCGTCTGCCTCACCGAGAGCCTGTTCATCAGAGTTGCGATGCGTAGAAAATAATATGCAGATCTAATAGTGGAGGAGATTTCCCATAATAATACATATTTTCTTGGTGGAAAACATAAATAAAAAGATAAACAGTCTTATATTACCACAATAGATAATCAGAAAATATTTATGTTAGGAAAGCAAAAATAATATTAAATATATCAATAAATAAACATAATCCTTGTGTTACTCATTTTCACTGAGTACGTAAAGAGGATTAGGAAACTCTGTTAATTGAAAAGTTACAAAAAATTCTCAGTTGACTAAATAGTACATATACGTGAATAAATAAATATTCACAAAACTCTTTTGTTCAAAGTTTCTTTTTGAAAAGTTTTTTTTTATTATTATAAGGGGCGTTAAAGTTAGTTTTACATTTTTATTATGTATATTTCATTTTTTCTTATCATACACTGTTAAAAAAAGAATCTGTAATCCTACAGATGTAAAGTTTTCGAAATCTGTATGGTTACTAACATTTTATCTGCACACTGTACAGATACAATGTAATACATATACGATATAAATCTACAAAACTAATTTTTGTAAAACTACAGAAATCTATAATTTTACAAACGAGTCTACTATAATAACAGTTATCTTTCTAAAATTTTATGAGTAACCTGGGTTGCAGTTAGATGAAAAACTCTTGGAACCCCAATTTCCTAAAATTTTCTTAGTAAACTTACAGATTTTTTTTTCAGCATAAATCTGTATCTGTTACATGAATTTTCGCTGTTGCCATTACATAAAAAGTTCTAGTAATCCCAGTTTCCAAGAAAACTTTTAGTAAATTTACAGATTTTTTTTACAGTGCACAAGAAAAACAAATTGGATTCGTAAAAATATTCTAACCCTCTTCTCGATGGATGTTCATGTTTTAAGGGTTTGAAAACATGTTTTTTTTTTTTTTTTCAAAATGTCTCTCAGTGAATCTGTGTTTCTGTGATTCTGTCTGTTTGCATGTGATACAAATTTTATTATGGACTCCCTATCTCAAAAATTAATGAACGGAATTTAATAAAAGTTGAGATTGATTTAGTTAGTCTCACATATATATTGGTGCTAATTTAATTTTTATGTAAATCGCCGAACAGGTTGCTCCGCTATGCTGGATTTTTAACGATTTATTCAATACATAAGTATTGAAATCAAGAACTAATGCTCGAATTTTAATAAAACTTCAGGTTCAATTAGTATGGTGCTGATTACTTTTGAGTGTAAATCTCCTACCAAGTGTTGTTGTTATACTGTAATGTTCGTGACTATCGGAATAGCTCTGTTTGAAAAACTAATGAATACTAATTTTCATGAAACATCAAATTCATGTGGTTCCTTGTTGAAATTAGTGTTTCTTTGTGTTTGATGTAGGTTGCTAAAAATGTGGTACCGATATGCTACATTTTTCAAGATTTTTGTTGTAGCATTATATCAAGAACTAATGCATATGTTTTCATCAAACTTTAGATTCAGTTATAACTAAATAAGTAAACAACGTTAAAGAGCACAAATATTATGAAATAATATCAAGGATTTGGACTCTTCTAGTGGGAAGAGACATCTGATTGGTCTCCTTCTGAGTGCGCGTACCAGTTTAATTTTACTGCTGCTTTGCGACGTCTCATGATCAGTTCTCCTTGGCGGCGAGCTGTGATGCGGTTTTATTTTATTTAACGACGTGACTTGTCTTTTACGTTTTACACTTTTTTTAGCACTGATGATGGGACTTTAGAAGTCCCGAAACAGCTGTATTCTTTTTAACATCTATTCTTTCATAATATTTGTGCTCTTTAACGTTGTTTACTGATTTAGTTATATATAAGCACAAAATACAATCCTCACCTCTTCTTTAGATTCAGTTATTTCTTGATATAAATTAGTCCTGAGTTTTTATTTATTTTTATTTTATCAGCAAAGACAAATAGATATCTTTAACAGGAATGCATATTTTCTTGCTGGGAAACATAAATAAAAAGATAAACTTTCCCGTATTACCACAATAGATAATGGGAAAATATTTATGTTAGGAAAGCAAAAATAAAAATAAATAAATCAGTAAGGAAGCTTAATCCTTGTGTTACTCATTTTCACTCAGTATGTAAAGAGGATTAGAAAACTCTGTTAATTGAAAAATCACAAAAAATTCACAGTTGATTAAATAGTACATGTACGTGAACAAATAAATGTTTACGTTCTTTTCTCCAAAGTTCACGTTCGTTTGTTTCCTTTGTACAAATATCCTTTTGAAAACTTTTTTTTAATTATAAGTGGCGTTAAAGTTTTTCTTTTTTAACATGTATGTATCCTTTTTTCTTATCTTTACAAGAAAAACACATTGGATTCGTAAAAATATTCTAATCCCGCTTTTCGATGGATGTGCATGTTTAAGGGTTTAAAAACATGTTTTTTTGTTTTTCAGTGTGTGTATGTATTGGTGATTCTGTCGGTTTGTGTGTGATACAAATTTTATGGACTTTCTATCCAAGGGTGTAATCATAAAATTAACAGAGGATATACGCTATAAGCAGAGGGTATCGCTCAGGGCAGAGAGTATCCTAAATTGTATATATTATAGCTTTCATGAGAGACACATGGTATACGGTTTAAAAAAAAAAATCCAGAAGGTATACGGCGTGTATCCTCGCATATCCTCCACAACATCCCTGAAAAACAAAAAATAACGGACAAAAAATAACTCACGGAATTTAATAAAAGTTGAGATTGATTTAGTTAGTCTCACATATAAATTGGTACTAATTTAATTTTTATGTAAATCGCCAAACAGGTTGTTCCGCTAGGCTGAATTGTTAACGATTTCTTCAATACTTATATATCAAGAACTAATGCTCGGATTTTAATAAAACTTCAGGTTCAATTAGTTTGGTGCTGATTACTTCTGAGTAAAAATCTCCCAGCAAGCGGTGCTGTAATACTATACTGCTAGTGATTTTCGGAATAGCTCTATTTGAAGAACTTATGCACTAATTTTCATCAAACTTCAGATTCATGTGGTTCCTTATTGATATTAGTGTTACTACTATTTGATGTAGATTGCTTAAAAAGTGGTTCTGCTATGCTGCATTGTCAATATTTTTGCTGTAGCAGTATATCAAGAATTAAGTGATACGTTTTCATCAAACTTCAAATTCAATTAGTTCCTGATATAAATTGGTACTGAGGGGATTTTTGTATGTGTATGTGTAAATCGCCTGACAGGTGGCACTGTTTTGCAGAACTTTTTACGATTTTCGCAATTGCTCCTCCTCAAAATTTATTAAAATTTATTGCGCGGAAGTTTCATCAAACTTTAGATTCAGTTAGAATTTAACATAAGTTGTTGCTAATTAGTTTTCGGTGTAAATCATCTAATTGATGTTGCTTCTATGATGTATTTTTTCAGGACGTTTTAAGACATATGTCATAGAAGAAAGTTGTGAGGTTGTTTGCCTAAGAGGGATAGCTCAGACAAGGAAACGATGTCTGTAGAGTATAGTGTCCCTCCCGGTCTTAAAAAAGATCATTAAGGTCTTAAAAAATACAGAATTCAGCCAAAGCTAAAATCGCCAGAATCGCGACACACAGCGGTATTAAAAACTCGCAACAGGCCCTCACCTGCCAGGTACAAAAGAACCTAACGCAACAGAAGGCAGGTAGAATAAAATAAAAACAACAGGAATCACTTAACAATAGAAATTAACAAAATCGGAAACTTCCCGCAGGGGAACTGATCCTCTACACGCGATATTGAACGGATGGATGTGCGACGAAAGTAGCACTGAGAAGGAGCACAAGAATATGTGCACGCTCAGGCTACGTTGTTAGAATTGAGATTTGGAATACGTGGTTATGGATGAGTTTTAGTTTATTTAATAGAAGGGTGCGTGTAAGTATATTATGGAGCCAGTCTCTCCGAATAGTTTTTTTAAATCACAATAACATTTACACTAAATTTTCTTTCAATTTAATATTTATATGCCTTTCTTATTCTGCACAAAGAACAAAATATGTTTCTGACCTCTAGAATCTAAATTGTGACGCTAGAAAAAATAGTTCCCTCTCAACCGTATAAATTATATTTCTCTTTGTTAGTGAGTTCTAGAGTCTTTTACTAGAATTCAAGAGTATTTTCTTACATTCACGTGGTCAAACTTTTTAAAAAAATAACTGCAAATAGATCAGAACACAAGAAGTTAGTTTTATTAACTATAATTCTAGTTAATGAAACCATTTAAAAAATCAAGCGATAATTTCTCTTTAATGAAACGATTCACACTGTAGAAAAAAAAAAAAAAAAAAAACTGGGATTTTAAGAATTTTTAATGTAATGGCAACCCATGTTACAGATAAAATTTTAGTAAGATTATCGCAATTTTATTAGATCCGTTTGTAATGTTATAGATATCTGTAGCTTACATAAAATAATTCTGTAGATTTACATCATTCCTTGTAAGGTGCACAGGTAAAATGTTAGTAAACCTACAGATTTTGGCAATTTTTCATCTGTAGAATTACAATTTTTTTTTTTTTTTTTTTTTTTTTTTTTTTTTTTTTTTTTTTTTACAATGCATTGATTGTTTCGGACTAGAAAATTCTAAACTAGAAATTCTAGATCATTTCGTCCACTTAGCTTACTTTTTACCCTCTTTACACAGTTGAAAAATCTATAGGGGGAACTGGGGTACATTGATACATGGGGCACATTGATACACCCCCTCTACCGTTCACAGGGTCATTACAGGAAGTTTCACAACAGCTCCAAAAGGTGATGCTAGTGTGTTCAACTACATACAGAAAATCTTGGAATGATTCAGCAATTTGATGAAATGGGAAGGGTGATTTATTGTTTTTGTTGTTCAAAAGTAAATTTGAGTTGTACAATTGAAATGCTATTATACAACTGTTCCAGTATTTTCAACCAAAATGAATACTCTCCCTGGTAAGTACTGCTACTCTTTATCAGTTCCTCATTATTTATTTTTAGATATATTGTGAAGTGTTGGATTTGAGACTCATTTTATTCAAAATCGCTGTATGGGGCACATTGATACAGTTTATGACGGGGCACATTGATACAGCCTAAATCCTTTATTAGTTCATATTTTCATTATCTTTTATTATTTTTTTTACCATACATTCCTTAATCCAACCTTTTTTTCACGAAAAATTTCTAATATTAGTTTTTATTGAAGTGAAATAGCTCTAATTTCTTTATATTAGAGCATTTTATAGTATTTTTGAAAACAGAAGACGTAGGAACTTACCCAGCATCTAGTGCTAGTAGAACTAATAAAAGAAAAGGACAGCATTCTGGCAAATCTCGAATTTATATCGATTCTCCAGAGAAAAAAGTATTTTCGACATGAGAAATGTTAAGTAAGAGAAACAAACTGCAGAACAGAAAATGATACTTATATTATAAACAGAATTTTTAATATAATTATGCTTTATTTTCTGTTTATGAACCTATTTATAAACAGAAAAACTGGTAATTTTTTCATCTTTCATAAGAAAGAAGATAATGCTGGGGTTGAAGTGCTAGATATGACAAAGTTACCACAGCCAACAATCAGACAAGAAACAGACAGAACATCAAGTCATAATATATTTAATTTTGATTGCTTTAATATTGCTTAAAAAAATTGTGGGTGATTTGAATTTTTATAAATAAATATAAAATGGTTTTCTAACTCATTTTTTATGAAAAATATGCATTGGTATTATTTTGTCGTCATTTTTCTTAAACGTATCAATCTGCCCCGGGGATGGGGCACATTGATACAAATGACTTTTTTTGATTTTTTTTAAATTATATGCAAAAATACTACATAAAACAATGATTGTACATTTTTATAACATACTACACAAGTTTTTCTGTCACTTCATGGAAAAATAACTTGAATTTTCTACTTTCTTGACACCAAAAAAAAAAACTGTATCAATGTACCCCAGTTCCCCCTATCTCTAGTTTATAAATTCAGAAAAAGGCTAACTATTCATTCTAGTAGCGGTATATATATTTTTCTCAGTGTGAAACCTCCTGGAAAATATTACAAATGCCTACAGAAAGCTATTTAATTGATGGAAATATTATCTATATAATTAAAATAATGCACTTAACATTATTGATAAGTATATTAAAGAATTCTTCATAAATTGTATTAACTATGGCACTTTGCAGAATTGTCGCAGATTCTTTTGTGCATTTTCAAAAAACTGCTGCAAAAATCGCACAAGCTTCTTCAAAATAAAACTTTCATTTTATAACTCTTGGTAAGACAAAACTTGTTTGTAAACATATAACCGGCATTATCTGTAAAAATACAGTAGATATATCTAAGATATTATTAATAATCATAATTATCTTAGCGCGTAGGATAATATGAAAGCAATGCATTTTTAAACTATTAAGTAAAAAATTTCTTTGTTTCAAAATGATTACAGAAAAAAAAAACTTAAAACGGAAATATCAGTGTATTTAAATTCAATCTTGTTAACCACTGTTTTATTATCATAAATAGTGCAAGAATAACGAAAGAAAATCATTAACAGAATTGCGTCTTTTTCTTTGGAAAACGGAAAAAAAGACCCGAAATACCACATTAGATAATGAGAAAGTATTTCCTTTGAGAAAGCAAAAAGATAAAAGAACATAAGCCTTGTGTTAATCATTTGCACAGGATGTGGAAAGAAAACTAAGGAAATGTTAATAAAAAAGCTATAAAAATTGTAAGCCAGTTAACTAGTATTTAGTCAGTAAGTATAGTCAGAATATTCAGTCAGTCAGTAACATACAGTCAGTAAGTATATCCGACAAATATACAGTGAGACCATCCTCGTACGACCACTAAACTACCATTAACTATCTAACCAATAACTACCTACCATTGACTACCAAAACTACAATTTTCTCATGTAACGAAATTTATTCTCATAGGCTCAATACAAATTTTACCTCTAGTCAGATCCCATACTAGTTGAACTCTATCCGTTAACGACTAATTTTTGGAAGAAAATGAAACAAATTCCTTTTTTCCTTGTCACTTGAACAAGGTTTTATCAGAAAAGTGATTCTGGGTAGCACATTTTTCAAGTTATAAACAAAGTTTAAATTTTTTCGATAAATTTTAAGTGTTTAATTCATTTTCTACCTTTTTTAACCAATGAATTTAACCCCGATGACGAATTATGAATGATTCTCTTATAGGAAGATAAACTTTCAAAGAAATAGATAAAGTAATGAAATCGTTGTTATATGTTTAAGTCCAAAGTAATTGAATTTATCACTGAACTTCGAGAGGATTTGGAAGTAAAAGTTATAAAAGATAAAACCATAAAATCAAAGTGAAAATTAATGCATTCATTTTCCAAACTCTGAAATAATTAATTTATATAATTACCTTTTGTTTTGGTAGTTACTTTTTTATATTTTTTTTCCTAATGTAAACTATAAAATTTAATAATATTAATTGTTATTTTTTTTCAACAATTAGAATCTAGATTTCCACATGACCTATCCCGTAAGACATGGTGACGTCACGGTGACGTCGTTGTGAAGTCACGCTGTGACTTTGTGACCGTCGATGCGAAGTCACAGTGACTAAAATGTGAAGTCGTTATGGCCGTTTTAGAGCTTGTTTGTGACGTCACATTGTGACCACTTTGTGACGTCACAATGTGACCAATTTGTGAAAAGTGTGTCATTTGTGACGTTTTTGTCATTAACATTGTGACGAAAGTGACAACGCTTTCAAGTCACATTGTGACCAAATTGTGAAATACAGGGTGAGTCCAAAATCATGGAACAGACTTTGAGGGGGTGGTAGGACTCACTATAACAAATATTGATGGCACAGAAATATATGACCGGAACTGACCCGACAAGACGCTACACTAGTCACTAAAAAAGACCCAGATGATAATGCTAAGTCTATGGGGGGGGGGCATTGTTTACAAATATCTTGCTCAAATTTCAATATTTTACATGATATTTTTTCCATAGGATAGCTGAGGACGATCCACAACCGGGCTAAATTTTACGTTTTCGAATTTGGTTATATTTTTTTTATATTAAGATAGTTTCAGTTTTAGAACGGGTTTAAACTGGTTCTGAAAGTTAAAGTATTTTTCTTTTAATCTGTAACCAAAATCAAAAGAGTAAAAACCAGCCCAGTTGCAGATCGTCCTCAGCTATCCTATGGAAAAAAAAATTATGCGAAAATATTAAAATTTTAGCGGGATAGTTGAAAATAGCACTCTCATACACTTAACATTATAATCCGTGTCTTTTGCAGTGACTACTGTGGCGTTTCAACGCGTCACTTCCAGTCATACATTTCTATGCCATAATTATTTATTATAGTGAGCTCTACCACCTCCCTTAAAGTTTGTCCCATTATTTTAGACTCACGATGCAGAACATTTGTGACAAAATTTTCGTTAACACTGTGATGATTCTGTGACGATTTAACTTTTCTTAACGATTCTCTAACTATTTAAAAGAAACAGGATCTGCTTAAACTATAACTCCATGCCATGTTCCTGTTAAAATAGAGTTTGAGTCCCAAAGTCATATATTGACAATTTATGAAAAAATACTGTATAATATATAAAAATAGTTACCTGAAGTAAGGAGACTTTCTTCTAAATTAAAGTTAAAAATTTGATTTACCTTACATGCCTTACAACTCTGGTGTTGTTTTCAAAATTTGAAAAATATTGCCTTCCAAAAATATTTATATATTTTCCCTCCACATGCTGAAAATTGGTTAGCTTCAATTTTATTTATAACTGACACACATTTAGTAGTATGTTGTTCAAACTGTTTAATCTTTTTGGTCTTTTTTTTTTAAACTTTTACTCGCTTTAATATCCACAAATCTCAGCACATATCTAAAACTGTACAGCTTGTCAATATTTCTGACCAATAATCCTGATGTCTATAAATATATATATCTTTTAATTATCTTTTGTTGTAATTTTCCAACTGATTGAAAAAGTGTCCAGGCCAGGATTCGAACTAAGCAGTCTTTCGCGCAAATTGTCAATACTTTGTCGACTGAACTATCCTGGAAGAATCTGACGCACACAATTCACACAGTGAATACGAACGCATACTTATCATTATTATATATAACCCTATGTAATAATACTTTAATTCTTTTTCAAACTACCCGTATGATAAATGCATACCATTCGTATGAGTATATAATGATATTTCTCCGGGTGAATTGTGCGTGCTAAGTTGCTCTGTTGGAAAAGCATTGGCAGCATACATCGATGGTCTCTAGTTCGAATCCTAACCTAAACACTTTTTTACTCATTTTGGAAAATTAATATTCGTTTGATTAATTTACCAATTAAAATCATTCTGTTAAATATAATATAGAATTATCTTTTAATAAAACTACGTGAAGTTTATGCGCAATATTCATCATATACAGATTTTATTTAAAAATCGAGTACAAATGAAGATGAGGCAATTAGTTCTAGAATTACGCTTAGTTATTTCCTTACTATAGTGGCCTGTGCGCATGTATGATTACACCAAGGTTTAAATTTGTAGTTAAACTCACATATATATATATATATATATATATTGTCTATGTCATATAGTGTAGATGTTCCGGTAAAGGACATCCTTATGGAATTTAGTTTTTTAAAGTTTCCTTATTAATAGTTATAATTATAAGATTTCATTTTTTTCGTATTAGATGAATCTGTTAATAATATTTAAGTAATCTCAGTCTCACTTCCCAATATTAGACAAAATTTTATTGAAAATAATAGAAATACATCAAACACTAAAAATTTCAGTAATGTACGTCCCACAAAAAAGTACATGTAACTGTTTTTATGACTATTTAGAACCAGGATTTAATGAACACATACTAATGAAACAAAATTGTTATTTTCAACACCATTTAACAATTAAGATATCAAAAATTAATAAAATAATTCGATAATTACTCATTTTTTAAAATCAATAATTGTTATTATCACAAAATCAATATCTTAATTATTTTAGATACATGGTTTAAAACAATAAATGTCATGGAATTACAGTTATCAAATTTTTGGGATTATGAGAAATTCAGAAAGTAATTAAAAAGTTTTAAAAAAGTTTGTTTTTGCAATATTAGTGCATAAATTAGTATATTTATCACTATTTTCAACAGTTAAACAACCCCAAACTCCTTTATATATTAATTATAACGGTAACTTTTGATTATGCATACATTTTTTAATTTATTGACATTTAATTTTAACCATGTAATTAAAAAAATGTGATTAAAGTGCATTTTAAAAATAATATTATTAACTATTTTCAAATCGTTGACATGCTGTTCCGTATTTCAACAAAAAAAATGTTAAATTTATTGAATTTACTAAGGTAAGTGAATTCAAAAAAATTAAATTAATATGATACTTATTCCTTTTATAACATGCTTTTTTACGAAATTAACAGAAATCATTATAAAAAAAGCAGGAAAAATAAAATTTTCTTACCTCTTTCTTATCGGCATTATCCTCTAATTCCAGTGTGATAGTCCAAATAGGGAAGATAATTTCGAAGTTGGTATGTCCGAATGAAGTACAATGACATTGGCGCGCTCACATTTACTAAACACCACTGACATTGTATTTTTTCGGACCGACATTTTATATAAAATGTCACCTGATTGCATTTCTGGATAACTTTTTAAAAATTTTCAACTTACGTACTAAATATACACACATAACATCATAACAAAGATACTAGAGCAGCTGCCTAATATTCTAAAGAATAAATACACTAGTGTCAACTATTCTGGTCGTTGCCAAACGATATTTTTTAAGCAGGTGATTTTTTGTTATTATTGGTTGTTTAAGCGTCGAAAATTTGTAAGTTGAATGCTCATGCGCATTAGTTTTATGAGAGTATTTCTAATTTAAATTTTGAGTTTAAATTTTTTTTCACGCATTTCTATTTTACTTTCAATTAGTTTCGAAATACAGTGGAACTTTCATTTAACGAAGCCCATATTTAATAAAATTATCTACTTTTTTTAATTTTCTGTTGAACCTTCATTTAGAATATAATATTAATAATTAATTAATAATTAAATTAATTAATATTTAAATTAATATTCATATTAAAAAAAATTCCACTCAGCAAAATTTGTTGCACTTCCATGCGTGCACAATATTCAAAAGGATAGATTGCTGTTAAGATAGATTGGTGAATATATTTCTGCGGATTGTATGAATTGAAATTATGTATTTATTTTATCTTTTAAATAAAAAGGAAAAAATGCGAAAATTTTTCGCTATGCTAAGAAAGGGATTCTAGTTCCAAGAAAATATTATAGGTCCATTCTCTGAATACTTAAAAAAAAATGCGAAAGTTTTTATGAGTGTATCTTTCATAAGTGATCACCACAAAGTAATATTCCGATTTCTTTTTTTAATTTTTCGATTTGAAATGCAAGAGAAAACGAGAAATAGAACGCTGCGATTCAGTTTTTGTTTCCCTTCCTTTATTACGTGTTTTTTTAGATATTATACTAATGAATTTTTCTTACGTGGTTATATTACAAAACAAAAATTACTATCCAAATTAAAACACAGTTTTATAATATTTCCATTTTTATGTGTAGTTTACTATACAAATTTCATGAATTTTCGTGGATTTCTATTCAACGATATTTTTTTCATAACGAAGCATTTAAGTGAAATGCGAGAAATTTCCATTAACGAGAAATTTCCTTAAATGGAAGTTTCACTGATAGGTTCATTGCTGGGTGCTTAGTTTCATATGATGGGAGGTTTATCTCACATATGTGATATGACGTACATGTTACATGCAGTGCATGTAACGTGTGACATAACAGCGATTGCACAATATTCTTCTGAAATGCCAGAAAACACGTTTTTTTACCAGTAAATAACATGGTTTGAAGAATTTTTGTAATTTTCTAAAGTTTTCTAAGAAAGTCACATCTGAGTCACAATGTGACGTCACTGAGTGGTGGTAATTTGGTCACAGATGTGATGTGACCACAGTGACTCGCAGTGACGTCATTGCGACCATGCATGCTATAAGGGATCTTTTGAAGAATTTTTGTATATATTTTTTAATTTTCTAAGAAGGTCACATTTCAGTCACAATGTGACGTCACTGAGGGGTGGCATTTTGGTCACAGATGTGACGTCTCATTTCAGTCACAATGTGACGTCACTGAGCGGTGGCATTTTGGTCACAGATGTGACGTGACCACAGTGACTCACAGTGACGGCACTGTGACGTCACTGTGACCATGCATGCTATGTGGGATATTAAAAGACAAGCTATTTGAGCGTCTACTTTTATTGGAATGGGGTGTGCTCGCTTTAGGGAGTTTTACTGTATATTCATAAAATAGAGTGCCAGAAGTTTATTTTTTAAATATTCTTTTTACATTAAGAAGTAGCTTGACAGTACGAGTTTTTTTTTTACAATTTTTATTTCCAAACAGCATTTCCACAAAATTTTTAATCGAATAAATGGAAAATGTTTTAAACATTCAGTTGTTCAATTTTTTTATAGGTTTAAGAAGAAATATTTTCATAGTTAATAACAGTACACAAAGAATAAATTCCTTTCCTTCAAAATAAATTTGAAAAAAAAAAAAGAAAAATCTCAAAATAAAAATGTTAGTGCAGTTAAAGCCTGCTAAGTTAACAATTGTTTTGTTATCGTAAATAGTACATAAAGATAAAATAAAATCTTTAGTTTAATGCATCTGTTCTACTTGGAAGAAGAAAATTAAAAGATAAAGAATCCGTATTACCATAATAGATAATGAGAAAACTACTTGTGTATGAAAAGAAAAAAAAGTTTAAAAGATTGTAAGATTAGTGTTAATCATTTCTACTGGATATGTAAGAAACAGTAGAGAACCGTAAAAAAATAAATAAATAAAATAAAATAAGGGGAAAAATCCCAGATACTTAAATGGTAGATACCTTTAACTGCATAAATATTGTATAAAAGTATGCTTCCAGAATTTTTTTTAAATATTTGGTTCCATCACTAAAAGACTTAAAATATTTTTCCCTTTTTTAACCATTCCGAAAATGGTTGTTGTTTTCGGTCTAGAATGTGCCTTGTGGTATCGGCATTTCCTTATTTAGTTTTACCTTTCTTAACGATTACTGTCCTTTAACTTTTCGTTCTGTTAACGCCCTTGATCCTTTAGATTTTCTTACCTTACTGCAAATCCTTAGCGACAATTTCAAAGATCTCGAACGATGTTCCGAATAGCCGAGTGTTTAGCGGAAGCCAGGCTGTGGAAAAACCGGATAAATTTAATAGAGAAATTGACAAAATCAAAGACACAAAAAACAGGATGGGTGGACTCGGGGTTCTTAATCTGCTGAACGACCTTAGCTGTGTTGAGCTTATTATTATTAAACCATTAGCTGATCGTCTGCATTAGATAAACTAGAATCTGAAACCGGTAAACTTAAATCAGGTAAATATCGTTATCGGTATCTCTATGTAACGTGTCAAATTGATACGAATTTCATTTTTCAAATGGATCTTATAATTTGTTAAATTAATTAATTTTATTTTATTTATTAATATATGTAATAGTAGCAATAGTATCATGAGAAAAACTACATTTCATCTCGACAAATGGTCAAATTATCATGTTAAGATACCAAAACACTAAAATTATCATCAGCACTAATAGGGGATAAAGTTTGTTATAGTTATTTTTGGCCGAAAATAATTAATTTTGACAAACAGGTATTATTTATTTATTTATTTATTTTAAAGTCGAATAAATAAAATTTTTAAACAATTGGTACTTAATTTTTTTTTATATATTAACAAAAACATAATTTCACAGTTTTGCATTATTTACATTACACCAAAGAAAAAAGAATCTATTTGTTTCAAAATGAATATTTATGAAAGAGAAATAGTATAATGGAGATATTAGTAAGTTAAAACCTTTCAGTGTTAACAACTGCTTAATCCTCGTAAATAGTGCAAGAAAGACAAAAGAAAAATTTTAAGGAGGAATGCTTTTTTTTTCATGTTGGAAAATGCGAATTAAAAAAATAAATAACTTCAGTATTACCACAATAGATAACGGAAAACTGTATTTGTGTTAAGAAAAAAAAGGATAAAAGGTAAACTTGAGAGATAATGACAATCTGATTTACGAATGCAAAGGGATAAAAGGACTAATGCCTTGTGTTAATTATTTGCACTGAGTAGTAAATATGATTAAGGAACTGCAAATAATAAAACTACAAAAAATTCCCAGACAGTTTACTGATTTAAATTTCTAAATAAATATACATGAAAAAATATATTTTGAATATTTTGTTTCATTAGTAAGTGGCTTAAAGCTGTGTGTTTCTTTTATTTTGTTTTTCATAGCAGCATTTCTTTTAAATTTTTCTACCAAATTAATGAAATTTTTTAAACACTAACAAATTTAAAATTTTCAAGATTCGCGAAAAAAATCTTTCCATAATTAGTAACATTACAACATAGCAAAAATCCTTAGTTTAAAAATAATTTTTTAAAAAGAAAGCTGAAAAGAATATATTAGTACAGTTAAAATTTTCACTGTTAACAACTGTTTAATCATCGTAAATAGTGTAAGTAAGGCAAAAGGATCTCTTTAACAGGAATGCGTCTTATTGTTTTGGAAAATAAAATAAAAAATAGACTCCCGTATTAATACAATAGATAATGCGAAACTATTTGCATTAGAAAAGAAAAAAAAAAGGAAGAAGAATTTAAGCTTTGTGTTAATAATTTTCAATGAGTAATAAAGAGGATTCAGAAACTGTACAAATTGAAAGTACAAAAAAATTCCAAATAGTTTAATGGTAAATATAAATGACAAAATAAATATACATAAAAATATGCTGCAAGAAGTTTATATTTTAAATATTTTGTTTCATTACTAAGTGACTTAAAACTATATGTTTCTTTTATTGTTTTTTTTTTTCATATTAGAATTTCCACTAAATTTTCTACCAAATAAAAGAATTTTTTCAACACCAAGTACTTCAAAATTTTCAAAATGTGCGTAAAAAATCTTTTCACAATTAATAACACAAAAAAATCTTTATTTTAAAATAAATACTAAAAAGGAAAGCTTAAAAGAACTTACCAATGCAATTAATATTTCATCCTGGTAACAACTGTTTAATCATCTTAAATAGTGCAAAATAGGCAAAAAGATATGTTTAACAGTAATACTTGTTTTCTTCTTGAAAAGGAAAATAAAAAAATGCAGAATTCCGTATTTCCACAATACCTGTAGGTAATGAGAAACTATTTGTGTTAGGAATAAAAAAAGGATAAAAGGATTTAAGCTTCGTGTTAATCATTTGCACTGAGCGGTAAAGAGGATTAGGGAACTGTAAATAATGAAACTACAAAAAATTCCCAGATAATTTACTGGTAAATATAAATGGCCAAATAAATATCTAAAGAAAATATACTGCCCGAAATTTGTTTTTTAAATATTTTAGTTCAATAATAAGTCTGTTATGTTACTTTCCAATTTCTTTTTTCACATTAGCATTTTCAGCATTTTTTCCCGAATAAATTGATTTTAAGTAGATTAAAAGTTTCACAGATTCGCTAAAAATTATTTTGATTCTTTTTTCCGCCTTAATTTTTATACACCAGAGCTATACTGAGCCGTCAATTTGAAGCTTTATATATGAATTTGTTTCTGTTTAAACCAGAAATTTAATTATGAAATAAGTTTAAAAGATACAAGGAAGAAAAACGTTTAAATAATTAAACTTTTAGTTAAAAAGTTACACTGTTTTAAATCAATATTCTGGTGTGAAATATATTTTTATTATAAAATTTGACTCAATTTTCCAGTAGTTCTAATTACCGGACTACGACTATAATAGAGAAAAAAGCCTTTGTTTCAAAATAAATAAATAATTTATATAATAGATTTAAAAAGTGAAAGCTTAAAGAACCATGCTAAAGCAGTTATCTCTTCAAATGTTAATAACTGTTTGTTTATGGTAAGTAGTGCAAGAAATATAAAAGAAAACCTATGAAAGAATACATAATTATAAATTCATAATAAATTTTAATAAGCAGGTAGTGTTACACAAACAGTTTATGCCAAAACAATTTTGAGATGCTGTTGCTTGCAAGATATATAGTGTTCCAAACATACCAGCATTTCGCTTTTCATGAAAAATAGCATTCACAACCATGAACTTTGAAATTTTCTATAGGAAACAAGAAATTTTTTCAGGGCTTCAAAGCTGTATATTATATATCATATATGATCTACTTCAACACATAATAAAATCAAGCAAATAAAAAAATTCAACTATCACACTTTGTCTGATTTTCAAAATAATGGATCTTAACAAGTTTTAAGACCAGTAAAGTCTGTGATCTGCAGAAAAAAAATTCATCTCGATGTTTTAGGAAGCAAAATGATAAACTTGCATCTTCCATTTCGAGTTATTTTTTTCACTTGTTAAAATGCAGTGCTGGTCAGTAAACAGAGTTAATATAAATCGATTAACTAAATTGAAAAGGTGAAGTATTGTTTCTTAAATGCTTCATTTAATGAAAATATAATTTAAAAGAATAGTTACCTTACATAAAAATATAGAAATAATACTTATTTTTGTCACCAAATCATAAAATAATTTCTAAAATTAAATATTGTTTCTTGAAATACATTTTATAATACATTACAATTGTAGTTAATAAGATTTGTTTCCAAGTTGGCACTTATTCAAATTTTGCTCAGCTAATATATCATAAAAAATACAAGGCACTATCATCCGAAACCTAGTGTAGATCATTATCATGAGTTCTTAGTGATTTTCTTTAATGCATTGCCATCTGGCAATCTAATTGTATTGTACATCCAAAATCAGGAAGTTTAATTACCTAATATTCTTTTTTCGTAAGGAATCATTTTCATAACTATAGATGTACTTTTGTTTTTATTGTAACATAAAAAGAAATAATGATATCTTATTTGTATAATTAATGTCTAAAATATTATTTTTTCCTCATAATGTTGAATATTAAGAAGTCCAAAAAAAAGCCTAATAATAATAGTTATTTCTTACTAAATATCACGTTTAGTAAAATAATTTTATAAATGATTTAATTACAAAGTCTGTGAAAATAAAAAAAAATCTTGTACATTAGATATAATCTTCTGCTTTATTTAAAAAATGCATTGGCTTTTAATTGGGGACATTTTTTTAGAAATAACATTAAGGCGGTTAGTCACTCAACGGCCGAACTTCCTTCCGTAATGTTAATTCTATGGGCGCTTGATGCATTCTTATATTCAAAATATCTCCTCTGGGAATTAATATTTTAAATTTTTTTTTCAATGTTCTCACCTTAAAGGATGTCACTTTTTTTTTCTTATTTGTCAAAATATGTCTAAAATCTATGCATAATTTTATATGAAGCGTTACAATTTTGCTTCCAGCTCGTCAGTTTTTAAAACATAAAATATTAAACTGATCATGAATTCTAAAAATATTTTGAGAAATAAGAAAAAAAGTGACATTCTTTAAAGTGAGAACATTGAAAAAAAATGTTTAAAATATTAATTCTCAGAGGAGATATTTTGAATATAAGAATGCATAAAACGCCCATAGACTTAACATTATGGAGGGGAATTATGTCGCCTTAATTTGTGAAAGTACATTTATTTTATTTAAAAATGTTTGCAAAAAAGATGTGAAATACGTCTTTTGTTAAAATACTTTTATCAACCGCAGTTAAGTTTTACTCATATTAATGTGTATATATACATATATATCTATTTACAAACTAATTACTAAAAATTAATTTAATTAATTATTATTAATAAATTAATGAAATTAACTGATCATTAAATTGCTACTAGAAATATTCCTGCAGATATTGAATTTGATTTAGAAGGAGCCGTATAGATATTAATACTAGAATGCCTGGAAGAAGTCGATTCGATTCCGACAATTTGATTAAATTTAAATTCAAGCCAGAATTTCTTCCTTGAGATAAATTAAACTTATACCATGCAAATTTACGTTTGGGTGTCGTTAGAATTTGTACGGGTATTTTATACCTATAGG
Source organism: Maratus speculifer (assembly GCA_964019185.1). Lineage (NCBI taxonomy): Eukaryota > Metazoa > Arthropoda > Arachnida > Araneae > Salticidae > Maratus > Maratus speculifer. The sequence goes on from OZ025302.1 coordinate 151,806,129, forward strand.
ATTTAAATATTGTGTAAATCGACATTTTATACATATCTGATCAAAATAAACTATTTATCTACAAACGACTTTAGTTTAGAACGCTCGCAAATTGCAAAAATGCTGGAAACGAAATCAGTGTCAAATTCTCATGAATGATTATGCATCAGTTTAAATTCTGTTTTAATTTCCATTGTTCTATGATGTTTATTTTATTTGAGTTATCCTAATAGATTCTTTAATATGCAAATGAAAAAAATATGGATTCTTTTTTAAGTTTAAACATGATGGGTTTTTATTTAAGAATGCTTATCAACCACACAATTTATAACTGGTTCCGAAATTTAGAATTAAAAATAGTAAAATAAAGAGCTTCGTACGATGTTTGCATAATGCCGTATATTATCGGCCTATGCTATAATATGCAGAAATTTACATAAAACATTAGAAAACAAACAAGACATTTTAAAAGAACATTCATAAATTGCGTATTAATTGAGAGCTTCATCACGTGACAGGTGCAGGCTTATCAACTTCATAAAACCAGTAAAATATAGCATCTGCAAAATAAATAAATAAATAAATAAATAAATAAATAAATAAATAAATAAATAAATAAATAAATAAAATAAATACATAAAAATAAATAAACTAAATAAATAAATGAAATAAAATAAATAAAAATAAATAAAAATAAATAAAAATAATAAAATTAAATTAATCTTGAGATTATAATAATCGAAATAATACGTTTTCGTCCAAATCTGTTTTCAAGTTGGAACACTGTCAAATGTTGCTCGACAAATATATCATTAAAAATATACGGCTTTATCATCTGAAACCTAGTATTGAGTTATATTATGATAAATTTCTTGGTATTTTCCTTTACTGGTTTACCATATAAAAATCTAATTGCATCCAAAATCAGAAAATTTAATTATGTGATATTCCTTTTGCATGTATCAATTTCATAACTATTTATGTACAACTGCTTTTATCGTAACAAGAAATTAAATAATAAGATTTTATTTGTATAATTAATGTGTAGAAAAATAATATTTTTTTACTTAATGATGATTATTAAAATGTCTCCATTAAGTGAAGAAAATTAATGTTTATTTTTTCATAAACAGAATGTTTAATAAAATAAGTTTTATAATTGATTTAATTACAGTTTCTGTGGGGAAAAAATAAATAGATGCCTTCTATATAAAATATAATCTTCTATTTGCTTTTAAAATGTTTTTCCTTTTAATTGTCGACAATTTTCTAGAAATAATGTTAATACTTGAAAGTTTACATATTTTATTTTAACATATTTGTAATAAATGTGCAAAAATATTTTTTATGCCATTTATTAATATGCCTTTATCAACTGGAGTTAGTTTTCACTCATTTATTAACGTATATATATCAGTATATAGATAGATATTTTAAGTTTGGAAATTAATAATTACTAAAATTATTCCTGCAGATATAGTATTTCTTTTATCAGGAGCCGTAAAGATGTTAAAGTGGGAATTTCAAAATTTTTTACAGCTGCCATTTACTACAACGTGCATTTAAAAAAAAAATCTTGTCCTATGCCTCAAAATAGTTGCTGTATTATTGGATAATCAAAGATGGGTATGATGGGTATGTTTTATACCTAAAGGTTGTAGATATTGCAGTTACAATCATTTTATACATATCTAATTAAAACAAATTATATAGTACTATAACAAATTCAATGCTGATATTCAACATATTAAAAATAAATTGAATAAAATATATTCTATAGCTTTTGTTTATTATTCTAAAATACTTTCAAGGAAAAAATTAAATATAAATCGGCATGAAAAAATCACAGTGTTACATATTTAAAAATTAAATTTGAACTGGGAAAGGTACAATAGAAATAAAAGAATTCCTTTGAAAATCCACACAATGGCACCATCATAGTGTTTTAACCCATATTTCACCATCGTCCTAAAAATAGGACACCATGTATGAATGGCCTTTATATAAATTCTTTTGAGTATTTTAATTCAAATTAAAGGCGATATATTTTTAAAGGTCTGTTATGTATACCACTGCTCTTATTGTTAGTTTAAATTAATGTTAAATATTTTTTTTTAATTTTTCAAAATGGTGATTTTTTGAAGATTTATTTCTTACATATTCAATACATTATTTCTTAAAAGATTTTACTATTAAAAATAACGGTTATATAAATTTATTGAGGTAATATTCTATACTTTTCTACAGATAAAAAATATATATTAAAACTATATATCTAAATGGTCTATTTTCCTTATATTTCATACTGTCTTAAAAATAGGACGATGGTATAATCCACTGATACATAATCCCTACATTAAGTAATGGGAATAATCCATTCTTCTCTGTGATATTCCAAACATTTGTACGGATAATCTTTAAATAGTTTCTCTAACACCTGCAGATCACGTGTGTTAGGTACAGGTGTTAGGTACACGTGGTACCTTCAACAATTCACACCTTCTTCACACCTTCAACAATTTGGAGTATTTTCGGAATTTTTAAGTATTGATGAAAGAATGGTTATATACTTTGGAAAACATGGCTGTAAGATGTATATAAAAGGAAAACCAGTCAAATTTGGATATAAATTATGGATGCTAAGTTCTTTCAACGGATTCCCGTATTATATTATACCGTACCAAGGTGCAAAGCAGAATAAAACAGAACCTGCATCTATCGACAATATACCATCAATATCCAAATGCCAAGCTATGAAAACTCTAGAAGGGCAAAAGAAAAAAAATCCAAAGGTTGAAAAGAATCAACCATGTCAGAAAAAAGTGAATGAGCCATAATCTCACACAGTTGTCCAGAACTTGCTGTCAATAATTGCAAAACCTGAGATACATAAAATTTACATGGATAATTTCTTTACTTCCCATGAACTGCTATCCATTCTGGCAACCAAGAACTTCTTCGTTACAGGTTCTGTTAGAGAAAATATTATCTCTAAGTGTCCACTTATGTCTTCAAAAGCAATGTCGGAATTGGAACGTGGATTTTCTGACAGCAGATTCGATACAAGGAACAGAATAGCCGCAGTTCTTTGGCTATTGACAATCGGATTGTTTCTGTAATCACTAATTTCGAAGAAACAAAAAGTATCTCAACAGTAGAAAAAAGAGTAAAAGGTGGTAGAAAACGGGTAAAGATACCTGCGTACATTACATCCTACAATAAATACAAAAATGGAGTTGACTTGTTTGATAATCATGCAGCATCTTACTTTACTTCAATTCAAGGGAAAACATGGTATTGGCCATTATTTGTTAATGCATTTGAAACAGCGCTTGTTGCTTCATGGAAGCTCAATCAGTTATTTGGAGAAAATAGTCTGAGCCAGCTTGATTTTCGAAGGCACATAACAGTTGCCTATTTGGGGATTTCTGTTCGAAGAAAACCATCTTACAGAAAATTGGGTCTTCAACAGAGTAATGCAGATTTTTGAAGGATTCAGAATGAGCATGTGTTGATAAAACACCCAGAAAACCGACAAAGAAGATGCCAGCTAAAACCTTGTACAGGAAAACCAACCACAATATCGAAAAAATGTAACGTCGGACTATGCTTAAGATGTTTTGTCCCATTCCATTCATCTAATAATGAATAGCAGTGGATTATACCATTGTCCTATTTTTAGGACAGCCTGTACCAATCAAGCTAATAAAAAATTGGTAAGTTTTTTGATTTTGTGTGTATACATAGGCTTAATGAAGCATATATTTAAGATTTTATTTAAAAATAATATTTCTTTCAATGCTTGGTACGATATGGGTTAAAAATACAAATCGAAATTTTCCTGATGTGGAAAGAAATATACTCTTTACATTCATAACGTTAAATAAAAAAAATCATTACATCTGAAAACGATTTAAACTTACATCAATCAAAATTTCAAAAACGCTGAAATGAAATCAAAAATTTTAAATTAGGTGAAGTTTACTTAAAAATATCTCTATCAATTTAGAACTAACTATATATCAATTCAAATATTTCCACTGCGATTTAATTTGTTTGCGTCATCTAAATATATTTTTCTTAAATATGCAAAACAAAAAATATTGATTTTTCGACAGTTTAAATCTGATATTTTTTGTTTATAAAAGTGTTCCGTCAATGCAAATAGGAACCAATTCCGAAAAAAAAAACCCCTTTATCCAAAATTAAAATTTATAATACACCAGATAAGATAATATCAACCTATGGTACACTATGCTGACAATCATTATAAAAATATTGAAATGTAAACCAGAAACTTGAAAAAAGTGCTTTCATAGCTTTCTTTAAGAATATTCTTCTGTAGCTTCAGAGAGACGTCGCATGATGAACATAGACTCATTATAACTTCCTAAGATCAGTAAAATTTAAGGTTACATAAAATTAATATTAATCTCGAGATTTTCGCTGCTGCAATAGTACATTTATGTTCTTGTCCCACCCCCACCTCTTCAATTTACTCTTTTCAAATGTTACAAATAAAGTATTAGCTAATAAACATTGTCCATATAAAAGTATTAATTAAATAGAAAAGTTGAATCATTGTTTTCATAAATACTTCATTTTACTATTATATAAATTTAAATATTATTAAACATAATAATAATATAAATAGCGTTAATGTATATAAAAATATTGAAATATCATTCATTTATCTCTTTAAATCATGAAATTAATTTCAAAAATTCAATGTTCTTTCTCTGAAGACATTTTATAAGACATTAGATTTGCAATAAATAAAATCTGTTTTCAAATTGGAACATTGTCAAATTTTGCTCAACTAATATATCGTTAAAAATACGCAGTATTATCATCTGAAACCTAGTGTAGATTGTTATCATGAGGTCCTAGTGCTGCTGATGATGGTTCTTTAATGATTTGCCATCTGGTAATCTAATTTCATTATACATCCAAAATCAGAAAGTTTAATTACGTAATGTATTTTTTTAGCGATGAATCATTTTCATAACAATAAGTATATTGTCTTTACTGTTGCAAAGAAACGAAATAGTGGGATCTTATTTGTATAAGGGAAAGTGGTGTACATTGGACATATGCGTAATTCGGACCTATATGCTAATACTAGTTTTACTTATTTAGATCATTAAACAAAAAAATTTGTATATCAAATATTTGCCACCAGAGGTTTCATTTAAGTTCTTGGCATTTGTTTAGAAGCTCAATGAATTACACAATTCTTTAAAAAGGAAATTCACCTATCAAAAGTAAATTTTTCTTAGATATTTCTATGTCATTTTTATATTAAAGCATATCTAATTTTTTAAATGAGGATTATGCATAATAAAGCAATAGTTTAGCTACTACACCATGTGTTTTAAAAAGGTTAAGCCTAACCATAACATCATGATTGGTAGTTTTGTTTTTAAGCGTCAAGTGGTGCACCTTGAACCTAATAAAATTGGTGTACTTTGGATCCAGTCCAAAGTACACTAGGTATTGTCTAATAGATCTAAAAGGCAGCTGAAGAAGTTAACATTTGGAATTGATTTATCTAATTGCAATTCTGGGCTAAGAATAAATATAATTACTAATATAAGTAAGTTTGTGATTATAGTAAGTGCAATTGTTCTGAAGTTTTATGTGTATTTAGACTTTCGTATTTTTAAAACCTAATAAATAAGCAAATGTATCAAAAAATTATATATGTAGCTTCTTGATTAATAAATTTTGATATTATTCGCCAGAAATAAGGTTTTTTTTCAGTTTTAGTAATGGGACCAAGGTACTATAAGAGTGGTGTACCTCACTCCTATTTTCATTTTATTTTTAATTTAAAATTTTTCATGGAAATTATGATTCCCACGAAAAATTACAATAATTATTATTTATATAAAAATATTAAATAAAAAATAATTATTTATATAAAAAAATTCAAACAAATATATGTAGTGTGTAACATCGTGAAGTCCTATAAAATCTTCTCTTTCTTTAGTTTTGGCAATTTTTTTAATTAAAAATTAAAAAGTCAAAATGCGTCCGAGGTACACCACCTTCCCCTAATTAATGTGTAGATAATTATTTTTCCCTTAATGTTAATTGATAAAATGTCACAATTTAGAGAAGAAAAGGCCTATTACCTACTAATCGTAATGCTTAGTTAGATAATTTTTATAAATGACTTAATTACAGGGTTGTTATAATTAAAGTTCGCCTATTCAGAAGGCTCTAGAGCCGGTTCTATGGCTCCAAACGAAATGAAATTTCACTAGTACGTAGTTGAAGAGATGCGCTCTGCGAAAATCGAAAAAAAATTAGTCAAAATTTTTGTCACTAGGTGGCGCTGCGCCAATTTTTAAGATGATGTATGCAGATTCATTATATCAATATCAGCCAATCCAGACGATACACAGAAATTTAAAAGTTTCAACAAGCTTCGACGAACTGCGAATTGTTTTAATTAGGTTCACCTAACCAGACAGATCTAGAGCCTGACCTATGACTCCAAACAATACAGAAAAATGAATATCATTTCATGTGATGTAATCTGAATCAACAAAAATAAAACATGTCACTCGGCAATGAGGAAATAACGAAGAATAACATTACGCATGCTCAATGAATCCTCCGCCATTTTTAATAATGCATTCCATTCTAAGAATCGTGCTTTCTACAACATTGCGTAAATTGTCCTGTTAGATTGAGGGAATGTGAAGTCTAATACTGTCTTTCAGATCAGAAATTGTCTGACATCTGTCTTTAGATACAGAATCTTTCAAAAATCCCCAGAAAAAAAAGGAATCTGCAAATGTCGGCTTAAATATTGGCCCAGCGCCACCTACTGACAAAAATGTTAACTAATTTTTTTTTTCGATTTTCGCAAAGCGCATCTCTTCAACTACGTACTAGTGAAATTCTGATTCGTTTAGAGCCATAGAACCGGCTCTAGAGCCTTCTGAATAGGCGAACTTTAATTATAACAACCCTGTACATAGTCTGGGAAAAGGAATGCGATGTATAGCTTGTATATTAAGTTTAACCATGATTTGCTTAAAAAAATGCTTTTGTTTTAACTGTCGACAATTTTCTAGAAATAATCTTAAGATGAAAAAATGTATCTATTTTACTTTTACCATATGTGTATTACATGTGCGAACAACGTTTTTCATGTCATTTATTACGTTATATTTATCAATGTGAATTAATTTTTAACGTCTTTATTAACGTATATAAATATATTTTAAAAAATATAAATTAATTATTCCTAAAAAATATTCCTTCAGAAATAGTTTTTGTTTTAGAAGCAGCTGATATTACTGTACGAAATTTAGACAAATTTCGCTCAACTAATATATCATTAAAAATATGTAGCATTATGATCTGAAACCTTGTGTAAATCGTTATCACGAAGTTCTAGTGATTATTCTTTAATGTTTTGCCTTCTGGCAATCTAATTACATCATGCGTCCAAAATCGGAAAATTTAATTACGTAATGTACTTCTTTAGGGATGAATCCTTTTAATAACAGTAAGTATATAAGCCGCAGCTCAAAAAATTCTTTTTCGACCCAGAATTTTTTAAGAAACAAATATAACTTGTTAGATCGCCGAAAATATTTGTCTTCAATCACTAAATAAGATTTCTGGGTCCAAAAAGAATTGTTTGATCCGCGGCTTATACACCCGAAATTACGGTATATTGTTTTTATTGTTGCAAAGAAACGGAATAATGGGATCTTATAAGTATAATTAATGCGTAGATGTTTTTTCCCCTTAATGTTGATTGTTAAATGCATTAAATAAAATCTGTTTGCAAGTTGGAACAATGTCATATTTCGCTCATGTAATATATTATTAACACTAAACTACTGTTAAAGGTCTCATAAACCTCTGAGTGTTTCAAGTTTCGAAGTTTAACTCGTAGTTTTTAGTTTAACTATAGATACTGGTCAAATTTGTTTCGTTTCGAGACCTATTACTATCTCTAGAGACTTTTGAATAGCTGAATATTATTTATAATAGTCCTGTATATAAATTTTAGTACAAAATAGTAGTCTGAGAGTTAATTTAACTTTTTATTCATCTTTAGATTAAGCGGTCTGACAGACCGCTCACAGTAGTTGATTGACAGTTTTTGTCACAGCAGTTAAGTGTTAAAAATACGCAGTATTATCATCTGAAACCTAGTATATCGTTATCACGAGGTCTTAGTGATTATTTTTTAATATTTTGCCATCTGGCAATCTAATTGCATTATGCATCCAAAATCGGAAAATTTAAATACGCAATGTACTTTTTTAGAGATGAACCATTATCATAACAATAAGTATATTGTTTTTGTTGTTGCAAAGAAACGAAATTGCGGGATCTTATTTGTATAATTAATGTGTAGATGATTATTTTCCTCCATAATGTTGAAACTATATATATATGTCGAATACTATACTATATATGTTGAAACTAAAATATTAAAAACTCGCTATTATAGTAAAAAAAAAACTATTTCTTACTAAATATCACGTTTAGTAAAATAAGTTTATAAAGGATTTAATTACAAAATCTGTGAAAAAAAATCTAGTATATTAGATATAATCTTCTGCTTGATTTAAAAAAAAAAATGCATTGGCTTTCAATTAGCGACAATTTTCTAGAAATAACGTTAAAGCGGTTAATCACTCAGCGGCCTAATTCCCTTCCGTTATGTTAACTCTATGGGCGTCTGATACATTCTTATATTAATAATATCTTCTTCGGAAATTATTAATTTTAACTTCTTTTTTCAGTGTAATCTTCATAAATGATGAACCACTTTTTCTTAGATTTCAAAATATTTCTAAAATCTATGCATAATTTTATATGAAGTTTTTAAAACATAAAATATTAAAATGTTTTTCACTTAATGTTGATTGTTAAAATATCGCAATGTAGGTAAGAAAATGTATGTTTCTTACTAATCGTAGTGTTTAGTTAAATAATTTTTTTATAAATGACTTAATGACATAGTCTGTGAAAAGGAAAAAGATAATACCTTGTATATTAATTTTAATCATGCATAAAATGGTTTTGTTTTAACTGTCGAAAAGTTTATAGAAATAATGTTAAGATGAGAAAAAATATTTATTTTTATTGTTGTCATATTTGTCACCTATTGTCACCTATGTATAGAAGAATTAGAATAATTCATTTTCAAAATGCTATTCATTCAAAAGTATTATACACTGAGCTTCAAAATGATTTGAAAAATTTATTGATATTGATCAATTTATATATATTGATATTGATCAATTATATTGAAATTGATCAGTTTATTTTGAAAAATATGTGAAAATGTGCGAAAAATGTTTTTCATGTCATTTATTAAATTATTTTTCAATTTGAATTAATTTTTAACTTCTTTATTAACATACATAAATATATTTTTAAAAATATAAATTAATAATTACTTAAAAGATATTCCTTAACCGTTTTAGTGCTAAGCAATTTTTGCAAGAATGCACGAAAATTGCGGTACATATTTTGATTTCTTTAAAGGAAAAAATAATGTTGTCATATAAAACACTGTTATTTAGACAAATATCAATCAATTTTAATAATTCTTTTTGTATTATAAAGAACTCGCAGCGCAAAAGCGCTGCGCCGCGGTTTTCGAGATAAACTATCGCAGCGCTTTTGCGCCGCGTAGCAGTCAAACGGTTAAGCAATAGTTTTTGTTTTAGAAGCAGCCGTATAGATATTACTGTACGAAATTTTGATAAATTTCGCTCAACTAATATATCATTAAATATACGCCGTATTATCATCATGGAACCTAGTGTAGATCGTTATCACGAGGTCCTAGTGATTATTCTTTAATGTTATGCCATCTGGCAATGTAATTCCTTTATCCATCCAAAATCGGAAAATTTAATTACGTAATATACTCTTTTAGCGATGAATCATTTTCATAACAATAAGTATATTGTTTTTATTGTTGCAAAGAAACGAAATAATGGGATCTTATTTGTATAATTAATGTGTAGATGATTATTTTTTCCCTTAATGTTGATTACTAAAATGTCGCAATTTAGAGGATAAAATGTCTATTTCTTACTAATTACAATGTTTAGTTAAATAATTTTTATAAATGACTTAATTTCATAGTCTGTGGAAAGGATAAATATATTTACCTTGTATATTAAATTTAATCATGTACTTGTTTTAAATGCTTTTGTTTTAATTGTCGACAATTTTCTAGAAATTATTTTAAGGAGAAAATGTATTTATTTTATTTTTATCATATTTGTACTAAATGCGCGAAAAAAGTTTTTCATGTCATTTATTAAGTTCTATTTATCAATGTGAGTTTATTTTTAACGAATTTATTAACGTATATCAATATACTTTAAAAAATATAAATTAGTAATTACTAAAAAGGTATTCCTTCAGAGATAGTTTTTGTTTTAGAAGCAGCCGTGTAGATATTACTGTATGAAATTTAGATTTTCTACTGCCTTCTTTTACGCAATTTATATTTTAAAAAATCTTGCGTCTTGTCTCAAAAAGTTACTGGGTTACTATACTAGGTTACTATAAGAGAATCATTCATTTTCAAACACTTTTCAATGACACTTTTCAAACACTCATTTTCATACACTGGGCTTCAAAATGATTTGAACACCCATTTTTTCAAGCATAAGAAAGAAGAAAATGTTACAAAATATACTAAAGTCTAATTAATGTTAGAAATAGAACATATTATTTTATTTTATAACAAAACATAATTCAAACAGCAATTTACACATAAAATAAATTGCACTTTTGTATTTTGAGGTGTTTCGTTATGATATGAACATTCGCCTAAAATATGGATTAATAGTCAATGTATGCACCAGATCTTTTAATTTATGTAAAAAAATGCGATCATGCGTGGAGTGAAATAAACTTTTTGATATATTTTGATAACTTTCATTCCAGTAGAACGTGATTGCAGCTTTTAATTCTGAAATTCTAGCACACTGTTTTCCGTTTCCGTAAACAGCTCTAACCAGTTGTCTCCATACATTTTCGATAGGATTTAAATCTCGAGAAATAGATAGCCATTTAATTACATGTACACCATTATTTAAAAAACCGCTCCCAAGTTATGTTGGCCGTGTGGAACGATGAATTGTCTTGTTGGAATATCTAGAAAGGTCCATCAATTTTTTCAGAAAAGCGCAGCAAGTTTGCTTCAAGTATATATCGGAACTTTAATGCACTCATTCTGTCCGATGAACGCAACGTCGATCTTAGCAAGAAATCCAAACGCAGCCGAAACCATGAATGAAATTTCACCCTGCTGCCGTTTTGAAAACGTTTCTGGTATCTTGCACAAGGTATGCCAATAACAAGAAACACCATCCGGACCATTACAAATTCATTTTTTTTCATCAGAAAATATTACTATTTCATATTCTAACTGTTAGGACACTCGATCCAGACGAATTTGCTGATGTATTTCAGTCATATATAGTTGGGATATTCTTTTCTTGTGTTTCATCAATTTTCAGCTCTTGAGTACTCGGGGCAAGGTACTTTTTGACACTGCATAATCAGTGTATCTCTTGAAAGTTAGACTAAAGTTGATTTCCCGTTACTCGTAAATTTTATAATCGCTCTTTATTATCCTTTCGGACAGCTTTGGCAGACGTCAAGGAACCATATTTTCTCCATAATCCTCTTTTAATCGAAGAAAATTTAATATTACACCTGGAGATATTTACAGCTTTTCGTGATAGCTTTGACCGAAAATCCTCGATTCTTAAAAACCAAAATTTTCCCTTTCTTAAAACCAATTAATGTGCTTTTACAACCACTACTTCTAGAATTCACTTTTCAATTAGGTTTGGACACTTCAGTTGCGAAGTATGTTTATATACTAAAGTAATTTTCATATTTTGATTTTTACTTTTCAGAGAGGCGTTCATTATTCCTGTACTATTTCAGGGCTCGTTTAGTGATAATTTAGATGAGTGTTCATATCATTTTGCAACACCATTTTTTTAGATAATTCATATTTTCAATGAATTTAAAGTTTGATATTTCTTTTACAGTTAAGTATTATGTAAAATATCTATATTTGTCTCGTAAATGAAGTTTTCTGAGAACTATTTATGAATAATTGTCATGATATCTCAAAATGCTATATGTTCATATCATTATGAAAACCTGTGTACTTAGTGTATAATAACCTGTGTATAATTGCTATATGAAAATAACACCGAAATTTGCAAATTTGTACACATTTGCTTAGAAGCACTAGTTCAAGTTTGCACACCAGGTGGCGTGGCAGCACTAATTCAGTATCCGTAACGAGTTCAGCTTAGTCCATCCCTAAATGAAGGCAAAGTCAGAAAAGAGTTTTTGCGTCCTTGAATATGCGAAATTTCGTCTGTCATAGCAGCGCAATGTTCTTTCGAAAGGTAATACACAAAAGTTGAAGAAACGGATCTTTGATACATTGATGAACACTGACCAGCTGGACGTGTAACGTGTGACCAAGGGGGTACCCATAGAACATTTGTAGAGTGAGCATAAAACTTAGACTTTTCTGGTTATTTTTATATATCAATCATATTGTAACTCAATGACTGGTATATAAAAGTAATGTATCTGTATCTGTATCTGTGTCAAGTAATGTATCTGTAACTCATTCTAAACTGTATTACAACTAATTGACGTTTTAAAAGAATTTAATTATAAGATATTTTAATGATACTTATAAGTACCGTCGGTAGATAAAGGGTTAAGTTATAAACTTGCAAGCAATTTTTGGTATCTAGCGTTGCATTTTTACATAAATCTGCATATGCACTTTTACACGTTCAAAGCTTCATTTGTATACTGTTAAAAGTCAGCAGCTTTGACTGCATAGTAACTCCGCAGCTTTTATAGAATATCTCCATTCTGACAAATGAGGGAGTTCCAGATTAGTCAGGTTTAGTCTAGATTAGTTTAATTACAGCCAAGTAATCTTTTTCTATAAAAGCGGTGAAGTTTTTATGCAGCAAAAACTATAGATTTTCAACAGTGTAGTCAAAACAACATTCAAAACACTTGTGAGGCAATTTTGTCAGAGCTGACAGAATTCTGAGGTGGGACTCATTGGGACTTGTTGGGACTAATTTGGTAAGTGCTTCTGTGAACAAAGTATCAAAGTTTTGTGGGATATATCATTGCCAAACACATTACCAAAGATTTTGACTCCATATAGAAATACTGTAAAAACTGAATCTGACAAACACCAGCGGAAATGGTAATTACTCTTGCCTGACTGAGACCAATGAAGCAGAATAATACTCGGTGAAAAGACTTATACCGTATTTACTCGTGTATAGGTGCACCCCCTACTTTACAAGAAAAAATGGCGAATTTTTAAAATCTGGTATATAACGCGCACTATAAATTTGATATGCAACTGAATGAATGACTAAATGAATTTTAGTAAAGAAAGTAGAAACAAACATTACATCAGGCCAAAAACAAGGCGAAAATACATTTTTATTAAATAAAGATACACTAATACTTTAATTAAATGAGATTCTCCGAGTAATTATGCCTTCTTTGAATGCATTTTTTGATTCCTATGAATATCGTGTGATTGCTTCCAGCAGTAAAAAAATATTCGGTGTGTAAACTGCACCTAGGAGATTTGCCCTATTTTTTGAAAAAAAATTGCGCGTTTTACACGAGTAAATACGGTACTATTAATAGTACGACCCCGGACGCATTTTCAGAAAGAATCACGTTTTGAGCACCTTATCGCCAGAATAACGATTGGCGCGGAAATTAAGTCAATGCTATGCACCCTTTCTTGTTTGTGACGTCAAATGCCTAGCGAATAGCAACCCTTCCTTCTGCAAAGAGATCGCGCTTATTGTTCATTTGTTTTTCCGTAATTGTTATCAAGCAAAGAATATAATATGACTAGATGTTATTCACCGTTGTTTACAATTAAAACATAGTTCAAAATAAAGAGCTTTTTCAGATTAAAATGATTTCGGATTTGAAAATCAAAACAAAACGACGACTGGAGTTTGGCGATGCAGCTAGCTGAACGTTCTCGCTTTCGCCAACTCGCCAAGGCTGGTGCTTAAAACGTGATTCTTTCTCAAAATGCCCCCCCGGACGGATTGAAAAAGCTAATTAATTTTATAACATAAAATTATGAAAAATGGAAATTTTTTGAAATATTGCCATTGCCGTAAACTGAAAATTTTTAGACGAAAAAAAGTTAGTCTGCTAAATGTCTTCAGTATATTCCAGTGAATATGGATTAATAATTTTGTCAAAATCGGTCGGGTAGTTTACGAAGAAACGTGTCTTAAATCTTACATATTTTTAAAGGATTGCAAATAGTCTTGTCTTCCTTTAAGCACATCATATTTTGATCAGCATTATGATTATAACACTTATGAACTTTTTTGATGTCAATGCGATATCATAAACATGGCTGTGCTATTTTACTATAGCAAGAATACAGATAGACATTTGTTTTCTAACAATATAATGATTATATCAGATGACATAGAAATAAATAAAATCAAACAAAAAGTATATCAATCTGTGATTTTTTCTGAATTCTATGATTGTATGCACAAGAAAAACATTTTTGCACTTAAAACCGAATTTCAATTATAAAAAATATTCATTTAAATTTCTTTTTAAGCCAATCGCATCACTTCTTTAAACTTTATTTCTAGAAGTTAACTTTTTGAAAAGAAACCTTATTTCTTACTTCAAACTTTATTTCGAACTTTTATAAATGAAAAGATACGTTTACTTTAGTAATAGTTTACTTTATAATTTGCAATCTTTGCAGACATTTCCGATTTGAATAGATTTGAAGAGACTTATTGAAGAGAACAATAAGTTCGGAATTATCTTGAAAGTTCTAATAAGTTGAAATAAATTATTGCAAAGTTATTATGTAGTGCATTGTTCAGTCAAAAACTGATTCAATAGAAATTGTATTATATCAAAACTATTGTAATTGATGTTTTATGAAACTAGAGCAAGTAGAATATGTTTTAAGATCGATATAAAAACATTTTAATTGATAGCATTTTTTTGTTTGATAAGAATCTTTGTATACTTTTCATAAAACTTTAGTTTGTGTCGGAGTATATTTAAGAGTATGCATTTTTTTTTTTTAATTTTAAAATGCGTTCGTATTTAAGTAAATACGTAGCAGCTATAGTCATCGTCCGTCCATCCGTCCGCATATAACAACGCAAAAACGACCCAAACACAATGTTAAAAATCTAAAATGTATAATTATTATATACTTTTGACAAGTCATTTCGAATTTTACGAAAATCGGATGTATATTTCAGTTACAAGGACCATCAAGAGTATTCCGCTACATTGCGGTCAGTGGGAAAAAATAATGTCAAGTGCATTTTAATGATTTTACATTTTACGAATGTAACAAAATTCACACGCATCTGTGAAATATATGTTGAAATAATTATACATTCTGTACAAGCTGTGGTGAAAGAATATTTTTTATTAATTTACAAAAGGGACACAACATTATTACATGATTAATTATACAATGTTATACGGGGAAACTTTAGGTGCTTTTTAATTATATTAAATTATTTAACATTTTATGAAACTATTATAGTTTGAGCTTAGAGTTTGAGTTTCTTACAGTTACTGCTGAGATTTAATAACAGTTAATTCCTATATAATAGAAAGCATATATTATTTACATGAACACATAAAAGATTTCGGATACTTTACCGTAGCCAAAGTACTGTCTATTTTTAAAATGTTCGTTATAGTACAAACACTCCTGAATTGGTACGATTGGCTACGGTGAGGTGCAATTTCGGTTTGTTAAATTTCAAAGAATAAATAAAATGCTCAATAAAAGAAAGCAGTATTGAAATATATATCTTCGTACGTCTCTTAGTATTATCAGATCAGGAATTCTCCTGTATCAATATTTCCTCATGAAAAATCTTTTCTTAAAAAACAGCAAAAATTTGCGCGTTTTTACCAAATTAATTTTTAGCTCACAGGCTATCATAGCCTGAGAGCTTATGTGCCCGTCCGTTTTGTATGTACGTTCGTATGTTCGTTCGTGCGTAACGCGATAACTCATGATAAAAACATCGGATCCACTTGAAATTTTGTATATAGGTATATCCTGATAAGGCGCTTCACTGATTAGTTTTTGGAGTTCATTCGATATGTATAAGAGGGGGAACGGGGGGCTCATGCCCCTCCCGTTAATTAATATAAACGAGATTTTCATGCAGAATTAAGAGTTTTCGTTCAAAATTTAGATCTAGGATCATTCTGATGAGGCGATTCCGTGACTGTCATTAGGTGTTCATTGAATAAGTATAAACAGGGGGAACAGGGTGCTCATGCCCCCCCCCTTAATTGATATAAACGGGATTTTCATGCAGAATTAACAGTTTTCGTTCAAAATTTAGATATAGGATCATTCTGATGAGGCGATTCCGTGACTGTCATTAGGTTTTCATTGAATAAGTATAAACAGGGGGAACGGGGGGCTCATGCACCCCCCCTTAAGTGATATAAACGAGATTTCCATGCAGAATTAACAGTTTTCGTTCAAAATTTAGATATAGGATCATTCTGATGAGGCGATTCGGTGACTGTCATTACGTGTTCATTGAATAAGTATAAACAAGGGGAACGGGGGGCTCATGCTCCCCTTTCTTGATATAAACGTGATTTTCATGCAGAATTAACAGTTTTCGTTCAAAATTTAGATATAGGATCATTCTGATGAGGCGATACCGAGGCTGTTTTTAGGTGTCCATTGAATAAGTATAAACAGGGGGAACTGGGGTTCTAATGCCCCTCTCCTTAACTTGTATAAATGGATTTTTCAATCAGAAATGTCAGATTTCGTTCAAATATCTGAATAGTTTTGGAAGTTTAATGGTTAAGTATAAAAGAGGAGAATAACCCCTCTTAAATTATATAAATGCTAAATGGGTTTTTATTAAGACTTATCCGATTTGCTCTCAATTTTCGATATAGGCTTTTTAATATGATAAAGCATGTACTTGATAGTTTAGGAGGTTCAATGATTAAGTATAAAAAAGGAGAAAGGGGAGAGCTGTTTCCCCTTCTTAACTTTTTTTTTTCGAACGGAATTAATGAAAATACAAGGCTGTAATGTACAATTAGTACGCTTAGCCTGTGAGCTCAATGCCATCAGTTTAACTGGGCAATATTCTTTTTTAGCTCACAGGCTATCATAGCCTGAGAGTTTATGTGCCCGTCCGTTCTGTATGTACGTTCGTACGTTCGTACGTTCGTTCGTGCGTAACGCAATGACTCATGATAAAAATATCGGATCCACTTGAAATTTTGTATATAGGTATATCCTGATAAGGCGCTTCCCTGAGTAGTTTTTGGAGTTCATTCGATATGTATAAGAGGGGGAACGGGGGCCTCATGCCCCTCCCCTTAATTGATATAAACGAGATTTTCATGCAGAATTAAGAATTTTCGTTCAAAATTTAGATATAGGACCATTCTGATGAGGCGATTCCGTGATTGTCATTAGGTGTTCATTGAATAAGTATAAACAAGGGGAACGGGGGGCTCATGCCCCCCCCCCCTTAATTGATATAAACGGGATTTTCATGCAGAAATAACAGTTTTCGTTCAAAATTTAGATATAGGATCATTCTGATGAGGCGATTCCGTGACTGTCATTACGTGTTCATTGAATAAGTATAAACAGGGGGAACAGGGGTCTCATGCCCCCCTTAATTGATATAAACGGGATTTTCATGCAGAAATAACAGTTTTCGTTCAAAATTTAGATATAGGATCGTTCTGATGAGGCGATTTCGTGACTGTTATTAGGTGTTCATTGAATAATTATAAACAGGGGGAACGGGGGGCTCATGTCCCTCCCCTTAATTGATATAAACGGGATTTTCATGCAGAATTAACAGTTTTCGTTCAAAATTTAGATATAGGATCATTCTGATGAGGCGATACCGTGGCTGTTTTTAGGTGTCCATTGAATAAGTATAAACAGGGGGAACGGGGGTTCTAATGCCCCTCTCCTTAACTTGTATAAATGGATTTTTCAATCAGAAATGTCAGATTTCGTTCAAATATCTGAATAGTTTTGGAAGTTTAATGGTTAAGTATAAAAGAGGAGAATAACCCCTCTTAAATTATATAAATGCTAAATGGGTTTTTATTTTTAATATTGATATATCGTCTGGAAAATAATAGGACACGAACGAACCCCGATACATCTTGAAATAACTTGTTAAAAATCTAAATCGTAATACTAATAAATATATATTCTACAATATATATATATATATATATAAGAGTTTATATTTTAAAAAACATTTTGCTTCTAAGACGTTGTATAATAACAAAAACATTTAAAATATAGTAAAACATTTTTATTTACATGTTTCAATTCAAAATTAATAGAGTCATCCTGAGACTGTAAATAGAAAAATAAAAATTACAAATACAATGAACGTGAAAATCGGAGTTATTGAAAATAAATAAATTAAATGTATCACGCGCTTTTTAATTTGATATTGTCCTTGGTCTAGTTGAATAATTACCGTGTAAATTATCTAACCATTTAATCCATATATTAGTATAGACGGCCTTTCGGGAGTTTATATGATTCCATTTATTAGAGAAGGAGGAATAAAAAAAAACTTTATATAGGCATGACCCAACGTAAATTTAAAATTAGACGTAAAGAACACATAACAGATATAAAACTTAACAGGAAGAAAACCGCTCTATCCAGGTTAAATCAAAAAGAGAACATCAACATACTTTTTAATGAGAGTAAATTAATATACAGGCCTAATTTTTATTTAAAATTGAGAATCAATTGAATTTATTTAAATAGTAACGATACACTGTCATTTCGCATCCCAAATATATGGATTGAATGGCTAGACAATTTACACGGTAATTATTCAACAAAACCAAGGACCATATCAAATTAAAAAGCGCGTGATACATTTAATTTATTTATTTTCAATAGCTCTTTATTCCGATTTTCACGTTCATTGTATTTATAATTTTTATTTTTCTATTTACATTCTGAGGATGACTCTATTAATTTTTGAGTTGAAATATATAAATAAAATGTTTTAATATATTTTAAATGTTTTTGTTATTATACAACGTCTTAGAAGCAAAATGTTTTTTATAATATAAATTCTTATATTTTTATGTAGAATATATATTATTATATTACGATTTAGTTATTAGTGGACGTAATCAAGACTTATTTAGTGTTAATTTTCACATTCATATTGTTAAAAATCTCCTATTATTTTATGTAGCCCATGTGAACGACAATTTATTTCGACACAATAACGTGCTCATAACCAAAAATATATGTAAAGAGTGATTCGAAAATCACTTTCAGGGGCCGGCTATTTAAAGCTGAGAAACTGCATGTAAAAGAGATCCTGATATCGATTGCTGTAGCTCCATATATGCTTAACTTTCGGATATGAAATTTTAAATTCATATTAGAAGAGATATAAGCTAACAAATAAAATACTACAAAAATTTCTACAAACATATAAGGTTGTTTTTTTATTTCATTTGAAATTGAATGTTTTTGTCATCAATAAACGTTTTTACCTTATATGCAATCTTTATACTTTCCATAAAAATTTCATTAATTATTTTCCTATCTTTTTTTAGAAATCATACACACAATGGTCAAAATAAATGTTTTAAGAAAAGTGATATTAAACATGTTTTACTTAAAAACAAATGGCCTTGATAGTGTTAACATTGATATTAATGTTAATCTTTTACTGTTTTCCTATGCATAATTTCATTTAAGAGAAAATTTGATAGCCACAGACATCAAACTCCGGTCACTTCGATTTCAAAGAAGTTCAAAGTGTTGAGTAAATAAAGAGCTATTGTAAATGAAAGCAATCTAGAGTCAAAGCAAATAGAACTTAAAGAAAATAAGTTGAAACTGGCGTGAATTAATACGAAGAGAAAAAAACATGAATTCGTTAGGTCTTTTGAAAGAACCGAGTCCTCCTTCGTCATATGCAAAGAAGACGTGCGTCTAGTATGAAAGCAGTGACACGACTGTAGTAGACGCAAGTCTTTTTTGCCCCTGACGGAGAAGGACTCAGTATTTTGAAAGTTTTTGAGTGTTTTTTATGGTGTGTTTAAGAAGTTTTTATCTCTTCATAAATACACTTTAATTGCGACGTGAGTATCGAGCAAGTTAGTCACCAGTGACTTTGTTGTTTAGACAGAAGGTATCATATGCGGAGAAACATTTGAAAAATACTGGATTCAGTGCCAGTAATGCAAAGACTGGTCCCATGACGATTGTATTTACATATATGAATCGGATTTTTATTGTAATTGTGATATTTGTAAGGCCCAAAAAACGGCTGGAACATCATTGATTAATATTTTCGAGGCTGCCCGCTTTTTCTTGTGACGCTAAAAAATAAATCCAAACTTTTTTCAGTATATTTCATTAAATAATTATATATTGTTACCAATGTTTAATTAAAATCATTTAAAAAGATCGTAATTTTATTTAAGTGCAAAATAGACAGAAATTTCATTCATTTGTTCTTTATTTGCAATTTATCTAAGACTTCGGGGCTACCCCATCTTTCCCTGTGCAGCTAAACATGTTTAATTTGACTTCACTCGAAAAACCGACTGTCCGGGTAGAGATAACATATTAATGCACCACAAAAGTTATTCGAAAGCGTTTCCGAAAAATACGGCAGTTAATAAAAAATAATTTTTCCGAATTCTTCTTTAAATTTCGAAGATAAATTGTTTTTGTAAGTTTCTAAATAGAAAGGATCACTTTTCGGAATATTGGGTGACTTGGATGCGATTATCGAACATTTTGGCTTCTAATTGTAGTAAATTTTCATAATTTATGATACACGTGTTTCTTTTTACAGAGTATAGAACACTCAAAAATTTTTTGCCACATACAGACGAACATTTTCTAACGATAGTCAAATCGTATTCTGTATCTCTTTAAACGTATAAATCCGGCGAATTTTTTCATGAATAAAATGCTTTCTTCTTCTAAATTTAGAAGATTGTAAAAATAACTATAAAATTGTCTTGGATAGATTGTTCAGAGACTAATTCAATTAAAACAAACTTTATTGTAAAGCTACTGTAATCACTTTGAAGGAGTTTTTAAACTTTTTTCAATTTTTTCTTTATAAATTCCCTTATCCCTCTAAGTGTTTGGAACGTAATATGCCGTTCACTAAGCACCAGGTTTCACTGCAATATAAGCAATATTTGTAATTCAGTTTTTTATATAATGTTGAAAGAATTATATTTTATGAGCATTTAAAACAAAATGGAGAAAACAACATCACAATTTTACCCATTTGCAAGACGCCAGAGGGTTATAAATGCTTTTCTTAAAAAATAAAAAAAACTCTGTTAATAAGCCGATAAGTGGTCTCAAAAATATCATTTTCAGAAAGTAATGTTTCTGCAAGATCAAACAATATGATTTTAAAAGAATTTTTTTCTCGGTTCTAAAACTTCCTAATGTTGGTCTTTAAAATGCACCAAGGCTCAATGCTAGGAGCGGGCAACACCAAAAGTCGTTCCCTTGTCAGTGATCTAATTTTAATTTTACTAGAAATAATTGACTTTTTCGATTTTTAGAAATATTTATTATAAGAGTTTTGTTGAATATAAAGATTGACCCAATATAAGACATTAAGATATCAGGAGTATACAGTATCCATTTCAAGAGAGATAATAAAGAATTTATGTACATAGGTATGACATTGATTCTTCAAAAGAGATTGAAAGAATATGGTGCAGATTTAAGATTGGGTAGACCCCACACCGCACTTGCAAGATTTGCTCAAACTCAGCCTTTAGAAATAGATAAGACTTCGTAAATAATCTTTCATGCTACTAGTCATCTTGAAGCTATCATTAGAGAAGCCATCGAAATAATATCCAATAAAGAAATAGTATGTAATGTTGCACTTTCCGACGACATTCACGCAATAGGGAGAAATTTTATTCATAATAGTTAAACCTGTGTTTTTGAAATTTTTTCAATAGTTTTTATTCTATTTCTCCCCTTTTATTCCGTTTCCTCATCTACCTACCTCCGTCGGTGTAAGATGGTCTGTTCCGGATGAAGGCTGAGAACACAAAGCAGCAACAACTGTCATTTAGAGTTTTTTCACTTACGAAGACCACGTAAGCGACGGTCGAAAACGTTCTGAACTTTTTAAAAGTACTTTAAATGCAATTTTAAGTTTTTATATGCTTTATTATGCATCTTCTAAGTAATATATATACAGTTACATGTAGTTTTACGTTTTAAATATTTATTAGTTTATAATTATAATTATTTAAATCTTCATTTCAAAATGATAACTTTTTCGAAAATGAAAACTTAACTGCCGCCTTTTAAGAAGAATTTAAAAGATTAATGATTCCCCCTAATAGTTTAGCTTCTAATTTGACTTGTTATCATAAGTTTCCCATTGAAATATTATTGAAGAATCACCAATTAGGAAAATATAACTTAATAATTCCCTTGAGCGCGTAATAAATCTGAAATAGCGAATGAAAAATTGCTATGGAAATGATTGTTTTGAAACTAATTGCTTTAAAATTTGTTTATTGGGTTAAAGCTATCATGCATGACATGTAATAAAACTAAACTAAATATTGTTTACTAGAAAAAGTCGGTGCATTCTTTTTTTCTAATATTATATATATATATATATATATATATATATATATATTGTACTATATTTCATTATAATTTAATAGCTTTTTTTAACTTCTCTCTATAGATTCGTTATTACATACATTTTTATATATAAAACATAATTATTAATGTTAAATGTATTTTAAGATTATACATGCATATTTTTTAATTTTCTTCCGTCAAATTTGTCAGGTTAAATGTATATATTTATATATTTCTTTATAAAATTATTTTTCATAAGTTATATTTTCCACAAATATTTTCATTTTAAACTACTGTTATAAACTATTGTTATATTTATACCGGATGTCCCAAAAATAACTGATGGATTTTAAAATTCAATAACTTGCAAACGGTGGCAGCTATTTAAAAAAATTTTGCAGGAGGGTTATGTATAATGTCAGGAGTTTTTTTACCGTAATTTTTTATTTTAGTTCGAATTTCAAACAATAGGTGGCGCTGACGGCGATTGAAGGCCAGGTGATCAATGCTGAGTGAAGCGTTGACCTGGCCTTCAATCGCCATCAGCACCACCTATTGTTTGAAATTCGAAATAAAATAAAAAATTACGGTAAAAAAACTTCCGACATTATACATAACCCTCCTGCAAAAAATTTTTAAATAGCTGTCACCGTTTGCAAGTTATTGAATTTTTAAATCCATCAGTCATTTTTGGGACACCCGGTATGTATAAATAATTTATTAACTAATTATTAAGTAATTTATATTTTGGAATGCTTTCCTGAAAAAAAAATGTTTATACTTTGATACGTGGTCTCAAAAATAGCATTTTCAGAAAGTTATCAACAAAGTTTTGATTTGAATAATTTTGAATAATTGTAAGAAAATGACATTTCAGAAATTTTCCTAAAATAGTCAAATAATGAATGGGAATCATGTTTGAGTTTGATTTTTCAAAAGCTATTTGTTTTTATGCACATGTTATTGAAATTAGGTGGTGTTTTCGAAAAGTAAAGATAGAAACTTCAGACAACAGGAAAGAAAAAATTATTAATGAGCGTGTTGGCAACACATATTGTTAATTAAACATTCGACATTCCTCTTGCAGTCATTCATTACTTGTATGGTGAGCCTGTTTTGTTTGACACGTCATCTTTCATGCCATTATTTCTTTATACAAAACATTTCTAATTCCTGCGTCAACTCAGAATCCGACCAAATGTAAAGGTCATACAATTTTTTCATGCAAGACTTGAGCATCTAGCGGATGTACACAAAAACAGTGTTACCGTCTACACTGTAAAAACGTTAAATTTATGGCAAAAACTGCTGGAAGTAATGTTGCCAAAAGTTTTTGCCATAAAAATTGCAATAACATTAGATGTAAATTTTTTTATTATATCTAGTTTTCCTACAATTGTTACGGCAAAAACTGTTGGCGACATTGCTGCCAGCAGTTTTTGTCATAAATTAAACGGATCTTTTTT
This sequence comes from Maratus speculifer, assembly GCA_964019185.1. Taxonomy (NCBI): domain Eukaryota; kingdom Metazoa; phylum Arthropoda; class Arachnida; order Araneae; family Salticidae; genus Maratus; species Maratus speculifer. The sequence continues at coordinate 151,830,333 of OZ025302.1, forward strand.
GCAGTGTACGGGAACATTATTCATCGAAAAAATATAACAAAATGTGTCAAATTTTGATGGTAGCACCAATATTTATTAAAAACTCAGATGCAGTATTGTTCTGACTTTACACACAGCGATACCACTTTTTCCTTTACCTGAAAAAACAACTTTTATGGCAATATTTCACGACGATCATGAGATCAAACTCGGAGATTAAATGTTACTTCAACAATAGGCGCTAAAACTTCTAGGACTGTTGGATACAAAAGAATGTATCCATGTTTAACAAATGCTTGGATGCTACCGCCCTCATAGCATGCATAGTCACAGTGACGTCACAATGATGTCACTGTGAGTCACTTTGGTCACATCACATCTGTGACCAAAATGCCACCACTCAGTGACGTCACATTGTGACTGAGATGTGACTTTTTTAAAAATCTTTAGAAAGTTATAAAAAATTCTTCAAAACATGTTATTTACTTTTAAAAACATGTTTCTGGCAATTTAAATAGTGTCGCTTTTGTCACAGTTCCGTCACAATGTTAATGTCAAAGTAGTCATAAATGAAACATTTTTCACAAATTTGCCCCATCACGAGCTCTAAAATGGCCATAACGACTTCACATCGACGTAACGTGACGTCACATCGACGATCGACGGTCACAGAGTCACAATGTGACTTCACAACGACGTCGCAGTGACGTCACCATGCTTTACGGGCGCCAATTATGTTGACGTATGCAACTAAATCATTTGTGCTCGACATTTTATCAAATAATGATTTTTGAATGATAAGCGAAATTGTATCTGCACTTGTTCGAAAAGCATTCGAATTATATTTATCTACTCTGTAAAAAAAGGAGAAAAGTTTCTTAATCTAAGAAAAATGTTATATAACACTGAATGAAAATTTACAATAGCCCAACCTACACCGTTAAAAATTTGAAACTTTTGCAGCATCGTCACTCCGTCGCTTTCATAGAAAACGATTACTTCCATGTATTATGAGCTTTCTCATTGGTCAAAATAGAGATATTCTATAAAAGCGGTGGCGTGACGATGCAGGAAATGTTTCATATTTTTAATAGTGCAAGTTACCCTGATTCCATAAATTGTTCTTTATCTTTAGAAACATTAGAAACCTATATACATTAGCAATTTAAAAAAAGCACATATAAAATGTAAGTTTGTCTTGCTGCCATAGATTTTTAGAAATGTGTCCAGATGGATTTTACAGTACATTAGACAGTTTTCTGATATCGGGGTATCGTTAATTCGAATACTACCAATTATCAAGTAAACATTAAATGGTGTTCAAATGAATAGGCACAAAACGTCGCAGAAAACAGATTGGTTGGAATTCATATATGGCGCGGGTGAGATAACGAATGAGAAATCGAGGGACGTTATTGGAATGTCCTGTATGATAGTGCGCATGCGTGGGCGCCCGTTCATGAAATAGGAGAGAATCAAGTGGCTGTGTGTTCCGTGTATTTCACGCGAAAGTGCGTGTGAAGATTTGGCTTTCTCGTTGCAAAATTCGACTACTGAATACCAGAGAGCTATCCCTGCAATGATGGTGCAGCTATAAATGTTATTCTACCTTGCTGTGCTGCGCATTCGCATAACCAAGCCAGACACGCTAAGCACGTCGCTCGGTGCATCACTATGTTATCCCAAAGCACCATATTCAAATATCAACCAGTTTAATTGTTACGAAGTTTTATATTTTTTGATTTGAACACTCCTAACACTTTAATATGCGTAACTGAGTTTATATATATAAGTTACAGGCCAAACCCGATTTTAGGCCAAACTAGATTGGCCTAGGCCAAACCGGTCTATCCTAACACCCATCGGATAAACTAGTTTTTCCTAGGCCAAACCGGTTTATCCTAACGCCCATCGGACAAACTAGTTTTTCCTAGGCCAAACTAGTCTATCCTAAGGCCCATAGGACAAACTAGTTTTTCCTAGGCCAAACTAGTTTGGCCTAACTCTTATAGGATAAACTAGTTTAGCCTGCTGTTTATTGGTCTGAACTAGTTTATCCTAGGCCGATCTAGTTTTTCATAGGCCAATTCAATTTGGCGTGATTTTATTGAATGCAATGACCGCCTCAGCGCCAACATTCTAGTTTGTCCTAGGCTGATCTAATTTATCCTAGGCCAATGTAATTTTACGTGTTTTTAGCTTACAAGCGTCAAAACCTGAAAAATAATGAGGTTCTGTATGCACGCATGTACCCATGTATGTACGCATGTTTGTGCGTATGTACGTAACGCGACAACTCTTGATAGAAATATCCGATTTGTTTCAAATTTTGGATGTAGTTTCATTCTGATAAGGTACTTTTCCGATTAGTTTTGGGAATTCATTGGGTAAAAATAAGAGGGGACGAACGGAAGGCTAATCCCCAGCGTTAATTTAGAGTAGTGGATTTTTCATGCAGAATTATTAGTTTTTATTTAAAATTTTAGATATAGGATCATTCTGACAAAATGCCTAAGTGATTAGTTGTGGATGTTTATTGTTTAAGTATAAAAGAAAGGGCAATGTAAGTAACTTCCCCCCATAATTTAGATAAATGGTTTTGAAGCAGAACTTACGGATTTGCGTCAAATTTTGGATGTAGATTCTTTCTGATAAAGCGATTCCCTGAATAGTTTTGGGGGTTTAATGATTAAGTATGAAAGAAAAAATGAAGGATTACCAACTTACCTAGAAAAAACTAGTTTATACTATGGGCATTTAGATAAATAAGTTTGGCGTAGAAAAACTAGTTTATCCAATTTGCGTTGGGATAAAATAGTTTGGCCTAGGCTAATCCAATTTGGCTCAAAATCGGGTTGTGCCAGTAAAAAATCTTTCACTAGAATAAGCATAAATGTGTGTCAAAAGTCATTGCTTGCAACATCAATACAGAAATTTAACATGTAAACAGTAGAGACATGATGTATTGGACATGCTGTTTGCTTATTTTTATTTTTTTTTTTCTTCAGACTCAGGCCATGCTGAGATCAGACTTGCTTTTATTATTTTTATTATTATTATTATTATTATTATTATTATTATTATTATTATTATTATTATTATTATTATTATTATTATTCGAGCCACATCGCAGCTGAACATAATTTCAATCGAACAGCGTTTTTCATTTTTGAGAAATTAATTACCTGTCGACATATAAGCTATTCCCGTCACGGGGTCAAGTTTTTCTTTTCCGTGAACTCGTAACTGGAAATTCGGCTCAAAACGTAGCTTTAATAGTATTTTCTCAAAGAATCATCGCTTTTTTGAAAAATGGTTAATGCCATTCGATTACATATTTTCTGAGTGAGAATGCTTGTTAATCTTATGCATTTCTGAAAAGGAATTAATTCATAAATGTGTTAGGATGTAGCTCTTTTTGATTTGAGAAAAGCCTTAAGGAATGACAGAGAAATATATTCACAAATCTACTTTTTACTAAACATATTCAAAAGTTATGATGTTTATAACTCTTCTTTTTGTCTTTTGTTCTAAACTACATTAACTATTTAATGAATCCCTATTTGAATATTGAAGGACTAAGAATCTAAATAATCAATAATACATTGTGCATTTTCCATTTTGCGAACACATTGTAATTTAAAAATACATTGTAAATTTATCCAATAAATATGCATGCAACATTTTTTAAAAGGAATCTTAAATGTATATGAATTAAAATCTGAATGTTTTGCAGAAATTGAGTGGGGCGAGATCGAGCCGGACTTAGTCTCTTTTCACTGATTTTTGTACAGGCAGGGCTCGGGCTGAATTTTAATTTTTATACCGGGCTTCGAAATTCCAGCCCGTGCAAACCTCTAACAGTATTCTACTAACCTTCGAATAAAATAGATTATACAGGGGTGATAGCAAAATCACTTCGTACAAAGTTAGCAGTGCAGCAGTAGTTGGGATTAATGTTAAAAATAATATTGCCCTGCTAAACTGATGGCTTTGTATTCACAGGCTGTTTACACTAATTGTGTATTACAGACTTATATTTTTAAAAAATAACACCCTCGAAAAAACAAGTAAGGGAGATTACTTTTTCCCATTTCCCCCAATTATACTTAACCATTGAACCCCAAAACTAATCACAGATACTCTTTATAAAATTGAACAATCATCCAAAATTTGAAGCAAATCAGATAATTCTGCTCAAAAAACCATTCATCTGATGTAAGGAGAATAAATCCTCCATTCCTTCTTTTATACTTAATCATTAAACTTTCAAAACTATTCAGGGATTCGCCTTATAGAAAAAAATTGTGTTCAAAATCTATTTATTATCATTAAATCGGAAAAATCTGCTTAAAAACTCATTTATCTAATTTAAGGAAGGCGATAAATCGTACACTACCCCATCATACTTAAACAAAATAAATAAATAAATAAATAAAGAAGCGTTTGATCAAAATGAATTCATGTCCAAAATTTTAAGCAAATTGAACAATTCTGTATTATAACTAGTTTATCTAATTTAAGGAAAGACATAAATTGTACGCTTCCCCTTTATACTTAGTCAAAAAACCACCAAAATTAAGCGTGAAGCGCTTCATCAGATTGAACAAATTAAAGGTTTGCAGCAAATCGGTTAATTCTGCATGAAAAATTCATTTGGCAAAATTAGGCGGGAACCTCCCTTTCTTCCCCTTGTTCTTAACCAATTAACATCCAAAACTAATTAGGGAAGCACCTTACCAGAATGAATATATTTCAAAAATTTAAGCATATCAGCAAATTCTGCGTGAAAAAAGCATTTACATAACTTATGGGGCTTTACCTTTATTCCCTCTTCCCTTTATACTTAAACAATGAACACCCACAACTAATCATGGAGGCGCCTCATCAGAATGCTCCTATACCTAAAATTTTTTATAAAATATGCTAATAATGCATGGAAATCCCTTTATTTGAATTAAGGGAAGGGGTGAATCAGACTCCCAATCTCTCCCTCTCCCTTTATTCTTCTCCAATGACCTCCGAAAATTAATCAGAAAAGCTCCTCATAAGAATAAACCTATATTGAAAGTTTGATGAAAATCGGGTATTTCTATCAAGAATTATTGCGTTACGTACTTACGTACATACATAGATACAGAACCCACGGGCACATTAATTCTCAGGCTTTGGTAGCCTGATGAGATAATAATACATCAAATTACATTATTTCTATCAAGAGTTACCGCGTTACGTACATACATACATGCGTACATTCAAGCGTACATACAGAACCTGCGAGCTCATTGTTTCTCAGGTTTTGACACTTGTGAGCTAAAAGCAAGTAAAATTACATTGGCCTAAGATAAACTAGATCAGCCTAAGACAAACTAGAATGTTGGCGCTGAGGCGATCATTGAATTCAATAAAATCACGCCAAATTGAAATGGCCTAGGATAAACTAGATCGGCCTGGGATAACTAGTTCAGACCAATAAATAGCAGGCTATACTAGTTTATCCTATAAGAGTTAGGCCAAACTAGTTTGGCCTAGGAAAAACTTGTTTGTCCTATGGGCCTTAGGATGGACTAGTATGGCCTAGGAAAAACTAGTTTATCCAATGGGCGTTAGGATAAACCGGTTTGGCCTAGGAAAAACTAGTTTATCCGATGTGCGTTAGGATAGACCGGTTTGGCCTAGGAAAAACTAGTTCATCCGATGGGCGTTAGGATAGACCGGTTTGGCCTAGGCCAATCTAGTTTGGCCTAAAATCGGGTTTGGCCTTGTAACATATACAAGGAATACCAAAATTATTATCTAATGTTAATATTGCTTCTGAGGTTTCTTAAAAAGATGACGGTTGTCGAAGACCTGGATAAATAGTAAAAAAATAAAATTTTTGGCCGTGATTGTATTATATTTTTGTAGAATAAGAAACATTTGTTTATTTTTGATGTGCATAATAGAGAAAAATGGATTGTGGAAAGAAACATTGTAATAAAGAGAATTTTTTATCTCCTTCAGATTTTTACCATGTTTTAATTGTTGTAACTTTTATAGTTTTTGACACTTTATACTTCGATTGAAATATATTCATCAATTCGACTTTTCTGTCTGTCTTTTGTCTGTCAAGGCTCTAATTTCTTTAATTATAGTCAGATTGCTATGAAGTTTATATAGGTTATTGGTACTACAATGGAATGTTTGAGTGAAAATATAGTCAGTATAGTATTTACTGTTAAAGTTCAAGGATATGCAAAAGAATTTAGTTACATTAAAGTGTATGGGAAATAATCGTTGGTCGTGCGTTTTAATGACGTTACACTATTTTAAACATATTGAAATTTATGTATATAATTGAAGTATACAACACTGTGTATAATGAAGAATATTGTGTGCATATAGTTTATAGATCGTTTACAGTGACATATAAAATTATTTGTCAAGGGAAGAAATAATTAAATTATTGAAGTGTGTAAGCAATAATTGATGGAAGTACGTTTTAAGTTGGTGTACGAAATATGAAATTAAATTATTTTTTTTTAATATTAATTGATGTGTGAAGTATGTACATCATATAATGACTGTATAAAAGTTCTCAAGAGAGTTTCCGTTTATTAACGGCACTTTTTGAATAGAAGTTTTCAATTGTGCTACGCATTTGATTGAAGCAACTTTTAGCATATTCTGTAGTATGCATAGAAATCTATAGATCATATCCAATTCTACACATTTTCCCCCCTAATAGTGAAGGTAATTACAGAAATATGGATTTCAAATGTGTTATCTGTTTTCGAAATTTAATTTAAGCGCCATTTTTCGTCTTAAAAAGAGTGAAGCTTTGTTATAATTTTCTAAATGTGATGGACAGTGTTATATAATCCACACTTGATGCATGATTTTTATTTTATTAGATATTACTGTAAATTCTAAAAACAAGTTAACAGGTCTATATATAAGAATATTAAATATAAGCTCTTTAGAAAGCTATGCAATCATTTAATTTCTTATTTCACATTTTGCGAAAATAAATTAACATGAAAAGATCTATATACTTTCCTAATGGCTTAGTTTATAGTTTACACTGCTCGTATACTTTTCTAATTTGCATAGTATTAATGAGCATCTATTAGGACCATAATAACTTAGAAAATCTCTTAAAACTCGTAATAGGACAGGAAAATTGTTATGGAGACAATTGTTCACGAACTAATTGCTTTAATACACATTTTATAGGATATAAACGATTTTAATTTCGATATTTAGGAACTATAAAAACAAAAAATGAATTTTCTATTGATATAAAAAATCGCAATTTAAGAATCAGAGCTGCTAATCTTTTGTTTAACTTAAATAAAAAAAATAGGTTTTTTAATGCTAAAACTTGTAACAGAATATAGGCTGCTCCTACTTTAAACGTTTTCTATTCCGTTTATAGAAATTTTTAAAAAATCTGGTTCAAAATATGTTTATTAAATTTTTAAAACAGCAAAAGGTTCAAATTTATGGAGAATATTTCCCTATACTTTAAGACGTCTTTTATAATGTATGATAAAACGAATTTTGTTGCGTAACCTCTCAATTAAATTAGTTTCTATTTCACATTATTTGGATTTCACGGAAGAAATTAAAAAGTTTGAAAAAAGTTTGAATAAATATTAAAATTTAAGAGTTTACATTGTGTAATGCAAGTCTTCTTTTCTTTCATTGTATGCATGAGCGTTCGTTTAGAGTAGATTTTAAAAAAATTAACTTTATAATGCAATACAGTCAGATCTTGTAAACATGAACTACTTTTAACAAGAACGGTTTTCAAAGTCCCCTATAAAGACGAATAATAATAAAAAAAATTAATACTGATAACAGGAATCACTGTTAACATCGATTCCCCTCGAAGCCCCACCAGTGGCAGAGAGGTTCTGACCTTTCAACTGGTAGACGGCAGGTGCTGGATTGGAGCCCAATCGCGGATGTCGGCCTAACCGTTCGGAGTTTTCGTGGTTTTCTTCGAACCTTGCGTAAATACGGGTTCAATTCCCTTAGAAAGACCCCGACGAAGGGCACTCCCCCTGGGCCTATATCCCTCGAGTAGATAATCGTCCGACACAAAATAAACCAAACCAAATCGATTCCCCTCGAGGTTTAACTGTAATTAGAAACTCACTTACAAAATTGTTTTTAAATGTGAGACGGTGTTTCTATCTTCTTTTTTATAAGGGTACTATAGGGAACGAGTCGGTGTTGAGATTTAATATCTCAACATGTCCTGAATATTTATCTATGTGTATCAATGATTCTTTATTTTTTATTCATTTAGATTTTCTAAAATGAGGTGTATGCGATGAAATGAATTAGGATTTCAAGGTTAGTTGTGCAACATTATGCTATTGTGTTACTGTGGTCGTGAAGAACTCTGTATATATTACATTAGTAGATGGAATTAATGCATTTAGGCGCATTTCGCTTCATATTATTGGGTTTTTTCGAGAAATTCAAGCCACATGTTGGCTTGAACTGGAGCTTCTAAATAAAACTTTTTATACAGAATTAACTGTTTGGTAATTCGCTGAGCTAACTACTTGAATAAATTGTGATCGGAATGCATCTGATTTTACTTACAGTCATGTTATTTACTTTCTGAATTTCTATTGTTTTCATAAAAAAGGTCAATGAGGTCATTTTCCGACAAGTCAAATAGTCAGAGATTAGTAGGTTTTGGAAAAGAAATTTTCAATTCTCAGTCTATTATAAAATTGTCCTTATTTTTGAGCTCCTGCATTTAAATCTATCCATTCTGCGGCTAATTCACAGCTTAATATTATAGATAAGTTATTGTGGTAAATTAGTCTAGGTTTTATTTTTGTAAAATATGTATCTTACACTTCTTTTCATTTTATAACCCTTTAGGTGTATGACAAGAGATTATTTTAATTTTAAAGTAATAAAAGACACTGAAGTTACATTGCTATAATCTGAAACAGATTTTTAATATGCAAATGATGAACACCGACACTCGGAACCAAATCACCACAGATTATTTATTTGCTATAAATTGAAACTGATTTTTAATATATAAATGATAAACATTAGCATTGCTAATCAAATTAACACAGATTACCAATATTTAGTGTATATATTAAACTAAATGCTGATCACGTAAGCTAATGTATTATCGAATTCAAATTAACTTCTTTGTTTAAGTCACAAAGAAAGCAATTGTCCCTTAAGTTCTACATGAAAGCAAAGATAATTACTCACTTTGTTCTTTACTGCAACAAAGTTTTCAAAAAAGAAAACTTATTTCTGTTACCTTCTACGAAAACCTACGTAAATTATATTATTCAGTTTCAGGGACAAACCCTGGTATTTATATAAGGATATGGCCTATTCAACCACCCGTAAGACATGGTGACGTCACTGCAACGTCGTTGTGAAGTCACATTCTGACTTTGTGACTATCTATTGTCGATATGACGTCACGTGACTTCGATGTGAAATCACAGTGACTAAAATGTGAAGTCGTTATGGCCGCTTTAGAGCTTTTTTGTGACGTCACATTGTGACCACTTTGTGACGTCACAATGTGACCAATTTGTGAAAAGTGTGTCATTTGTGACTACTTTGACATTAACATTGTGACGAACTGTGAAAAATTTTTTAGAAAGTCACATCTTAGTCACAATGTGACGTCACTGAGTGTTGGCATTTTCGTCACAGATGTGATGTGACCAAAGTGACTCACAGTGACGTCATTGTGACGTCACACTGGCCATGCATGCTATGAGGGCAATAATTTCAACAGTTTTTTTAAATAATTCTTCTAGGTTATTTTTGCGCTAGAATAAAGAGACTACATACATACGAAATAATTGTCGGAAAATGCTTGCCTGGAATACGTAGTTGGATTCTCCAACGTTCATGTTTAGACCCTGGTATTCATATAGGATATGGCCTATTCAACCAATAATTTCAACAGTTTTTGTTAAATAATTCTTCTAGGTTATTTTTGCGATAGAATAAAGAGACTATATATATACGAAAAAATTGTCGGAAAAATGCTTGCCTGGAATACGTAGTTGGATTCTCCAATGTTCATTTTCTCCTCCGATGAACTAATTTATAATTGTCCTAATCAACAGATATTTCGAACTTGGATAATATTGATAAACTTCAATTAAGAAAATAATAAGATAGGTATTCTCTTAAACTCGTAACATATGAGGACCCCAGAAGTCAAGTGGTACAAGTGACAAAATTTCGATTTGGAGTAAATTGAGTTTAAAGATAATTGATGTTAAATTGGAACATCAATAACAATTGACTAAATTGAAATAGGAAACATCTGCTTGTTGCATTCTGGTCTTTGAACTTTTATTTCATTAACTGTTAAAAAATAAAGTACAACTTTCTTTAAATGTATAATTAAATAATATTTTTTGTTTTTCGAAAAAAGTGGTTTGCCTCTATAACTCAACAAATAATAAGAAAATCACTTATATTTCCTTACCTGAAATGAAAAAAGCATATTTTTAGGTCGTCTGTGTATTTAGTTTATTTTTTTCAATTTTGTCACTTATACCCCTTGGCTTCTGGGGTCCTGATATCTAAAATAATGAAATGAAAACTGTAAAAAAATCCAGTGTCCATGGACAAATTCCTTTAACGCATAATTCATTGGATAGACAATGATATAATTCAAGTGTATTAAAATAAAATAAAATATAATATTAAATGACATTGTATTGCATTCATGTTTTTGGCGTATTTCTGGTTTGTATTTTTTTTTATTTCAATACATTTTACTATCGATTTTGAACGTGAACATCCATGAATAATATAGATAAATGTCTAATTAATCCAAAGTAAATTTCTTGTTTCAAAAACTAATTATGAATAACTGGGCAGATTTAACTACATTATAAAAGGGAAATTAAATTTAAAATATACATAAACATATTTGATTCAAACAGGTTATTGCTGATATTGGTACTCATGAGGCTGTGCGTTGCTCAGCGAAATGGCTATTTTTGATTTTTTAATTAAATGTTTTTATGCATATGTATAATTTAATTTATCTTTTATAATGTAATTAAGCCTGTCTAGTTATTCATATTTAGTTTATGTATTTTAATTTAGACTTGTTAATCCTTCGGATTCCGGTGCCTCTTACACAAATTTTATTTGATTAGCACCACTTTTTTTAAAAGAACTTTCCTTGAAGTCGACAATATCAAAAAAAGAATATTGTCCAGTTAAACTGATGGCATTGAGCTCACAGGCTAAGAATACTATAGCATTTATATAATTTAAGAAGTGTTGTCCAACTCTTTCATACTTAACCATTAAACTTCCAAATCTATTCAGAGGTTTGAACGTAATCTGACAATTCTGCTTGAAAAACCCATTTATATAAATTAAGGGGAGGGGCATTAGAACCCCCGTCCCCCCTATTTATACTTATTCAATGAACACCTAATAACAGTCACGGAATCGCCTCATCAGAATGATCCTATATCTAAATTTTGAACAAAAACTGTTAATTTTGCATGAAAAACCCGTTTACATCAATTAAGGGGAAGGGCATGAGCCCCCCCTCCGTTCTCCTTCTTATACATATCGAATGAACTCCAAAAACTAATCAGGGAAGCGCTTTATCAGGATATACCTGTATACAAAATTTCAAGTGAATTGGAAATTTTTATCAAGAGTTATCGCGTTACGCACGAACGAACATGCATACAGAACGGGCGGGCACATAAGCTCTCAGGCTATGATAGCATGTGAGCTAAAAAATCTCTGATTAAATAAAGAAAATTTTATTTTCCTTTATTACTGATGCCAAAAGAAAAAAAAATGGAAGGGAAGACGATGTCTCCGTAGCCGAGACAACGAAGTGCCAAGGGTTAAATGCGTCTGATTTCTTGCTCTTATTTTCACTTTTAGGGAACTTTCTAACATAATACTTTTCTTTTTTGAAAATTTAGTTGATAATTTATATTTTCTGCAGACTTTTTCGATTTGAATGCTATTGATAATCAATAATTAATAAAATATCACTTTATAAATTTCCTCGAAACACTTACAAAATAATGAATGAAAACTTACAACGGATTGTTCAAGGACTAATTGCTTTAATGCAGATTTTATTGGATCTAAGCGAGTATAAATGGTGTACTGCGAAAATGGGAAAAAAACAAATATCATTTTCCATGAATTTAAAGGTTTATTCTTAAATGATCATAGCTGCATTAATTCAAATTTCTTCGAATCAAATAATTAGCTTTTAAACAGAATTTATTTTAACAATTTTGAATGCTGTTCCTGTGTAGAGCTAATTGATTCTATTGAAGTTTAAATTTATCATTACAAAGATTGTTGTTTTAAAATTAAAAAAAAAACAGCCGATTGGAATCCTTAAACTTTATTTCTAAATTTGTAATAATCCATTTTGCATTAAGTTGTAAAGCAGACATTCTGGCGTAGCATCTTTATTTTGCTAATTTTTCATGGAATTTTAATTTTCTTTAACAAATAAAAGCTGAACAGAAGTAGAATGTCACTGATATAGTAGACATTATTGTAGACAGAGATAACAGATATTATTTCAATATATTATTTCAAGTAGAATTTCTTATTATGCACGTTATTCTTTTTATTTTACTAGTATGTTTATTTTATTTTCTTAACCATTGAATATCTAGATGTTCTAGTAAGTTAAATAATGTTGCATCGTTACTTACTGAAATTTTGCTAGTTATAATCTCAATTATGTCTATTTACTAGCGTAAATGCCCGACCTAGGATAGGGGGAGGGCGGGGAAAAATTTGTAGTTTTCATTTTAAATTCGAAATAATTCATAAAATTATTGTCACAGACGTTTCAGACGCACCAGTGATGACGTGATGTTTCATTGAGCCATTTTGGACTGAAAACCTCTAGCATATCCCGTACAAATGGGACTTAAGGCGCACACTAGTCACTGAAAAAAAAAAAACGAATGATAATGAAAAGTCTAAGGGGGCGTTCGTTTCAAATACCTCCCTCAAATTTTAGTAGTTTTACACGAAGTTTTTGAACAAGATAGCTGAGGACGATCCACGATCGGTCTAGTTTTTACTTTTTCAGTTTTGTATTAAGATTTTTTTTAATTTATTTTCAAAACCAGTTTAAACAGGTTCTGAAATTGAAACTATCATAATATAAAAATATATATATAAGCAAAATAGAAAAAGTAAAAACTAGGCTGGTTGTACGTCGTCCTCAGCTATTCTATGCAAAAAAATCAGGTAAAAATACTTGAAAAGAATGCTCCCATAGACTTTACATTATCATCCGGGTCTTTTTCAGTAACTATTTTGAGGTTTTAAGACAGCTAATCTAGGCATTGTTCGCAGACTTCAGTACAAGACATTCTCTCTTTTTTATTCTTTAAATAATAATAAAGTACCATTGAAATAATTCTTTATTATAACTGCGATTGAAAGCATTAGATATACAAAGCAGGTGGGATAATAAGGGCCATTTTTCGCCAATCAGCACCTAGACATGACATGCATTTTTTTTTCATTAGTAAACCTCCTAACAAGTAAGAAAATGATAATATCTTGTATGAAAGTTTAATAACTGATGGAAAAATAAAATATAGATTTAAGTAAATATTATGTGTATTAATGAGGATAAACACAATTGCCATTAGTTTTAATCCATATAATCCATATTAAATACAGCAATAAGTGTAAATTTAAGACAAATGGAGCTTACTACGATTATTATTTCAATACAGGAAATATTGGAAATAATAAATAACATATAATAATAATAATAATAATAATACAGTTTCAGACTTTTTGGACAATGTTTGATTATTTTCGTTATTGATTGCTTCACCAGAATAACTAATGGACCATCCAGCGGCCGCGTGTCTTGTACAGTATATGAACATATTCGATATTTGGTTTTTTAATTTTGATTGAGCGATGGTACATTACAGTAGTGTTGCAGCGTATATAGGGTTCATTCGATCTTATGGTTAGACAACTTCAAACTCTTTTCTCTTAGAAAAGTAGAAAATAATTTATTTACAGATCTTCAGAACATCAGAGTCTTCGAAACTCACAAATATTACAAGATATTCCAAAATAACTGTTTAAATCTATCGAACAAGTACAAATATAGGTCGCAGAGACTCTTTATACAATGTCTCAACACTATATCACATTCAAAACAACGTAGATAAAACTCAATACATCAAGCAAACTTGCTTGGACAATCTCTAGTAGCTCACTCAATGACTGACTGGTAAATAATAACCACAACAGCTCGTATCGGCTCTCCTATATATAGGCTCGTAGCATGCGCCGAAGTTTCTAGAAACTACTCGAAAAATCCACGGAACAACAAACAATGTATCAGTATATCTAAGGGGGGTTACCATTAAGAGGGTAGGGTTACCATCGCCAACAATCGCCAAGTTTGTCGCCAACTTGGCGATATCTTCATTATTTCGCCAATCTGCCGTAGACATACACTGAAAATAATAGACAAGTTTGCTTGATAACAGAGACAATGTAACTAAAACTAATATTAGTAAAGAAATGGAGCTTAATAAGATTATTTACATTATTTTACAGTACAAACACTAACTATTTACAAAATTCGTAACACTACCCCCTCCTCAAAGACTGCACGTCCCGGGCAGTGCAATCCTTGAGTTAGAGGAGAACACTTAAAATAAATAAACAAATAAATAAATAACAATAATAATAAAATTTACATAAATAAGAACAAATTACTATTTACATATTTACAAAAAGGGACTTTCATGACCATGGTCTGAAATTCCAGTTTTGAATTTTTAATCACTTTGGCCAAAATAAGGGGCTAGCCGGTTATAATGTACGACCTTGTGTTTGGTGTGTGGCGATTTTCGTATGCGTACGACGACGTCATTCAGCCTGTTGACGACTGTGTAAGGACCGTCCCAGTTTCTTTGTAGTTTTGGCGACAGTCCCTTACGACCTATCGGATTCCACAACCAAACTTTGTCACCTTCGTTGAACTCATGTCCAGTTGCCTTTGTGTCGTACCGTGTCTTCATCTTTTCTGATGCCAGTCCAATTCTGTTCCTCGCTAGACAATGAATCTCCTCAATCCGTGCCTGGAGTTCATCGACATATTCCTCAGGCGATGAAGGAGCATCAGGAGGACGGCCAAACAAAAGATCAGCAGGCAGACGAAGATCACGACCAAAGAGCATTTGAGAAGGGGAGTAACCAGTGGCCTCATGTGTGGCACTCCTGTAGGCAAGCAGGAAAAGAGGCAATTTCTTGTCCCAGTCCTGTTGGTCTCTAGACACCAGGAGAGAGAGGCTATTTAGGATGGTACGATTGAACCGCTCCACCATGCCGTCCGATTGAGGATGTAGAGGTGTAGTTCGAGTTTTGTCCATGCCGAGTAGTCCGCACATTTCCTTAAACACAGCCGAATCAAAGTTTCTTCCTTGATCGGAATGGATTTGAAGAGGAACTCCGTATCTGGAAACCCAGTGTTGAACTAGTATGTCTGCTACGGTTACCGCCTCTTGATTAGGAATGGCATAGGCTTCAGGCCACTTAGTGAAGTAGTCCATGACAACGAGGATGTACTTATTGCCATCAGATGTTCTAGGAAGTGGACCCAGGATGTCTAGAGCAATTCGTTCGAATGGAGCTCCTACATTATAACGTTGCAATCGCCCACGGGTTCGCATCTTAGGACCTTTACGTGCTACACAGGTGTCACAAGTTCGACACCACTTCTCCACGTCACTGCGAACATTATTCCAGTAGAAACGCTCTCGAACCTTTTGCAGGGTCTTCATTACACCAAAATGACCTCCTGTGGGACTACCATGCAGTTCTTGAAGGACCATAGAAATTCTAGACTTAGGGAGTAGTAGTTGCCATCTACATGTCTTTCCATCGTCAGACTCCCATTTTCGGTACAAGATGCCGTTCTTCAAGTGTAAGGAATCCCAGAGAGCCCAATAACGTTTAGTCGTAGGATGGTAATGGGCCATGTCTTGCCAGCTGGGCTTCCTGTTGGACTCCTCTTTCAGCTCTAGAATTGGCTTAATTTCAGGATCAGCAAGTTGATCTTTACGCAGGTTCTCGTCACTCCACGGATCTTGCGATGATGTAGACCCAGTTGTAACTTGTCTTACTATAGGACCTTTGACATTAAATTTCTTCTCAGCCCGGTCGCAGTATCTACAATTCTCTGAGCAGGGTCTTCTTGAGAGAGCATCTGCATTTCCATGTGATGAGCCTTTTCGATGGCGTATCTCCATATCGTACTCTTGAAGCTTTTGTATCCACCTGGCTATCTGGCCTTCAGGGTTCTTAAAATTCAATAGTCAAGTTAGAGAAGCATGATCAGTTCGGATCAGGAACTTTCGACCGTAAAGATAGTGATGAAAGTGGTCTATGGCTTTCACTACAGCAAGAAGCTCTTTTCTTGTTACGCAGTAGTTTCGCTCGGCCTTTGACAAGCACTTGCTGAAATAGGCGATAACACGCTCCTGGCCGTCGATTTCCTGGGACAGTACAGCGCCAATGCTTTCGTTGCTTGCATCCGTATCAAGTATAAACTGTTTATCGATTTGAGGATACGACAGAATTGGAGTGGATGTCAAGGCCTCCTTAAGCTTTTCGAAAGCAGCGTCACATTCCTGTGTCCACATAAATTTTTGATTGGCTTCTGTTAATTTATGAAGTGGTCTTGCAATCATCGAGAAGCCTTTGACGAATTTTCTGTAATAGGTGCATAATCCTAGAAAACTTCGAAGCTGGTGAACATCTGCTGGACGATTCCAATTTTTCACGGCCGATATCTTCTCCGGATCAGTCCTAACTCCTTCCGCCGAAATGATGTGTCCAAGGTAGGCGACTTCATTACGAAACAAACTGCACTTCGAAGGGCTTAACTTCAAATTAGCTTCCTTTAATTTTTGTAGCACCCGCCTGAGGTTGTTCAGATGTTCATCAAAAGATTTTCCCATGATTATGATGTCATCTAAATAAACAAGACATGCTTCATACGACAGCCCCCGAAGAACCGTTTCCATAAGCCGTTCGAAAGTTGCAGGTGCGTTACATAGACCAAAAGGCATTACCTTGAATTGCCATAATCCTTGTCCCGTTGTGAAGGCAGTCTTCTCGCGGTCGTCGGGATGGATCTCTACCTGCCAGTAACCACTCTTCAGATCCAGAGTCGAGAACCAAGTGTTGCCCGCAAGTGTGTCGAGAGTGTCGTCGATCCTTGGTAGAGGGTAACTATCCTTTTTAGTGACGTCATTCAGTCGGCGGTAGTCTACACAAAATCTTGTTGAACCATCCTTCTTTCTTACTAATACAATGGGAGACGCCCATGGACTTGTTGATGGTTCGATGACGTCATTTTCTTCCATATCTTTAATTAAATTCTGCACCTCTTCTTGCTTGGCAAAAGGTAATCGTCTAGGGTGCTGTTTAATAGGAGAGTGATCTCCCGTGTCAATTCGGTGTTGTGCCATTTTAGTTCGTCCAAAGTCTTCAGATGTTTGGGAAAATAAACTTTGGAATTCTCTAATTAAACTTTCAGCAGCATCTCTCTGGTTTGGATCTAAGTCCGTATTTTGTAACAAATCCTTGGCTAAATTATCTGAAGATTTCTGAGAGTGATTGGAATTTTGACTTACGCACGTCACAGGAGCACATGATGCTATCACCTCTCCTTTCTTGATAGTCCTCGTCTTATCACTGATGTTAGCAATTCTGACTGGAATGGTCTTTTTCGAGAGGTCTACTACAGAAGAAGCCACCAATACTCCTGCTTGTGTACTATTGTCTACTGGATAATCTATATGGCCAAATCGGTAATTAGTTTCATTTTTAATTTCAGCTGGAACTAAAAATTCTGTTCTTGGATCTAGATTAATGTCTTCTTTGGCTATTACTATTTGTTTACATTCAATTTCGTTATTTAATCCAAAAAGACTTATTTCTTCAAATTTTGAGATAATTTTGTTATTTTTGAAATCAAGTCTAAAGTCAAACTTCTTCAGAAAATCTAGTCCGATTAAGCAAGGATCTGTTATGTCAGCCACATATGCCGTATGGTAATATTTCGTTCCTCCAAAGTTGATAGTTAAATTGACCTTTCCATATATGCCAATCTTGTCGCCCGTCACAGTTTGCAGGGTAACGCATGGTGGAGTCCAGATGAGTTTACATTTCAATTTTCGAGCCAAATCTTCTCTTATTATTGTCACATTGGCTCCTGTATCGACAATCATACGGCATTGAATTCCGTTAATAAAGCCTATCACATATAATTCATTATCACCGCCACTCATTTTTGATATCTGGAGGATCTTCAGGTGGGGCTTTTCATTCTCTGGCAACCTCCGCCCCGCGAGATGGCCAAAATTTAGTTTCCCTGCTGACTGTTTGAATTTATCTCACGTTCGTGGATTTTGGGGCAATTTCTTCGGAGATGTCCTGTATCACCGCATCCCCAGCACGTGAGATTCTGTCTTCTTGCGCTTGTTCTTCCATATTTTAAAGCTTCAATCTCTTGATTTAATTTCATAATTTCTTTCAAGAAGTCGATCTCAGTGTCTGAGCTTCTGTTCACCGTTGCCCCTCGGACTGAATGACGATCTCTTCGGCTGGCTTGTGTAGCTGCTTCCAACTTTAAGGCATATAGTAGTGCAGCCTTTAAATCCTGTACATCTGCCATTCGTACCGCTCTCTGCACTTCTGGGTCTTTTATTCCGTCTACAAAATATTGCAGCGAGAGCATTTCCCGTACATTTGTTGGACAGTCAATGAATGCTAAATTTGCAAG
Organism: Maratus speculifer; assembly: GCA_964019185.1. Taxonomy (NCBI): domain Eukaryota; kingdom Metazoa; phylum Arthropoda; class Arachnida; order Araneae; family Salticidae; genus Maratus; species Maratus speculifer. The sequence continues at coordinate 151,849,159 of OZ025302.1, forward strand.
CCGTTCAATTTCCGAAGCAAACTCTTGAAGGGTTTCACTCGATTTTTGATGGCGGCTCTTCATTTGTATTCTCGTATAATCCTTGAAGAATTTTTCGCCGAATCTCATTTCAAGTGCACAACTTAGAGTCTCAAAATTGAGTTGCGTCATATCGGGCAATGTTTGCAGCACGTCGGCGGCTTCTCCTCTTAAAGATGCTGCCAGTTGACAAGCTTTCACCTCGTCACTCCATTTGTTCGCTTCAGCTACAATAGTGAATTGGGTCTTGTAAACTTGCCAGGAACTCTTTCCATCGTATGTCGACAGCTTAATGTGCACGGGAGAAGCAGGCGGATTCCTAAATTCTTCATAATTACCACTAGACGCTGAAAGTTTCTTCTCAAGATCTTGTACTTTTTTATTTAGCTTTTCATCTACTTCACCTAGTATTTTCTCTTCAACGTTACTGATTTTCTCTTCAACGTTACTGATTTTCTCTTCAAAGTTACAAACTTCATTCTGAATTTTCTCTTCTACTTCCGCCATTTTCTCTTCTACCGAGCCTATTCTTCTCTCTACCGACGAGAACTTTTCTTCTAAAGTTTTCTTCATTTCTTCTTGGCCTTTATTAATCTTTTCAGTCACATCTTCTTGGCATTTGTCAATTTTATTTGTCAACTGTTCCATTCTTTCTTCGTTTTTATTCATTTTTTTCGCCAACTCTTCTTGGCCTTTATTCATCTTTTCCGCCAACTCTTCTTGGCCTTTATTCATCTTTTCCGCCAACTCTTCTTGGCCTTTATTCATTTTTTCTGCCAACTCTTCTTGGCCTTTATCAATTTTATTTGTCAACTGTTCCATTCTTTCTTCGTTTTTATTCATTTTTTCCGCCAACTCTTCTTGGCCTTTATTCATCTTTACCGCCAACTCTTCTTGGCCTTTCGTCAATTCTGCCTTTATTCCATTAATAGCTTCTAACAGTTCTTTCAGTTGACCGTCCATTGTTCTTGTTTTCGCCATAAGATCCCGACTCCTGACACCAAATGTTGCAGCGTATATAGGGTTCATTCGATCTTATGGTTAGACAACTTCAAACTCTTTTCTCTTAGAAAAGTAGAAAATAATTTATTTACAGATCTTCAGAACAACAGAGTCTTCGAAACTCACAAATATTACAAGATATTCCAAAATAACTGTTTAAATCTATCGAACAAGTACAAATATAGGTCGCAGAGACTCTTTATACAATGTCTCAACACTATATCACATTCAAAACAACGTAGATAAAACTCAATACATCAAGCAAACTTGCTTGGACAATCTCTAGTAGCTCACTCAATGACTGACTGGTAAATAATAACCACAACAGCTCGTATCGGCTCTCCTATATATAGGCTCGTAGCATGCGCCGAAGTTTCTAGAAACTACTCGAAAAATCCACGGAACAACAAACAATGTATCAGTATATCTAAGGGGGGTTACCATTAAGAGGGTAGGGTTACCATCGCCAACAATCGCCAAGTTTGTCGCCAACTTGGCGATATCTTCATTATTTCGCCAATCTGCCGTAGACATACACTGAAAATAATAGACAAGTTTGCTTGATAACAGAGACAATGTAACTAAAACTAATATTAGTAAAGAAATGGAGCTTAATAAGATTATTTACATTATTTTACAGTACAAACACTAACTATTTACAAAATTCGTAACAGTAGTATTGTAAGCCAGAAACCATTATATGAAAACAACATGCACCCAGCACACTACGACACTTTCGCGTACTTTGCATTGACAGTACCATTATGTTATAATGTTTCGCTATGTTTTTATCCAAATATTATAGGTTTTAGAAATTGTGGGTTGAAAAATCAAATTTTGGTTACGAGAGGTGTCCCTTAGCATCATCTGTTGAAAACTGTTGCTTCTTAATTTTGGCATTTCATGTTCAATATCAATTTCTTGTAGAAGTTCCAAACAATCCCGATAAAATCTATCAATACTCTCAACATCATTTGGCTTCAGCGACTCTCTGATATTATATGAATATTTTTTGTAATGTATTTGTAAACGTAATTGTTGTTTGTTTCCGCGAAGTAAGGAACGAAGACATTTAAAATGTAATTTGAAGTATTGACGAATAACATATGCTTAACAAAAGGTCTTCCTTTGTATAGCCATAAGGAATGTCTGAAAGGAATAGTTCACACTCTTCTAGATATAAACGTGCGTGCTATCGAAAGCGATCATCACAGTATCATTGTTGTCATCCGGAATAAACAGTCTTCCTGCTGAAGACCTCGTATATTTTTCAATAACTTGTGTTCTCGTGATGTGTTCCATTCTGCGGTGTTTTGGAACAACGTTCTCAATCAAAGCCTGGTTTTCATATTTTACAGAAGATATTATTATTTTTCTTATATTGAATAATGTAGACAGAACACCATGATAGAGACCAGTTCTAAGTTTTACAAGTAACATTGCAAAGTAAGTATGAGATGACCTCTTTATTGAGGAACGCATTTTGAACTTTGCAAGTTTAAAGATATAGTTAAAATCAGACATAAATATACCCATGAGAATATAATAATAGATTTCGGAAAAGTGTCCCGGTGTATCGAAATCGAGGCCTTCTTTGCTACATTTCTGATGTTGGTTTAAATATTTTCAGGCATCGCATTCCATACATCGATGTATTCTAACTTACAGGACTTAAATTTTGCAGAGTCAATTTACCGATCAAGTAATATCAGTTTTACATTATCGTTTTCGCAACAAAATATAGATATTAGTTTATATAAATGCTTGAGTTTCAATAGCTTTTGCTACAATAAGGAGGCAGTTCTTACCTTTACATATTATACAAGTGTTAGAGTTGTGAAAATGAGAAATTGTTAAATGTATATTATCTTTCTTATTTGTAGTCTCATCGACAGTAATCGTTGACGCATAATCTCTTGTTGTTACATCAGAAGAATAAATAGAAGTATTTAGAGTAATGGAGAGCACGAAATACATATTATTTGCATTTAGAGCACTATTTAGAACCACTCTGTAAATCTCAGTTTTTCGAACATCTAAGTATCAATATAACTTTTCTGTTAGGACAGATACGAAAAGTTTTCTGCGAGACTTTACAACAATGACATTGGTATCCAAGCATTATTCATTAATAATTTCTTTGATAAATATTTAAGAAAACAATTTTAGAAAACAACATTGACGTCTGAACAACTTTAATACTTTTTAAGTGCGGCAAAAGAAGTCTGAACGCGCTCCGATAGTAGTGCATTTGATTGTCTCACATGATACATTTTTTTGTTTTACAGGTAGAAGCGCACACTGAACCCAAATAAAATAATGCTCATATAAAAGCTTATAAAGAGTAGAATCATTACATGTAAAAATTAATTGGGTTCATCGAGCGCTTCTTAATAAAAAAGTAATTCAAAGACACAAAAAACGTCAAAAATGCAGAAAAAAGCCAAAACACTCTAATTTTGGGCTATGATTTCCATGACTTACTATTTTATTTATCACGTAAAACTTATATTAAACAAAAATACATATCTTTAACTATACAAAGCCACAGAACAATTATCTGAATTCGAAACTTTTTTCCCGAGTGTATGGTGGGCGAAAAATAGCCCTTATTGACCCACTTCCTTAGGATAAATTTTCATTTGTCATATAATTCGGAACAAACTATCACATAAAATCTGAAATTGTGGGAGGGGGGGGGAGATCATTCTGGATAAATTGAAAATGTATGTAATGCAATGAACTTTGGAATGAATGCAATTTCCCTGAAGGGAGAAGTTACATTTTCCACTAACATATGGCGTATTCGAGCGCTTGAATCGACAAATGTTTAAATGCGAAAAGATGTAGTTGAACAAATAAGTTCGCGTCGGAATCGTTACACTGCTTTTTATTATATTTAGATAATGATGGATAATATAAACTGGAAGAAATATTATCTTACTTTTGTTGAAATTTATTTGTATTGTTTTTTTTTCATCAGTCTTTGCTAGAGCTGTGATTTTTCTATCACATACAATATTTTTTACATACTCTATTTTTCTATGTTTAAACATCCTTCAAGTCTATCCAATGTAGTAATTCTTTGATCCATCAACTTAATAAAATTCCGAGTAATTTTCAAAATTAATCGCCTCAATTTTAGCGCCAATGATATACTTCAATTTTGGGAGTTCTTTGTTAATTAAATGTCCGCTTTCATATTCTGCATCTTTTAAATTCTTTTGATAACTATTGAGTTACATGAGTGATAATTTTGGTAATTTAATGATGCCGCATCGTCACGCATATAATTTTTGCTTTATGGTTTCGCTTATAATGGTGGGGAGCATAGATTCGAAGGAAAAAACTCTTAATCTCGTTAAAATTTATTTGGACGATTTCTTCTTGATATAATCTATCTAGGGCTGTGGTTGTATTATATTTCTATAATATATAATTTCATCTACATGTCTCTTTTTTCTATACTTGAGTTTAGTGCTAGTCGTACGAATATAGTGTAATTACATTTATTAATTATAGTGTAAGCATAGTATAGCATAATGAATATTCGATAATAGTTTAGGTTTAAATCAACATTTACTTATAAGCTTCTGGCATTAAAAACTAAAATTTTCATTCAAAGAATAAATATTGAATTGTAGGTAAAAACAGATGATTAAAAAATACTTAGAATTCATAACAAAACATTTTTTAATAATAGTTTTATAAAAACGTCGTTTAAATTCTACTGTAAAGGAAAGATAATAATGTCTTGAAATTTCATTTCAATAAGTTTATTTTCGTGAAAGAAATAAAAAAAATCCAATTTCTTACACGGACTGTTTAAGAAAACTTTAAACGTCGAAAAGATTAATTTTCTTTTAATGGTTCAATTTCTCATTTGTACTGTTCATTTCGAATTCAAATAGAAATAATAACTGGTAAAGCCAACTTCAATAAGTCTTAAATATGATTAAAAAAGGTAATGATAATGATTTGGGAAGTAATTTGTATAATTCATATTTTATGAAATTAAAACTGTTAATAATGATTTGGTAAAAAATGAAAGATAATATATATATTAAAAAGGAAAGGAATATCATTCTTGAATCTTTGTTAAACCTCTTTTTAAGAGTATTCTTTATATACATATCTTAATTTTATAAAAAAAATATATAACATGTAATTTCAAAATAGAATTGTTATATCGTCGACACAGAAATCTTTGTTTAATATCTTTCCTAAATCAAAGTTAAAATTCTCACGAAATTTCAAAAGGTTTCTTTTTATAAAAAAAGAAAAATTCTTACTTTCATTTATTTTCATGATTAATTTTTTTCTCTATGGTTCAATTTCTAATTTGAACTTTTCGCAAACATTTCGAATTGAAATAGCTTTGAAGAACACCGATTAAGAAAATAATAACGTACTTATTATTTACAATTTCATTAAAATTCTTAAACGATTAATAAAAAAATGTTATGGTGTTGATATGGAAAGTAATTTGTTTAATTCAAATTTTATTAAATTCAAATTTTTAAAACTGATGTATTAAACTAATAAATCAATAATAGAAACTAAAGAAGAAATATCTAATCTTTTTTCTGTATCTATTCTATATTCATTTCTCATCTTTATACATCATTTTTATGCATATATCTTAATTTCATACAAAATAATGTGTATTTTGATTAAGGAATTATTACATCGTCGACACATAAATCGTTGACATAAATTTACTTTGGCATATGATGAAATTTACTACTTTTAATTCAGGACATCAACTTTAAACTTTTTCCCTTCTTGTTCTTTTTAACTTGTTTACATTTGATATATTTAAGTATTTTTAAAATAATATAATATTCCTTCTGAAGAATAAAGAAAATTTCATGAACATTCTAAACGGTGTTTCCAATTTGAATTATTTTTTATCGAAAATAAACACAATTTTTTTCAATACATTGAATAAAAGTCATCCAATAAATCCAAGATTGCTGCGTAGGAATATCAGAGATATTTCGAAACATAATTTTAAAAATACACTGCTTGGTATCGCTGATTCAAAGATAAAACGAAAATTTTCTTTAAAACACACTTTAATAATAATTATATATATATATATATATATGTGTGTGTGTGTGTATGTATGTATGTATTGTAGTCTCTGGAGAAATATTAAAAACTCATTTATATTTTATAAATAAATATTTTGGAAGATGTAAAAATCCAGAAATATAATAAAATTATTTATTCAAAATGAGGAAAATTAGGCTCTTAATATTATTTCGGAATCTTGATATAAATACATTTTTAATATAAATACTTAATATAAAATAAAGTAATGATTATACTTAATATAAATACATTTTCTTACACTTTTTAACCGACAAATGATGCCTAGTTAATTAATTATTGTTTATTTTTATTATGTGATGTGTATTACAATAAGTTTCTTATTAAAGTTAAAGTAATTCATAATTTCAACAACACTTTGCCTTTAGTAATGAGTTAACGGTGAGGCGAATGAATCAAAATAAAGTCAATAAATTTGTCTTTAAAGTCAATAAAATTGACTTTAAACATTAAATGCCCCCTGGATCAAACAGGAAAAGTTCAAAGTGCTTTAGACATAACTTCTCTTCCAACTCGAATTTTTGTGCTGGGTTTGTTTTTAAATGTTCCCATGGAATCAAAATTTAAAGTAAACTTTTTTTTAAAATATTCTTTTTCTGTGTGCTTTAAAGGGTACCTGACCCCTTAATATGTAATTATGACATTTTTTTCTTAAAGTAGACTCTTGACACACATTAAAAACACATTTATATTTTATATATATACATAAATATTTTGTAAAATGTAAAAATACAGAAATCTATCAAAATTATTTATTCATAATGAGGAAAATAAACTCTTAATATTCTTTCGGAATTTTGATGTTATCGTAAATATAAATTTATTTTTCTTACACTTTTTAACCGACAAAAGATGCCTAATTATTTAATGAATGTTTATTTTTATTTGGGTTTTCATGCGTGCTACAACAAGGCTGCTTATTAAAGTAAAAGACAATTCATAAATTCAAAAAGACTTTGCCTTTAGTAAATATTGGTTAAATAAATGACGCGAATGAAAAAAGAAACAAAATTAATAATCTTTCACCTAATTATGCTTGTTATTGTTTCGGATATTTAATAAAATAAGGGAGTTTCTTTATTTATAATTGGCTAAATCTATCAAAATATAAAAAAGAGAATTTTTTAGCAGCTAATTGCTTCGTTTTTTTATATTTAAGAAAAATTACAGATTTTTTAAATGTACGCAACTAATATGAGAGTTTTTTCTACTAACTTAATTATTTGCCACACAATAATTTATTAAAAACAATTTTTAAAAATACCAATTAATACTTTTTCGGCAGTGTTTCACTGTAAGAACTTTTTAATTTTTATAAGGAAAATAAAAGTTGTAAATATTATTCTTAGAATAATTTAATAAGAAAATGCTTACATTATGCATAATACATAATTATCTTTTTCTGTTTTCGATGTTTAATAAAATTCATGGTGCTTTCTATTTTATTTGGGAAAATCTAGCAATATAATTTTTTAAAGGATATGAAAACAATGTTTTCAATATATTTTAGAGAAATATGTTTTTTATGTCATTCTTGTTAAATGATATATTCTACTAACTTAATTATTTATCACATTATAAATGTAATTTTTTATTGCTTAAAATCTATTATTTTTGGAAATGCTTCATAACTAGAAAGTTTTGAATTTTTATAATAAAAACAATTTTCACAAGTTCACTAATTTGGAATAATAATTAAAAAAATACAATGCATCATACAAATAAAGGGACTATTTATTAATATATATTGATTTTAAATCATTCCTTTATTTAAAAAAAACATTACATTTTTTTAAAATAATCTTTACTAAAATTTATATTTATATTAAAATAATGCGTCTTAATTTGTTTTTGAAATAATGTAAGATTAATAATAATATAATAATTTATTCTTCGTTTTACCAGGTTTTACTAGTTAGAACAGAATAAAGTTAACTGATCTGTTAAATCCATAAAGTGCAGTATAAAGAGAAAGGAGGGGCTAAGCGGCCAAAGAAGACTTATTTGCCTTTTAAGTTTTTTATTTTATTTTATATTATTTTTTTTAGCTGTATAGACTATAGTTAAATTTATTAGGCAATTATCCTTTTTAACAGTCTGTGAAAGTCACATCAACAAGGTTTTGTGTGAAAACAGTGGTTGCTGACTTACAAGTTAGTAAAAGAAATAAACTTTTAATTTTACATTGGAAGCAGAAATTAACTATGGCGTGCAGAAGAGAAAATGTGTCAGTTAGTTTAAAAATTGACAGATGATTCTTCATCTGCGAAAATGTACAAAACTAATTAGCGGAAATATATAATAACCTATTCAGAATCTCTCAAGATTTCAGAGAGTGTTCCTTTATCTTTATAACCATCAGAAAACAATTTTCAAAATTAAAAAAAAAATACAAAAACAAATTTTTATTAGCTGCCTGTAATTTTAAAAACCGATTCCTAGTAGCTTTTGCAATGCATTAATCAGTTCTTTGTACCCAAAAATCGTTTTTTCGGATTCAATCAATTCATTTACAGCTTCATAGCTGAATTTATGCATTCAACTTTAACAAAATAATGTAAAATTTCATAGTTATGTTAATGCTGTTGATATTGTATGTTTGTTTTGTAAACTTTTTTCTTAACTTAAAAACATATGATTACACAATTCGCAACTTGTTTTAAACACAAAATATATAATATGAATTTTAAAATGTTCAGTTTTACTTAAAAGGCGAGTAAAATAATTAAAGAGCGATGTTAATAGTTAAATTATCTTAGTACTTCCAAGCCATAAATCTGGTTCTTCCTCAAATAATATTTTTATAGTTAAATTTTGTTTTATTTATACAAATGCTATAAATAGTATATTGTATTTGTATAAATAAACAAAAATTAATTATAAAAATATTCTCTGAGGAAGAGCCTGATTAAGACTTGAAAGTACTAAGATATTTTAAATAAAATTATGTAGTAACATCTCTTTCTGATTCTATTAATAATCTTTTAAGTAAAACTTGTGAGGGAGTGTCTGTCCTTTGTGATAAGGGCACTCTAGTATTTTAGTGAGATCGGGACGTCAATGTTTTAACATGAGTGACGTGGAAGCGACATCTATCCTTTATTGAACTTTAACTTTTCGGAGCGTGTGTGTCGCCCTCGGTTCTACAGTTAGTTGCGGTTAGGAGTAATATGCAAATTTATAGCGCCGTTTTCAGTTTGCAACATATAAAAGCTTTGAGTTGGAATGTTGTGGTGTTGCTGTGGCGAAAGCCAGCTAGAGTATGGTGAGGCGGCGAAAGCCAGCCAGGAGAATTAGATTGTGCTGTAAAGCGAGTTAGATTGGAGTTGTGAAATAGATGGCGTGTGAAGAGATTACCCTCCAGTGAATAATATTGTGCTGTAAAGTGAGATATCCAGCAGAGTGAGCCGAATTAGGTTATCGTAAGCGGAGTTACCCAAGTGGGTAAGAAATTGATTGCCAGTGGGTAAGAAATTGATATAATACGTTGAGTATTTTGCGTAATAAAGAGTGTTTGCAGCCACGGGCTGTCTTATAAAGTTTTAATCTAGCATTTAGCCGAAGCCTGAACGTGAAGCTGGTGTACAGTGTACTCATAGGTTACAGTGTACTCATAGGTTACAGTGACGTCATTGTGACCTCACTGTAACCTATGAGGATGACCCTTAAAAATTCCAACAAAATAGCTATATATTTAAATTTTTTAATTTAAGCATGGGGAACAATTTCTTAATCATGGCTAAATAATATGTACCGTTATATTTCTCTGTTTTTATGCCTTTTGATTACAGTCAAATAAAATTTTAAAGAATGTGTTTTTGAAAACTTAAAATCATGTATATAAGGAAATAGATCAGAATATTCGTAATGCCATTATTCAGGCAAATGGGTCCAAAAAATTTCGGACAAAGTGGCTAGATAGCTAATTTTTCCGCAAACGAATTTTTATTCACTGTTCATAACGAAACACTATTCAAAAATATTTTCTTTCAAAGAAAAAATACCTTTTGGAGACTTAGAATAACTTTTGGAGAGAAAGGATCGGCTTTTGCAATCTGCATAATAATCTATGAATTTTACTTTTTTCAGTTAAATTAAACGAGGTGGAACCCATCGAAATTCGACGAAAGAAAATCTTTAAGAAAGAACTGTTTCATTGATTTGTAATAAATCTACAAAATTTGTTACAGTAAAATATATATCCTATACTGGTCAGTCTAACTCTTAAGCAAATATTATTTTAAGCCAAAATTCACAAAATACTATAAAACTCAATTATCAAATTTATTAAAAGAAATACAGCCGAAATTCCCTGGATTTATAACAGACGATATTTTAAAAATAGTATACCCATTTTAATTTCTCTTTTGTTTCCATTCAACTTAAAGAGAAAATGGAGTGATTCTGTTGCCACAATTAAAAAATTGATACTGAAAATTATTAAAAAAAAATTATGTCTCGAAAATAAATTGAGATACAGCTTTGAAACAAATTGCATTTAAAAGTACATTTTTTTCTCTGTACGACGGTGTAAAAATTTAAAATTTGCGGTGTTCAGAAGTGTAAAATTTGCAGTAGTAAAAATTGCAAACCCGAAATTGCTTGGGAAAGAGTTGCCATTCTCAAAATGACGTATGCGTTACGCACAGATACGTTTGGCCTTTATAATATTGATATTATCTTATATTAACCATTAGTTGTGTTCTAAAATGTTTAAAATATATTTAAAAATAAATATAGTTATTTTTAAAACTCAAGAGTTCGTATTTTTTATTTAAAGGTTTAATAACACCAGTGTCTAAACTTTTGCTGAGCACCGTATTTATTACTGAACAAGCACAATATCTATTTCATTTCAAATTAAGCATACACATTATAACCCTCTGAGAAAGACTTAAAACACAAATATTTATTTAAACATACAAATTTACATCAGCATGAATTTAAGCTATAACTTTAGGAAACAATAACGATTAACAAAATATACCGTTTATTGTTTTTATTTTCTTCAGAAAATTTATTAAAGAACAAAATATATATTTGTAGTTTTTTTTTTTTTTTTTCTAAAAAAAAAGAAAAACGAAGGAAAAGTAAAGTTAATAACGGTGTTTAATTTAGCTGTTTTACTGTTACAATAGTTTTCGTGTTTTTTAAGCTCTTAGAAGTTCGTTTTAACGTAACTTAAAACAATCATTTTTCTATTTTGTGACGATAGTCTTCGAAAGAAAGATGAAGAAAGACTTTAAAAGAATTATAAATTTTTGGGCTAAAAAAGTTAAAATTGGTAAAAAAGTTATTTTTTTAAATATATATTAATTGAAACCTTTTTTAATTAGGAATATAGTCGAGTCTCTATATAACGAAATACATCGTTCCAGTAAAAAATTCGTTATATAGAGAAATTCGATGAATAGAAAATGATGTTAAAAATCGTGTTTAATGCGTAAATTTTGAACAAATATTATTTTTGATGTTTTTTATTAAGAATTTGAAATGTTTAAAAGTAAATATTAACTTAATATTCTATTTCTTAATTATTTAAGCAGTTTCAAAAAAAGAGAACAGATATTTATTTGAAAGCTTAATGAAAATCAAATAAGGAAGACTTGCATTAATTTCAGACGAAAAAATCTGTAATTTTTTGTTGTTTTGATTTTAAAATTATTATGCTCTCAAGAAAAAAAAATGCTCAAATTTTAACAAGGAATGAAAAATTGTAGTTAACATTTTCTTCCATTTGAAGGCCTCTCTTATTTGCCCCTCATTCATTCCTTTCTTATATGTGTAACAATCTAATTGACTCTGTTTTGAGAAGGATGTTGAAAGGCGTGTGGGAGGTGGGATAAATTCGTTGGATTTAAAGAACAAGGAGAGAAGAGATATAAAAAAAACTCAGCACTGAACGATAAATCAAAAATAAGTGATTTAAAATTGATTCCATATGACTTCGAATCTTTTTTAAAACTGAATAAATTATGACCAATTTATGAAAAAATTCGTTATAAGGAGATAGACATTTCGCTTTATAGAGACTGTTTTTAATGTAATCATGCGAAATAAGGACCGTTCCTACAAAAAATTCGTTATATAGAGAAATTCGATGTATGCAGTTTCGTTATAGGGAGACTCGACTGTATTTTGAAACCTCATTTTTACCCATATTACAGCAAATAAATCGCGATATAGTTTGTATTCTATTAATACACCCAGTGAAATTACTCATATAGAATAAAACTTTAAATCTCTTTTTCTGCATACTTACATTTCTGTCACTTTCTAGTTTTAAAAATGCTAAGGCTTCTTCGTCTTTGATATTGAGATTGAAAATTTGTTGTGTTTTCTCTTTATTATATATGAGATAAATCTTCACATGGAATTATCCTTCACATTTTTATGTTATTTAAAAAAAAAACCCATGAAAATATGTTACATTTATTCTTTTTTCCTAATTATATCAATAATAAATGTAAAACAGTAAAATTAAATGCAATATTAGATGTATCTAAAATTCCATATGGAGTCTTGAGTTATACACATTTGAAAATCTAAAAGAAAAATATTGGGCAAAAATGTCTGCATCATATACAGGGTGAGTCATAAAAGATGGGCAGAACTTTAAGGGGTTATAGTACACTTAAAGACAAATAATATTAAATAGGAGACTAAGGGTCCCAGACGTATTCCCAAGGAGATAGGGGGCATTAAAGTTTAGGGTCCGAAATTTCAAATGATTATAAAAAATGGAAAAATTGGTCGATTCGTTTGCGGTTTTTGCAAAAATTTTCTTTATGCCAGTATTTTCTTGAAATAAAATTTTAAAGTTCAATTTCAAAAAATGCCGATAGGGGGCGCTTTAGACTTTGGAGTAACAAACAACTATTTCTTAACGTTATTTTTTGTATTTCTTTAAATGATTTCGAAAGCTTAGACTTAAACTTAAATTTTGATCTAAAAATCTGAGTCCTAACGAGTAGTTAAGTAGCGTAAACTGAAATTTGAAATTTGAAACCCTTCTCCCCCCAGAACAAAAATCAGTTATTCCCGATCTTTGTGTCGTAGATTAGGCTCTAACTACTGCCGCGTTTTGCTAAAATTATTCTTTATGTCAGTATTTTCTTGAAAATAAATTTTAAAGAAAATTTTCAAAAAATTCCGATAGAGGGCGCTTTAGACTTTGGAGTAACGAACAACTATTTTATACCGTTATTTTTTGTGTCTCATTAAATGCTTTCTAAAGCTTAGTCTTAAACTTAAATTTTCAGCTCAAAATCTGAATCGCTGAGCGTGGTTCAGTAGCGAGGGGAGGGGGTTCAAATTTCAACTTCTGAACATAGTTCAGTTTGCACTACTTAACCATGCCCAACGATTCTGTGCTGTGATACGAGGCAAAAATACAACTTTCGTCAAGGACTGCATAGTCGGAATTCACTCATAAAGGCACTGGCACAGTTGGAAACGTCGCTCATGCAAACGTTAAAGCTCCATTCCTGACGCTAGTCACCGGGTGAAGAAGGAGACAGAAAGTATGCAAATGTCAAATGGGGAAGAAGAAGAACACGTATGCAAAATTTCGACACGATTCAGGCATAAAAACCACTGAACGGTGAGTCAAGTGTAAGTCGCTGTAGTAATGAATCGGAAGATGGTGCCTTTCACGAATAAGGAAAAGGCTGAGATGCATTTAATTTACGGAGCGGCAGATGGAAATGGTGCAGAGGCACACCGAATATACGGAGAGCGATTTCCCAACAGGCGGTTGCCTACCCGCAAAACTTTCGAGCGCTTGCACAGACAGTTGTGTGAGACGGGATCATTTCTCGCTTCCGGGTCGAATGCAGGTCGTGCAAAAAAGGACGAATCAGTAGTTGTTGCAGAAGCCATTCTGGATGTAGTAGCGGCGCAGCCAAGTACAAGTACACGAACAGTGGCTAGGCAGGTGGATACCTCACAGTCCATGACTTGGAGGGTACTGAATGATGAACATTTGCTCCCGTTTCATGTGCAACGAGTCCAGAAACTGTCTCCAGGGGATTATCCAAATCGTGTTGAATTCGCCCGCTGGTTTCTGCAGCAGAACGCGCTAAATCCACATTTTGGACGAACTGTGCTTTTCACCGATGAATGTGCCTTCACACGTGAAGGTACATTTAACACACACAATGCACATGTATGGGCGGATGTCAATCCACATGCTACGTATCCACATGCTCATCAGAGACGCTTTTCCATCAATGTTTGGGCAGGAATCCTCGGAGACCACCTAATCGGACCGTACCTTCTTCCTGAACGCCTCAACGGTAAAACATAGCTCACATTTCTGCAACATGTGCTGCCAGACCTGTTAAACGTTGTTCCTCCACGCATCCGGCGGGTCATGTGGTTCCAGCACGATGGAGCGCCAGCCCATTACGTACGAGACGTCCGCAACTATCTGGACATCACATTTCCGAACAGATGGATTGGTCGAGGTGGTCCTGTTGCTTGGCCTGCTCGCTCGCCAGATCTTTCACCCCTCGATTTCATTTTTTGGGGACAATTGAAGGCTCTTATGTATGAGACACCCATTGAATCCCCCGAGGAACTGGTCGCCAGACTTTCCGCCGCTGTAGTCGAAGTGCTCGAAAAGCCTGATGTTTTCGCGAATGTTCGCCGTTCCATTCTTCGCCGTTGTTCTGCGTGCATAACCTCTGGTGGTCACAATTTTGAACATTTATTGTAATTACATGTTAATAAATATGCTTTGGTAACATAATCCTAATTTGTGTCTTTTTACCTCGTATCACAGCACACAATGTGTGGACATGGTAAACTGAACTGTGCTCAGGAGTAGAAATTTCAAACCCCTCTCCCCAGAAACTTAACCACGTCTAACGATTCAGATTTTGGGCTGAAAATTGAAGTCTAAGCTTTAGAAAGCATTTAATGAGACACAAAAAATAACGGTATAAAATAGTTGTTCGTTACTCCAAAGTCTAAAGCGGTACCCTCCAAAGTCCCTCTATCGGAATTTTTTGAAACTTTTCTTTAAAATTTATTTTCAAGAAAATACTGACATAAAGAATAATTTTAGCAAAACGCGGCAGTAGTTAGAGCCTAATCTACGACACAAAGATCGGGAATAACTGATTTTTGTTCTGGGGGGAGAAGGGTTTCAAATTTCAAATTTCAGTTTACGCTACTTAACTACTCGTTAGGACTCAGATTTTTAGATCAAAATTTAAGTTTAAGTCTAAGCTTTCGAAATCATTTAAAGAAATACAAAAAATAACGTTAAAAAATAATTGTTTGTTACTCCAAAGTCTAAAGCGCCCCCTATCGGCATTTTTTGAAATTGAACTTTAAAATTTTATTTCAAGAAAATACTGGCATAAAGAAAATTTTTTGCAAAAACCGCAAACGAATCGACCAATTTTTCCATTTTTTATAATCATTTGAAATTTCGGACCCTAAACTTTAATGCCCCCTATCTCCTTGGGAATACGTCTGGGACCCTTAGTCTCCTATTTAATATTATTTGTCTTTAAGTGTACTATAACCCCTTAAAGTTCTGCCCATCTTTTATGAATCACCCTGTATATTATAAAGCAGAAGTTCTGAAACTTCCAAACGAGTGTTTTCAAAAACTACCCGATGGATCTTTTTGCAGATTATATCACTCGATAGGAAATATTTTTGCGGAGGTTTATGATACAAATATACAGGGATAACTCTGATTTTTCATACTAAATTTTGTATTTTTCGGTAATTTTTGACGGAAGGGTTGCAACAACTAGTTTTTTGGCGATAATTATACTTCAAAAAAGAAATGAAATGCTTTCTCTAATGGAAAATAATATAAACATTTCGAAAAAAAAAAAAAACCCTGTTAATTCATTGATTTAAAATAAATAATGATAAAAAGAAAAAAATCCGTTTAATTCAAAATAATATTATGAAAGGAAAATATTTATCTTTAACGAAAAAAAAAAGAATATTTATAATATTTAAAAAGTAACTCAATGTTAAAGAAAATTTTGAAGTGACACAATATTTGGCTATTTATTTCTTTCGATCCAGATTAAAAGAAAACAACTCAAAAATTTCATTAGGTGAAACATAAGTATTTTTTTCTTTTTTTCTTTTTTTTTTTTAATATTTTTAAATCTAATTTTCCCGTTATATGTTTTACAGAGGAAACTCGCAGAATATATATATATATATATATATATATATTTTAATAAGGCTCTAATTGTTATTTGTATGTTGTTTTTTCAATTGGGTGTTTCAATCTACTTTTATCACCAATCAATGCGATTCTAAACCAAAAAAAAAAAAAAAAAAAGCACAAGATGGAGCAATGTTCGCAAGAACTATTTTCTCTGTCTCTCTCTTTTAATGAGTCAGAGCATTTTTAGGAAATTTTTTTACATTTAACTTAAATACATATATAGCAGTTAATACCACAAAAATGAATAATATTTAAATTTTAGGGTAAATGTCTTTCCACATACATAGATATTGTAAAATAATTTAACTGCAACTCTAAAAATTTTTTTGGCACAGATATCTCATACGCACTACATTGGTGCGATTTATCTCTTACACCAACACCATATATACATCTGGGTAATTAATTGACGCCAAAGTGTCATTATTTTGCTTGATATTGCAACTTGGATGTTATTGTCTATTTATTAATAAATTGTCTATTTACAATTTTTTTCTTTTTCTTTCCAATTATATAAACTATTTTAATCTAGGCACATTTGTCATACATGCGCCACATTTGCGCGATTTTATGCCTCACTCGGTAACCTGGCTGTTGTTTATTTATTAATAAATTCTTTCATTTTATTTTATTTTTTAAAGGATATAAATAGTGTTGTTTTATAATTATTAACTAAACTTTTTAAAATTTATTGTTATTTTCTATTTAAAACAACAGAAAATAATTGTAAACTATATACGTAACTGGTATTTGAAAACAAAATTTTCTCCAAATCAGCATCAGAAAAAAAAAAAAAAAAAAAAAAAAAAAAAAATCGCGCCAATGTGGTGCGTATATGTCATGTATACATTTTTTTCACTATACTACAGTATTTAAACATGCTGTATAAATGACGATTATTGTTTTTTCCAAACATGTTTGGCACAGATATTATATTCACACTGAGGTATCTGACTATCGCCAAAACGGCGTTATTTTGCCTGATATGGTAACCCAGCAATAGTTGTTTATGTATTAATAAATTGTTTATTTACTTTCAGTTTCTTTTTAGAAGTTCTATAAATTGTTTTGTGCTATAGTAACTTTTTTTATTTATTAATATTTTCGTTTTAAAATAAAGAAAATAATTTTTAAAAATGCACATTTCTTCGCTATTCTAAAACGAGGATTTTGCCGCATTGGTATTGGAAGGAAATCTTGCAAATCCGGGTTTGTGCCGCAGTTTTTTGTGAAATATGATATTTTCAAATGTAAATTGAGTGCTACTTAATTAACACGTAGGCCAGTTTCGCCAAACTATTCAAATTTACTTAAATTCATTTTAAATAACGAAAAAACAATAAACATAAATAAAAAATACAAATTAAAAGTCGAATTAAAAAGCACTTATGACGTAAAAAAATACGTGTATCACGTGTAATATCAATTGCTATCAGGGTTCGATTTAAGCGGTATCGCATCGCAATTTGTGATTCAAATTTAACTAAAATGCGATTCATGAAATGCATTAAATAGCAATCATTGCGATGCATATTTCCCACATCCTTTGTTATGTCATGTACACTTAAAGTTAAAATTTAAAGATGTTTTTACACGACATACGTTGTGTTTTCACTCCCCCCGAATGTTTATTTATAATGAAAGTACAGCAAGACGCCAATGCTGGGCGCAGTTTTCCCAGTAAACACATGATTTGTTCCCACCCTGACGCTATGATTGATTACTCAATCACTGTTACTCGCTAATCACGGCGTTTGCTCATAGAAGTTTGATGTGCGTGTTGTAGTGGTTCTAAAATGAACACTCACTGTTACGATACTTTTACTTTATTTATGCATTTTTATTCTTTGTATAATTTTATTTACTTTCATTTATGCTTTTGGTTAAATATTGCTTTTTTAAAAAAACATTCTTTTGTAAATTTTCAAGATTTAAAAGTTACGTTAGCTATTTTTAACTTGTTATACAAAAGTGTTTAACTGCTATTCAAAACTGACTTTGTATAGCAGTTACTGCTATGCAACTTTCTTTTTCTAAATCGACCCCTGATTGCTATCATATTACGATCATCAATTATTGACATTTGTTCCTACAATTTGCTATTGATATTTTTCTCGACAGAATAATCAAGTAGTACCGTACATTGTACAAACTCCAGCTAATATTACAAAAATAGAGCTAAATAAATAAATATAGGTGCATATGCACACACCCATGTTGTAAGAAAGAGGCACAAATGTCATATATGCACCACGTTGGGGTAATACATTTCTGGCGCCACTTTAACGGAAACTCCGTTTTCAAATGACAGATACATTTCTATTTTCTATTTTAATTTTCTATGTATAGAGCATAACATTTTGTATCATTTTAAAATGCAAATGAATGTAAATAAATAGTTCATTAATAAATTAAAAACAAAGCTGGATTACCATAAGAGGCATAAAATGTTCATTTTGTTTCAATCACGCCAACGTGATGCGTATATGACATCTGTATCAAAAAATGAATTTCACACATTCAAAAAACATTCACCTTATTTTTCTAAGGAAAACTTTATTTAACTTTATTTATTCTGCTGCATTCCAAAAACGGAACACTGTAATAGATTTGTCAAGAGCAGATGTACGTTGCGAAATATAATATTGATAGAGGATGTATTAAGGTTTCCACAGATACCTATATCCTCAAGTTGAGAGGTTTAGAGTTCAAAAACTATCAAATGAAAATGAATCACTTGAAAATTGTTTAAATTCAATGCTCAATCTCTGCGATCATAATGCTCGCTATTTTAGAAGTATGGTGAATAGACAATATTTAAATTGCTCTTTTCATAATTGCCTCATTTATCTATCAAATTCTACAATAAATGGTCAACTGAAATATTTTTTTTCTTAAAAGCCCGAATTTTATCGAATGCATAAGCTGATACAACAACCTACTATTTTATTATTATTTTAATATATTTTGGCGTCAACGGGTCTTGATTCCATTGTTGTTGTTTTTATTTTTGGCTCAGTTTTGTTTTTTCTAGCTCACTGAGTTTTGCACTGACGAAGAATCTCGACAATAGATTCGAAACAGCTGTTTTCTAACTTTTAATTCATTTTTGGTGCATTTATAATCGTTGGTTTTCTATCTTTAAATACAATGGCGTTTTGTATGATTTTCAGAAATGTGAAAGAGCATTCGAGGTGAAGTTGCTTTAAAAAACACAATCATATTCAATATTTTGTTCGATTCATGTTTTGTTTTGAAAAATAGACCAGCGCAGCGGGCTTAGCCTGCTAGTTTAAAATAAGTTGTAAGGATTTAGAGTAATGCAATGCAAAAAATTAAATGATTTATTTAAATATGCAGTTGCTGTACTTTATTTTATTATTATTATTATTATTATTATTATTATTATTATTGAAAAGTCCCTGTTAGTTGAGCATTGAAATGCAGGAAGTTCACCCGTTAAATTCTGTTTAAAAAAATGGTGAAAAAGTAAAGTGTTCCTTTGACATTTTATCTAATCATATGCAAATATTTAGGTAATAATCCATTAGTATGCCTTCAAACTTAACACAATGCTCAAAATCTTAAATTACTTCACATATTTCCTAATTATAATGGTATAATTTTGCAAGAGGAAAGAAAACATTTTGTTTTATTTTATTTTATACATCCGCTATGTTGCGGCATGAAGTAATTATTTAATTTCTTGTTTAAAGGGTCCTGTAAAACTTCCTCTCTTATTGTACTTTTGAAACATTTTATTATTGATTTCAAAAATAACTATATTTACAAATGTGATCAATAATTTATACACCACGCTCACATACGAAAACTAGTCTCTAGGGACCAACGTAATATTTGCCCATCATGGATATGCATAGTATAAAATATGAAATTAAATTATTGGTAAACTATCTATAACATGCATTGCATTTCGAAAATAAAAGTTAAACGTATATTTAAATACTTTAATGCATAGTAATGCTCTATATCTGAATTGCGGGTACTTTTTGATTATCCCATCGAACGATTATATAAATTGCCTGCTCGTAAATTATACCAATTGGCATAGTGTTTATTTTAAATACGGAAATAGCAAATAAATTAGTACAGGAATAAAGAAAAGAGAAACAAAACGTCCAATTAAAAATCACTCGGTGACATACAAACTGGTGTAACGTGTTTAATGTCACGTGAAGTTGACATTTACGATAACTCATTATTGACATTTATCTTATTTTCGGTCGATGGAATAATAAAAAAATTAAAGAAACATCCGTATAACTGCAAACATTATAAACCTATTAACTAACAATTAACAGCATCAGATGAAGTATCTCATTTCCAATAATATATTTATTTGAACTGAATTTTGAATAAAATACAGGGCCACGAAGAATCGAAAATTTGGGAAAATAGGATTACAAATATCTCGACGACTAATTATCTGACAGACTTCATTTTAATGCAAATTTTATGTATTTTTTAATTGTTTTCTACTGCTATTACTTAAAATAGAAAAAAAAATAAATTTTTTATATATCTTTCATAAGAACGAATATTCCGAAAAAAATAGTTCCGAATAATGGATGTTACTGATATTCGACAGAATTTTTCCAATTATTATATATTAAGTACACACCAAATTTTTCGGAAAATAGAGCGTTTACAAACAGACAAACAGACAGATGGATGGTATTTTTTTTCTAAAAGTATGTTTTTCGGAATCTCTAATGACTGAAACGTGCAAATTCACGAAAAAAAAAAGTTCGAAATTTAAAACGATTTCGAGATTTATCCTATACAACGTATGATGGGTAAGTGACGAATATACCGGAGTTCTGAATTGATATATAGATTTGGTATGCACGTTTAAACTATCGCACAGATGCGTAGCGACATTCTATATGACTCTAAAGTCCTTCAACTACGTATTGTTAATTTTTTTACATCATTGTTAAAGTTTTTGTTTTGTTTCATTACATTTAACTATAAAAAAATCCTCTTAATATCTTTTTTTTTCTCGCAAAATTTGCAAATTTTACACATCTACCATAGAAAAAGTTAAATAAATATATTTTTATAAAGTTTATAAAATTTCATCAGCATAAAAGTAAACTGAATTTCAAGAAAAAAAAATCGCATTAGAAAAGTTAGCGTTATTTTTTTTTCCTTCGAAAAGTTTTTCAAGAAATAAGTATGCTTGAAATTTTTTTTAAACTTTTTTAAAGAGAAATAAATGAAAAGAAAAACTGGAGCTAATAACAGTGTTCAATTTAGTTGTCTTTACTGTCACAACAGTTTTCCTTTTCCTTTTTTTCTTTTTCATTTTTTTTTCTTTGAAGCACTTGAAATTTCGATTTAGAATAACTTGTGAAAACTTTTTCTTCTACCCTGGGAAGATTTGAAGGACTTTGAAATAATGATAAACTTCAGATGAAACTGTGCGCTAAAAAATAGTTACTAAATAGCAGATACTTTTTTTTCTAATTTGTTGTTAATGAAATAAATTTAGACCTATGTGGGTGTTTAGCTTTAACTGCAAGTAGGCATTAATTTACAGAATTAACATTTAGATAAATTCACCAGTAAATGTGAAATACAAGCATTTATATACGAAATAATAATGATTGAATTTATGTTTTATGTGATAAATCTTTAAGCAGTTTAATTTTGACTATTGGTTTCTTTTTTTAAAAAAATTAACCTTTAATTTAACATAAATATTTTTTAAAACGTTATTTAAAATGTGAAATTTTTAAAAATGTTATTTCTAATATAACTTTTTATTATATATATGTATATTTAAATTTATTTCTTTTTCATATATTTTTGAAACTAACTCTTTCTTGTAATTCCCAAAAGGATATAAAAAACTTTAGCTATTCAATTGATTTTGCTTTGATACTTTTTATCATTTCTTTATAATATTTTCAAAATTCTTGCTGAAATTTAAAATGAAATATTTTGTTTCTGTTTCTATATGGCGGTATCAAAGAAATTATGTTGTTTGAATTGTTCCAATGATTTTTTTTTCCTTGAACACTTTGGGTTTTTATTATGTAAGAACTTCAATTTTGTTTTTAAATGTGACATACTTAACAGCCATTTATCGAAAAAATTACTTTTTTCCCCTTATAGAAAGAAACACTGTCGTAAAAAATTCCTGTTTCTCGTGAAAAGTTTGTTTCCCTTCTCTTCGGATTAAAAATTCACAGTTAAATGGGCCCTTACATGAAAAACATTACATTTTGAATGTAAAAATTTGAATAAAAATTTAAATAGAAAAATTATATATAAATATTTAACGTTAATCTCAAAAATTTAAATAGAAAAAAATATATATATGTTACAGGCCAAACCCGATTTTAGGCCAAACTAGATTGGCCTAGGCCAGACTAGTCTATCCTAACGCCCATCGGATAAACTAGTTTTTCCTAGGCCAAACTAGTCTATCCTAACGCCCATCGGATAGACTAGTTTTTCCTAGGCCAAACTAGTCTATCCGAACGCCCTTCAGATAAACTAGTTTTTCCTAGGCCAAACTAGTCTATCCGAACGCCCATCGGATAGACTAGATTTTCCTAGACCAAACTAGTTTGGCCTAACGGTCATTAGGAAAAACTACTTTAGCCTGCTATTCATTAGTTTGAACTAGTTTATCCTAGGCCGATCTAGATTGTCCTAGACCAATTCAATTTGGCGTGATTTTTTTTTAAATCTAAAGAACGCCACGGCGCCAACTTTCTAGTTTCGATCTAATTTATCCTAGGACTATGCAATTTGATGCAATTTTATCTTACAGACTATCAAAGCCTGAGAGCTAATGTGCTCGCAGACTCTGTTAGAGTGCATGTAACCCTGTACATATGTATGTACGTATGTACGTACGTAGTGTAATAATTCATGATAGAAATATCCGATTTGCTTCAAATTTTGGACATAGAGTTATCCTGATAACGAACTTCCCTGATTAGTTTCAGGAGTTCATTGGATAAGAATAAGGGAAGGGCAACAAAAGGCTAATCCGCACCCCCTCCCCTCCTTAATTTAGATAAGTCAGTTTTTCAGGCAAAAGTATCAGATTTTATTAAAAGTTTAGGTATAAGATCATTTTGATTAGGCACCTCAATGACTAGTTGTGGGTGTTCTGTGTTTGCGTATAAAGAAAGGAGGAATGGGGATAACCCCTTAATTTATGTTAATGGGTTTTTCACGGAAAATTTACCGATTTGTTTGAATTTTTTTACGTAGATTCATTCTGATAAGGCGTTTACCTGATTCATTTGGGGGGGGGGGGTTCAGAGGTTAAATATAAAGGAAGTACGGATTATTTTTTCAATCGGATAAAAATTTTTGGTCTTATGAAAAGATTTTTAATTCGTAATAGACATTGGTTTTTCCACACATCACTTCACACGAAATTGTTCATATTAAAAAACTAAATATCCGACCCCTTCTAAAAATAAGAAAAAGTTTAAATAAAGCATGACACCTAAAATGTAGTATTGGGGGGAGGGGTAGAGTAAGGGGACGCTTGAATTTTTTTAAAAAGCTCAGCATTTTAACGTTTTATCTGCTAATTAAATATTACCCTTATTTGAAACTTTTAGAAACATAATAAAACATGATGTTAAATATTTAAGAAAAATGATTCCGCATCAAATTTCGTGCATTTGTTCTTCAGTTACAGCTCCTACAAAATTTATGGCACAGGCAGTCAGACAGAGTCACAAACTCACAATTTGCAGAACATGTTTTTTGGAATCTAGGACCCCTAAACGTGTAAATGCGTCAAAAACCGGAATTAAAAAATTTTCACGAATCAAACACTTATTGTAATGACAGAAGAAAGTAAAATAAATAAAAGAATGATTTTTAAATGAACTTCGCTTATTTCAATAGATGTGTTTGAGACGATCAGATTCGCTTGAAATATTTTAAATTTGAGCTTAAACTTGATTAATTTTTGAGAAATTTAATTTGAGTTTGAAATAATTATTTTCTTTGTGAGCGTGCCAAACAATGATTGGCATTAATAACAGCACGTCAAATTGAATTGTCCTAGGATAAACTAGATTGCTCCAGGATAATTTAAATTGGACTAGGCTAAACCAGAATATTGGCGCAGAAGCGGTCTTTGGGATCAATAAAAACCCGCCAAATTCAACTGGCCTAGGACAATCTAGATCGGCCTAGGATAAACTAGTTTAAACCAATGAATAGCAGGCTAAACTAGTTTATCCTAAAGACCGTTCGGCCAAGCTAGTTTGGCCTAGGAAAATCTAGTCTATCCGATGGGCGTTCGGATAGACTAGTTTGGCCTAGGAAACACTAGTTTATCCGATGGGCGTTAGGATAGACTAGTTTGGCCTAGGAAAAACTAGTTTATCCGGTGGGCGTTAGGATACACTAGTTTGGCCTAGGAAAAACTAGTTTATCCGATGGGCGTTAGGATAGACTAGTATGGCCTAGGCCAATCTAGTTTGGCCTAAAATCGGGTTTGTCCTGTAACATATATAAATATTTAACGTTAATCTCCAACAATTTTAGAGTCTACACCGGACCTTTGAGGTCTGGTGATTCTGTCCCACTTAGGCAATAAATAAAATAAATAAATAAATCTCCAACAATTTTAGGTGCGTTCGTAATTATATAAATACGTAGCAACTACAATCGTCGTTCAGACCAACGCAAAAACTACCCAACCGAATCGTTTAAAATTTAAAATATATTATTGTTGCATAATTTTTGTAGATTTCAAATTGTTTCATTTTGTTGTTTTCAAATTTTATGAAAATCGCATGTATATTTTAATTACTAGGTCAGTCAAAAGAATTCTGTTACATTACGGCCAATAGGAAAAAAACTTCAAATGGATTTATTATGTTATAATCTTTTAAATATAACAAAATTGTTATGCGTCTATGTAGTATATATTGAGATACAAATTTTGTACAATCTGTGGTGCAAAAAATATTTGTTATTGATTTCTAGGGCCGCATAAAAGTATTTCATAAAATAATGGTATACGGAGAAACATGTTTGATGCGCGTTTTAATTGTATTAAAATTTTTCACATTTTATGAAATTCATATACGTTGTAAAGGTTTATTACAAGTTACTTCCTATATAATAGAAAACAGCTTATTTTTACAGGGACACCAAAATAATTCGGATACTATACTGTATACTATTACAGCAAAATCTGAATATTTTTGAAACTTCATTTCAGTACGAACGCACCTCATTTTAAACGCATGACATACAATTTCCGACTTGATTAAGATTTTACATATATGATCGACAAGTGTTGATATTGTGCATAAATTTGCTGCAGATTAAGTGGGTAATTTCCTTTATAATAATGAATTTTCTTAATAATGGATATTGGACCCAGCTATAGAGAATTCAAATACGCAATATTTTAATTTATAATGTCAGGTTTATTACACGGAACTACTAAGAAAGAGGAACTGACATATCCTTAAAACAGTGAAGCTTTAACTGTTACCGGTTTCGCTGAATTTGATTACCGGCGGGCCAAACTCCCACCAGTAAATTTATGAAAACATTTTATTTCAACGCCTCATTAATGGAAAATTTAAGCCAAAAATAATGGGAAAACTAGTATTTGTTTTACTGGTGTAAGTTTACTTTAGCGGTAGTTTCGATATATTGTGACAACAAAGAGAACAAAGATCAATGGTAGTGAAAACATTAACATATCTGTGCAACTGACACCAGTAAAAATAAATAATATTTTTACTATATTTATTAGAAGACTTCCCCAAAAATAGAGATAACACTAGAGCGCCTGAAAGGAGTTGATTCGACTCCAACCATATAATTAAATTTCAATTCGAGCCAGAAATTTTTTCTTGAAATAAGTTAAATTTCAAACATGTAGATTTACTTTAAATAAATCAATTAAATAATTTTGAATAACAATTCTGGTGTGAAATATTATTATGAAACTTCAGTAAAATTTCCGGGCGTTCTAGTGTTAAATTGAATAATTTTTTTATTCGAGTTTATAGGTGGAAGTATTCGCCGTGGTAATTAGAAACTGCGCATTTTATTAAAATACATAGAATGCATCTTGTGACAACCATCTCAGTTACGTCACACGCAACTGGTAGACAGTACACTATATGTCTCCTCCTGTTTATTCATAATTCCACTGTTTTTTACAAGCGGGATTTGAAACTTGATATAATCATCTAAACAAATGTTCTTATATATCCAATAAATACTTATTTTTTATTGCTTTACTAAAGCAAAACAGGGAGATACACATACTTTATGAACATTTCTAGTCCAGTGAGAATACCCCAGAGTTTACTGCAAAAACAATATGCATCTTCACTGTCAACAAGTAAAATTTATAAGGTTTGACTCCAGCTTCTAAATAATTTCAACAGGTCATGAATAATGCTATATTTCGCAAATTACTGTGAAGAATTTGATTGCATCAGAGGATAAAGAAAAAGTTTGAAACAGTAATTTTAACAGAATTTTTGAATCAAAAACATTTGTGTCATATTAAAATGTAATTTGTATATATAAAGATTTTTTCAGAGAGAAATCTATTTCAGAAAAAATAATAAATTTACCATATTCACAAATTCACTGCTGACTCTGTTAGTTAAAATTTGGCATATTACGTGACAGGCGATATAAAAATATACATAAATTCGTAAAAACAGAAATATAATTTTTCAAATAAATAATTTTGAGAAATATATGTTTCTCATGTATTTAAATATGTTGGACCCCTTAGACATAAATAATATGATAATAAGTTAACATAATAAGTTATATAATAATAAGTTATATAATATCTTTCTGGTAAAAAGAACCAATGACTCAGAGTTGTTTTTCTATTTTTAAATACGCATCATCTGCGTATCGCCTAATATATATTTTCATTCAATGGAAGATTCGAAACTTTTTCACGTTAAAATATAACTGCTTAATTATCATTTTTGGGGTTTGGTAATTAAAAAGTAAAACCTCAAACATCATAAGATCACTCTTGTGCCTGTCTCTCTATTAAAGCCATTTTAATCCTAAACTGTAGAATGTAGAATGTTCAAATTGGGGGAAATAATAAAGACTATTGACCTCACATATTTACATATTATTAAACTCTCATAAACATATTTAAATAAGGTGTACATGGGCTTATTAATTTATTTAAATTAACTTTTCTATGTGTATCGTGTGGGATATCGTGTGAACGCTTTCGTAACGCTTGTCGGACGTTCCCTCTTAGCCCGCACAACTTTGAAGAAAGTCCGTAGTAGTTATAGCTGCCACCACCGATATTATTTGGTGATATCGGTCACCCACTGTGAGTATCGTGTAAATGGACACCAACGCTGTCAATTAACTAAATTAACAGTTTATTCTATGTACACAATATAATACACTATTTACATATATAACTCGGATATAGGTGATCCGGTTCTACATTAAATTAAATACAGTAAAAAGTTGGCTGTGTACTGATCAAATTACACCTTCTCCCTCTCACTCTATACACGTTAGATTAACTTTACCGGAGATCAATTTCGAATCTCCCGACACATGGGCTCTAAGCCTACGCTGTTCGACCCGAGCACTATACACAGGAACCTCTGTCAACCTCTGCTCCCACGGTACGAACTCCAGGTACGAACTGATTATATCTCAGCCAAACACTGCCGTTCTCCATTCCTGCAATTCCCCAATGTAAACCCCCCTATTCTTGGAAATCCTTTATTTTCCCTTCTTCAATAGACAACCCAGAAGGCCAAACACTACCCTCGACAATCTTCTTTTCTTTTCACTCACCACCAGTTCATTCAGGCTGTAGACTGAGAAAGAATGCCACCTTGAAATTTCAGTACACAGCCCATACAATACATAAGATATTAAAATAAAAAAAATAACATAAATTCCAGTTCTATAGCAGATATTTTCTCAGAACCTGACAACGCTAAACTCAAAAAAGTTTTTTTGTATTCTATTTCCAGTGATATCATAGAATATAAATTTCAAAAATATGTTCTCCCTCCCATATAATTTTGATTCTAATGAAATTAAAATTATGAAAATAATTTGTAGTAGTAGTAAATGTGAAATTAAAACTTGCAGGGAAACTGTTGCGATTACTCTAGATCGTATAATTTTTGTGAAAAGTGCATTTTTACACACGAATTTCAATTTGCAGCATTCAGAAAATGTATTGAGGCGTGCTAGAGGAACCTATCGTATCAGAAGTATGCGAACAATGTTGATAATGATTTTCGAAATAAAATGCAGGTAATTAGTTGAAATCTTAATTGGCCGCTTCACTGAAAAGAAAAGACCCGTTCGCTAATGCTAATCCTATGGAAGAAATTTATAAAGATATCTCGGTTGCATTTTAATATTTTTAAATGATTCTTTTTGCATTGGATAGTTGAGATTGATCTGAATGCAGACCGTTTTTTTACTTTTTTGATTTCGTTTACAGATATTTTTTTACGAGAATGCTTTCATTTTCAGAACCGGTTTGGAAAGCGAAATCACCCACATAAAAAATATTTGTAAACAAAATCGAAAAATTAAAAAACGACCAGCATTCAGATCAATCTCAGCTATCCAATGCAAAAAGAATCATTTAAATATATTAAAATGCAACCGAGATATCTTTATAAATTTCTTCCATAGGATTAGCATTAGCGAACGGGTCTTTTCATTTGAGTGAAGCGGCCCCTTAACACTTAAAGACACGGACGATTTGGACATACATATAATGATTAGGGGCAGCGCACTCTATACACCACCACCTTTTAAAGTCTATATAAAAACTTTTAAAGATATATTTGTGTAGTGCAATACATAGTAGCAGTATAAAAGAAACAAACTTCAAAGTGTTGAAAACGGATTAATTTAATTCAATTATTCGCATGAATTCTATGGATTTCGCATCCAGTATGCATCGAGTAGGTTTTTTAGTACGCTTTCCATTTATTTAAAAGTAAATTAAAAACTATGTGTAAAAACGCATCACGCACGAAGAGCGTCTTGCGACTTTGCGCCTTCCTATGGCAAGGAACATAGCGCAACGTCAAGTTCAAACTTTGAACGAGTATTTTGTATTAGATACACTGTAAAAACAAAAGATTATTACTAAGCTAAATTAAGTTTTATGAAATGTTAAATTGAGTTCAAATATGCACTTATTTTATTTTCAGTACCAAATTAAGTTAATTATAAATAGATAAATATAAGATTAAAAAATGAGTTATGTTAACCTCTTAACGCGCAGTGTTGCTGGGTCGGCAACACCAAAAGTTCCCCCTGTTTTGAGACACGAAAACTCTGTGAATATTTCAAAAACTACTCTAATGGCTACTTTAAATCTTTCTTATGAGTTCTAGATGGCAGCACCTCAGAGATCAAACTCTTCTGTTTTTAAATAATAGGTAAAATGTTTTACTGTAATACGCGCTTCACAGCAATGCTCTTCTCACTGCGCTTATCAATGCTTTACTTATGGGAGGTTACCACTTCGGCAACAGCTGTATAATTAAAACGGTTAGTGCAATCTTTACAAAACAATACCTGTGTACTCCTCTAGGCCTAAATAGATTGCCTAATTTTTTTTTCTTTAAATTCCAACTTTAAAGAGTAGTGCGCCGGAAAGGGTTAAATAGCAATATTCGACATTATTTAGGTTTTATACCTATTTGAACTTTCAGGGTATACCCATTCAAACTTTTTTAGTAAACAGAGCTGTAACCAACCCTATGTTTTGCAGTTTTTAATTTTACAAAGTCTTATTATTCTTTTAGCAATGATTTTTAAAATAATACAGTTAACTCCTTCACGATGAGAGCATTTTGCGTAATTTTTAATATTTAACCACCGGTTTTTGAAATTAGAAGATTTTCTATAGATGAATCACGAAAATATCCCGTTTAAGTATTCTAAACTTTACGTGTATATTTTTTTTCCGAGCACCTTCGTCGTGCCAAGCCCAAGCTCGCACTCTGATTAGTTGTTGCTCTCGGTAGTGTTTTCATGTAACTTGGCGATAATCATACTGGGCGTAGCGATAGATGCTTCCGTCGAGGAGTTTGATTTCCTTCCGAGCCGAGTACAAAGTAACTTTTCCCGTTTATTAATAGGTAATGCCGTAATAAGTAGAGCATTAGCCATTTTATAAAATAACACAAGATAATAATACACAAGAGCACAAGACCATGAGGATAAGAATGAAGGAAGAATAAGAATGAGTAGGTTAGCTTTTAGGTTTACTCATTCACTTACGAGCGAAGTATTTTTTGCCAAGTATGGTTATCGCCAAGTTACGTGAAAACAGCGCCGAGAGCAACAACCAATCAGAGTGAGAGCTTGGGCTTGGAACGACGAAGGTGCTCGGAAAAAAAAATTTCGCAAACTTTACAGTAAAAAATAACTTGTAAGAATATTGAAGGATTCATAAAATTTTAAGTGACACATATAGCATTAGCGTCTCCAAGAGTTTGATGATCATATATGTATTGTACGGAATTAATTTCAGGAGGTTTAATTTATTAAAAAGAAAGTTGCTTAATATATATTTGAAATGAATTGCATGGCAAAATTTCAGTTTTTTAATTATTATTTATTTCAATTGAAATCATTTCGCGCAATTTAAACTAATTTTAGTTTTTAATATGCGTATATATATTCCTTTATTTCCATTGGAAAAAACATAGAAGCTAAATTTCGTTTTATCTCTGTTTGAAAATAAAGATTATTTGCATTTTTTTTCAAGAAAATTGCTCTACTAAAAGAAGATATTGCTATTTTCCCTTTTCAACGATTTTTCAATTCTCTGATATAAAGATTCTGTTTATAATGCTCCCTGTTCCCAAGAAATCTAAATTTGCACAGTATTGGTAAGGATCAATTGATGTTTATATATGCATATATGCATAAGTTATTTAGAATATTTAAATAGTATCGTAATAAAGCAGACAAAAATTTTATAGAAATGACATGTCATAAAGTAAATGTCTCGCAATTTAGACAAAATTAATGTGATATTATACGTCGCAGATTTAAATATACTTCAAATAAATGCTCTCATCTGCATTATATATTCTCAGGTATTTTTTCTATATTAAGTTTTTATTTATTTATTTATTTTGTATTGATAATGCATAAAGGAAATAACCTTCACTTAAATTGATATCTGGAAATGACGATAAAAATGTGTCTGCATATTACTTTAAGAAGAGTGCTTAAGTAATGAAAGAGATCTTTTATTCTTTCTTGACAATGAACATTTAGTAAAGAAAAAGGTCATTTTCTTAGTTGACAAAATCTTCTTAAGAAAAATCGATTTGTATTAATGCTACATTTATAATGTATCTAAAGTAAATATATTAAAAGTTGTATAAATGATTGTTCTTTGGGTAATGATTTCGTTTAAGTATATGCTCTACTCAGAATTACAATGTTTTCTTTCTTTTTTTTAGTTTAAGAATTAAAGGTATTTCAGTTCAATCATTTCCTTTATATTGCAGACATTTTTAA
This sequence comes from Maratus speculifer, assembly GCA_964019185.1. NCBI lineage: Eukaryota > Metazoa > Arthropoda > Arachnida > Araneae > Salticidae > Maratus > Maratus speculifer. Next base: position 151,881,059 of record OZ025302.1, read on the forward strand.
TTCTTTTCTATATATAAGATTATTTGTTTCATTTTTTGTCACAGATTATACTGATGAAACATACAGAAAAATCTTCATTTAAATAATACTTCTATAAAAGTTATAGTCCATGTTTTCATGGTTTCTCCTCAATAGTGTATGCAAAATTAGAGTGTTTTCTTATCTGCATTGTTCTTATCTTATCTGTTTTCTTATCGGTCATCTGCATTGTATATTCTCAGGTATTTTTTCTATATTAAGTTTTTATTTATTTATTTATTTTGTATTGATAATGCATAAAGGAAATAACCTTCACTTAAATTGATATCTGGAAATGACGATAAAAATGTATCTGCATATTACTTTAAGAAGAGTGCTTAACTAATAAAATAGATCTTTTATTCTTTCTTGACAATGAACATTTAGTAAAGAAAAAGGTCATTTTCTTATTTGACAAAATCTTCTTAAGAAAAATCAATTTGTATTAATGCTATATTTATAATGTATCAATTGTAAATATATTAAATGTTGTATAAATGACTGTTCTTTGGTTAATGATTTCGTTTAAGTAATTGCTCTACTCAGAATTACAATGTTTTCTTTCTTCTTTTTTTTTGGTTTAAGAATTAAAGGTATTTCAGTTGAATCATTTCCTTTATATCGCAGACATTTTTAATTCTTTTCTATATATAAGATTATTTGTTTCATTTTTTGTCACAGATTGTACTGATGAAACATACAGAAAAAATCTTCATTTAAATAATATTTTTATAAAAGTTATAGTCCATGTTTTCATTGTTTCTCTTCAATAGCGTATACAAAATTACAGTGTTTTCTTATTAGCTTAAGATTTTAAAGTGAATAAAAACATTTCTTACATTGGATAGACATAAACAAAGAAAACTTCATTTTATTTTTTTATTTTTTATTTTTTCAAAATGAATATAAAAGTGCATTAGCAATATTTCAAGAAATTGATTTACCAAAAAAAAGAAGTTTGAATTTTTAATTCTCAATAAAATTATCGCAAAAAGATATATCTATTTTCTTATTAAATGGACCTATTTATTATTTCCAGTCAGAAACATTCCTGAGTATAGCATTTGTAAGCAACAATTAAACATATATAGACATAAATATAAATTACAGTGAAAATTTCACTTAACAAAGTCTTATGATTACAAATAAACATTTCTTTGTAAAGAAAATTTTTTTAAGAGAAATGAACTTAAATTTGTTTAATAAAATTCGCATTCATAAAATGAAGAAAACCCATACAATTAAAGTGTCGGAAAAATGTATTTTAATTCGAGCAGTAACTTTTTTATGCGAAGTTTACATATGAGAAAAATTTAACAAGAATCTATCTATTTTTTTTTTAAGTAACTTACGCTGTCACCGCCACTTACAATGCCTTTTTTGTGATCTAAGGTATTTTTTCGCTAATATTAAGAAAATTACTGCACACAAAAATAGGAAAATTGGTGGTATTATAGAGAAATATTTAATAATGTTTAATAACCGTGGTTCAAAAAATACCTTCAGTCAAAGACTCTTTGCATTTCATTGTTTAATTGATCTTCTTTAATCAATCATATAAATGGCCAATAGATGTTTAAAAGTAGCAGATTCTACCTTAAAATTCCCATTCAAAGGGAAATGAATGGTAACCCGTTTACGGGGATGCCGTTTTTTCTTTTAAAAAATATAGTTCAGTGTTTCGGAATGTTTTAATAGCCGGCCAATTTAGCGTGTCTTTAAAGTTTGTGACGAGTAAACGGGAGTTGACGAGCGTAACTGGTAGAAGATAGAGCCCCCTAGTAATGAAATAAAAACTAGATTAAAAAATATTTAAAAAAAAACTAGGCAAAAAATATAGATAAAAAAACTAAAGCGTCATTTTTTTGTTTAATAGATCTGTACAGTATTTCCAGTCCTCGAAAGAAATATTTCTGTATATAGCATTGGTAAGCACCAATTAAACATACATAAACATAAATATAGATATAAATTACAGCGAAAGTTCAATGTAACGCAGTCTTGTCGTTACAGTTAAAAATTTGTTTATGAAGAAAATTTTTTAATGGAAATCAACTTAAATGCATAAATTTGTTAAACAAAATTCACATTCATAAAATGAAAAACGCATGCAATTAGAATATTGGGAATCGATATTTTAAATCAGGCAGCAACTTTTTTATACAAAATATGCATGTGAAAATATTTAACTAGAATAATGTAAAAAAAGCACGCAATAAATTTAGATAAGCAAAAACAAAAGCGTTGTGTATGTATTTTCTTGTTTTCTCTGTGTATCAAATCCTTAAGAAAGACCCGAACCCCATTTTCGGCCCAAAATCATCAAAAGTTCAAAAATTTGTTTATCTCAGAAAACATTAAAATACATATTTGTGAATATACATGCAAAATTTCAGAACTCGGGGACACTTGGAACAAGTAGCAAATGAGCTTTTTTAATTGTAGTCACTAGAGTTTAAAGGACTAACGGCCATTTTAAAATGTGTTTTTCTGAAAATGACTTTTTTTCATATTTTGCCTAAGTTCAAAGTACTAAGGCTCAGTGGTAAAATGATTTAGAAACAAAGTGTTTATGTTTTTAGAATCTTTAAAAAATTTGTAACAAAAGTAAGGAGAGATATATTTTTACACTATTTGTGAAAATTTTACATAAAGTGGTAAACATGAAAATTATAACGAATTTAAGGAAATTTACTATGCGTAATTTCTTTCTTTTTTTTAGCTGATTAAAATAGAAAATTAAAAATATCTCTCCCTAGGTCGTTTCCATATCCTATAACACTATTTAAGAAATTTTAGTAATACCAAAATATTGAAAATTCAATGAGGAGTAGTAATTTAAAAAGTGTATTTTTCGACAAAAAAAATCCTAAAAATCCCCATAAAAATATATTTTTTAATAAAAAGTGAATTTTTTTGCTAATTATTCCTTAAAAAAAAGATTCTTAAATAGTACACTAAAATTCATTACTTTAAAATCAATAATAAAAATTTGGGGTTTTTCTTACGGGTCTCCCTTAAGAGGACACAGTACCTTTATAATTATCGCTTCAATTTTGAATAATACTGTAATATATGTAGTATCGCAGTACTCAGTAATAAAAATTAAATAAAATTTTTAAAAAATCTTCTAGAACAACCTTTTTTACTAAAATTTAATTTTCATAAAAAAATAACATTAAAAAAATATTTACTATTTTTATAAATATGAATATTTTGGCTTTGATTTTTTTTCCACATTCATTAGAAAATTCTACATAAAACTGAGCATCGAGTTTTAAATATATGGGATTTTACATTTAAGACGATTTTTTTTCTCTCATGTACCTCAAAAAATGAAGGAAATTCAACACTCTCAATTTGAATATATATACGTATTTTTTAAATAACTAGAAACCTGACTGTTAAATCCATGCACAAAAATTTTAAGTACTCCATGGAGAGCAAGTAAAAAGGAAAAAAATTAAAATTTCTAACTAAATTAGCAAAAAAACTTTAGTGCTTTTCGAACAAGCAAGTTATACAAATTTGAACAGGGAGAAAAATCAAAATAAAGTTTTAATTTGTAAGTGTAATTGCGCTGGATCTGTTAACAAAATTCACAATATCTGGCGAGTTAATTGTCTTATAGATAAAACTGAGGAATCAAAATATTCACAATTTAAAAACCTTTCAGTTATTATTAAAAAAAGAAAATCGATATTTTGAACAATTTCAAGGTACTGTCTCCACTTAACTTAGAAAAAATCTGTAATATTATTCAGTTGAATTTTTTTTTTTCATAAAAAACGCACTGCTCATAAAAATGTTCGCACCATTGTAAGTAAAGTTTGTTCTGCGACATTTTCTTAAAACGAGAATCTCTTGTTATTCTTCTTATTTGAATCCCATCTTATCGAAAGCTTTAGCTTTTCTTCTTTTGAAGATTTTAAAACTTCTTCTGCATTCTCATCTTTATATTCACTGTAGTCTCTTCTCTACACTACTGCAAATTCTCAAATACAAAAATGAAAACATTTCGGAACACGTTTTATCCCCAAATTCACCACACATTAATGTGTTGTGAAGCGTTGTTTGCGTTGTGATTGTGTTCTTAAGAAATGTATTCTGCAAAAATGTTGATCATTAAAGGCCCAGATTATGACTAATTGGGCCTTTGGCCAAAGATAAATTAGATGACCCCGTTTCGTATCATTGCAACGTTATTCAAATAGAGCTGGTTGTTGCTCATATGTGCATGTGATGCATAAGCATATTTTCACACCTTAGATATAAACAGAAGAAAATTCTTAGCTCCGTCAGTTCTAAATTAAGTAATCCTTAATCCTTAACTCATAAAAGTACCGTTTTTCTTTAGTACAGAACAAAACTATTTTATATGACTTTAGCAATTTGCTACATTACTTTGCTACATTACTAGGTGAAAAGGTACGAAATGCCCTAACTACCACACCGGCTGAAATTTGAATATGCCGCTTTGGAATAAAGTAGTGAGACATCGAGTGATGCGATTGTAGTATCCAGCGTGGTTGTGAACATGCGTAAGCACTTGTGCTTGAAGGGGGAGAGAAGCAGACAACAAGTGAGTTCCGTCCAATTGACGTGGCAGTGCCTGTGAGGCCATCATGGCTTTCCCGTTGCAAAATCCGATGATTAAACAGCAGCGAGGTGTCTGACCAAATTCTGACGCAGTGAGAAATCTGATAACACCTCAATGCTCTTTAAACATACGATTTTGCAATGGGAAAGCCATGATGGCCTCACAGGCACTGCCGCGTCAATTGGACGGAACTCACTTGCTGTCTGCTTCGCTCCCCCTTCATGCACAAGCGCCTACGCATGTTCACAACTACGCTGGATAGTGCAATCGCATCACTCGATGTCTCACTACTTTATTCCAAATCAGCATATTCAAATTTCAACCTGTGTGGAAGTCAGGGCGTTTTGTACCTTTTCATTCGATCGCCCCTAGTACATTAAGATGAATTTAATAACTTCAACACATGGAAGAGTTGGAATTAGAAAAAGAAAAAAATATATTTTATAATCTAATATATGGATTTGGGGTCCCCTTTAGGTCTGGGTCCGTGGGCAAATTCCCGATTTACCAATGCATTAATAAGGGTCTGGTTCTCTAGAAAAATTTCTCAATATGTTGCAAAAGTATTGCTATCTAGATATGTGTTCCAAAAAAGAGTTGTTAATTGTGTTTAAATAGTGCCGTAAATAGTATTGAAGAAAAGAGTTTCTTAAAATAGTGCTCTGCTGCATAATACTTGGTCCCCAAATTAACGACAAATTGTAAACGCCCTACAATTTAGGACACTATAAAACAACCCATGTGAAACACTTTATATATAAATATTTTCAACATGGTACCTTTAAAATTACACATTTTTAAAAAAGAATGTTTTGAAATATGTTTTGAAAACACATTTTCTCCTCTTGTATTTTTTTAACAACACTTTTGCACAATCTTTTTATTTCGTACAACACATTCACAGCGCAATCGAAAACGATTTTTGTTAAAAGTGTTGTTTTTTGTGTTCAGTTACTATTGCAAAAATGTTTCACCAGTCATTTTCAACATAATGTCAAGTCCATTACCCAATGTGAAGTCTGTCACCGCACGTTTTTTAATGATTATCATTTTTTCACCATTCTACTTTTATTTTTTATTCAACAAAGAAACAAACATGCAATTTCTTTAAAATTTAATAATTTACATGAATATATACTACAATTATTAGAAAAAATTCTTGTGTAATTTCTGTGTGATCAAAATCGTGTGGCTAAAAGAGTCTCTCTCATTTCAATTATTGACAAATATCATGTTTTGAAATTTATGGCCATAAGTCACTTCAAAGTAAGTTGATTTTAGGAAATTTAATAAATTTAAAGCTGAGTATTTTCAGTGATTTTGTATGGTAATGGACGTGACAATTTGCCTTACAAGTTAACTTTAAATAGCATTTACATATTTATAGGGCAAAGTGCACAGCCAATTTTTTTTCATGTATCTTAAACATTTACTTTAACACATGTCTCCATTTTTAAAATAAATTATTAAGTTTGAAAAATAAAAATAAAATTCTGAAATGCAAGCGAATGGTGAAAATAGCCCTCACGCATTTGCAGTGTATATTTAAATATACTTTGCAATATGTCATCGTCAGTAGAATATTCAGTTGTAATAAGTGGTTATACATTCATTTGTAATCACTACTATTAACTTCTTTACATAGAAATTCACATACATAGAAGTTCTTTACATAGAAGTTTACATAGTTTTCGTAATATAAAAATTAATTTGCATGTTAATGGGGTTCAAAATCAAGGTTCAGCAGAAAATTTCGTTAAAATTTCGTTAAATAGGAACTTGGTTAAACGGAAATTCCACTGTATTTTCAACAGTATAATCATATAGAAATTCAACAGGAAAATATTGGTGCAAAAAATGATTGTTCTTTCTGACTAAACTTGACTAATTCGTTAACTTCAAAACTTACTTTCTCAAATAAATGTTTTCGTATTTGACCCAGCTTTAAAAATGTTTCATTTAAATCAATTATTTTACATTGTATATTTTATGACATTTTTTTCTCTATATATAAGATAATTTGTCTCTTTTTTGTTCACGATCATATTGAACAAATATAAACAAAGAAAAACAAAAAAAGAAAAAACCTTTCAAATTCTGTCTGTAAATGAAAAAAATTATGTACTTCCGCACCCTGCTACAAAAAAGATTATTCTTTCTTTTAAAATGATCTTCTAGCGGTGAGAATATATATTTTATTTCCTAATGACTTAATTTGTTATCTCCATGTTTTGTCATAATTATAAATTTGAATAGCATTGATAAGAACCAATTTAGATAAAAAAAATAACTTTAGAATTCTTTTCAGTCTTTGAAATAAATTTAAAATAGGACAGGAAAATTTATTATAAAACTGTTAATTGCTTTATTTCACTTTTTATAGCATATAATTTATTGAAAAATATATATATATATACTAATTTGTCTAATTTTGTTCACGATCACATGGAAAAAAACAAAGAAAAAATATTTTAAATTCTATAAAAAGAAAAAAAATTACTTTCGCATCATACTACAAAAAGATTTCTGCACTAAAGAGTAGACATATTCTTCCTTTCAAAAAGAGCTTTTAGCGATGAATATATTTATTATACTTCCTAATGGCTTAATTTGTTATCTCCAGATTTTGTCATAATTATAGAACTGATTAGTACTGATAAGAACCAATTTAGATAAAAGTAACTTTAGAATTCTTTTGAGTTTTTGGAGTAAATTAAAATAGGGCAGGAAAATTTATTATAAAACTGCTAATTGCTTTACTTCACTTTTTATGGAATATAAATAATTGAAAAATAATGTACAAAAATGTTAAAATAATGCATTTATTATAAATGAAATGAATACTGTTTCTTATTTTTAATATAGAAAATAGTTGATAGCGATTTCTTTTAGATATTTATAAATGTTTTAAAAAGTGTGAAATTTCTTTATGTGTAATGTTATGCATTTGCATATTTCACATTATTCATACTTTGAAGGTAAATGAAGTAAATTTTAGGAACTCTTATCCTAATTCTACTAAAATAAATTTCAATTTTAATGTTCGGTATTTTTGTTTTTGCCATTGACTATATTACAAAAGATAAAAGTTTATATTTTATAAATAATTTTTTATTGAACATGTTTCTGAATTGAAATATTTTTATAATAAAATGATTTTATAAGTAATTTGTAAATATTTAAAAACTTTGAAAAAAGAAACATGTATAGTAATAAATTTTGAAGTTAGTTTAAATTTATCAACTTCGTCAAGCACTTTAAATTATTATGTATTAATCCTTAAATGGGAGCCGGGACGCATTTTCAGAAAGAATCACGTTTTGAGCACCAGCCTTGGCGAGTTTTCGAAAGCGAGAACGTTCAGCTAGCTGCATCGACAAACACAAAATAAACTAAGTTGAAACGTGTCATAAAACATATGATTAATATCATTATATTTTTTACAAGATAATCTTTATTACTGTTTTAAATTAACTTCCCAATTTCTTCGAACATAGCGAGTTAAGGAAATAATATTTTTGAATTGAGGGGGGGAAAGACCTATGTTTATATGTTCTGTGAAATTTCAAGCATTTTTATCTGAAAAAGCTCTTTGTTTTAAACTATGTTTTAATCGTAAACAACGGTGGATACATTTCCTCATATCATAGTCTTTGCTTGATAACATTTACGAAAAAACAAATGAACAATAAGCGCGATCTCTTTGCAAAAGGAAGGGTTGCTATTCGCTAGGCGTTTGATGTCACAAACAAGAAAGGGTGCGTAGCATTGACTTCACATCTGCGCCAATCGTTGTTATGGCGATAAGGTGCCCAAAACGCGACTCTTACTGAAAATGCAACCGGGGCACAAAAAATCTTCATATTTTCTTAAAACGTTGTATTTAATTAAAAATATTTCTATTTTTCGATGTTTAAAATGACATTTAAATCGTGTTTCTCTCGTAATTAGAAGAGGAATTTTTTTTTTCGTTTTGTTTTGTTTTCAAAATCTAGCTTTCAATGGTTGTCTTGGAAATTGTTCTTGTGAAAATGCATTTTCCTTCATGATGGGCTTTTTCACAACTTCTCGGATTTAAATTGTTATAACACAAGAACCGCTAAAGATAAATACTTCAAGCTTTGAACATGTCTTTTTTGATTTATAGACTTGATACTTCTGCATACTCTAAATGCAATTAAAAAAGCAATTAAAAGTATTAAAAAAATAAAATCGATTTTTTGACCAATTTCAAGGTACTATATCCCTTTTACTTTACAAAAATCTGTAACATTTCTGTGTTCAGAATTTATTTTATAAGAGATACACTGTTCATAAAATGTGTCGCTCCCCTAATAGCATGCATGGTCACAGTTACGTCACTGTGAGTCACTTTGGTCACATCACATCTGTGACCAAAATGCCATTTCTGAGTGACGTCACATTGTGACTGAGATGTGACTTTCTTAAAAATCTTTAGAAATTTATAAATACCCTTCAAAACATGTTTTTTGCTTTAAAAAACAAGTTTCTGGCAATTTAAATATCGTCGCTTTTGTCACAGTTTCATCACAGTGTTAATGTCAAATTAGTCACAAATGACACATTTTTCACAAATTTGTCACATTGTGACCACTTTGTGAAACGTCTCAAAAGAGTTCTAAAACGGCCATAACGACTTCACATTTTAGTCACTGTGACTTCACATCGATGTCACGTGACGTCACATCGAAAATCGATGGTCACAAAGTCACAATGTGACTTCACAACGACGTTGCAGTGACGTCACCATGCTTTACGGGTCTATTGTAAGTATCCGAATAATTTCTTCTGCAGCATTTTGTTAAAACGGAAATCCCTTCGTATTTTTCTTAGATGAATCCCATCTAATCAAATGCTTTGAGGTTTACTTCTTTTGAATGTTTTCCAGTTTCTTCTTCATTGTCATCTTCATAACTCACTCGAGTTTTTTCATTACATTTAAATGCACTTTGCAATATGTCATCGTCAGTAGGATATTCAGTTGTAATAAGTTGTTCAGTGTTCAGTTGTGATTAGTTGTAAAAACTTCGTTATAAAGAATATATTTTTCGTAATATAAAGATTAATTTGCAGATTAATTTTGTTCAAAGTCAAGCTTTAGCTGAATATTTCGTTGGAATTTCTTTAAATACTAGCTTAGTTAAAGGGAAATGTCACTGTTTTGTGAATGCTAAAATTATATAAAATTTCACAGAAAAATATAGGCGCAAAAAAATATTGTTCTTTCTGACTGAACTTGATTAATTCGGTAACTTCAATAATTAGTTTGCTTAAATAAACATTTTCATATTTGAACCAACTTTAAAGATGTTTCTATTAAATTCATTATCTTGCATCGCATATTTTATGACATTTTTTCTTTATATACAAGATAACTGCCTGTTTTTGTTTAAGATCATAGTGAACAAATAAAAAAAATAATCTTTTAAATTCTCTCTGAAAATGAAAAAATGATATACTTCCGCACTCTACTACAAAAAGATTATTCTTTCTTTTAAAAGGAGGTTCTAGCGATGAAAATATTTATTTTACTTTCTAATGGCTTAATTTGTTATCTCCAAGTTTTGTCATAAGTATAATTTTGAATAGCATTGATAAGAACCAGTTTAGATAAAAAATAACTTCTGAATTCTTTTGAGTTTTTGAAAGAAATTTAAAATAGGACAGGAAAATTTATTATAAAACTGCTAATAGCTTTACTTCACTTTTTATAGGATATAAATAATTGAAAAATAATGCACTAAAATGTTAAAATCATGCATTTATTATAAATGAAATGAATACTGTTACTTTTTTTAATAAAGAAAGAAGTTGAAATATATTTCATTTAGATATTTTCAAATATGTTAAAAATTGCGAAAATGCTTTATGCGTAATGTTATGCATATTTCACATTATTTAGATTTTGATGGGAAATGCTGTAAAATTTGTGTCATTCTGTTAAATGACTTTGAATTTTAATGTTCGATATTTTTTTTTCTATTTGACTATATTACAAATATTCAAAACTAGTCTTTTGGGGACGCCGTAATACTTATCCATCGTGGATATGCGTAGAATAAAATATGAAAAAAAGACATGTGTAAACTATTTATAAAATATATTACAATTCCAAAAAAATAAAACGTACATTTAAATATTTTAATACATAGCTCTATTACGAAATTGCGGGTACTACTTGGTTATCTCGTCGACCTATTTCTACAAATTATATAAAACGCCAAACTACTCACAAAATTATATAAATCGGCAAAAAATTTATTTTAAATAACAAAAGAAGAAGTAAATTGTAAAAGGTTGAAAATTTTTCTCTTTATTAAAAAAAAGTAACAGTATTCATTTCATGTAAAAAATACAAGTAAAGCTTCGAATTAAAAATCACTTGATGACATAACAAATACATGTAACGTATTTAATATCAACTGAAGATGGCATTTATGACAAGCGTATATTGGCATATAATCTTATAGTTTCGCGATAGTTTTTTGGTTGATCTAATAATCAATTAGTGAAAGAATCATTATTATAACTCCAAAAAATGATAATCATATTAACGAACAGTTTACTGAGTCGTATTAAGCGTCTCATACCGAATTAAAATATATCTTTGATTTGAAGTTTGTATATATTACAGGGTCATGAAAAATCGAAGAGTGTAAAAAAATATGATTACAAATATCTCGGCAACTAAATACTTGATTGACTTCATTCTTTATCCAAAATGTATGTATTTTTAATCTCTTTTAAATTCATTCCTTACAAAAAAAAAAAAAAAAAAAAAAAAAAATCGAAAATTTTTATGTGCCTTTCAGCAGAGCGAGTATTTCTAGAATCCGAAAAATAGTTACGGATAATCGAGGTTACTGATATTCAATAAGATTCTTTTAATTTTTTCATAATGCGAACACACCGAATTTCAAGTCTCTATCTCAATTTGTTCAGGAGATTGAGTGTTTACAGACACACAGACTAATGGACAGCAATTTTTTTCTTGAATATGTTTTTTCTGATTCTCCAGTGTATGAAACGTGTAGGTCAATGAAAAAAATTAAATAAATAAATAAATGAAACGATTGCAAGACATACCCTATACTACGTATCATAAGTAAGTAGTAAAATTTAAAAAAAGAAGCATGTACAACAATTAATATTGAAGTTGGTTTAAATTTATCAACTTCATCAAACACTTATATCTATTATCGTATATTAATCCTTGAAACATAAAAATGAAAAGAAAATTAACATTTGATGAAATTAATTATAACAAATTTACTTTAAATCAAATAACTTCATGAAACTCTATGATAATTTGAGCTATGTAAAATACTTGCCTGAAGATCATATAGTAATTTTTAAAACATTACAAAAAAAGAAGAATATGTTACGTCTAATAAAACCAATGATTAAATTCATATGTTTACAGATATATAAATCAGAATTTTTTCTATCATGCTTTAAAAAAATCTTTCAGAGAGAGTAAATGGAGTAATTATTTCATCTTAAAATCACTTTTCGTTCGTTTTTTAAAAATTCAATTTGATACTTAGTGTGAACTTGTCATTTACATTGGACTAGCCACTCAGTTATTTAGCGTCTCTAGCGTTTTGATTGAGAACGTGATGTAAAACATTTAACTTGTGTGCGCAGCAGATAACTTTATACTTTATTTTACTTTAAGGGAGACCCGTAAAAAAAAAACCCAAAATTTTTATTATTTATTTTAAAGTAATGAATTTTGGTGTGCTATTTAAGAATCTTTTTGTAAGGAATAATTAGCAAAAAACTTCACTTTTTATTAAAAAGTGTATTTCTTATGGGGATTTTTATGATTTTTTTTGTCGAAAAATACACTTTTTAAAATTACTACTCCTCATTCAATTTTCAATATTTTGGTATCACAGAAATTTCTTCAAAAATCACATAAATAGTGTTACAGTATATGGAAAAGACATAGGAAGAGATATTTTTAATTGCTATTTTAATCAACTAAAAAAAGAAAGAAATTACGCGTGGTAAATTTCCTTAAATTCGTTATAATTTTCATGTTTACCAATTTATGTAAACATTTCAGAAACAGGTTGAAAAAATATCTCTCCTTACTTTTGTTGCAAATTTTTTTAAGATTCTAAAAACATAAACACTTTGTTTCTAAATCATTTTACCACTGAGCCTTAGTACGTTGAACTTATGCAAAATATAAAAAAAGTCATTTTCAGGAAAACACATTTTAAAATGGCCGTTAGTCCTTTAAACTCTAGTGACTACAATTAAAAAAGCTCATTTGCTACCTGTTCCAAGTGTCCCCGAGTTCTGAAATTTTGCATGGATATTCTCAAATATGTATTTTATTGTTTTCTGAGGTAAAAATGTTTTTGAACTTTTAATGATTTTTGGCCGAAAATGGGGTTCGGTTCTCCTTTAATTGGTCAGCGGTGTGTTTAGATCTCTTGTGATCTACATTTATAGTCAGATTATTCAACAATTGAAATGTGAATAAAATTATTTTTCAAAGAAGGTATCGGAATCGTAGTACAGAAATCGTAGAATCGGTTGATTTTAGGCATTTTAGCACCAGAAAGTATTGGTCGATATATCTGAAGATAGATATTTTCCCCATTAAATGAGGTAAATTTTACTTTACGAAAATCTGATGAAATGTGCTTAAAAGTCCTTGAAGTGTACGACTCCGGATATATATTTTATAACTTTGTTGATAAACAAATATATGATAAAAAGTTTATTAAATCCAACTGATTTTTTAAATCACCAGATTTTAAAACATTCACCTTTTATAGAAATATTTTAATAATTTTTTTTTTTTATTTTACTTAAGAAAGCTGTTGTAATACAAATAAATGACATTGACATGTTTCGGAAACCTCAAATAAGTTCCATAATCATAATATAAATAAAAATAAAATTTCAAAATATTTCACGATCAATACAAAAGACACCCGACAATGAGATATAAATAACAAAACACACAAAAACACGCGCTCTATTCTAAAAAATTAAAATAAAATGTAGACCATGATCTAAAATGTAAATAAAAATAAAATTTCAAAATATTTCACGGTCAATACAAATGACACGTGACAAAGAGATATAAATAACAAAAAACACACAAAAAAAACGCGCTCTATGGTAAAAAATTAAATTAAAATATAGACCATGATCAAAAAGAATTTCCAACATGGCTCATCCCATTCAAGCTCTCACGAGGAATTTATTCATTAATTCTAACCATAACTTAGGAATAATAAAAGAAACGGTATCATTGCAAACCAGATTTTTACGCATATAAATTTCAACGGACTATCTTATAATAGATTTTCGACAACAATTTGATATGTTTTGATATCTTTGATATATATATAACCTTTCTTAAGTAAAATTAAAATTTTTTATTAAAATATTTATAAATCTATTTAACTATAGATATCATTTAAAAAAGAAGAAATTATAATTATTATCTTAAATACATTAATTCTACTAGTTATTTCTTATTATGTTTCAAATGCTTATGTTATATGAAAGTTGTATTCTAAAACAAGTATTCCAATTTTCTTGACAAGCCCTGTATTTCTGTAAATGGGTACGTATATTATGTATTGGAAAATTTTAGTTTAGCAAGAAAACTCATAAAAGGTTAAAAATTCTCTTTCAGCAATTTATACTAATAGATGGAAACATACTTAAACACATTTGTTAAACCCTGAAGTTTACGCAGTATCATTTTTACAGGCTACTACTTAACTAAAATTTAGCTCAAACCCTCTTGAAACCACTAAAATCACATTTCCAGTAATTATCTTTCATAGACGGTTATACAAGGAGTTATTTGCGTGGCTAGTATATCCTTTTATTCATATTCTTCAAACATTTCTCAGTAAACTATAATGCAGTTCAACGGGAAAATGCATAAATTATTTAAAAATCAAATTTAAGCAATTTACGCACGTCAGCAAGCTTTACGAATTCTTTTGTGCAGCCCTGTATTTTAACTGTAGCTGTGTTATACACAATGTAATGCGCATAAACACAGATAAATTAAAAACCATATAGTATATTTAAAAATACTTCTCCTACCATCATCTCTAATGTACAGTGCTTCAGATAGAATATACTATCTATTACTACAAAAATCTATACATATAATAAAACAGTAGGACCCGGTGTGTCTGTACATTGAAGATAATTGACAAAAATGGAGTCAGGGCGATAAAAGAAAACCAATGAAACACAAAAAAAAATTTTTTGAATTTTTTGTCTGTCTGTCTGTCTGTCTGTCTGTCTGTCTGTCTGTCTGTCTGTTTGTTCGAGGTTATCTTCGTAACTACTGAATGGATTTTTATGCGGTTTTCACTAATGAAGAATGCACACTCCCGGGCAGTGTATAGGCTTTGTTTCATCAAAATCGGACAACAGACAAAAAAGTAACAAAAAGAAACAAAAGAAACTATTAGGTGCGCTGCTCACGTTTTTTAGTACATAACGTTTTTTAGTACATATAAAATCCAATAGATGTCACTGTGCGATTTTAAAACGCGCTATCGTTATGTTTTCGCCAGTCTACTTAAGTATGAGAAAGTTTCAAGCTGGCTGTCGTTCCATGTGGTTTAGTCGGTAGAACGTCAGTGCGCCATACTGATGGCCCGGGTTCGATTCCCAGCATGGAATTTTTTTTCACTATGTTGGCATTAACGCCTATAAGCAATTAAAAGAATTTGAAATATTGTATTCAAGGCGAATTTTCTCTCTGGGAAAATTTCCTTGCATTAATATGTCAGTGTAATTTTTTTTTCGATTTAATAATTTTTTTTTTTCGAAACTTTGTTTTTCTTAAAAAATTACAGTAAATATTTGATATTTCCCAACGTTTTTTGAATGATCGACTTGCTTTTTTTTTTTTTTAATGTATGTCTGAACCTTATCTAACTACTTCTTCAAGATTTCTTTAGATAAACCGACCAGCGTAGCGGGCGAAGGCCGCTAGTTTCAAAATAAATTTAGATTTAAAACTTTTAATTTCTAATGCTGTTGTCAGAACTAGTTTCGTTATTGTACTTTTATTTGATAATATTTGCTTATTATGTATTAATATGTATAATATTAATTGAGAGGAAAGTATTGTTAACGACAAAAAGTCTTCCATCAATTGAATTTATTTCATTCATGCACTTTTAAATCTTAACTACTTCCCTTATAATTTCCTTAGAAAGTCTCATTGACATTACTAATGACTGCACTTCAGGATCTTCATCCATTGAGTTTTATCTTGCATAGAGTTTTTTTTTTTGTATGCATTAAATAAGGCATAAAGAAAGTAATATTTCTTTATATAATTTAAAAAAAAAAAGAATTCTCAATAATGGTTTAGAATTGCAAGAATGGAGATCTAATTGGTTACCGCAGAAATATATTCAGCAAGAATACAAGGATTATTAAACAATGCCAGCTTTTATTTAAAATGATGTATTTCAGAAAATTCAACCTTTTTTAACAAAAAAACCTTATCTTTCGTCATCTCGGATAATCTTAAATTTTATAAGCTAAAAAAGTTCTCAAAAATTACAAAATAAATTTAGACCCAAAACTTTTAATTTCTAATGCTGCTGTCAGAACTAGTTAGTTATTGTATTTTTATTTGATAATACGATTTTAATATTATGTGTAACATTAATTGCGATGAAAGTATTGTTAACGACAAATAATCTTTCATTAGTTGAATTTAATTCATTCATGCGCTTTTGAATCTTAACTACTTCCCTTATTTCCTTAGAAAGTCTCATTAACATCACTAATGACTACCTTTAGGATCTTCATTCACTGAGTTTTATCTTGCAAAGAGGGTTTTTTTGTATGCACTAAATAAGGCATAAAGAAAGTAATCTTTCTTTTTATCTTTTAAAAAAGAACTACTCGCTAATGGTTTAGAATGATGATCTAATCAGTTACTCAGAAATATTTTTTGCAAGGATACAAGGCCATTAAACAATGGCAACACCTGTGAAAAATCGCTCGTGCAGGACATATCGCTATAATTATCCGACTGGACTCTGAATCAATTCCATGTATAACTTTATAAACATATCGATGTTACAATGAATATATACGAACAAGAGATATTTTGTACGAACAGTCTGTTTGAACGTCTGACTAGTAAAGTGTGTAAATCTGTTAAAAACCGGAAGTTTCAAAAATTTCCATTACAAAATTGGGAAAAATATGTATTATTAATTATATTATAATTCATATTTAAAAATCGCCAATCGCTTATTTGTCTTGATGATAGTAAAAATATAATTATTTTTGCTAAATTTTAGTAAATGTGTTTTTTTTTTTTTATCATTTTGGGTAATCTTTTAAAACTGTAAAAGCTAAAAATTGTATTTCTCATAAATTTTAAAATAAATTTGGACCCCAAACATCTAAATTTCAGTACTGCTTTCAGAGCTTTTTCGTTATTGTATTGTTTTTTTGGTAATACTTGTTTGAGATTACGCATAATATTAATTGCGAGGAAAGTCTTGTTAACGACTAATAATCAGTTGAATTTAATTCATTCACGCGCTTTTGAAACTTAACTACTTCCCTTGTAATTTCCTTAGAAAGTCTCATTAACATCACTAATGACTTCACTTCAGGATCTTCATTCATTGAGTTTTATCTTGCATAGAGGGTTTTTTTGTATGCACTAAATAAGTCATTAAAAAAGTAATCTTTCTTTTTAGAACTAAAAGAAGAAGAAGAACTACTCACTAATGGTTCAGAATTGCGAGATAATGATGATCTAATCAGTTATCGCAGAAATGTTTTTTGCAAGGACACAAAAACTATTAAACAATGGCAGCTGTTTTTTTTTTTAAAATGACGTGTTCACGTAAAAGGCAAACATTATAAAAAAAACTTTATATTTTGTTATTTCGGATAATATTTTATATTTTACAGCTAAATAAATATTTGTCATATATTTGGCAATAAATATCGACCCAAAACACTTACATTCAAATTCTACTTTCAAAACTATTTCGTTATTGCATTGTTATTTGATAATACTTGTTTAAGATTATGTATAATATTAATTGCGATGAAAGTATTGTTAACGACAAATAATCTTCCATCAATTGAATTTAATTCATTCCTGCGCTTTTGAATTTTAACTACTTCCCTTATAATTTCCTTAGAAAGTCTCATTAACAACATTAATGACTGCACTTCAGGATCTTCATTCATTGAGTTTTATCTTGCATAGAGGTTTTTTTTTGTATGCACTAAATAAGGCATAAAGAAAGTAATCTTTCTTTTTATCTTTTAAAAAAGAAGAACTACACGCTAATGGTTTAGAATGATGATCTAATCAGTTACCGCAGAAATATTTTTAGCAAGGATACAAAGCCCATAAACAATGAAAACACTTATCAAAAATCGGCCGTGCAGGACATATCGCTATATTTATCCGACTGGATTTTGTTTTAATTCTATGTATAACTTTATAAACTTATGAATGTTACAATGAATATATACGGACAAGCAGATAATTTGTACGAACAGTTTTTTCTTAACCTCTGAACTTTTTCTTAACCTTGTAAATCAAAAATTTCGATTACAAAATTGGGGAAAAATATGTATTATTAATTATATTATAATTCATATTTAAAAATCATCGGTCATTTATTAGTCCTGATAATAGTAAAAATATACCGTATTTACTCGTGTATAAGGCGCACTTTTTTTTTCAACAAATTAGAACAAAACTCTTAGGTGCGCCTTATACACGTAATAATTTTTTACTGTTGAATGCAATCGAACTATATACATATGAAACAAGAAAATTATTCAAAGAAGATATTAAAGCTCGGAAAATGTTACTTAATTGAAGTATTACTGCATATTTATTCCACTCCTTGCAGTTTTTTATAGAATAGAACTATTGACATTTTCTAAACGCTAATTAGCAAGTCTCTTTACCGTCACTCATTCCTATTTCCCGCCATTCTCTTAGAACCCGAAGTCTAAAAATGCATTCTCGTCTTGTTTTCTGGTCTGGTGTAATGTTTGTTTCGACTTTTTTTTACTGAAATTCATTTGGTCATTCTTTTTTAGCGTATCAAATTTATGGTGCGCGTTTTACACGAGATTTTAAGAAATCGCCATTTTTACTTGTAAAGTATGGATGCACCTTGTACACGCTTGCGCCTTATACACGAGTAAATACGGTAATTATTTTTTGTTGAATTTTAGCAAATGTCGTTTTTTTGTCATTTCGGATAATCTCTTAAAACTGTAAAAGCTAAAAATGATTTTTCTCATAAATTTGAAAATAAATTTGGACTCCAAACATGTAAATTCTAATACTGATTTCAGAATTATTTCGTCGTTGTATTGTTTTTTGGTAATACTTGTTTGATATTGTGTATAATATTAATTGCGACAAAATATTGTTAACGACAAATAATCAGTTGAATTTAATTCCTTCATGCGCTTTTGAATCTTATAACTACTTATCTTATAATTTCCTTAGAAAGTCTCATTAACATTTCATTAACATTACATTGCACTTCAGGATATTTTTTCATTGTATTTTATCTTGCATAGAGGTTTTTTAGTGTGCATAAAATAAGACATAAAGATAGTAGCCTTTCTTTTAGGTAGCTTTCATTACAAAAAGTAAAAAGCTACCTATTGCAGCCGTCCGGAGGAAAGCACTTCCGGAAAATTTTGGTATATTTTCACCGATCATGACCCCCAGACCCCAAAACCACCCTCCGTTCAAATGTTGACATATATATATATATATAACCATATATATATATATATATATATATATATATATATATATATATATATCTGATTTTTGTCATGCGATAACTAACGTATTTATGAACCTATTTGAATGAAACATGGTATGTACATAGTACATACAACTGTCTCGACCGAGTTCGTTGGCCAGCATCATCCGCCATTTTGTTTCAAAATGATGGCCATTTTAAATTTTTTAAAAAATTTAAAATTTAAAATTAAATGTGAAAAAATCAAAATTTGAAAAATATTTTTCTTTTACGTGTTAGAACGTAAAACAACAATTCCAAAACACTTTTTATTTTGTCTATATCTTACAAAATGATTGAGTTATAGCACTTTGAATTTTTCTTATGGCTGACATTTTGAAACGATCTGATTTTTGTCGCGTAATAACACGCGTATTTATGAACCGATTTCAATGAAACTTGGTATATACATAGTACATACAAATGTCTCGACCGAGTTCGTAGGCCAGCATCATCCACCATTTTGTTTTAAAATGGTGGCCATTTTAAATTTTTTAAAAAATTTAAAATTTAAAATTAAATGCGAAAAAATCAAAATTTGAAAAATATTTTTCTTTTACGTGTTAGAACTTAAAACAACGATTCCAGAACACTTTTTATTTTGTCTATATCTTACAAAATGATTGAGTTATAGCACTTTGAATTTTTCTTATGGCTGACATTTTGAAACGATCTGATTTTTGTCACGTGATAACACGCGTATTTATGAACCGATTTCAATGAAACATAATGTATACATAGTACATGCAAATGTCTCGACCTAGTTCGTTGGCCAGCATCATCCACCATTTTGTTTCAAAATGGTGCACATTTTAAATTTTTTTAAAAATTTAAAATTTAAAATTAAATGCGAAAAAATTAAAAGTTGAAAATTATTTTTCTTTTACGTGTTAAAACTTAAAACAACGATTCCAGAACTCTTTTTATTTTGTCTATATCTTAAAAAATGATTGAGTTATAGCACTTTGAATTTTGCTTATGGCAGACATTTTGAAACGGTCTGATCTTAACGATCCATCATGTTGCTTAAAAATGGCATACACTTTAGGATATCTTGGAATTTGGTGGCTTTCTAAACCGCTTAAAATAAAACCAGGTTGAATAAAAGATGACTATTTTCTAAAAATTCCTATTAATATTCAGTCTTGACAAAAACTAGTATTCAATCTTATAAAATCACTAATTTTATAAGATTATTTCCACTAATTTGAGCTTAGTATTTTTGAACAAAGTAACTTACTTTAAAATAAATAAATAAATATATAAGTATATGAAAGCTACCTCTTCCTCCCGGCATTGCCGGAAGGACTTTTTTTAATTGAAAAAAGAAGAAGAACTATTCACTAATGGTTTAGATTTGCAAGAGAATGATAATCTAATCAGTTACCGCAGAAATACTTTTAGCAAGAATACATGGACTATTAAACAATGACAACTCATATTTAAACTGTCGCATATGAGTAAAATTCAAACTTAAAAATATATATATTTTGTCACCTGGAATAATCTCTTTAAATTTTAAAAGCTAAAAAATATTTCTCAAAAAACTTCAAATAAATTTGGACCAAAAACATTTAAATTATAATGCTGTCTTCAGGTCTAGTTTGCTATTGTAGTGTTATTTGATAATACTTGTTTTGTATTATGTATAATATTAATTGCTAGGCAAGTATTGTTACCTACAAATAATTTGCATTAGTTGAATTTAATTCATTCATGCGCTTTTGAATCTTACTTCCCTTATAATTTCCTTCGAAAGTCTCATTAACAATACTAATGACTGCATTTCAGGATCTTCATTCATTGAATTTTATCTTGCTTGGAGGTTTTTTGTATGCACTAAACAAGGCATAAAGAAAGTAATCTTTCTTTTAATCATTTACAAAAAGAAGAATTATTCACTAATGGTTTAGATTTGCAAGAAAATGAGCTTCTAATCAGTTACCGCAGAAATATTTTCAGCACACAAAGATTATTAGACAATGGCTGCTCTTATTTAAAATAAAGTATTTCTGTAAAATTCAATTTTTTTTCAAAAAAAAATATATATATATTGTCATTTCGGATAATCTCTTTAAATTTTAAAAGCTAAAAAAATATTTCTCATAAATTTCAAATTAAATTTGGACCCAAAACATTTCAGTCATAACGGTGCTTTCAGAACTAGTTCGTTATTGTATTGTTATTTGATAATACTTGTTAAATATTATGTATAATATTAGTTGCAAGAAATGTATTGTTAACAGCAAATAATTTTCCATCAGTTGAATTTAATTCATTCATGCACTTTAGAATCTTAACTACTTCTCTTATAATTTCCTTAGAAAGTCTTATTAACATTACTAATGACTTATCTTCAGGATCTTCATTCATTGAATTTTATCTTGCATAGAGGTTTTTTTTAATGTACTAAATAAGGCATAAAGAAAGTAATATTTATTTTTATAATTAAAAAAAGAACTACTCACTAATGGTTTAGTATTGTGAGATAATTATGATCTGATCAGTTACTGCAGAAATGTTTTTAGCAAGGACTATTAAACAATGACAGCCCTTTTTTAAAATGACATATTATAGTAAAATGCAGACAATTGAAAAAATCTGATTTCCGTTGGGAAACTTATGAAGTAAATTTCCTTGTTTTTTTATTAGAAATAGCATTCATAATGTGTGATTGACAAAACATAATTGACATTACAAGCAAAAGTAATAAAAAATTTAATTATTGATTGTACTAATTGTAAAGTAATACCCTTGATTTAAATAAATCTAAAAACATATCCAGAGTGCACGCCGATTATGGAAATGTAATATCTATTAATTTTTCTAAGAGAAAAAATTTGGGAAACGATGTGAAATTGTGATCTAATTATAACTCGAGGAAATTTAGCAATGAAGTATTTAACAATGATAATGAGAAATTAAATTATTTATTTGATAGAATGAAATAATTGGAAAATGTCTTTAGACTATTAATAATAGAATAAGCGAGTTTTATGTGAGAATCTCAAAACTTTTTTTTTATCTCATACATGTTAATATTTCCTGATAAATGCAGCATGGCAGCACCACCGATTAAATGGTTTTTTCCAGAATTTAAACAACATCAACTTATGAGGGTATCTAACGGAATCTGAAGGTTGACGAAAATCCGTACCTTATAATGGAGATTGAACTATACCGAAAATCGTAACAATATTTTTTTTAGCAGCATAACTTGTTAAGCGATTTACACCAAAAATAATCAAAATTATTTTTATTAAAGACTAACAGAATATGAAGTTTGATGACTATTACTACATAAATGAATTAGTTCTTGACATCCAGCTAATATGGAAATCGTGAAAAATACAGCATGACAGCAACTTCTGTTGGATGATTTACATTCAAAACTAATTAGCAATAAATGATAACAGGCACTAACTCAATCTGAAGTTTGATGAAAATTCATGCATTTCTTGAGATATAGCTATTTCGATACTCATGAACAATACAGAATACCAGCTCCACCTGAATGGAAGTTTACACCAGAAAGTAAACAGCGCCAAATTATATCAATGCCTAACTGAACCTGAAATTTTATGAAAATTTCTGCAATAGTCCTTCAAATTTAGCTAATGTGTAAATCGTGAAAAATGGCGCATAGAAAATGACGATAGGCTATTTACACCAAAAGGTCATCAACTTCATTTTTTATCATTAACTAATGGAATCTTAAGTTTAATTAAATTCCGATCATTAGTTCCTCATTTAGAGCACCCGCAAAATTTGTATCACATATAAACAGATGGACGGTCAGATAGACTCACAGATAGAAATTTTGTAAAAACATGTCTTGTAAAAACATGACTTGTAAAAACATGAATTAGAAATTTTTTATGAATTCAATATTTCTTTCTTTTGAAGACATGAAGAAAGTAAAAAGACAATTCAATTAAAAAATGAATTGATTAAATGTATTGCATAAATTTCGAAAACAAAAATTTTCGTTCTTTTGAAATAGCGAATTTTATTCCTAATATTCAGAAAAAAATTATTCTCAACATTCTCAATGTATTCTAATAGGAATAACTAAAACAACCGAACACGTATTATTAGTTATAATTATGCAATGGTTGCCACGTAAATGTTAACTTTTTGTTGACTGATGGAATGTAATACATATACTAACTAATTATAATTAAGATTCACACCAGAATTCTTCGATAAACTTTCATAATTATACCAATTCTCAATGTTCAATTTAATAAAAAGAAATATAACTTTTCTGAATAAGAGCTGGAAAATGCGTTTTGCTTTATTTGGAAATAATTAGAATTTATCCAAATTTTCAGTAGTATTTCTACATTACAGAAACACGATTGCATGCCCCTCAATGGCTTAATGCATGTAAAAGAAAAAAGTTAACACTTAATGTTTTTTCATCCGGTGAAAAGAATTCATGTAAGTTCCATTTCATTTATTAATCTAGCTGTTGTGATAGAAGTGCGGTTTCACGTGGAACCAGCTAATACATTACAGATTTTTTTTTATTAATATTTTGGAAAATATTTCATTCAAAATATTTTTTATAATATAAGAGTGAAATGTATCTAAGAAAATATTTTTTATAATATAAGAGTGAAATGTATCTAAGAAAATATTATTAGACTCTATCAGACTCTTTTCAAAATCACAGGGATAATTGTGTCAGCAATAAAAATCTTCATTTAATGATTTCTTTATTATAAACATTTTTAAGAAACACTAAATATAGCATTAAAAACTTTTCGTTTTATCCTTAAAAACACAGCTAACTATGAGGAATTGTTATTTAGTGATAACATAACGAGTAATCATTGAAGCAATCTAAGCGAAGCGTTGTAAACTACACAGTAACAAAATACTATGCCAAAGTAATTGATTACAATTCTTTAACAATCTGTGACTGTAGACTATTTGCCAACTGAATAAGAGTCAGACCTGGTAACTTGCATTCTCTGTCTACCTTCCCCCTCTCTTTACGGAATTACAATACAAATTTCAAATTCATTTAAAAATATTACTACGTGCCCTGGCAATGCTGGGCGAGGCAGTTAAGCACTATGGATCAATGGATATATGGTCATTAATGACGCAACACTTACTATTTTAGATAATGTATTGAATATCTAGAAAAATGACTGAGGAATTATTTTGAAACACTAGAACTGTAAACAAAATAGAACAGGCCGTATATTTCCGCGGAAATTTTTTTTACCGAAATCCCATAGGGCACCGTCAAGAAATTGAAAAAGAATTAAAAATATTTTGGAAAACTAATGTAGTAAAAGCATTCAAACTGCAGATTGGCATTAAGTGACTTATTGTAATAAACTTGAGTTCATTTTAATGAAAATAGCATGTATACTCGAAGATTTTTATAAAAAACAGTTCCAAAACAGTTTTTTGCTTTTAATTTGCAGAATTTTAATGCAAAAAAATGTTCATTTCAGAGAGTATGACAAACAGCATTGTACATAATACACCTTAATCAGAATTAAAAAGTAATATATATATATATATATATATATATATATGAGAAAAGGGAAGGTTTATTAATTAATATTTCACTACGCATGCGTGAAAGCAATAGTAATATAATTTACATAATGAGTTAGCTAAATGTATTGAGCAACTTTGAGAAAATCTCAAAACATAGCTTGAAGATTCTAAAAATTAATTTCAATACAACAAACTCAAAATCCGTTGTTTCCAAATGGAAGAAAAATGATGAGGATCTGTATTCAAACATGGAAGTAATATTGTGTATGCTATATTGACAGTAATCAATGGATAATTGGATACAGACCCTCATATTTGTGCTTCAGTTTGAGAATAAAGTAATAATTAATTTTTTATAAAATATTTTTTATTAGATTAATAAAATGAATCTAACTTACATTATAATTATTCGATGTTTAATAATTGTCTGTAATTTTGTTTTATTATTATTTCTTTTTAAAAAATAAACACTACTTCTCTAAACTTAATAAACATTATGGTGCATTTAATAATGGACGACTTTTCATTTGATGAAATTCATTTATTTACATACATGCCTTATCATTATCTAAACAATTTTATCCAAGGTTAAAATTATTTAGGTTAAAAATATTCAAAGCCTTACTAATGACTGCAATTTAAAAACTGTATGCCTAGGTATTTTACTTGCGTAGAATTTTAATGAATCCTAAACATTGAATAAAGAAAACACAGTAATTTTATTTAATTTTTTTTTTAAAAAAAAGGTCAGACATCAGCTAATGATGTGGTATTGTCTTTTAATGATACCTAGCAAATAACCATTGCAAAACTTTAAGCGAAGTCTGAAAGACTATTAGTCATAAAAATATCAAGATAAAATATATTATTGAAGTAAATGTAATCGTTTTTAGAAAGAAAACTTTTTATTTTTTATTAATTGTGTAAGAATATTTTATTTAAAATATTATTCTCTAAAATACATTTTTTCTTAATTATTTAAGAAAAAATTAATTTAAACTAATTTAATTTTTTGAATTTAAACTGGGATAAATTAATATTTCATATATTAATTTAAATTGAGCTGGTAATGTCTGTAATTTTATGTTATTATTATTTCTTTTTAAAAATATGTGCTACTTCTCTAAACTTAATACTTTTTATTAAGATAAAGTTAATAGCACAATATATTTCATTTAATGAAAGTAATTTCTTTACATACATGCTTTATCATTATCTAAACAATATTATCCAAGGTCGAAATTATTTAGATTAAAAAATATTGAAGGACTTACTAATGATAGCAAATTAAAATCTGCATGCATTGGTATTTTACTTGCACAGAGTTTTAAAAAATCCTAAACATTGCATAAATAAAACAGAGTAATTTTACTTAATTTAAAAAGGTCAGACATCGACTAATGATGTGCTGTTGTGTTTTAATGATAACAACAGAAAGTAACCATTGCAAAACTTTAAGCAAAGCCTGAAAGACTATTAAGTCATAATAGCATCAAGATAAAGTACATTATTTGAAGAAAATGCAACCGTTTTTAGAAGATTTTTTATATTTTATTATTAGCATAAGAATTATTTTAAATATATTTTTTTCTGATGTCATTTGTAAAATATAATTTCTTCCTTATTATTTAAATAAAATATATTATAATTTTTCGTATTATTTCAGTGCTAAAGTGCCCAGTATAAATTTATATTTCGGATATTAATTTAATTTGTAATAAATTAATATTTCAAATATTAACTTGAAATCGGATAAATTAGAATTTCATACATTCTTTTAAATTAAGTTGGTAATTTCTGTAGTTTTGTATTATTATTATTTATTTTTTAAAAATATGTGCTACTTCTCTAAATTTAATACTTGTTATTAAGATAAAGTTAATTACGGAAGATCACTCATTCAATGAAATTCATTTATTTATTTATACATGCCTTATCATTCTCTAAACAATTTTATACAAGGTCGAAATTATTTAGTTGAAAATATTCAAAGACTTACTAATGACTGCCATTTAAAATTTGTATGCATTGGTATTTTACTTGCAGAGCTTTAATGAACCTAAACGTTGCATAAAGAAAATACAGTAATTTTATTTAATATAAAAAAAAGGTCACACATGAACTAACGATGTGCTATTGTGTTTTAATGTTAACCCAGCAAGTAAAAATTGAAAAAAATTAAGCGAAGCCTTGAATACTATTAAGTCAAAATAGCATCAAGATAAAGTAAATTATTTGAAGGAAATTTAATCGTACTCGGAAGAAAAACTTTTTATATTTTAATGATTGTGTAAGAATATTTTATTTAAAATATATTTCTATAAAATATATTTTTTTCTAAATTATTTAAAAAAAAAAAAGATTTTGTCGTATTATTTCAGTGCTAAATTTATTCATTTTAAACTGATTTTTTGGACATTAATTTACACTGGAATAAATTAATATTTCAAATATTAATTTATATTGGGATAAATTATTTTTTCATATATTAATTTGACTTGAGTTGCAATGTCTGTAATTTTGTGTTATTATAATTTCTTTTTAAAAAATAAGTGATACTTCTATAAACATACTACTTGATATTAAGCCTAGAAGAGTATTAAGTCAAAATAGCATCAAGATAAAGTAAATTATTTATAGGAAGTGTAATCATTTTTGGAAGGAAGACTTTTTATGTTTTAATGATTGTGTAAGAATATTTTATTAAAAATAATATTCTGTAAAATATAATCATATATATTAAAACAGTAGGCTACTTCTTTAAGATCAACTCAAATTCAGGTCTTTGCGCATGCTTAAGTTGAACTTATTAGCCCTTCCAATTGGAGAAAAGTCGAAGCAAGTCCGGTTAGCTCAGTAATTTAAGGCACGGATTTATAGCTCTAAGCTTTGTAGAGGATTATGGTTCGATCCCAACGCTCGGCAAAATACCTTTTTTGTTTTTTTTAAATAATGATACATCTTACTACGAGGGGAAGCTATATGCTTTTTATTCTTTTGTTATTTTTATTTTTTTGATGTTTTATAACTAAATAAAATTTAACACTCAACAGTGATTTCTTTAAGTAACAATTTTATTTTCAAAATATTTCAAGTAAAAAAAAAATATATAGTAATTATTACATATAAACAGCCAATTTTCAATTCAGGGATTTAGAGATACATTTGTAAGAACAAAATTATTGAAAATCTTTACAAATTGCATTCTTTAAAAAAAATAAACAACAATAAATACAACACACACAAATAAAAATTGTAAAAATGTCCTAAAATTTAATTTAACATCTAGCAATATTTAAAAAAATGTATTCTAATTTTCTAAAAAATGTAAATATTTAAACATTATTTTGTCGGTAGGTAGTAGCAGGAATTTCCCACTTTCCTCTCATGTGAATGTGAATGAAGCTTAAAAAAGTAATCCATTTGTAAACTGTAATATACGTGAATTATATAAATAAATAAATGTTATATATCATTTAGACCATATATTAAATAATTTTTAACTAAATCCACGAGTGTCTCTATGAAGTAATATCTGAATCTTTAAAATTGTGAAGTATACTAAAATATTTTACAAATAGTTTAACAATTTTAATTTAAAATATTTAAGCTAAAGTATTTTTCAATTAATTATTTTTTAAATATATTAAATTAATCTACAATTTTTGTTACATTTCGTATGAGCATTACAATGAAGGGATGTGTTTGTGTGCATATAAGGAAAAGTATTAATTATTTTCCGGGGATAAAATTAAAATTAAGAAGAGAAAATAGGGGGAAAGAAAACTAGTCTTGTAAGACTTAAAATTGAACTACTTTGTAATACTCATGGTTTAATACTTAAATAATGTATGAAACGTTATGAAAAAAATCAAGTATATTATAAATATTTACTTGGTAGCATGGAACTTTAAGTTTAGGGATTTAAAATGAGACTGATAAAAATAAAATTAATAAAAACTTTTCAATATAAATTTAAAAATTAGAAAATACTAAACATTGTTATTTTTAACAACGCTGAGAAAATTCATCAAAATAAATATCAGTTCAATTAATTTTAGTTAGCCTTCTGCTAAAAAGCAAGCGCTGATAAAATTCATAAAATTCTGCTTAAATTCTTTCAGATGATTACTTGAGTAGGTTAAACTGACAGAAACATGAAACGCTTTGAATCTCTTGGAATCACATGGATAACATTCAAATAAATCAAGTTTTCAAAACTTTATTTACAGGTAACTAATTAATCTTTTAACATGTTTATCATTAAATCTTGACGGGTACCATCTAGTTTTTTCTTAATAATTTAAGAAAAATATTAGATTTTGTCGTGTCATTTCAGTGCTAAATTTATTCACTTTAAATTGATTTTTTCGATATTAATTTAAACTGGAATAGATCAATATTTCAAATATTAATTTATATTGAGATAAATAAGTATTTCATGTATTAATTTAACTTGAGTTGCAATGTCTGTATTTTTGTGTTATTATTATTTCTTTTAAAAAAAATAAATGATACTTCTATAACCATACTACTTGATATTAAGGTAAAAATGAGAACGGGCGATGTTTCATTTGATGAAATTCATTTATTTATATACATGCCTTATCATTGTCTAAACAATTTTATAAAAAGTCGAAATTATTTAGGTTAAAAAATATCCAATGATTTCAATTTAAAATCAGCATGCATTGGTATTTTACTTGCTTACAGTTTTAATGAACTCTAAACATTACATAAAGAAAACGCAATAATTTTACTTAATTTAAAAAGGATCAGACATCAACTAACGATGCGATATTGTGTTTTAATGATACCCCTCAAATAACCATTGCAAAACTTTAAGGAAACTTTGGAAGACTATTAAGTCATAATAGCATCTAGATAAAGTATATTAATGGAAAAAAATTTCATCGTTTTTAGAAAGAAGACTTTTTATATTTTAATAATTGGGTAAGAATATTTTATTTAAATTATTTTTTAACGTCATCTGTAAAATATAATTTTTTCTTCATTATTTAAGAAAATAATTAGATTATTTCGTATGATTTCTGTGCTAAATTTACCCAGTTTAAATTGATATTTCGGATTTTCATTTAAATTGAGACAAATGAATATTCTGAAAGCCAATATAAATCAAAATTCTTTCCTGAAGGGGAGAAGACAATGGAAAGTCGCATAAGGCAGAGTATACTCTAATTAAGGCGTTTAAGCGCTCCAATGGAAGAGCTCAGTAAGGTATAGCAATCTGAAAGGTGTCCGGCATTAATTGTGATTGTGTGAATTATTCAGGGCACCTGCTTCTTTATTATTCTAAGAAATAATAAACTTTTATGTATTCGAATAAAGACAGTAGATTTTGACAGACAGTAATAGATTTCCAGTCATTTTATCGCGTTTGTTGGAGGATGAAATGGATCTCGATAATTTATGGATGAAGCAGCTTCTTTTAGCATTTCACTCCGTAGTGACATAAGTTTAACCTTGCAACGGTGCAGCCATCTATACTGGGTTACCAAAAATAATCGAACTTACTAGGGAACTGCAAGAAGTGTAAGTCACCGATTTTGACGAAAGTGATTACGCTGGAAAGATCTCATCGAGAGCACTAAAAACTCAATGGAACTACCCGTCGCAAATGATTCATTTTCAATATATCCGACAATTTATGTCACGTAGCTAGTGCACACTTAATGGGGGACCGCAAAAATTTTAGTTTCGATTTTAACGAAAGTGGTATCGTTGAAAAGATAAAACCATGAGGATTAAAAAACTCAATGGAATCACCCGTCGAAAATGAAACATTTTCGAGATATCCAAAAATTTGTGTCACGTAGCTAGTGCATACTGTTCTAGTGCACACTTAATGGGGGATCGCAAAAAATTGTTTTCTTGATTGAACTAACCATCTGAAATGAGCCGTTTTCGAGATTTCCGACAATTTATGTTACTTAATGCAGTTTCTCATCAGTGTGCATTAGCAATGTGACACAAATTGTTGGATATCTCGAAAATGTTTCATTTCCGACGGGAGATTCCATTGAGTTTTTTAATCCTCATGATGATATCTTTTCAATGATACCACTTTCGTCAAAATCGATGACTTACACTTCTTGCAGTTTCCTAGTTAGTCCAAATTTTGAGTTTAGTGAACCGTAATTAATGAGTACTTTTGGTGCACAATAATTGTGGTACCTCCATCCAGTTGGATATGTCTCCGAATCATCACCAGCTTTGGTTTTCCGGTCTTTGTAATTAACTGTTTATTGTTCTCTTTATTGTTATGAAATATTACAATGTTTATAATAGGGTGGTCATACCCATCTCAAGTGTATAACACAAAAGAGTAAAATGCTAAAGTAATTATTTAAACTAACTAGTAAGATTTAAAAAATTCTCATTGCTCTCGGATGATAGATGTTAATATAGTTTTTTTTTACGTAATGTTTGATTATGTGTGTTGTAAATAAACCTAATGATTATGTTAATTTATGAGTTTTCTTTAATTACATCATGATATATATTTTTTTTTAATCGTGATTTAATAACTGTGTTTCCATTGTGATTAATTTATTGAATGATGTCTATAGTTAATCCGTTTTCAAAATAATCAGAAGTCTTTGGTCAGTCAAAGACATCTTCCCGTTTTCTTTTAAGATTATAAGAGTTTTATTTATTATCTTCGGACCTGCCAAGACATGTTAGCGATCACACAATTTGGTTGTTTGATATTTTTATTCACTGATACTATGAAAATACTGGTTAAGGGGTTTATTATAAGACTTTTTCGAGCAGATACATAAATAGCGCAGTCTCCTTCTTTCTGACACATATATGTTTGAGATCGAGACTAATGGGTTAAGCGCAGTTTTCCCAGAAGAGCTCAAATCCCAACAACAGTCTGTGAAAATAAATGCATTTTCCTATAAGTATAATATAAATAATCTCTAACAGAATTCTTCTGAATTCAAGCTATAACTTATTCTTAGAAACACAGTACTTTAAAAAAATATCATAAATTAACATTGTTGCATCTCATAAAGTATCTTTTTAACCCACACTCACGATTCTAAACTATTATTTTAACTATTTTTAAACTATTTCTTTAAACGCATATTATTTCTTTGAAGAAAATTGATATTGTTAAAAATAAATGCATTTTAGAAGTCTAATTATTTTGGAGGAAACAAAATCTTCTTTCTACAGAGGATGGAGAGCTTTAAGTAAAGTATAATATTTAAAAAAAATGTATTTAATCATTAAAAAGGGAAGAATAATGGCTAACAGACGATAACGAGTTGCTGAAAGATGATATCCTAATGAATAACCTTTATAATATTTTTATAAAGTCCTTCAGACTATTTAGCCATATATGAGGATTTAAAGAAATTTATTAAAATCAATAAGCTTGGAGGAAAATTTTCTTATGGTTGAAAATTACTTGCTTTTATGTTTTAAAAAGAAAAATTATTTGTCAATGCTAACGTTGAACTAACTACCGTGCATCCTAATATGAACTACCTCATTTTTAAATATTTGCAATGACTTCAAGCACAAATTGTGCAGGTATGCCTAAAGAAAATCTTAAAGTATGACCTCGCACAGAAAATTTCTTGGAGGTCGAGCGGAAGTTGAAATTCCACCGCATGATCGCTAGTCTCGATTAAGCTTAACTGAGGACATCATTGTCACTGTTCGGTACATACACAAGGCTTCTATCTACTTTTACCAACTATTAGACAAAAAAAAAAAAAAAAAAAAAAAAAAAAAAAAAAAAAAACGTACATATAGACAGAAAGGAGGTGAATTTCCGGTCAGAGAAATGATTTAGTTTTATAACATTGACCGTACCCATTCATATAACCTGAGTTGTAAAAAAAAATTGGAAAATGCATTGGACAACACTAGATTACCATTTCTGTAATTCTGACTTATTCTCTTGTGATTGTCACATATTTGGGCCCTTAAAAGACGCATTAGGAGGTGAACGATTCGGAGAACAATTGCTATTGAAGCCTTTGTGCACAATTGACTTTAGCCGTCTTCTTTCTATGATGAGGCATAAAAAATTTCCAATCCTTTAACCTTTGAGGAAAATGTGTTGTAAAGTGAAGAAATTTTACAGAAAATAATAGGTAATATTCTGTTCTTTATTTTGTGCCAAAAAATAAAAATAAAAAATAAAATTTCGATTTATATTTTACTCACGTTCGTACATACTTAATTACTATGCTCTTTGATATATTACCGATGTTACATTCGATATCCTCTCATTACAATGAATCTCTCAGGAGCAATGATTAAATTCGCTATAATGATAAAATTTCTTAAAATGGATTCGTTTTTTTAATTACATATGATAATAGGACTCTTTAACAATCAAAATAATATTCATTTAACTGAAAAATTCTTATCTTATTAACCTTTTATTAATTTTCTTATTTAACTGTCAAAAATTTTGAAACGCAACATTATTTAAAGTTTTTTCTACTAATTTTAATAAACTTCAACAAATGCTTCTAAGCGGATCAATAAGTCGAAAGCTCATTATTCATAAATTTTAAATTACGAAGTATTACGAACAGTCAACATACGAGAAATTACAAAGTTGCATTCAATTTATTTAGTTAAAGATATTTATTGGATGAACAAATCACTCATTAGCCAAGGATTTTCATCCGAAATCAATTCCCTTCTGAAATTTAATTTGTAACAAACTTCCGAAATCAAACAGTTTCTAAAACCTTCTGAAAGCTATTTCGACCAAGGATATTAATGATGTTTAATAAAGATTAACACGTTAGTTATCGTATGAAACGCATTATAGTTTTAAACATACTACAGGGAATCTATTTGAAAGGAAACTAATGCATATTTTCTATGCTAAGTAAGAATTTTTGCTGGCAGCATCGACTTTTTTAAATTTCGGAGTATAGATATATCATTAAATTTAATTGTTTGCAATCATTTTCTTTTAAAGGTCTGATATCTTTTAACTGCTTAGGTAATAATTGAAATATTTTATTTTATGGGAGGATAAAATGTAAATGTTTTAAAAATATTTATTGTAATAAATGAAAGTTAAAATTCTCGAGCAAAATTCACCTTGAGTTAGATAATTAAAATTCGTGCATAGAACACAAATAAATATACTGAAATTACTTTCAATTTTATACATATAATATTAATATATTTAAAATACGTAAAAATATCTTAAAATACTCAAACCATTTTCAGTATTTTTGTAATGACATACGATAATAGGATTTTTGACAATCCAAATAATATTAATTAAACTGAAAACTCGTTAAAGAGGCATTCATTAAAATAAGATTCTATTGTATTAATCTTTAATTAATTTTCTTATTCAACTGTTAAATTTCTCAAACGCAACATTATTCAATGTTTTTTTTTCTACTAATTTTAATAAACTTCAACAAATGCTCCTAAGCGGATCAATAAGTCGAAAGCTCGTTATTCATAAATTTTAAATTACAAAGTATTGCGAACAGTCAACATACGAGAAATTACAAAGTTGCATTCAATTTATTTAGTTAAAGATATTTATTGGATGAACAAATCACTCATTAGCGAAGGATTTTCATCCGAAATCAATTCCCTTCTGAAATTTAATTTGTAACAAACTTCCGAAATCAAACGATTTTTAAAACCTTCTGAAAGCTATTTCGAGCAAGGATATTAATAATGTTTAATAAAGATTAACACGTTAGTTATCGTATGAAACGCATTATACTTTTAAACATACTACAGGGAATCTATTTTAAAGGAAACTAATGCATATTTTAGATGCTAAGTAAGAATATTTGCTTTGAGAATCGATTTTTTTTTAATTTCAAAGTATAGATATATCATTAAATTCAATTGCTTTTAATCTTTTTCATTTAAAGGTCTGATATCTTTTAACTGCTTAGGTAATAATTAAAATATTTTATTTTCTGGGAGGATAAAATGTAAATGTTTTAAAAATACTTATTGTAATAAATGAAAGTTAAAATCCTCTTGCAAAATTCAGCTTGAGTTACATAACTAAAATTCATGTAAAAATCACAAATAAATCTACTGGAATTATTTTTGGGTTCATACATATATATTTTTTAATACACTAAAATATTTTTAAATACCCAAAACGTTTTCAACCATTACTTGGCCGTCAACAATAGGCATTCAAATATTGATAATATTTTTATTCGAGAATTCTCTACAAGACATTACAGCTCAACCTCAACTATCCGAACTAAATAGGGTCGCGAAGTCTCGATTTATAGAAATCGTGTATAAAAATTCGCTGTGCTCGCGAATTTAAGATCTTTTAGAATAAAAATGAATAGAACGTTTTTTAAATGATAAATATAAACATATATAAAGTTATGTTTAAAGGCTCAACAAGTACAAGTCATTTCCCAATATTCCGTTAACAGAAGTTAATCACACTATTGAAATAATACACACAAAATAACACACAATAATACACTACAAAACATATTGCCTGCTCTATACATCCCGATAACAATTACGATCTTTTCCGGGCAGGCTCAAATTTTGCAGAACAAATGCAAGGTTGATCTCGGTACGACACGACTATGCTGAAAAAATAAACCATAGTGCTTAAAGACCACGTAACTGTCCGATGTTAGTCTCTAAACTGGACATGCTACATTTCTGTATCGGCGATGTCAAATTTGCATCAGTTCTTAACGCACGTTTATATTTATTCAGGTAAAAGTGATATTTATTGAAAATGGCTCATATTTTATTACATTCGTTTAAATTTTTATATCGGACCAATTGTTTGCTTAATTTTTTATTGGCTAGGCTCGGCAGGCCAGTTCAGTTTTTTTAGCCGGCCCATACCATTTGGAAAAATAATTCTGCAGCGCCGAGCCATTGACGATCTCTAAAAGAGCCTATAGTATGGACAGTGAAGAAAAAAATATGATCTTTTTCAAAGTTCATTCAGAAAAAAAAAGACTTTGTTATCAGCATTGTAAACAAAAACTTCGATTAATCGATGCGCGATTCGAATTGTAATATCATAGCTAAGCATACTGTAAATGATATCTAATCTGATGCTCGAAATTAAATTATACTACTTACTTCTAGAAAATTCTCGAATAAGCATAAACAAACATAATAGCATTATTTGAATGATATTTGAAGCGTGACATTTTTTTTAATGCATCATTTGGAGTATAATATAAATAATTTGATATTGTAAAGTGATTGAAAGACCTCGTGATTTCTTTCTTTTCTACTTAATACCAAAACTCGTAGTTTAAATGTTTTAGAGCGCATCAGTTTATAGAATAACAAGATGTTTATCGCCAAGTTTAACGTTAAGATAGATAGATAAATCCATTATATAACACTTTCAATCTCATTTTCTTAAAGTGCTTAAAATAAAGAATGTTGAATCATTAAGAAAGAAAGTAATGAAGCGTTATTTTAGTAATTTTCTTTTACTACGTTATTAAATTTTCAAAATGTATATTTCGAGAATATTTTTTAATAAAGTGTTTTTTATAGCAAGTAATATATTTCATCTAAATATTTACTGCGTAATATTCCTATGATATTGGGTGTTTTTCAATTACCATTGTAAATTTTATAATTTTATTTTCGAAAACATTTTCCTTAGTAGACGGAATAGCTTGAAATCTTTTCGTTTAAGTATGTATAAAAAAGAAATAACATGTTAATATTTTTCAATAATCGTATTGATGATTAAGTTCTTTTTCACAATTTTTAAATTTGCACTTATTTATAATCTAAAAAAATAATAATTTCTCTAAATTTTTCAATCGTGATAAAAGGAAATTTATTATTTGTTTTTGAAATTAGCATCTACTTACATTATTTTTTTACAAACTACCAAAATCTACTTTTATTTTCTTTTTGTATTCATATTTAAAAATATGTAAATGATTATATTTAAAATTATAATTAAATACATACAATTAAGTAACAAAAATAAGACAGCATATTTTCCAATCTACTTTAATTAATATTTAACAATATAGAATAATCGGTATTTATACTTGAAGTAGCTCTTTAAAGATTTCTTGAGATTTATTCTCAGTATATAAAACATTAATAAGGGAAAAAAAAAGATTACCACAAATTAGCACGTTTATGACCTCTTATAATATAGGGTAGGGTTTTAACGAATTTTAAATTCAAATATTTTTAAGGAAGTAACTGCTTTAAAAATCTAGAATTGATATGGTCGTTTCTTACAAACGTCCTTCCCGCTGCCGCGACCGGATATATCCGTTCACTAGGCTGCAGGTTTCACTGCAGTTGAAGCTTTATTTAAATTTATGTAATTCTACAAATATAATCCAATTTTAAGATATTAAATTATGATTGATATTTCCAAAGCTTATAAACATATACGTAACAAAAAATTATACCATGATAGAAAATCCCTCTTTTATTAACATATAAAATAAATTGCAGAGAAAAAACATAACAATATTGCCCTTTTGCTCGGCGGTCAGGGGGTTTGAGCAACAACAATAACAACAATTCAACTGCTCTGAAATGAAAAAGAACAAATTTTCAAAAGAAATATCATTAAGGAATATCATATCCCCGTTTAGGTTATAGTGTGAAGAATCGCTTACAGTATTATAATAGATAACACTATTCTAAAATTAGCACGTGTATGGTTACTTGGGGGGACTGGTATGAAATAATTCTGAGGTCAAACTTTTTTCTTTTTAATTCTGAAATTTCAGAATAATCTGACAACTATATTTTTAAATATAAAATTAAAAGTAAAAAAAAAAGTATCCGGTCATTAATGTGCATATAGTGTACATACCAAAACCCTTTTTTCATACTGAGGTGCCCATTGTCCAAAATTATTGTACAGTCTGGCGTAAAACGCGCACTTTTAATATCAAAAATAAGATCGAAATTTACTAGTGAGCATTATACGTTGGTCCGGTATAAATATAATAAATTTTAAAATAATAAAAGCTGGGCATAAAAATTAACTTTAATTAATAATAAGCATTTACCCCGTATAATCTCGCGTATAACGCGCACTTTTAATACCAAAAATAAAATCGAAATTTACTTGTGCGAGTTATATGCTGGATAAAAAAATGATAGATTTAAAAATGAGAAAACCTGGATACAAAAAATAGATTTTGTAATTAATAAATTTTAATCAATAAAAAATTTAATAAAAATGCAGCAAACCTTAATTTTTTTCCCAAACTGTTTGTTTTGTGTATGTGTGTATTATTTACATTGAAAATGGGTCAGTCATTTACTGGACACCCTGTACTTAAAAATGGAGAAATGCAGTTTGAAATCATAGGTGTGCATTACACATCGGATTTAATGGTACATTATAAATAAATATGCATTACATAACCATTTAACTATATTTGCCAGAAGCCTAGGGGTCTAAATGAAAAAATTGAAAAAAATAACTAAATAAATAAAGGACGACTTTGAATTATGTTTTTTTTTTCTTTTCAGGTAAAGAAATATAATTAATTTTCTAACTAGCTGCTGTTTCTAGAGGTAAACCAAATTGCCGATTAATAATAAATATTGATTAATTACAAATTTATATATTTAAAGAAAATTGTACTGTACTTTACAGTTATTGAAACAAGAGTTCGGGGACTACATTGAAATAAACGGAGTTTCCTATTTCAATTCAGTAAATTATTATTGATGTTCAAATTTAACGTCAATTTCTTTCAAATCCGATTTAGTTCCAAATCGAAATTTTGTCACTTGTACTATTTGGCTTCTGACGTCGTCATTCATTAGGAACACAAATAAAAAAGCACATTGGTTCATTATTCTTAAAAAAATGTTTTCTTAGCAATTTACTTTGATAATGGAATTGAGCTTCCAAAATTTATATTTCTCTAAGGCTTTCAAAGAAGTGTTTTTAATTTTTAATTAACTCACTTACTGATATTTTTTGGTAAGTAAAATTTCTATTTAGAGTTCCAGTTTTTCAATTATCGCAGTTAATTTAAAAGTGTAGTATCGCAAAACATGTTGCTTAATAACCGTTAAGTAATGAATAAATTTTAATTTAAGTTTTATTTAAATAAAATTATTGATGATTATATGGTAACTTCGTTAATAGGTAAGTCCATTCACTACGTTTGAATTTAATAGAAACTTTATTTAAATAAATATAATTCTTCAGATACAATGCTGCTTTAAAAAATTAAGCTATGTTTGATATTCTCAAGCATTACATTAGTATACATACAATAAAGTCCGTTGTATAAAGCTTACATCCTATTTGAGGCTGTATTTTATGATTTTTAGATATATTCGCCGTATAACGCCCATCATTTCTTTACAAAGGAACCTGAAAAGTACAGTCATGGACAAAAAATAATCCCCCTCCCCCCTACTAACTCCTCATCATATTATGTAGAAGAAAGTTATTGATACCTAACGATTGGAAATAAAATCTAATTTTAAACGTTGCATATAAATTTTGTTTAGGGGGCATCTACAAATTAAAACGAACTCAAACTTTTTGTAATAGCAATATCCAATTATTGATAAGTTTTTTCAAATTTCGGTTCAAACTATTTCTAGACACCAAATTTCAAGTCATTTCAATGATAAGTTTTTGAATTCTAAAAATTCGAAATTTAGTGCTTCTAATGTTAATGTTCTAATGTTTCTAATCATTTTCATATTTTTATTAATATCTCCTGAAATGTGATTTTTTATGTAGCAATAATAGCAATACTATATCCAAACAAAATTACGTTGAATTTGCGATTTTTATAATTTTACAATACGAATTATGAATTATAAAATTAATATTAAGAAATACTATGAATTACAACCTACAATTTTTGAAGGATTAAGATTTATTAAGTTCTGTATTATGGAAATCCAAAATTTTAATTTTTTTTCCGCGTAGTTTTCAAATTATGCTTAAAAAACAGCAAAATGATGGTTGTCCTGTAATCTAGCAGTATTCAATGATTTCTTGAATAGCGCCTAAGATACAGTGAACAAAAAAGAGGTGTCCTCGATCAACAACCGATTACCGAACTTCAAATTAGATTCAGCCCCTAAAATATTCTCGTTTTAAAATTATTAATATTTCGGAAACTTATCGTACAAATTGCATGAAATTTTTTCGACTCACTGAAGGGTACAGAGTTCATTTATGCAGTCAGAATCAGTAAACTGCTACTGAAAAAAAAGTTAAGATTCGTTTTAACCCTCTAAGCGTCTGGAACATAATATTCTGCATACTAAACTCCAGTTTTCACTGCAATATAAGCAATATTTTAAATACTATATTTCTATAGATTTAATGAATTTTCAATACATTGAAGAATGATTCGTACTCTGGAGGATTACATTATTGCTTATAATAAAGTTTTGTTTTTATAATGTTGAAAGAATCATATTTTTAAACATTTAAAAGAAAATGTTGAGAAAACAACATCACAATTTTACCCTTTTGCAAGACGCTTGGAGGATTACTATGTAAATGGCCCCCATGGAAAATCTATACTTATATAAAATAGTTTGTCCTGATTGACTGATAATCAACGCACAGCCCAAACTACTGAACACAGAAGCATGAAAATTGAAGAAAATATACTTTCTATGATGTAAACGTGCATTAAGATGGGATTTTTTAAAATCCCCCCCCCCTAAGAAGGTTGAATGGGGGGGTTGGAAAATTTTTGAACATCTTGCTATATCTCAGCAGTCGTTATATGTAAAAATGTGAAATTCCAGATTATGAATGCATTTAAAAAATAATTAAACACATATTTCAGCAATTTTACAAATCCCCCCGCCCATAAGGTAGTTAAAAGGGGATCGAAAAGGTTAGAACATTTGGCATATCTCAGCAGCTGTTTTAAGTAGGAAAATGACATTGCAGAAAATAAATCTATTATAAAAATAATTAAACATGAGTTTCAGCTTTTTTTAAATTTTCACCCCTAAGGGTAGCTGAAGTGGGGGTCGAAATTTAAAAAACAAATTAGACCCTGGTGTGATTTATCATCTTAAAGCACTCGGACCACTCTTTCAGATTACAAACCTTACTTCCTAATACCCAATTAGGACCCTCCCCCCGACGGGGGCAATTTTCGAACTTTTGTGTATTTGCAGTGTTTTTACCATTTTAAATCGGATATTTTTGTAGAGCCCTCTGATAAATATTATTTATAATATATGAAATTTTTAAAGAGAGAGAGACAGAAAGAGAGGAGGATGTTTTCCGGGAAGGGGGCTCGATAGTTGGGGACCTGTGGTGTATTTTTCAACTTTTACCGACACTAATCATGTGACATATGATTGTAAAGCTCTGTGACTCACATTTTATGTTATACAACTCCCGATTCCCTCCCCCCACTTTGCTTCCAAGGAAGGCATTTTTATAAATTCAGCCGTCACCCTTCATGTGGTAGGTCGTTTTTTAGTTCATATTGTGCACTTCCCTTGCCCTTCCTGGGAGGTACGTTCAACATATTTAAGAAAAATATTTTCTAATAATAGTCAAACTATGGAATTGAACTTCAATAACGTAGAAAAAATGAATAAAAAATATTGATCCCATTCATCATCCTTTTAGTTCCTGTTTTTGCCATAAGCATTTGATTGGAAGCATTTTGGGAGCATTTGATACTTATTTCTTTGGATATTTTGGTACAAATTGACAAAAAAATCTGATTTTTGATACTTAAACTCCTTTAATTTTTACGCTTACTCGCATCTTTTTTTTTGAACCAGGAAATGCCGTCACATGACTTTTCCACTAGTATGGCTTCCTTATAGACTCCCATTGGTTAGTTGTTTTTTCATTACCTCTGTTTTTATTTTCCTTGTATTTACTAAAATTAAAATGTATTTTATCTATTTTATAAATTCCCACCTAAGAGGGTTTAATGTAATGGTCGTACTTTTAGGACATTACAATACATCTCTGCAGCAGTATAGGCAGAAGCCAGAAATTTAAGATAGCAAATCTACTAAACAATAGTTAAACATTATGATTTTAGAGCTAATTTGGCCATTATGTCGTCAATATCTATTTTAAACCGGATTATGTGATATTATACGAATAAGACAGAGATTATGGCTATTTGATTAGAAATTAAGTTTTTAAGTGTTGCCAGATGCATTTTGTTGCAAGATGCAAGGTTCTTTTAAAGAAACCGAACAACGTAGCGGGTGAAGGCTGCTAGTTTTATATACATTATTTAAAAGTAGGCTTTACTTTCTTCATTTTGGTACCAATGACAATCTTCTAAGATAATTTTTTTGCGAAGTTAGCAGGCGATATTTTTTTTTTTTATTTTTTTTTTTTTTACTACAACTGTACCAAAATATGTGACGCTTTTATCTTTTGAAGCCATTCATTCGAAGGATTTTCATAGGTTTTAGAATAACGATATATTAAATTCACAAGGTATACGTAGAT
Source organism: Maratus speculifer (assembly GCA_964019185.1). NCBI lineage: Eukaryota > Metazoa > Arthropoda > Arachnida > Araneae > Salticidae > Maratus > Maratus speculifer. The sequence continues at coordinate 151,923,522 of OZ025302.1, forward strand.
GTTAGAGGGTGACACAAATTTAAAGATGTGCCATGTCACTCTAGAAATAATATGTGACGGTATAAGAAAAGCATAGAATGAAATCAAACCTGACCTTATTCAAAAGTCATTTAAAAGATGTAGTATATCTAGTAATCAAGATGGGCAGAAATATTTTTTTATTTATGATCAGAGTGAAAGCGATGGAGAAGATTAAACAGAATTAAATTTTGTGTCTCAAGATATAACAGCAGACGCTAAAAATGTACTTTTCATGTTTAGGGATAATCAATTTTTTTAAGTTCATCTCTTAAATAAACTATATTTACGGTACACATAGAAATCTAATTTTTTAGGATTATCTTTTCCTTATTTTTAAATCTATCATTTTGGGGTTCGGAATATAACACGCATTCGTAAATTTTCCTATTGCTTTTGGTATTAAATGTGCATATTACGCGCGGAATTTTATGATAATTATATTTTCTATATCACATTGAAAAAAAAAACAGATTTTCTTTTTAGCATATATAATAAATAAACAAATAAATAAATAAAAATGAAATGAAAACAGCATTACAAATAACTTTTAATCGGGAGTCTGTGATTCATTTTCTTTTTTCATTTTTAATAAAATACTGAAAACTAAGTGAAACAGTTTTTTTTAGACATTATTGTTAACTAAAGCTAAGCAATTTTGCTTTTTTCATATTTAATAAAAATATAAATTTCACGAAAAAAAGGAGGCTCTTTTTTGTATTGTAATAAGCATTCTATATGAAACATTATCAATTATTAATAATGAAATCATAAAATACTTTAAATTTTTTTCAAAGCTTTTTATGTATTTATTAATAATTTTTTTAATTTTTTGATAATTTAAAAAAGTTTTTAAATAAAATGGAGGTGCATAGATTTTTTTTCTTTTAACAAAACAAAATAAAAACACGCATTCTTTATTTGAGAACTTGGTCATTAAGCTGCAGCTATAGAAAAATGCATATGTTCCTTATATTCTGCTTTATACAACATTTTATTTGTAAATCGTGTCATAGAAACAACTACATTAATATATACTGTTTTCGCATGTTCACAAGTATATTGTATCTAAAATACAAGTATTAAAAATGTAGATAAAAACATTATACAACACTGTAACTATTATTATACTTAAATATTCAAATTTAAGTAAATTTATCATTATATGTAAACAAAAAAAAAAAAAAAGGTTAATACATTTTTTGCTATTTTCTTTAATGATATTTTTTTTAATTTCGAAATTTAATTTTAGCTAATGATTTCGATGAAGTGTTTCATTACTTCACTTAAGCACTTGCTCCAAGCTTTTAATACTGAATATTTCTTAGAATGAGTGGGCGTTTTGTAATTACTAGATTTTATTTAATAATTTTTTGTGAATTATATTGTTTGTTAACCGTTAAATGAGACGAGATATTTTAATTTAGGTTTTTCAATTATATTTTTTATGATGACGCTTTTCTGTAATGATTATGAAAGTTGCAATTGTGAGATTTAAACGATATTTACTTAAAGGAAGTTTCATTAAGACTTTTTTTATGAAATTAAAAACTGCGATTAGTAAACTATGTTTAGCTATTGTTTTTGTTTCAATGAAGAAATAATTCATAATTATTAATTTTCACGCTTTAAATTTCAATATAAAAGTAAATATTTAAAATTTGAAACTGATTTTCTAAAGTTATTTTTGTAATACATATTTATTATGAATACTTTCCAATTTATAATTTTTTAAAATACTTTTTTAATAATCTCATTGATGAAAATTAGTTTTAGAATCATTATTAAAATCTTTTAACAATTTTTAATATTAAGTTAGTTTTAAAAAGTTTATTTTATAAAGTTTCATCCTTTTACAAATTTTTATCCGTTCGTAATTTTCAATAACTTACTTAAATTGTTTTCTGTTATTTCTTCTGGGATTTGATGCTGTAAAATACGAAAGTAAATTAAACACAAATTTTAAAATAATTTAAACAATAAATTATATACATATATATATATAAAAGGAATGAATTTAAAAACATACATTTACGAATTTCAAAAAGTCTAAGACAAAATAATTTCAATTTTTATTGTTTAGGCTAAGAAATACGCTTAAATTTTTTAAATAGTCATAATGATGCAAGCCTAAAAATAAACAAAAATACGTTTAAAAACTTATACTCTATATTCTTTGTATATCCAATGGGTTTTATTATTTTCATATTAATATTTTTCATAATGTACATATCTCCAGAAGGTAAGCTGGGGTAACTAGGATCAGGAGGTACACTAAAAGAAAAAAATCGTTAAATTTACGGCATAATCTGATGATAGCAATGTTGCCAGAAGTTTTAACTATAAAAATTGCAATCAAATCAGAAGTACTTTTTACTTATTACATATAATTTTACTGCAATTTTTATGGCAAAAACTGTTGGCAGCATTACTGCCAGCAGTTTTTGCCGTAAATTTAACGTTTTTTTTTTTTTTTTTTTTTTTTTTTTTTTTTTTTTTTTAGTGTAAATGAGCCATAGGCAATTTTATTAAAAAACCACTGACTTATATGTTTTGGCTTTTGTCAGCATTGCACCCCTATCTTTACTTCGTAAAACAGCGTATGAAAATTCAATCATAGCTTTGTCATGCTGCGATGCGTTATCAAAAATTTAGGTTTCTTCTTAAGAAAAGACCGCCAATTTGGATGAACTTCTTGGGCTTTATTTTAAAATGCAAAAAACGTTTTATTAAACAATCACTTAAAAAAGAAAAGAAAAACTATCTTTGCTTACAATAAAGGAAAATATATAATATATTATTAAAATTGCCTAATAAAATTTTTAAAAAGCATCTTAGTGGGAATCAAATGATATTTGTTAATTATTTAAATTGAAAAGGTTTTATTTAAAGTGATCGAACTGCAATATATACAAAAGCCATATTTTCCTGGAGGCATGGTATTCAAGAAAACTCCTACTGAATGAATCTAGTTCCCTTCCACCACAATATATCATCTTAATTCAATTACCTATCTCCGTGTTTAATTATTTCTGGCACATGGCTTCAACTAAAGGTTATAATATGTTGTAGATTTTGTGTTATTTATATTACTGACAAGGAACTTTAAATAAGTTCGAAACGTTTAACACTTTATTTTAAAATAATTTTTATGTGTCTATAAACTATTAAATTAAATTATCATTTTTTTTGTAATTGCTTTAAATTATATTTTTTAAGTTAGATAACTAATACTCGGCAGTTTATGACACAGATGAAGAAGGTTACATAAGCCAAAACGACATTATTAGAAAATTATCGAAACAAATAAAAAATACGTGCTCTCAAATAACATGTTAAAAGTGCCTAGAAATATATGTTATAATTGACACCACAATTTATTTAAAAAAAGTTCCTTTTGATGCCAATTTTTTTTTTTTTTTTTTTTTTTTTTTTTTTTTTTTTTTTTTTTTTTTTTGAGGTTCGACTATGTAGGAGAATTTATGAAAGTTAGGACCTACGACTTTTCAATCACATCATTTATTTTGCAGTTTAGAATGGTTCCAATGGGAATCAAAATGCGGTGTAAGTCTGCAACTAATGCATGTTACATTGTTTTAGTCCAAAATGGACTATGTCTCTCATAGATATACCAAAGACAGAAGACAGGCAATTTGACGTCATCAGTAATCGACAGACATCCCTCTAATGTTGGAATTCACACCGGAAAATTTTTAAAACCAACATTATTTTATTTTATTTAAAAAATACCTATCTACTTATAATAAAATGCGACTGGAGAGAAGTGTATGGACGGTTCCGGGTCGAATCATTGTGATCTGGAAATAGACCGAACTAATTGCCACGTTAGGCTTAAAAAAAACAAATGCTGACTACAGCTAAATGATAATTTCGTCTGTTTCAAATTATGTTTGTTGAGCATATTTCACTATAAAACATGTATATCATATTCAGTTACAATATATTAAGTTCCAGATTAAAAATAAGCTATTAAAAACAAAACACCGTTGCATGCTGCAATGTTGTAATTCAAAAGAACAAATTCCAAATGAAGTACTCTGTTTGATTCATTAAAATAATAATAATAACAATAATATCCAATTATGCTTTTAGAATATTTGTAAAAGCAGTTAGAGCCTTTAAATATATTCTTAAATTACATTTTTCAATTTCGCTTATATTTATATGCAGTAAGTTTAAAACATTTCAAATAAATAAATAAATGATTCTTTCCAGTCAATGGTCTTTTTCATCGATTATGCTCTGTGAGCTAATTTCAACTTATGTTGTGCTGCCATCTATTGGCCTTAATATAAGTCAAGATTTTTTTTTTTATTACAATAAAAAATAGTAATAGCAATAAAAATTGCAAGATGTAATAATGTGACAAAATATTTTTTGAAGGTTTCCGATACATAATTTTAATATACCATTTAATAGGTATAAATAAATGGAATACTTTATTATGATTTCTTTGATATAATTTAAATTTAGTTTTATTACTTTTTTAAGATGTCAACATTTATCAGCTATTTTTTTATTGCTTTAATAAAGCTGAAAATTATTTTCCCACATTCTATTATTAAATTATAATGTTGCTTACTTTTCAAAGTTATTATATTCAAAAATTACTATGCTAAAACTCAAAATTTTATCTTCTTTGATGTAATTAGTAACTGTAATAAATCATAGTATATTCTTTACATTTTAATGACATTTGGTTAAAAATATAAATTTTGTTTACAATGCAAAACATTTCAACATAATATAAGCTAAGCTTTTAAAAATTGTCGTAATTAAATTAAAATTTTACGAAAGAAATAATAATAACGATTTTGATTTTCATTAATACGAATTGAATTTTTAAAATTATATAGGGGAAGTTTTTAAAAATTTATTTTGATCTAAATCAACGCCTCGTGCTTCTGCATATATTCTATAAAAACTACAATTTTAGCAAAAATGTTTTTCCTTTTGCTTTGTTTATATTAACTGCTGCTAGATGGCTCTAAAACCACATTTAAAAACAAAGCATAAGGCTTCGTTAATCGATGAACTAGGAATATATATTATATCCTTCCTATATATATGACTAAAATTTCTGCCGAGTCATTGTTTTTTTTATAAAATAATGCATTTTAAAATTTAAAAAAATCAATATTTAATGTTTAGTGAATTCTTCAGAAATTGTGTTTTAATTTGCTAATTATTATTATTGTTGTGATAAATACTGGTGATTGTTTTGCCCAATTGTTGATCTATTTCAAAATTGAATATCAAGAAGACAAAAAAATCTTATAATTTGTATTGCTATTTTTAAAATATGCTTTATTACAATGAAAAATCTTCAATAGTAAAATCTTCATTCTGTTTGTTTGTATGAAGTCTTATGAAAATGAAAAGTAGATCAAAATTCCGTCGTTTTTGACGGGGGTTATATACTAGTTACCATATAAAACAAGAATAAATATTTCAACTTGCTGGTGAGAATTTGGAATCACTCAATAAAAAATCTGTCAGATGCGGCAACTCTGTGGCATTCCGCTACTGACTAAATGTTTATTTAGAGATTCGAATTTAAACAGATATTATTGTTGTTTAACCTCTTCAGACATGAGGTACACAAATGTGTACCTCCATTCTTTTCCTCATAAAAACTAAATTGTTCGAATTTCTTGCATTTTTACTTTACTTCTCTACAGCTGAATGTTTTTTTGCTTCAAATAAAAATCAATAAATGTCAGCACTGATGAATAATACCTCATAAAATAAATATTATTTTCATCCGAGTTTCGAAAATACCTTCAAGATATTGTAACCAAGAAAGTAAGAAATGTTCATAATTATTTAACTTAAATGCTTTACAATAAAAATATTTGAGTATTTGCTTATAATTTACTTGTTTAAAGATCTTAATTTTGTTATTACCTAAATTTATATTACTGATAGTTAAAATGGTGCATTAAGGGGATTAGTACTTTTATATTCATATTTGTAAACCTAAATTACCAGCCCTCTAAAGAATTGATTTCATAAAAATGACTCTTTCTGTCATCTATGGTGTCATTTCGATTATGCGAGAGCAATACATATATATTTGTAGAGTTATTTCATGCTCAGGTCTGAAGAGGATAAGATGATAGATACTCCGTATATAAAATAAAAGAAAAATGCTATTCAAAATTTTCCGGCATGAATTCAAACACTGGTGAGAAGTTGGTGGATTAGTGTTGATATCACATCTCAAATTCTCTGGAGTTATTAAGTTAGTTCTCTAAAGTTACTAAAGTTATTTTGTAATACATGTCATTAAAAAATTCAAAATAATTGACTTTTCAATCATAATTTTAAAATATTTTTTAATAATACCATTGATAAAAATCTGTTTTAAAATCATTTTAAAATCTTTATATATTTTTTTAAATATTAAGTTAGTTTAAATAAAATTTCTAACTAAATAGACCAATAAAAAAAATACTAAATTAAACTAACTTTTTAGGCTAAATTTTTATTTAGGGATTCGAATTTAAATAGTTATTAATAGTTAAAGAAAAGAAAACTGCTATTCAAAATTTTCAGGCATGAATTCAAACACTGGTGAAAATTGATTGATTATTGATAACGTGAAACTTTAAATCCTCTGGCCTTGAGAATTTTGATGGCATCAGTTTTCTTCGCTTTACAATTGATTCTAATGTTTTTTCTAAATATCTTAGCGTTGTGCATTCGGGAAGATTCGTTGAAATTCCACTAGTGAAAACTAGTCGTTTGGGGTCACTGTAATAGTTAAACTTCATGGATATGCACAATGTAAAATATGAAAATAAATTATGTGTAGAATATTTATAAAAAGCACTGCAATTCCAAAATAAAATTTAAACGGATATTTAAATAGTTTTAATACATAGTAATATTCGGTTAATGAATTGCTGATGAACAAATTTCAACAAATTATATAAGATGCCAAACTACTCAAGTAGTACTGAATTACCTAAAAGAAACATTCTTATAACTTTAAAAATATTAGTCATATTAACTAACAGTTTACTGCGTCGGATAAAGCGTCTCATATCCAATTAAAATATATCTTTGAATTGTAATTTGAATGAAATACAGGGTCATAAAAAATCGAAGAATAAAAAAAGTGATTATAAATATCTCAGCAACTAATTATCCGATCGACTTCATTCTTAATGCGAAGCTCATGTTATTTTATTGTCTTTTACATCCTCACCTTAAAATAAAAACGGAAATTTTTATGTACGTTTCATCAGAACGAATATTTCGAGAGTCCGAAAAAAATAGTTCCGGTTAATCTAGTTACTGGTATTAAATAGACTTCTTTCCATTATTCCATACTAAATACATACCAAATTTCAAATCTCTATCTCAATTTGTTTGGAAGATAGAGCGTTTACAGACACAAGCACAGACACACAGACAGACGGATGGCAATTTTTTTTTTCTAAAAATATATTTTTTGGAATTTCAAGTGGTCGAAATGTGTAAATCAGTCAAAAAAAATTCTTTTTTGAAAACGATTTTAAGACTTATCCTATATTATGATGGTAAGTAATGTCACTGATCCTTTAAAATCTTAATATAGTCTAAAAAACGGTCTAATATTAGAAATAATTAAACATAAATATATTTTAAGTAATGTTTAGAATAAAAAAAATGCAAAAGAAAAATACTAACAGACAGATAAATTAGTTGAAATATGTATTTTGAAAATATTATTTGAAATTAAACGCAGACTAAGACACCTTAGGTACCTCCTCTCTCTCTCTCTCTCTCTCTCTCTCTCTCTTTTATGGTAATCCAACATTTTTCTCATATATTGTTAAAAATATATTTTTTATGTCAACAAGTTTTTTATCACCCAAAATTCATGTTATAATTATATATGCATTCATTACATAATACTTTTACATGCATTATCCTAAGATATGCCATAAAGAAATCAAATTGGGTCATTATTTGTTAGAAAAAAAGTTACTCAAGCTCTTCCCTAGCAATTTATTTAATAACGTTCTGAAACTTTCGAAATTAATGCTTACCTAATGCTCTCAAAGAAGCGTTTGCTTTTTTAATCAAGTTATTTACTGTAACTTTTAACTCTATAATAATTTTTTAAATAATTTGTAATAAAGTTCTAGTTTTCCAATTACTGCAGCTCACATAATGATGTTTTTCGTTTATAGATGTTGCATAATAACCATTAGTACACAAAAATACTTTCATTTAGGTTTTAAAAAATCATGATTATATGTTTTATAATAATTAAAAATTTTACTTATGAAACTTCCAAATGCATTTTAATCCTTAAATATGGGATTTTTTTATTAAAATAGTGGAAATTAAATAATCTTTTTTTTAATTTTTTAATCTCAATTATTTAATGAAACCTAATATTTTTCAGTTTCTTCCGTACTTATACGTAATTCAAACTTTAAAAAAGTATTATAGTGCATTATGGTACATTTTAATAAGTATTTTAACACAACCATTATCTCTTGATAATAATAAATTCTTTATATTTTCATCTTTTTTTACTCTGCTGTTGGTTTTTTAATGAATTTTAAAATTATTTTTTAAAACTTTAAGTAACGTTTAATTAAAGATATTGTGAAATAAAATTGTTTCTTTTAATAAAATAAAGATAATTTGCTATATGTATTCTTATTTGTAGAAGTTAACTGTCAAATTACAATTAAAATATTATATATATTTATCTCCCTTATATTCGAATTTATACAATGTTTTATCCTTAAATCATGTAATGAAAACAATTATTAGAATACATTACTTTATGCATACTTTTACAAGTATTATATCTAAAGTATTGCTAAAAAAAACATTATTTATCATTGTCACGACTATTATACATAAATAATCAATCCTAAGAAGATATTATCATTATGATTAAACAAAAACAAAAAAAATATATTAATGATCATTTAGAAAACTTCCTTAATGTCTTTAACTTCCAAAATGTATGTTTCGATAACATTTTCGACTAAGCGTTTAAATGCTTTAATTGATAAACTTTCTCCAAATTTTATAAACCTCTTTATTATCAGTAGATGTTTTCTCATTATTGAACCTTTTTTAATAAAGTTATCTTTTAATACATGGTATTTATTACTGGTTAATAAGCGCAAAATATTTTAAGTTTTTATAAACAAATTTTTTTGATTATATCTTTTATAAGGATCCCGAAAATTTCTTGTGAAACTTTTAATGACTCTTTTATTTGAAGAAATTGTGTTACAAAAAGTAAAAGTTTTAATAAGTTTCGAAAATATGATTGAAATATGTTTTTATTTTTATTTTTTAACATGTTCATTAAAGTAAATCTATATAAATATGTGTTTATTTTTCATTTTTGCTTTATCTTACAGCTTATGCTGAAGTGGCATAAAAAAAATGTTATCATAGGGCATCACGGCATACTTAGTTGAACCTGCCAAAACTTAATGAAAAATAAATATAAAATATTATAGCTTTTTTTTTTTTTTCTTTTTGGTGAACTTAACATATAATAATATAAAAAATGTAATTTAACAAATTACGCCAATTATTTGGAAAATGATATTTTTAAAGATTAAAATTTAAAGACTTATAAATAAATTCTATATTTAAGTTAATGATGATAATAAACATAATTTTTATGATGTTCATAACGAGTCATATTTTATATATGTCATGCATTAAACGTTAATATTCCTAGACCATTAATTAAAAAAAAAAAAAAAAAAAAAAAAAAAAAAAAAAAAAAAAAAAAACAGAAGTTTATAGATGTACAAATTTAACTGTTTAAAATATGCATTTTTATTTCATGGACTTAATCAAACTGACTTCTGAATGCCTCATATTACGTACGACTTGACTTACGCATTTATATTCCTGGACCCATTTTAAATGAAATTTCAGTTTTACAATGTTCGGAAGCACAAATTATTAAACTTCTAAACATTGCACATTTTAAATTTACGCCGTTGCTTAGAAAAAAATGCACTTTTAAATGAAATTTATTTGAAATGTTTATCACAATTTGTTTTCGAATTATTTTTTTTTCATACTTTTTATTACCTTATTGTCATCGTGGCAAGAGAAATATTTCATTTTTGAGCTTTAAACATGGACCAATCAGAAAACAAAGAAGTTGCGGAATTCAACCAATAAAAAGATTCATATATACTTCAGATTTCCCGATTCTCTACCGAGAACATCAACTATTTTCCATATAGTTAAAAAATTGTTGAAATAGGATCAGTAAAATAAGTTTCATTTTCGATTACGTTAGGGGGAGTTGAGGGAGAGTATGAAACACTGTTTAATCTACATATATTAAAGAAAGTCTGGATTTCGTATTAATCACAGCACAAAAAACCTACCGAACCGAAAATCTTGAAAATTGGGGTAAAAATACTTCTTATAACATCGAGTACCGCTAAGAAGGGATTTTTGAAAATTCCACCCTTAAGGAGGGTAAAAAAAGAACGAACTTTTAAAAAATTCCTTAAAAGTCGGAATTTAGAGATATTTTCAAGTACTAACATATTTTAGTGTATTTTTGCATGCTGAATCGAATGGTACTAAGCAAATTCTTTTAAATACAGTCGTTCATGAGATACTTCACATTTTCCTAATTTGCGATGTCTTTGGCGCAAAAACCTGAAATTTTCAATCCTTATCTATAGATATAAAAGAAAGTCTGGATTTCGTATTAATCACAGCACAAAAAAATCTACTGAACCAAAAATCTTGAAAATTTGGATAAAAATACTTCTTATAACATCGAGTGCAGCTAAGAAGGGATTTTCGAAAATTTCACCCCTAACAAGGGTAGAAAAAAGAAAGAACTTAAATAAAAATCCTTAAAAGTCGGAATTTAGAGATATTTTTCAACTAATAACATATTTTAGTGTATTTTTTCATGCTGAATCGATTTGTACTAAACAAATTCTTTTAAATCTAGTAGTACATGAGATAACAGCGTAGTTCTGACCAGCGTAGCGGGAGAAGGCTGCTAGTATATATATATATTTTATTTTAAGCGTTTTTCCCCTAATAAAATAAAGTAGTATTTTCGATGCAAACTCCAAACAAATTATCCAAAAAAACTTTGTAATTCAAATTAATTTGATATTACCACTATATGCATAGAAGAAACAAAGAAAATGTTATATTACTACCCTATTCATACATTATTCATTAGGAAAAGATAAGAATAAATAAAGCAATCATCTCTCCACCTGTGATAATGCAAGCAAGCGATCTCCTATGCGCACGTGCATTGCAGTTGCTCAAAAGCACAGATTTGCATATATAGGCTGCGCGCGTTCACTTAAAATTTTGATTGAACATGTCTGCTTATTTAATAAAGAATTTAACAAATTAATGCATGATATTAAATCTGTGATCAAATATCTTTCATTAAAAATTTTTAAAAATGTAATTTCATGAAGTAGTATTTTCTGTAGTATTTTCAGTAGTCATTTTAAATTTTTCAGCCAAGGATCGTACGGATCCCGGAATTTAGAAACCACGAAATTCTTCCGAACCAGTATTTCTTTTTAGAAAATCTCTCATTTTATAAGGCAAGACTTTGCACGTTTCAACTAGATTTATTTTTTAATCAGTTTTATTACATAAGAGCCCACACTACTGACTAAAAAAGGCCCGGGCGATAATGCAAACTCTATGGGAGCTCTATTCTTTTCAAATATCTCGCTCAAATTTTAATATTTTTACATGAAATATTTGTACAGGATAGCTGATGGCAATCTACAACATGGCTAGTTTTTACTTTTTAATTTTGTTTCATTTTATCTTTCGAAAACGGTTAAAACCAGTTCTGAAATTGAAACTATCATAATATAAAAAATATATAACCAAAATCGAAAAAGTAAAAACTAGCCCGATTGTAGATCGTCCTTAGCTATCCCATGCAAAAGTTTTAAAATTTGAGCATCCAGAAATTTGAAAATAACGCCCCCATAGGCTTAACATTAAATATTATCATTCAATCAATAGTGTGGGCTATTAAACAAATGCTGATGTTTTTTCTAGACTGTGACAGGATCCGTACGAACCATGTCAGCTTTAATAAAATTTGATTCTGTGTAAGGTAAAAAATATAAACCTCAATCATATAATCTATTTGCTATTGTAAGTATTTCAATTTTAAACTTTATTATAACAGTGAGACAGTGAACGCACATTCATTGAAATTATTAAGGGGTATTTTATCTGTATTAGAATTATTTTATTTAATATACCAACAGCAGACTTTGTAATCATTCCCATTTAGTAGCATGCATTTTAACGTTATTCCACAATACAAAGACGAAATTTGTTGTTACGAAAAAAGTATATCTATAATGTACACTTAAATTTCTGGAACCTTAATGTAAGTTACCACAATAAATACAATTGTTAATGTTCATGAAATATCCCGAAATGTGTGTAATTGAGCTTTGTACATTTTCAATTAACAAATCGTATGAAATTTACATTTTGATTTTTTTTTATGTTATACATTATGTTACATTATTTATGTGTTACTAAATTTACTTCAGAAGGTTGTTCTAAATGGGACGTAACTTATCATGGAATAACACATTTTGTTTTTATAGTATGATTGTAAGATTCGAACATCTCAGCTTACCAAAAGCTAATTTTCAATTTGAATTAATGTTTGAATCATTGTAGATGCCTTCTCTATCGACCAGAAAATCTTAAAACTAAATTTTGTATAAAATAATAATAATTTTTCATCTATTATTATAATATGATATTATATTATTTATAGATTAACCTCCTCAGTCCTGATGTCTCCTGGAAGATACACAAAATAACAAATTTTAAGTTAGTTTAAATAATTGTAGGAGTACTAAAATTACTTCTAGTCCATTGTATTAAATGTGTGGATATCATAACAATGAATATATAGACTGATACAACTTTGGAGAAGTTGTATAACAATTTTAAACCGTTTTTGGAGTTTGCTAGTAATGTTTGTTTCAGGACAGAATAAGGTTTAGATTAATCAGCCTATTTTGTTTACATTGTATGGTGAAGAATATAATAATAATGTATAAAAAAATAATAAATTTTCTTGATAAAAATAAACAATTATGTCTTTCTTCGTATTTTTCAATCATTTCATATTTCTTTTTATTTTCAGGATCTCCAACTCCTTCTGTTACTTGGTGGAGGGATTCAGTTTTACTGGATGACAGCTATCATATCACAACGCAAGGAAGTGTCAGAAATAATATGACTCTTTACAAAGTCAGGAGGTCAGATTTATTTGCCAGTTTCACATGTCAAGCTTCCAACAATAACCTAACAGTACCAACGTACAATTCTGTTACTTTAGATTTAAACCGTAAGTGTAATACTTAGTTATTATTGATAGTAGTAGTTGTAGTATTATAGTCAAAATAAAGACAAGCCAAACATAATCAAGAATGTTATAATATCCGCTAATAACGTCCATTGCGCAATAATTCCTAAGATGGGTAAAATCATGGATCACTTTTAGTTTAAAAGATTTCATCCCAGCTTGCATATAATGTATGTCCCAGCTTGCACCAATGTGTAAACATGCCCTCAAATCTTTTTTTTTTTTTTTTTTTGCTATCAGTAAGAAATATTTTAACGGTCGATCCTTTCAGTTTATGATAAACAATATTTCGAGTTAAAAGTATTAAAATTACAGTAAATGTGTATACAATTTGATGAAATAACTGAAAAATATTCATGTTAAAATTAGCTCGCGTTAAACATGTATGTATTAACGAAGTTCAACTGTAAATGATAATTTTTGTTGTTTTACAATGATTTGATGTACACGGTGAATCTAAACTCAGGGTGAGTTTAGATTCACCCTGTAAATATATAAAACCTGTTCCAAAAATAACGATCCATTCCTACGCTGCTAAAAATTTTGCTCAAATCTTGGTGATAAAATAAATGAATAATTTGAGCCAAATCTTGGTGCTCAGTAGCTGTCACCATAAGATGGTGAAATATCGCTCCAATATTTAGAGTTTTTAATATCAACTTCGTTCCAACTGTTGGAACTATGCTTCAAAATAGCTTTATGTATTGGTTCAATATTTCATCTTTCATCTTACAGTGGCAGATATTGAACACCAAAATGTGGTTCAAACTAGGACAAAATTTTTAACAGTGCATAACAACTCTAATCAGTTGATTTCTTTCACAAGTTTTAATTAAATACTCTCCTTAGAAGAAAGAAATTTCCAAGAAACTGGTTGATAAAATATATGTAGAGGTGTGTCAACTGTACAACAGAAAATGCGGAAAACAGTCACCAACAAGGACCAATATCAGGCTACTTTCAAAAGATTGAATAATATAAACTAAGACAGACATGAATACATTTTTTTAAAATAAGTAAAAATTATATACAAAAAAAAAAAAAAACACTAAAAGGCATTTAAAAATACAAAATTATACGTTTCGCCAAGCTACACGCAAGGCCTCATCAGTACTAATAATTATTCATTGCATAACAAACATTGGTTGGTTGGTTGTATGGGATTCTATGGCGCAAGGTCCCTTTGGGGACATGCTGCGCCAACAAACATTGGAACAAATCAAGACAGTTACAATTAGTTGTTACATTTTTAGAAAAAAATAATATTCATTTGGGACAGCACGAGCCTCATTCAGAGTTGGCGATCGTAAACAAGTGAACCAACCTTTGAGGAGTAATCTGCAGGGTTAACTGCGACAACCTGATTTTAAGATACTGGCGTTCTCAAACTGCGGATGGGTTTCGTTTGAATGCAATGTATGACAATTTTAGAATTTAAATAACCGCTTTTTTAGAGCACTGAATCCCGCAGGCGAATTTGTAAAGAATTGTCTTTTCCATCAATGTATACACTATTACATCATTTAAAATCAGGCTACTTGTGAGTAAATATAGACGAACTGGGATCGCAATGGATTAAAAACGTCCTGGACAAACATCAACATATGACGATAACGTCGGCATTTTTGCCAATCCCACCGAAGCTAGCATAGGGGAGAAAAATACGGGCTTCTGATTGGTTGAATAATTTTGCTTTCCTTCATTTTTGAGTTTACGTTTATTTAATCATCAATTTCTGTTTGAAAAGCTTTTGAAAGCTGGATTTTCCTTCTGTTTTTACATATTCATTAATAGATAAAGAAATAGATAACTCGGAATATATAATTAAAGAAGTTAATCAGGATGTTTAACAATTGTTCTGTATTATTTTTTGAAAATAATAAAAATAGAACTGCCATTTCTTCTTTCTATTTTTTTAACATGATATGCACATATATACACAATCAGAGCAATTTATTTAGAAACAACAGTATTTTCATTTTACGGCGTCAAACTCAATTGTTCTATATTACTTTTAAAAAATTGCAATTTCTTCTTCTTATTATTATTTTAATGATATACCCAGACACGCTCCTAATACGTACATTAGAATTCAAGATGATCTATTTGCAAACAGTTTTTCGACCAATCAGAAGCGCGTATTTTTCTCCCCTATACTAGCTTCGGTGGGATCGGCAAAAATGCATACCGTCGAGAAACTTTGTGAGGCAGTTGAAAGGAGTCCACGTTCCGCAAGTAGTCCAATATTGTTTGTTGTTGGTGGCTATATTCCGTATTTTCGATGGTGCAGCTAACGCACTTCTTCAAAGGTTTTATAACCCAGTTTCCACTGAATGATGTCAACTCTTTTTTCTAAGTAGTGCATTTCTTCAATGACATTTCTTCAAACTGTGAAAGAAATCAATAGATTAGTGTTTTCACAGAAATGGATCATTACTTTTGGAAAACCCCGTATAAATATAGAGAGAAATACGTATACCGTATTTACTCGTGTATACCGCGAGCCCCGTACTTTGTAAGAGAAAATGGAAAATCTCGTATATAACGCGCACCGTAAATTTGATATGCAAATGAATGAATGACTAAATGAATTTCAGTAATGAAATTTGAAACAAGCATTACATTAGGCCAAAAACAAGGCGAAAATACATTTTTAGACTTCGCGTAAGGAGTGAATGATGGCAGTGAGAATTGCTAATTAGCGTTTATAAAATGTTAATGCAAAAAAGCGCAAGAAGTGAAATAAAGATGCAGTAATATTTCAATTAAATAAAATTTTGTGATTATGTCTTCTTTGGATACATTTCTTGGTTCATATGTATATCGCGCCAATACAACCAGCAGTAAAAAATTATATTCCATGTATAACGCACACCTAGGAGTTTTGATCTAATTTTTTTAAGTGCACGTTATACACGAGCAAATACGGTATATATATATATATATATATATATATATATATATATATATATATATATATATATATAATATCCTCAATCTAGTACGCGAAATAACAGTAATTACTTCAGTTTTAAATCCTGAATTCTCATGAAGACCGCAGAAATACGAAAAAGGAATTTCGTAGTAACAAAAATTTAAACGTCACTTATTAAATATCTGCATGTTTCACTCATCTATATATCTGGCAATTTTAGTATCAAATACCATATTTAAACTATTTCCGTTTCTTACATCTATATAAATCTTTAATGCATTTTAAAAACATGCATTTAATTCTTACTTTACAGGCATTACACATAAAGATTATTAGAATTATTCGAGAGAAACATAATTAAATATCTAAATGTATGATAGTTTGCTTACTTTATAAGCTTCTACAACAACGCATTACATTTAACACAATTTTCAGCATATCTCGCCGCTTTTCAGTGTAAGAAATTTATAATTAATGATTCTATCTTTTGTCACGAAAGTATTTAATAATTATTTAGCCTTTTATATCCACTTATCATTTGTATTCTAGCACATGTAGTCTTTTGATTTCAAAAGATTCCTTCAAATGTAGTGTTTGATTGTGTAATGAAAGCATTATGAGACAAAATCAGGAAACACCAAAAGGTTTAAGCTCATTTTACGTAATATAATTAAGTTATCTGTTTCTTTAGGCTACCAGTAAAATATTTTTTATTCGTGGTATTGTGAAAATGTATGCGCAGCACGAATGATGTTTCTTTGTATTTCAATTACGCAACGTTTATCTTTATATTGTCACGTAAAAATGATCTCATAAAATTTTTTGTATCGTCTCAAAGCATACGACCTTGCCACCGCCAAAATTATGCTACAAAACTTAAATTACTGTGACCCACAACGCAAAACTGAAGTTTAATAATTAAAGACTTTACAGTGTTTGAATTAAATAAACAACTTCAGACTTGATGTATCGCACAGGATATACATTTTTGCAATTTTTTTGCACTTTTATAAATAATGTGAAAATCGGTGTGAAGGGAGCCTGATCACACAGCAGAACTAAGCAAAATAGCAATTTATTTCTTAGATTTTTTTTTTTTTTTTTTTAACAAGCTACGTGTTACATAAAAACGGCTTTCAGCATAAATATACGAAATATACAAAAATGAAAACATAACTAGTTTTACTCTTCGTTAAGATACTAATTGTAGAACCCATTAATAATAAAATAAGTATATGTATTTTCTTATATTTTTCAATGATTTGCAATGCAAAAAGTAAAATAAAATAAAATAATCCGAGGAAACTGTTAAAAAATGTACTTTTTGAGTCTCCATGTATCACTAATTTTTATGTACAATTTTCTTCTGTTCAATCATTCATACTTTTCCATTTGTGAATGTAAATCCATAGCTAGAATATAAAAATCCATATAAATAAACCCTGGAATATAAAGAAGTTAAACAGAATGTTAATATGCACCCAAGAGTCAAAACGATATGACAGCTTACCTAATAAGTTGTGAAATAGCTGTAAACCACCTTGCAATGGATGCCACATATTCTTAGTAGATTATCGGAGATAAATAGTATTAGCTGTTCAAGCAGCGGTCATGCATATCAGGGATATTCCAAAATGGTATTTTTGAGCTATGAGCTGCCGTTGAATTACACCCGAAATGTGTTCCGTCGAATTAAGATTAGTCGAGTTTGGTGACCAGGACGTTAATTGAAATTCAGTATTATGTTTCTGTAGCCAATCGTGTGCAATTAGTCTATTAACATGGAGCATTGTCCTGCACGAAGGCTCTATTTCCATTTTAGAAAACAGATACCATGGAATAATGCTTTTACAACAACCATACGATCTAGAGAGGTTCATAAGATATTAATGTCCTCCCTAGCTCAATATCGCCACAACTAATCTGCCTATGGCATGTTATGTAAGAGGGGGGATATAAGTTTGCATAAAAGACGATGCATATAAAAAGGGTCAATCGACTTGTTAAAGAATGAATCGTGTCTCATTCGACGAAGCATCTCTTTATGTTTGTTCCATTGTCCAGTCATTATGTTTCCAGATTTAATGCAGGAGTGTTTGGCGATGTTGCTTGGTGAACAAGGGCAAACGAGTAGAAGGTTATCCCCATAGTCCTACATTTAACAATGTCAGCTGAACTGTATGTTCCAAGGAATTCTTCAAGGGAAAATAATTCCTCTTGCTTTACTGATGGGGATGGGAGTCTCCGACGATCTTTTTATTTTACGCATTGCCATACAACGCGAAGATTTCTACAGATAGTTTCAACGTCATTAATTTACTTTATACAAGTACTAACAATGAACAAAGTTTGAAAATTCTATCACTTTGAAAGATCCGTCGTTTTCGCCGTTTGCATTACAACCAGTCTTTTTAGATGGGTGTATGATACCCGGTATGTCGAAAGCATTTTTATATCGTATTAGGTTGTACGGCGTCCTACGCTGCATATAATTTATTGATGGCCGTGAGAAATGTTATGTAGAAGCTTTCTTTAAAATCAATAGAAAATAAAATTTGATCTAGAACCTTTTTATGATAAAGAGTTTTTAAATTTTGGATTATACCTTCGTCCTTTCGATACAGTTGTGCTGCAGTATTAGGAGGTAAATATTCAATGTTGTATATAGAGTTCAATGTTGATAGTTTACAATAACTCTGCTTATTAAGAAGCAGCAAGGGAATGTTTCTGTTTTAACCAGAAAATATTTAATTTAGTCCTTCTAAGCAACTGATGCAGATTTCACGCGTAATCCACATTATGACATTTGCTACAGATAACTAGCAGGGAGTGTTTTAACTTTTTTGAAGCAAAGCAGCTTAGTTGATTTATCAATAATTAACAATTTTAACTTCTCGATTCCATCCATATTGACACTTTCCATCATAGTTCTTTTCTAATTTTGCCACTTGTTCACGTTTCATCTTTAAATGTTAAAGTCTTATTAGGTGGAAGTTTATTAAATAAAGATATTTCTTTGGCATTAAATCCTTCTTTCATTGTATAAGTACGTAGGCTGTTCAATAAGGAAAAAGACTAATTTTAGTGCCACAAAAGGACTCATCAGAATAGCTGTGGCATTAAAAAATTTGTTGTCTGTATTAACAAAAGCTACCGATAGATGGCGTGTACAGGGTTATGTTCCTGAGTATCACATGATTGAAATAAAGCGTGTTTGCGGGCACTACGAGACCGGTCAGTTGTCGAAATGGACGCATCGACTGAACAACGTTATGCAATTAAATTTTGTTTTCGTCTGCAAAAAATCAGCATCGGAGACCTTTGACATGATACGTAGCTTTCAACGGCGTAGTAACGTCAAAGGCAAATATTTTTTGCTGCCATAAATCTCTTAAGGAAGTAAAGCAAATTATGGAAAATATTGAACGTGAGGGACGACCTTCATCGTCCATCAGAGAGACAATGATTAACACATCTGTGGTTATCATCAGGGATTACCGCAGAATTACAGTACGTCAGCTGCATGCCCTCTTGATTTTTTGTAGGAAACGTTGGCAATTAGGGCAGAACATTTGCAACTGAAATGTGTTTGCTTGCGATGGATTCCGAAATTGTTGATAATTGAGCAAATGAAGCATGGAGTGGATGTGTTCACAGAATGAAAAGAAAGACTGGAACGAGAAGGCGACAATTTTTTAAAACGCATCATCACAACAGACGAGGAGGTAATCATTTCTTGGAGGTACCACTATGACCCAACCATGAAACAACAAAACAGTGATGTTATCACTGTTATCACCATAGTTTTCTTTTATTTTTATTATGAAAGAATTGTGGATCAACACGCTGTCTGACCCCATAATATCGTAAACAGCTCGTACTATGTGAATGTCCAACGAACCGTGGTGCAGCATGTACAAAGAAACGCTCATTGATACGAAATATCTTCCCATTGCACCATAACAATTCTTGACCACGTATTTTTCGTTGCGTACAAAATGATTTGTGACAGAACAACTAGGAGATTTTATCACACCCTCCATACAGTCCTGATCTCGCTCCATGCGATTTCTGACTGTTTCCTTAACTTCAGAAACCATTACGAGTCAAACATAATGGAAGCAACAAAGGATGTGTTAAGGCTGCAGAGGCGGTTTCGGGCTCTCAAAAAACGGACATTTACATGTTTTTAGGAAGTGGACAGAACGTTGGGACAAATGCATTACGTGCCGCGGGCGTTATTTTGAAAAAGACTACGCAAATAATGACCATTAAAGATATTCTGTATTTTTTATAATTTTAATCTTATTACTTATTAAACAGCATTCGAATAAATGACTTCGGGTAGCTTTTCGCAGAATTCGTTGCAAACAGCGAGCTTTACAGCATCACTTTCGCCTCACACAGTTTTGTGTAAAATGTTATTTCAGTGCTTAAAACGTGTCCGCCATCCTTCCCTGCAACTGAAATTTTTAATATCCACGAGCAGTGCAAGTTCTTTTACTTAAGTTGTCATTATAGTCCCACTCAAAAGTACATTTCTTGCCAGTGCGTCCTTTGTCCATAACAGTAAAGCTTCCTCTAAATGCTCGTGTACTGCTGATCTCATACGTTTGAAGCCCATTAGCAAATCTTTCCCTGTCTTATGTTTTCAGAAAGTATTCTTTATTTTTCATGTAAGTATGGAGCGATTCTTTTTCATTCCATATTTTGTATCAATTTCTATTTTAGATCGTCCATATCTTACCTTTTTAATAATTTCCACTTTAGCTTCTACAGTTAAAGATTAATAACTTCCGTGTGAAGCCATATTTTAAAGAAACAAAATATTTTTCTTCTTAAAAAATACTTCAATACTAACCCTTTGAGCTCTGGTGGGTAAATTTCTTCAAAATACCGAATGTCACATTGGCACCAGTATTTTGCAAAGAAAAAAGCCGATTAACGATATACGCGGAAAAAAAAATGCATTAAACCTTTTTCAAATAAATGTGGTCAAATTTTTCGGCGTCGTTGTGACATTTTGGAATTAAAATTATGTGGTAGAAAACTCTATCATCAGAGCTCAAAGGGTTAAGTGTAGAATATTTCGCATCACCTTATGTGAGGCAGCAGCACACTGGGGCCACCAAAGATCACGTGATGTACTAGAGAATTATTATTTAACCGTTTTTTTATTTTTTATTATAACTTAATTATTATCATTATTATTTATTTATTTATTTATTACCTTCATAATGGAAGAAAATTAAATATACGTAGTTCCAAACAATTCTTACAAATATGAAATAAACAAAGTTATTTCAACGATCTTAAATCCGTGAAAAAGGAAGGAAAGTAAAAAAAAAAAGAGAAAAAAACCTTGTTAGTTTGAATTAAACGATGTCAAGAGAAATGAGTTCGAAAAAACGAAACAAACTTAATATTATCCTGTCATTGAAAATTTCGGGTTTTCGTGCTTAGTTCGAATTAAGCGAAGATTCGATTTATCCGATTTCGAATTAACGAGAGCCTTCTGTATTATTTAAGCAGTTAAATTTTAAAGTTTCGTATTACAGATAAAATTAAAATTCAAATATTGAAGCCTAAAAATATTAAATTAACTTTTAATTTCATTGGTTTGTATCCAAACAAAGAATTGCATTTGTCGGTAGTACTTAAACAGCTTTTATTTATTTTTCTTTAATTATCAAAATGGCTAATGTAACATAAAGCATGTAGCACGCATGAGCAGTATGTAATATACGGAAAGTTTAACCCTCTCAGAAATATTACATGAATTATTGCCGTAATGGATGTCGGACATAAAGAAATGTGAAATTCCGGTAAAATATGCGAAATAATAATTTTTTGAAATATTCTGAATTCGTCTTACAGTCATTGTTTCACTCATGACTATCTCACGGTAGAAAACCCTCATGCGAGTAGCAAAAGAACAAAGGCGATAAAACATGTTGCAAAAAATAAAAATAAAAAAATAAAAAATAAAAAGAATATTGCCCAGTGAAACTGATGGCATTGAGCTCACAGGCTACGCATACTAATTGTACATTACAGCCTTATATTTTCAAGGGTTAATTCCGTTCGAAAAAAAATTAAGAAGGGGAAACAGCTCTCTCCTTTCTCCTTTTTTATACTTAATCATTGAACCTCCTAAACTAACAAGGACATGCTTTATCATATAAAAAATCTATATCCGAAATTCAGAGCAAATCGGATAATTCTTAATAAAAAACCATTTAACATTTATATAATTTAAGAGGAGTTATTCCCCTCTTTTGTACTTAACCATTAAACTTCCAAAACTATTCAGAGATTTGAACGAAATCTGAAAATTCTGCTTGAAAAACCCATTTATATAAATTAAGGGGGGGACATTAGAACTCCTGTTCCCCCTATTTATACTTATTCAATGAACACCTAATAATAGTCACGAAATTGCCTCATCAGAATGATCCTATATCTAAATTTTGAACGGAAAATGTTAATTCTGCATGAAAATCCCGTTTATATCAATTAAGGGGAGGGGCATGAGCCCCCCGTTCCTCTCTTATACATATCGAATGAACTCCAAAAACTAATCAGGAAAGCGCCTTATCAGGATATACCTATATATAAAATTTCAAGTGGATCCGATATTTTTATCATGAGTTATCGTGTTACATACGAACGTACATACAGAACGGACGGGCACATAAGCTCTCAGGCTATGATAGCCTGTGAGCTAAAAAGCATAAATATTACCAAAAAATACATGCATTTTTTATTATTTTTCAAGATTCAAGAAATAATTTAATAATATTCTTATAAAACAAACCTCAATTAAAACATTTTAATTTTTTTATAGCTATTAATATTCTTTACTCTATATAAAATAAATCGCACGCAACTTAATATCCGACAAATTTTAACATGTAATTGACGCTTAAAGAAACGAGTCTGTTACAAAACATTGTTTAATCTTCAAACACAATATCTATTTCTTCGCATTTTAGTCTTATGCATTAATTCTTTTTTCGTAGAATTTCGTTCATATCGGTGTATTTTATCGTTTTTCAACGATAAGATTTCAGGATTAATGACTTCATTGTTTCCATGGAAATAGTTTTGAGAATACCTGAAAGTTTTATTTTTGCTTATATTCCAATCCATTAAGAGTATTCTTTTTAATGCAAACGATTATTTGCAACGAAGTGTTTAAATGTGTAAAGAAGCACCATACAATAATTTCCGTAAGATAAATTTTATTCATTTATAAAACATTATATAAAAATACACACCTCATAAATATCTTCTAAAAATATATAACATCATTGAAATGAACTATCGCAAAAAATAATACAAAAATAATTCTGTCCGCTTTTGGTTCACTTCTTTAACAACGTAACTGATTTGTCAGTACGGCGGTCGTACGGGCAAGAAGAAATTGCTTTATCCATCACTTAAAGTTTTTTGACACAACTAAATTTTTTAAATACAATTTTAAGCTTTTATATTATTTAATGGCCGATAAGTTTAAATTGAATATTGCAAATATTGTAGCTTTAAAAATGGTGCTTATCTCATATTTTCAGATTATTGTACATGAAAAAAGAAGTAAGTTAAATGGATAAACTGATATCTTGGACCAGTTAATACTTCGTGAACTTTACTTATTATAACATAAATTTCAATTATAATAATTAATTTAAAATTAAAAATAAGTAACACAAACTATAAAAATTAATGTCTGCGCATTAAAATATTGCATTCTTTAAAATTTATGTCCCGAACTCCCAGTACTCTATCATTTAAATAGACCATAACGTTTACAATTGTTCAAATGTTCTCTATATCGACAGTTAATGCAATTAAATACGAATCGGCAAATTACAAGCACAGCTTCTTTTTGTTTTTGCTTTGGAAATTTCCTTTAACCAAACGTGTTTCGTTATCCGAACATTATAATTTTCTCATGAAATGGTTCGTTAGCTGATCAGACCGTAAACTGAACAGTTCGTTAGACGATGTCCCACTGTATTTTTATTCGTTTCAATATGCTTGCATTGTTATATATTTTTTTATTTTTGATTAGTAAAACTTTACAGACATTTTCAAATTTAAGAAACACTATTTCTGTTTAAAGAGATTTTTTAAAAAATAATGTAAACAAACACATTTTTTCGTCGTGAAAATTAAGAGGTAATCTTTTTGGTAAACTTTCTTTCAAAATTTGATGAAAATAATACTTTGAAATCTTGTGCAATGATTAAATGGTACATGAATTTCTATACCGAACCTACTTTAATCTTCATTATACAGGGTGATTCAAAATGAGTAGGTAGGTGAGTCAATAATGTGGACAAAATGAAATAACAAATCAAGCATTCAACAAGGATAAAAAACATATAAACATAGGGTCGCAAACTATTTATTGAGCCACAAATACAGGGTGTTTCATTCTAGCTAAACCAGGTTTGAGAGTAATAATTTCGAAGAAAATAAAAACATTGTAATGAAAATGCGACGATATGTACGTTATTTTGTGTGAAATATGATAACGTTACGAAAAGAACTGGAAAAACATATTGCTCAAGCAATCGATGATACCGTATAAACTAATTATCACAGTACAAAATGTGAGGTGCCAAGTGCATATTGCTGGTGCGTATAATGCAAACTTCTACCACTGTTGTTTGGTGCTATGACATTTAAAACAAAGGTGAGAATGTCTATTAAATGTTTCTTTATAATATACTTCAGTTTTCTGAAATTTATTACCGTCAACCCAAATCGAGTTAGGATGAAACACCCTGTATTTGTGACTCAATAAATGGTTTGCGGCCCTATGTTCCTATGTGTTTTTTTATCCTTGTCGTATTCCTGATTTGTCATATAAATTTGTCCACGTTTTTTTGAATCACCCTGTATATTCAGAAAAAATTAAAAAAAAAATAAATTTCACTTATCGAAAATCTTTATATTTTTATCATACGTATTCACCATTTGCAAAAACATCCTGAATTTAAGAAGTAAATAAATATATTCAAAAGATGCAGTGACACATACGCTATCGAATTCTAAAACTACAGAGACATAATTACAAAAGATTTTGTACAAACTGGTTTTTTTCAGTCTTGATTTATATAACTTTATATACTTTTTCAAATTTAAGAAACACTATTTCTGTTTAAAGAGATTTTTTAAAGTAACGATGTAAACAAACGCATTTTTTCCTCGTGAAAATTATGAGGTAATCATCTCAGTAAACTTTTTTTCAAAATTTGATGAAAATAATACCACGAAATCTTGTGCAATGATTAAATGGTACATGATTTAATGATACTGAACCTATTTTAATCTTTATTATACATTCAGATTTTTTTTAATAATAAATTTCTTTTATCAGAAATCTTCATATTTTACCACGCTTTTATTAACTTCACCTGTATGTTTGTGAGTTTGTGAGTTTGTAACTCTCCTTATTTTATGTATGTTCACCGATTACTCCGAAACCATGCAACCGATTAACTTGGTTTTGGTGTTAAATGAAAGACGATGCTCTCGAATTGGTATCACTTCAGTTTCATCGAAATTGGTTCAGTACTTTTTAGTAATTAGGCAAAAATTAATAAAATTAGTGATTTTTCGTTAATTAAAAGTGTTGAATACGTTCACTGAATGGAGCGTAGAGAGCATAGCTGAGCGGTCTAAGGCGCCGGATTGAAGCTCTGTGTTTTCGAAAGAGATTGTGGGTTCGAACCCCACTCCTGACATTATTTGCATCTATGTAAAATTTAAAAAAAAAATTCCGTATTACAATTTTTATTTTTAACCAGCTTCAGAAAAGGAAGAGGAAGTTATCAATTCGACGCGTATGTGTTTTTTTTTCTATGTATGCTCACCAATTACTCTGAAACTATCCAACCGATTAATTTGGTTTTTGTATTAAATATAAATATAGTTTAAAAAAACTAAAAACCACGCTTTTAAAGTAATCAAACTAAAAAGTGAAAAATAAATATAGTTTAAAAAACTAAAAAACACGCTTTTTAAGTATATCAAACTAAAAAGTGAAAAATAATTCGTACTATAAGTTGAAAACGAAAATAGATGAAAAATACTATATTACTATAAAATCATTGTTATTATAGAAATCAATTAATAAGCAATAAATAAAATTATCGCGGAAAAAAAGCGTGGGGTGCTTCTTAAGAACTGATAGATGGAGCATGGTAGATGCATATAATAACAATGATTTTATAGTAATATAGTATTTTTCATCTATTTTCGTTTTTTTATCATACATATTCCTCATTTGTAAAAGCATCCTGAATTTAAGAAGTAAATATATATGTTCAAAAGTTTCAGATTTAAAAAAAAATGATTATCATTATTGCAAAGCGTATAGAATTTAAATAATATTCGCAAATGAGAGTCTAAAGATTCTGAGTAAAGATTAATTATGATTAATAAAGCCTAATTATGAGCTTTATCATGAGCAAAACATTTCATATTTTCAAAAGTTAATTTTAATAAAGCATATAGTTTGAAAATTTCAGTTAAAAATAAACCGTTTGAAAAAAAATAAGCTTTATTTAGGTTAATCTTAAAATGTAGCACTAAATTGGACGGTAATGACAATATATGATATAATTTTATAAAAATATCGAATATGTTACAGAAAAATAGAAATATGACAGCTAATAGATGAAAGAAAAACAAGTAAAATTTTACATCACTACACATTGTAATTTAAAACAGTGAATAAATATTTTAAAGTATTACACAAATTATATAAATTTGCGCAAATTATATAAGTTATTGCTTTTAGAACTTCCATTACGAATTCCACAATAAACAGTAAATCAGCTAATCTTCAGCAAGTTTTAATGTAACACATAAGCATGAAATGCGATTTTACTTATAAAGCAATATTTACCCAGTAAACATACTTTGTATTACTACTTATTTAAAACTTTTGTGTGCCTAACTCATTTCTCATCCAATTTAAACCATATCGGCATATATCTCAACACTTCTCCGTGACAAGCATTCAAGATCAATGACTTCTTCATTTATCTTGAAATTTGTTTTGAAATTATTTATTTCCACTTTTAACCTATGACTTCTGCTTTGAATATCAAACGATTTTGTGGTAATGAAGTGTTGAAATGCGTAATTAAAGGTAGGGCAATAAATTCCGTAAGACAGTGAAAATAGTTTAAGGCGATTTTTTAAAACTAATTGGCCCGCTAACAGTTTGTTTATTAATTAGACAGATAATTTTCCATTTAAATGCAGGTATATAAACTTATGCTTTTTATAAAGAAGAATTCCTTTGATTTAGGTGCATATTCAAAACAAACAGTTTTTTTTACAAACGGATGAATTAATTGGACCTATAAAACACTAATAAACAGTTAACATGCTTTGTATTCCTATTTATTGAAAACTTTATGAGTGTGCTTAACTCATTTTTCACGCAATTTGAAGCATATCAACATATTACAGCACTTTTCAATGATAAAAATTCAAGATCAATGACCTCTTTATTTATCTTGAAAGTTGTTTAGAAATAATTTAAACATTCTCTAATACTTTCACTTTTAAACCATTACTTGCATTCCTCTTTGAATGTCAAAAGATTTTGTGTAATGAATTGTTTAAATGTGTAACTTAAACGCCGTGCAATAAATTCCGTAAGACAGGGAAAATTGCTGAAGGGGATTTTTTTAAGATAATTAGTCTGCTATCAGTTTGTTTAGCAATAACTTTAATTTATATAATTTTAATGTTATAAGTTTATTGCTAATATAATTTTTCATTTAAATGCAAGTATCTAAACTTATTCATTTTATATAAAAGATTTCTTTTCAGTAATGTGCAGGTATAAAATAAATAGTTTTTTTATAAAGAGACGAAAAAATTAGATCTTTGAAACACTATTTAATCAATAAGCATACTTTGTTTTATTAAAACTTTGTGTGTTTAATTCATTTTCACCCAGTTTGAACACTAGTTCAACACTTTTCAATGATAAACATTCAAGACCAAGGACTTCTTCATTTAACATAAAAAGTGTTTTGAAATTATTTAAATATTCACCTATACTTCCACTTTTAAACCATTACTTGTGTTCTGCTTTGATTGTCAAAAGATTTTGTATAATGAAGTGTTTAAATGAGTAACTAAACGTTGGGTGATAAATTCCGTAAGACACTGAAAATTATTTAACTTGATTTCTTTAAACTAATTATTCCACTATCAGTTTGTTTAGCAATAAGACAGATAATTTTCCTTTTAAATGCAAGTATTTAAGGGGGCTCAGTGGTTGAAAACGTTTCAAAAAATCAATTTTTTTATGATCTAGTTTGATCATTCAATTAATTCTTAACTCAATGCAAAAAACCGCTTAAAATATTAGCATTTTAACGGAGTTATAAGCATTTATGTATCAATACTTACATAGCCGCACCCATATAATTTCAACTTTAAGTCGTGTTTTCTCAGAACTTGATATTTGACGACTAACACCAGGATTTAAAAAAAAAACTATTTGATGGAATGGCTTAAATTTTTTTTGCATGCATATAACATCATAATCTAGATTATGAATTAAGGATATAACTATAACTTAATAAAAACAGTATTAAAAAATCTCTCAAAGTTGAAAATTTTTAAAAACCTTAAAAAATACAACTTTTTTTTCCCATTAAAAATACTCAAAATATAAAACTATCTAAAATATATTAATTCATAATATATATAATGATGTTATATGCATGCAAAAAAAATAAGCCATTCCATAAAATATTTTTTTTAATATCGGTGTAAGTCATCAAAAATCAAGTTTTGAGAAAACGCGACTTAAAGTTGAAATTATATGGATGCGGCTATGAAAATGTCGATACATAAATGCTTATAACTCCATTAAAAATGCAAATATTTTTTTGCGGTTTTTTGCATTGAGTTAAGAATTAAATGAATAATCAAATTAGATCATAAAAAAATCTATTTTTTGAAACGTTTTCAACACCTGAGCCCCCTTAAACTTATTCATTTTATAAAGAAGAATTCCTTTAAGCTTAATGCATGTATAAAATAAACATTTTTTTAAGGACGGACGAATTAATTGGACCTTTAAAACACTATTTAATCAGTAAACATACTTTATACTACGTTTTATTTAAGATTTTTGTATGCCTAGCTCATGTTTTCGCCCAATTTGATCGTATCGGCATTTTTCACCACATCTCAATAATAAACATCCAAGATCAATGTCTTCTTAATTTATCTTAAAAGTTGTTTTGAAATTATTTAAACATTCTCTTTTACATCCACTTTTAACTTATATTCTCTTTTGAATGTCAAAAATTTTTGCGTGATGAAGTGTTTAAATGAGTAACTAAACGTTGAGTGATAAATTCCATAAGACACTGAAAACTATTTAAGGCTATTTTTTTTTAAACTAACCAATCCATTATCAGTTTGTTTAGTAATAAGACAAATGATTTTTCATTTAAATGCAAGTTTATAAATTTATATATTTTACAAAAAAAATTTCCTTTAAGTTAGGTGAAGGTATAAAAAAATAGCTCTTTTTAAATAGACGAATTAATTGGTCCTATAAAACTCTATTTAATCAGTAAACACACTAGTTATTTAAAATTTGGGTATACTTAACTCCTTTTTTCACACAATTTGAAGTATATAGCCATATCTCAACACTTCAAATTGATAAACATTCAAGATAAATGACTTCTTCATTTATCTTAAAAGTTGTTTTGAAATTATTTAAATATTGATTTATACTTCCACTTTTAAACCATTACTTGTATTCTCGTTTAAATGACAAAAGATTTTGTGTAATGAAGTGTTTAAATGCGTAACCAAACGTCCTGCGATAACTTCAGTAAGACAATGAAAATTGTTTACGGTGATATCTTTAAATTAATTAGTCCGCTATTAGTTTGTTTAGCAATAAAGACAGATAATTTTTCTTTTATATGCAAGTATCTAAACTTACGCATTTTATAAAGATTTCCTTTAAGTGCAGGTGCAAAAAAAATAGTTTTTATAAATGGACTAACTTTTAAACGATAATTTTGAATGTACGTTTTAAAGCCTTTTTGTGAATATGGGTTATTGAATTAGAAAATGAAAATAAACGAGTCGGATGTGGCAATCCCAAAATTTTCTTCTATCTCGTACACGTTAATACTTTCAGAAAAATGAAGCATAGCAGCGTCACAGGTTGTGTAATTTACAACAAAATCTAATATGCAATAACTTATTTCAAGTCCTAACTGAATCTGAAACTTTATTAAAATACGTGTATTAATTAGTAAGTGAGAAATCATAAATCGTAAGAAAAAATAAAAATAATCTGCTTAAATCGTACGAAAAATCGTGTAAAAAAACTAGATAGACGCGCCATTTGTCGAGCGATTTACTCAAAAGCTAATGGATACTAATTTATATCCGGGGCTAACTGAATTTGAAGTTTGATGAAAACTTATGCAATAGTTTTAGAGATAGGGCTATTTCGATAATCAAGAATAATGTCGCAAAGCAGAGCAAATTCTTGGGCAATTTACTCTAAAAAGTAAAGAATACTAATTTATATCATATACTCAATATATCTATATAACACATCACACAAATCATTGCCATCCTTTTTAACTTTTAAAATTTCTCTCTATTTTTAAACTACTACCTACTCAGATGTACTCAATCTTAAGAAAAAATTAACGCAACATATAAAACAATAGAATGGTTCTTCCTACAAACTGTTTTTCAATCTTCGAACATACATTGCATTCCAACAAATTTTTAACCTTCTATAATAACTTATATTTTACAAAATTCAAGCAGATCGACATATTTCATCGCTTTTCAACGATAAACTTTCAAGATTAATGACTCCATCGTTTATCTTGAAAACTGTTTTGAGATTGTTTAAAGTTTAGCATTTACTTTCAATTCCACTTCTAATCCATTACTTATTGTCTCCTTTTAATGTCAAAAGGTTCATTGTAATGAAGTGTTTAAATGTGTAACGAAGCATCATGAGATAGATAACGTAAAAAAGTGAAATTTATTTTAAATGCTTTCTAGTAAATTAATTGAGTTATCAGTTTTCCTGGGTAATGTGAGATACAATTTTTCATTTATAGACAATTATCTAAGATGATACATTGGACGTTTTGTTTGATTATAAATCATACACAAAATTAGATGCCAGTCGTAAATATTACTGAAACGGTTCTTTTAAAAACATTGTTTAATGCTTCATTATGCGTAATTTTGATTATATATTTAAAAGTTGAAATTCGGAATACAAATAAAACAGAAATTTTAAAATTTGTTTTAAAAACTATTATTAATATTTATTTTGTGAGAAGTTATTAATAATATTTTCATGACAGTAATAAATAAATCATATATAAAACATCCCCAGTAGCCAAACAATATTGAGACAATATTGGCTACATCTTGGAGCAATATTGGCACATTGGCACAATACTGGCATGAAATATTGCTCCAATATTGGGGTGCTTACATTTTGCCCTTATTCAACCAATATTTGCAACCAATATTTTGCCAATATTGGGGTTTCATTGGAAATATTGCCAATAAAACGCCAGTATTGGTTAAATATTGGAATTTCATTGGAAATATTTCCAATATAACGCCAATATTTGTACAATATTGGCGTTTTATTGGCAATATTCCAATGAAACCCCAATATTGGCATTATATTGGGTGCAAATATTGGCTAAATAAAGGCAAAATGTAAACATCCCAATATTGGGCCAATATTGGCGTTTTATTTGCAATATTTCCAATAAATGAAATATTGGCGCAACGTTGGACCAATATTGGTTTGCTACTAGGGATTTTATTCTTTTTTTTTCACGTACAAGTAAATAAATAATTCATTTTTTTATTAATTCCCTTCTTACAACTCGTATTCTATGCCAGAAGTCAGTAGGCAATGGAAGAGAGATTCTTTTTGAGAAGCAACATAACGACTGACGTCTGACGTCTCACAACATTTTATACTTACCGGAAGATCTTTCGCCTGTGTATCATTTTGTCACAGCTAGACTTCCCCCTCCCCCAACCGAGGGGACTTTTACGGACCATACCATTTTTATGGGTTTGTCGACATATGGACCAACAGAAACATAGGATTAATCCATCCAAAAGTACTGATCAAGTCAAATGTATACAAAGCATTAGTCAAGTCGTCAAAGTCAGTGACTTTTTGTTCAACAACATTTGAATGCTAATTGTGTTGTTAAGTATTATAGATTTTTTAATTTACAAACAGAATGCAATGCATTAACAGTAAATTAGTAAAAGCAGAAAGAGATACACATATGTTTACGAAATTTATGCTTAGAAGAAAAAATAACATAGAAACAGTTAAAATAAATGACAGTAAAAAGTTGGGCGGTAAATAAAGAGGATAAATTAATGAGAAGTTTATATTAAAAATAAGAATATGAATCAAATGAATTAAATAAATAGAATAAAAATGGAATAATATATAAACATTACCATTACTAACAGCAACAATTACTTTTAATTCACTGATGGATGTATATCTCCTCCAGATTTTTCCAATGTTTCCGTACAATGTTTTTGTAGTGGTTTCCAACGTTTTACTTATCTAATTTACACGGGTCACTTTTCTGATTTCGTCCCTCCTTGCTTACTTGAGGCTTCTTCTTAGTCTTTTTACATCTCTGAGATACTACTTTAGGGTGTTTGTGCTCTACCTATTGTAATGTTTAATAGCAATGTGTCCAACGCATTTCTATTCTAGCCTTTCCATACTTTCATTGATGTCAAAAACTTTCTTCTGACTTCTTATCAGGTTATTGTCAAGTTATTCTTTTAAACATAAAGAAACTATGTAAATAATATTAGTATTATTTAAATTAAATAACTATTTATAGACACTAATTAAATAATTAATTATAGATACACAAATTAATTTAATATATACATAGTAAAATTAATTAAATAAGAAAAATTAAATAATGCGGATAAATATGAACAACTAAAACAAATCTTAAAGTAAATAAATCCAAAATAATGAAAAAAATAAAACTAATTTACTAAAAATAAATAAATGCTTTCAAGCTATATAGAGCATACTTCAAATGCGATTTTAATAATGAAAACAATTGCTTTATACAAATAAATGTGGTAATACTTAAAGGAGAAGTGTTTAATCCTTAAGAACAGCATAAACATTTCTTCCAATTCAAACTTCCCAGTAGTTAATTTATTATTTATAACCACAATCCTGTTTTTTTCTACAAAAATAGAGATGATCATTTATTATCTTGTACTAAGAAACCAATCTTTCACATACAAAATGAACCCAGGGGAAGCTAAAAATTTTATTTTTCTTACATGCGGATTTATCTAAAGAGATTAATGAGTCCAATAACTTGTGAGAATTGTTCTAGTAATAGGCTATATCTAAGCTAGAGCTGTAAAATAAGGGAATTCATTATATGAATACATACTGCTAACCGTGAAGTCGTTCACATAGCATTAAAAAAGACAAATGCATTAATTAAACAAAGTATTTCAATCACGACAATTTAAAACATGCATAATGAACGCATATTTTATTATATTTCATAAGAGGCAATATGGTAGCGCTTATTTTTAGGGACCTTGACGAAACTCAGGCAAATAAAAAAGAAATTTTCTGCCGGATAAAATTAACAATCGCGAAAATGAAACTGCAACTGTTTACACTGTATAACCACTATAATGCACTCCATGTTATTGATAAATCATGTTTTAGTGTACCTCACACTTTTATATAAAAAACACATGCATCAAGCCTAGAGAATGAAACAACATACAAAACTTCCAAAAGACATAAACAAAATTTCGCCGTCTCATTCTTTTGTGCAGCTGTGTATATGATCTATATGTTTGTATATATTCTAAATAGCATGCTAGAGATTAGTTTAGTTAGAAAAAGCATAACGAAGTTTAAAAGTCACGTTTAGCATCTTCTAAAAATAGACACAAACGTACTTGAATTCTTTTGTACAGTTAGATTATGTGCAGATTTTTATACGTGCCATATGTTTAACTTAAATTTATTTCAAGACAAAGCCGCTTAAAACTGTTGAAACCACATTTCGGGGAATTGCTATGCATAGATGAAAATGTATCCTGTTTTCATTATAGTACCATATATGACTTTATTGAAATTCTACAAACACCTCTTATTTTACTAAATGTAGTTCAGCTTGAAAACGTATAACTCAAATTTATATATATATATATATATATATATATATATATATATATGTATATACATACAGTAAAACCCCGATAATTCGAATTAATTGGGACCAGACCCAATCCGGATTATCCGGAGAATAAGAAAAAAATGAAATAAAATAAAACATACGTACATAAAATCACCTTTATGTGTAACTTATTGATTATTTAGAGACAGTAAAAATGTTTACTTTGTAATAAAACAGTTTGTAATTTTTTGCTGTGCCAGTTTTCTATACCTTTTGTGAGCCGTACGGTCACGCATCCGCTTGAGCATAAGTAGTTCGTTGCGTGTAGTTTAAGTAAGAGTTTAAATAAGAAAGCTTAAGGTATTCTTCCGAAAAGATTTCAGAAAAAAGTTTTTTTTATTCAGAATACGACGATGAAACAAGTTTATGCTATGGAAATTAACCAAATCGTTTCTCAATCGCTTGACCAAACCGATCCGGATTTACGGGGTCCGTATTTGCGGGGTTCTACTGTATATATATATATATATATATATATTTTAATCTATTCATTTTTTTTCAGTCACGCTCATTCTTACGAAATCTTTTGTGTTTCCTTGTATTTTGTCTACATAATTTAAACGCACATTATAGTATGCAAGAACTTAGTTAACGTTAGAACGCATACGATAATGGAAAATGCTCTTGAGTAATCATTCATTATAGGCAATACTTCTGATACAGTCTTGAATCTGAAAACTTTCAGGTGTTTCTGTAAATGTACAACATATGTGTCGCAATTCGTACACAACTAGAAGCATCTTGTATTAAACCTCACTAATGTATATCAATTTCATCTT
Organism: Maratus speculifer; assembly: GCA_964019185.1. Lineage (NCBI taxonomy): Eukaryota > Metazoa > Arthropoda > Arachnida > Araneae > Salticidae > Maratus > Maratus speculifer. The sequence continues at coordinate 151,959,006 of OZ025302.1, forward strand.
TTTTGAAATAGTGCGACACAATATGCTGCAAACAATTTTTCCTTTTAGACCTGTATATTACCGATCTGTTTTGTGTGGCCCTGTAAATGAATGATAAATTCACCTTATTGAAATTTGCACCTTGAATTAAAATTTGCAACTTGAATGATGTGCATCCCATTTTCTACAGAAATCCTGTTTTATTGCACTTCAGAACTTTATATCAATCAGAATAACATCATTAAATTAAGCCGCAAATAATTTTTTCTTCATTTTCAAACTGTATAGAGTATTTATTTATTTATTGAATAACATACATCTGACTTGTGTGTTCGACGTAAAAGCCTGCTTATAAGTCGTCGTCAATATACAGGGACGCGCACGGAATAGCACAAGGAAGCTTTACAACACAGGAGGGATACAACTAATTTAAGGTTTATTACACGCAGTAATGTTTATATTTTATATCTAATTGTTTCTAAAAAAAAAAAAAAGAAAGAAAGAAACGTTAATAAAATTTTGAAAAAATATTTTCTGAAAAACGTCCCAAGGTGACTAACCTTCCCCAACAACATTTTTAAAATTTAAGTAGAGATAAAACAGTTTGTTAATTAAATAGTTTAACGAGCTTAAGTAGACAACTTTTAGAGCGCAACACATATTTTGAAAATTACTTATATTTATTTATTTTTAAAAAACTAGCCTTTTTCCAGATAGCCCGTGTTCTTAACTGTATTTAACTCTGTTTTGTCACTTAGCTTCGAAAGTCCACAAGTAAAAGCGAAGCATTTAATCCTTCAGAAGAGCAAAATATTTCTTTCAGTTCAAACCATCAGTAGTTAATTTATTATTTATAACTACGCTCTCATTCTTTTTTCAACAGAAATAGAGGTGATCATTATGTGGTACTAAGAAACAAGTCTTTCACGGATAAAATGAACCCAGGGGAAACTAAAAATTTTATTTTTCTTACATTGGAATATATTTAGAGATTAATGGGTTCAATAACTTGTGAATTTTTTCTTAGTCAGTGTGTATATCTAAGCTAGATTTGTAGAATAACTGAATTCTTTAAATTAAAATGCACATTAAAAATTAATTTTCTCTTTTAACCCAAACGTATTTTCATATGATTTAAAGTAAAACAATATAAACTCAGGTCCAAAATATCATATAATTAATATTAATTTTCAGTATTGTTAATGCATATTAAATATTATTAATGCAACTTTTTAATATAAATCACTAATATAAATATTAATATAATTATCAAGGTAAATTATTTTTATATAAATTATTGCTACTATAAACTGTTAAAATAAATAATTATTAATATAGATTAATAAATTTAATACAACTATTAAAATATATTTATAATATAATAAAACAAATGATTGTAAAAATGTCACTCAGAAAGTTCTTATTGATATATAACAAATTTTGATATAAAGAGATGAAAATTATGTCACATAGCTTTCAATTGCATTCGATATATACAATGTTATTTTCCTTGCACATAACAGAATCGAATAAAATACGAAAATAGAAGAATCTATTTATAACTTTCAAGTAAGAAATCACTCTTTAAATAACAAATTGGTCCCACGGGAGACTAAAAACTTTATTTCTCTTGCAAAAGGATTTATCAAAAGAGATTAATGAAAGCCACAAAAGTTAAGAATTGCTTAAATGTTATATTTTATAGATTATTTCATTCCATGTAATAAATAAGTCATGTGAATTAAGATGTACACAACTACATTGCTTTCTTTCATAAATCAAGAGTAATGAAGTCAAATAAAACACATTTTATTTCATATACATTATATAGGAATTAATCAACGGAGACTTTCAATTTAAAACATTTTGTCGAATATTTCAAAATATACTTGGCGGATTTTTCTGGAACTTTCTGGGATTTGTATGACTTCATATTCACAATCGGCAATTTGATTAGAAGGATAATTAGGGAGGTAAAAAAAAATAATAATAATATTTGGGATTTTTTTTCTAACAGTAAACTTTATGAGTTAAGAGAGATATAAAAATAGACCAATAATTAAAATAGTTACAAAAAAGTATCATTTGGAAAAAATGGTACAATGCCTGCAAAACAAATTACAGCAGTGTTTGAATTAATAGTTACGATAGTAGAGCAGTGAAGATAGTAAAACAGTTATCCAATAAAAGAAATATTAATACAACTGTTATCAACTATCGTGATGTATATAATAAGATGTTCCATTGAATTTTAATTAAAAGTGTAAATAATGGCATTCCAATCAGAAACCTCTGTAAAATCTCTTTACAGAAGAGCTTATATTATCTCGAAGATTAAGAATATACAATGGAATTTCCCGTTAACGAAGTTCCCATTTCATTATGTTTTACACTTAAGGGAGACCCAAACCCCATTTTCGGCCAAAAATCATCAAAAATTAAAAAAAAAAATTATCTCAGAAAACGATAAAATACATATTTTTGAATATCCATGCAAAATTTCAGAACTCGGGGACACTTGGAACAGGTAGCAAATGAGCTTTTTTAATTGTAGTCACTAGAGTTTAAAGGACTAGCGGCCATTTAAAATGCGTTTTTCTGAAAATGACTTTTTTCATATTTTGCCCAAGTTCAAAGTACTAAGGCTCAGTGGTAAAATGATTTAGAAACAAAGTGTTTATGTTTTTAGAATCTTAAAAAAATTTGCAACAAAAGTAAGGAGAGATATTTTTTTTAACTATTTCTAAAAATTTTACATAATTTGGTAAACATGAAAATTATAACGAATTTAAAGAAATTTACAATGCGTATTTTTTTTTAGCCGATTAAAATAGAAAATTAAAAATATCTCTCCCTAGGTCTTTTTCATATACTATAACACTATTTAAGAAAATTTAGTAATACCAAAATATTGAAAATTGAATGAGGAGTAGTTATTTTAAAAAAATGTATTTTTCGACAAAAAATGTCATAAAAATCCCCATGAAAAATATACTTTTTAATAAAAAGGGAATTTTTTTTGCTAATAATTCCTTACAAAAAGATTCTTAAATAGTACACTAAAATTCATCACTTTAAAATCAATAATAAAAATTTTGGGTTTTTTCTTACGGGTCTCCCTTAACGAAATTTTTTGCAGAACTCTGACTTTGGACACTTTAACCATACAATTAATCCCCATATTATGAAAAATATTTTCTATTTAACGAAGTTTATTCCACTTTTGTGCGTAAACGGCTTTCAGACGGAGAATTTGCCGTTGCGATGGATATATTAATTTTTTCCGGGACATGTTTAAAAATTAAAGTATTTGTTTATTTAGTCATTTCCATTTTTTTTATGTTAAACATAAACACTTGATATCGTCACACTCTCACACATGCAATCTAAGCTGACAGCGGAATTAAAGTTTTTCATATATTAAGAAGGTGAAAACAGTTTCATCAAAAACTTGCACGTTCGAACACTTGAAAAATTTAATAAACAGTTCATTTTTTAAAATAAACCTGTAAAAAGCAATATTACAGATGTTTATAAAGTTAAGGATATGCAATATTGAGTAAAATGAGAAAAAGTACGCTACGCTCCTGTTTTAATTTATATCTTGTTATTATGTGTTTTTTTTGGACAGTATTCTAATTTACTTTATCCTATTGCTCACTGCATAGATAAAAATATTACTGTCCAAAATAAATTAATCCGTTTTTTCCAATATTTTCAATTTACATGTATTTTTCAATTAATATGTATTTTAATGTGTAAGTTTTACGAATTTAAATTGATCTCTATGTAACGAAATTTCTTCATAACAAAGTATTCATAACAAAGCTCTAACGATGAGATTTCGTTAAATGGAAATTTGGCAGTATGTACTAATGCTTAATAAAAAGCAGGAAAATTCTGTGAATGTAGTTGTTTCTAACCTATTTTTTTTAAATATAATTATCACAAAACACTCGCCTACCATAATATATGTACAACTCATTCTCTTGTCTCTATCATTGATTACATTAATATTTCCATTAATTGTTACAGCAACGATTAGCGTAAAAGAATGGACCAGTAACAAAATGCTCCCAACACTGCCTACATTGTCAAGAGGAAAAAGAATAAAAATTTAAAAATGAATGAATAAATAAAATACAAGTATAAGTAAACAACAGTTATTTTTAGTTATTTTCTCTGATAAAGAGCCGAGATAAGATTTGAAAGTACCAAGATATTTTAAATAAAATTAACTATTAATATCTTTGCATATTTTTAATTGTCTTTTAAGTGAAACCGTGAACGTTTTAAAGTACATATTATATATTTTTTAGTCATTGTCATTATTTCAAACCTATTTTTAATTATGTACTAGCGGCCTTCGTACGCTGGTCGGTTTATCTAAAGAAATCTTGAAGAACACGAAATATCCATTTTATTATATTCGAAAGAAGGTACCATCATTAAAATGACTAAACAGCAGTTTAGTTCAAAATGTTTCAAACTAAGCGAGTAAACAAATGTATTTTAATTGAGTGATCTTTGCTTCTGAAGTATTCTTTTCGATCTATGGAGGTAACTATATTTCGCTGCACTAAGGTGCTAATTTATAGAAATTAGCACCAGTTGTATAACTTTTTTTATTGCAATTTTTATTAAAAACCCTTAACTTTAATTACAAACAAAAGGATTTACCGTTTAAGTATGGATTTTGGCATAATGCCAAACATATCTTACGTGGAATTTATGGATTGGATGTACGTTTTACGAAAATCAAAGCCGGCCAAATCAATGCTTTCATTTTGAAGTCTGCTTCAATAGAAATTAATTAAAAAAAACTATTCAATCAATTCTTTCAAAATTTCGAATACTTTAAAATAATGTTTAGATAAAGAACTAAATAAATTTTTTGAGTGAAAATACCCAAAAATCGGCGAGATATAAAATATTAATGTTCACAATCGCTTATATGTCATTATCCAATCAACCACTCAACCGAGAGAATCTTTTTTAGATAGTTAGATAAGGGTCAGACATACAGTTAAAAAAGCAAGTCGATAGTGCAAAAACTTAGGGAAATATAAAATATTTACTGCAATTTTTTTAAAAAATCGAAGTTTCGAAAAAAAAATTTAAAAACCGAAAAAATCAAAAATTAACAAAAAAATTACACTGACATTATCAGAAAAGAATGGGGATTCAGAATCCGGTGTTGTTTTTAGTGCAAGAAAAGAACGAAGTATCCGAAAATCTAATTATTTTGTTGCTGGTGTGATTATAACTGCACCGATGGCAATTTAAAAACGAGAAAACAGAGGGAGAAATTTTCTCCCTCAGTCGATCTTTTTCGGATCGCCATTTCCGCCCAAATTGCAAACATGCAGGGGCAAATCAGATAAAATTTTAACGTGTCTGGTTAGTTTTTAATTAATAATTAACGAACTAATTAGAATTTCGGGATGTGAATGGGCAACTCATGATCCCCGGATTTTTTTCCTTCAATTCAAAACAAACGCGACGTTTCTCCGTTTCCGGGTTTGGAAGAGATAGCGTCACATATATACATACAACACACGGTCGAATTTTAATAGTATAGATTCTGAAATATTCATTTTAAAAATTTCGACGAATTTCATGATGATAAATTTAAAAATAGATTACAAAATCTAAATCTCTTATATTTTTCTACTGATTTATTTTGGAGCTGGTAAACTAAACAATTCGCTTACTTTATTCAATATATGAACAACCAGTGATATTAAAATTGCAACTGCAAGATAATTCTTATTCTTATGATTCATAATAATTTAAAAAGACGATTCCATACTATCAAATATTTCTTTGAATTCAGAATGGGAACTATTGTTTAGAATGAGCTGGAGAAAAGCAGTGATGATTCAATTTTATCTGATTTATTTTAATAATATTTATAATATGTTGAAAAATTCTACATCGATACTGCTTCAGGCAAAGATGTTTCATAAAATAAGATGAATATTATAGTATTTTTCCCCTATGGAAAATTTATGTTCGATAATGATTATTTAGTCCATCGTTATAGTATATGTAAATATGTTCCGCATGCATTATTGGTTTACTCTTTTTATCAATTCCTCGTAATACCAAGAGATTGTTAAAAACGGGAATTCAATAAAAAAGAAATTTACTGACATATTTTATTCTATATAACATACTGAAAATTATAATAATGAATAAAATACATTCGGATGAATAAAACTCTAGAATGATTGTTGCTGATTGAACACTGACTCTAAAGTTAATGAAGTTACAGTAAAACTGTGGCTGTTAAAGTGACTCTAAAATTAATGATAGTCAAAGTTATTAACAGTGTTGCTGTTGCATTCAAAATGGAGGCACGTACTTTATGCGCCAAATAAAAAAAGATTTAGTTTTTTTTTATATTTTATGTATTTGTAATTTAGATTTTAACTTAAATCTTTAGAACATTTTTTGACTTTGGATTGTGATAAAAATGTTTCGTTATATATTTAGTTATTATATTTAGTTATATATTACATATTCTAATTATTTAGAAATAATTATTAGAAGTAAAGACACTTTATAACTGTTAATTAGACGATGTTCTATTATGTAATTTAAATAAACCTTTTTTGTTAAAATATTTTATGCCTAGATGGAGCAAGATCACCAGATCGCTGAGATCCGGTAAAAACCTTATTTCCTCCATCCAGTAAGTTCTCCGGCATGCGGAAATTTATTACAAAAACTTCCAGTTCTGCGACTAAAAAAAAGTATAGGAAAAAATCTTTAATACATAAAACACATAGTAAACACGTCACTTTTTGCGACAGACAGCGTTGAGTTGATGTGGTCCAGTTCATTTACAAAAGTAAAATCTTGAGGATCATGATTCAGGAGCCACGTCGCGACGATAGTATGCGAGCCCAAAACCTGTGTTTTGTGACTAGGGGCTCTTTGAAAACCAGTAACTCGACAAGGGCCCCAACTAAATAATGGGCGAATCTAAGAACCGCAGATACAGAACAGCTAGGAGGTAAGATTGTTCAGGTCCATCACGAAGCAAACTCTTTCTGCTAATTGGCGGAATAGTTTTGAACAGGATAAGATATTTTTGAGCCAAGGATATGATATTTTTGGGCCAATTACCTGGGGGGTATTTGTTAACTTGAGGTGAATATATGAGTGTGCCGAACAAGACAGTGGTGAGATGATGTGGCGCAGTTCATTGACAAAAAAGAAAACTTGAGGATCACGATTCAGGTATCACGTCGCTACGATATTATGCACACCATATATCTTGGTTTTTTTTTATTAGATGCTCTCTGAAAACCAGCAGCTGTACAAAGGCTCCAATGAAATAATGGGCAAATCCAAGGACTGCAGAAAAAGAACATTTAGAAAATAATATTGTTCAGGTCCATCAGGAAGCGTAAAATTGCTGCTAAATTGCGGAGTAGTTTTTTGGATGGGATAAGGTATTCCTGGGCCAAGTATCTGGACTAAGATATAATAAACAAGCCGCTCTTAACGTGAGATGATGTGGATCAGTTCATTTATAAAAGGAAAATTTGAGTATCATGAACTAGAATCCACATCACCACGATACTATGCGCGCCAAAGACCTGCTTTTTTGCGACTAGGGCGCTGTATGAAAACCAGCTGCTCGACAAAGACCCCAATTAAATAATGGGTGAACCCAAGGACTTCACATGTAGAGGTAAAATTGTTCAGGTCCATCAGGAAGCAGACCTTTTCTGCTAAATGGCGGAGTAGTTTTGGATAGGATACGATATTTTTGGGGCAAGTGTCTGCGCTGAGATTTAATTACCAAAGGTGCCAGGCCTCTGTGACTGTGCAGAAGAAATAGTATTGATCTGGAGACACAAATGCCCTACACTAGCAGAGGTCCAGAGATTCGCAGAACGTTTAAATTATTTTATGTACATCCCTATTGGACCATGACCGGCAAGCAAAGCTGATGTGGGCTAAAATATTACATGAGACTTTAGAGATTAGGAAATATATGTTTATAAAAATATAATCACGATTCATTGTGCTTTTTTGTAAGTAAGCAATCCAACATGGGCTTCCCCTTTAGTAAAACATACGGTGTATAACGCGTACCGGTGCATACCACGCACCTACGATTTTTGACTGCATTTATCTATTTTTGCGTACATTCTCTGTACCCTTTTCTTTACAGGGAAACCAGCATGTAAGTACACATGCGATGCTGCTATCTTTTGAAATTATTCATTCCAAGAATAGTTTAATCAACCCATGGAACTAAAATTATTAAAGCTGTCATTTATAAATGTTTATTAATAATTAACGCTAATTTTTATGTTCATCTTTTCTTTATTTTTCAAGCCATCATTTTTAAAAGCATAATTCAAACTCTTTGTGTGAATTTAAATACTAAAAATCACTAATAGTTAAAGTTTAATGTTCCCACGTTTTGAAAATTTCCCGCCTATTATGGGGATTTAGAGGTCTTCAAGGGCCAGAATTTCTAGATTCGGGCCGAAGAAAAGGTAAATTGGCCTGGTACAGCCCGTTTATATTTTTATATTTCTAGTCCCGGCCAGACCCATACAGAAATTACTGAAAGCATGCCCGGCCCGTCCCAACCCAATCTGGCCCGACACAATATCTGCTATTTCGTAAAAATTCTGATTTTTATCATATTATTAAGGTACTTTTAAAGAATACCGTATACATATTTATGGGATGATTTTACAGTGTATTTTACAGAAAGTACACACTAGAACATTAATGATTAGAAAGAATAACCGTTCTCTAAAAAAAAAAGCAGCATTCGTCATAGCTTCCCAAAAACTCACTCAAAACCCCAGAATAGCCTATCTCCGAGCCTCCTAGCTTATTACAAAATTAATTTTAAGAAAGTTTCTAGAATCTTCGATAATCTTCAACACGGTCTTTTCATGTAAACAGAAATTAGCATCAAGCGTGGTGGTTAAAGAAGCATAACGGAAATGTCTCCCGCAAACGAAAAATTTATTAAAAAGATTATTATTTAACTTATTTATGATCGAAAGTAGTTAAAATTCGAATAAATTCCACAGATGATAATTTCACAAAAAATGGAAAAGAAATGAATTTATTAATACGCAATAAATATAAAACACGAAGAAAAAAAGAATGATGTTCTGCACAGGTATATTTTCGGAATAAATTTAATAAGACTTTTAACCTCTTCGCTACTGGCGATTATTACAATATTACTTACCCATCATACGTAGTATAAGGTAAGTCTTGCAATCGTTTTGAAAATCGAATTTTACGGATTTACACGTTTTAGATAGTGGAGATTCCGAAAAACATATTTTTAGAAAAAACATTTTGCCGTCCGTCCGTCTGTCTGTCTATCTGTCTGTCTATCTGTAAACGCTCTATCTCCCGAACAAATTGAGATAGAGACTTGAAATTTTGTATGTAGTTAGTATGTAAGAATGGAACGAAACCTATTTAATATCAGCAACCTCGATTATCCGGAACTATTTTTTTCGGACTCTCGAAAAATTCGTTGTGATGAAAGGTATATAAAAATTTTCGAATTCTTTTGTTCTAAGGAATGGACGTAAAAGGCTATAAAATAACACACATTTTGCATATGGAACGAAGTCGATCGGATTATTAGTTGCCGAGATATTTGTAATCCTGTTTTCCACATTCTTCGATTTTTCATGACTCTGTATATCATTCAAATTTCAAATCAGAGGTATAATTTAATTGGAAATGAGACGCTTAATCCGACGCAGTTAATTTTTACTTAATAGAGTTATTATTTTCGGAGTTATAAAGATGTTTCTTTTACGTAGTTTGGTACTTCTTGAGTAGGTTGGCGTTTTATATAATTTGTTGAAATTAGTGCATCAGCAATTCATTAATAGAGTATTACTATGTGTATTAACAATATTTAAATTTAGTTTTGGAATTGAAATGCATTGTATAAATAGTTTTCACATGTTTCATTTTCATATGCATATAAATGATGGGTAAGTATTACGGTGGCCTCCAACGACTAGTTTTTAATTATTACTGAATTATTTCTTCTCTCGTTTGACTTCAGAGCGAGATTTTTGTTTTATTTTCATTAGCTCGAATCTTAGAATTCGAAACATATTATTCTTATATCGAAATTTCATTTATATTTGAGTATCATTAATAAAATGGGACAAAACTGATGTACCCATTTGGGTACTCAGGGACTGAAGAGGTTAAAAAAGTTTGATAAAAAGAGGGAAAAAGTGAGTTTTATTACGAGTTTTAAAAATAAAGTTTAATTAAGAATATTTTTAATTTAGAGTTATTTTTTAGATTTACGCACATTGGAATAAATGTTTTTTTTAAGGCGAATTAAGAATTTATATCGTTTCTATAAAGATTAATATATTAGATCTAATAACAGAATTTTAATTTAATAAGCTGGAAAAAATACGGAATATTGTTAAAAGGAAATTAATGTAGTATAAGGTTAATTTTGGCGGAAAAAAATTAAATTTTGCAATATATATATTGTAAAATTAAACAATTGCTAAACTTGTTCTTAAAAAAAAATAATGAAAAAAATCAAAAGGAACACAGTTGGCTTTTTAAACTTGTAGTATTTTTAATAAATTTCTGTATTATTTGAAATCATAATTTATGCTATATTTAACATAACAATAACTTTTGAGTAACATAAATATAATTTTTAAAAATCTAATAGAATTGTTAATTAAAAACTATTTACACCTATGTTTACCTGTAATCCATATCTTACATATGTTCAGTACATCGGAATGTGGGTTTCGTAACTAAGTATATTCTAATATTAAAAAATAAAAACAAACGTGAAAATGAATCAAACTTATCTCACGTTTTCATTAAAAAATGAGTGAGTTATTGTAAAAAATCAATTAGATATTTTGACCTACTTCTGGAAAGACAATGCGGTCAAGAAAAATAAAGAATAACTGATTCTTCAAACGGCTATGGTGGTGCCATCTATACGACTGTTTAAAAGTAAACGTTTCCTTTTCTTTTGTGAAGAATAAAATATTTTTCTTTCAAAAATAGTAAACATTCAGCTTCAATTTAAACAGAACATTTCAAGAAAGGAATTTTTGTTTAAACAGCTTTTCATTTTCGATGGTGTGGATGGTTCTGTTATTAAAAAGTAATTTTGGAAATTGGTTGAAATATAGCTTTTCCTATTTTTTTTTTTTTTTTATTCAGGATTTCTTTTTATATAAAAAGGTTCCATAAGAAGGAATTAATGTCTATATTATTAAGGTGAGTGATTTTTGATAGAGGTGATGGATTTTTTATGATTCCTTAAATGAGCAATAAGAAAATTATACATTCTACTTGGTAAGTTGGGTACATTTTTTTCTGAAAACTTTAATTAAATATTATAAAAAAGGTATACAGTTAAAGAATATATGGATGTATCGTTAACAAAAACCGTATATATTTTATTCGTCTATATTTTTTTCCATTCCTACTTAGTAACTTATTTATTAATAAATAATGATGATATTTTGAATATTTCTTGGGTTGAAGGGTACGGATTACATTTTCAAAAATTTTGTTTAGTTAAAAAAATTAGGTTGAAATGGTGAACTCAGTGGTGGTTGAACTCAATGCTTAACAATGCTCAACTAAAAGTACATTTTGAAAAAAAAAGTAACTGCATGTTTATTTTTTTTATTAAAAAAATTAGATTTTTTTATAATTTCTAATTTTTTTCTTATGGTTATGCTTTTGTATAAAAAAAAAATCAGAATGGGTTTTTAGATGCCTTCAATATTACATTAAATATATATATTTTTACTTATACATATAGTGTAAACATATGAAATGTAACTCATTTTCATAAAGTGTTTAATTAAAAAAACTAACAAAAAATGAATATATAAAATAAAATAATATATAAAGGCTAATTCTATACGCAGATATATTATATATATATATGAAACTTGTGTGGGGAACTGCGCTGGTTGTTTTAACAATATCTTGCGATGTAATAAATGCCTGGATTTAAACAAGGAGTCAAAATATTCACAATTAAATGGCATTTTATGAACATAAAAAATAGACATTTTGACTAGATTTATGGACTAATTATATTTTTTTAACTGCTTCCTTAAGGAAATATTTTCATTGATTTATATTAAATAGAAAGCTTTCCTTATTTTTGTTGTTTTGATTGACTTTACAGTAAGTTTATTTATTTAATTAATGTGCTGCAGTTAAAAAAAACAGCTTTAAAAAAATGAAATTTGTTCTTTACAGCGTTCCATAAAAGTTATTCTTTCAATACACGCGTTCAAGTTTCATGCTTGAAACTTAAACAACTAAATGAGCCCGATTTTATTTCTAACTTTGAAAATATAGATTTTTTAAACTAAATCTCAAAGCAAAAAGTATGTGAATAGTACCTTAGCGGACACGGCAGCGCGATATAAGCGCCATTGGCACCCTTGAAAAATTTATTCGCTTGATACCATTTCTTTTTAAAGAAATGCTTTTATCTGTATTTTTATAACATTTGCAAGAGAAAAATAAAACAAAAGATTTCTTTAAAAATAGTAGCCTCAAAAATAATATAAAAATAGAATCATGCAGTTGAAGCTACGGTCTTCTAAGTGTTAAAACTTATATGAGAATTACATGTACACTTGTTTTAAATTAGTTCTGAAGATAAAAATAAATTGTTGCCAAAATACTATGCTAAGGATCTTTCTCTATATAACAACGTATTTAAAAATATCCTTTAAATCAACAGAGCTGTCTGCAATGCATTGATTGCATTGTATAATATAGGGAAATTTCCTGTGTTTATACAGTAAATGAGTAATAACAGCGAATATTTAACATTGACTAACTATCTAGGAACTATCTTCTTTTAAAGATGTTTAATGGCTAAAGTTAGTTCAAGGCACATTTAATGTAAAATGATTCAAATTTTTGAAGTTTTAATGAGTTTTGAGTTTTGGAAAAAATGGCATTAGAATTTTGTAAACGCTGTTTCAGCTATTCATCGATAATAATTCTAAATTCTTTAACTTATGTTCTAATTAGAATTTTAATGAAACAGTTACATCAAAATATTAAAAAAATTAAAAAAATTAAAAAAAAAATCAAAATTTGAAATTTTAATAGTCATGAGGCACTTTAATATTTTCTAAATGCTACATTTTTTGAATTGTTTCCAAAAAAACTGCTTACGGTGTGTGATATGCTTTATGCTGTCAACAATAAAATACTAATAATTGAAAAGAAAAAGACAATTGTCTTCTTTTCGTGAGTTTATCTATACCTATAAATGCACTAAATACCTTCATTTTTTAATTAACAAAATGAAAAAAATGAAAAACAGGATTTCCTTTCAATATAAATGGTTACTATTTGTATCGAAAAATGTTTGAATATCTTAACTGATACCCCTGATTTGTACCTGTTTTACCCTGCCTTAGAAACATTTGAATTTATAAACATTTCATGCGTAAAATGATAGCATGAAAGAAACAGAATCAACAACAAAAAAATCCCATTGATGATCGTATTTATCTCTTAGATACAGCGGCAATAGAATTATAAAATCCTTTTAAAATAACTTTCTTTTTTCTTTTTTGATTACTTGTATACTTGTGTGCATAGTTTATATTATTTTTAAATATATTTTTTCTGGTTGATTTTCTAAACTCGGATACTTTTAATTATTAATTATAAAGCATGTTATTACAAATAGCTGCTGTAATTAATAGTTTAATACAACTATATTTATACGAAGAGTGTATATATGCGGTGATTAGTGTAATTTATTTTTGCTAAGAAATTCTGGATGCATACCGTGAATTCCAAAAGAGCAATTTCTGTTTATCCACTAAAGAAAATATATTAGGAGTTCTAAAATTTTTGAATTTTCGAAAATTTTGAAGCTTTAACAGTTTTGAGACACCTTAATCTTTTCTAAATAGTGCATTTATTGCATTATGTAGAAAAAATACTAACAACATATTCTTTAAGATTTGTGCTTTCAACTATTAAAATAATAATAATAAAGAAAGATTCCCCCCTCTCGCTTTTGTGAATTTATTTGTTCTATTAAGTACCTTCATTTTTACATTAAAAAAATAAAAAAACAAGATTTCCTTTAAATATACCACTTTGCTATTTGTAGTGAAAAATGTTTGAATATCTCAACTGATACCTCTGATTCACATGCCTTATAAACATTTGAATTTATAAATAATTCATGCGTAAAATGATAGCATGAAAGAAACAGAACCAACGATAAACAAATCCCGTTGATGATCGCATTTATCTCTTAGATACACCGGCGATCGACTTACAGAATCTTTTTAAAATATCGTTTTTTTCTTGTGTGTATCGATTATATTATTTTTTTATATATTTTTTCTGGCTAATTCTTAAAACTCTTAAATTCTTAACTTGTTAAAATTCTTAAAAATATTTAATTTTAATGTTGTGTGAAATCTTCAGAAATTGAGTTTTATTTTACTAATTATTATTATTATTCTTATTGTAATAAATACTGCTATTTGTTTTGAAATTAAAATTTGTTAAAAAATTAAACATCAAGTAAAAATAAATTTTCATTATTTGTATTTGTAGAAATTTATTGTTATTTTTAAAATGCATTTTTCTACAATACAAACTCTTTAATAATAAAATCTTCATTCTGTTTGTTTGTGTAAAGTATTATGAAAATGGAATGCAAGTGAAAATTCCGTCATTTTTGACGAAGGTTATATACTAGTCTAATTTAAAACATCAAGTTTATATCAATTTCCTAAACACAAACCATTATACTTACTCTACATACAATACTAATGAAACGATTTCAAAACAACTCATTAAACAACTGATTATGTTCCACATCTATTTCTTCTAAAATATTGAACGTTTGCATTCAAATTGATATCAATCGTCCGTATTGATTCTCAAATTTTAAAAGTGGTATAATTTTAAAATTTGAATTAATTTTCGAGATATTATTATGTTTTCAAATTTGAACGGCATCTTCTAATTTTAATGGCAATATTTATGTGATTAATTCTAATTAAATTAGTCTGTCTTTAACAATTTGACATTTAGAGTCTTTTTACTGCTACTGAGCATTACATTACATAAACATATCATCAAATGTTCTTATCTAAGCTTTAAAAGGGGATGATATATGAGGAGCCCAGAAGCCATGGGGTACAAGATACAAAATGTCGGTTTGGAGTAAATTGAGTTTAAAGATAATTGATGTTAAATTGGAACATCAACAACAATTGACTAAATTGAAATAGGAAACATCTGCTTGTTGCATTCTAATCTTTGAACTCTCATTTCTATAACTGTTGAAAAAATAGAGTACAATTTTCTTTAAATGTATAATTAATCAATATTGTTTGTTTTTCGAAAAAAGTGGTTTATCTCTATAACTCTCCAAATAATCAGAAAATGATCTATATTTCTTTACCTGAAATGAAAAAAGGATATTTCCAGATACCCTGTGCACTTAACTTAATTTTTTCAATTTTGTCACTTATACCCCTTGGCTTCTGGGGTCCTCATATAGAGTATGCCGCCCTTGTCATTATGTATGTCCAAACTGTCTGTGTCTTAAGGATGAATGTCTCGATAATTATGTCTCACGTCTTATAATTTACGTCTCACGTTATTACATTCAATATGTTTTTTGCATCTATCATTTGTCAAAAATTCGTCTATATTCTATGATGTGGATTCGATTATTCCTTACGCTATGAATAAATCGATTTCATCCCAAAAGTTGATCAGCATGTTCTTACTATATTCAGTTATTACACTGTAAAAAAAATTCAAGAGGTTATTAAAATTTTTTTAGTAAATTTGTATTCCTCAGAATTTTTTAGTAACCATTCCAAACTTTTTTTGCAAGTGAAACTAACATTTCTTTTGTAAACTGAACTAAAGAATTTTTTGTATAACTAACTTAAAACTTTTTAGTATGAGCCACCAAGCTAATTTTAGTAACAGCGCCAAAACTATTTTTAGTAACCATTACGTTCGCCCGAAGGACAGCAGCTTCCTTTGAGCTGCATCCAGTAGGTAAGAAGACAGACACTGCAGAAAAATATTTTCGGCAAAGCCGCAACAGATGGCAGCACCAAACATTGCCACCTGCTCTATTTTGACATGTTTTTAACGGGGAGGGAAAGTTCAGAGATCATTACGCAATGTAACTGCTACAACATGATTTTCATAATCCCTTTATTTAACAAGTACTTACACTGCATACACTCGGTGCATATTTGCCGGTGTCTAGCATCGAACCCGAGACTTTTCAGTATGGAGTTCGGGGCTATGACCAGTAGATTATCACGGTCACACCAAGTGGATTTTAGTAATAGCTATTAAAAATATAAAACTATTAACTTTATTCGTTGCTAGCTTTTTCTAGTAATTCTTACAGATTTCTTTGTAACTGAGTAAGATTACTAAAAAATTTTTAGTAATTCCAAGGATCACTAAAAGTTTTTTAGTAGATCGACCCTTTTTTTTAGAGTGTATGGTTTTATGAAAAAAAGAATTTTCAAAAAAGATTTGTTTTTAATTTTTATTCTTCTTACATTTGTTGTAAAGAGTGACAATCTACCTTGATCAATGTTATCTCACCTAAATATCTCGAAAAGTTTAAATGATAGCATGATAATGTAGATGAATCTCATTGGTGATCTTAAAATTATAAATACATAGGTGAAAATGCACATTTTGTGTATTAAATTAAATACAATTAACTGCTTTCCTATACGGTCATGTGAGCAACTTGTTTTTGCCAATCATGATTTAGTATTCCTAAAAGTAAATTTTTAGTTTAAATTTTGCATTAATTAATCCGAACATTTTTCTGATTCAATTACGGAAAATTTTTTGTTTTCAAAAGACCATTGATAAAAGACTAACAATTCTGTAAAAGACGCGAGAAATAGACATTATTTGAAAGTATTTTTCAAAAATATATATCAGTTAAGTAGTT
This sequence comes from Maratus speculifer, assembly GCA_964019185.1. Taxonomy (NCBI): domain Eukaryota; kingdom Metazoa; phylum Arthropoda; class Arachnida; order Araneae; family Salticidae; genus Maratus; species Maratus speculifer. The sequence goes on from OZ025302.1 coordinate 151,976,014, forward strand.
AATTATTCAGTTAATACGCAAAAAATTAGAGCTAACGATATTTCATTCAAAAATTTAGTAATATAGATCATTTCTTATATTTTTTGTAATATGTTTTTTATGTTGTAAATTCAGTTATTCTTTACGTTGTGAATATATCGATTTTCTTAAGAAATTGATGTGAATACTTAGTGATATTCATTTAATATGCTAGAAAAAAAATCAATGTTCTTTTAAAATGAAATTTCCTTTGATTATATTCCCTTTAGTTTTGTTTTAAAGAGTGTTTCTATATTTCGATCAATATATCAGACACAACTATCTTCGAAAGTTTTGAATTTATAAATAATTCATATGTAAAATGATAACATGAAAGAAAAAACTCCAACGGTAAAAGGATTTTACTGATGACCTCATAAATCACTTAGATGCTTTTGTGAAAAGCTGAGAATATCACTAATCTCTTTTTTTTGTGGAATGTAATCAATTTATTTTTTTTAGTTTTGAAATATAAAAGTATGCTTCAGTAAATATGTTTGATCAATCATTTTAACCAATGAACCAAGTTTGCCATGCTATTAAAAATACAGATATCTCTAAAACCACGGATGTTTACTTTAATTACGAACAAAAATATTCGGTATCATGCTTAAAAGTCATGAATAATTCCGAAAAATATTTCATTATCTTTAAATACCTCAGAAGACATATTCCCTTTACATTTGTTTTAAAGAGAGTTTAGATATTTGAATCAATATATCAGATACAAATGTCTTCGAAAGTTTTGAATTTATAAATAATTCATGCGTAAAATGATAACATGAAAGAAAAAGTCCCAACGATAAAAGGATCCCACTGATGACCTCGTAAATCGCTTAGATATTTTCGTGAAAAGCTGAGAATATGTTATAGTAAATTCTTTTCATTTTTGGACCGTAAGCTATTTATTTTTTATGTTTTGAAATATAATACTATTATTCAGTAAATATGTTTGGTTAATCATTTTAACCAATGAACAAGTCGTGTACCACTCTCAGCGCCTTGCAAATGGGTAAAATTGTAATGTTGTTTTTTCTATTTTGTTTCAAATGCTCAAAATATTTGATTCTTTCAAAATTATATAAAAACAAGTAGGAAATTGCACGTGAAGCGTAGCAATTGAGGTGCGTTCGTACGATAACGAAGTTTTAAAAATATTTCTATCATATATCAATCTCATAAAATTGTAAATAGTGAATTACAATTAAAACGCTGTTCAAACAATGTTATCCCTATACCATTATGTAATTGAATGCTTTTGTGTGGCCTTGTAAATCAATAACAAATGTTCTTTGCACCACAAATTATGTAAAATGTATATTATAATACGTACTTTATAGTTGCATATAAATTTTATTAAGTTCGAATGAGTGTAGCACCATTAAAATGCATTTTGAAACATTGTTCCCCATTGACCATAATGTATCGGAATACTTTGATTGTCCCTGTAATTGATCTATGCATCCGATTTTCATAAAATTGGAAATGACTCGACAAAATTATGTAATAATTATGTATTTTAAATTTCAAACGATTTGGTTGGGTAGTTTTTGCGTTGTTATATGCGGACAGACGGACGGACTGAACGATTACTTTAGGTTCTACGTATTTACATAATTACGAACGCACCTAAAAACTTAATTACAAATATGAATGTAATCCTTGAGAGTAATAATTATTTTAAAATGTATTGAAAAATCATTAAATCTATAGAATTATATTGTGTTAAATGTTGCTTATATTGCGTTTAAACCTGGAGCTTAGTGAACGGTGTCATATTAATAATGACTGGTCAGGTAATGGAATTGTAAATGATCTAATTCGGCCGTTAAAGTTGTACATTGCGTTTTAAATCTATTTTGCAATAGCCCCTAAAGTTTTTTTAGGCCAGCAGTTGAAACAAAAATCATAAAATGAAACGATGTTACTTCGTTGTGTTTTAAATAAAATGATGAGTAGACTTTTCAGTAAAAAAGAGCTTCTTTATTAAATCCATCATGAGAAGGAAGAAAGATCTTCACCTCATGGCTACCGGATCGCCGTAACGATTTGCCAGATTTTAAAAATGTTTATTTTGAATAGAATTTCGCATAGGCGTAAGGAGCAGTACAAAATGTATTAAAATAATCCTACTTGGATTTGAACCTTAAATAAAATCATTTTGTAATACTGATGAAATTCAAGGAGCTCGAAGAGGGGACGGCGGACTTTTTAACTTCGCCATTCATCCTAGGGACGGTGACCGGTGAACCAGGCCCGAAGCCCTGCGCCCCTAAAAAAATTCAGTTCATGACAGCAGTAACACCAAACGTATTCTTATTCAAATTAACGAAATTTTTAATATCTAAAAATTAACGGCTTGGACAAATGTAAACGAACGAAATATTTAAATCTATTGATCAAATTTAAAAAGTTGGCGAAACATCAAAAACAAATCAAAACCCTTAAAACAATTTCCGATTTGCTGTGATCGAAAAACGTCACGGGCTGACTGCCTCCAAAAAGAGCCGCGATGATTAGAGCTATTGCGCATGAATGAACGCCAAATTGATGCATCGCGAAAAACAAACTTTACAGGCGCGCACCAGAGCCGACGCTCGGCGAAACGAAACCAATTGGTAATGAAAAATGTGAGATGCAAGATTTCATCTCACAAACGGAATATTACGTTCCGAACTCTTAGAGGGCTACGCTGTAAAAAAAAAACACTTACTATAATCACGAGCAAAAGTATTAGATAACCGTTTCCAAGTCACAAAATATTTATAAAAATATTATACTATCTTTAAATACCCCAGAAGACAATTTATTTTCGAAATTTAAAGAATATTTTATAAAAGGAATTTTATTAGCTACCGGAAACGTTTTCGAGTAGCATTAACAATGACTTAATCAGTTCTCTCTATCTGGGAAATTGTTTTTTTGTATGCTGCCAGAACTCGATGAAACACTTTCAGTTGCATCACTAAAATGAGCATGAAATTGAAACAGAATAAAGTGAATTTTAATGATAGTGTTAATGCTGTCAATTTTAATGATAATGTTGTCAATTCTACAGGATGTTCCAGAAGTAATGGGATAAACTTTAAGGGGAGTTAGGCTACATCACAAGGATTCAGAATTGCATAGCAACCCATGGGCGGAAACATCATGGGTAGTACACTGTAAAAAAAAAAGGGTCGATCTACTAAAAAAACTTTAGTGATCCTTGTAATTACTAAAAAAGTTTTAGTAATCTTAGTCGGTTACAAAAAAAATTTGTAAGAATTACTAGAAAAAAGTTAGCAAATAATAGATTTAATAGTTTTATATTTCTAATAGCTATTACTAAAACTCGCATCGTGTGGCCTTGATAGCATAGTGGTTATAGTAACGGACGCCAGGCTAAAAGGTCAAAGGTTCGATACTGGCCAATGCCAAATACGCCCCGAATGTATGTAGTGTAAGTACTCGTTAATAAAGGGGTTATGAAAATCCTATCGGAGTAGGTAGCAATGTTTGGTGCTGCCATCTATTGCGGTTTTGTCGGAAATCTTCCGCTTCAGAAGTCTGGAGGCCGCGTGAATGAAGCTCCTGCCCTTCGGGCGCACGTAATGGTTATTAAAAGTAATTTTGGAGCTATTACTAAAATTTGCTTGGTGGCTCATACTAAAATTTTTAAGTTAGTTATACAAAAAATTCTTTTGTTCAGTTTACAAAAAAAAAAATGCTTGTTTCACTTGCAAAAAAAAAGTTTGTAATGGTTACTAAAATATTCTGTGGAATACATATTTACTAAAAAATTTTTAGTAACCTCTTGAATTTTTTTTTACAGTGTATGATAGGTACAAGGGACGAAGAGGCACAAGACTGAGATCATCTGAAATAATTTATTGGTCAACGATATTACATTTACTGATGTAGATGATAAGTATAAATGTTACAAAAGATGTTCAACATTTCTACCATTGCTCGCGATGGCTGCATTACACCTTCGAGCCATGGATTAGCGGACTCGCTCAATTACACCTGGATTTTGTTGGATATCCGCAGTAGCTCAGATGAATCTTGCAACCAGATCCATTTTAGATTATATAGACGTTGCACAGCTTTTTTCAGTGCACTCCAAACAAATAAAGCGATGCTGTTTAAGGGGGCTCAGGGGTTGAAAACTTTTCAAAAAATCAATTTTTTTATGATCTTGTTTGATTATTCAATTAATTCTTAACTCGATGCAAAAAATCGCATAAAAATATTAGCATTTTTAACGGAGTTATAGGCATTTATGTATCAATACTTACATAGCCGCATCCATATAAATTCAACTTTAAGTCGTGTTTTCTCAAAACTTGATTTTTGACGACTAACACCAAGATTTAAAAAAAAAACTATTTGATGGAATGGCTTATATTTTTTTGCATGCATATAACATCATAATCTAGATTATGAATTAAGGATATAACTATCACTTAATAAAAACAGTATTAAAAAATCTCTCAAAGTTGAAAATTTAAAAAAACCCTAAAAAATACAACTTATTTTCCATTAAAAATACTCAATATATTAAACTATCTAAAATATATTAATTCATAATCTAGATAATGATGTTATATGCATGCAAAAAAATTAAGCCATTCCATCAAATAGTTTTTTTTAAATCTTGGTGTTAGTCATCAAAAATCAAGTTTTGAGAAAACGCGACTTAAAGTTGAAATTATATGGATTCGGCTATGAAAGTGTTGATACATAAATGCTTATAACTCCGTTAAAAATGAAAAAAAAATTATGCGGTTTTTTGCATTGAGTTAAGAATTAAATGAATAATCAAATTAGATCATAAAAAAATCGATTTTTTGAAAAGTTTTCAACCCCTGAGTCTTCTTAAATAAGGAGAGCGTGGTGGCCAGAGAAACGGCCCTCCACGGCCCATCCATTGGTGACCAAACACCCGATGCTCTTGTGAACAACACAACCTACCGACGAATGAACACGTTTCCGACCATGGGTTGCTATGCAATTCTCAATCCTTGTGATGTCCCCTGCCTTCCCTTTAAGTTTGTCCCATTACTTCTGCGACACCCTGTATATGATTTTCAGTCAAATATGTTTGAAAAACATGAAAATGTTTATTTGAGATGCCATAACACTCGAAAATATGACCTTCAGAGTCGAGGAATCTGGTTGATGCACTGTAAAAGCTACTCTCTTAAAAAGTCAGCCACAAAATTGCTCAAGTTGAGCTGAAATCCACTCATCTCAATGTTGAAAGGCAGCTTCTCAAAAAAGAGTTGAAATAACTTGAGTTTTAACCAATTTAAATGAAGTTGAGCTATTTAAATAACCAATTTAGATCAAGAAGATTTAATCATTTGAAAAACAACTCTTTTATGATCGAAAAAATTACAGCTCTTTCATGAGAAGCCAGATCAGCTCTTACGTTTTAAGAGTGTACTCAGAAAATTTTTCCAAAATTATAGGCCCTTAATAAAATTCATTTTTATAAATTATTCTTTAAATTTGAAAATAAATTCTTTTTTAGCGTTGCATCGATTTTCTCCAGAAATTGATGTAAACATTTTGCGGTATTCAGTTACTGTGTTAGAAAAAAATAAATGTATTAATAAAAGATGAAATTTTAAGAAATGAAATTTTCTTTAATTACATTTCCCTTATATTTGGTTTAAAGAATGTTTCGATATTTCGATCAATATATCCGATACAAATGTCTTCGAAAGTTTTGAATTTATAAATAATTCATACGCAAAATGACAATCTGAAAGAAAAAGCCGCAACGATAAACGATCCCATTGATGACCTCATAAATTGCTTAGATACTTTTGTGAAAAGCTGAGAATATGTTTCAGTAGTCTGTTTCCTTTATGTGGAACATAATATATTTCTTTGGTTTTTTTTAGAATATAAAACTATTGTTTAGTATTCTTTATTTATAAAACTATTCTTATTATATGTTTGATTAATCATTTTAACCAATATATTAATCACTGAAACCATGTTGACTACACTGCAAAAAAGACGAATGTTTCTTAACCTTCTGATTATGGGCTAGACTGACGACTATTTTTAAATTTATATGAAGAAAAATTTGCATGGAAATTTAGGTACTTATTGGTTATCCCGTTGACCGTTTTCGCCAAATTATAAAATTCGCCAAATTAATAACCGATTTATACATGACATAATATATTGACATAATTTTTATTTTAAATTACGGAATAACAAATAAACTAGTAAAACGCAAATAAAAGTAAAAATAAAAAGTAGAATTAAAAACCACTTAATGACGTTTTAAACATGTGTATTGTGTTTAATGTCATTGAATGTGACGTTCACAATCATCCATTATTGACATTTAATCTTATAATTTGGCGACAGTTTTTTGGTCGATGGGATAACCAAGTAGTACTGAAATTTATTTGTTATAGGTTTCTCTAAAACTTATTCTGGTATATGTATATGAAATATAATAGTTTTCAAAAAGTGTTATTTATAAAAGTTTTGAATTTATAAGTAATTCAGGCGTTAAATAATATCATGAAATAAATAGTCCCAACGATAAAAGAATCTCAGTGATGACCTCATAAATTGCTTAGATATTTTTGTGAAAATCTGAGAATATGTTTTTGTAAACTATTTTCTTTTTGTAAAACATAATAAATTTATTTTTTATATTTTGGAATATAAAACTCTACTTCAGTATATATGTTTGATTAATTATTTTAACCAATAAACCATGTTTTCTACTATTATTTTAACACATCAAACTGATAGGTAAATTCATCATACGAATTGAATATTTCCAACTGAGCGAAAAATTGCCTAGACCGGGAATCGAACCCATATCCTTGACTTACAACAACAATGCTTTGCCGTTTAAGCTAACTGGGTGACAACCGGCTGGCATTTTCCCGCTCAGATAACCTCATTGGTTATAACATCTGGTCCGTCATTTAGACAGCTCGATAGATAAATCGCAGGATTTGTAAGCTACCAAGTCTGTACAGACAAAATTTGTAAGCCAAGTATCTGGGTTCGATTCCCGGCCTGGGCAATTTTTCGCTCAGTTGGAAATATTTAATTCACATGTTGTCTACATTGCAAAAAATACACAAAAGAAGGCAAAAAAGAAACATTGCAAATGTTTCTTAACATTTTGATTATGTGCTAAAACGACGACTACTTTTAAATTTATATGAACCAAAATTTGCAGAAAAATTTCTTTGCGATACATTTCTAAAAAAGTTATTCTGATATATATCTATGACGTATAAAAGTTTTTAAAAAGTAATGCTCATAGAATAAAGCAACAGAGACTCGGACAACATCTGTCACAACCAGTACTCTCGCTGACATTTGACCAACATTAGTAATATGGCTAATTAAAAATAAAAAACATTCACCAAATGAAAAAAGTATTAGCAAAATAAATTCGCCGTGTAACACAAATAATAATAATAATAATAATAATAATAATAATAATAATAATAATAATAATCCTTTTTATGTTCCACCCCTTTTTTTCAATATGTTCTAAAATAACCTAAGCTTTTATAACTACGACAATGATTGTTATTAATATAATTTCATCTATCCGCAACAAATATATTAAAAACATATATATATTAAAAATATGTATATATGCATATGTATTTAAAATGAAAAAGAGAAGAAAGAAAAAGCAAAACTTGAGCACTAGCAATTTGGCGAATCTAATCGCTTGTTTACTTGTTTACAGGCTATCATAGCCTGAGAGCTTATGTGCCGCCCGTTATGTATGTATGTATGTTCGTTCGTGCGTGCGTGCGTACGTGTGTAACGCGATAACTCATGAAAAAAATATCCGATCCACTTGAAATTTTGTATATAGGTATATCCTGATAAGGCGCTTCGGTGTTAGTTTTTGGAATCCATTCGATATATATAAGAGGGTGAACGGGGGGCTCATGCCCCTCCTCTTAATTGATATAAATGGGTTTTTCATGCAGAATTAACAGTTTTCGTTCAAAATTTAGATATAGAATCATTCTGATGAGGCGATTCCGTGACTGTTAATAGGTGTTCATTGAATAAGTATAAACAGGGGGAACGGGGGTTCTAATGCCCCTCCCCTTAATTTATATAAATGGGTTTTTCAAGCAGAATTGTCAGATTTCGTTCAAATCTCTGAATAGTTTTGGAAGTTTAATGGTTAAGTATAAAAGAGGGGGATAACTCCTCTTAAATTATATAAATGCTAAATGGGTTTTTATTAAGAATTATCCGATTTGCTCTGAATTTTGGATGTAGATATTTTATATGATAAAGCATGTCCTTGATAGTTTGGGAGGTTCAATAATTAAGTATAAAAAGGGGGAAAGGGTAGAGCTGTTTCCCTTTCTTAATTTTTTTCGAACGGAATTAACCCTTGAAAATACAAGGCTGTAATGTACAATTTGTATGCGTAGCCTGTGAGCTCAATGCCATCAGTTTAACTGGGCAATATTCGTTTTATTATTTCTTGCATTAAAATTGTGGGGGGTTTTGTGATAGTTAACCATATCATTTGTTAACAAAATTACATGCTAAAATATCTTATATATATAATTTTAAAATTAAAAATTCATTAAACAAATGCGGTAATTTAAAACTATTACAATTCGAAATATTATTTTATAATTTCATTTTTTTTCAGTTAAATAAACGAGAATATGTAGTCTTTAATTTTGATTTAGTATTTTTAAAAATATTAATTTAAATAAAAATAAAAAATATTTAAATAAAAATTTTAAATAAAGTAATAAAACTTAAAGATAATAATTATCATATTTTTTAAGCCATTTTTTTAATTTGCTGAATAAATTAAAAGCAATATAATTGACATATTACAAGTTTGGACCATTTATATTTAAAAGTTCTTGACTTACAAGAATTTAAATAGGAGAAATGGTAAAAAAAAAAAAAAAATACAATTATGAAGAAAAACGCATTCGAGAAATTTGTAATTCCGCGAGAAATTATTTCCATAACAACAGTTGTTTAAAAACTAGATTTTGAAATCAAACCAAAATGAAAAAATAAACTAATATTTTCTTTTCCAATTACTATAAAAATACGATTTAAGTTCTATTTTAAGAAGAAAAAAAAAAAGAAATTTTTAATGCAATAAAACTTCTTTAGAAAATCTAAAGATTTTTTGTGTCCCGGGAAAAAAAGAGGCTACATTCACAAAAAATATCATTTCTGTAATAAAATATCTTCTCTAACAATCTCTTTCACAAACAGATCAATGCTTACAGTATTAGAATGTACCATCGATATACAGTAAATGAATAATTGAGCTGTCAGTCCTTCTCACTTAGAAAGAATTAGATTTATAAACATAGCACCTTTATCATCATTTATAATCTTTCACAAGAATCCCGCAGTATTTCTCTGTATTTTAGGGAATTCTGAGTTTCCAGTTTGGTTTATTGTGGTAATCCCCGTATGCGTTAATGATATTTTCCCGTGGGGTGTCTGTAATAAATATGGAAAATATTGTAAAAGCGTCATGGATAGCAGTGTAAAGGAATCCATTGAAGCTTTGTTGTTTTTTTATTTGCCTTTTTTAAATGTAGAACATTTATTTGCTTTTATAGAGTTTGCACAAAGCAAAATGTTTTATTTGGATATTTTACATTTAAGGAGACAAGGGAACCTTTAACATCATTTTTTTATATTTTTAAAATTGCACTTTAAATATTATTCAAGGATACATTATATGCATTATAATATATATTTACCACAAAAAAAAGTATGAAAAAAACAGTTTTTTGAGAAAAATAGGAAAATTTTTGCAATATTTTAGATTTAACGAGAACATTTCAAAATGCTCCAGGTGTATTATTTTTTCTCTGAATGCTTCGAAAATTTTTTATAGTTATTTATCTTAATATATGTCATAAAACTGTGCATCGTTTTTTGAAAATAAATATAATTGTAAATGTTAAAGGTTGTTAATTGTAAAAATAAATTAAAAATTGCTCAAAATTTCAAAAAATTTAGAAAAAATATTTTTTTACTTTTATATTCAGATACATAAAATTCAATGCACAGTTTTATTTATATATATAAATGAAACTTGTATAAATAATACTGGATATTTTCATTGATATGGAATGCGCATGGGACATTTTTAAAAGTTCTCATTAAATCTATATAATATTACAAAAATTTCCCAATTTTTCTCAAAAAAAATCTTTTTTTCATTTCTTTTCTGATAAATATATGCTATAATGTATACAATATACCCTTGAACAATATTTAAAGTGCAATTTGAAAAATGTAAAAAAATGATTTTAAAGGTCCCTTGTCCCCTTAAAAACACGGATATTGTGTCGTAATATAAATAAAAAAACACTTATGTCATTGTCACTTAGATGACAATTATAGTGTACTTTATACTGAAAGGCAATTTGAAGCTTAATAAACTTGTTATTATTAAAAGGAAATTGTTTATATTCAAATGTAATAAATAAATCATCTGCCAGTACTTTTACGTTAATATTTTACACTGTTAAATATTTTGCTCTAGTTTAAACCAAATTTTGGTGTTAAATAACTGCCACCATAAGATGATGAAATCTCGAATTAACATTTGGAGCAGTGTTGCCAGATGGGCTACTTATTTTAATTTCAGATTCTTGACTAGCACCACTTTTTAGCTCACAGGCTATCATAGCCTGAGAGCTTATGTGCCCGTCCGTTCTGTATGTTCGTGCGTAACGCGATAACTCATGATAAAAATATCGGATCCACTTGAAATTTTGTATATAGGTATATCCTGATAAGGCGCTTCACTGATTAGTTTTTGGAGTTCATTCGATATGTATAAGGGGGGAACGGGGGGCTCATGCCCCTCCCCTTGTAACGTTACATGCATGCTGAGTGTCATTTGTAACGTTTGGTTGGTCGTGGTGGAGGTTAAATGTAGACATACTCAGTAATTAAGATAAAACAACAAAGTTTATTAAAATGATGAGGGCTGAAGGGAAGTGGAGCAAGTCTTAATTTTACACAACTGAGAATACTATGAAAAGGCTAAACACATACTCACAAGCTTCGACCTAGCTCAATCGTGGCACCTTCTAATACTTCTCCCTATCTCTTGGCTGAGCTGCTAGATAAAGCTTAATTAGACAGCCCGTGGCTGTATGTATTTCTTTATTCACAAATAATCAAAATGAAACTACTATAAAGTTTCTTACCCCGGCCAACTCTCAAGTCAACTATCAAAACTCCTTTACACTTCACTGGAGGCTCGCTGCTTCTTTTCAATTTGCTAGCACTTCGCTGAACAATAATTCACTTCGATATCTAATGCCAGAGATCCTCGCTCGCTGGCTACCGCCACAGATGCTCTCTCGCTGGCTAATGCCAGAGACACTCTCTCGCTGGCTAGTGCCAGAGACACACTCCATTCACTCAAACCCAAGCTTTTATATGCTGCAAACTGAGATACATCACATTAACATATTACTAAAAACCGCGAGCTAACTGCAGAACCCGAAAGAGCACACACACTCTAGAAAGTTAAAGTAAAAGAGAGGATAGATGTCGCTTTTACGCTTACACTTGTTAAATTATTGACGTCACGATCTTTATGCAAAGGTCACTCCCTCACACCCTTAATTAATATATACGAGATTTTCATGCAGAATTAACAGTTTTGTTCGAAATTTAGATATAGGATCATTCTGATGAGGCGATTCCGTGACTGTTATTATGTGTTCATTGAATAAGTATAAACAGGGGGAACGGGGGACTCATGCCCTTCCATCCATTGATATAAATGGGATTTTCATGCAGAATTAACAGTTTTCGTTCAAAATTTAGATATAGGATCATTCGGATGAGGCGATACCGTGGCTGTTATTTGATGTCCATCGAATAAGTATAAACAGGGGGAACGGGGGGCTCATGCCCCTCCCCTTAAATGATATAACGGGTTTTTCATGCAGAATTAAAAGTTTTTGTCCAAAATTTAGATATAGGATCATTCTGATGAGGCGATTCCGTGACTGTTATTATGTGTTCATTGAATACGTATAAACAGGGGGAACGGGGGGATCATGCCCCCCCCTTAATTGATATAAACGGGATTTTCATGCAGAATTAACAGTTTTCGTTCAAAATTTAGATATAGGATCTTTCGGATGAGACGATACCATGGCTGTTATTAGGTGTTCATTGAATAAGTATAAACAGGGGGAACGGGGGGTTCATGCCCCTCCCCTTAATTGATATAAACGGGATTTTCATGCAGAATTAACAGTTTTCGTTCAAAATTTAGATATAGGATCATTCTGATGAGGCGAGTCCGTGGCTGTTATTAGGTGTTCATTGAATAAGTATAAACAGGGGGAACGGGGGTTCTAACTTTAACTTGCATAAATGGATTTTTCAATCAGAATTATCAGATTTCGTTCAAATCTCTGAATAGTTTTGGAAGTTTAATGGTTAAGTATAAAAGAGGGGAATAACTCCTCTTAAATTATATAAATGCTAAATGGGTTTTTATTAAGAATTATCCGATTTTCTCTGAATTTTGGATATAGATTTTTTAATATGATAAAGCATGTACTTGATAGTTTAGGAAGTTCAATGATTAAGTATAAAAAAGGAAAAAGGGGTGAGCTGTTTCCCCTTCTTAATTTTTTTTATTTTTTCAAACGGAATTAACGAAAATACATGGCTGTAATGTACAATTAGTATGCGTAGCCTGTGAGCTCAATGCCATCAGTTTAACTGGGCAATATTCTTTTTATTTTAAATATGCCTTAAAATGCGCCTTATTTAAGGACATATCAATAAAGACGAAAACAAACGGAATTTTGCCGTTTCAAAAACGTTGTGCGAGTCAAGAAATCTAAATTTTAAAAAAAGTAGCCCACTGGCAACACTGATTTGGAACTTCCTATTTCAATGTCGTTCCAACTATTGGAACTGAGCTCCAATAGGAGCTCCAAATATTGATTCAAGATTTCTTCATCATGCAGTGGAAGCTATCGAGAACCAAAATTTGGTTCAAATTAGGACAAGATTTTTAACAGTGTATGTATAATTGCTAAACATGGTGTTTATTATATAAGTTTGTCAAGCTGTACCTGCAGGAAATAAAAAAGTTATGGTTAATTCAACTAGTAAATCTTCTGATCAGGAGCCTCAACGACAGCTCTTAAGAGCACACACTAGTCATACGGTAAAAGCCGAGCGCTAATGTAAAGTCTATGGGGCCGTTCTTTTCGAATATATCGCTGAAATTTTAATATTTTTACATGATTTTTTTGCGCAATATAGCTGAGGACGATCCACAACCGGCCTAGTTTTTACTTTTTCAGTTTTCGTTTCAGATTTTCTTTAAACAATTACTTAAACTTTCGGAACCGGTTTAAACCGGTTCTGAAATTGAAACTATCGTAATATAAAAAAATATATAAGCAAAATCGAAAAAGTAAAAACTAGGCCGGTTGTGGATCGCCCTGAGCTATGTTGTGAAAAAAAATCATGCAAAAAAACACACTTTACATGATTATCCGGGTCTTTTTGTGTACTTTTTCTGTGACTATTGTGAGACAAAATCGGTAGTGGACAAAATCATGAAATTTGATGAAGAAATGGATTTTTTTCTTTTCGATAATTATGAAAATATATGCCTGGATGCCTGGAAAGTACCCTCATAGCATGCATGGTCACATCACATGTGACCAAAATGCCACCACTCAGTGACGTCATATTGTGACTAAGATGTGACTTTCTTAAATTTTTTTAGAAAAATTACAAATATTCTTCAAAAGATGTTATTTACTTTAAAAAGCATGTTTCTGGCAATTTAAATATCGTCACTTTTGTCACAGTTTCGTTACAATGTTAATGTCAAAGTAGTCACATATGACACATTTTTCACGAACTTGTCACACCGTGACTTCAAAAAGTAGTCACAATGTGACGTCACAAACGAGCTCTAAAACGCACATAACGACTTTACATTTTAGCCACTGTGACTTCACATCGACGTCACGTCACGTCATATCAACAATCGTTGATCACAGAGTCACAATGTGACTTCACAACGACATCGTTGTGACGTCACCATGCCTTACGGGTAGATGCAAATTTTTCTGATACCTGGATATTTTTTCAATTTTAACGCTTTTCATTGAGGTATAAGCTTTTATATTTGGAATACTGCATATATTTATGCAATTATAATACACTAGCAGTTACCCGTCATTTCGTTCACATAGTATTTAAAGAAGAAATAATTGATCAATCAAGCAAAAAATTTCGATGATGAAATGCATGTGTAATTAACTTTTTATCGCGAATTTATGGTAAAAAACTTCTGTTAATTCCTATTTGCTAATTTTTTTGCTGGTTAAAATTTTCCTTTCAGCGAATAATAATAATAGATAGAAACATTCTTGAATACTTTTGTTCAGCCCTGTAGTTTTCCAAGTGTCTTTAATACACGAAAGTATGTTTCTAAAATGTAGTTCGAACAAAAATATTCCTAATTACTACCTAAATTACAATTTCAGAAATTATCATCCGAAGACAACCTTATATCCAGTTCTTTGCGGGACTCTGTACATCATTTTATATATATACTACAAACATTTCTTAGTTTACTGAATGCAGTTCAAAATAAAAATGCAGATTTTATTTAAAAACCACCTTTAAGTAAATTACGCCCATATTCAGTAACCTTTCCGAGATCTTTTGTGTAACCGTGTATATCTAAATTTAACTCTTTATACTATTACCATTTATACTTTCCATTTAATATGCATACATTTAGCGAAACTTAAAAGAACATATCATAATTCAAAATGCATTTCATTCATGCAACAGTCATCAACCATCATATACAGTACTTCGGATAGAATATATAATATTTGCAATATTTTGTGTGTCCCTATAAATGCTATGCACTTCCTATTAAGCATGAAATAACTCACATTAAGTCTCGGCAACGTATATCAAATTGATTATACATGAAATCGTTTACCATAATTAAAATATGTCGGAAACTGTTCCTCCCTTTATTCTTATGCAATGGAATTCTTCTGTGTGACCCTGTAAATGAATAATAAGTGTCCTTTTCACTACATACTTTACAAAATGCATATTTTAGTGCACTTTGTAAATGCATATAAATTTGAATATGTTTCACAGGGTGTAACATCGTTAAATTTAATTAAAACGATTTTTCCCCAAAATGCCGTAATGCAAGGAAATTTTTTGACTATCCCTGTAAATAAACTAATCATGGTAGAAAATTCATTTTCAATAGGTATTCATGCTAGGTAAACGTTAATAACTTCCAAAAATTTCATGGGAATCTGATTATATTTACGAAAGTTAGAAAGCGACCAGACAGACAGACAAATCGAAAGCATAATAACTTTTCAACTTTGTTTGAAAGTGTTAAAAAATCGAGCCAAAAGTATATTAATCAAGAGTTTTATTTTCCGCATTTTCCCCACAAAAAATTTCTTCCATTGATAATTATGAATTTTGAATAAAAATATTCATTTGTATGTAACTTATGACTTATTAATTAGTATAAGTAAAAAATATTTCTGATTCATTTTAAATAATGACGTCATTATTTATCTCGCTCCATTAGCTATTGATATTCATACCCCTTGTATTTTTAACGACTGCTATAAAATACCTGTTTTATTTCAACTATGACGTCACAATTTCATAAGTGAACCTTTTATTAAAAATATAATTCTTTTTCATTCTTTTTACTTTTAATTTATGTCGCCATATTTTACACAAAAATTCCCATTAACTAAACAAATATCCTTGTTAAATATATTATAAAAAATACACCTTTTATTTTTATTTCAAAAATGACGTCATATTTATTTTCTTTTAAATTATTTTATTGTAATTTTTCGCGTGGAAGTTTTTTATTAAAAATTCATTGCCGCTGAACAATTATTATTCCATTTTTTTATTTTCTTAGAAACAGGAAAGAAAAATGGTTAAATTTTATCTGAAAAATGCTTATTGATTTTGTATGAAAAATAATTAAATTTTGAATTATTAAGGAAAATATTTGAATAAAATAAATAAAAATTAGCCTATGTTCATTCCACTCCTATAATCTACCCATATGCAAAGATTCGAAGACATTAATCCATCCGTTTTGAAGCCAAGCTCATTCCAATTTTTCGGACACACTTTCACATTTATAATATATATAAGGATTGTTTTTTCTTTATTTTAGTGAGATAAATGTGGTTTATGTTCCTTTTATATTATTATGGGAGATTACATATTTTTTTTAGCATCAAAAGTTGATATTTTGGTTTTTAAAATTTCTGGTGAATGACAACTGAATTACAAACTGCCCGTGTAAAATTAGTTTTAATTAAATTGCTTCTACCTCTTTTATAGCTTTATTTTTATACTACTACGGGATTTTGCATTTAACAAAAATATGTTTGAAATTTGTTGTTTAGATTTAAAAAAAAAAAAAAAATGCGAATGGAGTGGGAGATGCATTTGCATATATCTTTATGTTCTTAGAAACTGAGCGTATTTTTAAATATTAATCAGATATTTACTTTGCAATTTGCATATATACATATTTTTTGATTGAATGATGCTCTCAGAGCTCCATCCTATATTCTTAAAAGGTTAACTTAATCTTTTCTAAATAAACTGCATACATTATAAGTTTTAAAGGCTTATAAAAAAGTATGATTTTTTTTTATATAAATACTTTGATTATGGGAGTTTATAAAATAAAATAATACCTTATTCTCCGAAATATTCTCTAGTTAACCACTTTAAAAGTATTTTAAAAAATTTAAAAAAAAGTAACTTTGATTTCCCCCCCCCCCCGACAAGTACGATATTTTTAGAAATAAAGTATTTTCCAAATTAAACACTGTGGTAGTAAAATTATGCTACCTTCAGATTCAAAGATATCTAGACAATGAATGATTGATTTATAAATTTCCTTTATTTTCGAAGCATTTGATTCAGATATGAAGAGCCTTTATTCTCTATATTTATCAAAACTCTGCAATATTTTTCTATAAATAACAAAAATCTACATTTTCTCATAGAAACATTGTGATAGTCTTTATCTGTAATAGCGATATATCTCAGTGTGACGTCTGTAATAATCTCTAGAGAAATAAACAAATATCAATATTATTAAGAATAAAATACAAAAAGATCTATTAAAATATTGATATTCGTTTATTCTTGGAAGTAATAAAATTATATTGTACTTCAGATAAGGGATTGTTTCATTGTTTCTAGTTTGCTTCATTTTCTATATGCTTTAATGATTATATGTTTGAAATCTTTTATCGATATTATACAAAAGATTTAGCATTAATTTTCATTTAAAAATTTTCTGATTAATCTAATATAATAAAATAACTCCTAAGTAGTTTCCAAAATATTTTCAAACTAATCAATTAAATATTTTTTTTTAGTTTAAAGGTTTTTTTAATTATTATTTTTTTTTTTTTAGAAATGCAACATTATATCTAAAAAATCATCCCAAAATAAACACTTACTCATTAAATTCACATGATATATATAACATATAATATTATATGTATATAATGTTATGTACTATGTAACCTTAATAACATGTAATACTTTTCTTATTATTTCTTTAGAAAAGCAATTCAATTCTAGAAATAATACATGTTTCAAAATAAATGGTTTGACATTGCATCAATTTTTATGTAAATAAAAGTGTGACATATTTATTTTCATAACTATGAAGATGATGAAAGATTCTCTCTCAATTCTTCTCAAATTGAAAAAAAATAATAATAAATATACCATCCCCATGAAACTCTACAATCTTTCATTAAAACTCTGCAATATCTTATAACACTTAATGGAATTTTCAGATTTCAGTCAGAAACATTGTGATAGTCTCCTTCTGGAAAGTGGTATCTCCAAGTTTTAAGTCTCTGAAAATTAATAGAGAAAAAACACTTAAATTACGTTGAAAATAGAATAAAAAAACTAATTGAAATGTTGATATTCGTTTAATATTACTTCCTAAAAGTTATAATTTTACATGTTTCTGTAAAGCTAGATAAGAAAAATATAATTATCGGGATTTTTTTGAATTCCTATAAGATTTTTAAAATCACAAATTTGAGTTAATTGCTTTAATTGAAAATATTCACGGCCAAATGTACTGTATATTTTTTAATTTCTTATAATGAATAACTATTTCTCATTTACCAAAAAAATTTCAAATTAAAGAATAAAAAAATATTATTTTTTTAATGAACTACCGTTTTAAAAATGAAATATTCTTTTAAGAAGCGTCTTCCAAAATAAATATTATGATATATGCATCAGTTCTTACCGTAATAAAAATATAGCATCTTTAAGCTCACAAATGCAATGAATAACTCGCTAGTCAATACTTGTCATTTCGGAAGGATTCGTTTCATAAATGAAACATCTTCATCATAATTTATAATCCTTCATCATAATTTCAGCAATATATTTCTACACCTAATGGGATTGTTACGTTTGAGCCAGACCCATTGTGATAATCTCCATCTTCGATAATGATATTTCGCCGTATGACGTCTTTAATAACCGCTAGAGAAAAACATTGCACTAAAAATGTCAGAAAAAGTAGAATATAAATAATCATTTCAGGTTTCATATTATTTTACTTATAATACCTGAAAGGAGAACTTTTATGGGTTATTTAAAGAATGAAGCAAGGAAAAAATTTAAGTTATGGATATTTGTTACATTTTACATTATACGACAAAAATTTTAACACTTGCATTGAATTTACACTGTTCAAAAAAATTCGTTAAATTTACGGCAAGATCTGCTGGCAGCAATGTTACCAGCAGTTTTTGCCGTAAATTTAACGGATTTTTTTTAAACAGTGAATTTTGCCTAAATTTAATGGAAAAATAGCATTAAAATTAGATGTAATATATAAATTTACATCTAAGTTTACTGCAATTTTTACGAAAAAAAAACTGCTGACAATATTGCTGCTTTGTAGTTTTTGCCGTAAACTTAATGGATATTTTTTACAGTATAGCTAAAAAGTAGCTCTGTGAAAAAATATTTGATGCCTTTAACTACATCTTTACTACTTGTGACAAAATGTGTATACTTTTGATACATATTTTCTATTATCAATGATGTTTTCAAATATGGTTATAACGATACGGAACAATGTTAATTGTTGTCATGTTAAAAAAGCACTTTATTGATTTATATTTAGATCGTATGAGATCAACCCATTTTGATTTTAATTATTTAAAAAGACGGTGGACATTTACAAAAAAAAATTTCGTTTAATTTTCTTAATAGGAAATTACAATTTTGTACAAATATGCATTTCACCGTAAGTATACAGAACACTTTAAAAGAAATTTTAATCAAATAATAATTTTAAAATCTATTTAAAAATTTAAAATTTTAAAGTGCCTTTTGCGTTTTAATTTTTTAGATATTTCCCAGATTTTTGTTTGAGTCACGTAAAACTGTGTTTTAAAGAATTTTGTGTATAGATTTTTTAATCATTTAAATTGCTTTTTTTATATATTTTTTTCTGAATTTTATACCGATTTTCATCAAAATTTCGCCTTATAATAAGTTAAAAGTCAAATTTAATTGTCTTAATGAAATCGAATTTTAAAATGCACACATGGTTTCTTTTTAAGGAATATCACGATTCTTACTTGTCAATTTCAAGAATTTTAATCAGATTTTAAGTAACAAGGAGCATTCCAAAAATTAATGAATGCATAATTTTTGAGAAAAACTGATTTAAAGTATATTAACCCTCTGATAGCCTAACAAAAGAGCATATTTGTAATGTTGTTTTCTCTGCCTTTTATTTTAAATACTAAAAAAACATGATTCTTTTAAGATTATGGAAAAATACTTAATTGCAAATATAAATGTGAAGCTTGAGAGTAGTAATCATTGTACAGCACATTAAAAATCCGTTTAATCATTAGTTTTATGTTATTTTAAATATTGCTCATATTGCAGGTAACCCTGGAACTTAGTGAACATATTAACACGGGCGTGTCAGTGAGAGGGTTAAAAGACCAAAAAATGTTTTTGAGCAAAATCAAAGGACGAGTAACTTTGCGTAAAATAACCGCATCCTCATGCAGTTTACTACGATTCACGTAATACAAATTGTCGAATAATAGTGCGCATAAAAGGAAATGTAGATTTAGTGATCAATTTTTCCTCATATATAGGTTCACAATGCCATTAATTTAGTTATGTAGATAGAATTTTTAATAAACCCGTTGAAGGGGCCTACCTAATGAAAGCCCTAAGTGTGATATCTCTAATACTATGCATAAAAAGAAATTAACATTAAAAGTATTATGATCACAGTATGAAAACTTTACTGAAACAATGAGCATAATCTCTAGAGAAATAAATTAACATTAAAACTAATCTGATCACAACATGAAAAAAAAAACATTTAAGCAATGAAATTCGTCTTAAAATAAATTGTAATAGCGATATTCTTATACATTTATGGTCTACCTATATACGAGGAATTTTGTGTCTGGGTTGTTTCATTTAATATAAGCTGTTAAATAAAAATTTCATTTTTTATCCAATTTACGTAAAAGTTAACACAGTCAACAATCTTAAAAAATTTTCAGAGTATCGAATAATCGAATCTTAATAAAATGTTTATCGCATTCCAAAATCTTTCAAATTAGGCATTTTAAGAAATGTATGTTAAAGTTTTGATTATATTTCAGAAATGCAGCGCTATTTTTTGAAGTAAAATTCATCCAAAAAAAAAAAAACCGTAGATATCTATTACTGTGGTAATAAAAGTATACCATCTTTAAATTCACAAATATAGAGATAATGAATGGCCCGTCCAACAATACTTCTCATTTGTGAAGAATTTCGTTTATAAATGACCCATCTTCATCATAGTCTATAATGTTTCATCAGGATTCCACAACATCTTTATATATTTAATGGAGTTCTTACGTTTCAGATTCCATTGTGATAATCTACGTCTTCGATAATGATATTTCACCGTACGACGTCTCTAAATAGCTCTAGAGAAAAACATTACACTAAAAGTGTCAGGAAAAGTAGTATTAAAGAATTCATTTCTGGTTTCATATTATTTTACTTTTAATGTCTAAACGGCAAACTTTTATAGGTTATTTAAAGAATCGAGCAAGGGATAAGATTAGTGAACTCTCGTTAAGACGAACAATTAAGGGAAAGCGGTTTTTATAACCATTTCCACACTTAATGGAATTCTTACGTTCCAGATTCCATTGTGATAATCTACGTCTTCGATAATGATATTTCGCCGTATGACGTCTCTAATAAGCTCTAGTCAAGCTCTAGAGACTAAAAGTGTCCGGAAAAGTAGTATTAAAGAATTCATTTCTGGTTTCATATTATTTTACTTTTAATGTCTAAACGGAGAACTGTTATAGGTTATTTAAGGAATCGAGCAAGGGATAAGATTAATGAACTCTCGTTAAGATGGACAATAAAGGGAAAGCGTTTTTTATAACTATTTCCATATTTAATGGAGTTCTTACGTTTCAGATTTCATTGTGATAATGTACGTCTTCGATAATGATATTTCACCGTATGACGTCTCTAATAAGCTCTAGAGAAAAACATTACACTAAAAGTGCCCGGAAAAGTAGTATTAAAGAATTCATTTCAGGTTTCATATTATTTTTTTACTTTTAATGTCTAAACAGAGAACTTTTATAGGATCTTTAAACAATAGAGCAAGGAATAAGATTAGTGAACTCTCACTCAGACGGACAATCAAGGGAAAACCGTTTTTTTCCGGATTAAACGAGAGTCTATTATAACAGGAGTTCATAAATCAGACGTTTATAAAAAAATAAATATTAAATCAGCAAAAAATACTTATTATGTATATGCACATCTTAATATGTCTAAAAATCTCTTTTGTGAAACTATTACATGCCATTTTACTAAAAATGCTAAAACTACAATAAAAAAATGTACAAGAACAATTTCAAAATGAAATATATATATATACATACACTGTAAAAAATGTAAATTTACGGTATTTATGGTGAATTATCCAGTAAATTTACGGAAAATGTCACTTTTTTCACATAAACGGTCAACTTCCGTAATTTTTTATGCTTTACGGCTAAAAACCGTTAATGTAATGGCAAAGTCCGTTGATATAGGAATAAAGTCTGTTTTTCTATGCACATTGTCTGGAATCTCTGCTGCAGCTTTTTTACAGTGATATTTGAAAATCTAGTTTACATGGAAGCATACTTAACGGAAACGGTACACTCTTAAAATGAAAGAGTGGATTTTCCTTCTCAGGAAAAAGGCTGTAATTTATTGGATCGTGTGTGAGTCGTTTTTCAAACGTTTTACTCCTCTTGATTAATATTTCTTATTTAAATTAGGGGAGAGTGGGGATGAATGGGACAACATAAATTTATATATGTTCCACAAACATAAATAATTTGATAATTTACTTGATAGATGGTAGTACTAAGGTCATTCAACAGACATAATTTCAAATCAATATCCATAACAGAAGATTAGCTATTGTACAAAGTGTATTTTTCAAGAACCAAAGTAAATTTATCTGTTTAATCTTTTTAGTATTTAATTGATAGTTAACTTTCTCAAAACCTTGTAATTTTTTTAAATGTTAAAATGATGTAATCTCTTGTTGTACTTATGATGCAAATGTACAAAATTGACAGTGCTTGCTAAGCCTAATTACTGTTTTATATAACCATATGGCTATGGGGATGGATGGGGCAGTGTTTATGGGGATGAATGGGACTATCACATTCATCCCCAGGGCTATTCCATAATAGATAAAATTACATTTTGTCATTACCTACTAAATTACCACTGTCGTGTTCTAACCGATACACCAGAAAAGTAACATTTGGAAAAGGAAATTGTAAGGAAAAAAAGCAGAAACTAATAAGAAACATGAATTGCCTGCCTTAAATAAATATTTTTAATAAAGGTATGGACAATAGTGCTGAATCTGACAATTTATCACTTCATGATAAAGATGAAAGTGATTTGAACATGATTTCAAGTGATATGGACCAACAAGTTTGTAGCTTGGATAATATAATAAAAGACGACTTTCTCCTTACAAAGATATGTGGAAAAAATATTTATCATTACGTTGCTAGGGGTTTTAAAGAACAATAATGATAACCTTCAAGTATAATTCTTGAGATAAAAGGATAATAATTCCTTACTTTAATATACCGATCCACCAGAAATTTATTCTTTTAATCTGCAGGATATTGTTATGAAACTACCAAAGCCAAGACCTCTGGGAGCTGTCAGAACCAAAGAACTGTTGTCATTTGATATTAGTTTCAGTCAATATGTAGTAAAATAAAATGTATTACTCAGTTTTCAAATAAAATATGTTTGTAATATTTTTTTTTACCTGTCCCATTCATCCACACCATGGGGATAAATGGGACAGTATGCATGCATATTTAAAAACAATTATTAAAAATTTAAAAAAACAATTGTTTATTGAAATTAGTATGTCAATAAGTTGCTAAATGCTGAAGTATTCTTTAAGTAATATATTTTAAATTAACAACTGTATACAACTTAAGTTGTTAGTAAAAATGTAAAAAATGTCCCATTCATCCCCACTCTCCTCTACTCATTTTGATTTACATTGCTTCCAAACACATCTTCCACTTGAGTTGCTTTAACTCTTTACAAGAAGCTGATTTTCGAATCGTCGGATGAGTGGGTTTTGGTTTAATTTGAATATTTTGTGAATGGGATTTTAAGAGATTAGAAAGTATATCTGTGGCTTCCGGTAATAACTAGGTAAGGCACATTTTTAGTATTTAAGAAATTAACGTTTAACGTTTTCAAATGTCTTTTTATCATTACTTTTATAAAATAGATTAGAATTTAATAATTTTCACTACATTCAATTAGGTTATTCGAACCTCTTTTTTTTTGCCAAAATAGTTACATAAAAGTGGTTTTTATTAACTGAGAACCAATTAATTTTTTTTTCAATATTTAAATGAAAATTTATTGTCGCCCTATGACGGGAAGTATTCCATTTTCATTTTTCAGTGCGATGGCAGATGAAAGTACTCTTTTAAAGTTGCATTTTGTACAAAATTGCTCTCAAATATCTTTCCCATTTGGAGTAGAAATTTATTTTTTCCTTTTCACTATCGCAGGATGTACCTGAATTTGCTTTTAATTTTGGAATTTTGATATCCTGATTGAAATTTGTCCATCTTAAAGAAATAAGTCTTAAACTGTGTGCATGTCTATAAACGATGTCTGTTACATGTACTGCCCATAGACCTTAATCGGAAATTTTGTTTTTATACGTTAATAACAAGAAATCCATCTTAAACTGGGCTATCTTAATGAAAGTTCACTGTATTTTCTTAATATGTTCTTTTTATGTGAAAATATTTAACACTTTGAATGAATCTAGCTCTAAAATATTACTGCCATAAAATGATTCGTGTCTTTAAAAACATTATAACTCACTTGTAACAAAAATAGGAGCAATCGTATATTATCGATAAATATATCCCATTATTATTTTTATCTTGAAATATAGTTATATCGATACTGTGTAATGTTATTTTTGTCATGTTATGTTAATAAAACAATTTAGTATTTTTTATAGAGTGCGAAAGCGTTTATTGTGTTTCCCTTTATTTAACCCGAGAATAGTCACGAATTATTCTAAACATCAGTAGTCGCGCGCGTTCTTTTTGCCACCGGTCAGCCCGCATACAAATAATGTAAAATAAGAAATATATTTCTTCTAATATTCGATTATTACATTTCAGTAGAAATATAAATTTGAAGTTTTCTTAAATTATACATTTTACAATGAGATTTTGAGTAATGCGAAAAAGTAAGAATGAACTGGCATTAATGAACATTACAGTAACTTTTCCGTCAATTTCAAACTTTTTGTACATTTTTTGTAAAAATATACCTCAAGAAAAACAGAGATGTCCTTTTACTTCACTAACGTGGTGTAGAATCCTTTAAAGTCGGCTCCATGGTGGATCATCATTGTATTTGAAGTGAGGAAGGAATTAGGATAAATTATATAGCAAAATGACCGATACGCGACTACTGCCGGATTAAATTAGTTACGCGTTGATAAAATGATTATTTAATCCCTTGACAGACCCACTAGTGACATCCTTTAGTGCAATAGCTTCTACAGAAATATATTAACTTTAAAACTATTTTGATTTTTTAAAAAACCCACAAAAAAATGAAATTTTTTTATAGTAACTCTTAAAAGCAGTATTATATATTTCTGGTCTATTTTTATAAGGATAATATTGGGTTCTTGGTTGCTTCATTTAGCAGAATCTTTTAAAATATAAATTTAATTTTTTTATCGAATATACGGAAAAGTTTACACAGTCAATAATCTATTAAACTAATGTCCAAGTAACGAATCTAAATAAAAAAAATATTTCTCAGTTTCCAAAATCTATCTATCTATCTATCTATATATATATATATATATATAAATATATATATATGGAGATTCTTCTTTAAAAAGTTCTTTTGAACACATAAGTAAATAAACTCGGAGGTAAATTAAATTCTGACACCGTTTTTAAACTTTTAAATGACTTATATTAAACGTTAATATTTACAAAAAAGATATTTACATAAGACTATTTACAAAGCAAACAATCATAACTCTAATTAATCAATTACATCTTATACGGGAACTCGTCTTCATCTTACGTTCTTTTTACACCAACTTAAAACTAAAAACATTCCATTCTCCTTTCTTCCGTTCAGTTCTTTTTTCTACCGCTTAAATCGTCTGGCTTCTTAGGAATTAATAGTTTCTTCAAAATCGTCTGCCTCACTGAGAGTCTGTTTATCAGAGTTGCGATGCGTAGAAAATAATATGCAGATCTAATAGTGGAGGAGATTTCCCATATATATATATATATATATATATATATATATATATATATATATATATATATATATACATTTAAGAAGTATAAGAAGCAATAATATTTGATTATCTCTTTCAGAAATACAATATCATTTCTAGAAATAAAATATTTTCCAAAATAAGCACGTTCGCATGTACATATATCCTGGCAGTAATAGAAGTATATCGCCTTTAAATTAATAGATATGGGGATAATGAATGCCTCGTCTGTCAATCCTTCTCATTTCGAAAGAATTTTATTCATAAATGAATCAAATTCCTCATAGTTTATAACTTTTAACCAGAAGCCCACAAGATCTTTCTATACCTAATGGAATACCTGCGTTTCAGATATACCCATTGTGATAATCTCCGTCTTCGTTATTGATATTCCGCCGTATGACGTCTCTAATAAACTCTTGAGAAAACCATTACACTAAAAGTGTCACGAAAAGAAGTATTAAAAGATTCGTTTCAGCTTTAATATTATTTTACTTATAATATCAAAACGGAGAACGTTTATGGGTTATTTAAAGAATCGGGCAAAGGATAAGAGTAAGTTATAATTATTTCCTTAGTATATACTTTTTACGTAAAAAACTTTAACACATGCGATGAATCTAGCTCATAAATATTGCTGTGAAAAAAGTGATTGAAATACTTTGAAATACTTTGTCATATAATTCTTTTTCCACTTTATGCCATTTTGTCATAAACTACGGTAAAAAATTGAAACTTTTTCATTAATTTTTGTAATTTTTCTACACATAAATTGTTACTTTGTCATAAATTATTTGAAAGAAAAAGAAGAAGCATTTGTGTATTATCGATATTTCCTATTATTACTTTTTTCTTGAAATATAGTTATGTCGATAGTGTATAATTTTAATTATTGCCATGTTAATAAAGCATTATACTGGTTTATATGGAGTGTTTAGCGAATTTGGTTTCCCCTTATTTAAATTATTTATGTAGAGAGCGTGACTTTTAACCACATGATGAACCCACTAGTGATATCCTTCCGTATGACGGTTGTAATAATATCTAGAGAAATATTGTGTCTTTCGGAAAATCAAGTCCGTTTGGGAAAGTCAATTTATACCTAAAATTCTTCCCATTAATTATTAAACAATAGATATTAGAAGCAATATCTAATAATTAAATAGTAGAATTTTTCGGTACGAATTAATTTTTCCAGACGGACATGTCTTTCCGAATGACCCGATAATTTAACATTAAAACTACTTTGATTACAGCATGAAAAATTCCCCTAACGCAATGAAATTCGTTTTATAATAAATCCTAAACGCTGTAATCTTATATATTTCTGATCTACCTATACATGGTGACTACTCTCAACGGTGGCCAATGGTTAATTTCTAAACCATTAGTCATAGATATATAGTTGCATTTGGAAAAAATGTTTTAAAACATAGAAAAAGGATTTGTTAAGCGATTTAGGTAAAAGAAAAAAATATTAAAAAATTACGAAAATTAAATTTTTATACGGTCCCCTGGTCCTATAAGTGATATTTAGTAAATTTTTACACCTACTCTAACAAGTAAAATAATAATCTAACAAAAAAAATCCCACTCCTCTGCAATTAAAATTGACCGAGTAATAGCTGTTTAAAGTTGAAGCATCTTTTTTGCTGCAAAATAGGGGTAAGTCACAAATTTATTGGAAATAAAAATATTCGTCAGATATAAAACTTATCATTAAATGCCGAGAGTAAAATAGTTTTTCTAACATTATTTTTAAATTTATGTTGATGATTACATAATAAAGCAAAATATACAGATTTTATTAAAAAAAAAGAAATTTTGTTAAATTAAATTATCTAAAGTAACATTCACAATTCGTTACTAAATGATACATATTTAAAATTGTATTAGAGTGCTTAACCTAATAGAATTTCTTGTAGTCCTATAAAATAAATAAATGGTACGCACCTAAAATCGCATTAATATTACATTATCATTGGATATAATTAGTATGGGAAATGAAACTCGATCGGATATTTAAAAGCGAATTAAAATTTAAATACAAATTTTGAACAAGAAAAACATATATACGAACGTTTTAAATAACATAAAAGCTTATAAAAATAACACATTTTTAAAAATAAAATCGTGAAAAGAAACAGCTTCATTTCCTTATAACTTGAAACATACGCAAAAATACAATTGAGGATGTGAATTTCAAAACTCGCTTTATCGCCATTTGTTTTCGCTATCAGTCTACAAAATTTTGCACTAATTTAACACTACAACCTCCAATTTTATAATGAAAACCAATGGACGCATTTAAAGATTTTTCGCGATTTCCAGAAAACCAATGGACGCATTTAAAGGTTTTCCGCGATTTCCAAAAATTTGATTTTCTAGATAAAAATAATTTTGATACTCACGTCTTCAATTATTTTAAACAATCTAGAAGTTAATTAATAAAAATTATCACTAACATAAAACTTATGCGGTGGCAGCACCTTCAGTTAAATCACTTTAAAATTGTTTCTTTATTTACATTTTTGTTATTGGAACTATATGTCTGTTACACACGTTTTAGGAATTAGCCAATAGACAGCTAGTGTGAGAAATTTAACACCTTTAATAATACTTTAAGCACTTAGTGTACATTTCTTTAAAGATTAGTCCAACTTATCTGTTTTCAGTTACAGAAAAGTGGTTTAAGTCATGTAATTAAAAGTTTTAAAACAATTTTAATATTAGATGAATGGGACCTTTTTTTTGTATTGCTTATAGAGTGATGTAAAATTTTTATTAAATATCATTATAAGACCGGGGAACCATAAATAAATTTAATTTTTGTATTTTTTTAATTTTCTGACGTCAATCGCCATCAAAAACTATTTACCTTGTTTAAATCATTTTTGAAATATGAACTATATGTCTATGATTAATGGTTTAGAAATTAGCCATTGGGCCACCGTTGAGAGTGAACACACTGTATAAGGAAATTTTTGGCTTTTTAAATGCTACAATTTAAATATAATCTTTATTTTATTTTATTTTTTAATAATTGAATACACGGAAATCTAATTTAATAAAATGTTTCTCATTTTTTTAAAATCTTTCAAATTGAGAATTTTTTTATTTATATGTTTTTTTAAGAAATATATGTACGTTTTGATTTTTCTTTTAGAAATACAAATTTGCTTCTAGAAATAAAATATTTTCCAAAATAAACACGTTGGCATATACATCAAACCTTGCAGTAATAGAAGTATATCGCCTTTGAATTCTTAGATATGAGGATAATGAATGACTCATCCATCAGTCCTTTTCATTTCGGAAGAATTTGATTCATAAATGAATCATCATCTTCATAGTCTATAATCATTCAACAGAATTTCACAATATCTTTCCATACCTAATGAAATTTTTATGTTTCAGAAATGCCCATTGTGATAATCTCCGTCCTCGATAATAATATGTCGCCGTATGACGTCTCTAATAAACTCTAGAGAAAAGCAATAGACTAAAACTGTCAGAAAAAGTAGTATTAAAATATTCATATCATGCTTTATATTATTTTACTTATAATATCTAAACGGAGAACTTTTATGAGTTATTTAAAGAATCGAGCAATTGATAAGATTACGTTTTGATTATTTTCTTAGTACGTACTTTTTACGTGAAAACTTTTAACGCTTGCAATGGATATATCCCAAAAATATCACTATAAAAAGTTATTCGTGTCTTTAAAAACATCATAAACTACATGTAACAAAAAAGAGGAAGGATTTGTATATCGAAAGATATTTCCTGTTATCACTTTTGTCTTGAAATATAGTTATATAGATACTGTACAATGTTAATTGTTGTCATAATTGTTGTTAATAAAGCAATTTACTGATTTATATGGATTGCGTATGTGTTTAGCTAATTGATGTTTCCCTTTAATTAAACTATTTATGTAGATAGAGTGATTATTTAACACCTTGACGAACCCACTAGTGATATCCCTCCGTATGACGGCTATAATAATCTCTAGAGTAATATTTTGTCTTTCGGAAAGTCAAGTCTGTTTGGGAAAATCAATTCATACCCAAAACTCTGCCCGTTAATTACTAAACGTTAGATATCGGAAACAATATCTAATAATTAAATGAAATGAATTTTCCCAACGAACAGAACTTTCCGAATGACAAGACTTTCCGAATAAACAGGTTGACATGTACATAAATTCTTGCAATGATAGAAGTACATTACCTTTGAATTCATAGATATGAGGATAATTAATGATCGTTCGTGAGTACTTCTGATTTCGAAAGAATTTGATTAATAAATGAACCATCTTCACCACAGTCTATAATTATTCACCAGCGTCTGCAATATCTTTGCAAACCCAATGGAATTGTTACGTTTCAGATACACCCATTGTGATAATATCCGTCTTCGATATTGATATTTTGCCGTATTATGGTGTTAGGTACCCTTTAAAGAATCCAAATATTGAATTTTTAAAAAGTACCTTATTATTAAATATTATTATTTAGAAACATTTAAAAACAAACTGCATACAAAAATTCGCATTAGAAGAGAAGTTATGTTTAAGACACGTTGAGCTTTTCCTACATGAACAATGGGTAATTTAACCTTTAATTTCAATTTCCTCAAAACAGTGATTTTTATTGTGCGCTCAATTTCTGAAAAACAGTTACCTAGAATTTCTCAAAATTTTTACTGACTATATTAAATGCATAGAAGCACAAAATGACATATTATTATGTTTCTCAAGTTAAAAGTTTAGAATTCGCCACTATTCTTTTTAATCCTTATATTTCGATTTATTTTATTTTATTTTATTTATTTATTTGTTTATTTATTTGATCTAAAAATTTTATTTTTTTCATTGTAGGTCATTTTGAAAACACATTTTATCTGTACTCATTAAAAAAAATCTTGGTTTATTTTAGCCATTAAAATTTGAAAAATCATGCGCGCAATGCATGCAAGAATAATACTTTCGCAAAGATGTACTATTTTTAAAAATAAATTAAAAAACTTTTTATATATGTATACTTTTTCAACAACTTTAATTGGTAAAATAAACTCTTATAATATATGTTTTCAATTCTATAATTAAAAGTCAATTAGATATAGAGTCATTGCAACTTTTACAGAGGTCACTTTTGCAAGACACCATTTGCATGACGCTCAGAGGGTTAAAATGTCAATAATTTACTAAAGTGTTGTCACAGTAACGAATCTAACTCAATAAAATGTTTCTCATTTCCCAAAATCTTTCAGATTAAGCATTTTAAGAATTGTGTGTATTTTTAAGAAGCATGTGTATTATTAAGAAATCTATTAAATTTTTCATTATCTCTTTCGGATATGCAATATTATTTCTAGAAATATATTTTTTTCAAAATAATTACGTTGTCATTTATATAAATCCTTGCAATAATAAAGTTACATCAAATTTAAATTTATTAATAGGGATATAATGAATGGATCGTCCATCAGCCCTTCTCGTTTCAGAAGAATTTCCTTCAGAAATGAAACATATTTTTCATAGTGTATAATCTTTCATCAGAATCCCACATTATATTTCCATAACTGAAGGAGTTCTTACGTTTTTGATAGGCCCATTGTGATAAACTCCTTCGGCAACTACAATAATGATTTTTCTCTATATGACACACCTTATAATCTCTGAAGAAAAGCATTGCATTAAAAAAGTCAGGAAATGTAGCATTAAAAGTTCCATTGGAGATTTCGTATTATTTTACTTATAATATTTAAACTCAGGACTTTAATGGGTTATTTAAAATATATAGGGAAAGGGAAAAGTGTAAGTTATGGTTATTGCCTTAGTAGGCACTTTTTACATCATAAATTTGAAAGCTTGGAAAGAATGTATTCAAATAAAGCATTTTAGGAGATAGATGTATTTATAAGAAGTATTAGTAGTATTAAAAATATATGTAAGTTTTGACTATCTCTTTTGGATATGCAATATTATTTGTAGAAGTAAAATACTTTTCAAAATAACTACGTTGGCATATATATATAACTTTGCAGTAATAAAAGTATTTTAAATTTATAAATAGGAATATAATGAATGGCTCGTCGACGTTCCTTCTCATTTCAGAAGAATTTCATTCATAATTGAAAAAATCTTTATCATAGTGTTAATTTTTCATGAGAATCCCACAATATCTTTTATACTTGATGGAAGCCTTGCGTTTGAGATAGGCCCATTCTGATAATCTTCTTCGGCGACTACAATAATGATTTTTCCCTCTATGACACATCTTATAACCTCTAGAGAAAAACATAACATTAAAAGAGTCGGAAAAAGTAGTATTAAAAGATCCATTGCAGATTTCGTATTATTTTACTTGTAATATATAAACTCAGGACTTCAATGGTCTATTTAAAGTATTGAGAAAGGGAAAAGAGTAAGTTAGTAAAGCACTCTACTGACTTATATTCAGTGCGTATGTGTTTAACCTATTGTGGTTTCCCTTTATTTACATTAGTTGCGCAGATAGAATGATAATTTAACACCTTGACGGACCCATTAGTCATATCCCTGAGTGTGACAGATCTAATAATCTCTAGCGAAATAAATGAACAAAAAATTATTATGAGCACACCATGAAAAAATCCACCAAAAGTATGAAATTCGTTTTATCATAAAATATAAGAGTATTATTTTTATAATTTTTTCGTCTACCTATGTAAAGAATATTTTGGGTTATTTCTTCCTTTATTTAGTATAATCACTTAAAATATAAATTTCATTTTTTAATCGAATGTACGGAAAACTTAAGAATGTCAATAATTTACTAAAACATTGTCGAAGTAAGAGATCTAATTTAATAAAAATCTTTCAATCTAAGCATTTACAAAAAACATATGCATTTTAAAGAAGTATACGTGTGTTAAGAAATATATATAAGCTCATATTATCTCCTTCAAACATGTCGAAGAAAAAAAATCTAACTTAATGAAATGTTTCTGATTTTCCAAAATTTTTCAAATTAAGCATTTTAAGAAATATATTTATTTATAAGAAGTATAAGTAGTATTAAGAAATATACGTAAGTTTTGATTATCTCTTTCAGATATGCAATATTATTTCTGAACATAAAATATTTTTCAAAATAATTAAGTTGCAAAAATGCAGTTTCATTAATATCCTTGCAGTAATAAAACTTATCCCTTTTAAACTCATAAATAGGAAAATAATGAATTTCCTCGTCTGCCAGTCCGTCTCATTTCGGAAGAATTTCATTCATAAATGAAACATCTTTATAGCCTATAATCCTCATCCCGCAATATTTATACATACCTAATGAAATTCTTACATTTCAGATAGGCCCATTGTGATAATCTCCTTCGGCGACTACAATAATGATTTTTCTCTTTATGACACATCGTATAACGTCTAGAAAAAAGCATTACATTAAAACAGTTTTAATGATAAAGTATTTTACTTATAATATTTAAACTCCTCAGAACTTTAATCGGTTATTTAAAGTATCGAAAAGAGTAAATTGTAAGTTATGATTATTACCTCAGTAGGCAGTTTTTACATCATAACTTTTAACGCTTGTAATGAATCAATAATATATATATATATATATATTAATGAGTTATTTAACCCTTTGAGCTCTGATGATTGAATTTTCTACCACTTAATTTTAATTCCGAAATGTCACAATGGCACCGAACACATTCGGCCAAAGGTATTTGGAAAAGGTTTAACGTATTTATCGTGCATGTCTTAAAGCGAATTTTTTTCTTTGAAAAATACTGGTGCCAATGTGATATTTGGAATTTTTAAGAAATTTACACGCCAGAGCTCAAAGGGTTAAAGTATCAAGAAATGGAAAAGAGAAAGTTAGGATTATTACCTCAGTAGGAATTTTTTTACATTATAAATTTTAACGCTTGGAATTAATCAATGTAAACAGATATCGTTTTTGAATAATAATTCATGTACTTAAGTACGCCATAAACTATTTCTATAACAATAAAAATCATCTTATATTTTCGATCAAAAATTTTATGTATCAGTCTCGTCTTGAATCACAGTTATTTAAAAATGTTCATAGGTAAATAATTGTTTTTATTTTACTAAAGTAACTTTACTCTATTATGTTTAGAGAATGCGTGTTTAACCTCTTGTCGTTTTATTTATCTGAATTAAATATGTCCTTAAAATATATGCAAGCTTTGATAATCATTTTTGAATATGCGATATTATTTCTAGATATAAAGTACTTTTCAAAATAATTTCGTTAGCATATGTATAAATCCTTGCAGTAATAAAAGTAACACCTTTAAATTCATAAAAAAGAAGATGCTGACTAGCTATACTGTCAGCCATCCTCATTTCGAAGGACTTCCATTCATAAATTAAACGTATTTATATATTCTATAATCTTTAACCAGAATCCCGCAATAACAGTCCATATACATTTTTTACAATTATGATCGATTTTTTACTATTATTATCGACACTATTATGATCACAGTGTGAAAAAAACCACTACAGTAATGAAATTCGTTTTATAATAAATCCTAGAAGCAGTAACTTCATACAATTCGCGCCTACCTGAATAATTATAATTTTGGGATATTGGTTCCTTCATTTAGTATAAGCTTTAATAATATTAATAATAAGCTTTCATTTTTTTATTGAATGTATAGAAAAGTTTGCATAGTCGATAGTCTACTAAAATATTGTCCGTGTATAATGAATCTAATTTGATAAATTATTTCTCTTTTTCCAAAAATTTTTAATAAAGCATTTAAAAAAATGTATGTATTTTTAAGAAGTAAAGAAGTATCAAGAAATATATGTAAGTTTTGATAATCACTTTCAGATATGCAATATTATTTCTAGAAATAAAGCATTTTTCAAAATAAAATGAATGAATCCTTACAGTAATAAAAGTATATCACCTAAAAATTTATAAGTAGAACGATAATGAATGGCTTGTCCGTCAGTCCTTCTTATTTCAGAAGAATTCAATTCATAAATGAAACATCTACGTTATAGTCTATATTTATCCACTAGAATCCCACAATATTGTTCCATACCTAATGGAATTCTTACGTTTCAGATAGGCTCACTGTGATAATCTCCTTCTGCTACTATAATAATGATTTTTTATCTGCATATCACATCTTATAGACTCTAGAGATAAGCATTACATTAAAAGAGTCAGAAAAAGTAGCATTAACAAATACTTTGTAGAATTTCATATTATTTTACTTATAAAATTAAAACTGAGAATTTTAATGGATTATTTAAAGTATCGAGACACGAGTAAAGTGTATGTTAGTAAAGCGCTCTATTGACTTATATGTGTTTAGCCTATTGTGGTTTTCCTTTATTTACATTAGTTGGGTAAATAGAATGATTATTTAACACCTTGACGGACCCAATAATAATATCCCTCAATGTGACGGCTCTAATAATTACTAGAGAAATAAATTAACACTAATACTACTATGAATACAATATGAAAACATCCATTAAAAGATTGAAATTCCTTTTACCATAATTCCTAAAAGCAATATTCTTATTTTCTAGTCTACATTTGTAAGGATTATTTTGGGTTCTTAGTTGCTTCATATAGTATAAGATTTTAGAATATAAATTTCATTTTTTTAATCGAATTTATGGAAAATTTTACAATGTCAATAATGTACTAAAACATTATCGAAGCAACGAATTTAATTCAATAAAATATTTCTCATTTTCAAAAGTCTTTCAAATTAAGCATTTAAAAATATATATGTATTTTCAAGAAGTATAAGTGTATTAAAAAATAAATAAGTTTAGTTTATCTCTTTCAGAGATGCAATATTATTTCTAAAAATAAAATATTTTTCAAAAAAATTACGTTGGCACATCTATATAACCTAGCAGTAATAAAAACATACCATTTTAAAATTTATAAATTGGAAGATAATGAATGGTTAGTCCGCCAGGCTATCTCATTTCGAAAGAATTTCATTCATAAATAAAACACCTTTATCATAGCCTATAATAATTCATCAGAATCCCGCAATATCTTTCTATACCTGGTTGAATTAATACATCTCAGATAGGCCCATTGTGATAATCTCCTTCTGCCACTCCAATAATGATTTTTCTCTGTATGACACATCTTATAACCTCTAGAGAAAAGCATTACTTTAGAAGACTCAAGAAAAGTAGTATTAAAAGATCCACTGCAGATTTCGAATTATTTTACTTATAATATTTATACTGAGGCCTTTAATGGGTTATATAAATTATCGATAAACGGAAAATAGTAGGTTATGGTTATTTTTTTAATAGGCAACTTTTTACATCATAAGTGTTAGCGATTGGAATGAAACAATGTATTCAAATTAAACAGTTTAAGAAATATATGTATTTATAAGAAGTATAAGTATTATAAAGAAATAAATGTAAGTTTTGATTATCTCTTTCAAATATACAATAATGTTTCTAGAAATAAATTTTTTTTTCAAAATAATTACGTTGGCATCTGCATAAATCCTTGCAGTAATAAAAGTATATCACCTTTAAATTCATAAATAGGAAGATAATGAGTGGTTAGTTCGTCAAGCTTTCTCGTTTCGGAAGAAGTTCATTCATAAATGAAACATCTTTATAATAGTGTATAGTCTTTCACCAGATTTCCGCAATATCTTTCCATACTTAAATGAATTCTTACGTTTCAGATAGACCCATTGTTATAATCTCCTTCTGAGACTGTAACAACGATTTTTCTTTGTATGGCACATCTTATAACCACTAGAGAAAAGCAATATATTAAAAGAGTCGGGAAAAGTAGTTTAAGATCCATTGCAGATTTCATACTATTTTACTTATAATATTTAAACTCAGGACTTTAATGTGTTATTTAAAATATCGAGAAAGAGAAAAGCGTATGTTAAGGCTATTACCTCAGTAGACACTTTTAACATTATGAATTTTAAAGGTTTGAATGAAGCAATGTAAAAAAAATATATATTGCTTTCAAATAATAATTTATACACTTAAATACGTTCTAACCTATTTGTGATATAAGAAGAAGCATCTGTATATTTTCGATAAATATTTTTACTTATCAGCCTTGTCCTGAAATGCAGTTATTTTAAAAAGTACATAGGTAAGTAATTTTTTTTATTAAAGAATATTCACTGAAATATATTTAGAGAATGTGTGTTTAACTTCTCGTAGTTTTATTAATTTCAATTCGATATGTACTTGAAATATATGTAAGTTTTGATAATCTCCTTCAAATACGTAAGATAAATTCTAGAAATAAAATATTTTATTAAAATAATTACTTTGGCATATGCATAATTCCTTGCAGTAATAAATGTATATCACTTATAAATTCATAAATTGGAAGAAAATGAATGTTTAGTCCGTTAGGCCTTCTCATTTTGAAAGAATTTCATTCATAAATAAAACACCTTTATCATAGCCTATAATAATTCATAAGAATCCCGCAGTATTTTTCCACGCCTTATGGAATTAATACATCTAAGAAAAGCCAATTGTGGTAATCTCCTTCTCTGACTATAATAATGATTTTTCTCTTATAACCTCTAGAAAAAAGCATTACTTTAAAAGACTCAAGAAACGTAATATTAAAAGATCCATTGCAGATTTCGTATTATTTTACTTATAATATTCAAACTGAGGACTTTAATGGATTATTTAAAGTATCGAGAAACGGAAAATAGTAAGTTATGGTTATTGCCTTAGTAGACAACTTTTTACAACATAAATGTTAGCGATGGAATGAATCAATATATTATAATTAAACATTTTAAGAAATATATGTATTTATTAGAAGTATAAGTTATGTGAAGAAATATATGTAAGTATTGATAATCACTTTCAGATATGCAATATTATTGCTAGAAACAAAACATTTTTCAAAATTATATGAATGAATCCTTGCAGTAATAAAAGTATATCACTTTTAAATTCATACATAGGAAGATAATGAATAACTAGTCCGTCAGTCCTTCTCATTTCGGAAGAATTTCATTCATAAATGAAATATCTTTACCATACTCTACAATCATTCACCAGAATCCCGCAATATCTTTCCATACCTAATGGAATTCTTACGTTTCGGATAGGCCCATTGTGATAAACTCCTCCTGTGACTGTAATAATGATTTTTCTCTGTATGGCATATCTTATAATCCCTATAGAAAAGCATTAGATTAAAAGAGTCAGGAAAAGTAGTATTTAAGGATCTATTGCTGATTTTGTATCACTTTACTTAAAAATTTTAAACAGAGGACTTTAAGGGGTATTTAAAGTATCGTGAAAGGGAAAAGAGTATGTTATGATTATTACCTCAGTAGGCACTTTTTACATAATAAATTTTAATGCTTGGAATGAATCAATATAAAACAAATATCGCTTTCAAATAATAATTTATGTACTTAAATACGTCATGAAGAATTTGTTTTATAAGAAGAAGCAACCGTGTATTTTCGATAAATATTTTTACCTATCAGCTTTATCCTGAAATGGAGTTACTTAAAAATGTAATGCTTAAAAATACTTGAATGAATCAATATAAAACAAATATCGCTTTCAAATAATAATTTACGTATTTAAATACGTCATGAACAGTTTGTTTTAAAAGAAGCATCCCTGTATTTTCGATAAATATTTTTATCTATCAGCTTTGTCCTGAAATTCAATTACTTAAAAATATAGATAGGGAAATAAGTATTTTTATTTTACTATAGTAACTTTACTGAATTATAATTGGGGAATGTGTACTTAACATAGGGTTTCCAGATTTCTAACAAAAGAAATCGGAATATTTTGAATAACAATTTAGTTAGTTTCAGTTTTATTGGGCTCCCATCATCTTATATAAAAAGTTACTGAACTACACTGATTGTGCTAGCATTGTTTTTGGCCACACATTTGTCTTAATAAATTGTTTTAATAATTATTTTCTTAGTGCTTTAATTTAGATTATTCTAACAACACTGTTTAACCGCAGACATATATCCCAATAGGAATAAAAATTAATTGCATTTTAAGAACCAAAATAAATTAAAGCATTATAAAGTTCAATTCTGATCATGAACATTTTAATAATGGACAAACTACGAAAATATTTGTTTGTATTTAAGCATAAATGGACGTAATACGTCAAAAAATGTTAAAGCTTAAGATAGAGTTAAATTTAATTAGAAACTTTATAATGTAGATACTTGTAGTATTTAATAATGTCAAGTGAGGACTATCTATTACAGTGGTGCATGTTGTGGCGATCATATAGCTCCAAGATTTCGTGCATATTCAATTAATATTAGAAGATTTTTCTCATCCTGATCGAAAACAGTCTGTTTTGTGCATTAGATGCTCGTATATGTGATACTTTTATTTCTACAAAAGTTAGAATTTTGAATCAAACTGAAAAATAGAAAGTTCTTGAAATTATAAATTGTAAGCTGTGGTACAAAAACAGAAGAAATCGTCTTACGGGGCAAATTTAAACGTACAACGTACTATAAACCTAATAATCGCAAAAAAGTACATATTACGGGAAAATCGTACAACCCTGCACACCCTAATTTAACCCCTTATGGTTTATTATTTTAATTATATATGTACTTAGAATGAGTATTTAATTTCACCACTTGTGCATTAATCACGATACTGATTCACAAGCATTATTCGTTTTAGGACGAGTCATACTCGTGACTGATATACAAGAGATATTGTATTAATGCTAAGTTATGCTTTTCTTTTCTTTAAATACATTTTGTGATAAAATTTGAATACGAAACATGTAATAATTCTAAACTAGTTGGATACGCCAACCCCAAAACTTTCTTCTTCTTTCATACATATTAATATTTCAAAAAGTTGTTAAACACTTTAATACTTTCGTGTTATTATACTTCAATATTTCATCAGCTTTGATTTTCATACATTAGGTTATGCTTCATTTTACTAATCGGAGTAAAAATGAGTTAATTTGAATCACAATGTTTAATAACCTAAGTGTTTTTCGTTATTTTGTTGCACAGCAGCTGCTTAAGATATATTGTTATTACAGCACCTCCTTGGATTGGAATATTTCTGAATTCAATGAGGACCTGCTGGCGACAGCAGAAAAACATACACAAAAAGTTTGGTTCAGTTATGAACCAAATATAAAGCGTGTATAGTTTAACCGAATAAAACCAAATATCGTTTGGTTCAGAAACTTCATGCACTTTTTGATGATACAATGAGGACACACGGACGGACAGACAAATATTTTGTGTAGCATGTTTTTTGGGGAATTCTGACTCCTACTGCATATAACAAAATGAAAGACGAAAAAGGTCACATAAAAATTTGGTTCAGTTATGAACCAAATATAAAGCATGTATAGTTTAACCGAATAAAACCAAATATCGTTTGGTTCAGAAACTTCATACACTTTTTGATGATACAATGAGGACACACGGGCGGACTGACAAATATTTTGTGTAACATGTTTTTTGTGAACTCTTACTCCTATTGCATGTAACAAAATGAAAGGTCCAGTTATAAAACTTCTTTATAAAAAAAAGTACTGCAGTCGAATGTTTTTATGCCGACTGTCATTCAGATATATAATAATTATCCTTGATTACATAAACTCATTCATTTTTAAAACTTTTAATGTAAAGTGGATGCTTTCGAATTAGCAGTCTTAAGGTATGAGCCTATCTTTGGAGCATTTTTGTTGAAAAATAGGCAATTTTTATCGAACACATGTGCTTTTAACTAAAACAGGGAATAAAACTATCAATTGATAAAAATATTTAATGCAATTTTAATTAACTTTTAACATTTAGGCAAGATTTAGCCAAACTTTAGTAAAAACATTGTTAATACCAAACCTTCTATAACGAAATCTATTCGATGTATTTCTTTCTCTTTTTTTTAACAATGTACTAGACGGTACCCGTCAAAATTTGATTAATTATTTACCTATAAATAAAGTTTAAAAAACTCAATTTATTTTTATGTTATCTATGTGATTTCAACAGATTCAAAGCGTTTCTGGATACATCAGTTTGACCTACTCAAGTAATCATCAGAAAGAATTTTAAGCAGAATTTTTACAGCGCTTCCTTTTTAGCGGAAGGATAACTAAAATTAATTCAAAGGATAGAATTTTTATTTGTGTGTGTTGTATTTTTTGTTGTTTAATTTTTTAAAAAATGCGACTTGTAAGAATTTTCAAGTATTTCATTCTTATAAATATATCTCTAAAGCCCTCAACTGAAATTGGTTGTTTATATCTAAAAATTACTATGTTTTAATTACTTGAAATATTTTAAAAATAAAATTGTCATTTTTATAAAAGCATAATTGAGTGTTAATTTGTATTTAATTATAAAGTATCATAATAATAATGACAACAAAAGAATAAAAATCATATAATTTTCCCTCGTAGTAAATGCATCATTATTCAAATAAATTATTTTGCCGGGCGTTGGAATCAATCTCGAGTCCTCTACAAAAGCTCAGAGCTTTAAATTTGTGCCTTAAACCACTGAGCTAACCAGACTTGCTTCGACTTTCTTCTAACTGGAGAGGCTAATAAATTCAACTTCACGCATGCGCAAATGCCTGAATTTTGAGATGATCCTAAAGAATTAGCCTACTGTTTTAATATATATGATTAGCAAACCACTTTCCTGCGTTGTGAAGAAAAAAAAATATTACCTCTTAGTTTTTCTAATTTATACAAAATTTTGTACCCAGGAATTGATTTTTTTTTAATTTCTTATTTTTCAATTAAAAAGCTTTTAAAATAATACATACAAACTTACAAGCTATATTTTGCTTCATAAAATACGAATAAATAAGCAGAACCTTTATACTTGGGACGCCAGGACAATTTACTGTTTTCCCAGAAAAATTTCCG
This sequence comes from Maratus speculifer, assembly GCA_964019185.1. Classification (NCBI taxonomy): domain Eukaryota; kingdom Metazoa; phylum Arthropoda; class Arachnida; order Araneae; family Salticidae; genus Maratus; species Maratus speculifer. The sequence goes on from OZ025302.1 coordinate 152,017,996, forward strand.
TAAATTCCAGGAAAAAAAACCGAAAAAACGAATACTTTTCTGCAATTTACGGAACTTTTTCCGTTAACAACAGTAAATTGTGCGGGCGTTCCGATTATATGTACCATTTATATAAAATCGTCACAATTTAAAAAAAAATTCAATCAATTTTCCAATTTAATCAATTTTTTTTCAGTGAATATTGAATCTTATAAATTACAGCTTTTCTAAGAATTTTAATTGAAGCTTTTCAAATATTTTCTATTTTAATTCAGATTTCATTCAAATAGCTTCAATCAGATGTAGTCGAAAGTGCATTTATCAGTATTATGATAATTTAGGTTTTCTTTCAAACATCACATTCTTATTAATCAAATCATTGACGTATGCAGCAATTATACCTGTGATACCATAAATACAGTTAGGTTTATACTGTGACAGTCGAGTCGATGCAATAATAATTAAAATTTCAACTTCAGTTGCAAGCTGATCTATGTTGCAAAATATAGAATTACTATAATCAAAAATTTTACTAACAAAGATAATTACGCAGCTTGCAAGACGCGATGCATTAGTATTTGTGTTTCTCAGCTGAAAAATTTTTAGATGCATGCATGCAACAATGAATAATTATCATACATTAAGATTTTCACCCGTGTTAGCAGAAGATAAACAATTTAAAAGTAATTTTGTTAAATTCATAATTAAATATGCGTGAAAATATCAACAAATGAGTTTTTAAAACTGCAAACTTTTCCAAATTTCTAACAAAGACTTTTAAAAATTTCATTATAATAATCACAATCTTATTAATTGAATTATTGACGTATACAACAATTATATATGGGATTACATAAATGCAATTATTTTTATACCGATGGAATCGATGCAATCATAATTAAAAATTCAACTTCAATTATAAAATTATTTATGTTTGAAAATGTAGGACTACATTAATTAAATATTTTACTAACAAAGATAAATACGTAGCTTATAGCGAGGCTCACTAATATTTGTGTTTCTCGGCTGAAACATTTTCAAATGTATGTATGTAAATATAGACGATTATAATATATTAAGATTTTCATAATAGGTTAACAGACGAGAAACAATTGAAAAATAAATTAATCAATAATTAAATAAGCATGAATGTATCAAGTAATTAGATTTTTGAAACTGTAGTCTTTTGAATTTCTCAACAAAGAATTTTGGAAATTTCATGACAATAATATCAAGACAAAAATAGATGGATAGGCATTTAACACTAAAGTATATACTTCTTTTTGCTAAAATATACTGGGAATTAAATCTAAATACAAAGCATCAATATCTATTCAAATCCTAATCCAATCCATTGAAATGAACTATAATTATCGTTGATTACCAAATATAATTATTACCATGCCGTTTAATATAAAATAGATGTATTCTAATAAGAAGTTATGTAGTAAAATAATGTATGTTCCGGCATGCTGAATTTCATATATTAAAGCTTTACAAAGAGTTTTAATTGCAGGTTTACTAACATATTCTGTGAATTCAGAATTTCGTTAAAACAGTTCTCAATCAGAAATGCATTTACCGAAATTATTATAAATTAGTTTTTTCTTACAAATGTCAAAATCTTATTAATCATCTTAAATATCATTGATGTATGCAGCAATTACACCTGTGATACCATAAATGCAATTAGGTTTATACCGAAACTGTCGATGCAATTATAATTAAAATTTCATCTTCAATTATAAGCTGATTTATGTTGCAAAATATAGAGTTACAATAATTAAAGATTTTACTGACAAAGATAATTTACATAGGTTGTAAGACTAGACGCATTAGTACTTTTGTTTCTTGTCTAAAAATTTTTGAGATGAATGCATGTAAGCATAAACTGTTATCATACATTGGGACTTTTCCACAATGTTAACACCGGACAAACTATTTAAAAGTATATTTTTTAACTCTGAATTAAATAAGCATGAAAATATCAACGAATTAACTTTTGGAATTGCAGACTTTTGAAATTTTCTAACAAACGATTTTGGAAATTTCATAATAATATTTTCAAGCCAAAAAGTGCACGGATATACATTTACATTTGAAATATATATTTCTTTTTGTTAAAATATACTTGAAACTAAATGTAAATTCAAAACATCAATTTCTATTCAAATCATTACCTAATCAGTGCAATGCACTGCAATTATTGTTGATTCCCAATCATAATTATTTTCACGCCGATTAATATATAACAGATGCATTCTAATATGCAATAATGTAGTAAAATAATTTATGTTCCGGAATATTGAGTCTCATAAATTACAGATTTTCTAGGAGTTTTAATCTGAAGTTTTGAAATATTTTCTGTTAATTAAGAATTCATTAAAGTAGATCTCAATCAGGTATAGTTAGAAATGCATTTACCAAAATTATTATAAACTAAGTTCTTCTTTCAAACATCACAATTTTATTAATAAAATCGTTGGCGTATACAGCAATTATATCTGTGATTATATAAATGCACGTATATTCATACCGCGGCAGACATGCAATTATAATTAAAAATTCAACTTGAGTTATAAGTTGATTTATGAGGAAAATATAGGACTACGATAAGTGAAGTTTTTACTAACAAAGATAATTACGCAGGTTGTAAGACGAGACTCGTATTTGTGTTTCTTGGCTGAAAAAGTTTTCAAATGTATGCATGCAAACAGAGAGTTATCATACATTAAGGAATTTTCATGATGAAAGCAAGAGAGAAAAAATTTCTAAACAAATCTATTAATTCTTAATTAAATACGCATAGAGATATCAACGAGTTAGATTTTGATATATCAGACTTTTGATATTTTCTAACAGAGGCTTCTAAACATAAGTAAAATTGTAACACTTTGTGCGAATTTCAATAAAGTTAAAAAACTACAATGTTATAACGCACAAATTTCATAAAACCACAACCCCCACCCAAAGAATTACATAAGCCGTTTCAAGGATGCCTTGATCCCCTTCCTCAGTGAAAAAAAAAAGAAATGGGTTTGAAAAACCCCGCTCGGTTATAGCCCCGAATACTGGCTGTGGAGTGATTGAAAATGTGTCAGCAAAGATTCTAAATACAAGAAAATGACGTAACTGTCTGGAAATAGCTAAAAGTAAGAGCCACTATGCATGATCTCTCCACAATTCTAATGAAAAGGGGTGCTGGACATATCGTGTACTAAAGTAGAAGTATGTTTATGAATATTTTAAGCTTCGTAAAAGTTTAAATCTAAAATTAAACCACACTTTTGAATTAACTTTGCATCTTTAGAATTAAAGTGATGGGTAAACTTCCAGCAATGTTTAGCTATTGCAGTTTTTTCACATTCTTGCTTCAAGATATAATTACGATGTTCTTTAAGTCTAATTCTTAGTGCACGCTTCGTTTGCCCAATGTAAGAGAGGCCACACTGACAAAAAACTCTGTAAATGCTTCATTATTCATGATCGTCAATTGGGTCTTTGAGATTAGATATGGATATTTTATTACAAAAAATTCAAAACAGAAATATGTCAATATACATTTGCCGCTGAATTATGTATGTGCTTCTTTTTATTAAAATATAATTGATATTAAATGTAAACACAAAACATCAATATCTACTCAAATCCTAACCTAGTAATTGAAATGCACTATAGTTATCTTTGATTCCAAACACAATTATTTTCATGCCGTTTTATATAAAGTAGATGCCTTCAAATAAACCATCATACTGTACAATAATTTATGTTCCAGATACTGAATGTTATGTATTACAGATTTTCTAAGAGTTTGAGTTGATGATTTCTGAAAATTTTCTGTTAATTCAGAATTTTATTATAGTACTTAGTCAGACATAGTCGGAAATGCATTTACAAATGCATTTTAAAATATTAATAAATTAAGATTATTTTTTACATAAAAATGCATATAAAAGTGATTAGATTAAAATTACAAATAACACATTTTTTTAATCTAATCACTCATGCATACAATATTTATACATTTGAGTGCATAAATTCAATTATTTTCTTAATGCGGTAGTCGACGGAATTATAATTAAAAATTGAACTTAAATTATAAAGTGATTTATATTGCAAAATATAGGACTAAAATAATTAAAATTTTTATTAATAAAGATAATTTCGTAAGTTGTAAGACAAGACCTTTCGTATTTGTGTTTTTCAGCTGAAATAGTTTAAGATGCATGCATGTAAACACAAACTCTTTTCATACGTTAAGACATTCACACGATGTAAAAGCACACGGGAAACAATTTCAAAATAAATCTATTAATTCCTAATTATATATGCATGGAAACATAAACGATTTTGTTTTTGCTTAAGTCAGAAATTTAAAATTTTCTAAAAAAGGCTTTTGGAAATTTCAAAACAATAATTTAAAGGCAAAAATACAGGGCTATACATGCATTTAAATAAGCAATCATGTAATAAAATAGTTTATGTTCCGGAATATTGAATCTCATAAATTACAGCTTTTCGAAGACTTTTCATTAAAGCTTTTCAAACATTTTCTGAATTTGTATGTTCAGATTTGATAATTCAGAATTATTAATTCAGAATTAAGAATTGATATTCAGAATTTCGTTAAAAAATTCTCAATTAGAAATAGTTGGACTGAATTTACCGAAATTACGTTGAATTATGTTTTTCTTACAAACATCACAATCTTATCAATCGAATCATTGACATACACTGTAATTGTATCTGTGATTACATAAATTCGATTTTTTTTCATACCGTGGCAACCGATTTAATCTTTTGCCGGGCACGTAAATTTTCATCGTATGAGCCGGCGCACGTTGTAAATTGTACAACGGGCGAAAAACAATCAATTATTGCTGCTGTATTTTAATTTGACAAATAATTAAACTTACAAATACCATATAATCTCTGTTCATAATTTATGAAAGTATTCCGCAATATACTTTTTTGTTATAACATACTAAAGCAGTAGTTAAGATGTATAAAAAGCTGCTTGCTATACTACAATCAGAAGAATAAAAATTAATAATGAATTACTACACTGTTAAAAATCTTGTTCTAGTTTGAACCAAAAAAGTTTGTTTTTTGGTGCTCAATAGCTGCCACCATAAGATGGTGAAATCTCGTACCAACATTTGGAGCTTCCTAATTCAACCTCGTTCCAAGTATTGGAACTATGTTTCAATGGGAACTCCAAAATTTGGTTCAAGATTTCACCATCTTACGGTGGCAGATATTGAGCACCAAAAAACAAACTTTTTTGGTTCAAACTAGAACAAGATTTTTAACAGTGTAATCAATAATTAAGGAATTTCGGGTTATGCAGAATTAATCCGATATTTCATCTATATTAGTCGCTTCCCATATCAATCATAAGATTGTCTTTTTTGAAGGCTGTTTACAGATAAACATTGCGCATTTCATGCACTGTTAACAGATTAAAATGACAGGTGCAGCTAATTGCGCGATCTGAAATACAAATAACTTTCAGGAACTGGGTAAAGAGATCCACTAAACGAATACAAACGGTTATTAACACGAACTACTGCTTGAATTTTAGAAAAAAGAAAATAAATGTTGTACTTTTTACAACAGCGCGCCCGAACGGACGGTTAATTATACTCAAAAATCAACTTCATTTATAAGCTGATTTATGTTGCAAAATATCGGATTACGATAATTAAAGTTTTTAATGACAAAGATAATTACGTAAATTTTAAGGCAAGACGCATCGCATGAGTACTTGTGTTTCTCGGCTGAAACATTTGCAGATGCATGCATATAAACATTAAGGGTTATCACACATTAAGATTGCCAGAATTTGTAAGCACGCAAGAAATACATTAAAATTCAATCTATTAATTTCTAATTAAATATGCATGGAAATATCAATGTATTAATTTTTCAATAAGTGTCACTTATTATTATTTACTTATCATTATAAGTATCACTTATAATTATTATCACTTATCATTATATACCTTTATGATATTTGCATAAATTTGTGTAAAAACAGCAAACACTTTTGTGAAGATATAAATATTTTAAAATATAGAGAATCTTTCAAACCATACAAGCCTTTTAAAATAATCTGAAAAAAATATATATTTATTTAAGGATCATTCGGCAGAACGACCATAGTCAGATGTTAGTTGATGATACTTATTCATATTTTCTTCTTTTATTAGCATCAACAAGTACTAGTATTACCATTTATATAAATTTTCACCAGTCTATTTTGAAAAGAATTTTTTTCGTACTTCTTTACGTCCATGATATGTTACTGTCATCGTAATAATTTTGTAAAATAAAGGTCAAAAACTGTTTTACTCCCTATCGTTTCATTTAATATCAAACATTATGCATAAAATTATGAGAGCATTGATATTTTTAAAATAAAATATATTTTTTCTAGAAAACTGTAAACTTTTGCTGCAACATGTGTTAAATCTGATACATACCTAAGATATTACAATTTTCATTATGAGCCATGAATTTGGATAATATGATATATGCTCCTGATAACGAACAATAAAAAAATGGAATAGCACTTATTTTGTACATCTCAGTTGGATACGTTACCCAAAAAATAACAGTTTGCTCTTAGGGAAAAAATCGATCAAGCTATTAAAATAATATTTACTTTTATTTTTAGTAAATATCTAAAAATATCAATATAAAAAAGTTTGAGTGTTAAGCAGATACAATTAATTAATTTAAGCTCACATGGTTGCAATGTATATGAATACAATATTTTAAAACCTTAACTGTGTACATAGAGTACACACTATAATGTATGAAATTTTAGATAAAAATTTGAAATTTATTATTATTATTTTTTAATATTTTTCCCATTATTAGAAGGATATGTAGATTAAATATAATTTTTCCCATAAAAATAAGTAACTCAAGCATTACAGGTTTAAGCATTTTATTTTCATAGCATTTAATGCCACTTCCAATTTACATCAACAAATATCCCAAATTGTCTAAAGTTAATTCAAAATTAGGAACATTGACACAATCCATTTTCTTAATGAAAGCTAAATTTAAATCTTTTCATTAAAATACATTTTCAGGTGATTAAGTTTAAATATCAAGCATCTTTTCCTAAATACGACAATCATTGAGGCATGCAATAATTGTCCTTAATTTTCCAAACCATGTTATTTTCAAATATTTTAATATAAAGTGGATACATTTTAATAAGCACGTATAATTAAGAACAGAACTTACGCTATAAAGTGATTGATGTTGTTGAATAATGAACCACACTAATTATAGATCTTGTAATATTTAAGTGTGAAGCAATTTGTCAAGATGTGTAATTATTCGCGCTTCTGAGACGACAAAATTAAGTATATTTATATTACTTGAACAATTATAATTATTGAGTTTTCTTTGTATGTATTATGTATTATCCATTTAATAATAATGCATACATTTTAATTTACTTTCTACAAATTTACATATTTACTGAAACAACTGTAGTTTACCTTTTCATGTATGAATTATTGTTTACACAGTAAAAAAAATCAATTATTATTATTATTATTATTATCAACATATATATTATGCTATCGTAAAAACCGGAAATCGCGGTTAATTGTTAATTGTTTAAAGGCAACGCCCGAATGAAACGCGTCTCGTTGGCTATTGTATAAAATTCCTTTGGATTCAGGCTAAGGTATATCGGTTTTATTTATCATTCCTCTTTCGCTGCATTTATGGAGCTTCAAAATATCATTATTATTATTATTATTTTTGGGGGGGGGGTGTTTTTACTTAAAAAAATTTTAAAGTCGTGAATTTTAAAAGGTTCAGTTTAAAATTATGCATTGTAAATGAAACGAAAAAAAGGTTCATATTTTAAATCGAATACAAAAAAATGTATGGGAACAATCTTTGGTGATTTGTCATTTGTGCTCGGCTAGCATAAAAATACAGAGTTCTTGATTTATCAAGCAGCATCCTCTGATTTAGCAAAAATTTGAGCAAGTAAATAAATTATGAATAAAATTAATGATACAACGCTTATGATACATTTAAAGGAGACCAAACCGGTCACCAAAGGCGTCTAGTTATTACTATTTCGGTGAATGAGAACCCATTAAAATTAGTTTTATTATTGAGCTGCATGCAAGCTGCTAATCTTTCCTCAAATCAGGTGTCCATAAATGGATGTGGAAAATATATTTGTAAATCTAATATTTCTTATAGGAACCCTTATCTGTCTTCATATGAGGTCCGAAAAAAAAAATTTCAATTTAAATGTTGAGCTCGAAATCTGAATCGTTGGGAGTGGTTAAGTAGCACAAATTGAAATGTGTTCAGGAGGAGGGGGATTTTAATTTAAACTCATGAACACAGTTCAATTTGCGATATTTAACCACTCAAAACGATTCAAATTTTGAGATACAAATATACATTCAAGTCTAAGCCTTTGAAAGCATTGAATAAGATGCAGAAATAACGGTAAAAATGTCTAAAGAGCCATCTATCGGCTTTTTTTAACTTTAAGTATTTTCTTTTTCAAAAAACTAACATAAAAAGTAATTTAAGCAAAAACCGCAAATGAATCGACCAAGTTTTACCGTTTTTTATAATCATTTGAAATTTTGGACCCTAAACATTAATGGCACCTATCTCCTTCAGAAGACATTTGGGACCCTTTTCTCCGGTTTAATGTTGTTTGTCTTAATGTGTACTATCGTCTCTTAAAGTTTTGCTCAAGAGTTTAGATTCATACAGTATACACACACACACATACATATACATACAATATATATATAAATAAATAAAAAAATAAATAAATAAATATATATATATATATATATATATATATATATATATATATATACAGGGTGTCCCTAAACAAATGGTATATACGCTAGGGGGTGATAGAACACATCAAGATGAGTAATAGTAAATAGGAAACCAAGGGTCCCAAACGTTTGCCAAAGGAGATAGCTGCCATTAAAGTTTGGGGTCCAAAATTTCAAATACACATAAAAGACGGAAAAATTAGTCGATTGATTTGCGGTTTTCACTAAAATTATTCTTTATGTTGGTATTTTCTTGAAAATAAATTTCGAAAAATGCCGATAGAGGGCGCTTTAGACTTTGAAGTTATGAAAAACTTTTTTTTGCTGTGATTTTTTGCATCTCATTAAATGGTTTCGTAAGCTTAGACTTAAACTTAAATTTTGAGCTCAAAATCTGAATAGTTGGAAGCGGTTAAGTAGCACAAACTTAACTGTGTTCAGAGGGTTTAAATTTCAAATGATTATAAAAAACGGAAAAATTGGTCGATTGGTTAGCGGTTTTCACTAAAATTATTCTTTATGTCGGTATTTTATTGAAAATGAATTATAAAGATAAATTTCAAAAAATGCCGATAGAGGGCGCTTTAGAGTTTGGATTAACGAAATAATCCATCCTAATGCTATTTTTGTCGTTATTTTTTGCATCTCATTAAATGGTTTCGAAGGCTTAGATTTAAACTTAAATTTTGAGCTCAAAATCTGAATAGTTGGGAGTGGTTAGGTAGCACAAACTGAACTGTGTTCAGAGGGTTCAAATTTCAAGTGATAATAAAAAAAACGGAAAAATTGGTCCATTCGTTTGCGGTTTAAAATAAAGCTATTCTTTAATTCAGTATCTTCTTGAAAATGAATTTTAAATATAAATTTCAAAAAATTCCGTTAGAGGGCACCTTAAACTTCAGAGTAACCAACAACAAATTTTAACCGTTATTTTTTTTATCTAATTAAATGCTTTCCAAAACTTGTTAAATGTTTTCGAAATCTTAGATTTAAACTTAAAGTTTGAACTCAAATTCTGAATCGTTGGGAGAAGTTAAGAAGCGCAAACTGAAGTGTGTTCAGAAGTTGAAATTTAACCCCCCCCCCCTTGAACACAGTTCCCTTTTGCGCTATTTAAACACTCGCAACGACTCAGAATTTGATCTCAAAATTTAAATCTAAGCATTTGAAAGCATTTAATGAGATTAAAAAAAATAACGATTAAAATTAGTTGTACGCTACTCCAATGTCTAAGACGCCCTCTATCGGCATTTTGGAAGTTTATCCTTAAAATGTATTTTCAAGAAAACACTGATTTAAAGAGTAGTTTTAGCAAAAGCCGCAAACGAATCGACTAATTTTTCCGTTTTTTTTTATAGTTTTCCGTTCGTTTGAAATTTAAACCCCATGAACACAGTTCAGTTTGTGCTACTTAACCACTCCCAGCTATTCAGATTTTGAGCTCAAAATTTAAGTTTAAATCTAAGCCTGCGAAACCATTTAATGAGATGCAAAAAATAACGAAAAAAATAGCATTAGGATGGATTATTTCGTTAATCCAAACTCTAAAGCGCCCTCTATCGGCATTTTTTGAAATTTATCCTTATAATTCATTTTCAATAAAATACCGACATAAAGAATAGTTTTAGTGAAAACCGCAAATCAATCGACCAATTTTTCCGTTTTTTATAATCATTTGAAATTTAAACCCTCTGAACACAGATAAGTTGGTGCTACTTAACCGCTTCCAACTATTCAGATTTTGAACTCAAATTTTAAGTTTAAGTCTAAGCTTACGAAACCATTTAATGAGATGCAAAAAATCATGGCAAAAAATAGTTTTTCATTACTTCAAAGTCTAAAGCGCCCTCTATCGGCATTTTTCGAAATTTATTTTTATAATTTATTTTCAAGAAAATACCAACATAAAGAATAATTTTAGTGAAAACTGCAAATCAATCGACCAATTTTTTCGTTTTTTATGTGTATTTGAAATTTTGGACCCCAAACTTTGATGGCGGTTATCTCCTTTGGAAAACGTTTGGGAGCCTTGGTTACCTATTTACTATTACTCGTCTTGATGTGTTCTATCACCCCTAGCGTATATACCATTTGTTTAGGGACACCCTGTATATATTAAAAATCTATCTATCAGCAAAATTATGATATAATAAATCAAGTTAAAGATAATTAAAAACTGAATAAAATGACACGACTATATCTTATTTAATTTTAAAGAGTTTTTTAGATGTAATTAATTCTAGGGTATAAGTATAATTCATTGTACGAATTTCATATTTTTGAGCATAACATCTTAAACCCTCGAACAAAAAAGTAAAAATAGTATTTCTTTTAAATAGCAGTTCAACGTAATGCAAACATATATTTAAAGATTAAGAGTGTCATTTAAAAAATTTCTATTGGAAGTTGAGAAGCAAGTTCGTCGGATGTTAAGTCCCGGGAGCGACAGAATTTCCGTCACCAGGACATTTATACACTAGCATTGCATAATACTATCCCTGACTAATTTATACCCATAATTTCAGCTCGGTAACTTGGTTATTGTTTAATTGAAAGAATTTAAATCAAGACTATTTCACAATTTTTACGAAAATGAAAGATTTATATAAACGTGTGGTAATTTAAAATATCCATTTAGTATGGATTAACGTATAAAATAATCAAGAAGGAAATGCACAGATCATTGAATAATTCATTATATTCAATAGTAAAAAAGTGGCTTGAAGAAGTTAAAATGGGGTGGATAAGAAAGAATGATGAGACTTGCTCTGGACATTCTGTGGAAGTGAGAATTCCGGAAATTGTTGAAAAAATTCATCAAATCGATCCGAAAGACCATAGCTTAAATTTCCTCGAGATAGCAGGAGCTGTAAACATATAAAAAAAGTGCATGTAATATTTACATTTATAATTTGGTTTTCCACAAAGTCTGCGCAATGTGACTGCCACTTTTGTTGACTCGTGGCCAAATGTTGCATCGAAAAACCGTTTCATGTAATAATTTGGAGTTCTGTCGTAAAAATCCCAAAGAACTTTTAGGACGGCCTATAAGTATGGGTAAAATTTGGATTCACCACTATAATCTTGACAATCAACTTCGTTAGAAAAGAAGGTTATGGCGTATATTTTTTTGGATTCAAAGGGAATTATTTCTATTGATTACATTAAAAAGGATAAAAGTATCACTGGTGAGGAATGCGCAAGTTTACTGCAACATTTGATCGGCAAGGTAAAGAAAAAACGACCTCATTTGGAGAAACAAAATCTTGTTTCACCATTGGAATACTCCAGCACATTGCAATGGGCACATTGCAATGGGCACATTACAATGGGCAAAAGTCTATGATTTAAGATTCGAACTGATTGAATATACACATTATTCGACAAATTTAGCACACAGATGCTATCACCTATTCCACAACAACAAAAAATTCCTTGATAAACGGAGATTTCATAGGAATGGGGGAAAATTGTTGCTGTAATTAGTTGTTTTGAAGAGCTCGAAGAATTGCATTATTGGGTACTACTCTGTTATCCCGTCGACCGATTTCGCCAAATTATACAAATCGCCAAACTAGCAGCCAAATTGTACATATTGATTTATTTTTATTTTAAATAATAAAAAAACAAATAATTAGTGAAATATTAATAAAAATACAAATAAAAAGTCGAAATAAAAATCACTTAATGACGTTTTAAACATGTGTATCGTATTTAATGTCATTGAATTGACATTCACGATCAACCATTATTGGCATTTAATCTTATAATTTGGCGATAGTATTTTGGTCGACGGGATAACAGAGTAGTACCCATTATTGAAATGCTTCAGTTAGATTAGAACACAGATATGCTAAAGTTATTAGCCTTTCTAGAGATTATGATGAGAAATAAATAAATAAATATTTTTAAATGTTGCTTTCTATGTCGGGCCCGAGACTTTTTAGTGGACTTTCGTAATTTTTCTCTTTCTTCGGAAACAGATAATTGTTCTTTGTTTCAGGTTATACTCATGGTTTAACTATAAATATTATTTTTTATTTTTTGCATAAGAAACAAAGATAAAAGATAATATGAAGTCAAAAATAAACGTATAAATAAAAAGTATTACCACCGTAATAGCATGCATGGTCACAGTGATGTCACTGTGAGTCACTTTGGTCACATCACGTCTGTGACCAAAATGCCACCATACAGTAACGTCACATTATGACTGAGATGTGACTTTCTTAAAAATCTTTAGAAATTTATAAATATCCTTCAAAACATGTTTTTTACTTTAAAAAACATGTTTCTGGCAATTTATATATCGTTGCTTTTGTCACAGTTTCCTCACAATGTTAATGTCAAATTAGTCACAAATGACACATTTTTCACAAATTTGTCACATTGTGACCACTTTGTGAAACGTCACAAAAAAGCTCTAAAACGGCCATAACGACTTCACATTTTAGTCACTGTGACTTCACATCGACGTCACGTGACGTCACATCGACAATCCATGGTCACAAAGTCACAAAGTGACTTCACAACGACGTTGCAGTGACGTCACAATGCTTTACGGGCAGCGATCATACTTCCTGCAAATTATAAATCTGAAAATACTGATAAATTTAAATATGATTTAAACATTGTTAAAACTAACAAAATAAATTCCTCTATTTTTCTTGCAGATTCAGTAATAATATAGTTTCATGTACAATTTAAATTAAAAAAATACAATCTGTTTCATTAAAATCTTTGACAGTGTCTTAAGGGAAATGACATGCAATGGTGCTGCTTAATTTTATTTGGAATGTTCCTAAAAATATTTTCAAATAAGAAATACAACTAAAAAACCCAAAATTCTACTATTTTTATTTCATAATCAGCTAAAGGTCACTTTTAGGTACAATTCACAGTAAAAAATAAAAATAAAAATAAATAAATAAATAAATAAATAAAATAAACTTAATAGAAAATGCATCTATAGTTGATAATGCTTTTTTTGTTAATTCATTTTTCATAAAAAGTCCACGATTTCAAAGTTTCAAAATTTTTTTAGACAAACTTAAAATGTTATAAGCGTAATAGTAATTTTTTTCATAAGCTGCTTACTTTATTTATTATACATAAATTATTAGAAAATGAATTGTAGAATAGATATTGAAATATAATTATATTTCTGACATGTTGCATCTAAAAGCCAAGCAATCAAAAATGCCAAGTAATGGCGGTTTTTCAAAATTTTAATATTTTTTTTCTCAGAAACTACTTTACCGATGAGTAAAAAAAAAAACATCGGTGATTATATCATAATATTAAGAACAAACAGACGCAGTTTCATTAAAATTAGTGATGGTAGGTTACATGATGTTAATTTACTGCCTGATTTGATGTGGAATGCCCTATCACTATTTTTGTATAGTATGTATGCTCTATTTAAGCGCAAATTTTTTTCATTAAATAAAATGGATATTAGTATTAAGAAATAGTTGTTTATCATATTCTGTAGTGATCCCTGTTTCTAACCAACATCTCAACTTTCAATTGTTAATTATCCGATTTATTAGACCATGTCATTTTATGTTTTAATTAATTACTAATAAAACCATGCACAACTCTAAATTAATTCAATGACATCAGTATATATATATTTATTTTATAGATTAATTCCCTTCTCTATTTCATTAAGGGCATTTAAATGTGATTACTTTTAATGAGAAAATGCCAAGTTTATACGAAAGTCACAGGAGCGTGCAAGAATTATTCTCCATTGTCTGAGTTGGCTTATTTTCATATTCTTTTGAGCGGATGGATTCTAACAAGAAGTAATAGTTAAGAAATGAACTTTTGTAGTTAAGTCATTTGTTTATCACATCAAATATTGACAAAGATAATTAATTTTTTCCATGCTGCTAAATGCTTAGAATGTATGAAATTTCAGGATTCGTTAAGATAAGCTATAAAACACAATAGTTTAAATTGTTTTTAACCCTTTTGAACCCGAGAGGTTATACTCACTCACCTCTAGTGTTGTCAAGTGTCCCAAGTGATGGAATAATGTAGAAGTAGAAAATTAAGTTACACGGCAAAATTTTATTAGTATTCTTAGCATAACTTCAGTTCAAATTTTTGAGAATTTTCATTGCGAATAAATATTGCATTACTATTGACAATACCCAGCTACTGCGACACTGTTCCATTACTGGGTGTCCCTCATAAATTGGGACGTCAAATATTTTTGACACCACTAATATCTTACAGTTTATTTCGGCATATTTTATCAAAGTTAATTCGGCCATTAGATATGGCAAAGAAAATTAGTTTAAAATACTAGTGTCCAAATCATTTGGAACACCCATTTACCCGAGATACTAGTGGTCAGTGACAGTCACGCCTAAAGCGCAAACGGTTAATATCGGAACTATTCATTTTTTTTTTATCTACTCTTTTACATTAAAATTTTAATGAAACGAATTTATCAAACAACTTATTTGCATATACGAAACGAATGTATACTCAAAGTAATAAATTTGTAAATGTATACATTTAAAGAAATAAACTGATGACACAAAACCTATTGTCTATATGTGTAAAAAGGTGTGTAAATTGTTAAATAAACATCCCTCAGTTAAATTAAAAAAAACATTTCTCTTATTATCGCATTAAGAGGCTTATGTGTGTAAAATGATACCAGGTAACTCAGTTTAATAAGCAAATTGCGCATACATACACAGTGTAATAACATCATAAATATGGATTTTTTGTTCGTAGAAAATAACCATGTAGTTTTGGATGTAAATTTTGAATTAAATACTTTTATAGTCATAAAAAAAAAACTTTGAAAATGTGCTGGATGCGTTTTTTCTCTTTCCATCAGGTTTGTTTTTAAACCTCCAAATAGTGTAATTTTAATTTTTAAAAAATAAGATAGTCTAAAATTATATTTACTGCATGCCATCTCTGTTTCAGAGACGTAGCTAAAATGG
This sequence comes from Maratus speculifer, assembly GCA_964019185.1. Lineage (NCBI taxonomy): Eukaryota > Metazoa > Arthropoda > Arachnida > Araneae > Salticidae > Maratus > Maratus speculifer. The sequence goes on from OZ025302.1 coordinate 152,033,795, forward strand.
AGAGTAGGGGCCCCTGTTCCCTGAACCCTTTATATGCCGAATAATATATCAAGAAATTGTTTCACCTCTATAATTATGTTCTTTAATACCTGAACATACACTGGAATTTTAAGATTATAATAATGTGAAGTTCAGGCATAATTTTTATTTAAAACTTATTAAATATAACGATAGTTATAACTTTTTTTTGTAAAATATTTACAAAAATAATCTTATTAATTAACCAAAAATATTCTTATTAAAATATCCCTAATCTTAAAAAAGCAATGTATTTAAATGCATCATGATCCTCTCTGTAAATTGAAAGGCTTTTGGAGTTTAAGATTTTCCATGCAACTTTTTTCTTAAAAAGAAAAGTTGAACTTATGAAAATGATTTAGAATATCATCACTTTCTGAAATTATTTACCTTCGACTGTTTCTGTATGCTATCTAAATTCGATTGAGAAGAGTTTATTGTGTGGCAAGAACATTGCACTTTCATAATAGACTAAATAAATAAATATTACATTAAATTTTCTTCATTGGTACTTAAAAGTACCGTCAGTACATAAAGGGTTAAAACATTTTGAGCCTCTCCTGGAAAAAGATTCCAAGGTCACTAAATAAATTTCTGTTCCTAAAATCCAAATGAAAATGTGTTCAAAAATCTAATTTAGTTATGAGACCCTTTCACAGTTTTACAGAAACATTAAATTGTAATTAACAAGTATTTCTACATTCGCACATCCTATTTGTACATATGAAGCTAACATGACGATTAATTTAGCGCTGGTTATACACTCAAATTTTACATCATCATATTCCTTTCTTAGCATAAATTGAAGTAATTACAAACAGTTAATAAAAGACATAGTACCTACAATGTGAATAAGCATTAATTTATCTTTCTACGTCAAAGAGTGAGAGAGAAAATATAGGACGTTCCTACACTTTCTTGAATCCTCCCCCATATATTCACTTCTAACAATGGCCCTTTTCTGTGTTATTATTTTTTTGAAGCCATAAAATAATACAGTTATAATTTTTTTTATTGAATCTAAAGAAATACACGATAAAATAAAATTTTGAAAAATACAAAAGTCATGACGTTGATATTTATTTTGATGGATTTTTTCCTTATTATTTTCGGTCGAAAGTTTTGAAAGATACGTGTACAATAAGAGAAGAAATTCACAATTAAATTCAATCTAGAACATAAAAGCAGTTATTACCAAAATGGGATTTGAACTCACGCTCTTCCAGATTGAAAATCATTAACTTGACCTGCCAGCCACTATTATACAAGAAATGTCTTCAAATATCGTTATTTATTGCGTTCACATTTATCCACATATTTCTGTTTAGTAATATGTTACACATATTTCTGCGTAATATTGTTTCACATAAGCTGTATAGTATTCTGTTGTTATGTATATCGCTGTGTAAAATTTGTGCACATATTTCTGTTAATATTTTGTACTTACGCATGAATCTACGTAATAGTATGACACTTATTTTAGTTTAATAGTGTAATATGTATATGAAATGTGTGTAAAGTGCAGAATTTTAAAAATTCTATAATACACCAGTTCGGGTAAGTAAAAAACATTATCTACTATTTACACATTTGTTTGAGTTTTTGAAGCGTTAACAAACTGTACACATCCATTAAGCCAAATAAACACATATAAATATACGTAAATTTTAGTAAAAAATGTATATACGTATAAATTTTTGACAAAGATGTAATTTTTACGAATTTACGCACATACCTATGCAAAAATGACTAGTTTACACATTTATTTTTTACAGCGTTCGAAACAGCAATCGATCAATTGAATGCAAAGAGATTAAAATTTTCTCCTCGGATATTTTTCAATTGTAATCAGAAAGTGGCATATTTTATAATGAGATCTCTTGGACCCTTGATGTTACAGTTGATTAGTCTTAGAGAATTAGATGTATTTAGTGAATGTTGTAAGTATTAAAAAGCCAAAGAAAACTTTAAAATACAAATTAAATGATATCTTCTAAAAATCCGGAAAAGAAGAAAAATACGTCATAAAAAATGTACCTAGAAGATGATATTAAAAAAAAAACCTTAAAATTATGAAATTATTATATACGAAATGCATTTAATGGAGAAATACGTTATATATTAAACCGATACATTCAAAAGGAATTTCTTTAACGTCAAAGTGGAAATAACACGGCGTAAATATAACGGAGCTAGTATTTTTTAGAGATATGGAGATGGTTCCTGTTGTAATGAAAAAACGAAAAAATGCTGCTTTTCGGGTTATCACTAAAAACGGAAAATTTATTCTTAAGTTGCAGAAAATGCTGAAAATTTATCATCTTTCAAATCATGACTCTAAAGTATTTTTCATCGTGGATAAAATTTTTAACCACTTAATCGTCGGAGCCCGAGACATTTACGGGCTGCAAGCGTCACGGCTTTCAGCTAGAATTGTTTGATTCACACCAGTTTTATAAAATAGTGTAATTGGTTTTATTCTTGTATCGTTTTACTTGTCATTAAATAAGATGAATATATTTCTTCAAAAAAGTGGTGGGAATAATGAATTTGAATTTTTAAACTGTAATTTAATGCGACCTTTAAGTGGTTAATCTTTTAATTGCTGCGCGAAGAACAATAATCTACAATTAACTTTGAAGATTCACGAAAAGTACAGTAATTTAAATTTTATAAGCCTAAAAATGAACAGTTTCGAGTAAATGTCTTTTGACGTAATGAAAATCATTATGTGAATTATACTTATAACTAGAAAAATACTTCTTAAATTAACGGTTAAAGAATTAGCTATTGAAAAACGCTAAACAAACACACTATGTATTTTACGGTTTATGTTTGGATAAATTTCTCAATATCTCAATCAATGCCTTCTTATCCAAATATCTCCAAAATATCTGCATTTATAAATAATTCATCCTCAAAATATCACAATGACATAAAATAGTACTAGTACAATAATCTTCATTTTATGATATCTCTGTATTCAATAAATTATTTATATTGCCAAACATTATTTTAGATCATATTCTTACGGGGCATATTCCCCAAAGTCAAACGTATAACTATAATTAAAAGTATAAACATGTATTGTTTCTTTATAAATGAGGTAAACACTGAATTAAGAATAAGATGACTATGGCATAAAACAAGATCTTCTATCATAAAGAAGTCATATATATCAATGTTATCTTTGAAGAGTTTCAGTTTTCACTTAATATACAATTCCTTTACGATCCGATCCATTTTTCATCTTCCAAATATCAGAAGATTCATTTATCCTGACATAAAGCTTAGAATCATTCTATTTCTCACTCATAAAATAAAGTATTAGATTCAAGAGATGATTTGGCATTCCTTTGTCTTTTTAATGTTCTAAATATTGTCTAACTATATCTTTCTATTGTTCAAACAGATGCTATTAGGAAATATAAATGGTTATTCAGAATAGTTTTGTAAATTGATAAGAAGTGATAGTACTGAAGGAAATGAAAAATTAATGCATAGAAATCTAACTTTGTAATTTTTTCTTTTAAATCGCAAAATAGAAGGTGGAAACCGAAATGAAACAGAAAATCACAATCGTTTGAAACATTAAATAAAACACACTTTTCTATTGTTACATGAAGTAAAAATATATTTTAAAATATTCACTTTCATTTGAGATACCATTCTTGTAACAATAAATTGTTAGAACTTCAAATTTATTATTATAAAGATAATTTTCCTATCTATCAGTACTTGGAATTTCAAAAGTATTTTCTAAACAATTGAGCAACTTATCTTCACGTTATACACTATATGACCAAAGGTGACCGTCCGCTTGCGATTTTAGGCATTTTGTTAGAAAAAATACATGAGGAATTATCCTGAAACTCTAAGTGTATAAACATATTAGTACAAGTCATACATTTCCGTAAAGATTTTTTCCCGAAACTCCATTAAGAACCGTCAACAAATTAAAAAAGAATGAATATGTTTTGGATAACCCTGTCAAAACTAATTTTGCAAAAGCGCTCAAACTGTAGATTATAACTAAGTGGCTTATTGTCATAAACTGTGATCATTTTTATGTCGATAGCATGTATACTCGTAGAAAAAGTAAGGTTTTTATAAAAACAGTCTTAAATTTTGCCAAGATTTTTGCTTGCTATTTACAGACTTCTTAATATAAAATAATATTATTTTCTAAAAATATGACAAACAACATAGCACACAATATCCTGTAATCATAATTAAAAATAATAAAAATTGTATGAAAAATGAGTAGATTTACTAAATAATTTTTCACTGCGCATGCATCAACGATATCAAAATTTCATTTGCATATTATGTTGGCTAAATGTATAGAAATTTTTTTGTGAAATTCTCAAAACTATAGCTTGAAAATTTTGAAAATATTCGTCAATAGCATAAGTTGAAAATCCGTTATTCCCAAAATGAAGTAAAAACAAGAGGGGATGTATCCATATATTCATTCATTAGTGTTTATATAGAATACACAATATGGGACGTACTGCTACATTTGGATAAAACCCCTCAATTTTTTGCTTCATTTTGGGAACAACGGATTTACTACATTAGTTTTGACAGGGTTATACAAAAGATATTCATTCTTTTTTAATTTGTTGACGATCCCATATGAAGTTTCGGGGAAACTCTTCAAGGAAATGTATGACTTGTACTACTATATTTATACACTTAGAGTTTCAGTATAATTCCTCATTTATTTTTCTAGATATTTAATAAAATGTCTAAAATCGCAAGTGGACGGTCATCTTTCTAGCAACAAATTGCACACGCATTTGTTCTTTTTTCCTGTTTTGATGATTTTATTTTTCTTAATTGATTTACAATCGACATTCAAAATCCATCCCTGGCACCATCCAAAAAAGAAGTAAATTAGGTAATTATTCCTTTTATGTTTTTTTAGGGTTTGTTCAGATTTGCTGAAGATTTTCATGGAATAGGTTTCATTGAAAAAAATAATTTTAAAATAATTCAATTACTGCATTATTTTTGTGCTTCAAAACAGCTAAAATCATCGAATATGTTTCTTTATCCTTCCAAAGCATGGTTAGCGTAACAGAAATACATACACTGTTAAAACTAATGGTGACACATTGCACCTTTTAGGGGTGAAAGGCTTGTCTCACTGGTGACACCCCTAGAGGAGCTAAAATGGCACCCTTAACTAGGGTGAAAGGATGGCACCCCTAAACCAGGGTGATTCAGGGGGTGAAAGGACGGCACCTCAGGGAAGAATAATGGCACCCCTTATCCACAGTGTTCAATAGGGGGAAAAGATGACACCACATGGGAGAATAATGGCACCCCTTATCCAGTGTGCCCCAAAGGGTGAAAGGATGGCGCCTCAGGGGAGAGTAATGGCACCCCTTATGCAGGGTGCCCCAGAGGGTGAAAGGATGGCATCTGAGGGGAGAGTAATGGCAGCCCTCATCCAGGGTACCTTAAGGGGTGAAAGAATGGCATCTCAGGGGAGAATAATGATACCACTTATCCAGGGTGCCCCAGAGGGTGAACGGATGACACACGTAATCCAGTGTGCCCTGTGGCATCCTACAAGAAATAGCACTCACAATGTATGGCCCGCAGTTGCAATCCCCCTCCCCCCCCTTGTCAAGAAATTGTATTGGTTTGAATCATGAAATACAAAGTGTTTACCCATTTTTAAATTGAAGTCTGCAGAGAAAATTATCATGATCAGTCAATATTTTGAGTCTTTTTTTTTTCTTTTAGATTGATGGGATATTATATTTTTAAACTCATTATCAGGTGTCCAAAGAAAAATTGTAGCATATTTTTGTAACTCAGAGAGTGATAATATGAACTACAAAAATAATCATAGAAAGGCAGAGAATTCAAATTGTACTTTCATTTACATGGAGAGTATTTTAAGAAAAATTCAAAATTTTAACTTTTATACAGCCTTTGCATTTCAAAATCACCAATCATAAGTCATCACTATTGCATTGTTAGTCATACCCAAAAGGTTTTGTTAAAATAAATCGCAAAATTTACGCAACCCCTATACCTATTTTCTGCCTCTAAAATCACTGAGTTAGAGTCAAATATTGTGACTTTGTCATGCAATTTGAAGCCCGATTTTCAATTTTATGTTTTGAATTTCTTGTAAAATGAAATAAATCATGATTTTTGAATGTCTCTAACTCAGATGTTTGGATCAAACATTTTGGGTATGTTTAAGAAAAGGCCAGTAACAATTTTTGTAATTGGGGATTTTTAGATGCAGGAACATTATAAAAATTTTTATGTTTTTTGACTCCAAAATAAGAGAAAGTACAAGTTTAATTATCTATCTTCATATGAATATCTTTATAATTTTCTTATAGTTTCAGAAGTAATCCGTAACCATCTTTTTTGACACATAGTACATTGCTTGACATGTATTTTCATTATTTTATATACAGGGCAACTGAAAATTATGGGGACACAGAAAAATGCTATATCCTGTAAAATATATGCCATATTTTAATAAAAAAATAAAAGAAATAACAATATTTTAACAAATTCTTCACTGGCTTGATATTTATTTTTTACACAAGTTTGAAAACGAAAGATCACAGAATTGACAGTCCGCTGCAGATAATTCTGATTTAAATCATTCTATGCCTTGATAATTTCGTATCACATACAATGCAAACTGGGGATTTTCTATTTCTAACTTTTCTACAGAAGTAAAGTGAGTTAAGTTCCGATTGTTCGAAGGCAATACACCTGTTATTAAATATCCACACAGATGGGTGTTGAAGGTCAATGTTGTTTTTGCTCCATGTGAAGGCACCAATACTGCTGGAAGTTCCATTAAAATTATTTTGCTTCTATGAGACCAACACTTCGTTGAACATAATCGTTGCTGATCATTTTGACGTGTGAACTTTTTGGAGGATTAAAATTTTCATATAATAGAAGAAATGCTACAAAATTTTAAAATAAGCATTTCTCAGATTTTAGTTGTGAAATATCAATGTCAAACAACGCAACAATATTTTTTCATCTACCCTTCTGTATCTAATTAAAAAAATGTAAAACACAAATTAGAAAAGAATATGTAATAAATGCTGGGTAATTTTTAAATTAGTAAGAATATTTCATATTCTTTAAAATTCTTCCAGAAAGTTTGCCATCAAGCTATGAAATAAATTATAGAAAATAAGTTCATTTTATAGTTGTGGTAAAATAATAGATGAAATTGAGTAAAAAAAATCATTTTTACAATATATGTAGTACTTATCTTTATAGTGAACTTATGCAAATCCATATTTTATAGCATACATCCATACAGGATTGGAAATTAAGGACTGTATGTAAGGTGCCAAAATAATGCCTACAATTTTTTTCGATGTGCCAACTGCATTTCATATTTTCTTATTTCTTTTCACAAACATGTTAATAATATTGCATTGCATATTTAATTTTAATGTATTGATGGGAAGTGGTGAGGAAACTTTATATATTAAATACTTTTTCTTACTAAACAAAATAAAAACTGACTTTCCATAAGTATATGAAACCTGATTAAACTACAATATTTGGATTCTGGAAAAACTTATTCTTTTTATAAAGCTCATATGCATACAAAAGAGATAATCAAGCCAATATCTCCATAGAAAGAAAATATGAGCTTTAGATATAACTAGGGATAAGCTAATTTAAAAAAAAAAATTGAGACTAACAGTACATCAGGAAATAAAAAGTTAGCAATTAAATGAATCTTTGGTTGCCAATTATGGTGTGGCATTTAAAACATTTCCAAATCACACATATTTTTTTTTGTTTGTTTGAGGAAGGGCGTAAAAAAATTTTAAAACATTTTTAATACAGTTTCTTATTTTAGGAATATATAAAGATGCAGAAATATCTCATAATAAAAGAAAATCTTGTTTACAGGGGTGTAATATCCAAGGACCAGTTTTATCAGTCATTGGTTAAAGTGAAGTTAACTTAGAGGTTATTGACAGGTTCAAAATTCTTAAGACACGTGCTGATATCATGGTGCAGAGGGGGGCGGGGATGTATGCTAAAATGCAAATGAAAGCATTTGCTAAACAAAAATTAAAGAAAGCTAGCTATCAAAATTTGACGACTAGGAATAATTTTTCTATAATTTAGTTTCATTTGACGACTAACGGCTGCTGATTTCTAGTCCTGTATCCACATTGTTTTTGTGTTTTGACTTATTGCATCTGAAATTTTAATCCAAAGAGTAATTATAATGAAAGGAATAAAACACTGAATTAAAAAAGAACCTTTTAGTTCAAATAATCTTTTTATTGTAAACACAAAGAATGTATTAAATATTATTAGACAAAGACGTGACACTATGTGGAACTGATGTCACTGAGAAAGTTTTGAAGACATAAGTATCTAAAAAAAATGATAAAAATTTAAATTGGCTTTTGCTATAGTTAACGTTAAACAACCAAAATAATCCATACCACAAAGTAACTAAGCTTATAAAATTATCAGTTTTTGTAATTAACTGTTTATATAAAATTAATACATAGCATGAGTAATTTAACAAGTTGCTTGAGTTGCGGAGCACAATAACAGGTTGAAACACAGAAATTTCTACATCTTCTTCATGATAAAGAGTCGGAAACTTTTCTTGTATCAAGCATGGTAATGTAAGTACTGTAAATGTAAGTTCACTATCTGAAATAATAATAATAACACATTAAGGAAAACACACAACAAGACAGTCCAATTAAAATGTACCATCAAATTACAGCAAAAATGGTAGATGAATAAAAAAAAGAAAGAATAAAATTTAAATAAAATTTACATTATAGCTCACAAGGCCTGACAGCTAATGTGCCCACAGGTTCTGTATGTAACGTGATAACTCTATATAAATATCAGATTTGCTTCAAATTTTATATGTAGGTTCATTCTGATAAGGTTCTTCACTGATTAGCATTGGAGGTTCATTGGTTAAATATGAAGGGGGGTGAGAAGAGAGTGCTACCCTTTAAATTATATAAATATGCAGAAATCATGCAGAATTATCAAATTTTCTTCAAATTTTGTTAATAAGTTCACTCTGATAAGGCACTTCCCTGATTAGTTTTAGGGATTCATTAGTTAAGTATAAGGAGGGGTGGTAGTTAACCCACTGTCCAATAACTTACAGTTGATTTCTTTTATTTTTGGAAAGGCATTAATTTTTGAAACAAGAGTATAATATACAGTTGTATGTATAGCCTGAGAGCTCAATGCCATCAAATTAACTGGGCACTTTCCTCTTTATTGCCTATTTTCGGACAGCACGAGAAAATTACGTGACCAACTCATACTTGTCATTCAGATATTCTTTTCCTGTGTTATCATTAAGAGTTACAAACTATTTACATTATTAACCATATTTACAAAACATATTTTGCAACAAAGTGTCTATTCCAGATTAGCAACGATTTTCCCTAACATGTCTATGTATTCCATACCACTAATAATAATATAAAAATGAGAAATTTTATTCAAATTTATTAGTGCGCACCTATTATGTATCCTATATTGACACTTATCAATTAATATATGGATACAACCCCTTGTGATTTTCCTTCATTTTGGGAATAACGAATTTTCAACGTATTCTATTGACGATTATTTTCAAAATTTTCAAGATGTAATTTTGCGACTTTCACAAAAGTTGCTCTATACATTTGGCTAACATAATATGCAAATGAAATTTTGATATCTTTGACGCATGCTCAGTGAAAAATTATTTAGTAAACCTACTCAATATTCCAACAATTTTTATTATTTTTTAATTCTGATTACAGGGTATTATGTGCAATGTTGTTTTCTGAACACACACACACACACATTTGTTGTTGTCACATTTTCTGAAAAGAATGTTACTTTATATTAAGAACTCTTCAAATTATAAACAAAAATCTTGGGTAAATGTGAGACTGTTTTTCGGATTCGTAGAAAACCTTAATTTTTCTACCAGTATATATGCTATCGACATAAAAATGAACACAGTTTATTACAATAAGCCACTTAATCATATTCTACAGTTTGAGCGCTTTTGCTACATTAGTTTTGACAGGGTTATCCAAAAGATATTCATTCTTTTTTAATTTGTTGACGGTCCCTTATTGGAGTTTCGGAATAAAACCTTCAGGGAAATATATGACTTGTACTAACTACACTACCTGGACATTGATTATCGTCCACTTGCGATTTTAGACATTTTGTTAAATATCTAGAAAAATACATGAGAAATTATCCTGAAACTCTCAGTGTATAAACATAATAGTACAGGTCATGTATTTCCGTGAAGATTTTTTCAAGAAACCTTATAGGAGACTGTCAAGAAATTAAAAAATAATGAATATCTTTTGGATAACCCTGTCAAAACTAATGCAGCAGAAGCGCTCAAACTGTAGATTTTGATTAAGTGGCTTATTGTTATAAACTGTGTTCTTTTTTATGTGCAAACTGTGTTCTTTTTTGTGTGTGTTTGATAGCATGCAAACTCGTATAGAAAGTAAGGTTTCTATAAAAATAGTCCCAAATTTTCCCAAGACTTTTGCTTATAATTTGCAGAGTTCTTAATATAAAATAATAACATTTTCTGAAAATCGGACAAACAACATTGCACATAATACCCTACAATCAGAATTAAAAAATAATAAAAATTGTATGAAAGATGAGTAGGTCTAATACATAATTTTTCACTGCGCATGCGTCAACGAAATCAAAATTTCATTTGCATATTATGTTAGCTAAATATATGGAGCAACTTTTGTGAAAGTCGCAAAATCATAGCTTGAAAATTCTAAAAATAATCGTCAATATAATAAGTTGAAAATCCGTTGTTCCCAAAATGAAGCAAAAAAAATGAGGGATTTTATCCAAATGTAGTAGTAAGTTCCGTATTGTGTATTCTATATTGACACTAATCAATGGATATATGGATACAATCCCTCTTGTTTTTGCTTCATTTTGGAAATAACGGATTTTTACATGATTCTATTGACGATTATTTTCAGAATTTTCAAGTTATGATTTTGCAACTTTCACAAAAGTTGCTCTATACATTTAGCTAACATAATATGCGAAATTTTGACATCGTTGACGCAATGTTGTTTGTCACATTTTCAGAAAATATTATTATTTTATGTTAAGAACTCTGCAAATTATAAGCAAAAATCTTGGAAAAATTCGGGAGTATTTTTATAAAAACCTTAATTTCTCTACGAGTGTACATGCTATCGACATAAAAATGAACACAGTTTATAACAATAAGCCACTTAATCACAATCTACAGTTTGAGCGCTTTTGATGCATTAGTTTTGACAGGGTTATCCAAAAGATATTCATACATTTTTTAATTTGCTGGCGGTCCCCTATAAAGTTTCTGGAAAAAATCTTCACGGAAATATATGACCTGTACTATATTGTTTATACACTAAGAGTTTCAGGAGAATTCCTCATGTATTTTTATAGATATTTAACAAAATGTCTAAAATCACAAGTTGACGATAATCAATGGCCAGGTAGTGTATTATATTTATACACTAAGATTTTCAGGATATTTCCTCATACATTTTTCTAGATATTTAACAAAATGTCTAAAATCGCAAGTGGACGGTCATCTCTGGCCCTATAGTGTATATCAGGAGCTTTAAGGAACTGGCTAATTCTTTATTTCTCCTTTTGCTATATGGGGGAAAGTCGGGTAGAATTGGACCGTAGGTTTTTCTCTTTGTGCATTATTCTAAACATTTCATCGATCGCACACAAGATGAATCAATGGTAATCCATTCTTCAGTTTACAAAAAATGTTGATATGCATAGACTTGCAAATGTATGAAAGAAAAAATTATTTCAAAATACCAATTTAAATTTGATTTATTTGCTTTCAGTATATTAAAGGCTTGTTTATGTATAAATGTAATAGTTTCCCTATTTATGGAACATTATACTATATATTATCTATAATTTAAACTAAGCTTAAAGCAGCATTTTTGTTTGAACAAGAAGTTTAACACAAACAAGGAAGGGGCGAGGAATGGGACATGCCAGAAAAGGGAGGAATGGGACGCGCCCAGTTCCTTTCTTTAATTAATAATAATGCGAATTGCTAACATGCAAGTATTTTTAGAGGATAATATATTAATTATAAGATTGATAATATATGCATTCATACTTCAAAATGTAAATAAATTGATGATTATTTAAGGCGCAACGCGCACAAAAAAAGACCCGGATGATAATGCAAAGTCTATAGGGGCGTTCTTTTCAAATATTTCGCCCAAATTTTAATATTTTTACGTGATTGTTTTGCACAAGATTGCTGAGGGCGATCCGCAACCAGCGTAGTTTTTACTTTTTCAGCTTTGGTTTCAGATTTTTTTTTAATTACTTTAACTTACGAAATCGGTTTACACCGGTTCTGAAATTGAAACTATCGTTTACAAAAAATATAAAAGCAAAATAAAAAAAATAAAAAGTAGGTCGGTTATGGATCATCCCCAGCTGTCTTGTTCAAAACAAATCATGTAAAAATATTAAAATTTAAGTAAGGTATTTGAAAAGAACGCTCCTATAGACTTTAACCATATCATCCGGGTCTCTTTCTGTGCCTAGTGTGGGGCCTTAATGACACCTATGACAGAGAATCCTGAATTTTCATTCCAGTCGTGAAGATACTGGAATTTTATATTGTGGCATATACATTATCAACTTACAACCTTTGCTTGATTGTTTATCTTACCGACACTATAGGTTATTTTGCGCCTTATAGCTTTTTTTATTATTGCTGTCACATAACTCTTAATGAGGAGGTATGAGACACATTTTGAAACTTACGTTCTCTTTAAAATAAAATAGTATTTGCGCGTTATGTTTCTACAATGTTCAGGGGGATTAAAAAGTGTTTTACCTTGCATGCTATAAATTGAAATTTTTCTTTTTGTATATAAAAAAAAGTTCTTACTTTTGTAAAAAAAAGTCCCACACCACCCCACTCTCCCCTATATAGATATTATATATTAATACACCAATTACATGAAGATAGAATTTTTATCAATAGTATTATATTAAAATACAGTTTAAGGGCTAAGTTTATTGTATATCTTTAGGTTTTTACCACCTTCTCCCCAGATTTTTACTGGTAAAAATCTAACCCTGTTTATTGGTCTTGTTTCAGAACGGGTGGAATGAAATATTGTTAAAAATTATGTCATTAGAAAAATGTTTAAGATTTATAAATGACAGTGCAAAAATCGCCTTTAAAACACGAGATCTTCATCTCCTGCGGAAAAATTTCACATTTGTGTAAAATTACGAGATAAGTTTTTATTCATTGTTATATTTTTTGAACATACACTATTTCTGTAAACTATTCTGAAAGTTCAGTGGAGTAAATACAGATTGTTTACCTTTTATAATTTGAATTTGTCATATCAGATGATGTTGTTGATTGAGAAAGGGGGGGGGGGACTGATTACGGTCTAATCAAACTTAAATTACTATTATTGTAAAAAAATATTTTATTTTATTTAACCATAAAATTCTGCTACTAAATAAGGTTTAGTGCGACAGAATACTTTCGAAAAAAATGTGTGTAAATTTGCATAGCCGATAATCAGATCATAAGGTTTATTCAATTCAATACCCTAACATTTTCTCACCTTTTTGAAAGAGAATGAAACCAAAAGTATGAAAATAGGAAGAATTGGGAGTAAGAAAACATATTGGTAAACCCAAGATACCGCTAAATTCGGGTTATTAGGCATTTCCCACCAAGGTATGACTTGGCTGACTAATATCGTTTTAATATGCAAATCGAGGTTTTATCCGTGATTTTTATCCTTAAATGAGACTAAAGGATTGTCCGTGCTACCGCCTCCGGATCTAATCTTATTATGAAGATTATTTTGGAAATAATGGTGGTTAATAGGGAAAATATTAATAATGAAAACCCTGTAAATAAGTTTTGATTACTTTAAGATTTGCAAGTATTCAATTGTCTTAAATGAAAAAAGTTACCCCCCCCCCATCAAACAAAGACAAATCAGGTATACTGAAACAATATTAGGGACGTTACGCGAGGCTGCAATATGGTATGAATTAGCCTTTATAGGAGGGGTTCAGATAGCATCTATCCGACAATATATGCAAAGCCAGCCAGATTCTGTCCGAGATCCCGTGTAAAGGTTAAAATTAAAACTTCGCAAATAAAATTGATTGCTCTTAACTGTATATAGACGCAAAAACATATTTTAACCTTAACTGCTCTGACAAAAATTGTTACATAACTACTGTCAGCTGTCTGTCTGACCAGTTAATCTGAATATGAATAAAATGTTACAATAATTCTCAGAATACTATTTATGTATTAAACTTTATGTGCAAGAATATTATAAATCAAATTCAGCTATTCAAAAGTATTTAGAGGTAGTAATAAGACTTCAAACTAAAAAAAAATTGACCAGTATCTATCGTTAAACTAATAATTACAAGTTAAACTGTGAAACTTGAAAAACTCATGGTATCTGAGACCACTAACAGCAATTAAGGGTTAAATCTAAACAGTTGAGTTTAAACACAAGGTAAAATGGTCATAGAATATTCCGATTGCAACAAGATTCGTCTATAATAACTGATTTGTAATGAAAAAATATGTAAATATTTTGCAATCTTTCATTTCGCTCTTTCTAATTGTGCGCCCTTAGGATTCCCGTGCCTAGAGCAGTTTGCTCCAATTGCTCCTCAGTAGCTAAGGCCTCGATAAATCATTTAAAAATATTGACATGTAAACGATTAATTGTAAAATAACTGCCTCATAGGTTTAACATTAGCAAACGGGTAGTTTGGTGAGAGGTAGCTTGTAGATTCACTTAATAAAATTACCAATCAATCATACTAACAAAAAAAATCTAATTTACTGTTTTTTTATGACAGTACATATAGGGGTGTACGATAAATTAACGTAACAATAAAATAAAATAAAATAAAGTTAAATCTTACCTTTAATCAGACTTTGCCCGGTTCACTGGTCGCGTAAATCCGATCGTTAAGTCCTCATTGTTGTTTCATTGTAGCTCAGTGGTTAGTCCTCAATTAATATCGCCAATTTACGCACTGCCATGTTTTGATTTGCTCACACCCGTAAACTTTACTTGCCGACACCGAAAGCAGAAAGACGCACGTCATAGCGCATGCGCAAGTTGCCAGTTACCCGATGAGTGGTACATTGCTACCAATACGAAGTGCATGGCACCTTATTTAGCTCCCATCATCCAGTAGCAGATCTGTCGTCACCCCAACCACAAATTCAAGATCCTATGACACCCCAGGGTTCCAAATGGCACCGCCTTTTCACCTCCGGGTCCCAAATGGCACCGGTTTGTCACCTTTATTTTTAACAGTGTACCTGTGTTCACTCAGATAAAATCTAAAATATTCTCCAGATAAAATTTAATTTTTTTTCTATTTTAATATGAATGGAAATTTTAAATATTCGCAATTTATTTGAAAACATCGATGGTCCCGGGCAATACCGGGTGGCTCAGCTAGTATATATATATATATATATATATATTGCTATAAGTTATTAAATTCAATGGCTCATATATTGTAATAGTATTAATAGTTTTATATATATATATATAACTAATATGTGTCTTCAAAATTAAAGAAATATTATTTAACATTTTTTATAACAATGTCAATTTAAACACATATTCACAATTGTAAGAGAAAAAATATTACATATTAAACTATAAATATATTTTAACGTAAGTGATGACGCATTATATTAATAATTATTCTTACAAATATTATTATTGTTTTAAATATTGCTTTTAATTCATTTTTTAAATAATTTAACTATAGATGATATTTAACCTTGTTTATGTATAGAGAAAATCTTCTGAAAACAATTCATTATGATAAAACGTCGTGATAATAAAAGCATTGTAACATTTCGTTTTATTAGTATAAAGATAATAAATATCTCACCTGTCAATGTTTATATATTTAGATAAACTTGATTTACAAATAAAACATCTTTCTGCCACATCTATAATCTTTCACAACAATTCTAAGACATATAAACGTATTTAACGCAGATATTGTCAATCATTTGATTTATTGTCATATTATTTTTTATAAAGTAATGACATTACTGTATACGACGTCTATGATAATTCCAGAAGTTAAGAATTATAATAAAAGTGTCCTCAGCTCAATATGAAAATATTCATTATATCTTATGTATTATTTTGAATGTAATTTTATGGGAGCATCTTTGTATATTTATCAAAAATATGTTTTAACCCTTTGCGGCGCAGGACAAATTCATTTCTTAAGTGTTCTAATAAATGATTGACACCGGAATTTGAAAACAACTTTATTTATAAATAAGAAAACTCTATATTTTGCGCATTCATTAAACCGTAATTTTTTTAAACAAAATCCCGGTGCCAATGTGGTGTTTGAGAATTAAAATTAAGTGGTATGTCTATGAAACCACCGTGCCGCAAAGTGTTAATATTGGGTTGGGGAAAAAGTAAGTTCGCTTTTTTTCGTGTTTTTCAAAGTGAATTTATTTATATAAATAAAGAAAAACTAATCAAAATTTATGTGCTATTTTGTTCGATGACCTTTTGCCATTTTTCTGGTAAAACAATAAGTCCGTCACTGTAGAATTTCTGAGAGTTCTGGGCAAAAAACTGAACAAGGTGATTTTCAGAAGCCTTTTTTGAAGCCAGCTTAACACCTTCAAGAGAGTACCGCTTAGTGCGGAACAAATGGTAATCCGTCGGATCCAGGTCCGGACTGTACGGTGGGTTCATCAAAACTTCTCAACAAAGTTCTTTCAGTTTTTGCCGAGTGACTAAAGATGCGTGTGGTTTAGCGTTGTCATGATGGAAGACAGCGCCTTTCCTTTCGATCATTTTTGACCGGGTTTTTTAATTGCCTGCTTCAATCGCATTAGTTGTTTACAGAAGATAGTTGAATTGATGGTTTGGCCAGGTTTGAGCAGCTCATGATGAAAAATTCCTTTCCAATCCCACCAAACACTCAGAATCACTTTCGTAGGCTTCAATCCGGGCTTTGCCACCGTTTGTGAAGCTTCGATCACGATCAATTTAGCGCATTGTTGTTATACGTGATTCCCTTTTCATCACCCGTAATAATTTGTTTCAAAAATGGCTCGATTTCATATAGTTTCAGTAGCAATTCACAAATGAAAACTCTGTCCATTAAATTTTTCACTGTAAGTTTATGGGGAACCCAAGTATCGAGTTTCTTTTGGCATCCAATTTTATGTAAATGGTTCAAAAGTGGTTTATGGTTGATGTTTAGTTCCGTAGCAAAGTCGTGGGAAGAAATATGTCAGTCTACCTGGATTGTTTTTCAAATTTCATCGAATTTTTCAAGGATTAGCCGGCCAGGGAAAGGTTCATCTTCAACATCGAACTTTTCTTAATGAAAACGAGCAAACCGATTCTGACTTTGGCGTTTACTTAAACACTGATCACCATAAATGCCACAGAAGTTTCGATGAGCCTGCGCCAATTTTTCCCTTTTTGGAAGTAAAAAACTAAAATGTGACGAAAATGATATTCTGAAATCTCTATTTTAAAGCGCAATAACTTTCGACTGGTTAAACAGATGACGCTACCTTTATATCTAGAATTTTTTAGAGACTGTTACCTTTCAAACGCTGTATAGTATGACTTAATCGAGTAAGTATTACTCGAGATATGCGACTTTAAAGCTATCTATTGGGAAAAAACGAATTTACTTTTTCCCCAACTCAATATATATTTTTGATTGATCTATTATGCTACAGACTAAACATAAAGATATCAATCTCTTTATGAGAATCATATATTTTTTTAATTGATCTATTATGCTACAGACTAAATATAACGATATCAATCTCTCTATGAGAACAGACATGATGTATTCCACATTGCCACGATTGAAACAATTCTAATAAAAAAATTCTGCCTATTAATATGTTAATAAAATTTACAATTTAACGACTAAAATATCATTTTTTTTTTTTTACAAAACTTGTTTATTTGAGACTCACACGCATTGAAATATTACAATTAATGTTTGCTCTAATGGTTTCACTATAGCTCTGTTCTGCATTTATTCGGAATGTCTCAGAATATGAAAACTACATGCGTGAAAGAATACACTGGGAGTAACTTCCCTAAAAGTACTAGACTTTTATATTATTCTTCAGAACAAAGATAAATATATAGGGTTCCTGTCCGATTTCATAGATGGCAATAACTTGCAATTGGACTGGCCTGATGTTTCTTTTACAACCATATTATTAACTGACAGTTTTCTACAAGTGTCGTCAGTGAACATGACGTTAAAAAAGTTTTACAAATTAATTTGTATGCAAGTCTAACATTCTATGATTGGTGTTCAGATGAAAGTAGTTCGAGGTACGTATCCATAAGATGCGCAGGGACAGAAATGAGACAGGAATGACAGGGATGACTAACTCGGAAACTCAGCTTACGTTTTAGAGTGATAGTGCAATCGCGAGAAACCGAATAGAAATGAGATAGATAAATACCGCATTTACTCGTGTATAACTCGCGCTTTTTCAATAATCTAGGGCGCGTTATACACGGAATATTTTTTTTTACTGCTGTATGTATTCACACGATGTAAATTTGAACCAAGGAATGTATTCAAAGAAGACATAATTACTCTGAAAATATTTCTTAATTGAAGTATTATTGCGTCTTTATTTCACGCCTAGCACTTTTTTATACAACAGAGCTAGTAACATTATTTAAACGCTATTTAGCAACTCTCATTGCCGTCATCTACTCCCTACGCGAAGTCTAAAAATGTATTTTCGCCTTGTTTTCTGGCTTGATTTAATGTTTGTTTCGACTTTCTATATACTTAAATTCATTTGGTGAATTTACTGAAATTCATTCACTTGCATGTCAAATTTACGGTGCGCGTAATATACGGGATTTTAAAAAATCGCCATTTTTTCTTGTAAAGTATGGGATGCGCGTCATACACGCGTGCGTGGTATTCACGAGTAAATGTGGTAGGTAGAAACAACATATTTAATAATTGAATTGTATACAAAGTTTATTAAAAGAAAATCTCCTATAGCGTTTAGGCAGGCGTCCCATTGCTTAGGATGATGACGAATTCCACCCACGAAGGACGATATCGGTTGATCATGAAACCAAATCAGAACTGCAATCATTAAGTCCTCCTCGGAGAGATATTGTTTACCTTTTAGCGAACTATCAGCGGTCCAAAGATGCGATAATCAAATCCGTAATCAGCTTCATTGTCACAACTTTATGCGCCTGACCGGGCCGTGACAAATCCATTGTCTATGTCGACCGTCGCACATACGAGTATTTGCGTTATCTAGGCAGCCAAAATTATTTTATTGCATATATATATTCTAAATGGTGCAATTAAAAGAAAAAATACATATATTAAATTTATAAAGACGATTTATTAAAATAATTTTTAAACACTGATATTCATTTTCGTCACTCTGAACAATCATCACTAACATTGGGATTCGCAGGTAAAAGAAAAGCAATTGTTTCTGGCAAAAAGGAGTTCATTTTTCTACCTATGACTTTTCTCATGCTACTTATAAAAGGCTCTGAAGTTAAAAGTAGCCGATTCAAAATATCTTTGTTGCAGCTTTCCCTCGAGAATTTTCGCACGAAGTATTAGCAGTATAGCCTAAAATGGTTATTGCGCGCTTCTGCGGTCTCTTCTGAAAGCTGCCCAATGAGTAATAATGAATTTTTAATGATAGTTGAACCATTAATTAATATTTTATGCATAGTTGGAGACATTGGATGCCACTGGTACAAATCTACATATAAGCGAGCTGTGTCTAATGCATATTTCTTGTATTTTTCTGGATCAATTATATGTCCGCTTGAAATTGTCTCGAGTATGACTTCTAAACGATACATTAAGTCATAACTAATGCCTGTTATGTCAGAAGCCAATTTCGAATCATCAAAAGACCTCCTACTTGTATTACTGTCATTCGTGTTGCAAATATTTGCTTTTGGCATGTCTACCAATAAACCTGTTTCTTCGCGAAATCTTTTATGGATTTCGAGTTTTTTTTCAGCTCAGTTTTGTCTCAGCTTTAGTCTTCCGCTCTCCATATCTCTTTACTGGCAATTTATAAGCTAAATGAAGAAGGCTTTGAAAAAGTGTAATTCGAGTATTTAAAATTGAAAGATGAAACTCGATAGCTTCAAAATCACTTTCTTTCTGAATATCAATTTTGTTAAATTCCTTAGAAGTTGCACCGCATATGTAGCATTGACTTGTGCCAGTCGCAGCGTTGCAAACCTTTCCATCTACCACTGTCAGAACCTGTTCCCATTTAAATCAACCACTGTGGCGTTTAGTGACATCGCAGAATATTTTATAAAGTTAATTTCTTCCTCCGTAACATCACTATTTTCTTATACAAAACGAAATCTTATAGGACAGCAAAATCGAGGGGAAGAAGGTGTTGGGTTGTCCCATAATAGCTTTTCGTTTTTACTACCAAAAACTAATCGTAAAGGACAAAACTACTTTGAAATATGTTCGCATCAATGTTGGCTTCATTTACGAAGTTCTGTTTAAATTGTGCTTGTTGTGAACTATCACAACCCTATTTTGAAATTAACTTTAAACTCCCTCGTTATTGCTCTTTCACTGTTGTTAGAACCTCTTCCAGAAAAATGGATTAACGTTTAACTGTATGGTCAACCAAAGAATGTAAATCGGCTTCGGCATAAATATTTGTTACTCTGCATAACTAAGGGGGCGGATAGCATTCTTGTTTCGCTTTTTGCAGCAAGGTATAACAAGGAAATAATTTCTTGTTGGTATTCCTCACTATTTCATATTGTCGACGAGTTAAATCGACCTCTACGAGCATGGACAATGCTTGTGTTGGCGTGAGTGAATCAGTTTTTTTGCTCTCTGATTTGAAAACGTCTTTTTATATTTTGTTGCACGTTTCGGACTACTTATGATTTATTCAAGTATCTCAGAAGAATCTCGTTTTCCAGATTTCTGCAACTCAACCTGAGCTGCATGAATTATTACTGCCCTTTCTAGAGAAGATCGTACTTCTTCTGTTTTTCTCATCTTAGTTCTCTCACTTGATTCTATAAATAATTTAGATGGTCGTCCAGGCCGAGATTGTGGTATGACAGGTGTATCAAACGTTCTTTCTAGCCAAGATTGATTGTTTTTGACAAATATGTCTTCCTTCTTATGTGCTTTTATCCATCTCTTTTTAATTTGTGTTTTAAATCGTAAAAAAACTGCGTTGTAATCTCTCAATTTGGTCGTCTGTGTAACCTTCACCCGATATTCGCTGATCTTTTAAGAAATTTAATTTATCTTCAAAATTCGACAAATCAAAACTCTTCATTCGATTAAACAAACATTTACGGGTCACAACGCTTACTCTCGAGATATCTTGTGAACCTACCATAAAAATATTTTCTTTTAGAATGCTTTATGCGATAGTCATTTTTTTATATTGCGTAAAAAATGTTCAAAGTACCACACAATGCACACCCGCGCTTTAATTTTCATTACTCAAAGCTTAAAACTTTCGATTTAGTTAGAAATTATGACAGGATATGCCTGGGTAATACAACGAAAAGTCGATTAAATAAAATATTTTAGAAATAATCTTACTCTAATCTTACTCATAAAATGCATCAATTAAACCTCTTAACGATAAAACATTTGAAAAGTATAATAAACTTTTGCATTATTACCTGCTGTATCAGGATCAATCACAATCACTTTCAAAATGAACGTAAAATAATATATATTTCACTTCAAAGGTAACGTCTCTAGACGAACGCCAAGAACAGACACAAACAAGTTTAATGATCGAAGTCCGACTAAAGTTTTAACGAGATGCGTTGGCCGAGGAATGGTTGAATGGTTGGTTACTGTTCACAAAACTGCCCTCTAACTCAGGTTGTCATTCGTTTAACGGTTTTAGTACTTTAAAAATTTGACTTTTGGCCGCCTAGATTGGTCAAATACCCGTATGTGCGTCGCAAAACATTCTCGCGCACATCGTTCCCGTGGAATTAGACATGCACATATCACTATACACAGCCAGTATTCTTGCTGAATATTCAGCGGCTTACACTCTTTCAGAATTAAAAACTTAATTACGGCTCGCTGATCCGTTTTGTACGTAGTTGAATCGACCCCAGCCATTTCTAATTAAATACCACGTTTTTATGAAGGCGTTATCACTAATATGCATACGCGTGGGATATATACCTTCACTATCGCGTTTATTTCAAGAAATTCATTGAAACCTTTTCGGATGCAATGCGTCCAATTACAGTCTCCTGTCGACCGTCACGAAATGTTCTCGGGCTCCTCATTACCGGAAATTTCGACACACACGTATCACCGTACATAGCCAGTATTCTCGATGAATATCCTCCAGCTGGCATCCCACAGACGTACTGACAATCTGACTTCATAACCTCCTCAGACCTAATGTTGCCTCTAGGAGACACTAAAAACACCTTTTAAATGATTTAAATGCTTCTATATTTGTTAAAATTACTTCTATACATTTTTAATAAATGTGTGCGTATCATAAGTATTGATATATAGGCTTATACGTCTCCGGAGGAAATGTTTTGTACAAATTTAAACAGGTTTTTGTGGTTCTTCGTAATACTTTTCACAGGACTGAGGAGGATAATCACTTTTCAACTTGCAAAAAAATGTTTGAGTTGAAAGTTTGGGAAAGGCTGAAAAAGTTAAAAAGGTATCACATCCTATTTTTCTACTTTAAAAATTCTTTTGTACCACTTTTTGTACTAGTTATAAAGATGAAGTTTTAAATTCATAATTATAAAATAATGGACTTATCCATCAATAGTTGGAATTCCAAAAGATCTTATTGGTACTGTAATGTGTAAAATTTTGATGTTACATTGTTTTGGAGTTTCTAATATGACAATATTGTTCAGAGAAATATTAATCTCTAGACTTTTATGATTTTTTCTCTTAAGACGTCTCCAACATCCTGAGAAATATAGAAGTATTTAATTTTTTTGTATTTTATTTTAGTTTGTCTAATTAGAACATTTGAGCAGTTAAAAATAACAACATCCTCAAATATTCCAGTGATGTGCCAAAAACTCTATACTTAGCAACTCTACAAGAAGTGATGACCTCCATTTCAATTTCATAAATTTATAACTAAGTGATTCCTTACAGTTTCAATGTTATTTTACTTATATGTGAATAATATGAAAAAAGAAAAGAAATTTTGAAGCAGTTTCATACCTCACTTTTTATTTATACATAAAAAATCTTTGTTTAAAACATTCATTTTTATGACGGAATCAATTCTTGCAATAATAAAAGGACTTATAATGATAAAAGCAGTTATAATAACAAAAACGCCGAATCATGTGCGTTAAGATAATTGACTTGTCTATCAATACTTGGGATTTCAAAAGGATTTGCTGAACAAATAAAGAATCTTTCTTTATTTTCTATAATCCTACATTAGATCCCCGCAATATCATTTTTTTAAGTAGTAGAATTCAGATATCCCAGTTAAATTAACTATATTAATCTAACATATTTCATAAGACCTCTCTATTTTCCATGGAACGAAAGATTCACATTTTATTTTTTATAAATTCATAATAAAATGACGTGAATATGTAATATAACACTTTTTTTATTGTTATATGAAGAAAAAATATCTTCCAAAATACTCCTATTTATGACAGAATTTTTCTTTGCAAAAATAATAACGTGGAAGCTTTAAGTTTATTCTTATAAAGACAATGTAGACTTATCTATCATTAGTTCGGATTCCAAAAGGATTTGCTGAAGAAATGAAAAACATTTTTACATCTTGTATAATCTTACAGTAGATCCACAGAACGCGATGATGTAATTAGATTAATTCTAGAGTTACAGTTATAATGCATTCTATTTTCTCAGCATGATAATGATATTTCCTCTTAAGTCGTTTCTAATATCCCTATAAGTAAAAATTGTGATGTATTACATGTTAGCTTTACTTATACATAGACAACATTACAAAACATGGAAGCATTAATAAACTGGATATCATATCATATCTTTTTCATACCTTTTACTTTTATTTGAGAAATAATATGCATTTCAAATTATTCATAATCCAAATATTCATTCCTTTTTATCGAAGAATCGATTTTCGCCAAGTAATACCATAGAATCTTCAAATTAATGATTATAAACATAATCATCTTATCTATCATTAGTTTGGATTCCAAAAGTATTTGCTGAACAAATGAAAAACCTTTTTACATCTTATATAATCTTAAAGTAGATCCACAGAACTTGATTTTGTAAATAGAATAATTCTAAAGTTATAGGTATTCTATTTTCTCAGCATGATAATGATATATCCTCTTATGACGTTCCTAATATCCCTATAAGTAAAAATTATGATATATTATATCTTCGATGTTAGCTTTACTTATGCATAGACAACACTACAAAACATGGAAGCATTAATAAAGGGGATGTCATATTATACTTTTTACTTTTATTTGAAAAGTAATATGCATTTCAAATTATCCATAATCCAAATATTCATTTCTTTTTATTAATGAATGGATTTTTGCCAAATAATACCATAAACTCTTCAAATTAATGATTATAAAGATAATGATCTTATCTATCATCATGATTCTCGCTGCCGTTTGCCATTGCGCCAAATTGCGACTAAATTCTTCATTTGGCGAGTAAACAAGCGATTAGATTCGCTAAATTGTTAGTGCTCAATTTTTGCTTTTTCTTTCTTTTCTTTTTCGTTTTTTATACATATGCATATATGCAAATTTAAATTTATTTGTAGCGGATAGTTGTATTTAGATTAATAGCAATCATTGTCGCAGTTATAAAAACTTAGATTATTTTAGAGCATATTGAAAAAAAGGGGGTAGATTAAAGGATTAAAGATAATTTTTTTGGGCTACACAGCGAATCTATTTTGCTAATACTTTTTTCATTTGGCGAATGTTTTTTGTTTTTAATTAGCCAGATTACTAACGTTGGTCAAATGTCAGCGAGAACACTGTCTATCATTAGTTTGAATTTTAAAAGAATTTTTTAACTAAATGAATATAAAATATGGGTGAATATAAAAAAATACGAAAATTACAGTCCGAACAATAAAATTCCTGTTAAATGTTATATATTGAATTTTCTTTTGATACATTCTAATGAAAATATCCTTAAAAGTATTTTCAAGAGACATTATATTTCTAATAACATAAATAAAGGAATTAAAAGACTTAGAATTTCAGTTTGTCATTTTACTGGCATGTCACACTGTGATGTGCGCTAAGAAAAGGGCATTCTTTTTGTACTGCATAAATTTCTTTATCAAGTTTTTTTAATCTCTAACTAATATTTATACCATATAAAACAAATATATGAGGAAAGTTGTAAATTCTATGTTTTATAAGTAATATTTTATACATAATTCTCATATATATATATAGATATAATTGACAATTAGATATAATTGTCACTGAAATGAATTTTATTTTCCTGGCATGCTCATTTTAACTCTTTGTTAGGTATAAATAGGACGCTGCAGAGTAATTTTTCTAATTTTTTAGATAATTACACTGAGAAGTAATAAAATTAGAGCTACCAGTAAGATCCTTTTGAAAATTCTTTGAAAATAATGTGATTAATGTCTTTGTTAAAATTAATTAGACTTTAATTGTGTCATTGTCAAGGTTTCTATAAATTAACAAATAAAATTCAACATTACATGAAATTTGAGCTACTATATTGAAAGCATGTTTCTTTAAACAAAATTAAAATGATAGACATAAAAAAATGATAAAATTGCCATTATCCTGGTACACATATGCGAAGAGATAACGTATAATTACATAAAAATTAACTTATTATTCAAGTCCTTAAAAATTTAGCAATTTTACATGGAACATTCTCTACTCTCTAATAGAAAATAAATTTTCCACTTGAATAAAAATTTTATTAAATCCGATAGATTTTTAAATCACCAAATTTTAAAAGATTCGCCTTATATATAAACATTTTAATAGAAATTTTATTTTACTTAAGAAAGGTGTTATAATAATTAAAAATAAATGACATTGATATGTTTCGGATCCGTCTAATAAGATCCATAATCATAATAAAAATCATAATAATTTTTATTATGATTATGGATCTTATTAGAAAGATCCGAAACATGCCAATGTCATTTATTTTTAATTATTATAACACTTTTCTTAAGTAAAATAAAATTTTTATTAAAATGTTTTCCACTTGAAATTTTGAATTGTTTTTAGTAGACACTTTCTACATCTCGGATAATCAATTTCCGACGTTTTGTGACATTCACCCTTCTATATTTTATATAATATTACAGCAGATCCTCATAAATCCAAACTGTAATTGTGGAAATTCTGTATTTCCAAGTATACGCATTGTATTTTCTCGGCATGAACATGATATTTCCACTTAAGTTGTTTCTAAGATTCTTATATGTGACAGCTATGATCTAATATAGCTCCGATGTTAGTTTTGCTTATGCATAGAATATGCTACAAAACAAGGAAACCTTTAAAAAAAGGACATCGTTGCACATTTTTTTCTTTTATATGAAGGAGTGATACCTTTTGAAGTATTCCTTTTTATGATTTAACATATTCTTGAGAAATAATACCATAGAAGATTAAAATTCATGATTATAAGTGTAACGAATTTATTGATTATTAGTTCGGATTTCAAAAGAATTAGTTGATTAAATGAAAAACCTTTCTATATCTTGCATAATATTACAGTAGTTCCTCATAATACCATACTGTAACTAGTGAAATTCTGGAGTTCCAGTAATTCGGAATGTAATGTCTATGCATGATAATGATATTTACCCTTAAGTTGTTTCTAACTTTCTTATAAGTAACAGTTATGATTTAATATAGATCCAATTTTAGTTTGACTTAAGTATAGATAAAGCTACAAAGTATGGAAACATTGATAAAGAGGATATTCTATCACATTTTTTTCTTTTATATGAAGAAAAAACACACATCAAAATACACCTTTTTATGAATTTATAATTTCTTGACAAACAGTGCTATAAGCGCTCAAATGCCTGATTATAAAGATAATGAATTTATCTAGTATTTCTACCGAAGGATTTTCTAAACTAATGAAAAACTTTCCAACATTTTATGGAATATTACAGTAGATCCTCATAATACCATACTGTAATTAGTGAAATTCTGGAGTTGTAATGCGCATTGTATTTTCTCTGCATAATAGTGATATTTCCCCTTAAGTAGTTTCAAACATTCCTATAAATAGCAGTTATGATCTAATTTATCTTCGACGTTAGTTTTACTTATGCATCGATAAAGCTACAAGGTAGAAAAACATTTATGAAGAGGATATTGCATCACATGTCTTACTTTTGTATGAAGAAAAGGTACCAATTAAAATATTCCTTTATATGAATTAATCATATCTTGACAAACAATGCCATAAGCACTTGATATTCCTGATTATAAAGGTAATGAATGTATCTATCACTTGTTAGGATTTGAAAAGGATTTGCTAAACAAATGAAATTCCTTTTTACATCTTATATAACATTACAGTAGATCCTCAAAATACCATACTGTAATTAAGGAAATTCTAGAATTCCAGCAATGCGTATTGTATTTTCTCTGCATAATTAAGGTATTTCCCATTAAGTTGTTTCTAACATTCCTATATGTAGCAGCAATGATCTGCTATATCTTCGATGTTAGTTCTACTTATGTATAGATAATGCTACAAATTACAGAAACATTTATAAAGAGGATATCCTATCACATTTTTTACTTTTATATGAAGAAAAAGTACCCATCAAAATATTGCTTTTCATGAATTAACCATTTCTTGACCAATAATACCATAGGCGCTTGAAATTAATGATTATAAAAATAATGACTAATTTTTTACTGATTTCTAAGTATTCAGATCTCTTGGTAGTATAGTTGTTGCACTCTTATGCAAAAATTCATTAAAACAAAATATATTAGGATTATTTATACAGGGTATTCCAAAAATGACGATCTATTCCTATGAAAAAAAATCCATTTCCATTGATTTTTTTCATAGAAAAGGAGCGTCGTTTTTGGAACACCCTATATATATATATATATATATATATATATATATATATATATTAAATTCAGTATTACGAAAATAATATGACTTAATCTTAAATATAACATAATGGCAACGAAGAACCATTATTTATCATGGGAAATCATAGAGTTTAATTACGTGATCGAGTTTAATAGAATGAAGGAAATTTTTATCAAAATCTTATTAAGTTTTGATTCAATTTTCATAAAATTCCAGCTAAGTCTATAGAATTTTCTAACAATTATATGTATCAAACTTCAAACCACGCAGTTATGCAGTTTTTGGCGCTCTTATGTGCAGACAGATGAACGGGCCAAATCTCGACTTTAGTTGTTACGTATTTATTTTGTGGGTTACATATTTATATAAAAATTGAAAGAGTACACTGTAAAAAAATCTGTAAAGTTACAAAAAATTTTCTAGGGAATTGGGATTCCTAGGACATTTTATCTAACGGCAACAGCAAAAATTCATGTAACAGATACATATTTGCACTAAAAATCAAAAATCTGTAATGTTGCTAAGAATTTTTTAGGAAACTGGGATCCCGAGAATTTTTAATTTAACTGCAACCCAGGTTACAGAAAAAATTTTAGCAAGATAACAGTAATTTTAGTAGACTAGTTTGTAAAGCTATAGATTTCTGTAACTTTACAGTTTTACGATTTCTTCCGATTCACATTTTTGCTTGTAAAGTGTACAGATAAAGTGTTAGTAAGCAAACAGATTTCGACAACTTTACATGTAGGATTACAGATTTTTTTTACAGTGAGGAGAAGAATTTTTTTTAACTATGTAAATTATTAGAATATTCGCGTAAATGTGGACATGAGGATTCGACCAGCAACAGAAGACGTATTTTTTCAAATAAATAAGTAAGTTTTTTTAAACATATTTTTTTATGGAAGTACATATTACATTCAAAATTCCATAAAATAAATTCAAAAGCAATCTTTGAAAATAATCTAATATATTTATATATCTGTTTATAACATTATGTTCTATGCTTTGAATATATTCTATAATATTTCATTTAATTATATTTCATTATTTTAGTATTTTAATAATATAAAAAGAAAGACAATAAAAAGGTATGTTGAATTATTTTTATACAGACAAAATATTCTGAAAACTATACCTTTTTTATGAAATATTATCTCCTTTGACAACAAAAACATTGTTATTTTCGATTCATAAGATAATAAATAATTTATCTAAGAGTCCTTATAATTTTAGAAAAACTTTATTTACCAACAAAGATCTTTTTAGCCACATCTCCATTAATTCAGAATAATCCCATGATATATTCCAGAAATCTCTTGGATTTCTTGCGTATCAATTAATTTATTGTGATAATCTTTATATACAATAATGTTATTTCTTCCTATGATGTCTTCTATAATAATCCCAGAAGTGAAGAATTACATAAAAAGTTATTAAATCTTTTAGATTTTTAAATCACAAGATATTAAGAAATACACCTTTTACATATAAACATTTCAATAAACAATTTTATTTTACTTGATAGGTGTAACGGCAAATTAAAAACAAATATTGACATGTTTCGATTCCATCTTATAAGAACCATAATTATGATAAAATAAAAATAAAAATACGAATCGTTTCACGGTCAATACAAACAGCTCGTGACAATGAGATGTAAATTAAAATTAAAAACCACATGCACTATTGTAAAAATAATAAATTAAAAATAGACCATGATCAAAATTAATTATGCACTTGGTTTATCCTATTCAAGCTTTCACGAGGAATTTATTTATAAACTCTAACCATAACTTTCGAATATTAAAAAAAATATATCATTGCAAACAAAATTTTTACTTGTATAAATTTCAATAGATTCCTTTATAATGGATTTACAACAACAATTTGATATGAAACATAATTTGCTTTCATTAAACAGAATTTTTATCTCCTCATTTAAATGTAATCTAGATAAAGTTGTGTTAGTACGACCAAATTTTATATCAGATCCATGTTCACGTTTTCTAATTGCACGTTTTTTTCTCAGTTTTGCCTATGTAATATTTTAATTCAACTTTTTCTGTAATATAAGGAATTTCATAAACCCCTGCAAGATCATCGTGCCCTATAGTGTCAAATTATTTATTAAGTAAACTCTTTAATTTTGGTGGTGGTGTCGTAATCAATTCAATATTCAACTTATTTAATTTAAATTTTGACTTCTCAAAACTGCCTTTTAAATTTGGAAATGAAACTCTTTTAAATTTTGTAGGATCTCCCACTTTACTGAAACTTTCAATTAATACAGAATTTTGTGGTTTAGCTTTCACTTTTTTAATCTATTGATTTATTGACGCTCCTTATTTTATACCCATTAGAAATTGCAATCTCAAGTATAATATTCTACTTCTTACTTAAAAATTCATCGCCTTAAAAGCTCTATTAACCATGAATCGAAAATTGGATAATTTATAACAAAAAGGTGAACATGCAGAATTTGGAATAATATGTAGGCTGTTAATTTTCTTTCTATAAACTGCTCTTTTTAATAAATCCCCTTCGCTAATTAAAAATGTATCAAAAAATGGTAGACTACAATTCTTTTCTAGCTCCTATGTAAATTGAATATTTTTGTCTAATTTATTAAACTTCATGCTTCATCCTATTCAAGCTTCCACGCTTATTTTTATTTAAAGAATTATAATAAAAGTGTCATCAGATCAATAGAAAAAATAATCATTGCAAATTTCACATTATTGCGCTTCTAAATATGTGGTAGTAAACCGGGAGGCGAAAGCACAGACAATCACGTCATCTAGTTTACATCTGAAATTCCAAACTGTTTAAAATTCGATTCTCATATTAAAACGCAATCGGCCTGCCAACTCTTATCTTGTTGGGCAACATTTCAAAACTCGATATTAGTAGTGAATTCCTAGTTTTAATAGTGGGCCATTATTTTCCTGCGACCGGAATGATTTTTTCTTTTTTTTTTGAAAAATATAATTCGCTAATACAGGGTGGCAGTTGGTCAGGTAAAAGAGGAAACTATCTGTATTTTCTTACATGAACATGAACATTACCTGTTTTTACCTGAACCCTCGCCAGCCTGTAATAGCATACATCTACCTAACGAAAATACATTTAAATCAAGTTATTCGCATATAAATATCAAAATTTCATTATTTAAGGGGGCACGGATGCTTTAAATATCATTTATATGTTTTTTATATACCATTAAAGCGCGCACTTAATGAATTACAGCTTATATCTTTCACACAAAGAATATGAGAAAAATAAGGAATTTTCTTAAAACATAAGGATTTGACGTAAAAAAATAATTTTTTTAGCTTCTGTGTCAATCACAGTAATACTCAGCGTGTTAAGTAACTTTAATATATTTCAAGCGCAACCTTTCATGTGATTCAGTCATCTTTATAATGCCTATTATTTTAAGAAATCTGTAGTTGCTTAAAGCAATTGTTTCATTTAACCTTTTCCGGCATGCTATGCCCAGTCCGGTATACCTAATTTTAATTCCAAACTTGCAAATAGCACCAATAATATTTTAATGAAATTTTGCTATTACAACGAAAGCTTAAATTAAGGGGTTCTTAATCTCCAAAAATGTCGTTTGTAAATTCCGCTGACAGTCAATAATTTCTAATTTTACTAACAGAATTTACCCGTACCGGAAAGGGTTAATCTCTTATTTAGAGGTTTTTCGAATTCTCTTTATTTTAATGTTTGGTTAACTATACTATTTAATGCTACCAGAATAAGTAGAATCATTGTTTTCAAAAGTTAGTTAATCCAATCTACTAACATTTGTTCCTCGTAGTTAACTACCTTCTTTAAAAACCAATAATTGCAATAAATTTATTTAAATTCAAAAATGTTAAATTACTTATTTGCTTGATTAAACCTGAATTACTTTCAATATTATTCTCAAAACACATAATCCTAATTAAATTTAAATGCTAAACACAAATTTAAAATACGTAATTCACTCAGATGTGCACGGATTATATGTGATTTTATTATACATGATTTTGTAAACTGAATTACTTTCCTACCATGTAATCCGAAGTAGATGAATAATGCTGATAAACAGCCATAATTAAGATTTCTGTTTATGCTCCAAAATAATTTGTTTGCAGTAATATTAAACAAGGGAAATTAAGGCTTTTGATGTGGTGAAATGGTTTGTCTGGATATGCAATTATTCCTACTTGTAAACTTAAAAGACTTCATTGTTTATGAAACTACGGTCTTTCATTAAATATCGCCAGTCTCTACCCCCTGAGAGGCTAAATTATGATATAAAACTAAAAAATATATATTATTTTCAGTAATTACCGAAACTTTATTTAAAACTTATACTTAACTTTTATTCATTGCTGGGTTAGCTTTCTTAATAATTACTTGAACCAGCATAATTTTTTAGCATCGGTGTCAGTCATCGTGTTAAATAACTTTTATAAATTTCAAGTTCATCATTTCAAGTGATTTAGTCTTTTCAAAATACATATCGTTTTCAGAAATCTTTATCTGTTTAAAGATCGCTTTGAAGCCATTGTTTTGTTTAATCTCTTAATTAGAGGTTTTTCTATTGTACATTTGATTTTATTTCATGATTTTGTAAACTAAATTAATTCCCTACCTTTTAATCTGAAGTGGATGAATGCTAATAAACAGCCATAACTATTTCTGTTTATGATCTGAAGTAATTTGTTTGCCGTAATATTATACAATGATAATTATAGCTTTGGATGTTGTAAAATGGTTTGTCTGGATATACAATTATTCCCACATGTAAACTGAAAAGAAATCATTGTTTTTAAAATTACCTTCTTACATTATACCTCCAGTTTTTACTTCCTGTCAGTCTAAATTACGATATAAAACTAAAAAATATGTTATATTAAGTAATTACTGAAACTTTATTTTAAAATGATATTTAACTTCTATTTATTGCAGGATTATGCTTTCTTAATAATTAGTTAAAACATCATATTTTTTTTAGCTTCAGCGTCAGTCACAATCGCACCCAGCAGCGTGTTAAATAACTTTCATACATTTCAAAGTCATCATTTCAAGTAATTCAGTCGTTTTAAAATACATATCGTTTCAGAAATCTGTAGCTGTTTAAAGATTGGTTTAAAGTGTTTGTTTTATTTAATCACTCAATTAGAGGTCTTTCTATTTCTCCAATTTAATTTTTTGGTTTACATAAATCTGTAGTAAAATTTAATTAATTCTTCTGAAGATATAATTTGGGAAATGGAGTGGAATTAAATATCTTGTTTATGAAAAGAGAACATCCCTATTAATTTTAAAATTAATAATAACAATTCAAATTAATGCTACCAAAATAACTATAATAATTGTTTTTAAAAATTAGTTAATCCAATTTACTAAGCATATTTGTTTCGAAAATTAGCTGCTTTCTCTAGAAACCACTAATTGCTGTAAATTTATTTAAATACAAAAATATTAAATTACTTGATTGACTGATTAAAGCTGAAATATTTTCAACATTTCTAAAACCACATAATTCTAATTAAATTTAAATGCTAAACACAAATTTCAAATACGAAAAACACTCAGATGTGCAAGGATTATATTTGATTTTATTTTACATGATTTTTTAAACTAAATTAATTTTCCACCTTTTAATCTGAAGTGGATGAATGCTAATAAACTGATATAATTAATATTTATGCTTATGCTCTGAAGTAATTTGTTTCCTATCATATCAGTCAATGATAACTAACGCGTTAGTTATGGTGAAATGGTTTGTATGGATATACAATTATTACCATTGTTAGACTTCAACGAAATCATTGTTTTTAAAATTACCTTTTTTCAATATACCTTCAGCGTCTACCTCCTGACAGTCTGAATTATGATATAAATCTAAATAATATATATTATTTTAGTAATTACTGAGACTTTCTCTTGTTTTCTTAATAATAACTTAAAACATCATAATTTTTAGCTTCAATGTCAGTCACCGTTGCACACAATGTGTTAAATAACTTTCATACATTTCAAGCTAAACCTTTCAAGTGATTCACGCCTCTTTATTATATTAAGTTAAAAAATCAGTAGTTGTTTAAAGATTGCTTTAAAGCCATTTTTTATTTAATCTTTTAATTAAAGGTTTTTCTATTTCTCCTCATTTTAATGATTGGTTTAAATAAATCTGTTATGAAATTTAATTTATTCATTTGAATATATAATCGGAGAAATGTGATAGAATTGAATAATTTGTTTAGGAAATTAAAACATCCCTGTGAATTTAAAAATTATTAATAACAATTCAAACTAATTTGCTACCAAAATAAGTAGAATCTTTGTTTTTAAAAATTAGTTAATCTAACCTACTAAGCATATTTGTTTCGTGTATTAATTGCCTTCTTTAAAAACTACTAATTGCAATAAATTTACTTAAATACAAAAATATTAAATTACCTGTTTGCCTGATTAAAACTGAATGATTTTCAACGTTATTTTAAAACCACATAAATCTAATTAAATCTAAATGATAAACCCAAATTATAAATACGAGAACCACTCATATGTGCACAGATTATATTTCATCTTATTACATGATTTTGTAAACTGAAATAATGTCCAACCTTTTAATCTGAAGTGGATGGATGCTAATAAACAGCCATAATTAATATTTCTGTTTATACTCTGAAGTAATTTGTTTGTCATCATATTAGACAATGATAATTAAGCTTTAGATGTGGTGAAATGATTTTTCAAGATATGCAATTATTCCCACTTCTAAACGTAAAAGAATTCATTGTTTATAAAACAACGTTCTTTTATTAAATACCTCCTGTGTCTACCACCTGACAGGCTAAATTATGATATAAAACTAAAAAAATACATTTTATTTTAAGTAATTACCGAAACTTTATTTAAAAATTACACTTAACATTTATTCATAACCGGGTTAGGCTTTCTTGATAAATACTTACAATATCATAATTTTTTCAGCTTCAGTGTTAGTCACCGTGGCCACTAATGACCACTAAAATCCTGTTAAAAAACTTTCATAAGTTTCAAGCTCATCATTTCAACTGATTCAGTCGTTTTAAAATACATATCGTGTTCAAAAAACTGTAGCTGTTTAAAGATTGGTTTAAAGTCATTATTTTGTTTAATCTCTTAATTAGAGGTTTTTCTATTTCTCCTCAATGTAATTTTTGGTTTGAATAAATATGTAGTGAAATGTCAAGATTCAATGTCAGATCCATCCAACAATTTTAATTAGCGAAAAATCACTAATTATATTAGTTTTTGCCTAATTACTAAAGAAGTACTGAACCAATTTCTATGAAACGGAAGTGATACCAATTCGAGAGCAAGCACTTTCATTTAACACCAAAACCAAATTAATCGGTTGCATGGTTTCGGAGTAATCGGTGAACATACATAAAAAAAAAAATACATACGCGTCGAATTGATAACCTCCTCCTCCTTTTTTGAAGTCGGTTAATAAAAATAAGTAGAATCATTGTTTTCAAAAATTAGTTAATCCAATCTACTAAGGATATTTGTTCCGAGCATTAACTGCTTTCTTTAAAAACCACTAATTGCAATAAATTTATTTAAATAGAAAAATATTAAATTACTTGAACGACTGATTAAAGCTGAATTATTTTCAATATTTCTAAAACCACATAAATATAATTATATTTAAATACTAAGCACAGATTTTAAATATGAAAATCACTCAGATGTGAAAGTTGTGCATATTTGATTTTATTATACATGATTTTATAAATTTATTTAATTTCCTACCTTTTAATTTGAAGTAGATTAATGATAATAAATAGAGATAATTAATATTTCTGTTTATGCTATAAATTAATTTATTTGTCGCCATATTAAACAATGATAATTAAGGCTTTAAATCAAATGGTTTGTCTGGATATACAATTATTACCACTTGTAGACTTCAAAGAATTAATTGTTTTAAAAATTACCTTTTTACTTTCTTCTATCTTCAATAGAAGAAAGTATTGTAATCGAAATTTTTTTTCGACTTCCGGTTTTCGACGGATTTACACGTTTTAGGAGTCAGAGATTCCAAAAAACATGCTTTTACAAAATGTCTGTATGTCGCCATTCTACCATCAAAAAGTTTATGGAGTTATGCATAGAATTGAACCAAATTTTTTGTGAATATTTTTGGCTGTGGCAAGCAGTTCCTCCTTCAGTTTTGAAATATTCCGACGGAAGGAGGCGCTGCAATCGCGATTTATGTGCCATTTTCAATATTGTACCGACCAAAAGTATATGAAGTTATGTATCGAATTGAACCAATTTTTTTTTCTATCTGTATGACTATGGCTAGTTGGTCCTCCCTGAATTAAAAAAAAATTCGTCGGAAGGGGGCGCTGCAATCGCGATTTTTGTGCCATTTTCAATATTGTACCGACCAAAATACATGAAGTTATGCATCGAACTGAACGAAATTTTTTGTGTAAGTGTATGGCTATGGCTAGTTGGATCGCCCTGAATCTGAAAAATATCCGCCGGAAGGGGGCGCTGCAATGCCGAATTTTATGCTATTTTCAATATTGCACCACATAAAAATGTATGAAGTTAGTTCTAGAACTGAACTAAACATTTTATATATGATTATTTTTTGGTAAGCAAGTAGGTCCTCCCGGAATTTGAAAAAAAAAAATCTGCTTATCATTCTATTGTTCATCGGCCCGTGCAGAGACGGAAATTCGTTATTACTCCGCTTAATTGATTGAAGCAGAAATTTAAGATGAAAATCAAAGTTGGTAAGGTATTGAATTAAAATTATTAAAGCCTTAAAATGAGTAACTATTTTTTTTAATATTAAAATGTATGTATGAGATAGAAGAAAGTTTTGGGATTGGCACATCCAACTAGTTTCATTATACCTCCAATTTTTACCTCCTGACAGTCGAAATTAAAAGTAAAAAATATATATTATTTTAAGTAATTACTGAAACTTTATTTAAAAATTATACTTAATTTTATTTATTACAGTGTTATGCTTTCCTTATAATAACTTAAAACATTATATTTTTTTTTTGCTTCACTGTCAGTCACCATTGCACTCAATTGTTAAATAACTTTCATACATTTCAAGCGAAACCTTTCAAGTTATTCACGCATCTTTATTTATTAAATTCAGAAATCTCTAGTTTTTTAAAGATTGCTTTAAAACCATTGTTTTGTTTAATCTCTTAATTAGAGGTTTTTCTATTTCTCCTCATTTTAATACTTGATTTAAATAAATCTGTAGTGAAATTTATTAATTAATTTGTAGGTATAATTGGAGAAATGATGTATAATTAAATAATTTGTTTATGAAAATAAAATATTCCTGCTAATTTAAAAATTATTAATAACAATACAAAGAAATTTGCTACCAAAATAAGTATAATCATTGTTTTAAAAAGTTAGTTAATCCAATCTACTAGGCATATTTCTTTCGAGTATTAATTGCCTACTTTAAAAACCACTAATTGCAATAAATT
Source organism: Maratus speculifer (assembly GCA_964019185.1). Lineage (NCBI taxonomy): Eukaryota > Metazoa > Arthropoda > Arachnida > Araneae > Salticidae > Maratus > Maratus speculifer. The sequence goes on from OZ025302.1 coordinate 152,071,615, forward strand.
TACTTAAATTATTTATTTGCCTGATTAAAGCTGTATGATTTTCAACATTATTCTAAAACCACATAAATCTAATTAAATTTAAATGCTAAACACAAATTATAAATACGAAAATCACTCAAGTGTGCAAGGATTACATTTGATTTTATTATACATGATTTTGTAAACTGAATTAATTTCTTACTTTTTAATCGGAAATGCATGAATGCTAATAAACAGCCCTAATTAAGATTTATGTTTGTGCTCTGAAGTAATTTGCTTGCGTAATATTAGACAATGTTAATTAAGTCTTTAGATGTGGTGAAATGGTTTGTCTGGATATACAATTATTCCCACATGTAAACTAAAAAGAAATCATTATTTTTAAAATTACCTTCTTACATTATACCTCCAGTTTTTACTTCCTCTCAGTCTAAAATACGATATAAAACTAAAAACATATATTATTTTAAGTAATTATTGAAACTTTATTTTAAAATTATATTTAATTTTTATTTATTGCAGGTTTATGCTTTCTTAATAACTAGTTAAAAAATCATTATTTTTTTATCTTCAGCGTCCGCCACTATCGCACTCAACGTGTTAAATAATTTTCATACATTTCAAGGTCATCATTTCAAGTAATTCAGTCGTTTTAAAATACATATCGTGTTCAGAAATCTGTAACTATTTAAAGATTGGTTTAAAGCCACTGTTTTATTTAATCTCTTAATTAGAGTTTTATGTTTTCTCCTCAATTTAAATTTTTGGTTTAAATAAATATACAGTGAAATTTATTTAATTCTTCTGAAGATATAATTTGGAAAATGCGGTATCATTAAATATCTTGTTTATGAAAAGAGAACATCCCTATTAATTTCGAAATTATTAATAACAATTCAAATTAATGCTACCAAAATAAGTAGAATAATTGTTTTCAAAAATTAGTTAATCCAATCTACTAAGCATATTTGTTTCGAGCATTAGCTGCTATCTTTAAAAACCATTAATTGCTGTAAATTTATTTAAATACAAAAATATTAAATTACTTGATTGACTGATTAAATCTGAATTATTTGCAACATTTCTAAAACCACATAATTCTAATTAAATTTAAATGCTTAACACAAATTTTAAATACGAAAATCACTCATGTGTGCAATCTGAGGATTATATTTGGTCTTACTGTACATGATCTTGTAAACTGAATTAATTTCCTACATTTTAATCTAAAGTGGATGAATGCTAATATACCGCCATAATTAATATTTTTGCTTATACTCTGAAGTAATATGTTTGTTCTAATATTAGACAACGATAAATAAAGCTTTAGATGTAGTGAAATGGTTTGTCTTTATATGCAATTATTCCTACTTGTAAACTTAAAAGGATTCATTGTTAATAAAACCACGCTTTTTCATTAAATACTTCCAGTGTCTATCACCTGGTAGGATAAATTATGAAGTAAAACAAAAAAAGTATTTATTATTTTAAGTAATTACCGAATGTTTTTTTTAAAATTATACTTAATTTTTATTTTTACAGGATTATGCGTTCTTAATAATAACTTAAAACATCCTGCATTTTTAGCTTCACTTTCAGTCACCAAGACACTCAACGTGTTCAATAACTTTCATACATTTCAAGCTCATCATTTCAAGGGATTCACCTATCTTTATTATATTATGTTCAGAAATCTGTAGTTGTTTAAAGTTTGCTTTAAAGTCATTGTTTTCTTTAATCTCTTGATTAGAAGTTTTCTATTTATCCTCAATTAAATTTTTGATTTGAGTAAATATGTAGTGAAATTTAATTAATGCATTAGAAGACATAATTATAGAAATGTGGTAGAATTAAATATCTTGTTCACCAAACGAGAATATCTCTATTAATTTCAAAATGATTAATAACAATACAAATTAGTGCTACCAAATTAAGAGAATAATTGTTTTCAAAAGTTAGTTAATTCAATCTACTAGGCATATTTTTTTCGAGTTATTAACTTCTTTTTTAAAAAACCACTAAATTTATCTAAATACAAAAATATTAAATTGCTTATTTGCTTGATTAAACCTGAATTACTTTCAATATTATTCTAAAACCACATAATCCTAATTATATTTAAATGCTAAACGCAAATTAAAAATACGTAAATCATTCAGATGCGTACGGATTATATGTAATTTTATTATACATGATTTTTTAAACTGAATTAATTTCCTACCATTTAATCTGAATTGGATGATTAATCCATGTATTTAGGCCTAATTAAAGTTTCTGTTAATGCTCTGAAATAACTTGTTTGCCGTAATATTACACAAGAGAAATTAAGGCGTTTGATGTGGTGAAATGGTTTGTCTGGATATACAATTATTACCATGATAAAAAGTTATTAAATCCAATAGATTTTTTAAATCACCATATTTTAAAAGATACACCTTTTATATAAACATTTTAATAAAAATTTTATTTTACTTAAGAAAGGTGTTATAATAATAAAAAATAAATGACATTGACATGTTTCGGATCCGTCAAATAAAAACCATAATCATAATAAAAATAAAATTTAAATTTCAAAATACTTCACGGTCAAAATCACGGTGCGTGATTTTTGTTTTTTGTTGTTTATATCTCATTGTTGTGTGTCATTTGTTTTGACCGTGAAATATTTTGAAATTTAATTTTTATTTTTATTATGATTATGGATCTTATTTGACGGATCCGAAACATGTCAGTGTCATTTATTTTTAATTATTATAACACTTTTCTTCAGTAAAATAAAATTTTTATTTAAATGTTTTATTAAAAACAATTATTACCACTTGTAGACTTCAATAATGTCATTGTTTTTAAAATTACCTTCTTTCATTATGCCTCCAGTTTTTACCTCCTGACAGTCTAAATTATGAAATAAAACTAAAAAATACATCTCATTTTAAGTATTTACTGAAACTTTATTTTAAAATTGTACTTAACTTTTATTTATTACAGCGTTATGCTTTATTAATAATAATTTAAAACAACATATTTTTTTAGCTTGACTCTCAGTCACCGTGGCACTCAATGTGTTAAACAACTTTCATGCATTTCAAGTGATTCAGTCATTTTAAAATACATAACGTGTTCAGAAATCTGTAGCTAGTATTTAAAGATTAGTTTAAAGTCATTGTTTTGTTTAATCTCTTAATTAGAGGCTTTCTTATTTCCCCTGAATTTAATTTTTGGTTTGTATAAATCGGTATTAAAATTTAATTAATTCATTTGAAGATATAATTTAAGAAATGTGGTAGAATTAAATATCTTGTTTATGAAAAGAAAAGGTACTTCTAGGTTATCCCGTCGACCAAAAAATTATCGCCAAACTATAAGATTAAATGCCAATAATGGAGGATCGTGAATGTCACATTCAATGACATTAATTGCGTTTCACGTGTTTAAAATGTCATTAAGTGATTTTTATTTCGACTTTTTATTAATATTTTTATTAATATTCTACTAATTATTTGTTTTTTCGTTATTTAAAATAAAAATTATGTCAACATGTATAATTTGGCTTTTAGTTTGGCAATTTGTATTATTTGGCGAAATTGGTCGCCGGGATAACCTAGAAGTACCGAAGAAAATATCCCTATTAATATAAAAATTCTTAATAACTATACATATACAATTTAGTGCTACCAGAATAAGTTGAGTCATTATTTTCAAAAGTTCGTTAATCCAATATTCTAGGCATATTTGTTTCTAGTAATTCACTGCCTTCTTTGCAAACTACTAATTGCAATAAATTTATTAAAATACAAAAATATTGAATTACTTATTTGCTTCATTAAACCTGAATTACTTTAAACAGTTCTAAAACTAAATAAATCTAATTAAATTTAAATGCTAAATACAAATTATAAATACGAAAATAACCGAGATATGCACGGATTATATTTGATTTTATTACATGATTTTGTAAATTCAATTAATTTCCTACCTTTAAATCTGAAATGCGTGAATGTTAATAAACAGCCCTAATTAAGATTTATGTTTGTGCTCTGAAGTAATTTGTTTCCCGTGATATTAGAATTGATAATTAAGGCTTTAGATGTGTTAAAATGGTTTATCTGGATATTAAATATGAAATGACTCGACAAAATTATACAAAAATTACATAGTTTAAATTTAAAACAATTCCGTTGGGTAGTTTTTACTCTGTTATATACGGACACATACACAGACAAATGGACTGAACGACAACTATAGGTGCTACTTATATGTTACAATCGCATGCATAATTTCAGTTATGCGGCTGAAAATGTTTAGCTGATATCTCATAGCAAAAAACTAATTTTCTACATAGAAAGAACTGACTAACGCAATTGTAAAAACTATTTGAAAAAAATTCCGAAAACTAATGTTAACTAATAATTTTTTTTTTTTTTTTTTTATGAAATCTTCTTGGAAATTCGAAAATAAATTGTTTACTTAGGTTTCTAAAGGTAACGAAACACCTTTCGGAATATTGGATGATTTGGAAGTTGTTATCGAATATTTTTATTCGTCTAATAGTAAATTTTAGTAATTTAAGAAACGTCTGTCTTTTTCTACAGTGTAAATGCCAAATTGGTACAAAAACAACCGTTGAAAACGGTTGTTTTTGTACCAATTTGGGGCTTTATACTGAAAAAAATTATGTAACGTTACTCCGTAAAAATGGTGGCAGCTGTTGCCTCGATTTTTTTTTTTTTTTTTTTTTTTTGACTATTTTTTCTTTTGGACTATTTTTTTTTTTTTTTGACTTACATGAGGGGGTAATTTAAACATATATGCCAATTGCAATATTTCAATGCTACTCCTTTTATATCAGATAAAGAACGCCATAAAATTGGAGGCATCAAGGATTCCACCAGTTTTATGGAGTAATATTACACAAATGCTTTACAGTATCCTTGCAAAGCGAATTTCGATGGAATATACAATAAACTGTAAACAAAAATGTTATTTAAACAATACCTATTTTTGTTTTTTGTTTTTTATGAATTTATAAGTAGAAAAGCAGTAGAATAGTAAGTAGAATAGTAAGAAAAGCACACAAAAACATAAAATTAAATACATACAAAACTTAAAAGCATACAGAAAATTATTAGAATAACGTCTGCTAATTAATGCTATACTTAAACATTACTTAGGGGGCAGTCTATTTATAAAAGACAGAACCTAAACTTTTAAATGCTAATATTATTCTGACATCACGTTTAGTATTTCGGTAGATTTCATTTTCAAATACGACTTTTTTAAAATACAAATTATGCAAGGTAAAAATTTGAAATCTTAAAGATAAATTTATTTTTAATCGCTTCAAAACAAATTGAAATGCAACTGGTTTCTTAAGCGTAAAAGCTAAGAGCGTAAGTAGCAAAAGCATAACAAGCATAAATAACTAAGAATACGAAATGATGAAGTGATAAAATTATGTGGGCTTTTTTTTCCTAATCGCTTTTTTTAGACGTCTCGCAATGAACTTTTATTTAAGAGAATCAAAAATTCAAATACATAACGTTTGAAAAATTAATTAAAAACATAATTTTCTTTTTTTTTAAATTTAATTCCGCATTTTTATAAAATTATTAAATTGCAAACCACTAAAACTCTGCAGTGGCTAAAAGATAAATGATATAACTAATCGTAAATGGATTTTTGTTAATACTTTGATTTAAAAATTAGTTTACACCTATTATTTTATATAGCACTTAATTGGGATTTTTACATTTGTAGATTTTATCTTCAAATTATTAAAAATTCAATGAAATATACTTAATTATTTTGAAGCAATAATCGTAGAAACGTAGAAACGAATTAATAAAGAGATTTGGTAATCAACCATCAAACACAGTATCCTTATAGAAATGTGCACAATATTAATATTAAAACAAATCAACTTTAACAATGAGAAGCATTGTTTACCAGAAACTATTAATATGTTTTTACCATTTACGAAACATATTTATAATAAATATTACATTTGCCCTAATAAATATCTCTCATTACACTAAATTCCTTCAACCGCAATTATTTGAAGATGCTAGTAAAATACCTGAATAAATCACGTTTGTGGTATGAATTTCAGTTACATCACATTAAGATAAATTAAATTTAAATATAAAACGCCAAATTGTGTATATAGAAATAAATGAGATATACAGTAATCATCCTTGATTTCGTAAACTCATTTTTACTATGCGTATTAAATTGTACGTTTTTTACTTAGTCTCCTAATTAAGATTTGCATTTATGTTATTGACTACTTTATGTGGCAGAATATTGTATAAGGTTAATTAATGCTTTCAATACTGTGAAATAGATTATTGGGATGTAAGATTTTTCGAGTTTCTTATCAATAAAGAACAAACATGTTAGCGTTTTATGCAACACATTTTCATTTAACAACTGCATTCGGTAAATGTTTGTAAATACTATTAAATTAACTGAATAAATCGCATCTGTGGTATTATTAATGAAATCGCATTAAGATAATTAAATTTAAATATAAAACGCCAAGTTACATGTACAGAAATAAGTGAGTTATGCTAGAATTATCCTTGATTTCGTAAACTCATTTTTACTATGTATATTAAAATGTACTTTTTCTACTAAATCTTCTAGTTAAGATTAGTATTTATGCTGTTAAATAAGTTATTGGCAGAATATTGTATATGACTAATTAAGGCTTTCAGTATTGTGAAATAATTTGTTGGGATGTAGGATTTTTCAATCTTAATCTAAACATTATTTTTTAGGAATAAACTTATCATAGGAACAAACATTTTTTTTCATTTTAGGCTATAAATTTTCGTTATCAACTGCATTCTAGGTAAGCCTCAAATCATCTTATAGAAATGGAACGAGTAGCAAATTATTACAATAACGTTTGCTAATTAATGTTATGCTTAAACATTACTTGGAGGGGTAGTCTACATAAAAACGTTGCAACAGGTTCTAAATTTCCCAATGCTAACATTGTTCTGACATCATATTTAGTTGTTTTATAGGTTTTATTTTTGGATAAGATTTTGTTGTTGTTAATTTGTTCAGAAATTATTCAAGATGAAAATTTGGAAAGCTTAATGTTAATTTTTTTTTAATCACTTCAAAATCCATTGCAATACGAGTGGTTTCTTAAACATAAGTACTGAGTGTATTTGTAATAAAAGCATATGTAATAAGCATAAGTAATTGAGAATAAGTAATGAATGAAATGATGTGAAGCTTTTTTTTAAAAATAGCTTTTTTTAATATTCTGGAAATAAACTTTTTATCCCTTGGAATGTCCTAATTGGGCTTTTCTGTCTCGTAAAATTTGGAATTAAGGGTTTTTTTTAACAAAAGATTCATATTAATGTTTTTTTTTGCAGTGCATAAGGCAAATGAACATGTAAAGTAATATTAAAGAAGTTCTCATGCAAATACATTTCATGGTTGGAATAGTTCGAAAAATATAAGAGATGTTTAAAACGTATTTTATTCAGCGTAAAACATTCTTCTGTTTTATTTTTCAAGTTTACGCATCGTAATTATAACTCTTATACATTTTACTTGTTTTAATACATTCCAGTGTATTAATACAATTTTAAACTATGCATTGTTTTAGTGGCATAGCCACGGTAAGGGTCCAAAAGCTGTGGATACCAGTAATATTTTAAAGATTTTTCCAGCTTGACTAACAGAAGAGGAATCTACGATAAGGTAAGTCAAATGAATCTGTACAAAATGAGTGGTATTCAGAGTTTCTGGATCCCCACCCTGGTTACGCCACTTCCTTGTTCTCCTTATTTTTAAATATTTATGCGTAAATTTCTTTTCAGTTCGCCCTTTGGATGTTAGGATTACGAACACACAACCATATCTATCAGCTGGCAAAACTGTGATGCTGGAATGCGAATCATCGGGCTCCAGACCACGTGCTGTCATAACATGGTGGAAAGGTCCGGACAAAGTCATGACAGACAACGAAGTAATATCTGACAACGGAAATTTAACATTAAGTACGCTCTCTTTTATACCAACACCGGAAGATAATGGAAAAAAATTCACCTGTACGGCCGAAAATCCATCCTTAGCCAACAGCCTACTGGAAGACTTTAGGATAGTAACTGTTCACTGTAAGTATGCAATATATTTGTTTATATATTGTAAACATTTTACTAATGATTGAAAAATTAATTTACACACGGCGGAAAAGAAATACACGAAAAATTTGAAAATATACGGGCGGTAGTTAGAACTTAGAAAATATGTACTCAGAAAACATTTTTAAAGAATTGAAACTTTTATTTATTTTTTAATTATTACGCTGATTTTTCTCTTTTAATCAATATTTTTACAAATATCCTGGTTTTAGTATAAAGGCATACTATTATGTATTTATTATCATCAAGGTGCTCTCTTTATATGCATATTTTCATATTTAACATGCACACAAGACATGTTATCGAATTATTATATTTATTTTTAGACTTATCATTTCAATGCTTATTTTGGAATTAACAAGCATATATCTACAATGGTTGTCAAAGGTTTCCGCCCAGCAAAATTTTTTTAGTTAATTTGTAAGTATAGTCAAATGGAGAAGAATCTCAAAGGGATACTTATATATTTTATTAACATATTAGTTAGGAAATTATTTAAGGAATAACATATAAATATCAATAAATTTAATTGACAAAATTAAATGCAAAGGAAATCGCATGATCTCGAACGTTTCCAGCCACCTTTACAAGTTTGGAAAAAAAATGGTGTTGTAATAGAAAATAACAGTGATTAACAACATTTACAATTAGTATCTTATCACCTTTAGTAACCTTTAGTAATAAGTACTGCGGTGCAGCAACGTGAAATTGATGCAATTAACGGTTGAAGATCGTCTATGGTACGTTTTTCTACAATTCTTCCATTTTTTTTTTCAAATGAGATGGAATATGTATAGTTTCGTACACATTTGCCAACTTACATCCTCAGATTTTCTATTGGGTTCATTTCAAGGGTTTAGACATTTCAAAAGCGAAATTTTTGAGCGAAAGCCATTCCTTATCGAGCTTGCATACATTCATTAAGTCATTATCATGTTAATAAAAATAGTTGAGACCACATTTTTTTTCCTCTAATAAGATAGCAAATAATCTTGTACGATATCATTAGGCATTGCATTATTCACTCATCATTTACAAAATGTCTGTCTCTGAGTCTGTCGTATGTGGCATAAATTTTGTAAGCACTCTGTCTTAAGAACTAATGCACGGAATTTCACAAAACTTTAGATTTAGTTACCCCTCGCCATAAACTAGATCTGATTCGTTTTTAGTGTATATAATTGAACAAGTGGCGCTTCTATGATGCCATTTTCACGATTACCACAATAGCCATATCTCAAGAATTAATGGACGGATTTTCATAAAACTCCAGATTCCGCGAGAATAAGCATAAATATGCTACATTATCCAATGTTAATTTGACACCATCAATATAGAAATATAACATGTCATCCAGATTAGTGATCGGCATCGAACATGAAGTTACATTATGTCTGGTCCAAGTCTATTTTTTTCAGCAAAATATTGATATAGATTTATTCTTGAGTTGTCGAAGAATTTCCTATTTTAGAGAATTCTGCATAGTAAACGCTTTTTAATTCTTCTAGTTTTCACCAAATTCCAGGCTGAGTGCACTATGCATAATACTTCGAATAAATAAATGGAAAAGTCTTCTTTTGCTTCAATTTTTTTCATGTTCAGTTGTTTATATATGTATATATATATATATATATATATTAAGGGACAGTGGACGTTATTTTTTTTATTTTCATCAATGCAATGTGAAATTTTCTGCATATATATAGTGGAGGTCAAAAGTTTCCGGCCAACCAAAATTGTTTACTTAATTTGTAAGTATACCCAAAAAATGAGGAATCTCAAAGTAATAGTTATACATTTTATTGACATAAAAGTAAGGAACTTATTTATGGAATAACATATAAATATCAATAAATTTAATTGACAAAATTTAGTGCAAAACACGTGTGTTCAAAAGTTTCCAGCCACCTTCGCAAGTTTAGAAAAAAATTATATTGCAATAGAAAATAACAGTAATCAACAACATTTACAATTAGTATTTTATCAGCATACCTTTAGTAATAAGTACTGGGACACAGCAACGTGACATTGATACAATCAATGGTTGAAGATCGTCTATGGTACGTTTTTTCTACACTTCTTGCATGATTTTGAAATTTTGGCTGCGTTGGAATATTAATAGTTTCGCCCACGTTTGTCAATTTATTTCCATAGATTTTTATTGGATTAATCTCGGGAGTTTGAGCTGGCCATTTCAAAAGCAGAATGTTTTTGTGCAAATGACATTGCTTATCGAACTTGTATACATTCATTAAGTCGTTATCATGTTAAAACAGATAGTTTCTACCACAAATTTTCATCTAATAGTGCAGTAAATATTCTTGCAAGATATCATACATTGCGTCATTCATCTTGCCACGTATTTCAAATAACGTACCATCACTTTTTGAAGGAAATACACCTCACACAATAACGTGTACTTCGCCATACTTCATTATAGGAAAACATACATCGAAATACATCTTTTGTTGTTAGGTCATCGTATGCTGTGTCTGCATCACTTCCAAAATGTGTGAAATTCGATTGCTTGAAAAATGGTGCTTTTGTTCAGTTTTCAACTTGACCAGAAATTGCGTTCCTTGGAAAATGCCACTCGAAGCGTTTTTTTTCTACCTATGAAAACATACACTCTTCCGATTACACCGATTCTTCCGTAGAGTTCTGCATCACGTCAGCATCTTGACATAGTGGTTTAATTTATTTCAGCAATATTTTCATTCCGTAAATCGCGGAATATTGCAAAGGCATTTTAATGCGGATCATAAACTTTTTTTCTCATGTTAATTCCTTTAACAAGAATAGTCATTTTCTGGGGATTCCCGGACCTCAGAAAATCGAGAAGGCCATAGCCATCTTCATATAATTTTTAAATATCGTTCTCAGTCGGTATTTCCAATTGATAATTTTGCCGCAATATCTCGAGAAGGTTGGCCTTTTAGTGACAAATTAATTACGCATGTACAAACAGTAGTTGTTCAACTTTTCCTTTTTGAATTTAAATTATGCTATTCACATTAATACATTCACAAAAACGCCAAAAACGCATTATTGATAAGTAGGGAATGATGAGTGGCCCGAAACTTTGACACACGCAAAATTAGGATTCTGTACTTTTGCATGAAGTGTCTTCTGTATACAATCAAAATGATCACGTGGTTAGTGGTCATTCATATGTTCCTAACTTTTGAAGCAATTGTGCTTCTTCTTCGCTGAAATATTCTGTTTAATAAATCAGAGAAACTAATTGGCCGAAAACTTTTGACACCCATTTTACATTTGAATATAAATTTAAATATGTGCTTTATGTTTAATTGAAGTTTGATTTTTATTTTTGACTTATTACAAAAATTTAGAAGCTTGGTATTTTTTTTTTTACTTTCTTCTCGTATTGAAAGATATCCTACCCCCTTAAAACAATTTGAAAATGTGGCTACATTTAAGTGATTTGTATCGTATGCAAATTTATCAATTTAAAATGTCTTCAAAACCATTAGATTTGTAAATAATCATTTTTAGGTTTTGTTGATCTGATGAAACCCTCTTCGTTTTTGTTCTCTGTCTGTCCGTCACACAGTCCGTACACAAAATCTGTATAAGTCAGATACATCTAATTTTGTGTACTTACATCTGAAAATATCGTGTCACACGACAAATCATAAAATTTTGGAAAAATTGTATTATTTAAATGAAATTAATTTGTTTAAAATCAGTAATAAAACACAATAATAATAGGCGATAAAATTGATAAATATACTAAAATACTTTGTTAAATCACCATAAAAAAAATTTAACAGGACGCGTTTCGAGCTTCAACAATAACAGATAAACTTTATCTCGGCTCTGTGCCTTACGGACACGTGTTGGGTTTAGCTGATGACGAGCTGTTATTTTTGTAGCTCGAAACGCGTCCTGTTTAATTTTTTTTTTATTTTATGGTGATTTAACAAAGTATTTTAGTTTATTTATTGTTTAAAATCATCCGCTCATTTTTGCGATTTAAAAAGAGAAGGTTTGGTGTAGATATCATGGCTTGAAAGAAAAGCATCTCACTAGTAAACGGAAGATTTTTAGTTCAATCACCGATGCGGGAATTTGAAATTTTCATCCTAAAATGGATTGTATACGAAGAAATTTCGTAATTTTTTTCTAATTTAATGGTTTATATTGCTGGTTTCGTTCATCTTGCATTCAAAGTGTTTTAATTTTATTATCATTATTCAATTTTCTTTATATTGAAAGAACTTTTACAATTTATTATTATTCAGTATTTTAAATTTAATTTCAAACATTATTTTTTGCTTTTAGAAATTTAAAATTTTATTAATATCGCCGCTAAGCATTTTTAATTTCGCATTTTCGAAAAAAAAAAAAAATTACAATTTTGGTATTGAACTTAAATGATTTTATTTAAATACTTTTAATTTGATTAAAATAAATAACTTCCTTTTACATTCATTTTTAAATTAAATTTATTGGTGCTATCATCTATGTAAGAATTTAATAATTATAAATTGAGAATTACACATTAACGATTTTAAAGGATAGATTGTTTTGAAAGAAATATTAAACAAAACCCTCCATGCGATGTGCTATCATACTCACACAGTTGTTAATTTTTTAATAATATTTTTGGTTTGTCTTTTCTTGGTTCTGTAAAAAAATAATTTTTTTAGTAATCTAAAGAAATATTATTATATATCTAAGAAATCTAAAAAGTTATTTAGTAATTTTCACAGTTATTTAGTATTTTTATTTTTATTTATTTTTATTTTTATTTTTATTTTTATTTATTTTTATTTTTTTTATTTATTATTATTATTATTATTTTTTTTTTTTGTAAAGAAGAGAATTACATATTAAATATTTTTAGCTGACATTCTAAAATATATTTCGGCTCGTAATAAAGTTTTATGTAATTTTACAAAAACTCCTTTCTCCAAATTAATCTGCTTTTGAATTATCACAATGTGAAAGAAATGAAAGTTTATTACTTTTATCAAATCTAAACTCGAGTGTAATCAATTTTTGATTAAACCTTATGACAGAATATGTAAGATTTAGAACAGTAATAACTTTCAAACTATATTAAGTAACTTATAATATTATATATATTATACCTTACTTGGAGAATTTGGAAGTAAATGGATATTTTCACTACATAATGTTTGAAGGAAAAAAAGATGTTACTGCATTATGTATTGCTAAAATCTAATTTTCAATGCTTAAAGTGAAAACGTAATAAAATACACTTATATCCAATATATAAATTATCAAGAACTGTAAAAAGACATAGTTCATAGCAAATGAATATTTTCTTTTTAATATTATAGAAAAAATGAAGAAAATGATAAAAACGTCTACATCTAATCTAAATATTAATTTATTTTAGTAATTATTATTATAGTTATCATACATTATATGTTTCGGGTCTATATATGCATTTCAATAAATATTAACATGACAGTGAAAAAAGTGAATTAATTAATATATCTTGTGTAAATAATTGCAAATGTGGAGTTTTTAAATTATCTACAATCTTATTTCTATATTTAATGTAGCTTAAAATAAATTTTCTCCTCCTCCAACAAAGAAAAACTAACAGACGAAATCTGCTGCATATGTCTTGATGATTATTTTTTTATCACAAAGTTGCAATCTAATAACATGCTGTGCGTCCAAAGACTACTCAAAATATCGAATATCATGTTTAACTTTTGAAAATTTTCCAACATTAGATACCCAGAAATCATCATGAACTTGTAGGGAATTAGAAATTACACCAGAATAATCTTCCAGATTTTGCACCATGCGATTTCTGTCTATTTCTAGCCGTTGGAGGAGAAACCCCATGGCAAAAATTTATTTCCCTACTATTAATTAATTTCAGCTATGACGGGTTATTTGAAGCAGCTTTTATGTAACTGCTGCTTCTATAGTTCTTTTGAAAAATTGTTTGAATGATGGGATAATTGCAAATTATCTGAGGGAAAGTATATTTAAAAAATTGCTGTGTTTTTTGTTGTAAAAATATTTCTTGATTTTTTTTTTCTGATTTTAATCTCAGTTTTTATGGAACGGCCTTTCAAAAATCAATCTATAGAAAAATTCTATAAGATTTTCTGTAATACATTAGTTATAGGAGAAATTCTATAACCAATGAGGTTACCTTCTAATTTATAACTGTTTACTAAACTTGATTTCACACCGTACTCTGCTTTTTTCTACAAGATGCGTGACGTCAAAGGAAGGCATTAACTGTTGAGAAACATACTTGTGGATGAGAGAAACAATATCCTTAATAAGAAATATCACAATAAAAGTTAACAATGGCTATATTTATTTGTAATTTTATCATATTTTTCATTTGATATGATAACAGAAAGAGATAAAATTCAAATAAGTATATCTAATACGCCAGAGAAACATCTTTCCAATTTTGTTTTATATTAACCATTTTGAATCATTTTTTAAAACTTTCGAAAATCTCTGTTTCGTCTAATTTTTCGCTTTAATATTTGAATGAATCGAACGGCAGCTTTGGAAATACTCCCTCACCAAGTCTGTGAATACAGGCTGATAATACTCATAAATTTAAAGAAGAAGCGCATGTTCAAACGAAACTTTTAACATGTATATTATCATTTGGCAAAATTGAATGCCCCCACTGTATATTCCATTGTTCAAATTTAAAATTTAAATAGGATATCACATAATAAGTTAAACTAGTATTTGGTAACTTTTATGCTCGTTATACAATAATGAATTTTTGATTAATGAAAACTATAAAAAGTTTTTGTATAGAATAAAAAAATAGTCGCTTTGATATAAAGTATGATGACATTTATCAGTCAATGTATCATGAAAAATTAGACAAAATCAAAGAATATATCCAGTAAGCAGACTTTCAAGATAAAATACATTGTTTAATTTATATATTAAAGTGAAATTTAAAAATGGATTTTAAATAGAATAATTCATTAAATCATAGTTAATAATTTTAAGAACAAGACAATCTAACCAATGACACCCGGATAAAGATTCCCAGTATAGAAAACACAGACATAAATCGCTTTTTATTGGAGACTGTGACCAAATTTTGAGAAAACTTTATTAAATTTGTTTTTAAATCTTAAAAAAAGTTTTATTTTTCTTACATCTAACTTGCTGTATTTAACCCTAAGATCAATATCAAAATACTGAAGATCTTAAATGCCTTTCACAGGGCATTTTGACTGCAAAGAAAATTATAATAGTTAGAAGAGAAAACTTAAAAATTAAAATCACGAGATAAGATTTATTTGAAGAAAGAAAAGGTAATTTGCACAAAAATTGTGAATTTTTAAATTACCACAAACACGCAATTCAAAAAAAAAAATTAAGAAGTAATTGTTGTAATGAATTTTAACAATTTTCAGTTCTGCTGCTTATCTTTCTGGAAATCACAAGATTAAATTACTCATGAAAAATGACTGTCGCACATAAATTTCTTTTATTGTCATATTAGAAAGTTTTAATTTACTCCCTGAATGCTTAAGATGTGATCCATGTTACCTTTTTTGCGATTTTTATAAATGAAACAAAAAAATTAAAAGTGCGAAACTTAGTATATAGACAAAATTAGGATAGAGACATTCATAGATAATTCATGGAAAATTATTTTAAAATACATATTCTGAATGAATAAAAAACAAACTTCAAAATGCCTAAATTGTTTCAAATGGACCCCATTATAGTATTGCAAGAGTTAAAACGAAAGAAAAATACACAAATCGTTAAAAATCAGTTGGGAAATAATTGATATTTAAGTTGAGCGCTTACGGCTCATTCATTCGTAATCTTACGAAATTTTCTGTAGGTCAAACAGTACCATTTTCTTAACCCTTTAAAGGTTGGTCATACTTTTTATATCACGGGTTAAAACAAAACAAAAGGAAAATGCGAATAATTTATTTTTTTCAAAATCTACTTCTAGAAAATCGCTGAAAATCAGCCATCCAAGATAATCGAGACTTTAGTTGAAGATTTACGGCTATTTTATCCGTATTTTTGCGAAATTTTTTATAGGTCTAGCTGTACCATTTTCTTAAACTTTTGGAGGTCGATTTTATTAATCCCACTTATATTTATTTTTTTCAAAAATGGTACAATTAAACCAAAATATTTGAATAATTTTTTTATTTTATAATATAACTGAAGAATTAAATTAATTTTCTTGTAAATAAATATATATATATATATATTTATTTATTTCTAAGGCCATTTAAATGTTTCAAAGTTCCTAAATTGTTATAAGTTCAAATAATTTAAATATAATAATAATGAAAAATATATTTTCTGATCATTTTAATGTTACACGAGAGTTTTAGGTTAATTTTTTTTAAATATATAATGCGTGTGAAGAAAAGCATTTACTTTCCTTTATATTAATTTTGCGATGGAATCAAAAGTACATAATTATGATTTAATGCTATCCTCTAAAGATTACCTGGTAGTTTTATTTTCGTTAATTTGAAATTAAATTTTATTAAATTAAAAAAAATATTCCTTTACTTTTTTGCACCTGGCGATATTTCGGGCATATTTATGTACATTATATTTTATAAAATATGACATACTATATACTCTTCATAATGTCGAAATAATCTTATTACACTGTACATTTTGTCTAAAATAATTTAAATATTTCATATATCCAAATTAATGTTCTACCAAAGCATTAAAGCGTCGCCGAAAATCTCTTTGTTCAAAACAGACTATCTACATATAATTATCGCAATAAGCGAAACTCACAATTGATAACTTTTGTGAAATTTACTTCATAATTAATTTTTTATTATTAAAATTCCAGGAAGGGCTTACGTATGTGTTACGAAAATGGTAAATTCGAGAATAAGTTCAATAATTTTTCTCAGTATATTATATTACACTGGTGACCAAAATTAAAAATGAGGCCTTAATTTGTTGCTCAGAAACAACGAATTATGAAGTGCCTATAACGATTATTTCGTTATATATTGATTATTTTCTTAAATTATTCCTTTGCACCCCCTTCCCTTTTCAATTCAAAATTAGTTTTAAATTGTCCTTCATTTCTTTTCCATTTTCCTCGCTTATTATTTCCTTAACCGAAAATCTGCAGCTGCCCAAGATTATCTGTGAGAAATACACCCACATTTTTAATCAACCGTTCAAAACAATTTCCAGATCTCGGCTAATTCTGATCGAATCAATTCTTCATTACCTTATAAGGAGATCCTCTCTGTATCGCGGTTAAAATTTATGCTTACGCTTCTTTTTCTTTTCTTGACATAATCCTAAAAAGAATTTAACATCTGCGCATTAAAATCTGGTGCCCCTTCTGTGTGCTTCTTTCCTTAGACATAACAACACGTGTAACATTTATCTATTGGCAACCATATCCTTTCCTCATCCCAGGTGGGCAGCCAAATTGAATTCTGATCATGCCGGCTGCATTTTAACTGTAATTTGGCGTATACTATCCATTGTGCATGGGCGAACTTGTGTATGTTGGCGATTTTCTTTCACGCCAAAAGTGCGGTTTGTTGCTATGTACGACTTCACTTGACTCGCTGCTCTTGACTGAAGAAGTTGTAAATCTCTGTTCGGAGATTTTCTCCGATTATTATAAGTTTCCCCCCCTATTACACCATGTTTAAATAAAAAGTGACTTAACAATCATTGTGGGGTATTTTCGCTATCTTCACATCTAGACCTGGAGTACTATACTTTATTACGTTTCTTCTAAGTGTTCTAACAAAATATCTGCTACTACAAAACGCCCCTACAGTGCCAATTGGGAGAGGTTTTACTACTTTGAGTAGGTGGATAAGAGTTTAACAATTTACTGTTTATAGAGGCGAGAGTGATCAATTATGTGTTTTTTTAATTTGAAAGAAAAAAGAACATACTACCTAAAGGAAAAAGAGTTCCTGGATTTTTAAAATTTTAATACCAAATTTACCTTTTGACGATTTTGTAGAACGCAGGAAATTTATTCTTTTTGAATTAAACCATAACGAAATACAACATACAAATAAATAACTAAAAATATTAATAAATTTTCCTTAAGACTTTAATTAAAAAAAATAACTAATGCAGAAAGAATAACTACCTATATTTCAGTACTTTATGAAAAATTCCAAAAAGTGCTATTTTAAAATAAATTATTAGAGGAATAACATAAACATGCAAGTATATGTTTGCTAAAATCGCAAGGTATCAGGAGATATAATTACGGGTCCTTCTATAAACAACTACCGCAATAGTGTCCTTAAAATTCATCCAGTCTAGATATGATTAAGGAAACACTTTTGTCAAATATTTGAGTGTTCACTTTTCGTTAAACTTACGTGATTTCGATACGAAATGAATGTAAAAAACGACGAAATAAGGCTCAAGGATTTCTGAATCGTCAAAAATGAGAGTTTCATTTCTGAGTGTACAACATCTCTACAACAATTCGGGCATTGATCAGGCGATCAGAATCCAAAAACGCATTAATATTATCCACAATGTATGAAGATAGAAAACATGCATTTTGCTTGTCAACGATGTTCTTTCTTACGCCTTCAAAATTTTTGTGCCACGTAAATATTTTAGTCTTAGACAAAAAACGTCGTCGTCTTCTTATAACATAATGTACTTCTTCTAACAAAAAAGCATCTCAGTAGGCAATTTTTTTAGATTTACCCAAAATTTTATGGTGTATCGCTGATCGTCACTCCGCTACCTTCTGAAAATCTAGAGCCATTTTAAAACACGTCTCTGCTTTAACAGCGATCCCTGAACTGCAAAGTCTCAAAGGCAACTGATTTCCACCATACTTTGTAATAGGTAACCACTACCTTACGTACCGTCCTTAAGCTGCTTCCTTTTGGACTTTTGCTTGAACAATTCACTCTCATTTTTTGCTGGCCAGACTCTGTAAGGATAAGTATTTTTGTGCACGAGATAATCTGAGATGAGACCTCACGTCGGGAATATCCATATAAATAATAACACCGTTGGTGGTTAACATTTTATTAGAAACCGTTTTTTTATTGTAGTAGGATTACTGGCTCCTTTATATTGGCACTCTAGTGTTCAATCTGGATCCGTAGTGGTCGAAGCATAACTATTTCTCTCATATAAGACGTGGACTATGATTCCGAGGCAACTGCGGATCATTATTAAACATAGATAGAACAACCAGGAGAAATCGACACTTCCGCGTTCATGCACTTGGTCTTATTCTCTTGATGTTGAATTCTTTGTCTTCGCAGTAATTTTTACACAGTGTGAGTTACGCCTCCCATTGAATCAGAAGATTGTGTTCAGCAAAACACTTTACTTGTAGGAATATGGGTTTTTGTATAGAGTATTTATGTTCATGAATCACGTTCATAGGTGTTTATGTATTATATGAGTATGAAACTATGTGAAAATATTAAAAAGATAATAGTAATAATAACAACATTTTTTTTAATCAATCCAAACTTTTCTTGTCCTAGTAATATCAACATTTAAGTTTATAACGCATTTTGTCCGAATTAATTTAAATATTGCCTATTATCGAAATATTAATTTCCTGCCAACAAAATTTTAAGGCGTCACAGAAAATCCCATTGTTCAAAACAGATAATCTTTTTGGATTTAGCATAATAATTGAAACTGGTATTTGATAACTTTTACGAAATCTAATCTATAGAATAATTAATTTTTGATTAATGAAATCCCATGAAAGATTTCGTTTGTATCTCGTACAAAAATAGTAGCTTTGAGACAAAGTTAGATAAATTTTATTAGTACGATATATTATATAAAGTTATTCAAAATAAATTAATATAACCACGAGGGAATATTAAGGGAGAATTTATTGTTTCGAACAAACAGTATAATCAATGGAGGATAAAATAAATCATTAAATCACATAGTAGAAGCTTTTTGATCCGGCACAATTAGGAGGACAGCCAAATAGAATGAACTATTTTGCCTGTTTATCGTACATCGATGATTTTTTTTTTTTTAACAGCATTGAGAAATTATCTGACAAATACTGTCATTTCGTCATTCTAACAACTGTGATAATGAAAGAAAAGATTTTTCGTCTTCCCTTCCGCACCTTTCAGATTATTTTAAATTCTGTACCATATTCATTTTTTATTCTGAATTTTAAATATTTACACAGAGTTCATGTTGACATTGTGTACAAAAAATGGTGATGATACTTCTTCTCTATTGTAACCCCCCTTATAGGTATACAGGTTCATTGAATGCTGTTCCGGTGTTTTCTGGATTTTTTTAGAAATATGTAGAAATTTCTAGTGCATGCCCCGCGCCTATAAATAGGAGAGCACTGCAGAAGGAGAGCGCTGCAGAGCGGTATGTTGTTATTCTTCGTCATTCAGTCATTGAGTGAGCTAGTAGGCGATTCTTTAAGCAGGTTTGCTTGACTATTGCGATTTATCTATGCTGTTTTTCATTTGATATAGTGTTGAAAGGTTGTGTAAAGAATCCCTGTGAGATATAGCTGTACTTGTACGTTAGATTTTCTCGGTTATTTCGGAAAATTCGGTAATATTTGTGAGTTAAAAAACTTTGTAGCTGTGAAGATTTGTTAATAATTTATTTGTTAATAAATTACTGTAGATTTTGGAACTTGACACACCATAAGATCAGAACTACTATATACCCTACAATAACATTTATAGTTTCCATTAGTAATGAAATTTATTATATATGTATTAATTATATATTTTTAAATATTTTTGCAAGAGGTTTAAGTTAAAAAATAATAAAACAGATCAAATAATGTACTTTGTAAGTCCTCACGTATTTTGAAATGTTTTGTAAATAAATAAATAAATAAATAAATTCACTGTTCTACCTTTATTATTTATCAATATTTTAATATTAATCCAAACCTGAAAATTTAAAAAACTACATAAAAGTACATACATATCTGAAGAGATTGAAGTGAATGTCATGATAACCGTTTCATTTGAAGACAAAATATTAAACTCTTTGACTTGAATTAATTTTAGTAAATACATTCATTCATTTTACACAAGGAATTTATCATACATTAGATTCATTTTATTTGAACAAAGGTGTGTAATTTGTAAAATTTTATTTTTTAGGGAATTTTAAAATTCTATTCCATAAATAGATTTTATTACATAAGGACAAATATTGTCTTTTAAAATAAGTCTGATGTTATTCATATTTTAACAACAAAATAAATGACTCTTCTAATATGACGCATAATTATACTGATTTTATAATGAACCTGTAGGAAGAAATGGGGATTATGAATAAATATTTAAAGTGTTTTTATAACTCAGAATAATTGAATACTAATTCATTCATTATATCTTATCACAATGAAAATCAATAGGATTAATTGATGCATTCAGAATTTTAAGATTTTAATATAATCCGAGTTTCGCATAAATACGTCCAAATTTGAAAATTCACAGGAATATTACAAAATACCGTTTCGCAGAGTTGTATAAACCATGAAACCTGTTAAACTTTAATTTATGTGGCAAGAAAAAGAAATTGTTCATATAAAGACTAAAATAACACAAGATTTCTTTAATACATGGAAATTTAACAAATTTCTTATTGAAGACATCGGTTTAAAAATTTTCTTCAGATTTCAAAAATTCTTACAAAATTTGTAAACTGTTTTTCGGATTATTGTTTATATCAGTAAATCTGTGTAGATTTATCTAGATTTTTTTTGTGACAACAGAAAGAAATTGTTCAAATACACTCTAAAGTAACTAGAGATGTCAATAATATAAGTAGAATATAACAAATTCACTTATGGAGTTATTGGTTGCAGCCATAGAATTTCATATTTCTTTAAAAAGTATGTTCAGTTGAAGTTTTATGCTGGTAAATTTTTTTAATTACAGTTCTGTATTTAAAAAGTAAAAAACGAATCATTAAGAGACCATTTCTGTATCTGTCTGTCTGAGCTATTTTACTCGTAAATTTGAAATGTGCAAAGTTCACATTGAATGAAGCAATAAAAACTGTTGAGCCAAATGTTAAATATATATATATATATTTAACTATATATTCATTATATTCATTCATATTATTATTTTCATTCTATATATATATATATTAAGGAAAAATATAAAAGTTTACTATATTCAGTTACTTAAAAAAATCTTAATATATATACATACAGTGTGAAAGTTTTCTTAAAGCCGTACTCAAAAATATATTTCTTTTAATTTCAGCGATATCGTCGAAAACTTTGTACAAAATATCCCCCCTTATATTAACGAATCTATTAAAACTAGAATCATAAAAAAACTAATCGTTGGGGGCCACCGTAATACTTACCCATCATGAATATGTATATGAAAATAAAACATGTGAAACTATTTATACAACGCATTGCAATTCATAAACAAAATTTAAATATTGTTAATATGCATAGTAATGCTATATTAAAGAACTTCTGATGTACCAATTTCGACAAATTATATAAAACGCCAAACTACTCAAGTAGTACCGAACTGCGTAAAAGAAACATCCTTATAATTCCAAAAATAATAATTCTTTTAACTAACAATTAACTGCGTCGGATTAAGCGTCTCATTTCCAATTAAAATATACTTCTGAATTGAAATTTGAATGATATACAGGGTCAGGAAAAATCGAAGAATGTGGAAAACAGGATTACAAATATCTCGACAACTAATAATCCGATCGACTTCGTTTTTTATGCAAAATTTCTGTTTTTTATTGCCTTTTACATGCATTCCTTAAAATAAAAAAATCGAAAATTTTTATATACCTTTCATCAGAACGAATTTTTCGAGAGTCCGAAAAAAATAGTTTCGGATAATCGAGGTTGCTGATATTAAATAGGGTTCGTCCCATTCTTACATACTAACTACATACACAATTTCAATTCTCTATCTCAATTTGTTCGGGAGATAGAGCGTTTACAGACAGACAGACAGACGAACGGCAAAATTTTTTTTCTAAAAATATGTTTTTCGGAATCTCTACTATCTAAAACGTGTAAATCCGTCAAAAAATTTTTTCGATTTTCAAAACGATTGCAAGACTTACCCTATACTACGTATGATGTGTAAGTAATAAAAAGTAGTACACGTTATTTAAAATTTTTACGAAAGCTATACAGATTACCCAAGGTAACTTAGCTTTTGAGAAAAGCGATTTTTTTAACTGTAGGTAGTTAGCCAAGATATTAACTTTAAAGTTATGAAAGATTTAGGTATACTCAATGACAGACGCATGCAATATGCACTATCTATATTGTAAAGGTCAAACGTATCTGTGCGTAACGCATACGTCATTTTGTGAATGGCATTACTTTCCCATGCAATTTCGTTTTTACAATTTTTGCTACTGAAAATTTTACACTTCTAAAAATTGCATATTTTTAATTTTACACCATTATACAGAGAAAAATAATTACATTTAAATGCAATTTGTTTGAACGTTGTATCTCAATTTGTTTTTGAGACATTATTTTTTTATATTTTTAGTACCAATTTTATAATTGTAGCAATAGAATCACTCTGTTTTCTCTTAAAATTGAAAAAAAGGAGATTAAAATGGGTATATTTTGTTAAAAATATTGGCTGGTATAAAATTCGGTGTTTTCGGTTTTATTTCGTTTTTATTCATTAAATAAATGGTCTTCAAACTTTCAGTTAAAGTGATTTTAAAATGATCAAATTAAAATAAATTATTTTTAAACGTAGTAATTACGGATATGAAAATTGCGCGTGTAAATTTTGAGAAGATGAAAATGATGACCGGCTTTAAATTCGCTTGAAGTTCTATGACTGTATTAATATGGAATTTTTTTCATTTGCATTTATACCAAAGTTAAGAAACTCAATTGGTAACTTCATAATAATAACTGATCTTTGTCATATTTTACTGATTATATATGCGATTAAAGTTTAATTTTAAAATTTGGACAAACTGAGCTTTATAGTATTTTCTTAATCTTAGCTTAAAATGATATTTGTTTGAGATTTAAACTGATTAAAATAAGACTATTTTTTACAAAATTTTTTAAGAGTTGACCGATCAATATAAGATGCATTTTTTATTGTAAATATTTTTTTTAATTCAATGAAACAGTTTCATCTTAAACAGTTTCTTTAGTCAAATTTCGACGGGTATCACCTCTTTAGTTTTAAAGGCTACATAATAATTTTTAATGATATTGATAATTGTAGCGCGAATTGCCCATTAGAAAAATATATGCTATAAACGGCTTAAATTCTTAAAAACAGACGAATGTAATTAAAATTAATTACAAAAATACTATGGAATTCTTGACAATTTCGCAGTAATTGGATTTCTCAATACGCGTCTTTTTTAAATTTTTAATTAAAAACCTGTCTGGATTAAACGCAATACGAACCAAGACGGTATTGTAACCTCGCGACCTCTTTTTGAAGCGTTCTTAGCATAATTCCAAATTTAAACATTTTGCAAAGATTTTTTTTACTACACTTTAATAACAAAAAAAAAGGCAAAATGTTTGAACATGCTTTGCTTTTATTGTAGTACAGAATTACGTATTTCATAAATAGATTTAAAAAAGAGTTATGCAGAATAGCAATATTTAATAATATTTATATTTCATATCTCTTTAAAACAATTATATCAATTATATACCAATTGTATTTTCCAAGTACATACAACTATATCTAACCCAAGGTTTTATGATTATTTTTAAAGTTTTATTATTCTTTTAGCGATGATATATTTTAATAATACAGTTGATAATTCATATATGTATTATACATAAATCTCTGAGCACGAGTAATACTTGAACTTAAGTTTCATATTTTATTTATTTTTTAATTTATTTTAATTCAATACTTATCTATTTATTTACTTATTTATTTACTTTTGTGTGAAAACTTCACATGTTAATGACATTTTGTATCAAAAAACGGTTTTAAAATTATTTTATCTGCTGTTTAACTACTTGTTTCTGCTGATAGAAGATTAGGAAACATTGCTAAGTCTTTTAGGTCAACCTGTACATGAAATATGCGGGGAAAAACATAAACATTTGAGATATAACAGGAGTTATGCAGCAGTTTTATTTTCTCGATATATTTCTTTTTATACATTATTCATAAGATGGAATTAGGATAAATAACACAACTTAATAATATACTTAACTCCAGACTTCTTTTAACACACTTTACATTTGCGATATAACAAATGATGGACACATGTTTCACAAATGATTATAAAATATCCCAAAATTCGTTTAGAAATGCATACCGATAAGCGGATGGCTGCTGTTCATTCAGATATTAAAAAAAAAAAATAGAAAATTTTGAAAAACAATTTGCACAGTTGTGGAAAAAAGTAAATACCCCTTACAAACTTTGCAACAAATTATTATATAATAATGTAACAGTTACCAGATTTTTGAAATGAAGTCAATTTTTAAACGAGGCATACAACATTTGCTTATGAAGCCATCTACACTTTAAAATGTACCCTAACTTTGTTTGTTCAATAGCAGTGTCCTATTCCGACTGCATAAATGAATTTTATATATTTCAATGAGCCTAAAAACAAATTTTCATGAAATTCGTACGATAAGTATCCGAGAAATTAATTATTTTAAAACTATCAAACAGTCACTTCTATCGCAGATGGCCCCTTTAACCACCATTTTGCCTCTTTTTAAGCATAGTTTGAAAACTACTTGGGTTGAAATTTAGAATTTTTGGATTTCCATAAATCAGAACATACTAAATCTAAATCCATCAAAACAACTGTAAGTTGCAATTCATATTGTTTTCGAATATTAATTTCATAATTAAAAATTCATATCATAAATTTATAAAAATTGCAAATTCAGCTTATTTGTGTTTGGAAATTTTAATAAGGTACCCTGGGGTAATAACGCCAGGCGGGGTAATAACGCCAAGTGCTTATATTTTGCATAATTATGAAATAATCAGGTAAATGACACCCATGTGCTCTGCGCAGAAGGGTTTTGAGTCATATAAATCGCAAAAAACTGCTTCAAGTTAATTTGTTTCATTTTTAGGTCTTATTGTTTTTACAAACAACTAAAATTAACGCTTGATCTAAAATTTGCGTGATACGTTTTGTGATGTGAAGACTATCTTTTTATCCGAAAATACTTGTTAATTACATAAATTTGTAGTGCATTTCATGTACTTTTAAAATGTTGTTGAAGATTTTGGATATCTTCTCGAGATAATTTGTAATTTAAAATGTACTCCGCAATAACTATACCGGGGTAATAACGCCAATCCTTGACTTTAGTACCCCGGTTGACTCCCTACAGTGACCGAGCTACATCCTAAATACTGATTCAAATAAACACAGTTAAAACTGTGCAATGTTTCTAATACTTCTATTTAAGCGGTCATTTTTAAGCAAAAAGAAGCGCACGGTCTGATATTCTTTTGCCTCATCCCCTCCTCCCACACCACACCTTTATTTTTCTTACACTTTCACAAAAAATTGAACATTTTCAATAGCTTAGAATGCAATTTGTCAATTTCTAAGTTTGTAGAGTTTGTATTTTTAGAATTGGGCTATCTACATGCAATTATTCCATCTTATTTCATAGTTTTGTTTGCATGGCGTTATTACCCATATAGGTGGGTAATAACGCCAAATAGCATTGGTCAAGAAAAAACGCCATTACATTTTATAAATACATATCTGTTAAATTATTTTATTTTATATAGATAGTCAATGAGTTGCTGTATCAGATCCTATATTTGTTTGAAAAATACAATCTAAAACTAAGCCGTGAAAATTGGTAGAACCTTAACGTGGCGTTATTACCCCAGGGTACCTTACTATGGCTACATAAAAAAATTTGCACATTAAGAATATAATTACTGGAGATATTAGAAAAACTACAATAATCTAATTTAACATTAGAAGGAATAAATTTTGAAAGTTCATCACTGAAAAAATTATTATTGAAAATACTTGAAATTTGAATAGTAGGCATAGTTTGAACTAAAGATTTGAAATGTCTTATTAAATTTGGGCATTCTATCTGAAAACAATGAAGTTTAGGTTCGTTGTAATATGTATATGACCACCTAAGCAAATTTTAAATACATCACTTAAAGTAAACTTTATTAACGAATTGTTCTGCACCAGTAAATTTCTTCTTCGAATATATATTAAGGAGTTAGTAGGGAGTGTTTACTTTTTTTTCATGACAGTACATTAGTATTCAAATTGAATTTGAGAAATTGTCAGGATTTTGAATTATCTTTAGATGCTTAGAAATAGATATGAATACGAACACGTAATCCTTGGGATTCTGAAAACTTCATTACACAATGTAATAATGAGTATAAAGGCCCTTCGAAACTTTTGCGCATCTGGATCATATTAACAATTCCGAAGATATATAATTCAACTTTTGTTCTGATGTTGCACAAAAGATAAGATATTACTAATTAATATTAATTCTTCTTTTTCTTCTTTCAAAATTTCAAATAAATAATTGAAACTTTAATATCGAATTATAAATTAATGTACTCCGTGTGATAGTCTTCAATTCAAATTCTTTCCCGAAATGTGACTCTTTACAACATCATTTTTCCTTGTTATATATTTGTTTCATCTAAGACTGATAATTACAAAAGCTAATACTATGTGGTTGTAGGATGAGAAAGAGATTATTAATTAATACCCATTCCCTCTTTTTCGGCATGCGAATTTGGGAGTAAGTCCTTTGTCTTGCGATGCCTAAATGTAAATTAATAGAATTTTAGAGATAGGGTTTGATATACATTCTTATAAAACTTCATTAAGACTCGTTCAATAATATTCTATGAAATTTTAATGAAATGTTAAATAATGTAGAATTCAAAAGTTCTGGTTAAATTACATTTGTATATTGCTTATATGTTAAATATGTTAAACATATATACATTATATGTACAGTCATGGGGAAAAAATAACATCTCCTACAAACTAACAAATTATCATAGGAACATAATTACTGGTACCTAACAATTGGAAATAAAGCCTATTTTAAATGAAGTATATAAAATTTGCATAGGAGGCCATCTGCATGTTAAAACATTTTCGTAACTTGGGCAGTTTGTACGAACAATTCGGAATAAAAAGAAAAATAGAATATCTAAAATATGAGTGGAGTTAAAGAGAATTCTGATTTTCTTGATATTTTTATCTTACATTAGATGGTATTTTTTTATATATTGGAATTAGGATTAATTGCATTTATATATATCTTCCGACTTATTTTTTGAGCAATTTCGATTTGCGATAAAATAAATGATAGACACATGTGTTCTCAAATTGTTATAAAATATCCCGCCATTTTTTTAGAAATGCATACCGGGTGTGGATTGCAGCTGTTTATTCAGACATGGCTATTTCCATGAAAAATTGTCATGTCTGTCACATACTACGATTTCAAGTTCAGTGTTTTAGAATGAAAAAAAATGTGACTTATTTTATCTCAGATATCTTATCAATTAATAAAGCGAAGGAAAATTTTCAATATTAACGGTGGCAAACAAGCATTAGTGATTTTCAGCAGTGTGACAGACATGACACGTTTTCATGGAACTAGCCAAATAAACATGTATTATAATTAATATTGAAATCAAATTTCTACATTAGTATATAAATTGAATCTGAAAAATTGTCACAATTTTGAGTTATCTATAGATGTATAGAAATTTATTTGAATACGATAATTGAATCCTAGGGATTCTGAAAACTTCATTGCACGTCTATTCATAAATATAATAGCCCTTCGAAAATTGTCCCATCTCGATCTTATCAATAATTCTGAAGATATATAATTCAGCTACTGTTCTGATTTTCTACGAAAGATAAAGAGATTACTAATTAATATTAACTCTTATTTTTTCTCTTTCAATATTCCAAACAAATAATTGAAAATTTGATATCGCATTATAAATTAGTATACTCCGTGTTATAGTCTCCAATGCAAATTTTTCCCCGAAATGTGATCTTTGCAACTACATTTCTCCATGTTATATATTTGTTTCATCTAAGACTGATAATTACAAAAGCTAATACTATGAGATTGTATGATGAGAAAGAGATTATTAATTAATATCCATTCCGTCTTTTTCGGCATGCGAATTTGGAAGTAAGTCCTTGGTCTTGTGACATCTAAATGTAAATTAATAGAATCTTATGGCAATTGATTGATATACATTCTTAGAAATCTTCAGTAAGACTCGTTCAATAATATTCTACGAAATTTTAATTAAATGTTGAATAATGTACAATTCAAAAGATCAGGTGGTATTACATTTGTGTCTTTTTTTATTCGTAAAATATGTTTTATATATGTTTCTGTATATGCATCATAAGAAAAGATAAAGGCTGTGTGATAAATAGATACTTAAAAAA
This sequence comes from Maratus speculifer, assembly GCA_964019185.1. Classification (NCBI taxonomy): domain Eukaryota; kingdom Metazoa; phylum Arthropoda; class Arachnida; order Araneae; family Salticidae; genus Maratus; species Maratus speculifer. The sequence continues at coordinate 152,101,218 of OZ025302.1, forward strand.
ATGAAAAAATGTAATCAGGGTGGCAAGTTGTCAGAGAAAAATACAGTCAAAACAATTTGGAAATTACGTGTTAAGCGTAAAATGAATTGAATTCGTACTATACGAAATATTAAAAATATTTAGATCTTGGTGTAATAGTATACAGTATTTCTGATACAGTAATGTAGCCGAAATTATTTGGTGTACCTGTAAATACTATCTGCTTTCTGTTAAACAGGAAAGAACGTGTAGTAAACCTCAGCAACGCATATCAATTTCATAAAATGCGAAATCGTTTGTTATAATTAAAATCCACCTCAAATAATGTATGCTTCTATATCATTAGGTAAAGCAATAATTTTGTGTCGACCTGTAAATAAATAATAAATAATATTTACACTAGAGCTTGTACAGAATCTTTATTTTAGAGTATATTTCATAGATGCATATCAATTTTATCGAAAGAGTGAAACATCATTAAAATTCACTCGAAATTATTTTTCCCCAATAACGGTATACTTTTGATTGTCCTAGTATTTGAACTATACATCTGATTGTCCTAAAATGTGAAATTATTCGACAAAATTATGTAACAATTGCATATTTTAAATTTCAAACAATTATTATTATTATTATTATTATTATTATTATTATTATTATTATTATTATTATTATTATTATTATTATTATTATTATTATTATTATTATTATTATTATTATTATTATTATTACCATTTTGCGTTGTGATATGCAGACAGATGGATTAAACGTATGCAATAGTTCTACATATTTACATAATTACGAACGCACCTAAAAAATGAGCTTCTCGCCTAACTACAAGTCATAACTGTTACAAAATTTCCATTGACCCATAATATGAGTCAATAGAAACTTTGTTTCAATAAACAAAGTGTGTTTTTTTCTTTTGAAATTTTCCGTCCACAATTTTTATCCGAAATGCGTAATAAAGTAATAATAACGTCATTAATCCGTCACAATTTGAAAAGTGTTTATTATCCAAAAATTATGTTAATCCTTTATAGCTATATAAGTCAATTAAACAAAATTACGTGAAAGAGTTGTGGTTACTGCACTCCAATTTAAATTTTGTTAAATCAACAAAATTTTGTTGTAATTACAAATTGTAAATACAAGACGTTAGTAAGACTCATGTAAAATTGAGGAAATTTTGTTAAAATTTTATAATAGTATTTACAATACTTTTTTTTGTCTGGTCAACAAAACCGATTTTTTACTCTAACAAAAAAATTCGCTTAAAACAACCAAAATATCTTCAACAAAATATGTTTTGCAGTTTTAATCAATTCCTTTTTCTGGGAGCAGATGTCTCAGACGCTCCGGTGTTAACGCGATGTTTTATTGCTCCATTGTGGATAGAAAATCTCTAGCATATCTCGTGCAATTCGGACTTAAAGCAGCCTATAGAGGCAGGTTATAGTTCGTAGCTTTCGGTACTGGAAAATTGTATTTTTAATGTCCCTTTAATAAATGATAATGTGCCACTGCATAGGATTTTCCTGAAGGGAGAAGTTAGATCTATACTCCACCAGATGGCGTATTCGAGAGCTTGAACTGCCAAATGTTTAAATGCAAAGAGGCGTGATTAAAGAGATGAGTACGCGCAGAAATCCTTACACTGCGTTTTATTATATTTAGATAATAGCTGAGAGAACGACTGATAATAAGAATGTTTACTTTCATCTAGTAGTTTAAAGCCATGCGCAAGCAACTCAGAAATGTTTTAGAGGAAAAAAGAAGATTATTGCTTCACTTTACTTTTGTACAGATTGTTCCAGACCTATATAATACATATGCTGCCATCTACTAAGTAAATAGGGGCAAATTTATATATATGAGACTCAAATACTGGGAACATCATAAAAAAAGTGCCCTGACTCTTTTATTTCATAGAATATGAATACAATTGAATCGCTAAATATTTCTATTTAATGGATTTAAATATATGTATATATATATAAACATACATAATATAATATCAGAGAAATTTCTTTTCAATGTGTGTGATAGGGGAAATAGTGAGGGAATGACATTCGAATAAAGAAATATATATTTAAAATATTATATTTCAATTTTAATAAGAAAATAATTGCAGATTGTATAGCTAATTGATTAACATTAATAGTTTGCATTTATATTTCTCTTTTTTTATTTAATAAATATGTCTTCAAAACCCCTGGTACATAAAATTGCCACTTTTCAGAAAATAACTCATATCCATAAATAAAAATATATGTTCATCACGAAGCACTTTCCAGTTTTGCTTTAAATTATTTTTAAGGTATGAAGTGATTGAGAAAAATATCGATTATGACAGGAAATGACAAGTTAAATAAATCATAAAGCTTTTGAGACAAAGAGGATAGAAAAAACATTTTACGGTACATATAGCAAAGTAAATAATGAATGTATTATAGCAAAAATAGTGTAAATCATATTCTCAAAGAAAAACACTTTTTTCTTTGTCTACTGGAACGATAATTAGTACATGGCTGTCAAACTCCATTCAGCCCTTTCTCTTTAGAAATTTCTAGCAATTTCTTTGAAACACCTCATTGACATTTCAGTTCAATCAGCATTTTTTTACAAATTAATTCCTTATAGCTGTTAAGACTAGTATAATAATAAAAAGCTAATCTATTATTCGCAATTTTTTTTGGATATAATATGATATCCTTGTCATAATATCAATAATGCATTAAAATCAATTGGAAAATCCTTAGTAATAAAATCCTGAGTAGTAATACTTAGTAATTTTAGAAAAGAAATTATTCGGTTTATTTTAAAATCACTTAGAAAAGAGTCGGATAATATCAAGCTTTGCGTTACTCACGTACCTGCAGTTTTTTTAAAATTCAAATTGTATAAAATATAGATTCGCATCTACTTTATACTGAAAGAAATATAGCATATTTGTAGGATTTAAATATAATTTATTTTCAATATGAAGTACGTTATTAGCAATTAACTGACCCTGTGGTTAAACATTATTAAAAAATACACATTATGAAAATTCACGATCACGTGCACAAAGTCAGGAGATTTTTAAAATTAAAAAAGAGCCAGTCAATTATTATTTATCACTCATGAAAAAACTGCCTATGAAATGTCTATAAAATGACAATTAGGCTTAGTTGGACTATTCGAAAGAAGATATATTATATGTTTTAAGTGAAAAATGTAATATATTTGAAGAAGCTACTAACGAAAAGTTCTAAAATATTCTTTATGAAATTACAATAAAGTTTACGTGATGATATTTCAAGATTTATTCTTTCAAATAATCCATTGAATTATTCTTTTTTTGTATTAACTTCTTACACATTTATATATAAATGTATGTGTCTGTGTCTGTGTAACTTGGCACTTTCCAGTTATGTGTTAAAGTATCTTTAGGTGAGAAATGAAAGATGAAAATATCGACTATCAAGGGGAATGACAAGCAAAATAAATCACAAAGATTTTGAGACAAAGTAGAAGAAAATGTTTTCACGATGGATTTACTGTCATAAATATTGAATGCATTATGGCAGAAATAATGTTCATCATACTTTTATAGAAAAAATATTTTTTCTTTTCATTTCTAATGAAAGATAATCAATATAGTTTACAGATATGTTTCTATTTAGAAATTTCTAGTAATTTCTTTTGAAATATTTCAAAGGAAATTCGTTTTAACGATTTTTGTGCAGAAAAAAAAATTCCCTACAGCTGCTAGGACTAGTATAATAATGCTTAAAATACAACATATTGTTCACTATATTTCTTCGCATATCATGTATTATCATATCATTAAAAATTCCTTACATTGAAAAAAATTCATTAATTCATAGCTATAAGTAGCGTAATTTTCAAAAACAAAATAAAAATTTTTTTTTTTTTTTTTTTTTTTTTTTTTTTTTTTTTTTTAACGCTAAAAAAAAATAATCTGATGATATTACATGATATTACATTTTACGTTACTTTCCTAAGTGTATTTTCTATGATATATAAATTATGCAATCCCAATAACTAGATGCTTAAAGGAGCATAACACATACGAGTGCAAATCTAAAAATAAGTTACACTTTCAAATTATGGCCATTTCTTAATCCGCATATACCTAACCAACACAAAAATGACAACATAAAATGGAAGTTCACTGGTCCATATAGCACCCAAGAGACTGTAAACATTTCTCGGAATGGAGAACCAACTTTTCGATTCTGGATGCCTAGAAGTATTTTCCAGCGCTATGTAACCAATCGGAGACAGCTGCTTTCACCTCTTGTCGTAATGGAATCGTCGTCCCCTGAAATCCTTTTTTAGATTATCAAAAACATGAAAACTGCATGGCGATAAGTATGTATGGATGTTGCGGGCATGCCTTCGCGATATTCGTCCGTGATTCAGTGCTTCTGGCTTCAAATTGCTGACATCACTTTACAATACACCGAAAAATTGCCCACTCAATATATACAACAGTGATTTGATGATGAATGTATCTGCAATTAAACCGTTTAGTCCATAGGAATCTGTCATTGCACGCAACATCAATTTAGAGTGAACATCCAGTTAACACGTCATTGATCCTAGCCCGCTCTGCACACGCAATATGACGGAAACTACACCAACCTTCCTATCGGACGTATCATCTGTTACTGCTTCTTCCTCTACATTGTCGAAGGTCACGACACACAGCGCACTCTCACGGCGGGTTAGTGTATCTTATTTTTTAATTTGCCCTCGTATATATATATATATATATATATATATATATATATATATATATATACAGTGCTCAGCAAAAGTTTAGACAATGATCGATTACGCTTCTATTTTCAGAAGTATGTACCGAATGTTTGTAATTCCTCTGTCATATATTACTTGTGACTTATCCTTTATTCACACACAATAAATTTTGATATTTACCTTTTACATAAAATATAATGAAAAAAAATTAACATTGTGGCAAAAGTATAGACAATTTGTGTATTTGCAGAAAAATAACTACAAATTAAAATCGAGTTGCACCCGCAAAGCTTGCAGTTAGTGCAAGAATGTGACTTTTCATCGAAAACTCTAAATGCTGCGTCACTTGGGGGGGGTCTATTTCGTACCAAACATGTTCAACAGCAGCTCGAACCTCTTTAAAAGAAAATTGTAGCAAAAGCTTGCATAAACATTACTACATATGATGTTACAAAAGTTTTCGATTGGGTCCGGATCAGAACTGCACGCCGGCCAGTTGAGATTAATAGTATTTTCAGAGTTTCTTCTTTTGTATGCAACATGAATAGATGCTAAAATCCATACTTTAGATCAGCAAAAGTTCCGCAAATGAGATCCAAATGACATGAAAAATTAATCTCCAACGTATATACGTAGTCTTGTGTTGCTTGGCAAGCCATGAATAACTCCACAGATACGCGAGCATTAAAGCTAAGTGAGGACCAAATTATTTAAAAGTCTCCTTCTTTTTGTCGACTTAATAAGGTCCCAGGATCTTTACCTTAAGTCATTCCAATAGTATGCCCACTTGTTAGGACCATTCAAATTCCACTTTTTTTTCGTTACTGAATATCATAGTGTACCATTTGGGTCCATATGACGTACGTTTGCAAGTTAATTGAATTCTCGCCAATTTATAGCGATATTTTAAAGCGGATTGTTTTATCATTTTCATGTAAATTGATTTACCTGTATCTTTAATTCATCTACGAATCATTTCCGTCGTCACAGAAAGTTCTGACTTACTTTTAATGTGATTAGCAATCATTACTTGTGTAAATGTCAGTTTCTGGATCCTTTTGTCATCTCATTTTCTCGTCACACAAGATCTTCCAGATTCTGTTTTGTTTTGAAGGAGTCATCCCTAGACTATACTTCATAGACAGACCACTTTGGACGATTCAGTGCTGGTGAAATTTCTGCAACAGTCTTCCCTTTCCATTTCAGCTTTCCTACTTCAATTACTTCACCTAATTGAATATTTTTAGCTCGCGGCATCTTCACTAACTGATGCTATATCAAGGTATAATTAAATACTTAAGACATGTGACATCATAACTTGAAAATTTGCATTTTTCCATGTACAGTTGGCAAAAAATCAAAAAAGTGCCTAAACTTTTTGCAATATGCAAATTTTACTTTTTTCAGTTAAATTAACGATTATCTTATATTAACCATTATTTTTGTTCTACATTATATAAAATATATTTGAAAATAAGTATAGGCATTTTTATAACTAACGTGTTCGTATTTTTTATTTAAAGGTCAAAAGACACCAGTGTCTAAACTTTTGCTGACCACTGTATCACAAAGTTTCAATTACAGCGAATAATTTTTAATGCTACCTCCCATCACTTTTTTGAAAACAAAAATCTTTCATATACTTTTTCAGAATATTTGTAAGAGAAATATATTACGAAATGTATCTTTTTATAAAAATGGTGTGGATAGAATATAAAATTTAATAGAATATATATTTGCTTGTAATGAAACCTTTTCGATACCCCATGGATATATATATATATGTGTGTGTGTGTAATTAAGCTAAGATGTGAAAGAAAAAACATGGACTAAGACAAGGAATGGCATGTAAAATAAATCATAAAGCTTTTGAGATGTTGTTACGGTAAATTTAGCGATGTAAATATTAAATACATTATTGCAAAAAAAGTGTGCATCATACTTTGATAGGAAATTTTTTCTCTAGTGGAAAGATTATTTTTATATCTGTCAAGGCTCAATTCTTGCATTTATATTTAGAAAAGTTTAGTCATTTCATTTGAAAAATTTTGAAGGAAAAGGCGGTACAACTTACATTCTAAAAAAAGCTAATATCTATATATGTTAGAACTTATATATTAATGTTTAAAATATAATGTAGTGTTGACAATAATTTCTCAGGTATCATATCATACAATTGTCATATCATCAATAACTACGTGCAGTAAAAAAATGACAAATTCTTTTTCATAACAAGCGTAATTTTACAAAAAGAAAACTTATTTTAGAATGCTCGAAAAACAATGCGTTATGCGTTACTCAAATACTCTATAAAAAATATCCATTAAATTTACTGTAAAAACTGCTGGCAGCAATGTTGCCAGCAGTTTTTTTTTACAGTGTATATGCAATTGCTTTAAAATTTTGATTGTTTAATAATAACTACCATACAGTATATCTACTATCAATGGTAACCTATGTCTGTCTTCGAAACCGTTATTCATAGACTAATAGTTTTAATTGCAAAAATATTTTTAATGCAAAAAAATTAACTAATAGCTTTTTTGATCAATAAAAACATTTTTTAAAAACATTTTCATTTTAACATTTTTATATTATCGCCGATTCTGTAATTGTAATTTAGTAAATATTTCCTATTGTACTACCGAGTGAGACAAAAAGAAGTCCCATTTATCTAATGCAAAAATTGACCGAGTTTTGAAACTCTGAAATTCAATACTTATGTCATTTGGCTGCAAATGAACACAAAAGATTTGTGCATTTTTAGAGATATTGCACACAAAATGTTTAAATTTTTTGAAGGCTTGATTTTGCGTTTACAATTCTGAATTGCATCCAAAGGTATTTTAGAAATTTCAAGTAAATCAGTGAACATGTAATGTGGAATTAGATATTAATACACTCCATGTGATAGCATTTAATTTAAATTTTCCAAAATCAGATTGTACAACTAAATTTTTCCCTGTTATACATTTGTTTCATTTATGACTGATAATTAAATGAGCTAATATTATGAAATTACAGGATGTGAAAAAATATCATTAATTAATATCTATTATTATATAATATTATTATGATATCTAATATTTGTATGCGAATTCTAAAGTAACTTATTGACCTTGCGATATCTGAATGTAAATTAATAAAGTCTCTGTGATAGAGTTTAGTATAAAATTTTTTAAATCTTCATTAAGAATAATTTTTCGGAGTTTCAATACTGATAAATTCAAAATTTAATATTATGATGTTGTTGGATACGAAAGAGATTATTAATTATTATCCATAATTATGTAATTAATATCCATAATTATGTATTAATATCTATAATTAGTATTAATAATATGCATTAATACACTGCCTGTGATGGTCTTCAATGCATATTTTCCGAAATCAGATTGTACAACTAAATATTCCCATGTTATACATATTTTTCATCTAAGACTGATAATGGAAAAAACTAATACTATGAGGTTATCAGATAACAAAGATATTATTATTTAGTTTCTATTCCGTCTTTTTCTATTTCAGTAGTTACAAATAATTTGTGGGTCTTGCGATATTTAATTATAAATGATATCTTGCGATATCTAAACATAAAGTAATAAAGTCTCTGGGATGGAGTTTGTTATAAATTTTTGCGATTCTTCATTAAGAGTCGTTGAATAAAATTTTTCGGATTTTCAAAACTGATAAATAAAAAAACCTTATATTTTGAGAATATTGGATACAAATGAGATTATTTATTAGTATCCACAATTTCTGAAATTAATATCCATAATTATGTATTAATATTATCCATTTAATACACTACCTGTGATGGAATTTAATAAAAATTTTCCGAAATCAGATTGTACAACTAAATAATTCCATGTTATATATTTGATTCATCTATGACTGATAATTAGTAAAGCTAATACTATCAGGTTGTCGCACAAGAAAGATATTATTAATTACGGTATTTACTCGTGTATACTGCGCAACCCGTACTTAACAAGAAAAAAAATGGCAAATTTTTATAATCTCGTATATAACGCACACCGTAAATTTGATATGCAAATGAATAAATGACTAAATGAATTTTAGTAAAGAAAGTTGAAACAAACATTACATTAGGCCAAAAACAAGGCAAAAATACATTTTTAGACTTTGGGTCAGGTGTGAATGACGGGTAGTAGAAGTAAATGACGGCAGTGAGAATTGCTAATTAGCGTTTATTTAATGTTAATGTATAGAAAAGTTCAAGGAGTGAAATAAAGATGCAGTGATACTTTAATTAAGCAAGATTTTCCGAGTGATTATGGCTTCTTTGAATACATTTCTTGATCCATACGTATATCGTGGATTACATCCAGCAGTAAAAAATCATACCGTGTATAACGCGCACCTTGGAGTTTTGCCCTATTTTTTTAATAAAAAGTGAGCTTTATACACGAGTAAATACCGTAATATCCATTCCGTCATTCTCTATTTCAGAAGCTACAAGTAATTCGTTGGTCTTGCGATATTCAATTGTAAATGATATACTCTCTCTCATAGATTTTGTTATAAATTATTAGAGACCATCATTAAGTCTCGTTCAATAAGATTTTTCAATTTTTTAATAGGATTTTAAATAAAGCAGAATACATAAATAATATCGGGTATAATTACCTTTTTTTATTAGTTTTTGCATATTAATGGTACAGTGTTTCTTGGAATTTGTCAAAAAGTTGAATTTCTTTTTTATTCTTTAGTTTTTTTAAATATTAAATTAAAGCGCATTTAATTATGAACATTTTGAAAGTTCATTTTCATCTATATGGCAATTATATAGCGAGATATTGTTAATTATGTTAATAATCCTTATGCAATTACGGAGAAATGATAAATTTAAAAGCTTTTTCTCTTTGTTTATTTGTATGCTCAGGCTTTTTAACACCTTCCCAACAAATTCGAAAAGTGTTTATGATTTCGATTTGTCTGTCCGTCTGTCCGCGCACTAAATTTTGTAAATATACTTGGATTACTATGAAATTCTTGGAACTTATTTAAGTTTATTTTAAAACGAACTATATTCCAAATAAAGTTTCTAGTATGATTTGTTTATTTGCAATGACAGTCAAAAGTTTTTCGTTACATTACTGCCAATTGAGAAAAATCCTTTAAAATGAGTTGTAAAGATGTTACACCATATCAAACATATTAAAATTTATATGCATTTACGAAGTGCACTAAAATGTGCTGTAAAATGAATAGTAAATATTCATTACAACATTCAATACATTATTCATTAGATGAGTTAAACATTCGAACCATATTTTCAAAATTAAACAAAATTGTGGAAAAGGTGTTATATAAAGTTATATAGTGTATAAAGTATATGTAATGTAGTTTATGTGTTATACTATGTTATATAATTTCTATAAAACATAAAAAAATCTTTGGTGTTGTGAGGAATGTATACATTTAATACAATTATGCAATATTCTTAAAATAATTTTAAAAAATGCAATTGAGGCTCAATTTGTATCTAATGTTTCAAACTAGAATTCGAAAAGTTCCATAATTTTGAATTATGTATCTATGTATTGAAGGAGATTTCTGTAATGAAAATTAAACATAAAGAATTCTGAGAACCTCATTACACATCTAGTATCACAAGTATTACGACTGATAACCATGCCCTTTGAATCTTTTCCAGTATAATCATATAAAAAAATCAACATCTTTCAAGACGGATGATTGATATACCACTATGATGTTGTTGAAAAGATAAGCCATTACTAATAATTACATATTTTTTTAATATTTCAGATATTTCAAGTATATTTTTTACGATATGGCATTATAATTTCCGTATTATAAATTAATACTCTCCCTTGTGATAGTACTTAATTTTGGTACTACTAAAACTCATTTCGACCAAAACTAGTCATTTTGCAGTGTTTCATTTTTCCATATAGTATATGTGTGCTAAAGGCATTTTCTAGGAATTATCTTATAATGGTCTCTTTAATATTTTTTGTACATAGTAAGTTTTCCACAGTTGAATATTTTCGTTTATTTATAAAAAATTGCAAATAAGGTTCCATTGACTCTATCTTAAGAAGTCACGGAATGAGTTTTTATCATTTATTATGTTTAAAGTGAAAAAAAATTGAATTTTTTGTGTTTTATCAAATGTAGATGACTAGATGCCGCTGTGGTTACAACTTTACTGTACAATTGAGTGTAGACTTCTCCCTCACTTTTTAGGTGCGTTCGTAATTATGTAAATAAGTAGCACCTATTGTTGTCGCTCAGTCCGTCCATCTGTCCGTCCGTCTGTCTGTCCGTCTGTCTGTCTGTCCGTCTGTCCGCATATAACAACGCAAAAACTACCCAACCAAATCGTTTCAAATTTAAAATGTATAATTATTACATAATTTTGTCGAGTCATTTCAAATTTTATGAAAATTGGATAGATAGATCTATTACAGGGACAATCAAAAGGATTCTGTTACATTACGGTCAATGGGGAAAATGTTTCAAATGCATTTTATCGTTTGAAATTTAAAACGTATAATTATTACGTAATTTTGTCGAGTCATTTCAAATGTTATGAAAATCGGATGCATAGATCAATTACAGGTTCAATCAAAAGCATTCCGTTACATGACGATCAATGGGGAAAAGTTTCAAATGCATTTTAATGGTGTTACACTCATTTGAACATAATAGAATCAACATGAATCTATGAAGTATGTACTAAAATATACATTCTGTGCAATATGTGATGCAAAGAATATTTATTATTAAATTACAGGGCCACAGAAATGTATTCCACTAAATAATGTTATACGGGGAAACATTGTTTAGGGCGTGTTTTAATTATATTAAACTACTTCACATTTTATGAATAAGAAATACGTTAATGAAGTATAATAAAAATTACTCCCTGCATATTTACAGGACACACAAAGATTTTGACCACTATACTGTATCCAAAGTACGCTCTACTATATCAGTAAGATCTGAATATTTTAAAACTTCGTTATCGTACGAACGCACCTCATTTGCTACGCTTCACGTGCAATTTCCAACTTGTTTAATTGTTGTTCTTGTGTTTCATTCGCTTTTCCAACAAAACGAATCGTCGCGTTGTATATCCAATATAATTACATACTGGGGCAAAATGAGGGCATAATAGGGTTTCTCTTTTTTAAATTTTAACCATTTACATAACATTTTGATATTAGTATTGCAACAATTAATGCTAATTCTTTTCCGAAATGAGATTGAACACTTGAATCATACATTTTATTAATTTGCTTAATCTAAGATTGATAATTATAAAAGCTAATACTATCAGATTGTAGAATGTGAAAGAAATTATTAATTACTACCCATTGCGGTCTTTTAATAGATCAGAAGTTTCAAATAAGCCGTTGGTCTTGCGATATTGAAATGTAAAATAGCAGAATATCTGAGATAAATTTTGCTATAAATTCTTTAAAATCTTCATTATGAGACAACGAAAAAGGTTTTCAAGAATTTCAATGAAATTTTAATTATAGTACACCGTAAAAAAAAGGGTCGATCTACTAAAAAATTTTAGTGATTCTTGTAATTACTAAAAAATTTTTAGTAATCTTACTCGGTTACAAGGAATCTGTACGAATTACTAGAAAAAAGCTAGCAACGAATTGAGTTAATAGTTTTACATTTTTAATAGCTATTACTAAAACTCACTTGGTGTGGCCGTGATAGCGTAGTGGTCATAGCACTGAACTCCCGGCTGAAAGTACCCGGGTTCGATGCTGGAAGGCACCAAATATGCACCGAATGTATGCAATGTAAGTACTTGTTAAGTAAAGGGATTATGAAAATCCTGTCGTAGCAGTTACCATGGGTAATGATCTCTGGACTTTCCCTCTCCTTTAGAAACATGTCAAAATAGAGCAGGTAGCAATGTTTGGTGCTGCCATCTATTGTGGTTTTGCCGAAAATCTTCCGCTTCAGAAGTCTAAATATAATTTTTAATTAACTAAAAATAATTTTGGAGCTATTACTAAAATTTGCTTGGTGGCTCATACTAAAAAGCTTTAAGTTAGTTATACAAAAAATTCTTTTGTTCAGTTTACAAAAGAAATGTTTGTTTCACTTGCAAAATAAAATGCTTGTAATGGTTACTAAAAAATTCTGTGGAATACAAATTTACTAAAAAATTTTTAGTATCCTCTTGATTTTTTTTTTTTACAGTGTAGAATTCAAACTATCGGATATAATTTTCCCCTTTATTTTTTTCTCTTGTGTTTATCTGTGTGTCACGAAGTACTTTGCAGTTTTGTATAAAGTATTTTTAAGTGAGAAATGATTGAGAGAAATATCGACTATGACAGGAAACGACAAAGAAAATAAATCATAAAGCTTTTGAAACAATGACAAAGAAAAAAAAATTCACGATGGGCTTAGAAAAGTAAGTTTTTAATATATTATGGCAGAAATATTGTATATCACACTTTCAAAGTAAAGGTATTTTCTATTTGTCCGCGGTGATCAATATGGCTGTCGAGCTCCATTATTTAATTCTCTTTAGACATTACTACAGTAAAACCTCCAAATAATGGACACTCCGAATAAGGGACACCTCTATTTAAGGGACAGAAGTTGCGGTCCCAGAGATGTCCCTTATTTGGAGTTTTCACTCAGAAAGAAAATCCGGATAAGAGACACCTCTATTTAAGGGACAAAAGTTGCGGTCCCATAGGTGTCCCTTATTTGGAGGTTTCACTGTAGCAATTTCATTTTAAAGATTTCAAAAAAATATATTTATTCATCCTGCTTTTTTTAACACTTTCCAACAGTGTTGAAAAGTGTTTATGCATTCGTTTTGTCTGGTTGGATGATTTTCTGGCCAACTTTCCACGCTCTAACTCTCGTAAATGTACTCGGATTGCCATGAAAGTTTTGGACGTTATTGACGTTTACCCTAGCACGAACCATATTGAAAATGAAGTTTCTACCATGATTAGTTTATTTACACGGACAGTCAAAAATTTTCCGTTACATTACGGCCTATGGGGAAAAATCGTTTCAAATGAGTTTTACAGATGTTACACCATATTACATCAAACATATTCAAATTGATATGCATCAACAATTTGCACTAAAATATGTATTTTGTGAAATATGCAGTGAAAAAAATAGTTATTATTCACTTACAGAGTCACAGCAAAGTATTGCATTACATAATAATAAAGTGAGAAATTGTTTGCGAAATATTTTAATTATGATAAACAATTTCATGTGTAATCAAATTGATATACGTCACTAAGGCTTAATATGAGTTATTTCACGCATAATACGAAGTACATAGATTTACAGGGACACACAAAATATTTCAAACAGTGTATTCTATCCAAAGTACTGTATATTATTGATGCTGTCTGTTGGATGTATGAAATGCATTTTCAATTATGATGTGCGCTTTTAAGTTTCACTAAGTATATGTACATTATATGCTGCGTATATAGGCTAACACAAATCAGATAAACAAGGATATACAAAAGTGCTCGGAATGGTCAGTGAATAAAAGCGTAATTTACTTAAATGTGGTTTTTAAAGCATATTTTTACTTAAATATGGTAAAGCATATTTATATTGAAATGCAATCAGTTTTCTAAGAAGTGTTTGTAGGATATAGATAAAATGATATACAGGGTTACAAAAAGAACTGGATACAGAGTCGCCTGTGAATGGTAAATTCTGGAAATATGATTTAAGTAGTTTAAAGAGTATTTTTATATAAAGTAAATTTTAGCAAAATACAGTCATGTAATAAAGGTACTAGATAAACTACAAGGCTAAACAAAAGTATTCAAGTATGTTTCCATCTATTAGTATAAATTGCTGAAAGAAAATTTTCAATTAGATAAACGTTTCTTGTAAGACAAAATTTACTCATTATATAGCATATATATATTAACCGACATAATGAATACATGGCTGATCTAGAGTATTGGAATACATATTTGGCTATGGTAAGTAACACCTTACTTCTCTAGATAACGAAGTTTTGTTAATGATTTCAGGAAGTGTTGGAAAGTGCTTCATAATCTATGCTTAAGGCATGATTTTTCTTATTTGTTTAAATAATATAACTGTTACTACTATTATAATAAAGATTAAAAAATATACCATTCACAATATTTTTTTCACCGTCATTATAAATAAAATCATTCAAAAAAAATTTTTTGATTATTAAATTTGACATTAAATGTTGGGATTTTTAAGACAATTTTCAATCAGAATGTTGTATTCTATATAATCACAGGAATCGATATACATGTATATACAGGTACACATATGCATATGTGCAATCAATGCATGCGTGTCACGAAGGTCTATCCAGTTATTCGTTTAAATGTGTTTAAGGTAAGAAATAATAGAGAAAAATATCGTTTATGACAGAGAATGACAAAGGAAATAAACAATAAAGCTTTAGGGACAAAGAAAAATGTTTTCAGGGTGGATTTATCAGTGTAAATATTAAATGCATTATAGTGGAAGTACTGTACATCATACTTTGAAAGTAAAAGGAATTTTCTTTTTGTCAGAAAAAAGATAATCAATATGTCTGGCAAGCTTTATTTTTCAATTCTCTTTAGAAATTTCTTGTCATTTCATCTGCAAGATTTTAAATTAAAAAATTTTCAATCTTCTGAGTTATTTTTTTAATAATTAAACTTGATCTATTAATACAAGTAAAATAATTCTTAAAATATAACGTAATGTTGACAATATTTTTTTACTGCAATTACATAAGAAAACCGTTGAAAAATATTTTTCTATTGCATCAAGCAACCCTTTCCAGTTATTTGTTAAAGAAGGGGAGAGGGGGGGACTTTTGAACCAATACTTAAAAAATCAATACATTTCTTATTTGAATTACATGTTTTGCGTTTTAAGTATTATATAATAAAAACAATGCATTTCTTCATCATACGAACCAGAATATGTCCAGAATTCATCATATGAACTAGTTTTCCATGTAAATTAAAAAAATTGTAAGGATTTAAAAAGCTGAAAGCTTTCTTTCAAACCTGCCGCATGTAAGCGTACCTTTGAACAAATATACCTTTGAACAAATGGATAAAATATGAAAATATTGAGAGTTTTCATAAAAAACTGCATATGTTTCAGAAATATAGAGGTAATATGAATAAAATGAAATAATTATATTTTATTGAAATTAAGAATTTTTCTATTATTTAATTAAACTTAAATCCATGAAAGTAATGTCAAAAGTCACTATTAAAACAACACAGAGTGTCCCTCCAGCTGGTTGTGAAAAATTTTTAACAATATCCTTGAAATACACCAATATGCTATCCGATGCTTCTGAAAAATTAAAAATTTTCCATTGACTCTTTTTATGAAAAAAAACTGACTTAAATTCCACTTTATCTAGTACGAAAACCAAAAATAATGTTTGGGAAAGAGTAAATGAAAGAGTATAGGCTTTGTTAGATAAACTTGCTAAATCATGAATCATTATTGTGTATCCGTATCCGGGATTTGCAATTATCAAAGAAATGAATGCCATCATCAATTTAGATTTGAAACTTCTCATCGCTGATAAATCCAGAGATTGTAGTACATGTGTGCAGTCAGGAGGGATTGTTAACAGTTTAAATCCACGTTTTTCGATATTCTTAATTAACTTCTTTTCACAATGAAAAAATTCCAAAAATAATAATATTTAGGTACATCGACAACTTTTTAATTCATAGTTTTAGATGTTCAATAACGCCCCAGCTTTCTTGTTCAATGGTGCCCCATCACGTGGAGATCAACATTACAACTGTTTACTCAATTGGGCTGAAGAATTTGAATAAAACAAAGCTTATGAACTAAAGATTACACCTTTATTTAAGTATTTAACAAAAAATCAAAATTTTAGAGATAAAAGATTGTCAATAAAAAACTTACAACTTTATTTTCTTAAGTTTGGATTAAAGGGGAAGAAAAATACATATCTTGCTTAGACAGTATTATGCATACAAAATGGTGCAGCTTTGTATACATTTTGTACTGAAGCAGCAGTAATGTATTGCCATAAACATTTAAAAAAAATAATTTGTTTGTTCCCCCAGTTCAAACGTTCCCTCCTCTCCCCTACTTTAAAAGGTAAGACATTTTATAAGAAATATCGAATAACATAAGGAGTGACAACCAAATTAAATCATATAACGTTTAAGACAAAGAAATAAAAATGTTTTCGTGGTGAATTTAGAAAAGTAAATATTGAATGTATTACCGCGGAAATAATGTACACAATACTTTCAACATAAAAGGATTTTATCTTTGTCTGAATAAAAGATGATCAATATCCCTGTCAATCGCCAGTCTTCAATTATCTTATAATTAGATTTGAAACATTTTATAGGAAAAGCAGTTCATTCTGTATAATTTCTTTTAATAATAAATCTAGATATGTTAATATCAGTACAAAGTTGTTTAAAATATAATATACAGTATTTCACTGACATTGAGTAATAAAACCATTCAAAAATATTTTTCGATTATAAATGTACCACAATATTCAAACAAAATGTTGCGTTCTCTTTAATCTCAGAATGTGATATATATATATATGCATAATATATGTAGTACATATATATAGTATATATATATATATATATATATATATATACATATATATATATATATTATATGTATATATTACATTTTGTGATTAACAGGACTCAACATTCTGTATGAATATTGTGGTGCATTGATTAATATATAAATACAGTAAAACCTTTAAATAACGGACACCTCAGGAACGTAGAAATTGTCGCTATTGGGAAAACCTCAGATATTCAAAAATCACAATGAAATGCTTAATATTGTATTAATTTACTTTTATATGTCCTAAAACGTCTATTATATAATTAAACAGAAATTAAAATTATTTTTAATGAATAAAATTGAAATAAAATTGTGCTCATTTTTATCCACTGTTTATTATATTCTCGCGAAAAAAAATCTGTTACAAAAGTTTACTTTTTCTTGCGATTACATGTAATTTGTTTTTCTATGTCACATTTTTCGACATTGTAGAGTTCTGGGTGGGAGGGAAGTACAGCACTTTTTGACCTTTAAAAGCACAAAATCTCAAAATATTCTTGGATGACATTTCAATGCACTGGGAGATATTCCTCCCGGGCAATCCCCTGAAATTAGCACTGAACGCATGGGGGGGGGAGGTTCCCCTACTCTTTATCTACATTTATCTGTGATCATAAAATTCGTGACACATTGTCCTGATAAATTTTGAGGCTTTTTGACTATTTTTTTCTTTTTTTTCTCTTTAAAAATACTTTTTCATCCTTTATCGCGGAATAAAGTGTCCGCTATCCGGAATGTCCGTTATTCAGAGGTTAAACATAAAAAAAATAGGTTTTGGGAGTGGTAATTGAAAAACTGTCCGTTAAATAGAAGTGTCTGCTATTCGGGAGTGTCCGTTGTGGATGTTTTATTGTATACACACACACACACCTATATATATATATATATATATATATATACACATATAATGTGTGTGTGTCACGAAAAACTTTAAATTTTTCTTTTAATGTATTTTTAAAGTAAGAAATGATAGCAAAATACACCCAGTGTGACATTGAAAGGCACAGAAAAATAGCACAGAAAAAAGGCACAGAATTATAAAGCTTTTGAAACAAAGGCGAAGAAAAAACTGTTTTCACTTTGAATTTGAAAAAGTAAATATTGAAAGTATTATGGCTAAAATAGTGCATATCATTCTTTTAAAGTAAAATCATTTTATCTTTCTTTAAAGCAAAGACAATCAATATGTCTCTAACAGCTTCATTCTGAATTCTTTTTGAGGAATTTCTAGAAATTTCATTTGAAAAATTTTAAAAGGAAAATTATTCAACCTGTATATTTCAAATAATGAAACTAGAGCTGTTACTACTAATATAATATTTCTACTAATATAATAAGACTTAGAAATATGTACTGTAGAAATTTTTTTCCACCTACATTACGAGATAAAATCAATTTTCGATCATTATATTTGACGATAATTATATAATTTTATTATTTCAACACAAACAGACTGTATATATATATACCGGGTGTCCCAAAAATGACTGATGGATTTTAAAATTCAATAACTTGCAAACGGTGACAGCTATTAAAAAATTTTTTGCAGGAGGGCTATGTATGATGTCAGGAGTTTGTTTACCGCAATTCTTGATTTTAGTTCGAATTTCAAACAACAGATGGCGCTGATGGCGGTTAGCGGCCAGTCGATGCCGAGACTTACTTCATTCAGCTTTGACGCAAAAGAAGGAGATTAAGGCTATGGAGTACGTCTCGTTCTACAGTACAGTCTTGCTCTCAGTTCCCGATTCTGGACTCATTCGATAGAATTTCAATGGAATGCGTTGTTGCCATGGAAATAACAGATTGTTCGATAGTGGAATACAGCGTTTAGAAGTGGGCATAAATTTCGCAAGCAGTATTTGAGTTTGCAGAAGATTTTCGTTTAGGAAGATTTATTTTCCCGGATTAAATTACTTTTTTATGGCATGATTTAAAGAATATTTTATGCATCATATTTTAAAACTAGATAAAGAGATATTTTCAATTTGATGATTTTTCTTATATTCTTAAGAAAATTTAGATCTGTTAAGAAAATTCGACAGTAGATTTTTATGAATGTTCAAAAAATAATCATGAAAACTGTTGATAATACATTATTGTGTAAAATAACTACCAAAAACAAATATTATAAGTTGCCTTGTTTAGCCATTTTTAATAGGATTAATCTATCGTTGCATTAAAATAGAAAAAAATAAAATAAATGTGAGTTAATTAAAATTTATTTTCTCGGATTAAATTACTTTGTATGGCATGATTTAAGGAATATTTTAGGCACCGTATTTTAAAACTACACTATTAAAAATTTGAAACCTTTGCTGCATCGTCACTCCTCCACTTTTGTAGAAAGAGATTACTTCACTGTATTATTGAGCATTCTCATTGGTCAAAATAGAGATATTCTATAATAGCAGTGGAGTGACGATGCAGCAAAAGTTTCCAATTTTTAGCAGTTGTAGGTGAAGTTATCTTCCTACAATCTTGCTCTTACACTATAAAAATCTGCTGCATTTTGTTGTATACACTGATAAAAATCTGCTGCATTTTGCTGCAACGAACTCCACCGTTTGTATATAATATCTCTATTCCAACCAATGAGAAAGCTCCATTTCACGGCCAAGTAACCGTTTTCTATACAAGAAGGGGAGTGCGTTGCAGCAAAATGCAGCAGATTTTTATCAGTGTATGCACACCGCTTGTATAGAAACGGTTACTTGATTGTATTATGAAGCATTGTTATTGGTCGGAAAAGAGATATTATATACAAGCGTATAAAGCAAAATGCAGCAGATTTTTAACACTGTGCACTGTAAAGAATTTTACCCTTTTGCTGCATCGTCACTCCCCCGCTTTTATAGAATATCTCTCTTTTGACTTATGAGAATGCTCCATGATAGACTGAAGTAATCGTTTTCTGTAAAAACGGTGGAGTGACGATGCAGGATAAAGGTCAAATTTTTTACAGTGTGGGGCCCGATTCTGAACTCATTCGATATGATTTCAATGGAATGTGTTGTTGTCATGGAATTAACAAATTCTTCCATAGAAAAACACAATATTCAAAATTGAGCATGTATATAACAATCTAAATCGATCTAAAATTTCTTAGAATATAATAAAAGTTATCAAATTAAAGAAATATCTTTATCAAGTTTTAAAATATGATGCATAACATATTATTTAAATCGTGCCATAAAAAGTAATTTAATACGGGAAAATAAAACTTCCTAAACGAAAATCTTCTGCAAACTCGAATACTGCTTGAGAAATTTATGCCCGCTTCTTAACGCTATGTTACACTATCGAACAATCTGTTATTTCCACACGGATAAAAATCTGCTTCATTTTGCTGCAACGCACTCCCCTTCTTGTATAGAAAATGGTTACCTGGCCGTGAAATGGATCTTTCTCATTGGTTCGAATAGAGATATTATATACAAGCGGTGGAGTGCGTCGCAGCAAAATGGAGCAGAATTTTATCAGTGCATGGAAACAACGCATTCCATTGAAATCATATCGAATGAGTTCAGAATCGGGCCCCACAGTGTTAAAAATCTGCTGCATTTTGCTTCATACGCACTCCGCCGCTTGTATATAATATCTCTTTTCCGACCAATAACAATGCTTCATAATACAATCAAGTAACCGTTTCTATACAAGCGAAGAGTGTATACAACAAAATGCAGCAGATTTTTACAGTGTAAGAGCAAGATATCTTCACCTACACTGTTTAAAATTGGAAACTTTTGCTGCATCGTCACTCCACTGCTATTATAGAATATCCCCTATTTTGACCAATGAGAATGCTCCATAATACAGTGAAGTAATCTCTTTCTATAAAAGTGGAGGAGTGACGATGCAGCAAAGGTTTCAAATTTTTAACAGTGTAGTTTTAAAATACGGTGCCTAAAATGTTCCTTAAATCATGCCATAAAAAGTAATTTAATCCGGAAAAATAAATTTTAATTAACTCACATTTATTTTATTTTTTTTTTTTTAATGCAACGATAGACTAATCCTATTGAAAAGGACTAAACAAGGCAACTTATAATATTTGTTTTTGGTAGTTATTTTACACAACAATGTACTATCAACAGTTTTCATGATTATTTTTTGAACATTCATAAAAATGAATTTTCTTAAAAGATCTAAAATTTCTTAAGAATATAACAAAAATCATCAAATTGAAAAAATCTCTTTATCTAGTTTTAAAATATGATGCACTGATAAAAATCTGCTGCATTTTGCTGCAACCCACTCCCCTTCTTGTATAGAAAACGGACACTTGGCCGTGAAATGGAGCTTTCTCATTGGTTGGAATAGAGATATTATATACAAACGGTGGAGTGCGTTGCAGCAAAATGCAGCAGATTTTTATCAGTGTGCATAAAATATTCTTTAAATCGTGCCATAAAAAAGTACACTGATAAAAATCTGCTGCATTTTGCTGCAACGCTCTCCACCGCTTGTATATAATATCTCTATTCCAACCAATGAGAAAGCTCCATTTCACGGCCAAGTAACCGTTTTCTATACAAGAAGGGGAGTGCGTTGCAGCAAAATGCAGCAGATTTTTATCAGTGTAATTTAATCCGGGAAAATAAAACTTCCTAAAAGAAAATCTTCTGCAAACTTCAATACTGCTTGCGAAATTTATGCCCACTTCTGAACGCTGTATTCCACTATCGAACAATCTGTTATTTCCATGGCAACAACGCATTCCATTGAAATCATATCGAATGAGTCCAGAATCGGGGACTGAGAGCAAGACTGTAGAACGAGACGTACTCCATAGCCTTAATCTCCTTCTTTTGTGTCAAAGCTGAATGAAATAAGTCTCGGCGTCGACTGGCCGCCAACCGCCATCAGCGCCATCTGTTGTTTGAAATTCGAACTAAAATCAAGAATTGCGGTAAAAAAACTCCTGACATTATACATAACCCTCCTGCAAAAATTTTTTAATAGCTGTCACCGTTTGCAAGTTATTGAATTTTAAAATCCATCAGTCATTTTTGGGACACCCGGTATATTATATATTTATATACGTGCATGCGTATCACGAAGATCCTTCATGTTATTTGTTAAATTTTGTTTAACTTAAGAAATAATACAGAAAAATATTGACAATGACAGGTAATGACAAGGTAAATAAATAACACTTTTCTAGCCAAAGTAGAAGAAATTTTTTTATGATGAAATTAGATATTATTAGATTAGTAATATAGAGTGAAATTAGATTAGAAATATAAATGTTGAATGTATTATGGCAGAAATTGCGCACATCATAATTTCAGTGTAAAGTAAATTTTTTTTCGAGTGCAAACAAGATAATCAATATAGCTTTCAAACTCCGTTCTTCAGTTCTGTTTAGAAATTTCTAGTAATTTCATTTGGAAAATTTCAAAGGAAGCACAGTTCAATTAGCATTATTTTTTATATAATAAAACTATTGTTGACTGTATAATAATGCTTGAAATATAATACACTGTTCACACACACACACACAAAAAATCATGATCATTACGTAATAAATTATTAATAAATTATGTAAAAAAATATTTACTGAATATTAAATTTGGCACAATTTTCATACAGAATGTTGTTTTTCATTTAATCACAGAAAACTATAGATACCGGGTGTCCAAAAAATGACTGATGGATTTAAAAATTCAATAAATTGCAAACGGTGACAGCTATTTAAAAAATTTTTGCAGGAAGGTTATGTATAACGTCAGGAGTTTTTTTACCGTAATTTTTTATTTTAGTTCGAATTTCAAACAATAGGTGGCGCTGATGGCGATTGAAGGCCAGGTGATCAGTGCTGAGTGAGTCGTTGACCTGGCCTTCAATTACCGTTAGCGCCACGTATTGTTTGAAATTTGAACTAAAATAAAAAATTACGGTAAAAAAACTCCTGACGTTATACATAACCTTCCTGCAAAAATTTTTTAAATAGCTGTCACAGTTTGCAATTTATTGAATTTTAAAATCCATCAGTCATTTTTGGGACAACCGGTACATACATACAGTTAGTATCTATATGTGACGACGCACTTTCCAGATTTCTGTTAAAATATTTTTAAGTTAAGAAATGACTTGTCTTAATTATTGTCTTATATTATGTTTATTTATTGTCTATGACAAGGAAGGACAAAGAAAGTATATCATAAAGCTGTTGAGATAAAGACAAAATAAAAAAGTTTTCACTGTGAATTTAGCAAAATAAATATTGAATGTATTACAGCGGAAATATTGTATATCATACTTTGAAGATAGAGGGATTTTCTAATTGTCTAAAAAAAAAATACTCAATATGCCTGTTAAGCACTTTTCTTGAATTCTCTTCAGATATTTCCAGTAATTTCATTTGAAAATTTTCAAAAGAAATACAGTTCCACTTGCATTATATTTTAAATAATAAAACTATAGATGTTAATATTATTATAATTATGATTGAATTATAACATTCTCTTGACAATTTCTTTTTCACAAAAAATATTTTTAGATTATTAAATTTGACAATATTTAGAAAGGTTTCTACATTTTAAGTACAATTTCCAAACACAGAATATTGAATCCTACTTAGTGACAGAAAACGATACGCAGATATATATATGGACGTGTGTGTGCGCATTTATGTCACGAAGCTCTTTCCAGTTATTTGTTAAAACATGTTTAATGTAAGAAATAATCTAGGAAAATATCATTTATGACGGGAAAGGATAAAAATATAAATCTTAAGTCTTTGAAAGACGGAAAAACAGCGTGTTCATGGTGGTTTTAGAAACTTTTTTTTCTTTTCTTTTTTTAGGAATTATGCACATTATAGTTTCAAAGAAAGATTATTTTTTTCTGCCTGCAAACATGATATTAAATATGGCTGTCAAGCTATTTTTTCAATTCTGTTTAGAAATTTCAAAGATTCATTTCAAAGATTTCAAAGGAAGTACAGTTCAACCTGCATTATGTTTTACATAATAAAACTATAGCTAACTGTATAATATTGCTCAAAATATAATACACTGTGCACACACACATACACAAAAAGTCACCATCATTACGTAATAAAGTTATTAAAAAATTATTTATTAGAATATTAGTTTACCACAATTTCCAAACAGAATGTTGCGCCCCATTTAATCACAGAAATCTATACACACACACACACACACATATATATATATATATACAGTGGAGCATCTTTTATACGACGTCGTATAAACGATAACAACGTACAATCGATTTTCGCTTCCAAAACTAGAATTAATTTTGTTTTCACTTAATTTTAATGTTTAGCGAGATGATTTGCATGAATTTGTAAATTAAACAAACCAAAATAAACAAATAACAAAAAAACGAGGGGGGGGGGAAAGTAAGCAATTTAAATATGCGTGCCTTTATTTATGTTTCACCGAAAGGTTCCTAATTTGCAGAACATCATTTCCTTTCCATTTAAAGTCAAAGATCAAAAACCCCGCGTGGCCAACTAAAAGTCGCCAGTACTGATAACAGTTAAAAGGATAGTCTATTTGCAACTTAAAACAGGTCGGGAAAGTTGACCATCCCAAGAATGACCCCTCCACCCTCCCAGTGTAATCTGTTACACATAAGCTGATTTTTCAGACTAATCGAACACCAGCCCACATTTTTATAGTGTGGAGTGCATTTAAAAACGCTCTTTGATGTCATTCATAGCTGCCAACTTTCGCTTGTTTGTAAAATATACAAGAAAAACAAACAAAAATAAACCTATACAAAATTGAAAAATCGACGTATAAACGATTTTGGGCGTCGTATAAAAGATATATTTTTACATTAATATGAATAGGAATGAATCGGGACCACATTGAAACGTCGTATAAATGTAAACGTCGTATAAGTGATCGTCGTATAAACGATGCTTTACTATATATATATATATAATGAATATCTGTATATGACGAAGCACTTTCCAGATTTGTGTTAAAGTGTTTTTATGATAAAAAATGATATAGAAAAATACCTACTATGACAAGGAAGGACAAAGAATGTAAGTCTTAAAGCTTTTGACACAATAACGGAGAAAAAGAAAGTTTTCACGGTGGATTTAGCAAAATAAATATTGAATGCATTATAGCGGAAATTGTGTACATCATACTTTCAAAGAAAAAGAATTTTCTTTTTGTCTGAAAAAAAGATAATCAATAAGCCTGTCAAGCTCTTTTCTTCAATTATGTTCAGATATTTTCAGTATTTTCATTTGAATGATTTCAAAAGAAATGCAGTTGAGTCTGCATTTTTTTAAAATAATTAAACTAGAGCTATATAAACATATAGTATAAATTTGCTTGTATTATTGTGTTCTATTGGCAATTTTTTTCCACAAAAAAGGAAATGAATTTTCTCTTTGAAAAAAAAGATAATCGATATGCCTGTCGAGCTCCTCTCTTCAATGCTGTTCAGATATATCTAGTAATTTCACTTGAAATATTTAAAAAATATATACAGTTCAACCTGTCTTATTTTTAATAATAAAATTAGAGCTGTTAATATTAGTATAATAATGATTGAATTATAATGTTCTGTTTTCAATTTATTTTCACAAAAAATATTTTTCGATTATTACATTTGACAATATTTAAAAAAAG
The DNA here is from genome assembly GCA_964019185.1 of Maratus speculifer. Taxonomy (NCBI): domain Eukaryota; kingdom Metazoa; phylum Arthropoda; class Arachnida; order Araneae; family Salticidae; genus Maratus; species Maratus speculifer. Next base: position 152,127,248 of record OZ025302.1, read on the forward strand.
TTCATACATTTTTAATGCGATTTTCAGACAGAATGTGTAATCCTGTTTAATAATAGAAAACGATATACATATAAATATATTTACATGTGTATGAGTGTCACAAAACGCTTTGACGATAATTATTAAAATATGTTTAAGATAAGAAAAAAATCAAGAAAAATATTACTTATGACATGAAAAGACAAATAGAATCGAATAAAATAAAAATAAAATAAAAGATTATAAGTATTTTGAAACAAAGGCAATGACAAAAAGGTGTTTATGGTGCATTTAGAAATGTAAATATTCAGTGTATTATTGCAGAAATTGTATACGTCATACTTTCAAGGTAAAGGGATTTTCTCATTGTCTGAAAAAAAAATAATCAATATGTCTCTTAAGCTCCCTTCTTCAATTCTGTTCGGATAATTTCATTTGAAGGATTTTGAAAGAAATGCAGTTCAACCTGCAATTATTTAAAATAATAAAACTGCAGCTGTCAATACCAGTGCAATACAATTTAAAATATAATGTACTGTTCCCAATATTTTAATATATTCACTATGTATTCATATTATATTACATATTTCACTATATTTTTCATATAAGGTACCCTGGGGTAATAACGCCAAGTGCTTATATTTTGCATAATTATGAAATAATCAGGTAAATGACACCCATGTGCTCTGCGCAGAAGGGTTTTGAGTCATATAAATCGCAAAAAACAGCTTCAAGTTAATTTGTTTCATTTTTAGGTCTTATTGTTTTTACAAACAACTAAAATTAATGCTTGATCTAAAATTTGCGAGATACGTTTTGTGATGTGAAGACTATCTTTTTTATCCGGAAATACTTTGTTAATTACATAAATTGTAGTACATTTCATGTACTTTTAAAATGTTGTTGAAGATTATGGATATCTTCTCGAGATAATTTGTAATTTAAAATGTACTGCACAATAACTATACCGGGGTAATAACGCCAATCCTTGACATTAATACCCCGGTTGATTCCCTACAGTGGCCGAGCTACATCCTAAATACTGATTCAAATAAACACAGTTAAAACTGTGCAATGTTTCTCATATTTATATTTAAGCGGTCCTTTTTAGCAAAAAGAAGCTCACGGTCTGATATTCTTTTGCCTCATAACCCCCCTCCCACACCACACCTTTATTTTTCTTAAACTTTCACAAAAAATGAACATTTTCAATAGCTTAGAATGCAATTTGTCAATTTCTAAGTTTGTAGAGTTTGTATTTTTAGAATTGGGCTATCTACATGCAATTATTCTATCTTATTTTATAGTTTTGCTTGCATGGCGTTATTACCCATATAGGTGGGTAATAACGCCAAATAGCATTGGTCAAGAAAAAACGCCATTACATTTTATGAATACATATCTGTTAAATTATTTTATTTTATATACATAGTCAATGAGTTGCTGTATGAGATCCTATATTTGTTTGAAAAATACAATCTAAAACTAAGCCGTGAAAATTGGTAAAACCTTAACGTGGCGTTATTACCCCAGGGTACCTTATATGTAATTTTATATTTTTTCAAAAGTAAACACATTTTTTTTTTTTAAATATGGTAAATCAAAATTAAATAAAACAAATGAAAAAAGTGTTCGAGCTTGAAGCATTTATTGACTTATAACAATTTAAATAAGAGAAATAGTGAAAAAACCCCATTATGAAGAAAAATGCATTCTCACAAGATGACGTTTCTGTGACAACCATTGCTTGAAAACAAACCTAAACGAAAAAAGATAGTTCTAATCATGATTTAAACATCATTACAAGCAGAAAAAAACAAAGAAATTTTTAGTGCAATGCATTTTTTTTAATTTCTAGATTTTTGCGTTCCAGACCACCTTAAATGTATTTTTAAAATATCTCTTTGTACATTACTTCAACTCATTTGCAGGTACACCTTATGTAATTACAGGAATGCTCGTAAAAGTAATATACAATTTAAAAAAAATTTCTTGTAATTGAAAATAAAGAATCAAAAAATATTTTAAAGATTTTTTGTAAATAAAAAATGTTTCCCTTTAAAGAATGTTTAAATGCATCTAAATATTTGTTATGGTGTAATTAATATATTTTCAAGCATAACTGAAATAGTTATAGGATTGCATACAGAATTGAAAATTAATTTGAGAGAAAATTTGCTCAAAGTTTAAAAAACACTCTTTTTAACATTTAGAGTATTTGAATTTTTTAAATCAATTAAATCTTTAATTAATTTTATATTATATCTTTTTTATTTTTTAAAGTATTAATCAATATTTTAGGGAGATTAATGTATTTACTGAAATATTTCACCTAATTATATTTACATTTTTCAAAAGCTTGTTTTAAAATTTTCTGGAAAATTACTTTTTTAAATATTTTATTTAGAAAAATCATATTCATTGGAAATTTAACATTTAGCTGCTGTCTTAGAAAAAATATTTCATGTTTAAAATTAAACGTTTAATATCAGAGTTCACATGCAACGATAAATCAATTTTATATGCTGATGTAACCAATCTCTATTAAACCCATTTTTCGTGATAGTTTGATTTCCATATTATGTGTTTTTCCAAATAATCCCTTCGAGACGAGAGCCTTTTTTACGAAATTTTTAATGTTTTTCTCACAAGTTTTCAAAATCATATATTTGTGCCCTACTAAATCACGGAAATGCTCCGATTAACCGTTTACACGCCGAATTAATATCGCAAAGTAATTATAATTTTGTTTTTCCTATATTACTGCTGCAAATGTTTTAATTAATGCATGCACATTTAGAAAAGAACAAAAAAATGTTTCTGCAGTTTTTTTTTTCGCTGTTTTCATTTCAGTGTTCGCATTTTGGAACATGATTATTGATTGACAACCTATGAAAATAAAACAAAATATTTTCCGCTATATGCTATTGTATATTCTCCTTGAGTATTTTCTCGAATTCCAAAAACATTTAGATTCCTAGCGGTCAAATGTAAGTAATATAGAGAAAACGATAAAAGCAAATAATACATTTTTTTATGCCAATTAATGAATTTACATATTCCTTATACCTATAATGAAAGCTTAAAAATATTTTTTTTTCAAAAGTTTGTATCAACCTTATATTTTATAGGAAAAATAAGGACATCGTTTTTATATGGAAAATATATGGATAGTTTTATAAATGATGCATTGTTCCCATTTCGGATAATTGTCGTTTAAACGGTTAAATAAGGCAAATTTTACAATAAATTTTACTAGTAAGAATAAATAGAATTTTTAAGCTTTTTGCGGCACATATATGTGTCGCACGTCCCAAAGGGTTGAAACTCAGAACGATCACAGGAAGTTCCTTATTTCGCATGTATGTAACCAATTAAAACGGATATATTCTGTTCACATATGTATCGATTCATGCATCGATAAAATGATTTATTTTGATTATCAAACAAATTCAAACTACATGTAATTTAATTGTTATTAACAATTAAATAATCTGTAGTTGGAATTTGTTTGATAGTCAAAACAGTCGTTTCCAATCACAGAATTAATAGACATAAAAATCTTTATTCTTAATTGTGAAATTCGATTTAACTATAAATATTTCAAAGGCAGGCATCATTTGGCATAAATGAAACTAAAATACCCGGACTTTGTGATTGAATATTTCGATTTCTTTAGTAATCTATTAATAAAAGTTCATGTTTACTAAAATTGAATTACTTGATATATATATATATATATATCATTTTATAGCATGTATTTAGGTTAATTTATTATTTTAATGAATGGAATAAATAACCTTAGCGAATATTATTTAATTATAAAAGTCACTTAATTAAAGGAAAAATATTTCTTGTTTATTAAAATTATTTAAAAAAAGAAATTTGATAATAAATAACATTTAATTAGTATAGGAAATCATTTGACAGTTTAATGTACAATCTATTTTTAATAATTATATTAATGTAAAACATTAATTTATTACTTATCTGTATTTTTTAATTTAAAGTAAAAAATATAAGACTACTTTTTAAATAATTTTTTAAGGAAATTTTGAATCTATCTCTTAAATTTTAATGCTGAAACTATTAATAGATTTATCAATATTTTTATAGATTGTAAAAAAAAACTTTTAATCGTTTCAATAATTATAAACGTTAAATAAAATAAAAATCTTTGTTGTTGCATATAAAATGAATATAAAAGTTAAAAATAAGTTAAATTAACTTATGAACTGTTTTTTTTCTTTCTATGATAAGGTCTATAATGAATTATATTTTTAATGAGCTAATTCAAAAATTACCTTGAGGAATCAAATATTTGTAGGTCCCTTTTAAAATATATTCTAAAAGGTTTTCTTTAAACAAATATAGGCTATTTTTGACATTTTTTTCTTTTTTACTTTAAGAATGTCCGCGTGATACCTTAAAATCCCATTTATTGAATTAAATTTTTGAATTTCTTTTTATGGTGATTAAACATGGCATTTTTTCTTAGAATGTGTTACAAAATTCTTTAATTTTTTACTGTTGGATGCAGTCGAACGATATACATATGAAACAAGAAATTATTCAAAGATATTAAAACTCGGAAAATGTTACTTAATTGAAGTATTACTGCATATTTATTTCATTCCTTGCAGTTTTTTATACAACAGAGCTAATGACATTATCTAAACGCTAATTAGCAATTCTCTTTACCGTCACTCATTCCTATTTCCCGTCATTCTGTTACAACCCGAAGTCTAAAAATGCATTTTCTTCTAGTTTTCTGGTCTGGTGTAATGTTTGTTTCGACTTTTTTTTTAAACTGAAATTCATTTGGTCATTCTTCATTAGCGCATCAAATATATGGTGCGCGTTATATACGAGATTTTAAGAAATCGCCCTTTTTACTTGTAAAGTAGGGGTGCGCCTTATACACGTGTGCGCCCTATACACGAGTAAATACGGTATTTTTGTTAAATCATTTTATTCTTCTCAAGATTTAATCATTTTTTCTCTCTTGGACCAAAGTTACCCTGATTGGCTGTACTTACAAAAATGCTCTTGTTGATCGAACTATTTAATATGGAACCCTGGGGTAATAACGCCAGGCGGGGTAATAACGCCAAGTGCTTATATTTTGCATAATTATGAAATAATCAGGTAAATGACACCCATGTGCTCTGCGCAGAAGGGTTTTGTGTCATATAAATCGCAAAAAACAGCTTCAAGTTAATTTGTTTCATTTTTAGGTCTTATTGTTTTTACAAACAACTAAAATTAACGCTTGATCTAAAATTTGCGAGATACGTTTTGCATATGTGGTGACTATCTTTTTATCCGGAAATACTTTGTTGATTACATAAATTTGTAGTGCATTTCATGTACTTTTAAAATGTTGTTGAAGATTTTGGATATCTTCTGGAGATAATTTGTAATTTAAAATGTACTGCGCAATAACTATACCGGGATAATAACGCCAATCCTTGACATTAATATCCCGGTTGATTGCCTACAGTGGCCGAGCTACATCCTAAATACTGATTCAAATAAACACAGTTAAAACTGTGCAATGTTTCTCATATTTCTATTTAAACGGTCCTTTTTAAGCAAAAAGAAACTCACTGTCTGATATTCATTTGCCTCATTCCCCCCTCCCACACCACACCTTTATACACTATATTGCCATTGATTATGGGACACTTGCGATTTTAGACATTTTACTAAATATCTAGAAAAATACATGAGGAATCATCTCGAAACTCTTAGTGAATAAATATAATAGTATACGTCATACATCTCCGTGAAGATTTTTTACCGAAACTCCATAGGAGACCGTCAACAAATTAAAAAAGAATGAATATCTTTTGAATAACCCTGTCAAAACTAATGTAGCAAAAGCGCTCAAACTCTAGATTATGATTGAATGCCTTATTGTAATACACTGTGTTCATTTTATGCAAATAGCATGAACACTCGCAGAGTAATTAAGGTTTTTATAAAAATGGTTCCAAATTTTTCCAAGTTTTTCTGTTATAATTTTCAGAGTTCTTAATATAAAATAATATTTTTTTCAGAAAATATGACAAACAACATTGCACACAGTACCCTGTAATCAGAATTAAAAAATAATAAAAATTGTAAGAAAAATAAAAAGGTTTACTATATAATTTTTTACTGCGCATGCGTCAAAGATATGAAAATTTCATTTGCATATTATGTTAGCTAAATGTATAGAGCAACTTTTGTAAAAGTCTCAAAATCATAGCTTGAAAATTCTGAAAGTAATCGTCTATAGAAAAAGGACAAAATCCGTTGTTTCCAAAATGAAGCAAAAAAATGAGGGATTTTATCCAAATGCAGTGGTACATCCCATATTGTGTATTCTATATTGACACTAATCAATGAATATATGGATACAATCCCTCTTGTTTTTGCTTCATTTTGAGAATAACGGATTTTCGACTTATTCAATTGACGATTATTGTCAGAATTTTCAAGTTATGATTTTATGACTTTCACAAAAGTTGCTCTATACATTTAGCTAACATAATATGCAAATGAAATTTTGATATCGTTGACGCATGCGCAGTAAAAAATTATTTAGTAAACCAACTAATTTTTTATACAATTTTCATTATTTTTTAATTCTGATTACAGGGTACTGTGTGCAATGTTGTTTGTCATATTTTCTGGAAAAAAAAATAATATTTTATATTAAGAACTCTGAAAATTATAAGGAAAAAACTTGGAAAAATTTGGGATCATTTTTATAAAAACCTTAATTACTCTGCGAGTATGCATGCTATTTGCATAAAAATGAACAAGTCTTATTACAATAAGGCATTCAATCACAATCTAGAGTTTGAGCGCTTTTGCTACATTAGTTTTGACAGGGTTATTCAAAAGATATTCATTCTTTTTTAATTGGTTGACGGTCCCCTTTGGAGTTTCGGGAAAAAATCTTCACGGAGATGTATGACTTATACTATTATATTTATACACTAAGAGTTTCGAGATGATTCCTCGTGTATTTTTCTAGATATTTAGTAAAATGTCTAAAATCGCAAGTGTCCCATAATCAATGGCAATATAGTGTATTTCTTACACTTTCACAAAAATTGAACATTTTCAATATCTTAGAATGCAATTTGTCAATTTCTAAGTTTGTAGAGTTTGTATTTTTAGAATTGGGCTATCTACATGCAATTATTCCATCTTATTTCATAGTTTTGTTTGCACGGCGTTATTACCCATATAGGTGGGTAATAACGCCAAATAGCATGGGTCAAGAAAAAACGCCATTACATTTTATGAATACATATCTGTTAAATTATTTTATTTTATATAGATAGTCAATGAGTTGCTGTATCAGATCCTATATTTGTTTGAAAAATACAATCTAAAACTAAGCCGTGAAAATTGGTAGAACCTTAACGTGGCGTTATTACCCCAGGGTACCTTATAACTACATATCACTAATACATACAATTTAATATGACTATAATGCTTTAGTCATAAAATAACCTAAGGGAAGACGCTAAAGACAGCAATCAAAGTAAAATGCTTTAATTACAAGTCTGCGAATGCATAACATTTTTCGTGATATTTCCCTTTCCTATTACGCGGATTTCCATTTAAACTCCGGACGAAAAGAGAAATTTCTTATTTGACATTTATGTAACAAAATAAAAAAGGCATAGCGGTTAATACATTATTAAAACGAATAAATTTCAACAATTAAACGAATTCAAAATACCGGTTACTTACGTAAATCGGGAATACTTTGTAACATTTCAGCACAAGCATTTAAATAACCTATTTTTGTACAGATCGTTTTATATTCTTCAAATTCAAGTCTAAAAAGACACGAGTAAATACTGAGAGTAAATTAATGAGAAATAATAATTATAAATAATAATAAGGATTAAGGTTTACAACAAAAATTGTCATTAAAATACAATAATTCATAATATCATGTATCATATTAATACAGGGCCCCACCAGTGGCCGAGAGAGTCTGACCTCTCAACTGGTAGATGGCAGGTGCTGGGTTCGATCCCAATCGCGGCCGTCGGCCTAACCGTTCGGAGTTTTCGTGGTTTTATTCGAACCTTGCGTAAATATGGGTTAGGTTCCCTTAGAAAGACCCCCACGAAGGGCATCCCTCCCCACAGGGCCTATATCCCATAGCGTAGATAATCGGCCGACATAAAATACAAATACAATACAACAACATATTAATACAATATTAATATGAAAGAGCAATTGAAAACAGTAGTATTTTGGAATTTGATATGGAATCCCTCCCTTTAAGCTTGACTGACGGATGGTCCCTAAAACATCAATAAAACGATTTGATTTTGAAAATTAAAAAAAAATCAAAATGCCTGAAGCTTAATTTTTATTACTACAGTCGTTTCCAATCGTAAATTTAATACATATAAAAATGTTTATTGCTGATTTTGCAATTTTATTTACGATAAAGATTTCAAAGGCAAGAACCTTTTTTTTTTTTCAAATCAAAATAATCCAGCGAATTACAGTATTCAAACCGGACTCTATGGTTGATTCTATTTCGATTTTATTTAGGAACAATTAATTAATGCTCATGCTTTCATAAATTGTATTAATTGTGGCATATTTAAATTTTATTCATAATAACTGTGAAACACAGGTAAATATCGAAAGTAGTTAATTTTAAGAATATACTCTAGTTGCATGAGATCGGTGTTGCATTGAAATTCACTTGTAATAGAAATTATCTGAGTATTTATTTATTGACAGTTATATAATTAATACGCACAGACACGAGTTTTGACGATCGTTTTGCTTAATATAGACGCGATGCTATAATAATAAAATAATATAAGTGTATACGCTAAAGGCAAGTAAAATAGCTCAAAGTAAAATACCTCAACTTTTTGTTTGAATGCGTAACATCATTTGGGATAGTTCCCTTTCCGATTATGTACATTTCCATTTAAAATCCAGAAGGGAACAAATATTCCTTATTCGACATTTATGTACCAAATTGAAAAGGATATATTGATTAATACATCAATAAAACGTATTGGTTTTGCGAATCGAACAAATTCATATTATATGGTGCTTAATTATTATTACAGTCGTATGCAATCACAGAGTTAATACATTTTAAAATGTTTATTGCTGATTGTGCTATTTCATTTAACTATAAATATTTCAAAGGCAGGCATAATTTTTCTGAAATCAAAATAACTCAGCAAATTAAAATATTCAAACCGGACTTCATGGTTGATTCCATTTCGAATTGTTTAGGAAAACATTAATTAAAGTTACTAAATCTAGTTAAAGTTACCATGTTTACTAAAATTGAATTACTTTAGGCATTTTTCTGTTTTATTTCGTAAAGCTGCGTATCATATTTAATTATCGAATGCCGTTAATTGTAATAGATACATTGTTGTTTTATTAGATCAGCGTCATATAGTGATATACGTATAATAGAAATACATAGAATATTAGTTTATTGACAGCTACATAATGAATACATACAAAAATGTCGGTTACGTATCTTGCTATTTAATATATATGCAACTGTAGTAATAAAATAACGCGAGGGTATACGCAAAAGGCTATAATCAAGGTAAAATACCTGAGCTGTGCATGGAAATACATAATATCTTGCCTAATAGCTCCCTATCATATTATGTGAATTTTCATTTAAACACAAGAATAGAATGCGAAGTTCTTTATTCGATATTTATGTAAATAATTAAAAAGGACGTACCATGTTAAAGCATCAATAAAACGAATTCTTTTCGACAATCAAAAAATTCAAACTACGGTTCGCTTAATTATTACTACAGGCGTTTGCAATAACAGAATGATTATACATAAAAATGTTTATTGCTGATTGCTATATTTGATGTAATTATATATATATAAAAGGCAGGAATCAATTGGTGAAAATCAAAGTAAAATATCCGGACTTTACCGTTGAATATACTTTCGATTTCATTTGGAAATCATTAATTAAAATTCCTGTTTACCAAAATTGAATTACTTGTGACATATATCAATTTTATTTCAAAATGGTTGCGTGCCATAATTAAATATGGTGTGCCATTAATTTTAAGAGCATATAGTGGTTTTATTATATTAGTATCATTTGGAGCATGGATATAATAGAAATACTGCACAGAGTATTAGTTTATCGGCAGTTACATAATTATTATACACAAATATATGTTGTTGATCCTGTTTTTTGATATAGGTACAATTCTGTAGTTCTCAAATAACGTGAAGGCATGCTCTAAAGACAGTAACCAAAGTCAAATACTTCGACTTCACATTTGAATGCATAATATCTTTCGTAATGCTAACTCTTACAAAAAAGTTCGGTGAATGAATTCACAACGACCGATCTGACAACAGTGGGGAAACAAAACGCTGTACCTGCATAGAGGCAAGTGTTGACCATCTTCCCCCACCGTTGTTCAGTTGAGCGTCGTTTATGTTCTGTGTAAGACGTGCTTTGCTAAGTGCTTGTTCAGTATGATGGTTCTTAACTGAGAACAGGGAAATGAATGAACAAAACATCAGTTTAAAGTTTGGTTTTGAGCTTTACCACCGTCTAATTAAACATCCACCATACTCGCAAGATCTCAATCCTACAGACCTTTTCCTATTTCCACTACTCAAACTCTCTTTGAAAGAGATTTGACCATATTGCTGACATCGAACGAAACGTGACGAATATTTTGAACTCCATCCCAAAAGAAGACTTCTTGCGAATTTCCAAGAATATTTCTAGTAGATCTCATCAGTGCATAGCTATGGGATGTGAATATTTTGAAGGATGGTATGGTAACTTTCGTTAATATCTCATCTACATTAATGTTACAGGACTATTCACCGAACTTTATTGTCAGAAGTAGTAGATCCTTTCATATCATGTGTCTTTCTATTTAAACGCAAGAACAGAACGGGAAATTACTTATTTGGCATTTTTGTAACTAATTAAAAAGACCATATCGGTTTATACACCAATAAAACGAATTGAATTTAATATAAAATAAATTCAAAGTGTCGGTTACTGAATCATTACTATATATATTTCCAATAATCACAAGATTAACCAGTTAATCGTCGCGCCCGAGACATTCACGGATTGCAAGCTTCGCGGCTATTATTATGAATCGTTTGATTCCCACCAGTTTTGTAAAATAGTGTAATTGGTTTTATTTAAGTATCATTTTTACTTGTCATTAAATAAGAAAAATTTTTTCAACAAAAGTGATGGAAATAATGAATTTGAACTTTTAAGCCGTAATTTAATGTGACCATTAAGGGGTTAATACACGTAAAAATGTTTATTGCTGGTCGTGCAATTTGATTTAACTACAAATATCTAAAAGGCAGGAAGCATTTGGTTGAATTCAAAATGTCACGTCAAATTAAAGTATTCCATCCGGTCTTTACGGTTAAATACTATTTCAATTTGTTTAGGATGCCATTAATTAAAGCTCATGTTTACAGAGATAGAATTAATTGAGTTATACTCCAATTTTATTTCATAATATCTTCGTAACTTAGTCAAATGTCGAATGTTGCTAATTTTAAGGATATATTGTGGTTTATTAAATCAGTATCGTATTATAATTCGTATGATACATTTTATATTATAATTCGCATAATTCTTATATATAATATCTCTTCTCATATATTCTGACATATTTTTGTCTCATGTAATATTTATATCACCAGAATTTCATATGTATATGTAAATATATGCTTCCATTTTTTGAAATACTATGTAATAACAATAATGTTACATTGTATTTGATCATTACTGTGGTATAATATGTATATTGCGCTACGGGAATAGATAGAATATTGGCTTAATTTTTGTCATAAAAGTAATAACAATATTTATTGCTGATAGTATTATTTCATTTAGATGCAAATAATTTGTAATAGGTGATAATCATGATATAGTACCCAGATCGTACCGTTAATATAATTCCGATTTTTTAAAAATATATAATGAAAGTTAATATCCTTAAAATCAAATATTAATGATGTAGCTCGAGTTTAATGCATTATAACTGCACAACACGCTAAAAATATAATGATGATCTTTTTTAAATTGTTTATTCTAGATGTGTTACATTAGTATCGTAAAGCAAAAATAATAAGAAAAAAATATTGGTAGATTCATTAATTTTAATTTACATCAAAGGTAAGAATTTCTATAGTGCCGTGTAATCTTAAACATATATTGGAGAAACATCATTTTGTATTAAAAAAATGTTTGATTTAAGTAAAAGATGTTCACAAAAAGGTTTTTTTTATTAAGATATATATAAACTTAATACTTAAAAAATTGCGTTATACATCATACTAATTCTTACATCTTTAAAATAGTTTTTGATCTACAAATCAATTCAAACTGCCGAAAGTCTAATAATAACTGCAAGCAATCTAATAATATCCAGTCACAGAATTAATAAATGTAAAAATGTTTATTGTTCATTGCGATATTATATAACTATTGATAACTGGAAGGAAGAATTTATTTGATACAATGCAAGAATTTTAATGTTAAAGACAATTTTAGTTTATGTAGGAAATCAGTATTTACCGTTAATTTTGGTAAAGGGAATTTTTTGTACGTATTTCTAATTTCCTTTTATTATTTTTTCATTTATGTATTTAAATATATAGTATTATCTTATCAATACATTTTATTTACAGTGTTAAAATGTAATTTCATGTAACAAAAATATACATGCAATAGGTTATTTTCTCCGTTTTAACTGACATTAATATGAATTTACATGTTGTGATAAAAAAAAAAAAAAAAAAAAAAAAAAAAAACTGGAGTATTCAACATTTAAAGAGGTTTGAAAAAAATGTATTTTCGCTTTCAAAAATGCACATTTTTTTCTTACTCATTTTAAACGTAATAGCATGATTGCAGAACTAATTTGTAATTGAACAGTTTTTTAAAATAATTATCGATAAAGAAAATGCATTTTGTATGATAAGCAGTTGTTATCTGCCGTCAAAAGTTTATTCCCGGGCTTCTGAATTGAGACTGGGTTGAAAACACAAATAATAAAGTTGTCAATTTATAAAATTGTGACCAATGAAAGATATTATTGTACGAAAAAGCAATTAATCTGGATTACGAAACGTTTAAAGAAATAATGATCATTAAATTAATTATATTTCTAGATATGGCATTTGCATTACGAGGGACTGTATATGGTCATAATTATATGTAAATTACACTGTAAAAAAAATTGTAAATGTACAAAACATTTTCTAGGAAATTGGGATTCCAAGAACTTTTCATGTAACGATAACAGGAAAAATTCATGTAACCGATTTTGAAACTTGAATTTTTGTTGTTACCGTTACAGGAAAAGTTCTTGGAATCCCAGTTTCCTAGAAAATGTTTAGTACTTTTACAGATTTTTTTTACAGTGTATATGTTTCTATGTGGCACCAGTTTCTCATAACTTATACATAAAAAATACTGCGTGTGATTTAATTTAGCTATAAACTGATATAACTTAAATTACAGAGACTTTAAAATTGAATAAAAATTGCAGTTTTATATATGAAAAAATAATAATAACTAATATTTATGCCAGCAAATTGTACTGGTATTAGTGACATACGCCGTACGGGCAAACTTTAACTACAACATTTGATTATAGACGTTTAATCGAATGTTTCAGAAAACGTTGCTTGGCCATCATATGTCTCCGTTAGCAACAGTGTCTTGTTTTTAACAGTTTGTGTACAAAATGGAGCAAAATGTGAAAAGTCTGCATGATGTCGCCAAAACAAATTCGCACTTCTGAGGGTTTGAAATCGCCACTTGTAAGAAAGTGCATACAATATCTTATAATTTACACCCTTTCTATTTCGGTACATATGCCTACAAGAGCTGAAAAGTTTGCGAAGAGCAAACTTAATTTCTCGCAAGAATTTTGATACAGCAATACCACCCATCTGTGTGCAATCTGTCAAAGTGATCAAGAACATGTCCATTATACAAAATTTTGAATGACTTTGCTCTGAAGCACGTGGCTGTCCTAGTTGAGAAATAAAGTAGCCTTCGGTTTGCAATGCATATCGGGAAACACTCGAAATGGTGTTTTGCAAATATATATGAGGAGCCCAGAAGCCAAGGAGTACAAGTAACAAAATTCACATTTCGACTAAATTGAGTTCAAAGTTAAACATCAATTGTAATTCAATGAACTGAGATATGAAACTTTTGTTTACTTCTTAGTGATCTTTGAACTCTTATTTCAATAATTGTTTTTAAAAAAGTGGAATATAATTTTTCTTTTTATTTATAACTAAGCAATGTTTATCATCATTCGGCACTTGTACCCCTTGGCTTCCAATCAATAATGAAAACTGCTTGGAAACTTAAGGGTACAAGTGCCAAATGAACACAAGAAATGAAAAATTATTAAATAAAAAGTTGTATTTATGAAAAAATTAAGAACAATGTTGATCCAAATAAGTGAAAGGACAAAATTTTGTTTTAATATAGATTCTAAAATAGGAAAAATTATGAAATAAAAAAATGAATTTACGAAAAATTTATGAACAATGTTGATATAAATAAATGAAAGGAAAAACTTTTGTTCTAATATAAGTTTTAAAATTTTATTATAAGTTTAGAAACATTGTAATTTCTATTTTTTATCACTTACCCACAAAGTTGAAAAGTGAATATGATTTTGGTTTGTTAGTCCGTCTGTCCGCGCCCTAACTCTCGTAAATATATTCGGATAGCCTTGAAATTTTTGGGAATTATTCATTTTTACCTCAACACAAACCTATCGCAAATGAAGTTTCTAACGCGGTTAGTTTATTTACAGGGGCAATCAAAAGTTTTTCATTACATTACAGTTTATGGGAAAAATCGTTTTAAATGAATTTGAATGATGTTACACCTTGTCACATATTAAAATTTACATGTATTTACGAATTGCACTAAAATAAACATTTTATAAAATATGAGGTGAAAAGAATACTTAATATTTATATACAGAACCATACAAAAGATTTACATTACCTAATGATAAAAAGGGAATTGTTTGCGATTTATTTTAATTATATTACAATTTTCACGTGTAATAAAATTCATGTATATCGCCGAGGCTTAATATAAGTTATTTCGCATATAATACGTAGTACACAGTATTTACAGGGACACAAAAAAGATTTCAAATAGTATATTCTATCCGAAGTACTGTATAGATTATCAATGATGATTGATGGATGGAACAAATGCTATTTTAATTATGAATTGCACTTTTATGTTTCACTAAATTTATACATGTTATATAACATGTATAAATGCTATAATTCATATACAAAGTTACACAAAATTACTCGTAAAGGTTACAGAATATGAGCGTACTTTACTTAAAGATTGCTTTTAAATAAGTCATGTATTTCAATGCTGAACTTCATTCAATTTACTAAGAATTGCTTGTAAAATTTAGATAAAATGATATACAGGATCACGCACAAAATTTTATACATTGTCATCGATGGATGATAATTTCTGAAAATGTGATTTCAGTAGTCTTAAGTGTGTTTTAGTTCTAAGTAACTTAGTTCTAAGTAAATTTCAGTTAAATACTGGCGTATAATGAAGTTTCAAGATAAACTACAGAATGAACAAAAGTATACAAGTATGCTTCCATCTATTAGTATAAATTGCTGAATGTGAAATTTCAAACTATTATGTGTTTTCTTGCTGAACTAATTTTTCCCGTTATACAGTACTTATAAACCGACTAATAAAACATAGGGCTGCTCAAAAGGATCAGAATAGATATTTGGCAAAGGATTGTAACTCTTTATTACCCTAAATAGCAAAAATTTTTAAAAATTTCAGGGTGTGTTGGAAAGTGTTCAGAATCTATGCTTAAAGCATGATTTTCTTACTTGATAACAGTTAAAATGCATTTATTTAATGCATAAAAAAAGCAAATGGCTTTGTATGTCATTGGTCACGCTTCTGCTATATAGACGTTAACGGACACAACTGTACTTATACCCCTTGGCTTCCAAACGTTTCACTGTTTTGGGAAAGAGGTTAAGTAACTGACCCCTATAGCTCAGTACATAAAAAAAACACTCAACTCTTTACCTATAAATAAATAGACATATTTCCAGATAGCCTGTGCAAGTAACTCAATTTTTTCAATTTTGTCACTTATACCCCTTGGCTTCTGGGCTCCTCATATAAGACATTCATTACACTCAATAATATTCATTTGAAAGGCAAAACATATTTATAGCATACATATTTCAAGTGTTTTGGCTTAATGTATCTAACAATCTTTTGATAAATTTAAATATACCTATCATACTCCCTAGCTGTTTTGCATCTGTACTCCTTAGACATGGCCGTTGTCATGTTATTTTCTTTGCCGAGCTTTTGGCAGTTCTAGCGCACTTTGTTGCACAGGAGCAGGTCTCCGGTGTATATACAATTTTCGTGATGTGGTCCTGCATCCTGGGAGTATCCTCAAGTTATTTTCTTTCCTACTGATTTTTTTTTTCTCCAGAATAATCATTACCGGACGCGAAGGTGCCTGATTTCCAATGGCTAGAATAATTTATGTTGTTGTATATATGTTGTTGTATATATGTTGTTATGTATATTCCCTAATAGCATGCATGGTCACAGTGACGTCACAGTAACGTCACTGTGAGTCACTTTGGTCACATCACATCTGTGACCAAAATGCCACCACTCAGTGACGTCACATTGTGACTGATATGTGACTTTATTAAAAATATTTAGAAATTTATAAATATCCTTCAAAACATGTTATTTACTTTAAAAAACATGTTTCCAGCAATTTAAATATCGTCGCTTTTGTCACAGTTTCGTCACAATGTTAATGTCAAATTAGTCACAAATGACACATTTTTCACAAATTTGTCACATTGTGACCACTTTGTGAAACGTCTCAAAAGAGC
This sequence comes from Maratus speculifer, assembly GCA_964019185.1. Lineage (NCBI taxonomy): Eukaryota > Metazoa > Arthropoda > Arachnida > Araneae > Salticidae > Maratus > Maratus speculifer. The sequence goes on from OZ025302.1 coordinate 152,144,228, forward strand.
TCTAAAACGGCCATAACGACTTCCCATTTTAGCCACTGTGACTTCACATCGACGTCACGTGACGTCATATCGACAATCGATGGTCACAAAGTCACAATGTGACTTCACAACGACGTTGCAGTGGCGTCACCATGCTTTGCGGGTTGTTTTTTTCTGTCGGCATATGCCTTCTTTGTCCGAGGAATGGAATTTTTTATACTGAATCCTCATATACCGGAAATTTATCAGTTGGAGAAAATAGGGTCTGTCATAAGTTCCTAGCCATCTGGTGATATTGCTCCACTTAGGCATAAATAAATAAATATACAGGGTGATTCATAAAAGATGGGCAGAACTTTAAGGGGTTATAGTACACTTAAAGACAAATAATATTAAATAGGAGACTAAGGGTCCCAGACGTATTCCCAAGGAGATAGGGGGCATTAAAGTTTAGGGTCCGAAATTTCAAATGATTATAAAAAATGGAAAAATTGGTCGATTCGTTTGCAGTTTTTGCAAAAAATTTTCTTTATGCCAGTATTTTCTTGAAATAAAATTTTAAAGTTCAATTTCAAAAAATGCCGATAGGGGGCGCTTTAGACTTTGGAGTAACAAACAACTATTTTTTAACGTTATTTTTTGTATTTCTTTAAATGATTTCGAAAGCTTAGACTTAAACTTAAATTTTGATCTAAAAATCTGAGTCCTAACGAGAAGTTAAGTAGCGTAAACTGAAATTTGAAATTTGAAACCCTTCTCCCTCCAGAACAAAAATCAATTATTCCCGATCTTTGTGTCGTAGATTAGGCTCTAACTACTGCCGCGTTTTGCTAAAATTATTCTTTATGTCAGTATTTTCTTGAAAATAAATTTTAAAGAACAGTTTCAAAAAATTCCGATAGAGGGCGCTTTAGACTTTAGAGTAACGAACAACTATTTTATACCGTTATTTTTTGTGTCTCATTAAATGCTTTCTAAAGCTTAGACTTAAACTTAAATTTTCAGCTCAAAATCTGAATCGCTGAGCGTGGTTCAGTAGCGAGGGGAGGGGGTTCAAATTTCAACTTCTGAACATAGTTCAGTTTGCACTACTTAACCATGCCGAACGATTCTGTGCTGTGATACGAGGCAAAAATACAACTTTCGTCAAGGACTGTATAGTCGGAATTCACCCATAAAGGGACTGGCACAGTTGGAAACGTCGCTCATGCAAACGTTAAAGCTCCATTCCTGACGCTAGTCACCGGGTGAAGAAGGAGACAGAAAGTATGCAAATGTCAAATGGGGAAGAAGAAGAACACGTATACAAAATTTCGACACGATTCAGGCATAAAAACCACTGAACGGTGAGTCAAGTGTAAGTCGTTGTAGTAATGAATCGGAAGATGGTGCCCTTCACGAATAAGGAAAAGGCTGAGATGCATTTAATTTACGGAGCGGCAGATGGAAATGGTGCAGAGGCACAACGAATGTACGGAGAGCGATTTCCCAACAGGCGGTTGCCTAACCGCAAAACTTTCGAGCGCTTGCACAGACAGTTGTGTGAGACGGGATCATTTCTCGCTTCCCGGTCGAAAGCAGGTCGTGCAAAAAAGGACGAATCAGTAGTTGTTGCAGAAGCCATTCTGGATGTAGTAGCGGCGCAGCCAAGTACAAGTACACGAACAGTGGCTAGGCAGGTGGATACCTCACCATCCATGACTTGGAGGGTACTGAAGGATGAACATTTGCTCCCGTTTCATGTGCAACGAGTCCAGAAACTGTCTCCAGGGGATAATCCAAATCGTATTGAATTCGCCCGCTGGTTTCTGCAGCAGAACACGCTAAATCCACATTTTGGACGAACTGTGCTTTTCACCGATGAATGTACCTTCACACGTGAAGGTACATTTAACACACACAATGCACATGTATGGGCGGATGTCAATCCACATGCTACGTATCCACATGCTCATCAGAGACGCTTTTCCATCAATGTTTGGGCAGGAATCCTCGGAGACCACCTAATCGGGCCGTACCTTCTTCCTGAACGCCTCAACGGTAAAACATACCTCACATTTCTGCAACATGTGCTGCCAGACCTGTTAAACGTTGTTCCTCCATGCATCCGGCGGGTCATGTGGTTCCAGCACGATGGAGCGCCATCCCATTACGTACGAGACGTCCGCAACTATCTGGACATCACATTTCCGAACAGATAGATTGGTCGAGGTGGTCCTGTTGCTTGGCCTGCTCGCTCGCCAGATCTTTCACCCCTCGATTTCTTTTTTTGGGGACAATTGAAGGCTCTTATGTATGAGACACCCATTGAATCCCCCGAGGAACTGGTCGCCAGACTTTCCGCCGCTGTAGGGGAAGTGCTCGAAAAGCCTGATGTTTTCGCGAATGTTCGCCGTTCCATTCTTCGCCGTTGTTCTGCGTGCATAACCTCTGGTGGTCACAATTTTGAACATTTATTGTAATTACATGTTAATAAATATGCTTTGGTAACATAATCCTAATTTGTGTATTTTTACCTCGTATCACAGCACACAATGTGTGGACATGGTAAACTGAATTGTGCTCAGGAGTAGAAATTTCAAACCCCTCTCCCCAGAAACTTAACCACGTCTAACGATTCAGATTTTGGGCTGAAAATTTAAGTCTAAGCTTTAGAAAGCATTTAATGAGACACAAAAAATAACGGTATAAAATAGTTGTTCGTTACTCCAAAGTCTAAAGCGCCCTCTATCGGAATTTTTTGAAAATTTTCTTTAAAATTTATTTTCAAGAAAATATTGACATAAAGAATAATTTTAGCAAAACGCGGCAGTAGTTAGAGCCTAATCTACGACACAAAGATCGGGAATAACTGATTTTTGTTCTGGTGGGAAAAGGGTTTCAAATTTCAAATTTCAGTTTACGCTACTTAACTACTCGTTAGGACTCAGATTTTTAGATCAAAATTTAAGTTTAAGTCTAAGCTTTCGAAATCATTTAAAGAAATACAAAAAATAACGTTAAAAAATAGTTGTTTGTTACTCCAAAGTCTAAAGCGCCCCCTATCGGCAATTTTTGAAATTGAACTTTAAAATTTTATTTCAAGAAAATACTGGCATAAAGAAAATTTTTTGCAAAAACCGCAAACGAATCGACCCATTTTTCCATTTTTTATAATCATTTGAAATTTCGGACCCTAAACATTAATGCCCCCTATCTCCTTGGGAATACGTCTGGGACCCTTAGTCTCCTATTTAATATTATTTGTCTTTAAGTGTACTATAACCCCTTAAAGTTCTGCCCATCTTTTATGAATCACCCTGTATAGACTTGTCAAACTATATAACCACAAAACCAATCCATCACTGGTTATGTTTTTAGGAACTCTTAAAAATCTTTCAGATTTTTGCTTTTAGAAAGTTTTAGCTCTGAAAATGAAGCTTAAACTGAAACGTCGGGAATTATTTTATATGTGTTTTTATTTTTACATCATCTTTAAATTTGAGGATAAGGTATACGTTGGATAGCAAACTCTATTTTGTTTAATAAAATCATATACGTTTTAAAATATACGACAGCTATTGGGATTGGTAGAAGTGAAATTAACATATATTATGAGCATGAGAATTTTTGGTATTTATTCACTACATGTTATTTCTATAATTTATGTGTTATTACATTTAATAGATTTCATTCAACAACAGCAAATACAAACCTAGGTTTAAATGCGGCAGTGTAATGTATTTTTGGTGCCACATGTTGTTAAAAAAATTCTAGTTTAAGTATCTACAAAAAACTATGTTATATATATTCTTTCAAGAAGAAAAAACTAATTAGATTTTAAATGCATTTTTAAATATTTGTACATTATATAAAATTGTCTGTTTAATTACACTTTTAAATAATCTTTAAAACATTTGAATCCATTCATTGCTTGACGTTTAAAAGTACTGTCGTTGAAGATATAATGAATTTACGATAAGGAATATGAGATTATTTATTTATTGTAATCCTTTTCTCCAGAAAGGCTGCATCACTGTAAATCGATGTGGGTGTATCCAAATTCATAATGGTAAAAATGCATTAAAAAAAATAGCTGAATATACATATTTACAAAGAATTAGATCTGATTGTTATGCATAAATAAAATGTTTACTTTGGTGCAAAGGGGAATTTGCATATTTATTTCGCATCAGATAATTAAAAGTTATAAATTAAAAATGACGCTCTATATCAAAAATTAAAACAACTTCAATGTTTAAAATAAATGAACAATGACGAAATAAAATTAATGAATATTTTAGACTCTTAGAGCATGCAAAAAAAAAATAATTGATTTTTTATTTTATTTTTTATTTTATTTTTTAAGTAGAGTAGAGGTGAAAATCGAACTTAATGGGAAAAGAGGGACATGGCACGAAAAAGAAAATATCTCACGATATTCTAAAATATAATCTTTCTTCAAAATGTGAAGCCATATTTATTGAGAAAAAATATTGAATTTAACAATGACTACAGTTATTCACAGAATATTAAAAATATTTTGAGTATTTTTCAATCGCTAATTTAAAATTTATTTAATTATAGACTTATGAACGTCAAAATATTATCTTGGTGGTCTTGCATTAAGAAAAATTTAAATTTTTTCCCAATATTAAATCATCACAATTCCATTCACTTTATCTTATTTTTTTCTTTTTAAAAAATAAAGATTTTGACTTTCATAATACGTAATAAAAAGATACATTTGCTATGTTTTATCAATAAAGTGATGGTTAATTTCTTCGGGCCGTTCTTTTCTTTTTCTTAATTTTGTTCGTGGCTTACTTATACGTAAGTTTTGATTTGATGTATTTATATATATATATATATATATATTTGCTTTTTATATAATGTGTTCTCTTAAGAGAGAATAAGTTATGCGAGACAACAGCTTTTGCTCTAAGTTCGTACAAAGTTGAAGAAGAGCTAACCTCTAAAAGGCACAGTTTCCGATATAAATAGACAAAATAATGGAAAATATTGGTCTGCAGAAAATTATTTTAATTTGGAAAAAAATGCTCTCTAGGTATACATAAAATAAACTTAAATCAAAAAAATTTTTCTTATACACCATTTGTGGATATATCGGGTGCACCTCCGCTCTTGATAATGAATAGCACTTTTTTATCATGCATCAAGATTTTATCCCGGGATTTGAATTGATGCACGCTTATCTCAAACAATGTAAATGCTTCTTTGAATGGAAGGCATGGAGAAACCAGGGTTCAAAAATCCAATGCAAAAAATAATATAATAATAATAAAGCGTAGTACATTTCAAAGTATACAATTTTCTGATAAGGTGCTATTTATAAATTGTTTGTAGTAAAAGAGTTCGTAGTAAAAAAAAAGAAAAAGAAATATAAAGAAATATTGAAAAATAGAAATAGGAATAGACATCTGATATAGTGTTAGGTTTTTAGGATGTGAAAATACTCCTTATAATGTTTTAGAGGTGTGAAACAAGCGTTCTAAAAAACAAAGAATGGAATGACAGTCAACATTCAGTCATAGTTGCAGATGAACTTTGAAGAAATTTCATTGGTGGAAATCAATCGATGTAATAAATATATTTTCTAGCATAATGAGATGAAGTAACCATATTTTAAGTTATAAATTTAAAGAAGAAAAATTTTCACGCCATTGCCTCTCTTACAAAACAGTCAATGAGACAAATGACAATTAATAGAAAAAAGCTGGACATTCAAATGAACGAAAAAGTGGGCAAGCACATATTTTTCTAGATTTTTACTTTATTTCCAAAATTATTTCTCACTATTACCAATTTAGATCTTTAACATTTTAAATACAGATTTAATTCCATCGTAACTGACTTAACGCTTATTGTTTTTTGAACTGCGTAAATTTTTTTATTTTATAGTTAAAAATTGTTTTTACTTCGGACTTAATACCCAAATACTAGCAGATTGTTTCAATCTCTATTTTAGTACCTAAAATTGCATTTCAAAATTCTTTAACTCATGTAACATAAAATATAAAAGTACATTTTCTGCATTCATAGAAGCATAAAAAATATCATAACTATCCAGTTAAAAAATACGATTTTATGTTCTTAGCAGCACAGAGTAATGTAAAATTACAAAAATATTTTTTAATTAATTTTTGGACAATAAAAAAGGAAAAATGGCATTTATATATCTAACTGATGTAATTTTTGTTGTGTAACTGACGTAACATTTTGATTTTACAAAGAAAATATTGGTACTTCACTTAGTTTGTAACCAGTGATTTATAATGTTTTGTTTTTAAACTTATTTATAGAAGAGAAAAATAATCAATCTTTCCAATCATATCGTTAAAAATTAAATATCTTTTTTTTCATTTTATCTCCCCTCACTTCAAAATAAGACTTTTCAGTAGAATTGCACTACACTTTTGATTTTTAATGCATAAAATGCACAGTTTGTAGAGAAAAGTGCACCACCTACTAACTCCTCCAAAAAATATCTTAGTAGAAAATTACTAATTCCGAACGGTTGGCAATAAAATTTACTTTGTAATGACGTATAAAGAAAGTGCTTAGGGGCACATCTACATATTAAAATGAACCAAAACTTCCTTTTTTTATTTTTTTTTCAATGGCTATACCCAATTTTAACAAGATATTTCAAATCTTAAGTTCAAACTATGCTAAACATCAAATTACAAGTCATTTGAATTAGAAGTTTTTGAATTATAAGTCAAAATTTAATGCTTCTAATGTTAAATTACGTTTTCATATTTTTATTAATATCTCGAAAAATCATATTCCGAATGAGCTAATTTTTTATGTAGAAATAACACCAAAATACCCAAACACATGCATTTGGCGCCTTCAGTGGCTCCTATGGTGCTTTTATGAAGAAGGGAGTTTCCTTGGTCAACAATCCAGTACCGAAATTCAATCTCCATATAGTATGTTCTTTTTAAAATAATTAATTTCTCGGAACCTTAACGTACGAATTTCATGAAAATTTGTTTTTAGGCTGATTAAAGATTTCAGAGTTCATTTATTTTGTCAGAACTGGGTACTGTGATTGAAAAATCAAAGTTAAGGATCCTTTTAATATGTAGATGCCCACTTATGAAAATTTCAATATCTATTACTTAAAAGTAGATGCAATTTGCAATCGACTGATACCAATATATTTATTATACGTTAATTTTTGTAGAGTTAGTGTGGGGGGGGGGTGATTATTTTTTTCCAACGACTGTACTTCAAAAACTTTTAAAAATATTTCTGTATAGCTAAGAATTTATATTTTTTCTTAGTAGTCACATACCTTTTAAAAGAGCTTAAAAAAACCTTCAAGCAACATCACGAAGACCTTGAGTGCCACGTCAGTCCTTTTGTAGCAATTGAACAACTGGAAACTTTATTTTGTAAGAGTACGATTATACGGATAATCATCATACTCAAAGCAATTATTCCTACTCATTCACAAATTCTATAAGTTCTACATAATTTACAAATATGCCTGACAATACAATTTGAATTCCGTTGCAACTTTGAGAAAGGCTGAATTCATAAGCGAAGAAGAGACTGAATCGTGGAAGTGACAGAAAATGACTTATCGCAAAAATAGGGATGCTTCAACTGTAACCACCATCGCAAGGGATCATTATCCGCACGAATAACTACCACCTGTAAATTTATTTAGAAAATTTCTTTATTAAAACGCCTCATTCATGGACAAATACATTAATCAGTAATGGCTAAAACTGATAGTAAATTTTACCGGTGGAAGTTTACTTTCGCAATTGTTGCTCCACCATATTATGACAATTAAAACAACCTACTATCTGTGTCAATAAAAATATTACAATACTTGTCCAAACTAACACCAGTAATAAGAGATAGAACAATTTTATAAAATTTGGGAGAGAAATTTCCCATCCACAAGGCGCTTAAATTAGACGAAATTATCTGTTCAAGTTTACTGGTTGAAATGTTTACTAATATGAAATATCCGATAAAAATAAACAACCGTCATCTTGTGACAACCTCTTCAGTTACTTCATTTGCAACTACTAGGCCATGCACTATATGTCTCTGCCTCCTTATTCATAACTCAGGGAGGCCAGTAGTGAGGGCGAAACACAGTCAAAAAAAGAGCGAGCCACCAGCATTTTCTTAGAAAAAATGCTTCAAATAATATAAAGGTATAAAATATGATAAAATTTTCTTATATATAATACTGGTATATAACACCGTTTTTGGCTATGCTTTACCCTGACCACTCGCCATCCTGTAACACCATGTAACTAGAGATGTTTTAATCCACACACTTTTAAAAAATTTGACCTATTTGCTGCATCGTCTCGCCCCCGCTTTTATAGAATGCCTCTCACTTGACCCATGAGAATGCTCCATAATAGGGTGAAGTAATCATTTTCTATAAAAACTGTGGAGTGACGATGCAGCAAAAGAGTCAAATTTTTTGCAGTGCATATAGTAATCAAACCTTCCAGAAAATATGCCTTGAAATTCGAGCAATAGAATCTTTTAAATAATTATTTTATTCACTTTTTCTCTATTTAAACTTTTATTCAGAAATATTGTAAATTTTATTTTATTTTTCAAGAATAAATCTTCTTGGATTTTGGGTATACATGTATCTATATTCTAAAAACATTGCATTATACCCTGAAGGCAAATTTCACTAAGTTAGTCTAACAGATGTAAATTTTCCATATCCCGTCAGTAATCGCGTGTCGGTCTTTTCGCCGCCCGTATAACTTATCTTCACGTAACTTATATCACATTACAAATACAGCGGAAATCTACCATGTAGCTGACTTTGAAGCTTTTTCGAGCACCTTAGTGAAGTAACAGGACACCTCTGTTTTTCTTTCAGGTAGATTTTTAGAAACAAAGTTGAAATTGGCAAAAAAGTCTACGTAAAAGTCACTAATGCGAGTTCATTTTGACTTTTTCCAATTACTCCAGATCTCATGAATAAAATGCATAATTTAAGAAAACTGCAAATTTATATCTTCGTTGTAATGTTATTTTCATATATTAGGTGAAAAATATTTCTTATTTTACATATTTGGTATGCGGGGGGCCAGCGGCGAAAAGACCGAGCGCGACTAATGACGTTGTGAAAAAAGTCGCGACTACTCCCGGGATATAGCTGAAAAAAGTCCGCTTCAGGATTCAAACCAGTGATGTATCCGCTGAAGCTGCTAATGCTCTTCCATCTGAGTCATCCAGGACAAATACTGGAAGACTAATTCACCCAACTAACCGTAAAGATCACACAATCTCGTCTAATACTATGGATCAGCTGAACAGAATAAATCGAAAGTTTATAGGATTTTTAACCCACTTGGAAAATCTACAACTTTTTAAATTCATTTACCGATTGACTAATCGTGTTATAAATTAATCTAATATGATTTCGTATGCAGTGTTTTCTGCAGTTCCATATATTGATCTTCACATACATCAAACCTTCCAGAAAATGTGTTTTTTATATAATTCTTCCGTTAACTTTTTCTCTACTTAAATTTTTATTCAGAAGTATTAAAAAATATAATTTTAGCTTTCAAGATTAAATCTTGGAGAATTGTTTTTAAATTTATTTTTATACAGGAATTTATGTTCTAGAAACTTTGCGTTATATCCTGAAGAGAAATCTTACAAACTTAGACTATTTTAAATGTCTTTTCATTCCTTGATTATCATTTTATCTATGTTTCAGATACACCAGAACTCCGACTGACACTAGGTGCGAGCATCAAACACACATCAATCAAAGAAGGCAGCGACGTTTATTTTGATTGTAATATCAGGGCACATCCTTGGGTGCATGATGTCAGCTGGCTCTTTGACGACAGGCCCTTCCACGGAAATTTGTCGGCGGGCATTATTATCAGCAATCAGTCATTGGTGCTCCAAAGAGTCACAAAAAAGCATCGAGGAAGATATCAGTGCGTTGCAACGAACAGCGAAGGTGTAGGTAAAAGCGAAGAAGTTCGTTTAAATGTCCAGTGTAAGTATTGTGAAAATTAAGTTCTATTGTTCTGAAATATGACGTTTTACAACATATTTTATTAGAGTTACTGGTTTATGGCTTCCAAGCAAAAAGACTTGACATGGTGTCTCACAAATATATTAGGAAGCGCAAATTGAAATCATTTCCATGTGTGTATCCCTTATCTAACTTTTAAATATTATTATGCTTAATTTTCATTAATGCTATAAAGCGGACCCTATTAATAACAGATTTTGCGATTTATATACAAAATTATGAATATGCAATAACGGAATAGATTATTACCAACTTTCAAGAACGAGTAATTGTTTTTTTGAAACAGGATTGTTATGTTTTAACTGTTTACACGCCGAATTAATATCGCAATGTAATAATAATTTTATTTTTCCTATATTACAGCTTCAAATGTTTTAATTTATGCATACAAATTTAGAAAATAATAAAAAAAGTATTTCTGCAGTTTTTTGGCTGTTTTAAATTCAGTGTTCGCAGTTTGGAACATGATTATTGATTGGCAACCTATGCAAATAATAAAAAATATTTTTCCGCTACATGCTATTGTATATTGTTTGTGAATATTTTCTGGAATTCCAAAAACATTTAGATTTCTAGCGGTCAAATGTAAGAAATGTAGAGAAAACGATAAATGCAAATAATATATATTCTATGCAAATTAATGAATTTGCATATGCCTTATATCTGTGATAAAAACATAAATATTTTTCTTTAATATTGCTTATTTTTGCTTAAACATAAATATTTTTCTTTTAAAAAGTTTAAATCAACCTTATATTTTATAGAAAAAACAAGGACATCGTTATTATGTTGGAAAATATATGTTTTGTGTTATAAATAATGCAATGTTCCCATTTGGGAACATTGGCGTTTAAACGGTTAAACCTGGGATATGTGTGTCCTTATTTTTGTACCTAAGTGCAAGCTAAGTCTTTCTGCGGCGAAACGTATACTCAGACTACTTTTTATCAAAATATAATTTTTGAGAAGTTTCAAATCAGCCATGATATGTATTTACATTATTTAATATTTTTAACATGTCTAAGTTAGTAATTAGGAAGTTCACAAATGTGTTCACTCTTCGATTAATAGTATTCGTAATCTCGATATATTTAATCTTTATTGTTAAAATAACAATGTATTTTTAAGTTAGTAATTCGAGGATACATAAAAGCGCACCCTATATAAAAAAAAGCCTTAAATCAGAATCAATCTATGTCTGTTTACGTATTTCGTGACGTTAGATCTCCTGATTTCTAGGGGCATTTTCAACTGGGAAAACTGTTGTTTATTTCCACGTTGTCTAATCTAGTCGTCAAGATCTGACAACATTTTCTCCCACGTGATTTGAACATCTATCAAACAAATACCATGAAACATACACGAAAATTTATTTTCTCTCATAATAATTGAATAAAAACAGGAAATGCCTATTTTAGCATTCACATAAACTTGAAGACAATTAATTAAACAAGTTGGAAATTGCACGTGAAGCGTAGCAAATTAGGTGCGTTCGTACGATAACGAAGTTTTAAAAATATTACTTTCATGTATCAATCTCAAAAATTGTAAATAATGAATTACAATTAAAACGCTCATCAAACAATGTTCTCCCTATACCATTATGTAATGGAATACTTTTGTGTGGCCTTGTAAATCAATAACAAATGTTCTTTGCACCACAAATTATGTAAGATGTATATTATAATATGTACTTTATAGTTGCATATAAATTTTATTAAGTTCGCATGAGTGTAACACGATTAAAATGCATTTGAAACATTTTTTTCCTATTGACCGTAATGTAACGGAATACTTTTGATTGTCCCTATAATTGATCTATGCATCCGATTTTCATAAAATTTGAAATAACTCTACAAAATTATGTAATAATTATGTATTTTAAATTTCAAACGTATAGAATATATTTGAAACTTTTTCCCCATTGACCATAATGTAATTGAATACTTTTGATTGCCCCTGTAATTGATCTATGCACACGATTATCAAAAAATTTGAAATAACTCGACAGAATTATGTAATAATTGCGTATTTTAAATTTCAAATGATTAAAATGCATTTGAAACTTTTTCCCCATTAACCGCAATGTAATGGAATACTTTTGATTCCCCCTGTAATTGATCTATGCATCCGATTTTCATAAAATTTGAAATGACTCGACAAAATTATGTAATAAATACGTATTTTAAATTTCAAACGATTCGGTTGGGTAGTTTTTGCGTTGTTATATGCGGACGGACAGACGGACGGACAGACGGACGGACTGAACGACCACTATAGGTGCTACGTATTATATAATTACGAACGCACCTAAAAATGGAATATGTTGACTGAAAAAGTAGAATACTGCGTAATATTTTTGTTGACCGAATTTAACCAAATGCGCTAGCATGGGTTAAGTATATATTATATATATATATATATAATGTCGTGAATTGGCGGGTTTTCTTTGTGGCGCTTTATATCAAGATCAAAGTCACATGACACAGGACAAAATAAATAATCCGCCTCAGGAATGCATTCATCTATAGCAAATAATACCGTCGAGGATCATTTAAAATCGAAGAGCGCTTAAAGTGAATGCAATAATTATCACTAAAAACAGCTATACAGTCGTAATTAGCAAAAGTTGTAGCCACGGTTCATAATACATTTTTATCCAAAATAATACGAAATCAAAATTAAGAGTAACAGCACATCACCAATCCCCATATATTGTAGCTGAAAAAGACATTTCACCAGCAACTGGCAATCCAAGGATGATATTGCGTAGTAGTTTCAGTCTACAAAATCAAAATGGCATATAGCTAATATATCATTTTTAGACAAGCGAAAATCAGTGCTCTTCTAAACGCGTACAGTCAGTTTTTTTCATCAGCACAAAGATATTGTGTTTACGTAGCACGCGAAACGAATGAAAGAAGGGGACCGCACTTAGATGATTGCATAAAACAAATCAGGAGAGAGAGCGAGGCTTAGAATAATGAAAAAAAAACAATTTTATTATTGGAAACTTTTAGGGTGAAAATTAAAAATATTTCATAGAATGAAATCTAAGAAATAAATGAAAATTGTTTTTGAAAGCATTTGAATATAAGAAATTTTTTTTCTCAGAATATGTGATCTGCGGTAGGTTACAAAATTAATGAAGGAATCTGAATCTTTAAATCAAAGTTTTAAAATAAGTCATGTTTGGTATGCGCATTTTATATTAAGGGGCATTTAAAAAGGAATAAATTATAGATATTGTTAAAGTAGGAAAATATTGAAAAATTGAATAACTGAAAGAAGATCTCAATTAAAAGCTTTTATATAACCTATATATATGATTGGCCATTAATTAAAAATCTAAATATGCAGTAGTTGGTTATCAGATCAGACTTTCCTTGAAGAAAATTTGCATAATTTAGCATTCAAGTCTCCTTAAAGAACAAACGCAAAGCTATGCAAATAATAAAATTAAAATTTATTTTTTAAATCTTTAATTACACATTTGGAGGAAAATGCATATTTGTGTCTATGCCCTATGTATATATGTTGATTTTGGTCTTGTTTTAACAAATTCTTTTTAACTTACATTATATTTTTTATTACATACTTGATTAATTTTAATAACATTAGATTAATTTCTATACAATTAAGATAATTAAGTATGTTTTTAAAGCAAATAGTTTTAGATTTATTTTTAAATGTCTGAATATTTTAAATATAATATTAGAGTGATATATATAATGTATCTACGACAACTAAAATATTAAATATTAAAGTTATTAAAACTTTCTTTGAAATACATTCAAACAAATTTGGTAAGTTATTTGTTTCTAAAAGAAATTATGGCATAGTACAAAAAAAGTAGAAACATTATTTTTATCTAACGGTTTGCTAATCCTCCTAGCAGCTAGAAAGTTCCCTTCATTGAGTGTTTATAAAATTAGAAATGTTCAGAGTTAAATTTATCTTTCACTATAAATAACTATATTGTATTAGCAAAAATATCTTACACTAGTTTTTGAAATAGGTTAAGATTTTTTAAACATAGTGTAATTCATTACTAAATTTTGATGTTTATTTAAAAAATAAAGCTGCACAAAGGAGTAGGACTTTGTGTAGGATTAGAAAGTTTTTAGGTTATTCCTATAATTGCATTTGTTCACTTTCATTTAGTTGCTCCAGTTTGTAAATATCAGTCAAACACGGTATTTGGTGTCGGCAAGTCAGAGGTCCTGAATATCACCTGTGAAGTTGAAGGAGATCCGACTAACATCAAATTTCAGTGGACACTAAATAATTCAGTGGAAAGCATAAATGTTAAAAATTTTGTCAGTGAAGGTGAGTAATCAAAAAATTTGTTATTCTTTATTATAAAAATATTACATCTTATCCATTTATGAAGAAGTGTAACGTACACGAATTTTATTCGGTTGGTATGAGTATTTTGAAAACAATTACATATAATTTTTTAACCACAATGCTTATTTAATGCCATATTTAAATAAAGTAAATAGTACTTTTACTTATTACTGGCATCAAACTAAATTTGCAGTATGCATCTTTTCAAAATGCATATGATGACGTGAGTTTCAAAATTCATCTTATCAAAATAAATAAAACATCGTAAAATTGCGAATTCCTCTGATTGTATCCGTAAGTTTTCATTGTTACACAAGATTTACAATGCCAGAAATACACATGAAAACTAACTCTTTTGCAGATTGTGTGTTTTATCGATGTAGGTTCATCAATACACTAATCGAGAAAACGTTTTTTTTTCATTTGTGAATAAGGTGAGTGTAAACCTCATGCCCTCAATATGTGTCCATAATCTCGATGGTGTTGTTTTTATTTCACAATTAAAAATTTTAGAAATGGTTGCTAATATTTCCGAAAATTGCATTTCATCTTAAACTGCATTCCTGTTTATTAGGGGTTAGCAGTACCAGTATTTTCGCCTGTAGTATTGGTTAAATTGTGTGTGGAAAACAAATATTTGCACAAGCAAAAACTGCTTTTAACTATAATACAATGTTATACTATAGTACAACATTATACTATAATGAAATTTTAAGTAAAAACAGGATTATCTAATAGATAAATTCAATTGTTGAATGACTCAAACGTTATTCTTGTTATCACAACGCGAAGCAAAGTACAGAGCTGCCAACTTCTACGCCTTTTTAAATGAAATAAGCGTGCTTTTAACCAGAAAATTTTTTAAAAGTTTACTTCCAGAATTTATTTCATGGTATGTTCTACTGCATAATTTCTTAACTTGTTAAATGGAATTTCTGGTACGAATGTGTTTGTTTCGCTGTAAAAAGGCGTAGAAGTTGGCAGCCATGAAAATATGCTTCGCATGTCTCACAGGGTAAAATGTTTCAAATGACTTCAAAACCAAAAACTTGGCATCATGTTGAAATCATCGAATTGCTTTAGTTATGTACCATTACAGTAATATTATTGCTAATTTTTTAATGTTATCTATAACTTTTTTGCAACCAAAATCTTCTTTGTACATAAATCTCTTCCATGTAGTCAAGGAAGGCAAAAGGTATTGCTGGGAAATAGAGGTTCAATTAAAATAGAAATTCGCTAACTAGTTGCACCTCTGTCGTTATACTAAAAATAAAATCCCAGCTAAAATCTGCAAAATATATACATTTCAAATATTTTTATCATTTTTTCAAACTCAAAATATTTTTATATATGCGATTAAGGAATCGTTTTAGCTTATTCAAATTGAATTACATTATGTATGAAAATTATTAATTAATATTAATATCCATTCGGAAGTTTTAATTTTGAAAATAGTAACAAATAAATGTGGATGGCTGCATTTAAATGATAAAATATTTTTATTTATTCTTAGGAACAACAAGTACCGTGTATTATACTCCAGGAAACATGCTTGGTTATGGATCATTGTTATGTTGGGCCAGCAACGATATAGGTAGAGCAATGGAACCATGTGTTTACAAAGTTGTTCCTGTCGGTAAGTTGTGTTTTAAATATAGCAGCATCTCGATGTCGAAATTTGAAAATCTATTTTACAGAAAAATACGTGATTCCTTTTTACTAACCCCATTGTTTAGCTCAGTGATATTTATTGGCACGGTTTTTCACATTTTTTTGTGACTTTGCGGAATTTTGTGTTTTTTCAAGAAATCTTAACTAATGAAGAACAGAAGCAATGAAACGTAAAAGGATGTTGTTTGACATTATGTAAGTATATATTTGATTTTATTAGTTAGTATGATTTTTTTAAGAGTTTTTGCCATTGAGATGTATGCAAAACCTACAAAGAGTTCATAAAAAAAGCTAGTATGTCTGGTATGGAGAACTTGTTCAATACTTTGTTATTTTATGAAAATACTGAAAAATACCAAATCATGTATGGGGTTACATAACACTGTTCTACATTTGTAATGCACTATTATCGTAATCTGTGAATTTTTGAGTATGAAAATATTGATCAAACATTTTCTAAATATTCTTAAATTTATTATAATAAAACAGTAACATACCAAAAATGAGGTTTTTTATATCAGGTACCATAATGAAGAAGTGTTTTAGTAAAATTACAGAACGTAGTTTATATAGCCGAATTATTAACTCCAATCCCCCAAAAAATAATTTCAAAATATCTTCTCCCGACAAAAAGTCGATGGTATTGTAACTGAAAATGGCGATTCGTCAGGGGTCACTTTAATTTACTACCATAATTTTAGTATCTTAGATTTGATTACATCTATTGGTGAAATGTTCAACTATAAAACAAGGAGAAATTTAGCTCAATAAAATATTACCAATAAAGTAATTGTGAGGCTCCTGACGAAATGCTGCACGTATGTTGTCGTAATCCATAATTTTATAACTTATTAAGCAAAAGAAAAAAAACAATTTTCCAATTTAGAAACAGGTTCATTATTAATTTTATTCTCTTCAATTGATAAACCATTCTCTTATTTCAAATAGAAACTATTTAAAAATAACACTCCCTACTACAATGAAGTTTCTAAGTTCTTTCTTCCCTCTTGTAAGGATTTATTTTAATTTATAGTGACACCATCCCGTACAAAACATACGTTATCTCTGATAGAGTTTGATTTTAAATTACATGATCTTCATTGATTTCGCTTGATTAATTACATTTATATGAAAATTTCGAACATTTTGAAAGGTTTCAAATTACTATCATGGTGAAATTTATTTCCTTAGAAATTATTTCATCCCGTTGGACTTTTTTAAGTTATTGTTTTTGGTCCATGTTTTTACCTTCTGGTGGTTTCTTGTGATAGATAAGAAGTCTAGATAAGTCTAGATAGTCTAGATAAGATAAGAAGTCTTTTGTGAAAAAAAGAAACGTGGCGTCTATAACAGGGCCAGATGGTTGAATTGCATAAGTTGCCTTGATTTCACTTCCACTGATCACATTTAGATGACATTTTGGAAAATTTTAAAAGTTATCAAACTACTACCACATTGGAATTAATTTTCTGAAGGGATTTGTTCGTTGTCTGTTCTTTAACTAAGCGCTTATATTTTTAGACTGGTTTGAGAAATGTAATTGAGGATAAATTCTATTTCATGGATTAAGTTGCTGCTTTCGCTTTGTACAGAATTCTAGTGACTATTTTTGTGAAGATCAAGATTTAAAAAAAATGTACATGTGCTAGGAATAAATGGTTGAATTACACATTGTGCCTAAATTTCTCTTTGACTGATCACTTTTCATTGCAGCCCCACCAGTGGCCGAGAGGTTCTGACCTCAAACTGGTAGACGGTAGGTGCTGGGTTCGAACCCAGTCGCGACCGTCGGCCTAACCGTTCGAGGTTTTCCGTGGTTTTCTTCGAACCTTGCGTAAATACGGGTTAGGTTCCCTTAGAAAGACCCCCACGGAGGGCATCCCTCCCCTTAGGGCCTATATCCCATAGTGTAGATAATTGGCCGATATACATACAACAACAACAACTTTTCATTGCAATTTTGTTTTCTCCTTGCAATGTTTTCTAGGGAATCTTTGTGTCAAGATCCTATATAAAAATAATTTGTCATCTTTGGTAGAAGTAAATGGTGGAATTTCACATCGTGCATTAATTTCACAATGACTGATCACGTTTCATTAACATTTTATTTTCTCCTTGTAAATGTTTCTATGGAATCTTTGTGTCAAGATCCTATATAAAAAGAAATTGTAATCTCTAATAGAGGTAAATGGTTGAATTACACAATGTGCCTTAGTTTCACTTTGACTGATCACTTTTCATTGACATTTTGTTTTATCTTTGTAAATTTATCTGGGTAACCTTTGTGTCAAGATCCTATACAAAAAAAATTGCCATCTCTGGTAGGAATAAATGGCTGCATAATCTATCTTGATTTCACTTCGGTTGATCACTTTTAGTTTACATTTTGGAACATTTTGAAACTATTTAGATCACTACCACAATAAATTTTTATTACTTGTTTCCTCTGGCTCTTCTTTAAAATGCTTGATCTTTAAATAAAGTTACTGCTTTTAGCCTTGTAAGGAAATCTAGTTACTCATTGTGTCATGATAGCTATAAAAAGAGTTTGATTAAATTACACAATGTGCCTTTATTTTTCTTTGACAGATAACTTTTCATTGAAATTTTATTTGTTCCTTGTAAAGATTTATAGTGAGCTTTTCTGTCAAGATCCTATATAAAAAGAACGTGTAGTGTCTGGTAGGGATACATCGTTGAATTGCATTACGATTTCACTTCGGTTGATCACTTTTAATTTACATTTTGGAGCTTTCTGAGACTATTTAGATCACTACCACAATAAATTGTTATTCGTTGCTCCCTCTAGTTCTTCGTTAAAATGCTTGATCTTTAAAAAAAAAGTTGCTGCTTTTACCCTTGTAAAGTTATCTAGCTACTCCTTGTGTCGAAACCCTGTACAAAAATACCTTATTTATGACAGTAATATAGTCGAATTTCCTCATTCCGTCTTCATTGTACTTCGATTAATGTCTTTTAAATTTTATTTTGGAGAATTTTATAAGTATGCAAATTACTATCATAGTAAAATTGTTATCTTGGAAATTAGCTGTTACGAATAGCTTTCCTAAGTTACTGTTTTTCCTGTTATAAAGATTTCTTATGAATCTTTGTGAATTATTTTATAAGAGATTTTAAGATATAATAATCATAAATAGATTTAAATTTAGTTGTAAATTTACAAAATTATTATTAGTTTTAATAATATAAACTAAGCAATAAATGTATGTAATTTTGATAAAAATGTGTCATTAATAATAAAAAAAATTATCTTGACAAATATAATTATCAATGCTGTATGTCTTTTAAATTGGATTCATTTTTGATTGAAATTTTGTTTATTTTTCATTCTACTCCCATGGTGAAATAATGCAAAAGCTTTTGAATAATTTAAATTGGTAATTTATGTTATGAAATATAGAGTCAAAGCATAATTCAGAAAACAAATATGTAGTCCTCATTTGAATAATTTTATTTCATTATAGATGTATTTTTTTATTTTCAATTTTAATGACATTTGAACTATAATATAAGTGTTGAATGTCTTTTCTAAATAAAATATAAATATGTATATCAATGCAAAATTACAAAATATTTCTCACTCTTCAAAAAGTTGTGTAGCACATTTTTAAAAATTTAATTAAATTACGTTTCAAAACATTTTCAGGAGTTTTATATTTCATTTTATTTATAAAATTTTCACAGTGTTTGAAAAACAATGAAATAATACTTTTATGTATTTTTACTAATATATTTTAGAAAATTAAACATTCATATTGTAATTTGAGAAAAAAACTGCATTAATCATAACATGTAAATTAAACATTGTTATTTAAGAATACATAATATTTCTGTTTTATTTGGGCATATTGAATAATAATTTTATGACAACTATTTATTTTTCCATAAATTTTATCGTCGATTGGATTATCAAGTTTTGAGATCTGCTTAATTATGTACCTTGAAAAGAAAAAAAAGAATCAGTTGTATCTGCCAAATATTGGAATATAGATCCAAACAATATAGAACTTTTTAAAAAAAATATTCCGCTTTACAAAGTAATATAAAAAATAAACGTGAAATATAAAAAAAAAGCGTTAAAGACGTCAAAAGCAAATTTACAAAAATAGGCGCTATCTGTAACAAACAATTTCAGAGCATGAAAATAATACGTAAATATTACGCACTAATCAGATAAGATTATTTTCTTTACGTAGAAGAAATAAAACTTTGCTAGAAAACAATTAATTTACGTTTTTTTTTTCTTTTTTGTGAAATATGAATATCTTATTTGAAATGGTTCTATATTTAGATTTTCATTTTTTTATTATCAGAAAACGCAGAAAAAGAAATAGAATTTCAAAATAGAAATATACTTTACTCCTATGTCATAAAAATTCCATCAATTTTCTTAATTTTTAATTTAAAAATTGTTTTAAATATGGATAAATTAATTTTTATAAGTAAGTTTTAGAGATGAAGAAATGAGGTGTAAACAAATTCATCTGTATTTACATCTCCACCGAGATGTTTTCCATTTATTGAATGTTTTGTAACAATACATACCTGGCTTCACTTGTATTTAGCTGTCGAAATGCAACAACATGTAATATATTACATTTCACTTGAAATTTCACCAAAGCCAATACCGAGTTTATTACTTTAATAAATATCAGTTTACAGACTTGGACTCTTTTTCATATGCAAATTTGTAAGAGGGTATGTAAAATTAATAAAATAATTTCTTAGATTTTCTCTTCAGATCTTTCATCAGTTTTCTATATATTTATAGAATACAAGTGATTAACTGCAGATTATTTGTTAGTTGCCATATTATATTTCACTCTGTAGATGCAGACAATAACAAAAATGGTCATTATAACATATTAAATATACTTTATAAAGTTCATCCTTAGTAACAACAAAATTAATGAAATTCCTGTAGCAAGATGATGTAGTTTTAGAGCAAACAAAGCAAATGAATGCAGTTGGATTATTCAATTTACTAATTTCAAAATAATTATAATAATTCATTATCTCAACAAAACAGCACTATCAACAAAATAGCAATAAAAAAACCTATAGCACCGGCATGCGTTAGAAATAGCTCCGCAAGAAAATGCGTTAAATGTACTTTTAATCAATATAAAATAAGAACTAGTAAAATGCTCGGAATAAATTAATGCGATTTTGAAACAGTTCAATATAGGTGACTGAAATTATTTTGTCTATTACTGTTGGCCGTTTTACTAAGACAACAACTGACCCGTCCACTTATTATTTTAATAACACTTTTTACTCACTTTGTTTATCATTTGGATGTTCTTTTAATTTTCGTTTTTTTTATTATCACAAAAAACACACAATGCTTTTTAGGATGAATAAAGTCTTCATCAACATTCTATTCAATATATGTATTGATAATATTTGAATGTCGGTTGTAAGTTTTATAAGGTACAATTATTTATCATAGTAAAATAATGTTATAAAACTGAATTGAGATTGTGAATTTAGTATTTTAAAAACATAAAGCAGATACAATAAAAGAAGTTAAGTCATTATTACCGTGAAAAAAAAAAAACAGAAAAAATCGATTAATCGTTTTATTCGTACATTTACTGTCATACTTACAATTAGTGATAAGTTCTAGTTTTGTTTTAAAAAAATGAGAAATGTGCAGTAGCAAATTATTAGTAAATTAAATTGCATGAATGAAAAGGGACATCATAAAGCCATTTCTTTTGAAATGCTCAATAGTAATAGGTTATGTAGGATGAAGAATTATAACAACTGATGATTTATGACAAAAGCATTCCTGCATCCAATATGAAACCTGTCTGAAATACTTACTGAATTTTTGTAATAAATTATCAATTTATTATCCCACTAATATGCAGATTTGGGCTGCATAGGATTAAGTATTTGTAATTGACCGTTATCTATACAGTAGCAGCTGAAAGAAGTAATTTTAATTTAAATGACAATTCAGAGACACCAAGAAGAAATTTAAGTTGCTAGCAGGCACAATGAAATATGTAAAGAAACTTGATGCATTTAATAATTCTTAGTCAAATAATCTGCTTCATATTACAAAACTTTGAATGTCTTTGAATTTTAGTAATATATTTGACTTTTATGTTTTAAATTAATATGTCGCCTCAATGTTCAGATGGCATATGACGAAATAAGACATTTTCTAAGGATGAAACGGAATTAATAATTAAGAAATCCTTATAATTACATGTTTAATGTAAAATCATAAAGCACTACATATATTGATACTTCAGCTGTATACAAATTATAAAAATGGCTGAGTGATTTTCTTTTAATTGAAGATAATATTAGTGACATTGTGTACACGTTTCAATATGTTAAGATACGCTCACATCATCGGAAAATAATACTCAAGGTTCAAGGCTTGGTCTGCCTCTGGCCGAAATGTTGTAGAAAAATAATTGTTAGACTTATTCTTATAGAATGAAAACAAAAATTCAGAGAATAGTTTTTACAATACTCCTACAAAAGTTCATCTAAGGCGCTATAGACAATATGATGGAAAGTTAATGACATCAATTATCATTTCAAAATAGAAAGTATTAAGTTTAGATATGAAGAATTACACGAAATTCACTAAACAATAAAATGTTTTCCACTGCAATATTTAAGCTTTTCTACTGCATTGACAACTATTTTCTGCTTATATTGTTAGCGCAATTTTGCGTTTTCGATACCGGATTATAAATGAGCGTATTATTTGTTTCGATTTTTTTTTTTCGAAAAGTCATTTATCTTCGTTATTTTGATTATTGAAATAAAAAATGTGAATTTTCATAAGTAAACATTTTATCTTATAATTGAAAAATACGTGTTAATCGATAAGCAAAAAAAATATTACACAGAATTATTACTTTCCTAAAAGAAAGTTTCCAAATAGACAAAATATCATCGACAAAAAAAAATTGCGTACTGAAGTATTTTATCTTTAATTAAATATAAATATCAACAGTTTTACCAAGAACTGCGGTAGGAGGAATAATAGTGATAAGAGAAAAATAGAAATATGGAAACGAAAAAGTACAAAAGTCACCGATTAATTTGAATTGATAGTCTAAGAAGCTGGGATATTGCATGAAGTGCAAGTAAATCTATAGCATGCAAATTCATGATTAAATAATAGATAGAAGCACAATTAATTCAAAATATTAATGTAAGGTGCAAATTCTGAAATACATTCTGAGGGTAAAATGAGTTTATCATGCTTCTGACTTTACCTCAGCACGTATTAATATTAATTTTTTTATCTTCACCTATGGAACACAACAAACGCTCTTAATCAGTTTTGAAGTGATAACAATCTGTGTGACTACTATATCTCTCACTTTATGGACTGAAAGATAGGATCCAAACGTTTGAACAAAGAATTACTCAGAAGAGTACAGGCAAGAAATGGGTGAAAGTTGCTGACTTTTCGAGTGCAGTTTTTGATGCTCTTGCTGAATCTTCTCAGTTTTATCCATGCATGGCATATATTTATACCCAGAATTATTGCCGCTGCTGATTCCTTTTCATTTGGAGTTTATGTGTTTCACATTTGTAGCATATTATCTATATTAGCACAGTACATATTGCATATTATCTGAGCAGACAACGAATATTGGTGACTTTCGGCACTAATCATTCATATCATGGAAACTTATTTTCTTGTGACGATTGTATCTATTTTAATCTATAGCTGATAGATTGAACTATGGAGGCTGATAGTTTTGCTGCTTATTCCTTTATATTTCAAATTAAGAACCCTGAAAATGTTCTGCTGCAATAGCAATCATTTTTAATGTCTGAAGATACGCATTACACAATACGAATTTAGGAGCTTAGAA
This sequence comes from Maratus speculifer, assembly GCA_964019185.1. Lineage (NCBI taxonomy): Eukaryota > Metazoa > Arthropoda > Arachnida > Araneae > Salticidae > Maratus > Maratus speculifer. The sequence continues at coordinate 152,168,168 of OZ025302.1, forward strand.
TTTAGACAGGTTTTTTTTCCTTTATAACAGTTTTAATAAATCGATAGTTACAGTTTCATTTGTGAACTAATTACAAGAATACCTACATTATTTAACAAAAAATACTGTTTTCATAATTTCACAATTCTGATAAAAAACATCGTAAAAATTATATTGTGATACTATTGTTGAATCGAAAACTTTTTATGTTTGCAAAGGTTTCACATAATTTCTTTCTGCTAAGAAAAATGCTGTATCTACATAAATGTTTTTTAAGACCTAAATAAATTGTTTTTGGATGTCTCGTAGTGCATTTGAAATGTATTCAAGAAATATATATTTTACGAAAAGTAAAATTTATTATTATTTTCTAACAAGAGGATTCAATAAAATTTTATATTAAATTTTTCTTAGGGGTCGTTAAATTACTGCTTGGGTAATAAAATTTTAAATACATTCTATATACTTTTCTATTGTACAATTTTTACTATTTTAGACTTACACTTGCTTCAATAATTAATAAAAAAAGAATTTACTCATTATTCTTATACGCAAGCTAATATTGTTTCATATTTTTTCATATTGACTAATATTTTGAGATAATTGGAATTATTACAGAGTAATACAGATATCGTGAAAAAAAAGGATTTAAAATTAAATCCAAAAACACACTAAACTAAATCTACCATCTACAAATATTTTGGATATACCTGAAATGTGACACAAATGTTTCATGAATACTCGAGGAAAATACGAGGCTTGTAAATGATGTATTGGCAACGTAGTCAAGAATATCGTACATGCGCAAATAGAGCATAGAAACAGTGAGGTAGTGCTCTTTTTGAAGCATACAGTGATTAAAATAATCGATTTAGTTAGAAGGTAAACTTAGTATGTGGTATTGATGTAGACGGTGTCGCCTTTTACTATTCCAAAGCATGTTTTAAAAAAGCTATCAGGCGTAGTGGATTAAATTTTGGCTGCCCTTGTCAAAAATGGATCTTATTGACTATCGAAGATTACTTACTACTACTTACTTACTTGCTACTTAAAGACTGTAGCAAAAATGTTCTACCTTATAGAACGGTTTCACAATTTTGCCAGACGAGTTGAGACTATGGCTTTGCACCGGACAGGTCGACCGTCCATTTCTTAAAATAAAATTGACATCGCAAGTAGGCTCCTGTACATAGACCACCAATTATCTATAAAACACTGGTCTCAGTCGTGTCGTAGACCAATCTAAACAGTAGAGCACATGTCATCAACGATAAATACCTTGAACCGTATCCCACTGCTTGCTGGCATTTGGAAAAATGCGCTAATGCTTTCTGGGGATTATATTGAAAGAATGCAATACCAACTAACTAGCGACGTCACTTAAAATATATTCTAAGAATGTTTTCATTATTTAATTTACAACCCTCGTGTTATTTATGTTCATAAGCTGTTAAGCATAGTAAATAGTTAACCAGATGTTTATAACCATCGTATGTGTCAGCATATACCAAAAAAGATGCAATATTACAATATTGCGCTAATATATTTTATTATGTAATTAAAAAACTTTTTATTGCACATTCAATGTCATTTGGTAAATTCTAACTTGTTAGTAACTTATCGTTTTAGGTCCTCCTGAAACTATGCGAAACTGTCTTGTAACCAATCATACTGTGGATTCATTGTTAGTGCAATGTGAACCTGGGTATGACGGTGGTTTGACACAGACATTCCATCTGGAAGTTTACAGCTCCACTAACGAATTCCTTAGAGGTAATTTAACAGCTCAGGATAATCCAACATTTCTCGTGCAAGATTTGGTGACTGGAGCTTCATTCATTCTAGTGTTATATGCAGCTAATGCTAAAGGAAGGAGTAATTCTGTAGCACTTGTTGCTAGCACTCTCATGCCAGCTGAGAGACATACAGGTAAGTATAAAAGAACAATTTACGATATCTTAAAATAAATTTATAATATAAAACTAATAAAAAACTAATAATATAAATAATAACACATGAATGTAATTTTCATACTTTGATAAACATAAATTTCAACGTTACTAAAATCTTTAATGAGAAAATCGCTCAATATCATCCGTGTAAAACCTCAAATTTCATTGAAATCCTGTTTCTGCAGCTGCTAACATACTACCATACTTTTCGATTAGAACGGAAAATATGGTAGCAAAAATACAGAAAATGTATTTTCATATTAAAATCAAAGTTACAATATAGTCAACTATTATATAAGCATTTTCATGGAAAAATAATAGCTTTTTCGTTTAAAAATTGCCGTATACCGTTTTTTTTTTATCAAAAAGTCAAATGTATTCGTTAATCTTCTTCAAAATTAATGAAGTATTTACAATAATAGGATTATCTTAACAAGTATAAAAAAGGGGTTTTTAGAACCAAATAATTACTTTTGGATTAACCAAGTAATTAAATTTGATTTACTAATTTTGATTTACCTACTTCTTTATTATTGAATTACAGTTTTCCGAATTTCGGAGAAAAAAATGTTTCAAAAATGCGGTTTATCAGAACCACAAATATAACAAAGGAAATATGAATCCCGAATTTCACAAACATTACACCTGAAATATCTGTATTTTTAAATGAACTTTATGTTAAATGCATTTTAGTTTTTGAAATATAAGCAATGAAAAAAGTTTAAAAAACGATAGTTAAATAAATTTGTTGGATAGCATATTATGAAAAATTTCAAGAATAGCACAAGTATATGGTAATTTTTAAAGCAGACAGCAGCATAGTGGTAATGAAATAAGAAAGTACTTTAATCATATTAGCACATTTAGAAAATTAGAAATATTGCAATAAATAATATTTTGGGATAATGTACATTACTTGTACTATTTTATGTAGATTGCATTAAAATATTCAGTATATTCAAATGTAATGGTGAAAATAGTCAAACCTTTTACCAGAGATTTTTTTCAACGGTATCATTTGGCAATACACTATACATTACATGCAAATCGTATTCATGCAATAACTAGAAGGGTGTGCATTCTTTAATGATTTATCTAAACAGTCCCTTTCAAATATGAAATTTGCAAAAAAACTTGCCTGTAATTTGTAATAAATATTAATTTTATGTAAAATAATACTGAATTCAAATAAAATATTTTATCATTATTTGTATATTTTGATATTTTTGTAAAATGTTATTTAATTTCATTTATTGGCAATAAAATAATGACAAATATGAAATAAGAGTTTCTGTTGCAGAAATTTGTTAACTTTAAAAAAATTCATAAAATAAAAGAAAAATTTGCTGCATTATGAAAACAGATTAGATTATTTAAAAAATGCCAGTCAGATTAAAGAATCACCAAACGTTTTCCATTTAGCCTGATATTTTCCAGGCTCAAAGTCTAAGGGAGAATATCAGAAACTGCAAAAAATACACTTCATACAATAAAATTCCTATTAAATGTTATACAATGCATTTTTTTCACATTCGAATAAAATATATTCTTAGAAAAAATTTCATGAAACATTACATTTCTAAAAACACAAACAAAGCGATTAGAATATTTACAATTTCAGATTGTCATTTTTTCTGGCTTCTCACATTGTGATGTGTGTAAAATTAAAGAAAGTCTGCTATATCTTACGATAATATTTTGATAGTTTACTTTAAAATAAGCTGAACATGCAATAAGAATCTTCGGAATAAGCTTTATAATGATGTATTCTAAAGTAAAACATTATAAAATAACAATATATTTTTAATTACCCTACACTGCATAAGCTCTGTGCAAAAAGCCTGAAATATATCAGACTAATTGTAAAATTATAGATATATTAAGCATAGTTTGGATCTTTTTTCTAAACAGATTTAGTTATATGCTAAGAGCAAGAATTTACTTAGGACTTAAGTATTTATATACATATTGCCATGAAAATAAATTATTATTAATAATAATTCAATAATATTAAGCAATTTATTTAATGATTGTCTATCAAGTTAATTTTAACTAAAAATTGTATGTATGCGATTTTGAAAGAAAATATAGTTAAAAAATTAAAAATTATTCATATTTTGAACTTTTGATAATTACAAAACGTTCAAAATATGAATATTTTTTCATTTCTGATTCAATTTCAAATTAATTAAAAGGAATTTAAAACGCATTTTATTTATAGGCTTTAAAGTTATTCCAATGTAAAAAAAAAGTCGAAGCACTTGAAAATTCTAGATTAAAAAAAAATGTCAAAACAATGTCATTAAAAAATGGAAATAATTATTATTTTAAAATAAAAAAAAAACTTGAAGAATAATGATTTAGCTAAAAACTTAATTACTGTTGCATGATCATGGATACGTTGCATTGTATCTATTCGCTTAAAAATCGCAATCAACTTTATAAAATGTAATATATGTGTGTTTTCTGCTGATTGTATTCTGTGTAAATTGATATTTCTGCTGTTCTGTTTAAACTGTATGCTATTTTTCATTGCTTCTGTAGTCTATCCATACTTCACTTCAATTTCTGTTTCAGGCGAATGAAATTTAGGCTGCTTGAAAAAAAATGCATATACATATCACTGAGCTAAATAATTTGTGCTTTGCTCCTACTGCATGCTATATATCTGTATACTTTTGTGCATACTTTTGTGTGTTAATGCAAACTTTGAAGACTGTCTTGGATTTAAAAGTGTCTCTCTTTCCTTTTATGAAAATTTTATATTTTAGTTTTTGAGAAAATTTAAATAATTAAATAACACATTGTACCATACTGTCAAAAAAGTATCATTATACTAATATTAATTACTTAAATTTATACACGCCTCTATGACATGCATTTATTTATTATCAATACAGAGAATTCTTTAATGTTTTGCACATGTATATTCTGTCCGACTGGATGTAATCTATCTCTGCAAAATTTATTTTTTAAAAGTAATAAAAAAATAAAATATGCCTAATGTAATTAGAGCCTTTTTGATATTGTGTGATTCAAAGTAACTTTTTTAGAAAAAGGTATGCTGACGTTAGAGACGCTGAATTTCAAAAGATTAATATAATATACTTGGAGCTCAGTATTCGGTTTGTAAAATGTGTAATAAGCCCTTTTTTGTACGTGTAATGAATAAAATGTGTTAAGAAGACAAACTTTTTATATTACGAAATCAGTTATTGTTTACATTATTGTTAAAACTTAAAAAAAAGACTGATGTACACAGACATTTATAACACATTTTTATTCGTATAAAAGAGTAAAAAATGAACTAATACAAATCGAAAATCGAACCTTATTATTAGATTAAAAAAAATCTTCTTGAAATAAAATATGACGAACTAAAAAATAAAAAAAAGTAAAAAAAAAGAAAAAAAATCGCATATTTAATAAAAACTAATTTTAGGAAACTAATATTTTGAAATCGAATTTTTCCAATTAAACATATTTTTTGCACTCTATAGTGTACAAATACATATATTTTTTAATATTTAAAACTAAATAACACGAAAATATTATTGACTTACAACTATTTCCTTAAATTAATATAGTAATTTCTTTTAAATTGCCAGAGTTTTGTATAATTAATATCCGTATATTCAAAGAAGAACATCAAAGGAAATGAATTCCAAAATATAGTATACACTATTTCTCACGCTTGCAAATGCTTCTTTTCTGTAAAGTTGTTATTCCTACATAAAATAAAAGATGAATAAATAAAAAATTTCCAAGAAAGTCTTCAAAGCACATGTAGTTAAGCATAAAATTTTCTGTTAATATGTGCTCCTTTTCTATGTGGCTATGCTTTAGTAGTGACATTGCATGTTATATTTCTTTCTTCTATTTCATGTAAACATTTTCTATTATTTTTCTGGATTTTCATTTCAGATGTATGTATATAACTACTTATTAATATGTTGAGTTTGTAATGTTATGCAGTAGTTCTTTATCATTTTTATTATCAAAATGTATGTATATATATATATATATATATATAAAGAAAGTAAAATATATATGTTTATATATAATATAAAGTTAAATAAATAATAAATTGCTATAGTAAGTAATGACGAAAAATTATACATAAATATACATATGTGCTAACTTAACAGATACAACGGGGAACGAGTTCGCACAATCAGACAAACTTACACCAAAAATTTTTAATGCTTATTTTGTATTAACAAATCACAGTGGCTGGATATAATAAATACGTATTAAAAATTAGGGGTTTATGTGTTCCTTAATCGACTTTGTGCGCGTGTAAAGTCAACGAATATTTAAATACAATAATTCATAAACGGACATAAAACGGCTCTTGAGTTGAATTTCGATCATACCATTTCTAAAAGTGAAATTGATCGCAAAATCTGAATAAAATTGTATTTCTTGTAACAATTTATTGTACAAAGTTATGTAAAGCGAATACAGTATATACAATCTAGCATTTCTCTTAATTAAGAATAATGAGCTCTAAGCGATTTTTATGCATAAAGACTCTGATCGAATTTTCAGAAACAAAATTAAGAATATTTTTTCCTATTATATTGCTGACAAATGTTTAAATTAAATGATGTCCCAAAATGAGGGCATCGACAGAATATGTACTCATATATGATTCGAAATGATAGTAGTAAATAAGAGATAGTCCTGCATATATATGTAAGACGAGTGAAAATATTTTGTTACCACTTAATATATTTTGGGAAAAAATCTTGTAAGATCTCAGTGTGATCATAAAAGAACATCGGGTGAAATGACGGAAGGAACGGATTATCTCACAATACCGCTGGCCAATTTAATTTTTTTATATTCTCTGTTAAAAACCATTGACGTATATTCTTGTCGTGGCTGGCATACAAAGTCAGATGAAGGGGTTTAATTGGAGGTTTCTCCAATATTGAAACATTTACGAAAATAAGGGGGCATCTAAATCTTTATTATTGTCCACTTTCACTGGATATTCCATACATACTTCAGTCCCCATAAATTTATAATAAATACAAAATATTCTAATTCAATCATGTCCGTTAATGAAAATGCACTAAAACAGATAAGCCATCTTTTCTAATTCAGTATCACCGCAAAAATAATAAGGAAACACAAAGTTATTCTGATACATATAATTATTTTGATAAGAACCGTGAGTCTTAATAATGGGAAGGTCAGTAGGATTCTAATCACTCTAAAAAACCGAAATGACTCTCTCAAAGATTCTCGGATAACCTTGCCCCTCCCCTCTGACGTAAAGCTTTTAAAAATCCACTAAAATCGTTTGGAATGTAAAGGTAATTTACTTCGCGCTCTTCTATTGGTTGATGGGTGGAGCTAGATGCACGGACTCCTTAATAATTTGCGTAAAAAGTAAGAGTAAAACTTCCCGCTAAATGCGAATGAATTTCAGCTAGCAGAGGATTAAAATAAATAAAACAAAATTAAAGTTTCGATAAATGTTTTTAATTCTAAAAAAGAAAATGTATATGTGTAAAGAATTTAATTTAAATTTAGGATATCGCGATAAGGTATTGACATTCAAGTAATACATTCTAGTTCTTTTTAAGAAAATAATTAATAGAATATGCTCAGTTAAAGAAAATAAAAATAAAAGGAACTTTAGCCGTTAAAAATATTAATATATTACGGAAACTGAGAATGAAAGTATGTTCCTACAAAACAAATGGCAAAATTTTTTTATTTATCATATATATATATATATATATATATATATATATATATATATATATATATATATATATATGTATATATATATATATGTATATATATATATATATATATATATATATGTATATATATATACATATATATATAGGTCATCTAGTGACTCGACAGAAAGCAGCAGTCACAATGACCTGCCAGTGGAGTCACATATTGTAGTCATTTGAGACTCATAAAAGAGACGTATGGAATTTCCTATTTTTTGTTTCGCCGTAGTGGCTGTGACTTTTGTGACCATGTGTGACCTGAATTAGATGTTATATGGACTAGCCGTTATCTCAGGATAGTAATTATTCGAATTATATTACTTTCTTTTGAATATTCGCGTGAAAATTATCGCTTGAAAATCTCTTGAAAATTGGCTTTTTGAGACCCGTTCTTAAATTTTGCACACCAGTGTATATATATATATATATATATATATAAACCAGTTGTCTTACCCGATATTTCCCAAGTCATTAAGAATAAACTTAATTGAACATAAGATTCGTATTTAATTACACATTGGCCACGAATTCATCTGCATTCCCCCCTCCCACAAAAAAATCCCTCAAACGGATAGAACTTCCGTTTCGGGTACAACTGCTTCTGATTAATATAATCGCAACTGATACAATCTTAGGGGGAAAATATAACTTTTGAGTCACTCCAGACTGAATTGAAGAGGCGATTAGTTCGGGTTTATAGATGAACACATATAACTCTTTATTCTAATGAATATCATCACGAACTTGGAACAATCTCAGGAGGAAAATATTAGAAGTTATGTTTCACTCCAGACCATGAATTGAAGAGGCTCGGGTTTATAGATGGGTCATTTCTTTCCATGCATTTCAATTTTGTTTTATCTTCTCTCCAGCTTCTAACGAGGAATACTGATCATCCTTTTCTTTCCTTTTTCTCTTCTGCCTTCCTGCGCGATGCAAATTGCCCTTTTTTTTCTTCCCCTGATCTGGCCATGGACACTCTTTAAATTCTTTATTCTTTTATTTGTTCGCCGTTTTTCAGGGGCCTGGTGACTCCTGCTTGCATAATTATTTTCTCACGGCTGTCTGTCGACCATCCAGTAGCTTCTAATTGCTACCCCACAAATATTCACTGACTTCTGCTGTTCGATAGCTGTCTTAATTTTACTGCACGATAAATTCAGCATTGTCCGGCTTCTCCGTTCTGTTCGTCAGGAGCACTTGCAGTTTTATTGCTCCGTTTTATGATTTAATTGCTCCCACCTGACCGCATACTGGTCAAAAATATATATATATATATCTATATATATTTAATTTTAAATAGTAAAATGTTCAATTTTAGTAAAAGTTTTTTCGTAGATTTTTCCTCCTCCTTTCTTTTATTTTTTTGGTTTAATTCCATATCCAATTTTATATACGTTTTTAAAATCAGAAATCATTAATATTAGTATTATTGTTATCAGTGTTATTAATTTTTATTAATAAATATATTATATTTCTTGGTTACTTAAATACCTTTATACCAAAACAATTTCGGGCAATCAGTTATCTGAAAAACAAGGGGTCGAAGATGTGTCTTACGATAAATCCTGTAAATGAAAATTATGAAATTTCCCAACCAGGCTCTAACTAAACAATTAATGATGGTTATAAAAACCGGTGGCACAAACGTTCGACCGTACAGAGTTACCCCTTCCCTATTTTTATGAAGAGCCTATATAAGATTCTTGTATAATTAAGAATAATGATACAATTTTCAGAAATTACAGTTATATTAATAACGCTTTCTATTTATATCTGTTATAAAACAAAGTATGGATTCATGACTTCCATACATAACATCGGATTAAAAATAATCATAATTAGTGAAGAAAAAGCTCAGATTTTAATAATTTATGACAGAAATAAATACGGAAAAAAACTTCGTATGAAAGCAGTTTTTTAATGAAAGAAAAAAATGATAATTTTTTTCCATTTGCTAAAGAAATGAAAAAGATTTTTATTATCTGTATCTATTCCAATTTTCAAATCCTTGCCTAAAATAGTTTTCAAAATTTGCAAAAGATTTTATTTTTTCTCGCTTCATTTTTTTATCCACTGTCGATAGTGAAAGCAGATCTTATTAAAGTAGCCTCTCTGTCAACATGCAAATAAAATTAATACATTTCATTTTTGAGAGTTTGTAATTAATATTTCCGGACATTCTTTATGGCATTTGTAATTGTTTCGAATTTTATAATGTTATTTTTTTTTAACTGTTTAAATTTTTTAAATCCCAATCTGAAATAGTTTTTAAATTTTTTATCTACATTAAGATGCTCGCTATATTACCTGATTTTCAAACATAGATTTTTCTTGAAATATTTTTTACTTTCTCTAGGAATTCAAATAGCGTGAGCTTTTAAAATAAAATGCGATGAAAATAAACTAAAGATGTGAGGTCGTTTTACCTGATTTTCAGAAATAAAATGTGCATCAGATAAATTTATGTGAATTATTTAATGCATTGGACTACTCCAATCCAAATTTTTAGTCTTGTAATGCTGTATAATTCGACAGTCATTGTAGATAAACAAAAAGTCGGGAACATTCTTTTATTAGTATATTTATTTACTTATTACAGGGTTCGCACAGGTCTACCACTAAATTTTAAGAATATTTTCGAAGTGTTTCACCGTAGATAAATATCGTAAACTCTGCGAATGAAGGCGGGGATTGCGAATGTTGTGGTTTAAAAATTAAATGTAAATTTTCTTATTTTTAATATTGGTGCCAGAGTCCTTGAAAATTCCAAGGAGTGTGCGAACCTTGTATTATTATGTGCATTATATAACAAAATGTAATATATTATGCCTCGGCGGAGTTTGTGTGAAATAAGTCATTTGGTTGTCACTTTCTTTTAAATTCAGAGCATTAAAAAAAGCATGTAAATTTGTCGAAACAAAGAACATACACTTTTACACAGTCAGATACAGTGTAACGTTTTAAAAAAAAGAAAAAAATAACTGGAACCAGTTTTCTAAATCAGAGATATTAAATGCTTCAGATAAATAGTTCTACAGAACAGTTCAAGATCTGTACAAAACAACAGACTTGATTAAAACAGATTAACCGCAGTGGAAAGAGCCTTTATTTATTAAGGCCTAGACATTGAAAAATCTAGAGCATATGGTTTTTAGAAACTTTATTAAAGTGACGCCCACATGCTCTAATCTTCATAAAAGGGACGCCTAATCTTTCCTTAAATCTAATCTTTAGCGACACTTGATCAAGATTGCTAGTCTGGATTTTTTTTTATTCAGGAACCAGATATTTTTATTCAGGAATTCCTACTAGGAAATCTGTACAATATTTTCTGAATTATTTAATGAGAAACGAAATTTCTTTATTATTACAGTACAATTTTTTCTTCAGAAATTTCCGCTAAAAATCCATGATTTTAGATTAAAAATGGAAGCTCACTGGTAACCCCTACACTTGATCATTATCATACAAGTATTTTAAAAATTTCTGGTGAGCAAGAAATAGGTTAATATGTTTGTAAGTATAAAAAAGTGTTTGACGAGTGCTTTTAATTCAGCATGTGAGGAGCAAGGGGTCCTTTCTTGGCTGCAGCTCACTGTCAATGCCAAATTTGAAAAAAAATCATATTCGCGCTTTTTCCATGCAAAAGAAATCAGTCACAATTACGATAAAAATGTGTAGCGCAATGACATAGTCAGAAAAACGCAGCGTAATTAGACATCAATGTAAGGCGAAATAATACCAGAATTCTTAGTTCCTGTAGCGTATCATACTCATGCAGTGCCACCAAGCATGCCCGCAGCATAGAACTGCACAGAAAACTGATTTGTAATGCCGTTGCAATGCAGAGTAAACAGTGCAGTTTGCAGTGCAGAGTCAACAGCGCAGTTCACATGTAAAGCAGGATTGAAAATTTTACTAAAAAGAAAGGCGGAAAGTTTTACGCAAATTTCTTTTGTATGAAAAAAGCGCAAATATGACTTTTTCAAATTTGGCATTGACAGTGAGCTGCAGCGAAGAAGGGACCCCTTGTCCTCTCCCATGCTCAATCAGAAGCACTTGTCAAACACACTTAAAAACATATTAACCTTTTTTGTTGCTCACCCGAGCATTTTTTAATACTTGTCATTCAAAATTTTTGATAAAAACAGAAGACTTTTTTATATTTTGAAAAGCAAAATATTTACTGCCAAAATTTTATTGTTGTATTAGAATAATTAAGAAAGTTATTGCATTATCATATAAAATGAATGATGTCTTAGAAATAAACCAAGGAGTTCAACGAAAATAATTACAGTGCTCTCACAACTTTATTCAAAGAACCGAAACTAAATAAAAACAAATAATTATGTTTTTCACGTAATTTATTTAATTTGAATGAATTATGTTACACACATGAAAAATTTGTACTTATTTAAATTTGGTGGCTATGAATAAAAAAAAATCTACAACAGCAACAATAAGAAACAATGTTCAACTGGAGTTTTAAGACATCATAAATTTAATTTTCTTAGCGATCGTCAAACATACAAAGATGAAAAAAAAAAATCTATTTTAAGTTTTGACAAAAGGATTAAAATAAACCAAAAACGAAGTTAATCCTTCCATAGGATCGTTAGCTATCACTTGTTGAATATTAGGTCTTCGTTTTTTCGTTAAAAGTTAAATAAAAAACTACATTAAACTACGATATTTTTTTAATGCTATCATTTTATATGTCACGTCGAGTTCTATCTTTTGAAAAAAAATCAATGATGTAAGTCAACTGCCAGAAATTTCGCCAGAAATTTCAAAAAGACATTTGCATTTTCCATTTCTTAAACATATTATACCAAACGCTACCGAGTTTGTTATCATATTATTGCTTTCGTTCCTTGGTAATTTTACTAAATTATAGCCTAACGAGGCATATTTCACGAATTTTAGCTATCCTCGCTGAAACAGTTTACTAAAATCCTTTTAAAATCAACAATAATGTGATACCGTATAAATTTTGCTCAGATATTAGAATAAAATATCAGAAGCTCTATTCGCTACCTCGCCATACATATAATTTAGCCAAATAATAAAATTATAAAATGTTGTAACATTTTGCTCTATAAAATTATTCTCTTTCGTTTTTTGGCTCGGTTTCACAGTTTAACCAGTATTAGGTTTCTGGAAATTACAAGCAGTTGGATTAGGGTTTTTTTATTTGATGTCACTGCCTTTGTTTTAGTCATGAGTTCATTCGACTTTTTCGGTTGAGTGAAAGCTTTTTATGACAGATTGTGTAAGATTTCTGAAAATTAAATGTAGATGGATCAGGGTTTTTTTAGATGTAACTGGCTTAGTATGAAGTTTAGTCGACTTTTTGAGTTGATTTGAAGATTTATGTAACTGACTATCTGGATGTACAACTTTTCAGGCTCTGAGAATAGCAGCAAACGTTCGAATAATGGGTTCATACGTAATAAGATCATACATAACATTTAGAAATAAGACTAATATCACGGGTTTGTTTCTTTGAGGTACTGGGTGGAATAGAAGATTCTGTTTGAGTTCTTATATGGCTTACAGATTTTCATTGCTGCTTAAGTACGCTCGAGTGAGAAATTCCAACAGATGGGTTTTTGGTTTCAACAAGTTTGTGTGCATCAGGGTAAAACAATTTTTGAATAATTTTAATAGTAAGAATGTCTTTTTCAGGGTTCCAATTAGGACATATGCGAGAATATGCTGTATGATCACATTTACAGTTACCGCAGCGTTCGAGTTTTTTACAAGATTCATTGTCATGACCGACTTCTGCACAATTTGTGCAGGTAACAGATCCATGACAAGTAGTTTTAGTATGTCATAACGTTGGCATTTAAACCAGCACAGACGGTTTAGCATATAGGACCGGATTGGACAGCTTAGATAGAAAGTTAGAATAATTATATCGATTAGTATCGAAAGTTAGAATAATGTGCTTTGTCGACACTACTTGCCCATTCCGACGGATAGTAATTGTCGGACGCTCCTCTCAGTCCACCAAACTTAGAAGAATGTCCTAGGTAGTTTAAGCTGCCACCACCGATATTAATGGGTGATATCGGTCACCTGCTGTGAGGATTGGGTAAAATAACACTGACGCTGTTAATGAACTGAACTAACAGTTTATTTAAGATATAGATATGTACACAAGAAACAATATTTACAACTATCTACAATTACAACTCGGATATAGATGATCCGGTTCAACATTAAATTAACTACACTAAACGTTGGTTGTGTACCGTTCAACTTACACTTTCTTCCTCACACTCAACGCACGTTGGATACGTTTTATCAGAGATTACTGCAGAATCTCAATACACAAGGGTACTAGGCCTCACTTCTCGGCCTATAACACTATCCACCGGGACACCTTGTCCCACACTCAAAATATACACTATCCAACAGGACCACAAATCCTGAGCGACCTATCGGTCTCAACGTCAAGCGAGAACTGTCCCCAACCTCTCAGTCCAGAGTTGACCTTGTCAGAGATCTTCCTTCCCCCAGCAGGGCCTCTTAGAGTTCCTCCATTGGTTCAATTCCGCATACCAACCTTGAGTCATGACATCTACTGTTTACACATCACTTCAATACTAAATGACAGCTGAGCCATGCCCCGTGGTCATCACTTTCATTCAGCAACGAGTGCGTCATCCGCACACCTGCGCCTGGATAACCACCTGTCATTTGTCATTATAAGAAAAGAAAGAAAGGTATTTCGAGTTTCACGGATACACAACCCACAATACATAAAATATTCAGATAAGGAAATGTTATTCCTTTCTAATTCAGGGCAGATGTCTTCTAGGAACCTGACAGTAATGAAATGTGCTTTTATGATATTTCGATCCTTTAAATTTTGTAAAAGTTCATCTTTATTAGAGAATAGAAGTTTAGGTTTGGATATTATGCCACGATTTGTATTTAGAGCTTTATGTGTTTGAACAGAAAATGTACCTATTGCAGAGTAATTAGAGAGAAGTTGTGATTCTTTGGCTGCAGAAACCCTAACAAGTAAATCCCAAGATTTTATTCTTTTCAGATAATGACCATCCCAAAGTCAGACTGGAATGTTTTTAGAATAATAAATGGTGTTTTTTTTAAGAACTATAAGGGATTCTATCAATATGTTTAATGACATAAAAATCGAGTGAGGAAGTCGGTACAATTTGTTGCTCTCCACAAGAAAGAAAAATAGACGGAGTTGAGTTATTTCCATGCATAAATGAAAAAAAATAAGAATTTAGACTTCGGACTCACCCACACTCTCGAATCCTACAAGGGAATGCACTTTCATTTACCTTTACTAACTAGGGTCCATAAGATCACAAGACACCTCTACGTCAGTCTCTACCCTTAACGAGATCACTAGTAGTTGCTCGATCAGTTGATACTTTAGCCAGCGGCAAAAAGCAGCTAATCCTCCGATTCAAGCATACAGGAACAATATGCACCTCCCGTCTACCTGAAGCAGAGGTCAATGCAGTGTGTTGGTTTCAATTAAATGCCAGCATCCCCATTTCCACGGAACCCCATCCCCGCACGGAAAACATGTGGATGTCTTACAATTCACCATGAGTCGATATACATGATGATATCGATCATACAGAAATTCCCTCACCTCCAAAGAGGAAAGCACAACGAGAGTGAAACAAAGAGAAAAGAAAGACCAAAGAAATAAGAAAAAAGAGAAAAGAAAGAGATAACTCAAGTGCCCGGGTTTGTGAAGCTCGTGAATACCTAAAAAATGTATCCCCATGGGAGTGAACAATTAAGCAATTTCATACACTATATGGCCAAAGATGACCTGCCACTTGCGATTGTAGACATTTTGTTAAACATCTAAAAAATACTTGAGGAAATATCCTGGAAGCCTAAATGTGTAAACATAATAGTACAGGTCACACATTTCAGTGAAGATTTTTTTCCTGAAACTCAATAAGGGGCCGTCAACAAATTGAAAATATACAAATATCTTTTGGATAACCCTGTCAAAACTAATCTAGCAAAGGCGTTCAAACTGTAGATTATGATTAAGTGGCTTATTTTAATAAACTGTGTTCATTTTTATGTAGATAATATGTATATTCGAAGAGAAATTAAGGTTTAAAAAACAGTCCTAATTTTTTCCAAGTTTGCTGCTTATAATTTGCAGAGCTCTTAATATAAAATAATATTCTTTTTTTAAAATATGACGAACAACATTGTTCACAATACTCTGTAGTCAAAATTAAAAAAATAATAAAAATTGTGTGAAAAATGAGCAGGTTTACTAAATAATTTTTCAGTGCGCATGCGTGAAGGCTACTAAAACTTCATTTGCATATTGTGTTAGCTAAACATATAGAGCAACTTATGTAAAAGTCACAAAATCATAACTTGAAAATTCTGAAAGTGATCATCTATAGAGTAAGTTCAAAATCCGTTATTCCCAAAATGAAGCAAAAAATGAGGGATTGTTCCAAATGTAGTAGTACGCGCCATATTGTATATTCTATATTGACACTAGTCAATTGATAGATTGTTACAGCCACTCATCTTTTTGCTTCTTTTGCTTCTCAAACAACCGATCCCAAAATCTCAGAGCCCTGTATTCAGAACTATTTATATACAAATAAGCAATTTCTAACTAAAGAAAAAAAAGTAGAAAACAATCATTTGTCAATCTACATCTAAGCTATTTTCAGTCCAGATATTAAATTGGGGGAAAAAGTAAAATACAAACACACATTACCGTAATTTCGGGTGTATAAGCCGCGGATCAAACAATTCTTTTTCGACCCAGAAATTTTTAAAAAATGAATGTTACTCGTTAGATCGACGTAAATATTTCTGTTCAATCACTAAATAAGATTTCTGGGTCGAAAAAGAATTGTTTGATGCGCGGCTTATACACCCGAAATTACGGTAATTAGAATGCTTCGTCAAAGGCGAAAGTGTACATGAAGCATCATATGTTCTTTAGCTCATTCACTTTTTACCGCCTTCTGAGTACTGTAAAACATTTTGCGATAAAGAAAAATAAAATTTACTAGAAATGTAAAAGATTTATGATCGAAAAGAAATTACATTTCAGAGACTTCATTCAGAAAAAAAAATACATGATATCATGAAATCATATTTTCTTTTCATTGCAGCAGTTTTTGTGAAAAATTATATAAACTTTTATTTTAAAAAATTCATTTGGTTTTATTTGATTTCTTAGTTAGAAGAAAATGTATTTTTTTTCTAATATACAGTCCAATACGATTAGGATAATATTTTATACATTATATTCTTTTCAATAAAATGTTCCAGACTGATGGTATGAATACTAGTCGCTCGGGATGTGAGTTCCAACAGCACTGTCTCATATACCGGTCAAGCTGGATTTGAGTGCCAACGGTGCTGGCACGAATTCTAGTCGCTCGTCCGTAATGGGTTAATGATCCTGTATTTCCACAAATACTTTTACACCAACATCTAGTATAAAGTCATTGTACCAGCTGCTTGCCAGAGTTGACTTATAAAAAATAGTAATAAATTACGTTTTATTCCAGATTACACACAATACAGATATTGACAATCGATATTTGTGATGTACTTCACAAACAAAGTTTAGATTCCAATTGTTTCAATAATAATTCTAATGGTAGTTGAGTCCCGTCTTTAGTGAACAAATATTCAAGTGTTCACAGATTATCCCGTGGATTCACAACATGTTGTAATAGATGTTGTGATATCGAAGTTTCAGCTGATAGCTATGATTATCGAAACTATCACCAAGGCTCATACAACAATAGAATCCAAAATTAGTTCAATTTAAAAACAATTAAATTGAAAAGCTCTTACCTTAACACAGCATCATGTGCCTTCGTATGCAAACAGCTAAAATAACTAACTCAGTCAAACCGGAAATGTATTGCCGAATAACCGACTTTTGGCTGTATAAAAAGGTATTGATTGTCTCTTTTTTACCTATTTACACTGATGTATTTGGACGCAGTTTTACTTCCTTACACTATCCAAGCTTGGAATCCCTTTTTTTTTGTTTTCAACGAAGAGAATATATTTAAGGGCTAAAAATGCTGCATTTCTGGAGCCGTTGTTACAGCTCCTTTCATTTGAAGAATTTTCATGCTGTGCATATGTCAATGAAAATGTAGATTTAAACAAGACACTGAGCACCTCATTCTTTACGCACTAAATTTGCGATTTCACAAATTTTAAACCCCATTTGCAAACTCGCATGAAATTCTAATCTATAAGTGATTTTTATAATTTTATTTTCTACAGTTTAATATTCACTGAAGCCTACGCACTTTTCAATGAATTATTATCACTTTTATGCATTTGAGTTCAACAAATTACGTAATGCGATTCTTGAACTTAAGATATTAAAGAATTACTTGAATTCGTATTCAATTAAGTTTTTAAGAAAGAATTAACGAGCTAAGCAAATTAATTAATCGAGGAACTGATGGGTATAACTGACACTACACCGCTACTTGGCCTTACTAAATTCATCGACATTCACAAGTAGCTTTCCAAGTCTATGTTTGATCTCGAGGTTGAACGGGTGTAAATATTGTGCTAACTTGTCAATGTGCATTTTCCCCAACATTTCTTTTTAAAACGCCAAGGGATTGTTATCTGTTTACATCACGAATTTCTGCCTATAGAGGTAGTGATTAAATTTTTTAAGGCTATATACAACTGACGTTAATTCTCGTTCAATAATGCTATAGGCCTCTTCTTCACAACCGATCTTCCAATTTAAGTATGAAATGTTTTTCGCATTTTCTAAATTATAACAGGGCTCGTATGCATCTGTGAATTCGGAGGATTTTAATTGTTTTAATATGAGAAATTTTGTAAAGTAGTAGTTGCTACATCTGAAAATTGTTTTTTTTTCGTTAAATAAAAC
The DNA here is from genome assembly GCA_964019185.1 of Maratus speculifer. NCBI lineage: Eukaryota > Metazoa > Arthropoda > Arachnida > Araneae > Salticidae > Maratus > Maratus speculifer. The sequence continues at coordinate 152,186,788 of OZ025302.1, forward strand.
AAAAATTACCTTATAAAAAATCTAGCAAAAAGTCCTTACAAGTCTTTTCAGAGTATGAACTCTTAATAAGAGTGTAATAGCATTATATAAACTTCTATAAGCTCAGCAAGTTTCTGGCACGTGAGGCATAAAGGTCTTTGGACAATTTTCTTTTTAATTCATAAAAAAACTTTTCACATTCTTCACTCTACTCAAACCTTTATTTCTTTATCTTCCGTTTGAAAACATTAATTAAACGGACCGTAATAACTGCAAAATACTTTTTCATATCGAGAATAATAGCCGGTCGTTCTTAGAAATGACCTTCCCTAAATCTTACTCAAGGGTGGTCGAAACACGTGAACAGCTTACACTTTTGTGCGTCAAAGAGTGCTTTTAATCAAGTCTACCTTATGACCTGAAATTTTCACACTATTCTATGCAAACGTACACTTTGGTATTAAGCCGAATAGCTCAGGATGTCCTCCATATGATCTTCCTATGGAAAACACCGCAATATTAATAAAGTATGGCAAGGCAAGCAATACATGACCACTAAATATTCCGACAATCAATTTGCTAAAAAAATGGCCCATTCAGATGACTAAACTGGTTTAGGACTAAAATATTTATGACCGAAATACCGGAAAGGTGTCGCAAACGTAGCATACTTTTGTTCCGTTCTGGTCAGCTATCAGTGGAATCAACCTAAGTTAAATCCATTAGCTTAATTAAAGTCATCAAATTCACCTTTTCTGCGACCTTCTCTATATTGTATGGCGGGAAAATTACACTCTGGTCTTCGTAAATAACCCCCGATACTCTACACTGGGATGTTTATTATATTACTTGTAATCGAACTGCTCATTGTTCGCGCAGTATTAATGTAATTTTTATTATGGTCTAGGGAAGATATGAATAATAGTGTCTTAACCAACGAGCTTCCCTGTACTATGTTTGTCGAATATTTTCCTAACTAACTACATCATTATATAAGAAAATAAAAGCTTCAAAAACAAGTTTATTTTTAAACTTATTTTTATAATAACAAATAAACAAAAAGCTTTCACATATTAAAAAAATAACCACTTTTAAGCATTTTTTTATTGCAAAAATAACGAATTGGTATTTTTTTTACCGTTTTTAAAATTTAAAACTGTATAATCTCAATTAACTACTTTACTCTTCATTCTGCTAAATTTGGTGAAGTATTGTATTGTTTAATTACCTTAATTATTTTAGCGCCATTTTTTAAAGAAACGGCACTAGTCACTCGACGATACCTTTAAGCAAATATTAAGTTAAGAATGTTCTTTAAATTTCTTTCGTTTGCATTTCGTTATTTTTAAATGATTTTTTCTATCGTTTACATGATGTTTAAATATATATTTTTTCAACGCTGCTAATGTATTTTTGTTGTTAAATTTAAAAATTTAACATATATTTTTCCATGCTTAATTGTTAAACAGCATTTAGTTTCTGAGATTAAATTAGTTAAAATTTTCCATTGAATTTTAGTGGTAAGACACAGCATATATCTTTACTCATGCATCGTTACTTTTTTCAACAATGTATTCAATTACATTATTTATTTTTAGTAAGTTTTAAATGCCAGAAATAATATATATAATAAGCATATTCGTTGTACTTTTTCTTTCTTTTAATTCTAGCGGAAGAAGATGAACCAGCACTCAGTCCGATGATCGGTATGCTAATAGGCGTAGCGTCTGCTCTTCTTATTCTTTTTATTGTCATTGCCATAATAGTCAGGCTACGAACAAGAAGGCGGCGGAAAGGTAAAATTGATTTTAAACTATTTTTAAAGAAAGTTATTGTTTATGATTGTCATCCTTTTGATTATGTCTCGCAATTTTCATAGGTATTTGATTTTACAGAAAAGGTTTAATTATGACTTGATATTTCATATGAATTTTCCTTTTGAGATGAATATTGAGAATTTATTATGAAGGATTGCAATATCACAAATGAGTGAGTAATTTAGTGCACTGTGTTAAAAAATTACAACATCATGTTTGAAAATCGAATTTAAAATGAATTTTTATTTCTGAGTTAATTAACTTTCAGATATTGTCTCTGGCACACATATTACTACTGACTAAAAAAAAACCAGTGACTTTTACGACTGCACGACAGAAACGCTGCATTTGTCATATTCTCCAGTTTGTCATCATACCCCATAAATAATATATGAAAACTTTGGATAAAACACCATACAATCAAAAGAACCCACAGGACGCGTTTCGGGTTGAAAATATTTTCAGTCCATCATCAGCGAGATAGGGAGGCCTACCAATTAGTTTGAGCTCAACTAGTCAAAACCAGCATTATTTATTAAACAAATTACAGAACAATTATACAGTAATGAAATAAAGGTAGGTAACAAAAAGTAATTGGGATAATGAAATATGTATAGATAACAATCGTAAAATAGACGAGCTGAGTGCTTTATAGACATATAATACATAATTTTTCTTTAACAGCAACACTAATTCTATAACTATTTTGAAGTAAAACTTTGTATGATTAGTTCCATTGTTCACCATCATCATATAAAAGGTCCTGTGGAGGCATTTGGAAAAGTACTTGATTGTATTCAATCAGATCAGTGTCACGCAGTATATGATTTTTTGTAATAGTGCTGGTTGTTTTCTGATTATTTAAAACCATGAAGTGAGACTTATCGTTCTGGTGATGTTTTATGATTTTTGGCAATGTAAACACGCGTCCTTAAAGGGAAAACATCACAAATGAACATAAATGACAAAGAGGAGAGTATAAAAAGAATGTGATAAGTGCCACTAAATAAAAGGTAAACACTGATCACAGAGGGACGCTTGCAGAGGAGAAGAGTTGCCAAAACAATGGAAGAAATTAGCAAAAAGATTCAAACCCCTAAAGCATAATTCGCTAGGCTAACCATCCAATCATGAGAGTTACATAATTTTGAGTGACATAATTGGGGATGATTTTAATCCTTAAAAAGGTTACGTATTGACACAGAACTCCCTTGTCTTAAAAAAAATTAATTTTCAAAAACAACCCTGCTAAATCACATCTGATTTTTTTAGCAACCTTGTTAAGTGGCGATATCTTTCATAATTTGAATATGAAACGAAACATTTATTGGAATAAACCATAAAATCCGTTAAAAAACATTCTTCATCTTATTATTTCCAACATTTTACTAAAATATAAATTTTATTTGTAGAAAACTATGAAAAAAATCTATAACTATTAAAACTTTAAACATTTAAATCCAAAACACAGTTTTGCCCTCTGATAAACTTTATCTACTGCTACCAAACAACATTTAGTATCATCAATCAAACTTATTTTGAATATCCTTTATTTTATTGAATGGCTTTACCTTATCTAAATATGTTTCCAGTTATCTGATGATTAATTATGTAGAATCTATCAATACGTTTCAGGAATACTGCTATAGGTGTTGCAAAACTATATTAGTAGGTATATTACTCAGAAGAATTGACATTTTAATTTATTTTTGGCGCAGGCATAAAGCAGTGATTAACTATCATGCAAAGCTTAAAAGCAAGCTTAGGATGATTATACGAAAACTTCTTACACTTTCCCTATAAGTCCTTTGTCTTCCTTACAAAATTTCCTTTACAAAAACAAACCCACTAAATTACATCTTTTTTTCAATCTTACAATGTTAGTGACATCTTTCATAATTGAGAATATGAAAGAAATATTTATTGAAATAAAACATGAAATCCGTTGAAAAATATTCTTCATCTTAATATGTGCATCAGTTTACTAAAGTACAAAGATTATTTGTCGTAAACTATGTAAAAAAAATTTCTATGATTATTAAAACTTTTAACATTTAAATCTAAAACACGGTTTTACCCACTTATGAAATTTATCTTCTGCTACCAAACAACATTTAGTATTACCATTCAAGCTTATTTTGAATATCCTTCTTTTCATTGAATGACTTTATCTTATCTGAATATGTTTACAGTTAACTGGTGATTAATTATGTAGAATCTATCAATGCGTTTTAGGAATATTGATATAGGTTTGACGAAACTATATTAGTAAGTATATTACTTCTAGGAATTGACAATTTAGTTCACTTCTTGCCGCATCTTAAAGAAGTGATTAACTATAATGCAATTCATAAAAGGAATGTTGATACGCAAATTTCTTATATTTTCATATCGTATGTTATTTTTATGAAAGTTTCTGCGTTCACAAATATTGCACCTCTTAATCTCGGTTTTTGTATGTATTATTTGGTAAAATCCCCTTTATGGTTATATGGTTCAAAGGCACAGAATCAAACGCAAAGAAGAAAATATTAATAATTAACCCCCTCAGAGGCAAATCATTTTCAATGCTAAAGTATAATAAAAATGAATGGCCTTTGAATTTAACAAATGATTTATTTGCAAACAAGAAAAGGGCAATATTTAAAATGCACATGAAATGAAAAATATTTTACCAAATAACGTGGTGCTTTGGGATTAACATTAATTGGTAACATGAACATACCACCGCTCTTAAAAGAGTTAAAAGGTATGCGTCATATAAAATCTAGATTTTCAACTCTTGTAGAATTTTAACACTTAAAGGACAAAATGTCGCGTTTTGCCTTTCGGCGATATACCCAATTTAGTCTTCTGAAATATATTAAAATAGTATTGAAGCTTTAATGCCTAATATTTCCAAGTAAATAGACACTGATAAAAAACCTGCTTTTAGCCCTAAACCATGCATAAAAAAACATGATTGTTTAAAGTATTTTTTTCCATGATTTATTAGGTGTGTTTGTAATTATATAAATGCGTAGCACCTACAGTTGTCGTTCAGCCATCCGTCCGTTTGTCTGTCCGCATATAACACAGCAAAAACTATACAATTGAATCGTTTGAAGTTTACAATATACCGGGTGATCCAGAAGTTCCGGGAATTTTGAAATGTTAATAATTAGCGAACTATAAACAATAGAAATATGCGGTTTTTACAGAAATTCTTAGAAACTTATGGGATTTGTTTTTTCGACGAAACAAACAAATTATGTTAGTTGCAGCTTTTACCAATAGGTGGCGCTAAAATTGATAGTATTACTTTTTATGGTATAATACAGCTTACTAAAAAGAAAGATTTAGTGTCTAAGGGTAATAAATTTTCATTATGACGCCCATAGCTTATAAGTACCACCGTGAGCCGATGTAAAACAGCGTGCACAGTATCTCCAGAGCAGAAAGAAATTTCAGTTCATCGTGATATTACATGTGTACTGCACTGACCATCAGTTGATGATTTCCACTGAGTATGGCATCGAATTCTACTTCATTTACGGTTGCAACAGACATTTGGGACATCTCCTGCTTTTATTACGAGCTTCCAATGAGCCCTTTTTTTTTCAAACCTCGCTTACCATAGCATTTCACGTTTGTAATATCCATCAAATCTTTTGCGGTTTTAACTTCACGTATAGTACGATAAGATACAATTCAACATGCAAAGAAAGCATGTCAAACATAGCAGTTACTTATCAAATTTTGTATCAAAATTCCCTTGCAATGCAATTTCAACTTCTTAAAAAAAGTGTTTGAACATAAACAACTCTTAAAACGAAATTTTTTTAAATCCTAGAAAAGATGCTTCACAATGAACTCATGTGTCTATATAATGCATGGTCTAGGTGCATTTAGTCTTGCACAGCAGCGCCACCTGTTGCTAAAAATTGTAACTATACATATTTAAAAAAAATTTAATTCTAAACAAAAATCCCAGATGTTTCTGAGCATATATCTGAAAACCGGACCTTTGTATTATGCATAGTTTCCAAATTATTAACATTTAAAAACTCCCGAGACTTCTGGATCACCCAGTATAATTATTGCATAAATTTGTCGATTCATTTCAAATTTTACGAAAACGAATTTTCTGAATGATCTAAACGAAAGAGTTACGCACTGGGAACACAGCATTAAATATATTGTAAAAATTGACATTATACTCGTCGAAATTTATAAAAAGTTTTCGGTATTCACAATTTTAACTCTATTGGTTGTGATGTAGTATTAATAGTACATGTCTGTTAAATGTTTTTTTTTCAAGAAATACATTTGTTACTTATTACATGCTGCAATGTTAGTATGTGTCTACTCATTTGCTATATGACTTGATTAACGTTTACGCCTTTAGAAATAATAATAATAATAATAATAATAATAATAATAATGATAAATGTTTCATTAAATCTGTCAGAACCGTTTGAGATTTTTTTATTTTAAACATATATTCCACTGCTTAAAGTTTTAAAAAAAGGTGACATTCTTGAAAGAATCGTGTGTAATAAGGCTAAAAAATATTAAAAGTTATAATATCAATTAAATCTTGTTGCAATATAAAATTATCCAAATATCTCCAAAAATTCTTCCTTACCAAAATTGTCATATGACTATGAATTTAATAGTACGCAAAACAACAACATTCAGACAATGGAATAATCGTTAAACTCTAATTAATATATTTGAATAGCTAGTGTTAATGTTATTAACGTAACTTTTTTTCTTAAAAAATGAAAAACAAATTCGGACCCGAAAAGGTTAAAGCAGTTTATATTCCAATCATTACTTACCGATATAACAGTTAAATTAAATCAGCATCTTTAGAAAATCTCGTTGAAATTCTGCCCAAGGAACCTTATTCATTGATTTTCCGATGTAGCTTTCATTTTATCTCAGCATGTTTGGAACTACGAAGTAATTAATTGTGTTGAATCAATCATTGGAAGTCGGGAAAACTGTTGCCATGTGTTAAAATGATGCTAATAGACGTCTTTCTCTAGAAACACTAAATAACTAGATTGAGTTCGTTGTTTGGTAAACATGTGAAGAGTTTATCAATAAATATAAAAACTTTGTTAAATCACCATAAAAAAGAAAAATTATACAGAACGCGTTTCGAGCTGCAAAATTACCGCTCGTCTTCAGCTGGTCAAAACACGTGTCACAACGGACAGAGTGGAAATAACCGTTATGTGAAGAGTTTGTTTCCTGCAATTTTCACAGAAGATGAATCTTTAATTAGATACCTAATCTGTTACTTTTCTTATATAAAATATAATCTTAAATAAAATTCATGTTGGATAGCTAGTGTTAATGCCATTAAAGTAAAAGTCATTTTTTCTTAAATTAAAAAAGAAATTCCGACTAAATGCAGTTACGGACGGCGAATTCGGACACAAAAGGGTTAGTGCTGTTTACATTGCAATCATTACATACTGATTGAGCAATAAAATTAAATCAGTACCTTTAGTAAAATATTTTCAAATCTGTTCAAGGATCTTTAACCATTGATTTTCCGATGTAGCTTTTCCTTTATCTATATACGCTTGGAGCTACGAAATGATAAATTGCGTTGAATCACTCATTGAATTTCAGGAATACGAAAGAGTTCATAGAGTACAAGGAGATACAAGTAGAGACGATATAGTAGAGTAAAGAAGATACGAGTTGTACGATCGTAACTTGCGGATAGAGCAATGAAATTAAATCAGCATCTATAGCAAACATCCTTTTAAATATGTCCAAGGAAAGTTATTCATTGATTTTCTGATGCAACTTTCACTTTATCTCAGTATGTTTGGAACTACGAAGTAATTAATTGTGCTGAATCACTCATTGAATGTCGGGAAAACCGTTGCCATGTATTAAAATGATGCTAATAGATATATTTCTGTAGGAACATTGAATAACTAGATTGAGTTCATTGCTTTGTAAACATCTGAAGAGTTTCTTCTTTGTTCATTTCACTGTTTAAATTTAAAATAAAAATGACTTTCCTGAAGGAATCGTGTGTAATAACGCTTAAAAAGTTTTAGAAATATATAGTATGGGTTAATATTTTGTTGTAATGTAAAATTATCTCCAAAAGATATTATTTAGCATATTGTTATATGAATATCGATTGAACAGTAAGCAAAACAACAACGTTTGTTACATTTTAAACAACGAAATTATCGTTAAACACTTATTAATCTATTTGGGTAGCTAGTGTTAATGTAATTAATGTAAAAGTATTTTTTTCTTAAAATTGAAAACCGAAATCGAACCGGAAAAAGGTTAATGCAGTTTATATTCCAATCATTACTTACCAATAGAGTTATTAGGTTAAATCAACATCAGTAATAAATCTTGTTTCAAATCTACACTAGGAACCGTAATCATTGATTTCCCGATGTAGCTTTTATTATATTGCTACATGTTTGGAGCTACTAAGGGATTAATTGTATTGAATAACTCACTGAATATCAGGAATATGTCAAATCCTCTTCCATGTGTTAAATTGATAGTAATAGATATCTTTCACTAGAAACATTGAATAACTAGATTGAGTCCATGGCTTGGTAATTATCTGTGGAGTTTCTTCTCTGTTTATTTCACTGTTTAAAATATAGGTTACTATTCTGAAAAAATCGTCTCCACAAAATCTTCATTAGCATATTGTCATATAAATATGAAATGAATAGTAGGCAAAACAACAACATTTGTTATATATTTCAGATTATGAAAGAGTCGTTAAGCACTTATTAGTCTATTTCTGTTGCAAGTGTTAACCCATAACTACAGTTAGCGGTCTCGGAGACTGCTCTGTTTTTCAAGTTTCACAGTTTAACTCGAAATTTTTTAGTTTAACTATAGATATATGTCAAATATTTTTTCGTTTGTAGCCTTATTGCTATGTCTAGCGACATTTGAATAGATGAATTTTGTTTATAATAGTCTAATATATAAAATTTAATATTTAAATAGTATTCTGAGAGTTAATGTAACATTTATTCATCTTCAAATTAAGCGGTCTGACAGACCCCTCACAGTAGTTATGTGACAGTTTTTGTCACAACAGTTATTTATAATAGTCTCATATTAAAATTTTAATACTTAAATAGTATTCTGAGAGTTAATGTAACATTTTATTCATCTTTAAATTAAGCGGTCTGACAGACCGCTCACAGTAGTTATGTGGCAATTTTTGTCACAGAAGTTAAGTATGAATGTCATTAAAGTAAATGTTATTTTTTCTAAAAATTAAAAAAACGAATTCGGACACAAAAGGGTTAATGCATTTTATATTCCAATCATTACATAATGATTGAGCAATTAAATTAAATCTGCATCTTTAGTAAATCTCGTTACAAATCTGCACAAGGAACTTATTAATTGATTTTCCGATGTAACTTTCACTTTATCTCAGCATGTTTTGAACTACTAAGTAATTAATTGTATTGAATCACTCATTGAAAATCAGGAAAACCGATGCCGTGTGTTAAAATGATACTAATAGACATCTTTCTCCAGAAACATTGAATAACTAGATTGAGTTCCTTGCTTCGTAAACGTCTGAGGGGTTTCTCCTCTGTTTATTTCACTGTTTAAAATATAAAAAAAAAACTTTCCTGGAGGAATCGTGTGTAGTAAAGCACAAAAAGTATTAGAAATATATAATACAAGTTAAATTTTGTTGCAATGTAAAATTATCCCCAAAAGATATTCCTTAGAATATTGCCATATGAATATGAATTGGACAGTAAGCAAAACTACAACATTCGTTACATTTTAAACAATGAAATAATTGTTAGTAATCACTTGTTAATCTATTTTGGTTGCAAGTGTTAATATTATAAAAGTAAAAGTAATTTTTTCTTAAAATTGAAAAACAAATTCGAAGGGTTAATGTAGTTTATATTCCAATCATTACTTACCAATAGAGCTATTAAGTTAAATCAGCATTACAAATAAATCTCGTTTCAAATTTGCACAAGGGACGTTAATCATTGATTTTCCGATGTAGCTTTCATTTTATCTCTACATGTTTGGAGCTACTAAGTGATTAATTGCATTGAATCACTCACTGAATATCAGGAATGCCGCTGCCAAATGTTAAAATGATGCTAATAGATATCTTTCTCTAGAAACATTGAATAACTAGATTGAGTCCGTTGCTTGGTACACATCTGAGGCGTTTCTTCTCTGTTTATTTCACTGTTTGAGTTTAAAATATAGGTTACTATTTTGAAAGAACCGTGTGTAATAAAACTAAAAAAGTATTAGAAAAATATAATATCAGTTAAATCCTATTGTAAGATTAATATTATGTAAATGTGTTCACAAAATCTTGGTTAGCATATTATCATATAAATATGAAATAAATAGTATGCAAAACAACAGCATTCGTTATATTTCAGATAATTAAATAATCGTTAAACTCTTATTAATCTATTTGTGTAGCAAGTGTTAATGTCATTAACGTAAAAGTTATGTCTGTGGTATAATGACATTAACTGTAACGTGACCTGGTCAAGAACTTTAACTGCAACCAAAATTAACCTAGAACAAGAGCTCAAACTGGTTTTTAGAAATGTTGTGTCGCGTCTTTTTTATGTGTAACCTGTCTAGAATAATATATGTGTGAATAAACTATATGCAAGTTATTTCGCTGCATTCATCTTGGAAGCCTTCAACGGTACGCTACAACACTAACATATAATTATAATAACAAGTATAAAGCATGGTGGCAGCTGGAAAAAAAAATGTTTGATACAGTGATATTTTGAAAACGGATCCAAGCTTAAAGTAAGAAGTTTCCTTTTTCTTGCATAGTTATACAACACATTTTTATTTATTTTATTATTATGTAAAATGTCTAAAGAAAAAGAAAAAGAGTTAGAATTTAGAAATTGTTATCAGGTTACACCGCCGGAATCATTTAGTTTTTCACGGCTGGCACTTTGGCTAAAATGGAAGCAACGTTTCGAAAGATATCGATTCGCTTCAGGTTTAAAAAATCAATCAGAGATAGAACAAGTAAATTCTCTTATTTATCTCATGGGTGATAAAGCAGAAGATATTTTTATGTCTTTTAACTTGTCAGAAGATGACCAACAGAAATATGATGTTGTTATGAAGCATTTTGACGACCATTTTATCGTAAAGAAAAACACAATTTTTGAACGCGCACAGTTTAATCAACGCATTCAAAATGAAGGGGAAAGTGTAAATGATTTTATAACTTCACTTTATTCATTGGCTGAGCATTGCGATTACGGAGTTCTTCATGATGAACTAATACGCGATAGAATAGTTGTTGGTATTAGAGATAAATCATTAAGTGAGAAATTACAATTGGATCCAGACCTTTCTTTGAGCAAAGCTATTGAAAAAGTTAGGTTATCGGAATCAATTAAAAAGCAACAAGAGATTCTTACTTCTAATAATGCTTCTGTACATAGAGTTTCGAGTATAAGAAAAACAAAGCTAAATTTTAAGAAAGGGATTACCAGTCAAAATCCACAGTTTAAAGAAACTGATAAAAGGAATAATGGGAAAAAAGAATATACAAAATCTTTTGACCTTTGCAAATGGTGCGGTAAGTCTATGCATAATAGAAAAGTGTGTCCAGCAAAAGACGCCAAATGTTTGAAATGTTCCAAATTAGGGCATTTTGCTCGTGTTTGTAGGAAAAATGAAAGTAAATCTGAAATTTCTTTCTTAGGAACAATTAGGGAAACCCGCTCGAATAATAGTAATGATTCATTATGGTCAGTTCCTATTCAAATACGAGGTAAAACCATTCGTTTCAAAATAGATAGTGGAGCAGATCACACTGTTATTCCAGCTACATCACCAATCTTAAAGGGTTCAAAAATTTTAAAACCAGACAAAAAGCTTTGCGGTCCTGATGGGAAAACACTAAAACACAAGGGAAAACTTGTTGAAGAAATCCAATACAAGGAAAAGAAAATAACTGAAGAAATCCATGTAATTGAAGGATTACAGAATTATTTGTTGGGAAAACCTGCAATACTAGCTTTTGATTTAGGACCAAACATTTTAGAAATTAACGCAGTAAATCCAAAGCAAGATTACCCTGAATTATTCAATGGCCTGGGGCTACTGAAAGGTTGTTATACTATCAAGCTTAAGCCGAATTCTGTCCCGTTTGCTATTTCAACTCCACGAAGGATACCTATTCCGCTGCTGAAGAAAACTGAAATGGAAATTAAGAAGATGATTGACCAAAAAGTTATAGTTCCTGTGACGAAACCAACGGAATGGTGTTCACCAGTCGTTATCGTTCCTAAAAGTGACGGAACTGTTCGCTTATGTGTTGATCTTGTCCAACTAAACAAATGTGTGGAAAGGGAATTTCATCCATTGCCTTCAGTGGAATATTCATTAAATCTTCTAACAGGTGCTACAATTTTTTCGAAGTTAGATGCTAATTCTGGCTTTTGGCAAATTCCGCTTGATGAATCTTCGTCATTTCTCACGACTTTCATCACTCCCTTTGGAAGATACCGATTTTTAAGATTGCCTTTTGGAATCTCATCTGCTCCAGAACATTTTCAACGCAGAATGTCACAGTTGCTAGAAAATATCCCAGGTGTTATTTGTCATATGGACGACATCTTAGTGTGGGGTAAAGATCAATCTGAACATGACCAAGCATTGAAAATTGTTCTAAATAAACTTAAGGAAGCTGGCATTACTCTAAATGACAAGAAATGTAAGTTTTCAGTCAAGAGAATCAAATTCTTGGGGCATATTATTGATGACAAGGGCATTCATCCTGACGAAGAGAAAGTTAGAGCAGTAAAAGAATATCCACCACCAAAGAATAAAAAGGAATTAAAGCAGATGTTAGGCATGGCAAATTTTCTAGCCAGATTTGTTCCAAATTTTGCAGAAATTTTTGCACCGTTAACATCCATGTTAAGTCAAAAGAATGAGTTTGTCTGGGACGAACCTCAAAAACAAGCATTTCAAAAGTGGAAGAATGTCTTAACATCTCAACCAGTTTTAAAAATTTATAATCCACAGAAAACTTCAATTGTCACTACAGACGCTTCTTCTTATGGAATTGGAGCCACCTTGAGGCAAGAACAAGAGAACGGGGAAATCTCTGTCGTTGCATATGCATCAAGAACTCTTACTCCTACTGAAAAGAGATATGCTCAAATAGAAAAGGAGGCACTTGCTCTAGCATGGAGTTGCGAGAAATTTCGGGATTATCTCACTGGAACTCACTTTAGATTAGAAACAGACCACAAACCTCTAATTCCAATCTTCTCAAAGAAAAACCTTGAAGACTTATCTCCACGGTTACAAAGATTGAAGATGAGGATGATGCGATATTCTTATTCCATATTCCACATACCAGGAAAGAAACTTTATGCAGCTGATGCCTTATCAAGACAACCTCAAGAAACAAGAGAAAAGGATGAAGAGTTGGAAGAAGAAATTGATGCATATATTCGTATGATAATATCCACATTACCCGCTTCATGCAACAGATTAGAAGAATTGCGCCAATCACAACAGTCTGATGCAACATGCAAAGAGTTAAAAAATTTAATCCTAAACGGTTGGCCATCAAGAAAACATTTAGAGCCAAGTTGTTTACCTTATTGGAATCATCGATATGAAATATCGATCCAAGATGGACTCATAATGAAGGGCTGTCGAATCATCATTCCTGCAAATGATCGAAGAAAGGTTCTTCAACAAATTCATGAGGGACATTTGGGTATTACGAAATGTCGTGCGAGAGCAAGATCGTCGGTATATTGGCCTGGAATTAATAAAGAAATTGAAGAAATGATAAAGAATTGCACATCATGCGTCAAGGAGACCACTAATCGCCATGAATCTCTTATCCCTACCGAATTTCCTGAAAGACCATGGGAAACAGTGGGAATGGATCTTTTTAAGCTTAATGGATCTTGGTACTTGATCGTGACCGATTATTTCTCACGATATCCAGAAATCGCAAAACTGGAAAGATTAACTTCTGAGGAAGTAATTCTCCACTGCAAATCAATCTTTGCCAGACATGGGATTCCTAATGTCGTCAGATCTGATAATGGTCCTCAATTTGAGCCAATTAACTCATCTGAATTTTCAAAATTCTCAAAGTCTTACGGATTTCATCATATCACATCAAGTCCTAGGTACCCACAAAGCAATGGTTTCATTGAATCTTCTGTAAAAACCATCAAATTGCGACTCAAAAAAGCTGAAGATCCTTACTTTGCATTAATGGCATATAGAGCAACACCATTAGAGAATGGCCTCAGTCCCGCAGAACTTCTTATGAATCGTCGTATAAGGACAACTCTGCCAATTGCAAGATCTCAACTAGAGCCAAAAATTGAAAACAGGGATGAACTTCAAAGAAAGGAAGAGAAGAGAATAGAACGGCAACGAGACAACTATGACAAAAGACACGGAGTACGAGACCTCAAAAATCACGAAGTTGGAGATGGAGTGTGGATCACGGACAAGAAAGCTACTGGTACAGTTCAGAAGAGATTAGATTCTCCGCGATCGTATATAGTCAAATCTGGGAAAAGGCTATATCGACGAAACAGAATGCATCTTGTCCCATCAACTAACTTCCAACCAGAGGCTGATGATGTGGATGACCTTGAACCAGACAATTCTCGTAATGAGTTACCTCATTACGAGTTACCTCATTACCCACAGAGTGTTCCTAGTCCAACCAAGCCAAGCTGTCAGAATCCTCAATCATCCTGTAACAATGGTAAAAATAATTCTACGTCTCCAAAAAGGAACCAGAATCTGTATACCACCAGAAGTGGACGAGTCGTTCGTCCTCCGCAGAAAATGAATCTTTAAAGAAAGGGAGATGTGGTATAATGACATTAACTGTAACGTGACCTGGTCAAGAACTTTAACTGCAACCAAAATTAACCTAGAACAAGAGCTCAAACTGGTTTTTATAAATGTTGTGTCGCGTCTTTTTTATGTGTAACCTGTCTAGAATAATATATGTGTGAATAAACTATATGCAAGTTATTTCGCTGCATTCATCTTGGAAGCCTTCAACGGTACGCTACAACACTAACATATAATTATAATAACAAGTATAAAGCAATGTCTTCTTAAAATTGAAAAGCGAATTCGCACACAAAAGGGTTAAATGCAGTTTATATTTCAATCATTACATACTGATTAAGCAATTAAATTAAATCAGCATCATAGTAAACCTCGTTTCAAATCTGTCCTAGAAACCTTAATCATTGATTTTCCGATGTAGCGTTCCCTTTATCTCTACATGCTTGGAGCTACGAAATGATCAATTGTGTTGCATCACTCATTGAATATCAGGAATACCGCTGCCGTGTGTTAAAATAATGTTATTAGACATCCTTACTTAGAAACATTGAATTACTAGATTAAGTTCATTACTTGGTAAACATCTGAAGAGTTTGTTCCCTGCAAATTTCAGAAGAGAAGAATGATTAATTACAATTCTAAGCTATCGTTTTTACTGCATAAATATAATTATGAATACATTTATTATCAATTTCTCTCACATTAGAAGTACACACAAAACATTCAGAACATTTTATTTTAGAATTATGAGATAAACCTACATATGACATCTTTTATAATGATGCAATATGACCCCGGCATAAACGGGCCTTTGATACTAACATTAATATGATGACAGCATATGTCACATGAATATGAACAAAACAAAAACATTCGTTATATTTCAGATAATGAAATAATCGCTAAACTCTTGTTAATCTCTCTGGGTAGCAAGATTAATTTTATTAACGTAAAAGTATTTTTTTCTTAAAATTGAAAAACAAATACGAATGCAAATGGCTTAGTGCAGTTTATATTCCAATCATTACTTACAGATAGAGTAATTAAATTAAATTAGCATCTTTAGAAAACACCGTTTCAAATCTGTCCAAGGCACCTTAATCATTGATTTTCCGATGTAGCTTTCCCTTTATCTCTACATGCTTGAAGCTACGAAGTGATTAATTGCGTTGAATCACTCATTGAATATCAGGCATAGCGCTGCCGTGTGTTAAAATAATGCTGTTAGATGTCTTTCTCTAGAAACATTGAATAACTAGATTGAGTTCACTGCTTGGTAAACATCTGAAAAGTTTGTTTCCTGCAATTTTCACAGAAGAACAGTGTTTAATTACTGTACTAAGCCGTGATATTATTTTTGTATATTAAATATAAATGAGAATACATATGATATACGATTCCTCCGACAATTGAAGTACACAGAATAGCTTCTAAACACTTTTTTTAGAATTATTTGAGGCATTTATGTATTACTATCTTTTATTGAGATACAAGTGTATCAACCCTTGGGTAAACAGGTCTATGATGATAACATTAAATTATTTAAATTTTTTAACACTTTATATCTTTTGCTCAATTTTGACAGAATTTATAGACTTTAATGTAAAAAGTCGCTGATAAATAATCAATATTTAGTGTTAAAAGTGTCTGTAAGTTGAGTTACAGGCTTACATCTTTCGTTAAAAATTATTATTTTCCTCAAATTAAGATAAATTTCGCAGTCTTTAATAGTCTAAATGGTTCAATATTGAGATATATTGTATAGAATCATGGAAATATTAATAAAGAGAAACTGACATGTCTTTAAAATAGTGAAGCTTGAACTATAACCACTTTCGAAGAGTTGGTTTCCGCCGGACCAAATTATTACCAATCAATTTTAAGAGCATTTTTTTATTTATTTAAAACTCTTATTAATAAAATATTTTACTCATAAATAATGAACAAAACAGATATTCAGTTTTATTGGTGGAAATTTACTTCGGTAAAAGCCAAGCCCAGCATTTCCGCCATATTTTGAAAACCTAGACAAATATGTGTGAATTTCAGTGAGAAATAACATAATATCATGCCAAACTGCCACCAGTAAAATCAAATAGATAATTTTCAACATATTTATGATAATTTTCAACATATTCATTTCTCGAATCAAGTGTTTAAATAATGTGACATTTTCTATTAAATACATTGTACATTTAATTTTTTTTAAACAGTATTCATAACTTTAATGCAGTTTATATTCCAATCATTACTTACCGATAGAGTAATTAAATTAAATCAGAATCTTTAGTTAACCTTGTTTCATATCTGCGCAAGGAACCTTAATCATTGACATTCTGATGTAACTTTCACATTATCTCTGCATATTCGGAGCTACGAAGTGATTAATTGTGTTTAATCACTCATTGTACATCGGGAATAGCGCTGCCATGTGTTAAAACGATGCTATTATATATCTTTCTCTAAGAAACATTCAATAACTAGATTGAGTTTATTGCTTGTTAAAATCTGAAGAGTTAGTTTCCTGCAATTTTCGAAGAAGAAGAAAGTTTAATTACAATACTAAGAGAAGATATTATTTTTCCTGTATGAAATACAATTCTGAATACATTTTTTCTTGCATAGCTTGTGTGAATTTTATTAAGCAAAAGTCTTTTTTTTATTTAAAAACAAATTCGGATTCGAAAGGCTTAATGCAGTTTATATTCGAATCCGATAGAGCGACTAAATTAAATCAGCATCTTTTGTAAACATCATTTCAAATCTATCCATTGAATCATTGATTTTCCAATGCAGTTATCACATTATCGCTACATGTTTAGATAAACGAAGTGTTTCATTGTGCTGAATCACTGATTGAATGTCGGGAATACCGCTACCATGGTAAAACGTATGCCAAGAGATATATTTCTGTAAAAACATTGAATAACAAGAGTGCGTTTATTGCTTGGTAAACATCTGAAAAGTTTGCTTCCCGCAAAATTTACACAAGAAGATTTTTTTTAATTACAATACTACGCGGAGATATTATTTTTTTTGTATAAATATAATCGTGAATACATTTATTACTAATTTCTCCGACACTGGAAGTATACACAATAGTTTCCAAACATTTAACTTTAGAATTATGAGATAAATTTACGCATGACTATCTTTTATAATGTTACAAGATGATCCACCCGGCGTAAACGGGCCTATGATGATAACATTAATATTATGACAACATGTTTCATATGAATATTAACTGAAAAGTATGCAAAACAACATCATTCGTTATATTTTAGACAATGAAATAATCGTTAAACTCTTATTAATCTCTATGGGTAGTAAGTGTTAACGTTATTAACAAAAAGTAATTTTTTCTTAAAATTGAAAAAAAAAAATCTGGACTCTAAAGAGTTAATGCCGTTAAAATTCCGCGAAATTTTTTCCCAAGCACCTTCGTCGTTCCATGCCCAAGCTCGCACTCTGATTGGTTGTTACTCTCGGCACTGTTTTCACGTAACTTGGCGATAACCATACTTGGCGAAAAATACTTCGCTCGTAAGTGAACGAGTAAACCTAAAACCTAACCTACTCATTTTTATTCTTCCTTCATTCTTATCCTCATGGTCTTGTGCTCTTGTGTGTAAAAACTTTTTTAAAGAGTACAGCTTTCAGTAAGACATATTCCATCCAATCCAATGCTACAAGAGAAAAGTTACTTTGTACTCGGTTCGGAAGGAAATGAAACTTGACGGAAGCATCTATCGCTACGCCAAGTATGATTATCGCCAAGTTACATGAAAACAGTGCCGAGGGCAACAACCAATCAGAGTGCGAGCTTGGGCTTGGAACGACGAAGGTGGTTAGAAAAAAAATTGCGCTAAAATGCAATTTCAATCGTTACTTACCGATTGATTAAATCTGCACAAATCATTTCACAGCTATGATATTTTAAATTTCAAACGATTTGGTTGCTTAGTTTTTCTTGTGTTATATGCGGATTTATGGACCGAACGACGACTTCAGTGCTGTGTATTTCTATACTTACCAACGCACCTAAAATAGTAATATTTGCTGTATTAATGCAAGCTCTTCGTGATTACGTAAGTAATTGTAACTTTCTAAAAATAAGTGCTATCAAACGAATAAAATTTGCATAAAATTCACTGGTCCCGAAAGAGGTAAATATCTGTTTTTAGGTGCGTTCGAACTATGTAAATACGTATCACCTATAGTTGTCGTTCAGTCCGTCCGTCTGTCCGTCTGTCTCTCTGTCCGCATATAACATCGCGAAAACTACCCAACCGAATCTTTTGAAATTTAAAACATATAATTATTACATACTTTTGTCGAGTCATTTCAAATTTTTTGAGAATCGGATAGATAGATCAATTACAGGGACTATCAAAAGTATTCTGTTACATGACGGTCAATGGGGAAAAATGTTGCAAATGCATTTTAATGGTTTGAAATTTAAATTACATACTTATTACATAATTTTGTCGAGTCATTACAATTTTTTTAAAAATAGGATGCATAGATCAAATACAGGGACAATCAAAAGTACTCCGTTACATTAAAGTCAATGGAAAAAAAAAGTTTCAAATGCATTTTAATATTACATTTATTCGAACATAATAATATTGATATGCACCATAAAGTACATATTATAATATAGATTTTGCATAATCTGTTGTGCAAAGAGCTTTTGTTGTTGATTTACAAGGCCACACAAAAATATTCCATTACATAATGAGTATTGAGAGAACATTGTTTGTTGCGTATTTTAATTGTAATTAACTATTTACAATTTTATGAGATTGATATATGAGAGAGAGATTTTTAAAACTCCATTATCTTACGAACGCACCTCATTTGCTACGCTTCACGTGCAATTTCCAACTTGTTTTCTTTAATTTTGGTTTGTTTTAAATAGATATGTTTAGCACCGAAATGTATTATCTGTTAATGCATTGATCATTGTTGAAATTGTAGAATAATTTAATTAATTTTTCACTCATTTCCATTACCTATAGTTTTATTTTTTATCTGTATAAATGGCAGATAAAAAAATTTTCATTAATTGTCCAACCAGAAAATGAAACTAACGTTTCTGAGCTTCGTGAGAAGTGCAATATCTTTTAACCCGGGAGAAGGCGCGCATTTCGAGGGTTTGAATGATTTTTACTTTGTCATCAATAAACACAAATAATCATCGTCACCACATTTTGTCGGAGTCAATTTTTAAAATTTCTGCAATAAAATAAGTTGTAGATTACTTTAAAAAATAAGTGGTGGCAATGGTAAAAAAAAAACGTTCTCTGGGTCTTTTAGGACCGGCGCGCGTCCTCGAGGGTTAAGAAAACAGTGGACATTCAAAATCATGAAACTTGACAATGAAATCTCTTATTTTCTTTTCGAGAATTATAAAACGAGATGTTAAAATCTGCTTTATGCAAGAAGAAATAAAATTCGAAAAAATTTCTGAATCATCATTGTTGAGATAGAAGCTTTTGTATTTGTAAAAACTGAATATATTTATTTTATATAAAATGTTGTTAAATCAAGATTGAAAATTTCGGACATTTCTAATATTTGAAACGTTCGATGAGCATTTTTAATTATCAGATTCTTTTAAAAAATTATTATTTGTAATTTCTACTCAATAATAAATAAATGTGAGTTGAAAAAAAGACATTTCAGGAATATTTTAATGTTGAAATGTGTATGAGTATGAAATGATATAACTGTTTTTTTTTTCTGGGAAAAGGAAGCACACACACCAAATGAAGCACAATTATCATAATATTTTTTTCTACATATATATTCAGTGAACATTTTCAATTCATAACAACGTCCATCGTAACATATAAAAAATAGCTCAAAAATAAATATTTTGTATTTTGTGCAAAAGAAATGCGTATGGAACAATTTGAAATATGACAATTTTTCGTATTTTAAATATTTAAAAAAATCAATAACTTTAAAACATTTTATTATTATAGCTCCAAATTTTGAATTTTACTGTTTGAGTTTTCCATTAATACATCTGTCAATTTTCAGATAAATTCATTAAAAATACAGGGATTTGAATTTTAATATCTACCGTTTACTTAAATATATATATATCCAAAAGTATACACAACCTTGGCGAGAAATGATTGGTAATTTAATCTTCCGATAACTTTGAATTTGCAAGGCTAAAGTAAGTAATTGATATTATATTTAATGATATTTTTTACAGTTTCAAAATAAGATTTTTATTGTCATTGTAATTTTATTTAGACTAGTTGTGTAACGCGAGTCGAGACATAAGAATTTAAATATTTTGAAACGACTTAGAACAGGTTATAGAATAAAATATAATGCAACACATACATGAAAGAGTAACAAATTTCTTTTAAATATAATGCTTTTTTCTGTATAAATTAGATATCGAAGCATTATAATTTTTTACACGAATTGTAAAATCACTGATTGTTTCTTCATCCGTTAGATGTGTGTCGAAATCTTTGTATTATTTAATATCTCGACGACATTATAGAATACTACTACTTACCAGAATATTTTGGCTGTTCAGTTTTAAATTGGTTGGCCCTGGTTTAATCCGATATGTCCTTGTCTTTTGAATCAAACAATAATTATCTTCTTGTTCAGCACCCTGTAATGAAAGATATATTTTGCTTGAAAATCGTAACTTATTATGAGGTTAAATTATCATTGTTTTTTATTCCTCTGCTTGACAAAAGAAATAATAATTATGATAATAATAATAATAATAATAATAATAATAATAATAATAATAATAATAAGAAGAAGAAGAAGAAGAAGAAGAAGAAGAAGAATATTTTTCCCCAAAAAAACTTAAATACCTGAATACTTTTACACAGGAAACATGAAACTATAAAAATGTAAAGCTTTCAAAAATGTTTATATTGAATATAGTTTAATTTGAAATTATAGATAAGTATATTGAAAACTTTGCAATAAATCTAAGTTTATTTAATATTGTCATGGCTAACAATACGGATTTAATGAAGTTAAAATATATATATACATTTTCTGTTAAGCAAGTTTTGGACATGGTTCTCCTTGTTTAAAATCTTTTATTACTCTCATCAAAAAGGATAATAGGAACGTTATATGTATGAAATCATTAAATCAATCGCTGTTGCCACAAATAACAAATACTGCAGTCCAAATTGGAGAATGAAATTACCATGGAGGTAGAGCACAGTGTTTAATAGGATAATTACAACTTCCTTATAAAACAGATGGAGAGAAAGAACAAATAGAAATTAGCCTGTAACTAGCATGATCTGCTGTAGTAGTGACTGTAAATTAAAATCGGCAATTAATCTTATTTTGAAACTATTATGACTTTGATATACATATATATTTAATTTATTACTGTTATATATTTAGATTCATTATTCTGATAATGGGAAATATATTCTTAGAATGTGTATGTTCATCAGTTCCAATACGCAGTTAGACTAAATGATTCACCTTATTTCAAGTGACTGTTTATTTAGAAGAATAAGATTTACAAACACAAACCGGGTAATGCTTGAAAAAAGAAATAGCAAAGCTTCTAAAACGTACTACAAGTATTCAACATGTGCGGCCTCAGTCACGTGATACACATCCTAACGATAATCCAGTTTCTTCCATGTGTTCAGTAATATGTATCTGTAAATGTTCGTTAGAAGGGAAGTGATGTCCCTTACATTTTTATCGTTTTTTCGAATTTTTATACTATTATCACCGGGTTTTTTTTTAACAGTAAATTTTATCAGAAAAATGCTCCTATTAAATAGTGTAAAATTTACAATAAAAATTTACTGGTGAGAATAATAAACCATGATTGGAATTTGGATGACCTAACTACGTACGGGCAAGTCATGATTGTCAAAAACACGCTGCTGGTATGACGTACAGGCAAATCAAGGGAGTGGTTAAACTTGGTGAGCGTATGTATCTTGTCATGCATAATCTGTTTTTGTACTTCGCATACCTCTCAATGTATAGTTTTCTGAAAACCGAAGAAATATTTAGGCAAACCCATCAAAATACATTAAATATTTAGCATTACACTATACTTTAAAACTTGAAACACCAATTTTGCATAATGATAAATATTATATAAGCATGAATTTTAAATTAGGAATTATAATCAATCTTATTTTATATATTCTGCAGTAACATTAATCATTCCTATTTCTCCATTCATTACCTTTACCTATTAAGTGTTTTCAAATATTAATTGCGTCGAATCTATTACAGAGTATCTGGAATATCTCTTTACATATGTTGAAATGCTTTTACATATATTTCATTTAAAGCACTGATATATTGGTTTTATGTAACGGCTAGTCGGATTAGTACTATTAATTGCTGTTTACAACAGAGTAGAACCAATGTTACAATGTAATGGAGGGATTAATTTCTGTTATGTATGTAATTACTTTGAGTAAATTGTAAATTTATATTTCGTATGAATAATGTTCGTTTTAAGTTGTACTGTGAAGTATTTTATAAAAGCATTAAAATTACATATCATAAGCAAATATTTTACGAGAAGCTATCGGAAAATTCCCGGACTACGGCTACCACGACTGTCTCAGTAAAAGCAGAGACAAAAAATACGTCAAGGTCACGTTACAAAATTTTTCTACTACTCATTTCATTGCTCGACTTTACTGAATTATAAGCAATTTGTTTCAACGAACTTATTTCGACTTCGTGTTTGGAACTCTTTGGCATTTAATCATGAATGTGTCATGAAATTTTGTGTGAAAATCAGTCAATTGTAAATCTGAATTCTTGAAGTACTCGTACATATTTTGGTCATGAAGCTTAAATTCAAACAATGGTGTACTAATAGCACCCCCTTTTTAGGGCAGGTCGTCATTCATTTCATGATGGCAAGCTATCAAGGAGAACAAAAACCAGCAAAACACATTAATATGGGAAATAAATTGAAAGATTATCACGTATCTATACAAGAACATTTAGACAAAGTTGGATCGATTAAGGAGTTTGCCAAGGAATTTTGATGCAGAATGTGAAAATACGGCGCATTGCTGCAATGTTTGTTGCAAAATTCCTGACAAACAGTCCCTAAATTCAACCCAGATTTAGCTTATAATAGCATTATTGTTATTCTCCACCAAATCTATTCACTGGGTCTAACTCCTGGAGATTTTGCATTATGTCCCAAATTAAAAGCAGAACTTAAGTGACGTCGTGTTGCGATTGTTTCCGACATTAAACTAGAGTCGCAGGTGATTCTTGACAGCTTTCGCGTTGCTGACTTTAGTTGAGTTTTCTAGAAGTGAAAAACGCAATATGATACTGTATACGCTCCAGCGTGACTATTTCAAAAGTCAAATTTATTTACGTTCAAATAAAATTTGTTTTTTCATCAAGTCGTGAAACTTTCCGATAGCACTTCATATTAGTTCCACATATAACTATCGATGTTTTGCAAAGCATTCCATTAACAGAGTTA
Organism: Maratus speculifer; assembly: GCA_964019185.1. Lineage (NCBI taxonomy): Eukaryota > Metazoa > Arthropoda > Arachnida > Araneae > Salticidae > Maratus > Maratus speculifer. The sequence continues at coordinate 152,210,968 of OZ025302.1, forward strand.
CCACAGGTGACTACTTTTATATTCAGTTCGCACCAGTATTTTTCTGACATAAATTTTGAAGCATGTTTCTCTTGCAAAAGTTCCGTGTTTTGAGCACGTGATGGCAGTTAAAAAAATATTAGTCGCTTGTGGCAGTATTGGATTAAAGATAGTTTTTACTCTCCCAGAAATTTCTCTCGTGAATGAAGCAAGATGCTGCGATACACGGCAAGGCGATAATCAACATTTTCGAATTTCCCACTTCGCATATTAAACTCTGTATAATTATGATGCAATACGCTATGTGATTCTGTGATATGAAAATGTGATGTGACTATGGCATAAATTCCTACGGAGTTTTTATATCTTTTCGGTGAGGATATTCTAATTTTGCTACTCATGCAAGATTAAACCCTTTTATTTTAATATTCCATTTTTGAGGAAAAAGTATAGAACAATTTATTTTCAGAATATTATATATAGGTTAGTTCCATGGGTTTTGTAGTGTAAGTCACATTACCTTATAATTGCTATGCTTGTTTGCCACCGTTATTTTCGAAAAGTCTGCTTGGCCTTATTCAAATAATGAGACTGTGCCGATAAAATAAATCACATTTTTTCGTACTAAAATACTGGTAGCCAAAAATCGTAGACTGTGACTTACACTACAAGTACTCATGGAAATAGCCATATAATGACTCTTTGCCGTAATCAACTACGTATATTTCATTTTACAAACAACAGCAGTAATAAGAATATTCATAATATTTAATAGTAATACGAGAAAATAAGGTGATTAATGGTACCATAATTAATTATTTTTTTTCCGTTATTTATATATTGCTGAAATATGATTGGTATAACCTTCTACTCAAACAAACAGTTAGTATACATTAATGAACGACGAACTTCGTGTAAGTTCATCAACTAAAATGTTCGTTAAATGTTTATCTTAATTGTATGTTATTTTAAATTAAAATATTTACGAAATCATTGATTTACATTCCAATGTATTATTCTAAATACTGAATATTTATTCATTTATATAATTGATTTGAATTTTTTTTATTAATTATTTAAAAAAGAGACGTACGTTAATCAATTTATATCGATGTACATGGGAAAATGTATTATTCCATTTTTGTTTCTATTTTTATTTCATTTAAGAATAGCTGATAAGTTTTACACATTTTTACTACCACTAGAATTGTACAGAGATTTTTCATTTGTTTAATCATAAGATTTTGATGATTAAATAAGACAATGTTTACTTTAAAATTTTTGTGGTAGGAAAATTGCTTATAAGTTGGCAGCTATGCATTTAAGTTCAATAATTTAGTTTTCGCATGACAATAATGAGGCAAAAGATAAAATTTAAACGCAGTCTTAAATAGAAAATGCCGAGTGTTTCAGTTCGTTTATCATTGTAAATACAACGGAGATTTTATACAGAAATTTTCTAGAGAGTTTTAGATGGACACATTAAAATTCCCAAACTATACTCTACTTAGCTTTGAAAATCATATATATCTGATATTTTCTTAATTTGGGATAAAACAGGGATACCATAGGAAACTATTTTTACATTCAGTTCGCGCCATTATTTTTCTGACACAAATTTTGAAGTATGTTTCTCTTGCAAAAGTTGTCTAACAAGGAGATTCTCCATACGGGCATACTCCTAAAAATCTGAAAAAATTACAGAATGTTCTTCTCATGAGGTTATATAAGTTTATAAAAAAATCGGCGAAACTTACATACAACGTCTGTAAAAAAAAGATGAAAATTTCCTTATTTGGCGATTTATCACCAGTTGGCAATAAAAACAATTTTAAAAATACCATTTCATGTCGAATATTCTTTAACCTCTTCGACGAATGTTGTTTGCTTAGTTTTTAATCTTTTATAACTGGCCTTTTTTAAAACAAGTAAATTTTTATAATCGAATAGCGAGAATGTCCTGATTAAATAAGGTAAAATTTACCATAAAAAATAAGTGGTGGGAATAATGAAGGCTTCTGAGCCATACTTTACAAGAAATTTTCAGATGCATTAAAATCATTTGCTATTGGCGAGGAAAAATCCAGCTCGTCAAATCACATGTCTCTTTCATATTTTCGCGCCAAATATTCGAAAATATTTTTAGAGACTTTCTACTGGGATTCCGCCGCTAAATTTAACTGGTCCTTCATTACGTACGTAAATATTATAACTAGCATTTTTTTAAACATATTCTCAGTATGCCTAGTATGGAGACCTTCCTTGTAAGTGTGGGTTAAGGATCTCTGTTTTGAGAAAATTGTGCAAGTTAGAAGTAATAAATAATAACCTGTGGCAATCCTGCTAAAATAGTTGCTGCAGATTTCCATCTTCCGGAAGATTAAATAAATAAATCTTTTTAACTTGTAAAATTTACTTTTGCGTAAACGACTCCATTATTTAACAGCATAGCTGCCAACTTTTCCGCATTTTTGCTACCACTAAAATTGTACAGAGATTTTCCATTTCTTTAATCGCAAGATTTCGACGATTAAATAACATAATATTTACTATAAAATTTTTGTGGTAGGAAAAATGCGTAAACGTTTGGCAGCTATGTTTAACAGTGTATTTTGCTGCCACCAAACATTACAATTTTAGCAATATCGTTAAGAATAGTTAATATTAAATATTTTTTACGATAATAAAACAAAGTATAATATTTTTGTGAAAAATGTTCTACACTTAAGTCTGTTAAATTTACAAAAATGTGAAATTCATTAATTCTTTGCACTCGAGGGGTTAATCTCTCTCGCCACTACCCGTAAGACATGGTGACGTCACTGCAACGTCGTTGTGAAGTCACATTGTGACTTTGTGAGCATCGATTGTCGATGTGACGTCACGTGACGTCGATGTGAAGTCACAGTGACTAAAATGTGAAGTCGTTATGGCCGTTTTAGAGCTTTTTTGTGACGTCACATTGTGACCACTTTGTGACGTCACAATGTGACCAATTTGTGAAAAGTGTGTCATTTGTGACTACTTTGACATTAACATTGTGACGAACTGTGAAAATTTTTTTAGAAAGTCACATCTTAGTCACATTGTGACGTCACTGAGTGGTGGCATTTTCGTCACAGATGTGATGTGACCAAAGTGACCCACAGTGACGTCATTGTGACGTCACTATGAACATGCATGCTATGAGGGTAGTGCTGTCAGGTGTCCCTCGTAAATCGGGATTCCAAATGATTTGAACAACACTAATATAGTACAGTTTAATAAAAATTTTTAATTTTACTTAAGAGAGGTGTTATAATAAAAATAAATGACATTGACATGTTTCGGAACCGTCAAATAAGTTCCATAATCATAATTTTCTGATACATAAAGTCAAACATTTCAATTCAAAATAATGTACTAAATTTCCAAATAACTGTTTGATTGTTTTATTTTTAATAGACAAAAAATTCGGAATAATATTAAGATTTTTACAAATTTTTCAGAAATCTTAAATTCAAAATCTCACCATCAAGGGCCATCATATTATGATTATGGAACTTATTTGACGGTTCCGAAACATGTCAATGTCATTTACTTACATTATTATAACACTTTTCTTAAGTAAAATTAAAAATTTTTATTAAAATGTTTATATAAAAGGTGAATTTTTTAAAATCTGGTGATTTAAAAAAATCAATTGGATTTAATAAACTTTTAATCGTACAGTTTATTTCGTCATCTTTTATCACAAATTATTTGGTTCTTAGATAAGGTGAAGAGAATTTGTTTTAAATTTTGGTGTCCAGAGGCGTTTGGAGAGGCATTTACGCGGGACACTAGTTGTCAGTGAGAGCCACCTCTTGAGTGCAATAATATTAATGTTTATGACACATTCAAAATACAGGATGTCCAGTAAATGACTGAAGCATTTTGAATGTAAATAACAAAAAAACGGTTTTAGATAAAAATGCCGGTTTGCTGCATTGTTATTAGAAAATCATTATTTTTTTTTAAATGCACTTTTTTCAAATAGTTTGAATTTCGGCCAACTGGCGGTAATAGGCGACCGAAATTCATACATTACTCTAGTTTTCATACGCATGAGGTTTTCGGCTCATTTTACAGAATGGAATCTCTGTCGACATGTCGAATTGACTCTCGACTCACCTGCAGAAATAGAGTATGTCGAATGGATTGAGATTTAAAATAATATCTATGATAGAACAATGTCTATTGTACTTAATAAAAATCAGCAAAACATGCTTCTTAACAAGCATTGACATATCGCACATTTACCATAAATACATTATATTGAGAAAAAAAATTGTAACCAGTTAACTGACCCGTTAATTGAGTGGGTTAATATAAAACTGTATTAAAAAACATTTACAGTTATATATAATTTTAACAAAATTTAAATACGAAGAACAGTTTTCAACGCTGATAAATTTCACCTATTGCTACTGAACACCATTTAGTATCATCACTCAATAATAGTTTCAATCTGTAAAGTTAACCTTTATCATTCATTTTCTTCAATAACTCTTTCTTATCAAAATTTACTTACAGTTATCTGATGATTAATCACATAGAGTCTATCAATGTATTTTCAGAAAATATTGCTATAAGTATTTCAAAAGCATATTAGTAGGCATATTAATCTTGAAGAACTGACAGTTTAGCTTAGCTTCTTGGTGTAGCATAAAGAAGAGATTAACTATCATTACACACTATAAAAGGATATTGTTATGAAAAAGTGTTACATTTTCATATAAAAGATACATTGTTTAAGCCTGAATTTTTTATATACAGAAATATAACATTTTACAAATCCATTTATTGAGTTAAGCATTTGGTAAAATACCTTTATGATTATATGGTTCAACTATAAACAATCGTAAACATGAAAAATAAGAATAAAAGAACGGCTTTATGTGTGAGAAAATCTTTTAAAAAAAGACCTTTTAAAGATCTTTCTAAAAATCTAAATTTTCACAATCCTGCCAATTTTCTATTTGATCTAGGTTTTGTAAATATTTAACAAAAATGAAAAGGTTTTGAACTTCAAGAAACATTTCATGCAACTTTATGAAATTTTCATGAATTAAAACGAAAAATGTTCAAACGTATAAATATCTATGTTGCATGTCATCTGTTGTTTGTCTTTAATTTCATTTTATTCCCCATTTATTTTTTTATTTGGAATGTAAGTAAATTCATAAGAATATAATTAATATACATATATAGTAATTCAGAATGAAACTTTTCTAGCGTTAATAACTATTTTAAGTGTCATGTATAATGCTTTACATTGTTTTTGCTCAAATATAATGCGACTTTAAATTAGACAAAAATTACTATTTCGAACTAGGAATAATCAAGCATTCTGAATAAAAAAACAGCACAAAACTGGCAACAAGGCGTTAAATATAATTTAAAATGTCTATAAATATCCGCCAAATAAAATATGTGAGCAATCAAAACATGATTATATTTCTAATTTCTATTGTCACCACTATACTTTAATCACACCAATTAATTTGCAGGTATTTAGTAAAACTAAAAAAACTAATATCATAATTGAAAATGTATTTCATCCATCCATCAGCTATCATCGATAATATACCGTACTTCAGATAAGAATATAAGATTTGAAATATTTTGTGTGTTCCTTTAAATGCTATGCCCTTCATATTATGCGTGAAATATTAAGTCTCAGCGTCGTATATCAATTTTATTACACTTAAAATCGTTTAACCTAATTAAAATATGTAGCAAACAATTCCTCCCTTTACTATTGTGTAATGGAATTCTTTTGAGTTGCCCTGTAAATAAATAGTAATTATTACTTTCACTGCATATTTTAGTGCACTTTGCCAATCCATATAAATTTGAATATGTTTGATAAGGTGTAACACCTTTAAAATTCATTTGAAACGATTTTTTCCCATAGGCCGTAATCTATCCGAAAAACTTTGAGTATCACTGTAATTATAGTAGAAACTTTATTTTCAATAGAGTTCGTGCTAGGGTAAACATCAATAACATATAAAAATTTCATAGCAATCCGAGTATATTTACGGGAGTTAGAGTGCGGACAGACGGCCAAACGGCCAGACAAACCGAATGCATAAACACTTTTTAACTTTGTTGGAAAGTGTTAAATAAAAGGTAACTGCCAGATGTGGTAATACTGATGGCTAGTGACAAACATCTGCTAATACCGTCAGGTGTTAACTTTTAAGTTAGTTATGTATGATTAATCAATTTTGTTTTGTATCTCTGCAAACATCATTAATCAAGAATTTGTCTTAATATATCCTCCTTATTCTCGTAATTTTAGATTTGTCAGGCGATAAATCATGTTCCATTTCCCAGTAAGAACCAAATACTGCTGCAAGGATATTGTAATGGCTTTAAAAGATAAACATATCCCCAAGCAATGATTTCACAGGTAGTCGGAATTATCAAAATACTTTTGTCTGACATTAAAAATTAAATACATCGGAAGTTTGTTTCTCTTTCATAACCGTGACATATTATGTTAAATCTTATCACAATTTTTAATTCGTTTCGAAATATTTCATTGCTCGAGTTGCCGTAAAAGTTATGAAATTACGCACTTAATGTTTCATATTACTAATCCAAATTATTTTACAGTCGAAATAAGTCTTATTTTGGAACTGTCAAAATGACATCAATAAAACTTAATTACAGTAATTACTCTATAATTATCCTACATTCGTACATTAAGTCTTACGGTATGTTAAATATTACCGTAGTTTTTAAATTATTTCAAAACATTTCAATTCTTGAGTCGCAATACCATTTATAGATTATAGCATTGCCTGTTTTATGTTGCTAATGTAAAATAAAATTATAGTATCAATAAGTCTTATTTTGAAAGTTTCAAAATAACAATATTTACCTTTAGTATCAGTAATTACGTTATCTTTGTAAATTTAACGTTTTCAGAGGAGTTAATTACGTAGCATTTCCCCCTAATGTTGCATGCGTCTGCATGTATATTAAAAAAATTTAATAAATATCACATTTCTTATGCAGTATGGAAATGTTAGATTGGTTTACTGGTGCCTAAATTTATGAAAAAGTCGTCATTCGTAATCTCCCATTTATGCAAAGGGAAAAAAATATTCTAAGCAATAGAAATTAACCCATTAACGCCCAGCGTCCTTTTTTGAGGACGGTTACAAAAACAGCAAGAAAGCGGTTTTCTTACCAGTAAAGAGGAAGATAAATATATACCTTATTTCACGAGACAGAATCCTCAATAAATTTAGATAAAAGTTAATTTGCTTTTAAAAGTGCTGGGAAATACAAAATTTAAATTTTAGCGAAGAAAATAATTCGGGCGTTAATGGGTTAATGGAAAGTTAATATGATATTTTGAAACTGGCGTTAATAAATTGAAGTGAAAAACTTCTTTAAAACACCATAAAATAAATTAAATTGAGCAAAGCCTTTCGAAAGAACTTAGTCTATCTTCGTCAGGAGCTAAAATATGTGCGTCTACAATGAATGTAGCGGCACGACTGAAGTGAAAAGGCGGGAAAAGGAGCAAGTTGAAGTAACAGCCAATAGGATAGTAGAAGGCATCAGCCAATCACTGAAGAGCATAATCAAAACGTACGACAGATACAATGAAGGAGCGGAAGGAAAAGGGAAAATGATAACAAGGCGAACGCACATCTTTTCGTGCCTGACGAAGAAAGACCAAGTTCTTTTGAAAGGCCTTGCGCAATTTCATTTATTTTATGGTGTTTTAAAGAAGTTTTTTCACCGCAATTAATGGAAAATCCCTTAAGGAAAGACGCGACTGGTACGCTACATCCACTCACACTAATTTACTTCGAATAATTTATATTCATTTATTATATGTAACTAAATTTTCTACAAGTGTTTATGTACACATTTATTCATGTGTTTGTTAAAACTTTGCAAGACCATCACAAAAGTTAGAAGCGTTTAATTTTTTTGCCTCTCCGAAAAATTGTATCATTCAAATAAAAACCTCATTTCCTAAATTACTCGAGCGATTTCGATGACAAAAATTTTGATGATAGAGTGTTAATATGAGACCAATGTCGTAAGGGTCATATCATGTGACTGCGGCACCGCAAGTCGAGAGTTCGGCACACAAGCATACACGGTTCACTAACCCTTTCATCATTTCGTATATGATAAAATGAGTACCAAGATAAACTAGTCGTTGGGGGCCACCGTAATATTTACAAATCATGGATATGCATACTATAAAATATGAAAATAAAACGCATGTGAACTATTAGTAGAATGCATCGCAATTCCAAAATAATATTTAAACACATATTTAAATAGTTTTAAAATACACAGTAATGCTCTATTAATAAATTGCTGATGAGCCAATTTCTACAAAACGCCAAAATACTCAAGTAGGGTAACATCCCCAGTAATTGGCACATTAAGAATTTGTCGTTAAACTTACTTAAATTTTCATTACAAAGAAATAAGCTATTTACTTGGAAATATTTTTAAATCAAAGAAAGCATATCTGTGCATCTATTTTGCCCACTAAAAGCAAAAAAAAAAAAAAAAAAATATTGAAAAGTATTTTTATAAAAATATATTTATGAAAAGTTGCTGAAATCACCAGTAATTGGCACCTAGAGCACCAATGTATGACACCTTGTGATCCAGTAATTGGCATATGTTTATATTTAAAAAAAAAAACTTTACATTTTGCATTGGGTTTAATCGCTTTAAATTAATTTACTGTAGATGAAGATGCCATATTTCAGGTTTTTGAGAGTAAAAAATCAGCATATTAATCTGAAATGTGAAAACTTTAAAACAATACAATGTACTTACATTAATACCCAGTAATTGTCATGCTGTCCCCAATAATTGTCATATGAAGCTTTAATGGATTCCAATTACTGATAAAATTTATATTTTCAAATAAAAGCAAATGATAAACAAAATTAGTCTATAAGTACTTCCAAAATAAATGGTTTAATCTCAAATTCCTTGTGAATTCCTTGTAATTAGAATAGGTGCCAATTACTCGGATCTGGCAAAATTGAAGCACCATTAATTGGCAACTACCATTAATTCAGAAATCTAAATATTTGTGTCGAAAATACTTTTACACAATTAAAGTAACCCTTTTTAACTAAACAAGACGGTTGTCAATTAAAATTTAGAATATATTATAAATCATATAATAATGAATTGAAAAGCATGCCTTCCTTAAGCCAAAGAACAAGAATTTGCAACAAAATGGCTAATTTGATACAAGCCAGATTTGTTTCTCTTTCCTAGGCTCTATTGTCATCTTGTAAAATAAATCAAAGTTATAATCTTTAACGTAAATGAGCATATAACTGATATATGGTCTTGAATTTTTAAAAGACTCGATATAAATCTTTTTTTAGAACATGTTTGTAAAATGTGCCAATCACTGGTGCATGCCAGTTACTGGGGGTGTTACCCTAGTACTGGATTGCGTAAAAGAAACATCCTTATAACTCCAAAAATAATAATCATATTAACTGACAATTTACTGCGTCGTATTAAACATCTCATTTCCAATTAAAATATATCTTTGAATTGAAATTTGAATGAAATACGGGGTCATGAAAAATCGAAGAATGTGGAAAACAAGATTACAAATATCTCGGCAACTAATAATCCGATCGACTTTGTTCTATATGAAAAATGTGTGTTATTTTATTGCCTTTTACGTCCATTCCTTAGAACAAAAAAATTCGAAAATTTTTATATTCCTTTCATCAGAATGAATTATTCGAGAGTCCGAAAAAAATAGTTCCGGATAATCGAGGTTACTGATATTAAATAGGCTTCGTCACATTCTTACTTACTAAGTACATACAAAATTTCAAGTCTCTATCTCAATTTTTTCGGGAGATAGAGCGGTTACAGACAGACTGACAGACAGACACACAGACGGACGGACGGCAAAATTTTTTTTCTAAAAATATGTTTTTCGGAATCTCCAGTATCTAAAACGTGTTAATTCGTCAAAAAAAAATTTTCGATTTTCAAAACGATTGCAAGACTTACCCTATACTACGTATGATGAGTAAGTAACACCAAGAGTCTAGCGTTAGTTTGACGACATTTCCAGGACGCATTCTGCATGCATCCTGGAAATCCGCTGTGGTGAGCGGCAAATCTTTGTCCACGACCCCTAACTAGGTCCCGGACAGTAAGACTATTTTGCGCGAAGCACTGAAGACAACAAGCGACCCCGACTATCGTCAAAATTCTTTACTTACAACCAGTATGACTTGGACTCTAAATAGAAAAGTAAAACAAAAAGAGAGATATTGATACCGGAAAAATTTTAAATAGAAAATAGACAAATTAAAGACACTGAATAGCGATTAGTGGGTGCGTGGGGTGATGAAACCAGCGATCATTTTCACTAGCTGATTATTTTTTATACGTACAAAAAATTGAAAATATCGGTAAACACACACTGTTGCAAGCTAAAACATTCGTAATATTTAACCTAAACATTTCTGTTTTTAAATATTAGTGGTGCTTAAAAGCTTTAAGTGATATATCAAACAAACACTAATTGCCTGTATGATGTATTAAGTATGATGTATGAAACGAAATTTATTAAGTGGTTAAAAATATTCACTTAAAGAAAATAATTTATTAAAAATTGTGTTCTAAAGTGTTTCTGTTTGAAGAAAAACAATAAAACAAACATTTAAAAAAAAATTAGTCTTTTGTATCGTGGAAACTGTTATAGTGAAAATATGAAAGTTTTAAAAATCTAAAGCTTTCAATTACTGATAGTTTAAAAATACTTTAAACTAGCCGCCCTTGACGACCAGTTTGGTCTCCTTTAAATGCATGGTAAGCATTACATCATATTACTTTTATACATAATTTATTTTAACTGCTCAGTTTTTTACCAAACAAGAAGATTCTGCTAAAGAATTAGGTGCAGATGTCATATACGCCCCACATTGGTGGAATTGCTACAAAGAGGCATATATATGTGTCTCACATGATAACCAGGTAAATGTTATTTACTCTTTAATAAACTGTTTTTTTTACTTTTATTTTCTTTTTTAAAATGATATAAATTGTTTTGTTCTATAATTATTAATTAAACTGTTTTTATTTATTATTATTTCTTTTTTAATATGACAGAAAAGAGTTTTCGCCAAATCGGAAAAAAATCGCTGTAATGTAGAACGTATATGACATCTGTCTCGATAAATAAAGCAATCGGTATTTTTATGCTAACTTGACGCATCGGCAAATGTTGTACCCGTGGCTTTTTTTTTTTTGTATTTCATTAATTTCATTTAAAATATATTTAATAATATAATCATTTCACTCATTTCATTTCTAATAGCATAACTTTAATTTGTAACTGAAACATTTAAAATACATTATTTTTATTTATTTTTTAATCCAATATAGTAAAAAAAAAAAAATAAAAAATAAAAAATAAAAAAATAACGATATTCTGAAGTTCCATAATTCCAGCGATAGAACGAAACGTTTTGGGCGTTGCCCATAAACATTTAACAAATAACCGTGATTTTTGTGCCACATACATTAGCGTAATGTATATAGATTGTAATTTTAGCCTAATCTATAAAAAAATTTGGATTACAAGCAAAGTTGATTTAGTACTGGCAAGACTTCATCAAATTTAACAGTTTTATAAATCCTTCATTTTCTGAAATGAAAAGTCAGTTTTATCTCTACTTTTAAAAGTTATTAGGCGATCATATATATATGAAATAGATAATTTCAAATGACGTCATCAAATCAATCACTAACATAAAATAGGGATTTAAAATTGGTGGATAATATTGACATGGGGGCACGATGGTAAAAATGTTCTTTGTAATTTACCTATAAGAAAGTGGAAACAAACGTCCAAGTAGAAATCGACACATGAGAAATACCATATGCAGGTGTTGAGAATTTAGATTATAGTCGTCAATAAATCAAATTTCGAACCTGTTAAAATGATTTTTTTCATATAAATATATATATTAATATAAATAAATATATATTATGTTATATATAAATATATATTATGTTATATAATATCTATCCAGTTTATTATCTTTAAATATTTAGAATCACCATTTTTAACACATGAAATATATTATTAAAATATGTATCTTTGTCAATCGAAATGTGTTGAAATAAATTAAATATTTACGTAACTTAAACTGCAATCTTAATTCTGCATAGTGATGTATTTTATGTCAGACGCAAATTTAGACTATAATTTGCAATCAAACATATTTTCAATTTGTTGTAATAACATTAATCATTCATATTCCTCAATCCATTACCTTTACACATTAAGAGTCATCAAATATTAATTATGTCAAATCTATCGCAGAGAATTTGGAATATATCTGTACAGGTGTTGAGGTGATGGTATTACTCATATTTCATTTAAAGCACTAATATGTTATTTTGTTGTTACGGCTTGCCACATCTATGTGAGCGTCATTACTTGTTGCCACTGTCCAAGAAGAAATAATTTCTCAGCTTAGCCTTTTTGGGTATGGTGTGTTATTAATAGTACGTGCTTATTCATCAAGTATTATTTTGTCTTAACAATTACTTAATTACTATACATATAGAACTGTATAGAACATTTCTATGGCTATAGTGTATGGCTATGTTGTTTTTATTATGATTTCATTTATGAATAGTTAAGAGTGGACTTTGCCCGTAAAGTATGGTGACGTCACTGCAACGTCGTTGTGAAGTCACATTGTGACTTTGTGACCATCGATTGTCGACGTGATGTCACGTGACGTCGATGTGAAGTCACAGTGACTAAAATGTGAAGTCGTTATGACCGTTTTAGAGCTCTTTTGTGACGTTTCACAAAGTGGTTACAATGTGACAAATTTGTGAAAAATGTGTCATTTGTGACTTATTTGACATTAACATTGTGACGAAACTGTAACAAAAGCGACGATGTTTAAATTGCCAGAAATGTGTTTTTTAAAGTAAATAACATGTTTTGGAGCATATTTATAAATTTCTAATGAATTTTAAGAAAGTCACATCTCAGTCACAATGTGACGTCACTGAGTGGTGACATTTTGGTCACAGATGTGATGTGACCAAAGTGACTCACAGTGACGACACTGTGACCATGCATGCTATTAGGGTGCACTGTGGTTTACTATATGAGTATTAAGAAAAGCTCAGAATTTTTTATTATAAATTTGCTAAACCGTGTACAATGGGATAAAATATAGCAGTTTAAAATTGTTGTTGAGATTTTTCCCCTATGTTTTCATTTTCTTTTTTTGTCCGTCGTGTTTTATCTTCATCTCTCTTAGAGCTAAATAACGTGCCTTTGTCAGTTCACATGTTTATTTTCTCTTGAAAAACGCCGAGTAGTTCGGTTAAAACCGTCGAAAAAATTTTATCATTGTTTCTAATGTTTAAACGTTATACAAAATTGTATATAGATGTGGGATTAAAGAATAAAGTATCCAGCAATAAAAGATAATAAACTCAATGATTTAATGAACGTGATATCCAAAATGAGATTCGTGTGATGATGCGTGGAAAGAACGAGGTGTTCTATAGATTTCAGCGATGGCGAGTTGGATGGATTTTTAATCCAAAGCTCAGAGAAGCTTATTTATTTTAAATATTATTCAGTTCTACTGTTATCATTGAATGTTACTTACATATTTTATGTCTATTAAACCTTTTTATTTTTTAAGAATGTTACTTTTGCTTAAATCATAAGCTAATCACTCAATATTCCCACAAGTTTTGGGGGTTCGTTGCCGGGATTGAAGGATTTGAATGATTTCGCTGATTTATATTTGAATTTGAATTTCACGATGAAAGCTATTTTACACTAAGAAGATCTAAGTCTAAGAAAAATGTTTTGTTTTTAAACTAATACGTATTATGTAAAAAAGGAACTGTTTCTTATATGTGTAATGATTAGAAATTATCCGTAATCAAGCCTGCAAGATAGTGCACTATATTGTTTTGTTGAAGTGTAAACAAAAATTATAATGTCTGTTCTGAATAAAGCTAGAAAGGCGGACTTGTTAACATTGTGTGATGACCTAGGTATAGTTGTGCCTCAGAGTCCAAGAATCATTGATTTGATAAAGTTGGTGACTGAATCGAAGGATTATGAAGAAAATTTTGTAAAAGTTCGACTTGAAGTCATAGCCGCGGAGAGAATAGAAAAAGAAAGACTAGAAGCAGAAAAAGAAGAAAGACGATTAAGGCTGGAAGCAGAAAAAGAAGAAAAAAGACTAGAAGCAGAAAAAGAAGAAAAAAGACTAGAAGCAGAAAAAGAAGAAAGACGGTTACGGTTAGAAGCAGAAAGAAGATTAGAGGAAAAGAAGATGGAAATGGAGTACGAATTACGAAAAATTGAACTTCAAGGAAATATGATAAATACAAGTAACGGTTCGGCTGTAACTGGTACAGGTAAGCAACTAAATTTGTCTAAATTAATGTCACACTTTGATGGGAAGGGTGATATTAGTATCTACTTAGCTCTATTCGAGAGACAGATTTCTAGGATGAATATAACAAAAGAGAATTGGGTCATGCACTTATTAAGTTTAATGCCGCTAGAAATTGCTAATGTTATAACTAGAGAACCAGAAACATTAACAAATAACTACGATTATGTAAAAAACTTGCTGCTCAAAAGATTCAAATTGACGCCAGAAGAGTTTAGGCAAAAATTAATGTCGCATAAGAAAGAAAACTCAGCCACTTGGCGCGATCTAGCATTTGAGTTAAGGAATTATTTAGAAGAATGGATTACCGGTCTTGATGTATCCAATTTTGAAGATTTAAAAGAATTAATATTAGTCGATCAAATCAAGAGAAGGTTACCGATAGAAATGAAAGAACATTTTATCGATGATCTTCCAAAAATTAAAAGTGTTGATACATTAGTTTGTAAACTAGATGATTACGAAACAGCAAGACGTAATATTAAAACCCTGAATAGAAATTTACACCGCTTTGAAGAAAGAGAGCCAAAAATGCGCGAAAACAACAACACAAAACCATGGTTACCATATCAACGTTATAATACTTTAAGAAGACAACAATTTAAAGATAATACAGATAATGTAAATGAATTTTCTTATTTAAATGAAAAGAACAGGGCACAAATTATGTGTTTCAAAAGTAATCGTCTTGGCCACGTAATATCCCAGTGTAAAAATGGGAATAATAGTCAAATAAATTATGACAGCCAAAATCGGAGCCAAAACCAGCGATTATCCAATCACAAAGAAGTGAATTGTGCATTAATCAAAGAAACAAACAGCGCCAAACCGGATCACATGTTAGACACCGATATTAACGGGAGCCAAAACCCGCGATTATCCAATCACAAGGAGATAAATTTTGCAGTAATCAAACAAACAAACAGCGCCAAGCCGGATCGCATGATAAATATTGATATTAACGGTGAAAAGACACAGATCTTTTTTGACACTGGAAGTGATATCAGTCTGGTCAGTTATGAATACTATACGAAAATTGGATCGCCAAGATTACGTTCAAATAATATTTCTTTGTCAGGCATAGAAAGAGTAGTTGTTTATCCTAAAGGATACTTTTCATATGAATTTAATATTGATGGTTTTCTAATCAAAGCAAATTTGTATGTGTTAGAATCTCTTTCATATGATATTTTATTGGGATATGATGTGATTAGCAAATTAAAATTGGCGATAGATGAGAACGGAATTAAGATCGTTGGCGAACGCAACAATATTGAAGTAGGTTACACTGAAGTTCAGAAGAATTCTGACATAAAATTGAATCATGCTGCCAGAAATAACAATGAAAAGAAAACGTCAACGTTAGGTAATTCACGTGATGAAAATATTATAATTGTAAACGATAATAATGCAGGAGATAATTTCTTAATTAATTTAGCGAGCGTCATAGAAGATGATGAAATTGATTTAGATCACGTGAGAAATTTTAATATAAGAAAACAAATAAATGAATTATTAAAGGGATACAAGCCAAATAAATCAAAAGATACAGGATTACGGATGAATATAATTTTATCTGATGAAATTCCTGTTTGTCAACGGCCACGAAGATTTCCTTTTAAAGAGCAAGAAATAATCGAAAACCAGGTTCAGCAATGGTTGAAAGACGGAATTATAAGGCGCAGTTTTTCAGATTACGCTGCACCGGTAGTTTTAGTTAAAAAGAAAGACAACTCGTATAGGTTATGCATAGATTACCGTAAACTGAATAAGAAAATAATCAAAGATCGGTACCCATTACCTTTAATTGAAGATGTTTTAGATAAATTAGAGAGATCAAAAGTATTTACGACTCTCGATCTAAAGAATGGTTTTTTTCATGTTGAAATTGAGGAGAAAAGCAGGAAATACACCGCATTCGTGACACACGAAGGGGAATATGAGTTTTTGAAGTGTCCATTTGGTTTATGTACATCAGGAAACCAGTTCCAAAGATATGTAAACACGGTGTTTAGAAAGTTATTACGTGACGGCACAGTAGTTATTTATATGGATGATTTTATTATTCCATCACAAACTGAAGAAGAAGGTTTAGAGAAATTGAAACAAGTACTTGAAGTTGCAGCGGATTATGGGCTAGAGTTTAACTTCAAAAAATGCAAATTTTTAAGGAAAAAAATAGAATTTCTTGGTTATATAATTGAAAATGGGACGATACAGCCATCTGAATCGAAGACATCAGCTGTTTGGAATTTCCCTCAACCAAAAACGATAAAACAATTGCAATCATATTTAGGATTAACAGGTTATTTTCGTAAATTTATTCCGAACTATGCTCGAATAGCCAAACCATTGACTGATTTATTGCGTAAAAATGTCACATTTGAATTTGGCACAGAACAAATACAGGCGTTTAAAAAATTAAAAGAAATATTATCGCAAAAACCAGTATTGCATTTATTTAAACAAGGATCAGCACTAGAATTACACACCGACGCAAGTAGCCATGGTTTCGGAGCAGTACTACTACAAAAAGTGGATGATGGAAAATTCCACCCTATACAATACATGAGCAAAAAGACAACCCCGCAACAAGAAAAATATTGTAGTTATGAATTGGAGGTATTGGCAATAATTGAAGCTCTTAAAAAATTCAGGAACTACTTACTTGGTACAAAATTCAAGATAGTAACTGATTGTGAAGCATTTCAGAAAACATTAAACAAAAAAGATTTGGCTCCAAAAGTCGCAAGATGGGCTTTATTCATGGAAGAATTTGATTATGAAATCACACATAGACCAGGGAATAAAATGAAACATGTAGATGCTTTGAGCAGAAATACTGTTTTAGTAATTACAAGATCACAGAGTGAGATGACAGCTAGAATAGCTATAGCACAGGAGAAAGATGAGCTCATAAAATCAATAAAATCTTTAGTTGAAAAAGGTGAAGAAAATGAATATCTTATCAAGAATAACGTGTTGTATAAGTTTGATAACGGAAGAGAGTTACTTGTAGTGCCTGAAGAAATGCAAAAAGAGATTATTCGTAAAACACACGATAAAGGGCATTTTGCTGCAGTCAAAACAGAAGAATTAGTAAAAAAAGAGTTCTTCATCCCTAACCTGAGAAAACAAGTTGAAACAGTGGTAGTAAATTGCATCGAATGTATTCTATTTAACAAGAAACGAGGCAAAGCCGAAGGTTTTCTAACGCCCATACCAAAAGAGAATATACCATTAAGCACATACCACATTGATCATATTGGACCACTGCCATCAACAAACAAGAAATATCAGCATATATTCACAGTTGTAGATGCCTTTACTAAGTTCGTATGGTTTTATCCGGTGAAATCCACGACGGCTCAGGAAGTCATTGAGAAGTTATCATTGCAACAAACTGTATTCGGGAATCCCAGCAAAATAATAACGGATCGGGGACCAGCGTTCAGATCAGATGAGTTTATAGAATACTGCAAAGAGCAAGGGATAGAACACGGTAAAATTACTGCAGGAATGCCCAGGGGAAACGGACAGATCGAAAGAATTCATAGCATCCTGATTCCTGTACTAGCAAAGCTATGTGGGAATGAGCCCACAAAATGGTATAAATATGTGACAGATGTGCAGAGAATTCTCAATAGTACAGTTACAAGAAGTACAAAATACAGCCCGTTTGAATTGATGATTGGCGTAAAAATGAAAAATAAAAATGACTTAAGGATTAAAGAAATACTAGAGGAAGAAGATATAAATCACATGATGATGGAAAGGGAAAATGTAAGAGAAGAAGCGAGAAAAAATATTTTGAAAATACAAGAAGAAAATAGAAAACAATTTAACAAGAAGAGGAGAGAGCCCAACAAATATAAATTAAATGATCTCGTGGCAATCCAAAGAACGCAGTACGGCACAGGTCTGAAATTAAAGGAAAAATTCCATGGACCTTATAAAGTTACTAAAGTAAAGTCAAATGATCGTTATGATGTAGAAAAAATTGGAGACCATGATGGTCCCAACAAGACCTCAACTGCTGCAGAATATATGAAGCCCTGGAGTAACGCATCTGCATAACGTGACATGTTTTTGTTTTATGTTCACCTGTTTTGTATGTGTAAATTTGTGTCTAAATTTTTATAAACAGCTGCCGAGGACGTCAGAAACGTCAGGATGACCGTGGTGATGCGTGGAAAGAACGAGGTGTTCTATAGATTTCAGCGATGGCGAGTTGGATGGATTTTTAATCCAAAGCTCAGAGAAGCTTATTTATTTTAAATATTATTCAGTTCTACTGTTATCATTGAATGTTACTTACATATTTTATGTCTATTAAACCTTTTTATTTTTTTAAGAATGTTACTTTTGCTTAAATCATAAGCTAATCACTCAATATTCCCACATAGATTTTAAACTGTTATACTTTATCCCATTGGACATTGTTTAGCATATTTATAAATATTTATTCTGAGCTTGTCTCAATACTCATATTTCATTTATATCTCAACATTTGGTAATAATAATACAGTAAAGCATCGTTTATACGACGATCACTTATACGACTTTTACATTTATACGACGTTTTAATGTGGTCCCGATTCATTCCTATTTATTTTAATGTAAAAATATATCTTTTATACGACACCCAAAATCGTTTATACGTCGAATTTTCAATTTTGTATGGACTTATTTTTGTTTATTTTTCTTATATATTTTACGAACGAGCGGAAGTTGGCAGCTATGAATGACACCAAAGAGCGTGTTTAAATGCACTCCACGTTATAAAAATGTGGCCTGGTGTTCGATTAGTCTGAAAAATCAGCTTACGTGTAACAGATTGCACTGGGAGGGGTCATTCTTTTTTCGGGGATGGTCAGCTTTCCCGAACTGATTTAAGTTGCAAATAGACTATCCTTCTAACTGTTACCAGTATTGGCGACTTTTAGTTGGCCACGCGGGGTTTTTGATCTTTGACTTTAAATGGAAAGGAAATGATGTACTGCAAATGAGGAACCTTTCGGTGAAACATAAATAAAGGTACGCATATTTAAATTGCTTACTAATTCCCCCCCTCGTTTTTTGGTTATTTGTTTATTTTGGATTGTTTAATTTACAAATTCATGCAAATCATCACGTTAAACATTAAAATCAAGTGAAAACAAAATTAATTCTAGTTTTGGAAGTGAAAATCGATTATATGTCGTTATCGTTTATACGACGTTTTTCGGTAGTCCTTTCGGCGTCGTATAAACGATGCTCTACTGTAATTATAAAAGTTCACTTAATTTTCTTTGCACCGTTTTCGATTCATTTATTTTATACATATATTTCACTCATAAAATTTTAAATATAGGTTACTTTTCTGCAGGAATCATGTGTCGTAAAACGCAAGAAATATTAGAAAGTTGTTATACCCTCTGAAATAACGTTGTAATATTTCACTTTCCAAATGTCTTCAAAAACTCTTCCTTAGTCTATTATCATATAAATATGAATTGAATTGTACATAAAATACTTACATTCGTTAGATTCAGATAATGTGATGATCTTTAACCTTCCGCAAGTCTATTTGGACAGATACGATTAACGTTGTTCAAAAATATATAATTTTGTTCTTAAAATGGAAAAAAATTGGGACATGAAAGGGTTGATAGAAAGTTCATATTATGGGATCTATAAATTACATTAGGTTATTTTTAATCAATGTGTACCACAAAAACTTAAAAGTAAATTTAATATTGTAAACTAGAATTGTTAAAATGCTGAAGTCTAATCAATCTGCTTGAAATTATAACTGAAGCGCGAATGAGTATTCTTGGAAGAATAACATTATAAATAATTAGATATTTTAGGCAAGAAGTTACAATAGTGATTTCAGTGAGTTTTTTTTTCTTCCTAAAGGGTTTAGCGAGGTAAGAATAGCGAAACGGCCCCCCGGTCAATGACTAAATTATTAAAATATTAATATAATATTAATATTATATATATATTAATATTATATATTAATATAATAATATTAATTTACTATTATTTGTACTTGTTATAGCACTCTAAAAGTACTATAGAGTACGAAATTGAAAGTCATTGACCCCTGATCTTGACCGACTTTAAGATATTCGAAAAAATTCGTACGCGCGCCATTATTTTTTAAATGTATTTTTCTGAAAAACTATAAAAGCTAGAAAGATGGGACCAATCGCGTATATTAATAGATACTTTGAAAAATATTTTGTATTTTTTTCAGAGTTTTCTTGAAATGGCAACTGTGCAAAATAATTAAACAAAATATAAATCTTTTGACCAATCCAATGACCGACTCTGCTTTTCCGGAGAAATGTGGAGAACAAATTCACCCAACTAAACGTTTCACGATCACAGCATCTCGTATGATACTTACATTAACTGAACAGAATAAATAGTAACAGAGTAATCACTTAATAAATAGTAATCACTTTCACGAACTTGGATATTTCCATTATTATGATTTATTTATCAATTGACCTCAAATATTAATATAATAAAAATACTTCTTTTTTTTCAAGTAACCGCCATTAAAAAAATCAACTTTTATGATTAAATGGCAAGATAAACGCTGTAAAACACCCTATTGTAATGTTTTGACCAACTTTATTTCAGATTCTTGTGAGTATACTAAAAAGGTCTCATGACTAGCAATGCGTGGGGCAAACTTGAAAATATTCCGATTGCGCAAGACGTATTCTTCACATTTTTCTCGCACAAAAATTTAAATACATAAGTTACTTGTCGATAAATTTAATTAAAAACGTCCGAAGATGATAATTCTTTTCTCTGTAAGAAAACTGTCGCATTAGCCTTCTCACTGCCGTGAACTAATATGTCCGTTTAGTAAGGTGCCAGTTTCGCTTATTTACGTGGCCGGTTCAATATTTATTGTTCCTATTTTAAATAAAATATTTTTTACTGCGATGGTTGAAGTGTACTATCGAAGCCCAATTCCTTAAATGCTTATGTGCTGTATTTCAGAACCGTAAATGCTATATTAACAAAATTTTGAAAAGAGGACTGAAGTTATAAAGAATCATTTTTGAGTGGGGGGGGGAGTTAAGAGGAGATGAAGGAGAAAGGCTGATTTGGAATTTATTGAGTTATATTTGTGACAGTATGTTGTATATTTGGATGAGATTTTGCTACATCACCATGATCCCGAATTCAAAATATAGTAGTCACATCTCATCAAATGTCCCATAAGCTCCAAATCAGCCTTTCACTCTTATCGCTAAAACTATGTGACTAAAGCAGTAACGGTTTTCAAATTAACCATATACGCATCTAAGACATTAGGCTTCGATATTACACATCAACCATCGCAATACAAATATTTGATATACATTAGGGATAGTAATTAAAGAACCACTGTCATAGAACCATAATTCAAATAAATATAACTGCACAAATGAATGCAGTTTTAAAACATTCGGAAATTATTAATTCTCTCAAATATTATATTCATATATGTAATTAATGTTTTTATATCATATTGGAAAAAAAACTTTTCTTAGCGCTTAAAATAATTCTTAAAAAAATTAATTTTTTTTTTTTTTTTTTTTTTTTTTTTTTTGCTGAAATCAATATGTTAAATATATTCGAAATAAAATTTGTGGCAAAACATGAAACTTTATAATTAAATTTAAAACATCCATAATTATTAATAGTTTTGAAACATTTTAAATCTAAAACACAGTTTTACGTTCTGATAAACTTTATACTGCTACCAAATAACCTTACCAAACTTTATACTGCTACCACTGCTAAATGATACTACTACCAAAGAACCTTTTGTATCATTAATCAATCTTATTTTGAATAAGTAAAGTTAACATTTATCATTTATTTTCGTGCATGACTACTTTTCCTTATCTAAATATGTTTACAGTTACAAGATGATTAATTACTTAGATCTATCATATGTTACCAGAATGCTGCTATAGGTGTGTCAAAACCATGTTAATAGGCATATTACACTTGAAGAATTGGCAGGTTAGTTTAGTTTGCTTCTTTGCACAGGCATAAAGAAATGTTTAACTATAAAGCAAAGCCATACAAAGATGTTATAATGAAAAATCGTTAATCTTATCAATAAAAGATACACTGTGCGCTTTTGCTAGAAGCTTTTATATGCAAAAATATTGCACACCTTTTCAGCTTATTTATTGTATTTAGCATTAGATGGATTCTCATTTATGGGTGAATATTTCAAAAAGATACATTCTGTATAATAACATCGTTTTACAAATATACACTATATTTATCTAAAAACCACGTCAATAAATATATCATACCTGCATAATTGACAGTTTAGTTTAGTTTACGCCTTTACATTAGTTTAGTTCCTTTTGCACAGGAATAAAGAAGTGATTAACTCTAGCACATAAATTTATAAAGAATTATTTTTTTTGAAATATCATTAAAACTTTCAATAAAACTAACGATGTGCGCTTTTGCTGAAAACTTTTATGCAATATATATATATATATATATATATTGCACAACATTTCAGCTCATTTATTGAATTTAGCATTAGATAAAATTTCATTTATGGGGGGTTGATTCAAACATATGCAATCTGTATAATAATAACATATACATGTTCAAGTAACAGGTGTGTCAAAACCACGTTAGTGCATATAATGACACCTGAGAAATAGCAGTTTAATTTAGTTTACTTCTTGGCGCAAGCATGAAAAAGTTGTTAACTACGATGGAAATCCACAAAAAATGTTGTACTGAAAAATTCCTATTCTTTCTTATAAAAGATAAATTGTGTGCTTATGCTGTATGTTTTATGTACAAAAATATTGCTCTATTTTTACATCTCAGCATCATATGGTATCTTATTTTTTAATGGATGGTTTAAAACAGAGAATACAAAAAGAAAAGTTCTTTGATGCATGAAGCACGTCTAAGGAAAGAGTCTCTTGTAGTAACTGATTTCATCAAGATCTGGTAACAATAAACAACATATTTCAATTACTCAATTACTTGGGAAAATGGCAATTAAAAAAACTATTTATTTATAATTTTGTTGGTACTTAATTTCAGATATTTCGGTTTTGTCCATTATGGGACATTCATTAACCCTTTCAGTGAAAAGATATTTCTGCTCCAAAAATGTTCAAATAATTGATTCATACCGCAATTTAAGAACAAATTTATTTGAAAATAATTAAAATCTCTTCCCCCCCCACCCTCACATATATAATGAGATCGAAATTGTACTATAAATTTACTGGTATATTGCACGTTAATATACCATGGGTAAAACAATGTTTAATATACCAAAGGTTTAATAATGGGGGTTAATATACCACTGGTATATTGCATGTTTAACATGCAATTGCATGTACTGTGTTAGAGAATCACGCAATCAGCAATGAACGGTGTAGAAAAAAGAGAAAAAGAGAAAAGAAACATTGAGTTGAATTGACATTTTAATACTTTGTTTTATTTGCACGCTCGTATGTGATTGTCTCATGTAAAAAGAAATTGAGAAAAACCAAATTTTGATGTATTTTGTGGAACAGCCTTTTTTTCTTATTCAAAGATAGATAAATTAAAAATGTTGTTGGTTTTTTCCATATACGTTTTATTGTTTTAGATTTAGTGTTTTTACTCACCGTAGGTGTTGTGATTTGTCGCAGCAATATGAGTGCTAAGGTACTAAATGTGAGTAACATTTTCTATTAAAATTTAAAGTTTTATCAAAAGATATTTAATAGTAAAAATTAGAGTTGTAGAGGTAACAATTACTACGCGTTACGATTAGTATATTGTCCATACACACTGGATTGCATGTTAAACACATGCAATCTGTATAACAACAACGTTCTACAAATACAAGCTATAGGTGTGTCAAAACCACGATAATACACATATTACCTGTATAATTCTCAGTTTAGTTTAGTTTTCTTCTTGTCACAGTCATGAATAAGTCTTTAACTATAATTGAAACCCATCAAAGATTGTTGTAATAAAAAATTCTTATTATTTCCTACAAACGATACATTGTGCACATTTGCTAAAAGTTTTCTGCATAAAAATTATTGCTCTCCTCTTCAAACCATTTATTGATTTTAGCATTAGATGAAATTTTCATTTAGGGATGGACGGTTCAAACACATGCAATCTTTATAGCAACAAATTTGTTCATATACAAATTATAGGTCTTTCAAAAACTTGTTAGTACACAGAATTATACCTAGAGAGTTGACAGTTTAATTTAGTTCACTTCAAGGCACAGGCATAAAGAAGTGGTTAATTATCATATAAAGCTATAAAAGAATTTAGTATTGAAGAATACTTTCTCTTTCCCATAAAAGATATTTTCTGGGTTTTTGCTGAAATTTTTTATGTACAAAAATTTTTCGCAACATTTCTGCTCATTTATTGAATATAGCATTAGACGAAATCATACCTGTGATTCAAACATATACACTCTGTATATTGACAACATATACATATACAGGCTATAGGTCTGTTGAAATCATATTAGTACACATATTAGACCTGAAGAATTGGCAGTTCAGTGTAGCTTACTTCTTAGCTCTATATTTCTGCTGTTTTATCATGTTTTTACATCCTGAAATTAAAACAACACTTTGAAAAGAAAACATGGAGTTTTTGTTATTTTTAATACATTGTGTTTTAGTAACTTTTAAATCAATAAACATGCCAATTTATGTATATTGGTCTCCAAAAAATAAGAAAATATCACAAAAATAGTGATAACTTATTGAAAATAGAATCTGTCCGTGTGAAATTTGCATATGTTGTTATCCACAACATGCTGAATAAAATTACAAAATACAAGATAGTGGTGCTGCAATCAGATTGCGTCATGACTGAGGAGCATAAAAATGAATGCCAGAAAGTACCGCTGCAGGCGCCGCTGTGATTATGAGATAAGAAATCGGAGATAGCCATTTCATGACCTCGATGGCCAATTCATGACTATGACCTCGACGCATCATTTGTCCGCAAAACTGCGATATAGAGCTAGTAGAAAATTGGAAGTTGGTCAAAACAAGACTGAGGTGGCCAAATGACTAAATCTGAGTCCTTTTGTTGTTCATGAGCTAGAGAAACAATTCACAAATCATTGATTTGGCCAATAGAAAGTTCAGCAAAGGAGGAACAAGAGATGCGAGGAGCACCCATGACAATATTTGCGGTTATGTGTAATAAAGCAATAGGACAAGCTTGCTGTAGCTACTGGAAGGTTGGGTTGGTATCAACACTATTGCGCTTAAAATGCTTCATGAGAATGGCTTTTACGCAATATGATCAAACATTTGTGGCCTGCTCACCTCATGTCCCCGAAAGGAACGGTTATGATAGCCATGTCAATATGTCCACTGGAGGTCAATCAATAGAGGCGTGTTCTCTTCACGGATGAGTTCCAGTTTAGCCTCCAAAGCGATAGTAGGTGTTGTTTAATTTGAAAATAACATGGAACACTTTATAATCTATAAAACTTTCGCTAAACAGTTCCATATGAAGGAGGCAGTGTCTGAGTCTCGGACGGTATCTCTGGAGTGGACGTAAAGCTATTTCTCGTGGAAATGTGAATGTTCAGGTGTTTAGAGATGACATGCTTGATGTTTTTAATGCCGGTACAATTGATAATGATTTTCTGTTACAGGATGGTTAATCTAGACCACACAGGCTCAAAAAAGATTATATTTAGCAACAAGCAACTCAACGCATGGCCAATTCGATCAATAGGCTTCAAATCCTTTGTCAAACAAGTTTGGCATGCTGTGACAAGACGTGTTGTTGTTCTCAATCCCCCTACTCAGATACTTGTTACGCTTGTATAAGAGTAATGGCTCGCACTTCCTGTTAGAACTGTATGACAATAATTACTTTTATATTACATAACATACGTTACATAACGTTATATACAAAAGTTTAACGTGTATGTTTAATCAAACTGAATTGTTTACGATCTGATACTTTTATTATCAATTAACTTAACTAGATATATTTAGGAAATTTCATTATGAAATTCAATGGATGATTAATCGAAAATTGTTATCAATATCTCTACTTTATTCTTGCATTTTTAGAGTTGTCAGGCTATTAATAATGCTTTATTTTCAAGTAAGGTTCTCAAATACTTCTGCAGGGAGATTTTAATCATTTCAGTAGATAAATATCCGAAACAGCGACCAAGAAATTATTTCAGAGCTTAACAAATATACTATAAGGTCCTTAACTGACATTTAGTCAGAATAAAAATGTTCATATACAAAGGAAATTTGCTACTCTTTCATAAACGTGTAATATTATGTTAAATTGTATCACCATATTTAAAACATTTTGAAAATGTTTGTATCTCAATGTTTGAAAATTATCGATTTACACACTGAATGTTTCATATTACTAATCAAAATTCTTTTACAGTCGAAATAAATATGATATAATAATAAATATTTTGCCACTGTCAAAATTACATCAGTTAATTTTAACAACATTGATTTCTTTATCAGTGCAAATTCAAAGCTCTAAGAAAAATTAATTAAATAGACTTTCGTGCCAAAGTTTCTGAGTGTCCGTTCATACAATGCTAATGGGTCATCACAAAGCTAGAAAAAGAAAGATTATTTTATCGGGTAGTCATTTTATTATGAATTTCAAAATATGATTAATCGATAAATTGTATCAATACATTTACTTTATTATTGCATTTTCAGAGCTGTCAGGCTATTAATTATGTTCCATTTCCAAGTAAAGTTCTGAAATATTGCTACAGCAGGGATATTGTAACTATTTCAGTATGCATACATATCCTAAAACAGTGAAAAAGAAATCATTTCACAATTTAGTGAATATATTTTAAGTTCTTTATCTGACGTTTACACAAAATAAAAATGTTTATATACAAAGAAACTTCTTACTCTTAACTTACTACTCATAAACGTATTACATTACGTTAAATCGTATCACTTTTTTTAAAACGCTTTTAAATCGTTTGTATCTCACTGGTTGGGTTACCGTAAAACTTATCGATTTACACCTTGAATATTTTATTAGAAACGGAATAAATTAATTAGAAATGCAATTTCAATTTTATTACGTAAAATTTCTTGTTAAATATAACTAATTTTTTTTTTTTTTTTGATTAAGAATGTATCTGTTAAAATATTTAGTTTGAGTTAATAATACTTAAAAATTAAAAGCTTGACTTAAAAATATAATAATTTTTTTTGTAAAATTCAAAAATCAATAAAATCATAACTAAAATTTAGTCTCAATTACAAACATATAGTTTGAAATATCTTATTTACTGGCAAAATCTATATTTCATTTAATGAAAGTGTTCTGTTAGATACATATAAATTTATTTTTATATTGCATAACATGCATTACATAGCGTTACACATATAATTTCAAGATGTATGTTTAATTACGGTGAATTTTTTGCAATCTAATACTTTTTGTTATAATTTAAGTTAAATAGGTATATTTAAACAATTTTACTATGAATTTCCGAATTATTATTAATCGATAGCTTTTATCAACATCTCTACTTTATTCTTGCAGTTTCAGAGTTGTCAGGCTATTAATTATATTTCATTTCCAAGTAAGGTTCTGAAATACTGCTGCAGGGATAGTGTAACGATTTCAGTAGATATTCATATCCCGAAGCAGTGTACAAGAAATCATTTCAGAATTCCATGAATATATTATAAGGTCTTTATCTGAAGTTTACACAGAATAAAAAAATGTTTATATAAAATGGAAATTTGTCATTCTTTCATAAACGTGTTACATTACGTTAAATCGTATCACCATTTTTAAATTGTTTTTAAATTGTTTGTATCTCAATGTTTAAGTTGGCAAAAAAATTATAGATTTAAGCTCTGAATGTTTCATGTTACTAATCTAAATTATTTTACTGTCGAAATAATTATTTAGCAACTGTCAAAATGACATCAATTAAATTTAATAACATTAATTACTCTATCAGCGCAAATTCAAAGTTCTGAGTAGAATTAATTACATAGAATCTCTCGCCAAGGTTTCTGAGTGTTCGTTCACGTAATGTTAATGGGTTTCTCACAAAGCGAAGAAAATGTAGATTATTTTATCAGCTAGGCAATTTACGAGGAAATGTTTGTTAGTAATTTGCTTGTCATGCGATTGAAAAAAAAATAATGGCACAGTAAAAAGAGGAATTCTGCTTTTTTAGAATTCAGTGTCGCTGCCGATGAAAAAAAATGTAGATAGTGCAACACATATTTTATTTTTAAGACTTAAAACAGACACTTTTATTTTTTTTTATATAAAAGGGCTTCATTCCCATCAGGGGAAGATTTCCACATTTACGATCCAGTCTTGAACAACATGTACAGTAAAGTATGCTTATCAGTATAGTAATATCTGAACGTAATTATAAGGAATACTATCAATAGACTGTAAAATTCTGCTCTAAATCACACCACATAAGAAGAAAATTGCATCAAGAACGCTCGTAGATTTAGCAGTCGTGCACTGAGAAAAAATATATACCGCCTTCAACTAGAATGAATAGTTAGTCACTTTCTGATTACCTAAACTAGAACTACAGATGACCGAACTATGCGAATAGGTTAAACAACTAATCTGTATAGACTAAATGACCCAACATTTCTAGTTTCTTGTTTTCTAAGTGAACAAACGATAATGAATCGTTTCAATATCAAGAAATTATCGCTTGATTTCGGGAATGGTTTCACGATCTAGAATTATAGTTACTGAATTAAACTCTTGTATTCGCATCTATTTGCAGAGATTTTTAAATAAATTTGACCACGAGAATATTGGAAAACACTCTTGAATTCTAATAGGAGACTTTCGAACTCTCTAGTAAAGGGAGTTAGAATTTAAAAGGATGACATGGAACTATTTTTTCGAGAGACACAATTTTGATTCTAGATGCCAGAACTACATTTTTTCTCAGTGTGTGGCACCGGGTCGTAAAGCAGAAAATAAATATCCCTTGGCATATTTCCTACTTAAATTAAACAGAAGTGTTGAATATTTTTAATCACATTTATTCATATTCCGCTTCACAGAAAAACAATTCCATCCACGGAGTAATATGCAGCTATTATAAATAAACGATGTTATTTATCATAGAACTTATGCAGATAAATTCTTCTCACCGGTTCACAGGAGTTTACTAATACAAGAAAAAAAACTTAGAAATATCACTCCGAAGTCAATCTAACACGGTTTTCTCAGAACTAATGCAGGATACAGGGTTTTGTTGCTAAGTTCTAAGTTGCCAATAAACTTACAAGAAAAAATAATTTTAACCAATGCGAAATTTTAGTCGGCGGAAAAGAAAAATAGTTATCTCACATAGTCAGAAGTTTATATCATGCAATGAATCCGGTTCTTAGCGTCGCTTAGAAAGGAAATGTGGGTAATTGAATGATTTTTCGGAATATAAATACAAAGATATTATGCAACAGATAAAGGAATGTATTTAAGTAATGGGATTTTAGGAAGAGAATTACTTTCACAGCTTAAAGTTTTTTAAAATAAAATAAAATAAAGAAATCGTTCATTAAATGTATGGATTTAAAATAAAAATCTTATTAAAAAAATAAAGGAGAAAAGTTAAATATTAAAAAAAAAATTGGAAACATTTTAGAATTAAGATGATTTTTTATATTTTTATTACATGCATATGACGTCACTTTCTATGAAATTCACAAGTTAAATTAAAAGCTTTATCGTCATTCAAGAAATTCCACAA
This sequence comes from Maratus speculifer, assembly GCA_964019185.1. Lineage (NCBI taxonomy): Eukaryota > Metazoa > Arthropoda > Arachnida > Araneae > Salticidae > Maratus > Maratus speculifer. The sequence continues at coordinate 152,241,250 of OZ025302.1, forward strand.
AATTAATTAATTAATTAATTAATATAAATCGGCTTTCTAATTTTCATATGCATTCATTTGTTTGTAACATTAATATCGATACATAAAATTAGATACAATTTAGAATAGCTCCTTGTTTTATTAAAAATCATAAATTCTTCAAAAGAGCACTATTTTAATTACATTTTTTTTCAGTTGTTAAGGTAAAATGACAACAAAAAGATATAATTACTATTTTCCAGCTATTTTTTCTTTACTTTCTACAGAAATGGAGTACTTCGGAGACATTAGGTTCAACAGAGAAGTCTTTCTTAGGCAACACAATAAAAATTTTTGTTGCCGAAAAAAAAACTACTTTCCAATAGGCTTGAGCATAATCCAGTGAATGTGAATTTCAAATTTCATCAAAATCTGTTGGATAGTTTCTGAAAAAAAAAAAAAAAAAACGGTTCATAAAGCTTGCATTTTTCCCATAGGATTTCAACCAGTTTTGCCCTGTCTTAAATACCCCAATGTCTTACTTTGAACCTATTTAAGTGACTTTCTTCATTTATTTTTCACATTTCATTGCATTTATATATTAAAAAACATTATCTTTAAAGCATGAAATACATTATTAAATTGTGCATAATTATCAGCTAAATTAAATTAAACTACATTAAATAATTAGGATTACATCAGAGCATTAATCTCCATCATATTTTTGCCCAGTGATGAACTCATTAATAAAATGTCTATGTTTATTAATCAAAATTTATTAAAATAGTTACGATTAAAAGATAACTTAAACCGAAATCTTAATTTTGTAAAGTTATGCATTTTATGTCAGTAGCAAATTTAGGTTAGAATGTACAATAAATCTTATTTTGCATCTATCGGCGTAACACTAATCATTCATATTTCTCAAATCATTGCCTTTATATATTAAGAGTCATCAAATATTAATTACGTCAGATCTATCACAGTATATCTGGAATATATCTTTGCAGGTGTTAATGTGTTAATACATAAATTTCGCATAAATGTCTGAAATAGTTTGATGTTATGATTTAACTCATGTATATACGCGCCATTAAATTGTTGCTTGCGTGCAAGTAGAACAAGGTACATCAAACATGGCTAATGAGGTGTGTTTCTACTATAAATAGCTTTATAAATATTCAGATGTTGTTGGAATAGCTTTTGCGCTCATATGCAAAAACGCATGCCTACAAATTTATTATGATTCTATATATTGAATTTAGTAATACATATATAATAAGACTCTATCTTAAATAGGACCTAATAACCTAGCAATATTGTATCATAACTTATCATTCGAAGTCAATTATTCAATTAAATACGTATGATATTATTAAATACAAAGAAGAAATTTTTCATCAATATATTTTACTTTCTTCTATTTTAACGAGAAAATAAATTGAATTAAATACACCAAATATGTTTTACTTTGAGCCTGTTTAAGTGACTTTATTCATTTATCTTTCACATTTCATTATGTTTATAAATATAAAAACAGTATTTTAAAACATGAAATCCTTCATTAACCGTGCATTTGTTATCAGCCAATGTAAATTAAACTACATTGAATAATTAAGATTTCTTTAGATTCTAAATTTGAATCATAAATTAGCCCAATGATGAATTCTTTTCTAAAATGTATATGCTTATGAATCAAAATTTATTAAAATATTTACGATTAAATCATAACTTAAACCGAAATCTTAATTTTGTAAAGTGATGAATTTTATGTCAGAATCAAATGTAGATTAGAATGTACAATCAATCTTATTTTGCATCTATCGGCGTAACACTAATCATTCATATTTCTCAATTCATTGCCTTTACATATTAAGAGTCATCAAATATTAATTACGTCAGATCTATCACCCTTTATCTGGAATATTTCTTTACAGGTATTAATGTGTTAATACATAAATTTCATATAAAGGACTGAAATAGTTTGATATTACGATTTGACTCCTGTATATGCGCGCCATTAAATTGCTGCTTCCTTACAAGTTGAACAAGATACATCAAACGTGGCTAATGGGGCGTGTTTCTACTATAACTAGCTTTATAAATATTCAGAATTTGTTGCAAATGATTTTGCGCTGATATGCAAAAACGCATGCGTACAAATTTATTACGATTCTATATACTGAATTCAGTAATACGTATATAATAGGACTTCATCAAATAGGACGTAATAACTTTGCAACTTAGAATCATAACGTAACATTTGAAATCAATTATTAAATTATTTACGATAACAATAACATCAATATCTTTTTATATTCGTCCAATTTCCTAAGAAAACAGTATTGCATTCGTAAAAAAATTAGAATTCTGGTTTTTAACTTTAAAAAAAAAAAAATTATGTCACGCTGTAAAACATTTGTGTTACGTTACTCCATAAAATTGGTGGCAGCTACGACTTCCATTTTACAGAGAAATTTTTCACTTATATAATGGTGTAATTTAAACATATATTACTTGTGTAACTTCGCAATGTTACACCAGTTATATTTGTTAAAGTACTCCACAAAATTGGAGGCAGCAAGGCTGCCACCAATTTTATGGAGTAATGTTATACAAATGTTTTACAGTGCAGAGATTCCAAAAAACATGTTTTTACAAAATATCTGTCTGTGAGTCTGTGATTCTGCAAGTCTGTGACTCTGTCAGTATGTGACATAAATATTTTCGGTACTCTATCTCAAGAACTAATGAACGGAATTTAATAAGAATTTATATTCCTGGTAGTTTTTGATATAAATGGATGCTGATTAGTTTCTGATCTAAATCGCTGAAATGACGCTGCTATGCTGCATTTTTTACAATTTTCGCAATACCTCTATATAAAAAACGAATGCATGGAATATAATAAAATTTATATTCAGGTAGTCCCTGATACAAATTGATACTGATTTGTTTTTCGCGAAAATCGCTCAACACATGTAGCGGCTATGCTGCATTTTTTACGGTTCACGCAATCGCAATATCTCTATCACTAATGCATGGATTTCCATAAAACTTCAGAATCAGTCAGTCATTGACATGAATTGGTGTTGTTTACATATTGTGTAAATCGCTCAACAGATGGCACTGTTATGCTGCATTTTTCACGATTTTCTCAACAGTATCTCAAGAACTATTGCACGGAATTTAATAAAAAATATTTTTGAGTAGTTCCTGATGTATATTGATGCTGAACTGATTTTTGTTGTAAATCGCTGAACATGTGGGGCTACTATGCTGATTTTTTATCAATTTTCGCAACAGCTCTATCTCAGTAACTAATGCACGGATATCTGTCAAACATTAGATTCAGTTTGTCCTTCACAAGATATCTGTTATTTATATTTGGTGTAAATTTTTCAACAGTTGGTGCTGCTATACTGCATTTTTCACAATCTCAAGAATTAATGTACGGATTTTCATTAAACTTCAAATTCAGTACATCTGTCATACAAACTGGTTCTTTTTATGTGTTTATGTCAATCACTCATCTGGTGGGGATGCTATACTGAATTTTCCTGAAGCCTGCTATAACTTTCCCAAAATTTTTCATCAAAATTCACATTCAACTATAGCTTGACAAATATCATTGCTGCTTATGTTTTGCTATAAATTGCCTAACAAGTGGCGCTTTTGTGTTGCATTTTTTCCGATATCCACAATAGTCTTATTTCAAGAACTAATGCACGGAATTTCATTTCATTAGATTCCTCACGATGAACATAGATTGAGATTTATCTCTGGCACTGTGGTAACGACTTTTGAAAAAATAACATGCATGAGATAGAAGAAAATTTTAAGTTTGTCGCATTCGACTCGTTAAGTTTAATTTGATTTTCTTAAAATTTGAAATAACTCATAAAAAATATGCAACTAATATATATAATAAATTTCAAAACATTCTGTTTGATATTTTTTCCGCTCTCACATGTGGACAGATGGACGGACCGGACGATGATTATAATGCTATGCTCTTACATAAATACGAATGTAGTATCTACGAACATTCATGAAATTGTTATACAGTAATTCTTTAACATTCGCGAGTTTTGAGATAGAAAACGACATAGACATTTCGACATTCACACCACTTTTTAAAAAGAAAAATCTTTTAGATACACGTTGTTAACATTTTAAAAAATATATAATATAAGATGTATATGTTTAAAATTGTGGCGAAAATTGAATGTAAAAATAGCAGTTTTGTTGACATTCGCATAACCTAACCTTCACGAATGTTAAGGGATTTCTGTAGTTTATTTCTCGCATTCTGGTATGTTTTAAACTGAAGCTGCTTACATTTTGCAGAGTTCTTAAATTATAATAACCATTTGAGGGGCGGCGGGATACATTTTGTCCCACTTACAATTAATTTATCAGAAAAAAATTAATAAATTATACTTTTCTAAATTTGGTGTAGTGGGGGAGTCGTGAAATGACTGGTCATTATTTAGAATTTTTTTCTCAAATTTCCTTTGGGTGTACTGTGTTTTATACAAAAGCAATTATTGCCCCTCAAAGGGCTACTAACTAATACATCATCTCTGAAATGGGTGGTTTACTTAAAAATGTAGTTATGAATGTATTTTTTTATATTTATGGTGGTAAAATCTTTCACATAATCAATGTACGACTGATACATATTTTTTTATTTTTCCAGGTCCGGATGAAATCAAGCCCGAAAAGTGAGTTTTGCATTATTATTATACATTTCTTATGTGGTTGTATATACATATTGATTATAGTGTATTGAACTCATAGAATTGCAAAATGGAATCAATGAATATTCATACTTCTGGTTGTAAGGATTCTTATAAGTTTTATAAAATACGCCCACTGTTGTAAATTTAAAAAGTTTATTTTAAATGTATTTTAACAAAATAACAATCCATTCATAAATATTTTCTGTTCCTAGAAATTCTTCTGTTATGTTATCCATTAATATAAGTTCATCGTACGAAGAGAGGGCCAACTTTGATAAATACTGATTTTGATTATTTTGATGTATGTTGTAGGGCAAAGACCTTTTAGCCTCAGGTTGAATCAATTTTTTATAACGCTCCTTAGTTCTTGTGAAACAGGGGTGAGGGTGTCTAATATTATGACTTTGAAAAGAAGGAAATACGTGATCATACCTCAGTCGGATAAGCCGTAAGCAATCGCTGAGCAGGCCCGGGTTCAACATAAACATTTGCACATTAAATATCTACAGAAAAGTTTGTTACTTAAAAAACTTTCTAGAATAATTATTCAAATTGCAGTTTTTATGAATTTTTCACCGTATTATTTTTCTACTTAATTGTTATTTTATTTATTATTATTATTATTGTTATTATTATTATTAATGAAAACGCCCGTCCTATGTTGTTGGTTAGGAATTGAGGTTTTTCCTTAACATTTGAATTAATTGATAAAGATCTTCATATGCTATTATTCCGTTATCGAACTATTTGGACTAAAAATCATAAAAAGCCAGTAAATTAAAATAAGGTACCCTGGGGTAATAACGCCAGGCGGGGTAATAACGCCAAGTGCTTATATTTTGTATAATTATGAAATAGTCAGGTAAATGACACCCATGTGCTCCGCGCAGAAGGGTTTTGAGTCATATAAATCGCAAAAAACAGCTTCAAGTTAATTTGTTTCATTTTTAGGTCTTATTGTTTTTACAAGCAACTAAAACTAACGCTTGATCTAAAATTTGCGAGATACGTTTTGTGATGTGAAGACTATCTTTTTTATCGGGAAATACTTTGTTAATTACATAAATTTGTAGTACAATTCATGGACTTTCAAAATGTTGTTGAAGATTTTGGATATCTTCTCGAGATAATTTGTAATTTAAAATGTACAGCGCAATAACTATAACGCGGTAATAACGCCAATCCTTGGTATTGATACCCCGGTTGATTCCCTACAGTGGCCTAGCTACATCCTAAATACTGATTCAAATAAACACAGTTATAACTGTGCAATGTTTCTAATAATTCCATTTAAGCAGTCCTTTTTAAGCAAAAAAGAAGCTCACGGTCTGATATTCTTTCGCCTCATCCTCCCCCCCACACCACACCTTTATTTTTTTTACACTTTCACAAAAAATTGAACATTTACAATAGCTGATAATGCAATTTGTCAATTTCTAAGTTTGTAGAGTTTGTATTTTTAGAATTGGGCAATCTACATGCAATTATTCCATCTTATTTCATAGTTTTGTTTGCATGGCGTTATTACCCATATAGATGGGTAATAACGCCAAACAGCATTGGTCAAGAAATCATGTCATTACATTTTATGAATACATATCTGTTAAATTATTTTTTTAATATAGATAGTCAATGAGTTGCTGCATCAAATCATACATTTGTTTGAAAAATACAATCTGAAACTGAGTCGTGAAAATTGGTAGAACCTTAACGTGGCGTTATTACCTCAGGGTACCTTATAATTTTCACACACATTTCATTTGAAAGTACACTCTCCCTAGTCAACAGTGTAAGATTTAAAATTATGTGATGTTGAGAATTAATTATGTTAAAAAAAAGAAAAAAAAGGAAAGTGATTAAGATTTCATCAAATCAACTTTTTCTAAACAAATTAAGCATACAAATCTGAAAAAAAATAAAGACTCTTTTCATTACATTTATACTCAGAAATTTGAGTACTTTTATGTTAACTTGGTGATGCGATAAATTGCTAAATAGTGCTTCAATTGATATTAATCCTATTGCATTAAGTTGATTTAAAAAAAGAAAAAAAAAGCCCCTTCAATCTATTTAATTTAAAAAATTTAACTTTGCAAGTTTCACTATGGTATTGCGAAATTTAGTATTTTTTTTATTCAATATTTGAAAAACGGCAGAATGATTAAATTTGAAATTTTTATCCAGAAAAATATAATTTTATACGAACTGAATATTTCCAACCGAGCAAAAAATTGCCCAGGCCGGGAATCGAACCCAGATACCTGGCTTAAAAGGCCAATGCTTTACCTGTTAAGCTACCTGGGCGATATCCCGCTGGGGTTTTTCGCTCAGATAACCTTATTGGTCATAATATCTGGTCTGTCATTTAGACAGCTTGGCAGAATTAACCGCAGGTAATGGAACTCCATATAACGATGGACACATAGATATACTATTATGTTAACACAATCAAACTGGTTGGTAAAGTTATCATACGAACTGAATATTTCCAACTGGGCGAAAGATTGTCCAGGCCGGGAATCGAACCCAGATACTTGGACAGCTTAACATGTAAAGCATTGGCCTTGTAATCCAAGTATCTGTGTTCGATTCCCGACCTGGGCAATTTTTCGCTCAGTTGGAAATATTCAGTTCGTATGAGAACTTTACCAATCACTTTGATTATGTTAACATTTTAATAGTATAATTTTATACTTTTGTAACGCAGTTTGTCTAACGATTTTCAAACAAGTAATTTTCGAGGTATTATTTTTTTAAATAAATTCAAATGTTTCATTTTCGGAGATAAATCTGTGGCAACGATTATCGAGAAAGCCAGCCGTCAACAACTTATAGTTTTGTTATTAAAGAAGATTATTATTATCATTAAGTTATTATGAATTATTTGCATGCGTTGAGCTCTTTGCATTTTCAAATATTTTAATAGGTTTTAAAAATCAAATTGCAACGTGGTTTTATTACACCATCTTCATTTTTGTCTCCAATTTTAAAAAAAAAATTAATTATGAGATTAATTAGAATAATTATCAAGATATTTTCATCGAATCAAGAAAGTTCTAAAAAAACAATATGGTTTCAAAATATTACAGAGTTACATTCAAAGGTGTTTTTTGTATGTCCATTTGGAAGATATAGGGTAACATCCTCCGTAATTGGCACATTAAGGGTTTGTCTTTAAACTTACTTCTATTTTCATTACCAAGAAAAAAGTATTTACTTGCAAATGTTTTTAAATCAAAGAGTGCATATCTGTGCATCTATTTTGCCCACTAAAAGCAAAAATATTTGAAAAAGTATTGTTATAAAAATATATTTATAAAAAGTTGGTGTAATCACCAGTAATTGGCACTTAGACTTTTACATAATTAAAGTAACCCTTTTCAACTAAACAAAAGTGTTGTCAATTAAAAGTTAAAATACACTATAAATCAGATAATAATAAATTGAAATGCGTGACTTTCTTAAGCCAGAGAAGAAGCATTTGCAACAAAATCGGCTAATTTGATACAAGCCATAATTGTTTCTGTTTCCTAGGCACTATTGTCATTTAGTAGCATAAATCAAAGTTATAATCTGTAAAGTAAATGAGCATATAACTAATATATAGTCTTGCATTTTTAAAAGACTGGATATAATCTTATTTTAGGACATTTTTATAGGATGTGCCAATCACTGGTGCTTGCCAATTACTGGGGATGTTACCCTATATAATTTACAAATTTTATTAAAAGTCATTATCAAGATATTTTTGTTGAATTTACAAAAACTACAAGTAAACGACGTACATTTCAATTATATATCATTCAAAGGTGTTTATCAGTCCATATGCAAGATATATTTAATTTAAAAGTTTTAAGAAAAAGTCATTATAATATATTCTAACGGAATCGTTAAAATATTTACAAATCACAATTGATAATTTTCTGCCTAGCTAAAATTTCATGCATATTTCTCAATATGCTTTTTTTATGCTTGGAATTTATAAATTCTATATATAAAACTTTCATAACTTAAAATTAACTTTTCAGTTTAATTTCTAAATATTTTTTGCTTGAAATACTTTGACATTTATTTCAATAAAATTTTATTCACAGACCTTGGACGTGAGAACTTTTAAAATATTTCATTTCAGTTATCAAAAATAATTGTTTCAGCAGCTGAATTAATGACAGTTTCGCTCAACAAAATTGCGAACTTTTTTAAAGTAATAAATTTAAACGGGTCTTTTCAGAAAGATAATTTTAATTAAGATTGGCTTATTATTAAGTTCTTTAAAACTTTTGATTTCATTGAAAAAAAGAAACTGAATGAATTTTGAAAGTTAATGAAAAATTTTGTTAAAATGGAAAAATAAAAAGGGACTTATTTAATATATTTATGCATAGGTAAAAACGAACACGGAAATGAAATCCACATAGTATCAGGTTTAGTAATATAGTTCAAAAATAATTATGAGTCTTGCGTATCAGGTTGCAAGCATCGTTATCTGTTTTGCTTTTTTATGAATAATCTGGTACAATAATTCTTTCCAGAAATTTTATCTTAAAATGTATTCCCAATACTCGCAATCGAAATCTAACTATTTTCTATATAATTCATTAATAATTTAAAACACTTCATATAAAAAACCCAAGAAACTAAGTCATCAAAAATAATATTTATGGGTTTTTTTTCGCAAGATAAGAGAAAAGTTATAAGAAATTATGAAAATATTTTGTTCGGGTAATATGTGCAGCAGTTAAATAAACTCACTTTTGCCACCAAAAAAATTAAATTTTGGTAACAATTTAAAATTTCTGATGAAATATTCAGTTACAATTTTTTAATTGTTCTTGCTGATGCGAACAATGTTGACGATATTCATTTTCCAGAAGAATAGTTTTAATTAAAATTACCTTGTCTGCTACTCAAATTTGATTTTACTGTATAAAGATGAATACCCAGATGTAAAACCCAGATTAAAAGTTCATGAAAAGTTTACCAAACTGTACCTTTAAAAGGTGTAGCTCTTATTTATCAGATTTATAGGGAAAGAAAAAAAGTGTCTATAAATTGCAATGAATTCTAATGTATTTAAAAAGTATAAATGCTTTCTTCTTACCTCATTGTAGCACATTTATCTTCTTATTTTTGTGTAAAAAGTTTTATAATCAAAACACTCTACGCCAGTCATTATTTCTTTACTTGAAAATAAACTCAAAATATTTTATTTGCAAATAGAAATTGAAACTTAGACGACACAAATAAATAATAATTCTAAAGCTTCAATTTGTAATCAGAGGAGAAGAGTAGTCTTCAAAAATAATTTTACCGCTTTTAAATCAAAAACTTAAAAAAAGACGAGAAAAAAAAAGGAAAGAAAAAAATTCGAAAAAAGTAAGTACTGTTCTAAAACAGTTTCCATGAAAACAATGTATAACAATTAAATAAGTCCATATTACCGCAACAATATAAAAATTTACTAAGCAAAATACATTTTTTGTCTCAACTATAATGCTATATCTAAACTATCTTTTAGTATGTACATCCTGCTTGTCGGGTGACCCACACACATAGTGTGTCTTCTAAAGCACTTCTGGACAAAAATACTATGTAATATTTGAAATGTTAAGGTAGATACTGTTTTATTCATACAATTATTGACAACTGCCACTACGTTTGCCTCATTCTCTTCAGTGTAATTGCAATAATTTTGTACTTCTGGTTTTTTTTCATAGATTCTCTATTTTCACTTACTGCCTAGGACCTGTAAAAAAGTAAAAATTAAACGCATGAATAAAACACACGAATAAATGTGCATAAAACAGTAATAAACACATCCGTCTTCAAGGTGACAAAGTTGCCTCGGAGTGTCAAAGTATTACAGTATTTCGGATCTTTTGATGTACTTGTACTAATTTTTTGAAAATTGATATGGCGATTAACGGACACTGAGGATTTAAAGAAATTTAGGTATGGATGTATCTCATCGTCTTAACATTAATAAATATTATGGGATTAGCTTCTCTTTAAATAACTGCTCTTAAATTTAATTAAAATTCTACATAATATCAAACAAAATATTAAAAATATGATAAAACATTTCTGTCCACAGTGATTTTATAATGAATTCAAAATTTTTATAAAACAACTTAAAATAAATTAATTTTTTGTATTTAATAACAAAATAAAAGATAACATTAAAATAAAATTCAATGTTTTCACTATGTAAATGTAACAATATTAATAAAATGTAACAATATTATTAAAACATTTTCAAAATTTAACTGTCATTTTAATCTTTTAATCAAGGGCATTGCATTTCAATTTTGAGAAGTATTTAAAGTACATGAATTGATTAAAACATAATAATTTAGCGTGACTTTTGCGATCATAGCTGAATAATTATACCCTTTGAAAACTTGAACATTTTATGTCTAAAAATACACACTGTATCTAAATTCATTTATCAGATTAGTTTCTATTAAAGAATGTAATTAATTTTACAGCTGAATGTATCTTCAGACTTATTCTAATGTGAAGATGCTTTATACTAAACGTGATTTAATTGCATCGAGATATAAACTTATATTTAATGATGTAAAAATAAATCATAAGTAGAAAATTCTATTAATACTAAATTAAATAACTTGCTTTTTAAATGCTTCAAAATGTTTAATAAATAGAGTGTACCTAAATTTATTTATTCCTTTAATATATCTTTAAAATTTCAAATAATTTTCAAGTCCATAAATTACTTTTTCATACGTTTTTTTTTTTTTTTTTTTTTTTTTTTTTTTTTTTTTTTTTTTTTTTTAACAGACATGTTGTTTGCAGAAACACAGATAAAAATCATACAAATTTAAGTATGGATGTAAAAATAGCTGTCTTAAATAGCAAAAATTTTAGAATTACTTAAAATGCTACTTAGAATCAAACAGAATATTATAACTATAACAAAGTATTTTTGACCACAGTAATTTTATAATTAATTTTAAATTTTTAATGAAATAATCTTAAAAAAAAGTAGAAATAAATGCATTTGTTACATTTTCAAACTTTCTTTAAATCAAAGTATAACAGTAAACATTCAAATGAATATTGTAAAATAATATAGCCTAGTCAAAGTGATTGCATCGAACTTACAGGTTAGTCAATTGTATATTACAGCATTAATTTTTCAAAAATTAACGCCGCTCAAAAAAAAAAAAAAAAAAAAAAAAAAAAAAAAGATTGGGATTGGTTTTTCTATTTTCCCTTCTATACTTAATCAGTGACTCCCCCCAAACTAATCAGGAATACGCCTTATCATGATGAATCTACTAAAACAAAATCGAAGTAAATCGGATAATTCTGCATAAAAATGGTTTATTAAATTTAAGAGGGGTTATCTTCGGTTCTCTCTTTTGTATTTAACCATTAAACTCCCAAAACTTTACAGAGATTAACATTATCAAATAGAATCTATATCCAAAATATGTAGCAAATCGTATAGTTCTGCCTAAAAATCAACTATCTAATTTAAGGAGAGATAATCGACCGTTCCCACCTTAATACTAAACAAAAGAATCCCAAAACTATTCAGAGAAGCGTCTTCTCAGTATGAACCTACATCCAAAAATGAAAGCTTGTAGATTAATAGTGCAGGAAAAAACCTTTTACCTAAATTAAGAGTGATAGCCCCTCAATCTCCCTTTATATTTAACCAATGAATCTCCAAAATAAAATCAGGGATGCACCTTCATCCTATATCAAAAACTGGAAGCAAATCGGTAAATTCTGCAGGAAAACGCCATTTGTCTAAATTAAGGGGGGTACCCCAATACCCTCTCCCTTTATGCTTAACTAATGAGCACACAAATCCATAAAAATTTGACTGAAATCGGATAATTATGCATGAAATTAAGAGGACCACCCCCATTCCCCCTCATACTTCCAAAGCTAATCAGGAAAGCTCCTTATCAGAAAAAAAAAACTTATATTGAAAATTTGAAGCAAATCGGATGTTTTTATCATAGGTTATCGTGTTATATACTTGCATACATGCGAACGCACATACAGAACCGATGGACACACAAGCTCTCAGGCTTTGATAGCCTATGAGCTAAAAACCATTCACCGTTTCTAACATGAAATTCACTAATAAAAATGTGACAGCTTGAATAAAACGCAATTAAATTTTTATCTGTAATTCTCATCTTGTAATCGATATCAAGTGCGATAATTTTCCATTTTGACAAGTATTCCATGTACCAAAATTGTTTGAACAAAAGTACTTTCGTCTGAATTTTGTAATCATAGTTCAAAAATTAAGTTATTTTATAATTAGAATACTTTACGTCGAAAAATATACAGTGTATCTAACTTCATTTATGTGTAAAGTTTCTATTAATGAAAGCGATTAATTTTAAAGTTAAATATAGCTTTTGACTCATTGTGAAGAGAAGATACATGATGTTCGACAGGATTTAATTACATTTGGATATGAACTTTAAAATTAATTATTTCAATGGCGATCATAAATATAAAATTCTAATGGCATTAAATTAGATAACTTGCTTTTTAAATAATCTAAACTGCTAATTTATTAATAATCTGACAATTTATTTAAAACTTATAATAAAATTATTTCAGAAATAAAAAATGACAAATGTGATTTCTTCAATATATTTTTAAGGAAGCATGTCAATTATATACAATTTATCATATAAGTAATCATAAAACCCTTATAAATAAATGGCATTGAAATGACAAAGTGTCGTTAAAACATAAAATTAAGTTATTATAATAGAGTACGTAAAATAATAATAAATCCCGGAAAATGTTTATCTCTTCATTTTTAATTATTGTAAGGAAAGGTACGTTGTGAGAGATACTATGCGATACTTTGATACATAGAGTTCATGGACGCAGTCGTCATTAAAATGAAAAAAGTACAGTGATGTCAGTCACGCACACATAAACAGATGTTGTGAAAATAATCATTAATTTCAGTCACCACTAAACACATCTCCATACTTGTAAACCAAAATCACAAATGTTCTTTCTTATGCTTGATACTAATGCATTGTCTTCATAATTGGGTATAACTAATGATATTTTGCATTTCAAATTTAAATAATGTTATAAATATGTAATTCTTTGTCATAATAATATGTAAGCATTTTTGGCATGTTTTATTTTTAGATTTTGAATATTTTGAACATAAATTATATCGTCATGCTATTCACTAACACATAGCTAGCTACATGTCATCGAAACAATTATTAATTTCGGTCGCTATCAATTACCACTTTTCACTCTAATATCAAAATCTTCTTTCGTGTGGTCAACAACAAAATATATTATATTCACTTTTGTGAGTAAATTTCTAAAAGATAAATTTAAATTAAAAATTTTATATAATGTTAAATTTAATAAATAAATTTTCATATAAAACTTGTGAACATTTTTACCATGCCCTTTAAATATTTTTGCTAAAGAAGGTTTAAAGATGTTGTTATGTTAAAAAATTTTAATAATGTTATATTTTATTAATTTTTTTATTATTACAGTGCACAATGCCTTTTTAATAATTTAAATATTTTGAACATAAAATGCATTGCTATGTCATTCACACATACATAAGTAGATATCGTCCAAATTCTTATTCGGTTGTTACGAATCGCACTCAACAATTAAAAATCTTTTTTTGCATGTTATCATAAGAGTTTTGATTTCATTTTTCGGTGTAATTTTCTAAATCGTTTTTTGTGCCAAATGTTTTAAATACTGTTATACTTTATTAATTTTTTCTCATAATAACTGAGAACACATTTATCGTGCACTTTTAGAATTTCGAATATTTTAACCATGAAATGCATTGCCATATCATTCACTCACACATAAGTAGAGGTCGTCTAAACAATTATTTATTTCGGTCGCTTGTAATCACTATTTCGCACTCAACAATTAAAAATCTTTTTTTGTATGCTATCCAAAAAATATTGATTTCATTTTTCGGTGTAATTTCCTAAAAGATATTTTGTGTGAAAATTTTTAAATAGTGTTACAGTTTATATATATTTATTTTCATAGCAATTGAGAGAATTTTTATCATGCGCTTTTAATATTTCAAATATTTTGACCATAAAATGCATTGTCATGTCATTTACTTACACATAAGTAGATGTCGTCCAAACAATTTATTAATTTCGGTCGCTACCAATCACTACTTCGCTATGTAATATCAAAAATCTTTATTCATATGTTCGACAATGAAATACTATCTTCATCTTTGGGCAGGAACTTTTAAAAGATAATTTGTATTAAAATTGTATATAATGTAATATATTATAAAACTATTTCTCATAATGATTGTAAACATTTTTATCATGCCCTTTATTATTTTGAATGTTTTGCACATAAAATGCATCGAATGTCATTCACTCACACATTAGCAGAAATCGTCCAAAAAAATATTACATTCGGCTGCCACTAATCACTATTTCGTATTCAATTATCAAAAATCTTCTTTTATATGCACATAAAAAAAATATTGTTTTCATTTTTTGGTGTATGATATTAAAATATATTTTGTGTTAAAAATTTAAAAAATTCAATATTTTATTAAATACTTTTTCTCTATTTTAGTGTAACATTTTGAATATTTTGAACATAAAATGCATTATCGTGTTATTCACTCGCACACAAGTAGATGTTGCCCAAACAATGATAAATTTCGGCCGCAACTAATCACTATTTCTCTCAACACAATTCAAAAACTTCCTTTATATGCTAAACAAAAAATATTGTTTTAATTTTTGGGTGTAATTTTCTAAAAGGTATTTAGAGATAAAATTTTTAAATAATGATATATATTAATACTTTTTTTCATAATATTAGTAAAGTTTTTTGCCATGTTCTTTTAATATTTTGAATATTTTTAACATAAAATGCATTGTAATGTCATTCACCCAGAATAAGTAGATGTTGAATCAATTTTTAATTTCGGCCGCTACTAATCACTTTTCGCTCTAAATAATCAAAAGTCTTCTTTTGCATGCTGGACAAAAAATGCTGTTTACAATTTTAATGTAATTTTCTAAAATATATTTTGTGTTAAAAAAATTAAATACTATCATATTTTTAAAGTTCTTTATTAGAATTTTCTGAAAATTTTAATCACACACTTTTAATATTTTGAATATAAAATATATTGTCATGTCATTCAATCATACATACATAGAAGTTGTCCAAACAGTTATTAATTTCGGCCGCTACTAATCACTATTTCGCACTCAAAAACAATCAAAAATCTTCTTTTCTATTCTTGACCAAAAAAAAAAAAAAAAAAAAAAAAAAAAATTTGTTTTTAATTTTGGGTGTAAATTTCTAAAAGTCATTTTGTGTTAAAAATTTTAAATAATGTTATATTTTATTAAATACTTTTTTATATTAATTGAGAATTTTTTGCATGACTTTAAAATGGCTTTAAAAATGTATAAATAAAATAAAGTGAAAATTATTCATAAAGTAAATTGCATGAAATATCTTTAATGTTATTTTGTCTGTAATAGACACATAAATGTAGAAAATCTCCTTTATTAAAAAGGTTTTTAATAATTATCGCCATTTTGCAAAAGTGAAATAGAAATCTTTTCAAAGGTACAAATAAATAAATGATTTTAATAGAGTTTCTGCATGGCAATTTCTTGTGATATCAACCGTCACGGCTCTGTTAATAATGGTCTTGGGAAATGGAAACATTTTAATTGCGTAGTAAAATATGAAGCATGTGTAAATTTATTCATCTCACATTTTTCCTCTTAATTAAAATGATCTATTTAAAAAATTGTAATGCATTATAAATCACCTATAAAGGATAAAAATAAAGTTACATTTGAATGAATTCAAACTGAAAACCAGAACGGAATATGATATTAAATTAAATACCAATTAAAATAAAATGTTCATATTCAGTAGTTTCTGAAATATTATTTATAAATCCTTTGTTGCATTGATGATGGACTAAAACTTAACTCGAAACGTTGACATTTTGAATTCTATATGTATTTATGTAATTTCTAACTTTTATGTTTGATTAATTCTAGTATTTTTTATTTTTAAAATTATATATGTATCAGATGTTAAAAAAGTTGAATTATTTTAAATTGTTGTACATATATATATATATGTAATATGTAATTCTTTCGCATACTAATTGTGAACATATAATATCACCCACTTTTAATATTTTTAATATTTTTTTTTTTTTTTTTGAATTAAAGTAGATTTTCTGTAAGACATTAAAATAGATTTCTAACTTTACTTTAAATAAACTAAACTAACTTTTGTAAAGTAAATTCAGAGAAAGTTTTTTATTATTATTTTATTCAATTGTAAGAGACATATAAAGGAAAAAATATCTTTTATTAACAATTTTTTTTTATAAATGATCACCAAATTACAATAGTGAACTTACAGTAATAGAAATCTTTTCAAAGGTACAAATATCTAAATGATTTTAATAGAGTTTCTGATAGTAATTTCTTGTGTTATCAATCGTCACGGTTCTGTTAATAGTGGTCTTGGAAAATGGAAACATTTTAATTACGTAGTAAAGTGTGAAGAATGTGTAAATTTATTCATCTTTTAGTTTTCCTCTTAATTATATTGATTCATTTTAAAGTTTAATAATGCATTATAAGTTTTCTTGAAAAGAATATAAATAAAGTTACATTTGAATGATTTCAAATTTAAAACCAGAAATAGACATAGTAATAAAATAAATACCAATTAAAGTAAAATTATCATTGTTACAGTAGTTCTTTGAAATATAATTTCTAAATACTTTTTTGCATTGATGAATAACTAAAATTTATGTCAAAACGTTGGAATTTTGAATTTGAAAAGCTAAGAACTATAATACCCAAATTATGTATTACAGCGCGTCGAGTTCACATATAGTTTTCTTAAATTTTACATTTTTCTAAATTACAGTTAAAACTAATCTCTAATTATATAGCTACTTCATCTTAACGTTTTATTTCAATCCCACAATAACTTTCCGTTCAAAAGAAAAGAAAGAAAAACATCTAGCATCTGCTTTATTACTGATAAACGGCTGTCAGATAAAGAGAATTCATTAAGATGCGTATTTCACCCTTGCTGGAAACAAATAAAAAAAGAACAAAGATATGCTTTGCTTGCGGTCAGTAAAATCGCTTTTCTCTCTGCTTAATTGTGATTCTAACTTATTCGTTAGGTAATAATCTTTCCTTGTGCATGCCACATTATTGTGTCTTTCATAAATTCTCCCAAAACAGAGTCCTAACGTACGAATTGGCGCGAATTCTTTTTGGCGTATTTTTTTAGGACTGCCCATTTCTGGTTGCCCTGTTTTAAATTCAAAATCATCTTAATTGTTTAAAGCGTAACAGAAAATTTCATGGTTATGATATCATTCACTTTTCATATGCTCCTTTTCGCCAATTCCAAGATGCCAATCTGTGAATTCTGAATGAGAAATGGAATTGCCTCTCTCTCGCTTCATGCACTCAGTCATGTAACAAAGGTCTCTTGAAAAATGGTTACAGGCACCATCCCTAATTATTTCAGTAAGAAATGATTTAATTTTTATAACTCTACCTTAAATAAACAAAGTTATTAAAAAGCATTTATTGTATTATAATAGATCACAGCCTACAACTCTAGCGAATGCATTTGTTTAAAAGAACCTGGCCAACAATATACTTTAAAGTACAGATCTCCACTACAGAAACTTGGTGCCTTACACCAGGCATTCGCAACTTTTTTAAACATCGAGGGATGGTGCCTGCTGTTACTTGCCTGCTTTTATTAGCCAGCTTTTTATTTGCCTGCCAGATTTTTCCGGACTGTTTATTTGTCTGAATACTATAAATGTGAACTATTAACGTCAGTCTTCAAGTATTTTCGAACGACTATTTCCTCGTCAGATAAGTCCTGCTTATGTTTGTGAATCATTACATAAGTGCTCCCTTCCTTCGCAGACTGTTGTGTGAAATATGCCTATGCTCCGGTGAATTATTGCCGCCAGATTTTTCTTGCTGGACATTATAGAGTTGGATTATAGTGCCAATTTCTCTTTTACTTGAGCGAGTGATTCTTCTGATCGGGACGTTTCGTGATGATGGGTGCTTCGCTTCCGCTCGTTAAATTTTCCCCTGCCGATGTAGGCCTAAGAATCTACGACTGGCGATTTGTGACTCTTATTTCACCTCCGTTAAATCAACAATGTCACGCTCACTGACATAATGTTTTTATTTCATCTTAGCGGTGTACTTCAGTGACGATTTCATATGCTCTCGACTAAAGTGACACAGAATTTCGTGTTTGACGTTTAAATTCTTCGTCATTCGTCGATAATATGATCTTCACATTGGATTTATTCTTTAAATTTTTGGATGCTGACACTGATGTTTTTCACAAAAATAATTACATGCGCTATACTATTAAAAAAAACCCTTAAAACTACAGCATTGATCAATTTTGTGTCTGTAATTTTGTGCGCTATTGAACGTTTATTTTTACGATAATACTTGTGGTGGTTACTCCATAACCCCCCCCATATGTTTAGTATAATTCATTTTTATTAGCCATTTTATTTCATATCACCTTCCTTTTTATTAATGTTCTCAATTTAAATTTAATTTCGGTTTCGCTTATTTTCATTTCGTCGCCTGTAATGTTTTCTTTCTTACTTAGCTTTCGAATGTTCCAAGCCGGTAAAATTCTGTTTGAAATCATTCCTTCCGGTTTTAAATTTGTTCGAGAACATTCTCGCTAGTTCTTTTGGGTGGAACTTCCGTTTATTCGGACACACCCCTAACCTATCAAATTAAATTTCACAGGTGACGTATTTCAAGCCGTTAAGTACATGGCCACCGGCTTTGGCCTCCCCTCTTAAGATGGTTATCAATTTTATTCTTAATAGTTACATATTTTTTCATACTGTATATTGTAATTTGGCTTAGTTTTTCCTCACCCCCTCTGTTGCTCACTGCCAAATTGGCGTGTTTTGCATTTACAATAACCCTTTCTCTTTTTCCCCTGGGCTCGCGGCCACCTGCGTCAGTTGCGCTGCTAGACACCTGCCGTAATGGATGCAGTCGTATGATTGAAAGTTTTTAGTGTAATTTCGGGGCAGAGGTGCTCCCCCGTTAACGAAGGATGGAACGGTTTTTTTTTTGTTATGTTGATATTATTGCGATGCTGATTTTTAAGTGCGGCAAAGAAAAAGTGCTGCCCTCAAAATGCATCTAGGAAAGTGATGTTGATTTCTGTTAAGCAACGAGGAGCAAACCTTTTGTTTCAAAGGATCCTGAAAGTATTTTTGTTGTGCACTCTGTTTGGATATGCGTATTAAATGAGATGACGTCGTGAAGTCTTTTATGTGTTGCTCTATTGATGCCACTTTTTTACTAAAGAAGGTTGTCGACATGTTTATTCTAAATAGTTTTATTCTTCATCTTTTCGTCCAAAATTTTTGTCAAATATTTATGTGATCAATTCTTCAATTGTGCTTTTATATGTTCTCAAACCTCTGAAAAAAACAAGTAGAGGTGAAGAACGTGTGCTTTAAGAGGTGAACATTTTTTCTTTCATCAAATGAAGATATTTGATTCTCATAAAGTTTTTACTTCATTATTTTGCCCATTTTATATATATAATTTTTGATTACTCACGGGGCGTTATGAAGAAAATATTGGTTTGTATCTATGCAATATGAAATATAATATATTTTGTTTTTTTTTAAAGTTCATATTATGAAAGTTGCTCTTTTTCAAGAAGAAATAATATTATATTCTCCTTTTATGTCATGAGAAAATTTATAATTTACATCCTGTTGAGATATCTAAAATATATTATTGACAAAGAATTTTTATTGCTTAGAGATAGCAATTGTAGTGATTAGCATATATTATGATATGGTTTTTTATGAAAAGAGAGATTAATATGTACGAGTCAAAATAATATAAATGTGTGAAGAAATATTTATTCATGAAAAAAGTAAAACAAGTTCTTCATGAAATAAAAAATAGTTTTCTTCAAATTTTGTGTGCATAATAATTTTTTTGTGCCTATTGTCTGGATTTATTTGTCATCAACAGCCAAGGACTTGACAGGTAACTTTTTTTACCTTTTCAATTTTATATTTTTTAACTTTATGTTTGACATTTTATGTCATCATGGATAAAGAATATTTTTATTGTTTTTTTAAGTGAAGTAAGGATGGTCACGTGGGTCGTTTGCAGGCCACCATTCTCCGCGATGTGCTGTCATTATCACGATCACTTTGGCCTAATTGTGGGTAGAGGCAAATAAAAAGTGCTTTCTCCACTTTCAAATAAACATAACAATACTGTTACAAGTTTATTTGTAGTAGTTGAAAGTAAAAAAAAAAAATGAGTGAAGAAGACATTCATTGATAAATATTTACAGCATAAATTTCGCAGATGAGAAAGTGTATGCTTTTATATTTAATAGATTAAATCTCAATTTCTATTTTAATTATATGATATTTTTATTTAAAAAAAATTATGTTGAGTAATTTTCAACCATTTTTAGTTTATTATGTATTAGTTTTTCTGTGCTCTAATTGAATTTCTTTAAATACGAACAGTTATAAATGATTTTAGATTGTCTTGAAACATTTCACAGCTTTACAAGTGCTATTTAAAAACTATGATACAAACGATAGCATGATAAAATTATATTTTTCAAATATCTAAGTACTTATTGCTGTGCACTTTTTGCTGAAAGTCGTTTGAGAAATATCAAGACAGTTTATTACTTTTTAACGAAAGTATTTTTATAATTTCCATTATTAATTAATGACTATATATTTTGTTTATTTTTATAATACAGTTATTTTTGAAGTGTTATAAATTGACGTATATTCCGTTTTCTTTTTCATAAATTTTATATTATATTTCCATGTAGATGAAAAAGTTCTAGGTAAGTTAATGGTGCATCTCTTTTTCCTATAAAAAATAAGGCATGATGTTGTCGGGTTGCAACCATTATTTTTTTAATATGAGGTTTATATAAAAGAAACAATACAGAGAAAGATGCATGTGAATACTGGTTATACAATAAGGATGTATGCACCTTCATATATTATTGACAGTGGGCTCATTTTCAGATAAATAAAATTTTATCGTTTGAATCACATGCCATGTGCACATGACATAAATAATAATAATGATGCATGCATAATCGAATTATAAATTCATGTATCAAAAAATATATTATTACATTTTATCCTACTTTTCTTTCCTGATTTTTTTTCACTTTAAAGGTAAGTTGTGCTTTATATTGTTTGTACAGTAATTTTATTGGGAGATTGTTTTTATTTGTGCAAAGACTAGCCATGTTCTTATTTGCATAATTAAACCTATCTAACATCTTAATATTCTTAAAGTGTGTGCATTGTTTATATCTGTTCGAGTAGAATTATTTTTACACTCTAGTCTGCAAAAAAAAAAAAAAAAAAAAAAAAAAAAAAAAAAAAAAAAAGATGAATAAGATACAGTATGATATTGAATAAGATACAGTATGAATCATTATTTTCGTCAATTATATTAGCTAATAAAAACTTCAATTTTAGGAGTGTTAAAAAAAAATAAAAAAAAATTTGATAAATTCCTTAATATTTATTATGATATTTCTTATGCATTTCATATAGGATATAAACAGTGCATTAAAACAAAATATCGTCTTAACTAAAGTGACTAATTTCCCCCCTTCTAATTTATTTTAAGACTTTTTAGATATATATTTCCATTGTTTGTTTTTCCTATTTGCAGCCACTTGCAAAAATATTTCGTTAGAGAGAGTCCAGTTTTCTAATATTTAAACAAATATTGAGATTTTGTCATGCTTTTTCACTTTTATAAATGTAAAACACAATTTTGATGAGTTTTTGGATAGACATTTATTTTAAATTTTTAGCATCTATTTAAAAATATTCTCACATATAGCTGCTTTTATTATATTGCAGTGTAGATAGATTCATTTTTTTAGTAATCAGATACTGTGCTCGTTTGTTTATTTTCGTATTTTTATAATTTAGGATATAAATTGTTTATAATGACTAAAAAAAAGGTCACGTAAATTGACACAAGATCCATCTGTTGTGTTTAATTTTAAGTTAAGACCTGATGCGAAACAGGTTATGGCTTCTAAAACTAATATGGATTCTGAAACAATTGGCTTAGATTCTAATTCTTTTGAGATTTCATGTTTGAGTAGTTTAAAGGAATCTATTAATAGATATTCTAAATCTGTTGTTTCGGATGTTCAGAAATTAATTGATCCTATTTCAAATGACAATAACCCAGAACTCATGGCAAAATTTAATTCCTATCAAAAAGAAATTGAATTAAAGTTTAATATTTTATGTGATTTGGTGAATAGTGTTCAATCTGAGTGGACTGTTTTACAAAAAAATAACGACCAGTTACATAGGTTAAATGAGCTGTTGTTCGAAAAAGTAAGAACACTGAACTCGTCCAAACAGTCTATGCATAATGAGATAGCTATTCAATGCGACATTGATGAATCTAAGTTGGATGAACCCCTTAATGTTATTAAAGATAAGGAATGTAATTCTAGTGGGAAAGATTTGGCCAAATTTCTAGATAAGGTTGAATCTGAAATACACATAAATTCTGGTACAAATAACTCTGAATTATCAAAAGACAAAAATACTGATCTTATTTCAATACCGGATTACATCCTAAATTTATGTGAGCACAAAAATCAAGTTAGAGATTTATCTGACTGCACAAAAATAATTCTGTTAGGTCTTGATGACAATATAGGTATACCAGATATTATGATATCTATAAATGAAAAGATTGGCAGTACCATTCCTTCCATTAACTTTGAAAGAAAGCATAAATTAAGACAGGGATTAAAATATAACTGGACCATTAGTGTTACATCTTGGATATCTGATCTCTTAATTCAACATGGAAAATTAAATATTAATTCTGTTGACTACACTGTCAGGCCATTTATTAACATAAAACGTTGCTTTCATTGCCAACAAATAGGCCACCTGGCAAAATTTTGTGCATATGATTTGGCATGTGCTAATTGTGGTGAATCACACACTTCAGATAATTGTAAAAATGCTTCAAGATGCATTAACTGTATCGCACATAACCGTGCTTACAACAAGTTTTTCGACATAAATCACCCTGCTTTTTCCACTTGCTGTAATACATTTAAATTTTATTTCAAGCAAAAACAAGCTTTTAATCACTCTAAAATATAACGTAAATATTCAACACTTCTTCAGGTATGCTATTTCATGTATATTTAGTTATTTACATATTTTGTTGGTTACCTTCAGGTGATACTTGGATTTCTCCGCTCTTTTACACAGTCTTTTTTTACATCGTTAACCTTTTTATTCATAACACAAACATAAAGCATTAATAATTATTTTTTTTCATACACTATTCTTTCGTAGATATATATTTTTTCATATGGTGTACACATTTTAATACATTGTTATTTAAAGATTACTTTCAATCATTTCATGATTTTCATTTTTCGTTCATTGTTCATATCTTGGATTCTCTTTCATTCAACTGTTTCGTGAGCTCAGGAATAGATGAATGATTCAAAATTTCACATTTTTGATTTAGTGATAGTTTTCTTCTGGTGGTTAAGCCCTAATTATCAGTAAGACTTCTGCGGTGAATCTTAAATGTTTGTTTACACAATTTATTTTTCTTTATTTGTATCTTTCGCGATAGATAAAAAAATTGCACATCTATTTTGTCTTAATTCGATGTAGCTACTCTATTTTTAGTAGGTCTGTGTAATTATCAATTGCACTTTTCTTTACACACAGTGTTAGTGCGAATGTTCACTAGTGTATCAATATTACAGTGGTGAAAGTTTTACAAAGTTCTTTTTCTTTTGATATACTTGTGGATATTTGCAACTGACTCACTTTTCATACAACTTCTCTTTGCATGCAGCAATTACAATGTTTTTATACAAAGTTTTTTTACAATGGCAGTTTACAAAGGTATATATATTTTGCTGCTTGCTTTGCAGAGGAAGTTATTCACATACATATACATTTACATATGCAATTGTTTAATTATCGGTCCTCTATCAAGTTTTTTTAGAACATATTGATTATTATCTTTAATACATAAGTCATTTCTGTACATTTTTTTTTGTTTTGGTTATGGATGATTTAATCCAGTAATTTTTACCTTCCCATTTGCACTATTCCATGTTTTCCCGTTTACACACGCGAATTTCATTACTCTTTAGGCGTAATTTAGATAGATATAGACACTTTTTTTTTGCATAACATTTGTTCGTAGTTAAATATCATTTATATTCGCTTCTCCACATTTCTTTATTTTCATTTGGGTATACATGATACAGTAGTACTTTACACTATATTTACGACCATTAAAAATTAGTTTTCAGTCAATGAATACTTACACAGGTAGCGGAGCTTACTCCTTTTTTATTAAAAATTCTAGCAAGATGCAAAATTTTATATATAGACTAAAATTCACACACTTATTCACTTTAAATTCAATACTCATCCTTTTATAATTTGTACACAGTACTTCCACATAAAAAAAAATACACTTTAGTCATTTTGTAAATAACGATGAGTGGTATACGACAGTCAAGGTAGTATTTAAAATTGCATACATGTCAATGTTTTCACACTTCTCATTCAAAGGATATGAAGTGAAGATAAATTGTAATTTTTATAGGCAAAGATGCTGTCATATGTTTGCTTTAGTGGTTAATGCATGTCTTTTATTGGTCTTTATACAAGTCGTATCTTAAATTGAAGTTACTTTACAGGTCTCCAGATTACCTTTCCACACATCTTTCCCACAGTTCTAAACTTTTTATACTTTTGCATGAAAGTTCAGTGTCTCCCACTTACCAGTAATTATTCTTGAATAAAAGTATTTTTGGGAAGATACCGAATTCTTTACGAGGATTTCTTTTCTCATGTTACACTAAAATACCGTTTTAGATGTCAATATAATGCAACGTTGATTTTAAATTTCAGATTTAACTTAATAAAAAAATTCATTAGTTTGGGTATTAAAAAAAAAGACAAAAATTAGAAGATATACATTTAGGAACGTTATCACATGGAAGTAAATGGTCAACGACAGTGTTTCAAAAAATTTATCCATATGTTGGTTGTCTAGCACTGCTTGAACTCTCATTTCAAATATAAGTTGGTAGTAAAACTTATTTTGTACATTTAAAAAAAAATGGTGGAAATTTCAAGTATTTCCTATTATTCATTATTATGGACATTTTTAATCCTTCTATTTACATTATGTTTTTGTTTATTTGTATATTATGTTTTGTGTTTAATTGCATTATATTACTCGAGTACTTTGCTATTATTATTGTATTGATCAATACACATATTTAATGTTCTTATTATAAAGAATTTGGATTTTTTTTTTTTTGCCAATTGGTAAGTGACCTGTGGACTTAGACCTGGTATTTTCTTTTATTTGTATGTGCACATTTTTGATACAGGTCCTTGTCTAAATAAGACAAATTGAACAGTGATCACAAATTTTATTAATGAAGCTGCAGCTGTTTCTAAATAGAAACAATATATGATGTCACTTGTATGACAAAATTTATGGTACCAATATATTTATATTATGATATATATATACTTTTATTTGGGATGGTTGCCTACTTAGAGAGAAGTTCAATTACTGTTTACTTTATTTAGTAAATGTTTAGTTTGTTTTCATGAACATTTTACACATTGTTACTTGTAAGAGCATATGAAAATTGATTTCTCTTCCTGCATGTACCTTTATAGATTTTTTTTTGCCTGTGAAAGGGGTGATATATGTGATGTAGAATCACATATAGTTTTCTTAAATTTTACATTTTTCTAAATTACAGTTAAAACTAATCTCTAATTATATAGCTACTTCATCTTAACGTTTTATTTCAATCCCACAATAACTTTCCGTTCAAAAGAAAAGAAAGAAAAACATCTAGCATCTGCTTTATTACTGATAAACGGCTGTCAGATAAAGAGAATTCATTAAGATGCGTATTTCACCCTTGCTGGAAACAAATAAAAAAAGAACAAAGATATGCTTTGCTTGCGGTCAGTAAAATCGCTTTTCTCTCTGCTTAATTGTGATTCTAACTTATTCGTTAGGTAATAATCTTTCCTTGTGCATGCCACATTATTGTGTCTTTCATAAATTCTCCCAAAACAGAGTCCTAACGTACGAATTGGCGCGAATTCTTTTTGGCGTATTTTTTTAGGACTGCCCATTTCTGGTTGCCCTGTTTTAAATTCAAAATCATCTTAATTGTTTAAAGCGTAACAGAAAATTTCATGGTTATGATATCATTCACTTTTCATATGCTCCTTTTCGCCAATTCCAAGATGCCAATCTGTG
Organism: Maratus speculifer; assembly: GCA_964019185.1. NCBI lineage: Eukaryota > Metazoa > Arthropoda > Arachnida > Araneae > Salticidae > Maratus > Maratus speculifer. Next base: position 152,268,410 of record OZ025302.1, read on the forward strand.
AATTCTGAATGAGAAATGGAATTGCCTCTCTCTCGCTTCATGCACTCAGTCATGTAACAAAGGTCTCTTGAAAAATGGTTACAGGCACCATCCCTAATTATTTCAGTAAGAAATGATTTAATTTTTATAACTCTACCTTAAATAAACAAAGTTATTAAAAAGCATTTATTGTATTATAATAGATCACAGCCTACAACTCTAGCGAATGCATTTGTTTAAAAGAACCTGGCCAACAATATACTTTAAAGTACAGATCTCCACTACAATCATTGTTACAGTAGTTCTTTGAAATATAATTTCTAAATACTTTTTTGCATTGATGAAAAACTAAAATTTATGTCAAAACGTTGGAATTTTGAATTTGAAAAGCTAAGAACTATAATACCCAAATTATGTATTACAGCGCGTCGAGTGATTAGGGAAAAACACTGTCCGAATTTTTAGTCGGAATTTTTTAGTAGCCCTGTATATGGTATAGAGATTTGCATAGATTATCAACATGCATTCCAAAATTTAGTTCACTTAAGTGATATATATATATATATTAGTTGAAAATTCCGCTTCAGCAATTTCCTAATAATAAGAATGGAAAGCAAATACTTTTTGCAGCCCTGTACATGAAATACAAAATGTATACATAACAAGTAATAAGCAAAAAGCTACTTAAATTTAAAAACGCATACCGAATTTTAAAATGTACTCTCCAGCAATCATTATACATAGACGATACTGTAACTCATTTCTTTTCAAAACATTTATTTCGCTGAAAAAAAAGTTCTATTAATGCTCAAATTTAATGCGATCGCAGTAAAATTCAGTGATTTATATCAGGTTCAATACATTTGAGATAGCGTAAATTCATTAAAATAATCTACAAACAATCTTTTCCTTTATCTCATAATGTAATCGAATTCTTTTGAATGTCCCGGTAAATGAACCATTGTCCGTACATACTTCATATGCAATACCAAACATGCTTTGTTGATCCTAAATAAGTTTTATCAATTTCATGAAAATCCGAGAATATTTACTGGAGTTAGAGCATGGACAGACAATCAGACAAATTTAATGCATAAACACTTTTATATATTTTTTGAAAAATGCTAAAGAGTTGAATAGCTTAAAATATCATAGTAAAACTTTTTCCTTTATCTCATAATGTAATCGAATTCTTTTGAATGTCCCGGTAAATAAACCATTGTCCGTACATACTTCATATACAATACCAAACATGCTTTGTTGATCCTAAATAAGTTTTATCAATTTCATGAAAGTCCGAGAATATTTACGGGAGTTAGAGCATGTACAGACAGTCAGACAAATTTAATGCAGAAGCACTTTTATGTATATTTTTGAAAAATGCTAAAGATTTGAATAGCTTAAAATATGATAGCAAAATGGAAAGCGAAATGGAAGAATATAAAAAAACAATTTTTCCGGTCTTTACTCCGGTATATATATATTTTTTCTATTTAGAATAAGTAACAAATAATTTTTAAGTCAGCACAAACTTTCGTAAACTATCAACATTTAATTGGTTTTTTTTTTTCGATCACCACTCGCCAGCCTGAATTCCGCAAATGACATTAGCGATTTCGTACTTACATTAGCCACATCAAGGAAAAAAATGCACATAAAACCATAAAAAAGAAGACTTTAATTACAAAAGATTTAAAAAAAAATGATTTTCAAAAATGTTGGTTTGTTTTATTTGGTAAATAAATATCTGTTTTTTAACAATGGGGTCACTGAATGACCCCACATTGCCTTTCATGTTTGAAATTTCCATTTGGTCATCCAAGTGTTAAATGTAATAGAATTTATGAAAATGTTATAAAATTAGTTCAATTAAAAAATCGATAGATAACTAAAAAGAGAAACAAAACATAGTATAGTATAAGTATAGTATAACAAAATAAAAACATTTTTGGGGGGGGATTTTTTCTGCGTTTTCCTATTTAGAATAAGTGTCAAATAATTTTTAAGTTAGCACAAACTTTCGTAAACTATCAGCATTTCCCGGTAGTGTAATACAAATCCTCTTTTAAATGACAATTATTAAGATTATCTGAACTGATTTTACTGAAGCACTTCCCAGCGGATAATCATTAGAAAGCCTGTAATTATGTCCTTGGGAAATGAAAATGTTTTAACTGAGCAGTGAAATAAAGGAATGTCTTAATTTACTTTTAAATGTATAATAGTTATGATTATATTTAATCCATTTGTGCATGAAGTTTTGTTTTCTCAAATTGTTGGTAAAGTCATTTTAAAATGTCTCAAAATGAGTTGAAAAAATGATGGAAAAAAAATTAGGATAATTTTTTTTTGGTAAAATGGATGAGTATTAAATAAAGAAATATGCAGAATATGTAATATAATAGAAAATTTTATTTTAAACTTTTAAATTGTATATTATATACTATAATTAGTATTTTTATAAATTACTAAAAAAATATGTTTATTTGTGTAAAAATACTAATTATATTATAAGTCTTATTAAACCATTTTAACTCATCAATAGTTTTGAAAAAAAAAATAAATTTTTCAAATAATTTTGCGTCTTTTAAAGTTTTTAATCTTTTATAACTGGTTTCTGAAAACAGAAATTTTTGCTTAATTGAATCAGAAAAAAATGATAAATCATGATTTTGTTTACTTGTAACTATTGTTTTAAATCGAAAGAGTGAAATATATGTTTAAAATAAAGAATTGCAAACGACGCAAAGAGAAAGAAGCAATAATATATATTTTTTATGATTACTAAATGCCTAAACATAAATGAAGCCATGTAGTAAATCATACACATATACTAACATTACAACGTTTAAATACTAGCAAAAGTATTTCTTAAAACAGAATAATACTCCATTAAAGGACATAAACAATTAGGGCGCCACAAGTGTCACTGAAGAAGACCGAATGATAAAGTTAAGTCTATGAGAGCATTCTTTTGAAATATCTCGCTCAAATCTTAATATTTTTTACATGATTTTTTTTAAGAAGATAGCTGATTATGATTTACAACCGGGCTAGTTTTAATTTTTTCGATTTTGCTTCTATATTTTTTATATTATTATACTTTCAATGTCAGAACCGGTTTCAAAAAATATTTTTTTTTTACCTTAAACCAAAATTGAATAAGTAAAAACTACCCCGGTTGTAAATCGTCTTCTCCTATCCTATGTAAAAATAAATCATGTAAAAATATTAAATTTTAAGCGAGATATTTCAAAAGAACACCCCCATAGACTTAATATCATTATCTGGGTCTTTTTCAGTAACTAGTGTGGGCCCTTAATAGTACACAAGACCCGAAAATGTAAAAAAAAAAAAAAAAAAAAAAAAAAAAAAAAAAAAAAAAAAAAAAAACGAAGAAAGATATATATATGCAATGCATATACAATTAACGTCTGAATTTGAAAAGTAAGACCGACATGATTACATTCATGATACATTGAGGCTCCATCTATTCCTTCTGAATATTATCTATTTCTAAAAAATAACTAACTGCATTTTTTCTTGATTTGTTCTACTGTTTATTATGCAATGGATATTTGTACTGATGACGCCTTGCGAGTAGCTTTGCGAAACGTTTGCTTTTTGTATTTTGAAATGCTTTTTAATATTTTTATTTTTAGTATATAAATTTTACTTTTTTAATGTATTCAAATCTATCTTAAAGATAGAAAACCAACGATTATAAATGCACAAATAAAGTAAGAAAAGCGGAGCAAACAGCTGTTTCGAATCTACTAACGGGATTCTTCTTCAGTGCAAAAACTCAGCGAGCTAGACAAAGCAAAACTGAGCTTTTTGCACAAAGGCTTTATTTGCTATTTTAACAAATCTATCTTAGTTTCTTTTATTCAATCTTTTAAGATATATATATATATATATATGTATATATATATATATTTAAATGTTTCATTCTGTTCAGTTCACGAAAAGATTTGAAAGCATATTTTTTTCTATAAACTGAAAGCGAAAACGTAGATTATTAAAGACTTTTTGTTATCAAGAAGAACAACTAAATAACTAAAACTGAACCTCTATTTACAGATGAAAATTATTTTTAGCCCTAATTGCCATTCATTAGTAGAGTATTAATCTTATATGTTTATGGACAAATATTCAAAATATTAGAATAGGTTAAACATGAATATTTCCGCGTATTTAATCTATCAAATACCTAGTAAATGTGGCATAGGGGCATTTTTACAGAAGTAGCAAAATTAGAAATGTGTCTAACTTTTTATATCAGAATAATTTTCGTTATTAAAGCTAGCAATTATGGAATTTTAGGGTAATGTCAAACAAAGAGAAAGAACGATTATATATATATAAAGAATAATATAAATATAAACTTTATATAATATACTATATATAATATGCTATTTTTTACTATACAATACTATACTATATATAATATAAAGAACACTCTTTATATATAATATAATATATATAATACACTATTTTTTACTATACTATACTATACTATATATAATATACTATATATAATATAAAGAACACTCTTTATATATAATATACTATAATAATATAAAGAATAATCTTTATATCTATATATATATAAAGATTATAAAGAACTCAAAAGGATCCGTAGAATATTTATGCAACAGATTAAATGAATTAAGATAGATTTCAATACATTGATGGTGCAATGGGGTTCGTTCTATCCCTAGTGAATCCCTAGTATTCTATAGGGTGTCCCAGAAATAATGCTACAAACTTTAAGGGGAGATAGAGGTCATCACAAGAATTCAGATTTAAGTAGCAACCCATGGTTGGAAACGCTTTTTTGGCGTGGTAGTTATGACACAAAACGCAAAAAGGACAGGACACGAGTAATAAGAAAAATTATCTTTAGTATCTTTAGTATCTTTAGAGAAAATTATAATTAGTACAACCGAAAAGTAAGAAAAATAACATTAAAAGACACCGATCGTTATCAATGTAGGTGTTTGAAGTTACGACCCCGTGCCTTGATGCATGCAGGCGCATCTCCGGTGCATGGTTGATCATAATCATATATTTATGTTATCTAGTGTTATGTAAAAAGTTTAAATTCCAAACAGAGTTGTAAATTTATTTTGTTTAATTTTTAATCACAACTGATGATGTTTTTCTTATTTACATTATAATCGTAAATAATTATATTTACTTAATAATATTTAATTATTTTATTTAATAATCATAATAATATTGTTACATTTAAAAATGCAGAAATATCGATTTCACTTAGTAAATTTAAATTTCTAAAGTAGATTAAAATAGATTAATAACTAATTAACTAAAAGTAATTCTCTTTTAGTGAACCGAATTATTTTAAAACATAAATTGTATTTATTAGCGATTTAGAAAAAATATTTTTATTTTTAGAAATATTCAATTTATTAGAACTCATTAAAAAAATATTTATATATGAATCGTACATAATTCGGAAATATATGCGGCCTTGTGGAATTTTAAATGTGGAACACAATACTAAACAAAAAAATGTGTACATCTGAAAAACTTTTCATAATCAAAGCTTAATTGAAAAGTTTAATAACGAACTTTGTCGTATTACAAAAGTAAAAAAAAATATATTTTAAAATAGTATTTGCAATGTTAAAGAAATATCAGAACATTTGTAATTATAAATGTGGATCAATAATCTGTTTTTCTAATATTCTGAATAAAAACGTAAATAATATAAAATGCAAGTTTGAAAACTATTTTATTTTTCTTTCATTCAAGAATCGTATACTTAAGATGAAAACTTTAATAATATATTTGAAAAGAAATGCTTTAGTAATTTTCAAAGCGTACATTTTAATCGAAATATATTTTGAATATTCTTCTTTTACTTTTATAAAATATTTAATAACAAGGACTTTGAAAAAATAATTATTCCATCTTTGAAAGTATTTCTTGAAAAATGACGATTTGTTTTAATTTCAAAAAATATTAAAGAAGTTTATTTTGCCGAACATTTAATCACTGCTGATAATATTTTATTAATTGTATATTAATTGAAAATAAATATATTTACTTAATAATTATAATAATAGTTTTATGGGCTTAAAAATATACAAAAATATTTTTCTAATAAATTGAAAATTTCAATATACATTCACATCAACTTAATTAATTAAAACAAATTTTTTTCATTAACACAAATTGTTAAAACTTAAAATACTATTCATTAAAGTTGTATAAATCTTATTATTATATTGGAAAATATTCCGATTATTAGAACTGATTTAATGAAAATACTTGCATGTGACGCAAACCATCAATTCGGAAATAATTGTGGCCTTGGGACATTTTAAATCTGCAATCGATTATAAAGTTTGTTAAAATTTGTGTAACTGGAAAATTTATCATAATTAAAACTATTAATAATGCATTCTGAAGAACTTTAAATGTGAAATAATATATTTTATAATTGTGTTAGGTCAACCGGAAATTTCTATCGTATAATGTTGTTCCACACCTCGTTTTTAAAAATTCGCACTTCATTATTGCACCACTATTTTGAAACAGTAAAATTTCCATAATTTTCACATATTTCATAAAGGTAAAAAGAATGGTGTAAATAAAAAAATCTGAAAATTTAAAAATGTAGTCGTGAAAATGAAATGAAAATAAAGATGGCTGAGTTTAGGATGTAATAATTTTGGAACTGTTTGTACTACGTGACAGAGATTATCGAAATTAATTTATTTAGGAAGTGTTTCTTAAATATGGAATTTAATAATAATGTTCGGAAGTATATATGAAAAAAATAACAAAAGATTTTGTACACTGAAAAAAAAATGAAGTATTCAAAAGTGAGTAAATCGATTTTCTCATATGGAATTGAGTATGTTTGGATAAAAAATTATCACATTGCTTTCTCAATTTTGAAACATCATATGTCTTCAAATCCAAACAGAGGATAATTTTGTACCCTGTATTGGTTTATTTCATTCATTGTGGCGTAAAAGTTGCTTATTAATGTAAATATTAAAATACGCACAGTATTTAAAAATAATTTAAAAGTGTTTGCAAACAATACTCGTCATACAAATATTCGATTTGTGTATTTTGCTAATAATTTTGCTATTCTTTTATAATGAACACTCAGTTAAACTGTTATTGTTAATAATTCTGAGTAAGAAATCAGTGCTAGTATATTTTTACTTTAATTTGTAAGTTCATGGGGTATTTTTTATAGCGATTTATATTTGAACACAACCATAGAATCAAAAATGAGTTGCATGTGTTTCTCATTTTTAAGTTCATTTGGATCGGAGCTATTTTGAGTATGTGAAGTACTTAAAATTGAGTACTTTCTACTCAGTTTTGAGAACCCATTTTTTTCAATGTATAAAGAAGTTGGTGTATTTTTTGTCGTCCGATTATCTACACTAGGGATATAGGACCAGGGGGAGTGCCCTTCGTGGGGGTCTTTCTAAGGGAACCTAACCCGTATTTACGCAAGGTTCGAAGAAAACTACGAATACTCCGAACGGTTAGGCCGACAGCCGCGATTGGGTTCGAACCCAGCACCTGCCGTCTACCAGTTGAGAGGTCCATACCTCTCGGCCACTGGTGGGGCATAAAGAAGTTGGAGATAAACGGATCTGAAAATATTGGTGACTCGCTGTAGGAGTATACTATAATTCTAATACTGTATGTGCCAAATGACATAGATCGTCTAAATGTTGCCACGTAGAAAGATTTTCATGAATAAAGCTATTAATTTTGAAATTTAATAATAAAGTTTGGAATAATATAAAAAGAAGGTAATATAAGATTTAGTATAATGAAATGCTAATGGATATGAAAATAATTATGGCTGAATTTAGGTATATTATAATTATGGAATTGTATGCGTCGCATTGCACAGATTGTTTAAATGAAATCATTTGAAAAGTTTCACTGATTAACACTATTCGTTTTGAAATTTATTGGTAAAGTCCTGAATAATGTAAAAGGAAGATAGACGTTAAGTTAGTTGAATGAAGTTAGAATAAAATAGATGACAAAATTATGTTGGATCAGTTTAGGATTATAATTACTGAACTGCTTGTACTAGAGTTAACTAATATTTTTAAAGGGTTTATAAAGAGGTCACATCATTTAAGTTATTTATAATTACTCAAGATATATTGTAGATGTACTTTCATGTTTCACGTCCTTATATACCATGTCATAGACATCGAATTTGTGATTGCGAAAAATTCACGAGTCAATATTTTTGCATAGAAAACGTTAAGGAATTTAATAATCTATAAGTTAAATATAACATTTCGGTAAATAATAATTACTGAATACATTTTATTGGCCCCAGCGATTTCCATGCTTTCATTTTCTTTGCCAAGCATTATTATTATTATTATTATTATTATTATTATTATTATTATTATTATTATTATTATTATTATTATTATTATTATTATTATTATTATTAATTATTATTATTATTATTATTATTATTATTATTATTATTATTATTATTATTATTATTATTATTTAATTATTATTATTATTATTATTATTATTATTATTATTATTATTATTATTATTATTATTATTATTATTTAATTATTATTATTATTATTATTATTATTATTATTTAATTATTGAACACGTCTTCCGTTTTGGACAAACAAATTTGCTACCAGTGTCCTTTCTACTACCGTCTAGTATTATAAACACCTGTAAATTAATCATTTGGATCAAATCTGCTCTTTTCCTTAAGCACTTTAAACTCTAAGAATAAAAAATTTAAGTAAATGAACTCAAGTCTTTACTTTAAAAGGATTAAAATTCAACACAAAGATTTAATATATTATAAGACTACTGATGTATCACCAGAGTCGTTTGTATAAAACCACCTACATCTATGGAAGATATGAAAAAAGTGTTACGCGTACACTGTAAAAAAAAAAAGGTCGATCTACTAAAAAAACTTTAGTAATCCTTGTAATTACTAAAAAATGTTTAGTAATCTTAGTCGGTTACTAGAAAATCTGTAAGAATTACTAGAAAAAAGTTAGCAACGAATAGAGTTAATAGTTTTATATTTTTAATAGCTATTACTAAAACTCACTTGGCGTGGCCTCGATAGCATAGTGGTTATAGTAACAGACTCCAGGCTAAAAGGTCCCGGGTTCAAAACTGGACAGCGCCAAGTGCACCCCGAATGTATGTAGTGTAAGTACTCTATAATAAAGGGGTTATGAATTTCCTGTTGGAGCTGGTCGCGATGTTTGGTGCTGCCATCTATTGCGTTTTTGCCGAAAATCTATCGCTTCAGAAGTCTGGATGTAGCTCGAAGGAAGCTCTTGCCCTTCGGACGCACGTAATTGTTATTAAAAATAATTTTGGAGCTATTACTAAAATTTGCTTGGTGGCTCATACTAAAAAATTTTAGGTTAGTTATACAAAATATTCTTTTGTTCAGTTTACAAAAGAAATGCTTGTTTCACTTGCAAAAAAAAAGTTTGTAATGGTTACTAAAAAATTCTGTGGAATACAAATTTACTAAGAAATTTTTAGTAATCTCTTGAATTTTTTTTTTTTACAGTGTAGTTCTTGAGATACTCTTTTAGATACACAGAAACAAATTTAAACTTGACTACAAAATTAAATTCGCCTCGATATATGCGGTTAAAATAAAAGAACTCACATTTAACCGACTCGATTTTACTGTTTAATTTTATGAAATATTTTTATGAATATTTTTTGAATGCTGTTTATTTTATGAAATATTTATACAAATAACATAAAATTTGCTTATTTTTTAGCGATTTTATTTAATAGCGATTAATATATTTTTAGAATTAAATGTGTATGGTATAATTACAGTTACTAATCAAGGCTGCAGTAATTCTTTGGCGCATTCCTGATTTTTTTAAAAACTAACTTAACCAAAATATTGCTGCTTTACATGTTCCAGTTATGTCCGCAAGCATTTTAAATGTTAATCAAAATATAGACTTCGAATTCATATCTATCAAAACTTACTCTAATGCACAGCTATTAAATTTTAGCATAACGTAATAATAATGCAAAATATGTTGTTGTAGAAATAAGTCTAATGGATAAAAGAATAGTTATTGTTTTGTAAGCAATCAAAACACAATGATGGGTTTAAAATATTCTATATACTTGGTTTTCTTGATCATAAATTTTATTTTCATGCACAGAAAATAGCACAAACGAGACACATGAGCATATATTGAATTAAAAGTATATACATATGTACAAAATATAAATTAATTTTATCTTGAATTTGGATCATCGTACTTTACACCGAAAAAAAGATGGTCCTAAATATATTTTCTGTTTCAGCTATCCTGAATTCTTGTCATGCCTGTTCCAGAAAATTAACAAAATTCTTCTATAAAAACTTTAGACACAAACGATAAGAAAAAACAAACATTTTCCAAATAGTTATTTTTTGTCAGTCTTAAATAAAAAAATTGATGCCAACTTCTTTTTCTTAATTTTAACCGCTTCTCGTAAATTAAAAAAAATGTAAAAGTTGAAACAAGAAAAAAAAAACTTCGCTACTATAGCAATGAGTTGAGTTTAATAAATAAAATATCACAGCAGCAAAATTGCGAAATCAGTGCGTATAAATTAAATATTAATTTATCAATTCTTAAGACAGTATTACCATGGTTTAAATATTTCATAATTATAAGGGTTGCATCATCAAGTACGCATTAAATCATAAAAATTAAATTCCAAATGAAATTATAATCTTATACTGTTGTTTTGTCCCTCAACACCTGGTGATATTTTTCTTATAATCCAAACGACACATCCTTAGAACATTGGGACATTATCACATCATCATTCATAGATCATATAAAATCATGAAAAATGTAGAAATATCGTTTTTACTTGGTAAATTAACAATTACAAAGTTGTTTTATCATTATTAAGAACAACAAAATCAAAAAAAAAATTGCATTAACAACCACAACTAAATAATTAAAAATAAATCTTTATTCATTGATACAAATTACTTTAATTATCACTGATGTTAACTATTGCTACGCTTCATTAGTGTACCAAAAACCTTCTCTTTTATTTTGGCAAATATTCAAATTATGAGCGCTGATTTAACCGAAATAATTCCGTATTTATTTAAAGTATCAAATCTGGAGTTATTGTGGCCTGGGGACATTTTAAATATGCAAAACTTGGATTATGTTCAAATTTATGTCTTATTTGAATGTTCCTATTAATTAAAGCTATTAATTCTGAAGTTTAATAATAAACTGTAGTTGAGTGTAAAAATAAAATGAAATAATTTCAAAAGATCAAACTTAAATTAACAACAGAATATTTATTTAATTTTTTTTCAAAAACCTGGTTTATTAATTTTCTAAATGAAATCATAAGTAAAACCAAATTCAAATTCATAAATTATAGTATATTTGTCATTTTTGATCAAAACATTTTATTACTCACGACATTTATATCTACTTCGCGAACTGGCCAGAAGTCATTGGCCAGTTCGCGAAGTTAGAATAGGGAATTTTAATGTTTAAACTTTGTGTACACCTAACGTTACCTAATGATTAATGTGTATACCTAACTTTAAATTTTAATGTTTAGAATAAAATTTATTCAAAATGCTTGCAATTGTTCCCAATAAAATAAAAAATGGGTATACGACTATAATGGGTAAATCACTAGGGGTAATTGAAGGAAGTCGATAGAAAAAGTGATAAGTAGATATTTTTGGTCTGTATAGTTTCACCCTGTCATTTTTACTTTTTAATCCTTTTTAACATAATTGAATAGTGTTTATCATAGTGTGTTATAATAGTTAGTGTGTTATAATAGTGTAATGCCTAATCTACAATATTTAACAAATAATTAAATTTTCGTTCTGAAAAATAACTGCGAGCGGGATTCGAACTCATATAGAAAAATCTCAAAACCCGTATGCTGCAGAGCTGCTTCCAAACGAGGGAATTTTATTATTATCTGTAGTGCTGTTTAGATTCAATCTCGATTTTCGAGCAGACGATAAACCATAGCTCAAGTACGCATGCACCAACGCATGATTTTCTCAGTTGCGGTAACGACCGTTTTATACTTTATAACCACTTTCTTGGAAAAGTTCAGTGTATTGGAGAGTATTCGAATAGGCAATTGAAGATACGAAGTCACTTTCTCTTAAACTTTGTGGATTGTTTCTAACATGCGTACGGAATGCGGCAATCCATCGCTCGCTTCATCTTCCAGGAATCCGCAGCTGTTCCGAAAACTGTTAAACTTTTCAAAAGTTCATGAACGGGAAAATCATGTTTAAACATTTTATGGGAGGGGGGTTATATCAGCTTATTTCCAATCTTAAGCAGAATGTAATGTTTATTCTCTGCCCGAATTCGATTTCGCCAACAAAAATTTAACAGCTACGTTTTAATAATTGTTTCAAGATCAACCACTTGCTTCAGAAGAGAACCGACGTTGTTGGACATTTTCAGATAAACGACCTTTCAAATATAAGCTTTACAGCGTTATGCAATATTTGTTTCTCATTCAGTTACGTCAGTCTTGAAAATTAATGCACCTTGTGAAAATTAAGGCACCTTGAAAATTAATGCTCAAAATAGAGTTGTAAACATAATCCTTCTCTGAAATTTTTATCAGTGCTGAATACTTATAAATATTTAACACTGTCAATTCATTTTACTCTGGACAAAACTCAGAATAAAGGTTTTCGATTATTAATTTTAATTATATTGTATAAAAATTTTATCTCTTACACAAAAACAATAAAAATTACAACGAACAACTCAATGAAAAGAAAAATAATCATTCACCGCAAATAAATTTAAACTATATATGACACTTATTAATAATCTAGTATGAATCTTTTTTTCTTTGGAAATTATTCAAATTGACTGTAGTGATTTAACCGAAGTATTTTCGTTTCATTAGTTCCAGTTATTTCCTCAGGACATTTGAAATGGGCAGCATATTAGAAAGGAAGCGTAAAAGTTCTTTTTAATTCCATTATGAATTCTGACATTCAGTAATGAACATTGACGTACTCTAGAATTAAGTTAATAAATGAAGTTGAACAGAAACATAACAATCATATCTCAGTTTATGATTTAAAAATAAAAAAATATAGTCAATTTATAAAGTTCAAATAATATTACTTTGTTAATTGAGCATTGTCTACTTGAACATAATAATTTTAGGTTTAATTCAATTTAAAATATATGATTAATACGGAAAGTATTTGCAACTTTTAACATGGAAAATTTATTTCAAACCAACTATTATTTTTAATAGCGTTATTTGATAGTTAGATTTAGGTAATCGAGGAAAAATAATAATCACTGTTATAAATTACATTTTTTTCTGAAAATCTATTAGGCCAAAATTTCCATTATCTGGATTACCAATGCTATACATCGTGAAAATTTTAAGGAGATATTAGGTGATAGATATTTTATTTAAGTATTCTGTTTTATGTGTAGTATATATTCTTTAATATACGTGTATTAATAAATTTTTGAAAGTGACTTTTATGACTTATATATAGCTTTTTTTTTCCAATTTAGAAACTTGATCTTTCTTTTGCTTTATTTTTTTTTCAAATTCAGATGTGAAATACCTATCCAGAGCTACAAAGAAGAATCTATAGATTCTACGATAGAAAGTCCAGATGTAATCCCAGCAGATAGTCAAAGTATGTCTCAATTTTTAACCTAAATATTAAATGTATATGTACATAGTTCATTCAACAATTATTGTCCCTAGTGTGTATTAAATATTTGTACTGCGATGGTTGATGAAGAATATTAAAGCCTAATGTCTTAGACACCTATATGGTTGATTTCAGAACAGTAGCTACTATATTAACCTTTTAGGGATGAGTGACGCGTATACGGGCCGCAAGACGCCTTGTATATCCCTACCAGCACAATTTTACTGTAACATTTGCCTTACTTAATCGGAGCATTTTCTCTTTTTAATAAGGCACAAGTTTCTGTTTTTTTAAACCGGTGACAAAACATTAAAAATTTCGCAAAAAGCTCCGTCGCGAAGGGGTAAACATATTTTTCGAGGGAAGGGTAAAGTTTCAAAGACATAAACTTTTGGTGAATTTTTTTAAAAAGGAAGATCAGGGTGAAAAGGTGTTTTGGAGTTTATGAGACCAAGTTTGACAAACGACAGTAGTCATTTCTCAGCCATTCATGTCACAAATCTAGGTCTATAAGCTCCAAACTAGACTTTCAGTAATATATTTAAGCACTATGAAAAGTACTTTATTAATTAAATTAATAACGCTTTTCATAATTCAAAAGATACACAACTAGAATTCGTTGAAAGATATTTATTCAAAATTTGTATAACGACTGTTGCCAAAACCATATTTAGAATTTGGATTAAACACGTGGTGCCATAGAGATTACATTGCACAACCCTCTCCCCCTATGAAAAGTTTGTTTTACAAGATTGACATTCATTTGCATAATTATAAATATAATTGGTTTAGAGGTCTCATGAGCCTTTTCGACCATGGAATTTTAAGAAACTGGGAATTCGGATTTTTATGGCAATCCAGAGTTCTTTTAAGTGTCTTGAAAACTTTTGGTGGAATCTGCTCTTTATCTACTCCCTCACTTGCGTCTATTGGCGTTTGAGATGCTGTCTCATCCTTCATTGAATCAGATGAATCAGAAATTATCCTTGCATTAGATTTAATGGCTGTCATCGAATATCCACATGCATTATTCAATGGGACTCTCTGATGCACGGGCATTTCAGTAATTTGAAAAGCGTACTTCCTTAGATGATATGCATGTACAAATTGCACTTGACCATTTGCATATAGGTATTATCACTATTTTTTTATTATTGAACCAAGAAACCATCTAATTTCCTTGTTTCAAGTGGATTTTACAAGAACATTTTCCCTAACGTCAAAATATATTTCACTGTTAGAAAAACAGGTCCTTTGATGTTCTTGATTGCTTTTTTTCCTGCGTAATGCGATCATATCTGATCTTCGTAATCTTGGTTTGTGATGCAAATTTGTAAATAAGCTCATCAGGTGTCTTCAGTGTGACTGATGAAGGCGTATTTCGAAGCCTGATGAAGGCGTTCATGCAGCCATCTGGCATCGGCAAAATACGTATTAATCTATTTTTTGGCTTGTTCTTGTTCAACGATAGAGATCATATTGGCCAAATGCATAACACATAACGAGAATTATAATGTTTTTAGGTATGCTCCATATATGTACTATACCGTGTTGCATTAAAGGGTTAATACTGTCATAATTTTTATTTCAATGCCGCTTTATTTAATAATAACTAGTAAATCTGCAGATCAGGAGCCTCAACGTCAGCTTTGTTCATATTTTCTTAAAACATACTTTGGGTAATATTCATCTCCCTGGAAACTGTAATTTAAAATTTTCAAATTGCGTAATTATTTATAAGAATAAAATAGGAATTAGAAGTTTTCAGCCATCAAAAGCGGTAAATTAAAAATTTAGTTATGTTAGAATATTCTGAAATTTTCATGATCTATTATTTTTGTTTCCTTTATTATAACATAGTAGATTTCTTCAGGGGGGCGGAGCTTCACTTAAGTGAGCTTCACACTCCCCGAGCTTCACTTAATTTAAATTTGTCACTTTCTAATAATTGTGCTAATGATTATTGTATATTTTGCATTTCTTTATACATTTTGATTTATAAGAATAAGTAACAGTTTGGGCAAATATTTTTCTTTATCTTCATACTTCTACATGCCAGCCACAAACACCTAAACCAGATGCATCAGGAACTTTTGTAAGTGTAAACTCAGTAATCTAGAGTTTTACAATTTTGTTTCCGAAAAAAAAAGTTTTGATTGCATTTTGCTGCAGTTATAGCGGGACAGACAGACATACAGAAGCAGAAACTGACATATGAAAAAAATAAATTTCGTGTCTCCAAAGTAAGCCTTCACTGAAGTTTCGGCAATGACGTCATTATTCATGAGTTATTGATATTCATGTTTCTTGTATTTTTAACGACTACTATAAAATACCTGTTTTTGTTCAACTATGACGTCATATTTTACTAAGTGAAATATTTATTGAAAATATAATTCTTTTTTATTTCTTTTACTTCTAATTATGTCCCCATTTTTGTCAGAAAAATTCTTATTAACGAAACGAATATCCGTGTTTAATATTTAATAAAAAGTACTATATCTATGGTTATTTTAATTCTGACGTCATATTTTTTTTTTTTTCATAGTTTAATTTTTCGAAAGGAAATTGCTCAATTGAAACTTATTGCTGTTGAAAAATTGTTATTCCAAATTTTGATTTTTTTTTTAGCAACGATAAAGGAAATTGCTTGAATTTTATTTAAAAAATCCCTATTGATTCTGTATGAAAAAGAAGGAAATTTTGAATTATTAAGGAAAATATTTGAATAAAATATTTAAAACATAGCCTATGTTTTTTTTTCTGGGCTATGCTATATTTATACGAAAATATACAAAAACATTAATTAATTCATAAGTTTTGATGATGACTTCATTTAAATTTCGCACACGCTTTCAAATTTATAGAATTATAAGGATTAAGATGAATGGTTGCTTAGCAAACATTAAAAGAAAATAAAGAAAATGAAATAAATACATTTCAAATAACTAAATCTCTAAAACAAATTAGTCTATATTATTGGAACACACTTATAAAAAATCTCCAAAATTTACAGTAATAATTTTAAAAATCTGACAAATGCGTTGACAAAATTTCAAAATAATACGAATAATTTAACTGGTAAATTTTAGTATTCATTTATCATCGAATTCCATTAATCAAATGTGTCATTTTCTCTCAGGGGAAATAATGAAAATCATTGGATTTGCCATAGAAAAGCATTATTCCGCGAAATAAAATATTCTATATCTTCCGAACGAATGAATCAAATCTAACAAAAAACTATACAGTTTAATCCCAGTGTCTCACTAACATACCCACTTAATTTCAAGCCAATCGAATGATTTTTACGTCAGTTATCGCAGAACAGACAGACAGACTGACAGACTGACAGACTGACAGACCGACAGACAGACAGACAGACAGACAGAATCCAAAAAATTTCGTGTCTCCAAAGTAAGCCTTCACTGACGTTTCGGCAATAATAATAATAATAATAATAATAATAATAATAATAATAATAATAATAATAATAATAATAATAATAATAATAATAATAATAATAAACAGTGTGTGGGGGAGGCAGTTATTTATGTATATTTTAGAAAGTGTTGATTGTATTCAAAATATAAAGGAAATCCAAAATGCATAAATGTCCAAATCATTTATTATAAATTAATAACTTGCTTTATTATACTAATCAAGTGAGATCTCCAGTCACAGTGACGAAGACACCTTGATGGCGTCAATTAAGCGATAAGCACGCACATACGAGTGAAGCTGTCTTACGAGTAAGTGATGCGTGGAATAAAAATGTGCTACCATCTGTCGGTTATGATATAAGATGTTTGTTGTTGCTGAAAATTGTGTGCTTTCTCCGGGTTACCAATTTGGAAATTAAATTAGTGCCGGAAGGAGTAGATATAGAGATGCAATGACCAGTAAGCGAGGACATCAGCGTCCTCACTGTTAAAAATTTGACCCATTTGCTTCAGCGTCACTCCACACCTAAAATATCTCTTTTATGACTAATGAGAATGCTCCATAACATAGTAAAGTAACCGTTTTCTATAAAAACAGTGGAGTGATGGTAAAGCAAATGGGTCAAACTTTTAACAGTGCAGTAAAAGGCTAGGTCAGTTACTTGAAGCTTGTAACTTGCTTGATACTGATCAAATCAGATGAGATGTTAAAATATTTACATTATTTCGAATTTCCTCCCAGATATAAAAAAAAAGCCAGTGATTTATAAAAACATATAGCACATTACAAATTAGTGTATTGTAATGGACGTTTTTGAAATTCCGTGATTTCATGAAATTAGACAATATTATTTAAACAAACATTCCATGCGTATAAAGCATAGACTTTTTTAAAGATAATATTTAATTATTTTTTACTAAAATTACTTTTTTCATTTTTTTCCTCTTTAACAAGATTATATAGCAAAAACTGAAGGATTAGATGATTTAATGACATCTATTGCGTATTTTTACAGTTTATGCCCCAGATGAAAAAAGACATCACCTGGAATGCACACGCCTAATGAATGAAGAAATGTACAAAATCTTAAAACAGAAACAAGACAACTACGAAGCACTGGTTCCAATCACTGAGCAGAGCCATGCTGAGGTAAAATATTTTTCTAAAAGTTGATTATAATATTTTAAAAAATTACGTATATTAAGGCTTTTTTGGTGGGGGGAGGGCGATGGAGACATAATTTTGACTATTTTTCTCTTAAAAAATATTTCTGGGTAATTGGTATAATTTTTATATTTTACTCTTGTCGTTATAAGAAATAGATAACTTTAGAAAATTTCAAAAAATCACATCCAAATGTGTGAGGATACAATAAGAAACATGTGTATTTTTTATAGTGTATAAAAATACCGTGCATTCTAAACCTGGCAGAAAAGGAAATTCTCTCGACATTAATTTGCAATTTCGTTTTGCAGATGGTAGATGATTTGTCGTACAGAGATTATCAGAAGCACCCCATCCACATGGATCCGCCCACTGAGTATGCAGATGTTCTGAGGGGTCATACGCAAGTACTCCCTCTGCCAGTCAGCGATGCTCTCGACAGAAGAGCTCCTGAGTTACCACTTATCCACAACATGCAGCAGCAAAGTTCAAGAGTAAGTATTTGCAGAACTTAGGGAGATTTTATATTAAAGTGTTAATTTATTATAACGAATTTTGCATTCTGGATGTGTTGATTCTAGTTTGGATAATGTTTCTCGAGTATAAAATATTTTAGTTACCTGAATCCTTTAAAAACTTTCTGATGTATTCTACATGGTGTATCAAAAATAACAATTCATTTCTATGAAAACACTAATCTATTGGTTTCTTTCACAGATGTTTGATGAAAAGTTCTCCATTTTCAAAAAAAGAATAGCCATCGTTTCCTGGAAACTGCGTTAAACATATGAATAGTTGTTTATAAAAAACAAAAGACATTGAATAGAGACAGTGAAGAGACATTTGTATATAAACGTATGAAGAGGTGCACCAATTGTACCATCGAAACAGCTACCAACCACAGTCAATTTCATGCTATTTGTGAGCGAAGACTCCTTTTAAAAGCCACACGAATGCTCTTAACGGTACAGTGAGATGTTGATGGTCGTGCAGGATTTTTTCCATACGACATACTACGATTCGTTTGAATTTGTTCAAAAATAGCCTGATATTGGCCTTTGTTGGTGTTAGTGTTTTCCGTATTATCGATGGTACAATTGACGCACCTCTTCATATGTTTTATCACCCAGTTTTCAAAAAACGATGGCTCTATTTTTTCTTAAAGGACAGCATCTCTACAAACACCCTGTGAAAGAAATCAATAGGTTAATGTTTTCAGAGTATATTTTAGTTACCTTAATCCTTTTAAAACTCTCTGGTGTATTTTACCGGTTGTTCCGAAAATAACGATCCATTTCTACGAAAACACTAATCTATTAATTTCCTTCAATGGTTTTGATAAAATTCTCTCCTTATAAGAAAGAATGACCATCGTTTCCAGGTAACTAAATGATATAACATATGAAGAGGTACGTCAAATGTTCCGAAAAACTGTCACCAACAAAAACCAATATCAAGCTACTTGAGAAAGAAGACTCATTTGACGATATCGTCAGATGTTGATGGTCGTTCTGGAGGTTTTACATACGACACACTACCGGTTCGTTTTAATTTGTTCACAAGTAGCCTGATATTGGCTTTTGTTGGTGTTAATTTTTTCCATATTTTCGAAGGTACAACCGACGCACCTCTTCATGTGTTTTATCACTCATTTTCCAGAAACTATGGCTATCTTGTCTTTAAAGGACAGCATTTCTTCAAACACCTGTGAAAGAAATCAATTCGTTAATGTTTTCAGAGTATATTTTAGTTAACTGAATTCCTTAAAATCTCTCGGAGGTATTTTACAGGGTGTTACCAAAATAACGATCTCTTTCTAGGAAAACACTGATCTAATAATTTTCTTCAGTTGTTTTGATAAAATTCTCTCCTTAGAAGAATGAATAGTCATCGTTTCCAGGTAAGTAGGTGATATAACATATGAAGAAGTACATCAAATCTACCATCAAAAATACGAAAAACAGCCACAACAAGAGAAAATATGAGGCTACTTGTGAAAGAAGACTCCGTTAACGATATCGTCAGATGTTAATGGTCGTCCAGGAAGTTTTCCATGTGTGGCAAACTACCGGTTCTTCTGAATTTGTTCACCAAGTAGCCTGATATTGGCTTTTGTTGGTGTTACTGTTTTACGTATTTTCGATGGCACAGTTCACGCACATTTCATATGTTTTGTCGCACAGTTTCCAGGCAACGATGGGGCTATTCTTTCATCAAAGGAGATCATTTTTCAAACACCTGTTAAAGAAATCGATAGATTAGTGTTTTCATAGAAATTGATCGATATTTTTGAAACACCCTGTAATGTGATTTAAGGGCACGTGGAACATAAAATGATAAAAAATTTTGAGTTTTAATTAGTAGTTTAAAAAATACAGCAAAAAGATTATGGTGATAAATGATTATGGACATAAAATATTTTGGTGCTGGAAGATTTTAAGATAATATATTTTATGCACGGTGGGTGTATATATAGTTTTTTGCATTTTTCTCTAAATATGTTTTTTAATGCTTTGACATATTCTCCCAAAAACTCTATTTTAGGAAAACTGTTAAAACTTTCCAAAATTGTGTAACAAACTTTTTTCTCTAAAAATATTTAACATTATAGGTTTAAGTGAATCTTTATTTTAAACACGAAAAACATATTCTTAAAATATTTAGGGTTTTCAAAGTTTTTTAGTGTCATATTTTTAATTTTATTTTGTTAGGCCAAAATGAAAATTGCTTGATATTATCTTCCAATAGGTTGTTTTCCGGCACCACGAAATTTTCAATATAATCATTTATATTCATATCATTATTCATTTATATATTTAGAACAGTGTACGGAAATGACATATTGTTCAAAAGATTGTAGATTTAAAAACGGTAAACTTCCCAGACACTACCGGGAGTTTTTTTT
Source organism: Maratus speculifer (assembly GCA_964019185.1). Lineage (NCBI taxonomy): Eukaryota > Metazoa > Arthropoda > Arachnida > Araneae > Salticidae > Maratus > Maratus speculifer. Next base: position 152,289,661 of record OZ025302.1, read on the forward strand.
ATTATTTTTTATTATTATTATTTTTTATTATTATTATTTTTTATTATTATTATTTTTTATTATTATTATTTTTATTTTTTGTTATTGTAATCGTGAAAGTAAAATTCTATAAAAAAGCACCACTTATCCAAATGACCTGAAAAATGCAGCCAAAAGAATAAAAATTTTGTAACAGTGGTTAAAAAAAAAATTTTTTTTAATTAAATTGAGAGATAGCGCTGTATATGCTGCTAAGTCAGGAAATAAGTTTTATGTACGACACACGCACATTGGCGAAAAAAATTTAAACATTCATATCTTATGTTCATTATTCAACAGATATCCTGGCAATTACTGTGCCATTGACACTCAAAAGTCACATTGAAAATGTCTTGCATTAATTACATAGTTCCATACGAATGCGAATATGTTCGCAGCACCTTTTCTCAATTATTGCATTCAGGAAAACTATGGAAAGTGTTTTGAGAAAAAGAAAACTTTATTACGTATATCAAAAACATACAGAATACAGTAATTCGGAAAAGGGACTGCGAAAATCTTCGCAGAAATAGAACGAAAAACAAATATGGAGTAAAACATTTGTATGTAACTGCGCAACTAACGCAAGAGATTTCCAATGTGCTGCCTTTCGTTTTCAGCATCAATGGCACAGTCATTGCAAGGAAATCTGTAGAATAATATAAACGAGATATTCATACTTCACATTTTTATGAACAATGTTTGTGTGTTGTGCTCATCTCTTGATTCATTTACAGTGCTATCTGTCTGATTTAAAAGTATTTTAACACCCTTTATACCTTTCAAATGCAGAAACTACGAGTCTGCGTCTTTTCCATACATAACAGGTTGATTCTATCTTCATCATCCTGAAATAAACAAAAACATTAATTGTTGTAATTTATAATAATAAGTATACAAGAATAAATAAATAAAGAATAATTATTTTTATAACTTTTTTATATTAGATAATATTTTTATCGAAATATCGCAATTATTTCTTTGTTATACATCTTACAGGAATAATAATTATAATTCACACCATAGCACAATACAGCGTTTTGCTAATTATTACAATTTAAGTAATGAAAAAAGCTTATCAGATGGTGCTAGAGAATTTTAGAATAACATATAATACATAATGTTATTCCAAAACAAAATTAAGATAGGACAATAGGTCAGAATATTTATTTACTCTGTTATATACATGGTTTACATGATAACACTATTTAACTGAAAAATAACTACATTTTTTTAGGTAGGAACAATCGCGGTACTTTTTAAATAATTCTAGTGTTATTAAAATATTTTTTCATTATACGTAAAGCTTTTTTTTAATAATTTTGTAAGTGTAAATGTGATTTCTTTTATTTTTAATTTTATTGGTTCGTCAATCTGTGTTGACATTAAAACTAAACTAACCATAGTATAAACTTTTTCAGGGACTGAAAAAAGTTACAAATTCTCAGGTTCATTTTTAGGACCCTGTTTGAAGAATCATTTTTCTGTCATTAAGCATTTATGATAAAATGGAACACTGGCTCTCACAATCATAGTTGTATATTTTTTAGAAAAAAAAATATATATGTAAATTTTCTACTTAAAATCTTAAAATGTATATACTTTAATGTTGTACTAACTTTAGGTTCGCCCAGAACACATCGGGTAATCATTTATGAAATAATTATATAAAAATATATTTAATAAATGTTAGGTGGGGCTTGTTGAGCTCAAGCCATATGGTAGGCCTCCCCACATAGTTGAACTTGGCTATATTTTAGTGATATGTGTCATTTTAAAACGAACAAGTTGAATGTTCAATTAAAAAAGTCAAACTAAGAAAAAATCTTAAGATAATACCACTTTTGCATTGTAAATATTAAACAGGAACTCATTATGAAATTAAACATTAATCCATATAAGGAACAAGTTGTCTTGTAACGATTAAAAGAGATCAAATTTCATAATAATCCATACATACTTTCTAAAAATATCTTGCGCGGAATGAATTAAGAAATTGAAAAAAGAACATTTTTAATTTCACCAATACACAAATTTTGAAAATGACAAGTCAAATTCTAGTTTCATTACTTTTAAAAGCACAATCTGCTTAATTAATAATCCTAATTGTATGTTTATAGATAAACAATTAAAAACGATAAGTTAGTTCAAACTGTCTATGTTTTGTAGATTTTCGACGAGTTTAAAAGGTAAAAGACCCCTTAACGGCTAAATTATTGTCTTCATTAAAATTAAAATTTTGGATATTTCACCACTTTAGAAATAGTAAGGTATCCTGGGGTAATAACGCCACGTTAAGGTTCTACCAATTATTACTGATTAGTTTTAATTTTGTTCTTTCAAACAAATATAGAATGTGATACAGCAACTTATTGATTATGTATACAATAAGGAATATTTTAGAAGATATATATTCATAAAATATAACGGCGTGTTTTCTAAATTATCCAGTTTTAAAGATATAAACTCTACACCCCTATAAATTGATAAATATAAAAAAATTATCAGCACTTAGGGTATACGAATATCTCTTTATCGTTTTTGGTTCTCAACAATGGCAATAATGCTCTTTCAAGTATAAAATAGAAAATAAACCCTCTTCGGATGTAGTTCCAAAACTGAAAAGAATCAACAGGAGTAATAACACCAATATATTGCGTTATTACCGCGATATACTTACTGCGCAATATATATTAAACTACAAACTGCCTCGCGAATTTATTCGAAATCTTGAACAACATTTTTAAAGTACATGAAATACATTAAAAATTTATATAATATATAAAGTATGCCCTAATAAATATATAACCTTCAGCTCACAGAACTTAACTCGCAAATTTTATATCTGGCATTGACTTTCACACGCTTCTTCCAGCGATAAAAACTAAAAAGATAAGAAATTAACTTTAGCGGTTGTTTGTGATTCTGATGACTTAGCTTTCTGAGTCTGCGCAGAACCCACATCTGTCATTTCCGGGATTCATTGATAATTATGCGTAACATTAGCACATGGCGTTATTACCTGTACTGGCATTATTACCCCAGGACATCTTGCTATTTTCTTAATTTTATATTTTATCAAGGAATTTGTCTCATGAAAGAAAGTATATACTTACCTTAATATTTACTAATATGGAAAGCATCATCTTGACACTAAGTCTAGCGATCTAAAAATATGCCGCTGGGCATTAATGAGTTAAAATAATAAACAAATTAATATGCCTACCATTAAACCCGAACAATGTCTTTGATATTTTCATTGAGATACCATTTGATTATTTGTTTTCATCTACAAAATTTCCATTAGTAAACGTAAAACATATGGCAAATAACTGTAAACTATATGCTTAGCTGTTAGCATTTATACTTTTTCAAAGTGAAATAAACATGTTGTAAATTATGTATTTTTTTAATTATAATTTGTTTTTACTTTGTACAAGATATATAATGAATTAATGTATCGGTTTACTGGACACACACATTAATAAAAAACCTCCCGTAAAATGTTGATGTTTTCGTAATCCGTGCGTACATAGGCGTTTTAAATTTAACGCAAACTACATTTATCCATTTATGTTTACCTCAAAACACGAAGTATCTTAAAGAAATATAGAAAATAAAGTTATGGAAAAATTCGATTTTTTTACCTCTAAATTTTCATAAAAACAAATAATTATCTAAAATTTTTCTGTACAATATTTCAGACTATATATTCAACAAAGATTAAAAAAACATTAATAGCTATATTTCTTTATTTTTACAGGACTGCATACATGGTGATAGAATAGTGGCGACTACACCTTTATGAATGTAATAATCCATTCGACTGCCAAGAAACATTGAAGCAAGTTTCAAGAAACGATGAACTCTCTTTAATTTACTGCACCGACGCTGCTCAATTAATATACTTTTGACATCACCCTGTTTAAAATTTAACAAAACTTGTTTTTTGAAAATTGAAGAAAACTATTTCTTATAAACTCTTCTATAACTAATGCTGTTTTTCGACAACTGAAATGTTACAATTAATGGCCCAAAGCATGGTGGCATTATTTTTCTTTGAAAGCAAGTACATATAACTATATATCAATTTGTACAGAAAAAAACCCAGAGCATGCTGTTTGACAAAGAATGGCTCAATTTTTCTAAAATACAATTCCTCTTTCTTTTTCGTTCCCTAATTTATATATGGTATATCTGTATCTATCTATTTACAACATATATCACTGAACAAATACCTAAGATGTACTTAAAGGTGATCAAGAACATAGTATCTTGTGATTTTAAAATTATTTTTTAAACGAGAAGATTTATATTAAGAGGGGGAACTTCTGTAGGAGAATATTAAGTAAGTATTTTTTGCATTATATTTATTTTACCATTTCAGTGCCGCACTTGGGTAGATTTTACCATAAAAGTGATGATTATTAATAGTTATCAAATGCAAAAAACTGGAACTATAGCACCTTGAGGATATAGTGTGGTAATCGACAAGTCCACAATGTTAAAAAATTTTAAACTTTTGTTGTAAAATCACTCCACAACTTTTATGGAATATCTGTATTCTCACCTATGAGAATTCGCCATAGTATCATCAAGTAATCATTTTCCATAAAAGTGGTGTATTGGCATTGCAACAAAACTTGCAGATTTTTAACAGTGCAATATAGATCTATTAAAGTGCTGAAAACATTGTTTGCCATAAATGATGAACGATTCTGAACAATAATTGGCTGTCCTACTGCTTGTTCTATGTTTGTCGAAGAGCTCTTTTTTACTGAACACATACATCTGTCCTGTACGTTTGACATTCGATTCCCGTTTGTAAGTCATCGGCATTATACGAGGACTAAGTAGCGTCAGAAAATCTAGAACGCCAGATAATTACAACAGGAAGCTTGGAACGGAAACTGTACAAAGGAGCCTGTGGGAGTTGAACCCGCAATCCACCTATTCTCTAGCGATTAGCAGTGTGGTTCTATAACCACACGGCCATGATTGGCCCGGAGCTTTCTCAATAGATATTGTACATACCGGGTGTCTTAAACAGTTGGGGGTGACAGCTATTTAAATTTTTTTTGCAGGAGGGTTATGTATAAAGTCAGGAGTTTTTTTTACCGTAACTTTTTATTTTAGTTCGAATCTCAAACAATAGGTGGCTCTGACGGCAATTGAAGGCCAGGTGATCAATGCTGAGGGAAGCGTTGACCTGGCTTTCAATTGTCGTCAGCTTTACCTATTGTTTGAGATGCGAACTAGAATTAAAAATTACGGTAAAAAAAGCCTGGCATTATACATAACCCTCCTGCAAAATTTTTTTAAATAGCTGTCACCGTTTGCAAGTTATTGAATTTTAAAATTCATCAGTCATTTTTGGGACACCAGGTATTTCTCAATATACTGGCTTGTGTTACTTTTCAACTTCGTTTAGGCAAGTATTTGAACTAAATTGCTTGAAATTATTCCGATAGTTATTGCGTAATTTTTATTACTTACAATATAGTGTATTATATGTAGGAAAACACTCGCTTTAAAATAGTAACTCAATAAAAATTGTTATTTTCTGCCTACACCAAGTTGAGATGTACGTCTTTGTTTCGTGTGCGTGTCGTCACTAGCATATTATCTGTTGAAATCTTATACAATGTTTATGTTAGAATTAAAAGATGACAACGATCGAAATTTATCTTTCTGTATCTTTCAATGCTTATAGGATCTTTAGCACTTCTTGTTTGGTTGATTTTTATACTGTATCTTCTAGCCACTATATTGGAACGGTATGAATTTTACTTGCCTGTATATTTCTTCTATTTGACATAAAAGACGTCCACTGGCGTAACGGCCGTCAACACGGCTGTCTGTATGTTGTAGGTCGCCAGTTAATCTTCCAGCTGGTCAAGATATTGTCTGTTTTCCTACCATTTGGGATCGATGCAATAAACACTAAATTGCTTGGAAGTCTTGTGTTAAGGTCACTATCTGACCGCACTTTCGGCCCAGGTTCAAATAAACATATTTGGGTGTTGTAGATCCTGGTTCTTCATGGGTCATATAACCATGAGTTCAATAAAAAAAAATTTGTTTAATTTTTTTTTAACTTTAAGCACATAATTGTGTTTCTTTAATTAAAATTTCATTGCATAATCTGAAAGCGTTTTTTTTTTTTTAAACTCAGCAAAAATATTCAAATCTGAGTTTGTATCACAGTCGAAATATGGACGAATCAAAATTTCTCAAGTTTGAAAATCGTATAAACTCTATTTTGAAATCACGGACATACTCAAATATTAGAACATTATATTTTATTCTTAAATGCATGATTTTTTTTCAAAAATGAGCATGTGCGTGTTCCAGAGATCAGTAATTCAGATTGAGAGTAATTGTGACAATGTGACATACTCTGATTTGAATATTTTTGCTTAATTTTGTAAATTTTGTTTTTACAATGTAAGCAACATGGTGCATAGCTAATCCTAATTTTTAGATAACTTAAATAAATTAAGTATGCATATAATCAAAGTAACAACAAATATTTCGAAACAACAAGATTCTACTCTGGAATCGTTTAATCTAAATCTATTGAGCAACGATTTCATTTCCTTGTACAATCCCGATGTATGTCGGCAAGTCCGCTTTGGTGTAATAATGCATGTTTCTCGTAATCCGAGGCTGAAATAAAGGTTAAAGAAATGGAGAGCATTCATCCACAGCACTTAAGAGCACCGTCTACTGTCACATCATTGCATTTCCGCACACATATTTCTATATGGAATCTGCTTATTTAGGTACCCTCTAGCTGCTTTTACATTTGTGATACATAATTTTAAAACCCTCTGTATATTTTTACTTTTAGGCTTCCTTCGTTTAATCACGCAAGAAAATATTCATGAAGAAATCTTGTTATTTCATCCTCGATGAATCGATTTTATCTTCTTTGTATATATTATATACAGATATTACTAAAGTGTAGTTTTCTTTTGTGATATCCAAAATTACCTTTTTTAAATTTTGATTACTAGTGTGAAATATTTTGCATTTGTATCAGCATAACTAAACAAAATACTTGTAAAATCAGCGTAACTAAATTTATACCGCCCTCTTTAAGGTTGAATTTTGGAGGTATAAATGGGTATTTTATCTCATTGAATATCGATATATAAATTTAAATTTATATTGAATAAAGATATTTTAAAGTGGGAAATTATAATATAATATGAACAATATCTGGTTACAGTAGTAATAAAAAGGTAATATTCCTATTACTATTTAATTTGGTTTTAAAATGGGGCTCTTTCACCTGTATCATTCTTGATGCTTGAAAAATTTAGTGATACTTTATAAAACAATCAAACTTATTAAAATACCTATAAATCGCAAAAAAAAATGTATAAAATAATAATAGCTTGAGGTAAAGGTTTTCTTACTATCTTTCTCGGATTAGATAACCTTTGTACTTGAACTTTACAAAAAAATATTTTACAAGAACATGTTGAGAGCATGCATTGCGCAAGATAATGGTCTAAAAACATCTTGGCCCAACAATTTAATATTAAAATATAAGAATTCTTTTTTAAATAGAAATTGAAATAAAAAAACGAAATAATTGTTTTTCCAGTACACGGTAAAGTAATTATATGCAGAGAAATTTAGTTTTCTTGATAAAAATAATGCGACGTGTATTATCTATGGTTTACGATTCTTAATCAATGCCTTTAACCATCAAAAAAGAGTTCTAAGTGTACCCAGATTCTTCTTGCTTCATTTATGCAGAATAAATTGCATTAAAACTTTCAATCAACGAAATCGCATCGTTAAATTTAAACACTTCGCTATGAAGAAAATTCGTTATAGAAATTACATAATTTCATGAAATTTGTATAATTAAAGCGGAATGCATAAAATAAAAAATGCACATAAAATGGAAATATTGGAAAATATATTTAAATTCGGAATGTAATTCTTTTTTAAGGAATCAATAGATTTAAAAGAAAAAGATAACTAGAATAATGTCTCAAAGCAGACGTAATAAAGAGAGGTAAACAAATTCTTAAGTGCGACATAGCTTTTCACTTTTTCTCAATATTCCGAATGCTTGATTTTTAAAAATTACAAAATATTGTTTTGTGCATACTTTGCTTAAAAAATTCACGTTTCCTAAAAATTTCGTTCTTTTGTAAGTATGCAAACATATTATCTGCAACATATGCATGAAACTGGAATCTCTTCTTGTTGTATTGAAGGCATTAAGCATTTTTTCTGTTAAAGGTCTTTAAATTTCTTCTTTAATAACATATTTGTTGTCGCTGGTTTCTTTATTACATTTTCTTAAATTTTGCAATATGCCATCACCAGTAGAATATTGACTTGCATTAAGTGTTAAGCAGGTTATATTTAATTGTAAATAATATATTTTTGGTAATACATAGATTAATTCGCATATTAACTGTGTTTAAAGGCAAGGTTTAGCAGAAAATTTTGTTAAGCAGCAAACTTTGTTAAATATGACATTCGTTAACGGGAATAACGGAAATATTTTTTTTAATGTATAGATTATACAGATTTACATAGTGTCTTAAGTGATTCGTGGACTTAAAAAATATTTGTACGTTATGATAATGATTTACTTAATGTATAAAAATGTACGGTATCGCATTTGATTTATTATTAATTTATACATCTTTTCCCTTTTTTTAGGTAACATCCATTGAAGGAATATGAAATCTGTTGTACGAAAGAGTTTTGAGGGCACTTTCTTTCACTTTTTGAGATTAACACTTAGATAAATATCCTTGTGTTTCGTTTAAAAAATTCTAATGATTAAATATGTAATGAGTCATCAAATAATACATTATAATTGCATACTAAAAGTTTACCAATATTATAAAATAAAAAACAACTTTTTTTTCACTAAAAACTATGTAAAAGAAATTTTTAGAAAGATCATAAAGAAAACTTTCAAAGAAGACCACATTAGACAAATCCGGTCTATTGTTTTTTTTAAATTAATTTTAGATTATGTAAAAAAGAATAAATTGAGATATTAGATCTTTCTAAATTGATAAATTATTAACATTGTTATTTCAATATGTGAAATTAGTCCTTTTAAGTATTATTACGTCAAAAATTTTTAAAAAGAAGAAAGTGCCTATAAACTAGTTGTGATTGCTTCATAAGGAGGTATTCCAGTGTATAAAGATTGTAAAAAATGGTGATAAAGGTACAAGAACGAGAAATGTCGTTTGCTCTAAAATATTTGTATATATTTCATACATATGATTGAAATGATATATTATTCAACATTAAAATTTTTATAAAATCTTATTGATTCTTTTTATTTTTGTTTTACACAATCACATTCAGAATACTGTTACTTATTTTTTTATTTACTAAGTAATGTTTGTTATATAAAAATACAAACTTTAGATTTTACAAAGGGGAAAAATGATATCCTAGTTTAACCTTCCGTCTGGCGTGCCGTTCTAAAAAGGACAACATTCACATTATTTTTTCTTTAAAACAAAATTCAAGCAGTATGGGTGTTACTAACCGTTTGTATTCGTTTATTGAATATATTTATCCAATCTTTTGAAAGCTTTTTGTATTTCAGATTGCGAAATTACCTGCACCTGTCATTTTAATCTGTTAGCAGTGCATAAAATGCACAAGGTTTACCTGTAAACAGCCTTCAAAATAGCGAATCTTATGCTTGGTATGGGAAGTGACTAATACAGATGAAATATAAGACTAAATCTGTAAATCCAAAATTACTTAATAAATGTTTAGTAATTCATCATTATTTTTATTCTTTGTGATTATAGTAGCAAGTTGCTTTTTTCCATCTAAACATCTGCTTTATTATGTTATAACAAAATGAGTGTATTGCGGAATACTTTCATAAATTGTGACCAGGGATAATTTACATAATATTCGTAAGTTAAATTATTTGTAAAATTAGAATAAAGAGCAAAATTGATTTTTTTTTCCACCTGTTGTACAATATACAAAGCGCGCCGGCTCATGTGATGAAAATTTGCTCGGCCGGCTAAAGGTTAAGGCGTCTGGTCACTCATTTTCCGATTTCCTCTCCGTAATGTTAAATCTATGGGCGTTTTATGCGTTTTCACATTAAAAATATCTCCTCAGAAAATTAACATTTTAAACCTTTTTTTTTCAGTGTTCTCTTCTTAAAGGATGTCCATTTTTCTCTGTGCTCTCAAAATATGTCTGAAATCTTTGCTTCATTTATTATTTTATGTTTTAAAATCTGACAAAGGGAAAGTAAATTTTTAACACTTCATATAAAACTAAGCATAACCTTTAGTGATATTTTGAAAATTAATAGAAAAGACACGCTTAAAGAAGAGAACACTGAAAGAAGAAGTTAAAAACATTATTTTCTGAGGAGATATTTTGAATATAAAAATGAATCAAACCGACCGTAAATTTAACATTATGGTGGGGAATTCGGAAAATGATTCAGGCGAAAAGTGAAAACCTGGAAAAATTACGCTTTTTACATTATTGAAAAACTGTTTGATACTTAAAAACACAATTTCTCCGTTAAATATCTTTTACAATCAAAGAATTAATAAGTATATTTAGGTAAAACCAGAATTTTTTAATACCATATAATATCAGAGCCGCCAACTACTATGCCTGTTTAAAATATATAAACATGTTTGGAACCACAATTTTATTTTAGTAAATTGTATGTCAAATATATTCAATGCTATGTATTGCATTACATATTGTCAATAACGTATTATAATTCCTGTTTCTAATATGTTTATTTGACTTTAAATAGGCGAAGTAGTTGGCAGCCATGTAATATAATGGGTTTATTGTACTAATATTATGCATTCTTACGACCTGTAATATCTGCGTTTGTGTAGATACAGGGTGTTTCACAAAGGACCCCTAACTTTAAAAATTTATATATCGGAAACGGTGATAGATAGAAATATGAAACCAGTGGTGTGTTTATTAAAGAAAACGTAAGAATTTTATACATAAATCAGAAAATTTAGTTTAAAATAGCGCTCATAGATGGCGCTGAGAGCGTTAAGACCTTCTAAAGAGACACTGTAAAAAAAATTGAAACTTTTGCTTTATCGTCACTCCATCGCTTTTACAGACTATCTCTATTTTGGCCAATGAGAATCCTCCATAATACATTGAAGTAATCGTTTTCTATTTAAGTAGTGGAGTGACGATATGCAGCAAAATTTTCCCATTTTTAACAGTGTATCTTTAGAAGGTCTTAACGCTCTCAGCGCCATCTATGAGCGCTATTTTTAACTAATTTTTTTCTGATTTATGTATAAGATTCTTACGATTTTTTTTAAACACACCACTGGTTTCATGTTTCTATTACCGTTTCCGAGTTATGGATTTTAAAAGTTAGGGGTCAATTGTGAAACACCCTGTGTATATACTTACATATATAGACACACATTTTGCAGATGGTTATCAAAACTGTAGAAACATGACAATATTTTTCACAAAAAATATGGCATCAAAACCAAAAACAATCGACAAATGCCAGGCTTCATGACATTTCTCTGAACATTTTTTATTATACTAACAAAAAAGGTCTTCATACGGGCATACTCAGAAAAATCTGAAAAACTTACAGAATGTTCTTCTCATATGTCTGTTTATAAAACCAAATTTTGGCGGAACCCCGATAGAGCGTCCGTAAAAAAATAATGAAAATTCATTTATTTGGGGATTTATCACCGATTGGTGATAAAACAGAATTTGAAAAATACACGTTTATTTCGAATAATCTTTAACCTCTTGACGCTGAAAGTTGTTTGCTTTATTTTCAATCTTTTATCAACAGTTTTTGTAAACAGAAAAATTTTTGGAATTGAGTCACGAAGAAGCTCTGATCAAATTAGATAAACTTTACAAAAAAAAAAAAAAAAAAAAAAAAAAAAAAAAAAACTGGTAGGAATAAAGAAAGATTCTAAGTGACAATTAACAAGCAATTTTCAGATGCATTAGAATAGTTCGCTTTTGTCGAGGAAAAATCCAGCTCTCCATTCGCGTGTCGCTTTCATATTTTCGCGCGAAATACTCGAAAATATTTTATATTTTATAAGACTTTCTACTGATATTCTGCCGCAAAATTTAACAGATCTTTTATTACATACGTAAGTAGGACAAGTAGCTTTTTTTCAACATATTCTGAGTATGCCCAGTAAGGAGACCTTACATGTAAGCCACAATTTTAATTATGAATTCAATGGGACGATCAAGAGGGAAATTTTCTCCGGGAGTAATGAGATGTCTTCCAGGAAGATTTGAGAGTTTGCGTTTTCAATGATCAAAAAGTGCCACCTTCCGTAACCAAGGACACAGAAATCCCTCTCGTATAAAAGCGTCTGTATTGAACACTATATTATTTATCAACACATAATTTTATCTCCTAATACACTATACATCGCTTTATCTGGCTTCATTTATTCCTATTTGACCTTTTTATATTTTGACAACTTGTAAAGCAATATTTTATAAAAATCATATTTATCATTTAGACAAAAGACTTGATTCTATAACTAATAATTTAAATAATACGATAAATGATTTTAGGTATTTATAAACGTTTTAAATATATAATTATTTCATAATGTCTTGATTAAGTTTTTATAAATGCTACTATAAATGTTTTGTACAACTGCTCACTCAAAGAAATTTTAAATTCTAAGAAAAATGAAATATGAAAAACAAAAAATACGTAAACTATTTAAAATATGCTTTTGACAGAATGATTTATTGTGACTAAAAATATTCTGCAAACACAGAAATTGTTTGCACATTTATCAAAAACTTTGTTTAGTATTAAAACTGCTATCATTTCTGTAAACAATTTGTTGCTCTGTATTTATCAAAATCATTCTTGATAGAGTTTTCGTATTTCAAATTCATGATTCAACATTTAACAACTTAAAAATATTTCACAACATTTCTTTTAGAAAGCGTAAGTGTAGAAATACAATAAGAATTCATGAAAAACACGTAAAAAACGCAATTATGTAAACCTTCTGTTATTCACATAATATTTTAAAAATTTTAATTTGATTTTCGTAATTTTATTTGCAAAAATTCTCTCTTTTTATAGTCATCTTTCTTGATTCTAATCGGAATATATTTTTATACACCCTTATCGATAATGATACTTCATATTATACATTAATTTCATATAGACTATCGAAAAATATTTTCTTATCCGTTATGAATCTTTTTCGAAATAGGCATTAAATCATGAAAAATGCATTATGTATGTTAATTCTTAATTAGTTCGTAATGGCTAAAATTCCATAATAATTCTCTAAATTCAATACAAAAACACCATGATGACATTTAACCCGTTATCTTACTAAATTTCAACTTAGAAAGAATTTGATTTGAATTTTTCTAACAAATAGTCTTAAAATCATGGCAAATGGATTATTTATGTTAACTATTAATTTGTTTGTAACTGCTAAAGTTCAAAAAATTCCTGTCGGCTGGGCCTATAGGCGGAGGTAGATTTCGAAGTGTGCTCATTTCAACAAATATATATATATATATATATATGATTAGAGATAAACCCAGTTTAATAACTTCATTTGGCCGTTTATGAAACAATTTTAATTTCATTTTTCTGCAAAAACTGGTTTTATCAGAATCATTTTAAGAAAAATTCAGCTCAAATGCCCATTATGACAACATATTTTGAAATAGATTCTAAATTTATTAAAAAATCGACCAAAACAGTACATTATACAGTTCCTAAATAACAAAAAACTGTCAGTTGAAAGCATTTGAGAAAAAAAAAAGGAATTTAAAAATGAGTCATAAAATAACCGATTTGTTGTTTGAATACATCCTTAATTCTTTAATCATGATTGCTTCGGAAAATTTTGTGCGAAATACTCACTTTGACAGCATTTTTAAAAATATATTCTATCTTTATCAAAAAACTGGCCAATGCGTCACAGTGTATAGTTCCTAAATAAGAGGATCTGTAAATTGGATGAATTTGAGAGCAAAAATGGATTTTAAACGGAGTCATAAAAAACGCAATTTGCTATGTGAAAACTTTAAATTTTCAAATCTCGAAGACTTCGGGAAATTCTGTTCAAAATACCCTTTTTAGTAGCCTTTTTCAAAATATATTCTGTCTTTATCAAAAACCCGATCAATGCATCACATTATATAGTTCCTAAATAAGAGGATCTGTAAGTTGGATGCATTTGAGAGCAAAAATGGATTTAAAAACGAGCCAGAAAAAAACGCAATTTCTTATTTGAACACTTCCTTAAATTTTCAGTCACGATGATTTCTGAAAATTCTGTTCAAAATACCCTTTTTGGTAGCCTTTTTTGAAATATATTCCGTCTTTATCAAAAAAACTGATCAGTGCATCACATTATATAGTTCCTAAATAAGAGGATCTGTAAATTGGATGCGTTTGAGAACAAAAATGGATTTAAAAACGAGTCAGAAACAAACGCAATTTCTTATTTGAACACTTCCTTAAATTTTCAGTCCCGATGACTTTCGGAAATTCTGTTCAAAATACCCTTTTTGGTAGCCTTTTTTAAAATATATTCTGTCTTTATCATAAAATTGACCAATGCGTCACTTTATACAGTTTCTAAATAAGAGGATCTACCATTTGGATGCGTTTAAAATGAAAAATGAATTTAAAAATGAGTCAGAATATAAGCCGTTTGGATTTGAGGTTTTTTCTCCAACTCCTATTTTTGTTTAATTTGTTTTTGCTATACGAATTGGTTCTATGAAAAACTTGTCAATATAAAAGTTGTAGATATTTTTGAGAAGATGTAAAATAAATTTAATCAGATTTGATATCTTAAAAATTGACGGAGTTATGGATTTTTCTCTTTTTTCAGCGGCCTTTTTCTTTTCGTTTTTAATTTTTTTTCATCGGTAAAAGTTGGTCCTATCAAAAACTTGTATATACAAAAGTTTTAGATAATTTTAAGAACATTTTTAAAAAATTTGTTGGACTTGATATCTTAAAAATTGACGAAGTTATGAATTTTTTTCTCTCAAAATCCCTGTTTTTTTCGCCCCTTGAGCCCACTTCTAATCACTGAGCCCACTTCTCTCCATCAAAAATCTGTCATGTATATACTTTTGGCCCATTTTTAAGAAGTAATATAAACTTTAAACCGATTCGATATCTACTTTAATTAAGAAGTTATGGCATTTTTTCGGTTTTCACAAAAACGCCCCCTATTCCGACCCCCTTGGTCCGATTTTGCCCATTAACGAACTCAGCCAAGATTTTATCCCCATTGATTTTATGTACCAGTTTGATGGAGATTGGTGAAGAATTATAGAAGTTATCGTGTCCATAAAAAAGTGATATATATATTTATATATATATATATATATATATAAACTGGTGCGATTGCAATAAGTAGTATTTCTTACGAAATCTACCTAAAATGGAATTCTAAGTGACTACAAAACATCATGATGACATTTAATCCGTTATGTCACGAATTAGAAATTCATGAAAATTTCAACTTCCAAAATAATTTTTGTGAATCTTTAAACTAGTAGTCTTAAAACCTTGAAAAATGAATTATGTATGCAATTATTAATTTGCTGGTAACAGCTATATTTCCAAAATAAAATTCTAAAATATTTAAGAAAACATTATGACCCTTTATGTCCAAAATAATAAATTCATTAAACTTTCAACGTCCAAAAAACTTTTTATGGATATTTGAAACTGAATTAGAAGATCATTACACAATTATTTAATAAAAACTGAATGAAAAACTTGATAAATTGGAAGTACTTGTCATAACGGTGTTCGAATTTTGTATAACCTAACTGTTATTTTTAAAAAAATTAAAAAAGCTTAAACGCTGTAAAAGTTTCATTTATTGTTTTTACAACGCATAATGGAATAAAAAATGAAACACATTACAGAAACATCAAGTATGATAAAGTAAGTTTCAAAAGAAAATAGTTTACAAATTTTCAAAATGTATCATATTCATGTATTGTATACATGCATTATATACATTATATACAGGTACTATATTATTATTTATTATATAAATGTATAACGTATACATCTGGAAATCTTTTAAAACTATTTAAAATATGTTTTTGACATAATGATTTATTCTGACAATACTTACTTTCTGAAAGCAGAAAAATTTCCAGACGTATTAAAAATTTAACTTGGAGTTAAAACTGCAATAATTTAACAGTTTTGTTCCTTCGTGTAATGGATTAAAAAGAACCCGCGAAATAACATTGAAAGAGTACCATGGAATGTGTTAAAAATTATGAATTTTAAATTAAGTGAATGCGTATTTATATTTTTAATCAAATGGATGTAATGTGAATATGGTATGGACAATTTTTTAGCCATTTATCACCTGCGTATGACTAACATAAAAGTATCAATATTGCATTTGGTATAAGGTATGCAAAATTAAACGAATTTTTTAAAACGAATTTTCGTGCAAGTAAATCAGATATCCAATTCTAATTTACTTGCGATAGAGCATATATGGGATACACTCAAAATCTGTTTTGTCAAATTAATATTAATTTCCGTATCTTATTAAATTTTTACAACTTTTAAAATCTGCTTCCAATATTTTTTAACTGAAGATCTTTAACTAACCTCATTCCAATCATACGTCTTCCTCTTGAGAGTTTAAATTTTCCAAGGGAAATAGTTGAAACCAGGTTCAAGAATTGATTTCTGTAAACAGTATAATAAATTACATGACTGATATCAAAAAATTTGAAATGATTACCGATTTGTTCTTCTATTAATTCTTTTTAACTTTATTAACTCTTTTCTTTATTAATTTTAAAAGTTTATTAAATCCACTAGATTTTTAAATCACAAGATTTATATTAAATATAAACACTTTATATAAATATTTTTTATCACAACACATCACAACATCATTTATATAAACATTTTATTAAACAATTTATATCACTTGAGAGAATAAAGAACATTGAGATGCTCCGTTTCAAATCTGATAAGGACCGTAATCATAATAAAAATAAAAATTATTTAGATGTGGAGGATAAAAATTATGTTTAATGAAATCAAATTATGTTTCGTATCAAATTGTTGTCGTAATAAGTCCATAAAAAAGAGTCCATCGAAATTTATACGCGTAAAAGGTTTGTTTGCAATGGTACTGTTCCTTTTATTATTCATAAGTTATGGTTAAAGTTAATAAATAAATTCCTCGTGAAATATTGAAATGATGAGCCAAATTGGAAAATAATTTGAGATCTTAATTAATTTTTATTTTATTTTATTTTATTTTATTTTTACCATAGAGCACGAGGTTTTTCACGCGTTTTATTTGTATTTACCTTAAGACGATTTTTGATTTGATTTTTATTGCAATTATGGTTTTTATCAGATATGAACCGAAACATGTCAATGTTATTTGTTTTTCATATTTTTTTCCAACACTCCACTCAAGTAATATAAATTGTTTATTTAAAAAAAAAACTTTGTATAATGTTCTTGTTTTCAATAAATTTCAAAACTCTATTTAAGTAAGTACTTGATACACTATATGACCACTTGCGATTTTAGACAATTTCTTAAATATCTAGAAAAATGCATCACGAATTATCCTGAAATTTTAAGTGTGTAAATATAATAATGCAGGTCATACATTTCCGTGAATTTTTGTTTTCAGAAACACCCTAGGGAACCGACAAAAATTAAAAAAGAACGAATATGTTTTGGATAACCCTGTCAAAACTAATATAGCAAAAGCGTTCAAACTGTAGATTATGATTAAGTGGTGTATTGTAAATAACTGTGATCATTTTTATGCGGATAGCAAGTATACGCATAGAGAAATTAAGCTTTTTATAA
Source organism: Maratus speculifer (assembly GCA_964019185.1). Lineage (NCBI taxonomy): Eukaryota > Metazoa > Arthropoda > Arachnida > Araneae > Salticidae > Maratus > Maratus speculifer. The sequence goes on from OZ025302.1 coordinate 152,307,581, forward strand.
AAACAGTCTGAAATTTGTTTTTTGCTTATAGTTCGCAGAGTTCTTATTATAAAACAATATTATTTTCTGAAAGTATGACAAATTACATTGTAAACAATACCCTGTAATCAGAATTAAAAAAAAATTGTATGAAAAATGACGATAAAAAAATTCATTGCGCAGGCGTCAACTATATCAAAATTTCATTTGCATATTGTGTTAGCTAAATGTATAAAGCAATTTATGTGAAAGACTAAAAATAATAGCTTGAATATTCGAAAATAATTTTGCATAATTTAAATTTTTGTATTAGAAAATAGACAATATTTATTAGAAGTATGTTAATTTCTGTTCATATCAGATGTGAAAATATAGCTTTTAGTCAATAATTATTTTAGTTTTACCTTCGAAATTTTTAAATTATTTTTTACATTCTTAAAATTTTTTGAGTCACAAAGAGTTAAGTACAGGAAAATTTCTATAGAAAATACAGATAGGCAGCGCAATAATAAAAAGTAGTTTTAAAAAGTATAACGTGTAAAAATAACGTTTCAGAAAAGAAAAATTTTGCCTCCTCTCATTTCGAGATAACATGAAATGTGTATAAATGTGTCAAAGTTTTCATACTAGGTTTTCTATTTTCTTCGGCAATTTATCTTTCTGTTTTAAAGTGTTTGACAGATCCAGTTTATTATTTTGTAGAAAACAAATAAGGATAAGTAAGCGGCCTTCGGAAGTGACATAGTTATGTATTGCTTTTTAAAAATTCGAGTAATTTCTGACCTAATTTCAATATCAAGTAAAAATAAAGAAAAAAATAATAATTGCCTATTAACTAAAAAACATTATTTTGCTAAATACTGCTAAAAAAATTATAACTTTTTTATCTAATTTACTTTTTTATCTAATTTTAAATAATTATTGTATTTCTAATTTAATAATACTTAAAATAATTTATATCTGTTTTAAAAACAAAAAATGACAGCATAAAATCATATATTCTATTATTACTTGTTATGTTACTTGGTCATTTTTTTAAATAACATACCAAACATAGTACAATAATTAAAACATCATTCTGTCAAATTTAATAAAAAGTATTTAAAATATTTTAAACGCGCTCACATAATAATTAAAATAATATAAAGTTTATCAATTTCTCAGTATATTTTTAACGATATAATTTAAAAAAGATACAATATAAAATGCTCGATAACTTTTAAATGAATAATTTTCAATAAATTTTATGCATATAGCTTTCAATAAGTTTTAAATATATAATATTCAATGAACTTTCTTTGTTTATTTCCACCAGAGAAAATGTTAAAAATCAAATTTTGTCAAAATTGTGTCTAATTATTTTCATAAATGTGGGGCTCACCACCCTACGAGCTGCAATCATCAACCGCCATTGAGATACCACAAAATCTAAAATCAGACTAAGTTGAATCGTCTTTTAAAAAATGGCGAAATATTCAACTACAGGGTTAGTGAAATTAAACCACCGCTATTCAAAGGGCCCTGGAGGCCGTTCTGCTGGTCCAAAAAGAAAAATAAATGGAATACAGACACTTCATAGAATGCGCTCGAGATTTCCAAAATTATAAAAAAGGTTTAAAAATTCACCACTAGATGGCGTTACGAATTACCATAAAGAGAGAAAGCAAACTGAGATCCCGGAACACTGATGAATCAGTGGTTTGATCAAACAAGATCAATTAAACACTGAAATACACAGAGTCGTTGCCTTTTGGAGTATTTTGAACCGCAGTATAAGAAAATTTATAAGTAAGGCATTTTAAATGTATCGTTTTAATCTAATGAAGTTTTTTTTTTCTCTTTTTAATATTCACGTGAAAATACTTTTGTTTTTTGAAAGGAAATATAATTAGTAACGTCTTAGAAATCATAATTATAGTTAAGAAAATCACATCAAAATATGAAGTAAACGTCTCATCTAATTTTTTTTTTCTAATTTTAACTGTTTTGCAATAATAGTTCATCATTTTAAACATGACGTAGTTTCTTTTACTTGCTGCTTGTAACGCATATTAATAAATTTATTTATTATTTAAATTTTTTCTTTCTCTTTTTGATATTCACGTGAAGATTTTTTTATTGCTAAAATGAAATACTTCATATTTGGCATTTTTTTTTACTATCTACGGTGGTTCATGCAATTTAATGATTTCATTCTTTTAAATTTTATTTATATTTTAATGTTCACATGCAAATACAGAGTGAGTCATAAATATCGAAACAATAGGCTATCTCCTTAAATATTGCCCCTAGATCCATACTTACAATTGCAAAAATTCATAAAAAAAAAGGTGCAACTTCTGCTAAGATAAGTTGCAACTCCATGGGGGGGGGGGGGGTGTCTATTTGAAAAAATACGAAAATTTAATTTCTATACGGCCCCCATAGAGCGAAATATCCATTTAAGAAATGATTCCTTATGCATTCCTAAATTGAACAAAAAAATTTCATCTCCATATCTAAAAATTTGACAGAAATATTAAAATAAAAAATTCTCCAAAATTCCTGACTTACACCACTTAACCATGCCTGTAAACGAAAAGTTTTTGACTCAATTTGAAAGCAAATGAGTGATCGTTCACAAATGGTCTATTATGAAACGTCGGTTACAGATAGTGCCTCTTATTTGGATATAACAAAGCACCGTATTGAATTAAAATTAAACTTGTTTTCAAAATATGTTGGTAGTCTGCACTGGAGGTCTCCTTGTATCAAAATATCTAGGTCGGGTCCCAAACGGACCCATAGGGAGAAAAGTTCGGTCCGGCCTGGAAATATGTTAAAATAATAACCCGGACAGGCCTGGAAAAAAGTTTAAATGATAGCCCGGCTCAGCAATGAATTTCTACTTAGATTTTAGTTCGCTAAGGTTATAAACTGTTTCGCACGGAAGAGTTCAGATTAAAAATACGTATTATAGTTTTTCGTTTTTATATTTATACTTTTTATTATTAAAGAAGCGCCAAAAGCTGTGATATATTAATTTTATCAATGTATCTCTATTTAAATGTAAATGTTTCACTTACATTTTAATATCGTTAATCCATATCCCATGCGTTGGAGACTTTGAAAAACGTTATACAGTGGAACCATTTAAGACGGAATCACACAGGAAAGAAAAAATACGTTTTAGACAAACCAAGGAGGTGTAAATGGCCAAGGATGTGTAAATGGAGTGTATTTTGTCTCACGTATTATTGTATTTATTTTGCATGGATCAACACATTTTTCATTTAAGAGAGAATTCCTTCATCGGCAGATTTATTTCCACTCGTTTTATTGTATTTAGGATTTTTGCCTTTAAATATAATATTCCTTAAAATAAATGAATATTAATTTTTTTTACTTGTAAAATAAAAGCGATTTTAAAATTTATGTGTTTTTCCTAAAAATTTTGATTGAACAAAGTTTTACTTCTTTTACGCATGCATAAGGTCAGTCAGAGATAGTGATTTTAATACAGGAATTGGAGACCGGGATTAAAAATTTCGTCCAGGGCAGACCTAGGAAGAAGGAAACAGTCTCTTCCGTTATGAAAAATACGCCAGACGAGTATTTCTAAAAAAGTAATGTTTTGCTCCTGGCCAGGCTTGGGCACAGAATACAGATTTATTAACAGCTTCTATCGGACGATAAAAAGCCTGAAGTTGTGAGAGCTAAATTAAAAAAAAGACTTAATCTGTATCTTAAAAAACGCATTATTTTAAATAACTGACGAACATTTAAACAGTGCACTTCTTTTTTCTACATAATGATTATTTTCCCAATTATTTCTTGTTTTTAAATTATTAAAAGTTAAGAATTGTTAAAAAGAAAAAAGAACTTGAAACATGTAAATTTTGATTATTTTCCATTAGTTTTTTTCGGCAAATTTGAAAAAATGTTTACTTTTGAAAATAAGTTATATTATTTTTAATAGATATTTTTAATAGTTTTAAAATTAATATTGAAAGAAAAAAACCCTGGAAGAAAACTAAAATCAGATTTTCATCTGTAATTAAATGGAAAGAAATTCAAATCGATAAATGTTGTTTTCATTTTTAAATATCTCATTTAAACCAGTACTAAACATACGAATTTTTTATAAATTATATGAGAATTTTTTTTTTGGCAAATTATACGGATAACCATTACAAAAAAAAAAGAAAAAAATCAAAATTCTACCTCAAAAGGTAGACTTTTTACGCGTTTCCTAGAGCTGTCAAAGTAACATTGCTGTTTGAATTACGCACATTTCAAATTGTGTCTAATCCCTTAAAACCTGATGAATTATTTGAACGCCTATAACTATAGGAGTTTTGAACATATGAAGATGCAACTTTTTGTGTCTTATTCAGAACTGGATAAGGAAAGTTTTCCTAAATGGAATTTTTATCCTGTGGGGGCCCTATAAAAATTTCATTTTTGTATTTTTTCAAATAGACCCCAAAAGGAATTTCACCTTATCTTATTAAAAATTTCACCTTTTTTAGAATTTTTGCAATTGTAAGAATGGGTCTAGGGACAATAATTAAGGAGATTGTTTCGATATTTATGACGCACCTTGTATAGTTACATGAAGTCATTTTCAATATTTCAAGATTTGGGGGATGCCAAAAATTTGAAAATCTGAGAACTCAAAATGCCGAAAATTTGAAATTAAATGGAAATATATCCTCAAAAAATGAGTTGAATAAAAAAAAATGCAGTCTGCACATCGGGAACTTCCAATGTATAAAATGATCTAAAAATGTTTACGTTCTTATGTACAGTTTTTGCTCCTGTAATCTTTTTAATGCAGAATTTTTTTCAAACTTTAACATTAAATATCTATTTAAATAATTCTTGAATTTGAAAACGGCATGCATCAGCGTTTTCCCAAAACATTTCTTTATAACACTGCTAATTTTTATATTTTTGTGTGCAGTAGCTTTCTTTATATTAGCGAAAAAATACCCTAGGTCATAAAAAAAATCATTGTCAGCGGCCGTGACAGAGAAACGTCTGTGTTGATAACAATAAAAACACTATTTATTAAAAAATGTTCAATTATTTTACATTTAATTTTCCCATTTAATTTAACAGCACAATTTTAATAACTGAAATTGTAATCATTTTCAATCATTAAATATTTACTATTTAATTTTCATTAAATTTTAAGTATATATATATATTTAAAAATTACATACATAATTTTCTATAAAATTTAAATACATATTTTTCAAAAAATATTCTTCCTATGTTTTCCTTAAAAACTTTTAATAAAATACAAAATTTTCAAATTATTTTAATAAATCTGCACAAAAAGCTTTTTCTAATATGTTAGCAAAATACACTATTTTTCTAATGTAAAATGCATTAATTTTGAACATTAAAAATTAAAAATTTATTTCATATGCATGCAAATATATAATGACATGCTTTTAAAAATAGATCAGTAAGAAATATACACAAAGATTTTTTTTATCAAAAAGATATTTCAACGCGATATATATTTGATTTAATTTTTTTATTAACAACCTAAAAAATGAAAGTTTTTTTTCAACGATTTCAACATATATATACATGTATATGTATATATAAGAGTCTACTTGAAAAGTTCGCCAAATATTTATATTAAAAACAAGTTACGTATCAAGATTATTCATTCTATTTTACTAATATTCAACATAGAAAACATACGAAAGAGTGGAATGGCATGCTTTTAAAAGTTCGTCCAGCCGGAAATATTACAAAATATCTCTTTACAAAACAGATATGTGTAATGCATTAGTAAAATGTAGCTTTTGAGACTTCAGCTAAAAAAAAAAGAAAGTTTCAGAAAGAAATATATTTATCCTCAATTTAGCAGGACTCTTGCATATATATATATATATATATATATATATATAATAAAATAAATTGCGCCATTTTTGTTCTTTCTTAGCTTCAATTCTAAATGTGTGGAACATATTTCAACCTTAGTTTCGTAATGTATTAACTTGTAACAGCTAAAATTCTTTTTCTTATTTTATTTATTAATAAATTATTGCTTGCTTCTCAAAACGGCGCGAGGTATTTCGTAACATTTTTACTTTCTGGAATATTCCCGGGATGCATATCTCAGATGTGTATATTGCTGGGACGATTATTATTTCTAAACCAATAGGAGAGCGTCATTATCACGGTCAAGTACACGCCCACACAGTTTGATTGACAGGAACTCATGGACAATTGACGGTGCTAATTATAACGATAATCTGTTGCGGATGAAAGTGAGCTGACTGGCTGAATGGTTAGAGCGTCGAGCTTGAAACCGGAGGATATGAGTTCGAGTCCATCGCGGGCCGAGAGTCGTTTGGTGATTTTTTTTTTTTTTTAATTATTGGAGGCTGTCTTTTATTAATAAATAAGACATTTAAAAAAAAATATTTCAAACCCTTTTAATATTCTAAATATCGTTCCAAAATGATATATATATATTAAACAAATGGGAAAAAAAGTATTCTGCGAAAATATCCGTATAAGCAAAATTCTTACTTTAATTTTTATTTATTTATTTATTTATTTATTTCAGGATCAGAGGAACTATAATTTCTAATTGAAGTAAATAAAATTCAGTCATTTTGAAAAAAAAAAAATTCTTTCGTACCTTTAATTTTTAATTACCGAGTACAAATTCAAACAATCCGAGTATAAATAAATAATAAACACACACGATCAATTGTCCACGAGTTCCTGTCAATCAAACTGTGTGGGCGTGTACTTGACCGTGATAATGACGGTCTCCTATTGGTTTAGAAACAGTAATCGTCCCAGCAATATACACATCTGAAATATGCTCCCGGGATTTTAATTTTATTTTTTATTTAACATCGCGTGACAGGTGTTAATAAGCGTTTCTAAAGGGCTTGTTACTTGCGAGGAAAAATATAGTTCCTGCCGAGGACCGCCTGCTAAGACCAATCAGAACTGATAATTTTTTTTCGTTGAGATTCGAGTTAATCCTAATTGGATTTTTAAAGTGATTGACGCAGCGTAGGAGGGAGCTAGTTTTGTCATGAAAATGTTTTTTTTCATTTGGTTTTGGAGAAGCGTTAGAATGCTATTGCCCTTTAAACTATCAAGACGCACGTTTCATTTCTCCGCTGAATTAGAATATGATGATGTAGACTAAATAACGAAAGTTGTAGTGTCGATGTGTGCTAAGGTGATTGCGGGGAAGAGTTGATCTATTTTATGAGTTCATCAATAAAGAACTTGAAGACTGATGGTGTTTGTTTTTATAATGGGGAAATACTCCAATGAAATTCTCCCACTGCTCGCCAACTGTCGGCGCGACTACTCTGCTCGTGCTGCAGAGAATTCCTAGAATTTATGCAACATACTTTATTTTCGTCGAATTATCTATATATTTATTACATTAGCCGGCAGGATGGAGATGAACCAATGTTCGATTTTTGAATAAGAATTATCAAGCTCATCAACCACAAAATGAACCTTTGTATGAGAATTGCTTCACAACGTTGTTTGTGTTCACTATGTTCGATGAACGATTACTCGGTGAAACATCTGTTGTGATGGTTTTGTTCTGACACGCATCTAAATCATCGAAGTAATGCCCATGATGTTGCATGCAATGATAAACCTTTCAGCTGTGAAAATAGATCGTCAAATGAAGTCTTGTTTGTGGTTATGTTCGGCATCTGCATCTACAAATCCCGTGTTTGAGAAATATCCCTTCATTATTTTTTATATATAATTAACCTCTACGAAACTATCTGATGATTATCAAGATAAAGAACATCTGAGCAGTTAATAATTTTGATAAAGAAATTTATTCATCGATGTTGTTCAAGGCCGCGAATACTAACTGAATACCACAATTTTTTTTCTTTTTTTTCTTTTTCCTTCCAAATAAAGTTTAGGTTCCGTTATTCTTTTTTAGAGAACAAGATTGTAAGTTATTTATTATTTATCTTATTTTGTTATTGTTTACGAAATTTTAATAATAATTTCTTTGCTTAAATTATTGATTTTTTTTAATTACAGATATTAAAAAATAAATTTTTTCTTAATTTATAATTAATTGAAATTTTCTGCTCATAGAAATTTTATTTAGTTTTAAAGGTGTTCTTAGTACGAAAGATGGAATTCTTTTGTTCTTAAAAAGTTCTCTGTTGCTAAATTTTTTATTAATACGTAAAGAAAAGTATTTTTGTTCTTAAAATTATTTGTTGTGTATTTCCTATGTATTGAAACCGTGATATTTATTTATTATTTACTTATTTATTCCTTATTTATTATTTTCACATGTATTCAAACACAGAATTGATTTATTTATTATTTATTATTATTATTGTTATTTTTTGAAGTATAGTAATTGAAGTATAGCATTTAAATATTTTCCATATGAATTATCCTTCTTTTATGTTACTAAGATCAGGATTAGTAAAGGAAGAAAAAATGTCAGAAAATAAACTTGATATTGCCCCTTTTGACTTTGGGTCGGGCATGGATATTTTTAAATCGTTTAAACATTTTGATCGAGAATGTTCTGTAGAAAAAAAATATAATGAGTGGAAAAAACAAAATATTTCAAAATATTTAAAGGGGGAAGCGCTAAAAGCTTATATAAATGATTGTTTGGATTGTGCTACTTATGAGGAAATTGTCGAGATTTTAACAGAAAAATTCATTCAGGTTAGAGTTCCAAAATTTTCTGAGTTTACCTCCTTAAAGTTAAATGATCTAAGTGATTTGGATTCTTATTTTAGAAAGAAAGTTGAGATTGGAAGACAACTTCAGCTTGGGGAAAATTTAATTATCCAAGGATTAACTGATGGGCTTAAACCTGAGTATCAAAACTGTTTAATTGTAAACCCCCCTTCCAATACTCGTGAATGGTTTCGCATTACTAAACAATTAGCAGCGATTCCAACTCATACCCCTAATAACAGAAATAGAAATTTTCAACAAACTAGACCTATGCACAATCCCAATCCTCAGTCCAGACATTGGACTCGACCTACTCCAAACAACCCATCTCAAAATTTTAATCCGAGGTTTTTCACTCCTAGAATGCCTATGACTCATTATCAAAATAACTACCCAAGTCGTCCGTGCAGAATATGTTTAAACAGAGGCATAGAAAATGCATATCATTGGGAGAGGAGTTGTATATTTAACACAAATTCCTTTCAATCTCAAACTCCTACTCATATTCAACCACCCCCTACTAATAAATTTGACAATTATTTATCCCTGGATATGTGGACAATAACAAAGTGTATTGTGTGGTTGACAGTGGATCAACTGTCTCAATTTTACCTCTCAAATTTGTTCGATATTTAAATGGTAATTTACATAATGTTACCCCTATTACTATTAGACAGGCACAAGGAACTCTTACAATTAATAAATCTTGTCGATTATGTATTAAATTTGGTAATATAAAGAGGTATGTTAATTTTTTATTAAGTAAGCTAGATTTGGACTATGCTATTTTAGGTTTACCTGATTGTGCCAAATTTAAATTGAAAATTGATTGTTCAAAAAGCCTGGTGCTACAAGACAATATTCCGTTAAACCAATATGTCAACATATCCAGTGATAACTTAGAATTGCTTCATTTTGATATTATAAAAAATGATACTACTGTGCAACCCGATTATGGAAATACCATCACTCCTCAATCCTTGCTGCGAACTAATAATGATGATTATAATCTATTAGGGGATCTGAATAGCATTCAAAATAAATATGTAAGGGAACTTTTAAGGGATTATTTAGACATTTTTGCCAAAAATAAATATGATGTAGGGAGAATTAATAGTGAACCTCAGCGTATTTATCTTAAATCTGACCTACCAATATCTTTGAGGTCTTATCGTACATCCACTGCTGATGAAAAGAAATATCTCAGCAAATCCAATCCTTATTAGCTGCTGGGTTAATTATAGAAAGTTATAGCCCATATTCTTCTCCAGTTACGTTAGTAAATAAATGAGATGAAGGCAAAAAAACCCGAATGTGTGTTGATTACCGAAAATTAAATTCTATTATGAAAAATGACGCTGAACCTTTGCCCCGAATAGATGAAATTTTAGACAAATTAAGTGGTGCCCAATATTTCTCTACACTAGATTTAGCCACAGGCTATTGGCACATACCTATTCACCCAGCCGATTCCGAAAAGTTTTACTACTTACTACCGCCTTTACTACTAATTGTGGGCTCTGGGAATGGAATGTTCTCCCCTTTGGTGTAAAGGTAGGCCCCCCAATTTTCAATAGGACAATTAGAAGAATTCTTACAAAATATAAAATAGACTTTGCTTGTTATTATTTTGATGATATAATTATTTTTTCTAAATCAATAGATGAACATATACAGCATCTCATCCAAATTTTTTATTTATGCCGAATAGAAAATATTAAATTAAAATTATCTAAATGTACTTTTGCTCAAAAACAAATCAATTTTCTAGGGTATGAAATCCAAAATGGAACTTTAACTCCAGCTAATACTAATATAGAAATAATTAAAAAACTAAAACCTCCTACTAATACTAAAGAATTACAAAGATTTCTTGGTTCTATAAATGTGTATCATAAATTTATTGACAAATATGCTGAAATTAGACACCCCCTAAATAAATTACTTAAGAAAGATACTATTTGGGAATGGAATACTGAATGTCAAAACTCTTTTCAAAAATTAAAAGATGCCCTCATTGCTAAACCAATTTTAAAGATTTATGATCCAAAATTAACCCTACACATGTTTGTTGACGCGTCTCAGGTAGCGGAAGGTGCAGCTCTTAAACAACCCGACCATAATAACTTTTTACATCCAATTGCTTATTTTTCTAGAGGATTGAGAAGTTATGAGAAAAATTATTTCATTACCGAATTAGAGTGTCTTGCTATCATTGATACATTAGATAAATTTTATCATTACTTTCACGGTGTACAATTTACTATCCATACTGATCATGCATCTCTTGTTTAGTTAAAAAATGTCAAACATTTAAGAGGTCGATTATTTAGGTGGTCATTGAAGTTAAGTATGTTCGATTACAAAATAGAGTAGTTAAAGGGATCTACAGATGTCGAAGCCGACATGTTGTCCCGAAACCCTATTTCTCATTTTTGTAAACCCCTTACTTTTCTTCTTGACGTTAAAGAGATTATTGAGATGCAAGAAAAAGAAAATGTGTGTGAATCAAATTATATTAATGACAATGGACTGATTATAGTTAAAAGAAAAGGTTTTCGTAAAGTGGTAGTTCCCATGTCCCTAAGAAAAAAATTGCTTAGTGTTGCTCATGAACAGTTTGGTCACCCTGGTGTTCAAAAAATGCAAAATTAAATTTCTCCTAACTAATATTGGCCAGATATGACCCAAGACATTACCAACTTTGTTAAATACTGTGATATTTGCCAGAAAAATAAAAAACCTAGACAGAAAAAATTTGGCTTATTACAAGCTATGCCCACTACAGATCAACCTTTTGACTGTCTGTCTGTTGATACTGTAGGAGGGTTCAATTATTATAATTCTACAAAAAAATATCTCCATATTATAATAGACCATGCCACAAGATATGTTTGCGCATTTCCTTCCAAAAGTGTCACTACAGAAACTTATACAAATTGTCTGAAACAAATCTTCAATATCAAAATCCCTCAACAATTATTCTGTTTTATTAAGATTTCAAGTGTACAGTCCCCTCAAAAAATACTAAGTGACAGGAATGCTGCTTTTACTTCTTCAAGATTCAAAAAATTCCTGCGAAATCATAATATTAAACAACGTTTGACCACTGCCCATCATCCACAAACGAAAGGGAAATGCGAAAGAGTAAATCAGACAATAGTAACTAGATTAAAATGTAAAGTAAACTTCACTACCTCTAAAATTCCCTGGACTAAGCTTTTAACTGAGATAATTAATGAATATAATAATACACCGCATTCTATTACTAAATTTCCACCTGCTTACATGCTTTTTGGCCAATTACCCTATGACTCCCCCTTACAACAAAATTATTATCCCCCTGTTCATGAAGCACTTAAAATTGCTAAAGCAAGAACTGATGAATTTCATTTAAAAAATAAAAGATATTATGATAAAGATTATATCGAACCAAAATTTAAAATAGGAGATCTAGTTATCTATGAAGAATTTCAGTACCCTAATACTAGAAAGTTATCACAATTATTTAGTGGCCCTTATAAAATTCTTAACAAATTATCCGAAGTAAATTTTGAAATTGATAGGCAAAACCAGTTCAAAAGTTCAGAAATAGTACATGTATCTAAATTACGGCCTTAATCTTCCCCTGATAAATTTAAATTAAGTCATGAGCAACAACCCCCTAATCAACAACAACAAACTCAAGTAAAAACTGTAGCTTAGACTCTATCTCTAGTTTATTATCATTTTATAATTTTTCTTTTTTTTTCTTAAACAGTAAATTTCTTTCATATTTTAATTCAGATAATAACCTGTAATTCTTACAGAATGGCAATGATATCTCTTGACTGCAGCGAGAGTGTCACTTGTCTGGAAATTTTTATATTTGTTTGTTTATGCCGGCGTAGACGAACAAAGTGGAAATTTCTTATTCTGTATTGAATTACTATAGTTATAACTTAGAATAATATAATAACAAGTAAATATTAAGTCAAAAAAATCAACTGAATCTATTTATAATATTAAATTTAAGCTATCAATTAATAAATTAATTATTTGACAAGTAACAAAATTTTTATCACTTTATTTTAATTTTTCTTTCTCTCTCTCTTTGCTGCTACATTCCAGTCCAAGTACATGTCAATTAGAATTTAATTTGTTTCTTTTTTTTTTTTCTTCTTGCATCTTGCAATGCTTTATCACACCAAGAGAATATTTATTGCGTAATTATTTGACATGAATATTTGACATGAATTGACATGAATAATCTTGTCTTTTATTTTATTATTTATTAATATTTCTTTTTAAAGAATCTTAGTAGTTTAAAGGTCACGTGCATTCTCAAACATGAACAAAATTTTTATTTAATTTTATTTTATATTACTTTATCATATTATATTTTAATTTTTTTCAATATTAAATAAATGATTACATAATTGATTATATTCTTTATTCTACCCCACTTACCTCTATATTTCATCCCAAAAATACCTGAGATGAGAAAGACGAGATTTAGTATATAATTTAGAATTTAAAGAATGTCTTTTGAAATATTTACTATTACTTATTGAAAGATTTATTTATACCCATTATGAGAGTAACTTATACTTATTATGATATTTATTATTAGTGATATATTTTTTCTTTATTATGTTTCTTTATTATATTGTTTGTTTATTACATTGTTAAAATTTATTATTACTATATTAATATACTATAAAATGTGTTACTATATTGAATTTCAAGTATAAAGTATTTTCACAAAGATACCCAAATATGGAACTGTTATAAAAGAGCAAGGACTCAGTCACATGAAAACTGAACTGTTGTTATAATATTAACTGATGAAAATTAGACAATTAATAAAGATATAATTAGGCTCCTTGAAAAAAAGAGGTATGAACTATACCAATCTAATTCTGAGCCTTAGAGGATTTTTTAAAATGAACTCTCAAAATTTATGTCTAGATCTTTCCAGTGAATTTCTTCATATTTAGATTTGTCATTATCATGAATGCATTCAAAGTTATTTTATTTTTATTTTTCATGTTAGCATATTAAGATTAGTTGTTTATATTTTCAACTTACTTCCTGGTATGTACTGCTAAACAAGATCATATCTTGTATTTTTATTGATGCCCATTTTATTGTATGTAAATATAAAGTCATTCCACGAATCACCTTAGTGTTCCTAAAAAATTCTATATTCATATAAAAAAATTATTTAATTTTTCTTTTATTTAGTATCTAATTGTTATTACTTATACAAACAACTGCGTGAGCTAAGTCTGCATCATCTCCCTTTCTGTGCAATTGCGGGTCTCAGGCCTAATTTTTCACCCGTCTTTCTGGGAGGGGTGATTTGTAATAAAATAAAAAAAAAATTGCGCCATTTTTGTTCGCTCTTAGCTTCAATTCTAAATGTGTGGAACATATTTCAATCTTAGTTTCGTAATGTATTAACTTGTAACAGCAAAAATTCTTTTTCTTATTTTATTTATTAATAAATTATTGCTTGCTTCTCAAAACGGCGGGAGGTATTTCGTAACATTTTTACTTTCTGGAATATTCCCGGGATTTTAATTTTATTTTTTATTTAACATCGCGTGACAGGTGTTAATACGCGTTGCTAAAGGGCTTGTTACTTGCGAGGAAAAATAGAGTTCCTGCCGAGGACCGCCTGCTAAGACCAATCAGAACTGATAATTTTTTTTCGTTGAGATTCGAGTTAATCCTAATTGGATTTTTAAAGTGATTGACACAGCGTAGGAGGGAGCTAGTTTTGTCATGAAAATGTTTTTTTTTTCATTTGGTTTTGGAGGAGCGTTAGAAATGCGATTGCCCTTTAAACTATCAAGACGCACTTTCCATTTCTCCGCTGAATTAGAATATCTAATGATGTGGACTAGATAACGAAAGTTGTAGTGTCGATGTGTGCTAAGGTGATTGCGGGGAAGAGCTGATCTATTTTATGAGTTCATCAATAAAGAACTTGAAGACTGATAGTGTTTGTTTTTATAATGGGGAAATACCCCCAATGAAATTCTTCCATTGCTCGCCAACTGTCGGCGCGACTACTCTACTCGTGCTGCTGAGAATTCCTAGAATTTATGCAACATACTTTATTTTCGTCGAATAACACTATATAATATTACATATATATATAGCGTAATTATAGCCTATATTATATTTTTAGGTTCATGTATGCATGAAGGACAGATATAATAGGTACACTAGACCATAAAAAGTGTTAAATTCTCAATAGAGCAGCAACTTTTCTTTTTATTATTATTTTTTTTAAATTAAATTTTTTAAAATTCCATTTTCTTTTCTTTTCTTTTTTCTTTTTTTTTTCATATTTTAAAATATTTTTTATTATTTTTTATATTTTCTCAGGATATTTTCCTGGAAATCTAAGTATTCTGTATTCTAAATATCCATGATTTTTGATTAAAAATCAAATCAGCAATAGAAAAAAAAAAAAAAAAAAACTGGATATATATGGAAAAACCATGCAAAAATGCCATGTTTTTAAGTTCATTTTTCTTTTTTTTTATGTTTAGGACATATCGAAAATCCGGCACTTAGTTATGACACACAAGTACTAAACTTGTTTTTAAAAAAAAACAGAGCAATTTGCGTAATTATAATACAAGTCTTAACATCAGAAAATAAATAAATATAATTTGAAATTTATCTTTAAAAAATAAACTTGAAATTATATTATGTGTAAATTACTTAGAACGATGACACAAGTATTTAAAAAAGATATTAAATGACTTTAATTCTTAGTACTTTGAATTGTCAACACACCCTTCTTCAGAGATGATAAAAATGCTCAAATTTCAAATGCCATGCAGTTTTTATGCAAAAAGAAGTAAAAGTGAAAGTCGATTTTTAGATGTGGAAAACATTGGGAAAATAAAACTTAGATATTGAGGAATATTTAATTTTACTTGTTTTATGATTCTTTAAGTAAAGTCATCCAAATTTTTGGTATGTTGCAGGATAAAATGTCGTTACAAACAATATTTTCTTTAGTAATAATTTCTAATAATTCTCGGATGATTAGTTCACGGTAATTCTTCAAGGGACATATAATTTTTGCCTCTTCGAATTTAACTTGTATATTTTACTTAGGGTTGAGTCTGGTCCATTGTACTTCAAATCTTTTAAATGTTCTTTAGTATGATCTTTAAGTTTAGGAGATGTCATGCTAATGCATTCCAGATAAATTTTTTCTGTTTTAAGTGGAACTACATATACTCCAGAAATTTCATCTTTCGGAATCGGATCGGGACTATTTTGACACTTAGATATTTCAATTTTACTCTAGAAGTAGCGATTAAATTTAGGTTAAAGCGAAAAAGAAAGGTTCTATTTTCCCAGTTCTTTTCGGATTTAAAAATCGACTGTCACTTTCACTCCTTTTTGACACCAGTTACGCGACATTTGAAAACTAAAACATTAATAACAGTATTTTCGTATTCACTGACGAAGGCTGTGTTTCTAATTGAAAGTACTAAAAATTATAGGAATATAATATCCTTTTCAAATACTCCTTGTCATCATTTTAAGTAATTTACAAAAAGTGTAATTTTAAGTCAAGGGTTAACATTTCGATTAAAAGAAAATATTAAAATATGGAAACTGCGAAAAATGATTATTTAAGTTATATATATTAAGACAGATATGAACACAATTAATGAATTAACCTAAAATGGAGTAAAAAATTTGCCGGGGGCAGGATTCGAACTTGATTCTACAGCGTACCGAGCTGTTGCTCCCGTAACTAACTTACGCTAGCCCATGTCCTTATCAGGTATCTTCTCACTGATAAACCATGTTGGGAAACGCCATCTGCCTGAAGACGCATGACACACGATAAGTAATTTTAAATAATCCATGGATCTGCAATATGTAAAATAATTTTACAACACATGGAAAAAAAATCTTCTGAAGTGCTTGCCAATTGTTTTTAGAAAAGCAAGTTACGTACAAAGAATATTCATCTTATTTTATTAATATGCAACACAGAAAATAAAACAAAATTTTTAATGGCATGCTTTTAAAAGTTCGACCAGTCGGAAACATTATAACACACAATCAAACTGATTGGTGAAATTATCATACGAAATGAATATTTTCAACTCAGCGAAATATTGCCCAGGCCGGGAATCGAACCCAGACACTTGGCTTACAAGGCCAATGCTTTACATGTTAAGCTAACTGGGTGGCAGCCAGTTCAATGTTATGACCAATAAAGTTATCTTAGCGAAAATGCCAACCGGCTATCGCCGGGTTAGCTTAAAGGGTAAAGCATCGGTCTTGTAAGCCAAGTAACTGGGTTCGGTTCCCGGCCTGGGCAATTTTTCGCTGAGTTGGAAATATTCAATTCGCATTGTAAAATACATCTTTACAAAACAGATATGTGTAACGCATTAACAAAATGTTTTTTTAAGACTTCAGGTACAAAATAAAAGAAAGGTTTAAAAAGATAAATTTATTCTCAATTTTACATAATGGGAAAAACGAGTAAACGTGTCTATGCTCTTATACAACTGTTTCTAATGTTTTCGAGTATTTATGTTTCTGTTATAAAGGGTTTGAAAATTTTTATTTATTAGCTTAAAATAAAATATATTGCAAAAAAATTATGCTAAGTTTTCTTAAATCAGCAAATCATCCTTAAAATTTCGAATAATTCATAATAATATTCAATCAAACAAAAAGTAAAGGGGTACTACCTGCTTATCCCATCTACCGATTTCGCCAAATTATAGAAATTCCCAAACTAATAGACAAATAATTTGACATAATCTTTATTTTAAATAACGAAAAACAAATAATTAGTAGAATATTAATAAAAATACAAATAAGATGTCGAAATAAAAATCACTTAATGACGTTTTAAACACATGTATCATATTTAATGTCATTGAATGTGACATTCACCATCATCCGTTATTAGCATTTAATCTTATAGTTTGGCAATAGTTTTTTGGTCGACGGGTAAACTAAGTAGTACCGGCAAGTGTATAAAGAAATGCTTTTAAAAATAGATCAGTGAGAAATACATAGAAATTTCTGTATCCCAATGGGATATTTCAACGTGATATGTATTAGGTTTAATTTTTTTTTAATTTATTAATAGCCTGAAAGTGAATAACATAATTTTTTTCAAAATTTTCAACAGATGAATAAAAAGTCTTTTGAAGTGTTCGCCAATTATTTTTACTAAAAGAAAGTTACGTAGAACAAATATTTATTTCCTTTTATTACTATTCAATATATAAAATAAATGAACATGTGTAATATCATGCTTTTAAAAGTTCGAACAGCACTAAATATTTTGATAATTTTATTTACAAAATAGACATGTGTAAGACATTAGCAAAATGTTGTTTTTGAGTGTTAAACTATAAAGAAAATGTAAATTTTAGAAATATATATTTATTCTCATTTCAACATAACGGAAAAACGGAAAAACCGTCTGTGCTCTTGCACAATATTTTCTGATGTTTTCGAGTATTTATCCATCAGTTACAAAAGTTTTGAAAAAAGTTTTACATTACACAAAAATAATGCTAAATTTCCATAGTTGAGCAATTTATCCATAAAATTTCGAATATTTTACAGAAATATATAATAAAACAAAAGGCAAATGTTTAGCGCGAGATGCTTTTAAAAATCGAACTGTGAGAAATACATGGAAACATTTCTTTTCCAAAGAGCTATTTCAACATGACGTATTTTTTTTAATAACCTAAAAAAGGATTAAAAATTTTTTTCAAAGATTTCAACAGATGAAAAACAAACCTTCTGCAGATTTCGTCAATTATTTGTAGTAAATGCAAGCTATGTACAAAGATTATCCATTTCATTTTATTAATATTCAACATATAAAACAAACAAAAGTTTGTAATGGCATGCTTTTTAAAGTTCAACCAGTTGGAAATATTACGAAACATTTCTTTACAAAACATATATGTAACGCATTACCAAAATGTAGTTTTTGAGAAGTCAGCCAAAAAACAGAAAGATTTCGAAAGAAATGTTTTTGTTCTTAATTTAGAGTAACGGGAAATCAATTTAAATATGTATGTTCTTGTACAACATTTTCTGATAATTTTGCGTATTTATTTTTCTGTTACAAAGGCTTTGACAAGTTTTGTTTTCAGCTTGAATTTAAACATACTACACAAAAAGTTATGGAAAGTTTTTATAGTTCTGTAATTTATAGTAATATATGTATAATTGTAATATAATAGTTTATAGAATATCGAATAATTTATAAAATTATACAGTAATATAAAAACTGATATTGACGGAGATCTATTCAATAAAAATATAAATTTATTTAAACACACACTGCTAAGAATATAGGTTCTTTTATCATACATTGTATTGTATTTCAAAAAAGAATTTTCCATTTCATGTAGAACAGATTTATTCTATTATCCAGCGTAAATATCGTTTTTGATCTTTAAAGAAAATTTTAAAGTCATGAAGTGCTTAATTATCGACTTTAGTATTTTCTATTTACTGGCTTTAAAAAAACCACAATACACAAACACTGCGGAAAATTTTTATAATACTACAGTTTATCAGTAAAATTTCGAATATTCTACAAAAAAAAAATGCAATAATACAAAAGTTATATATTTAAAAATTATATATTTATATATTTATAATAATGTTTTTTAACTAAAAATAGTTTTTAAAAAATAATAAATTGCTAAAAGTACCTTTTTTTCACCAGATATTATACTTATTTGAATATTTTCATTTATGGAGAGTACAGATTTTTTCTGTTATCTGAATTATTCTCGTTTTTGCTTCCTAGTAAAAATGTTCTTGATTTTTGACTTTAGCAAATTTTTTTTAATATCTTAAACTATATATATATTACATAAAAGTCATGGAAAAGTTTCATATATTATATAATATATTTTCACTATATTTCGTTTCTTTGTGTATTTCCTTTGAGAAATAGAAAATATGTCAAACTTTCGTAACCTAAAAATCTTTTCTACAAAAGACGTCTTCAAACACCCGGGAGTAAAAGCAATGGTTGTTCAAGTAAAATATGTATTTCGCACTTTTAATTCTCAAAGTACAAATTGATTTCATGTTGATGTAAATGTGTAAGATTATACTTTTAAAAAGTGTGTCAGATGCAAATGTCACAAAACCTCATCTTAGAAAAGAGATTTGAATGAAGGAGATCAAAAAAATAGTTTGACAAAATTTAACAAGCTAAAAGTATGTTTCAGAAAAGTATTTTTGATTTTTGAATATGATAGAAAATACATATGGATAAGATGCATTTTCATACAATTTTTTCAGTGTTATAGGATAATTTTAACTTTCTACTTTAATGTTTGTCCCTTTTTCATATCGTAAAAGAATATGCTAAAATAAATCTCCTTAGTTTTTTTTTATCATATGGGTAAAATATTTTTTCTACATTTTTCATTTTTATCAAAATCCTTAATAAAAAATGAAATAATCTCTAAACTACCAGAAAATTATCGGTTTAAAAGGCAGTTAATTTAATCTTATTACCATCATGTAGTTTTTGGAAACAACTTTTTTTTATTTTGTAGAGCAAACTAAAACGTCTTTGTCAAAAATTTAGTTACAAAGACTTATAAATAATGATTTCAAAAGGTACGATTGCAGGTACTTTAAAAACTGGAGTTTTGTAACGTTTCGTGTATATCGGTCAACTGTTTTCGAAATATCAGTACTTCAGGTGTGAATGGATAAGTAAATAAATAGACAGGCAAGTATATAAATTATTCACAAGTGAAGCCTGCCTAAGAAAAACACTCTATTTTACTATAATAATTTAATAATAATAATATAATGCATTTATAATGACTATAAATTCATACATTACGTGACGCCACACATTCGCCGAAAAATTTGTATAAAACAAAGTGCTGGAAATAAAAAAAAAAACGAATGGAAAAACTCTCCGAATGCAATCGTATGAGAAAACTTTCTAGAATGCGAAGTGCCTGTCTAAAAGAGGGGAAATAATTGCAATGTGTGGATGTAAAGGATTTTGCTCGTACCTCGGGAAAAGGTATTAGCAGGAAGATTAAAAATAATGCAAAGAAACTTTTTAACTTGCGAACAATTTATATACCTGTCTGTCAATTTATTTATTTATTCTATCACGCTTCAAGTGCAGATATAATGAAAACGGTTGGATTCAGACGGGTAATTTCATTGCACTTTTTAACGTACATGACGAAATCTTTATTTTGGTACCCTACTAGTCCAAATCCATAACTTATACCTGGGAAGGTTCCCAAAAGATCGAAATTGTGATGCATTTTTCTCTGCAATTAATTTTAAATATTAATAAAAGAGCGATTTTCTATCATGGAATATATATATATATATATTTTTGTTACGTATATGCTTAAAAGCCTTGAAAGTATCAATCATAACTTAATTTCTTAAAACTGGATTATATTTGTTGAATTATATTAATTTAAATAAAACTTCAACTGTAGTGAAAACTGCAGCTTAGTGAGCGGATATATCCGGTCGCGGCAGTAGGAAGGCTAGTAAGTCGAAACTGCAGGAAACTGGAAGTAACTGTATTGAATATTTTTAGATACGATACTAAGTCACTAATTGTCACTTGAACACGGTTTCCCATATATCTTGTGACCACCATTATAACCTCCTGTACTCTACTGCAGATATTTATAAATAATAATATAAGAAAAATTCTGTAATGAAAATCTATGAAAGGAAATTACATGCACTTTAACTTATTTATGACTGTTAAACTAACATAAACATTTTCATGTAACTTAAATGCTTTTTTTTAAGATATAACATTTCAATGAAACTTATTACATAAACTATATATCATTCTAGAATATCTATTTTTAATCATATATTCCAACGAAATATTGTTTTGACTTTTTAAACGTAAAAATTAAATTCCTTTTACAAGAATTTTTTCTTGATTTTAAAACTTCCATGAAGAAGATAAATTGCAAAATCTTGACTCGCATGATTCTGTACTTTTAAAAAATCCATGAGCCGTAAGCTTTAGGGAGAAATATTTTGAAAACAAATAAAGGGAGAAAATAAGACTTTCTGAACTTTAACAAGCAAAACATTGTAATGGAAAAAGTGTTCATCTTCAACTTCAGTTACAAGGATTTAGCATAAGAGTGCACAAGGGTGCTTGAAAGAGAAAAAATCATTATTCCTTCTTTCTTTATTTTATTTCATTTTTTGCATGAAATGGAGAAGATTTTAAAGACACTTTCACGTTAACTTTTTAAACTAACATTTTGTTTAAAATTTTATTTAGCTTAAAATTATAAAAAATATATATATATAACTTTTTCTTTCGATCTTTGAAGGACATTTAACACCTAAAAAAATGTGCATCTGGAAGGTACTGATGAGTGGTAATAGTTTCTTTATTAAAGGATTACACGATTCGAAAGCTATGCCCATTCACACTAATTTTACAATAATATCTTAGACTAGTTTATTATGTGTATCTAATTTTTATCCATCTGGTCATATACAGGGTATGTTAAACGATATGCAAAACGATAAGCTATTATTTTAAATATTGTCCCTAGTCACATACATCCAGTTGTAAAGTTTCATAATAAAGGGTGCAAAATGTAATGACATAAATTGCAACTCCATGGGGGAATCTACTTGAAAAAAAATACGAAAATTATTTTTTTAACGGACCGCGTTGGGCGAAATTCCCAATTAGGAAATTATTCCTTATCCGTTTCTGAATTGAACAAAATACTTCCATCTCCATATCTAAAAACCTCACAGAGATATTAAAATTCAATATTCTCCAAAATTTGTGACTTACACTATTGAACCATGCCTCTAAACGAAGAGCTTTTGACTCATTATGAATTCAAGATAGGAATCATCCACACATTGCCCGTTATTAAATGTCGATTTAAGGCAGTGCATTTAGACATAAAAAAGCAGCGTGCAGATTTAAGGTTAAACCTGCTTTCAAAACATGCTGGTAGTCAGCACTAGTGGTCTCTACATGGGCCGAAATATCTAGGTCAGGTTTCAATCGACATAAGGGAAAAAAAAGATCGTCCCGGCCTGGAAAAATATTGAAATCAAAACCCTGCCCGGCTTGAAAAAATATAATATCCCGACTCAGCCTTTAACTTATATATAGGTTTTAACTTCGAAATGGTTAGAAATTGTTTCTTATGGAGCAGTTCTAAGCAAAAATACTTATTGTAGCATTTCGTTTTTCATATTCATACTTTTTATTCTTTAAGAATCGCCAACGTCTATGATATCTTATTTTATCAATGAATCTGCATTTGTACGTAAATGTGTCACATATACTTCAATATCGTTAATCTATATTTCATGTGTTAAAGACTTTGAAAAATGCTTTATAGTATAACCTTTTAAAGCGGAATCACAAAAGGAAGAAAAAAATACGTTATAGACATTATAATTTGACCGGACTTGAAAAAAAAAAAAAAAAAATCATAGCCCGGCCCGGTATAGCTGAATTCTACAATATTTTTATATCGATCGTATATGAGTTCTAACGAAAAATAATTATTCTAGCTTTTTTAGCTCACAGGCTATCATAGCCTGAGATCTTACGTGCCCGTCCGTTCTGTATGTACGTTCGTACGTGCGTTCGTGCGTAACGCGATAACTCATGATAAAAATATCCGATCCACTTGAAATTTTGTATGTAGGTATATCCTGACAAGGCGCTTCCCTGAATAGTTTTTGGAGTTCATTCGATATGTATAAGATTGGGAACGGGGGGATCATGCCCCTCCCCTTAGTTGATATAGATGGGATGTTCATGCAGAATTAAATTTTCGTTCAAAATTTAGATTAGGATCATTCTGATGAGGCGATTCCGTGATTGTTTTAGGTGTTCATTGAAGAAGTATAAAGAGGGGGAACAGGGGTTCTAATGCCCCCCCCCCTTAATTTATATAAATGGGTTTTTCAAGCAGAATTTTCAGATTTCGTTCAAATCTCTGAATAGTTTTGGAAGTTTAATGGTTAAGTATAAAAGAGGGGGATAACTCCTTTTAAATTATATAAATGCTAAATGGGTTTATATTAAGAATTATCTCATTTGCTCTGAATTTTGGATATAGATTTTTTATATGATAAAGCATGTCTTTGATAGTATAGGAGGTTCAATGATTAAGTATAAAAAAAGAGGAAAGGAGAGAGCTGTTTCCCCTTCTTAATTTTTTTTTCGAACGGAATTAACCCTTGAAAATATAAGGCTTTAATGTACAATTTGTATTTGTAGCCTTTGAGCTCAATGCCATCAGTTTAACTGGGCAGTATTCTTTATTTTCGTATTTATAATTTTTACTTTTACAGAAGCGCAAAAAGCCATGATATATTTTATTTTATTAATGAATATGTATTTATAGGTAACTGTTTCACATTTCCTTTAATATCGTTTTCTCTGCAGAACTTGGAATCTTATGGTAAAGAAAAAAAATGCTTTATAGACAAGTTCTTTTCTTAGGATGTTTAAATGTAACCTATTTTTTTCTCAGATATTATTATATTCATTTTGCATGGTCCTTTTCCATTTAAGACAGGATATCTTCATAGGAAAATTCATTTTCACTGGTTTTACTTTATTTTATTACTTTCCCTTGAAAACTACTATCCTTTAAAAAATAAATTTTAAAGTTTTTATTGTGAAATAACGTCGATTAAAAAACGTGTACATTTTTTGTAAAAATTTTGTAAAAATTTATGAATTTAATATTTAGTTACTTAAAATCTATTTTAACATTTATGAAATTCTTTATACAAGTATAAAAATATCTTGTCTAAAATAAACTGTTTGGCAGTTTATTTATTTATTTTTATCTTTTTACATTTTATTTAATCAGTTTTAATTTAAAAACATTTTTTAATCAAATAATATGAAAAATTTTAAATATCATGAGACATCCTAATGAGTAATAAAATAAATATTTAATTGAAAAGAATTTCTTGAATATTAATTTATTAATGCATTACGTGTGATTTGCATTACAAAAGGCTACCGTTAATTACATTTAATGGCATCTTGCAAAACAGTAAACACAGTATAATAACCAGATGAATATAGTTAAAATATAATAATTCAAGAATTCAAAAATGTGTATTCACAGGACTTATCACATTTTTTTTATTAATGATAACTGACATATTTTACGTAGTTAAATAAAAAAAAATAATGCATTTAATTATTATCTCGTATCGTAATATATTTCTTTGAGGAATATGCAAAAATACTTTTTAAATTTTTACTTTTATCTTGTGTTCTGATATTATTCATTAGGCTTTAAAACAAACTTAATTAAGTTATAAAACATTTAGTTCTGACATTAAAAGTCAGTTATAATTATGCATAGATAATATTTCTTAAAATTTTTTAGACATGGTAATAAACGTAGTTGCATTTTATACTAGTTTTAACAGACATAATATAAATGCGTCGATAAGCAAAATCTTTACATATTAGTCACAGATGAAGAACAAAAGAAATCAGTAATACAGGGTGTTGCAAATATAATGCACAAAAATATATTAAGATTGTCAGATGTTATCGAAAGAGACATTTGAAACACCATCAGAAATAATCTCATCTACAAGCGGAAATATTATTGGAAGTACTTTTGCCTGTATATATCCGGTAATGGAAGAAATTCCCGTTCTTTTTTCTCGTCATAGGACATAAAATTTCCGTAATCTGTAAAAAACACATTTTTAAAAAACATGTCTCTGATTCTTCCATGGATCCACTTGTATTTGAACCTGGTACTGCACTGCACGTTTCAAATCAAGCATCTTAAGATGATAGTTAAATCAGGATAAATTCCGCATTTGTTCCAGACAGAAATAAGCTGACTTCACCAAGCCCTTCATCCCGGTTCTTTCAAATATACGGTTAAGGTGCGAACACACGCAACTACTTTTTGGGGTTAGAAGTCGGCTTATTTTATGTTCGCAGATTGTGTGTTTTATGCATAATGACTTTTTCAGTTCGACTTCAACCCAACTTTAGGACAAGTACCTTTCCCTTAAGTAGAGTTCAGATAGTTATCTCCTAAACCATTATAATTTTCCTGTTTTTTATTGTCAATAAACCGCAGAAGGTGTAAGAAGAAAAGATTTCCTCGAATTCGGTTAAACTTGGGCAAAATACACATGCGATCGGAACCTTACTGCTAATAACCTTGAAACCCCTCCTTGTCAGCTGACAAAAACTATAACCTCAGTGGTAAGGGATCATTTTAGACAATATAGGCAATCCAATTTCTGGAATTTGTTTCTGCTTTTAGAAACATGATATCGAATGTCTTTAACGTTGACTAGTTTTATTTGATTATCATTTAAAAATTCGCACGGTGTATACAGCTATCAAAGAAAATTTCTTTCGCGAATAACTTTTTACAGCATTCACATAGTTTTCTGTAGGTATTTGTAGATTTGGAAAAGGAGTGACAATAAAGTTTTGTATTGATTTTCATTTTATTACTTTAATAAATAACAAATAATTATTTCATTTTCTGGTACAAATAATTATTTCATGTATGAATGATTAAAATTTATAGTTCTTTTAACGTGATTTTTAATCTTATTTTTAAAAAAATATATAGTGATTTTCACTAACGATTGAAGACTTTTATATCGTAAAATATCAGTTAGTATAGTTATTAGTTACAATAGGATTTTAAACAAGAGAGAAAAATCAGATTTATTTCCATATACGAGGAGCTTTGCATATACAATGTTAACATTTTAGGGGGAAGAGAAACTGGTTCGGCAGCTGATATCATTAAATATCTCTAGGGGGAAGAAGATTTGCTTTTTTTTGCGTTATCATTTTTTGACCCATACTTTACTGTGCAAATTTTTCTCTGTATAGAAATAGTCTGCAATTTCTTTATTTATTATTATCATTATTGTATGTTTTATTGAAAATACAAAGCTATTATTGAAGCCACTAATCAAGGGCTCCCTCAAAGTAAATTTTTACTAAATTCTGTAAATTAGTTTTTAAGACAGAGCGCCCATAGTATTTATATCACATATACACAGAGAAACGGACAGACAGACAGAATCACAGACTCACAGACAGACATTTCATGAAGACATGTTTTTTAGAATCTCTGACCCTTAAAACATATAAACAACTCAATAGCCTGAATTCGAAAAGTTTCGCAAGTCCAATATTTTCTTCTTATAAAAATTGAAGTAAGTGATAAAAGGACAATTTAAATATGAATTACAATAGCTCCCCGTAGCTTACGTAATCAAACACCAGATTTTTTTAAGAAAAATAAAGAATAAAAAACAAAAAAGGACATGCGCTTAAGTAATTTTATAAATAAGAAATTCAATTTCTTAATTCCGTTTACCTACATTAAATATAATATAAACAAGAAAGAAAAATCATACATCGAGCTTAGATTATGAAACTTTAGAACACTGCCAGAAATCTTTTACAAAACCTCGCTGTATAATGTGGTAAAAAAGATGTAAGAAATCATTTTAGGAAATACGAGCAGATTTGAAAAGAAATGTCAGGAATTACTGTCCACATCACTAAAATAGTCCAATTCTTTTGTGCTCCCTGTATTTAAATTACACTCTAATTAAAAGAAAAAAAACTTTAAAATTCTTAAAATTTCCCTAAGAAACTGGAATTCCGAGAACTTTTTATCCAGTGGCAACAAAAAAAAATTCATGTAACACATACGTATTTGCATTATGTGCCAAATTAACTGTATAATTACTAAAATTTTTCTAGGAAACTAGATTTCCGACAACTTTTATGTAACGGCACCAGCAAAATTCATGTAATAGATACACGTTTGCACTGTAATTAAAAATATCTGTAAGATTACTAAGATTTTTTTAGGAAACTGAGATGTCTGGAATTTTTTGTGTAAATGCGACCCGGGTAAGTAAATTTAACCGGGATACAGGTAAAATTTTCTTAAGATTACTTTTTTGTAAAGTTACATACCGCTACATACCTATAACATAATGCTTTTAACAGTATGAATGCCTTTTTTGCACTTGTACCGCACGAGGAGGGGGGAGGGAGTGCAGGAAAATTTTTTTACCAAGAAAACAGGTGAGCTACATTGTTTCTCTTTTCATTTCTGATAAACACAGTTATATTTTCAAACATGCTTCGCAAGTGGTTTCTCGAAGAATAAATTTTATATGCTTACACATATGACAGTTGAATGGGAATGTCAATATTTAAGGTATTCCATATTTTGGAATTAAACAAATTTATACTTACAAAATGATTTTAATAACAGCTTTTGTATTTTTGCAAAAATACGTAAAAGGTTAAAAAAGATTGCACACAATCAAAATGTAAAGAATACGTTACGAATAAAGGGAGAAGTTTTTTATATGAAAATAGATTACAGATAAAAAGAGAAAATTTCGCTTGGATAAAAAATTATACCACCTCTCCGTAAAGATTTTTTAGAATATGTGCCAGATCCACCCCCTCTCTCTACTAAAGTGGCAATGTTATATATATCCACAGCACCTAAAAAATACAAATATTCCATTAATTTCAAACGAAAATCTTATTATTTAAAGATAAAAAACCAACGATTACAAATGCACAAATAATGCATGAAATCGTAGCAAACTGCTGTTTTTAATCTACTATCGAGATTCTTCATCAGTGCAAAACTCAGCGAGCTAAAAAAAGCAAAATTAATCCATACTCAGTTTTGCTTTTCCTTTTGCTGCTTTCAGTTTTGCTCAGTTTTGTTTTTTCTAGCTTGCTAAGTTTTGCACTGATGAAGAATCTCGGTAGTAGATTTGAAACAGATGTTTGCTACATTTTCTTGCATTATTTGTATAATTATAATCGTTTGTTTTCTATGTTTAAACATTTTTGCATAAAGACTTTCTTTGCTATTTTAATGAAAAACTTATTGATTTCTTTCATATTTTTTCCTTCTGAATTCAAGTCAATAAAATAAGCAAAAAAAAAGCAAGAAATCCTATTTTCTTTTGTAAATTTCAGTCATTAGATCATTCATTGTTAACAGAAAAAATATATAATGCCTACACAGTTGATTTTCGAGGCGTAAATTACAATTTTTTTATTCGTGGGTGAATCTGGTTGTTTGGAAAATGTAATATGGATCAATAATGGGAAAAAATAAAACAATAAAGAAAAATAAAACATTATCTGACATTCGTTCATGTTTTTTCAAACTGAATTTAAATCAATAAAATGAGAAAACAGAAGCAAGAAATCCCATTTTCTTTTCTAAATTTCAATCATTACATCATTCATTGTTAAAAGAAAAAAATGAAATAATATTCTCTACTCAGTCTGATTTTCGAGGTGTAAATTATAATTGATTTATTCATAGGTGAATCTAATTATTTGAAAAATGTAACATGGATCAATAATGAAAAAAGAAAACAATAAAGAACAATAAAGAATTGATATCTCATGAAAAGGATTTATCACTGTAGTTAAATAATACAATTTTTTGAATAGAAATGTTTTCAGTTTATTTAATGTGCATATAAATTCTGGCAATTCCGTTTCATAATAACATAATAAATAAGAAAATAAGAAAAAAAATGTTTATTAAGAAAACAATTTGGATGAATTTACGGAACTGCAATTGCATGTATATCATGAAAAATATATGCTGCTTTCATTTTTTATTTATTATTTTCAGTTTTATGTGAGAATTATTCATAATAGTATTGTATTGATTTATATTTTACAAAAATAATTTAAAATTGTATTGAGGCAATTTATTAGTTTTAATTAGACCTCATGATATTTAGTTTTGATATTGTTTTTTTTTTAAATATCCTTTTCACATACTTTTAAGCACGTTGAGCGCCATTGTTACTGACACTGAACTTTGCGTTTAGGCTGTGTCAGTCATCGGTGACCGACAGTGTAATTACGATATAATATTTAAAAAACCTTTTTACTTTTAAGCAATTATTAAGTAAATATAATTCTGTAATAAATAAATTTAAATTTTCTTAATGTTTTTCAAAAATTGTAATAAATATGCACTTATTTTTTTTATTTTCTGTTTATTTTATTTTATTTTATTTTATTTCATCTTGCAAAATTTACTTTTAAATGAACACTGAAATGCAGCAAGCTCACCATTTTAGCAATCTTTTAAAAAAATCAACAAAAAATATTGAAAAAGCAAACTATTCCCTAAAGTAAGAAGTTAAGAAAGGAAATATATGCAAATGAAATGTAAGAAAAAATCATTTTGATGCTGAAAATAAAATTATGAAAACTGGAAAATTATATTCTACTGAAGGGTCATTCCATGTCAATTCAACCAATTTTTCCCCCATTTGTAACCCGACCGACAGGGATTTGGATGAAACTTTGTGTACACACTAATTCTATCATAAAATGATTCCATCAGAAATGTTTCCTTCCTAGACCTCATGGTTTGTGAGATATGGGGGGTCCAATTCTTGGGGGTTTCTCAAATCTCACATTTCTTAGTCTGTATTCTGAGATTGCAGTTCCATCTTCAAAAAATTGTGTCTATGGATCTAAAGCATGAATCATCCTAAAAATATCACTGTAAGAAGACAAAAAGATGCAGATTTTAATAAAAAATATTTAAAAAATTTACTTGTAATATTTAGGATAAAAAAAGTCAGCCAAAGTTGAGAATTATTGTTATTTTTCCAAATTTTTGTGACTTCACGAAAAAGGCTGTACACAAAAAGGCAAATTAAATTTCCAATTTCTTTTTGTTTTAAATAAAAGTTTATACTTTGGGCTTTCTATCTATGAAATAAAAATGATGTGTTTCGCATGGCTTATGCAAAAATTTTGGGTACTTTCCAATTAGCTGGATAAGTGCTTTCTTTTTATATATTACATATGCACACAAAAAAGCAAATGAAATTTCCCATTTCTTTTTGTTTTAAATAAAAGTTTACACTTTGGGCTTTCTATCTATGAAATAAAAATGATGTCTTTCCATGGCTTATGCAAAAATTTTGGGTACTTTCCAATTAGCCGGATATATGCTTTATTTTTACATATTACATATGCACACAAAAAAGCAAATGAAATTTCCAATTTCTTTTTGTTTTAAATAAAAGTTTACACTTTGGGCTTTCTATCTGTGAAATAAAAATGATGTCTTTCACATGGCTTATACTAAAATTTTGGGTACTTCCAATTAGCCGGATGCGTGTTTTATTTTTACATATGTACATATGTATAGATCTATATAAATACAGATGTATTATACACGTACATATGTATGTATATATACAGTATATTTATATATATATGTATAACACTGGTGCCCGTCTAACCGAAAAGTACCAAATTTTACCTTGTTTTGAAAATCTGCATTAATAAGGGGAAAAAAAATCTGAATAAGTTTAGCTGTGGTACTTAAATAATTACTGGAGTTTCTATGAGTTGCTGAATTTAATGTTATTTGATACAAAAACAAATTGGAAATTTCATTTGCCTTTTTGTGTTGAGACTTTTTCATAAAGTCACAAAATTTCGGAAAAATAATCATAACTTTCAACTTTGGTTTACTTTTTAGGCCGTATATAAATCTCTATTAACTGCCATAATTGCTTTTTTCACTTGCTTTTTATGCCGCTTAAATGGATCTCCACATTTATATAATTCATATTTCATTAAGAGCGAAATTCTGTGATGCTCACATATATTAATCAAACGGTTTTCACTTAATTTTTGTTTTATAAATGCAATAGTCCTAACTAATAAAAGTTCTTTTTCTGAATCACAGAGATTATCAATGTACTCTATTTCTCTGTTATTTCTATAGCTAGTTTTGTGACATTCTAAATCAATACTGCAAGCCTGAAGACTAGTAGAAGATTTAATATCAGGCTCCATATTAAAACAATAAAGCAAAAAAATATTTATACATATCATAAACTATAAAGTATGTAACAATCAGATTATATTTTTAGTAGCACAGTAAAAGTTAGATCATTCTTCTATGATAAGAAACAACAGAATGACAATAATTTTATTAAATTGATTTCAAAACATCTGCTTTCATACTAACGAACATTACCCTGCCTTTATCAGAAGGTGTTTATACAAGGCAGGTGCAATTAAATCTTTCAGACTATAGAAACAAATTTAAGTTCTGTTAAACATTTGTGTATTTGAACTTGCCAATATAAATATTTAAACTGATTAAAATTAACCAAGGACAGGAAATACAAGGTTTTGAACATTTTTAAAACACAAATAAGAAAGAAAGAATGGAAATGTGAGGAGAAAAAATTATCTATTTTATACTGTATATATATAAAAAAATGTTTTGAGTTTAATTATTGAAAATAAAAGTGAGAGATTCTTTAGATTAGCAAAAAATGCCCATTATTAAATAACTAAATGAAATATATGGACCATTCACTAAATTTAATGGGGAAACATATTACAGTCAGATTTCTTTTTAATCAGAAAAAACAAAGATTTTACTTTGCAAATTAAAAAAAAAAACATGCTCAAATAACATTAAATTCAATAACTCATAGAAATTCCAGTAATTATTTAAGTACCACAGCTAAACTTATTCAGATTTTTTTTCCTCTTAATTGGTGCAGATTCTCAAAACAGGGCAAAATTTGGTACTTTTCGGTTAGACGGGCACCAGTGTTATACATATATATATATCAATATACTGTATATATACATACATATGTACATGTATAATGCATCTGCATTTATATAGATCTATACATATGTACATATGTAAAAATAAGGCACGCATCCGGCTAATTGGAAAGTACCCAAAATTTTTGCATAAGCCATGCGAAAGACATCATTTTTATTTCACAGATATAAAACCCAAAGTGTTCACTTTTATTTAAAACAAAAAGAAATTGGAAATTTCATTTGCCTTTTTGTGTGCATATGTAATAAGTAAAAATAAAACATTCATCCGGCTAAGTGGAAAGTACCCAAAATTTTTGCATAAGCCATGCGAAAGACATCATTTTTATTTCCCAAATAGAAAGCCCAATGTGTAAACTTTTATTAAAAACAAAAAGAAATTGGAAATTTCATTTGCCTTTTTGTTTGCATATGTAATATGAAAAATAAAACATGCATCCGGCTAATTGGAAAGTACCCAAAATTTTTGCATAAGCCATGCGAAACACATCATTTTTATTTCATAGATAGAATGCCCAAAGTATAAACTTTTATTTAAAACAAAAATAAATTGGAAATTTAATTTGCCTTTTTGTGTACAGCCTTTTTGGTGAAGTCACAAAAATTTGGTAAAATAACCATAACTCTCAACTTTGGCTAATTTTTTTTATCCTAAATATTACAAGTAAATTTTTTAAATATTTTTTTATTAAAATCTCCATCTTTTTATATTCTTACAGTGATATTTTTAAGATGATTCACGTTTTAGATCCAGAGAAACAATTTTTTGAAGATGGAACTGCAATCTCAAAATACAGACTCAGAAATGTGCGATTTGAGAAACCCCCAAGAATTGGACCCCCCATATCTCACAAAGTATGAGGTCTAGAAAGGAAAAATTTGTGATGGAATCATTTTATGATAGAATTAGTGTGTACACAAAGTTTCATCAAAATCCCTGTGGGTCGGGTTACAAGGTCTGGTTGAATTGACATGGAATGACCCTGAATGCAAATTAAATGAATAAGTAAGTGAAAAATACTTCATTTCTACGGTAAAATATAATTATTGTATCTTCCAGTATTCACATATAAAAAGAATAATCGATCCTACATAATCCTCTTTTAGAGGTGTAACTGATGGTAGAATCTATAATTGTTAAATGTAATTATCTGACAAATATGTAGTTTGCGATAAAGCATAAAAAATTACATAATAAATATTGTTTGCACAGGGAAAAAGGTTTAACTGAATTTAGAGCTATCTTTCAAAATATTTTCTATATTTAATATATAGAGAATTCCAATCCCTGCTGTTCTTTAATAAGATTTAAAATTAATAATTTATAGTACAAGGGATTAGAATGAAATATTCATTCAGAAAAACAATTGAATAAGTTATATTTATGTCATGATATTGACAGTCTTTGTTTTGTAAGATATTTTTCTAATCTTTTTAAAATAAAAATGACATTATAAATGCGGGGTGCTTCAAAATTATGTATCAGAAATGTAAAGTCAGGTAGAAGTGATTTATGTAAGCATATTTCGCATAGGAATATAGGAAATGCAGTGTTGAGGCACTAGAAGGCCTGAATCGTCATCGGTTAACATGAATTATTATACAAATGCGGAGTTTGCAGACATGCATTTCTTGTATGGGATTGTATGGCAAGAAAGCGGATTGGCTGCTCAAAGTATTTATAGATTGAACTATTCTCGTTGAGGATTTTGCCGGAAAAGCATGTTCATTAAGCTTTGTGTGCATGAAGATTGAAGCCTTGATAAAAGCACTTCGATATACCGCAGATTTCTTTAATTTTAAGAAGCAGTATTATGCACAATAAAGGATAGTCCTTTTACAAACGTTTATTATTTGAGTGGTACTGCCACGGTTGAATATAGCAAATTACTTACACTGAGTTGCCATCCTCAAACTAATGCTATCATCTATATTGTGAGACCAAAATCTTATCGATAACATAAATGATATAGAAAATATGGCAGACTTAATCTCTTTTCTCTCTCGGGTCATATTTACTCTTAAAGTTTTAAAGTTACCTTAATTATCAATAATGTATGGATAAGTGAAGTGGTATCATAAGCAATATTAAAGAATATCAGACGGGTAAATTGCATTGGAGGATGCATTGGTGTAATTATTTATTGGTGAATTGCTAATTTGAATAAATCTATATAGTTTTTAGTGAAATATTGAAATATCTAAATAGTTTTTATTGAAATATTGAAAAAAATTCCTTGTGAGCGGATAAAACTTTCACTATAATCTGTTAGGAATTTATTTCGATAAAAGGCCACGATTGTATTCATATATAAAATTTAACCCTGACAGTACATGCATAAAACATTGGTGTAAAGAAAATGTCAAAATACTTTATAATTAAATAGAAATAAAATATATTTTATTATCATAATTATTATATATATCAGCATTTCTACATAATTTTATTAAATAAAACAAGTAGTATTTAAACTTTTTGTAATTGATCTAATCAAAAAATGTAATTATAAATCCAATTTTTTAAATTGGTTGCAACACCAACTTTTTGGTTATAATTTACTTCATTCATTTTTTTTTGTATTATTCAAAAAATATTTGTAAAAAGAATTTATTTACCAAACAATCTATCTTTTGAAAAAGATTGATATTCAAGTAGTATTTTACTTAACTCACTCAAGTACAGTTATTCGTCATAGAGATTGCCATGGCTGTCATACCATTTGTATGTATTAATGTTTG
Source organism: Maratus speculifer (assembly GCA_964019185.1). Classification (NCBI taxonomy): domain Eukaryota; kingdom Metazoa; phylum Arthropoda; class Arachnida; order Araneae; family Salticidae; genus Maratus; species Maratus speculifer. The sequence goes on from OZ025302.1 coordinate 152,342,754, forward strand.
TTTACATGTATGTTTATGTGCAATAAAGTAAATAACTATATGTGCTCATTTGTATAATATATAATATTTTACAGATAGTAATTATACATCTATAAATTTATATGCAAGTATATCTTGTCTGGTTTCTCTATCTTGTTTCGTTAGTAGGATTTCAAATCTGTATGCGTATTTTTGAAATGGAAATATGAAGCAAAAGCGATTTTGATCCCAATTGCCTTATGTTTTTCTCCAGTGTTTCACATGCTCATCGATTACAAAGGATAAAATACAGAAATGATAAAAATCAGGAACATCATGCAATCTTGCAAAAGAAAAAGAATGATGTTCAGGATGAATATAAATTAATGTTCAAAGTTTACAGGTCTATTAAAAGAATAACAAAAAATAAAAAATAAAAAAAAAGAATATAAGTCCTTTTTGTTTTCAGGAAATGAAAAATAACAATTGAAATTTTAAATTCAACACGGATATGAATGCTCAATGTAAGTCCCCCTAGAAACACAAATGATAACTATGTGGTACGATAACCCGTTGCACACTTTTTCAGCATGACCTGTGTGATTCTTTGAATGGCTGCAGAAATATGCATGGTACTTTAGCTCAGCCCTGTATTTTATCTAGCACCTTTTTTACATTCCTGTATTTTGCTAAAATTTAGTTTAAACAAAAACACTCTTAAAACTATTTAAATCATATTTCTAGAAATTGTCATCCATAGGTGACCATGTAGCTGATTCGTTGCTTGACCCTGTATATCATTTTATCAATATTCTACAAATATTTCTTAGTAAACGGAAAGCAATCCAACGTTAAAATGCATAATTTATTTAAAAAACACTTTAAAGTAAATTATGCTGGTATTCAGTAATCTTTACGAGCTTTTTTTGTAACCCTGTATATCAACTATATCATTTATACACACCATTTAGTATTACATTAACTGGTAGCACTTGACAAACACATGATCTTTAAAAGACTCTGAGAAAATACATGGTGTGAAAAGTGTGGGATGGGTTACTGCACAGCCCTGGTATCGTTCGTTTGTCTGGAAGGGCCACATTGAAAATTTCTAACTGTGTTGAATTCAAGCTTTCAACAGTTTTATTGACTTCCGATGAACAACAAGGTTGCACTTTTTTTTCTTTTTAATAGTACAGTAAACTTGGGACGTTTATTTATAATATCTCTTTACAATAATGTTAGCACTTTCCGCCAGAAACAAAAGAAATTTTGTGTAGTAAAGAGCTGGAATGTTCAAGAGTGGCCTTCTGTTATTACGTAAATGCTAAAACTTCCCTATAAGAAAGGATTTTCGGAAATTAAGATTCAAAGAAAGTTTCTTTCAAATGAAATATTTATTTTAACTTTCTAACACTAAATTTTTCAAATTTTTAAAAAATAGGCTTCAAATGGTAAACTTCTTGCATTCTAATATTTATCAAACTGTAAATTTTACAAAAAAAAAAAAAAAAAATAAAATAAAATAATAGTAATTTGCATAATTAATCAATATGTTTGAAATGTTTGAGAAATTTTACTTTTATTTTATTCCTATAACTTTTTAAATTATTAATACTTATGCCCAGCCGTTTTTTAGATATTAAAATATGTATTACACTAGATTTGGCAAAGATTTTTATTAAATCTAATATTACATTTAATACAATTTTATTACTGACATATCTAGTGTAAAACGATTAAATCTAACATATCTGTATTTATCCTTTTTTTAATCGTTTTTTTTTAAATTATAATATGATTCCATACGAGTATTTATCACATGCATAAAAAAGAAGTGTACAAAAAATTTTAAATCTCTATTTTAAATGCAGAAGAAGCCTTGGTGTTTTTAAATGAAAATGAAAAATATATGAAGATGAAGAAAAAAGACCTTTTAAAATTTTCGTTTTTTGTGGGAAACAAAAAACGACATTTTGTGTGTTAACAAAACTTATGACATCTCGGGATACTCTTGCTATATGGGTGAAAGTGATGCATCGCATTATTCAAAATTCAAAAATTTTTAATTTAGTATTTACAAACAAATATGGATTTATTGATTAATTTAGAGGTAAATTGTCCTTTTAAATGCATGCAAATATTGTTCAAATACGTATGAGGGCCTAACGGTATGAAATTCGATAATCGATCAATATCTATACAAAGATATGCCAACGCAATACTAATATACAGGGTGTATCTAAACTACTAGGCAAAACTTTAAGGGCTGATAGTACACATAAAGACAAATAATATTAAATAGGAAACTAAGGGTACCAAACGTTTTCCGAAGGAGATAGGCGCCATCAAAATTTAGGGTCCAAAATTTGAAATGATTATAAAAACGGAAAAATCGGTCGATTCGTTTGCAGTTTTCCCGAAAATTATTCTTTATGTCAGTATAGTCTTGAAAATAAATTATAAAGATAAATTTCAAAAAATGCCGATAGAGGAAGCTTTGAACTTTAGAGTATCGAACAACTGTTTATTAAACTGTTTTTATATGTGGTTAAGTAGCGTAAACTGAACTGTGTTCAATGGGAGTGGGTAGATTTAAATTTCAAATGATTATAAAAAACAGAATAATTGGTCAATTTATTTGCGGTTTTCACTAAAACTATTTTTTATGTCAGTATTGTCTTGAAAATAAATTATAAACATAAATTTCAAAATATGTTGATAGAGGGCGCTTTAGACTTTGGAGTAAAGTACAACTATTTTTTACCATTATTTTTTGCATCACATTAAATTTTTTTGAAGCTTAGACATAAACTTAAATTTTGTGCTGAAAATCTGAATCGTTGAGGTGGTTAAGTAGCCCAAACTGAACTGTGTTCAATAGGGGTGGGGAGGTTCAAATTTCAAATGGTTATAAAAATGGAAAAATTGGTCGATTCGTTTTCGGTTTTCACTAAAACCATTCTTTATGTCAGTATTTCCTTGAATATAGATTTTAAAGATAAATTTCAAAAAATTCCGTTAGAGGGCGTCTTAAACATTAGAGTAACCAACAACAATTTTTAACTGTTATTTTTTTTATCTAAGTAAATGCTTGCAAAAGCTTAGACTTAAATTTTGAGCTCAAATTCTGAATCGTTTGGAGGGGTTAAGAAGCGCAAACTGAACTGTGTTCAGGAGTTGAAATGTTACCCTGCCCACCCTACTAACACAGTTCAATTTTTCGCTACTTAATTACTCACAATGATTCATATTTTGAGCTCAAAATTATAAAAAAAAGGGAAAATTGGTTGATTCGTTTGCGGTTTTTACGAAAACAATTCTTTATGTCAGTATTTATCTTGAAAATAAATTATAAATAAAATTTTCAAAAGATGCCGATAGAGGGCGCTTTAGGCTTTGGAGTAACGCACAACTATTTTTTACCGTTATTTTTTGCATCTCATTAAATGTTTTTAGAAGCTTAGACATGAACTTAAATTTTGAGGTGAAAATCTGAAACGTTGAGTGTGGTTAAGTAGCGCAAACTGAACTGTGTTCAAAGGGGTTGGGGAGGCTGAAATTTCAAATGATTATAAAAAACGGAAAAATTGGTCGATTCGTTTGCGGTTTTCTCTAAAACAATTCTTTATGTCAGTATTTCCTTTAAAATAAATTTTAAAGATAAATTTTAAAAAGTTTCGTTAGAGGGCGCCTTAAACTTTATAGTAACTAACAACTATTTTTAACCTTTATTTAATTTATTTTAATCTAAATAAATGTTTTTAAAACTTTGACTTAAATTTTGAGCTCAAAATCTGAATCGTTGTGAGTAATTAAGTAGCGAAAAATTGAACTGTGTTAGTAGGGTGGGCAGGGTAACATTTCAACTCCTGAACACAGTTCAGTTTGCGCTTCTTAACCTCTCCCAACGATTCAAATTTCGATTTCAAAATTTAAGTCTAAGCTTTTGAAAGCATTTAATTAGATACAAAAAATAACAGTTAAAAATTGTTTTTGGTTACTCTAAAGTTTATTGCACCCACTAACGGAATTTTTTGAAATTTATCTTTAAAATTTATTTTCAATGAAATACTGATATAAAAAATGGTTTTAGAAAAAACCGCAAACGTATCGACCAATTTTTCGGTTTTGTATAATCATTTGAAATTTGATCCTTCCCACCCCCATTGAACACAGTTCAGTTAGCGCTACTTAACCACTCTCAACGATTCAGATTTTCAGCGCAAAATTTAAGTTTATGTCTAAGCTTCAAAAAAAAATTTAATGAGATACAAAAAATAACAATAAAAATAGTTGTATTTACTCCAAAGTCTAAAGCGCCCTTTATCGACATTTTTTTAATTTATGTTTATAATTTATTTTCAAGACAGTACTGACATAAAGAATAGTTTTAATGAAAATCGCAAATCAATTGACCAATTATTCCGTTTTTTATAATCATTTGAAATTTAAACCTACCCACTCCCATCGAACACAGTTCAGTTTGCACTACGTATTCACAGATTTTGAGCTCAAAATTTAAGCTTATGTCTAAATTTCTAAAAAAAATTAATGAGATGCAAAAAATAACATTAATAAATAGTCGTTCGTACTCCATAGTCTAAATCGCCCTCTATCGGCATTTTTTGAAATTTATCTTTATAATTTATTTTCAAGACAATACTGACATAAAGAATACTTTTCGTGAAAACCGCAAACGAATCGACCAATTTTTCCGCTTTTTATAATCATTTCAAATTTTGGACCCTAAACTTTGATGGCGCGTATCTCCTTCGGAAGACGTTTGGGACCCTTAGTTTCCCATTTAATATTATTTGTCTTTATGTGCACTATCACATCTTAAAGTTTTGCCCAGTAATTTAGATACACCCTGTATAGTATTTGAAAACCAAGCAAACCAAAATGTTGTATCAGAAAAGGAAAAACATTTTGTCCTCACATTTTGAGATAACAGGAAATTGATGTACATCTGTCAAAGATTTTATACAATGTTTCTGTTTTGTTCGAGAATTTATCTTTCTACTTTAAAATGTTTGACACATCCGGTTTTTTAGTTTGTTGGAAAATAATAAAGATAAATTGGCTTTAAATGAGACATTTCTTGTGTAGTTCAGCATTTTCTCTTAAAATTTTGATTTTTATATTCACATCAATTAGTTATGATGGTTAGTAAAATAAAGTATAACATTTAAGAATTATGTGTTAAAGAAAATGTGTACTTTTAAAAAACTACTTTTTGTTTTTAATTAATAAAGGAGCCTTTTAAAAATGCTTTCGTTATTATCACAATTTGAAAATTCGTTTAAACCGATGATAAAAAGAACAAATTACAGCTGGAAATGTTACCTTTTAATTGTTTTAAGTAAATGATACTATTTATATATTTTTTAATATCATCAACATAACATTAAAAAAAACCGTTGCGTAAAAATTACAAACATGTGTATAAAAAATGAAAAAAGTGTATATTTAATAAATGACATTGTAAAGTTTAACAATTAGTCAGCAAAATTTTGAAGAAGTAAAATTTAATAAATTTTAACTACACAATTTTATTAAATTTTTAAATATATAAGGGGCAATATCTTATCTATCGCTGTCCTTTAATTTACCAACAATTGGTCGTAGACGTATTATATCAATTCCAAAACGTTTCAAATCACTTAAATATTCATGATGTGGCACTATTTAATATATATATATAGTAGTAATATATATATATATATAATGCAGATGTATAGATTTGTTGGATGAAAATTTACTTTTAGAGCGAAAAAAATTGGTTATAAAAATTTTTGATAAACGAAATACTTTTAGTTTCCGAACTTTAAAGTTAATGCATTTCGATTCATAAGTTCACATTTCAGTAAAAAGAAATATCTTCAGAAATGGTTTGATTCGTACCGATAGGCTGAGTTCAAGGATAGTAGATGCGTTAGATGATGTTGAGGAGTGGTACAGAGTGGGTTCTCAACAAGGTTACCTTCGGAATTTTATGAAAAGTATTCTGAACGATTTTGTTAAGAGTAGTTGTCGTCTAAATGAACTAAAATCTTTATTGAATGAAATTGACAGGCTCAAAAAGTTGCATGATTCATATTGCTAGTCATTTGAGGGGTATCGCTGGTCAATGCTTTAGTTTTTGTTTGGTTTGCTTTTAGTTAATTTCATTTTTGGTTTTGACGGGCATGGTGATGTTGCATGATTGAAATCTGATTAAACCCAGCAGTGCATGTCATTAGCCATGCCGCCCGTCTCCTTGTTTGTTTTTCTGTTATGTTTCATGGTTAAGTTATTTATGAGTTGTTATTTTGTTGGATCAGTTTATATTTTATGCATTAGTTTATAGTTCACGTATAGATTTTTCAATTTTGTTTAACGGTTTATCTGTTTGTGAGTTATTGGTTTTAAGATTATTTTTAAAATTTTTGCATTTTTTTAGTAAATTAATTGTGGTATGTAATTTGAATTAATATATCAGTTTAAATTAAATACAGTAGTAATATATATATATATATATTACGAAATCTAATTTTTTAAGATCCTTGAGTCCCTACATTTATATTTAGTAAAAGTTTACTCATATCATTTCAAATATAACACAAAAAGTTGAATTCTGTAAGAAAATAATTTAAAAAGTTATTAAATTTCAAAATAAAATATATAAAAAGATATAAGACGAAATACTGAGAAATTCGTCTGGGAACACTCGTGTTTCATTCAACACAATGTTTTCACAATAAATGTGTTCAATTGTGTTGTCTTCAATTGTTTTCACAATAAATTTCTTCTTTATGAGCGAAAATTATTTTTTTATTTTAAACGTATAAATATTCAATTCGTGTATACCAAATGTAATTTTAACAATGCACCAGAAAACAACAACAAAACAAAGCTTTATTATCTTTGCAATATAAAATTTAGGCGTGTAACAAGTAATCTGGCGAACACTCTAAGTTAAAAATAATCTTTCTCAATATTTCTTTAAAAATGTACATAAAACAGCGTTACATTACCATAATATTAATAGTTATATGATTTAAGGAAAACACTTTGAAATAATATATGCAAACCATATTTTTTGTGTAAATTTTAAAACATGTAATTATTTATCATCATGTTAAATATTATGATGTAATTAGTGTATTTTAAAAGCAATTAAATTTAATCTTATGATAATAATCACTTATTTGTCTGCAAAGTGCTATTTTTTTTTTATTTTTTCTATTTGATCAAGTTATCAGAATAATACCGAAAATAAAATACCGTTGAAATTGTATATTTTAAAAATATGGAATATATTTCATAGTTTAATATAATAACGTTCAAAATTGAAAACTTATTTTATTTACATGTAATGGAACGTTTTTAAATATTGAACAGCTGCAAATATTACAAAACATTTATTTTGAGAAGTGTTTTTGATAATTCAGTAGCCTAAAACACATTTTTGACACATTTAAAATATGAATGTTTTCTAAAAAACTATTTATTCCTTTTTTAAAAAAATAACAGTACCCGTAAGACATGGTGACGTCACTGCAACGTCGTTGTGAAGTCACATTGTGACTTTGTGACCAACGATTGTCGATGTGACGTCACGTAACGTCGATGTGAAGTCACAGTGACTAAAATGTGAAGTCGTTATGGCCGTTTTAGGGCTTTTTTGTGACGTCACATTGTGACCACTTTGTGACGTCACAATATGATCAATTTGTGAAAAGTGTGTCATTTGTGACTACTTTGATATTAACATTGTGACGAACTGTGAAAATTTTTTTAGAAAGTCACATCTTAGTCACAATGTGACGTCACTGAGTGGTGGCATTTTCGTCACAGATGTGATGTGACCAAAATGACTCACAGTGACGTCATTGTGACGTCACTGTGAACATGCATGCTATGAGGGTAAATGATTTATGAATATGATGAAGTTCTTATGCAAAACTTTGCATTTTAATGTACAACTTACCCTTTGCTTTACAGTTTTTGACAAACATTGTTCATTATTTCGTAAAAAAATGTCTGCAAATAGCATGATAAGATCTAAAGAAGTTTTCTTGCATATTAAAGTTGATCTATATAATAATTTATCAAACAGGGATAGTGCATATAATGATTTAGATATTGTAGCAATTAAATATTTAGCACAAAGTTACTGTATATTATATATTATTAATATTATTTCTACAATATAAATATCTGAATAATAAAATATTTTTATGCAATTTTGTATGTAATATTTATTTTGTATGCAAGTAATTAAAAGTACATTTTTTTTACAGAAAAATTGTTTGAAGAAAAAATTAATCGATGATTTCTTCGTGAAATAGCAGATATAAAAAATATTGGAGTAAAAAGCAAGCTGAAGTTTGCTTTTGCAAATATCAGTTCTCATTTATATAAATAACTATGTTAATTGCAAGGTTAGAAGCATGTTTATGTGTGTTACAATGCAATTCTAAAATATCATTACCTTCCAACCCATAAGAAATTCAAAAATTGGGTAATTTTTTTTTCTTTCACATTGATTTTGCAGAAAATCATGCGTACCAATTCAGTGGAGAATTGCGAATTTGTCAGTTGTGGTGCATCAAGAACTCATACATCTTTTCATATAAATAGGTAGCCCATACAGGTGATTCAAAATTAGAGGAACAGATTTCTAAGAGGATGGGATACACCTAGACGAGATTTATATTTCCTAAATTATTCAATGAAACTTGCCTCATAAAGATACATTACTAATTCACATCAGGATCAAAAAATAAGGAGCTATGCTATGCTACGCTATATGCTTGACCTATCATAAAATAGTGTCAAACCCGTTACAAAATGTCAGTTTTTTAATGATATTTTAACATTACTATCATTTTTTCTCCATTCCACTTAATTTTTTATTCAATTAAGAAACAGATATGCAATTTTCTTAAAATTCAGAAATTTATATAAATATATATTGTATTTATTAGAAAAAGTTCTTGTAAAAATTTCTATATGATCAAAATCTTATGTTTGTCTTTCACTTAAATTTAATTTAAGTATTATAGATAAATATCATGTTTTGAAATTTAGGGACATACGTCACTTTAAAGAAATTTGATTTTAGAAAATTTATTAAGTTTGAAACTAAGTATTTTCAATAATTTTGTATCGTAACAGACTTCACAACTTGCCTTACAAGTTGATATTAAAATACCTTTTACATATTAAATTATAGGCAAAAGTGCACGACCAATTCTTTTTCATGTACCTTAAACATTTATCATAACACCTGTCTCGATTTTTAAAAAAAATTGTCAAGTTTGGAAAAAAGAAAAAAAAATCATAAATTTAAGCGAATGGTGAAAATGTCCCATTTACTACGTAGGATGCCGGAACTATAGCCAAAGATATAACAGAGAACAAAAAAAACCAACCAATCCAACGAGTGGGTAGCAAAAGCAAACTTAAAAAAAAAAAAAAAAATTCTACATATAGACTTCACATTGACTTATGCGGACTTATGTTACGTAATCAATCGCTCCTGTTTTTTTTTTTTTTTCTTTTTTTTTTTTTTTTTTTTTTTTTTTGCGCAGGACGACAAAAGGTATATAAATGGTACGGTCAAAGAAAGTATGTTAAAACTAGTGTTAAATAATATAAAGAGTTAAATCTTTTTTAACACACCTTTAAAAACCTAAATTCGCTGCGTCATTTGTTATAATAACGTAGAATTGTGATTGAAAAAATAAGACGGAACGGGGAGGAGGGGGTTGACACAATTTACATCTGTCCCGGGTGTCACCCATCCTAGTTACACCATGCTATAAACTACTGTTTTTGCATCATTGGTCTAGGAATACTAATGTTTAATGCTTGGCGTACGTAATATATGATTCGTTATGATCTACATAAAAATTATTATTATTATTATTAATTGAAATATAGAATTTATTTTTAAGTCTTTAAAATTGTAGTCTTTGAAAATATCATTTTCCAAATATTCGCTGTAATTTGTTAAAATACAATTTTGTTATTTTATTTATTTTTTATTTTATTTTATTGTAAAGTGGCAGCAAAAAATTGTAAACAGATAAAATTAATTGTTAAATGCGTTACATAAAGCGTTATTCAAATTCGGAGGTTGAAAATCGAAGCAAATGTAACATATTTATTATTCAGAAGTAATTGCTGTTAGTATTATTTTTAATATGTTTAGCGTTTAAAAACAATTTATGGAATCTGGCTGAATTTACATTTCTAAAATTAAAATGCGCCAAAATATAAAATAATGTTTTTGCTTAATAAAAATAAAAATATAATATTAAAAAAGTATTATTATTTTCAAACATTTATCTTATGAAATAATGTTTCGCAAATCCAAACAAAGTATGGCTTTTGCTAGTTTTAGTGTCGGTGAAATTAATTATGCCCGACATGTTCTATTTGCTAAATATTATTTGATATGGTAGATTTCCATCATTGTATATTTTTATCGCAATTTTTGGCTTCCGTTATTTTTTAAGTAAGCGAGACTTAGTATGATCGCCGTAAGAAAATTTCCAATAATTACAAGAAGTATTATAAATTGTAGATTTATTTTACTCTGGGATAAGAAAATCCCTGTCGGCTTGGCCTATAGACGGAGGTAGATTTCGAAGGGTACTCATTTCAACAATAAAAAAGAAAATAGGATTAGAGATAAATCCAGTTTAACAACTTTATTTGGCTGCTTTTGAAAATTTTTAAGTTCAATTTTCTGTAAGAACTAGTTTTATCAGAATCCTCTTAAAAGAAATTCGGCTCAAATGCCCATTTCGACAGCATATTTTGAATATATCCTGACTTTTTTTTAAAAAATCGGTCAATACTGTACATTATATAGTTACTAAATAAGAAAAAACTGTCAACTAAATACGTTTAAAAGCAAAATCGAATTTAAAAATGAGTCATAAATTAAGCAATTTTTTTTATGTGAATATATCAACAATTCTTGAATCATGATCGCTTAGGAAATTTTGTGCAAAGTGCCCACTTTGACAGCTTTTAAAAAATATATTTTGCCTTTATCAAAACATTGACCAAAGCGGCACATTATACAGTTCCTAAATAAGAGAACCTGCCAATTGGATGCATTTGAGAGCAAAAATAGATTTCAAAATGAGCCAGGAAAAAAGCAATTTATTTTTTGAATACCTCAATTTTCTATCACGATCACTTCGGGAAATTCTGTTCAAAATACTCATTTTGGCAGCCTTTTTTGAAATAAATTCTGCCTTTATCAAGGAACTGGCGAATACATCACATTATATAGTTTCTAAATTTGAGAACCTGCCATTTGGATGAGTTTAAAATCAAAAAATGATTTTAAAATGAGTCAGAATATAAGCAGTTTGGATTTGAGGTTTTTTTTCAACTCCTATTATTGTTTAATTTATTTTTGCTATAAAAATTAGTTTTACGAAAAACTTTTTAGTATAAAAGTTGTAGATATTATTGAGAAAATGTAAAATAAATTTAATTGTATTTGATAGTTTAGAATCGACGAAGTTATGGATTTTTTTCATTTTTCACCACCCACCCCCCCCTCCCACCCCCACACTTTTTGTTTTTGTTTTTTTATTTTTTTAACCGGTAAGAGTTATTCCTATCAAAAACTTGTAAATACAAAGGTTTTAGATAATTTTAAGAACATTTATAGAAAATTTAGTTGGATATGATATCTTGAGAATTAACAAAGTTACAATTTTTTTCTTCCGAAAATCTTACTTTTTTTTTTGCCTCTTCAACCCATTTTTCTTTTTATCAAAAATCTGTCATACATAAACTTTTGGCCCACTATTTAGAAGTAATATAAACTTTAAACTGATTCGATATCTATTTTGATTAAGACGTTATGGGTTTTTTCTGTTTTCACAAAAACGCCCCCTATTTCGATCCCCTTTGACCGATTTCGCCCATCAATGAAATTAGACGAGATTTTATGCCCTTTGATTTTATGTACCAGTTTGGTGGAGTTTGGTGCAGAATTGTAGAAATTATCGTGTCCATAAAATGCTGATAAATATATATTTATATACATATTAACTTTTTTATTGATGGTAGTTTTGAGGTCTAGGGATCATGATCGGAGTAGATCTGCAAAAATTTTTCAGAAATTCCTACACTGGTGCTAATGCAATATGTAGTATTTTATACGAAATCTATCTAAAAGAAGAATAGGGTTCCTTCAAATCACTATATCCAATAATGTTAATTGTTATTGATCATCCGAGTTGCTTATCAATTTCTCTATGAAGTAGGCCTATGTTTTGACTTACTATATCAAAAAAAAAAAAAAAAAAAAAAAAAAAAAAAAAAAAAAGGAGATCTATTTCTATATTGTTTTTCTTCAGTAATTTTATTGTTACATTACAAAGACTTACACTCTATAACTTCTTCTACTCTAAGGCCAAAAAAAAAAAAAAAAAAAAAAATACAAATAATACCTTAGCATTGTGTTTGCTGTACAATGAAAAGTATCAAAACATAGAAAACTGGGTGCCGGAAAGACATGAATCTTCCGGCAGACATGAATCATTAGATTATTTTATTACTACCCTTCCATAAAATAAAAAAAAAATCTTGTACTCGATGACATACACTGTTAAAAATTATGTGCTACTTTGAACCGACATTTGGTGCTTAGTACCTGCCACCATAAGATGGTGAAATCTTGTTCCAAGATTTGGAACTTCGGTTGAACCATAGTACCATTTTTTCAAATAATATGGAGTAAACTCGTTCCAAGATTTGGAGCTTCGATTGAACCATCCTATGGTGGCAGCTGGTAATAGCTGCGAGCACCAAATCTTGGTTCAAAGTAGCACGAAATTTTTAACAGTGTACGGTTTTGTGTCGGTTCTTGGACTGTTAAGAAAAGTGTTCAATCGGTTAAGTGTTAAACAAAATTACAGAAATTTGAAAGTATTTAAGACTGATAAATTAATGTAAACATTAACATGTAACTTAAAAGTTCTCTTTTAAGTAAAATATTTTGATGAAACATTTTTATTCCAAATAATTTTTTCTTGGATATTTTAGTGAAATATTATTTTGACATTTTAACCCTCTGACTGCCCAGCCAAAGGGTAATATTGTAATGTTGTTTTCTCTGTAATTTATTAAAAATATAAAAAAAAGATGTTTTTTCCAACCTGATGCAAAATACGTTATTACTATCGGTGTATAATCTTTGATAGCATCAATCCTAACTTAATTTTTCAGAACTGGGTTTTATTTGTGGAATTATACTAATTGAAATATTGCTTATGTTGCAGTGAAACCTGCAGCTTAGTGTGTGAAAAAATCAGCCGGCAGCAGTCAGGAGGTAAAGCACTCAAATTAAACGACTTTTATTATAAATTTATCTTGCTTTTCCAACTCCAATGAAGAGGATATATTGCAAAAACTTTCATAATACTACTCTAAAAAAAAAGAACCGGAAGCATTAGCGAAAAATATTTTAATAATAAACAAAGAAAAGGGAACTATCCGAACTTTTACAAGCAAAACATTGTAATAGAAAAAGTATTTATCTTCATCTTGAGTTACAAGCGTTGAGTTTAAGTATGCACATCCTAAAAAAGTAAAAACATTATTTTTTGGATAAAATGAGGAATATTTTAAAATAATTTGTTTTCTAAATATTTTCTAAACATTGTAATCTTCAACATTTTGTTCAAAATTTTGTTTAGCTTAAAGTTATCCAGAGAAGTAGAAATTTTTCGTTCAATACTTGACAGACATAGAAGTATATAATAAAGTCTGCAACTATGAGATTTTCATGAGGAAGACTTTTTAGTTTATTTAGGTATTAATAATTATCTTTTGCATAGACTTTGGTTACACATTTATTCAGTTTTGAATGATAATAACCAATTTAGTATGGACTAACATGCATACTTATTTACTGTTTTTAAGTGTTTTGTTATTTTTTTAGGTGCGTTCGTAATTATGTAAATACGTAGCCCCTATAGTTGTCGTTCAGTCCGCCCGTCTGTCCGTCTGTCTGCCGGTCTGTCTGTCTGTCCGCATATAACAATGCAAAAACTACCCAACCGAATCTTGTGAAATTTAAAATATATAATTATTGCATAATTTTGTCGAGTCATTTCAAATTTTATGAGAATCAGGTGGGTAGATCAATTACAGGGACGATCAAAAGTATTCCGTTACATTACGGTCAATGGGGAAAAATGTTGCAAATGCATTTTAATTGTTTGAAATTTAAATTACACACTTATTACATAATTTTGTCAAGTCATTTAAATTGTTTTGAAAATAGGTTGCATAGATCAAATACAGGGACAATCAAAAGTACTCCGTTACATTACAGTCAATGGAAAAAAAAGTTTTAAATGCATTTTAATAATATTACACTTCTTCGAACATAATAATATTGATATGCATCATAAAGTACATATTATATTATAGATTTTCCATAAAAACTTTTGTTATTCATTCGCAAGGCCACACAAAAGTATTCCATTACATAATGAGTATAGAGAGAACTTTGTTTGTCGCGCACTTTAATTGTAATTAACTATTTGCGATTTTATGAGATTGATATATGAGTGTGATATTTTTAAAACTTCATTATCATACGAACGCACCTCATTTGCTGCACTTCACGTGCAATTTCCAACTTGTTTAATATTAAGAGTGTCGATGCAATATATATTTCGTATTATAAACGACGGATTTGCATATGCGTTTTATCGTCGCATCTATCTTAACAGTCAACCGGGAAACGAAAATATAAAAATATTCTATAATTGTCTAGAAACACGTCTTTTATTAAATAGAAATATTTCAATAGTACGTCAAGAAAGATATTTTTTCGTTAGATTTAAAACAACTTTTTTGCACAACAAATGATTCTACAAATTTAGCGAAAGTTCAACTTCTATATGAAATCCTTATTTATGCATATATATATATATATATATATATATATATATATATATTGCTTTTGTATATTTATGTATTAGCTTTTATTAGAAAAACATAATGAACATAGTCACTTACCTTATTTTATTATACATTTATGTAATTATTTATTTAATTCTCATAACTGTATTACGTGTAAACGGAGTATTTTTCATTAATTTATCAAACCAAAATTCATATATTGTAACATCATCTTTCAATTTCATTTAAATCATCAAATGCACTACATACAGTCACAATTTTTGTTTTTCAGATATATTTTACATATATAGTTTTTCAATAAAAAGTAATATAAAATTCCATTCAAAATAACATGCCATCTCCAAATTAGAATTGTGGTCAAAGTTTTAATGTAAACTAAGTAGCTATTACTAAATAAATAAACAACGTTAAAGAGCACAAATATTATAAAATAAAAGATGTTAAAAGCATACATGTTTCGGGACTTCTAAAGTCCCATCATCAGTGCTAAAAAGTGTAAAACGTAAAAGAAAGACACATCGTAAAATAAAATAAAATAAACCGTGCGCTCGCCGCTAAGGCGAACTGACTAAGAAGCATCGCAAAGCAACAGTAAAAATAAGCTGGCACGCGCACCCAGAGGAAACCAATCATATGTCACATTTCACTGGACGAGTCCAAATCAAAGAGAACAGGAGGGGGAGGGGGAGTGAAATTACAGGAATGGAAACCACACATTAGAAAATCTTACAGTACTGGGCATGTCATTAACTAAATTACTAGAGTTTTTCCATATATGATAAGCTTCCTAAAAGTCTAAATCATAAACAGATGAACAATATTGTATTATTGAGGCTTCGGAAAATTTAAAGTTATGACCAGCAATGGTTGGCGATAGCAGAACGTTTTATTTCACAATTTTTAACGATAGCACTGTGCTCTCCCACACGTTTTTTCAAGGTACGCTTCGTCTGACCGATATACATTTTATCGCATTCGCAAGAAATCTTATAAATACCCCAATGTGAAAAATCATCTATTCAATCTTTGAGATTAGAGAATTTAATTTTATTCAAAGGAGTAAAGGTTATTTTAAAATCAAATTTTGACAAAATTTTGGAAATTTGATGACTGATTTTTGGAAAATATGGTAGAATAATTAAATTAACATTGCGGTCTGAGTTGAAGTTCGAAGGAGTACGTTTTCTTAATTTATTATGAATGGAATCAACGATTTTGATTGGGAAACCCCGATCAATGGCAATGGATTTGATCTGGTTTAATTCTGCTTTAAGTAAACTATCAGAGGAGCAAATATTTAAGGCCCGGTGTACATAAGTGTTAAAGGCAGCTGATTTCTGATTAGGGGAGTGAAATGAAAGGCGATGGGGGGGGAAAAGATACAGCGATTGGTTTACGATGGACAGTTGTGTGAAAAAGGTTATTTTCGCGGGAAACCAAAACATCCAGGAAAGGTAATTGATTGTTATTCTCAAATTCGTAGGTAAATTGAATATGGTCATCTATTGAGTTCATAACTGTAAGAATATTAGTAAGATCAAATTAATACTAATTAGTAAGATTAGTAGATATCAGAGTCCAGCAACGCAAAACAGTCTTCTACGTAACGGATATAAAGTGGATAAGTAAATTTTTTGAAAAATTTTAATTTGAAATAATGCATGTAAAAGTCGCTAAGGATAGGACTGAGGGGGGAGCTCATGGATAAACCATCAGTCAATCGATAAAAGTTACCATTGAAAATAAATGTGTTTTGCGAGAGACAAATGCTAGTAAGGTGAATTAGTTCATCAATTTCGAAGTTTGTGTAATGAAATTCCCGCAAACGCGATTCAAGACACTTTAGAGCACCTTGAACTGGAACGTTGGTAAACAAGGATTTAACATAAAAAAAAACCATTTTAGAGTTTTGTGCGCTATTGAAATTACGAAGTTTATTGACAAACTCATAAGAGTTCCTGCAAGTATGAATATTGTTAGAGAGTAGAGGGGAGAAAATAGAGGTAAGATATTTTGCTAATTTATAGGAAGCGGTACCGATGTTAGAAACAATCGGTCTGAATGGAATGCCTTGTTTGTGTACTTTTGGGAGAGTATAAAATCTTGCACAATGTGAGACAGAAGGAATGATAGAAAATTTGGTATTGTTGGAAATAAGGGGGGAGTTTTCTATAGTAGATTTAATAGCTTTCAGTTCTTTTTGAGAAGGATCAGAATTAATATTTTTGTAAGGGCCTTCATTTATTAGTTCCTGGGTTTTGATAAGGTAGTCAGATTTATTCATAACCACAATTTGTCCGCCTTTATCGGCTTTACTAAAAACTATGTCTGCATTGGATTTCAGATTTCTTATACAACGGGATGCAGCTTTACTGACGTTAGACTTAGGGAGGTTATTATTGAAGTTCACATTATTGGCAATAAGATGTCTGATTGAATCCTTTTGAGATGGGTTTAAAGTACTAAATTTGAACGCTCTTTCGATAGGAGCAATAATATTGGCAAATGATGGTTTACTAGCAAGTGCAAAATTATTATTTAATTTAAGGTAATGGATATCGTTATCAGTAAGTTCAGCATTTGAACGATTGACAACAGCATTCTCATTAACCAACGGTAATGTGTTGGGAATTGTGTCGTTATGTTTACTCGAAAGTGAGTTAAATTTGGTTTTCAAAGTAGCAATATGGTTATTAGATTTGTTCAGTGCACTGACCCAGGACCGATTATCGATAGATACAAAATTGTGGTGGGAGTTAGACAGAAAAAGATGCAAATCATATAGTTCATGTTCAATCAAGGCAATTTTACGACGAGTCTCCTGTATAACAGATCTTAAAAGCGCGAGTTTAGTGCGGAAAATAATTTTTCCGACTTTGTTTGAAGTGTGCAAATTACAATGTACAGAACAATGTTCATGAACTATATGATTTGCATCTTTTTCTGTCTAACTCACACCTCAATTTTGTGTCTGTCGATATCCGGTCCTGAGTCAGTGCACTGAACAAATCTAATAAAGATATTGCTACTTTGAAAACCAAATTTAACTCACTCTCGAGTAAACATAACGACACAATAACCTTTACTCCTTTGAATAAAATTAAATTCTCTAATCTCAAAGATCCAATAGATGATTTTTCACATTGGGGTATTTATAAGATTTCTTGCGAATGCGATAAAATGTATATCGGTCAGACGAAGCGTACCTTCAAAAAACGTGTGGGAGAGCACAGTGCTATCGTTAAAAATTGTGAAATAAAACGTTCTGCTATCGCCAGCCATTGCTGGTCCAATAGTCATAACTTTAAATTTTCCGAATCGTCAATAATACAATATTGTCCATCTGTTTATGATTTAGACTTTTGGGAAGCTTATCATATATGGAAAAACTCTAGTAATTTAGTTAATGACATGTCCAGTACTCCAAGATTTTCTGATGTCTGGTTTCCATTCCTGTAATTTCACTTCCCCTCCCCCCTCCTGTTCTCTTTGATTTGGACTCGTCCAGTGAAATGTGACATATGATTGGTCTCGTCTGGGTGCGCGTGCCAGCTTATTTTTACTGTTGCTTTGCGACGTTTCTTAGTCAGTTCGCCTTAGCGGCGAGCTCAGTTGCACGGTTTTTTTATTTTATTTTACAATGTGACTTTCTTTTACGTTTTACACTTTTTAGCACTGATGATGGGACTTTAGAAGTCCCGAAACATGTATGCTTTTAACATCTTTTATTTTATAATATTTGTGCTCTTTAACGTTGTTTATTTATTTAGTTATATATAAGCACAAAGTACAATCCTCCCCCCCCCCTTCTTAAGTTTCTATTGTTTACATTAAAAGTATTAAACATATATCTACCATATATATGTAATATTTGAGTTGTAGTTTTCATGAATATTGTGAATAAAATGTAAACTTCTTTCTCTAAAAGACAACACTTAGAATGAAAATTCCTTTAAGAACACTCGTTGATTAAGCGGTCGTATGGCAACGAGTCGTAAAGCAACAATTAAATAACTTTTGCAAATTACTTTCTTAAATCAAACAGAAGCGTCGAATATTTTTAATCATATTTATTCAATGTCTATATCACAGAAAAATAATTCCGCTCACCGTGTAATATGCAGCCATTATAAGTAAAATATGTTACTACCATAGAACTTCAGCAGATAAATTCCTTTCACCAGCTAACAGGATTTTATTAACACATATCGCTCCCTATAGCCAATGTCAGGAAGTTTTATCAGACTATGCGCTTGAATACAAAATTTTATCGATAAGTTCTAAGTTTCCAATCAATTATTTAGAAATAGTGATTTTAACCAATGCAACATTTTACCCCGCGAAAAAGAAAAAGAGTTTTCTCAATTCACTCGGAAGTTTATATGATGCAATCCTTCTTCTAGCGTCAATTAGAAAAGAGTTTTGAGTAATCGAATGATTTTTTTAGAACATAAATACAAAGATATTATGCAACAGATAAAAGAATAAAAATTTAAGTAATGGAATTTTAGGAAAAGAATTCCTTTGATAGATTAATGATTTTTGGAATAAAATAACATTTAAAAAACGTTGATTGGAGGTATGGCATTAAAATAAATATGTTAAGATATTAGGAAAAGAAAGTGGAAAAGTTAAACATTAAAAGAATTTTGAAGAAATTTAGAATTAAAGCGATTTTTTTATTACATATATATAATAGCCTTATGAAAGGAGCTTATGAAACAATTGCATAGAAACATTTTTATGTTTACCTCCTTCTTATTATTTGTCCCAAAATATGAAAGATTGAAGATGAAATTTACACCAATTCTTTCCTCATGTAATACATCAATGCTTTATGTCCTAAAAAAATATTTGATTTTAACAGGGAAATTTTTCCGATTATCAAGTTTCCGAATGCATGGGCTTTAAAATGCACCAAGTATCAATGCTAGATGCGAGAACTTCAAAAGAGGTTCCCTTGTTAGTTTCCAGTTTTCCAATTGATAATTTAGTTTTCTCTTTTTACATTTTTATATTCAAATAAAGGGTACTTTGTTAGTCGATGTTTTGGTTCGAAAGAAAAAAAAAAGAATTCAAGCACATCGATGTTTGATCGAGTTTTACATTTCAGTTTCACCATTCACCCAATTTAAAATAGCGGAAAGCCATTTATTGAAAAAAAATATTTTCCTTTGTTAGTTTTCATTTTTCCAATTGATAATCCAGTTTTCTCTTTTTAGATCTTGTATTCAACTGAATAGCATTTTGTTAGTTGATGTTTTGGTTAGACAGAAAAATAAAAAATTAAAACATATCGATATTTGGTTGAATTTTATATTTCAGTTTTGTTATTCACTTTATTTAAAGCAGCGCAAAATCATTTATTGAAAAAAATGTATTTCATACAATAGTATATGAAATTTAAGAGCCATATTACAAACATATGTCATTTTGTACATTAATTCTTAAGGATCTCAGCAGTGTTACGCCATTTTACAGTTTTTTAGTAAATTTTAGTACCTTAACATGTATATAACTTTAAAATAAAATTTTGATGAAGATGCAAGATAAAAGCTTGCAATCCAAAAGCCGACCGCACAAAATCCTAAGTCTTCGAACTCAAAAAAAATTCCTTTAGTTTATGGAAAAGTAGTAATATAGGAATCTAATGATCCATGTCCGCCGGAAGCGAAGTGGTGCATAAGCCTAAAATTAATACCACTAGTGGTGTATCCGTAAGCTTAGAATTATGTTTTCCTGCACCCAGTTTTCCATGTTTTCTTACTTTTGATTGTACTGCAAATACAATGCTAAGCCTAAGAGTCAATCACTAGTAGTGTTAATTTTTGGCTTGTGTACCACTTCGTTTTCGGCAGACATGGATCATTAGATTCCACTAATACTACTATTCCACAAAATTTATTCTTGTTATTTTCTTGTACTCGATGACTTAGAGTTTTGTGCGGTCGGTACTTGGACATTTGTTCTTAAATTTCATGTATTTAAAAAATTGCAAGATGGCTAGTTATTTATTTAGAGGGTTCCAAACTCTTAGACATTTGTCGAGTAGAAAATGGGTATGGTAGATTATATGCAAGATTAAAGTATAAATTTTGCAACAAGAATGCTTTTAACTAATAATAACACATTGCTCAGTGGTGCACAAAACAGGAATTTTAATATACATTAGTACATATTAAAATAAAATAAAATTTTCAACGTTTCGCGCCGTCTTATGCGGGCGTCTTCAGGAAAATATGAAATGGAAGGACTACGTTTGCATCTTGTTCGAGAGATATTTCTACTAAATTAAAAATTAAATGAATTAAAATTTAAAAATGTTGCCAATTACACGTGAGTAAAAATTAAAATATTGCAAGGAAATAAAAATTTTAAGGTTTTATGATGTTATGCCATATTTTTGGTATATTGTAGGATAAATTATCATTACATGGTTTATTTTCACATGCTATGATTTCGATGGATTCTATTATTTTACCTTGAACTGGGTTATTGCATGGAACTATGATTTTGGCTTCCTCAAAATTAATATGGCAACCCTTGTTCGCCAAATAGAAGCGAGCAAGGGCAGTATTCTGTTTATATTGTTCTATATCTCTACGATGTTCTTTAATTCTAGTTAAAAGTTTCCGCGTTGTCATGCCGATGTAGACTTTTTTAAGATTCTTAGATAAAGTGATAGGGATTTCATAAATACCAGATTTTTGATCTATTGGAATTTTGTCGATTTTATCTGTAACGAGATCAATGAGATAAGGAGGAGGAATGGCGACAAGTTTTATGTTATATTTTTGTGCGATCTTTTTTACTTTTTCAAATGTGAAAGGGATATAATGAAATTTTCTGTAAACTATAAGTTTATTCTGTCGTTGGCCAGATGTAGGAGGAGTATTGTACTGTTGAACTATTTTATTTATAAATTTTGCTGGAAAACCATGGTCAAAAGCTATTTTCTGTATAAAATCAATTTCTTTATTTAATGTGTCATCTGAACAAATCATAAAAGCTCTTTTAATAAATGACCTGAAAGCAGATATTTTGTATTCGAAAGGCATGTTGGCTGAAAATGGGATAACTGTATTTTCTTTTATTCGTTTTCTATAAACTGAAAATTTTAAACTTGAATTGCATCTATTAATTTGAACATCTAAAAATGAAAGGGTGGCGTTTTCTTCGACTTCAAGGGTGAAATTAATACTATTGCTTAATTTATTGACATCTTGTAGAAAAACATATAAATCAGCTAAACTGTGGTTCCATAAGATGAAAACATCATCAACATAACGGAACCAACATTCAAGTTTTAAATTAAACGTATTAAAAATTTTTTGTTCTAGTGGTCTTAATGCGAATTCAGCAAACAAACCGGATACTGGTGACCCCATCGGCGCACCAAGCAGCTGTCGGTAAATATTCTTATTAAAAATGAAAATGTTACTGAAAACTATTAGGTTTAGGCCAGATTTAAGGGAGGTTTTGATATCGTGAGATATATTTGAATTTTTATCTATTATCAAATTAATGTATTCTATGACTTCGTGCATATTGATGGAAGGATATAATGAAACTACGTCTAAACTAGCCATAATGGTGTTTGTATTAACTGGAATGACTTTAACTTTATCGATAAAATCTCTTGTAGATAAAATTGCAAATTCTGAAACAGGAAGTATCGATTTCAAGAAGATCACGAAAGCCTTTTCTAAAAAGTATGTGGGTGCAACACAGCGGGAAACCCAAAATACCAAAAATATGGCATAACATCATAAAACCTTAAAATTTTTATTTCCTTGCAATATTTTAATTTTTACTCACGTGTAATTGGCAACATTTTTAAATTTTAATTCATTTAATTTTTAATTTAGTAGAAATATCTCTCGAACAAGATGCAAACGTAGTCCTTCCATTTCATATTTTCCTGAAGACGCCCGCAGAAGACGGCGCGAAACGTTGAAAATTTTATTTTATTTTAATATGTACTAATGTATATTAAAATTCCTGCTTTGTGCACCACTGAGCAATGTGTTATTATTAGTTAAAGTTTATGGTGCAACTGTCCTATATATATTTAAGAATGATTTTTTTTGTTTAATTATACTTCTATTTATAATGCTTCTGATTCTACTAATCACCCTGCAGAACAACAAAAAATAAATTTAGGTTTCATGTACAGGGACTAACATGGCACATATGTTTCGAAAATTTAATGAAAAAATATTCATTGCATTTGGAGATATCCTGCGCATTATGTTAAAAAAAAACGTCCTTTTTACCTTAATGACTTCAAAGTTTCGGAAATTCGGAGCAATTATCGCGCGGGTATAATTCTAAAAGCCATATCTGTTTTAATGGGGATTTCAAAAAAAAAATAATTGTACCAAAAAGTTAAAAAAGATACGATATTAACATCTCAAGAAATAAAAGTTTCGAAAATTTTGTAGCCTTAAAAGTTTTAAGATCCCATTAAAAAAAATCAATGTATTATTTAAACTATCATTCATTGTTTTCTTTTGGGATATCCTGTATGTGAAGGAAAAAAATTCTCATTTAAAAGTTTTACTAGCACACTGCAGAAATTTCACACTAAACAATGCATTAACATTGAAATATTATATTTCTATAAATTTATTTAAAGCAATTTACATATTCCTTATTAAAGATTTCCTTTTAATCCTACTTGCGGTAACGTATTTTTTTACAACATTAATAAGCAACAGCACGGTCAGCATTATTAAATAAATGGCGAAAAAAATCTATTCTAAAAATAATTTGATTTAATTTTAGTAAAATCTTTCTTTCAAAAACGAACAATACTTCATTGTATATATTTTCTGCTTTATCTCTAATATATTTTCCAAGTAATTACGCTCGGCAATGCATGATTCCACTGTAATTTACAGTTCTAAAAGAGGATTATGTATTCGTATTTCTATTTAACAATGAGTGATGTAATGTCTGGATTTACTAACAGAAAATGAGGTTTCTTGTTTTTTAAATTTTATTGATTTATATATACTGCATATAAGAGGATACAAGTTACTTATAAATCTAAGATAAAGAATTTGTTTTTCATTCTTCGTATTATTTTATGTTACATTTACTTATATGCACTTTCGTTATTAAATAAATTATATATTTTTAAATTTTATTCAGTTTATATCGACATATGAGGACGCGACTTTCAAAATTACCTTTATCCAGAATGTCGAATATCGGAAATTGTCTAACACCTTCTAACTTTGTTCATTGGTTTTCATTATAATCCAAGATTTTGCAATGTCAGAAATAAGAGACAAAATTCGTTTTGGGGGAGGTTGTAGTGTATTTCTAAATAGATATACGAATAAAATAGACAGATAGAAAAAACGCAATTTTTTAAATTATGGGTAGGGTGAGTTTGGAAAATCACGTCCTCATATAAATGTATGTGAGGGAGTGTCCCTTTGTAATAAAGGCACTCTGGTGTTTAGAGTGACATCATGACGTCAAGGTTCTAACATGTGTGGCGCAAAAGCGACATCTGTCCTTTAGGCAGCTTTAATTTTGAGGAGTGTGTGTGGCGCCCTCGAATCTACAGTTAACTGCGGTTATGAGTTTTATGCAAATTTCTTGCTCCGTTTTCAGTTTTAAATGTATAAAGGCTGCGAGTTGGACTAGGTGTAGGTGTTGTGTGGCAAGAGGAGCCAGCAAAGTGTTGTGTTGCGTGGCGTGGTGAGCCGCAATAGCCTAAGAGTCTTTAAGCTAAGAGTTGCCTAAGAGTTGAAGGTAGAAGAGTGTCAGCGATCAAGTCGGTTAAGAGTTAATTAGCACTGTGAGTGTTTGAGAATAAAAGATTTTATGGAGCCACGGGTTGTTTTCTTACAGGTTGAATTAAGATTAGACCGCGACCTGGAAAGAAGAGCCGGGGGTTAGTGCTCTGAGCCGAACTTAGTCATAAATGTGAGTATGAGTTAATGCTTAATATCATAGTATTGTGTTTAGTTGTCAGAAATATTGAACCTTGGATCCACTCCCCATTTCCCAAATACAGTAAATAAAAGTGTTGAATTTTAACTTTATTTAGACTATGTTCTCATTGGACAGACGCGTCACCGGCGACAACCAACGGCACGTCACATGTATAACAAGAACGAAAATGCATGCGTCAAGCATAGAATTTGTAACACATTCCAATACATTCAGAAAGTAGTACAAAAAGGAATTCTTTATTAATATGAAATATGATGTATAGATATTATGATGTTATTGGTTACACGAAATAAAAATAGTTTTAAAAGGATTATTTCTTTTGCCTTTGCATGTTTTCAGCTTTCTTGGCGCTGAGGGAGGGATATGGGGACTGTTCAATGCGGAAATATTTCTATATTTATATTGAATTACAACATCATATTTGTACAATTTATAATTCTACAAATTACTAAGCAAATAATTAAAAATAAAAGATTTGAGTGGGATTATAAAAATTGCACAAAATCCCTGTAAATTCAAATTTAAACAATCATTCTAAATCCTTAAATCCTTCTAAAATCCTTCAAATATTTATTAAAGGATTATGTAAATATTTTAATTTAGTTTAAAAATTTTGCATAAAATGGTTTAGAATGTAAATTTTTCATGAATTCATAATGCGGTAGATAAAGGGTTAAAGACTTTCAGATTTTTATACGAGGGCTAGGACAGCATCTGTTCACATGCTAAGATGGGCGGTTGCTGTCCGAGCCCTTGTATAAAGGATATCACGACCATTGATAGTGATTTGCGAACTAAATTTTGGCATGTGTCTAGTTAACATATACAAATCTATATATCATATATAGTGCTGCTCCAAGAATTCGGATAATTTTCTCATTGTGGATGGGAACAGCTGATTTCCTATTTTCAAATGTGTTATAGGTTTCCGTATGGCTGAATCAGTCGTTATAGTCAAAATCAGCGGTTCCCAATCTATGGGTCGCGACCCACTGTAGGCCGCGGCAGCTATTTTGGTGGGTCACGGAACAATCAAGGCTTGTCATCAAAATATATCTTTTATTTCATCTTTTATTTAGATATGGCGATTTCTTACAGGAAATAATATTTCAAGGGAAAATCCTTAATTTCTTTTCTAGATTAATATACGAGCAGAATATCCAGAAATATTTAAAT
This sequence comes from Maratus speculifer, assembly GCA_964019185.1. NCBI lineage: Eukaryota > Metazoa > Arthropoda > Arachnida > Araneae > Salticidae > Maratus > Maratus speculifer. Next base: position 152,368,818 of record OZ025302.1, read on the forward strand.
GAGCTTTGAGGTCCTTGAACACTTCATGCTTATGAGAACATGCTTTTTCTAGTTTGCTGTTTTTGAAAGAGAAGTACTGAGACAAACTGCGTGTTAATATCATTTTCCCACATTGGTAAACACCAGTACAAGAAATCTCATTGATCATAAAGTTATATTTTCATAGTAATTACACGCATTTTTTACTGTCTTTGTAGTTTGTGCATTGTTTTAATTACTATTCGCTTACATACATTGAGATTACCAATTCTTGTTTTGGTGGATAATGTATCTTCAGTACGAAAATTTGCGTTTTTCGTAGGATAAGATAGCCGACAAAAATTGCTATACTGCTATACAACTGTATCTTGGGTGAGTTGCAAAATTTTTCTTTGCAAAAAAGTGGGTCGCAAATTTTTTTTCACTGAAAAGTGGGTCGTGCACCAAAAAAGTTTGGGAACCACTGGTCTAACTTGTTGCACAGTGCAGGTTTATTAGATTATTCTAAATGTGTTGGAAAGTTTTTTATAATGCTTGACATATGATTTTTTGTTCTTGTTAATTTTCACACTTATGATGGAGCTTCAGAAGCTTTTAAACAGCTGAATGTAACTTTTGTATACATATGTTTGTGTTTTTTATCGATTAGTTTATAATAAGGTAATATTAAGAAACTGCTGATGATACTATTAATAATTTCTTCTGAAATCTACTCCTAATACAAAATTAATTGCTGAAACTTAAATCAGTAATAATTACGGCTATATGTACATGTATTTTTTCGAAATTATAAATTGCAATCAAAACAATGATAGTTGTTTTTCATTATAGTAAAACAACTCGGTAAAATATAAATCATAAAATATCAATAAAAAAATTGGTATTATTCACTATAAATATACCACTAAAAATATTTTCCAAACATTAAAGAAAGATTTCATTAAAGACAATACATAAACAGCCTAAAAGATTAAAGATTGGATTTAATTAATTAATAATTAATTAAAATGTTAAGCAAATAAAAAAATATATAATATACTTAAAAAAATACTTAAAATAAAAAAGTAAAATAAACTTTCTGTTGGGTAGAATTAATAGGATTAAGGATAATGCAACATCAATGTATTTTAAAAACATTAAAACTAGTTTAAAATCCAAAATGAATGTAAACACGCTTTATTTTCTTTTAGAAAAATAAATAAATACAAAGATATATTTATCCACCATAAAGATGATTACCCTAAAGTTAATTTAAATAAACTGTGAGGAGGATTATTTAGATGTATTTATTATACTTGCATTAAATTAACTCATTTTTTATTAACATTAATGTAAATAAAAACTTTTTTTATCACAAGCCATTGCCTTGTTTAGATAAAGAAGGAAAAAAGGTTTGGAATGGTTATATTTTAATAGACAGTAAAATTTAAATAGTATTCAATCATTTAAAAAATATTCATTGAAAACTTTATATTTTACAAATAAATTTGGAATACCTCTAGTTAATAACATACATTCTTTATTGATTCTCTATTACATCTTGTTATACACTGTAGAACTAAATAAATAAATAAAAAAAAAAATATGTAAACTTACTAAACTTTTTTCTGGAAAACTGCGATTCCAAAACTTTTCATGTATTTGTAACAACTTCTAAAAATCTATCTGTAAAAATTCTTGTAACCAATTCTCTCTCATGAATTTTTGCTGTTACCGTTACATACAAAATTCTAGGAATTCCAGTTTCCTGGAAAAAGTTCAGTTACTTTGTAATTTTTTGTTCTCACAGTACAAATACAATATGTAAAATTTATATCTATAATGTATCAGACAATAGATTAAGAAATTTATGATTTAGTTATGAGGTTAATTTTATACAGATTTTTTACTTTATGTATACTTATTTGTAGAAATTTAAACATCAATATTATTAGAAAACGCATTGTAAAAATAAATAAATAAATAAGCAAAATCGCTAAAATTACTAAACTTCTAGGAAACAGGGATTCCTAGAGCTTTTTATGTAATAGTGACAGCAAAAAATTATGTAACAGACCTGTTCAGTAACTTTACTGCTTTTTTTTATTTTATTCTTTATTTTTATTTTTTTACAGTGTGTGTTTCGAAGAAAATTTTATTTTATTGTTGCAATCTGATTCGTTTCTTTTGTGTGCCAATCATTTAGTGATATCACAATTAATTAGTTGAAATAAAGTTAGTTTTTTCCCTTCTAATTTGTTTATTATTTTTAAGATATCTGTTCAATAAAAGTATTATGTTTATGATATATTTTTATAATGACATTTAAAAATAAAATATTTATGTTTTCATTTTTTAAACACATTTTAATATTATTTCCGAAATATTCGTTCCTTGACAGCTGAAAATGTAATATGAAAGCAATGTTAGAAAAAATACGTTAAATACAGAATATCTGTCGATTTTTTTATTTTAGTTTATTTTATAGATTTTGTAAGTATTAATCCGTTTCTGTTGAATGTCAAAACATTTTGAAGTTTAATTGAACTGCTGTATATATACTTATACATAAATAATGTTATTACAGTTACTTCTTAATTTCAAAATTTTACGAAACGTTAATAAACATATTTTTCAAAGAATATATTATTATTGAATATCGTTTCTTTAACAAAATAACAAGTGTAATAATCTTTTGAATAATAGTTAAAAATAATATTTAATTATTTTTTTTTCTTTAATACGTACCTACTTTACCAGTTTCTTAACCATTTATGTGTAAAACATTTCTTAAAAAAAAAAAAAAAAAAAAATAAGATTTAACCAAAAGCTGTACATATATGAGACATCCTCACATAATTTTGACTTTGAAATCCCTGAATAATAATTTCTATTTTAGTACATATTCTTTGGGGGTTTATATCTCTCATGTTGCAAAACATAATTGCATGACTTTATAACAATATTAACGAGATATATAATTTTTCGACGATGTTGGGAGTACAGATATACCACGAAAATTCTTAAGCGTTCCATGTGCTGATTTTTAAAATTGGATATTTTTTCAAAATACAGTCGGCTCTCGTTAATTCGAACTCGTCGGGACCACAAGAAATGTTCGAATTATCCGAAGTTCGAATTATGGAAAGTATGAAATGAGAACATACTTAATATGGTACTATTACAAAGTAATTAATGTTATAGTGTTGTTTTAATTTATTATATCTGTTATCATCAGAATATGACTTAATATGAAATTAGAATGTATAAATACATAAACTAATTAAAAGATTAGAAACAAGCACGATGGAAGAAAAATTTGGAGCGTCACTGATGGACAGACGGAGAATTTAGAAAGTCGATATCAAATGTATGGATTATATGTATACTCTTTCGGAAATTTTTTTACAAAAACCAAAGAAAGAAAGTTATTAAAATGATCTGAAATCAGTGAAAAAGAAAGGAAAATGAAAAATTGGAATTCTCGTTAGTTCGAATTAAACGATGTCAAGAGAAAATTAGTTCGAATTAATGAAAAATTTAACGTTATTCTGCCATTTAAAATTTCGGGACTACATGTTGAGTTCGAATTAAGCGAAGATTCGAATTAACCGATTTCGAATTAACGAGAGTCGACTGTATATGTTTCATGTTTATATGCGTAAGCCGATTCTAGAATTGTTCAAAATATGTTTTTAAGTAATTATACAGTTAAAATTTTGTTTAATTAGCTCTGTACAAGTTTGCATTAATATATTTAATTAGTAACATATTAGTAATATATTTAATTAGTACAATCCATCTTAAGAATAATTAGAAACCAAAAAGTTATTTTTAGTTGCTAATTAATTTTTGTAATGCTGTGCGCAAGTAGTCCTGCTAATAGTCTTGTTGACAGTTGTCTGACGGTTTAAACTGCTTATAAATATTATTCATGCATTTAATATTTTTTTTATATTTATATAAGAAATCAAAAAAATACTGTTATCTATTAATAACGATAAAAATTGAGTCTTAAAATAATATGCAAATATTAAATATTGAAAATCATCTATGTTTTTTTTTATTTCAAATATAAACGTAGAACGTATATTTTTGACAACTAAAAAAAAAATTAAACTATGTATTAAATATAATGTAAAAAAAGATCAATGCTCTGAAATCCCTTTAATTCTAAAACATCAAACGAAAGAAAATCATATTATTTTTTAAAAACCCATTCATTACATTTAATTCACTGCTAAAATATAATAACTAAATGAAAGACTTAATTTATTTCTCTTAGAAGATGTAAAGTACAATCACAACATTGATGGCTAAATGTAATAGCTTGAGAAAAAAAAAAAACACTAAGGATCAATGAGGAAGAAGGTAAGAACATGAAAGAATTCTTCCATTGAATTGAATTTAAATATATTATGTGTAAATACAGAAGTCCAATGAGACTCTATCTTATTGATATAGCACTTTGAATAATTTTTTTTCTTAGAATACCTTTGCTCTTGATAGAACATTTTAGAAAGCCTTAAATAAGAAAGGTTAAAGTATTTCAATATATGAAGCTTCATAAAAGGTTTCACTAAATAATGTTTTTGTATAATACTGAAATATTAAATATACAGGGTTTCATAAATGTAGACAAAAAATGATGTTGTAGATATTTATATGTTTTTAATTCTACCCATATAATACTGTAAATAAAGTTATCGTGCGAATTGAATATTTCCAACTGAGTGGAAAATGCCCGGATCAAGAAGTACCACCAGTGACTGAGAGGTTCTTCTCTTAAAACTGGTAGACAGGGTTGGGTTCGAAAACAATCGCGACCTTCGTCCTAATCGTTAAAAGTTTTCCGTGGTTTTCTTCGCACCTTGTGTTTTCTGCGTTTACTGGTTAGATTCCTTTAGAAAGTCCCCCACGGAGGGCACCCTTCCCTTATTTAGGGTCTATATCTCTCATATTGAAAATTGTCCGGCAAAATTACAACAAACCCAGGCTGGGAATCGAACACAGTTCCTTGGCATACAAAGCCTTATGATTGTAAGCCAAGGATCTGGGTTCGATTCCCGAAATGGGTAATTTTTCGCTCAGTTGGAAATATTCAATTCTTATGATAAATTTACCAATCAGTTCCGTTGTGTTAAAATAATACTGTAAATAAATTGAACCAAAAACAGAATACAGCATGACAAAAATTTAATTTTTATTAAATTCAATGGTTAAATTGGTGTAACTTTATGTTGGTAAATAAATATTAAAGGAATGAGTGATAATCGCATACAAACAACGATAAAATATAAATTGTTATGACACATAACAAAATATTATCACAGCAATAAAGCATAAAAACACATAAAAGTATCCGTGACTTTTTCTAAGTTGGAAAGTCGTAGAATATAAATGTCAAGTAATATAGTCTATCAAGTAGAATATAAATGTGCTTTCATATAAACTTTTTTTTAGAAATTGTGTCATAAATTACTTATTTCTGCTAATTTAAAAAATAATTTTTAAGAATGAATATTTTTAGTATTTGAACACCTATCGTAACAATAAACATATGTATAATGCAGCATAAAATAAATTAAACAAAAACATAATTTGCAGAACAAATTAAAAAAACAAAATTTATTTCCTGCACTATTTAAGCCCGAGAAGGGACAGATATTAAGATATTTGATTTATTTATTTCATAATTTAGTATTAAATTTTTGTATCAAATAATTTAAATTATGTGAACATTAAAAAAATAAAAATGAAATTCAAACAATATGGTACTTAAAAACCCTAAATCTTAGATTCCGCTCAAACGAAATCGAAATAAATCTTAGACTTTTTTCCAAACTTAACTTGCAAATATTTGTTTTGCAGATTTTGTATAATGTTCACGGTAGGTATAGATAAAAAGAATAGACACATCTAAAAAGCAAATGTTTAGAAAAAGTCTAAGATTTATTTCAATTTCGTTTGAACGGTATCTAAGATTTAAGGTTTTTAAGTACCATATTGTTTGAATTTCATTTTTATTTTTTTAATTAACTGAGGGTACCATCATCAGGACTTCATTTATGCTGTATCGTATCACAATTACTCATGTAGTTTACCCAGGGCCATAGCTAGAAGTGAACTATGGGGGGGGGGGGTGCGCTCACGAGAACGTCTGAGGGGCTCATATTTCTCTCTCTCTTCCTCTAACGCAAAAAATATATTAGTGAATATTCACATTGTAAGTTCGATATTTCTTATTAAATTGTTGTAATAGTTCCATTTTATGCTAAAAAAGAATATGGTGATGAAAAATTTGAGTGTATAACTAGTTCAAGATTAAACATAATGTTGGCTTCATATGTGCAAGCAGGATGAGCGAGTGTTGAAGCACTTTAGTTACAATTTAGCAATTCTGCAAAACTGTGAAAGGGCTTCAAAATTAAATTAGATTTTTGAAAAAAATTTTATTTGATGAAATACAAACTATTGCGTTCTCCCCTACGTAGGAATTTCTGATTTATTCTTCTAGATCTATACCGATCATGATATCTAGACTCCAAAACCACCCTCAATTTAAAAACTCTATTTGTCTCCCTCCGCGGTATCTACATAGATTTTCATTTCTCCATTGGGTTTTGCACAGATTTTCATTAATTCATTTCCAAATCGTCTCCCTCATTTCCAAATCGTTAACTTTTTTTTTACATCTAGAACTGAATTCTGTACATGCTTCCTGTCTTGATACCAAATATTTCAAAATCTCTGTTTCATTTTCAATATGACATCATAAATGTACGATTTTTAATTCTAAAAATCAATTTCACTTTTTACGGTACTACTAAGTTATCCCGTCGACCAAAAAATTATCGCCAAATTCTAAGATTAAATGCCAACAATGGATGACCATGAATGTCACGTTCATTCACATTAAATACGATAAAGGTGTTTAAAACGTAATGGCGTGATTTTATTTCGACTTTATCTGTATTTTTATTAATATTCTAATAATTATTTGTTTTTTTTCGTTATTTAAAATAAAAATTATGTCAATAAGTATAATTTGGCTGTTAGTTTGGCGATCGGTATAATTTGGCGAAATTGGTCAACGGGATAACAGAGTAGTACCCTTTTAACGATGGAATCACGCAAAAATCAGATGACACTTTTTTCTTTGGCGAATTCTTTTCTTATGAATCATGAAGTCATATTCGGCAGAAAAATCTCTTCTGCATGAAACTAATATTTATACTTAACAATCAGCATTAATACATTGCGTCAGAAGTATAGTTCTAGACATTCATCCTAGACAATATAATATTCCTCCAACAATACCTCAAGACATAGTATCAATAAAATGTATTTATTTTTTTATTTTTTGTATTACGTCATATTTATTTATTTTCTGTATTTCTTCACTTAGAAGCTTCTTGATAATTTATCAATGTTTGAATTGAAATTCTGCCCAAAATTGAAATTTAACTTCAACAGAACTTCAAACTGCCATCTCTCACGGCAGGGTTCAGCGTAGAAAAGTTGGGGATAGATGTCATATATGAAACACATTGGCGCAATTAGAACAAAATGGATATTATATGCCTCACATGCTAACCTGGCTATATTTACTAATAAATTGCATATTTCCTATTACTCTTTAAAAAAAATTATGTAGATCGTTTTGCTCTATATTTATTAATAAACTTTTTTTTATTTATCACTATTTCCCTTTTTAAATATTAGAAAATAATTCAAAAATATATATGTGATATGTATTTGAAAACAAAATTTTCGCCAAATTGGCGTCAGAAAAAAATTGCGCCAACATGGTAAGTATTAGACATCTGTGCATAAAGGTGATGCATTATGAATATTCCAAATGTGCTTAAATTTTATTAACTCATAGTGATAGTGAATCAAAAGAGTTTTATAAAAATATTAACTTAAAGTATAAAAAACAGCTATTTTTCAACAGAAATTCTTTGTGATATTTTAAAAATTAAATCGTGTAGTGTTTTATCATATTAAAATCATCAAAATAATGAATTTAATGCAAGTTAATTCGGTACTTGGTTATCCCGTCAACCAATTTCGCCAAATTATATAAGTCGCCAAACGAATAGCCAAATTATACATATTCGCATTTTTTATAACAAAAGTACAAATAAATGGATAACACACTATAGTAAAAAGTGAAAATAAAATCATTTTTTGGCAACTCTAAATACGTATAGGTATTTAATGTCATTGAATGTGACATTCACGATCATCCATTACTGGCATTTAATCTTATAGTTTGGCGATAGTTTTTTGGTCGACGGGATAATCAAGTAGTACCGTTGATTTAAAATTGATTTTATCCAATGATTAATTATTTGTAAAATTACAAATTTAGGCACGATTTAAAAAAATCACCAAATCGGGAATTAAAAAAATATATTTGTAAACATTATTGTTTATACTTGTTTACGTTGCATTTGAATATTTAGGTTGATAGAATTGGCGAAGTTATTGCAGTGCCGAAAAGTCTTACACCAAGTAGTTGACAATTCTGTGGTTTAACCTTAAAAAATTGCTATGTTTGAAGATCAAATTCTGCAGATTTACTAGTTTCATTACATACCAAGGATGAAATACTATTTTTCCCAAATACTATTTTTTTTTTTTTTTTTTTTTTTGAAAACTTTTATTCACCTAAATTTATTTTGATTTTCTTCGAACATATAAGGCGAAGAAATTTTTTAAAATGTGGCATAAGTACGAAATATCGGCGCAAATGTCATATACGCAATGGGTTTGGTGCAATTTTTTTCTGATGCCAATGTGTCAAAAAACTCGCTTTCAAATACCAGTTACATATATATACATTTAAGTTATTTTCTATTATTTTGTAGAGATAAGAGGTAGAAAAAAGTTTAATTTACTTATTTTCTATATTTCTTTAGTTAGAAGCTTCTTGATCAATATGTTTGAAAATGTCCTTTTATTTTAAAAATCATGCTTCATATTGTGTTCTGTTGACGATTCTTGTATTTGTACCAAATGTTTGCAAATCTCCGTTTCATTTCTAATATGACGTCGTAAATATACCATTTTTAATTCTTACAAAAAAAATCAATTTTATTTTTTATTTATCACGTAAAAATGATTAATTGCTACAGGAAATATGTCCATTGACCTCTGTATATAAATATATATATATTTTTTTGATTGGAGGGAATTATTTTTTAAACAATTAGATCCTTTGAAGAAAATTTATGGAAGCGCGTACAAAATGTGGGAAAATGTCTAATAAATAACTCGTTCAATGTTAAATTCCGTATTAAAATAACATTACGGAGTCGCACTGGAAATAAATAAAACATAGCACTGCTGTTCTATGCTTTAATATAGTATAAGAGAAATACAGTATTAATAATTTATGTAAAAATTGAAGAGAAAGAGGCATAATTATCTACTAAAACTTGTGTCACAGATTTCCTATCAATATGATTTAGCAAAATACAGTACTGTAAATTTTAGTGCTTATGCCACAAACATTCTACAACATTTTTGCAATGAATTATGAATCTATATTTTATAAAAATGTGTTTTTTTAAATTGATTAGTAAAGAAAATGTCAATAAACATTTTGTTGAACGTTTAGGTGTTTTATACACAATTCTCTTACACTGCAAAAAAATTGCTTTACTTTACACCAAAATATTGTAAAAAAACACCACAAATAAGTTGGTGTAAAAACCGTTAGTAACCAACTGGTGTGAAGAAACACCACTTTTGATGGCAACTTAGTTGCCACCATTTTCGTATAAAGTCACACTACCACGTATTTAGTAGATTTTAACAGCAAAATAAAAAAAAATTACATTATAAATTTAATATAGTCATAATTTAAAATAAACAGTTTCATGCAAAGAGGCTGCTAAACTTTCTTTTATTTGGAAGATTTTTTTTATAATGTACATTTAAAACATATTCATATTTGGTAAACAACGAGATTTCTTTTAAATTTATACTTTCACAGCAAAATAAAAAAAAATAATTTAAAGATTACATTTTAAATTTAACACAGCCGTAGTTTAAAATAAAATGTTTCTCGCAAAGAGGCTGCGAAACTTCCTTTTAATTTTGACAATTTATTATAACATGCATTTTAAACATATTACTAAGTTGGTAAACAACGAAATTTCCTATATTTACATGCTTAAAAGTATCTTTTTCATAAGTTAATAATGCGTCCAATAAGCCAAAAAACATATAATAATGATTTTTTTTATTTTGTTGGAGATCGTGTAAACGCCATGATCACACATTTTAAAATATTTTTGCAGCAAAAATTATAATTACTCATAACTATCATAATAAGTTTAATTTGAAAGTTCTATTTTCCTGAAGAAAATAACAAACATAAGCTACATATAATATTAAACTGCCTCACAATTTAATGCATAATATAAAAATGCTCAACTATGCCAGCTAATAAGTAAACAAATCTGTATAAAAAAAGTTGGTTTCATCTGTTATACTAAAGGCATATTTCTCGTTAAATTTGCCCATGTCGCCATTGTTCTTAAAATGGTAGTGCACTAGTGCAGCATTTAAAACATGACTTAAAAAATCATGCACACATTATTTAACCTTACATCTTAAATCTAAAAATAATAATAATAATGTTGCTTACTTTGTTTGTTGTTTAACCTGCTATTCGAAAATTAGGAAAGATGATTAAATGCGAAAGTAAAATGGCGCCGTGTTGTCTGCAAACATATGATTCGTAATCAAAACAGAAAGATAATTCCTTACACTGAATTTGGTGTCACATTTCAATAATTGCGATTAAAGAATAAAATACCTCCATTCCGAGATTTTACACTACGAGACATCTTACACTTTTTTACGGAGCTACTACCGAAATAGTGCAGATTTAAAGTTTATTTGGCATTTCATAACCCCAATTTAAATGCAATAGTACTCCTTTGTTTTTAGAGTGTAAATTATTTTTCCAAGTATTTGGAAAGTCCTTATAAAGTCCGAGTGGTTTCTAATTATTCTTGCGAAATGCATTTTATTTAATTGAATTGTCTGATTAAATCTAAGATTTTTTGCAAACTAAAAAAAATCAGAATTTATTTTTACTTTCCTTTAAATCATTCTATATCTGTTTATCATTCGATCCCCCTCTCCTAAATTTAATTTTAACTGTGACTATCTGAACGTTTATTCAATCTGAACCTGTATTTAATTTAACTGATATTTTCAAGAAATTGATTTTCGCGAAAAACCGTTGTTTAGACAGCTTTTAATATACCATTATGTAACCAATAAATTTGTCCTTAAATTTCAATAACTCTCACATGTTTTGCAAGTAAAATATTACAATTTCAGACACATGTTTACGAATAATATGATCTTATTAAAAAGGTATTAAAGGTATTAATATAGTATTAATACCTTTTTTAAAACATATGTTGCATAACTAGAAATATGCATGACGCAATGATGGGATACTAACACTATTAGCAATGTTATGACAATAAAATGTACTCTTTAGCGATAAAAATAATATGTTCAATATATATGATAGAAATATATTGATCAAAAGGAAACTAAATTAAAAAATACTTTTAAAAAGGAAACGTAAGTCATTATACTGAGCTCCTTTAAATTAAAAATGAACAAGAAAAAAAACTTATAAAATCCAGTCTTTTCATTTAAATTATTATCGGAACACAAAAAGAAATGAAAGACCCAGTGTAATCCTTTTTCAAAGGTGCAAATTACAATGAAACATGGATAGTTGAATGTAATTACCTGACAAATCACAGGGGATCAAGGAGAAAAAAAAAATGAAAAATAAGAATAGTCATTGGTCATGAAAGAAACAATCCACTGAATGTAATTATAGTTGGATGTGAGTACATTTTTTTTATTTTTCATACGAACACAAGAGCCAATTGTATGAGAAAAAAAATTAGAAAATAAAGAAATTATTAATTTGTTTGAATCACAGGGAAAGTGTTACTTAAGAAATGATAAAACAGTTAATTATAAACACAATTTAATTAAATGCATTTATGAAATGATGGATGTGAGTACATTTTTTTTATTTTTCATATGAACACAAGAGCCGGTTGTATGAGATAAACATTAGAAAATAAAGGAATTACTAATTTGTTTGAATTACAAAGAAAGTGTTGACAAAAAAGAAATGATAAAATAGTTAATTATAAACACAATTTAATTAAATGTTTTTATGTTTCAATAATTAAAAGTACCTATTTTCGTTTAAAATTTTCAAAAATAAAATTAATCTAGTTTGTTAATATACAACCATTGTTCTTTTTCATAGGTATAAATTAAATAAAACATTGTAGTTACCGGAAAAAAACTCGTGGGATCAACAAGGAAATTATAAGAGTAGAATAGTCTTCGGTCATGAAAGAAAAAATAAATTGAATATAATTTATGGGGACAAGAGACCTTTAAAATAATTTTTTTTATATTTTAAAAATTGTACTTCAAATATTATTCAAGGGTACATTATTTGAATTATCAAAAAAAATTTTAAAAATTGATAAAAATAGGGAAATTTTTGTAATATTTTAGATTTAGCGAGAACTTTTCAAAATGTTCCAGGCGCATTCCATATCCATGAAAATCTCCAATATTATTTATACAAGTTTGATTTGTATATATAAATAAAATTGTGCATTGAATTTTATATAAAGGAATAGAAAGGTAAAAAAATAAATAATTACTATTTTCGACATTTTTTTGAATTTTTAAGCATTTTTGAACTTATTTTTACAATTATTTACCTTTAACTTTTACAATTATATATATTTTCTAAAAACCATGCATATTTTAATGACATCTATTATGATAAATAACTATAAAAATTTCAAAGCATTCAGAAAAAAATAATGCGCTTGGAGTATTTTGAAACATTCTCGTTAAACCTAAAATATTACAAAAAATTTCCAATTTTTTTTTCAAAAAAAATATTTTCTTTTGTGATAAATATATGCTATGATGCATATAATGTACATTTGTGAATTTGTGTTAAAGTGAAATTTTGAAAATATATTTTAAAGGTCCCTTATCCCCTTCAGTAGGTTGTGGAAACATTTTTTTTTATTCATTTACATGAACACGACAAATCCCGAAGTTTGATAAATACATTAGAAAAAAATAATCTTTTGTAATTATTCTAACTAAAGAGAAAGTTTGAATTAAGAAGTGATAAAACAGTTAACCCTGTCATGTATGAAATATTTTTAGCGTAGTAAAATATGAAATAATCATTTTATTGCGATTAATGAAAAACCATTTTTTGAAATAATTTTACTTTTGTGCTGCGTGCTAGGTGTTATCTGTCCACAAACCAGATCTCCATAAATGAATGTTGTAATTTTTTTTGCAAATATAATACTTTATAGGGCAATACTTATGTGTCCTCATACGAGGTCCGTACTAATTAGAGGACTAAATATAAACACAATTGAATAATATGCAATCACCAGTTACGTTGAGGTCTCATATTTCAATATTAAAAGCATTTTCATATAATACTGGGAAGCAAAGTTTCTGTTGACTCACAAGGAAGATCTCCGCACGGGCATACTCAGCAAGTCTGAAAAAATTATAGAATTAATTAAAATTGCTTTTCAAGCTCAAAATTAACTCTAGTTGAGCGCTATCAATACAATTTTGTTGCTATGGAAACAAAAACTTCTCCGATATTGAAATGTATAACTGAAACCATCGGTGAAATGGATGGGCCGTAATATATCTAGCTGGCCATGAATACAACATTCTTCATCTGACCTTTATTTTGGAATGCGCTTAAATATGTAAAATATATTTTTCAATATGAAAATTTCAATATGTAATTTGTATAACAAAGGAATTTTAAACATGTCTCGTGCGTCATATCCGTGGTTCACGGCCAATTTTGTGCAATTTTTAGATTGGTCACCAGAAAGACTTGGTTTAAGCCTCATAGAGAATCTGTGAGGCATTTTACCTAGAGAAATATGTAAGTAATGCACACAATAGGCAAATATGTGCAATATGACATCATTTATCTAATTACTGCTGAAAAACATTTCTAAAAAGACACTAATTGTATTTTATGAGTCAGTGACTGCACTGATAATAAAGGTCATTGATAAAAGAAGGTTAATTTGATGACTATGAATTTATTCCTACAAATATTTCATTATGTCCTTACAATTTTTTCTATGTTTCAAGACATATATTTGTAATCATGAACACTTTATAAATTTTACTGTAATTTAATTTGATATTAATAGGTCCTAATGCTTGCTAATTACGAGTGGTTAATAATGTTTGATCGTATTTACAGCTGATGATTACTTTAATACATATTACTCAATTTAAACGTGTCTTTATAATTCCGTTCGTTATGCAAAAGTATAAAAGAAAATTGCACATATTTTAAAATATTTATTACTAATAAGTTAACGTAAACTTATAAACATAGCTTTAAAGTTTTCTTTTAATAATAGCATTTCAATGAAACATTTAACTTTAAAAAAAAACATAAACGAAACAATTTTTACTCATATATCCAAGCAGAGTATAGTTTTGACTTTTTAAACATTTGAATTAAACTCCTTTTACAGAACATTGTACTTGCTTTTGAAACCTCAACGAAGAAGATATATTGCAAAAACTTGAATCACATATTGCTTATACTTAAGCACATGAACCGGAAGCATTAGAGAAAAATATTTCGAAAGCAAACAGAAAAAAAGGATTTTCCAACCTTTAACAAGCAAAACATTGTAATAGAAGAAATATTTATCTTCATCTTGGCTTCCAAGCTTTAAATATAAGACTGCACAATCTGAAAAATAACAAATCATTACTTTTTACAATAGAATGAGAAAGATTCTAAAATAACATGTTTAAATTTTTTTTCAAAATATTTTAACCTTTAACATTTTGTTGAAAATTTTGTTTATTTTATGGTTATAGTACGAAGAAAATATTTTCCTTTCAATCCATGACGACCATAGAAGCATATACAGTGAAGGCCAAACTTGTGGACACTTTAAGGTAACTTTCATTATAAAAAAGTAAAAAAAAAACTACCTATTGCAGCCTTTCGGACAATCCACTCCGTTAAAATGTTGACTTATATATATATATATATATATATATATATATATATATATATATATATATATATATATATATATATATATATATATATACATATATATATATATATATATATATATACATACATATACATATATATATACATATATAAATATATATATATATATATATATATATATATATATATATATGGAAATTTGTCGTGCTGTAACTCTCAAATTTATGAACCAATTTGGATGAAATTTTTTATGTGCATAATAGGAGTACTAATGTCTTGACCAAGTTTGCTGGCCAGTGTCATCCACCACCTAGTTTCAAAATGGCGGCCATTTTATTCTTTTGAAATTTTTATATTTTTTAACGTTGTATACTTATAGAAAAAGTTCCGTTTCACAAAATGCAAACTCTTATATATCAAGTCAAACAGAATGTTAAAATCATCAAAAGACATTTTAAACAGTCACACAACATAATTTAACAACACAGGTCTTTTTACAGAAAAAGTTAGAAAACATAAAAATTTTCATTAGTGTCCAAAAAATTCAAATGGCCTCCAGTTTTGAAACAAGATGGCAATTGAAACTGGCCAATAAACTCGGTCGAGACATTAGTACTTCAACTATGCACATAAAGAATTTCATCCAAATCGGTTCATAAATTTGAGAGATATAGCAGGAAAAAATTCAGAGAACTATATCTATATATATAAGGATATATATATATATATATATATATAGTATGTATATGTAAGTCAAGATTTCAACAGAGGGAGTTTTGGGATCTAGGAGTCACGATCGACGAAAATATTGCAAAATTCCCGAAGTGCTTTCCTCTGGACGGCTGCAAAAGATAATTTCTTACTTTTTGGAATGAAAGATACCTAAAAGTGGCCACAATTTTGACCACCAC
Source organism: Maratus speculifer (assembly GCA_964019185.1). NCBI lineage: Eukaryota > Metazoa > Arthropoda > Arachnida > Araneae > Salticidae > Maratus > Maratus speculifer. The sequence continues at coordinate 152,384,817 of OZ025302.1, forward strand.
TGTATATATTTATATATATATTTATTTAAAAAATATACACATTTGAGATATAGATGAGAAAGTATTTTTATTATTTAGGTATTTAGTGTTATATTTTGTTTAGAATGATTAAACATTTATTGAGTTTTAAGTGATAATAACCAATTTAGGTATAAATGAAGATGAGTACATAAGCAAGCCTTTTTAGAGTTTTGTTACTTTTAGTGTTCCGTACATAAAAAATGAATATGGGACCATTGTAAAATTATTCCTGTGTCTCTCTGTATTGCTATCACAGCAACTTTACTTGTAAACTATAGAACTTGTTAAATACTTTTGACCCTCATATCTACTGATTATTAAACATTCACAAATATAATTAGGAAAAATGCAAGTGGGTAAACTGCGTTATTTGAAAAAGGAATTTCTTCTTTATATATTATGTGGGGTTTCGTGCGAAAGCGTTCGTAAAGCTGAACTGAAAAGTAAATTTCTTTTAATTTTAGGCATTATATATCGACTCGGCTATAAAAGCTGATACCTATTTGTATTCAGGTTTTTTTTGAGAAGTTACAGAAAATTAGGGTAATCTATTATCTCATGTCTTATGTAAAATTACAGTGATTAGAATAAAAGATATTTTGTTGAATGACAGAGACGTTATTCAGTAAATTTAGAATAGATTCTGTAAATTAACATCGTTAAAATACACAACACTCTGTAAAACTACTTTAATGATAATAATTTAATATAGTTTTTTAAATTAACGAATCACTCAAACAAAAATTTTGAACTACTGTATGATTAAATTCTAAGACAATTTGTTTCTAGCTGCGCTGGGGATTGAACACGAGACCTCTTGACAGTGGAATAGCACTGTACTGATTCAGCTATAGGAGCTACTGTGGAGAGGTTTCCTCTTTAACTCCGATGAGATGATTTTTCCTTTCTAGATTGAAAGTTATTCAAAGTTAAAAAAAAATCAAATTAAATTTTCTTCTTTAATATTTCTAATAAAATTATAAAAGAATTTTAAACGTGTGTATTATTAATTACAACATTTAACAAAGGTACAAATATCTTTAAATAAGAAGATATTTAAATCCCTACAGGGAATTAGATATAAAAATAGATGTGCCAATCCCAAAACTTACTTCTATCTCATACGTACATATCTCATACGTCAATGCTTTAATAATTTTAATTCAATACTATACTAACTTTGATTTTCATCTTAAATTTCTGCTTCAGTCAATTAAACTAAGAAAAAAACGAGCTTCCGTCTCTGCACGAGCCGATGCACAATAGAATGATATGTCGAAAAAAATTCGATTACAATACTTTCTTCTTTTGAAGATAGAAGATAGTGATAAGGGAAAGTGTGAAAAATAATGACTGAGAAACGCAATTGAATGAATTTAATCGAGAACTAGTGTAAATTTACTGGGAGTTTCGCTTTTCATTCTGTGTTTTTACAGAAATTTTTATCAATATATCAGATTTCTGGCCATCCAGTACCTACCACAATTACAGTTACTTGATAGTGCGGGGCACATTTATAGGTGTTGTGCATCTAATATTACTTCCTTTCTGCACACAGCTTAATTTTGGCATTCAAGTGTATCAAATCTGTTTAGGTAAATAACCACGTACTGTTGAAAATATAAAAGAATCTACTACTGCTCTTCTTTTTGTTTATGAATGTGTTATGAATGTGCTTGTTTATGAATGTGGTTGGTTATGAATGCGTTTGTTATGTCACTATAGCTATTTTGTCTGTATAATTAATAAGGTCAAAACTTTTGTTATAATGGAAATTTCAAAGAAATAGTTTCATCAAAATGTTCAGAAAAGATAAGGGTTTAACATCTTAAGAAATAAAAATTTCAAAATTTTTTAACCTTTAAGAATTGTGTGACTCAATAAAAAAGTAAAATTAAAATGCTATTTAAATCATAAATTAAATTATAAATTAAAAATTTTAAATGCTATTTAAATTTTTTATCGTTTTTTTTCTTTTGTTATATCCTGTTTATAAATGAAAACTATTCTCATTTAAATGTTTTATTTGTTCTTTGAAAGAAGACTGTCCAAATTTTTGCTCGATATTTAAAAATTATGTTTCCTTAAATTTATTTAATGCAATTTACATATTTTGCATATTTTACATAATGCAATTTACATTTAATGCAATTTACATATTAATGATTTCCTTTTAAACCTTTTTGCGGTAACGTATTTATTTACAGCATTGATAAGAAACAGCGTGATCAAAAAATACATACATATTAAATAAACGTCAAAAAATTCTATTCAAAAAATAATTTGATTTAACTTTAGTGAAATCTTTCTTTCAAAAACGAACAATACCTTATTGCATTTTTGTTCTGCTTTATCTCTAATACATTTTCCAAATAATTACGTTCCTCTACGCATGATTCCACTGTAATTTACACTTCTAAAAGAGGATTATGTAGACTCTATTCGTTTTTCTATTTAACAATGAGTGATGTAATGTCTGGATTTAAAAAAAGGGAATGAGGTTTCTTGGTTTTTTTGCGTTTTATTGAATTAAATATATTGCATAAGAGTTGATACATGTTTCTTATAAATCTAAGATAAAGTATTTCTTTTATCATTCTTCGATTATTTTAATTGTGTTTCATTTACTTATTTGCACTTTCGAAATGAAATGTATTTTATATTTTAAAGTTTTATTCTTTTTATTTCGACATAAAAGGAAGTGATTTTCAAAACTCCTGAAAGTCAAATATTGGGAAACTGCCCAAAACCTCTAGTTGTGTTCATTGGTTTTCATTATAAACCAAGATTTTAACATACTAGAAATACAAGATAAAACTGCAGGTAGATTGAAGTGAACTTCTTTATAGATATAGATGTATGAGTAGAAAAGATTAATATGAAAAATACGATTTAAAAAAATGCATAAAGCGAGTTTTGAAATTTACATCCTCATATGTATACTTATATAAAATAGTTTGTACTGACTGACTGATAATCAACGCATAGCCCAAACTATTGAACCTAGAAGCATGAGTATTGGGGAGAAAATACTTTTTATGACTTAAAAGTGCACTAAAATGGAATTTTTGAAAATTTCGCCCCTAGGGAGGCTAAATGGAGGGTAAGAAATTCTGGAATACCTTGCAGCGTCCGTTTAAGGTAGAATCATGAAATTTCAGGAAATAAATCTACTAAAAAATAATTAAACACTATTTCGGCGATTTTAGAAATCCCCTTCGGTACTACTAGGTTATCGTGTCGACCAAAAAATTATCGCCAAACTATAAGATTAAATGCCAATAATGGATGATCGTGAATTTCACATTCAATGACATTAAATACGATTCACGTGTTTAAAACGCCAGTGATTTTTATTTCGACTTTTTATTAATATTTTTATTAATATTGTACAAATTATTTGTTTTTACGTTATTTAAAATAATGTCAATGTGTATAATTTGGCTATTAGTTTGGCGATTTGTATAATTTGGCGAAATTGGTCCACGGGATAAGAGAGTAGTACCTCCCCTGAGGGGTTAAAAGGCGGTCGAAAAATTAAAACATCTGGCACATCTGAGCAGTCGTTTTAAATAAAATATATATTTAGCGTGTATGTATTTCAGACAACATTCAGAACAATTTATTTCGAATTTTTCAATTTAGTTATGTGGTTTATTAAATATGGAAATCTCTGTTTATATTCAGGGTGATTCATAAATATCAAAACAATAAGCTATCTCCTTAAATGTTGCCTCTAGGCACATACTTCTAGCTGCAAAGTTTCATAAAAAAGGTGGAAAATTTGATGAGATAAGTGGAACTCCATGGGTGATCTATTTGAAAAATTCAGCCAAATATTCAGTATATTCATCTGTGTAAACTGAACCTCAAATTTTCTTTTAAATATTCAAAAATTATTTAATTTAAATAATTATACTCTTAAAATTTTCGAAACTATTTATTTACTGAATACAACATTACATTAAAAATGTAAAAAAAGTGTGAGATGCAATAGAAATATTGATTACAACAAATGCTGCAAATTTATTTCTCTTATCGTGCGCGTAAGCTGTCATGCCAATTGTCTGATTGATAAATATCTACAAGTTTAAATCTCCCTTTAAATATCATTCTTGAATATTTTAAATTTTTAATATGTAGAAAAAAAGAAAAAAAGATATAAATTTCAAAACCACTAAAACTGACGTCTTAATATATATATATATATATATATATATATATATATATATGTATACATTTTTTGAGATATTAAATTTTGAAAACTGTATTTACCCCCCTTTGGTCCGTGTATTCAGACTGCTTGCTGTAATCCCTTAATATCCTAAAAAAAAGTCATTAATATATATATATATATATATATATATATATATATATATATATATATATATATGTATTTAAAGTATAAATTAAAAGTATAAAGTATAAAAAAGTAAAGTATAAAGTATTTAAAGTATAAAGGATTATAAGGATTATATAAGGATGTTAAAAAATGATTTTTTAACATCCTTATTGAATAGTGTGGATATTATAGTATGGATCCTTATTGAATAGTATAGGATTTTTTAACAGTATGTTTAAAAAAGATCAATGCTCAGAGTTCTTTTTAATTTTAGACAATCAAAAGAAAAGTAATTCATTTTTTTTCTAAAACCCATTCATTACACATGATTCATTGCTTTAACATAAAAAACAAATAAAAAACATACATTAGCCCTCTTATAGGTGCAAATTACAATCAAAATATTGGTAACTAAATGTACTAACCTAGGGAAAAAACACTAAGAATCAAGAAAGAAAAAGGTACGATCATGAAAGGATCCTTCCAGTGAATTTAAATATATTCTGTGAAAACGGGAATACACAATGAGACTCCATTGATTGATAATGCACTTTGAATATTTTTTAGAATTCCTTTGCATTTAGATAAAATAAGTGAGGAAGACTTAAATAAAAAATGTTAAAGTATGGCAATATATGAAGCTTAAGAGCCATCATTTTGAAAATTAGACAAAGTGCGATATTTTTTTTTTTTTTTTTTTTTTTTACGTTGAAGTATATCATACTTAATGAATAATGTACAATTTTGGAGACCTGAAACTATTTTCTGTTTCCTATAGAAAATGTCAAAATTCAAAGCTGCGAATGCCATTTTTCAGAAAAAATGAATGCGAGTATGTTTGGAGTGTTACATCTTTGGCAAGCAACAAGATCCCAAAATAATTTTGGCATAAACTGGCAGTATAACCTACCTGCTAATTAAAATTTAATTGCTTTCATGGAGCATTGTTATTTCACGTTGCTATGTTGCCACAAAGTAAAATCTAAATGACGTTTTTGTCCATGTTCCGCAATTAATATCTTATTTAAACAACAATTTTCTTATAGAATAGGAACGTGTACTACTAGTTCAAGCTAAAATAATATAATAGTCTACCTCGATATAGATGCTATTAGCAGATATAATCTTTTAAATATTCAAAATTGTCAAAATATGTAACATTTAAATTAGCGTTACTTAAAAAAAGCGCCACTCTGAAAAAAAGAAACTTCCCACGCAATAGTTGAAGATATGTACAAAAACATGGTAAACAAAAAAATGGGGTCTTTTGATTTTTTTTTCTTTTTAATGACAAAATTTTCACACAAACAATGTCGATGATAGTATTTCTTCCCTATAATAAAATGAAAAATCCGATTTATCTTTCTCCTTTAGATGTTTTTCCCTGTGAGAAAATGGAATATGCCTTTTTTATGTCCGTTTCAGAAAGAAAAATGGGATATCTCATTTTCTGATAGGAGATAAATGTGGACATTGACATTGCTTTTTTTGTATCTTTCTCATTCTTTCTTCTTAAAAATATCCAGAGACTCCACTTGCTTTTCTTTTCCATGTTTTTGTACACATGTACAACTATTGCGTGAAATATTTTGTTTTATTCAAACGTGGCCCTTTTTTAAGATAATCTAATTTAAATGTTACATATTTTTAAAAATTTTAATATTTAACGGATTATATCTGCTAACAGCAACAATATATCGATACAATAATACATTATTTAGCTTGTCCTAGTCGTACACTTTACTATTCTGTAAGAAAAAGATTGGGGTACTGTTGTTTAAATAGGATATTAAATGCGAAACATGGGACAAAAACGTCATTTTGATTCTACTTTGTGGCAACATAGCAACGTGAAGTAACAATGCACCATGAAAGCAATAAATTTTAATTAGCAGGTGGGTTATACTTAACAGTTTATACCAAAAGAATTTTGGGACTTTGTTGCTTACAGAGGTATAGCACTATAAACATAATAGAGTTTCATTTTTCATGAAGAATAGTATTCATAATTTTGAACTTTGACCTTTTCTACAGGGAAGAAGAATTTTTTTAAGGGCTTCAAAATTGCATGTTATTCATTAAATGTTATCTACTTCGACATAAAAAAATCAAGCAAATAAAACAATCCAACTATCAAAACATCACTTTTTTGTCTGAATTTCAAAATAATGGTATCTTAATTAAAAATTTCCCTAGATGTTGTTTTGCCGTAAAACTGAAATAGTAAATGTTATTGCAGAGTTTTTTTTTTTTTTTTTTTTTTTTTTTTTTTTTTTTTTTTTTTTAATTTAGGTATTAAATTAGGCTGTAGTAGATAATGTAATCAGAATAAATAGTTTAGGTAGTAAAAATTCATTATAATATCATAAATATCATATATCATTCATTATAATATCATAATAAATGGAATTAAATTTTCTTTTCAAAATATACATTCGTTGCATATGATTCATTGTTGAAACATAAAAACTGATTAAATACTTTATTTAACCCTCTTATAAGTGCAAATTACAATCAAAATGTTGATAGCTGATTGTAATAACCTGAGGAAAAAAACAAAGGATCAAGAAGAGAGAAGATGCAAATACACTGTAAAAAAAAAGGGTCGATCTACTAAAAAAACTTTAGTGATCCTTGTAATTACTAAAAAATGTTTAGTAATCTTAGTCGGTTACAAAAAAATCTGTAAGAATTACTAGAAAAAAGTTAGCAACGAATAGAGTTAATAGTTTTATGTTTTTAATAGCTTTTACTAAAACTTAGTTCGTGTGGCCTTGATAGCATAGTGGTTATAGTAACGGACTCCAAACCCAAAAGTCCCGGATTCGAAACTTGCCACCGCCAAATACGCCCCGGATGTATGTAGTGTCTCGTTAATAAAGGGATTATGAAAATCCTGTCGGAGCGGGTAGGAATGTTTGATGCTGCCATCTATTGCGGTTTTACCGAAAATCTTCCGCTTCAGAAGTCTGAATGCAGTTCGAAGGCAGCTCCTGCCTTTCGGGTGAAAGTAATGGTTATTAAAAATAATTTTGGAGCTATTACTAAAATTTGCTTGGTGGCTCATATTAAAAATTTTTAAGTTAGTTATACAAAAAATTCTTTTGTTTAGTTTACAAAAGAAATGCTTGTTTCATTTGCAAAAAAAAAGTTTGTAATGGTTACTAAAATATTCTGTGGAATACAAATTTACTAAGAAATTTTTAGTAACCTCTTGAATTTTTTTACAGTGTATAAAAGAAGCCATCCAACGAATTGAATTTTAAATATATTACGTGTAAACAGGGAAATAGAACGAAACTTCATTACTTGATAATGCACTTTGAATAAAATATATTTTTTTTCTTTGCATTTAATTGGATATATAAGAATACTACTTTCTTGTAGCATTGTTTTGCATATGATAGAATATTTGAGGAAGCCAAAAATAAAAAATATTGAACTATTTCAATACAAGAAGCTTATTTAATGATTTCACTAAATAATGTTTTACAATGAAACTAAAATATTAAATATTCAGGGTTTTATAAATTTAGTTAATAAATGGTGCTGTACATAATAATACATTTCATGTACAACGCATATATTACTGTAAATAAATTCCACTGAAGTTTGCATACCACAAGATCAAGAAGCTTATTTAACGATTTCACTAAATGCTGTTTTACAGTAAAACTGAAATATTAAATATTCAGGGTTCTATAAATTTAGAAAATAAATGATCTTGTACATGATAATATATTTCCTGCACTACGTATGTATAGGATGAGCATAATTGTTGAGCGCATTTCAAAATTCTATAAAATAAAAACAAATTATTGCATAACGTTTTTAATATTTCATTTACAAGAATATTTCAAATAGTTTATTCTACACATTCAAAAAGTTCTACATGAAATCCATATGTCACACATGAAATATCGGTACTGTACGTTGCGGTGCATCTTAGCTGTTATTCCTTCTATAAACTCAGTTTAAAACCCCTTATAAATATCAGTATTGCATCTTGCAAACTTTTAATACATAAAATTTAAAAGAAAATACTTATAACTTTCAATTCCATTGAAATTTGTGTCTTAAAATAACATTCATTTTGATACATTAAATTTTGAATTTTTTTCCCCTTTTCTTCCTATATTAGGACTCCTGTGAGCCATTAATCTGGTAAAAAACGTCTTAACTAATGAAAGTATACAATTGACAAGTATATATATATATATATATATATATATATATATATATATAATTAAATAGTATGTTTAAGAAAGATTATTTATCTGAGTTCCTTCTAAATTTAGATAGTCAAGAAGAAAAATTATTTCATTTTCTAAAGCCTATTAATAACACATGATTCATTGCTGATACATAAAAACTAAATAAAAACTTACTTTAACCCCCTTTTAGGTGCAAATTACAATCAAAACATTGATAGCTAAATGTAATAACCTGAGAGATACCCTGAAGAATCAAAGAGCGAGAAACTACGAATACGAAAGTAGCCCTCCAGGTGAATTGAATTTTAATATATCATGTGTAAACTGTGAAATACAATGAGACTCTGCTTGATAATGCGCTTTGAATAAAATACTTTTTTAGAAATCCTTTGCATTCATACAAAATAAAAGAGCTTTTTTTAGAACTCCTTTGCATTTGATAGAACGTTTGAGGAAGCCTTAAAAAAAAATGTTAAAGTATTGCAATATATAAAGCTTTATTAATGATTTCACTAATTTCATGATGTTTTACAATAAAACAGAAATAATGAATATTATTTAAGGGTTTTATAAATTCAAATATTAAATGGTGCTTTGGATGATAAGATGATCAAAATAAATAGTTTATATAGTAAATAGTAATTATAATAATTTAGATAATCCAAATAAATTTCATTTCATTTTCTTTTCAAAATATCCATTCATTACATATGATTCATTGCTAAAACATAAAACCCAAATGAAAACTTACATTAACCCTCTTACAAAGTGCAAATTACAATCAAAATATTTATATCTAAATGTAATAACCTGAGGGGAAAAAAGCAAGGATCAAGAAGGGAAGAAAGTACAAACATGAAAAAAAGCCTTCCAATGAATTGTATTTAAACATATTATGTGTAAACAGGGAAACACAGTGAGATTCCATTTTTTGATGATGCACTTTGAATAAAATATTTTTTTAGAATTCATTTGCATGTAATACGACATATAAGAAACAATATTTTTTTAGAATTGCTTTGCATTTTATGGGACATCTAAGCAGGGGCGCCAACTTCGGCTGCTAACTTGGGCACCAACTTGACTCCAACTTGAGCGCCATCCAATATTTTTGAGTCATAGCGTGAACAATTTTCATTGTTTTAGTTATTTATTTCATTACTATTTCATTATTCATTTTTCTTTTTAGTATAAAATTTATTTTGACAATGATCATGCGTTTAAATTCTCCGAGTGACCTCCATAAATCCCAAATGTCTGAAATGTTTTGCACCATGTTTGACTTTCTGCTAATTCGATATATATTTATGTCCGTGATATCATGACATTACATTAAATATTAGTGTCTTTTTAAGAAATAATGCATGCGAATATAGTTTAATAAAATTTCAACTTGATTTAAACATGACAGCTTTACTTAAAATTTTCATCTTTTAACATCTGCCAAATCCTTGAAAGAAACACAAACTGGTCGCAACATTTTACAAAATAAATTTTGAGCCCATCCAATATTATTGAGACAACCCAATATTTTTCAAAAGTTGGCGCCACTGCATATAAAAAACAATATTTTTTTAGAATCCTTTACCTTTAATAGAACATATAAGAAACAATATTATTTTTAGAATTCGTTTGCATTTATTAGCGTATATATGAAACAATACTTTTTTAGAATTCCTTTGCATTTGATAGAATATTTGAGGAAACCGCAAATAAATAATTCTAAACTATTTCAATGTTTGAAGCTCAAATTTATAATTTCACTAAAGATTGTGTTACAATAAAACTGAAATATTAAATATTCAGGGTTTTATATATTTAAACAATAAATGGTGTCGTACGGGATAACATATTTCCTGCACTACGCATGTACAGGATGAGCATAAATTATTCAGCGCATTTCAAAGTTCTAAAAAACAAAAACAAATTACAATACTAACCTGTTTAAAGCAAATATATTTCAAACAGTTTTACTTTACTCATTCAAGAAGTTGTACATGAGCTCAATGTGTCGCAAGGAAAATATCAAGTTTATACATTTCGGGGCATCTTAGCTGTTATTCCTCTAATAAACCCAGTTTAATTCAACTAATAAATATCATTATTGCATGTTGTAAAATTTTGATGTATAAAATGAAAGAAAATTCTTATAACTTTCAATATCACTGTAATGGATGTCTTAGAGTGGCATTCATTTTGACATATTATATTTTGAAAACCGCCTTTTTTCCCACTGTATTAGGACTTTTGTAATCCTTTAATCTAGTAAAAACTGTCATTTAAAAAATATATTGAAAGTATACATTTGACAAGTAAAAAAGGAAATAATTTTGAAAGGCATGTCTAAGTTCCTATTTATTTTAGATAGTCAACGAAAAAAAAATATTTTACTTTCTAAAACCCATTTATAACATATGATTCATTACTGAAACATAAAAACAGAAGGAAGACTTACTTTAACCTTCTTATAGACGCAAATTACTATCAAAACATTGACAGCTAAATGTAATAAACAGATAGAAAACACTAAGGATCAAGGAGCGACACGTTGCGAACATGAAAGAAGCTTTCTATTTAATTGAATTTAAATATATCATGTGTAAACAGGAAATCACAGTGATAAAGTATTGTAAAATATTTTTTGATAAAGCATTTTGAATAAAACATATTTTTTAGAATATCTTATATTTGATAGAATATTTGAGCAAGTCTTAAATAAAAATATTGTTCAAGTATTTCAATATATGAATGTAAACGCACATCAAAACAGAATTTTAGACTTCGTTTTCAAAAACTATTTGTGAGCAATATCTATTGTTCTACTGTGCTTGGACAATGTGAGCAAGAAACTTTCACTTCTTAATATCTTTACCCTTTTGGTGACGAATCCGGCATATAAAAAATGGAATTACTGGGATCTAAGAGCCCACAATATTGATTGAAAAAGTCCTGGATGATAATGTTAAGTCTATAGAGGCGTTCTTTTCGAATATCTTGCTCAAATTTCAATACTTTTACATGATATATTTTTTATAAGATAGCTGATCACGATCTACAACCGTACTAGTTTTCACTTTTTGGATTTTGATCATATATTTTTTATACGTATTATGATAGTTTCAATTTCATAACCATTTCTAACCATTTTCGAAAGATAAAGTATTTATTTATTTATTTTTAATCTGAAACCAAAATCGAAAAATTATAACTAGCCATGTTGTAGATTGTCCTCAGCTATCCTATGCAAAAAAAATGTGAAAGAATATTAAAATTGGAGTGAGATATTTGAAAAAAAAAAAAAAAAAAAAAAAAAAAAACGCTGTCATAGACTTAACATTATCATCCGGGTCTTTTTCAGTCAATAGTGTGGGCCCTTAAGATTAAACATAAAAACGTGCTATTTACCACAGAAAATATATCTTTGGCAAGTAAAAAAAAAAAATAAAATAGAAAATGACTTTTTAATATAGTATGTATAAAAAGATTCAGTGCTCAGAGTTCCTTTTTATTTTAGATAATCAAAAGAAAATAATTTCTTTTTCTTTTTCTTAAATCCATTCATTACTAAAACATAAAAATTAACAAACGACATAATTTATCTGTTTTATAGGTAAAAATTACAATTAAAACGTTGATAGCTAAATGTAATAACTTTTGGAAAAAAAACACGAAGGATTAAGGAGGGAGAAGGTATGAACACGAAAGAAGTCTTTAGGTGAATTGAATTTAAATATATTATGTGTAAACGGGGAAACACAATGAGACTCTATTGTTTCATAATGTACTTTGAATAAATATTTTTTTTAGAATTCTTTTGCATTACATACGAATATATATATATATATATATATATATATATATATATTAGATTTCCTTTGCATTTGATAGAATATTAACCGGAGCTTTAAAAAAAATTTAAATATGACTATATATGAAGTTTAATTAAAGATTTCGCTAAATGATGTTTTACAATAAAACTGAAATAATAAATATCATGTAAGGGTTTTATAAATTTAGATATTAACTTGTACTGTAGATGGTAAGATAATCAGAATAAATAGCTAGGAAAGTAAATAGTAATTATAATGATTTAGATCATCAAAATAAATTGAATAATTTTTTTTTAATATCAATTCTTTACATATGATTAATTTCTAGAGCATAAAAACTAAATGAAGACTTGACAATAAAGACTTGGAAATAACAATCAAAACGTTGATATCTAAATATAATAACCTGAGGGAAAAACACTAAAGGATCGAGGAGAGAAAAGGTATGAAAATGAAAGTAGCCCTCTAGGAAATTGAATTTACATATATTATGTGTAAACAAAAATAAAACACAATGAGACTCTATTGTTTGATAATGCACTTTGAAGAAAATATTTTTCTAAAATTTCTTTTTATTTAATAGGGCATGTAAGAAAAAAAATATTTTATTTTTAAATTCCTTTGCATTTGTTAGAACATTTGAGGAACCCTTAAATAATAAAAAATGTTAAAGTATTTCAATATAGGAAGCTGAATTAAACATTTCTCAAATATTTTTTAGATAAAGTGAAACATTAAATATTCAAGGTTTTATAAATATAGACAAAAAATTGTGTTGTATATCATAATATATTTCTTGTACTACGCATTTATACGGTAAGCATAAATTATTGAGATCATTCCAAAGTCCTATAAAACAAAAACAAACTATTATATTAATCTGTTTAATATTTTATTTATATGCATATATAAATCAAATTTATTTTACACATTCAAAAACTTGTACATGAGAACCATGTGTAATACATAAAACATTGACTGTATATTGCGGAGCGCCTAAGCTGTTATTTCTCCAATATACTCAGTTTAAATCCCCCTATGTATACCATTATTGCATCTTGTAAAATTTCAATATTTAAAATCAGAGAAAATATCTGTAACTTTCAATACCATTGAAATTGATACGTTAGAATAATATTCATTTAAAGATATAAAATTTTGAAAACCGTCATTTTTTTTTTACCTTTTTTTCCTATATTAGGCTCCTATGACCACTTAATCTGGTAAAATCCTTCTTTAATATATATATATATATATATATATATATAGATAGATAGATAGATAGATAGATAGATAAAATGATTGATTCATCAAGATCAGTGCTCTGATGAATCATATGTAACGAATGGGTTTTGGAAAAGCAAATGAAATTCTTTTCTTTCGCTTATCAAAAATTAAAAAGAAATCTTCACATTGATGTTTTTTAAATGTACAATTTAAAAATCATTTTTTTACATCCTTTTTGTAAAATACATATTTTCAATATTTTTTTTAATGACTAATTTTATCAGATTAAGATAGTCACAAGAGGAATATCTTAACATTGGAAAAAAAAGGGGGAAAAAAGAAGGTTTTCAAAATTTAATATCTCAAAATGAATATTATTCTAAGACATCAATTTCATTGGTATTGAAAGTTATAAGTATTTTCTTTCATTTTAAGTTTTCAAAATTTACAAGATGCAATAATGATATTTATAGGTGGAGTTCAACTGAACCTTTCATACCTTTAGTTTCTTTACCCTTTCGGAATTTGTCCAATCATATCCTTTTGGCAGCGAATCATGCATTTAACAATTGAATAATTTTTATTTAAGACTAAACAGAAGAAGTAATATTTCCCACAGAAAGTATACCTTTGACAAATAAAAAAATAGAAGCTATGCTACTAAATTAGGGCTATTTTTACAAGCACGGTTTGTACACTCTCAAAAATACTTCCTTCTTTTCACTGAAAATTACTGGCAGCAGTACTGTGAGTAATTTTCTGTAAATTGCGAGTAATTTTCTGTAAATTGACGGATATCCTTCTATTTTTTCTCCATTAAAAGAGGTAAAATATCCGTCAATTCAAAAAAGAATGGAAAAGATAAAAGTGGCGGACGTGGGGATCGAACTACTGTCCCCAGCGTCGGAAGGCGAACATGTTTGCATGGGGCTGCGTTTGTACAGGCGGAAAACACTTTGAAGTAAATGTGTTCATTTCATATGGGTGTGGTTTGGTCTATTTCGTTAAAATGCTTTTAATTTTTGAAGTTAATTTCGGGAAGATTTCGTCTTTAATGAGATTGTGGCTGGAGTTTTTATATGATAGTTTTCATGTAATATAAAAATGTGAATTTTAAATATATTTACGTAGATTGTTAGAGGTAAAATATGGGTGTCCTATTTTTGTTTGATAAGATTATTTTGAAGTAATATCGATTTTTTGCATTTAGTTTTTTAATTAAAGTATCTTTTTAATGTGTTCACTTAAAGTATATTTTAAATGAGAACATTTACTCATAAATTACTTTGTAAATTCAATTTTATTCAATTTACTAAATTTTAAATAATAAAATACGAGCATTTTTGAGTGAATGAAGAAATTGTTAATTTACTTTTAAATTCGAAAATATTTTTGTCTTTTTAAACTAAATTTGACATCTTAATCTATAGAATTTTTTATTTTTCATTTAAAAAATAAATTTGAATATATTACTAATAGACCCCATACGCATACCAGTTAGGAATAAACGGAATCTCTTACTCTTTTTTAGACGTTCGGAATGAATTCACGGATCAAATATGTTTTTTGGGAGTAAAGAAAATATAAGGATAATTTAGTGTATATTGACGAATTTTTCTGACAGCGTAACAACTACGCGTTTTTTAATTACACATATGAAAGATATTTTATTTTAATAAGTCATCTACAATTTTTTTTATATTTTGAGCAAACTAGAAAATCTGATTTTATATTTATTTATTTAATTCTCTACCTGTTTCGAACGTAATATTCCGTTGACTAAGCTCCATGTGTCACTGCAATATAAGCAATAGTTAAGATAATGTAATTCCATAGATTTTATGAATTTACAATACTTTTTATAATGATTAATACTCTTAAGGATTTTTCTCTCCAGCTTATCTTTAGATAATTTTATAAAAAAAATTCTGGTTCGAATCAGCATCTCTGCATATGATACGGGTCAAAATGACCCGTCGCCGCGGTTCTAGTGCTAAAACAAAATGAAGAAAAAATCAACATACCTCCTAAAAAATCAACATACATAAAATCTCCTATATTCATGAAAAAGTGACAGAATGTCTTGAGCGGGACTGTTACAAAAATACCTATATCTAATGTTTTATAAGTTGTTAAACATAAATTATACACTAAAAATAACAAAATTCCAGTTCAGTTAACAATAAAAGCTTCTGTATTTTCATATTAGCATAGTAGTTTTAGTTTTAGGATACAATAACATTGTTAAAATATCAGTAATATATAAAAGATCATTTTCATACGTGATATGGAATAGCTCCTTTAATATATTTTTAAAAAATGCACGTTTGAAATCTTAGATCTAAGTAATCTGTCAATTTCAAGATTATTCCATGAAAAAGTGACATAATGTTTTGAGCGCTATACTTACATAAATACCTATATATAATGATTTATAAGTTCTTAAACATAAACTATACACTAAAAATAACAAAACGCTTGTTTGATTAACAATAAAAACCTCTGTAATTTCATATTAGCATAGTTGTTTTAATTTTTAGAATACAATAACATTGTTAAAACAGCAGTAATATGCAGAAAAGTTATTTCATACATGATATGGAATAGCTCCTTTAACATATTTAAAAAAACTGCACATTTTAAATCTTAGATCTAAGTAATCTGTCCGTTTCAGGACTAGTCCATGAAAATGTGACAGAATGGCTTGAGCGCGATACTTACACAAATACTTATATCTAGTGACTTATAAATTTCAAAACATAAACTATAAATGAAAAATAACGAAAAAATATCCAGTTCAATTAAAATTAAAAACTTCAATATATTTTCATATTAGAATAGAAGTTTTAATTTTAAGATACAATAACATTGCTAAAAAAGCAGTTATAATGTAGAAAAGCAGTCTCACACATGATATTGAATCGCCCCTTTGATAGATTTAAAAACCTCTGCATTTTAAATACTAGATTTAAGTAATTTGTCCGTTTCAGCACTATTCCATGAAAAAGTGACAGGATATCTTGAGCGCGATGTTGTTTTTGCATTGTTTGGAACGTTTATGCCGTTCCGAAAAAAGAATTAATAATTTTCAAAGTAGCATTGCGTCTTGTGACCGCAAAAGACCCATAAAAAAAGGCACATGACAGCTTGTGTTGCAGTAGAATTGAGTCCGACTGGACGGGAGGAGGAGTTTTAAAACGGAAGTACATCCCCCATCGAATATTCGAGAAAGAACTGGAACAAACCACAACCGGATGTAACAAATTCGAAATCATTTTATCATTTTGAAATAAACGAAAAGTTACGTAAGAAAAGAAACTTTACAGGGAAATTTAAAAAGGCGAGAATTAAAATAAATTTTAGAATGCGAATTTTTATAATAAATGAATAAAGATTAATAAAATACACGATAAATTAAATTGAATAAAAAATATGGCAGTGGTTATGAGTAACCACAACACGCGATACTTACATAAATACTAATATCTAAGGATTTATAAGTTGTTAAACATAAAATATACACTAAAAATAACAAAATTCCAGTTCAGTTAACAATAAAAGGCCTCTGTATTTTCATATCAGGATAGTTGTTTTAATTTTAGGATACAATAACATTATTAAGACTGCAGTAATATGTAAAAGAGCAGTTTCATACGTAATATGAAATAGCTACTTTAACATATTTAAAAACTTCCACATTTTAAATCGTAGATCTAAGTAATCTATTCGTTTCAGAGTACTTCCATGGAAAAGTGACAAAATGTCCTGAGCGCGACACGTACCGTAAATACCTATACCTAATGACTAATAAGTTGTTAAACAAAAACAACACTGTAAAAAAAAATCCGTGAAATTACAGAAAATCTCTGTGTAATCGATTATCGTATGTAATATTACCGCGATTAGAAAATCAGAGATTCTGTTAAAAAACAGAGAAGTTATTCGGTAAATTTACCACGGAATCTGTAAATTATCATTCTTTAAATATACACAAGACTCTAAAAACTTATTTTTAATGGGAATAATTTAATTTAATTTTTTAAATTAGCGAATCACTGAAACTGCAGCAAGCTTCAAGGTATCTGAATTTTTTTGAGTAATTTAAAAGTGCTGTACCATTTAATTTTTGTGCAATTTATTTCTAGCCGTCCTGAAGTTTGAACCCGAGACCTTTGAACTCCGGAAAAGTATCTTATTACGTGACCTAGAGGAGGCGTTACCTTTGGATACAAAATATATCTTTTATGATTCACCGGGGAAAAATCCCTACTCAATCTGATGAGATTTCCCCCCCCCTTTCTAAACTATTCTAAGTTAAAAAAAATCTTTAAACTAAATTTTCTTTTTAAATATTTCTAATAAAATTTCAAAAGAATTTTAAAATGGGTATTTTGAATTACAAAAATTAACAAAGTTATAAATATATTTTATCAAAAGATATGGAAATTCCTACAGATAATTAAATATAAGATACGGGAGATGTGTGTGAAAAGATTACCGTAAAACTCAGTACTTTTCCATTCAGTAGAAAGCATTTAAAATACAACTAGTGTAACTTTATACATAATCTGTGCTTTTATAGAAATGTTTAACAGCGTATACACTAAAAATAACAAAAAATACCAGTTTTTCCTATTAGCATGGTTGTTTTAACTTGAGGATATAATAACATTGTTAAAACAGCAGAAATTTGAAGATAAACTTTCTCAAACGCGCCATGGAATAACCTCTATTGAAAATCCTATCATTATAAAAATTACCTATCCAGCGATAAACGTAAGATGTTCAATAATATTTATGATAAAAATATTTTAAAAAAGCAAATGAAAGCCTTTATTCTGAGTTCCTTTAAAAAAAAAAAAAAAAAAAAAAAAAAAAAAAAAAAAAAAAAAAAAAACCTTTTGTAAAATCCAGTTTTTACTTCTAATTTATTATCGGAACATAAAAAATAAATGAAAGACCCGGTGTAATCCTCTGTCAAAGGTGTAAATTACAATGAAACTTTGATAGTTGAATGTAATTACCTGAAAAAACACAAGGGATCATTGATAGAAAAAAAATAAAAAAAAGAACAGTCTTTGGTCATGAAAGAAACAATCCACTGAAGGTAATTTAAGTAGGTTCTGAGTACACTTTTTTTCATTTGCCTGAACTCTATTAAATTCGCTATTTGAGAAAAACATCAGAAAAAAAAATATACAGTTGTTCGAATTATAGAGAGAGTGTCAATAAAGAAGTGACAAAACAGTTAAATATAAGCGCAGGTTAATTAAATGCATTCGTAAGTTACTTTGAGGACTCATATTTCGATATTAAAATAATTTTCGTTCAAAGATTTAAATAGTAACATGATTTCAGTTGGTTAATTTAGATGATAATAATTATAATAATAAATCCTGATTACAGACATGAAGTTAAAACTGTAACAGTGCTTCGCTACTCTTTGTATGAAATTAATCCAAGGTCAAAAGGATTGTTCAGTTTTATATATAGGTAGTCTTAAATAAAAATTATTATTGAGTTTTGTATGTAGGTAATCCTAGATGAAAAGCATTGTTGAATTTTACATGTAGGTAGTCCTAGATTAAAAGGATTGTGGAGTTTTGTATGTGAGCATGTAATCTTGACTCTAGCAATTCTGCTCGAATGAGTCAGAATTTGTTCAAATTATAGAGAAATATATTAATTAAGAAGTGATAAAACAGGTAAATATACATGTAATTTAATTAAATTCAATCACACTTTATGTAATATATATAATAATATAATTATAATAACAATATTTTATAAAATTAGTCACCAGCGGCTGCATCATTTTAAAAATATAAATTTGTAGTATATTTCTCATGGACATGTTATCGAAATAAGTCTTAATAAATTCTGTTTTGAGAGGGAGATGCGATGTAGAATTACAAAATCCCAATGTTGAATAGGGCGGCGTGAATTTTTTTTTATTGGATTGAATCAGCAAGCGGCTGTACGTTATGATAAAAGATTTAATTGATACGGCGAGTATGTTGAGAAGTAGCTGCATAATGTGCCTTTCAAATGTAAGTAATAAAAAATGTTTCCTTTCATTTTTTAAAAAATTCATAAACGGCCGTAAAACCCCGCTAAATATCATATAGGTTGAAATTGATCTCACTTTTGGCTAATTCCATGAAAACTTGCCATGTCTGTCACATACAACGATTTTTGGCAACGAGTATTTTCGAACGGAAAAAATTGACTTATTATATCCGAGATATCTCATCAGTTAAATAGGACGAAGGAAACTTTTCGAAAATTACGGTGGCCAACAAGCTTAGTGATTCTTAGGTGTGTGACAGACATGACAAGTTTTCATGGAATTGACCTTTTGTACTGTGGTAACAGAGTTAATTTTACACCTTTTAGCAATTAAATTTACTATATTATTACAAGGTGTTAATTTTGTTATATATTTACAGTTTATTTTCACTTCACAATTCTTTTTAAGGTTACATGTGTTTGATGTACTTCATAAAATGTATGATCTGAGAAAAAAAAAGGCACATTACCAATAAAGTAAAAATTGTGCTTTCTAAAAATGTGAAATAAACTTATTTTTATTGGCAAGCGTTATTCTTTTGTTTGAAACAAGGCTTAGTTTTATAAGTGCTTTCATTGAGTATAGATGTTTATGGCAGAACTCGAGTCTTTATTTCTTTTTTTAATTTTTGTTCTCCTGAAATTCAAAGTCTTGGACAGAGCTATTTTTGTCACAATGTTTTATAGTACATTTTCCTTAAAAAATATATCATTGAAAGAATAACGTTACTTAAAAATTATGCTTTTTTAATATAATAGTAAAATAATTTTCTGCAAAAACTTCATAATCCTTCCTTTATGATCTACATAAAAACTATTCTTTAAAGATTACAGTTATTGTAATAAGATTAAATAATAAACTCTGTTTTGTAAAAATAGTGTGTATCATTATTTTTTCAATGAGAAACCAGATTTATAAAACAACAAATGTATTTTATAGATAAAAAAAATAAAACAAATTAAAATAATTAACAGAGTTATATAATACATCCGCCATGGAATAAACATTAATATTTCTGGAGGAATCTTAAAAAATATAATTTAACAAATTACAAGAAAAAAATCATTTTCGAAAAAATCATTTTCGAAAAAATCATTTTCGAAAAAATCATTTTCCAAAAATGTTGAATTTGGGAAAATGATTTTTTCGAATAATATTTTCTTTATAATTAAATGCTCTATTAAAAAAATAAACATAAATCAGTTAATTAATAAAAATATATATATATATATATATATATTTATAATCAATCGGTAGAATATTCAATGGTTTTCTTTTTTGCGATCTTCGTATCTTTCGTTATCGGTTGGTTCGATGATCAGTTAAGAAATTCCGCTGTTGAAAATTCTCCTTTTTCGCTAATTAGGAGATTTGTGCGTGAATTCTTTAGTGCAGCCCTTTATGAGATATAGAAATTTATATAGAATGAGTAACACGCAAAAACTTATTTAAACTTTACATACGGAATTTAAAACCACTGTTCCATCAATTATTACTCAAAGGCAGTACTGTAACAAATTTCGTTTGTGTGCTCCTGTAAATACACGATAAGTGGCATGAATGCCTTATTCTATCGTCACGTGCCCTATTCTATGTTGTGATTAAATTCAGTAATTTATAATTTGTTTCAACGCATTTGAAATAGAGTAATTGCATTAAAATATCCTACAAACTATTTTTTCCCACTTACCATAATATAATGAAATTATTTTGAATGTCCATGCAAATGAACCATTACTTTATAAATTCGATATCAAGCTATGTTTGGTGATTCTAAATAACATTTATCAATTGTAGGAGAATAAAATTATATTTACGGGAATTATAGCATTGAAAGACGGACAGAGAAATCGAAAGCATAGGCACTTTTGAACTATGTTGGAAAATGTTAAATGTATTTCTAATGACTTATACAGATGTATTTCTTATTTAAATGGAATATTATATAACCGTTTTGCGGCTTTTAAATTAAAAAAAAAAAACTTTTCTTAACCAATGAAAACATTTTCTATCTTTAGCGATCTTTGAAAACAATGCATTTCAAGGTTTAACTCCTTCACGATCGCATTAAGTTATGATTTTAAAATTCAGTTTGATCATTGCCACTGCTTTTTTGTAAAAGAAATATTCACCCTATTTAATAACAAGCAAAATTATACAGAAATAAAAAATATTACTCTATTTTATAAAACTGGTGGGAATCGAAAAATTCTGAATAAAAACTGAGAAGATCGCAGCCCGTGAATATGACGGGAGAAGGAATTAAGGAATTAACCTGGCAGAAGGCACGCATTCAATGGTGATTTCGGAAGTTGATCGGGTTGATTGGGTCACTCCAATCAGTTTTATACAAAAAATACTTTGTTAATTAGAATAAAATCTTTTGATTATTAAAAATAAGTACCGTTACCGGTGAAATTATGATGTTATGTTATAATATAAAATTATTATTACCATAATTTTCCCAAATGACGGTAAGCTATGGATGCCCGAATTTGTTTGGATTAATAATAAGTGTTTTGGTTCTCTAAACGTTGTTACTTTCTTCTATCTTCAATAGAAGAAAGTATTGTAATCGAAATTTTTTCGACTTCCGGTTTTCGACGGATTTACACGTTTTAGGGGTCAGAGATTCCAAAAAACATGTTTTTACAAAATGTCTGTGTATCTGTCTGTATGTATGTCGCCATTCTACCATCAAAAAGTGTATGAAGTTATGCATAGAATTGAACCAAATTTTTGTGAATGTTTTTGGCTGTGGCAAGCAGGTCCTCCTTCAGTTTTGAAATATTCCGCCGGAAGGGGGCGCTGCAGTCGCGATTTTGGTGCCATTTTCAATATTGGCTAGTTGCATCGCCCTGAATCTGAAAAAAATCCGCCGGAAGGGGGCGCTGTAATAGCGAATTTTATGCCATTTTCAATATTGCACAACATAAAATTGTATGAAGTTAGTTCTAGAACTGAACTAAATTTTTTGTATATGATTATTTTTTGGTATGGCAAGTAGGTCCTCCCTGAGTTTGAAAAAAAAATCTGCTTATCATTCTATTGTCCATCGGCTCGCGCAGAGACGGAAAATCGTTTTTACTCCGATTAATGGACTGAAGTAGAAATTTAAGATTGAAAATCAAAGTTGGTATGGTATTGAATTAAAATCATTAAAGCATTAAAATGAGTAACTTTTTTTTAAAATATTAAAATGTACGTATGAGATCGAAGAAAGTTTTGGGATTGGCACATCCAACTAGTTTTTTATTTATTTATATGCTTAATTTTTGTGAAATCTTTTTTAATGTTTAAAGGCGAGTATACAATTGTGGCTTTGGACACCGCGCGGGTTGACGGGATCCCCCCAATCAGTTTTTTACAAATAATTCTCTATAAATTAGAGAAAAAATCATTTGACTATAAACAGTATGTGTATCAGTTCACTAGACACACGTGTAATAAACTATACATCATTAGTTGTGAAATCTTTTTTTTAATGTTTGAAGGTGTGCATCCGATTGGGACGTTCGACATCGCGCGGTTTGACTAGATCACCCTAATAAGTTTTATACAAAAAAAAGTTCTATAAATTAGAAAAAAGAAACATTTGATTGTACATAATAAGTGCAATTACTCATTAAGAAAATAACATAAAACAAATAACATAAACAATCCTTGAGAACAGAAAACTACATTGTTTATAATGAGATTTTTCGAAGCAATAACGGTCGCGTGGGGTGACTGAGTAATTCCGACACCACGTGGATTCCAATAAATTATTGTTTAACGAGAAGAAAGAAAAGTCAAGTAAAAATAACACTACAGCTACCAAAAAGAGTGTCAGACAGATGAATACAGAAAGGATAGTTATTTACAGATAAACCTTTCCTCCCAGATAAACATTTCCCGTTTCTCTATGAATGGGATGACTCCGTGCCCCACGCGATCTCTCTATGGTTATAAATTCATTTATATAAACGTTTCTTTTTTCACCCAATTATTTTCTAAAACATTTTAATGTGTATTGTTTATTGTTGGAAATTTATAATTATAAGTCCCGTAAGAGGGCGTCGTGAACTCCCTTTGGTTGAAATGTGAAGTGAACTGAGTAGATAAAATGTTGTTGTTGAAGTAAGAGAATTTGTGAAAAGAATAGCAACCAGAGAGTTTGCTACATATAGTTTTGTGAATAGAATCGCGACCGGAGTGTTCGCTAGTTACAGTGTGTTATATTAAACATATTTGAAGATACAGTCCAAATGTTTATTATTGGAAAGTGTGTTTAGTGTGCTTTAATTAGAAATAGTATTCATATATATACATTTTTTTTGGTCCTAGCGATCCAAAGAAGTGAGCGACCTATGGACAAAGAAAACTTACTAATTTAATTTCAATACGATTTTAATTTCGGATAATATACTGCAATTACCCTTGGATAAGATGAGGAGGGTAAGTTTTACATATTTATTACTTGAATATAAATTGTATTTCTTTTGAAAATATTTATTAAGATGGAATCTGTTTTAAAAGAGAAAAAGATATTAAAATCTAATGTAACCAAGGTAACGAACGAAATCGCAAATAAAGATAGTTTAGATAAGTTTGAATTAGAGCTTTACGAGAAAAAATCGTTTGCTTTTGAAAAGGAATTTATAGAGATATTTAAGAAAAATTTTCAACTTTGTTACGATAAAGATGTAGATAAATATATTGCTGAACAACAATCTATTCAAGAAAATATAGATAAAATATATTTAATTGTAAAAAGAAAGTTAAGTGAATTAGCTCCAGTTTTAACGAAATGTGATGAAAATACCAAAAGTGAAGTAAATGTTAGCGAATCAATCCGCTTACCTAAACTAAATCTTCCAACATTTAGTGGACAATTGCATGAGTGGTTATCTTTTAGAGATATTTTTATTTCTAGTATTCATAATAATTCGTGTTTATCAGCGTCACAAAAACTGTCCTATTTAAAATTATCGTTGCAGGCTGATCCTTTAAGGATCATTCAGTCTATTCCAATTACTGATGCTAATTATGAAATAGCATGGAATCTTTTAGAAGATCGATATTCGAATAAACGAGATCAAGTATTTGCGCATTTGAAGCGTTTTATATCCCTTCCTTCCATACAAACTGAAAATCCGTCCTCTATATTAAAATTAGTGGATAATGTAACTGAATGTATTAGATCATTAGAAGTTCTCGAACAAAAAATAGAGGGATTTTCAGACACTATATTTGTATATATGGTAATACAAAAGTTAGATTCTTCGTGTAAGCTTTGGTGGGAAAGAGAATCCAAAAAAGATGAAATACCAAAAATATCAGAGTTGATTTCCTTTTTAAAAAATCATGCTCGAACTTTACAAGCTTCTAAAACAACCAGTAACACATTTAGTCAAAAAAGGCTAGCTAAGGAAATAACGGCATCATTTTATACAAGTGCAAAAAATTCTAAGTGTATTTGCTGCAAAAATGGTTCACATTCATTATTTAAATGTAATGTATTTCAGAAAATGCCTGTTAATGACCGCATTGATTTTGTTAAAAGAAACAAAATATGTTTCAATTGTTTATCAAGTTCAAACCATTCTGCGAGAAATTGTACATCTCATTATTCATGTACGTTTTGCGGCAGACATCATTCGTCTCTTCTTCATATGCAAAGGGATAAAATGGATAGTTCTACGTCAGTGAAACTCTATCAACAATCATCTGGAGGGTTAAACGAAATTGCGAATTCATCTGTTGCCAACCAGGATAAGACATACAGCTTAAATCCCGAAGCTTTGAGTTTTGAAAGCAGGAATAATAACTTCGCAGGAACTTCTGTAAATAATTTATGCAAAAAGAGAAAAACCACGATTTTATCTACTGCTTTAATTTATATTGAAAATGTTTCAGGTGAATTTATACCTGCGCGTGCATTAATAGATGTCAGCTCAAATAACTCATATATTTGTGATAATTTTGCAAAATTATTAGAATTTAGAAAAGAAAAATTTAATGTTTCTGTTTCATGTTTGAATGATTCTCAGATTAATATCAAATGGAAAATTAGAGCCACTATTTCGAATAAGGCTGACTATAAGAGAACAATTGATTTTTTGATTGTTCCAAAGATAACAAACCTTATACCAGGACATTATTTTAAATTTCCATTTGCCGAGCTGCCTCAAGATGTGAAATTGGCAGATCCAAAATTTAATGAACCTAATAAAATAGATGTTTTGCTAGGAACTGAGTGCTTCTACGAATTATTACAAAATGGTCAAGTTCGCTTAAGAAATTCTAATGTCATTTTACAGAATACCGTATTTGGTTATGTAGTGGGAGGTTGTATCTCTAATTCGAATACTGATAATAATGACAATTATTGTGGATTAATTAGCAATGTGGAAGAAGAATTACGCAAGTTTTTCGATTTAGAATCCATTAGAATTAGGGATGATCCTTATTGTAATGATGAAGATAAGGCATTAGAAATTTTTACCGAAACTGTTTCTTACAAAGATAATCGTTACGAAGTTGTCCTTCCCTGGAAGAAAGATTGGATAAATTTGAGTGATAACTATAAGGTCTCTGAGAAAAGGCTTAAATATTTGATAAATAAAATGCTAAACGATGATAATTTATTTTCTCAGTATAAAGAGATTTTGAAAGAATATCTTGAATGTGATATAATTGAAAAAGTGTTTGATTCACCTAGACCGGATATACCCATATTTTATTTGCCACATCGAGCGGTTTTTAGAGAAGATAGTGTCACCACGAAAACACGAATTGTATTTGATGCTAGTTCTCACGATGTAGGGCAATTTTCTTTAAATGATTGTTTGTGGCCTGGTATTAATTTAAATCCTAGTATTTTTCAGTTGCTCATAAATTTTAGGTTGAATAAGATTGGATTTTTAGCGGATGTTGAGAAAGCATTTCTCCAAATTTCATTATCAGAAAGGGACAGAGATGCTGTCAGATTTCTTTTTTTAGAAGTTACCGAAGATCCTTCAAATAAAATGGCTGATGATTTGAAAATTCAAGTGTATCGTTTCAAGCGTTTACTTTTCGGATTAAATGCTAGTCCATTTCTCCTAGCTGCCACAATAAAGGAGCATATACGAAAATTTAAAGCTCAGTATCCAGAAACCTTTGAGATTCTCAATACTTCTCTTTATGTTGATGATTTAGTGAGTGGTACCCATAGTACTGAAGATGCTTTGAAGATTTCAAACGAAGCTAAGATTATTATGAAGCAAGCTAGTTTCAATTTGAGGAAATGGCTGACAAATGACAGATCGTTACTGGAACGATGGAAAAAGGAAGGATTCGAAATTTATCCATTTGATCAAAATAATAGAATGATAAATTCATTGAAGGTATTAGGGATATCATGGGATGTTGAACAAGATACTATTAGCATAGACATTTTGAGTTTAATAGAGTTTCTGAAGAATAAGAAAAATACTAAACGGTTTATTTTACAGACTTCCGGAAGAATTTATGATCCGACTGGCATCCTATCTCCATTTACTGTAAGACTTAAATGTCTTTTCCAAGATTTATGGATCCGGAAGCTGTCTTGGGATACTGAGCTCCCCTTTGACATTTGCGAAAAATGGACACAATGGTGTTCAGAACTCTCAAAATTAAATGAAATTAAAATTTCTAGATTTGTTTTCCTGTCACCTGATACAAACAATGTTGAAATTCATTGTTTTTCTGATGCAAGTCAAAAGGCTTATGGTGCTGTTGTTTATTTAAGAGTGCATGATTATGACCAAGTTTCTGTCAATTTCTTAGCATCTAAAACTAGAGTTGCACCAATAAAGACAATAACTTTGCCACGTCTAGAACTGCTTGGGGCTTTACTTGCAGCTCGTTTGGGATCAGAAATTAAAAGGATCATTGATCGTAAAAATGCTTCTAGAATTTTTTATTGGACAGACTCAAAGGTAACTTTATTCTGGATAAAGGGATCCAGTAGAAACTGGAAGTCCTTTGTTGCCAATCGTGTTGATGAAATCCGAAGATTAACTCAACCAGAAATGTGGTTTCACTGTGCCGGTAAAGACAATCCAGCAGACCTTCTTTCACGAGGAATAAGTGCGGACTCTCTTGTGAACAATTCCAAGTGGTTTACAGGTCCAAATTTTTTGATGGATCCAGAATTTTCCCCCTGCTGTTTGCAATCTTTTTCTTCTGGAATTGACTTACTAACTGAAAGTGAAAGTCAAAATTATATAAGTGAAATGAAAAATTCCGAAAAGGGAAATAACTGTGTAACAACCTTTCTAGCTACTGAGAATTTATCCTTTTTTGATAATTTTTTTGATTTTAGCAATGACTATTATAAGATTTTACATATTTTTTCTTTTGTTCTCAGATTTTTATATAATTGTAGGAATGCAGATAAAAGAAAAGGTAAACTGAGTTTAGAAGAAGTCAAGGAAGCTGAAAATATTTTGACTAGAGTGTCACAAAAATGTTTAGTTAGCAAAAGTGCTGTGGTAGGTAACCTTAATATTTTGAATCCTTTTATAGATGATAAGGGAATCTTACGTGTGGGCGGAAGGCTTAACAAAGCTTCCGTACCTTATGAGCAAAAACATCCGGCTATTTTGCCAAAAAATTCTAAATTAAGTAAGATTTATTTCAGTACTATGCATAAGCGTCTCTTTCATGTTGGTCCCCAAGGACTCTTGAATTCTGTTAGATTAAAATTTTGGCCTTTAGCGGGTAGAAATTTGGCAAGGAAAACGGGGCATTCTTGTGTTATTTGTTTTAAGGCAAAACCAACTCCTTGCTCGCAGCTAATGGGCCAGTTACCTTATGAAAGAATTAATGAGTCACCAGTATTTAATTGTACTGGTTTAGATCTATGTGGTCCATTTTATGTAACCTATAAAAATCAGCGCAAGGGTTCACTGAACAAAGTATTTATTTGTGTTTGTATATGTTTTGTAACTCGAGCCATTCATCTTGAGCTTCTCTCAGATTTAACCTCAGATGCTCTGATTGCTACACTTAAGCGTTTCATGGCTAGACGAGGAAAATGCTCTAAGATTTTTACGGATAATGCTAAAAATTTCGTGGGAGCAAATTCCAAACTGAAAAGGTTCTACAAAATGATAAATTTTCCAGATGAAATTTTAGGAAATTATTTAATTTCTGAAGAAATTGACTGGAAATTTATACCGCCCAAATCCCCTCATTTCGGAGGACTTTGGGAGGCAGGTGTGAAATCAGTTCAATATCACCTTAAACGAGCAATGGGTGTTTTAAGGTTTAATTATGAGGAATTTGAAACTATAGTTATTCAGATAGAGGGTATTTTGAATTCCCGACCTCTTACTCCTTTATCTAACGATTTTGATAATTTTGAAGTATTGACTCCGGGTCACTTTTTGATCGGAAGATCCATGAATGCTGTACCTGAACCAATGTTAATTGATACTAATATCAATCGATTAAACCGTTGGCAGAAGACTACGAGGGTCGTTCAGACAGTTTGGAAAAAATGGAGGTTAGATTATTTAAATACGTTACAGCAGAGATCTAAATGGGTAGTGGAAAAAGAAAATTTAAGAATAGGAATAATGGTATTAGTAAAAGAAGATTTTTTGCCTGTATGTAAATGGGCATTAGGCCGCATTAGTGAGATTTATACAGGATCGGATGGCAAAGTTCGGGTAGTCAAGGTTCGCACTAAATCTGGCGAATTAAAGCGTTCAATTACAAAAATAGCTGTTCTCCCTATTGATAACTAAAAAAAAAAAAGTTTTAAAATATTGCAAATTTTGTATTGTTTTGTGTTATATTTTGTATATATTTGTTTGCTGTGACATTTTCTGTAACTGTATTTTATAAATTTATTTGATTGTAAAATATTGAAATTTGCATTTCAATCCGGGGGAGAATGTTTATTGTTGGAAATTTATAATTATAAGTCCCGTAAGAGGGCGTCGTGAACTCCCTTTGGTTGAAATGTGAAGTGAACTGAGTAGATAAAATGTTGTTGTTGAAGTAAGAGAATTTGTGAAAAGAATAGCAACCAGAGAGTTTGCTACATATAGTTTTGTGAATAGAATCGCGACCGGAGTGTTCGCTAGTTACAGTGTGTTATATTACACATATTTGAAGATACAGTCCAAATGTTTATTATTGGAAAGTGTGTTTAGTGTGCTTTAATTAGAAATAGTATTCATATATATACATGTATTAATCAGTTTTTTTTTTATCAAAATGTCGGTTTTTATAATATTGTGAATTCTCAAAGAAATATTTTCAGTTGTGTTATTGATTTTGTAGATGGCAGTGTAACATAATATTAAAATTATTGTTAATGTTAAAAATTTAAGATCTGTGTTTGTAGGAAAATTTGAGAATTATGACATTTCTTTGATTATTAATTGCATCCTAAATATATAAGTTCTAGGTTGATGATTTAAGTGATTTACAGATTATTATCGTCTCTATAATTTATAGTATCGATATGCGCCAAATAATATGGAATATATTAGCAAAACTTTTAAAATGAATACTCACAGTTATGAATTTTAGCTATTATTGCTAGTAGATTGCTAGCTGCGACTAAATTTTTAAGTGTGTCTGTGAAAATGAGATATAAATGCATAACACTAATTTTTTGATAGCTGAAATGTTTAACATTGCCAGGTTTTACTTTTTTATTTCAGTTATGGATTTATATTAAAAAAGATTGAACAGCGAAATAAAATTTATTTTATTTTTTGTGCATAAAATTTGGTGGTACATGGGGGATACAAAAAGAACATTTTTTTGCAATTTCTTAGGGTTTTTTAATTTAATTTTACTTTTTTGCATCGCAAAATAATTTCAAAATATAAAATAAATATTATTTAATAATGTTTTATAACTAATAGACTTTACAAATATTATCTTAACACACAATAAAATTATTTACGTGATAAAAGTGACGTGAAAAAGATGTTTATTTTGTAAAGATGTTTATACTACAGAATACATCAGGTCTAGTGATTTTTTAAGATAATTATAATACATTGCAAGGGAAGTCTATAACGATTATTTCGTTATATATTGGTTATTTTCATAAATTATTCCTTTGCACCCCCCTTCCCTTTTCAATTCAAAATTAGTTTTAAATTGTCCTTCATTTCTTTTCCATTTTCCTCGCTTATTATTTCTCTAACCGAAAATCTGCAGCTGCCCAAGATTATCTGTGTAAAAAACACCCACATTTTTAATCAACCGTTCAAAACAATTTCCAGATGTCGGCTAATTCTGATCGAATCAATTCTTCATTACCTTTTAAGGAGATCCTCTCTGTATCGCGGTTAAAATTTATGCTTACGCTTCTTTTTCCTTTCTTGACATAATCCTAAAAAGAATTTAGCATCTGCGCATTAAAATCTGGTGCCCCTTCTGTGTGCTTCTTTGCGTAGACATAACAACACGTGTAACATTTATCTATTGGCAACCATATCCTTTCCCCATCCCAGCTGGGCAGCCAAATTGAATTCTGATCATGCCGGCTGCATTTTAACTGTAATTTGGCGTATACTATCCATTGTGCATGGGAGAACTTGTGTATGTTGGCGATTTTCTTTCACGCCAAAAGTGGCGGTTTGTTTCTATGTACGACTTCACTTGACTCGCTGCTCTTGACTGAAAAAGTTGTAAATCTCTGTTCGGAGATTTTCTCCGATTATTATAAGTGTACCCCCCTATTACTACATGTTTAAATAAAATGTGACTTAACAATCATTGTGGGGTTTTTCCGCTATCTTCACATCTGGACCTGGACTACTATACTTTATTTCGTTTCTTCTAAGTATTCTAACAAACTATCTGCTACTACAAAACGTCCCTACAAAGTCTCCTTTATATTAAATATTGTAAAGCATAAAATACTGTAAAACTTTAAATTTTTTATAAGTGAATATGCCATAGTATATTGTCATGTACACCATAGCCATTGTCATGTTAAATCATAAAAACTTACACTGTTAAAAATTTTGTCCTAGATTGAACCAAGTTTTGGTGTTCAATAGCTGTCACTGTAAAGTGGTGAAACCTTCTACCAATATTTGGATCTCCTGTTAAAGCATAGTTCCAATAGTTGGAATGAGGTTCAAATAGGAAGTTCCAAATATTGGTACGACATTTCCTCCATCTTATAGTGGAGCTACTGAGCACCAAAATTCGGTTCAAACTGAAGCAAAATATTTAACAGTGTACACCAATTACATGAAAATCGGGAAAACTTTTCGACAGTTGGAGTATAGGCACACAGACACATATACGACCTGGCATACCTATTTCAACTATGCTGGTAATTGTGAAAAAACACGATAATTTTCATTAAAAGAATTTTTATTTTTGTTCTTCTAACTATGTATACCCCACCAGTGGCCGGTTCTGACCTCTTAACTGGTATACGGCAGGTGCTGCGTTCGAACCCAATCGTGTCCGTCAGTCTAATCGTTCGAAGATTTCCGCGTTTCTTTTCGAACCTTGGATATTCTTGCGTGATTACGGATTAGATTCCCTTAAAAAGACCCCCACAGAGGGCACCCACCCCCTTTAGGACCTATATTCCTCGTGCAGATAATCGGCTGACATAAAATAAAAATAAATCTAACTATATAATTTTATTAAAGAAAAGAGACATAATCTGTACTCAGACTTTCTTTCGAAGGAAGAAGGGAATAAGGGAAAAGTGATGAATAAATGAAGGCAATTGGATGAAAAAACGGAAGAAAGAAATAACTTAAGATAATCTCCTTTAGAAGTGTTGATTATAATGGAAGCATTTGTGGATGTACTTAGCTGCATGGAAATAATACATAGGATTCAAATAAAAAAAATAATCTGAATAAAATATCTTTCGAACATAAAGAAATATCTACTAAAGTTAATGAAAATACATATGCGATTAAAAGGATTTTAGATGTATTTATCATCTACGCATTAACAATGAAAATATTACTTAATAAAAGAGAATATATGTGTATATTACTAATAAAACACACTTTTTGCTATAAATAAAAAAGAAATAACTGTCCAAATGTGTAATAATGGCGATAAATATAAGTAAATCCGTTTTGTTCCATGATATTTCAATTTTAATACTTATTTATTTTCATTTCTGCTTTCGCCATATATAAAAGTCAGGATTTGGAGAATTATTACGATTTCATAAAAGAAACATTTTTCAATTTTTATTTTCAAACGACGTAAAAAGTGAAAGTTTAATTATAAAATATATATATATTAATAGCAGGTTTATATGCCAAGATAAATTTTATACTTAAATATAAAATTTTATATTTTAAATTTAAACGCAATAATTTTCATTAAAACAACATTCCGTTGGGCTTATTTATTAATTTATTTTTTCTAAAGAAGAAAAAAATGTTCTGTACTAAGACTCTTACTCGAAGCGGAAAAATCCGGATTGAAGAGAATTGGATAAAAAAAGAAGGAACTTAAGATAATCTGCTTTTAGAAGTGTTAATTAAAATAGAAACATTTGTAGGTGGATCTACTTATGTGGAATTATTACGAAGGATTTACACACAATAAAGTAATCCGAATAAAATATCGTTTGAACATAAAGACAGTATCTACAAATGTTAATGAAAATAGATTGCGATTAAAAGGCTTTTTGATGTATTTAATACGTTAAGAGCCATGTCTTTTTTGTCTTTCTTTCCGTTTGCACCAGGAAACCTCATTCCCGGTAGACATTCAGTATATACATATATATATATATATATATATATATATATATATATATATATGTGTGTGTAATAAAATAAAAAAAGTGCGCCATTTTGTTCTCTCTGAGCTTTTAATTCTAAATTTGTGGAACATATTTTAATCTTAGTTTCGTAATGTATTAACCTTTTAACAGCTAAAATTCTTTTTCTTATTTTATTTCACTTAATAATTTATTGCTTGTTTCTCAAAAAGTGCAGGAAGTTATTTCGTAACCTTTTTCCTTTATAGAATATTCTCGGGATTTTAATTTTATTTTTTATTTAACATCACCTGATCTGTGTTAATGCGCAGATGTTAACGGGCTAGTCTGTTTGCGAGACAACATGGAGTTCCTACCGGAGGGCCACGCCTCGTGTGCCAATCAGAGGTGATGATTTATGACGCGTGGCCTCGGGGTTAATTCTGGTTGGATTTTTAAATTGACTGACGCTGAGAGAGGAGGGGCTATTATTTCGTGCGAGTGTGGGATTCGCATTCTAGGTTTTCGGAGCGCAGAATGCGACTAACTTTTAAACTAATAAGACGCCCGTTTCTTTTCTCTGATAAATTAGAATGTCTGATGATGTAGATTGAATAACGAAGGTTGTAGTGTTCTATATGTGCAAAGGTGACTGCGGGGAAGAACTTAACTTATTTTATGAGTTTTAATAAAAATGAATTTAAAGACTGATTGATTTAATTTTCTTATGGGGAAATACCCAAATAAACCAATCCACTGCTTGTCAAACTGCCGGAGCGACTGCTCAGCTCGTCCCGCTGTTGATTCTTAGTGAGTAGTAGAATGTTCTGCATCAAACATGGTGTTCCACTGGAGCTTCTACATTATTATAGAACATCGTCGTCGTTACATGACATATATACATGCGCATATATATATTAAATGATACATAAGATACCCATAATAAGAAATGGAATTTCAAAATGAATTTTAAAATTCAATCTAATTAAAATAAATCAATAAAGCATACATTTATATCTGACTTATATACTTTTTGATAATGATTAATCCGGCAATGGGAGAAAATTATGCGTTAGGACATTTTTCTGATTTTTACCTTAGAAATTAATCGTAATTTTATTGTGGCTGTGTGGTATTGCCCTTGAAAATGAGCTACGTAGCGCAATCTCGAATTTTATTTGTAATTGTTATATTATTGCTTATTCCATTTGAGTGTATTGTCGAGTTTAAATTTGTTATATTGGGTTATTTTATATTCTTTGTAGACGTTGATATGTAGTTTTATATAATATGGTTATATGTATGTGTGTGTGTGTATATATATATATATATATATATATATATATATATATATATATATATATACGTATATATACGACGGTATTGTAAACTATGCTACGAAGAAAATGCACAACAATTTGGGAGAGGAATTGCCAGAAAATTAACAAAGCAAGTTGCCATATTTCTGTGATACCAGTCGAAGACAAACGTTTTTGAATTCACGGCGTTTTAATAAAAGCTAATACAAAATTTTCACAAGATATATTTTGTACATTCATGATAAAGTCTAGTAATTATCTGAAATTAATTTATAATATAAATGGTTTCTTTTTTAATTTTTATATCGCGTTTTATACTGTCAATCATCGGTGACTGACGTTGCACTCAACATGTTTCATATCTCCGCATTAACAGATGAAATTTATTTTTTAATAAAAATAGATAGATATACTAAGGGCATCTTTTTATATAATACGCTAACATGACGAATCCGGGTTTCACTTCGAGAAAAGCAAATTATAGCTGCCATGTTAGGCTGAAGTATTTAGATGCATAAGTACGATGATTGTTCAACATATGGAATTATATACATTATCTGCATTGTATTGAATTTGTCCTCCTTCTCTTTTCTCCAAAATATTCAAATATTATCCAATTATAATGTATTAAATTCTAAATTAAAAATAACGGATAACATGCTGTTGTGTTTAGGTGGGAAGAAGGAGATGAGAAACACTTATTTTTTGTTTCATCTCAAATATAGGCTAGGTGATCGTATTAATGGATAAAGCACATTGTGTTGGATGAATGGCCAGCAAAAGACCCTTAAATAAAAAGTATATGACAAAAGGCAATCATGATATTTTCTTAATAATGAATCCTTAACTATGATAATATTAACTCATAGCAAAGATGTAAGAATATAAAGTGATAAGAAGAAAAGTTACCTGGATTTTCTGGCTGATGAAGACAACTTCAGGTAGACAAATGAATAGGCATAGACACAATAAAATGAAGAGAAGATTTTGAAGAGGACAAACATATTTATTTATAATCACTTGTGAAATTCTTCATGACTTGAATATTTTTATATATATATATATTCATTTGTTATCATGCACAAACTTATATAAGTAGAATTATTATTATTTTTCGTACAACAATTGCTCCACAAGGATGATATACATAAGTCGACATATTTTTAACACAACTCTTCTTCATATATATATTTTGTATGCATTTTTGATAACATGATAACATTTTTCTTGAAAGATACGAAAAGCAACATTATCTCAGAATATCAGTTAGATATTACTTCAAAAGGAATATGTCAGGAAAATCATAAAAGGGTATTCAATATTCTCAATTGGGGATGCCGTTTTATGCCCAGATAATTATCATAGAAGGCGGCAGCCTTCAAGTGACGCAGCTTTAAACCTACCATCGTCATAAGGGTAGATGCGGAACTTCATATATACAGCTAACTCAACTTCAAAGGAAATCGGAAAAGCCGCCTTCTAATAACTCAGCAAATATTGGTCAGAATGGTCCAATTTTTTTAATATAGTCTTATATTCCCAGTCTAATCCTATCCTATAATTTTTACATTTCTACGTGCCGTATATTTTTAGATCTCGATAACCATTTTTAAACTGAAAACGATGGTGTTTGTTCCTGATAATGAGATCTAGAAAACGGGCTGGGAGATTTTATTAAAACTTATATATAATATGAATCTCTTTAAGATAGAGGGAATAAGACTTGCCTTGTTTCTAGGAAAACTCTTGTTTGTTATATATTGATCTTGGAAAATTGGACTATATTAGCTCGCGGATTACATGTTATTCTATGGGTTAGCAGACGGAGACACTGCAAAAAGGCAAATGTAGTAATGGTCACAGTTAAAACACCCGCATCGAAGCAATAAATGTTTTTGAAACTACAAAAACATCTTATCATGCGCTTTAAAACATTCAATAAATATATACTAAATCAAATTTCTATTTATTTTGCCTTTATTTTTCGTAAGAAGAAAATATTACGTTTCTTACATTGGATATTTTTGCATTTTGTGGAAAAAATATTTTGAATCCTTTTTTAAAATAGGAAAATATTTTTTAATTATACATATTCAATATACTTTTGACTTATGATTTTCTTTTAAAGTTTACAAACAAAAATTATTTTTAATAAATTTGCTTTAGAATTCCATGTATTCATACGCCGTTTAGATAGTTTTGTTTTGAATCGTAATCGAATTCGCTGGCGGTAAGCTTTGTACTTGGCACTTGTTGTTTTTAGCATGTATGTTGTGTAATTTGCGAAATAATGGTTATTATGGTAATATAGGTATTGTGTTATTTGGAGAAACTGAAAGGCCCCCTTTTTTGGATAAAATAATATGGTGAATCCAAGTACACGAATCAAAACAAATTGATTCGTGCTGTATGTTGGCATGAAATATTCAATTTCAGGAGACGAACGTGAAGCTAAACCATCTATAATGAAAAAGAAAGGTAAATAAATATTTTTTGGCACTCATTATTAAAGTATTATTTAAAAAGTATAAGTGATGTATACATTAGTTAGCATGTTGATTTGATTTCAAACCAACATAAACTATCACAGAATGTGTAAACTATTGCTAAATTTTCGTAAACAAACAATATTTATAATTGACCAACAGTTTAACCAAGTGCTTGTGAATTCTAAAATTCTCAAAATAGATTGTTTTTAAGTTTATAGATGTCCTTATTATATGAATTAATTAACAATAATTATATGAATTAATTAACAATACTAAGTTTTAAAGTGTTGTAAAAATTGTGCTTTTTTATTTCATTTATTAATTTCTGTTTAATAACCCAGGATGTTAATTTTTAGATTAAAATTGCTTGAATATGTTATTCAAAATGCATTTATTACTTTTTCTTATGCATTTTTGTCGCTATTAATTTTCATTTTTAAACTGTGCCTTTTTAGCTTAGCTTAATGGCCAGTAAATCCAGGTTTTAAACAATTTTTAAAATAAGTAAGTGCACTTATTATTGGAAATTGTGAACAAACTAGTATTTATCAACAAATTACAGCAGTATTTTGATAATTCAAAAGAAAGTAATGAAGTTAATTTGTTCTTACATGCATTAGTGACTGTGGCTATAAAGATTTCAGAGATTTAAAAACAAATTAGTTGCACTCATTGTTTTTTTTCTTCATGTACACACAGTGCTTGTACAACATGCATTAGTGATTGCATTTTTAATTAATTTTGTGTATTTTACGGATTGTTGCACAGCAATTTTGCTGCAGCCTGAGTGTTTTGTTTTTGTTTTGTTTTCATGTGCTCTAAGTGCTATACATGCAGTAGTTGGACTGCTTTAACGAGTTTTATTTTAGCGAGTGAGAGTTTTAGGCCCTTTTTTTCTAATATAAACGTTATTGTTTTAATGTATTTGTTTCACAATATTGTCACTGGATTTTTTTAGTTCAGGTATCACTCATTTCTTCCAGATATTGGGAATCTGCATGTTACCGCATAGTTTGCTGCATCTGTTAATTTTTGTTGTTTGTTTTCATATGGGCATAGTTCTCATACATTTGTTATTGACTGCGGCTTTGAGAAATTTCATGTGTTTTAGAGACCATTGCATAAGTTTGCTGCATCCAGTAATTTGACATGCACCCAGCTCTCATTATCCATTAGTGACTGTGGCTTTAACATGTTTCATGCATCCTATTATTTCATTAATAATTTCGAAATTCCATGTTTATATTTTAAAATGTTATTTAGCAGTTGCCACGGAGGTACTATAGCGCATCATTGTAGTCTGCATTAGATGCTGTTCAAAATAGAATATTTTTTTTCTTTTTTTCTTCCTAAGAATCTGATGATTTAAATCCAAGCGTGAAAATTTTTTTCTCAGATCACAAACCAAATGCAAAAGTATTGTAATAGTTAATATTACGTTATAGAAATCAATAATCAAAATATAAAAGCATTAGCTTTACAGCTTAGAACATAGCGTTATTAATAAACTGCAGGGGTGGGGAAATACATCATATTGCTCGCCATTGGCAAGTGGATTTTCTGGCAAGGCGAGTGCATTTTTAATTTTTGAAAAACAGGCGGCAGACATGTCTAAGACATTTTTTAATCTAGATATTTTAACTAACCAAATTATTACAGTGTAAATATGGTATTAAGTTCTATCTTATATTAAGCTTACCTCTATGGTATGTATTTCTTAATATAGAAAAAGAGAATTACGAAAGTGCATTGTAGTAATAGTAATTTCGTGTATAACCGAGTCTGATTTTTTTCTAACTATTTTCAACTGTATGTGTGTTGCATCTGGCTGGCTAGTGAAATAAATCCTTGGCTGGTAAGATTTTTGAAAAATTCCCCACCCCTGATAAACTGCATTTATAAATTGGACATCTAAAATGGAAAATCTTAATATATTTTTATAATGTTAGAATTTACAAGCACTAAAAGTTGGGTAAGCAAATAATTCTTAACCAAATATTAATGATAACATTGGTTTAAAAAAAAATAACTTATACTTCTATGCTTTAATAATGAGTTTCATAAAATATAAATTTACCCCCTTTTTTTTCTATAAATGTTTTAATTTCATATTCATTGTCTCGAAATTGAAGTACTTCTTTCTAACATTCTTTTACAAAAATGTTTGATAATTAACGCTTTTTTTATTTTAAAAAAAAAAAAGGCCTTCTTTCTACTAATGAACACAAAATCCTCAAATAACTTTGAATCCATTATTTAAATAAATTACATAACATACCTAAGAAGAAAACATGTTTAAGATTAAATTTAATACAAGAAATTAAAAATTTTTAATTCAAATAATGTAAAGTTACTAACACACTAACAAATAAATATTTTAAAATACTAACAGCTAATAATGGGCGATAAATAATTAAATTTTTTAGTTTTGTCATTTCTAAAATGTAATTGTTTAAATTCTATTTGAGTTGAACCTCATCCAAACCCTAAGAAATATTCTATCGAACCTTAATTCAATCTGAAAAAAAAAAAAAAAAAAAAAAAATCCGACAATACACACTGACAAGCATAGTTGTATAATATAGACGCACACCATGTGCAGAAAATTTTATGAAGAAACAATTTTTATTTATTTATTTCGACAAAGAATTGCATTAAAAAAAAAAGTGTATCTCAACAAAGAATCATGTAAAAAACCCCATCATTTCGAGAAAATACCACACGAAAAACAGGAATTTCGTCCAAAGACCGCAATAAAAAAAAAAAAAAAAAAAAAAAAAAAAAAAAAAAAAAAACGTTAATTCAATCCATGAATTGCATAAAAAATACAAATTCCATGAATCGCTAAAAAAAGAAAGCAAATTGCATAAAAAATGGGAATTATGTCCGCAAATTGCTTAAAATGTGAATTACGTCCATGAATCATGTAAAAAAGCGAGAATTAGATTCATAAATTGTATGAAAAACGCAAATTACGTCTATGAATCGTGTAGTAAAACATGAATTATGTTCATAAATTGCTCAAAAAACACGAATTTTGGTGGCAGAAATCTGAAACGGAAATTACCTCTATAAAACGCATAAAAATAGCGACTTGCATTCATGAATTGCATAAAAAATGCAAATTACATCCATGAATTGCATAAAAACGTGAATTACATTCATAAATCACTCAAAAAATGCAAATCACTTCCATGAATTGTGCAAAAAAACACGAATAACGTTCAAAAATTGCAAAAAATGCGAATTATGTCCAAGAATTGGTAAAAAAAAGCGAATTACATTCATAAATCCTATAAAAACACAAATAACGTCAATAAATTGATCAAAAAACACAAATTTTGTCGATAGAAAGCTCAAAAGATGCAAATTATGTCTATGAATCGCATAAGTATAGCAAATTACGTCCATAAATCATGTAAAATATAAATTACATTCATTAATCGCATAAAAATTGCAAATTATGTCCATGAATCGCTCAAAAAAAGCGAATTGCATAAAAAACATGAATTGGGTTCACAAATCGCTCAAAACGTGAATTATGTCCATGAATTGTTTAAAAAAGTGAGAATTCCGTTCAGAAATTGTATGAAAAACACAAATTATGTCTATGAATCGTGTAGTAAAACGGGAATTATGTTCATAAATCGCTCAAAAAACACAAATTTTGGCAGCAGAAAGCTGAAACGCAAATTACGTTCATAAATCACTCAAAAAATGCAACTCGCTTCCATGAATCGTGCAAAAAAATACTAATAACATTCTTAAATTACAAAAAATGCAAATTAGGTCCAGCAATTGGTAAAAAAAGCGAATTACATTCATAAATCCTATAAAAACACAAATAACGTCAATAAATCGATCAAAAAACGCAAATTTCGTCGAGAGAAAGCTTAAATGAAAATTATGTCTACAAATCGCATAAATATAGCAAATTACACCCATAAATCATGTAAAATGTAAATTACATTCATTAATCGCATAAAAATCGCAAATTATGTCCATGAATCTCATAAAAAACGCGAATTGGGTACACAAATCGCTCAATACTTGAATTACGTCCATGAATTGTTTAAAAAACTGAGAATTACGTTCAGAAATTGTATGAAAAACACAAATTATGCCTATGAATTGTGTAGTAAAATGGGAATTGTGTTCATAAATCACTCAAAAAACACGAATTTTGGCAGCAGAAAGCTGAAACCCAAATTACGTCTATAAATCGCATAAAAATAGCGAAGAGTGTTTTGCATTCATGAATCGCTCAAAAAACACAAATTACGTCCATGAAACGCATAAAAACGTGAATTACATTCATAAATCACTCAAAAAATTCTAATCACTTCCATGAATCATGCAAAAAAACACTAAGAACGTTCATAAATTACAAAAAATGCGAATTACATCCAAGAATTGGTAAAAAAAGCAAATTACATTCATAAATCCTATAAAAACACAAA
The DNA here is from genome assembly GCA_964019185.1 of Maratus speculifer. NCBI lineage: Eukaryota > Metazoa > Arthropoda > Arachnida > Araneae > Salticidae > Maratus > Maratus speculifer. The sequence continues at coordinate 152,426,524 of OZ025302.1, forward strand.
TAACGTCAATAAATCGATCAAAAAACGCAAATTTCGTCGATAGAAAGCTCAAAAGATGCAAATTATGTCTATGAATCGCATAAGTATAGCAAATTATGTCCATAAATCATGTAAATTGTAAATTACATTCATTAATCGCATAAAAATCATGAAATATGTCCATGAATCGCTCAAAAAAAGCAAATTGCATAAAAACATGAATTGGGTCCACAAATCCCTCAAAACGTGAATTACGTCCATGAATTGTTTAAAAAAGTGAGAATTACGTTCAGAAATTGTATGAAAAACACAAATTATGTCTATGAATCGTGTAGTAAAACGGGAATTATGTTCATAAATCGCTCAAAAAACACGAATTTTAGCAGCAGAAAGCTAAAACGCAAATTACGTTCATAAATCACTCAAAAAAAGCAAATCATTCCATGAATCGTGCAAAAAAATACTAATAACATTCATAAATTACAAAAAATGCAAATTAGGTCCAACAATTGGTAAAAAAAGCGAATTACATTCATAAATCCTATAAAAACACAAATAACGTCAATGAATCGATCAAAAAATGCAAATTTCGTCGACAGAAAGCTCAAAAAATGCTAATTATGTCTACGAATCTCATAAATATAGCAAATTACATCCATAAATCATGTAAAATGTAAATTACATTCATTAATCGCATAAAAATCGCGAATTATGTCCATGAATCGCTCAAAAAAAGCGAATTGCATAAAAAATGTGAATTATATCCACAAAACGTGAATTACATTCATGAATTGTCTAAAAAAGTGAGAATTATGTTCATAAATTGTATGAAAAATGCAAATTACGTCTATTATTTGTGTAGTAAAATGGGAATTATGTTCATAAATCGCTCAAAAAATACGAATTTTAGCAGCAGAAAGCTAAAATGCAAATCACGTCTATAAATCGCATAAAAATAGGGAATAGCATTTTGCATTCATGATTTGCATAAAAAACGCGAATTACATCCATGAATCGCTCAAAAAATGCAAATTACATCCATGAATTGCATAAAAATGTGAATTATGTTCATAAATCACTCAAAAAATGTGAATCACTTCCATGCATCGTGCAAAAAAACACGAATAACATTCATAAATTGCAAAAAGTTGTGTAAAAGTGTTACGTCCAAGAGTTGTGTGAAAAAAGCGAATTACATTCATAAATCCTATAAAAACACAAATAACGTCAATAAATTGATCAAAAAACACAAATTTCGTCGACAGAAAGCAGAAAAAACATAAATTATGTCTATGAATTGCATAAAAATAGCAAATTACGTCCATAAATCATGTAAAATGTAAATTACATTCATTAATCACATAAAAATTGCGAATTATGTCCATAAATTGCTCAAAAATGCAAATTACATTCATAAATCGCATAAAAAACACTAATGATGACCATGAATTGCGCAAAAAATGCGAATTACACCCAACATTAAATTAATTTGCGGAAAGTTTTTGCTTTTATACAAGTCTGACAACAAGAACCTACAAGTTATCCTGAAACCCATTCTAAACCAACAAAAATTTAATGGAAAGATAAATTTGTCCAAGATAGACAAAATAATTTCCATTGACATACATTGACCAGAATCGAAAAATTCCTATTGAAATCTATCCTATACACTCCAAAACCAGAAAGAAAAAAATCCTTCCAAGAGTAACTCAATCTATCTGCTGCAAAATAAAATACATTGAAATGCAACTGAACAAGAACCTGAAAATTACATTTGAAATCAAACCGAAACCAGATTCAACCCCCCCCCCCCCCCCCCAAAAAAAAAAAAAAAATCCAACCATATCTCGATTTGGGAAAGAAAACTTAATTTCCATAGATACGCGTGGTCAGAAATCTGGAAATTCCAATTAGTCTATGGGTTAGCAAACCTTAATTCAATCTGAAAAAAAAAAAAAAAAAAAAAAAAAATCTAACAAGCAGAGTTGTATAATATAGACGCACACCATGTGCAGAAAATTTTATGAAGAAACAATTTTTATTTATTTATTTCGACAAATTGCGTAAAAAAAAAAGTATCTCAACAAAGAATCATGTAAAAAAACCCAACATTTCGACAAAATACCACGTGAAAAACGTGAATTTCGTCCAAAGACCACAATAAAAACATTAATTAAATCCATGAATCGCATAAAAAATACAAATTCCAGGCATGAATCGCATAAAAAATGTGAATTAAATGCATGAATCGCATAAAAAATGTGAACTACATCCATGAATCGCTAAAAAAAAAGCAAATTGCATAAAAAATGGGAATTACGTCCACAAATTGTTTAAAATGTGAATTACGTCCATGAATCATGTAAAAAAGCAAGCATTATATTCATAAATTGTATGAAAAACGCAAATTACGTCTATGAATCGTGTAGTAAAACATGAATTCTGTTCATAAATTGCTCAAAAAACACGAATTTTGGCAGCAGAAATCTGAAACGGAAATTACCTCTATAAAACGCATAAAAATACCGAATTGCACAAAAAATGTGAATTACATTCATGAATCGCTCAAAAAACGCAAATTACATCTATGAATTGCATAAAAACGTGAATTACGTTCATAAATCACTCAAAAAATGCGAATCACTTCCATGAATTGTGCAAAAAACACGAATAATGTTCATAAATTGCAAAAAATGCAAATTACGTCCCAGAATTGGTAAAAAAAAGCGAATTACATTCATAAATCCTATAAAAACACAAATAATGTCAATAAATCGATCAAAAAACACAAATAGAAAGCTCAAAAGATGCAAATTAGGTCTATGAATCGCATAAGTATAGCAAATTACGTCCATAAATCATGTAAAATATAAATTACATTCATTAATCGCATAAAAATTGCAAATTATGTCCATGAATCGCTCAAAAAAAAGCGAATTGCATAAAAAACATGAATTGGGTTCACAAATCGCTCAAAACGTGAATTATGTCCATGAATTGTTTAAAAAAGTGAGAATTCCGTTCAGAAATTGTATGAAAAACACAAATTATGTCTATGAATCGTGTAGTAAAACGGGAATTATGTTCATAAATCGCTCAAAAAGCACAAATTTTGGCAGCAGAAAGCTGAAACGCAAATTACGTTCATAAATCACTCAAAAAATGCAACTCGCTTCCATGAATCGTGCAAAAAAATACTAATAACATTCATAAATTACAAAAAATGCAAATTAGGTCCAGCAATTGGTAAAAAAAGCGAATTACATTCATAAATCCTATAAAAACACAAATAACGTCAATAAATCGATCAAAAAACGCAAATTTCGTCGAGAGAAAGCTTAAATGAAAATTATGTCTACAAATCGCATAAATATAGCAAATTACACCCATAAATCATGTAAAATGTAAATTACATTCATTAATCGCATAAAAATCGCAAATTATGTCCATGAATCTCATAAAAAACGCGAATTGGGTACACAAATCGCTCAATACTTGAATTACGTCCATGAATTGTTTAAAAAACTGAGAATTACGTTCAGAAATTGTATGAAAAACACAAATTATGCCTATGAATTGTGTAGTAAAATGGGAATTGTGTTCATAAACCACTCAAAAAACACGAATTTTGGCAGCAGAAAGCTGAAACCCAAATTACGTCTATAAATCGCATAAAAATAGCGAAGAGTGTTTTGCATTCATGAATCGCTCAAAAAACACAAATTACGTCCATGAAACGCATAAAAACGTGAATTACATTCATAAATCACTCAAAAACTGCTAATCACTTCCATGAATCATGCAAAAAAACACTAAGAACGTTCATAAATTACAAAAAATGCGAATTACATCCAAGAATTGGTAAAAAAAGCAAATTACATTCATAAATCCTATAAAAACACAAATAACGTCAATAAATCGATCAAAAAACGCAAATTTCGTCGATAGAAAGCTCAAAAGATGCAAATTATGTCTATGAATCGCATAAGTATAGCAAATTATGTCCATAAATCATGTAAATTGTAAATTACATTCATTAATCGCATAAAAATCATGAAATATGTCCATGAATCGCTCAAAAAAAAGCAAATTGCATAAAAACATGAATTGGGTCCACAAATCGCTCAAAACGTGAATTACGTCCATGAATTGTTTAAAAAAGTGAGAATTACGTTCAGAAATTGTATGAAAAACACAAATTATGTCTATGAATCGTGTAGTAAAACGGGAATTATGTTCATAAATCGCTCAAAAAACACGAATTTTAGCAGCAGAAAGCTAAAACGCAAATTACGTTCATAAATCACTCAAAAAAAGCAAATCATTCCATGAATCGTGCAAAAAAATACTAATAACATTCATAAATTACAAAAAATGCAAATTAGGTCCAACAATTGGTAAAAAAAGCGAATTACATTCATAAATCCTATAAAAACACAAATAACGTCAATGAATCGATCAAAAAATGCAAATTTCGTCGACAGAAAGCTCAAAAAATGCTAATTATGTTACGAATCTCATAAATATAGCAAATTACATCCATAAATCATGTAAAATGTAAATTACATTCATTAATCGCATAAAAATCGCGAATTATGTCCATGAATCGCTCAAAAAAGCGAATTGCATTAAAAATGTGAATTATATCCACAAAACGTGAATTACATCCATGAATTGTCTAAAAAAGTGAGAATTATGTTCATAAATTGTATGAAAAATGCAAATTACGTCTATTATTTGTGTAGTAAAATGGGAATTATGTTCATAAATCGCTCAAAAAATACGAATTTTAGCAGCAGAAAGCTAAAATGCAAATCACGTCTATAAATCGCTTAAAAATAGGGAATAGCATTTTGCATTCATGATTTGCATAAAAAACGCGAATTACATCCATGAATCGCTCAAAAAATGCAAATTACATCCATGAATTGCATAAAAATGTGAATTATGTTCATAAATCACTCAAAAAATGTGAATCACTTCCATGCATCGTGCAAAAAAACACGAATAACATTCATAAATTGCAAAAAGTTGTGTAAAAGTGTTACGTCCAAGAGTTGTGTGAAAAAAGCGAATTACATTCATAAATCCTATAAAAACACAAATAACGTCAATAAATTGATCAAAAAACACAAATTTCGTCGACAGAAAGCAGAAAAAACATAAATTATGTCTATGAATTGCATAAAAATAGCAAATTACGTCCATAAATCATGTAAAATGTAAATTACATTCATTAATCACATAAAAATTGCGAATTATGTCCATAAATTGCTCAAAAATGCAAATTATATTCATAAATCGCATAAAAAACACTAATGATGACCATGAATTGCGCAAAAAATGCGAATTACACCCAACATTAAATTAATTTGCGGAAAGTTTTTGCTTTTATACAAGTCTGCCAACAAGAACCTACAAGTTATCCTGAAACCCATTCTAAACCAACAAAAATTTAATGGAAAGATAAATTTGTCCAAGATAGACAAAATAATTTCCATTGACATACATTGACCAGAATCGAAAAATTCCTATTGAAATCTATCCTATACACTCCAAAACCAGAAAGAAAAAAATCCCTCCAAGAGTAACTCAATCTATCTGCTGCAAAATAAAATACATTGAAATGCAACTGAACAAGAACCTGAAAATTACATTTGAAATCAAACCGAAACCAGATTCAACCCCCCCCCCAAAAAAAAAAAAAAAAAATCCAACCATATCTCGATTTGGGAAAGAAAACTTAATTTCCATAGATACGCGTGGTCAGAAATCTGGAAATTCCAAATAGTCTATGGGTTAGCAAACCTTAATTCAATCTGAAAAAAAAAAAAAAAAAAAAAAAAAAAAAAAAAAAAAAAAAAAAATCTGACAAGCAGAGTTGTATAATATAGACGCACACCATGTGCAGAAAATTTTATGAAGAAACAATTTTTATTTATTTATTTCGACAAATTGCGTAAAAAAAAAGTATCTCAACAAAGAATCATGTAAAAAAACCCAACATTTCGACAAAATACCACGTGAAAAACGTGAATTTCGTCCAAAGACCACAATAAAAACATTAATTAAATCCATGAATCGCATAAAAAATACAAATTCCAGGCATGAATCGCATAAAAAATGTGAATTAAATGCATGAATCGCATAAAAAATGTGAACTACATCCATGAATCGCTAAAAAAAAAAGCAAATTGCATAAAAAATGGGAATTACGTCCACAAATTGTTTAAAATGTGAATTACGTCCATGAATCATGTAAAAAAGCAAGCATTATATTCATAAATTGTATGAAAAACGCAAATTACGTCTATGAATCGTGTAGTAAAACATGAATTCTGTTCATAAATTGCTCAAAAAACACGAATTTTGGCAGCAGAAATCTGAAACGGAAATTACCTCTATAAAACGCATAAAAATACCGAATTGCACAAAAAATGTGAATTACATTCATGAATCGCTCAAAAAACGCAAATTACATCTATGAATTGCATAAAAACGTGAATTACGTTCATAAATCACTCAAAAAATGCGAATCACTTCCATGAATTGTGCAAAAAACACGAATAATGTTCATAAATTGCAAAAAATGCAAATTACGTCCCAGAATTGGTAAAAAAAAGCGAATTACATTCATAAATCCTATAAAAACACAAATAATGTCAATAAATCGATCAAAAAACACAAATAGAAAGCTCAAAAGATGCAAATTAGGTCTATGAATCGCATAAGTATAGCAAATTACGTCCATAAATCATGTAAAATATAAATTACATTCATTAATCGCATAAAAATCTCGAATTATGTCCATGAATCACTCAAAAAAGGCGAATTTCATAAAAAACATAAATTGGGTCCACAAATTGCTCAAAACGGGAATTACGTCCATGAATTGTTTAAAAAAGTGAGAATTACGTTCAGAAATTGTATGAAAAACACAAATTATGTCTATGAATCATGTAGTAAATCGGGAATTATGTTCATAAATCGCTCAAAAAACACGAATTTTGGCAGCAGAAAGCTGAAACGCAATTTACGTTCATAAATCACTCATAAAATGCAAATCACTTCCATGAATCATGCAAAAAAATACTAATAACATTCATAAATTACAAAAAACGCGAATTAAGTCCAACAATTGGTAAAAAAAGCGAATTACATTCATAAATCCTATAAAAACACAAATAACATCAATAAATCGATCAAAAACACAAATTTCGTTGACAGAAAGCTCAAAAAATGCAAATTATGTCTACGAATTGCATAAATATAGCAAATTACATCCATGGATCATGTAAAATGTAAATTACATTCATTAATCGCATAAAAATCGTGAATTATGTCCATGAATCGCATAGAAAACGCGAATTGGGTCCACAAATCGTCAAAACGTGAATTACGTCCATGAATTGTTTTAAAAAGTGAGAATTACGTTCAGAAATTGTATGAGAAACACAAATTATGTCTATGAATCGTGTAGTAAAACGGAAATTATGTTCATAAATCGCTCAAAAAACACTAATTTTGGCAGCAGAAAGCTGAAACGCAAATTACGTCTATAAATCGCATAAAAATAGCAAATAGTGTTATGTATTCATGAATTGCATAAAAAACGCAAAATACATTCATGAATCGCTCAAAAAACACAAATTACGTCCATGAAACGCATAAAAACGTGAATTACATTCATAAATCACTCAAAAAATGCAAATCACTTCCATGAATCATGCAAAAAAACACTAATAACGTTCATAAATTACAAAAAATGCAAATTACGTCCAAGAATTGGTAAAAAAAGCAAATTACATTCATAAATCCTATAAAAACATAAATAACGTCAATAAATCGATTAAAAAAACACAAATTTCATCAACAGAAAGCTGAAAAAACGCAAATTATGTCTATGAATTGCATAAAAATAGCAAATTACGTCCATAAATCATGTAAAATGTAAATTACATTCATTAATCGCATAAAAATTGCGAATTATGTCCATAAATTGCTCAAAAATGCAAATTACATTCATAAATCGCATAAAAAACACGAATGATGACCATGAATTGTGCAAAAAATGCGAATTACACCCAACATTAAATTAATTTGCAGAAAGTTTTTGGTTTTATACAAGTATGCCAACAAGAACCTACAAGTTATCCTGAAACCCATTCTAAACCAACAAAAATTTAATGGAAAGATAAATTTGTCCAAGAAAGACAAAATAATTTCCATTGACATACATTGACCAGAATCGAAAAATTCCTATTGAAATCTATCCTATACAATCCAAAACCAGAAAGAAAAAAATCCCTCCAAGAGTAACTCAATCTATCTGCTGCAAAATAAAATACATTGAAATGCGACTGAACAAGAACCTGAAAATTACATTTGAAGTCAAACCGAAACCAGATTCAACCCCCCCCCCAAAAAAAAAAAAAATTATCCGACCATATCTCGATTTGGGAAAGAAAACTTAATTTCCATAGATATGCGTGATCAGAAATCTGGAAATTCCAATTAGTCTATCTTAAACCTAATCTGAACCTGAAAAAGGAAATTCCATATAACCGGAGCCCAGTATCTATACAGGACAAAATATTTTCCATTAAAGCGCAACCTGACCAGAACTTGAAAATTCCATTTGAATTGAACCTGATTGAAACCTGAAAAAAATTTCCATCGAACCTTAACCTAATCCGAAAAAGAGAAAATTATTTCTGCCGATACACATTGACAAGAGTCTGAAAGTTAACATGAAACCTAATCCAAACCCGAAAAGGAAAAAACAATGGAAACACAAGTCTGTCCAAGAAAGACCAAATAATTTCTGTCCACATACACCGACAAGAATTTCAATTGAAATCTATCCTAAACCCAGTTCAAACACTACCCCCCCCCAAAAAAAAAAAAAAAAAAAAAAAAAAAATCCAATTGTAACCCAATTTATCTGCGACAAAATAATATACTTGAAATGCAACTCAACAAGAACCTGAAAATTCCATTTGAAGTCAATCTGAAGCCAGATTTAATCCCCCCCCCAAAAAAAAATATTTAATCAAATCAAGATTTTAGAAAAAAAAGGAACAATTTATGTCGATATGTATTGACCAGATCATGGAAATTCCAATAGAAGTCTATCTCAAACCCGATCCGAATAACCTGAAACTCAATCCAATCCCCCCCCCCCCCCGAAAAAAAAGTAAAATAAAAAAATTAGGAAATAAAAATCTGTTCAAGAAAGACAAAATAATTTCCGTCCCCATCCACTGACCAGAATTGAAAACTAGTACTTGAAATGCAACTCGGCAAGAACCTGAAAATTCCAATTCAAGTCAAACTGAATCAAGATTCAAACCCGAAAAAAAAAAACAATTATCTAACCAAATCAAGATTTTTAGAAAAAAAAATTATGTAAATAGGTACAGACTAGAGCATGGAAATTTTAATAAAATCTTAAACCCGATACAAACTCCCCCCCCCCTTACATAACTAACAAGAAGCCTTGATGACCCCACAAAACATAACTAACAGGAACGAAGAGTCATGCATACTGCATCGATTATGATGCATTTTCTGACTCATTCTGAATATTGTAAACTTATTGTCATTCATGTACAATAATTTTACCATTCTGTGCAAAAAAACAAAGCATAATTAACGAGAGTAAAAAATTTTCCATTAAACATGTTTATATACTTTCCATTTTATTCTGAATGCTTTAAACCTATCAGTTTCATCTTTGTGCAGTAATCTTCCCATCCAAATCTCCCCCCCCCCCTGTTAGTTTATATATGTTTTGTGCAAACAGCAAAACATAAATAAACTAACAAGAATGAAAAGTTACACATACAGTATAGATTATGAAACACTTTCCAACACATTTTCATTATTGTAAGCCTATCATTTTAATCCATTTGCAGTAATTTTACCACTCTATATAAAGAACAAATCATAATTAACAAGAAAGAAAAACCTGTGTGCAACATAGATTATGAAACACTTTCCAGCATATTCTGAATATTGTAACGGATATAGTCTTAATCAATCTGCAATATTACCAACCTATACAAAGGTTGAAACATAATTAACAAGAATCATGCACGCAGCATAGATTATGAAATACTTTCCAGCACATTCTGAATATTGTATTCCTGATCATTTTAATCCATCTGCAGTATATGTATCATCATGTGTAAAGAATAAACATAGTTAACTAGAATGAGAAATGATACATACAGCATAGATTATGAAATCCTTTCTTAGAAATACAGTGCTGAATGTACATTACTTTCTTATCTTATACTAACATACTTTACTACAGAGTTGTTTTTAACGAAATCAAGTAGCACAGCATATATTAATAATAAAATATGAAATATCTTTTTTTAAGTGGGTGAGGGGGGTAATTAAAGGTGATCAGAAATCATGAATATGAATTCTTTGCATTAGTCTTTAATTTTTTGTTTTTATCTTTTTATTATTAACCTAAAAAAAGCACTGATATCAGTACAAAAAACCCTGAACGGGTTAAAAGCTTGTGACGCAGCACTTTATCTTATATATCTAAGAATTTTAAATTTGGGACTTAAAACTAATGATATCAAAATTTATGTGACGCTATGCTATTAATTAATATATACATATATTAAAATTTAATTCATTAAGGTTTTATCAATTACATCTTTCATAAATTCAAAATATGAATCTTAAAAGATATGATATCAAAATTTAAGTGACGCCTTGACGAGGCTTTAAACAATGTTTTAAAATTCCATTTATTTATTTATTGTCTAAATACATTTTCATATCTAAACAATACTTTTCATTTTCCAATACACTGTTAAATACATCACTTTCACTGAATATATATAATGCACTGAAATGTATTTATTTGAATAAATAGATTTATCTTTTGGGCTACGCTATCCAAAATCAAAAATAACGTTTGAATATATATTTTTGGCGTTATTGTATCCAAAGTAAGTTAAATAGATGCAAATAGATACAATGACGCAAAAAATATGTATTCAAATGTTATTTTTGATTTTGGATAGCGTAGCCCAAAATATAAATCTATTTATTCAAATAAATACATTTCAGTGCATTATATATATTCAGTGAAAGTGATGTATTTAACAGTGTATTGGAAAATGAAAAGTATTGTTTAGATATGAAAATGTATTTAGACAATAAATAAATAAATGGAATTTTAAAACATTGTTTAAAGCCTCGTCAAGGCGTCACTTAAATTTTGATATCATATCTTTTAAGATTCATATTTTGAATTTATGAAAGATGTAATTGATAAAACCTTAATGAATTAAATTTTAATATATGTATATATTAATTAATAGCATAGCGTCACATAAATTTTGATATCATTAGTTTTAAGTCCCAAATTTAAAATTCTTAGATATATAAGATAAAGTGCTGCGTCACAAGCTTTTAACCCGTTCAGGGTTTTTTGTACTGATATATATACTTATGGCCGATTAATCATGAAATGAAGAGGAAAATTAAATTATGATGTATCTTATATATGAATCACTTTCTCTGCATTCTTTTCAGAGGAAAAATGAATTCACTAAAAATGATGAAAATGGAAGTCGGTTGAATACACTTGAAAATAAATTGAAGAGAGATTCTTTGAAGATAAACTATGACAACTCTTAGAACATATTGAGTAGCCGGAAAAAAAAAAAAAAAAAACCAAAGGACTTAGGTCGCGGCGGTAGAGGTGCATCGCTTTTCGCAACATAACGACGATTCGAAGGATTTGCCTTCCATCTTACTGCGCCCGCTCAACTGCCTCGGGGCGGGCACACTTGCCCCGGCGTCCGCTAAATGACTCGGCATCTACGGAATTTCTCGGCACATCTCAACTGCATCGGTGACACCCAACTGCAACCAACTCCACTGAGCTCCAACTGCGCAACTGCACTGGTGGCGCAGAGCCAGGAGGGAGAAAAGAACAAGGGTTACTGTAAACCCGGAATACGCCAAGTTGGCAACGTTCGAATGAGGAGAGCGAGGGAAAATAGGCCAAGCTATGATTTAATGTATAGTAAAATATGAATTTAATAAGGAAAAAAAATGACAAACACTTAAAGAATGAAGGCCAAAGAAGGTGGCCAGGCACTTAGCTGGTTAAATCACGTCACCTGTGGATTTGAATTTGATAGGCCAAGGGGAGTGCCAGATTAACCGGAAATACCACCCACAGAACGATCGAGATTGTTCTAGAAAGATTTCCAAACCGGAAGGAATGAATTCAAACAAGATTTTACCGGTTTAGAACATTCGATAGCTAGGTAAGGAAGAAAAATATACAGGCGACGACATCAAAAGAAACGAAATCAAAATAATATTTAAATTGAAAACATTAATAAAAAGGAGATGATAGGAGATAAAATAGCTAATAAAATTGAATTAAAATAAAAATATGGGGGGGGTTATCGAGTAACCACCACACATGCTATTATGAACAACGGATAATCGGTTATAAATTAATACTATTTTAGTGCCATCTATTGGCAATGGATATGAATAAAACACTTATAAGTTTTTGAAAAATGTAGAGTGTAATGATATAATTCAATAAATATTTTTAAAACTCTCATTGTACAATTTTAGAATTTTGTTCAATATAAATAAAACAAGAGCTTAACACATATTCGCTTATTATTATTATATTCTTTTTTGTTTGCATTATAAGTAAAAATTTTTTCTTAGATGTTATTAAATTATGAGATTGCATTTCTATCACTAAAAATTATTTTTTCACATTATCTTATTAATTACAGTTTTATTTTCACTCCAAAATTAGGTTCGAATATTAGGGCGTTATAAGTCGAAATTTTATCTGTATTGATCTAATTAATATATGTAGTACAAGGTGTTATATAACTTTACATTTTAATTCATTTTGTAAAAAATATAAATTTCATATACACAACAGTTAAATTTTAAATGAACGTAAGCTAGTCTCTTAATAATTCATAAAATTGAAGTAAAAAAAAAATAAAACTAATAATACTTATTTTATTTTTACAGAATTAAATTTTAATCATATATATAGCTGAAGTTTCAATTAAGTACTTTTATAATTTCGTTCAATATAAATAAAATGAACGTTAGAATTTAAATTTAGTTTTAGTAATTTTAAAAAGATGAACATTTATCCGATAATTTTTAAAATTTTTGTTTGCATTATAAGAAAAAAAGATTTTTTTCTTAGCAGATGTAATTTAAGTATGAGATTGCATTTGAATGACTAGAAATTCTTTTTTCATTTAATCTTTAATTTATCATTTTATTTTCCCTCCAAAGGTACATTCGGATATTATTAAGTTAACAACTTAAATTTTGTCTACATTTATATAATTAATGCATGCAGAACATGGTACTATATATTACTTATATTTTGTAAGAAATATAAATTTTATTCAAGCTAATGCATTTGTTGATGTATTTCATAAAATTAACAATGATTTAAAAATATATCCTCATCATCTGTATTTATAGAACCTATATGTCATTTTTAAAATGACTTTTGTACAATACAAACACTTCAGTAATAAAATTTTCATTTGTATATAGTCTTATAAAAATGAAACACGGATTCCATCATTTTTGACGAGGTTTATGTACTAAGCTAATCAATTAAGAATTGATAAAAATTGAAATAAATATTTACGAAAATAATCATAATAATTTTATTTGTAGCGAATAATTGTTATACATATATAGCTGATATATAAATAACTTTAATATGTGTAGCTTATAATATAGCTGAAGCTTTTTAAAATTGATCTTGAATTAAATCAATGTATCACTGCATATTTCGTATAAAAATAAATAAATAATTAAATACAATTTTAACAAAAAAAGTTTCTTCGATTATACAGGGTTTTCCAGAAGTAATGGGAAAACTTGAAGGGGAGGTAGGGGACATCACAGGGATTCAGAATTGCATAGCAACCCATGGTCGGAAACATTTTCCTGTAGCGGTAATGACGACACAAATTCCGAGAAAGACAGGACAAGAATGAGAGGAGAAATCATCTTTATTATCTTCAGTACAGCAAAAAAATAAGTAAAAAGAACATTAAAAAGACAACAAAGGTGGTATCAGTAGTTGTTCGAAATTGCGACCCTGGTCCGTGTTTCATGAAAGTGCATCTCCAGAGCAAGAAACATCGAATGTTTCCAAAAATACCGGGAATGTCCAGAACTTCATTCAACAGCTGCCACGATGCAAGCACCAAAGTCCTCACCACTTTCCAACATGGTCAGATCATGGCATTTTTGCAGAACTAAGAATAACAAACATGTTTACTGCCCCGGTCCGTATCATTTCTTTCTTGTGTTTTGCGTCGTCATTACCGCTCCAGGAAAACGTTTCCGACCATGGGTTGCTGTGCAAAACTGAATCCTTGTGATGTCCCCCTACCTCCCCTTTAAGTTTTTCCCATTGCTTTTGAGACACCCTGTATTAATTGCCTAAAGGGGCGCCAAATGTTCATTTAAAAATGAACATAAAGCTTTATTAATGAATGAGAAAAGCATTGCCTAAAGAAAATCGATTATCAAAAGTAGACCATTCATGTCAGAAATCCATTCATTTTTATAAAAATTATATTTACAAAAAAATTAAAGCATTGATTATTTAATTTTACTGTTTTGTGAAATCTTTAGAAATTGTGTTCCACATTGCTAATTATTTATATCGCGGAATTAAATACCGCTTGCTCTTTGTTTTGTCCAATTATTGAACTATTTATTAAATTGAACTAAGACAAAAAATATCCTGATATCTTTATTTGTATTTTGTTTTTATGAAGTATTATGAAAATGAAACGCAGATTAACATTCCGTCGTTATTGGCGGGGTTATATGTTAATTTTCATATAAACTGAGAGTTATTTTTTACGTAATGGCAACACTTCGAAGTTTAAAGAGAAAAAAATGAGTGGGATTTTCTCAAATTGTTAATTATACTCATTATAATATCTATGTTTATATCTAATATGAAATATCATACATTCTAAACAAAGCAGACCAATTTACTTTTCCAGTTTCGTGTTTATTTAAGGAACTGTTCTTAATTGCTCTATTAAAATGAAGGTGGGTGAGAGGGTATTTAGAGATAAACACGAAATGCGTAGTGCCAAAAAATGTGCTTTCGTTTGGTCAAAAGAACTCCAGCAACAATTAAGTTAATGAAAAAATCTTACAAATGTTTTTGATTAGTTTACGATTTTTGCAGAGCATTAAAATTTCAAAAATGAACATTTGTCTGCAGAGCTGGCTCCTTTGTCTAGCCGATGTGTTATGAATGATTGAAATGGTAATACTGTGTGGATATTCTTGCAAGAAAATTGGCTTATGACATGTGAGGATATAGTGTTATCAATTAACATTTCGAACATTTCGATATTTAGTGTTCTACGCATAAAATTACATCTTCATTATTTTTGTTCTATGTAAGTATTCCAACAACCTACTAAATAAAAATTGCAAGCAAGAATTCACCAGGGTTGTGAGTAGAAACAAATGCTTCGAAATGATATAAATTTCCTGAAGAATGTAATAAAAGGTGTGTGATGAAACATGGTGAAACAATGTGATGAAACATAGTTGCTATCCCTTTACCATTTCCGCTAAAGTGTATGGAAACAAACTGATTCTCCGCCTAAAGCAAATCCGACAAACAAAATCTGCTTCATAGGTCATGGTGATTATTTTCTTCAATCATAAAAGCGTAATCTACGAGCATGCTTCGCATCCAAAAACTACTGTGACTGGTGAATATTATGTTTCAGTCTTGAAAATTTGCGACAAAACATGACGAGAAAGCGTCATGGACTGATAATGAAATGTATATCACATCATGATAATGTTCTCTCTCATGTCGTAATAAATCCGACAAACAAAATCTGTTGCAAATATCATATTGATTATTTTCTTTGATCATAAAATTGTATTCTATGAGCATGCTCTGCCTCCAAAAATTACTGCCACTGGTAAATATTATGTTTCATTCTTGAAAATTTTGCAACAAAACATATTTATAAAGCATCATAAACTGATAATGAAAAGGACATTACAACACGGTAATTTTCGCCCGCATGTCTCTACTTCTATTCTTTAATTACTCTGTAACTGTGTAAATGCAATGTTAAAAACACGCCACATCCCCCTTACAGTACAGCTATCGCACCATCCACTTTTGTGCTTTATTCAGACATTGAAAGAGAAGCTCCGTGACAGAAAACTAAATATAGATTCTGAAGTTGCCTGAACAGTGCAGGGAACTTCAGAAAAAGGGTGCGTTGATGATGAAAAAATTTGTATATCTTCTGAGAATGGGTATTTTTAATAAAAGAACGATGTACATTTTGCTGTAAATATATGTCTTGATTATTTAAAATTTTAACTCTCAGTTTTCGTAAAATACCATTCTTATATGCTGTTAATAAACTCTGTTAGAAGCAAAAGTTTTGGTACACAAACTGATGTTAGAATTTAAATGAAACATTAAATAAAATTGAATTAAATTCGTAAAAAGTATGTTTACCACAGTCAATGATGTTTTAAATTGCTGATTGTGAAAGTCATTCCAGATGCATAATTCATCGTCGAAACGTAACATAATAACTATCACTATATAAATTTCTTTTGAAATTATAATTGGCAGAGAAACCACTGTTATATTAGTTTTTTTTTAAATCAAATTTAAAAAATCTAGGAATTATCGGAATAAAGATATTAGTATAAAATATTGTTTCAACATTACGTTAAGGTCTCATTAAAGATAATTTAGAGGAGTATAACCAATAGACTAGGAGCAAAAAAAATGTTTTATTTAAATGAATACGCATAAAAAGATTTAAAAAGAAGATGATGCATTTTGAAAATAAAATAAATTACATTAAAATAAATATTATATTTGGATGGATTAATAAGATAAAGGCTTAAGTAAAAAAATAAAATCAGTTTAATACCCTAAATGATTGTAAACAGTTGTTAAGTACACACTGTATGTTCTTAAAAATAATTAAAAATAACAATAATATATTTACAACATAAATAAAATTTTTGTACAGTTAATGTAAAGAATTTCTAAGTAGGATTATTCAGACGTATTAATTATACATACATTAAATCGTTATTTATTTACATTAAAATAGTAAGGATTTTAAAAGAGTTCACTATATTTTTTATTGCAACTGAATTTGAATAACATTAAATCCTTTTAAATATATTCACTGAAATCTCTGGCAATTTACATATGAATGTCGAATTTAAAATGGAAAATTTATATCACTTTTTAATAACAAACATGTTTTATTTATTAACCATGATAATTTTTAAGAAATAGCAAACATATAAGAAAATTTGTATTTTCTATTAAAGTTTTGTGGACAGATTTTAAGCAAAACCATTGCGAATTGTATGATTTAATCTCCTCAGTCCTGTGAAAAATATTACGAGGGACCACAAAAATTAGTTAAAAATTATATTTTGAAACATCTTGAAATGTGTAGAAATTTGTATATCGATGCTTATGAAACGCGCACTTTTATTAAAAAGATCTAAAAGTATTTTTAATAATTCTGGAAGGATTTAAATTAATTTAATGGATGTTCTTTACACTGTAAAAAAAGGGTCGATCTACTAAAAAATGTTAGTGATCCTTGCAATTACTAAAAAATTTTTTGTAATCTTACTCGGTTACAAGAAATCTGTAAGAATTACTAGAAAAAAGCTAGCAACGAATAGAGTTAATAGTTTTATATTTCTAATATCTATTACTAAACCTCACTTCGTGTGGCCGTGATAGCCTAGTGGTCATAGCACCGAACTTCAGGCTGAAAGCTCCCGGGTTCGATGCTGGACACCGCCAAATACCCACCGAAAGTATGCCGTGTAAGTACTCGTTAAATAAAGGGATTATGAAAATCCTGTAGGAGCAGGTAACAATGTTTGCTGCTGCCACCTATTGCGGCTTTGCCGAAAATCTTCCGCTTCAGGAGCCTGTCTTCTTACCCACTAGATGCAGCTCGAAGGAAGCTCCTGCTCTTCGGGCACACATAAAAGTTACTAAAAATAATTTTGGAGCTATTACTAAAATTTGCTTGGTGGCTCATACTAAAAAGTTTTAAGTTAGTTATACAAAAAATTCTTTTGTTTAGTTTACAAAAGAAATGTTTGTTTCGCTTGCAAAAAAAAAGTTTGTAATGGTTACTAAAAAATTCTGTGGAATACAAATTTACTAAAAAAAATTTTAGTAACCTCTTGAATTTTTTTACAGTGTAGTGTTTCCTCCCTGCGACGTTAGTACTGAGGATATTTAACAGATTCGTTTAACATTCATGGTTTTATCTATATATTTTTTTAATTCAAATATTATCAGAATGTATTTTAAATTATTTTGAAATATATATTGAATTAATTAATGTAAAGAAAAGATAATAAAAACTCTGGAAGAGGTATATTGGATGTTATCTCATTTTAAAATAATAAAGAATACTACAAAGATTTTTGTTTCGTTTGTGAACCCCATCGTTAAATATTATTCTTGATAAAATATAAAAAAATATTCAATGTATTTTGTTTACACCTTTGAGAGGGGTAAAAAGTGGAAAAGTTCTTTACTCGTGTTGGACGCTTTGTTTGACATATTTTACTGAATGTGGCTCGTTGGAAATTTCCTTTTGAATGTTGTAATCTGTTTTTTTTGTGTGTGTATGTACGTGTATGCCAGTTTGTCATACTTTTAATAGTAATCTATGTGATTATTTTAATTGAAATGATTACTGTAGCATTTTATTTATTCATTATTTTTATACTGAAAAAAAGTGTTGCATTTGTGATTCATATTTTTTAATAAGGTATTTGTACCCTATATGTACAGGGCTCTCAATATGGACACCCATAATATTTTTAAAGGTAATAATTTTGATCGAGAGATGGCTCAAGATTTTCGCAAAGAAAAGCAGTTGAAAAGAGAATTAAGGCTGGAAAGTGTAAAAAAAGCGCGTTATTCGCCATTTAGGAGGAAACTTGCTGTTTCGAGATGTGCTGATCTTAATTACGTGTAAGCTTAAATTCTTATTAGATATAATAAAATTACATGAAATGTTGAAAATTGGAGTATTTTAGAAAGCTAATCAAACATATTTTCGATTGCTATTGCATATTTTGTTTAAAAATATTTCCCTTATTCATTTGATACAAGATTTAGTAAAACTACGCCCGGTTCCCAATATGGACGGCTTATGTCCCCATCGACTACAACTGTAACAAAGAAGAAAAATCATTGTTGCCAAGCAATAAATTGAAAAAGCATCAAAGTGGTAAAATCTTTGTTCAACAAGATGCCATTTGAACAATCTCCCAAAAACCTTCCTCAAAAAAACCCTTGCAGAAAAATAAAAGAAGCCCCCCCCCCCAGTTGGATATCTGTTGGCGAAATCGTAGGTAGCAATGGTATGACCTCCTCAACAAAGGAGAGCTGGTACTGCTTCTTTTGCCGTATTGATGCTTTTTCAAACATGCGGACATGCATCACATGTGGCAGATATGTTCATGAGGATTATGTGGGACTTACTGCCCATGGTGAAAAAGTTTCTATTTGTCCATGCTGCGAGGTCTGAGTAATAACAGATGTAAATTCGCAGACAGATGCAATAAAGCTAAGCAAAACCAACAATATTATTTCATAATATTTACTAGTAACTAAGGGGCTTTGCATGGGTCTTAGAAGGGTAAAAACCGAGAATGACCCCACCCCCTTTCTAAAATGCATGTTCTGAAAATATTTACTGTCCCCCCTCCTCTTCCGAATACTTTAAAATACATTTTTTTATTCTTTCTCCTCTAAAATCCCTTGGAAAAGTGGCTCTTCTATACACACGGTGTAGAAAGTGAATAAGGAAACACCTGTCCATAATAGGGACAGGTAGTTCCTTATATGGACACTTGTAAACATTTTTTTTTTGTTTTTATCATTTAAATTAAACCAGAACAATTACAAGGTCACTAATTTTAATAATGATAGTCAATCGTCTAAGGATAGTGGTCACATATTTTTGGAGTCCTATGACTTGTACACTGTAAAAAAAAATTTGGATAATTACAAAAAATTTTCTAGTAGAATTGTATTCCAAGAACTTTTTATGTAACGGCAACAATAAAAATTCATGTAACAGATACAGATTTGCACTTTGAATCAAACAAATTTTAAGGTTACTAAGAATTTTTTTGGGAAATCGTATTCCAAGAACTTTTTAAGTGACGATAACGAGCATTATAGATAAAATTTTAGTAAAGTTACCAAAATTTTAGTAAATTCTTTTGTAAAGTTACAGATGGTTTTAGTTTTGCTTACAAGTTTTGTAGATTGACCTCATTTTTTTGTACAGTGTACACATAAAATTTTAGTAAGCATAAGAGATTTCGGTTAATTTAGATTACTAAGGTTACAGATTTTTTTTACAGTGTAGATGGGGGTGAAAAAAATACATTTTCCTTAGGGTGTCCATATTGGAAGTAAGAAATAATCATTTAGAAATAAAAATAAAATAGCTATCATTTTACTTTTTAAATATGTGTTTATGATTATTTTTTTTAACGTGTGAATTGACGCATTATAATTGAATATGCAAATCGAATCAAGAAAGTTTGTTACGCAGACAATGTGCGCAGACAATGAATTTATTTTACGGCTTTTATACGAATTCATCTGGTTACTCATAAATGTCATCATATATTTTGAAATTTATTTGCAATGCTGTGTGCATATGTGGATAATCATTGTGAGTGCATTTATAACTCGCCTCATTTGAAATATTCTCCGTAATAATCTGCGAATATGTAAGCTATTAATTAAAAACAGTAAATAAGAAATATTTTGAATAAAATTGTTAAAAAAATATTTAACTATTTATTAAATTTTCATAACGGTGTTCCAATCTTTTGTATTTCATTTTAAAAAAAATGCGTCCACACTCATGAAATTTGAGATTCCTGAAAAATAATTTTTAACCTTGTGACTTTTCATTCATTGTTTCTGTAGCTTAAACTCTTCAGACCTTAGAGTTTATTTATGTACTTAAAAAAATCAGTTACGAATTAAAAACATTAAACAGCAATAAAAATATAAAAATATTTTTTCGACATAAAATGCGACGATGTCATATTTTCTTGTACAGTGTGCAAATAAAATGTTGGTAATCATACAGATTTCAGCAACTTTGCATCTGTAGATTTATATTTTTTTTTTTTTTTTTGTTACAGTAATAACACAGTAATGACATAAAATAATGTTATGTATATTTTTCGAACGGATTAACAGAATTTAAGCAAAAAACTATACACACAAATTCTGGTAATTCATCAACGTACCACAAGATAACAAGCTACTCCCAATATTTTAATAGCAGCTATCGTGGAACAGAGAGAACAGCATAACAGACAGACAGAAACCAAATTACATTTTGGCAATTATAAGAGATACAAATATTAAAATTTTAATTTATTTAATATTATACACAAGTTTAAAAAAAATTATCAAGTTTAAAACGTGGCTTAACACAATGAGTGTCACGGTTGCTGACAGTGAGCTTTCCTTTTAAGCCGGGTCAGTCATAGGTCACTGGCAGTGAAAAATAGGATATGAAACTAAAAATATACATTGAATTAAATAATTATTAAGAAATTATAATTCTGTAATAAATAAAAATTATGCAAATTTTATATACATTTTCAGAAATTACTTAAAAGGATATAATTTGCTTTGTTTTATATCATATATAAGACTGTCAGACATCGGTGATTGACGCGACCCGAATGGTAAGTTCAATGTCAGTCATCGGTAACTGACGTGGCAGTTCATCATGCAGTAAAAAAAGACTTTTTTAAAGTGCTAAATTTATAAATTTTTGTGGCAAAAAAAATTATGGAAATATTTTAAAGAAAGTAAATTTTAAAAAAGGTCATTGCTCTGAACTAGTTGTAATATTAAATTGACAAAGCAAATAAATATTTTATTTTACTTTTTGAAATATATTCATTACCCATGATTCATAGCTGAAACATAAAACCAAGCGAAAGACTTTATGTAATCCTCTCACAGGCGTAAAATATAATGAAATTATTGATAGCGGAATGGAATAATCAGAAGGTGGAAAAAAGCCCACGATTTATAATGAATGAAAAAAAGGACAAAAAGTAATGCTCAAAAGAAACATTCTCAAGAAATCAATTTAAATATATTGCGTTTAGAACACTTGATTACATTGTGACCCCATTGTTTCATAAATGAACTGCGAATCAGACATATATACAGGGTGTCCAGCAAATAAGACCCTGATTTCAAAATTAAATTTATCAAAAACGAAGATCGATAGAATTATGCGGTAAACGGTTTGTTTATTAAGAAAGCTGTCAAAATCTTACACAGAAGTTTCGATCAGTGAATATTTTGAAAAGATTGTGTTCTGACTGCAACGAATACTTGATTTGACACTTTTCTTGTTTCAAATTGTTTGCAGAGACTATGTTTTTTGGCTTACAGTGTCATATTTTAACGATTTTTTGAACTAAATTTCTGTGTATTTCAAAATTCCAAAAATTTAGTTTGAAAATCTTTAAAATATGGTACTGTAAGCCAAAAAGCTCGTCTCTACAAGCAGTTTGAAACAAGAAAAATGTCAAGTCAGGTATTTTTTGCAATCAAAACTCAATATTTTGTAAATATTCACCGATCGAAACTTTTGTAGAAGTTTTTTACAGCTTATCTAATAAACAAACAGTTTGGATAATTCTATCGATCTTTGTTTTTGAGGAATTAAATTTTAAAATCAATTCGAATTCGATTATATTGTTCGAATAAAAATTAACTTAAAAAAATTCTTTAAAAAGAAAATGGAAATCTTTATTCTAAGTACTTTTAAATTAATAATCAGCAAAAAAAAAATATTTCTTTCGTTTTCTAATCTAGTAATTGCAACTAAGGCATTGTCGGCATATAAAAAAAAATGAAGGGAAGAACGTAATCCACTTTCATAGGTGTAAATTACAATGAAACATTGATAGTTGAATGTAATTACCTGAAAGAAAAAAAACACAGGGGATAAATAAAAATAATAAAGAAAATAATATTGTTCGTCATGAAAAAAAAACGTTCTAATGGATGTAATTTAAGAAAATGATTGTAGATTTCATTCCATTTACTCGAGTACAGTTAAAATCGTTGTTTAACATCAAAATCATTAGAAAAGTCAGAGAAAATAACTGTATTTTTGGGAATTATAGAGAGAGTATTTACTAAGAAGGGGTGAAGCAGTAAATTATAAACATAATTTAATTAAAAACATTAGTGAACCAATTTTAGAAATTATTTTTCTGCCATCTTTTGCTGGAGGTCAACCAATGGTTAAAGCAGAATGTTTTTGTCATGCAACTAAGTCCATTGTATAAATAGATAGACCACAGTCAGTGCAAATATATAACTATCATATGGGAGATGTGGATTTAATGGATTAACTTATGGCAATTAATAACCATTATAAAAAAAATAAGCGTTGGTATTTGCGTTTTTTTTTCTTTTTTTCCCTATCGAATGTTGCTATTGTAAAAGTATTGCTACACGTCTTTGGTGAAAAGATAGACGATTTCATGATCACATATTAGAGCTCAAAAGTATCGTAGCAAAAAAATTAATATATACAGGAACCTTATCATTGATGAGGAAGAAAATGGGTCGACCATCCGCGGTTCTCTGCTTTCGAATGTCCAACAAAGAAAATAAAATTATCTTAAGATATGACAATGATAAATATTGCACAAAAAATTCATATGGTAAATTTGCTCTGAAATGCAAGAATGAAAGCTATTCAAATAAAACAAGATATATTTGTGGCCGCTGTCGAGTAAATTTATGTCCAGAATGCTTCGAACATTTTCATCAAAACTGATTTTATTTCCAGAAGAAAAATAAGTATTGTAATAGATGTAACATTACAACATTATTGTAACAAATAGAAAGTTTCTGCATACATGCCTCATATGAAGTTCTTCATAAAACTTTTTTAAGAAGATAAAAATATATAAAAATATATAGGTTTCTCGTTATTATTCTCATCTATTTCAAACAAAATTTGTAACTTTTTTTTTTTTTTTTTTTTTTTTTTTTTTTTGACAATTGAAAAATAATTCATGCACGAGCGGGTTAAATGACGGACATTTAAACAGAACTGAAAGGAGATGGAAATGAGAAAAGTTAAATTGAATCGAATGTTTGAGCTACAGAAAAGAGTTACTTTACACTTTCAATTTCTTAAAAAGCATTTGGACACTTTATTAGGAGCAAAAATTTATGTAAAAATTTAAATTCGTTTTTCTACATGATGAGATTTTTCCTACTATCTCTTGTACAAAAATTAAGTTCTCGTTATTAGTCTCGTTATTAAAAATTAAAAATTGTTAAATATAAAAAGTTAAAACTTGAAACATGCCATTCTTGATTATTTTACATTAGTTATGCTTCGGAAAATTTGAAAAATACTTACTTTTAATAGCATAGGTATATATATATATATTAAGTTATATAACTTTTAAAATAAATATTTTAAACTATTTTAAAATTAATATTAAAAAACCCCTGGAACAAAACTAAAATCAGATTTTCATCTTTAATTAAATGGAAAGAAATTGAAATCCGATAAATGCTGTTTCGAGTTATAACAATTTTAAATTATCTTATTTAAACCAGTAATAATCAGTTGAAAGTTTTATAAATTTTATGAGAAATTTTAAGATGTTATTTTCTTAGCAAATTATATTGCTAATCTTCACAAAAGAAGAAAAAAATCAAAATTAATACTTAAAAGATACATTTTTTACATAATTCCTAGAATTGTTAAAGTAACATTGATTCTTGAATTACGCGCGTTTAAATTTGGGTCTAATCCTTTAAAACCTGATGAATTATTTAAACGGCTATAACTCCACTTGTTTTGAAGATATGAAGATGCCATTTTTTGTTTCTAATTTAAGCCTGCATAAAAAAAGTTTTCCTAATTGGAATTTGTATCTTACGGGAGCTGTATAAAGATTTTTTTTCAAACAGACCTCCTATAGAGCTGCAACTTATCCTATCAATAATTTCACTTTTTTTCATGAATTTTTGCAACTGGAAGCATGAGTTTAAAGGCAATATTTAAGGAGATAACATATTTTCACTATTTATGAATCACTCTCTATATAGCCACATAAAAGTAATACCGTTGCAAAATGATCCACGGTAAAAGTCTGTTGGCAGCTTATTTCAAATACGTTGCATTATTTTAAGCTTTATAAAATTGATATACATTACATAAATTTACTACAAGATTTTTATTTGTAAAATATTCCGTGTTTTAAATTTATTGGTAATTTATTGATGCATAGAAAAATGTGGGATAGAATACTTTAATAGAAATATTGCGTAGTTGAGATGATTGTTGAAAGTGCATTTTCAATTATCGTATATATTTTTAATTTTAAATAAATTTGTGCATGCAACATGTTATGTATGGATTCTGTAGATGATATGCAGGGATACACAAATGAATTTGTAATCATTACTGAATCATTACTAACCGTGAATTGTATAAAGGATTTTTTTAATATTTGAACTATGCTTTTTTATGTTTGATTAAATTTTGTAGAGCGAGAAATAGATAATTTAGGATAGATAAAATACTGTTTTTTATTGATATAATCAATAAAATCAATCATTTGTTAGCATATGTTAGCAATATTTTTATTTTTAGGCTTTAGTTATTTATAAATTTGATTAATCCTGCTGTTAATTTCGGGTCTATTTGACCTAAAAAACTTTTTAATAACGTATAAAAATGATGGTAAAAAATCTGCAAATTTTATGATATTGTAGGATTTTGATAGATTTCCCCCTCTGGAAATATAGTTATTTTCTTTATACTTGTCTATATATTTTTTAAACAGTACTTAAAATTCGCATTATAAATTCAAACAAAAAAGGAGATTTAAAAATATTATATAAAAGATTCAAGAACATTTAGAATGAAATATCATTCTTTTATCACACCGTTAAATATTTACTGCTATTTGGTGTTTGGATTTTTGTAATACTGAAACGTTTTTACTATACATATTTCAAAGTCTGGAACATTAACCATAATTAATATTAACAAAGAAAATAAAAATATTAAAGCAGCAAAACTTTAATAACACAAGAGGAATAAATAAATTAAAAAAGAGCCAATTAATATCACCAACCATTTCAACTATGAAAACACTATTAAAAAAAGAAAAAGAATCGAAATACACGTTTTATTTAATTCAACACTACTGCCCTTAAATAAAACAAAGAAAAGAATTGAATAACTGGTATCAATTAGTTCGTCTATCATTTCATTATGCATCATATATATTTATCCAAATAAAGTCCCTTTATATTCATTAACTAATGTTTGTTTTATAAATTTTAAATGGCATTTTTAATGGATTTTTAAATGGAAACTAATGGGCAACGCTTTTTTCAGCATAATTAAGCAAAAACACCGTCTATTTCTGAAATCGTTTCATTTGTTTATAGTGTAAAATAATGCATTTTATTTTTGTTTTCATTTTTGCTGACGTACTAATGTTCATTAATGGTATTTAAATACTTTGCAATTTATTAATGTTAGATTTCTTATTTATTTTCACACCATTATTTATTTATTTATTTATGTATTTTTTGGATTCACGTAGTGTATTTAAGTAATGTTTTTCCCTCTTTAATGATAAAAATGGTATAAATGTGGTTCTTTTTTTTAAATATTATAGATGTTTCACGATCATCTGTAAGTATATACGGATCTTTTAGTGCACCATTAACTTTTTTCTATTTGTTAGTATATAAGAATTTTATGTTCATATTGAATTTAAAAGAAATTAACAAAAAATATAAAGAAAAATAATTAAATAATTAATTAAATATTAATTTAAATTAAACAGAAAAATAATGGATAAATACTTTATCTATTTCTAAAATAATCTCCAACAATTTCACTTAACATAAACACTGTTTATTTACGTAGAAATATTCTTATTATTTACTTGCGGCATTTAAACACAAGTATTTCAATTTTAAAAAGTGGTATCAAATAGTATTTCTGTTATTTCATTATGCAATATTATGTATTTAGCCCCCCATCCCAAATAATTCTTTTATCTTTATTAAAAACTGTTTCTTTATGCATTTTAAGTTAACTATTTTAATAGCCTTTTAAATGAAAACTAATGGACAACTTTTTTTAAGCATAATTTTGGTAAAACATTTCATAATTTTGAAATCGATTCATTTAGTTATAGTGTAAAATTATTCAATTTTTTCATATTTGGGCATAAAATTTACTTTAAAATATTATTAATGTGTAATTTGTTATTTATTTTTACTTTGTTTTTACTATCCATCTAATCTGTTAAAATGATGTTTTTCCCCCTTCAGTGAGAAAATAAATAGAAATATGCTATTTTATTTGTAAATCTAAAAAATGTTTCAAATTTATCTGCAAGAATATACTGTTCTTTTATAATACCATTAACTATTTTCATTTAATTAATGTATAACAATTTCCTGTTCATACTAATCTTATTTTCGATTTCTTTAATGAAAAACATAAAACAATATTAATTCTAATGAAGCAATAAAAATTCAATTTATAAACGTTATAATAATTAAAAAAATATATATATTCATTAATATCGCTTAATTACAACACCATACGTAAAAATATAAATTCTCGTTTTATTTAATAACAGCAACATTGCTTTAAAAATACAAAATATACTATTTATTCTCAAATAGTCACTCTACCAATTCATTATGGATAATTATATATTTAGCCAAATAAAATCACTTAATATTCAATAAGTAATGTTTGTTATATAAATTTCAAGTGGAATATTTTAATGTCTTTTTAAATGAAAACTAATGAACAAATGTTAATTGATTATAATTAAACAACAAAAATAAATAAATAAATAAATAAATAAAAGAAGAAGAAGAAATCTCCTTTTCAGATTTTTTCCCTTTATTTGTAATGTAAATGTTTATTTGTAATGTTATTTGTTTTACATTTTGTTTATATTTTTGCTGAGTTATTAACGTTAATTAATAGTCTTTAAATACTTTCCACTTTATTAATTTTAGATTTTTTATTTATTTTTAAGGTATTATTTTTACCATTCA
The DNA here is from genome assembly GCA_964019185.1 of Maratus speculifer. NCBI lineage: Eukaryota > Metazoa > Arthropoda > Arachnida > Araneae > Salticidae > Maratus > Maratus speculifer. The sequence continues at coordinate 152,454,770 of OZ025302.1, forward strand.
CCCAGTGTATTAAAATAATGTCCATTCCCTTCAATAATAAAAAGTAAAAATATGCTTTTTTTTTTTTTTTTTTGAAAATTCCAAAAATATTTCACAATTATCTACTATGAAGCACTTTTATTACACCATTAACTGTTTTCTGTTAATTAGTATATAAGATTCCTAACTTATAACTACACTGACAATAGATACTAAACTTATTTAGAATATATTTAAAAAGCAATAAAAAACATCAAAAAATTAAAGTAAAAACATTTTTCTAATTAAATAAAACAATAATATCCAACCATTTCGCTTAAAGTAAACACTATTTTTTTATACAGAAATACCATTTTAATTTACCGATAGCCTTCTGCATTTAAATATTCCAATTAAAAAAAGTGGCGTCAAATAGCAATTCTGATAAATCATTATTTGTAATAATATAATCTATAATATATATATATATATATATTAAATGGAATGTTTTAATGGCTTTTTAAATGAAGACTAAACGGTAACGCTTTTTATAGCATAATTAAATTAAAAAAGCATCTGTTTTTGAGATTATTTATTTCATTTGTAATGTAAAATATTGTTTTTTATTTTTGTTTTCTTATTTGAATACGTATTAATGTTAAGTAATGGTATTTAAATATTTCACAGTTTGTTAATGTTGGATTTGTTATTTATTTTAACACTTTTATTTTTTTTACTACACTATATGGCCAATGATGACTCGTCCTTTGTGATTTTTGATGTTACGTTACGTATTTAAATATAATACATGAGGAATTATCGTGGAATAGTAGGTAAAAAATTTCCACGAAGATTTTTTTCCCGACACCCAATAGGGAACGTCAACATATTGCAAAAGAACGAATATCTTTTGTATAACCCTGTCAAAAACATTGAAGCACAAGTGTTCTAACTGTAGAATTTGATGAATACTATAATCAAATGATGAATGCTATAATGATGCTTACTATAATGAAATTTGTTCATTTTTTTGAGGGTGGCGTATTCGTGGGTAAATTAAGGTTTTTATATAAACAGCTCCAAATTTCGCCATGTTTTTTTTTCTTATAATTTGCAAAGTTTTTAATGTAAAAAAAGTTATTTTCAATGACAAACCACATTGTGCACAATATCCTGCCATCAGAATTTAAAAAAAAAAATAAAAATAAAACGAAAATTTACTAGGTATACTAAATAATTTTTAACTGCATATTCGCGAATGCAATAAAAATATAATGTACACAATGGATCAGTTAAATGTAAAGACCAGCTTTTGTAAAATTTTCAAAAATATAGGTTGAAAATTTTGAATGTTATCGTCGATAGAATAAGCAGGAAATCCGTTGTGCCCAAAACAAAGCTATATCCTAATAATACGTGCATTATTGTGTATTTACAAGTCTGTATTATTCAATACAATAACATATACTATATTCAATGATAAAAAATTATAAATTAGCACTCTATAAATATTTTACGATTATCTCTAATAAAATACTAATATTTTATTACAGCATTAAATGTTTTCTATTTATTAATATATAAGATTCTTGGTTACACTAAACTTTTTTTGCATGTATTTAAAAAAAGTAAACAACATTAATAATAACAAAAAAAACTTTTTTTTTTTTTTTTTTTTTTTAATTATTAACTTTGAAAAACAATCTCCAGCAATTTCGCTTTTTGTAAACACTGCTTTTTTACGGAAATTTTCTTTTTATTTGCTGACAACATGTCTACTCTTACATATTTTAATTTTAAAAAATGATGTCAATTAGCAATCCTGTCATTTCATTGTGCGTACTTATACCTATATATTTGGCCGAATAAAATATTTTTATACTCATTAAATAATGTTTGTTTTATAAATTTTATGTGGAAACTTTTAATGGATTTTTAAATGCATACTAATGGGCAACGCAATTAAGAATAAGCATATCTGTTTCTGAAGTCATTTCATTTATTTATCGTGTAAAATAATACATTGTATTTTGGTTTTCATTTTTGCTGTCGACTAACGTTAAATGTGTTTAAATTCCTTACATGGTTTTTTTTGTTCATTTTTATACTTTATTTATTTATTTATTTATTTGTATCATTCACTTCAAATAGTAAAGTAATATTATTTCCGTCTTTCAAAAAACTGTAGAAATTGATATTTATTTAATATTCAAAAAAAGTTTCAGGATTTTCTGTAATGAAATATTAGTCTTTCATTACATCATTAACTGTTTTCACTTAATTAGTATATAAGATTTTTTTGTTCGTACTAAACTTATTTAGTATATATTAAAAAAACAAATAAAATAGAAACATTAATTAGAAAATCAAAATTTTAATCACTTTGTTATATCAATATAACAATCTGAAACCATTTCACTTAATATACACTCTACTTTTTTTGAACAAAGAAATATTCTTTTTATTTACCGATTATAACACTTCTGAATTTAAATAAGACAAATATTTCATTTTAAAATGTATTAAACAGTAGTTCTATTATTTTATTATGCAATTTCATATATGGAATCGAATGAAATTGTTTTATATTCATTAATTAATGTTATTTTTATAAATTTTAGATGGGATATTTTAATGATTGTATAGATATGACCTAATGGGCAACATTATTTTTAGCATAATGAAACAATAAGATCATTTGTTTCTTAGATCATTTCTTTTATTTGCACCGAAAATAAAGCATTTTATTTATGATTTTATATTTGGTATAATGTTAATTCATTGTGCTTGAATTCTTTACATTTGTATTAACATGATTTGTTTCCTTTTATTTATTTTTACACTTTTAGATATATATATTTTATCATTCATGTAGTTTTGTTGAAATGATAAATTTTTTCCACTCTCATGATTAAAAACCAGAAACTTTCTTTTTTGTTTAAAATTCTGAAGATGTTTTATGATTATCGGAATGATACACTAATCTTTTATTACCCCATTAACTGTTTGGTTATTAATTAATATGTAAGTTTTTTCCATTAACATTACACTTGTTCAGGAAATATTTTTAAAGGTAAAGAATATTAAATAACACCCATTTTAACAATAAAAAAATTACGTCGGAACTGCACTTAGAAAGAATTCATTTAAAAAAACCATTAACTATTAATTTGGCTTAATTAAAAGACTATTTATAAAAAAAAGAAATATCGTTTTATTTAATGACAGCAATATTCCTTTTAAATAAGTCAAGAATATTATTTAAAAATTAGTCTCGAATAATAATTCTATCATATCATTATGTGCAATTAAAAACTTATAAAAAATCATTTTTTCTTCATTAAATAATGTTTCTTTTATAAATTTTATGCGGAATCCTTTGATGTTTTAAAAATAATAGACAACACTTTTTTTGGGGGCATAACGAAACAAAATCATCATATGTTTGTGATACTTTTTATTTTATTTGTAGTTTTAAATGATGCATTGTATTTTAGTTTGATATTTGCTTATTTTCTATATTTAATATACAGTGCTTTTTTTTATATTTGAATTTACATTAAAGCAAAATTCAGTATTCATTTTATTTCATAGTTTTACTTTTTTACAATTAGCTCTTTTTATAAAACGTATGCTTATATTTTTTCTACAAACGCATTAGTATATTTAAAATAAAAGATCTGTACAATTTATTGTTTCCATTTATCATAAAAATGTGCTAAGAGATATTTAATAATAATGATGCATTTAAAAGTAGCCTGTAAGCAGTAGTATAAAATTTGTCATTTTTTAAAATTCTATACTAAATATAAATTTCATATAATACAATAAGTAAAACAATAGCTTCTTTAGCTATTTATTTGAAATTTCAAGATATTTTAAAGCTTAAAGCATAATTATTTATTGATCTTTTATTGATCCATTTTTGCTAAACATTGTCTTGTAGTTTCATTTTACTGAAAGCTATTAAATATATAAATATGATAATGCATATATACATACATAGTGTTCAACAAAACAATAAACGGTATAGTATTAAAACAATAGACTATATCCCAATGTATTTTCCCTAATCACATATTTCTAACTGTAAAATTTCACACAAAAATCTTGCAATTTTTTATGAGTTGCCATTTCATGGGAGAGAAAATAAGAATTTGAGAAGTTAAAAAAACTAAATTTTTATACGGCCTCCGTTTGGTAAAATTTACATTAAAGAAAAAATTTCCTTATCCATTCCAAAAAAAAAAAAAAAAAAAAAAAAAAAAAAAAATCTATCATTATATTTGCAAAAACTCACAGTGTTATGATCGTTTAATTTTTCCGCCAGATTTTAAAGGATTAGACACAAATTAAACTGTATGAAATTCAAGAAATAATGTTACTTTAAGTTCCAGGTTCCAGTTACTTAGTTCCAGGAAACATATACAAATATATTAAATTATTTAGAATTTCCCTTTTTTGTGATTTTTAACTATATAATTTGCAAATAAATGACATAATAAAATTTCTCATCTAAAAAAAAACTTTAAATTTAAATTGAAAAGAAAAACTTTAGATTTATAGTTTTTTTTTTTAAGTGGGGTGCTTTAGAGTCGTTATAACTCGAAATATTATTTATCGAATTCCATTATTTTTTCTTTTAATTAAATAGAATGTATAATTTAAATTTTTCTTTAGAATATTTTTAAATATTAATTTTAAAAAGTATGTAACTAGATTTTTAAAATAATATTTTTTTAAAAGTAAATACATGCATATATATTTTTTTCGAATTTTCCGAAACAAAATAATCAGAATAAAATAATCAAAAAAGATGTTCAAATTTGCACTTTTTTTCTAAGAATCTTGAGAATTTAAAGAGGGAATAAAAAACATCTTTCAGAAAAGCAAATTTAAAATTTCAAACAAATTTGACTCTTAATAAAATATTAAATGCTTTTTAAAAAATCACAGTTAAATAAGTAACTTCTTCCTGGGACTTAAACTTCAGATTCAGTTTATTTTTTTCCGTTTCCACCACATTTCTGAATTATTTAAATATCAGTCAGCCATACAAAAGAATGTTTTTTGTAACATGCCGATTAAAAATTTTTTTAAATTATTTTAGCCCTCGTAATTTCATGTTTTATATCGTCCCAGAGAGACTGATAAAAATAGTCCTTCCGGCAGTGCCGGGAGGAAGAGGTAGCTTTCATATACTTATATATATATTTATTTATTTTAAATTAAGTTATATTACTCAAAAATACTAAGCTCAAATTAGTAGAACCTGATTATGACCTTGGTCGAAATCTTAATATAGGTGCACATGCACCTTCATATTGAAATCGATTAATATATATATGCGATAACTGAGCCATTTTTTAAAATACAGAACAAACAAAAAATGGAATCTTTGTATCAAAGTCAAATGCATAAAAGAAAAATCTTTTTCAATTTCTCACTTTCTTGTATCTAATTTTAAATTTTAAAATTTATAAACAATTTAAATGGCCGCCATTTTGAAATAAGATGGCAGATGGAACTGAGTATCGAACTCGATTCAGGCCTCAGTATATACTATGTACACACTAAGTTACATCCAAATCGATTCATAAATACGCGTGTTATCACGTGACAAAAATCAGATCGTTCTAAAATGTCAGCCATAAGAAAAATTCAAAGTACTATAACTCAATCATTTTTTAAGATATAAACAAAATAAAAAGTGTTCTGGAATCGTTGTTTTAGGTTCTAACACGTAAAAGAAAAATATTTTTCAACTTTTAATTTTTTTGCATTTAATTTTAAATTTTAAATTTTTTAAAAAAAATTAAAATGGACGCCATTTTGAAACAAAATGACGGATGATGCTGGCCAACGAACTCGGTTGAGACATTTGTATGTACTATATACATACCAAGTTTCATTCAAGTCCGTTCATAAATACGCGTGTTATCACGTGACAAAAATCAGATTGTTCCAAAATGTCAGCCATAAGAAAAATTCAATGTGCTATTATAACTCAATCATTTTTTAAGATATAGACAAAATAAAAAGTGTTCTGGAATCGTTGTTTTAAGTTCTAACACGTAAAAGAAAAATATTTATCAACTTTTATTTTTTTTGCATTGAATTTTAAATTTAAAATTTTTAAAAAAAATTAAAATGGCCACCATTTTGTTTCAAATGGCGGATGATGCTGGCGAACGAACTCATTCGAGACATTTGTATGTACTATGTACATACCAAATTTCATTCAAATCGGTTCATAAATACGTCCGTATATTTAGGGGTGCAATAGGTAGCTTTTTACTTTTTGTAATGAAAGCTACCTAAAAGCCTGTATTCTGGGACGGGGACCTTACCTTTTTCAAACGATTCGGCCAGGCCGAACATTTTTTAATATCTAACCATGGATTTCTTTTTTCTACATCTTCACGGAGCAGAGTTTTCAGTCCAAGATTCGAAACAACCTTTCTAAAATCCAAATAAAAATAAGTAAAATTTGGCCCAGGTTAACATTGTCAGGGTAACAAAAAAAAAGCATATGGTTTTATATCACTATTATTTTAGAATTAAATTTAGATTTTAGATTTTTATTTTAGAATTAAGCCTATTTCTTAAATTATAGATTTAAAGGCAAAAAAATCAAGGTGAAGTAAAGTTAGTGAAAACGAATCTGTCTAAGATGGAATCCCACTTAAACGGAAAAATATATTGATTCATTCAAAATTAATATAGTACTATCTGAGAAAATAATAAACAACACTTACAATTTTTAAGTATGTAACTTGTCTATAACACATTCTTTTCTTCCCTAAGTAATTTCAACCTAAAAATATTTACTGTATAGCATATTCCAAAGTCTCCGACATATGGATTATAAATTAAAGATATTAAAGACATTTAAATATAAATAGAAGATTATCTATATTAATAAAAGAACAAAACGCTCTGTCTGTGTGTGTGTGTGTGTCTGCGATGGCTAGCAAAATCTACAGTGTGTACAAAGTTCAACATTTTTTTGAGAGTAGCCCCAAATCTCTCCTGATGCACCTGAGCTTCAGAATTTCGAATTTCCAATTATTAACTGAGTAATTAAATAAAATCGAGAAGTCCCTCTCATAAAAAATCATCTTTTTCCCAATTTTTTTCTCTTTCGTTTGTTTACGGTTGGTTGGTTGTGTAAAAATTTTAAGAAAGCTGAGACAGAATTAAAGAAACCCATGGAGGAATGAGATAAGTGGAGGTGAAGTAAGCTTCAAAAAATGGTTTGCAATATGAAAGCATATATCGCTCAAATTTTAATGTGCCAAACAAAAGGACGTGGAAGGGATTTTGTATTATAAGACGAATTGAAAGAAACGAATTACAATTGAAGCATATTTTAAGAAGAAACAGCAAATTTTTAAAATGGTCTTTGTTCTATTAATATTTATTAAAGTAAATGTCCGCTTTTAAAATGAAGGAAATTGGGAAATTAGCAATAATTAAATATCAAATTAAAATTAAATAAGATATTGAAAACATTTGATACGAACTAAAAATTGTATAACTAAAAGTTTCCTTCATTAATGTAATTTTAAATACTTTATAACGTAGATGAAAAATGTTTATGACTTAATAATTGCATGTAAATAAATATTTAAAGTATAATTATGAAAACATTCTTTTAAAATCATATATGAAAACTTAAGTAAAAAAATTATTCTAAAATATAGATTTCTGACTGCAGACGATTTTAAGATATTAACAAAAGAATGTTATAGTTTCAAGCAAAAAGTTTAAATAATTTTCTATATTGATATTTAAAACACATATAATAAAATAATTAATAAATTTTTACTGGTGAAGTGATAGATTAGTTCTTTTTAAGAAACAAAACCAAAAAAAGTACGGATTTAAACCTGTTTCAATTGATAGGCGTGTCAAAGCACGTGTTGCTGTAAATATATTATATACGTATATACGAAGCTTTTTTAGCAGTTTTTTTTTAAGTCACTGATTAAATTTGAATGCATTTTATTTAAGTTGAAATTTTATTATGATTTTAATTTGTTTTTAAAACAAAAATGAAATGGCTGTTTGACGTAAAATTGTTCGAATCGGCAGACGATTCATACACAATAATAAATAGCAAAATAAATTAGATATAAAAAATAGTCACTAAAAGAATAGTAGCAAAACATAATGTTTAGGCGTATTAACCCTTTGCAGGGTGCTGGTTTCATAGATATACCACTTAATTTTAAATCCAAAACGTCACATTGGCACCAGAATTTTGTTAGAGAAATTTACGGTTTATTGAATACATGAAACATAGCGTTTTCATATTTAAAAATAAAGTTGTTTTCCAATTCTGGTGTCAGCCATTTATTTCAGTACTTAAGCAATGAATTTGCCCTGCCCCGCAAAGGGTTAATACATAACCCGATCCCAACCAGAAAAAAAGAGACCATACTTCGATCTAAGCAAGACAAAAATTCCATGAGCACAAACCCGACCCGAACCTAAAAATTCCGTTTGAAAAAAAAAATATGGATTTGATATCTGACCCGAATCAAATCTGAATCCCACAAAAATATTCAAATGAAGCATACCCCAATCGGATTAAGGGAAAATAATGTTCTTGTATATGCAACCCGACCCGAAACTAAAAATTTTCTTTGAAAATACCCGAAAAATGACCAGAATGAAACATGAAATCGATAAAAATATTCCAAAAAACTATAACCCGATAAGAGCAAGACAAAATACTTTCCGTGAACATAAACCTGACTCGATACCTAAAAAATTCCATTTGAAAAAACCCCTAAAATTTTATGCAAACTACATCTGAATCCGATCAAAATATTCGAAAGAAGCATAACCGGATTCGAATAAGAGAAAATAATTTCCATGGACATGAACCCGATCCGAACCTAAAATTCCAATTGAAAAAATACCTGAAATTTGAACCGAACCAAATATGAACCTGACAAAAATATTCCACAGAACCATACCCGAATCCGAACAAGACAAAAAATTTCCATGAACATGAACCCAATCCGAACCTAAAAAACTGAACTAAATTTGAATCTGACAAAAATATTCCAGAGAAGCATATCCTTATTCGAACAATACAGAATAATTTCCGTTGATGCGCAACCCAACCTGAACCTAAAAATTCCATTAAAAAAACGAAATCTGAATTGAACGACATCTGAACCTGAAAAAAATATTCCAAAGACCTAAAACCGGATCCGAGCAAGACAAAATAATTTCCCTGGACATGAATCTGACCAGAATCTTAAAAATCAATTTGAAAAAATATCTGAAATCTGAATAGAATCGAATTTGAATCCGACGAAAATATTCGAAATAACTATAGCCAAATACGAACAAGACAATATAATTTCCATGGACATAAACGCAATCCGAACCAAAAAATTTGTAAAAAAAATCCCGATATTTGAACCAAACCTAATCTGAACCTAACAAAAATATTTCAGTGAAGTATAACCTCATTGGAACAAGGTAAAATAATTTCCATTGAAGTACAACCCGACCCGAACCCAAAAATCCCATTTGAAGGAAAAAAAAACCCAAGAAATCTGAATTGAACCGAATCTAAACTGAACAAAAATATTCCAAACAACCATAACCGTATCCGAAGAAGACAAAATAATTTCCATGGACATGAATCCATTGCGAACCTAAAATTCGGATGTTCTACAAAACATAATGCGCTCCGTAGCGGTGGAAAGTGAAACTAAGTACTAGCGCGTGATGGTTAAGATATTTCGTTTTTAGTTAGTGTTAAATTAGAATTTGATTATGGTTAGGTAACAGTTAGGTTGCAATTACGTTCCGGTGAGCCTTATGTTATATTTAATTTCCGGTTAGGTTACAGTTAGGTCATGGTTAAATTACAGTTAGGTTAAGGTTAAGTTGCGGTTAGGTTGTGGTTAGATTATGGGTAGGTTATGATAAGGTGATGGCCAAGTTACATTTATGGTATATTTAAGTTACAGTTAAGTTACTGTTAAGATACAGCTAGGTTACAGCCAGTTATGATTACAATAAATTAGGTTACGGTTAGGATTTTGTTCACGGAATGAACATTACGCATGTTTGATAAAAAATATGCACCTATTTTTGAACAAATGGCTCTGAAATTAAAATACTATATACTAACCTTTTAGCTAATCATCGAGAATCGATTTCATTCACGGTTTAGTCCGATTTAAGAGTGATATAATTAGTTTGAAATTTAAAATATTTCACTTGGGATATCTATGTGAAAAAAGTATTTAGTTAAGTCACTTAACAGTAATTTTAAGGATAAATATCAACAGTTTAACACGAAAATCACGCAATCGTTGGACACATATTCCCTCCTGCGTTTCCCATTGCAATTATTTTGGGTACTTTTGCAGCTAAATATTGCTTTTTTTTAACCAATTTTTGACACAGTCAGGGGGCACGTATTTAATATAATGTACACTGTAAAAAATGTTAGCCTTTTGCTGTATCATCACTCCCACGCTTTTATAGAATATCTTTCTTTTGACCTATGAGAATGCTCCATAATAGGCTGAAGTAATCATTTTCTATAAAAGCGTTGGAGTGACGATGCAGCAAAAGGGTCAAGTTTTTAATAGTGTATTTACGGATATTTCGAGTTAAAGATAAAATCATAAAAATTTCAAGTTCGTTTAAGATTATTATTACGGACCCGGGCAAGGCCGGGCGGGTCAGCTAGTTAAATAATAATATGTCAGCCTTTCACACATTTTTCAATATGTAAATTATAAACATTAAAAGAAAAGCTATAACAAGTATTTTCTGCTTTATACAAAAACTACATCAATGCAAAAAAAAAAAAAAAAAAAAAAAAAACATGTTTTGTAAAAAAATAATCATGCTGGGCCGGGTTATTATTTTAATTTATTTTTGAGACCGAGCTGCATTTTTTCCCTATGTGTCGATTGGGGACTGTACATGGATACCATGGATTTATAACATGACTACTATTAAAAATCCATTTGTGATAAAAAACAATAATATAAGAATAAGACTGAAAACTAAAATTAAATATGTTGCTCAATTTTAAACAGAAAAGTTAATAATAAACATTACTTTTGTATACTTTGTTAACAGATTTTAAAAATTCACTAGATTTATTTTACTTTTCCTATATTATACCCTTAAAACTTCCACTTTTAAACTCTGTTGGAAGGTAGTAAAAGACAATCTATTTGAAAAATGCTAATTTTCAAAAAATCTAAACGTCCCAATTTCGTCACACGAGGCATAGAATGGTTAATTTTATAGTAAGCTAAAAATGTTTTGAAAAGTTTTTTAACGTGGCGACTTTAAATATCCATTTGGTTAAACTGAAAACGTAACTGAATAAATTTTTAAAACTAAAATTAAATATCTTGTTCGATTTTAATGATAAAACTTAATAATAAAAATTATGCTTTGTTAACTGTTTTAAAAAATTCACTAAATTAATTTTAATCACGTAATAATCGTTCATTTTCATTTTTACTTTATTATATCCGTTAATACGCTGATTATTTTAAACAACATAAATTTTGTGGGCTAAAAATTATTTTTTTTCTTTTTAAGTTCGTTAAATGAATCATATGATTATTTTTAATTATATTTTTAACCCAGGGCCGTAGCTTGAAATTTTTATTGGGGGGGGGGGGCAAAATTTGGCGCCTTTTAATATTTTACCGCCATTGAATTCCTTGCGCGTATTTTAGTGTGTGTGTGTGTGGGGGGGTAGTTATGGTACTTTTTTATCTTTAGTTACTTATTCATGGCAATGGCATCTATTTAGGTAACGGAAGTGATGCAGCCATGGTTGGATTTCCATTTTAAGCGTGCATGCACATGTGCTGATAAAATATCTCTCCCAGCTCTTGTTTTTTCAAGGTCTAAAAAGGCAATGTAGAATGTTTATAGAGATTCCGAATCCTAGATTTTTAAATCTATTTTCCTGACATGATAAGAATAATTGTATTCTAGGCGTTATGAATCAAACTTTCCGAAGCGGAAGAGCTAGAGACGAAAAAAAGGACCATATTGTCAATGCCAAAAGTCATATGGCACCTTAGAGGTCTGCACGGCCGGAATTTCCAGGCTCGGGCTCGGCCCGGCCCGTACAGAAATCATTGAAAATAGACCCGTTCTGGCCCGTCACGATTTCTACTATTTCTAAAAAATTCAGATTTTTATCATATAACTAAGATTTTTTTTTAAAGAATACTGCATACATGTCTATGACATGATTTTACAGTATATTTTAGAGGTAATACACATTAGCAGGTAATACACATCATTATTTGAATTCTTAGATTTTCAACAATCAAATAAAGATTCATTAAGAAATTAATATGGTTTAGAATGAAAGAAAAAAAATTAAAACATCGTAACTTTAGAAGCTGTATAGTAAAATCAGATTTATGGAAATATTTATAGATCATTTTATTAAAGATTTCAAATCCAAATTCATTTTGAAATCCAAAGGAGCTAACTTTCTGATACATTTCTAAATTCATTTTTCTTCCGAAAACGCATTAGATTAGCAGGTGTTTTTATTGAAAAACTATTTTATCGAATGGATTTATCCATTTTTTGATACAAGCAATTTATGAAAATACTGTCAAAGTTAGCGTTTTGAATAGAATTTCAGGAAGAGACAGCATGGGAAGGGAGAAAAATCTGCAACCATTTGACATCTCTTATATCGCAAGAAGGTTGTGCAAGTATTTTATTTACCAAAATTAAAAAAGCTATTCGATTCCAAATCCTTTCAATAGTCAGGCTTGTCAATTTTATACTTTTTTGGTAAAAAATTAGTCAGAAAATGTGTCAAACTTTCGCGTTATTGAGAAGTGAATTTAAGAATCACTAAAAAGTATATATCCAAAGATTACGTAAACATAAGTTCTTTATCGCTATTAATAATTTTACAAACCATGTTGTCTGCCCTAAACTTCTTGAGAACAATTAAGTTTAGTTCCGTCTCTGCTCGTCTTTATGTAGAAAAACAATGCAGGTCTGATCTCGGTCCGGCACGAGTCTGCTAAAAATATATTAAGCCCAGGTTACACACAATGTAACTTCCGATGCCAATATCTACACTGTAGAAGTTACATTTCTGTATTGATGTTGTCAAACTAAGAATCGGCTCGTGACGCACATTTCTACATGTTATTTTCGTTAAAGTCATATTCATTGAAAATGACTCATACTTTAATGTTTCTGCTTAAATCTTTATAACGGGCCGGCAGGCCCAATAAATTTTTTTATCGACTCGGCCTGTATGACCCGTTCATTTTTTTTCCGGCTTGTTAGAAAATTTGGAACCATTCCGCCAGCCTGGCCAGGCCCGTGCCCTTGCAGATTTCTATAGGCACCTTGCACATCTCTTAAAAATCACTCCAGCAAGTTTCAGGTTTCTATTTTTAAAAATGAGTCTGAAATTGTATCAGAAAATTTCGAGTTGTCAAAGGTAAAAAAGTGTTTTCGAGTACACCCTCAAACATACAATTCTTTTAATTTTGGGGAAAACTTCATTCCTGCCCAGTCTTGGGTTAAAACTAGGTCAATTATTAATAATGTAAAAGTTTCAGAAATCACCATTTATTAAAAAATAGCAATCTGTTTAGGAAATAATAAAAATTATTAAAACTTAAATTTACCGGAAAACTGTAAATGCTATTCAATTTTTTCCCATTAATAATAGCAATGGTAATAAATGAACTCACAATTGCGTTAGAAATATAAACATTGTACTTTAAGAACATGCTTAACTAAAGGAAAATATGTAATTTTTTTACCTTCGACTGCATCATCTTTTTTCATCCACTATTTCATTAATTTGCAGACTTTCTCCGTTTCATAACTTTTTTTCTGTTTTATTCTATGTAGTAAGATCCTGGCTTTTTGTTTTTATGTTTTATTTCAGCCAGATCATTCATGACTGAATATCTTTTCCCTGAACGACTACGAAAGACAGCTTTTTATTTTTAATTTAAAAATTGAACGAAAGAAATCACTAGTTTTGAAAAGTCGTATTATCAGCTTCAGTACAATCTGACAACACTGGATACTGGACAACAAAGATGTATGTAAGATGACGCCCGGAAAATATATAACCTCACCTCACACAAGGAAGGACATAAGAGGGGAGTTAAAATAGTTTAAGGCTGCATTCAGATTGCAATACTTCCAGTTTAACTGAATTCTTGGAAAAGCCTTTTGTATAGGACCCATTTGCGGTTTCTTGATAATAAAACGGAGGGGAGTGAACAAAAGAATCGGGAGATAAGCAATCTATCCTACATGACGGAAAGATTTTTTTTTGTCGAACAACCGTCTCTTTCCTGCAAAACTCATTAAAGATCAAAAACACCTTGTCGCCACAACATACGAGCAGACACCTAACCGCAAGAAGTAGTCAGATGTGTTCGGGCCTTACAGGTCAGATGACCCCGTCGAGGATCACAACCTTGGATAGGAGGACTAAGGGGAGAGTTCTCCGAAAGATAAAATTACATGTAGTGATCGAACAATGCCCATTTCCGGAATGTGTTCTTGTTTTCGCGCTGCGAATAGTGCCTGGTAGTAATCTTAAAATGTCTCAAATGTAATAGATCTCCTATATTTTTTTGAAACCATAATCTATTTTCTTATAAATTTACAATAATATTAATACCAAATCAATTTTTGTTATTTGAATTTTCTTTCTTTTTTTTGTGTAAAAGATAATCTAAGAATGCCACATTAATAGTAAAAATTTTAGGTGCCTAACGGCGCCCTTAAACTTTCCATCACGCCCTTTATGAACCCCCCTTTTTTAGGTGCCTGATTGGCACCCTACTACTAAAACATATTATAGAAACATTCAAACGTACTACAGTCGCTTCCGCACTTCTTTTCCCTTTCTATCTATTTCTAAGGGCGACTAATAACTACTATAAGAAGGAAATATTAGTGCATCTATTCTGGAATTGATTACAAGTCTGTTTTCGAAATTTTTTATTTCGGATGCATAAATATGCTTCAGGATAGGAGGGGAGGAATAGAGGTTGTAAAACTCTAAAATTAAATGCCTTATTCATGTTTTGTAAGTGAAAATTAACTTACTTTATAATTTTACATTTAAAATTAAGTTATTTTTTATAATTAATTACTTGTTACTACTAACAAAGTCTTTTTTTCCAGGCGCCTGGCGGCTCCCTTAAACCTTCTTTGGCGCCCTACTACAGGAACATATTGGGAGGGGAGTCTCCCCCCCCCTTAAGCTACGTCCCTGTTAACCAATTAAAATTTCTTTGGTCTAATGAAAGTCAATTTGTTTTGATATTTAAAAGTGGATTCTAATTGTTGTTTTCAAATAAAGAAATGCGGAACTATTTTTTAAGGCATATTAAAAGAAAAATGATAATGATTTTAAAATCGCTTAATGATTTTTTTTTTTTTTTTTTTTTTTTTTTTTTTACTTAAGATAAAATAATTTATTTTATAAATTATATTTATTTTTATGTTTGAAGAAACATTAAAACCATAAACTTTATTTAACTCTTTTAGATTTTTATTACTATTATGTTTAGTATTTTGCATGTTTCAAAAAGAGATATTATTGCATTTAAATACTTAATATTTTCATTTTCACAACGTTATTATTATTATTTTTTTTTATTTTTCAAAATATTTTCCTTTTCTAATCGGCATTTTCCAACAAACAGTTATATAAATCGTTCGTATATAGTTTTAAGGTGATTTCGTAATTATATAAATACATAGCACCTACAGACGTCATGTGATCCGTTCAACTATGTGTCTGTAGGTCTGTCCGAATACATCACAACTAACAGCTGCTCGAAAGAATGGTAGTAGAAAAGTAATTTATTTTATAAGTTATAATATTTATTTTTTTATGTTTGATGAAATGTTAAAACTATTAACGTTTTTTAAATCTTTGATATTTCTATTATTATTATTATGGGTACTATTACAATATTTCAAGAAGAGTGGAAGATATTATTGCATTTAATTATTTTACATTTTCATTCTTATTACATTATTGCAATATTTATTTTGTAATACGTTGTTTTTCTAATAGGCTATTTCCGAGAAACAGTGATATAAACCCTTCGTATATAGATTTTTTGTTCATTCGTAATAATATAAATGCGTAGCACCTATAGTGGTAATCTGATCCGTCTAACTATCTGTCTATTCGTCTGTCTGAATACAACAGTGCTAACAATTATCAGAAAGAATGGCAGAAGTAAAATAATTCATTTTACAAATTATAATATACATTTTTTATGTTTATATTAACTCTAAAACTATTGACGCTATTTATATCTTTTACATTTCTATTATTATTATGGGTATTATTGCAATGTTTCATGAAGAGTAAAATATGTTATTGCATTTAAAAATTTTACATTTAAATTTTTATTACGTTATTATTATGTTTATAGTATAATGTATTTTCTTTTTCAATACGCACTTTACAACAAGCAAGGATATAAAACTGTTCGTGTATACTTTTTATGAGGCTTCGTAATTATGTAAGTGCGTAGCACCTATAGTACTCGTCTGATCATTCCAACTACTGCCTGTCCGTCTGTCCGCAAGCAACACTGCTAAAAACTATTCAAAATAATGAATTGAAATTTTATGTATGTAGAATTTTGTGGCGTGTTTTAATATTTTTTGGAAATCCAATAAAATTTAAAAAGATATTAAAAAAGAGCTTTCTTACATCTATTAAATCATATCATGATTTCTATGATATCTCATGATAGTTAATGATTCTATGTTGCCATGGTAATTACGTGCTATTTAAGATGGATTCATATTATTTTCGATAATATATATATATATATATTAGTAAAAAATATCGTGTTCATGCATTTTTGTATAAGAATTCAAAAGCTGCGCAAGGAGATTTCAATATTTATCAAACTATTTATAGAGCGAAGCACCTCATTTGCCACGTTTCAGGTACAGTTTTCAATTTTTAGATATGTGACAGTGCATAACGTTCGTATGACTATCGAAATTTTCACTTTTTGATGACATAAAATCAGAGTCGTACAAACATACACAGATTTGCACATTTTGATTGAAAAAAATCACAATTTGTAAATCTGTGTATATTTGTGGACATTATAAATCTCAAATGGCATTTTTGATACAGTTACCATTTAGCAAATACATTATAAACCACTCTCGGAAGAACTTTATAGATATTCGTAAAAAGCGGCAGAAATATTAATTTTTTAATTCATTAGTAATTCATAATTATTTATTTCAAGACATTTGCAATATATTCTGAGGTACAATCGTGGGAAAAAAGTAAACACCCCTTACTAACTCTGCAAAACAACTATCGTAAAAGAAAATTACTGGTACCAAATGATTGAACACAATGTCTACTTTTAAATTATGTATAAAAAATTTGCTTAGGAGGCCATCTATATACTAAGAAAAACCTAACTTTGTTTTGTTTTTTTTTTTCAAAAGCAATGCCCAATTCTGATATCATAAATAAATTCTATATTATTCAATTAGCTTTAAAAAAAATTTCATGCAATTCATATGATAAGTTTCCGAGAAACTACTTATTTTAAATCGAGCATATTTTAGGTGCTGTATCCAAATTGAAGTTCTATACTCGATTGTTGACCGAGGAAGCCCGCTTCTTGATCAAAAACACTTATTTTCCACTTAAGCAGTCATTGAAGATTGCTAGATAACTAGATAGCATTAGAAGCTTCAAAATACCTACTCTCTTCTATCGTTGACGTTCCCTTAAACAATCTATTTGGGCTCAGGAGTTGAAAAGTTTTCAAAAAATCGATTTTTTTATGATCTAGTTTGATTATTCAATTAATTCTTAACCCAATGCAAAAAACCGCATCAAAATATTTGCATTTTTAACGGAGTAATAAGCATTTATGTATCAATACTTACATAGCCGCATCCATATAATTTCAACTTTAAGTCGTGTTTTCTCCAAACTTGATTTTTGACGACTAACACCAAGATTTAAAAAAAAACTATTTGATATAATGGCTTAATTTTTTTTTGCATGCATATAACATCATAATCTAGATTATGAATTAAGGATATAACTATCACTTAATAAAAAAAGCATTAAAAAATCTCTCAAATTTGAAATTAAAAAAAAAAAACCCCTAAAAAATACAACTTTTTTTCTATTAAAAATACTCAAAATATTAAACTATCTAAAATATATTAAATCATAATCTAGATAATGATGTTATATGCATGCAAAAAAAAGTTAAGCAATTCCATCAAATAGTTTTTTTTTAATCTTGGTGTTAGTCATCAAAAATCAAGTTTTGAGAAAACGCGACTTAAAGTTAAAATTATATGGATGCGGCTATGAAAGTGTCGATACATAAATGCTTATAACTCCGTTAAAAATGCAAATAATTTTATGCGGTTTTTTTGCATTGAGTTAAGAATTAAATGAATAATCAAATTAGATCATTAAAAAAAATCGATTTTTAGAAAAGTTTTCAACCCCAGAGCCCCCTTAAACATAATTTGAAAACTACATGGAAGAAAATTTGAAATTTTGCATTTCTATAAAGCAGAATTATATAGATCCATGAAAAAATGTGGCTTGCAATTCATATTTCTTTCGAATATTAATTTCATAATTCATAACTCATATCATAAAATTATAAAAGCTGCAAATTCAAAGTACTTACCTTTAGGTACTTTAGTAATATTGCTATATAAAAAATTAGCATATTAGGAGTATAATTTCAGGAGATTTTAATAAAAATATGAAAATGTAATTTAATATATGAAGCACTAAATTTTGAATGTTTGTTTCAAAAACCCATCATTCAAATGGCTTGAAATGAGATGTCTAGCATAGTTTGAACCGAAGACTTGAAATATCTTGTTAAAATTGCGCATTGCCATTTAAATAAAGGAAGTTTGGGTTCGTTTTAATATGTAGATGGCCCCCTAAGAAAAATTTATATGCATCATTTAAAAGTAGACTTTATTTCCAATCGTTTGGTACCAATAACTTTCTTCTAAGAAAACTTATTGAGGACTTAGTAGAGGGTGTTTACTTTTTTTTCCTCAGAACTGTGCAAATATCAAGGAACTGTGAGAAATTGTAAGTGATAAGTAACGCGGCGCAAAAATTGAGCGTTAGCATTGCAGATGAAACATTTTCAGTTGCAAGAAAAATATATATGAATTAAAAAAAAATCGTACATTATTTTTAACACAACTATCTTAAATGCTAAGTAAATCCTGCGAGCTGTAACTTTCAAAATAAGTTAAAAATGCCCAGACCAGGGTTTGAACCAAGAATATTTGGTGATACGCCAGAGATTTCATGTTCAAAACACTGGTTGGGAACATTTTATTATTGAAAATGAGCTTACTTGGGGTGCTTGTAGGCGAATTTGAAAAGAGTGGCTTTCATTGGAAATGTCTATCGTGAGAAAGAAAAATCTAATGGAACTGCCCGACGGAGTGAACATTGCAAGAGCTGCAAGGCAATTTGCATGAGCATTCCATCAAGGGAGAAATATATGAATAAGAATCGTTTTAATTTGCCTGCGAGCAATTGGCATGTGTTTGTAATATTTTTAGTACAGATAATGTGTTGCTGTACTATACAATAAAAAAATGGACTGTTGGACATTGAATGTTAGCAATGTGGACAATTTAACACAGAAAAAGATTGCTGTGCCACAAATCTTAAAACTGTCAGACATATGACTCAAAACTGCAAGCATCACAATTCTTATTCCATTCTGTACCTAAGTGGCAGAAAATTGAGTGTTTTGGATTTCAGTAATTCTGAAAAAAGAAATAAGCAGATAATAAAGACAGACAAGATTTATCGGTCAGATTTTTTACATTCAAAATACTGTCCGTGTTAAGGCATACCATTTAGAAGAATATTCATTCTTGTATCACACCAATGAAAATTGTATTTCTGTTAAAAATGACTTTTAAAGGATGGTAACAAACTATAAGAAAGAAAATACATTTCTTTTGCTACAGTGGAGTTATACCATGAGACGGAGAAAATGTATCCCTGACGTGACGCATACATAAAGATCTAATAATTTATAGGTTGTTAAAATGTAAGCTATACATTAAAATTAACAAAATAATCTACAGTTGCATATGAGCATTGTTACTTTTATTTAAGGATACAATAGCATTGTTAAAATAGCACTAATATACAGAAAAGCTGTTCTGCACATGCTGTGAAATGGCTCTTTAATATGTTTAAATATCTTCACATTTTATCATCAAGACATTAATAAACTGCTAGTTTTAAATAGTGAATAAATAATAAAAACAATAGCTTATTGCAATCTCCACATTTTAAATCCTATTCCTAAGTAATATTTCCGTCTCAGGGTCATTGCATGAAAAACTATGAAAATGTCCTGCGCGCGATATTTACGGAAATACCTTTACTCATTGAATTATAAGTTTTTAAAACAAAATGTACAATAAATATAACAAAAGACTCCAGATTTTCATATCAATGTGATTGTTTTAATTTGAGGATATAATAACATTGTTAAAACAGCAGAAATAAGTAGAAAAGCTCAACACACGTAGCATGGAATGACCCAATATTAAGTTTTCATCTTCGTTTTCAATTTGTAAATGAATAAAATTATCACTTTGACCGCGAGTATCCTTGAACCCGAAAACAGATGCAAAAGTCTAGCTCGAGCTTGTCACATACCTATTTACCATAAATATTTAAACATAATTTCAGAATAAAAAGATTTTAAATTGTTTTTTTAAATACTGAAAAAAATGTTTAAATTCATGTTATAAATGTCTTTAAGTAATATTTGATTTTGTTTATCTAAGACATGTATTAAAAAATACGCGGTATACTGTGAAATAAAAACAACAGGAACAAGAAAATACAGCTGCATTAATCTTCGCGATTATACTTGAACCACAAACGTCGTAAGAAAATATATATAAAAGTTCCTGAATGTGTACTTAAAGACATGATTTGTCTGAAGATGTTGCTAAACATATAGCAGTTATTTTTCCAAGATGCAATTTCTCTGAAGCACGAAGTGATTACATATGTTTTTGTTTTCTGTGCAATGCAGAGGATTTTTATCATTTATCGGAAGTAAGATCTAAATGGGATGTATATCGAGTCTCATGTTGATGCTGAAAATATGTTGTATAAATATGTTGTTTAATGGTTTCATGAATGATAGTAGCGTAATATACCATGTTACGCAGTGTTTGAGAATTACTTGTTGTGTTATTTTATTTCAATAAAATAAAATAAATAATGGCTTGAGTTCTGTAATCCTTAATTCGGACACAGGACTTTTGAATTTGTCGAAAGAATTAAAAAAAAACCTTTTCGGTGCACCTAAACACAAATAAAAAAATAATTAAGATCGTTTTTTTTCGTTTCTAAGCATAGTATATATTCTTAGCTATATTATGAAAAAAATGCTTTACATACAAAATTAATATTTAAAATAAAAATTTAAACATTCATTTCGTTACTGCGTGAATTAAAATCATTCACTGCTACGCGCAAAATAAAATTCTGTTACACATATGGAAAACAATTTTTTAACAAAATAGAATCTTAACGCACATACTGTAAATAAAATAGAAATATATGAAAGTTTCTTTAAATTTAATTTTAGCAAAAAAATTTTAAAAAAGTACAAGTTTTTTAAAATTTGTTTCAAGTTTATCAAATTCAAAATCAATCAATATATAAATATATTTTTTGTTGTGGTTGTTTTTAATTTTAACACCACAAAAATGTACATTTTTTTCAAGTGTAATTGCTAGTTTAAAAATAGCAGTGTGCGTAAACTCCAAATTCATTAATCTAAAAAAAAAAAAATGCATTTTATAGTTTCAGTGTGAGTGGATATTCAATTGCTCACATCGTCTACAAATACTTATAACTCAAATAATACTGAATTTTTTTAATTGCTTTTCCAGCATATAGCTGAAAAAATTCTAAAAATTCCGATAAAAACAGAAAACTGATTTTTTTAAGCTTAAAATTCCTTTTTAAATCTGAAAATGAAGGCAAATTGAAAGCGAAGATAGATAATGTACAGGGCGGTCATGAAAAAATTTTGCCGGTATATGGAGCTCTAGCGGCCAGTCCGTTCAACTGATCGAGGTAAAATTCCATATATAGCTATTCAGAGGTATGAGCTCGAGATTCTCTGAACTTCAACAAAATGGCGCTCATGGTTACGGTTATAGTTACAGAAACTCGAAATTTTCCAATGGCGATACCCATTTTTTTTAACGCAAAATGATCAGCGCATTCGAAAACCCTAAAGAGCGTTGGAGCCGTACGTGTATAGCCAGAAATGGACACGTTATGCACGCACAAAAAACTGTTCTGCGAATCCTCCCCCTCCTATAAAAAACACGATTATCGTGATAGGAGTAAATTCGCATATGACACAGAGTCTTTTTATCCGTTTTCTACGCTGACTGTCTGGCAAACGACGTTCCGTGATTGGTATTTTGTCTCTGTCACTTTAAAATTTTCTGCGTGCGTCTTGGTCGTGTTCTTTGAGGGCCGTTCGTAGAGCTGTTTTTGTGCAAGCATAACGCGTCCGTTTATTGCAATAACCATACCGTTCCAGCGCTCTTTAGGATTTTCGCATGCGCTGATCATTTTGCGATGAAAAAAAAATGGATGTTGCCATTGGAAAATTTCGAGTTTCTGTAACTATAACCGTAACCGTGAGCGCCATTTTGTTGTCGTTCACAGAATCTCGAGCTTATACTTCTGAATAGCTATATCTGAAATTTCACCTCGATCAGTTTAACGGACTGGTCGCTAGAGCTCCACATATCGGCAAAGTTTTTTTTATGACCACCCTGTATATTTCACGTCTTCTGTATGTTACCAAAACTCTCCTTATAAATAGGATAAGAGAGATGTACAGGATGTTTAAAAAATGAGCGGTATATTTGAAAAATCAATAAAAATTAAACGGGCAGCGTTAGAAATACACCGTTTGTTGCAATATGTTTGAGAGAATAATAAATTTTTAGGCATACAACTTTTGTAATGAGTTACAATTTTCAACAACGGATGGCGCTGCAGGCAATTTGAAAGCTATAGTAGAAAACGCAATAGGTAAGTTTGCCATTTGGTAATGCCACTGTCCCTGCCCGCGAAGACACTCGCGATCCACTGGCGAAAAATACTTCCCCATAGGAATAGCATTGGCTCGCGAGTGTCTTCGAGGGCAGGGATAGAGGCTTTACATAATGGCAAAACTCCCATATTGCATTTTCTACTATACCTGCAAATTGCCTATATTTCAAATCGCCTGCAGCGCCATCTGTTGTTGAAAATTTTAACTAATTTCGAAAGTTGTATGTCTGAAGATTTTACTGTTGTCCCAAACATATCGCAACAAGCGGTGTATTTCTAACGCTGCCTGTTTAATTTTTATTGATTTTTAAAATATACCAGTCATTTTTTAAACACCCTGTATATATAAGTATGTTAGTTAACGTGTAAGAGGGTCCGGGGCACAAAAATCTTCAAATTTCCTTTAAACAATTTTTGCATTAAAAATTTCTCTGCTTTTTTATACTTATAATGACATTTAAATCATGTTGCTATCTTAATTAAAAGAGAAAATATAATTTCTCTCACTTTTATTTTTTGAAGCAATGATTGTTATGGACATGATTCCGTGTGAAAATGTTTTTTCATGATGGATTTTTCCAAAATTTCTCAAATTTAAATTGTTATAACTAAAGAACCGTTGAAGATAAATGCTTCAAACTTAGATCATTTCTTTTAAGGTGAGTTTCTAATCATATAATTACGTAGTACCTACAGTCGTCGTTCTGTCCGTCCGTCCGTATTTCGGTCCGTCTGTTTGTCCATCCATCTATCAGCATATCACATAGCAAAAACTACCAAACCGAATCGTTTGTCATTTAAAATATACACCTCTTGCATGATTTTGTTGAGTCATTTCAAATTTTATGAAAAATGGATATCTAGATTAATTAAGGAAAATCACACACATCCCGTTACATTACGATCAATAGGAAAAAATACTTTTAAGTTAATTTTAATGATTGCATACTCTTTCGAACATAATATAGTTGATATGCATCTATGAAGTATATATATGAGGAGCCCAGAAGCCAAGGGGTACAAGTGACAAAATGTCGATTTGGAGTAAATTGAGTTTAAAGATAATTGATGTTAAATTGGAACATCAATAACAATTGACTAAATTGAAATAGGAAACATCTGCTTGTTGCATTCTAATCTTTGAACTCTCATTTCAATAACTGTTCAAAAAATAGAGAACAATTTTCTTTAAATGTATAATTAATCAATATTGTTTGTTTTTCGAAAAAGGTGGTTTATCTCTATAACTCCCCAAATAATCAGAAAATGACCTATATTTGTTTACCTGAAATGAAAAAAGCATATTTCCAGATACCCTGTGCACTTAACTCAATTTTTTCAATTTTGTCACTTATACCCCTTGGCTTCTGGGGTCATCATATACTACCTCTGACAATAAATTTCGGTGAATAGTCCTGTAGAATTAATGTAGATGAAATATTAATTGTCATTGTATCCAAAATAAGCAAAATGTAAGCAAATGAATAATATGACGCGAAGAAATTATTAACATAAATTTAACTTTTATTTTTGGATAGTATGGTACAAAAGATAAATCAATTTATTCATAAATACATTTCAGTGCATTGTATAGATTCAGTAAGAGTAATACATTTAAAAGTGTATTGTGAAACTAAAAGTTTTAGTTAGATGCATTAATTATTTAGCCAAACCATAAAAGAAAATTAAAATGAATATTTAAATAAATCGTTTAAAGTTGCATCAAGGCGTCACTTAAAATTTGATATCATACCTTTTAAAACTCATATTTTAAATTTATAAGAAATGTCAAGAATAAAGCAGCAATAAATAAATTCTGATAAATCCTTTTAAATTTATAAAACAAAAATAAAATGATGAAATAAATAATATAGATACATATCCTCATTAATTAATAACACAGCGTCATTTAAAATTTGATATCATTATTTTTAAAACTCATATTTAAAATTCCTATAGCAATAAGATAAAGAGCGGCGCCACCACTTTTTAACCCGTTAAGGGTTTTTGTATTGATATATACTACCTCTGACAGTAAAGATCGGTGAATAGTCCTGTAGAATTAATGTAGATGAAATATTAAAGAAAGTTACCATACCATCCTTCGAAATAGTCAATCCCATATCTATGCATCGCTGAGATCTGCTATACATGTCCTGGAAAAATTGCAAGAAGTGTTCTTTTGGGATGGAGTTCAAAAGCTTCGTCACCTTTCGTTGGATGTCAGCAATATGGTCAAATCTCTTTCAAAGAGAGATTGAGTAGTGAAAATAGGAAGAAGTCTGGAGGATTGAGATCTGGTGAGTATGGTAGGTGTTCAATCTGCACCATCCCTCATGAATTTCTTTCGGTTTCTTGCAAAGCTTAAAACCAAACTTTAAAGTGCTCATTTATTCGTTAATTTTCCTGTTATCATTTAAGAACGAACACACTGAACAAGAACTTAGTAAAGCAAGTCTTACACAGAACATAAACGACGCTCATCTGAACAACGGTGGGGGAAGATGGTCTACACTTGCCTCTATGTAGGTGCAGCGTTTTGTTACCCCAGTGTTGCCAGATCGGTCGTTCTGAATTCATTCACCGAATTTT
Source organism: Maratus speculifer (assembly GCA_964019185.1). Classification (NCBI taxonomy): domain Eukaryota; kingdom Metazoa; phylum Arthropoda; class Arachnida; order Araneae; family Salticidae; genus Maratus; species Maratus speculifer. The sequence continues at coordinate 152,480,529 of OZ025302.1, forward strand.
ATTGTCAGAGGTAGTACATATATATCTATAAAATTCTGCATAATATGTGGTGCAAAGAATATTTGCATTTAATTTACAGGACCGCACAAAAGTATTCCATTACACACTGGTATGATGGAAAACACTATTTAGAGTGCGATTTAATACTATTAAACTGTTTCACATTTTATATGTACAACAATACGAAGAGGCTTACTATAAGTTACTGCATAACATAAAGAAGATGGTATTTAGAGGGACACACTAAAGATTTTGGCCACTACACCGTATTCGATGTACTACCTACTATTACACCAAGATCTGAATATTCTTAAAACTTTGTTACAGTACGAATTCACCTCATTTGCTACATTTGAAGTGCAATTTTCAGCTTATTTTGATCGTTTTATTTAATTTTGATTTAGCAAATTTGAAAAAAAGTATTTACTTTTCAAATTATGATTTCTTTTTTACACGCAAGTTACATCACTTTTTTTTTTCAAACTTTCATTTTAATTAATTTTTTTTTTAATTACTTAATAAAACTGAAAATTTATAGTTTTCCGTTACTCCAATTTTTTTATAGTTTTTTTTCACCAAATTTGAAAAAAGTATTTACTTTTCAAATTATGATTTCTTTTTTACACGCAAGTTATATCACGTTTTGTTTTCAAATTTTCATTTTAAATAATTTTCATTTTTTTATTACTATTTTTAAAACTATTTAACAAAAATGAAAATTTATATTTATCCGTTACCCCAATTTTGTTAATAAATTTTAAATTAATAAAAAAATACATGACAAGTTTTATCATGTGTTTTGTTTACAAATGATATGGTTAGTCATTACAAAATATTCGAAATTTTAACTCAATAAATAAACAAGTTAGGAAAATCATGCGTTAAGCTAGATTATGAAGCTTTTTCTAACACTTCATGAAATCTTTAATAAAACTTCGTCATTTAGGGAAATAAGGTTACTGTATATAGATAATATGTATTCCAATACTTTTGAACAGCCGTACATTTGATCTGTCGGTTGATATACTACATACTATATAATGAGAAAATTTTGTTTAATAAGAAAATATCTAGCACGTTGAAATTTCTCTTTCAGCATTTATACTAATCGATGGAAACATACTTGAATACTTTTGTTCCGGCCTGTAGTTCTTGTTCCCTTATACTTTTATTACACGTCAGTATTAAGCTAAAAGTTATTTTAAACTAAAACATTCTTAAAACGACTAAAATTATATTCTCACAGTTTCATGGCGATCCGAGTATATTTACACGAGTTAGAGCCCGGGTAGATGGACAGACAAACCGAATTCATAAGCACTTTCAACTTCGTTGGAAAGTGCTAAAAAAATTTTAAAATGAATCCCGAACTCAATTAAGGCTGTTTTTTAATTAAATTCGTTTTTATTCGTTTTTCTGAAATGTAATTTGGGGTTGTCTTTAAACTTTAAATGTTAGGGATCCACTTTAACTTATTATTATTATGACTATTATCACCTATCTACATTTGTATTAGAATTATATTACGCGAAATATCAATCCAGGTAGAAACATTGGTATAGAATCTAAAAATTGAAAAGAAAAATCAAATAAGTGAAACGGATATTATATGATTAAATCTGAGCTTATTCATAAATATATAAAGATTTGATTTGTTTATTGTTTATTTTTCTCAATTTACATTTAAACAGAAATAAATGAGAAATGTCCTACTTCGTTAAATCAAACGTAGTTATTAAATTTTATATGCTTAAAAAGCACGCAGAAATAATATATAAATACAATTATTTTCCATTAAAGTACATTTTAAAGAGATGAAGTTTTGGGTTACTGCTTTAAAGCATACAACGCGAAAAAAATACAAGGAGCAGTGATAAAATAATGTTACAAATCAAAAAGAAAATGTTTTTTCCAATTACTTTAAATTGGTTCAATGTAGAATTTTTTAGAAACTTAAAATTATTTTCAGCTTCTCGAATTTTTATTACCTCACAGCAATAAAGATGAAAATTACTTTCGATTCAATAAAATATTTTTGTATTTAGAAAAGAAAAATTGCATTTACATGCATAGATATGTATTATGCACATACTGTTGAAACGTTTTAATCTCTAACCCTTTGTAGTTCAACAACTCCTATTTGAAAAATTCTTCCATCTGTATTAAAATGAATCATTTTAAGTATGAAAAAAACAATTTAAAAAAATATGAACAGAAAAATAAAATTTTATTTGGAAAAATGAGTTTGATGCAAATCTACAACATCTTACGAAATGACACAAAAACTAAAAATGTTTAAAATATTAATTTACATGATAATTTTTGAAACAATAGTTAGTTTTTTTGTAGCAAAGTCCCACATCACATTTCTCACAAACAGAATAAAGCTTTTGCAATCAGCATATTTGCAACGAATTTGTTTTCTGCCCAACTTCCTCTAGGCGCACTTATTTTGGTGAAATATGTTGATAGGTCGTCTATGCTTTTTGTGTTGAATTCTTTTTTCTATAAGATATTTCCTTTTTTGATAGTTTTGGACTTAGTGTTGATTTTACATAGAAGAGGGAGGGGAGTTCTAATTTCAAGTATATCAATTAAATGATATAAAAACACAATATTATTTTTCTTTTTTGCAATAATTTTGCTCTTCTGAAAGAAATACAACTTAAATAACCAATAAAAAAACTTAATATCATGCTCCTTTGATATTTAAAAAAAAAAAAAAAAAAAAAAAAAAAAAAAAAAAAAAAAAACATTACATGGATTTTTTCAAAGAAATGACGCGTTGTTGCCGATATGTAAAAAACAAAAGTTTAGGTTTATCTTATGCATTTTATAAATTTCTTAGGTTGAAAATAGTCTTTAAAAAGATAATTTAATCGTACCTTTGTGAACAATCTACTTGTAGACATCTACAGACTTTTTTAATTTAACTATTTCAAATCTTAATTCAACAAAAAATCAGCAAACTATAAATCATACTTTTTGTGAAAAAAAGAACTACCGCTACTTGCTCCGCATTTAATGAAATAATTATGTTAATAGCAGTGTAATAAAATAGCAACAATTAACAAAATCGTATTTCGAAGTTTACTGCCGAAATAACATTGACTTTTCCGATATATCTGATTAAGTCTGTAAATATTTATGACATATTTTCAAAAAACAGTTTAATTAATAACTGGTTAATTTTAAAACTAATAACTAAATTAACAATTTCGTATTTTTTTTTATTTTTGTTTTAATAAACTTTGTAGGATTTTTTTTTTTTTTTTTTTTTTTTTTTTTTTTTTTTATATATATATATATATAAAAAATATATAATACTAAAAAAACTTATTTGGTAGTTAAGAAAAGATGTTAAGAGAAAAAAGAGAGATGTTAAGATTTTTTTTAATTGTTTCTATAATTTTATTATACTTATAGTCAGAATTTTCTAGCGCATTTTAATTTCTCTTATATTTTCTTGTATGTGTGATGTCATGGAAAAAATTTGAAACATCTCCTAAAACATTGGATTCGAGTGTATCTTTGCAATGTATACAGGGTGGTTATAATTAATGTCACGCTGTTAAAAACTACGCAGAGTTTATTTTAGTAGCCAGATACCGATGAAATTAAGAAAAAACATTATATGGACCGTGGGAGAAATAAATCAGCATTTAAAAATTATAGTTCAAATTTGTCCTCCACGAAGTGAGAAGGGGATATATGAAGACCCAGCAACTCAAACTGAAATCAAGAAATTTTATTCACTTACAGAATGTGTTTAATGTGCATTCTATTCGTTCAAGCACATGTTCAACGCGTATTATAACATGTTGACCAATGGCGCAAAACTTCCTCGACCTGTGGTAACAACATGACGGGTTTTGATTTCGTTCAAATCATTCCTTCACAGACACCATCTTTCATGAGGCTAGTTTGTTGGAAAATATCATAAAATTACTTGGTCATACCCGATATAGTTTTAAAGTCGTTTTTTCTTCTCTAAACTTTTGATTCAGAATGACTTTACTGCACCGACTACGGGCTTTTTAAACTGATTTAAATTCGTATAACGTCGTAATTCGTAAATGAAAGCCGGCATCAATCGGACGAAATGTAAACTATTATATTCATTGAAGATTTTTCTCCTATGATCCATGAAATATACTTCCTAAGTCGCATCGATATATGTGTACCAGAACGGACTATACGTAGTCTAAACAGGCCAACTGTAATTGGAACGTAAAACTAAACAACTCTGTGCCATCATGATGCATAATGGATCAGTGTCGACTGTGCCTATGCCTGTTTACTAAACACTGGGCCCCCGAGGTGCTATGTAGGATACAGCTGGTCAGCCTGACAATCGGTGTTTAGTTCCCAAGCAAGCTTGGTCTCATTTTATCCGCCCCGAAGTGATGAAAGGCTGAGTGAACAGTGGCTAGTCGGGAGTCAAACTTTCGACCTGTGGCGCCGCACGCAGATGCTCTGGCTAACTTAGCCATAGGGCTTCTTTAATTATAACCACCCTATTTATATCTTTTAACCCTTTCCGGCGCACTACTCTTTAAAGTTGGAATTTAAAAAAAAAATTAGGCATTCTATTTAGGCCTAGAGGAGTACACAGTTATTGTTTTGTAAAGATTGCACTAACCATTATAATTATACAGTTGTTGCCGAAGTAGTAACCTCCCATAAGTAGAGCATTGATAAGCGCAGTGAGAAGAGTATTGTTGTGAAGCGCGTATTACAGTAAAACATTTTACCTATTATTTAAAAACAGTAGAGTTTGATCTCTGTGGTGCTGCCATCTAGAACTCATAAGAAAGATTTAAAGTAGCCATTAGAATAGTTTTCGAAATATTCACGGAGTTTTTGTGTCTCTAAACAAAGGGAACTTTAGGTGTTGCCGACCCGGCAACACTGCGCGTAAAAGGGTTAATCTAATAGTAAGACCATTTTCGATGATACCACTCATCATGAATAAGCTCGTGGAATATGTCATAATGTTAGCGCATTTCTAGGTTTTTAGCTTAGAAGGGGGGATCTATAGCAGATGTTATTGACCAACAATTGACTGAGGGGTTTTTCGCTAAAAGCTAGTGGACAAGAAGTATTGGGTTCAAATCCAAAACACCTTCGACTAATTGTTCGTTGTTTTCCGTGGTTTTTCTTGGAAGTTTAAATAAGTAAGGTTTCGCAAGAAAATTCAGGCATATTATCGCGTAAGAATAGAAATACAGGAATCGAACTTTCAGTGTGTTACGTGTTTTTTAAATTGTTTTTGATGCACATATATTATATTCGTGACGCATTTTTTTTAAAGAAAAATAGTATAATTTATTATTAATAATCTGCTAGTTTTAGTAAATATTTCATAATCTATGTTTAAAGAATGATCTTTGATTTCTCTTTATTTATCCGAACCTGCTCTTACGTGAGTAAATATAATCGGATTGTCATGAATTCTTCTTTATGTACTTAAGAATTAATTCAAAGCGATTGTCTCTTCGGTTTGTCTCTCCGTTTTTCAACGCTCTAAAGCGCGCAAATATAATCGGTTTCCATTGATTTTTTTTATGTGATTGACAGGTACTGTAACCCGATTTCTCATGAAAATAAAATAGTAATATATATATTTCATTTACAAGGACAGTCAAAAGTATTTCGATATAATGCGACCAATGGAAAAATATATCGTTTAGAGTGAATCTGATAATACAGTCGAGCCTCTATATAACGAAATCCATCGTTCCAGTAAAAAATTCGTTATATAGAGAAATTCGATGTATAGAGTATGATGTTAAAAATAGTATTTAATGTGTAAATTTTGAACAAATTTTATTTTTGATCTTTTTAATTAAGAATTTGAAATGTTTAAAAGTATATATTAACCTAACATTTTATTTCATACTTATTTAAGCCGTTTCAAAAAAGAGAAAAGACATTTATTTGAAAGCTTAATGAAAATCAAATGAGGAAGATTTACATAAATTTCAGAGGAAGAAATCTGTAATTTTTTGTTGTTTTGATTTTAAAATTACAATTGTTACGCTCTCAAAAGAAATTCTCAAATTTTAGCAAGGAATGAAAAATTGTAGTTGATATTTTCCTCCATTTGAAGGTCTCTCTTATGTGCTCTCATTGATTCCTCTCTTATATGTGTAACAATTCAATTGACTGTGTTTTGAGAAGGATGTTGAAAGGTGTGTGGGAGGTGGGGTGAACTTGTTAGAAGGAGAGAAGTAATATTTATAAAAAAAAAACCCTCTCCACTGAACGATAAATCAAAAATAAGTGATGGAAAATTGATTCCATATGATTTCGAAGCTTTTTTAAAACTGAATAAATTAAGATCAATTTATAAAAAAATTCGTTATATGGAGATAGATATTTCGCTATATAGAGTCTGGTTTTAATGTAATCATGCGAAAAGGGGACCGTTCTTACTAAAAATTCGTTATATGGAGAAATTCGATGTATGGAGTTTCGTTATATAGAGGTTCGACTGTATTAGATTATTTTAAACGTAAAGAAGTCAAGAGGCATATATTAAGTGTACAAAAACGTGATTTCCGAAGAATATGGAAAACAAAGCATATGATTCATTGACAGGGTCGCACAAAAAAATTCTGTTACTACTGGTTTATGGCGAAATACTCTGAAAAATTTATTTTAATGTGTTTACATTATTTTAAACACAATGGAATTTATGTAATTTAATGAGGGGTATTATAAGTTTCTTTTTAAAATGTATTTTGAAATTTTGATGTTATACACTGACACACAAAGAAATTCGTAAGTATTACAGATCAGAGAAAATGGCTGGCTTAGGGAGTAGTCTTTAATTGTTCTATGCGTTTTCCTTAACTATATTGTATACTAATAGAAGTTTGTGGAATATATACACACACATATATATACACAAGTTTTTGTCATCCTTGAAAGAATGAAACAGCTAAAATGGAAATGAGCTAGGCACATTGCAAGAAGACAAGACAGTAGATGGAGCATAAATATATTACATTGGTAGACCAGAGATGTAAAGCGACCAGGAAGACGACCACAGGTAAGATTGAGTGACGAAATTAGAAAAGTGGCTAGTGTAAATTGGATGACGAAAGCACTAGACAGGACACATTGGAAAACTACATCCAGCAGTGGAATTAAAATTAGTTCTTGTATTTATTTTCTTCTATCGTTACAAGAAGAAAGTATTGAAGTCGAGAACATTTTCAACTTTCACACGCTACTAATTCCCCCCCCCCCCATTTTTTTGAAAAATATTAGCACATATTGATTTATTAAAGCTTATTTTGTTACATTCCATTTTTGTTAAAAATATATTATTGAGAGCAATGTATGATTACAAACATAATACTTTTGATAAACAAAATAATTTTTGACATAATGTTCCTATAACTTTCTGTTACTAGTTCATAATCCCTTCTTTATTTGAAGCACAAAATTTGTGATCTAAAGATAAGATTTCCATTGCAAACAAGAATGAATTTTATGTTCATAAAAATGTGAAAAAAAAACTGTATTGTCTCTTTGAGTAGAAGGATTTTTTTTTTTCTGAAATAAGAAGTTTCTGCAACAGCTGTAATTGAGTTTAGATATTTCTGGCAGAACGGAAGTTTTAGTTTTATTGAGATTTTATCCTTTTCTCCCACGCCGGAAAATTTCCTGCGTTCATTGTTATGCACAGAATTACATAGAAAGTTTTTTTTTTTTATTGCAGGAGAAAATATCATTTTTTTCAGTAATGGTTAAAATTGCATTTTCGGAGACACTTATAAATAACCCAATTTTACATGATACATTCACTGATAAAATATATAAAATAATGTGGAAATATAAACATGACAGAAATGTATTTTTATAATGAAAAATGAGATTATTTTTCTTAAATAATGTTTTGTTTTGATTTGATTCGATTTCAATTGATGAAAAATTTCGAAACGTTCTGATGTATAGAAATTTTAGGGATTTTAGGTAAACTTTTCATTTAAAGGACATTCGGAAAACAGATAGTACATTTGAAAAGTGAATAACATCACGGGACCTGGCAACGCCGGGGAGGTCAGCTAGTTTATAATGTAATACTAATAGTAAGACTAAATTATTCATGTATAATACATTTATAGAAGTTGTACATATATAATGTTTGCACTTTAGGAGAGAGGCGGACGCTTGTACTTGCTTTCGTAAAATACTTCTGAAAGGAGGTGATGAGAGTTGTCTTTTTATGTTCTAAAATTTTTTTAAGCAAATCATCTTTTAGGAACGTCTTTTACTACGGTATTTTCTCGCTCTCTCTCTATTTTATTTCCACTGGTTCCCTTTTTAAATTATGGAAAACAGACCTTAATACTATATTTTTCTGTAAACAATCCGTAGTCTTTCTTATGTAAAACATAAAAATTATGATCTTAAGATAAAAATCCCTTTCAAAAGAAAATAATAATTTTATGATCAGAAAAATATGAAAGAAACTTACTGTCTGTTTCAGTTGAAAACTTTTTTTTTGAAATGAGAATTTTTTTCTATAAAATCTATCACTGAGTTTATCACCTGTTGATTGAGATCTCATCTCATACTTGCTGGAAATAATCTGGTGTTCAATGTCATGCACAAATATATTCGTTATCAGAAAGTTTTTTTTTTTATTTTACTGAAGGAGAGAGTAATTCAGATATTTTCATTAATGGTTAAAATTTCAAAAACAATTTCTCTGATTCATTTATAAATTACATTATTTTATATAAAATATCAGTGGTAATCAAATATAAAATAACGTGGGCATTTTAATCTTTTTTCGTATTAATCTCTCAAAATTATACACATATTTTGTATTTTATCAATAAATTCACATTTATGGTCATTCATAACATAATAATAATAGTAAGACTTTATTCTGCAAATTATAGACTTATACAGGCTGTACATGTATAATGTTACCATTTTAGGAACGAGGTGGTGTTCGGTTATTCCTATCGTAAGATATGTTTGAATGGAAGGAGGGGTCTTTTGATACCATTATCATTTTTTAAACAAACAGATTTTTTTATGTGACTTTTTTTTAAATCCAGTATAAGCTATCATCTTTTTGTTTTACCCCTATCTATTTTTAAATTCTGAGAAATAGCCTTTGATACTATACTTTGGTAACATTTTTATTTTATTTTTTTAAATCCAATATAATCTATTAGAAGTTTGTTTTACTCCTATGTATTTTTAAAATTCTAGGCAGCAGACCTGGATACTATACTTTTCTGTTAACAGTTCACAATCCTTTCTGTAATTGAGGCATAGAAATTATGATATCAAGATAAAAGTCCCGTAGCAAACAAAATAATAATTTTATGTTCATAAAAAAGTGAAAGAAATTTACTGCCTGTTTGAGTTGGGGATTTTATTCTGAAATGGAACTTTATTCTGTTAAAGCTATCATTGAGTTAAGATATTTATGACAGAAAATAATGTTTCCTTTTATTGAGATTTCCCCCCATCCTTGACAGAAGAGATCTAATGTTCGGTGTCATGCACATATGTATTCGTTTTCACAATTTCTTATATATTTTATTGAAGAAAAAAGTATTTTTTTGATGTTTTTAGTTAACAATAAAACTGCATAAACAATGTCTATGAGACAGTTATAAATTACATTACTTTATATAAAATATCACTGTAAAATAATGAGGACATTTTATTCTTTTTTTATGAATGTCCCATAATTATGCATCTATTTTATGTTTTACCAAGACGCTCACATTTATGGTCATTTATAATTTAATACAAAGAATAAGACTATATTATTGATATTATAGTTTTAACAGACACTAATACTATGCTTTTCTAAAAAACGGTTCATAATCCTTGCTTTATGTGAAACCAAAATAATAATACCTCAAGATAAAAGTCCCGTTGGAAATAAAATAACTATTTTATGTTCATAAAAATGTGAAAAAAACCTACTGTTTTTTTTTTTTTTTTGAGTTATTGATTTTGTTTTTCTGAAATGAGATTTTTTTCTGTATAATCTTTTACTAAATTTAGATAAGAAAAGAAGCAAAAAAGAAGATTTCTTTTATTGAGATTTCATCCCATTCTTCCCGGAAGAATTCCAGTGTTCCATGTAATGCACAGTACGTAGGAGTGAAAAATCGAAAGTTAGAATTTTGATTTTGGATAGCAGCCAAAAGTTGCCTTTTAGTGCCTCTAATACACGTGCAAAATTTCATGAATTTTGAAAAACTTCTTGAGTCCCCTACCAGGACATTTATATTTTCATTGATTTATATGGTATATTCTTACCATAAATTGTACATTAACAGGATTTTTTGGTAATCTCGTTTGACATTTTTATATTTAAAATTTTTAGTGTAATTCCTTTCCTCATTTTCAAACTTTAAGTCATTAATTTTAAATATTGGAAACGGTTTATTGAGTTTTAAAAATTGTATGTTGTCATTTTTACAGTCAAAATGATTACGTGTGTAAGCAAATCGAAGTTTACCTTTACTAGAAGTTGGTTATTCTTCAAAACTAAATAAAGCTGTTTTGCCAACAACAGCAGAATGCTGTAAAATACCATTATTATACAAAACAATAAATAAAACACAGCAGTAATTGTAAAGTTTCGCCAAAATCAGGTTTCGCCAAGAGGTAAAAAAAAAAAATCCTAAGAGAAAACATCAAAGGCATCAATTCTTGTAGTTTCCCAAGGACGTATTGATCAAGTGATAGACAATTTTTTTTTTGAATATCAGAAGCTTATCCAATTCCCCAAAATCAAAGGAAATTATAGAAAATTGGAGCTATATGGAAGAATTATAAGTTAAAATCATAATCTCTGATTTTAAGAGTCAAATGAATTGTATTTGGGACACATTACACCATTTTTTGGACCAGGAAAGATCATTGCAGGAAGTATTAAAATACTGCACTGAAAAACATTTAAACCTTGATTATTTTATGGCAATAGGTTGTGACGGAACAACTGTAAACAGTAAGATAAAAAATCATGCTGATCGATTTTTGAAACTAAGATTTAGTCGTCCGTTGTAGTGATTAATATGTCAGCTCTCTGCAAACGAATTCCCACTTAGTCATTGAACTTGATAAAAAAAATAAAGGCTCACGAGCTGTTCCTGTTCTAATTGAAAAGTCGTTGGATCAATGTGAACAAAAGACAGTTATGGAAATTAAAAAATATATGCTCCTATCGCAGAGAAATGAACTCTGAAGAGTTAAGTGTAGACCAAAATTATTTTTATAACATGTGTCAAACATTTGCATCTGGATGATGCTCCTCAAGTCTGGTAAATCGTAATCTAGCAAGAATATCGCACTCTAAATGATTGACAACTGCCAATGGATTACTTCGTTTGCAGATTGAAAGTCAGAATTCATCCCAAAATCTGAAGATTATGGCTGAATTTGTAATGAAAGTATATTCGTCTATGTTGTTTCACTTCAAGAAAGATTCTTCTTGCAAATATAGAGCTCAAAATGTTTTTTTTTTTTTTTTTTTTTTTTTGTAAACAATTAAGTTGTTTCGTTATTTGAGGGAATATTTAAAGAAAATTCTCAATCCCTTTATTCAACAAAACGTATACTTCTGTCATTGAAATGAAAATTTACATGAACGATAACTGAGGAAAAAAAAATCATGTTGGAGAATTTGGATTCCGAAGAATATTGAAGATGAAGGATATTATATGTTCTACAGTAAGACAGTTTCATATTCCAATATAGAAATTCAGTGTTACAAACTATATAAAAATTATTAACTGGCAAGAATGTGAAATCACCCCCACATTCTTAAAAGAGTACCAAGAGAGAAACTGGAAATTCTCAGAAAAAAATCGAAAGTCCCATCTTTTCAATTGAAAAGTTTCCCTGTTATATTCAGTAGATTCAGGTATTCGAAAGATGCATAAACTTAGATGATGAAGCGCCAAAAGCGGCTGTAGTAGTAGAAGCAAGAACAGGATATGTATGACCAAAAATCATATCACGAAAGTTAATACCTTATTTTGGTAACAAAGACCAATATAAATTAGAGTGAAATGAAAGATCGTTTAAATCGTATATATTCTTTTCATTCCATTACTATATATTCAGAAAACCGTATTTCCTTTATATTTAAAGAAATATCTTTCATGTGCATTCGAAAAATAAAAGTGAAATGCATGTCTGATTAGTGTGTTTTCACTTCTCTGCGGCAATACGATTCACATTTTGGGGTTTTATACGCTATTCAAAGAGTTAAAAAGCAACGATAGTTAGATCGTTCACAATCAATACTTTAAGAAGTCATTTTTGTGAGTTATTTTACTGAAATCAGAAATTTAGTTTTAAAAGAAGTTGAAAAATTGATCTTCAACATGATCTTCAAAGCTGGTAGGGAGCTAAAATGAATTCCAAATGAAATGAAATTTCAACCACATATTCCATGTGCCAAAAAGCAACATTTTAGACCTATCCAAAGAGAAAATTCTGAAAAAAAATTTTCGGGTCATTTACACTACATAGTGAAATCTTCATTTTCACATATTAAGAGCATAAATTTTAAGAGCTGGTACTAAATATGAAATCGAAACGAAATGAAATTTTAACCTTATATTCAGTGTGCCAAAAGGCAACTTTTTAGACCTATCCAAAGAAAATATTTGGAAAAAAAGTTTTTTGGATTTTTCACTCCACCCTAATGCACAGGCACATTCGTCGTGAATTTTTTTAAAATGTGTTATTGAAGAAAAAAATGTCCTTTATTATTTTCATTAATGGTTAGAATTGCACAATGACTTTCTATGAGACACTTATAAGATTTTATATAGAATAATACTGATAAAGAAATGTAAAATAATGTGGACATTTTAATCTTTTATTTTATGAATGTCCAACAATTATACTTAAATTTTATAGTTTATCTAGAAATTCACATTTATGGCCATTCATAAAATAATACTAATAATAAGACTTTATTATTGATATTATACTGTTATATATTCTGCACATATATAATGTGATCACTTTTGGAGCGATCTGGCATCCGTTACTTGCCATCGTAAGATACCTCTGAAGGGAGGGAGGTTTCTTTTGATATCGTTACTATTTTTGACCCAAGCAAATTTTCTTTTCGTAACTTTTTTTAATACAATATAATCTATTTTCTTTTTGTTTTACTCCTAACCTTTTTTTAAATTCTGAGGAACGGATCTTAATACTATACTTTTCTGTAAACAGTTCATAATCCTTCCTTTATGTAAAACATAAAAATTATGATCTCAAGATAAAACTAACGTTAAAAAGAAAATAGTAATTTTATGTTCATAAAAATGTGAAAAAACTTATTGTTTGTTTCAGTAATGTTCAGCGAGTTTAGTTTTCTGGAAATGAGACTTTTTTCTATAAAAACTATCATTGAGTTCAGATATTTATAGCAAAAAAGAAGATTTATTTTTATTGAGATTTCATCCCATTCTTACCGGAAGAGTTCTAGTGTTCAGTGTCATGCACAGACTTATACCTTATCAGATTTTTTAAAATACTTTATTGAAGGAAAAAATACTTTCTTTTATTTTTTTTCATTCAAAGTTAAAACTGCATAAATCATTTCTATGAGACACTTATAAGTTATATTATTTTATTTAAAATATCACTGATAAAGAAATTTTAAATAATGTGGACATTTTAATCCCTTTTTCTTATGAATGTCTCACAATTATGTATATACTTTCTATTTTATCAAAAATTTCACATTTATGGCCATCCATAATATAATATTAATAATAAGACTATTCATTATTCATTATTCATATTATAGACTTAAACAGGCTGTACATATATCTATGGATTCCGGTAATAAACAGGTAAGACATATTTTTAATATTTTGAGTAATTAACGTTGAAAGTTTTCAAAAATGTCTTTTTATCATTACTTTTATAAAACAGATTAGAACTTAATAATTTTCACTACATTCAATTAGTATATAAGAACCACTTTTTTTTGTCAAAATCTACCTATAATAAAATGCGTCAGGAGAAATGTGTAGAACGGTTCCAGGTTGAGCCACTCCTGTCTGGAATTCAACTGTTGCGAGACGCCAGGTTAGGCTTAGTTGAAAACAGATGTTACAAGATTCTTTTAAAATTTCTTCCACTTGAAATAATGTTTGTTCAGCATATTTTCATATAAAACATGCATATCATACCCAATTAAAAAACATAAAGATAACAGTGGAAGTGTAAACTGATAAGCTTTTTATCATCTGAGTACGATAGTATTTTATTTATCTACTCAAGCCGAGACTCAAGCACTGTCTCTCACAACTTTAGTGCTGCCATCTATGAACTATTTTAGAAACCTTTTTGGGCCTTTTTTTTATAAAAGAGAAAGATTAATTTAAATTTAGTTTTATTAATTTTTTTTAAATGATAGCATTTATCTGGTTATTTTTTTTTATTTTTTTTTTCCATTTAAATAAAATAAGCTATTTTTTTTCTTCAAGTTATTATGGATATATAAGATATCATCATGACTGCATTAGTATAATTGAAAATTATTTTTTCACGTGCTCTTAAATTAAAATTTTATCTGCTTTAATGCATGCAAATAAATCAAATTTGCTCTTAAATCAAAATTTGATGATTTTTATTTAGTTTACGATACTATATATTTCTTGCATTTAAATGACATTTGATAAAAAATATAAATTTCGTTTACAATGCATGTAAATTTCGAATGGATATAATTAAAGCTTTTAAAAACTGGTACATTTTAATTTAAAATTTTACAAAAGAAACAATAATAATAATTTTGGTTTTCATTATTTACGGATTGAATTTTTAAAGTTGCATAGCTGAAGTTTTTAAAAATTGATTTTGAAGACAAAAAAACTTCTTGAAACAACATAAAATAAATAATATTTATATTATAATATTATAAATATATATAATATAATGAATAATATTAATAATATTATTTATTTTATGGTGTTTCAAGAAGTTTTTTTGTCTTCAATTGTTTAACACCAGTTTTCAACTTTTCCTGGAAATTGATTTTGATTTAAATCAATGCCTCCTTCTATAGAAAATAGCAGTATTTTCTATAAGAAACTACGATAAAAAAAAAGAGTTGTTTTATTTATATTAACTGCGTATAGATGGAATATAATCCAAATAAAAAAAATAAATCACAATGCTTCATAATCGATGTCTAAAAGCACCGAACTAAGAATCAATGATATACCCACGACTAAAACCGCTTCTAAATCATACTTTTAATAAAGGTAATGTATTTTAAAATTTAAAAACTTCAATATTTAATTTAAATGTTTTGTGAAATCTTTAGAAATTGAGTTTTATTTTGCTAATTATTATTATTGTTGTAAAGAATACTGCTCTTTGTTTTGAAGCTAAAATTTGTTCAAAAACTAAATATAAAGTAAAAAAAAAATCATTTGTATTTGTAGAAATTTATTGCTATTTTTAAAATGTGCTTTTCTATAATACAAACTCTTCAAGAACAAAATCTGCATTCTGTTTGTTTGTATGAAGTATTAAAAAGATAAAATGCAAGTGAAAATTCCGTCATTTTTGACGGATTTATATACTAGTAGTTATATAAAAATGGTTTTTATTAATTGAGAACCAATTGAAAATGTAACTTTATCTGGTTATTACCGTTTTACATTTATTTTTAATAAGTGTAAAACGGTAATAACGAGATAAAGTTACATTTATTTTTAATAAAGGTAATTTTTTTTTTTTTTTTTTTTTTTTTTTTTTTTTTTTTTTTTTTTTTTTACATTTTAAACAATAATTTCACAACAATTAAGTACATTGTCAATTTTTTTATTAATTTAAATTAAAATATTTCATTTTTTATTAAATTAAAATTAATATATCTGTGGCGTTGTGTTAACAAAAAAAATAATATTTAATTTAAATTTATAATTTCTGTTCTAATTATGATAAAAAATTTTCATTTTTTATTATTATGATTGTTTATTTATATTATATTAAAAGAATCCATAGCATTAACCAGATCATTTACTTTGTGATTATTTTGCAAATTTATCCACTAGATGGGTACAGTTTCCCGCCACAGATAGGTAATTTTTATAGTTTATTGACGTTAATTGAATTATTTAGAGATATTTATAAGTTATACAAGCCATTTTTATGTTATTTTATATAATTATAGACGATTTAAAAAATAAATAGAAATCTTATCTGGTTATTACTGTTACTTTAGGCACTTACCCGATTATTACTGATTTTTCACTTTTTAAATGAAAATTTATAGTCGCCCTATGACGTGAAGTATTCGATTTTCATTTTTCAGTACTATGTCAGATGAAAGTACTCTTTAAAAGATACATATTCCCAAATTATCTCAATTTTTTCAAAAATGTGCCTTACCTGATTATTACCGGAAACCGCAGATATCATATTATCACTTTAGAAGCGAGGTGGCGTTCGGTACTTGCCATCATAAGATACCTTTGAAGGGAGGTAGTTTCTTTTGATATCGTTATCATTTCTGATTCAAGCAACTTTTCTTTTCTTAACTTTTTTTTCAATACAATATAGTCTATTATCTTTTTTTTTTTTGCTTTACTCCTATCTATTTTTAAATTCTAAAAGCAGACCTAAATACTATAATTTTCTTTAAACAGTATGTGAAACATAAAAAATATGGTACTCAAGATAAAAATACTCTTACAAAGAAAATAAAAATTTTAACTTCATAAAAATGTGAAGGGTACTGTTTGTTTCAGTTGAGGACGTTTTCTGGAATGAGGATACATTTTTCTATAAAAACTATCACTGAGTTCAGATATTTATAGCAAAAAAGAAGATTTCTTCCTATTGAGATTTCATCCCATTATTTTCGGAAGAATTCTAGTGCTCAGTGTCATGCACACACATATTCCTTATCAGAATTATTTTTAAAAACTTTATTGAAGGAAAAAATACTTTTTTTAAAATTTTCAATCAAAGTTAAAACTGCATAAACCGTTTATATCAGACACTTATGAAATAGATTATTTTATTTAAAATATCACTGATAAAGAAATTTAAAAAAATGTGGACCTTTTAATCCCTTTTTCTTATTAATGTCTCACAATTACATGTGTTTTTTTTCTATTTTATCAAGAAATTCACGTTTATTGTTATTCATAATGTAACATTATTAATAAGACTATATTATTTAGATATTATATACTTATACAGGCTGTGCGTACATTAAGTTATCACTTTAGAAGCGAGATGGCGTCCGGTACTTGCCATCGTGAGACACCTCTGAAGGGAGGAAGATTTCTTTTGATATCGTTATCATTTTTTATACTAGCAAATTTTCTTTTCTTAACTTTTTTTAATACATGTTAATCTATTATCTTTTTGTTTTATATCTATCTATTTTTAAATTCTAAAAGTAAACCTTAATACTATAATTTTCTATAAACAATTCAAATCCCTGCTTTACGTGAAACATAAAAATTACGATCTCAAAATAAAAGTACCGTTACAAAGAAAATAATAATTTTATGTTCATGAAAATGTGAAGGAAAATTACTGTTTGTTCAGTTGAGGACTTTTTTTCTGAAATGAGCAGACATTTTTCTATAAAAACTATCACTGAGTTCTGATATTTTTAGCAGAAAAGAAGATTTTTTTAATAGAGATTTCATCCCATTCTTGCTGGAAGAATTCTAGTGTTCAGTGTTATTCACACACATGCTCCTTTTTAGGATTTTTTTAAAAAAATTATTGAAGGAAAAAGCATCTTTTTTATTATTGTTTTCATTCAAAATTAAAACTGCATAAACCATTTCTAGCAGACACTTAAAAATTATATTATTTTATTTAAAATATCACTGATAAAGAAATTTTAGAAAATGTGGACATTTTAATCCCTTTTTTTCATGAATGTCTCACATATATATATGTATTTTCTATTTTATTAAAATGTAAATATTTGTGGTCATTCATAATGTAATATTAATAATAAGAGTATATTATTCATATTTTAGACTTATGCAGGTTGCACATACATAATGTTATCACTTTAGAAGGGAGGTGGTGTCCGGTACTTGCCATCGTAAGATACCTCCGAAAAGAGGGACAATTTCTTTTGATATCATTATCATTTTTAATCCAAGCAAATTTTCTTTGAATTGAATTTGAATGTTTAAATTTGAATTGACTGTGCTTTGAGGCCTATAGCTGCTATGGCAGTCGCCTCAATTGATCCATTATACACAGAAACAGAGAAAATACAGAAATATTTTTATTACACATATTCATTACATATATTTTATTACACTTCAAAGGGACAACAAACCATCTATGCCCGTACCCGGATTCGAACCAGGAACCCACGGTGTGGCAGCAGCTGCCGCTAACGACCACACCACTGTGTCGGCCAAATTTTCTTTTCTTAACTTTTTTAATACAATATAATCTATTATCTTTTTGTTTTTCTCATATCTATTTTTAAATTCTAAAAGTAAACATTAATACTATTATTTTCTGTAAACAGTTCTTAATCCTTCCTTTGCGTGAAACTTAAAAAGTACGATATCAAGATAAAAGTACCGTTACAAAGAAAATAATAACTTTATGTTCATAAAAATGTGAAGGAAACTTACTGTTTGTGTCAGTTGAGGACTTTTATTCTTAAATGAGACTTTCATCTATAAATATATCACTGAGTTTAGATATTTATAGCGGAAAAGAAGATTTCTTTTTTTGAGATTTAATCCCATTCGTGCCGAAAGAACTCTAGTGTTCAGTACCATGCACAGACCTTATCCTTATCAGAATTTTTTTAAATACGTTATTGAAGTATTATTTGTAATAAATACTATTATGATGGAATGATGAATTATGATGAATGAAAAAATAGTATTATTTTTTTATTCAAAGTTAAAACTGCATAAACCATTCATATGAGACGCTTATAAATTACATTATTTTATTTAAAATATCACTGATATAGAAATTTTAGAAAATGTGGACATTTAAATCCCTTTTTTTCATGAATGTGGCACAATTATGTATGTATTTTTTATTTTATCAAAAAATCCACATTTTTTGTCATTCATAATATAATATAATAATAAGATTATATTATTCATATTATAGACTTATACTGGCTGTACATATATACAGCGTTATGACTTTACAAGCGAGATGACGTCCAGTACTTGCCATCGTAAGATATCTCTGAAGGCAGGGAGATTTCTTTTGATAT
The DNA here is from genome assembly GCA_964019185.1 of Maratus speculifer. NCBI lineage: Eukaryota > Metazoa > Arthropoda > Arachnida > Araneae > Salticidae > Maratus > Maratus speculifer. The sequence goes on from OZ025302.1 coordinate 152,499,793, forward strand.
CGTTTTCATTTCTGATCCAAGCAAAACTTTCTTTTCTTAACTTTTTTAATACAATATAATCTATTATCTTTTTGTATTACTCCTATCCTTTTTTTAAATTCTGAGGAACAGATCTTAATACTATACCTTTATCTAAACAGTTCATAATCCTTCATTTAAGTAAAAGATAAAAATTACGATCTCAAAATAAAAGTAATGTTGAAAAAAAAAAAAAAAAAAACATAAAATTTTTAACTTCATAAAAATGTGAAAGAAACTTAATGTTTGTTTCAGTTTAGGACTCTTTTTCTGAAATGAGCCTTTTTTTATAAAAACGGTCACTGTGTTCAGATATTTATATTAGAAAAGAAGATTTCTTTTTATTGAGATTTCCTCCCATTCTTGCCGGAAGAATTCTAGTGTTCAGTGTCATGCACAAATATATTCATTGTTCGGTTTTTTTTTTGATTGAAGGAGAAAGTATTTTTTATTTTTTTCATTGAATTTTAAAACTGCATAAGCCATTTCTGATACAGTTATAAATTATATTATTTTATGTAAAATATCACTGATGAAGAAATGTAAAATAATGTGTACATTTTAATATCTTCTCCAGGAGAAGATTTCCATTTATTGAGATTTTTCCGTCCCACGACAAAAGAATTCTAGTGTTCGGTGTCATGCGCAGAAATATTCATTATCAGAAAGGTTTTTTTAGTGTTTTATTGAAGAAGAAAGTATTTTTTTATTATTTTGATTCAAGTGTAAAATTGCATAAATCCTTTCCATAAGACACTTATAAAATACTTTATTTTATCATATAAAAAACTGGTAAAACCAGAGAAAAAAAGTAGAGCTCGATCTAAACAACACTACTATAAAAATTGGCAAATATTTTCAGCCTAAAAAAGTGCATAGAAAAGAAATGGAATCAGATTATCTGCAAAGCTCAAGAAATTACCCAAATATTTGTTAGCTGCAAATGTGGAATCTGCTTTACTGGATACCTTAAAATCAGTAATGGAAAAAGAGGCATTCTTAATACAGTGATATCCATATAACATATCCTTCATAACAACAAGTTATAGACTGACGTAATAAAGAACGAAAACTTGAACGTTCAGTGCTAAGTGTGCACAAAATTCCATTTCAGGGGCTTTAGGTAATTCTAAGATCAAAGCTCCAAGTAAACAGAAAAACTCAAACATATACAATTCAACCATATATTAAATGTTTGTGTTCGGAAATATTTATCTAAATCAATTCCTGAACAAGCTGAATATATTAATGTTATATTCTTATTATTATTTCATGACTTATAATTGTTTAGCGTTGTGGAACTTAGATGATATGAGGCAACACGACTACACTCTATAAACTACTTTGCCCAGTAATCATTTTTCGTGGATAACGGTATGAGTCTGGAAATAAGGCACCAGTAAAGCTCAGTCCACATTTTCAGCTAACAAAAATCTGGGTAATTTTTTGAGCTTTACACATATTTTGATTCCATTTCTTTTCTACGCACTTTTTTAGACTTAAAATATTTGCCAATTTTTATTGTAATATTGTTTAGATCGAGCTCTACTTTTTTTCTCTGGTTCTACCAGTTTTTTATATGATTTCACAACTTTTTCAGATTTTTTCAGGAACTTAGTCAATTAACTTCAACTAACATGTATAATCTAGTATAGTATTGATTTAAACTTATTAGTTGTATCTATATTAATTTGGCGAAATCCCGGAAATAACGCCAAGCTGTGGTCATTTTTAGTGAGTAATTTTGGTCACCAAATTTGGTGATATATCGCTAATCTGGTGAGAAACTTGGCTACATTTGGCAACAGATCCGCCCCTACCTTCACCGATGGTAGGTATACTATACTTTCTAGGTACATAAGTAGATTTTCCTTTGTCCATTGGTATCTATACAGATTTTCATTGCTCCATTTCCAAATCGTTATTTTTTATATATAAAAGAATTTTTTCTAAATTATCCCTTTCTAATTAAATTATCTGTATTATAGTAACTGTTTTGACTTAGAAAACATTCAAATAAATCTGCGGTGTTGTTTTAACACATATTTAGTTACAGTTTATATACTATATGTTTATGGGAAATATGCATTTTGTGTTTCGAATGACGTCAAATTCAAAAATGCAAAAATCTATCGACAGAATCTAAATTTTTAATGACTTATAAAAAAAAAGAACCTGTGTTAGCATATCTTTTTTAAATTATTGTGCTGTTTTTTAGTTGACGGCAACTCGAAAGAAATTATTGAATAAACAATTAAAAAGGAAAGATTTCTATAGTGTGAAATTATGGAAGGTATTGAGTTGTATAAATTTTAAATGGATGCCATTCACTTAGTATTGGATACCTTTGAAAAGCACTTACCAAAAGGTTAATTACCTTTGAAAGACACATACCTAAATTAAAAGATTTTGAACAACACTGTTAAAAGTGAAGGTGACAAACCGGTGCCATTTGAAACTCGGAGGTGAAAAGGCACTAGGATCCATTGGAACCCGGGGCATTTGGAACCCTAGGGTGCCACAGGGGCTTGGATATGTGGTTGCGGTGCCGACAGGTCTCTTACTGGGTGATTGGAGCTAAATAAGATGCCATACACTTCGTATTGGCAGCAATGTGGCACCTCATCGGATGACTGGAACCATGCGCATGCGCTGTGACGTGTGTCTTTCTGTTTTCTGTGACGGCAAGTAAAATCTATGGCTATGAGTGAATGAAAGTGAGCTCGATGGCCGAGTGGTTAGAACGCTGAGCTTGTAATCAGGCGTTGTGAGTTCGAATCCTTCGACGGCCAAAAGTCGGTTTGTATATTTTTTAATTTTTTATTATTAGACACTCTGGATTAAGGGTGCCATCTTTTCACCCTAATTAAAGGTGTCATTCTGGCTCCTTTAGGGGTGTCACCAGTGAGACAAGCCTTTCACCCCTAAAAGGTGCAATGTGTCACCATTAGTTTTAACAGTGAAGGTATTACACGTCACTCAATGTTTCCTGGTTCGGGTTATAATTGAGTTTTTTGTTCTTTTTTCTTGTTTTATGACGAAAAAAGTGACAAAGCAGGTGTTCTGGATCTCCATGTATAATAAGTGGATCTGGATAAAATTTTGTAAAGTTTGAGGTCTAGATAAGGACACTTCGCCTTTTCAATTTCGAAGGGATCCGGTGATTGGGTCCGAAGTTATTAAGAGGCAAACATTGGACTTTAACATTAGAGATGCATCTGAGCTCTACTATACAACACTATCGTGCTGTATGATATAAAATAACACTTTATTTTACATTCCTTCGTTTTCACTTTATTTAGGACATTTTAGTCTCTTTTGTTATGAATGTCTCACAATGTATTCATGTATTTTATACTTTATCAAGAAAACAACACTTATGGATATTTGTAACATAATACTAATAATAAGACTATATTATTAATATTATAGCGCTATACAGGCTGTACATATATAATGTTATCCCTTTAGGAACGAGGTGGATTCCGGTAATTGGTACCGCTGAAGAGGGGTGAATTGACGTCGTTATCATTATTGAACCGACCAAGATATCTTATGGTAATTTTTTTTAATACAATATAGTTTATACTCTTTTTTTATTCGTATCTCTTATAAAATTCTGGAAAACTTACCTTAATTCTATACTTTTCTATTAACAGTTCATAACCCTTCCTTTATGTAAAACATAAAAATTATGATCTAAAGCTAAAAGTACCGTTACAAACAAAATAATAATTTTATGTTCATAAAAATGCGAAATAAACGTATTTTCTGTTTCAGTTGGGGATTTTATTTTTCTGAAATGAGACTTTATTCTACAGATGCTATCAATGAGTTTAAAAATTTCTGGCTGAAAAGAGGATTTCCTTTTATTGAGATTTTATTCCTCCCATTACAGAAGAATTCTAGTATTCTGTGTGATGTTCAGTCATATTCGTTATCATAAAGTTTTTTATATTTTATTGAAGGAAATGGTATTTTTTATTGTTTTCACTAATAATTAAACTTGCATAAACCATTTCCATGAGGCAATTATAAATTATATTATTTTACATAAAACAGCACTGATTTTGTTCCATTGAGCCCATTTTTAGTTTCGTTCGTCATTATGCAATAGTGAAGCACCTATAGTTGTTGTTCAATCCATCCGCCTGTCCGTCTGTCCGCATATAACAATGCAAAAACCACCCAACCAAATTGTCTGAAATGTTAAATATATAATTGTTGCATAATTTTGATGAGACATTTCAAATTTTATGAAAATCATATGTATAGTTTAATTGCAGTGACAAACAAAATCATTCTGTTGCCTTGTGGCCAATGGGGAAAAACAGTTTCATGTGTATTTTAATGATGCTACTACAAATAACTATCCCCTAACAGGATAATAAAACGTTGCACCCATTCGTGCCTTTCAGAGGTTTCGAAACATTTTAATTCTTTTCAGTACATTTTTTTTACAAAGTACACCTTTGAGAGTTGGATCACAAAATGATAAAAAAAAATAATACTTATTTATGTATGATATATAAATTAGATTCGAAGATAACACACCTGTCACTAATTTAAAAAATACACAGCTTTCTTAAAAAAGTACTAAGAAAACATTTAAACGTTTTTATTTTATTATTTTATATTAAGAGAAGGGTCAATTTTCTTAAACAAAATGTTATTCAACAAATACTTTTGTTCAGTTTCAATATTTTTGCTGTAACAGAATACTTTTTTGCGAGATTTTGTTCCGCCCACGGTTGAAGATTTTTTGAATGTCTAGTGACTTATGGAGGAATTATTCTTTGTAATAGTTTTTATATTGTACTGACAGAGGAAATATTTTGTTTATCATTTCGATTAAAGGCTAAACGTGCGTAGAAAAATTTTCCAGAGTTGTCATTATTGGTTTATTCTTTCCGAATGAAATAATATATATTTCGTTAAAACACCACAAGGATGTTCATTGTATCGTATAATTCTTATATTCGGCTTTGAAATATCGTCATGGTATGTATGAGCAATTTTTATTTATAACAGAGGTATTATGTGTGATTCTCGTCTCCCCTTAAAATTGTAATATTTAAGGTGAAGTTTGAATTTAGTAAAGTTTGGCACAGTTGAGCTTTTAAACAGCTTTTTGACTAAATTCACATTTCTCACGATCCTCTGAGGAACGTCATGTTTTCTCAGCGACCCTTCGTCAAATGCCTTGGTCATTTATGATTCTTTCTCGAAATTCGGTTCTATTTTACTAAGCTTTTTTTTTAATGTCTCACTATTCCCTCGATCTTTTGCTGAATGTCCCAATTTTTCCACGATCCTTTGCATAATATCTCATTTTTTTCCGCGATGCTGTAATGAAATTCAAGTTTTTCCTCGATTTATTCTCAAAATTCGCAGTTTCCAGTGGTACTTTGTCAAAATATATGTTCTTTCTGCGATCCTTTGTCGAAATTCACTTTTGCTGATTATCGCATTTTTTCATGATTCTTTGGCAAATGATGCGTTTTTATGTGATCCTTTACAAGAAAATATATTTTTCCGGTGACCATTTTACAAAATTCACGACATTTTTCCATCATTTTCTTTATGCCAAAATTTACGGACTCATGACGAAATTCTCAGAATATAATGCTTTAAATTATTTAATAAGAATCACCCCTGAATTTACCAATCGGGAAAGAAAGCAAAACTTGCCAATCAATTGTGGAATAAAATCGTTAATTTCAATAATCTTTTGCATTCGAAAACTTAATGTATCAGTGCGTCGTACAAAAATATCATAAAAATAAAAAAGCGTTATTAAGAATTTATCATAAAATTCATAAAGCGTTTGTAAGTTTATTGTAGTTTTAAAATGCAATACATTCGGGAAAAGAAGGAAATTTTTTAGACGGGAGCCTCCTACCCTAGATATTCTTCTGGGCGCGAATCCTGTAATCCCTCCTATAGAATATATACTTTGGTTTTCTATGTTGGTCTTTTTTAACTACTTGTGTTATTATTAATTAAATAAATTGTTTTATGACTGTTGGATGGTATTAATCCTTCATTTCAATCTTCAGGGTGGCTGTAATTAAAACAAGCCTATTTGAATCTCTTTGAACAGTGTGCTGGCTAATGTCCCAAGTCGCCCCAATAATTTCTGAATAACAAGAGCTATAGCAAAAAAAGTGGGGTCTAGATATAGTAAAGTTGTTATGTGCTACTGAATGAAACCGCCTACGGCGTCACCTGGTAGTTAGTGGTAAAATTTTTATTTCTGTATAAGTGGTAGGGAAAAAAGTTATTTGCAAAGTTGTAGAGAGCCATCGATTTAGTACGAAAATGTCCACTTGTAGGTATTAATGCGTAGAGGAGAATAGTTAAAACGCGGATTTGTTTTTTCGCTATTTGTTAACATTGTGACGTCACCAAACTTGAACGGTAAAATAAATGATTATTTTTCGGGCAGATGTGCATTCAAATAATGTTCATTACTGCTAACAGTGAGAAATTTGAACATCTCAAGTAAATGTATAATGATATAGCAATTTTTTGAAAGGTAATTTTGTCACGTCGCAGTGCATAAAAGCACACACACGCGCACAGAAAAATCGAGTTTTAGCCATTTTATCCTTTGCATTAATGTCCATAATGTGACTTTTCGTAGAAAATTGATGTTGCTCTATAACTTAACAAATCATCATTTTTTTTTTTTTTGTTATCTCTTTACGTTTCCAACAGTGGAATGCTAATTTCCGAATCTACCACTAGTGACGCGGTAGGTTGTTTCATACAGTAACACACGGCACGACTGGTTCTTTCTGATTATGATATGCCCACACAACACACGTTATCTATAAGACGTCGACTTATAGTATGAATAGACATTATGGAGAATATAGATGTGAATACATCTATAATCTCCATAATGTTATTTAGATGTGCATATCAGTAAATAAACAGACGTCGATCTGACATTCCAATTTAGATTTCTATCAGACGTCTATGACCTGCAACAGACGATCTGTGGCTTTCACTCTTTTTAACATCTAAAGGAAATCCTTTACTCCATGTCCTTAGGAAATACTCAAGACTGTATCCAATGGATTTGCGAATAACACGCATTATGCATCTCTTATGGAAAAAATACTCTTGCTTGGAGGTCTTATAGATGTTGTCTTGTAGGCTATCTGGATGTAATCAACGTCTGGAGGAACTCAGAGAGATCACACATGTTATTTCTAAGAGACGTAAAAAGAGAGTATCGTGGATATTTCTAGATAACCTATAGATGTTTTGGCCGTATTGTATTTACAGCTTCTAGATGACTTATAGATGAATGTGTGCTATGTGGGTGATGTAGAAGAAACAACATTCTCCCCAGTTTGACCTCTATCTATAGCCAGAACTTGGCTGCAAAACATGGTTTTATATCATACTTTGTGCTTACAAAGGTAAATTACAATGGTAGGTTAAGATTATTTACATTTTTTTGCATTAGGGTAATAGAAATTAAAAAGGGAAAAAATCTTTCCTTAGTGTGTGATTTTTATTTTTATTATCTTTTTTCTCCTTTTATATTCTATAGCGTCATCTATTAGTGTTTCCGAAACTAATTTATTTTGTATAACCCTTTTTTCCTTCCATGTCTCGAATAGTATGAACACAAAGTTTGATACCTTTACACTGATTTTTTCTATGTATAGGGATTTGAGACTAGGGGTATTTTCATTCTGGCCACTCTATAGTTATTTTACATTTATGTATCGTAAGCCCAGACAAATTTGACACTACGGGGTAACTTTGACACATGGTAGGTGAATGGATTTATTACTGTTTTATATATATTTATTGAGGTGTTTTATACATATGATTAATTTTCTCTTTTCTTCGAGGCCTTAGACAGTAAGAAAAATATGTGGACTTACGAAAAAAGGCCAGGGGACTGGATTTATTATGATTATAAAGAAAAGAATGTGGCAAACGCACTGGCAGCGGTTACTAATTGCATAAGTAAAAAAATATCTGTTAAAAAATTCCAAGTACCACGCAATATTCTTGTCAATCTGTACACTAGAAGACACACCAAGTCGTGAGTCGTCCGACAATTCTTACTCATGATGAAGAGCAGTTGATTTCCAAGACCTTGGAAGTCGTGGCTGACTGGGGTTTTTCTCTTAACCCCATGATGGATATATTATATCCCACCTAAGTTTAATACTCCACCTAAAATTCGCAACAGAAAATTTGAACTTATCTTCACTATTATAGTTTTGAAACGAAAACGTTGAAAAATTGCTTTTCCTAATTCTAAACTGAATGTTTTTTAAATTTCTGGTTTGAGTTCAGCGCTACACAAACGCAATTGCTTGCCGCTCAAAGGGTTAACCAAGGAAGATTTCACGGTTATAATAAAAAAAATACCGTTTCCTGAAGAGAAAAATCAAACAATAAATCATAAAATTTAATCGTTTAAATATCCCTATGTGAGAGGTATCCTTTATAGGTGCGTTCGTAGTTATGTAAATACGTAGCACATATAGTTGTCGTCCAGTCTATCCGTCCGTCCGTCTGTCCGCATATAAGAACTTAAAAACTACACAAACGAATTTTTTGAAATTAAATATAATTATTACATAATTTTGATATAATTATATATTTAATAATAATAATTTTTATAATAATTATAATATAATATATATAATAATTAACATTGTTTGGTGTCAATGTTAATTGTAATTAACTATTTACAATTTTATGAGATTGATATATGAGAGTGATGTTTCTAAAGCATCGTTATCATACGAACGCACCTCATTTACTACGCTTCAAGTGCATTTCCAACTTGTTTTATCTTACATAGATCTCCGATATAAATCGTCCATTGCGAGCATTTAAAGCATATTCGCAGTCAGGGGACAAAGTAGACCCGATCTAGGGGTGACTTTGACACCGTTTACTTAGTCATTTTTTTCTTGCAGTACTTCTCGTATACATTTGAAACTGCTTTGATATTTAAGGGGGTCATTAGATCAATAAACCTTTTTTTTTAATTTGAATTTGAAGAATAAAAAAGGTATGCACAAAAATATATCTGAAACGTGTCAAAAAAACCGCCCCGTTTCACTGTATATCATATCTTCCTTTATATGCTACATAAAAATTATGATCTGAAAATAACTGTTCTGTTATAGATACAATAAGTATTTTATCTTCATAAAGATGTGGAAGAGACGCTTTTTTTGTTTCAGGGACTTTTTTTCAGAAAGAAGACTTTATTCTACAAGTACAGTGAGATAAGGTTTTTGTGGAAGAACAGAAGTATTTTTTTTATTGAGATTTTGATCCTCCCATTCTTGAAGAAATCCAGTGGTCCATATCTTGTGCAGAGAAATTCTTTATCACAAAGTTTAAATATGTTATTGAAAGGAGGATTCATTTTCTTTATTTTTTATTAAAGGTTAAAAGTGTATAAGACATTTATATTAAATAATTTAATAAACTATATAAACTATATAATTTTAATATTCTATTCTATTATATAATTATATACTATGTAACTATATAACGTTATTATATTGTTAATAAACTACGTAATTTAATATGGTATATTACTAGAAAAATTGTCAAAGAAATTATTGGATGATTTGTATTTTACGAGCCATTGCTGTCCAGTTTTTTAAAAATAATAATTCTAAAATGTACAAGCTGAATGCAATATCTCCCAACATTGTCATCCAGATTTACATACATTCTTTATACCTTTATATATTTACATACATGCATTTTTTTTAATTAATTTTTATTTCATATAGTTACATCTATGCATGTATGCGCATGACAATTTTTATCCTCATAAAGATATTAAAGGAACTTTTTTTAAGGAGTGGGATAGTTTTCAGAAACAAGACTTTATTCTACAAGTACAGTGATATAAGGTATTTGTCGCGAAACAGAAGTATTTTTTTTTTTTTTTTTTTTTTTTTTGAGATTTTGATGTTCCTATATTTGAAGAAATTCAGTGCTCCGTGTCTTGTGCAGAGATATTCTTTATCCCAAAGTTTTCATATGTTATTGAAGGAGGAATCATTTTTTTTTCGTTATTTTGATTAATGTTGATATGTGTACAAGACATTTTTATACGAGATAATTTAATAAACTATATAAACTAAATAATTTTAGTAATTGTTATTATACTATATTCACTATACAGGGTGAGTCATAAATATCGAAACAATAGGCTATCTCCTTAAATATTGCCTTTAGACCCATACTTCTAATTGCAAAAATTCATAAAAAAGGTGAAATTTTTTATAAGATAAATTAACGACTCCATGGGGGGGGGGGGGGTCTAGTTGAAAAAATACGAAAATAAAATTTTTATACGGCCCCCGTAGGATAAAAGTTCCAATTAGAAAAACTTTCCTTATTCAGTCCTGATTAAGACATAAAAAGTTGCATCTTCATACCTTTAAAATTCGCGAAGTTACAGCCGTTTTAAAAATTCATCAGGTTTTAAGGGATTAGACACAAATTGAAATGTGTGCAATTCAAAAAACAATGTTACTTTAACAGTCCTAGGAAACGCGCAAAAAATCTATTTTTTGAGTTAGAATTTTTATCTTATTTTAATTTTTTTTGGTGATGATTAGACTTTTAATTTGGTAAGAAAATCGCATACTAAAATTTCTCGTACAATTTATGAAAAGTTTCATGTGGTTAGTACTGGTTTAATTAAAAATGGGATAATTAAAATCGTAATAACTCGTAATATTATTTATCGGATTTTAGTTTCTTTCCATTTAATTATAGATGAAAATCTGATTTTACTTTTGTTCCAGGGTTTTTGCTTTTCAATATCTATTTTAAAAATATGAAAAATATTTATTGAAAGAATAATATAACTTAAAAAAATCATATTTTCAAAGTAAATATTTTTTCAAATTTGCCGAAACAAAACTAATGTAAAAAAATAAAAAATCTACTATGTACAAGCTAATTGCATATTTCTTGTAACGTTTTCTCTCAGATTTACATACATTCTTTACATGTACAGGTACGCGCATGACAGTTTTTATCTTTATAAAAATATAAAAGTTTTTTTTTTATAAGGCGTGGGATTTTTTTTTTTTTCAGAAACAAGACTTTATTCTACAAGCACAGTGAGGTAAGGTATTTGTCGCATCACAGAAGTCTTTTTTTATTGAGATTTTTATCCTCCTACACTGTAAAAAAATCTGTAATCCTACAGATGTAAAGTTGCCGAAGTCTGTAAGTTTATGCTTTATATTTGTACAATGCACAGGAAAAGTAAATTTACAAAACTAATTTTTGAAAAGCTACAGAAATCTGTATGTTTACAAACGAGCCTACTAAAATTACAGTTATCTTACTAAAATTTTATCTGTAACTTGGGTTCCAGTTGCCTGAAAAATTCTTGGAATCCCAGTTTCCTAAAAATTTCTTATTAATTTTATAGATTTTTTTTATTTTCAGTGCAAATCTGTATCTGTTACATGCACTTTTGCCGTTGCCGTTACATAAAAAGCTCTAGAAATGTCAGTTTCCTAGAAAACTTTTAGTAACTTTACAGATATTTTTATAGTGCATATTTGAAGAAATCCAGTGCTCCGTGTCTTGTGCAGAGATATTCTTTATCACAAAGTTTTCATATGTTATTAAAGGAGGAATCATATTTTTTTGTTATTTTGATTAATGTTTAAAAGTGTATAAGACATTTATACGAGATAATTTAATAAACTGCATAAACTAAATATTTTTAGTAATTGTTATTATACTATATTCACTATATAACTTTATTATATTATTAATAAGAATCTACATAATTTGATAAAGTATGTTGCTACAAAAAATTGTCAAATAAATTATTGGATGATTTGCAGTCTACGAGCCATTGCAGTTAAATTTTTAAAAAATAATAATTCTAAAACTATCTACAAGTTGAATGCACATTTCTTGTAACATTTTCATTCACATTTACTTACATTCTTTATATCTTTATCTATTTACATGCAACCATTTTATTTATGTTAATTTTAAATTCATATAGTTACATCTATACGTGTATACGCATGACAATTTTTACCTACATAAAGATTTTTTTCAGAAACAAGATTTTATTGTAAAAGTACAGTGAGATATGGTATTTGTTGCAGAATATGTCTTTTTTAATGACTTGAATTTCAAGAAAAATCCCTGTCGGCTGGGCCTGTAGGCGGAGGTAGATTTCAAAGAGTGCTCATTTCAACAAAATATGTATATATATATATGATTAGAGATTAACCCAGTTTAATAACTTCATTTGGCCGCTTATGAAAAATATTTAATTTCATTTTTCTCCAAAAACTTGTTTTATCAGAATATCTTAAGAAAAATTCAGATCAAATGCCCATTTTGACAACATATTTTGAAATAAATTCTGAATTTATTAAAAAATCGACCAAAATAGTACATTATACAGTTCCTAAATAACAAAAAACTGTCAGTTGAATGCATTTGAGAAAAAAAATTGAATTTAAAAATGAGTCACAAAATAACCGATTTGTTGTTTGAATACATCCTTAATTCTTTAATCATGATTGCTTCGGAAAATTGTGTGCGAAATACTCACTTTGACAGCATTTTTAAAAATATATACTATCTTTATCAAAAAACTGGCCAATGAGTCACAGTATATTTCCTAAATAAGAGGATCTGTAAATTGGATGCGTTTGAGAGCAAAAATGGATTTTAAAACGAGTCAGAAAAAACGCAATTTCTTAATTGAGCACTTCCTTAAATTTTCAGTCACGATGATTTCGGAAAATTCTGTTCAAAATACCCTTTTTGGTATTTTGAACTACGTAATTTAATATGGTATATTACTAGAAAAATTGTCAAAGAAATTATTGGATGATTTGTATTTTACGAGCCATTGCTGTCCAGTTTTTTAAAAATAATAATTCTAAAATGTACAAGCTGAATGCAATATCTCCCAACATTGGTAAATGTTGGGCTTATCAGCATTCGGTAAATGTTGGGCTTATCAAAAACTTGTAAATACAAAAGTTTTAGATAATTTTAAGAACATTTACAAAAAATGTAGTTGGACTTGATATCTTGAAAATTAACGAAGTTATGAATTTTTGTCTCTCTAAACCCCTGTTTTTTTCGCCCCTTGAGCCCACTTCTAAATTTATCAAAAATCTGTCATGCATAAACTTTTGGCCCATTTTAAAGAAGTAATATAAACTTAAAACCGATTCGATATCTACTTTAATTAAGAAGTTATGGCGTTTTTTCGGATTTCACAAAAACGCCCCCTATTCCGACCCCCTTGGTCCGATTTTGCCCATTAACGAACTTAGCCGAGATTTTAACCCCTTTGATTTTATGTACCAGTTTGGTGGAGATTGGTGAAGAATTATAGAAGTTATCGTATCCATAAAAAAGTGAGATATATATATATATATATATATATATATATATATAGATAGATAGATATAAACTGGTGCGATTGCAATAGGTAGTATTTCATACGAAATCCACCTAATAAAAAAGTATGCACAAAAATATCTCTGAAACGTGTCAAAGTAGCTGTCATGTTTCACGGTATATCATATCATTCTCTATATGCTACATAAAAATTATGATATGAAAATAACTGTTATGTTATAGATACAATAAGTATTTTATCTTCATAAAGATGTCGAAGAGACGCTTTTTTGGTTCAGGGATTTTTTTTCAGAAAGAAGACTTTATTCTACAAGTACAGTGAGATAAGGTTTTTGTGGAAGAACAGAAACTTTTTTTATTGAGATTTTGATCCTCAAATAGTTGAAAAAATCCATTGTTCCGAGTCTTGTGCAGAGGTATTCTTTATCAAAAAGTTTTCATATGTTATTGAAAGAGGAATATATTTTTTTTATTAATGGTTAAGAGTGTATAAGTAATTTATACGAGATAATTTAAAAAACTGTATAAATTATATAATTTTAGTATTTTATTATATTATATTAACTATATAAATTTATTATATTATTATTAATAAACTACATTATTTGCTATAGTATATTGCTACAAAAAATTGTCAAAGAAATTATTGAATGATTTGTTTTTTACGAGCTATTGCTGTTAAGTTTTTAAAAAAGAATAATTTAAAACTATGTACAAGCTGAATGCACATTTCTTGTAGCGTTATTATTCAGATTTGCATACATTCTTTATATCTTTATATATTTACATACATGCATTTTATTTATATTAATTTTAAATTTATATAACTGCATCTATACATGTATACACATGACAGTTTTTATCTTCATAAAAATATGAAAATACTTTTTATTCCTTTAAAGTGGAATTTTTTATCCAAAAATAAGATTTTATTCTACAATTACAGTGAGATAAGGTATTTGTCGCAAAAGATAATTTTTTTTTTATTAATTGAGATTTGATCCTCCCATATATGAAGAAATCCATTGTTCCGTATATTGTGCAGAAGTATTCTCTTTCATATTTTATTGAACGAGAAAGTATTTTTTTTATGTTTTTTAATAATGAATAAAAACTTATGAGACATTTATACGAGTTGATTTATAAACTATATAAATTCACATAGTATATCACGAGTAAAAAAAAAAAGGTCAATGAAATTACTGGATGACTTTGGAATTATTGGGTGACTTTGACACCGTTTTCTTTAGGACTTTTTCTTGCAATACTTTTCGTATACATTTAAATCTGCTTTGATTTTGAAAGGAGTCATTAGGCCGATATGCCTGTATTTTTTTAGACTTGAATTTGAAGAATAAAAAAGGTATGCACAAAAAATATCTCTGAAACGTGTCAAAGTAGCCGCCCCGTTTCACGATGTATCATATCTTCTTTTATATGCTACACAAAAAATATGATCTGAAAATAACTGTTCTGTTATAGATAAAATAAGTATTTTATCTTCATAAAGATGTGGAAGAAACGCTTTTTCTGCTTGTTTCAGGAGTGGGGTTTCTTCTTTTCATAAACAAGGCTTTATTCTACAAGTACAGTGAGATAAGGGTTTTGTGGCAGATCAGAAGTCTTTTTTTATTGAGATTTTGATCCTCCCATATTTGAAGAAATCCAGTGTTCCGTGTCTTGTGCATCAGAGGTATTCTTTATCAGAAAGTTTTCATATATTATTGAAGGCGGAATCATTTTTTTTATTATTTTGACTAATGGTTAAAAGCGTATAATACATTTATACGAGATAATTTAATAAACCATATAAACTGTATAATTTTAGTACTTTATTATACTATATTCACTGTATAACTTTATTATACTGTTTATAATAAACTACATAATTTGATATAGTATATTACTACAAAAAATTGTCAAATTAATTATTGGCTGATTTGTATTTTACGTGCCATTGCTGTTAAGTTTTTAAAAATAATAATTTTAAAACTAACTACAAGCGAATGCACATTTCTTGTAACATTGCCATTCAGATTTACATACATTCTTTGTCTCTTTATCTATTTACATGAATGTATTTTATTTATATTGATTTTAAATTCATATAATTATATCTATACATATTATTTTTTCTTGCAGTACTTTTCGTATACATTTGAATCTGTTTAGATACAAAAGGGGGTCATTAGGTCGATACGCCTAAATTTTTTTAGACTTGAATTTGAAGAATAAAATAATTATGCACAAAAATATCTCTGAAATGTGTCAAAGTAGCCGCCCCGTTTCACGGTATATCGCATCTTCCTTTATATCCTGAATAAAAAATATGATCTAAAAATAACTGTTCTGTTATAGATAAAATAAGTATTTTATCTTGATAAAGCTGTGGAAGAAACGCTTTTTTGTTTCAGGGATGGGGTTTCTTTTTTTCAGAAACAAGAATTGATTCTACAAGTACAGTGAGATAAGATTTTTGTGGCAGAACAGAAGTATTTTTCTTTTATTGAGATTTTGATCCTCCTATACTTGAAGAAATCCAGTGTTCCATATCTTGTGCAAAGGTATTATTTATCACAGGTTTTCGCGTGTTATTGAAGGAGGATTCATTTTTTTATTATTTTGAGTAATGGTTAAAAATGCAAAAGTATCCTGTTATATAATGGTATAATGGAAAACATTGTTTGAGGCACCTTCTTGTTATATTAATCTATTTCATATATCGTGAAATTTTTTATATGTTGCTAAGGTTTACATGGAGTTAGTTTCTGTATAATCGAAAGCAGACAGCATTTACAGGGAGACTGGAAAGTTTAGGGCCGCTGTACTCTTATCCTAAGTACTGTATACTATTACACCAAGATCTGAATATTTTTAAAACTTAGAAATAGTACAAACGCATCTCATTTGCTACAATTGAAATGTAATTTCAGATTTCCTTATTTCACATCAATGTCTAAGATAACTTTGTCATAAATCGTCTATTGGGAGAATTTAAAGCATATTTGTAATTAGGTGACAAAATAGCCCCAAACCCGGGATAATTTTGACACCTTTTTTCCCGTATACATTTGAATCTGCTTTGATTTTGAAAGGGGTCATTAGGCCGATACGCCTGTAATTTCTTAGACTTGAATTTGAAGAATAAAAAATGTATGCACAAAAAATATCTCTGAAACGTGTCAAAGTAGCCGCCCCGTTCCACGATGTATCATATCTTCCTTTATATGCTACATAAAAATTGTGGTCTGAAAATAGCTATTTTGTTATAGATAAAATAAGTATTTTATCTTCATAAAGATGTGGAAGAAACGCTCTTTTTTGCTTGTTTCAGGAGTGGGGTTTCTTTTTTTCAGAAACAAGGCTTTATTCTGCAAATACAGTGAGATAAGGGTTTTGTGGCAGATCAGAAGTCTTTTTTTATTGAGATTTTGATCCTCCCATATTTGACGAAATCCAGTGTTCCGTGTCTTGTGCATCAGAGGTATTCTTTATCACAAAGTTTTCGTATGTAATTGAAGGAAGAATATTTTTTTTGTTATTTTGAATAATGGTTAAAAATGTATAAGACATTTATACCAGATAATTTAATAAACTATGTAAAGTATACAATTTTAGTATTTTATTATACTATATTAACTATATAACTTTATTATATTATTAATAATAAGCTACATAATTTGATATAGTATATTACTACAAAAGATTTTCAAATAAATTATTGGATGATTTGTATTTTGCAAGCCATTGCTGTTCAGTTTTTAAAAAATACTAATTTTAAAACTTACATGCTCAATGCACATTTCTTGCAACATTGTCATTCAAATTTACATACATTTATCATACCTTTCTATATTTACATACTTGCAATTAATTTATATTAATTTTTAATTCATATAGATATATCTATACATGTATACGCATGACAGATTTTACCTTCATAAAAATATAAAAAAGATTTTTTTTTTCTTTTTGTTCCAAGAGTGGGGTTTCTTTTTGTCAGAAACAAGACTTTTTTCTACAAATACAGTGAGATAATTTTTTGTGGCAGATCAGAAGTCTTTTTATTGAGATTTTGATCCTCCCTTACTTGAAGAAATCCATTGTTCCGTGTCTTGTGCAGAGATATTCTTTATCACAAAGTTTTGATACGTTATTGAGGAAAGGAATATTTTTTTTGTTATTTTGACTAATGTTTAAAAGTGTGTTAGACATTTATACGAGATAATTTAATAAACTATATAAACTATATAATTTTAGTATTTTATTATACTATATTAACTATATAACTTTATTATATTATTAATAATATACTATATAATTAGATATAAAATAATGTAACAAAAATTGTCAAATAAATTAGTGTATGATTTGCAGGTCTTTGCAGTCAAAATATCGCTTTTCAAAAAATAGGCTTTCTTTACAAATCGTCACCTGAGAATAATATGGTTCTATCTGGCAAAAATTCATTTTTAAGTTAAAACACTTTGAAAATCAGCATGCTCTCTGCGTGCAGCTATTGAAGTTTTTTCAAAAAGACCTTTTGTATTAGTAAATTCATTTGTAGATACATACAGTAATTCTACAATATCAAAGTAGGTAAATTACTATTTGCATGAATATTTTACATTTAAAAATGGATAGAACCATATTAATCTCAAACAATGTGTCTTGCTTAGAATAATAGGGTTCTATCAAACTGGCAACTACTCACATGTGGTTACCAAAAATGGTAACTCTGATTTTTTTTTTTTTTAAACTATTTTGTGACATAAAGGGAGACCCGTAAGAAAAAACACAAAATTTTTATTATTGATTTTAAAGTAGTGAATTTTGGTGTACTACTTAAGAATCTTTTTATAAAGAACAATTAGCAAAAAAATTCACTTTTTATTAAAAAGTATATTTTTTATGGGGATTTTTATGATTTTTTTGTCGAAAAATACACTTTTTAAAATCACTACTCCTCATTCAATTTTCAATATTTTGGTATTAGTAAAATTTCTTAAATACTCTCTTAAAACGAAAAAGCTGAAATAACTCAAGTTGAGCTGAAATCCACTCTTTTCCCATGTTGAAAGGAACCTTCTCAAGAAGAGCTGAAACAAC
This sequence comes from Maratus speculifer, assembly GCA_964019185.1. Taxonomy (NCBI): domain Eukaryota; kingdom Metazoa; phylum Arthropoda; class Arachnida; order Araneae; family Salticidae; genus Maratus; species Maratus speculifer. The sequence continues at coordinate 152,518,354 of OZ025302.1, forward strand.
TCAAGTGAATGAGTTGTTTTTAATCAACTCATGATTGAGTGATCTCCATTTTACTCATACTTGAGTGAAATCAAATCAATAAAGGTTAAATCCAGTAGTACTTGAGTGATTTGTAATCAAGTCATACTTGAGTGAAATGAAGTCATTTAAGACTGAATCTCGTAACACTTGAGCGATTTGTAACCAAATCATACTTGAGTGAAATGAAGTCTTTAGGATTAAATCGAGTAGCACTTGAGTTAGCTGCAGCCAACTCGTATTTGAGTGAAGTGAACTAATTTAAGGCAAATCCAGTAGCACTTGAGAGATTTGTTATCACTTCAAGTTGGAGTAAAATGTTGTCATTTTTGATTTAATCCAGTAGCACTTTGGCGATTTGTAACCAATTCATACATGACTGAAATCAACTCATTTAAGAGTTAATCCAAAACTCCTTGAATTTGTAGAATTGAATAAATTCACTCTTAAGAAAAGCAAAATTGCTTAAAATTACAAAAATCTTCAAGTGATTTCTAAATCGTTTAAATAAAATCACATCATTTAAAACTAAATTCAGTAATCCTCGATTAATTTTTATCAATGAAATTCAATATAACCTGGAATTATTGCCACATTTTCAAGTGTTGCAATTAAATTCTCATTTCGGACTTAAATATCTGTTTATTGACATTACAAGGGTATATATATTTAGAGAGAGAGAGAGAGAGATTGGAAAACTGTAACATGGATTCTCCAATATTTTTTCCAAGTCTTTAATTAACAAGACTTAAAACATTCTAATTTACATGACTGAAAGTTCTCTAATGAATCATAAAAACATTTTTTTTTCTTTCTAATTCAATGAAACTGTTTCCTTTGTCAATTTAGGGGAAAAGGCAATTGAATCGTTATACAAAATTAAATAGAGCTTACATGAATTTTTTATTATTCTGTCAAATCAGAAATTTTTAACATCAGTATTTTCTTTTGTTAAATTTAAAAATACATATATTCATTAAATTAAAAATACTGGTGATCTCAAAATTGTTAATTTGAAAACACTTATTCCTGCCAACTGCCTAAATTTGCATAACTGTACAACAGCACCCGAACAACATTAAACAGAATATCAGCTTCTGATGCTGTGGTGCTAATGGGATTTTTCCTTTCCTTTCTTGGGCAATTTCAAGTTTACATATTTTCCAATGATACTTATAGCTTCAGATATGCTTATATACAATTTTAATTGTTTCATTAGCTTCTGATTTAATTGTAAATAACTATTTTTTATTAAAAATTTATGATTTCAATCGAATAAACCAATCTTAGGCATCTTACTAAAAAAATATTGAAAAAATAAACTTGATATCAGCCCAACGACTCAACTTCAGCACCACAATGTCAGAAGCTGATTGTTCCCCTTAAGAGTTTAGATAATCCTATGCAGAAATTATTTTCAAATATCTTGCTTGGATTTTAAAATGTTTACCTTTTTTTTGGGGGGGGGGGCATAGAATATTTGATGATGATCTGTAAGTGGGTTAGTTTTTACTTTTGCAATTTTTGTTATTTTTTTTAAATATTAATACGAGTTTCAGAACCAGTTTTGAAAAAGAAAGTATTAAAAAACATAAAACCTAAATTTAAAAAAGTATCCCCCCCCACACACACATGGCCAGCGCAGGGTTTAAATAAATGAAATTTAAAATATTTTAAATGGATAAACATCAACCCATGATACCTCGTAATTATTCCTAGATTTAAATCTCAATCAAAATCTTATATTTCTTAAACTGACTAAATTTTAAAAAAAATATTTTAATTGTTTAGTTTGAAATCTGAAATGGCTTTGAAATCTTAGATAAAATAATTGATACCCATAGCATTTATATAAGCACATTGCAATTGGGAAATGTGGAGGAATGCCATTAAAAAACTTGTATAGCTAAAATTTTGATTATGGACAATTATTTTATTATATGAAAAACCTTCCACTAAATATTGTAGTACAAAAGTTAAATGCAGAAATAACTGAGAAATGAATTTATTGACCATGTGCAATTATTCTTTATATCATTTAAAACATTTGTTAAAACTTGAATTTATATTCAAGAATAACTTATTTCTTCTTAATTAATCTTTTAATTTTTGATTTTATTCAATGTTTCTTAAATCAACTAACTTTTAAATAAATATAAAAGCATAAGACTGCAGCATTTTGTGTCAAAAGTTAGAGCCAAATGTGCAAAAAAGAAAAAAAACTAATTTTATATAACAACAAAAACATTTTATTTAGCAAGAACAAAATAAACCTAACATTAATTGATAACAATTCTTTCCAACATCAGATAAACAAGTTTCAATAACATCTTTAACAGGACCTTTATAAATATAACAGTCCATTTGCATTAAACATTAAATACATAAAGAGCATATTGTAATCTGTCCACTGGTTTGTCCAACTTTTAAAATCTTAGGCAAAATAGACACTTTGTTGAGGATCCTTGAGATTAAATAAGATTGTTGAATTTGACTCCTCATAGTAGAATTTTACTCCTCCATGAAATCACCATCTTCCTGTGTTAAAAGAAATATTGAAATTAAGTTAAATAGCAATAAATATAATGTTAAGGAATGATTATGAACATATTAAAATATTTTGCAGCTTTCAGATTATATGTTTTATAAAATTTCCCATCCATAGTCTAAACAAAAAATGAACCATACACTAAAAATTTTAGCTTTATAAATATTACACTACTGAAAATTCAGCCAATAATGAATAAAATGGAAATAGAATAAATAAATCCTGTGCGATTACACTTATCCGCTTGTTTAAATCATGGTGTTACTTCTGATACAATCTAAAAAAAATCACCATTTTAAAAACAAATTTAAAATGAAAGTTCTTAAAGCAACATTATAAAATATTGTTGAAAATTCACCTTTGTTGCTACTTTCAAAATGTATCAGCGCTGACAAATACCCAACCAATACAGGTTTTTGTGGATTTTTAGTTGTTTTTCTATATATTTGTATATTTATATAATACAAGATAGGACCTACAACAATTAGACCAGGGTTGACACGGTTTAAACCAATTGGTTTTAACTATGGTTTAAACAACTGTTTACTCCTTTTGGTTTAAAGAACGGTTTAGTTTAAACCAACTGGTTTTTTTCTATAAAAAAAACCAATTGTTTTTTTTTAGAAGAAATCTAATGACATTTTCCCTTTTTCTTAATAATTTATGTATGTCAGATTATTGAATATAAATAACTTCTATTTTTAACACTTTATATCAGCAATAAGCATTGGATGTAGCAGGTTCAGATCATTTTTTGGGTATAGGATTAAAATCAGTCTGCAATGGTGAATACACTATATTGCCATTGATTATGGGACACTTGCGATTTTAGACATTTTACTAAATATCTAGAAAAATACATGAGGAATCATCTCGAAACTCTTAGTGTATAAATATAATAGTATAAGTCATACATCTCCGTGAAGATTTTTCCCCGAAACTCCAAAGGGGACCGTCAACAAATTAAAAAAGAATGAATATCTTTTGAATAACCCTGTCAAAATTAATGTAGCAAAAGCGCTCAAACTCTAGAATGTGATTGAATGCCTTATTGTAATAAGCCTTGTTCATTTTTATGCAAATAGCATGCATACTCGCAGAGTAATTAAGGTTTTTATAAAAATGATCCCAAATTTTTCCAAGTTTTTTCCTTATAATTTTCAGAGTTCTTAATATAAAATATTATTTTTTTTAGAAAATATGACAAACAACATTGCACACAGTACCCTGTAATCAGAATTAAAAAATAATGAAAATTGTATAAAAAATGAGTTGGTTTACTAAATAATTTTTTACTGCGCATGCGTCAACGATATCAAAATTTCATTTGCATATTATGTTAGCTAAATATATAGAGCAACTTTTGTGAAAGTCACAAAATCATAACTTGAAAATTCTGACAATAATCGCCAATTGAATAAGTCGAAAATCAGTTATTCTCAAAATGAAGCAAAAACAAGAGGGGTTGTATCCATATATTCATTGATTAGTGTCAATATAGAATACACAATATGGGATGTACTACTGCATTTGGGTAAAATCCCACATTTTTTTGCTTCATTTTGGAAACAACGGATTTTGTCCTTTTTCTATAGACGATTACTTTCAGAATTTTCAAGCTATGATTTTGAGACTTTTACAAAAGTTGCTCTATACATTTAGCTAACATAATATGCAAATGAAATTTTGATATCTTTGACGCATGCGCAGTAAAAAATTATATAGTAAACCTACTCATTTTTCATACAATTTTTATTATTTTTTAATTCTGATTACAGGGTATTGTGTGCAATGTTGTTTGTCATATTTTCTGAAAAAAATATTATTTTATATTAAGAACTCTGAAAATTATAATGGAAAAACTTGGAAAAATTTGGGACCATTTTTATAAAAACCTTAATTACTCTGCGAGTGTGCATGCTATTTGCATAAAAATGAACACAGTGTATTACAATAAGGCATTCAATCATAATCTAGAGTTTGAGCGCTTTTGCTACATTAGTTTTGACAGGGTTATTCAAAAGATATTTATTTTTTTTAATTTGTTGACGGTCCCCTGTGGCGTTTCGGTAAAAAATCTTCGCGGAGATGTATGACGTATACTATTATATTTATACACTAAGAGTTTCGAGATGATTCCTCATGTATTTTTCTAGATATTTAGTAAAATGTCTAAAATCGCAAGTGTCCCATAATCAATGGCAATATAGTGTATATTTATTTCTCTTTAGAAAAAGCTTCGAACATGTGAATTGATCTGATATAAAATAGATTAAAAATATTCAATATTTAATAGAAAATATCTTAATTTTTTGTAAAAGAAATCCCCAATCTTAATTGGGGAGGTTATCTTAAGCATTAAAATCAAAATATGAAGTCGAATGAGAGAGTTTTCAAAGATTGGATGCTACTTATAGCATTTTAATAATAGTGATCCCCCCCCCCCCTGTTAGTTATCTGTTAAATCTATGACCAAAAATGTTGACTTAAAATTGTCATTCAAAAAACAAAATGTCAAGAAGTATTTGAAATTTATTATTTGGATAGCTATGGAGAAGAATATTTTATTTATCAGACTACTTTCAAATGTTTATTATTAGTAATTAAAAGATTAGTTATAAAGATTTTCAGAATATCAATGCTTCACTGTATACAGCACTTTATTCTTAGAACATAAAACAGTTTGCTAATACTGTTTTAATTAAATTTTAATTTCTTTTATTTTTTACATAAATTCATTGTAAATATTTAATTTAAATCATTTTAAAATGAAGTTACAGTTTATAATCCAATGTCTATTTTTATCAATATATATGCATGTATATGTAAAAAGAAAGGGTGTTTAAAAAAAAAAAACCGGTTTAAACCAAAAAAAAGAAAACTTTTTTAGTTTTTTATGAAAAAAAAAAGTTTTTTTCTCCAACTCTGCAATTAGACTAAAAAAAGAAGTTTTAAAATGTCCTCCTTAACATTCTTTCTTTCAAATTCCTTTTTTCTGTAACACATCTATTGTTAAGCTAATTTTTATGTAAAATGGAGAAAATGTTTTTCAGTATTATGGCAGTTTGCGGATGAAACCAGATTTCAATACTTTCAACTTAATTTATTTGCATGAGTTCCTCACTCCCTTTCTATAATTTGATAGCTACCCTATTTCCACCTATAATACCCTATAAACACTCCTAACTCTACAGTAAGAATCGTAAAAGAAAGTTACTAGTACCAAACAATAGGAAATTAACTATTTTTAAATAATGTACATAAATTTTTTAGTAGGCCAACCTGCAAATCAAAACCAGTCCAAAATTTGTCTTTTAATGGCAACACCCAATTTTCACAAGATATAATCTTGGTTCAAACTATGCCTAAAAAGGAAATGTCATTTGGATAATAAGTTTTTGAATCAAACACTTAAAACTTTGAGCTTCTGATGTTAATTTATATTTTCATATTGCTATAATTATCCCCTGAAATTATAATTGTGAATATTTTTTGTGTGGTTATAGTACTAATACTAATATCAAAACATAAATGTATTATTGAAAAAAATTATGATATGAATTGCACAACCTACAATTTTATTGATTAATTTATATTTATTATGTCGTGCCTTATGTAAATCCAAAACTTCAATTTTTTCTTTCAAATAGTTTTTAAAGTTACTCTTAAAAAGTACAAAATGCTGGTTTAAAGGGCTACCTATGATAAGCTAAAAAGCACGATTTGAATTTTTTTTTTTTTTTTTTTACTCATGTTATTAAAGCATTTGGGCTGGGATTACAGTGCCTCACTTAAGATAAATTTAGAATGTAAAGAAAGCTTAAAACTAAATTCAGTGCCTCGTGATCACACATCAACTTGAATACTTCCTACATTTATGTGCTGTGCAAATTATCAAAAGAGATCATGATATTGCTAAGGGGCAGTGCATCTTAACATTACCAATTTAGGGGAAGGCATTGATATCACAAAACATTTCTGAAAGGAAAGGGATTTGCTTCAATAGTTATTTTAGATTTACCAAACTTTTCTTTTTTTCAGTAACATTTTATAACATCTAAATAGTCTTACATTTATTACGATTATATTTTTTGTGAAAATACTATTATTGAAGTCATTAAAAGTTTATAAAATCATTTCATTCCAAAATTTGAAATTCTCCCACCGTTTCACATTCACCTGCCATATAATTCATTGTTAAAGAAATCAGGAACTTAATATTTGGGAAATGATACTTATATTTACCAGTATAGAAAGAAAAAAAAAGTATATTTGTCTACGTTTTGTTAATAAATCCTCATTTAAACCTACCTGAAAGCAAGTGCAAGAAAACAATATTACTTTTAAAGCAATTTTTATGTAACAATGTAGCTAAATACTTTTAAATTTTAAAGAAACTATAACAATACAGACCATGCATGCAATAATTTTGCTCAATAGCAATGTAAAGCATTGCCAAACAAAACAGTAACAAAGTACACACATGTTCAAACGTTAAGAATGAAAGAGTCTTAGAAATGTGTTTATATACACACTATTTTTTTTCCTTATATGCAGCAACATGTAGATCAAAATACAAGAGGACTTTGTTTTTCGTGTTTATATAGGGTTTTCCATCCCTTAACAATATTAGCAAAATTGAGAAATAGGAGTACACTAAAAAATAAGCACTTCTAACCAGCCTGAACATCTATAAATTAATTTCTATAAATACAGATGTAATAATTGCATAACTTAATTCTTCAAAACTTTTATACTACAAGACTGTTAACTGAACTAAGTATTTACATTATAAGACAATTTTTACTTCGCTTGATACACCATTTTATTTCAAGGTTGTTATGTACGGTACGTATGAGTATTAACATTAATTGTTTATTAAAAAAAAGAGAAGAGAAATCTATTAAAAGGATAGTATAATGTAAATAAAATACTTTCATAGTACTTACTTCGTAAAATATCGGTTTCTTTAGCAAATAATCTTGAGGAAACTACGAACTTTTAAGATACATCGAAAATCAGCGTGCAGTACATTCGGAAATCCTCCATCTTGTATTTTGCAAGGTCAGGTCGACAGCAGTGCCAGCGGTGGATGAAAATAACGCGGGAATGATCTGTTTTCTTCTCGAGTTCACTTGCTTAGTTTCCGATCTCAATGAGTGCATTAGAAATAGAAGAAAGCAAGTCAAGAAGAGTGGACCACTTAAAAATCAGCTCATTCACGATCCAGTAAATTAGAACTCTTTCTTGAGCAGCCAAATCCACTCTTTCGTTTTAAGAGAGTAGTGTTATAGTATATAGAAAAGAACTAAGGAGAGATATTTTTAATTTTCTATTTTAATCGGCTAAAAAAAAAAAAAAAAAAAAAATACGCATGGTAAATTTTCTTAAATTTGTTATAATTTTCATGTTTACCAATTTATGTAAAATTTTCCGAAAGAGTTAAAAAATATATATCTCCTTACTTTTGTTGCAAATTTTTTTAAGATTCTAAAAACATAAACACTTTGTTTCTAAATCATTTTACCACTGAGCCTTAGTACTTTGAACTTAGGCAAAATATGAAAAAAGTCATTTTCAGAAAAACACGTTTTAAATGGCCGCTAGTCCTTTAAACTCTATAGTGAGTACAATTTAAAAAGCTCATTTTCTACCTGTTCCAAGTGTCCCCGAGTTCTGAAATTCTGCATGGATATTCGCAAATATGTATTTCATCGTTTTCTGAGATAAATTTTTTTTTGAACTTTTGATGATTTTTGGCCGAAAATGGGGTACGGGTCTCCTTTAAAATAACAGCTACTTTTGGTGTCATAGGACAAAGAAAGAACGCAATTTACTGCATAAAATCCGAATATTACTTTCCAAAACAAGACATTATTTGTCTAATGTTTTCATTGAGTTTGAATATTTCATGCAGAATGGTCGTTTTTCTCTTTTTCTGCATCTCTTTACTACGCTTGAAGAATCCCATTGTTCTGTTTCATATGCAAGGGCGGAAAAATTTATCTTCTTTAGAAATTTTCATTATTACTTCGTTTTTTTTTTCATCCGAAATTTTTTTAACAGTTTCTGTTCAGTTAATTTTTTGTATGATAAATAAATTTTATTATTTTAAAATAACTATTCGGAAATTCAATGTTCGGTGTCATATGCAAGGGGAACTCTTATCATAGAGTTTTATCTTATTTAAAAATTTGTATTATTTTTTGAATGTTTTTTTCATCCGAAAGTTTCGCTTCACTTATATATTTATGGTACATAAATTTTATTAATTTATCATCAAATTTTTCTGTTCCGTTGACATAAAAATATTTCTGACTGTGTAAAAAGAAAAAAAAATCTCGTGATTTTTGTGTCTAGACAAGTGAAATTTCTCAAGTTTGATCAAAAAATTGATTTTTATTTTTAAATATTAAATAAAAAAAACAGTTTAATTGTGAATGTTTGGACACCTTATTTTTACCCATACGGCAATTGCTACCTCTGACAATAAAGCTCGGTGAATAGTCCTGTAGCATTAATGTAGATGAAATATTACAAAAGTAATCATACCATCATTCAAAATAGTCATCTCCTATAACTATGCACCGCTGAGATCTGCTATACATGGCCTGAGAAATTCGCAAGATATTTTCTTTTTAGATGAAGTTCAAAAGCTTCGTTACATTTCGCTGGATGTCAGAAATATGGTCAAAACTCTTTAAAAGAGAGTTTGAGTCGTGAAAATAGGAAGAAGTCTGGAGGATTGAGATCCGGCGAGTATGGTAGGTGTTCAATTTGTACCATCCCTCCTGAATTTCTTTCGGTGTCTTGCAAACCTTAAAACCAAACTTTAAACTGATCATTTTTTCGTTCATTTTCCTGTTCTCAGTTAAGAATCAAAAACTGAACCAGCACTTAGTAAAGCATGTCTTGCACAGAACATTAATGATGCTCAACTAAACAACGGTGGGGGGAAGATGGTCTACACTTGCCTCTATGCAGGTGCAGTGTTTTGTTTCCCCAGTGTTTCCAGATCGGTCGTTTTGAATTTATTATTACATCTGAATTCACTTTATTGTCAGAGGTAGTATATCGCGAGATATTGTAAAATAAGTCAATTCACCCAGCGCAATTCCCTACACAAAAGATAATTTTAAATGTGTTTTCCTTCATGTTCATATTTTATCCACTTTCATGTTTTAAAAAGGATAAGAATACTTTCGTACTTGCGATAGAGATTTCATTTTTTTAAAAATGTATTTTATTATATATGCTGTAGCGGAGATTATCGCTACATATCTTTTTCCCTTCATAAATGCAATAATTATTTCCCTTTAATAAATTCTTAGTTTTATTTTAGTTTCCCTTTTCACTAATAAACCCATTAGTTAAAGTAATTCTACATTTAATAGTTAGGTTCTAGCTTTCATCCTCCCACTATAAGAAGTTTCAACTTTTCATCTTTTGGAGCTCTCTGTAGAAAATAATAATAGAACTTCCTTTCTCACAAATTTCTGTTGTGTCTTTGAAAAACATCTGCCCATAGATACCGCACTTATTAACCAAATAAAGAAAGCTCTGGGCTTGGTTCATCATAATCTTTTATCCGTTACATTTTTATTAACATCTGCCTTACACACCCTGTTTTCATTCTCACGATTAATGCTTAATGCTAAAAATACTTTTGTCTCAGTTTATCCTGATTGTGCTGTCTTATCTGTTAATTGCGCATCTGGATAACATAATTTTGGTCTGCAAAACTCCAACGTTTATATCGGCCTGCTTAGCTCAACCAGTTCTCAGGCTTAAAATATTTCTGTAACCCTAATAGATATTCGCAGATGTAAAAATAATCCTTGGGTTCCTAGACCGCAAAAGTTAGCTGATACTGAAGGTGTGGTCTATCAAATATCGCCAAAATTCTTTGTATGAAAAACTTCTTATGCCTTTTGGCGATAAGGGCTATGAGACTGTGCCGTCACTTTGCCGATTGCCATCATACCGTTAACATGTAGCTCACTTGAGCTCTCAGAATTACCTCCCCCTCATGGGGAGTTGCAGTGTCGTACCTTACGTTAAATAAATGTATCGTTAAAGTAACTCTCTCTTTTCGGAGTTTTTTTTTGTGTGTGCTTCTTTTTGGTAAATCACCTGGGCCTGTGAAGTAACACCTACACATGCATATCTGGTGCAATCTGGCCTTTTTTTCTCCGGTCAAAAAAAAAAAAAAAAAAAAAAAAAAAAAAAAAAAAAACGCACACACACACACAGAGTTTAAAAAATAATTAAAATCTTCGACAGAAAAGACTCTATCAAACATCGACGCACTGTTAAAGCAACATTTTTCGAAGTGCCAAGGCCAGCTGTGTTTGATCGTCTGACCTATTCCCCCCTTTATCCGAGACATCCACATTTTCCTCGACATTTTTCCAATTGCTTTTTTCCCGTCTGCAAAAGTTGTTACGGCGGATTTTCAGTGCTGTTTCTTCTATGTCAAGGTCAGTAATCTCCTGATTAAAAAAAGTGATTTCCCTCGCAACGCCAGCTGTTCCGGATACTATATTATGTGCAGAAATATCCCACCAATTATCAGCCGTTTCGCCCGGTTCAAGGTCGGAAATTTTGAGTTAGTTCTTGTTTCAACTGAAACTGAAAATGTTTGTGTTATGTGTCGATGAGAAATAGTGTTCGGATTTCATCTTGCGTGTTTTTGCTGGATGCAACAGGAATACGCATCGGGTCTGTTGTGATGCCGCAACATATAAGTGAAATATTCGGAATGAATCAAAAGTGAAATATGCAGAATCAATCAATATGGACTCGGTGGTGTTTTAGTGAGAAAATTTGTGTTCTGTGAAAATGATTAGTTATGTCAGCGCTCCATGATAAAAGATTGTGTAGCACAAAATGTCTAAGATTTTCCATACAGCTTATTATAAAAAAAAAGACAAAATTTATGCGTTGCAGGTCGTCGAACCTACACGCATCTCAGTTCATTTTAACGATAATATCATTTAAAAATTTTAATGCTACAATACGTTTGATACGCTACAAATACCAGTTGTTTTGGTGCATGAAATTGTGTGACGTCCATAATCATTAAGTTAAGTACAATAGCATTTACTGGTGCAATAAGGGGTCGTCGCACCCATTTTTGTACTTTCAAGTTTTTGTTCAAGAATCATTGCTAAAAAAAAGTGCTGTGATTAAAAAAAAAATAATATATATATAAATATAGCAATTCAAAAGTGATTAGAACAAACCATATGTACTTAGTTGAACAAGTGCATGACTGCACGTTAACAATACATTTCTTTTATCGCTAAAAATTATTATTAGTCATTTTGTTTTATTCCTTTTATCGGCTTGAACAGAGAAGATTCTTTTTAATTTAAATATTGTACATTTTTGAAATTTTAGTAGTTATTAACTTAAACAATATGCATTTTAAATTTTAGTGTTTAATTTTCACTTTTGAAAGCATTCTTCTCTTTTCATGCTCACTTTTCAAAAGTATTATTATTTTCAATGCATGTTGTTTTAGTATTTATGTGTTGCATACTTAAATATCACAGTTTTTTTTATTATTTTATGTGTCCGCGCTTTAAGGGTTTACTGACATTACTTGTTCTTAATTAATTGCAGTTTGAGATTCGTTTTCTCGTTTTTGCTAAAATTTTTGCCATTAACTTTGCCAGTGTCTTCTTAAACAAGCCTTTTGAAACTTTTTAGTTTCTGTTTGTCAAGTAAAAAAAAAAAAAAAAAAAAAAAAGGGGAATTTTGGTATTGTTTTTTTGAAGGGTCGTTAAATGTTTTATTTTAAATGCAGTAAATGGTTTAAAAAGTTGGGTTTACATGTTTTTGTTTGAAAAAAATATTATTCAATGTCTGCATTTTGGTTGTTTTGTTTTCTCTGCTCACATCTTCATTCCCCCCCCCCCCCATTAAATGTGTCTAGATTCATTCGTAATTTGGCAGCGTTTGCTCTCTGACTAATGCAAAATTTAATTTTTGGTTTGGCCTTGCATTTTTATGTTATTTCCCCAAATTATTTCTATTATTTTAATACTGTGGTTAACAGTCAAATTTGTTTTGGTGCACCTAGTTTATTTATAAATCTTTCTTTTGATTTATTTTAGTGCATTTTCTTTTGGTAAACATCTATGGCTAATATTGAGCTAAAACAAGCTTCAGCTACTTCCCAAACAATGTCAGAGAGAGATAATAAATTTAGGTCTACTTTTGGACAATCACAAGTTTCAATATCCCCGTTACTTGAATTTTATGTGGAAAATTTAACAAAGTTTTAAGACACAATTATCGCTGAGGCCACAGCGTTTCAAAATCAAATACAAAATCAAAACAACACTGATGCACTTGTCTCTAATTTTAAGGAACTCAAATTCACAATCGAATGGGACCTAAGTATTTTGAAAGAGACCTTTCAGGTACTGAAAGATGAATATGCTAAGGTAAAACATGAAAAAGTAAATTTATTTTTAGTAAATAACAAACTGTTGGAACGAGTACGTGACTTGTCTCAGGAACTAAAAATTTAAACTAAACCTCACATATCAAATACTCAAAAAGATATCACTCCTTCAGTAATTTCTGCTTGTTTAAAATCTGTTCAGAATATGTCCACACAGACAGATAACAACCTCATTATCAAATCTCCACACACTACAATACATGAAAGTTGCAATACAAATCCCTCTTTTTCTAGTAATCAACAGGTTAATGATTTATGTGACAGTAATAATTCGTCTCATTCCAGGTTTTTCTGTACTCCTAAGAAAGATAGTAGTAGTTGTATCCCTGTTGTAATCATGCGTGTGCCTGAAAAGTTTGGCATACCTGACATTCTGTTGGCTATTTCAAATCTAACTGATACTTCTTCTCCTCCCATTCAATTTCAAAACAAAATAAAAATAAACCATTGTAATTTATTTAACTGGATTTTTCTAATGCCATCTCACTTAGCTGAGATTTTGCTTGTGCATAAACATATCATTATTCAGTCCTCAAAGTTTACTCTTAAAAGGTACATAGATATAAAAAGATGTTTTACATGTCAAAGTCTATTTCATTTAAGTAAATTCTGCCCTAATGACATAATATGCCCTGTCTGTGCTATGTCGCATAAAGATCCTAATTGTGTAAACACACCTAAATGCATTAATTGCATGAGGTGCAATGAATCAAGTAATACCCATTTTGACATTCAACATACAGCTTTTTCTCATAACTGCCCAGCTGTCAAGAGATATATAAACATACAAAGACAATTGCTTCATACAACTGAGTCTATTTCAAATGAGAAATAATGTTTTTTTTTTCTTTAATTTAATTTTCCTGGTCACACACTACATATTAAAGGATGTATTCACTACGCTTTTAAGCATTCTTTATATATTTTGACAGATTTGTTTTTTTTTTCATTTTTATAAAACAATTAGTATTTTGTTCCCTCACATTTCCTGTTACACTTTAAATTTTAACAAGCCTTCCATTCACATTGATCTTGTGTACAAATGCATTGTATTTTTCTTTATTCGGCTATCAAGCGTGCAGATGGTTGAGTAATAGAAAGAAGGCATGTAAGAGTGAAAATTTTGATGCGGGTCGTCAATTTTGTTTTCACTTGGTTTTGGTTGTTTCGTGTTGGTGTACACAATCATTTTAAACATATTTACTCAATCAAACACACTTTCTTCTCCCTTTAATGTTTTGTTTATGCAGTAACAAGAATGCAGTTAACATTAACAACATTTCAACTCTATTATTATCGAGGCTACATTTTCCACATCTAATACATTTTTCATGGTGTAAATTTTTTTTGGTTCTCAATTATATTTTAACTTTAAAAGGATTGTTGGTAGTATAATTACATTTTTTTACTTTCCCAACTTTGAGTTATATTTTTTTTCTTTCAACATATGCTCATGTGTTTTTCTCTAGGTCATGGTATATCATGTACCAGGTCATGTGATTTCTATTACACACGGTTTTGCTTTCATGTGTTTTTACACAAGGTCATGTGCTTTTCTCTACGTCAAGGTATATTAGATACCCGGTCATGTGATTTCTTTTACACACATTTTTTTTTCATGTGTTTTTGCACAAGGTCATGCGATTTCTTACACTATCACATTATTTTTGTTTTTTTCTATATACAGTCAGTCATGTGCAATACACTAGGTCATGTGGTACACACTAGGTCATGCGAATACACATTAGGTCATGTCCAACATATCAGGTCATGTGGTTTCTTCTTTTTCTCTTGTTTCTCGGGTTGAGGATTGTACACCAATTTCACTTGTTTTCTCAAAACTGGTTCATGAACACACACAATAACACACAACAATGTCATGTCATGTGTTTACATTTTTTTTACAATTTTTTTATGTGATATGAATCCTTTGTTCTGTAAATATAACAATTACTTTGTAATTATGTAGTTGAAAACCTCATTCACACAAATATCTTGAAGTTTTTTTTTTCTTTTAACACACTTATCGTTAAATTCTCTTCGGTTCATTTTTGTTTTGTTTTTGTTAAAAGGCTCATTCTAACACAAAAAAAACAGTTGACATTTTTTTACAGTTTGTCATGCTCACACTTAACCATTTCATCTTAATTATTCAAAGTTTTATTTATTCCCTTTACATATTACAGTTCTTTAAAATACAGTTAGTCCATTTTTGTTTGTCACAATTACATTGCATGTTTATTTGGATTTTTTTTCACACTACATGTAAATTCCCTTGTTACACTTACCTCTTTTTATGCAGTGGCAGTACATAAAAAAGAAGGTCACTTAGTTCACTAATAATTAATTTTCATTACGTGCATTTTATCACGACGTTGTAGTTCAACATTATTTACAAATTATTTAGGACAGTGGAATAGTACCATGCATTAAAAAAGAACTTTCATCATTCTTATTTTTGAAATAGTCCAGTTGTAGTAGCACCTAAACCTGACTATTGTGTTTATCTTACCCTGACTGACTGTTTCAATTTATTTTATGAGATGGATTACATTCATCTTATATTTTATTTTATTTTTCTAATTTATCCCCCAAAAGTCGTGAACCGTTCAAAATTGTGCCCTAAGATTTCACGCCACTCCTGTCTTGCGAGACATTTCATTTTCACCTTCAATTGGCCTACCAATTCTTTTATGTTAAAATTATATGTGACTTCCAATCGCGCTCCTTTCGTAGATCAGTGCGATTTTATTGAGGAGCGGGGCGGATTTATATTGTACGCAATATGGGTTCGTCCACTACTCCCTCTTCCCCTAGCGCCGACGTCTTAAACCGAAGCCACAATACTTGTACTTTTTATACAAGATTAAGGGCTACAACCTTTTTATGGGCATGCCAGTGGCATCTTTTTTTTTAGTAGTCCTGTTCCTTATGCACAAATTTTCATTTTCAATTTTTAACAACATACATTATTTTTAGAACATTATTTTAGTTAGTTTTCTTTTATTTTTGTTTTAAATATATACTATTTGTATTTTGTGTTTTATAAATATATATTTTTGCTTGCAATTATGCCATTTTGATCTCAAAAAAGGATCAATTTAAAGAGAAGTTATCAAATACTAAGCTAACAGGTGATCACAAAAAAAAACAAAAAAAAAAGAAAAAATAAAATACTTCTCTCAATTTTTGCTCATGACAAAAAAATAAACAGCTGGTACCAGCACCACAACAAAAAAAATTGAATAAAGGATCCAATATTAATTAAATATTTTGTGGCAATTTTGAACTGTTAAGGAGCTCCCTGTCATGATAATTATAAAGATAGATATGGTCAATGTTTTTATTTATCTACTTTGCAAGCAAATAGTATAACCAATCATTTTTGTAGTACTTATATATAGATACTTGTATGTCTTTTGATATGTGTTTTTGTATATTTTGGTAGACGGCTCATTCAGTATCCTCAAAATAATGACAATAATACCAAAAAAAACTTTAATACAAGTATTAAGTTTTTTGTGGTGGCCGGGGTGAGTTATGTAGCGGAGATTATCGCTACATATCTTTTCCCCTTCATAAATGCAATAATTATTTCCCTTTAATAAATTCTTAGTTTTATTTTAGTTTCCCTTTTCACTAATAAACCCATTAGTTAAAGTAATTCTACATTTAATAGTTAAGTTCTAGCTTTCATCCTCCCACTATTAGAAGTTTCAACTTTTCATCTTTTGGAGCTCTCTGTAGAAAATAATAATAGAACTTCCTTTCTCACAAATTTCTGTTGTGTCTTTGAAAAACATCTGCCCATAGATACCGCACTTATTAATAAAATAAAGAAAGCTCTGGGCTTGGTTCATCATAATCTTTTATCCGTTACATTTTTATTAACATCTGCCTTACACACCCTGTTTTCATTCTCACGATTAATGCTTAATGCTAAAAATACTTTTGTCTCAGTTTATCCTGATTGTGCTGTCTTATCTGTTAATTGCGCATCTGGATAACATAATTTTGGTCTGCAAAACTCCAACGTTTATATCGGCCTGCTTAGCTCAACCAGTTCTCAGGCTTAAAATATTTCTGTAACCCTAATAGATATTCGCAGATGTAAAAATAATCCTTGGGTTCCTAGACCGCAAAAGTTAGGTGATACTGAAGGTGTAATCTATCAAATATCGCCAAAATTCTTTGTATGAAAAACTTCTTATGCCTTTTGGCGATAAGGGCTATGAGGCTGTGTCGTCACTTCGCCGATTGCCATCATACCGTTAACATGTAGCTCACTTGAGCTCTCAGAATTACCTCCCCCTCATGGGGAGTTGCACTGTCGTACCTTACGTTAAATAAATGTATCGTTAAAGTAACTCTCTCTTTTCGGAGTTTTTTTTGTGTGTGTGCTTCTTTTTGGTAAATCACCTGGGCCTGTGAACTAACACCTTCACATATGCGACAAATACATGTTTGGAATTAATTTTTGATGTTATTATTAAAATATAACTATAAAAGTGTCTGAGGATGAGTTACGTTTTACCGTTTTACACTACATATTTCAGTAACAATTTATGTTATATGTAATATTAAATGTATCGAAAATTCTTTGCGTCTTTGAAAATCTAAAGAAAGATAATTGCGTAAAAATATTTATATTTAATAACGTTGTGGGGATTAAACCAAATTCAGATTTACTTAATATTTTGAAATTTTTTAATTGAATATTCAGTTATTTATTTATATTTATTTGTTCATTTATTTTTCCAAAATTTATCTTAAGTTGAAAATTTAAATACAATTAATTTGTCATTTGTGCCACATTTTATAGTAACAAAAAATTGTTGAAAAAGGCAACCGTCCCCGCGAAGAGCCAGTTTATTTTAGTTCCACAGAAAAAAAAGAAATAACATTATTTAATATTGGAGAGATCCAAATATTATTTTCCATAGCAAGAGAATATTTATCTAATGTTTTTATTGAGTTTAACTGTTTCAGATAGAATGACTGTTCTTCTGTCTTTTATTATTGTTATTGTTATTTATATTTATTGCGCTTGAAGAATTTCATTGTTCTATGTCATATGCAAGAGTAATTCTAAACGGGGAGTTTTATCTTCTTGAGAAGTTTATATTATTTCTTTGATTGTTTCTTTTATCCGAAAGCTTTTCAACACTTTCTCTTTAGTTTTTTATAATACTACAAAAATTTTACTTTTTTTAAAACTGTTCTTTTGAAATAAAATAATGAAACTGACAGTATAAAAATTGAATAAAATGATTTTAAGTTTTCAAGGACAGATATTAATTTTCAAAAACTAAACTTTATTTAACAAATACTTTTATTGAGACTAGACGTATATAAAAGAATGATTGTTTAAGTCATCCCGACGTAATATTTCTTTACAGAAAATAGTCTTCATTCAACAAATACTTTTATTAAGACTAGAAGTATATAACATAATGGCTGTTTGAGCCTTTAAGGTCGAAATATTTCTTTACAGAAAACAATCTTTATTTAACAAATGCTTTCATTGAGACTGGGCGTATATAATAGAATGATTGTTTAAGTCTTTGTCATTGAAATATTTCTTTACAGAAAATAGTCTTCATTTAATAAATACATTTATTAAGACTAGATGTATATAACAGAATAGCTGTTTGAGTCTTTACGGTTGAAATATTTCTTTACAGTAAACAATCTTTATTTAACAAATGCTTTCATTGAGACTGGATGTATATAACAGAATAATTGTTTAAGTCTTTGCGATCTAAATATTTCTTTACAGAAACCAGAATTTATTTAACAAATGTTTTTTATTGAGACTGGATGTATATAATGGAATGAATTTTTAAGCCTTTACGGTCGAAATATTTCTTTACAGTAAACAATCTTTATTTGACAAATGCATTCATTGAGACTGGACATATATAATAGAATGATTGTTTAAGTTTTTGCGATCGAAATATTTATTTACAGAAACCAGAATTTATTTGATAAATGTTTTTATTGAGACTGGACGTATATAACAGGATGAATGTTTAAATCTTTATGCTCAAAATGTATTTTTTTAGAAACTAGACTATATTTAACAAATGCTTTTATTGTAACGGGACGTGTATAACAGAATGAACTGTTTGAGTCTTTACGGTCGAAATATTTTTTTTTCAGAAACAAGACTTTATTTAACAAATGCTTTCATTGAGACTGGACGTATATAACAGAATGATTGTTTAAGTCTTTACGCTCGAAATGTTTCCTTTCAGAAAATAGACTTTATTTAGCAAATGTTTTTATTGAGACTAGACGTAGCTAAGAGAATGTTTAAGACTTTGCGATTGAAATATTTTTCGGACTTTATTTAACAACAATTTTTTATTGAAACTGGACGAATATAACAGAATGACTCTTTAAGTCTTTGCTGTCGAATTCTTACTTTTGTGAAACTAGACTTTATTCAACAAATGCTTTCTATAAGATTGAACACATGTAACAGATTAACAGTGTGACTCTTTGCGGTCCAAATGTTTTTATTTAGAAACTGTACTTTATTTAGCAAATGTTTTTATTGTAACTGGACGTATACAACAGAGTGACTGTTTGAGTCTTTGTGGTCGAAATATTTCCTTTCAGAAACTAGACTTTATTTAACAAATGTTTTATTGAGATTAAAGTAGGTAACAGAAAGACTGTTTAAGACTTTGCGATTGAAATATTTCTTTTAGACTTTATTTAATAAATATGTGTATTGAGACTGGACGTATATAATATAATGATTCTTTAAATCTTTGCGGTCAAAATGTTTCTTTTCAGAAACTAGACATTATTTAACAAATGCTTTTATTGGTACTGGACGTATATAACAGAATAACTATTTAAATATTTGCTGTCAAATTATTCGTTTTAGGCACAAAGGAGATCATATAAATTTATTCATTCTTTTTTTAAATATATTTATTCCTTCATTGACATTTGCAACATAAATTTGCTGATAAAATTGCACTTTTAACATATAATGTTGCAAATATGATATACAAAAACAAATCTTCTATATAAAGCTCGGGCGGCTATTTTGCAGACACTCGTCCGCGAAGGGGTAAATTTTAATTTCAAAAAACATATTTTAAGTAACATATTATTATCATGATGTACTAGCTGACCCGCCCGGCGTTGCCCGGGTCCGTTATAATAATGTTAAACGAACTTGAAATTTTTATGATTTTATCTTTAACTCAAAATATGTGTTAATACAATGTTAAGAATTTGACCCTTTTGCTGCATCGTCACTCCACCGCTTTTATAGAAAATGATTACTTTAGCCTATTTTGGAGCATTGTCATAGGTCAAAAGAGATATATTCTATAAAAGCGGGGGAGTGATGATACAGCAAAAGGGTCAAATTTTTTACAGTGTACATTATATTAAATACGTGCCCCCTGACTGTGTCAAAAATTGGTTTTTAAAAAAAACTAATATTTAGCTGCAAAAATACTTGAAATGACTGCAATGGGAAACGCAGGAGGGAATATGTGTCCAACGATTTCGTGTTGATATTTATCCTTAAAATTTCTGTTAAGTGACTTGACTAAATACTTTTTTCACATAGATATCCCAAGTGAAATATTTTGAATTTCAAACTAATTATATATCACTCTTAAATCTGACTATACCGTGAATGAAATCGATTCTCGATGATTCGCTAAAAGGTTAGTATATAATATTATAAATTCAGAGCCATTTTACAAAAATAGGTGTATATTTTTTATCAAACATGCGTAATGTTCATTCTATGAACAAAATCCTAACCGTAACCTAATTGTATCGGAATCATAACTTGTCTGTAACTTAGCTGTATCTTAACAGTAACCTAACTGCAAGTTAAATATACCATAAATGTAACTTGGCCGTCACCTAATCATAACCTACCCATAATCTAACCACAACCTAACCGCAACTTAACCTTAACCTAACTGTAACTTAACCATGACCTAACTGTAACCTAACCGGAAAATAAAATAACAAAAGGGTCACCGGAACGTAATTGCAACCTAACTGTTATCTAACCGTAACCAAGTTCTAATTTAACATTAACTATAAACGAAATATTTTAACCATCTCGCGCTAAGTACTTAGTTTCACTTTCCACCGCTACGGAGCGCATTATGTTTTGTAGAACATCCGAATTTTACGTTCGGATTGGATTCATGTTCATGGAAATTATTTTGTCTTCTTCGGATACGTTTATGATTGTTTGGAATATTTGTGTTCAGTTTAGATTCGCTTCAATTCAGATTTCGTGGGGTTTTTTTTTCCCTTCAAATGGGATTTTTAAGTTCGGGTCGGGATGTACTTATATGGAAATTATTTTACCTAGTTCCAATGAGGCTATACTTCACTGAAATATTTTTGTTAGGTTCAGATTAAGTTTGGTTCAAATTTCGGGATTTTTTTTTTCTTTTTTTTACAAATTTTTTGGTTTGGAATGGGGATTATGTCCATGGAAATTATATTGTCTTGTTCGTATCTGGTTATAGTTATTTGGAATATTTTCGTCGGATTCAGATTTGGTTCGATTCAGATTTCAGGTATTTTTTTAAATTGATTTTTAAGGTTCTGGTTGGATTCATGTCCAGGGAAATTATTTTGTCTTGCTCGGATCCGGTTTTGGGTCTTTGTAATATTTTTTCGGGTTCAGATGTCGTTCAATTCAGATTTGGGCTTTTTAATGGAATTTTTAGGTTCAGTTTGGGTTGCGCATCAACGGAAATTATTCTGCATTGTTCGAATAAGGATATGCTTCTCTGGAATATTTTTGTCAGATTCAGATTTAGTTCATTTTTTAGGTTCGGATTGGGTTCATGTTCATGGAAATTTTTTTGTCTTGTTCAGGTCCGGGTATGGTTCTGTGGAATATTTTTGTCGATTCAAATTTCAGGTATTTTTTTCAAATGGAATTTTAGGTTCCGATCGGTTTCATGTCCACGAAAATTATTTTCTCTTATTCGAATCCGGTTATGGTTCTTTCGAATATTTTGATCGGATTCAGATGTAGTTTGCATAAAACTTCTGGCCTTTTTTTCAAATGGAATTTTTTAGGTTCGAGTCAGGTTTATGTTCATGGAAGTTTTTTTGTCTTGCTCTTATCGGGTTATAGTTCTTTGGAATATTTTTATCGATTTCAGGTTTCGTTCTGGTCATTTTTTGGGTTTTTTCAGAGAAAAATTTTAGGTTCGGGTCGGGTTGCATATACACGAACATTATTTTTCTTTGATCGGATTGGGGTATGCTTCATTTGAATATTTTTGTGGGAATCAGATTTGATTCGGGTCAAATATCAAATCCATAGTTTTTTTTTTCAAATGGAATTTTTAGGTTCGGGTCGCGTTTATGCTCATGAAATTTTTGTCTTGCTTGGATCGGAGTATAGTCTGTTTTTTTCTGGTTGGGATCGGGTTATGTGTTAATACGCCTAAACATTATGTTTTTCTACTATTCTTCTAGTGACTATTTTTTATATATAATTTATTTTGCTATTTGATAATTTATTACTGTGTATGAATCGTCTGCCTATTCGAACAATTGTACGTCAAAGAGCCATTTCATTTTTGTTTTAAAAACAAATTAAAGTCTTGATAAAATTTTAACTTAAATAAATGCATTCAAATTTAATCAATGATTTAAAAAAACTGCTAAAAAAGCCTCATATATACAGTGGTGGCCAAAAGTGTGGACATTTTTTGAAAGTTTCATGTTTTTCAACTTCGTGTGCTGGTAGAATATATTAATTTTGACTTAAATACAAATGTTTATATATCAAATTGAAGGCAATTTAATGTAGAATTTAATAACAAAAACAGTATTACAATATCTGTATTACAAAAAAAGTTATGCAACTAATAGTAAGATCTATCTTAGATTTGCATTTTTTTAAAGTGATACTTACACAATCAATACTTCGTAGGATAACCCTTATTTTTTAAGACAGCTTCACAACGTCTTTTCATCGAGTAAACGAGTGTTTGCAATTCATGTTTCGTAATCACATGGTGCCAAGAATCAATTATAGATTCAATAAGTTGTCTTTTATTGGATGGACGTTTTTCTCGTACAAGAATTTTCAAACGTCGCCACAAATTTTCAATTGGATTGAGATCAGGGCTGTTTCCTGGCCATGGTAATATATCTATGCCTTTATTTTGAAACCATGCTTTGCATACTTTTGCTGTGTGGCATGGAGCTGAATCCTGCTGAAAAATAAATGGTGCTTTGTTGGGGAAGAGATCCCTGATGGAAGGTATCAATTTTGGTTCCAGGACAGTTTCTATGTATTTTTTGCCATTCAGGATGCCATCAATCACTTGAATTCGGCCTACACCATCTGCAGACATACATGCCCAAATCATGACACTTGTCGGGTTTTTTGTAGTTGCTTCAATGCAATCAGGATGAAGTGCTTCACCTACTCTACGTCTCACGTATTTTCTACCATCACTACCAAAGAGCGATATTTTAGTCTCATCGCTCCAGATTACTTGCCTCCATTGATTTTCTGACCATTTAATGTATTTTTTTGCCCACTTAACTCGTTTTTCGCGTTGCTTTTGATTTAAATATGGTTTTTTCCTTGGAATTCTAGCTTGAAGTCCAAATCCTGATAATCTTCTTCTTATCGTTCTTGAACTTACTGCAATACCTGCTGCATTCATTTCACATCTAATGGCGTCTGATGATTTTTTTCTATCTTGAAGGCATAGCCGTTTAATTTTTCTATCGGCAGTAGCATTTGTGCATTTTTTTCTGCCTGATTTGGCCTTATTTTCCACTGATTTCGTTTTTTCATAACGTAAACAGAACTTTCGTACACCAGAACAAGTCACTGAACCGCCAACTTGTCTTGCAATTTCAGCATAAGAGAGGCCATTTTCTCTCAATATGACAATTCGGCTTCTTTTTGTAAGTGTCCAGTCAGTTCTTCTTGTTGGTGACATTGTTTAAAATTAGTTTAATTAAAAAAAAGCACTTAAACTATTCAAAAACAGCAATACTCTATTTAATTGCACTAGTATGCGTCATTCCATAAAATATTTCCACGATAATAACTCCTTTACTATCCAAATAACCTAAACTATAGTTACAGACATTTGATTGGTCCTCAGAACAGTGTTTGTGATTGGTCAGTACGCTTTTATTAGAAAAACCGTCATTATTCAAAACGATTTGTGTTTGTTTGTTCTACTTAAATGAGCATAACTTTTTTTGTAATACAGATATTGTAATACTGTTTTTGTTATTACATTCTACATTAAATTGCCTTCAATTTGATATATAAACATTTGTATTTAAGTCAAAATTAATATATTCTACCAGCACACAAAGTTGAAAAACATGAAACTTTCAAAAAATGTCCACACTTTTGGCCACCACTGTACATATACATATATTAACTGCAACATAGCCACCACAAATACATTCTAATGTACGAAGTACCAACGATCTGACGTAATAGCTATGTTCAAAAATCCTAAGTTAAACTGACATTTTGCCAGTCTATGAATTTTAAAGGTCTTTGGGAAAAAAACAGTCACTTTTGAAATGTCAAAATCTCAAATTGGTTTCTTTTATAGGGTAAAAAGAAATTAATAGAGTGGAGGTATTATCTCTGGAGATGATGCTTAAGATGTAACCCTACATTAAGTCCAATTAAGTACCAACAAAAGCACGTGCTTTGACACGCCTATCAATTGGCGAAATTTTAAAATGAAGGGCCAAAATCACAGTCAAGTGAAATCCAGCCATCCCATTGGTCGTGTGGTAAGGGTGAAAATCACGAACTTGTTTCTCCATTTGAAAAAGGTAAGGGGGAAAGTATTTTTTAAACGATTGTTACCGTCTGTTCTTATTTAAGATAAACCATCGAAATTAACTCAATTAAGATATTTTGATGCCATTTTATAAAATGAGAGTGAAAAATTTAGATTATAAATGAAAAGAGATAAGATTTACTTCAAAACTGTCGCTACGTTTTTTTCTCGGAAAAAGGAGTATGACAACATTTACCCAACTGCTAAGAGATTGTTCCCTGAGAAGGACGCGGCTCAATGACCAATGAGGTGTTTGGATTTCACCGGACTGTGATTTTGGCCCTCCATTTTAAAATTTCGATATCAATTGAAACACGTTTAAACCTGTATTTTTTTTCTCTCGTTTTTTAAAAAAGAACTAATTTATCGCTTCACCGGTAAAAATTTATTAATTATTTTATCATATGTGTTTTAAATATCAATATAGAAAATTATTTTAACGTTTTGCTTGAAAATATAACATTATTTTGTTAGTACATTAAAATCGTCTGCAGTCAGAAATTTATATTTTAGATTAATATTTATTACTTAAGTTTTCATACATGATTTTAAAAGAATGTTTTCATCATTATATTTTAAATATTTATTTACATGCAATTATTAAGTCATAAACATTTTTCATCTATGTTATAAAGTATTGAAAATTACATTAATGAAGGAAACTTTTAGTTATACAATTTTTAATTCGTATCAAATGTTTTCAATATCTTATTTAATTTTAATTTGATATTTAATTATTGCTAATTTTCCAATTTCCTTCATTTTAAAAGGGAATATTTATTCTAATAAATAATAATAGAACGAAGACCATTTTAAAAATTTGCTATTTCCTCTTGAAATATGCTTCAACTGTAATTCATTTCTTTCAATTCGACTTATAATAGAAAATCTCTTCCACGTCCTTTTGTTTGCCACATTAAATTTGAGCGATAAATGGTTTCATATCGCAAACCTTTTTTGAGCTTACTTCACCTCCACTTTTCTTATTCCTCCATGTGTTTCTTTAATTCTGTCTCAGCTTTCTTATTACTTCTGCGAAAATTTTTACACAACCAACCAACCACAAACAAACGAAAGAGAAAAAAATTGGGAAAAGATGATTTTTTATGAGAGTGACCTCTTGATTTTAATTAATTACTCAGTTAATAATTGGAATTTTGAAATTCTGAAGCTCAGGTGCATCAGGAGAGATATTGGGCTACTCTCAAAAAAATTTTGAGCTTTGTACGTGCTGTAGATTTTGCTAGCCATCGCAGACACACACACAGACAGACAGAGCGTTTTGTTCTTTTATTAGTATAGATAACCTGTATGTCTGCGTGTCTTTAGGGAAACGAACATTATTGCGAGAGTTAAAAGAGATATAGGCAAAATTCTATTATTAGTAGAAACAGAATAATCCAGGATACTAATGGTGCCGAGACCATGTAAAATTTGTTTTGAATGTGAAGTTCTCCAAGTGACCTTTAAATTATATCTATGGAGGTGGTCTTGCCAGGTATTATTTAATCGAGGTTCTAAATTACGAGATCAACTTGAATAGCAATGAGCAGGGGGGGGGGGCGAACAACTATATATAGATGTTAAGAAACCGGCATAAAAAACTTCACAACTGAAAGATAGGTATTGCCGATATATTGAAGCTTTAGGTATTCTTAATTAATACTGCCACTATGCGGTTATTAGGCAGTCAACCGCGCAAATACCAACAATCAAAGTTCTGGGCAACCTGGCACGTAATGTCCTATCATTGGTTAAATAGATAGATAGTAAAAACAAGAGTAAAATAATCTGTTTTACAACCCTATTTAAAGCCCGTCTAAATTATTGAAGTATAAAAATCCTCTTTCTAGAATACTTTTTTGCTAGTTACCGTGTATCTAGATTTTTCAATACAGACACAATCAATTTTTCGTATACCGCCATTAAAAGGAATACACAAAATTTTGAACACAGAATTCAGATAGAGCAGAGCATTATTTTCTAAAAAATAAAGTTACTAATTTCCTCCAGGGGGATACCTTCTTTAAGTATTAACGGACATCGCAATCCCGAGTGCCAGAGCGATTTTTTTCTTTTCCTTTTCCCCTCATTCCTTTTGTCTATTCTTTCCCCTTTGTTTCACTCTCATTGTGGTTTCCTCTTTGTAGGTAAAGGTAAATCTGTAAAAGACGATATTTTCCTGTCTATATCAACTTTCAGACAATCATAAACCACTCACAATATTTTCGTTCGTGGCAACATACTTTTCCGTAACTGGAAAGGAGATCCTGGCAATTTAAGGAAACCAACAAACTGCTTTAAACTCTGCTTCAGGTAGAAGCGGAGGCTAATTTTAGATCCTTGTGCATCAATCTGCAGGTCAGCTTACTTGTCATTAGCTGCACTGAAAAAAAAATCCGTTAAATTTACGGCAGAAACTACTGTGAAAAATTTTTGCCGTAAAAATTGCAGTAAAATTAAATGCATATTTATTACATTTTTGCCTTAAATTTAACGGATTTTTTTACAGTGTGAGGATTAAGAGAGCGAGCAGTTACTTGTCATCTTTTTAAGATTTGAAATTGATACAGGGTTCTCTTGATTGATTCCTGCTTAGTACGGTTACACGATTGTGAATCTCCTTGTCGGATTCGATAGTAGATTGTGCGAACGGGGACTGAATTGTCTTTCTTCTAACATTAATGGATATATTTTCTTTCTACTTTTGACGCTTGTAAAGAGCAACAAAATGCACAGAGCAATTCATTCATTCGTTTATTTATTAAATATATTGTTAGCCCTTCAAGCCGATTTAAAAGAACTTCACTATTTCTTATTTGTAAAACTTTCCAGCCAGTTTTAGAAAATAGTTATTAGCTAAAAAAAAAGTTGTTCGGAGGTATACTGGTTCATTTTTCATCAGTAACACACACGCAATATCTATGAAACTGCAAAACAATTCGGTATAGAGACTGGTATGAATCTATGTTAACCTCTATATCGGCCCATTTTCCACCGAAATCCGATTGACTACTTTGTTTTTAAATAAAGTGTTTTGAATTTTGAAAGTGTTTTGATTTTAAATAAAATTTTATTTGATGATTTGTCGCAAAAAATTTAGGTTTAGAACGGTGGTACTTAAAAACCGCCAAATCTGTAGCTGCGGTGGCGTTAATACGTTAATACCGAATGCTGGGGTAGTTAGTTTTTTACTCTTGTCATTATTGACAGCTGGCACTGCGTTTGTCACATTCTCTTCAGTGTAATTGCCACAAAGTCGGATATCTCGTGTTTTTTCGTACGTTCTCATGTTAACTTACTGCTTAACACTTTAATGCGTGATTTTCCTATAAAAAGGACATCTAATTTTAATATTACCGACGCCAAGAATATTTCATTAAAATTTTATTTTTATAACATATCTGAACGATACGATACGAAGGATTTTTTTCCGAGGAGCCTAAGACTTATGCCCCACATATCCGGTAACAGAACAGTTGGATATCTGACTAAGCAACATTTCTCTGGCACCAATGTAAATAAATTCTTGAAAGGGAATAAATAAAAATAAAAATAAAGTAAAGAAAAATAAAATAGAAATAAAATAAATTTAAAAAAAATTAAATTTAAAATTTAAAGTAAAATCAGTAAAATTTGTAGAAATATTAATTTTACACTAACGGGACGCATTTTCAGAAAGAATCACGTTTTAAGGGCCTTATCGCCAGAACAACGATTGGCGCGGAGATGAAGTCAATGCTACGCACCCTTTCTTGTTTGTGACGTCAAACGCCTAGCGAATAGAAACCCTTTCTTCTGCAAAGAGATCGCGCTTATTGTTCATTTGTTTTTCCGTAAATGTTATCAAGCAAATACTATAATATGAGGAAATGTTATGCACCGTTGTTTACGATTAAAACATAGTTTAAAACAAAGAGCTTCTTCCGATTCAAATGCTTTAAATTTCACAGAACATCTAAACATAGTTTTTTTTTCTCAATTCAAAAATATTATTTCCTTAACTCGCTATGTTGGAAGAAATTGAGAAGTTGATTAAAAACAGTAGTAAAGATTCTCCTGTAATAAATATAATTCTATTAATCATATGTTTTATGACACATTTGAACTTAGTTTATTTTGTACTTGGTGATGCAGCTATCTGAATGTTCTCGCTTTCGCCAACTCGCCAAGGCTGGTGCTCAAAACGTGATTCTTTCTGAAAATGCCAACGGGACAGCTAGCGCATCAGCACATAGCCAGTTCCGCGCCGTACTGGCATATGTTATCGGACACCTGGTCCACACTACCATAATAAATGAGTTTTTATTTTCTAAAAAATTCGTTTATTATTTTTGGTGTAAATTGATTATTTCAAACAGATTTACTCCGCGTCAGAAAGGGTTGAGACAGATAACGAAGAGATAATTAACCGCATGAATAAAACAAACAGATAATTATGCTTAAAATAGCAATAAATATGTCCGTCTAAAAGGTGAAAAAATTATCCCGGATTGTCAAATCTTACGATAAATTTTTAAATGCAATCATTTTCGAAGTTTAAAGTAGGAATTTATTTTGTCATATAAAATGTCAATATTTTTTAGGATACTTTGTAGTTCGTTAAATAAAATTTTAAATCCAAACACTTATTTAAAAATTCCATTTATTCGAATAATTTATTGAACTGCAAATATGCATCGTACATTTCCTGGCACAGTTGTTTTTATTCATTTACTATAATATGACTTTAATATATTAGTTTTTATTAAATATATATATATACCATTATCCCATCGTGAAGTTATTGTAGCATTATCTCATTTAATTTTCTTGATAAAATTACGTAGTTAAAATAAATCGTCATATCTATTTTTATCCTTATAATAGAAATATATTTTGCTTGAATTAATTTCCTGATTTTCTGTCAGATCTTATTTAAATCACAGTCAAAAGTAGGATTTCAAATCTAGATGAATATTTTCACTGTCACAACACGAGACAAAAATAAAAATTTCATATGAACTAGCCACCCTTGGCGACCAGTTTGGTCTCGCTTGAATGCTTACTAAGCATTAAGTCATATTGCTTTTATTCATAATTTATATAAATTGCTCAATTTTTTGCCAAATTAGAAGATTCTGCTTGAGAAATAGACAAAAATATCATATACGCACCACATTTTCACGATTGCAACAAAATGGCAATTATATGTGCCTCACAACCGAGCTACTATTATATATTTATTAATAAACTGTTTCTTTTTACTTTTATTTTCTTCTTTAAAATGATATAGATTGTTTTATTCTATAATTATTAACTGAACTTTTTCAATTTATAATTATTTCCTTTTTAAAATAATAGAAATTAGTTAAAAAATATGTATGCAACTGGTATTTGAAAACGAAGTTTTCACCAAATTAGCGTCAGTAAAATAACACGCCAATATGGTGCATATATGGCATCTGTGCTGATAAATCAAGAGCTCAGTATTTTTATGCTAGACTGGCGCAGATAATAAATCACCAAATATTGCACAAGTTCGTATTTTAATCATTTAAAATATAATAACATAATCATTTCTCTCATTTCATTTATAATGCATAGCTTTAATTTGAAACTGAAAAGTTTAAAATTAATGACTTTAAGTTATTTTTTTAAGTAAAAAGAAAATTAAAAAAAAGGATATTTTGAAGCTCCATATTTGCAGCGAAAAAATAAAACATTACTAAATCCAATTTACCACAGCTTAAATCTTACCAAAGGAAATTCGCACATTAACCGATAAAATGCGTTTCAGTTGGAAGTTTCCATTAAACAATTAACAATTAATCGTGATATCTGTGCCACATTCGATAGCGTAATATATATATGTATATATATATATATATATATAGAGAGAGAGAGAGAGATGTTTGTTAAAACGTACAAATTTTATTTAAAAATTTAAATTTATTTCATTTAGGGATTTCTAAATGCAATTTTTCCTATATTTCATGCAAAAATCAATTCTAATATTAAAAATATTTAAAAAAAATGTATGACGCTTTCTGTTCCCTTTATTAAAATTTTAAATCAAAACACTTATTTACAAATTCTATTAAATCAAACTATTTATTGGACTAAAAACTTGCATCTAACGTTTCAATTCACATTAGTTTTAGATAGAAACGAGTTTAATATATTCATTAATAATATAAAAAAAAACATGTGAAAGATGTAAGATTTTATAAAAAAAAGATTTTATAAAACTTAGAGTTTTTATAAAAAAATAAATGAATTTCATTTAAAGTTTATTAAATACATTTTATGATAATAATGTAAAACTATATTCTATTATATAAAAAAATCTATATTTTAAAATGCATTGTAGTATTTTTATTAAAATTTTAAATTCTTATACTTATTTAGAAAATGTATTAGGTCAAAGTATTTATTGGAATAAATATTTGCATTTATAATTTCATGGCACAGACTTTTGTCTTCATTACAAGAATATGACTGTAATATATTAATTTTTTTATGTAAAAAGAAATGCATTACTATCATCTTGAATCGGATAAAACATATGCTTAATTACCCAGATAAAATTACGTGGTTAAATTAAGTCGTCATATCTTATTTAATCTTTATAATTGAATAAAAATTTGCTTGAATTAACTTCTTATGTTTTATTAACTCGTCTCTGTTGCATACTTAAAGTGTAAAATTTATTAAAATTAATATTTTGAGGATGTAACAGATGAATAGAATTATAAATCTGTCTGTGGAATTGTGTATAATAACATAACAATAACAAAAAATTTCAATTCTTTTCTTATAAAATATTCAGAAAAAATAATTTGCAATATATGTATTTAAATATAGCCTTTTTAGGTGCGTTCGTAATTATATAATACGTAGCACCTATAGTGGTCGTTCAGTCCGTCCGTCTGTCCGTCCGTCTGTCCGTCCGCATATAACAACGCAAAAACTACCCAACCGAATCGTTTGAAATTTAAAATACGTATTTATTACATAATTTTGTCGAGTCATTTCAAATTTTATGAAAATCGGATGCATAGATCAATTACAGGGGCAATCAAAAGTATTCCATTACATTACGGTTAATGGGGAAAAAGTTTCAAATGCATTTTAATCATTTGAAATTTAAAATACGCAATTATTACATAATTCTGTCGAGTTATTTCAAATTTTTTGATAATCGTGTGCATAGATCAATTACAGGGGCAATCAAAAGTATTCAATTACATTATGGTCAATGGGGAAAAAGTTTCAAATATATTCTATACGTTTGAAATTTAAAATACATAATTATTACATAATTTTGTAGAGTTATTTCAAATTTTATGAAAATCCGATGCATAGATCAATTATAGGGACAATCAAAAGTATTCCGTTACATTACGGTCAATAGGAAAAAAATGTTTCAAATGCATTTTAATCGTGTTACACTCATGCGAACTTAATAAAATTTATATGCAACTATAAAGTACATATTATAATATACGTCTTACATAATTTGTGGTGCAAAGAACATTTGTTA
This sequence comes from Maratus speculifer, assembly GCA_964019185.1. Lineage (NCBI taxonomy): Eukaryota > Metazoa > Arthropoda > Arachnida > Araneae > Salticidae > Maratus > Maratus speculifer. Next base: position 152,550,771 of record OZ025302.1, read on the forward strand.
TTGATTTACAAGGCCACACAAAAGTATTCCATTACATAATGGTATAGGGAGAACATTGTTTGATGAGCGTTTTAATTGTAATTCATTATTTACAATTTTATGAGATTGATACATGAAAGTAATATTTTTAAAACTTCGTTATCGTACGAACGCACCTAATTTGCTACGCTTCACGTGCAATTTCCAACTTGTATGAAACTTAATATCATCCTGTTATCTTGTGTGGGATAACTGTTTAATTAACCAGATAAAATTCTGTGGTTAAATTAAGTCGTCATATCTTATTTTATCTTTATAACGGAATTAAAATTTTGCTTGAATTATCTTCTTACGTTCTGTCAGCTTGTATCTGTTACATGGTTAAGGCGTGAAATTTATTAAAATTAATACATGTATCTTGAAAATGCATATAACAAATGAATAGAATTATGTATCTGCCTGTGAGATTGTGCATGATAACAAGCGCATAAGAAAGAAAAAAACATAGATACATGAATATTCATACTTCTACTCAGCGTAATACCAACTCAGTGAAAAATGTCCAAGCCGGGAATCGAACCCGGAACCCTTGGAATAACGCTCCAAGTGCTCTACCATTTAAGCTACGAGGACGATACCCAGCTCAGCATTTTTCACTTCATATGTTGGCTAAGCTGCAAATCGCAGCACTAGATCCGTCTTCACGAGCACACAAGCTGCGGCCTAACATGAGACACTATAGACCCAGCATCGGTTGGTTGGTTGATTTTTGACGTCCGATTATCTACTCTAGGGATATAGGACCAGGGGGGAGTGCCCTTCGTGGGGGTCTTTCTAAGGGAACCTAACCCGTATTTATGCAAGGTTCGAAGAAAACCACGAACGGTTAGGCCGACAGCCGCGATTGGGTTCGAACCCAGCACCTGCCGTCTACCAGTTGAGAGGTCCGAACCTCTCGGCCACTGGTGGGGCGACCCAGCATCGGTAAATCACATTTATTTATCATATTAATCAATTTCTCGATTAATTTCAGCAATGAAATTACGCCCTGATATTTTTAGATACGTGAATATTCATACTTCTACTAAGCGTAAGACCAACTAAGTGAAAAATGTCCGAGCCGGGAACTGAACCCGGAACCCTTGGAATAGCGCTCCAAGTGCTCTACCATTTAAGCTACGAGGACGATGCCCAGCTCAGCATTTTTCACTTCATATGTTAGTTGAGCTGCAAATCGCTGCACTAGATCCGTCTTCACGAGCACACAAGCTGCGGCGTAATATGAGACACTATAGACCCAGCATCGGTAAATCACGTTTATTTATCATATTAATCAATTTCTCGATTAATTTCAGCAATGAAATTACGCCTGAAATTTTAGATACATGAATATTCATACTTCTACTAAGCGTAATACCAGCAGCGTATTACGCCGCAGCTTGTGTGCTCGTGAAGACGGATCTAGTGCTGCGATTTGCAGCTTAGCCAACATATGAAGTGAAAAATGCTGAGCTGGGTATCGTCCTCGTAGCTTAAATGGTAGAGCACTTGGAGCGCTATTCCAAGGGTTCCGGGTTCGATTCCCGGCTTGGACATTTTTCACTGAGTTGGTATTACGCTTAGTAGAAGTATGAATATTCATGTATCTAAAATTTCAGGCATAATTTCATTGCTGAAATAAATCGAGAAATTGATTAATATGATAAATAAATGTGATTTACCGATGCTGGGTCTATAGTGTCTCATGTTAGGCCGCAGCTTGTGTGCTCGTGAAGACGGATCTAGTGCTGCGATTTGCAGCTTAGCCAACATATGAAGTCAAAAATGCTGGGCTGGGTATCGTCCTCGTAGCTTAAATGGTAGAGCACTTGGAGCGCTATTCCAAGGGTTCCGGGTTCGATTCCCGGCTTGGACATTTTTCACTGAGTTGGTATTACGCTTAGTAGAAGTGTGAATATTCATGTATCTAAAATTTCAGGCGTAATTTCATTGCTGAAATTAATCGAGAAATTGATTAATATGATAAATAAATGAAAAAAGCATATTTTCATAATTTAAAATATTAAAAAAAAACTAATATGTGTATATATATATATATATATATATATACAGGGTGTCCCTAAATTCATGGTAGATACGCTAGGGGGTGATAGAACACATCAAGACGAGTAATAATAAATAGGAATCCAAGGGTCCCAAACGCTTTCAAAAGGAGATAGCCGCCGTTAAAGTTTGGGGTCCAAAATTTCAAATACACATAAAAAACGGAAAAATTGGTCGATTGATTTGCGGTTTTCCCTAAAACTATTCTTTATGTTAGTATTTTCGTGAAAATAAATTATAAAGATAAATTTCGAAAAATGCCGATAGAGGGCGCTTTAGACTTTGAAGTAACGAAAAATTATTTTTTGCCGTGATTTTTTGCATTTCATTAAAAGGTTTCGTAAACTTAGACTTAAACTTAAATTTTGAGCTCAAAATCTGAAGAGTTGGTAGTGGTTAAATAGCACAAACTTAACTGAGTTCAGAAGGTTTAAATTTCAAATGATTATAAAAAACGGAAAAATTGGTCGATTAATTTGCGGTTTAAAATAAAACTATTCTTTAACCCTTTAACGCTCAGTGTTGGCGGGTCGGCAACACCTAAAGTTCCCCTTGTTTAGAGACACAAAAACTCCGTGAATATTTCAAAAACTACTCTAATGGCTACTTTAAATCTTTCTTATGAGCTCTAGATGGCAGCACCACAGAGATCAAACTCTACTGCTTTTAATTAATAGGTAAAATATTTTACTGTAATACGAGCTTCACAGCAATGCTCTTCTCACTGCGCTTATCAATGCTTTACTTATGGGAGGTTACCACTTCGGCAACAGCTGTGTAATTAAAATGGTTAGTGCAATCTTTACAAAACAATACCTATGTACTCCTCTAGGCCTAAGTATATTGCCTAATTTTTTTTCTTTAACTTTCAACTTTAAAGAGTAGAGCGCCGGAAAGTGTTAAGTCAGTATCTTCTTGAAAATAAATTTTAAAGATAAATTAAAAAAAAATCCGTTAGAGTACATCTTAAACTTCAGAGTAACCAACAACTAATTTTAATAGTTATTTTTTGTATCTAATTAAATGATTTCCAAAATTTATTACATTTTTTCGAAATCTTAGATTTAAACTTAAATTTTGAACTCAAATTCTGAATCGTTGAGAGGGGTTAAGAAGCGCAAACTGAAGTGTGTTCAGGAGTTGAAATTTAACCCCCCTGCCCCACGAACACAGTTCACTTTTGCGCTAATTAAACACTCGCAACGATTCAGAATTTGATCTCAAAATTTAAATCCAAGCATTTGAGAGCATTTAATGAGATTTTAAAAAATGGTTTAAAATAGTTGTACGCTACTCCAATGTCTAAGGCTCCCTCTATCGGCATTTTGTGAAATTTATCTTTAAAATTTATTTCCAAGAAAACATTGATTTAAAGATTAGTTTTAGCAAAAACCGCAAACGAATCAAAAATTTTTCCGTTTATTAAAATCGTTTGAAATTTAAACCCTCTGAACACAGTTCAGTTTGTGCAACATAACCACACCCAACTATTCAGATTTTGAGCTCAAAATTTAGGTTTAAATCTAAGCATACGAAACCATTTAATGGGGTGCAAAAAATAACGGCAAAAAATAGTTGTTCGTTAATCCAAAGTCTAAAGCGCTCTCTATCGGCATTTTTTGAAATTTATCTTTATAATATATTTTCAATAAAATACCGACATAAAGATTAGTTTTAGTGAAAACCGCAAATCGATCGACCGATTTTTCCGTTTTTTAAAATCATTGGAAATTTAAACCCCCTGAACACAGTTCAGTGTGTGCAACTTAACCACACCCAACTATTCAGATTTTGAGCTGAAAATTTAAGTTTAAATCTAAGCCTATGAAACCATTTAATGAGATTCAGAAAATTACTGCAAAAAATAGTTGTTCGTCAATCCAAAGTTTAAAGCGCCCTCTACCGGCATTTTTCGAAATTTATCTTTATAATTTATTTTCAAGAAAATACCGTCATAAAGAATAGTTTTAGTGAAAACGCAAATCAATCGACCATTTTTTCCGTTTTTTATGTTTATTTGAAATTTTGGGTCCCAAACTTTAATGGCGGATATCTCCTTAGGAAAACGTTTAGGACCTTTGGCTTCCTATTTACTGTTACTCATCTTGATGTGTTCTATCACCCCCTATCGTATGTACCATGAGCCTATTGACACCCTGTATATATATATATATATATATATTAAAATAGGTTTTTATTAAACTTAATTTTGTGCTAATATCTTGTGTGCGATAATTTCTTATTTAACTAGATATAATTACTTGTTTAAGTTAAGTTGGCATACCTTCTTTTATCTTTATAATGGTGTTAATGTTCAGCTTGATTTAACTTCTTTAATGTTTTTGCCAGCCCGTATTATGTGCCAGCCCGTCTTTTGTGTTATGACGTGTGGTATATTAAAATTGATATCTTGAAGATATAACAGATGGATACAATTTTAAATCTGCCTTTGGATAATGTATATCAAATAAATAAGAAAATATGTTTTCGTAATTTTTCATATGAGATATTGAGAAAAACTAATATATATCTTTTTAAATATAGTCTTTTATAAAATTTAAAAATTCACAGGACTTTTAAACTTAAAAATATGTTAAACAGCAATCAAACTAATCATTTTCAGTAATTCACCAAGCTGAAATTTCAGAATTAGATAAAACTAAATTCGCATATTAAAATACAATCAGTCTGCGAAGTTAAATCTTGATGGAAAACATCTAAAATCATGGTTTTAGTGGTCAACTTATAGTTTTACCTTTGTGTACCCAAATATGTGAAAACTTGGAGGACTAGAAGCAGAAATCATAACGTTAACCCTACGATTCAACCGGTGAAATAGAGTTTTCAGATATTTTCTAACAAGATATGACTTGCAGACTGATTTCATTTTAACATGCGTATAAATTTTTAACAAATTCTGGAAATTCCCCAGTGAACCCGATCAGATGATTGTGACGCCGACTGCCAGTCAATATAGTACAATGAGATAAACTTAAATTATTATACAAAGTAACATAGAATATGTGTGTGCATTTATTATATTTTCATGTATTATATTATATCAGTTTATATATATACCCAAATATGTGTTATAATTTTGTTATTTTAATATTAGTTTACATTCATATATAATTATTAAGTTGACCTTAATGTTCCTTCCGTTCAAAAAATATACCATGGAAATTTCGATAAAAGCAGTATTTTGGTATAGAACGCTTGTACCAATCTGTTTTACAAACCTTCATCTACTTTCCCGGTAGTCTAATAACACATTTTTTCCAAAACTTTTTTTTTATTTGGGCAAAACACTAAACCGGAGTAATTTTTTTGTGTCTTTCAAAAAGTACAATTTTTTGCCCCAATAGTGGCCGAGAGGTTCTGCCTGCGAAACTGCAGGTGGTGGGTTCCAGACCAATCGCGGCCGTCGGCCTGACCGTTCGCATTTTTCCGTGTTTTTAATTTAACTTTGGATTTCCTTGCGTAAATACAGATCAGGTTCCCTTAGAAAGACCCCCTACACCCTCTAGCGCCATATCCTAAGTGTAGATAATTGGTCGTCATAAACAGATATAAACATACGCAAACATTTTTTTTTTTTTTTGGTGAACAAAGTTTTTGAGAGAAAGGAACAAATAACAGTCGGAAGGAGCAATATCTGGAGAGTAAGGAGAGTTAGCCAGACTGTCTCAATCGAATGCAGGGAGTTTGTATCTGACAGTCAAAGTTAGATTTGCACTGCAATTGTCATAATAGAAGATTTTCTTGTGTTCGATTGAGATGTTCTGATCACCCTCCCTACTCTTCAGACATTGCTCTATGCGATTAATAATTACTTTTTCTCTCGAAAAATTTTTCTCACAAAAAAATTAACTGTGAAAAAATCACCTGGAAAAGTATTTTGGAATCAAAGCAAAACTTTTTTTAGAAAGAAGGCATTATAAGACTCCTGCAAATGTAGAAGAAGGTTCGCAGAACAGAATAGTACAGATATTCTTCAATAAAATCTCGCCATTTTCGAAATTTTCTTGGTTTAAACAAACGAAAGAAACTAACCTAATATAAATAAATCATAGTTTTTGTTTGTTTCTGAATTGATGCAGAATAAGTACCTCTACACAATATGTAAATCTAAAGAACGCAAATACAAATTTAAAAATAAAATAAATAAACTTTAGTTATACTGAATTCTCTTATCTTAATTACAATAACTTTTTCAGGGCAAAGATATACCTTGCTAAGTTATTTAATGATTTCTGAAATAAATTAATTTTTTTATTACATACGTGATAAAAGCGAAATTTTTATTAAGCAATGCTAAGTGCAATTTTTGGTTTTAAATTAAAATTTATCGACATAAATATTATTTCACCGCTATCCAAAGCGTTAATACATTTATCTATGATTTATTTGTTTAAAGCCATAAAAACCCAAAATTAAATCTAAGAAAATCAATATATTATCTTTGAAAATAGAAACGCTAATACTTATACGATAAACAATGCCTCATTTCTTATTAATTTTATACAAAAGGAAATTAATTAATTACGATTAATTATGAAGTTTCTTGCTTACGCCTGTATCTCTAAAGATACCTTTAATTTAAGTGATTGCTCAGAACTAATTCAATTTATGATTCATGAATAATTTGAATGTTAAAAAAAAGAAATAATTTTATACAGATTGAATTTTTTTCACTTTTTTCCAAAGTTAATTTCCTTTATCTTATTTATATGATGTTATGCATTTAATTTTGTAAATATTGTACACGAGATTTTAATCTAACTGTTAATTATAGATCTTTAAAAAAATATTGTTTTAATTATATTACAAGTACAGAGGTGTAACTGATACAGTAGATTTGATTATATTCGTGAGTAATAGTGACAGTAAGTTGATCACGCTTAGTAATGTAATCGTAAAAAAGAGGGTGTACGCTCTAAGCAGAGTATACGCTCAAGGTAGAGGGCATACGCTAAAGTTTATATACTATAGCTTTCTTGAGATACAGAGAGTATAATGGTGTTCCTTAAAAATCCAGAAAGTATACGGCGTATACCTGCGTATAACCTCCATGCTTTATGGAAACAAACTGAACATTAATCACATATGCATAAATTTATTTGTTTTTGCGATTTTTCTGAACTGCGAGGCAGCCTTAGTTTTTGCTTATATTTAAAAGGTCCATGAAAGTAGAATAGGTTTAACCCGGGAGAACTCGCTACAGAGAATTTCTCTCACACTACATTCGCTTAGTACCAACTTTTTGAATTTCGTTTAGTACTTTTAATCACAAAAGTAGTAAAATACTTGAAGTGACATTTAAAAATTTTAATAAAAAAGAAAAATGGTTTATAAGAGAGTCTTGAAAAATGTGCAATGGTGAGAGAAAGTCTCAGGCAGCGAGTTCTCCCTATTTAAGCATATATATGTAGAAACTTACTTCTTTAAACACAAAAATAGATGATACTTTCTGAATTAATACATTGAAAATGAACTTATTTAATTTGTTGTTGTATTGACCAAAATATTGGCCCGGTGAGCAGCGAACTTATTTAAAAATTTGTTTAGATGCACTAATATTACTTACGGTTACAGAAAGCGTTTTAAAAATTGCATCAAAATGATAACTAATCGGCCAATTCATGGTCAACTTCCAACTCGCGGTTCAAATACAAGTTGATATACCTTGGGTTGGCATATCCAACCGCTGGTCAATATTTCGAATTCGTCGATTATTAAATCTTGAGTTACTAGGCATGAAGCTTAAGAATAGTTACTGATTGGTCAAAGGAATCACATGTAATCGACTCTGCGAGTTCTTTCATGGCTTAACTCCATTTTTGTCTGTTTCTTTTCAATAACAAAATTAAAGGCAATATTGTAAAATGTATACTTACCATGTTTAAGGATAGAGAGCCAACGAATATAAATGCACAAATAAAGTATGAGAAGGTAGCAAATACCTATTTCGAATCTACCAACGAGATTCTCCATTAGTGTCATAAAGACCCATACATTGCGCTATTTGCTATTTTAATATACTTACCATGTTTAATTTTTAAGTAAAAATTTTGAAATTACGTACCATTTTGATCTGATGGCTTTCGTTTACAAAATAAAAATTTGCATTGTATTAACATTCTTAAAAAACATTTACTTGATTAAAAAAAGGGAAAAATATCGTTAATATATGTTTAATAGACAAATATCTGATCAAACTTGTAGTATTAAGCGTAATAAAAATAGATAATGTGATAGGTTAATTTATTTATTTTTTTTTACTACAAATATTCCACGTAAAGACATTTCATATATATATTTCTGATGCCTGAATTTTTTATTTAATGTTAATTCATGTAACAAATGTGTTTAATTACAAGTTAAATTAAAATATCTTGGATAAAAGAATATGCCGGTAGAAAAAAAAGAACAATAGGTCTTAAAAATGTCATGTGTTGATTATTACACATTTTTTAGAGATCATAATTAATTATTTCTGTGAATTTAAAAAAAAGCGTTTAAGCCGTTTTACCCCAATCTTACACCGAAAAACCATTATGACCTCAATTTTCCTTTTTTGTCTCTGAACGCGCTCATTAATATTATCAAGGTTTTAAAGTAATAGCATGAGTTAATAGTAATAAAGTCCTAATTTTATTTTAATAACATTTTATATAAATTGATTTTGCTTTGATTAAATTGTGGCGGCATTATTAGCTGTTTCAAAATGCGCTTTAATAGGTACGGACGCATTCTATGTACTGCTAGTTAGATTACCTCTGAATTGAAGAGCCGAGGGGATGAACATGTTATGTGATAACGCTAAGATGATTTACTCATACGCACCGTTTTATCGGTAAAAAATGTATAAAATCGTTAATCTTTTAGAATAGTTCCTTTTTGACGTCGTCTTCTCAGAAGAAAGTAGGTAAGGGAATATAGAAATATTTCCTATCGTTCAAAAGTATGCCGGGGGATATTTGAAACTATTGTCCTTCAAAAGCATAGAAAAAGTACTTTTTGACCTCAGGAGAGATACCTGGAAATGGATTGAACTATGAGTGAAAAGCCTCACAAGGTAGGCATGGGAAGAAAAGAGTTACAGCGAACTCTGATTAGACTCGAACAGTTATATAGTGGACTCGATGGAAAAAGTACGTGATGTTTGAAAGTTACGGAAAAATACGGTATGATAGCGATGAAAAGTTTTTAGACTTACTAAGTTGGATGTTAAACTGGAGCTTGGCTCCCATGTATTTATAATGTTGATTTTTTGTACATTTTTTATTAAATGAATAGTACTAATAAAGAACTTGAGAAACAAAAAAAAGAGGGTTGTATTTGAACGTAATCATAAAAACGAACTGGGAAGTGTAGAACTCAGGCCATGATACTATACCTTCAATGGTATTATGCTTGGATTAAGTTACTGTTGTTGAAATTTAATTTTGCAAACCTCGTTTTCGTGACTCTGTAAAGAGGATAAGAACGAGTGCGTTTATTCCATCATTGATGATAAAATATTGAAAATTATTGAAAATTTCAAAAATATTGAAAATTTCAAAGCGTTATTCGATTTTATCCTAACTTCAAATTGTCTATTTGAGCTTATAAACTATCAAATATCGTCATATTTTGCGGCAGACTCACTAAAATCACTTTTAGAGAAAACGATTACTTGACTACGCAATGGATCATTATCATCGGTTTGAAAGGTGATATTCTATATAAGCGATGGATATTATTCTTGACACTCTAACTTGGGTAAATAACATAGTAAAATAGTTGGAACTTTGAGAATTCAACAATGCTTACTCTAATGTAACAAGCTATTTTAATTCGCTAAAATGACATTATGACTTTATTTGAAATCTTTCAATAAATTCAACTTGCGATAGTTTCAACTATCTGATACCTACTCTGGTATATAAGGAAATTCTAAAAGCACGAAACGATGCAAGCACCACATTTACGATGAAATTTATGTTGTAAAATACATGTTTTTGTTTTATTTTAATCGTTTTATAACAATACATTTTTTTGCAATTTTTAATAATTCGCTATTTTTAAGCAGAGTATTTCCCATGATTTATATCGTGGACTAGAAAACAGCGCCAATAAAAAAATTGCGAAATAGTCGTCCACTATTCGAAGCATATCTTTTCAAAAAACATAACATGTTCATCCACTCAGCTCTTTTGTTTTGAAGCTTCTAAATCAATCATATTTGTGAACAGCGTCCAATCAAAACTGTACGTGACATGATCACATTTATAAAGTGACATAGATATGGTGAAACTCGAGGCTAATGAAAAAGACTGACTAAAGCGGTGAATCCCAAGTATCTTTTTTTACAGACCGTTAGAATGACGTAGTGCTCCAGTCATGCACCCGCATGGGTGTATTCGAGCATGACAAGACTCCAGCGGTATGTAAAAAAAGATGTGTGGAATACACACAATAGCCTGTCTATTTCGTTAGCCTCGGGTGAAACTATCGGGTGCAACATCTCTATTATTGATTAAGTTATGAATCAGACATAATTGGATCACACATCGTGTAATGTTGCCTCAAAAAAAAGATTGTAAGCCTATTTATCCATTAGATACTATTATTACTTACCCATCATACATAGCATAGTCTTGAAATCGTTTTGAAAATCGAAGAAAAAAAATTGACGGATTTACACGTTTCAGACACTGGAGTTTACGAAAACCATAATTTTAGAAAAAATGCCGTCTGTCTGTCTGTAAACGCTCTATCTCCTGAACAAATTGAGATACAGACTTGAAATTTGATGTGTACTTAGTATGTGATAATGGAAAGAAGCCTATTTATTATCAGTAACCTCAATTATCCAAAACTGTATTTTTCTGACTCTCGAAATATTCGTTCTGATGAAAGTTACATAAAAATTTTCGAATTTTTTTATTTTAAGGAGTGGATGCAAAACACAATTAAAAAACACAAATTTTAATCAAAGAATGAAGTCGGTAAAATTATTAGTTGCCGAGATATTTGTAATCCTGTTTTCCACAATCTTCGATTTTTCATGATCCTGTATTTCATTTACATTTCAATTTAAATATATATATTAATTGGATATGAGATGTTTAATTCGACGTAGTCAACTGTTAATTAATGTGATTATTTTTTTGGAGTTATAAGGATGTTTCATTTACGCTATTCGATACTACTTGAGTAGTTTGGCATGTTACATAATTTGTCGAAATTGTTTCATGAGCAATTCATTAATAGAATATTCCTATGAGTTAAAAATATTTAAATATACGTTTAAATTTTGTTTTGGAATTGCGATGCATTTTATAAATAGTTTACACAAGTTATATTTTCATGTTTTATATTATGCATATTCATGATGGGTAAGTATTACGGTGGCCCTTAACGAGAAATTTTAATCCTAAATTTTATTTATAAAAAATGTTTCTTTGTTCAAATTTGAGTTTTTTCTATAACTGCATATTTAACTATACAAAACCATATAATTTTAAATATTTATGAACAGATTTTTAAGTTTTATTTAATCCTTAGTCTTTAAAAGTCCTGAAAATGCAAAATTTATTTAATCCTGGCATATATTAATACAAAAAAAAAAAATCTACAGAAAAATATTTGTATGCCTCAGTTGTGTCTTCATGATACTCTTTATTTATCATACCTCTTAAATGCTAAACATATCCGGTGCAACAGATACAAGCTGACAAAAAGCATTACGGTGGTAATTCGGGCAAGAAATTAATTCTATTATGTAGATAAGAGTAGGTCTGATGGCTTAATTAACCCAAGTTATTTTATCTGGGTAATTAAGCCGCTATTCTAAACCCACATAAGAGCGAAGAATAAAAGTTATTATATTTTCGTATAACAAAAAATATTTTATAATAGTAAATAAATATATATATTTAAGTTAGTAAACAAAACGAAGTCAAAAATGACAGGCTGAAAGAGAAAAAAATATTTAAAGTAAATAAAAAATATTTTTTTCCATACTGAATTTAATAAAGCATCATAATGTCAAATGTAGTAAAATGTCACATACACCAAATAATAATAATAAATAGCAATAAAAATAGAAATTTTTCTTTTGCTGAAAATTAATGTAACTGATTAATGTTTGTAATGCCCATAAAAATGCATATTTATCTTTGTATTATACAGGGTATTTGAAAAATATGTTTCAGAAATATAAACGCAGGTAGCGGGGACCTAAGTAACCAGATTTCGTATAAGAATGTTGGTGTGAAAATGGGACGTTGATTTAAAAGAGAGTGCTGCTATGTGTCAGAAATGCAAACACAGGTACAGCAGACTTAAGTACGCAGATTTTGTATGGGAATCTTTGTGCGAAAATGGAACAATGAAGCAATAGAGGGTGCCGTTTATTTAAGTGGATGAAAGCGCGTCGCTGCCTTGAATCGTCCTTTCCCGTGCGGATTTCAAGCAACATGCATAGTTAATGAATTCTATGGTTATCTTTGTATTAAACAAGATGTTTAAAAATAATGTGTCAAAAATGTAAACGCCAGTAGAGGAAGCCTAAATAAGCAGATTTCGTATCTGAATGTTGGTGCGAAAATAAAACGCTGAGGCAATAGAAAGTGCTGTAGAGTTAGTCGGATGAAAGTGCGTCGCTGACTTGAATCGTCATTTCCCGCATGGATTTCAAGCAATATGCATCGTTATGCACATGACGACTGCATTTTCTATATGCGCTCGCTCAAGGAAATGATTCACAATTAGTGCAACAACTCTCGAGCCCTTCAAAGAACTAACTATCCACTATTGATCACAATACTTCTTTTTCCACCGCTGTGATATCTTTCAGAGCCCGTATCACGCCTCTAATCATAAAAGGATTCACTCACTCATAAATCCTGATAAAGATGATCAAATGTTTGGAGATCCAGGAGATTCCTCTCTGTAATTCTTCTCTTACATCCTTTGAGCAACACATCGGTTTCATTTTACAGCCCCATGCATGAATTGCGGCAAGCTCCACATTAATGTAAAGGCGTACAGTGGCGGTCAAATATTTCCAGTCAGTTAGTTCCTTTGATTTATTCACCAGAATGTTTTGAGTAAAGAAGGTGCACAATTGCTTTAAAAGTTAGGAATATGTAAATGATCCCTGACTACGTGATAATTGTGATTGGATTTTGAAGACGCTTCGTGCAAAGAGGTAGAATTCAAAGTTCGTGTGTGCAAAAGTTTCCGGCCACTCATCATTCCTTAGTTTTTTGCTAATGGCAGAGTATTTTTTAGTCGTGTTTGTGAATGAATCAATATGAAGAGCATAATTAAATTCAAAATCGAATAGTTCAACAATTATTGTTTGTAAATGAGTGATTAGTTTGTCGCTAAAAGGCCAATCTTTTGGAGATATTGCGGAGATATTATCGATCGGCAAAATCGATTATGACAGATATTGAAAAATCATGTAAAGACGGCTTTGACATTTAGGACTTTCTGAGGTCCAGGAGAAACCCGGAAAATGACTATTCTTGCATACAGAATTATCAGTTGAAAAACAATTGATGACCCACATAAAAATTCTGTTGCAATATCTCGTGGTTTGCGGAATGAAAATATTGCTGAAATAAGTCGGTCAACCGTGCGGTCAAGATGCTGACGTGATGAAGAACTTTATAAAAGAGTTGCTGTTCAAAAAATTTTCATGGGTAAAAAAAATCAACATACCCGACTGTCGTTTTTCAAAAAACTCAAAGTCCGGTAAAGTGAAAACTAGAAAAAAAAGTTTAATTTTTCCATCAATCAAATTTCAAACTTTTTGGAGAGTAATGGCAGACACTACGTCCGATGATCTAACAAAAAAAGATATGATTCGAACTATGTTGTTTCTACAATGAAGCATGGCGGAGGACATGCCATGCTGTGGGGAGTATTTTCTTCAAAAAGTGCCTGGCCATTATTTGAAATCCACGGCTTGATGAATAATGCAATATATAAGGATGTCTTGCAAGAATATTTACTGCCTTATTAAAGGAAAAATCGTGGTAGCAAGCATTTTTTTAAACATGATAACAACCTAAAGTATGCATGAAAACCTCAACCAGCAATGGTTTTTGCACAAAACAAACATTTCTTTTGAAATGGCTGGCCAAACGCCCGCCATAAATTCAATTTAAACTTCTGTTAAGAAGTTTGCAAACGTTGCGGAACTATAAATATTCTAACTCAGCTGAAATTTCCAAAAAATTGCAAGAAATGTGGAAAAAACGTACTATTGACGATTTTCAACCGTTCATTGTATGAATGTCACGTTGCTGAGCTGTAGTACTTATTACTAAAGATATAGTGATAAAATACTATTTGTAAATGTTGTTCATCACTGTAATTGTATATGACACTACCATTTTTTTTTAACTTTCGAAGGTGGCTGGAAACTTTTGTGAAAATGAGTTTTCCTTTCTACTTAATTTTGTCAACTAAATTTACTGATATTTATATGTTATTCCGTAAATAAGTTCCTAACTATTATGTCAATAAAAGGTATAAGTATCGGTTTGAGATTCCTCTTTATATGCGTATACTTACAAATTAACTAAAAATTTTTTGCTGGCCGGAAACGTTTGACCGCCACTGTATACTGCTCAAAATGTGGGCAGAGAATGAAGATTCAAACAAGTGAAGTACTTTTACGCAAACAACTAAACAGCACCCTGTTTTGCTTCAACTCGTAACTTCCGCACCAAAGCAAATACGGATTTTCTTTAGTCTTTCCAAGGGGGCTTGGACATCATCTGTCCCAGAATAGCTGCTAAACAGTACAAAGGCTATCTGAGTTCGCATGTCAATGTTAAATTTGGGAATGATAGGGCGATATTGCATTTACTAAACTATATATTTATACGCTGTGCTGCCTGCCTCCGGTCTAATATATTCATAAGAAAGCGCAGTATATATGCTTAGTAAAAGCAAATAACTTAAAGTAGCATATTAAGCAGATAACATAAAGCCTCCTGGCTAATGTCTTTTAAATTACTGTGTGATGGAGAGATTTTTAAGGGGACAAGGAATTTACGTTTTGAGGAAAATAAAGAACGTAAGAAATCTTGCGTTGACCAGAAAATTCATTGCGTTACGAAGAATTTTCCAAACTGTTCCATGCACATTTTATAGCGATGAAAATCAAATATTTTTAATGTAAGTTTGATTTTTATTAAATATAAATGAAACTATGCATTGAATTTTAGCTATTTTAAAATAAAAATTATTTTAAAAAAATGAAATTTTCAAAGAAAAAATCTGAATCGTTAAAAAACACTGAAACTCGCTTGAAAGTTTATACATGTTGCAGCCAATATCCGAAATTGGCCAATTCTAGAACTGGCCGGCCAATTCCCGAATTGGCCAGCAACGTTAAATAATGACTGGCCAATTCTAGAATTGGCCAGCCAATTCGCGAACTGGCCAGATGTAGTTGGCCAATTCGCGAACTGGCCAGATGCGATTGGCCAATTCGCGAAATAGATATATGTACTCGGCTTAATCTTTCCTAATATAGTTGAAAGTGTCTATGAATTCAAATAGTCTAGACGTCAGCCTGTCCGTGTCTAACTCGAGTAAAGTTTCCGGTTAATTTGTAATTGACATCGTATTTGGTATATCAATTAATTTCGATATTGAAATCGAATTGTGTACTATTTTTGGTTAATTTAGTTGGGTACACAAAAATATTTCATTTCAATATAATCAATGGGAATCTTTTTTACTGTACGTTTTAATGTTACATTAACTTAATTACAAAAAAATTGGTACCTATGCATCATAGTTCGGATGTTGGGCAAGGCTTACCGGCCAGTTCGCGAATTGGCCAGCCAAAACCCGAAATACGCTGTTCATTTCATGAATTCCGGGTTTTGGCCAGGAAGCTTGGCCAGTTCGGGTATTGGCCGGCCAGTTCTAGAATTGGCCAGGCTCCGGGTATTGGCCGCAACATACATAAAAAATAGGTCCCCGCTGCATAAAGGAAGAGGGGGGTGGGGATTCTGAATTTTGTCTACCTGTCGAAAGGTGCGACTGAAAAATTTTGTTGCTAAACAGTTTTGTTTTAGTTTGGTTTATTTTTGTCAGCCGATTAACTACACTAGGGATATAGGCCCAGGAGGTTGTTGCCAAACAGAGCAGTAAGGATCACATTCAGTTTTTCACATTCAGAGCAGTAAGGATTTTGAGATGTGAAAAATACATAAAAATATCTGTCGCACCCCCCCCCCCCCCCTAAGAAATTAACTTGTCATCAACACTGATGGGGAAAAAAACTGAAAATCACTGAAACTCGCTTGAAAGTTTATATACAAAAAATATGTTTCAGCTGCATAAAGGAGGGGGGGGGGGGAAATTGTGAATTTTGTATACTTGTCGAAGGGTGCGACAAACATGTGACTGAAAAATTTTGTTGCTAAACAGAGCAGTATAAGGATTTTCAGACGTGCAAAGTACATAAAAATATCTGTTGGACACTCCGCCCTAAGAAATTACCTGACATCAACACCGATGCGGGAAAAAAATTGAAAATCACTGAAACTCGCTTGAAAGTTTATATACAAAAAATATGTTGTAACAAAAGTATTTTCCAAATTTTATGAATTTTTTAACATTTTGCATAAAACCTGTTACAACTAACCTAATTTTTAGTTACCTTATTTTAAAATAATCCAGCTCCATAAGATTTTCCTTCATTTTGTGTCTGCTTCTTTTTAATATATTTTCTATTTTGGTGATTTTCTAGATTGGCGATAGATAAAGCTACTATGTAAGCTACTAATAAAGCACTAATGCATGGACTATTTTGAACATAACATAGTTTATTTTCACTTCTACCATTAGAACAGCTTGGTTTAGAAATATCAGATAAAATATTATAGGAGCTGTTTACACATTCCTCGAAAGATTCTGGCAGCGATTCTTCTACATTTTCATTATTTTGTTTATGCGAACTGGCTTTTGCTTTCAATAAAGCAAGCATTTTTTTTTTTTTTTTTTTTTTTTTTTTTTTTTTTTTTTTTTTTAGAAGAACGACCGACTGGCTTTCTCCAACGGGAGTATATTTTATCCATTGTAATGTAAAAGTTTCTACACAACAGCTATGTAATTATATTTCACTAAACTTGAAGTTAGAAAAAAAATTGAACAAAAAATCACAGAACATCAACTGAAATAAATATCAAAATAAAAATACGAGCGATAAATTAATCCATGTGGCGCTTGTTTACAAACAGAATGTACGAGATACGGCTGCAGTTAAATAGCGCTGCCATTAATTCTATGGAAATAAAAATAAACAGTTAATTAGTAGACTAAATTCAATCGCAAACATTTGTAAACAAAGATCAGCTGATCACGAGGGCCCTTTAATTAATCCTAAAAATGTAAATAAAATGTGAAATAATTATCCGATTGAAAAAATTTGACTTGGAGATGAAAGCTTACATGGAGCTTGTTTTTTTTTGGGGACAAAAAATTTTTTTCCGCGAATTTGAGCGATTTTCGTGATTTTGAAGGTCCTTTGTCTCCTTAAGTTTTTGCATGTTATCTTGGCGTATTTAATTCTATTGTTTGGTATAGCGGGTGAATGACTTTTATAATCTGTTATTTTTTAACTTTCGCAAAGTATGTCTAAATATCGAAAAATCTGATCGTCGAGGATATTTGTTGAAATTATATCATAATTAAATTTTTGTGGCTGTGTAGTTATTATATATTGAGTGATAGAAGCTGCAATTCTTGGAATTAGAAAGCCTCCTGGGGCAAGATAGCCTAATTCTGAAGTTGAACATTGTGCTGCTAGATTTTGTTTTCATTACCAGTCTTAGATAGTATAAATTACAAAGTGTTTCACCTGCATGTTAAGAAGTTAAGTTTCGTGCTGACGAAGAAAAATATGTTGTAATCCACATAATTCCGTTATATACTAATATTTCTGCGTTTATACATTTTTAGTGATATTACAATGTTTAACGTAATAATTTGCAGTGAAAAGTAGCACCTAAGTCTTTTCACATCAAAAAGCGAGGCCATTCAGTATTCAGCTAATTTATGTCAGCTTTCCGAGTGCTTTTTGAAAATATTTCCCCTTCCCATTCTTTAGCAAATTATTCTTGGTAGCTTATATTTAAGTCAGGCCGAAAAACTGCCTAACATACTATTCATTAAAAAAAAAAAAAAAATCTTTTTTGTTAGATTTACGACGCGACCCCTTTTTATGTGATCTTCGCGGAAGGGTATTAACACGCAAAATGAAATTTAGCATCACAAAAAGTTCAAGTATAAAATGATTGGTTAAAAAAATTGTCGCGATCAAATTATATTATTGTTCCGTTGAAAATACTTTTTAAGTATTCTTTCTAATAATAGTACACAATCAGCAGTCTAGATAAAGTACATTACAACTCAACAGGAGACAGTTGACTAAGATATTTTTGTTGTTTTCTGTATTTTACCAGTTTATCACAAAATTGAAAAACAATTCGATATTTGTTGTAAAATATTAAACGAAAGTCTGTTTCATTGGAAATACTTTGACACTTCACTTTTACCCATAGTTCAAATATATCGCGAGATATTGCAAATTTTGTTAATGCACCCAGTGTATTTCCGTATACCAATGAAAACTTTGAATGACTTCTTCTCCATGCTCATCTTTATTTCACTTTAATATTTTAATTACACTAAGGCTTCGTTTATATTTAACATAAAGGTTTGAAATTTTTTGTACTTGTTCTTTATCATACATGCGATAAATATGCTGATGGAATTAATCTTCAGGTTATTATTATTTGTATAATAATAAAAGTATGTGAAGAGGTGTTAGATTTCGTCGTTTTACATTACATATGAGTAAAAATCATTTATTAAATGTAATATTAGATATATTTAAAATCCATGCACAGTCTTGTGTTATACACATTTGTTAACCCCTACGCGACGGGAGTTTTTTAGATTTTGAAAAAAAAAATATGTTTTCTCACCGGTTTTTAAAAACAGAAATTTGTGCCTTATTAAATGGAGAAACTGCTCCGATTAAGTAAGGCAATTTTTAACCCTTTGCAGGTCAGGGCAAATTCATTGCTTAAGTATTGAAATAAATGACTGACACCGGAATTTGAAAACAACTTTATTTGTAAATAAGAAAACGCTATGTTTCACGTATTCAATAAACCGTAATTTTCTTTAGCAAAATTCTGGTGACAATGTGGCGTTTGAGAATTAAAATTAAGTGGTATATCTATAAAACCAGAGCCCCGCAAAGGGTTAAAAAAAGTGTTACCGGTGGGGTTAAACAAGCATTTATAAGCCTTTTTGTGGCACATAGACGTGTCGTTCGTCCCCAAAAGTTTAAACATGAAATATAACAGTTAAAAAATATTACAATTTAAAAAAGTGGTAAAGGTTTAAAAAAAAAGATTCATATTTTCTTAAACTTTTTTAAAAATGTTAATTAAATATTCGTATTTTTTTTGCAAAGTTTACTTTTAGTTAAATATTGAAATGTAATGGTTAAAATGGGCTCCCCGTTTGAGCCATACTCTTTAGGGGAAAAAAGAACATTGAAAAGGTAAACTTGTCATTATCCATTATCTATTACTTTCTATTCAATTTTTTTTTTTTACAATTTTTTATGCATTTATGTAGTTAAATGGCGTACTGGTCAGAGCATATGACTGCTACACTGCTGATCGAGAGTTTGATTCAGACCACGGGTCCCCGTCTCATGGGAATTAAATATTTTAACAATTGATTCCCTATCTAATGACTTTTTTAAAGCGTTTAAATTTCCAAGAAAATAATTAGTCACACAAAAATTGAAATATAATTTAAAACTTTATAGAAAAATGGTTGAAAATATTTGATCTATAAGTACAGCAATTAATAATAAGAAGAAGAACATGTACTTTAAATGCAGTTTAATTTCAAAAGAAATTATTAATAAATTTTCGACAATAACAAAATACTCATCTAAATTTCTTTCAAAAATATACCAAAATGAAAGTTATAATTATAAAATAATGTACTATTTCACAATTGAAGGAAGTGATTACGCTATCATCAAATATAGTGTAGGTTTAGTATAGGGTGTCATGTATTTGGACAAAAACTTGGCAGCTGAATATTCATTCTGTGATTATGGTTTATGATACTATTTTCTTTTAAAAGCCCTCGGCGGAATACCAGCTTTTTTATCTAATAAGATTTTAGGTAAAACAATGCTAGTCTGTTTAACCCTTTATCTACCGGTGGTACTTATAAGTATTATAAAATTAATTATTATAAAATAATTATTGGTTACACAAAACAAAAAAAAAATTAAAAGGATGATTTCTTTTGCCTTTGTATCTTTCAGCTTTCTTGGTCTTGAGGGAGAGGGGGTGGGGGTGGGGATTTTTCAAATCGGAAATATTTCTATATTTCTATTGTAAGGACATCATATTTGTACATTTTATAATTCTACAAAATACTAAGAAAACAATTTAAAATAAAAAATTTGAGTGGAGTTATGAATATTGCACAAAATCCCTGTAAATTAAAATTTAATTAATCCTTCAAGACTTCTAAAATCCTTCAAAGATTTATTAAATGATTATGTACATGTTTTAATTTAGTTTAAATAATTTACGTAAAATGCTTTAGAATGTAAAAATTTCACGAATTCATAATGCGGTAGATAAACGGTTAAAATATATTGTTGTGCGGATAAACATTTAAAAGTGCAAATCATGCAAATATGCGATTTCAGCATTGCAAATACACACCAGTTTTATATTGCAAGAACAACCGGCTCACCGAGATGTAAACCATAAGTCCAGACTGTTTATGGATCATGTAAATTTAGGGGGAATTATTTTATGCATACACAATAGTACTAGATTTTAATGAGCATTAAGAGTAATTTTACGTTTAGAAATTTAATTATAAAGTATTTTCAATTTTTCAAAATATGTGTTTATGATTTTTATAAAATCTTTATAATTACTTTTTGAAGATTTCCTCGTGGTAATTATTTTTATTATTTTACATCTTTTCTAGAGATTAATAACAATAATAAGAATGAATTTTAACAGAAAATTACATTTAATTTTCTCTTTATTGAAATTCAAACAGTTAGAATTTACAAACTGATTTTAAGCAAGCACACATAGTGCATTTAATGAAAATACTAAGTATTTGTTTTATTTTTTTAATTCGAAAGGATCATTTTTTGTTGTATATGTTTTCTTAATCTTATTAAGCATGTTAGAATATTCAAAGTATTTAAATAAGTAAATAGCCTAAAAGTAGCATTTTACTATGGAAATATATTAAGACTGTAAAAGAGCAAAGTATAAGAAACTCTCTAGAAAACTCTATTGTTATTTTCTCAGCCTTAATTAGCTTTTTGTTTGTTAGGAATATTCATTGCACGTTCTTTTTAAAGAAAACACATATTCAGAACTTTAAAGACAAAAAATTACTTCACTGAGCAGAATAATAAACAAAGTTTAATGTATTTATTTTTTTACCTACCGCCTTATTTTAAACGTCTTTTTAGCTTAAAAAGTCTTGGTGTATTACATTTATTAACGGAAGGTTCTTTTAAAATCTAGTTTCAAAATACAGTGTATTCTAAACTAAATAAGCATATTTTTATTTTAACAACGACATAATTTAAACACCCATTTAGTTTGTATAAGTTCTGTTGTTTTCAACATATTATTAATTTAGTTTCTTTTTAAAGACAGTTTTAAAATAAAAAATAAATGTAATTTAAACGGGATTAAAAAAAATATTTCATATTCAATATATTAACTCAGTTTTTATTTAGACGCTATTTGCAAATTTCACCGC
The DNA here is from genome assembly GCA_964019185.1 of Maratus speculifer. NCBI lineage: Eukaryota > Metazoa > Arthropoda > Arachnida > Araneae > Salticidae > Maratus > Maratus speculifer. Next base: position 152,572,719 of record OZ025302.1, read on the forward strand.
ATTATAAATCAGAATAATCATTTAAAAAATTCCAAGTTACATACGTAATGAAGAGGTTACAGTTGGAAATTTATAGGAAATATTCTTACAGATAATTTACATTTTAAAACTTACTTAATTTCTTACTGACTTAGTTTTAAAAGTTACTTAAATTGTTTCCGCATCGGCATCACAAAATCGTAATTTAGAATATTTTTCGCTTATGCAATTCTCAGGTGGTAGTTCCACCTTACAAACAAACAAACATTAGTTCTTTAGAACATTCTCATATATAAACTCAGTTTTTCTTTAAATGTTAACTGCAAATTTCAACGTATCATAAAATGGAATGATCGTACAAAAAATTGAAATGTAAAAATATATTAAAAATCTATTTTCCTTCAAGAAGATCTTGCGTATTCAATATATTAATTCAGTTTTCATTTAAACATTAACCCCTTCGCGACGGCAGTATTTTAAGTGTTTTGTCACAGGTTTTAAAAACGGAAATTTGTGTCTTTTTAAATCGAGAAAATGCCCCGATTAAATAAGGCAGATTGTACTATAAAATTTTACTAGTGGGGATAAACAAATTTCCTCAAGCCTTTTGCGGCACGTATACGTGTCGCTCGTTCTCAAGGGGTTAATTGAAAATTCTGTCATATGGAGCATATTTCCATTCAAAGAGTGTAATGATAATTTAAAAATCTTCTGAAAAGATAATTTTAAATTTTTTTTTTTTTTTTTTTTTTTTGTTAAATGGATTTTTTGCATATGAAATTTATTGTTTCAAACTTCGTTTAAAAATTATATACATATAAAAAAGAGACAGTGAAATGAAAAAAAATACGCAATCAAATTAAAATAATATATGTCAAATAAAATTCTGAAACACTTTCCGATACATTTAAAATATTGAAAAAAAAAAAACTTTATTCTTGAATTAAAAATTCGACAGAATCAAAATGAATTTTGTTCCACAAATCAAACTAGTCGTTGGAAGCCACCGTAATACTTACCCATCATGGATATGCATAGCATAATATATGAAAACATAACATATGTAAACAATTTATAAAATGCATCACAATACCAAAACAAAATATAAACGTATATTTAACTATTTTTCACACATAGCCATGTTCTATTAATGATTTTCTGATGAACTAATTTCGATTGTATGAAAAGCCAAACTATTCATGTAGCACTGAATTGCGTTAAAAAAAAAATCCTTATAACTCCAAAAATAATAATCATATTCACTAACGGTTTCTTGCATCAAATTAAGTATCTCATTTATAATTAAAAGATATCTTTGAATTGAAATTTGAATGAAATACAGGGTCATGAAAAATCAAAGAATGTGAAATATAGGATTAGAAATATCTCAACAACTAATAATCCGATTGACTTCGTTTTTTATGCAAAATTTGTGTTTTTTTATTTCCTTTTACGCCCATTCCTTAAAATAAAAGAATTCGAAAATTTTATGTACCTTTCATCAGAACGAATTTTTTTAGTATCGGAAAATTTTGTTCCGGATAATCGAGGTTACTGATATTAAATAGACTTCGTCCCATTTTTACATACTAAGCACATACAAATTTTCAAGTCTCTATCTCAATTTGTTCGGGAGATAGAGCGGTTGCAGACAGATAGACAGACACACAGACGGACGGACGGAAAATTTTATTTTCTAAAAATATGTTTTTCGGAATCTCTAGTGTCCGAAACGTATAAATCCGTCAAAATTTCTTTTTCGATTTTCAAAACGATTGCAAGACTTACCCTATATTACGTATGATGGGTAAGTAACAAAAAATAAGTAGAAAAAATAAAAGAGAGGAAACAATATTTTCCCTGTATCAATAAAAATAAATTACAAGGAATTTATCAGAGTTCTAGACTGTTACGGATATTTATTTCAAAAGAAGGAGGTTTTTTTTTAAAATTCTGAGTAAAAATATCAACATCAACATTTTTTGAAAGGCGTGTACAAAATTTTCTGTAATGAACTCAATCTTTTAATAAAATTTCCAATCAAGCATTCAATCTGTTTCAAAAACTTATTGAATTCGTAAAGGAAATGACTGAAACTGAATTTCCTGATGTTGTATAAAATAATCAGAAAGTAACATGAGGAAAGAACCAGTGTCAATAAAAGGAAACAAGAAAAAGGATTTATCAAAGTGTTGGCCTGTTACGGAGATTTATTGCAAGAGAATTCTTGACTAAAAGGAAATGTTTAAACTTTTAGGCATAATTTAGCCGTCAGGAATAAATTATGAAACAATTTCCAACCTAATCAAAATAATATCACAAAACTTTATTCTTAAATTGAAAATTCTACAAACTTAATATGAATTTTGTTCCACAAATCAAACAAAAAGTAAGTTGAAAAGAAAAAATATTTTTCCTGTATCAATAATAAAATAACAGTAAAAATTTTTATCAGACTTTCCGTCTGTTACGGATATTTATTTTAAAAAAGAAGAATTTGTTACTATAAGTTACAATATAAACATCAAAATTTTTTAACGTCGCGTACTGCAATTTTCTATAATATTTTCCTATATATAGTCTTATTTTCTATATAATATTTAATATTTTAACAAAATTTCCAATCATGCACTTAATCTTCTATTTCAAAAACTTGTTGAATTTGTAAAGGAAACGACTTAAAACAAATTCCCAGATGTTGTATAAAAGAAACAGAAAGTAACATGAGAAAGGTACCAGTGTCAATAAAATGAAACTGAAAAAAGGATTTATCAAAGTGTTGGACTGTTACGGAGATTTATTGCAAAAGAATGCTTGACTAAAGGGAAATGTTTACACTGAATAAACTATTGGAAATAGATTGTTCTTAGCAAGAGATAGTTTTCGTGTACTTGGTTTTGCTGAAAGGCTATTAATTGCATTGATGGAAAAACAAATGGTAGCTGTGATCGCAAATCGCACAGATGGTTTCGTTTAATACTGCTTTAAAAATAATTTATTCTTTAATTAATATGTCCGATTTGTAAATTTATAATTATTAAATTCTTACATAGATGTTAGCAGCCATAAGTTTATTTTAAAATAATTATAAAAGGAAGTTATTTGTTTTAATCAAATTATATATATAGATGTACAAAACAAATTACTTAAATAAAATCAGAAATTTTTAAATTTTTGAAAACCCAAATTTAAAAAACTTAGTGAAGATATAAATGAAACTTTAAATTTCAAAAAGCGAACAAAATTGTTTGAAATGAAAATTAAAATGCTGAATTATTAATAAATCGCAAAAATTTCTAAAATAGGAAGAAAATTGAAATTCTAAACTTACTACTTGGTTAAATTTGTTTCAATTCTATGCATATCTTCATGCACTTTTCGACAGTACAGTGGCGAAATACGGTCACACTGTGTAATTATACGGTCACAATATACGGTCACACTACGGTCACACCGTGTAATTGCATTTGTGTACACGGCAATTACACGGACACTCGAACAGACAAACTTGTAAAAACATGTTTTTTGTAATCTCTGACCCCTAAAACGTGTAAGTCCAAAGTCCAAAAAAAATTTTGATTACAATAATTCCTTCTATTGAAGATAGAAAATAATGGAAAATTAAAAGAAAAAAAAAGTTTTAGACATCAATTATGAAACACTTTTTAACCCTCTCAAAATAATGTAGCAAAGCTTTACTCTTGAAATGGAAATTCGACAGACTCAAAAGCAATACCCCCCCCCCCCCCAAAAAAAAAAAGTAAGTTGAAAAAATTAAAAGAAAAAAAAATTCCCCGTATTTATAAAAAGAAACTGCAAAAAATTTATCAGAGTTCTAGACTGTTACGGATCTCACGAGAACATGATTTTTTTGCTAAGTAAACTTATCAACATCAAAAATTTTTGAAAGTCGTGTACAAAATTTTCTATTATGAATTCAATATTTTAATTGATTTTCCAATCAGACATTTAATTTTCTATTTCAAAAACTTGTTGTATTTGAAGAGGAAACAAATAAAATTAAATCCCAGATGTTGTATAAAGTAAACAGAAAGCAACATGAGAAAAGAAGACAAAAAGGCACCTACCAGTGTCAATAAAAGGAACCTGGAAAAAGGATTTATCAAAGTGTTGGACTGTTACGGAGATTTATTACAAAGGAATTCCTGACTAAAGAGAAATGTTTACACCGAATAAACTGTCGGAAATAGATTGTACTTTGCAAGAGATAGTTGTCATGGACTTGGTTTTAATGAAAGGCAATTTATTGGATTGTAAGAAACATGAGTAATAAGTATGATCGCAGATGAGTCATTCCACACGAAATGAGCAAATCAAGTGTGGCTGACATGTCGCAGATTTTATTGAAAATCATCACATAAGTAGATCACAATCATTTACGAGGAAACACAAAGTAGTAGAGTTCAGACTAGTTTATTTCAGTATAAAAATTTACATTTAAGCTGATACAAAATCGAGGTCTTGTGTACATGTTTGAAATTTCAAGTTTGATTATTAGCCCTAGGAATAGAAAGACTGTAATAAAAATTATTTACACTTAAGAATGAACTATAAGTAACAGATTAGTATAATTTAGTAATTGCATTTTTATTTCATAATTTAATAATAAATAAATAATAGAAAAAATCGCGGAAAAAATGAAATATTTCAATTATATGTTTTAAAATGAAGGACACTTTTTCCAAATTCAATTTTTTTTTTGCCATTATAGCTAATTGAATATATTTAATACATCTAAAATTTAATCCTTGCCTTTTTCATTCCTTTATGAGAAAAAAAAATAGAAAACTGTTGATTAAAAATTCAACATTTTTATCATTTGTTTGGAGACGAATAAAAGGTTTCAAAAGCTTTAAACTGTTTGATATTACGGATAAAAATGTATATTTTGAATATACGAAGTTTTATTCTTGCTTTCAGTTTATTTTTGCCTCAAGAATAATTTAAATTGGTATAGAAGAAGACCGATTCTCTTGATAAATTTCTGTATTTTAATCTTAAAATCAAATATTAAATGTAGATGGCAGCAGTAATCTTTTTTTACAAAGAAACTTGCAAAAAGCGCGTTATTTCAAAACAGATTTTCTTTAGAATGCCTCGAATATTAGTTTTTTAACCCATTTTTATAATGTTAGGAATCAAAAAGGCAGCATTGAAACTTTTTTAGTGTGTCATGGACTTATTTATTCTTATATATGTGCAATATTGTTGATGTCGGAGCTGTTCTTTAATTATTTTTTTAGGTTAAATAAGAGGAATAATTGTGATTTTGTCATTTTTTTTAAAAGTTTCTAAGTTTTTTTTAAAGAAGAGGGAAATAAATAACAACTTTGAAACTTGGATCTTCATATGTAATACTACATCTTGGATGAATTTCAAAGATGTTTTTTAAATCCTTTAATTTTTATAGCGTTTAAAATTTTTCAAAAATTTACGAAATTTCAATATTTACAACCAATTTATGATTAGTTATGGTATTACGAGATTATTATTACTCAATAAATATAAAAATTGTTTTCCAGAGATTTCAATATTATAAAAAAACTTCATTTTTGTTAAATAGTTCTCAAAATACTGAACTCCAAACTTGAAACTTTCGACGATTATCCGCAACCCTTCTATATCACAAGTTTTTTAAATGTCCAAAACAGATAAAATAATTTATTTTTAGTCAAAATATTGTGCAGAACAACATTTGAATATGAAATGAACACGTATCTCAAATTTTATTAAAATCGGCTCCTATGCAGCCACAGCTTTTTATACATTTTTGCTCATTTTACATGGAATGACACAGATGCCATAGACAGTTTTGTTTAATATTTCTTTAAAAAAAACTTATTCTTAAATTAATATACTTAAATTGCAATTTTATCTCTATTACATTTTTACATAGACATTACCACCAATGAATTTATTTAAAAATAATTATAAAAGGAAGTTATTTATTTTAATCAAATTAAAAATGTTCAAATCAATTTTTTTTAAATAAATTCGAAAATTTTACAAAAATAGCGGAAACATAAATAATTTTTAATTTTTAAGCGCGAAAGAAACTGTTTAAATGGACCAGTGGACTGAAGAGACGTCATTTTCACGGCTACCAAGCTCGGGACGCCCTCGATAGACCAGTCGTCGAGAAGACCGTCACATCATACAAAACGCATGCGTAGAATCAATTTCCTCATTGGCCGCTATCCAGACACAGGCAGAATCTTCACTACGGGCCCCTGTGTTTTCCCGAACCATCGCAAAACACCTGGTTGTACGACATCTGGTATCGTGGCGCTCATTACGTGTGCTGCCAATGACACCCACGCACCGACGCCTCCGTTTGGACTGCAACGAAATGGAACCAGGTTGTCTTCAGCGAGGAGTCTAAATTCAATTTGAGCAGTGATGACAATCGTGTTCGTGTGTGGAGGTTCCGTGGCGAACGCCTTAATCCTTCGCTTTACCGCGACACACCACTCCTACAGATGGTGTGATGGTATGGGGTGCAATTGCTTACGATACACGGTCACCCCTAATATTGATCCGTGGCACATTGACAACTCAGCGGTATATCCAAGACACCCTTTAGCAACGAGTGTTGGCACTAGTGGCAGGGCTCTTCGGAGCCATTTTACAGGAAAGCTCGGGCACACACAGCAAGGATGTCATAAGCCTGCTTCCGTCACATTACTAACCTTCCCTGGCCTGCTCGATCACCAGATTTATCACCAATTGAGCATATTTCGGATCATTCGGGACGGCAAATTGGACACCCTACAGGTTTAGTTGAAATCCAGGCGCGTTTACAGCAACTGTGGAACGAGATGTCTCAGGACATCATACGGAAATTTTATGCCTCAATTCCCGCTCATATCGCATCATGTATTCGCGCTAGAGGGGGGTCCAAGAGAGTACTAAAATTTCCATTTATTTGTACTTTTTTCTGCAATAAATGATCCTTTTTCTTTGGTTTTCTAATCACTAACTTATACCACAGTAGAATTTACGCATGTAAAATTTCGTTTCATTTGAACGTCTTTTTTTGGTGCGCAAATTTTTATGGCAATGAGTGTAATTTAATTAACTTTAGTTTCATACTTTATCATTTAATTAGTCTCGCTTCATGCTACACTTTTTCATTATATTACGATTTGTCATGTAACACGGTAAACAAGTGTAAGTATACGACATTTAACGTCTCTGACTTAACGCACGGACTGTCTGAGCACAGAGACGAATAGGGTTTTAGATTCCAATATAAATTTATAATTTCTTAAATATTTGTACAAAGTCTACCCATTGGAACGAACATATCCCTTACGCGCAATAAAAGTGATACAATAGCAACTTTCATAAAATATCCGAAATAAGGTTGAGCATACCAAAAAATGTCAAGGCAGATCAGTCACTCCTTAATCTATTCCTATTTATATTGTCTTACATCATGATTTCATCTGGTAAATCGATGACGTAATAAATTGTGTCGCTGTCACCCGCTCTATAACAAATCTAGGATCATTACTGTTGAATATAATGAGAAGTTTTGCGTTTCCTCAGTTCTTTTTGCAATTATTACTTTTCACATGTGTCAAAACTTTTTGAATGACCCTGTGCTTTGAAAAATATCCAATGATTTAATAATGGCAGATATAGCAGAAATCGGAAAACAAACGATAAGATTAAATTATATACATTCATAATGTTAAGGAAGGTTTTAAAAAGAATATACAAAATGAACAATTAGAATGAAAATCCTTCAGATTTTCAATTGTACAGAATTTGAAGATTTTACTTCACATTTTACTTACTTGACTTCATACTTTCAATTGAAAACTAGAATCAAAATTTGATAATCTCTTTTAACAAAATCAGAATTTGGAAATTTTAAGTGCTGAAAATGATCCTCACATTTTATATTTAAATTAGCAAAGAGTAAGGTAGAAAAGTGAGATAAAAGTTCTATCATGTTTCATGTTCAAATAGAGTAAAACTAGAAAACAATTAAGGTGAGTGTTGAATTGTTGTGGAGATAATTAAACAAAATGAACAATTTTAAATTCGTTACAATATCTTCACAGTGCTAGTAGTACTTTCAGTAATATTTTTCTGACCATCTGCAGAATTTTAAACAATATAATTGTAGTAGTAAGTTAAAAGAAAAAAAACGTGAAATATGATTAGCTCAATTTTAGTATAAAAATGTACAAGATTTTAAAAAATACGCAAAATGATCCAACAGATAAAAAACAAGTTGGAAATTGCACGTGAACGTAGCAAATGAGGTGCGTTCGTATGATAACGAAGTTTTAAAAATATTCAGATCTTGCTGATATAGTAGAGCGTACTTCGGATACAGTATAGTAGTCGAAATCTTTGTGTTTCTGTAAATATGCAGAAAGTAATTTTTATTACACCTCAGAAACGTATATCTTATTCATAAAATGTGAAATAGTTGAATATAATTAAAACACGCCCCAAACAATGTTTCCCCGTATAGCATTATGTAGTGGAATACTTTTGTATGGCCCTGTAATTTAATAATAAAACTTCTTTGCATCCCAGATTGTACAGAATGCATATTTTAGTATATATTTCATAGGTTCATGCCAATTCTATTATGTTCAAATGAGTGTAACATCATAAAAATGCATTTGAATCTTTTTTCCCATTGACCGTAATGTAATGAAATACCTTTGATTGTTCCTGTAAATGATCTATGCATCCGACTTTCATAACATTTGAAATGACTCGATAAAATTACGTATTAATTATATGTTTTAAATTTCAAACGATTAAAATGCATTTGAATTTTTTTTCTCCATTGGCCGTAATGTAACAGAATTCTTTTGATTGCCCCTGTAATTGATCAATGCATCCGATTTTCATAACATTTGAAATGATTCGACAAAATTACGCAATAATTATATGTTTTAAATTTCAAACGATTAAAATGCATTTGAAATTTTTTCCCCTTTAATCGTAATGTAACGGAATCCTTTTGATTGTTCCTGCAATTGATTTATCCATCCGATTTTCATAAAATTTGAAATGACTCGACAAAATTATATTATAATTATTTATTTTAAATTTCAAACGATTCGGTTGGGTAGTTTTTACGTTGTTATATGCGGACGGACACATAGACAGACATACAGACGGACGGACTGGGCGACAACAATAGGTGCTACGTATTTACATAATTAAGAACGCACCTAAAAATGTAAGAAAATCCCCTTTTAATATTGCGAAAAATGATTCTTTTGAAAGTATAACATTGTTGAAATATATTTAGAGTGTATTTATAAATGCTATATTTATCCGTTTTATCTTTCTATGCGCGTTAATATCCACATATTCTAGATACTATATAATAATAATACATTAACACAGAGATAAATATAAAATTATATGTACAACAAATTTTTACAACCGACATGAGACTTCATACATATAACCCATTTAGATTTTGCTTCCGATAAAAGACAATAATGTGCAGCATCAACAAATGAAATAACAAAATGTGTAATTACTACGTGTTTCTTGGAAATTACTTTATGGAGAAACAACTGCCATATGTTTAACAGTCTCCTAAGACAAATCATGTCCTAAAATAGATACACTATTTTTTATTTATTTATATAATCTTACCGATTTTTGTGTTTCATGTATAATAGCTATGATTTTATTTTATTCTATAGACATATTTTTGCAATCGATTTTTAACGGACTATCTGATATGCTAGAATAATTAAAGTTACATTTCTTCGGTACAATTTTAAAAAATGTAATTGTAGTAAGCATTGTAGGAAGTTAAAATAAAAAAAAATCGTGAGATACAATTATCTCAATTTTGGCATAAAAAGATTCAATATTTAAAAAAATACGCAAAATGATTAATCTGAAAAAATTGCACCTATCTAGTTTGAACTGTTTAAAGTATTTTTTAGAACTTAAAATTGGCGTTTAAAAAAATACGTACTGATATCAAATAAGAATGAAAATATTACGTCAAGTATAGATAAAAACAAAAAACTTTCTAACATATCAAAATAATTTAAGAAGACATACCGTTTAATATTTTGAATATAATTTTTCCGAAAATAAAATTTTGGTGAAATAAAATTAGAATATATTTATAAATACTATATTTATCCGTTTTTTCTTTCAATATGCAATAAAATAAATAATCTCTAGATACTATATAAAATGACAGAGAAAAATATATCACAGAGAAAAATATAAAACTACAAATAATATAATATTTATCACAGAGAAAAATATAAAACAACAACAATACATTTTTAGGATCAACATGCGAATTTTATATATATATCCCATTGAGATTTTTCTCCCGATAAAAAACAATAATGTGCACCATCAAGAAAAAAATAACAACATATGTAATTATTACGTGTTTCTTGGAAATTACATTATGGAGAACAAACTTTCATGTGTTTAACAGCCTTCTGAGACAAATCATGTCTTTAAGCAGACACACTTTGCCATATTTATTCGTATAATCTTAGTGTTTCTGGGTTTCACAAATAATAGCTATGGTTATTATAGCTATTTCTTGTTTCTCTTATTATGCTTAACACGTTTTAAAATGCCCGCTAGTCCTTTAAACTCTATTGACTACAATTAAAAAAGCTCATTTGCTACCTGTTCTAAGTGTCTCCGAGTTCTGAAATTTTGCATGGATATTTACAAATATGTATTTTATAGTTTTCTAAGATAAAAAATTTTTTTGAACTTTTGATGGCTTTTGGCCGAAAATGGCTTTCGGGTCTCCCTTAACATGTTTTTTTTTTTTTTTTTTTTTTTTTTTTTTTTTTTTTTTTTTTAGGTAGAATTGTTAAAGTTATATTCAGATGCGTGTTTCTAATAATAATAACACATTTTAAAAATTATTTCACTGTGTGTATGTAGCTGATTTAGTAAAAAACAATTAAAATTTGACGTTTATGATTTACTGAATTTTTTTTTTACCTACACTGTAAGAAATGACAGATGCTTCTTAACAAAAATGTACAATATGAACGAACGCAAATATATAATAACCTGCTCCGAGTCCTCCAAGTTTCCAAAAAGTGTTTCACTTACCTTTTAAAAATTAAGAAAATAATTTGTTTTTGAAATATAAAAAAAATAATTTATTGAAATCTATCATTAGAATGACAGATTCAGATTCAGTTTCAGCCAGGTGGGGAGGAACACCAATTGGTTTGAGCTCAACGAGCACCACCCAACAATTACACTCTCAAAAAAACTTCCGTCTTTTCACAGAAACAGCACTGGCAGCACTGCTGCCAGAAATTGTCTGTATATTGACGAATGTCCGTTTATTTTTTCTCCGTCAAAAGAGGTAAAATATATGTCTTTTGAAAAAAGTCTGGGAAAGATAAATACGCCGGCGTTGAGGATCGAACTCACGTTCCCAGCATTAGAAAGCCAACGCCTTGCCTCAGCGCCACCGTTGTTCACGAGGAAAGTGCTTTGAAGTAGAAGCCTTTATTTCCTACGAGTGTGGTTTGGTTTATTTCGTTAAAGAGCTTTTAATTTTGTAGTTAATTTCGGGAAGATTTCAGCTTTAATGAAACTGTGGCTGGGGTTTTTATACGTTTATATTAATATAGTATAAAAATGTGAATTTTAATTATATTTACGTAGATTGCTAGAAGAAAAATATGGATGTTCTATGACAAGATTTCTTTGAATAATATCATTTTTTTTTCTTTTTGCATTTTATTTTTTAATTAAAACATCTTTTAAATGTGTTCACTTTTAAAAGTATCACTTTTAAAGTATATTTTAAATGGGAATATTTATTATATAAATAACTTAGTAAATTCAACTTTATTCAAGTTATCCAACTTTGAATATGAATAACAAATTGTGAGAATTTTTGAATGAATGAAGAAAGTAATTGTTATTTATTTTTAAATTCGAAAACATTTGTGTCTTTTTAAACTAAATTAGACATTTTAATCTATAGAATATTTTGTTTTTCATTTTAAAAATAAATTCGAATTTATTACTAACAGACCCAATATGCATGCGTGCAAGAAATAAACGGAATCTCTTCCTCATTTTTCGACGTTCGGAATGAATTCACAGATCAAATACGTTTTCTGGGAATACGGTAATTATTTGTGAAAAAATAACGATAACTTAGTGTATATTGACGATTTATTCTGACAGTGTATAAAGTAATAAAATAAAGGTAGGTAACAAAAGTAATCGAGATAATGAATTAAGTATAGGTAACAATAGTAAAATAGACGAACTGAGTGCTTTACAGATACAGTAGAATGAAATGTAAAAGTTTGAACATCACATAATACATTAATGGAAAAACAAATGTCAATTAATTTGTCAATACTCACTATATCTAAAATCACCACTATTCATGTGGAAATAAGAAACTAAATTTCTTATATAACATCTTACCAGTATAGCTTATGTTATATATATATTAATGTTTCTTTACATCCAAAAAGAATTTTTAAACACAGTAATTTTCCCGCCTTAATTAATCTACTAACCTATCTTAAAAGCCATGTCATTTATATCACTATCATGTGTCTTTGAAAATAGATGCAATGCTAATGGCGATTATTTTATAAGCTCTTCTGACACCAAGGTTTATTTATGTTGTTTTTTCAATTTCAGTTATGGATTTAACAAATGCTAATGAAAAGTAAAAAGAAAATTCAGTTATAGATATTAAAAAATTGATAACTTAGGAGGATTCCACAGCGAAAAAATTTAAATTTATTTTTTGCAAATAACATTTGATGATACGTGGGGGATCAAAAAGTACATAATTATGAATTGGACAAATTGCACCATAAATTATACTAAAAATATGTAATAAAGAAAATACAGATTGCTAAATGGTACACTTCAAAAAAATATTTAAAATACACTTAAAAGTATCTACGTGTCGTATCGCTTCTGTGAACGTCATCGGGATAAAATAGAAAGATCTTTCTATTGTTCAATCTTACAACGTTTTGAAAGTACATGAAATGCACTAAAAATTTATGTACGCCCAATCCAAAGTTGCGGGTGTGACATTTACACAACTTCATTTAGTCACCAGCAAAAAAATTTTTGAGCATTGGTTTCAATTTGTATGAATTTCAATGTAGACCACTTACACATACATTTATCCAAATCTGAAAATTGTCCGATGTATCATTTATTTATAAAAAAAAATAATTTCCGCCTGTTGCGGATGTGACATAAAAAGGACATGCATTTTCATCTTTCAGTGCAAAAATGCAAAACTCTGTGAATTATGTCAACTGAGTGAATTGCTATTTTTATATATTAGACAGTAATACTTAAATAATTATTCTATGAAAAAATTAAATTACTTACTCAATTCTTACTTTTGTGGAAAATATTCAAAATTTTCGTTGCGGGTGTGACGCCCTGTTGCGGGTGTGACTTGTACAGCCAATAAAATAATGACATACACAAATATTTTCAAGGCAGATTTTTTTAATTAAAGAATTAATCAATATTACAATTATAATATCTAGAGAGGAAAATATAAAAAAAAATTTCATTTCCAATCTTGAATTTATAATTTCTGGTGGTAATAGCTTTTTTTTTTTACAAAAATGCTCTTTTTTTTCCTAGGATGCATCTGACTGACTGGGCCAAATATGTACGTTTTCTTAAATTTTTTTCAAACATTCTAATTCTATATCGTCACCATCCATTTATCTTATTTGCCCATCAAATTTTTCACTTTTTTAATGTTGAGAATAAACAACTTCTACAAAATCTCCAACTGCACATTCATCGTTGGATATTATATCCTTGTCAAAGTATGGATACATCTAACTGACTGAGCCAAATATACACATTTTCTTGATTTTTATTCCGATACTCTTATTCTATAATATCCCCATTCATTTGTCTTATTTGTCCATCAAAATTTTCACTTTTTTTTTTCCATGTGGAGAATAAAACAACTTCTACAAAATCTCCAACTGCACTCTTATCATTGGATATTATATTTTTGACAAAATATGGTAACAAACAAATTCTCTTGTGATCATGAAGTTATTGCTACATTAATTGTTCCTACGTCAATAAAAACAACATAATGTATCGATTGAATGTTGAGCTCCGATTGTGCTTGGTGCCAGCATTCATGAAGCATTTTCACAATATCTTCTAAAATTTCACATTCAGCAAAGTTCTTTTATATTTTTTAGGACTTTTTCTACACACATGGCAAAATCTGAAGCTGAATTTATAGTTGCAGAGCGTTGCTAGTGTTACCATTTTCTTGGCAACTGCACCAACCCCATCGACAACTCCTTTACCATGAGATAAAATGCAAAAGGATTGCCATCCTTTACCATGATTTTTTTAAATAGTCTCTTCTTTTCTCTCCTTGCTTTGTCTCTTTCCTTCTCTTGTTGTAGATATGCTTCATACACTATATTGCCATTGATTATGGGACACTTGCGATTTTAGACATTTTACTAAATATCTAGAAAAATACATGAGGGATCATCTCGAACTCTTAGTGTAAAAATATAATAGTATAAGTCATACATCTCCGTGAAGATTTTTTCCCGAAACTCCAAAGGGGACCGTCAACAAATTAAAAAAGAATGAATATCTTTTGAATAACCCTGTCAAAACTAATGTAGCAAAAGCGCTCAAACTCTAGATTGTGATTGAATGCCTTATTGTAATAAGCCTTGTTCATTTTTATGCAAATAGCATGCATACTCGCAGAGTAATTAAGGTTTTTATAAAAATGATCCCAAATTTTTCCAAGTTTTTTCCTTATAATTTTCAGAGTTCTTAATATAAAATATTATTTTTTTTCAGAAAATATGACAAACAACATTGCACACAGTACCCTGTAATCAGAATTAAAAAATAATGAAAATTGTATAAAAAATGAGTTGGTTTACTAAATAATTTTTTACTGCGCATGCGTCTACGATATCAAAATTTCATTTGCATATTATGCTAGCTAAATGTATAGAGCAACTTTTGTGAAAGTCACAAAATCATAACTTGAAAATTCTGACAATAATCGTCAATTGAATAAGTCGAAAATCCGTTATTCTCAAAATGAAGCAAAAACAAGAGGGGTTGTATCCATATATTCATTGATTAGTGTCAATATAGAATACACAATATGGGATGTACTACTGCATTTGGATAAAATCCCTCATTTTTTTGCTTCATTTTGGAAACAACGGATTTTGTCCTTTTTCTATAGACGATTACTTTCAGAATTTTCAAGCTATGATTTTGATACTTTTACAAAGGTTGCTCTATACATTTAGCTAACATAATATGCAAATGAAATTTTGATATCTTTGACGCATGCGCAGTAAAAAATTATATAGTAAACCTACTCATTTTTCATGCAATTTTTATTATTTTTTAATTATGATTACAGAGTACTGTGTGCAATGTTGTTTGTCATATTTTCTGAAAAAAATATTATTTTATATTAAGAACTCTGAAAATTATAACGGAAAAACTTGGAAAAATTTGGGACCATTTTTATAAAAACCTTAATTACTCTGCAATTGTGCATGCTATTTGCATAAAAATGAACACAGTGTATTACAATAAGGCATTCAATCATAATCTAGAGTTTGAGCGCTTTTGCTACATTAATTTTGACAGGGTTATTCAAAAGATATTCATTCTTTTTTAATTTGTTGACGGTCCCCTATGGCGTTTCGGTAAAAGATCTTCACGGAGATGTATGACGTATACTATTATATTTATACACTAAGAGTTTCGAGATGATTCCTCATGTATTTTTCTAAATATTTAGTAAAATGTCTAAAATCGCAAGTGTCCCATTATCAATGGCAATATAGTGTATTTAAAAGGGTTTTCCTTAATCTTTTTTCAATGATATCGTGATCTTTCTGTACTCTTCATTCTCTGCAAAAGAGAAGAAATTAATGTGTAAACTGAATAAATATAGCACTTTCAATCCAAAAATATAAGCTTAACAAATTTAAATAATTATCCCTTGAAATTTCTAATCTCTATAAATAAAAGGAATTCTGAGGATAATTAATTAATTGAGGCACAGGGGAAAGCAAATCTTGGCAATGCGCCAACTCGGTCCAGAGGAAGCAAATCTTGGCAATGCGCCAACTCGGTCCAGAGGTATAAAAGCAAGATAGAAAAAAACGCGCAGGTCTGTGCATTCAAGTACAACCACCCATATGTATATGCTGAAAGTTTGTTCTGACGCTCACCCGACGCACGTGGAGTGCCGATGGTCCGGGGAGAGTCACCGGGGGATCCGTCGCCAGCTGAGAGAGAAGCGTAGAGTCACCGGGGGATCCGTCGCCAGCTGAGAGAGAAGCGTACCATACACATAAATTATTAAATAAACCTTCAAATTAAGCCCGGCGAAGCGGGCTGGGTATGCTAGTCTTACATAAAGTTAATTATGTTAAATTTTGGTTAATTTCAAACTGACTATATACATTTTACGCTAACTTAATAAACATTTTAACAGTTTCTTATTATTCTTACTTCTACTTTTTATTTAATTTGAATTAAAAGAGAAAAAAAAATCTTCCCCTAATATTGATTTACTTATTTTAAAAAACTAAAAATATATATATTAGATAAATACTATCAAATAATAAAATTAAAAAAATATATATGCAAAAAAAATTTAACAAATTTAAAGAAAATTGGTTAAATATTGTTTCGTAATTTTCTTTTTTTAATTTCTATAAAAATCTTACCTTTTAAATTAATTTCTTAATCATATATCACTAATAAAATTATTTTCTTGCAGTAAAGCAACAATTTTATCAATCCAAACTGAATAAATCAACTGCACACAGTGTCACATGCTCAGATGATGCAAATTTTTATTTATTAACTGGAATTCCCTCAATTAAATCAAAAGGTATAGTTAAAGCTGCCAAGTACATGTTTTCCAGCATATTATTCTTTTATAAAATTACATATAATTTGTTCAAATATGCATTTGTAATCAATTTTAAAAGACGTTGCGGGTGTGACTTTAATTAAATGTCACACCCGCAACGCTCAATAATTATAATTAAAATATTAATTAATTTCTTTTGTGTCTGTAATTCAAAGTATCTTAATAAACTATTTTTGAATATAAAGTTTCATAACTTTAAATCAAAAATATTTTTCTGCAGAGATATAAATGTAACTTTTTGTTGCGGGTGTGACACAATAATTAAGAGTAATTAAATATGCTTACCTTTTGTAATGAAGATTAGTGAACACTTCTCTGCAGACAAAAACTCTCAATAATAGCTGTCAGATCACATATATCCAAGTTTGGAGATTTTCAGAATGTTTGTTCAGCTGTACGAGACCATAAAATGTAAAGATTTTTGCCGCAGTCTATTTTACAAAGTCATAGTGTCACTTTATTAATTAAAATAAGTATGTTAATGACAAAAATTTAATTCTTTTTTGATAAAATATGAAGTAGTACACTCTAAACAGTTAATATGCAAAATTTCAATCATATTTAAAGAAATTTAAATTTTAATCCTCATGTCCATTTTTTCGTGGATTGGGCGTGTAATGAACAAAGTATTTCCTGATAAATATCTAGTCTTCATATCACAGAACTTACCTCACAAAATTTAGATCAATCGTTAATTTTAGTTGCTTCTAAAAGCCATAAGGCCTATAAATGGAACAAATTAACTTTAAGCTCTTGTTTGTGTTTTATACGACTCAGAGTTTTTCTGCGCAGAGCTTATAAGGTACCATTTACCGGGGTATTTCATAATTATGCGTAATATTAGCACTTGTCGTTATTACCCAATCAAACCACCTGCTAATAGCAAATTAATTTTACATTTAAAAAAACACCACGCAAACATTTTGGAATTTCTGTAGTTAACATTTCAATTTGTTTAAATATCTTTAAATTGCTCAAGCTTTTTAGAATAATATTTAAATAGGTATTTAAACGTATTCTAAAATGCATAAAATCAAATATTTCATAAAAATTTTCTCATAAATGAAAATTTCATTTCATCGCCGAATTTGCACATTTGCCTTATACACAGTTTATGCATTTAAATCAATTTATGTGATTCAAGATGTTTACACATGTATGTTTACGGAATGCATCATTAAAATATGTCAGCTCTTCCTACCTTTATCAGCATTAATATTGTTGCAGCGTATATGGGGTTCTTTTGATCTTATGGTTAGACAACTTCAAACTCTTGTCTTTTAGAAAAATAGAAAATAATTTATTTGCAGATCTTCAGAACAACAGAGTCTTCGAAATTCACAAATATTACTAGATATTCAAAAATAATTCTTCAAATCTATCGTACAAGTGCAGATATAGGTTCCAGAGACTTTTTATACAATGTCTCAACACTAAATCACATTCAAAACAACGTAAATAAGACTCAAGCAAACTTGCTTAAACAATACCCTAAAAGTTCACTCAATGACTGACTGGTAAATAATGACCACAGCAGCTCGTATTGCTCTCCTTATATAGGCTCGCAGCATGTGCTGGAAATTTCTACAACCTTCTCGAAAAATCCACGGAACAACATTCAGTGTATCAGTATATCTATAGGGGGGTTACCATAGAAAGGGAAGGGTTACCATCGCCAACAATCGCCAAGTTTGTCGCCAACTTGGCGATATATCGCCAAATTTGGCGACCAAAATTAGTCGTCAAAAGTGACGCCAACTTGGCGATATCTCTATTATTTCGCCAAGCTGCCATAGACATTCACTGAAAATAATAGACAAGTTTGCTTGATAACAGAGACAATGTAACAAAAACTAATATTAGTAAAGGAGTGGAGCTTAAAAAGATTATTTACATTATTTTACAGTACAAAAACTAACTATTTACAAAATTCGTAACACTACCCCCTCCTCAAAGACTGCACGTCCCGGGCAGTGCAATCCTTGAGTTAGAGGAAAACACTAAAAATAAATAAACAAATAAATAAATTAATAATAATAATAATAAGATTTACATAAATAAGAACTAATTACTATTTACATATTTACAAAAAGTGACTTTCATGACCATGGTCTGAAATTCCAGTTTTGAATTTCTAATCACTTTGACCAAAATAAGGGGCTAGCCGGTTATAATGTACGACCTTGGGTTTGGCGTGTGGCGATTTTTGTATGCGTACAACGACGTCATTCAGCCTGTTGACGACTGTGTAAGGACCGTCCCAGTTTCTTTGTAATTTTGGCGACAGTCCCTTACGACGTATCGGATTTCACAACCAAACTTTGTCACCTTCGTTGAACTCATGTCCAGTTGCCTTTGTGTCGTACCATGTCTTCATCTTTTCCGATGACAGTCCGACTCGGTTCCTCGCTAGACGATGAATCTCCTCAATCCGTGACTGGAGTTCATCCACGTATTCTTCAGGCGACAAAGGAGCGTCAGGAGGACGGCCAAACCAAAGATCCGCAGGCAGACGAAGATCACGACCAAAGAGCATTTGAGAAGGGGAGTAACCAGTGGCCTCATGAATGGCACTCCTGTAGGCAAGCAGGAAAAGAGGCAATTTCTTGTCCAAGTCCTGTTGGTCTCTAGACACCAGGAGAGAGAGGCTATTTAGGATGGTACGATTGAAACGCTCCACTATGCCGTCCGATTGAGGATGTAGAGGTGTAGTTCGAGTTTTGTCCATGCCGAGTAGTCCACACATTTCCTTAAACACAGTCGAATCAAAGTTTCTTCCTTGATCGGAATGGATTTGAAGAGGAACTCCATATCTGGAAACCCAGTGTTGAACCAGTATGTCTGCTACGGTTACCGCCTCTTGATTAGGAATGGCGTAGGCTTCAGGCCATTTAGTGAAGTAGTCCATGACAACGAGGATGTACTTGTTGCCATCAGATGTTCTAGGAAGAGGACCCAGGATGTCTAGAGCAATTCGTTCGAAAGGAGCTCCTACATTATAACGTTGCAATCGTCCACGGGTGCACCTCTTTGGACCTTTACGTGCTACACAGGTGTCACAAGTTCGACACCACTCCTCCTCGTCACTGCGAACATTATTCCAGTAGAAACGCTCACGAACCTTTTGAAGGGTCTTCATTACACCAAAATGACTTCCTGTAGGTCTATCATGAAGTTCTTGAAGGACCATAGAAATTCTCGACTTAGGAAGTAGTAGTTGCCATCTACATGTCTTTCCATCATCAGACTCCCATTTTCGGTACATGACACTGTTCTTCAAATGTAGGGAATCCCAAAGAGCCCAATAACGTTTAGTCGTAGGATGGTAAAGGGCTATGTCTTGCCAGCTGAGCTTCCGGTTGGACACCTCTTTCAGCTCTTCTTTCCTTTTGGCTTAATTTCAGGATCAGCAAGTTGATCTTTACGCAGGCTCTCATCACTCCATTGATCTTGCTATGATGTAGATCCAGTTGTAACTTGTCTTACTATAGGACCTTTGACATCAAATTTCTTCTCAACCCGGTCGCAGTATCTACAATTCTCTGAGCAGGGTCTTCTTGAGAGAGCATCTGCATTTCCATGTGATGAGTCTTTTCGATGGCGTATCTTCATATCGTACTCTTGAAGCTTTTGTATCCACCTGGCTATCTGGCCTTCAGGGTTCTTAAAATTCAATAGCCAAGTTAGAGAAGCATGATCAGTTCGGATCAGGAATTTTCGACCGTAAAGATAGTGATGAAAATGGTCTATGGCTTTCACTACAGCAAGAAGCTCTTTTCTTGTTACGCAGTAGTTTCGCTCTGCCTTTGATAAGCACTTGCTGAAATAGGTGATAACACGCTCCTGGCCGTCAATTTCCTGGGACAGTACAGCGCCACTGCTTTCGTTACTTGCATCCGTATCAAGTATAAACTGTTTATCGATTTGAGGATATGCCAGAATTGGAGTGGATGTTAAGGCCTCCTTAAGCTTTTCGAAAGCAGCGTCACATTGCTGTGTCCAAATAAATTTTTGATTGGCTTCTGTTAATTTATGAAGTGGCCTTGCAATCATCGAGAAGCCTTTGACGAATTTTCTGTAATAGGTGCATAATCCTAGAAAACTTCGAAGCTGGTGAATATCTGCTGGATGATTCCAATTTTTCACGGCCGATATCTTCTCCGGATCAGTCCTAACTCCTTCCGCCGAAATGATGTGCCCAAGGTAGGCGACTTCATTACGAAACAAACTGCACTTCGAAGGGCTTAACTTCAAATTAGCTTCCTTTAACTTTTGTAGCACCCGCCTGAGGTTGTTCAGATGTTCATCAAAAGATTTTCCTATGATTATGATATCATCTAAATAAACAAGACATGCTTCATATGACAGCCCCCGGAGAACCGTTTCCATAAGCCGTTCGAAAGTTGCAGGTGCGTTACACAGACCAAAAGGCATTACCTTGAACTGCCATAATCCTTGTCCCGTTGTAAAGGCAGTCTTCTCGCGGTCGTCCGGATGGATCTCTACCTGCCAGTAACTACTCTTCAGATCCAGAGTCGAGAACCAATTGTTGCCCGCAAGTGTGTCGAGAGTGTCGTCGATCCTTAGTAGAGGGTAACTATCCTTTTTAGTGACGTCATTCAGTCGGCGGTAGTCTACACAAAATCTTGTAGAACTATCCTTCTTTCTTACTAATACAATGGGAGACGCCCAGGGACTTGTCGATGGTTCGATGACGTCATTTTCTTCCATATCCTGAATTAAATTTTGCACCTCTTCTTGCTTGGCAAAAGGTAATCGTCTAGGGTGTTGTTTAATAGGTGAGTGATCTCCAGTATCAATTCGGTGTTGTGCCATTTTGGTTCGTCCAAAGTCTTGAGATGTTTGGGAGAATAAACTTTGGAATTCCCTAATTAAATTTTCTGCAGCGTCCATCTGTTTTGGATCTAAGTCTGTATTTTGTAACAAATCCTTGACTAAATTATCTGAAGATTTCTCAGAGTGACTGGAATTTTGACTTATGCACGTCACAGGAGCACATGATGCTATCACCTCTCCTTTCTTGATAGTCCTCGTCTTATCACTGATGTTAGCAATTCTGACTGGAATGGTTTTTTTCGAGAGGTCTACCACAGAAGAAGCCACCAATACTCATGCTTGTGTACTATTGTCTTCTGGATAATCTATATGGCCAAATCGGTAATTAGTTTCATTTTTAATTACAGCTGGAACTAAAAATTCTGTTCTTGGATCTAGATTGATGGCTTCTTTGGCTATTACTGCTTGTTTACATTCAATTTCGTTATTTAATCCAAAAAGACTTATTTCTTCAAATTTTGAGAGCATTTTGTTATTCTTGAAATCATGTTTGAAGCCAAACTTCTTCAGAAAATCTAGTCCGATTAAGCAAGGATCTGTTATGTCAGCCACATATGCCGTATGGTAATATTTCGTTCCTCCAAAGTTGATGGTTACATTGGCCTTTCCATATATGCCTATCTTGTCGCCCGTCACAGTTTGCAACGTAACGCAGGGCGGAGTCCAGATGAGTTTAGATTTCAATTTCCGAGCCAGGGGGCCTACCACAAAGCAATCGTTTTTCCCCTTTTCTCGGAAAGACGTCCAATGTGAAGTTGCATCCCGACGACCTTGAGTATTGGTACTATGAAACCAGCGGAAATTCTCCCGTCGGATAAATGTCATCGTAAGCTCCTAAAAATCCCCGACCCCTCAGAACTGCGTGGAATGAAAATCTCATTATCGGATATCCGTGTTATAGCTGTAAATATAGCTTACGCTCTTTATTAAAAAAGCTGTCGATACACGTCTAATTAAGATATTTTGATAATATTTTTAAAAAATAAGAGTGAAATGTTCATATTTTCAGCTGTAAAAAGCTCAAATGGATACGATGTATAATTGTTTATAAAATGGGAAAATAAAAATGAAATTTGCTCTTTTTTTGACTAGGTAAAGACTTTATTTTAAAAATTAATAAAAAATTAACATGTTAACCTAGAAATATTTAATATCTATCTTAAAAAAAGCCTTATCTTAAATTTTTAGGTGATATGAAAACAAAAGTGTTATAAATTCTTGTTAAATAAATATATGGACATATGAATGCTCCAAAATTTCAAGAAGTTCCACTTAGATATGAAAGAGTTGGGAAAGTTTTATAAGCTTTGAAAACTAATTATAAACACTAATAATATAAGTTTTTTGCAAATACTGCAAACAATTTTTTGTAGATTTAGATTGATTTTTCTTGGTGGTACGCAGTCTTTTCAGAATGAAATATTAAATAAAAAAATAAATAAAAAATATAATACTAATAAAAAAATAATGATTGAAATATTTATTAAAACATTACTCTTACGAAATATCAAGCAGAATATTATTAATCTGCTTTAAATAAACAATGCCCAATGCCTAGAAAATTAATTATGCAATTATTGTATAAATAATTGATAGTGTGATCAAGCACTTCATACCCGAAAAATAATTGAAGGTATATTATTTTTACTAAAACTTCTCTGTACTAATTATAACATTCATGCTAATATTTAAGGCCATGTGGATTATCGTTATTTACTCAAATAAAATTATCCAAAATTTAAAATCTATTTTTTAAAATTATTATTAAATGTTGTATCAATTTTAATAACTTGTTGTATTATGTAAATATAACCATGCATACAATATTTTAATATTATCCATTGAGAATTTCCGTTTAGTAAAAAATTAAGATATTCAATAATAATAATTAAAAAAAAATAGAAAAACGAATTAGGAAAGTACTATTAACTTTTAAAAATGTTAAAGGTACTATATTTTTGATACGGCATATTTCACTGGATATTTGGAAGGGGAAAAATGTAGAGTTGTGAAATTTTGAAAAGCTTTGAAATTTTTCTCTTCTATTAAATTCAATGGTTCATATATTGAAATACAATTAATAGTTATATATATATACATATGTATATTATATTTATATATCTTTTCGAAGTTTTTGGAAATCACTGTAAGATTACTATAAAATACATTGTTTTTGATGTTATTAGAAACCTTACAATTTATTTTATATCCAATGAACTATGCAGTATCAAAAATATAGTATCTAAACTTATCCAAAAGCCTGCAATACTTTCCAAAGATATATATATATATATATTATTTACTTATTTATTTATTAATAAGGAAATTATTCATCAATGTTACTAAGGAATTTTGTTATTTGTGCAACAAAAAATAAACCTTAAAACTGATACAATATTTAATATAAAAACGCTTGGAAGTTTTGAATAATTATAGTTTATTTGTGTAAACATTGATAGTTCTCAGATAACTAGAATATTTGCAAAAATGTTGCATTTACTATAAAAAAGTTTTAGGAAAAAATACCTAGTCAACTATTTTTCTAGTATGCACTCCATGTTTATTTTGCTTTTTTTTTTTTTTTTTTTTTTTTTTTTTTTTTTTTTTTGAGAGAGAGAGAACTATTGTATAATAAGAGTTTTCTTGGTATAACACACTGTTTATTTAAAGGAAATTACTAAAATTATACATTATTTTATTAAATTATATTTTATATGTACAGCAATTAGTTTTATAAATTTGCATTAGATTTTTTACTTAATTTTGCATTAAATTTTCATTTTAAACAAGCAGAGTACCGGAGATAAAAAGAACATTTTAAATTGATCAAAAGCTGCATGTGATATTTTCAAAGTACGTTTATTATTGTCATTTAAAACGAGTTTAAAAACTTAAAATATTTTTACATTTATTTTATATTTCAACAAAATTTCTTTAAATTTTTGAGCATTTATGCTTGTATTTAGCTAACAAAAACGTATAAATATATTATTTTCATACCGCTTTTAAGTTTAAAATAAGGTCTTTCTTATGATAATTATTAAATATCTATCTCTAGAACAACGTGTTAATTTTTTATTAATTTTTAAAGGAAAGTCCTTCCTTAATCAAAAAAAGCAAATTTCATTTTTATTTTACAATTTCTAAAAAACTACCTGTCGTATGATTTTGAGTTTTTAACAGCTAAAATTCTAAATATTTCACCTTCGTTTAAAAAAAAGATTATCAAAATATTTTAATTAGGCGTGTGTTGATGACATTTTTAATAAACACGGATAGCAATATCTAACGTTTCTTTTCTGTTTTCATAGATGAGAAAAGAAGGGAACGACCGTGGAAATAAGTTCGAAATAAAGTGGTCAATCAGGTTGTTTTCGACGCTTCTTTGGATGAAAATCGACAGGTTTACACGACTCCTTCATGGTAGCACTTAAACTGTGCGTCGGACTTATTTTCCGCGAAACATTGAAATTCGACTTGCGGTTCTTCCCACTTCGGAAGGATCTCGACGCGCTCGTGGTAGGCCCCCAAATCTTCTCTTATTATTGTCACATTGGCTCCTGTATCAACAATCATACGGCACTGAATCTCGTTAATAAATCCAATCACATATAATTCATTATCGCCGCCACTCATTTTCGATATTTGAAGGATCTTCAGGTGGAGCTTTTCATTCTCTGGTCTTGAACTCATCTTACGTTCGTGGACTTTGGGGCTGTTTCTTCGGAGATATCCTGTATCACCGCATCCCCAGCACGTGAGATTCTGTCTCCTTGAGCTTGTTTTTCCACGCTTTAAAGCTTCAATCTCTTGATTTATTTTCCTAATTTCTTTCAAGACGTCTCTCTCAGTGTCTGAGCTTTTGTTCACCTTTGCCCCTTGGACTGAATGACGATCTCTTCGACTGGCTTGCGTAGCTGCTTCCAACTTTAAGGCATATAGTAATGCAGCCTTTAAATCAGGGTTGGGTTTCTGACGTCAGAAACTGGTTTTTGACATGACAAGTGTCAAAAACTGGTTTAAACCGTCAAAAACTGGTTTAAACCGTCAAAAACTGGCTTAAACCGTCAAAAATGTGTAATGCACTTTAAACATTTTAAAAACAAGAGAGAAACTTTGAGTAATTTTTTATATAAAATTAATTGTACTGTAATTTAATAATTACAAAAAAATTAAATTACTTTAATTGCAATAAAACATTGTTTTTTAGAATATTCAAATAGAAGAAAATGATTTTGTACTGTTAATGATCTGGATCAATTTTACCATACAGCATCCTATAGCACTTAACCAATTTAGCACATTTATTTACACCCAAATGGTTTACAAGTTTTGAGTGTATGAAGCCAAAGTTACAAAATACTCTCTCAATTGGTGCTGAGCTAGCAGGGCTTGATAGCAGAAGCATTGCTAGTTGAGCAAGTTTGGAGGCAGGCCAAATTTTCAGATTTTTGAATTTTTTTTTTTAAATTCAGAAATGATAACATACAATACAGTAAAAATGAATTTTTAATATAGCATATAATATTGTATATTTGTAACAGATGTTTAACGTGAAATTTTACAGATCAGTGTAGTATTTGAGGTTTCTGACAAGGTTTTTGACAAGAGGTTTTAGCCGTGACGGTTTAAACCATGGTTTAAACCGGATAAAACCGCACACTGTCAAAAACTTGCCAACCCTGCTTTAAATCCTGTACATCTGCCATTCGTACCGCTCTCTGCACTTCGGGATCTTTTATTTCGTCTACAAAGTACTGCAGTGAGAGCATTTCCCGTACATTTGTTGGGCAGTCGATGAATGCTAAATTTGCCAGCCGTTCTATTTCTGAGGCAAACTCTTGAAGGGTTTCACTCGATTTTTGATGGCGTCTCTTCATTTGTATTCTCGTATAATCTTTGAAAAAATTTTCTCCGAATCTCATTTCAAGTGCACAACTTAAAGTCTCAAAATTGAGTTGCGTCATATCGGGCAATGTTTGCAGCACGTCGGCGGCTTCTCCTCTTAAAGATGCTGCCAGTTGACAAGCTTTCACCTCGTCACTCCATTTGTTCTCTTCGGCTACAATAGTGAATTGGGTTTTGTAAACTTGCCAGGAACTCTTTCCGTCGTATGTCGACAGCTTAACTTGCACAGGAGAAGCAGGCGGATTCCTAAATTCTTCATAATTTCTACTGGACGCTGAAAGTTTCTTCTCAAGATCTTGTTCTTTTTTATTTAGCTTTTCATCTACTTCACCTATTTTCTCTTCAACGTTACTGACTTTCTCTTCAACGTTACAAACTTCATTCTGAATTTTCTCTTCTACTTCCGCCATTTTCCTTTCCATTTCCTGTTCAACATAACTAACTTCATTCTGAATTTTCTCTTCTACTTCCTCTATTTTCTCTTCTACCGAGCCTATTCTTCTTTCTATCGACGAGAACTTTTCTTCTAAAGTTTTCTTCATTTCTTCTTGGCCTTTATTAACCTTTTCACTCACATCTTCTTGGCATTTGTCAATTTTATTTGTCAACTGTTCCATTCTTTCTTCGTTTTTATTCATTTTTTCCGCCAACTCTTCTTGGCCTTTAATCATCTTTTCCGCCAACTCCTCTTGGCCTTTATTCATTTTATCCGCCAACTCTTCTTGGCCTTTATCCATTTTATTTGATAATCCATTAATAGCTTTCAACAACTCATTCAGTTGCTCTTCCGTTGCTCTCGTTTTCGCCATAAGATTCCAAATTCTGACACCAAATGTTGCAGCGTATATGGGGTTCTTTTGATCTTATGGTTAAACAACTTCAAACTCTTGTCTTTTAGAAAAGTAGAAAATAATTTATTTGCAGATCTTCAGAACAACAGAGTCTTCGAAACTCACAAATATTACTAGATATTCAAAAATAATTGTTCAAATCTATCGTACAAGTGCAGGTATAGGTTCCAGAGACTTTTTATACAATATCTCAACACTAAATCACATTCAAAACACCGTAAATAAGACTCAAGCAAACTTGCTTAAACAATACCCTAGAAGTTCACTCAATGACTGACTGGTAAATAGTGACCACAGCAGCTCGTATTGCTCTTCTTATATAGGCTCGCAGCATGTGCTGGAAATTTCTACAACCTTCTAGAAAAATCCACGGAACAACATTCAGTGTATCAGTATATCTATAGGGGGTTACCATAGAGAGGGAAGGGTTACCATCGCCAACAATCGCCAAGTTTGTCGCCAACTTGACGATATATCGCCAAATTTGGCGACCAAAATTAGTCGTCAAAAGTGACGCCAACTTGGCGATATCTCTATTATTCCGCCAAGCTGCCATAGACATTCACTGAAAATAATAGACAAGTTTGCTTGATAACAGAGACAATGTAACAAAAACTAATATTAGTAAAGGAATGGAGCTTAATAAGATTATTTACATTATTTTACGGTACAAACACTAACTATTTACAAAATTCGTAACAATATCAATTTTAACAATTTAGTGTATTACTCAATTAATATCAAAGGGCTGAGATATGCAAAATTGATTAGCTGCTTCATATACATCGTTAATAATATACAGTCACTATTATTCAAGCTAATAGAATTCAGTCAAGAAATTAAATTATTAATCTTAAATTATTTAAAAGAGAAAATTTTATTAAACAAATTAAATGTAGTAGTGCATTATTATTTTGAAATTCGTACAAAATATCTTTACAGTAAGCAGCATCAACTCATCAGTATCAACAAGTACTCACAATATTTAATCATATGTATCTGTCTCAATATATATTTATATATATGTATATGCACTGTTTGACAAAAATTAAGAAGAGGAATTTTTGAATGCAACATTGTGCAGAAATTTTTTACATCTACCAAAATCATACCATAAAATATTCAAAATATTAAAATATGTGATAAGTAATAAAAACCATCTAAACAAAGAATCAAAAGAATACAACAGCACTTTATTTAAAAGGTTATTTGAAGCAGAAATGTAAAAAATACAGAAACGTCCATCTTACAGGCACCAAAAATAAAGAATTCAGTCTCTAATAGGGGATATGGCTACACCTGACTGCGATGCAGAATGTAAAGTGTCTGTCCATTCTGAGAACGAGGTTGTCTAGAAGCTGCTGTGGCATTTAGTCCCATTACTTTTACCGTTAAATATCTTTACTCGCCAAGAGCGCTTCGAAAGCCACTGTACGATGAGGGGGAACGTTGTCGTACTTCAAGATTAAATCTCGACACACAGCCCCTGTAAACAGGTGTACTTGAGGCAAGATAACCTCGGCGCCATAATGGGCACCAGACAGTGAACATACTTCAGAGACACAGAGGTTCGTACGTCTACCAAGCATGACACAACGCCGAACAAGAACTCCGGCACCTCAAAAACGCTCCTTTTTCGATGGTTGTTGGTTAGGTGATTAAGTGATTCCTGCTCTCTCCAGATGTGCATTCGTCCAGAATCACACATCACACCAAACCGGCACTCATCGGTAAAGAATACTCAAGACCACTCCTGTTATGTCCATTTCTTGTTTTCCTGACACCAGAGAAACCGAGTCTCCAATAAGCAGAAGATAACGGTTCCCATCGAAATGGTTGTCGTACATATATATCACTTTTATTCAGACTCCTATCCAGAGTAAAACGTAATATCAGACGTCCAGTATTCTGCTCCAAATTCTTTGTAATTTCCCAGCTGTATGTCGCCTGTTACTTTTCACTTGTAGGACAATATATCGGTTCTCCTCTATTGTCGCTGCTCATAGGCTGAATGCTTGGACAGCTGTCCTCATCATTTGAAATGTATTCCAGGTTCGCAAAAACACGTTGTAGGCGACATCGAACAGTTGTGAAACACTTGCTACATTTCGACCTTCTTTTTTATCAATGATTTGACCTCGTGTAAAGTTATCCCAGATGACGTCTTCTGGATTACCTCCTGGATATATTACACAATAGCGGCAAAAAAAAAAAAAAAAAAAAAAAAAAAAATCGTTGAAGTCACTTTACACAGTGCAATAGATTTCACCAAATTTCTAAACGGTAGCGCCTCTGTGCTTTATCCCCTTAGCAATTCATCCTTTTACGTCATATGCTATATATGGGCGTATCCAACTGCGTTTATTTCAGGTCAATATCCTGAATCGTGTTTAATTTCGTTCTGTTGTATTTTTAGGAATTATGCATATTTATTTGCTTCGTCCTTAATTTTTGCCCACCAGTGAATATATATAAGTGTGTATGACGTTTTTAGATAGAGAGCCAGTGATGTCATCGCAGTGTAATTAATTATGTTTGTCAAAAGAATAAAGTCTCTCTAAAAAGAGTTCTCTTCAAAAGAAAGAGCCGTGGCACAATTGAACTAAAAAACTTTCGCAACTTCAAATTAATAAATTTATTGCTACGGCCAAATTATCCAAGAAATGCTCTTAACAATTCACCAAGAAAAAAAAAACCTCGCTCAAAACCGAGTAAAAATTTTTACTTCCAAACATCTCTCTTAAATAAAAAAATAGTTTCTAGAACATTCGATAGCCTCAGACCAGAATAGCTCTATGTAAGCAAAATTTGTCATTTGGCGTCGAGTATAAAATCGGTAAAATCGAATGTTTTGCAAACGATAATTTTATTTAAAGGATTATTATTTAACTTATTTAATAATCAAAGTAGTTAGAAATTGGAATGAATTCCACAGACGATAATTTCACAAAAGAGAGAAAACGGGTGAATTTATAGATTTTAAATAAATAAGAAATGCAAATAAATAAATGAATAAATAAATAAAAAGAATGATTTTTGAAAAAAGTATGCTTTTATCGGAATAAATTTAATAAGACTTTTAAAAAGAGTTGGTAAAAACAGGGAAAAGGTGAGTTTTATTAGAAATGTTAAAAAATACAGTTTATTTTACAATATTTTTAATTTAGAGCTATTTTATAGATTTACACGCACTGGAATAAATGTGTTTAAGACGAATTAATAATTTATACCGTTTCTATAAAGATTAACCCTTTCCGGCGCACTACTCTTTAAAGTTGGAATTTAAAGAAAAGAAAAATTAGCAATCTATTTAGGCCTAGAGGAGTACACGGGTATTGTTTTGTAAAGCTTGCACTAACCATTTTAATTATACAGCTGTTGTCGAAGTGGTAACCTCCCATAAGTAAAGCATTGATAAGCGCAGTGAGAAGAGCATTGCTGTGAAGCGCGTATTACAGTAAAACATTTTACCTATTATTTAAAAACAGTAGAGTTTGATTTCTGTGGTGCTGCCATCTAGAACTCATAAGAAAGATTTAAAGTAGCCATTAGAGTAGTTTTTGAAACATTCACGGAGTTTTTAGGTCTCTAAATAGGGAGAACTTTAGGTGTTGCCGACCCGGCAACACTGCGAGTTAAGGGGTTAATAAATTAGATCTAATAATAAGATTGTAATGAAATAAGCCGGAATGAATATGGAACATTGTTAAAAGGAAATTAATATAGTATAAGATTATTTTGGCGAAATAAAATTAAATTTTATAATAAATATCTATAATTATTATAATTATTATTATTTTTATTATTAATTAAAATGCGAATATTATATACTATAAATTGATATATTGCTTTAAAATAACAAGCGTTACATATACATTATAATATATCAATATGATCTGTCGTTGTTGCAATACTTATAAACATTCGATACCGTTGAAAAGCATTCATTTTCTTTTGCATCTTTTAACTTTGTTATATTGATATAAATTGATTGATACTGAAATACAGTTAATCTACTGTCTCAAATCAAAACTTTAGAATTCAATACAATAATGCAATAGGTATGAGCTATGTTGATATAGCAGAAAATGAAACAGGATTTAATAATGATGATAATGAGTTATCTATAATAAAAAAAAATAAATACTGAGTAATAAATCGTATTAATACTATACAATCATTTAATGTAAGTTAAATGCTATACAAAATAATTTTCTTTTACTAAACTGTCACACTTGTAAAAACCGAAAGTTAATAGATAGTCAACGCATCACAACTTAAAATTTACTAAATATATCACAATAACCAGAAACACATCTAAAACTTTTCTCATTGGATTTCACTTACATCACTATTAAACAAATTAAAATAACAATAATTAAAAAGTTTAAGAGTGGACTTTACACTGTGAGTGATATACGAATATTGAGCTAGAAACTGTTTCAGTGTATAATGGGAAATTAACTTTATACATAAAAAAACTGACTTTTTCATTAAAGTAACATTTAAGTTAGATATTAAAATGCAATCTAAGAAAAAACTATTTGGATATGCCAATCCCAAAACTTTCTTCTATCTCATACGTACATTTTAATATTTAAAAAAATAGTTACATATGTTATTACTTTAATAATTTTAATTCAATACCTTATCAACTTTGATTTTCATCTTAAATTTCTGCTTCAGTAAATTAATCGGAGTAAAAAGGAAATTCCGTCTCTGCATAAGCTGATGGACAATAGAATGATAAGCAGATTTTTTTTCAAATTCAGGGAGGACCTACTCGACATCCTCCAAAATAATCATGCACAAAAATTTTAGTTCAGTTCTATGCATAACTTCACACATTTTTTTTATGGAAAAATAATGAAAATGGCACAAACATCGTGATTATAGCGCTTCCTACCAGCGTAATTTTTTTATTCATTTCGGACCTACTGGCCATAGCTAAACACTTACGCAAAAAAATTCGTTCATTTCTATGCATAACTTCATGCACTTTTAGGTGGTACAATAATAAAAATGGCACAAAATCGCTATTGCAGCGCCACCTTCTGATGGATTTTTTTCAAATTCAGAAAGGGCAAATAGCCATAACCATACACTTACACGAAAAATTTGGTTCAATTCGATGCATAAATTCCTACAACTTTAGTTGTACAATATCGAAAATGAAACAAAAAGCGCTATTGCAGTGCCCCTTTCCGGCGGAATATTTCAAAAATGAAGGAGGACATGCTTGCCACAGCCAAAAACATTCTCGAAAAGTTTGGTTCAATTCTATGTATATCTTCATACACTTTTTGATGGTAGAATGGCGACATACAGACACACTCACAGACATATAGACACACGGACAGACAGACATTTTGTAAAAACATGTTTCTTGGAATCTCTGACCCCTAAAAC
Source organism: Maratus speculifer (assembly GCA_964019185.1). NCBI lineage: Eukaryota > Metazoa > Arthropoda > Arachnida > Araneae > Salticidae > Maratus > Maratus speculifer. Next base: position 152,605,716 of record OZ025302.1, read on the forward strand.
GAGTAAATCACAAAAAAATCGTCAGTCGAAAAAAATTTCGATTACAATACATTCTTCTTTTGAAGATAGAAGAAAGTAATCTGTTCTACTTAGTTATCCCGTTGACCAAAAAACTATCGCCAAACTAAAGGATTAAATGCCACTAATGGATGATCGCGAATGTCACATTCAATGACATTAAACACGACACACATATTTAAAACGTCATTAAGTGGTTTTTAGTTCCACTTTTTATTTGTATTTTTGTTCATCTTTTACTAATTTATTTCTTTTTCTGTTATTTAAAATAAAAATTATGTCAACATATATAACTTGGCTATTAGTTTGGCGATTTTTATAATTTGGCGAAATAGGTCGACGAGATAACCAAGTAGTGCCAAATAATCAAATATTGAGTACTAGATTTCTTCCTGCTTTAAATCTGTTTAAATACCTCCTTAGATATTGTACAATGCAAACATTTTACTTATTTGAATCAATTTATGTGATGTAAGATGTTTACAAATATATATTATCGAAATGCGTCATTAACATTTGTCCGCTCTTCCTCCCTTTTACCGCATCGATATCTACTTTGACAATTCAGTGTATTGCGCAATCGATATCAAAATGCTGAGATAAGCAAAACACATTAGGTATTTTATAAACATCATTAATAACATATGCTCACTACAATTATAATTTATAATTCAAGCTAGAATATTATTGTATTATGACATTTACTTATATGAAATTTATTTATATAATATTATGAAATTTATTTATATAATATTATGAAATTTATTTATGTTGTATTATAAAATTTATTATTTATATAAGTTTATTAACGAAATAATTTTTAATATGTGGAAATGTGTTGGATACTTATGCTTCGAAAATAAATATATTTGTACTAAACATTTTATTGGAAAACAATAACGATATGAACGAAAAAATGTACAAATGCATGTATATACATATATATAGTATTATATATTAAAAGAATAATAACGTGTTCTCGGAAATAACAATATTTGATCGATTGTCGAACAATAACAATCTATATATATACATTGTAATATAACAATATGATCAGTCGTAGCATAAAAAGTTGGTAGTAGTTATAAAAAAAATAAATGTTCTATTGTATATAGTAGTTTTGTTATATCCATAATTCTACAGTGAAATTTGACCAAAGGTTAAAATCCAGAGTTAAAATTTGTCAATATTGGATTATAAAAAAAGTATATTATTATAAATTTACAGGGTTTTTTTTATACGGGCCTCATATGACAGCAGATAAAAATTGCCCTAAAAAGAAAAAAAAATCGCATTAATTTATAGAAATTTGGTATGTGGACAGATAGTAGTTAGTATGCAGTACAATAATATAATTATTCTATAATGTGTTCTCATATATCACAAAAAAGATAACAATGAAAATAATGAATAATAATAGAAAATAATTTGTACACGAAAAGTTTAATATTGTGTTCGTGGAAATGACAGTCTTTCATTGAGTGTGTAGCAATAACAGGTGTTAGATATGTTCTATAATTTAACAACATGATCAGTTATCCGTAATAGTGGCATCACACGGTACCCTTTCACAGAACTTTTCCCCTACACAACGTTATAGTCAGCAAAAGTTGCGTGACCTTGGTGTAAGGGAGAATTTTGCTCACCATTCTTGCTCAACGAGCGGAATAATACTTTCCGGCATAGCACGGAAAATGTTGACGATTCATTCAGTGCTGATCAACTGACCAATAGGAGCGGAGCGGGAAATTAAATAACCCCGAGAGAAGTTTGGAAAACTTGTTTGCCGAACACGCAGCAAGATGGGCGATCATGTTTTGTAAAATGCTTGCCTACTATCATCCCCCGTGTGATACAGCTATAATACTTATAAAAGATCGCTAGTAGGAAAGAAATATTCCATTGCATAGACTAACTATCTTGTATTAATAATTCTACAGTTATTGGGCTGTTACAAATGAATGCTTTAGAAATTAATCCAATTTGTCAATATGCATGACCGATGTCTGTGTAGAAGATAATGAAACAGAATTTAATAATGATGAAATTCTTTTGTATTTAACTGACAAATTATACGTATTGAGTAATAAATGGTATTATAGCTATAAATTCTTTTAAAATACAGTGGACTCTCTCTATCTGAACACTCTCTAATATGAACACCCCGGTATTATGAACACATTCCGATGATCCCGGCGAATCTCCATAGATTAAACAAAGGATGAATTCTCTGTATTCTGAGCACTCTCTAATCTGAACACCCCACTATTATGAAAGTTATTTTTGGTTCCCAGTTCTACTCCACCTCTCTGTAAATTGAACATGTGTTTGTAATTTCAAATCCCATTATGGAAATTCTGAGAAACTGTTACAGAATGATAAAAAAGTTTAACTAACTCGATTGAAAAATAAACAGAGATCACTACTAGATTTTAAGCATATATTTTAAATTGCAATTTCAAATCTCATTATGGAAATTCAGAGAAACTGTTACAGAAGGATAAAAAAGTTCAACTAACTCGATTGAAAAATAAACAGAGATCACTACTAGATTTTAAGCATATATTTCAAATTGCGATTTCAAATCCCATTATGGAAATTCAGAGAAACTGTTACAGAATGATAAAAAAGTTCAACTAATTCGATTGAAAAATAAACAGAGATCACTACTAGATTTTAAACATGTATTTCAAATTGCAATTTGTTTGAATACTTTATATAAAATCTTCAATTAAATGTTGGAGCACCTGTGTCAGATTATTATAAGCTGTCACCTGTAATAGAAGCTATTTGATTTTTTTAATTAGAAAATATAAAAATTAGTTTTTGATTAGTTGGAGACAATTATGGTAAGTTAAAATAACTCACTTTTATCTTACTTATTTCAAAAAATAGTTTTATATGTATTATTGTTAATTACAACTTAATCATGATATTTTAAAGATTAAGTTTAGAATTCTCAACTGATCTCCTCGATTAATCAACTACAGGGAAAATGGATATAAAGAAACGATTTTCTTATAATTTCAGCACATTCAGTTATTTAATTTCCACATTACATTTGATTTTCAATCATAATAGGATATTTATTAAAGGTTGTAGCAATCATGATAGTTTACTTATTAAACTTAAAAGGAAGAAAATATAATAAAAATCTCGTAGCACCAACCTTAGTTGATCAGCTACTGGCTAGGTCACCCTACACATTAGTAGTAGTAATGCATTTCGCAATCTCCCTCAATCATGAACACCCCCATAATATGAACATTTTTGGTCGGTCCCAAGAGTGTTCAGAATAGAGAGAGTCCACTTTATATAAGTGCCATGTAAAATAATTCTCCTTAGTTAAACTGTCAATTAAAATTCAGTAGATATATAACAAATACTGCAAAATAAATAATTTAATTAATTAATTAATTAAATTTCTAAAACTTTTTTCTTTGGATTTTTCGTTACACATCCTTTATTAATTAATGCAATTAAAATAACATTAAAATAACATTTTCAAACTCAATCTTGAAAAAATAATCAAATATTTAGGACTAGATTTCTCTCTGATTTCTATTATATAACTCATTAGCTATTGTATATTGTAAGCAGTTTATGTATTTGAATCAATTTATGTGATGCAAGATGTTTACAAAACTATATTATCGAGATGCATCATTGATATTTGTTATCTCTTCCTCCTTTCGCAGCATCAATATCTCTCTTGACATTTCAGTGCATTGCACAATCAATATCAAAGTGCTGATATAAGCAAAATATATTAACTCCTTTGTATATATTGTTAATAGTGTATAACCACAATAATTCTAAAGATTCTTAGAATAATTGTTACAATAATTCTAAAGGAAATCTTAGACTAGAATAATACTATATTACGTAATTATGTATATCAGATTATTCATAAAATAATTTAAAAAATTGTAAATGTATTAGAATTTTATAATTTGGATAGAAGTGTTTATGAAATAAACATTAATAAATATCAATTGTTAATAATGTATAATCACAATAATTCTGAATTATAGAATTTGGACTAGAATAATACTGCGTTATGTAATTATACAATCAGATTATTCATAAAATAATTTAAAAAAAAAAACTGTAAATTTTTTACAATTTTATAATTTGGAAAGAAGTATTTATGTAATAAACATTAATAAATATCAATTGTTAATAATGTATAACCACAATAATTCTAAATTATAGAATTTAGACTAGAATAATACTGCGTTATGTAATTATATATATATTAGATTATCTATAAAATAATTTAAAAAAAACTGTAAATGTATTAGAATTTTACAATTTGGAAAGAAGTGTTTATGTAATAAGCATTAATAAAATTTAACAATCAATATCGAAGTGCTCAGATAAGCAAAGTATATTAGCTCCTTTATAAACATCGTTAGTAACCTATACTGACTTCCATTCTAGGTTATTGAATTAAGGATAAAATATAATGTTTTGTGTTAATCTTTAAAACGACATATTTCATGGAATATTTTGGAAAATTCGGACGCGTATTAAAATTTTGTATTTCCGAAATAAATATTTAAGTAATAAATATACCATTAACCTCCTGACCGCCGATAAAAATGGCAAAAGTGCAATGTTGTTTTCTCATTAATTGTTTCTGTTATTGTCTTCGCAGGGATTTTCCGTTACACATGCTTTATTAATTAAAGTAATAAAAAAACCATTAAAATAAGATTTTTAAGCTGAGTTAAAAAAAAAAGTAATCAAATATTTAGTACTAGATTTTCTTTAATTTCTCTCTATTAAAATACTCCATTAGCTATTGTATAGAGCAAGCGGTTTATGTATTTGAATCAATTTATGTGATGTAATTTTTTTACCAATCTTTATTATCGAAATTCATCAATGATCAATTATGTTTGTCACCTCTACCCCCTTTCGCAGTATTAATATCTATCTTGACATTTCGATGCATTGAGCAATCAATATCGAAGAGCTGAGATAAGCAAAATACATTAGCTCCGTTATAAACACTGTTAGTAACGTATACTGACTTCAATTCTACTTTATAGAATTCAGGCTAGAATATTAATGCTTTATGTAAATATTCAAAGTTACATGTTTCATGGAATATTTTGGAGAAACTGGAAATGTATTAAAATATTGTAGTTTGGTTATAAATGTCTATACAATAAATATTCCATTACTCCCCTGATTGCCTAGCAAAATGGCAAAAATGTAAGCTTGTTTTCTAAGTACTTTTTTTAAATATGTAAAAAAAGATGATTTTTGTAACATGACATGAAAAAGTTAATTACATAGCGGAATATAAGCCATAAGATTATTAATTATACGAATATTTTTCTGGGTCGCATTATAATTTTAGAATTTATTGATTTAAATACTGCTTCTATTGTAATAAAACCTGCAGCTTAGTGAATGGTTATACCATTGCTCGATGGTTATAAGTTGGAAGCGTTATGATTATGAACACTTCCAATTGACAATTTTTGGACATTCATTTTATAACCTTATTTCTTGCTGTACTCTGTGCATAGTTTTTGTATTGAAATTAATTAATGTGGTGTAAGATGTTTAAAAGTATGTGTTAATTTAACATGTCATTGACATTTATCAAGTCGCCATGCCTTCCGCTTATCAAAATGAACTTTCACAAAATGGCATATCACCCAATTGACTCATATACGAGTTGTAAAAAGTATCATCGATATTATAAACATAGCTAATCGTAGACACTGCCTTACAACTGTAAAAATTATAATGTGTACTATAACAGTCATATTTCGGAAAATGTTTTATATCGACATTGTTCATTTAATATTTTGATATATTTGAAAGTATTTAATTGTATTGTTCATATATTTCAAAGGAAAAATAGTAACTATGAAACATTAAATTGAAAATATCTATAAAACTGTTAAATTAACTTTTAATGAACTAAGAGCATAATTAAGGATGTAAAATTGCTATCGTTAAGGGTGTCCGGAACACATTAAAAAATATATTTATTGAATTAAAATATTGATTTTTTTGTGATGGTTAATTATAATGTTTGTAGACAAAGTAACATGATAAGACTTCTCATTTTTTTAATTTTAAATTTAAAATTTATTAAAAAAGTGGGGGTAATTTAAAATCGTTATAATTCAAAATATTATTTGTAGAATTTCATTTTTTGCATTTTAATAAAAAGAAATATCTAAAGTTTAATTTTAACTCAGCATTTTTAAAAATATTAATTAAATAAAATAAAAATATTTGAATTAAAAATTTTTAAAAAGGTCTTAAATTTAAATTTAAAAAACCATATTTTAAAAGTTTAAGTTTTTTTTTTAAATTTCCCGAATCAAAACATGTAAATTAATCAAAACACACATGTTTCTAGTTTGAAGCAATTATCTTTTAGGGTTCTTCAGTTATAACATATTATATACGAGAAATTGAGAAAAAACCCATCATATAGAAAAACGCATTTTCACAAGATGCCATTTTCATGACAACCATTGCTTGAAAGCTAAATTTTTAAAACAAATCAAAACGAAAAACATGATATTTCGTCTTTTAATTAAGATTGAAAACATGATTTATACATCAAATTAAGTATAAGAAAGCAGAGACATTTTTAATGCAATATATTTTTTTAGAAAAGTATTAGGTATTTTTTGTGTTTCTGACTCTGTTAAACAACAGGTAACAATACTAACATGTAGAGATCAACCGAAATAACGCTTTTGTTTTCACTTTCGGCATAAAATATGAATACGAAAATATTTGAAAATGAAAAAAAAGAAAGAAATAAAAGAAAGAGAAAAAAAAGAAAGAAAGGAAAAGAAAAAATAACATGCATTAATCAGTGACATTCTATGATTCCTGTGATATTCTAAACATACGAAGTTTCTCTAATAATTAGTGTCAGACAAATGAAAATAAAACTTACAAATGTTTCTGCTTTTTCTTAAGTTAATAAAATGTATTATTAATTTAAATAAAAAACATTATTAATGAAACAATTTGACTTATTCGTTTATACCTGTTTAGCTTTTTAATGTAGAATTAATGAACTACAATAATATATTTTTGAAGCATCATCTTTGTGGAAGAAAGATAATTTTTTATAAATTTTTCTCGCAACTTGTACACATTTTAATCGTCGTATTCCTAGGTACACAGTATATAAACAATTTATGTATTTCTACTGGGACACATGTTATTTACAAATCTACATTATTGAATCACGTCAGTAATATTTCAGATCAGCTCATGCCTTCCGTAGCATCAATTATCTGTTTTGACAATTTGCTATACTGTGTAGTGTAATTGACTTCAACGTGCTGAAATATACAAAATATATTATATCCTTTATGATGATAGTTAATCATATTGCCTGACTACAGCTTTGAATAACACAGAATATAACGTATATATTTGTATTTAATTTTATATGCAATATGCAAATATACTATATATTACATACACACACACACAGATATATATATATATATATATACTATATGTAAATTGAATGTATATACACACAAATATTTGCAATAATGAATATTATCATGGCAAGCGCAAAATTTTCATGAAAAATTTTTTCTCTGTTTTTTAATTTAAATCTTCATTAAGTTTTGGAGTATTTTACTGATGTTTGTAAATCATCCAAGTTGTCTTTCAGAAAGTGTTGCCAGTTGAATTTCAAAATAGAACATGAATTGCAAAAGAAGGTTTTGGGACAAACTTTGACTGGGGAAAAGAAATTCTTGCGTTCGACTGAGATGTTCTGATGTACCCTTCTGACTCTTCGGAGATTGTTCTGCCCGATTATTATTTGCTTTTATCTCCTTAAAATTCTCGTCGCCAAAAATAATTAATTGTTTGAATGACTAAGAATTTTTGAAACAAAGAAAAAAAATGAAAGAAGGCATTATAAGAATTCTTGAAATGTAGAAGAGGGTTTGCAGAGCAGATATTTTTCTATAAAATCTCGCCATTTTCTAAATTTGCCTGGTTTATTTTGTGTTAAAGAACGAAAAAAAAATACTTTTGAGACAGACTAACATATACAATATGTATATAACTATACGACGATTGGGAATTATATATTTAAACGGCAGTCGCTGTTAGAAAAATGCAGGCTCAAATATTTTATGTCAAAAGAAATGTAGGTACGGGTATAAATCATTATAAGAGCGCGAAATGTGAGAATAGTGCTTTACATGAAGTGAAAAAAAAAAAGGAAAATAATACAGGAAACTTAACTCATGCATAATATAAAATTTATAAACTAAAAATATGTTTTTAAAGCAGTTTTACAGGATATTAACATTTATCTCGAAATTCACTCTAAAATTGAACACTGCAATTTTTTATATATATATATATATATAAACTGCTGTTAGGAATACTTTTATTTTGCATGACAGCAAGAATTACGGATATTTAACACTTTATTTATGTTTGGCAGAAGCACAATAAAGTACATTTATTGATAAAACACAGGATTTTTGCTCCGATTTTTCTTAAAAAATTAGCGTAACAGGAATGAAAAAATTTAAACATTTAAAGTCGTTTTTAACACTTTTAAAAAAAAATGAAAAATGTGGTGGCTTAGGTTTGTCTGTCTGTCCGTCTGCCCACGCTCTAGTTCTTGTAAATACATTAACTATATGACATCGTTAACGCTTAGGTATTTACCACTACTAATACTAGTATAATAAATATTTTCTAAATTCTCTTTGCACCGTTTGAGATTATTTTAATTTCAGATATATATTTCACTATATCATAATAATAATTATATATATTATATAGCCAAAAGGTAAGACCTTATATTATTAATAATTATTTTTCTTATAAGACGTCACTTTAATAGTAAAACATTTAAAATATACTAAAAATTTATAATATTAAATTATACTCATGTTCATAAATTAAGGATAACGCCGGTTCCAGCAAATAAAGGTACGGAAACAAAACAAACGTGACTTGTTAGTCAAGCCCATTTATTAATTAAAAGAAAAATAACAAAAACGATCTTATATATGTATGATAACATTCACAAAATATACAATTGATGCTCCCTAGTGCAATTACAAAAATACCCCCTTAAAAAAAACGTAGCATTACATGGTTGGTATGATGGTTAATAAATTTAATAAATTCTATGTCTCCCAGACGATGAAATGCAGTCCGAACAACACCTAGGCATGCTGTGTATCAAATTATCAAGCTGATCTTAGGAAAGATTATTCTACTCAGCAAACAATACTCTCCAAAGTTCCGGCACACAAATAGGAGGTGGTTGATGGGCTGCAAGGCGGTCGGCCAAGCATATCCCATACATGATCTATCAGCTGAAAGACAGACAAAAATGCTGGTCAATCCATACAAGTGATATCCTCAAATTAAAAGCATTCATTTACGATGTTTACTCAGTGAGGACGGGCGTTATCATCAGTAAAAACAAATTCTGAACCCATGTCACCCATAAACAAACGTACATCTTGTTTCACAATGATGTCCCGATAAATTTAGACTGTCATAGTTTCGGTTTGAACATTTAGATCTGTTCTGGAGCCCAGTATAATTCCATTCCAAACAATGAATCCTGCACGACCATAACGATGTCGCTCATTGATGTTGTCTTGGTGGTAATGGGTGCCTGGCGTTCACCATATGAAAGTCCGACATGAATCAGACTGCATGCTAATCCTGTCCATATTTCATGTCTTCTACTGCAGGCTAACCGTAGGCGACAGTAAGTTGCCGTGAGCGGAACACATCTAACAGGTCAGCGAGCATATAGACCAATAATTCCTTAATGTCTGTACTCAGTTTTCCTTGAAAAAGTCGTACCCGTGTGTGAAGATAGCTGACGAGACAGATCAGATGCTGTGCTCCGTCTTTTTAATTTGGCGGTTAATGTCAAATAACGGGCTTCATTAGTGGTTGTAACGCGGAGACGACCTATACTGTAACGTCTTCTGACATTTCCATTATCTTGGAATCATTGCCAAAGTCTAGGGATTACACTTTGAGCAATTCCAAGTTATTCAGATACTTCCATCTGCGTACGCCCGCAGTCCAGACGGCCGATAATTCTACCACATAAAATATCACCCAAATGTGTCCTCTGCACCATAACAGTTCGGTTTTGACACTGTGATTCTTAGAAAATGCTTGTTAACAGTTTTACTTCTTTCGACCGTTCCATCTATACGTCTCTCTCAGACTTTTGTCAGCATGACGTACCATCGGTGCCATCTGGTGGCTTTCTGAAATTTTAATCTTGAAGATGTGTGTGATAATTCTGCAAGTGAAATTTTTACTTTAGAGTTTTATTTCCAAGTGATTCTGAATTATCCTTTATTTATGGACATAAGTGTATCATTAATTATTTTATTATTAAAGTGAAGTATTTTAAGCAAAATAATTATTTATAATGTAAGTTCTCACCTATTCGTTATAGAATACATATTATTATTATTATTATGATACATAGTTATTAATAGACGTAATCAAGACATACTGCTTTTATATTTCACATTGATATATTTCATTGTTTAAATTTAAAATAAAGGTCACTTTCCTGGAAGAATCATACGTAATAAAGTGTAAAAAATATTAAAATTTGTAATAGAAGTTAAATCTTGTTGTAATGTAATGTTTTCTAAAAACATCTCGAACCACTTTTCTTTAGCCTATTCCGGCAAATTTGTACGGGAAATACAGCTGGCAACATTGCTGCCAGCAGTTTTTGCCGTAAATTTAACGCTGTTTTTTTACAATGTCGAAGAACATTTTGATTATTAAAAGAGAAATTCTATGAAATTTCTTTTCTTTTATCATTCAAATAATACTTAAATTTATTCGTTACACGTGCCATACTTATCATTTAAAGAAATTTTATTCAACTAAAATGTATTTTGCATTCATTTTAAAATAAATAAAATTTCATTCAACATATCATTTAATAAAATATCATATGTTATTTAAGAATTTATTTAAGGATTTTGCAAATATAAGGTAATACTAATACTTTTAGAATAACAAATATGTTAGCTATAATTCACTAACAGAGCATTAGACATTTCGACGAGTATAAAAAGAAAATTTAGTTATTGAAACAGAAATTCTGTAAAACTTTTACAATTTCTTTTAAAAAAATGAGTGGAATCCCGTCGAATTCGACGAATGAAATTTTTAAAAGACCTGATCGATTTGGTTTAAAAAAAAGCAGAAGTAATTATATTATTGAATCAATATATAATAAATATATTTCCAAACTTAATGTCAAGTTTACCAGTTACAATTTTGCATGCAAATATTCGCACAATTTCAGTTAAAATTGTAATCTGAGTGCCAGCGAAATCCAGAAATTTTATTTTACATCCACTCACAGAAAAATAGTTTTATTAATAAAAAACTAATTTCATTTTTACTATGACATTATTTTCACTAACTGAAGTCATCGGAAAGTAAAATCTCAATCTCAGTGTCCATAATGAAAAGAAATATTGAAATGTAATATCGTTATGAGTAAAAATGCGATGTTTTAAATAGTGACGTCATTTTCTCTTCAAATGTTTTTTAAAAGTTACTGTTGTTAGTAATATCAAAAAAAGCATTCGTAATAATATTGTAATTCACATTTATCTGGTTGCTAAATGACATCATTTTCCTCATTTGAAATTTTTCTTATTTTGATTTAGACATTAATTTTTATCATAAATTCTTTTCTGTTATTTAATTTACATTATTAATATTATTTCTCAGTAAATATATTTTTTATGCCTCAATTAGTGCATAATCATACGCAATCATTTTATTGTGGTTAAATTTTACGAAAACAATTAACTTTTTTCTTTTAAATGCGAGGACATGTTCACTGATGAAATAAAGCTTCTGACTAGTGGAAAGAGATAATGGAAAATAAATTTTTATTATAGAGAGAAAAGCTAAACTGAGTTGCCACCATTTTGAAGAAATTTCGTAAAAAGCATTTAAAATTACAAATAAAATATAAAAATGGAAATAAATTAAAAAAGAGCTAAAATGGGCACAACTGCAAATAAATAGCTTTCATAAAAAAAAAAAATAATTATCAAAATCGGTTGAGTAGAAAATTCAGGGCTGATGACTAAAAAAACAGCCAGGTCTTTTAAATATATAGTTAATATCATCATATGAATATGAATTGAATAGTACGCAAAACAACAATATTCGTTATGTTTCAGACAAATATTAGCATGTCTCTATATATTTACTATATGACTTCATTAACGTTTACGTATTTAGTAATAATAGAAAGAATAAATATTTCCTTGATTATCTTTGCACTGTTTGTAATTCGTTTATTTTAAACATATATATCTCTGTTTAAATTTAAAATTAAGGTCCATTTACTAGATGAATAGTGTGTAATAAAGCGCAAAAAATATTAAAAACTTGTAATACCGGCTAAATATTGTTGTAATATAATATTTTCCAAACATCTCAAAACACTCTTCTTTTGCCTATTTCCATATGAATGTGAATTGAGTAATAGACCCTAATAGCATGCATGGTCACAGTGACGTCACTGTGAGTCACTTTGGTCATATCACATCTGTGACCAAAATGCCACCACTCAGTGAGGTCACATTGTGAGTGAGATGTGACTTTCTTAAAAATCTTTAGAAATTTATAAATATCCTTCAAAACATGTTATTTACTTTAAAAAACTTGTTTCTGGCAATTTATATATCGTCGCTTTTGTCACAGTTTCGTCACAATGTTAATGTCAAATTAGTCACAAATGACACATTTTTCACAAATTTGTCACACTGTGACCACTTTGTGAAACGTCACAAAAGTGCTTTAAAACGGCCATAACGACTTCACATTTTAGTCACTCTGACTTCACATCGACGTCACGTGACGTCACATCCACAATCGATGGTCACAAAGTCACAATGTGACTTCCCAACGACGTTGCAGTGACGTCACCATACTTTACGGGGACAAAGCAAGAATATTCTTTATGTTTCAGACAGTAAAATAATCGTTAAACTATCATTAACACTAGAACCGCGGAGCGGGTCAATTTGACCCGAATCGCCGTTTAATTTCTCGCCGCGCGAAAAGTATTAATCGAAAAAAATTTTCTTTTTCTGACTTTTAATATTTTAAGGTAAACAACAACTTTTCGTATTTAATAGCTAATAACATAAATAATTTTTCATTTATAACTACTTATACCTAGAACCGCGAAGCGGGTCAATTTGACCCGTAATAAGTTTTTACTCATAAATGAAAGATTAGAGATGCATTTTTCTGACGTAATGAGAAAGTATATCTGTCTCACTCCTAATTCCTCTAATAAGCATAAATTGGATGGAGGAATAGTGATAATTTTCAATTAAGATCTAATATTCATAATGTGAAGAATGGATGATTGTAGTGGAAAATTACAACAAATATTTAGAAGCAGTATTGAAGTTGCTTTTATTCTTCATTTATTGAAAGTATAGATTCCGAGGTCCGAGGTCTAGTATGATTTCCGATGTCTTAATATTACTGTCAAAGAAACTTTGGAATAATAGAAACTATTATCTGAAAATGATTGAGGATGCAAATGGTTGAGGGTGTATATCTGCTGTAAATGAAGAAAGTTAAATTCAAATGATAAAAATGAAAATAACTACGACTCTTGCTATACACTTAATATTGTATGATATTTTTCATTAGAATATAGTTCAAAATTTATCAGTAATGAACGGAAGTTTGTGATTGTTATCATTTAAAAAAAATCTGATATAAAATGGAAGAATTGAGAATTTGAACAAAAATGACAAAACTTGAATTTTATATTCATGAAAATCTGAAAAATAAATAAGCAATAATTTGCGCATTCAAACAGGGAAATAAAGATGGTGATAAGAAAACTGCACGACTAACTATGTAATACGGCTTAACATAAGCGTAGATGAGCAATTATTTCTTTCAAAATCTGTGAGTAGGTTTATTCAGTATATGTCTACTAATTCAATATCATATCATGTTCTAGTTGCTTGCAGATGTTGAGAAAAAACTTACCTTATAGAAACTGTAAAATGCCTATGACAAGAAATAAAAGTCTCTGTAAAAATGTCAAAATCCTAATTGCATGCTGCAATTCTTCTAAGACATTTAGACTTCAGCGTAATTGTTTACCAAGGAGAAAAGTGTAAAAATGATTCGTTTCTTAGCAGTCTACATCTAACTGTTGAAAATTTAGATAATCCTAAAAAATACTAAGTACACTCATGTATACTATTGCATTTAAAATTACTAAATACAATACAAGGCAACTGAATTCAGTGTAACTGTGTGATTTCTCATATGGGAGGAAGTCTGTATATGTCAAGCCTGCTTAATATAGGAGGCCGGTGACTGCAATTTTTAATATTTTGGATTATTCTACTATCAATGCTTGAATTTTATGCTAATCTCTAACTGGAAATATAGTTAGTATATGTCTATTATCTATTAGTATACGTCTTTTTATTCGAGACTTAGTTGAAGACGTACTGGAACAGTTTGTTATTTCTCTGTCAAAAAAATTTGGGCATGAAGGAACTCTAAAAACGATGAAAATCACAAAGCATAGAAGAGTTTTTTATCACAATTAAAAAAAATGAAAATAAAACTAAGGATGATTACTCAAAATATAAAGCACCCACACATTTCTGGTAAATGTGTAAAATCTTTAACTATGCTTATTAAGCAATACATACAATAAATTGGATTAGATATAACAGTAAAACTAGTAAGTAACTTGCAATTTATTTTTAATTATTCTTCGATTTTATAGCTAAACTCATTTGAATGCAATAATCAATTTTTTATTGATGTTCACTAAGTCCAAGTTTATTTATGTTTAAAATATATGTTCAGTATTTGTCAAATATATTTTCATCTGACTTAATGAAATGTAATTTTGAATGATAGTATTGTATGAAATGTAGGTAATTTATGTTGATTTTATGTGTAAAATATAATGTAAATACTAAGAAATATTGATTATTGTAAGAAAATATAATACTTTAACTAACCAAATTAAGTATTTGGGCATATTTATATAACATTTTCCATCTCGGGTCAAATTGACCCGCTCCGCGGTTCTAGTGTTAATCTATTACGATAGTTAATAAAGGTATTTTTTTCTTAAAACTGAAAAAATATATATTAGAGCCTAAAGGGTTACATAAGTTATATGTGATGAAGATAGCACATGTTGGCAATTAAATGTTGTCAGCATGTAAAAAAAACCTTATTATTATTATTATTATTATTATTAAAATTATTATTATTATTATTATCATTATTATTATTATTATTATCATTATTATTATTATTATCATCATCATTATTTTATTTTTTACCAATACTAGTATTTTCCAAGTATATAATAGCAAAAAATTATTTCAGAATATCACTGACATAAGCTTTCATTTTATGAATTTACATACATTATATATTTCCTTAATAAAATGAAAATATTTTCATAAAAAAAAAGAAAAACGATCATATATATATAACAATAAGTAACTGCATTAACAAATTCCAAAAAACATTTTGATTATTTAAAAAGTATTTCGACGAAGTTTCATTTTTTTGAAAATCATTAAAATAATATTTACAAGTACTCGCTGTATCTGCCACACATTTCTTATATCAAAAAGAAAGTTTATTCGATGGATTGAAAGTCTTTTTATATTTAATATTGTACAAGATTTGTATAATTTTTTCGAAATATATAAAATTTCATGCAGTAAAGTCATTCAATAAAACTTCATCTTTTTGTAAAGAATCCCTTTTACAATTTTATAAATATAAGGCAACACCAATATTTTTAAAATAACAAATATTTTTACTAAATTTAGTTACCTGACCAAAAGAAATTTCGGCGAGTTTAAAAGAAAAATTTAGTGACTAGAGCCGAAATTCTCTAAATCTGCTTCTATTCCTTAAAAAATATTCAAATGAAAGTTACATGTGATATGAATATATTACATCCGAAAGTTTTCCGTTTTTCGTTTGAATTCAGTCTCGATCGAATTTTACCTGAAGCAATATAAAATGTATTTTTTAAATTACTTAAAATTGCATATTTAAAAAATAAATAAATAAATTGAAGGAAATTGCTAGACTAAAATTTATATCAGATTCTTAAATTCATTTTAAGAATGGTAAGGTACATCCTGCATGTGTGATATGTGAAAGGATTCATTTATTAAAGGAATATAATTTTTAAATTAAATGATCATAATTAAAAAAATCTTTGATGCACCTAGAATCTTTTTTAAAACATTAACTGTTAACACATATATATATTACTTTTAATGTTTCATATTCAAAAGCTAAACAGATGTTCCGATGCGGCAGTTCATATTACAGTCATTTCGTAATTTGTCACATTCAAAAGTACCTGGCTCTAGCAGCAGGTGTTCTGGCAAACTGTAATGATTTCTTTTAAATAATATTTTCCTAATGTAAGTTATGTGTGATAAGAATAATACAGTTTTAAAATAAATATTTTCGGCATATGGAAAAAAACCTTATTATTATTATTATTATTATTATTATTACTTACTTACTTACTTACTTACTTACTCACTTACTTACTTACTTGTTTACTTTTCTACCGATATAATAAGTACTTTCCATGTACATACTTGAAAAAATTCATTGAAGAAAATCACTTACATATGCTTTGATTTTATAAATATATAGGGAGATCCAAAAGTCAGGACAAGCTTTAAAAATGAATATTTCGAAAACGAACCAAGATATAATGATACCGTTTGCACCTAACGCATGGAGAAGAGACCGGGTTTTATGTAACAACGAAAAAATACTAATAAGAATGTATTTATTAAAATACAACACATTGATCAGTGGTGCACAAAAGAAGAATTTTAATATACATTTGTACAATTAAAATAAAATAAAACTATCAACGTTTCGCGCCGTCTTCTGCGGGCGTCTTCAGGAAAATATGATAATGGAAGGACTAAGTTTGCATCTTGATCGAGAGATAATCTTTCTAATAAATTAAAATCTAAATGAATTAAAAGTTTAAAAATGTTGCCACTTACACGTGAGTAAAAATTAAAATATTGAAACGAAATAAAAATTTTAATATGTTATGATGTTATGCTATATTTTTGGTATAATGTAGCATGAATTACCATTACATGGTTTATTTTCTCGTGCAATGATTTCGATAGATTCTCTTATTTTACCTTGAACTGGGTTATTGCACGGAACTATGATTTTGAGTGGAGTTCACGGAATTATGATTTGACTTTGATATACTGAGCAATGTGTTTTATAAATACATTCTTATTAGTTAAATTTTATGGTGCAACTGTCCTGTATATACCTAGGAAAAAAAATAGTTTTGTTGGCGACAAACAAATGGCGCTATAGTGATTTATTGCACAAAAAAGATGATTTACAAATGAAAAAAATTGACACCATACAAGTTAGCTTAATTATAGTTAATTAATACTACAGAAAATGTTCAATGTGCTGTCCATCATTCAGATATGAAATTAGGCACCATACCATACACAGCATTTAGTAGCATTTCTTGCGTTTACGGCAGACACATTCTGGCAGATGGCATCTTTCAGTGCTGCTATTTATGTCGTTGGTCGCAAACAGAACTATTTTGTTTCGTTGCCACACAAAACTCGGTTTCTTTTACATCCATTTAGTTCAAACTGTATCTTTGTGTCTTGATTCGTTTTCGAATTATTCATTTTAAAAGTTCGTCCTGACTTTTGGATCACCCCCCGTAAAGCATGGTGACGTCACTGCAACGTCGTTGTGAAGTCACATTGTGACTTTATGACCATCGATGTGACGCGATGATTGTCGATGTGAAGTCACAGTGACTAAAATGTGAAGTCGTTATGGACGTTTTAGAGCTCTTTTGTGACGTTTCACAAAGTGGTCACAATGTGACAAATTTGCGAAAAATGTGTCATTTGTGACTAATTTGACATTAACTTTGTGACGAAACTGTGACAAAAGCGACGATGTTTAAATTGCCAGAAATATGTTTTTAAAAGTAAATAACATGTTTTGAAGAATATTTATAAATTTCTAAAGATTTTTAAGAAAGTCGCATCTCAGTCACAATGTAACGTCACTGAGAGGTGGCATTTTGGCCACAGATGTGATGTGACCAAAGTGACTCACAGTGACGTCACTGTGATCATGCATGCTATTAGGGCCGGTATATACATTATCCATTTCCTTCATAAAATGAGCTACATTTTATTTTTAAACTAAAGCTTTATCATCTTATATCTGTTATTCTAAATTCCAGCAATAATGAAGAGCATTTTGATTACTAAAAGATAAATTCAACGAAATTCCATTTTTGATAATTCAAATAACATATAAAAGTATTCATTAGACGTGCCTCACTTATCATATATCTAACAGAAAGTTTATTCGACTGAATAAAAATCTTTTGCAAATGTAGATCTAATATTATAAAATGTATTTTATAGTTATTTAAAAATATATAAACTTTTATTCAATATAACTACATGTCTTAGTTATGAATTCATTTTAGGATTTTCTAAATATAAGGTAAACACTAGTACTTTTATCATAATAAATATGTTAGCTACAATTATCTAACAGAGCATAAGAAATTTCTACGAGTATAAAAAGAAAATTTAGTTATTGAAACGGAAATTTTGTAAACCTTTTACAATTTATTTTTAAAAAATAATATGCTAGTGAAAACTTTATGTGATATACATGTAATATATCCAAGGTACTTTCCGTTTTTCGTTTGAATTCAGACTCGATAGAATTTTATCCGTTAGAATGTAAAATATGTTTCTTATGAATTTAAAATTGCAAACTACTTAGAAATTTATTTAACATAATTGCTAAGATATATAGTTTCTATTCGCGAATTTATTTTACGATTTTTAGAAGTGAAGACAAATGAAATGAATTTATTTATTAAAATAACATCAATTTTTAAATTTAATAAAAAAATACACGTACCTTGGTTTCTTTTTAGATGCGTTTGTAATTATATAAATACGTAGCACTTATAGTTATCGTTCAATCCGTCTGTCTGTCCATCTGTCTATACTCATAAAACAACTCAAATACTACCCAACCGAATCATTTGAAACTTAAAATAAATAATTATTAGATGAATGTGTCGAGTCATTTCAAATTTTATGAAAATCGGATGAATAGTTCAATTATAAGGACAATCAAAATGATTCCGATACATTACGGTCAATGGGGAAAAAATTTTTTTAGTGCATTTTAATGGTCTTAGACTCTTTCGAACATAATAAAGTTGATATGCGTCTATGAAGTATATACTATAGTATACATCAGTGTACAATCAGTGTTGAAATTAATGTTTCTTATTGATTTACAGGGACCCACAAAATTATTCTATTGAATAATTACTTATTGAAACATTGTTTGGTACGCATTTTAATAGTATTAAACTATTTAATATTTTAAGAAAATGTTATACAATGCACAGGATTACACCAAGTTATACTCATCATTCAGTCTGTCCGTCAGTCCGCATATAATAGTGCAAAAACTACCCAATCAAATCGTTTGAGGTTTAAAATATATAATTCTTGCATAATTTTGTGGAGTCAATTAAAATTTTATAAAAATCCGAAGCATAGTTTAATTACAGGAACAATCAAATTCCATCACATTACGGTCACTAGGAAAAAATGGATTTAAGTACATTGTAATGATGTTTCACTCTTTCAAATATAATAGAACTGACATGCATCTATGAAGTAGATACTACAATATACATTCTGTAAAATTTATGATATGAAGAATATTTATTATTATTTTACAGGGCTGCTCAAAAGTATAACATTGCACTATGGTATACGGGAAAATATCGTTTGGGGCGTTTTTTAATTATATTAAACTATTTAATATTTTATGAAATTGATATACGTTGCTGAAGCTTAATACAAGTTACTTCCTCTATAATGGAAAGCAGATAGTATTTACAGGAACACACAAAATATTTCGACCACTATACTCTATTCGAAGTACTGTACACTATAACAGCAAGATCTGAATATTTTTTAATTCCGTTGAAGTACGAACGCACCTCATTTGTTACGCTTCATCTGAAATTTCCAACTTGTTAAAATACTAATTGTTAACATACATCGCTTATAATGTGCAATTAAATTTTAGTATTCAAAAAATTATCAGATGCCAACATGTTGCAATCCATATTAGATTTACTTCTTAATTAGCCAATATGTGAAGTAACTGACCGCAGCAGGAATTCTGATAAATTGTAATGATTTCTTCTTAATATTATTATGTTCATATGATTTTTAAGTGATAAAAATAACACATGTTTGAAAATAAATACACTCGAGTCTCTCGATAACGAAACTCCATACATCGAATTTCTCTATGTAACGTATTTTTAGTAGGAACGGTCCCCTTATCGCATGATTACATTAAAAACAGTCTCTATATAGGGAAATATCTATCTCCATATAACGAATTTTTTTATAAATTGGTCTTAATTAATTCAGCTTTAAAAAGCTTCAAAATCATATGGAATCAATTTTCAATCACTTATTTTTGATTTATCGTCAGTGCTGAGTTTTTTTAAAAATTAATATTACTTCTCTTGTTGTTCTTTAAATCCAACGAATTTATCCCACCTCTCACACACCTTTCCACATCCTTCTCAAAACAGAGTCAATTGGATTGATACACACGTAAGAGAGAAATCAATGAGAGGCACATAAAAGAGGCCTTCAAATACAGGAAAATGTTAACTACAATTTTTCATTCCTTGCTAAAATTTGAGCTTTTTTTTTTTTTTTTTTTTTTTTTTTTTTTTGAGAGCGTAACATTTTTAAAAACAAAACAACAAAAAAATTACATTTCTTCGTCTGAAAATAATGCAAGTCTTTCTTATTTGATTTGCATTAAGCTTTCAAATAAATGTCTGTTCTCTTTTTTGAAACAACTTAAATAATTAAGAAATACAATTTTAGGTTAATATTTACTTTTAAACATTTCAAATTCTTAATTCAAAAGATCAAAAATAATATTTTTTCAAATTTCACACATTAAATGCGATTTTTAACATCATTCTCTATACATCGAATTTCTCTATATAACGAATTTTTTACTGGAACGGAGGATTTCGTTATATAGAGGCTCGACTGTATTATTGGCGCGTAGATAAAAATATTATTATTAGTATTTTTTTTTTCATTTTTACCAATATAAAAAGTATTTTTTAAGTATGTACCAGCAAAACAGTCATTGGAGAAAATCACTCACATAAGTTTTAATTTTATAAATTTACACACATTATTTATTTCTTTCATAAAATACTGGACAATGTATTTTAAAAATGTAAAACGTTAACATTATATTTCTGACACATTCAGCAATTTTAAGTAACATTTTATCATTGAAAGAGAAATTCTACGAAATTTAATTTTTTAATAACTTAAATAGCATTTAAAAGCATTTGTTATATGTGGCACACTTATCAAATCAAACCCAAGAGGAATTTTATTTGACTGAATGAAAAACTTTTGCAAATGAATATATAGTATCTGAAAATATATTTTGCAATTATTTCAAAATATATAAAATTTTATTCAAGAAAATCATTCGCTAAAATTTAGCAATGGATTCATTTTTGGATTTTATAAATATAAGGTAAAAGCAATATTTTCAGAATTAATAAGTATGTTAGCTACGTTTAGCTACCAAGCCATCAGAAATTCCGGCGAGCATAAAAAGAAAATTCACTTAAGTCGAAATCCAATAAATGTTCTTCATTTTTTAAAATAATTTATTAGTGAAAGTGATATATCATCTGCATGTAATATACAAAATAGGATTTCTGTCTATTGTTTCAAATCTCAATCCATAACATTTTATCAATAAAATTATTATAATGTTGTTTTTAATAATTTTAAATTGCTTATCATAGAAACATTTATTTTAAAAAGCTGCTAATGCACATATAGTTTATTGCACATTAAATTGTTAGAATTTTAAGTGAAGTCATGCGTGCACGACAAGGAAGAGCTATTCACTTACTAATTGTTTCGGGTGCGAATTTTTTTCCCATTTTGAGAACAAAATTATTATTACTTTAAAAATGTTAATCGTAGTTATCCATGTAGATTTACTATTGTTTAAAGATTATCTCTCTTTCATAAATGCTACGAATGTACCTATTTTATGCACTATTTAATTCATATTTATATGATAATAAAATATGGAAGAATTTTGGAGAATTTTAGAACATATCGTATTACAAAAGATTTTAACAAGTATTACAGTTTTCTAACGTTTTTTGACTTTTATCACGCATGATTCGTTTGAAAAAAAACCCTATATTTTAAATTTAAAGTAGGAAATATATACCGGGTGTCCCAAAAGTGACTGATGGATTTTAAAATTCAATAATTGCAAACGGTGACAGCTATATAAAAACAATTTTGCAGGAGGGTTATGTATAATATCAGGAGTTTTTTTACCGTAATTTTTTATTTTAATTCGCATCTCAAGCAATCGCC
Organism: Maratus speculifer; assembly: GCA_964019185.1. Classification (NCBI taxonomy): domain Eukaryota; kingdom Metazoa; phylum Arthropoda; class Arachnida; order Araneae; family Salticidae; genus Maratus; species Maratus speculifer. The sequence continues at coordinate 152,628,365 of OZ025302.1, forward strand.
GTTAGCGCCACCTATTGTTTGATATGCGAACTAAAATAAAAAATTACGGTAAAAATACTCCTGACATTATACATAACCCTCCTGCAAAAATTTTTTATATAGCTGTCACCGTTTGCAAGTTATTGAATTTTAAAATCCATCAGTCATTTTTGAGACACCCGGTATATAAAATAAAGGGATCGCCAGCGGTGCAAAGAGAATTAAGTAAACTTTTATTCTTATTGTTATTACTAAATATCCAAACATAGATGAAATTATAATGTGAAAGGCATATATTAGCATTTCTATATGTAGAAAGTAACAAAAGAGTTGTTAAGACAAATTAATATTCGAGGAAAAGACGTGTACTTTTAATAGTACACCAGATCCAAAAGGGTTAAAAAATACATTAAATTCGAAGTTCAGAGATCGCTGCGTCCCTAAAAATTTCTCTATTTTCTATCACAATTTTAAAACAATGAAAATTAGTGTAGAGTTCTATTGTAGATGTTAAGGGTTTCTGCCATGAAGATTTTTCATATTTAATACTGGTAGAAAAGTGTGAAAATTTTGAACGTGATATACACAATCAAGTCGTTTATTACCGGATAATTTGATATTTAGACATTTTGTCTAATAATTAAAAATATACTAGTCGGATTGTTCTGGATTTTCAGGATTATAAAGAATATATTTAGCCTCAAATTTATCAATGTGGATTTGATAAGGAAGACAATTAGGAGGCCAACAAAAAATAAATAACTAAATAAAAAGTATGAAAAAAAATGAAAAAAAAATATTTGGAATCTTACTGTAAATTAAAATGTATAAAATATTAAGCTGCACTTTTTTTATGTTAACATCTACGAGCAATGGTAACATTTGTTGCTTTGGTTTGGATTTAGGTTTTTACTCTTGCGAGATTCGGAACAGACTTATTTACATCCAAAATATTATTTCAAGTGAAACAATGTGTATTTTTGTAACAAAACAGTTGTTAAGACAAATTAATATTCGAAGAAAAGACATGTAATATTAATAGTATACCAGATCCGAAAGGGTTAAGAAAACATAAGGTTTGAATTTCAGGGATCGCTGCGTCCCTAAAAAATTGACTCTTTCCTATCACAATTTTAAAACAATGAACATTAGTGTAGAGTTCTATTGTAAATGTTAAGGGAAGTTGCCATAAAGATTTTTCATTTTAATACTGGTAGTAAAGTGTGAAATATTTAAGGACGCTACGACCGCTGGAAATTTAATAAAAAAAAGTTTCATTGAACCTTGCTTCCTTTTCAAAATATTAATTGCTAAGATACATTGCTTTTAATGGGTATTAATGTTTCAAACTTAAAAGTTAATCATATGCTAAAATGTTGCAATTTCTATTAGAATCATTTCATAATTTGTCCGTTTCAAAGGTGCATGTGTAGGTCAAAAGTTCTGAGAAATCTTAATGATTTCATTTTAATAATATTATTTTAATATATTTTGTTTGCGATAAAAATAATATATGTTTGAAAATAAATGTTCTCGGCATTTAAAAAAAGTTATTATAATTTTTTTCTTTTTTTATATTTTTACCAATATGATATTTTATTTCGAAGTAAGATATCCTGGGGTAATAACGCCACGTTAAGGTTCTACCAATTTTCACGGCTTAATTTTAGATTGTATTTTTCAATCAAATATAAGGTTTGATACAGCAACTCATTGTGTATCTATAGAAAAAAATAATTTTTCAGATATGCATTCATAAAATGTAATATCGTGATTTCTTGAACGATGCTATTTGGCGTTATTACCCACCTACACGGGTAATAACGCCATGCAAACAAATCTATAAAATAAGATAGAATAATCCCATATAGATTGCACATTTCTAAAAATACAAACTCTACAGCCCTAGATATTGACAAATTGTTGACAAAAATTTTGTAATCGATATAAAATGTTTAATTTTTTATGAAAGTGCAAGAAAAAGAAGGGGGGGGGGAGGCAAAAGAATATCAGACCCTGAGCTTCTTTTTGCCTAAAAAGGGCCGCTTAAATAAAATTATTAGAAACATTGCATAGTTTTAACTGTGTTTATCTAAATCAGTATTTATGTTCACATATATGCATTCTATGCTATAGGAGAGCATCTACAGTATAAAACACCCTGAGCTTCTGTAAACATTAAAAAGTCGTGCTTAGATATAATTATTAAAAAAAGTGCACGGTTTTAAACCTATTTGTAATCATAATTTGATATGTTTATTACGTGAAATTTTATAATAACTAGAGTTATGTATACTAAATATTTTTGTTAACACTGTTATAGAAGTTTTAAAAACATGTTTTAACCCATAAAACCCCAGGCTAATGCGGATTAGTTCAAACTTGAAGTGAAAATGTCGACGTTATATTAAACATTCCTTAATAAATTTGTATTTTTGATTAAGTAAATAAGATTTCCCTATTATCAATATCGCTGTGAGATCCCTTATTAAATTTTACACATGAATCATGTGATTATATTTCATTATCGCTATATTAGCAGCAAAAGTAACCTTTAACTGCTGTTAGCGCTCTCACTAAACGTTGATTTTTTTTTGGTCAAATTTCAGATTTTAACTTGTAGTTTCCAATTCAATTATAGGTACAACTGAAATTCTCATCCATTTGAAGTCCTCGTACTATTGTTAGAAATATTTAAATAGACTAAACTTAATTAAACTTAATCCTGTATAAAATGTTTAGTGCATAAATAGTACTCTATGAGTTTTAACCATTGAACGCCTTTTAGCCTTTGACTAATGTTACCCGTCTCACAGACCATTTGTTTTTGTAGTTTTTATAGTTTAACTTATAATTTTCAGTTTAACTACAAACACTGCCGCAATTTTGTTTCATTTGGAACTTTAGTACTATTACCAGACACTTTTAAATAGATGCATATTAATTATAATCGTCTTGTACAAAACGTTTAGTACAAAATACCATCCAATGAGTTAATTATGCCTTTTATTCATCTTTCGATATTGCGGTCTCACAAACCCCTTCGCATTAGTTACGTTAAAATTTATATCACATCAGTTAAAGGTTAAATTTTGAAAAAGAGAACGCTGAGAAAGAGGACAGTTAAAATTTAGAATTCAATTGAACAATCAAGTGGGAATTTAATAGAAACCTGATTTTGAAAATGTATGAATTAGAATATTGAAAATATTTTGATATCGTTTTATTTATAAGAGTTTAAAATAGTTTTTATAGTAGTATTAAAAAGAAAGATCAGTTATTGGTATCGGACCAATTCCCTTTAATCTATCCATTTTAACAATGACAATAAGGCTATCTCATACTTAAAGTAAAAACATAAACCCCTTTTGGATGTAGTTCCGCCACTGTAAGGAATCAACCGGGGTACTAACGCAAATAAATGGCGTTATTACCCCGATATACTTATTACGCAGTTCATATTAAACTACAAACTATCTCGTGAACATATCCAAAAACTTCTACAACATTTTGAAAGTAGATGAAATGCACTACAAATTTAAATAGGAAACAAAATATTTCTTGGTAAATATATAGTCCTCACATCACAGAACGTACCTCGGAAATTTTAGATCAAGCATTAGTTTTAGTTGCTTCTAAAAGCGACAAGACATACAAATGGAACAAATTAAATTTAAGCTGTTGTTTGTGTTTTATATGACTCAGAGCCCTTCTGCGCAGAGACAACAGGTGCCATTTTCCGAATTATTTCATGATTATGCGTTATATTAGCACTGGCATTATTACCCCTCTTGGCGTTGTTACACCAGAACACCTTACATGGTAATAAAAAATTTATTCGAGGAATAGATATATAATATCTCATCTTATATATTTACATTCTTAATAAAATGCGCGACAATTTATTGAAAAAAGTAAAATGTTATCATAATGTATTTGCTAAACTGGAAAAAGTTTCAGCCATTTCGAAGAACATTTTCCAATATTGAAAGAATAGGTTTTAGAAAAGTTATTTTTGTATAAATGATATTACTATAATTCGTTATACGCGCCACATTTGTCATATTTCTAAAAGGAAAGTTATTCGATTGAATGGAAAAAAAACTGAGAATAGATATCAGACATTGTGAAATGTATTTTGAAGTTTTTCCAAAATATATAATAATAATACATATATATATAATATATAAATTTAATTCAACAAATTCATTCAGTAAAACATTTTCTTGTATTAATGATTTCATTTTATGATTTTGTAAAGATTTTAAATTACATGCTAGTGAAATTTTTTTGCGATAACATGTAACATATCTATGACATATTCCGTTTTTTTATTTGAATAGAGTCTCCGCAGTATTTTGGCTTTAAAAATATAAAATGTACATTTCCAAGAATAAAACAGGATATTTAGTAATTTATTGAACAAAATTGTTATGGCCAATTTTGTTTTACAATTTGAAATTTGTTTATAGAGCTTTATGATAAAATTCATGCAATATCTTTTAAATTATAAAATATTATAACCATATACCATTTATTAAACAAAATTTTATCTTGATATTTTGTCAGTGGAGCACAAATTCTGCGAATTTTTAATTTTTCCTTTTTTAATAATGTTATAGTATTATTATAAGTTTTTATGCGAAATGTATGTAATATATAATATATTAATATTTATTGTCTAGACTGTTTTTTTTTTCCGAAGGAAAAAAGTTACATATTTAAAATACGTTGAAATTTATTGTAAAAAATTCACAATTAAGTAAAATTATATTTTATATTCCTTATAAAATTCCTATTTATATTTTTTTATGTAAATTCTATTTTTATTATTTATAAAATATTTATTATTTAATAACATTAAAATTTATATAATATCATTTTATCATTTTTGTACACTGTAAAGAAAAAAACCCGTTAAATTTACGGCAGCAATATTGCCAGCAATTTTTGTCGTAAAAATTGCACTAAAATTAAATGTAATAAAAAATTTACAGCTAATTTTATTGCAGTTTTTACAGCAATAACTGCTGCCAGCAAGTTTTACCGTAAATTTAACGAATTTTTTTTCTTTCTTTTTACTGTGTATGCATAAATTCAATTTCAAAAATAAAAATAAATAACTGAAAATTCATCGCAGCCTAAAAATTTAAACTCCGAAAAGAAAAACAAATTAAAATTTTGTGGTCCGCAAATAGCAATAAAAGCTTTATCTCTACAATACAATTTTTTATTCTACTAATTAAATTATTCGGAGTCGCTCGAAATTTTAAGATTGTTTGTTTTGAAAAATCAAATTTAAAAATAAGCATACAGTATAAGATAAACAATAAAAAAATCACATGAAGCAAATATAAAAAGATAAATATTTATAACAAATGCAAAAGTATTCAGCTATGAATGACCTCATTGTTATCCATCATTTGAGCAATAATAGATGATATTACGCTATTTCAAATGTATTTAAACTGATATATATCATAGAATTGCACTACGATTACGTTAAAGCAGAGCATTCATAGAAATGTTTAATAATTTACATAGATACACAAAAGAAATCGATTACAGTAATGTCTTTGCGTAGTAATTGCTGGAGAGTACGTTTTAAAATTCGGTATCTGCTTTTAAATTTGATTAGTTTTTTTAATATTACTCTTTGTGTATAAATTCTATATCTCATATACAGGGCTCCACAAAAGTTTTCGCTTACCGTACTACTCTGTAAAAGAAATTGCTGAAGGGAAATTTTCTGAAATATATGTATATCTTAAATGAACTAAGTTTTTGAATGCATGTTGTTAATAGATACAAATCTCTGTATCGTATACAGGGCGCTAAAATATTCGGATAATTTTCCGATTGTAGATGTGAATAGCTGAAATTTGGTTTTGAAATTCTGTTACACATTTCCAAATGTCGAAATGAGACGTAATATTTCAGTTTTTTAAACAGTGCAGTTTTGTTACATTATTCTAAATATGTTGGGAAGTACTTCATAAGCTATGCATGACGTATGATTTTTTTTTCTTTCTTTTCTTTTTTTAAAGATGGCTCTCGTACCAATGAAGGTTGGGAACTGCGGTTCAAGATTTATTTTTTTTATCTATGAAAAATTATAAATCGATTCGGGCAGCAATTTAAGTTTGTAATTTAAAATCAATTTCAACTTGAGGTTTTTCAGTTATAAAGGAAAACCTATTATATTTAAATTTTCTTGTTGGATATGTCTGCTTCCGATATGTCTTACTAGTTATGTCTGTCATCACAGAAAATGCAGAGATATTAAAACGCCCTTTTTTCGGCTATCTGGTAGCAAAAATAATCCAGTTGCCTAAATTTAAGCTTAAATTACTGCTAGCAAATATGCTATGAATTGTTTAAAAATTTATAATGCATGTTTTTTCATAACGTAATTTTCTTTTATGATCCATCACTTGATTTGGATACATTTTTCTTGGTTATACTCGTACTAAGAATACTTCTTTCCGAAAAGTTTCCTATGTACGTTTTATCATCTCATTTTATCCATTATGTGCTACTCTAGAACTAAAATATCTTTTTTATGTTTTTGCCTGTTTAATGAGTAATTTATTGCTTGATAAATGAATAATTTACTGTTTTATTAATAATTTATTTACAGATTTATTAATGTGTAATATATTTGTCCAGCATTTTATCCGCAGCACGGACTTTTACGAATGTTATACGGACGATATAAAACTGTTTGTTTTTAAGCATATAACTTATATTTTACTTCTAGTATTTACGAATTTACTACCGGTCCCCTATTATATTGTCTTTTTGCAATGTACACTGTAAAAAAAAAAATCTGTAAAGTTGCTAAAAGTTTTCTAGGAAATTGGGATTGCTAGAACTTTTTATGTAACGGCAATAGCAAAAAATCATGTAACAGATACAGATTTGCACTGAAAATCAAAAAATCTGTCAGGTTACAAAGAATTTTCTAGAAAATTAGGATTCCTAGAACTTTTCATGCAACAGCAATAGCAAAAAATCATGTAATAGATAGAGATTTGCGCTGAAAATCAAAAAATCTGTAAGGTTACTAAGAGTTTTCTAGAAAATTGGGATTCCTAGAACTTTTTATGCAACGGCAATAGCAAAAAACCATGTAATAGATAGAGATTTGCGCTGAAAATCAAAAAATCTGTAAGGTTACTAAGAGTTTTCTAGAAAATTGGGATTCCTAGAACTTTTTATGCAACGGCAATAGCAAAAAACCATGTAATAGATAGAGATTTGCGCTGAAAATCAAAAAATCTGTAAGGTTACTATTTGTTTTCTAGAAAATTGGGATTCTAAGATTTTTCATGTAACTGCAACAGATAAAACTTTTACAGATCAATCTGCTACAGATAAAATTTTAGTAAGATTACTGTAATTTAAATAGGCTCCTTTATAAAGTTACAGATTTCTGTAACTTTATAAAGGGTTACTAAGGTTACTAAGACCATTTTAGGAAACTGGGATTCCAAGATTTTTTCATGTGACTGCAATCCAAGTTACAGATAAAATTTTAGTAAGATAAGTATAATTTTGTTAGATTCGTTTGTAAAATTACAGATTACATTAACTTTACAGAAATGAGTTTTGCAGATTTACATTTTTTCTTGTACAGATAAAGTTTTCGTAACCATACAGATTTCAGCAGCTTTATAGTTGTAGGATTACAGATTTTTTTTTACTGTTTACAAGGTGCTTATGCATGAATATCGCAATTTACAGGTCTATTAAAAGAAAAAGATGTCAAACGCTGTTGTTAATTTGAAAAAAAAAACCTTGAAATTTTAAATTCAACACAGCTATAATTGTTCAATATTAGCCTCTCCAAAAACACAAACAATATCCAGGTGGTACGATAACGCATCAAACACATCATTTTATCTATTCCGGTGTTACTCTTTGCAATAAGCGTGTATTAATTTCGTCTACGTCAATTGGTAGCGGTCAAAAAACACTTTGATCAAGCCCAACAATAAATAAATAAATAAATAAATAAGAAAATAAATAAATAAAAATGTAAATTTAGTAAAATCATGCTGAGGAAAATGTCGGAGTACTTGCCGTAAAATGGACACTTATAAATGAGTTGAATTTTAACTTTAAACTGTTACTGTAGATTTCTCAAAAACAACGAAGTTGTATAGTTTTTGTTTTCTTTTAAAAGACCTGTAAATTTAGAATATTTTATTTATAATCACCCTGTACTTAAACATTAGCTGTTTCTACAGAATTTCACAAGTGTTTTGCAAATGTATGTGTAGATAAATGCTATAGGGGGCCAAAGATAATGAATGTATAGTATAGTAATTTAATCATTTGTATTTTTACATCATAAGACAAAAACCAGTTACTTCAAATGCTGGAGAGCACGGCTCTAAATTTCCATGTTAGCATTTTTTCTCATATCTTTTTATTCTAACTTATTATAACAATAATATTTAAAGCATTTTAATTACAATACATTTTCCAAATTTTATTTAATAGCCATATTTCTCACATTATTTAACAATCTTATTATTATATTTAATCGAAATAGCATAAGCAAACTATTTACCGATTTATAGTCATGGAATTCAATATTAACGTTTGTCAGCTGTATATGTCCTTTGCATCACCAAAATATATTTCAATGATCCACAACTTCTATGTAATTGAATTTAAGTTGCTGTGATATGCAAAGTATACTGCACCCTTTATATGTAATGTGAATAATTTATTATGTCTACAGTTATAGGAAAGTGGATGTAGGATTGAGTGGAGAAGGTGTCTAAAAATTCCTTCAAACAGTATATTTATCAAAATATCTCGAACAGATTAATAAGTTACTTAAATTTTAGCATTAGAAAGAAACTTAATTTAAATACACCCTCGATATGATATAATTATCTTCAAAAATTAAAAAAGTATGGTAGAAATGACAATTTAAAAAGATTTTACTTAACTGAAACATATTTTTATTTTTTTATTTTTTGTTTAATTAAGCACGAGTTGTACAATATCTTAAAAAGGAGATAAATTCTCGATATGTCAACACCACAGAAAGTATTATGACATGAGTAATTTTTTTTGGTACATAGAATTAGATAATACATAATTTTAAGTTGCTGATCGCTTTAATTATAACAAATTTTCCATGTTCTCCAAATTTTATTTAATTACCGTAATTCTGGCATTATAAAACAAGCAGATCATTATATTTTATCAATGTAACATAAGAAACTGTTTACCAATTTGTAATCATTGAATTCAATATTAACATTTGTTAGTTGCTGTTTTTTTTTTGCGTCACCAATATATATTTCGACTATCCACAACCACTACACTGTAAAAATTGAAGACCCAAATTGGGTTGAAAGATTTCTGGGTATAGTAATGTTCCTGAAATGGTACAGTAAGGATTCCAAAATGGTAGAGTATTGTTCCCAAAATAGATAACCCAAAATGGTTCAAAACAGAGCAGATTTTTATTAACATTAAATTAATCAAAATTTCTGAGGTATAATGTATATACTATCTAAGGTATTTTAATTGTTTTAATGTCATTAAAAATCAGACTTATATAAAACGATTTTGTGCTACAAACTGAACTTTCCAAATTGGAACAATGCTGTACCCCAAAATATTTCAACCCAATTTGGGTATTTTGTTTTTACAGTGTATGTAGTAGACTTCAAGTTGCAGGATATGCAAAATATACTACATATATCCTTTATATGCATTGTAAAACAAATCCGTTAAAGTTACGGCAAAAACTATTGACAGTAATGTTGCAGCAGATTTTGCCGTAAAAATTGCAGTAACATTAGATGTAATAAAAAAAATATATCTAATTTTGTCGCAAATTTAGCGGATTTTTTTTTTTTTTTTTTACCCTGTCGATTATGATTAATTTATTATGACTACAGTTGCAGACAAGTGAATTAAGAGTCGTGTGCAGATAACCTTTGAAAACGATTAAAAGAGCATATTTTCAAAATTAACTCGGACATATTAATAAGCTACTTCAATTCTGACGTTACAAAAGAAAGTATTTGAAATATACACTAAATTGCATAAAGTTATAGGCAAAGATTTTAGATTTAAACATGATTGAAATGGCAATTTATATATTATAATTATCTAGAACCTATTATTAAATAAAATTATTTCTAAATTAACTAGGTATTATTCATTGTACATCTTAGTGTTACAGAATGTATTTTTACATGACTAACTGTAGTATACATACAATTAGATTGTGCATGTTTTTAATACGTTTAGAATTTTAATTACAACAATTTTTTCCCGCTATGCAAATTTCATTTGATAGCCGTATTACAAAACCTTGCATTAAAAAACAAGTTGATCTTTAAATTTAATCAATGTAATATAAGCAAACTGTTTATTGATATATGGTTATGGATTCAATATTAGCATTTCTCAGCTGCTTATGTCTTTTGCGTCTCCAATATATATTTCGACAATCCACAACCACTATGTGATAGACTTCATTTGCAGTGACATGGAAAATATACTTCTAAATATATCGTTTATATCTATCGTGAATAATTTAATATGACTGCACTTGCAGCAGAGTGAATTCACAATCGGGAGGAAATAATCTGTGAAAATGATTAAACAGTATATTTACCAAAATATCTCGGACATAATTATAAACTGCTACGATTCTAACGATACAAAAGAAAGTATTAGAAATACACACAAATTTTCATGAAGTTATGGACAAAGATTTTAGATTTTTTTAAATATGATAGAAATGCTGTTTAAATATTATAATTATCTAAAGCATATTATTTAATAAAATTATTTCTAAATTAACTAAATTCTATTCATGTTATATCTTAACATCAAAGAATGTATTATTGTATGAGAAACTGTTGTATCTATACAATTAGAGAGTGCATATTTTTGAGTTTCTTAAGACTTTAATTACAAAAAAATTTTCACGCTTTGTAAATTTCATTTTATAGCCGTATTTCAAAACCTCGCAATACAAAACTAATTGATTTAATCAATGTAATATAAGCAAACTGTTTATCGATAAATGGTCATGAAATTCAATATTAGCATTTGACAGCTGCTTATGTCTTTTGCATCTCCAATATATATTTCGACAACTACTATGTAATTGACTTCAGGTTGCAGTGATATGCAAAATATATTATATACTTTATATCTATCGTGAATGATTTATTAAGACTGCACATGCAACAGTGTGAATTCAGAATCATTTGAATATGACCTTTGAAAATGATTAAAACAGTATTTTTTTTTTTTCAAAAATATCTCGGGCATATTAATAAACTGCTAAAATTCTAACATAAAAAAAAAACATTTTTGAAATACATGGAAATTATCAAAAAGTTATGGGTAAAGATTTTTAAATATGATAGAAATGACGATTTAAATGTTATAATTATCTAAAGCATACTATTTAATAAAATTATTTCTAAATTGATTAAATATTATATTTCATATGAAAATCCAATTTCAAGTTTATATTTGCTTAAGAACCGCGAATGCCTTATTCTGTAATTGCTCATATCCGGGGCTCTTGGAAAATATTCCATCAAGTGCCGCTTTTGTAGCCTTGTGAAAATGTAATATTGATATGTTCCAGGCTGGGTATCGTTACATGTGGTTTAGTCGGTAAAACGTCAGTGCATTATATTGAGGGCCAGAGTTCGAATCTTTCACTAGAACTTTTTTCACTAGGTTGCCATTTGCGCCTATTAAGCTATTTGACATTTTACTTTCATTTGAAATATTGTACGGAAGGCGAATTTTCTCTCTGGAACAATTTCCATATATCGATTAAATACTATACGTATGATAATAATTAAAAATAATGTTTTATCAGCACAGAGAGCAAAATTACATCAGTAGCTGTTGTGTAGGAAAATTTTGATAGTCTATAATATTAAGCGTGACAAGGCATTGTCGAAAAAATTAAAGGCTTAACTAATTTTTAAGAATATAAAAAATGCAGTGTCTGTACTTTTTTCCATCTTTTATATTTTATTTTATTGTAAATTAAAAAAGAAGATAATGATTCAATTCATCGTAAACTTTTATTAAAATACAATGGGTTCCATTCATTTGTTATTTATCTTTTGGCATTCAGAGTTTTAATATAATGTTTTTTTTTTTTTTAGTTTTAAATGAAATAACAAAAGCATATTTTTAAATAATTACTAATTATATTTTATTTTAAAATTAATTGTCTTATCATTAACCTTTCACTAAAATATAATTAATTATTTTTAATGGGACTTCTTTTTAGTGCATTTAAAAAAAGAAAGAATATTTTTTCTTGTTATAATTATGGATTTATAATATAGTTAATGATTATTTATTATCTATTATCAAATATTATATTATAATATATATATATTAATAAAATAGAGCCCTGATAATCAGTACTGATTGAGACTAGTGCCTGTTTAACGTACCAAAATTTCTATAAAAGTCGAAAATTAAAAGTTGTGTGCAAAAATAAATAAATAAGTAAATTTTAGATACTCAGTAATACAACTGTTTCTGAAAATATTTTATTCAAAAGCAAAAGAAAGAGATTTAGTCTCCAGGGCTCTCACCTTACCTAAAATTTTCGCACTTTGCTACCAGTATTTTAAATCTAAAATCTTTGTAAAATGTTCCTTTTACATCTACCGTAGAATTATACAATAAATATTACCGTTTTAAAATTGTGGCAAGAAATATGAAAATTTTAAGAGCAGTTCGAGCCAAGATTCACCTAAACTAATTTATAAATAAAAAATATTTCTGCGTTTATGACACAAAAAATAAAGTATGAGATAGACGGAAAAATATTATAAGAGTATTCGCTTTTTCGATACACAGAAACGGCGCAGTGTCTGGAATATGTCCTAAACTATTTTAAAATCATGAAAATCCTAAAAAAAAAAAAAATACTTTGCACTTATAAGTATTTTTAATGCGTAAAACTTAAAAATAATATATTCAGCATTTTCAAAATTAAATAAAATTTAATCTTCACACTCGTTCAAATGTATGTGGAAATATTAATCAAACGTTTTAGAAAAAAAATCGTTTCGAGTATATTCCATAACAAAATAAATAAGTTTTTCTTTTCAATATTCCACAAAATGTAAACAGATTTAAAAAAATTCCCTAATTACACTATTTATTTATACTTTAGAAAAGAGTGCGTTTTTAAAATATCATGCAATATTACAATTATTTAATATTTTAAAATGTTTGGTAAATGTTTAAAAATATTGCTTAAGTTTTCATAATTTTTTAACGTTTTATCCTGTTTTTTTTATAAGCACAGTTAAAGTAAATTTACATTTTTCTAATTACAAAATTTCTGTTTTAAAAAATGTTTTAGTAACTTCTTAGGAAGCTGTTTAGTATCTTCTTCTGAATAAAGTAAAAAAGATTTCCAATACAATAGGAAAACATCGAAAGTTTCATGTAAAAGCGAAAGAACCTGAAACATCTGAGATTTCGTATTTTTTCAGAAACATTTTTTTCCGTTGGAACATTTACATTCGAGATAGTCTGAGAAATATGTGAAGACTATTTCTGTGGAATATTAAATGAAAAAAACGTTAATTAAGACTAGAATCATATAAAATCTGCTTGAAGCATTTTAACATGCCAGTCCACTGTAGTTTTCAAAATATTTTTTTGTATGATTTTTCTGTAAAGATCTGCAATGAATAGTGAAAAAACACCGTAAACACTGGCGATAATTAATAAATAAAGTAAAACATTTTGTAAAATCTCCATAGAATGAAAAACAAAGTAGGAAGCGTTTTGAGCTACAACAATAACAGCTCGTCATCAGCTAAACCAACACCTGTCCGTAAGGGCACAGAGTTGAGATAAAGTCGAGAGATACAGCTGAGATAAATTTGAGGTAAAGTTGAGATACACGTTTTCTCAACTCTGTGCCCTTACGATCACGGGTTGTTTTAACTGATGACGAGCTGTTATTGGTGGAGCTGGAAAAGCATCGTACTTTGTTTTTCATTTTATGGCAATTTTACAAAGTGTTTTACTTTATTTATCTCCAATGAAATAAATAAGAAGCAGTCTTTTTTGTACATTGAGAAATACAAAAAGTCTGAAAATACTTTGGTTCAAAATTCTTATTGAAACTTCTCCGGAAAATTACTTTGTAGAAATAAATGTTTATATAACACAAAACATGCAATTATTGAATTCCTGAACTTTAAAAGTGAAGAGTTTCACACTTGAACAAATGTACGTGGAAATATTTATCAAACGTTTAGAAAAACAATTTCTTTTTAAAAATATTCCTTTTTTAAATAAATACATTTATCTTTGCATTATCCTACAAAATATGTATCAATAGTTTGAAAAGCATTTTTTTTATTTGCACACTTCAATATTACTTTAGAAAAGTGTAAGTTTTTAAAATAAAGCTGCATCATATTCCAAAATATTTTATTTTAAATATTCATAATATTTTTTTGTCTTTTGCTGTTTTTCATTTTGATCCTATTCACCTTTAAAGTAAAATTCGGAGCCCTTTGAATACATAATTCTATTTCAAATTTTTTTTAAATATCTTCATAAATAAATTGTAACGTAACAGTAATACTATGGGTTGAAAGCACAAAAGCTTGAATAGAATCGAAAAACATCGAAAGGTTCACATAAAATCGAAAAGAAATATAAAAGTAAAAAAAAAAAAACACGAAACATCAGAGACTTTGCATTTTTTCTGAAACTTATTTTTTATTCAAACATTTAAATTCGAAATAGTCTTAGAAACGTGCGAAGAATATTTCTGAGGAATATTGAATAAAGAAATGTTAATAAGACTAGAATCCTGTCAAATCACCTTGAAGCATTTTGATATGCCAGTCCATTTGTAATTAAAAAAAAAAAAAAAAAATTAATTTTTCTGTAATTATCTTTATTGAAATCAATGAGAAGCAGTTTTTTTTTGGAAAAAAAACGATACAAAAATTCTAAAAGTATTTTGGTTTAAACTGCATTTTAAAAATTCTAAACAAAATTGCTTCGCTTTGTAGAAATAAATTAGCACAAAACTTTCAATTAGAAGTGAAAAATTTTACTCTTAAACTAATATATGAGAAAATATTTATCAAATGTTCTAATAAAACATTCTCTTTTTTAAATTATTCTGTCACTCAATAAATAATTTTATCTTTTTAATACCCTTCAATATGCCAATAGTTAAAAATCATTTTTTCCCTGATAGCACTCTTGAATTTTACTTTAGAAAAGGGTACGTTTTTTAAATATTCTAAAATATTACAGGTATTAGAGGTTAAAAAATGATATGCAAATGTTTAAAAATGTTGCCACTACATTTTTGACATTTTTTATATTTTTATTTTTGTTATATTTACATAGTTAAAGTAAATTTCCATCTATTTAATTAAATATTTACTTTTTTTAAAAAATATATATTTTAGTAACTTCTTATGAAAATGTTTAGTATCTTCTTATGAACGAAGTAAAAAAATCGAATAGAATAGAAAAACATCGAAATGTAAAAGCTAAGGAAATATGAAAGTAAACAAAAACTTGGAACATCTGAGACTTCGTATTTTTTCTTAAACTTATTTTTCTTTGGAACATTTACATTCGAGTTAGTTTAAGAAATGTGCGAAGAATATTTCAGTGGAATATTAAATAAAGAAACGTTAATTATCACTGTAATCATATCAATTCTGCTTAAAGCATTTTGATATGCCAGACCATTTGTAATTTTCAAAATATTTTTTGTATGATTTTTCCGTAAAGACCTCCATTAAAATCAATAAGAAGTTTTTTTTTTTTTTTTTTTTTTTTTTTTTTGTAAATTAAGAAATACAAAAAGTCTGAAAATACTTTGGTTCAAAATGCTTATTAAAAATTCACTCCAAATTTTTTTTGAAGAAATAAGTGTTTTTATCACACAAAACTTTCAATTAATAAATTGCTCAACTTCAAAAATAAAAAGTTTCATATTTGAACAAATGTACGTAGAAATACTTGTCAAACATTTTAGAAAAACATTTTTTTATAAGTATTTCTTTTCTAAATAAATAAATTTATCTTTTCAATTTCCTACAAAATATATAGATCGAAAAGCATTTTTTACTATTTAATATTACATTCTTAATAAGTGCACTATTATGTAATATAAGTACACTACTTAATATTACATTATAAAAGCGTACGTTTTTAATAGTACAACTACATCTTATTTCAAAATATTTGACTTTAAATATTCACTACATTTTTTACACATTTTCCTGTTTTTAATTTTGTTCCTTTTCACCATTAAAATGAAATACGGAGTCATTTGATTACATAATTCTGTTAGAAAAATATTTTAATATCTTAATAAATAAATCGTCACGTAACAGTAATACTATGCATTGAAAGTACAAAAGTTTGAATAGAACAGAAAAACATCGAAAGCTTCATATAAAACCGAAAGGAAATATAAAAATAAACAAAAACATGAAACATCTGAGACTTCGTATTTTTTCTGAAACTTTTTTCGTTCAAACATTAATATTAGAAATAATTCGGGAAACTTGCAAGAATATTTCTGTGGAATATTAAATAAAGAAACGTTAATTAAGACTAGAATCATATCAAATCTGCTTGAAGCATTTTACTATGCCATTCCATTTGTAATTTTGAAAATAATTTTTGTGTATTAATTTTGTTTAAAGATCTTCAGTGAAATAAATAATTAGCGATCTTTTTTTTGTAAATTAAAAAATACAAAATGTCTGAAAATATTTTGGTTTCAATTGCCTATTGAAAACTCCTAACCAAAATTGCTTTGCTTTGTAGAAATAAGTATTTTTATAGTACAAAACTTTCAATTATAAATTCTTTAACTTCAGAGATAAAGAGTTTCAAAGAGCACGTGGAAATATTTACCAAACGCTGTAGAAAAATTATCTTTTTTAAAAGTAATGAAAATGAAATTTAATGTAAAATGAAAAATTATTAATGATTAGTAAATGCTTAAAAATGTTAAGACAACATTTTTGACATTTTTCTCTGTTTTTACTTTTATTATATTTACACAGTTACAGTAAATCTCCGCCTGTCTGATTATATAACATAAAAATGTTTTAGTAACTTCTTATGTATATGTTTAATATATTCTTATGTCGAAAATAAAAAAGGATTTGAATAGAATTCAAAAGCATCGAAAGCTTCACATAGAACCGAAAGAGATATAAAAGAAAACAAAAACCCATACATCTGAGACTGTATTTTTCTTAAGCTTATTTTTCATTCAAACATTTAAATTCGAATTAGTTTGAAAAACGTTCAAAGAATATTTCTCTATAATATTAAATAAAAAAACGCTAATTAAGAATAGAATCATATCAAATCTGCTTGAAGCTTTGTGATATGCCAGTCCATTTTTAATCTTCAAAATATTTTTTTGTATGATTTTTCTACAAAGACCTTCATTGAAGCAGTATTTTTTGTAAATTAAGATGTACAAGACGTCTTAAAATACTTTCTTTCAAAATGCTTATTGAAAATTCATTCCAAAATTATTTTGTTGAAATAAATGTTTTTATCACACAAAACTTTTAAATAATAAATTATCCGGCTTCAAAAATGAAGAATTTCATACTTGAACAAATGTACGTTGAAATGTTTATCAAACGTTCAAGAAAAATGTTTTCTTTTTAAAAGTATTACGTCTCTAAATAAGTAAATTTATCTTTTCAATATTATACAAAATATATAGATCGAAAAGCATTTTTTACCTAAATACATTCTTTAATATTACATTAAAAAATAATACGTTCTTAATAGTACAGATACATCATATTTTGAAATACAGTCGAGTCTCTCTATAACGAAACTCCATACATCGAATTTCTCTATATAACAAACTTTTAGTAGGAACGGTCCCCTTTTCGCATGATTCCATTAAAAACAGTCTCTACATAGCGAAATATCTATCTCCATATAACGAATTTTTTCATAAATTTGCCTTAATTTATTCAGTTTTAAAAAGCTTCGAAATCATAGGGAATCAATTTTCCATCACTTATTTTTGATTTACCGTCAGTGGTAAGTTTTTTATTTTTTTTAACATTATTTCTTTTCTTCTTCTTTAAATCCAACGAATTCATCCCACCTATCTCACACTTTTCCACATCCTTCTCAATACAGTATCAATTGGATTGATACACATGTAAGAGAGGAATCAATGAGGGACACATAAGAGAGGTCTTCAAATGGAGGAAAATGTTAACTACAGTGTTTCATTCCTTGGTAAAATTTAAGCCTTTTTTGAGAGCGTAGCAATTTTAAAATCAAAACAACAAAAAGTTACAGATTTCTTCGTTTGAAATTAATGCAAGTCTTCTTTATTTGATTTTCATTAAGCTTTCAAATAAATGTCTGTTCTCTTTTTTGAAACTGCTTAAATAATTAAGAAATAAAATGTTAGGGTTATATTTACTTTTAAACATTTCAAATTCTTAATTCAGAAGATCAAAAATAACATTTGTTGAAATTTCGCACATTAAATACGATTTTTAACATCATTCTCTATACATCTAATTTCTCTACATAACGAATTTTTTACTGGAATGGTGGATTTCGTTATATAGAGACTCGACTGTATTTGATTTTACATTTTTACTATATTTTTTACATGTTTTGCTGTTTTTAATTTTGTTTCTTTTTACCATTAAAATAAAATTCGGAGCCGTTTGATTACATAATTCTACTTCAAAAATATTCTTACATCTTCAGAAATAAATAGTTAGACAACAGTAATACTATGCATTGGAAACTCAAAAATTTGAATAGAATAGGAAAATATCGAAAGCTTCACATAAAAAGAAAATTTAAAAATAATAATAAACAAAAACCTGAAACATCTAAAACTTTTTTCCTAAAACTTTTCGTTAAAACATTCACATTTAAGAATTTTTGAGAAACATGCGAAGAAGAGTTATTTGGAATATGAAATTAAACTATTCGGATGTGACAATACCAAAACTTTCTTCTATCTCATGCATATTAATACTTCAAAGTTCGCTATCACAGTACCATAACTAAATGACAAGTATAATCATTGGGAGGATTCTAAAGGCATGAAATTCCATGCATTATTTCTTGAAATTGGACTATTGTGGATATCGGGAAAATTGCATCATTAAAATGCCACTTATGTGACGATTTATAGCAAAACATAAAAACAAAAATATTTATCAATCTATACCTGAGTCTAAAGTTTGAAGAAAATTCATGAATTATTTCTTGAGGTTGAGCGATTGCAGGAATCGGGAAAAATTCAGCGCCACCTGTTGGGAGATTACCACCAAACTGTAAAAAGAACTAGTTCATATCATGGATTTATTGAATCTGAAGAATGATAAATACATTAATCCTTGTGATATTGCGATAATCGTGAAAAATGAAGAATAGCAGCGCCATTTGTTGAGCGATTTACAATAAAATGTAAACAAAGTACTGATGTAAACAACAAAAAAATGCAAAAAAATACTAATGTAAACAACAAAAAAATGTAAACAACATCGATTTATGTTGTGGACTAACAAAATACGAAGTTTGACAAAAATCCGTGCATTAGTTATTGGGATAGAGCGGTTGCGTAATACGTAAAAAAAGCTGCATAGCAGCACCACCAGTTGAGCGATTTACAACAAACTCTAACCAGCATCAATTAATATCAAAGACTAACAGAATATAAAACTTTATCAAATTCCGTGTATAAGTTCTTGAGATTAAGTTATTACAAGAATCTTGAAAAATGCGGCTGCAACGCCCCCTAGTGAGCGATTTACATCAAAAACTAAACAGCATCAACACATGTCACGAACAAGCTAAATCTGAAGTTTGATTGACATCCTG
This sequence comes from Maratus speculifer, assembly GCA_964019185.1. NCBI lineage: Eukaryota > Metazoa > Arthropoda > Arachnida > Araneae > Salticidae > Maratus > Maratus speculifer. The sequence goes on from OZ025302.1 coordinate 152,648,273, forward strand.
TTATCATAGAATAGTTATTTAGATATAGCTATTGCGTAAATCTTAAAATAATGCAGCATAGCAGAGCCACCTGTTGAGCAATTTACATCAAAATCTAAACAGCATCAATATATATCGGGGCCTGCTGGAATAAAAGTTTTTATCAAATTCCGTGCATTAATTCTGAAATAGAGCGCACAAATAGTTTATGTCACATACAGATAGACAGACAGACAGGCAGACTCACTGACAGATATTTTGTAAAGAACACATATTTTGGTATCCCTCACCCCTAAAATGTGTAAAAAAGTCCAAAACTTTCTTCTTGTGAAGATTAAAAAAAGCAACAATTGAATAGCGTTTCTCTGAAAACTTTTTCATTAAAGTAAATAATGTGATGTCTTTTTTGTAAGTTATAAGAAAACAAAAAAATAAAAAATAAAAAAAATGGATGAAAGTATTTTCGTTAAATACGCTAATTGGAAATTTCTTGCAAAATTTCTAGTAAAAATAAGTCTTTTTAACACACAAAACTTACAACAAACTAATTTGTCAGTTAAAAAAAATAAGAATTCTGTTTCACACTTGGAAAAAAAATACGTGAAAATATTTATCAGAAGCTCTAGAAAATATTCTCGTTTCAAAAGTATTCCTTCAGTAGATAAATAAATTTATCTCTTCAATATCTTACAAAATATCAACAGATTTAAAAGCATTTTTTACCTAAGTACACTCTTCCATATTGCATTAGAAAAGCGTATGTTTTTAATATTACAACTACTTTATATTTTTATTTGACAGTTTAAATTTTCACTATATCTTTTATATCTTTTGCAGTTTTTATTTTTGATATATTTGAACAGTTAAAGTAAATTTCGAAATCCTAAGATTACACAATACTGTATCCAAAAAAGTTTTAATAACTTCTAAATAAATGGTAGCAGAAATTCTATTTGTAGAAAGTACAAGAAGTTTGAATAGTGTAGAAAAATATCGTATGATATGAATGTTTCACATTTAAAAGGGAAGAAAATGTAAAAGTAAATAATGTCTTGAAACATCTGAGATTTCGTATTTTTTCTTAAAGTTACTTTATGTTGAAATATTCATATTACAGATAGTTTGAGAAATGGTGAGAGTGATATTTCTATGGAATATGAAATTTTTAAAAATGTTAATTGAAATAGTATCAGGTTAAAAGTGGTCGAAGCATTTTGATTCATATGTTAAAATTCTTTAATATATTATCATGAGTGTAGTCTCAAAATGCATTTGTAAAAGAAGTACAGATAATTTCGTTGAAGTCTATGCATATTTTTTGCTTTAGGATGTTTTGCGTATAGTAACAATCTGAAAAACTTTATTTTTTAAAAAAAGCTAAAAATAATTTTTAAATGCAATTCAAAAACTGTAATAGTTGTAACTTTATACGTCTGTAACTTCAGTTATAATTACGAAACAGACAAGATTTAAGCAGGCTTCCACATATAAAAGAGTCGATTTTTATATTATTGCATAAATGGAAAATCGATATTTTGATTGAAAATTACGTTTAAAAGGTGTTCGGATACCGTAAATGCATGTTATTACACTTAAGTAATGCATAATAGTTCCCTAAATGACTAATAGAAAATGCCAAATTGCAAAAAAGTTTTACAAAAATTCTCAATTAAGCTGTGCATTGAATTGTTAATCTTCGTCTTTTTTTTACACATTTTCACAAACAGAAAATAAGAACATAGATACCATATAAGTAAAAATAAAATAAAATAAGTCCGACAATGTTCACTGTTTCATAGCTGTAGTATTTGATCATGCATCGAAGCATTGGGCGTATGAAATGCATCTTATATATCATCTGGTGCTGGGACGAAAAGGCATATGCACAGCCATATGGCTGACGTAAAATTAAATACTTTGTTCATCGTATAATCATTTCTAAATTAATTTTCATACTGCATTTGTATTTTTCCCCGATTGATGCATTTTATTCATGTATTGCTTTTACCAGCAGGCATCTATATCATGTCTTGTACCTGTATTACATTCATTGCCGTTATGTTCGAGCAACAACATAAGACATACTTTTGGTTAATTCTACTTGGACATAAACACCAACTATCGCAAATAATGTCACAGAGAGCTATAAAGATATGGATATTTTAATTTCATCTCAATGCTTTAAAAATCGTTTTAATTTACTTATTTTATCTTTTATTACATGATTTCTCAAAAATGTATATAGTTCACAGACCTGCTGTTGTGCCTTTTGTAATATTAATATAATAATAACATTTTAAAAAACGCCTTGTCAATGTAGAGTAAAAATTGTCATAAATGCCATATTGAAAATGACGATAGTCCTCCTCTTTAATCATCATATCATATGTATTAAATGACCGTCATTTCATAGTGCACCCTTTTTTGTGCACAGTTTCAAATCGTTCGATAATGCATAGATATAGATCTTAAACAAACTTAAATTGTATTACAATACAATTAACTACAAACTGACATTTCTTATAATAGCAATAATCATTCTTAAGTAGACACGTTCCAACGCTTATGATGCTTTCTGATGTTTTTTCTACCACTGGTAGAGAAATCATGCTTAGATAGGTTCTCCTTAGCTCTATGATTTACTAATATTGTTTAAGTTAATTGTTACGTAATTTCCTCTTTTTCTTTTCTTAATTGGTAAAGAATGTCTTGGGACGTAAAATTTGCATTTAATAAAAAATACACTAGAATAATAAATGTAAGCTGTCAAATGGAAATATTTAAAATAAATTCTTAAAATAATTTTTTGAATAAAAAAAATTAGAGATCTTTTTTAACTTCACAACCTACAAGATAAACAATAGTGTATAACGTACTTATCCATTTTCTTTAATGCGGCAATCGTTTTTATTTATTTACTTATTTTTCTGTTTAAATTAATTCACTCTTTACTCTTCCCTTTACGGAAAAATTCCATAATACTACAAGACTATCTTTTTGAAGGTTTTGCTTTATTCTTTTAAATATTAATGCCATATAAACTTTACAAGTTTTACAAGAAAGTTTCGAAGACTTCATACATCAAAATGATGAATTATTATATCAGAAAAATTCAGATAAATCTGTGGAGCCTCATTCAATACACTTTGAAACGCCAAACTTTTTATTGTAAAAATTTGGATTGGCATAAATCTTCTCTACATTGAACAAAATTTTCAAAATGTATCTGTAGTCTAATGGAAGGATGTATGAATAAAATTTTATAGAGGTATAGAAAATTCTAGATATTTTTCAGCAGAAATATATTAGAAAGTATAACAATTTATAACAAATCACTTAAAAACTTTCTTTAAACTTAAAAATTAAAAGCAAAATCCAAGAAAAATATATATGCCTTCCACTGATTCTGGTGCGTTATGAATCATAGGAAAACTATACTTGAAATTATTTTAGACAATGTAGCTATTACTTTTCTTTGCTGAAAGAGAATTGTTTTTAAAAATTAGATATTCCGATTATAGATGACTTTTTAAATTTAAATGTATATTTAAATAAATATGGATCTTTTTTTTTGTCACGTAATCTAAGAGAAATCAATTAAAGTTCTGAATAAAATATGTTTTTTCACATCTCTCATAGCATGCATGGTCACAGTGACGTCACAATGACGTCACTGTGAGTCACTTTGGTCACATCACATCTGTGACCAAAATGCTACCACTCAGTTACGTCACATTGTGACTGAGATGTGACTTTCTTAAAAATTTTTAGAAAATCGTAGCAATGTTAATGCCAAAGTAGTCACAAATGACACACTTTTCACAAATTGGTCACATTGCGACGTCACAAAAAAGCTCTGAAACGGCCATAACGACTTCACATTTTAGTCATTGTGATTTCACATCGACGTCACGTGACGTCACATCGACAATCGATGGTCACAAAGTCACAATGTGACTTCACAACGACGTTGCAGTGACGTCACCATGTCTTACGGGATACGTTCTACTCTAATTAAATATAAAGTAGTAGTTACTTATCATGTCGTAGAGATTTGTAAAACTTAATATACACATATATACTCTACATATAACTTTATTGAAAGAACATAGAGCTCCGATCATGAAAAAATAGAGCCATTTAGATAATTTAAAACAATCAATTTTATACAATGGAAAATTAATAAATGTTTATAAATATTAATAAAGGAAGTAATTAAAAATCTAAGAGCAGAATTAGAGGTCTGTTTAGTAGGTTGGAGTGAAAAATACCAAAATTTTTTTTCGGAATTTTTTCTTTGGATTGGTCTAAAAAGTTGCCTTTTGGCATACTGAATATAAGGTTAAAATTTCGTTTCGTTTGGAATTCATCTTTAGTTCCCTACCAGCTCATAAAGATTACGCACTTTATATGTGAAAATGAAGATTTCACTATGTAGTGTAAATGACCAAAAAGAAAAAAAAATCGGAATTTTTTCTTTGGATAATTTTAAAATGTTACTTTTTGGCACACTGAATATAAGGTTGAAATTTCATTTCATTTAGAATTCCTCTTAGTTCCCTGCCAGCTCTTAAAGTTTATGCCCTTTATATGTGAAAAACAAGATTTCACAATATAGTGTAAATTAATCAATTTTTTTAAGTAAATTTCTAATTTCAGAAAAATAACCCACAAAAATGACTTCTCAAAGTATTATTTGTAAACGATCTAAGTATCGTTGTGTTTTAACTCTTTGAATCGCGAATAAAATTATAAAATGTGGATCGTATTGTCACAGAGAAAAGAAAACACAATGATTAGACATGCAGTTCACTTTTATTTTTCGAATGCACATGAAAGGAAACACTAAATAAGGTACCCTGGGGTAATAACGCCAGGCGGGATAATAACGCCAAGTGCTTATATTTTGCATAATTATGAAATAATCAGGTAAATGACACCCATGTGCTCTGCGCAAAAGGGTTTTGAGTCATATAAATCGCAAAAACAGCTTCAAGTTAATTTGTTTCATTTTTAGGTCTTATTGTTTTTACAAACAACTAAAATTAACGCTTGATCTAAAATTTGCGACATACGTTTTATGATGTGAAAACTATCTTTTTATCCGGAAATGCTTTGTTAATTACATAAATTTGTAGTGCATTTCATGCACTTTTAAAATATTGTTGAAGATTTTGGATATCTTCTCGAGATAATTTGTAATTTCAAATGTACTGCGCAATAACTATATCGGGGTAATAACGCAAATCTTTGACATTAATACCCCGGTTGATTCCCTACAGTGGCCGAGCTACATCCTAAATACTGATTCAAATAAACACAGTTAAAACTGTGCAATGTTTCTCATATTTCTATTTAAGCGGTCCTTTTTAAGCAAAAAGAAGCTCACGGTCTGATATTCTTTTGCCTCATCCTCCCCCCCTCCCACACCACACCTTTTTTTTTCTTACACTTTCACAAAAAATTGAACATTTTCAATAGCTTAGAATGCAATTTGTCAATTTCTAAGTTTGTAGAGTTTGTATTTTTAGAATTGGGCTATCTACATGCAATTATTTCATCTTATTTCATCGTTTTGTTTGCATGGCGTTTTGTTTGCATGGCCACCTATACCCATATAGGTGGGTAATAACGCCAAATAGCATTGGTCAAGAAAAAACGCCATTTCATTTTATGAATACATATCTGTTAAATTATTTTATTTTATATAGATAGTCAATGAGTTGCTGTAACAGATCCTATATTTGTTTGAAAAATACAATCTAAAATTAAGCCGTGAAAATTGGTAGAACCTTAACGTGGAGTTATTACCCCAGGGTACCTTATATAGGAAATGCAGTTTCTGAATATATAGTAATCTAATGAATGTAAAACAATCTTTCATTTCACTCTAATTTATATTGGTCTTTGTTAGAAAATTAGGTATTACCTTTCGTGATTCGCTTCCTGCTTCTACTACTACAGCCGATAATAGCGCTTCAATAACTAAGTTTACGCTTATTTTAAATACTTGAATCGAACAGGGAAGATTTTCAATTGAAAAGATGAGATTTCCGATCTTTTTCTGAGAATTTCCAGTTCTTCTCTTGGTACTCTATAAAGCATGTGGGGTGATTTCACATTCTTGCCATTCAATAATGTTTATATAGTTTGTAACATTGAATATCATTATTAGAATATAAAACTGTCTTAATGTAGAACATACAATATCCTTCATCTTCAATATTCTTCGGAATCAAAATTCTCCAACATGATTTTTTTTTTATCAATTATCGTTCCTATAATTTTTCATCTCAATCACGTTTTGTTGAATAACGGGATCGACAATTTTCTTCAAATATTCCATTAAATAATAAAATAACTTAATCGTTTATAAAAAACAAAAAACAACAACACCAAAAAAAAAAAAAAAAAAAAAAAAAAACCTTCTAAGTTTTATTTTTGCAAGAAGAATCTTTCTTGAAGTGAAATAACATAGACGAATGTACTTTCATTACAGATTCAGTCATAATCTTCAGATTTTGGGATGAATTATGAGTTCCAATCTGCAAACCAAGTAGTCAATTGGCAGTTGTCAATCATTTAGGGTACGACATTCTTGCTGGATTACGATTTACCAGATTTGAGGAGCATTAACCAGATGCAAATTTTCGACCCATGTCATAAAAATAAATTTGGTCTGCCCTTAACTCTCCATAGTTCATTTCTCGGTGATCATATATTTTTAAATTTCTATAATTGTTTATTGTTCACATTGATCCAACGACTTTCCAATTAGAACAGGAAAAGCTCGCGAGTCTTTATTTTGTTTATCAAGTTCAGTGACTTAGAGGCAATTCGTTTGCGGATAGCTGACATATTAACCACAACACGGGCGACTAAATATTAGTTTAAAAATCTATTAGCATGATTTTTTATTTTATTGTTTACAGTTTTTCCGTCACAACCTATTGCCATAAATTTATCAAGGTTTAAATGTTTTTCAGTGCAATATTTTAATACTTCCTGCATTGACCTTTCTGATTCAAAAGATGGTGTAATGTGTTCCAAATAAAATTAATTTGACTGTTAAAATCAGAGATTATGTCTTTCACTTATAGTTCTTTCATATATCTCTAATTTTCCATCATTTCCTTTGATTTTGGGAAATTTAATAAGCTTCAGTTGTTGTCTATCGTTTGATCAATGCAACTTTGGGAAACTAAAATAATCGATGCCTTCAATGTTTTCTCTTAGGATTTTTTTTAACTCTGATTTTGGCAAAATTTTACAATTATTGCTGTGTTTTATTTTTGTTTTGTATAATAATAATACTTTATAGCATTCTGCTATTTTTGGCAAAAGAGTTTTATTTAGTTTTGAAGAATCACCAACTTCTAGTAATGGTGAACTTTGATTTGCTTACACGCACATTCATTTTGACTGTAAAAATGACGACATACAATTTTCCAAAACTCCATAAACCGTTTCAAATATTTAAAAATAAAGACTTAAAGTCTGAAAATGATAAAAGGTATTACACTAAACATTTTAAAAATAAAAATATCATACAAGATTACCAAAAAATCCTGTTAATGTACAATTTAAGGCAAGAATCTATCGTTTAAATCAATGAAAATATAAATGTCCTGGTAGGGAACTCAAGAAGTTTTTCAAAATTCAGGAAATTTTGCACGTGTATTAGAGGTAGTAAAAAGCAACTTTTGGCTGCTATCCAATATCAAAATTCTAAATTTCGATTTTTCACTCCACCGTACAGGCTCTGGTATTTAATTCCTGATGCCATTTCCGCCCATAGCCATTTTAGTTCAATGCCATTTCAATCTCTTGCCTATCGAGATGAAATCTTTGTGCTCTTGAACAAAGTGGCATAATTTTATAGGCGACATTATCGGGTTTTTAACATTTATAATTATGACCGGGTATCTATTTCTGTTTGGATCAGATTTCAATGGGTGCCATTATCAAAAGAAAGAAAAATAAATTTACATCCCCATTAATTGTAATATACACTGCCCATTTTGATATTCACATTAATTTTTTTTTACACATTTTTTTTCACATAAAAAAATTTTCTGCTTTTCATCAGTGACCAGGATATGCGGGTACCCATGTGAAATTTCTATGAAAAAGTAAACAAATTGATAAAATGTTTAGCTTTAGATCAATAAAACTTGAAATTAATATAAAAAATAAGAACTAGAATATTTTTTACATTTAAAAATATCACACTTACATGACATTTTTCGTATAAACTTTACAATAGCAAAAGGTGTACAAATTTACATAATGTATTGGCTTTCCACAATGTCGGCTTGATTTTTAGGCGCGTTCGTAATTATGTGAATACATAGCACCTATAGTTGTCGTCCAATCTGTCCGTCTGTCCGTCTGTCTGTCTGTCTGTCAGTCTCTCCGTACATGACAACTCAAAAAACACCTAACTGAATCGTTTATAATTTAAAATATATAATTATTATATAATTTTGTCATGTCATTTCAAATTTTATAAAAATCGAATGCATAGTACAATTACAGAGACAATCAAAAGGATTCCGATACATTACGGTCAATGGGGAAAAAAGTTTTTAGTGCATTTTAAGGGTATCACACTCTTTCGAACATAATAAAATCGACATTCACATATGAAGTATATACTATAATATACATTCGGTACACTCTGTAACGCAAAGAACATTTATTATTCATTTACATAATTATATATTGAGGCATTGCTTGGTGCGTGTTTTAATTGTATTAAACTATTTATCATTTATGAAATAGATATATATTGCTGAAGATTACTTCAAGATATTTCTTGTATAATAGAAACAGATAGCATTTACAGAGACTCACAAAAGATTTCGGCTACTATACTGTATATGAAATAATGTATACTATTACAATAAGGTCTGAATATTTTTATGTGCGTTCGTACTTATCTGAATATGTAGCACCTATAGTCTTTGTTCAGTCTGTCCGTCCGTCGTCTGTCTGTCCGCATATAACAGCGCAAAAACTACCTAACCAAATCGTTTGAGATTTAAAATAGATATTTTTTTTCATAATTTCGTCGACTAAATTCAAATATTATGAAAATCGGATACATAATTTAATTACGTGGACAATCAAAAGTATCTCATCCCATTACGGTCAATAGCTAAAAATAGATTCAAGTACATTTTAATGATGTTACACTCTTTCGAATATAATAGAATTGTCATGAATCAATGAAGTATATACTAAAATATACATTCTATACAATCTATGATATAAAGAATATTAATTATTATTTTAGAGGGCTACTCAAAAGTATTCCACTGCATTACTGTCATGGAAATATTGTTTGAGGCGTGTTTTAATTATACTAAACAATTTCATAATTTATGAAACTAATATAACTTACTCCGGTTTAATACAAGTTAAATCCTATAGAATCGAAAGCAGATAGTATTTGAAGGAACACACATAAGATTTCGACCATTATACTATATCCAAAGTCAAGTACATAACAGCAAGATCCCTGAATATTTTAAAATTTCGTTGAAGTGCGAATGCACTTCATTTGCTACGCCTCACGTGCAATTTCCAGCTTGCCTACTTTTTTTCTTTGGCGTTTTTGAGACATGTTCTGTCACATCTGACGCCAGATACTTATATCCTTCTTTCTTATTGTTTCATACCATTTTATACTCTTTGGGCTGATTTGTAAGCTTGTGGCATTTTCAAATACGCACAAAGTTTTTTTCAGTATACTTTCAATTCCTATTTATTCGAAGAATGCCGCATTGCCCTTACATTTTTCGATTGATCTTTAATTGCTGGAAGTGAAAGGTTCCCTTAAACAAACGATGATTCTCTGTTATTATCTAACCCTATCTTTATTGGCAGTAAATGTAAATTAAGGAAAAAGTGATGTTATAGCTATGATATTGGAAAACAATTCTAGTGGTCATACTGTTGTACATCCATATGTTATATATTGCCCCAATAATTTATTTCATATATTCACTTCATATTTTGATTCATTTTAAAACTGAATTATTTTGGATTTCACTTTTAGCCCGCTGGTGTTTTTCTCATGATGCGCAGTAGACATTAAAATAACAGCTTTGTTCTTTTTTCGAAAATACGAGCAAATGTTCACAGCATAAGTAAATCTAAATTTTGCGGATAAAATTTGCATGATTTACATTGTTTAATTTCTTGAGGAATATAATGTTTGCTTCTTTCCAAATTTCGAACTATTGTGATCTTCCAATAAAATAAACGCTCGCACAAAGAAAAAGAAGAAAAAAATGTTGTCTCTAGTGATGTTTCATCGAGAGTTTTTGAATGGGGCACACAAGTCTTTCAACTTTGTTCATTTCATGTTCTGTACCTATTTTTTCGGTGAGAGGATAATAATTTTTTAATTGACATACTTTGATTTTGATTACATCCATATATTGTTCCTATATCTGGAAAGTTTCGACGGAAAATATTGTATGGTTCTTCTCCCTCAATATAGAAATAAACGCCCAACAATCATTACGTTTTCCATCGTTTGTATTGTTTATTGTTATTGTTTTGCATTGGTTGTTGTCTGTGGTTGTTATTGTTTCGTTACGTTTGTACTGTTTCAGTAGTGCTTATAATTTAGTATAGTTTATTATAAACGGTTTACGTTCACATGTGCTTGATATAAAACATATTAGTATGTAAACCACATTTCTAATATTAATCGTTGTTTGAATTCTGGATACCTGAAAAAATTAACATTCCTAAAAATACATCAAATTCCTCTCCACCAAACGCAACGTAATTACATTTTAATAAAAATTTTATTTTACTTAAGAAAGGTGTTATAATAATTAAAAATAAATGACATTGACATGTTTCGGATCTGTCAAATAAGATCCATAATCATAATAAAAATTAAAATTATAATTAAAAATATTTCACGGTCAATACAAATGACACGCGACAATGATATATATATAGAACAAAAAACAAAAATCACGCGTTCTATTGTAAACAATTAAATTAAAATAGACCAAGATATAACCTCTTCAGTCCCAGAGTACCCAAATGGGTACATCAGTTTTGTTCCATTTTATTAATGATACTCCAATGTAAATGAAATTTCGATATAAGAATAATGTGTTTCGAATTCTAAGATTCGAGCTAATGAAAATAAAACAAAAATCTCGCTCAGAAGTCAAACGAGAGAAGAAATAATTCAGTAATAATTAAAAATACTGTAATAATCGCCAGTAGCGAAGAGGTTAAAAGAATTTCCAATGAGGTTCATCCCATTGAAGCTCTCACGAGGAATTTATTCATTAATTCTAAACATAACTTAGGAATAATAAAAGAAACGCTATTATTGCAAACAAAATTTTTACGCGTAAAAATTTCAGTGACATGGTTCGTACGGATACCGTTATTTTCCAGGGGAGATACCAGTATTTCTTTAAAGAAAAATAAATATAGATAAAAAGAGAGAAATTTTGTCTTATTTAATTATAGATTTTCTGTAAAAAAATATATTGGTACCAAAGAATTTTCTGCTCATGAAATTCCAGAACCATGAATGGACTCTCTTATAATAGATTTACGACAACAATTTGATATGAAACATAATTTGCTTTTACTAAATAATATTTTTATCCCCTTATTTAAATATGTTCTAGATAAGGCAGTGTTAGTACGTCCAAATTTAAATCTTTTAAAATCCGGTGATTTAAAAAATCTATTGGATTTAATAAACTTTTTAGCAACGCAATTACATTCTATGAAATACGGGTATCTTATGGCTCGCGTATGTAAAAATCGCAGAAAGTACCCGGTTTCCTCAGTCATTGGAGACAAGAGAAAATTGCGGTTATTTACATAAGGATTAAACCTAAATATCGTAAAATATTAATATAATCCGAATTTGTGGGTGTGGTGATCACAAATACATATAAAATGATCCAAATTTTTCATGTCCCAACAAAAATTGTATGATAAAGGTGCTCTTTATAAAAATGGCGGCTTTGCCTTTTTTTTATCTTTTTTTTTTTTTTTTTTTTTTTTTTTTTTTTTTTTTTTTTTTTTTTTTAATAAAAGCCCCCTTTTTAGTGTATCGCAAGCATAAAGTCCTAACAACTTGAACCCCTAATAAATCGATCTGTAAATATAGTGGAAACTCATATTTTGCGATAAACGTATCTTTATAAACGGGTAGTTATTGTAATATATTGAAAATTTTTTTAATTAAAATTCAAAAGTGTATGGAAAAACATCTTCTGCTTTTCGCGCACGATTACAGTTTAAATCTATCTCCATTAAATAAAATTTATACCCTATACACAAGTGAAAAAAAAATAACAAACATTTAGCTTAAGTTAAAACAAAAATTTAACATTATGTATACCTACAAAAACTATTTAAAATATACATTAAAAGAATTGTTTTGGGTTTATTTAATTTCCGCTAATGATAAATTTTTAAACGAGAATAATAATTTACTTGTTTGGGCTTTTGTTTAAAATGTTCTGTGGACAATTGTGACATTTTTTCTTTATCTGCAAAAGCTTCGACCTTCTGGCCATACGTAATAAATTTATGAAGAAATATTAAAAATAGCAAATTTTAGGGAGTCATATATCATATTGTACATTGAACTTAAAAGAAGCTAAATACTAGCAAGTAAACATTATACTTCTAGTTGTCAACACATTTTGTATTGTTCTCTTTGATAAATAATGGATGATTTATTTTGAAATATCTCTCATTCTGCAAATTTTTTTTTGCAATATTGGCAAAGAGTTAGAATGCATAATGCATTTTTTTTTCAAATACGACAGTGAATATTTTTATTTAGAATAAATATGGTACGACAAAAGAAATGAACAAAAAATGTAGGAATTTCCATTGAGATTTTCAAACTTCTTATAAAATTTCTTTGTAATCAACAATAATAATCTATTGAGAAAATTTAGTGATTATTGTGTTGCAGAAATTTTTTTCGATATACAGGCCGCAAACAACACTGTTAAAAATAATGGTGACAAATCAGTTGCATTTGGCGCCCAGGGATGAAAAGGAGTTACCATTTGACACCCGCGAACTTGAAAATGTGTTTGGGGGTGACGTTTGATCGCTCACTGGGTGATTGAGGCTAATTTGGGTGCCGCGCAATGCACCGTTGGAAGATTTTCCCCCCTTAGTCATTTGCGCATGCTCTGTGACTTGTATCCTTCCCCTTCATCTACAGCGATTTCTCCCTACGATGACTATCACCGCTATGCGCTATCCCAATTTCATTTAAAACTTCGGATGGCTAACTTTTGGCGAGATTTTTTATATAAAGCAACCTTTGAATTTCATTTGAACATTTCAGGGGAGACTTTGAAGGTGAGCTCGATGGCCGAGCGGTTAGATCGCTGAGCTTGCAATCAGATGTTGTGGGTTCGAATCCTTCGAGGGCCAAAAGTCGGTTTATGTATTTTTTAATTTTGTATTATTGGGCACTCTGGATTAAGGGTGCCATCTTTTTCACGCTAATTAAAGGTGCCATTCTGGTTCCCTTAGGGGTGTCACAAGTGAGACAAGGATTTCACCCCTAAAAAGTGCAATGTGTCACCATTAGCTTTAACAATGAATGTGACCAATTTACACTATTAATTTTTAATACAAAATGTATCTTTATTATTCATAATGTATAAGTCAATATAGCGTTTAAAATGTAATTTTCACATTTTTGCATTGTTTTATATTGATTAATGAATTTTATTTATTATTGACTATTCAAATTCTCAATGGAGTTTTTAGATTTCCATAACGATAATTTATAAATGAGGGATAAATGCATTAATGGCTTGGAAAGCTAAAAGTTACTTTTACGTCAGGTTTTCAGTTATTGTACGGAAAAATTTAATTTTAAAATAACTAAAACTTATTTCCTCGCTTACATGATAATTTTATTTAATTTCTGAAGCATGTTTCAATTCGTCAAGTTTATCTAATATTTGAATGGATTTTATCGATTTTTTTTATTTTTGTGTAGTTTTATATTGGTTAAAGAATTTTATTCTTTATTTACCACTTACAGAAGAAAACCAGAGAACAATGATAAATCAAAATGACGGATAACTTGAAGTACTTTTATAATACGGTAAGTTTGGATGCCATCACCTGTTATGATAATAAATATTTAAGGAAGTTTTATTTTGTTACAGGGAAATGAATTTCTTTAAATCAGCGCTGTTTTGCGGTACATGCATTGAAAACCGATTTTTCTTCAGAGAAATGATTTATCTACATTATGCGGAAACATTAAATAAATCAATGAAACTTTCTAAATAAAATCCTACAAAGATTAAATGTGTAACAATACATTAGGTGAACAGAACAATGTAAGTAGGAGTTTTAAAAGGCTTTACCTAACTTAAATTTGCGAAAACAGCTACGTAATTTAGTTATAGGGTAATTAAACACATATTTTCCATTAAAATATATCTTTTTTTAATTTCTGAAGTTAGTTGCAATAAGTTAAATGAATATTTCATTGAGAAAAAAATATGGTTCTGGCATATAGAAGTAGATCTAAGTAATGGCTCTAGAAAAAATAGTTCCATGTCATCCTTATAAATTTTAGTTCCATTTCTTAGAGAGTTCTAGAGTCTCTTACTAGAATTCAAGTACGTTTTCCGATATTTTTGTTGTCAAATTTATCTAAAAATCTCTTCAAATAGATGCTAACTCAAGAGATTTGATTTAGTAACTATAATTATAGCTTAAGAAATCATTCCTAAAATCAAGCGATAATTTCTCGCTACTGAAACGGTTCAATGTCGTTTCGTCTCCTATAAAAGAAGAGACTAGAAATGCCAAGTCATTTCGCCTATTCAGCTTAGTTGTTTACCCTACTCGCATAGTTTGGACATCTATATTTCTAGTTTAGGTATTTAGAAAGTGACTAACTATTCATTCTAGTTGAACGCGGCATATTTTTTTCTCAGTGTTGTCTTGGAAAGGATTTTATAGAATATTCTCATTTTTTGTACAGTTTCATACTGATTGAAGAATTCTGTCCTTTATGAACCACATCCAGGATAAAACTACAGAGTAATGATGCATCAAAATGATGGATTATCGAGTAAATGAGGTCCTATGATAATACGGAAGGTTTGGAGCCATCACCTGTTAAGATAATTAATACTGATGGAGCTTTATTTTATTTCAGGTAAATGTATTTGCTTAAACCAGCGCTACTTGCATTGAAAACCGATGTTTCTGCAAAGAAATGATTTATCTCTGTGATGCAGAAACATTAGGTAAATCGAAGACGCTTTCTAAACTAAATCTTTTGAAAAATTAATGTGCAACAATATATCAGTAAAGAAAACAATATAAGAAGAGATTTTAAAAAAAACTTCAACTAATTTAATTTAATGAAAACAGCTAGGTATATAATTTAACCATACGGTAAATAAAAAAGAAATATTTTGCCGTTTACGTAATATTTTCGTTACGTCTGAATCTTGTTCCAATTCGTCAAATGTTCATCTTATATTGGTAAGGATTTTATAGAATTTTCTCATTTATATAGTTTTATAATTATTAATGAATTTTGTACGATATGCACCGTTAAAGGAGAAAACAGGAGAGTAATGACAAATCAAATTGATGAATGTTAGTACTCGAGGTACTTTGATAATACGAAAATGTTTTGAAGCCATCACCTGTTAAGATAATAAATATTTAGGGAAACTTTATTTTGTTTCAAGGAAATGCATTTGTTTAAATCAGTGCTGTTTTGTGACGTATACGTTGAAAAATAAGAAAATGATTTCTCTACATGATGCAGAACATTAGATAAATCGAAGAAGCTTCCTATATTAAATGCTACAAAGATTGGATGCATAACAATATATTACGGGAACAAAAATATGTAAGTAGAGATTTTAAAAGGCTTTACTTAACTTAATTTTGCGAAAACAGTTAAGTAAGTAATTCAGTTATATGGTAATTAAAAAATATATTTTGTCATTTAGATATATTTTTTTATTTCTGAAGTTTGTTCCAATTCGTCAATTGTTTGTCTTATATTGAAAAGGGTTTTATAGATTTTTGTAAAGTTTTATATTGACTAACAAATTTCGGCCAATACGCACATTAAAAAGGAAACAAGAGAGTAATGATAAATCAAAATGATGTATTAGAGTGTTTGAGGTACTTTGATAGAACCGAAAATTTTGAAGTCATCATCTGTTAAGATAATAAATACTCAAGGAACTTATATTTTGTTTCAGACAAATGCATTTGTTTAAATTAGCGCTACTTTCCGATATATGCATTGAAAGCCTATGTTTCTACAAAGAAATTATTTGTTTACATGATGCAGAAATGTTAGATAAATTGATGCAGTTTTCTAATAAAAATCCTACAATGATTGAATGTATTACAATACATTACGTGAACAGAACTATCCAAACAAAGATTTTAAAAGGCTTTACATAACTTAATTTTTCAATTAGAGTTAAGTATATAATTAATTTATACGGTAATTAAAATATACATTTTGCCGTTTATTTATTTATTTATTTATTTATTTATTTATTTATTTATTTTAATTTCCGAAATTTGTTATAATATGCCAAGGGATTATTTTGTACTGGAAAGGATTTTATGTAACATTCTCATTTTTGTATAGGTTCATATTGATTCGACACTTTTGCCCTTAAAGGAGAACTTCCAGTCGGAAATCGGAGAGTATTGATAAATCAAAATGATGGATTAGGATACTTGTGGAACTTTCGTAATACGGAAAATTTTGAAGCCATCTCTTGTTAAGTTAATAAATTTCGAGAAAAATTTTGTTTTGTTTTTGGAAAATGCTTTTGTTTAAATCGGCACTACTGTACTCTGTCTGTATTGAAATCCGATATTTTTACAAGAAAAATTATTTAAATACATGAGGCAGAAACATTAGATAAATCGAACTAACTTTCAAAATTAAATACCACAAAGATTTAATATGCAACAATGTATAAGGTGAACAAAACTATGTAAGTAGTGATTTTAAAGCACTTTACCTAACTTAATTTTGCGAAAACAGTTAAGTAAGTAATTCAATTATATGGTAATTAAAAAAAATATTTTGCCATTTAGATATATTTTTTATTTCTGAAGTTTGTTCCAATTCGTCAATTGTTTGTCTTATATTGGAAAGGAATTTATAGATTTTTGTAAAGTTTTATATTGAATAACAAATTTCGGCCAATATGCACATTAAAAAGAAAACAGGAGAGTAATGATAAATCAAAATGATGTATTAGAGTATTTGAGGTACTTTGATAGAACCGAAAATTTTGAAGTCATCATCTGTTAATATAATAAATACTCAAGGAACTTATATTTTGTTTCAGACAAATGCATTTGTTTAAATTAGCGCTACTTTCCGATATATGCATTGAAGACTTATGTTTATACAAAGAAATTATTTGTTCACATGATGCAGAAATGTTAGATAAATTGACGCAGTTTTCTAATAAAAATCCTACAATGATTAAATGTATTACAATACATTACGTGAACAGAACTATCCAAACAAAGATTTTAAAAGGCTTTACATAACTTAATTTTTCAATTAGAGTTAAGTATATAATTAATTTATACGGTAATTAAAATATACATTCTGCCGTTTATTTATTTATTTATTTATTTTAATTTCCGAAATTTGTTATAATATGTCAAGGGATTATTTTATATTGGAAAGAATTTTATATAATATTCTCATTTTTGTATAGGTTTATATTGATTCGAGACTTTTGCCCTTAAAGGAGAACTTCTAGTTGGAAATCGGAAAGTACTGATAAATCAAAATGATGGATTAGCATACTTGTGGAACTTTCGTAATACGGAAAATTTTGAAGCCATCTTTTGTTAAGATAATAAATTTCGAGAAAAATTTTGTTTTGTTTTTGGAAAATGCTTTTGTTTAAGTAGGCACTACTGTATTCTGTATGTATTGAAATCCGATATTTTTACAAGGAAAATTATTTATCTACATAAGGCAGAAACATTAGATAAATCGAACTAACTTTCAAAATTAAATACCACAAAGATTTAATGTGCAACAATGTATAAGGTGAACAAAATTATGTAAGTAGTGATTTTAAAACACTTTACCTAACTTAATTTTGCGAAAACAGATCAGTATATATTTTAATTATATGATAATTAAAAGAAACGTTTTACGGTTTACACATTTTTTTCTTTACTTCTGAAGTTTGATTAAATTCATTACGTATCCATCTTATATTGGAAAGAATTGTTTAAAATTTTCTCATTTTTGTATAATTTTAGATTGATTAATGAATTTTGTACTCTATGCACAACTTCCAACAGATAATTGGAGTTAATGATAAATCAAAATATAGGATTACAGTACTGAAGTACTTTAATGATACAGAAAGATCTGAATCCATCATATAGTTAAGGTAATAAAAACTGAGGGAATTTTATTTTATTCTGAGGCAAATGCATTTGTTTTACACCAGCGGTACTTTAAGATATATGCATTTAAAACCAAAAACTTCTCAAGAAAATGATTTATCTACAGGATATAGAAACATTAGTTAAATTAGAATAATATTTCCTCAAAATGGTGTGGTTGGACAAAACCGGGATGAAGATGGTCGGACATAACCGGGAAGTTTCCAGTTGTTCTGCGTCTTCTGAAGGTCTGGGCAGAGATATTAAGCGTCTTTTCCAGTCTCACCACACGATATAAAGCAGATTCTAGTACAAACGGATCCTAGTGCAATCAGGAAATCTGGCAAGAGACAAGGGAAAACGGCTATCCTTATTTCAACACCCTACAAATTAGAACTCGAACAAGAAGAAAATGAAAGGATGCAAAAACAAGACAAGAAGAACTTAATCCTGAAACGAAAACTTTCCATGATGACAGAAAAGAAAATTGGAAAAACTGATGTGAAAAAAGAAGTCCAAAGAAAAAAGTCCCTTGACATCAAATGAAGACGAAGTTGAAAATGAAGCATGCATATTTCATAACGGGAATTGTATGAACAATCTAAACATAAGAAGAGTTGGATAGAGTGACTTAAATGCAGAGGGTGGGCATGTGAAGCATGTAGCAGTGCAAATGAACAAGATCGAACTTTCATTTGTCATTTTTGTGAATAACGGTTTCAATTCTTAAAGTATAATTAAACATATTGTTATTTTATGTAGATTTGATGGATTCATATTCTACAAGTATAAAATTTCAATTTTCCTTCAGTAAATATTATTATTGAAAAGTTACAATGTGCTTTTAATGATTTTTTCCAGTTCCCGGTTTTGTCTGACCAGGTTGGAAAAAACCGGGACATTGCACACTTCTAGAAAAAGTGTTGTTATGATCTCAATTGCTACTGTTCGCGACTGAATGAATACTTTTTTATATGCAAGGAATCAATTTATAGTTTTAATATAAATTTTGACTGTTTTGTTCATACAGGGCGCAATAATAAAAAGAAAAGCATTAGAGTCCAGGTTTTATCCGACTTTCCCCTACATATTAAAAAAAAACAGGAGAGTAATGATAAATCAAAATGATGTATTAGAGTATTTGAAGTACTTTGATAGTACGGAAATTTATGAAGTCATCATCTGTTAAAAAATCCCTGTCGGCATGGCCTATAGGCGGAGGTATATTTCGAAAGGTTTTAATTTCACCAACAAAAAATAGAATATTATTAAAGATAAACCCAATTTAACTACTATATTGTGCACTTTTGAAAATTTGTTAATTACATTTTTCTGTATGAAGTGGATTTATAAAAATCAACTTAAGTGAAATTCGGATCAAACGCACATTATGACAACATATTTTGAAATAAATTCTGACTTTATTAAAAAACGATACTCGCATTATATAGTTCCTAAATAACAAAAAATTGTCAATTGAATGCGCTGAGAGTAAAATTGAATTTTAATATGAGTCATGAAGTAACCAACTTGTTATTTGAATGCATCCACAATTCTATATAGAGCAAGAGTCCGTGAATGGCAGACCTTCGTTATTTTATAAAAGCTGAAACTTTCTCTGTGCAGTCTTTCAACACAGATTGGAACGATGGGTAATAATGAAATTTGGATCATGGTGGCTTTGGCAGTGACCAGGGAGCAAAGGTGTAAAAAATAGCAACTTACTTTTGTCATTTTATAAAGCGTAATTTTTTTATATTTCCTTTGGAATAATATTAGAAATCACGTCCCCCATTGGCAGACACTTCCTATGGTTCCAACCCCCGGCCGACACCACTAAACTTCAATAATATGAAATTCTACTTTCGTCATTTTATAAAAGTTGAATTTTATATATGTTACTTGGGTGACTACCAGAAGATATTTCCTCAGTTGGCAGACAGTTTTGGTGGTTCCAACCCCCGGCAGACAGACATATACGGCGGCTTCTCAATACACTAGTCTCTGTATAGCCCGGGCGCGAAACAGACATTTTCCCCGTTTTCCCGTGGCTCGGAATTTGGCGACATTTATTTCAGATTGTTGCATGTAATTCTATGTTGTTGACATTTTGAAAAAAGGCCACAATGAAAGAAAAAAATCTAATTTAACAAGTTGAACGACTATTTGGAAAATGATACTTTCAAAGCCTAAATTTTTAAAGACTTAAAAAGGAATTCTATGCTTAATAATAATATTAAACATCATTTTTAAGATGACCATAACGTGTCATATATTACGTACGCCATGCATTAAACATTAATATTCCTAGACCATAAATAAAAACAAAAAACAGTTGTTTATTGTTATATAACTTTAACTGTTTAAATGTGCATTTTTATTTGATGGAGTTAATCAGGCTGACTGCCTCCTATTACGTATGATATGGATTAAACATTAATATTCCTGGTCCCATCTTATAAAAATTTTAAATGAAATTCCAGTTTTACAATTTTTTGAGCTGCAAATTTTTAAACTTCTAAACATTGCACATTGTAAATTTTTATACCGTTGCATAGAGAAAAAAAATGCACTTTTAAATGAAATTCGTTTGAAATTTTTATGACAATTTCTTTTCAAATTATTATTGTTATTTAAAGTTTTTATTAATTTTTTGTCTTTGTGGCAACAGAAGTAAACCATTTTTGGACATTAAACATGGACCAATCAGAAAACGAAAAAAATGCGGAATTCAACCAATAAAAACATTCAGATATACTTCGGATTTCCCAATTCTCTACCGAGGATAACAACTATTTTCCAAATAATAAAAATGAAAATAAAATTAAAAATAAAGTTCATAAAATACCTAAACATTATTTTCTAACATATTTCATTTATTTTTAAAACAAGTATCAAAATGAAAAACATAAACAATAACATTATAAACAATCAATTTTTTTATTGATAAATAGGTGCATAATAAAACAGCAATTTCGACATGTGCCAGGGGGAGGATATAGCTTTCATATTCGTTGTTTTTGTTAAATATGTCTTTTTTTGCGACTCGATTAGATGAGTTAAAATTTCTTAAATGCTTGATTTTTATCTCATCAAAATTTTACTGAAATTTTAAGAAGATGAAATGCTACGAACCCTATAAAAAGAAATTTCGTAAATACTGAATTTGAATGAGAATTGCGCCAAATTAGTAATCTGTAGCAAAATCGGCAATATTTATAATTTCTTAATTTTTGTCTTCAAATTTGGCGATATTTTTAAATATTTGGCTATAAGTGTTTCCAAGCTTGGAGAGAATTCGATGCTAACGTTCATTAATACTCATCAATAAATAACTTATTTTTAGAAATTTGGAAAATAGTTGTTAACCTCGGTAGAGAAATCTGAAATCCGAAGTATATCTGAATGTTTTTATTGGTTGAATTCCGCATTTTTTTCGTTTTCTGATTGGTCCATGTTTAATGTCCAAAAATGGTTTACTTCTGTTGCCACAAAGACAAAAAATTAATAAAAACTTTAAATAACAATAATAATTTGAAAAGAAATTGTCATAAAAATTTCAAACGAATTTCATTTAAAAGTGCATTTTTTTTCTCTATGCAACGGTATAAAAATTTACAATGTGCAATGTTTAGAAGTTTAAAAATTTGCAGCTCAAAAAATTGTAAAACTGAAATTTCATTTAAAATTTTTATAAGATGAGTCCAGGAATATTAATATTTAATCCATGTCATACGTAATAGGAGACAGTCAGTCTGATTAACTCCATCAAATAAAAATGCACATTTTAAACAGTTAAAGTTATATAGCAATAAACTACTGTTTTTTCTTAATGGTCTAAGAATATTTATGTTTAATGCATGGCGTACGTAATATATGAATCGTTATGGTCATCCCAAAAATGATGTTTAATATTATTATTAAGTATAGGATTCCTTTTTAAGTCTTTAAAATTTTAGGCTTTGAAAATATCATTTTCCAAATAGTCGTTCTAATTTGTTAAATTACATTTTTTTTTCTTTCATTGTGGTCTTTTTTCAAAATGTCAACAACCGTAGAGTTACAGGCAACAACCTCAAATAAATGTCACCAATTTCCGAGCCAAGGGAAAACGGGGAAAATGTCTGTTTCGTGCCAGGGCTATACAGAGACTCTAGTGTATTGAGAAGCCGCCGTATATGTCTGT
The DNA here is from genome assembly GCA_964019185.1 of Maratus speculifer. Taxonomy (NCBI): domain Eukaryota; kingdom Metazoa; phylum Arthropoda; class Arachnida; order Araneae; family Salticidae; genus Maratus; species Maratus speculifer. The sequence continues at coordinate 152,670,906 of OZ025302.1, forward strand.
CTGCCGGGGGTTGGAACCATTAAAACTGTCTGCCAACTGAGGAAATATCTTCTGGTAGTCACCCAAGTAACATATATAAAATTCAGCTTTTATAAAATGACGAAAGTAGAATTTCATATTATTGAAATTTAGTGGTGTCGGCCGGGGGTTGGAACCACAGGAAGTGTCTGCCAATGGAGGACGTGAATTCTAACATCATTCTAAAGGAAATATAAAAAAATTACGCTTTATAAAATGACGAAAGTAAGTTGCTATTTTTTACACCTTTGGTCCCTGGTCACTGCCAAAGCCACCATGATCCAAATTTCATAATTACCCATCGTTCCTATCTGTGTTGGAAGACTGCGCTGAGAAAGTTTCAGCTTTTATAAAATAACGAAGGTCTGCCATTCACGGGCTCTTAGACTAATAAGCAAGATCGCTTTGGGAATTTATTTTTGCAAAGTGCCCAATTTGGCAGCTTTTTAAAAATATATATTTAGCCTCTATCAAAAAACTGACCAATAGGCTCATTACGCAGTTCCTAAATAATAAAAAACTGTCAACTGAATGCATTTGAGAGCAAAATTGGATTTAAAAATGAGTCATAAAATAACCAATTTGTTACTGGAATACATCCTCAATTCTTCAATTTTAACATAATCGCTTTGGAAATTTTGCGCGAAGTGTTTTGGTAGCCTTTTTTGAAATATATTCTGTATTTATCAAGAAACTGGCCAATCCGTCACATTATATAGTTCCTAAATAACAGAACCTGTAAATTGGATGCGTTTGAGAACAAAAATGGATTTAAAAATGACTCAGAAAAAACGCAATGTGTTATACTTCCTCAATTTTTACAATCACGACCACTTACGGAAATTCTGTCTAAAGTACCTTTTTTGACAGCCTTCTTTGAAATATATTCTGACTTTAGCAAAAAACTGGCCAATAAGTCACATTGTACAGCTCCTAAATAAGAGGATTTGCCATTTGGATGTGTTTAAAATCAAAAATGAATTCAAAAAAGGAGTCACAATATAAGCAGTTGGATTTGAGGTTTTTTCTCCAACTCCGATTTTTATTTAATTTATTTCTGCTATAAGAATCGGTCCTATAAAAAACTTGTAAGTATAAAAGTTGTAGATATTATTGAGAAGATGTAAAATAAATTTAATTAGATTTGATTGCTTAAGAATTAGGTAAGTTATGATTTTTTTTCTTTTTCAAACCCCCTTTTTCTTTTCGTTTTTAATTTTTTTCGTCTGTAAAAGTTGGTCCTATCAAAAACTTGTAAGTACAAAAGTTTTAGATAATGTTGAGAACATTTATACAAAATTTAGTTGGATTTGATATCTTGAGAATTGACGAAGTGATGATTTATTTTCTCCCAAAAACCCTGTTTTTTTCGTCTCTTGACCCCATTTTTACTTTTATCAAAAATCTATCATACAGAAACTTTTAGCCCAGTTTTTAAAAGTAATATAAACTTTAAACTGATTCGATATTTATTTTAAATAAGAGGTTATCGCGTTTTTTCTGTTTTCACAAAAACCCTCCCTATTTCCACCCCTTTGGTCCGATTTTGCCCATTAACGAACTCGACCGAGATTTGATGCCCCTCGATTTTATGTAAAAGTTTGAAGAAGATCTGAGCATAATTATATAAGTTATCGTGTCTAGAAGAAAGTGATATATATATATATATATATAGATAGATAGATAGACAGATATATATATATATATATAGATAGATAGATAGATAGATAGATAAACTTTTTTACTGATGGTAGTTTTATGGTCTAGATGTCATGCTCGTTGTAGATCTGCAAAAATTTTTCAGAAATTCCAACATAGGAGATAATAAATAGGTAGTATTTCATACGAAATCTACCTAATAATAAATACTCAGGGAACTTATATTTTGTTTCGGGCAAATGCACTTGTTTAAATCAGCGCTAGTTTACCTTTATAAGCATTGAAAACCGAAGTTTATACAAAAAAAAAAAAATGATTGATCTACGATATGTAGAAACATTAGATAAATCGATGAAATTTTCTAAATCAAATACTAAAAAGTTTGAATGTGTAACAATGCATAATGTGAACAAAATTATGTCTGTAGAGATTTTAAAAGGACTACCTAAGTTAATTTCGCGAAAACAGTTAAGTGTATGGTTCAAATATACAATAAATAAAAAAATTAAGAATTACATTTTTTTTCTGAAGTTTTCTTGCATTTTGCCGAGTGATTTTTTTATATTAGAAAAGATTTTATAAAATATTCTCATTTTTGTGTAGTTTTATATTGATTAAAGAATTTTACCCTTAATGCACCGCTTCCAAGTGAAAACTGGAGAGAAATGATAAATCAAAATGATGAATTACATTACTTGAGGTATTTTGATAATACGGAAATTTTTGAAGACATCACCTACCTTTTAAGATTTATATATTGATGAAAATTTTACTTTGCTTCAGATAAATGCATTTTTTGTTTAAATCAGCACTACTTTGTGCTGTATGCATTGGAAATCGATGTTTCTACAAGGAAAATATTTATCTACATTATGCAGAAACATTAGATAAATCAAAGAGCTTTCTAACTTTAATCATACAAAGATTGAAGGGGTAATAATGAATTAGGTAAACAAAATTATGTAAGTAGAGATTTTAAAAGACTTTACCTAACTTAATTTTCGGGAAACAATTAAGTATATAATTTATTTATACGGTGATTAAAAAAATTGCCTTTCGTTTTTTTTTTTTTTTTCTGAAGTTTGTTCTAATTCATCAAGTGTTCATCTTATACCGGATGTTTCAAAAGGCCATGTCCGAACGGTAGGTGTTGGTCTGTTAGGTGATTAGGAGCAACAATCGCATCGGAACTGGGGGTCGGAAACGCAATCGTAACAGTGCAATTGTGTCGTATCGGTGACACAAAAAATAATATAACAAAGTTTCTAAAAAAATCTGTCTTTTACAAAAAGCGGAATAGAAGTAGAAAATACAAACGAAAAATGTTACAATTCATTAGAAATTCAAAATATGCCTCAGTGATCGGGATTTTTTCTTCCTATCAGCGACACATACAATCGCTAACAAGTTCCAATAGTTTAAATACAGAAAACCAACGATTATAAATGCACAAATAAAGTATGAGAAGGTAGCAAATAGCTATTTCGAATCTACTATCGAGATTCTTCATCAGTGCAAAACTCAGCGAGCTAAACAGGAACATTAGTAAATAATGATTTAACATCAAAAGAAACCATCATGTGGCCTTGTGGCTTAAAACTGTGAAGATTCTTAGCAAATTCAAAAGAATTCTTAACAGTGAAAGAATTACTGCTTGAGAGAGGAGAAAATATGGAAACAAGATATTTTGCAAGTTTATAAGAAGCCGTACCGATACTGGAAATAATGTGTCTAAAAGGAATGTCAGGTTTATGGACCTTAGGTAAACTATAAAATCTGGCACAATGAGCAATTGAAGGAATAAGAGACCTCTTTAATTTAGCAGGAATAATGTAATTAAAGAGGTCTCTTATTCCTTCAATTGCTCATTGTGCCAGGTTTTATACTTTACCTAAGGTCCATAAACCTGACATTTCTTTTAGACCTATTGTTTCCAGTATCGGTACGGCTTCTTATAAACTTGCAAAATATCTTGTTTCCATATTTTCTCCTCTCTCAAGCAGCAATTCTTTTACTGTTAAGAATTCTTTTGAATTTGCTAAGAAACTTCACAGTTTTAAGCCACAAGGCCACATGATGGTTTCTTTTGATGTTAAATCATTATTTACTAATGTTCCTGTTTAGCTCGCTGAGTTTTGCACTGATGAAGAATCTCGATAGTAGATTCGAAATAGCTATTTGCTACCTTCTCATACTTTATTTGTGAATTTATAATCATTGGTTTTCTATATTTAAACATTTGTGCACAAAGGCTTTATTTGCTATTTTAAGTTCCAATAGGCCAAGAGTTTCTCGAATACGTGTGCCGCCTGTCAACTCTTCACCGATCCATGAGATCCATAGGCGATGAAAGGGAAATTTGGCACACCAGAAATTTAAGATATCGCCGGAAGTAAAAATTCGGGGGAGTTTCGCTTCAGGAATCGCGGTAGTCAAGATACAGGGCCAATTGTAATGTCTTCGCGACTCCCTGCGGCGCCGCACTGAAGCATACATCATGGGTAATGGGGCACATTTTAAGCGTGTATTATGAGTTGTAATATTTTCATTTCTATTTTATGCTTCGATTACGTTTTTTATAAAATAAATGTATTTTTGAACTAATTGTTATCATTTTTTGCGTAACAGTTACGATGCTATTACACCGTTACGATCGCGTTTCCGACACTCAGTTCCGGTTAAGTTATTGCTGCTCATGATCTGAGAGATTCACACGTTCCGTATGGACATGGCCTTTTAAACCACACTGTATTAAAAAGGATTCTATCGATTTTTTGTTCATTTTTTTATACTTTTATATTTATTAATGAGTTTTTTACTTTATGCACAATTTGAAGGGGAAAACCAGAGAGTAACAATAAATCAAAATTATGGATTACAGTACTTGAGGTACTTAGATAATACGAAAAGTTTTGAAGCCATCACATACTTGTTCAGCTAATATGTACTAAAGGAACACTTATTTTGTTTCAGACAAATGCATTTGTTTAAATCAGTACTATTATTATTTGTATGCATTGAAAAACGAAGTTTCAACAAGAAAACGATTTATCTATATGTTGCAGAAGTATTAGCTAAGTAGATGAAGCTTTCGAAATTAATTTCTACAAAGATTAAATGTGTTATAATACATTAGGTGAACAAAATTATGTGAATAAAGATTTTAAAATATTTTACCTAAATTATTTTTTCAAAAACTGTTAAGTTTATAATTTAATTGCACGGCAATTTAAAAAAAATATTTTGCAATTTTCATATTTTTTTCCCTTTATTTCTGAATTTTTTTCCAATTCGTAAAGCGTTGTATGTCGTCTTATATTGGAAAGAACTTTATAGATGCTGTTTCATTTTTGTACAGTTTTATATTAATTGATGAATTTTATCTTTTTACACAATTTTCCGGAGAAAAACGGAGAGTAATGATAAATCAAAATTATAGATTACAGAACTTGAGGTACTCTGATAATGCGGTACTTTGATAAGCTATCATCTATCTGTTAAGTTAGTAAATACTGAGGGAAATTTTACTTTATTTCAAGCAAAGGCACTTATTTAAATCAGCGCTAATTCACCTCGTATGCATTGAAAACCGATGTTTCTATAAAATAAAATGATTTACTACATGATGTAGAAACATTAGATAAATCCATGAAGTTTTCTAAATTAATACCTACAAAGATTGAATGTGTAACAGTGCATTAAATGAACATAATTATAAAAGTAGCTCTTCTTAAAGACTTTACCTACCGTAATTTTACAAAAAGAATTAAATATATGATTTAAGTATACGGTAACTTAAAAAAAAAACAAATTTTTCTTGCAATATACCAAGTGATTGTTTAATATTAGAAAAGATTTGATAAAATACTGACATTTTTGTATAATTTTATATTGATTACAGAATTTTGTCCTTCATGTACTACTTACAAGTGAACACTGGATAGAAATGATAAATCAAACTGATGGATTACATTACTTGATGTACTTTGTTAATACAGAAAGTTTTGAAGTCACCACCTACCTGTTTAGATGTATATACTGAGGAAACTTTTATTTTGCTTCAGATAAAAGCATTTCTTTAAATCAATATTACTTTGTGCTGTATGCACTGAAAATTAATGATTCTATAAGGAAATTATTTATCTATATGATGTTGAAACAACAGATAAATCGAAGTAGCTGTGAAACTATAAACCTACAAAGATTTGGAGTTGTAACTATATTTTAGGTGAGCAAAACTGTGTAAGTAGAGATTTTAAAAGACTTTACCTAACTTAATTTTGTGAAAAGAGTTAAGTATATAACTGAATTATACGCTAATTAAAGAAATATTTTGCCGTTTACGCAATTTTTTCTTTATTTGTAAAGTTTGTTCGTATTCGCCACATGTTTACATTAAAAAGGATTTTACAGAGTTTTTTACTTCTGTATAGTTTTATATTGATTAAAGAATTTTGTCCTTAATACATCATTTCCAAGTGGAAACCGAAGCGTAATGATACGCCAAAATGATAGATTACAGTGCATTTATCCCTTTGGTAAAAGGGAAAGTTTTGAAGCCATCACCTGTTAAGATAATAAATATATTTTGTTTATTTTGTTTAAGGTAAATACGCTAAGTCAGCGCTAAGTTACGATGTATGTATTGAAAACCGAATTTCTACTAGAAAATGATTTATCTACATTACATAAATTGATGAAACTTTTTAAATTAAGTACTTCAAAATTTTAATGTGTATAAATGCATTAAGTGAACAACACTAAGCAAAAAGAGATTTTAAAATACTCTATTACTTTAAAAAAAAAAAAAAAAAAAAAAGGTAATCTGGACACCGATACAATTTACTGTTTTTCAACGAATAAATCTCCGTAAATTCAAAAAAAAAAAAAAATCTCGAAAAAACGGAAAAATTTTGTGGAATTTGCGCAAATTTTTCCGTTAAAAAAAGTAACTTGTACTGGCGTCCCGATTACCAGTACAATTTCCTTAAAATGGTCCGTTTTTTTACAGTGTATACCTAACTTAATTTTGCGAAAACAGTTCATAATATGATTTAATTATGCGGCTTTTAAAAAATATTTTGCCCTTTACACATTTTTTCTATATTTTTTTAAGTTTGTTCCAATTCGTCAAGGGTTCGTCTTATATTCAAAATGATTTTATCGAGTTTTCTCGGTATTGCATAGTTTTATACTGATAAATGAATCTTGATCATTATGCGCAACTTTAAGCAAAACACTTGAGAGTAATAATAAGTCAAAATGATGGATAATAGTATTCCATTTACTTTGATAATGCGGAAAATTTTGAATCCATCACCTACTTGTTAACCCATTCCGGACAGGAGTATTTTACAGAATTTTTTAATCTTTTATCACCGGATTTTAAAAACAGAAATTTTTGCTTAATTGAATCGGGAAATTGCTCGGACAAAATGAAGCAAAATTTACAATAAAAATTTACCGGGGAGAATAATGAAGGATTCAGAGCATCTTATGCTGTACTTATACCAGTCAGTTGTCCCCAAGGGGTTAAGGTAATAAATACTGAGAGAACTTTCATTTTGTTTCAGACAAATTCATTTGTATAAATTAGCGCTACTTTACGATGAGTACATTGAAAACAGAAGTTTCTACAAGAAAATGATTTATATACATCAGGGCTGTCCAACGCAGCGCCCACGGGCGCCATGACGCCCTTTGGAGGTTTTCTTAGCGCCTTTTTGAAGATTTCCTGTTATTACACATTTTAGAAATAAAATTCTATAATAATTAATGCTTTCTTTAACATCATTAATATTTTATCAGAGATATTTTTAAAACTTGAGTTTGGCATGTTGTTCGCTTGCCGTTGTAAATTAAAATCTAGAAACATACTTTGAAAATTTAATCATGCATATTTTTACAATTTTAAGTTATTGTTTATAACGTGTAATTATGACAGTTAAATTTCTTAATAGTTGGAAATAGCTGTTTTTAATACTTATAAAGTAAGAGAAAAATAAACATTTTAATCTGCCCCTCTCCTCTTTGAAGATACATGCTGAAGATGCTTGAAGATACATCAGTTTTTTTTTTACTATCGTCACACTGGCTTATTAATTGTTTAAGATGAAGGATAAAAGGTCTTAATTTTACTTTCTTCACTTTTGAAATTTTAAAGGGTTTATTTTTTCTTTATTTCTTCCATAATTTTGCCTAGAAAAAATAATAAACAGTGCAGAATGATTTACATATATGAAAACACTTCCAGATTATCCCTTTGAAACCACCCACAAGCTTTGGCCACTATCTTGTGCTTGTCTGTGTTTGTCTGTATTTGCATTTTTCATAAAACTAATCCAAGCCTTCAAATAAATGAAACCGTATTTTCACATCTTAAAGAAAACCTTGCAAACTCTCTGATTTTCATATTTATTTGTTTGTAATTGTTATTATACAAGCGATTAAAATTTCTATCGCCTTACCATACAGACATTTTTGATACAGACTTCTTATTAAAAAAATGTATTGAAATTGAAAAAAAAGTTGAATTTGATAAAAAAATTGAATTTGAAATTTAATGCGTGTAACTCCAGAACTGTAGTGGACTTTTGTTTACCGCTGTACGATTCATATGCATTATGTTAAAACATGCGTGCATACTAATACTCTGCGATGATATTGCCACATGTTTTCAGATACGTAAATAATGGTACCCTTCATTGAGTGCCAAGAATTAAGGTCCGCCCTTAGTTACTAAAAGGTTGGACAGGCCTGATCTACATGATCTAGAAATATTAGATAAAGCTATGTAACTTTGAAATTAAATCCTACAAAGAATGATAGAGTAACAATACATAAGGTGAGCAAAACCATAAAAGTAGAAATTTCAATAGGTTTTACCTTACTTAATTTTGCGAAAACACTTAAGTATATAATTTGATTATACTGTAACTGAAAAAAATATATTTTGTCGTTTACATAATTCATTCTTCATTTTTGAAGTTTGATGCAATTCGTCAACTGTTCATCTTATACTGGAAAGGATTATATAGAATTTCCTAATTTTTGTAAAGATTTATATTGATTAACGCATTTTGTCTTTTATGCACAATTTCCTGTAGAAAACTGGAGAGTAATGATAAATCAAAATTATGGATTACAATACTCGAAGCACTATACAAGATAATACAAGACGTTTTAAAGCCATCACTTACTTGTTAAGATAATAAATATTGAGGGAACTTTTGTTTCGTTTCAGGCAAATGCATTTGTGTAAATAAACGCTACTTCACGATGTATGCATTTAAAACCGAAGTTTCTACAAGAAAATGATTTATCTGCATGAAGCAGAAACATTAGATAAATCGATGAAAGTTTCAAAATTTAATCTTACGAAGATTGAATGTGTTACAATGCATTAGGTGAACAAAACAGTATAAGTTGAGATTATTTTAAAAGACTTTCCCTAGCTAAACATTGTAAAAACGTTTAAGCATATAATTTCAAAATATATGTATATTTATTTACTCTCTATAAGAGTGTACTAGATTGATTTCTGGCATTGAGTATAATATGATTATAGGAGTCATTTACTTGGAACTTTACTTCTGTTTCTACACATAGATAAACTTTTATTTCGTATCCTTCTATTAAAGGCAACATTTTTAAAATAATCTCAAAATTATAACATATTGTATCCTTCCTTCAACAGTGTCACAACTCATTTTTTTTTTCATAGAAGCGATTACCATACTGCTTTTTTTACGCCTCTATCCAGGGATATAAAATTCTAGGCGCCAGCAGGTAGTCTCTCACCAATAAATTTATTTAGTTTTTTTTTTCGTTTAATATTTCCTGTGAAATTCTTGCTAAAGTGGTACTGAATCGGAAGAAATATTCCATTTCGTCCTATTGTTTCGAATATTGGTACTGCGTCCTACAAACTTGCGAAACATTTAGTTTCAAGGTTCTCCCCCCTCTATAATATTTATACGTCTAAAATTTCAATTCAATTTACCAATAGAATTCGTAACTTCAGTCCAAAACGCTATAGTATGGTTTCTTTCGATGTCAAACATCTTTTCATTAATGTTTCTGCACAAGGTGCTTTGGATTGTTTAAAAGAGAGATTAAATGAGTTTCATTATCTTCAATATGAAATATATAACTTAATCTCTTGAACTAGCATTTGTTTGTCTCAAAATGCGTTTGTGTTTAAGGGAAAATATTATAAAATGTCAGAAGGTTTAGCTATGGGGGGACCCTTTATGTCCAATTTTGAGTGAAATTTATATGTATAATTTTGAAGAAAAATTATTTAAATTAATACAGTTTCCATTTTATACTCTTTACGTAGATGATTCTTTGGGGGCTTTGTGTTTTACTAAATTTGTGTATTATAACGTTCTAGTTTTTAACTGATATAATGGTCTATAGTGCCCATGATAGTTTTCTTTGTCAACGGCCCTGAGACGCTATAGACAATGATACTTAATGTAAGTTAGAGTTACAACTTTTTTTTCAGTTAATATGTAAAGTATTAGTTACCCATATTTATGAGAAATTGTATGAGGTGGTATGAGAAATTGAATTTGAATACCTTACATATTAATTAAAAAAAACCTTGAAGATCTAGCTCACATTATATATCATGATGTATATTGCCCATGATTGTTTTCTTCACCAATGGTCCTGAGGCACTATACATATGTATAGGTCAAGTGGTCAGCATAAAGCAAAAGCATTAAAGTTAACATGATTTTCAATATTCTGCCATACCAACTTTTCGTTACAGAAACAAATGTTTAAGAAAAAGATGGATACAATTTTTACATTGGTAAAATATTTGGATTTTATGTGTTTTTAAGAATTTTGACAAAGTTAAAAAGTATATATGTATTCGATTGTTTATGTATTCGGTTGTTTATGTATTCGACTGTTTATATATCCCGTCTGTCAACGGTCTAACTTATGTTAGCATATTTGGATGTTCTTTAGTGTTTATTTGCCAAGTAAGATTTTAACTCATTTTACCGATATTGAAGGGATGAAAAATCGCAGAAACTTTGCCTAAATTCTTTCCGGAATCAAATCTGTGGACCTACTACTTGGCAGCGTGACATGCTTTCGGCTGAACTACTAAGTTATTATTATTTTGGAATATTCTCTTTGAATATTATCTTGACAGAATGGAAAATTATCTTAAAATTAACATGATTTTTAAAACAACAAACAAACGTTTCAAAAAAAGATGCATACAATTATTACATGGGTAAAGTATTTGGATTTTATTTGTTTTTAACAAGTTTTGACAAAGTTGAAAAGTGTTTATGTATTCGGTTTCTCTGGCCGTACGTCTGTTAAATCGTCTGGCCACGCTCTAATTCCCGTAAATACAGTCTGATTTTCATGAAATTTATATACTTTATTTAGAATCACCTAGGCTTGTTTGGTATTGTGTATTAAATATGAGAAATTAATACTTCATTTTGTGGGGCACGTAAAAGAGTTCCATTACATGTGGTATATGGGGGGTAAATAATTTGAAGAAAATTTTAATGACATTATTCTATTCCAAATGTATTATATCTGATATAATTCTCTTGATATTTCTCTACAAGGGGATTACGATAAAATAGGGCATTCTTAGTATTTGTCATACCTTTTCTGAGGCACACAAAGTACATTATTAGCAGTACTGTCTTTCAGTAATAATTGTTGGAAATGCTTTTTTAATTTCAGCATGCACTTTTTTTCTGTTTCTATATAAATTCTATACCTCATACATAGGACTGCATAAACGTATTATATCCCTTAGCTGAAATTGCTAAAGGGGAAATTTCAATGAAAGTATGTATTTCCTAACTAAAATAAATTGTGGCATGAATGTAATTAATGCATAATATATATATATATATATATATCCTATACCAGGCAGTTCAAATAATTCTGATAAATTCCGATTGCAGATCAAAACAGCTACAATTGGGTTTTCAATTGTGTTATGAGCTTTCATATTATTCAGTTAGACGTAATATTTAACTTATTAAAAGGAGCGGTTTTGCTACATAATTCCGAATATGTTGGACAGTGAATCATAATCTATGTTAGAAGCATGTTTTTTAACATGTCTCTCATTGTTCAAGTTTTTTACCTAATAATAGGATAATTTAAATAGTATGTACTAAAACAAGAATAAATAACTAAAATATTCTAGTAGTGGCTTAAACGAAATACCATTTATTGGATTCTTTGAATAGCATTCCGTCTGTAACATATCGTGATAATGTTTCTTGCAGCATAGTTATTCATTTCAAAAAGTGTACTTAACGAAATACATTACTCTTAATAATAGACGTAATGTACAGTGCTTTCAAAATTAATCAGTAGACTGTTTGAAGTAGGTTCAATAATAGAATCGATTTCATATCAATTTTACAAAGGACTCAAAATCACTTACAATGCACACCCAATGTTTCTGATTGAAAATTTCATATATATTGTTCAGCATTTCATAATCCATCAGAAAAAAATTAAAAGATGACCATTCATTTGGTGTTAAAATAGCAACTAATTTGTTAAACCAGAACTATTTCATTGTATTAAAATGTCACATGAATTATTTCTGTATTTAAATAAGGATATTTTAAAACACACTATATTCAAAATACGGTTTTACCTTTATTTTCGGCATTATTTTTAGGTGCATTATTGTTTATCTCCTTTATTTCTCAGGAAGTAATAAAAAAAATGGACATAATTAAAAAGTTTATAATCACTGCATTTCAAATATACATTTTTTAGTAATGTCAATCTAACCCTACAACACTCTTAGGCACAAAAAAATTCTATTTTCATTTTGCGCCTGTCACGGTTACAGTCAAATACACCACACTTATACAGAAACATAAATCGTTGTAAAAACTTTGTAAACCGATTCAACACACCTTAATATGCACAAATATACACAAATTTACATAAATGCTTTACATAAATGCTTATCATAACAAAAAATGCTTTACGTACAATGTACAGGATGATTCAGAAGTTTTTATCAATGATCTACATTTTGGTTAGGAAAATGAAAACAAGCAAGAATCATATAGGAATATAGGGTTGAAAATTTAAGCCTTTGATAGTATAGTTTGCAACCACTTAATTTTAAATCCAAAATGTCACAATGACACGAGAATATTCAACCAAATATATTAGAAAAAGGTTTGAAGTAATTATTGCGTAATGCTAGTTGTTCAAGGGTTTTTCCTAATATTAGGTGAATTTAAACAATGTTTACTAAAACAGGTATAAATAACTAAAATATTCTTTTAAATGCTTAAATAAAATACCCTTTATTGGATTTCACTCCACCTGTAACATACCGCAATAACGTATCTTGCAAATGACTTTTTCATTTCAATAAGTGTACTTAACAAAATATATTACTCCTTATAAGAGACTGTATATGTGCAGTGCTTTCAAATTTGATCAGTAGACTGTTTGATGCAGGTAAAATAATAGAGGTAAAATAATTAAAATGCCATGTTAATTTTACAAAGGATTCAAAATTACTTATACTATTACTATATAAATTCTATTCTTAAAACACAGGGCTCCATAAAACAATTTGCGTTACACTCCTTTTATTAGCGAAACTGCTGAAGGGAAGTTACAACTAAAGTAAATTTGTATTTCTTAATTGAATTAAATGATGACATGCATGTAATCAATAGATAAAATCTGCATATCCTATACAGCACTGTTCAAAGAATTAGTATAATTGTCCGATTGTACATTGGGACAACTGAAATCGGGTTTTCGATTGTGGTACTTTTTTCCATGTGATTCAGCTAAGGTAAGATAAGTTAAAGTAAGTTTAAGCTAAGTAAAAATAAGTTTCAGCTAAGGTAAGTTCAGATAAGGTTCAATTTAACATTTTGAACGGTGAATTTTTGTAAAATTATTCTAAATGTGTTGGAAAGTGTATCAGAATCTATGTTTGAAGCGCGATTTTTTAATTGGTAGTTTATTTCTCTGATTGCTCAAGGTTTTTCACTAATAATAGAATAATTTAAATAATGTATATTAAAACGGGTTTGAATTACTAAAATATTACCATAAATGTTTAAACAAAATACCCTTCATTGGATTTTTTGAATAGCATTCCGTCTCTAACATACCGCAATAATGTTTCTTTCAACATAATTATTCATTTCAATAAGTGTACATAACGAAATATATTACTCTCAATAATAGACGTAATTTACGGTGCTTTCAAATTTAATCAGTAGACTATTTGAAGTAGTTTCAATAATAGCAGCTATGCCATATCAATTTTACAAAAGGACTCAAAATCATTTGCAAATGTTTCTGATTGAAATGTGATAGATATTGTTGAGCATTTCATAATGAATTAGAAAACAATTAAAATATAGCCATTAATTTGGTATTCAAATAGAATATATTTTGTTAAATCAGAACTATACCATTATAATAAAATGACACATAAATTATTTCTGTACTTAAATAACGTGATTTTGAAATGTACAATATTCAAAATATGATTTTAATTTAATTTTTCATATCATTTTATAGGTGGATTAATGTTTATTTTCTTTATTTCTTAAGTTAATTAAAAAATTGGAGTTAATTTAAAAGGTTATAATCACTGCATTTGAAGTATGGAATTTTACTGATGACAATCTAACCCTATATCTATCTAATGCACAAAAACATTCAAATTTTATTTTGCGCTAGTCACGGTTATGGTCAAACACACCACGCATACACAGAAACATTAATCGTTGTAAGAACATTATAAAGAACACCTCAAAAATGTACATATATACACAATTTTACATAATTGAGTTTTATCATAATAAAAAATATTTTATTTATAATGTTCAGGGTGATTTAGAAGTATTTGTCAACGATCGACATGTTAGTTGTGAAGAAGAAAACAAGCAAGAATCATATAGGAATATCGGGTCACAAATTTAACCCTTTGATGATTGAGTCCCCTACCATTTAACTTTAATTCTGAAATTCACAGTGACACCAGGATATTTAACATGAATTTATTTTAAAAATGTTTTTGATAAATGTACGTTTTTAGCTCACAGGCTATCATAGTCTAAGAGCTTATGTGCCCGTCCGTTCTGTATGTACGTTCGTACATTCGTACGTACGTTCGTGCGTAACGCGATAACTCATGATAAAAATATCGGATCCACTTGAAATTTTGTATATAGGTATATCCTGATAAGGCGCTTCCCTGATTAGCTTTTTGAGGTCATTCGATATGTATAAGAGGGGGAACGGGGGGCTCATGCCTCTCCCCTTTATTGATATAAACGGGATTTTCATGCAGAATTAACAGTTTTCGTTCAAAATTTAGATATGGGATCATTCTGATGAGACGATTCCGTGGCTGTTTTTAGGTGTTCATTGAATAAGTATAAACAGGGGGAACGGGGGGGCTCATGCCCCTCCCCTTAATTGATATAAACGGGATTTTCATGCAGAATTGGCAGTTTTCGTTCAAAATTTAGATATAGGATCATTCTGATGAGGCGATTCCATGACTGTTATTTGGTGTTCATTAAATAAGTATAAACAGGGGGGACGGGGGTTCTAATGCCCCTCCCTTTAACTTGTATAAATGGATTTTTCAAGCAGAATTGTCAGATTTCGTTCAAATCTCTGAATAGTTTTGGAAGTTCAATGGTTAAGTATAAAAGAGGGAATAACTCCTCTTAAATTATATAAATGCTAAATGGGTTTTTATTAAGAATTATCCGATTTGCTCTGAATTTTGGATGTAGATTTTTTTTATGATTAAGCATGTCCTTGATAGTTTAGGACGTTCAATGATTAGGTATAAAAAAGGAGAAAGGGGAGAGCTGTTTTCCCTACTTAATTTGTTTTTCGAACAGAATCAACCCTTGAAAATATAAGGCTGTAATGTACAATTAGTATGCGTAGCCTGTGAGCTCAATGCCATCAGTTTAACTGGACAATATTCTTTTTTATTGGCTTAATGGTCGTTGTTCAAGGAAGCAGGATAATTTAAATAATATGTACTAAAACGGGTATGAATAACGAAAATATTCTCGTAAATGCTTAAACAAAATACTCTTTATTGGATTTCTTCAATAGCAATCCGTCTGTAACATACTGCAATAATGTATCTTGCAACGTATTTATTCATTTCAATAAGTGTATTTAACGAAATATTTTACTCTTAATAATAAACATAGACATATGCAGTACCTTCAAATTTAATCAGTAGACTGTTTGCAGTAGTTCAATAAAAGAATCTATGCGATATCAATTGTACAAAGGACTCCAAATGACTTGCATATATTTCTGATTGAAAATGCGCTAGATATTGTTGAGCATTTCAAAATGCATCAGAAAAAAGTAAAAGATACCAATTCATTTGGCTTTCCAATAGCATGCAATTTGTTAAATCAGACCTATTGTAGTACATTAAAATACCGCATAACTTACAGGGTGTTTCAAAAAGGACTCCTAACTTTAAAAATCTATAACTCGGAAACGGTGATAGATAGAAACATGAAACCAGTGTGTGTTTATTAAAAAATCGTAAGAATCTTATACATAAATCAGAAAATTTAGTTAAAAATAGCGCTCATAGATGGCGCTGAGAGCGATAGGAGCTATGTTGAAGCTGATATTGATGGCACTTAACACCGATGCGAATTAAGGTGTTTTATGCAGAGTGGGTCTTGTTCGAAAATGCACATTTGTTTTTACGACCCGCTTTTGAATTCAATCCATATAAATTTGATTTTGTTGGCGTCAGTACAATAATAGACAAAAATAGTGTTTCCATAGGATCAAAATCAAAATTATATGGATTGAATTCAAAATCGGGTCATAAAAGCAAAAGTTCATTTTCGAACAGGACCCACTCCGCATAAAATACCTTAATTCGCATCGGTGTTAAGTGCCGTCAATATCAGCTTCAACATAGCGGCTGTCGCTCTCAGCGCCATCTATGAGCGCTATTTTTAACTAAATTTTCTGATTTATGTATAAGATTCTTACGATTTTTTTAATAAACACACCACTGCTTTCACGTTTCTATCTATCACCGTTTCTGAGTTATAGATTTTTAAAGTTAGGGGTCCTTGTGAAACACCGTGTATTTCTATATGTAAATAGCATGATTTAGAGCTATACAACATTCAAAATAAGATTTTACCTTAATTTTCGACATCATTTCTGAAGTGGATCATTATCCGTGTTCATTATCTTGATTTCGCAGGAAATTGGAATTAATAAAAAGATTTTAATCACTGTATTTCAAATAATTTCTTTATTGTGACGAGAATCTAATTCTATAACACTCTTACGCATAAACACATTCTGTTTTCATCTTGCACTAGTCAAGGTTGCAGTCAAATACACCACACATACACAGAAACATAATCGTTGCAAAAACTTCGAGAACCAATTCTGAACACCTCAATATGTACAGATATAAACGATTTACATATTTGAGTTTTATTATAATAAAAAATACTTTGCTTACAGTGTACAGGGTAATTCAGAAGTCTTTGTCAATGATCGACATGTTGGTTAGGAAAGAGAAAACAAGCAAGAATCATATATGATTATAGGGTCGATTACTTAACCCTTTTATATGTGATTTGATGATGACACTTTAATATTAAATCAAATTTATTTGAAAATGGTTTAATACATATTTTGCTTAAGACTCGTTGTTCAAGGACCTTCCCTAATAATAGGATAATTTAAATATTGTGTACTAAAACAAGTTTAAATTCTCGTAAATGCTTAAATCAAATACCCTTCATTGGATTTCTTGAATAACATTCCGTCTGTAACATACCGCAATAAATTTTCTTGCAAAATAGTTATTAATTTCAATAAGTCTACTTAATGAAGTACAGAGTGGTTATTAATTAACCTCAGGTGTTTATAGCCCTCTAGAGAGTAAAGTATTGGACGAAACATAACCAAATTTGATCAGTATACATAGTAGACCATGGAATTTCGAATTCTTAAAAAAAAATAAAGAAAATAAAAAGTTCAAAAAATAGCCACTAGGGGCAATTTTAGCTAAAATGCGACTAAAATGCATTTAATTTGCATAAAATCAGCAATTTTGGCGCACCAAAAGTGTAGTAGTGTAAATGTTGAATTTTTAAATGGCAAAAAATACAGTACAGATCAACTATATATTGCTGGAATACTGCCCGAGCGCTGATGGTACCTGCACATTTTTCATCTCTTGTTCGACAATAGCAGTTACAACTTCGTCAACTTGTTATTGACTAGTCACGTTGCGTCCTAGGCTTTGTTGCCGCATAGTTTCAAATCGATGAATCATCTTTTGTAAATGTGTTATGCTCATCGGTTCTTTTGACAAATTCTGTAATCGGTGAAATTCAGGACGAGCACCATTGCGATTCTCGTTCTTGTTATAACACAGCTTGACTAGCAAAGTATGGTGAGAGCTGATAATGATGAGAACTCTTCCAGCCTTTCCTTTTATACTCATGATTGCTATACACAGCTGATTTTATGCAAATTAATGCATTTTAGTCGGTAAACAACGCTAAAATTGCCCCTAGTGGCAATTTTTAAAACTTTTTATTTCAATTTTTTTTTTTAAGAATTCGAAATTTCATGGTCTATTATGTATGCTGATCAAATTTGGTTATGTTTCGTCCAATACTTTACTCGCTAGAGGGTTCTAAACACCTGACGTTAATTAATAACCACCCTGTATATTACTCGTAATATTGGACGTGATATGCAGTGCTTTCACATTTATCAATAGTCTGTATGAAGTAGGTTCAATAATAGAAGCTATGCCATAGCAATTTTACAAAGTTCTCAAAATCACTTGCAAATGTTTGTCATTGAAAATGTGATAGGTATTGTTTTGCATAGAAGACAATTAAATGATAACCATTCATTTACCATTCAAAAAGCATCTAATTTGTTAAATCAGAACTTATGGATTATGTTAAAATGCCGTATAAATTACTTCTATACGTAATTAAAGTCCTTTTAAAACATACAATATTTAAAATATGATTTTGTCATAATTTATAATGTCATTTTACAGGATTATTGCTTGTTATTTTTATTGTATTTAAAGTTATTTAAGAAATTAGAATTAATAAAAAACGTTATAATAACTGCATTTGAAATGTAATTTTTTTAATGATGACTATCTAACTTTACAATCATATTAAGCACAATGACATTCTTTTTTCATTTTACGCTAGTGACGGTTAAGGTCAAATACACCGCACATACGAAGAAGCATAATCGTTGCAAAGACTTCGAAAAGCAAAACAGAACACTTCAAAATGTACAGATATACACACATTTACATAATTTAGTTTATCATAATAAATAATACTTTACTCACAATGTACATGGTGATTCAGAAGTCTTTGTAAATGATCGACATGCTGGTTAGGAAGTAGAAAACAAGCAAGATTCATATAAGAATATTAAGGTCGCAAATTTAATCCTTTGATGGTTGAGTTGATGATGACTTAATAATATCCAACCAAATTTATTTGAAAAAAGTTTAATTCATTTTTTGCTTAATGTTTGTTGTTTAAGAGTTTTCTCTTATAATAAGATTATATAAATGATATGTAGTAAAACGGGAATAAGTAAATAAAATATTATTGTAAATGCTTAAAAGAAATACCCTTTATTGGAATAGCATTCCGTCTGTTACATACCGCAGTAATGTATCTTGCAACATAGTTATTCATTTTAATAAGTGTACTTAACGAAATATATATTAGGGTGGATCGATTGTCTATGGCGAAAAGAAAATTACCATTCATCAAAATCTACCTATGCGGAAAAGATGTTCTATTGTATGGAGATTAAGGGAAAAATAATAATAAAAAGTATTTTTAAAATTTAATGCTGCCACAAAAGGGTTGAATTTTTGAAAAAATTTGAAAAACACCGAATTTTGGTTAGGTTATTTTTGCCAAAAACTAATTATTTTAATAATTTTTAAAATCCAACAATGCCGAAAAGATGTTATATCGTATGGAGGTTAAGTAAAAAACCATAATAAGTAATAAATTCGAAATTTAATACAGCCACAAAAAACTTGAAAATTCTATAAAATATTGAAAAAATGGAAAAAGATCTAATTTCGGTTAGATTTATTTTTGACGCAAAATAATCATTTTAATATGAATCAAAACCTACCTTTGCGTAAGAAATATTATATTGCATGGATATTAAGTAAAAAAAAATAAATAAATAAACTAATTTCGAAATTTAATACATCTGCAAATGAATTGCAGTTTCGAAAAACTGGCAGTTCCAGTTTTTTTCAATTAGGATTTGTCTGCTTGTATATTGTGTAGCTTAGTGTACCTTATATGTTACTGTACCATGTTGTACTGTACGTTGTTAACCCATTCGTGCCCACCACCTTTTGCGAAAATTTTATTCAGTTTGCAGCACTATTTTTAAAAGAATTAAGTTTAGTTCATTAATTACGAAAATAATTCAATTAAATAAAATAAAGATTGCTGTCGTTTTTTACCGGTGTCAAAAACAGTGCTATTTGCATCTTTTGAAGCGTCCCTAAAAAGGGACGCTAGGCACTAATGGGTTAAATAAAATAAATAAATAAAAATAAAGAGAGAGAGATATGAATTACATCCTATTTGGGTCTGGATTTGATATGCCAGTAAATATGCTCCCTATTGCAAAAAGTTATAAAATTTATATTGGTATTTAAAAAATAACGTAAGAAATGAATCGGTCAACATCTGTTTATTTCCTGCCAGTGAGGAGGAGTTGCTAATAATTTACAAGTGACCAGTAAATGAGATTCAATCTCAATAATTTACCACAGCAGACGTATTGAGAGCAAACTCACTTTTCTGCATCATCAGCTATCATTGAAAAGCCAAAATGCTGCCGAGCTAGATGTCACATCACCTGTAGTGACGAAGATTGGCATCAGCCAGAATATTGGACAATTTGGACATTTCCGACCAAGCAGGTGCTGCCATCGTGTCTGGTGCCCTTCAAGATGTGGGCATTATCTCACAAAACTATGAATCGAATGCTATTGACAGAAAAAATTCGGCATGACAAAATAAACCAATCATTTTAGTCATTCTCTTTAGTCATTTGTAAAAGATTATGATCATGGCTATTTTCTTTAAACTTTGATGGGTGTAAAGACAGACTACATCACTAGAAAACAACAGAAGAAAAATCATAATAGAAGCAGACTTGAGCTTGAAAAAAGAACTTGGTTCCGAATACATCGGCCACATATATATAAATTCTGGGAGAGCACCAAACAATTTGAAAACACGACGCACATTTTTTTGTCATGTGTTAACAATAATATACATGTAACAAAGTTGGTTGCGATCGGTTGTGAAGGAATATCTGTTAATATAGATGTTAAAGGATGTGTTATTCGAAAAAATGGAACTGATCTTCGAGCGTCCACTACAATGGATTTTGTGCTAGTTACACACCAATGACGTTCCACTATGTCATCCTTTTGCAGCGTGGATGGAACTGCGGCTGGGCACAAATGTTTCACTGGTGAAATAGAAAGATTATTCGCAGCATGTTAAAAGCTTTTTGTATTTTCATTTATGTCATTGTATGAATTCTAAAAGCGTGCGAGTGAAATCAAACGGTCTGCTGTAATCCTAATTATTACATTAAAAAATATCCATATTTTCCATTTACTAGCTTTTTGACCTTTTGCGGCGGATTACATAGGTTTAATTAAATAGGAAAATGTGTCGAACCTCGACTAACGGACGGATTTAGTAACGACATTATTTCAGAAGCAATAGGTAAATCCAGAAATCATTCTAGTGGCAATAACATCTACTATCAATAATATTCGCCAAATCTCATTCTACAAAACTAATAATCAAAATAGTCACGGAAGTATTTCTGCTGCGTATGGACCATACATAAGAGACGGTTTTGTAAAAATCGAATTGAATTACAAAATCTCATGTCGATTTTCAATACCGAACGTCATTATCGCCAACTGCAATGTTGACGATTTCTCTTAATTTAATACTAATAAGAAACTAAAGTTTTTATCTTGCAACCAATTAAATATCCCCTCATTGCAAAGAATGTTAAAAATTCTAAAATTCATATTTTACTTTACGAAAAAAAAAAAAAAAAAAAAATTGATTTTTACCGTAAAAACGTTGAAATACATAAATTTGAGCCACATTGCGGCAGATTTAAATTTTGAAATTCATTTTTAAAATTATTTTTCTCTTACTCAGCATGTAATATAACATCATTTACGCATAGGTAGGTTTTGGATAATTTTTTAAACTATTATTTTGAATCAAAAATCATCTAGCCAAAATTAGGTCTTTTTCACTTTTTTCGAAATTCAACCTCATTGTGGCAATAGTAAAATTTAAAATTATTTATTTTAATTATTTTTCCCTTAATCTCCATCCAAGAGAACATCTTTTCCGCATAGGTAGGTTTTGACACTGTGAAAAAAAAATTTCGATCCACCCTAATATATATTACTATATATAATGCTCAAATATTCAAAAAGTACAGATATACAATAATGTACATAATTCAGATGATAAATAATAATTTATTTACAAAATATAGGGTGATTTTGTCAATGATAGACATGTTGGTTAGGAAGAAGAAAACAAGCAGGAATCATATAGGAATATAGGCTCACAAATTTAACCTTTTGATGGTTGAGTTGATGATGACATCAGAATATTCAACCAAATTTGTTTAAAAAATGTTTAATGCATTTTTTGCTTAATGTTCGTTATTCAAGGGTTTTGCCTAATAATAGGATAATTTAAATAATGCCTAGCAAAACTAGTTTAAATAACTAAAATATTCTCTTAAATTCTTAAATAAAATATCCTCCATTGGATTTGATCAGTATTCCGTCTGTATACCGCAGTAATGTTTCTTTCTACCCAGGTTATTCTTTTCAAAAAGTATATTTAACGAAATATATTACTCCTAATGATACATGTAATGTGCAGTGCTTTCAAATTTAATCAGTAGACTGATGCAAGTTCAATAATAGAAGTTATACCGTATCAATTATATAAAAGACTCAAAATCACTTGCACATGTTTCTGATTAAAAATGTGACAGCTATTGTTGAGCATCTCATAATGATTCAGAAGCAATTAAAAGTTAACAATTTATTTGGTATTGCATTGGCATCCAATTTGTTAAATCAGAACTATTCCATTATATTTTATTGCCACATAAATTATTTCTATACGCAAACAGAGTGATTTTGAAATGTACAATATTCGAAATATGATTTTATCTTAGCTTTTGACATCATTTTAATGATGAATGATTTTTTTATCTTTATTTCACTGAACGTTATTTAAAAAATGGAATTGCTGAAAAAGATTTTATTTACTGTATTTGCAATATATAGTTTATACTGACGACAATCTA
This sequence comes from Maratus speculifer, assembly GCA_964019185.1. NCBI lineage: Eukaryota > Metazoa > Arthropoda > Arachnida > Araneae > Salticidae > Maratus > Maratus speculifer. The sequence continues at coordinate 152,694,072 of OZ025302.1, forward strand.
ACTCTAGAACAGTCTTAAGCACAAAGAGATCCTGGTTTGATTTTGTGTTGGTTAAAGTTAAATACCCCACACATGCACAGAAATTAAATTTTTTTAACTGATTCAGAACACCTCAGAATGTACAAATATACACACTTTAACATAATAGAAAATTATCATTTTAAAAAATACACTTGGGGCACACTGATACACCCCCTGTACAGCACACAGGGTCATTATAGGAAGTTTCACAACAGCTCCAAAAGGTGATACTAGTGAAATTAACTACATACAGAAAGTTTTGGGATGATTCAATAGTTTGATGAAATGGGATGGGTGATTAGTTGTTTTTGTAGGTCAAAAGTAAATTTGAGTTGTACAATTGAAATGGTATTATACAACTGTTCCAGTATTTTCAACCGAAAAGAATACCCTCCCTGGCAAGTAAAGCTACTCTTTATCAGTTCCTCACTCTTTATTTTTAGATAAATTATGAAGTTTTGAATTTGCGACTAATTTTATTCAAAATGGCTATCTGGGGCACACTGATACAGTCTTTGTCGGGGCACATTGACACAACCTAAATCCTTTTCCAGTTCATTTTTTCATTACCTTTTATTTTATTTTTTACCATACACTCCTTAATTCAACCATTTTTTGTCAAAAATTTCTACTATTAGTTTTTATTGAAGTAAAATAGCTCTAATTTCTTTATATTAAAACATTTTATAGAATTTTTGCAAACAGAAGACGTACAAACTTACACAATATCTAGTGCTAGTAGAATTAACAAAAGAAATAGACGGCAGCCTGGCAAATCTAAAATTTATATCGATTCTTCAGAGAAAAATGTATTATCGACATGAGAAATGTTAAGTAACAGAAACAAGCTGCAGAACAGTAAGGATAATTATATTATAAACACAATTTTTAATATATATTATCCTTCATTTTCTGTTTGTAAACCGATTTATAAACAGAAAACCTGGTAATTCTTTCACCTTTCCTAAGAAAGAAGATAATTCTGGGGTTAAAATGCCAGATATGACAAAGTTACCACAGCCAACAAACAGACAAGGAAAAACCAGAACATCAGATCATCATACATTTCATTTTGATTGCTTTAATATCGCTTACAAATAAATTGTGTGCGATTTTAATGTCTATAAATATAAAATGGTTTGCTAACTATTTTTCTATGAAAAATATGTATTGGTGTTATTTTGTCTCCATTTTTCCCAGACGTGTCAAAGTGTATCAATCTTCTTCGGGGATGGGGCACATTGATACAAATTACTTTTTTTGATTTTTTAAAAATTACATGCAAAAATAATATATAAAACAACGATTGTACATTTTTTAACACACTACACAGGTTTTGCTGACATCACATAGAAAAATAACTTGAAAATTCTGCTTTCTAGACACCAAAAAATTTTTTTTTTGAAAAAAGCTGTATCAATGTCCCCCAGTTTCCCCTATACTAATACAGGCTTAAATAACTAAAACATTCCCGTAAATGCTTAAGCATAATAATCTTCATTAGATTTCTTGTATAACATTCCGTTTCTAGCATACCGCAATAATGATTCTTGCAACATATTTATTCATATGAACAAGTGTACTTAACGGAATACATTACTCTTAATACTGGACGTAATGTGCAGTGCTTTAAAATTTAATCAGTAGACTATTTAAATTAGGTTCAATAACAGAATCTATACCATATCAATTTTACAAAGGACTCAAAATCACTTGAAAATGTTTCTCATTGAAATATGATAAATTCTTGAGCATTTCATAATGCATGAGAAAAAAATTAAAAGATAACAATTCGTTTAGTATTGAAATGGCATCTAATTTGTTAAATCAGAACTATTTTAATATATTAAAATGCCGCATAAATTACTTCTATACGTAAAAGGTGTGACGGTGAAATGTACAGTATTCAAAAAATGATTTTATCGTAATTTTTGACATTATTTTATAGGTGGATTACTGTTTTTTTTATCTTTATTTTACTAACAGTTATTTAAGAAATTGGAATTAACGGAAAAAATTATAATCACTGCATTTGAAATGTGAACTTTTCAGTGACGACAATCTAACTACTATCATCTTAAGCACAAAGGCATTCCATTTTTATTTTACGTTAGTCTTGGTTACAGTCATATATACCACACATACATAGAAACATAATCGTTGCAAAAACTTCGAAAACCGATTCAGAACACCTCAAAATGTACAGATATATACAAACTTACCTAATTGAGTTTTGTCATAATAAATAATACTTTACTTAAAATGTACAGGGTGATTCAGAAGTCTTTTTCAATGATCGGCATGTTCTTTAGGAAGACTAAAACAAGCAAGAATCATATAGGAATATAGGTTCGCAAATTTAATCCTTTGATGTTTTAGCTTCCTAGCACTTAATTTTAATTACGAAATGTCGGAATGACACCAGACTATTCAACCAAATTTGTTTGAACATGGTTTAATGCATTATTTTTACCGGGAACGTGATCCCAATCTTCTATTGAGATTTATGATAATTTAAACGACAAGATGTGGTCCTGTCCATCGGTGCCAGAACCGATCGTGAATCTTGATGCAGAGCTTCCACTTGGAAGAGAGAGTAATACATGGATTATTATGATTAGATAATTCAAATAAAGCAAGAAATGATGCATCAATAAGGAAATGCCCTGGAGTTAAGACTGATAAACCTTTCGTATTGTGGGTAATGGGGTAAGAGGTCGAAAGTTAAAATAGGCTTCCATTAATAATAATGTAGTGGTAAGTTCTTTGAATGTCATGAGAGTGACTTAGCATGATTTTATTAAATTTTGTTCGGCTAATTTAATAGAGGACTCCCATCAAGGAGGTATGAAATCCGAAAGAATTTGGCATTGCAAACAAAAGTCCTGTTTTTTGGATTCTTTGAGCACTGAGTACAGACTTTTAAGATAAGAATCTGCACCAACGAATGTTCTCCCATTGTCTAAAAAAATGTCTGTTGGACATCCTCTTCATGATATGAAACGCCGTAAAGTGAATAGAAAAGTTTCGGTTGTAATTTATGAGGCAAACGCAATGTGTACTGCTTTGGTACACATACATATAAAGAGCAGATGTATGATTTTAAAATAGAAGACTCCCGTTTTTGCTGACATTAGGTATTGATAGCACCTGCAAAATCAATTCCCACACGCTCAAAGGCTCAGCAAGAGTTAATTCGTGAAGAGAGCAAGTCTCTCATGAGCTGAGTAAGTAGTTGAAGAGATATTCAAATACACTTTCTTAGTTCTTTCTTAACGGTAGATCTGCCATTTGGAATCCAAACTTTTTAATATATTAAGGAGAAAACTTGATCAGGACCTTAATGCAGAGAATAGAGGTGGAAGTATCAGATAATGGCTTCTGTTAATAGATGGTTTTTAGGAAGAATCATTGAATGTTTGGAATAGAATGGCAATCTTTTATGTTTGTTAATTCTTCCATCAACCAGCAATATTTCATCGGCATCAAGAAAAATGTTTAAAGAAAGTAGTTTACTGAAGGTTGGTAGTTTTTTCTTTTGCTTAAGCAGGTTAATTTCATCAGAAAAGGCAGAATAATGTAAGCATTTGATGACAGTTTTACAAGCAGTGTTTATTTCAATAGCATTTAGAGGACCCTCTCTTTTGGAGTGAAATCTGGCGTTGTAAGCGAATCGAAGAATCCAAGCTACTACTTAAAGTAGCTTTATATATGACGAAAATTTGGTGCAAATATCAATATCACTTTCTAGTTGAATTGTTAAACAAGAACTTTCGGAGAGTGACGCAAGGGATGGATTTGAAATTGACGACTGCTCGTCACCAAAAGTATTTGACCATTTATAAAGCCAAGTAGGGCCATTCCTCCGCTCTTTACATTCTTGGAATTCAGAAAGATAATGCCCCCTGGTAATTACCCGGGTAGCATAGTCTGTGGGGTTATTTTTAACGGGAACGTAATGTCAATCTTCTATCGAGGTTAATTCTCGAATTTTGGTTGCACGGTGGAGAACAAATTGGTTGTTTTTAGTTAAAGGTTTTGAAATTTAACCCTTTGATGGTTATGTTTCCTACATATTAATTCCGAAATGCCACAATATCACCAGAATATTCAATGAAATTTATTTGCAAATGGTTTAATGCATGTTTTGCTTAATGCTCGTGTTCAAGGGTCTTCTCTAATAATAACCTAATTTAAATAATGTGTACTAAAACGGGTATAAATAACTAAAATATTCTCGTAAATGCTATAACGAGATACCTTTTATTTGAATTTTTGGAATAGCATTCCGTCTGTAACATACCCCAAAAATGTTTCTTGCAACATAATTAATCATTTCAATAAGTGTACATAACAAAATAGAATACTCCTAATAATATACATAATTTGCAGTGCTTTTAAAATTAATCAGTAGGCTGTTTGAAGTTAGTTCAGTATTAGAGTCTATGTAATATCAATTTTACAACAGAATCCAAATCACTTGCAAATATTTCTGATTGAATACGTGTTAGATATTGTTGAGCATTTCGTAATGCATCAGAAAACAATTAACAGATAACCATGCATTTGGCTTTCAAGTAGCATGTAATTTGTTAAATTAGAGCTATTGCATTATATTAAAATGCCGCATAATACGTAATTAGCGAACTTTAGAAAATACAATATTCAAAATATGATTTTACCTTAATTTTCGATTTCATTTTTTAATTGGATTATTTTTCATTATCTTTATTTCACAAGGAAATTGGAATTAACGAAAAAAAGTTTTAATCACTGTATTTCAAATACGTATTTTATAGTGACAATGATCTAACTCTATAAAATTCTTAAGCATAAAAACATTATAGTTTCATTTTGCTAAAATCAAGATTAAAGTCATATACACAACACATTCACACAAACATAATAATTGTAAAAACTTGTAAACCGACTGAGAGCATCTCAAAATTTACAGATATGCACACACTTGCATGATTGAGTGTCACCTTAATAAATAATTCTTTACTTACTATGTACAGAGTGATTCAGAAGTCCTTTATAATAATCGACATGTTGGTTAGGAAACATAAAATAAGCAAGAATCATATAGGAATATAGGAACGCAAATCTAACCTATTAATGGTTGAATTTGCTACCACTTAATTTCAATTAAAAAATGTCACAATGGCACCAGAATATTCAGCCAAATTTCGTAAATGCTTAAACGAGATTCCCGTTATGGGATTTTTTGAATAGCATCCCGTCTGTAACATACCACAATAATGTTTCTTGCAATATAATTATTCATTTCAATACTTGTACTTAACGAAATAAACTCTTAATAATAGACGTAATGTACAGTGCTTTCAAATTTAATCAGTAGACTGTTTAAAGTAGGTTTAATAATAGAAGCTATGCCGTATCAATTTTACAAAGGACTCAAAATCACTTGCAAATGTTTCAGATTGAAAATGTGATAGATATTGTTGAGCATTTGATAATGCATCAGAAAACAATTAAAAGATAAACATTCATTTGGTATTCAAATAGCATCTAATTTATTAAGTCAGAAACATACCACAATAATGTTTCTTGCAATATATTTATTCATTTCAATACTTGTACTTAACGAAATATATTACTCTTAATAATAGACGTAATGTACAGTGCTTTCAAATTTAATCAGTAGACTGTTTAAAGTAGGTTTAATAATAGAAGCTATGCCGTATCAATTTTACAAAGGACTCAAAATCACTTGCAAATGTTTCTGACTGAAAATGTGATAGATATTGTTGAGCATTTGATAATGCATCAGAAAACAATTAAAAGATAAACATTCATTTGGTATTCAAATAGCATCTAATTTATTAAGTCAGAAACATACCACAATAATGTTTCTTGCAATATATTTATTCATTTCAATACTTGTACTTAACGAAATATATTACTCTTAATAATAGACGTAATGTACAGTGCTTTCAAATTTAATCAGTAGACTGTTTAAAGTAGGTTTAATAATAGAAGCTATGCCGTATCAATTTTACAAAGGACTCAAAATCACTTGCAAATGTTTCAGATTGAAAATGTGATAGATATTGTTGAGCATTTGATAATGCACCAGAAAACAATTAAAAGATAAACATTCATTTGGTATTCAAATAGCATCTAATTTATTAAGTCAGAAACATACCACAATAATGTTTCTTGCAATATATTTATTCATTTCAATACTTGTACTTAACGAAATATATTACTCTTAATAATAGACGTAATGTACAGTGCTTTCAAATTTAATCAGTAGACTGTTTAAAGTAGGTTTAATAATAGAAGCTATGCCGTATCAATTTTACAAAGGACTCAAAATCACTTGCAAATGTTTCTGACTGAAAATGTGATAGATATTGTTGAGAATTTCATAATGCATCAGAAAACAATTAAAAGATAAACATTCATTTGTTATTCAAATAGCATCTAATTTATTAAATCACAACTATTGCATTGTATTAAAATAATACATAAATTACTTCTGAACTTAACGTGATTTTGAAACATACAATATCCAGAATATGATTTTATCTGAATTTTTGACATGATTTTTTTTGGTTAATTATTGTTTATTTTCATTATTTCACTGAAGGTTTTTTTAAGAAATTGGAATAACAGAAAAAAGATTTTAATCACTGCATTTGAAATATGCATTTTTTTAGTGATGTCAATCCAACCCTACAATCAGCTTAATCACAAAAACATCTTATATTTTATTTGCGCTATTCACGGTTACAGTCAATCACACCATACATACACAAAAACGTAATCGTTGCAAAAACTTGGAAAACCGATTCAGAATACCTCAAAATGTAAAGATATTCAGAAATTTATAATTGAGTATTAAATATGCAATTGAGTTTTATCATAATAAATAACACTTTTCTTACTATGTACAGCATGACTCCGAAATCTTTGTCAATAATCAACATGTGCGTTAGGAAGATGATGACAAGCAAGAATCATATAGAAATACAGGGTGTCAAATTTAACCCTTTGAGCTCTAATTGTAGTATTGTCCACCACTTAATTAATTTTAATTCCAAAATGTCACAATGACACCGTAATATACGACCATATTTATCTGAAAAAGATTTAATTCATTTTTTTTTGTGCAAATCGTAAATTGAATTTTTTCCTTGCAAAATAGTGATGCCAATTTGAGATTTGGAATTTTGAATAAATTTAATCACGAGAACTTAAAGAGACAATGACGCGCCACGTGCCCACAAAATTTGAGACAGCTACCGTCTGCTGTTGAAACTAATGGGTCCAGTCAAACTTTGTCAGTAATCATCAGTGGTTGGGGTCTACATATGGACGGTACGGATGCAGTTTACCTGCGTGTAAGGTATGCTAAAAGCTGGTCTGAAAAGCATATACTCGTGGTATAATACATACTCGCTCCTGTCTCGTTTTCGACTTCGGAATGTACGGTTTCTTCCAATCTACGTGTCAGCGTTTTTTAGTAAGACGAATACCAACTATTTATGTGTCGAACTGTACCATTTCTTCCATCCATGCGGTTCAAACCCTGCCTCGCCACTCTCCCGCCATCCTCTACTGAATGCATGTAAATGTTACAAAATAATAATTATTATTGATTTATAAATATTTAGGTATAGTTAATGCTCCCTAAAACTATGTAAATTTAGAAAATGGTAAAAAAGTAAATGCGCATATTGTTAAAATTCATTACTCCCTCATAACTTTTCTTTTGGATTATATGGAGAGAATCACTCATGTAGTTATTCATTCAGTTGTCTGTCCACGCTCTAACTCCCGTAAATATACATGGATTTTCACGTAGTTGATAAACTTTAATGAGGGTTATCTCGGCTTATTTGGTATAGTATAAGAAGTTTTACAGGAGCAGCCATAAGAATATATGCATTCCTTAACTGAATTAAATTTTAGCATGCATGTAGTTGTATTGATACAAATCTATGTGTCATATACACAGCTGCTCAAACAATTCGGATAGTTTTCTCAATGTAGATGGGATAATCTGAAATTGGATTTTCAAATGAGTTATGTATTTCTATATGGTTGAAACAGGCAATATAATTTGATTTTTTAAACGGTGCAGGTATGTTAAATTATTCTGAATGTGTTGGAAAGTGTTTTGTAATCTATGCTAGATGCATGATTTTTTCTTTCTTGTTTAATAAAAATGGTAGATATAGTCACCCGTTTAAATCAGCCTTTATAAAACATATCTAATTTTCTTAGTTTTTATTTCATACAAAAATTTTGAAAAAGATTTCATTAAGTAGGAAACTATATACATAAAATTAATCTTACGTAATAGTCGATAATGAAAATAAATGAAAAAATAATAAATGACAGAACGTAAATGAAATTTACCAAAGCTTTCGCCAGTCAATATCAGAGATCTGAAAAACTCGTTTAAGATAAATCATTAGTTTCAGTTTTCACTTGTTTTTAGTTTTTAAACATCTTTTTGAAATTTCAACGCGTGGAAACGCACCATTTATAGCTTTTGTAAAACGAATTTTGAAAAATCAAATCTCTTATCGGGAAAATGTTGACTATGTCATTTAATATGAAGAACAAAGATGCAGAACGTTTTAATAAATCTTTTAGAAAGAAAATAAATTATTGAAAAATATTCAGTTTTTTTTAATTTGAAAAATGATTTATGTTCGCATTATTTAATTATTTATTTGCATATTTTTTAGCACTCTCGAATAAAGTTGAAAAGTGCTTATACATTAGGTTTGTCTGTACGTCAGCCCACGCTCTAACTCTCGTTAATATAGTCGGATTTTCAGGCAAGTGATAAAACTTATCTTGGTTCTCCAAAGGATGTTTGGTATTGCATATGAAGTATGTATGATTAACGGTTCATTTATGGAGACACTCAAAAGCATTCGATTGCATTATGGTGTAGGGGAAAAATCGTTTGTAAAGTATTTTAATGACATTTCACCTTTTCATATGTATGGAAACTGATATAAATCACTAAATTTCACTACGAGGACGTTAAAACGGAGCATTTATAACAATTTTTATTAATGTACAGGGACACATAAAAGAAATCGGTTATAGTACTATCTTTGCGTAATAATTGTTGGAGAGTATGTTTTAAAATTCGATATGCTCATATAAACGTAATTGGTTTTTTGCATATTATTCTACGTCTCGTATACAGGGCAGCACAAAAGTATTTGCATACCACTCTCTTTATTAGAGGAAACTTCTTAAGGGGAATTTTCAACTGAATTACACGTGTCTCTTAAATGAAATAAATTTTGAAATGCATATTGTTATAGTTGCAAATCTTTATATCATATGCAGGGCAAAAAAATGTATAATTTTCCGGTTGTAGATCGCAACAGCTGAAATTCGGTTTTCTAATGCATTATACATTTCCATTTGGCGAAATGAGATGTAATGTTTTAATATTTTAAAATGGTGTTGTTTTGTTACATTATTCTGACAGTGTTGGAAATTGCTTCGAAATCGGTGCTTTACGCATGCTTTTTCTTTCTTGTTCTTTATTTAAATATTTCTTATTTATATAGACAACCGGACAGATTGTATCTTTTACAAATTTTAGCGTTGGTAAAAAAAGGGTTAGCTGGCGAAAAAAAATTGAACAAGTAAAGGTCATTACAAATGTCGGAAATTATACGTTAAACGTTGCAGATGAAGCGCGCTCGTAGAACTACCAGTTTTAGTAATATCCAGATCTTTGTGCAATAGCTGTTGCACTTTTATTAAAAATGCATAAATACAAACTTTTTTAAGGATAAATATCTGTTTAAAAAGCACACGATTCAAATAAAAAAAGGATTAACGTACGTAATGCTTATAACATTAAATAACTAAAGCAAGTAGCATACAGTTATTTTTCTTTTTATCAAATGATGTTATTTCTCTTAATAAAATGGTCAAAAAAGCAAAGTTGGTCAACCCTTTTAGATGTGGTAAACTTTTATTCGCTACTATTATTGACAAAAAATCAATCATTTTTCCAAGTTCTTTATATTATATTTTAGAATTATGTTGCAATTTACATTTGAAAACTGATTGTATAACCAAAATAATGTTACATAAAACTTTATTCTATGTTCGATTTAAAAAAAAAAATAAAAAAAGTTTTATAAAACGTCGCTCAAATTTCCCTAGTCTCACCTATATTACTACACAAAATGTGTGCCGTTTACAAACTTGAACATTCGTTACTGGTGTTCAATTATAATTATTAAAATTTACAATTTGAGTTTTTATCACTTGATATTAAAATTCACTCGTATCGAAAATAATTTTTACTCTGCAAACAGAACAATGAAACTCAAATAGTAATTTTACACTTTTTATCCACCTCAATCCAGATTATAATGTTCTAGATTTAAGGTTTTGAAATAAATGTATATTTCATTTGAAACATCTGTAAGAAGAAATTGAAATAATCATAAAATTTATTATTGTATTGCACGAAGAGGAAATATCGCATGCCAAGAAAACAACATTAAAAAAGAAATTTACTAGCATAAACATGTATGCTCTTTCGAAATACAAATAATAAAAATAAATATGTATTGAAAATAGTTTTTATTGTACAAATGGGATAATGGAAAAATGGAATAAACAGAAATATTAATCTTACACTTTTTATTCAACTTAACTCTGATTATAATATTCCAGATTTGAGGTTTTGAATGTAAAGTATATTTCATTTGAAAAATCTGTAAGAGGAAATTCAAATAATCATTATTTTTATTATATTATTACACGAAGAGACATTGTCGCATGCCCAGAGAAAAACATTAAAAAAAAATTTACTAGTATAAACATGTATGTTCTTTCGAAATATAAATAATAAAAATAGTTATGTATTGAAAATAGTTTTTATTGTACAAATAGAATAATGAAAATTAGAATAAACAGAAATGAAAATCTTACACTTTTTATTCAACTTTACCCATATTATAATATTCCATATTTAAGGTTTTGAAAATAAAATATATTTCATTTGAAAAATCTGTAAGAAGAAATTCAAATAATCATTAATTTTATTATTTTATTGCACGAAGAGGAAATATCGCATGCCAAAAAGAAAATTTTAAGAAAGAAATTTATTGATATAAACATGCATATTCTAACGAAAAACAAAAAATAAAAATAGTTATGTATTGAAAATAGTTTTTATTGTACAAATAGAATAATGAAAAATTAGAATAAACAGAAATGAAAATCTTACACTTTTTATTCAACTTAACCAAAATAACAATATTCCAGATTTGAGGTTTTGAAAATAAAGTATATTTGATTTCAAACATCTGTAAAAGGAAATTCAAATAATCATAAAATTTATTATTTTATTGCACGAAGAGGAAATTTCGCAAGACAAGAAAAAAAAAATACAAAAGTAAATTACTAATATAAACTTGTATGTTCTTTCTAAATACAAATAATAAAAGTAGTTATAATTGTAAAAAAAAATGTTTCTTGTGCAAATAGAATAATGAAAAATTGAATAAACAGAAATGTTAATCTTACACTTTTTCTTCAACTTAACCGAGATTATAATACTCCAGGATTAAGGTTTTGAAAATAAAGTACATTTCACCTGAAACATCTGTAAGAGGAAATTCAAATAATCATTAATTTTATTATTTTATTGCACGTTGACGAAATATCGCATGCCAAAAACAAAATGTTAAAAAAGAAATTTATTGATATAAACATGCATATTCTAACGAAGTACAAATAATAAAAATAGTTATAAATGTAAAAATATTTTTTCCCGTGCAAATAGAATAATGAAAAAAATACAATAAAAAGAAATGTTAGTCTTGCACTTTTATTCAGTTTAAAATAGATTATAATATACCAGATGTAAGGTTTTGAAAATAAAGTATATTTGATTCAAAACAACTACAAAAGGAAAATCAAATAATCAAAAAGTTTGTTATTTTATTTTAAGAAGAGTAAATATCACATGCCAAGAAAAAAAAAACATTAAAAAAGAAACTTACTAGTATAAACATGTATGTTCTTTCGAAATGCAAATAATAAAAATAATTATGTATTGAAAATAGTTTTTATTGTACAAACGGAATAATGAAAAAATGGAATGTACAGAAATGTTAAACTTACTTTTTTTATTTAACTTAACCCAGATTATAATGTACTAAACTTAAGGTTTTGAAAATAAAGTATATTTTATTTGAAACGTCTGTTAGAGAAAATTCAAACAATATAAAATTTATTCTTTTATTGCAGAAAGAGGATACATCTCATTCCAAAAGAAACAAAGCATTTAAAAAGAAATTTATTAGTATAAACATGCATGTTCTAACGGAATACAAATATAAAAATCCAAAAAAAATTTGTAAGAGTGATTAAATTTAATGTTTGTGGGATTAAAATTACCGTAGATCGTTTCATACAAACCATACAAAATTTTTAAATTCCGTTACGTCTGACAGATATAATATATAGCAATATAAAATTTACTACTAAGAAAAAGTTTCAAAGATCACTGAATACACGTTAAAATAGAAAATGTTCTTATGTAAAATTGAGCTGAATATTTATGGTTTGCATGGTAATTGTAATTTTAAATTTTAGCCATGTATGTTTCCATAGTAGTGAAGATCATTTGAAAGTACGAGGGCAATTCAGAAAGTAACCTTCATTTATGAATTTAAAAAAAAATCTAATGAAAGGAAACATATCTTATTACTTACGTATGAAAGACACGTTCTTCAGCTATTTCTCAACATAATTGCCGTATTAATTAAAATAATTATCATAACGGTAAATCAGCTTTGAAATTCCATCGTCACAGACCTCTGCCGCCGGCCTATTCAACTGCGATTATTTTAAAATTCGACTTGGACCACTCTTTGAATCCAAAGAATTTTAACATATTTTTCTGTATAATTTTCTGATAAATGTACTACCGAAAATGTTTTAAAATATAGTGGGTCAAGTAAAATATTACAAGAGCAATTCATATATCAGCAAATTATATAGAAAAATATGTTAAACTTCTTTGGATTGAAAGAGTGGTGCGAGTGGAATTTAAAAATAATCGGAGTTGAATAGGCCGGCGGCAGAGGTCTGTGACGATGGAATTTCAAAGCTGATTTACCATTGTGATAATTGTTTGAATTAATACGCCAATTATGTTGAGAAGTAGCTGAAGAACGTGCCTTTCATACGTAAGTAACAAAACATGTTTCCTTTCATTACTTTTTTTTAATACCTAAACGGAGGTTACTTTCCGAATTGCCCTCGTATAAATTTAAAAAGAAAACTGCTTTTAAAAATGTTGATCCTTTCCCTCTTCCGGTATCCTTAAAAGAAAAGACACCTAATTTTAATTTTACTGGCACTAAGGATATTTAATTAAAAGTTAACAGTTATAAAAACCTGTAAATAAGCAAGTTATTATTTTCTAACAAATTCGTCTATAAATTCTGGTGGAAATTAATTATTTCAAACAGACTTGGTCGTCACCGGAAAGGATTAACTCCTGGAAGGGTGTCAGAATAAAATATGCAACACTTAATTTTAATTGCGAAATGCCACATTGACACCAGAAATTTAGAATGAAAATTTTAACTATATCAAGTACATGAAGAAAAGCTTTTATCTATTTCGAAATACACTTGTTTTTAAATTCTGGTGTCATTCAGTAATTTCAGCATTTTAAGAACACGAGTCTTTTGCCACTCAAACGGTTAACCCCTTGAGGACAAGCGACACGTATACGTGCCGCAAAAAGGCTTAAAAGTCATCGTTTATCCACAGCAGTAAAATTTTAATGTAAAATTTGCCATATTCAATCGGAGAACTTTCTCGATTCAATAAGACCCAAATTTCTGTTTTTTAAAACCAGTGACAAAACATTAAAAATTTCGTAAAATGCTCCCGTCGCGAAGGGGTTCAAGCGCAAACAGTTATTCAACATACATATCAAGCATTAAAGTAAATAGTTTTTATCGAAGCATTTCTTAACAGAAAAATCAAAAAATACTGAACAAATACTTTATGTTTAAAAAAAATAAACTTTGAGATTTTATGTCCGTAAATGAAACATAATTTTAAATTTGATTCTTTTCAATATTTCTAGGTAGCCCTGCTCCGTGTGAGCTATGTTTAAGTTAGGTTTTTCAAACCCCGTTCAGGCATCGCAGAATCTAAAACCAAGATAATGTTACGTGTTTTTAAAAAAAATTACGGATAATTGAATGATGTTATCACGGGCGGAGGCGACTATCTCACTATAATCAGATTGCGGTCTACTTTTTATGTTTGAATGAGGCATTTTTCTTCTACCATGGCCCCTACTACTTCTGTTGCGTATTTGTTCGTTTTCATAAGAACAAAATTATGTGTGAATATTTTAAATAAAACCCTTTTTAACCCAGACAATTTTCAAAAACTTCTGGAAGACTATGATATTCTAAACAAAACATTTCGTTTATTTATAAGACTTTCGCTAATTTATAATTTTTTTATATTGTATTTAGCTTGTATAAATTTTTCATTTTTTATTCATTTTGCATTAATGCATATGCATCCGCACTGCCTTTAAATAATAAGGCAATATTTGTAAGCTAATGTATTATTTTATGTCAAAATATATCTCCTGCCTGTTATGCCAGGCCGAGCTTTTTTCCCTTCGTTGACTTACTGTTCTCATACCTCACGGTTGCCTGTCCACGAATGGGTGATTTCTGTAAATATCTGTCGCGTATTAGGACAGCGGCTGTTTTTAACATTGATAAATAAGATCAAATACACTTTTAAAAATCAGATTGAATAAAATGATTGGCTTAAAAATCCTACTGATTTTTTTTAATGACACTGTGTACAATATTCTCCCGCCCCCCTACCTCACACACACACATTTTTCTGATTGAATTTAAAATTTTCTGTCTGTTTGGGAATAACATTCAAAATCTCAGTATTGAAAAACACTGTGTTTTAACATTTTATTCGTATATGTTTTAATCGAGTTTTAAATATTTTCAGAAACATCATAGCTTATGCATTGCAGTTTTGAAAGTGTACCGAATTTAAACTTGTGCATTCTTTAAGAAATATTTTATTTGGAAATTTCACAGAATCATGCATCCTGAGCCATTTTAAACATCTTACACACATACAATCGACGTTACATACATATGAATATTTTGCCTTTCCAACGTATTTCAATTTTAAGTAAAATAAAAAATTATTATGCTACTTGTCGTATATAAATTTGAACGTTCTTTACTGGTATTAAATTATTCTTTTAAAAATTTACAATTTAAGATTTTGTCATTTTTCTCATAATCATTCGCTGTTAAAATTCAATTTTGAAGAAAATATTTTTTATTGTACAAATAGAATAAGTAAACCCAGTCTAAAATTACACGTCAAGAGTAGCAAATAAGGCACGTAACGTACGAAGTTTTAAAAATATTTAGATCTAGGTGTAGCAGTATGAAGTACTTCGGATACAGTATAGTAGCCGAAATCGTATGTACGCCCCTGTAAATATTATCTGCTTCTTTTTACAGAAAGTACTCTCTTAAAATGTCAACCAAAAAATAACTCAATTCGAGCCGAAATTCCCTCATCTCACGTTTTGTAAGGCAGCTTCTCATTAAGAGTTGAAACAACTCAAGTGAGTGAGTTGTTTTTAAATAATTTAAATCAAGATGAGTTATTTAAATAAGAAATCAAAATCAATATGAGTAAAGCATTAAAAAAACAACGCATTCACGATTCAATAAATTACAGTCTTTCCTGAGAAGCCAAATCCACTCTGTCGTTTTAAGAGTGTACCTTGTAATAAACCACAGCGAGGTACATCAATGTGTGAAATGTGAAATAGTTTAATATAGTTAAAACGCACCCCAAAAAATGTTTACCCATATACCATTATGCAGTGGAATACTTTTGTGTGGTCCTGAAAACAAATATTCTTTGCACCACACATTGTACATAATACATAGTTTAGTACATTTTCAAAGATTCATATCAATTTTATTATGTTCGAAAGAGAATAACATCATTAAAATGGTCTTGAAACTACTTTTTACCATTCACCATAACGTAACGGAATACTTTTGATTGTCCCTTTAATTAAACTCTGCATCCGACTTTCATAAAATTTGAATTGACTCGAAACAATTATACAACAATTATATAATTTAAATTTCAAACAATTCGGTTGGAAATTTTTTTGCTGTGTTACATGGGGACAGACGGACGGATGGACTGAATTACGACTATAGGTGCTACGTATTTAAATAATTACGAACACACATACAACTGGAATAAGCAGAAAATATTAGTCTCACACTCTTTATTTAACTCAACTCAGCTTATAATATATAAAATTTAAGGTTTTGAAAATAAAGTATATTTGATTTGAGACATTTGCAAAAGAAAATGCAAATAATCATAAAATTTATGCTTTCATTGCACGAAAAGGAAATATCCGTGCCAAAAAGAAAAAAACATTAAGAAAGAAATTTATTGGTATACACATACATGTTTTATCGAATTATAAATATAAAAACACATAAAATTTCTCGTACACTGACAAAATTTAATATTTGTGGGATATAAAATATCGCAGATCGTTTTATACAAATCCAATAAATGTTTTAAATTTTGTTACCGCTGTCAGATATAATGTACAGTAATGTAAAATTTAATAATGATAATATTTTTCAACGGTCTCTGAATGCATGTTAAAATAGCAAATACTTTTTTATATAAGGTTGAGCTGAATACTTATGATTTACAGGGTATTTGTAATTTTAAACTTCAGCCATGTAAATGTTTTACCATAATAGGAATTATTATCTGAAAGTATAAAATTTAAAAAGAAGTTTTTTCAGATTTTTGAAGAAGAAACGTTTATTAAACATGTATCTTATATTAAATGAAATAGATTTTATTATAATATTCATTAAGTGAAGAATCGAAAGAAACTATACAATTACATTATTTAATAAGAAAGAAAAAGTGATGTATCAAGCATGGATTATGATGCACTTCGGAACACATTAAGAATAATGTAACAAAACTGCATCATTTAAAAAATTTAAAAATTACGTCTCATTTCACGATAAAAAAATTATAACGCATTTCAAAACATTTTGTTTCGTGATTTAATACATTTTAATAATTAAAGAAGTATCTGTCTTTTTTTTACTATAAATAGAAAACGATCTATCTTACAAAGGTCAAACGCGTTCGTGCGTAAATCTAACTTCATTTTGACGGTGGCGAAATCTAACAATTAAATTTAACATTTACTGCATTTTTCTTTTTAAATATCGCACTTTTTAAATTTTGACACCGTCGAATAAGGAATAATACTTTCTAAAGAAATTTGTTTAAAAAATGTCCCGCAATTCGTTTGAAATATGTGTCGTAACCTACAAAATGTTTATTTTTTAAAGTAATTTTCGGACACACTATTAAAACTAATGGTGACACATTGCAACTTTTAGGGGTGAAAGTCTTGTCTCACTGGTGACACCCCTAAAGGAGCCAGAATGACACCTTTAATTAGGGTGAAAAGATGGCACCCTTAATCCAGAGTGTCCAATAATAAAAAATTAAAAAATATACAAACCGACTTTTGGCCGTCGAAGGATTCGAACTCACAACGTCTGATTAGAAGCTCAGCGTTCTAACCGCTCGACCATCGAGCTCACCTTCATTCACTCATAGCCATAGATTTTACTTGCCGTGACAGAAAACAAAAAGATACACGTCACAGCGCATGCGCATGGTTCCAGTCACCCGATGAGGGGCCACATTGCTGCCAATACGAAGTGTATGGCACCTTATTTAGCTCCAATCACCCAGTAAGAGACCTGTCGGCACTGCAACCACATATCCAAGCCCCTATGGCACCCAAGGGTTCCAAATGCCCCGGGTTCCAATGGACCCTAGGGCCTTTTCACCTCCGGGTCCCAAATGGCACCGGTTTGTCACCTTCACTTTTAACAGTGCATGATACTTTAAAAACTTATATACATCGAGTGCAGGTGATTACAAACATAAATATGATTGTACTTAAATGTATACAAATAGCTGAAAATTTGTTTGCATCTTATATGACTTAAAAGAATGAAAACATTCATCAATCAGTTAATAAAACAATAAAATATAAACCAAATAATCAAAAATCAATTTAAAACATTTTATCAAATTTTTTATTTTAATTATTAAGCTGGATTACACGATACTTTGTCAATATCTGAGCCATGCCTGCTATCATACTTCAGTGATGCCACATACAGTTCAGGAGAATATCAAAATGCACTCATATCAATGTAATTTTGTATCGATACATAAAAACGAGGTACTAAAGTTTTTATCATGTGAAGCCAAGACCCAACTTATTTTTTGTTCAAATTTATACAGGAAAAATTTAGGTTGTTTCTTAAAAACATTTTGTTCCCTAAAATGATTTTTTAAGCTAGACATTTGCATCACGAAAATATGAAAACGCTTATTTTTTGTAATATTACAGCAAATAATTCACAACTTAAGTTTCATCATGTCTAAAAGCTGCAAATATTTTCCAGTCATAAATGATCGCACTTAAGTAACGAATATTTATTTATACTAAGTATGCTATTATACAAAATTTATTCTCCAAAATTTAGTTTTCTTTAATATAGTAATTTCTTCAACATCATACATGTTACTGAAAACTTTTCTAGGGGCCACAAGAATTGTGTTGTTCATACTATTCATCATATGTTCATTATGTGTTTCCCCTTGTTTTGTGATTTTGTAGGCTGCCGCCAGCGAAGATAGTAGCCACTGAAGATATTAAATAATACAATAGTTTATTCAAAGAAATAATAAAATCAGATAGCAATGGAGTATAAATTGACTAGACTATTCATAATCAAGTTATAAGTTAAAAGGCTAAATGTATGAGAGAAAACCCCTACAATTTCTACGTGAAATTTATGAAACTCATCTTATACCTCAAAATAAAAATGCAATGAACCTATTGAAGTTCACTCCATTTTATTATAGAAAATCCCACTAAGAAATCTGTAAACGATACTACAAAATGTCAGCTCAAAACAAACCAACAGCAATATATTGTAATTCTGAGGATTCAAATATTATTTCATTTTAGTAATACCACAATTTTAACGGCTTAATGCGCTGTTAACTCTGAATTGTTGATTATACTCCAAATCACCTCACAAATTCTCGAAGATATTCAAAACTCACCTTTATTTTCTCAATTTTCTCAATGGACTAATTACGACAAAATTTGCTTGATCTAATTTTTATTTCGGTATTTTTACTAATGAGTTTATTACTGAAATCTAACTATCGTATTATTTCTCGACGTAACTATGAAAACTAAACTCCTAGAGATTTAGGCGCATTTTGTGAAAATTAAACAGACGATAGAATATTTAACTTGAAGATACATACGGGATAGAATCAAGTATACATGATCACATTCAAAGCTCAAAAATCCAGTGCACCGTATATTAATTACACAACAGAGCAGCTAACTACTTGTTGCAATTGAACCTGCGCTTACATTAAGAACTATTCGGATTGAATGAGCAGTTATATTAATTGTGGACAGAATATTTGACTTGAACAAACATAAGTGATAGTATGAAGAATACGGGATCACTCTTAAAACTGAAAAATCCAATGCATCGTATATTAATTTAATAACAGAGCAGCTAACAACTAGTTGTAGTTGAACCTGCTGTTACATTGAGAACTATTTGGACTGAACGAATAGTTTTATTAATTGTGGCCAGAATATTTCAAATGAACACACATACTTAATAAAATCAGAAACACGGGATTACACTCAAAACTCAAAAATCCAATGCATCGTATATTAACTAAATAACAGAGCAGCAACTTGTTGTAATTGAATCTATACTTACACTGAGAACTATTTGGATTGAATGAGCAGTTATAATAACTGTGGACAGAATATTTCACATGAGCACACATAAGTGATAGAATCAAGAATACAGGATACACACAGAGATAAAAAATCCAATGCACCGTATACTAACTACATAACTGAGCAAGTAACTACTTGTCGCAGTATAACTTGTACTTAAATTGAGGATCTATTTGGATTGAATGAGCACTTATATTAATTGTGGACCGAATATTTGACATGAACATGCATAATTACTATAATCAAGAATACATGAGCACAAGCAAAACTGAAAAATCCAATGGACTGTATACTAACAACATAAAAGAACAGCTATCTACTTGTTGTGGAAGAAACCGTACTTACATTGAGTAACTATATTGATTGACTTAGCAATTATATTTTTTTCAACGTAACAATTTGCTTCTTCATTTAAAACACTGAATAATTATTAAAAATGCAATACCATGAAATTTTTGTTCTGTTATTTTATTTATTTTTTAGTTTACAAAACATTTAACACTAGAACCGCCATTAGGGGTCAAAATGACCCCTGCCGGATAAATAATATTCGATTCGAACCAGAATTTTGTTCGTAAGATTGTGAGGGAGTGACCTTTAGTCATAAAGGCACTCTAGTGTTTCTGAGATCGTGACGTCAATAATTTAACATTTTGTATGCGTAAAAGTGACATCTATCCTCTCTTTTACTTTAACTTTCTAGATTGTGTGTGCTCTTTCGAATTCCGCAGTTAGCTCGCGGTTATTAGTATTATGTTAATGAGAAGTATCTCAGTTTGTCGCGTATAAAAGCTTGGGTGTGAGTTTGTGGTGTGTGTATTTCTGGCAGTAGCCAGCAGCGTCTGTGTGTGTTTCTGGCCTTAGCCAGCAGCCAGCGTCTGTGTGTTTCTGGTAGTAGCCAGCAGCCTCTGTGTGTATTCCGCCATTAGACAACGAAGTTGATGATTGTTTAGTAAGGTGCTGACGATTAGAAAATAGCTACGGCCTCCAGGATAGCGGAAAGGAGTTCAGATAGTGGATTAAAGATTTGGCATTGGTAAGAAACTTTAGTTTTGATTATTTGAGAAATAAAGAAATATCCACAGCCACGGGCTGTGAAATTAAGATTTGTTTAGTAGATCAGCCAGGAAATAGTGTCAAGTGCTAGACGGTGCCCCGACTGAGCTAGACCGACGCTTGTGAGTATGATTTTAGCTGTTCATAGTGTTCTCAGTGTGTGAAATTATAGACTGGCTCCACTTTCCTTTAGCCCTTATCATTTTAATAAACTGTGTTGTTTTAATCTAAATTAATGAGTATGTCTGCATATAACGTGACAAATGACACCCAGCATGAATATACCGTCACAAATGGCGCCCAACGAAATGTCGGACATTTTGAGATTGTGCCACGGGTGTATTTCACCGGTGAGGGTGATATTAGTGAATTTTTAGTGAAATTAGATGATTATATTTTGTTCAATAATATACCTGAAAAAAGTAGATACGTAGTGCTTAAATGCTCGTTAAAGGGCGAAGCACTTTTGTGGTTGGAAAATATCGGAAAGTTTTTGATTAATGAAGAAGCGAAAAGATTTGAACAAACTGTGATCGAGTTAAAGAAGGCATTTCCTCCCGTTAAAGATAAAAGTATTTTGAGAAAAGAGTTCTATTGTAATAAGCAGAATATTTATGAGTCGGCGTCAAAATTTTATCTTCGTAAGCTGGAACTAAAAAATAAATTAGATTTGGATATTACATTTGAGGAATTGTTGGATATTGTCTTTCCTCTTTTTAATCCAAATATACAGGACTTTATTGAAGTTAGAGCACCGAAGAATTTTGCAGAAATGCACCAGATATTATCGAAGTATGAGTCTCGGCATAGCTCGGATCAACGGGATTTGCGTAACCCTCGGCAGAGACCTGTCACGGATGGTAATTTGAGAAATGAGGGGGAACGTAATTTTGTGAGAGGGGGACAGCGATTTCCGGATAGTAATGTGCGTAATAGAAGTGATGGATTTGGTCGTAATATGTCGAATACGAGTAATGGTAATAAAAATGGTGGTGGTGCTAATAATTTCAGAAGTGGTGAGAGAAATATGCATGGAAATAGACAGAATAGTGGTTATGATCGTAGTGGGGGAGTACGGGACAGGAATGTTTCTTCGCAAGTAAGGAGATTAACTTCGGATGAGAATTTTGAAAATAGATCAATGCAAAAGAGATGTGTTCAGAGGTCGGAAAAGTCTTCGGTGAGTTTAAATAAAGTTACTATTAATCCGGTTGAGTTACCTGAAGTGTTAATTGTGTTAGATGGTATTGTCGTTAAAAGTGTCTTCGATACAGGGGCAGATAAGTCGTTCATTTCTTTTGATTGTTATCAGAAATATTTTTCGTATAAGAGGTTGAAAAGGTCAAGTCTTGTGGTTCAGTCAGCACAGGGAGTAGCTTGCGATAATAAAGGTTCAGTAGAATTGGAAGTTGAAATTCGTTCGGTTAAGACATGTTGGGAGTTTTGTGTGTTGGATGGATTAACAGTGCATTGTATAGTTGGTGTGGATTATATGAGGGATAGAGGAATTAGTTTGGATTTCTTTAAAAAGTCGTTAATCGTGAATAAGGATGAGAATGTGAGTAAGAAAGAGCCTGTTTCAGTGTCAGTTAATTTGGAGGAGTCGGGTTTAAGTGTGGTTAAGAAAATGGAGGTTAATAAGTCTTTAGTCGATTGTGGTAAAGTTTTTTCAGATAAACCGAGTTTAACTAATGAAATTTATATTGGTTTTGACGCACTAGTTGCTAGTAAACCATTTCGTTATGATTTTATATTCAATATTTTTAAGTCTTTGTGTGAAAAGTTGCAGACTGAGGACGGTAGGGAACTTACTCAGTCTAATATGGCTGAACGTGTAAATCGTACATTAATTCAAATGATTTCTTCTTATGTTGGTTCTCATCATGCAAATTGGGACCAGTTTCTTCAACATTTTGCGTACGCACTTCGTACGGCAGTTCACGAGTCAACGGGGAAAACGCCTGCTGAATTGTTTTTGGGTAGAAAAGTTATTACTCCATTCCAAAGGTTAGTTATGGTGTCAGATGCGGAAAGTCAGTACATGTGTCAGGATATTGAGAGGTTGGTTAAGGAAGCTCAGGTTCAAATGGGAAAAGCGCAAGAAAAGCAAGCTCAGTATTATAATATGCGTAGAAGGGAGTTAGAAGTGAAAGTTGGAGATTTTGTGTTAGTAGAAAAGCATTGGTTAAGTTCAAGTCGTCAAAAGAGAGTAGCTAAGTTTGGTCCGAAGTTTGTAGGTCCGTTCGAGGTTTTGGAAGTTCGAAATAATAATTTGGTTGTTGATGTCAATGGTGAAAGAATGACTGTTAATCTGGATCAGGTTAGAGTGTATAAGTTTAGAGAAAATGGTAGTGAAGGTTCTCATATGTCGAGTGGTGTTTCGCGAAATTCCCGATCCAATGAGTGTCCCGAGTCCAGCACTTCTTCATCGAATTCTTTTCATCAATATTCAAGAAGAAAATTTGGTCAAACAGCGCCAAAGACTGTTATTGAAAGTCGAAAGCCTAGCAATCCGAGAGCAAAGTATAATAAAAATAAGAGAACTGTGTCAAATACATCGGACTCTGTGTGTCATAAAAGACAAAAAATTATAAATTGTCCAGTTCCTCCATCTATTAGACAACAACCTCACAAGCATAAATTAACTAATAGTTCACCGTCTTCAGTGATTAATCCCCAGAAAAGATTTCGTTTGGACACTCGTAAAACTGTTAAGCGAACTTTAAATGCCGAATCTTTGCCTAACAATAAACTACATAGGTCCGGAAAGAAACGTGGCCTAGGATCTTCGGTAACTTCGGGTGCGTCTAGAAAGAGGAGGCAACTCTCAGATTACCGGCAACAACAGTGTGAACCTCGCCATGGAGTGAACCCAGCGAACCGGCCGGAGCAGAGTCGTCGAGTGGAACCTACGAGTATTCCACGGCATCCATTCAGAACCAGGCTGCAGGCACGACAGTCAACTGTGGCGTCACCGTACAGTTCTGATGACGAGAGATCCTTCGTACAAGCCTTTTGGGACAGGAGGAGAAAGCCATCTTGCAGTATGAAGCCTGCCAGCAGCGAATCGTCTCTATGATTGGGTGATAATGTTCTTTATTAAATTTCTATTAGAGTGCATATATGTGGTAGCAATGTGAAGGAATAGAAAGCAGAGAGACTGTTTTGTACTTTTGGCCATTTTTGGAATTTTTTGACGGACTCACGTTTAGTGCTTAATTGTGTTCAAAATTTGTTTGCAAAATTGTTAGTTTTATGTATGTTGGAAATTTTGGTCTTAACTGCTTTTTAAAAATTCTGGATCTATTGTTAAATTGTTATATTATTTGTTTAAAATGTTACTATATTGTTATTGTTCATGTGTTATAAAATGTATGTTAATGTATGTTTAAATTTTCAGAAAGTACAGATAGTAATTTGGGTTATTTTGTACACGCGCCGCGGTTCAGGCGCGCACGTGTTTTGCGGTCAAGAAGTCCTTGACACGCGTTTCTATCTCTGATACTAACATTTAATGAATTAACTTTCTTCTTATCGTTCGTGTTTTATGAGTTGCGTTTTGAACTTTAGTTGGGAATGGTTTCCGCAAGTTGCGAAGTTTTAAGCTGCATTTGAATTTGAAATTGTATTGTATTAAAATTGAATGTTAATGTGATTTTCTTGCAGGGAAGTATACCTTTTGTTATGTATTGATTCTGCTATTTTTCTTTTAGTTAATACAGATGAAGAGATTGATGACGTCATTTTGTAAATTTTTGATATTTTTTGATTGTTGCATAAGCACAGCGATATGCCGCTGTACGTATGTGCCCCAATTATTGTTCAAGTGGAGTTAAGTCTGAAGAAGTTTGGGAGTTAGTTCATTGGCTAATGGGGATGTAGGTATTACGTAGTAGCAGAGTTAGTTTAGTATGAAGTAAATGTAATTTTAGATGAAGTCGGAATTTGGATGAGGAAAGTTTTTGCGCATTGGGTTTTTTTGGACTTGGTGCGAATTCTAGTATATTAAAAGTTATGGAGAAATTTTTGGGTAAAGTTATAGTTGCATTGCAATTTTGAGGAAAATTTCGGAAGGTTAGTGTTTTGAGAAATTTTAGCACTCCCAGTGGAGTGGGTTGTTTTGAGAGAAGAAGTAATTAGTTTTGAAAGTTTTACGAGTTTTTGGAAGTTTTACGGAGGCTATTTATAAGATAGAAGAATGATTGGATTGAATATGTGAATTTTTGAGGCAAACTGAGTTTTTTTGGTTGTGATGGGTTAAAGTTAATATTTTAAAAGTTATGTTTCGGCGTTAAATTTCACCCATCACTGTGTCTTATTACGGCTCTAAATTTATAACAAGAAAAAGTTCTGGGCATGCATTTAGCCCAGCCCTTTTTCTCTGCGGAGTTCGAGGGGGGGTTGTGAGGGAGTGACCTTTAGTCATAAAGGCACTCTAGTGTTTCTGAGATCGTGACGTCAATAATTTAACATTTTGTAGGCGTAAAAGTGACATCTATCCTCTCTTTTACTTTAACTTTCTAGA
Source organism: Maratus speculifer (assembly GCA_964019185.1). Taxonomy (NCBI): domain Eukaryota; kingdom Metazoa; phylum Arthropoda; class Arachnida; order Araneae; family Salticidae; genus Maratus; species Maratus speculifer. The sequence goes on from OZ025302.1 coordinate 152,719,658, forward strand.
GTGTGTGTGCTCTTTCGAATTCCGCAGTTAGCTCGCGGTTATTAGTATTATGTTAATGAGAAGTATCTCAGTTTGTCGCGTATAAAAGCTTGGGTGTGAGTTTGTGGTGTGTGTATTTCTGGCAGTAGCCAGCAGCGTCTGTGTGTGTTTCTGGCCTTAGCCAGCAGCCAGCGTCTGTGTGTTTCTGGTAGTAGCCAGCAGCCTCTGTGTGTATTCCGCCATTAGACAACGAAGTTGATGATTGTTTAGTAAGGTGCTGACGATTAGAAAATAGCTACGGCCTCCAGGATAGCGGAAAGGAGTTCAGATAGTGGATTAAAGATTTGGCCTTGGTAAGAAACTTTAGTTTTGATTATTTGAGAAATAAAGAAATATCCACAGCCACGGGCTGTGAAATTAAGATTTGTTTAGTAGATCAGCCAGGAAATAGTGTCAAGTGCTAGACGGTGCCCCGACTGAGCTAGACCGACGCTTGTGAGTATGATTTTAGCTGTTCATAGTGTTCTCAGTGTGTGAAATTATAGACTGGCTCCACTTTCCTTTAGCCCTTATCATTTTAATAAACTGTGTTGTTTTAATCTAAATTAATGAGTATGTCTGCATATAACGTGACAAATGACACCCAGCATGAATATACCGTCACAAGATATGTTAAATGTAAGCAGCAGAAAAGTAGAATAATTAAATAAGATAAATAGTTTAAAATTGAAATTCTGGTGCGAAGCATTTTTCATAAAAATTGAGTAAAACACCTGGCGGTTCTAGTGTTAAGATTAATAAATAGTACATTTAAAACAGATCTGTTCTGAAAAAAAAAATCACGTCACGGAAAATAAAAATTAAATTTGTTAAAAAAAACTGAAAAATGCTTTTGAAATAATATGGTTAAAACTATTGTATATCCATATAATAAAATTCCTAGAATGAGAAAGCGCGTTTGAAATTAAATTTATTTTATTAATAAGTTAAAAATTTTAATACTTCCACAACAAATTACAAAATTTGTCAGCACAAATATAAGGTGAAACACCTTTTTGATAACAGTTTTAACACTTAATTAATTTGATTTATTTTAACTTAATTCTCTACAATGAAATACGATAACAATTTCAAACCAAAGGCAGTTCAAACCTTTTATTAATCTACGTTGTTGATGTTGGTCGTTAACATTTGTCAGCATCATTAAATTTGGTGCGGTTGTAGATAACTATTATAATCTCGATTGCTGTGCAATCAACTTCAAAGTGTTGCGATAAGTAGAATTTATTATTCCCGTTTAAATTTATCCTGACGTATGTACTCACTGTATCAAAAGGTTAAACCAGTGTTAAGCTAAAAAAGCAGTTAAGTTAATCCTCTTAAATATGTCCTCTTAAACTGTCTTTGATTTTAAAAGTTTTTAACTTTATATTATTTTGCTAGGATAGTATTAGTATATTTAAAAATGCTTTGAAATAAATTTTAAATGTGATGAAGCATATATAAAAGACAATATACACTATATTGCCATTGATTATGGGACACTTGCGATTTTAGACATTTTACTAAATAGCTTGAAAAATACATGAGGAATCATCTCGAAACTCTTAGTGTATAAATATAATAGTATACGTCATACATCTCCGTGAAGATGTTTTACCTAAACTCCATAGGGGACCGTCAACAAATTAAAAAAGAATGAATATCTTTTGAATAACCCTGTCAAAACTAATGTAGCAAAAGCGCTCAAATTCTAGATTATGATTGAATGCCTTATTGTAATACACTGTGTTCATTTTTATGTAAATAGCATGCATTCTTGCAAAGTAATTAAGGTTTTTATAAAAATGGTCCCAAATTTTTCCAAGTTTTTTCCTTATAATTTTCAGAGTTCTTAATATAAAATAATATTTTTTTTAGAAAATATGACAAAAAACATTGCACATAGTACCCTGTAATCAGAATTAAAAAATAATGAAAATTGTATACAAAATGAGTTGGTTTACTAAATAATTTTTTACTGCGCATGCGTCAACGATATCAAAATTTCATTTGCATATTATGTTAGCTAAATGTATAGAGCAACTTTTGTGAATGTCACAAAATCATAACTTGAAAATTCTGAAAATAATCGTCAATTGAATAAGTTGAAAATCCGTTATTCTCAAAATGAAGTAAAAACAAGAGGGGTTGTATCCATATATTCATTGATTAGTGTCAATATAGAATACACAATACGGGTACGACTAGTTTTGGATAAAATCCCTCATTTTTTTGCTTCATTTTGGAAACAACGTATTTTGTCTTTTTTCTATAGACGATTACTTTCAGAATTTTTAAGCTATAATTTTGAGACTTTTCCAAAAGCTGCTCTATACATTTAACTAACATAATATGCAAATGAAATGTTGTTATCTTTGACGCATGCTCAGTAAAAAATTATTTAGTAAACCTACTCATTTTTCATATAATTTTTATTATTTTTTAATTCTGATTATAGGGTACTGTGTGCAATGTTGTTTGTCATATTTTCTGAAAAAAATATTATTTTATATTAAGAACTCTTAAAATTATAAGGGAAAAATTTAGAAAAATTTGGGGCCATTTTTATAAAAACCTTAATTACTCTGCGAGTATGCATGCTATTTGCATAAAAATGAACACAGTGTATTACAATAAGGCATTCAATCATAATCTAGAGTTTGAGCGCTTTTGCGACATTAGTTTTGACAGGGTTATTCAAAAGATATTCATTCTTTTTTAATTTGTTGACGGTCCCCTATGGAGTTTCGGTAAAAACTCTTCACGGAGATGTATGACGTATACTATTATATTTATACACTAAGAGTTTCGAGATGATTCCTCATGTATTTTTCTAGATATTTAGTAAAATGTCGAAAATCGCAAGTATCCCATAATCAATGGCAATATAGTGTATTTAGATAGATATTCTAGATTATACTTTTGTAAATTTAAAATACATACATATGTATAGATATTGGGTTGGTAAAAAATGTATCTTCTTAATATAAATGTGATTATAAAACAAGTCTGATAGTGGACGTTAAGCGTAGAAAGTGAGGTGCGCTCATACTATAACGAAGTTTTAAAATATTCAAATCTTGGTGTAATACTATAACCGGATATGGTATAATATCCGAAATCTTTTGTGAGTCCCTGTAAATATCATCTGCTTTTTATTAAAGAGGAAGTAGCTTTTAGAAAACCTCAGCAACGTATGACAATTTCACAAAATGTACATAGTCTAAAATAATTAAAACGCGGCCTAAGCAGTGTTTCCTCCTATACCATTATGTAATGGAATACATTTGTGCTGTCATAGGAATTCATAACAATCATTCCTTGCACCATAGATTGTACAGAATGTATATCTTAACATATACTCCATAGATGCATATCCATTTTAATATGTTCAAAAAAGTGTAACAGCATTAAAATGCACTTGAAACTATTTTGGTAAATTGGTCGTAATGTAACGGAATATTTCTCATTGCCCCTGTAATTAAACTATACATCCGATTTTCATACAATTTGAAATGACTCGACAAAATGATGTATAATTATATATTTAAATTTTAATATGATTCAGTTGGGTAGTTTTTGCTTTGTTATATGTGGACGGACGGACTGAAACACGGCTATAAGTTCTACGAATTTACAAAATTACAGACGCACCTAAAAAGCGTACATCAAGTGTGTTTTGCATTAAATATTTTTGTCGCAAAATAATAAATTTAATTTTTACATTGTTTTATGTCTTTCTTTCCTTTCTTTCTTTTTCAAAAAGATTAATTCCAAAGTTTTCCCTTAATCACATAAAGTGTTGCTAAAATATTACGTTAAATATCCAGAAAAAATCAGCGTGAATGATGAGAAGGCAGCTTTTAATTGGATTGTGAACTGTACAGATGTATTTTATTTAGTATATTAAAAAATGATTATACAGTCAATGATTGTTAAACGAACTATTCGGTTTACGAAATGACAGGTTACCGAATATAATTGCGAGAGATTTTTATGTTCGGATAACGAGCACATGTTCGATTATCAAACTCCTCATAAAAATAAAAGAAAGAAAGAAAGAAAAAGTGAAGTAGAAGCAATGCTGTAACCCTTAACGGAAAATGTACCGTCTGTGAAATAATTCCGTCTACATCAGTAGCGTAGCCAGGGACGTGGTCCAAATGCTCTGGGTACAACTAATTTTGCAAATTTCTCTTATCCTCATCTTATCGGAGATTTTTAATCAATAAATTATCTCGAAGAAAACTTAAAATATTACTGGTATCTGGGTCATTTGACCCAAATGCCCAATGACGCAAAAATCTCACAGACGTTACGTTCCTAGTAAAGGTCAATAACATCTACTGTCGACTTTTTATGGAACATTTCATTCTTATTGTCAAACATTTTAACAGCTGCATATATGTGGCCTAAATATTTCAAGGGCTACCGGGTTTCGAACCTTACATTTTAGTGATCTTATTTAGAATGAAGGAATTGGAAACACTAATTTATGAATATTTTGTGTCTTCTTTTTTGAGAAATAATTTAAATTACAAATAAACTATTTTAATTTACAATTATTTGAAAAAATACTAACAAGCTCTAAGATAAAATTATCAACCCCTGCAGTAAATGCAGTTTTAGCGTACTTTTTAGAAGTTGAAAGACACAAAATCGCTATGATTTAACACAGTAACAACGAATGTAATCTTAAAAGTTTTTATAAAGTTCATGTCATTTATTATTTTTTAAACGGGTCATGATACGGAAAAGAACATCAAAATACGATAATTTAAAATAATTTAAATTACAAATTAACCATTTTAATTTACAATTATTTGAAAAAATACTAACAAGCTCTAAAATAAAATTATCAACCCCTGCAGTAAACGCAGTTTTAGCGTACTTTTTAGAAGTTCAAAGACACAAAATCGCTATGATTTAATACAGTAACAACGAATGTAATCTTAAAAGTTTTTATAAAGTTCATGTCATTTATTATTTTTTAAATAGGCCATGATACGGAAAAGAACATCAAAATACGATCTGTCCACATTCAGTAAGTGTGTATATTAATCCTATAATAAATGTAACATTTACGATATTTTATTATTTAACATTTGAAAACGAACTGAATGAATTCCCATACAAATCGATACAAAAACTACGATCGATTACACTGCAAATTTGAAAAAAAAAACAATTTTACAACACTAACTGAATAAAATTATTAACACTCATAACTGTAATCGTTTTTGATTGTCTGGTGAATATGTTTCAAATGTGTTGTGCCAGGAAAAAGATTGCGCAAAAAGTGTTGTTAAAAATCACATATTTTTTTTCAGAAATACTGTTATTGATATTTATTGGTAAATTTAATCAACTCACTTAGTAATCTTCTGCAATTATTTTAGATAAAGCAAACCGTCTGTTATTTATTTCTTACAATTGTGTAATTTAAAAGTTGCGATGTAGAAAGTAATCTGAAAAAGTTTTATAAGTGTTGTTTTATAATGTTCTAAACTGTGTGGTGTTTACAATGTGTTGAAAATTTGGCGACAAAGTATTGTGCCACAAAACATTTTGTAAGAATTTTTTTTATCAACACTATTTAAAACACTATTTCAACACAATTAATAAAACTATTTTTACAATATATTTCTAGATAGCAACACTTTTACTATATATTAAGAACACATTTCTGGACACAAACACCTTTTTCAACCTATTAAATACAAAATTAGAAGACAAAAAACTTTTCGTATATGATATTTTCAAATTCACAACACATGAATGTCCAGCTATGTTTGTAGCTTGTCTTGTAGAAGATTTCGTATCAAGAAGGAATAATTCTACATGATCTTAGTTGCTACCTTCAAATATAATAGCAGCACATGCATACTGACTTGCATCGTAAAATGTGTGATGAGTAGAATATTTTAATTTTTCTGGTATAAACTATATATATCCAGGAATCTAAAAACCTTGTAAAATATTTAGCTCATGACACTATTCAATAAATTCATCTTTTATATCGCCAGTAATTTTTTCATCCTAGAAGTTTCCTTCTTTCTATGTCTCCTGTAAAATTTTTTTGATACATATCTGAACTGGAGCTGTAAAGCCAAGTGTATCAAAAGTGTCGGACGTTCCCTCTCAGCCCGCACAACTTTGATGAAAGTCCATAGCAGTTATAGCTGCGACCACCGATATTATTAGGTGATATCGATCACCCACTGTGAAGATTGTGTAAATGAACACCGACGCTGTCAATTAACTGAATTCAGTTTATTTATATTATATGTACACAAGAAATACACTATTTACAATTATATACAATTACAACTCGGATATAGATAAATCGGTTCAACATTAAATTAAATACAGTAAACGGTTGACTGTGTACTGTTCAAATTACACCTTCTCCCTCACACTCAATGCACGTTAGATTAACTTTATCGGAGATCAATTTCGAATCTCCCAACACATGGATACTCGGCCTACGCTATCCGGCCCAGAGCACTACACACAAGAACGTCTGTGTCCCTTGCTCTCCAGATACGAACTGCCTAAATCTCAGACGAGACTTGCCCTTCTCGAATCACTGCTTTTCCCCAATGTCAACCTCCCAGTGGAGCTTCTCCATTGGACACATTCCACATTGCTTTCTTGATTCGTGGTATGTTCCTTGTTTGCTCATCATTATTATTCATCGCTGACGGATGAACACGCCTCTCGGTAATATTCTCTTTCTCACTTCACCACCTGCACAAGATCAATTCTCATTTTAACAAAGAAAGAATGTCACTTTAAAAATTCCAGTACACAGCCGGTACAATGCATAAAATATTAAGATAGAGAAATAACAGAAATTCCAATCTGTAACAGATGTTTTTCTCAGATCCTGACAAAAAGCTTTATGTGTAAGTAATAGCATGACTACGTTTTGTTAATGTTTCTATGTTTATACATTTCGCCCAGATTATGTCAATTTTTAAAACATCTAGAAATCTATTCCTTTGTAATTCCAGTACGCCAGTATCTTCGTTATTTTCGCTATTGTTACTTTCTTCTGATGTTACCATCCTCTCAAATCAAATCTAATTTTAGTGATCAGCAGTTTAAGTCAATCAGTAATAAACTTTTAAAAATTTTCTGTGTGTGGACATGAACTACGCAATTATCCACATAAAAGCATTTTAGCAATTGCAATTTGAGATCGAGGTCGTATTTTTGAAGATTTTTTTATGATATTTTATTACCGAAGTGAGAGAAAAAGGAAAACTATTGACCCCAAATACAACTCTAGTATGTCGAAATATTCTGGATAACTCCAAAAAAACGAAAATAATCCCGATCTTCATTACGAAATGCTATTTGTAAAAAAAGCTTTCTTCATATCAGATACAACACTTAATTTCTTTTTTCTTGATTGTAAGAGAAGGTCAGGTATTCATTCAATAAGATTTGGACTATAACGCCAACATCGATTCAAAGATGGCTGATTCCGTATTCTTGTCAATCCGTTAAACATTGGACACATTCGGACACAACAATTGTACTGTATTCTTTCATCACTGATCAATGAGGTAAATAATTTTCATAAAGTTTCATTTCAGACCATGGCTAAGAAACTTTATAACGAAAATGTTCATTTAATTTTATTGTCAGAAAAAAATGGCTTTTAACAAGACGACCAATTTCCGTTTTATATTGTTTTTCGATTGGATTATATATTCCAAGTAAATTTAATTTCCATAAATCGGCATCTTTGCTTCCTTTACAAATTGAGACGTAACTGATAAAGCTAAATTTATTTAGAAACATTTTTGCGGCCCTTTTTTCATTAAGGTCTAACCTAAATAGTTTTCCAATCCTACTAATCCCGACAAGAGTATTTTTCTACAATCTGTCAGTATTTTCCCTAATGCATTCTTTGCAATCAATACTTGAATAGATTTAGGACTTTCAAAACATTCGTCAAAGTGATACCTTTTTTCGACATTTCTTCGAATCAGGATCCTTTTTCTAGTGGTATAAAATTTTCACGTACTGCATTTTAATCCCAAACTTCAAAATTATATTTTAAGTTTTAATTCAAATCACTTAATATTATCTTGTACGAATGATGATTATAAATTCTTTGTTATGACTCCCCCCTCCCAAAAAAAAGAAAGCGCAACCTTTACTTTTTAAAGAAATAATTTCTCCATATTATCGGCTTATCGCTTTAAAATATACTATTTCTATAAGCCTGAATCTAAAATCAGTCAAACATCTTTCTTTTTATTACCGAAAAGTATTTTTCCTTTCAGCGTCTGACGAAATTATTTAGGAAATATTAAAATTGACCATATTGACTTCTTTTACAGACGATTTTTCATCCTCTTTCTGTTCTTTTAACTTGTTTTTATAGAGCGTTTGGCATGTAACAGATGCATGTCTTTTGTCGCAAAAAATATATTTCAAAATAGCTTTACATCGCTTCGTTGTGTGACACTGTTTTGTTGTTTGACTTGTTGCCAAACATATAAAACAATATGTTTTGTTCTTCAATACATTCTGCTTTTCATTGAAACTCATCTTTTGAGCCGAAAAACATTCTGCATTCAAATATCATCCGTTACAAAAAACGCAATTTTTCCTTAAATATGGCTTTGAAGAAGTTGTTAACAGAGTAGAATCAGTTTATAAATATTTAGTAACATGGCTGTAACCTTTATGTTTTCTAAAACTCACATCACCTTTTAACATCAAACCAAAACCTTCTACTGTCTAATTAAATCTTTCATCTGCATTACCTTCAGATTTCAGAAACATTATAAAATTAGCAAAGCATTTTTTTGCTTCATAATTAACAGAAGTAGTATAGATTCAATTCACAACTTTCAAAGATTCAGCAATAAAACAAGGTTCTTGGACAGGACATCGGATATACTAATATTAAAGCACATTTATTGGTTGTAACTCCTAACATCTCAAGTGATCATCAATGCGACTCAAGTTTATCATAAAACAGTGGTATCAAAATTTTCCTTTTGATTTCACAGATATAATTCGTTAAAAAAATTTCCTAACATGTACTTCAACCAAAAGTTATTCCTTATCCAAATGAATCTTAGGACTCTCTATAGCTTTGGCATAGTTAGCGCCAGGAAAACTATCAATAAGTTCCCGTGCTCTAGATCCATTGACAATTTCTTAATTTAACTACTGGAATTTATTTTTTGGCGCGATATCCTGATCATTTTAAATCTTTTCAAATTGATTTCAGTATGGAAATAGTTTTTTAAATCGCCATCAAATGGACCAATGTTAAAATTGGGTACCGTAAATTTCCATTTGGAACTATTATTATTATAATCACTTGAAATGTATTAATTTTGCATTGATCCCTATGACAAGATTTTGGTAATTCAGATTGATAATTTAATTATAGCTTCCTTAGCTCTACGTTTTGATAAACCTTTCCTTCAATTCTAGTTTTTTAAACTTTTGATCCGAAATTTCCTTTTCTAACTTCTTTTTCTCAGGGTTAGGTATAATTTCTTATACAAAATCAGGACCTTGTTTATATTCTTCACTACTCAAAATAATATCCTTTAGAGTTACGATCGTATAATCTTGTGGAAATGTTTCCCCAAGCTTCTTCTGCTACGAACTTTAAATCGACCTTTTTAAAAATTTTCACGACTTGAAACTTTCTGCTTCAATAAACGTTATAAATCATCCTGTCACGAGCGTCATAAATATTAAAGGTTCCAAAAGATGTTACTTTAAAACCTCAGTTATCGGAATATATCGTGGACGTCAATTATATTTTTATAATGAACAAATACAAAACAGTTAATTTTTATATTCAAGTAAATTTATTCAACACTAAAGCTTTTTACCCTTTACCATAAAATGTATTAAAACACTAAAAATATTTTTGTAACGTTACATCAATACAAAACATGTCAAGACGATTAAAGATTTTGGGATAAAAGTAAAATGAATAAACTTTGACTTAAGATGTGCGCGACAGGCAAATGTTGGTGGATTTACGTAATGTTTTATTTGGTTCAGCACTTATTATTTTAATAACATTTTTCTATATTTTTATTATTAAATTATAACATAAAATGCAATAAATTGAAAACTTATAAAAAAAATTATCACTTAAGATAACGTAAACAGCATTTACCGAAAAATTGTTCTGAGCAAAATTCATTAAAAATAAAAATTAACTTTTTTTTTCAAAGAATTTTATAGTATTTTTCAAATAAAATATTTATAACTATTTTTGTGTATTAAAATATGACAAAATATGCTGGAAGAATTAACGCGTTCCAGATGTCACTGCTTCTATTAAAGTTGAAAAAAAATTCGTATTTTTACAGCAAATTATCAAAATACACTGTGAAATTTATAAAATATAAAATTTTAAACATCTTTCGGAAAGCAATTGAGCGCTTAATTTACTTTAACTTAAATTTCTGATATACGATAACGCTTTCAAACTGAAAGCAATCCAAACTTTTATTAATCTACACTGTTGATGGTGGTCATTAACATATGTCAGCATCATTAAATTTGGCGTGATTATTGATATCTATTATAATCACGACTGCTGTGCAATCAACTTCAAAATGCTGAGATAAGTAGAATTTATTATTCCCATTTAAATTTATTATGACGTACATACTAACCACACCAAAAGATTAAATCAGTGCTATTTAGAAAACTTTTAAGATTCATGCCTTAAATATGTATCATAAATATTTCAGATTGCTTTTGAATTTAAATGTTTTAAAATTTTGGCCTTTATTTTTAGACAGTATTGGTATTTTTCAACGTTAAGGTAAAATTAACTCTCATAGAGTATATAATTTTACAAATATTCATATACAGTATTTTATGTTATAATAATAAAAGTCTTTAAAAGAAAACGATATTGATAATAGATATTAGTTCATAATAAAAACTGTCAAAAAATGTTTGCATTAATTACTCAGTCGTGAGAAATACATAATTTTGTGTATATATATGTTTCTCAAAGTTTTCGAAAAGTTTAGAAATCAATCATTTTTCCTCAATCACGTGAATCTTTCCGATTAATTTAAGCAAAATACCAGAAACATCGAAAAGAAGTAAAAGAAAATATAAACCATCAAGTAGAAGATTTAACAAAGAAATATCTGAACATATTAAAAACATAAAATAAATTTCACATTGGTCATATAACTCCAATAAAACGAAATATAGTAAGTATTTTTCTTCTCGAAATTCTGTTTATAACTTCTTTAGTACCTGAGCTGTGGCAGATTTTCATACAGTAACCAGATCTTTTTTATAGCTTCCATAGTCCAGGAGACAGTGATATCAGAACAGTCATCACGGAAGTAGAAAAAAAAATAACTCCATAGTAAAAAAATATGAAAATAAAATGAATTTGTTATAGCTAAGTTTGAAAAGCTGAAAATATGTTTAATTATATTAATTGTTATTAAAAAGCTTTAATTTTTTAATGTCATTTCACATATTGATCACCTTTAAAGCATTAAAAAAATTATGCTCTTTCAGAAGAAATTGGTACGACAAACTTCATTCTGCCAGAAAAGTTTGTTATATATATTTTAAATAGACGGACGGTGTTAAAATCACATATTTATTTTGCTTTGAATTGTTTTCCGACAGGTACTCCATTTCGCGTCTAAATACCATTTAGGTGCCGATTTTCCGCGAATAAAGTTATTCAATACAGCTTTTGAATAATAATTAATTGAATTTATTTTCCGCTTTTAAAATCGAATCACATCTAGCTGATTTTGTTAGTATCACTTTTACTATCGATTTACATAATTTTATATTTAATTTTCAGATGATAGGACATTTGATGTTAGAGGCTTTCGGACGTGTGATGTCTTGTGTTTCTCTTTTTGTATTGATACAGTAAAACCTTGATAATTGGAATTAATTAGGACGAAACCCAATCCGGATTATCGTAAATCCGTATTATCTGGAAAATGAGAACAAATGAAATAAAATAATACATACATACAGAAAATGATCTTGATGTTAAACATATTCGATTTTTACAGACAGTAAAATGGTTAAAATTACTTTATAATTATAAAATTTGTAATCTTCTACTGTGCCAGTTTTGCGGGCAGTATAATCACACAACCGCTTGAGCATACACTGGTGTCCAAAAGTTAAGCATAATTGGTAATTAAGTAAGTAATGAAAGAAATATAAATGGAAACGTAGTGAAACTCCAGGTGTGTAAACAAAATAGTACGCGTCATGTATTTTCGCGAAGAGTTTCCCCCGAAATCGAACAGGGGACCGTCAACAAATTCAAAAAGAAGGATAACCCTGTCAAAACTAATGTAGCAAAAGCGTTCAAACTGCACATTATGATTAAGTGGCTTATTATAATGTACTGTGTTTATTTTTATAAGGATAGCATGTATACCCGTAGAGAAATTAAGGTTTTTATAAAAACAGTTCTAAATTTTTTAAGTTTTTTTTGCTCATAATTTGCAGAGTTCTTAATATAAAATAATGTTCTTTTCTGAAAATATGACAAACATCATTGTACACAATACCCTGTCATCTGAATTAAAAAATACTAAAAATAGTATGACAAATGAGCAGGTTTACTAAATAATTTTTTTTACTGCGCATGCGTGGAAGCTATTAAAATTTCATTTGCATATTATGTTAGTTAAATGTATAGAGCAACGTTTGTGAAAGTCTGAAAAACAGTTTAAAAATTCTGAAAATTATCGTTGATAGAATGAGATCAAAATACTTTATTCCCTAGATGAAGCAAAAAGATGAGGGCTGTATCCATATTCCATTGTTTAGTGCCTACACAATATTGCACGTACAAATATATTTGAATAAAACCCCTGATTTTTTTGCTTCCTTTTAGGAATAACGGATTTTGAGTTGATTCTATAGACGATCATTTTCAGAATTTTCAACTTATGATTTTCAAACTTTTACAGAAGTTGTTCTACACATTTAGCTAACACAATATGCAAATGAAATTTTGATATCGTTGACGCATGCGCAATGAAAAATTATTTACTAAACCTACTCATTTTTCATACAATTTTTATTATTTTTAAATTTTGATGACATAGTTTTGTGTACAATGATGTTTGCCATATTTTTAGAAAAGAACGTTATTTTATATTGTTGAGATTTTAGAATGCATAAACCAAGAGAATTGAATTTTTAATCAAAGAAGACTTTACCTGTGGCATATTCTTCTTGACGGCGTCTTGTATAAAAGGTATCGGTTTCTTAACTTCAATAACTGTCTTCGATTTTATGGTTTCTTATGTCTTGAAAATAGCTATTTATGAATTTTGCCCACTGGCAATATTATATCCTTTACGTATGGTTCTTCACACATAAAAAAATGATTTAATGGGATTTTTTAAACGATTTAATAGACTTCAGCAAAACGTAAACATTCTTTTTTCAGAACATTCTAAAACAGTCCCGCAGTCAACTGCAGAATAAAGAATACAATCTAAAAAGATGGATTAGAGATGAATAAATACAAATTATATCTATGAAAAAACATATTATGAATTTTAAAGTACAAATGGACAAGAAATAATGAGAAATAATTGATTAAAAGTCATTACAGCTTCGTTCTGTCAACATCAAAGTTTTTGGTGCTGCCATCTGTCATCACGTTTCAGAAATAATTAGTGTCTTTTTACTAAATATTTCTTTTTAGTTCTTTTTAGGATTCAACATCCTCCGCCCCCGGCAGTAGAGGGGATACCTTTGTAATAGGACGTTTGATGTTACCGTCCGCTGTTTTAATCAAGACTACTCGAACTCGATTGTCCTGTCCTGGGAAAGTTTGTAGAATGCGGCCCATTTTCCATCTCATGGGCAGGGATCGTTCATGAATTATTACCAAGTCTCCTTCTCGTAGATTAACACTTGAAGTAGTCCATTTAGGATGCTGTTGGAGATGTTGGAGATATTCTCTTGACCATCTATACCAAAATTGGTTCTTGGCCCTTTCAATAAGGCGCCAACGAGCATTTAATGATACAGCTCGCGAATTAGAAACTTCTGGAATATCAAGGAGCGGTGCTCCGATTAGAAAATGACCTGGAGTTAATGCGCGCGGATCTGATGGATCTGATGACATCGGCGTTAGAGGTCTGGAATTTATGCAACTTTCTAATTGACACAGTAACGTGGATAATTCTTCAAAGTTTAAAATACTGGATTTACATGCCTTTAACAGATGATTTTTTGTAAGCTTTACAGCTGCCTACCATAGCCCGCCAAAGTGCGGCGCATATGGAGGAATGAAATGCCAATTGATTTTTTGGCTCGAAAGAAAATCTTGAATTTCTCTGTCCCTCAAATATTGGAATAACTGCTTTAGTTGATTTGCTAGACCTACGAAATTTTTCCCATTATCTGAATAAATATCAGACGGCAGGCCTCTACGTGCAATAAATCTCTTTAAGGCTGCTAGCAAGGCTTGCACAGACAAGTCTGATACCACTTCCAGATGCATTGCCTTAGTGCACATGCAGGCGAATACACATACGTAAGTTTTTATTTTTATCTTACTTCTAGGCAAATTTGGCTTGGTTATGCAGGGGCCGGCAAAATCTATACCAACCTTGAAAAATGGACGAACTGGGCTGATTCTGTCAACGGGAAGATCTCCCATCATTTGTTGACAAGCTTGTGTTTTTAGGCGTTTGCAAAGTACACATTTGTTGAGTTCTTGTCGCACAGTAGAACGACCATTAACAACCCAAAACTGTTGACGTATAATAGAAAGTACTAGCTGCGTACCTGCGTGCATATGTTTCTCATGTACATGCTTTATTAATAGTTTAGTGACAAAGTTATTTTTTGGGAGTAGCATCGGATATTTTTTGTCGAAGGTTAAAGACTGATGTTGGGACAAATGACCACCTACTCGAATGATATCACTTGAATCTAAAAATACATTGAGTGATAACAGTTTACTGTTGCTTGGTAAGGGTTTTCTTTCTTTTAACAACTTAAGCTCTGTGTTGAATTCAGAATTTTGAATAAATTTTACAATGCATTGAATTGAATTAGAGATTTCTTCTGAACTTAGATTTCCAAATTTTTTCGATGTACTATGTCTAGCATTATGAATAAATCTAAGACAATAGGCTGTGACTCTTGACAGCTTAGTGAATTTCGAAAACTTAAGAAGAAAGTCAGGAGGTGCACTTACTTGTGTTACATTACTGACAGAGTCAATTACTTGATTTAACTCATCTATTGGAGCAGTGAATTTAGGTATTGGGATTTGCTCATTTGACAGCAGCCATGGAGGCCCATGCCACCACAGAGAATGATTAGGAAGCTTTCGTGGAGGAATCCCCCTAGAAGCGACATCTGCAGAATTTAAAGCACCTGGAATATGATTCCATTCATGGGAAGGCATTAATGCCTGTATTTGGCATACTCTGTTAAGTACGAATTGATTTCCCTTTAAAGGTGGTGCTTTTAGCCAACTGAGAACAATTTGGGAATCCGACCACAAATAAATATTGCCAAATTTTACCTTTAATGTGTCGATAATTACAGAACATAACTTAGCTAGCAAAAGAGCTGAACAAAGCTCGATTCTAGGCAATGTTTGGGGTTTAATTGGATTTACCTTAGTTTTTGCAGCAATGAAATTAACAAATACCTTTTCAGGTATAACCACACGTAAATATGTAACAGCAGCATAGGCTTTATTCGAACCGTCGCAAAATCCATGCAGTTGAATTTGAACAACTGCTTCATTAAATAAATTGATGTATCTGGGAATTTCTAACGATTTCAATAAATGCATTTCAGATGAAAATTCATTCCAAACCTGTTGTATGGCATGTGGGATTTTCTCATCCCAAGAAATCTTATCCTTCCAAAGATCTTGCATCATGATTTTTAACTTTATTGTTGTAGGAGCTAGAAAACCCAGAGGGTCAAAGATTGTAGCCACTACAGATAACAAGTCTCGTTTTGTTTGTACATCCTTTATATCAGCGAACCTAATTTGTAAAATATCTTTGGAAGAGTCCCAAAATAAACCAAGCACTTTAACAGTATCATCTTCCTGAATGACCTTTTTTGAGGAAGCCTTCATTTCATCAGATAAATGAGCTATTACATCAGGATCGTTACAGGTCCACTTTCGTAGATTAAAACCTCTACTTTTCATAATACTTATTAGTTGTGTAACTAAATTCTGAGCATTTTCTCGTGAATCGGCTCCAGAAAGGAGGTCATCAACGTAAATTTCAACTTGAATAATTTGGCAGGCTTTTTGATTAGATTGTTCATTATCAATGGCCAATTGGCGTAATGTCCTAATGGCCAAAAACGGTGCACAGGTAAAACCGTATGTAACGGTCAACAGCCTGTATGATTTGATAGTGTCTTCTAAATTAAATCTCCAAAGAATGCGTTGATAATCAATATGATTCTGATTAACGAGTATTTGTCGAAACATTTTTTCGATATCAGCACTAAAAGCAATTGGATTCATTATAAACTTTAATAATAAAGGAAATATTTCCGGCTGCAATTTTGGACCTATCTCTAGATAATCGTTTAAAGAGCGGCCTGATGAACCAACTGCAGATGCGTCAAATACTACTCTAAGTCGTGTAGTTGAACTATCTTCCTTTAGTACCCCGTGATGCGGAAGATAAAAATGATCCGGATTTGAGATTTCTGAATTTGGTACAAGTTCCATGTGCCCCAAATCGATATATTCTTGCATGAATGCTAAATATTGCTCTCTAAGCAAAGGGTTTTGGTGGAGTTTCTTCTCCAATAAATAAAACCGCTTTAGAGCTTGAGATTTTGAATCACCGAGGATTGGCTTAGATTTAAACGGCAAGTTTACAACATATCGTCCTGATTCTGTGCGTGAAACAGTTTTAGAATAACTATCTTCAACAAGAGAAATTGGATCAGAACTGGGAACCGACTCAAGTTCCCAGAACTTTTGCAGCTGAGAAGTAATCTGCGTAGTAACATGACAACTAACAGATG
This sequence comes from Maratus speculifer, assembly GCA_964019185.1. Taxonomy (NCBI): domain Eukaryota; kingdom Metazoa; phylum Arthropoda; class Arachnida; order Araneae; family Salticidae; genus Maratus; species Maratus speculifer. The sequence continues at coordinate 152,736,731 of OZ025302.1, forward strand.
AATTTTGGTTTGATTCATTCGAATAAATAATTCCCGATAATATCCAACCCAGTTTAGAATTAATAGCACTCGGTGATCCTTTAGGTCCTAAAATAGACTCTCCTATTATGATATTAGCAAACAAATCTGCACCTATAAGAAGATCAATGGGACTGGACACATGGAAATTTGGATCCGCAAGATTGAAGCCTTCAATATGTGGCCAAAACGTAGTCGTAATCAGAAAATTTGGTAAATTTGTTGTTATCTGGTTAACAACTAACGCGTCTAACTGAAAGATTTCATCATTAAAATGGGGAGAGAATGTCAAAGAAACTTCCTGAAGAGCTGTTTCTGCAACTAAATTATTTATACCTGAGATTTTATGATTTGTAGGCCTTGATGGAAGACCTAATTTTTCACAACAAGTTTTAGAAAGTAGGCTCTTTTGAGAACCACTATCGATCATCGCCCTGCAAGGAATGAATTTGCCTGATTTGGATTTTACACGTATAATGGCAGTAGCCAACAATGTTTGAGAATTTCTACCAAACGATTGATTAGTAAAACAATTTGATTCATTTAAATTACCTACAGCGTTTGGGGTTGTTACATGATCTTGTTGTCCAATAATTTGTTGTTGTGCAGGGGCAGATTGATCACGATGAAGGAGTGTATGATGTTTCGAATTACAATGTTTACATGTTGTATTTATCAAACAATTAGCAACAAAATGGTTAGAACGCAAACAGTTCGTACATAACTTTTTAGATTTTACTAAATGCCAGCTTTGCTCAACAGATAAATTCTGCATTAATGGGCATCTATGAATTTGGTGGGGTTCATTACATTTTGGACAAATAATTTTTTGTGATTTATTTACGTTATCCGTTACGACAGTATTCGATACCGATCTTTTTGGAAAATATTGAGATTTAGGATAAAATATATTATTAAACTTAGATTCAGTTTTAATAAATTCAACATTACAATTCTGCAGACTACGTGCTTGTTTTTCAAGAAAACTAATTATCATTTCATAAGTTGGAAAACAATCATTATTTAATGATAACTCCCACTGTTTTCGTAAATTATCATCAAATTTTGTTTGAATTAAATAAACTAAAATCAAATCAACAAATTCATTAAATTCAAATTTTAAAGATTTCAAATTCCGAATAACTTCATTGCAAGTGTCCAATAGCTCTAGAATTGATTTCTGCGTAGGTGATTTTAATGATTTAGCATTAATGAATTTTGACAGTAATGAATATGCCAAATTCTTACGATTATCATAGCGATTAACCAGAGTTTCCCACGCTTCTTTATAATTATCACCGGAAATTGAAAATCCCGAAATTAATTTAGCAGGATAATTTTTTACACTCGCTATTAGATAAGAAAATTTTAACTGATCTGATAAATTTTCATTATTATGAATTGCAGTCAGAAATGTTTCCTTAAAAGTAATCCAATTATTGATATCGCCATAAAATATCGGCAACTCAAATTTAGGTAACTTTAAAGCGTTATCCTTAACAGAAATTGAATTATTACTGGTTTCATTTCTTGTATTTTTATAACCAAAAATTCCTCGATTTTCACTAAATCTTCAACAACTATGTCCTTCGCTTTTGTAAATGAATCATATAAATCATTAAGACTTTCTTCGGCGATTCCAAAATAAGATTTCTTTAAATCAGCTTCTAAGCTAATTAATTCTTCTTTAAGCTTCTCAGTTAATTTAACATTTTTATTTTCTATTGCTTCAGCTACTTGAATATTATATCTGTTAATTTCTTTTATAGTGAAATTAAATTTCTGTTCATTTTGTATTTCTACTTTCGTTTTCATTCTGAAGTAATTAACTTTTATAATTAAACTTTAAAAATATTATTTCACAGAACGCTCCTGCTAACGACGGACCAGAAAATTTATTTATGTAGAGATTTAATTGCTTAAACTTAGGGAATTGATTTCTTATAGTCAAAGAGAGATTTATTACCTGAGCAATTCTTCTTGTTTAAATTATTCTTCTTGTATAATTAAACTTTAAAAATACGCTAGACGCTGCGGCTGAGGACGGACCAGAAAATTTATTTATGTTGAGATTTTAGACTGCATAAACCAAGAGAATTGAATTTTTAATCAAAGAAGACTTTACCTGTGACATATTCTTCTTGACGGCGTCTTTTATAAAAGGTATCGGTTTCTTAACTTCAGTAACTGTCTTCGATTTTATGGTTTCTTATGTCTTGAAAATAGCTATTTATGAATTTTGCCCACTGGCAATATTATATCCTTTACGTGTGGTTCTTCACACATAAAAAAAAATGATTTAATGGGATTTTTTAAACGATTTAATAGACTTCAGCAAAACGTAAATATTCTTTTTTCAGAACATTCTAAAACAGTCCCGCAGTCAACTGCAGAATAAAGAATACAATCTAAAAAGATGGATTAGAGATGAATAAATACAAATTATAGCTATGAAAAACCATATTATGAATTTTAAAGTACAAATGGACAAGAAATAATGAGAAATAATTGATTAAAAGTCATTACAGCTTCGTTCTGTCAACATCAAAGTTTTTGGTGCTGCCATCTGTCATCACGTTTCAGAAATAATTAGTGTCTTTTTACTAAAGATTTCTTTTTAGATCTTTTGAGGATTCAACATATATTAAGAACACTGCAAATTATAAGCAAAAAACTTGAAAAAATTTAGGACTGTTTTTATGAAAACCTTAATTTCTCTACGAGTATACATGCTATCCTTATACAAATAAACACAGTACATTACAATAAGCCACTAAATCATAATGTGCAGTTTGAATGCTTTTGCTGCATTAGTTTTGACAGGGTTATCAAAATGATCTTCCTTCTTTTTCAATTTGTTGACGGTCCCCTGTTCGATTTCGGGGAAAACTCTTCGCGAAAATATATGACGCGTACTATTTTGTTTACACACCTGGAGTTTCACCACATTTTGATTTATATTTCTTTCATTACTTACTTAATTACCAATTATGCTTAACTTTTGGACACCAGTGTAAATTGTTCGAAGCGCGTAGTTTCCACATGACGGTAAAAAAGAACCACTAATTGTTCTGCAAGGGACTTTATTATAGCTAATAAAAAACTGCGAAAATTGGAATAATTGCCAAATTTAAAGGATGCGTAGTTGTGCCTTTGATAGATACCATCAAACTGTTTAATTAAGAAAGCTAATAGTATTCTTTCGAAAAGATTTTAGAAAAGGATTTTTTTATTCAGAATATGAGGATGAAATAAATTTATGTTAAGGAAATTTGCCGATCGTTTCTTAAATTTGGAAAAAAAAATTGTCAAGACGATCCGAGTTATCCGGAGATTCGGATTGACGGAGTTCGAACTAGCGGGGTTCTACTGTAATTTGTCAAGTGAAACCAGGCGAGCAGATACACATTGATTGCTTTTAAAGATTCTGGTTATTTTCAACTGATATAGAATGAAAATCATCACAAGAACCTGCGTAATTTCCAGTCTATTCAGTAAACCGTAAATGTACTTTTTTGTTTAACTCTTCACTGTAAAAAAATAAAAAATAAAAAAACCTCTAATCCTACAAAAGTTGCCGAAAACTATGTGTTTACTAACACTTTATTTGTACACTGTACAAGAAATGATGTAAATTTACAAAATTAATTTTAGTAAAGCTACAGAAATTAGTAACTTTACAAACGAATTTACTAAAATTATACTTATATTACTAAAATTTTATCTGTAATCTGGGTTGCAATTACATAATATACTCTAGGCATCCTAAGCTTCCTAAAATATTCTTAATAACATTACAAATTTTTTGATTATTAATGCAAATCTGTATCCCTTACATGAATTTTTGCTGTTGCAGTTACATAAAAAGATTTGGAATCCCAGTTTTCTTAAAAATTTTAAGTAACTTTATAGATTTTTTACATTGCTGTCTGGGTATTCCTTCACGGCAGATCATCTAGGATAATACCACACGTTCTGAGGAGTAAACAAAAAAAGCTTCCTCGGTCGGTATTGTAGTCGGCAGTTACTCACATTCCCCTGATTTAACCCGAAGGTTATTTAATTATATAGGATTATGCGTAGAACAAATAACGTAGGTTCATTTCGCGAATTATAATGCGATTTAATAAATTTAAATTTGTTTCTTTGGTATGATGCAATTATATCACAATCTTTGTTTTAGCATTTGTTATGTTTTATTTTTTTGCTATAAATATACATGAGAGTTTCAAATCAAAACATTCATGAAAACGCAAAGAGCATTGAAATAGATTAACTCGTGTTTAATAAATCTAACTTTTTATAAAACCTTTCAACAATATTCAATCAAAAATTAATCAGACAGATAGTAACTGTATATCCCAAACTATATTTATACAATTACAATCAAATCTTTGCAAACATCACAGTCATCATTAATCTCGATTTTTTACAATCACATCTTATTGAAGGAATTTCCATCGCAAACCAAAACACAATATTTTCCCACTCATCTGTTTTTAGAATTTAAAATGGAATTTGAAAATTGGAAGATCACAAAGAATTTTTTGATTTCTTTTTAAACTGTAATTCACGAAAAAATTTAAGTATTTTTTCCAAAATAAATTTTAAAGTTATTAAAAAAGAACAAACTTAAGTTGTAGTAAATTCTTCCAACGCAATCCAAAGGGCAATCCAAGTATGTAACAATGTAAAATATATATTGATGTTTAGTTAAACATTTTCTGAAACCCAAATCATATAACTGAGAAAGTATTTTGATTGCCATCATGTCTAACGTAATTAAAAGTTGTTCTTTATACTCAAATTAACGCATGAAAAAATAGATAATTGGTGGTAAACCTGGAAATCCGAGATTAATGGTCGGTACTAATATATATTTTTTAAAACCTACTATGTTTCTTAATAATTGCATTAAAAAGATAATGATGTAGAAACGATGATAGATAATAAATGTAATTTTATATGAACGTTCTTGCTATTGTTCTGAACAAAGACGGCACTATTATTACTCATCGACAATTTTTCCTATTTATGCTATATCATGAGATATGCGCTCGTAAGACCATACTATATTCCATCGTACACAGTAAAGTCTAAAGTATAATGTGGCCCAATGTATCGATATGATCTGGTGTTTTTGTTACCAGACTTTGATTAGACATCTCACTGCTCCTCAAACGTCGAGTTTTGCAATGGGGAAGCCATGATGTCTTCACAATCAATTGACAACAAGCACTTAGCGGAGTTTCCCAGAAGCAATGCGGTATTTGATTGGCTTTTTGCGAACGCTTGTGGGATAAACAGAGAAGCTGATTAGCTATAATCCACCGTGACGTTCTTTGGCGTCAGAAATGCTTGTGGTCCATTTCTTATCAATTGGACGGAACTAACAGCTGCCTGATTCACTCCTCTTTCATTCGCAGACACCCGCGCAAGCGCACAACTACGCCAGGTACTCCAATCGTGTCTCTCAATGTCTGAATACGTATCCCAAAGCGGCATATTTAAATTTAAACGGATTTGGTTAGTATGGCGTTTTGTATATTTTCATTTGAACACTCCTAATAGAATCTGAGAAAATCTGTTTTAAAAAAGGCCCATAAAACTTTAAAAAAAAAAAAAAAAAAAAAAAAAAACTTCGTTCTCAGCTCTTGAAAACTGTAGGTCGCAATAGAATATTGCTTTTATGATGTTTTAGCTTTACAGTAATTCTGGGAATAACATTCAGCATATTTACTTTTAAAATCTTCGTCATATATAAGGTCCATGCTGCATGTTTCATGATGTCATTGACTATAGTCAATTAAATTAATTGTAAGTCTTTATTTTTTTACACGTCATATATTTAATTTAATTTTTCACTTTATCCCTTTTTAAATTACATAACTATGTATATTAATTTATGGGAATTTTTAAGTAATCAATTAACACATTGAAATGTATTCTTTTTTTTTCTTTTTTTTTTCTTTTTTTCTTTTTTTTTTTTTTTTTTTTTTTTTTTTTTTTTTTTTTTTTTTTGCCCTATTTAAAATTTAGTTTGAAAAGTAACATCAAATTAACTGAGCACTTCTCTGTTAAAAAAAAAATCAATTATTTCAAATTAAAAATGAAATCTTATGGAGAATTTTCATTTTTTCCTTAAAAATAATTCAAGCTATTAACGATTTATAAATAATTTCTTGTAAAATATTACCTTTGAAAAGAATGATAATAGGAATGATCTGCAAAAGCAAGTTTATTGATTAAAGTTTTTGTATATATACATATATTTTTGTTATTCCGTAATTGTTTATATTGCTATTTTTCTCTTTCACTATTATGAAACTAATTTTGAGATTAAATTAATAAACTTTTATTTATTTATTTATTTATTATATTTCATATATTAAATTTAATTTTCCACTTTATAATTATACGAGTTTTTAAATTACTTAACTATGCATATTAATTTATGAGTTTTTAAATAATCAATTAACACATTAAAATATTTTTTTAATTTTTTCACGATTAAAAATTTAGTTTGAAAAAAAAAATCCTGTTAACAGAGCATTTCTCTGTTAAAAAAATCAATTATATCAAAAGCAAAAATGAAATCTTATGGAAAATTTTTATTTTTCCTTAAAAATAATTCAGGCGATTAACGATTTATACATAAATTTTTGTAAAATCTTACTTTTGAAGAGAATTACAATAGGAATAATGTGCAAAACCAAGTTTATTGATTAAAGTTATTTGTATGTATAGATTTTTTTTTAATTCCGTAATAGTTTATTTTACTTTTTTTTCTCTTTTCCTATTATGAAAATAATTTTGAGATTAAATTAAATTGGTAAATAGATGATAAATTAATTTTGTAAATCATCGATTTTAATCATTTGTAATAAAAAGGTTTTGTGCCCCGATTAAGAAAAATCAGATTTTCACTATTTTTAAGGATAAGAATTGTAATTTTTTTTGAATGTGTTTAATTAAAAATCCCTTGTAAACACGAACCTAATTCAATAGACTATGCAAAATCAGTACATTTATCGATATTAAAGGAAAACAAATCGGTAAATGTGATTACAGATCATACAGATTTTTTTGTTTAATATTTCTTTAAAAAAACTTATACTTTAATTAATAAATCCATATTGTTATTGTTTTCATTAATAAATTCTTATATAGGTAATACAACAAACAAATTTAACTTTGAAATAATTATAAAAGAAAATTATTTCTTTTCATTTTATTTATTATTTTTAATTTGATTTATTTTGATTCGGGAATATCAAGGATAAAAGCCTTAATTGACAACTTCATCATAATGACTGATTTTTTACGATGGCCAATTACCTACAGGACAGATATGGGCCCGTAAGAGGAGGGGGGGGGCTACGATACGAGGGAATATTTCTCAATACACTGTAAAAAAAATCTGTTAAGGTACTAAACATTTTCTAGGAAACTGGGATTCCAAGAACTTTTCATGTAACGATAACAGGAAAAATCCATGTAAAAGATATTAAAACTTGAGTTTTTGTTGTTACAGTTACAGGAAAAGTTCTTGGAATCCCAGTTTCCTAGATAAAGTATAGTACATTTACAGATTTTTTTTACAGTGTAGACATATTCCGCATTTACGTAAGGAAATCCAAGCTTAAAAAACACGGTGAATTCCGAACGACTAGGCTGAAGTGTGCAATTGGGTTCGAATGCAGCACCTACCGTCTGTCCCGTCTGCTTCTGAAAACTTCCCAATGGGAAAAAATACCCAAATGATATAACTGAGAAACTACGTTGATTACTATAATGTCTAACGTAATTAAAAATTGGTCTTTATAAATAAATTAACGCATGAAAAAAATAAGTATTTGGTAGTAAACGTGGGAATCAGAGATTAAAGGTCGGTACTAATATGCATATTTTAAAAGCTGCTCGTTTCTTCAAAATTTTATTTAAAAAATAATGATTTTGAAACGATGATAGATAATAAATGTAGTTTTATATCAAAGTTCTTGCATTTGTCCTCAACAAAGACGGCACCATTATTACGCAATTACATCTACTCGTCAATTTTTCCCATTTATACTATATCATGAGACATGCTCTCGTAAGACCAATCCTATATTCTAGCGTACACAGTAAACTGTAAAGTATAATGTTATCCAAGGTATGGATATGATCTGGTATTTGTGTCTCTAGACTTTGATTAGACACCTCACTGCTCTTCAATCGTCCAGTTTTGCAATGGCGAGGCAATGATGTCTTCACAATCAATTCGTATCAGTTGGACGAAACTAACAGTTGCCTGATTCCCTCCTCTTTTATTTGCAGGCACCAGTGCAAGCGCACTACTACTCCAAGTACTCCAATCGTATCTCTCGATGTCTGAATAAGTATCCTAAAACGCCATATTTAAATTTAAATGAATTTGGTTATTACGGCATTTTCTACGTTTTCATTTGAACTCTTTTAATAGAATCTGGTGAAAATCTGTTTTAACCTTTAACTGCTTTGACAAAAATTGTCGCATAACTACTGTGAGCGGTCAGTCAGACCACTTAATCTAAAGACGAATAAAATGTTAAATTAACTCTCAGAGAACTATTTTTGCGTTAAACCTTAAATATAGTACAATTATAAATATACAATACATTCAACCATTAAAAAGTCTCTTGAGATGGTAATAGGATTCCAAACGAAACAAAATTTGACCAGTATCTATAGTTAAACTAAAAATTGCGCGTTAAATTCTGAAACTTGAAAAATTCAGTAGACTGTGAGACCTCTAATAGCAATTAAGGGTTAAAAAGGGCTCACAAAACTTCGTTCTCAGCTCTTAAAAACTACAGGTCGTAATAGCATATTGCTTCTATGATGTTTTAGCTTTAGAGTAATTCTGGGAATAACATTGAGCATATTTACTTTTAAAATATCCGTCATACATAAGGTCTATGCTGCATGTTTCATGATGTCATTGACTATATAGTCAATTAAATTAATTGGAAGTTTTTATTATAATTTTTTTTTTACACTTCATATATTTAATTTTTCACTTTATAGTTATCCTATTTTAAATTACGTAACTATGCATATTAATTTATGTTAATTTTTAAGTAATCAATTAACACAGAAACTTATATATTTTTTAATTATTGCACCATTAATAATTTAGTTTGAAAAAAAAATACAATTAACAGAGCATTTCTCTGTTAAAAAAATCAATTTTTTAAAAACAAAAATGAAATCGGATGGAAAACTTTTATTTTTTTCTTCAAAATAATTGAGGCAATTAACGATTTATAGATAATTTTTTGCAAAATCTTACCTTTGAAAAGAATTATAATAGGAATAATATGCAAAAGCAAGTTTAGTGATTAGAGTTATTTGTATATATAGTTGGCTCTCGTTAATTCAAACTCGTCGGTACCACAAGAAATGTTCGAATTATCCGAAGTTCGAATTATGAAAAATATGAAATGAAAACATGCTTGACATGGAACTATTACAAAGGAAGTAATATTATGGTGTTTTTTAAATTCATTTCGTCTGTTATCATTAGAATATGACTTAATATTAAATTGCAATGTATAAATACATAAGCTATTTAAAAGATTAAAAACAACCACAATGGAAGAAAAATTCAATGCGTCAGTGATGTACCAGACGGGGCACTAAGAAAGTGAATGTCTAATGCATTGGATTATATATATATTTGTTCGGAACAATTTTCAGAAAAATCATAGAAAGAAAGTTATTCAAATGATCTGAAATGATTGACAAAGAAGAGAAAAATTTTAAATCGCAATTCCCGTTAGTTCGAATTAAACGAAATCACGAGAAAATGAGTTCGAATTATTGAAAGCTTTTAACGTTATTCTGCCATTGAAAATTTCGGGACTACATGTTTAGTTCGAATTAAGCGAAGATTCGAATTATCCGATTTCGAATTAACGAGAGTCGACTGTATATATATATATTTTTTATTTCGTAATAGGTTATTTTGCTTTTTTTCGCTTTTACTATTATGAAAATAATTTTGAGATTAAATTAAATTGGTAAATAGATGTTAAATTAATTTCTTAAAGCATCGATTTTAATCATTCGTAATAAAACTTTTTGTACCCCGATTAAAAAAACCCCTCAGATTTTTACTATTTTTAAGGATAAAAATTGTTTTTTGAATGTGTTTAATTACAAATCACATGTAAACAAGAACCTAATTCATTAGCCTATACATAATCATTACACTTATTGATATTAAAGGAAAACAAATAGGTAAAGGTGATTGCAGATCGTACAGAGGATTTCGTTTAATGTGTTTTTTTTTCAAAACCATTTATACTTTAATTAATGAATCCAAATTGTTAATTTTTTCATTAGTAAATTCTTGCATAGATGGTACAACAAAGAAATTTAACTTTAAAATAGTTATAAAAAGAAATTACACATTTTTTTTTTTTTTTTTTTTTTTTTTTTTTTAATTCGGGAATTTCAAGGATAAAAGCTTCAATCGACAACTTCATCACAACTGATTTTTAAGCGATTTATGATGGGCAGTTACCTATAGGACGCATATGGGCCCGTAAGAGTAGAGTGGGGGTGCTCTCCGAAGGGGTCTTTCTCAAGAAACATAATATTCATTTATGCAAAGAAATTCAACATAAAAAAACTCGGTGAACTCCGAAAGATTAGATTGAAGGGTGCAATTGGGTTCGAATACAGCACCTCCCGCCTGCCAGCATTGACGCGTTTTGTGGACATATTGTCCATTTGAGCAGCTGTCCAATATATTTCCAGAAATGTATGAAATTTTAACTATAATTTATTTATTTAAATCGTAGATACTGGCAAGTTTAATGTCAAGGAAAAACGTAGACAATGGTTAATCTAGAAATTTAGCAAATCCTTTTTACTTACCCATCATACGTAATATAGGATAAATCTTGAAATCGTATTGAAAATCAAAAATCATTTAAAAAGGATTTTTAGAAAGGCTTTTTAAAAGGCTTTTAAAAAAGGATTTACACCTTTCAGATACTGGAGATTCCGAAACACATATTTTTAGAAAAAAAAGAAGTCCGTCCGTCTGTGTGTCTGTAAACGCTTTATCTCCCGAACAAATTGAGATAGAGACTTAAAATTTTGTATGTACTTAGTACGTAAAAATGGGACGAAGTCTGTTTAATATAAGTAACTTCAATTATCCGGAAATATTTTTTCGGACTATCGAAATATTCGTTCTGATGAAAGTTACATAATAATTTTCATTTTGTTTTCTTTTAAGGAGTAGACATAAAAGGAAATAAAGTAGCACAATTTTTTCATAAAGAATGAAGTCGATCGGATTATTAGTTGCTGAGATATTTGTAATCCTGTTTTCTACATTCTTCCATTTTTCATGACCCTGTATTTCATTCACATATCAATTCAAATGTATATTTTAATTGCAAATGAAACGCTTAATCCGACGCAGAAAACTGTTAGATAATAGAATTATTATTTTTGGAGTTATAAAGAAGTTTCTTTTATGCAATTCGATACTACTTGAGCAGTTTGGCATTTTATATAAATTGCCAAAATGGGTTCATTAGCAATTCATTAATAGAGTATTACTATGTGTATTAAAAATATTTAAATATTATTTTCGAATTGCGATGCATTTTATAAATAGTTTACACATAAGGTACCTTGGGGTAATTACGCCACGTTAAGGTTCTACGAATTTTCACGACTTAGTTTTAGATTGTATTTTTCAAACAAATATAGGATCTGATACAGCAACTCATTGACTATCTATATAAAATAAAATAATTTAACAGATATGTATTCATAAAATGTAATGGCCTTTTTTCTTGACCCATGCTATTTGGCGTTATTACCCACCTATAAGGGTAAGAAGGCCATGCAAACAAAACTGTGAAATAAGATGGAATAATTGCATGTAGATAGCCCAATTCTAAAAATACAAACTCTACAAACTTAGAAATTGACAAATTGCATTCTAAAATATTGAAAATGTTCAATTTTTGTGAAAGTGTTTGAAATATAAAGGTGTGGTATGGGAGGGGGATGAGGCAAATGAATATCAGACAGTGAGTTTCTTTTTGCTTAAAAAGGACCGTTTAAATAGAAATATGAGAAACATTGCACAGTTTTAACTGTGTTTATTTGAATCTGTATTTAAGATGCAGCTCGGCCACTGTAGGCAATCAACCGGGGTATTAATGTCAAGGATTGGCGTTATTACCCCGGTATAGTTATTGCGCAGTACATTTTAAAATACAAATTATCTCGAGAAGATATCCAAAATCTTCAACAACATTTTAAAAGTACATGAAATGCACTACAAATTTATGTAATTAACAAAGTATTTCCGGATAAAAAGATAGTCTTCACATATACAAAACGTATCTCGCAAATTTTAGATCAAGCGTTAATTTTAGTTTTTTGTAAAAACAATAAGACCTAAAAATGAAACAAATTAACTTGAAGCTGTTTTTTGCGATTTATATGACTCAAAACCCTTCTGCGCAGAGCACATGGGTGTCATTTAGCTGATTATTTCATAATTATGCAAAATATAAGCACTTGGCGTTATTACCCCACCTGGCGTTACTACCCCAGGGTACCTTATTTTATTTTCATATATTATATTATGCATAACCATGATAGGTAAGTATTACGGTGGCTCCCAACGACTAGTTTATTTTCAATGTTTGTAAATCTTTGTTTCTTTGAATTGCTACTAAAATGATTAATGAGATTCTTTTTAAATAGAATTGATATATATGAATTTTAAAATACTCTTTCAGTTTTACATCAAATGAAATAATATTACACAACTCATGAAGTAGTACTGATTTTCAGTAGTATAATAACAATAATTCAGAGCATATAAGACGATTTACACTGTCAAATGCATATCTTTGTAATTGCATAAGCTGAATATTAACATTTCATAACATTCATAACATTTTCATGCTCAATGTATTGCATGTAACGTGTCACAATTATTTCTCCAAGAGCTGTAAAATTCATTTTAACAAGTGTCCAGAAAAGTACCCATATATGTATTAGAGGTAAACTTAATGATCATTGCATACAAATTTCGTTTATAGAATAGCTAAACGTAAATGGTATGAAAATAACCTTGATTTGAGTAACAATTGAAACTCAATTCCTGCTACAGATGATTGAAACTTATGATTGAAAATAAAGTGAAACTGTATTGAGAATCGTTTGGTATTTAATATTAGACCCAAAAGCATTTGCGTAATATCGTTTCATTCGGATATAAAATAACATACAAATTACTAAGAATTTTTTATGTTAAATGTTTTATCTGAGTTTGTGTTTTACTACTAAACCTTTTAGAATACCTAAAATGTGAATGATACACAATGAAAGAAATTCTGTAATGTTATTACATTTTTTCTAGGGAACATGGATTCCTAGAACTTTTCATGTAAATCAGGATGGCGAGTGGTTAGGTAAAAACACAGTCAATATAGATGATAAATACCAGCATTTTGTTAAAGATAAATTCAGTTTATATAATCTCTTTATATTATTTGAATTAATTTCTATAAGCAAATACTGGTAGTTTTCGCTTTTCTTGACTGCGTTTTTCTCGGTTTTCTTTGACTACTTGCCACCCTGTAAATGCAACAACAAAAATTCATGTAACCAATAAGCTTTGCACTGTAAATCAAAAAAAATTGTAAGGTTACTAAGAATTTTTAAGATAGCAGTGGTGCCTAGAACTAGTTATGTAACTAAAACCTGGGATACAGAATTAATTTTAGTATAAATAGTGTGATATTAGTAGGGTGTTTTTTTTCCCTTTCAAAAATTAAAGATTGTGTCCAAAAATCAGTTTTGTAGATTTAAATCGTTTTTCATTCAGTGTGCCGATAAAATTTTAGTAATTATCTAGATTTTTGTCATTTTACACCTGTAAAAATAAAGATTTGTTATAATATAGTTTTATAAAACTCTTTTGGAAAATGTTCCGTTTTATGGACGTTTCTTTCATTGTGCTGTGGTCCAATATATTTTTACAAATTTATGAAATTTCAAAGGTAATTTACTTTTTTATATTATTTTATATATAATAATTTATATTATAATATATATAAATTATTATACTTTTTATATCTCCTACAGCTGTGGAATTCATTTTAATATGTGTCCATAAAATAATCCACATATGACCAGGGGGTAGGCTTAATGATTATTAAATTCAAATTGTTGAATAGTTAAACGTAGACGGTACCAAAACAGCTTTGATTTAAGTAACAATAGAAATTCAGTTTTTACTATCGATGTTTGAAACGTTTGATTGAAAACAATGCGAAACGATGTTGAGAATCGTTTAGCATTTCATAGTAGACCTAAAAGAATTTGTGTGATAACCTTTCATTCGGGTATAAAATAAGATACATATTACTAAGAATTTATTGTATTAAAAACCTACCCTGTGTTTGTGTTAACTATTAAATCTTTTCGAACAATTTAAAAGTGAATGCTACGCCGTAAAAGAAATTCTGTTATGTTACAAAATTTATTTTAGGGAACTTGGTCTCTTAGAAATTTTTATGTAAAGGTAACAACAAAAAATTATGTAACAGATAACCGTTTGCACTGTAAATTAAAAAAAAATTTGTAAGGTTACTGAGAATATTTTTAAAAATTGGAATGCTTAAAACTCCTTATGTAACTCAGACCGAGATACGGAATTAATTTTAGTAAGACGACTGTAATGTTTGTAATTTCTTTTTAAAGTAACATATTTGTGTACTTTTACAAAAACTAGTTTTGTAGATTTTGTGTCTTTTTTCGTACAGTGTGCCGATAAAATTTCAGTAAGAGTATTGATTATATTAATTGGAAAAATGCAAAAATACAGATTGTTTTTTTATTTTTTGGGGGAAATGTTATGTTTTTTTACATTTCGTCCCACTATGCCGTTGTACAATGTATTTCCAGAAATTTGTGAAATTTCAACTGTAATGTATCTCTTCACATCGTTCCCATTAGCCGCCAGTGTACGGTATATAGGATCTTTAATGTGAATTTCCACAGAAACAAAACTGGAAAATAGCGATAATCTGGTAAATTAATTGTTGCAATTCTACAGGTGTAAAGTTGCAAAGATCTGTATTCTTACTACAATTTTATCTGTACTGTGTACAAAATAAAATGTACATCCACAAAACTAGTGTTTGTAAAGCTACACAAACCTACACTGTAAAAAAATCTTATAATCCTACAGATGTAAAGTTGCCGAAACCTGTATGGTTATTAACAATTTATCTGTACACTGTACAAGAAAAAATGCAAATCTACAAAACTAATTTTTGTAAAGTTACAGAAATCTGTAACTTTACAAACGAGTCTACTAGAATTACAGTTATCTTACTAAAATTTTACCTGTAACCTTGGTTGCAGTTACATGAAACATTTTTTTAATTCTAGTTTTCTAAAAAAATTCTTAATAACCTTACAGATTTTTTTTATTTTCAGTGCAAATCTGTATCTGTTACATGAATTTTTGCTGTTCACGTTGCATAAAAATTCTTAAGAATCCCAGTTTCCTAGAAAACTTTTAAAAACTTTACAGATTTTTTTTACAGTATATAGGTTTACAATCGAGTCTACTAAATTACTGTAATTGTACTGAAATATTATCTGTAGCTTGGGTTGCAGTTATATAAAAATTTCTAGATATCCCAGAGTAAGAGATTTTAGGAATTTTACACCTGTAGAAATACAGTTTTTTCACAGTGTAGCTTTTTTTATTCGTTTGGAAAATGTTACATTCTTTTAACAGTTTATTCCACTGTGCGCCTGTCCAATATATTTCTAGACATTTATGAAATTTCAACTATAATATATTTCATATATTTCTTCAAATCTTTGAGATTAGCCGCCAGTGTACGGTATATGCTATCTTTGAAGAATTTCCACAGAAATAAAAATTGCTAAGAGCTAATATGGTAATTTATATGTCAAAGGAAAATATCCGGAAAGGCTAATCTAGAATTCTAGAAACAATTTTTCATTTTAAAAGTTTACAAATCTCTGTTTGTAAGCTCGATACAAGAAAAATCTGCAATTCTACATATGGAAAGTTTCAAAAATCTCTTTGTTTGCTGAAATTTTAACTCTACAGTGTATAAAAAACGATTTGAATCTATGAAATAACTTTTTGTTAAGCTACAGATATCTGTAGCTTTACAAACGGTCCCTAATATTAGTGCAATCTTACCAAAATTTTATTTGTAACCTGGGTTCCAGTTACATAAAAAGTTCTAAGTATCGTAGTTTCCTAAAACATTCTAGCTAATCTTACAGATTTTTTAATTTATAGTGCAAACGTGATTTTATTGCATGAATTTTTGTTGTTGTCAATACAGAAAATGTTCCAAGATTCGCAAATTCCTATTCTTTTTCACCCATTCCATTTGTAACCTGGGTTGCAGTTACATAAATGTTCTAAGTATCGTAGTTTCCTAAAAAAATTAGCTAATCTTACAGGTTTTTTTATTTGTAGTGCAAACTTGATTTTATTGCATGAATATTTGCCGTTGTCATTACATAAAATGTTCTAAGAATTGCAGTTTCCTATTCTTTTTCACAATATATCTAGATTTTTAACGCGATTTTATTCTAATTATCTAATTTCACATATTTTTTTATTTATAGTGGAAACGTGATTTTATTGCTTGAATTTTTGTTGTTGTCATTACATAAAATGCAAAAAAATTGCAGTTTCCTATTCTTTTTCACCCATTCCATTTTGTAACCTGGGTGGCAGTTACATAAAATGTTCTAAGTATCGTAGTTTCCTAAAAAATAGCTAATCTTACAGATTTTTTAATTTATAGTGCAAACGTGATTTTATTGCATGATTTTTTGTTGTTGTCATTACATAAAATGTTCTAAGAATCTCAGTTTCCTATTCTTTTTCACAATATACCTAAATTTCTAACGTGATAACGTTATAGAACTGATGTAAATAGATTGATTTTTACGAGCCCTTTAAATTTTTAATTCAGGTAAATAAATATTCCTTTTATTAAATACAATTCATTCTGTAGAATTCAATTAAAATAATATAACAGTGAATTTTAATAGAATATATGACTATATAAATTGTCAAGTGTACCTTTTCATAATTGCATAAGCTGAATATTAACATTTCGTGTATTTTTATGATTAATATTTTGCGTATAGCATGTCACAGTAATAGCTCCAACAACCGAGGAATTCATTTTAATAAGTGACCATAAAAGGACATATAACTCGTGTATGTGAGCTTAATGCGCATTGCATTCAAATTTCATAAGTACAATGCTTAAACGAATATGATATCAAAACGTCTTTGCTTTGTGCAACGATAGTAGTTCAGTGCAACCGACAGATATTTCTGATTAAATGCAAAGTGGAGCAAAATCGAGAATTGTTTAGCATTTCATAGTGGACCCCAAAGCATTTATTTAATATTCTTTCATTTGAATCTAAAATATGATACAAATTATTAGGAATTTATTATACTAAAAGCTCGCCATGTGTTTGTGTTTTACCATTAAACTTTTCAGTAAACCTTAAATGTGAAATCTATTAAAATAGCATTGCTATGGTCACAATAGTAACTCAGAGCCAATAGTAAATTTGTGTAATTGAAATTAAGGATTACCAGCAATGCAAAAACAATCCCCTGTAGGTTTTATTTCAAGCAATATTCGTATTACAATATTCGTTAAATTGCAGTATATATATGAGACTTATTTGAAAAAATCGCTAAATGAATGACAGATTGGAATATTATCTTCATATTATCATCATTTGGAATATTATATACTTAAAAGGAAGCACCACCTGTCTTGTGCACAATAGTGAAATTAGATATTCTTCTGTTAAGCAGTAAACAGTTTGTCATTGCTTTAAATAAAGCTAGTTTTGTGATTATTGCAAAATAGATAAAAGTGGAACGCAACTTGTTAAAATATATTTTGTGAAATAAAATTAGAATGCATTATCAATTCCATAAAAATATGCTGAGTATTGTAGGAGATTATTTTACATTACTAAGGACTATAAATAAGTGTATGATGGATAATGAAAAGGTCATAAGAGCCCAGAACATGACCACCGCAGACGAAGACCAAAAGCTACGACAGTGTGAAAATGTCGAAAAATGCGATAATATAGTTCTGCAGGATATCCGATTAATTGTTTCTAAAATTTGTAATGTGATAGGCATCTCAGATGAATGAACATTTCATATCTTAACTGTGAATTTTTTTTATAAAGGTGCTTGCATATTGACAATGCATCAAAAGCATCAAAGAATCAGAATTTGTCAAGAGAGTCTAGACTGCTTTAACCCCTTGAAGGGCGGTGGCATAAAATATATACCACTTAATTTTAATTGAGAAACGTCACACCGTCACCAGATTTTTGAAATGAAAATTTTAATTTCATCAAGTACGTGAAGAAAAGCTTTTATCTAATTTGAAATAACTTTGGTTTTAAATTCTGGTGTCAATCAATGATTTCAGTATTTTAAGAGTAGAAGTGCTTTGCCCCACAAAGGGTTAAAAGAAATAAACCGATTAAATCATCAATTTTCAGGCAATGAAAAGAATCTCGGGTTCACTATTATAGCCCTGATACAACAGACAACAATTATAGCAATGGAAACATAGGCGGTGTTCAGCTTTTACGCGCGCTGCACGCGCGCGCTCAGGAGCCACGGACATGGAGTGGATACCTATAGTGGACGGGATGTGCGTTCAGTACTCGCTACTGTGCCACCGGTACTGCAACTGTGCGCTCGATAACAGATGGAGAACAGATCACGGATGTAATTACTTGTGGTGCCAATTATAAGGATAATCTGTTACAAATGGATGTGATCCCGCTGGCTGAGTGGTCAGAGTGCTGAGCTTGTACCCAGACGATACGGGTTCGAGGCCTGCGCGAGCCAAAGTTAATTTGTGGGTTTTTTTTTTTTTGGTTGCTTTTTATTAATAAATAAGACATTTTTATTAAAGGTAAATTTTATATTAAAAATACAGAAGCACATGTATTTCCATTATAATAATAAAAAACTTATTTAAATACGAGAAAATGAGATTTTTGCGGAGAAAGTTTTAATACCCTTTTTATGTTCTAAATATCATTCCAAAGCGATTTATATATATATTAAGCAAATGAAAAAAAAAGTTTTCTGCGAAAATATCCGTATACGCATAAAATAATTATTAATGTTGTTCTTCTTTGTCTTTTTTTTTTTTTTTTTTTTTTTTTTTTTTTTTTTTTTGAAAATTTTAGAAGTAAATTTTTATTGAGATTAGGATGCAAATATAATGCATGCGTGGATATTTTACGGTGTTAAAATCAAAATGGAAAATATTATAAAAGCAAAATGTAAAAGATATACACTTTTTTAAATTAAGAATATCTGCATACATATATTTTAAAGAGGTGAAATATTTGGAGTTTGTCTTCTAGTTTTATAATGAATAAAGTATAATTAGAATGTTTATAATTTTTCTATTGAAAGTATAAATAAGTGTTTTGCTTATACTAACATAATTTCGGATGTCGTTTGTTTCTCATATTTTATGACATATTTTGGCCTGTTATCCACACGGTATTAAAATATACAATCATTAAATAAGAAATATGCACATGCTAAAACTTCTTCTGAAAAATTATCTAACGAACAATGCAAATTCCATTGAAATCGATCCAGTATTGTAGATTACAAATCAATCTTGTAATATGCGGATACAGGGCCATCGCTAAGACTTTTTATTGGTGGGGGAGAAAACCTTAAATTGCCAAGTCAAATTTTTATATTCGCCAACTCGTTTTATAATTTTGCCAAGTTAACGCACTTTGAAAATGGAACACAGTTCTTATTTGTAAAAAAATTAATAATATTCCCAATTAGAGTTGTAACTTTTGCAAATTCTATCAAAAATAGAAAATGTATTGCAGTTTTTATTAAAATTTTAATTAAATTTGACATAAAAGTCTTAAATTTGCAAAGTGTAACAACATTTGTGAATGTTTTGGGAGGGGAGGCTTCCCTCTGTCTCCCCCCTTAGCTAGTCTCCCGTGTGGATATCTCAACCTTGGTTTATCAACAGCATTCTATTTAATACGAAAAGTATAAAGCAACTGATAAATGATTTTTAAATAAATAAAAATAAAATTACTAAAAAATTTAAATCACCAATTGTTAAATTGTATCAGTCAACCTACCAACTTTGATAACAAACAATTAGCAACCAATAACAGATAAGCACAAAACCCACAATCACGTGATTAAATCGCCCATCATTTTTATTTGCGTCGCGCGCGTCAATGTTTGAGCAGGGTTGGTTGTAATATTTTAAATGCTGATCGGGCTTACTTACATGAAATAGGTCACGTGATTCTTCCTGGAATATTTTAAATTTTATTTGAGAGGTCACAGGTATCTATTTCCGTTGCGAGAATCATGTTTTGAAAAGATAAAGGGATATAGTATTTATATTTACCAATTCTGAACTATAAAAATAATGCAATATTTGAATGACATTAAAATTCTCTTCTTTGATGGCACCTACTCCAAGCAGAATCTTCTGAGCGCGCGCGCACAAAAAAAGCGTCTTTTGAACACGGCCATAGTGATTCTTCATCGTAAAAGAAGGAACTAGCTGTGAAATTGTTTAGCAAAATAATGGCGCTAATTTTATGGATAGCTGAAGAAAATTTACTAATCGATTATAATGTCTTGCGCCAAACAATAAATGGTGCATATTACGCAAACATTAGACTCAAGTGGATAAAAATATGATGAAAAAAACTTGTTTGCATAAGAAAATAATTATCGGGTTTGATTAAATTTTATTCACAGTTTTATAATTGAAACACATTTATACCCCTGGGTAATGTACCGAAAATATACTTATGTGTTTCTATCGCATAATTTAACTATCAAAATTCTTCAGAATCATAATTTCTGATTGAGAACATAATACTTATAAAAACTACTTCTACTTAACATAAACAGAATAATTATAGTGTAATGTATTGTAGAAAACAAACCAGAGGCAACGAAATAAATATTACGTAATATACTACAGATGTAATATATTTGCTGTAGAAAACAAATGATATTAAACCAGATAAAATAAACTTAAGGAAACAGAACATTTTCAATGTATGTTTATAAAATTAACTTGGCTAGAATTAATTCGGATTACTCTCATTTCGTGTAATTATTTTTTGAAACTAACATAATAAATAATATCTATATGCATATAAATATGTTAAGCAAAAAATGTTTCCCATTGTTTCTTGTCTCATGGAAGATCAATTATATTTATTTGAAATAAAAGAGTATTCGTTTTGTAGGAAGTTGAAAATAAATATTTTACTTTTCCCAGAATTTGTCATCTCATGAATTAATAACATGATCTGCAAGGAAAAACATAGTTTTTTTTTTCTTCTTTTTATTATTTCATTTTTTTTACTTCTTCTAAATTTTTTATAATTACTTCTTTAATTAAATTGAATTTAAAAGGTCTAAAACTGAAATTTTTGAGAAATCTGCAATATGTTTGAAAAACATAATGAAATTACACAAAATTTATGAAAATATATAAAATGTCAAAAAATTAATTGAAGACTTTTTGTTAACAATTTAATGCATATATATATATTACTTTATTCGGAAAAATTTTATTTCAGTTTTATGTAGCTTTCATTGCAAAAAGTAAAAAGCAACCTATTGCAGCCGTCCGGAGAAATACTTCCAAAAAAAGTTCGTATATTTTCCCCGATCATGACTCCCAAACCGAAAATCAACGTCCGTCCAAATGTTCATATAGATATATATATATGCATACATACATGTATTATCTGATTTATGTCATGCGATAACTCTTGTATTTATCAACCGATATAATGACATTAATTGTATGTATAGTACATATCAATGTCTGTACCGAGTTCGTTGGTCAGCTTCACCCACTATCTTGCTTCAAAACGGTGCTCATTTAAATATTTAAAACTAAAAACATACACAAGAATTTTAAAATACCAAATTTATTTTATGATTAACCCATATAACACAAAAGCTCCTTAATACCTCCCCAGGAGCTCCAAGTCATCCCATATTCTTCCTAATACTAAAATGACAAGATAAGGACGTCCTGGGGAAGAGTCTTTTACGGTATCCTCAGGAGTGATCTCTCAGAAGCGTCCTACGGAGCAACTTCCCAGGGACGCTACTCCTGAGGAAGTACCTGGGAAATCATTCCTTGGAAAGTAAACGGTTAGTCTTTTCTGGGGAAGTTCCGAGTGCACAGTGCTGGCGCCATCTGGTGAGTGATTCTGGAGTACAATACTCAATTTCTTTTTATAAAAATATTGAATTCAATTTGAGCGGTATAAATTTTTTAATGAGTTAATTTTATTTTATTAATTATTTGATTTCTTATTTTTTAGCAAGTTAGATAATTGTTATTAAATTGTAATTATTTTTAATTATTGCTATAACATTTAATCTTTTTTAGTTAAATTAAACATTTTAATTTATCATTTCAGTTAATTCATATTTTTATATACTAATTACTATTATGTATCTTTTAAACCAATTTTTGTTCATTTATCAATATTTTATTAATTATTAATAAATAACCTACTGCGTTTTACTTTTTTATTATTATTACTTTTTTATTAATTAAGATATTAATTTAACTTGTTTAAACTAACTACATAGTAAATCTCTAAATTAATACACTAAAATCTCTAAATAGAAGACAATTCTAGATCATATATTTTTCTGATATTTAGAGGTAAAGGTATTTATGCAAAGAAAAAAAAAGGGATTCTTAAAGTAAATTTGTTCATAAGTACCCGGTTAAAACTTTGTTATGAAAATTATCTAAATCGAGTCCTGATGCATCTTAATATCAGATATTAAATGTTTATACATACGTATATATATATATATATATATATATGTGTGTGTGTATGTATATAATTAACTAATATACTTACTAAACACTATTAAAAAAGTGTCGCTAGGAACTAGACATTTTTATCACAGCACATAACACCAATTCAAAGATAGAACAGTTCCCTTTAAAATGGCACCTTTGGATTTAAAATATATGAATATTGAGCCGCACCTCCCCTCTTCCCAAATGCATACCAATACGTGGTTTATTTAAAAAGATTTTCAGTTTAAAAAAGATACATTCCTATAAAATCAGTTAAGAATTATAAATTCACGCAAATTTAATGTTTAATTAAGGTTATTATCAATTACCTAGCCAGTATAATTTATATATGTGTTGAGGATAAGAAAATGTTAGCTAAAAAGAGGCATAAATTTAAGTGTCGTTTCTGATCAATGGCGCAAACCTATATAGACCCATGGGGCGCAAGCCCACTAAATAATTTAATATCTCTATCCACCCATTATTAATTGAGTCCACCCAATTTTTATCTATTAGTTCGAAATTTTTTTGAGCACACTCAATATTTTTCAAAAGTTGGCGCCACTGTTTCTGATGGTTTATTCTATTTTGTTTTATTTATAATTAATTAATTTTTTAAATGTAAGTTGGACTTATTAACAAATAATTTTTCTAATATCTTTTATAGATTATCAAACATAATATCATTATTATTATTTAAATTCTGAAAGATAAAACGAAGTCTTTATTTAGAAAACTTCAGAAATATGAATATTTTTTGGTTCTGAAATTACAGATAAATATTTATCTGTATTTCCTTAATAACAATTATTTTATCACAATTTTCAACTGAAAAATATATTGCATTACTTAAAACCTTCATTTAACAAACCGATTTTATATTATATTTCTTTAGTTTCGGATATCTATAAAGAATGGAATTTCCTGTTTTACCATGCCTATATTCTTAGTTAGAAGACAATGAGAATATTATAACTTAAGCAACTGCATACAAAGCTCTCAAGCAGGAGTCTCCGTCCCAACCTTCCAATAATTAGACTCACAATAAGCTTACTCGCCACCCAACCAGTTTTGCCAGCTGAGAATGTTGTTGCAAATTTTGCAGAAATCACTCAAGGAGAGAGAGAAAAAAGTGTGTAATTCCAAGAATTGGAAATCAGACTATTTGTGAGTTAGTAAGAAAAGATGTTACAAACAAATTTTTTCGTAGGTGTAAAAGAAAAAGAATATATATATATTAGTTTGGGATTTTTAGATCGTTGATAAAAACATCTTATATTTTAAATAACGATATCAGTTCTTTTAGGCTTTTAAAATTACCTAAAATCTTACTTACTAAAAATACATTTCAAGAAATCAACAAATAAATTTCCCGTCGTTGATTAAATGAAAAAAGGTGCATATTGTATTTTTTATGCACATAGAGATTTCATACAAATTTAAAGACTGTTAAATGGAGATTTAACTGTAAATTAATTTTATTTATAACAAAAGGAAATTAAATGGTTTTGTAACAGATTAAAATTTTATTAATAGTTTCTATTTTATGTAACTCAAGCAGTGTTTCAGTGCAATGATGTAATTTTACAATTGATTTTCACACCAAATCCTCATACAACAAAATGATACAAATTTGTACAATCGATTTTTCGATGACAATACAAAATTTTAATATTTTTACAATGTTATAAAATAATACAGTTGGTTTACAGCATTTTTTAATCCCGTGACAAAAGGTAAATCTCCAAACATCTGCAACTCGTACCGTCGTATAAGAATTTTATAAGTAAAGGATTTAATTATGCGTTAATAAATACTCTTCAAAATATGCCAAATCTTTTTGAAACTGATTTGTTGATTGGTTGTATTTATGATGGCCAATTATCAATATGAGGGACATATCAAGGCTTGGGGGATTGCTCTCCGTGAGGATCTATCTAAAGAAACCTAACCCGTATTTAGGCAAGAAAATCCAAGATTCGAAGAAAACCGCGGGAAACTCCGAATGATTAGGTCGACGGGTGCGATTCAGCACCTCCGATCTATCAGTTTTGTAAACAGAATCCCTTGACTGCTGGTGGGGACCACTATGATACGAACTAGGAACTAGCCCAAAAGGAAAGAAAAGACTAAGCAAATTTATGTATATTTTTTCATAAATTCGTATGATAAGAGCACATTTTACCAAGCGTAAAAAGAAAAAAAAATCGATTAAAATTTCTGTAAAAAAATAATAAGAGAGAGAGAGCAAAAAAGTTTTATTTTTGAAAGAATTCACTTAGACTTTGTTTGTCAATGCATAAAAAAATGATAATTTTAATGGAACTATGTGTTTTAAACTCTTGCCTTTTTAATACCTGGAAATTATATTACTATAGCTAAAATTAAATTTTATAGGGGATGTCATAAGAAATGTTTTGCATTATTCATTGTTTGTCAAAATATAGTTCATAATCAATTTTCTAACAACAGAATGATTTTAATGGATTTTAAGTATTAAAAGTTAAAATTTTTATCATTTAAAAATACAATTTCATCTAAAAATTTTAAAATTCGAAGTCATTTGTGTTATAATAAATAACTATCGATAATTTATTTGGAATTATTAATTTAAATTCATGTCAAATGTATGCAAAAGGCAAAAAAATTAGAACATTTTTTTGTCTTCAGTTTCAAAAGGGGAGAAAAATTTGAAGACCAACAATTTTCGCTAAGCTTGGCGATACTTGACGAAATATTGCTAAATTTGCCGTCACAATTAAACGATCACAAATTATGCCAATTTGGCTATAGCTTACTAATTTTGCGCAATTCTCAGTGAAATTCAATATTGATGAAGCTTTTTTTGCTGTGTTTATCACGTTTTAGCTTCTTAAATTTTGTGTAAAATTTGCATAATATTAAAGAAAGAATGAATTTTTATTGAATCACCTAATCGAATTACACTAATTTTAGCTTCTTTTGTTTGAGTATAATAAGATATATTAAAAATAAATGAATAAATAAACATAGAATATGAAAGCTACTTTTTCTTCTCGGTACTGGCCAAAAGGACTTTGCAATATTTATCCTCTAGACAAATACACTGCTCAAAACAATTAAAGGATATTTGAAGTTTTATATAAAATAAAGATATAAACGAAATTTTTTTTGTCGAAAATAGAAGAAGAGAATCACAAATGCAAATTTTTCTGGTTTTCAAACTGTGGAGTACACAAATTTTGAGTTCGACGTAAAAAACGTCGCTTCAGCGGCAGCGAATGAAATTTTACTTTCAACTGGATAAAAGAGAATGAAGACAAGGATGATCGGCATTCAGTGATTGCTTTGTTTCGATGAGTACGATGTCTCAGTGAAGTCATTTGACAGATCCAGAAGCTTGGAGAATTGTTGGTAGGTTAGAAGGGGGCCAAACTCAAGCCGAAGTAGCGCAAGCAATTGGAGCGTCACAAAGTGTCATTTCCAGGATCTGGAACCGTTTTTTGGAGAGTGGATGTGCAAGCCGAAGACCAGGGCAAGGTCGTAGACGGGCAACAACGCCCAATGAAGATCGGTATTTAGCGTTAACAGCTCGGAGACACCGAAACATGAACGCTACTTTTCTCCAACAACACCTTCGCTCGGCTACAGGTACCACGATTTCAACTCAGACCGTCCAAAACCGGCTCTATGCTGTAGGTCTTTATGCTCGCCGACCGATGGTATGTGTTAGATTAACATCAAGGCATCGTCGCGACCGCAGGGAGTGGGCAACCGAGCATGTCAACTGGAGGAGAAATGAATGGAGCAATATTCTGTTTTCTGACGAGTCCCGTTTTTCTGTGCATCCGGATAATAGGCGTATTTTCATCTGGAGGGATCGTGGCAGTAGGAATAATCCTGCGTTCGTGCACGAAAGTGTCAGATTTGGCGGTGGAGGAGTGTTGGTGTATGGTGGCATCTCCATTGACGGGCGCACTGACCTCTACAACATTCGAGATGGAGCTTTGACTGGTCACCGATATAGGGATGAGATCCTCAGACCTATTGTAGTCCCTTACGCTGCAGCAATCGGAGATAACTTCATTTTAATGGACGATAACTGCAGGCCACATCGTGCAAACCTGGTGGAGGATTTCCTTTACGAGGAAGGAATCGTTCAAATGGAATGGCCAGCGTGTTCTCCAGACATGAATCCAATCGAACACGTTTCGGACGCTCTAGGAAGACGAGTTTCTGGCCGCCAACAACCCCCACAAACTCTCCAAGAACTGGAAAGAGCTCTTCTGGAAGAGTGGGGCAGAATACCCCAACTCGTCATTAATAGCCTCATTGAGTCCATGCCTCAAAGGTGTTCAACGTTGCTGGCCGCCCGTGGAAAACATACCCCCTACTGAAAATGATTTTCTTTGAAGAAAACACCTTTCTTATTATTTTTTTCTCATATGCACAAATTGTGTTTTTTTTCCTTTTGTACCAAATGCGCAATAAAATGCATTTTTTTCTGACAAACTTGTGTAATTTATTCTCATATAACCTACTATGTCTGTCGACCATGTATCAATCAGCTAAAAAGTTTCCCAGATACAAAATCCACCTAAAACTGCAATATCCTTTAATTGTTTTGAGCAGTGTAGTAAAAATATTATTATTATTTTGATTTTGTTGGATATAGTGTCATAATTAGTTTGATTTTTAAACCAGTTATTCAGTTTGGCAATAAATTATAACAATTGTAAATTTCCAAGTGAATGGAAAATGTCTGGTCCAGGGAAAGAGTTTCATACACAGTTCCGGTTAACGTGATTGGCGAAAAAATCAGAAATGGCGACAAAAGGCCATTTTAGTTTCTTATCAGATTTTTCAAGATGGTGGAAAACATGGTTTTTAAATATTTATAGACATATATTTATTTATCAAACGTTATATATGTCACTAATTAACAAAAATAATTACGATTTTTTATTTGGATATTTTTATTTTTTTGTACAGACATTTTTTATACACTTCTGTATGTATGTAACCGCATATAGAGATATGCATACATAAATACTTAATATATTCACGTATAAATAAAAGTTTTATAATGCTTGTATGTATTTTTATATATTTATATATTTCATATATTTTTTATATCTGTCAAATTAAAACAAAAAATATAATTTTTTCCGAAAAAATATGCTAAATGCAAAAAGAATTACAAAAACAAATGCATAAAGTTCATTCTAATAGTAAAAATGCAACCCCAAATATGACGATCGCAACCACATCGATTTATTTATTGCAAATAAAAAAAAAAAGTAGCAGGATATTTAATACTTCCCAGGTTTCGAATCAGGGATGTATGGACTGAAGCCGCCAATGCGTTTTTAAATGGATATGGAAATGGCGTTTTCAAATTTCAATATCCCGGACGAATGCTGGAAGAATAAAATTCGATACGTTGGATGAATTAGTCCACCAGTATTTGTCCAGGATGTCTCAGTTAGAAGAGCATTGGCAATTCTAGCTAGTACATCCTTGATTCGAAATCTGACTTGGACATTTTCACCCATTTGTAAATTTGCAACTGTTATAATGTCATAAGTTCACTCCAGAGTTAACAATAATAAAAGAAATTAATTGGAAATTGGTGTGCATCAATATGAACAGAAAAAAAAATCAGCAATTATTGTTAATATGAACAAAAAACTTCTTAAAAACACTATACAAATTCTTAAACTTGCAACGCGTTTCGGAAGAACTGTGCCTTTCTTCCTCAGACGGAAAGAAGATGTGCGTCTAGTATGAAACTACCACTATTAGCTCCTTCTGCTGCTTTCACAGTAGGCGCACGTCTTCTTTGCGCTTGATAAAGAAAGGCACAGATTTTTCGAAAGGTCTACCGAGTTTAGGAATTTTAAATATTGCTTTAAGAAGGGTTTTTTCTATTCATATTAACAATTAGTGTAAAAAAATATATAATTTTAAAACATATGCATAGAGTAAAATGGACAAATAACAATCATTGAACAATATTACATGTCTTGTAATGCTTTTAATAGTCTTCAGAAATCATTTTTACTTCTTGTTAAAAAAAAATGCCAATCGATCACATTAACAGCATTATGAATAAATGATTTTGTAATATTCCCGGAATAACAAATCAGAGCAAAAACAGTCTTTACGACTAAATGCACGCTATCATTCGTAAGCAACATATTAAAGATTAAAAAGGATGAAAAGAAAGGGGCAAGTAGTAAAAATGTTCATCTAACACCGGTATTAGAATATTCATTTAAATAAACATCCGAAATTGAGTTAAGCAAAAGGAATTACAATTAATAATGTATTTTAGATATTGGAATATGCTCAAATTGTTATATGCTCAAATAGTATAAAATAATACTTGATGCATCAAATATATCTTACTTTCAGATAAACTAGCATATTTTTTTCACTGTTCTATATTGTCCTTAAAATTTTCTAAGCTCTGTAAATTATATATTTAAAAGAGTTTCACAAAACCCGCTTCTCTCAAACAGACAATGACAATGGCTTTCGACATGACAAGGTATTATTCCCGATAATGTTAAAATAACTCGTTCTTATATAAAATGGATTATATTTCTGTTAAAGGGCTATGTAAGTACATGTTAAACATTTTTTTATAGTTATTAAATGATAAAATTCATCACAGAGTTTTAATTTTATCTTTTTTTTTAAAGTGTATAGGGTATATCGGGTATAATGGTTTAAAAAAGTTTTTAAACCATTTGTTTAAAATTAAGCAAAATAACTAACTAAATAAATAAATAAATAAAAAATAATTCACCATTTTGTTTTGTTCTTATTTACACATACACACACATATATACAGGGTGATTCAAAATAACGTAGACAAAATGATATGCCAAATCAAGCATACAACAAGGATAAAAAATCACGTAGGAACATAGGGTCCCAAATTACTTATCGAGTCACAAATACAGGGTGTTTCATTCTAGCTACACCCGATTTGAGTGTAATAATTTCGAGGAAAATAAAAGCATTGTAATGAAAATGCAACGATATGTACCCTATTTTGTGTAAAATGTGATAACATTACGAAAAGATCTGGAAAAACATATTGCTCAAGGAATCGATGATACCTTATAAAATGATTAACACAGTCCAAAATGTGAGGTTCAGAGTACATATTGCTATTGCGCATAATGAAAACTTCTACCACTTTTGTTTGGTGTTATCACATTTAAAACAAAGGTGAGAAGGTCTGTTAAATGTTTTATTATAATATACTTCAGTTGTCTGAACTTTATTACCGTCAACCCAAATTGAGTTAGGATAAAACACCCTGTACTTGTGGCTCAATAAGTGGTTTGCGACCCTCTGTTCCTATGCGATTTTTTATTTGAGCAATATGTTTTTCCAGATCTTTTCGTAATGTTATCACATTTTACACAAAATAGGGTACATATCGTTGCATTTTCATTACAATGCTTTTATTTTCCTCGAAATTATTACACTCAAATCGGGTGTAGCTAGAATGAAACACCCTGTATTTGTGATTCGATAAGTAATTTGCGACCCTCTGTTCCTATGCGATTTTTTATCCTTGTCGTATGCCTGATTTGTCATATCAATTTGTCCACGTTTTTAATCACCCTGTATATATAGGGCTAGGGGCAATTAAAGTTTAAGGTCAAAAAATTCAAACGCTGATAAAAATTAAAAAAAAGGGTCGATTTGTTTGCGGTTTTCTCTAAAAGCATTCTTTATATCACGATTTTTTATTTTTTCTATTTTAAAGGTTAAGTTCAAAAATTGTCGATAGAGGGCGCTTTAGATTTTAGAGTCACGAACAAATAATTTTTGTCGTTCTTTTGTGCATGGGGTTGAAATTATTCTAAAGTTTAGACTTTAACTTAAATTTTTAGCCCAAAATCGGAAACATTGGGATTGGTTAACTAGCGAAAATGTAACTGTGAACCGAGGGGAAGATTTTAAACGCTCATAAACATTGGACAAACAAATCGATTTTGTTGCGGCTTGCGTGTAGGTCATTCCCTTGGTAATTATTTTATTCAAAATGACGTACAGCTTTCATGTCATCATTTTTTGATAGAGGGCGCTTCCAACACATGTCCGACATTTCAATGGTATTACTCCTTTGTCTTTTATTACCAGACCACCATACTTCCAGGAAGTGTAAGGGATGCAAAGACGACTCGGAATCACACAGGAATGTAACGTTGAAAATCGCTTTTTTGCATGTTACGTTTAAAAAAAAGCAGAGAAAAAAACAACATAAACAAGCAGAGAAACAGCAACATGTTAAAGTGACAGAACAAAGTTTATTTTAAGGTTTTGCTGCAAAAAGTGTTCGAAATTACGACCAGAAAAAGTCCGGCAAATTTGACAGCGACAGTAGATGGCGCTGCGATTTTCTTAGTGTAGATGGCGCTGAACGGTAATGAGCGTGGAAGTTTCTCTCTCGTTGCGCAGCTCCATGTGGTTCCAGCACGATCGGGCTCTTCCACATTTTACCAATGATGTTCACCGATGCCTAAACGTAACATATGGACAGCGGTGGATAGGTCGTGGTGGCCTGGTTTATTGGCCTGACAGATCACCGGACTTATCAAGTATGAGCTTCTTCTGCTGGGGTCACATGAAAAGTTGGGTGTATGAGAATCCCGTACCATCAATTAAAGTCTTAGCAGCTCGTATTTCTGTAGCTTTCGGAAATCTATCAAAGATTCCAGGAATCTTTCAAAGTGTGAGAAATTACATGCAACGCCGCTGTCAAGCATGTCGAAAAACTTTTGGCCGTAATTTCGAACATATATTCTAGTAAAACCTTTAAATAAACTGTTTTATGTCATATTAACGTGTTGCTGTTTCTCTGCTTGTTTCAGTTGTTTTTTTCTCTGCTTCCCTTAACCATAACTCGCAAAAAAGATATTTTCAACGTTATATTCCTATGTGATCCCGAGTCGCTTTTTCATCCCTAACACTTCCTGGAAGTATGGTAGTCTGGTAGTAATACAACCAGGCGTAATGCCATTGAAATGTCGGATATGTGTCGGAAGCGCCCTCTATGAAAAAATGAGGACACTACAGCTGTACGTCATTTTGAATAAAATAATTACCAAGGGAATAACCTACACGCAAACTGCAACAAAATCGATTAGTTTATCCAATGTTTATGAGCATTTAAAATCTCTCCCTCGCCTCACAGTTAAATTTTCGCTAGTTAACCGATCCCGATGTTTCTGATTTTGGGCTTAAAATTTAAGTTAAAGTCTAAACTTTAGAATAATTTCAACCCCATGCACAAAAGAACGACAAAAAGTATTTGTTCGTTACTCTAAAGCCTAAATCGCCCTCTATCGACAATTTTCAAACTTAACCTTTAAAATTAAAAAAAATTAAAAATCGTGATATAAAGGATGATTTTAGAGAAAACCGCAAACAAATCGACCCTTTTTTTCTAATTTTTATCAGCGTTTGAATTTTTGGACCTTAAACTTTAATGGCCCCTAGCTCCTACAGAAGACGTTTGCGCCCCATGGTTTCCTATTTAGTAATGTTTGTATTTATGTCTACTATCACCCCTAAAAGTTTGTTGGTCTGGTAGTGAAACACCCTGTATATATATATATATATGTATTACTAATCTCCGATTTATTTATTTAATTTTTTTAATGTGAGCTTTCTGAATTACGGATACGATTTTTCTACCTATATAATACAAAGAGAATCTAGCTTAAAATTTCAAATGATGATAGTAAATATTTTTTCGAAAGAGCAATTTTTCCAAAATATTGATAACTATAATAATCTAAATTAACAGAATATGTACACAAAGTACATATCTTAATTATATCTTAATGTATATTTTGAAAATAATCAGGCTTCAAGAAAAAATACAGATAAACTCCCTATTTTTTTTCAAATAAGTATAATATGTTTAGAGACAAAATAAAAAAAATAATAATATTTTGAATAATAGAAGTTTCATTTCTTTTATTTTATAGCAAAACAAATATTATCAGTATATGTTTATAAAATTACTTTTTTGTTGCATTAATTCGCAATAATGTTATTTTATGCCGTCAGCTTGGGAATTAAGCTTTAAATATTTTCTATTTAGTGATACATGTGATTTATTAATAATTGTTCATAATATTTTTTCATCATATTGTCTGAGACTTTGTTTAATTTTACCATGAACAAATAATAACATTTGTCTTGTTTCACATACTAAATAAATATTATAACTTTGTTTAAGCAAAACATGACTTATAAATTAATTGTATAGGTTATTATAATAATAGGTGGAGAAAAAATGTATTTTATTTGTCTTTTTCCCCTACAATCGATGGTAAGAAAAATACGCTGTTGTGCGAAATTATATCTTTATATATACTGAATAATTTAAAAGAAGTATAAGTTTATGAAAACCAATGAAAATGCAGCTATTTGATATCTTTTTAGGCGCGTTCGTAGTTATATAAATACGTAGCACCTATAGTCATCGTTCCGTGCGTCTGTCTCTCCGTCTGTCCGTCTGGAAATAAAAACGGTACCCAAAGCTACCCAACCTAATCATTCGGAATTTAAAATATATAATTGTTGGGTAATATTATCATTTTAAATTTTATGGAAATTGGATGCATAGTTCAATTATAGTGACAAACAAAATAATTCCGTTACATTACGGCCAATGGAAAGAAAATAGTTCCTGGCGCATTTTAATTATGGTACACTATTTATAACATAAGAAAATCGAGATGCATCGATGAAATAGATACTAAGATATGCATTTAAAATAATATTTTTCATTGATTTATAGGGCCTAACAAAAGTATTCCATTACATAATTACATATTGAGACATTGTTTGGAGCGTGTTTTAATTGTATTAAACTATTTCACGTTTTATGAAATTGATAGACACCGCTGAGGTTTACTAAAGGTTAATGATGTATAATAGAAGGCAGATAGTATTTAAAGGGCGCACAAAAGATTTCTGATATTTTTACAGTATCCGAAGTAGTTTATTCTATTACACGAAGATCTGAATATTTTAAAAACTTCGTTATAGAAAAAAAATCATCTCCTTTGTTACGTTGACGTGCAATTCAACGTGCTATTAAGTTGACGTGCAAGACTGCATTTAAAAAAAAATCTTTATTATTAGATTATACTTAAATTTTTCGGGACTTCGGAAGCTGACTGGCTAGCAGCATTAAGCAACGCAATACTAAGATTAAAATATTACTTAAATAACTAAAATTGAAAATTAGAAGAATGGATTGGTAATATAGGCCTTTGTAGTCAGTGATAACGTTCATATGAAGCAACGATTCATTTTGTTGAAGAGTCAAAATTTACACACAACAGAATATAAAAACAAAGAAATAACGAAATCTGGAAGGCATCTACAGATGCTTGCTGATAATGCTGTACAGACAGCGACATCTAGGAAACTACATTTGGCATGATTCCAAAAATTCTCAATATTTCTTTTGAAATGTGAAAAAGGGATAAAAAGCTTTAATTTATTACTTGATCGCAAAAAGATGGGGTCAAAGGTGCCGGCATTTGCTTTTTTTTACAAATAAACATAAAATTTCAACTGTGAGAAACATACTAAATAAACAAAATAATGAAAAGGTTTTTATAGGAAAATTCCTAGCAAATCATTTTAGAATACGTATATTCAATGAAAAAAATATATAAATATCTATAAAAATGTATAAATAAATGTCCACATGGGGGTAAAATACACCCTAGCTTAGTACCACAAGGGTTAATACAAAAATCTCATTTTTTATATTAACTTTAATGCATTCATTTATATCCAACTAAAAATGTGCATCTTTAACATTTAATATTTTTTTTGTTTAAAAAATGTTAGTTACAATTTACTATACAGTTCGATTTAAACATTTTAATAAAAGATATAAGCATTAACAGATATACAAAGATAAAAATTGAAATGATCAGTTTGTGTAACTACTTATTTTAATTTTAAATGTAAGATTAAAAACGTAAGTAACGAAATTGTCTTCATTATATAGGATTTCTATTCTCTAACGAACATCAGATTATTTAAAGTGCTCCCTACAGAAGTAATTCATTAACCACTATCGGGTAGCATACTGTTATAATTAAGGTTTTTAAAATTCCGCAGACTCATTTTTAGTCTTTTTGTTTTAGCCACAAAGTAATGTAGAATCTTTAGTAAAAAAATGCTCATTTTGTTTTATAAGTTTATTTTAAAGTATAATATACGGGTCATTAACTAAGGTTCCGACTAATTACTTTTGGGACGCTAGAAATTATTTCCCAAACCGTAATTAAAATATCACAATGATAAATTATGTATTTTCGTATTCTCTTAAGCGTATTTTTAAGACGTATTTTCCCATTTATTATCTTTTGGAAAGCTATTTTGACAGAGTTTTTAAATTAGTCAAGCATGCTTTTTCAAGGTTTTTATTTATTTTTCATAAAAAGTATAATTGACTTGCTTTTTTAATTGCTAATTCAATGAAATTTACGGATGAATAGATTTATACCACACTGAGCAAAAAAGTATGCTGCCTTCACATAGAATGGGTAGTTAACCATTTTCTGAATGCCTAAACAAGAAATATAGATGACCAAAATATGCAAATAGGGTAAACAACCAAGCTGAATAGATGAAATGATATAGAATTTCTAGTCTCTTGTTTTCTAGGTGACGAAATGATACTGAATCGTTTCAGTAGCGATAATTACCATTTGATTACGGGAATGGTTTCATAAACTAGAATTATAGTTAATAAAACAAACCTCTTATGTTAGCACCTATTTTTCGAGATTTTCAAATAAGTTTCTCCACGAGAATATTCAAAATAGCTCTTGAATTGTAGTATTAGACTCTAGATATAAGCGGTAGATATCTCTAGCAAAGGGAACTAGAATTTATAAGGATGACATGGAAGTGTATTTTCTAAAGCCACAACTTGGATTCTAGATGCCCCAACGGTATATTTTTCTTAGTTATAATGCTCTTTGTTTCCAAGCACTGATAATCTCTTTGATTTTTTTGTTTAATTATAATTCACTAGCTCGATTTTTCACATGTTCTATTTCAAACAGCAGACAAGTTTTGTGAAATTTTTTACCTGGTTTTAAAGATATAATTCATAATCTGAAAAGCGTTTTATCGTTTAAAATGACTAGCTGGTTTCGCCCGCGAATGAGCCACACTTTTTGTCGAAGCCTCGAATTTTTTACGCAATTTTCTAAAACGAAATCGTGACTCGAACGAACCTCGAACCGGATCTCCATTGACTATGGTAACGTTAGCAAACATGCTCTGCAAACACTTCAAAATCTTACAACAAAAATATTCCCAAAACACAGATCTCGAACACGAACGCTAGAGAACTGTGTACCTTGAACTTAGTGACGGAACATAATATTTTTATGTTTTATACAGAATAATTATTCGTGGGCTCCATTAAAAAAACCGCATGGTAAATTACATATATTGTTTGAAACTATACCGTTTAATTTTTTTCGTACCAACCCCTAGCTTTTCCTGAATTTCATATTCCTTCACTTTTTAAAAATTTCTAGGTGTTTTTATAAAATATCTGAAATTTTAAAATCAATCGGTTCGTAAGTTATTCTAATTCTAATAAATTAGAAAATTTTTCGTCGCATCTGGAAACTCAAAACCAAAATTTTCTGTCTCTTCAGCGTTTTAATTTTATTTAATTTAGTTTAATTTAATTTAATTTAATTTAATTTAATTTTTCACATTTTTGTTTTTTGAATTCTGTTTTCGAATATTTTCTTAATGAGATTGTCTTCAATCAGTTTCTCTCTTAATTACCGCGCTATTTTCCCTAACCTAAATATCCTGGATCTCAAGAACTTTTTCTTTTTTTCTTCTGTGCTAATTACCCAATCTCTTTGCGCCATCTGAGAAAACAGTAGTTCCAGCCATCAACACGCATACAAACAGGCAGAATACAAAAGTTTTCTAACATTAATAGCATAGATTCATATTTATTTTCAAAGAAAATCGGCTAAATATATATAAATATATATACATTTAATTTTTACATTATTGTGAACATTTTAATGTTACATTGAATTAGTAAACCCTTTATTTTGCAGCTTGGAATATCTTAGAATCAAAAAAAATTTATAAAATAAGCCATTTTTTAAAATATTTTATAATTAAATTAAATTTCCTCAATCTAATATGGTGGTAAATTCTTTAATTATACTTTATATTAAAGAAAACGAAAAGAGTTTAAAAGAAATGGCGCAATGTGAAGATTTAGCAATATAAAGTAAAAGTCTTGTAAACGAATTAAGTTTTTATTTAAAGAATATATTGTGGCAGTCAAAAGTTTTCGGCCAGTAAATTTTCTTTTAGTTATTTTGTAAGTATACTCATATGAAGAGGAATCTCATAGTGTTACTTATACATTTCATTCACATAATAGTTAGGAACTTATTTATGGAATAACATAAAAATATCAATAAATTTAACTGACAAAATTAAGTACAAAGGAAAACGCATGTTCTCAAAAGTTTCCGACCACCTTCGCAAGTTTGGCAAAAAATGATATTGTAATAGAAAATTACAGTGATAAACAACACTTACAATTGATATTTTATCACCATACCTTTAGTAATGAGTACTGTGTCGCAAAAACGTGATATATCACGATATAATCATTGTCAATATCTTGATTGATATAATCATTGAAGATTGTCTATGGTACGTTTTTTTCACATTTTTTGCATTTTTTGGAAATTTCAGCTGCGTTGGAATATTTATAGTTCGGCACAGGTTTGCCAACTTCTTTCCAAAGATTTTCTATTGGATTCATGTCGGGCGTTTGGTTAGGCCATTTCAAATGCGAAAATGTTTTGTGCGAAAGCCATTGCTTCTCGAGGCTTGCATATATTATTTAAGTCGTTATCATGTTAAAACAAATAGTTGCGACCACAATTTTTCCTCTAATAAAGCAGTAAATAATCTTGCAAGATATTCTTATACATTGCATCATCCATCTTCCCTTGGATTTCAATTAATAAACCGATAATTTTTGAAGAAAATACTCCCCACAGCATAACGTGTCCTCCGACATGCTTTATTGTAGGAATAACATAGGTCGAATCATATCTTTTGTTGTTAGGTCATCGGACGTAGTGTCTGCCACACTGCCGAAACTGTTTTAAATTTCATTGCTGGAAAAATAGTACTTTTGTCCAATTTTCACTTGACCAAACTTTGTGTTTTTTGGAAAATGCCAGTCGGGTACGTTATTTATTTATTTATTTTTAACCTATGAAAAAGTTTTGAGCACCAACTCTCCCATGAAGATCTGCATCACGTCAGCATCTTGGCACGACAAACCGACTTATTTCAGCAATATTTTTATTCCCTAAAACACGGATATTGCAACGGAATTTTTAGCGGGTCGTCAATTGTTTTACTCCTGATAATTCTGTCCACAAGAATAGTAATTTTTCGGGGTCTCCCGGACCTCGAAATGTGTGAAGACCATGGCCACTTTTATATAAATTTTCAATATCGTTCAAAGTTGATTTCCCGATAGATAATTTTGCCGCAATATCTCGAGAAGATTGGACATTTAGCGACAAACTAATCACTCCTATACGAACAATTAATTGTTGAACTTTTCAATTTTAAATTTAAACTATGATATTCGCCTTGATTTATTCACAAACACGACCAAAAAACAGTGTACTGGTAGAAAAAAAAACTAAGGAATGACGAGTGGTCGGAAATTTTTGCACACGCGAACTACGAATTCTACGCCTTGCACGAAGCGTCTTCAGTATCCAGTCAAATGACCACATGGTCAGAGGTCATTCATATTTTCCTAACTTTTGAAGCAAATGTGCTTCTTCGCTGAAACCTTCTGTTAAATAAATCAGAGAAACTAACTGGACGGATACTTTTGTTCGCCACTGTATACATAATATACTTAAATGTACTTTTAGAAGACGAAAAAATATGATTTCGTATGATATCGTATTTTACGCAAATACGATTATACGTTTAAAAATGCTCCATATTTTTGTGACTGTTAAAGATCGGGAACGGTTATCTTCAAAATAACATGAAATCATATAATTTAGAAATTTTACACGCATAACTTAGATTACCTTTACATTCAACAACAACAACAACAAAGAAAAAATGGATTTCTTTTTACTATTGATGTAAGATTTTAAAAATGTATAGTCTTCATTATGTATTTTAGTATCGTCTTAGTAATAATTAAATTATCCAAAAGAGTTCTTTAAAGACGTACTTTA
The DNA here is from genome assembly GCA_964019185.1 of Maratus speculifer. NCBI lineage: Eukaryota > Metazoa > Arthropoda > Arachnida > Araneae > Salticidae > Maratus > Maratus speculifer. The sequence goes on from OZ025302.1 coordinate 152,776,071, forward strand.
TTAAGCATTGCCTTTTAGCAAGCGGTAATGAGGTTTTTATAATTCAGCAATGGTTTTTAATATATTTTATCGAGCATAAAGAAATACTTTTTTTTTCTTTAAGAAGAATCAATTTTTATTAAAGAGTTCATTTTAAAGATAATTATTTGCGTCATTGTTTTTTTCCGATTTGTTTATTTATTTATGTATTTATTTATTTTTATATAATCTTATTGAAATATTACAAATATAATATTAACGCAGTTGGAAAAATAGTTTCTCATATGTTATTCAAATATTTCATTGCATATTTTTGAATGTTATTTAAGAAATTATTTATTCAAGAAATGCGAATAAAAGTTTATTAGTGTTTATATGTTAAAAGAAAATGAAAATCATCCATAGGAACATTGTGCAGATAACTCCTGAACTTAATGCTCACTCTCGTTATATGACCCATTACTTTATTTTTATTAAATGGACTACAGCCCTTCTAGCAGTCGGAGTAATAAACTTAGTAAAACAAATTTAGTATAATAAAGATTGCTTATTCATATAAAACAATAAAAACACTCGAAAATATTTTCGAACACCAAATCGACCATTATCAATTCTCCATTAACGGAAGAAAGCCATAAAAAAATTCTACATTTTTTTCGATTACCAAAACGATCACAATCGATCCGCCATCAAACCACCATCGGCATAAGAAATCGACCATCATCGGAAAAAATAACGAGCGTGATCTAATACGAAAATGATCTGTTTAATCTTAGATACCTTAAGGCTGTTCTCGAATCAAAAGTAGCAAATTTATGACCCATATTTTAAATGATTTTTGTTTGGAAATGCATGGCACTAACAGGTTTCGGTTGTTCAGAAACTTTGTTTCTAATTACACTCAGTTTTTTATGGTGCAAAGTGGGCGGTTTGAACCAATTTTCCGCGTAAGAGAAGAAAAACAGTTTATGAATGGAGAAAAACGCCTTGTCAAGTGATCAAAAAAAGTTTATAACTCGATTGGTAATTGATTAAACACAAAATGGAAAATTCAACTTGATTCCAGATTTCTTCCATGGTCAGACTTTGCAATTTTATATCTTTCCGGTAAAAAAAGGAATTTGTAAATGAGTTAAAACGTTTTGTGCTTGTTGAATAGAGCAGTTGAGAACAGCATTAATACATTTCAATTTTCATTATTTGTTTTTATTTTTTTCCTTTATATATATATATATATATAGAGAGAGAGAGAGATTGTAACAATTTTTGCAATTAATATCATTATCAAAATTAGATATGTCTGTAGTATCAAACCTAAAGCTACTACTTTTCAAAATCCCATATTATTTTACTATAAACCTTTTTTTTAGAAATAGAGTGAGATTTCTCACTTTTTATACACAACACTTTTATAAACATTTTCTTCTGTATCGGAAGATTGATATTTAATTTTTTCTCGTCTCTTATTTTTCTTTTTTAATTATTATTTTTTTAAGTTCTTCTTAAATAATCGGTTACTTTCTTTCTCATCTTTTATACTTTTTCTCCAAAAAATCTTTTATCAATAAATTGATATCTGTCCATCTTCAACACCTGCTACAAAAGCAATTGTCTGTTTTCACTTACAAATCTAGTGGTCACAGAAGTATTGATTTAGTTGGCTGCTTAACAGATATAAATTTATGATTTATTTTTCTCACATTTCATAAAAATATGGGATTTAACGCTTAAGAGGAGACATGAGTAATTTTTTTCGAAAAAATTGATTTTTATTTTATTGGTTTAAAAAGTTTTTTGAATTTTCCTTTGGTATGTTAGTTTCTTTCCCTAACCGCCAGAAAGAAGACTGAAATTGCACGTCAAGAAATTGTAAATGAAGTGCATTCGTAGTTTAACGAAGTTTTTAAAATGTACAATTCATGGGATGCAAAACAGCATGCAAAATCTTTTGTGTGCCCCTGTAAATATTAAATGCTTTGTATTATTATACGGGAATTAACTTGTAGTAAACCTTATTAACGTATATCAATTTCAGAAAACGGAAAATTGTTTTGTATAATTATAGCGCTTCCAAAAAAAAAATGTTTCCCGCTATACAATTAGGTAATAGAATACTTTTGTGTGACTCTGTAAAAAATATCCTTTGCACTACAGATTGTACAGAATGTATGCTAGTATATGTTTAATACATGCATATGATTATTATTATGTTCGAAAGAGTGTAAGATCGTTAAAACGCACTTGAAACATCCCCCCCCCCTTTGAACATAATGTAAATTTTGACTTTCCGATATTCATAAAATTTGAAAGCATTCGACAAAATTATGTAACAATTATACATTTTAAATTCCGAATGATTCAGTTGGATGCTTTTTCTGTTATTATTTGCGGACAGATGGACGGATTGATCGACAACTATCGGTTCTATGCATATACATAATTACGAACGCGCGCAATATTCGTGAAAATTCAAAGGAATATACCGACTTGGAAGCCATGCACTTTCACATTACTTTTATGCTAAAATGTACGTTAATATTATACTTTATTTCTGTACTTTTTTAAATTCTACTCGTAGAAATATACATTAAAAACAAATTATGCAGCATATACATGTTGTTCAAGTAAAAATAACAGTCTTTGTTATGAATTTTTCGTTACTTATAGAATAAAATTCTTTTACCAGATATTAGTCCTGAAGTCACGTAGGAAGTGGCATGGAATTTATAACGATTAAAACATTATTTCATTTATTATATGAAACTAAATTTTATCCAAGGGCTTAAAAAATACTATAATTCACGTGTTTGATAAAATTGTTCGGAACAGTTAGAAGTGTCTAAAATTTTTATCTTTGTACTGAAAAATCGTACTTTTCTGGTTAAAATCCCATTATCTCATAAACTAGTGCAGTTATTTTGGTAATTCTTTTTTTAGTCTCAGAACATAAATATAAGATACAGACAAGTTTATGAAAAAAATGACATCACACTAAAATAAAAATTTTGTCAAAGAAAGAAAACTGTCTGTCAGAAATCTTAAGCATAACCCAGTGAATATGAATTTGAAATTTCCCCAAATTAGAAAGTAGGGTGGGCAGAAAAATGCTGAATTATTTTTTTCGAAATTGATTTTAGCAAAGTCTCTAAAAAATTGTGCTATGGGACTGTTAAAACCGACAAAAAAGTTTTTTGATATTGTTCAGTATTTAACCGTTCACCTCTGACATTGAAAAACATAAAAATAAAAGAGAAAAAACTTTTGTTGTTAAAACAATATATTTTAGAAAGTTTTCCAAAATTCTTACTGGCATAAAATGAAAATTTTACACAATCGGTCAGTCATAACCCACAAAATAATTCATCAATTTCTTTCAGTAATTACCGCTCCCCTTTGAAATCAAAAATTGGGGCGAAAATAAAAATATATCGGATTTTCTAAAAATCTTTACGGAAATTTACTTTTCGAAATTAGTATTGATATTAATTGATTAATTAAATAGAATTATAAATAATACTAATTCTATGAATTTTACGTAATTAAACTTTTTATCATTTTTTTTGCACAAAATCAGTACTAGCATTCGAACTTCTTAGACATTGAAATGTCCTGTTGTTCGCAGCTACCTGACTTTCCCCTAATTTTGCTGATTCTTTTTTTAAATGTTACACTTTACGACAATATCTACAGTTATTAAAGAATCTAAATTTGAAAGCAGCATATTTTGTATTTACATTATTGACATGTATGTTTTTTTTTATTTTTGTCATGCTCCACGTAAAAATATTCACGGTCTTGTCGTACAAAATAGCTGCACTTCTCTTTCAAATGCTTAACGAAAAGTAAATTTCGGGTCATCTTTAGATTGAAAAATAATAAAATAATGTTTAATTTCAAAGTAATAAGACCATTTTTCTCGTCTCAATTCCATCACATATTCGAATACACTCACACACACACACACATATATATATATATATATACATATGTTGCAGCCAATACCCGAAATTGGCCAATTCTAGAACTGGCCAGCAACGTTAAAAAGTGACTGGCCAATTTGCAAATTGGCCAGATGCGATTGGCCAATTCGCGAAATAGTTATAAGCACTCGGCTTAATTCTTTCTAACTTTCGATATTAAAAGGGAATTGTGCATTATTTTTGGTTAATTTAGTTGGGTGGACAAAAATATTTCGTTTCAATATAATCAATGGGAATCTTTTTTACTGTACATTTTAATAATACATTATTTTAATTACAAAAAAATTGGTGCCTATGCATCATAGTTTGGATGTTGCCAAGGCATCCCGGCCAGTTCGCGAATAGACCAGCCAAAACCCGAAATACGCTATTTATTTCATGTATTTCGGGTTTTGGCCAGATAGCTTGGCCAGTTCGGGTATTGGCCGGCCAGTTCTAGAATTGGCCAGGCTCCGGATATTGGCCGCAACACACACACACACACACACATATATATATATATATATATATATATATATATATATATATATATATATATATATATATATATATATATATATACATACACATATATATATATATATATATACATATATATATATACATATGTATATATATATATGTAAATATATATATATATTTTTCCCCATTTTCGATTCCTTTATGTTTAATTTGGAATTTGTATTTATTTTGCAACTGATTGTTTTTTTTTATATAAATAATGTGCTTTATTGGAATATAAATAGTGATTTAAAATTCTAAATTTTAAAATAACGTATGCTGCAATTTTTTTAAATAAACTTTTGGTTCAGATCATTTGTTGACATGTATTTTTGGTAAATATTTGGCAAACAGTATGTAAAAATTGACACGTTCCTGTTGTATAAAATATCTGTGCGTCTGTTATAAATCTTTAAGTTTCGGGTTATTGATGAATTTTAAAATAATAAAATGTTTCATTTCTAAAAATATCAAGATCGTAGCTCATTTCTATTCCATTCAAAACTTTATTCCATTCCATATATATATATTTTTTTTAATTGCAATTTTACTGTAACGAACAGTGCTGAAAAGTAAAGCATCATTGAAGGGTTTTATAATTGATATCCATCTTAACACCAGTCTTATGAATATGATATCTTATATTATTATGAATCATAGAGAAAACATTTATGTGTAGTGTTTACTACTTAAGGCACAACACTATTTAGAGGAAAAAGACCCGGATGATAATGTAAAGTCTATGGAAGCATTCTTTTCAAATACCCTCGCTCAATTTTTAATATTTTTGCATGATTTTTTTGCGTAGGATAGCTGAGGACAATCCACATCCTGCTTAGTTTTTACTTTTTAAATTTGGTTTCAGATAAAAAAAAATACTTCAAATTTATAAACCGGTTTAAACCGGTTCTGAAATTAAAACTATCATAATATAAAAAAATATATAAGCAAAACCGAAGAAGTAAAAACTAAGCCGATTGTAGATATACCTCAACTTTCCTATGCAAAAAAATTATAAAAAAAATTAGAAATTGAGCGAGATATTTGAAAAGAATGCTCCCATAGACTCTGCTTATCATCAGGGTCCTTATCAGTGAATATTGTGGGGCCTTAATATAAAATATGAAAATTTAATAGAAAACATTAAAATTTTAAATTTAAATTAAAAATAAGGATTTCAGTTTTTAGACTTAAGTCAAATAAATTAATTGAGAGGAATAATGTAATTGTTTAATTGTATTTATTCAAACTACTATAAACAAGTTGGAAATTGCACGTGAAGCGTAGCAAATTAGGTGCGTTCGTACGATAATGAAGTTTTTAAAATATTACTTTCATATATCAATCTCATAAAACTGTAAATAGTGAATTACAATTAAAACGCTCATCAAACAATGTTCTCCCTATACCATTATGTAATGGAATACTTTTGTATGGCCTTGTAAATCAATAACAAATGTTCTTTGCATCACAAATTATGTAAGATGTATATTATAATATGTACTTTATAGTTGCATATAAATTTTATTAAGTTCGCATGAGTGTAATACGATTAAAATGCATTTGAAACATTTTTTCCCATTGACCGTAATGTATCGGAATACTTTTGATTGTCCCTGTAATTGATCTATGCATCCGAATTTCATACAATTTGAAATAACTCGACAAAATTATGTAATAATTATGTATTTTAAATTGCAAACGTATAGAATATATTTGAAACTTTTTCCCCATTGACCATAATGTAATTGAATACTTTTGATTGCCCCTGTAATTGATCTATGCACACGATTATCAAAAAATTTGAAATAACTCGACAGAATTATGTAATAATTGCGTATTTTAAATTTCAAACGATTAAAATGCATTTGAAACTTTTTTCCCCATTGACCGTAATGTAAGGGAATACTTTTGATTGCCCCTGTAATTGATCTATGCATCCGATTTTCATAAAATTTGAAATGACTCGATAAAATTATGTAATAATTATGTATTTTAAATTTCAAACGATTCGGTTGGGTAGTTTTTGCGTTGTTATATGCGGACGGACAGACGGACGGACTGAACGACCACTATAGGTGCTACGTATTATATAATTACGAAAGCACCTAAAAAGAGAAAAGGATAATAAATAAAAGTTAGCACTTTCTTCAAAAGTTACTTTTACCAAGCTAGGAGAGAAAAAGCTGTAAAAGAGACAGTAAAAGCCACATTATTTAATAAGCCACTAATCCGGGAAATATATTTTTTCTTTCGAGAATTATAGAAAGAAAAATGGTAGTTTAAAAAAATAGACAAAATTTTAAAAAGTTTTAATATATAGGCAGTGTATTTTCTATATTTTTTTCATAATATTCCCGGTGAAAAAAAAACTATTATTATTTTAGCAATCTTTATTTGAAAAGTAATTTCTTATTTTATAATATCAAGGTCTTCAGAATTAAAATCGTAGTTGAATTGATATAGATAAAAAAAATTCGGTGTAAGATCCATATCCTTGAAAAATGAAAACAGTAAAATAACAATATTTCATTTGATAGAAAACCTACATCCTTTTCCACAGGAAATCCTATTCCGGATAAGAATAACTCTTTTTTTTACTTATTTTTCAATTCCGATTGCTTTAACTTTTTTATTTATATGTATATTTTTTTTTGTTTTATTTCTTTTGGATATAATCTTTATTTGAGTAGTATGATTTTACAGCAAGTTAATATCTAAAACAATTTTTTTTCTGTATGTGAAAATAATAAGGTGTTTTAAAATGACAATCATAGTTGAAATGATTAACCTTATTTGAAACAAAAATTATTTTAAAATATTATATACAGTACGCTCTCAATTAACAGGGATAGAATTATCTGGTTGCGAACTAAGCCATACGAATGTTAGCAAGTGAAATCATGCATTCAGCATAGATTATTAAACATTTTCTACATTTCCTAAAGCCATTTTTAAAATTTCGTTATTTAGGGAAAAATGTGTTAATGTCTATAACCAAATACGTATTCCAATATTTTTGAAAAGTTCTGTATTTGTTATGTCAGTTAATATATACTACATAATGAGAAAAATTAAATTAGCAGAAAAAAAGCCTAATAGGATGAAATTTTTTTCAGCAATTTATACTCATAGATAGAAACATTCTTGAATACTTTTGTTCAGCCCTGTAAGTTCCTTTTATTACACGCCAGTGTATTTGGCTAAAATTTAATTCAAACTAAAACACTTTTAAAATTCTTAAAATGAATTTCTAGAAATTATCATCCATAGGTGATCATGTATCCAATTATTTGTGTGACCCTGTATAACATTTTATCTGTATTCTACAAACATTCCTTAGTAAACGGAATGCGATATAGCATAAAAATTCATAACTTATTAAAAAAAAACTTTAAAGTAATTTATGAACTACAGTATATATTATACAGTAAACTTTAGGAACTGCTTTGTGTAGCGCTGTAAGTCAACTATAGCATTTATGCATATCTTAGAGAATGCAGATTTTAGTGCACTTCATCAATGAATATCAATTTCATTATGTTTGATAGTTTGTAACATCTTAAAAATTCATTTGAAATGATCTTTTCTCATAAGCCGTAATGTAAAGGTGTATTTTTGACAGTCCCTGTATCTTGGAAACCAACATTTTGGGTACGCTGCGTTGATGATATTTTCATTTAACGAGATCATGAGCATTAAGCTCTTCATAATTTTCTTTGTATCTTTATAGTCTGGATGACAATATAAAATGCACTTTAGAAATTGAGAAAAAATCTTCTTTACCTTTCATGGAGATGTAATTACAGCTCAATGGCCAGATGTTGAAATCTAAAGTTTATAGAAAACCTATTAAAAAAGATACTAATATGCATTTCAACGCGAACTTACCCTTTAATTATCGCATTGCAACATTTAAACCATTGATAGAAAGGGCATTTTTAATATGCTCTGTTTTGCTGTTTAACATAGTATATAAAAGATATAAAATTTCGCTGTTAGAGCAAGAGCTTAATTTTATAAAGCAGATTGCAGTAATCATGGTTTTCTCGTTAAATATATAAATTTATTCACAAGGAACACAGTCTCCCCCTTTACAGCCTTTCTAATAAGCAGCAGAAATCAACATATTGCCGATTCACATATGTTCCAGTCATTTTTGAAAAGTTAAGGAAAATTTTTCAAGGATTTAACATTTAACTTCTAGCTATTCGCCTTTCTTTATCTTTTTAACTTATTAAATAGCAATTTGTATCCTACGCCGGGATTTAAATGCCGAAGTTTACGAAATACCCAATATTTCGGAAAACAATGCAAGAATGTTTTAGTTTGGAGCTATGAAAAGAAAATTTCTTAAACGCTTGAAAGAAATAAAAGAAATATATTTTGCAGCAGTCGGACAACAGCACTTGTTAGATTTAATTTCAACAATCCTTACAGTTCCCTAGGCTTTAATAAGGCCAAGTTAATAAATCTATGTAATACTGCTGTTGATGGCCTACAGAAAAAATCCATTGAAATTACAATTAGAAGAAATGAAATTTGTCAAGATAACATTTCATTTAATATGCCTAAACTTTGGTTGAGTATTAAAATAAGTTTTTATTAGCTCACAGGGTATCATAGCCTGAGAGCTTATGTGGCCGCCCGTTCTGTATGTATGTGCGTACGTTCGTACGTAACGCGATAACTCATGATAAAAATATCCCATCCACTTGAAATTTTGTATATAGGTATATCCTGATAAGGCGCTTTCCTGATTAGTTTTTGTAGCTCATTCGATATGTATAAGAGGGGGAAGGGGGGCTCATGCCCCTCCCCTTAATTGATATGAATGGGCTTTTCATGCAGAAATATTAGTTTTTGTTAAAAATTTACAAATAGGATTATTCTGATGAAGCGCTTCCATCATTGGTATTAGGTGTTCATTGGATAAATATAAACAGGGGAAATGGGGGTTCTAATGCCTCTCCCCTTAATTTATATAAATGGGTTTTTCATGCAGAATTGTCAGATTTAGTTCAAATCTCTGAATAGTTTTGGAAGTTTAATGGTTAAGTATATAAAAGAGAAGGATAACTCTTCTTAAATTATATAAATGGATTTTTATTAAGAATTTTCCGATTTGCTCTAAATTTTGGATATGGATTTTTTATATGATAAAGCATATCCCTGATCAGTTTAGAGGATTCAATGATTAAGTATAAAAAGGGAAAAGGGGGTAGCTGATATCCCCTCCTTAATATTTTTTTCGAACGGAATTAACCCTTGAAAATATAAGACTGTAATGTACAATTAGTACGCGTAGTCTGTGAGCTCAATGCCATCCATTTAACTGGGCAATATTCTTTTTATTACAACTAGTTATATTCATCTTATACTTTTCTCGTGACACGCGATTATCCTTCCTTAACTCATTTGTATATTTATTCCAATTTTTGGTAGATAAATATTTGTAATACATGATTTTCTGTTTATGATTTTCTAAAGCAATAATTGACTACATTGAACATAATGAACTTTTAAAATTCAAGATGGTTTTACTCTGAATGGAAGTAGTATAACAGCGTTTTCCTGATGAAGATCTCATATAAAGATCGAGACATTGATTATTTTAACTTTAAATTAATAGTTCTATAGTTTTTAAACTTTGCTCTAATTTGTACACAATTTAATAAACTTATTATTTTTTTCACTTTCATTTGTAACATTAATGAGGTAAATGTCCTTTTACAGAAAAATGCTAATTTTAATGTTAATGATAATGCTGTTATTTCTATATGTTTTTACAGTTACACGTGTTTTCTGAACATAAAACTACTTACTCGAGACCTCATAGTATTAAAAAAACAGTTTTCTCGTTAGATAGAACTGAATAATTCACTGTAATAGCTACACTGTTAAAAATTTTGTGCTACGCTACTTTGAACCGAAATTTGGTGCTTAGTAGCTGCCAGCATAAGATGGTGAAATCTTGTTCCAAGATTTGGAAATTCGATTGAACCATAGAAAACTTTTTCAAATAATATGGTGTAAACTCATTCCAAGATTTGGAGCTTCGATTGAACCATCCTATGGTGACAGCTGGCAATAGCTGCGAGCACCAAATCTTGGTTCAAAGTAGCACGAAATTTTTAACAGTGTACTGGAAAACATTTTCGGAAACAATGGGCTGCAAATAAACATTTTTTTAATTTCTTCTTTAAATTTAATAGATATATTATTTTCTGGAGTTTCAAAAGGTAAAGGAACGCTTTTCGAAATTTTGAGCGACTCGGAAGAGGTTATTGTATATTTTCAGTCGAAATTATTGTACATTTTCATTTAAAAAAAATCTTTTTTTTTTTTTTTTTTTTTTTTTGCAGTGTAGCAGAGTACGCGTAATACATAAGTACGAAAAAGGAAATCTAAGCATTTGTTATATGTATATCTTTAAAATATCAGAATAATATTTTTTTACTTTAAACATAAAAATATCAAAATAGTTTTCCATGTGAACGTTGATATCCGCTTTCTCCTGAAATTCTACTCCATATACCGAAAAAAAAAAAAAAAAAAAAAAAAAAAAAAACATATTTTTTCACTTCTTTTACTTTACTTTTACTTTTTTGGATTTTTTTTATGTTAGAATTTTCTGAAAACCTTGTTCCTTCTTTCAATATCTTCTTTTACAAATGTTTACTCGAAATGCAAATTCTGAGGTGGTGAAATTTAAAAAAGCTGAAAATAAAAGAACAGAAAAAATGAAATCCTTTATTAAAACTTAGAATACGATTTTTTTTCTTAAAACACAAATATAGTAAATGACGAACAAATTACATGAAATATCATATTGCTAAATTAACATAATATCATTAGAGTGAAAAAATGTCCAAGACAGGAATCGAATCCGGATTCTTGGATTTACGCTCGAATGATCTGTCATTTGAGCTAATGGGACGATATCCAGGTTTATCGACATACGTTTGTGGTACAACAGTTATTGTCTCCTAGTGTATATACAATATTTGTACTCCGAAGGTTCCTGTGGAATATCCATACTTAGATGAGTATATGCTTAATTTCAGAATCTCAGCTGCTATATTAACATATTTTTGGAGGGAAATGTGATGTTTTAAACACCTATTTCTAAGAGATTTTTAAAAGAGGAGGGGTGTGAGGAGGAAAAGCTGGTTTGGAGCATATGAGGCCAGATAAGTGACAGTGGATGATACATAGCTACATCACTATCATCTCGAGTCCAAAGGGCATCACTAGCCACGTCTCTGCCACTGTGACAAATCTAGTCCTATAAGCTCCAAACCAGCCTTTCACCCCCCCTCTCTTTCACTTCTTCCTCTAAAAAAATATCTTAACACTTTATCTACCGACGGTACTTATAAGTACCATAAAGATTTTTTATTGCAATTTTTTTATGCGGCAATTATTTGTAATATTGTTTAGAATGAGTTACAGATACATTACTTTATTTTGTTCCAAAGCATTATTGGTTACACACACAAAAAAATATTTTTAAAAGGATGATTTCTTTTGCCTTATTATCTTTTCAGCTTTCTGGTGCTGTGGGAGGGGGTGGGGATTTTTCAATTTGGAAATATTTTTATATTTATATTGTAAGAATATTATATTTGTGCATTTTATAATTCTACAAAATACTAAGAAAACAATTTAAAATAAAGGATTTGAGTGGGGTTATAAATATTGCACAAAATCCAAATTTAATTAATCCATCTAAAGCCTTTAATCCTTCTAAAATCCTTCAAAGATTTATTAAATGATTATGTAAATCTTTTAATTTAGTTTAAACAATCTACGTACAATGCTTTAGAATGTAAAATTTTTATGAATTGATAATGTGGTAGGTAAAGGGTTAATATAGCAGCTACGGCTCTGAAATTAAACGTATAGGAGGCATCTAAGTTTATGGCTTCGATATTCCACATAAACCGTCGTAGAACCTATGTTTCATCTACACTAGGAAAAATAACAGTTGAACCACCCATGTACATTCAGTCAATGGTTTCATTTGACAAGATTTGTGATTGTTTAGGGACTGCCTTTGTTAAAGCTTCCCTTAACCTTGGCTGTCTTGCGCCTTCATGGCGCATTCTACTTAATTAAGGTTTTGCCGTTTGGCAACACATGAGAATCGTCAGTTGGTTTCTTATCGGCGATCTTTAAGGACCTATGGTGCGTTCGCTGTATCGAGGGATTATTTTCGTTAAAATGTAAATATAAATATTAAAAAATATTGTACATGTAAAGAATCTGAAAGTGATAACAGTTGTAGTAATTGAACTAGTGAGAAAATGAGTATTTTAAAATATTCGCATCATTCGATATTTCAGTAAAGCTTTTTTTCAGAATATATCATTTCTTATATAAACAAGTCGTTAGACGTCACTGTTTACTTATGCATCATGGGAATTCTTAATATAAAATCCTCAATCTCAATAAATACCTCTATTGATCAGATTAACCTTTAATCTCAATTAATAACTGCCTCTATCTCAATTTGTTCGGTAGATAGAATGCTAAAAATCGTGGTTTCATGACGCGATAATCTTAAAATACTTTTTTCCTGAACTACGTAACAGAAATAATATTATATTTCCAAAAATGATAATCCTTTTAACTAACAGTGTACTGAGCAGCATTTATAGTCTCATTTTCAAATAAATTATATTTTTGAATTGAAATATGAATGCTCTACAGGGAATGAAGCATCAAAACTCTACATGAAAAACGAACAGTGTGGAAAATACGATTACAAATACCTCGGCAACTAATTTTCTGATCGTCTTTATTTCTTATGCAATTTTTTAAAGATATTTAATATTCACACCTTAAATTAAAGAATTTCGAAATTTTTTATATACCTTTTACCAGGGCGAATATATCGAGAGTCCTAAAAAAAGAGTCCAGGTTATCGAAGTTACTGAAATTCAAAAGGCATCTTTTCGTTATTACGTACTAAGTAAATACCAAATTTGAAGTCTCTATCAAAATTTACCGCGAGACAGAGACTTTACAGATACACAAAAACATACAGACACATAGACAAACGGACGCACTTTTTTTTCTAAATACCATATTTACTCGTGTATAGGGCGCACGCGTGTGTAAGGCGCACCCCTACTTTGCAAGTAAAAATAGCGATTTCTTAAAATCTCGTATTTAAGGCGCACCATAAATTTGATACGCTAATGAAGAATGACCAAATGAATTTCAGTAAAAGAAAGTCGAAACAAACATTACACCAGACCAGAAGACAAGCCGAAAATGCATTTTTAGACTTCGGGTTGTAAGAGAATGACGGGACATAGGAATAAGTGACGGTAAAGAGAATTGCTAATTAGCGTTTAAATAATGTCATTAGCTCTGTTGTTTAAAAAACTGCAAGGAATGAAATAAATATGCAGTAATACTGCAATTAACCCGCGAGTAGTCGCGACTTTTTTCACAACGTCATTAGTCGCTCTCGGTCTTTTCGCCGCTGGCCCACCGCATACCAAATATGTAAAATAAGAAATATTTTTCACCTAATATACGAAACTAACATTACAAAGAAGATATAAATTTGCAGTTTTCTTAAATTATGCATTTTATTCATGAGATCTGGAGTCATTGGAAAAAGTAAAAATGAACTCATTAGTGATTTTTACGTAGACTTTTTCGCCAATTTCAACTTTGTTTCTAAAAAGTACCTGAAATAAAAACAGAGGTGTCCTGTTACTTCACTAAGGTGTTAGAGAAAGCTTCACAGTCAGCTACGTGGTAGATCTCCGTTGTATTTGTAATGTGATATAAGTTACGGGAAGATAAGTTATACGGGCGGCGAAAAGACCGACACGCGACTACTGACGGGTTAAGTAACATTTTCCGAGTTTTAATATCTTCTTTGAATAATTTCTTGTTCCATATGTATATCGTTCGACTGCATCCAACAGTAAAAAATTATTCCGTGTATAAGGCGCACCTTAGATTTTGCCTTATTTTTTTGGAAAAATAGTGCGCCTTATACACGAGTAAATACGGTATATGTTTTTCAGAATCTCCAGAAAAACTTCAGAATCTCCAGAATCTCTCTGAAAAAATTACCGCTGCTACCCTGAATGCATATTTTATATTTTTTAAATCCCTAAACTAGAAATATAGATTTCCGAGCTAAGCGATTAAAAATAAACAAATAAGCTGAATATATGAAATGATCAAGATTTTCTAGTCTCTTGACTTCTAGGTGGCGATTCGATAATGAATCATTTCAGTAGCGAAAACGTGTAGGATGATTTCTGGAATGGTTTGATAAATTAGAATTATAATTACTAAAACTAAACTCTTATTTTTCCATCTATTTGCATAAACTTTTGATTAAGAAACCATAAAAATATAGGAAAATGCTCTTGAATTATAGTAACTGGTTCTAAAACTCTCTAGCAAAAGGAACCAGAATGTATAATGATGATATTGAACTACTTTTTTAGAGCCACAATTTAGATTCTAGATTTCAGAGCCATATATGTTTAAATCAATAAATATAAAAACTTTGTTAAATCACCATAAAAAGAAAAATTAAACAGGACGCGTTTCGAGCTGCAAAATTACCGCTCGTCATCAGCTGGTCCAAACACGTGTCACAACGGACAGAGTGGAAATGAGTGGAATTTCCGCTCTGTATATTTTACGAAGCTTCGAAAATAATTAAAAAACTCCTGAACAGTTCTTCAAAAAAGTAAAAGTAAAAAAAAAAAATAAGGAGAAAAAAAAGAAAGAAAGAAATTGAATTTAAAAAAAAAGTAGATTTCTTTTTTCCAATATACAAATAGATTTCCGTAGTAAGCAAATATGAATGTTTTTAGAAAATTTATTTTAACATTTCTGCGTTTAAAGAAAAATATATATTCTTAGAAAACTTCTTCTTCTTTAAAAAAAATTCATGTAACAAATCTAGTTTCTAAAAATTTTTTCATTCACCACGTATTTTCAATGTGCATAATGGGACAATTTACTTCAAAATTGATCAAAAAATTAATTTTTTTAATAGTAAATGCAAGCTTGTTTAATAGTGAATATTTTGACACCTCATATCAATAAAAAAATCATGTACCCACTTTTAAAGATGTTCTTGATTTATATGGAAAATATATCAATAAAAATTAGCATTACATGAAAAAGTCTCCATTTACATTTCTAAATCACCTACATCTTATATAGATGTTACAAACATCAAATACGTTAGTGAAAGATCGAGTAGGATGAGGGTCCGAATGTACATTCTTGTACATTCGAACCCTCACCGGTGTATGCCGACAAACACAGATATGCTCTTGTGGAGTTTGAAAAGAGAGGAACTTGAATCTCAATAAATAAGATTTGAATCACATAATTTAGTAAGTTTTTTATTACTATTATTTTATTTTCTCATTTAGAACGTAATGTATAATTAAATAAGTTTTCAACTTCTATTATTTTCCTTTCTGATTTTGAATGTACTGTATAATTAAGAAAGTTTTTAAGTTCTATTATTTTCCTTTCTCATTTTGAATGTACTGTGTGTTGCAAGTTCTTAGTCATTCGTCTCTGAAAGAGAGGCGAAAAATTTATCGTGACTGAATTACGGAGAAAAAGATATAAATATCGGACATGTTTAACATTCACCATTACTGCATGGCGAATGTCGACATTACAGCTCATATTCAAAATATTAGAATAATTGAGAAGAAGTAATAAGAAAAAATTATTTGTCATTTATTTATTTTTTATACTAAGTAAATGCAATTAAATTTCTCATAAATTAAATTTGGAATGTTTAGATAAGATTTTAACATTTATAAAATATAAAATACAGCACAATAAATTAGGTATACAGCTTCCTTAAACACACCAGAATATAGAATAAAATTTAGATTGGTTCAAAATATTAGAATATTTTATTTACGCAACAATATTACCTTATGAATATGAAGTAAACGGTAGTTAATATTTTGTAGCATCCCCTTTAGCTTTCATAACAGCGTACAATCGATCTTGCATACTATATACAAGGTGTTTACAAACATTTCTATCAATATTAGCCCAAATAGACTTTATATGTGCCACTAACTCAGTTTTACTTGAAGGAGGATTTTCTTGAAGTTTTTTCTTCATTATACACCATAAGTTTTCGATGGGATTAAGATCTGGTGAATTTGGTGGCCAAGGAAGTACCTTGATGTTGCGTTGGCGGAACCAATTCTTAGTTGACACCGAGGTATGCGGGGACGCTAAATCTTGTTGAAAGATGAAATCATCTTCAAATAAATCTTCTGATGATGGAATCATGTAATATTCTAAAATTTCTTGATATATCAGAGAATTAACCTTTTCGTAGACGATGCATAACTTTCCAGGTCCTTCTGCACTCATACAACCCCAAACCATGACACTAGCAGCAAATTTTGCGGAACGTTTAAGGCATTAAGGCGTTTAAGGCAAAACACTTATTTAGATAAAAAAAATAATAACAGTTAAAAATAGTTGTTGGTTAGTCTAAAGTTTAAGGAGCCCTCTAACGGAATTTTTTGAAATTTAGCTTTAAAATTTATTATCCAGGAAATACTGACATAAAGAACGGTTTTAGAGAAAACCGCAAACGGAATCGACCAATTTTTCCGTTTTTTATAATCATTTGAAATTTGAACCTCCACACCCCCATTGAACACAGTTCAGTTTGCGCTACTTAACCACTCTCAACAATTCAGATATTCAGCTCAAAATTTAAGTTTATGTCTAAGCTTCTAAAAAATTTAATGAGATTCAAAAATAACGGTAAAAAATAGTTGTACGTTACTCCAAAGTCTAAAGCGCCCTCTATCGACATTTTTTGAAATTTATCTGTATAATTTATTTTCAAGACAATACTGACATAAAGAATAGTTTCGTGAAAACTGGAAACGAATCGACCAATTTTTCGTTTTTTATAATCATTTCAAATTTTGGACCCTAAACTTTGATGGCGCCTATCTCCTTCGGAAGATGTTTGGGACCCTTAGTTTCCATTTTAATATTATTTGTCTTGATGTGTACTATCACCCCTTAAAGTTTTGCCCAGTAGTTTAGATACACCCTGTATATCAACTATAGGAAAGGTATCGACTACTGGCACTGTTAGATTATTTTGAACTAGCGGCCTTCGCCCGCTACGCTGGTCGGTTTATCTAAAGAAATCTTGAAGAAGTAGTTAGATAAGGTTCAGACACACATTTAAAAAAAAAAAAGCAAGTCGATCATTCAAAAAACGTTGGGAAATATCAAATATTTACTGTAATTTTTTAAGAAAAACAAAGTTTCGAAAAAAAAAATTAAATCGAAAAAAAAATTACACTGACATATTAATGCAAGGAAATTTTCCCAGAGAGAAAATTCGCCTTGAATACAATATTTCAAATTCTTTTAATTGCTTATAGGCGTTAATGCCAACATAGTGAAAAAAAATTCCATGCTGGGAATCGAACCCGGGCCATCAGTATGGCGCACTGACGTTCTACCGACTAAACCATATGGAACGACAGCCAGCTTGAAACTTTCTCATACTTAAGTAGACTGGCGAAAACATAACGATAGCGCGTTTTAAAATCGCACAGTGACATCTATTGGATTTTATATGTACTAAAAAACGTTATGTACTAAAAAACGTGTGCAGCGCACCTAATAGTTTCTTTTGTTTCTTTTTGTTACTTTTTTGTCTGTTGTCCGATTTTGATGAAACAAAGCCTATACACTGCCCGGGAGTGTGCATTCTTCATTAGTGAAAACCGCATAAAAATCCATTCAGTAGTTACGAAGATAACCTCGAACAAACAGACAGACAGACAGACAGACAAAAAATTCAAAAAATTTTTTTTTGTGTTTCATTGGTTTTCTTTTATCGCCCTGACTCCATTTTTGTCAATTATCTTCAATGTACAGACACACCGGGTCCTACTGTTTTATTATATGTATAGATAATGCACATTTCATACCAGAACTGTAGACAACAATCAATGCTGTATTTTAGACATGAATCCCGCAAAGAATTCTGGCACAAATTCACGATAAAGCTATTTACATAAAATGGTACTTTTCTTCTGTAGACTTTTATTCGTCTCAACTTAAGATAACAAAAATATTTTATTCAATTATTATTGTAGAAAATACGACATAAAAATTAGGATAAGAAATTACCTCGGTAAAAAATACCCTAGGTCATTATAGGTTTAAATATGCATATATATATATATATATATATATATATATATATATATATATATATATATATATATATATAAGTTAAAAAGCATAGAAGAAAGACATTCTTTTCAACAGATATCCTATTCTTCTGGGAAAAAGAATGTATTGCATCCGTATGTTTAATTATTGTTGTACATTGCTTGAAAATTCTTCTATGTGATGTAAACATTACTTAACCTTGAAATGTTTAAACTGTAAAACAGAAATATTTCTTGTGTTCACCATCTAGAAAACCCGATCAATTTTAAATTCTTTATTAAACTAGGAAAAAGGCTTTAGTGCTCTGATATTTCATTTTATTTTAAAACATTATTTTAACAAAAAATAGAATTGTGTCTTTATTTTAGTATATGAATTATTTTTTAAGGTTGATGAATTTTATTCTTTCGCGTATTTATTACACATTTAAAACTTAAAGATCGCCATAAAACATCTTTAAAAATTTTTAAATGCACTGGGCCTTTCGAAAGATCTAAATATTTCTTCGTCAGGCGCAAAAAGGACGCACTTCTATTATGAAAACAGCAGCATGACTGAAATGAAAGATATGGGAAATAAAACAATGTGAAGAAATAACCAATAGGAAAGTAGAAATCGGCAAGAAATAGGAAAGCAAGGGAGAATCATCAATCACAGAATAGTATAATCAGAAGAAAAGTCACAGAGTAGAAGGTGAATAAAAAAGCAAATTAAAATAAATAAATAAATACATAAAACTTTAATTAATTTAAATTAAAAATAAATCATACTAAAAGAAACTCATATATATATATATATATATATATATATATATATATACATAACATGAAATGAAATGAAAATGAAAAATAAATATCAAAGTAATATTAATGGCTTATTAATGCTTTTCCAAGCTGCAGAGAAGATTGTGGAATTGGATTTACCATTAACAATAATTTTAAGATTAAGATAAAATATAAGAAAAAAGAAACATAACACTTAGACAGTATGTTAAAAAAAAATCATAAAACTGCAAGTAGTGGTAGAGCATACTACTGCAAAATAATATTTGTATATGAAATCGGGAACAAAATCCTTTTCAGCACTTTCCAACAAAGTTGAAAAGTGCTTATGCATTCGGTTTGTCTGTCCGCCTGGCCGTCTGTCAGCGCGGTAACTCACGTAAATATATTCCGATTGCCATGAAATTTTATGAAGTTATTGACGTTTACCCTAGCACGAACCCTATTGAAAATGACATTTCTACCATCATTAGTTTATCAACAGGGAGAATCGAAAGTTTC
Source organism: Maratus speculifer (assembly GCA_964019185.1). Lineage (NCBI taxonomy): Eukaryota > Metazoa > Arthropoda > Arachnida > Araneae > Salticidae > Maratus > Maratus speculifer. The sequence continues at coordinate 152,796,061 of OZ025302.1, forward strand.
CCATTACATTATGGCCTATGGGGAAAATCGTTTCAAAGGAATTTTAAAGATGTTATGCCCTGACAAACATATTAAAATCTATATGCTTTTACGAGGGGCATTAAGATATGCATTCTATAAAATATAAGGTGAAAATGTAGCTATTATTCATTTACAGGGCCGCACAAAAGAATTCCATTAGATAATGGTAAAAGAGGGAATTGTGTGACATATTTTAAATACATTAAACTGCTTCATGTATAATAAAATTGATGTATGTCAATGAGGCTTAGTATAAATTATACGATACTGCCTTCCCTAATACAAAGTACATAGTATTTACAGGGACACACAAAAGACTTCAAATAGTACATTCTTTCCAAAGTACTGTATATGTACCCGATGATAGCTGATGGATGGATGAAATGCCTTTTAATTACGATATGTTCGTATAAGTTTCACTAAATTTATACATATTATATGGTGTCTATAAATGCTATAGTTAATATACAGGGCACCAACCAGGGCCAAGAGCTCGCCAACGATACTGAATATGAGCATAAATTACTAAAAGGTGATTCTTAAATAAATAATGAATTTTTGCGCTGAACTGCATTAAATTTACTAAGAAATGTTTGCAGAATATAAATAAAATGATATACAGGGACACGCAAAGTATGGGGTTCATGGAGCCTATGAATGATAATTTATGAGAAAGTGATTTAAGTTGTTTTAAGAGTGTTTTAGTTTAAAATAAATTTTAGCTTAGCACTGATCTGTAATAAAGGTACCAGGCAAACCACAAGGCTGAACAAAGTATTAAAGTATGTTTCCATCTATTAGTATAAATTGCTGAAAGAGAAATTTCAAACTACTAGGCATTTTTTTCTAAACTAAATTTTCCCATTATATAGTTTGTATATTAGCTGACAGATCAAATACAGAGTTGGTCAATAGTACTGGAATACATATTTGGCTTTATATCCTTTTTTACCTAAATAACGAAATTTAGTTAAAAATTTCACGAAGCGTTGAAAAGTGCTTCATAATCTACGCTTAATGCATGCTTTTTCTTACTTGTTTTTGCAAAAATAGTGTCCCTCCAAAACCAGTAAGAACAAAATCCATTTTTTTTTCAAAAATAGAGTGTCCCTCCAAAACCAGTATTTTTTGCAGAACTTTAACAGTAATTATAACTTTTTAACAATATTTCTATTAGACTTCCATAGCTCTAATAAAATTCTAAAGATGTCCTTAAAATGATTAAAAGTTGTCATATTTTGTATTGAAACAGCGCTGAAGAAGACGCCGTGGATTTGAAATGCAGATTACGTTACATATAATGTCAATCGCCGAAATACAGTGTTCTTAGTATACGTTTTGTAATGTCATAGCATTTAACTCAAGAGAAGATGAATCCATAAAAATGTTTATTAAAGTATATTACCATATTTACTCGTGTAAAATGCGTCTTTTGTTTCAAAATATTTGAAGCCAAAACGCGATGTGCGCATTACATACGATTTATTTCCAAAATTTATGTTAAATTTATCATATTTAATTAAGTCATTGACTATCCACTTCATTGAAAGATTTTTTTTATGTTTCTCTTATTCCTTTCCCCGTAATTGCATGTAAGAGTAGATAATATTAAATTTTCAAGCTTCAGTTGTGTTGTCATTTGTATAGCGTTTACAAAATGTTGAAAATTCTGTGCAATATGCCCTGTGTCCTGTGCTTGCGTAAGGACACAAATATATTTAGTAACGCCATACAAACATGTGTCTTGTACCAGCCTTAAGTGGCAATATATCTTCCTTGCGCTGAAGTACAGTGGGATGTTTCGACGATCTAGGTGGACAAAATTATTTCATTTAAATTTAATTAGTTAGTGCTGATTTTCATATTTATTACTAAGAAAAACTCAAACAGTGATAAATGTTTAGTGTATCTAACAACAGTGTGTCAAAATGAAAATACAATACACTAAAACATGTTCTAAATTTACTTATTTCATTATTAAAGAAAACAATTACATGCATGTAATTTAACAATCATTTATTTTTTATATTTGTATACTTAGAATTGTATACTTAGAATAATATTGCATTATTATTGAAACTGCACGTGTATAAATGGTTCAGCTCAATCGGATAATAAAAGCGCTTTAAAATTGTCTTTCCAGATTTTAATTAAACATACGCACATACACTGCAAGTTAATATAATGCTATAATAATTCTTTATTAATAAAAACTTAGTTATTTGCAAACTGTTGCAGGCTCGTTTTCACGTTTCCAATACATTATGAATCGCATTTTGATTTTAAATGATGTTTATCGCTGAATAATGCTAACAAGGAAGGTCTCCATTGGGGGCATACTCAGAATTTTTTTAAAAAAATACGAATTAAACTACTCATGTAGGTAATAAAGGATCAGTGAAAATTAGCGGCGGAATTACATTATTAGATATGTAAAAAAATAAAATAGTTTGGAATAATTGGCGTGAAAAGCTGAAAGCGACGCGGGATTTGGCAAGCAGTGCATTTCCTCGCCAAAAGCAGACGATTTTAACGAATCTGAAAATTGATTTTAATTGACTTCACTGTTAAAAATCTGCAGCATTTAGTGCAACGTCACTCCACTACTTTTATAGAATATCTCTCTTCTGACCAATGAGAATGCTCCATAGCACGGCGAATTGACCGTGTCATACACTGTTAAAAATCTGCTGCATTTTGTTGCAACGCACTCCACCGCTTGTATATAATATCTCTATTTCAATCAATGAGAAAGCTCCATTTCACGGCCAAGTAACCGTTTTCTATACAAGCAAGGGAATGCGTTGCAACAAAATGCAGCAGATTTTAACAGTGTATTTTTCAATTTGGAACAATTTTAATCAATTTAAATTGTGTTTTAAATGATAAAATATATTCATTTCATTTTGTTATAAGTACATATAAACGTATATGACAAAATTACACTTAAAGTAAAGTAAAAATGCAAAACTAAAATTACTTAAACTAAACTTATTTAAATAAATTGAACATAGAAATTTTTTTCTTTAAAAAGTATTCGAAGCGTAAAAGCGTATTTTTCAAAATTTCGTTTTTTCGCCAACCGGAGATAAACCGCCAAATAAACGAAATTTTTATTATTTTTTTACGGACGTTATAAGGAGGTTCCGCCGAAATTTTTTATAAACATATATAACTATATGAGAAGAACATTCTGTAATTTTTTCAGATTTTTCCGAGTATGCCCGTATAAAGACCTTCCTTGTAAGTAATATGTTAAGAATGAAGCTATCGTTTATATACAACATCATGGATCTCTAAAAAAAGGGGTAAAACGCGGGGAGTTGTTCGGTTTTGCAACTAGATTACACATTTATTCTCAAATTTTTACACCACGATTGCTAATATCAGCACTAGTAGAATTTATTATTACTACATATGCAATAAAAATATATGTAAGTGAATTAAATATTTCGATTATATAAAATACATACTTTTTCAAATGCGTAGAGTGTCTTTTAAAAATAAAATTCAATCCTTTTATTTTTATGTTGCGTATTTTCAAAAAATATTTAAAAAAAAAAAAAAAAAAAAAAAAAAAAAAAAAAAAAAACCTTTAAACTTTTCAAAAGGAATCTATTTTGAGCATGATTAATGGGCTTAAAAAGTTAAAAATATAACAGGCCAATACGTCTATTTTTATAACGTAAAGTATTGCAATCGTTGTTTGAAATGCCAAATTTTCTAAATATTTCTTCCTTTTAAAAATCAAAGTAAAAAATGGGAGTTGTTTTCTATCAAACACGAGGGTTATTTTGGAAAGAATTTTAAGTTTCGAAAACTTATGAGGAAATATTTATCTTTTAGAAAGCAAAGGAACATTTATCAGCAAACAAAAGAAAGGATTATTTAAAAATACTAGATCCTTTAAATTTCAAAGGATTTTTTATGATTTTGAAAAGCTTAACAGAATTCCAATTAAAATAAGACTGTAAATGTGGAATATTGTGTATACCGTATTTATTCGTATGGTACGCGCACGAGTGTATAACGTAATTTACAAAAAAATGGTGATTTTTAAAAATCTGGTATATAACGTGCACTATAGATTTTTTTATGCAAGAGAATGAATGACCAAATGAATTTCAGTAAAGAAAGTCAAAACAAAGATTATATCAGGCAACAAATCAAGGCGAAAATACAATTTTAAATTTCGGGTACAATGTAAAACATTTGTGTAATTTTACACCATAAAATGGGTGGTAGCTTTGCCTCCAATTTTATGGAGTGATTATTTTTTCACCTATATAAAGGTGTAATGTAGACATATATTATTGGTGTAATATTGCAATGTTACACCAGTTATATTTGTTAAATTACTCCTTAAAATTGGAAGAAGCAAAGTTACTTCATAAAATTGGACACAGCGAAGCTTCCATCCATTTTATGGTGTAATGTTACTCAAATATTTTACAGTGTAGGGAGCGAATGACGGGTGGGGGAGCAATGAGTAGCGGCAATGAGAATTGTGAATTTGCGTTTAAATTATGTTACTAGCTCTGTTCTATAAAAAAGTGCAAGGAGTGAAATAAAGATGCAAAAACATTTCAATGTTAATAAATTAGATTTTCCAAATTTTAATGTTTTCTTTGAATACCTTTCTTCGTTCATATGTATATCGTGTGATTACACACAGCAGCAAAAAATTATTCCATGTATAACATGCACTTAGGAGTTTTGCCCTAATTTTTGGAAAAAAAGTGCGCGTTATACACGAGTAAATACGGTATTAAAGTAATAGTTTTAATTTCTAAATAATATTGGGGAAATTTAGGGTTGTGATGATGAAATTAACGAACTATTACGTAACATCATTTATCCCCTATTTTATGATTCTTCTTTCACAATTATAAATTTAATTAAAACGTTATTCTCAAAACAATTTACACAAAATACTATCAAAACCTATTTCTGCACTACATTGTCGATTATATCACTCATAATATTATACCTAAAATTAAAAGAAATGTATATTTAAGTTCAAAACGATGTCCCACACGGCAGACAAGAAAAGATTTTTCTTTCAAGTAACGTAGTTAGACCCCCTACATTTTCCCTAAATATATTCGTGAATGTTTAATAATTTGTAAATATGTGGGTCATACTGACAGACAATCAGACAGATAGACACAGTAATGATCTTATAATAGTTTCGCTTTTACTTTTTAAGTACGGAACCCTACAAATGAGTGATCTGTGTAAAAATAATATAAATTTTATAAATTTGATTAAAAAAATCTGGATGAGATTATTATAAAGGTAGTTCAATTTTCAATCAGTGCATTAATTCTTTATAGAAGACTACAACTCATAAAAAAATACTTTCAGACACTTTATCAAATTTAATTTTACGTATTCGGATATTCAAAATTCATACATTTAGCACATTCTTATTCTTGTATGTTTAAAATGAACACCCGGGTTTAAATATTTCTTAAATAGTAAAACTAAAAGTCAACAAAACACAACGTCATCATTTTCACGTTGTGTGAAAATGCCATAAGTGATTTATTAAAACAAGTACATAGATATGATGCATTAAAAAAAGTTACAAGGATGCGAAAGAAATATCACAAGTTGACGTAAAATAGAAAAGGGAGTTCAAAGGTATACTGACTATTAAATTTTTCACATAATCACCATAAGTATGTAGCATGTAGCTGAATGAAAAAACAACTTGTATAAAATTGAATTTCATCCTAATCAAACCGGTTGGTAAACATTATCATTTGAAATGAATATTTCCAACTGACAAGGGGACCACCAAACATGGTGCGCACAGATTATTACTACAGTAAAACCTCCATAACGGACGCTCCCGAATAGCGGACACCTCTATTTAACGGACAGTTTTCCAATCCCCACTCCCAAAATCTGATTTGTTGTATGTTTAACCTCTGAATAACGGACATTCCGAATAGCGGACACTATTTTCGGCGATAAAGAATGAAAAAGTATTTTTTAACGAGAAAAAAAATGAAAAAAAATTAAAAGGACTCTAAATTTAGCAGGACATTGTATCATAAATTTTGTGATCATAGATAATTGTAGATCGATAGTTGGGGAAAATCCCCCACCCGCTCCATGCTCAGTGTTGAATTCAGGGGCTTGCCCGGGAGGGACATCTCCCAGAGCATTGAAATGTTCCCCCGTAAAAGTTTGAGATTTTATGCTTTCAACCCCTTCGGGACGAGCGGCACGTATACGTACCGCAAAAAGACTTATGTTTTCGTGCTAACCCCCGCTAGTAAAATTTTACTGTAACATTTGTCTTATTTAATCGGAACATTTTTTCGATTTAATAAGACAAAAATTTCTACATTTAAAAACTGGTAATAAAACATTAATAATTTCGTAAAAGGCTCCATTCGAGAAGGGATTAATGGTCCAAAAGTACAACCCCCCTCCGCCCGGAACTCTATAATGTGCAATAACGTCACATTAGAAAAACAAATTACATGTAATCACAAGCAAAAGTAAACTTCTGTAACAGATTTTTTTCATAAGAATGTAATAAACAGTGGATAAAGGTGTGCACAATTTTATTTCAGTTTTATTGCTTAGTTTTTTTTAAATTTCTAATTAATCATATAATAAAGGTTTTATGACATATAAAAGTCAATTAATGAAACATTAAGCATTTCTTAGTGATTTTTGAATCTTTGAGGTTTTTCCCAATAGCGGACACCTCCGAATAGCGGACAATTTCTGCATTCCCGAGGTGTCCGATATTCAGAGGTTTTACTGTATTTCAAAGTATGTTGTAGAGGTCATACCATTAATTATTCTGGCGAAAGGGTTTCTTCAAATGGGCCTTGGTTTTTGAGAATTCGGGGTTAAAGTTCAGCGTATATTTTAGATATCTATTAGTACAACCTCTGAATGTACATTCGTGGCGCCGTGCCAGCGTGCGAGCTTGCTAGTCCAAAGCTTGTGGGATCGAATCCCGCCTCGGCTTTTATTTTCTTTTACTTATTTTTATATTTTTTACACGTTAAAAATTTTAAGGACAATTGGAAATTTTACAACTTTGAACCTTTTGATATTTTCTGAAAAGGACAGTTTACTTTTCAATAATTTTTTATATTATTATTTTTAAAAATATCGTCCATATGGTGAACTGACTGGTGAACACACTTCACGGTTCAACTAAAAGTACATTTTGCAACAAACAAATAAATAACAATGCGTATTTAATTAAAATTTTGAAAAAAATTAAAATTTTAAAATTTCCACTACTTTAAATATTAATATTTTTAGATTAATTATTACTTTTTATTTATTTTCAAATGTGTATTACACAATACTGTGCATGTATTTTTAGATAATCTAATACTACATTTAATATAAATATTTTTTTATCATATAAGTAGTGTAAAGTGGTGAAATCAAACACATCTTCATATATATAATTTTATCAGTAACAATAATAATAATAATGTTAAGACTAATTTCATGCGCATATTTAACACATATATCACAAACAAATTGTACAAAACATTTTAAATCGCTATATCAAATAGAAAGAAAGCCTTAACAAAAAAAAAGTTTAAAATTGTCATTGGTATGAGGAATTGCGCCGGATGTATTTATCAAAATTTTCAATATCTCGAGAATAATTGTCGTATGAGTAAAAAGGAAGTATTAAAATATTCCCAATTAAACATTTAATGCTTAAAAACAAAAATCGATTTTTTGATCAGTTTTGAGGTAAACTGTCCCCTTAAAAACTTAAGTTTACGTTCAGGAATTTTTAGAGAAAATCAGTATTTTTTTAACGAAATTTTTAATCTAAACGCAAATCAGATTTAATTTATGTCTGAAACTCATTTTTTAAAATGTACATAATTTATATTCCTTAAGTACTTAATAAGCGATATATATGTTTAAAAATACATTAAAAGTAAAAAAAAAAAAGTTTAATCATCGTTTGTATAAGTGCAAATATAATATCAATAAAAAGAAATTTTCATTTATTCAAATATTGCGAAGCAAAGGAAAGCAAGCGGTAATAAAAAATAGTGTTTTTACATGCATCGAAATTTTATCTTCTTAATAGATGATTTTTGCACTCCAGTTGAATTACAAAAAGAGTGTTTTGATTTGTAATAAAATTGAGATATAAAGAGTGTTTTGATTTGCAATTTATTATTTGTACAAACGATAAAATTTGTTGATTTTGAACTTGGGAGATAAATATGTTTACAGAAAATTGGAAAATTGAAAACTTGGATAACTGGTAGCAACTTGCATCTTAGTATTACTGCATTAATATTTTATTACTCTTTCGAAGTTATGCATTACTTCAATTATTTAATCCAAAAGACGCTTAAGAAATTGCACCCAAAAATTATTTTGTATTATATATACAAAAAAGGATAAATTTTCATTTAAAATGCTGTAAAATAATAAAAGCATTAGGAAAAAGAAAAATTATTTCAGAATTGCGCTTAAAGTAAAAAATTTAGATAATAATTAAGGAAAAAGTTCTAGGCGTAAATTAGTTTTGCAGTTTTTCAATAGAAATATTAGTTTAAAAACTTCTGAAAAAAAAATAAATTTTCATGAAAAATTTCAAAAATATAAATGTAATTTATTAAGAAAGAATCAAAAGCTGTGACAATTTCTCTAGTTTTAAAAATACTTAAAGTTTGTAGCGTGTAAAAAATATAAATGTAAGTAAAAAAAGAAAACAACCGAGGCAGGACTCGATCCCACAACCTTTGGACTCGCAAGATCATGTGCTGGCACGGCGCCACGAATCCACATTCAGATGTTGTACTAATAGATATTTCAAAAGTACGCTGAAATTTAACCCCCAAATTCTCAAAAACCAAGGCCCGTTTGAAGAAACTTTTTCGCCAGCATAATTAGTGGTATGACCCCTACAACATACTTTGAAATAATCAAAATCTGTGCTCACCAGGTTTGGTGGTTCCCTTGTAAGTGGAAAAATGCCCATCAAGGAAATCAAATCCTAATACTTGGCTTCCAGGGCTAATGTTTTACCGTTTAAGCTAACTGGGCCGACAATCGTTGAATGCGTTGTATGAATTCACGTAACTTTATCAAAGTGGCAGAAAAGAGAGCCTTCTTCGAAGCATCTTGCCGTTTCAATCACAATGACGTCTTTAAGATTTTATTAAAAGATTTTGTGATTATATGTTAAAGTGATTAAAAAAAATATGCCTCTTAATTCCCTTTTGCGTTTTTTTCTATTTTGACTAATTAATTGTTTATTACTTTTCCAACGTTACATAGTATCCATTAAGGCATAACATTTATAAACGAGATAAAAAAACACACAGGCACTTGAAATAAAATTAGTCCGCTTTTCAAATAAAAAAAATTAATTCTTTACTGAAGGCGGAACTTCGGCTCAAAACATAACCTTTTAAATGCACATTGAACATAAAATAGTTTCAGTTGTTAGTTATCGGCCTAAAAAAAGACTAACTTGTTTCTTCAAAAATATCCAAGAGTATAAGTCTGAGGGAAAAACGTTTTCTGAAATAATTAAAAATACGTTCTTAAATTTTTTATGATTTTCAAAAATTTTTAATAAAATATATTTTATTTTATTTCTTTTTACCTAAAATGAAAAGTTTTTCTTATTATTGTTAAATAGTATGTTTCCTCACACAATAAGAACTTTTAAGGTGATATATTCAAAAGTTTTTTAGATAGATTTCTTTACAAAAAATAAAAAACTATCCATTGGAGCCGTTCGGAGAAAAGCGCTTACGGGAAAACGGTATATTTTCACCGATCATGACCTCCAGACCCCAAAACCACCCTCCGGTCAAATGTTGATATATATATATATCTATATATGTATGTAAATACATATATATATCATGCTGTATATATGCTTCTGTATATGTATATGATGCATATCATGCTGCTTTGTCATGCTGTAACTATCCTATTTACAAAACGATTTAGATGTAACTTGGTGTTTACATAGTAGAAACCAATGTTTCGACCGATTTAGTTGGTTGTCTTCATCCGATATTTTGTTTCAAAATGACTGCAATTTATGTATTTAAAACTAAAAGAAAATATAAAAAATGAGAAATTTACATTTATTTTATGTTTAGGTGTTAGACCTTGGTACAAGGATTCCGAAGTATTTTTCGTTTCGTCTCTAACTTAAAAATTTATTGAGATAGAACAAATTGAAATTGTAAGTGGTTGACATTTTGAAACAAGACAACACAAGAAAGAAAAATAATGTATTATTTTACGAGGATAAGTGAACGTTAGCTTGCAATTTTCGACAAACTTTCAAAAATATCACCAAATTTCGCAATCAAAATTTATTGACAACCTTGGTGACAATTAGCGAAATATATCTAAATTTGGCGAACAAAACTAAACAACCCTAAATGATGTCAACTTGGTTATACCTTTTTAATTTGGTGCAATTCTCATTCATATACAATATTGACGAATATTCTTTTATAGATCTCGAATTTAACTTCTTAAAATTCGAGTAAAATTTGCAAAATTTCAAAACCAAGAAATAAGGAATTTTTATAAATTTATATTCGGTTCTCTAATTTTAGCTTTGCGTATTTGAGACATATTTTTTAATGAAAGCTAAGTTTTCCTTCCGGCATATGCCGAAAGAACTTTTTTTAAATCTGTATCCCACAGACATATTGTTCGAAAAATTTCATAGAGATACGTAATAATTTAGAGTTCACGAAAAAGAGTTCATAGAGTAAATAAATTTTATATATATATGTGTGTGTTAGAAATGTGTATATTTATTTTTTTTTAATTTCTATAGATGTTTTTAAGTAAAATAAATTACGTTAAATATTTATTAAAAACTGCTTCACTTTAACTGTCGATATGTTCTATGTTCCTTTAAGCAGAATTACTGAAACCTAATTTTGTCTATTCCGTTAATATCTTTTTCCAAATTAATAGAAAACGGAAAATGTGCATTATAATTAGTTTTATTTATGATTACAACAGAGCTATCTCATCATTTATAACAATGACTTCATTTTTTAAGGAAAATTTTTAATGTTCATTAATTATAGCACGCTTGGTTAATTTCGCTTTTAATTTTTTTTAAATTAATCGAAAGCAATTAAGAAAGTCATATTAAAATGCAATTAAGATTTTAGTTAATACTTTCCTCACACAGTTTATGATGTATGACAAATGACTTTAAGAAAACAGGAGAAACAGTAGTTAATGAGAATAGTTTTAATTAAAAATAATGATCTTTATGATAAATATAATCTACGTAAATACAAGGCATGATAAAATGTATTTTTTTTCAAAATCGAAATTTCTATATTCAACTTATTGCTCGTATTTGCTGCTACAAATAGTTTTATTATATCAAGAATGATATTGTATACATCATTTTTTTCAATAGCATTCGTGATATTATTGTTTTGTATCACTAAAATTTTTATTATAAATAGAAAGTAGGGTTCTTCATGTAGTTTCATCTTTCTGCAACTTTATTTTTCTAATCCCATTTTCCTTTTCTCTTATGTTTTATTCTTTCCAACTAAAATCATATGTCAATAAAAGAAAAACTGTCCATCTTCAACACCTGCTACACAAGCAATAGCTTTCTATATTTCACGAAACTTAACGCATGTGAAAATAGATTTTTTATACAGTGACATTATCAGGCATTGATATTTCCTGAAAAGATAATAGTTTTAAACCTTTTTATGTTTGTATTATTGGACAAACTGTGTAATGTGTAAACAGATATATATTATACAATAATTGTAAATGGAATAAAAAAATAATGTTAATTGTTACATAATTCAGAGAATAATTTAATATGTAAAATATATGATATTATTTTATTCGCCATTTTAAATAATTTTCAAATTTTACTGTATTATATCACAAAATGTTTTCTTGTTAATAACACTCCTTAAGCAGTTTCATATACAGTCGGCTCTCGTTAATTTGAACTCGTCGGGACCACAAGAAATCTTCGAATTATCCGAAGTTCGAATTATAGAAAATATGAAATGAAAACATGCTTAATATGGTACTATTACAAAGGAATTGATCTTATAGTGTTTTTTAAATTTATTTCGTCTGTTATCATTAGAATATAACTTAATATTAAATTAGAATGTATAAATACATAAACTAATTAAAATATTAGAAACAAGCACAATGGAAGAAAAATTTAAAGCGTCACTGATGGACAGACAGGGCACTAAGAAAGTGGATATCAAAAGCATTGGATTATATGTATACTCGTTCGGAACAATTTGCACAAAAATCAAAGAAAGAAAGTTATTCAAATGATCTGAAATCCGTGAGAAAGAAAAGAAAATGAAAAATCGGAATTCTCGTTAGTTCGAATTAAACGAAGTCAATAGAAAATGAGTTCGAATTAATGAAAATTTTTAACGTTATTCTGCCATTGAAAATTTCGGGACCTCATGCTTAGTTCGAATTAAGCGAAGATTCGAATTATCCGATTTCGAATTAACGAGAGTCGACTGTACCTTCAACTTTATTTTTTTTCTAATGTAATTTCTTTTTTCTCTTACCTTTTATTCTTTCCATTTGAAATCATATGTCAATAAAAAGAATTACTGTCCATCTTGAACGCCTGCTACACAAGCAACAGTCTGATATATTTCACAAAAGATAACACATATAGGAATCGCTTCCTTAGAGACTAACATCATCAGCAATTTTTTTTCTTCAAAGATGAAAGAGTTGTTTTAATTTTTTTTCTTTCTATTCCTTGGCATATTATCTAATGTAAAAACAGATAATAAAAAAATTGTAAATGAAGTTTAATTTTATAAACATATATAATTAGTTAGAACAATTTTGTACTTGAAGTGGATAATAATATTGTATTCGTCATGTTAAAAAACATTCTTATAATGTTGTTTTATATCATAAATCGTTTTCTTATTAATACAGAATAAGGCTCTTCATGGAGTTTCAACTTCCCTCAACTTAATTTTTCTAATCCCATTCCCCTTTTCTCAATTGTTGTAGTTTTTCCATTTCAAATCATGTGTCATTAAAAGAATTACTGTCCATTTTCAACACCTGCAAAACAGGCAATAGCCTGATTTATTTCATAAAAATAATACAAATAGAATAAGCTTCTTTAGAGTGTAACATCATTAGCAATTAATATTTTTTGAAAGGATGATTGGTTTAAGCCTTTTCTATTTGTATTTCTGGGCATACTATGTAAATGTAAGAAGAGATAAATATAAGTATTAATTGTTAAAGGAATAAAATAAGAATATTACTTTTTTATAAATTAGAAAAAAAATTATACATGAAATGGATTATATCACTGTATACATGATTTTTAATAACTTTCGGGACATAATTGTATTATATCAAAAAGCTTTTCCTTATGAATAGAAAATAGTGTTTTTCATGTAGTAGTTTCATCTTCATGCAACTTTATTTATCTAACCCCATTTTCCTCTTCTCTAATGTTATTTTTTCCATTTCAAATCATCTGTCATAAAAGAATTACTATCAATCTTCAACACCTGCTACACAAGCAACAGTCTGATATATTTCACAACACATAGCAATAGCTTATTTAGAGAGTAAAATCATCAGGAATTGACGTTTTCATTAAAAATGAAAGCCATTGTTTTATTTTTTTTCTCTTTGTATTCCTGATAATAATTTCTAATATAAAAACAAATAATACAATTATTGTAAATGGAATATAAAAAAAACATATTACTTTTTTAATAATTCAATAATTAATTTTATACGTGAAGTAGATGATAGTATTGTATACATCAACTTTCGTAATGTAATTGTATTATATCAAAAAGCTTTTTTTTTATGTGAACAGAAAAAAGTGCTATTTGTGTAATTTCATTTTCATGCAAGTTTATTTTTCTAATCCCATTTCTTTTATCTTTTCCATTTTTTTTCTTTCCATTTCAAATCATATGCAAGGAAAGAATTACTATTTTTCTTTAACACCTGCTACACAAGCAACGTTGATACTGTTCACAATATTCAACACAATACGAAATTGCTTCTTTATAGAATAACATCATCATACGTTGCTATTTTCTAAAGGGTTGTTTTTTTCTCTTTCGTTTGTACTTTTGGGTAAAATATTTAATGTAAGAAACAGCAAATACAATATAGCAATAATAAATAGAATAAACTAATGAATATTGTTTTTAAGGAAATGCATAAAATATTTTTATACATAAAACGGTGATATCATTCAGGTTTCGTTCACATCAAATGATTCAGGGTATTTTTGATGTTTTTAGCATTAGACATTTTGTAAAATATTGGTCGCTATATCTCAATATAGAATTTATTTTTATTAAAGAAGGAAAATATTACTTTACAAAATTCATATAAAAGGTGCTTGAAATTACTTTATTCGTGCGAAACATGTCACTGTATATGTCATTTCATAATGAATTTGGAATAACATCGTATTAGTTTCCAAAATATTCTATTATGTGTAGAAAAATGGGTTTTTAATTTAGTTTCATCTTGGTACAATTTTATGTTTTCAATCCCATTTTCCATTTTCCCCTGTTTTATTCTTTCCGATTTAAATCAAGTATCAATAATATTATTACTGTCCATTTTCAACACCTTCCACTCAAGAAATAGCCTGATATATTTCACAATAGCTAACAAATATGGAAAAGGCTTCTTTATCGTGTAACATCATCAGAAAAATTTATATTTTCTGAAAAAAATGATAGTTTTAAATATTTTCCATTTTTATATCTGGCATATTATGCTATGTATGAAGAGACAAATTGTAAAATAAATAATTGTAAGTAGAATAAATAAAAGAATATCAGAGTTTTTTAAGTTCAGAAAAGAAAAACTTTTTCTTGAAATGGGTGATATTACTCTATACGTCATTTTTATACATAAATGTAGAATATTATGGCATTATTTTACAAAATATTACCTTATAAGTAGAAAATAGGGATTTATTTAAGTTTCATTTTGCTACAACTCTATTATTCTAATTTCATTTTTTTTCTTCTTTTTTTTTATTCGTTCCATTTCAACTCATTTGTCAATAAAAGAATTACTGTTTATCTTCACCACTTGCTATACTTGATATTTTCGACACAAGCTAACACATACGAAAATTGTTTATTCTAGGGTAAAATCATCATAGATTGATATTTTCTGAAATGATGACAGTTTTAAATAATTTCCATTTTATTTATTTTTTTTGACAAAATATTTAATGTAAGAACAGACAAAAACAATATAGTAACAACAAAAGCATTATAGAACAAATAATAATGTTTATACAATACAGAAAGCAATTTTGTACGTATAATGTATGATAATAGTATATATTCCATTAAAAAAAAACTTTGGATTAATATCGTAATAATTGTAAGTAGAATAAATAAAAGAATATCAGAGTTTTTTAAATTAAGAAAAGAAAAACTTTTTCTTGAAATGGGTGATATTACTCTATACGTCATTTTTTATACATAAATGTAGAATACTATGGCATTGTTTTACAAAATATTACCTTATAAATAGAAAATAGGGATTTATTTAAGTTTCATTTTGCTACAACTCTATTATTATAATCCCATTTTTTCTTCTTCTTTTGTTTTATTCGTTCCATTTCAACTCATTTGTCAATAAAAGAATTACTGTTTATCTTCACCACTTGCTATACTTGATATTTTTGACAAAAGCTAACACATACGAAAATAGTTTATTTTAGGGTAAAATCATCATAGATTGATATTTTCTCAAATGATGACAGATTTAAATCATTTCCATTTTATTTTTTTGGCAAAATATTTAATGTAAGACCAGTCAAAAACAATATAGTATCAACAAAAGCATTATAGAAGAAATAATATTGTTTATACAATACAGAAAGCAATTTTGTAAGTAGAATGCATGATAATAGTATATATTGGATACTTTGGATTAATATCGTATTAATTCATAAATTAATTTCTTATGAATAAAAAATGCAAACTTGCTACATTTTTATTTTTCTAATCCCATTTCTCTTTTCTCATGCTACACAAGCAAAGGCATGAGACATTTAACAAAAGATAACACATGGGGAAATAGCTTCTTTATAATGTAACATCATCACATGTTGATATTTTCTGAAATATTGTTAACCTTAAATATTTTCCATTTTAATTTTTAAACGAAGTAATTAATATAAGAGGAATCAAATATAATATAGTAATAAGTAGTGAATAAATTATTTAAAAAAATATTACATTTTAGTTAACATAGAAAACAATTTTATACATGGAATGATTAATATTATTATATATTTAATATAATAATAACTTTGGATTAATATCATATTTAGAGTAATAAAAAAATCGCTCTGTGTGTCTGTTTGTCGTGTGTCTGCGATGGCCAGCGAAAACTACAAAACTACGGCACGTAGGAGGCTTTATTTTTGTAAAGATTGTTCATGGCCTCTCCTAATCTACCTGACCCTCAAATTTTTTAAATTCTGATAATTAGTTGAGAAATTAATTAAAATTCCTAGATTAGAACAATGGAAAAGTACTCATAATTCAATAGAAACACAGATTTTTATCAAACCACAGAATATCTCTTCGAAAGCCGGAAGAGAGGGAAAAGGGTTAATGTAAATAGAGGGCTACCATACCGATAAATGTACTCGTTTTTTTATATATATATAAAGGGCTGTATTTTAAAATCTACGGAGCCTAAAAACTCAAAAATTAGACCGCTAGATGCAGAAAAAATTCACCTTTCAGAAATTCTAAAAATTATTTTCCTACTCCTATAAATAGTTGAAAATTTCATTAAAAATCTATTTAGAAAATCTCATTTTATTTCCGTTTAGATAAACAGATTTTTGAGAAATCTTTCATAACGAGAGCAGGTGTCCATCGCAGACAGCTGGGCGCTGGTGGGTACTGGCATTTATAGACGACCGGAATTTTTTTTAAATAATGAATTTATAAATTTAATATTTATATATCCAGCGGACAATTTTTTTACTGATTTTAAATATGTAAATTTCTTCACAATCGCTCAATTACAACCTTAGATGTTAATTTTTAATTCGTTACTTGGATGACTTGCTCTATTTAAAAGCGAGTTTTTCGAAACCGTAAATGATTTTTTATATAAGTATTCTCTGGCACGCAGTCAAATTTTTTAAAATACACTTTTAGGATATTTTAAAGTAAGCATCAAGTAATATCTTTAAGCGCTGTTTAATAATATCAAACTTTATAAAAATCCAAGTTTTTTTTTAAATAAAAAAATCGATTTAAAAAAAAAAAAAAACAACGTGGAAACACAAATTAATTAAAATTCTAAAAGAAAAAAGTAATCAAAATAAATCAAAGAAATCAAAATAAATAAAGAAATCAAAATCAAACATTTTAAAAGTGTACCTACCGCTATTTTCGAATAATAATTTCATCAAATATCTTAAGTCCAGAAACAGTTTTGTTAAGAAATATGTTCGCTCCCTGGTGGTGGAATAAGAAACTAAAACATTCTAGATTCCTCCCCCCCCCCTTTTTTGTGTGCGTGTGCAGCACTTCTGCTACGGTACCGTAGGCTGCGGGAATTCGGTTCGAGATTGGGTTCTTTAATGAGATTTTGCAGTGTAAATTTCAGTTTTATTTAAGAATATTATTACGGGCCCGGGCAACGCCGGGGGGCTCAGCTAGTTGATTCATAAAATGATTTCTTTGAGAGAAAAAATGTAAACTTACAGTATTTTTAAAAATCTTTCTAATACGATTTCTCTTTTCTCTTTTGTTTTTTCTTTTCATTTCAAATTATTTGTCAATAAAAGAATTAATTTTCATCTTTAACACATGATATACAGACAATATCATAATACATTTCACAAAAAGAAAAAAGCACACACAAACATATACAAATGGCTTCTTTATAATGCAATGGTAATCATAAGTTGATAGTTTCTGAAACGAAGATCATTTTAAATATTTTCTATATTATTTTTGGAGAAAATATTTAATGTAAAACCAGTTAAATGTAATATAGTAATAGTAAATGATTAAAAAAATATTACTTTTTATGCAATACAGAACATTTTTAAAAGGAACATTTTTATGAGTTGTATTAGTCAAGTTTGTGTCACATTGCAATAACTTTGAGTAATATCATATTAGTTAGCTCATAAATTATTTTCTTCTGAATAAAAAATTGGAAATTAACGACAACTTTACTTTCTAATCTCTTTCTGTCTTTCTTTGGTGGTTTATCCTATCCATTTTAAATGATGTATCAGTAAAGGAATTGCTGACTATCTTTAATACCTACTACACTCGCAATGGCCGGATATATTTCACAAAAGTTAACATATATTGAAATAGCTTAATTTTTCGTTGATATTTTTTGAAGAGAGGATAATTTTAAATCTGCTACTTTTGTATTTATTTAATCTTGTTATGCTATGACAAATGTAATATAGTAAATATAAATGAAATAAACAAAATAATATATTTTTTAATATAATACAAAAAACAAATTTATACATGAAATGGGTGACATTATTTTATATGTCATTTTTTATAACTTTAAAATAATATACTGTTTATTTACAAAAATAATTTCCGTATAAATAGAAAATGAAGTTCTATCGTTGTTTCTACTTGCTAATGTTTAACTTTTCTAATACTATTACTATACTTTTCTAATATATACTATACCCTCTCCCTTTTCTATTTTAGTCGTTCAATTTCAAATCATATGTCAATAAATACTGTCCACCATCAAAACCTACTACACAAGCAATAACCTGGTATAATTCACAAAAGCTAACAGATGTGGAAATTGTTTTGTATAGCGTAACATCATCAGACGATCATATTTTACGAAAAGATAATTGTTTTAAATATTTCAAATATAATATTTTGACTCCAAAAATTCTGAAATATCAATTCTAAGTCATTATTTTATTAAAATCTCAAAAAAAGCTTTATAATCATATTTATTTTGAGTCAAAAGTCTTATTTATGGAAAAATGATGTCACTATTAATGTCAAGAAAGTAAAATGATAACAGAGAAACGTTCAACTTTTTATAAAATCAAAGATTGTACCGGAACAAGTCAGAAATAAGTGAAGAGACCATCGAATGGTGCAATATTCCACAGGTACTGTCTAAATTTATTCAGATTTTGTTTACAATAAAAGTCTTTTAAACCTATACAAGGCATACTGTGTAATGTAAGAACATCTAAATCTACTATAGTAATTATAAATATAATAAACAAAAGTATTTCATTTTACACAAATCAGAAAATAATTTCATACGTGCAATAGAAAACACTATTGTATACATCATTAATTAATAACGTTAGAATAATATTGCATTACATCACAAAACTTTTCCTTATTAATGGAAAATACTGCTCTTCATGTAATGTATCCTTGGGTAATAACGCCGCGTTAAGGTTCTACCAATTTTCACGGCTTAGATTTAAATAGTATTTTTCAAACAAATATAGGATTTGATACAGCAACTCATTGACTACCTATATAAAAAAAATAATTTAACAGATATGTATTCATAAAATGTAATGGCGTGATTTCTTGACCAATGCTATTTGGCGTTATTACCCACCTATATGGGTAATAACGCCATACAAACAAAACTATAAAATAAGATGAAATAATGACATGTAAATTGGTCAATTCTAAAAATACAAACTCTACAACTCTAGAAATTGACAAATTGCATTCTAAAATAATGAAAATGTTCAATTTTTTTTTTGTGAAAGTGGAAGAAAAAGAAAGGTGGTGGGAGAGGAGGCAAAAGAATATCAGATTCTAAGCTACTTTCTTAAAAAGAACCGTTTAAATTGAATTATTAAATGCATTGCACGGTTTTAACTGTGCTTATTAGAATCATTATTTATTTATATTCCCATGTATGCATTCTATGCGATGGAAAATATTCAATCTCATATCTCAGAACAGTGAAAGAAAAAGGAGTAAGAGGGAGTTTCAACAGAATATAACCCCCCGTGCCTCCTTTTGCTTAAAAAGTCCCGCAGTAACATAATTATCAGAAACATAGCGTGGTTTTAACCATTTATAATGTAATATTTTAATCATGTGAAATTTTATAATAACTTGAGTTATATCTAATAAATATTTTTAATACTATTATAGTAGTCTTGTAAATAGTTTTTAACCCATAACTTCGCACTAATGCGGATTCTCCAAACCTAAAGTTAAATTGTCGGCGTTATATAAAACATGATTTAATAAATTTTTAATTAATTAAATAAGATTTTTAATAAAAAATATTATCCCAATAAGATCTCTTATTAAATTTTATACATGATTCATGTGCTTATATATCATTATCTCTATATTAGCAACAAAATTAACCTTTAACTGATGTTAGCAATGTCATTGAACGCTGCCCCCCCCCCCTAAATTTTAGATATTAACTTGTATTTTCCAGTTTAACTATAGCTACATCTGAAACTCTCTTTCGTTTGGAGTCCTCGTACTATTGTTAGAAATATTTGAATAAATTAAGTTTAATTAAAATTAATTCCGTACAAAAAGTTTAGTGCAGGAACAAAATTCTATGATTTTTAATCATTGATCGCATTTTAACATTTAACTAATGTGACCGGTCTCACAGACCACTGATTTTCTTTAAATTTTTATAGTTTAACTTGTAATTTTCAGTTTAATTACAAACAGTATCGAAATTTTATTTCATTTGGAACTTTCGTACTATCACCAGAGACTTTTAAATAGGTGAATGTTAAGTATAATAGTCTTGTATAAAAAGTGTAGTAGAAAAACACAATCCAATGAGTTATTCCGGCCTTTTATACATATTTCAATCTTGCGGTCTCACAAACCGCTTCACATGAGTTACGTTACAATTTCTGTCACATTGGTTAAAGGTTAAATTTGTAAAATTTTGAAAAACCGAACGCTGAGTAAGCGGACAGTTAAAATTTAGAATTCAATTGAACAATCCAGTGGAAATTTAATAGAAACTGATTTTGAAGATGTTTAAATTGGAATATCGAAACCATTTTGATATAGTTTTATTTATAAGAGTTTAAAATTGTTTTTTACATTAGTATTAAAAAAATAGAGAAATTAGTTTTGGGTATTGGACCCCCCACGCACCTTAATCTTATCATTTACACGATGATAATAATGCTGTCCCATATTAATAAATAAACTCCCTTCGGATGTAGTTCGGCCACTGTTGGGAATTAACCGGAGTTATAACGCCAATCCTTGGCGTCATTACCCCGGTATACTTATTGCGTGGTACATTTTAAACTACATATTATCTCGAGAAGATATTCAAAATCTTCTACAACATCGTGAAAGTACATGAAATGCACTACAAAATTATGTAATAAACAAAGTATTTCTGGATAAAAAATATAGTCTTCACATCACAAAACTTATCTCGCAAATTTTAGATCAAGCGTTAATTTTAGTTGATTGTAGAAACAATAAGACCTACAAATGGAACAAATTAACTTTAAACTGTTTTTTTGTGATGTACATGACTCAAAACCCTTCTGCGCAGAGCACATGGGTGTCATTTACTAGATTAGTTCATAATTCTGCATAATATTAGCACTTGGCATTATTACCCCGCCTAGCGTTATTACACCAGACCACCGTACTTTCATATTTCCTCAATTTTATTTTTTTAATCCCATTTCCCAGTTCTCTAACGTTTTATTTTTTCCACTTCAAATCATGCGTCAATAGAAGAATAACTATATATCTTCAACACCTGCTACACAAGCAATAGCTTGATATATTTTCCAAAACCTAACGCATGTGGAAATAGCTTCTTTATAGTATGACATCACCAAGCATTGATATTTTTTGAAACAACGATAGTTTTTAACCTGTTTTCCTTTCTATATCTGGACATGCTATCTAATGTAAAAGCAGGTAAATGTAATACAATAACTGTAAATGGATCTAAAAAAAGAATGTTATTTCTTTATAACTCAGAAAGCAATTTTATACGTGAAATGTATTATATTATTATATTCGTCATTATAACCCTTTCGGGTCTGATTTTCTTTTTTTCAGTTTGAGAACAAGGTTATTATTACTTCTATAATGTTGATCTTTAGCTATCCAAATAGACATACTGATGTTTAAAGATTATCTCGTTGTCTGAAATCCAACGAATGTGCTTATTTTGTGCACTATTTAATTCATATTGATATGATAATAGGCTAAGGAAGAGATTTCGGAGACGTTTGGAATATATCGTATTACAACAGTGTTTAGCAGATATTTCAACTTTCTGATGTTTTTTGCGTTTTATTACACGTGATTCGTTTTTAAAAATAACCTATATTTTAAATTTAAAGAGTAAAATTTATTTTCAAAATAAAGGAAATGCTAACGGTGCAAACAGAAATAAGTAAACTTTTATTGGTATTGTTATTACTTTAATGTCAGAACATAAATGCCATAATAAGAAGACACTGACATATACTATCATTTCAATATGCATAAAGCAACAAAATAATTGTTCAGAAAAAATAATATTCGATAAAAAGACTTGTACTATTAATAGTACACCAGACCCGAAACGGTTAACCCTTTAACGCGCAGTGTTGCCGGGTCGGCAACATTTAAAGTTCCCCCTGTTTAGAGACACAAAAACTCCGTGAATATTTCAAAAACTAATCTAATGGCTACTTTAAATCTTTCTTTTGAGTTCTAGATGGCAGCACCCCAGAGATCAAACTTTAGTGTTTTTAAATAATAGGTAAAATGTTTTACTGTAATACGCGCTTCACAGCAATGCTCTTCTCACTGCGCTTATCAATGCTTTAATTATGGGAGGTTACCAGTTCGGCAACAGCTGTATAATTAAAATGGTTAGTGCAATCTTTACAATACAATACCTGTGTACTCCTCTAGGCTTAAATAGATTGCCTATTTTTTTTTCTTTAAATTCCAACTTTAAAGAGTAGTGCGCCGGAAAGGGTTAAAAAACTTTCAAACAATACTGTATTATATTACAAAACATTTTCTTATTAAAAGAAAATAATACTCCTTATGCAGTTTCATCTACCGCTAATTTTAATTTTCTAATGACATCTCTCTTTTCTCTTATGTTGTATTTTTTCCATTTCAAATCATGTGTCAATAAAAGAATTACTGTCCATCTTCAACACCTGCTACACAAGCAATAGCCTGATATATTTCACAAAAGCTTACACATGTGGAAATGGTTTCTTTAGAGAGTAACACCAGCATATTTCGATATTTTTTACGAAGATTCTCAAATGATAGTAGAAAGTATTTTATATTTGTGTTTCTCCGCATGGTTCTTAAGGCCCCCGTCCTCGCTCGAGGAAACGCTCAGGAGCTAATGCTATTCCTATGGAGAAGCATTTTTCTAATAACTCTTTCGCATTTTGACATTTTTGAATTTTTTTTTTTTTTCATTCCATAAATGAGGTGCTTGCCGACAGCGCACTTTTTTTACTTTTTCGATTTTGGTTGCAGATATTTTTTGCAAAGTTAGTTTCACTTTCAAAACCGGTTTCGAAACTGAAAGTGCTTTTTAAAAAAAAAATCTGCAACCAAAATCGAAAAAGTAAAAAAGGTGCGCTGTCGGTAAGCACCTCAGCTATACAATGAAAAAAAAAATATTCAAAAATGTCAAAATACGAAAGAGTTATTAGAAAAATGCTTCCCCATAGGAATAGCATTAGCTCGCGAGCGATTCCTCAACCGAGGACAGGGGCCTTAAAGTAAAAATTATTAAATGCAAATATGATATGAGGAAATAGAAGAATCAAATTTATATTACTTTTTAAGATTATTATTTTTTTTTTTTTTGCTTAAAAATAGCTTATTTTTGCATAAAATTTTAATCACATTGGAATTATTTCACCAAATATTTACTTCCTTGCAAGAGATTTACTGTTTTATGTTTCTTAAACATTCTAAACGCTCCTCTTTATAATTTTATTTCTTATTTCTCAATTTTTTTTCCTCTATTTTTTTTTTTTAACTTTCTAAAAAAAGTTGGAAAGTGTTTAGATAATGAATTCGTTTTTAGGGGCTACACTTTGATTCTCAAGTAATTGGTTAATTCTTTTAACCCTTCACTGTTCAATTTTTTAAGATGAAAAATATATTTAAAATCTATATATCAATCTAATAATGGTAAAATTTGTAAAAATAAAAATAAATAAAATAAATTTCAAAATTTCAACTAACATTCGAAAATTTATGGTCTTTACCCTATATAAACAATTAGAGTTTTAATTAGGTTGTTGCTCGATTTTGTAATTAAATGAGTTTAAATTAATTAATTTTTTCTGCTTAACACTCTGCAATTTTCATTATATTAATGCACTGTAAAAAAAAAATCTGCAAAGGTACTAAACCTTTTCTAGGAAACTGGGATTCCAAGAACTTTTCCTGTAACAATAACAGCAAAAATTCAAGTTTCAGAATCGATTACATGAATTTTTCCTGTTATCGTTACATGATTTCCCAATTTCCTAGAAAATGTTTAGTACCTTCACAGATTTTTTTACAGTGTATTTTTAGGAATTCAATAAAAATAATAAAAGTAAATTTTGCCATAATAGCTTGATCGATTTTTTTTTTTTTTTTTTTGTTTATTTCCGAAGAAAAAAATTTTAATTTTATTGTCAAATGCCGCCATCTGAAATGAACAAAATAAGCTTAAAACCATTTTTGATTTGTTCTTGATCAGTTACAGTGAATTTATTCACAAAATTCATGCACTGTAAAAAAATTGTGTGAAGCTTTCTAGGAAACTGGGATTCCTAGAACATTTTATACAACGGCAATAGCAAAAATCCATGTAACAGATATATATTTATATTGAAAAAAAATCTGTAAGGTTACTAAGAATGTTTAAGGAAACTCAGATTCCAAGAATTTTGTATGTAACTGCAACACAGGTTACAGATAAAATGTTAGTAAGATAACTGTAATTTTAGTAGATTCGTTTGTAAAGTTACAGATTTCTGTGCTTGTTTCACTGCATTTGAAGCATTGGTACTTCTAGGTTATCCCGTCGACCAATTTCGCCAAATTATACAAATCGCCAAACTAATAGCCAAATTATACATGTTGATATAATTTTTATTTCAAATAACAAAAAAATAAATAATTAGTCGAATATTAGTAAAAATATTAATTAAAAGTCGAAATACAAAACACTTAATGACATTTTGAACACGTGAATCGCATTTAATGTCATTGAATGTGACATTCAAGATCATCTATTATTGGCATTTAATATTATAGTTTGGCGATAGTTTTTTGGTAGACGGGATAACCAAGAAGTATCGAATCATTATTTAAATTAATATAATTCGACAAATATAATCCAGTTTTATGAAAAAATTATGATTGATACTTTCAAGGCTTATAAGATTATACGTAACAAAAAAAAGTATGTTATGATAGAAAATCCCACTTTTAGAAACATTTAAAATAAATTGCAGAGAAAAAAAATTTATGCATTACAATTTCGCCCTTTTGCTCAGCGGTCAGGGGGCTAGACTCACCAAAGAATGTTTGGTATTGTATATGAAGTATATGAGATTAACTGTTAATTTACATGCGCACTCGAAGGAATTCCATTACATCACGGTATGTGGGAAAAATTATTTGCAGAGTAATTTGATGACACTATTCTTTTTCAAATGTATTGAAACTGATATAAATCACTAAATTACACTACAAGATGATTACGATAGAATAGGGAATTCATAGTATCCGTCGTTAATTTACAGGCACACACGAAATAAATCGGTTTCAGCACTGCAGTCTCTGAGTAATAACTGCTAGAATTACATTTATTCTTCAAAATTTAAACAGATTCATTTTTTCATATTACTTGGTGTACATATAAAGTCTATCTGATATACAGGGCTGTTCAAATAAAAGTTAAAAACTGCACATAAGTGTAGAAAATAAGGTGCGTCGTACTAGTAATTTTTAAAAATATTCAGATTTTGCTGTTATAATATACAGTACCATAAAATGGGGTGAATAGGAACGAAACTTCCCTGTTATACAAAAAAATTTATTATAAATATATGTGATGATATTTTTAGTTGCCAATTTTTTTATAAGAAGGTAATAACATTAAGAGTTGGGAAATTCAGTTTTGACATGTTGGCACCATTACTGGGGTATATAAAAAACTTCAAGAAGATCCTCAAAAACCTCATTTTTCAACGTCTTCAAAACTTTGTATGTAACTACACTATTTTTCATATTCTAAACATAAGGGAGGGGATTTTTAATTAATGATAGACCTGTAAAAGACATGCTGTATTAAATTCTACTTATTTCTAAACTACATAATGAAAAAATGAAAAATGGCTTGTAACATCAGAGGTTTAAGGTTTACGGGATGAATCGGAACATGTTTTCTCTCATTGTTTATTTTTCTATGCAGTATTATTTTCATATAATATCTGAAGAAATAATATTAATATGTATTGTAACAATATTTTGTTTGTTCTAATTACTTGAGGAGTTTAAAAGGGCTAAGAAATTACTTGGTTAAACAAAAAAGCCAACGCCTAATCCAACAGACATGGAACGCACAATAAAAGAATTTAAAAATAGCAAATTAGTTAGAAAAACTGCACAGAATTATTCTCTGATATCCACAACATTACACAAACATCTCAAAATGAAAAACCAATTAAAAAAAGAGAGATATGCAAACAGTACTAAGGGATGGGGATGAGGGCGTATTAGTAGATCGTATTAATACATACAGCGATTGGGGCTACTCAATAGATTCACTTACCCAATGACTACTGGTAAAGGATAACACAGAACAGGGCTGAATTTATATTAAATTCAACTTCTGCAATTTGAATATAATTTCTTAAAATAAATTTTAATTTTTCTTGATTTCAAAGTTGTTTTCTAATTTTTAAAATGGCATATCTTTACTTGTATATAAAATAAAGTCTTGGTTTCACAGTAACTACACGTGTTCCTATTCCTCCCTTATCATTATTACCTGTTTTATTAACCATATTAAATTTTGAATTTGAATAAATAAATATTATAACATTTGTTCCGATTCACCCCTATCTGCGCGGGGAATCGAATACCATTAAAAAAGTAAATGATATATACATAAGCAGTAAAAATGTTTCGTTTTTGCATAAAAAGTAAAGAACAAAACAAGACCGAAGTTTCTAGTAGAAAAATAAGAAATTAAAAAAAAAAATCAGTTGTTGCTTTTTTTTTTAACGTTAAAGTTGAAAAGTGTTTCGATTCACTCCATTTTACGGTACTTCCGTTACAGTAAAGTGGTCAAAATATTTTGTATGTTCATGTAAATACTACTTGATTTCTATTATGCAAGAAAAAAAGTGTTCCGATTCACCCCATTTTACGGTACTTTCGTTACAGTAAAGTGGTCAAAATATTTTGTATGTTCATGTAAATACTACTTGATTTCTATTACGCAAGAAAAAAAGTGCTCCGATTCACCCCATTTTACGGTACTTCCGTTACAGTAAAGTGGTCAAAATATTTTGTATGTTCATGTAAATACTACTTGATTTCTATTATGCAGGAAATAACTTGTAAACATCAGCAACGTATATTAATTTCATAAAATGTGAAGTAGTTTAATATAATTAAAACGCATCTCAAACAATGTTTCCCCGTA
Source organism: Maratus speculifer (assembly GCA_964019185.1). Taxonomy (NCBI): domain Eukaryota; kingdom Metazoa; phylum Arthropoda; class Arachnida; order Araneae; family Salticidae; genus Maratus; species Maratus speculifer. The sequence continues at coordinate 152,823,841 of OZ025302.1, forward strand.
TACAAATATGTAGTGGAATACTTTTGTGTGGTCCTGAAAACTAGTAAAAAAATAATGCATCACAGATCGCACAGAATATATATTTCAGTATATACTTCATAGATTCATATCAATTTTAATTTCAACTTAAATTAATGCTGTTTCATTTTTGGAGTCAATTGCTCAATAGGTTGTGCTCCCATCCAGGTTTTGTTTAAAATTTTCTAAATGGTTTTATCCCAAACACAGGGGTTGTCATAAAATTTCAGATTCAATTAGAACTTGACATACCCCTATAAGCAAACCAATATTGGCCCAACGTTGCGCCAATATTGGTTTTCTTGGAAATATTTCCAATAAAACGCCAATATTGGCTAAATATTGGCATTTCATTGGAAATATTTCCAATGAATTCCCAATATTGTACAAAATATTGGCGTTACATTGGAAATATTTCCAATAAAACCCCAATATTGTACAAATGTTGGCGTTATATTGGAAATATATCCAATGAAACCCCAATATTGTACAAATGTTGGCTTTACATTGGAAATATTTCCAATGAATTCAGAATATTGTACAAATGTTGGCGTTACATTGGCAATATTTCCAATATAAATCCAACATATCTACAATATTGGGGTTTCATTGGAAATATTTCCAATGAATTCCCAATATTGTACAAATATTGGCGTTACATTGGAAATATTTCCAATGAAACCCCAATATTGTACAAATGTTGGCTTTACATTGGAAATATTTCCAATGAATTCACAATATTGTACAAATGTTGGCATTACATTGGCAATATTTCCAATGTAAATCCAACATATATACAATATTGGGGTTTCATTGGAAATATTTCCAATGAATTCCCAATATTGTACAAATATTGGCGTTACATTGGAAATATTTCTAATAAAACCCCAATATTGTACAAATGTTGGCGTTACATTGGAAATATTTCCAATGAAACCCCAATATTGTACAAATGTTGACTTTACAATGGAAATATTTCCAATGAATTCCCAATATTGTACAAATGTTGGCGTTACATTGGCAATATTTCCAATGTAAATCCAACATATCTACAATATTGGGGTTTCATTGGAAATATTTCCAATGAAACCCCAATATTGTACAAATATTGGCGTTACATTGGAAATATTTCCAATGAAACCCCAATGTTTCACAAATGTTGGCGTTACATTGGAAATATTTCCAATGAAACCCCAATATTGTACAAATGTTGGCTTTAAATTGGAAATATTTCCAATGTATTACCAATATTGTACAAATGTTGGCGTTACATTGGCAATATTTCCAATGTAAATCCAACATATCCACAATATTGGGGTTTCATTGGAAATATTTCCAATGAAACCCCAATATTGTACAAATATTGGCGTTACATTGGAAATATTTCCAATGAAACCCCAATGTTTCACAAATGTTGGCGTTACATTGGAAATATTTCCAATGAAACCCCAATATTGTACAAATGTTGGCTTTACATTGGAAATATTTCCAATGAATTCCCAATATTGTACAAATGTTGGCGTTACATTGGCAATATTTCCAATGTAAATCCAACCTTTCTACAATATTGAGGTTTCATTGGAAATATTTCCAATGAAACCCCAATATTGTACAAATATTGGCGTTACATTGGGAATATTTCCAATGAAACCCCAATGTTTCAAAAATGTTGGCGTTACATTGGAAATATTTCCAATGAAACCCCAATATTGTACAAATGTTGTCTTTACATTGGAAATATTTCCAATGAATTCTCAATATTGTACAAATGTTGGCGTTACACTGCAATATTTCCAATGTAAATCCAACATATCTACAATATTGGGGTTTCATTGGAAATATTTCTAATGAAACCCCAATATTGTACAAATATTGGCTTTACATTGGCAATATTATCAATGTAAAGTCAACATATCTACTATATTGGGGTTTCTTTGGAAATATTTCCAAGGAAATCCCAATATTGTACAAATGTTGGCTTTACATTGGAAATATTTCCGATGAATTCCCAATATTGTACAAATGTTGGCGTTATATTGGCAATATTTCCAATGTAAAACCAACATATCTACAATATTGGGGTTTCATTGGAAATATTTCCAATGAAACCCCAATATTGTACACATGTTGGCGTTTCATTGGAAATATTTCCAGTGAATCTCCAATATTGTACAAAAGTTGGGGTTACATTGGAAATATTTCCAATGAATTCCCTATATTGTACAAATGTTTTCATTACATTGGAAATATTTCCGATGAAACCCCAATGTTGTACAAATGTTGGCGTTACATTGGAAATATTTCCAATGAAACCCCAATATTTTACAAATGTTGGCTTTACATTAAAAATATTTCCAATGAATCCTTAATATTGTACAAATGTTGGCATTACATTGTCGATATTTCCAAGGTAAAGCCAACAAACCTACAATACTGGAGTATCATTGGAAATATTTCCAATGAAACCCCAATATTATACTATTGTTTGCGTTACATGGGAAATATTTCCAATGAAACCTCAATATTTTACAAATGTTGGCGTTACACTGGAAATATTTCTGATGAATCCCCAATATTGTACAAATGCTGGCGCTACATTGCAAATATTTCCAATGAATCCGCAATATTGTAGAAATGTTGTGATTACATTAAAAATATTTCCAGTTTATCCATAATATTGTACAAATGTTGAGATTACATTGGGAATATTTCCAATGAAGCCCCAATATTGTACAAATGTTGACGTTACATTGGAAATATTTCCCAAGAATCTCCAATATTGTACAAATATTGGGGATATATTGGAAATATTTGTAATGAATCCCCAATATTGTGCAAATGTTGGCGTTACGTTGGAACTATTTACAATGAATCTCCAATATTGTAGAACTGTTGGCTTTACATTGGTAATATTTCCAATGAATCTCCAATATTGTGCAAACGTTGACGTTACATTGAAAATATTTCCAGTAAAACCCAAATATTGTACAAATGTTGGCAATACATTGGATACATTTGCAACGAATCTCCAATATTGTACAAATGTTGGCGTTACATTGGAAATTGAGAATAAATCTCCAATTTTGTACAAATAGTGCAGATTGGGACCATTGGGAATATTTCCAATGTAAAGCCAACATTTCTACAATATTGGGGTTTCATTCGAATATTTCCTGTGAAACCGCAATATTGTACAAATGTTTGCATTACATTGAAAATATATTTCAATGAATCCCCAATATTTTAAAATTTGGCCGTACATTGGAAATATTTTCAATGAATTTCGAATATTTTACAAATATTGGCGTTACATTGGAAATATTTTTCACGAAACGCCACTATTGCACAGATTTTGGCCTTGCATTTGAAATATTTCCAATGGCACCCCAATATAGTACGAGTATCGTCGTTATAGTGGAAATATTTTCTAAGAAACCCCAATATAGTACAAATATAGGCTTTACATTGGAAATATTTTCAATGTATAGAATTTGTTTCTGTTGGTAAAATAGGGTACTGATTAAAGTAGGGGCAGCTGGCCCGGGCCACCCGATTTGAGGAGACCACCCCCCTACTCTCCCCCCCCCCCAAGTGCAGATATAAATTTTTCTTTAAATGGTAAATGATAAAAAATTGTCAAAAGTGACCCAAAATTTCTATTTTTCAGATTCAAGAGGGCTCTCTTCTCCGCGCCCATACTTTTCTATGCTCCATGCCCTCCTGAATGTTCTAGTTACACCACAGATGTATTCTCATTTTAAAGGCTCCCTTTTTTTCATATATCTATATTATAAAGGCCAAACGTATTTGTGCGTAACGCATACGTAATTTTGCGAATGGCAATACTTTCTTCTGGAATTTCGGTTTCGCAATTTTCGCTACTGCAAATTTTACACTTTTGAACATCGCACATTCTCAATTTTTACATCGGCGTATGCAGATGCAATTTGTTTGGTAGCTGTATCACAATTTAATTTTGAGATATTAATTTTTTTAAAGTTTTTGTGCGAATTTTGTATTTTTGGCAACAAAAATGCGCCCCTATCTCTTAAATTTGAAAAAAAAAAATAATTAAAATTTCGTATGTAAATTTTAAGAAGATGAAAATCATGAAAATGATGACGGGTTTAGATTTCACGTGAAATTTTATGATCGTGTCAATTTGATTTTTTTTTTCTTTTTTCATTTTTTCCAGTCGTAAAAGCCTAAATTGGTAACTTCATCATAATAACTTATCTTTATCATGTTTTACTTATTACACTTGCGATTCAAGTTTAATCTTAATAATTTGGACAACTGACTTTTATAGAAATGGTATTTTGTTGATTTTATCTAAAAATAATATTTCTTTTAGAGTTAAACTGACCAATATAAAATGCATTTTTCACTGTAGCTAATTATGTACGGTGTTATAAATCAATGAAATAGTTCCTTTTAAAACATTTTCTTCCGTCGAAGTTCGACGAGTTCCACCTCGTTCCTATAATTGTAAAAAAATATACAGGGTGATTCATAAAAGATGGGAAGAACTTTAAGGGGTTATAGTACACTTAAAGACAAATAATATTAAATAGGAGACTAAGGGTCCCAGACGTATTCCCAAGGAGATAGGGGGCATTAAAGTTTAGGGTCCGAAATTTCAAATGATTATAAAAAATGGAAAAATTGGTCGATTCGTTTGCGGTTTTTGCAAAAAATTTTCTTTATGCCAGTATTTTCTTGAAATAAAATTTTAAAGTTCAATTTCAAAAAATGCCGATAGGGGGCGCTTTAGACTTTGGAGTAACAAACAACTATTTTTTAACGTTATTTTTTGTATTTCTTTAAATGATTTCGAAAGCTTAGACTTAAACTTAAATTTTGATCTAAAAATCTGAGTCCTAACGAGTAGTTAAGTAGCGTAAAATGAAATTTGAAATTTGAAACTCTTCTCCCCCCAGAACAAAAATCAGTTATTCCCGATCTTTGTGTCGTAGATTAGGCTCTAACTACTGCCGCGTTTTGCTAAAATTATTCTTTATGTCAGTATTTTCTTGAAAATAAATTTTAAAGAAAATTTTCAAAAAATTCCGATAGAGGCCGCTTTAGACTTTGGAGTAACGAACAACTATTTTATACCGTTATTTTTTGTGTCTCATTAAATGCTTTCTAAAGCTTAGACTTAAACTTAAATTTTCAGCTCAAAATCTGAATCGCTGAGCGTGGTTCAGTAGCGAGGGGAGGGGGTTCAAATTTCAACTTCTGAACATAGTTCAGTTTGCACTACTTAACCATGCCCAACGATTCTGTGCTGTGATACGAGGCAAAAATACAACTTTCGTCAAGGACTGCATAGTCGGAATTCACTCATAAAGGCACTGGCACAGTTGGAAACGTCGCTCATGCAAACGTTAAAGCTCCATTCCTGACGCTAGTCACCGGGTGAAGAAGGAGACAGAAAGTATGCAAATGTCAAATGGGGAAGAAGAAGAACACGTATGCAAAATTTCGACACGATTCAGGCATAAAAACCACTGAACGGTGAGTCAAGTGTAAGTCGCTGTAGTAATGAATCGGAAGATGGTGCCCTTCACGAATAAGGAAAAGGCTGAGATGCATTTAATTTACGGAGCGGCAGATGGAAATGGTGCAGAGGCACAACGAATGTACGGAGAGCGATTTCCCAACAGGCGGTTGCCTAACCGCAAAACTTTCGAGCGCTTGCACAGACAGTACTGTGAGACGGGATCATTTCTCGCTTCCCGGTCGAATGCAGGTCGTGCAAAAAAGGACGAATCAGTAGTTGTTGCAGAAGCCATTCTGGATGTAGTAGCGGCGCAGCCAAGTACAAGTACACGAACAGTGGCTAGGCAGGTGGATACCTCACAGTCCAAGACTTGGAGGGTAGTGAATGATGAACATTTGCTCCCGTTTCCTGTGAAACGAGTCCAGAAACTGTCTCCAGGGGATTATCCAAATCGTATTGAATTCGCCCGCTGGTTTCTGCAGCAGAACGCGCTAAATCCACATTTTGGACGAACTGTGCTTTTCACCGATGAATGTACCTTCACACGTGAAGGTACATTTAACACACACAATGCACATGTATGGGCGGATGTCAATCCACATGCTACGTATCCACATGCTCATCAGAGACGCTTTTCCATCAATGTTTGGGCAGGAATCCTCGGAGACCACCTAATCGGACCGTACCTTCTTCCTGAACGCCTCAACGGTAAAACATACCTCACATTTCTGCAACATGTGCTGCCAGACCTGTTAAACGTTGTTCCTCCACGCATCCGGTGTGTCATGTGGTTCCAGCACGATGGAGCGCCAGCCCATTACGTACGAGACGTCCGCAACTATCTGGACATCACATTTCCGAACAGATGGATTGGTCGAGGTGGTCCTGTTGCTTGGCCTGCTCGCTCGCCAGATCTTTCACCCCTCGATTTCTTTTTTTGGGGACAATTGAAGGCTCTTATGTATGAGACACCCATTGAATCCCCCGAGGAACTGGTAGCCAGACTTTCCGCCGCTGTAGGGGAAGTGCTCGAAAAGCCTGATGTTTTCGCGAATGTTCGCCGTTCCATTCTTCGCCGTTGTTCTGCGTGCATAACCTCTGGTGGTCACAATTTTGAACATTTATTGTAATTACATGTTTAACATAATCCTAATTTGTGTCTTTTTACCTCGTATCACAGCACACAATGTGTGGACATGGTAAACTGAACTGTGCTCAGGAGTAGAAATTTCAAACCCCTCTCCCCAGAAACTTAACCACGTCTAACGATTCAGATTTTGGGCTGAAAATTTAAGTCTAAGCTTTAGAAAGCATTTAATGAGACACAAAAAATAACGGTATAAAATAGTTGTTCGTTACTCCAAAGTCTAAAGCGCCCTCTATCGGAATTTTTTGAAAATTTTCTTTAAAATTTATTTTCAAGAAAATACTGACATAAAGAATAATTTTAGCAAAACGCGGCAGTAGTTAGAGCCTAATCTACGACACAAAGATCGGGAATAACTGATTTTCGTTCTGGGGGGAGAAGGGTTTCAAATTTCAAATTTCAGTTTACGCTACTTAACTACTCGTTAGGACTCAGATTTTTAGATCAAAATTTAAGTTTAAGTCTAAGCTTTCGAAATCATTTAAAGAAATACAAAAAATAACGTTAAAAAATAGTTGTTTGTTACTCCAAAGTCTAAAGCGCCCCCTATCGGCATTTTTTGAAATTGAACTTTAAAATTTTATTTCAAGAAAATACTGGCATAAAGAAAATTTTTTGCAAAAACTGCAAACGAATCGACCAATTTTTCCATTTTTTATAATCATTTGAAATTTCGGACCCTAAACTTTAATGCCCCCTATCTCCTTGGGAATACGTCTGGGACCCTTAGTCTCCTATTTAATATTATTTGTCTTTAAGTGTACTATAACCCCTTAAAGTTCTGCCCATCTTTTATGAATCACCCTGTATATATATTCTAGTTTCTTAAAGTTATCTTTCTTATGTTGATCTGTACGTAGATATTAGTAGCACATGGTACGAAATATATGTATACAGACAAACGGTAGTTTAGTCACTTCAGTATATTAAAAAAGGGGGTAGAACCCCACTCCCTTCCCCCCCCCACGCCAGTCTAAGGCTCATTTCAGACTGCATTTCTATTCCGTTACACTGAATTCTTGGAAAAGGTGGGGAAGTCTTTAATACAGGATTATTTGAGGTTTATTCGTAAAAGAACGGGGGGGGGGGGAGATTTTCCTTTCACCGGACAACCGTCCCTTTCCTACAAAACTCAATAAGATCAAAAACATCGCGTCGACACAATAAACGAGCCGACACGGAAATTCAAGAAGTGGTCAAATGTGTTTGGGCCTTAATCTGGACTCTGGAAAAAGTTAAATTTCCTGCCTGGGACAGGGTGTGGCTCCGGGGACATTTCCCCGGTGGAATAACATGTCCCCTCTCACTGGAACTTTTTGGTGTCCTTCCATCTTGAAAAAAATCCCTGTCGGCTTGGCCTATAGACGGAGGTAGATTTCGAAGAGTTTTCATTTCAACAACAAAAAATGTAATACGATTAGAGATAAACCTAATTTAATTACTTTATTTGGCCGCTTTTGAAAAAATTTTAATTTCTTTTTTTTTTTTTTTTTTTTTTTTTTTTGTAAGAACTGGTTTTATTAAAATCATCTTAAGTGAAATTGGCTCAAATGCCCATTTTGACAACACATTTTGAAATATATTCTGAAAATATATTTTTGAATATATTCTGAAAATATATTTTTGAATATATTCTGAAAATATATTCTCTATATTAATTATATATTCATTATATAATTCCTAAATAACAAAAAACTGTCAGTTGAATACGTTTGAGAGCAAAATTGAATTTCAAAACGAGTCATAAAGTAACCAATTTGTTATTTGAATACATCCTCAATTCTTTAATCATGATAGCTTTGGGAAATTTTGTGTGAAGTGCCCATTTTGGCAGCCTATTTTGAAATATATTCTGCCTTTATCAAACAGCTGACCCATCCGTCACATTATATAGTTCCTAAATAAGATGACCTGTAAACTGGAAACGTTTGAGAACAAAAATAGATTTAAAAATGACTCAGAAAAAACGCAATTTTTTATACTTCCTTAAATTTTCAATCACAATCACTTAGGAAAATTCTGTTCAAAATACCCTTTTTGGCAGCCTTTTTTGAGATATATTCTGCCTTTATCAAAAAACTGGCCAATGCATCGCATTATATAGTTTCTAAATAAGAGGATCTTCTATTTGGATGCGTTTAAAATCAAAAAAAGAATTTAAAAATGAGTCACAATATAAGCAGGTTGGATTTGAGGGGTTTTTTTTCTCCAACTCCTATTTTTGTTTAATTTATTTCTGCTATAAGAATTGGTCCTATGAAAAACTTGTTAATGTAAAAGTTTTAGATATTATTGAAACGATGTAAAACCAATTAAATAAGTTATGAATTTTTTTCTTTTTCCATCCCCCCCCCCTTTTCTTTTCGTTTATAATTTTTTTCATCAGTAAAAGTTGGTCCTATGAAAAACTTATAAATACAAAAGTTTTAGGTAATATTGAGAAAATTTATACAAAATTTAGTTGGATTTGATATCTTGAGAATTGACGAAGTTATGATTTTTTTTCTCCCAAAAACCCTGTTTTTTTCACCCCTTGAGATATTTTTAACTTTATCAAAATCTGTCATGCATAAACTTTTAGCCCATTTTTTAGAAGTTATATAAACTTTAAACTGATTCGATATCTATTTTAATTAAAAAGTTATCGCGTTTTTTCTGTTTTCACAAAAACCCTCCCTTTTTCCACTCCCTTGGTCCGATTTTGACCATTAACGAACTCGACAGAGATTTTATGCCCCTTGATTTTTTGTAAAAGTTTGAAGAAGATCTGGAATAATTATGGAAGTTATCGTGTCTAGAAGAAAGTGATATACACCGATAGATAGATAGATAGATAAAGTTTTTTACTGGTGGTAGTTTTGGGGTCTAGGAGTCATGATCGGTGTAAATCTGCAAAAATTTTTCAGAAATTCCAACATGGGAGAGAATTCAATAAGTAGTATTTCATACGAAATCTGGCTAAAATTGTTCTGTGTTTAACGATAAAGAAGTGCGATTTTCCTCCGGGAGAAAAGTGTATCGTGCATCTTTTACTAAACTTCTTAATCCGACAGTAAATAAATGGTACTTCTAAGCGATCCGAGTATAAAGACATGAATAATTAGGGAAAAAATTTAAATATTTTGAATGGGGAAAAAAAGTGCCTCCCGTTGAAGATATTAATTTAAGCACTTTATTTATGAAATAATGTATTGAGAATTTTATCATAGCTTTATTTTAAAGTTTCTTTTTTCTTTTGAATATACAGCTCTGAGACGTTCTATTCTCGAATCTGGTAGACAGGATGTCCTGGGTTAGTTCCGTAGTCGCGTCCTTCGTCTAATCGTTCGGAATTGTACCTAATTTTCTTCGAACCTTGGATTTCCTTGAGTAAATACGGGTTAGGTAACCTTAGAAAGACCTTCGTGGAGGACACCCACCTGTTAGGGCCTATATCCTTCATATTTATAATTGACCGTCTTAAATGCAAACAACTAACCATCTTATGCAATGAGTCAAACCACTGTATTAATACCAGTGTCATTGATGGAAATTTACACCTTGAATTTTTACGCTTAAATCAAAATATACAAATACATACTTAAAAGGTGTTTCAAAAATATAGATAATTTTATTTATTATTTTACCTGAGATCTTACGAATGCCCACGCACTCATTTTCAAAGGAATATAAAGAAAGATAATTGATTAGAAATAAAAAACGTAAAAAAAAAGAAAAGAAAAGAAAGGAAAGAAAAAGAAAAAAAAATGTTTTTTGTTTTTGTTTTGTTTTTTACGTTTTCTGTTTCTAATCAACTATCTTCTTTTATATTTCTTTGAAAATGAATGCGTGGGCATTCGAAAGATCTCAGATAAAATAATAAATAAAAACATCTATATTATTGCAACACCTTTTAACTATTTATTTCCATATTTTGATTTAACCATGTTATGTATATTTATATATATATTTTTTTTCCATGCTTATTGTTTTCCATTTTAAGAAAACACATAAATATAATACCACTTTTCATGTCTAAAAGATAAGTTTATGAACATAAAAATATTAATTTAAAAATAATCTGTAAGATAATTAAATGCTACTTGTCACAAAGTTTTAAAATTTGCCTGCAAAATTATATAATAACTGTTATTATAAATGGTTTTAGAGTATCACGATCATACATTTTGAAAAATCGATGAAATTTGTTTAGATAAACTATCCAAAACAAACTACTTATCCAATATATATATTAAAGCATTAATCTCATTTTTTAGAGTAAGTATACATCGGCACATACACGGGGGAGGGGGAGGGGGAGCTATGGAGGCCGAAGCCCTCCCAGACTGCTAGACTAGACTAACTATTTTAAATGTTTCCTAAAATTATGAAAAGTTATTTTCATTGTTTAATAAGTCCTGCAAAATAGAAATTTTCAAAAATATTATTCTCTTCGTATTTTTTCTTATTTATAATTTTTTTAATGAAATTTGAAATATTAGAATCTTTAATATTCACCACTTAAAGCAATGTTTTCTTTTTATTTATCAAAGAGATTTAAAAATTAGCCTCTTCAAAAGTTTCCCACCACCCAATCTTCACTCTGTCTAAAGTCAACAGAAAAAAAAAAATATATGTATCGAAATAATGTAATGTTTCGAAACATCTCATCCATTTTTAATCAAATGAAAAAAAAAATCGGACCGAGTACGTTTAACATTGCGGGTCATATCGGGAAAACATAGACCTAGACCTCTAAAATATGTTATTCCCCCCCCACACACACACACAGCTTAATCCTGGGTAAGTATACATAATTTTTGTGTTAAATACGAAGTGAAAAATGATTACTTGAAATTAAAATAAATGTGAACAAATTATCATTGTCATTCACAAAGCAGTATTATACACTTGTGAGGTGGCTGTTAAACGTGTGTATAAAGGAGAAAAAAGACACTTTATATATGAAGATGAAGTTATATATTTTCCCCTTTGTGCCAACAATTTTTCCAACCATATGCAAAAAACTGCTCACCATGATATATTATTAATTATTATATCCATAAACTTTAAAGAAATTTGAAATAAAATAAACTACTGGCATAATAGATAATGAAAAAAACGAATCACGGAAAAAAGCGCACCGGAAAAAAGCGTCCCCGGAAAAAAGCGTCCCCGGAAAAAAGCACCCTCGGAAAAATAACGCATCTACTCTAGAAAAGTGTTTTAAATATGTACTTTTCTTACACATTTCAGAAGTAATGCAAATATATGGAAACATTTTTTTCTTTGACACCCTTAAGAGTAAGAGGGGGGGGGGGGAGCATTCAGAAGCTTTCTTTGAAATAAATAAGAAATTATCAAAATTACATTGGATGGCTTTAACAGATGAAACATGATCTGTTATTATCTCAAAGACACCGAAATATTGGTGTCCTCTCTTTGTCACTGATTGACCGGGGGTGAATTTCAACGGAAGTCTCAACGGCCGCCACGCAATTATTGTTTTTCGATTCTGAGAATATGGAGCAGTCTTGGACAAGGGATCTCGTTATAATGTTACGAGGTGTATGATCTACGGTCTTTGCTGCTGTTGATGTTTAGGGGCTGTGAATATGTAACGTTTCATTTAGGGAAAAGGGATGGGGGGGGGGGGGGGGTCTGGCGCATGATATCGTAAGGCTGCGGGAAAACAGCACTACTTTCATTTACACTAAAAGAGCAATAAATCTATCTTTGAAGAAGCAGTTTTTCCGACATGGAAAGTCTTTAAATGATTTTTGAGGTACGAAGCTTCTTGAATTGACAAAGGAAGGGATAGTTTATCTCCCTCATTTTCAGTCGTAAAGCTGTCAACTGATTTCGAGTTCAATTTCTCTCTTGAAGTTGAAATTCAGTGCATTGAAAAAGCAATTCTACAACAAAGCGCCGACACAAAAGATCAAAAATAGCGACGCCTGACCACAAGAAGTTAGCAAGGGCGGATCTGGAGAGTTCTCAAGGTGGGGGGCGATTTTAGAAATTTGGAGACTCGACTTTAATGCGTGGCTCGGGGCTAATTTTTTCATTGCGGGTCATGTTGTTTTTATTTTTTGCTGCGGGACGGGTCTGGGTCCGGTTGACTTCTAATTTTTGCTGTAGGACGGGTTTGGGTCCGGTTGACTTCCTTTTTTTTGCTGCTGGTCGGGTTAACTAATGTTTATGTTGTGAATCGCTTTAGCAGGATTAGCAGGTATTTTTATTCAAAAATTAAGGCGTTATCCATTTTTTAATAAGCAGTTTAAGAAAATACTGTGAAAATCATCGTTTTGAATAGAATTTCTGGAAGCGATAGCATGAGAAGGTAGAAAAATCCGCAATCATTTGATGTGCGTGCGAAACTGCGCCCGGGGCAAAGCAAAATGTGCCCCCCCGACCCAAACTGTTTCTTGTAACAGTTCAAAAATTACGCTGATAGTATAAATTTGGCGCCCCCTAAATTTCCGCGCCCGGGCTGAGCGCATCCCCCCCCCTTTTCGCACGACGCTGCATATTGCCCGTCCTACACATCTTGAGACCAATTAAGTCAAGTTCCAGTCCGGCTCGTCTACAGCAAGCCTGATCTCGGGCCGGTACGAGCCTGCTAGAAAAAATATTAAACCCTGGCTCTCACAATATAACTCTCCGATGCTGATCTTTACACTTTAAAAGTTATATTTCTGTATTGATGTTGCCAAACTAGTATCGGCTGGTGACAACCATTTATACTTATTCTCATTAAACCCATATAATTGAAAATAGCTCATATTTTAACGTTCCTGCTTAAATATTTATAAAGTGCCAGTGGGTCGATGTGTTCGCCCATATGGCCCTTCAGTTTTTTTGCCGGCTCGGACCGTTTATTTTGTTTATTGGCCTGGCCTGTTCGAAAAATTATTCTAATTTTGCTGACCCGTTAGAAAATTCGGAACCATTTCGCCATTCTGGCCCGGGCACGTGCATACGTCTAGGCTGGGTCGGACACGGACCGAAATTTAACTTTCATTCCGAGCCGAACCCCGACCAGGGAAATTTTGGTCAGTGCGGTCTAGAGATAAATTCGGGCTCTTTTTTCTATCCAATCAAAAAACATTCAAAAATATTGAAATACAAACGATATATCTTTATGAATTTCTTCATTAGGATTAGCATTAGCGAGAGGATATTTTCACGTGACTGAGGTAGCCGCATTATATATCGAACATCTAACTTAAGGACTTTCCAACTATAACGACCAGTTTAAAAGTCTCGAATATTTTAACCTCTCAACACTGTTTGTCATCTTGAAGAAGCAGAGACATACTCGCTGAAATAAGGAAACCGGCTAGTTGCGCCTAAGCCCTTAATTCCCTAAATTGGGCTGTCAATAATGATATTTATTCAACTCACAAAAACTTTAAACACATTTTACGACATTTTTTGATAATAATAGCTGTTAAATCCCCCCCCCCCCCCCAAAAAATGGACAATACAAAATATATATTGCATAAGCATATAATTTTTTGTTCAGAAATATATTTTTTAAATATTTGGCATTCGATAATTATGTATGGGAACGAATATTTTCATCAAGTTTAAACTAATTTCTCATTGACTGTGCTTTTAAATGGTTTCATCCTAAGATTCTTCAAAAACCTCAAACATATAACTCAAATATTAACCATTCTATACAAATATTTGGCAGTTCAATTTATATGCTATAAACAATTTTCCTTTTAAAATTATTTTTTGCAATATTCTGAAAGAAAGATGCTATCGAAGAAGAACAGCATTGCATTCTAAAAACAAGAATATTCTAACTGTTGAAATATTCCCATGAACACAAATTAGTACTTCTTTTACTGCTCTTAATTGTTTTTAACCTTCTTCTTCTTATTATTATTATTTTTACTAATTTCTTTAGAACTGTTGTATTTAAATATTGATTTATTATTTTCTTTCGAAACTTTTTTTTTTTTTAATAAAAGATGCAGAGCATTAAAATCTCATAGATGCAAATCTCAGAATTGCTTTCTCATTTGAAAAACATGCATCTAAAAAAAAGGGGGGGGGGTGGGAATTAAAGAAACTTATTATAAGTTTCTGGACGAATATATCCATTTCGCTTATTATCATTTAGCTGCACTTAATGCGTTCAAAAATTATACTGTCAACACAACACAAAATATATAATGACTAATTGTCTGATTCATTTTTAAACCTAAAGGAAAGGAATTGCCAAGCATATTGAAGCGATTTTTAATTATATAGCGTTTTCCATTTTCAGATAAATATATTATTTATCACTTTATTTAACAGCCGGCTAGTACAGAGAGTTCCAAGGACAACCTATACAAAAGAAGGAAAGCAGTTGTTTCATCGTAGGGAACGTACAATAAAGTATCTTTTTTCCTTTTTTCTCGCTTGATTCAAGTAAATTTCGTGAAATCCATTATTCCAGATCGAATATTCCAGACCAGAATCCATCTAATATCTGACATGTTTTTTGGTGTTTATCACTTATGTGACTTTGAGTCTGTTCTCCCCCCCCCCACACACACACACACACACGCACACACTGGTATGGAAAACTAAATGTTGCATTTTATTGGGATTTTTAGTTATCATCTATAAAACTACTACACTTTTAAATAATCTTTCAAGAAATAGTCGTCTTTTCACTGTAAAACTTTTCTTGGGTGTTAAGTCAGAATTCTAGGGGGGGGGGGGGGAGGTCCAGTACCCTCCCTTTCTTACGCCCATGATTACCACACATTTAGATGATAAACAAAAGTCGTAGACTTTTTCCATAGTTGGTTCAAACACACTTTGTACTTTACATGATTACGTACCTGAAAGGAGATTTCAAAGTGTTTGTATATGTTGGAGGAGGGGTAAATATATATATGCAAGGCAAAGGGGGTTCATAAAATGATAACGGAGGCAAATTAAAATAAATTCCTATTATTTTATATTTATATATTTAGAAAACATCCTTATCATTGCGACATCGACGATCACAGGTTTTGGGATAACTTTTAAAGACTCCCTCTCTCTCAGTAAAGAGAGAGCAAAGACACCAAATTTCAGAAAATCATCCCACTCTAGTGTCTTATTCTAAGGTTAACCATGTGGATTATTATCAGACTTATTTAAATATGTGACTTGTAAGGTGCGCTTTTTTTCCGGTGCGCTTTTTTCCGGGGACGCTTTTTTCCGTGCGCTTTTTTCCAGGGACGCTTTTTTCCGCCTACCGAAAAAAACAGCGTTTAGTATACGAACTGAAACCAATCTAAAATTGCCGGCATTGTATTCTTTCAGCAGTGACCGTGGGAGTGATTCTCATCCCATTAATGTTGGAGAATAGAAAGACAGGTTTTCTGTTATACCTCGGTCTTGCTCATTGATTGTGAATTCACCCCTCCTGTGTTGAAAAAAAATTGCGTTATCGGTTTACTAGTTACTCGATACTGCTATTTTAAAAAGAGAAGGGGCTCACAGATCCCACCAAAATAAATAAATAAATAAATTTAATAAATCTTTGAAAAAGCATGAATGTTAATCAATGCAAAATAAATGCAGGAAGTTTTTTTTTTTTTTTTTTTTTTTTTTTTTGTATGAGTCGGGCCGAAACTAACTTTTATACCGTTCCGAACAAATTTTATTCTACAGGTCAGGAGAGCCCGTGCAAGTTCAAGTTGTTTATAATCTACAGATTTCAAAATATTATTTTAATAATAAAAAAAAAAAAAAAAAAAAAAAAAAAAAAAACCATGTATCATAACTGAAAACACATTTTCAGCAATTATTGTTAAAGACAGTCTTCTAAGGGAATTCTTTTTTGTGTTCCTGCAAAGAACGATGAATGCTATGCGCACTTTATTGCATAGTAATCCTTTTATAATGTGTATCCTTTATATATATCAATTTCACTATATTTGAAATAGCATAACATCATAAAAATTTCCCGTAAACAATTTATTCAATAGACAGTAATGTAGCCGAATTATTTTGTTGATTGTCCTTGCAAATAAATTTGAATGCTACAAATTTCATTTTCAATATGCTACAATAAATCACATTAACATATATTAATTGCATGATAATCGCAGTGTATTTACACGATTTAGAGCACGAACAGACAAACAGACGGTCAAACCAAATTCATAAAACTTTTCAAATACGCTTGGAAGTGTTAAATAAGTTTTAAGGACAGCACTTGAGTTCAGATTTATGCATTTATATTTTCTTTAGTTTGTAAAAATTAATGTGAAATGAAGCTACTAGTTCGAAACTTGAGTGATTTTGAAATTCTGGCATTTTACATCTTAAAAATACTTAGGGTGAAATTTTTGAAAAAGTTCTGTTAATGAAATAAAGAAGAGAATAAAGTTGTAGAACATTGTATTTTATTTTTGTTAATTTAATGTACTTTATATTAGGATAATATTTTACAGCAATATTAGTTTTCACTTATTGAATTTAAATTTAGTATAAAAAAGATTTACAAAGAAGTGGAATTTTTTTCTGTTTTTATGATAGAAGTGTTGCAATTATGTTAGAATTTAACTTTTCCCTTTTTCTTTTTACGAGGATATTTTATAATTTCAACGTGTATTGGCCGCTTTACTAAAATGTAGAGCAATGAATTTATGTTTTTTCTATAAAATTAAGAAATATTGTTTACAAGGCCTGGGAATTAATAATAATAATATTAACAATAATAATAATAGCAATAACTATAAAATGTTTTTTCTTTTAAATTAGTATTTTGTGTGCCTTTAAAAATAAGTTATTTTATTTTTTATAAGTTATTTTATTTTATTAGAGTGCACAATTTACTTAAAATTACTTGTATTTTTTTATAGACCAATTTTCATAGTGAAGTTTCTGCTTTCTTTCGATTTTTTTACACTGAGTACACGTCAAAAAATGTTTTTCATCCGTCTGAATCTCAATAAGAAAAACATTAATCTTAAAAATTAAACATTAATCGAACACCTCACTTAAAGTAAAAAGTCATTCGAATATTCGGTATTCGAGAAAAATCACTTCGATGCATCTCTAGATTGCTTACTGCGATTTTAACGATAGATAAAATAAATCTGCTTGAGAATTTTATCAAATCATTTATTCCAACTCTTCTGTATTAAGCGATATTGATTTAACAGTTATATTACCAAAATTGCGGAGAAAAAAAAAATGTGCGACATTATGCAACCAGGGGGGGGGGGGGAGGAAGTATTAATGAAAAATAGGCTCTTTTTTTTCTTTTTTTTAAGTCTATCTTTTAGCATCTTCTGGTAATAATGCGAACGTCGAGGCTTTTATTGATGACTGAAAAGAAAAATTAAAAGAGGCAAAGTTTCTCCAACTAAAAGTACCTGTTTAAATTAATCTATTAGGTTTTAAATTATGGATTTCTGATTTAACTTCAGCGAATTATGTATAAATTTAGATAGAAGTCTGCAACTAGATCGGACAACTTTTTTTCATAAGCTCTGAAACCAGACTTTATTCTTTCCAAGCAGCCCGGAGCGATTCGAATCTAATGAAAGAAAATTGGGCTAACTCAAAAATGGGGGCTACTTTTATCTTGCCCATTTTTTTTTTTTTTTTTTTTTTTTTTTTTTTTTTTTTTGTGATATGGTATATTTGTAAAAATTGATTATTTTTTCTCATATGGTGATATAATGGGAGAGATGCCACGTTTCTTTCAATGATCGTAATAATTGAAGTTGGTAGCCGCGGCCCGCAGCATCGCATTATAAACTCAGCGCACAAAAAAAACTCAGAGCTATAAGACTTTAGATGAGAATGATTTTCGGTCACTCCGATTTAAATTGGGGTTATTGGTGTTTTACAGATGGTAAGTTATTTCAAGTCCTGGAATTATAATTCAGCAAAAGTTAATTGTCATAAAGAGCAGTTTTTATAGGTAACACCAAAAATTCAGAATTAGCACCTTTTAATACCGACTTTACATATGAACAGGAAAATGTGGAAATATGCTATTGTAGCTCATTTTTGTTTTAATGTTTCAAGTAAATTTTAAATCCGCATTTAAAGACAATAATTTAATTTTTAAATAATTAAATATTTTAAATTAAGTTTCAAACGAACTTTAATTGTATAAAACTATTTTTTTTCGGACCTTTTATTCTAACATTCATGCACAGTGAGGGGGGGGGGGGAGGGAGGAGCAAATACCTATCTTAAAACCTGTTTTGGTCTAAATGATAAAAGATTGTAAAGTACACAGAATCAGAACATAACCACTAAATATGCGTGACTGTTTTTTGAAATTCAAACCCCTGTACCTAGTGAGGTGCCTCTTCGATCCAGAACATTTAAAAACTGTCAACAGATGGCGCCACATGCGCATCGGACAAGGACTCTAGGCAGGCTGTAAGAGACTGTTGGTTCGGTGAGTCAGTTACTGGACTGCCGCCGCTTATGTAGCACGCAAGGAAAATCACCTTGTTCCGAGAGACAAAACGTGTCTCAAGTTATTTAGAAATGTATTCTATTTCTTTATAAGTTTAATTAAATTTATGTTTGTTTAAGTACGTGCTATTAATATTTATCCATATACACCGTACTTTTGTAAAAAACATCGACAAGATGAAAGATTAATTCAGATTGAGCAGCCGTGATATCCCATAACCACATGGTTGCTTCAAGTGTTGACCGGACAATTTTGAAAGACGCCTTCTGATATATCGTTCCTGGACAACTACAGCGATGAAAAAAAACGGTATGTGCCATTTTCTATGTTTCTTTGTGGTATTCTCTGGCCCAATTGTTATATTTACCAGTTATTTTAATTAAAAAATTTTCGAGCCCAAGCGTTCTTATTCAAAATTTTACTAAATTGTATATTTATTTATTTATTGCTCTATCAATATATGTATTTTTAATTCTGCGCTCACAATGCCTGATGATATTCCTGCCGATAATCCGACAGAAACGCTTGCTAGGGTAGCTGTTAAAATTCCTCCCTTATGGAAAAGTAATATTTCTGTTTGGTTTGTACAAGTTGAGGCAAATTTTGCCGTGGCGCAAGTAACGAACGACACTACTAAGTACAATTATTTATTATCTGCTATAGACACAGATACATTAAGTGCGGTATCTGATTTAATTCTTACGCCGCCTCCAAATGACAAATATAATGCTTTGAAACGGAGACTAATTCAGGAGTTTTCAGATTCGCAATCGCAGCAGATACGTAAATTACTCTCTGAACTTGTGCTAGGTGATAAAAAACCTTCCGTTTTACTGCGGCAAATGAAAGAATTAGCGCAAAGTTCCGTTACCGAAGAATTTTTGAAAGCTATTTGGTTAGAACGTTTGCCGACGCATACGCAAGCAATTTTGTCGGTTTCAAGCTCCGGATTACAGGAATTAGCAACCCTAGCTGACAAAATTAATGAAATTAAATCTGAATCGGCAGTGTATGCAGTTTCCAAACCCACCGAATCGCCTCGGAACGACCATAACGCGATCTTAAATCTTCAAACACAAATTGAGCAATTGACACTGCAGGTTTCAGAGTTATCCAAAAATGTGTTTAGGCGATCGATGTCTCGCGGCCGATCGCATTACAGGGAAAGACGATACAGTAAAAATAGAGATTCCCAAAAATCGAGTCGTAAACAAAACGAATCAGACTTATGTTATTACCATCAGAAATTTGGTAGTGATGCTCGAAAGTGCCGCGAACCTTGTTCTTTTGATGAAATTAAAAAAAACTAGTGGCTGCTGCTAGGTCAACAAGCGAAAATACAGTTGGCGTAGCAGCATTAGAACAATGTAGGTTGCATGTGTTTGATAAAAATTCAGGGTTCAAATTTTTAATAGATAGTGGTAGTGATATTTCTTGTATCCCTGTACCAAAACAAGTAAACAAAAAGAGTCCTTCTAATTATCTTTATGCTGCAAATAATTCCAAAATTCCTGTTTATGGTAACAAACTGCTTGACCTAAACATCGGCTTGAGAAGGAGTTTTCGCTGGTCATTTGTTATTGCAAATGTCTCTTGCCCTATAATTGGAGCAGACTTTTTAAGAAATTTTGCTTTGCTTGTAGATTTGCACAAATTTCGATTAATTGACTCTGTAACTGGATTGTCCACTAAGGGTGAGCTTACTTGCTCAAAACAGTCCCAAATTAAACTAATTTCTGAAGACATGTCTTTTAAAACTATATTTGAGGAATTCCCAGAGCTCTTAAATCCCATACCAAATTTTAAAAAACCAACTTGCCATGATACAGTTCATCATATCGAAACTACAGGACCACCACTTTATTCCAAACCTCGCCGATTACATCCAAAAATTTTAAAGGAAGTTCAAAAAGAATTCCAATATCTTATGGATGAAGGTATATGTCGTCCTTCCAAATCCCCTTGGGCATCCCCTATTCACGTTGTACCAAAACCGGATGGTTCTTACAGAGTTTGCGGTGATTATCGACGTCTAAATTCAGTAACTCTTCCTGACCGTTATCCAATACCCCACATCCATGATCTTACCAATATTCTACATGGAAAGAAAATTTTTACAAAATTAGATATAGTCCGCGCTTATTTTCATATTCCAGTGCATGAAAAAGATATTCCTAAAACAGCGGTAATAACCCCTTTTGGAAGCTTCGAATTTCTATATTTAAATTTTGGACTTAAATGTGCAGCAAACACTTTCCAAAGATTTATTAATGAGGTTCTCTATGGTCTTCCATTTGCTATAGCTTATTTGGATGACATTCTAATTTTTTCCGAAACGGAATCGGAACATATAGACCATGTACGAGCTGTTCTAAGCAGACTCTCTAAATACGGACTTAACATAAATATATCCAAAAGTGTTTTTAAACAAGACAGCGTATCATTTTTAGGACACGAAATTTCTCTTGCTGGAATTCGACCATTACAAACTAAAGTTGAAATTATTAAGCAATATCCACGACCAAAAACTCTTTCTGAACTTCGTACATATATTGGCTTATTCAATTACTTTCGACGTTTTTGTCGCAATGCTGCAACTATCCTTGCACCCTTAACAGATTTGTTGCGTGGAGCTAAAAAGAAAGATTCAACTCCTATCGATTGGTCTGAAAATGCAATAAATTCTTTTGAAGCTTCAAGAAAGGCATTAACGGATGCAACTCTTGCATTTCCTAGCCATGACGGTCAATTAGCACTTCATTCTGATGCTAGTGATTTTGCTATTGGTGCTACACTAAGCTTAGAAACAGAGGAGGGTCTCAAACCACTCTCATTTTTTTCCAAACGTCTAAATGAAACACAATTAAAGTATTCTACCTTTGACAGAGAATTGTTAGCAATTTATGAGTCCGTTAAGCATTTTAGACACTTTTTGGAAGCCCGTCAATGTACAATCTTTACCGATCACAAGCCAATTGTTTTTGCCTTTAAAAAAAGAACAGATAATTACACTAACAGACAAAGTCGGTGGTTATCTTTTATATCTGAATTCACCACTGATATGGTATTTTTAAAAGGAAACCAAAATGATGCAGCCGATGCACTTTCCCGAATTAACGTAATACAAATGCCTACTCCATTAGATTACGATAAATTAAGTATGGAGCAAAAAGAGGATTCAGAACTTAGAGAAATTATGCAAAGCGGTCAATCCAGCTTAGAACTCAAATTAATTACCCTTCCAAATTCCACAACAGAAATTTATTGTGACATTTCTAGTGGCAAAGCACGTCCATATTTAACTCCAACTTTTAGAAAACAGGCATTTTGGAATTTACATGCACTTGCTCATCCTGGAACTAAAGGTAGTGTGAATTTATTGCGACAACGATTTATCTGGCCTTCCCTAGCTAAAGATTGTCGAACTTGGGCACGTGAGTGTTTGGATTGTCAGCGCTCCAAAATTGTTAGACACACAAAAACAGAGTTAGGAAAATTTGATCTTCCAACAGATAGATTTGCACACATACATTTAGATTTAATTGGACCTTTACCGGAATCAAATGGTAAAAGGTATTGTTTAACCGTAATTGATAGAGCAACGCGTTGGCCAGAGGCATACCCACTTAGTGACATCACAGCAGAATCAGTGGCACGTGCACTACTTTCCGAATGGATTGCAAGATTTGGATGTCCTGAGAAAATTACCACGGACCAAGGACGCCAGTTCGAATCTGAACTTTTCCAGCAGTTAGCCAGATTGTTAGGTGCTAGAAAGTACCGATCGTCTCCGTACCACC
Organism: Maratus speculifer; assembly: GCA_964019185.1. Taxonomy (NCBI): domain Eukaryota; kingdom Metazoa; phylum Arthropoda; class Arachnida; order Araneae; family Salticidae; genus Maratus; species Maratus speculifer. The sequence continues at coordinate 152,846,736 of OZ025302.1, forward strand.
CTCAGAGTAATGGGATTATCGAGAATTGGCACAGACCTCTAAAATGTGCACTAAAAGCCAGACGAACTGAAAAATGGACTGAAATACTTCCAACAGTGTTATTAGGGTTTCGTGCTGCACTAAAAACCGATATAAATGTTTCGCCAGCTGAACTTGTTTTTGGGTCTACTCTCAGACTACCAGGTGATTTCTTCGATGACAAATCCACCATTAAAAGTCCTGAAGAATTAGTGCAGCGATTAAGAAATACCTTCAACGAATTCAAACCACAACCAACTAAGTCCCATAACAGCACAAAAACATTTGTGTCTCAGCAGTTTAAAACATGTACGCATGTATTTGTGCGTCAAGAAGGTATTCGGCAAGCTTTACAACCGCCATATGATGGACCTTTTGAAGTTGTTGAGCGCAACGATAAACTTTTTAAAGTGGCCATAAAAGGCAAAATAGTAAATATATCGCTGGACAGACTGAAGCCAGCCTTTTTGGTGAATGATTCACTATCTTCGACTCCTGAAACAACCTCAACCCTGGAAACAACTGCTTCGACTCCCGGGACTGCCTCGAATTCTGGAAAAACAAAACCACCTCACATCACACGATCCGGCAGAACTGTCAGATTTCCAGAACGTTTAGTGGAAAATTAAGAGTATCGTTTGCACTAGGAAGGGGGTACTGAGGTGCCTCTTCGATCCAGAACATTTAAAAACTGTCAACAGATGGCGCCACATGCGCATCGGACAAGGACTCTAGGCAGGCTGTAAGAGACTGTTGGTTCGGTGAGTCAGTTACTGGACTGCCGCCGCTTATGTAGCACGCAAGGAAAATCACCTTGTTCCGAGAGACAAAACGTGTCTCAAGTTATTTAGAAATGTATTCTATTTCTTTATAAGTTTAATTAAATTTATGTTTGTTTAAGTACGTGCTATTAATATTTATCCATATACACCGTACTTTTGTAAAAAACATCGACAAGATGAAAGATTAATTCAGATTGAGCAGCCGTGATATCCCATAACCACATGGTTGCTTCACCTAGGGAGGAGAAACAAGCGGTTCCAAAAACGTATCTCAGAACAATAAAAGACTGATTTTAAAAAAAATATCCATTTTTTCATCCCAACACCGAGTGGGGGGAGGGGGTAAAACGTATTTTATGACACACTCTTGCAACACTTTAGAAGATGACATTATTGTCAAGATTTTTTATAAGAACATAAATCTGATCGGTTGTTTTTTTACTTCCTCCTCGCATCCCCTTCTTTTGCAGGCAACATACAATCTATCGAAGCCTCTCTGACATATTTTTCAAAATGCTGATTCTCAATATATAACACTGGAAAAGAATGATTAAAAAAATACCTTTTTTTTTTTTTTTTTTTTTTTTTACCTCAGCAGCGGTACGCAGAAGGACGGGGGGGGGGGGGAAGCAGGTACATCAAAAACGTATATCAAAAATTGTCAAAGTCTCAGTGATAACATTTTGTTGGATGCAAAATCAACAGATTATCAATATATAAACTCCTAAAAACAGAAAATTCTTTAGTAATTTGGCCACTTTCGTCCCTCTAAGAAGTGGAGGGGGGGAGGGGGGAGGAAAAGTTCCAAAAATTTTCTGGGAATCTATGGTGGTCTTTGAAGATAAAATTTTGATAAAGCCTTTTCTCAGAATATAAACATGGAAACGGACAATTTAAAAAAAAAAGAAAAGAAAAAAAAAGAAAGAAAAGAAAATTTCCCATTACATACAAGGCGAAAAGAAATAGAATCTATCAAAACTTTCCGGATAAAAGTGTGCATTTTTTGTCTTGGGGGTTTGTGTCATTTGGGCTCTTGTCCGCGTTCCCAGAGTAATACGTGGCTTTCACTCTGAAATCTTAATATTACATAGTCAGCTGATATTTACTGTATAATTCAAATTTTTATTTTTATACATTTTGTAATTCAATAAGTACCAAGTAAAAAAGTAAGATTGAATACGGGTGCCTTTACAAATATTGGAGCCTATTTAAATAATATCTAAGATAATTAGTAAAAATATATGCAAAGGTAATGGATTCATAAAAAGTTAAGAATAATCAAATATTATTTCCCTTTTTGAGGAAGACGCGCAAACTGATGCTCGCACGAATGCCAAAATACTCTTGGGCCACACCCAGATTTTCATAATGTCCAACAAACATTTACAGAAAAAATTATGAATAAACAGCATTATTAACATTTAAATCAATATTATTTGGTTATTCCTGCATGAATAAATTCATTCACGCATGAAAACGTTTAATCTAGATCAGGTTAGACCGTAAGATATTGATATTCCGGTTTGAGAAAACTTATACGTACGTATAAAAAGAACTCGAAAACGTTTCCGAAAATCAGTGGCAGCTAAAAAAGCTTTTATAAATGCTTCATTTGATATAAAAAATATATTGGTTTCTGAGTATTCTTCAAATGGAGAAACAACTCTATAAAATGCTTTTAACAAAATGCAATTTCAATAGGAAAAAATGTACAGTTTATCTTTTTATTTACCTATCTATAATGTCTATTCTTTTGTCTCAGCGTAACATGTTTTTTAAAAAAATAGTTATTTAATTAATAAATAGTCAACATGCTTATATTTCGAATTTTATAAGTACATTTATAAAAGAAAAAAAATGTAGGACTAAATCAATATTAAAAAAATAATAGGGTTTGTGATTTTTTAAGAACTTATTTAAAAAAATAACAATAATCATTCATAAATTTAGAAAGCATTAAATTAATTTAATCCCAGGATCTGCGAGGGATTTCAACTCCTTTAATTCCCGTAGGAGCGCCGAAATGTGTCTGCATATTCTTATCCCAATTGTAATGTTTTTTTTTTTCTTTCTTTCTTTCTTTTTTTTTTTTTTTTTTTTTTTTTCAAATGTATTTATGTTTTACATTTTATCAGCCTGCAATTCTTCAGGTTTCCTACAAATTAAACTTATAGATACTAATTACAGAAAATGAATTCATTCGAAGAAAAATTTATTTTATATCTTTTTTTTATTTTTATTTATTTATTTGTAATTGGCAATTTTAAATTGAAATATTTTTCTTATTTACTAAAAATTTCAGTTCTCGTCTCCCTATCACGAAAAAAGGACAGAAATTCGCTTTTTAACTCCGTATGTGGGGAGATAATGAGGCTTCCGCTAAGGGATCAGAAGGGTGTATTGTTCGATTTTTTCTAGGAATCAGGACGGAACAGGATTGGATACATTTTTTCTCTGTCAAGGTCACTCTCTAAAGAAAAGCTAACTTTTTGCATGAAGATTTCTTGCGTTAAGGGTGTATTTCGATTCATACTGCTTATTTTCCGATTTACTTTTGAATTCATTTTTGCTCTCAGATACACCAAACTTTCAAAATTTGTTATTTGGAAAGTACACAAGGTGCGTAATTGACGATTCGTTGATAAATGCAGAAAATATTGCAAAAAGAGCAATCAAAAACAGCATTTTGAATAGATTTTTCCCAAGCGGGAGTTCTGAGAACGAAAAAAAGGGTCATATTGATAAGATAATTGTTTATAACTCAAATTCTAATGATTTGAACGTAAAAAGACATCACACGGCACCTCATACATCCCTTCAAGAATCCCCTCAGCAAGTTTCATGTTTCTACTTTTAAAAATATGTCTGAAATTGTATCTGAAAATTTCGAGCTGTTAAAGGTGGGAAAGCGTTTTTTCGAATACACCCTTAAGAATAAACAACTTTAATTTATAAATGTATTTTTTAAATTACTTGTAAAGAATTGTGAACAAATTCACAAAATATCCCTTCAAAATGCATTTTTAAAGTGATTTGTAGCTTATTACCCTAATTTCCTGCGTATAATCCGCGGATCAAACAATTCTTTTTCGACCCAGAAATTTTATTTTGTAAATGAAGGCAAATATTTACGGTGATCTGAAAAGTTATATTTTATTTAATAAAATTTCTGGGTCGAAAAATGATTGTTTGATCCGCGGATTATACGCAGGAAATTAGGGTATTTCAATTTATCGTTGCATATGGAGCGTTCCATTTAATGGGATAAATGTACTACAATTTAAATTTAATTGCGATATTATAAATATAATTTATTCTTTAAAGAAACAAGATGGATTGAAGTATGTTAAGAAATTAATTTTAGATAAATAAATAAAAACCAGCTGAGAAAAAACATTATTTAATGTTATACTTTGCCCATTCAAATATGATGCATATACATATATATAATGAAATGCTGAATTGCGCAGTCATTAAGGGATAATTTTACTGTCAATGAAAAAACTGTCATAAGAGGTAATCAAGGAATAATTTTACTGTCAATTATTAAAACGGTTTTCATTTCCGAAAATTTTAATATTACGTGATATAATAAAAGCGGTGAGATAAACAAATTTGTTTACATATTATATAAGCAAGAACTTGATGTATCATAAAAACAGGTAAATGTAAGCACAAAATACTTTCGATTTATTTTGTAGAAATTTTGTTCGATAAGCACATATTAGAAAATCATTATATTCTTATTAATTAAGATAAGAACCTGAACATATGCACGATGGTGTATTAAAATAAAGAAAAGATTTCATTAATAAGCTATGCCTGCTCCTGAAAATATCTAAAACCAGGGCCGTAGCTTAAGGGGCGCTATGGGCGGCTCAGCCCCCCCTTAAATATTTTGAGCCCCCCCCCCCTGGAAAAAGTTCCAAGGTCACTAAATGTTCCGAAAATTCAAATGGAATTTTGTTCAAAAATCTAATTTAGTTTTGAGACTTTTTCACAGTTTTGCAGAGTTACTAAATTTTATCTAAAATACGTGTTTCAACACTCCCTCATCCTATTGGTATATATGAAGCTAACAGGATGTTTAATTTTGCACCAGTTATGCATTCAAAATTTTCATCATCATATACTTTTCTTAGCATAAAATGAAGTTATTACAACAGTTTAATGAGAAACATAGTACCTTCAATGTGAATATGCACTAATTTATCTTTCTGTATTAGAGAGAGAACAAAAAAATATGACCCCCCCCCTACATTCCCTTGAGCCCCCCCCCTATATTCCCCCGAGCCCCCCCCCCCCCCCTATCGTACACTTCTAGCTACGGCCCTGTCTAAAACTCGATCACCGCATAAAATGTAAGCTTAACGAATCACGGAAAAAAGCGTCCCCGGAAAAAAGCGTCCCGGAAAAAAGCGCCCCGGAAAAAAGCGTACCCGGAAAAAAGCGTCCCCGGAAAAAAGCGTCCCCGGAAAAAAGCACCCCCGGGAAAATAACGCATCTACTCTAGAAAAGTGTTTTAAATATGTACTTTTCTTACACATTTCAGAAGTAATGCAAATATATGGAAACATTTTTTTCTTTGACACCCTTAAGAGTAAGAGGGGGGGGGGGAGGAGCATTCAGAAGCTTTCTTTGAAATAAATAAGAAATTATGAAAATTACATTGGATGGCTTTAACAGATGAAACATGATCTGTTATTATCTCAAGGACACCGAAAAATTGGTGTCCTCTCTTTGTCACTGATTGACCGGGGGTGAATTTCACCGGAAGTCTGAACGGCCGCCACGCAATTATTGTTTTTCGATTCTGAGAATATGGAGCAGTCTTGGACAAGGAATCTCGTTATAATGTTACGAGGTGTATGATGTATGGTCTTTGTTGCTGTTGATGTTTAGGGGCTGTGAATATGTAACGTTTCATTTAGGGAAAAGGGATGGGGGGGGGGGGGGGTCTGGCGCATGATATCGTAAGGCTGCGGGAAAACAGCACTACTTTCATTTACACTAAAAGAGCAATAAATCTATCTTTGAAGAAGCAGTTTTTCCGACATGGAAACTCTTTAAATGATTTTTGAGGTACGAAGCTTCTTGAATTGACAAAGGAAGGGATAGTTTATCTCCCTCATCTTCAGTCGTAAAGCTGTCAACTGATTTCGAGTTCAATTTCTCTCTTGAAGTTGAAATTCAGTGCACTGAAAAAGCAATTCTACATCAAAGCGCCGACACAAAAGATTAAAAATAGCGACGCCTGACCACAAGAAGTTAGCAAAGGCGGATCTGGAGAGTTCTCAAGGTGGGGGGCGATTTTAGAAATTTGGATACTCGACTTTAATGCGTGGCTCGGGGCTAATTTTTTCATTGCGGGTCATGTTGTTTTTATTTTTTGCTGCGGTCGGGTCTGGGTCCGGTTGACTTCTAATTTTTGCTGTAGGACGGGTTTGGGTCCGGTTGACTTCTTTTTTTTTGCTGCTGGTCGGGTTAACTAATGTTTATGTTGTGGATCGCTTTAGCAGGATTAGCAGGTGTTTTTATTAAAAAATTAAGGCGTTAACCATTTTTTAATAAGCAGTTTAAGAAAATACTGTGAAAATCATCGTTTTGAATAAGATTTCTGGAAGCGATAGCATGAGAAGGTAGAAAAATCCGCAATCATTTGACGTGCGAAGAGAAAACTGCGCCCGGGGCAAAGCAAAATGTGCCCCCCCCGACCCAAACTGTTTCTTGTAACAGTCCAAAAATTATGCTGATAGCATAAATTTGGCGCCCCCTAAATTTCCGCACCCGGGCTGACCGAATCCTCCCCCCCCCCTTTTTGCACGACGCTGCATATTGCCCGTCCTACACATCTTGAGATTAATTAAGTCTAGTTCCAGCCCGGCTCGTCTACAGCAAGCCTGATCTCGGGCCGGTATGAGCCTGCTAGAAAAAATATTAAACCCTGGCTCTCACAATATAACTCTCCGATGCTGATCTTTACACTTTAAAAATTATATTTCTGTATTGATGTTGCCAAACTAGTATCGGCTGGTGACGACCATTTATACTTATTCTCATTAAACCCATATAATTGAAAATAGCTCATATTTTAACGTTCCTGCTTAAATATTTATAAAGGGCCACTGGGTCCGCTAATTTTTTTTTATGTGTTCGCCCATATGGCCCTTCAGTTTTTTTGCCGGCTTGGCCCATTTATTTTGTTTATTGGCCTGGCCTGTTCGAAAAATTATTCTAATTTTGCTGATCCGTTAGAAAATTCGGAACCATTTCGCCGACTCGGCCTGGCCCGGGCACGTGCATACGTCTAGGCTGGGTCGGACACGGACCGAAATTTAACTTTCATTCCGAGCCGAACCCCGACCAGGGAAATTTTGGTCAGTGCGGTCTAGAGATAAATTCGTGCTCTTTTTTCTATCCAATGAAAAAACATTCAAAAATATTGAAATGCAAACGATATATCTTTATGAATTTCTTCATTAGGATTAGCATTAGCGAGAGGATATTTTCACGTGACTGAGGTAGCCGCATTATATATCGAACATCTAATTTAAGGACTCTCCAACGATAACGACCAGTTTAAAAGTCTCAAATATTTTAACCTCTCAACGCTGTTTGTCATCTTGAAGAAGCAGAGACATACTCACTGAAATAAGGAAACCGGCTAGTTGCGCCTATGCCCTTAATTCACTAAATTGGGCTGTCAATATTGATATTTATTCAACTCACAAAAACTTTAAACACATTTTATGACACTTTTTGATAATAATAGCTATTAAATCCCCCCCCCCAAAAAAAAATGGACAATACAAAATATATATTGCATAAGCATATTATTTTTTGTTCAAAAATATATTTTTTAAATATTTGGCATACGATAATTATGTATGGGAACGAATATTTTCATCAAGTTTAAACTAATTTCTCATTGACTGTGCTTTTAAATGGTTTCATCCTAAGATTCTTCAAAAACCTCAAACATATAACTCAAATATTAACACTTCTATACAAATATTTGGCAGTTCAATTTATATGCTATAAACAATTTTCCTTTTAAAATTATTTTTTGCAATATTCTGAAAGAGATGCTATCGAAGAAGAACAGCATTGCTTTCTAAAAACAAGAATATTCTAACTGTTGAAATATTCCCATGAACACAAATTAGTACTTCTTTTACTGCTCTTAATTGTTTTTAATCTTCTTCTTCTTATTATTATTATTTTTACTAATTTCTTTAGAACTGTTGTATTTAAATATTGATTTATTATTTTCTTTCGAAACTTTTTTTTTTTAATAAGAAGATGCAGAGCATTAAAATCTCATAGATGCAAATCTCAGAATTGCTTTCTCATTTGAAAAACATGCATCCAAAAAAAAAAAGGGGGGGGGAGTGGAAATTAAAGAAACTTATTATAAGTTTCTGGACGAATATATCCATCTCTTACTTTCATTTCGCTTATTATCATTTAGCTGCACTTAATGCGTTCAAAAATTATACTGTCAACACAACACAAAATATATAATGACTAATTGTCTGATTCATTTTTAAACCTAAAGGAAAGGAATTGCCAAGCATATTGAAGCGATTTTTAATTATATAGCGTTTTCCATTTTCAGATAAATATATTATTTAGAGTTATAAGTCATACTTGTTACGTGGCAATAACGTTTTTTTTTTTTTTTTTTTTTTTTTTTCTCGCACAACTGTGTCGCGAATTCGGGTCAAAACTCCAACTTTTACAGTATTTTCTGTAAAATCATATGCTTTTACCATAATGGAAAAGTCATTCGATTAGTTTCTGAATAAGAGCTTCTTCTAATTTAATGTGTTTTCGAGCAAAAATAAATTCAGAAAATGTCAGAAAATAGTGTATTAAAATTTGAGAACAGCCTACGGAAGAATACCTACAATTAAAAGACTATTTTAAAATCAAAACGGGTTACTTTACACAATTCATATTTGTTTGTACTTGTATGAAAATGATAGTTATTTTTATTTAGAAACTATGAAACCGACTATTTCTAATTTTCATTAAAGATCATCATTCATAAAATGCTGTTAACCACAAAATGCTGTTAAGGGCCCTGTCCTCGCTCGAGGAAACGCTCGCGAGCTAATGCTATTCCTATGGGGAAGCATTTTTCTAATAACTCTTTCGCATTTTGACATTTTTGAATATTTTTTTTCGCACTGGATAGCTGGGGTGCATGTCGATAGCGCACCTTTATTACTTTTTGGATTGTGGTTGCAGATATTTTTTACAAAGTTAGTTTCACTTTTGAAACCTGTTTCGAAACTGAAAGTGCTTTTTAAAAAATATATCAGCAACCAAAATCGAAAAAGTAAAAAAGGTGCGCAATCGGCATGCACCCCAGCTATCCAATGCAAAAAAAAATATTCAAAAATGTCAAAATGCGAAAGAGTTATTAGAAAAATGCTTCCCCATAGGAATAGCATTAGCTCGCGAGCGTTACCACGAGCGAGGACAGGGCCCTTAACTGATCAATATTTAAAAAAAAATTTCAAACAATGTCTATTTTTTCATGTGTTTTACAGATTTATAAACTGTTATCACTGATTTTTCAAAACATTCTTTTTTCCCTTGTAGAATAAAAAAAATGATTGGATTAAATAAAGAAAATTGCAAAAAAATATTCTGGTGAGAATCACAAATCATGATCGGAATATGGATGCCCGTACGTGGTTAGGGAAAATCCTGATTGGCAAAATCACTTTATAACGTAAGGACAAATCAGGGAAGTGGTTAAAAGCATTAAGTAGCTTTTAAAGCCTCCCCCCCCCCTCCCACACATATCAGCCTCGTGAAAGCAAAGACGCTCAAACTTTAAAAAATCATCTCAATATAGTGTTTATACTTGGTATATAATACGTGGTATTATTATTATACTTATGTAAATGCGTCAAATTTGTAAAAAAGTGCGTTTTTTTACCGCCTACCATTCGATTTACTGCATGAAAAAATAAAATGTATATGCGAATATCTATTATTCTTTCTTTATGAATTATATTCTAATTCAGTTAAAAACCTTTGTTTCTACTCTCGGCACGTGAATAACGCTATTAAAAATTCATTATTGATACAAATACACACGAATATCAGTTGATATCGTATGCATACGTACATGTATGTTAAATAAGTATATACACTGGGAGGTATAAAATATTCAGAAGTAGAAGTATATATATATGTAAGTCAAAATCTAATCGAAATCCGAAACAAAGAAAATTAATGCAATTTGCAGAAAAAAAAGAAAAGAAAAAGAAAGAAAGAAAGAAAGTAGAAATTAACTTATTAAAGGCTGATTTTCCGTTTTTGCAACATTGTATTTGAGATTTTTTCATTTCATTGTGCATAACTTTTTCAACACATGATATATATGACTTTTATTTTAAAAAAAAATGTTAATTGTGAAATATTTTTTTTCATTTACTTTCATTTACTTTAATAACTAATTAAAGTATTCTATAAGAATTAAGCGCTAAATAAGTTGAAAGAAGCAAATCCTTCTATAAATACATACTGTATGCGGTATGACAAATATTTCAATCCTTTCACATTTTAATTTAAAAGATATATTTTTAAACATTTTTGTTATTATTATTAATTCCATTATTTAAACCGAAAAAGCAAAGAGGTAAATTTTGTAAATAATAAAGTTTTTAATTGTTAAATATTTAATACTGTTTCACTTATAAAATGCATTCTTTTCTTTTTAGAATATATTTTGAGCGAATTGACTTTTAGGCTTTTTATAAATTTGCATTCTAATAAATAAGAATAAAAACAATTCAAATCAAACAAAATTTTTATTTTTCAAAATAGTCTTTTATTTATTTGAAACGAATAGTGTATGCTACAGCACTTAGGAATTCTCCTAAAGTTTTTGATCCTTGAGCATGCTGCTCACAAAGTACTTTTAATTTTCTTTGCATATTTTCATAATTGCTCCTCTTTTTTTTTACTTGCAACTGCTCCAAGCTCAGCTTGACGAATTTTAGTGTCATCAACGCAATTTCGAGCCTTATTTTTTCTATTAAATGAAATATTGTTGGATGGGAATGTCCTACTATATTTTTGAACCTATTGTTCCAACCTTCCGTTTCGTTGTTTGTTCGATCAGAATTGTGGAGAGTGGCCTCTCGCACATTCCACATTTCCGGAGGGAATTGAGGGGGCACTCTTCTCAGAGATACTCTTTGTTGTCCAGAGCGTACAGTTCTGTATCGGCCCGTAACATATGTAGTATCAAAGTAGTCAAGAATGTTGTTCTTGTCTTCATCTTGTCTTGCCAGTGTTCTCAAATAGGCAATAGCATTAGTTATTTCATTCAATGGCAAAAATGCAGTTGCATCAACCATCGAACAGAAATGTGCAAAATCTTCACAATTTTTATACTTTGGTACCAAACCTAATTTTTGTAGCTTTCTATGGGTGCTTTGAGTCAAGTGATAAAAACACCCACGAATGGTAACTAAATCACCATATGTGGCTTTGATGGCCTTTATCGCTGCCTTTTCAAAATCAATGTGAAATGTTTTTGGATCGGGATATATATTTCTAACTGCACATTCTTCCAATATAATTCTAAATAAACATTCGTAGGTAGATTCTGATTTATTTTGTAACAGGCAGAATGCTGCTGTTACACAAAAATCGCTCTTTTTTACCCTTACAACATATAGTTGTGCAAATAAATGTGGTGATAAATCAAAATTTCCGTCAACAAACCACTTATCTGAAGTACCCAAATACTTCAGGCTGTCATCAGTAGCGAAAACAATTATCCGTTCGTTCGATTCATGTCCTGAATCATGCAACAATAACCTTTCGGTGCCATCTCCACCAGTTGTTGTCCAAGAACCTGTAAGACAGATAAGTATGTTTTAAAAATAATTAAGCAAGCAACTTTAAATTAAATTGTCCAGTTATACTTTAGTTAAATTAGAACATCGACATTTACCTTATTTATAAATACTATATATATATATTCAGGGACATATAAATATGAGCGCCAGAAGGCAGTCTGTCACCTCTAAATTTTATTAGATTTCTTCGCTTAATTTTTATTAACATTCCTACAAAAAATTTAGACCGAAAATAACAAATAAAATTTAGGCTGAATCTAAATTCTTGAGCAAAACTGTAAGAGGTGATAGTACGCATCAAGAGAAGCAATATTAAATAAGAAACTAAGAATCCCAGAAGAAGATAGGCGTCATTAAAATTTAGAGTTCAAAATTCCAAATGATTATAAAAAACGGAAAAATTTGTCGATTCCTTTGCGGATTTCGCTAAAACTATTTTTATGTCAGTATTTTCTTGAAAATAAATTTTAAAGATAAAGTTTAAAAAACGCATAAAAATTGCATCTTCATATCTTCAAAACTCGCAAAGTTATATCCGTTTAAAAAATTCATCAGGTTTTCAGTGATGACACACAAATATAAATGCGCTCAATCTATGAAAAAAATGTTACTTTAACAGTACTAAGAAACATGTAAAAAATGTATCTTTTAAGTTGAAATTTTATTTTATTTCATTTTAGGTAGATTTCGTATGAAATACTACCTATTGCATTCGCACCAGTTTATATATATATATATATATATATATATATATATATATATATATATATATATATATATGTATATATATATATATATATATATATATATTAACGGCATACATATTATATTAGACGGCATTAATTATCCTGGTGAAATTACAAGCACCCATCATGATAGTGTTGAAATGTCTATCATGATAAAAAGTGGTAAATTCTACAAGTGGCCACAGTATCCAGATAAAATTCTATATTCATTTAAAGATGTAGTAAAAAAGATATCAACCCCTACTTGTAGTTAATAAAAGAGGTTGTTTCAAATTTCTAGAAAAATTTTGAATTTTTGTTTATACATTTACTTTATTTTATGTTTAAAAATGTCAATTTGAACATTTACTTTGTAGAAAAAAAGTTAAAAGAAATATTTTTGTATCGTAAAATGTATAACATGCATTTTATTTTTTGATTTTTGAAAAGGTTACTTGAATGATATTTGCAAATGTCCCACACGTGACAACCGTGTCCCGCACGTGACACTATACGTTATATATTTTTTTAGTAATTTAAAAATTTATTTTTCAAATGAGAATGCTTATTTCATGAACATTAGACCTTTAGCCTCTAATGCATATTTTTTGTTTTGAAATTGCAAAATTAGTAGAGCAGAAATGTTATCTGGATCATACAGCAAATTACAAGTGGTTGACTTCAGATGTCCTGCACGTGACACATGCAAATTAATTAATAACTAAATCAGTAAACCATTAGGAGAAATCTGTCCCTGCCTGAGATATTGTTATATCAAATATAAACTTACAAAAATATGTTTATTCTTATTTCTGAAAAATCTTAAGCTCTTTAACACAATTTTGGTGGAATTATGGTGTCTGATTGTCCCGCACGTGACTGTGGAATGGCCCATTGACAAGTTTTTCATAGGACCATTTCGTATAGCAAAAACTAAACAAAAACTGGAGTTGGAAAAAAAACCTCTAATCCAAACTGCTTACTTTCTGAATCGTTTTTTAAATTCATTTTTTTATTTTAAACGCAATGATAGGAAATTTGAGGAAGTATTCAAATAACAAATTGCGTTTTTTCTGGCTCATTTTTAAATCCATTTTTACTGCCAAACGCATCCAATTTACAAGTCCTCTTATTTAGGAACTGTATAATGTGACGCATTGGTCAATTTTTTGATAAAGACAGAATACATTTCAAAAAAGGCTGCCAAAAAGGATATTTTGAACAGAATTTCGAGAAGTTATCGTGATTGAAAATTTGAGGAAGCATTGAAATAACAAATTGCGCGTTTTCTGACTCATTTTTGAATTTAGTTTTGTTCTCAAACGCATCCATTTGACAGGTTCTCTTATATAGGAGCTGTATAATGTCCCGTATTGGTCCGTTTTTTGATAAAGGCTGAATATATTTTTTAAAATGCTATCAAAGTGAGCCCTTCGCGCAAAATTTTCCGAAGCTATCATGATTAGGAATTGAGGTTGTATTGAAAATTGATTATTTTATAATTCATTTTTAAATTCTATTTTACTCTCAAACGTATTCAATTGACAATCTTTTGTTATTTAGGAACTATATAATATACTGTATTAGTCGATTTTTTAATAAAGTCAGAATTATTTCAAAATATGTTGTCAAAATGGGCATTTGATCCGAATTTAGTTTAAGATGATTCTGATAAAACCAGTTCTTACAAAAAAAAATGAAATTAAAAAATTTTCAAAAGATTACAAATAAAGTTTGTTAAACTGGGTTTATCTGTAATAAAAAAAAATTTTGTTGTTGAAATGAGCACTCTTCGAAATCTACCTCCACCTATAGGCCAAGCCGACAGGGATTTTTATTTTTTTTATTTATTTTTGTTATGGTTAGCCATAATATTTGCTAACAAAACCACATAATAAAATTTCTCATAAAATTTACAAAAATTTCAAATGATTAGTATTGTTTTAAATGGGATTATTTAAAGCATATGACTTATAATGATTTGACATATATATATAAAAAATAATATGAAAATTGAAATATAAATATTTAGTAAAGTTGAAAATAACACATTTTGGTTAGTAGCCACTAATCAGTAGATGAGATTTTTTAGTCGCTTGGTTTTGTTAAGAAAAAAGAAAAACAGGAACAAACAAGAATGAATTTTAATGGTCAATGACACATTTTTTGCGATATTTGATATTTTTTTTTTATTAAATAGAAATTTATGAAATGTCTTGAATTATTATCCTATACTAATTACCAGTATTTTTTCTAAAATTACAATAGGTATTTTGCATAATTTAAAAAGCATTTTTAAGTAAAGAGGTTATAATATAAAGAATTTCTAATATATATATAAAACCATAAATTGTTAAACAATATAATTATAATAAATAACAATATTAATATTAATATAACAATGTTTAACAATATTCTTATGTGCAATATTATAACACAATTTATCCATATGGACTAAATACAGAAATATGCAATTGACGTATTTAAATTTTTTCATCAATAAATAATATAACTGATTATTCTTCAATGTATCCCACTCTTAATCATAATTTAAATCATAAAACCAAACATAATAAACGAGATAGACATAATAATAGAGAATATAGAAGTTCTTCATGACATATAGAATCTAAAAAGGTCCAAAATCAAGTAGTTAAATAATCTTCATAGTAATTATATAATTAATTATAACTGGTTATTAGTACAGAAATATATTTTTGCTATAAAAAAGCAACAGTTTGCACATTATTTAAATATATTTCTTAGTAAATCATTCAATATGAATTTATTGCAAATGTGGTAATTGTGAATAATGCAGCATAGCAGCGTCACCTGATGAGCGATATACACCAAAAATTAATCAGATCTAGTTTATATCAATGTCTTCAAAGTAATCCATTGAAGCTAAGATTAGAAAATTATTGAAATTCAAATAATTGCCCAAACTTTTACACGGGATGTCAAACAAATCATATTGGGCACTTCTAATTAACCACATAAATAATGTTAGTAAGTTTAGTTAACATTAGATTATATTATCAGGAGAAAAAAAAATAAATATAATAAATAATATACCTTCAATACGCAAGTCTCTTAAACTATTATAAACTTGTGGATAATCAGATGATCGCTGGTTTCTTAAGGATCTCTTAGCTGACTCTTCAAACGGCATTCGAGAGCGAATATCACGAGACAAATTTTTTACTTCAGCCGCAAATATCTGAGATGGTTTGTTTGCTGTACTTTTAGCTTGATCTTTCATTCTTTGAACTGATTTTAAGACTTCCATTTTATTTCGGTCACATGGATGATTATGATCATTTTGATGAATAATATTAACTTTGTTCAAATCCGTAATCAGAGCTCCATTACACTATATAACAAAAATATAGTTTGGATTATATATGAGTATATGCTTTAGAGTAATAACAGAAAAAATATTTAAACATAAGACATAAATTATGTTAATATAATATTAAAGGACATATCGGCTGGTTCTTGTATACTACAAGTGATTACAATTGGGCAATAAAGTTTAGATAAATACTAATGACAGAATCAAAGAATGAAAAATAGTGGATGTCTGACGTACATTCTTCATTATTTAGAAGCATACACTGTAAAAAAAAAAGGTCGATCTACTAAAAAAACTTTAGTAATCCTTGTAATTACTAAAAAATGTTTAGTAATCTTAGTCGGTTACCAGAAAATCTGTAAGAATTACTAGAAAAAAGTTAGCAACGAATAGAGTTAATAGTTTTATATTTTTAATAGCTATTACTAAAACTCACTTGGCGTGGCCTCGATAGCATAGTGGTTATAGTAACGGACTCCAGGCTAAAAGGTCCCGGGTTTAATACTGGACATCGCCAAATACGCCCCGAATGTATGTAGTGTAAGTACTCGTTAATAAAGGGACTATGAAAATCCTGTCGGTGCTGGTAGCAATGTTTGGTGATGCCATCTATTGCGGTTTTGCCGAAAATCTATCGCTTCAGAAGTCTGAAAGCAGATCGAAGGAAACTCCTGCACTTCGGTCGCAAGCAAATGTTGTTAAAAATAATTTTGGAGCTATTACTAAAATTTGCTTGGTGGCTCATACTAAAAATTTTTAAGTTAGTTGTACAAAAAATTCTTTTGTTCAGTTTACAAAAAAAATGCTTGTTTCACTTGCAAAAAAAAAAAAGTTTGTAATGGTTACTAAAAAATTCTGTGGAATACAAACTTACTAAAAAATTTTTAGTAACCTCTTGAAATTTTTTTTACAGTGTAAAGTGGCGTTCATTATATAGACATTTTTTTTTAAATTTTTATTAATACTATGTACTTCTTTAAACAACTAATTATAATTGTTGGGGATTTCATCTCGTCACTGTGATTATTATATATTAATATTATATATATATATATGTATGTATATATATATATATGTATATATATATTCATTTCAATTTAATTAATAAGTTATGTGGATCTTTTTGAAAACTGTCTAGTAGTCACCAAGGTTTGACCCAATTTAAGGAAATACTACCAAAATGGGCATTTTGAACAGAATTTCTCGAAGCGGTCGTGATTGAAGAATTGAGGATGTATTCAAATGGGAAATGCTTATTTTCTGACTCTTTTAAAAACGTTTTTGGTCTCAAACTCATGCAACTGGAAGTTTCTCTTATTTAGGAAGTATATGTTGTGCCGTATTGGTCAGTTTTTTCATAAAGATAGAATATATATTTTTTAAAATGCTGCCAAAGTAAACATTTTGAACCGAAATTTCCTTGCATTGATTCGATAAAACCAGTTCTTAAAGAAAACTGAAATTAAAAGCCTTTCAAAAGCGGCCAAATAAAGTTGTTTAACAGTCTTTATCTCTAATGATATTATAATTTTTGTTGGTGAAGTGAGAATTTAACCTCGAAATCTATCTGCTCCTGTAAATCGTGCCAACAAGGATTATTAATTCAATATCCATGCAAGGGTCTTGCGGATTCAAAGACTTAAAGTCATACTGATGTTGTTAACTGCTCTAAAATATTTGGAATTAAAAAGCGATGTTATACCAATAGATATTATATTACTCAAAAATTTGCATGATCGAATAGCCATTCATAGAAAATACAGATTTTTTTATGAAATAAGCAGACTTTTCTATACAAAATAATGTAAATATATCATGTTAATATAATTAAAAAAATTCTTGAGACTTGTTATATTTTTGAAAATGCATATTCTAGATTTAACTTAATATAGTAAAAAATTAAATTTGCTTTTAAAATTTACTACTAATTGTTGATTTTCTTCTAAAGTTTATTGAACTGTGAAATATAGCATTATACAAGCACTGTAAAAGAATCCGTTAAATTTATGGCAAAAACTGCTGGCAGCAATGTTGCCAGCAGTTTTTGCTATAAAAATTGCAGTACAATTAGATGTAAATGTTTTTATTATATCTCATTTTACTGCAATTTTTACGGCAAAAACTGCAGGCAACATTGTTAATAGCAATTTTTGTCATAAATTTTATGGATTTTTTTTTTTATTTATTTAAAAACCTTTTTATTGTCTTTTATTCTAAGAGATGTTAAATTTGCAAAAAAAAAAACTAGTAAAGCGAGCAAGCCCACAATTTCTACTATTTGAGATTTCTGATATCCGAGATACTAGCTGTCCTAATTAGCTTGGATAATCGAGGTTACACTGTTTTTTTTTTTTTTTTTTTTTTTTTTTTTTTTTTTTTTTTCATGGCTAATACGAAGATGAAACCACACACTTTATTTTTAATTCCAAAGTATTTGGAATTACAGATTGTTATTGGCCTGACGATTCTACTTTGATTCTACAAATTTCTATTATATTCAATTTAATTTATTTTTTCCATGTTTCAATGTGTTAATTTTGTATTAAATTCAACGGTTTATGAATATATATATATGCACCTCTGAAGAGTAGTTTGATGAAAAAGCCTTCTAATGTCCATTTATCCATTTATCTTTTATTATTCTGATAATCTGCTTTCTATTTCAGTTCAAACTTCAACTGTTTACAATAGCATAATTGTAAAAATACTGGTTTCATAGGTTTATTGAATGATATTGTCTGAATTACTTTGGTTGTATTTTAAAAAGTATAAAAGTATTTACATATATATATATTTCTTTATTGATAAACCATTAATTGCATTACAATATATGAACTACTAAATTTAATAGAAAATAACACATTGAAACATGAGAGAAAATAAATAAATAAATAAAGGAATATAAATGGAACTTGCAAAACCAAAGAAGAATCTCCAGGCCCCGAATACTTTGAAACAAGAAATGAAGTTAAAATTATTTTCAACGTTAAAACACCAGAATATTCGTATTCCAAGCATACCGGTTTCGGTAGCATATAGCATACCTTCCTCAGTGCTAAAGATAGTGGCTCATATATATATACAGGGAGGATGATGATATATATGAGCCCTGTAGATATATGAGCAAATTTCCATTATTTTTAGCACTGAGGAAGGTATGCTATATGCTACCGAAACCGGTATGCTTGGAATACGAATATTCTGGTGTTTTAACGTTGAAAATAATTTTAACTTTATCTTATTGCACCAGGCAACAACCTATTACTTATTAACAAATGAAGTCTACATTTTGATATTTGATAATATGCCATCTTTTCATTTTGAATAAAATATTCATTGTGATTTTTTTCCATTTATGTTATTTCATATATATATTTTTAATACATAGTATAGCAATATGATATACATGAATCTAGGAAAAAAAGTGACCGGGAAAAAAGTTATCGGAAAAAAGTGACCTAAACTATAAAAGCGGAAAAAAGTGACACGGAAAAAAAGTGACGCAAAAAAAAGTGACAAGGAAAAAAAGTTACTGGAAAAAAGGTGACAAGGAATTGATTTCGGAGATTCATTATTGATTTTGGTGATTCATTGATTGAGTATGATAGGGGATCGGGGGGGGGGCTCTTAATTTAGGTAAATGGGTTTTTCATGCTGAATGAACTGTTTTGGTTCAATTTTTGGATGTACGTTCATACTGAAAAGATGCTTCCTTGATTAGTTTTGGGAATGGATGAATACCCCCGTGCCCACCCGCCCTAAATTAGATAAATCGGTTGTTATGCAGAATTTTCCGATGTATTACAAATTTTAAATATAGGTTATTTCTGATAAGGTGAATCCCTGAATAATTTTAAGTGTTTAATGGATAATAATAATATTACATATTACAATATATATTTTTATATATAATAATTAATATATTAATAAATTAAGTAATAATATTATAAATAAATTATAAAAATTATAATTATTATTAAATAATAAACGATTTATAATAAGTTAATAATTAATAATACACATATCTAAATAAAATATATAATTAAGTACAAATTAAATTATAAACAAATATATAAACAAATATAATTAAATATAAAAAATTATAGTGATTATCAAAAATTCATTTAAAAAAGGATCATATTTTATCCGCCATTACTGTCACTATTGTCATCTACCTCCATCAGACTCGCCTCGTATCATTACAATAGTGTCAGTAATGGCGGATAATAAAATATTAACTTTTAAAGAAAATTCTTGTTAATGAGTCTAATTTTTAATATTTAATTTAATTTATTTATGCAGTTATTTTTATTAATTTCCTATAACTTAATGAAATATTATCATTTTTAAAATCAATTCTTTTTAATGAAACTAATTTTGAATATTTAATTTTATTTATTTGCACATTTATAATGATTCATTAAGAGTTAATAAAATATTATCAATTTTTAAACAATTCTTGTTAATGAAACTAATTTTTAATATTTTTTTACATTTATTTATGCAATCATTTTAATTGATTTACTAGAGTTAATATAATTATTATAATTTTTTAATAAATTTCTGTTAATGAGTATAATTTTTAATATTTAATTATATTTCTTTGTACATTTATTTTAATTATTTTTGTATTAGTTTACATTAATTATTATTGTTATTTATTATATTGTACATATTTTATATATGTAAAAGTATAAAAAGGAAGATTGATATATAATTCAATAATAATAATTATTATAAATATTTATTATTTTATAATTGAAATTATTAAAAATCCTATAATAAAAAATATAAAAAAATTTATATGTAAAATATTGATTCAGAATTTATAGACAGCTCCTCCCCCCCACACACACACACCCCGCAGAGGAACAAAAAATAAATATTCCTTAAAACATATTTATGTAATTTAAGAGGAGCTATTCCGCTCCTTTATTTCATTAAATTTCAGAAACTATTCACAGATTCGCCTTATCAGAAAGAACCTACAATCAAAATTTAAAACAAATTCGGTAATTCTGCATAAAAAAAACCCATTTATCAAATTTAAGGGGGATATAATCGACCTTCTCCCCTTTTAATTTGCAAAAGAACCCTATAAATAATCAGGGATACGCCTTATCATAATGAACCTACATTCAAAATTTGAAGCAAATCGTACAATTCTGCGTAAAAAGCCATTTATTTAATATAAGAGGGTTTGTCCCTCGTCCCCCCTTTATACTTAGCCATTAAGTCCTTAAAATTATTCAGGGAATCACCTTATCAGAAAAAACCTATGTTTTAATTTTTAATAGATTAGAAAATTCTGCATAAAAACCAATTTATCTAATTTGAGGGGGAGGGGGGATAATCGACCGTTTCCTCCATTTATGCATAGCAAAAGAATCTTATAACTAATCACAGATACGCCTTATCATAAGAAACCTATATAAAAAATTCGAAGCAAATCGGATAATTCTGTGTAAAAAGCTATTTATTTAATTTTAGAGAGGCTATCTCCCGCCCCTCCCTATACTTACCGATTAAACCTTTAAAATTATTCAGCGATTCACTTTATCAGATAGAATCTATATCCAAAATTTGAAATACATTGGGTAATTGTGCATAAAAAATAATTTATCTAATTTAAGGGGGTCACCCTTTTTTATCTAATTTATAATTAATTATTTATAATATTTTACCCATTTATCTAATGTATAGAGGATTGGGGGGGGGGAATCGTTCGTTCCCATAACTATTCAGGCAAGCGTCTTTTCAGTATGAACCTATATCTAAAAATTTAACCAAAACGGTTAATTTAGCATGAAAAACCCATTTACCTAATTGATCAGCCTCCCCTCCCCCTGATCAATGAATCCCAATATAACCATTGAATCTCCAAAATCAATTCCTTGTCACCTTTTTTCCGGTAACTTTTTTTCCGCGTCACTTTTTCACCGTGTCACTTTTTTCCGCTTTTGTAGTTTGTGTCACTTTTTTCCAATAACTTTTTTCCGGTCACTTTTTTCCATTTACCGATATACATATACATGTACATACATACATACATATATATATTACCATAGGCGTAGAATTATATGGGCCCATGGGGCTCGGGCCCCTCCAATAATTTTTCCAGATGGGCTGTATTTTTTGACGCCAACCAATATAGAAAAAATTAAAATTTTGAAATAGAATTTTTCAACGTATATTGTCCTTCTATAGTAAAAAAAAAACTAGCCTTTAAAGGAATGACTCCTAGAATGATGCTGATGTGTAAGATTTCCGGAAATAACGAATCCGGGCGGACCACTTCTTCCATGAGTCGAATAGACCAATCAGGAAAGGGCTCCATCTATGCATCGCCGTATGGGTTACCATAAAGAAGGAAAGGTTACCATCGCCAACAACCGCCAAGTTTGTCGCCAACATGGCGATATATCACCAAATTTGGCGACCAAAATTAGTCGTCAAAAGTGACGCCAACTTGGCGATAACTGTAATATTTCGCCAAATTTTCAATTTCTTTACAACACCAGTCGTGTGACACATGATTTGAAAGGTCTGCAACTGCTTATTCATATTATGGATGTCTTCTGTGTCATCCCCACACTCTGCTCCCCCCAGGAGGAGCACATTTTTTATTTCTTTACAACACCAGTTGTGTGACACATCATTTCAAAGGTCTGCAACTGCTTATTCATATTATGGATGTCTTGTGTGTCAACCCCCCACTCTGCCTCCCAGGGGGGGGGGCACATTTTAATTTCTTTACAACACCACTTGTGTGACACATCATTTAAGAGGTCTGCAACTGCTTATCCATATTATGGATGTCTTGTGTGTCATCCCCCACTCTGCCCCCCCAGAGGGGGGGGCAGAGTGGGCATCATTTGAAAGGTCTGCAACTGCTTATTCATACCATGTGGTATTGGCGAACGCAGCAAGCAGTGGTAGGCTACAACTTGGAATCGCGAAGCGATTACGCGGGGGTTGGCGAGCGTAGTGAGCAGGGGGGCGGAGCCCCCCTAGTTTTCCAAAAAAAAAAAAAAATCTTTCTTTAAATTCGTTATTTACTTTTATATCTATAAACGACTAAAACAACCTAAGAAAAATTCCACCATATATTGCATGGGTAAAACGAAGCAGTGTCCACCGAGAGTCTTTTTTTTTTTTTACTTTATTCTTTGGACGGTGAACATGGGTTTCTATAGGAAATATCGCCTTTTCTGATTCTAACGTGCTACATACTAGTAAAGGGCAATAAATAAAGTAGACGATGTGTCCGATAAGTTGCGAAGAAGGGGCCTTTTGACCTTGGATAAAAATGTCTTAATTTAGAAGCCTCCAAGAACTCGGGAGATGGCAGGTGGGGAAGTATAGAGGGATTTTGCTGCTGACCAAACCAAACTGTCAGTTAAATAGTGTCTTTAAAGCAAAAATAGGCGGGAAATTTTCATATGGACAAATATCTATTAACATTGTCTAAAGGTATCAAGCCGTCTCTTGCAGTAACAGATGATTATCAAGCATTTAGTAGTTCCGATAAAGAGTAAGTTTCCAGTTGTTACTATCTATTATTTTAAATAATTTCTTTTTGTGTTTTCAAAGATATCTGATTAAAATTCTTCACAGACCTGGGCCGGGCCCGAAACTTGAACTCGGGACAGTTTTCTACCACTGACCACAACCTAATAAAGTACCCAACAAACACATAACTGGTGGGCCACTAGAGGCGTCGTTAGCGGTGGCCCAAAGTGTTTGATAACGGCCCGCCATCTTTGGCCGTAACGGCTCCGTCAAAAAACTGTCACGCCGGCCAGAACGCGGCCGCAAGATCATGGCCATGAATACAAGAAGTTGCCCACAAATGTGCCATTAACGTTTTTATTAAAAATATCAGACAGCCACAAACTGGCCACAATTATTTTTTTAAAGGCCATTAAAAATAAAGGCTGGCCAGGAGATCCCCCTCACCCAGACATTTGTGTTTGTAAGAATTAATATTTAAACATGAATTCAAAATTTGTTCTATAAAAAATATTTGCTGGAAGATTATTTAAATGATAAACTGTCTTTGCATGTAAAACAAATATACTAATAATCTTTATGTACACTTTTCAAAAAAGTTATAAATTTACTTATCTTCAAAATTTTCAAAAATTTCCAAAGCATATAAGTTGAAAATGAATTTATTTGTTTATTATTTAATTATATGCTTTAAAAATTTACATGTAATGCAATTAAAAATAATTTTTAAAGCATATAATTAAATAATAAACAAATAAATTCATTTTCAACTTATAAGTTTTGGAAATTTTTGAAAAATTTGAAGATAAGTAAATTTATAACTTTTTTGAAAAGTGTACCTAATGATTAATAATATATTGTTTTTTTATGCAAAAACACTTTATAATTTAAACAATCTTCCAACAAACATTTTTTATGGAACAAATTTAGAATTTATGTTAGTGATGCATGTATTAAGTTAAATGCTTTATGTTTTTTTTTTTTTTTTTTTTTTTTTTCATTGGTTTTTAGACTTAAGAGGCTACTTCAGCCAAGCGAAAAGACCCAATATATAATGCCGATCCTACAGAAGGAATTTATAAAGATATCTCGGTTGCATTCCAATACTTTTAAATTACTTATTTATTTTATTTTGTTTATTTATTATCTGTTGCATTAGATTGCTGAGATCGATTCGTAGACAATTTTTTTATTTTTTCGATTTTTATTGTAGATTTTTTCTGAGGATGCTTTCACTTTCGTAACCGGTTCCGAAAATAAAAACATTCTCATTAAAAATATCTGCAAACAAAATAGAAAAAGTAAAAAACGGCCTTTGTACAGATTAATTTCAGCTATCTGATAGGAAAAATATCGTTTCAAAATATTAAAATGTAAAAGAGATATCTTTATTGATTTCTTCTATAGGATTAATGTTACCGAACGAATCGTTTTGCTTGACTGAAGTAGCCTGTTAATGGCTGTCACCAATATATTATATTTATTCATTAAAGAATTATTATGAAACCTGTCGAATATTTTTTGCATCATTTTAATATACAAAAGAATTTTCATTTAGATTTTATTCGAATAATTTAATATTCAAACATTACATGTATATATATATATATATATATATATATATATATATATATATATATATATATATATACACACACACATATATATATATATATACATAACAATAATATTTGCTATTTAAAAAATATATTATTTTAATTTTTTCATATTAGCTGAGAATTATTTACAGTAATTGAAAATGTATCAAAATTTTGAATGATCTGACAATTTTATTTAATTGTTTCATGAATGAAATATTTTCGATGAAAAATTGTTAATTTTTTTCGCTCAAAATAAAAAAAAGAAAAAACCATCATTCACAGTCATGTTACTTACAACGTTAAAGAAGCTATTTTAAGAATCTAAAATTAAACCGATAGCTATTTTATCTAAAATAATTGAATAAACCTCTACAAAAAAGAATTTTTTTAAGTCAAAGAAACATCTATTAAATGGTATTTTTCACAATTTTATACAAGAGACATGAAATCACTCTTTCTCACTTCTAATATATGAAAAGAAAAATAAATTTTACCTTTAAGAATCAGTGTAAACTTTATTTAAACTAAACTATTTTATTTTTTGCAATATTTTTAATGACATGCACAGTAGAAAACAACAATTGTTATATGAAAATATGATTAACTTTCAAACTTTTAAAAAATTCTTAAAAGTATATAATTTTAAATTAGCTGCTTTTCCTAATTTATACAAAACTTTAAAATAACGAATAAGCGATGAATAGCGGAGTATAAAGTAAATATTATTTTATATTTGTTAAAATACAACTGCATTTTTAAAAACGTATGTCTTAAAAATGAATATGTTTCCTATCTTTCTATTAGGTTTCCTGAAACAATCAATCGTAATGTCGATGCAAAAAAAACTCAAGAGGTTATAATGAATTATAAATTAATAATTCTTCAATGAATAAGCATAATAAAACATACCTATATTGTGTTAAAATATCCAAATTGAAAGTAACATTCGTTAAACACGCTTTCTTTCCCTTATGTGACGGTTTAACTGAAATGATCTGCTTATCAGCACACCGCCCAAAATTCTTGGAAAAATCCCCTTCCGTACTTGTTGACCTTGAAGGAGAGCATGTATTCTCCTAAGGCCCAAACAGATCTGACCACTTTTTGCGATTACTCGTCGGATCGTTTATTGTGGCGACATGGTGTTTTGATCTTTAATGAGTTTTGTTTGAAAGAGACGGTTATCCGACATTTGAAAAACAATAGATGGCTTTATCTGTATTTTTTTTTAGTAAAAATATAATAAAGCAAATAAATACATATAAATGTTAGGAATTTAACAGATACAGGGAATTTTTTTCCCTTTTAAATCCCCCTCCCCCCGGGAATTTTATTTAAAATGCATATATATTTGAAATCATATTAAAAATTTACGTTTTAGAAAGAGTTTATATGCTCCCCCTTTTTTTTTCTTTTTTCTTTACTGACTAGCATTCAGCAAAAAATTCTTGTTGAAACAAATTAAATGCCATTTCATCCATTTTGTTTGCAACAAATACCTTTTTTATAGAATTAAAAAATATATACATAAAAAAATTCACATTTATCAGTAAATATCTTGTAAATATTTTGTATAATATGCATTTCCAATGAATGCATCTTACTGTATTTAAATCTTTGTATTGTTCTAATTTCTTAAAAATTTGTGTTCTGTTTATTTTGGCTATTAAAATCAATATAAATTGAATAATATATTCATTATTTCCAGTATGACCACTGAAATATATCCATGCAAAGCTATCCGCGCTTGCAGATGCAAATAAATCAAAATACATTCTTTCTTTTTTTTCTAATAACACCATTTTTCAAATTTTAGAATGATCTTTCCTAGAAAAAAAAAAAAAAAAAAATGTGAAACTAATTGTATTTCTAAGCCAATTTTAGAAATACAGAAATCGACAATTTTAGAAATATATTATGCATGTACGATTAAAAATTATTTTATGCATGTATGCTAAAGTTTTGCATGACTGAGTAATTGGGAGGAGGGGGGGGGGTGGACATGGACTGCTTTAGGGACAATCTAAAAACGTTTTTCTGTTTTAATATTTATTTTAAATTATTTTACTATATTTTAAATATTTATTCTTTTTTTTCCAACTTTTTTTTTATAAATAATGAATGCAACAGTGTGCCGGTGAAGAAAAAACTTGGAATTCTATATACATTTTGAGCAAAATTTTTATTTTTTATATAAATATTTTCAAACTAAATAAAATATGTCATCTATTTTATTGTTTTAAATATAAATCTCGTAAATTATATCTCGTATATAAATCTCTTCTTATTAAAACTCAGATTTAAAGTAATTTTTGAAAGAAATAAAGACCAAAAATATATACATTTTCTCTCATAAAATAAAAATGCTGGTCAGTTTATATTAGCCCTCTGCTTTCTAGATGTTGGAGGGCCATTACTTTTTTGCCCGAAACCGACCATTAAGAGTTTACCGGCAAAGTAAATGCAACAATTCTGTCATCGCCGAGCCGTTAAAGGCTCGGCGATGACTGCCGCAATTAGCGGCGGCTCACTTGCGGTACAGCATTGTTTTTGTACAATTGGCCTTAACTCCTTTTGGCCGTGACGAAACCAGCTTAAGGCCTTAACTCGAGTGTTTGTGGGGTAGGAACCTACAGTCCCCCATCACCCCGTCCCCCAGGCTAAGTCTGAACTTTAATTTTTCTTGGTCGTATTTTTAGGAATTTTCAGACCCGGGTCCGGACCGGAAGGAAAGTTATTTTGCCCGGCCTGTATATCTTTTTACATTTCTAGGAGACGACTCGTGCAGAAATCAGTGAAAACAGGCCCGACACAATTTTGACTATTTCAATTATTCCTATTTATTATTTTAAATAATTTATTTTTGTGTTGTTTAAGTTATCTGATTAAAAGTTTTCATGGAACTGGGCCGGGCCCAAAACTTGAACTCTGAACGTTTTTTTTTCCACTGACCGCAACCTAATAAAGTAAGAGCCTACATAAGATCTGCACGAGCCGAAATTCCCGAGCCCGGCCTGATCCATAGAAAAAAAGTTGGCCTGGCCTGTTATTAAAGTGAAAATTTTCGCCCGGTCCGGTCCGTAGAAAAAATTTAGCGGCCTGACACGGTCTGATATAATACCTAAAAACAAGGCCCGAGCTCGGCCCTACCCGGAAAAAAGTTAAAATTTCGACCCGAACCCGGCCCGAGTGAATTTCTACAGAACATTGGTCTTTACTCTTACGGAAGAGTTCTGACCAAAAAAAAATTTTTTTACTCATGTTTGTAATCTCCACTTATGCAGAAGTGCCATAGGCTGCGATATTTATGCTTTTAATGAACATTTGTTTGTTATATGTAAACGTATTAGTTATCATTAGTATTATGAATCCATTTTCCATACAATAGAGACATAAAAAAACTAAAAAAATAGTATGTAGTAAAAGTAAAATTCTCTAAGACGGAATCGCATTGGAAAGAAAAAAATAAGTTTCCTTTTTAGCAGGTGCAAATGTTTAATATATTTTTTTTCTTGCGAATTATTGTATTAATTTTGCATGGATGAACAGTTTAAAAGAAGTTTAAAAGTAATTTCAAGTTTTCAGTTTAAAAGAAAATTCCGTCACAGGCAGTTTTTTTTTCTTTTTTTTTACGTGTATAACTCTATTTTAATAAGCCTAGAAACCTACGGTTCTTTAAAAAGAATAAATTCTAATGTTTCATTGTAGAATAAAGACGACTTAAAAGTATATGCCTTTTTTGCAAAAAGTTTTAGACCAAACAAAATTTTACTGATTTTTGAACAAAAAGGATTTTTATATGGGATGATTTAGCCGAAACTGATTATTTTGGTCCGTGAAGACTAGGAAGAATGAAATCAGTCTCCGCTTCGTACGGAAAAAATAATTTAGGCCCAGCCCGGCCCGATATTCCAGAAAAAAAGTAAGGCCTGAGCCCGGACCGGCCCGAATACCGTTAATGAAAATCGAGTCGAACCCGGGCGGGCTCGGGTTTCAGGCCGAGGCCCGACCCGTGCAGATCTCTAGCCTACATTCCCTCCCCCTCCTTTTGCAAACTCAGGCTAAACATGAACCTCGTGTCTAGAGGAATTTTCAGGGCCGGATCGGACTGGCCCGATTATATTTTTGCATTTATAGGCCCGGCTCTTACAGAAATCAGTGAAAAGAAGCCCGGCTCGATCTGGCCCGACACAATTTCGATTATTTCAATTGTTCCTATGCATTATTTTAAATAAGTAACTTTTGTGTTATATAAGTGATCAGACTAAAAATTTTGACGAATCTGGGCCGGGCTCGAAACTTGAACTCGGAACGGTTTTTTTCCACTGACCGCAACCTAATAAAGTAGGAGACTACACCCCCCCCCCCCCCCGTCATTCTATTGCAAACTCAGGCTAAGCCTAAACTTCAATTTTTCTTGGTCGTGTCCAGAGGAATTTTCAGGCCCGGGCCGTTTATATTTTTATATTTCTAGGTCCGGATCGCACAGAAATCAGTGAAAACAGGCCCGGTCCAATACAATTTCGAATATTTTTTTTAATCAGATTTTTATCATATAATAAATATTTCTTTAAAAAATACTGCACACATATTTATGGAATAATTTTACAGAATGTTTTGTAGAGAATACACAATAGCAACATTAATGATTAATTAGATTCTTAGACTTTCAACATTCAAATAAGGATTCATTAAAAAATTAATATGATTTAAAAAAAAAAGTTAAAAAACATAAAAACTTTTGAAACTGTGTAATAAAAAGTTGTTTTATGAAAATATTTCTATACCATTTTGTTAAAGATTTCCTCAAATCCAAAGGACCTATTTTTTAATACATTTTTTAATTCATTTCTTTTCGAAAATGCATATGATTAGCAGGTGTTTTTATTCAGAAACTTTTTAATTGAATAGCGTTATCCATTTTTTGATACAAGCAATTTAAGAAAATAACTCAAATTTAGCGTTTTGAATCGAATTTTCTGAAGCGACAGCATGAGGAGAGAACAATCTGGAACCGCGTGACAAGAATCTCTTATATAATATTTCAACAAGTATATACAAATATCTTATTTACCAAAAATAGAAAACACTTAGATTCTAAATCCCTTCAATAGTCAGGCTTGTCAATTTTATACATTTACAGCTAAAAATTAGTCAGAAAATATGTCAAAGATTTGCGTTGTTGAGAAGTGAATTTAAGAACCACTAAGAAGTATGGATCTAAAGATTATGCTAACGTAAGTTCTTTATTGCTATTAATACTTTTATAAAACACGTTGTTTACCCTACAGATCTTGAGAACAATTAAGTCTAGATCCGGCCCAGCTCGACTATATGTACAAAAAAAAAAAAAAAAAAAAAAAAAGTAAGCTTGATCGTGGCGCGTCACGAGTCTGCTAAAAAAATATTAAGCCCGGGTTAGACACAAAGTAACTGTCCGAGTATAAGTTACATTTCAGTATTGATGTTGTCAAGTTAGTATCGGCTAGAGACTCACATTTATACTTATTCTCGTTAAAGCCATATTCATTGAAAAAAAGCTCATATTATATCGTTTTTGTTTAAATCTTTATAACGGGTCAGTAGGCCTGCTAATTCTTTTTTTTTTCGGCCTGCTTCTGCCCTTGTGGTCCGTTCAATTTTTTTCCGGCCCAGCCCGTTAAAATATTCGGAGCCACTCTGCCTGACCATGGACCTTAGGTCCGGGCTGGTACAGACCTCTTGTCATGTCAGTCTAAAATTTGGTTTAATTATTATTATCATTTCGATGTTCACATAAATGTATCTAGCAGTACATGTGCATTCATACGGGCCAGCTTTTCCATGAAATATTTTTATTATGTGATGTTTCTTTTGGAAATTAAAATCTTTGGAAATCTTTTTGGAAATTTGGAATTTTTGGAAAGTTATATACTAAAATTAAACAAATCAAGCACAACTTTTATTTATTTATTTATTTTTTTTTTTCTATTAGGATCTTGCAACAGATATTAATTAGTATATTTCTCTTGTAAGGGGCTTGTGCAAATCTCTAAAGGTTGCTCTGACAAGCCGTCAGTGTAGAATTGATAATTTTTTCTCCGATAGAAATTTCTGTTAATCCGAGGCGCCACCGAAATATGTTTTTGTGTATGTGTGCGTGGGGAGAGGGAGGAGGAGGGCGTTTTTATTCTTGGACTTTAGTACAAATAAATGTTTAAAAAAAATGTTAGGGTCATGGACTCGGAAGGAGGATTCTTTTACCTCCAGTATTCATCATTGGTTGTAACATAAAAAATCTCTGATAATTTAAAGGGTATTCATATGACTTAGTAACTTAGTATTAGTACTACACAATTATTATCTGTAATCTAATCGTCAGACTCGCTACATGATATATTACATCAATTTATTTCATTGACTTCAACTAAAAAAAATAAAACAATATAACTTTCATTAATTTATTCAATTATTAGTTCATTCGTGCAATGAGCCAAAAAATCAAACTTCTTATTTAATTATATAGAAAATGCATGGTGAATATTATGAATTTTTTTAAAAGGCCCAATGTTGATTTAGTTGATGGTGACTGTATCTGAATTTTTCTTCATGTTTATATATATGCATAGTGAAACCTACTAAGACGGAATTAGAAGGCGAAAAATTCTATTTGTTGGGTTTATGTCTTAGAAGGTGTAAATTATCAACGATACTACGGTATTTTTCTGATTAAGATACGTTCCGGCTCACAGATTTTGTTGTATTTACATATGTTTGTATGTATTTGTTATATGTACATTAAAACCTGCCAAAACGGAACATGTCTATAACAAATATTTGCAACTTTTCATCTGGACTCCGATGGAAGGATTGCTACGCTATCATACTTATTATAGTCTGCAGGAAGCTGTGAAACCTATTATTTTGATCCTTTGCACTTGCTTTTCAGAGATTTCTCTTTATAAATATTTAAACTCTGTAAACGAAAGCAGGCTATAAAAAGATACTTTCTCAATCTGAAACATTCCATGGTCATAACTAAATTAATTCCTGGAAAAAAATACCTGTTAAGGCGAAAAACCTGTCTAAAATGGAACTATTCCTTATTTCTTTAAATTTCGTCTTAGAAACTAATACTGTTTTTGTATTCTTGATGTAATAATTAATTCCTCGTTCTATAGGGGTTCAAACTCTCCCCTCCCTCCCCCCCCCCCGACTACGTCACTGAATGGGCCCCTCCAATAATTTTGAAAACTCTACGCCTATGTATATTACATATATATAACCATTAATTGTATTACAATATATGAACCATTGAATTTAATAACTTATACCACATTGAAGATGGAGAAAAAAAATAGATAATTAAGAGCAAGAATCTGAGAGAGTGACACACCTGTGATTCATGCGATCTCAGATTTTCTCCAAAAAATTATCAGTTGTTACTTATCTTGTTAAAAGACTAAATCCAGAATTTTTTGCTCTTGAGTTGAGTTGTTAATTTTTTATGGACCCCCAAAGGTCATGATGTCGTGAAAAAAAAAAAAAAAAAAAAAAAAAAAAAAAAAAAAAAAAAAAAAAAGCATTTTTTAAAGCATGGATATTGCTACGACTCACAGCTCTTTGCGCGCACAACTTGCCACCAAATTCTTTTTGTATCTGGAATGTAAAAGGGTTGAACTTTATATAATAGATGAAAAACCCGTGGCAAGTTCTTGCTGCAAGGTCACAAAAAGATCCATTTTTGCTGTTTTTCTCCATTTTTAAGACCATGTAACAGCTTGCGCGTTCCAGTTGCCATGAAATAAGAGGTGGCATTTGAAAGCCATGCATTAACACTTTTAAAAAATGTGTATGCAATTGAGGCAAGTTGGATGCGCTTTTCCTGACAGAGTGCCAAAACCTGAAAAATGTCATTTTTCACCGATATTCAAACTTTCATTATTTCTTGTGGCAACAACATTATATATATAAAACCCCTCTGTGTATAACAATTCCGGGGTCAATCTATCCACGAGAAAAAGAAACTCATTCACCAATGAAAACGTTTCATAGTCGTAATGGAGTGTTCTCATTGGTCAGATTTACAGTGGAAGCTGTAAATGACGTCGCTACATTTTACTTCACTTTGAAATCTTTTCACGATTTCAAAATGTACACTGTTAAAAATTTGACCCATTTGCTGCAGCGGCACTCCACAGCTTTTATAGAATATCTCTTTTATGACCAATGAGAATGCTCCATAACACAGTAAAGTAACCGTTTTCTATAAAAGCGGTGGAGTGACGCTGTAGCAAATGAGTCAAATTTTTTACAGTGTATATTTAATTAAAACTTTTTATCAAATGAAAGCGAAGGTGCGTTTTAAATGCAATATTGTTAAAATTTTTATATTCGGGTTGCTTTAATTTTTTTTTCTTTGCAACCGTGAATGACTCTTGCGAATTTCAAATCTATAAAAAACATTGTGAAAAGTTACCTCCGATTTTAAAGGCGATCTATTTTCTGACCAATGAAACCGCTCCATAGTCGTAATGGAGAGTTCTCAATGGTTAGATTTACAGTGGGAGCTGTAAATGACGTCACTACATTTTACTTCGCTTTGAAATCTTTTCACGATTTCAAAAACACTATTTAATTAAAACTTTTTATTTAAGCAAACCGCGGGTGCGTTTTAAATTTCATTATAATCCCCACCTCCATCTACCAGATAGTTTTGCTATAGTTTTAAATGCAGATTTCTGTTGAAATTTTCTTTCTTTCTTTCTTTTCTTTTCTTTTTTTTTTTATTAGATTTTTCCCTTTCCAAGTTTAATCGCTGTATTTATCAAAATTGTTTCAGCCTAAAGTGGCTGATTGACCACAGTTGTTGTAATTTTTTTTATCATCCTTTAAAAATGCAAACACGTCATTTTGACAGGCTACCTTCTAGTTTTGAAATAATTATTTTGCCATTGTTTTTTTCTATTATTGCCCTTTTCAAAACAGTAAACTCCATTGAGGCAAGTTGCTTTTAAAAAATTAAATGTTTTTTAAATAAGACCTATTTTGATAGTAAGGTATTTTTTATTATTTGAAATAACTTGACTGGATTACAATATCGTATACATTTATTTGACTATATAAATTTATGTTTTAATATATAGTGATATATGTATGACGTTGATGACATTTATTTAATTTCAACCCTTTTGGGTCCATTTTTTTTTCTTTACAAAATTTTGGGAAAAAATTACTTTTACTTTAATAACATTAACGCTAGCTATCCTAATAGATTAATTAGAGTTTAACGAATATTTCATTATCTTAAACATAACCAATGTTGTTGTTTTCTGTACTATTTAACTTGCATTCATAAAACAATAGGCTAAGGAAGAGTTTTTGGAGATTTTAAAAATGTTATAGTACAACAAGATTTAACTGATATTACATCTTTCTAATACTTTTATGCTTTATTACGCATGATTCTTTCAGGAAAGACGCTTTTTATTTAAATTAAGAGTGAAATACATGTATAAAATAAAGTAGGGGGAACTGGGGCACATTGATACTTGGGGCACATTGATATACTCCTTGTACAGCACACAGGGTCATTACAGGAAGTTTCAGAACAGCTCCAAAAGGTGATACTAGTGAAATTAACTACATACAAAAAGTTTTGGAATGATTCAATAGTTTGATGAAATGGGATGGGTGACTAATTGTTTTTGTAGCTCAAAAGTAAATTTGAATTGCACAATTGAAATGGTATTATACAACTGTTTATACTGTGTATTTTTAACCGAAAAGCATACACTGCCTGGCAAATAAAGCTACTCTTTATTAGTTCCACATTCTTTATTATTAGATAAATTATGAATAAATTATTTATAAAAAATTTACGATAAATTGTTTATATAGACAAATAAATGTATAAGATATTGTTATCCAGTCAAGTTATTTCAAATAATAAAAAATACCAGACTATCAAAATAAGTCATAATAATAATAATAATAATAATAATAATAATAATAATAATAATAATAATAATAATAATAATAATAATAATAATAATTTTTATAAAGCAGCTTGCCTCAATGGAGTTTACTGTTTTAAAAAGGGCAATAATAGAATAAAAGAATGGCAAAATAATTATTTCAAAATGTTGTTGCCGCAAGATATAATGACAGCTTGAATATCGGTGAAAAATGACATTTTTCAGATTTTGGCACTTTGTCACTAAAAGTGCATCCAACTTGCCTCAATTATATACACAATTTTTAAAAGTGCTAATGCGTGGCTTTCAAATGCCACCTCTTACTTAGTGGCAACTGCAACGCGTAAGCTGTTACAGGGTCTTAAAAATGGAAAAAAATCATCAAAAATGGATCTTTTTGTTATTTTCTGTGACCTTGCGGCAAAAACTTGCCGCGGGTTTTTCATCTATTATAATTCAACCTTCTTACATTCCAGATTAAAGTTCAACCCTCTTACATTCCAGATACAAAAATAATTTGGTGGCAAGTTGTACGCGCAAAGAGTTGCGAGTCGTAGCAATATCCATGTCAAAAAAACGCTTAGGGGAGACTGGGGTACAATGGATCACGGGGTACAATGGTCCACCCCCTATTTTTTATATTAATTCTGTTTTTGAAAGCTTCATATTTTAGTACATAGATGGTAGTACTGAAGTAGTAAAAATAAGTTTGAAACCATGTGCATAGCTGACATTTTAGCCATTTTATACTTGATAATTGATTTGACACAGGAGGAGTAAGGCAGGAGTAAATATTTTCAGTGAAACATATCTTCATTTATTTATTACAGATTTGTAATTTGAAAGACAGTGAGTGGTAAAATAAAAAGGTAAGACAATACTTTATTATATTTATTGTAGCTAAAATTCTAAATTTCTTTTTTTATCATCAAGTTTTTGTCAAACTTCCATATGGGGTACAATGGACCATCAGAAACTGGAGTGCAATGGACCATGGTCCATTGCGTCCCAGTTTTGTATTCCATGCTTTTAAAAGTTAAATATTATATGTGAAATTCAGAATTAATAAATTATTTTACTTCTGTGTGTAAATTAATTAATGATTCATGTTGTGTAATGCATTTTTGAAATATGTATCTGTATAATATATGCTTTCAAACTTAAAAATTAGCCCAAATTAAGAATTAATATATTATTTTATTTCTGTGTGTGAATTAATTAATGATTCATGTTATGAAATGTATTTTTGAAATATTTATCTACATAATATATGCTTTCAAATTTAAAAATTAACCCAAATTGAACACCAAATATTAGTAAACAAGATATTTTGAAAAGTGGTAATAAGCTTAAAAGTGGTAAACTAAAAATATCACCTTTTGAATTATGTCCTTTACCAAAAGCTTGCTTGCGCAAAACGCCAAATAAACGAAAGGTGCATCAAGAATTCTAACTGATACACCAGTGAAAAATATAATTGAAGAAGAAGCGAAAAAAAAAAAAAAGATGATAAAAAATTGAAGAAAAAGTATGATACTTTAATTAGAGCTAAAAAGGGAAAAATAAAAAGTGAATAAACAAATTATGATATAGTTTATCTTTCTTATTGTTAAAAAATGAACTACACTGATATATTTTTATTCAAATTACATGTGGTCCATAGAGCCCCATGCTGTGGGCCATTGTACCCCGGCATTGGGGTACAATGGTCCATTTTGTCACTTGCTATTTAAAAATATATATAAAAAAAGTATGCATAATTATTATTTTTGAGTGGATGCAATATAAACTTTAATGTATAGGTAACATGCATGTACTTGATAAAAAGAAAAAAAAAATGAATACTTTAAGAGTAAACAGTCAAAATTTACAAAAGTGGACCATTGTACCCCAGTCTCCCCTTTTTTTTTCACGACAAGATGAACTTTGGGGGTCCATAAAGAATGACCAACTCAACTTTGGAGCAAAAAATTCTCGATATGGTCTTTACAAGAAAAGTAACAACTGGTAATTTTTTGGAGAAAATCTGAGATGGTATGAATCACCCTATAATGCTAGGTGTGACTGGAATTTGTAGAACCAAAGCAGAATCTTGGGGCCCCAAATAGTTTGAAATTACAAATGAAGTGCGTGGTTTCATCTTCGTATTTGCCATGAAAAACTAAACTAATACGAATTTGGGGCTACCAACACATATAAAACCAAAATTTAATGAAGAGAAAACATCAAAAACAAGGCACATCAAAATTACTAAATTCGATAGAAAAATGAAAAGGGAAAAAAGTAATTATCGTCAACGTGATAATACTAAATAAATACTAAATAAATAATTTTGTCTTTATACATTTTAAGTGGTTTGAATATTAAAAATACCATTCAAATATAAAACAAAAAATTATTTATCTTAAATTCTTCAATATAAGCTTTAAGCTTATATATCTGACTTTAAGCTTTCTTAAGGGGATGTTGCACGTGCAAACCTTTCTTCATTTATACCTTCGAACCCCCGAAACAAATCATAATGCTCCTTCTCGCAATACATAAATATTATAATATTTTTACAAAACGGAAAATTCTAAACTAAATTATAAATGTTTCAGCTCAACTATGGAAATTTTACTCTTTTTAGCTCACAGGCTATCATAGCCTGAGAGCTTATGTGCCCGCCCGTTCTGTATGTATGTATGTTCGTTCGTTCTCCCTTTAATTCGTGCGTGCGTAACGCGATAACTCGTGATAAAAACATCCGATCCACCTGAAATTTTGTATATAGATATATCCTGATAAGGCGCTTTCCTGATTAGTTTTTGGAGTTCATTCGATATGTATAAGAGGGGGAACGGGGGCCTCATGCCCCTCCCCTTAATTGATATAAATGGGTTTTTCATACAGAATTAACAGTTTTCGTCCAAAATTTAGATATAGGATCATTCTAATGAGGCGATTCAGTGACTGTTATTAGGTGTTCATTGAATAAATATAAACAGAAGGAACGGGGGTTTTAATGCCCCTCCCCTTAATTTATATAAATGGGTTTTTCAAGCAGAATTGTCAGATTTCGTTCAAATCTCTGAATAGTTTTGGAAGTTTAATGGTTAAGTATAAAAGAGGGGGATAGCTCCACTTAAATTATATAAATAATTATCCGATTTGCTCTGAATTTTGGATATAGATATTTTATATGATAAAGCATGTGATTGATAGTTTAGGAGGTTCAATGATTAAGTATTAAAAGGGGGAAAGGGGAGAGCTGCTTCCCCTTCTTAATTTTTTTTCGAACGGAATTAACCCTTGAAAATACAAGGCTGTAATGTACAATTAGTATGCGTAGCCTGTGAGCTCAATGCCATCAGTTTAACTGGGCAATATTCTTTTTTATTAACTCTTTCAGTTGACCTAACTCTCCTCCCCTTCCACATATAATAATAATAATTAACGAAGCAATTTGTTCTAATATATGACTAGACAAAATATCACGGCAATGGGATAATTCTAATAACAGTTATGGAGTTTCGTACACACATACACATACGTAGAGAACCTGCGGGGACATAAGCTCTTTGGCATTGATATGCCTGTGAGATAAAAAAAAATAATAAAATATTTACATACAAAAAAGAAACAAACATTGAAAAATAATTTTTGAATATATTCTAAAGGCTACTTTGATGTTTAAATTCAGTACCTTTGGTTTATGGGACTTTTGTTTTTCATTCAAAAAATAAAAACTTGCGATTGAATCCCTTTACTCAGGATAAATGTATTAAATACTTTTCTCTTTCTTGAGGTTGTATTCGGAAAAAAAATGTTCACTCAACAGCTCAAAATTTTCTGATACATTTTCAGGCTCAGTAAAACTTGCTGGAGTGATTTTTCAAGAGATGTATAAGATGCCAGTGCGATTTGATTTTTTTGCTCAATTCATTAGACTTTGATTTATACAATTATTTTCTCAGTATGACCCAATCGTACGCTTCAAAAAATTCGTCTCAAAACGCCAATTTTGATATTATTTTTTGCGATATTTTCTGTTTTTATCAGAAAATCGACAAGATCGGTATATGTTGTAGTTTCTAAATAAGACAATTTGTATGTTTGATGCGTTCAAAAGCAAAGATGAATTTAAAAATAAAGCAGAAAATAAGCAGTTTTGATTAAATACACCCTTAAAAAATGTCCATAGAAATAAAAATCAATGCAAAATATTTCTAAAGTAGCGTACTTTTCTATAAAATATGAGAAAATTAGTTAAATCAAAACAATAAAATCATTTCCAAGCATCAAATATAAAAAATATATATGTATATGTATATATATATAGGGGGAACTGGGGTACATTGATACACCCCCTGTACAGCACACAGGGCCATTGCAGGAAGTTTCACAACAGCTGCAAAAGGTGATACTAGTGAAATTAACTACATACAGAAAGTTTTGGAATGATTCAATAGTTTGATGAAATGGGGTGGGGGATCAATTGTTCTTGTAGGTCAAAAGTAAATATGAGTTGCACAATTGAAATGGTATTATACAACTGTTCCAGTATTTTCAACCGAAAAGAATACCCTCCCAGGCAAGTAAAACTACTCTTTATCAGTTCCTCATTCTTTATTGTTAGATAAATTATGAAGTGTTGGATTTGCGACTCGTTTTATTCAAAATGGCTGTATGGAAAACATTGATAAAGTCTTTGTCGGGGCACATTGATACAACCTAAATCCTATTCTAGTTCATTTTTCATTACCTTTTATTTTTTTCTACCATACACTCCTTAATTTAACCATTTTTCATCAAAAATGTCTACTATTAGTTTTTATTGAATTGGAATAGCTCTAATTTCTTTATATTAGAACATTTTATAGTATTTTTGCAAACAGAAGACGTACAAACTTACACAATATCTAGTGTTAGTAGAATTAACAAAAGAAATAGACGGCAGTCTGTCAAATCTCAAATTTATGTCGATTCTCAAGAGAAAAAAGTATTATCGATATGAGAAATGCTAAGTAAGAGAAACATGCTGCAGAACAGAACAGGATAATTATATTATAAACATAATTTTTAATATAATTATTCTTTATTTTCTGTTTGTAAACCGATTTATAAAGAGAAAACCTGGTAATTCTTTCTCTTTTCCTAAGAAAGTAGATATCTCTGGGGTTAAAGTGCCAGATATGACAAAGTTACCACAGCCAACAAACAGACAAGGAACAGCCAGAACATCAGGTCATTATACATTTTATTTTGATTGCTTTAATATCGCTTACAAATAAATTGTTTGCGATTTTAATGTCTATATATATATATATATATATATAAAATGGTTTGCTTACTGTTTTTCTATGAAAAATACGCGTTGGTGTTATTTTGTCTCCATTTTTCCCAGACGTGTCAAAGTGTATCAATCTGCCCCGGGGATGGGGCACATTGATACAAATTACTTTTTTGATTTTTTTTTAAA
This sequence comes from Maratus speculifer, assembly GCA_964019185.1. NCBI lineage: Eukaryota > Metazoa > Arthropoda > Arachnida > Araneae > Salticidae > Maratus > Maratus speculifer. The sequence goes on from OZ025302.1 coordinate 152,887,035, forward strand.
TTACGTGCAAAAATAATTTATAAAACAACGATTGTACATTTTTATAACACACTACACAGGTTTTGCTGACATCACATAGAAAAATAACTTGAAATTTCTGCTTTCTAGACATCAAAATTTTTTTTGAAAAAAGCTGTATCAGTGTCCCCCAGTTCCCCCTATATATTGATGTTGTGATTTATTGATATTATTATTGAATTAAAATGTATTTTTCATTTTAATTATTAAAATATAACCCTTAGGTGATATTAAATATCAAAATTTGTTTCATAAACAAGAATTGATAATACATAAAAAAATGATAATATATTTTTAACTGATAGCAAATTAATAAAAATAATTGTACAAATTAATTAATTTAAATATGTAGAGAATGTATTTAAAAAAAGGGTAATGTTTAATTAACTGATAGTAAATAAAAGTAAAAATACGTAAACAAATGAACAAATAAATGAAATAAATGGCTTTTAATTTTAATGGGTGTCTTACCTATGAATTATCTAAAAAATTATTTTTAATACAGCCCTCTATTAAAAAAAAAATACCCATTGCAAAAACAATATCCTAAATCTTTTTCCCATATCCAAAACCTTTGATTTAAACATCTTCGCAAGCCACGCAGTTACAGACAGCCAAAAATCATGATATAATTCATTTTAACAAGAAAAATAAATTACGGCATGAATATTTAAAATGCAATTTCCGATAAATATGGTATCGGACTCATTTCCAATAAAAAATTCTCTTATACAAATAATATTAAGAATAATATTGTTGGCAATTGCACGAATGATTTCAATTACATCTATTTAAGAAATAATTACATGGTATAATAAGGAAGAAATAAATTACATAATGATATATGGAGAAATAAATTTCATGGTTATCAATCTTTATAAGTTGAACATCCATAACTCAAATTTTTGATATCTAGAAATAATTTTGTATTGTCAATAGGGAAAGGCATATTTTAATTATTTCTTAGCACTATGAAAATTTTCCTTTTAAGGTTTTGAGATAACTTTGATGGTAAAGTGAATGATTTAAAAAAGAAAAATTGATTACTAACATTATTAATGATTTGAGATAATTTTGGTTGATTTTAAAAAGTAAAAAATGATTATTATGTGAAGATATTTAAATTAAAAAAAAATAATACAATAAAAAAAAAACATAAACTTCATAAACTGGTATTGTTCATAAAACCCTCTAAAGATATTGTCTTGGAAAGAACATGCAGGACATAATTATACTGTAGCAATCCTATAAAAAATATTAAAACAGAAATATTTAAAAAACACTTACCTTCTCAGTCCTATGTCTGTAACAGCGCCAGCGAATAGAACTTTTGGACTTTTTATGAAATACATAGATATAGCCCTCCTTTAATAATTTATCTTTTCCTTTATTTGTTTTTACAAACTCCATAGCCTTAAAAAAAAGTCAAAATCAAAGATCTTTATCGACTTCTGGCAAAAGATGCGACTCCTATAAAGACTTTGACCATAGTACGATTTATCTGAAATTATGTGAAGTATCCTATAATACACCCTTCTCCCCTGCCCCTTTCATCGTGAAAAGACAATGATGCACATAAATGGGTACATCACGTGATTTCTGGGAATAGAACAGTGCCGGCCGAAAGGGTGTTCGAAGTGGGCGCCTAGTCGCAGGGGGCGCCAATGGATTGAACGGATAAAAAGCACCGATAAGTTATTTTAGATTCTAATTAAAGAAAACATCTTTATAATCATTCTGGAATTATCTGGTAGGTCTTTAAGATCTGTTAAGCAGGAGGCTCTTCTTTGTGCTTAAAGGTGCTATTCCTCATACTAAAGGCTCAGATTACTTTCGTTGAAATTGGAAAAGGACCACCTATAATTTTTCAACTCTGTCGTAATGAATCTGCCAATTTCTTTATGGAGTGAAGGAGGAGTTTCCGGATTCTAACTGCGCCGCAGCTGAGGGACACAAAGTTTAGGGTGGCTTAACTAAATTACCACCATGGGCGTAACTAGCTAATTTTTCTAAGGGGGGGGGGGGGGGTCCAATCTATTTGATAACTTCCAAACAATAAAAGGCGGTTTTCTTTGAATCTTGGATTTCCTTAAGTAAATACGTGTTAGGTTCCCTTTAAAAGAATCCCAAGGAGGGCACTCCCCTTAGGGTCTATACCCCTCATGTTGATAATTGACCATCATAAACACAACCAAGCAAACAATAAAAATACACATTTTTTTAAAAAGCTAATAAAACTCAACAAAAAACGCATCTCTTGATACATTTATAAAAACATAAAGCCGATCAAAGAAACTTCTCAAGCTTATATCTCATACTTTTTTTTTTTTTTTTTTTTTTTTTTTACATTTCTATTTTATGCATACTACACATCAAGTTTTTTGTCAATGAATGTTTGAATGTCAATTAATGTCAATGAAGGGAGAGAGAAAAAAAACCATAATTAAATCTAATTTTTAATAAATACAAAAACGAGAAAATATTTAACTTATTGCAAATATTCAAATTAAACCTAGACAGAACAAATGTATTTTTCCCTTTTTTAGGGGATGAAAAATGTCCGGGCCAGGATTCGAACAAGGGATGTATTGGCTGAAGCCACCAACGCTCTTCCAACAGAGCCATCCCGGACACGAACACTGGAGGACTATTTTACCCAATTAACATTAACGATCGTTGAGGTTAATTGGGTGAAATGATTTAATTTTAGAAAGGTTATCCCCCGTTCCCTCTCTATACTTAACCATTAGAACTCCTAAATCTCTTCAAGCATTATATACTATATATAAGCCTTATCGAAAAGAACCTATTTGCAAATTTGACACACGTTGGACAATTCTGCATAAAAACCCATTCATCCAATTGAGGACGGATGGGGGGGGGGGGGGGGAGTAATCGTACCTTCCCAAAACTCATCAGGCAAGCGTCTTTTCAGGATGAACGTATATCCAAAAATTGAACCAAAACAGTTAATTCAGCATGAAAAACCCATTTACCTGAACTATGGGCCCCCCTCCCCGATCCTCCTTTCATACTTAAGCAATGAATCCCCAAAATCAATTCTTTGTCACTTTTTTTCCGGTAACTTTTTTCCTTGTCACTTTTTTTCCACGTTACTTTTTTCCGTGTCACTTTTTTTCCGCTTTTGTAGTTTATGTCACTTTTTTCCGATAACTTTTTTCCGGTCACTTTTTTTCCTAGATTCGGGTGAAATAGTCATGCACTGTTCGTGTCCGGGATGGCTCAGCTGGAAGAGCATTGGTGGCTTCAGCCAATACATCCCTGGTTCGAATCCTGGCCCAGACTTTTTTCATCCCCCCCCCCCCCCAAGAAAAATGTAAAAAAAAATACATTTGTTATAATTAATTTACCGATTGTATAATCGTGTTTAAAATTAATCTAAAGTATTTTAATTAAAAAAATTTCAATTTTACTTAAGAAAGGTGTTATAATAAAAATAAATGACATTGGCATGATTCGGAACCGTCAAATAAGTTCCATAATCATAATATAAATAAAAATAAAATTTCAAAATATTTCTTTATTCTTCAACAGCTATCCTGCCCCTCACGTAAGTAACCCTCAGTAAATTAATTTTATCGGTATGAAATCCCTATGATTTTATCCCTATCGAAAATTTTTTAAAATTAATTTCTCGCTTGCATTTTAATATGTTTTATTTATTTTTAATTTAATTATTATTATTCTTTTAAGCATAGCTGAGTTTGATCTTTAGCTTTGAAATATATTTACTTTCGGAGTCAGTAATGAAAGTCAAAGTTCGAAAAAGTAAAAATCGAAAAAAACAAACACTAGCCCAGATCAAATTCATTCTCAGCTATTCTAAGCAAAGAAAAATAAAAGAAAATCCCACTAAGCCATATCTCAATTCAGATAATGGCAAAAAAGTAAATGGGCATTTTGTTAAAATCATCACTCTCTCATAAATCTTATTATGGTCTATTTGGAGAGATTCCCTCTTATAATTTACATGTTTCAGATAACTGTATATAAATAATTTCTACTTTTGACACTTCATTTCAGCTATAAGTATTAAATATAGTTGATTTAGGTCATTTTTTATGCATAGTATTAAAATCATTATGCATGATGAACATATCTATTGTTCTAAAGAAAAAGACCCAGACATGTGAATTGATCAAAGATAAAATAAATTAAAAATATTCAATATTTAGTATAAAATTTTTTCCAAACCTGTCATACATATCTTAAAATTAAATGTTACATACGAGAACTATGGAATGATTGTAAAGAATTACATTTCTGGCATGAAACAGTTCCTCCTATAAACGAAATTCCATATATTGAAAGCAAATTTGAATATTCTGTGAACTGGTGAAAAAATACAAAGAAAATATTGAATTGGTAATATTGGTAAACGGAAAAAAAGGGGACTGGAAAAAAAGTTACCAAAACAATTAGAGCAGAAAAAACGTGACACAAAAAAAAAGAGTGACCGGATAAAAGGTGATATGGAAAATAATGACCGGAAAAAAAGTGACAAGGAATTTATAAATATTATATTTGTCAATAAATAAGTGCTAAAAATTAGAATAGCAACAAAGAGCGTATTTTTTATGTTCTGATCAATGGGATTTGTATTTTCAGATATTAACAGAATAAATAATGGGAACGCAAAAAAAAAAAAAAAAATGATATTATTGCATTGAAATGGATGATTCATTTTAATTATTAACCCTTAGGTGATATTAAATATTAAATTTAGACTTAAATACTGAACCTTCATTAAGAAGAATTGATTTTAAAAAAGAATTATATATGTTATTAACTGATAGGAAATTAACAAAAATAATTGTATAAATGAATAAAACTAAATATTAAAAATTACTTTCACTATCAAAAATTCATTAAATTTTTAAAAATATTTTATTAACTGATAGTAAAGTAATAAAAATAACTGCATAAATGAATAAAATTAAATATTAAAAACTACTTTCCGTGGAAAGAATTGATTTAAAAATGATAATATTTTATTAATTCATAGTAAATCAATAAAAATAATTGGATAAGTAATTAAAATTAAATGTTAAAAACTATATTCATTAACAAATATTTATTTTAAAAAATAATATTTTATTATATCTTAGCTCATGTAATTATGAATATATGCTTCTAATAATTAGTACTAATAATAATATATAAATAATATAAATTAAATTTAATAAAAATTTTAAAAAATGTATAAACAAATATAATTAAATACTATATACTCATTAACAGAAATATATTTAAAAAATCACAACAATTCTATTAACTCTATTAAATCAATTAAAATTAATGTATAAACAAATATAAAATAATTAAACATTAGTTTCATTAACAAGAATTGTTTAAAAATTTATAATATTTTATTAACTCATAGTAGATCAATTATTATAAATGTATAAATAAATAAAAATAAATATTCAAAATTAGTTTCATTAGCAAGAATCGATTTAAAAAGTAATAATTTTTAATTAAGTGATAAGAAATTAATAAAAATAACTGTAAAAATAAATTAAATATTAAAAATTATACTCATTATCAAGAATTTGTTTTTAAAAAAATATTTTATTATCCGCCATTACTGACTCTATTGTCATGTACTGACACTATTGTAATGATACGTTGCGAATCTGATGGACATACATGACAATAACGTCAGTAATGGCTCGTAATAAAATATTATCATTTTTTAAATAAATTTTTGATAACCATATTAATTTTTATATTTAATTCTATTTGTTTATATATTTTTTCATTTTATTTACATTTAATTATATATTTTATTTATATTTATGTACTATTAATTCAGTATTAATTTATTATAAGTTATTTATTATTTAATAGTTATTATTTTTGGTAATTTACTTATTATATTATTATTTACTTACAATTATTATATTAATAGATTAATTATTATATAAAATATTATTATTATCTATTAAAACCTTAAAACTATTCAGGGATTCCCCTTATCGGAAAGAACCTATATTTAAAGTTTGAAATAGTTGGATAATTATGCATAAAACCGACATGACAATAGTGTCACTAATGGAGGATAATAAAATATTAATTTTTTACAAAAATTCTTGTTAATGAGTCTAATTTTTAATACTTAATTTGGTTTATTTATACAGTCATTTTTATTAATTTCCTATCACTTAATTAAATGTTATCATTTTTATATTCAATTCTTGTTAATGAAACTAATTTTGAATATTTAATTTTATTCATTTGTACATTTATAATAATTGATTCATTATGAGTTAATAAAATATTATCAATTTTTAAACAATTCTTGTTTATTGAACTATTTTTTAACTTTTTTTGTATTTTTTTATACATTCATTTTAATTGATTTACTAGAGTTAATAGAATTATTATCATTTTTTAAATAGATTTCTGTTAATGAGTGTAATTTTTAATATTTAATTATATTTATTCATACATTTATTTTTAATTTTTTATATTTAGTTTACTTTATTTATTATTATTATTAATTATTATTATTATTATTTAGTATATTGTATATATTATATAAAAGTAAAAGTATAAAAAGAAACATTAAATTATTGAAAATCCTATTATAAAAAATATTAAAAACATTTATCTATAAAATATAGATTCGGAGTTTGTAGACAGCCCACCACACTCACACACATACCGTAGAGGAACAAAAAATAAATATTCATAAAGGCCTATTATGATTTAAGAGGAGTTATCTCTCTCCTTTTTATTTAACCATTAAACTTCAAGAAACTTTTCACAGATTCGACTTATCAGAAAGAACCTACATCCAAAATTTAAAGCAAATTCGATAATATATCAAATTTAAGGGGGAGATAATCGACTCCCTCCCTTTTTAATTTGCAAAAGAACCCTACAAATAATAAGAGATACGCCTTATCATAATGAACCTACATCCAAAATTTGATGCAAATCGTACAATTCTGTCTAAGAAGCCATTTATTTAAAATAAGAGGGGTTATCCCTCGTCCCCCCCTTTATGCTCAGCCATTAAACCCTTAAAGCTATTCAGGGAATCACCTTATCAGAAAGAACCTATGTTTTAAATTTTATTACATTGGAAAATCCTGCATAAAAAACAATTTATTTAATTTGAGGGGAGGGGGATAATCGCCCGTTGCCTTTAATTATACATAGCAAAAAAAAAAAAAAAAAAAAAAAAAAAAAAAAAAAAAAAAAATCTTATAACTAATCACAGATACGCCTTATAGTAATGAATCTATATAAAAAATTCGAAGCAAATCGGATAATTCTGCGTAAAAAGCTATTTATTTAATTTTAATGGGGTTATCTCCCGTCTCCCCCCCCCCCCCCTATCTCTATACTTACCGATTAAACCCTTAAAATTATTCAGCAATTCGCTTTATCAGAAATAACCTATATCCAAAATTTGAAGTAAATTGGGTAATTGTGCATAAAAAACAATTTATCTAATTTAAGGGGGGTGGATAATCATCTAATCAGCATAGATTTTTACTGGTTAAAAATAATTTATGAACTTAAACGTTTAAAGAAAGAATTATTTCCAAAGTTAATTTAATGATTTGTATAGTTCTAAATATACCTCAATAGTTTATTTGCATTGAAACCCATGATTTGTGTTTCTGCATTTTATTTCCAGCCTACACAAAATAAATAAATAACTAAAAATAAAATAATAAAAATAATAAAATAAAAATAATCCTATTTTTATTAAAATTAGATTTTTCTTCTTATTATTCGTTTATTATCATTATTCCCTGCACTGAACCACTGAAGAATCAAGAATTACATGTTTCTGAAAAAATTAACACTCTAATTACTAACATAAGTTAGTAAATAGAAATATCAGAACAGCAAATTAGTGAATTCACTAGTTATGACATGCACAATAGAATTAAAATTTTCTAATATATATTTTTTAAATGTTTTATACTATATTTCGTGATGTCTAATAAGGTACATAAAATCCAGTTTTAAATGATAAGTATTCAAAGTAAATTAAAATGATAATAACAACACATAATTAAAATTCAACGTTTTACGTTTTTCATAGATAAATAAATAAACCAATTTTCAACGCAAAATGATTTGTAATTAATAATTAAAAGAAAAATATAAAACGTGTCATAATGTTTTCTGACATAATAGTTTTCAATCATTAAATTAAAAAAAATAAAGAAAAATTATTATTATTTGTATTAATTTGCATTCAAGAATTTAACTTGCTTCTTTACTTTTATGCAACACCCTGGTCAACAAATTTCCTAGAATTTGAGAAGCTTTGCCCATCTCTTAGATCAGCAAATGTTATATGAGAAGTCAATGGCTCAACCCAAAACCGTCAAATGGGAAAAGCAAACTTAACCAACCCCCTAAAAGGATTCTCTCAGTGACAATGTAATGTTTGTAATGTGACCCTCCCAATATTAACTCCTCCGTTCCTTAGTCTGTGAGTTCTTCGTAAATTCTCCCCCCTCTGAGAAATCGAAAAACAGCCGGCTAGCCTAGATCGTACAGAGGGTTCCAAGGACAACCTATACAAAAGAAGGAAAGCAGTTGTCTTATCGTAGGGAACGTACAATAAAGTGTGGGTGTTTGGTGTTTATCACTTATGTGACTTTGAGTCTGTTCTCCCCCCCCCCCCCCACACACACACACGCACACACTGGTATGGAAAACTAAATGTTGCGTTTTATTGGGATTTTTAGTTATCATCTATAAAACTACAACACTTTTAAATAATCTTTCAAGAAATAGTCGTCTTTTCACTGTAAAACTTTTCTAGGGGGTTAAGTCAGAATTCTAGGGGGGGGGGGAGGTCCAGTACCCTTTCCTTCTTACGCCCATGATTACCACACATTTAGATGATAAACAAAAGTCGTAGACTACTTTTTCCATAGTTGGTTCAAACACATTTTGTACTTTACATGATTACGTACCTGAAAGGAGATTTCAAAGTGTTTGTATATGTTGGAGGAGGGGTAAATATATATATGCAAGGCAAAGGGGGTTCATAAAATGATAACGGAGGCAAATTAAAATAAATTCCTATTATTTTATATTTATATATTTAGAAAACATCCTTATCATTGCGACATCGACGATCACAGGTTTTGGGATAACTTTTAAAGACTCCCTCTCTCTCAGTAAAGAGAGAGCAAAGACACCAAATTTCAAAAAATCATCCCAATCTAGTGTCTTATTCTAAGGTTAACCATGTGTATTATTATCAGACTTATTTAAATATGTGACTTGTAAGGGGCGCTTTTTTCCGGTGCGCTTTTTTCCGGGGACGCTTTTTTCCGGGTACGCTTTTTTCCGGGGCGCTTTTTTCCGGGACGCTTTTTTCCAGGGACGCTTTTTTCCGCCTACCAAGCTGAACATGGTTTTCTAAAGCTATTTGCAAATAGACTCAGGTTTTTTTTTTTTTTTTTTTTTCAGCCGCGAACTTAAAGAAAAAATAATGTCCACAGCATAGTTATGATTCAAAATGGTAGCGACATTTTTAACCAAATGATTTTATACAAGCTGATTTTAATGTGTGGAATTAATCTTACTTATTAGTCCTGAAAACAGATGGGAATTATCAAGACAGCGATGGATGAGGCCAATGTAATTAAAAAATACCACTTTCAAACAAAAAAACATTGGCAAGCCGATTACTGAAAGTAGAAGCCATTATATTGATATCATTGAATCTTCCGTAACCTGGTAGTATTTTTTAAACAGTGCATATTATTATGTTTTTAGAGGTCGCGAAATCTCAACAGAGATTGGCGGACGTAGCTCGTAGGGGACTGAGTCCTCTTGTATATATGTATATATCAAGAGTTTTGTAATAATAATTTTTTTAAATATGCAGAGTGTTTTAAAAATATAGATACAAATTTTGATTTTAGACCGAGCATACTACAGCAAATAAAATTTTATTTATATGTATTTATGCTTTCAATTCACAATAATCAAAATCCAGAATTTTTTTTTTTCTTTGTCATAAACATAATGAAGATAATTTAACAAAATTTACACAGACATACAGTGTTTGTGTGAAACACGATATTACAAATAAATACAATTGAAGCATTCAAAGTCATAATTATGAGTTACGCTGTCTTAACAATTCAGATTTAATTTACTGTACCGGCTCATTGTGTTGCTATACCGTAAAATACTTTCGCTTGCTATTTACAGGAAATTTTGTAGAACTGTCATAATACGCTCTTCATATAAATAAAATAACTCGTACCAGATGATATGACAACGTTTTTCACTTTAAAAACTGGCTCCGAAAATGAAAATATCTGTGAGCAAAATCGAAAAAGTAAAAAACAGCTTTCCAATCAAATAACCAATGAAAGAAAAAAAAAATCACTTAAAATTGTTGAAATGCGACAAAGATACCTTTATAATTTTTTATCCATAGGATTAACATTAACGAATGGGTCTTTTCACTTGACTGAAGTAGCTTCTTAACATCATTTAACAATAACAGTTATGAATGAATCATAATTTATACAAACATTCTGTTGCAAAATCATTATTAAGGAGAAAGGTAAAATGGTGTGTTAGCTATGAATTGCAAATTTTGCATACTATTAGATTGGCGCAAAATAATAAACATGTTTTTTGGGTGTATTAAGTAAAATGATATTTTAGAAAAACCTGTCAGAAAAATATACATTAATTTGTTGAAGCCAAGTAATAATGTATAAATAAATTACAGTTTAATCTTAGCAATTGTTTCAAATAGCATTTTCATTTACTTGTGAAATTAACTATGATCATCTGATACATATTGAAAATCTTTCAAACAGGGCCTTGACCAACTAGTTATGTCAGGGGAGGGCTCCGAAATTTTTTTGTGGGGTTGGGCTAAGCTCTTTTAATAATCATATGTCTTACGCAAACTAAATGTAACGAAATCTGTTAAAACGAATTTTCCTATAAGCAGTGTTTATTTATTTATTTATTTATTTAATTTTATTATTTTTTTCACACGTTTAAAAATTATTTATTCTATAATTTCGATGCGTTATTTTATCAAAAAAGATAAAAATGTATATTGGTCTTTCCTTTCTAACTATTCTGCGGTCAACATAATTAAGAGGAAATCTCAACAAGAAAAAGAGGTGAAATGGATTTTTTCTGGAGTGTTTACCGGATCCTACTAAATCTTACGAAAGTAATAAAACACGAAAGTATTGCCTGACAATTTAACAAGTTCAGTGCCATGGTGACTGACACTGAACTTTACGTTTAGGCCTCGTCAATCTTCGGTGACTGACAGTGTAAGATATCATGTTTTATAAATTTTAAATAAACTTTCAGTAATCACTTAAAATATACATATACATTCTAGTTGTATATTATATTTTAGATTGTCAGTCATTGGTGACTGACGCGGCCAAAATCGGAAAGTTCAGGATCAGTCACCAGTGACTGACATTGTCAGTAGAAGCTGTCTTTTTGAACTTAAAGCTTCAAATAGACGTATATTACAAATGACGCTGTTTTTGTTGCAATAAAGTAGTACTTCCCATGTTTCATTACCTTTATTCGATCAGAATCGGATTCGAAATCTTTACAACGAATCCGTCTCTCCACTTTTCCATTACTGACTCTCTTTTGAAAATCACAGAGTGGTTTGAAAAGTAAAGCCAGAAACCTTTTTCCTTCTGCACTGACCTTAGAGGAATTTATCTGCAACGTTAAACAATGTTTACAATGGAAATTTTGTGAAACAAAAATCTTAAATTGAATATATATATATGCTATATATATATATATATATATATATATAATCCAGGGAAAGAAGTACAAAAAAAATTTGGAATGTCGGTCTGCTAAGAAGATAACTTATGTAAAATAGAATTTACTAAAATGTGCATTGATTTGGAATTAACTTTTAAAATAAAAAATCTAACGAGCATCTGCATCTCATTGAATTATCATAAAGCTATTTTTTATTTTTATTCAAGTTAGAATACATAAAGTCAGGTAGATAAATCGAAACTAAATGCAATTTTTACAGCTATATGTTACGAACTGTTTAAAATGCTTCTAGGAAGAAAATAATGGAAAATTAAAGATTTGCCAATTTTCAAAATAAATAATTTAATCAAATAATCTTGAGGTTGTGTAAATTTGTTTAACTATAAATATTATGTATCACAGTTAATATTTTAGAAGTGCAGAAGATCGATGAAAACATTATTAATTCGCACAATAAAAAATAGAAAAGTAAAACTATCCAGGACAAATTATAAATTTACAAATTAAACTTATATGTTTCCTGTTCTTTTGTTTCATTAATTGAAATAATAATAATAAATCATCAAATGTAGGGCATGCACTATAATTCTAAAAAACAATATTGGTTTACATTTGTTAGTTTATGTAGAATTAGACTTCCATTTTAAACATCATTGGAAGGCCTTTTCAAAGAATTCAAGTTTAAAATACTTTACTTTTAACTGATAAAGTCATTTTTCATGACGAAAAGTACCTTCTCTATCACTCGTCATTAGGAAAAAAAATCTTTTTTCCAATACATTCTTAGAGCAATACTCTCTACATTCTTATTCTTATGCTACTTGTTTCTTACAAATGGTCATTAACAACGCGGTCATTCAAGCTGCATCGGAGTTAACAGACATGTGGTACAGGTAACTCAAATGCAAAACCAGATGTCCTCGTTCAATCGAAAAGCTGTTCTCAAATTATTCTTCTTGCATCTTCACATACCAAATCTTTCTGACACACTAACAGAATCTACTTATATAGATCCAAAAACTATAATATAAAGAAGTTACTAATTAAATCATTCGGAATCGAAGATAGTTTACCTTTTTCTTAAAATAAATTAAATTTTGAGTTATAATCAAATGCTGTTAGATAAAATCATGCAATATTTTATGCTACTATTCTACCAGGAGTTTCGCTTCTTATTTATCACATTGATCAAAAGAAGAAACTTTTAATCCTTTAGCGAGATATACCCCCCCCCCCCCCCCCCCGCACACATACCCAGAGCGGGATGCGCCAGTACAGATCACTTTACAAAGTTCACGAATAAAAATCTATGATTAGTTAAATCTCGATTCGCGCATTACAACACAATTGGTTGCCCTAAAGACCCGATTTTAGGGGTAGACTCATAGGTTTAGCAATATATTTTCCGGCTCAAAATCCTGCATGCTTTCATAGTTTTGGGTGCACAAAAGCACAATGGTAAAATCGGGTCTTTTGGAATTTTCCACCAAGATATGACTTGTCAGACCGAATGCGTTGTAATATGTAAAGGAAGAATATCAGCTTCGAAATAAATCAATTACAAAATAATCTAAAAAAAAAAAAAAATCTCCCAACATTTTCATGAAATAAGTTAAAACTACGTTAATCCTTATTTTACGTAAAATCATGGAATTATAAGAAATTATTATCTAAATGTTTTGGAGTCGAACTGCATTTTTAAAATTGTTATATATATAGCTTATAAATCATTGATTGCCCTCTTATGGTGACCTTTCCTTAAATACAGTGATTTCAAAATGGACTTGAATTTACAACTTTTACATCATTTTCGGTGAAATTAAATGCTAATAAATTTTTCCTTCTCGAAATAAGGGCGTGGGGAGAAGGTGCTCGAATAATTTATTTGTTTAAAACTTCGAAGAGATATAATTGATTATATAACTGATAATTTTGTACATATTTTTTCAGTAATATTATTTAAACGTATTATTGTTAAGGTCGGAGGTAGATATAACATGACTTTTTATAATTACATATTGCCTTATAAGTATGTTTATTTATTAATTCAATTTAATGCATCTTTCTAGGTATGTCATTTCTATACATGGAAAAATAATGGTCTACCTATTGATTGGTACAAGCAAAGTTATAATTTTTAATGGATTAAGATGCTTATTTCATATTTAATTTGCAAATATGTCAAACTGTGCATCGATACAAGATAACTCAAAACTGAAATATACAAGTATATTTAATCAATTTCAATTCAATGCAGTTCGTAACACTCCAATTCTCTTAGTGACTGAATTCTTTCAAGATTAACTCTAATAGCCTAAATAAAAGGATTTTGAAAACAGAGGATATGGTTTTCGATGATGATAGGGTTGAAATTTCACAAAGAAGTACCTTTTTTTTCCCCATTTTGTCCTAAAAATCTCATTAATGGAATCCGAAAACAGGGTTTGAAACGTTCCTAAATTTTTTACACTCTGCTAACAAAAATTTTAATCAAGAATCCTCATGGCATATTCCTTTAACATCTTTACAAGAATTTTACATTAAATATTACTGTTTTAAAATTGAGATAGGAAAATGTGACAGTTTTAGAAACGTTGTGACCCCTATCGCATAAAAAATCTTATAAAAAATTTATGAGAATGCGAAATAATATAAGGGGGACAGGAAACCTTTTCTTACTCCCCCCCCCCCCTCCTCAATGTACTATCGCATATTGACATACACTTAAGTTACTATATAGATATGATTGTGCACTTTTATAACTTTTTTATTAAGCTAAACTAATTAAGATAAAAACAATCATATTATTAAATGAATAAAATCACGAAATAAGTTGAACCATTTAATAAGAAAGTGAAATCATACATCAAGGAATGATTATAAAACGCTTCTCATCGCATCAACAAAAGTTTAATAAAACTTCGCCTTTTAATGAAGAGACAGCGAGTCATATCAAAGAAAACAATTTCAAAAATGCATACCATATTTAAAAAGCCAAGTTTTGCAATTATTACTTGTAGTCATACACATTAATAAGAATATAGTTAAAACAGTATAACATTATTAAAAGCATCACAGATCACCACCCTTTCTCTAAAAACAAAAATTTAACTGAATTCTTCCGAGGTCCTCTGTAAAAGAACTATTACATACTTCATTTTCAGAGTGTAGATGGAAACCATTTGTTTCAACACTTATAATTTTTTACATTCAATATATTTTTTCGATTGCACTCTACGCATACACAAAAATGTTATATGAACGATATATCAACTATGCAATGCAATCAAATAATGCTTTGAAATTTATCAAAGTTTTCGTATTAGTTGTAAACCAAAAGTAATTAGCTCCAGATTTTGTTGCTTACGGCAGCTTTTCTGATTCTGATCATTTCAGTTCTTTAATCATCTAGTTCTATGTATATTGAATTTGTGTTTTAATTACATCAGTTTATTTATTTATTTACAGGAGAAGTTTACATTTTTTAAGGAAATATTACCGTTAAAATATTACTAAACTCTTTACATTATTTTGAGAGTAAACGGATTAATCTTCCTAAATCGAGATCTCTCGAAACGGGATAAATGTTAAAATATTTCGTTCAATACATTCAAAAAATTGCATTTGAAAGTAGATTTTTTCCCCCATTAGCTATGCTTATCAACCCCCGTTCAGACATCCCAGATTCTAAAAGATTCTCTTTTCATCGGCTTTAAAAAAAGTTTGAGTTATAATAATAATAAAAAAAAGCAATGGCATCTCTCTATAAATGGGATTTTACTCATTTTTCTTTGATTGAAGATTTTTCAGGGAGCTGATCGCTCAGCTGCCGAATTCCCGTTACTAATATAAAGTCTATAAGCGTTTGATGCATGCGTATATTTAAAATATCTCCTCTGGAAATTAATATTTTCAACTTTATTTTTTTATACGCTTTTTTTAAAATGCCCTTTTTTTCCTGTTCTCAAAATATTTATAAAGTATATACTTAACTTTATATAAAGTGTTAAAATCTTACTTAAAGTTCGTCAACTTATAAAATATAAAATATTAAATTCATCATAGATTTTAGAAATATTTTGAGAACTAAGAAAAAGAGAGGCATCTTTTAAGAAAAGTAAATAATATTTATTCTTAAATTATTCTAATCGAGTAACTATATTTTTAAATTGTTGTATGGTTTTAAATCTGACGTAACTTTCATCAAAGAATTCTTACTCTTTTTAATATCTACATGAAAATACTCTTGTTGTTAGAAAGGAGATATTATTTTCACTATCTTAGAATACACGATAATAGCTGAAAAAATTATCTCAAAATATGAAAAAAAAAAATGTATCGCACAAATATATTTTTTAAATTAAGACGTTTTGCCTCTTCATTATTTGGTCATTTTAAATGCGACGTAATTTATTCTATTTTTGACTTTTAACTTATTTAAAATTTCTCTTTCTCTTTTAAAATTCACGTGCAAATGCGTTTTTTATGATATGATTTTAAATATTTTCGTGATTTTTACATTCAATCATTTAATTTAACTTAAAACTTTTTTTTTTACTCTGTTTATAATAGCCACGTGTAAATTTTTTTTTAATTTAAAGGAAATATTATTCTTTGGGCTGTTCTTTAAAATGACAACAATTTAAAATAATGATCTTTTTTTTAAATATGAAATAAAAATATCTCTCAAAATGCTGAGAAATTAAATTTAAATGAAAATAAATACTAAAAAAAAAAAAAAAAAAAAAAAAAAAAGCGTCAAATGAAAAAAGAAAATGTGGTCTGCAAGCGATAACTTCTAATGTATAAAATGACCTAAAAATGGCAAAATTCCTCTGCATTTTTTTTTTTTAATTCTATGCAACTTTTTTAAGCTTCTGTGACAGCATTAATTATTATTATTATTATTATTATTTTAGAAAAGAGATCAATGACGGTGAAAAAAAAAAAAAAAGAAAAGCTTATGGTTAAAAGCTTGGAGTAAAGAATATATATTCTTCCTATATCTATAGTTAGATTAGAAAATTCCAATTGGGAAATTTGTAAAACTGTAATTTCATAAGTAAATGTTGTCATTCGCAAAATGACGTCAGCGTTACACACAGATACTTTTGTCCTTTATAATATAGATCGATAGACCAGAAAACTTTAGTAACATCTACATTAGTAATGAAATTGAAAAAAGATAACATGATCAAATAAAATCGCTTAAGAAATGTACAATAAGAGATCGCTTAAGAAAAGCACGCAAATGTCTGCGTGTAATAATTGCTAAATAATATTAGAGATTAAAACCATTTTTCTTCATGCTTGTCGCGCTTTACATACCTCGAGACATTTTCATTCGTAAGCAGATAAAACTGTCATTATTGTTATTCTTGAAAAAAAAAAAAAAATGTAATTAAACAAATTACAACGCCCATTTGAAAAATGAAGTTTTCAAAGACTTATAAATCAATTTTGATACTTTAGACTTATTTCTATGTTTCAAAAAAATAATAAAAATAAACATAATTTTTTTCATGATCAAAACATGGCTTACGTAATAACACAGTCATTTATTACGTACGACCTGAATTAAACATTAATATTCATGGACCAATCATAAACAAATTTTAAATAAAATTTCAGTTTTACACGTTTTGATTAAAATAGGCAAGTACTAAAATTGTTTTCATTCTAATTTTGTGACTAAATTGGCAGACTTATTGTTCATCTTACTACTTAAAAATAAATGAGTGAAATCGTGTAATTCCCTCGTAATGGAAAAGGAGAGGGACATTTTTTTTCTTCCAACAGAAGTACATCGATTATAAACGACCTTGAACATAATGATTCTAACCCCCAGCTGTCCCCAGCTGCAGTTGGGGAATTTGTAGTAGCCTCAGAGGAAAGATAAGATAGTGAAAGTCCAGAAGCTAGGAGGCGAGCGAGGGGAGGTCAGACTGTTGTTACTATTTCTCATGGACCTGCTATTTCTACAGTAACCTTCCTATTCTTCCATCCTTCTTACTATTACTACAACTACTTTTGAGATGTGGTTCCTGCGGGCTAGGATCCAGGATCCAGCAGCATTTTAGAGTAAAAGAACAAGACATTTTCATTTTTTAAACGGAACCAAGGTAAGCAAAGTATGATTATTTTCCATTTTTTCCAGTCATTTATTTTTCGTTTACCCATTCAGACACTTTTCTCCGGGGGGGGGGGGGGGGGCATATTTTTCGGAGGGAAAATCACATATTTTGATCATGAAAAACACAAAATATAAAATTCCGATCCACCCCCTGAAATTAACACTGCTTTCAGATATGAATTCGTTTAAAAAAGGCTTCATGCACATTAAAATACGACATTTATTTATTTTTTATATTTTTTATATGGCCTTCTTCTCGTGAAACGTATATTAAAAAAAAAAAAAAAAAAAAAAAAAAAAAAAAAATTGGAAGGAAGTTTTAAGAAGAACAACAAAAATAGTTTTTTACGGTCAAAACGTATTAATTTTTTTTAATTTTTTGAATTCTTGGTGTTTTAGCATTAAAAAAGCATTTTACCTATTTATTACTTAAAAAGTTTTTCTTTAATTAATAAAATGAGCACTTCTTTCATTTAGCATGCATGTTGCAAGTATTATCTCTTAACTTTTTATTTTTCAATAAATGCATCAGAAGCTGTCAAGTTTATTTTTCGAGGGAAATCTTGGCAGGAGCTCCGAGAATCTCCACACAATTGAAAAAAAAACGTTATCTTGAGTAAAATGACAAGTTAAATACCATTCATTGCTCGAAATTTTTCTGTAAATGTTTTTTCGCGAAGCCAGTTAGTATTATTTCTAACAGTCATTTATTTATTTATTTCTAACATTCTTAGATATCGGAAGATTATCGGAAAATATATGTATGTAAGGGTTCTGAAAGTAACAATAAACGCAGAAAAACAAAGATTTAAATATTTTTAAGAATAAAAGGTGTTTTTTAGAAATAAAAAATAATTATGGATTTTACATATGAAAAAAATTTCATATCTTTTTTAACCCTTTGTGGTCTAACATAGAATCTGATAGACATCTTCTTTGATAGCAAAATTTATTTCTGGCACCAGTAATAAAATAAAATAGAAATTACCTAATTTATGTAAAGCATTTTCTAACATCTTTAAAAATATATTGTGTCAATTTAATAAAATTTGTGAAGAAAAGGAAGTTCTGAAAAAATTGATCGCAAAGAACAAATTAAAACAATTTTTTCAACATGCACCTTTAATTTAATTTTTCTTTTCTTTTAGGTTTGAAAATAGCATGTTTTATTGCTTTGAAATTATTTAAAATATATAAACATTAAACATTTTTTTTTTGTGTGTGTGTGTGTTTGTGTGTGTGTGGGGGGGGGGGGGGAGTGTTCTGAACACTCAGTGAAATGAATTTTTTATTAATAAATTTGCCATCAGAAGCGGTGGTTCAGGGAGGAAACTTTTCTTCCTTTATTTAAAAAAAAAAAAAAATATTAAATGAATAGTAGATGTTTATTTTTGACACGTTAATAAGTTAACTTTGTATGTCTTGTTTTACATGTTAATATTTCAAAAATTGTCTTGCAAATAGGGCTCTTTTCTTATTTTATTCAATTTTTTTGGAAATTCTTATTTTATTTCATGTTTATATTTTCCATAATATATATATATATATATATATATATATATATATATATATATATATATATATATATATAGATGGACTGTTTCAAAATCTTGTCCATCACTGTATATTGAGCTGCTACCTTCTTCTTCTTCTTCTTTTTTTTTTTTACGAATATTTGCTTATAATTAATCGCAGGTTTTTTTTTTTTTTTTTTTCAGTATAACTAGATAATTTTTTATTCATAACTTTCTGTATTGTATATTTCATAATCCACTAACTAAACAAATCAGAAAGTTCAAACAGAAGAAAAAGTGTTGCTCACGGGGATCAAGGCATCCTCATTCCTATTAAGTCATTTTTTTTAATTACACAATTTGCTAAAAACTTATTCTGTCAATTTACAGTTTGATTATTAATTCATTATTGATTGATTATTCATTTTCGCCAAAAAACAGTGATAAAGAAAATATTGTAAATGTTAATTATAACTTAGTAAAACTGTAGATCGGTAGCTACAAATGTCTATTAAGTAATTTTATTTCTAAATCATATTATGTGATACAGTAGACTCCTTCAAACCGCAAACCAGAAATCCACAACTCTCTAAAATCCGCACATATTTTATGGATGTAAACAATGAAACTTTCATTTCGGATATTGGGACAAAATTTGATTTTTTTAGTTTTCAATCAATTCCAAATATTTTTTTTATTTGTAATTTTCTTAATAACATTCTATTCATGTTTTTTTCACGAAGGAAGAATAAATGTTTTCGGAAAAAATTCAAGATATTGCTGATATCATTGGTAATCACAGGCTTACCAAACATATTTATGCATTAATCAAGATTCTTTGGTTATTAAGCTTGGCTAAACTTGAAAAAAAAAAATCTTTATTTTATGATTTTGGTGTGAAATAGTAATGTACTTTTATGAGGCAAGTTGCAATGAATAATTTTGGAAAAATACTTTTAATCTTTATAATGAATATTTAATCATATACTATTGATTATTAACTTGACCTTTTCTATTAGTATTTTAATCATTTTAAAAATTATCTATATTTTATTATTTTAATTTACTACTTTTTTTAATATTTTATTACATTGTAAGCATTCATTATAGTTCCGATTGCACTATTAATTCACTCAAATTACTGTTTAAAAAATGTAAACAAAGCAATGACCAGAAATCTGCAAAATTCTAAAATCCGCACAACCTCTGGTCCCAAGCTGTGCGGATTTGAGGGAGTCTACTGTATTTAAAACATTTCAGGTTTGATATATTTATTATTGAAGCTGTTCTCAAATCTTACTCAAATATTTTCTGGCGCATTTTAGGTAGATTTCGGAAGAAATAATATTAATTACATTGTCCCCTATGTAGAAATTTCTAAAATTTTTTTGCAAATCTACGCCGATTATGATTTTTAGAACCCCAAACCTTCCCCATTTTTAAAGTTTATATATATATATATACATATTTTTATGGACACGATAACTTTCATAATTTTGAAACTAACACATAAAATCAAAGTGCAGAAAAGCTCGTTAATGTGTAAAATCGGACCAAGACGTGTGTATGTGTCCGCGGAGAGAGAGGGGGGGGGGAGTATAGAAATTTGTGAAAAAAAAAAATATAAGAATTATAATACATATCAAATCGTAAACATTTTAAATTTATTATTACTATAAAGAAAAGGGCTCATAATTTCTGTATCATAGATTTTTGATAAAATTAAAAATGGATTCAAGGGGCGAAAAGAATAAGGTTTTAGGGAGACAAAAATTCATAACTTTAGTGAATTTTAAAAATATCAAATTTATTTAAATTTATTATAAATCTTCTTAATACTATTTAGAACTTTTATTTTGACAAGTTGATAAAAACAACTCTCACTGAAAAAAAAAAAAAAAATAAAAAAAATAAATAAATAAAATTTTAAAAAAGTGGCGGGAGGGATGAAAAAAATCCATAACTTCAATTTACAATATATCTAATCATCTTAAATGTATTGAACATCATCTTGTTAATATAATCTTTTTATACTGTCAAGTTTTTGATAGGACCAACTCTTACAGGCGAACATATTAAACAGAAATAGGAATTGAAGAAAAAATATATCGTATTAAGTTTGCACTCAAATCCAAACTGATTATTTTCTAATTCATTTTTAAATTCATTTCTGTTTTTAAACGCAGGAAATTGTCAGGTTCTCCCATTCAGAAAGTATATAATGTGCCGTATTGGTCGATTTATATATATGCACACACACACACATATATATATATATATATATATGTTTCAACGAATAGTGTTAAAGTAGACATTTTGTACAGAATTTCAAGATGCGAAAGAGCGGGGAAATGAAAAAATAAATTTTAATTATCGTACTGAGAAAATAATTATTTGTAGAGCAAGATTTAATTAATTGAGTGAAAAATAAAAACAGAGGTCGTTTATAAGTCTCTTTCAAAAATATATCAGTAAGTTTCACTTTTTAATTTAAAAACTGGGTCTGAAAATTTCGAATTGTTAAATATGGAAAAATAACTCCTTCAATACCGCCTGAGCATGATTATGACAAAACCAGCTCTTACAGAAAAATAAATTAAAAATTTGTCAAAAGCGACCAGATAAAATTTGTAAAACTAAAAAACTTGAATTATCTCAGAGCTTGATTTAGTTTTTGTTGGGAAAATTACTACTCCGCGGGATTGTTTTTTGAATTTCTCTTTGATTTTAAATATTTTAAAACACATTTTTATTTTTTGCATAGTATAGCTGTGTTCGGTCTCTAATGTGGCAATTTTTTACTTTTTCGGTTTAGGTTGCAGATTTTTTAAATAATGGTACTTTCAGTTTCGAAACTGGTTTTGAAAAAGAAAGTACCTTGTTAAAAAATCTGCAACCAAAATCGGAAAAGCAAAAAACAGCCATATTAGAGATCCAGCTTAGCTATCCCATGCAAAAATATCAATGTGTCAAACATTATGAAGCGCTTTCCAACACATTCATAATAATATAACAAAACTACACTGCACTTATTTATCGAAAAGTTCAACATTTATCAATTCGTTGTCACTTTTTTTCCGATCATTTTTTTCCTTGTCACGTTTTTTTTCGCTCATGTTTTTTCTGTTTATCAATTAAAATATGTTTCATTTCAAAATATGAAAATGTATAATGCATATCAAAACTGAATTTTAGATGTTCCCATCTACAATCGGAAAATTATCTGAATATTTTAGGAACCTTGTATATGATATTGAGGTTTGTATCTATTAACAACATGCATTCCAAAGAGCGTGGACACACGGACAGACAAGTCGAATGCATAAACATTTTTCAACTTTATTGGAAATGGATAAAATGTGTTTAAAAATATTCAAAATTAAATTAGAAATTCGAAAACAACCTGCCAATAGGATTAACATTATGAAGCGGGTGTCTTCAAGTTAGTTTTTTGAATTTTTTTTTTTATATGAAATGGGGGGGGGGGATTCCATATATGTATATTGTTTATAAGTATCTTATTTAATTATAATTGATATTTATTTTTATTTCTTTTCTTTTCATATATGCCATGAAATGCTTCAGAACGACTGGAAATCATTCAAAATTCTTTTACAACTTGTCGACTTTAAATTTAAGGTAAGTACAACATATAACAATATAGAACTGTATTTTATATCTGTATTACCAGTTATATTAAAAAACTCTGTACATCTCTCTCTCAACATTATTTTATTTATGAAATCTTCTTTTATGTCGCTTTTTTATTCTGTTAGTTCAGCCCTATCAAAGTATAATAACACAAAGATATTTAAAAGGGCTGTTTTTAATAATTTTCACGTGGTTGGTAAATTTTTCAATGTATATGTGTATTTTTAATTTAACTCTATCTTGCATATTTTAGTATCTGAAAATCGATAGAAAAAAATAAGCAGATAATATATTTTTAGATCATAAGGAAAAGAGTGGCTCCTAGGGCTCAATTCATCCCCATTTAAATAAAAATATCTAAGTTAGAAAATGTCAAAAATTTATTATATTTTATCTTGAACGCGTTTGCTTATTCATCTCTGGCAAACAAATAAAAAAGAGTATTGCAATATTAAATAAAACTATTAACAGAATAAATTATTATAGTGATGATATTACTAGTAAACCTGCATATAACCTGAAACGTCAGTTGTGCTTTTTTATTCTGAGATTGTTTTAAACATTCAACCATAGTATAATTTTTTTAAATATTTGTAATGGCAATTTCTACAAGTAATATCAAGTAGTTTCGGGAAGTTTAATTTCTAAAAATACAAAGTAGTGGAAGCACACGAAGCTACTATTCATTAATAGTTTAAAACTTTTTTCTTTTTATTATTATTATTATTATTATCCCCCTAAATTATTATTATCCCCCTAAATCTCTCACTGTCTCAATAATTTTATGCTCTATTTCGCTAACATTTAGTATTTTAAGTCATCTATCTAAAATAATGTCTATCTAAAAAATCATGTGATAATTACAATAACTAATCTAAATATAGAATAATTCTCAAATATTTGATTAATAATATTTGATATCCCAATTGTTAAATTTAATTGAAAATAACATTGTTTCATAAGCGTTTTTTCAATAACTTCTGGTTTTAAATAGTCATACAAAATTATATTTATTACTTTTTGTGGAGTGTCCCTTTCTATAACAGAACATTTCCATTAATAGGTTAGGGATACATTACTGAGCTTTTGAGTATTTTTATAAATTTTCTGTTATTTTAAATTAAATTTTTATTCATATTGGGAAATGAGACTATAAGAATGCTTAAATATTTTGATAATATAATATTTAAAAAACTGGAATATAATAATTATAACTTAATAAAAAATATTTTAATTAAAAAGAAAATCCATATGTTAAATTAGGCGAAAATGTTCTCCTTTATCTGTGAATTATTTCTGCTACGAATTAGTGTAATAGGTGATTAATATAAATATGAAAATACATAGTAAGACAAGTGGAAATTTAACCTGTTCTATGTTAGAATCATGCCTATAAGAAATTCTTATAGCACTAATGGAAGGATTTGCCATGCATTTACACCCTGTAGAAATGTATTACTTTCTGTAATCCCTAAAGATTCTTTTGTTGCATATTGAACCTTTAAAATGTCGATTATAAAACATAAGCAGCTATTTAGCATAATTTTTGTTTATTAAAATATTTGATCGGTGTTTTAATAATCGGTTTTTTGATCGGTGTTTGAATAATTATCAATATCTGTTTGTTTATTTATAAAAAAGCTTTTCTTCATTTTGAAACAGAGACGTAGCTTATTATTTTTTAACTCATTTTTTAGTGGGGAGGGGGACTCTCCCCCCTTTCTCCCAAAAAAAAACCTCCGCTTGTAAAGATCCCAAGGTCACTAAATGAATTTCTGTTCTGAAAATCCAAATGAAATTCTGTTCAAAAATCTAATTCAGTTTTGAATCCCTTTCACAATTTTGCAGAAATACTAAAATAAACCAGGGTTAGGAATTTTTTTTTTTTTTTTTTTTTTTTTTTCTAAAAAAAAACCATTTTAAACCTTTTACCATTTCACCTTTTTTTCTGTTTAAACCGGGTTTTTTAAAGCATCCTTTCTTATTACATATGCAAACATATTTATTGTTTAAAATAGACATTGTTGAATTATAAGTAGTGTAACTTCATTTTTAAATAATTTAAATTAAATAATTACAGTGAATTTATGTAGAAAATTAAAATAATAATAATAATAATAATAATATTTTAATTTAAAACTGTCTTTTGTTCAAAGAAAAAAATACTGTTCACACTGAAAGATTGATCCTCTGAAAATTTTTATAAACAATCTTTTGATTACTAATAATAATCATTTGGATGCAATTTGATGAAAATAATATTCTTTTCCACAGTTATTCAAATAATAAATTTCAAATACTACTTGGGATTTTGTTCTTTGATTGACAATTTGAAGTCAATATGTTTGGTCATTAGATTTAGCAGATAACAGGATTTTTTTTTAATCCTATTAAATGCTATAACTGGTGCCCTATCTTTGAGTACTCTCTTATTCGACTTCATATTTTGATTATAATTCTTCAAGATAATCTCCCCAATCAAGAAAAAATTTCTTTTACAGCTTGAGTAAAATCTTTAAGATCACCATGTCATTAATTGCATTAAATAATCTGAATTAATATATATATATATATATATATATATATTTTTTATACTAAATATTGAATATTTTAAACCTATTTTTTTCTTTGATAAGTTCACATGTTTAAAGCTTTTTCTTTGGAGCAACTGGTATGTTCACCAACACATACTGATTTTAATCCTATACATTAAAAAAAAATTACCTAAACCCACTAATGCTTTTTGCTGAAATAAAGTGTTAAAAGTAGAAAGTATTTCAATCCAATAATCTGAAACATGTAAATTACAAAAAAAGAGAAAATTTCATTAGATTTCTTCTAAAAAACCATTTTTTTTTTTTTTTTTTTTTTTTTGTGAAAAAAAGAAAAAAAAACTAGTTGGTTTAAACCGCGGTTTAAACCATGGTTAAAAACTATTGGTTTAAATCGCGCCAACCCTGATCGTAACTAAAATAAACGTTTCAACACTCTCACATCCGATTTACACATATGAAGCTAATATTATGTTTGTTTTTTCGCTAGTTATAAAATTGAATTTTTTATTCTGCATCACACTTTTCTTAGCGTAAAACTAAACCATTACAAATAGTTTAAAAAGAAATATGGTACCTGCGATGTGAATATGTGCTAATTTATCTTTCTGCGTCAGAGACAAAGGCAAAGAGA
Source organism: Maratus speculifer (assembly GCA_964019185.1). Classification (NCBI taxonomy): domain Eukaryota; kingdom Metazoa; phylum Arthropoda; class Arachnida; order Araneae; family Salticidae; genus Maratus; species Maratus speculifer. Next base: position 152,913,342 of record OZ025302.1, read on the forward strand.
AAATATGAGCCCCCCCCCTACATTTTTCTTGAACACCCCCTCCTCCCAATAATTCATTTCTAGCTACAGCCCTGCTTTCAAAAGAAAGCGTTATAAATTCTGATAATGCTTGTAACTTTTCCATTTATTTTAAAGCTAAAATATTCTTCGTAAAATGCATGTACAATATTAATTTCTCAATGAAAATCGAATGCTCTAATTATCATTCTGAAAAACAACAGCAACAAAGCTATATTTTTTATGTGTATATGTTTTAATGTGTTTTTATGTAGATGAAGAGCTTTTTATCATGTAATTGTAACCGGGTAATTTAATTTTGTTAATAATATTTTAGGTTTGTTTGATACATTGCTTAATGCATCATAACAGTTCTGTAAATCTGTTTAAAATAGTCTGTCCTTATATCGGCTGTAAATTCAGATTAGTTGAATTGAGTTTTGACTTTTAAAATTTAAATTCTACTTGTTAGAGTCAAATTTTTATCATCTATTTTTTAATTTGCATTTATTGCATTTTACAAGTGTGTAGATTGCTGTCTTAAAGTAGTTCGAGACAGTTAAGGAGCTACTTTAGTTAAATGAAAAAGCCCGTTCGCTAATGCTAATCCTATGGAAGAAATTTATGAAGGTATGTCGGTTTCATTTCAATATTTTTAAAGGATTTTTTTTTTCATTAGATAGCTCAGATTGATCTGAAAGCAGACCGTTTTTTACCTTTTGGATTTTAATTTCAGATTATTTTTTGAGGGCTTCGCTTTCGAAACCGATTCCGAAAATGAAAGCATCCTCCTGAAAAATATCTAAACAAAATAATAATAAAATAATAATAAAGGGCCTACATATAGATCGATCAATTCAATGAAAAAAAAAAAATCGTTTAAAAATATTAAAATACAACCGAGATATCTTTATAAATTTCTTCGATAGGATTAGTATTAACAATTAACGGATGAGTTTTTTCATTTAAATGAAGTAGCCTCATAAAACTTAATGCAACTTTGCTGTTTTCCTCAAAACCTTTGTTTTGTTTACAAACTGTGCAACCATTTTTTTCGACAACTGTTTCACAGATGTCCTTCATTTTTTATTTCAAAGAAAAATTATTATTTTTGCTAGAGCTCATACCACCAAAAAATGTTATAATTTTTCATTGATTTTTTTTTTTTGGCGGGGGGGGGGGGGGGGGGGGGGCTCGGAAGAAAAAAATAAAATATCCAAAAGGAACTCCTGATATTTAAAAATGATCAATTTTGTTCAAAGACCGTTTTTATTTTGTCAAGAATCAACTTTAAACTCAAGGTGGTTTAATATGGTGAATGGTGAATAAATGTAAGAGATGTTAATGCGCTTTCACAATCAGATGATCAAATTTGCTTCAAATGCTCATGACAAGAGAAAAATAGTCATCCGTTTAAAAATTTACGGCCCACACCTGTAAGTGCTTCTCGTTGCTAGGGTGTAAAAAGAGATTATTTATATCTTTTAATAACTAAAATAAGATTTTTTTTTTTATCTGAATTTTATTATTTTTCTGCTGCATTAAATTAATGAATTTTAGAGTACCAAAACAATTAAATCTATAGTTGTTTGTTTGTCTGTTAATAATTGCAGAAATTATAAAAACTGAAAATTTATAATTTTATTAATTAGTAGCATGCATATTTTATGGTAGTATGTAAATTAATATATTTTTTAAATTATGTAAAACTATAATAAATTCTATTGATATATTTAAAAGTATTTAAATTATTAATAGCTATATTTAATATGGACTTGTTAAAATATTGCAGTGTATTTATTCCCTAAAAGGGCACTAGTTCATGAAAAAATGTGAAACAAAATTTTATTCAAGAGTGAATTTTGCCCTCTTCCTCCCCGCCCTAAACCCATTCTTACAAAAAATAATTTACAAGCGGAAGTTTTCATTGCATTTTGTTAACATAAAGTGCCTTCTAGAATATAAATAAATTTTGATATTTTTAGGTTGATTTCTTTTAAAATTGACTTACTGCAATCATTTACTGACATGCATATATAATCCAGATCATGTCATTATGATAATGTCTGAAATACCGTATCAGTTTTAACCTACTTTAGACAGTATATTGATCTACCGGTATCTTGAGTAAGTTGTTTTGTTATTCGTTATTAGTGGTGCCCGGAACACATTCCATCCTGTTTCTACCCTGGTATTAAAAAATGTTTATTGTTTAGTAACGATATAAAGAGAGTAACAAAATATATATGCAATTTTTTTATGTTCATAAATACGGTGCTTAATTTTTTATAACCCTAAGACATTAAACTTAGAAATAATCTTTTTTTTTTTTTTATTTATTTTTTTATTTATAAGTTAAAGTGTCTGTAAAAGCTTTCCAAATTATGATTACCATTGTTAGTTTTTAATACTTTTCTTTAGTTTTTCTAAACATTTAGAAAAATTTCAATTTTAATCGCTGACTAAAAAAGAATCAAAAGAAAAAAAAATATTAAAATCACGATTTGATTCCAGATTAAATTTGTTTGATTTTTAACGCGTCACAAAATATATTGTTTTTACTCCACACAAAAATTTAAATGTATAAAAGAAATGCCAACTAATTTAATGCAAAAAGTCCGACGGTAATGTCTCTTTTTTTCGTAACAGAAAAATTCCCGTGATGTTTAGGTTCACAAAGAAAAATCTCTCTAGAACAGCTTTATCACTTCGAGCTTTATTAATTTAGAAACGCTTTATTCTACAGAGTTACACACATAGAAACGAAAGTGATACTGTAACTTCAACGCTACGTTACTTAATACACATTAGAAATTTTGTAATTTTAAAATCCTAAAAAATTAAAACTACAGACTGCACAATACAAAAATATGTATGTTTTTCTTTCTTTTTTTAAGAAAAATATGCGTATGGGACGACAAATAAATTCTCCTTTTTCATTAAGAAAATGTTTCTGAAATTTTCAGCTTATGATCAAACACACAATAAACAGCCAATCATTCGTCATTCATTTATCAAAATTTGTTATTGGTTATTATATATATTTTCTTAAATTCTATGTTTCTGCATAAATCTCTTCCAAATTCATATAAAATATCAGGTGGCTAGAAATATAAACGAGTTTTGGAAAAAAAAAAAAAAAAAAAAAAAAAATCCCATATTATAAAACATGATATCAAACCAATTTAAATCTATTATTACTTTTAGGAAAAAGGCCAAAAATTTATGCTCTCTATTTTTTTGATATAATTAAAAATAGCCCTTAAACGTGAAAAAAAAGGGGGCTTTTAGAAAGAAAAAAAAATTCAAAACCTCCTCAATTCTCAAAATATCAAATCTAATCGATTTTATTTTAAAACTACTTAATATTATTTGCAATTTTTCTATCGACAAGTTTTTGATAGAGCCAACTCTTACCAAAAAGAAAACATAAAGGGCAGAGGAGAGGGTTGAAAAAGAAAAAAAAAATCGCAACTTTGTCAATTCACACTATATTAGCCCCACTAGTGGCTGAGAGGTGATGCCCTCGAAGCAAATAAACAGGAGATGCTGAGTTCGAACCCAATCGCGTCCGTCGGCCTGACCGTTCGAAGTTTTCTGTGGTTTTCTTTGAATTTTGCGTAAGTATTGATATATCCTTAGTGCAGATAATCGGCCGTCATAAATAACGAACACACAATATATCTAATCCGCTTAAATTTATTCTACATCTGTTTAGCTAATATTGTTAACGACTATTTTTATACAGAGAAGTTTTTGTAAGACCAACTCGAACTGGAAAAAAAAATGAAAAAATAGAGTTTGAAGAATATATATATATATATATATATATATATATATTAAGATTATTTTTGATAAAAGCAGGTCTTGTAGAAAAATGAAATGAAAAACTCGTCAAAAGCTGAGCAGACAGATTTTTTTTTTTTTTTTTTTTTTTTCATAAACGAGGGTAAAATCCTAAACAATCAAACCATTCAAAATAATTTTATTTTCAGAACTTAATCTCTGTATTTCACATACATCATCACACGCATTTAGATTTATAGTTTTACTAAACTCACTGTCTTTTTTTTTTTTTTTTTCTTTTTTGATTTAATGAAGCTATACATTTATAGTTTTTTTAAAATAGCTTTAAGTTTTAAAAATAAAATAACAATTATGTGTGCAGTTTAATTTTATTTCAGTGCATATTAAAATGTATCGAAATTATATGAGTTTAGCTCTATTATATTCATGGAGAAAAATACATAATTTTTTTCTTATTCCCAAATTTAATGCCTGTTATTTCTGTGTTTTTTTGTTTGTTTGCTTGTTTCAGCTGTATTGATCACATGTTTTCTTTCATGTTAACTTCAGCATTATTAAAAAATACTGGCCACTATGAGAGGTGTTATTCCAACAATTATGTTTGCCTCACAGGCTCTAAAACTATGCATATTTGCCCTGATTTAAAAACATTATCCGATTATGGAAAATTAAATAACATTTTCTCAATTAGTGGCGTACTTATGTAATTGTGCTGCTTTCATTTATTTTTTGAAAGTGATTTTTCAATTCCCAAAGTTACATCGATTACTATCCCAACAGCTGACTGTTGCTTTCAAGATTAGTGAAAAAATATCAGTTATACCCTGGAAAACCAATTTGTTTAAAATTGTTGAGTAAAAAATATTGGTGTCTCATGGGCTTTTATAGCACTTCAATGCCGCGCTATTTTCATAATTTAACTGTATTTTGCATGTTTAATAGTTACATTGGAAATTTTTAAATGGACATTAATGTATTGAGAGCAACAATGTATCTGCCTTAACTCTGGGAAAGTTTTCAATTGTAAAAAAGTACGACGATTTATTACGGATATTTTTTAGTTTTATTACCACATTATATATTCTAAAAGGGACTTTTATTTTTCAATCCATATTTTTTGCATCTCAAAATTACCTTTCATGTTTAAAAGTTAGTACACTATTTTCTAGAATCAACGAGATAGATATTATTCACCGTGGAATCAAAATTTCTAATACAAATGACAATAAAAATTCTTTAAAAAAAATCGAGAGACAGGAAGGGTATTATTTTTGGATGAGAAAAAAGAAGCAATTTTGTAAAACAGCCAAGCAGTGCAGCAGTCCCTTGATTTTTTCAATAAGAATCTCCGACGTGAAACATGAAATATTAGTACCACAGCTTATTTTAATTAATGAAAAATATTAATAGAGTCAGACATCTATTTTTTTCACCTTTTAAAGTATAAGCGAAGGAAAGGTTTTACTTATTTTCAAATGAATTTGTTTTTAAGTCTTGCTGTTATTATTATTATTCTTATTATTTTTTCAAAAAATTGTAATCAAGTACTTTGAGCCGGAAAGGATTAACATATTGTATGATCTTATGTAACCATATATAGAATTTAACGAGAGGATTACTCATCTCCTAGTAATTTTATTCAAATTTGTTTGTTTTAAAAAAAATTGTCTATTGAATATCCACCTTCTGAGATGAAGATCAAATTTTTATTGTTCTATTAGGAAATGAGTATTAGTTAAAGATTTACAGTGCGTTAACATTTGTATTTTCAGTAACAATTAAAAAAAAAAGTTATAATTACAATTTTTTTTTTTTTATAGATGCTGTAATCAAGAACTTGTAGAAAATATCTCAAGTCGGAAGAAAAAAATGAAATGGCACATTAACTATCCTAGTAACAGAGTGTGTAGATGTAAAAAAAAACCTATTTAATTTAACTAGTTGATATTTAATTTACATACAAAATTAATTGTGTATTTCTCTTAAAAAATAAAAGTAATGTTTATTAATTTTTATATTTCTGTATATTTTTTTAGTGTTTATATATTATTGTATCTAACACGAATGAATGTATGTGACAAATATTCATTTATTTTCATGCTAGTCTGATGATAAGTGGTCAGTGGAAATTTTGTCTTGGCTGATTAATTTTCCAGAAGATAATTTATCACAAAAAATAAAACTTTCAGGCAAAAACCCTTAGTCTAATTACACATAAATTGAGGGGGAAAACTGTTTTTTTTCTTTTCCACTTGGAAATTCTTGAAATTTATTATGTTATTGAATGTTTATTATTACCTTTTATAAAATATTTTCACAGTTTTAGTGTTCCATATAAAAATATCAATATGAAAGCATGGATGGTTTAGTAAATATTTTATTACAATCTTCAATTCTTTGAAAATATATTTAACGTTTTATACGTTTTATACAGTAGTTTGTAAGACAATCTGCAAACTGAATTCTTCACAAATGTAATGATTAAAAAATACCAGGTGGCTTTTTTAGTCGTCAGTCTTGAGCTTTCTGCAAAACCAATTTTGATAGTTATTTTTAAAATAAATTTTTTTTTTTGTAGGTGTGCCTATTTGATCTATTTTTCAATTTATTTCCAGTTTTATATTTTAATCCAAATTTTAAACGCTTTTTATGATATTTCTTCAAAATGGTGGCAATCATGTTAAGCTTTTCTCTCCATAATTGATTTTTTTTTCTTTATGAAATTCCACCAATTAAATATGTGAATTCATCAGTGAATGTGTCATTATATTTAAAAGAAAAAATCAATGGTTATCATAAAATCTAACCTTAATAAATTATTGCATGTAAATGTGCATTGGCCGCGGAAGAACACAGATTATTTACTGAGGAATAATATTGAATAATCTATGTAAATAAAATAACACAGAATAACCTATGATTAAAATGAAAAATCTAAAATAAAATGTTTCCAGTCAGGAAAACTACTTCACACGGAAAATAGAGAAATTTGCTTTTTCACTATATTATATGTTGCTATAACTGTGTCAATTAATACGTCAATTCACTGAACTTCATTTCTGCATCTAAATATACTGAAATTTTGCTATTTATTAATGCTCAAATGCTTGGTATGCACAAATGAAAATATTTCTGAAAATTAAAATATAATCTTCTATTTAATTAACATGTAACAAAATAACACCTTGATTACAACATTCTTTCTAATTGCTAAATAGATAATTTTAAATACAGTAAAATAGATTTATTTCACTGATGACATGTTTCAACTAATTACAGACTTATTTTCAAAACAAATACAATTGAAATTTTAAAGTTACAAGTTCTGTGATGCATTGAAACACAATCAGTCACATTTCATGTGATGAACATTATTTTTTATTTTACTATGGATTTTATTTCTATTTCTTTAAACTATCGAGTAACTCATACCACAGTTTTGGTTGGTTGAATGGTTTTTCATCGTTACATATGAAATTTTTATGTGTTAGAAACTCTATTGTTTCCCTTATAATCGATGGATAATATTATTTGGAGAGAAAAATTATTTTACTTTCGTTGAAGTTTGTATGGATATTTTCTTCGTGGTGTAACTTTGGAGGGTTGTTATTTTTCTATTATATTTAATATTAGCATTATGCTCCCTCTTTCTGTATTTGAATTCCCTGCTTAAATACCCTTAATTAACACGTTCGCTGCCGCTCACGCGAAAGCGCGTGCTATGGCGACAAAGTTAAGGGGCCACTCACGCGTCAGCGCATGATGTGGGGTGATGGCCATTAGCCAGTCATGCGCTGGCGCGGAAAAATCTTTCTCTGAATCTTTGTTATAAAAAGTAAATCGGCTTCTGGGAAAAACCCACTTCTACAGTGCGGCATTAACTATCACATCTTCATGTAAGCGGCAGCGAAACGTGTTAAAAAAGACGAATCAAAGAATTTCTATATTGAAATTATAATCAGGAAATTTAAATATTACACTAAATATTAAATATTAAATAATACTGTTACATCCCAGCAACTTTTATTTTATTTATCTTTTTTTTTTTTTTTTTTTTTTTTTTTTTTTTTTTTTTTTTTTCATTCTTGTAATATTGAACTTTTGATGCTCATTTCAGAGGGTTTCCAGTGGGTGAAAATGATCCCATAGTAAAAATGAAATGTACATTGCATGCAAAATTGTAAGCGTCAAACATGGCATCAAGCTTGGGAATATATTAATTAATAACATATTCCACATTTAAAATTTTTTAAAATAGATTATATATTAAGTATGCATGTAAATGTGGCGAAGGTGAAAAAATATTTTCAGACTTTCTTGCAAACAAAATTTATAATTGTGTAATAGTGGTGAAATTTTCGACGGATTTTCATTGCACAACACAAGACTTAACCTCAATTGATAACTTAATTTGTTATCTGAATTACATGTTACTGACTACTTATAGGAATATTGCTTGATTTTTCAATAATTTGAAAAATTTGAATATTTATTGTAAATAGTTTTTCTAACACCAATCTAAAAAAATTTTTCCAACATCTTCATTCGACGATTTCCGACTCATAGAATCTAAAAATTTAAAAAAAAACAAATGCACCAAATAAAATTGGAATAGAAAATGTAAGAAAATTTTAGAGCAAAATTTAGCTAAATTTTTTTAATTGTTTGCAAATAAAATGTAATGGACTAATAGCACAAATATAAGACCAATATTTCATACCGTGACGAAATATCGAGAAAATATAAATACCCAGTATAAACCAATTTTGTGTGCCAATATTTACACAGCATAGAATACAAAAAACGGCTAAATATTAGCAACATATAAATGTGAAAAAAATGAAAAAAAAATGAGGCTTTTGTTAATATGGGGTAAAAAAATATATAAATATTAGTGCAACAATTCATCTTAATATTGGAAAGAAATATGGCATAAATACGGGGGTGCTTATAACATGACGATTTTTAGTCAATAATTATAACCAATATTGGCAGGAAATATTGCACCAACATTGGGTGGTTTACGTTTGGCAAAATGTAAACAACCCAATAATGATGCAATATTTTATGCAAATATTGGCGCAACATTGCTTAAATATTGGCTAAATGTAAACAGCAATACTGGTGCAATGTTTCATGCCAATATTGACACAATATTTGTTAATAATATTTGTTAAATATTGGAAAAACATAAACACGCTAATATTGGCGCAATATTTGTTATCAATTTTGGTTATATATTGGCACAATGTAAACAACCCAATATTGTTGCAATATTTCACGCTAATATTGGCGCAAAATTCGTTGCCAATGTTTGTTAAATATTGGCAAAATGTCAAAACCCCAATATTGTTGTAATATTTCATACCGATATTGGCGCAATATTCTTTACCAATATTTGTTAAATATAGCAAACAATGTTGCGCCAATATTGGGATAAAATATTGCAACAATATCTTGGTGTTTATATTTTGCCAATATTTAACCAATATTGATAATGATTGTTGCGCCAATATTGGTATGAAATATTGCGACAATATTGGATTGTTTACATTATGCCAATATTTAACCAATACTGGTAACGAATACTGGGCCAATATTGGCGTGAAATATTGCACCAATATTGCGTTGTTTACATTTTGCCAATATTTAACCAATATTGGTAATGAGTATTGCGCCAATATTGGGGTGAAATATTGCACGAATATTGGCTTGATATATTGCACCAATATTGAGGTATTTACATTTCGCCAATATTTAACCAATATTGGTAACGAATATTGCGCCAATATTGGCATGAAATATTGCAACAATATTGGGGTGTTTACATTTTGTAAATATTTAACCAATATTGGTAACGTATATTGCGCCAATATTGGCATGAAATATTGCAACAATATTGGGATATTTATATTTTGCCAATATTTTACCAATATCGGTAATGAATACTGCGCCAATATTGGGGTGAAATATTGCACGAATATTGGCGTGAAATATTGCACCAATATTGAGGTATTTACATTTCGCCAATATTCAACCAATATTGGTTACGAATATTGCACCAATATTGGGTTATTTATATTTTGCCAATATTTAACCAACATTGGTACCGAATATTGCGCCAATATTGGTATGAAATATTGCAACAATATTGGGTTGTTTACATTTTGTAAATATTTAACCAATATTGGCAACGAATATTGCGCCAATATTGGCATGAAATATTGCAATAATATTGGGGTGTTTACATTTTTCCAACATTTAACCAATATTGGTAACTTATATTGCGCCAATATTGGGGTGAAATATTGCAGAAATATTGGCGTGAAATATTGCACCAATATTGGGGTGTTTACATTTCGCCAATATTTAGCCAATATTGGTAACGTATATTGCGCCAATATTGGCATGCAATATTGCAACAATATTGGGGTGTTTACATTTCGCCAATATTTAACCAATATTGGTAACATATATTGCGCTAATATTGGGGTGAAATATTGCAGGAATATTGGCGTGAAATATTGCACCGATATTGGGGTGTTTACATTTCGCCAATATTTAACCAATATTGGTAACGTATATTGCGCCAATATTGGGGTGAAATATTGCAGAAATATTGGAGTGATTACATTTTTCCAACATTTAACCAATATTGGTAACTTATATTGCGCCAATATTGGGGTAAAATATTGCAGAAATATTGGCGTGAAATTTTGCACCAATATTGGGGTGTTTACATTTCGCCAATATTTAGCCAATATTGGTAACGTATATTGCGCCAATATTGGCATGCAATATTGCAACAATATTGGGGTGTTTATATTTCGCCAATATTTAATAATATTGGTAACGTATATTGCGCCAATATTGGGGTGAAATATTGCAGAAATATTGGCGTGAAATATTGCACCAATATTGGTGTGAAATATTGCACCAATATTGGCGTGAAATATTGCACCAATATTGGGGTGTTTACATTTCGCCAATATTTAACCAACATTGTAACGTATATTGCGCCAATATTGGCATGCAATATTGCGACTATATTGGGGTGTTTACATTTTGCCAATATTTAACGAATATTGCGCCGATATTGGCATGAAATATTGCACCAATATTGGGTCGTTTACATTTTTACAATATTTAACCAATATTGGTAACGAATATTGCGCCAATATTGGGATGAAATATTGCATTAATATTGGGTTTTTTACATTTTGACAATATTTAACCAATATTGGTAACGTATATTGCGCCAATATTGGCATGTTTATATTTTGCCAATATTTTTAAACAATGCTGCGCCAATATTGGCATAAAATATTACAACAATGTTGGGTGGTTTACATTTTGGCAATATTTAACCAATATTGGCAACGGATATTATGCCAATATTGGCATGAAATATTGCAACAATATTAGGGTGTTTACATTTTTCCAATATTTAACCAATATTGGTAACGTATATTGCGCCAATATTGGGGTGAAATATTGCAGAAATATTGGCGTGAAATATTGCACCAATATTGGGCTGTTTACATTTTGCCAATATTTAACCAATATTTGTAAGGAATATTGAGCCAATATTGGCATGAAATATTGCATCAATATTGGGTTGTTTACATTTTGCCAATATTTAACCAATATTGGTAAAGAATATTTCGCCAATATTGGCGTGAAATATTGAACAAATATTGGGTTGTTTACATTTTGACAATATATAACCAATATTGGTAACGTATATTGCGCCAATATTGGCGAGAAAAATTGCACCAATATTGGCTTGTTTATATTTTGCCGATATTTTTAAACAATGCTGCGCCAATATTGGCATAAAATATTGCAACAATATTGGGTTGTTTACATTTTGCCAATATTTAACCAATATTGGCAACGAATATTATGGCAATATTAGCAACGAATATTATGCCAATATTGGCATGAAATATTGCAACAATATTGGGGTGTTAAATTTTACCATTATTTAACCAATATTGGTAACGTATATTTCGCCAATATTGGCAAGAATTATTGCACGAATATTGGATTGTTTACAGGTTGCCAATATTTAACCAATATTGGCAACGAATATTGTGCGAATATTGGCATGAAATATTGCAGCAATATTGTTGTGTTACATTTTGCAAATATTTAACCAATATTGGTATGAATTATTGCAACAATATTTGGGTGTTTAAATTTTGCCAATATTCTACCAATATTGCTAACTTATAATGGGCCAATATTGATAGGAAATATTGCATTAATATTGGGGTGTTTACATTTTGCAGATATTTAACCAATATTGGTAACGTATATTGTGCCAATATTGGCGTGAAATGTTGCACCAATATTGGGTTGTTTACATTTTGCTAATATTTAACCAATATTGGTAACGAATATTGCGCTAATATTGGTATTAAATATTGCAATAATATTTTGGGGTGTTAACATTTTGCCAATATTTAACCAACATTGGTAAACAATGTTGGGCCAATATTGGTATGAAATATTGCTATGAAATTATGAACCGACAAATGGCGTAAAATATAGATGCAATATTTCATGAAATATTGTCTAAATATCGGCAAATTGTAAATATCCCAATATTGAGGCACTATTTTATGCCAATATTGGGGCAGTATTTTATGCCAATATTGGGGCAATATTTTATGCCAATATTGGCGCGCTGCAAATATTGGCTAAATAAGGGCAAAATGTAAACACCCCAATATTGGAGCAATATTTCATGCCAATATTGCGCCAAGATGCCAATATTGCTCCAAGATATAGCCAATATTGGCCCAATATTGTTTGGCTACTGGGGTAATAACGTTTATTACTGATTAGATTTTGGTTTAAATCACCAACGATACTGCTGGGCTTGATTTTTCAATAAAAATGAATACAAATGAGATAGAAGAAAGTTTCTGGATTGCCAGGTCCGACTAGTTTTAACATGTATTAAAATGTGTCAAGAGAAACGCGAATTTTGTAAAATTCAGATTTGGGTGATTGTATAGTTGTGTGCCGCTTAAATTATTCAGAATAGAACGACAAATCTGCAACAAATATCGTAGTAAACGGCAGATAAAATTGGATTATTTTTCGTCTTTACATACGATAATTTAAATAACCTTCCTTTTAAAAATATTATAAGACTATATCTAATCCACAAAGTAAACAGAATATTTTTTTCTATATTTTATATATAAAAATGTAAAAAAAAGCAACACTTTTCCAGATTCATTTAGTAAATGAATTATTTAGTTTAGTTTTCAACATTCTGCATAAAGGTTCGGAATAATTGCCCGGGAAAAAACATTTAATTCTTAATTATCGCCTGTCACAAACATGTGAGGAGAAATTAATTTTTCTTGTGCCTAATTTAGAGTATTATATTTAGCGTATAAAAAGAAATTATTTTCTTTCTTTATTTAGCAGTATAATTATAACACAGTAGTAAGTTTCAAGTATTTAATTTTGCTAGATTATTTAAACGTTCTTTTTTTATTTGTGGCAAAATATTTAAATGTTTATGCGGTTTGGAAATTATAAAAAAAACACGAATCTACTACTAAGCTTTTCTGAAGAATTTCCTGTTTTAAAAATTGTTTTGAGGTATGAAAAAGCACGAATAATTAGTATTTCCATTAACCGTTTTCACTAATATGGAAACTTACATCACCAAACCTTTGTATGTCACTATAGTAATGTTTCACTACAAACGAAAAATTGAAATCTGTAAATAAACAGCATTTTTAAAAATTTATATGTATTTTTTAATAAATATTTACAAACCGTTTTATAATTTGTACACTGTAAAAAAATTCTGTAGAGTTACTAAACTTTTTCTTGGAAACTGGAATTCCAAGAACTTTTCCTGTAACGGTAACAGCAAAAATTCAAGTTTCAGAGACGGTTACATGAAATTTTCATGTTACCGTAACATGAAAAGTTCTTGGAATCCCAGTTTCCTACAAAAAGTTTAGTAACTCTACAGAATTTTTTTTTTTACTGTGTACACTGTAAAAGAAAAAATCTTTAAATTTGCATAATTTTTTCAAAAAAATTCAGAGGGGGGATACATGGGATTCATACACCTATTTATGTAACAGCAAGAACAAAAATTCATTTAACAGATATACATTTATGGCAAAAATAAAAAAATCCGTAAGGATAAAAGAAGAATAGAAGAAGAATATCTCATTGTTTTTCGTCTTTACATGCGATAAATTAAATTATCCTTCTTTTAATAATATTATGAAACAGCATTGCGTCCATAAAGTAAACAGAATATATTCGTCTATGCTTATACATAAAAATGTGAAAAACAAAAATTGTCTAGATTCATTTAGCGAATGAATTATTTTGTTTAATTTCAAACATTCTTCATAAAGGTTCGAAAAAATTGTTCGAGAAAAAAACATTTGATTCTTAATTATCACCTATCACAAACACGCGAAGAGATATTAATTTCTCTTGTGCCTAATTTAGAGTATTATATTTAGTTTATAAAAAGAAAATGTCTTATTTGTTTATTTAGCAGTATAATTATAATCCAGTTATAAGTTTCAACTATTTAATTTTTGTAGATTATTTCTTTGTATTATTTTCTTTATTTGTGGGAAAATATTTAAATGTTTATGCAGAGTGAATTAAAGAAAAATTTACGACAAAGCTTTTTATGGAGAATTTTCATGTTTTCCAAATTGTTTTGACACATAAAAAACACAAATAATTAGCATTTCAATTAAACTGCTACCATTTTCACTGATATGAAAACTGTTATCACCAAATCTTTGTTTGTCACTGTAGTAATGTTTCACTATAAGCAAAAAATTGAAATCTGTAAATAAACGGCAAATTTTCTTTAATTAATGTGTATTTTTTTATAAATACTTATTAACTATTTTAAATATACTACTTATTATGTAAATATACAAACAAAATAAGACTCATATGAAAGTTTAGAATCTTATTATATAACGCTAATAGTATAAAAAATTACTGATTCTTTGAATTTTTGCTGCTGCGAGTGAAAGTTGAGACGACAGAAGTACAAGAAAACCTCACGTCATTGGAGTTATGAGGCGTCATGAAAATTTTGTTACTAAAGGAAAAGTCAACAAAGCCATTTTGGCCCTATTATAAACTGAGCAGGACTTTTTTGACTAAGTTAGAGTCTTAGGAAGAAACCTAGATTTATATTTATGATTTGGAAAACAAGAAACATAAGAAATGGCATAAAAAGCTGTCTCCACGACATAAGAAAGTTCGGCGAAGAAATCTACTGAAACGGTCATGGTGACAGTTTTCTGATACAAAGATGGTAATCTGTAGATAGATTGAGGATTTCAGAGATGCGATATAACTGGACAATATTATGCAAACCTACTATACTAGTTTAACGATTTATCTACCGACGGTACTTTAAAGTACCATTGAAGAAAATCCGATATAAAATTGATCTACTCTTTCGTGTTAATAAAAGTTTTGATTCTTTCCACACATTATACTTCCTTAATCAAATTCAGATACAGCAGAGAATGAGTCTAAGTTAAATATTTTCAAAAAATGGTAATTTTCTTAATCATTTTAATAGGTATAGCTTCTATTTTATTTTAAAAAGTTATAAAAAGTATTTTCAAAGGAAAAAGTCCCTTTTATTTACACAGAGGATCCTAATACATTTCAATGTATTTCTTTTAGGAGAATTGTGATATTTCCATACGAGTATTTTTGGTTAATTAATGTGATTATTTTTTGTAAACATTTTAGAAAAAGGTTACAACAACCGATTTGTTTAACCACTTTTAACGTAAAAAACATATCTAAATTTGACATCATTCTTATTTTATAATTTCAGTAAATTTCAGTTTTTAATAAAGATAATTATTTGGGATTAACTAATTTCATGATAAATAATTCGGTAGACAAAGGGTTAATGAGTTTATCAAGGACAAATGACGAAGGAAGTCTACCAAAAAAATCTGGCTTTACCACACACGTGCAATTTTGTGGGTACCAAATTGAAGATCCTGGGCTTTCATTTGGTCATTCAATCTTCCCATTCACCAGACATTATTATTTCTCCAGACCTCTCTTAGACAATATTATTTCTCCAAATTTGGAGAAACACGTTACAGGTCATCGTTTTTGAGACATTGAATATGTGAAAGAGGCTGATGAGAGCTGGTTTCGAGACCAATCAAAGAAATTTTAATGGACAGGAATAGAAAAACTGCAACAATGATGTATTAGTTTTGTCAGAGCATCAGTCTCATAGGATAATATGTTGAATAAATATTTAATTTCTCAACTCTAGCTGTTTTCTTTCTAGTCTAAGCTAAGAATTTTTCAGTGCCACCTAGTGTGTTTTTATAAAATATATTTCACATGGTAATTTCGAGATTTAGATTACTCACAGACAGACTGAAATGATAAACAAGTTTCAATTACATTGGCAGTGTTTAAAATGTTATTTCCATTTTAAAGTACTATCCATATTAATTTTCCCTTAACAAAAACAAACGAAGAAAACCTAATTTCTCAAACAGAATTCTTATAAAAGGAAACGTATTTTATTATAATAAGTATTTTATTATAATAGTAACTAAATTAGAAAAACAACAAAAAAGTAGCCTAAGCATTATTATAATAATAAGCCCATATTTTACTTTTGATGTTAAAGAAATCGGATAATATTACACACAAAACTACCTACAAAAAAAGACGGGAAAAAGTTAAACATGTAACAAAATTCTTGCCAATCGAAAAGAATTTATAATGACGCTCATTAAAATGTATTATAATTTTTTTAGACTAGAAATTTTTATGAATTCTGAATATGTATTTTATGTGCATAGTGTAAATACTGGTTTTTATTTTCCAAATTTTCGAAACCATTCACCGTTGAAATTGCACGAAAGAAATAATGCAAATCTTGAGTATTTCTTCTTATCATTTATTTAGTAATAGAAGAAAAGTATATTTTCATGCTGATTTCTTATATATAATTTCTAATAAAAAAAGATTTTTTTATTAATTTGTCGTCCTCATCCAATTAAATGCGTAGTTCGCATATTACTTTATAACCTTCATTAAAAAATATCTCTTCTAACATACATTCATAATACTGCTTTTTTGGGTATATTAGCTGGAACGAGTTCAAAAAATAAGATTCAAGCAGCTATTTCTCAAGTTATACATATGGTATAGTAAAATTATAGTATATGGTATATGGTATATGGTATATAGCATATGGTATATGGTAAAATTTTATTTCACGCTTCGATTTTAACCTCATAATGTATTTTTCATTTTAGACATTCTTTATCACAAGTGTAAAGCGTTTTTGAGATCGAAATAGCAATTTGAAATAAAGAGTACCAAATTTTTTAATAAACGGATTTATCAGTTTGGAGTTCTAATGGTCTTAATTAACCAAAACAAATGTGTATAGGCAAGTATAAGGAAGAAATATAGTAATGATATTTTCAGCACTAGTGGTCTTAATTATCCCAAACTTTTGTGATTGTGAGTTTTTGATGGGGTAATTATAACCATCTTTTTAACTTAATAAAAAGGGGGGCTATGAGAATTAAAACTTTTAAGAGGTGTTCTTAAAGGGTCAAAGTTACTTCCTATGTAACAAAAACACCACTTTTCCAAATAGAAAAAATGTACAAAAAATAACAATTTTGAAAATGTAAAAAGTTTTCATAAAATATAAAAAGTTATCCTTCCTGACCCTAGAATTTAAGCAAAAAAAATTTTTAATCGATATTTTCGTTATTTTTCGACGAGTGAAAGATACTCTTAACCGTTTACACGCCGAATTAATACCGCAATGTAAGCATAATTTTGTTTTTCTTATATTACAGCTTCGAATGTTTTAATTTATGCATACAAACTTAGAAAATAACAAAAGCAAATATTTCTGAAGTTTTTTTGGCTGTTTTTTGGCTCCAATCTATGGAAATATAACAAATTATTTTCCACTATATGCTATTGTATACTGTCCTAGAGTATTTTCTAGAATTCCAAAAACATTTAGGTTCCTACCCAGCTAAAAATGAACTGCAGAAAATTAATAAAAAACTGCAGTTTGAAGACTGCGGTGAATTGGCCATTTCCACTACAGAGTTTTTGTGGTCGATACAACCACATAATTACTGTAGTTTCCAAACTACAGTAATTTCATAGTTGTATCAACCACAAAAATTCTGTAGTGGAAATGGCCAATTCACCGCAGTCTTCAAACTGCAGTTCTTTTGTGGTTGTATCTACCTTAAAAATTTTGCAGTAATTTTGTAGTTGTATCATCCTAAAAATTTTTACAGTGGAATCGGCCAAATCACCGCAATTATCCAACTGCACTATTTTTTAAAAATTTTCTGCTGTTTATTTCTAACAAGACATGCCGGAAGAAACTTTTTTTGTTTCTGATTACTAGCTGAATAATTTTATGGCTTTCAAAATCAATCTTAATTGGTTCCTTTCTTTTACATGTCAACAATGAAGTTTTTTTTTTATCCTATTTGATGACCATTATTTTCTTTTTTCAAATTTTGCAACTTAATTCATTATGCATCACATCCACATAGCATTTAAAAGAGCATTGTGATCTATAAAACTGGATTTTATAGATACGTTTGGTATCCCAAACTTTATTAATAAAATCCTGTTTACTACATACAATATGCATTAGTTTTACTGGTGACTTTGAAAATAATTATACACAAATTCCGCCACGTTGCACATATCCTTTTAACACTATTTCTACCAATGTCAAGAGGCATCTTTTAAAAAATCTCAATTTATAGTTTAAATTTTTTAACTTTTAGAATGAAACAATTGCAAAACATTTTTAACACATAAAAAATTGTTTGTTATGCTTATTTTAAATTAAAAACTACAAGCGAAATAAACATAAATCAATACTTTAAAACTGTTGTTGTCACTCGTAGAACCAGTGTTAAAGACAAATGCGTGTAATTATGCATACAAATTTTTAAAATAACAAAAAAAATTCTACAGATTTTTTTGCTGTTTCCATTTCAGTCTTCGCATTTTGGAACATGATTATTAACAGCCTATACAAATGTAACAAGTTATTTTCTATTCTATGCCATTGTATGATGTTCTTGAGTTTTTTCTCAAATTCCAAAAACATTAAAATTCCTAGCGGTCAAATGTAAGTAATATAGAGAAAACGATAAAGACAAATTAATATATTCGGTACTACTTGGTTATCCCATCAACCAGTTTCGTCAAATTATACTATATATTGACATAATTTTTATTTTAAATAATGAAAAAACAACTAATTAGTAGAATATTAATAAAAACCAAATAAAAAGTCAAAATAAAAATCACTTAATTGTAAATCATATTTAATGTTATTGAATTTGACATTCATGATCATCCATTATTAGCATTTAAAGTTTGGTAGTAATTTTTTGGTCGATGGGATAATCAAGTAGTACCATATTTTTTATGCAAAATAATGAATTTACATTTTCCCATATATATCTGTGATAAATGCTTAAACATATTTTTCTTTGTTTTTTCAAAAGTTGAAATCAACCTCATATTTTAAAGGAAAAATAAGGACATTATTATTGTTATTATGTTGGAAAATATATGTTATGTATTACAAATAATGGAATGCTCCCATTTGGGAATATTGGCATTTAAATGGTTCAGCACCGAAACTAGCCTTTTTTGCACCTGGGGTAAACATGGATTTTGGTGCCCCCATCCCCCACATATATGCATTTTTTATATCAATCTCACCAAACAAAATCTTAATTTGGCATCACGTCACCTTCTGTTCTCATGGCACCCGGGACATGTGCCCCCTTCTAGTTTCGGCCCTGAAACGGTTAATTACTGAAAACGCAGAAGTTTAAAACCGTGAGATTCACGTTAATGTGGTTTGCCATATATATGCACAATCTACTATCCAATCTACATAATAAAAACTTATAAATTCATGTGACTGTCCTCTGAACTGACTGCTTCACTTTTTATATGCTTGGTGACCATTTTGATACTTTAATTATAGCCCCCTATACAGATAAAATACCCAATTAAGTTCACAAGGATATTGCAACAGTTTGCATTTGTATATTTAACAGACCACACTTTATACCCCTACGTTTCAAAACGGCATGATGAACTGCATTTTGGAAAGGTCATTTTTCAGAATGTTTACTTGAGTCTTGTTGCCATTATTGACGTGGCTGTTCAATTCATTACCTTTTCTAGTAGCAGATTAAAAAATTATTTAATAACAGTGAAAGTGTCTCTAAATTATACATATAAAAGTGATGCAAGAGTGCCTTTTTGAAAACGGTTGAGCATATTTTACTGCCACCTTTGGTCAAAATTCGCATATTTTCTGTGATATTTCATAAAAATTATCATATTGTCACAATCTTTAAAGAAAATTAGCTTATTTTCTGTGATCTTTTGAAAAAGTTCACACATTTACCCAACTTTTTGACCAAATTCACAAATTTTTTCCGATTTTTCTACAAAATACGTCTATTTTCCTCAGTTTTTATCAAAATTTTCGTATTTTCTGATCTTTCAACAAAATTCGCATATTTTCTTCGATCTTTCATCAAAAGTCTCAATTTTTCCGCAATCTTTTGCAAAAATTTGCATATTTTCTGCGATATTTCGAGAAAATCTGCATTTCCCTGATTTTTCGAAAAAATTAGTGATTTTTAGACAAAATACACCTATTTTCCTCGATTTTTATCAAAATTCTCATATTTTCAGATTTTTCGACAAGATTTATGTATATTTTCTGTGATATTTTGACAAAATTTTCCTTGATTTTTTATGAAAATTCTCAATTTTTCGACAAAATTTGAGTATTTTCCATGATATTTCACATATTTTCTTGACTTTTTGATAAAATTTGTGATTTTTTCTACAAAAATCACATATTTTATGCAATCTTTCTACAAAATACATCGATTTTCTTCAATTTTCTTGTATTTTCCTGATTTTTTGACAAAATTTATAAATCAAACACAAGAATTTCGTGCATGAATCTTGTAAAAAAGGCGAATTACATCTATTACTTGCTCAAACATGCAAATTATGCCCATGAAATGTTCAAAAAATGCAAATTACGTCCATGAGTCGCTTAAAATAACACAAATTATGTCCATTAATCACAAAAAAACATGAATTATGCTCATAAATCATATTAAAAAAGCGAATAATGCCCATAAATAGCTAAAAAACATGAATTATGTCCATAAATCACTCAAAAAACATGAATTTCGTCAGAAAAAAGCTGAAAAAGGTGCAAAATTTGCCCACAAATAGTACAAAAATAACGAAGTACTCCCATGAATTGCATAAAAACATGATTTACGTTCATGACCCGAGAGCAGAATCGGAGCAACGCTGCGACATATGTCGCAGATTCTTGAGAAGGTCTGCAGACTATTTTTCAACTGTTAAAAATTTAGCAAAAATTAAAAAATTTCGGACATTATCCAAAAATTGCGATGTTTTGTATCACGATTTTCGACAAATAGTCTTCGAAAAGAAATCAATTTTGTTCAAAAAATTTCTTCAAAAAGATCGCAAAAAAATCGAGTTTCTTCAAAACATCGTAAAAAGCAGTAAATTTCTTCAAAAGATCAAGAAAAAACGCCAAATTTCATCAAAAGATCACAAAAACGGCAAATTTCTTCAAAAAAATCGCAAAAAACAGAAAATTTCAAAAGTTCACGAAAAAAATGGCAGTTTTCATTAAAAGATCATGAAGCAATGTTGTTATCGCGAAAAAATGGCAAATTTCTTCAAGAGACCGCAAAAACAGCAAATTTTCCAAGAAATCACGACAAAACGGCAATTTTCATTAAAAGATCATGATATATCGCCAAATTTTTTCAAAAGATCACAAAAAACATCAAACTTATTTAAAAGATCATGAAAAAACAGCTTTTGACAAAAGATCATAAAAAAAACATCAAATTTTGTCAAAAGAGTACGAAAAAAGTAATTTCGTCCAAAGATCGCGAAAAATGACATTGCGTCTTCAAATTTCTTCAAAAAGATCGCAAAAAAAATCGAGTTTCTTCAAAACATCGTAAAAAGCAGCAAATTTCTTCAAAAAAATCGCAAAAAACAGAAAAGTTCAAAAGTTCACGAAAAAATTGGCAGTTTTCATGAAAAGATCATGAAGCAATGTTGTTATCACGAAAAAATGGCAAATTTCTTCAAGAGACCGCAAAAAACAGCAAATTTCTAAAAGAAATCGCGACAAAATGGCAATTTTCGTCAAAAGATCATGATATATCGGCAAATTTCTTCAAAAGATCACAAAAAAACATCAAACTTATTTAAAAGATCATGAAAAAAAACAGCTTTCGACAAAAGATCATAAAAAAACATCAAATTTTGTCAAAAGAGTGCGAAAAAAGTAATTTCGTCCAAAGATCGCGAAAAATGACATTGCGTCAAAAGATCGTGAAAAACCTGCAATTTTGTCAAAGGGGAGACCCCTCTCCCCTCTTTCGGACAATGTATGAGGTGGTAAAAATTCTGAGAACAAAGGCAACTTCTTTTTAAAAGAATACTTTTCTTTTACGCCTATCACAAATACTTTTGAGGTTTGAGTGCATGTAATGCGAGGAATTGGTCTGCAGATAGTTTAGGTTTTTATTTGCGTTGCAGACTGCAGAAAAAAATTATGCTGCTGGGGTTCATGAATCATTAATAAAAAAAAAGAAAATTTTGTTGACAAATCGAACAAAAGAATGCATGAAAAAAGCAAATTACGTCGAAAAATCGCATTAAAAGTGCTAATTACTTTCATGAATAGCATAAAAAACGTGGATAACAGTCCATGAATTACTCAAAAAACACAAATTACGTGCATACATCACATAAAAAATGCAAATTACACCTATGAAGCACTAGAAAAATTAGAATTATGCCCATGAATTACTAAACAAACGTGAATTACATCCATGAATCGCGTAAAAAATGTGAATTTCATCTATGATTTGCTCTAAAAATGTGAATTACATCTATGAATTGCTGAAAAACACAAATTACATCCATGAATCGCATAAAAAAACACAAATAACATCCATGAATCGCAAATTACATTTATGTCTTAAATCGTTCAAAAAACGAGAATGTTGTCAACTGAAATCTCAAAGAATGCATGCAAATTACACCCATAAATTGCATAAATATAGTGAATTACATTCATAATTTGGATAAGAAATGCAAAATATATACATGATTTGCATAAAAACGCGAATGGCGGTTCATGAATTGCTCAAAAAACATAAATTTGGTCAACAGAACACTCAAAAAACACTAATTTCGTCTATTGATTGCTTAAAAAACGCAAATTACATCCATGAATTGCATAAAAAAGCAAATTATGTCCATTAATTGCTTTAAAAATATGCAAATTTCATTCATGAATTGCATGAAAAACACAAATTATGTCCAAAAATCATGAATTACTAAACAAACGTGAATTACATCCATGAATCGCGTAAAAAATGTGAATTTCATCTATGATTTGCTCTAAAAATGTGAATTACATCTATGAATTGCTGAAAAACACAAATTACATCCATGAATCGCATAAAAAAACACAAATAACATCCATGAATCGCAAATTACATTTATGTCTTAAATCGTTCAAAAAACGAGAATGTTGTCAACTGAAATCTCAAAGAATGCATGCAAATTACACCCATAAATTGCATAAATATAGTGAATTACATTCATAAATTGGATAAGAAATGCAAAATATATACATGATTTGCATAAAAACGCGAATTGCGGTTCATGAATTGCTCAAAAACATTAATAAAAAACATTCTTTTTTTTTTTTTTTTTTTTTTTTTTTAAGATTATAATGATTGGAGCAACTTCAAATCTAAAATAAAACATTATTAATTATTATTATGAACAGTAAAGTACTAAATCATGTAAAAAAAATATAATAATAAAATGGATAACACTTTAGATAAACATATTTATAGGATTTTTTTTTTTTTTTTTTTTTTTTTTTTTTTTTTTTTTTCTAAACAAAGTGGGTTCTTTTTTCTTCCACTTCAGTATTTTTATTTTTATAATAGCTACCCTGGCACGTTTGGTGAAGAGAACACCAAACGAAAGGTTGCCTAAAAAAGACATATTTTATTTCTGAATAACGCTCAATTTTTAAAAGCATCAGGTAAAGGCAAGCATGCTACTAAATCGAATGATCTTATAACTTTAATTCAAATGCACTAAGTCTTCCATATTTAATAATATTATTTAATTTAGTTTACAAAAATATTAATCAGGTCTTCTAAATTAATTTCAATAAACAGAACAAAATATCTTCGCAAATAAACTAATTAAACTATTTCTACGACCTCAGATTACAACGTGACACCGGGCGCCGCGCGTCGATCGATTTGCAAGTAAATAAACCGGTCCGAAAGTTGAGTTGTGTGTCTATTCCAGGGGAAACAGACCATGGAGTCAGAAATGCACTGTAAGAGCTTGAAAAAGAAATAATAAGAATTCTTAATAAATAAAAAAAGAAAAGTATATTATTCTTTTGGTGTTAATCTTGCTTTTTATGAAATAAACGTGGAAAAATGGAAGTCATTTCCGATATGGAATAAGGACAATTTATGCAATGAGTAAGGAATAAACCCACCCTGTATTTTTAAGCTCGAATTATGGGCGCCATGAAAAAGAATGGAAAGCCACTGTCCCTCCCTTGATTTTTAAATTTTCTTTTTCTTCGATTTTGAACAACACAATTTTTTTCGAGTAATTTAAAATAAAAGAGGAACTAAAATTGTTCAGTTATGAAGATGGGGGGGGGGAGGGGCAGGAAGCAAGGGAGATCTATTGTCCCGCCCTGGATTTTAAAAAATTAATTAATTAAAATTTCCTTGTCTCTTACTTTCAAAAACATAATGTGAATTTTTCGAGTAAATTAAAAACTTAAACAGAAAAGAAATAAAAACATTTCAGTAAAGGGGGGGGGGGGGGTGAGACACATCCCCCCTTCCTGGGTTTTGAAATTTAATTAGTAATTTATTTATTTTTTTAATACGATGTACAAAAGCATGATTTATTCTTTTCCAGTAACTTTAAAAAAAAAAAAAAAAAAAAAAAAAAAAAAAGAATTTTCTGTTAGGCGAAGGTAGCATAGGTCAGCCATTGCCCCTCCCTTAATTTTGAAATATAACTAATTTTTTTCCCCATTTTTGAAAAACACAGTAAAATTTAATCTTTACTTTTAGCTTAAAATGAAAGAGGAAATAGGAATATTCTTTGTTGCTAAAAAGGTAGAAGAGAGCTTGTCCCTTCCTATATTTTAAAATTTAATTTTTTCTTTCTTTTCATCTATTTTTAAAAACGTAGAAAAATTTCTTCTTCTCAAATAACTTAGAATTAAAAAAAATTAAGAAATTTTCTATTAAAAAGGCGGAATGGAGCGATGAGAAGTTCATATTGCCCCTCCCTGTCTTTTAAAATGTTAATAAAAATTTAATTTTTCTTTTCAACTTTTGAAAAAAAAATTTATTTAGAATAACTTAAAGAAACAAAGAATTTTCTGTTAGGGGAAGGAGACATTAGGTGAGAACCATTGTTCCTCCCTTAAATTTAAAATTTAACTTTATTTTCTTTATCTTATAATTTAAAAAGAACTAAGGATTTTATGTTAGGATGAAGGAAGCACATGGGATAGATATTTCTCCTGCCTAAATTTTAAAATTTAATCATTTTCTTTTTTAAATTTAGTAAAATTTATAATTGTCAAATTACAAAAAAAAAAAAAAAAAAAAAAAAAACAGGAACTAAAAAAATATCGTTAAGGAGGTGAGTAGTGTGGGAGGTCCTTGCTTCGATTTCGAAAATATAATTATTTCTCTCCGATTAAGGAAAATTACGGTTAACTGGAAATATCAAGTTTTTTTTTTCTCTCAAATTTATGATTATAGAAGGACTTTACAAAAACTACAGAATTTTTGCCGTTTATAATTCACGGAATATTTGAAATAAATAACTACAAAAACACCAAACTCTAGCCACAAAAAAACTGAAGTATTTTTAGAGTCGAGATTGCACTATAGAAAATCTATTGTCAACGGTAGAAAAACTTCAAAATCTCTTCACTTCTATAAAAAAAACTGCAGTTCATTTTTAGCTGGGTAGCAGTCAATTGTAAATAATATAGAGAAAACGATAAAAGCAAATAATATACATTTTTATTCAAATTAAAGAATTTACATTTTCCTTATGCCTGTGATAAATGCTTAAACATAAATATTTTTTCTTCAAAAGTTCAAATCCACTTTATGTTTTATAGGAAAAATAAGCACATCGTTATTATGATGGAAAATATATGTTTTGTATTAAAAATAATGCAATGTTTCCATTTAGAACATTCGCGTTTAAACGGTAAAGAAACATTTCTTTTAATTAGCGCATCATTTGTATTACAACTTTATATTCGTAATTCATTTATGCCGTCAAATTTCCTTTTTTAGTGTATTTGCCACTTTTATCTTCTCTTCTATTTCCCTGCATTTTTTTGCTTTTTTTCTCTATTTTTTAATCGATAAAATACTTGAACCAAAAGTAAATATAATTTCACTTTGCAGGAAAACATATATCAAGATGATGACATAAACGGATTCTCAGAGCTCTCAAGAAAACTTCTGTGTGCATTCAAGCTTCGAGAATATGGTCAAATACGTGAAATCTCGTTTCTCTTTTTATGGATTTTGTGTTTTTATTTAAAAGGACAACTATGTAATAAAATCACTGTAAATTGTATTTATGATACTCTAGTCTGTATGAAACATCATTAAAATATACAAGAGATAATAAAGTACACTGTAAAAAATTGTAAATTAACAGTAAAAATTGTAATTTATCGTGCGTTATCCAGTACATTTACCGAGATCGTCTTTCTTTTCACATAAACGGTCAATTTCCGTAAATTTTTGTGTTTTAAGGGAAAAACCTGGTAATAGAATGGCAAACTCCGTAGGTATAGAAATAAATTCTGTTTTTTTTTATGGACATTGTCTGGAATCTCTGCTGCAATGAAATTACTGCAGCAATTTTTTTACATTGTATAATTCCGGCAAAAGAAAAAATAGTACATCAATATTTTCGTGATTTTTCACAAAATGAAGGATACCGAGTTCCCTCAAAGAACATATTTTTTTCAAACGATCACATTATTTGTATTGCTCATTTTTTTTCTTACTTTACTTCTGCTGTCAAATTTCCTTTTTAAATTTATATGTCTCTTTTCTCTTATCTTCTCTTTCATTGCATTTATATTTTATTTGCTGCTTTTCTCTATTTTTTATAGGTTAAAATACTTGACCTAAAAGTAAATACAATTTCACTCTGCGGGAAAATATTTATCAAGGAGATGTCATAAACGGAATCTCAGAGCTCTCAACAAAACGTCTGTGCGCATTCATGCTTTGAAAATATGGTCAGATATGTGATCTCTTATTTCTCTTAATGTGGATTTTATGTTTTCATTTATTCTTTCAACTAACTCTTTTAAGGAACGGTTACAGAAAACAATAATTTAATCTTTTTTTTCTTTCGTTGCTATGTTACTAACCATAAAGATTGGGTAACCATAAAGATGGTTTTGGTAATATCATGGCCAACTAGATATATACGGCCTGCGCATTTCGCTAAAAACTGCCGAAAAAGTGAAGCTGCATTCAGCTTCAAACCCTGAATCATTTCATTGGACCACTTGGAGAAAACCATGCCAAAAATAGCATTGAATAAGCTGATTTCTGTGCACATGGTCATTGTTTTGGTTCAGGGTTTTCACGATTGGTCAGAATAATATGGAAAGGGTATCAGAGTCCGCTGGCGGGATTCTTCATACTTAATCTCAAATGGATGGGCCGTATAGATTTAGTTTGCAATGGGTAATACTATAATTGCTAATAGGTTGTTTTGGATTTTTACGAACTGTCAATTCCATGATGTCATTTCAAGATATCATTTCCATGACAACCGTTGCTTGACAGATGGATTTTGAAAACAAACTAAAACTAAAAATGTAATATTTACTTTTCTAATGAAGATAGAAACATTATTTAAGCGTCATTATAAGAATTATAAAACGCAGGAAATTTTTATGCCATAATTGTTTTTTAGAAAAATTATAGCTTATTGTGTAATGGCACACTTAAGCAAAAAATTAGTAAATCCACATTTTCGAAAGTTTTCGCCGAATGAAAGCTACCGAGTTCACTTAAAGAACATTTATTTTTTAAACGATCACATTATTTGTATTGCTAATTTATTTTGTTTCTTTACTTCTACCGTCAAACATCCTTTTTTAGTATATATGTCTGTTTTATGTTATCTTCTTTTTCATTGCATTTATTTTATTTTTTGCTTTAATCACTATTTTTATACGTTAAAATACTTGACCCCCAAAAGTAAATATAATTTCACTTTGCGGAAAAAAGTATCAAGAGTAGATGTCATAAACGGAATCCAAGAGCTATCAACAAAACGTCTGTGTGCATCCATGCTTTGAGAATATAGTTGAGATACGTGACCTCTTACTTTTCTTAATATGGATTTTGTGTTTTCATTTATTCTTTCATAAAATTTTTTTAAGGAACAGTTACAGAAAATAATAATTTAATACTTTTTTTTCATTTTTTGCTATGTTGCTAATCATAAAGAATCTTTTTGCTACTATTGTTTTAGATTTTTATGATCCGAAAACGTACAGTTGTCAACGAAGCTTCAGTGTGCATTTATGCTTTGAGAATATGGTGAAATACGTGTCCTCTTTCTTCTCTTAATATGGATTTTGTGTTTTCATTTATATTTTTATCTAATTCTTTTGCGGGACAATTACATAAAATAATAATTTAATACTTTTTTTCATTTTTAGCTGCATTGCGAACCACAAAGATTCTTTTGGTACTATTGATTTTGATTTTTACGAACGGAAAACTTACAGCTGTCAACGGAGCTTCAATGTGCACCCATGCTTTGTGAGTATAGTGAGATACGTGACCGTTTACTTCTCTTTTTTATCGTTTTTTTTCTTTCATTATAATCATACCAAAAACTGTCACTCTTATTTCATTTATTTTTGTTATCATTGCGTTAAAGATAAAAAAAAAAGTCTTATATTGCACGTCAAATGTTGCAAATGCGGTGTATTCGAAACAAAACGAAATTTTTAACATATTCAGATCTTTATGTAATAGTATACAGTACTTCGGATACAGTATAGTAGACAAAATAGTACAGTGTAATGTCCCTGTAAATATTACCTGCTTTCTATTATACAGGAAATACCTTGTTGTAAACCTCAGCAATTTATATCAATTCCATAAAATGTGGAATAGTTTAATGTAATGAGAACGCGTTCCAAACATTTTTCTCCATGTAATGGAATATTTTTGTGTGGCTCTGTAAATGACTAACAAATATTCTTTGCACCACCAATTGTACAAAATGCATATTTTAATACATACTGCAATGATGCATAAAAGTTTTAGTATGATCAAAATGGTGTAGCATCATTAAAATGCCCTTGAAACTATTTTTCCCATCAGCCTTAATGAAACGGATTAGTTTTAGTTTTCCCTGTAATTAAACCATGCATCCAACATTCATAAAAATCGTAATGATAAAATTATGCAAAAATTATATATTTTAAATTTCAAATGATTCTGTTATGTTATTTTTTCGTTGTTATATGTGGACAGACGGACAGAAGAACGGATGAACTGAACGACGACTATAAGTGCTGCGCATTTACACAATTACGAACATACCTAAAAATGCAAAATACATGGACATTTTTTTCAATCTTCAAAATTTAAAAAGTTTGTTATTTTATTTCCATCACGCAAATTGTTATTATTATTATATAAAATAAGTTGTAATAAATCAGTCACTTTGCTATTTTTTTTTACTATACCCAATTTTGTTAAGTGTAAATATATTTTTAAGGCAATGACAGTTTTTTTTAAATATTTGTTGGTTCATATAGATTATAGTTTTCAAATTAGCTTCCCGTGAACGTCTATTTAATAATTAATTTATTTTTGTTTTTGAGTTCTAATATTTTTGACCCGCATGGAAAGAATCTAGGCCATGATTTGATCCCAGGACATAATCTGCTGAGGCTCTATAAACTAAACTATACTGGATAAATCGGGCGGACATAAATCACCAAGTAAGCCTTCTGTCAATGACATATGTGTGTAGCCATAAACGGTCCTATAAAATAAGACAAAATAATTGAAAAAAATATACATACTAATTACATTTATTCGGTGCTATAATTTTGCTTGTGAATTTTTCTGTTGATCTGTTTATGATAACAGACCAGACGTCATAGACAATAGTTTATCTAGCTAATTTGTCTAGCTGACTTGTCCAGGATAGCTAATTGATAGACCATTCATTAACCCCTTCGTGACGGGAATCCTCTACGAAATTTTTTATGTTTTGGCTGCGGTTTTTAAAAACAGAAATTTGTGCCTTATTAAATCGAGAAAATGCAAATTTTTCGGTAAAATTTTACTGGTGGAGATAAACAAGGACTCTTACGCCCTTTTGCGGCAAGTATACGTGTCGCTCGTCCCCAAGGGCTTAAGGTCCGTTTCATAATGGACACAATTTTACTCAGCTGGAAAATAGTACAACTGGTGTGATTTCTGAACCAATTTGAAGTATTGGATTAAAAACAAAATTTTTAAGATTAAAATGATGTATCACGACATATCACATATGTCGAATCCTTTAATTCATCTTATTTATACATAAAGCCAAAATAAAATACTCAGATTACTTAAAGGTGTTTTTTATTAATAAAACCTAGTACTTTCGAGCATGTCATGCTCATCATCAGGGTAAAACAACAAAAGAGCAAAAGTCGAAGGCTGAGTTCTTTTATACGAAGTGGACTGATCCAAAGACAACGTAAAAAAGGGGGAGGGGGAAGTCGGAATGTTCCAATTTCGATAGAAAGGGGGGGTTCAAGTTATTTTGAGCAGATTGCACCATATTCTTGGAATATCGTACGATAAAGTATCGTTATAAGTATTGTTAGCTCGACATAAAATTTCAATTGATTCCATGATTTTAATCTTCTAATAATTTGATATTTTCTTTAGTAATTTAGCTTTTTGAAATCTATTATAACTTCTTGTTCCTGGTACAGTTTAGAGAGAGCGGTATTGCATCGATTAAGTCTGATATCTGCAATGTGTTCTGACAAACGCTTCTTAAATTTCCTGATTGTCATTCCTATGTAATCTCTTCTCTTTTTGTTCTCCATTATTGTGGCTGGGATTACACCTGGTGAATCTTCCATAGGGATAGGATCGATGCTATTGTGAAATCTTGTGCTTAATTTATTAGGGGGGGAAGCAATTAAATGTAGATTGTATTTCTTTAATTTAATAAACAAAATTTGTATCTGTGAAAAGTATATAATAAGAAACAATCGTTCAAAAATCTCATGGGATCCAGGACAAAAGAATCTACAAAATTTTATTTTTTTCCTTCTCAAAATCACGTTTAAATCAATTTTCTATCTTAACTGTAACAAGAAATATTAATATTTTCGTTTTGGTTTGATTTCAAAATCTAGTTTTAAAGCGATGGTTGTCATAAAAACGATTTCTTGCGAAAATGCGTTTCTCTTCATGATTGGGGTTTTTCACCATTTCTCCTATTTAAATTGTTAGAAGTCAAAAACCGTTAAAGAAAAAGCATTCAAACTTGAGACATGTCTTTTTCAATTATTTTGCTCTAATTTTGATTCTGCAAATTTGAAAAAAAAATTACTTTTGAAAATATGATTTTTTTAAGTAATAATTTTTGTTCTTAAATTTTTTGTTTAAATCTTTAAAATTTTTATTGAAAGTGATTCCTTTAAAAATACCGATCCAAAATTAAAATTTCTATATTTCTGTTTACTTCAATGATAAAAAATGGAAATTCTACAAATAATATGTCGAGTTATAAGGATTTTATACCATACCCTTTTTTTCGTAATTTTTGAATTTAAAATTTTTATGTTCAAAAATGTAAGAAGTTTTATCATGTGATTTTGTTTTTAAATGATATGGCTGACGATCACGAAACATTTCAAAAATTTAACTCAATAAATAAAAATTATTTTAAAATGTGTCCAGGACCCTATTAAAAGAAATGGTAATTTTAACGACTTTCCCTTCGGTTGGGTATTGTGGCAAATTATTTAATTCGTTCCATTGTTAACAGAAAATAAACCTGTATCAATAAGTAACTTTTGATACAGATATTTATAATCGTTTCATTGAAAGAAAAGAAAAAGTTTTCTTAAAAAAAAAATTCGAAAATCTTTGTCAGAAAAAACAAGAAAAGATAAATGCAAATCATATCTATACTTAAAATATTAAGTACATTCCCTCATAGCATGCATAGTCACAGTGACGTCACAATGACGTCACTGTGAGTCACTTTGGTCACATCACATCTGTGACCAAAATGCCACCACTCAGTGACGTCACATTGTGACTGAGATGTGAATTTTTTAAAAATCTTTAGAAAATTACAAAAATTCTTCAAAACATGTTATTTACTTTAAGAAACCTGTTTGTGGCAATTTAAATATTGTCGCTTTTGTCACAGTTCCGTCACAATGTTAATGTCAAAGTAGTTACAAATGACACATTTTTCACAAATTGGTCACATTGTGACCACTTTGTGAAGTGGTCACAAACGAGCTCTAAAACGGCCATAACGACTTCACATTTCAGTCACTGTGACTTCACATCACGTCACGTGACGTCACATCGACGATCAATGGTCAAAAAGTCACAATGTGACTTCACAACGATGTCGCAGTGACGTCACCATGCCTTACGGGTATTTGTATCAGGTATTGCAAAATATTTAAATGTCAATCATATCTTTCTCACAATATTTTGCATAAACCACAATTTTAAAAGGAAAATTATTAACAATAATCACGAAAGTCTTCGTTTTTCAAATTTTTTCGTCTAAAATATTACTTTTCAAATCTGATAAAGAAAATAACATTTTAATATTACAAAGATTTTTAAGCAAACATTTCAAATACATATTTAAAGGTTTCCTAATTTTTCGAGAAGTATCTGCGACATTCAACAAACATCCATGGTCATTTTTCAAGCGATGTAATTATGGAAATAGCTAGAGTTTAAACTATTGGAAAACAATCATTTCAGTCGCGATGGTATCAACTTTTAAATAAAAAACAGTCTATAAAATATAGTTAGATTCTTTTAAAATGCTTTCAAAATCTACTTTCTACTAAATCTACTTTCTACTAAACCTACTTTAACAAAAAAGACGTTTACAGATTTAAGTTGCAATCCTTTTTATTTCTGCCAATTTTTTTGCTTTTTTCGAATGATCCGAATTGGTTTAAGAGGTTTTAATGCGTTTTAAAATACTTTTTGCATTGTTTTATCCATACATAACATTAAAATTTTTTATTGGTGGATCATGTTTTTAAACAATAATTTTCATGAAATCGATATGTACAAATAGAACATAATTGTTAAAAACTATTTTAAACACTCCATCGCAAATTCAGTGAAAAGGTGGTGTTAATTTTTGAGTTGAGTCACTTATGCTAAAAGATTTAAAGAAAGATAAATATGGGGGAACGGGCCACATTTTTCATAGAAGCAAGTGTTCTATCTCGCGTTAGTTTTTAAATGAATCGATAGATGACGCCAAGAAGTGAACTGGTTTTAATAGTAACACTTCACACATCATCTACAAAACTTATAATTTAATAGCTTCTATCAATTCGCCAGGAGGGCTGTTTTTTTTTTTTTCATTTTTTAATGATGAGTAAAATTTCATATTTATATTAAAACATAAAACAAACGTTCTGTTGTTAAAATTTCTGTTTTAGTATAGCCTGTACAGGAAAAGGGATTGTTTCTTCATGTAACTATGGGTTTGTTCTGAAAATAAATTACACCCTTGCTTACCAAGGAAGTGCAAAAATTTCAACAAGGCGGAAAGGCATATTTTCTAACAGCATGCGGGGCATGGATTTCAACAAGTGTCTTGTTGAAAAACGTACCCCATCCTTTAAGTAAAACTACCAATACAAAAACAAAGAGAAATTCAAATCACATATAAATACATGTTAATTATTTTCGAAAATGGGGTTCATTTAGTAATTCTACTTTATGTTAATTATGCCTTTGTAGTCGTTCGCACCTCACTGAAGCAATATGCTTCAAATTATATAGATCGCAGTGTGTATAAGCCATCCAAAATGCAAATTAATACTGCTTTTAATGTCTGGGTATGCACAAATAAAAGGACTAAAACAATTTAAGACATCCCGTCTATTTTGGTTAGACCTGTTCCATTGGTATTAACCAATCAATATTATGACGGTTTTTAAATTTTCGATAATTTTCCACTGAATCTGTAAATATTTACAAACTCCGATTTTGTGCCTTCTTACTTTTCTGAAAGGTTAGTTCCTGACGTAAAAAATCTTGAATATACCAACGATCCTGAACAGACTTCAAAATTGTTAGATCCCCCCCATCGACTGTTCATAACTTTAACTCAAAATCATCGAAAACATCAAATCCGTCTATAATAACCCAGCCAATTATTTATGAAGATCCGGTACCTTAAAGTTCCACTCAATGAAAATGAGTTTTAAATGAAAGTGAATTTAAAAATTAGAAAATGAGCTTAAAAATAAATTAGAAAAGAAGCGATTTAAATTGCAATACACCCTTAAATATTTTATTTAAAAACTTTAAAAAAAATACGGTCTTGTAGTGTCTTTCATTTGTCCGTCAATTTTGAATATCCGTCATAACGTCGATCTTGTTAATAATGGGTAAACGGAAGTTTACTTAATTGAAAATTTCTCATATAATAATTCTGCAAATAATTTCAAATATTCAATAATCATTTTCTCCTCTTTTTTTTTTAAAACAAACGCAGATATATTTTCTTTTACAAATATATATTTTTTTATTGTTTGCTTCTTTAGAATATATATAGTTCACATGTTTCAGAATTGTGTTATTATTCTGGGTCAAATATAACATTTCTTTCAAATAATAAAATACAGAATATTTATTTATTTATTTATTTATTTATTTATTTGTAAATATATTATTTGGATTTCGTACAAGAATTCAGAAATACGCTTTGGTTTTATCAAGTTACATGTCATAAATATTCTGTTTCTGTATAAGCTATTACAGTTTTCAGAAATTTGGAAATGTTTAAGAATAAAAAACATTAAACAAGAGTTTGCATGTAGAACTATAAACTATTACTTAGGTACAAATAAAAAGAAAAATTGTGTTATCAGTTTTTGAGACGATTTATTTTTGTTAAACCATAAATATTAACACTATGACAGTTAGAAAATGAGATTTGTTTTCTAAATTATATTTCCAAGTTACTGCTACGAATGTTAAATTGGAGAAAAGCAACATATATGATGTTATTTACAAAATACATTGCTTATTGTAATGTATATACGAAAAATAAAATGTGCATTAACGTGAGTCGATAAAAACTTTAACAATACAATACTTGATAGGTTAGTAAAAAATGGGATCTCACGGATGTTTACTTTTGGATGCCTGTATAATTTTATTCTGGTCTTTTAACAACAAAAAAAATCTTCTTTTAAATAAGACGTACAGAAATAAAATGAAATGGATGTACCAATCCCAAAACTTTCTTCTATCTCGTACATTTTAATACTCAAAAAAAAAAAATAGTTAGACATGTTAATACTTGATTAATATTAGTTCAATACTAGCCAAACTTTGATTTTCATCATAAATTTATGCTTTAGTCAATTAATCAAAACCAAAAAATAATAATAACAGTCGATCTATATCAAGATATATATCTATGTTATAAAGGCCAAACGTATCTGTGTGTAACGCATATGTCATTTTGCGAATGGCAACAGTTCTCGATGAAATTTCGCTTTTGCTATTTTTGCTACTGCAAATTTAACACTTCTAAACTTCCCACATTTTAAATTGTTATACCGTGATATAAAGAAAGAAATGTACTTTAAAATACAATTTGTTTGAAGGCTGTATCTCAATTCGTTTTTGAGATATTAATTTTTTATTAGTTTTTAGTACCAATTTTGTAATTATGGCAACAGAATCGCTCCATTTTCTCTTAAAATTGAAAAGAAATTAAAGTGCGGATGTCAAATGCATCGTCTGTTATTAAATCCGGTGAATTTCAGTTTTATTCGTTTTTTTTTTTCATCAATAATCAATTTAAAATACCATTCTCTAACCCTATCCGGCACACTGTGCCCGGTCTATGATATCTAATTTTAAATCCAAACTTGCAATCGGCACCAATAATATTTTAGTATAATTTTGGTTTTACAATAAAACTTAAATTAGGAGGATTCTAAATATCTAAAAAAATTCGTTTGTTAATTCCGGTGTCAGTTGATAATTTCTCATTTTACTAAAGATTTTGCCCGTACCGGAAAGGGTTAAACATGGTGAATACGGATATGAGAAGTGCGTATGTAAATTTTGAGAAGATGAAAATGATGACGGGCTTAGATTTCACGTTAAATTCTATGATCATGTCAATTTGGAATAAATTTTGTTTTTTCATTCGCATTTATACCAAACATAATAGCCGCAATTAATAACTTCATTATAATAACTGATACTTATTATATTTTACTGATTACAAATGCGATTAAAGTTTAATTTTAATAATTTGGACATCTAAATTTTATAGAAATAGTATTTTGTTAATTTTAGCTTGAAATAATATTTTTTTGAGAGTGTGACTGATCAATATAAGATACATTTTTTTTATTGTAACTAATTTTATAGGTTTATTATAAATCAATGAAAAAGATCCTTCCTAAACATTTTCTTTCGCCAAATTTCGACGGGTTCTACCTTGTTATAATAAATAGCTTTTGCTTATTCTGCTTTCATTAGCTGTTTGCAAATAACCGGTTTAGCATGGCACGTGTTCCCGTTTCTGCACGAACCGATAAACAATAGAACTATAAAAATTCGAGAAAATGATGTGCTGAATATTTCC
Source organism: Maratus speculifer (assembly GCA_964019185.1). Taxonomy (NCBI): domain Eukaryota; kingdom Metazoa; phylum Arthropoda; class Arachnida; order Araneae; family Salticidae; genus Maratus; species Maratus speculifer. The sequence goes on from OZ025302.1 coordinate 152,950,317, forward strand.
AAATGTAAGTATGATCTGCTAGTCACAGGCAAAAACTTGTACTAAACATTTGGTATAATTCTTTGCATTGCTTTATATACTTTTCGATAATACAATAATGAACATAGTACAGAAATCGCCCTCTTCCAGGAGATTTTTGCAAAGTAAAACAGTACCTGTTTGCTATAGGCAAAAATGAAAATAGCACAGAAATCGCTTTTACAGCATCTCCAGGCAGATTTATTTCAAATTCAGTGAGAACTTGTTCTATCCAGAAACATACTCAAAATTATTTATCTCTGTTTTATGCATAACTTTCTACCTTTTTTGATCGTACAATAATAAAAATTGTATAAACATTGTGATTATAGTGCCCCCTTCTGGCGGAATTTTTTCCGAATTAGAGACGTCTCACTGTCCTTAGAGAAAAACATACAGAAAAAATTTAGTTTAATTCTATGGTTAACATCATATATTTTTAGATGGCTCGAAAATCGTTATTACCGCGTTTCGGCAGAATATTTTAAAATCGAAAGAAGATCTGTTTGTCAAAGCCTAAAATATGCACAAAAAATTTGGTCAATTCTATGCATATCTTCATACACTTCTAGATGAAATATGGTGACACACGGACATACGATTACGCGGACGTACGTACACACGGACCTGCGAACACACGGGCAGACAGAGCTTTTATATAAATAATTTTTGGAATCTCTTACCACTAAAACGTGTAAATGCGTCTAAAACGGGAACTCAAAAAAAAATTTTCTTTTACAGTACTTTCTTCTTTTGCAGATGACAGGAAATAAAAAATCATATTTAAAAGTAATCACCCTGGTGAACCAATATTTGATGCAGAAAATGGGGAAAATTACAATGTAAGGTTAAAATAGTAGAGTTTATTTTTCATACACTATTTTAGCTGGTCACATTTATAAATTGTTTTAGAATTACAATATTAAAGTAAAAGCAGAGATGTACATTTGAGCCTCGAAATACAAAATATGACAAAATTAGAAAAACCACGTCACCAGTTAAGATAATACTAATCTTCATTAACACATAAAATATGTATTAGAGATATACACATACAGGGTGGTTCTTAAATATCGAAACAACAGGCTATTTCATTAAATATTGTGTCTAGACCCATTCTTCCAGTTGCAAAGTAGAGTAAAAAAGGGATGCAAGTATATGAGAGATCTGCTTGAGAAAATACAAAAACTAAATTTTTATACGGCTCCTTATAAAATAAACTTCCCTATTACGACGTTTTTTCTTCTCCATTCCAGAACACTGAAAAATCCATCTTCATATTTGCAAAACTCACAGAGGTATGGGTCATTCCATGGTAACTTAGTTACATTTAGAATAATTTATTGCAGTAATTTTAGTAATATAACACTAAAAAATATTCAAATGTAAAATTAACATGATTTGTCAATGAAACCTGTCTAAGGGTCAATTTGGATGGACACTTCTTAAAAAAAGATGATGAAAATTATACTTTATATCATAACTTACATTCCTTTTTCAGTAATAGAAGTTACCATAGTAAATAAAACTACCTAAATTTAAGAAATAACATTAAAATTAGGTAATTTTCATCTAAATTGAGCTTTAATAAGTTTAATTAGCAAATCATGTCAAATTTACATTTTGTATAATTTGTTTGTATGTGTTACATTACTAAAATTACTGAAAATAGTTCTAAATGAAACGTAAGTTACCATGGAATAACCCATGTGCCTTTTTAAATAGTTAGTCAGATTTTAAAGGATTAGATTCGACATGAAATGCGTGTTACTCAATATATATGTTTCCTTAAAAGTTTCAGAAATTTTCTAAAAAATACATTTATTAGAATATTTATTTGTTTTTCTTTTCGTGGTGATTTTTCATGTAATTTGCAAGCAAAATCACATACAAATCTTTTTCACACAATTTTCGATAATGTTTTAAGTAGTAAATTTATAATCATTACAATTCGAATCGTTGTTCACTGTTTGTTTATTGAACAACATACATCTGACTTGTGTGCTCGACATGAAGCCTGCTTATAAGCCATCGACAATATACAGGGACGAGATAGCACACAAGGAAATATTACAACACAAGAGAAGTACAACCAGGAGTTCCACACAAAGTGTGTGTGCAATGGAGTCAGTGGGATTCGAACCCACAACCTCACGATTAGCGACGTGATGTCTTAACCACTCAGCCACGGAGGCCCTTGTTCACTGTTAAAAATTTTGCCCTAATTGGGACCAAATTTTGATGCTCAATAACTGCCACTGTAAGATGGTGAAATCTTGAACCAATATTTGGAGCTACTGTTGAAGCATAGTTCCAATAGTTGGAACCAGATTGAAATAGGAAGCTTCAAATGTTGGTACAAGATTTCACCATCTTACAGTGACAATTACTGAGCACCAAAATTTGGTTCAAACTAGAGCAAAATGTTAACAGCGTTTGCCGAATGTAAAATGTTTCTCCTAAATTTCTAAATATTTCATTGAAGAGGAAAATATCATTTTGTTTCTTTTTAAATTTACAGTATAACCTTAAGAAGGGGGGAGGATTTACTTTGTCCTTATATATAACTAAATAAATAAACAACGTTAAAGAGCACAAATATTATAAAGTAAAAGATGTTAAAAGCATACATGTTTCGAGACTTCTTAAGTCCCATCATCAGTGCTAAAAAGTGTAAAACGTAAAAGAAAGTCACATCGTAAAATAAAATAAAATAAGCCGTGAAACAGAGCTCGCCGCTAAGGCGAACTGACTAAGAAACGTCGCAAAGCAACAGTAAAAATAAGCTGGCACGCGCACCCAGAGGAGACCAATCATATGTCACATTTCACTGGACGAGTCCAAACCAAAGAGAGAACAGGAGGGGAGGAGGGGGAGTGAAATTACAGAAATGGAAACCAGACATCAGAAAATCTTGGAGTACTGGACATGTCATTAACTAAATTATTAGAGTTTTTCCATATATGATAAGCTTCCCAAAAGTCTAAATCATAAACAGATGAACAATATTGTATTATTGAGGTTTCGGAAAAATTAAAGTTATGACTATTGAACCAGCAATGGCTGGCGATAGCGGAACGTTTTATTTCACAATTTTTAACGTTAGCACTGTGCTTTCCCACACGCTTTTTTAAGGGACACTTCGTCTGACCGATGTACATTTTATCGCATTGTACAACGCGATAAAATGTACATCGGTCAGGCATCTCCCCCCTCCTGTTCTCTCTTTGGTTTGGACTTGTCCAGTGAAATGTGACATATGATTTGTCTCCTCTAGGTGCGCGTGCCAGCTTATTTTTACTGTTGCTTTGCGACGTTTCTAAGTCAGTTCGCCTTAGCGGCGAGCTCAGTTTCACGGCTTATTTTATTTTATTTTACGATTTGCTTTTACACTTTTTAGCACTGATGATAGGACTTAAGAAGTCCCGAAACATGTATGCTTTTAACATCTTTTATTTTATAATATTTCTGCTCTTTAACGTTGTTCATTTATTTAGTATAACCTTAATGCTAATTCTGCTATTTCTTTTTAAATTTACTGTATAATACTTATGCTAATTTGACAATAGTATAAAATTATTGGTCTCTCATAAATGAAAAGATTGTTAAACATAATTATAGGTTCAATTCTTCTACTTCATTTGATATACATTCAAATTAATGTAATTGTCCTAATGAGTTGTTAGATATACTCATTGGAAGTATTTCCAAACAGAATGGTACCGGCATTTCAGATTAAAAATTTCTCGTTTAATATTTAAGTTTTCAAAAAATCACTTTATTTAATCATAGAATATATAATAGATTTATGTCTTTGAAAATGCGAAAATTGTACTACATGGCTATTCCATTAAAATGGAAGAAAATTTCTACACGTGACAATTACATATATACCCATATCTAATTATTTATAAGTTGTTAGAATATAAAAATAATAAAAAACCCTTGATTTTCAGATTAGCATAGTATATTTTTCATTTGATGACACAATAGCATTCATAAAACAGCAGTTATGTGTATAATAGCTGTCCAAACGTAATTTGAAATGGTACTTTAACCCTTTATCTACTGACGGTGCTTATAAATATCATTAAAATTACTTATAAAATTCTATTAATACGTCAATTAGTTGTAATAGTATTTAGAATGAGTTACAGATATATTACTTTATTTTGTTCCAAAAGCATTATTGGTTAGACAAAACAAAAATATTTTTAAAAGGATGATTTATTTTTCTTTTGTATCTTTTCAGCTTTCTTGGAGCTAATGGAGGGGGGTGGGATTTTTTAATTCGGAAATATTTTTTATTTATGTTGTAAGAACATCATATTTGTACATTTTATAATCCTACAAAATACTGAGAAAACAATTAAAAATAAAAGTTTGCGTAGGGTTTTAAATATTGCACAAAATTCCTGTAAATTCAAATTTAATTAATCCTTCTAAATCCTTCAATCTTTCTAAAGTCCTTCAAAAAAATATTAAAGTATTATATAAATCTTTTAATTTAGTCTAAACAATTTATGTAAGATGTTTTAGAATGTAAAATTTTCATAAATTTTCATAAATTCATAAAATCAAAAACATTTCACAAACTCGGTAGATAAAAAGTTAATAATTTTAAAATATCCATACTTTAAATCCTAAGTCTGTCCATTTCAAGCCCATTTCATGAAATAAGACAAAACGTCCTATGTGTGACAATATCAGTATCTATATCTATCAACTTATAAGTTGTTGAAACATAAAATATACATTTTAAAAAGCAAAATAAGCGGTCAAACGCAAGTGTTGCTTGCCCTCAGTGTGTTTCGTACAATAAATATATCAATTATTAATTGTAGTACTTTGAAAAAAGTTGCTGAAAGAGTAATAAGATATTCTAAAGAGCTACACAACGCGGTTGTATATGCTAAAAATCTATAAATAGGTATACATAAAAAGTTCAAAGAGATTTAAAGCATAAATAATATCAATTATAGTTATTCTGTATAACCTTTTTTTTCAATCCCATGCTCTTCTTTTATGAATTTAATTCTGTACTGATAATATGTTAAAATAGTGCACATTTAAGCTTTATTTGGAATTTCATAAAATTAAATCCAGCATAGCAGTATTTTTTCTTTTTATATCATAGCTAATCAAACAAAAAAAAACGCTTTTACAAAGTTTACAACTGACATTATGCTATAATGACTACTTCTAAAGGAAGTTTCAAATTTTGCAACCCTGCCTTGGTCAGTGCCACATTTTTCCTGATAGGTTTTTAATTAACTTTTAAAGACACGGGAGATGTATTAAGAGATCCATTCAATGTATACCATTCTTGAATCACATAGTTTTTATGTTGTAAATACCAATTAAACAGTCTATTTTTACCGATTTAACTTTTATTGCTTTTATACTGTTTTTCGGTACTGAAATACACAAATGCATTAATAAAAGTTGTTATCCAAGCTTTAAAAGCTGGTGTTACATAGAGTACACCTATCTGTCGGTATGTATGTCCAAATCAACCATGTCTTTAAGCGTTAATATCTCAGCTAATTAATGACGATTTTTATATAAAATCATTATCAACAATGCCTTTATACTTTTGTTATAATTGGTATCTCAAGCGCACCTCAACATTTATGCTGAATACCTGCAAATCAAAATTTCTGTGTAATGGAAAAATGCGTTTTTCTCAAGAACTATGTGATCTATTCTAATCGCTATAATTTTCTTGAAACATTAAAATTAACATCTAACATCTGCAATTTTTTCATATTTTTAAATTCAGTGGACTCGGAAATAGATGGGGAGAGAATACTTTTGTATTACATTTGAGATTATATTTCTGGTAATTTAATATTTAAGAGCCCTCACTAGTCACTAAGGAAGACCTGGATGATAATGCTAAGTCTGTGAAGGAGATATTTTCGAATATCTCGCTAAAAGTTTCATATTTTTGAACTATGTTTTTGCATATCGGATAGCTGAGGACAGCTAGCTTTAAGGCTAGTTTTTACTTTTTAGATTTCTGTTTCAGACTTTAAAAAAAAAAGTTTCGGAACCGGTTCTGAAATTAGAACTATCCTAATATAAAACAAATATAACTAATATCGAAAATTAAAAACTAGCCTTAACGCGTTCGCTGCGGCTTACATGAAGATCTGATGATAGTTAATGCCGCACTGTAGAAGTGGGTTTTTCTCAGAAGCCGATTTACTTTTTATAACAAAGAATCAGTGAAAGGTTTTCCCGCGCCAGCGCGTGACTGGGTATTGGACATCACCCCACATCACTCGCTGGCGCGTGAGTGGCCCCTTAACGTCGGCGTCATATTACGCACTATCGCGTGAGCGGCAGCGAACGTGTTAAATCTAGCCTCCCTCACCTTTCCTATGAAAAAAAAAAATTTAAAAAATTAAAATTTGAAAATAACACCTCCATAGAATTAACATTATCATCCAGGTCTTTTTCAGTGACTCGTATAGGCTCATAAAAGATATTTATTTATGAGTTTAACGTTAAGGAATGCTTTACGCGATACCCCACGCGTTATACAAAGAAAATACTTTTTTTTCAAGTAACTTAATCAGCCCCTTTTTTAAATAAATATATGTGTAAACGTTTAAAAATCTGTCAATAAGTAGGTTAACCCTTAAATGCATATGGTATCATTTTCGATACCATAAGTGTTCCCGATTTATTGGGGGGTTTATTCAATATTCCGTTTTCTCACCAGAAATTTTAAAGAGCAATTTTCACTTTACTTAGTGATAGACTATTTGTAATTAAATAAAGAAAAATTTACTATTTAGATTTTTTTGGTATGAATTCTGATTCTTTGAATTGCGCATTTTTTGGAACGCGTTATATCCTATGCATTTAAGGGTTAATAGTCCTATTCACATTCACAGCTTACATGTAAAATTACCGTGACAGACAGACACAGGAGCGATCTGAGAAAGTTTAATAATCTGTCAATGTGTAAGTTAACAGTTCTAGTCACGTACATATCTTATTCGTAAAATGACTGTGATAGACAGACCGACACAGGAATGATCTTATAATGGTTCCGTTTCTACTTTTTAAGTACGGATTCCAGAAAACGTAGATTTTTCTAATCAGCATATTCATTGTTCGATGATATAATAAAAATGCTAAAACAGCATTTAATGTGTAGAAAAAAAAGTCAAACTTTTCACACATTATAATACATATTAGTTTTTTTTTTTCGATCAGCATATTAAACAATGTCTAAAATATTGCATAATAAAAATGTCTAAAGACAAACACCATAGTATCACTTTTACGAAATATATATGTTTTTTAAATATATCTCTTACGCTTTCTTTCACATTGCGATGAAGCAAATAACACACCAATTACATAAAGATTTTTCTATTGACAAACAATACAGTTTTAAAATATCTCGTTTTCTTGAAAAATGAACTGAAATACTTTAGAAGATTTAAATGTGTTTTCTGTAAAAGCTCTGTAATTATGGAGATATTTTAAAGTTTTAACTATTGGAATGCAATCACGTGAATCGCGGGATATGCCAAATAACTAAGTATTCTCTTTTTAAGCGTATTCAAAAAACAATTATCACTAAACGTACTACCTTAACCCTTTCCGGCGCAAACAAATTCTGTTCGTAAAATGAAAAATTGTTGACTGACACCGGAATTTACAAAAGACTTTTTTAGAAATTAAGAATTCCCTGGTTTAAGACGTCATTGTAAAAGTAAAATTTTACTAAAATATTATTGGTGCCGTTTGTAAGATTCGAATTAAAATTAGGTGTTGCCGGAGTAGTAACACTGCGCAGGAAATAGTTAAAGGATACGATAAAATAAATCGGATGTTTCAGTCGGAAATGTAAAATTCTACAAACCATTAAAATTAGGAGTTTCTTTTATTTTTTTCGGCTCTTTAAAACTAGGTATAGTTGACGGTTGATTGCAAACAGGTTCTTTTCTAATTATGAATTGGACAATTGCCCCATAAATTATACTAAAAATATGTACTTAAATAAATACAGATTAATAATTGGTACATTTATAAAAAGAATATATTTAAAATACACGTAAAAATTTATCAACATTTCATTCGCTTTTGCGTACGTCGTCAGGATACCAACGACCTGACGACGTTCGCAGAAGCGAATGAAACATTGATAAATTTTTAAGTGTATTTTAAATATATTCTTTTTATAAGTGCACCATTTAGTAATCTGTATTTATTTTAGTACATATTTTTAGGTTCTTTTCTGTTCAGTAATTTTCAAGTTATATAATGTCGATTCTTTGCAGATTCAGTACTTGTTTAATTCCAAGTAAATAAAATTCCAGAATATGAACAAAAAAGTTGTGTAAAGGAAATATATTCCGTAAATAGGTTAAGGCTTATAGAGTAGAGTAGCCATACTTGGGAAGCCGCTTTAAATGGACTACTACAATTTATCGTTAATAGACGTCGTCTATCGCAGAAATCCTACCTATAAGTATGAAGTCATTTATGGTTGGAAGTACCAATAGCCTTTCACGTGCTGTTTCCAGACAATTTATATAACTTGCGATTTTTAAACAATTCTATACTACAAGTCGTAAGGGAATCTTTGAAAGTAAAATCAGTTGTTATTTTTTCACATACATATCTATAGTCATCTGTTTATTGGGCATAGTTTTAACAGGGATTTTATTGCTAATATGTAGAAAACGAATAAGTTGTGAAGAGATTGATCCGAATAAAATTCTGCAGCCACAACAACCTCTTTCTTGCCACCACACATACACATACAAAAAAGCCAAAGAAACATTAGAAATACTGTTATCCTTGTCAAAGAAAGTTATGGGACAAGACTAAGATATAATACTATGGAAAATATGCGAGCTTTAATATCGGTTTTCTACGGCCAATTTGATTCCAACTTTGATACGGCCAACTACTCGGCCAATTTTGATGAAATTATGAACCCGCATTCACTGAATTATATCCAAGACTAACGCAGGGGGTTTTTCTCATGCTAAAGCTTTTTATTTTAGATTATTGGCAATTTTTCAGAAATTTTTCATTTTCTAGAATGTCTTTTTCGGATGCTAATTATTTAAAAGAAAACTTTCTTTTACATATGATTTTATATCTATACTCTACTATTTTTTAATCTAAATCTCTCGAGTGCTTTAGGAGTTAAAGTTGTTTTCAGCTGAAAAATACAATTTTTTGATGAGCTAAAAAAGTTTTTGCACATTTTTATCAAACACACGAATTAAAGTATGGATTAACACTTGGATAAAATTGAATCAGATATATTAAATGAGTTTTAGAGTAAAAGTAAGGGCGTGGCGTTCCATTGTTATCTTCCAAAGTATAGACGGAGCCGAAGACAACTGTGTTGACATCCTCGCCATATACGAGGCTTATTCAAAATTACTGTCGCTAGTGTATATAAAATATTTGTATTGCGATGGTTGATATGGAATATTGAACCCTGATGTCTTAAATGCATATATGATTAATTTCAGAACCGTAACTGTTTATGTTAACATATTTTTGAAAGAAGAAGTGAAAGTCTGGATTTGAAATAGGATGAATTAGAGCTTATGGGACTATATTTGTGACAATGGCTGAGACGTGACTACTGTCGTTTGGAATCGGGATGATAGTGTTGCCACGTCTCCTCACAAATCTTTCCGCATAAGCTCTAAAGCACAATTCCTGCCTGATCAACCCCTTTAAAACCCCTTTAAAACTTCCTCTCTCCTTCCAAAAATATGTTAATAATGCATTACGGTTCTTAAATTGAGTGTATAGACATATAAGACATTAGGCTTCGATAGTCCACATCAATCTTTTGCAGTACAAATATTTTTATATACTCGAGATAATTGTTGTTGAACTACTCTCTAAAAATAAACCTTAAAATGAAAAAATCGACAAAATAGGAAGTTTTCGAAGCACGAAAGAAATTTAATTATCAAGCTTTAAAAAAATAGGACTAATTCAGTATAGAAAGGAAATGATAGAAGGGAAGAACTACCAACGTATGGTTGAGAAAATTTCTGTTGCAAAAAAAAGGTCTAATGACTCAAATCATAATGATTCAAATCATAATTTGTTTTGCGTAATTTGTAAGAAAAATAATCGAGCAAAAATGATTTAGTGTTCAGACTGCCAAATATCTTTCAATGTAGTACACTGTAAAAAAAATTCAAGAGGTTACTAAAAATTTTTTAGTAAATTTGTATTCCACAGAATTTTTTAGTAACCATTACAAACTTTTTTCTTGCAAGTGAAACAAGCATTTCTTTTGTAAACTGAACAAAAGAATTTTTTGTATAACTAACTTAAATTTTTTTAGTATGAGCCACCAAGCAAATTTTAGTAATAGCTCCAAAATTATTTTTAATAACAATTACGTGCATCCTAAGGGCAGGAGCTTCCTTCGAGCTGCATCCAGACTTCTGAAGCGATAGATTTTCGGCAAAAACGCAATAGATGGCAGCACCAAACTATGCTACCAGCTCCAACAGGAAATTCATAACCCCTTTATTATAGAGTACTTACACTAACATATATTCGGGGCGTACTTGGCGCTGTCCAGTATTGAACCCGGGACCTTTTTGCCTGGAGTCCGTTTCTATAACCACTATGCTATCGAGGCCACGCCAAGTGAGTTTTAGTAATAGCTATTAAAAATATAAAACTATTAACTCTATTCGTTGCTAACTTTTTTCTAGTAATTCTTACAGATTTTCTAGTAACCGACTAAGATTACTAAACATTTTTTAGTAATTACAAGGATTACTAAAGTTTTTTTAGTAGATCGACCGTTTTTTTTTTTTTTTACAGTGTATGCTTTGGAATAAAAATTAACAAAGAAAATTCCTGTATGAGCCTTCCATCATTTATTACATGATATTCAAGTTAAGTTTCAATAAGTTCCATAATTTCTATTCTTAATAACTTAAAACTTTGATCTATATTTTAAATACATTTTGATTTAAAAGAATTGCTCATACTTTCAGACATTTCATTAATTATATTTTACTGGTGTTTTTTCCTTGATTGTATCATTAACCCATTCGGGACGAGAGTCTTTTACAGAATTTATTATCTTTCATCATTGTTTGTTAGAAAACAGAAATTTTGCATAATTGAATAGGGAAAATTCTCCGATTAAAAAGGCAAAATTTCAATAAAATTTACTGATGAGAATAATCAAGGATTCTGAGCACCTTATAGGATACGTATACCGATCGCTCGTCTCAAAGGAATTAATCTCCTTTCTTTTAATAAAATTAGTTTTGCTCTTTATTCATTAAAGTAGTTTAATATTTTTTTATCCAATTTACGAGAATAGGGATTCAACTTAGACGACAAGTAGCTGGACCACTTGAAAATTTTTCTTAAATAAAAATAAAAATTATGTTTTAAAAAAATGTTCCAAGGATTTATTGCGTTAATAAATTAATAGATTGATCAGTTAATGAATAGACTGATAGTTATGTTTTGCAGCTAACACAAAAAAACAAATTGAGTTGCGCCCTAAAATATATAAAGTGAACCGAATTCCTAGCTACACTTTCCTAGTCTAATAATAAAACTTAGTAATAAATCTATTAACACCTTCGCAACAGGAGTATTTACAAAACTTTCAATGTTTAGTCACCGGTTTTTGAAAACAAATTTTTTAACTTACTAAATCGACAAAATGCTCTGATTAAATAATTCAAAGGAGGTGGGCTAATAAGGGCCATTTTTCGCCCATCAACACCTAGACGTGACATACATTTTTTAAATTAGTATACCTCATACCAAGTTAGAAAATAATAATATCTTCAATGAAAGTTTAATAATTGATGGAAAAATGAAATATAGATTTAAGTAAATATTATGTGTATTAATGAGCATAAACACTGTTGTCATTAGTTTTAATCCATATAATCAATAGTAAATACAACAATAAGTGTAAATTTAAGATGAATGGAGCTTACTAAGATTATTAGTTTAATATATAAAATATCGGGAATAATCAATAACAAAAAAATAATTATAATAATCATACAGTTTCAGACCTTTTGGACAATGTGTTTTAGATTATTTCCCTTACTGATTGCTTCACCAGAATTACTAATGGACATCCAGCGGCCTCGTCTTGTATAGTATATGGACATATTCAATATTTGGTTTTTTTATTTTGATTGAGCTGTGGCACATTACAGTAGTATTGTAAGACAGAAGCCATAATGTGAAAACAACATGCTCCCAGCACTCTACCACACTTTCGCGTACTTTACACTGACAGTACCATTATCTTGTATGATGTTTCGTTGTGTTTTCGTCTAAATATTATAGTTTTGGAAATTGTGTTCAGAAAAATCAAATTTTGGTTACGAGAGGTGTCACTTAGCATCCTCTGTGGAAAACTGTTACTGCTTATTTAAGAATCTTGGCTTTTCCTGTTTTATATCCATTTCGTGCAGAAGTTCCAAACAATCCCGGTAAAATATATCAAAACTCTCAACATCATTTGGCTTCTGCCACTCTCTGCTATTATATGAATATTTTTTTAATGTGTTTGTAAGTAATGTTGTTAGCGTAATTGTTCTTAGTTTCCGCGAAGTAAGGAACGAAGACATTCAAAATGTAATTTGACGTAATGACGAATACCATTTGCTTAACGAAAGGTCTTTCTTTGTATAGCCAGAAGGAATGACTCTGAAAGGAATAGTTAACATTCTTCTAGATATAAAGTACGTGTTATCGAAAGCAAACATCACAGTATCATCGTCGTCATCCGGAATAAATAATCTTCCTGCTGAACTCCTCGTATATTTTTCAATAACTTGTGTTCTGGTGATGTGCTCCATTCTACGATGTTTTGGAACAACGTTCTGAATCACAGCCTGGTTTTCATATTTTACAGACGATATTATTATTTCTCTTATATTGAATATTGTAGACAGAACACTATCATAGAGATTAGTTCTAAGTTTCACAAGTTACACAGCAAAGCAAGTACGATATGACTTTTTTTTTTTCGAGGGACGTATTTTGGACTTTACAAGTTTAAAGATATAATTAAAATCAGACATAAATATACCCATGATAATATAATAATAGATTTTGGAAAAGTGTCCCAATGTATCAAAATCGAGGCCTTCTTTCCTACATTTCTGATATTGTTTTAAATAGTTTCATGCATCGTATTTCATACATCGACGTATTTTCACTTACAGGACTTTAATCTTGCAGAGTCAATTTACCGATCAAGTGCAGCATCGTTTCCGCGACGAAACATAGATTTTAGTTTCTATAGAAGCTTGAGTTTCAATATCTTTTGCTACAATAACGAGGCAATTCTTACCTTTACATACAACAAGTGTTAGAGTTGTGAAAATGAGATATTGATAAATGTATATTAGTTTTGTTATTTGTGGTTTCATCGACAGTAACCGTTGACAAAAGTTCTTGTTACATCAGGAGAAGAAAGAGAAGTATTTAGAGCCTGGAGAGCACGAAATACATATATTTGTTTTTAGAGCACTACTTAGAATCATTCTGTAAATCTCAGTTTTTCGAATGTCTAAGTATCTATATAACTTTCTGTTAGAACACATACGAAAAGTTTTCTGCGAGACTTTACAACAATGACATTGGCATCCAAGCATTGTTTATTAGTAATTTCTTTAATAAATATTTTTGAAAACAATTTTAGAAAACAACATTAACGTCTGAACAACATTAATACCAAGTAAGGCAAAAGAAGTCTGAACGCGCTCCGATAGTAGTGTATTTGATTCTCTCACATGATACATTTTTTCTTTAATAGGTAGAAGCACACATTGAACCCAAATAAAATAATGCTCATATAAAAGCTTATAAAGAGTAGAATCATTGCATGTCAAAATTAATTGGGTTCATCGAGTGCTTTTTAATAAAAAAATAATTCAAAGACAGAAAAAACGTTAAAAATGCAGAAAAAAGCCAAAACACTCTACATTCGGGCTATAATTTCCACGACTTACTATTTTATTTATCACGTAAAACTTATATTAAACAAAAATACATATCTTTAACTTTAGAAAGACACAGAAGAATCATCTGAATTCGAAACTTTTTTTCCAGGTATATGATGAGCGAAAAATAGCCCTAATTAACCCACTTCCTTTTACAATAAAATTTTACTGGTGGGGAATAAACAAATAAATAAGGATTCGGCGAAACTTTTGAGGCACGTTAAGGGTTGCTCGTTTCCAAGGGGTTAATATAAGATTTTTTTTTAAATTCCCCTCGATAATGTGGGGAGATGTCTATGAGCGTTGTATGCATTTATATATTCAAATATCTTCTCAAAGATACTAATATTTTTAGCTATTCTTCAAGGATTTATTTTTAAATGAATTTATTTTTTCTTAATTGCCAAAATATTTCTAAAACCTATGCTTAATTTTATATAATGTGTTAAAACTTCCAGTTCATCAGCTTTTAGTACATAATATATCAAATTAAGGATAAATATTAGTGATATTTTGACAACTAAAACAGAAAAAACTGACCTCTTTTTTAAAACAATAGTATACACAAAAATGAAGAAGTTAATAATATTAATTTCCTAGGGGGATATTTTAAATATACGAATGCATCAGACGACTTGACATTACCAATAGAAAATAAACTAATTAAAGTATACAAAAATAAAACGACATATTAAAGTTACTAGTTAAAGTATAACTGTTGTTTTATTTTAGTATTTTAATGTTTGTTTCTTCTCAAATTTCATATTTTATGTACCTGCTGCTCCATAAAAAATGTTTCATGCAATTATATATATATATATATATATATATATATATATATATATATATATATATATATATTATCCTCTATATGCATTCAAATTGATGGGAGCGGATATTGCAGAATTTTTACTGCAGTCTTAATGAGTAAAAATCTCTTCAAATATTTCATTGAATTAAAAAAGAACTACTTTTATAAACATTCCTTAAAATAACTTATTTTACATGTCAGTCTTTATCTTTTGTTTTTAAGCAAAATTTTCCTTTACGATTCCGGCGATTGCTTTCCAATATTTTAAACTTTGAGATATTTCCATAATTACAGTGCTTTTACAGAAAATGTCCGTGTAAATTTCTTGAAATATTTCACATACTTTTTCAAAAGAATGGAACATTTTTCAAATAGTCCTTTGTCAATCGAGAAATCTTTGTATAATTAGTGTGTTATTTTCTTCACCAGAATCTAGAATAAATTATTGTGACAGAATATTAAAAAAAAAATTTAAAGCTATATTAGGTTATTTATTTTTAAGTACTATTTAATATGTATTTATGCAGCAAGATATATGTGATATTACATTTGAATAAATTTGAATATTTGCCAGCGGAGTTAAAGAAATGACTCATTTATTGCGTTTCTTTAATCTTTTCACCTTGAAGAGAAAAATAAAATTAATCTCTAAATACAAATAGCATAATATCAAAGAATAAAATAATCATTATGAACAGAAGAATAATTATTTCTGAATTTAAAACAAATAGCGGAAAAGTTTTTAATATAGTAACGCCTCCACTTTTTAAAAAATTATTGCTTAAAATAAGGTATCTTGATACAACAAATTAACAACTTGTGAAAATACATTAAGTTTTATTGCTAAAAGTTTTAAATAAAAATGAGTAACTGTAAAAATAGGTTCAGTCGATTAATTACAGTAAAAAAATCCGCTAAAGTTACTAAAATAGTTACTGATATTTTTCTAGAAAACAGGGATTTCTGGAACTTTTTTCGAAATGGCAATAGTAAAAGTTGATGCAACTGATACATGTTTGCAGTTTTACTCATTTCTTTCGTAATTCAATTATATATTTCGACAAATAATGTTCATATTATCAATTTCGTTTAAACTTACAATAATTTAATTCGAAATTTTTGATTGCTTTTTCTTAACTTCAACCATCACAATTACATCTTTTAGGTTGTGTAAAAGAAAATAGCACGTTAATTACACATCAATTTTTATATACATACTAAATGCGAATTTAAAAGATTTCCGATTTCCTGATTTAACTAATTAAATGTTTTGGGAAATTTCCGAGGACATTTTTTGTAAAATTTGTAATTATCGTAGGACGGCAAAGTTTAAACAATTGGAAAACAATAATCTGAGTTTATGTAACTTTCCAACCATTTTTAACTATTTGGAAAAAAATAGTTGTTGTTCTCAGTAGAGAATTGGGAAATCTAAAGCATGCCTTAACCTTTTTATTGTTTGAATTCCGAAATAAAGTTGGTCTATTTTATTTGTTTCTTGATTGGTCCCAGTTTAATGTCAAAAAAGAAATACTTCTGTTGCCACGATGACTAAAAAGAGTAATAAAATCTTTTTTAAAAATTAATATTTTAACAAAAAATTGTGATAGATATTTCAAACAAATTTCATTAGAAAATGCATTTTTTTCTTTACGCAACAGTGTAAAAATTCAAAATGTGCGATATTTTGAAGTTGAAAAATTTGCAGTTTTGAAAATTGTAAAACTAAAATTTCATTTAAAATTTGTTTGTGATGGGTGCAGGAATATTAATCTTTAATCCATGTCGTATGTAGTATGAGGCGTTCAGAAGTCAGCCTGATTAACTCCATCAAATAAAAGTTCACATTTTAAACAGTTAAAGTTGTCTATCTTTAATCTACTGTTTTTTATCGTTGGTCTAGTAATGTTAATGTTTAATGCACGGTGTACGTAATATATCACTCGTTATAATCATCCTAAAAATGAAGTTTATTATTATTATTAATTTAAAGATAGAATTTATTTATAAGTCGTTAAAATTTGAGTTTTTGAAAATTTTATTTTCCAAATAGGGGTTGTAATTTCTTAAATTACAAATTTTTTATTTGTGATTTCCGCCATTATTGATGTTATTTTCACGTAATCGCAGAAGGCCCACCAAGTACTCCATAAATACGCGTGCTCCGGGAAAGGGAATCGCTACTCTATAAATTTCGCTAAATATGTGTTACTACCAGTGTCATTTAAACTTACAATAACTTAATTAGAAAATTTAGAAAGATTTGTTTTAACTTAATTCATCACAATTACATCTTTTAAGTTGCGCAAAGGAAAATATCACGTTAATTACTCCGTAATTTTCTTGCAGATACAAAATGTGCATTTAAAAGATTTCCGATTTCCTGATAAATCTTCTGAAATGTTTAAGGAAATTTCCGAGGTCATATTTTGTAAAAGTTGTAATTATAGAAATATGGCAAAGTTTTAAAAATTGGAAAACAATAACCTAATTTATAATAGGTAATTTTGTTAAGAATAAAAGGAATGATAAAAGTGTTTGTATTTTTTCTAACACACGTGAAGGCTGTTAAAAAAATGCACTTAATATCTTCCCTTTTCCCTGTATGTTTTGCTTGAAATATATGTTTTGCTGTATGTTTTACTTGATATATTACCAATTTTCTTTAAACTTACAATAACGTGATTTAAAAAATAATAGTGTTTTCTTTTAAATACATTCTTCTCAAATAAATGCATTAAGTTCCGTAAAACAAAATGTTATCATCTAATTAAACAGAAATTTTATTCTAACGGACATCTAAAATTTCCGACTTCTTGACAAAAAAACTTAAATGTTTAAAAAATTCTTCATAGTCATTTTTTGTAAAATTTGGAATTAAGGAAATGCGGCAATGTTTAAACAATTGGAAAAACATAATCCAAATTACGATGGTCGCATTTTGTTAAGAACAACAGAAAAGACCGAATTCTTTTTTTGTATTTGTTTTAAAACACTTGAGTATTATTATGCATATATTTTTTTCTTAGAGATCTACAAATTTAAAACGAAATAATACAATAAAAATAATATTAATGGCCAGGATATGTTTTATTTACAAAGTAATTTTATGCATTAAATCTTGATTACTAAGCGATCTAAAGTCTGTGATTTATCGGCATAGGCTAGCAACTTCACATATAAAAGAAAGAAAAAAAATCAATTGTGTTAGATGAAACGGTAATAGATGTCTGTTCATAGGAACATTCAAAAAAATTTTGCGCTCATAGAATATCGATCGCATTAAACTGATGGTGTTTAGAAAGCATACATTAACATACATCAAAATCTACCCATGATCAATTTGATGAAAATCCATGCATTAGTTTTTTGAGATACAGCTATTGCAAAATCGTGAAAAATTCAGCATAGCGGTTCTATCTGTAGAGACATTTCTAGGATGTTGGTGGATAATGTACATGAGAAGAACTCTAATCTATACCAAGGACAAACTAAATCCGAAGTTTGGTGGAAATTCATGCATTAGTTCTTCCGATTGAACTATTGCGATTAGTATGAATAATGCAGCATAGCAGCTCCCCTTGTTGAGCGATTAGCACCAAACCATGTTCAGCAATAAACTATATAAATGAATAACTGCATCTAAAGTTTTATGATAATACGTGCATTAGTTCTTAAAATAGAGGTATTGCAGAAATTGTGATTAAATTTTAAAATTTTTGAAAAATAAAAATTTTTGTTTTTTACAGACTTACAGAGTGACAAACCGACAGACAGATTCACAGACAGACATTTTGTAATAACCATTAAATCGTGTTCATGACCTTCTAAACGTATAAATCCATCGAAAACCGGCAATCAAAAATTTCACGAATCCATTACTTTTCTCTTGTAAAAGTAGAAGAGAATAAAAAAAAACATCCATTATATATAAATTTTAACCCTTTCTGGCACGCGCAAATTATGTTATTAAAATGAGAAAGTATCGACTGACATCGGAATTTATATTAACTTTATTAGTAATTAAGAATTCCTTAATTTAAGCTTTCAGTATAAAAGTAAAATGTTTGTAAAATATTATTGGTGGCGTTTGCAAGTTTGGCATTAAAATTAGGTATCCCGGACTGGGCCCAGTGTGCCGGAAAGGGATAAAAAACTTGCATCCAATTCCTTTTGCAAACCCTATATATTTTGCCTCATAATGAACATATTACTAATCTGATTTAAACGTTCAATAATTTAACTCCAAATTGTAAATTGTTTACTCCATCTCAATTACATTTTCTCTTTTCAATAAGTGAAACTATCGCGCTAATTGTAAAGCAATTATCTTACAGATGCAAAATACGCATTCAAAAATTAATCTGCACCTTGACAAAATATCGATAATGTTTTATATATTCTTCTGTGGTCATTTTTCGTAAAAGCTTTGATTATGGGAATAAGACAATGCTTAAACCATTGTAAAACAATCATCTAATTTCTGATTGATGCAATTTCTTAGGAATAAGAGATAGAAAAAATTCATCATATTTGTTCTAAAGCACGTCAGTAGTGTTACTAAATAATAATAATTATTATTATTATTATTATAATAACACACTAGCACTCAGTTCCTTCCGCTGATCCTACACAGTTTTCTAGATAATGTCTATATTACCAAATTGTAATGAACGTAATTCCAAAATTTAAAAAAAAATCCTTTCTACTCCTTTAATCTCAATTATGTATTTTATGCTACGTAAAAGAAAATATAATTCTAATACCACATATATTTTCAAAAAATGAAAAATATGTTTTTAAAAGATTTCCAAATTCTTGACAAAACATCCGGAATATTATAGGAATTTTCAGTGATCATTTTTCATAAAAGCTCTAATTATGAAAATATTTCAAAGTTTAAACAATTGGAAAATCATCAACTGGATTATAATGAATGTAACATCTTTAGATCAAATAAAAAAATGACAGAAAAAATAAGTGGGTTTTATTAAAAAAAGTTTAGCATTTTTTTTTTCTTTTATTTATTTATTTATTTATTTATTTACAAAAGTTATGAGTTACTCGTCTTTAGTCATAAGTAACTCGTTTAAATTTTAATGTTTTTATGTTATTCTGATAAAATGTTTTTTTTTTCTTTTGCTATCCTGATTTACTCGCACTTCATACGGGCAACGTGTTTTTGTCATGATGTCAATCATGATTTATTGCAGTAGTAAGCTTTTATTGTAAATTTTGCATATATAATTTTGCCACTTAATCGTCGCGCCCGAGACATTCACGGGCTGCAAGCTTCACGAGTTTAATTCAGGATTCTTTGATGCCCATGAGTTTTACAAAATAGTGTAATTGGTTTTATTTTGGTATCATTTTACTTGTCATTAAGTAACATGAATATTTTTCTTTTCAAAAAAGTGGTGGCAATAAAGAATTTGAATTTTCAAACCGTAATTTAATGTAACCATTAAGTGGTTAATCCAACCATTTTTCTGCTTCAATTAGAAAAAAATTTCTGTTTTAAAAAAACCGTCATAAAAGAATAAAAATTCTGTAAAAGACGCCAAAAATAAGCATTGTGTATTTTTTTTAAATTTACGTCAGTTAAGGGGTAAGTGCATAGAGAGAGAATATATTAACATTGGCTACATTTACAATTCTAGTCCATATTATTGTAACAAAGATTTCGTGTGTCTGTCTGACTCTGTAAACTCTCATACGGTATTGGTTAAATCCAGCATTGCGTTATTGGAGACATTAATTCTCTAAGCAGATTCCTGCATCCAGTCCGATAATAGAATTTGACCCGTACGTGAACTCACACGCAGCATCATTTTCATCATTTTGTACGGAATGATCCTAATTTTTTCGTCGCCAGTCGGTTTCATATTAATTGGTTCAAGTTATTGAAGGTTGAGAGTTCCGTTTTATTATTTCGGGTAAGGTTAGAAATGGTGCAGCGTATGTAAGGAAAAAAAAATAATGTAAAACACGGCACCTTACACCCATGAATAAAAAATAAGGTCATCCCTGAACGGACAAGAAAAGAAATCCAATGACAAAATGTGGCGGCTCATTTGGAAGAAGATCACAGTTTAATAACCATTGGGCGTCACATCTCAAGAATGAGATAAAAGCTTTACTCATGCAAATGAGAAAGCAATCACCTATTAAATCTCAAAATGATCCATGACCGGAGCCTTGTCAAAGCTTGAGCACCCAAGATCCTTTGCATAAATCCCAAAGTCAAATTCTGCCCCCTGAGATTATTAAATATCGGAGGAAATCTTCGACGAAGAAGTTGATGAAGATCATGAACTAATGAAGCCGGTCCGAGCGATGCTGATATTGATCCAGAATCTTCATCTCCTGCAGATCCCTTCGTCAATAAATTCAAAAATAATCTTCAAGATTATACTAATGAAAAATGACCCATGTTTGAAGCGATGGTAAATTAATTCATTGAAGACATACAAAAAACTTACAATATCAAAATAAACAGCAACAATAGTAATAAATCTTCTCCACCACATTATCCACATGATCCTACATACGTACAAAGATTATACGGCAGTAATAGGCGCAGTGCAATTAGAAATATTCTAGAGAAATCATCAGTACAATGCAATATCCCACATGATATCCTTCAATGTTAAATTTTTACTCCTAACGATAAAATCCCTGGTAGAAGCATATACAATAATTACAAGAAAGCTGAAAAGAGAATTTCAAGAAAAAATTTTGAAGTGAAAATGAATACACTAGATTCTTATTGAATTTACATATGTTCTTTGGTATGCAAAAAATTTAAATTAATATTATCGATGTCATTTTATACTAAATTTCTGTAGTTTTATTCAGTTGAATTAATTCTCTTTCGATTCGGGATCCACTTTGCTTCGTTTTTTTTAAAGTGTTTCGACTGCGGATTATAATTTCAAGTTAACGACTTTATCTCGGGTATGGATTGATTTTAACCAGAAATGGCTGATGCGGTTCGGCATTCTAACCGACTTGCGCAAGACTTTGTCTACATGCAATATGTGCACAAGTATCCATTGAAGAACATTTTCTTTAATTTGATTTAGACTTTTTTATTAATTATTTCCGAGATTGTTTACACGATTTTTGCATTATGTATTCTTTATGACAAATTATATCTTCTTTTCAAACTATCATAAATTAACACTTGTTTATTGGTTGTTAACGGTTGTTATTTATGTGAGGTTTAAGTAGCTAATTTTCCTTACTTTAAGAAAACAAAACGAAATTCGCCAGTAAATTAAATTAGTAAAGTAAAATTAATAAAGTAGTCCAGTAAAGTAAATTAGGCAAGTGACCACATATTTAATTGAGTAAATCACTTGTGCAAGTAATGTATAATTATTTTTAAGCATTTCGTGTCTTCTTAATTTTCTGTCATTAATCACATTTAAATGTGTAACCTCCATTGAGGTTAAGGTCTTCTTGTTTATCTAAATCAGACATACACACACACATACATATATAGAACCATTATGTAATACTACTATTTAGCATCTATAATGAACATAGAATAACCATAAAAAACAAACTAAAACACATCCATAGGAGTTGGCAAAATTGGAACAATTACGAAGCATTGTAAATGTGGTATTTTGCTCGTTTTCAAGGGTTATAAAAATAGACACATTAAGTACGACTAATTTCTGATTAGAAATCAGTATAAACTTAAAAATGATTTCTAAATAACGCGCCTAATACTAGACATATATTAAACCAATAATAATAGAATTAGCAAGGAAGAAAAACTTAAATTATACAATCGCCATATATATATAAGTATATCAGGCTCATAGAAACAGCCTGTCTCAGTTTTTTCCTAGGAACCTAGCCCTATGACGTGCATTAGACTCGGCATAAAGAAAGGAACCACTCATCTGATTTAACACTGAGGATTAAAATACACGTATAGAAGATCAGTTGTTAATTGGCTGTCGCAGAAAGCAGATCTTGCCTTGTGAGGGAGTGACCTTTGTGATAAAGGCACTCTAGCATTTTTGGTGAGATCGTGACGTCAATGATTTAACATGTGTAGCGTGGAAGCGGCATCTATCCCCTCTTTTACTTTAATTTTTTAGAGCGTGTGTGTCTCCCTCGGTGCTACAATTTATGTCGCGGTTAGAAGTAATATGCAAATTTGTAGTATCTCAGTTTGAAGCATATAAAGTCTTTGAGTGTGAAGAGAGTAGAGTGTGTAGCGGCGCAAGCCAGTTAGTGCTGTGAGTTAGCGAGGAGTTTTGCAGTGAGCTGGCAGCAGCATTTGCCAATTGAGTTCATTCAGAGCGGAGCTATTCGAGAAGTTTGCCATTGGTAAGAGATAATTCAGATAAGTTGAGTATTTTAGATAATAAAGAGTGTGTTACAGCCACGGGCTGTCTAATCAAGCTTTTATCTAGCAGTTTAACCGAAGTCTAAGTGAGAAGTTTATTTGAAGTGCCCCGACTGAGTTTAGTACCGGAGCTGTGAGTATATTTATGAGTTTAATCCTTTAGTATTGTGGCTAGTGTTGAAATTAATGAACTGGAAGCTCCATTTCACCCCTGAGCCCCAACAGTTTAAATAAACTAGTTTTAACTTATATCTCGAGTTATGTCTCCATTTCACCCCCACGTTGAATGTCCATTCGTTACAGCCTCACAATGTGATTATTTTTATTCGGCTAAAAAGTCGCGATCTCCAATATTTTAACTGTGCATAATTTTATTTAAATGGTATATGATAATCCAAAACTGCATTTAAATTTATTAATTTGTAAGTATGTTTCGTCAACATTCTTCAAAGCTGGATCTCCATATTTTATATATGTGTGAGCATACATAGCTAGGAACAAATAATTTTATATACATATATAAATATAAATATTTTACATATTATGCATATATAAATATACATATATAAATATAAATATTTTACATATTATACATATATAAATATACGTATATAAATATAAATATTTTACATATTATACATATATAAATATACATATATAAATATAAATATTTTACATACAGCACAGTACTTCTACGTATTTGATGTCCTAGCTTTTAATATTATCTGGCATCGTATGTTAGTTTATAAATAAAGAACGGTATTTTAAATTGCAAAGCAACTAAAAGAAAAAGTATGAAAATATTTGCAACCTAATATGGGCTAATCGAGAATAATTAGGAGTTCTGGATAGTTAGGTGCTGGAAGTGTTTTCTTTTTCTTTAAATAAAGATTTTTTTTTACATCTTGTATTACAAAAAAATGGGAAATAAATAAATAATTTAGCTAAACTTGTTGCTTTGGTAGTTGTTTAGAATACATATGTACTATTATATAAATCAGCATCAACTCCTTTCCCTTCTCTTGTATATTTAATTAGATAATATGCATATTACGGATTTCGTTTAAACTTACAATACCTTAATTTGTAAAATTTCATTACATTCATTAAGATTCATTCCTCTCAATTTCATTTTTAGGCTGCGTAAAAGAAATTGGCACACCAATTAGATAGCAATTTTCTTCCAGATAAAAAATTGTGCGTTTAAAAGTTTTCCGTATTCTTATGAAATATTTTAAGAATTTTCATGGTGTTTTTTTATAAAAGTAGTTATCAAACAAATGTTGTTTAAAAAATTGGAAAGCAATAATCTTAATTATAACGAAAGCATTTTCTTAAGAATAAAAATATGATAGAATAATGATTTTATATATGTTCTAAAACAGATGAGTATTGTTATAAAAAACTATCACACAATTTATTATGATAACCCTATATATTAGGATGAATATGTATATTTTTTTCATTTTTTTTAAATATTATACACCAAAGATTGTATTTGAAGCTCATGCGTCATTATTATTGTAAATAAATTATCACAATGTGAGATGTACGATCCTCTGCATTTTATAATCCTACAAACTTCCTCCGTTCATTTTTAGTTTCCATAAGCGATTATAGGAATATTGAGATTTTATCGATCTGATGTCATTTCATAAATTAGGCTTTAAAAATAATTACATTTTCCGCAAAATCTAGGAAATTAAAAGTGGGGAAAAGGTTAACGTTCTGACAAATCCACATTTACTAAAACGTTATATTGAAGATCTTGAGATGTAATGAAAATATGGTTAGCAACAATTTGTAAGTTTTCAAAAGTTAAAAGAGAAAGTAGAACATAATACAACCACTAGTATATCTGGGGCACAACAAACAAAGCACGTGTTGAACATTATATAAAAGGATGGGTCGAAAAGAACTTTTTTCTATTTTCGCTGATAGGTAATAAGGAAAACCTACCACCGGTTTGTCTGAGTTCACACACAAGGTTTGAGAATTTTTGGACTATTCCTTTATTTGCCGTAAATAATTTAAAGTTTTGCTTAAACGCTGATTTTTGAATTGTTATAGCAAAAAATCCCATCTCCTATTTCATCAGAAACCTCATGATAAATTATTGCGTTTTCATTGGTTTCTGCTCCATATTCCCCTTGTTTTATAAAGTGCTATTTAAATTTATGCTGGCAGGTGTCGCCTAGCAACAGACAACCATAAAAACAGAAGTTTTCTAATTGAAAACGATAAACTGTGAGTGAAATACATTATCATTTTATTTCTGTAGTTTTATCTAAGCTGTGTGAAAAAAAAAAATTTTTATTATTATTCGAATTGTTTTATGAGAATGTTATTAAAAAGTTACCGTTTATAATGGAGTTTTTTGTTGATAATTTATCTGTGTTCGAAAGAATCAGATGTGTTTTTTCGTGAAAATAAACTGTTTTATAAATAGAGACGAGTAATTTTTTTTAAGTTTCAGTGAAAAATAATTAATAATTTCGAACATTGGATAAAGGCCCCTCACGTACCAGAATTTCTGTCAAGACATGCTGTGTTCGTCATCCAAATATGTAACTCTGAACTCATCGATAAACAGTAGGAAGAACAAGGAACACATTAGATACAAAAAAGAAAAATCGAAGAACAAACCAAACAATATTTACAATTTTCGTTCACTTATGAGCGAAAGTAACGGAAAGTCCTCTAATTCAAAATACACTTAACTATTAAATAATACATAATCGGAGCTTATTTATGTTTTTTGTACACTAAACATGACATTTCGAGCAAGTTCTGATAAAATAAATTTGATTTCAAATTTTGTAATATTTCCTACAAAAGTTCAAATAAGGTACCCTGGGGTAATAACGCCATGTTAAGGTTCGACCAATTTTCACGGCTCAGTTTTAGTTTGTATTTTTCAAACAAATATATGATTCGATACAGCAACTCATTGACTATCTATATAAAATAAAATAATTTAACAGATATGTATTCATAAAACGTAAAGGCGTGATTTCTGGACCAATGCTATTTGGCGTTATTACCCACCTATATGGCCCAATTCTAAAAATACAAACTCTACAAACTTAGAAATTGACAAATTGCATTCTAAGCTATTGAAAATGTTCAATTTTTTGTGAAAGTGTAAGAAAAATAAAGGTGTGGTGTGGGGGGGGGATGAGGCAAAAGAATATCAGACTGTGAGCTTATTTTTACTTAAAAAGGACCGCTTAAATATAATTATAAGAAACATTGCACAGTTTTAACTGTGTTTATTTGAATTAGTGTTTAGGATGTAGCTCGGCCACTGTAGGGAATCAACCGGGATATTACTGCCAAGGATTGGCGTTATTACCCCGTTATAGTTATTGCGCTGTACATTTTAAATTACAAATTATCTCGAAAATATATCCAAAATCTTCAACAAAATTTTGAAAGTCCCTGAAATGTACTACAAATGTATGTAATTAACAAAGTATTTCCGGATAAAAAAAATAGTCTTCACATCAGAAAACGTATCTCGCAAATTTTAGATCAAGCGTTAATTTTAGTAGCTTGTAGAAACAATAAGACCTAAAAATGAAACAAATTAAGTTGAAGCTGTTTTTTGCGATTTATACGACTCAAAACCCTTCTGCGCAGAGCACATGGGTGTCAATTACCAAATTTTTTCATAACTATGCAAAATATTAGCACTTGGCGTTATTACCCCGCCTGGCGTTATTACCCCACACCACCTTATTAGCATTTGGGCAAAATTTGAAGACATCTGCGCAAATGAAGGAATAGTCCAAAAAATTCAATTTTTTGTGCACACTTGATGTTTTTAGTGGTAACCTTTTTGCACTGCCACTTTGGCACATCATCAAAAATCGAAAAAAAAAATTACGGTCCACTTTATTACATAAGCTTAAAATTACAAATGTAATGTGAAGAGATGGCAAAAAATGAAAATAGCTTTATAATTATGAATCGGACAATTACACCATAAATTATACTAAAAATATGTATTAGAATAAACACAGATTACTAAATGGTACACTTAAAAACGAATTGTATAATTAATTCTATGTTATCCTGACGAGGTTCGCAGAAGCGATACGAACTGTTGATAATTTTTAAGCGTATATTTAATATAGTCAAACTTCGTTAACATAAACACGTTTAATGTGAACTACTTTTAACATTAAGGGTGTATTTGAAAAAACGTTTTTTCACCTTCAACAGCTCGAAATATTCCGATGCAATTTCAAACACATTTTTAAAAGGAGAAACATGAAACTTGCTGAGAGAGTTTTTAGAATTATTTACAAGATGCCGTGTGATGTAATTTTTCGCTGAATTAATTAGAATTGCATTTATAAGCAATTATTTTCTCAGCATGACCCTTTTTTCCGTTTGAAGATCTCAAGCTTCGGAAAATTTGGTCCAAAACGCCGTTTTTGATTGCTTTTTTTGCAACATGTTCTTCATTTATCAAAGAATCGTCAATCACGGCACCTTGTACACTTTCTAAATAAGACAATTCTCAAGTTTCATGCATATGAAAGCAAAAATGAATTAAAAAATAAATCGCAAAATAAGCAACTTGAATCGAAATACACCCTTAAGTATTACATTGTTTTCACAATCTCCTATAAAGACGAATACAAAGATTTGATACAGATAACATGAATTACTGTTAACATGAAAAAAATTTTGATTCTTCTTGAGGTTCATGTTAATGAGGTTCGACTGTATATTGTTTTTAAAAGTACATTTAGCAATCTGTATTTATTTTAATATATATATTTAGGAAATTAGCTTTGATACGCTTTAATATTTCGCTATATAATTAAAAGATTGCTAATCTCATTTAAACGTACAATATCTTAATTCCAAAATGCAAAATGGTTAACTCCATTCATATCAATTATATCTTTTGTTCTGCGTAATAGAAATGTCATGCTAATTGCAATACATTTTTCTTACAGGTGGAAATTACCAATTTAAACAATTTCAGCTCTTCGACAAAATATCTGCAATGTTTTGAGAAATTTTCAGAGGTCGTTTATCGTAAAAGTTGTAATTACGGAAATATGACTGAATTTAAAACATTGGAAAAACATATGAATTTTGCTGGATGCAATTTCATAAGAACAAGGGAAATGATAGAATAATAATATTACTAATAATAAAACATATTTTAAAATAAAATAACAAAATTGCAATTTAAAAAATTACAACGACTGTTTGGAAAAATGATATTTACAAAGAAATTCTGTATTTAAATTAATAATATTAATAAGTATAATTTTTAGGATGATTATAACGAGTCATATATTACATATGCTGTGCATTAAAAATTAATATTCCTACACCAATGATAAAAAAGAATAATTTATAGATAGACAATTTTAACTGTTTAAAATGTGCATTTTTATTTGAAAGAGTTAATCAGACTCATTTCTGAACGCCTCATATTACGTACGACATGGATCGAACGTTAATATTTCCGGACCCATCAGAAATAAATTTTAAATTAAATATCAGTTATAATAATTTTCGGAACTGCAAATTTTTAAACTTCTGAACATCGCATATTTTAAATTTTTACACCGTTGCATAGAGAAAAAAATGCACTTGTTAATGAAATTTATTTGTCTCTACCACAATTTGTTTTTAAATTATTATTTTTTTTAAAAGTTTTTGTTACTTTTTTATCATTATGGCAACAAAAGTATTCGGTTTTTGGACATTAAACTTTGACCAATCAGAAAACGAATAAAATAAAAACAGAAGTATTCCAATTTTGGACATTAAACTTTAATCAATCATTAAACGAAGAAAATAAAATAAGTTGCAGAATTCAACCAATAAAAAGATTCATATACACTTCAGATTTCCCAATGCTCTACCGAGAACAACAACTATTTTCCAAATATAATAGTTAATAATGTTTTAATATTTTTTCGAAAACACGAGAATAGTGCTATTAAAAAATAAATAAACAACACTCGCACTCAGTTCCTTTAGTTGACCTTATATTTTTCTAGATTATGCACCTACAGTAGAACCCCTCTAATTCGGACCCCGTTAATCCAGTATCATTCGGATTAGTCTAATCTAATCAGTTTATGCATAACTGAAGAAACTGAAAATGTAGATGATTCAGATGAAAACTCTATATTATCAATGATGATCAACCAAAAGTTATTAGCCATAATGAAGCAATAAATTATTTACAACAATTAATGGCTTATTATGAACATCAGGTAGAGACTACACCCAATAAACTAACTATGCTCAAGCAGATGCGTGACCGTGCGGCTCGCAAAAGTTATACAAAACTTGATATCTTGAGCACAGTAGAAGATTTTATAATTATAAAATAAACATTTTTACTGTCTGTAAATATTCAGTATGTTTAATATAAAGGTGATTTTCTGTAGGTATGTTTTATTTCTTGTTTTTTTCATTCTCCGGATAATCCGGATTGGGTCTGGTCCCAATTAATCCGAATTATCGGGATTTCACTGTATTTCCAAGTTGATTTAAACGTGATTCAAAAGTTTAAAATGTTTCCCTTCTTACTACATTCATCTCAGTTACTCCTTTTACGCTGTGTAAAAGAAAATGGAACGCAAATTACACAGTAATTTTCTAAAAATGCAAACTATGCATTTAAAAGTTTTCCAATTTCTTGACAAACATCTCGAATGTTATAGGAATTTTCAGTGGTCATTTTTCATAAAAGCTGTAATTATGGAAATATTTCAAAGTTTAAACAATTGGAAAACCATCAAATGAATTATAATGGACGCAATGTCTAGACCGAATAAAAAAAGTATGGAAATGATATGTCGGTTTTACTTTAAAAGAATTTAACAGCTCTTAAAAAAATAATTTTTACCAAAACAATTTTAGTCATGAGCATATTATGCTCATAAAGTTTATTTTTTATTAATAAGTAGCACATTTTTCATGGGAAATTTTAAATTCATATGATTATCTGTTTTAATTAAAATTTCATTTATCAGTATTTTAATGGGTGTATGATGACTATCTGTAAATTTGAAAGCATTTTTTTAAAGCAAAAGGGCTTGTTATGCTCCTATAAATAAATAAATATGTTATAAACGTTTTAAAAGTATATTATATATTTTTTTAAATAAAAAATGCATTTAATATAATGTTATAGGTATAAAAGAAATATTTACTTAGCAATGGACATTTTTATTCCAAAGGTATAAAAATACGTTTTTAGGATATGGATAAAAATTTTTATTTTACTTGATATAATATAGCGTAATAACAATATACTTTTAGACGTAGATTTAAACCATTTTTTTCAAAGCTAAAGGGCATGTTGTACTCCGATAAAGAAATAAATATGTTATAAATGTGTTATTTTATTTATTTATTTAGAAAAAAAAAACGCATTTAATATAATATCATAGGTATAAAAGTAATATTTACTTAGCAATGGACGTTTTTCATTCCAAAGTATTAAAATAAATTTATACGATATGGATTTAAAAAAAATATTTTTCAAGATATAATACAACGTAATAAACATATACTTTTAGATGCATTCGTAAATATGTAAATACATAACACCTATAATAGTCGCCTAGACCGTCTGCCTTTCCGCATATAACAGCGCAAAAAATACCCAACAGAATGGTTTGAAGTTTAATGTAAGAATCGTTGCAGAATTTTTTTAAGTCATTCCAAATTTTCTGAAAATCGAATCAAAACGTAACAAATTGGAAACTGCATGTCAAATGTAACAAATGAAGTACGTTCGTAATAAAACTATGTTTTAAAAATATTCAGATCTTGGTGTAATAGTTTACAGTATTTCGGATACAGTATAGTAGACGAAATCTGTTGTATAGCCCTTTAAATATCCCCTGCTTCCTACTATACTGGAAGTAACTTGTAACAAACCTTAGCATCGTATACCAATTTGTTAAATATTCTATTGTAATTAAAATGCATTTCGATCAATGTTTCCTCCTATAAAATTATGCAATGGAATACTTTTGTGTGCACTGAAAATTAATAAAAAATATTCATTGCACTATAAAATGTTCAGAATGTACATTTTAGTGTATACTTCATACATGTATATTAATTTTATTGTGTTTGGAAGAGTGATACATCATTAAAATGCACTTGAATCTATTTTTTCCCATTGGCCTTAATGTAATGGAATACTTTTGATTGTTCCTGTAATTGAGCAATGCATTCAATTCTCATAAAATTTGAAATATCTCCACAAAATTTTACAAGAATTATATATTTTAAATTTCAAACGATTTGTTTGGGTACTTTTTGCGTTGTTAGACGGACGAACTGAATGACGCATATAGGTGCTACGTATTCACATAATTACGAACACACCTAAAAAGATTTTAATAAGAAAACTTATTCTATTAATATCATACCTAATTATTTCAATGCTATCACATGATAGGTGATGATTTTAGGTTGCCATGATGATTAGTTTGCCATGATCCTACTTAACAGGGATTCATATTATTTCAATATTATTGAATTCTATATGAAGAATAGTAATACATTTTATATTCATGCAATTTTGCATATTAATGCAACAGCTATTGCACCAAAATCTAAATATTTCTAAAATTGCTTTTAGTACAAATGCACCTCATTTGACACGTTTGACGTACAATTTTCGATTTGTTTTAATTTGCGTGTTAAATCCAGAATCACATTCTACACCGGGAAGCGGCAGCACAAACAATCGCCTCATAGAGTTCACGGATGAATATCTAAGATTAGTTAAATCTCAATTCGCAAATGAAAGCGCAATTTGTCAGCCAAGTCATATCTTAGAGAAAAACATCTGTAAACACGACTTGAGCGGTTTACTCATAGGTTTATTATTATAATTCCCTGATCGCAATCCTTCATGTTTTTATATTTTTTGGTGAAGAATAGCTCAATGGTAAACTCTACGAATCAACCACTAAAATCGGGTTTTTAAGCATCTTCCACCAAGAAATGACTTGGAAGATCGATTGCGTTTCAATATGCGACTCGAGATTTAACTGATTCTAGATTTTAACACTCTGAATGTCTTGCAAATGGGTAAAACTGTAATGTTGCTTTCTCTCGTTTGAATTGAAATGCTCAGAAAATATGATTCCTTAAACAATATATATACAGGGTTGTTATAATTAAAGTTCGCCTATTCAGAAGGCTCTAGATCCGGTTCTATGGCTCCAAACGAAATGAAATTTCACTAGTACGTAGTTGAAGAGATGCGCTCTGCGAAAATCGAAAAAAAATTAGTCAACATTTTTGTCACTAGGTGGCGCTGCGCCAATATTTAAGGTGACGTATGCAGATTCATTATATCAATATCCGTCAATCCAGAAGAAACACAGAAATTTAAAAGTTTCAACAAGCTTCGACGAACTGCGAATTGTTTTAATTAGGTTCACCTAATCACACAGATCTAGAGCCTGACCTATGACTCCAAACAATACAGAAAAATGAATATCATTTCATGTGATGTAATCTGCATCAACAAAAATAAAACATGTCGCTCGGCAATGAGGAAATAACGAAGAATAACATTATGCATTCTCAATGAGCATCCTCCGCCATTTTTAATAATGCATTCCATTCTGAGAATTGTGCTTTCTACAACATTGCGTAAATTGTCCTGTTAGATTGAGCGAATGTGAAGTCTAATACTGTCTTTCAGATCAGAAATTGTCTGACATCTGTCTTTAGATACAGAATCTTTCAAAAATCCCCAGAAAATAAAGGGATCTGCAAATGTCGGCTTAAAAATTGGCCCAGCGCCACCTATTGACAAAAATTTTAACTAATTTTTTTTTTCGATTTTCGTAGAGCGCATTTCTTCAACTACGTACTAGTGAAATTCTGATTCGTTTAGAGCCATAGAACCGGCTCTAGAGCCTTCTAAATAGGCGAACTTTAATTATAACAACCCTGTATATAAAAAAACTTAATTACAAATATAAATATAATCCTTGGGAGTATTAATCATTCTAAAATGTATTGTAAATTCATTAAATCTATAGAATTAAATTACCTTAAATATTGCTTATATAGCAGTGAACCTGGAGCTTAGTGAACGAAATATTACGTTCCAAACACTTAGAGAGTACCAGTGCACTCGCGTAGGTCATTTATTTTATTTATTTCTGATAAAGTACTCTTAAAAGGATAAATTATTTCGCTACTTTTCAAAATTAAAATGGATTGATTCTTTTTTTTTATTAGCACCTCGCTGATTACTCTTTTAAATTTTAGCTATCCAGAAAGTTTCATATTCTTCTTTTGATTAAATTGGGCTGCGGGATAAATTTGTAGGATCGTATTTCAATGTAATTTACATGTAGTTCGGTGTATATCATATTTTGTTTTTGTAACTTCTACAATATCTCAATAAAATTCTAGATAATAACAAAAAGTAGATTGATTGTAATTGTTGCGTGTTATCGCTGCTTCCATGGTTTAATTTAATCGTTTTTACTTTGCGCCTCGCGCAAACGATAATATTTTTTTGTTTACATTTTGAATTTGCTAGAACTTTTTTGAACTGGAAAATGCTCAATGAATTTTATTAAGATGTTATAATGAAGAAAAAATAAGTAATGTGCACGAAAATTTCATTTTCTGTATAGTGAAAGTTAATATATGTGTTGTGTTTTCTGTTTGAATTATAACGAAAGTCTGAAAATTTATCTACTTAAGATATAGAATTAGCCTAATCCCCCTTATACTGTTAATAGGTAAGCTTAATACATTCATGCTGTAGTTAAGACATTTTAATTTTGGAAATGAATATTGATAATTTACATATCAATATAAATAATATTGAAGACTTATT
The DNA here is from genome assembly GCA_964019185.1 of Maratus speculifer. Classification (NCBI taxonomy): domain Eukaryota; kingdom Metazoa; phylum Arthropoda; class Arachnida; order Araneae; family Salticidae; genus Maratus; species Maratus speculifer. The sequence continues at coordinate 152,984,402 of OZ025302.1, forward strand.
TTATTAAAAGGGATAGATTCAAAATTAATAATAATAGTAGATTAATTGTAGAGTAAAAATAGATTGATTGGCAGGTCATATTAAGCAATTTGCTGCATATTTAAGAAATAATCATGCATTTTACTATGATTCAGTACAATTTATTGTTTTTCATTTATTTATTTATTTATATTTAATAAAGGATTCATTGAGAGGAAAAGGATTGCGTTACTTTTTAAAAATAAAATGAATAGAATTTTTTGCCTCATGATTCATTAGTTCCTTGCTGATTACTCTTCCTATTTTTAGCTATTCAGACAATTTCGTTTTCTTCTTTTAATTAAATTGGGCTGCGGGATAAATTTGTAGAATCTTATTTCAGTGTAATTTATATGTAGTTTAGTCTATATTATAATTTTTCTATTATAACTTCTACACTATCTTAACAAAGTTCTAGATTATAACAAAAAAAAAAAAAAAAAATCCCATAAAAGTAGAGTGATTGCCATTCTTTATTACGCAGTTTGTTGCACTAATAATTTATAAAAATAAATAAAAGTTAGAAAATAGAGTATATTTTAATAAAGTTAGAATCGAATTTTGATTTTGGCATAAATTGTTTTTTTCCTAATATCAGTTATTAAAAAAGAAGAGAATTTATGGTGAGTTCAAAAATAATATAAATTAAATGAAATTTTAAATATTATTTTTAAATGCTTTTTCTTTAAATATCATTCAGATAGTGATTCAAATTTTTATTTCAGAAAGAAATCTACTTTTCAGAAATTGTCAATTTTTCAGATTTTTTTTTCCGAAACTAATTAAAGATCTATAAAACTGTTTGTTTATATATGATCTTATAAATATGTTCTATCACCAAAAAAGACAAAAACTTAACCAAGAAAGACAAAAAACTTAAGATCCTTGTACATTGTGTGAATTTCCTTCACAATTGAGCATATTTAACAAATAAATTAAGGTATGTGTAAGCACTTGGATAAAAATTGGTTTCATATAATAAATAAGGTAATTTTTTAACCCTTGTCGATTCTATGTTATTTCCCATGTGACTTCCGTACTAGCATCTCTTACACAATTTTTATTCGTATACACCCTTTTTTGTACCATAAGGATTTTTATTTATATTTTGAGAACATATGTATGCTACAAAGTTTATTTTAAAAATATAGGGGTGCGAATAGAATTTGAAAATAGAAATAAGTATAAAACTAGTCGAATGTCACGACGTAGAAATATAATGTTTTTAATTACACTAGACTCGGCTATGGCTGATTTCAGTTCCGACTGATAAACTTCCTCATTTTTCTGCCAAAGAACGAAATTCATGACGTTATATTTCATGATCTAATGTCATCCCAATGAACCTCTGATGTCATTCATTCACCGCTTACCACCACCTGAATAACAGGCCTCAGCTCTGACACAAAAAAATGGCGGCAGTCAAAGGCGGATTTTTTCAGCATTTGTCAGTTTTTATTTTAATCTATTAATATTTTTAAAAATACATATGTATTTAAAAAATATTAATAGATTTAAGCTTTATTTTTCTGAATTTAAATATAACACTTTTTTTGTAAAATACTGGTGATCTTATTTCAGAGGACTCTATAAAAGCTTAATAAAGTCCGCCAACGATATCCGACACTTATTCGTTTGAGCGGCCAGGCTATATTTTGTGTAGTATTTAGGGGCACTGTTGCGTCCTAACCAACTGGAGCTTCTTCTTAAAGATTGAATAATATAAACTAAGACAGACTTGAATATTTTTTTTAAATAAATAAAATTTATATGCAAAATAATAAAACACTAACAGACATTTAAAACTACAAGAGTAAACGTTTAACGCAAGGTTCTTACTACAACTCGAACTACTACGAACGAACTAGTTACGCACTACTTGAAGGTTGGTTCACTTGTTTACGATCGTCAACTCTGTATGATGCTCGTTCTGTCCCGAATGAGTATTATCTTTTTCTAAAAAATAATATTTAACTGTAACTGTCTTGATTTGTTCCAATGTTTGATATGCAATAAATAATTATGTGTACTGATGAGGCCTTGCATGCAGCTTGGCGAAATGTTTCTGTCTTAGTTTACGTTATTCAACCTTTTAATAGTTTTTTTTTTTTTTTTAATTCAGACGTTAAATGTATGTGTATTACAAAATGAGCTTCCTCTACAAGTACAGAAATGGGCCATGACCTGTCTTATTGATTGGAAGAGAAAACTACAAAAATATACTTCATTTCTTTTTTCACATGAAATTTTAAATTTTCAAACATCATTTTATTCTGTTTTAAAAATCAACACTGAGACTGAAACATAAAAATGGATTTTTTTTAAATGTATCATTACAGAGGAAAGATTTTCATAATAAAAAAATATTTCTATGTTGTGTTCTACTGAAAAAAAAAGAAAGAATTTATACCGGCTCTAGAAAAGTTTTAATTACAGGACATAAATATGGCATGGAGGGAAAAATTTTCTGAGCAATCAACTTTTTTTTTATGAATACTAGATTTGAAGATTATATTAAGTTCTCATTGTCGTAATCAATTTAGGAAAGGATTGGAAATCTGCTTTTATGAGAAGACCTCGATAGATTTTAAAAACAAAGGAAAAGCTTATCACGAATAAAATAGTGAATTCTTATTTCTTGAAATTTAATTTAATAATTTCGATTAAATTATATTTATTTTAAATAATCAGTAAAAAGTGGGTATGATTTGCATAGTAACAATTAGTAACTCGTATAGTCGCAATTAGTAACTCTAATATTACAAAAAAAATTAAATTAAAACTTAGCTCTTCTAAAATTAAAATTTGGCATTATGTTACATGCTATTCGAAAGAAGGCATGTAAAGCTGCATGTAAAGCTACATGCATAAAGTTGCAGGGCCACCTTTGTCCATACCGTGTGTTTCTTGACCGATTTTTAATTAACCTTTATAGACAATAGTAATATACTGAAAACGTCACTCAAAAAAAAAAAAAAAAAAAAAAAAAGTCGTAAGTCTCAAAGTAATTTCACTATTAATTCTAATCAATTTTATCAGTTTTTCATAATTTGACGTTTATCACTTTTACATCTACTCCTGGTCATTGCGTTATACATATATATCATTAAAAGTTGTTATCTAAGACTTAACAGCTGATGGCACATAGAGTACGTCGCCTATATCTTTATGTATGTCCAAACCGTCCATGTCTTTTTAAAGTTAATATACCGGCTATTTACCAACATTAGTTTTTCAAAATCATTTATAACAATCTTTTTATATTTCTGATGATACTTTCCACATTCCATATTGTAAAGTAAAAACGGTTGTGACAGACATAGAGACACTCGAGTGATCTTAAAATTGTTTCGTTTTTAAATACGATACCCTAAAAAAAATTATCAATTATATACAGTTAAGAGTTTTCCTGGATACATATGTATATAAATTATTAGTTATTAGGTCTTAAAAAATGCAACTTGTGTGTTAATAATTTTTAATAAAAAGATAACATTCTAACGTCACTTACTTATACGCGTGTTAAGAGCACACACTAGTCACACAGTAATAGCCGAACGCTAATGATATGTCTATGGGCGCAATCTTTTCAAATATCTCGCTTTATTTTTAATATTTTTAAATGATTTTTTTTTACAGGATAGCTGAGGACGATCCACAACCGGCCTAGGTTTTATTTTTTCAATTTTGGTTTTAGATTTTTTTTAAAAAATTACTATAATTTTCAAAACCGGTTTAAACCGGTTCTGAAACTGAAACTATGATAATATAAAAAACACATAACCAAAATCTAAAAAGTAAAAACTAGGCCGGTTGTGAATCGTCCTCAACTATCCTATGCAAAAAAAAAAAAATCATGTAAAAATAATAAAATTTGAACGAGATATTTGAAAAGAACGCCCCCATAGACTTTACATTAGCGCTCGGCTTTTACCGCGTGACTAGTGTACGTTCTTAATAGGTAATTTTACTTAAGAGCCCACAATAGTCACAGAAAAAGTACACAAAAAGACCCGGATGATCATGTAAAGTCTATGGGAGCGTTTTTTTCTAATATCTCGTTCAAATTTTAATATTTTGACATGATTTTTTGCACAAGATAGCTGAGGACGATCCACAACCGGCCTAGTTTTTACTTTTTCGATTTTGGTTATATATTTTTTATAATATGATAGTTTCAGTTTCAGAACCGGTTTAAACCGGTTTTGAAAATTAAAGTTTTTTTTTAATCTAAAAGTAAAATTGAAAAACTAAAAACTAGGCCGGTTGTGGTTCGTCCTCAGCTATCTTGTGCAAAAAAATTATGTCAAAATATTAAAATTTGAGCGAGATATTAGAAAAGAACGCTCCCATAGACTTTACATGATCATCCGGGTCTTTTTGTGTACTTTTTCTGTGACTATTGTGGGCTCTTAACCCTTCACTGCACTGTGTGCCTCGTTTGGTACATACCTAAAACATATTAATTCTCATTATGAATTAAGCTAAATGCTGTAACTTATCAAGAACAGTCCAAATAATGGAATAACACTCACTTTGTCCATATCAGATGGCTGCATTTGGCAAAGAATTAGAATTTTTTCTTCGAAAAAAAAATTCTCCCTCAAATAATTAAAGAAAAATTTTATTTTAATATTCTTAAGGAATATTTAAAAAGAAAATTGCAGAGTTTTATTCAGATTAAATTAATTAATTTAAGTCCATTTAATTGAAAATTACAGCACAACAATATTTATATGTGCATATAAGTACCACGCTTTGAAATATCAAAATTTAGCTGAAATTTTGTAATTAATATTTTTTACTATTTTTCCCATTATTAATCCGATATATAGATTTCAAATATTTTTTTCATAAAAATAGATAAAATCGTGCAGAGAAGTGTTACATCTATGTGTGAACAATTTAGGACGAAATTTAAACATGGTACTTTTACTAAAGGAATGTGAAAATTCTAGTTAAAATTTCATTTGGTGCAAATAATTAAAATTAGTATAAATCACAAATGAAATGTGTAAAAATTGCTTTTCAGAGCATATATAAATAAAAATCTTATTTAAAATACATTGAAGTATCATAAAAATGCAATAAAAATCAAATAAAAATTTTAAAATGTTTTCAACCAAATCCGCATGGCCATCGTCAGTGATTACTTAAGTTCGTCAGTTTTATCTTGGAGTTTATTCGCCATGGAGAGAACATTGCAGTTTAAGGATGGTATGTCAGTTAAGTTGAGATGTAAACAAAATCAAAATATTTTACAACACATTTCATCTGTTATGTAGCAATTCTTTCAAGGATCCATGGATAAATTATATTAACACATTATGACTTATTATCATATCTCCGAAATTTCACACTTTTTCCTATCACTATTTTTAATAAGAAAACTTGTCTTTTTAACTCTACTTTTTCGTGAATAAATAAGTAAATTTCACTATTAAAAAATAGCTGTGACAAAAAAAACGTAATACTTAGCAGTTATGCTCTACATAATGTGTCCTGAGGTAATAACTTCACGTTAAGGTTCTGACAATTTTCACGATTTAGTTTTAGAATTTTTTTTTCAAACAAATATAGGATTTGATACAGCATCTTATTGACTTTGTATACAAGAGAAGATATTTTAGCAGATATGCATTCATAAAATGCGTGATTTCTTGACCAATGCAATTTGGCGTTATTACCTATCTAATTGGCAACAACGCAATTGTTTAATTAAGATAAAGGAGGATGATTGACTCAGAAATAAAATTTTAAGACAGCACTTTTTCTATGAAACTGAATCATTTTGGTAACATTCAGAGTTATTTTCATTAATCCCCTTACAACCATACCTCAAAACTCCCAGATGGGTTTGGCTGAAATGCTTCTGAAAGATGGTTGTTTTAAAATCGCCATTAACACACAATTACATCAATTCCAACGCTCTTAAAGTGGTTATTAACCGTTATTAGAAAGAATCTAGATTATTCGAAATATGACTTTAAAAAGCCGCTTTTATTATCTTCAAATAATTATAACACAATGCAATTTCCGTGGCAGCCACTAATATAAGTGTGCAGTGTGTCTGGCTGACACGCTGCGCCCGAACAAGCGCTAAAAGATTCAAGTTGAGTCTATAACAGTTCATTTAGAATTGAAAATTTTCTTGTATAAAATACGTGTACTAATATTATTGTGTGAATAAAATAACATTTTATGTATCTAGTATAACTTAAAAATAATACATTTAATTAAAATATTGTATATTATAATTTAATGGAAAACATAATATTAAAAGCAGTACAAGAACATGACACCACAATTATTTAGAAGATTTTTTTTTCATATTTAATAACATAATATTGTTAAAGATTAAACGCTTAAAACGTAGTGATTCCGATTTCTGTGATTAAAATATTAAATGTAAATTTTCTTATTTGAAAAATTGGTGACTTACTGCTTGAAAATTCCAAAGGCTATACGCATCTAAAAAAAATCATATTTTCAATTACTACAATAGTATAATGTATTAGAAAAAAATATACCCGTCCTAGAAAAGTTTTAATAATGAGCATCAGATAAAAATGAATTGGACAATCTACCTTTTTATGAATAAAAGTTTTGAATAATAGACTGCACACGGAATTAATTGAAGAAACCATGATCAATCCGCCTTTATGAAGTGATCAAGGGAAATTAAGATAAACGGAGATGATTAGCTGAGAAATAAAATTTTAAGAGAGCACTTATTCTATGAGACTGAATTTATTTAGTAATATATAAAGTTATTTTCATTAATTCCATAAGAAGCATACGTCAGAACTACCGGGTTTGGGCGATATGCTTCTGACTAGTTGCTTTAAAATTCCCGTTAACACGCAATAGCATTAATTCCAACGCTCTTAAAGTGGTTAGTAATCGTAATTTGAATGAACCTAGATTATTGAAAATTTGATTTTTAAAAGCCTCATTTATTAACCTCAAAACAAGTAAAGCACAATGTAATTTCCTGGGTAGCCTATACTTACAACGAGAGGGACAACTTTGATAATCACAGATTTTGATTATTTTTACGTATGTTGTATAGTAGAGGCCTCTTAGTCTCAGGTTAAACGGATTTTATGCAACGCTCCTTAGTTCTTGGGAAACAGGGGGGGGTCTAATATTATAATACAACATAAGTAGTTACTTTGTTATACAATTTTTGCGGTTGCGTAGCTCACTCGGTAGAGCGTTATCTTATAAAATTGAGAGTCTTAGGCTCAATCCCGAAAAACGCTAGATTTTTTTTTTTTTTTTTTTTTTTTTAATAAATATACTTATAATTAAAATTTACTAAACTCACTGATAATTAAAAATTGTTTATCAATTATAATTTTATTGTATTTAGTTTTAATTGTAACTGAATTGTTGCATAAAGCACCATAAAATAGTTATTTTTTGTGATTTTTAAATTATATTTCATATATTGTTTAAACTATTATTTTTTTAATTACTTGTTAAATGTATTTAATATATTCTTTGTTGATGTAATTATATCTAACATTTGTATTAATTCGTGAATTTAAACAAACACCAATTATATATTGCCACAATAAGTAAAGTAGATACGATAATAATACTGCTCTATTTTCAAAGTAAGAAGCATAATTATATTAAAAAGAAGCATAAGAATTAATTCCAAACTCTTTTTTGCATATTAAAGATTTTTAATTTCGCAATCCGTATATGATTCGCTATGAATTACTTTGAATTCAATTTTATCTTTTTTTTTTTTTTTTTTTTTTTTAACGCCACAATTAGAGGGCGCAACAGAAGATTTTGGAATTTTCGCGAATCATAATAGATCTAATTTCTTTAAATGCTAATCTAATTCTTTAAATGCTGATCTAATTTCTTCTAATTTCTTTAAAAGCTGAATAAAGATTAAAAAATAAAAAAGGCTAAAAAAATTTAAAAGTTTAATTTTAAATAATGTATGATTTAAAATTTTTAAATTGAGATTATTAAATTATATTTACAAGTATGTGTATAAATTAATAAAGGAGAAAACATACGTAACACCTTTCGATCATTCAGTTTTTTCATCTTATTCATTTCCTTTATTAAGGCAATACACAAAAGGTATTTCTTTAAAATCGTGGATTGCCAGAAATATTCAGCATCATTACATTGATAAATAATAAATGAAATACATTGTAAAAGTCATTTTAAAAAATTAACCGTTTTATATAATGATTTAGTTACACACAAAAAAAACCTTTCAATTATAACTGCTGCGCAATTTTTAATTGACATTGAATTTAGTAAATTTTAATTACATTTATAAAACAAAAGCAAGACAAAACAAATCCAACCATTTCCGGGATTGAGCCTGAGACCCGCGAAACTATAAGTCAACTCGCAGCCGAGTGAGCTACGCCAAAACAAAGATTGCATTTCTAAGCAACTATTTAAGTTGTATTATAATATTAGCCCCCCCCCCCCCTGTTTCCTGAGCACTAAGAAACTTTGTTTAAAATCCGTTGAGCCTGAGACTAAGGAGCCTTTACTCTACAACATATGTAAAAATAGTTTGTGATTATCAAAGTTGCTCCTCTACTTGTAAATATGGTCAGCGTGTCTAGCTGGCACGCTGCTTCCGAACAAACTTTAAAAGTTTCAAGCTGAGTCTACAACCATTCATGTAAAATTTAAAAGTTTCTTGTATTAAAGAGATATACGGGTGTTATTAAGGGATTAAAAGACATTTGTATGATGCGGCGATGCGTATTAACTTAATTAATAAACTCACATACTTTAGTAGACTGTATCCTTTATTTTTAGTCATAGCGAAAGCGTTGCTTACTCTTAGCAAACTCAAAACAACAACAACCAAAAACAGACGAATTGCGTTTCTATAGTTACACTTATGTGATGCCACATTTCAAAGATTAATCACAAATAACTCTAACATACCCCCCGACATTGAAGGGTCAACTTCAATAAATTATACAATACAAATATTAACATTACAAATGCTTAAGTAATATGATACAATACAACAATTTTCTTTTAACAATGAAAAAATACAATTATGAACATACAATAATAGGAAAAAATAAAAATAAAAATACATAACAAAACCCTTTTTTTTTTTACATTTCATAATTAATTTTCCGAGACTTGTTGTGGCAATAACGCAATTTTTGAGATACTTCTTTTAAGTATTCCCCTAGCGGTTTTTACTTCTACCACCCTAATCTTACCATCTGCACCTGGGAAAGTATTTATAATGCGTAGTAAGTATTTATTTGTAGGGAGGTCATCTTCCTTTATCAACACTAGGGTTCCTATGTTAACATTATTTTTTTCAAATTGCCACTTGGAGCGTTGTTGGAGCGTGTTTAAATATTCTTTATTCCAACGATTCCATATCAATTGAATGTATTTTGAAATTCTATGCCATCTAGATAGTCTATTTTCGTTAACATTAATTAATTCTGGTTCAACGATGACTGTCATAAGCCTTCCGATTAAGAAATAGCCTGGTGTTAAAGCCTCCAAATCATTCACGTCTGAAGACAATGGAGTGATTGGCCGTGAATTTAATATAGACTCTATTTGAGCAATTACAGTTAATAACTCTTCGAACGTTAGACTTGCATTACCTACCGTTCGCTTTAGATGATATTTTACCGATTTTATTCCTGCCTCCCACAACCCGCCAAAATTAGGTGCTCTGGGTGGAATAAATTTCCAAATAATATTCTCTTCTGACAAATAATTCGCTAACTTCTCCTCAGGATGTCTTAGTAAATTATGGAGTCTCTGTAACTCGGCGTTAGCACCAACAAAATTTTTTGCATTATCTGAAAAGATTACTGCGCACCTTCCGCGCCTAGCAATGAACCTTTTTAAGGTGGCAATGAATGCATCTGCAGTCAATTCTGACACTAGTTCGAGATGCACTGCTTTAGTTACAAAGCAAACAAAAATTGCCAAATACACCTTATTAAGAATTCCCTTTCTCTGTCCCTTATATTTTATGAAAAAGGGGCCACCAAAATCTGTTCCCACGTAATTAAATGGTGCGCTAGGACGTACTCTCTCAGTGGGTAGGGAACCCATGATTTGTTGTATGGTTATGGGGTTGCTTTTACTACAAGTTACACACTCATGCGTTATTTTTCTAGCTAAATTTCTTCCCCGTAGAGGCCAGTATTTTTGCCTCAAGTGGCATAACAATGCTTGTGCACCTATATGAAGATATTTTTTATGATAGTAAATTGCAATTAGGCTACACAATTTACCCTTAGCTGGCAGGATATATTGATGTTTTTGAGCAAACCTTAGGTCTGCGTTATCTAAACGCCCTCCTACTCTTAGCACCTTATCGGCATCTAAAAAGGGGTTTAACAATCGCAATTTACTTTTCTTAGAAATTTGCTTACCTTCTAACAATGCAGTATATTCTGCCTTAAATTCAAGTTTTTGGATTTCCCGAATTAAAAATATTTCTACTCGTGATAATTCTTCCATACTTACGAGTCCCTTTCTTTTTTCATCTAATTTTCTTGTGTTATCTAAGAACCTGAAAATATAACTTAAAACACGTAATATTTTAGTATAATTATTGCTGATACTTAAAATTTCATTTACAAATTCACTAGAATTTAAACTTAATAATGCTGTACTGTTTTTCAATTTTAATTCTGATGAAAAGTCTATATTGTTTTTCACTTGTTCTAAATCAATGCTGTGTTTGGATTCATTGTCTCTTTCTCTCAAGAAGAGAGGGCCATGCCACCAAAGTTCATAATCAATTAATTTGTCAAAGGATAGTCCTCGAAACACAAGGTCTGCTGGATGTTTGATAGTATTTACAGCATTCATTGGGTACATTAATTGAGTAGTATAGGCAAATCCTGGAGAAGCAGAATCAGCTTTGAAAAGAGCAGAATTTGAACCTTCTATATCAACCTGTGGCTCCCCAGAATTTTGAAACTGTCTTGTTAAGGGTGTCTTGAGATTCGAATCCACTGGTGATGGTGTTTTTGGATTCGGAGGGGTCAGTACTTTGAATTCAGGTTGAGAGTTTTTCGGAGAAGATATCACAGGCGAATGTGAAATTTTGTCGGCTTGAATGCATACTGGAGATTTTTTACTAATATTGCCTTTATTTTGAAAATCGTTGGTTTGAATATGTTGAATTTTTTCTCCATGAGCGATCATTTTCTTAGGCGTGATAATTTCAGTATTCTTTCCAGAATCAATCTTCGATACAACTGCTACTTGTAGGATGTTTGTATTGAGAAGATTATGTAATTCATGTTGTTTACTTGCATCACCCACTGTATAATTATCAAAAGGCTCAACCTTACCGTCAATAAACATTATATTATCATCAACCTGATGTTGAACTGGTGCTTCTCTTTGTATTTCACCGAAATTTGAATTCAGATACTTATGGTCAATTTTCTTTTCATTTAAAACAAAGGAATAAATATTCTGTTCATTTCGTTCTAAAGATGATTTGATTTCCGCTTCAGGATTTGTTTGTGGTAATGAACTATTCACTTTCATATTTTGAAACTTATCGATAGTTTTCTTGTTATTTGATTCAAATGAATAGAGACATTTTCCATTTCGATCTATAGATAGAGCAATTTTCTTCTCACGATTTGTTTGCAAAAGCAAACTACCCATTTCAGAATTTTCCACAATTACTTCTTCATCATCTCTTTTATCTCTTCTAGTATGTGTACGCAGGAAATGTTCCTCACCATACTGCTCTTCTTTAATTTTTATTGGGTTTTTATCATGGACCGCTTCAATTTCCCAAAATTTTTGCATAGCGTTGGATAAATCATCCGCAGATTGAACAAGACCACAATAATTATTAAAATTCTGTTGGGGCATAGACGTAGAACCACTGGCAACATAGCCAAAAACAGTTTCTTGAAAAACCAAATTTTGCATATTTATTTTATTTTGTCTGATTAATTTAAAAAATACTTCGTTTGATAATAAAACATGTATTGGACCTGGTTTATCAAATTGTGGATCAGCTAACTGAAAAGTTTGTAAATGCTTAATAGGCATGATGTTTAGATATGTAGCTGGTGTTGTGTGCGTAATTTTAGGAACAACAAAAAATTGCAATGTTTCATTAAAACTCCTGTTTTTATTTGCTATGGTTGTTATAATACTTTCCTTTATATTCATAACTGAACCATTTAGCCCTGAAACTGATGCGTTTATTTTCCTTCCTTTCAAGAACAATAACTCAGAACATTCCTTCGTTATAAAGTTATTTTGCGATCCTGAATCTAACAATGCTCTAAGAGGAACTAATTCTCGTCTAGCGTTTTGTACATATATTATCGCAGTTGAAAGCAGTACTTGTTTACTAGAAGAAGATGTCATACTCATTACAGTATTGTTAATAGTTGAATGCGTGTTATCAAATGAATGTGTATTTTCACCCAAAGCGGTAACAGACATCTCATTATTTGTGTAACTATGAGGAGTAAATGCGTTTGCAGTTGGCGATAAATTACTACTAATATTATTTTCATCTTGGATTGCTATAGTCTGATTAGTATCAATATTTTCCTCACCGCGTTCCAGGTGGATCAATGTGTGATGCCGTTTGTTGCATTTTCTGCACGTACTTGAACTTTTGCACTGGCTAATGTTATGAACTGATGATAAACAGTTGAAGCATAATTTTTTCATTTTAACAATATTAAACCTTTTTTTTGCTGGTAAATTTAAGAATTGGGAACATCTCATTAAAATGTGATTGCCTTTACACATTGAACAAATGTGTGGATTTTCTGCTAACAAAGTCAATGACTTAGAATTAAATGAACGTTTCTGATCCTTACTGAAAGGTTTAACAGACGTGACTGTATGAATATTTTCCAAATATTGAGATCGTTTTTCTAAAAATAAAAGTAATTCATCTAACTTCGGAACTTCTTTTGAACTTATCGTCATTTCATAATTTTTTCGGGTATCTCTATCTAACTTTTGGAGAATGATGTTCAATATTAAAACATCTGAAAGATTATTTCTATTATAATTCAAAATCTCCAAGGCGCGAATGCTTTTTTTTACATTATCGACTAGATTTCGAAGATCTTTAGCGGAAGGCTGTGTAAGTTTATCTGCGTTTAAGAGTGAATTGATGTGTATTTCTGTTACTATTCTATTATTTTCGTATCTGTCTTTTAATGCTTGAAATAAAGATGAAAAAGTGTCTTCTGTGCTAATCAAAGCTCTTGCATCACTTATTAATGCCGCTGATAAATAATGCAACTTTTGCGCATCTGATAGTTGCTCATTTGAAGTTATTAAGTTGTTAAATTGTAATTTAAATAGACCCCATTCTTCTGGTTTTCCGGAGAATTTCGGAAGAGATATATCGGGTAATTTAACATTTATCGCGTTGTTTATTTGAGTAGAATTTGGTTGAATTTCATTGGAAACTTTACTTTGTTCTAAATGTTTAAGTTGCTTTTTAATTTGAAATTTGGCCTTTATAATTTTTTCCTGGTATTCTTCGCTAGCACTAATGTCAATTTCATATTCTTTTTCTAATTTAATACCAGATTCTATTTCTTTATTTAGGTTTTTTAGAGTTTGTTCTCTGTCATTTAATTGTTCTGAAATTTCTAAATAACTATCAATATCAATGTTTTTATCGTTTATCAAAGCTTCTAATTTGCTAATTAATTTTGTAATCGAAGTACGTAATGCTGCACGCTTCTTTTTTAATTTTTCAATGTTTTCCATGTTCAAAAACTTATAGTAAGAGCAAAAGGAATAATAAATAATTCATTACCTTGATTGCTGCGGCAGACGATTTTCTTTCTTTCTTTTTTTTTCACCAGTCCAGCTTGTAAAATAATGTTCTAATAAAATTCAAGGATGAAAACAGTTCATTATTTTCGAACTTTTCTTTTCGAAGTGAAGAAAAAAATATATATAGACTCCGGGAGACGTGACCAGATGTATGATGCGGCGATGCGTATTAACTTTATTAATAAACTCACATACTTTAGTAGACTGTATCCTTTATTTTTAGTCATAGCGAAAGCGTTGCTTACTCTTAGCAAAATCAAAACAACAACAACCAAAAACAGACGAATTGCGTTTCTATAGTTACACTTATGTGATGCCACATTTCAAAGATTAATCACAAATAACTCTAACAACATTAAAAAAATGTGTTTTGGAGGTATTATAGCTCCCTTGAACTATCATACATATATATCAATCCTGGAGCATTTGCACCATATTTATTAAAGTTTATTCTAATTCCATGATTATTTTTTAATTCGGAAACATTGGAAATTTTTATTATATGACGAAGTGCAAGTTTAAATGTACTCTAATCGTTCAGTCATTTTTTGCGACAGTGTCACCTACATCGAATCTTTTCATGAATTTCTAAAAGATTTGATAGTCTAACATTTAGATTTAAAAGTTAGCAAGCATAATAATGGTCTTTTCTCTTAGAAAATTTTTACCTTCAGTACACTATAAATAAATTTAATTATTAAAAGTGGCAGAAATTCTATGTTTTTATTTGATACAGAAAATTTAACTTTTATGACTACTTTCTGTGAATAAAATATTAAATGTAACTTTTTTAATTTGAAAAAATTATGACTTACTCTTTGAAAATTCCAAGGATTTTACGCACTTTAAAATAATTGAAGTTTTCAATTTCTACTATAGTATAATTTTGAAAAAGAATGTTTTATTCTAAAAAAGCTTTAATTAATGAGCAGCAGATAAAAGTGGATCCTTTTTCTGAACAATAAACCTTTTTATGATTAAAGGCTTCGAAGAATAGATTGCACTCGGAATTAATTAAGAAAATTATTGAAAACGGTCCTTTATGAAATGATCTAGGAAAATTAAGATAAAAAGAGATGATTAACTCATAAAAAAATTTAGAGAGCGCTTATTCTGTGAAATTCAAATTATCTGGTAACATTCAGAATCATTTTCATGAATCCCCTAACAAGCATACCTCAGAACTCCTGGCGTTTGATGAAATGCTTCTGACAAATGTTTTTTTTTTTTTAATCGTCATTAACATGTCAGTTCCAATGCTATCAAAGTGATCAAGTTTAAATATACTCTAATCGTTCAGTCATTTTTTTTTCCAGACTGTGTCACCTACAACGAATCTTTTCATGAAATTTTAAAAGATTTGATGGTCTACCATTTAGATAAAAATGTTCGTACCATACATAATGATGATCGTTTCTATTCGAAAGATTAATTTTTATCTTTAATACATTACAAATAAAATTAATTATAACAAATGGTAAAAATTTTATGTTTGTATATGATACAGAAAAATGTAACGTTTATCTTTACTTTTTGTGGTTAAAATAATAAATGTAAATTTTCTAATTTGAAAAGGTGGTGACTTACACCTTGAAATATCCAAACATTATACGCATCTGAAAATAATCCATATTTTCAATTGCTACAATACTGTCCTATTTTGAAAAAAAAATATGCTCCTTCTCGAAAAGTTTTAATTAAGGAGCAGCAGAATAAAATGGATCCTTTTTCTGGACAATCTATCTAAACACAAGTTTTGAAGAAAATATTGCACTAGGAATTAAGGAAATCATGGAAAACTCACTTTTATGAAGAGATCTAGGGAAATTAAGATACAAGGGGATGATTAACTCTGAAATAAAATTTTAAGAGAGCGCAATTTCTATAAAACTGAATCATTTCGGTAACATTAAGAGTTATTTTCAATAAAAAGCATAGCTCGTGACTCCTGGGTTGGGGCAAAATGCTTCTGACAGATGGTTGCTTTATAATCTCCATTAACACGTAATTATATCAATTCTAACGCTCTAAAAGTTATTAGTAACCGTAATTTGAATGAACCTAGATTATTCGAAATATGATTTTAAAAATCCTCTTTTATTAACTCCAAAACAAGTAAAATACTATGCAATTTCCGAGACAGCCGCACTAAGTATAATCATCTTGTCTGGCTGAAACGCTCTGATCAAAAAAGGATGAATAAATTCAAGTAGAACCTAGAACCATTAATGTAGAATTTAAAATTTTCTTGCATTAATGAGGCATACGGTGATTATTAGGAGATTAGGATATTCAACAAACGACTTTTGAAGGGATTATACCTTTCTTGGACTATCGTAACTATATCAATCCTGGAGTATTTGCACCATATTTATGTTTAGACTAATCCCATGGTTTTTTTTTCTGAAGCATTTGAAACTTTCTTTATCGGACAGACTACATGTTTAAATGCACTTTAATCGTTCAGTCATATTTATTTTCACGACTGTGTCACCTAAAACAATTTTTTTCATGAAATTTTATAAGATTTGACTGTTTAATATTTAGATTAAAAAAATCGTAACTGGCATAATAATGGTTGTTTCAATAAGAAAGATAAATTTTTAAATTAATTATAATATAAATAAATTTAATTATTAACAACTTGGAAATTGCACGTCAAACATAGCAAATGACAAATGTCAAATCAGGAAGCTTTAAAAATATTCAGATCTTTGTGTAATAGTATACAGTTCTTCGGCTACAGTAGTATATCGAAATCTTTTTTATATTCCTGTAAATACTATCTGCTTTCTATTATACAAGAAGTAATTTGTAGTAAACCTCAGTAACGTATATCAATTTCATAAAATGTGAAATAGTATAATATTATTAAAACAAGCCCTAAACAATGTTTTTCCCTATACCGTTATGTAATAGAATACTTTTGTGTAGCCCTGTAAATTAATAACAAATATTCTTTGCACCACAGATTGTACAGAACGTATATTTTAGTATATACTTCATATATGCATATCAATTTTATTATGCTCAATATGTTTATGTATAAGAGTGTAACACCATTAAAATGGATTTGAAACAATTTTTCCCATTGACTGTAATGTAACGGAATAATTTTGATTGTCCCTGTAATAAAACTATGCATTCGATTTTCATAAAATTCGAAATGACTCGACTAAATTATGCAAAAATTATGTATTTTATATTTTAAATGATTTGGTTGGTTAGTTTTTGTTTTGTTATGTGCGTACAGAATGACGGACTAAACGACAACTATAGGTGCTGCGTATTTCCACAATTACAAAAGCACCTAAAAATGGTACAAATTGGATGTTTGTATGAAATACAGAAAAATGTAATCTTTATTTTAGATTCTTACTTTTACAAGACATTAATTTAAAAAAAAAGGTTACTGAGTTGATAAAAAATATTTATTAACAATATACCAAAATTGTAAAACGAAATCAGAATGTTATATGATCAATCAGTTTCCATGTAATCTACAACACAATTTAGCCATGTATCTCAGCGCCCAGCCGATTTGTTTATCTAGGCTTGGAAGAAATCAAGACCTTTCCCATAGAGTCCTTTCCTGGCAGCTGTTTTTATAAGATAAGACTTCTAGAAAAGTGTTTCCTTCAACTTTGGAAACTGGAAATAATTTCTTGGTGCCATATTTTGGGTGTTTTTAGGGGGTTTTCGGGGAAGGAGGAGTTGACTCCAGATTTCCACATGAACTTTTACAGAAGTTCTTGAATATGGCGCACTATATTGGGACTGGTAATAACATGCAAAAGAAGGACACTATCGCTTATCATGCTTTGAACTTTGCGTAGGATAGTTTATTTATAACCTTGTCAACGTGGCACAAGAGAGACCACATTTTCTAAACGTGTCACTATGATCATATATGAACGATAGCATTTATACAGACTATATAATATTCATAGATTTAGTTAAACTATAAAGCGCATAACATAATTAAAATTTCATTTCATCCATTTATCATCCATCATCGATAACATACAGTACTTTGGATAGAATATTATTTGAAATAATTTGTGCGTCCCTGTAAATGCTATTCATTTCATTATATATGTTAAATATTTTATATTAAGCCTGCTGTTTTGGTCAAATATAGCTTCATACAGCCTCGTGTAACTTATATTAAGCCTCGTCTATATCTTTTTTATTATACATGAAATAGTTTAATTTAATTAAAATATGTCGCAAACAAATCCCTTCTTTACCATTATGTAATGTAATTTTTTGTGTGGGCCTGTAAATGAATAATACTATTATTTTCGACTGCATATTTTACAGAATTCATGTTTTAATGCACTTTGTAAATGTATATAAATTCACATATGCTTGACAGGTTGTAACATCTTTAAAATTCAATTGAAGCAATTTTTTTCCCATACACCGTAATGTAAAGGAAAACATTTCACTGTCCCTATAAATAAACTAATCATGCTAGAAAATTCATTTGAAATAGAGTTCTTGCTAGCGTAAACGTCAATGTCTTATAAAAACTTCAGTGCAATCTGAGTATACCTGAAAGAGTCAGAGCGCAGAGAGACGGCTAGATAGCCAGACGAACAGAGGGACAGACACACCGAGATCATAAACACTTTTCAACTTTATTGGAAAGTGTTAAAAAAAGATCATATTCATTAGCAATTTTTCCTTTTTATATTTAAAAATTTTGGAAATTTTTTTAATCTCTCGTTGTCTAAGAAATTTATTGTGATGATTGAAAATCCCACGATAATTAAGAAGAATGAAGATGTTTATAACCAAAGAATTCTTCTGAATGATTTCGTATTCAGTAAAATTGAATTTACGTGATTTCAATCAGTGATCTTTACTTAAAATGTTAAAGTACTATTCAGTTAAAATGCCAAATCATTTTGTCTTGAAAACGCTGCTGAGATTATTATATGGAATTATTAAAAATATTTTTTACATATTTAGGATTTTCGAATGGAAAAAGAACAATTTCTATACCTCAAATATGATTTATTTCTTTATATTGAAATGGATAATTAAGAAATATTTCTATCTCATTATGCATAACGTAAATAATTTGTAATAAGTAAAAGACTGCAAATGTGTATAGTTTATATGTATTTTTTAATGATTATCCAAATGTGTTAGGCTATTTTTTTACATTAATAAGTGGATGGATATAACTTTCATGTACTGTCGATTTCATTAAAGTCGTTTTTATTCTACAATTTATTTTACCGGGTGACCGAAATAGCGCAATTTTCTGAATTGACTTAGTAAATGAAAATTAATAAACATTGAAACAAATAAATACTTTATTTATTAATAAAAATAGTATTGAAGATATTTAATGAATCGCAGAATAATTTTTTCTAAAAGCTTCCTCCTTCTGCTTTCATGAAAAGACACAAGCGATTGATGGAATTTACAGCAATTAGACGACGGACAAGCGGACATAGAGATGGATTTCGATAAACATGATTTTCTCATTCCCTGGTTTCTAAACCATGTAAATTTCTCGAAAACCAGAAGTTGGAGAAATTCCAATAACAATACTTCCTTCTTTAGAAAGAAGAATGTAAAAACTATCTGCTTCGTTACTGTGTTGTTTGTCAGCTGCTTGAGAATCGTCAAGTTAGTTGGATGCGAATTGCCCGTGAATTCATAAACAGGTCCTTTAAAACTGAAAAATCGAGCAAAATCGCTTTTACAGTGCCCCCCGCCCCCTCCAGCAGATTACTTCCAAATTCAAGGAGGACCTGATGAGTGAAGCCAAAAACGCACACAAAAAAATTATTAAATTTTATGGTGAACCCTATACACTTTTCGATGGTACAATAATGCAAATTTCATAAAAATCGGTATTACAACATCCCCCTTCAGTGGAAAATTTCAAAGTTCAAGGAGGAACTCCTGCTTATAACGAAAAACGTACAGAAAAAAATGATTAAAGACGACATGAATTGATTCCCTTTGCACAAATGACAGGAATAGATTGTAGAAGCACCAATCATAGAACACTGTAAATCATTGTGTGTAAAAAAAAACTGTGAGAAAATTGTTTCTTCAATCACTTGTTTGAACATGTCAACAAAATGACACATACGATAACAAAACAAGATGAATTGATAAATCTATTTTATCCAAACGGGAAAAATGCATTTAAAGAAGGGATGCGTTCACCGTCGAAATCATAAGTTATGACGAGGCCGTGTTCCGTCAAAATTGTATGTGATTTGATGGAAAAAAATAAAGAAATTGGACGAACACGTGATCGGATGGATGAACATGTAACCACGAATATCTGTATAATATTGAAGTTGTTGCTGAAGTGTATAACAAGCTAACCACAGATTCACTGCATACTGCGAGAAGTGTTACGTGCAATTTCGATATATCGAAAACAACAGTCCTCAAGATACTGAACACTATTCTGTGGATGATCTACTAGCAATTGGATATACAATGAAACTGAATAAAAATATCACCTTAAGAGCCCACAATAGTCACAGAAAAAGTACGCAAATAGACCCGGATAATTATGTAAAGTCTATGGGAGCGTTCTTTTCTAATATCTCGCTCAAATTTTAATATTTTTACATGATTTTTTTTGCATAGGCTAGCTTATGGCGATCTACAACCGGGCTAGTTTTTACTTTTTCGATTTTGGTTTCAGATTTAAAAAAAAAATATTTTAACTTTCAAAACCTGTTTAAACCGGTTCTGAAATTGAGACTATCATAATATAAAAAATATATGAGCAAAATCGAAAAAGTAAAAACTAGCCCGGTTGTAGATCGTCCTCAGCTAGCCTATGCAAAAAAAATCATGTAAAAACATTAAAATTTGAGCGAGATATTAGAAAAGAACGCTCCCATAGACTTTACATAATCATCCGGGTCTTTTTGCGTACTTTTTCTGTGACTATTGTGGGCTCTTAAGTTGGCAAGAAACCAGTGTGCAGAAAAAGACAGGATAGAAGAATTTATTAAAGAAGCTGGGAATATTTCCTTAAGAAAATCAGAAGCCATTTCGCTTTCTTGATGAATGGGTTTCAACAAACCTTTTATAGCTAAGTTTTATTCAAAACTGCATAAATTATAACAGAAAGACTAATTTGGGTCCTTTACAACATTTTTAATTTAAATGAAACAGATCTCAGAACTGTGTAAACACTTGGTAAAGTTATTGACACGAAGGGTTTTAAACAAGTAAGTCAGATCACGTCATCACAGAGAGCTGACTTAGTTACACATTGTTTCATGAACAATGCCTTAAGAAGTATTCTTCCAATAGACTTCCAGTGCTACTTCAGGTTTAAAAGAATTGTTCAAAACATTTTGCTATCCTTAAATGTTTAATTTGATGTTGCTTTCAATTTTGTGGTTTATTTTCAATTCATCACACATCATTTTGAAAAAAAGTCTAATTTCAAGTCTATTCTATTATTATAAATACTTTTAAGTATTTTTATATTAAAATTGCTTTTATATCTTCTGCTTTTGATATCTTAGCCGGTATTTAGTAATAATAAATCACCTGTCTTTATATAGCTGATTTTATTTGTGCCTTATTACTGATTGCCTTACTGTACCACATTCTCTGTCTGATTGAGCCGCCTAGCAGCGCACAAGGCACACTTTCGAAAATTATTTTTTTTAAAGAATAAAGTAAGGATAAATTATGAACTAGTTGGATGTGCCAATCCCAAAACTTTCATCTATCTCATATGTGCATTTTAATATTTCAAAATTTAGTTACACATATTAATGCGTTAATATTATTAATTCAATACTATATCGACTATGATTTGGATCTTAAATTTCTGCTTCTGTCAATTAATCGGAGTAAAAACGAGTTTCCGTATCTGCACGAGCCGATGACCAGTAGAACTATAGTTAGATTTTTTTTCCAAATTTAGGAAGGATCTACTCCCTATACTCCAAAAAAATCATACACAAAAAATTTAGTTCGGTTCTATGCATAACTTTAAACACTTTTTAATGGTAAAAACATCGCGACAGGCACAGACATCGCGATTATAGCGCCTCCTTCCGGCGGATTTTTTTTCAAATTCAGGGAGGGTCTGCTGATCATAGTCAAACACTTATAAAAAAATTCATTCAAATCTATGCATAAACGCATACACTTTTCTGTTGTAAAACATTGAAAATGGCACAAAAATCGCGATTGTAGCGTCCCCTTTCGGCGGATTTTTTCATATTCAGGGAGGACCAACTAACCATACCCATTCACTTACACAAAAAATTTGGTTCAATTCGATGCATAACTTCATATACTTTTAATCGGTACAATATTGAAAATGGCTTAAAATTTTTTATTGCATCAGGCGGAATATTTCAAAACGAAGGGGAACCTGTTTGCCACAGCCAAAAAAATTCACAAAAAAATTGTTCAATTCTATGCATATCTTCATGCACTTTTTGATGGTAGAATGGCGACATACGGACATACAGACAGACACACGGACAGACCGATATTTTTTTAAAACATGTTTTTTATTATCTCTGACCCCTAAAACGTGCAAATCAAACATTTCGATTACAATACTTTCTTCTATAGAAGATAGAAGAAAATAAAAATTTTAGAATGAAAGCTGAAAGTTGCCAAAATAGTATTCTGTATGTAAAATTTGTTTTTAATTAAAAGGAAAGAAGTTATTATAAAACAAGTGATTATTATTCCACTGTGCCCCGCTTTTCCTGTCCCCTAATATTCTTGTTAAAAATTGATCAAAAATTGAAAAAGGTCAATTGATAACTGTCCGCGATATCGTGATCATAGATTTTTAAAAAACAGTTTTGAAATAATCGCGTTTAAAGTGGCAAGTTTTGATTTATACGTAATATAAATAATAAACATGATTAAAAAGCTTTTTACAGCAACATATTTCTTTTAAATTAGGTACAGTTACAAATTGTAAGTTATCTTATTCTATTTTGTGGATTTTTTTCAATATATCAGTTTTTTCGAAATACTGAAACATAAACATCTTTCTCAATTCACTTTATTTGTTCATGTACATACTTTGTGGTATATTTTATGAAATTACGGTTAAATTAGTTAACTTTATGGCAATCTAAATTTGTCATTAAAGTAGAGGTAATATAAAGGAGCGCAGTATAAAGAACATTTTCAAAATATTCAACCAGTGGGGCAGAAGAGAACAAAAATAATTTACAATTTTATTTACAAAATGGATTTTTTTTACTAATTTATTAACAATGATTTAATATTATGCGAAAGTAATGTGGCAAAGACTTAGGTTGAAAAGAATGTACACGCAAAAATGAATCATTTTAACGTGAAATGTTATTTGTTAGTTAAAGAATAAAGAGTTGATTTACCAATAAACCAAATTCAATATGATTTCAAGAGGATTCAGTGCTCAGAAATACTTAATCATTAACAATGTGCCTAATGTAATGTTTTGAAACAGAGTACATAAGCAATTAGATCGATGATTGTATGAAAGGTAACGTTTAAAACAAAAATGCCGCATCGCAATATAATCTTCATATATTAGTATAATCTACAGGGTATGCAAAGCTCAGAAATGAAAATGCATTTAATCATTGACAATCTACCTTTGACAATCTACCTAATATAATATTTTAAATCAGAGTAGATATGATAATGTTTACAGGAAACATGAATAATTAAATAAAGAGTAAAGATTTTTAATTTAAAAAAAAATCACGTATCCCAGTGACAAAACTTCAATGTAATCTGTATATATTGGGATAATCTACAAGGGATTCAAAGATCAGAAATGAAAATCATGAAGAAGAATGAAAATTTATTTAATCAATGATAATCTACCTGATATATTATTTTAAAACAGACTATATAAACCTTTATAGCGATAATTACATGAAAGATCGATAATTACATGAATGGTAAAGATTTTCAACTTTAAAAAAATCTCATATTTCAGTGATATAACAACTGTATGATCATTAGTACAACATACTGAGGATTCAAAGCTCAGAAATGGAAAAAAATTATAATCACTTGCCCAATTTGCCCAATATATATATATATATATATTTCAAATAGAGTGCATAAACATTTATAACAATAAATATATGAAAATCTATAATGACAAGCAAGGTAATGTTTTTTATATAATTTAAAAAAACCACATATCTCAGTGACTTAACCTGAGTATAATCTGCATATATGAAAGTAATCTACAGGGAATTCAAAACTCAGAAATGAAAATGTATTTAATCACTGACAATCTACCTAATATAATCTTTTAAAACAAATTAAATAAACATTTATAATGATAATTGCACGAAGGTTACAGATTTTTATTTAAGTAAACACATGCGTCAGTGACATGAATAGATAACATGCATTTTAATTAAATAGAATCTTCAGAATTCAGATTTCTAAGAAGAAAAGTAAACCTTTTATTATTTACAGACATGAATAGGCTTTATGAATAAATATAATATGCATTTAATTCTTTGTATGCATAAAAATTGTTAAACAAAAAATATCAGTTCAGAATGAAAGCACTATATTTTTAATCTAATAATCATTCTTCATATATACAATGCTTCTTTTTAGCTGTTTTGAATAAAATTAATATGAATATTCATTTTGAAATTAATGAAGCTAGCTTATGCATTATCCTGGCAGAATTCAACCTGTAACAGCAATATCTATCCTAATCTAATTTCCCAGTGGTATAAAAAATATTCTTAACCGCTGCGCATAAAAATATCTTAAGCGTGGATGATAGTTAATTTAATTAAAACTGCGTACGCTCAGAGTTTATTTTTCTTTGTTCTTATTTGAAATTTTTGGTGCATTTAATTACGTTTTACTCATTCTTAAACTCCTATTAGACTTGAAATTTAACGTTTGGAGAAAAATGTTTCACAGTAAAATAATTATGATATGTTTTTATCTTTATTTATTTTTTTATTTTTTTATTTTTAAATCTCTTTGTTTTAAATCAAAGAAATATTTAAAACTTAATATGGTCTGTCAAATTACGATAATACTTTATAATATTTCATTTTTTTTATCTATATCATGCAAAATGATTGACAATTTCATTGGCGACTATTTTTAACTATATCTCGTTGAGTAACATCCCCAGTAATTCGCACATTAAGAATTTGTCTTTAAACTTACTTACATTTTCATGGCCAAGAAATAAAATATTTACTTGCAAATATTTTTAAATCAAAGAATACTTATCTGTGCATGTATTTTGCCCACTAAAAGCAATAATTTTTGAAAAAGTATTTTTTATAAAAATAAATTTATAAAAAGTTGCTGTAGTCACTAATTGGCACCTAGAGCAGTGTATGACACCTTGTGATCCAGTAATTGGGCACATGTTTATATAAAAAAACTTTATAATTTGCCTTAAGTTTAATCACTTTAAAGGAATTTACTGTAGATGAAGATGCCATATTTCAGATTTTTAAAGAAAGAAATCAGCATATTAGTCTGAAATATGAACACTTTAAAACAATACAATATATTTATGTTAATACCCATTAATTGTCATACTGTCCCCAATAATTGTCATATAAAGCTTTAATGGATTCCAATTACTGATAATATTTAATATTTTCAAATAAAAACAACTGATAAAACAAAATTAGTCAATAACTAACTTAGTCAATAACTAACTTAGTGTACTGCCAAAATAAATCGTTTCATCTCAAATCATGCGATTCCCTTGTAATTGGAATAGGTGCCAATTACTTGGAACTATCAAAATTGAAGCACCATTAATTGGCATCTATCATTATTTAAGAATCCAAATAGTTGTGTCAAAAGTACTTTTACACAATTAAAGCAACATTTTTCAACTAAATAAAACTGTTGTGAATTAAAATTTAAAATATACTAGAAATCAGATAATAATGAATTGAAAAGCATGCCTTTCTTAAGCCAGAGAAGAAGCATTTGCAACAAAATGGTTAATTTGATACAAACCATAATTGTTTCTCTTTCCTAGGCATTATTGTCATGTAGTAGCGTAAATCGAAGTTATAATATTTAAAGTAAATGAGCATGTAACTGGTATATGGTCTTGCATTTTTAAAAGACTAATAAATCTTTTTTAAGACATGTTTGTAGGATGTGCCAATCATTGGTGCATGCCAATTACTGAGGATGTTACCCTACCATTTTATCAATAAAAAATATTTCAATATATTTTGACAACCTGTATTAGTTTTCATAATTACAGTCAGACCTGAAATCGGTACAGTTTCAAGAAGTCTCAAATTCACGAAAAATTGATTTATATAAAAAAATTCTTTTTATTTCCTTCGAAAAAAAAGTTTGAAATCGCCTCTCATGGACACCGGGAGTTTATTCCTGACAACCCACGAATTTTAATACTGGACATTTTTGAAGAAATATAAAAAATTTAAAGTTTTAAATTTATTGTTTGAATTTTTATGCATCCAGATGTAGAATATGTTATTGATTTTAGATAATAAGTTTCTTTACGATCGCTCAATTATAAACTTAGATATTAATTATTATTTCATAAATTGGGTGATTCTTTCAAACTGCCATTTTAAAAGCCATTCTCTCAAAGGACAATTGATTATTATATTAAGAGATTTTAAAATTCTTTATCAACCCTATCTTTAAACTCTGTTTAGTAATATTTAAATTTTATAAAAATCGATATGCAAATTTTTGTTTTACAAAAAGTTCGAGTTTTAAGAAGGAAAAGAAATTCTTTGTTAAAACGTGAATCTCATAAAATTAGGAAAGCTTACAAACCCATCGATTAGAACTTTAAGATAATTCATAACACATAATAAAGAGTTTAACTAGGAAAAACAGATTTAGGCGTAAATACGCGTTATATACCGTTTTAGATGCAGATTTTTGACGGTGTGCTATGGAATAAATATTACTTATTTAACATACAATTTCAAAAATATACTTACCATTATTTTCAAATAGTAATATCAGAAAAATCTGTATTCTTGCTTAAGTCTGCCATCCCCTTGGGTAATATGTTTAATGGAGTTTCTTTCAGAATCAATTTTATAAAGAATAGAGGAGGAGACAAGGAGATAAAATGAGGAAATGAAAGATTGGATAACCGATTTTTTGCAAGATCTTGTACTGCGTACAATGTACGCCTTCTAAATTACTATGATATATCATCTGAAAAATCTCGGACCGCACTTTCATATTATGAAGGTTTTTACACACTCGCTCAAAATATGCCAACCCATTCCGGGGGTCAGCTGTTTAGCTCAGCAACAAATTAAGCAACAACAACAACGTGAAAAAACACCGTAATAACTGGCGATAAATTGATAAATAAACTAAAAACACTTTGTTAAATCACCATAAAATGAAAAATTAAGCTGCTTAATTTTTCATTTTATGGTGATTTAACAAAGTGTTTTTAGTTTATTTAACAACATCATCCTTTCATCACATTCAACGAACTCATTTGAAGGCTTGACTGAAGGTGATACACTTTACAGACCTTCGATTGGCGAAATCTATTTTTCATCACAGAATATTAGGGGACATTCTCCCCATGCGGGACGGAAATGATTTTTTTTCATGTGATATATCGTTTCAAAGTATTTGGCTCGTTCATTAATAAGCACTCGCTCCTCTCCACTTAAGTCATTTTTTAGTATGCAGAGAGTGTTTTTAAGTTTTAATTTGTTCATTAGTACCCATAAGATTTTTCAAAATCATGAAAAAGGTATACGCAACAAATCTTTTTTTTTACAGTTAGCAGCCTTGTTCCCATTTTCACACAGTAAGCGGGAACGTATTTATGACAAACTCTAGTTAAATATATAAAATCATACAAATTTAAAATTAATTTTTTAAATATTACCATCGGCCTCGGCAATGCTGAGTGGGTCAGCTAGCAATGGATAAAATGTATAGGAAGGTAAATTTACATATTTATCTTCCATTAGTGTTTAATTGTAGTATAAATAAAGAGCATTATTATTTGATATAAAAAAAAACGCTGACCGCAAAACTTGTAAAATGTAAATTTTAAAGTAAAAAAAAATGATTTCCAACACAATAAACCATCTTAAACGCTGTGGTATAGAACTTCGGCGATTATCACAAAATTTTCGATTTTGTTTATATGAGATATTTTAAATATCCATTGAAAACATTTCAAAATTTTAAGAAATAAATTTATTTTCTATTAGAGAATTAAAAACATTCCCAAGTAAAATTGGCCAAAAAATTGGCAATTTCATTCTAAAACTTTTTTTTGCATTCTTGTTTTACTTATTTTTAGGTCTAATATTTTAATTTGTTTAAAGGAATTTTCAATGTAGTAGCTCAAAGTCCTTTGATGTTCAGTTTTATTTGTTAATTTATGGAAGCCAAAAAAATCATATAATAAAAGATCATATAATAAAAAATCATATAATCATATAATAACAATTTTTACAGACATTAATGACATTATTTTCAAAGCAATATCTAAAAGATCTTTCTAGTAGCTGCTGTTTTAACACTTCTGACTTAAAATATGTCAAAAATAAGAGGAAATACTGAAATACTTTGCAGCACCATATTTATACATGATTAAGAATTAAACTGCAGTCCAGGAAAAGAAAATTCAATTTCAGTGAAAATCATATTTTAATTGTGAAAACGTAAAATACAGAATTTGTTATCTTCTTTATATATGTGTTTTATAAGGTATAAATATTTATTAGGAAAAAAAACTCGAAATACGTATTTATACAGTATAACAGAAGGCCTTTTACTTTACAGACATCACAGTGAGCCATGGCAGGTAAATGACATTCATAAATTATAAGTCTTTAAATTACTTTATCTTATTAGAAATGCAATGTCTCTTGAAACTTCTTCTAAGGATATTTTTTGTTAGAATATATCAAAAGAAATTGTATAACATATTCAGGGTTCGCACAGTTCTACCACTAAATTTTAAGAACATTTTCAAAGTGTTTCACTGCGAAAAAGTAGCATAAAAACTGTGAATGAAGGTGGGGATTACAGATGTCGTGGTATCAAAATTAAATGTAAATTTTCTTATTTGTAATAATGGTGCCAGAGTCCTTGGAAATTCCAAGGCGTGTGCGAGCCTTGCATATTGTATAATATTGTAACATTTAACAGGAATTTTATTTTGGGGACTGCAATTTACATATTTTCTTATAATCACCCACTTAAAAAATATCATTTTGTTTAATTCCTAACTGTCAAAAGACGGCCAGACTGTTTTAATAGAATTATATAATTTAAATAAACGTGAAAAAGTATTTATTTATTTTTTATTATTTTTTTACAAACTTTAGACATAAAGCTTTGCATATATATAAAAAAAGTCTTAAGAACAACCCTCAAAGGTGAATTGAGGCACTTTATTTTACATTTTATTACCATACTTAATATTCTAACTCTTTCAATAAAATGCATATTCATTAGCCATTTCAAATTAATAAAATTAATGTGTACATATGTCTGATAATATTAAATCTATGTAATCAATCTTTTTTTTTCATGAGTAATCCTATATCTACGTCATCCTTAAATGCAGTGTTAATGTTTAAGAAAAAAGATCAAAGGTAATGAATGCATTTTATTCAATTTATATCTAGAAATTAGGAGCCTGCGGTTCCTTTATTTAAATATTTACTTAAAAATTCATTTCTTTACAAACTCTTTAATTATCATTTATTAGCCTATGATTCTGATGTTTTGTGCATATAAAAGTGATAATAGTGGAGTGGTCTTCTTTATTTCGGTAATGTTATTACGATTTCAAATATTGAGCTTTGATTTTCTCACGAAAAATGTTATTAACCATTGAAAAATTGTTGTTGTTTTCGGCGGAGGATTGACAAAATGACGTGGTCACTTTTGAATTTAAATTAAATTCTTTACTTTTAGAAGAATTTTTATTTGAATTTAACTTAAATTCTTTACTTTTAGAAGAATTTTATTTCAATAAGAAATTAAAATGTTTAAAATCATTGTAATAAAGGAAAAAACTAACAAATTTAAAAATGGGTAGACGGAAATTAACAGATACGGAAAAAGCCGAAGCCAAAGAAATAAATGACCGTGAATGTCGCATTCAATGGCATTAAACACAATACGCGCACTTAAACAATCATAAAGTGATTTTTATTTCGACTTTTTATTAATGTTTTACTAATTTATTTGTTCCTTTGTTATTTAAAATAAAAATTTAGTCAACATGTATAAGCTGCTTATTAGTTTGCGATTCGTATCACTTGGCGAAATTGGTCGACGGGATAACTAAGTAGTACTGTATTTGGTTTGGCGCAAAAACGTCTTTCAATGCAGAAAACGAGAAAATCAAAAGATTATATAGCCGCTGAAAACCAATTATGTTTTGAAAGGCGATCACGAAAAAGGAAGCAATTTAATGCCGAACCGATTAATTGTAAAACATCATGTCTCGAAGGCGACCAATCCACTAGCCATGGCGATTTACAATTGGTTGGTTCTAACGAGGAAAATTTGAGTGCCAATAGTGATTCTAACAAGCAGGAAAATGTTATAGTTATTACTCTTGATTTTCCACCACCTAAAAAGAAAACTAAAAAGCAATCGGCTTGGGGAAAACTGGAAAAAACTTTTTTGATTCAATGTCTGATGGACCCATTCACAGATGCATGTGCTGCGATCGACTTTGGTTTAAAACGTCCATCACCAAAATTCTGCTCTGTAAAATCAAACAGTATATACCAAAGTCTTACAAGTATAACCCGCGAGTAGTCGCGACTTTTTCCACAACGTCATTAGTCGCGCTCGGTCTTTTCGCCGCTGGCCCCCCCGCATACCAAATATGTAAAATAAGAAATATTTTTCACCTAATATATGAAGATAACATTTCAATGAATATATAAATTTGCAGTTTTCTTAAATTATGCATTTTATTCATGAGATATGGAGTAATTTGAAAAAGTAAAAATGAGCTGACATTAGTGATTGTTACGTAGACTTTTTCGCCAATTTCAACTTTGTTTCTAAACATTTACCTGAAAGAAAAACAGAGGTGTCCTGTTACTTCACTAAGATGTTCGAGAAACCTTCAAAGTCAGCTACATGGTAGATCTCCGTTGTATTTGTAATCTGATACAAGTTAGGAGAAATTAAGTTATACGGGCGGCGAAAAGACCGACACGCGACTACTGACGGGATAACAGTATATGCCAAAGCTGTATTTTAATAATGATTACTTTCGCACCAACAATGTTACATAATTTGAAATGTTTCTTTCGTCGCCAACTTTCACGCTTGGCGACAATGGAGTGATGTAACTTAAACGAACGGTACCTTCAAATTGCAGCATGTATAAAGTCATTTATAGCAGTGGCACGGATAATACACAATAAAATAACTGCTATTTAGCGTAAAATGATAGATGAATGTTTCGAGTGAAACATTTTTCAAATGGTTGGTGTAATTTGTTAAATTACATTTTTTTTTCTGTACGACGACTTTTGAAAGTTTATCGAGGTGCCAGATGATCAAAATATCAGTGTTTTAATATTTTAACTATTGAAATGCCAAATGTAAATTTGGCATTTTTTATTTACTGTAATTTAAAAATAATGTATATACATTTATTGTACATTTTTTTTGTGCATGCAGTAAATATGTTCGATGTATGTTAATTTATAAAACCTATTGATGTATGTAAAAAAAAAAGATGGCTTTTATTTATTCATAAACATGTATGATTTGTAAAATGTGAATGTTCCTATTTTTTTGCTTTTTACCATTGATGTCCCTTCTATATGTCAGATTTGCATTTGTTTCGAAATGCAGATGAATGCAGTAAAATCCGATTTGAATGAAAAATTGACGTTTAAAATGTTTTGAATTTATAAGTTAACAAAATTCCCATTATTTATATTACAGGCTTGCATTAATAATTTTGAATAAATAATGTATATATATATATGTGTGTGTGTGTGTGAGCGAGAGAAAGAGAGTTTGTGTGTGTGTGTGAGCGAGAGAAAGAGAGTTTATGTGTGTGTGTGTGTGAGTGAGAGAAAAAGAGTTTATGTATATAGTTTTCGGTCGGGGACGTATGTAATTTGCTTAATCAAACAAATATTGTTGAAATTTTACATATTTAAAGGTTCATTTACAGCTGCAATAATCCTAAAATTTCCGACACTATAAAATTTTAAATTTAATGCAAGCAGAAAATTCATTGCTAAGAAATATACAATGTCAATATTTCGATATAATAAGTTGTGCGTTTACATGGATAAAGATAAGTCTTTCTTTCCTTTATTAGTGAACACATTTTAAGAAAATAATTGTATATAATTTGCTTAATCTAACAGATGTTCTGATTCAAAATTTCTAGATAAAAACTTTACTTGGTTATAGCTTTATTTACTAGTAAATTCATAAATTGCTATATTATAAAACTTTAGTTTTAATGGATGAAGGAAGCTAAGAAATACGCAATGTTGAGGTTTCGAAACTACAAATCGGCGATTTGTATGAATAAAAGGAAGTTATCTTTCTTTTATTACACATGAACACATATTAGGAATTAGGAGGCTTCAGATCTAATCTATTGCATACATAAATAATGTATAGAGGTAACTCTAATAGAACAAATATAAATACAATACTATAAATCTAATTATTAATACCGACATTGAGAAGATAATTGTGTAATAATTGTTTGGAATAAAATTATCTGTTATATCAATTTACCGATTGTTATTAAAAAAGTTATGTTTATTTTCCCTGATATATTAAATCAGCAAAAATATCCTGTTTTTTCTTCAGAATAAGCATGTAATCAAATTTCTTCAATATCATGAATAATAATCAAAACATTTACTTATAAAGAATCAATGATAATGGTCATATTTAATTTAGTTTTTACTGCTTAAGTTATGCACCTTGCTTTCATTATTTACATATTATGCGCGACATATCTATTTAGTTTATTATTATTTTTTTTTTTTTTACAAATCAATGTGCTGCACTTTCTTTCATATAGATATAGAATATAATTTAGATCAAGAAATTTGTATGAAATTTAGATTTATGTTTCCTTACTACTTGCAAATATGCTGTAATTGCAAAGGATTAAAAAATAAGTTCGATAATTAGTAAAATCGGTTCATGTGTGTAAAATAAAAATGGTTTTATTTTGCTAACAGAAATCTAAAATTCTTCAATATTCGCTTCTTAAATTTAACTCTTTATATCCTCTTTATATACTTTATATAATTATTTATTATACAGTGTCAAACAGCATCGAGTTCGTTAAAAAATCGAGTTCGTTTTGTAAAAAAATAAAAAAAAATAAAACAAAGTTTACGAATAACCAAGTTTTGTATTAGCAAATGTTGAAATGTTCCACATTTTTTTCGCAAATAATTAAAACCCGCGAGTCTTAAGAGATTACTGCATTTAGATTTCTATTTCTATTTTATTGTGATCACATATTTGTAATGTAACGTGCCCATATTTCGTACGTTTCCCTAATTTCGTCGTCATTCATTTCTCCGCTTCACCGAAAGTAGCGCCACTGATCACGCAAGGCAAAACGAACGGAAGATAAAAGGATCTTTCGCCAAGACGAATCCGTGTATTGTTAATGCCGGATTTCCTATTTTTAGAAGATCTAAGTTCGTGTTACGTCATTCGTAGAACGATATTTACTTTACCATAACTATTTGTTTCATATTCATTGCATGTATTATACGTAAGTTAGATGTTAACAGTAGCATATAGTGAATTTTACAGTGTTCAGTTTATTTTACAAGAACTAAAGCATCCCATATTGGGAAGTACCGTTGTTCCAGTTTCGTCGCCCTTTCAGTTCTTATTTTCGTAATTACGAAATTAGGAACGCTTTTCAGCGCTGTCAAATTCTGATAAATAATGTGCCTGCAATTTTGTATGTAAGTATTTATAGACTTAATCTTTAGGATTTGCTTCAAATTTCGTAAATACGTTCATTCTAATAAGAGATCAGGGAGGTGCCACTGATCACTCCAGTATACTCAAGAGCCAAAAACAATGCACAATTTATGACAATACACGATTACTCATGCTTAGATGGATAATTTTTTACGGTATTATTGATGCTATTACTTACTATTAGGATTAATAGAACATGTATTTGTACCTTAAGGTAAATTAAGTTAACTATTTATTTTGAAATAAATTTTACATTAATTATAAGTTAATCGTTGGCTTTTTAGATTTTTTTCAGAGGAACAAATTTGGGGCAGTTTTTTTTTATTTTTTTCATATTGAGAATTTTGAAAAAACAGTTTTTCGTATTGTTAAATTTTTTTAGCACAACATTTGCCCATGTTTCCATATATGCAAATAGTTTGTCTATACAAAATCCAAATTTGGTAGGCTTTCACTGAAAACTAAATCCTCCAGGGGCCTAAAAGTAACTGGGGACGCTAATAGGGCACTTTACCTTATTTGTTGAGTATTTTCAATAATAATTTTGCTAATAATGTAGATTGACAGTGGATTTTCAAAACTTTATTTTGAATTTTTTATCAAATTGTACGGAAATTTTGCACACATAATTATTAATTATATAAGTAATTTAATATGTTTTACTGAAAAATGTAATTAATTAAAATATATATGAAATTGTGTTAATTAATCACTCTAATTAAAAATGATCCATGTGAATTAAATTTGACGCTAGGAAATTTTATTTTTAAGATATCTGACTGGATTATTTTTACGTTCCTCCATATAGTTGATTATTAAATTATGTAAAACAATCTTTGTTACCGTTCGTTCAATCGCAGATAATTTTTATCTTATATAACATCTCATATTTCATAAAACTTTTAATATATTTATATTCCATTTACACTACATTGTCTCTACTACATTTTTTTATACTTTTTGAAACTGGCGTTAAATTTGGTTGCAAACCCTGCATGATAAACGCTAAAAACATATAAAAAAATTTGGACGTTTAAAAAAAATCGCTATATTTAAATGTATATACATGCTATCATTACCAAAATCGGTAAACATGTTGTACGCTATCTACAAATTTGTATTCTGTAGCGATAGATCATTTCGTGCATTTTAATTTACAGGTTAATTCCAAATATTATTTCTTTTCTTCGGTTTTTTAATACCCTCTAATTGTCCTCCTTATCCATTCGATATGATAAATATGAGATCAAACATACTATTTGTAATCTTGAAGTTCCAGAAGAAACCGACAATTATATTTTTAATGTTCCACAAAATGTTTAAAAAAGAAAATGTCCGATGATTAATTTCAATATAGCGTATATTTAACACTATGCAGTGAAAAATAATTCACATTTGTCATTTTTGTAAGACTTTAGTGCTCTTATCCATATTCATATCTCCATTTCAAAAATAGCCCTTCATCTCAAAAGAATAAAACCACACAATGGATTTTCGTTTTAACTAACTTAGTATAAAACTTTTCATTCTTTAATGTGAATTTCGAAGAGATAAAACGATTCTCGTCCTTGGGGGCACAAATGATCTACTTAAAGGAATCTGACAGTGCAAAATCCATTACTGTTTTTTTTTTTTTTTTTTTTTTTTTACAAAAGGGGAAAAAAATCTAAATACTCCAAAATAGTTAAAAAGCTACTTTAAGGTTTCTATTTTCCTTGTGTCGTTTAAATGAGATGATTATTTGATGATACATGTTCACTTTCCGCAGATATATATATTTTTTTATATAGCAGTTTATATTTCATAATTTTCTTAAGATATTTATATTTCAATTACACTATATTGTTTCTACTATGTATTTTTCTGAAAGTGGCGTTAAATTTTATTGAAAACCCTACATGTTAAAAACTAAAAACATGCAAAATTTTTTTGGACGGTAAAAAAAAAAAAAAAAAAAAAAAAAAAATATATATATATATATATATATATATATATATATATATATATATATATATATATATATTTCTATGAATATACATGCCATCCTTACAAAAAACAATAACCACATTGCACGGTATTTACAAATTTCTATTTTACAGCGATGGATCTTTTCATGCATTTTAATTTACAGGGTGATCCCAATATTATTACTTTGCTTTAGTTTTTCGGTACCCCCCCTAATTGCCCTCCTTATTAAATCGACTTTGAAAATATAAGACTAAAGATATTCTTTATAATCCTGAAGCTCCAGAAAAATCCGACAAGTATAATTTTAATATTCAACACAATGTGTAAAATTGAAAGTGTCCGATGATTATTCCATACAATGCATTCATTTAAAAATAATTCAAATTTATCATTTTTGTAAGACATTAGTGCTCTTATCCATATACATATCTGCATTATAAAAATGCGCTTCTTCTCAAAAGAATAAAACTACACAATGAATGTTCTTTTTAACTAACTTAGCATCAAAATTTCCATTCTTTAATGTGAATTTCGAAGAGATAAAAAGATTCTCGTCCTTGGGGGCACAAATGATCTACTTAAAATGCTCAGCTCTTGCAGGATACTTTACTATTTTAACAAAAGGAGAAAGAAACTAAATGCTCCAAAATAAGAATATAGTTAAAATGCTACTTTATGGTTTCTAATTATTTTTTTTATTGTGTCGTTTAAATGAGCTGATTCTTTGATAATACATGTTCACATTCCGCAGATTCACATGCTCAAATATTTTTTATTTTATATAGTAGCTCATATTTCATAATTTTCTTAATATATTGATATTCCAATTACATTATATTGCTTCTAATTATGCTTTTTTCCGAATTTGGCGCAAAATTTTGTTGAAAACCCTGCATGATAAAAACTAAAAACATGCAAAATTTTTTTGGACGTTAAAAAAAAATCACTACACTGTAAAAAAAAACGGACGATTTAAGGGAAGTAGTACTGGTAATCTGGACGCCAGTACTATTTACTGTTTTTTAACGGAAAGATCTCCGCTTTTTTCTGGTAAATATTCCGTTTTTTTCGAGATTTTTTCTGGAATTTACGGAAATTTTTCCGTTAAAAAAAGTAAATACTACTGACGTCTAGATTACCAGTAATACTTCCGTTAAATCGTCCGTT
Organism: Maratus speculifer; assembly: GCA_964019185.1. Lineage (NCBI taxonomy): Eukaryota > Metazoa > Arthropoda > Arachnida > Araneae > Salticidae > Maratus > Maratus speculifer. The sequence continues at coordinate 153,021,377 of OZ025302.1, forward strand.
TTTTTTTTACAGTGTATATCTACATGAATAAACGTGCCATTCTTACAGAAATCAGTAACCACATTGCACGGTGTCCACAAATTCCTATTCTACAGCAATGGATCTTTTCGTGCATTTTAATTTACAGGGTGAACCCAATATTATTACTTTTCATTAGTTTTTTGGTACCCCCTATTTGCCCTCCTTATTAAATCAAGGTTGAAAATATAAGGTCAAAGATATTCTTTATAATCCTGAAGTTCCAGAAATATCCGACAAGGATATTTTTTAATATTCAACAAAATGTCTAAAGTTGAAAGTGTCCGATGATTAATTTCGATACAGTGTATTCATTTAAAAACAATTCATTTTTTGTCATTTTTGTAAGGCATTAGTGCTGTTATCCATATTCATATCTGCATTTCTAAAAAAAGCTCTTCTTCTCAAAAGAATAAAACTACACAATGAATGTTCTTTTTAACTAACTTAGAATCATAATTTCACATTCTTTAATGTGAATTTCGGAGAGATAAAACGATTCTCGTCCTTGGGGGCACAAATGATCTACTTAAAATGCTCTGCTCGTGCAAGATGCTTTACTTTTTTCACAAACGGGGAAAAATAAATACTCCAAAATAGAAATATAGTTAAGAAGCTACTTTAAGTTTTCTAATTATTTTCCTTGTCTCGTTTAAATGAGATGATTCTTTGATAATACATGTTCACATCCCGCAGTTACACATGCGCACATGTCTTTTTTTTATATAGCAGCTCATATTTCATAATTTTCTTAATATATTTATATTCTAATTATATTATATTGCTTCTACTATGCTTTTTTCTGAAATTGGCGTTAAATTTGATTGAAAACACTGAATGTTAAAAACTAAAATCATACAAAAAAATTTTTGACGTTTAAAAAACCACTGTATATCCATGAATACACGTGCCATTCTATCAGATATAAGTAACCACGTTGCGCGGTATCCATAAATTCCTATTCTGCAGTGATGAATCTCTTCGTGCATTTTAATTTACAGGGTGATCCCAAATATTATTACTTTTCTTTGGTTTTTTACAACCCCCCTAATTGTCCTCCTTATTAAATCGACGTAATGTCAAACATATTCTTTATAATGCTGAAGTTCCAGAAGAATCCGACAAGTTTATTTTTTAATACTTAACACAATGTCTAAAATTGAAAATGTCCGATGATTAATTTCGATATAGTGTATTCATTTAAAAATAAATCAATTTTTTGTCATTTTTGTGAGACATAAGTGCCATTATTCGTATTCATATGTGCTTCCCAAAAATGCGCTTCTTCTTAAAAAAATAAAACTACACAATGAATGTTCTTTTTAACTAACTTAGTATCAAAATTTCCATTCTTTAATGTGAATTTCGAAGAGATAAAACGATTCTCGTCCTTGGGGACACAAATGATCTACTTAAAATGCTTTTCTTGTGCAAGATGCTTTGCTATTTTAACTAAAGGAGAAGAAAAACTAACTGTTTCAAAATGTGAGTTTAGTTAAAAAGTTACTTTACGATTTCTTCTTATTTTTTCTTATTCCGTTTAAATGAGCTGAATCTTTCATAATACAAGATCACATTCCGATGTTTTTTTTTATATTAACCCTTTCAAGTCTGCTATACTATTAATAGTACATGTTATTTAAAGGAGTATTATTTTGTTTTTAGAAATACTTTTGCTACTATTTACGCATAGTAATGTTAGTTGGTGTTTATACATTTACTATAGGACTTCATTTATGTTTAGACATTTAGTAATAATAATAATATTTATTATTATTTGCTTAATTCTCTTAGTACAATTTGAGATTCTTTCACTTTAAACATATACTTCACTCTTTAAATTTAAAATATAAGTTACATTCCTAAAAGAATCAGGCATAATAAAGCGCAAAAAAGTATTAGAAAGTTGCAATATAATTTAAATCTTGCTGTAATTCGATACTTTCTAAACATCTCCCAAAATTCTTCTTTAGCCTATTATTATATGAAAATGAATTGAACAATACGCAAAACAACAATATTTGTTATGTTTCAGATAATGATATATTCGTTAAACACTAATTAATCTATTTGGATAGCTAATGTTAACGGTATTAACGTAAAAGTCATTTTTCCTAAAAATTGAAAAAAAAATGGACCCGAAAGGGTTAAACCCCTTTGTGTCCTAGTTTTTTACAATTATGCGAGAAAAATTACTTTTATATTAATTATGTAAAAACTAGCCATCCATATAGATTTACTGAAGTTTAACAAATATATCAATGTCAGAAATTTAACGAATGTAATTCTTTTGCGTACTATTCAATTCATTTTCATATGAAAATAGACAAAGGAAGAGCTTTTGGAGACGTTATGAAAATATCGAATTACAACAAAATATAACATATGATAAAATTTTCTATCATATGCTATTACATCAGAAAAATAACTAACATTTTTAATTCAGATAATGAAGTATGAGTTTACAATAATTGTGTGTGATGCACATACAGCAAATTATTGTTAGTAGTGTGAGTATTATTGTTATTAAGTGTAGAAGCATAAATGAAATCTATTAATGAATGATAACTGGCCGTCATAAACATAACCATCACGTTTTCTGTTACAATTTATTTCCAAAATGGTCCTTTACTAATACAGAAAAGAAAATAAACAACAACAAAAAAAGTGCTGATTCTTTCTTCATGTTGCCTTATTGTAAGCTGTACTTATAGTTCAAGAGCCGACAGCCCAAAATTCTAAGTCATCGAGGACAAGAAAAATTCCTTTATTGTATGGGAGAGTATTAATAGAAGAATTTAATCATCCATGTCTGCCGGAAGCGAAGTGGTGCATAAGCCAAAAATGAATACCACTAGTGGTCGACTCGTAGGATTAGCATTATGTTTTCCTGCACCCAATTTTACATGTTTTCATACTTTTAATTGAACGTCAAACACAATGTTAAACATACGAGTCAACCACTAGTTATGTTATTTTTTGGCTTATGCACCACTTCGCTTCCTGCAGACATGGATGATTAGATTCCTCTATAACTACTCTTGAGTAAAATAAAGGAATTTTTCTTGTTCTCGATGACTTAGGATTTTGCGCGGCCGGCTTTTGGCCTACTACAAACTGAGTTTTGTAATGAAGCCAACCGCATTCATCCTTCTTTATACTGTTATCCTGTGTTTCAAGAACGTTTCCACTAATTCTTCGACTGCTGGATGTGGGAAATTTGTTACGCTTGTATACAGATCCTCTTCACAAACCATTGATAAGCGTCGAGATTAAGAATAACTTTTAGAACTCCTGTCTCTGTTCTGGAATTTACTAAACCAATGGCAGCAGACGCTGACGTCCATGACAATCTTCACATTTGCTTTAGAAATGCTGCGGCTGTTATAACAGCTTCATCATGCTCGTACAATAGACAACGTTTGATGTGGTCTTTCTTGCTTGCCATGTAGTCCCCGTTCGGTTTGAGTTCTTGTGACCGAATGTTGTGCCGAATGTACGCTACTGTTTTACATGTTATTGGCCACTTTCCTAACCTGTAAACGTCAGATGTAACGTAAGTATTTCACTTTACATTTAGATATCTTCAAAACGGTTAGAACTTCTGCACTCAGCTGATAACTATATGACTTCATTAACATTTTGTCATTTAGTAATAATAATAATAATAATAATAATAATAATAATAATAATAATAATAATTTGTTTAATTTACCTTGTTCCGTTTCAGATTCTTTTATTAGATGCATTCGTAATTATGTAAATACAATCCAGCCTTAGTCGTAGTTCAGTCCGTCGCGTCGGTCCGTTTGTTTGTCTATTCGCATGTAACAGAGCAAAAACTACCCAAACGAATAGTTTGAAATTTATAATATATAATCCTCGCAAATTTTTTCGAGTCATTTTAAATTTCATGAAAATCGGATGTATAGTTTGATTACAGGGACAATCAAAAATAGTCCGTTACATTACAGTCAATGACAAAAAATTATTTCAAGTTCGTTTTAATGGTTTTACAGCCTTTTAAACAGGATAAAATTCCTTTCCATTTACTGAAGTGTGCTAGAATATATATTCTGTGCAATAATTCGGTGCAAAAAATGTTTATTATTCGTTTACAGAGCTACACAAAAAGATTCCGTTACATAATGATACATGGGAAAACATTTTATTCGGCGTATTTCAATCATGTTCAATTATTTCATATGTAACGAAATTGATGTATGTTCATGATATTTATTACAAGTTACTTTCTGTATATCAGAAAATGCTAACAGTATTTACAGGGACTCACAAAAGGTTTCGGTTACTATACTGTATCAGAAATACTGTATGCTAAGATTTGTGCTGGAAGTGTATTTAGTTGTGATATGAGTTTCTAAGTTTAACAACGTTTTTGCATATTACATTGTGTGTATAAATGCTATAGATCGTATACAGGATATCACAACAGAATCTGTAATATCTGTGAACAATCTGTGAATGAAAATAGCTTAAAAGTAGTTTTAAGAAAGACATGCGCATTTTTACGATATCCCACAATGGGTAACGATTCCAGGTTTGCGATATTGATTATGTCCTATTTAAAATGGTTATTATTTTCGTATTACTGAATTGAAGATATATAATCGTATCAAATTTTGTAGCATTTCTTTTTTTGCATAATATTTTAATAGCTAATGCTTCAAGTTCTGAATATTTATAGAATTAATTATTGTACGAACGCTCCTCATTTGCCGCATTTGACGTGCAATTTCCAACCTGTTCTAAACATATATTTCACTCTTTAAAATAAAAGTAACTTTCCTGAAATAATCATGTGCAATAAATCGCAAAAAGTATTGGAAAGTTGTAATATTAGTTAACCTAGTTGTAATAAAAAATTTTCTAAACGTCTCAAAAAACTTATTTTTAGCCTATTGTCACATGGATATGAATTGAATAGCATTAAAAATAACAACATTCATTATTCTTCAGACAGTTAAATATTCATTAAACTGTAATTAATCATTTGGATATCTAGTGTTAATATTATTACTATAAAAGCATTTTTTTTTCAAAAAAAGAAAGAAAAAATCGGACCCGATAGGGTGAAGAACTACTGATGTCTTCCAAGTTACCCGCCATTAAAAAAAAAACATGCTTTATCATCATAAACCATAGAAATCAATATGTTTTTATGATTTAAAGAAGAATTTATAAGAACAAACTTTATATTGCTATCATTTTATTCGGGTTTTGAAACTGTATTATAAAGTTTTCATAATGCAGTTTTTAAAGTTTTCATCCAGCTTTTTCATGTGCTATCATTTTTTAAATAAAAATTTTTATGTTTAAAAATTGTGTTTTTACAGACAATCATGATACATTAACAGCGTTAATGCTGATATTATTATTTTTTTTTATTGCTATATCATATTTAAATTTTATTACATAGCTGAAAGTGTTTAATTGAGATTTGATACTCCCCCAAAATAAGATATTCTGGATAGAAAAAAATGATTAATATTCTATACAAACCATTGAAAAGTCATTCTAAATATCACTGACAGCAAAAGAAATCCTGTTTTTATAAATATATCATTAAATCCAAATATTATATTGTTTCCGTGGATTCTGAAAAAAAAACGGATTTTTGTTTCACAATTTAATAGCAATTATTGTATATTTTTGCTATTTATGCTGTAATTTCATAGAAAAAACTAACATTTTTTTATTATATTTATTGATCAATCTATGCCTAAAAGTCAATGGGTATTGCGCTTTTACCAACAGTTTATAATATTTGTATTACTGTTTATAGTGTTTATTTATTAGTGAAATATACATTAAACATAATCTCGATAAAAAAAGTATTAAAATAATTAAAATAATAACTTATTCTATTTAGATTAAGTCATTTATGTACTTATTCATATTCAAATGCGCATTTCAACAATTCTCTTTTGAAAACAAAAGATTGAAATCATTTGGTGAAGTTCTTTTTTTAGTCCCTTTGTATCAAAATTTCAATCCTAAAATGGCAATTTAAAACACTTAAAATGCTTTATTTCCTATTAGACATAAATGATCTTTTTAAAATACTTTGACCATATGGGATGCTTTACTATTTTAACAAAACAAGAAGAAAAACTAAATGCTCTAAAATGTGAGTTTAGTTTAAAACTTACTTTAAGATTTCGTATTATTTTTTCTTCTTTGTTTAAATGAACTGAGTCTAAGATCTAAAGTCATCTTATTTCTTATACGATCATGGCATTTTAAAAAGATCATTTATACTTCCTAGAAAATAAAACTTTTTAACTGTTTTAAATTACCATTTTAGGATTGAAATTTAGATACAAAGGGACGTGAAAACAACTCCACTTTCAATCTTTTTTTTTTTTTTTTTTTTTTTTTTTAAGCATTATTGAATAGCGCATTTGAATATGCATAAATTCATAATTGATTTTAAGAAAATGAAATCAACTTTTATATTTTTATAGGGATAATGTTTAATGTATATTTCACTAATAAACAAATACTATTGCAAATACATTGATAACACAAATATTTAAACTATTGATAACAATTAAAAACTCGTTAATTTTTATATTTAGATTGATCCATAAATTGTAAAAATTGTATAATAATGTTTTTTATTCTACGAAAATATAACGTAATCACAAGCAAAAATATACAATAACTCCTATTAAGGGGTTAGGGGTAGTTAACAGCAGGAAAAAATGAGAATTTTTAATTTTTTTTTTTTTTTTTTTTTTTTTTTTTTTTTTTTTTTTGTCAGTAACTCAATTTATCAAATGAAAATAATAATATTGAAAAAAAATTAGTGTTTGTGTTGGACTTTGTTTAGTAAGGAGTGACTTGCGGTGACCATCACAAATCCTTGGATATTCATCTAAAATCAATTGGACAAGAATAATTAGTTTTTTTTTAATCGGTAATCTAGTGCCTGATCGAAGCTTTTTTTTAAATCAACAAAATGTCGGCCTTGGGAAATATATTTTCTGATTTTCGAAAAAACACCTGCAGTTAATTGTTTATAAAAATGCAATTTTTTTTTCAAAAAAAATAAATCCTTCGATCAGGCACTAGTTTTTCATGTTTTTCAAAAGCTGTATAAATTTCATTGAAATCTACTGAGTTACAGAGGTCACCAATTCCAAAAACATAGTTTCGAGAAAAATTCTTTTAAAGTATTACACTCGATTTATGTAGAGTAATACGAATTATTTAATTACTTACATCGAGTCACCTATTTCTGGGCCATATAACAGATCTTCAGCCGTTGTAGAAACTTCCAAAATATTGATTTGCTGTTATGTACGTCACATTCTACCTTCTCGAGTGTTATCGTTAGTTCGCTTATCTGCAACCTTCACTCTTGCAGCATCAGTTTTTTCGGCATATCGATGAGAATTATGACCACAATTAAGTCCCATTGTATTCATTATTATCAATGATAAATGTATATCTTCATTGAATATACCAGTAGCTATGAATGAATCAATTTGTTCCATAGTATAACTTGTATTTGTGGTTTTGGGGCATATTTTCGACACTAGTTGATTGAAGCTCTCATTATTATTTTGATTGGATCCATCCACTCATCTTGAAATAAAATTGTCATTAATCAGATCTTCATAAATTGTCTTCATAGATTCTGAAACATCAGGAGCCACGCACGCAGTCTTTTCGCTAGCTACTTGTCTCGGAGCATTCTCGAGAGTCCGAGAATTTTTTGTTAATTGCCGAATAACTCGAAAACTATTTGTCGGATGAACTTCAAATTTTAGGAGTATATTTTTGACATAATATACTTTAAGAAAATGCAAAAATAAAAAAATTGATTTTTTGAAAATTCTGACTACACCTAACTCCTTAAGTTTTGAATCTAAAAAGCGTTCTTTTAATTCCATCCACTCATCTTGAAATAAAATTGTCATTACTCAGATCTTCATAAATTGTCTTCATTGATTCTGAAACATCAGGAGCCACGCACGCAGCCTTTTCGCCAGCTACTTGTCTCGGAGCATTCTCGAGAGTCCGAGAATTTTTTGTTAATTGCCGAATAACTCGAAAAGTATTTGTCGGATGAACTTCAAATTTTAGGAGTATATTTTTGAGATATTATAGGGTAACACCCCCAGTAATTGGCATGCACCAGTGATTGGCACATTTTACAAACATGTCCTAAAAAAAGATTTATATCCATTCTTTTAAAAACTCAAGACCATATATCAGTTATATGCTCATTTACGTTAAATATTATAACTTTGATTTATTTTTCAAGATGACAATAGAGCCAGTGTTGGGTATGAATGCGCTCACTGAACGAAAACTCACGAGTTTCGCTCACTATTTATGAACTTTGAACTGAACTTCGCTCACTATTTTATAAACGAGTTTGAACTGAACGGAAACTCAAAAAATAGACGAGTTTGAACGAAATTTACGTTCAAATTTACGTTCATTTTTTTCATAATTTATTTAAAATTTTTCCAGACCTTAGTACACTTTTTCCCTCTTTCAAATGCCATTTAGAGGCCTACACGAGCCTCAGGACGGGTTAAGTCTGGATATCACTTCTCTGGGTAGTATCCTAGTCTTACTTCTTCTGCAGACTCGGGTCGCGCCAAACCGGACCTGGGCTGTATACAATTTCGCCGAAAATAGATATATACAGTAAACTATCTGTACAAGGTGGACTGTGTAAGGCGAAAATATGTCTAAATCGGAAAGATTTTCAAATTCTTGCGAATCCGCAGAGAGAGTAGAATTTGTCTAAGACGGAATATTGTCTTCTACGGAAAATTTTCAAGATACCAATCGATTCTGCTATATCGAGTTTATTCTAGTTTTAAATTACCATGATTCAACAATTAAACTTTTCTTTAAAGAATAGTTCATATACAATGCTAGGGGATGGGGGAAACGATATTATAAAAGGTGCTACAAAAATCTGTATATGACGAAATCCTGTCTTAAACGAAACAATTTCTAGATCGATGCAAAATGAATAGAATAATCCGTGTAAAAAAATCATAACACATTTGTAAAAGACGGCGAATTTCTTAATAAAGAATCTGTCTACAATGAATTTTTGGAAGTGTTTTTTTTAAAAGATTCACCAATATAGAAATTTTTATATTTTTAAGCCACCAATCCGTGGAAATGTGTTAATGTTATTAATATTTCAGATATTATAATACAGTTAAGGACTCATTTTAAAATCAATTTAGTTTACAATGGGATATACAGAAATAAATATGGAAAGACCAATGGAATAAATGTGCCTATTTACGCAGCCCATGACCCCCTTTTTTAAATGAAAAACATAAGCATGAAAGGGAAACTGTAATAAGTACTTTTTAGAGTTCCGTATTTAAAAAATTAAACGGAACCATTATAAAATCTCCAGCTTGCGTCTGTTTTTGGTCTATCGCAATTGCTATAAAGTAAGTTAGCCCCTTCTCTTCTGTAAAATAAATACCAAGTTCCAAACAAGCAAAAAATACGAAATTTAAACTTTTTTTTCCGGGCCGGGCCAAGCTCGGGCCTTGTTTTTAGCTATTATATCGGGCCGGATCGAGCCTTGATTTTAGCTATTATATCGGGCCGCTAAATTTTCTCTACGAGCCGGGCTGGGCTCGGGCCGAAATTTTTATTTTAATATTGGGCCGGAATTTTTTTTTTCTATGGATCGGACCTGGAAATTTCCGTCCGTGCATACCTCTATCTTACATATCGAATAATCAAATGATTAGTTCACAAAATTTTGTAAATTTGGATAATAATATCCAAACATTAAAAAAAGTGAACTTTTTAGTGAACTTCGTTCACTTTTACAAATGAGTTTGATTTGAACGAGTTCGTTTGAGAATTTTTGAATTTGAACGTGAACTTAAATCACTTTTCAGAAATTGAACGTGAGTTTGAGTTAGTTCGTTTATTTTGTGAACGTGCCCAACACTGAATAGAGCCTAGGAAAGAGAAACATGTATGGCTTGTATCAAATTAGCCATTTTGTTGCAAATTCTTCTTCTTTGGCTTGAGGAAGGCATGCTTTTCAATTCATTATTATCTGATTTATAATATATTTTAAATTTTAATTGACAACAGTTTTGTTTAGCTAAAAAGGGTTACTTTAATTGTGTAAAAGTATTTTCTACCCAAATATTTGGATTTCTCAATTAATGGTAGTTGCCAGTTAATGGTGCTTCAATTTTGCTAGTTCCTAGTAATTGGCACCTATTCCAATTACAAGGAATTCGCAAGGAATTTGAGATTAAACCATTTATTTTCGAAGTACTTTTAAAATTATAGACTAATTTTGTTTATCATTTGTTTTTATTTGAAAATATAAATTTTATCAGTAATTGGAATCCATTTAAGCTTCATATGACAATTACTGGGAACAGCATGACAATTACTGGGTATTAATGTAAGTGTATTGTATTGTTTTAAAGTGTTCACATTTCAAACTAATATGCTGATTTCTTACTCTCAAAAACCTGAAATATGGCATCTTCATCTACAGTAAATTAATTTAAAGCGATTAAACCCAATGCAAAATGTAATTTTTTTTAAAAAATATAAACATATGCCAATTACTGGATCACAAGGTGTCATACATTGGTGCTCTAGGTGCCAATTACTGGCGATTTCAGCAATTTTTTTATAAATATATTTTTATAAAAATACTTTTTCTTTTTTTTTTTTTTGCTTTTAGTGGGCAAAATACATGCACAGATATGCATTCTTTGATTTTAAAATATTTCCAAGTAAATAGCTTATTTCTTTGTAATGAAAATTTAAGTAAGTTTAACGACAAATTCTTAATGTGCCAATTACTGGGGATGTTACCCTACTTTAAGAAAATGCAAAAAAAAAATGACTTTTTGAAAATTCTGACTACATTTAACTCCTTAAGTTTTTAATCTAAAAAGCGTTCTTTTAATTTAGAAACCAAAGAAACAATATAATCTTTGGATTTAAAGATATATTTATAAAATCATGATTTTTTTTTACTGCCAGTGATATTCGAAATCATTTATCGTGGTTTGTATAGTGTATTAATTAATTTTTTTTCAACTAAAATATCTGATTTTAGGGCAGCACCAATTCTCAGTGAAACATTTTCAGCTAAGTAATAGAATTTAAAAATGTAAGAGTAGTAAAAAAATAAATTTTAATATTGGGATTAATGCTGTTAATTGATCATGTATGTCTGTAAAAACACAGTTTTTAAACAGAAAAATCTTAGACCTCAGACCTGAGTTCCATTAAATCGTAACTGATGTACCACTTCATTACTGATTACTGTTTTCTAAACGGTGTAGAAAATTTACTTATAAAGCTAGAACATGTTTCTATGATTCAAAATATTTTTGTTAGGATCTTAATACTCAAATAAAGTAGAACTCCGGTTTTTTTTCGTTTTTAGAAATTGAAAATTTTATTTATTTTTTTCATTTCGGTTTAAAAAAAATTGGATTTATAGATTTTATTTAAATAATTTTACTTAAACATTTGTAATTTTATTAAAATAAATAACTACCTTTTATAATTATTTAAAAATAAAATTTATTGGTGCTAACATTGATGTATGAATTTAATAATTATAAATTAACAATTTGGATTTATTAATTAAAGAATAAGTTGTTTTGAAAGACATATTAAACGAAACTCCCTGTGCGAGCTGCGATTACACTTACCGGCTTGTTGTGTATTTTTGTTCTTCATTAAAGTACATTTCTGTAGATTAAGAAACATCTGCATTTTTTTACAGTGTACTTAAAAAAATATACATATTAATAGCAGTTAATTTGCTAGTTATACCGGTTAAATGTATTCATCAAATATGTTCGTAATGGAAAACTAGTGCAATGTATTGGCACAATCTTCCCGGAATTAATCATCTCAAAGTGTAAAATGTACGTTTAATTAACGGTACATTATTAATCAAAGTACAATATTAAGCTTCTGTGAAAAAGTATTGAAACAAAAAAAGGATATTATATTTTTTAAACCTATTAAGCTTTCTGAAATATGCATTTATCATAAACAAAATACCGATTCAAAATATGAGAGAAAGTTTTTTTTGTTGTAGTTATATTCACACACACACACAAGAACTGTTTCATTACGTTTTTTTAAGTCATCAATTTCTGCAAATCTTTAAACTTTGGGTATAGAAAAAATATTTTATTTGTTTTCTTCGCATTAAACTTCATCCGTTCTTTAAATGAGTATTTTCAAAGTTCAAAATATCTTATTTCCCGGGGGATAAAAACGGATTGCTTAAAATGCGTTTTCAGTAAAGAATACATTATAACTTTAAGACAACAACAAGAAAGAATAGAAAAATCTCTAAAACGTGAGTTTGTATAAAATATTTGTTTAAACGTAAAAGTTTCTAACGTGTATTTTTATTTATAAAAGTGTCTCTAAGAACTAGAATTTTCATATGTAATTTCATTTTTCACGTTTTTCAAACATAAAAGTTCTTTAACTCCCTGTCAGCCGAGCTAAAGGTCAAAGTTGTAATATTGTTTTTTCTGTAATTTATTTTAAATGTTAATAAAAGACGTATTTTCTAATATGGAATAATTTTTTTTACTTATATGCTTACAATCCTTAAAAGTTCCAATCATAATTTAATTTTTTTTAAACTGGATTATTTTTGTAGAATTATAACAATTTAAATGAAGCTTTGATTGCAGTGAAACCTGAAGCCTAGTGAACCGATATATCAGGTCGCGGCAGTTGAAAGGTTAAAAAATTAAAGGAAGCCTCTCAAGATGAAGAGTGGTGAAAAAAAAATCAACTTTTTATCCACAAACTACATGTCACTTTCTAACATAGATCTAAAAAAAAATTCTCTTATTATTTTAATTACAAACATTATAAATTTTCGAATTGCTTTAAATGTTAGTGTTAAATATTTTTGAACTTCTCTACGCAAGTTCTTCTTCTGAATTTTGTGATTTTCCGTGTATTTATTATTTTTCAGTTGTACATAACAATCATTTCAGAGTACTTGAAACGCATTATTACTTTACAAAACAGCCTTGCAAAGTTTGTTGAAAAATTACTTTTGAATTAACTTCTATAAGATCCATCTAAAAAGGTCTTTAAGTGATATCATAAAATAAAGAAGTCATATTATACAAATCAAAAAACTTTTTTGCACTTCAATACATAATCACCATTAACACAAAACTCAACAGTCAACGCTTGACATAGATGTTGAAAACTGTCAGCCATGTCTTTGTAAAAACAAGTAGGAAATTGCACGTGAACGTAGCAAATGAGGTGCGTTCGTACGATAACGAAGTTTTAAAAATATTCTGATCATGCTGATATACTAGAGCGTACTTCGGATACAGTATAGTAGTCGAAATCTTTGTGTTTCTGTAAATATGCAGGAAGTAATTTTTATTACACCTCATCAATGTATATCTTATTCATAAAATATGAAATAATTGAATATGATTAAAACACGTCCCAAACAATGTTTCCCCGTATAGCATTATGTAGTGGAATACTTTTGTGTGACCCTGTAATTTAATAATAAAAATTCTTTGCATCACAGATTGTACAGAATGCATATTTTAGTATATATTTCGTATACATTCATGCCAATTCTATTATGTTCGAATGAGTGTAACATCATTAAAATGCATTTCAAACTTTTTTCCCATTTACCGTAATGTAATGGAATACTTTTGATTGTCCCTGTAAATGATCTATGCATCCGACTTTCAAAACATTTGAAATGACTGGACAAAATTACGTAATAATTATATGTTTTAAATTTCAAACGATTAAAATGCATTTGAAACTTTTTTCCCCATTGACCGTAATGTAATGGAATCCTTTTGATTGTCCCTGTAATTGATCTATGTATCCGATTTTCATAACATTTGAAATGACTCGACAAAATTATGTTATAATTATGTATTTTAAATTTCAAATGATAGGGTAGTTTTTGAGTTGTTATATGCGGACAGACAGACGGACAGACAGACAGACGGACAGACGGACGGGCTGAGCGACAACAATAATTGCTACGTATTTACATAATTACGAACGCACCTAAAAATGCCCAAAGCGATGATATAATACATACATTTTTAAAGTATAGAACTTTCACGACCCGCACTTTTTTATGAATAGAGATCATCAGTAAGAATCTGTTACTTTTATTCTATGTTATAGAAGGTTGGTCTTCTTTACAGTAGGTTTTAGGTGCGTTCGTAATTATGTAAATACGAACGCACCTATCGTTGTCGTTCACGCCGTCCATCTGTCCATCCGTCCGCATATAACAACGCAAAAGCTACCCAACCGAATCGTTTTAAATTTAAAATATATAATTATTACATAATTTTGTCGAGTCATTTCAAATTTTTTGAAAATCGGATGCATAGATCAATTACAGGGGCAATCAAAAGTATTCCGTTACATTACGGTCAATGGGGGAAAATGTTTCAAATGCATTTTAATGGTGTTACACACATTCGAACATAATAAAATAGATATGCCTCTATAGTGTACATATTATAATATACATTTTGCACAATCTGTGGTGCAAAGAACATTTGTTATTGATTTATAAGGCCACACAAAAATATTCCATTACATAATGGTATAGGGAGAACATTGTTTGGTGCGCATTTTAATCGTAATTAACTATTTACAATTTTGTGAGGTTGGTATATGAGAGCGATATTTTTAAAACGTTGTTATAGTACGAACACACCTCACTTGCTATACTTCAAGTGCATTTTTCAACTTATTTCAACAAGAACAATTTTCTTTTCGCCGTAGAAAAGTTTGTAGCAATCATTAACACGTACATTACTCACTGCTACTATCCGCACACATACAACAGCATATCACGTGTCACAGTTTTTGTTTTTTCCTATTTGTAGCAAACGGAATGTTTATGTATCGCTTCATTGCATTTTACATACGTGTCACAATGACGTCTGTCCTCATTGCAATACGAAATAGAATAACATTTCATTTTAGTTCTGCAGCCTCAAATTTTGAAGTATTAACATGCATGAGAAAGACGAAAGTTTTGGGATTGCTACATCCGACAAGTTTTCTTTGATTTATTTGTATCCATTGCTAAAATAGTTTCATCTGTGGCTTTCATTGTCATTGACTAAAAGGTACGTACCGGATGCCGCAAAAATGACTGATGGATTTTAAAATTCAATAATTTGCAAACGGTGACAGCTATTTAAAAAAATTTTGCAGGAGGGTTAGGTATAACGTCAGGAGTTTTTTTACCGTAATTTTTTATTTTAGTTCGCATCTCAAACAATAGGTGGCGCTGACGGCGATTGAAGACCAGGGGATAAGTGCTGAGTGAAGCGTCGACCTGGCTTTCAATCGCCGTCAGCGCCACCTATTGTTTGAGATGCGAACTAAAATAAAAAATTACGGTAAAAAAAACTCCTGACATTATACATAACCCTCCTACACTAAACTTTTAAATAGCTGTCACCGTTTGTAATTTATTGAATTTTAAAATCCATCAGTCATTTTTGGGACACCCGGTATTCACAATTCGCAAAAATACTTCTGCACCTTGAAATTTAAATTCAATTTCTCAGCGATTGAAATATACAAATTATTTTTTCTTTAAAATAAAAAAATTAAAAACATAATGTTATTTTTCATCACATTCTATTTTACTTTTGAAATGACATACTTAAAAAAAATTCTGCTTTAAGCATTTTGAAATATCTTAAAGAATAAAAAATAAAAAAAATTGTTGAAATGTAAATAATAGATGTAAAGAGAAAGAAATATACTTCAAAGTGCGAAAATAACTATGAATACATTCAAAAAAACCTGAAACACACTAAAAGATATTCAATACTTTTACAAATAAAAGAAAGATTATAGGTATAATTTTTCATTTCAATGATCAAAGAATATAATCATAGTGTCAAAAACATTTCTTTGTATATTTTGTTGAAAATGAACATGATTATGTTCTGTTCTTGAAGATGTTTACATTTTTTATGAAAAATGAAATTTTTAAAATGAAATATCACATTCAAAAGGTATCGATACATTTAAAGGATAAAAAAAAATTAAAATTTGTAGTTTGAAAGAACTTTGAAACACTTCAATATCAATACATATTAATTTTTATAATTTTATAAAAATCATGAAACGTTTTTGAAGCATCAAAATTTAAAAACTAATCGTATTTATACGCAAAATACCTATTTTAAAAATTATTCTTACTCATTTATTCCATACATAAAAAAAACGTGCACATTTTATGCATTATTTTCGTTACTATAAATTTTTAAAGGCTTACATCTAATCATAAAGTGCGAAAATTAATTTTAGCATGTAACGGTTAAATTTGAAGGAACCGGTTTATGGTGAGTGTACAGAAAATTCTATGTAAGTATACAGGGTGATTCAACGCTTATAATTCAAATTTAGTAAGGGGATAGGGAAGGCGCTACCGATTTTACGAATGCAAGTAAACACGCAAATGTACTCATGCGTATGCATACCCAACCTTCCATTAAGTCCTAATCATAGTTTTGACTTATAATACTTGACTAGCCCTTCAAAGACAAACTCCCTCCCTATGAGGTAGGATCATTCCATTTTTTTAGCAGGTGGGGAATTGGTAGAGCAGTCAATTGAAATGGTGGCTTCATGTATTCATTTGAAATTAAAATACCTTAGCGGAACATTGAAGATATCATTTTTGTTATATTTATTATTTATTATTTGATTATTAAATAAAATAAGAGAAAATCATTTTTTTTTTAAATCAGATTTTTAAATTTCAAATCAAACTAATTTTATCTAGTTTAGCTGCAGTGGTACAGTCTCCTTGCTAAAATTATATAGCTACAGAAATGCAATTGAAGCTGGATTTAGCTAAGTTTTGCTTTTTTGGCAAAAAATAAAAGTAAGTAATGTATCTAAAGCAGATTACTAAAATTTTTTCGTATTCGATTTCATAATTCTTTATCTTTAAACTATCGTTACTCACTATAAAAAAATAAAAGTAAGTAACGAATCTAAGGTCATATTACTGATTTTTTTTTTTTTTTTTTTTTTTTTTTTTTTTTTTGTATTAGATTTCATAATTCTTTAGTTTTAAAAATGTGTCAAATAACTGTGCCAGAAATTAAATGATGCATAAGGCCAAAAATGAATACCACTAGTGGTTGACTCGTAGACTTAGCATTATGTTTTTTGCACACAGTTTTCCGTGTTTTTATACTTTAGATTGTACGGCAAACACAATGATACATCTACGCGTGAGCCACTAGTGGTATTAATTTTTGGCTTATGCACTACTTCACTTTCGATAGACATGGATCATTAGACTCCCCAATGACTACTCTTCCTAAAGGGAGACCCGTAAGAAAAAAACCCAAAATTTTTATTATTGATTTTAAAGAAATGAATTTTGGTGTATTATTTAAGAATCTTTTTGTAAGGAATAATTAGCAAAAAGTATATTTTTATGGGGATTTTTATGATTTTTTTTTTTTTTTTGTCGAAAAATACACTTTTTAAAATTACTACTCCTCATTCAATTTTCAATATTTTGGTATTACTAAAATTTCTGATATTACTAAAAACATAAACACTTTGTTTCTAAATCATTTTACCGCAGAGCCTTAGTACTTTGTTCTTAGGAAAAATATGAAAAAAGTCATTTTCAGGAAAACACATTTTCAATGGCCGCTAGTCCTTTAAACTCTAGTGTCTACAATTAAAAAAAGCTCATTTGCTACCTGTTCCAAGTGTCCCCGAGTTCTGAAATTTTCCATGGATATTCGCAAATATGTATTTTATCGTTTTCCGAGATTAAAAAAAAATTTGAACATTGGATGATTTTTGGCCAAAAATGGAGTTCGGGTCTCCCTTAAGGATTTTTTCTTGTACTCAATGACTTAGGGTTTTGTGCGATCGGCTCTGGGACAAGGTGGACATCGTCGAAGGTTTAACCACCGCTGTGGGATACTTAAATTTTTGTACGTGTCTAAGTTGTATCCTGTAAAGCATGAAAATTCTTGAAAAATTACGTTTTGAGATAAATGTTCGTAAATTCTCGAAGAAATCGAATCTACGACAGGCGGTACAGGTTGAAAAAAATGGACGAATATGTGATAATTTTTACATGCAGTTTGTCGATTTTATTTTTAAAAATCTGAAATATACTTTATATGCATATGTATAATTATGTAATTTTTTTCAGGTATTGCAACAAGAGAGGACGAAAACGCATAATTTTAATACCTAACACGGATTTTTAATAAGTTTTTTCAACATAGCCACATAACTGATTTAAAATTAAACTGTTATATGATAACAGTGCATTTTATTTATTTATTACATTCTTTATTTACTTATTTAATTTCGTGTTTTTAAATTGAAAATATTTATTGTCGCTTTTTCACAGCCAGATTTTGTGGAACATGGATTGTCTTGATGAAAGCCAAAGTTGTCACAAGTCGGATACAATTACGACTGACATGTGTATTTAGTGACTTAATTCCTGTTTCGATTTTACGAAAAAATACATAAAATTAAGCTACTAATGAGTTCAAAAAATATAAAAATGTTGTATTTTAATGTAAAACACGAATATGTTCAAAAGTTGTATAATTGGACTAGCTAAAATATCCGGCGTTTTCTGGAACTTTAAGAATATTTATTTTGAAAAATCTACTTCAAATTTAACGTACAGTATAAAAAAATAGTACAAACAAGTCGGAAATTGCACGTCAAACGTAGTAAATGAGTTGCGTTCGTATTAAAACGATGTTTTAAAAATATTCAGCTCTTAATGTAATAGTATACAATACATCGGATACAGTATACACTGTTAAAAATAAAAGAGACGAACCGGTTGCATTTGACGCCCAGGGGTGAAAAGGTTAAATCACTTGGCACGAGCGGGCTTGAAAATGTGTTTGGGGTGGCATTGGGTGTTTCACGCTAATTAGGGAGCTGCGCAATGCATACCGTTGGAAGATTTTCACCCCTTAGTCATTTGCGAATACTCTGTAACGTGTATCCTTGCACTTCAACTCGCTGTCACTGGTGGATCAACACAGCACTTTTTTATACGATGACTATCACCGCTATACGTTATCCCAATTTTGTTTAGAACTTGGGATGGCTAACTTTTGGCGAGCTTTTTTATATAAAGCAACCTTTGAATTTCAGGACATATGAACATTTCAGGGAGACTTTGAAGGTGAGCTTGATGGCCGAGTGGATAGGGCGCTGAGCTTGTAATCAGACGTTCTGCGTTCGAATCCATCGAGGGCCGAAAGTCGGTTAGTATATTTTTTAATTTTTTTATCATTGGGCACTCTGGATTAAGGGTGCCATCTTTTCACCCTAATTAAAGGTGCTATTTTGGCTCCTTTGGGGTTGTCACCAGTGAGACAAGCCTTTCACCCTTAAAAGGTGCAATGTGTCACTATTAGTTTTAACAGTGTAGCTTCCAAAATCTTTTGTGTATTCCTGTAAATACTATCTGCTTTCTATTATACAGGAAGTAACTTTTAGTATACATCAGCAAAATACATAAATTTTATAAAATATGAAACAATTTAACATAATTAAATCGCTCTGCATATATTTTTCCAATAATAAAATTCATTTGTTTGAAATAGTGCAATATCATTAAAATGCACTTAAAATTGGTTTTCCAATTCATTGAAATGTATCGAAATACTTTTTACTGTACCTATAACTGAACTACACACCTGACATTCATAAAATTTTAAATGACTTGACAACATTATACAGCAATAATATATTTTAAGTTTCAAACAATTCAGTGGGATAGTCCTACCGTTCTCATATGAGACAGACAGACAGACAAGGGACAGAAAACGTGCTTAATGGCGACTATAGTTTCTAAGTAGTTACTTAATTATGAACCCACATAAAAAGCATTCGAAGTGTTTTACACATGAATTAAATAAAAATCCAATATAAAAATGCATAAATATTTGTAACAGACGCAAAAGAAGAAAGCTATAAAAGAGCTTATTCCCATTTATTATTGGAGCTATGAAAAGTAAAATGATTAAGCGGTTTCAGAGGATCCTCAAAATGTTAAAATATGTCAATATTTTCATAATATGGTTTTTATCATATTTCAATACTTTTTTTCACACCCATATGGCATCATATAATTACCTGCTGACGACCATTGTATTTCCAATATGACGTAATATTCACCTTTTTTTAAAAGAATTTCAAAATATTTATTTCATTTTCATTTTTCACGTCGAGAAATTCCAGTAAAAAAAGTAATTGTAGTGGAGAATTCTATTCTGGATTTTTAGTTGTTGGCAATTGCTATAACGATTGCTGTTTAAATTTAAAGGAAATTTCTGTTAAATGGGTGTAGTTTTATTAATTAAAAATTAAGTATAAATTATTTCGATTCTTGTTGACTTTAGTTCTCGCGGCGATGTTTTAATACACATGAACTTAACATTTTACAAGTTTGTCTTCCAAACTATGAATTTGTATGGAATTACAGACATAGAAAATTTACATTGAGAGACAAACAAATTTACATTTTTGTATGTTAGATATATCAGGAATATGATGAAAAATTAATTACAAATTTGATCTTTACATTCAGGAATCAAGTTCAGCAAAACAAAAGCCTGTAAAAATAAAAATGTTAGACGCTTTGATATAACAGTTTATTTCAAAAATTACTCTACACTGAATACTGAAGAGCTGAATTATCGGAAAGATTTAGTTTTTCTCTGTCTTTAGAATAATTAATTCAGTAACGCTATAAAGATAATGATTCATTATTTGAAGCTAATTAAATGATATGAATAATTAAAATATATTTGAAATTTTCGTAATTGAGTAGAATGATTTTCAGTTAATTGGATTACATTTCTATCAGTAATGAGTTGGCGATATTTCAAAAGGGACATATAAGAGTCATCTTTGATTTTTGAATATAAATGCAATTAATTCTACATTAAAATCCAAAACCGAAAGAATCTCAAATACTTGACAAAAGTAGAATTTATTAAATTTAGTGAATTTACGGATATTAATCTGATAAACATATATGTATCTTTAACTTTCATTAGGACTGCAAAACTTTTCATAATAAGTGCACTAAAGTGTAGTGAGAAATATTATATTTCTGTAGAAAACTTTTAAACTGATTAAATACAAGATTAAGTAACCTGTTAGAAACATTTATTAAATTTTAGCAGTTTATTCAAAGTTTGTCAGCAATTACTAAAAGTGGATAAATGATATGATTTATTAAATGATATCTGAAGCGTTCTTAAAGGGGAAAATTACATTTCGCAACTATACTTTGTTAAGTGAATTTCATTTAAACAGAAAAGTTTTATAGGGAATGAAATATAATTAGTAATTTTCAGTTAACCACTTAACTGATTTGCTCGTACACTGTTAAAACTAATGGTGACACATTGCACCTTTTAGGGGTGAAAGGCTTGTCTCACTGGTGACACCCCTAAAGGAGCCAGAATGACACCTTTAATTAGGGTGAAAAGATGGCACCCTTAATCCAGAGTGTCCAATAATAAAAAATTAAAAAACATACAAACCGACTTTTGGCCGTCGAAGGATTTGAACTCACAACGTCTGATTACAAGCTCAGCGTTCTAACCGCTCGGCCATCGAGCTCAACTTCATTCACTCATAGCCATAGATTTTACTTGCCGTCACAGAAAACAGAAAGACACACGTCACAGCGCATGCGCATGGTTCCAGTCACCCGATGAGGTGCCACATTGCTGCCAATACGAAATGTATTGCACCTTATTTAGTTCCAATCACCCAGTAAGAGACCTGTCGGCACTGCAACCACATATCCAAGCCCCTATGGCACCCTAGGGTTCCAAATGCCCCGGGTTCCAATGGATCCTAGGGCCTTTTCACCTCCGGGTCCTAAATTGCACCGGTTTGTCACCTTCTCTTTTAACAGTGTGATACAATTTCATATTATTTAATGGCAATGGAAGAATGTAATTCTATTCTAAACGGCCTGATTGCATGGAAACTGTAATACCAATCTAAAGGTGGTTTGACTCTTTGAGGCATTAAGGATCTGTAAAAAAATGTAAAGCAGCGGTTAAGCCACGAACAAAAAATGGTTTAACATTTCATAAAAAGGTAAATGAAATAATAGTTTAACAATATGTAAGAAAAAAATGAATTAAAAAGAAAAATTTCATTAGATCCAAAAAACATGCAATGCGGATGCGCTACCGGGACTAGCACCAACTGAAATAATAAAGACGCTCAAAAGAGACCATATACAGTATAATCCAAAAAATCTTGACACTTGTGATTTTAGACGATTTTAGACGAAATTTTTCGTTCAGCATGCGTGAACGCAATTAAATTTCATTTGCATGTTGTGTTAGCTAATTGTATAGATGAACTTTTGTTAAAGTTTCAACATCATAGCTTGAAAATTCTGAAAATTATCGTCGATAGAATAAAATAAAAATCCGTTGTTCCCAAAATGAAGCAAAAAGATAAGGAGCTGTATCCAAATATAGTAGTAAGTGCAATATTGTGTAGACATACTAATCAATGGAATATGGATCATCTAGCAGTAGTGATATTTAGGACGTTTACCGTTGGTAGGGCCAGAAATATCATACTCAGGCAGCTCTGCAATTATCTCGTTAGGGGTATTATAAACAGATTTTTAGAAATTTTTAGATAAAGGGTTTATACGTTTAGCGAGTGTGAGGTTACGTTCAAGCTCCTGAGGATTGCAATGTTTCTAAGGTATCTGTGTCCTTTTCTAATGGTATGCAGAATTCAATTATGCGATTTACTAAGATAATTCATGCTGGTTTTACAAGCAAGTCCCCAGATGGGACAGGCATATATTAGTATTGGGCGTATACGTGCATTATAATGTATAAATTTATTCCTGAAAGAGAAAAGTTTCACCTTTTAAGACAGGATATAGTATTTTGAAAGCGCAGTCTGGCCTCGATTATTATCAATTTATTTTATTAACCATTTATCAATAGTAACCTCAGATATTTAGTATCATTGAACCAGTTAATGGTAGTGTTGTTATAATTAAACGAATGGGATTAACTATGCTTCTACAGAAGTAAACTGCTGCAGTTTTTGTTTTTGAGTTTATGGCGCAACACTCAGAAAAAGGCACGGATGATAATGTAAAGTCTAAGGGAGAGTTCTTTTCAAATATTAAATTTTAATATTTTATATGATTGTTTTTGCATAGGATAGCTGAGGACGATCTACAGCCGGCCTAGTGTTTACTTTTCAATTTTGCTTATATATTTTTTTATATTATAATAGTTTCAATTTCAGAACCGGTTCAAACCGGTTTTGAAAGTTAACGTAATTTAAAGAAAAAATCTCACATTAACGTTTAAAAAGTAAAACTAGGCCAGTTGTAGATCGTATTCAGCTATCCTATGCAAAAAAAATCATATAAAAATACTAAAATTTGAACGAGACATTTGAAAAGAAAGCCCCCATAGACTTAAAATTATTACCCGGGTCTTTTCATGTGACTAGTGTTGCGCCTTAATGCGCCACACGGTACACCACTTAATGAAGTCATCGATATGCGTTTGTAAAATTGCGTATAATGTATATGGATAAAGCGTGCGTTGCCATTCCATCCGCATACAAAGCAAGAAAAGTCCTCAGGGGTGCGGAATACCATTAAATAAAATGTTAAACAATGTAGGACGAGGACCGTGTCTTGAAGATTACCAGCTAGTATACGGTAAAAAGTATATAGTATACTATTGATGCGGACACAGAAAATGCGGTCGCTAAGGATAAAGTTTAACAAATGTATTAATCTAGCCTAGATACCGAGCTTAATTAACTCGTATATAAGGCTCTCATGCCAGACTTTCTCTAATGCCTTAGTGATTAATGACATAAATGTTTAGACCCAATATTAGAAATATTTTAGCTTAAAAAATGTGGTGTTTATGGGTAAATATCGGAAATCTGTTGGTTTCTAAAGCTTCTACAGATAAATAAATGATTTTTAGAATCGTGAGTAATTTGGAATATGTTATATTATATTTCCCTAATTCTTCAAAAGAATAAAATTTAAATTAAGAAACATTTGTCTATTTTTTATTGCAATGAACTAAATTAATCTGAAAAAAACGAGTTACTATTTTTAAAATGAAATTTGGTTCATTTTTTAATATGCAAGTATCCCCTGTTTAACAGCGTCCATTCGTTTTCGGAAAAAGTATATGAATCATATTACTCTCTAAGACAGGAAACGGCGTTGTGTGACCATTTAAATCCTGTAACAGTTCTTTTAAAAATACTTTTGCATAAATTATACATTGTTTCTAAATTTCTTTTAATTTATCGGTACTGTTTTTAAATTTCTGAATTTCATTAAAATTTTATTTCTCTCGCCTACATAGAAATTGATGAAATATACAAAAAATATTGCTACTATTTTAAAACAATTGATTTGTTTTGTGACTTGAAAACTATTTAATTTAATTTTTTAAATTGTCATGCAAAGATTCATTTAAATAGCAACTGTACAAACATTAAATAGATAAATAAATGTTTGTCAGAATTGTGGGCAACTTTAAATATGTTATATTATATTACCCTAATTCTTTAAAAGTATAAAATTTTAATTAAGAAATATTTGTCTATTTTTATCGTGCAAGGAAACAAATAATCTGTCAAAAGTGAGCATTTTTGTCTTTAAGGAGGCTCAGGGGTTGAACACTTTTCAAAAAATCGATTTTTTTATGATCTAGTTTGATTATTCAATTAATTCTTAACTCAATGCAAAAAGCCGCATAAAAATATTTGCATTTTTAAGGGAGTTATAAGCATTTATGTATCAACACTTTCATAGCCGCATCCATATAATTTCAACTTTAAGTCGCGTTTTCTCAAAACTTTATTTTTGACGACTAACACTAAGATTAAAAAAAACTATTTAATGGAATGGCTTAATTTTTTTTGCATGCGTATAACATCATTATCTATGGAATGAATTAATATCGTTTAGATAGTTTAATATTTTAAGTATTTTTATTGAATAAAAAATTATATTTTTTAGGAGTTTTTTCAATTTTCAAATTTGAGAGTTTTTTTAATAATGTTGTTTTTGATTTATAGTTATATCCTTAATTCATTCTATAGAGTAAAGTTTCTGGATCATTTTAAAGCGAAAATTAGGTTCTTATGTCAATTCAACGTTAAGATATCTCAGTGTTGGTGATATAACACATATTTTTTTTCGAAAATTGTGTTACATAAATTTTGCTATATTTCTTATTATATTACATTGAAGTACTTCATTTTATAATTTTGTAAAACTACAGACATACCTTTAAAATATCAGAAAGTTTAAATTAATTACATTGAATACTTCTGTTTTTATATGGACTCGAAGCGAGAGCTCTGTTTGCATGTTTTTCCGTATCGATCAAACCCTGAACCCCCTTAAAATGAAGTTTGGTTAATTTATTAATATGCAAGTTTTTCTGTTTGACATCGTACATTCGTTTCTGTAGATATACGTAAATGACATTACTCTCTAAGACAATAAACGGAGTTGTATAATCGTTTAAATTCTATAATAGCTGCAGGCTTTCATGTCGAGAACACAAGTCAGATGTATGTTGCTTAATAAATAAATAAATAAATAAATAAATAAATAAGACTATAACAGCTCTTTTTTAAATGCCTTTAGATAAATTATACGTTGTTTCTAATTTTCTTTTAATTTACAAAAAATATTTTTAAATTTCTGAATGTCATTTAAATTTAAATTTCATTGCTTACAAAGAAATTGATGGGTTATACAAAAAATATTGTTACTATTTTAAAACAATTGATTTATTTTGTTGTTGAATTCACAAATTTTTATCTTTTATAATATTGAATGCTTGAAAACTAATTAATTTAAATGCTTAATATGTAATACAAAATTCATTTAAATAGCAACAGTACTAATATTTAATATTAATAATCATATTAATTCATGAAAGTTTTAAATGATCTGAAATATATATCGAGTATGCAGAAGAATAATTAGAAACATAAATCAAGTAATTAAACTCAGTTAAATGTTGAAGAAAGTTTATTTAATCACCCTTTTCATTAATGAGAAAACGCAGCATTTAGTTGACATATAATGAAATTGCTGTCAAACTATACATAAAATCTAAATTTTAAAGGGTGAGATCACTTATTACTTCACATCCAAATGTAAATCCGGTTAGAATTTTCAATCACTATTGCTCCAATTTAATCTAGTTTCTCATTTTGATTTTGAAGAAAATTTCTTTAATCATCCATCACATCAAGAAAACGAAACATTTAGTACTTGTAGAATGCGATTGATGGATAAGTATACATAAATCCTGCTTTAAAAAGGGTCAGTTCATCTTATTAATTAAAATGAAATCCGTAGATATGAATGGGATATCCAATCGCTTTCACACGAAATAAATATAGCTTCTAATTTCGAATTTGAAGAAAATTTCTTGAATCACCGATCTCATTAAGGAAACTAAATAATTAAGAATTGTGTATTGCAAATGATGCATAAGCATACCTAAATGATAATTATAAAAGGGTTAGTTTATATTCTCAATCTTCATGAAATCGGTAGATTTGATAAAGATATTCAAGCGCATTTACACAAAATAAATTTAATTTGTAATTTCAAATATTAAAGATAATAATAGAAGGTTTTAGATGGTCATTTTCATTCCAATTTAGCTTTATTTGAATCAGTGAAACATTCAAAAAGGCAAATTTTTCATATCCCTTGATTGATATACTTTAGAAGTTTAAGAATGAAAACTTATCATGACTCCGAAGTTATTTGAATAATATTATTAATGAAAATTAAGATAATTATATTTAAAATTTAATATATCTTATATTAACTGTATTTGGTTTCCTATTCTAGGTATACTTAATACTATAAAAGAAAAAGTAGAATAAACTTTTGTGGTTTTACGAAAAAATATTTTGTGTTAAATCAATAAAAAAATTTTTTGGTCTAAAAATTCAATTAATGAAAAATATACATTTAAGAAAATTGTTCTATTAAACAATAAAGAAAAGTTATTTAACCACCGAATCCATTAATGAGAAAACGAAACATTTAGTAATAGTATAATATTGCTGCCAAAATATACATAAATTTTAATTTAATTTTAATGAATTAGTTTATCTTCTTGATTCACATCAAATCTAGAGATCTAGTTAAAATTTTCAATCGCATTTTTACGGAATAAATCTAGTTTCTAATTTTGATTTTTAAGAAAATTTCTTTAGCTACCTATCCCATTAACAAAACGAAACATTTAGTAATTGTATAATGCAACAGATGCATAAATATACATAAATCATGATTAAAAACATGTAAGTTCATCTTCTTAATTCACATGAAATCGGTAGATCTGATTTTGATATTCAAGCTCTTTTACACGAAATAAATGTAGTTCCTATTTTCGAAAACTGGAAATAATTTACGGATATAGATGGTCATTAACATCCTAGTTTCGCTTTATTGGAAGTAGTAAAATATCCAAAAGGATAGCTTTTTCATGCCTTAGAATTTCTAATCTTCAGAAGTTTATAAACTAAAATGTGTAATTAAAGTAATATACATTGTAAAAATCACAATAAAATGAAAAATAAAACAGGACATATTTCAAACTAAAACAATAACAGCTCTTCATCAACTGAAGCTTACACGTGCCCGACAGGGGATAATGTCAGAGATAAACATACTGACCAGAGATAACCAACCCAGAGAAAAACAGGAGTTTATTTCTGACATTGTTCCCTATCGGACAAATGCAATCTTCAGCTGATGACGAGCTGTTATTGTATTAGCTCGAAATGCGCCCTGCTTTGTTTTTCATTTTATGTTGATTTTTGCAAAGTGTATTAAAGTAAAACCTCCAAATAACAGACACCTCGGGAGCGCGGAAGCTGTCCGCTATTCGGAGGTGTCCACTATTGAGAAAAATCTCGGAAATTCAAAAATTGCTATAAAATGATTGCTAATATATGATTAATCAGAAATTAAAATTATTTTTTAAGCAATAAAATTAAAATAAAATGGTACATTGCTTTATACACTGTTTATTACATTCATACAAAAAAAAAATTATTTTAAAAGTTTTCTTTAGCATTTAAAAATTACATTGGAAAAAAAAAGAAAACAATGTGAAGTTTTAACCATGTTGATAGTTTTAATTTTCCTAAATCATCTTTTTTTTTTTTTTTTTTTTTTTTTTTTTTTTTTTTATAAGTGTCACTGCTGACTGTATTTTTCCACTTCTTAAAAGCATTAAAATCTCAAATCTTCCGGAGGGAAGTGGGGGGGGGGCATTGTGATACTCCGGGAGGTAATGTCCCTCGGACCATCCCCTGAATTTAATACTGGACGTGGGAGGGAAGGCCCGAGTGGGACCCGGCCCACTCTCTACATTTATCTGTGATCACAAAATTTCGACACATTGCCCTGACAATTTTGGAGGTTTTTTTACTTTTTTTTTCTTCGTTAAAAAACAATTTATCATACTTTATCGCAAAAATTACTGTCCGCTATTCGGAATGTCCGTTATTCAGAGATTAAACATACAAAAATTTAGATTTTGGGAGTGGGATCGGTAAACTGTCCATTAAATAGACGTGTTCGCTATTTGGGAGTGTCCGTTATGGAGGTTTTATTGTATTTTAATTATTAATTATCGGCAGTATTTTTGGGGTTTTTTCAATTAAAACGTGTCTTGATTCCAAGTTAATGGAATCAACAATGCAATAACTGAAATTGAGTTCGTAGTATCTATTTAAACTAATGATTTTTTTAAAAAATATTAACTGTATTTATTTTCGCGCTCTAGTTTCACATAATCCATAAAAAATAAAATTGAAGACTCTTTTATAGTTTTATATGGGCCATTCCACTGTCACGTGCGGGACAATCAGACACCATAATTCCACCAAAATTGTGTTAAAGGGCTTAAGATTTTTCAGAAATAAGAATAAACATATTTTTGTAAGTTTATATTTGTTACAACAATATCTCAGGCAGGGACAGATTTTTCCTAAATGGTTTACTGATTTAGTTATTAATTAATTTGCAGGCGTCACGTGCAGGACATCAGAAGTCAACCACTTGTAATTTGCTGTATGATCCAGATAACATTTCTGCTCTACTAATTTTGCAATTTCAAAACAAAAAATATGTATTAGAGGCTAAAGGTCTAATGTTCATGAAATAAGCATTCGTATTTGAAAAATAAATTTTTAAATTGCTAAAAAAATTATAACGTATAGTGTCACGTGCGGGACACGGTTGTCACGTGTGGGACATTTGCAAATATCATTCAAGTAACCTTTTCAAAAAATCAGAAAATACAGGAATGCAAAAAAGAAAATGCATGTTATACATTTTACAATACAAAAATATTTATTTTAACATTTTTTTTTTTTTTTTTGTACAAAGTAAATGTTCAAATTGACATTTTTAAACATAAAATAAAATAAATGTATAAACAAAAATTCAAAAATTTTCTAGAAATTTGAAACAATCTCTTTTATTAGCTACAATGGGGGTTGATATCTTTTTTACTACATCTTTAAATAAATATAGAATTTTATCTGGATACTGTGGCCACTTGTAGAATTTACCACTTTTTTATCATGACAGACACTTCAACACTATCATGATGGGTGCATGTAATTTCACCAGAATAATTAATGCCATCATATTTTACAACACCCATTCACCCATCTTAAAAGAAGCTGCTGTTTCTGAGCCTTTTATTTTCTTCTTTTTGGAAATTAGGATTTTCTAATGACATTTTCTCTCTCATCCTTTTCATTCTTCTAGCACTAGTAGACTTAGATCTTTCCATTTCAGCTAAATAAATAACAAACTTTATCAATTATAAACGCTTTTGTCTAAATTTACTTAATTTCATAGAAAAATTAAACTTAAAATAGAATTTAACTTAGAAAAACAGAATACAGATAAGAAGTTTTATTATTTTTTTCTAAAGAATATTAACAAGTTCTTAAACACACGACTCTTCTTATTGTCTAGAAAAATCCCTATAAATTAAGTAGATCATTTCTTGCTGGAAAACAATATGTTCTTAAAATAAAAATAACCATCAATGTGTTCAAATTTTATTAAAATAAATTTATAAAAATGGAAAAAAAAAAAATGGAACTATCATAAAAAAATGAATTTTAATTGCGTTTTAGTTACATAGAATAAGTTCTTAGGACAAAATAATCATTAAACTGCTAAAACTATGCTATATTAAATCTCTAATTAACATTCAGAAAACAAAAATAATCGTCTTGCTCATAAGATGTCACGTGCGGGACAATTTTGTTTTGATATTTTTCTCCAAATAAAAATTTCACCCAAATTTTTAACTAGCATAGGATAAGTGTACTAAACTAAACTGCTTTAAAAATGCCAATTAAACAAAATAAATGCGTTCCTTTTTCCTCCTAAGTGAAAAAGTTCATGTTTTGTGTCACGTGTGGGACACAGAAACAAAGTTCTTTTAGTGCGCTGTAATAATTATTTGAAATTATCTTATATATTTCAGTTTAGTGAAATATAAACAATGAATACCAGACTTACCTAAAATGTTGATTTCAAAAGTTTCACTGGATTTTCTTTATTAAAAAAACTCACTCAAAATGTATTGTAAAACGCATCATACTTGCTTGCACATGGACGCCATCTTTAAACTGTTGTGTTGCCAATCCATGAAAGATAAACTTTACATTCTTACTCAAAACATAAAATTTGCCATGTTGCCAATCAGTAAATACCAAAAATATTTATTTAAACAAATTTTTAAAAATGACTATCAATTTACCTGTTTTCATGGAATGGCCCATATATAAAAAATAAAGATATTTTAGTAGGGGTGGTTGGGAAGGCTTAATCATAGGGGATGCTTAACTCACCCTTCAGTTTTCTTTTTTGAAATACGTGCGCAAACATTCTCACACAGCTGAAATGTTTATTTAATAATTCATAACATCCAAATTACCAATACCCCAAGTACAGAAAATTAATTAATACGCCGCATAAACTTATTGGAATTATTCCGAAAGTTAAAGGCACTCGAAAAAAAAATTGTTTTAGAAATGTAGATAAACTTTTTTTTAATAAAGCCCCTATTTAAGAAAATATTTTTCTTGACAAAATTTTCTATGGAAAGTTGACTTTGAACACCATTAACATGTAAATAAATCTGCATGTTACGAAAGATATATTCTCTATTTTTCGTATATATATATATTCTATATATTCTATAAATTGTATAATATTTTTTATATATTCCATAAATTTTATAATATTTTCTATACGTTCTATAAATTTTATATTTTCTATATATTCTATATTCTTAGTTTCTTCCACTTCCATGCATGTACAACCATGTCCAACTAGATATATAGGAACATCTATTTGAGATTTATGTATGAAGCCTCCCGCCAGAGGACTCTGATACCTTGCATATGTTATGCTAGCCAATCGTGCAAGCCCTTAACCAAAACAATGACCATGTGCTCAGATCAGAAAAAAGCTTATTCAATGTTAATTTGAGCAGGGTTTTTGTCACGTGGTCCAATAAAATAGTTTAGGGTTTGAAGCTGAATCCAGCTTCACTTTTTTGGCGGTTTTAAGCGAAATGCGCAGGCCGTTATATATCTAGTTGGCTATGGTACAACATTCAAAAAGAGAGTTTTCTGTTGCGAAGGTTGTACGAATTTATGTTAGCGGAAAATGAAATCATCCATTTATTGAAGGATTTTCATTCAAAAGAAACAATTGTTAAAGCCTTCAATGATATAAGAATTGTATTCCAGTTTCACGAAAATGTTAAAAATAACTGGTATGATAGTTAAGAAGCGAAATTGTTTATGGCCAGCGTATATTCTATTGGAAACTTCTACAAATAAATTTAAAAAATTTTTTTAACATTAAAGATTTGGGAATACTGAGAAAAAAAATATGTACGGTACACTTCAATTTTTGTTAGCTCTGTTTATTTTATATGTGCTATACGGTTTTTTAGATATTTTTCTGGTTAAACTTTTCTTATATGTCTCATTTTATAAACAAAGCTTCTCGACATACTCCTCGGATTAAAATGCATTTTAACAATATTTAAATATATATTTTTTTAACTTTTTGCATGTGCAATTTGTTGTAAAAAAAATCCTGAATTTGTGTTTCGGTTTGTGTCTTTGTGTGCATGTATCCGTATGTAGCCATTGTACCATCAAAAATACCCTTTTTGTATCATTTTCTCGATTTTTCTTTGTTCTATTGCCCATCGGTTCGTGCAGAGACGCGAACTGCTAAGCCGACTATTTACAAACAGCTGATTAAAACACTATAAAGGAAAACTATTGATAAATATCATGATATTGATAATATTGATATTGATTGATAAATAATAAATATAATATTGATTGATAAATAATATTGATTAATAATTATTGATAATTGATTAATAATGATTAATAATAATTAATAATAATTGATTAATAATAATTAATAATAATTGATTAATAATAATTATAATTGATTAATATTGATAATTGATTAATAATTATTGATAAATAATATAATATTGATTGATAATATTGATTGATAAATATATTGATAAATATCATGATCCACACTAACTCGACTTTACTCCAATTCATTGACTGACGCAGAAATTTAAGATAAATATCAAAGTTGGTACAGTATTGAATTAATAATATTAGAGTACTAACATGTGTAACTACCTTTTGAAATATTAAAATATACGTATAAGAGAGAAGAAACTTTTGGGATTGACACATCAAACTAGTTTAACATGCAAGTATCCTCTGTTTAAGAGTGTCCATTCATTTTTATAAGAAAAACACAATTAACATAATATTGGTACATTAGATTTTTCTCTGAGACAATAAACGATTTGGTGCAATCGTTTTGATTCCATGACTGTATTTTTAAAAATCCCTTTTCATCAATTAGACGTTGTTTCTGATTTTTTTTAATTTGGCGGTACTGTTTTTACATTCTTATAAATATTGGGTTAGTTGAGGTGAGATACCTTGTTGTACAAAATGCCGTATCACTTAGATTTAACTTACGCAGGTGCTCAAGAGACACGCTGCACCGCTCAGTTGTAAGCAAGAGGGTTTCCTATTGGACTTTTATTTACGTTTGTGTTATTTTTACATTTTTTTAGTGGGGCTTTTTTAGTGCTATTTCGTCTTAACACTTTTGGTAAGTCTGCAAAATTTTTCATGTGACTTCTCTATTTGACTGCAGTTTAAATGCCAGTGAAATAAATCTGATGTTTGTAAAACGTACTGCTACTTGCTCTTTCTACAAAAAATAAATGTATTAATTTATTTGCAGTGACTTTAACGTTATAAGTAAGGATCAGCCGAAATAGATTTTTATTCAGAAAACAGAAACAAATGCAAAATTTCGAAGAAATTGATTTTTCGGCCGAAAACGAAAATGCTCCCAATTATTTGAAATACTTAATACATACATAAATATACATTAATATTAAATAGTTATATATTATTTTTAAATATGCATAATTATTAATTAATTATGTATATACATATATATATATTATATTAATGATTATCATTAATTAATTATATTATTAATTAATAAAATATATATAATTATTAACATTAATTAAGTATACGTGAGGCCCAAGTTGGCTCTCAGTTAAGTTAGAGCCAAAACTTTTTATTTTCATATAAAATGAAAGGCAATTAATTCATTAACGATTTGAACGATTTCCCAATTATATGAATATCTATCGTTTATTTTTATTTATACACACGTCGACTTATGTTTTATATTGTTTTTTGTAAATGATCATCTGTTATATTAGAACTTGAAGTATTTGAAATACTTCTGCGATTTTTGAAACACAGATAATTCGATCAAGTTTCATTCCGACCAAATTTACAGCAGCATTTTCGCCGAAAGCGGATTTTCATCGAAACTCAGATTTTTGTCCGAAAACGAAAACAAAACCAAATTTTCAATAGATCTTTAGTTATAAGTGTTATTAATAATAATCTAAGTATAATAGTATTTGAGGCTTAAAAATAAGTTATTTCATAATCATACTCAAACGTACTTTACATAAATAACTGTACCAGAATGGCTGATAAAACTATACATTTGTGCGTAAATTCCTAGATTTTGCCCGTAACAAAAATGCATAGAAAATAGGCTTGAACAAATCATTTCACAATTTTAGAAAATGCATAGTTAAAAAAAAAGCCTCAATCTAAGATTCTAACTTATTTATGTAGATCCTTGCTATACAAAATAGAAAAGAAGTAACTTTCTACAATTCATCATTTTGAAAAGTTAAAAACATATTAACACTTAAAAAAACATAATTTATGCAAACAATTATAAATATTATGCTCTATAGCAGGTAAGGATGTTTATAGATAATAATTTTATACAATTTTCATGTCATAAAAATTAAGAAAATTATACAAATTTATTAAAATTCGAAGTCTTTCAAAAATATGATACCGGGTATAAATGAATTAAAGCCATTGGTAGATTTAGTTGCTGTATTCACACATACACTCCTTTAACTTTTATCAAATTGAGTTAAACATTTAGAATTATTTAATTTGATTTTCAAAATGTAATAAAAAGATTAATTTAATAAGCATCAGTACAAATATTTAAATATCAAAAAAATATCAGATTAAATCATTCAGGTTTTAAATGATACAAAGTGTGTATCGAGAATACAGCAACATAAGCAGATATATAAATGCAGAGATTAAATTCAATTAAATGTTGAATAAAATTTATTTAATCACCCATTCCTTTAATGAGAAAACGAAACATTTAGTAACTGTATAATGAGATTACTGCCAAAATACACATAAACCTTTATTTAAAAGTCTTAGTTCATCTTCTTAATTCACATCAAATCTGTATATCAGGTTAGAATTTTTAAGTGCTTTTGTACAAATTAATGTAATTTCTAATCTGGTGTTTAGTACTTGTACAATGTGATTGATGCATAAGTATAGATAAATCATAATTTTAAAAAGATCAATTATTCTTCTTAATTCACATGCAATCATTGGATCTAATTGGGATATTAAATCGCTATTCCACGAAATAAATCTAGTCCTTAGTTTTCAATATTACTGATAATAATTTCAGATTTTCGATGGCCATTATAATCAAAATTTCATTTTATTTGAAGCAGTAAAATATCCAAAAGGGCAAAATTTTTATATATCTTGATTAATAAACTTCAGAAGTCTATAAATGAAAACTTATCTTGATTCCGAAGTAAATTGAATAATATTAATAATTAGAATTCAATTAATTATATTCTATTAAATAATGTAAGTTATATTAACTGTATAATATTTCATACACTAATATATTTAATATTTAAAAAGTGAAACAGAAAAACTTTTTGTGGTTTTATGAAAGAATATCTTGCTTTAAATCTATAAGAAAAACTCTTTTGGTTTAAAAATATATGTAATAAGATATGAATATGCTTGAAAATTTCACTTAGTAAAGTGTTGAAGAACATTTTATTAATCAACCATTCCATCAATGAGAAAAAGAAACATTTAGTAACCATATAATGAGATTTCTGCCAAAATAAACATAAATCATACATTGAAAGTGCCAGTTAACCTTCTATATTAGCAAGGAATCTGTAGATCGGGTTTTGATTTTCAAGCGCTTTTTCACAAAATAAATGTGCAATTTTAAAATGTGTGTCTGATAACTGCACTGTTAAACTTTGAAACTTTTGCTGCATCATCAATCCACCGCTTATATAGAAAACGATTACATAAATGTATTATGGAAGATTCTCATTGATCAAAATACAGATATTCTATAAAAGCAATGGAGTGACGATGCAGCAAAAGTTTAAAATTTTTAACAGTGTGTACAACGTTAAAGTGTACAATATTTAACATAAATTACCACTTAGAACAACGCTCGTCAATATTTTCCAAACAGATTCCAAGGAAATTATCCATTGGCTAAAGCATTATTCATTGGTTCTGAGCAGGTGAGCAATTATTTCTGAATCCTCTGTAATGAAATCTTGTTTTTTAACATAGCATATTGGTTCTATTACTTCTCAATATTTCAGAATAGGGTTTTTTTTAAATAGTGAGAAAAAAGGGATTTTGCCTTCCCCTAGAACGTATAGTTAGTAATTTTCTAAATCTCTAAACTAGAATTATAGATTTCTGAACTATGCGAAAAGGGTAAACAATTTAGCTGAATAGACGAAATGTGCTGGAATTTCTATCTCTTCTTTTCTAGGTGACAAAACGCTATTGAATCGTTTTAGTAACGAGAAACTATCGCTTGGTTTCATAAACTATAATTATGCTCTTCGATCCCTTGGTCCTCTGAACTATGCAAAAAGGATAAAGAATTTAGTTGAATAGACGAATTGTGCTAGAATTTCTAATCTTTTGCTTTCTTGGTGACAAAATGCTATTGAATCGTTTCAGTAACGAGAAATTATGGCTTGGTTTTTATAAACTATAATTATGCTCTTCGGTCAATAGGTCCTCCCATGAAAACCTCAGTTTTATTTTATTTAATTAACAATAATCGAACTTAATTTAATTTTTGATATCAGAATGATATGCTTCGATGACTAAGACTTTAGCTAATGCAAATAAAATAAAAATCTTCCTCTGAAGACAAATGGGAGAAGAAATAATTGAATAATAATAAATAATATATAAATAATATATAATAATAATACTCAGTAGCGATTATAGTTACTAAGTCTAACCTCTTGTTTTCGCATCTGTTTGCAGAAATTTTTAAATATATTTTGACAATGAGAACATAAGAAAATATTCCTCAATCCTCGTAGGAGATTATAAAACGTTGTAGCAAATTGAGCTAGAACTTATATTGATGACATGGAACTACTTTTTCTAGAGCGTCAATTTAGATTCTAGATGCTAGATCGATATATATTTTTTTTAGTACTGTTATTTAAATATAAAAGTTAATGAAATAGAATCTTTTATATGTATTTTATATGCATTTTTTCAGTGTAGCTATAAAATTACAAATCTTAATAGAATAGAACTTTTTAGATTAAATTTTCTGATTCATACACTGAGAAAAAATACAGTTCTGAAATCTAGAATCTATATTGTGGCTCTAGAAAAAATAGTTCCATGTCATCCTTATAAATTCTAGTTGCCATTATATGCGAGTTCTAGAATCTACTACAGGAATTCAAGAGAGCTTTCCTTTATTCTCGTTGTAATACTTATTTAAAAATCTCAGCAAATGGATGCGAACACAAGAGGTTTGATTTAGTAACTATAATTCTAGTTTTTGAAACTATTTCCGAAATCAAGCTATAATTTCTCGTTACTGAGACGAGTCAATATCGTTTTGTCAGCTTAAAAACAAGAGACTAGAAATGTTAGGTCATTTCGGCTATTCAGCTTAGTAGATCAACCTATTCGCATATTTCGGTCATCTATAAATCTAGTTTAGGTATTCAGAAAGTGACTAACTGTTCATTCTAGGTGAAGGCGGTATATTTTTTTTCTCAGTGTAGCCTAAAACAATTGTTATAATACACATTAAATCATCTGTTTCAAAAATGGTGCAGACCACTGTTATTGAAAATATAAATAAAAGGAATTTCAAATTACATTATGGTCTAAAATTATATATACGAGTATTATTAACTTTTTAAAGATTGTTCCTCTTCAAAAGAAAATTTTAAATTTAGAAAAATGAGATTTTCAATGAAATGTTTACATTTCATAATTTGAAAGGGGCAGTTCAAATTATGAATTTAAATGAACATCAAAGCATTACATTTGAATGGAGAATTTAAGTACTTTTATGGAAATTAAACGTAGTCTGTAATTCGGAACTTTTCGAGAAATGATGTAGAATTTAAAGAGTCATTATAACTCACATATTATTCTGCATTAAGTATTCGAAAGGAAAACTTTTTCATTTTCTATGATTAATGAAACTCAAAATTATATAAATGAAAATTCCTCTTGATTTTGCTGTAAACGGATTGATTAGTTAAATTTTATTCAAAGGGTGTTTAATAAAATGGATTTGAATAGTGGATAGACATAATTTTTCAATAAATCATGCATTATTCAATACGAATTTTGACAAGAACTGTAGTAGCAAACCAATATTGGTCCAACATTCCGCCAATATTTCATTTATTGGAAATATTTCCAATGAATTCCCAATATTGTACAAATGTTGGCGTTACATTAGAAATATTCCCAATGAATCCCCAATATTACACAAATGTTGACGTTACATAGGAAATGTTTCTAATGGAACCCCAATGTTGTACAAATATTGGCGTTACATCGGAAATATTTTCATTGAATTCCCAATAATGTACAAATGTGTGTGTCACATTGGCATGTTATTGGCTGCAAATATTGGCTAAATAGGGTCAAAATGTAAACACCCCAATATTGGAGCAATATTTCATGCCAATATTGCTCCAAGATGTAGCCAGTGTTGCCCAATATTGCTTGGCTCTGAATTGATTCTATTGTGAATTTTCTTTTAGTTAAAAAAAAATATTTCAGCTAAATTTACCAAAAAACGCATGGTTACTATGATAAAAAAGTTTATTAAATCCATTAGATTTTTTAAATCACAAAACGTCACCTTTTATATAAGCATTTTAATAAAAATATTATATTGGTTGAGAGAGATTTAAAAAAAGAATTAAAAACAAATAACGTGGCATGTTTCGGCTGCAATCTAATAAGAATCATATTCTTAATAAAAATAAAAATAAAAATACAAATTGTATCACTGTCAATTTAAATGACACACGACAATGAGATGTAAACAAAAACCACTAGCTACAATGAAAAAAAAAATAATCAAAAATAGACCATGGTCTGAACTTAAATTCCAAAATGGTTCATCCCATTCAAGATTTCAAGAGGAATTTATTCATTAACTTTAACCATAACTTATGAATAATAAAATAAATAATATCATTCCAAGCAACACTTTACAATGTGTAAATTTCAATGGTACGTGTAAAAACGCGTCAAAACACGTGTAAATTTCATTGGACTCTCTTATAATGGACTTACGACAGAAATTTGATACGAAACATAAATCTCTACATTTGTAAACATGAAATAAATGTTTCATTAGGCCAATTCTTTAAAAATGCACAAAAAAGTCTTCTTATAAATAAAATATGGTACTACTTGGTTATCATGAAAAATATTAACATTTGAGCGAGATATTTGAAAAGAAAGCCTCCATAGACTAAACAATATCATCCGAGTCTTTTTTTAGCACTTTCCAACAAAGTTGAAAAGTGCTTATGCATTCGGTTTGTCTGGCCGTCTGGCCGTCTGACCGTCTGTCCGGATGGCCGTCTGTCCGCGCTCTAACTCCCTTAAATATACTCGGATTGCTATGAAATTTTTATACGTTATTGAGGTTTACCCTAGCACAAACCCTACTGAAAATGAAGTATCTACCATGATTAGTTTATCAACAGAGAGAATCAAAATTTCCCATTACATTACGGCCTATGAGAAAAATCTTTAATATACTCGGATTGCCATGAAATTTTAGGACGTTATTGACGTTTACCCTAGCACAAGTCCTATCGAAAATGAAGTTTCTACCATGATTAGCTTATCTACAAGGCCAATCAAAAGTTTCCCATTACATTACGGCCTATGGGGAAAAATCGTTTCAAAGGAATTTTAAAGATGTTATACCCTGTCAAACATATTAAAATATGCATTCTATAAAATATAAGGTGAAAATGTAGCTATTATTCATTTACAGGGCCACACAAAAGAATTCCATTAGATAATGGTAAAAGGGGGAATTGTGTGTGATATATTTTAAATATATTAAGCTTTTTCATGTATAATAAAATTGATATATGTCACTGAAGCTTAATATAAATTATACGCTACTGTCTTGCATAATATGAAGTACATAGCATTTACAGGGCCATACAAAAGATTTGAAATAGTGAATTCTTTCCGAAGTACCGTATATGTGTCCGATGGCGGCTGATGGGGAGATGAAATGCATTTTAATTATGATATTCGCGTTTATATTTCGCTAAATATATGCACATTATATGGAGTGTATAAATGTTATAGTTGATATATGACCCAAAAGAGCTCACCAACGTTACTGAATATGAGCGTAAATTATTTAAACGTGGTTCTTAAATAAGCTATGCATTTTTACCCTGATTCGGTACACGGACGCCTATGAATGATGATTTATGAGAATGTAATTTCAGTTGTTTTAAAAGTGTTTTAGTTTATAATAAATTTTAGCCTAATGCTGACGTGTAATAAAGGTACAATGTAAACTAAAGGGCTGAACAAAAGTATTCAAGTATGTTTCCATCTAATAGTATGAATTGCTGAAAAAGAAATTTCAAGCTACTGGCTATTTTCTTGCTAAGCTAAATTTTCCCATTATATGAACTGACATATCAAATACTGATTTCTTCTAGTGTACTGGAATACATATTTGGGTATATTTGGCCATACACTATTATTTTCCTAAATAACAAAGTTTTGTTAAAGATTTCATTAGGTGTTGGAAAGTGCTTCATAATCTATGCTTAACGCATGATTTTTCTTACTTGTTGTGACTAGTGTTGCGCCTTAACATAGTATACTTATTCATTTCCCGATAATTCGATTGGCACTTTTATTAATCATTGCTGAAGATAAAAGCTAGATTGGAAAAATTCGTCGTAATATTGCCTACAAAATCTTCTAGTATGTACAAAAATTTAAGACAGCGTCATGAGAAATGTATATCTCCATTTTGATTAAAATTCAGCAGCCCTGTAGCAGGTTGCTGAGATACTTCAGTTTAACCTTTTCAATTCCGAAGCTAAATTAATAATGCAAATATTTACTCATTGGATTTTTCCAAATAAAAGGACATTGTAATGACATTGAAACTGATCCTATCGCCACTCATTAATTTAGGTTCGAATATAGGGTCTAAAATCCCAAACCCCCTTAAAACATCAATTTAATAAGCATTAACCTAATTTAACGCAATCACAAATTTAAGAGCTTTAAACAAGTAAATAATCTACTCAAAAAATATATTGAAAAAGATTTAAGTTAAATACTTATGAAAAATTATTCCTTTCTTGGTCATACTGTCTTTTGGACATTTTCAAGTATTTTGCAAACTCAAATGAAAATAACATTTATTTAATGAGGGATTCAGCTTAGATGCATGCATTTATTCGTTTGTTTTCAATGCCAAAAATCATTCAGCTATTAAAAAGTTCTGTAAAAATATAAAAAAAAGTCAGACATTTTAATTTTTATAAGTAAAAGAAGTCCCCGAATAGGGACCCATGGACCAAAGATGACAAACTAGAAGATGAAGCAGTCATTTCCGTATCTCTATGCGGGCATTTATGCAACTTCTTTGGTTAATTTTACTAACATTAATATTAATATTAATATTAATATTAATATTATTTTGCTTTTATTTTTCAAGTTTTCATGATTCTTAGAAGTAAAGACATGCAATTTTACTGAAACTTTTTATATCTTTTTTTATCTTTTATATCTTTTTATAAATTTAGCACATTATAGTATTAAAAAATGTGTTATTTTCAATAATAAATTCATTGGAAGTTTTTGCATTGATAATTTTACTTCTTTTTTCCCTGTTCACGTTTTTTCAGGTAAATCAGGACATCCTAGATGGCGTAAAAAATGATACTGGAAGACAATATTAGAAGATTTCGCAAACTATGTACGAAAAAAAAAATGATGGCACGTCATAAGTATCACGAAATTAATTAAATAAAAAAAGTGACAAACCTAGTTCAGATGACATAAAAGAAAATTCCATCTCAGCTTATAGATAATGAAATTCCACACAGCATTAATATAAAGAATTCCTGTACTCTTATGTGCAGATTACTGTAGTTTGGTTAAAACGCACAAATTACACCAAATAACATATTTTTTTCACTAAAGCATTTTTTCAATCGAATTAAATGCATTTTACGTGGGCAGCAAAATAG
Organism: Maratus speculifer; assembly: GCA_964019185.1. NCBI lineage: Eukaryota > Metazoa > Arthropoda > Arachnida > Araneae > Salticidae > Maratus > Maratus speculifer. The sequence continues at coordinate 153,063,628 of OZ025302.1, forward strand.
TGTAGCGCTATAATTTCTTATTATAGACCTTAACTTTGCATGATTCATAGTAACTGAACAAAATGTGCTGGCGAATCGGAAATATGTGTATTCTGATTCTATTATATTTAAATAGGGTCTTAAATATATACCTTATTGAAAGATAATTTCATTCACAATATATTGTAATAATTTTCTGCTAATTATTTCTAATATAATAGTAGTTGTAAAAGAGAAAATTCAAGTAAATAGAAAACAATAACTATGCATGAAATCTTATTTTTTAACATTTTATAGCGAGACGTGACAAACATCCCAAGTATACTTATTACAAACATATATTTGTACATATTAAATATACATTTGTACTTTGTTTGAAAAAATCTCAACTATACATTTAAAATACAATTTCTATTTAAGAGAAATCTACGACACGTTTTTATTTAAATTGGTGATAGAATTTAATATAAAAGTATTTGCCCGTGCAGACTCGTAATCAATAATTGCTTCGGTAACCCTTAGCGTTATGGTAACTTTAATTTTTTTTTTTTCAAGGAGTGGATGGAATTCTTCAATTCTTAGACTGATTAAAAACAGAACCAATATTTAGTAATTGTCGTTGTTAAGGAGGTGTAACTTCACATTTTCGAAAAAAAAAGTTTCTTTACATGTTATTTCAGTAATTTCAGCTTCAGTAAGATTAGTAATTTCAGTAATTTCAGTTGTTTTAGTAATTTCATGCAATTTCAGTTTAGTTAATGTCTGAACTATTTTCAGTTAATTCAAGGAGGATACTATTTGTAGGATACTTTTCAATTGGAACCACTTTTTCATGTGGCAGGAGCATGCCATAAAGCTGAATTGTGTCTAAATAGAAATTCTTCATTATCATTCGAAAGATCACTTACACAAATTTCCTATTTGGGATCAAGCAACAAATACTTTTTTGTATTTTAGATAGAAGAAAGTAGCAACAAATACTTTTTTGTATTTTAGATAGAAGAAAGTATCTTCAATAGAAGAAAGCATTGTAATCGAAATTTTTTTTTCGACTTTCGGTTTTCGACGGATTTACACGTTTTATGGGTCAGAGATTAAAAAAAAACATGTTTTTACAAAATGTCTGTCAGTCCGTCTCTCTGTGTGTCTGTATGTCCGAATGTCGCCATTTTACCATCAAAAAGTGTATAAAGATATACATAGAATTAAACCAAATTTTTTGTGAATGTTTTTGGCTGTGGCAATCAGAACCTTCTTCAATTTTGAAATAATCCGCCGGAAGGGGGTGCTGCAATAGCGATTTTTGCGCCATTTTCAATATTGTATTGACTGAAAGTGTATGAAATTATGCAATGAATTGAACCAATTTTTTTGTAAGTGTTGAGCTATGGCTAGTTGGTCTTCCCTGAATTTGAAAAAAATCCACCTGAAGGTGGCGTTGTTATAGTGATTTTTCTGCCATTTTCAATATTCAACCACATAGAAGTGTATGATGTTATCTACAGAAATGAACCAATTTTTTGTGTAAGTGTTTTGCTATGACTAGTTGGTCCTCTCCGAATTTGAAAAAAACATTCGTCGGAAGAAGCTCTGCAATAGTTATTTTTGTGTCATATTCAATATTTTACCACTGAAAAGGTATGAAGTTATGCACTGAATGATTTTTTTTTCTTATAAGAGTTTGGCTATGGTCAGCAGACACTCCCTAAATTTGAAAAAAATCCGCCGGAAAGAGGTGCTGTAATATCGATGTCTGTGTCATTTTCATTATTTTAACATCAAAAGTGTATGAAGTTATGCATAGAACTTGACTAAATTTTTTGTGCTTGATTATTTTTGTGCATGGCGAATAGATCCTCCCTGAATTTGAAAAAAAAAAGTCTGCCTATCGTCCTAATGTTCATCGGCTCCTGCAGAGACGGAAACTCGTTTTTACTACTCTGATTAATTGACAGAAGCAGAAATTTAAAATGAAAATCATAGTTGGTATAATATTGAATTAATAATATTAACGCATTAAGATGTGTAACTAAATTAAGAAGTATTAAAATGTACGTATGTGATAGGATAAAGTTTTCGGATTGACACATATTATTAGTTTGAACTAAAATTGAAAATTTGATTATGAGTTTTTTTATGAGTATTATTGAAAATTTATTTTAGTATTATTTGATCTATCAATCACATGCACTCAGCTCTCATATTTTTTACTTTTATTATTTGTTAGCTTATAACACTAGCTGTGTCTTTCACTGTTGGCATAATACAATTAGAATGGAAATTTTTCTCATTCCTCTAATAGCCTATTTTAATGAGTTACAATCAAGCATAGAAGATTAAGTTGCATTATTTGAAATCACAAGATCCATTATTTCGTTGCGCACGTAAAATGCATTTTAGTCGATTGAAAAACGCTTACGGATAAAAAAAAAAAAAAAATATTTTTCGCGTAATTCTTGCGTTCAAGCCGTACTACCGCAGTCAAAACAGAAAAATCCCTGGTTTCATTATATTATTGCTGTGTGATGTATTATTTTCTATAAGCTGAGATGGATTTTTTTGCAATATTTTCTACAGTTGCGGTTAAAAGTTTCCTGCCAGTTAGTTTCTTTGATTTGTTTTACAGAAGGTATCAGCGAAGAAGAAGTGCAATTGCTTCAAAAATTAGGAATATAGGAATGACCTCTGCCCGAGCGATTCTGTTGATTGAATATTGAAAATACCTCATGCAGATGGACAGAATGTTAAATTCGTGTGTGCCAAAGTTTCCGGCCATTTGTTCGTCATTCCTTAGCTTTTTCTATCGGCCAAGTGTTTTTTGGCAGTGTTTGTGAATGAATCAACGTGAAAAGCGTGGTTTAAATTGAAAAAATGAAGAGTTCAATAATTATTGTTCGTAAATGAGTGATTAGTTGTCACTAAAGGGCCAAATTTCTTGTTAGATTGCGGCAAAGTTATCAATCGGAAACATCAACTGTGCACGATATTTAAAATTATATAAAGATAGTCACGGACATCAGGACTTTCTCAGGTCCGGTATACCCGGAAAATGACTATTCTTGTGGACAGAATTAAAAAGAAAAAAAAATTGATGACCAACTTAAAATTGCCGTTACAATATCCTGCGATTTACCGAATGAAAATATTGCTGACATAACTCGGTCTACCGTGTCCAGATGCTGACGTGACGCAGAACAATAAGCAAAAGTCGGTGTTCAAAAAATTTTCATAAGTTAAAAAATAATCCTTCTATAGTAAAAAAAAACTAGCTTTAAAAGGAATGACTCCTGGAATGATGCTGATGTGGAAGATTTCCGGAACTAACGAATCCGGGTTGTCCACTCCTTCCATGAGTCGAATAGACCAATCAGGAAAGGGCTCCGTCTATGCATCGCCATATGGGTTACCATAAAGAGAGGAAAGGTTACCATCGCCAACAATCGACAAGCTTGTCGCCAACTTGGCAATATATCGCCAAATTTGGCGACCAAAATTAGTTGTCAAAAGTGACGTCAACTTGGCGATAACTGTAATATTTCGCCAAATTTTTAATTTCTTTACAACACTAGTCGTTTGATACATCATTTGAGAGGTTTGCAACTGCTTATTCATGTAATGGATGTCTTGTGTGTTATCCCCCATTCTGCTCCCCAGGGGGACACATTTTTATTTTCTTTACAACACCAGTCGTGTTACACAAGATTTGAAAGGTTTGCAACTGCTTATTCATATTATGGATGCCTTGTGTGTCACCCCCACACTCTGCTCTCCCCAGGGTGGGGAGGCTGTCACATTTTTAATTTCTTTACAACACCAATTGAGTGACACATCATTTGAAAGGTCTGCAATTGCTTATTCATATTATGGATGTGTTGTGTGTCATCCCCTACTCTGCCCCCCAGGGGGGGGGCACATTTTTAATTTCTTTACAACACCAATTGTGTGACACATCATTTGAGAGGTCTGCAAGTACTTATTCATATTATGGATAACTTGTGTGTAACCCCCCCCTCTGCCCTCAGAGTTTTTTGTAATTTCTTTACAACACCAATTGTGTGACAGATCATTTGAAAGGTCTGCAACTGCTTATTCATACCATGGGTTATTGGCGAGCGCAGCAAATAGGGGTAGACAATAATTTGGAATCGGGAAGCGATTACGTGGGGGGTTGGCGAGCATAGCGAGCAGGGGGGCGGGGCCCCCCTAGTAATAAAAAATAAAAATAAAAATACTATTTTTTTATTGTAATCGTCTTAATTTAAGATTAAGTTCTTTAAATGAATCCGATTTTCGAAGCCCTACCTAAGTATCTCTAATTCATCAACAAATTTATTAAAATCGATTTTTTGTCCTTTGCCTGCATAGGCCGCCAAGCTTTTGTGAGTTATGAATTTGTAGGATTTAAAAGATCTAAAGTTTACGAGCTTTATAATGTCTAAAATTTCATTAACATGGATTTTATGACTACATGAGGTCTCTTGCAGAAGTATTTTACGTGGAGCATCTGGAATACTGTGAAGTGCATTCTGTTTACCGAAATTTTATGAGGATTAATTATCGACGATACATTGCCTTCTAATTAGTGAAGTTTTAAACAAGTAATTTTACACATGAATTTTAAGTAAGGGGTTGCAATATTCTTATGAAAAGAATATTCTGTATTTTATTCAGACTTTTCTGTGTATGCACTTTTGGTGATCTCCCTGTAAATATTAACTTTCATAAAATATTTGATAGGTTTACATGGGATTTCACGTCTTACAAAAAATGTTACAAAACCTTAAATGGAAGATAAGATCAAAACTGCTTAGAACTGCTAAAATGAAATCTAAAACACTTCTTGGATATAGATAGTTTAAATAACCATTGAGTCAACAGCTTTAACTTAAAATATAATTAATTTTTCATTATTTTAAATAATTTTTTATTACTTCATTTAAACAATGTATAGTAAAAAAGAATATATTTTTTACTTTTTCCAACTGTTTCTTTTGTAAAGGAAAAAAACACTTATACATATTTACAACATTATTTTTTATCTGCATTTTTATAATTATTTGATATTTATTTCTCTTTATCGAATCAATTAATTAAGATAATCGCACATTCAGGTATAGTCTTTAAGTGACGTATAATTTATCTTTGAATATTTTGTATGCAAATGAATTTTCATTAAGTAATTTTCTTCATACAGTATGTATAAAAAATCCAACGTAATCAATTCTTTTTCATCTGTTTGTTTTGTAAAAAATAAAACCTTTGAAAACGAAAACCTTTGAATAAAAATAACTCACAAACTAGCTAAGAATATTTTATCTAATTTATTTTACCTGGAACACATGTTTTTTATACATAAATCAGACGCGTTCAGCAAATTAATATCGTGGGAAAAAAAATTTAACTAAGGGCTAATATTCATTCCAGATAAAGTTTTTATTGTAAGAAAATCGTTACAATGTAATCCCTTTGATTTCAACAGTTAGGCACACAGAGAAAAAAATTTGAAAATTGCTTTAATCCGCTTTATCAAACTAATGATAATAATAGTAAAAAAAATACCAGATTTGTCACGAAATTGTTTTTTACAGTTGAGATAAATTTTACATACGACATTATTTTAATGATAATCCAAAATATTGGGTCAACCGGAAAGTTCTATCGTATAATATTACTCCAAGCCTCCTTTTTAAAAATTCATGCACTGTATGGCTAAATGTGACCGGCCTCTTGCGATTTTAGATATTCTGTTAAACATATCTAGAAAAAAATGAGGAATTATCCTGAAACTCTAAGAGTGTAAACATAATAGTACTGGTCATACATTTCCGTTTGAAACTCCATAGGGGACAGTCAACAAATTGCGAAGAACGAATATATTTTGCATAACCCCGTCAAAATTAATGTAGCTAAACTGTTCAAATTGTAGATTATGATTAAGTGGCTTTTTGCAATAAAGTGTGTTCATTTTTATGCGAATAGCATGTATACTAATAGAAAAACAGACGGCCCAGACAGACTGTCATACGCATAATTCATAAATACTTTCAATTATGCTTGAAATAACGCAATTCAATATATACATATATAATTATGTATATTAACATATCTGCTAATTACTTTTTATGTTGCAAAGATTCTCACAAAATGAATTTATATTTTTACTAAAATTTAGCACAAAAAATTCCTAAAACGAAATATTTTAGAAAGGGAAGTGTTCATATCTTTTGTTTAGTGAAATAAGTAATTTAATGGACAATAAATTAAATTTAATTAAAAGACAATTTATTGTTACAATACTCTGGCATAAAGAATTGAATACATCCAAGTAAAACTTAATGCACTTTAATCAAATGCACGAGGGAGCATGGAGAAAATGTTCGCCCAATATAGAGACAAATTAACTTAACTTTTAGTTAAATGCTTTAGTATGTCTTCCTAAACTTTTCATTGTAACAGAATTTTACTATAAGTAAGACATATGAAGACGTAAGATATAATTAAATTAATTCCAGTAGGGGCGTAAACTAGTTTTCATAAAATGTAATATGATTCAAATACTTATACAACTGTATTTTGCATATGTATAGAAATATTTCTAAAACTCATTTTTAATACTTATTGATAAATAACAACATCAATAAAAACAAATATGTGGTGATTTTATTTTTGAATTTAAGAAATAAATGATTAAAAGTTCTTACTCTAATTAATCTTTAAATTAAACATTAAATAAAAAAGTACTTAAAAATAATACAGTTTCTTGTTTACTAAAAAAGTTTTAGACTTTAAAATAACTTAAATCAAGGTGTTTAATTAATAAGCAGATTAATACGGTTTCTGATAAAATCCCAAAAGATATTCCAAAAAAACTTTTTTTCTATCTAGGCATACATTAAATGATTAATTATGTGTTAGCAATTCATGGAATATAAAAACCTAATAACATTCCAATAAAAAATATGAATCAAACTAGTTTTCATAGAATCTAATTTTAATCAAATACTTATACTAATGTATTTTCCTTATATATAGATATATTTCTAAAACTTATTTTGAATTCATTTTGATAAATAATAACATCCAATAAAAAAATATATATGATAATGTTATTTTTTAATTTAGTTTAAAAATGATTAAAAGTTATTCCTCTACTTATTCTTTAAAATAAACATGGAATAATAAAAAAAGGTTTTAAAAATTAAAGTAAAAAGTAGTTTTTTATTTACTAAAAAAGTTTTAGGCTGTTAGTTCATCCAAAACAAGCTGCTTTATTAATAATCAGATAAATACGATTTTTCACAAGATCCCTAGATTGTTCAGAAGAGCTTTTTTCTATTTAAGAATGCGTTCAATAATTAATTATGCGTTAACGATTCATGGAAAATAAAAAGATAAAATCATTCCTATAAGGAATATGAATCTGCGATTTCAAAAAATTTTCAAGCTTTTTCTAAAGAAAAATCTTAAGGGGTATTAGAAAAGTATTCACACAACTAATTCTAGTAAAGTCTTTACACAGCTAATAATTATTTATGATTTTTCGAATTTTGTTAAATCTAATATAATGTTTCCCTATACTTAGAAAAAAATGTGATTCTGGCATCTAGCCTTCCCACTGCCGCGACCGGATATATCCGTTCACTAGGCTGCAGGTTTCACTGCAGTTGAAACTTTATTCAAATTAATATAATTCTACAAATATAATCCAGTTTTAAGAAATTCAATTATGATTGATACTTTTAAGGCTTATAAGCATATACGAAACAAGAAAGTTATACCATGTTAGAAAATCCCTCTTTTATTAACATTTAAAATAAATTAAGGAGAAAACAACATTATATTTTTGCCCTTTTGCTCGGAAGTCAGAGGGCTAGAATCAAAATAGTGGTTAAAAAAATACAGTCGAGTCTCTCTACATCGAAACCCCATACATCGAATTTCTCTTTATAACGCATTTTTAGTAGGAACGGTCACCTTGTTTCACGATTACATTAAAAACAGTCTCTCTATAGAGAAATATCCATCTCCATATAACGGATTTTTTTATGAAAACGTTGTTTATTTATTCAGTTTTAAAAAAGCTCCGAAATCACGAAAAATCAATTTTCCATCACTTATTTCTGATTTACCGTTCAAAGCGCAGTTTTTTATATCATTTCTCTACTTTGAATCTCCTTGTTCTTTAAATGCAACAAATTAAACCCCTTTCCCTGCCACAAGCCTTCCAGCATCCTTCTCGAAACAGTGTCAAATGCATTGTTACACATATAAGAGCAGGATAATAGAGCAGTTGAAGTCATTGTTGATTTCAGAGGGTGGTCCGGAGGGATATTCACCCAGGAGTAATGATATGCTCACCGGAAGAATTGAGGTGTTGTGTTTTCAACGGTAAAAAAGTACAATTTTCCTCATTCACGTGGAGAAAAGTATCTGAAACCATCACTGAATGAAGTTTAAAGTGAATGAGATCGAAGATCATTCAAAAGGTTAAATTACAAAAATAAACTCTCTTTTAATCAAACACCACAACTCAAATTGCTCGGCCAGAAAGTCCCGAGATCCACTGGCATATCATGGGACTGGATGCGTACCACAAAAAAGCGGGAATGAAGAAAGCGCAAGCACGCTATTGGCCGAATGGGAAATTCATCCTCGTCAGCTGAAACCACCGTCACCATTTAGAACACGTTTTCATCTATCCAAACTAAAGCTTGCAAACCTAACAGATTAGATTTTTATTGTTTCAGGCTTTATTTAGTGTGAATGATTCATAAAGTATTATCTCTTTGTGCACGTTTTTCTACTACGTCTACAAAAATGCCTAATAGGAAGTGCATAATTATTTTTGATAAAGTGAAGATTTTGATAGAAATCGATAAGGGATTGAAAAAAAACATGTGTTAAAAAAATGTGGGAATCCGACAAGCATTCTGTCAACAATCATAAAAAATAAAGAGTCAATCACCAAGCAGAATTCGAATCTCGGTTCGACGCGAGTGTATATGAATACCATTACTAATTAAAGCACACTAAACACACTTTAAAAATAATAAAACCTTTGGACTGTATCTTCAAATATATTTAATATAACACACTGTAACTAGCGAACACTCCGGTCGCGATTCTATTCACAAAACTATAAGTAGCAAACTCTCTGGTTGCTATTCTTTTCACAAAATTCTCTCTGGTTGCTATTCTTTTCACAAAATTCTCTCTGGTTGCTATTCTTTTCACAAAATTCTCTCTTAAAAAAACAACAACATTTTATCTACTCAGTTCACTTCACATTTCAGCCAAAGGGAGTTCACGACGCCCTCTACGGGACTTATAAATTATGAAATTTCCAACCATAAACATTCTCCCCCGGATTGAAATACAAATTTCAATATTTTACAATCAGATAAATTTATAAAATACAGTTAAAGAAAACAAATATATACAAAATATAACACAAAAAATACAAAATGTACAATATTTTAATAACAATTTTTTTTTCTGTTATCAATAGGGAGAACAGCTATTTTTGTAATTGGACGCTTTAATTCGCCAGATTTAGTGCGAACCTTGATTACCCTAACCTTGCCATCCGATCCTGTATAAATCTCACTAATGTGGCCTAACGCCCATTTACATACAGGCAAAAAATCTTCTTTTACCGATACCATTATTCCTAACCTTAATTTTTTTTTAATCTTCATACTACTATATAATTGCAACTCTCTACCTTACATTATTTTTCATAATTTAGCCAAAAAAAAAAACTTCTTAATTCACCAATCCAAATCGTAGCCTAAATTGTCAGTAGTTAGTAATAACATTTTAAAATATGTACTTCAGATTCAAATATATTAATTTAATATCATAATACCCATAATTCTTATCATAACATAATATGGCATCATAATTTCAAAACATAAATACTTTAAAGCACCTTATTAGCACACAATTTTATATATTAAATCATTAATACTTTAATTAATTATTACCAACTGAAAAAAAATCTATAAAATTTTATTTACAAGGAAAATTTCTTTCCATAAAATCCCCTTGAAAGCCTGTTAAGGTAGTCACAAGATTAAAACAATAACTCCAAGAGTCTCACAATAAACAAAATTGAAATTTCTAAAATAAAATTAATTTAAAATTTTACTATTGCATGATTTTGATATTCTGTGATCTAACAGTGCTAATCTCCATGGTAATCCTTGCGGACCTGTTAAGTTAATATCTAATTAACAATAGCCCCCACAATCACCAATTTGAAAAACATCAATTACCATCATCAACATCAAAACATCAAGCCAAAAATAAATTTATAACGTAAGCTAAGTAAATTAAATGTTATGTAAATAGAATAAATTTAAAGTTATTATTCAAAATTTCTCAACAATAATACTGAAGCTGCCCTCCAAACTTTCTTGCTGGCCAGTTCAAGAAAAAAGGTTAACAACTCCAATACAATTGAAAAAATTATAATTATGTATAAATTAATTTGTTAATTATAAAAATACCAGCTATTTTTTTTAGTGCCAAACTTTTTAAGTCAGACGTTTTAATAAATACATGCTTTACAATTTTTTTCATTGGTTCCTCTTAAAGAAAGACAATAAAAAGACAAACTTGGACTAGAATTCAGTCCACAATCTTAAAACATCGAGCTCATGTAAAGCAGTCTCAATAATACTAGGTTACAATTAGTTATCTATAAACCATTTTTTTTTTCAAAAATGATATAACTCTACACAGGAAAAAAAAGGAGAGACAATTCTCAATACTTTCCTTAAAATTACCTCTGGTACCAAAAAACATCTTGGTCGGATTTAGCAGTGAGTAGTCAATCTTAATTTGTTTTTTCTTAATATACTTTGCATGATTTAGAAACTGTACAACTGGACTAGAGTATGAATACAAACTGTTTCTCACGTAAAATAAAAATAATGATATAATGTGTGCTAAATTAAATATCTTTATATGTACCAATAATGCCCAAGGAAAAAAAATCCCTTTCGGCATGGCCTATAGGCGGAGGTAGATTTCGAAAAGTTTTCATCTCAAAAAAAAAAAAAAAAAAAAAAAAAAAAAGCCTATTTTTACTCAAATGCCCATTTTGGCAATATATTTTGAATTATATTCTTACTTTATTTAAAAAATTGAACAATATGCTCATTATATAGTTCCTAAATAACAAAAAACTGTTAATTAAATTCGTTTGACAGCAAAATTGAATTTAAAAATGAGTCATAAAATAACCAATTTATTATTTTAATACATCCACAATTCTTTAATCAAGATCGCTTTGAGAAATTTTGTGCGAAGTGCCTACTTTGACAGATTTTTTTTAAATATATATTTAGCCTTTATCAAAACTCTGACCAATACGGCACATTACACAGTTCCTAAATAACAAATAACTGTCAATTGAATGCGTTTGAGAGCAAAATTGAATTTAAAAATGAGTCATAAAATAAACAATTTGTTATTTGAATACAACCTCAATTCTTTTATCATGATCGCTTTGGGAAATTTTTTTGTGAAGTGCTTACTTTGACAGCTTTTAAAATATATATATTCACCCTTTATCAAAAAATCGACGAATACGCACATTATATAGTTCCTAAGTAACAAAAAACTGTCAATTGAATGTGTGTCAGAGCAAAATTGGATTTAAAAATGAGTCATAAAATAACCAATTTGTTATTTGAATACCCACAGTTCATTAATCATGTCGCTTTGGGAAATTTTGTGCGAAGTGCCCATTTTGGCAGCCTTTTTTTAAATATATTCTGCCTTTATCAAAAAACTGGCCACTCCGTCACATTATATAGTTCCTAAATAAGAGAACCTGTAAATTGGATGCGTTTGAGAACAAAAAAAGATTTAAAAATGACTCGGTAAAAACGCAATTTCTTAAATTTCCGCAAATTTTAATCACGATAACTTCGTGAAATTCTGTTCAAAATACCCTTTTTGGCAGCCTTTTAAAATATATATTCTGCCTTTATCAAAAAACCGCCCAATACGTCAAGTTATATAGTTCCTAAATAATAGGACCTGTAAATTGGATGGGTTTGAGAACAAAAATGAATTTAAAAATGACGCATAAAAAACGCAATTTGTTATACTTAATGAATTTTTTAATGATGAAAACTTCGGGAAATCTGTTCAAAATACCTTTTTTGGCAGCCTTTTTAAAAATATATTCTGCCTTTATCAAAAAATTGGCCAATACGTCGCATTATATAGTTGCTAAATAATGGGATCTGTCATTTGGATGCGTTTAAAATCAAAAATGAATTTTAAAATGAGTCAGAATATAAGCAGTTTGGATTTGAGGTTTTTTCTCCAACTCCTATTTTTGTTTAATTTATTTTTGCTATAAGAATTGGTTCTATGAAAAACTTGTCAGTATAAAAATTGTAGATATTATTGTGAAGATGTAAAATAAATTTAATTAGATTTAATTGCTTAAGAATTGAGTAAGTTATGGTTTTTTTTCTTTTTCCTCCCCCCTTTTTCTTTTCGTTTTTAATTTTTTTCATCGGTAAAAATTGGTCCTATCAAAAACTTGTAAATACAAAAGTTTTAGATAATATTAAGTACATTTATATAAAATTTAGTTGGATTTGATATCTTGAGAATTGACGAAGTTATGATTTTTTTTCTCCCAAAAACCATGTTTTTTTCGCCCCTTGAGCCCACTTTTAACTTTATCAAAAATCTGTCACGCATAAACTTTTTCCTCATTTTTTAGAAGTAATATAAACTTTAAACTGATTCGATATCTATTTTAATTAAAAAGTTATCGCGTTTTTTCTGTTTTCACAAAAACCCTCCTAACTTTCACCTCCTTGGTCCGATTTTGCCCATTAACGAACTTAACCGAGATTTTATGCCCTTTGATTTTATGTAAAAGTTTGATGAAGATCTGAGCATAATTATGGAAGTTATCGTGTCTAGAAGAAAGTGATATACACCGATAGATAGATAGATAGATAGATAGATAGATAGATAGATAGATAGATAGATAGATATATAAACTTTCTTACTGATGGTAGTTTTGGGGTCTAGGAGTCATGATTCGTGTAGATCCGCAAAAATTTTTCAGAAATTCCAACATGGGAGACAATGCAATAGGTAGTATTTCATACGAAATCTACCTAATAAAAATGCTTCAAACAAAGATACACCAAAATCTGGTGATCCTAAAATCAACAGTACCAATTAGACTACATAAAAGATAAAATAATACTGCACAAAAATTAACAAAGCAACCAAACTTACCATACAACATATATGTACTAATTTAATTAGTTAAAAAATTTACATAACTATAAAAACCTAATATAATAAAATAAGTAGGGACTTGTAAAGCTTTGAAATTCAATTTTATAGATATAAAAATCCACAGTAAAAAATATACATATATAAATCAATATGAAAACTATGGATAGATAAAATTTCAACTGGGCACTTTTGTACCCTTACACAAAGGGGGGAAAATTAAACATTTTGAAACTTTTAACAATATAAACCTTAACTAAGACCACCAGCAGGAGAAAACTTTAACAGTTAATAAATATTGCACACAGTTTTACGAGACCTTTCATGATTATTTTTAAAAACTTTTTAAACAATTAACAAAGAAATTACAGCAAGTTATATATGAATCGTACAACATCTCGATATTTATCAACAGCATATAATTTGTACACAGCTCACAAGCATTTATAAAATAAAATATATCTAATTTAGGTTGTTTATACAATTACAGGTCACTAGTAATATAAACTTAGTCCTTGAAGCATCCATGATCAGGGGTCACAAATTGCAGACTAATAAGCACAATCAACATTTTTTCAACAAAATCCTAACAAATATGATACATCAATCCCCTTTTGATTTTAAAAACATTATACAAGTTAGTAACTCAGTTTAAAAGCAATGTTCCCTACCGTGTGCAAAATATTTTATTTGTGCAAAATCTATGGACACAGCACTTATGAGAACATGAAAATATAGATTAGTTTTTAAAAACAAAACTTTTCCGAATCATGGATGCTTCAGCACAGCAATAATAATAATAATAATATAATATTTTTTTTTAAACATAAATATATATTTCAACACATTTGTAAACACAGAATAATGACAGGATTTTTTTTTCAAATGTACACACTTTCTTAGAAGGAAAACTGCGTGTAAGCTTGGTTATATGCATTTAGTATGGCTTGCAAGCATCCTTAGAACGCTTCAGCTGAACTTTTAGTCTTTTCATTCCAATCTGAAAACCATTCATTTGCTGAATTGCAGCTTGGGCATTGTTAGGGTTATCATAGCTAACAAAACCAAAACATTTGCTGAGGTTTGTCTGTTTATCGATAAACACTTTTGCAGAGATAACATTTCCAAATGGCGCGAATATCTTAGCTAAATCAGAATCTGTAAATTCTTGAGGCAAATTATAAATGAAGAGATTAGCTCCTTCAGGTCCTTCAAGTTGTTTACCAGGTGAACTTTGAGGCTGTTGGATACCAACAGGGGGAAATATACCTGCAAATGACCGAATGCCTGTGTATGTTTGAGTAAGAGCATCTAAATTTGATCCATTTGTAGCTAAATTTGTCATATTACCAGTATTCGAATTAGAAATACAACCTCCCAGTACATAACCAAATACGGTATTCTGTAAAATTACATTAGAATTTCTTAAGCGGACTTGACCATTTTGTAATAATTCGTAGAAACACTCAGTTCCTAGCAAAACATCTATTTTATTAGGTTCATTAAATTTTGGATCTGCCAATTTCACATCTTGAGGCAGCTCGGAAAATGGAAATTTAAAATAATGCCCTGGTATAAGGTTTGTTATCTTTGGGACAATCAAAAAATCTATTGTTCTCTTATAATCAGCCTTATTTGAAATAGCGGCTCTAATTTTCCATTTGATATTAATCTGAGAATCATTCAAACATGAAACAGAAACATTAAATTTTTCTTTTCTAAATCCTAATAATTTTGCAAAATTATCACAAATATATGAGTTATTTGAACCGACATCTATTAATGCACGCGCTGGTATAAATTCACCTGAAACATTTTCAATATAAATTAAAGCAGTAGATAAAATCGTGGTTTTTCTCTTTTTACATAAATTATTTACAGAAGTTCCTGCGAAATTATTATTCCTACTTTCAAAGTTCAAAGCTTCGGGATTTAAGCTGTATGTCTTATCCTGGTTGGCAACAGATGAATTCGCAATTTTGTTTAACCCTCCTGATGATTGTTGATTGAGTTTCACTGACGTAGAACTATCTATTTTATCCCTTTGCATATGAAGAAGAGACGAATGATGTCTGCCGCAAAACGTACATGAATAATTAGATGTACAATTTCTCGCAGAATGGTTTGAACTTGATAAACAATTTAAACATATTTGTTTCTTTTAACAAAATCAATGCGGTCATTAACAGGCATTTTCTGAAATACATTGCATTTAACTAATGAATGTGAACCATTTTTGCAGCAAATACACTTAGAATTTTTCGCACTTGTATAAAATGATGCCGTTATTTCTTTAGCTTGCCTTTTTTGACTAAATGTGTTACTGGTTTTTTTAGAAGCTTGTAAAGTTCGAGCATGATTTTTTAAAAAGGAAATCAATTCTGTTATTTTCGGTATTTCATCTTTTTTGGATTCTCTTTCCCACCAAAGCTTACACGAAAAATCTAACTTTTGTATAACCATATATACAAATATAGTGTCAGAAAATCCCTCTATTTTTTGTTCGAGAACTTCTAATGATCTAATACATTCAGTTGAATTATCCACTAATTTTAATATAGAGGACGGATTTTCAGTTTGTATGGAAGGAAGGGATAAAAAACGCTTCAAATGCGCAAATACTTGATCTCGTTTATTCGAATATCGATCTTCTAAAAGATTCCATGCTATTTCATAATTAGCATCAGTAATTGGAATAGACTGAATGATCCTTAAAGGATCAGCTTGCAACGATAATTTTAAATAGGACAGTTTTTGTGACGCTGATAAACACGAATTATTATGAATACTAGAAATAAAAATATCTCTAAAAGATAGCCACTCATGCAATTGTCCACTAAATGTTGGAAGATTTAATTTAGGTAAGCGAATTGATTCGCTAACATTTTCTTCACTTTTCGTATTTACATCACACTTCGTTAAAACTGGAGCTAATTCACTTAACTCTCTTTTTACAATTAAATATATTTTATCTATATTTTCTTGAATAGATTGTTGTTCAACAATATATTTATCTACATCTTTATCGTCACAAAATTGAAAAAATTTCTTAAATACCTCTATAAATTCTTTTTCAAAAGCAAACGATTTTTTCTCGTAAAGCTCTAATTCAAACTTATCTAAACTATCTTTATTCGCGATTTCGTTCGTTGCCTTGGTTACATTAGATTTTAATATCTTTTTCTCTTTTAAAACAGATTCCATCTTAATAAATATTTTCAAAAGAAATACAATTTATATTCAAGTAATAAATATATAAAACTTACCCTCCTCATCTTATCCAAGGGTAATTGCAGTATATTATCCGAAATTAAAATCGTATTGAAATTAAATTAGTAAGTTTCATTTTGTCCATAGGTCGCTCACTTCTTTGGATCGCTAGGACCATAAAAAATGTATATGAATACCATTACTAATTAAAACACACCAAACACACTTTTAAAATAATAACACCTTTGGACTGTATCTTCAAATATATTTAATATAACACACTGTAACTAGCGAACACTCCGGTCGCGATTCTATTCACAAAACTATAAGTAGCAAACTCTCTGGTTGCTATTCTTTTCACAAAATTCTCTCTGGTTGCTATTCTTTTCACAAAATTCTCTCTTAAAAAAACAACAACATTTTATCTACTCAGTTCACTTCACATTTCAATCAAAGGGAGTTCGCGACGCCCTCTACGGGACTTATAAATTATGAAATTTCCAACCATAAACAGCGAGAAAAAAAAGGACGTGCCAATACGAGGACTTAGACGAAACAATGTTTAAGTGGATTACAAGGATAAGGGACCGAAATTTACGACTTTCGGGATCAATGGTTTTAGAAAAGGCTCTAGAATATGCTTCATCTCTTGCGACTCTGGCTTCTAAGCCAGCATTGGTTGGCTAGAAAAAATCAAGAAGAGACATGGATTATCCCAGAAAACTATCTGCGGTGAAAGTGAGGATGCTTCGGTGGCAGCATGTGAGAACTGGTGAATTAAGGTAGCAGAAATTCTAAAATAATTTCCTCCTGTGAAAATTTCCAAGGCTGTCGAAACAGGTCTATTTTGTAAGTGTCTTCCAAACATGACTCTGGCATTAAAAGAAGTTAAATGTTTTGCCGACAAATAAAGGATTACTATTCTGTTGTGTACTAAATTACAGGGAAAAAAATAATGGTGCTAGTCATTGGGAAAAGTAAACCTCTTCAATATTTTGACAGCGTGAAGTTCTTAGAAGTGGACTATGATTTTAATAAAAAGTCCTGGAAGACTAAGAAAATTTTTGATAAATGGTTAAAAGCACTTGACAAACCAATAAAAAAAACGTTAAAATATTGCTTTGCTTATTGACAATTGTCCAGGTCAATCACAAAACTGTGGAGAAAACTACAAAATGTTAAAGTTATTTCCTTAACACCCATTTGCACATCAAAACTGCAGCCTATGGACCTGAGAATAATAAAAAATCTAAAGGTGCATAACAGGAAAAGAATTCTTAAAGAACTGATCGTAGCTGTTCAAGAAAAAATGATTCCAGATAATACATCATTAGCCTTAGAAATTGTATTGCGGAACTTCATTAGCCTTAAAAATTGTATTGGTTAATTAATGTAATTGTATAAGGGGTTACAATTTTTATAAAGCTTGGAGATTTGATAAAACTGAAAAAAAAATTACAATTGCATCAAAAAGTCTGCATTATCTATATTAGAGTATAAAGCGAATTCTGAGGACAAAGAAGACCTGACTTGTGCAGACTTAAAAGAGAAATAGAAATTAATTAAGGAACGCAGAAATGACAAGTATGTTTCTCTCTCTGATTTTTAAAGAAGTGAATGATAACTCACTATTGCACAGTATCCTACTGATAGTGATATTTTAAGCAGAATTATGACCAATAATGCTGAAAGTGACAATAAACATGGGAACAAAAACCTGCAACAACAGAAAAACATTACGCAATTAAATGATGAGTTATTTTGATCTTATTAGAAGTGAAATTTAAATGGAGGAAAATGTTCCCGATGCAATTTTTCATTCCTTTTTAAAATGTAAACGTATTTACGAGAATGTAATAATTTTGAAATCAAAGCAACAAAAAATTATAGATTTCTTCATCTAAAATTAATGTACGTTTTCCTTACGTGATTATTATTAAACATTCAAATAAATGTTTGTTTTCTTTTTGAAACTGTTTAAATAATTAATAAATAGAACATTAGGTTAATATGTGTAGTTAAACATTTCAAATTCTTAATTAAACACATCGAAACTAATATTTGTTCAGAATTTGCACATTAAATAGAATTTTAACGTAATTCTCTATTCAACGAATTTTTTACTGGAACAATGGATTTCGTTGTATAGAGACTCGACTGTAGTTCCATATCATCTCTATAAGTTCTAATTCTTTTTGTGAGAGAGTTATAAAGTCTCCTACTAGAATTCAAGAGCGTTTATTTATATTTTGGGGTCAAATGTATCTGCAAATCGATGGGAGCACACAAGGTTAGTTTTAGCAACTATAATTCTAGTTTAAGAAACAATTCCAGAAGTCAAACAGTAAGTTATCCCTAATAATCCAAGAGCCGACCGCAAAAAACCCTGGGTCATCGAACGCAAAAAATCCTTTATTTTTATGGAAGATTAGTAATGGAGGAATCTAATGATCCATGTCTCCCGGAAGTGAAGTGCTGCATAAGCCAAAAATTGATACTACTAGTGGTAGACTCGTAAGATTAGCATTGTGTTTGTCCTTCAATCAAGACTATGAAAACACAATGCTAAGCCCACGAGTCAACCACTAGAGGTATTCATTTTTGGCTTATGTACCACTTCGCTTTCGGCAGACATTTATGATAAGATTCCCCTATATTACCATTATTCCATAAAATAAAGGATTTTTCTTGTGCACGATGACATAGGGTTTTGTGCTGTCACCTATAGAACTATAATGAATATGAACTGGTTCATTACAGTTTCATTAGCTAGAAAACAAGAGACTAGAAATTCTAGATTATTTCGTCTATTCAGTTTAGTTGTTTACTTTATTTGCATAACTCGGGATTTTTCTAATTGCGATTTCAAGTTTATAATTTTTAGATAGTTAACATTTCTTCATTTCTAGTTAAGGGATTAAAAAAATGACAACCTATTTATTTTAAATAAAGGCAGTATTTTTTTCTTCTCAGTGTAATTCATCTCATATCATATTTTCTATACTCACATTGAAAATAGTTATTTGCAGTATTCGAATTATCTGTATTTAAAAAATGTCTGACGTGGCACATGCAGAAATTGTGCAAGTTATAAGATGTAAAAATATATATAAATTTTAGATTTACATTAAAATTTATACTTATTTTCTATTTTTTCTACAGAGCATGCAATGAATGCATGATTTTCATTGATCAAGATATGTTTTTTCAATTTAGGAAAAGAAACAACATATACATTCTACTTAAGGTATCCGCCTACGTTTAAAAGGTCAATTTCGATGAAAATTCGCAAAATTTTTTTATTTGATTTTTTTATAGAATGAACATTTCTGTTTCTAAATCTGTTTTTATTTTTCCTGTACGCTTATTAGAAATTAAATTAGAGCCCTTTAAAAAAAAGCAGACGGTGTTAATTTAAGCCGGAAGTGGAGACATTTAAACCGGAAGTGGATCGAAAATTGATGTTTATTTAACTGTTTTCGCCCATTTTTTTAGGTTTTAGAATTAATATTATATTTTAGCTGTGTTGTAGCTAAAAATGGGTTATATGCATTATTTTTGTTTTAGAGGCAGAGACGGAGCCGTTTTTATAATAAAATGCTAAAAAATGACCAAAATTCTTCAATTTTTTAAAAAGTTGCATAAAATTTATATATTTTTTCATTGTTTTTCTTATTTTGTATTGTATTATACTTAAAAGTACCAAAACTACACTTTATTTAAAAAAATGGCTTTTTAAATAGCCTGATAGCATTAAATATTAATATAACGACTTACAATAGCAAATTCGAAAATGCTCCAAAAAAGAATTAAATGCATAAAAATATAGAAATATGCATAAAATAAGCAAGTAGAAGGCTAAAGTTATAAATTTAGTGGTTTTTTAAGTGTTTATTTAATTAAAAATGTTCTTTTAAACTCATATGAAAACTTTAAACGCGTTTTTTGAAAAATTAAATTTTCATCGGAAAAGGTGAACGACTATTACTGTAACTCAAAATTTTATTATCTTATAACCATGAAATTTTTTGTGTAGCTTTTTGAGAATGTCTAGAGTGTAATGAACTAAAGAATTAGCTCTAAGTGACTTATTTGTTGATATATAGCTATTTTAATGAAAAATTACACGTAAAATTATCGAAATTTTCTATGTAGTTGTATATAATCAGCTGTATCTCTTTTAGATTTCTGTATATTGACTAGTTTTTAGTTCATTGCACTCAATAGTGTCTAATATACATATGATGAAAAAAAAATTGGGTTATATGCATTTTTTTTTTTTTTTTTTTTTTTTTTTTTTTTTTAGAACCGGAGCCGTTTTTATAAAAAAAATGCTAAAAAATGACCAAAAGTCTTCAAAATTTCAAAAAGTTGCATTGATATTATATATTTTTTTATAATTTTCTTTATTATGTGTTACATTACACTGAAAATACCAAAAAATGTGTCTAAATTAGAGTTTTAAAAAAAATGTCTCCGAACGTAGTAGGATACCTTAAAAAGCAACTTTTTTATTATTTGTGCACATTTTCATTGCATTTAACTCTAGTGCAATATTTGAATTCCGCTATTTTCTTCTGTCCAAATATTGTTTTTGGTACCACTTTCCCCCCAAAAAATAAATTAAACATTTTTCTAGGCGAGTAAATGTACCTCAGTTCCGTTAAAATATTCAAAACTCAATAACGTTAAAACATAGCGTTGTCACCCATTTTAAAAATACTTTTTTTAATGCCTAACCATAAAAAATACCTCTGGTATTTTTTAAAACTTTCAATTTTTATAATGCTTTATCATTTTTAATACTTGGTATAAAGTCGGGCATATAATCAGTTAAAATATTTAGTAGCTAATGAAGCAAAGCACCGTAAAAACGGCAGAATTATTCTCTAGAGAGAGTTAATTAACATGTATGTTCTTAAAACTTTTCAGATGGGTTGAACTAAACCTACTTAGCTCGAAGAAAATATGTGGTTAACAGGCATTTTTTTCTTTTAAATTCAGTAGTAAATGGATACATTATCCTACCAAGAGAACAAAAATATATATTGACAAAAATCTGACACTTTAATAGTCTTAATTTAGTAAATCAATTTACAATACCTTTTTTTTTCTTTTTTTTAATAAAGTATTTTATTAATTTTACTTTATGATATTTAGGAATGGATCAGAAATTAGCTGCTAGGAAAATATCAGTATTCAGATGCTTTTATAAATATATAAAAATGGTAGCACTTATAGTTGTCGTCTGGTCCATCCATCTGTCCACATATAACAGCTCAAAAACTAAACAGCCGAATGGTTTAAGATTCTATACATTCAATCGTTTTAAAATTTTGTCGAAATATTTCAAATTGTATTAGAATTGTATCAAAACTTAAAAATATATTAATAAAAGTTTTCTTTATTCTCCTTCTTATCATAATTAATCTTATCATAAGTAATTAATTCAGTGATATTCTATGATAAGTAATGATTCTTCTAAGTTATCATGATGATTACGTCCTATTTAAGTTAGAGTCATCTTGTTTCCGTTTTACAGAATTTAGTGAATGTAATCACAATACATTGTATTCATGTATTTTTCTTAAGAGTTCAACAGCTATTTCACCAAGATTTGAACATTACTAAAGCGAATTATAACACTAACGCTCTTCATTTGCTTGGTTTGACTTACAATTACTTATTATTTATGTATGTAAATTAGTAAATTATTAACAGTACATCTGGCCCGAAAGGGTTAATAGTTTCTAAAACAGAATTTCTTTTAAATCACTCTATATTCTGAGTAGCATATCACAAAACCTTTGCGTTTAAAAGAATTTAATTAATTCCACACTTGTTTTCGTTTTATATTCCATTAAGTAATGAAAACTTACTGAATAAAGTCCTTCCGGCAATGCCGGGAGGAAGAGGTAGCTTTCATGTACTTATATATATATTTATTTATTTTAAAGTAAGTTACATTGTTCAAAAATACTAATCTCAAATTAGTGGAAATAATCTTATAAAATTAGTGATTTTATAAGATTGAATACTAGTTTTTGTCAAGACTGAATATTAATAGGAATTTTTAGACATTAGTCATCTTTTATTCAACCTGGTTTGATTTTAAGCGATTTAGAAAGTCACCAAATCCCACGATATCATAAAGTGTATGCCATTTTAAAGCAACATGATGGATCATTCAGATCAGACCGTTTCAAAATGTCAGCCATAAGCAAAATTCAAAGTGCTATAACTCAATCATTTTTTAAGATATAGACATAATAAAAAGTGTTCTAGAATCATTGTTTCAAGTTTTAACACGTAAAAGAAAAATATTTTTCAACTTAATTTTTCGCATTTAATTTTAAATTTTAAATTTTTTTAAAAATTTAAAATGGCCACCATTTTGAAACAAGATGGTGGATGATGCTGGCCAACGAACTCGATCGAGACATTTGTATGTACTATGTACGTACCAAGTTTCATTGAAATCGGTTCATAAATACGCGTGTTATCACGTGACAAAAATCAGATCATTTCAAACTGTCAGCCATAAGAAAAATTCAAAGTGCTATAACTCAATCATTTTTTAAGATATAGACATAATAAAAAGTGTTCTATAATCGTTGTTTCAATTTTTAACACGTAAAAGAAAAATATTTTTCAAATTTTGATTTTTTCGCATTTAATTTTAAATTTTAAATTTTTTTTAAAATTTAAAATGGCCACCATTTTGAAACAAAATGGCGGATGATGCTGGCCAACGAACTCGGTCGAGACATTTGTATGTACTATGTACATGCCCAATTTAGATGAAATCGGTTCATAAATACGCGTGTTATTACGTGACAAAATCAGATCGTTTCAAAATGTCAGCCATAAGAAAAATTCAAAGTGCTATAACTCAATCATTTTTTAAGATATAGACAAAATAAAAAGTGTTCTGGAATCTTTGTTTTAAGTTCTAACACGTAAAAGAAAAATATTTTTCAACTTTTAATTTTTTCGCATTTAATTTTAAATTTTAAATTTTTTTAAAAATTTTAAATGGCCGCCATTTTGAAACAAAATGGCGGATGATGCTGACCAACGAACTCGGTCGAGACATTTGTATGTACTATCTACATACCAAGTTTCATTCAAATCGGTTCATAAATACGTTAGTTATCGCATGACAAAAGTCAGATATATATATATATATATATATATATATATATGGTTATATATATATATATATGTCAACATTTAAACGGAGGGTGGTTTTGGGGTCTGGGGGTCATGGTCGGTGAAAATATACCAAAATTTTCCGGAAGTGCTTTCCTCCGGACGGCTGCAATAGGTAGCTTTTTACTTTTTGTAATGAAAGCTACCTAAAAGAGTTAAAATATTGTATATACGCCCCAAATTTGATAAATATGTAATTAAACTACATAATTAAACATAAGAAAGTAACAAAATTAAAAAGCTGATATATTATTGCAAAATCTTTGACGATTTCTTCCGCTAAAATTTTTTGAAATGCAGCTAATGAGAAAGTACCTCTTTAAATAAATTTAAATTTTTTTTTTTCACTACATAGTTATTTTTTACATATTTATTTATATACTTTTTTGTGTTATTAGTATGCTGCCTAAAAATATATCAGAAATGAAAAGAAAATATAGATTTTTAATTAAAAATATGGTTTTCATCTAATTATATTTTCATCTAAAGTCATAACAGGAAATGCAATTTTCAACTTTGATTCCGTCGCGAACTACACAATAATAAATTAAAAAAATTCTCTATTTACATACAACGTTTGCAAGCAATAATAATACAGATGTTACAAGTTTATAATATACATTTTAATTAAATTCCCGATTACTTTCGGTACACAATCCCGCAGCGATTGTCAGGGAATATCTTTATTAATTGTTGTTCCACTCCTCACATATACGTTTGTTATCCCTTTTTTAATATAGTTTTCATTTTTTAACTAGTTTGAGTAATAAATTTAAAAAATCACTGAATTTTTTAATGCAAAATTTTGAATTTAGTTCCTTTTTTCCTTTTTTTCACAACAATAATGTTTTAAAGAATTTTTCAAAATTCTCGCACAATATTTAATTTGTAATGAACTAATATTTTTTAAAGAATTTTTTAGTACGAAATAAGAGAAAAAGTAACAGAAAAAATGTAGTTTAACATTTAAAAGTGTTTTTTTATGTTTTTATTATTTTATTTATTTTGTATAATACGTTTTTAGAAAATTAATAAATATTACTTTATAAAGTATTTACCAATGAAATAATGTTAATAATAATAGCATTATAAAAATAATAACAGCTTAGAAATAATACTAAATAATACTGCTCAATTTACTTTTAATATTACCGAGTTCCCGGCATGTGAAGGAAACAATTGCAAAGTGACTGTCGATGAAAATCATCACTAACTGTAGGAAGACGATATTTTTCTTACTAAATTATTCTAAATAAAAATTAAATTTAAAAAATGTAATTTAACAAACTACTTGGAAAATGGCATTTTCAAAGACTAAAATTTTACAGACTTAAATAAATAAATTTTATATTTAAATTAATTATAATAATAAACACAATTTTTAAGATACAGACTTCATGCAGACTTTAACTGTTTAAAATGTGTATTTTTATTGGATGGAGTTAATTAGATTGACTTCTGAACGCCTCTCATTACGTACGACATGGATCAAACATTAATATTTCTGGACACATCACAAACAAATCTTAAATTAAATTTCAGTTTTACAATTTTCAGAACTGCAAATTTTTAAACTTTTAATTATTGCACATTTTAAATTTTTACACCATTGCATAGAAAAAAATACACTTTTTAATGAAATATGTTTAAAACATTTATCAGAATTATTAATTGTTTTAAAAGTTTGTATTTCTCTTTTTGTCATTGTAGTAACAAAAGTATTCCATTTTTGGACATTAAACTTGCACCAATCAAAAAACGAATAAATAAATAAATAAATATTCCATTTTTAGAAATTAAACTTGTACCAGTTAGAAAACGAATAAAATTAGTTTTGGTTAAATAAAGTTGGAGAATTCAACCAATAAATAGATTCAGATATACTTCAATTTTCCCAACTTCAATTTTCTCTACCGAAGACAACAACTATTTTTGCAAATAGTTAAAGGGAAAAAATAAATAAATTCATAAACAAAATTTCCTTGCTTAATATTTCTACTAAGACTGCAAAAAATGTTTAAAAACGAGTATTTTGAGTTACAAGTTTGAACAATGACAGCAATACTTTTATATAAAGACATGGAAGTCCTTACAGGGAATTCGTCATAAAAAAAGGAAATGCCTGTAAAATGATTACTGAGAAAATCAATCGAATGCATATCGTAATACTAATAATATATATTCTACATAAAAATATAAGAATTTATATTATAGAAAACATTTTGCTTCTAAGACGTTGTATAATAACAAAACAATTTAAAATATATTAAAACATTTTTATTTACATGTTTCAACTCAAAATTAATAGAGTCATCCTCAGAATGCAAATAGAAAAATAAAATATTTTATTTAATAATAAAATTTTAAAATAATAAAATTAAAATAAATAATAATAATAATAATAATAATAAAGAATAATAATAATAATAATAATAAAGAATAATAATAATAATAATAATAAATAATAATAAAATTTAAAATAATAAAATTTTATTTTTCTATTTACATTCTGAGGATGACTGAGGATTAATTTTGAGTTGAAACATGTAAATAAAAATGTTTTAATATATTTTAAATGTTTTTGTTACTATACAACGTCTTAGAAGCAAAATGTTTTTTATAATGTAAATTCTTATATTTTTAGGTAGAATATATATTATTAGTATTACGATATAGTTATTAGTGGACGTAATCAAGACTTATTTAGTGTTATTTTTCACATTCAACCGAATGCAATTAACCGAAAACTAATGTAAATTTCCGGAGAGCCTTGCTTTTTTTCATTGATTTTTCAGAAAATTAATTTTTCAGAAAAATTTTAATTATTTAGTTATTTTTTAATTTTTTTTATGTCGTCCGATTATCTACACGGAGGATATAGACCTGAAAGGGGTGGGATGCCCTCCGTGGGGTCTTTTTAAGGGAATCTAACCGGTACTTACGCAAGGAAATCCAAGGTTCGAAGAAAACCACAGGAAACTCCGAACCATTGGGCCGATGGTCGCGACTGGGTTCGAACCCAACACCTGCCGTCTACCAGTTGAGACGTCAGAACCTCTTGGACACTAGTGGGGCCTGCAGGAAAATTTTAAAAGTGTAGGGATTTATAATGGGAAGTTTTATTGTATTTCAAAATACAAGTCGTTTTGTGTTATCTACAACAGATATCTACATTGTCACAAAGAAAGTGTTATTGTTCGGAAATAGTATTAAATGAGTGTATTCAATTGGAATCAGGCTCTGCTAGAAAGAAAACTATTAGCAATATTTTTTAATTCAATATGCATGGTTTTATTTACAAGCATTTTTTGTATGTATTGGTACAAAATTTATATTCATTTGTCATTCATCGAAATTTTCTAAAATGCTTGAACTTTATAAAATTTCGGATAAAGATTAAAAAATATATCACCGGAAATGAAAAATTTAATGCTCATGTAATTTATATATTTTTACTGGATAATCTTTTTCGGTTAAGGGCGATTGCTTGAATGTGTCAAAAATTCGGCAATTGAAAATATCTGTAACACATAATGCTAAATCTTAATTTTAATCTAAAACTGTGGGATAGTTATTTCATTATTATATTGCAAAAGAAAACAAGTCGATACAAATACAGAAATTGTACCTTTAAAAAACGGAAATTCTTATATATATATATATATTTTTTTTTTTTTTACGTAAAAGTATAGAAAAAACTATCTCAAAGTAGTAATGAATAAGACAAATTAGCTGAAATTTCACCATATTTCAAGGATATTCTTAAATTCGTATTCTTTAGTTTCTAAAACATTCACAAAAATATTTCATTGGAGAAAACAAACTTAAAAATGCGATCTGTGAAAATCCAGTAAATTGTAATTATATAAAGTCTGGTAATCAACAGAATACATTTTGAAAATGTTCATTATCAATTTATTTATAAGTATTGCTTTATTTTGTTTTATTTGTCTTTTACTTCGAAGAAATATATTAATAAAGTAAATCATTAATGTACATGTCTAATAAAATACAAGCGAATTATTCTTGTTTCAGAAATAATGTTATATTTTATTTAGGATAAAAAACAACAGTATTATTTACGAGTCTTCTATTGTTCATTGTTCCAAAACGCTTTTCTTTTTCAATTGTCATGAACATCTGTAAATTGCTGTGATCAATTTTTGATCTTCTGAGAACAAAACAATATTTTTTTTTTCATTTTTTCTACTGACCTTTAAACTTCTTTTCTTGTACTTGAAAGTTCTTTTCGCAAAACAGCAAACTGTGATCTGTGGCAATAAAAATAAATTTCGAAAGAAACGTTAACGGAATTTTAAAATTTAAACAAAAAATATTTTGAAAGATGTACTATAAATTATAATACTATAGGTGAATATACTATAAATATAATATAACATATATTAAAATACTATATATAAATGTACTTTAGATAACATAATTGTGTCTTAAACTAGAGTACTTCAAAGAAACATATTTTTTAAACTTTTAATTATTTTGTAAGTAAATGTAATGAAGTTTCTATATTTTCAGTGATTTAATATCCGTTGATAACGAGATAAACTAAACAATTCAATATATTATTTTGGTCATAATATAATATTTAATCTAAGGAATCATCTAAGGAGGATCATCTAAGGAATCATTATCTTAGAGTCACCTAAGGAATTACCAAACCGATTTTTAAAAAAACTGGTGGTAAATTGGGTGTAAAATTCTGTGTTATGCATTTTGTCGTTGCATTTGTGTTACACCTTTTTGTCGTTGCGTTTTGCTGTGTGATACGTTTCTTTTGAATGTAAAGGTGTTAAAAAAACTATCGAAGCGAAAAATAAAAATGACAAATTAGATTAAATTTCAACATTTTCTAAGGATATTCTTTTATTCATATTCTTGAATTTCTGAAATAATCAGATAAATAATACATCGAAAAAACAAATTACAGAAAACCGTAAATATAAGAAGTCCGACAATCAACAGGATATATCTTGAAAATGTTTATTATCATTTTTTATATAAATAATGCCTTATTTTTTTATTTCTCTTTTACTTCGAAGAAATATATTAATAAAGAAAGACATTAAAGTACATGTCTAATAAAACACATTGTATATTACTGTTGTTTCAGAAATAATGTTATATTATATCTAAGATAAATAAATAATAATATTATTTACGAGTCTTCCATTGTTCATTGTATCAAAACGCCTTTCTTTTCAATCGTCAAGAACATGTGTGAATTGCTAAGATCAATTCTTGATCTTCTGAGAACAAAACAATAATTTTTATCATTTATTTTACTGACCTGAAAACTTTTTTTGTTGTATTTGAAAGTTGTTTATGTAGAACAGCAAACTGTGATCAGCGGCAATAAAAATAAATTTCGAAATAAATGTGAACTTTATTCCAAAATTTAAACAAAGATTATTTTGAAAGATGTAAAATAAATTAAAATACTATTGTTTAATATGCTATAGAGATAATAAAATATACTGTAGATTAAAATAATAAAGATATACTACAATATTCTATAAATTAAAATACTATAGATAAATATTCCCAATTGGGAACATGAAGTTAAAAATTTACTAAAAATTCAATATCATCAAATTTCACTACAAATAATTAGCATAAATAGTAAAAAGATGACTTGATTTTATGAAGTCAAAGTTAAATTCTTTCATTAATGTGGAAATGCACTGAAAATCATAAATATGATTAATGGCCACTGGAAAGTGTCCAAACATAAATACGCTTTTTCGAAATGTTTTTTTAATAGATAGTTTGATTTTTTAAAATAGAAATTACATGCGTATCATTAATGGGGAAATGTACAAAAATCATAAAAATGACTAATCACAACCTTCTCTAATTGCGTCTGAAAATTACATACAACTTTTCCCCCCATACTAATGACTTATATCCCTTAACAAAGCATTAAAAGGCAAAATATGCAAAAAATAATTACAAATGTACTTGTATCTGAATTTGGCCTGTAAAAGGTTTTAAGGATTGCGTTTTTGCCTCTACGTCGACATCAACTTTCCATAGAAAATTTGGTTTGCCACCAATAATAAAGGAAAATAAAATTTGGCTTATTCAATGAGAGCTTTTTTTGAAATTCTGTACTTTAAGGAAACTGTTTAAAAAAATGGTGCCGACCAAGTAAATTTCGAATAAAATTTGTAAAAATGACACGGAATTGATATTAGCTCATTATTTAAACTGACGCGGAGTGCAAAGTGTTTGATGTGCCCTAAACTAAAGTACTTGAGCGAAACATATTTTCTATATTTTATCCATTTTGTGAGTATTTTTAATTAAGTTTAAGTATTTTTAGTGATTCAATTTCCATTGATAAAGAGATAAACAGAAAATTTCAGTTCATTAATGTGGTCATCATATAATATTTTATCTATACTAATGTTATACATTGAGTCGTTCGGAAAACCGTGTCCGTTTGGGAAAATCAATTCGTATACGAAAATTCCCTTATTAATTACTAAACATTAGATATCGGAAACAATATGTAAAAAATAAATGATAGAATTTTTCGGAACGAATTAATTTTGCCAAACGAACACGATTTTCCAAATCACCCAACAGATAAAATATTTGTTTGCAGGGGTCATCTAAAGAATTACCGAACCGATTTCAAAAGTACTGGTGGCAAAGCGAAGAAGACAGTCTCTCTTCAAAAATTCTATGCTGTACCTTTTGTCGTAGTCACTATTCTCGGGCGGATGCAGGAGCAACGAAGTTTGTAATTTGTAAAACATATGATTGTTGCTTAATTGAAAGAGGAGGAAACTTGAATTTAGATCTGGTTGCTACATACAAAATGTAAATGCACTAGATTAACTTCAATTCTAAAAAATGCAAATTAAAACTAAAAACCAGTAAAAATACGTTTGCTTCGGCTACTTACGAGTTTCATTTCTACTCGAATTATTTTTTAATCAAATAAAAATATTCTAAAAATTTACGGTCTGTAAGGTGAAATTCAATTTTCCACGTATTCTTTCATATTATCCTTGGTATCCTTACTTATTTTGTCGTATAATTGTCTTCAGTCCTGATGTCGCCTGGAGAATACACTACAACAGATAACAAACAGATTTCAAATTAATTTAAATGCTTCTAGAATTGTTAAAACTATCTCTAGGCCTTTTTATTAAATACGTTCATATATAAGATTCATCGTCCCACCAGTGGCTATGAGGTTCTGACCTCGAAACTGGTAGACGGTAGGTGCTGGGTTCAAACCCAATCGCGACCGCCAGCCTAACCGTTCGAAATTTTCCGTGGTTTTCTTCGAACCTTGCGTAAATACGGGTTAGTTTCCCTTCGAAAGACCCCCCCTCCACCACGGAAGGCATCCCACCCATTAGGGCCTATATCCCAAGCGTAGATAATTGGCCTGCATAAACAAAACAAAACCATAAGATTCATTATTACTGATATATCTATTACTATATCTTTGGCTATTTTGTATAGAAATTTTAAACCGGTTTTTGTGGTCTCTCGTAATATTTGCCTCAGGTCTGAGAAGGTTAAAACCTCATATTGTTTAGCGGTTTACTGGATATAATTTTAATATAATTAAGAGTTAGTAAAGTGAAATATGAAGTTTTAGATGTACCCCACGTATTATTTCATTGTATGCACGGTATAATTATGAATTTATTCGGATGCTGTTTTATTTTAGTAACCATTGAGTAGCTTTCAATGGTTAATTTGTGTTAAATTTTCTCCACAGACAGATGAATATTTTATGTACTTTTCCTTATCTAAACGCTTTTGAAATTAAATTTAACATAGAAGTTTTAGTGTTTTAAAGTGTAAAAAGAATTATTTTTTTATAGAACAATTTCCGGCTTGACTGTAAAACATAAGTGTTTTTTCTTCATATATGTATTATTATTTTATGTAAAAAAATAAATAAATAAAAAATAGGGCGAAGTATTTTAAATATAGAAGTAAAGCTTATTTTATCGTATTATAGCTTCACATTGTTCAGTGGTTTACTGGATAATTTTTTAACAGAAATACTATAGTGAAATAAGAAGTTATACCCCACCTATTCTTTCATATTGTGCACGGTATCATTATTTTACTGGGTTGCTTATCTTATTTATTAATCATTGAGTAGCTTTCAATGTTTAATTTGTGTTAATTTTTCTTCACTATTATAAGCATGCTTGTATATATTTTTTTTTTATCGCAATGCTATTGAAATATTATTTAATGTAAAAGATTTGATGTTTCAAGCGGAAACAAAATTAATTTTGTATATAACATTTTCCGGTTTGACTTTAAAAACTAATCCCTTAAAAAATACATAAATTGACACTTTATGCAAAACAAAATATAAAAATAAAGTGAAATATTTTAAATATTGAATATTAAACATAGAAATAAAGTTTATTTTGTCGTCTTATAGCTTCACATTGTTTAGTGGTTTACTGAAAACACTTTTAACATAATTAAGAGGTAGTATAATGAAATAAGAAATTTTAGCTATTCCCCAGTAAAGAAAAAAGATTTAGTTTAGAAATAATAAATACACTATCAAGTTTAACCTTGTACATATTTTAACTTTTTATGACACGTGACCGAGTAAGCTAAATGTATTTTACCGTTCTCTATTTTTTTTGTTCATATTTAAAATATATTTTTATGGTACTAAACAATTACAAAAGAAAAAGGGAAACATTAAAGTTACTGGGGTTTTTTTCAGGTTAGTCAAAATAACAAATGACCTCTTAAATGCTAATTTAGATGTTCAAAATGCTCAACACCTATTTATAAACACTTAGGAAAACTAATAAAAATGTTATCACATATATATATATAAAGGAGTGTTTTTGAAAAAAAAAAATAATAAAATATAGCAAATAACGTAAAGTAAAATTATTTCGCTTGAGAATATCCAAAAATAATAAAAACTTTCAAATGGAATTAAATACAGCTGTGTATGAATTTTAACTAAGTATAATCTTTAATTAAAACGTATATTTTTCAAAGAACAAATGCCGTTTTGTATGTTTTTAGTTTTTAAATTTTCTTCTGTTTACAGATATAAATGAATATATTTTAAAACACGCAAATATAAAACGCGTCATACAACGTGTATTTGTGAAATGAAAACAAAATGCACAAAATTTAGAATAGTGTGTTATAAGCTGAGTACAAAAGTGATAAATTATTCATGGTTCATAAGAAATGATGATTTTATGTAGGGCATGTTTTGCAAAAGGGCAAAATTGTAATGTTGTTTTTTGTAATTATTTTAAAAGTCTAAAACAAAATGGTTTTTTTTATGACATGTAATTTTTTAAATACATATAGGCATGGAAGTCTTGGGAGCATAATTCATAACTTTTTTTAATGGATTACTTCTGTAGGATTGTATCTATTTATTGTATCGTCTATTGTATGGAAATCTACAGCATAGGAAACTGATATATTATTCGCGGCAGTGAGAAGGAGAGTTAAACAAAAACTGAAGCGTAACAAACTACTTCTTTTTTCCCCCTCATTATTTCAAATTTATAATCCAATGGCCACGAGGTTCTGCTCTGGAAGCTGGGAGGTGCTGGGCTCAATCCCAATCGCATCCATCGGAATAATCGTTCGGATTTTTCCGTGGGTTTTTTTCGAACCTTGGTTTTCCTTGCATAAATGTGGGTTAGGCTCCCATAGAAAAACCCCACGGATGGAACTACCCCTCCCCCTTTAGATCATATATTACTCGTGGGGATAATTGGCCGTCACAAACACAACGAACCAAATCTTAACTTTTTTTTAAATCTGTAGTATGGCTTTGCACAGATGTCTTATAATAATACACTGTTCATAAAAAATTTTCGTACTTCTGTATGTATCCAAACAATTCATATGTAATATTTTCAAGAAAACCTAATCTACTTTTTATTATATCGATGATTTTTTGCATTTCTTCTATTGAAAGACTTCTTCAGTATCATCTTCATCTCTCACTCTAGTTTCTTCGCAATATGTTATTACACTTTGCTATATGTCATCGCCAACATGGTATTTAATAGTCCCAATATCTTCATCAATGCTGCGAAAGTTTGGAAGAATAATTTTTTATTAAGGTGTAATCGTGACCTATTAGTGACAAATTCAACTAAAGCTAGTGATTTATATGCAATAGATCAGGTATTTAACCTCTGTTTCTCTTGTTCTGATAAGGATTTTACTTAGTAAGGCAGAGAGAAACTTTTGTGTTTCTTCGTGCACATCTGAGTTTGTAAGAGCTGCTCTACACTGCAATTATAATGGTTTCTCTATATTCAATTAAATTAGGAGTTAAATCACAAACGTGGTCTTAAATTACAAATTATATTTTATAAATTATAAATTACATTAATTTATAAGTCTAATTATAACGAAGCTGTGTTAATTTACTATATAGTTGTCAATACACCCAATTTTTTAATACAAGTAAATGCTTATAAAACATCCAGTTTATTTTAGTGCATAAATTGTGTAATTGTATTAAACAAATATTTCTACATAAAAAAGTTTGTATTAATAAAATTTAGAGGTAGAAAACTACGTTATTGTTTAACATCTTTACTTGTACATCTTTTAAGACGTCATTTATTTTTCAAATAAAAGTGTCATTCCGTAACAGTTTTGTTTAAAACAAATAAAACAAAGAAGAATTTGTATCGGAAAAAGTATTATCTAAAATTATATATAAAAAAATATATGCGCATTTATTTATTATGTATTTTTATTATCGCACATTCTGTAGCCTTTCTTATTTACTATAGTGTAGATGCTCATCTTGGGTAAAAATTGTGTTTTTCACATAAATTTGAAAAAACTGAGAAAAATAACTGACAATATAGAAGCGTTTAGATCAGCAAAGTTCGACTAGTTTATATTCTAAAAAACACATTATTAGCATTTACAATACTACTAGATAATGTAGGTTTTGCGGATATTATACCATAGCAAAATTGAGATTTCTTAGTAAAACAAAATTTTAACAAATGTGCAATAAAACTGCGTAATTAAAAAAAGGTCTGCAGAAACTATTGGAATAATACTACTAATTAACATTTATTACAATTTTTATAGCACTTTAAAGTTGTATTTTTTTTGTTCACCTTCTCCCCGAAAAAAAAAAAAGAACAATTGTCATTTTTCAAATTTGTTGGCAAATTTTTCTTTCAGCTGTCAAGCATCGGATACGTAGACAACATACGACACGGGGCGTCAGTGGCGCAGCCAGAATTCGGTTCTAGGGGGGGGGAGTTTCTCGTAAAGGTGATTGCTGGTTATTTGAATTGCCGGTTAATAGAATCAGTACTAATTAGAATATTAACTGTATAATACTTAAACTCAAAGAGCATCTGTGTGGCAGAAAATCATCATTTTTTAGCATAATGCCTCTCGGAAAAGTGATTTAGTTCAAATGACCAATTTATACTTAACTAATCCATGTAATATGCACTTTCACAATTTTAAGTAGAATTTTTACCATTTAATTGAATCACTTTATTAATGAAATCTGATTCAATAAAGCGGTGGATTACGTAATACGCCAAAACATTTAAATATTAAGTTTGGTTTTCATTCATATAAGCGGCAATTATAGTGATATTTCTTAGCTCTGGGAGAGATTTTAACCCCAAAACCACCCCCTTGGCTGCGCCACTGCGGGGCGTTAATTTCAATGATAGTTTTGAGAGAAAAACCGGTCTGGCACGTTATGCGTTACACTGCTTTTTATTATATGATTTTATAAAGTGTATCCCAAAACTCACATAACAAGTCATTTAAATAGAAAATATCGGTTTATGTTTGAAAATTCTAAACTTTTTATTGATTTTTAAAGAATGCAGTATATGGGTTACATATGGAACAGCATATATGCTAAATGACATCCATGGATTTTTTGGGGGCATATACGTGCTTTTTTATAGAAATTTTACATGATCTTTTGTCTATAAATGTGGATCGCTTTTAATGACATAGCGTTCAATTTTCTCATTCAAAACAGGGATAATAGAGAATTTCTTGGCTAAATATCGGATTTTAAAAAATCCCAAAGAATATAGTCACACAGCGTTAATTTCCATGACCTTGTGCGAATTATAATCTCACAAAAATGGAAAATTACACAAATAGGAATAGGCTCATGAAAATATTCGAGTTGTTTATCGGATTGTATGCATTTGACATCATCTTTTTGTACCTTCATGTAGTTACTACGGTATCTTGCAATTAGGCTGCAAATAACCCCCCCCCCCCAAAAAAAAAAAAAAACTTTTTTTGGGTGAATTTTGGGATACCGAGCAAATCCGCGGAGGATGTCTGTTCGAAATGGTTTTCGATGCATAACCCTATACTGTATAAGTATATATAAGAATTAGGCTAAATTAACATCAGAATTAAGTTACATAGCAGGAATTAGAAAAATGTACAATAGCTAAACATTGTTGGATATTTAACCATCAGTTTAATTATAAAAAGTTAAAATTATTCAAAAATGTAGAACAATTTTGGATCTACATTTTTACGAATTACATAATTCAGAAACGTACTTCTTACTTAGTGATCGATTTGACCAGCACTAATTTTCTCTTGCTACTGATCCTGCACAGTGACTTTTTTCCCAGCTATTTCCATTCAGTTACGTCATTTCATTTATATATTTAAACTCCTATTTTCACCTTTTCAGTCAGTTCATTAGACAGTACTCGAGGCTATAACTAAGGGGGTCCTTTAAGCACATTTTACTCTCTTCTTTCTTTCTTATTCTTTTTTTTTTTTTTTTTTTTTTTTTTTATCCGCATTGAAGAAAGGCATCAGAATATCCTTGAAATGGCCGTATGTGATATATATATATATATATATACATATGTAAATATTGGGCGAAGCTTTATTTCTACATATTTGTGCGTTAAAACATTCATATAGTTTTTACTTTATGTATACTTATACTGTATACTTTATAAATCATTAGAAAATATTCCGCTTTTAATTATAAAGCTTTTTTTCAATTAAAATTACTTCTTACGTGAATTTTGTTACAACCTTTATATTCTAACCATTAAAAAAATTAAATAAAGCATCTATTTATTTTTAAATATCAAGAATTTTTTTATAATTCAAAATAATCCAAAAACAAACTTTTCCTTTTCATTTTAGTTTTAGTTTTAATTAAATTACCACGGTGAAGCTGATTCTAATTTTGTTTCTATTGAAATTTTCATATTTTATTTTAAATAATGAATGTTATAAAAAGCACATTAATTAACTGGGCGGATGCTCGGTTAAAACACTTTTTTATTTTATTACCATACGAAAGGAAGTTGAGAAAGAATTACTTTAGAACAGTGTAATTAAAAACATTTTATACAGCCTCAAAATTATGTTTTTTATGATAATTCATTTATCTTCATGAATATATTGTACAAACAAGATTACAAGATATTTCTGCTTCAAACGTTTAGCCTCATTACTTAAATTATAATACATACAAAAGTGCAGGGATTTAAGAAGTATGGGATATTACATTTATCATAAAATTTTTTACTTGGTGTATATAAACCAAGATAGAAAAAAGTCATGCGTCAAGCTTAGATTATGAAACACTTTCCTATACATTTAGAATAATGTAACAAACTTCACCGTTTAAAAAATTGATATACACGTCTCATTTCACAATTTGGAAATATATAACGCATTTCAAAATCGACTTTCAGTTGTTCCCATCTACAATCGCGATGCATGTGGTTTTAAAATTCGGTTTTATCCCATTTTAAAATTATATTAAGGTATATGGGGAAACGATTATCCAAAATTATCCGAATTATTACTGTCCGAATTTTCCGAATCATTATCCGAAATTTTTAGAATCTCTATGATTATATGATGTAGAGATTGGTATCTATTAAGAACATGCATTTCAAAATTTAGTTCCTTTAAGAGATACATATATTTCAGTTGAAAATTCCCCTTCAGCAATTTCCTCTAATAAAGAGAATGGTATGCAAATACTTTTGTACAGCCGTGTATATGAGGTATATAATTTATATATAAAGAGAAATGTAGAAAAAAATCTAATTAAATTTAAAATCGCATACCAAATATTAAAACGTACCCTCCAGCAATTACTACGTAAAGACAGTAAGTACTGTAACCGATATCTTTTGCGTGTTCCTGTAAATTAATAAGAAATCATATGAATCCTCTGTTTTAACGTGATTGTAGTGAAATTCAGTGATGTATATCAGTTTCAAAACATTTGACATAGCGTAATATCATTCTAATTCTCTCCAAACGACTTTTCTCCATGTACCATAATGTAATCGATTTTTTTTATTGTCCTCTGTAAATGAACCATCAGTAGTACATACTTCATATACAATACCAAACATGCTTTTGTGACCCTAAATAAGCTTTATCAATTGCATGAAAATCCAAGTATGCTCACTTATGAGAGTTACAGTGTGAACAGACGTACAGACAAACCAAAAGCATAAGCACTTTTCAACTTTGTTGAAAAAGCTCTAAAAATCAAGGAAATGCATACTTTAAACGTAAAAACTATAAATTTGAATATTATATTTATGTATTGTAATATTAAATACATCATGGGAAAAAAGTAAAAATAATTCCAAACATCTGCCACAAATAGGAAACAAACCTTTATTAAACAAGGAAACTATGAAAATATGAACACCGAGAAAGTCAGTTTAATTCAGTGTAAGCCAGGAAATTATGCTTTAACTTTTTAGTACAAAGTTTATGTTTGTACGAAGTTTTAGTACAAAATTTTATCAAATACATAAACTAAAGTACATAATTTAGGTATGTTTAGCAAGTAGAATAAAGTTTTTAAATCATTAATCTTCGGAAAATTAGAAATGAGAAAATTGTCTCATTCATCGTCATTTATTTAACCTCATTAAATCTGACGAATCCTATAGGATACACATAGTTACAATTTTTTTTCAGGTATGTAAATAATGTTAAAAAAGAGAGAGAGAGAGAGAGAGGGAGATAAATTGGTGCGACAGGAACCTATCAGATAATTGATCTAAACAAAAATCTTTTTACTATTATTTTAACACAATCAAACTGATTGGTAAATTTATCATACGAATTGAATAATTCCAACTGAGTGAAAAATTGCCCATGCCAGGAATCGAACCCAGATACTTGGCTTACAAGGCGAATGCTTTAACCTGTTAAGCTAATTGGGCGATATCCTGCTGGGTTTTTCGCTCAGGTAACCTTATTGGTCATAACATCTAGTTTGTCATTTAGAGAGTTTGGCAGAATAAACCGCGGGTAATGGAACTCCATATAACGATGTATACGTACGTATACTATTATTTTAACACAATCAAACTGATTGGTAAATTTATCACACGAATTGAATAATTCCAACGGTATCCAAGTATCTGGATTCGATTCCTGGCCTGCGCAATTTTTAGCTGAGTTGGAATTATAAATTTTGTAAAAACCATTTTGTTCCTTATACCGTTGTTTTATAGCGAGCGACGTGTTATATAAAAATGCTTTGCAGCAGAAAATTACGAAATGTACAAACATGAAAACGTAAATAATTTTACTGTGTGTTAAGGTACCTACAATTGCGCTGCGGCTCATTTATATTGTCGAAAAGAAACTATGCTATTAATGGCTATTTTCTTAGGATAATAACTTTTCTACGTAAGAAAACTGCTAAAATTTTTTTTAAAAAAGTAAAAAAAAAAAAAAAAAAAAAAAAAAAAAAAAAAAAACGCTTTTTAAAATATTTTTCTGAGTTATGAAACTGTAGATTCCAATAAAATGTTTCTTTTGCACAATTCTTAAACAATAAACAAGATACATTAAAGATAAGAATTGGCTGTTTGTATTATTTTGTTCAAAATAAATTTTGAAAGTATCTTTTAAAAGAATCATTTCCTATTAATACAGTAATTATGAGAATCTTTAAAAATAATAAGTAAAATGAATATAAAAATGTATTTTCTCTTTTGCCAATAATCTTTTGAAAAAAATAAAAGAAATGTATCTTACAGTTATGTAAGCAAATTTGAATATCGTTGTTGAAAATATGCCATTCATTTAATTTCCTAATATCACTATTTTTTTTTCTATAAAAATACTATTTATTTAATAAAAAACATTAGTTTTTTTAACTGTTTGCATTAGGCATCATAATAGGCTTGTTTGTATCCCAATATAAACATTTAAAGTGAGTTTTGTAAGAAATATTTAATGTTAATATTACTCGTATTAAAGAATAAGAATATTCATAAAATGAGATTTTATTAGCATAAGGCATTTAAACTTTTAAATAAAGCAAAATTGAATATGCCTAGTGAAATCTAATTATTGATAAATCTTAATTTTTTTTATATAAATAAATGTTTTCCCATTCCGAAAAACCATTTTTATATACATTAAAGTGTCGTTTTCATTTTTTGAACATACGAGCTAATAATTACTATTTAAAACGATAAAAATCTAAAGGGAATACCAATTAAATATTGATATTTTTTTTACCAGCACTAATGCTTTTCAACTTATTAGTTTAATTATATAAAATGCACATTGTGAATGTTATATTTCAAAAGATGAAGCAAAAAATTGAAGTTAATCTCAGTGAATATTTTTTAAAAATATATGAATAACTGAGATTTTGACCTTAAAAATTCTTATCTAAAGGAAAAATCAAAGAACAATTGAAGAAAAAAATCTTTAAGAAATTTGATTAAACTTTTAATTTTTTTTCTCTTTAACGATATTTATCCTTTTTAGTTTTTGCTATCTATAATTTTTATATTCCCAAAAAATTAAACAAATTTATATGGTGGTCTCTTTAAAAACTTTCTTCCCGCTGCTTCCTTATGTAAGAAAAAAAATGTTTTTTGAAAAATGCAACAAGAACGAATTTATTCAATTTATTTTAAAGCAAAATAATAATGCTGCATTTTTTTTTCAAATTTTCTTTTTGAACTTTTATAAAATAACTATGCATATGCATGTAATACAGTCAGTTCCTGTTAATTCGAAATCGGATAATTCGAATCTTCGCTTAATTCGAACTAAACTTGAAGTCCCAAAATTTTCAATGGCAGAATAACATTAAAATTTTTTATTAATTCGAACTCATTTTCTCTTGACTTCATTTAGTTCGAACTAACGAGAATTCGGATTTTTCGTTTTTATTTCCTTTCTCTCTGGTTTCAGATCATTTAAATCACTTTCTTTCTTTGATTTTTGTAAAAATTGTTCCGAACGTGTATAAATATAATCCCATGTATTTGATATCCACTTTCTTAGTGTCCCGTTTGTCCATCAGTGACGCCTCAATTTTTTCTTCCATTGACCTTGTTTCTTATCGTTTAATTAGTTTATGTATTTATACATTTTAATTTAATATTAAGTCATATTCTTATAAAAACAAACGAAACAAATTTGAAAAAAACACTATGATATTAATTCCTTTGTAATAGTACCATATTAAACATGTTTTCATTCCATACTTTCCATAATTCGAACTTCGGATAATTCGAATATTTCTTGTGGTCCCGACAAATTCGAATTAACGAGAGCCTACTGTATATATACTTTTTTAAATAAAGACTTCATTTTAGTTTTTGCTCAAAAATCTAGATTAAAATGAAATAAATAAAGTTTTTGCATTTACAATATTTTTAATAAAAGATGTTTGATTCTAATATTTTTACATTTTGAAATAAAACGTTTTTAGTGGAACAGTAATTTAATATCAAATACTTAAACTGTTCATTTTCACGGTTTGTACGCATCAGGGGATTCCTGTGATATTAGGTTGTTTTGCGCCAGAAAATTCGTAAAGTACTGATTGCTAGATCTAAAAATAGATTTTTTTTTCCATTAAATAAGGCAAATGTTCCTTTACAAACATTCTGGCAAATCATCCTTGAAGCGTACAAACCCTGGTTTTGTTTTTGCTTAGTACCTAAAATAAAAATAAAATAGAATAAATATAAATCAAGACGAAATCATACTAATTGAGAATCAAAATGAAAGCAAAAATTGATGAAAAACATGTTTCAATTTCAAACACTTTTTCATCATAACAAAATAGTAAAAAAAAAAAAAAGCCAACTAAATTTTATACATTTATGTAAAAATAATTATAATTAATTTTGATTACATAGGGCACCATTAATGTTGAAATTTACACTGTCTTATATTTATAGGCATCCAAAGCCCTGAATAGGCCTAATTTGTTTCAAAGGAACATTAAATGTCGGGTATACTATGGAATTTTTTTCAAAAAATATTATTAATTATTACATTTCTATTTTCCTGTTTCTCTCACTAATATATGTCTTAAAATTTTTAGAACAAATACAAAATAATAATAATAATAATAAACGGTAAATCAAGACGAAAACATAGTAATTGAAAATCAAAATTAAAACTAAATTAGATGCGAAACATATTCGAATTCAAACATTTTTTCATCATAACAAAAAACAAAAACAGCCAACTAAATTTTATGCACTTATGTAAAAATTCTTATGATTAATTTTAATTATATAAAACGCCATTAACATTGCCCCAAGCCCTGGATTGTCTCAATTCAAACAAAATCAATTACGATTTTTCAAACGAATATTAAATGTCGGGAATACTATGGAATTTTTTTTTTCAAACAATATTATTATTAATTATTATCTTTCAATTTTCCTGTTTTTTTTCACTAATTTATATCTTAAAATTTTTAGAACAAATACAAAATAATAATAATAATAATAATAATAATAATAATAATAATAATAATAATAATAAATAAATAAATAAATAAGTGTAAATCAAGACGAACACATAGTAATTAAAAATCAAAAATAAAACTAAAATAGGTTCAAAACAAAACAAACTAACCAAATTTTTATACACAGATGCAAAAACTATTATGACTAATTTAAATTATATAACGCACCAGTGTTCTCTCTGTCGCTAGCCATTGCGCCAAATTGCGACTAAATTCTCCATTTGGCGAGTAAACAAGCGATTAGATTCGCCAAATTGCTAGTGCTCAATTTTTTCTTTTTCTTTTTTGTTTTGTTTTGTGTTCTTTTTTTTTTTTTTTCATACATATGCATTTATAAATATTTTTAATACATACATATTTTTAACGTACTTGTAGCGAATAGTTGAATTTAGATTAATAACAATCATTGTCGGAGTTATAAAAACTGAGGCTGTTTTTATAGAACATATATAAAAAAAAGTGGGTACATTAAAGGATTAAAGATAATTTTTTTAGTGCTACACGGCGAATCTATTTTGCTAACACTTTTTTCATTTGGCGAATGTTTTTTATTTTTAATTAGCCAAATTGCTAACGTTGATCAAATGTCAGCGAGAACACTGTAACGCACCAATAACCTTGAAACTCACATTTTTTTTATATTTCTAAGCATCCAAAGCCCTAAACTGGCCAGATTTGTTTCAAAAGAACATTAATTAGAAAGACCCCCACGAAGGGCACTCCCCCCCTGGGCCTATATCCCTAGCGTAGATAATCGGCCGACAAAAATAAACCAAACCAAACCAAAAGAACATTAAATATGGTGAGTACTACGGAATTATTAAAAAATATATATCATTTATAATTATTATATTTCAATTTTCTTTTTTCTTTCGCCAATTCCCATCTTAAAATTTTTAGAACAAATAAATAATAATAGTAATAATAATAATAATAATAATAATAATAATAATAATAATAATAATAATAATAATAATAATAATAATAATAAAATGCATGAAAATCAAGAAGAAAACGTAGTAATTGAGAATGAAAATGAATACAAAAATAAATGCAGAACATTTTTCAATCTCATTTTTTTTTTCATCATAAGAAAATATTTTAAAATCACTCAAAAAAGGCATCTAAACATTATACAAGGATACAATAATTATTATGATTAATTTAGATTACATAGAACACCATTAACATCGAAATTTACATTATAAATATTTGCATTAAAATTTTATATCTATAGGTACCCCAAGCCGTGAACTGGTCAAATTTGTTTCAAAAGAACATTAAATGTCGCTAGTACTATGGATTTATCTTCGAAAAATATTTTTCATAACTGTTATACTTCAATATTATTGTTTCTTTCACTAATTTCTAACTAAAATGTTTTAGATTTTTTTTTTTTTTTAAGTTTTGGTGTTGGAAAAAATTGCATAAAAATGAATGACGTTAAAGAGTTAAGAGGTTCCGAGACAAATTTTTAAATAATTCTTATTTATGTTGGTTGGTTGGTTGGTTGAATAGGGTTTAATGGCGCAAAATCCCTTTAGGGACATGCTGCGCCAAGACCAAGTCAAAATAGAAAAGAGTTAAGAGCAAGTGATAATAAGCGTAATTAAAACCAATTAAAAGTCTACAGTCCTTTGTTAAAATGCATAAAAATACAGATAAAATATGTTAAATTATAGACAATGTACAATAAACATATAAAAACAATTTCAGAGAACAGAAAAATAAAAAAGTAACAGGTGAAATCATTAAGGCACATATTAAACACAGGGGGCAATTAAAATCTGCAAAAATAATGCAGTAATTGTTAACATAAAAACAAAGTATGAACCGATGCACAAGTTACATATAAAAGTAATCTTAAGACAAAGAATTTTAAAAATTACAAAGTTAATTAGGCACGTATTCGTCGTAAACAATATTTTCTTCTTCTGTACTCGAGTCGAAAGTTTCTTCCATAGCCTCTTCCACGTAACTATGTAGATGTTTGGGGTCTTTTAAATTTGTAAGGGACTGGTTATGTTGGAACTTGCGCTGTTTTTTTCTAACAGTCTGCCACTGATGAGAACCTCGGATGGGAACCCTCTCTTTTGCCTTTTGGATCGGTTTCACATTTTGAACGGTATTGGGTTTCTGTAGTTAAGAAGCAGAATGATCAAGAGTTTTTTTATTAGGTTTAGCTGCCTTAGTCTTTTGATTAGTAACAGGTTTCGGGAGATTAGAAACAGAAGGATCAGGATTATTATTAGATATAGTTGCCTTATTTTTAGTTTGGAGTTCAG
Source organism: Maratus speculifer (assembly GCA_964019185.1). Taxonomy (NCBI): domain Eukaryota; kingdom Metazoa; phylum Arthropoda; class Arachnida; order Araneae; family Salticidae; genus Maratus; species Maratus speculifer. The sequence continues at coordinate 153,108,421 of OZ025302.1, forward strand.
TTGCCTTTTTAAGTTGAGCAGAAGATTTTTGTGTCTGAGTAGGTGTGTGTAAAATAGTAACAGGTTCTGACGAAGGTAAACAGATATCACGGGATCCTTTGATTGGGATGTTTGTTGATTGTGTTTTGGCTGAATTTTTTGATGACATAGACACGTCAGTCTGGGTGCTAATATGTCTTACAGGTTTAGACTGCTGTTTCAATAGGCTTGAATAAGACACGCCGACAGACGGGGTTCTGGATTCTACGATTTTACGAGCTTCTGGGTAGGAAAGATTTTGCATTATTTTTACAGTTAGAATTTCTTTTTCACGGATCCAGTTTGGGCAAGAGCGAGAGAAAGCTGTATGATTGCCTTTGCAATTTATGCAGCGTTCTGATTTTTCACATGAATTGATGTCATGGTCAACTTCTGCACAGCGTGCACAGGTAAAGGAACCGCGACAGTTAGTTTTAGTGTGGCCGTATCGCTGACATTTAAAACAACGGAGAGCATTCGGAATGCATGGTCTGACAGGACAATTCAGGTAAGCAGCTTTAATTCTTGTAGGTAAAGTAGGGCTATTGAAAGTGAGAATGAAATGCTTTGTAGGAAGGACTTGGCCATTCAGACAGATCGTGATACGACGTGCATCTATAATATTTTGGTCTTTTAGGTTTTCTAAGAATTCATCTTTCGTAGAGAATAAAAGGTCTGGTTCAGAAATAACACCTCGGCTTGTATTTAGAGTTTTATGCACCTGAACAGAAACAGAAAAAGGGCCTACTGTAGAGCTATTAGAAAGAAGCTGTGATTGTTTAGTTGTAGAAACCTCAACTAGTAAATCTCCAGATTTTAATTTATTTAGAGTATGACCTTTCCCTAAGGCAGACTGGAAAGTTTTAGCTATGAGAAATGCTGACGTTTTACCAAAGGAACTATCAGAGTGGCTATCAGTACGTTTAACGATAAAAAAGCGTGTGAAGGAAGAAGTCTGTACAGTTTGTTGCTCTCCACTGGGGAGAGACATAGAAGGAAATGAAGTTTTCCCATCCATGTTAAAAGTAAGAAATTCAGACCCGGTCACACCGACCACTACCGAGCCCAACAAGCGGATGCACATTCGTGCACCAGTGCTAACCAGGGCCCATACGGTCACAAGACAACCCTATGTCAGTCTCCACCCTTAACGAGATGACTAGTAGTTGCTCGATCACTTGATCCCTAAAGCCAGTGACAAAAGTCAGCTGACCAGCCGATTGATGCATACGGGACCAATATGCACCTCCCGTCTACCTGAAGCAGAGGCCAAAGCAGTGTGTTGGTATCCCTCAACTGCCAGGATTCCCCTTTCCAGGGACACGGGTCGCCACGCACGGCCAACACGTGGGTGGTTTACAATTCTCCATAAGTCGATATACAGGATGATATCGGCTCATACAGAATTGCCCTCACCTCCGAAAGGAAACCACAACAAGGGTGAAACAAAGATGAAAAGAAGACAAGAGGAGTAAGAGGAAATAGAAAAGAGAAAGATCACTCGGGTGCCCCGGGGTTGTGAAGCCCGTGAATACCTAAAGAAGGTATCCCCTGGGGGTCTTATTTAGGGGGCCTCCGTGGCTGAGTGGTCAAAGCACCACGCCGCTAATCGCCTTGGAGCGTAGGACGTTGTGAGTTCGAAACTCACTTGCTCCATTGCATGCACTCTTTGTGTGGATCCCCCGGCTGTATATCTCTTGTGTTGTAAAATTCCCTTGTACTACCTCGTCCTTGTATATTGATTATGACTTACAAGCAGGTTTCATGTAGAACAGATGTATATTGTTCAATAAAATAAATAATTCTTATTTATTGAATTAAAAATTATATATTTACTGTGATGACCATGCTATTTATATAAATCATATCATTTGTAAACAAAATAACATAATAGAATTTCACATGATTTTTTTTCAATAAATAAATAAATAAATAAATTATATATACCGGGTGTTCCAAAAATGACTGATGGATTTAAAAATTCAATAACTTGCAAACGGTGACAGCTATTTAAAAAAAATTTGCAGGAGGGTTATGTATAATGTCAGGAGTTTTTTTGCCGTAAATTTTTATTTTAGTTCGCATCTCAAACAATAGGTGGCGCTTACGGCGATTGAAGGCCAGGTCGACGCTTCACTCAGCACTGATCATCTGGCCTTCAATCGCCGTCAGCGTCACCTATTGTTTGAGATGCGAACTAAAGTAAAAAATTCCGGTAAAAAAACTCCTGACATTATACATAAACCTCCTGCAAAAAAATTTTAAATAATTGTCACCGTTTGCAAGTTATTGAATTTTAAAATTCATCAGTCATTTTTGGGACATCCGGTATATTAAGTGTGGTATATTAAATTTTGTTATAACTCGAAATATTATTTGATCGATTAATATCGATTAATATCGATTAATATGATCGATACTCGATTAATTTTTATTTAAATATAAGAAATATATAAATATTAACTTTGATTCATTATTTTAAAAAATATGTCAGTGTAAATAAAAATTAAAATTATTTAAAGCAAAAATTTACAAAAAACTGGTTTCAATTTCTTTTAAAATTTTAATCAATTAACTTGAAATTTTTTTAAGCTTTACTTTAAAAATACATGTACATTCTAAATATAACAAGAATTCACTTATTGTTATATTAGCAATGCTTAACTTTAATTTTTATATAAGAAACCATATTTCAATAATTTAAATATCTGAAAAAAATTTAATCTTTGGTCAGAATTTTAAGCAGTTTGTAAAATTATTTCACATTTATTACATTTGGATGTGAAATTTCGCATTATAAAATCTATCTTCTGGAAAAATAATTCAAAGTGAATAACGAAAGGTTTTTTATATTTTTCCGACGAAATATCTAAAACAAAACAAAGCAAAATCAATAATACTACTTTCTGTTTATAATTTTTTATTTACATTTATTTATTTTTACAGAAAAATAAAATATTTCGAAAAAACTCAGCAAGACAAATTAAATTTCACGAGTAAAAATTTTTCTGTAATTTTTTTAAACTGCACTTCAAAATTTAATTTACGTCGTGGTTTATATTTTTCATTATAAATTCCACAAAAAGTAACAACAAAGCTAGCTTATAACATGTTTTACACATGCATCATCTTTATGGTTTTGAAAGATTTTTTTCTATACTCCAGGTAAAAGGGAATATTCAATTATTTCTTTACTTTTGAAATGTTCATTATTAAAAAAAAGAAAGTTATTTTTGTATTTCTAAAATAAAGATGTGGATTCATTTATTCATTTTTATAGCAAAGTTTTATTTAAAATATAATGCACCAGTATGAATTTTTTCTTTGTTTGGGAATTCAATATTGGCCAAAAAATAGAAACACTTGTGACATTTTTGATCAGTTTATTTGCCTAGTTTTGTTTAAGATAGTTTTAGCAATCGCATGGCTCTTTTGTGCGTTTTTGTTGAACGTTGATAATTTAACTAAAAGCCAATACAAAAGTGCCCTACAATTATTAAAGCTATCTTAAAATCACAAAAGTAGATCAATGTATATATTAAACAAGTAAGAAACATCATGCGTTAAGCATACATTATGAAACACTTTCTACCACTTTCTGAAATATTTAACAAAACTTTGTTATTTAGAGAAATAAGCTGCTCATGTCCATAGTCAAATATGTATTCCAATACTTTTGAACAGCCCTGTATTTGATCCGTCGGTTGATATATATAAATACTATATGATGGTAATTTCTCTTTCAGAACTTTATTCTAATAGAAGGAAAACACTTCAATAGTTTTGTTCAGCCCTGTAATTTACCTAGTGCCTTTATTACACGCCATTATTTTGTTAAAATTTAGTTCAAACAAACACGCGCTTAAAACTACTTAAATCATATTTCCAGAAATTATCATCTAAGGGTAACCATGAAGCTAATTCTTTGTGTGACCTTGTATATCATTTCATCTATATTCTACAAACATTTCTTAGAAAACTGAAAGCAATTCAACGTAAAAATGCATAACTTACTTAAAAACTACCTTTAAGTTAATTACTCTCATATTCAGTAACCCCTTTTTGCTTTTGTGTAACCATGTATATAAATTATAACATTTATATACGCCATATAATATGCAGAATATTTAGTAAAATTTAAAAGCGCATACCATAATTGAAAAAATGCATTTCAACCATCCATCAGCTATCATCGATAATATACAGTACTTCGGATAAAAATATAAGATTTGAAATATTTTGTGTGGCCCTGTAAATGCCATGCACTTCATATTATGCGTTAAATAATAAGTCTCAACGTAGTATATCAATTTTATGATACTTGAAATCGTTTAACGTTGTTAAAATATGTCGCAAACAATTCCCGCCTTTATTATTGTGTAATCTAATTCTTTTGAGTGGCCCTGTAAATGAATAATAACTATTATTTTAACAGCATACTTTAAATAATGCATATTTTAGCGCACTTTGTGAATGCATGTAAATTTGAATAAGTTTTACAGGGTGCAACACCTTTAAAATTCATTTGAAACGATTTTTCCCGATAGGCCGTAATGTAATGGAAAACTTTTGACTGTCCCTGTAAATAAACTAATCATAGTAGAAACTTTATTTTTAATAGGGTTTGTGCTAGGGTAAACATCAATAACATATAAAAATTTCATAGCAATCCGAGAATATTTACGGGAGTTAGAGCGCGGACAGACGAACAGACAAACCAAATGCATAAACGCTTTTCAACTTTGTTGGAAAGTGTTAATAATAAAATGTCACAAAAACAACATACACATACGTTTTTCTATTATTTTCGTATCTTTTTTTTATTACTGTAAACATAATTTTAATATTGCAGTATGAGAAGTATAAACAGTTCTAAATTGTTAAAGCATAAAAGGAACACTATAAATAAAGCGTCCTAGTATTTTAATCATATAGAATTTAATTCTTTGAAAACAATAAATATAAAGTATACCTTTATATACTATGATTATGTTTTTAATTTGTTAATATGTTTTTAAGAGGTTCTTATAACATATCTTGAAAGAGATGTTAAATAAGGAATATGTTCTTTGAACCTCTCACTAATATTAACCTTCTCTAATCACTTACTCAAAATTTATGTAATGAATTTTAGCCCAAACATTTTCTTTAAAACTGACGTAAAAGACAAATTACCAAACATTGCATGAATCGAAATCTTTCACACTGAGTGCATTTTTAGCATCATGGATATTCTCTTTCATAAATTAAATATTTACTTTTATAATGATATTACACTAATGATACTACGCTAACTGAAGCATACTGAAATTTATGTATATCACTGAAATTGATGTTTACTACACTGCGATTACAGTAGAACAGGTTGTGCATAGAATTTGTCGTACATTTATAGAGACAACAAAATAAGTCTAATTTCTGTCGTAAAAATTCTATAGATCATATAAGATCACAAAAGCTCTGAATTGCGTTTTAGTTTAAGTAGAGTTTTGTTTATTCACGGAAATTGCTGAATACAAATATTTAACTGTGTAATCCATTTCACTGACTAGCTATTACCATACTAAGTAGTAATATAAATACCTTAATCAATCATATAGAAACAACTATAAAGAAAAAAAAAAACATATTTTTTAGACTATTGACGGTAATAGCAGAATTTTTTTTTTCAAATACGTTATTTATATATTTATTTATTTATTTATTTTTTTTATTTTTTTTTTGGGGGGGGGGTGCTCCATTCTAGCATTGAGACTTGATGCATTTTAATGCGCTATATATATCAGAATCAAAAAATGTATATATATTTCTGTTAAAGTCAAATTTTTTGATTTTGCAGCAGCATAACTTTCTGAATGTGCCATTTTCAAGACCACTTCTCGGATTATCAAGATTTTTTTAAGAAAAACATTCAGAAATTTATAAATTAATTAATAAAAAAATATAAAATATCGAATTTTAAAATCGAGTTTAAAAATTCCGTCAAAAAACTACGAATTTTGTTTTGAAAAATTACGACGTTATATTCACATTTTTGAAGGGGAAAAAAGTTAGCTATTTTCAAAAGTAAAGATTCCGGCAACCCTAGCTGAATGTCATAGCCCCAAAATAAACGAAAACTTCATAACGCCATATTTGACGATTTTACTCATTTTTGATGTAAAATAAATAAATAAATACCCAGTAATAAATATATACAATATGATTTTAACAGAGAATTTTTATCGGTTCTCAAACTTTTATGCATAGGGCTGCAAAATGGACCGGGTCTCAATGCAAGCAACGCCAAAAGTGGTTTCCTTGCCAGTGAAATAGTCATATAGCTGTATTTTCACAGTAATTTCTGAATGTAAATTTTCAATTGTGCTATTAGAATAACTAAACTAGATTTTATTATTTTATACAATAGTGTACATACAAATCTATAGATCATATATATAGGCGGGAAAAAAATTGTTTTTGTTGATGGAATTTTCTAGTGTGAATGAGAAATAGTTTATTAAAGTAAAGTGGAAATTGGGCCAATATTATTAGTACCTCAAAGCGTAACTTCGTAATAATGATTGTTACAATGTTTTGTATCAACCCTTAAACTTTGTACCATGAATTTAGAATCAACCTGTTTTGAGGTTAATAGCAGAAATTGAATTTTCAAATTCGCTATTTAATTATTTTTTAATTATTTATTTACCTATCTTCTTCACCTTAATGCCACAGTTTACCTCAAAATAGGTGGAAATGTCGATTTTCTTTTTGAAATATTAAGTAAAATCTTTTTTTAATTGTGAAATTTTTGGCACCTCATTAATATTCATGAGGAAATTATTTATTACACACAGCGCATATACCCATAAAGACTTAAAATTTTAAATGCCTTTTTCTTCATGCTGATATTTTTGTGCTTTTCCTCTTTTAAAAATACTAAGACTTTTCAGTTGCGTTCAGTTGTCGTTCAGTCCGCCCATATGTCTGGCTGTCCGCATATAATAACGCAAAAACTATCCAACTGAATCGATTGAGATTTAAAATATATAATTATTAGATAATTTTGTTGAGTCATTTCAGATTTTATGAAAATCAGATGTATAGTTCAATTACAGGAACAATCAAAAGTCTTCCGTTTAATTGCTTCGAATGGGAAAACACAGTTTCAAGATTTAATGACGTTACACTCTTTCGAACATAATAAAATTCATATGAATCTTTGAAATGTATATTATAGTGCACGTTTTGTACAATGTGTGGTGCAAAGAATATTTGTTATTAATTTACAGGGCCACACAAATGTATTTTTATACATAATGTGTACGGTGAGACATTGTTTAAAGTGCGTTTACTTGTATCAAACTACTTCACATATTATGAAATCGATATACGTTGTTGAGATTTAAGTTAGTTCCTACATAGTAGAAAAAAATATAGTATTTACAGGGACACGCAGGATATTTCAAATACTGTACTGTATCTGAAATACTGTATATTTAGAAAACTTCATTATAGTGCTAACGCATTTCATTTTCTATATTTGATATCCAATTCCCGACTTGTTTTATATTTGAGATAGAAATTTTAATTTTTTGTTCTGCTTCTTTATTATACATGTAATAAATCTGCGTATAAAATCATCCTTCAGGTTTTTTGTTATTTTTTTAAAGAAAAATATATGAATATATGTTAGGTTTCATCAGTTTGCACTATATGTATCAATAAAAAATGCATGTTAAATGTAATATTAGATGTGTCGAAACCTTTATGCGCAATATCATGTAGTATACATATCAAAATCTTTTTAAACAAGTTGGAAATTGCACGTGAAGCATAGCAAATAAGGTGCGTTAATACGATAACGAAGTTTTAAAAATATTCAGATCTTGCTGATCTATATCAGTACTTCGGATACAGTATCTTTGTGTTCTTCAAAGTATACAGGAAGTAATTTTTATTACACCTCAGCAACGTATAAGATATTCTTAAATTGGGAAATAGTTTAATATAATTAAAATACGCCCCAAATAATGTTTCCCCGTATAGCATTAAGTAGTGGAATACTTTTGTGTGGCCCTGTAATTTAATAATAAATATTCTTTGTATCACAGATTGTATATTTTAATATATATATACTTGATAAGTTCATGTCAATTTCATTATGTTCAAATGACTGTAAAACCATTAAAATGCGTTTGAAACTTCCATTGACCGTAATGTAATGGAATATTTTGATTGTCCCTGTAATTGATCTATGCATCCGATTTTCATAAAATTTGAAATAATTCGACAAAATTATGTAATAATTATATGTTTTAAATTTCAAACGATTAAATTGAATTTGAAACTTTTTTCCCCATTGACCGTAATGTAACGGAATCTTTTTGATTGTCCCTGTAATTGATCTATGCATCCGATTTTCATGAAATTTGAAATGACTCGACAAAATTATATAATAATTATATATTTTAAATTTCAAACGATTCGGTTCGGTAGTTTTGCGTTGTTACATGCGGACAGACAGACGGAGAGACAGACAGACAGGCGGACAGACGGACGGACTGAACGACAAATGTAGGTGCTACATATTTACATAATTTCGAACGCACCTAAAAATGGACAGAAATATCAATATTTTAAAAGTAATAAGGGTTTTAAAAGAATATTTTTTTTTTAAATGTTAAACTTTAAAAAATTAATTAATTATATAATTAATTCTTTTTTGAAAAATAACTGTTAGTTGAACATTGAAATGTATAAACCGTATTTAAAAAAATAAACAAAATTTAAAAAAAAGCAAACTTTCCGTTTAATAAATTGCGAAGCTTTTTCTCTGTCTTCCGAATATGTTTGAAAGTGCTAATTAATCTATTGTTAGACACATGATTTTTTCATCTACTTTGATATAATTTTGATACTATAAGGACATGAAAAAACTCTTTAAAAAATCCATTAGTATATGTAGGTGACACTCAACAATTTCAATATTTAAATAAATAACCTACTTTGTACCTGAAAAGGGCAAAATTTAATACAACTTTATAAAGTGTTAAAATGTAATACCATCTATTATATGAAAGGAAAAAAAAAATATCGTTAAGTATCACATTAAACACTTCCCCCAAAGTCATGTCATACATATTCAGTTAAAAAGCACTTATTAGTTAATGAAGCAATATTTTGATAAGATGTTTAATTCTCATGGGACACTTAATTAACTTGTATTTTATTAAAACGTTCTATTATGTTCCCTTCAAATTACTAAACTCTACACTGCCAGTTTGCTTAAGAGTTTTTTTATAATAATAAATTAGGACATTATCAAGTCTTGACGGCTCATAAAAGTTTTAAAAAATTAACTTTTTTTCCCCCGCTGTCTGCTAATTCCATGTATTAATTCTAAATTAACATATTAGAATAATGTGGATAAAAATAAAAAAAAATAGTTCTTTTTTAACATACAAGCGAATTTAATGCACTTTAGATGTTTTTGAATATTAGCTGTCATTAACATAAATACCACTATATTTTGATATAAATTAAAATTAATTATTTTGATTAAAATAATTAGGTTTAATTTAAAGCAAAAATATTCGAATTATTAGTACAATTATGATGTATTTTCTTAATTATTGTCTTAAGCTTAGTTAGAAGAAAAATTCCTAAAAAATTCTACTTTTAGCTCGCAAGCTATCTATCTATTTGGTTATCTGAGCGAAAAAGCCCAGCTGACTGTCGCTCAGTTAGCTTAACAGGTAAAGCATTGGCCTTGTAAGCCAAGTATCTGGGCTTTCCCGGCCTGGGCAATTTCTTGCTCAGTTGGAAATATTCAATTCGTATCTGTCAAAACCTCAGAGCTAATGTTCCCGTAAGTACCGTATGCATAGCTGCCAACTCTTCTGATTTTTTGGCCCGGAAAAATTTAACAGAAATTTTTGCCTTAACTAATCGGCGGAAAACTAGCGATTTGTATTGGTAAAATTTTCTATAAAATTTTTCCGGGCCGAAAAAGCGGAAGATGTTGTCAGCTATGCGTATGTACAATAGAGTCGTGGAAAAAATTAACACCGCGTGTTAAGTCCGCAACAATTTATCGTAGAAAAAAGTTATTGATACCAAAAAATTGGAAATAAAGTCTACTTTTAAATGAGGTACATAAAATTCGCTTAGGGTGCCCTCTACCTATTAAAACGAACTTAAACTTCATTTTTTTCAATGGCAATACCCAAATTCAACAAGATATTTCAAATTTAGACACAAAATTTCAAGTCATTTGAAAAAGAAGTTTTTGGATTATAATCATTCAAAATTTAGTACTCCTAATGTTAAGTTACATTTTCATGTTTTTCATTATGTCTCCTGAAATTATATTTCTAATGTGCTAATTTTTTATAGCAATAATACTAAAATACCCAAACATAAATACCTTGAATTTGCAATTTTTCATAATTTTATGATATAAATTATTTATTATTAAATTAATGTAAAAAAGTTATGAATTGCAATCCACTATTTTTTGATGGATTTAGATTTATTATGTCCTATTTATGGAAATCCAAAATGTGAAATTTTTCTTTCAAGTTGTTTTCAAATTAGGCTTAAAAAAAGCAAAATTGTGGTATAAGCGACTATCTATAATAAAAGTTACAAGATATTTTGAAAATTCTTATATTTTCCCGTGTTCAATGGCTGTTTATATGATGCCTTGATCAAGAAAGAGGCTACCTTGGTCAGCAATCCACTCTAAAACTTCAATTTGAGTATAGCCCCTAAAATATGCTCGTTTTAAAATAATTATTTTCTCGGAAACTTATCGTACGATTTGCATACATTTTTGTTTTTAGGCTAATTAACCCGTTGGGGGCGAGCGTCAGGTATACGTGCAGCAATAAGGCTTAAGAATCCTTGTTTATCCCCACCAGTAAAATTTTACTGTAAAGTTTGCTTTGTTTAACCGTTTACACGCCGAATTAATACCGCAATGTAATAATAATTTTCTTTTTCTTATATTACAGCTTCAAATGTTTTTATTCATGCATACAAATTTAAAAAATAAAAAACAAACATATTTCTGAATTTTTTTTTGGATGTTCGCATTTCGGAACATGATTATTGCTTGATAACCTATGCAAATATAACAAATTATTTTCCGCTATCTGCTATTGTATATGGTTCTTGAATATTTTCTAGAATTCGAAAAACATTTAGATTCCTAGTGGTCAAATGTAAGTAATATAGAGAAAAGATAAAAGCAAATAATATATTTTTATGCAAATTAAGAACCCGTTAATTTAGATAAATGTTTTTTTATGCAGAATTATTCGACTTGCTTGAATATTGATATAGCAATTTATTCCGATATGGCACTTACTTGATTCATTTTGGAGAATCATTGGTTATGTAGAAAAGGGGAAATGGGGGTCAACTCCCACACTTAATTTAGATAATTTTATTTTCATATAGAATTATCTAATTTACTCCAATTCTTTTTCTAAGTAAATTCTGACAAGGAGCTTTCCTAATTAAATTTAATGGTGCATTGATTAAGTATAAAGAGGCAAACGAGATAGATAATACCCCTATATTTTGCGAAATTTTTTTTTCATACAGAATGATCTAATTTGCTTCAAATTTGATACACAGATTTATTATGATAATGCACGTCCCTGATTTTATTTGGAAGTTCATTGGTTAAGTATAAAGGGGGAAAACAGTGTTAATTCTCCTTAAGCCCTTCGCGACGAGAGCTTTTTAGGAAATATGTAACGTTTTGTCCCCGGCTTTTGAAATGAGAAATTTGTGCTGTATTAAACCGAGAAAATGCTCCGATTAAATAAGACAAATTTTACAGTAAAATTTTACTGGTTGGGATAAATGAGGATTTTTAAGCCTTTTTGCGGCACGTATACGTGTCGCTCGTCCCCAAGGGGTTAATTTATTTTTAAGAGGCATTATTCTTTGGATTAAGAGTACAATATACAATTAATGTAAATAGCTTGTGAGCTCAATGCCATCTATTTATTTGACAGTTTTTTTTTTCCTTTCGAGTGCCTATTACTTTTTCTTCTAGGTCAGTCAGATGATAATTTTATAAAAAACTCAGTTTTTTACACCAGATGCAAATATTCCATACTTAAATTTGAAACTCAATTCTTTTTCATGTTGTTTTTTAATTTCGTTGTATCTTTTTATAGAAACAACTACTTTTACTGTCTGTAATCTTGTGTCAGTAGTTTAGGCATATTGTTGATAAATCAGAAGAATTTTAGTTAGAAACATATTTTTTTCTTCCATTTTTTTTTTTTGTTTTTTAAATGCGGTTTTATTCGAGATTAAACTACAATTATTTTTTTTTATAAAATTTACCTCACTGTATTAGGAACTAACTAGATTTCCTAACGTTGACAGGTCCTCAAAAATGTGCTCGAAATGTGAAAAGAAATCTGAAAATCCCTATAAAAAATCTCGAAAATTAAAAAAAAAAATAGTTGCGGGAATTCCATATAAATTTCATCGATAAGAAGAAAAATACTATGTTTGATTTAGAAATTTGAAACTAGATTCTTTTCACTAACATGTAAAAATGTTATTTCATCTGAATCAGTTATGATTTCCTTTTAAAGAGAAGAATACAAAGATAGTTACATTTAAAAGTTAAAAATAGAAAGGGAAAATTTTTGTTTGATCAAAAATTATGACGATATCAAATTACAGCTTCCCTCCCCCTAAATATATCTTATGTTATTATGTGTCAGGACCCTCCACGCTTCTCCACTAAAATAATAACATTACATATGCACATCCCCTAAGTTCTCGTTGATTTTTATCTTAAAGTTCTTTTCCAATTTCTTTTTTAAAACATAGAGAAGAAAAAAAATCAGAATAATCTCTTGCTGAATTATCTTCGACATACGACAGATTTCTCCTGACTGTCTTTCATTATCGTTGACAATTATCTCACTCAATAGTTGTTTTCGTGTCTTTTAAAAAAGACCTTAATTACGAAGTTTACCCAAAGGATGAAGAATTGGAAATCAATCAAAAGTCAAACAGCAAAGACACCGACCGTAAAGAAAAGGAAAATTGCGTTTAAAAAATAAAATTGTTTTGACAATAAAGATACGCTAATTTTCTTTCGGTTGTCATGGTATTTTTATCTTAAATGACATGAAGGTTTTATGAGGATTGGAATATCAAAGAAAATCCATTGTTTAATAAAATATTTTATTCTGAAAGTTCAAAATATTTTTAAGTGTTACTTAAATGTGTTTTTAAAATGCCTCATTTTTTAAGGGAGAAAATCGAGGAAATTACCATGAAATTCTTTGAAAAGTCAAATTTTAATTTGTCTATTATAAAATACATACCTGTTATCGAACGTTAAAAAAGGTATGACAATATCGAATGAAAACCGATTATATGGTAAACAATTTGGAGAAGATACCTATTGAAATTAAAGTAAATTTTAATTTTAAACCAATAATACTCATATCAGATATGCTCAACATTGGAAGCACCCTATTTCCAAAATTATGGCATATAAATATAAAATAGTGAATTATATTGTAACTTATATATCATCTTAACATCTACCTTTTTAAAAGTAAGTTCAAGTATGTAATATTCAGTATATAAATATACATATATGTAATATTAAGTGGATATATCGAATATATTTTTATAATCATACGCGCAACACATGTATGTCATTGAGAATTCCTAATTAGTATGTCTTAATTAAACTAAATTCTAACTATGTATCATTAAAATTATTTGAAGGAATGTGTAAGCAAAAATTTATGTAATTTATTTTTTAAAAATGTTTAACTCGAAGAAATATTTACAATTCCAAAGTTCTTTTTAATATTGTATTAAAATCAATGAGTATCGAACTGCTGTAGGAAATCGCCCTCCCATAACCGCTTCGATATTTTAACCGTACTTCATACGGGAAACGTGTTTTTGATTTGGTATGGTTTACTTTGTGTCGTCCGTTTATCTACTCGAGAGATATAGGCCCAAGGAGGGAGTGTCCTTTGTGGGGGTCTTTCGAATTAAATTTCCTCATTCAAAACTTACTCAAATTTACATCTAAAAAAGGAGGACTCTCAAAAAGTATTTTAAAGATCTGGTACAATGCCATACTAGAAAAGAAAATTACCTATGGAGCAGCAGTTAGGTTTAATCTACTTCAAAATTCTCATGGACTAAGATTAATTTCCTCAATACAAGCTTAATATCTTTTGTTAATCTCTAGTGCTTACAAAAAAACTGCAACTTTGGCATTGTGTACATTGACAGGAATTCCACCGTTGTCATTAAAACTATCACAGATTTCTACATCAGGAAAAGTCCTCAGATTGGGAGTACCAATAGATGAATTCAAACCAGAAATGTATCAAACGAAATCTAAGTCGGCCTCTATTTGTCCGTATAAACCTTATCTTAAGTGGGACAAAGAAAACGCAAAAGTAACTGAGATAAACATATTTACAGGCGGGTCTAAAAATGATGAGGGAACAGGACTTGCTTTTTGTTGTTACCAAAATAAATCTCTAATACATATTTTCCAACTCAAATTAAGACAAGAGAATTCTATATTTCAAGCGGAATTAACGGCAATATTTAAAGCACTAAACTGGTTCCTTCAAACTGATTATAATACTGCAAAAATACATACTGACAGCCTCTCTAGTCTTTATGCCTTAGAAGATATAACATCAAAATTAGCAATAGCTCAAGAAATCATTAAGCTACTTCAAAACACTACAAAAATAGTTTATTTCTCCTGGTTAAAAGGTCATTCTGGCAATTATGGAAACGAAACAGCAGATGAACTTGCGAAAGCAGCAATATCAGATTTAGACACAAAACAAGAATTTATTCCCTTTCCACCATCATATTTAAAGCGCCAATTAAAATTAAAACTTATACGTGACTGGCAAGATATATGGAACACAGATGACAGAGGCAGATTCACTTTTCAATTAATATCAACAATTTCTGAAAATCTGTTGTTATCAGATAGAAATTTATATTTATTAGCGTCAAACCATGGACCTTTCCCGCAGTACCTTTTTAAAATCGGAAAGACATACTCCCCAAGATGTACCGTGGAAAAATAGGTTCCTCTTTGCATTATGTAACTGAATGCTCTTTCAGCTTATCATATTAGACGATCTCAAAATATATCCCTTTCATCATGGTTCCAACTGATATTAAAACAACCTGCACTAGTTCAAAAAATTATAGACTGTATAACATTATTGGAAAGAAATCAAGGGCTTTTTCAAATGCCACCATTGGATTTAATAGATGATGAAGACATTTAGAATATCATAAGAACATTTTTAAATAGAACTTTAACCTACTAAATTATCATTAGCAAATTTAACAAGTTTTACATTATCATCTTTTTGTTCTTAATTTATTACTCTTACTTATATTATTCTGTTTATTTTATTTATTCCATTCAACTATCTCTAAATTGTCTAAACCTATTGCTTTTTTTTTTTTTTTTTTTTTTTTTTTTTTTTTTTTTTTTGAGAGTTAAGAAAATTTATCATCATTAAGTATTATTTAAGTTAGAAATATGATTATTGCAACTTCTGGTTATGAATATGCTCATAGGTTTATCTTAATTATTTATATTGTACATATAATTTTGTATTTATCACTGTGAAGAATTCTTCAATTATGTTTACTTTTTGAGCCCGCACTGAATAGTTAGGGCTACGCGTTGTCATTGTGTTTAAATTATATTCTTTCATTTGTTTTCTAATATATCTTTGACGGCGGTCTGGGGCCATTCAATAGTGTCCCTGGTCTCTCCTGAGTCCGTATACTACGGAGATTCTCCTTTCCTTTTGGCATTTCTGTCTTAGTCCATGTTGGGCTTTTAGCATAGTTATTTCACCCTGCTAGGTGGGGCTTGTTGAGCTTAAGCCGTTTGGTAGGCCTCCCCACCTAGCTGAAACTGAAACTGTGGGGGTCTTTCTAAGGGAACTTAACTCGTATTTACGCAAGGTTCGAAGAGAACCACGAAAAATCCGAACGGTTAGGCCGACGGCCGCGATAGGGTACGAGCCTAGCATCTGCCGTCTACCAGTTGAGATGTCAGAACATCTCGGCCACTGGTAGAGCGAAGCGTGCTTTTGTAAACATTATCTGCCCGTACCACATATGGGCATCCATACTCCGATCATAATTTATTAGTGTAACCAGTAAAATTTTATTGTAAATTTCCCATTATTTAATTCGAGTACTTTTCTGATTCAGCTAGGCAAAAATTTTCTGTTTTGTAAAACCGCTGATAAAAAATTAAAAATTCTGTAAAAAAACATGAAAAAAATAGACATTATTTGCGAGTTTTTTTCAATAACATTGATCAGCTCAGTGGTTAAATACTAAAAATAAATATTTATGTTTGACGTACACATTTAGGTTTCCTGCTATACTAATTTAAATTATTTTATTGTAATTTCTTTTTTAGACGACAGAGAGAAAAAAGAGATCAAAATTATTTCATGTTAAATCTTCTTAGACCGTCGACAGAAATTTCCTGATTGTCTTTCACGAGGCTAACGAGAAAGACAGGCTACCGCGGTTCATTACACGTATCGTTTTTTACAGACCGCTAGAGTCACATGATGCTTCAATACATCAATGCGGACACACGGATTGAGCACTACATCATTCAAGCGGTCTATTAAAAAAAAGATACTTGGGATGCACCCGCGGTAGCCTGTTTTTTTCATTAGCCTCGGTCTTTCATTACCTACGACAGTTTACGGTATAGTTTGTTGTTGTTAGCTCACAGGCTATCATAGCCTGAGAGCTTATGTGCCCGTCCGTTCTGTATGTACGTTCGTACGTTCGTGCGTAACGTGATAACTCATGATAAAAATATCCGATCCACTTGAAATTTTGTATGTAGGTATATCCTGACAAGGCGGTTTCCTGGTTAGTTTTTGGAGTTCATTCGATATGTATAAGAGGGGGAACGGGGGGCTCATGCCCCTCCCCTTAGTTGATATAAATGGGATTTTCATGCAGAATTAAGTTTTCGTTCAAATTTAGATTAGGATCATTCTGCTGAGGCGATTCCGTGACTGTTATTAGGTGTTCATTGAATAAGTATAAATAGGGGGAACAGGGGTTCTAATGCCCCCCCCCTTAATTTATATAAATGGGTTTTTCAAGCAGAATTTTCAGATTTCGTTCAAATCTCTGAATATTTTTGGAAGCTTAATGGTTAAGTATAAAGGAGGGGGATAACCACTTTTAAATTATATAAATGCTAAATGGGGTCTTATTAAGAATTATCTCATTTGCTCTGAATTTTGGATATAGATTTTTTATATGATAAAGCATGTGTTTGATTTAGGAGGTTCAATGATTAAGTATAAAAAAAGCGGAAAGGGGAGAGCTGTTTCCCTTTCTTAATTTTTTTTCGAACGGAATTAACCCTTGAAAATATAAGGCTTTAATGTACAATTAGTATTTGTAGCCTGTGAGATCAATGCCATCAGTTTAACTGGGCAGTATTCTTTATTTTTGTGTTTATTACAATAGGACTGTAATTACGAAGTTCATCTAAATAAGGTAATATTGGAAATCAATCAGAAAATCAAAATCGACGAACTCAGTTGAAAAAAGGAAATTAAGCGGCAAACGAAGACTAAACTATGTTTTAAAAAACAAATACAGGTACAATATAAGAAACGAAAGTAGAAGAAATTAAAAAAAAAATATTTTTTTCTAATCTGAAGGTAAAAAAAGTATGTTGTGCTTTTTTCAGTTAATACTTATTAAAACCGCCTGACGTCTTGCAAAAGAATAAAATTGTAATGTTGTTTTCTTTTTATTTTGTTTTAAATACTAAGAAAATATAATTCTTTTAACATTAAAAAAAGTTTACAAATATGAATGTAATCCTTGAGAGTATTAATCATTCTTCAATGTATTAAAAATTCATTATATTTACACAATTATATTATCTTAAATATTGCTTATATTGCAATGGAACCTCTAGCTAAGTAAACGGAGTATTACGTGCCTTATATACACTTACTAGGGAAGTGCAAGGAGTGTAAGTCACCGATTTTGACAAAAGTGGTATCGTTGGAAAGATTTCATTGAGAGCAGCAAAAAACTCAATGGAACTACCCGTCGCAAATGAGTCGTTATCGAGATATCCGACAATATATGTGGCGCAACTAGCGCATACTTAATGGGGGACCGTAAAAAATTTTAGTCTTGATTTTAACTAAAGTGGTATCGTTGAAAAAATATAATCGTGAGGATTAAAAATTTCAATGGAATCACTCGTCGGAAATGAGACGTTTTTGAGATATCCGACAATTTGTGTTACATTGCTAATGCGCAATGCTGGGAAACTGCATTAAGTGACATAAATTGCCGGATATCGAAAACGGCTCATTTCAGATGGTCAGTTCCATTGAATTTTTTACTTATCACAATGATATCTGTTCCATGTAAGCAGACGATACCGTGCTACCTATAATTAAAATCTCAGTGTCCAGAAAGTGAAAAGAAGTGAAGTGTTTTTTATATTATTATTCCAAAGTTGTGTTTGAGAAAGAGCAGACGATAATGCAGCAATGAGCTGCGAGTGAGTGTTATTCTTTTAATAAAGTATTTTTTAATATAATCAGTGCCTATGGAATAATTTGTGTAGTGTGTGCATAATATTTTACATGGTCCGACGTTCCGGGAGGTGAAAATAATTATTTATGTGAGTGAATAATCATCGAAATTATTTATGTGAGTGAATAATCATCGAATTTGAAATATGTGCTGATGTCATGTTAAGAGTTCTATTAAAGATCTGTCCAACGTTCAACAAGAGAATCTTCGAATCGTGCTCAAATTAAAGAGGTGTTGTGCTCAAATAATGGAAGTGTTTTGTTTAAGAAGATATTGTTTTAAGAGTTAATGAATATTTTGACAAAAAAAAATTATGCCGATCGCTGGAAATTTTTTTGGAACTATGCTTTTTGGAAGCAGTCAGAAGTTTAGATGCTGCTCTTCATATTTCGTGAAAATTTTCTTTGAAACGACTTTGCCAATTAAAATTAAAGAAGTCATATGTTGGTTAAATCTGAAGATGAACTGTTTAAATTATTGTGTGATTAAGATAAGGACAAATAAGTTGGCTTTTTGTATATTCAGTGGACTTTTTGCATATTGAGAGAATAAAGTTTTCAGTCTATTTTCGTGGGATATGATAAGAGGAACTGTGCTGATTTAAAAAAAAAAGTTTATCGCCTCCAGAGAGACAGTGCTGCTTTTTTTTCTATTACTGTGAAGAACAACGATAAGACCTGAGTATGGTCTGCGCCCCAAACATTGGAGTTTATGCATTTTTGTCGTGAATATCATGGTGCAGCAAGTGAAGTGTGTGGGCAGTATGAAAGTTTGATTGCCCTGAATGCGCACAAGAACTTTTCAGCTTTGTTTTTCTTGAACTGTGCTCTACATAGCCTACGACGACTTTGCCCAGTTGGACTTTTTGCTGTGATGCCTTATGGTGCTTGAAAGGACTTCATCCTGATGAGTTTTTGTTTCGATCATGAACTGTGATCTACAGTGCTTGAAATGAGTTTATGAATGAGCTTTTGTTCCAAGGAATCATGGACTTAGTTGTGACAGACTCTATCCTGCATACCTTCAACAGCTCTGATAAACTGGGAATCTACTTGGCCATGACATTTTTGCATATTTTCTCGACAGAACTACCGGTTCTGGTACTTTGTGTGATGGAGGACTTCTGCAGTAAAAGTGAAAATTTTAAAATTCTTTTTATTGAAAATAAAATGATTTTCTTTAGTTTAATAGAAAGTAATTAAATGGATAAATTTTTAAGTAGTTTATGTGAAAAATATTACATAGAGATATGTATTAAAAATGAAGTGTTAAAACCTTAATAGTTTTGCTATATTTTTAAATTTAAACTGTTAAATTTAATTTTGAAGTTTAAGTATAATGAAGTTAAAAATTGTTGCATCTATATATGTTTGTTTTTTGGAATTGACATGCCTGCATTTGAGGATTTTTGAAAAACATAAGATTTTGTGAGTATATATGAACTTTGAATAGTGTGTAATGTTTTAATAGACTCTTTTATATATTTAAAATAAATTTAAAGTTTTAAAAAAACTTATAAGGTGCTTAAATGGTAGGAAATCAGTTTTTGGTGCTGTCTACGGGCGGAAATTTATGAATTATTAATGAAAGTTTATAGATATTTTTGAGTAATTTAATATTTTAAATTTTGTTTTGTGACATGGCTCCAGAGGTTTACTTGATCTAGCTGATTTCCTGGAGTTTATGTCATATTCTTTTTAGTTTAAAAGTTTGGTATTTTTTTTATATATAATCTTAAAGTTTAGCATATTATGTTTTAAAAAATCAAGTATATTTTTTTCAGTATGGGAGGTTTCTTGATTATTAGTGTTAGATTTAGGGAAACATGATCTCACGAAAATTTTGGCATATTAAGTACAGAATATTCTAAATAAATTTGAATTTTTATTTACTGGATGAATTTTATTATTACTTTACACCAGTCATTGATTTAGTGCATATAATCTATAATCGGAGATAAATATTTCTTTTCTTTTTCTGAGTTCTCATAAAAATATTAAATTTTGCAATATGTTTTACAGATTCTTTTTTTTTAGAGTTTTAGAGTTTAAGAGTTGATTTAGAGTTTTAGAGTTGATTTAGAGTTTTAGAATTGATTTCGAGTTATAGAGTTGATTTAGAGTTTAAGAGTTGATTTAGAGTTTTAGAGTGTATTTAGAGTTTTAGAGTCATGGAAGAGATCCACCATTTTAAGTGTTAGGATTTCGAGTTTGGTCTGGTACATTTTTTTTTGTCATGTTAAATGTGTATGCAAATGTTCAATGAAATATGCATTAAATATGATTTATTTTTACAGATAAAATGAATAATTAATGTTTGTTTATTTCTGTTTTAAGTATAGTTGATTTAGTATGTAGTTTTTCTGTAATTGTGCAATATTTTTTTAATATAAATCATAAAAATAGCAATATATACTTCCATTTTGGGAAATGTGAAAGACATGATCCCGAAACTTGGTGCTACACGGATACACAAATTGGAAAGATTAAATTAGAATAAGTATTGAATATATACATTAAGTTCTCTGTGGATAGCTTGCTGTTGTTGTTATAGGTTTTCCGTTGTGGGCAGTACAATTGTCATGTCTTTTGAGAATAGCATATTCTAGGGATCAGTATATTTAAAGATTTAAATTGTTTACTTACCCTCTCTGGTGAACAGAAATGTAGAATCTTCTGCGTTAGATATCTTAAGTGAATAGTGTATGACCACCCCACGAAAGCTTGAAGATCCGCTGAAGTTTTTCTGTTGGTTGAGAGGTAGTTGTCATAGTGGAGTATGGTTTAAGCAAGTTGGTGTAATCAGAATTTGGAAACTTTTGCTATGGAGTTTTGGTTAAAGGATTTTTTGCAGTTGTTTAGTTTCATGCCTGCTCAGTGCTAATTTGAGAAATAATTTTAAAAATTGACTTTTGTTAATTGGAAGTTGAAAGTTGATCACGTGTAAGGCTAAAAATTCAACTCTTTTGATGAAGGAGTCTTTGAAGATCTGATCCATTTTTTGATTGAGTTGCTGGATCTTTTTGCGGATATATATATATATTTTTTTTTTGGTGTTGAGTTTAAGCAATTGTGAAATGTTTAAATAGATATGGAAATAAATAAATAAAGTTTTTGTTATATTAATGTAATAGAACAGATTTAAATATTTTGTGTTAGATTCAACTGTAGGATTGCATTTTTTTGAAGTTGTTAGAATTGTTTCCTGAATGTGGAAGGAACATCTTTCAGCTGGCTTGTCAAGTTTTCTAAATGTGTTAGACTTGGTCAGATAAAATTCAATCTCCAGTGAATATAATAGCAATAGTTTGGGGAAACCATGTTGTAGTGTAAGAGCGAAAGAACCCTATGGGCTAAACTTGGTTTAGTTGGAGGTGTTTAGTATGTGATGAACTCTCATGGAATTGCTTGTTTTCATTTCTTGGGCTGAATTTTTGGATATTTAATGGAGATTTTTCGGAATGAAAATTTTTGTTTTGAAAACTGATGTTAAATTTGCTAAATGTTTCTGCGTTTAGTGGAGGGGGGTTGATTTTCAGATGTTAACTTTGCTCCTCGCTGAGTGACAGAAACAATCATGTGATAGTATATTCAGACAGCTGTGTAAGTTTTAGGGCTTGTGAGGAGAGTCTAATTTTTGTGAAAGTGTTTTTGTACTGGTGAACTATTTCTCGACAATAAGGAGTTTCTATGGTTTTGGTGTCAACATTGGTTGATCTGTCCTAATATGTTCAGTATGGAAACAATTGTTTATTATTTGAGGTTTATTTGTGATTGTCTGAATTCAAGTAATCTGTATCCGTGCTACAACTCTTGCCTATGTGATTTTGTGTTTTTCAAGTGAGTGAGGTATGAAGACCTAGGGCCCCAGGCAAATGGGAGAGAGTGAAAGGGTAGCCGGGTGTACACGGCGCTGAAAGTTGTATGAATGTTATGTACCAATTTAATTATATGTGTCCTCCGGATTCTTAGGAGATGTTGTAGCTGAAACTTTGTTTTTATTGGAAATTGGCTGCTGTGAAGGATAGGATTATTTTTGAGAATGGAGTCATGTGTTGATGCCAGACTGGGAAGTTTGTATGTTGTAAAAATGAGATTTGGTTACCTTTGAATTTAATCATGGGGTTCCACTATTCTTAAATTTTATAATTGAATATTAAAGATTTTTGATCTTTTTATTCAATATGTGAAAATTATATTTTTATATTGTTTAAAATAGTTAATTGTGTAAGATATATTATCAATGTATATGATAATTGAAATTTCTTCCTATTATGGACTTTGAAGATTGTTTAATTAAAGTTACAATATTGAAAAAGTTTAATAAGTGTAAGATATTGACATGCTGTGTTCTTGTTGAAATATATGTAGGATTTTTTCAAGTGTGTATAGGGTATATAAAAGAAGTATATATCAATATTTTTGAATATGTTTTAAAACCTAGGAGCCAGATCGAGTGGATCTTGTTGGTATGAGAGTAATTTTAAGTGACTACCTAACTGGTAAAAGTTGTTTTTTGATGTGTGTAAATATTATATAAAAGTTTTTATTTTGTGTATAAATATGTTTGAATATTTTGGGTATTGGGCTAAGCTGGAACTTTGGCTAATTTTTTTTGTTTATTCCCCGTTATTGTGTCTTCTTTAAAGATTTATTAATATATTTGGAGTTAGTGTACAGGTGATTAAGTGCTATTGAGATAATGGTCCTTTTTAAGATGTTATCCTTTTTTGTTCTAAATATGGACATCGTCAGGATGCACTAGTGTGTTAGGCTATCCTTAAAAGGATTAAAACTATAGTGGTGTATTTTAATATTCTTGTAGTCGCCTCTACTTTTTAGATAAAAGTGTTAAGAGGGAGGTTTTGATAGGATTTAACATCAGTAGGATACTAGCAGTTCTTACCACTTTTATCTCCTTTCTAATATTTCTGTTTAGCACTAAAGTTTAAATGATATTTAAAGCAAAGGCTAAAAAGTTTATTTATCAATTGTTAAAAAATTAAATTTAAAGTTCTATTTAATTTAATCAATAATTGAAATTAATTGTAAGATTTGGTAAGTGGAGAATTGAAAAGGATAATGTAAAAATAGAAGATCTGTGTTGTTAGTAGAGGAAAATACACCAAACAATAAGTGGCCATTAGGCAAATTTATTGAAGTATATTACGGTAATGATGAGAAATTTCGCGTAGTTCAGGTAAAAACTCAGAATGGAATTTTTAAAAGATCGATTAGTAAATTATGTATTTTCCTATGCATGAAAACCATAGTACTTAAAAAAAAGATAAAAGATAAATATATATATATGTGTGTGAGTGTTATATTGTGTTTTCTTTCAATTTTTATATTTGAGTAAACATATATAGTGACCTTTTGTATTTATTTGTGTAATTAGTATACTTGGTAAAAAAAGAGTTATTATTGAATGTGAAACATGTCAATGGGGGCCGGTATGTTCCATGTAGGCAGACGATACCGTGATACCTATAATTAACATCTCAGTGTCCAGAAAGTGAAAAGAAGTGAAGTGTTTTTTATATTATTATTCCAATGTTGTGTTTGAGAAAGTGCAGACGATAATGCAGCAATGAGCTGCGAGTGAGTGTTATTCTTTTAATAAAGTATTTTTTAATATAATCAGTGCCTATGGACTAATTTGTGTAGTGTGTGCATAATATTTAACAATATCTTTGCAAATACACCATTTTCATCAAAATCGAGATAACAATTTTTTGCGGTCCCCTATTAAGTGTGCACTAGAACAGCAGGCACTAGATACGTGATATAAATTATCGGATATCTCGAAAACGGCTCATTTCCGACGGGCAGTTCTATTGAGTTTTTTCTGCCTCATGATGATATATTTTTAACGATACCACTTTCGTTAAAATCTAGAATAAAATTTTTTGCGACTCCCCCCATTAAGTATGTACTAGTTAAGTGACATAAATTGTCGAATATCTCGATAACGGCTCATTTGCGACGGGTAGTTCCATTGAGTTTTTTACTACTCTCGATGAGTTTTTTCCAACGATACCACTTTCTTCAAAATCGGTAACTTACACTTCTTGCACTTCCCTAGTTAGAGGTCTAATATAATATCGCCTATGATCATACTTGAAAATAAAATGCAGGTTTACAGTAATGTACAGTAAAATCTTGATAAATTAGGTTCGGCTTATCCGGATTGATGATTAACCGGGTGGGTTAAAATGTCAGTTTTGCATGCAATTTATTATGAAGATGAAAAATACTAAAATGCAAATGAATAAGAAGTAACATGGTTAAGAAAACAAATTTATGAGATGATGAAAAATAAATTTATGAGTAAAACAAATTTATGAGATGAAGAAAAATAAAATTCGTATGGAAAACGTCTGTGCTATTGATTAGCAGATAAAAATTATAAAATATTTTATAAAGCAAAACTAATCTAAAAATGCAGATGAAACAGAAGTGCAATAATGGGTTAACAAAGATTCGAAATTGAAAGCATACCTGCTTAAAAAAAATATGTTAATAAATCTGAATTCTAAAATTAGCCGAAGAATAAAAGAAAGGCGAAAAAAAATAAAAGACATTTATCATTTTATTCTTTACAAATTAGTGAGGTATGTTACGCGTCTATTATTTATATTGTAATAATTATACATCTAAGTAACATGAAAACTTATGCTTATTCTCTTCCTATTGTATTATTAAATTATTAATGTCCTATTGTATAATAAATTGACATCTTCGGTCCTTTTCAAAAATAAATAATTAAATAAATAAATAAATAAATAAATAAATAAATCTATAAAACTTGCACAAATTTCATTATCTGGGCTATTCATTTATCCATGACGATTCATTTTCTGATCATCTCGGTTATAGGAGAGTATGCAATATATTCATTTAAATTTCTTTATTCCATTTTGTTTCTTTAGACGTCAGACAGAAAAGAGATCAATATAACTTCATAATAATCTTTCATGGTTATCCTAAAGCTTCTTAGACATTCCACAGATTTCTCCTGATTGTCTTTCAATATCTATGACAGTTATCTCTATTGTCAGTTGTTGTTTTGGTGTTTAATAGAATAGGGCTGTAATTACGAAGTTTACGCAGATAAGAGAATATTGGAAAACAATACAAAAATAAAAAAAGAGGAGTTGAGCTGAAAGAAGAAAATTAAGTTGGCGAAAAAAAGATTAAATATGTTTGAAAATACAGATACAAGAAACGAAAGTCGAAGATTTAAAAATATATATATTATATAAAATATTTTATAATTCATGTATATAATATAAGACTTGAATTTCAAATATATATATTAAAAATACTGATATTAAATTGAATTATTGAAAAATATATATGTCCTCTGGCTTTAACTAATCCAATGTACTAATTTAAAAGCAAAGTTTTAATGGACAAGATGACTGCGTGCAATCGTATGAAACCTATGCAAGCTTTAAGACCAAGTTCTTTGGAAATCTAAATAAGATTAAAAGTTATTATTATTCTTTTTTCTATTGTATTAATTAAATTATTAATACTCTATTTTATAAGCATTTGACACCTTCTGTAAAAAAAACTTTAAAATTTACACAAATTTGATTATCCGGGTTATTCGTTTATCCGTGACAATTTATTTCCTGATCATCTCGGTTATTCGAAAGTTGCTGTATGTTCGTTTAAACGCTTTTATTCCAATTTCTTTCATTTGACGACAGAGAGAAAGGAGATCAAAATTACTTCATGCTAAAACTTCTTAGGTATTAGGAGAGATTGCTCCTGAATGACTTTTGCTATCTGCTACAGTTATCTCTACAGTTAGTTGTTGTTTTCGTGTTTGTTACAATAGGAAAGTAATTACAAAGTTTACCAAAATAACAGAACATTGGAAATCAATCAGAAAATAAAAAAAGAAATACTGAGCTGATAAAAGAAAATTAAGCGACTAACAAAGGCTAAAAATGTTTGAAAGAATAGATACAAGAAACGAAAGTGGAAGAAATTCTTTTTCAAAATATTTTATAAAGTATTTTATAATACATTTTATGTATGTAATATAAGATTTCAATTTAAAAACTATATATTAAAAATATTGATATTTAACGAATTTAAAAGCGAAGCTTTAATGGAAGAGGTGACTGGGTCTTATTTTATGAAAACTATGCAAGCTTTAAGATCGATTTCTTTGAAATTCTAAATAATTTTAAAAGTTATACTTTTTGTTTTTCTATTGTATTAGTTAAATTATTAATGCTCTATTTCAGGGCTGTCCAACGCGGCGCCCGCGGGCGCCGTGGTGCCCTTTGAATGTTTTCTTGGCGCCCTTTCAAAGTTTTTTTGTTATTAGACTTTTAAGATGTAAAATTCCATTATCAAGAATGCTTTCTTAAAAATGAGTAATATTTGCGACAGAAAAATTTCCAAAAACTCTGAAAATGCATTAAAATCCACCGAGAAGCGGTGGAATTTGTTATATCCTACCTAATTTTAATCAAAATTTCCACCAGAAATATTTAATGAATTTTTAATTTTATATTTTTGATGGAAAATTAGTTGTAAAAATGCCTTTCGTTATTCAAAAAAAAAAAAAAAAAAATCTAAAATTTTGGTGCGAGTTTAATATTAGAGTAACACAATTGTTCGCTTTCAAAGAATTAAAAACCAGAAACAGACTTTGAAAATATAATCATGCATATTTTCACGATTTGTAGTTATTATTTATAAAGTGTAATTATGATTGTTAAGTTTGGTAAGTTTTGGTAATTCTGATTATAATTGAAGTAGATCTTTTTAATAGTTATGACGTAACAGAAAAATAAACATTTCTCGTCTCCCTCAACATTTTGGAGATACATGTGCTTGAAAGTTCATCTTTCTTCTTTTTGCTTTTGTCACACTGTCCTATTGGCTGTCTTATACAAGGGATAAGGGACTTAATAATTCCTTCTTGACTTTTGAAGTTTTACGGATTTTTACTTTGCTTAAACAATATAAGCGTACTTACCATTTATGAAAGCATTTTCAAACTATCTCTCTGGAACCACCCGAATGGATTTGTCACTATTATACCTGCCTTTGTTTTGGTACTTTTTATAAAGTCTAAGTTCAGTCATTCAAAATAAATCATAGCGTATTTTTACATTCTAAAAGAAACATAGCAAAATCTCGGATGTCTATATTTATTTTATTTTATTTTTTTGTTATTGATGTTATTATATTCACGATTAAAGTTTCTGTACACTACAAAAAATTTTGAGCTAGTCCTCTCATAGAAATTATATGATTTGAAATTTAATATATTTAACTCCAGAACCGTAGGACCTTTTGTCTACCACTGTAAGATTCATTTTCATTATGTTATGACGTACGTTAATACTATAGCACTTTGCGATAATATTGCCGTATGTTTTCAGTCAATTGTAGGATGGCGTCCTCCATTGAGTGCCAAGAACTGAGATGCGCCATTGCTTACTAAAAAGTTGGGCAGGCCTGCTCTATTGTATAATAAATTGACACCGGGATTTTAATTTGATTATCCGAGCTATTCGTTTATCCGTGACAATTTATTTCCTGATCATCTTGGTAATTCGAGAGTTGTTGTATATTCATTTAAATTATTTTATTCCAATTTCTTTTTTTAGACGTCAGAGAGAAAAGAGATCAAAATTACTTCATGGTAATCCTTCATGGTTGTCCTAAGTCTTCATAGACATTCCACAGATTTCTCCTCTTTGACTTCTGTTATCTTCGACTGTTATATCTATAGTCAGTTGTTGTTTTTAGGTTTGTTACAATAGGACAGTAATTACGAAGTTTATACAAATAACATAATATAGGAAATCAATAAGAAAATCAAAAAAGAAGAACTGAGCTGAAAAAAGAAACTTAAGAGGCGAACAAATATTAAACAATGTTTGAAAATAAAGGTACAAAAAACGAAGTAAAAGAATTCTTTTTCAAAATATTTTATAATATATTTTATGTAAATAAGATTCAAATTTAAAATATATATAAATGAAAAATATATTAAATTGAATTATTCAAAAATATATTATGTGGTTTTAACTAATCTAATGCACTAATTTAAAAGCGAAATTTTAATGGGAGAATCTTATACGAGACTATGCAATCTTTAAGACCCAATTCTTTGAAAAAGATCTTGTTAATTTAAATAAAAGTTTGAATTTTTTTTTTGTTTGTTCTCCTCTGTATATTTAATATTTTTGGGCATGGATTGAACATTCAACTTTGTAGTTATTAAAAAAATATTTAACTTGAGAGGTCGTTGAATTTCCTTCATTTTTTGACATACACGACAAAAAAATTATATTAAATGTAATATCGCATACATCTCATAATTAATGCACAGTTTTATGTAGTATATTCTTATGATTGTGGGAAAAAAAGCGAAAATATTCATGTTGGAAAAGTATCAGAGATTTTTAAAAAGTGAATATTTTTTTAATTAAATTTTAGCAAAACTATAATAGTAGAATAATAATAAATAAAGCTATTATTTAACCGACAACATTGCACCTGCTTAAAAAAGGATGTAGATAAATTTGAGTCGTAAAAACAGTCGAAAAATAAAAGAAATGCAAAAACAGACTTTTTTAATTTCATTCTTTACAAAACAGTGAGATAATTTACGTGTCTATTTTTCTATTGTACTAATTGTAAATCTAAATTACATTAAAAGACATGCTTATTCTCTTTCTATTATATTAATTAAATTATTAATGGCCTATTGTATAATAATTTAATACATTCTGTTCCTTTTAAAAAAAATCTATGAAATTTGCACAAATTCGATTATTTGGGTTATTTTCTTATGCATGACGATTTATTTGCTGGCCATTCCGGTGTTTTGGGATATGTTTAAATTTTATTTTGGAATTGCAATGCATTTTGTTAATATTTTGGGCATGTTTTAATTTCATATTTTGTAGTATGCATATTCGTGATGGGTAAGTATTACGGTGGCCCCTAACGACTAGTTCTTCATTGCTCTAATTGTAAAAACCTAAAAATAATGATTGTTCTCTTTCTCTTGTATTTCTTAAAACTATTAATGCTGTATTGTATTTTAATTTAACATCTTCTGTTCTTCTTCAAAAAAAAAAAAAAAATATTCTATAAAATTTGTGCAAATTCGATTATTCGGGCTATTTGTTTATCCATAACGATTTATGTCTTGACCACCCCGGTTATTCACGAATGAACTGTTTATTCATTTAAATACTTTTATTCCAGTTTATTTCTTTTGACGTCACAGAGAAGAGAGATCAAAATTACTTCTTAATAATCCTTCATGGTTGTTCTAAATCTCCTTAGGCATTCGACAGATTTCTCCTGGTTGTCTTTCGCTATCTACGACAGTTATCTGTATAGTGAGTTGTTTTTGTGTTTATTACGAAAAGACTCTAATTACGAAGTTTACGCAAATAACATAATATTGGAAATCAATGAGAAAATCAAAAGAGACGAACTCAGTTGAAAAAAGAAAATTAAGAGACGAACAATTATTGAACAATGCTTGAAAATACAGGTACAAGAAACCGAAGTGGAAGAAATTCTTTTTCAAAATATTTTATAACATATTTTATGTATATAAGATTCGAACTTAAAAAATATATATGAAAAATATTGATATTAAATTGAATTATTCAAAAATATATTCTCTGGTTTTTAACTAAGCTAATGATCTAATTTAAAAGCAAAGTTTTAATGGAAGAGATGACTGGGTGAAATCCTATGAAAGCTATGCAAGCTTTAAGACCCATTTCTTTGGAAATTTAAATAAATTGTATATCTAAATAACTTTAAAGGTTATGCTTATTATTTTCCTATTGTATTAATTAAATTATCAATGTTCTGTTGTATAATAATTAGACATCTTCTGTCTTATTTAAAAAAAATAATAATTAAAAAATTTGCACAAATTTTATTATCCGGGGAATTCATTTATCCGAGGGATTTATATCCAGACCATATCGGTTATTCAATGATTATTTGGTGATCCATGCCTGCTGGAAATGAAGTGGTGCATGAGCCAAAAATTAATAGCACTAGTGGTTTTCTTGTAGGTTTGGCATTGTATTTGTCATACAATCAAAAGTATGAAAACATGGAAAACTGGGTGCAGAAAAACACAATGATAAGCCTACGAATCAACCAATGGTGGTATTCAATTTTGGCTTATGCACTACTCCGCTTCTGACAAACATGAAACATTAGATTCCCCTATTACTACTCTTCCATAAAATCTAGAATTTTATTTTCTTTTTCTCTATAATAAAGGGGTTTGTGCTGTCGGCTCTTGGACTGTAAGAACCTTTTCCCAAACCATTAATATTTCGTAAAAGTTCAATGCGAAGTAATATAATGCGAAATATTATAAGGTTTGAATTGTACATTATAACGTCATCTTTTGTTATAAATTTCGGTCTGGGGAGGAATTTGTAAAAGCATATGCGCTGGCAGACCAAAATATTCGTAAAATACTTTATCTTACCTTTAATTTGGTACCAATTTCATCTCGTAACTCGATGACGTGATAGTGACGCCAAAATGACGAGTTGGCACCCGCTGTTACTCATATCGTACCAAGAAATGCAGAGGCAGATCAATCATTCCTTAATCTACTCCTAATAACTTTGTCCTACATTATGATTTCGTTCGTAACTCGATGAAGTAGCCATTTGTGTAGCAGCCTCCCACCCTATAAGTTTATTTTGCGATAATTAAGAAACTTACACTCGAGAGGAAAAAAAAAGAAGAAGAAGGAAATACCCTAACTACTAACTCTGGAAAAAAAATATCATAAAAAAAAGTTTTTTATACCGAATTATTGAAAATAAAATTTACTTTTAAATGATGTATGTAAAATTTACTTTGGGGGCAATCTGCATATTAAAACGACCCCATACATACAGCTAATACCAAATTCTTACAGCAAAAATAAACTCTACATCTTTGGATTGTCCTAAGTAAAAATTTTCGCACAATTCGTTCGATAAGTTCCCGAGAAATTAATTATTAGCCGACTTCCAAAAAGGAGAGGAGGTTATCAATTCAACGCGTATGTATTTTTTTTTATATATATGTTCACCGATTACTCCGAAACTATGCAACCGATTTCTGTCATTTTTGTTTTAAATGAAAGAGAATGCTCTCTAATTGGTACCACTTCTATTTCATCGAAATTGGTTCACTACTTTTTTAGTAATTAGGCAAAAACTAATGAAATTAGTGATTTTTTGCTGATTAAAAGTGTTGAACAATTTTGCCAAACAGCGTGCAGACAGAATGGCCCAGCGGTCTTAGGCACCGGATTTAAGATCTGGTTCTCGAAGAAGATAGCATGGGTTCGAATCCCACTCCTGTCATAATTTAAATCAATGTGTAATTTACAATATTTTTTCCGTATTACAATTTTTATTAACAACCCGCTTCAGAAAAAGGAAGAGGAAGTTACCAATTCGACGCGTATGTATTTTTTTCTATGTATGTTCACCGATTACTCTGAAACTATCCAACCTATTTACTTGGTTTTTGTGTTAAATAAAAGAGGCTACTCTCGAAATGGTACCACTTCCATTTAATTGAAATTGATTCAAAACAGTTTTAGTAATTAAGCAAAAACTAATAAAATTGATGATTTTTCGCAAATTAAAAATAACATGGGCTTTGAATAAGCTCGCCGACTGCAGCGCAGTCAGGATGGCCGAGCGGTCTAAGGTGCCACATTTAAGCTCTGGTTCTCGAAAGAGAGCTTGGGTTCAAACCCCACTCCTGACATAATTTACATCCATGTATGATTTACAATATTTTTTTCCGCATTACAATTTTTATTATTAACTCGCTTCAGAAAAAGGAAGAGGAAGTTATCAATTCGACGCGCATGTATTTTTTTTCTATGTATGTTCACCGATTACTCCGAAACTATCCAACCGATTAATTTGATTTTTTTGTTTAATAAAAGAGCCTACACTGTAATTTGAACCACTTCCATTTCATTAAAATTGGTTCAGTACATTTTTAGTAATTAGGCAAAAACTATAAAATTGGGGATTTTTCGCAAATTAAAAGTAACATGGGATTTGAATAAGCTCGCGAACTGGAGCACAGTTAGGATGACCGAGCGGTCTAAAGAACCAGATTTAAGCTCTGGTTCTGGAAAGAGAACGTGCGTTCGAGCCCCACTCCTAACAAAATTTACATCCATGTATAATTTACAATATGTTTTTTCCCGTATTATAACTTTTATTAAACGACTTCAAAAAATCCTTAATTTTTAACTAAAAAGAGAAAAATAAACTTTTCTACCAAAAATTGAACCGACTTCACAAACTACTGCAAAGTTAAAAATAATTTTTGTACATAATAATAATAAGAAATTAAATTAAGAGCGTAGTATTTACCATGCGTATTATTATATTTATGTACATTAATTTGATTTTTTGGAGTCGGTGCCAGCCAAGCTAATTTCAAAATTAAAATTAAATATCTAATGCAAATCGTAAACGAATAAAGTTACATTTTTAATTAAATATTATATCGTAAAAAACTCGTAAATACATGTGTGTGTATCTATTGGAAAATTACATGTAACTTGGCTTGGCTGGCACCGACTCCAAAAAATCAAATTAATCTACATAAATATAACAATACGCATGGTAAATACTACGATCTTAATTTAATTTCTTATTACTATTATGTACAAAAATTATTTTTCACTTTGCAGTAGTTTTTGAAGTCGGTTCAATTTTTGGTGAAAAGTTTAATTTAAAAGTAGCATGCTTTAGGGTATTATCAAAATTGGATTTCGATACTCAATTGTTCACCGAGTTAGTCCCTTTCTTGTACAAGTTATTTAAGGCAGCATTCAAACAGTTATTCAAGACTGCTAGATTACATAATAGCATAAGAAGTATGAGATAATCTTGACACTTCTGACATAGACGGTCCTTTAAAGCATCATTTTGCCATTTTTAAGCATAATTAGTTTACTCAGAATAAAAATTTAAAATTTTAGATTTTCATAAAGCAGGATTTAATAAATCTAAATCCATAAAAATATTGTAGATTGAATTTCATATTTTTTTCTAATTTTAATTTGATAATTCATATAATTCATACCATAAAATAAAAAAATTGATAGTTTCAACATATTTGTATTTGGGAATTTTAATATTATTGCTACATAAAAAATAAGCACATTAGAAGTATAATTTCATGAGATATTTAAAAAAATACGAAAATGTAACACTACTAAAAGCACAATAATTGGAATGTTTATACTTCAAAACCTCATTATTCAAATGATTTGAAATTTTATATATAATCATAGTTTGAACCAAAAATATGAAATATCATTAGATTTGGGTATTAGATTTGCACTTTTAAAAAAAATGAAGTTTGAATTCGTTTTAATATGTAGATGCACCCTAAGCCATTTATATACGTCATTTTAAAGTAGATTTTATTTCCAGTTGCTAGGTTCCAGTAATTTTTTTTTCTAGGATAATTTGTTGAAAAGTAAGTAAGGGGTGTTTAATTCTTTTTCTATGACTGTACTTCACAGATGGCTTTGATGGACCACGAACTTTGATATTGGAACGCTTACTTCATTAAAACTTCTGAGTTTAAACTAATCTCAAAACCTCTTTGTCTGGATGTACTTGTTTTCTTTCTTCATCCAGGAAAGGATTTTCATTGAAAATTTTCATCTTTTAGCAGAATTTGGCAAATACCAGTCGTGCTGCAAAAAATTTGTCTTTCAACATCCACAAATTTCCATTCACAAGTCTTTAATCTGATGGCCATTCATTTTCCGGAATTCCCCCCCCCGTAATGTTAAGTCTAAGGGCGTTTGATGCATTCGAATATTCAAAATATCTCCTCAGGAAATTAATACTTTTAACTTCTTTTTTATGTATACTCTTCTGTAGGCAAGTCTACTTTTTACTCAGTTTTCTTAATATCTCTAAAAACTACGTTTAATTTTATATGACATTCTAAAATTTTACTGTCAGTTTGTCGGTTTTTAAAACATCAAATATTAAATTAAGCAAATATTTTGAGAACTAAGGAAAAAATGGACAACCTTTAAGCAGGGGATACTGAAAAAATAAGTTTAAAATATTAATTTCCCGACGAGATATTTTGAATAGAAAAATTCATCAAACTCCGATAGACTTAACATTAATGAGAGAAATTCCGAAAATGAGTGACCAGCAGCCTTAAACAATAGATTTGCAAACTTTTCTTTTTGGAAAATTACACATTGCGAGCCATCTTTGCAATCAATTGGAAAAGAAACATAAATAAGCTTTTTGTTAAAAAAGCTATTTCGTCAAAAATACATGATATCGAAATGGGCAAATTTCGAAACGGCGGTGTCTTGGCGAAAGCTTGTCTACACGGCGAAGGCATGTCGGTGGCTAAAACGGCGAAAACTTCTCTACATATTTTTGGGACAGAATTTTTGTTTTTTTATTTTTTATACTAAATCTGTGACTGTTAAATCTGTTTGAGCATTTTATTATCTTTATTTCATCATTATGTACAGTGGTGGCCGGAATTGTGGAAACATTTCGGTAGCTTTCATTACATAAAATAAAATGCTACCTATTGCAGCAGTTCGGATTAAAGCACTTTGCGGATAATTTTGATATATTTTCATATATATATATATATATATATATATATATATATATATATATATATATATATATATATATATATATATATATATATATATATATATATATATATATATATATATATATATATATATATATATATATATATATATATATGTGTGTGTGTGTGTGTGCGTGGCATTTTGAAGTTAGGGGGGCAGAAACATCATCGCCAGGTTTCCCTTACTCAGTACACAAGTCATGGCCAGCGAGAAAAAAAATTAAATAAATGTAGAAGGACAAAATAATCGCTCCTTGGCTGCTGCAAGTTCATTTTATTAAACTGTAGCTATAATAGAGGGAAAAGCTCCTGTTGTAGACGATATTTTACCGAAACATCCAAAAAATATTCCATGCTTTACTACATCAATTCGTACTCATGCAAGAGCGCACCCAAAAATCCTTCTTCTCATCTCATCTCCCTCACCACCTCTCGAGCTTCCTCTTTTAAATCTAAAAAGAAAATTTTAGAAAATTCTCTAACCTCAAACCTTCATTCTTTTATGTAAACAGAATTCTTGTCCAGCTACGAGACTATTTTCCACAGACGATAATTTTATTTTAAAAAAATATATATTATTTAACCAATTTATAATCGACTCAAAATTTCTTAGGCAGACGATTTTTATAGATGATTAATTTTAAGAGAAAAAGAAAAGAAATGAATTTATTGATATGCACACTATCAAAGGTTGACGGAGGGAAAATAAATAAATAGATAAAATAAAATAATGATATTTTTTGAAAGGTATGGTTTTGGAATAAATTTAATAACACTTTCTTAAAAAGGGTTGATAAAAACATAGAAGAAATGAGTTTTATTTGGAATATTAAGAAATAAAGTTTAATTAAGAATATTTTAAATTTAGAGCCATCTTTTTAAATTTACGTATACTGGAATAATGTTTTTTAAGGCAAATTAAGAATTTATATCGTCTGCATAAAGATTAACAGATTAGATCTAGAAAGAAGATTTTAATTTAATAATTTGAAGTAAGTACGGAATATTATTATAAGAAAATTAAGATAGTATAAAGGTTAGTTTTGGCGAAAAAAATTTAAAATTTGTAATATATATATATATATATATAATTCAGTTTTATGTATTTCCATTATTTTATATATTTCCAATTTGCTTAATGATTTATAGTTACATGTGTTTATAGAGACAAAAATAATCCCATAATCTAGATTTTCAAAATTGAAATTCAAAAAAGAACTGCAACAGAGTTAACAACCATCTTTCTGTATTGTGTTTTTTGGCAAAACTAAAGGTTCTTTTTTTTTGGGGGGGGGGGGGTAGATTTCCTTAGAAAAAGTAAAAAGCTACCTATTGCAGCTGTCCGGGTGAAAGCCTTGCTAGAAAATTTTGGTATATTTTCACCGATCATGACACTCTGACTCCAAAACCATCCTGTGTTCAAATGTGACTTATATGTACATATATACACATAAAATAGTATCTGATTTTTATCATGAAGTAATTATCATATTTATTAACCGATTTGGATGAGATTAGTTGTATACATAATACATAACAGTGTCTCGATTGAGTTTGTTGGCCAGCTTCATCTGCCATTTTGTTTCATATTGGTAGCCATTTAAAAAAAATAATAATTTAAAAAGTAGTGTTAATCAATTGAAAACGAAAAAATATTTTTTTTCTTAAGAGCTTGATTTTAATATAAGAATTCCAGAACATATTTTGTTTTGTCTTTATCTTAAAAAATGGCTGAGATATAACATATTTCTGGGATGGCTGACGTCTCTCTCTATATATATATGTGTGTGTGTGCGTGTGTGTGTATCTGATGTTTGTCATGCTGTAACTCCCATAATTATGAAACGATTAGAATGTAACTTTGTGTGTAATAGTACATACCAATGTCTCAACTGAGTTTGTTGGCCAGCTTCATACACCATCTTTTTTCAAAATGGCGGTCATTTGAATTTTGAGGACACTTTTGGAAATTTTAATCTTTTCTAATTTTCGCATTAAAATGACATATGTTGTTAAATTAAATTGTGTGACTCTTTAAAAAATCTTTTAATATTATTAACATACTGTTTAAAATGTTATACAAGTGTTTATAGATCGACGTTAGAACGATGGGGGGGGGTGCGGTGTTGGAATCATGATTGGTGAAAATGTACCAAAATATTTCAAAAGTATTTTCCTCCGAACGCCTGCAATAGGTAGCTTTTTACTTTTGTAATGACTAATAAGTTTACCAAAAAGTTTGCTCAATTTTGGCCACCACTGTGTATGCAATGTTTGTTTCATCTTTGTTACTTGATTAGTTTGCTCTTTATATATATATACACTGGTGTCCAAAAGTTAAGCATAATTGGTAATTAAGTAATTATTTTTAAGTAATGAAAGAAATATAAATCGAAATGTGGTGAAACTCCAGGTGTGTAAACAAAATAGTACGCGTCATATATTTTCACGAAGAGTTTTCCCCGAAATCAAACAGGGGACCGTCAACAAATTGAAAAAGAACGAAGATCTTTTGGATAACGCTGTCAAAACTAATATAGCAAAAGTGTTCAAACTGCACATTATGATTAATTGGCTTATTGTAATGTACTGTGTTTATTTTTATAAGGATAGCAGGTACACTCGTAGAGAAATTAAGGTTTTTATAAAAACAGTCCTAAAGTTTTTTGCTTATAATTTGCAGAGTTCTTATTATAAAATAATGTTCTTTTCTGAAAATATGACAAACATCATTGTACATAATACCCTGTCATCAGAATTTAAAAATAATAAAAATTGTATGAAAAATGAGTATGTTTAGTAAATAATTTTTCAATGCGCATGCGTCAACGATATCAAAATGTCATTTGCATATTGTGTTAGCTAAATGTATAGAGCAACTTCTGTAAAAGTTTCAAAAACATAGCTTGAAAATTCTGAAAATAGTCGCCTATAGAATCAACTCAAAATCCGTTATTCCTAAAGGAAGCAAAAAAATCAGGGGTTTTACCTAAATATAGTTGTACGTGCAATATTGTGTAGGCACTAAACAATGGAATATGGATACAGCCCCTCATCTTTTTGCTTCATTTAGGGAATAAAGGATTTTGATCTCATTTTATCAACGATAATTTTCAGAATTTTTAAGCTATGTTTTTGAGACTTTCACAAAAGTTGCTCTGTACATTTAACTAACATAATATGCAAATGAAATTTTAATAGCGTTCACGCATGCGCAGTAAAAAATTATTTAGTAAACCTGCTCATTTGTCATACAATTTTTATTATTTTTTAGTTCTGATGACAGGGTATTGTGTACAATGATGTTTGTCATTTTTTACAAAAATAACATTATTTTATACTAAGAACTCTGCAAATTATAAGCAAAAAACTTAGGACTGTTTTTATAAAAACTTTAATTTCTCTACGAGTATACATGCTATCCTTGTAAAAATTAACACAGTACATTACAATAAGCCAATTAATCATAATGTGCAATTTGAACGCTTTTGCTACATTAGTTTTGACAGGGTTATCCAAAAGATCTTCGTTCTTTTTCAATTTGTTGACGGTCCCCTGTTCGATTTCGGGGAAAACTCTTCGCGAAAATATGTGACGCGTACTATTTTGTTTACACACCTGGAGTTTCAGCACATTCCGATTCATATTTCTTTCATTACTTAAAAATAATTACTTAATTACCAATTATGCTTAACTTTTAGACACCAGTGTATATATATATATATATATATGTATATATATACACAATTTTATTATAACCATTCAATTAATTTTTAAAAAATGAAGAAACAAATAAACAGTTTTTTACAGACCAATGCGCAAAATGCTACAAAAAGAAATGTAAAAAATGTATATAACAAAACCAAAAGAAATTCCATATCCCCAAAATACATGGAAGTCTTCATCAGGGAGGCCCCTCCATGTAGGGGTAAATAAAGAGAAGTTTCTGAAAGGATGTAGGCTCATAAGCTAAATTACATCCTTAGCCCCCAACTTCTCAGATTTCAGAAATCCAACTCAAACCTTCAAAAATATTATAAATATATACAAATTTTTTTTTAAAAATACCAAAGGACAAAACCAAAAATTACACAAACAAAAAAGGAAAATTACCTACAAAACTAAATATAAAAAATATAAAATTGTAAAATACAAACCCCCAGGAATACAAAACCCTCTTCAGCTAGTGGGGCCATTCACTAGCGCTTCAATCTCGCCCTAAATTGAAATCAAGCATCCGTAAGTAAAGAAACACTGAGACTCAGAAACTTTCAGTTAACATATAAGATGGATAACAGTTAACCATTAAAATCTTTTTTAAACCACTCATAGCCAATTCTAGATCTGTTTTGTTATTGCAAATCCTGCGGATCCTATTAACTTGTGAATACATAATATTTTTTAAAACTTTATTGCTAATACATGAAAACCAGTAAGTGAGGCTATTAACTTCAAAATTAAAATCTTTCCTTTTATCATAAAGTCCAATCAACCATTTTTCCTTGTTTTTCTTAATTTTAAGATCTAAGAAAGTAATTTGTTCATCATCATCGGTTCGGTTCAGGACGAGCTCTTTAGGGTAAATGTTAAGGCTTATTTCCTCAAAATTATTGCAGTTAAATACTATAAGATCGTCTACATATCTAAAGAAGGAAATATTATTGAAATTTTTTTCGTAAAAATATAAAAATAGATTAGAGAACGCACTTGAAAAACTTGTTCCCATTGGCACCCCCTTATTTTGTTTAAAATAATTAATTCCATTAAATAAAACATTTTCAAATAGGCAAAACTTAATTAAATCAATCCAAAACTTCTTATCTACTTTTAAAACATATTCAAATTCAACATAAATATTTTCAAATACCCCCACAATCAAATTGTGAGGAATGCTGCCAAACAGATTCTCAAAATCAAAAGTGTTTACAGAAGTAATTTTCCATGAGTTATTATTCAAAAAATCTAAAACTTTAAGGTTATTGCCAATGATTGTATTGCAATCAAAAGTTTCTATTTCCTTTAAAATTAAATTCAGCAAACCAAACAAAATTTTACCCGCTTTGCAATTATAACTATTAGTACCACAGGTAACGAAGCGAAATTTTACTGGTTTCTTATGAAATTTAACAGTCGCAAAAAGGTAAGGAAATACAAAGTAATTCCTACTAATTCCAAATTTTTTATCAAAATCCAAAATACGTTTTTTTATTTTAGAGGGGTTTTCAGTTAACGTTTTATAAGATTCATTACAGGTATATTCCTTCAAAAGAAGATTCCTATAGAAAACTTTACAAATTAAGGCAAAGTTACTACTTGCTTTATCAACAGTAGCAATAATAAACTGTTCTTTTAATTTAGCTATACTGGTTTTTAAATCGAAATTATAATGAAATTTTTTAGAACAACCCTTATTATAATAGTCTCTAAAAAACAAAAAATATTTTTTAAATAATACCATAAACTTTAATTTCCATTCTCTAAAATCCTCAAAAGGCCAACTATATTTATATGAAACTTTTAAAATAAAGGCATCCAAATCCTTTTCCATAAATTCTATAATTTTAAGATTACTATAATTAAAGTTTAATCTAAATCCAGAACCCAAACTCATAATATTCCTTAACTGAACATCTTTTACAATATTTAAATCTCCTGAAACAATATGTCCAAAATCTGGATTAATATAATCTTTATAGCAGTCTAAATCACAGTAACAATCATCCCCTTTAATTAAATCAAGATTCTTACTATAATCATTATAGTTACAAATAAGATTTTTTAATGTCCTGTCATAACTATAAGTAATTCTAATTTTAAAGCTATTAAAATTAGCTTTAAAATCTAATTTTAAAGCTATTAAAATTAGCTTTAAAATTAGAATTACTTATAGTTATGACAGGACATTAAAAAATCTTATTTGTAACTATAATGATTATAGTAAGAATCTTGATTTAATTAAAGGGGATGATTGTTACTGTGATTTAGACTGCTATAAAGATTATATTAATCCAGATTTTGGACATATTGTTTCAGGAGATTTAAATATTGTAAAAGATGTTCAGTTAAGGAATATTATGAGTTTGGGTTCTGGATTTAGATTAAACTTTAATTATAGTAATCTTAAAATTATAGAATTTATGGAAAAGGATTTGGATGCCTTTATTTTAAAAGTTTCATATAAATATAGTTGGCCTTTTGAGGATTTTAGAGAATGGAAATTAAAGTTTATGGTATTATTTAAAAAATATTTTTTGTTTTTTAGAGACTATTATAATAAGGGTTGTTCTAAAAAATTTCATTATAATTTCGATTTAAAAACCAGCATAGCTAAATTAAAAGAACAGTTTATTATTGCTACTGTTGATAAAGCAAGTAGTAACTTTGCCTTAATTTGTAAAGTTTTCTATAGGAATCTTCTTTTGAAGGAATATACCTGTAATGAATCTTATAAAACGTTAACTGAAAACCCCTCTAAAATAAAAAAACGTATTTTGGATTTTGATAAAAAATTTGGAATTAGTATTAGAAGGTAAGGAATTACTTTGTATTTCCTTACCTTTTTGCGACTGTTAAATTTCATAAGAAACCAGTAAAATTTCGCTTCGTTACCTGTGGTACTAATAGTTATAATTGCAAAGCGGGTAAAATTTTGTTTGGTTTGCTGAATTTAATTTTAAAGGAAATAGAAACTTTTGATTGCAATACAATCATTGGCAATAACCTTAAAGTTTTAGATTTTTTGAATAATAACTCATGGAAAATTACTTCTGTAAACACTTTTGATTTTGAGAATCTGTTTGGCAGCATTCCTCACAATTTGATTGTGGGGGTATTTGAAAATATTTATGTTGAATTTGAATATGTTTTAAAAGTAGATAAGAAGTTTTGGATTGATTTAATTAAGTTTTGCCTATTTGAAAATGTTTTATTTAATGGAATTAATTATTTTAAACAAAATAAGGGGGTGCCAATGGGAACAAGTTTTTCAAGTGCGTTCTCTAATCTATTTTTATATTTTTACGAAAAAAAATTCAATAATATTTCCTTCTTTAGATATGTAGACGATCTTATAGTATTTAACTGCAATAATTTTGAGGAAATAAGCCTTAACATTTACCCTAAAGAGCTCGTCCTGAACCGAACCGATGATGATGAACAAATTACTTTCTTAGATCTTAAAATTAAGAAAAACAAGGAAAAATGGTTGATTGGACTTTATGATAAAAGGAAAGATTTTAATTTTGAAGTTAATAGCCTCACTTACTGGTTTTCATGTATTAGCAATAAAGTTTTAAAAAATATTATGTATTCACAAGTTAATAGGATCCGCAGGATTTGCAATAACAAAACAGATCTAGAATTGGCTATGAGTGGTTTAAAAAAGATTTTAATGGTTAACTGTTATCCATCTTATATGTTAACTGAAAGTTTCTGAGTCTCAGTGTTTCTTTACTTACGGATGCTTGATTTCAATTTAGGGCGAGATTGAAGCGCTAGTGAATGGCCCCACTAGCTGAAGAGGGTTTTGTATTCCTGGGGGTTTGTATTTTACAATTTTATATTTTTTATATTTAGTTTTGTAGGTAATTTTCCTTTTTTGTTTGTGTAATTTTTGGTTTTGTCCTTTGGTATTTTTAAAAAAAAATTTGTATATATTTATAATATTTTTGAAGGTTTGAGTTGGATTTCTGAAATCTGAGAAGTTGGGGGCTAAGGATGTAATTTAGCTTATGAGCCTACATCCTTTCAGAAACTTCTCTTTATTTACCCCTACATGGAGGGGCCTCCCTGATGAAGACTTCCATGTATTTTGGGGATATGGAATTTCTTTTGGTTTTGTTATGTATATATATATATATATATATATATATATATATATATATATATAATGTCTACAAACTTTTGGAACGCATTGTAATATTTCTTCATTTTTTTTCATTACTCCCGCATGATGTGATAAATATTTATTCATATACAGAAAGTAGAGTAGCACTACTACTAAGTATCTTATAAAAGTTTCGGCTTTCATTAGGTTCTGATCTGTACATATTTGGAAATAGTCAAATTGACTAATTAAAAAAAGACATTTTGTAAAAGTCACCATAAAATGAAAAAAAAAAGCAGGACGCGTTTCGAGCTAAAACAATAACAGCTCGTCATCAGCTGAAGCATACACGTGTTCTTATTTGGACACTATCATAGATAAATCGAAAAAAATAGGGTGGAGATTACAAAGAATGCGGCAGGTGGTGCTAGATGAAAGAGCACAGGCGGAAGGGAAAAATGGCACGAAAATAATACATGAGAAAAAATCTATGCAAATGAAACCATCTTTCTCTTTTTCAATGTCTTTTCTATTATTTTGGCATCACTTTTGTTTCCGCCTGTGCTCTTTCAACTAGCGCCATCGGTTGCACTCTTTGTAATCTCCACTTTCTTTCTTTTGATTCATATTGGCCTCTTTCGGATACGTGTATCCTTCAACTGATGGCAAGCTGTTATTACTTTAGCTCTAAACGTATCCTGCTTTGTTTGTCATTTTATAATGATTTTTACTAAGTGTATTACTTTAATAATTAAATATCGCCAGTATTTCGGTGTTTTTTCATAGTCAAGTTGACTGTTATTGGCATTTGAAGTGCGTGAAATTTGGATTGACCGTAAAGTTGACGAAAAAATTTCGGATTCAATTTGCGATTTCGAGTTAAATTCTAATAGAATTTTCCAGTTCGCTTAGAG
The DNA here is from genome assembly GCA_964019185.1 of Maratus speculifer. Taxonomy (NCBI): domain Eukaryota; kingdom Metazoa; phylum Arthropoda; class Arachnida; order Araneae; family Salticidae; genus Maratus; species Maratus speculifer. The sequence continues at coordinate 153,152,538 of OZ025302.1, forward strand.
GGTAACACACCCGTGCAAGATTACTTTGTGGATGTATCTAAAGTGTTGATACGGCAACCCAAAAACCAAAAAGAAGTTCTTGAAATCGATATTATTTTATTCTTAAAAAATATTTTTTGAAAATAATATTTAACTCGAATTTATAATACTTCACGTTTAAAAGAAATCGCCATAAAGGAACATGTTACATATTTAAATTATCATTGAATATATTAAATTATATTATTATATATTAAATTTATCATTGAATAAAATATCTAGTTAAATATGCTTGTACCTTTTTGCATCTTAATTTATTTTCACAGTAAGACTTTACTCTTTTTTATTTTTGAATTTTCTTTCTTTCTTTTTTTTTAATGTACTGCATTCTTTGCAGAAATTCTTTCAAATGTTTAAAACAATAAAAAGAAAACTTAACTTACGCATTCTTGTCTTAATTAAATTTCCACGATGATGACGTTTCTAATTTTTATTTTGCAGAAAGAGTTTCTGTTTAAAAAAATGTCTAAGGAAAAAAGAATGTCTGTGGATGTTCATTAAAAAGTTTCCATTTTATTTTATTTACTTAACATTAAAAAAAATTAATAAAGAGTATTTTCGGAAAGCTAAAATATAATGTTTTTGAAGAGAGATCTTATGTGCATCTAAACATTGTAGTATTGCATTATTATTTTAATGAATAATTCGAGTACTTGAGTAAAAATACTTATTAATCCAGATTTTAATTAAAAATGCATAATTTAAATACGTAATTATTATCATATATAAATCCTAATTAGACATACCTATCCCCGTAAGATTCTTTAAATTTAATCAATTGGTTCCCGAAATTTTTAAGTATTGAAAGATTGGTTAATTGAATGATTTATCTCGCTTCTCCCTGTTTTCACAAAAACTATTTCAGATTTCGACTTAAGACAAGCAGACAAACAAAAATTTTAGGAAAAAGAAAATACTATTGTTTTTTTAATGTATATCGTCTGAGTAATCGAATTATTAAATTAACTTAGAAAGAGAGCATATTAAAAAGTGAAGACTGATATATTATATCTGTGGATTCCAGTAATAACCAGGTAAGGGACATTTTTAATATTATGAGTAATTAACGTTTAAAGTTTGCAAAAATGTCTTTTTAGCATTACTTTTATGAAATAGATTAGAACTTAATAATTTTCACTACATTTAATTAGGATATAAGAACCTCTTTTTTTTTTGCCAAAATAGTTATATAAAAATAATTTTTATCAATTATTAATTATTATAATTATTAATTATTATAATTGATTGTAGTGAAAGTTATTAAGTTCTAATCTATTTTATAAAATTAATGATAAAAAGAAATTTTTGGAAACTTTAAACGTTAATTACTCAAAATATTAAAAATATGCCTTACCTGGTTATTACCTGAAGCTACAGAATTATAGACGATTTAAAGAAATAAATAGAAATCTTATGTGGTTATTACCGTTCTTTATGCACATACCCGATTATTACTGTTTTTTCAATTTTTAAATGAAAATTTATAGTCGCCCTGTGACGGAAAGTATTCGATTTTCATTTTTCAGTACTATGGCAGATGAAAATACTCTTTTAAAGCTACGTTTTCTCAAATTTTCTCAATTTTTTTTTCAAAAATGTGCCTTACCTGTTATTACCGGAAGCCACAGATATATAAGTACGGATTAAAATTTTACTATACACGTATACTCGTCCCCCCTATAATTGTAATATCTGGACGTAGTTATGCTGAATACTGTCGATAAATGCAAAATTCTGTTCTAAATCACACTTAGCAAGAAAATTCCATGAAGAACACTCGTAGATTTAGCAGTCGTGTAGCCTCGGTCGTAAAGCAACAAGTAAATATCCTTTTGTAACACGCGCTTACCCGTTCCAAAGAAATAGACTGTCTCGCGTCACGTGACCTGAGCTCTGGTGAATTAAAAATGTAGTAGTAGATTTTTCGTTCTAAAAAATCTGTCAACACTGGTTCTATTTAAAATGTTCAATCCGATGTTATGTTCGAAATTCGAAGTTGGCTGTAAGAGTGATTTCACGTCTTCTTTTGGTGGTGTGTGCAACTAGAATTATGTAAAAAGCTCAGATTTGTTAATATTTCATGTTTATGTACTGCGTTTTACGCGTTATGTACCGTCTATGAAGAAATAAAAAAAAATATATTAAAAGAAGAACGTCGCCCTGAGAATTTATGAGAATTTATATTTAGATAAGTGAAACTTCTTTTTTCTTGTAAATAATTAATGCTAGCCTGAGGCTTTGGCATGTTTCTCACTTAAACACTTAAAATAATAAGCGTCGAATATTTTTATCACATTTATTCATATCCCACTTCAACTAAAATCAATTCCACTCACGGTATAAGATGCAGCCACAGGACTCCCAAATTATATGCTAACTGAACACCAATATTTTCTTTTTAGATTTTTCTTGAAAACCGCCCGAAAAACGCCTTCGTAGGTTCATTTTAGCACAAATACTGTAGAAACTTATCATGCAGTTGACTGTTAAAAATATTGGTGTTCAATTCGCTAATGAGTCCTGAGCCATTATAAATAAAAGATGTAAGATAGAATTTCACCAGATAAACTTTTCTCACCAGCTCACAGAAGTTTTTTTTTTTTTTTTTTTTTTTTTTTTTTTAATTGGATATTTATTTTGTAAGCGACAGAATTGGCTCAATTTTTTTTTTCTTCTAAATTTACAGGATTTAGTATTATGGGAAAATCAGAAGAAATTTTGATTTTATTGTTAACAATTAAAACATACTTTCTGTTAAATACACTTTTTAGAGATTTCTATATATTCATTGTCTGTAAAATTAGAAACAGGTGTTTTCTGAATATCACAAATGGCTGTTTTATGTATGTGTATATAAATAAAAATTTCGTTTTATGTTCATATTTTTTAAAGCTTTTATTTATTTATTTATTTATTTATTTATTTATTTATTTATTTATTTATTGCCAATTAACAAATCGTACGCTGTTAAAATAAGATCGCAAGTATTTATATTTAAAATATAAGTTATTACATATTTTTGTTGCAATATATGACTATAACTAATTATAGCATTTAATATTCTGAGATTTGTTAGTGGTATCATACTTTGATTTAGCTCAAATTCGTTTTTTCTTCTAAATTTACAGGATTTAATAACATAGAAAAATCAGAAGGAAATTTTGATGTTATTGTTAACAATTAAAACATACTTTCAATTAAATACATAACTTTTGAAAAATTTTACATATTTATTGTCTAAATAGAAATTCTGTGAAATTAGAAACAGGTGTTTTTCTGAATATCGCAAGTAGCTATTTTATATATGAGTATATAAATAAAAATTTCGTTTTATGATTATTTTTTAAAAGTTTTATTTATTTATTTATTTATTTATTTATTTATTTATTTATTGCCAATTAACAAATTGTATACTGTTAAAGTAAAATTAGAAGTATTTATATTAAAAAATACATTATTATATATCACTATAGCTAATTATAATCTTTTATATTTTCAGATTTCTTAGTGATATCATACTTTGAATTAGCTCAAATTTGTTTTTCTTCTAAATTTACCGGATTTAGTATTATGGAAAAATCAGACGAAAATTTTCATGTTATTGTTAACAATTAAAACGTACTTTCTATTAAATATAATTTTTGAAGATTTTTACATATTTATTGTCTAAATAGTCATCTTCTGAAATTAGAAACAGCTGTTCTTCTGAATATCGCAAGTAGCTATTTTATATATGAGTATATAAATAAAGTTTTCGTTTTATGTTTATTTTTTTATTTATTTATTCTTTTATTTATTTATTTATTTATTTTTTTGCCAATTAACAGATTTTATACTGTAAACTAATATTAGAAATAATTATATAAAAATTACGTTATTATATATTTTTTTCGCAATACATAGCTAATTATAATATTTATTATTCTGAGATTTCTTAGCAATATCACACTTTCAATTAGCTCAGATTTGTTCTTTCTTTTAAATTTACAGAATTTAGTATTATGGAAAAATTAGAAGAAAATTTTGATGTTATTGTTAACAGTTAAAACATACTTTCTATTTAATATAATCATTGAATATTTTTATATATTCATTGTCTAAATAGAAATTCTGTGAATTTAGAAGCAAGTGTTTTTCTGAATATACCAAGTAGCTATTTTATATATGAGTATAATATAAAAATTTTGATTTATGTTTATTTTTTTAAAGTATTTATTTTTATTTTTATTTTTATTTTTATTTTTATTTTTATTTTTATTTTTATTTTTATTTTTATTTTGCCAGTTAACTAATCGTACACTGGTAAAGTAAGATTAGAAGTATTTATTTTTAAAAAAGTTATTACATATATTTTTGGTGCAATACATCACTATAGCTAATTATAGTATTTAATATTCCGAGATTTCTTAGTGATATCATACTTTGAAATGGCTCAAATTTGTTTTTTTCTTCTAAATTTACAGGATTTAGTATTACGGAAAAATCAGAAGAAAAATTTGAAATTTTCAAAATTTTCAATTCTTTTTGAAAGAATTCTTAATTTTTATAATTATTATTCATTCATCATTATAATTATTATTCATGACTCTTAACTTTCAATTTTTTTTTAAAGTTAGAAATATTATCTCTCGATCAAGATGCAAACTTAGTGCTTCCGTTATCATATTTTCCTAAAGACGCCCGCAGAAGACGGCGCGAAACGCTGACAGTTTTATTTTATTTTAATTGTACAAATGTATATTAAAAGTCCTGTTTTGTGCACCACTGAGCAATGTGTTGTATTTTAATAAATACATTCTTATTAGTTAAATTTTATGGTGCAACTGTCCTATATATATTTATGAAAATTTTGATGTTATTGTTAACAACTAAAAAATAATTTCTATTAAATATAATTTTTGAAGATCTTTACATATTCATTGTCTAAATAGTCAGTCTGTAGAAACAAGTGTTTAGAAAGAGGGAAATAGAAACAAGTATTTTTCTGAATATCGCAAGCAACTATATTATATATGAGTATATAAATAAAATTTCGTGTTGTGTTTATTTTTTTAAGTTTTAATTTATTTATTTATTTAATTTTTGCCAATTAACAAATTGTAGAACGTTAAACTAAGATTAGAAGTATTTATATAAAAAATACGTTATTATATATTTTTGTCGCAATACATCACTATAGCTAATTGTAGTATTTAATTTTCTGAAATTTCTTTGTGATATCATACTTGAAATAGGTTTTTCAAAAAAATTTGGATTTTTGAAATATTTTCGTATTAATTTTCTATAAACAACAATGTATTAACAAAGAATTAATGATGCGCAATTACATAAAAATTATGTATTTATCACATATAATAATGCTGCTGAGGAGTAATTTATTTTTAACTCTAAACTGCAAGAAACATTAAGTAACATTGGACATTTATTTTGTATGCAACGAGTTCTAATGAATTATTTTCTTTTTTTATATGTTACAGTTTTGAGTATTCAGGTAAAATTTTTAACAAAATTCTAATGTTGTCTTACACTATTAAAATGATTTTTTTTTTATTAAACATAAATTTTGATGATTCAATAAGTGTGTATTTTCTTTTGTTATATTTCTTATAATATTTTACAACTAAATATAATACCGGACTAATAACATACAGTGTTTTAATTTATTTAAATAAAATTAAAAAGTAAAACATTCTTCCTCATTATCTTTAATTAATAATAAAAAAGAAAACATTGTTTCTCATTATTCCCTTATTAAATTTTTCACTACAAAAGAGCGTCCAATATTGTAACAGAAATTTTATTTTGTTCCAAAAAATAGCATTAATTAACTATGCGGATATTTTTTATTTTTTATTTTCATTTTTATTTGTTTATTCATTTATTTATTTTATATTATAAAAGAAATTTAACAAAGAACAATTTTCGGAAGTTATTATTAGACGTTTTTTATGATATTTCAATATTTTGTTGCTAAAGATATTTTATTGAGTCTTATAAAAATATGTTATTTATTCATCTATTAAAAATGAATTATTAAATCAATGTAGACTAGTATGTTCAGAAAATATTTAATATTTATTGTTAATGAACTAATTTTAATTTTTTAAATGCATGTAATTTTATATTTTTTCGAGAAACTTTTCCAATTATTTCAGACATGTTTTTTTTCAATAAAAATTTTAAAAAAAAAAGAACTACATTAAGGCTAGCTAAAATATTATATTTTACGCTGTAGAAGTAAATGATACAATAATTGTAACTATTTACTGGTCACCTGGAAGAAACGAAGATGAGATTATGTAATATATGTGGTAAAGTCAAATTAGGAGCTTATTGAAAAAATGTAACACGCACCATTCTATAAAGATTTCTCTCTGCTGAGCAGAGGATTCGGGTCGGGAAATTAGAAAAAAATATGTATAGATGACTTCAAAAAATAATAAACAGTAGATAAACAAACAGATCCAAAACTTTATCAATCCAATAATATGTCTGAGGAGGGGGGGGAAGACTGCTCCATCCATATTAAATGAATCTATGTTTAAAAAATTATTGATTTAATTGCCACTCCTCTCCATTTATTTTAAACACCTCGTAACACTATAAACACTACAAACACGAATGAGCTTAAACACAGCATCTCCTTCTTATCTCCAAAACAACCAACAGCCCATCAGATATCCAATTATCTGACAATTCTGAACGGGGTATTTGTATTTAACTTTCTCTAGCGTATGAACACTATTAAAAAGTCAATATACCATACTTGACCAATCAGAATCGCTAAAAGAGGGATTATTCCACCATTTCCGGTGCATTAATCTTTATGCCAAACGACTTCCTGACGCGAATATTCTTTCTGGAACATTCTAAGTATTCACAACATATAACTGAAATGTAAATAAAAAATAACGTCTTTCGTCGAGATGGCAGCTAAAATTGAACCTATTTCGCAAACGATGATTTTGTTAATAAGAAAAATGGAATTATTGACAGGAGATAAAGCTAAGACATTAAATATTACACTAGATATTTAAATAAAAAGATTTAATAGGTAGGATTTTCGAATGGATCAATTTGTAGATTAATATAGGGATAAATTTATTAAAGATTTAAAACGGTTTGATAAATACAGGGAAATTATTGCGAATTTCATTAGGGATTGAAATAATAAAATGATTTATTTAAAAATATGTTTAATTAGGGCCATTTTTTACACTGGTCATCGAAATTAAAGGATAATTAATAAAATTATCCTCATTCAGTTAGCACTGCAACCAATGCCTAATGCATAAAATATTTATGCTAATTATATAATATTGAATACAAAATTCCACATCTTCGCATTCTTTTGCATTATTCGTTTGTATCAGACTAATCCTGTGGAAATACAAAATAGAAGCCTCAAGCAGAGATTGGATGTATTAGTCGAAAATGACGGCTGATCAGTGATCAGGGGAAGAGAAATTTCCAACAATATGTTTCGCAATGAATACAGCTAAACTGGAAATGGAGATACATCAGCTTTCTTACAGTTTTAGAGAGAATTCAAAACAACGGATGACATTCAACACGAAAATTCATGCTGTCATTAACAATGATAATTTTTTACCTGAACTTGCATCATATCTCAAGAAATTTGCAAATTTTACCAAAGAAATCAAAGACAAAGGTGAAGCTAAACAAGATCATAAAAATAAACACGCTGACTGTAAGAGGTAAGTGGTGAATTTGTTTCTTCCAGAATACAAGGTTTGGATTAACTTCCATTCATTAAGTAAAAACTCTAGCAATAAAACTTCAAAGTTTAGCCTAAACTTGATGAACCATACATCTTAATTATTATTTATCATATTTTTTTAATATCAAGCATGAATAATCCTAATGAATCTCTTGCTATATGTCATACTTCAGATTTAAAATTGTGTAATGATTCTGTGGACATTTTGCCAGTTGCATCCGTCAAAAAAACGTAGAAAGCCACCTAAACAAATTACTGTCTTCTCACCGAGACATCTGCAAAGCCAAAGGTTGAGATTGTAACAAAATGTCTGCTTTCCTCTAAAACAATTTCTGTTGCCACTTTCGGAAAAATATCAAGGGATATTTTGCCAAAAATGATTTGATGAGAGTTGAGCAATTGATTGTTATGCGGGATTGTAGATATTCTTTATTTTTCAGAAGTGTATTTCATCTAGAGACATACTAAAATTTGTATGACCAGAATTATGGATGTCAATTTATTTTACACGTTTTAGTGAAAATGAATGTAATGGGTTGTGCCGTCTGTATTAAAAACCTGTCTATTTTTTATCAAGTCTTTGGCATATCTACAACATTACAATTTACTATATTATTGTGATATGTAATCTGTATAAATTTATGTGTCATGCATGTACTAAATATTAAGTTTTCCCAACTTCCATCCTTTTTTTTCTTTGCAAAAAATAAACCATGGAAATTTTAATAAAGGCAATATTATGTTGAAGAACTCTTGTGCCTATCTATTGAAAAAACTTTCTTGTACCTTCCCGGGGTCTAATAACAGATTATTTCCAAAACTTTTTTGATTTGCTGGCAAAATACTCACCAAAATGATTTTTTATGTCATTCAAAAAGTTAATTTTTTAACAGAATGTTTGAGAGAAAAAAAAAATAGTAATCGGACGGACCAGTGTCCGATGAGTAAATAGGATGGATCAGAGTATCTCAAACGAATGCAAGGAGATTATTTCTGACAGTCAAGTATACAATAAGAATGGAGTCGTCAAAATAGTAGATACCTCGTTTGTTTGCTATTTAGGCATATTTCATGGCTATTGCAACTTTTAGATCGTCTAGTTCAGGGGTGCAAAAATCTAGGCGCCAGAGGTCTCTCACCACTAAAATTTTAAAGTTTTTTTCACTCAAAATTTAATAGCATTCTAGCAGGAATTTCACACGAAATATTAGATGAAGAAAAACGAAATAAATTTTGTGGTGAGAAACTGCCTGCTGGCGATTAGATTTTTGCACCCCTGGTCTAGTTGACAATATTAACTCACAAAATTCATGGTCTGGTGAGGGGGGGAATCCGCTTGCAGTAGATCCAATTTCGCCAAATAGAGACTAAAACTTTCTTCTGTAACAGTCCGTCTTTAGCAACAGGAATGGGAACTTTATCTTGACTAGATCAAGATTGTTTGCTTTTCTGGTTGTTATAAAATATCCAACTTTCATCCATGGTGATCAATCTTTTCAAAAAAGGATGTTTTTGATGTTGAAAATGCTATCGTCAAAGGTGTTCACCCACAGATTGCAGGCAGGGTGGACATAAACAACTATTTTTATTTTATATTAGCACCAATATATTTAAAAACATGTTATGTAGTACTTTTCTTTGCAAATGCTGTCAAACTGTAAGTAAAGAAAAATTATTTTCAAAAAGTGGTGCAAGTTAAATTAAAACATAGCACATGAATTGAAAAGAAGACTTGGAACAATCTTTGACTGAGAAAAATAAATTACTTGCATTCGATTGAAATTTTCTAAGGCATCCTCCCTACTTTTTGGACATTGCTCTATCAGATTACTGTTTGCTTTTTTCTCCCGAAAATTTTCTTCACTTAAAGAAAAAAAAATTAACTGTTATAGTGACATGCTAAATCACCTCGGTGGGTATTTTGGAGCCAAAGCAAAAATTTTTTGGAAAGAAAGCATTATAAACGTCCTGGTAATGAAGAAAAAGGTTAGCAAAAAAGAACAGCAGATATATTGTTCAATAAAATCTTGCCGCTTTTAAAATTTGCTTAGATTATTTTTGGTTAAAAAACGGAAGAATCTTTTGGAAAACCTAATACATATATTAATGGGTATTTCATAAATGTACTAATAATGTATACGGATGAGTGTTCTACATGTGTACTAAGCAATATTTACTAATGTGTGATTCATATAATTAAAATGTCTAAATAATATTGACCGTTATTTACATGAGTAATAACTCACATTTTTAATGTGTACAAACCCTTAATTTATTTTATTTTATTAATTATATGAATAATTGTAATTTGTTTAAGTTTTCGTTTAATCAAATGTGTTATTATAATCACTTTTCCCTATAGTTTAATATCGAGACTATAAACAAACAAAGTTAAAAAATAAAATTTTTCATTGCTTCCTTATATATATATATATAATTTTTTTTAATGAGTTGGAAATTACTATCGCATTTTAACGAAGCTTAAAATAGGAAGCGAAGTTGAAACAAACTTTAATATTTATTTTTAATCATTATAGCATGAATTGTAATTGGCTTAAGTTTTCTTCTTCACATAAAAAAATATGTGACAAAAAACTCATTGTTTAAAGCTTGTGATGTTATTTAATAAATAACAAATATACATAAGTTGTTTCCTTTTTTATTATTAAAGATCATTTTCTTTAAAAAATGTGAACTTTATTTGAGATAAATATTTACATTAAAAAAAGTCTCGGTCAGATATATGAAATAAAATATTTTCCTATAAAAAAAAATGAAAGAAAAGAAAAGAAAACAGAAAACATAAAAAGAAAAGAAAAGAAAAGAGAAAATAGAAAAGAGAAAAGGAAAAAAAGGAGAAAGAAGTCATAAAATTTTTTTAAAAAAATACATAAAAAATCCAACTTTCATCTGAGTGAATTTAATTATTTGACGTTATTTATGACCTCGAATACAATTTAGTAAGTTGTTTTTCACTTAAAAATTTTTTTACAATAAATAATGATAAAAACAAGAAGAACAACAACAATATAAAAAATACTGCATTTCAAATTATTATTAAAAACGGAAGAAACAGCGGATTTTTTTTTAAATGAGAAGTTTCAAGTATAAAAAATAATTAATAAAAGCAATAAAATAAAATTATAAAATAAAATTAGAATTTCCTTTATTTGAAATAACTTACATAACTTACATAAGCGGTTTTCATTTTTTTTTCATGATACTTGAAAAAGCAGAAATTGATTTTACAATAAAAAATATATTTAATAATCTTTTATCACGTGCTATTAAGTTAGGTATAAATTTTTAATAACAAATATGTAGTTCGATTGCTATTTTAACCAAGATGAAATAGAAAAAAAGCAATAAACAATTAAATGAGGATTAAAAAGAAATATCGCAAAAATGTTTGGTGGATTTTTTTTTAATTATATTTGTTTATACATAAAATTTAAAATTCCATTCATCATATACTGTATGACGAAAATTACTACAAATTCCTAAATCAACTCTCTGCATCACAAATTTTCTTTTTTAAATCATAATTTAGAAAACTTAACTCAAAATTTATTTTTATTAATTTATTTTCGTTTCCTTTATGAAGAAAATTAACTTTTTTTGGAGGGGAGGGGTATTTCTTTGATTAAACCCTATTGGTCTCTATCTGTTTGTATGTCCGTAACAGGATCTGTACACAAAAATGGTTTAAATCAGAGATTTCAAATTTTATAACCTTAGAGCTGAGTATCTTGTAGCACACGACAAATCATAAAATTTTTAAAAAGTCTATTGTTTTAAGTAAATCTTTCTTTTTTCAATGTCTTCCATTCGTTTTTGCGATTTAAAATTTAAAAAAGAATCTTAAGTTGAATGTTTTACATGTAGATATCAGAGCTTGGAAATAAAGTATCTCGCTAGTAAACAGAAGATTCTTAAAATAACAAATAAAGCCTTTGTGCACAAATGTTTAAAGATAGAAAAACAACGATTATAAATGCACAAATAAAGTATGAGAAGGTAGAAAATAGCTATTTTTAATCTACTATCGAAATTCTTCATCAGTGCACAACTCAGAGGGCTAAAAAATAGCAAAACTGAGCAAAGAGACGGCGAGACGCAGGCTTATATACCCGCTATGGGAACAATCCCGCCCAAAGAAAATTAGTCAATCTCCTTAGTCAATGACTTATCTAGTACTCCTTATTTTCCAAGTATTTGGAAATCTTTAATTTAATACTTTTTTTTTCACTCGCTTTTTAGTTTTTGTTTTGCTTGTTCTCCGATAGATGTCGCTACTTGTCCTCCCAGTTGTTTTGGCTTCTTTCTTCTCATTGGTTGCTTTTCTTTAGGCGGGATTATTCCCATAACGGGTATATAAGCCTGCGTCTCTCCGTCTCTTTGCTCAGTTTTGCTATTTTTTAGCTCGCTGAGTTTTACACTGATGAAGAATCTCGATAGTAGATTCGAAATAGCTATTTTCTACCTTCTAATACTTTATTTGTGCATTTATAATCGTTGGTTTTCTATCTTTAAAGAAGATTCTTATTTCTAACCTTGATCCTGGAATTTCAAATTTTTATATTAACCTCCTCAGTTCTGATGTCGCCTGGAGGAGACATTAAATAACACCCTTTAAATTAATTTAACCCTTTATTTACCCTATTATGAATACATGAAAATTTTACATTCTAAAGTATTTTACGTAGATTGTTTAAACTAAATTAAAATATTTACATAATCATTCAATAAATTTTTGAAGGATTCATTAAATTTGAATTTACGTGGATTTTGTGCAATATTTATAACCCCACTCAAATCTTTTTTTAAAAAAATGTTTTCTTAGTATTTTGTAGAATTTTATTATGTACAAATATGATGTTCTTACAATATAAATATAGAAATATTTCTGAATTGAAGAATCCCCCTCCCGCTCCCTCCGCGCCAAGAAAACTGAAAAGATACGAAGGCAAAAGAAATCATCCCTTTAAAAATATTTTAGTTTTGAGTAGCCAATAATGTTTTTGGAACAAAATAATGTATCTGTAACTCATTCTAAACACTATTACAATTAATTGATGTATAAAGAGAATTTCATAATAAGAAATTCTAGAATTGTTAAAACTATTTCTATACATTTTTATTAAATAGGCGTAAATCATAAAAATCGATATATCAACTGATACATCTTTAGAGAAACTTTATCGCAATTTAAAATCGGTTTTTGTGGTCTCTCGTAATAGTTTGTCTCAGGACAGGAATATTTCTTGTAGCTCACCGGAGCATTTTTTAATACTTGTTATTTAAATTTTTTGATAAAAACAGAAGATTTTTTTACATTTTGAAAAGCAAAATATTTGCTGCTGACAAAATTTTATTGTAGAATTAGAACAACTAAGAAAGTAATTGCATTGTCATAAAAAGAATTGCAATAAAAAGAAATAACTATGTTCTGTTCTTCAGTGATATATTTAATTTGTATGAATTGTGTTATATACATGAAAAAATGCATATTTATTTAAACTTAGTGGCAATAAATAAAAAAAAACTACAACAGCAAAAACAAGAAACAATGTTCAGCTGGAGCTAAGACATAAATTCGACAATAAAACATACAATAGTAAAACATAACAGAAAAACATAAAATAAAAACATAACAGTCAAACATACATTGATGAAAAAAAATTCTAAATTAAGTTTTACCGAAAGGATTAAAATAAATCAAAAATAAAGTTAATCCATCTATGGGATCGTTAGCTATTTATTATTGAATTTTACGCCTTCATTTTTTCGTTAAAAGTTAAATAAAAAAACTACATTAAACTACGATATATTTTTAATGATATCATTTTATTCGTCTCGTTGAGTTCTAGCTTTTGAAAAAAAAAACATTCTCGTGCGTAAGCTGATTCGCCGGAAATTTCAAATAGACATTTGCATTTTCCATTTTTTAAACATATTATACCAAACGCTACCAAGTTTGCTATGATTATTAAAAAAAAGCAGTTTTTTAGAGTTTTATTGCATCATATTTTTGCAATTAACTATATTTAACTTTTCCAATTACATTTAATTTAATAAAACGAAACCTGTGCCTTTAAATTAATTATGAAAAAGCAATTTTATTTTAACAGGTTTTTTTCTTTATAGTTGCTGATTTTCAAATTACAATTAAAATATGTAGCAGTTATGTCACTCACTATATGTATTGCATATTCTTATAATCTAGTTTAATTCATATATTCATAATACAGGGTGATTCTAAATTTATGGTACAAACTTTAAGGGTTGGTACAGGACATTGTAACAATCATTTATTGTATAGGAATGTATGGGCGCAAGTGACCCGTTGAGGTCCAAAAAACCAGGGGTGGTCGATTTTGCTCTTTATTTCAAAATTTCTCATTCATACCAGAAAATTCCTATATTATTCTTTTCTCTATTACAGGCGGATTTTTCATGATTACATAATGAAAACTAGTTGTTGGGGGGGGGAGGGGCACCGTAATATTTACCCATCATGGATAGGCATATGAAAATAAAACATGTGAAAACTATTTATACAATGCATTGCAATTCCAAAACAAAATTTAAATATTGTTAATATGCAAAGTAATGCTCTATTAATGAATTTCTGATGTACCAATTTCGACAAATTATATAAAACGCCAAACTACACAAGTAATACCGAATTGCGTAGAAGAAACATCCTTATAACTCCAAAAATAATAATAATATAAACTAACAGTTTACTGCGTTGCATTAAGCGTCTCATTTTGAATTAAAATATACCTTTGAATTGAAATTTGAATGAAATACAGGGTCATGAAAAATCGAAGAATGTAGAAAATAGGATTACAAATATCTCGGCATCTAATAATCCGATCGACTTCGTTCTATATGCAAAATGTGTGTTATTTTATTGCCTTTTACGTTCATTCCTTAGAACAAAAGCATTTGAAAATTTTTATATACCTTTCATCAGAGCGAATTGTTCGAGAGTCCGAAAAAAATAGTTCCAGATAATCGAGGTTACTGATATTAAATAGGCTTCGTTCCATTCTTACATACTAACTACATAGAAAATTTCAAGTCTCTATCTCAATTTTTTCGGAAGATAGAGCGTTTACAGACAGACAGACAGACGAACGGCAACATTTTTTTTTCTAAAAATATGTTTTTCCGAATCTCCACTATCTAAAACGTGTAAATCCGTCAAAAAAAATTTTCAATTTTCAAAACGATTGCAAGACTTACCCTATAACTACGTATCATGGGTAAGTAATATTCTTCTTTGAAAATTTCCCGTATGAATCGAAATTTATGAGCTAAAAAGGCAAATTTATGTATTATCTGCATTTAAGGCCCAACACCAGGCACAGAAAAAGACCCGGAAGATAATATAAAGTCTATGGGAGCGTTCCTTTCAAATATCTCGCCCAAATTTTAATATTTTTACATGAATTTTTTTTTTTTTTTTTTTTTTTTTTTTTTTTTTGCCCAAGATAGCTGAGGACGATCCACAACCGGCCTAGTTTTTACTTTTTCAGTTTTGGTTTAAGATTTTTTTTAATTACTTTAACTTTTGAAACCGGTTTAAACAGGTTTTGAAATTGAAACTATCGTAATATAAAAAATATATAAGTAAAATCGAAAAGTTAAAAACTAAGCCGGTTGTGGATCGTCTTCAGCTATTTTGTGCAAAAAACTCATATAAAATTATTAAAATGTGGGCGAGATATTTGAAAAGAACGCTCCTATAGACTTTACATTATCATCCTGGTCTTTTTCTGTGTGTAGTGTGCGGCCTTAAGAGATTACCTAGTTTTGCGTTTTTTTATGTGCGTTCGTAATTATGTAAATACGTAGCACATATAGTTGTCGTTCAGTCCGTCCGTCCGTCCGTCTCTGTCCGTAAGCATATAACAACGTAAAAACTGCCCAACCGAATCGTTTGAAATTTGAAATATATAATTATTACATAATTTTGTAGAGTCATTTGAAATTTTATGAAAATCGGATGAATAGATCAATTACAGGGATAATCAAAAGGATTCCGTTACATTACGGTCAATGGGGGAAAAGTTTCAAATGAATTTTAATCGTTTGAAATTTAAAATACATAATTATTACATAATTTTGCCGGGTTATTTCAAATTTTATCAAAATCGGATGCATAGTTCAATTGCAGGGACAATCAAAAGTATTCTGTTACATTACGGTCAATGGGGAAAAATGTTTCAAATGCATTTTAATGGTGTTACACTAATTCGAACATAATAAAATTGATATGCAACTATAAATTACATACTACAATATGCATTTTATATAATCTTAATATGTGGTACAAAGAACATTTGTTATTGATTTACAAGGCCACACAAAAGTATCCTGTTACATAATGCTATAGAAAGAACATTGTTTGGTGCACATTTTAATTATAATTAACTATTTACAGCTTTATGCGATTGATACATGATATTTCGTTAAGAACAATTAGTTATCGTACGAACGCACCTCATTTGCTACGCTTTACGTGCAATTTCCAACTTGTTCTTAATTATACAGGAAATTTTCAAAAAAACTTTCTTTATGTAATCATGAAATGTTTGGCTTGAATAAAGAAAAGTAATAATATAGAAATTTTCTGGTATAAACAAGAAAATTTGAAATATAAATGCTTATGTTTGTACAATAACCCCTGGTGTTTTTGTACATCAACGCGTTAATTGTGCTCATACCGGGTGTCCAGTAAATAACTGACGCATTTTGATCTTAAATAACAAATAAACGGTTGGAGATAATAATACGCGGTTTGCGATATTCTTATTAGAAAATCAATAAATTTTTAAACATGTACATTGTTAATACAGTTCAAATTTTGGAAAAAAAAAATATTGCGCTGTCGGTAACAAGCTGTTTAAATACAGACATGACTCTAATTTTCATAAATATGAGATTTTCGGCTGGATCTGAATCTATATGTTGTCGAATCTGAATCTATATGTTGAATCGACTCTCGAATCAGCTTCAGAAATAGGGTACGTTGGTTGGAAAATGATTTAAAATAATATTTGTGATTGAACCACCCCCCCTCATTTCCCCTCCTCATTTCCCCTCCTCAGTCTTGAGACTGAGATATTATTTTAAATATTATTATATTACATTAACAAAGTGCATATTTTAAAATTTATTTATATTCTTATAAGAATACAGCAAGCCGCGCATTTTTATCTTAAACAGTTTTTTTTTAATTTACTTTCAAAATGGGTCAGTCATTTACTGGACACCCGGTACATTCCTATAGAATAAATGATTGTTAAGGGTGATTTCGATTCAAACTGCTTATTTTCCGATTCATTTTTTAATTAACTTTTGCTCCCAAGCGCATCAAACTTGCAGATTCTCTTATTTAGAAAGTCCGCAAGGTGCCGTGATTGTCGATTCTTTGATAAATGTAGAAAATATTGCAAAAAAAAAAAAAGCGATCAAAAACGGCATTTTGAACAGATTTTTCCGAAGCGGGAGACCTGTGAACGAAAAAAAGGGTCATGCTGAGAAGGTAAATGTTTATAAATCAAATTCGAATGATTGAGCGTAAAAAGACATCACACGGCACCTTATATGTCTCTTCAAGAATCACCTCAGCAAATTTCATGTTTCTGCTTTTAAAAATGTGTTTGAAATTGCAACGGAAAATTTCCAGCTGTTGAAGGTGAAAAAGGGATTTTTCGAATACACTCTTAAATTGTCCTGTACCAACCTTTAATGTTTGCATCGTGAATTTAAAATCACCCTGTATATTTTATTTAAAAGTATTCAAGTGCAGCTTTTCTTTTTTGTGTGGAATTTATCATTTATTCTTAACTTACTGTTGTTTTTAATTTAGGCAGCTTCATTTATTTTCTGCATGGATGCTGATTAACAGATTTTTTTTTTTTTACTATAACGCCGTTATTTGTTCCTTAATTAGCATCAATTCCAATTTTATTTGATTAATTTTATGGATGAAAGATGAATTAAAGATAATTAATCTCATAAGTCTCTTTAATTTTGATTAATCTTCAGAAAACTGTATTGTTCATTAAATACGCATTAATTTATCTCTCAAATTATATACAAGTCGTTTGTTTCATTGCATATTAAATTAAAAGAATGATTTAATATGGTTAAATACAAAGATAGTTTAAAAAGATAACAAAAATTAATGAATGTATTTTTTTCTATTTAAAACACGTTTTATGTTTATAAATGTAAAACATTTTAAGATATCATTATGCAACTGTATAAAGTCAATAATTATACATGTTTTCAAGTCGTTCGCTGTATTAGACTTGTGCTATAATAAAGTGTCCGATTTGTAGTTCTTCTATTATTTGTATAATGAAATATTTACTTTGCTTCATGTTAAGTAAGTTTTAAAATTATTTCATTTATTACTATTTTTCTGATGTATACAATATTACTTAAAAAGCGCCATCCAATCCTATTTAAAACTGCAGACCAACAACTACGAAAGTGCACATATGATGCTCCAAATTTCACAAGCTTTAAAAGACGCAGAAATTTTTGCAGGATTGGATTGTAACACAAATAACTTTTTTCAGAACCTAAAAAATTTCACAGAGTTTGAAAAGGTAACACAAATTTGAGGGGTTGGAAAAAGTCAGAATTTCCAAAAAAATAGATTTTTTTATTTTTGCATTTTCTTAAAGCATAATATTTAAAAAATATACTATGAAAATTTGAAGCTCATCCTACAAATACTTTTCGAGTTATTCAGCAATTAACAAAGGGTTCTCGAACTCTCAAGAACGCTCCGGAGCGCATTTTCAGAAAGAATCACGTTTTGAGCACCTTATCGCCAGAACAAAGATTGGCGCGGTGATGAAGTCAATGCCACGCACCCTTTCTTGTTTGTGACGTCAAACGCCTAGCGTATAGCTACCCTTAATTCTGCAAAGAGATCGCGTGTATTGTTCATTTGTTTTTCCGTAAATATTATCAAGCAAAGAATATAATAAAAAGAAATGTTATTCACCGTTGTTTACGATTAAAACATAGTTTAAAACAAGGAGCTTTTTCAGATTAAAATGCTTTAAATTTCACAGAGCATCTAAACATAGTTTTTTTTTCTCAATTTAAAAATATTATTTCCTCAACTCGCTATGTTCGAAAATATTGAGAAGTTAGTTAAAAACAGTAGTAAAGATTCGCTTGTAATAAATATAATTCTATTAATCATATGTTTTATGACACGTTTGAACTTAGTTTATTTTGTGTTTAGCGATGCAGCTAGCTGAACGTTCTTGCTTTCGCCAACTCGCCAAGGCTGGTTCTCAAAACGTGATTCTTTCTAAAAATGCCTCCGGAGCAGGTAGATAGCGAAAAGGCTGCGGGCGCTACTGACTTTAGAAGCTATCAAGGCAATTTATGAAGATCTGAGTAACAATAATTTAATTTCAAGATGTGTAGGTGGATTAAATCAGATTAATAATGAGAGCTTCAATCAACTAGTGTGAAAAATATGCTCAAAAATTATAAATGCAAGTTATACCATCGTACAAATTTAAGCATACATAGCTACTGAGCATGCATACATAGTTATCTGAGGGAGAAATCCCAGCCGGTTATCTACCGGTTAGCTTAACAGGTGAAGCATTGGCCTTATAAGCCAAGTATTTGGGTTCGATTAACGGCCTGGGCAATTTTTCGCTCAGTTGGAAATATTCAATTCGTATGATAACTTTACCAATCAGATTGTGTTAAAATAATAGTATACATAGCTACTGGTATATTCAATGAAGGTATAAATTCATTATTGATAAAAATTAATAAACTGGGACTTAATTATGGGCATAATTCTCATTGGTCTGCCGAAAAACTGATGTTGCACGTATGAAGGTGGAAGATAAGCAAACTAACGAAAACACTCGTGAAAGTAGAATATGAGGTAGACATTAGACAACAGCAAATCAATATTTTGGAATCTTTGCCAACGGCTGAAAAACTATTATATGGCCCAGGAATAGATAATTCGGTGTAAGTAACTAAATATTTCGTATTGCTCTACATAAATCGAGCGTAAAACTTTAAATTCATTTTTCTCGAAATTTTGTTTTTTGAACTGCTGGTCACTGTAACTCAAAAATCTCTCTGTAGATTGCAATGAAATTTATACAGCTTTTGAAAAGCATAAAAAACTAGTGCCTGATAGGAGGATTTTTTTAACTTCGATTTTTATAACTAATTGACTATTGGTATTTTTTCGAAAATCTCAAAATAAATTTCCTAAGAACGCCATTTTGTTAATTCTTTAAAAAAAAACTTTGATCAGGCACTAGATTATGTATTAAAATAACTAATTATTCTTGTTCGATTGATTTTAGATGAATTTCAAATTATTTGTGATGGTCCCCGCAAGGTACACTTTATGAAACAGAGTCCAACACAAACATCAATATTTTTTTTACTTATTAATATTTTTTTTCAAATGTTTGTAAAGTCGAGTCAAAACATAATGTAATTATTATTATTTTCATTTAATAAATTGAGTTACTAACACACACACACACACACACATATATATATATATATACAGTGCGTGTCAAAAGTTTAAGCACAATAGATATTTTAAAATAAAACTTTAAATATTACCTTTAATTTCAATATCTGTCTTGTATATGTTAATAATATCTATTTTTACACCATATTCATTTAAATTAACTTTTAAATTTTATTTCGAACCATGGAGTTTAAGAATAGAAGAAGAATGACTGTGTCAAAAGTTTAAGCACAAAATCGTTTTTATGCAAATTTTACAGTCTGACGTAAACGGTTGCGCACGCAAAAAATTTCTGGGTGTATAAGAAGTAGTCCACTGTTGTTTTTGTGTTAGTACAAAATGCAAAAATCGAAAGAATGTTCAGATGATGAGATGATAAAATATCGGAACCTATGAGAGCAAAATTTAATTCTGTTTCTGAAATTGCAAGTGCATTAAAAAGGTCAAAACAAGGTATTCATCAAATTTTGGCTCGTGATAATGATTTTAAACAAAAATTTCGTTCAGGAAGGTCGCGAGTGACTAGTTTGAGCGAAGACAGCCACATCAGAAATCTGGCTTCAACTGGTCTTCAACTCCCTTTCGAAAATAAAATATGCAATTGAAGAACAAATATCGAAAAAATCTGTTTATAGAAGAATTTCAAATATATCAAATATCGTAAAATGGCTCGATTACCGTGTCTCAAACGACACCATAAAGAAGCTAGATTACAATGGGCCAAAGAGCATGTGTAATTTGGTGAAAAGTGGCTGAATGTAATATTCAGTGATGAAAAAAATGGATCCTCGATGGCCCTGATGGGTTTAAGTACTAATGGCGTGATCTCCGCAAAGAACCTAGGAGTGTATTTAGCCGATAACATAATGTTAGTTGTGTAATGGTATGGGGGGCTATTTCTTTCAATGATCAGACATCTCTAGCATTCATCAGTGGTCGTGAAAACTTTCAAAACTACCAAGAGACACTTGTTAGTTTTCTTCAAGTTTTCTTCAACACACGTCTTATACACACACTCATTTGCTTCCTGTTGCCGAGGTTTTTAGGGGGAGAAAAATGGTTATTTCAATATGATAATGCTTCCATCCATACCTCAAACTCAACTTCATCGTGGCTTAAGTCGAAAACAGTGTCTGTTTTGAAATGGTCGGCAATTAGTCCTGATTTAAACTTTATAAAAAATATGTGGGGTATTCTCACTCATGCAGTTTATCCAAATGGAAAGCAGTATTCTTCAGATAAAGATTTGAAAGATGCCATTGAGAACGCTTGGTTTAAAAATGAACCAGAAACAATACAGAACATCATTTTAACAATGGAAGACCGTATATTTAAAGTAATTCAGCAGAAAGGAGCAATAATCAAGTATTAATTTTTTTTATTCTTGTTCTACTAAAGACTAAAAAACTACTGTGCTTAAACTTTTGACACACTCATTTTTGTTGTTTTGATAAATTTTATTATTTAAGATAAATTTTATAGCATGAATCTGTTAACTATCTTTTTAAAACTACAATTTGTAGGCTATGTGAAAAGGGAAGTAACTTTCACCCATTAATAAAATTTTATTTTGAAATTTTCTGTTCTGCTTAAACTTTTGACACGCATTGTATACATATATATATATATATATATATATGTGAAGATTTAAGGAGAACTCGAATTATTTCCACTGGTTAAAAAGAAACACGCAGTCATGGCAAGCGAGGGAAAAAACAAAATAAAATAATAAATGTAGAAGATCCAATAATTAGTCATGGGCTGCTGTAAATTCATTTATTAAATTCGTAATAATGAGGAAGGAAAAGCTCCTTTTGAAAAATTCCATCATTATTTCAGCGAGCTGTCCTCATCGAAGAAGCAACCCAAGAAATCTTCTCTCTCATCTCGAGACTTCCACCTTCTAAACTAAAAAGAAAGTACTGGAACATTCTGTAACCTCAAACCATCATTCTTTTATGTAAACAGAATTCTTGTCCAGCTACGAGGCTATTTTTAAACAGACGATAAATTTATTAAAAAAAAATATTATTTAACCAATTTATAATTGACTCAGAATTTTAAATATCTTACGCAGACGATTTTTATAAATGATTAATTTTAAGAGAACAAGAAAAGAAATGAATTTATTAATATGCACACATCAAAGGTTGACGTAGGAAAAATAAATAAATAGATAAAATAAAATAATGATATTTTTTGAAAGGTATGGTTTTGGAATAAATTTAATAAGACTTTCTTAAAAAGGGTTGATAAAAACATAGAAGAAATCAGTTTTATTTGGAATATTAAGAAATAAAGTTTTAATTAAGAATATTTTTAATTTAGAGCCATCTTTTTAAATTTACGCATACTGGAATAGTGTTTTTTAAGGCAAATTAAGAATTTATATCGTCTGCATAAGGATTAACAGATTAGATTTAGAAACAAGATTTTAATTTAATAATTTGAAGTAAGTACGGAACATTATTATAAGAAAATTAAGGTAGTATAAAGGTTAGTTTTGGCGAAAAAATTTTAAATTTGTAATATTATCCCCCCTCTCCGAAAATTTGTATGAAATTGATAGTTAAATAAAACTACAAGTTCAGACAACAGAAATATAATAATTTAGAAAAGTCAAATTTTGGAATAAAACTGTCAAACCCAGGAAGCCAAGAGATGGAAGAAAAGAAAATTAACGCAATATAAAAAATATTAGCGATTAAATTAAAATAGTTAAGAGGAAATTAATCTGAATTAAATTTAGGTAGGAGCATTTCCCTGAAAGAGATACAATACTGTTACAATATCACTTACTATTTGTAAGTGCATAGGAGATAATACATACAATAACAGTAAATAAGTTATAAATATAAATAAGCAAGAGATAAAAAATATAATAAAAAGAATAACAATTCGTTCTCATGGAAGTTTAAATAATTACAATAACTTAATACATAGGTTATTTTAAATAAAGTTCTTCAAATGAAAAAAGTCTTTCCATTGTGTATAAAAGTCTTTTCCAATGTTCACTGAATACAGTCTCTTTAATTAAAGATTTCCAAATCTAGTTTAATCTTTGTTTTTTATGTTATGTTGGATCCAACATCTTTTAACAATCAATCAAATTTTTCTTTCAATAATATATCAATTTTTTTAATAATAAATAGCATCACTCTCAATATCAATAATAAATAATATAGAAAAATTTAAATAATAACAATAACAACAATAATAAGTGATAGTATAATAAGACTCCATATCCTAATATTTCTCAATAAGAGTATAATTAATACTAAACTTCATTATAGAAATCATAATAATAATAATAATAGTAAAACAAGAGTATAATCAAAAGAAAATATCACTATTTGTTTATTATTGATAAGGAAAAAACTGGTTGAGGATAAAAATAATTACATAGCAACTAAATAATTTTCTTATCTTCTAATAGCATAAGAAAGTATTTTTTGCTAGCCGAAAGTATAAATAAAAAAAATCATAATAATTCCAAAATCCAAATAAAATTAAATCTAACTATTTAGAAAATGGACTCTCAACCAGTATTTCCTTACAATAATTCCTCTCTGATACTCTTTTACAAAATTGTCAAATTTGGTTATAAGTTCTCAAATGTCAAATGTAGAATAATGTTTTATCTACACATGGTTTATAAACTTCAATAATAGAATACAAATAGGAATAAAAGGTGTCATTCTTAATTGAGAAATGGAAATAAAAATAGTGTGCTTTTTTGAAAAACTTTTAATAGCTGTAGTTTTCACAATCACTGAAAATCACATATTATGTTATAGGTTTGAGTAGAATCATTAGATTTTATAACTGTTATAACATAAATATCTGCTGAATAAATAGAATAATACTAAGGTCAAATACATGAGTAAATATAGTTAGACTTAAACACCCTTAAATTTAATTTATCAACATCAATTTGAAAGCTTCTACAATCAAAGTGTTCACCTTATGCCTGCATAAGGAGCCCAATTTAACCCCAAAAACTCCCAAAAACGAGTAATATTCTTGTAGGCCTCCAAGAACATACCTGCTGATGTTGAAACTTATGGTGATAAAATATTTAAAGACTAAGAATTAAAATTTAATCTATTGTCTTGACTTTAGTTTGATCTAGTGATTGTGATTGTATCTGAGGTTTTGTTTGTTTTTTGGGTTGCTCATGAAACAGTTTAAAATCTTCGGGTGAAAAATAGGGTCTTAATTTAGAAACATGCACAATAACGGAATTCTGTCCTGTCTCATAATTAAATTTATCTATTTCATAAGTTACATCAGAAAGTTTATTTATAATTTTATATGGTCCAGAGAAAGTAGGTTCTAATTTTCGAGTGTTAGGGTATTTAA
Source organism: Maratus speculifer (assembly GCA_964019185.1). Classification (NCBI taxonomy): domain Eukaryota; kingdom Metazoa; phylum Arthropoda; class Arachnida; order Araneae; family Salticidae; genus Maratus; species Maratus speculifer. The sequence goes on from OZ025302.1 coordinate 153,177,242, forward strand.
ATTCTTCATAAATTACAGAGTCTTGTATTTTTAATGGGCATTCAACAAAATTTCGATCATAGAGCCTTTTACTTTTAAGGTGAAATTCATGAGTTCGCGCTTTCGCAATTTTGAGGGCTTTGTCTACTGGAGTTGTATACATTTTAACTGCCTCACACAAAACCATTACCCTCCATTTTAAAAATCTGAATCAAAATTATCGTGAAAATTATAACTATATTTAGCTGCTAACTTTAACCAGAAATTTTATCTAATAAAAATAGAAATTGTAAATATCATAGTTATACCTTAAATTGGGATCAACTTTTAATTCTAATATTTTATAAATCATAACAGATACAAAAATTTTAATGATAGGTAATTTCTTACTTAAAATCACAAAATTTACTGAAAAAATTAATTATATTTATCAGTCAAAACTCTAGCAACAGCCTTGCACAGTTCCATCTTTCTTACTGAATTTAAATAAATTATAAGACTCCCGGAACCAAAGCTCACTGTAACCAGAAATTCTAACAAATAAAAGGAAAAAACATAAATGTTAACTTAATTTTTAGCTCAAATGTTTAGTTGTACGAACATTATCATGAAAATACTGCATTCTGAGAATAGTTCTTGATAACAAACAAATATCTAGGTTTTCTATATAATTCCTTATTATTACAAACTTGCCTTTAATCGTGCATAAAAATATCATAATAGTCTTCATAAGTAACAGTAAATATCTTAAGAACATCATACTCCTCAATTAAATCCTTAAGAATAAAAATGTTTCAATCTCCAACACATAATAATGATAATAATAATACTCATAAATAGGCAAGTAAAAAAAATTCACAGACAAATAATCAAATAAATAAACCTGACAAACAGAGAATAATTAATTTAAATAAATACATAAAAATTATACAAATAATAATATTCAAAACACTACGAGAAAAAAAATCTCACCGAAATCCTATGGGTCTCAACTGCCTCGAAAAAATATTTTTATTTTCACCAATTAACAAGAAATGGTCTTGTAATTATTATTTTTTTTTCTTCTGTTTCATCATAAGAGGACTACTTTTTCTCGACAAAGCACTTTACAGGAACAATTCCTCTGTTTTTGTCACTCCAGAAATCATGAGACTATGGCAGTTTTTGTTTAAGAACACATCCAATAATGACGGGCAAATTATTCAGCGATCCACAGTTTTTATTATCGCTTCGTTCCATAGCAAGTTTCTTTAAAAATCCAAAAACGGCAGCACAGATAAATAATCCTGTCGGACTTTTCGATTAGTTGTGACGATTTAAGGAGAACTCGAATTATTTCCACTGGTTAAAAAGAAACACGCAGTCATGGCAAGCGAGGGAAAAAACAAAATAAATAAATAAATGTAGAAGATCCAATAATTAGTCATGGGCTGTTGTAAATTCATTTATCAAATTCGTAATAATGAGGAAGGAAAAGCTCCTTTTGCAAAAATTCCATCATTATTTCAGCGAGCTGTCCTCATCGAAGAAGCAACCCAAGAAATCTTCTCTCTCATCTCGAGACTTCCACCTTCTAAACTAAAAAGAAAGTACTGGAACATTCTGTAACCTCAAACCATCATTCTTTTATGTAAACAGAATTCTTGTCCAGCTACGAGGCTATTTTTAAACAGACGATAAATTTATTAAAAAAAAATATTATTTAACCAATTTATAATTGACTCAGAATTTTAAATATCTTACGCAGACGATTTTTATAAATGATTAATTTTAAGAGAACAAGAAAAGAAATGAATTTATTAATATGCACACATCAAAGGTTGACGTAGGAAAAATAAATAAATAGATAAAATAAAATAATGATATTTTTTGAAAGGTATGGTTTTGGAATAAATTTAATAAGACTTTCTTAAAAAGGGTTGATAAAAACATAGAAGAAATCAGTTTTATTTGGAATATTAAGAAATAAAGTTTTAATTAAGAATATTTTTAATTTAGAGCCATCTTTTTAAATTTACGCATACTGGAATAATGTTTTTTAAGGCAAATTAAGAATTTATATCGTCTGCATAAGGATTAACAGATTAGATTTAGAAACAAGATTTTAATTTAATAATTTGAAGTAAGTACGGAACATTATTATAAGAAAATTAAGGTAGTATAAAGGTTAGTTTTGGCGAAAAAATTTTAAATTTGTAATATATATATATATATTAAAAATTCTCATTTTTTCATGCCGCTGACTACCTCTAACCCCTTAAGGAATTAAACCAGAAAGCACCACCATGATCGCAATTGTTGCGTATCGCTGAAAAAATTAATAATTGGTAAAGCAGGAGACATTCTTGACAATTATAATTGTAAGACTTAGAACTTACATGCTTGAGTCATTTAAAATCATGAGAAAATAGAATGCAAGTATACGAGATTTCAAACATGTGGAATATAAAAATCTGATTAGTTGAGATAATTTTTAAACAAAACAAATCGCCACACATCATTTGTAACTTTCCACTATTGCCAAGCTAATTTTAAATATCTTGTTTCAAGCCATTTACATAATTTAAGTCGCGTTATCTCCCGTTCCCTTCTTTATAGTAAAAAATTAAACCTCCAAAACTATTCTGAGATTCTCGTTATCAGAAATAACATACATCCAAAACTGAAAGAAAATCAGATAATTCTGCATAAAAAGCCATTTATCTTGTTTAAGAGGGGATAATTGCTCGGACCCCCCCTTTATACTTAACAAAAGAACCGCACAACTAATCAGGGAAGCGTCTTATCACTATAAACCTGTAAACATTGAAACAAATCTGTTGATTATGCATGAAAAATATTTATCTAAATTAAGAGGGGTAGTTCCTCCGATTCCCCCTTTATTCTTATTTAATAAGTTATCAAAAAAAGTCCTGGAGGTGAGGTGTCCTCTTAAAAATGATCCTATGTCTAAAATTTCAATGAAATCTGATAATTCTGTATGAAAGCCCATTTATCTAAATTAAGAAGGGATTGCCATTGTCACCCTCCTTATTCTTATATAATGAGCTCCTAAATTCATCATGGAAGCGCTTCATTAGAAGGATCCTATATCTAAAATTAAATAATCCTATATCCTATATAAAATAATCATATATTTTTAAATTTCAAATATGAGTGTTTTTTTTTAAAGATAAAAAATGTTTTACGGGATTTTGGATGACAAGGAAGAAGTTATTGTATATTTTCGCTCTTTATTATAATACACGTTTTTTAGATTTAAAAAAAATCCTCTTTTTTACCGTGTTTAACGATGGATTTTTCATAAATCTATTCTTCATTATCAAATAATCGTAAATAAAAACTCTGTTGCAAACTAATTAATATAATAAAGAAATATTTTTCTTTTCTCTTACTTTGCATTTACATTATTTATCATTAATTTTGAAGCAAGAATATTTATGGTCGTTCCAATTGATTTCCGATAGTTCATACTTTGGAAAGATGTACCTAATTACGGGGGTTATGTCCATAACGACCATAAAGTGCGTAAAAGAATAAGTAAAGATAACTATTGGAGATGGAGAAAATTTTCTTTTTAGTAAATTTCTAATCTGCAGAAAGTAAAGGCAAAAGAGTTCATAAAAGGCATTAAATGTATTTTTTTATATTTTTTCTGCAATTTTAAATTAAAATTTTAACAGAAAAACTAGTAGTCACCATAACGGGGGTCACCATAATACTTACCCATCATGCATATGCGTAATATAAAATACACTACATGGTCAAAGATGACCATCCACTTGCGATTTTAGACAATTTGTTAAATATTTCGAAAAATACATGAGGGATTATCCTGAAACTTTAAGAATATAAACATAATAGTACAGGTCATACATTTCCGTGAAGCTTTTTGCCCGAAACTTCATAAGGAACCGTCAACAAATTGAAAAAGAACGAATATCTTTTGGATAATCCTGTCAAAACTAATACAGCAAAAAGATTCAAACTGTATATTATGATTAATTTGCTTATTGTAATAAACTGTATCCATTTTTATGCGGATAGCATGTATACTCGTAGAAAAATTAGGTTTTTTATAAAAACACCCCAATTTTTTCCAAAGTTTTTTGCTTAGAATTTTCAGAGTTCTTAATATAAAATAATGTTCTTATCTGAAAATATGACATACAACATTGTACACAATACCCTGTAATCAGAATTTAAAAATAATAAAAATTGTAGGAAAAATGAGCAGGTATATTAAATAATTTTTCATTGGGTATGCGTGAAGGCTATCAAAATTTTATTTGCATATTATGTTAGCTAAATGTATAGAGCAACTTTTATGAAAGTCTAAAAAACATAGCTTCAAAGTGTTCGTCGATAGAAAAAACTTAAAATCCATTATTCCCAAAATGAGACAAAAATATGAGGCGTTGTATCCAAATATAGTAGTACGTGCCACATTGTGTATTCTATATTTACACTAATCAATGGATAAATGGATACAACCCCTCATCTTTTTGCTTCATTTTTGGAATAACGGATTTTAAGCTTATTCTATTGACGAACATTTTCACGCTACGTTTTTGAGACTTTCACAAAACTTGCTCTATACATTTAGCTAACATAATATGCAAATGAATTTTTTTATAGACGTCATGCATGCGAAATGAAAAATTATTTAGTATACCTGCTCATTTTTCATGCAATTATTATTTTTTTATTCTGATTACAGTGTATTGTGTACAGTGCTGTTTGTCATATTTTCAGGAAGGAGCATTATTTTATACTATAACTCTGAAAATTATAAGCAAAAAACTTGTAAAATTTTGAGACTGTTTTTATAAAAACCTTACTTTCTCTACGAGTAAACATGCTATCCATAAAAATGAACACAGTGTATTGCAATAAGCCACGTAATCATAATCTACAGTTTGAACATTTTTGCTACATTAGTTTTGACATGATTATCCGAAAGATATTCGTTCTTTTTCAATTTGTTGACGGTCCCCTATGGAGTTTTGGGAAAAAAGCTTCACGGAAATGTATGATCTGTACTATTATGTTTACATACTTAAAGTTTCAGGATAATCCTTCATGTACTTTTTGAGATATTTAACAAAATGTCTAAAATCGCAAGTGGACGGTCATGTTTGGCGATATAGTGCATGGAAATAAAACACGTGCAAACTACTCATACATGCAATGCAATTCAAAAATAAAACGTAAACGTATATTTAAATATTTTTAATACATATCAATACTCTATTAAATAATAGCGGATATTACTTGGTTATTCCGTCGACCTATTTCAATAATTTATATAAATCGCCAAACTACTCGTAAAATATAAAAATTGGCATAATTTTTATTTTAAATAACGAAAAAACAAATAAATTAGTAAAAGATTAATAAAAATACAAGTAAAACGTCTAATTACATGCGACTTGATGACGAACAAACACGTGTAACTCGTTTAATATGAAGTGAGTGTGATAGATTTTTTTGTCGACGGGAAAATTTTGTTGTACCAAATTGCGTAAAAGAAACATTCTTATAGCTCCTAAAATAAAAAAAAAACATATTAACTAACACTGCGCCGAATCGAATTCGTTAATAATCCGATCGACAGCGCTCTTAATGCAAAATTTGTTTTCTTTTATTGCCTTTTACGTTCATTCCTTAAAATCATAAGAAAAACAGAACAAGTTTTTTCAGAGTCCGAAAAAAATAGTTCCGGATAATCGAGGTCACTGACACTAAATAAGCTTCATTCTATTCTACATACTAAGTAAATACAAAATTTCAAGTCTCTGTCTCAATTTTTTCGGGAGACAGAGAGACAGACAGACACACAGACGGTCGGACAGCAAACATTTTTTTTTCTAAAAATATGTTTTTCGAAATCTCCCGTATCTAAAACATAGAAATCCGCCAAAAATTTTTTATTTCGATTTTCAAAACGATTGAAAGACTTAAGTAAAAAGAATAAATCCTTGCTCTTTTTATTAAACATGTTTTTTAATGTTATTATTTAATTATCGGTTTAAATATAGCGCCTTTGAACATTTATTTCGTAAATTTATGCTTTCTTTTCAATCTTTTTCCTTAAAAAAAATCTTTTTAAGCAATTCCTTCTTTTCAGCTAATTCCATTAAATTTACGTTATTGTAAAAATAATTTACGGTTCTATAATAGGATTAATTTAATCTGTTTACTCTGTTCTGTTTCCACGTCAACGATACAGAAATTTAATTACTGGAAAATAACGATTTTTTTTGCTCTTTTATTTAAACAATAATGTAATCAACTTTTAAGGCACACACAAAAAAAAAAATTGATTTTATTTTTGAAATTTTTTTACACAAATCCGTTGAGTTCATTAAAACTTGTTTATTTCACATTTATGCAATTTCGTTTACATTTTGTAGGATGTGCAAGAATGATGAACAGTTATTTCCATAAAAAAATATTTTTACATGTCTTTAACATTTCGAAAATAATATCTTCGAATCATTCTGCGGCCACATTGCAAAAAATATAATTATAAATCATGCTATTTTAAACATACTTTTCACACACGCTTTTTTAATATTTTCCCATATCGTCCCGAGTAATCTTGGGTTCGTGTTTATGACAATTAATTATTATTATAAGATAACTCGGGTGTAGAATAATTTATCATTACGAAAAAAATTACCAAGTTTTTAGTTGATTCGAAGCTCAAAAAGAAAGGAAGTACGGTTATATATTATAATAAATGATATATAAATAATGTGTATGCTTTATTTGATTCTCCGTTTTCCAAGTTTTTTATATGTAATGCAAATGATAAAATAAAATGATTTGATTACAAAAATGTGGTGATTTTGTTTTCAGTTTAAAATTAATCAGATGTGGCAATCCTAAAAGTTTCTTCTGTCTTATGCATGTTAATACTACCTGAAAATGCAGCATAGTAGCGCCATCGTTTAGGTGGATTAAACCAAAATCTAGTCAGAAACAACTTATGCCAACTTATAACTGAATCTGAAGCTTGATGAAAATTCGTACATTAATTTTTGCGATAGATCTATTGTGAAATTTTAAAGAAACTCCATAATCGTGCCACATATGCCACACGTTGGCTAATACATGTTGGGTTACCAAAAACTAATCAGGATCAATTTTTTATAAAGTACTAACTGAATCTGAAGTTTGATAAAAAAAACATGCATTAGTTCTTGGGATACATTTATTGTGAAATCGTGAAAAATGCACATAGCAGCGCCATCTATAAGGTGATTTACACCAAAAATTAAACAACACTAATCTATATCAGGGACTATTTGAATCTGAAGTTTCAGAGAATTTTGTATATTTGTTCTTGAGATAGATCTATTGCGATAATCACGAATAATTCATCACGGCAACGCCACTTGTTGTGTGATTTGCACTAAAACGTTATCAATACTAACAAAACTATATCAACTATATCAAGTACTAACAAAATGTTAATTTTTATGAAAATCCATGCAATAGTTTTTGAGGTATGGCTATTGTGAAAATTTTAAAAAATGCAGCATAGCAGGCCACCTGTTGAGCGATAAACACTAAAAGCTAATCAGATCTATTTCATGTAAAGGTTTAACAGAGTCTAAAGTTTTGTGGAATTCCGTGCATTAATTCATGAGATAGAGCGTCGACAAAATTTTTAACCCCACATGCAGGCAGACTCACAGATAGACATTTTGTAAAAGCATGTTTTTCGGGTTCTCTGATCCCTAAAATAGGTAAATCTGTCAAAAACCGAATTTCAAACATTTTAACGAATCCAATATTTTCTTCTTGTCAAGATAGAAAAGGTAAAAAGATGTAGCGGAAGCGATTATCAACGTATATAAAGTTTATAAATTTTCTTCAATAATTGATTTATAAATGTCAAAGAACCAAACGTTCATGACAAAAACCTGAATAATTTAACAAAGAAAAAAATATATGAACTGCAATTTAAGTATAACAGCACAAATTGCAATATTTTTCAGTTATAAATTTAAAAAATACATGAAAATTTTGACAAACTAAACATCGATAGCATAAATTCAGATTAAAAATCGAGAACAGTATGGCAAACATTTTTAGGCCAGTCAAATTGTCAGAAAAAAGTGCCGATAGATGCAAAAATTTTGCTAGAAGATTTTATGTTTTTAAAATGTTTATGGGGATGCTAGTAACAAGAAATAATGGTTTTCCAACAAAATATCTCGAGGATAAACTTTGTGGAGCCAAAAAATCACGAAATTTTTGGACTTTTTTCAGTTTTTTGCCCGTAACTCAAAAATTATAAACTTTTTGCAAAAAGAAGGAGCATTACATTCTCTATAAATTTTGTTATAAAAACGTTTTTCTAAACCCATTACTAAGCGCACTATGATTTTTTGAAAATGTCACCTTTTTTTTAACTTTACAAAAAGTGACCTATTTTTCGCCTCTCATCCCAAAAGACATTTTTTCATCACTAACAATGAAAATTAAATACGCTTATTGATGGATGTGAAATGATAGGTTTAAGAAAGGCAGGCAGAACACGCACAAATTCTAGAAACCCTGTATGAAAAACAATTATAAAGGAAGGGAGGGCCGGGGATAAAAAAAAAAAGCAGATGAAAGATTGCGGCTTCGTGACTTTCTCGAGCCGTTTTCATTAAAATGCAAGTTTTTTTTTTTACGACATACTCTTTAGAAGACGACACTACATACGACATTAGAAGAGTATGTTTTTTTAAGACATACTCTTCTAATATGCTACTATTCAGTTTATTGTATCTCTTCTCGTGCAGTAATGAAAAATGAGTGAGCTCGACCCAAAATTGTGTTTCATTTGCCAAACGACTTCAAATAGTGATACTCGGGTTGTGAGCCAGAAAGGAATTGCCGAGCTCTTTTGAAAATAGCCTTCAGCGTCAAAGTAATATTCAGTAGATGTAATTTCATCAGTTGATTGCCGAAAAACATAAAATAAGAGAATGATAGCAGCATATGTTCGTCGGGGTGACGATTCTAAGCAAACTATAGTTTGTCTTTCAGATCGAGCACTTCTTTCAAATTTCAAGATAATTGCTTCTTATGTAAAGAAGGTAATCCCGGTGCCTTCAACGAAAAACAATAAAAAAAGCCCTACTCAAAGAGAAGTTTGATTCACAAAATAATGAAATTATAATCGAAAAATATACTTTTGAACGCTTCAGAAAATACGTGAGGATGAATGGTTCCAGAAAGTAATTGAACGTATTCAGCACAAACCTGACTTGCAGATGCACGGTATCATAGTTTTTTTCGCGTAAAACTAGATCAATCTGTAACAAGTGGAGAGAAAAGAGGGCGTCGACTAGCATCATCCGTTGACGAAGCCAATGACAGAAACAAGAGCCGCTCTCTTTCATTGCTTAAAACAAATTAAAAATTCCAAAACAAGAATTTCAAAATAACATAACTCACGCTAAGCAGGCAAAAGAAGAAGCTAATATCATGATAGTTATCTCAGCCATTTCAAAAGCCAAATCTTTTGAAAGTGTCGTAATTGTCGGGGAAGCCATTGATCTTCTTGGGATCATGACGAGCTTAGGCCATTAGCACAAAAATCTATTTTTCCAAAAGCCAGGAAGAGGTAACATAGAAACCAAGTCATTTTCAACCATGTCGTTCATATACAATTACAACAATGTTCTTTTCACTCATGTAATCAGCGGATGCGATACAAAATCCGCTCTTTTTGGCCAAAGAAAGTCAAAATTTTGTAAACTTTGAAAAAAACATAATCAGCTTGGAGAAATAGCCTGCGTGTTCAATAAATTAGGTTCTACTTGTCAAGAAATCATCAAGATTGGAGAAAAATTCCACGTTTCACTATATAGTGGATGCTTAGATACCACACAGAAATTGAACACCTTAAAGTTCTAGCTATTTGCTAAATCTGCCACAAAAGGCAAAGTTCATCTTGCGAGATTACCACCAACACATGAGGCTGAGCAGCATCATTTTCTCCGACGTTATCATCAGGTACAAGCTAGGCTAGGAAACAACATCCCTCCTGAAGAATGGAGTTGGGCTCACAAGTCGGATGATCTCTTTCAGCCAGTTCAAATGTGCCAAGACCCAGTACCTGAATCCTTGCTCCATGCTGTGTCATGTAGCTATAAAAAAGGGTGCAGCAAAGCATGTTTTTTTCATAAATTAAGACACAAATGCTAGGCAATTTGTAAAACATGTAATGGGATCAACTACGAAAATGTCAACGACATTATTTATCCAGAAAGAGGGGGATGTAAAAATGCCACTGTAAGTATTTTTAACTTACAATCTGTTTAAGTACCTAATGTTAATTTTCTCCACTAAAGCTCTAAACACAAAAAAAGTTATGATGTTCTTAATTTTTTTTCAATGTTCCCGCTGTAATTCATCATGATTGTTATGCAAATGCCTGTAATTTAAATAAGTTACATTAAAGAGGGTAAAATAGTGAAACATTGTGTCAAATTTTCATTTTTGCAATTTTCCCGCAAAGTTAGAATAACTTTCACTTTCAGAAAGTTGTAGCGCGCTTAATAATGGCTTTAGAGAAACAGTTTTTTAATGAAATTTGTAGAGAATTTAATGCCCTTTCTTTTTGTAACTGAGTATGGTAGGCAAAAAACTTATAATTTTTGAGTTATTGGCAAAAAACGGAAAAAGTTCAAAAAATTTTGTGGTTTTTTGGCTCCACAAAATTTAGTCTCGAGATATTTTGTTGGAAAACCATGAATTCTTCTTACTAGCATCCCCATAAACAATTTAAAAACATAAAATCTTCTAGCAGAATTTTTGCATCTATTTATGACAATTTGACTGGCCTATTTATTGTATTTATTATTATTATTGTTACTTTGATTGCATTTTTATATAGTTTTAAAGCATATGGTATAACTCTCGTACACATTTATGATATTTTTTGGATTATAAAGCGCTATTTTTAGAAAAAGCACATAAACACACATTTTAAGAGCATAAATAAATAATATTTAATATAAATTATTACATATTTTTAATAATTAAAATGAACCCTTTTAGCAGTTAACCAAATAATAGAAAACTGTCGTCTTCGGATTGTCTGGCCGTATGTCTGTGCTTTAACTCATGTAAATGCACACAGATTGCCACATAATTGATATAAGTTGTTGAAGGTAACTAGCTTGAATAGCTCTTTAGGTATATAAAATTATGTTTTTAACATTCGTGGTTTGTTTTCTGACACACTCAAAATAATTCCTTTTTCATTTATGGTTCCTGAGACAAAGTCTTTTGCGATTAATTTTAACAAAACTAAACCATTCTATAAGATACTCACTGCAGAATTTCGTCTGCATATAATTTACAAATAACACTGATAAACAAGGTTTCTGTTTCTAACTAAGTATGTGGTGACTTTTATATTTCAGGTGGTGCTGTGAAAGAATATGCCATTAAAAAGTTTCCATCACCCACAGATTTTTAAAAAATTCAAAATCCTGAAAATATCAATTTTGTAGTATTTATTCAACACATACACCTTATGAAATTTATCATTTGGTATTTTAGTAATGACAAAATTTTAAATAAACATTTATTAAGCTTAAAATTATTATTTAAAACACTGAAAGTATGCATTGTTTATAAAGTTTCAGAAAAATATAGATTTTTTTTGTAAAAAGAAATGATATTAATAAGAAATTTCATACTTTATGTAGCTGTAAATATCTTAGCTGAGGGTGCTCTCTTATAGTTCAATGTTCCGAGTTATATTTACAATTTAAAGCAGACATTAAGCCACTTATATCATTACAGTAGCGTAAATCATCTTTTTAAAAAAAAATTTTTTGAATATTTCTTATATCAATCTCGATAAATAGATATCTTTGTATTGTTTTTCAGGAGATTCCAACCTTGCAATCTTGATCAGGTAATTCTGAGTTTTTCTTTGATAAATTTAAGTCTCTCACAAAATCATTTAATTCTTTTTGAGTTATTAGGTGTGGTTCTTCATTTATGCCAGGAGAATAGTTCATATCAGATGTAGAGGAAGTTTCAGTTTCATCGATTTCCATTTCTACTGCTACATCATCACATGTAAAATTCTCTGGAGTTTCGGTATTTTTAAATCATCATTATGTAAAGCTGGTCACATTGCTGAATCTAAATTCGTGTACTTAATTTTATGTTTACTTCTTGCAAAGAATCCTTTAATTTTTGTAATACATTAGTAGCAGTCAGTTATTTGATCCTTCGGCATGTGTCATATCATGGGTATAGCAAAGAACATACACTTTTTTGTACCTTTCATCCACGTCCGGAAGTTTGTAGCACGTTGTATATAACATGAACGAGGTGCTTATTTCTTATCTCGTTCAACTACTTTATATCCAAAGTACATATGATAGGCGCATCGATGCTTTTTCAAAGTTAGCTCCCCGCACACACAGCAAAAAGAATCGGGTTCATTAACGCATCCTCTAGACATGTTTTACATATTGTAGAGGAAAATATGATAATTATAATAAAAAATTAATTAAAATGTCTTACAGAACAAAGAAACTGTAGTATATTTGCCCCGAAAGATAAGTTTCCACTGTCAGGGATTTGCGTTAAAGTCAAATACTGTGGGGATGGCTAGAGCTGTCTGTTCAAGGTCGCTAACATAAAATTTATTAGGAGGACATCTGTTTCTACTCTCTTGCTGTATCTTCTATCGTTGTAATAAGAAAAAGGAATGTTTGTGTGAATCAAATACATGAAAGAGAATAATATAATATAATTATAATGCCTATACGATGCCTACATACTCCAAAACGTATTAATGAAGTTTCTCAAAAGTGGAGGGTGATAGAAAATTTTTACAAACATATTCTTTTTCAGCAGCTTGAAATCTATAAGAAACACCCAACGTATATAGAGAAATCGAAAATTCGTTAAAATTTGTTTATCAGTGTAATTGTCAGAGATAGGGAAATATTTGCACTGTTTATGATCCATAATTGGTAAAAGTGCATTTTCATTTGTGATACAAACTTTTTCAAATTTAATTGTTTTTTATTTTGCATATTGTTTTGTGACTTTAAGTTCTTTCGATGAAATATGGAGTTTCACAAAGAATTCAAGTACATTGCCTTTGATCGATGGAAACAGCTGAAAGGGAGTTTTTAACTGTCTTGTGCGTTTCCTGATGGAAATAAAATTTAGAATATCATGTAGTATACATACAAATTTGTAAGTAATATAAGATTATATAAGATCAAAAATAAATCGAATAGTTTTCCGAATGTTAATGGTAATTGCTGAGTTTGGTGTTTTGAAATGCAATGTTCTTTTTTCAAACAATTTACTTAACCTCAAACTACCTGAATTGTTTAGGGGACTGTCACGTCTTGATAACTTTGTTCACTTAATTGTAGTTTTTCGCTTTATTGTACCACGAAGTTTTGTTACGTTAATTTTGATGAATAGGAAGGTTTTCCATAATCTATGCATGACACATACTTTCTTTTATTGTTATAATTTGAATATTTATACCTTTGAAATTGCATTTAGAAACTGTTTATATTAGTACTTTAGTAAAATATTACTATCTATTTATTACATTTCATTAAAAGTCAATTAACATTTTGTTTATATCTAAATTTTGAAAGGTAAATAATTGTAACTATGAACATTTTATTTGTGAATTTATATAATCAGAGGTAGATATAAAGACTTAGTCTATCAAATAGTTTTCTTTTTTAATCTAAACTATCTTTCTAATTACTTTCTAATGGAATTTCTCATTCTTGAAATTTATTGTGTTAATGGTTCGTATTTATATTTACAATATTGATTTTAATCACGGATACCTATGGTCGTTAATTGAATTATCGTTATTTGAATAAAGCTCTGTATTTGAGTTTGCTGCCAAATTTACGTTAAAATTAGTGATATTGACACAAACAGGGATTCAACTACGTGAGAACAGTATGAGTCGGAAGGTAAATGTTTTTGTGTATCTGTAAATTATATAGAAATTGATTTGATAATTCATTATATAAATAATTTCTTAGGCAAATATTGAATTTCACATGCAAATGCATCACACGAATGCACACACACACAAAAATACAACAAAAAAAATAAATTTCCCGAAAGCTAAACTTAGTAAAGTATATAATTTACCTGAAAAACTCAATTGATATTCTATTACATGGATTCTATTTCTAAATTTTGACTATCGTTAACTAAAGAAATATGTTCCGTATTTAAGTTTGCAGACAAAGTTCACATTAAACAAACACTAACGATATTCACAAAAACGGGGATTAAACCATATGATAACAGTTATATAAATAGAAAGGCAAATTCTTCAGTGTACGTGTGCATTATAATAGAATAGACTTAATTAATAAAATTGAATATACCACAGAGGCAAATATTTACCTTTGCAGTCAAATGATTTCCATGAAAAATACATGCAAAATCAACATACAACAATGAAACTAAATTTATTTAAAACTAAACTCAGTGAAGTATGTCATTTGTCTACAAACTCGATTGCGATTACATTAGACGAATTATATTTTTAAACTATAACTAATTTTAAGTAAAAAAACAATATCCGTATTTGAGTTTATACAGATTCACCAAAGTTCACGTAAAACACCTGTCATATTGACGAAAAACGGGATTCAATCACATTCGAACAATTATATAAATATGAAGTAAAATGTGCACGTGTAAATTATATAAATATAGATTTGATAAATAATTACGCAGATAGCGCGGAGGCAAATATTGAATTTTGCATGCAAATGCTTCGAAAGAACACACACACAGAGAGAAAGGCAAATTACAACAGTGATTCATAACCTTTATTGCGCAATCCACCGTCTGTTAAAAAAAAGAAAATTGAGATTCACCTAATATCTATGTGCATACAGGGTGAGTCATAATTATGGAAACAATAGGCTATCTCCTTAAATATAGCCCCTAGGCACATACTTCCAATTGCAAAATTTCATAAAAAGAGGCAAAATTTGATGAGATGCGTTCTAAATGCATTGGGGGAGGAGGGCTATTACAGAAAATACAAAAATTAAACTTTTATACGGCCCCAGTTAATAAAAATTTTTAATTGGGAATTTTTTCCTTATCCATTATGGAATTAAACAAAACAATATTTATTTATAAGTCTCACAGAGATTTTAAAATCCAAAATTCTAGAAAATTTCTGGCTTTTATCACTTAACCACGTCTTTGACGATGAATTTTTACTCCTTTCGAATGCAAAACAGGCATTATTAGCAAGTTGTACATTATTAAAAATCGATTTAATACAGTATGTTTCCTTTGGACATAAAATATTAGCGTATAGATTTCACATTAAACATGCTTTTCAAATATATTGTTGGTCCGCACTAGAGGTCTGCACGGATCGAAATATCTAGTTTTGGTCCAAAACCGACCCATTGGGGAAAAGTTCAGCCCGACCAGTAAGAAATTTAAAATTACAACCCAGTCCGGAATAGAAAAAAGTTAAAATATTAGCTCAGATCGGACTTGAATTTGTAGATACTTTTTTGTTCAATATGGTTACAAAATGATTCATTTAGAGGAGTTCTGACCAAAAATAGCTATTATAGCTTTTCGTTTTTCATTTTTATAACTTTCATTGTAAATTATAAAAAAAAATTCAAAAATTTTTATTGTAAATTATAAAAGATTAGCCGAATCAATTGATATATTTATTTTATTAATTAATCTCTACTTATATGTAAATTTTTCACTTTTCCTTTACTATCGTTAATCTATACTCAATGTGTTTGTGATTTTGAAAAATGCTATACTGTCAGACCTTTAAAAGCGGAATCACCTAGGAAAGAAAAAGCATGCGTTACGGACCTTCTTAGGAGGTGTAAATGTACTCTATTTTTCTCTCAACTGTTATTTTTTTAATTTTGCATGAATAAAAACATTTTTCAGTTTTATTTTATATTTTTATTTATTTTATACTTTTATTTTTTTGTTTATTTATTTATTACTTTTAAACATACTATTCCTTAAAAAAATGAATGTTAAGTTATAATTGTTATTATTATTATTATTATTATTATTATTTGTAAAATAAATTCAAATTAAAAAATTACGCGTTTTCCGTAAAACCTTTTGGTCTGAGTCACCTTTTACTTACTTTATGCCCGGAACAGTATGCAAAAATATGTTAGGCCCGGCTTGGCCGAGTCATCATATAAAAATAACGTCCAGGGCCTGACCCGGGCTGATCCCAGAATACAGATATTTTTAGCAGCCTTGTTCGGATGATAAAAAAATGCTTGAAATTGTGAGAGCTAAAATTATGAAAAAGCTCTTAATCCATATGTTATAAAAGCATTGTTTTAAATTACTGACCAACTTTTAAACGTCACAGAAAGGAAGTGGAAACACCAACAGTTAAACTGAAGCGGAAGTTTAAGCTATAAAAAAGATTTACTTTTTGCTTGCAATTACATATATAAAAAACATTTAAACGCTTATTAGCAGCCAATCTTTGCTTAAAATTTAAATGTGTTATTGTGCATGATTTTTTTTCACCATTTTTCGTCTTAAAATTAACTCTGAAATAAAATTTCTAATCTATTCTGTTACCTTGCGAAACTACCACCACCAACAACAAAAATTTAATTGATAAACACATATCATATGATGATTGAAATAAAATTATAAATATAATTTAAAAACCTCTGACTCACTTCCCTGTTTTTAAAAAAGAAAAGAAACAAAATATCAACGCTATTTCTCTACCTTTAAAAAGAAAATTCGAATTAAGAAAATTTCTTATTTAATCAAGGTAAAAATTGAACATGAATGCACAGAATCAGAATAAACTAAAAAATAAAAATGAGCAGGGGGGAAAAGAAAATTACCCAATACATAAATGAACTGTAAATTAGTCATAGAATAAATTAAAACTAATATGTAATTTGAAAAATGTTACAGACAGGTAAAATATGGTAACTTGCGAAACGAATGCTTTCTATTTATTAAGAAATTAATATATGGATATTCTTTTCAAAACTTCATCCACTTTTAGAAGGTAACTTGAAGATTTAATAAATATTGTCGAACTACATCTACAGACACAAGAACTAAAAGTTTTTATAAGCACAGAAAAACGTAGAATTCACCAATTCACATTAGTTCACAAACAAATAGAAATGGCGTTGTCGATACAAGATTATTCCGAGGAACATATTTCACAAACGAATGATTTCAAACCAACGAAACAAACTTAATACTAGTAAATCTGCAGATCACGAGCCTCAACGTCAGCTTTGCACATCATTTTTTTTTAAACACACTTTGGGCAAAATTCAACTTTCTGGAAACTATAATTTAAAATTTTCAAATTACGTAATTATTTATATGAATAAAATAAGAATAAGAAGTTTTCAGCCATCAAATCCGTTAAATTAAAATTTTAGTTATGTTAGGAAATTCTGAAATTTTCATGATCTATATTATTTTCGTTTTTTTATTATAGCAAAGTAGATCTCTTCAGGGGGGTTCCGCCTCCCTGAACCCCCCATATTCTCATTAAATTTAAATTTTGAACTTTCTATTAATTGTTCTAATGGTTATCGTATATCTTGCATTTCTTTATACATTTTGATTTATAAGGATAAGTAACAGTTTGGACAAGCATTTTTCATTAACCTCATACTTCTACATGCCTGCCAATCACAAACACTTAAATCTGATGTATAAGGAACTTTTTAAAGTGCAAAATTAGTAATCTAGAGTTTTACATTTGTTTTTTTTTTTCGAAAACAAAAGTTTGATTGCATTTTGCAGCTGTTATCGCGGAACAGACTGACAGACGGAATAAACAATAAATTTCGAACAATTTCATGAGCAATAAATTTCGAGTCACCAAAGTAAGCCTTCACTGAAACTTGGGCAATGACGTCATTATTCATGAGTTATTGATATCCATGTTTCTTGTATTTTTAACAACTACTATAAAATACCTGTTTTATTTCAACTATGACGTCATATTTTACCAAATGAATTGTTTGTTAAAAATATAATTCTTTTTTATTTCTTTTACTTCAAATTATGTCTCCATTTTTGTCAGAAAAATTCTTATTAACGAAACAAATATCCGTGTTGAATATTTAACAAGAAGTACTATATCTATTTTTATTTTAATTCTGACGTCATATTTGTTTATTTTTTCTTAGTTTAATTTCTCCAATGGAAATTGCTCAATTCAAACTTATTGCCGTTGAAAAATAATTATTCCAGATTTTAATATTTTTTTTGGCAACGATAAAAGAAATTGGTTAAATTGTATCTAAAAACTCTCTATTGATTGTGTACGAAAAAGAATAAAATTTTGAATTATTAAGGAAAATATTTGAATAAAATTAATAAAACATAACCTATGTTCTTTTCTGGGCCATGTTATATTTATACGCAAAGATACAAAGACATTAATTAATTCAACAGTTTTGATGTTGACTTCATTTAAATTTTCGTACACGATTTCAAATTATGGATAAGAATTAGGATGAATGGTTGCTTAGCAACCAATATGAGAAAATAAAGAAAATGAAATAAATACATTTGAAATAAGTAAATCTCTAAAACAAATTGGTCTATATAATTGGAACACATTTATAAAAAATCTCCAAAATTTACAGTAATAATTTAAAAAATCTGACAAATGCGTAGACAAAATTTCAAAACAAAACGAGTAAATTAACCGGTAAATTTCAGTATCCATTTATCATTGAATTCCATTAATCAAATGTGTCATTTTCTATCAAGAAAAAAAAAGTAAATTGAAAATCATTGGATTTGCCATAGAAAAGCATTATTGCGTAAAATAAAATATTCTATATTTTCCGAACGAATGAATGAAATCTAACAAAAAACTATACAAAAATCCTTAATCCCAGTGACTCACTAACATACCCACTTAATTCCAAGTCAATCGAATGCTTTTTACGTCAGTTATCACGGAACAGACAGACAGACAGACTGACTGACAGACTGACTAACAGACAGACAGACAGATACAAAAAATTTCGTGTCTCCAAAGTAAGCCTTCACTGACGTTTCGGCAATAAGTATTTAAAAATATACTTCGCAAATAAACGAGCAACAACCTTTCGAACAATTTTCTTTTTTCGTGCACCAAACAATATTTCACTAGTGAAAAATGCTCCAAGGAGCAGTGCAAAAGCAGAATATGATTTTAATTGAGCATTAAAAAGTAATGGACAAGTGCTTCTGTTAATTACTGAGCATGAGGAAGGTGAAGGGATCCCTTCTTGGCTACAACTCACTTCAATGCCAACTTTGAAAAAATCATATTTGCGCTTTTTCCATATAAAAGAAATTTGAGGTTCTTTAGTAGAATTTTCCACCGTGCTTTAGATGTTAACCAGGGGTGTAGTCATAAAAATAACATAAGATATATGCTCTAAGCAGAGGGATATTCTAGAATGTGTATACTATAAGCTTTCTTGAAAAACAGAGGGTATATGGTGTTCTATTAAAAAGTCCAGAAGGTGTACGGCGTATAGCCTGTACTACATCTCTGATGTTAACTGCACTGTTCACTCTGCACTATACTACAAATCAATTTTATGTGCAATTATACACTTAGGGTATGCTTGGTGGCAGTGCATGAATGTGATACCTGCAGGAACTAGGTATCTGGCATTATGTCGCCTTCCTTTACATTTATGTCTAATTAAGCTGCATCTTTACTGGTTACGTCTTTACACTATACATTTTTATAGTAACTGCGACTGATTTGTTTTCACGGAAAAAGCGCAAATATGATTTTTTCAAAGTTGGCATTGAAGTGAGTTGTAGCCAAGAAGGGATCCCTTATCCTTCCTCATGCTCAGTAATTAACAGAAGCACTTGTCCATTACTTTTTAATGCTCAATTAAAATCATATTCTGCTTTTGCACTGCTCCTTGGAGCATTTTCACTAGTCCTTCTATTTTTCCATATTCCATAGGGATACTGCACAACTTGTTTTGTATTTTATATATAGAAAACAAAATCTTATTTGTATTGAAATAAAAAAATGCTACATACTCTAATACTCTGGTGTTACAAATTAAAAAAAAAATTTAAACAGGTTTTTCTATACCAAAATTCTACGGTGGTTTTCAAAAAAAAAAAAAACCAGTTTTTTACTAAAGTGAATAAAATAATAAATCCTTTCAAAGAATAGATTTTTCATTTAAATATCCATTATTTTTGCCAAAAACAGGAACTTTTTTTATGCATGTGTAAAGTTTGATACAAAAACCATGCTTCTTTTTTTTCTTAATCCGTATTTATTACGGACTTATTAAGAACGTACTCCACCGCTTTTATAGGAAACGATTGCTTCACTGTGTTATGGAGCATTCTCATTGGCCATAAAGAGACATTCTATAAAAGCTGTGGAGTGACTCTGCAACAAATGGGTCAAATTTTTAACAGTGCACTGTTAAAAATCTGCTGCATTTTGCTGCAACGCCCTCCACCACATGTATATAATATCTCTATTCCAACCAATGAGAAAGCGCCATTTCACGGCCAAGTAACCGTTTTCTATACAAGCAGGGAAGTGCGTTGCAGCAAAATGCAGCAGATTTTTAACAGTGTGCATATCCTTGGTGCTATAGTTTACAGGAGTGGTACATTGTTCAAAATTTGAAACTTTTGCTGCATCGCCACTCCATCGCTTTGATAGAATATCTCTATTTTGATCGATGAGAATCCTCGATAATGCATTTAAGTAATCGTTTTCTACTTATCTACTATATCGTTTCCGTATATTTATTTTTTCAATCAGCACCAACGTGCGCACTTTATTAGAAGACGCGCTCTATTAGAGGGTGCATTCTATTAGAATAAATACGGTATATACTTATAATAAATACACTTTGTTAAAGTACAGGGCCCCAATATTTGACAGGTATGCCAGGCATTTTTGCCATTGATGCCATTGTGCTAAAAACAAAATATAAATAAATGAAAAAAAATGGATAAAATATAAATTTGGCATGGTGCAAAAAATTGCCTAATTTAAAATTAAAAATCAAATTTGACAGCCACCAGGGCTAGACACCGTGCATAATTATTCAGTAAATGATTCATTAACACTAGAACGCGTGGAAATTCTACTCAAGTTTGAAAATAATATTTCTCACCAGAATTTTTATTCAAAATTATTTAATTGATTTATTTAACGTAAATTTGCGTGGATTATATTTAAATTATTTCAAGAAAATTTTTCTGGTTCGAATTGAAATTTAGTTACATGATTGGAGTCGAATCGACTCCATCCGGGCGTTCTAGTGTTAAAAAATGACAAAAATCAGCATGTCAAAAATTTCAAAAAAATTCATAATTCGTTAAAAAATTAAGTTAAAAATAAGAGAAAAAAAAGCATTCTGTATTTTTTTATGCTTAATCGAATGGTGTAACTGGTTTTTCTCTCCGATGATCACAAGTACCTTAGATTGATGACTGCTATTCTTTTATATCATCTTGTAAAAAAACTGTTTAACGTAAAGCTATGAATTTTTGCAGGATTAATTAGCATCGCAAAATCTTTAAAATAAACTTTACCGCAATATTCTATCTGCAATAGAACGTTAGATATACCCATTTATGACCAAGTTTGGAAAATACGCAATTTCAGAAAAACCGCCCAGCGAAATAACGTTTTCTTGATGACTACCTCGGGATAAAAAGTTTGTCTTTTGTTTTAAAAAAAATTAAGTTTTTATCTTTAGTAGTTTTCGAGAAAAGTGCTGTGACACAAAATTTTTGTCCGATTTTCAGAATACTCTACAGTACACCTACAGTATGCCATAAAAAAAAAATTTGTGCTATGTTGTGCTTCTTGGTCAGACGAACATTTAAAAAAATCATCAAAATTGGATAAGTATTTAGTTAGTTATTGCAAAAAGAAAAATTGAAAAATCCGTGTGCATTATCGCTCAATCATATTATTGTTGCGCGCTGCCGCGCGCACAATGATAATTCACAAAATATTATATTAAACTTTTGAAGAAATATGAAGATGTGGGAACATTTTAAAATGATTTCCAGGTAAGAGCTCCAGGTTGGACCATTTTTTCATTCTTGTTAATGCTATTTCATTATTAAAAATAGCAAACTTTTCTTGAACTAAGATAACAGAACACTGAAGTTGATTCGTGGGCCGACCTTGGGTAGCCATTTTGTAAGAACTAGTCTTACTTATTTACAAGAAAAAAAAAGAAGCGTTACTTATCTAAATAGGGATGTCTTGGGGGCTACGATATTCTTAAAATATTTTTAATTGATTTTTTTATTTTTTTCATTGATAGACGGCACATAACACTTGGAACAATTAAACAAACATAAAATATTTAAAAATAGGGCTTTTTTTACATAATTCTAGTTGCACACACCACCAACAATAAGACGTGAACTCAGTGCTCACAACCAACTTTCGAATTTTCCAACATAACTTCGAATAGAATGTTTTTAATAGTGCTAGTGTTGCCAGATTTTTTAAAAAACAAAAATACTGCAGCTACATTTTTAATTCAGTAGAGCTCAGGTCACGTGACGCGTGACGGCCTATCCCCCCCTTTTTTTGGAATGGGCAGGCACGTGTTACACTTTCTAAAATTTTTAGCACTTGAGATTAATAAAGTGCAATTAATATTAATAATAATTAATAAAGTAGAATTAATGATTAATAAAGTAGCCTCATTCGCTTTTTTTTTTTTTTTGTAAAAGCATAAAAACAACTCATATATATATATATATATATATAATTATTATTTATTTATTTTAATAATTTCCCTTTCCTGTTTCCTTAGTTACTATTACAGTGTTTTTATACAGCGTTGTCATATACAGTTATCATTAAACTGTACATCTTGTAATACTCTGTAATTATTCATGGAATGTTATAATTGTAAATTGTAGAGTTATTAAAAATTAATTTTTGTCAAAAAAAACGTGGGGGAGAATGTAAGAAAAGAATATCAGAAAATCTATAACAATCCTCTCTTTTGCCGTCGTTAAATTCTTTTACTTTTTGCTTAAGAAAATAAGGAAAAAAAACCCTTAGGTAATCATTTTTTATATGTTTGACAAGGGAACGAAACACAATAACGTTATTAAATTAATCCTATTATAGAGGTATGACACATTTTAAAACAATGGTACGTTAATGGAAATATTTGGAAAAAGAAGTAAAATATTAAAAAGAAATCATATTAACTAATAATAAAA
The DNA here is from genome assembly GCA_964019185.1 of Maratus speculifer. Classification (NCBI taxonomy): domain Eukaryota; kingdom Metazoa; phylum Arthropoda; class Arachnida; order Araneae; family Salticidae; genus Maratus; species Maratus speculifer. Next base: position 153,200,528 of record OZ025302.1, read on the forward strand.
AGTTGTTTTATATATATATATAAAGTATACTATCAGTCAAAGATTTTAAAGAAATATTCTTTTTCATAACCAACAATAAAAAAACTTTATTTCGAAAGTTAAATAATTATACTTTTTACACAATTTTTGAAATTTATTTTAAATTCAAAATATTTAATTATAAAAAGTGTGCAAAATGTTAATATTTAAATAAATCTGGTTTTAGAGTGATTAAGCAATTATTCTCCAAAAAAAAAAGATAATTAATATTAACTTTTATTCCTTGTATAATCTATTAAATAAAACTCATGTTATTTTAAGCGATTTGTTTTTGTAAGTTTAAATAAATAGCTTTCTTAAGTTTTAATCCTTGGAAGTAACAAAGGGCAAAGTTTTAATATCTTTGTTTAATTTGTAAAAGAACAAAAACTCAAATATTTTTTTATTTAATTAATTATTTGTTTATTTCTATGATCTCCTGTTTTCTCTGTTTTCTTAGTCAGTACACAGCGCAAATATAATAAATTATACGGATGAACTGAACACAAGCATAAAAATTAAAAAAGCAAAAATCAATAAATTTAAATGTAAATGCCATCTCACCTGAAAAAAAGACATCTCTAAAAAGAATAGACAGACTAAAGGCGAACCATTAGGTTCCACCCTATAGCGCACAAAGAAAACAACAACTCACGAATAAACAAGATATTAGTGAGAACTAGTACGCACGATTGTAACTACAACTAATGAGATATATGAGCATAATATACAAGTAGTCGCATGAAAGTTTGAGCTATACTAGATTGTGGCTACAGAAGAAAGCACATCAGCCTAGATATATGACAATTATCGCCACAATTGATCTTTAACCATGACAAGAGAACCCGCTATCAAGAAAATTGAAACAGAAACTTTAGTGAATACAAACTAAGAAACGTGACCGAAAATCACACGACAATGATAAACTTTAAGTCAACATCGAATGTCAATCATCAATTTGGAAATATGGCTCAGTTGACAGAGCGTAACCGAAAGGTCATGAGTTCGAGCATCAACGTTAGCTAAAAATCTGCCATGTACGCTAATGGCACCAGGTGCATGTTAAATCTGTCGTGGACTCAAAGTCTTCCAAGTTCCCTATGGAGATGCCTAGTCTGGTGAAGATTTTGTCACCTGATCAAGGTGACAAAACCACCGAATTTTATAATTTTAAGATAATAAAAATGTTTTTTTTTTAAATAAAGTTATGAAAGTAAATGGGTCGGTATCCTTTATTCGGCGAAAAATCACGAAAATACCGATTTTCTAATTTTCAAATTAAATTATACTTCGTTATCCGCAGTACGTTCTGCCGAAGTTTCGAAATGATTCCGAGTATATAAATTCAATTAAAGCGTTTTTAATGTATCGTTGTCCCTATAAAGGCTATAATCAACTTCAATTAAAAGTAATTTTTCTTCATTTTTGTTTTTTCGGCGGATAGTCATGTTAAAGAGAAAATACTATTATGTATATTTTTCAAATGATCCGATTTTTTTTCATTGTTGTTGTTCCTTATGACCTATTTGGTCGGGTGGGGCTAGTTGAGCTCAAACAAATTGGTGGTCCTCCCCGCCTGGCTGAACCTGATGTATTTGATAAAACAAAGCACTTCAATAAAGTAAAAAGTCTTTTTTTTCTACTCATAAAAATATAAAATAAATCCATTTTTTACCAGCAGTTTTAAACGTATTTGCATGTTTTATTTTATTTCTCTCAAAAGAATATAATACTTAGATATTGATAAGATACGTCCTGTAGATTATAGGAACACTTCTATGAATAGCTTTATAAAAAATGGCAGAAAACGTTTAAAACTGTACGTGACTAACATCTCTTAAGCAGTGTTCTCGCTGTCGATCGCCAATGCACCAAATTGCGACTAAATTCTTCATTTGGCGAGTAAACAAGCGATTAGATTCGCCAAATTGCTAGTGCTCAATTTTTTCTTTTTCATTTTCGTTTTTCATACATATGCATGTAATACATTATCTATAATATGTACATATTTTTTATTATTTGTAGCGGATAGTTGAAATTAGATTAATAACAATTGCTGTCACAGTTATAAGAACTTTATTTTAGAACGTATTGAAAAAAATGGGGTACATTAAATGTTTAAAGATAATTTTTTTGTGCTACACGACGAATCGACTTTGCTAATACTTTTTTCATTTGGCGGATGAATTTTATTTTTAATTAGCCAAATTACTAACGTTGGTCAAATGTCAGTGAGAACACTGCTCTTAAGGTACATTTAAAAAAAATTACTAAAATTGAGAAAAAATAATAAAGCATAAAATAAAACAATATAAAGCCATTAAAGCTTTCGATTTTTTTCTGGAAAATCAAACAAATTCTTGATAGAATCCTTTTCCTTGTGTCCTTTATTGTTATTTTGAAAAATGTACCTTAAAATTATAAAAAAATCAATAACAATAAATAATAATCAAAGCGTTGCGACTCCCCTTAATCCCATTATAGAAGTTGAACTCATTTTAAAACAATGCTACTCTGATGAAATTAACGGGAAAGCGGAGTATAAGATTAAAAAGTAATTACATTACAGTAAATTACATTAAATGATAATCAAAAAAATGTGTTCTTATAAAACTATAATATTATGTAAAGATATTAAAAAAACAATATTCATATTCTTCAACAACTGATTAGAAAAGACTCCATTTAAACAGCTAAAGTACTTTCAACACAATTATGGATTTTTTTTTTTTTTTTTTTTTTTTTTTTTTTGAAATCTAAAATGGTAAATTGCAAGATAATGCGTAGAATTTTAACTTTCAATTAAATATGGTTTTACGGCAATTAGGTAGAACAGAAATGTAATTATTTTAATTTTTATTCTTAATATATTCTGTTAAAATTCATAAAGTAATCAAAGGCAATATTATTTTGTCTTGTTAGCTTTGTTTCTTTTGTAAAAGTTCAAATAAATTAAGATATATTTTGTTTATTTTATTACTATTTATTTTATTTTTATTTTGTTTACTCTATATTTATATTGTTTATTCTATATTTATAATGCTTACTTTCTATTTATATTCTTTATGTTATGTTTATTTATCTCCATTTTTTTTGTTAGTATGCAAGATTAATTGTATAGTGATGAAAGACTGCGTTATTTTACAGCAATGTAACTTGTCGAAATCTAGGATTAATTGAATATTATAATTTAAGGAGAAAAATTATTAAAAAAATGACGTTTGTATAAAAAGAAAAAAAAGAAAAAGTCAAATGGTGAAAGAAAGAAAAAACCAGAGTAAAAAGAAGGGGGGAAATGAAAAAGAAAGGGAAAAAAAGAAAAAAGCACCAGCAAATCTGAAAATAACCCCATATTTTGTCGTACAAATCCTGTAATTTCTTACACCATGTAACTAAACTTAAATAATAATAATAATAATAATAATAAACAATCAATCAAAAAACCAAGTAATCAATTTTTATATAATTGACAATAGAAGGGAACACAATGAAGTTATGAAATTATTCCCATTATTGATGTGTGACTTATTCTGTCAGATTAACCTCAAGTTAAGTAAAGTGGGGTTTTTTTTCATTTAAAATATTATAATTTTCCAAAATTTTTAATGATTAGGCATAAATTACTCAGTAATTAGAGGTAATATTATACAGTCTTCTTAGCATTGATTCTTTTGTAAAATTGCAAAATCAACTAAAATATTGTTTGTCTATTTTATTATTATATATTTCACATTTATAGTATCTATTTTATTTTAATTTATCCTCATTTTCATTGTTAGTGTACAACGTTATTGTACACTGTTTTTATATAGCATTATTGTACAGCTATGCATCTTGTAGCATTCCAAAATTATGCATTGAATGTAAAATTATTCATTGAATGTCATTTTAAGTAGAAAAATCGTTGAAAACAAAATGTCGTTTTCAAAAAAGTAAAAGCAAAACGAAAAAGGAGAGAAGAAAAATTAAAAAGAAGGGAAAATGAAAAAGAAAAAAAAAAGAAAATACAGTAGCAAAATTCAAAATAACTCCCTTTTTTGTCGTTTCAAATTTTATAATTTGTTACGAAATGTAACTAAACTTAAAAGAAACTCACATAATCAATTTCTATATAATTGGCAAGAGAATGGAAAAAAATTAATTTAGGAAATTAATCCCATTATAGAGGCATGACTTTTTTAAAAAAGCAACGGTATTTTAAAAGAGTTATCTGGAAAGTGAAGTAAAGTATTAAAAAATAAAACATTAATTGACAATAAAAACTGTATTTTTATAAAAGTATAAAGAAATTAAAAACACATTCATTTTCATAGTCAAATGATTAGAAAAGAATTCATTTTTAAAGATAAATAATTATGCATATTTTACACTGCTATTGAAATTTAATTTGAAACCAATATAATCATTTACAGAAAGTGCACAAAATATTAACTCTCTAATTATATATGGCTTTGTTGTGATTAGGCTATTATTTGCAAAAGACTGACAGTGAATACTAACTTTTATTTATTTTTTTATTAAATTAAACTCAAAGCATCTAAAGCAAAGAGTTTTTTTTTCATTATTTTTTTATTATTAATTAATGAATTTATTTTGTATTTTAAAAAGTACTTTTTAAAAATTTAATACTTAGAGTTAAATTATTTAATTGAGTAATTGGGAGGCAATGTTATGTAGTCTTATTATCTTTGTTTATTTTGCATAAGAACAGAAATATCTCAAATATATTTTTTTGTTTGTTTAATCAATTATCTATTTATTTTTATGTTTATGCTTTGTCCGTTTTCTTAGCTAGTAAACAGCATCAAAATACAGTGCTATAAGGCAGCGCTATCATACAGCTATACATCTTGTAGAATTTTGGAATTAGTAAAAAAATATTATAAGTTTGGGTTGAAAGTTTTTTAAAAACAACACTTTGATAAAAAGTAAAAATAAAAAAGAATAAACTAAAATATATAAAGAAACTTCTTTATTTGGCATTTTCTGCATTACATAAATAATAAAAAACAATTCTCAGACAATCAATATATATGTTACCGGCCAAACCCGATTTTATTCCAAACTAGTTTATCCTAACGGCCAGAAGATAAACTAGTTTTTCCTGGGCCAAACTAGTCCATCGTAACGGCCATAGGATGAATTAGTTTTTCCTAGGCCAAACTAGTATATCCTACCGCCCATAGGATAAACTTGTTTGGCCTAACGACCACAGGATGAACTAGTTTAGGATTATCATTTTAGTTTTTACTTAGGGTTTTTTATTTAGCTACCAGTTTGGGACTTACTATTTATTGGTCTGAACTAGTTTATCCTAAGTCAATTCACTATATCCAAGGCCAGTTCAATTTGGCATAATTTTATTGAATCCAAATACCGCCTCGATGCCAACTTTCTAGTTTATACTAGGTTTATCTAATTTATCCTAGGCCACTGTTGTATGATGTGTTTTTTGCTTACAGGCTTGCAAAGCCTGGGAGCTAATGTTCCCGTATGTTATGTATGTATATATTTATGAAATATGTATGATCGCATGTATGTAAGTAACATGATAGCTTTTGATGGAAAAATTTGATTTGCTTCAAATTTTGGATATAAGTTTATTCTGATAAGTTTCTGATTAATTTTGGGAGCTCATTGGATAAGAATAAGGAGAAGAAAGAAAAGCTAATCTGCCATCCTTAATTTTGATTCTGATAATTTCCTTAATTCTTTAATTCTGATAATTTCATGCAGAATTATCAGATTTCATTCAAAATTTTTATATACGATCATTTTAATAAGGCGCCTCCAAGATTACTTGTGTATGTTCATTATTTAAGTGGGGGAAATGGCAGTAGCCCCCAATATTTAGAAAATAATTTTTTCATGTAGAATTTACCGATTTCTTTCAAATTTTGGACATAGGTTCGTTTGGACATAGGTTCATTCTGATAAGGCACTACACTAGTTAGTTTTGGGGATTCATTGATTAAGTATAAAGTGGAGCGCGGGGATTCAGTCCTAAATGAGACAAATGGGTTTTTTCATACAGAATTAACCGATTTGCTTCAAATTTTGGACATAGACTCATTTTAATTAGACGCTTACGTGATTAATTTGCCAGATTCCTTGATAAAGTCTAAAGGTGTAACGGACGATTTGTCCCTTTTGTTAAATTGGATAAATGGGTTTTATGTAGAATTATACGATTTGTTATAAATTTTGGATCAAGTTTCTTTCTGATAAAGCGAATCGCTGAATAGTTTTGGGGGTTTGATGGCTAAGTATAAAGGATGGAATGGGAAATTATCTTCCTTAAAATAGATAAATGGGTTTTTCAGCAGAATTATTCGATTTGCTTAGAATTTTTGAATTATTTAGAAAAGGCGTACCTCTGATTAGTTTTGAGGATTTCAGTGGTTAAATATAAAAGTGGGAAATGGAGGAGCTAATCCTCCCTTACTTTGTTTTTCGAAGGGTATTATTTTTTCAAAAAAATTAGGCTGTAAGTATAATTTGTATAAATAGCCATCATTTTAAATGGGCAATGTTCTGTTTACAATTCCAAGTGTCACTTCATCGCCAACCTTATGCAAAGTAAATTTTTCATCACCCCTTTATAATTTATTTTATTCGATAGGGAGTCTTATACTGCTAGAGATCTGCATGGGCCGTAATTTTGAGGTTAGTGCCGGCCCTTACCGAACGAAAGTTATTTTGAACCAACCCTGGATGTCTTGGTGTAAAAATTGAAAGAGCAGTCAGACTCCAGTCTGAAAAATTCATATTTTCACAGTTTCCAGCCCGGCTTGAAAAGAAACCAATGAAAATAGTCCCGGTGCGATTTGCCCCGACTCAATTTAAAAAAAAAAAATCCGATATTATTTAACATACAATCAGTTTTACTTTAAAAAATACTGAATACATATTTATGGGATAAATTTACAGTATATTTTCAAATTACGATGTGTTCGCAAAGCAGAAATACACAATAACTATATTATTGACTACTTAGATTCTTAGATGTTTCAACGTTCAAACAGAGATTCGTCAAATAATTAATGTATTTTAGAATAAGAGAAAAAAAAAAGGTTAAAAACATCATAAAGTTTGAAGATGTTTAATGAAAAGTACATTTGTCAAAATATTTCTCCAGTATTTATGAAGGCTTTTTTCAAATCGAAAAAAGCTACTTCCAGACACATTTATGAATTTTTTTTATTTTGGAAATGCGTAAGATTTAAGGGTGTTCTCTTTCAGAAAATATGTAATAGAAAGGCGTTAACAATTTTTTGAAAAAGGCAATGTATATCAGAGAAAATACTGTTAAAGATGCGTTTTGCATCGAATTTCCGGAAGCGATATCATGGAAAAGAAAGAACTTGATGCCGTGAAAATATGTTATATATCGACATGTAATTCATACATCAACATGATCGATACAATCGATACAATCATATATCGAAAGTGAAAATACCATTCTATTGCAAAATTCCTTCAATAGTCAGGCTTGTCAGTGTTAAGTTTACAGTTAAATGTTAGTCAGAAAATGTGTCAAAGTTTAGCGTTGTTGAGCAGTGAATTTGAAGGCACTTTAAGATATATTTCTAAAGATTCCGTTAACAGAAGTTCATTATCTTTCTTAAACATATTGCTTGTTATACACATCCTGAAAACAATTACGTTCAGTTTCGGCCAGGCTCAAATATGGCTCGAATATGTCGAAAAATATGCAAATATCTGATATCAGCATAGCACGAGTCCATTGAAAAAAATTAAGCAAACACCATGTCCGACGCCACTCTCCATACATTTCTTTATTGATGTTACAAACGTCGTCTCGTGACACACATGTATACTTATTCTCTTGAAAGACGTATTTGTTACCGTCTAAACACGATTTTAGGCCAATTTTGTTTATGCTAACGCCCATCGGATAAACTATAATTTCTTTGACCAAACTTGTTTTGTCCTAACGCTTATAGGATAAACTAGATTTTTCTACCCCAGGGAAGAAATTGCACATTCCTTTCTTCTTACATAATAATTAAAAACCCAAAACTATTCAAGGATTCGCCATATCAGAATGAACCTATATCCAAAATTTAAAGCAAATAGGATTATTCGGCATAAAACCCATTTGTCTAATTAAAGGAAGGAGATAAATCTTCCGTTCATCGTTTATACTTAACCAAATAAACCCCAAAATTAATCAGCTAACAGACTTATCAAAATGACCAATGTCCAGTATTTGAAGCAAATCGGTTAATTTTACATTAAAAACCAATTTGCCTAAATGAGGGGGACCCCCTTCGTTATCCCCTTAGTACTAGATCAATGACCATGGAAAACTTATTAGGGAGGCGCTTTATCAGAACGAACCTATATCTAAAATTTGAAGCAAATCGGTAAATTCTGCGTGAAAAAACCCATTTACCTATTTTATGGGAGGTTACCAAGATTTCTCCTCCCTTTGAACTTAAAAAATGAAAGACTACAATCAGTCTTGAAAAACATCCTATATCTAAATCATATCCAATATTAAACTCATTAGAATTATCCTATATCTAAAGTTTGAATGAAATCTGATAATTCTGCATGAATAACACATTTATCTAAACTAAGGATAGCAAATTAACCTCCTGTCCACTCCCCCTTATTCTTATACAAGGAATTCCCAAGACCAACTACAAAAGAGCCTTTTCAGAATAAACCTATACCGAAAATTTGAAGTAAATTGAATATTTCTATCAAGAATTATCGCGTTACGTACATACGTACGCACATTTGTGTACACATACGTCATACAGAACCTGCGAACACATTAGCTCCCAGGCTTTAATAGCCTGTGACCTAAAAGCATGTTAAACTACATCGGTCTAGGATAAGCTAGGTAAGTCTAATATAAACTACAAAGTTGGCATCGAAGCGGTCTTTGGATAAAATAAAATCGAGCCAAATCGAACAGGCCTAGTATAAATTATTTCAGACCAATGAGAAGAAGGCTAAATAAGTTTATTCTATGAGAGTTAGGCTAAACTTGCTTGGCCTAGGAAAAACTCGTTGATCCAATGGGCGTTAAGGATATTCTAGTTTGCCCTAAAATCGGGTTTGGCCAGTAATATAAATGATAAGCAATGGATAGATGATAAGGAATGGGAGTGAAACACAATACAATTACTGAATTAATCATGTAATGGGGATGTAACAAATTTTAGAAAAATATTACTATAATCAAAATATCTGGAAACCTTGAGAAATAAAAGATTAGAATACACAATTTTAACTATTAATAAAAAAAGTATTTTTTTTTTTTTGTTTAAACTACCATATCATAAGGTATAAAAAAACGCTCAATTTCACAACCAATTGATTAAGAAAGACTTCATTTCATTATTTACATATTATACTTTTTCCACGTTTATTGAAAGTTATTCTAAAAAAAGACCATTACAAAAAAGTGCACAAATTGTGAACTTTTAATTAAATCCTATTTTACGGCGATTAGACAATTATTCTATAAAAATTGGTAATTAATATTAGCTTTTAATCTTTAAATATTACGGAAAATTAAACTCAATTTAAATACAGTGAAAGTTTTATTTGCATTTAAAAAGAAAATTACATTCGAAAATGTTTAATACATGAAAGTAAATGGGTTTTATATTACTTAAAAAAAAGAGTTAAAAACCAATTTTTGTTAGTTTATTTATTTGTTATTTATTTTCATTATCTGTTTTTACTTTTTTTCGGCTAGAAAACAGTCTTTTATATACTGTTTACTAGGAATAGAAAACTCCAACTAGTATTTCTTCAAAATGTTTCTTTATTACAAAATTTGTCATATCTGCTAGATGCAATATACAGTATAACAATAATTAAAATCAACGTTTAACACACAATAAATAAACACACAACCACATAGGTATACGTTTCACGAGCACCAGGGCTCGCTTCCTCAGTGTATAAAAGTTAAAATGATTAAAAACAGAAAACCCCCCCAACTGACAGCAAGTCAGAGACCCAAATCGCAAACATAATACCAAAATACCCACAAGCTTCAGCAACCAATAAAATTAAACCGGAAATGAGGTATTATGACATAATAAATCTAACCAGAAAGTTGAGATGTACGGTATACTTGAAAGATCATTAACCAAGGAGTTTTTTGCTTTATGTATATGGAGTGCTTCGAAAAAGTCTAAGTCTAGCAGAGTAGTGCATTTTTGGATAATAGTAGCAGAGGTAAAATTAAAATTATGGCCCTTCTCCCAACAATGAGAAGCAATAGAGGAATTCTTTAACTCTTTTCTTTTAACATAACGTATATGCTCAGCGACTCTTTTTCTGAGTTTACGTTTTGTTTTTCCAATATAGGACAAACCACACTGACGTTGTATATTGTAAATACCCCAATGATCCAGAGGAGAAATTTGATCTTTTAATTGAGAAAAGGTTAATTTATTGACTGGTTTAAATACTACTTTCAAATCATAATGTTTCAAAATATTTGCAACTTTAAAGCTAATGCTTTGATGAAACACCTCATTTCCGGTTTAATCTTATTTGTTGCTGAAGCTTGTGGGTATTTTGGTATTATGTTTGCGATCATTTGGGTCTCTGACTTGCTGTCAGTTGGGGGGGTTTTCTGTTTTTAATCATTTTAACTTTTATACACTGAGGAAGCGAGCCCTGGTGCTCGTAAAACGTATACGTATGTGGTTGTGTGTTTATTTATTGTGTGTTAAACGTTGATTTTAATTATTGTAATCTTCCACACAAGGTTTTAGCTATTACAATATACAGTATGTCCCAAAATTTCCTTGACTGACATTATAAACAAATAAATAAGAATTAAACTAAAAACGTGAACCTATTATCATTCGAAATAATCCCCTACGGACTCAAAACACTTTTACGATGACAGAAATAGTCAGAAGTTTTGGAAGACACTCAGGTTTGGAAAAGGAAGAAAGGAAGGAAGATCTCCTTACGGGCATACTCAGAAAAATCTGAAATAATTAGAGAATGTTCTTCTTATACGAATATGTCTGTTTATAAAAAAAAATTTATGCGGATTCTCGATAGAGTGTCGGTAAAAAATAATGAAATTTTATATATTTGGCGATTTATAACCGGTTGGAGATGAAACAGAATTCCAAAATATACATATTTTGTCGAATACTCTTTAACGTCTTCGCGACGAGAGTAATTTGCTTATTTTTCTATCTTTTATCTCCAGTTTTTGTAAACAGAAAAAATTTTAGAATTGAATCCCTAAAATACTCTGATTAAATAAGGTAAACTATACAATAAAAAGAAACTTAGGGAATAATGAAAGATTCTAAGCAAGAATCAGCAAGCAATTTTCAGATGCATTAGAATAGTTTGCTTTTGTCGAGGAAAAATCTTGCTCGCCAAGTTTCGTGTCCCTTTTATATTTTCCCGCCAAATAATCGAAAATATTTTATTTTTTACAGACTTTCTACTGAAACCCCGTCGTTAAATTTAACTGATACTTTATTACGTACGCAAGTAATACAAGTAGCATTTTTTTCAACATATTCTCAGTATGCCAGCAAGGAATCCTTCATTGTCAGTTTAGGAAATTTAAGGCAGTCAATGCATCGAGTTTACGACTGAAATTCCGAAATTAGTTAAAACTCGATTCGCACATGAAAATGCAATCAGTGAGACAAGTCATGTCTTGGTGAAAAACACCTGACAGCGCGATTTTAACGGTTGACTTTACATCAGAGCTTTCTATACCTAAAGGAATGAAAAAATGGAGTGCTGGGAGTAGGAAAGCAGAATGGTAAAACCTACGAGTCAACCGCTAAAATTGGATTTTAAGATGTATTCCACCAAGAAATGACTTGACAGACTAACTGCAATGTTACTTGTCTGGTCTTATTGTAATTAGCGAAATGTCTTTTAAATAATTCTGGAATTTTAGCCATGAATTCATTGAGGTGATATTCTGTGTTGTCGCTTCTTGGTCTATTAGGGAGAGATGTAGTGAGTGTGGTTATGCGTAGATTTGCAAGATCTCATAAAGGATTTCTGTACACATTTACCTTGATAATAGAAGAAAATCGAATGGGGTTACATTTGTAGAACGTTTGTGTTTTGTGAACATTTAAGGTTACTTGGAGCCTGAAACAGCAGCATTGCAACCGCGTCACTGAATATTGGAGCAAAAGAAACTTGGACAATTTCACACTTGCTTCGCATGTGTATACAGGGTATCCACTCGCAACAGTGTCAAATGGCTAATTTCTAAACATTTAGTCATATATATCGAGTTTTAAGTAATTCTGAAATTTTAGTCATGAACTCATTGAGGTGATTGTTTTTGCTACCGCTTCTTAGTCTATTAGAGACAGATGTAGTGAGTGTGGTTATGTGTAGATTTGCAAGACCTCATACAGGATTTCTGTACACATTTTCCTTGACATAAACCCCATGGAAGAAAATCTAATGGGGTTACATCTGGAGAAAATTTACGTTTCGTGAACATTTAAGGTTACTTGGTGTCTGAAACAGCTGCATTGTAACTGCGTCACTGAATATTGGAACAAAAGAAACTTGGATAATTTCCAACATTTTCGCACTAGCTTCATATGTGTATAGAGGGTATCCACTCGCAACATTGTTTAATCATTAACTTCTAAACAGTTAGTCATAGATATTTAATACCAATTAACAAAATGATTTAAGGGATGCAAGGATTTATTTTACAAGTCGTTTTAATCTATAATTTATTATTAAATGTACGAAATATAATTTTTTATGCATTTCTCTAACATTTACTAAAGTATTTATATTACAGAAATCAGTAAAACAGGGAAAAATCCAATTCCTATAACACTAATTGACCGAGTTACGAAAATTTGAATTGTATAACTTATAGAAATTATCTGCATCTGAACATAGATGAGTTGGGTCATATTTCGAGAGATATTTTTCGCATTTACGCAAATTGCTTAAAGTATTAGAAGTTTTTATTGGGAGTGTACATTTCTGCATTGTAGCCTAATTAGAAGTTGTTGATCGAAGAGATGTTACTTAGAACAAGTGTTAAGATAACTTTAATTTTTCTTAATGAACTTTTAGATTAGATAATGTAATAGTATATTTTTTTATTAAAACTAAAAAAATAAAAGAAATCGCATCAAAAGTGTCATTCCGAGCAAGTTTTAAGATAACTTAATTTTTTATTAATTAAGTTTCAGGTTAGCTAATGTAATAGCATTTAAAAATATTTTCGCACTAGTTTTATATGTGCAGTGGCGGTCCAAAGTTTCCGGCCAGTTACTTTCTTTGATTTGTTTACCTAAAAGTTTCAGCGAACAAGAAGCGCAATTATTCCGAATGTTATGAATATGTAAATGACCTCTAAGAACGTAGTTAATTTTGATTGGATAGTGTACTTGGATAGTTTGATTGGACTTGATGCTAAGGGATGGAAATCGAAATTCGTGTGTGCAAAATTTACTGGCCATTCGTTTGGTCATTCACTTTAGTTTTTTTTTTCTATCGTTAAAGTTTTTTTGGCCATGTTTAAAAATTAATCAATGTGAATAGCGTAGTTGAAATTCAAAAATGAAAAAAAAAACATAATTATTGTTCGTAAACCGGTGATTAGTTTGTTGTTAAAGGGTCAATCCTCTCGTGATATTATAGCAAACTTATTGACAGGAAAATCTACTTTGTATGATATTTAAAAAACATAAAAAGATGTCCATGGACTTGAGGACTTTCTGAGATCTTAAAAACCCCGGAAAATGATTATTTCAGTGAGCAGAGTTATAAGGAAGTAACTTACCTAAAAATATCGTTGCAATACCCTGCAATTTACGGGAAAAATATAGTTACAATAAGTCGTTCTACACCGTCAAGACGCTAACGTGACATAGAACTTTATGGAAGAGTCGGTGTTAAAAGGCTTATCACGAGTAAAAGAAAATAAACGGACCTTACTGGCTTTTGAGTAGAAACACAATGCCAACTAAAAGTCTAAAAAAAAGTACTGTATATTAATAAAATTATGCTTATTAAATTAATATTTGGTAAAGCTATACAGTATTTTCCAGAGAAACATTTATCTGAACGAGCCTTCAATGTGAGTTCTGTGTATAAGACAGGCTGCAAATGTATCGCAAAATCTGAAAAGAATCGTAAGTTGAGTTAAAAGAATAAATTCCCGTTGAATTCAACCTATAGAATTTCAAAAATGGCTGCGATGTTACAGATTTGAAATAATGATAATTGTGGTTTATCATTTCGAACACATGCGTTTAAATGTAACTAAAAAAGCAGTTAATAAATGAGGTACTTCTGAAATCAGATCCGTAGAACCCGAGAAAAGAATGCGATGTTATTCTTTGAAAATGGTGGTGAAGTCTTATTTAGGAAAGCATGCGATTAAAAGTAGCTAAAGGGATAATTATAAGATCTAGTTATCGAGAAAATATGTCCGTAGAAGCTAAGAGAAGAATACGACATTACTGTTAAAAAAATTTCGTAACTGAAGTCTATATACAGAAAAAAAACATACTTTTAACTTTTAACTAAAGTGTAAGTCAGATGAACCAGTTTTAATTGAACTCCGGACCATAGAAACCGAGAAGAGAATGAGAAGTTACATTGGAAAATGGTAACATGAAATGGTCAAATAATTGTCAAGAATAGTCGATAGTTGGAATGACATACTTTTAAACGTAAGTAAGGATCGAATGATTCATTTTATTTTGTGTTGAAATCGTGTCACAGAATCCAAAAACAGAGAGCAACATTATCGTTCGAACAGAACACATTTAGGAAAACATACTTTTAGATAACTTACATAAAATATTTTTCTACTCGCGTTTGTCAATTATTAATTTCATATTCTTAATTAGATTTTGAAAAAAAATGAGCCGATATTCTTCGAGGATGATGATATCTTTATCACTAATAACACAGTTCTTAATTTATGACTGAAATTGACTCCCATAAATATTAATTCAAATATTAAAAGGAAATTATATTTTTCAAATAATTAAAAGTTATTATAAGCGCAACAAATATTTGTGCCAGATCTCTCTTTTTCTTATATTTTAATTGAAGATGTATCTTAATTATATAATTTAAGATCGTTCATTACTAAAAAATAACTTATTCCGTAATATTAGTAATTCCATATATTGTCCATTCGCAACTGATCGGTAAGTAAATGAATGGACGGCAAAACATATTTCAATGAAATTCAAAGCCGATTCTTTGTTGTGTAATTCCTTTCTTATTAGACCTGTGTTGTTGTTGGTTTTTTTTTTTTTAAATTTAAGATAAAGTATTGGCCTATTTAAAACAAATTAGATTTTTGGTTGCAGAAATTATTTTTACGTAGCTACCAAAAGTTTCAAATCCATGCCTCAAATAGTTTTCTTAATAATCGATAATTAGTAAAACTAGTCGTTGGGGGCCACCGTAATACTTACCCATCATGGATATGCATATGAAAATAAAACATGTGAAAACTATTTATACAGTGCATTGCAATTCATAAACAAAATTTAAATATTGTTAATATACAGAGTAATGCTCTATTAAAGAACTGCTGATGTACCAATTTCGACACATTATATAAAACGCCAAACTACTCAAGTAGTACCGAACTGCGTAAAAGAAACATCCTTATAACTCCAAAAATAATAATTCTATTAACTAACAATTAACTGCGTCGGATTAAGCATCTCATTTCCAACTAAAATATACTTCTGAATTGAAATTTGAATGAAATACAGGGTCATGAAAAATCGAAGAATGTGGAAAACAAGATTACAAATATCTCGGCAACTAATAATCTGATCGACTTCGTTCTATATGCAAAATGTGTTTTATTTTATTGCCTTTTACGTCCATTCCTTAAAACAAAAAAATTCGAAAATTTTTACATACCTTTCATCAGAACGAATTTTTCGAGAGTCCGAAAAAAATAGTTTCGGATAATCGAGGTTGCTGATATTAAATAGGGTTCGTCCCATTCTTACATACTAACTACATACAAAATTTCAAGTCTCTATCTCAATTTGTTCGGGAGATAGAGCGTTTACAGACAGACAGACAGACGGACAGACAGACAGACAGACAGACAGACAGACGGACGGCAGAAATTTTTTTCTAAAAATATGTTTTTCGGAATCTCCACTATCTAAAACGTGTAAATCCGTCAAAAAAAATTTTCGATTTTCAAAACGATTGCAAGACTTACCCTATACTACGTATGATGGGTAAGTAAAATAGAAACATCAATTGTCTGCAATTTCAAATCAAGCAGACGTTATCTTTATCATTAATCTGAAATGCTAATTTCTTCCTAAATGTCAAGATCTAATTCAGTTTGTGGTTTCAGTTTACAGAATTGTTTTTTAATTGGGCCCTTTCATGAGTTTTAATTATTATCTCAGCTAATTAAAAAATATTTTTTCTGAATCTGAGGTACATCAGGACTTGCCTTTAATGACCTTCACATATATGTTCAGACTTGTACGTTTATCTGATTTTGCTAGTCATCGCAAACAGCCAAACGAAGTAAACCTTTCTTTTATAATGCATATATTTAAAAAATACTGTGTGTTCTGGAGTATAAAACGCACATTTATTATATTTTAAAAGAGCCGTTAAAACATTTTTTTCACTATTGCTTGTGTGTCTATGATTCTTGAATTTACCAACTTTCAACATTATATTGTATATTGCAATATTGTAAAATATATTAACATATTATTTAAACGTTCTATTATGAGAAAGATGTTAAAAAGATTGATAGATTGATAGATTCTAATCACAAAAATGTACTTAAAATTGCTTTAAAATTATGTTCAACTGTGTTTGTAACTGTTTTTGTTAAGCTATTGTAATATGGCGTAAAATTAATTCTGTAAGTTCTAGTTTTAGAAATACCAAGAAAAAAATACAAAAAATGAAAAAAAACTTAATTCTAAAAACATTTATTAACATTTTTCCCCAGCTAAAAAATCAAGTATATTTTTAAAAATGTCAGATAAAGAATTATTAAAATTAACTGGATTTTGAATAAAAAAAATCGCATAATAACAATAAAAGAGATCTCCTTTTGCCATTAAAAATAAATTTAATTCTTAAGTAAAAATAAACAATATATATATTTTTTTCGAGTAACTAAATTTTTATATCATTGATGTGGAAACAAAACAAAGTAAACAGATTAAATTAATCCTATTATATAAGTGTAAATTATTTTCACAACAAAGTTAATCTATTGGAATTTGCTGGAAAAAAAGCAGGAAAATATTTTCTTAAATGAGGGATAAAACATTAATTTACACACACAAATATTTATATATATATATATATGATATAAAATAATAAATTTAAAACGATAAATAAATTTTAAAAAAAGGTAAAAATTATTAAACAGAATAATTATGTAGCCGCTTTTAGTGGTACATTTAACATTATACGAATTGGATTTATTTGCCTTATGTTATTAATGTAAATACATTTTACTATGGACTTTAAGGTTTTATATTATATTTTATAAAACAAATATTTGTACTAATAAGAATGTATTTATTAAAATACAACACATTGCTCAGTGGTGCACAAAACAAGAATTTTAATATATACTTGTACAATTAAAATAAAATAAAAATATCAACGTTTCGTGCCGTCTTCTGCGGGTGTCTTCAGGAAAATATGATAATAGAATTATCATATTTTCCTGAATCCATTATATTCTATTATCCATTTAAGGTTTTATACTATATTTTATAAAACAAATATTTGTACTAATAAGAATGTATTTATTAAAATACAGCACATTGCTCAGTGGTGCACAAAACAAGAATTTTAATATACACTTGTACAATTAAAATAAAATAAAAATATCAACGTTTCGTGCCGTCTTCTGCGGGTGTCTTCAGGAAAATATGATAATAGAATTATCATATTTTCCTGAATCTATTATATTCTATTATCCATTCTATATCTATTATCCATTCTCATAATGGATTCTATTATCCATTATCACATTTTCCTGAAGACGCCCGCAGAAGACGGCGCGAGTAGTGTAGTAGTGAGAGTTCAGCTGCATGCGGTGGCGTGTGGCGGGAGGAGGACAGGAGGAGGAGGCCCACCACCACCTCACAGAGAGAGGAGGAGGTCCTCCACCACCACCTGAATGAGAAGCTTATCTGATGGAGAGTGTATTATACTATAGTAGGATGATGGGGAGGGCTTAAAATTGAGGGGGCTTAAATTTTTTTAGGGTTTGAAACGTAGGAGATTATACTGTAGTAGAGGGTTGGATGTTTGGAGTCTGTTAGAGTATGATGGGATTTTTGAGAGAGAGAGAGGGGAGGGCTTATTTTTTAGGAGGGGCTTAAAATTGAGGGGGGCTTAAATTTTTTTGGGGAGTTTAAATTTAAGTAGAGATTGGATTCAACTTAGAGTAGGAAAGATATTTGAAAATGGGTGAAGGATATTTTGACACTGTTACAGTTTGATGTGATATTTAGGAAAGGGGGAGGGCTTAATTTTTAGGGGGCTTATTTTTCTGAAAGGCTTAAATGTATTTTTTTTTTTTCTTTAAGATTGGAATCAACTGAGAGTAGGAAGGAAATTTGAACATATCGTAATTTATGTTATAGTAAGATGAGATTTTAGGAAAGGGGAGGGCTTAATTTTTAGAGGGGGTTAATTTTTAAGAGGCTTATTTTTTTTTTTTTTTTTTTATTTAGGATCTGAAGCTTCTAATATCATACTATAGCAAAGGGGTAACCTCCTCATTTTCCAAACTTCACCCCCCGGAAGATTTTTATTTGGGTGCTGCTCTTTGTTGGATCGAATTTTCGTTGGAAATTAATAATTTTAAAAAAATTGAGTCTGATCAATTAAGCATTGCCCATCACACCTGTGAGATTATCGTGTATTGCGATAAGGAGGAAGACGAGTCTGATAAATTAAATATTAATCACAATTGCCCATTGCTCATCACGTCAGTGGCCGCAGAACCGGCCTTCTTCTTCTTTCGATGGAAATTAATAATTTTTTTAAAAATTGAGTTTTCCAAAAGCCTTTAGTGGGATTCGAATAAGTTTTTATTAGAATAGAAAATTAAATAATAATTTGAACTTTTTTTGAATATTATTATTAGATAAAATTATTTCAAGATTAAATAGGAAGTTTAATAAACCTTCTGTAATTACTATTAATGTTTATATATTACAATCGAACCGTTTCCAACTTAAAATACTATCTTATCAGCACGTATTCACTGTCTTGCACAAACATCTGATAACCAAACAATTTTAACAGGAACTAACTGATACATGAAAAATATCAACTAAGATTAGATTTCACTTATTTACAAATAACAAGAAAGAGAACTTTGTTTGATGTTTCAACTAAGCTTTTTAAAACGACAATTTAATTTTACCAAACCATTATGTATGTTTTTTTTGTAGGTTCCCTGTTTTCTTCAATTTTCATCAACGTTAGAGCAACAATGAAAATATTTTTTAACAGTATTAATTTTACATTTTTAACTTTAGTTTACCTAAACCTTGATTATTCATACACATTGATTTTTACACCATTCAAAATATATAAACTACTTCATTATTAATTATTTTTCGATGTACAGTTCTAATAAACGGTTAATTGTCATGCATTCATTTTAGTAAGTTTGCTGTATTCACATAAAAAGTGTTTTTACAAGTTATCATCTATCAGCCGATAACGACAAATTTAAGCAATGTATTACTTTAGTATAGTATTGTTTTATCACTGTGCTGAAAATAAGTGATTCTTTTTCCGTTAATTTTCACATGAATTTTCTTTTCAATTAGTAAAAAATCACAACAACATGATAAACACCAGATAACATCGAGCCTTACCTATCAGATACCATCATATTATCAGATCACTTTTTAAACCAATCCTATTATTTTTTAAAAAACAGCAGCGCCTCCTAGAATTTAACAGATTTTGCGAATCAGTATAAATTCATCACACTGTTTATTGTTTTTTTGTCATATGAAGATATTAAGCGCTGTTCTTTAAGTGAGTGCTGTACAAGAAATTTCTTACTTCATGAATATGGAATCGGATTTACCCAGTCAAGAGGTGCAAGTTTCGAATAGTGAAAGATCACCCTCTTCATCAACCCAACCATCCTTTTCTTGTAATCAATGTCAAAAATGCTTCTCTAAAAAGATTGCGTTAACCAGACATCAAAGATCCCACTTGGATAAAAAGCCCTTTAAATGTGAAACTTTCATTCAAAGTACTGATTTAAAACGACATAGTGTTACTCATTCCAAGACACCCACTTTCTATAAATGTGATCAATGTGCAATGGAATTTTATAGAAAGTATTCGTTAAGAATTCACAAGAGATTTCATAAGACATATAAATGCGATGAATGTTCACTAGAACTCTCTAAAAAATATTTGTTAAAAATTCACAAGAGATCTCATAAGAAGTTTCATGTTTGTGAAAAATGTTCCAACTCGTTTCTATCAAAGTCTGCTTTAACTAAACATAAAAAAAGTCATCGTCAAAAGGAATATAAATGTAAACACTGTGGTGTTATATTTTACTCTGATATCGATTTTTTATTTCACAAAAAAGTTCATTACAGGAATTTCGAATGCAAACACTGTAACAAAACATTTAATGTTGATACCAAGTTTATTCAACATCTGATTAAAATGCATAAGTGAAAAAATGCAAACTTTGACAAATCATGTGAACTGGTTGATTTTCTGTACAGTTTATAATTTTTTTGTATTTTTATTATTATCGAGAATGATGAATAAATAATGTGTTAATGAAAAAAGCTTTTGTCTTGTATTTTTGTTATAACAATTCATGAATTTTAATAATTTTTTCACAATATTGTAAAAGATTTACTTAAATTTTAACATTTAGAAAAAAAAGGTTCCTATCAATTAAAATACTGAATTTGTATTTATATTGAATTAATTTTAAAATACTTTTAATATAATAGAATTATTTACCAAGTTTAATTTGTATTAACAATTGTTATTTACATAATCATGATGGATATTACCTTGTGTTTTCAAACAACTTTTCAAAAAGAACGAAACTGTTAACAATAAGTATTATTCATTACTTAGATTAAAACTTTTACCTAGTGTTGCCACAAAAATTCTCAAAAAGAGCAAAACTGATAACATTATTTATCAAAAGCTTACTTAAATTAAAACCTTGTGTTGCCACAAAATTCTTCAAAAATAGTAAAACCACTAACATAATATATAAACTACCATTTATGTACAAAGACTGATTTTTTAGATTATTAAAAAATGGTTGACTAAAACTTATGGCATTACTAATTTTTTAATGTTTAACTGTAACCGACGCTGATTTTTTTAACATATATTAGGATATGTGTTGTTTTTAAGCATTCAGTTTGCAACTGATTTCCGTTTGAATTTCATCAGCGGCTATCCTTATTTTTTGAAAATGGATTCTGTAGTAAATTTGTTAAAAAGACCTGTCGACGAAGTAGTTCCTTCTTCAAAGTATCAACGTTTAGAAGACTGTAATGATCCTACTTATGTGAATGAATTATACTTACCGAGATTAGAAGTTCCCAATGCATTGAACACTAACAATGAGACGATATCATGCGATTTATCCACTACTGATTATCCACTGAATGTGAAATCTGAGATTAATACGAATTTTTTTAACTTAATTTCCCAAGACGAATATTTTCAAGAACCCACTACTCGATGTGAAGAGACTGTGTTCCAAGCAATCAACCTTTCCCAAGCAAGTGATGAAAGCCAATCCACCACTTCACGAACTAAAAGGGGCAAATCCTGTAATCGTGTTATATTTCGAGAAGAACTCAGTGATTGTATCTTCTTAATTTTAAAACTGTATAACAGACAATTTTATATACATATTCAAGAGTTTAAACGCAGTGGGCTTACTAATGAAGAAATTGTAACGAAAAATGCAATTTTTATGGATGTTAACAGTTGGTACGAATTTTGCAATAAAATTTTTCCATTTAATTTGAAGTATAAAAGTTCCTCGTTTGTTGCTAATAACATGATATTAGTGATAAATTTTAACAATTCTATCATGCGAATTAAACATTTAAAGAATTATTCTCACATTGACTTGAACGAGCATCAGTTAGAAAAGTTGAAAATAAAAGCCTTTGATCTGAATAAAGAACTTCTTCAACATATTTATGTAAAGCATTTACCAAACTTAATAAGACAGAAATGTATCGTTAGTCACACATCTTTAGAAAATGAACGCATGTGCCAACATAAACTTTTAACGTGTATTGAAAATAGTATATCGAGTATACTAAAGCGCATTTTTGAATGCAATGGATGTATTTTTAACCACGAATCTGTAATCTTTCATCCCTGTTTGATATTAAATAATCGACAAAAATTTGAACAAATGGGAGAAATGTTATTAACTCTAATAGATTTCGACTTTGTTATTTCCTCGTTTTTAAACGAAGTAGATTGTATTAGTGAAAACTTCTTATCTAATATTAATGTAGAAACCATTCAAAACGAATTGTTTAAAATAATGAAATAAAATGTTTTAGTATTCTCTTTAATATATGTGTTTAATTATTTTCAAAATGCATGTTTATTTCGTTTAGCTTTTTCAAAACATTTATAAATTGTTTCAATTTGTATGTGTATAAAAAAAGAAACACTTCATTATTAATAAAAAATATATTAACTATCTTAAATAAATAATAATCTTAATTATTTTAATTCATTCTTTTCAAAAATTAGAAAGTTAAAAAGTTAATAAAAATTAATAAGTTAAAAAACCTTTATACAAAAATTAATATTAATAGAAATTTTTTTCAAATGTTTAAAATATATTTTGAAAATTTTAAAATGTATTACAACTTATCAAAATTGAGTTTACTGATTTATATGAGTATGTATATTATTTTCACTCTATTATATTACTGTAACATTACAACAGATTTATAGTTAATGACATATAAACATTAGGATGTATATAAAAGCAATAGATTAATGTACTCTCTTGTTTTATTAAAAATAAAATAACTTCATAAAAATGTTAAAAAAATAAAAAGTTTATGAAAAGTTTAAAAAGTAATTCATTAGATAAAAAAAAAAAATCACAAATTAAAAAATATATTTCATAAGTTTACAAAAAAAAAAAAAAAGTAACATAAAAAGTTTTATCGAAAAAAAAAAAGTAACATAAAAAGTTTTAACAAAAAAAAAAAAAAAAAAAAAAAAAAAAAAAGTAACAAAAAGTTTTATCGGAAAAAAAAAAAAGTAACAAAAAGTTTTATCGGAAAAAAAAAAAAAAAAAAAAAAGTAACATAAAAAGTTTTAACAAAAAAAAAAAAAAGTATTTTAAAAAGTGTTATAAAAAGTTTTAACAGAAAAAAAAAAAACTTTACACAAAAAATAATATCAATAGAATTTTTTTTCAAATGTTTAAAATATATATATTTTGCAAAAGTTAAAATGAGTTTTCTGATTTATATATATTATTTTCACTCTATTATCTTACTGTAACATTGCAATTCATTCAGAGTTAAACATATAAACATTAGGATGTGTATAAAAGCAATGCATTAATGTGCTATCTTGTTATTAAAAGATAAAATAATTTCATAAAAATATTTCCAAAATTAAAAAAAATGTTTCATAAGTTTACAAAAAATAAAAACTTTACGAAAAAGTTTAAAAAATAATTCATAAGATTAAAAAAAGTATTTCATAAATTAATAAAATATATTTCATAAGTTAAAAAAAAAAAAACTTTATAGAAAAAATAATATCAATAGAAATTAAATGGTTAAAATTTATTTCACAAAAGTTAAAATGTATTACATCTTATCAAAAATGAGTTTACTGATTTATGTATGCATGTACATTATTTTCACTGTATTATCTTACTGCAACATACATTTATAGTTAACATACATTTATAGTTAACATACATTTATAGTTTAACACATATAAACATTAGGATGTGTATAAAAGCAACGCATTAATATACTATCTTGTTTTATTAAAAGATAAAATAACTTCATAAAAATCTTTACAAAATAAAAAAAAAGTTTCATAAGTTTACAAAAAATAAAACTTTGTGAAAAAGTTTAAAAAATATTTCATAAGATTAAAAAAAAAAAAAAAAAATATTTCATAAATTAAAAAAATGTATCTATGTATATTTCACAAGTTTAAAAAAAAAAAATTAAAAAATGATTTACAAGTTTAAAAAAAAAAAAAAAAAATACAACTTATCAAAAAATGAGTTTACCGATTTACTGATTTATGTGTGTATGTTATTTACATCATATTATCTTACTACCAACATTACAGAACGTTCTTAATTAAACACTTAAAAACATCAGCAAATGTATAAAAGCAGTTGATACTTTCCTGTTTTTATTAAAAGTCATACTAACTTTATAAAAATGTTTTCAAATAATGTTAAAAAAGCTGTTAAGTTATTAGATTCTCCTCTTTAATTGCATCTCATTGATAAGTGTTAATCATCCATCCAACCATGCAACTGTTTTCACAATCAACTATTATGTGAGTTAGGATTTCATTGATAAGTTTTAATCAACCAACCAACCAACATTTTACGTAACCAACTATTTATTTTCCCTAGCAATCAGCTATTTATTTACCCTACTAACCAAAAAGCTTTTATCGACACATGAATAAAATTTTAAGATGCAAGACTCGTCCTTTTTAATCGAAAAAACAATGACTTATATTATATATTTTTTTTTCTTACTTAAATGAAACCTTCGCATGTGCATGGTAAAACTTGGAAAAATTCATTTAATACACAAATTTAAAGTTAACAGACAAGGTCTTCACACTTCTTTTAGAATTGTACTAACATTTTACCAAATATCTTTAGAACTCAACAAGGTTTTAAATAATTATTTTAATAAAAATTGTCATTTGTAAGTAACATTATTGAACTAACTTGGAAAAATTAACTTAGCAAAACAGGTTTTCACTGTTCCAACTTAGTAATATTCATAAGTTTATATGTTAATCAACCTGTTTGGTTATGTCCCAGCATGGCTTTATAAAATAAATCTTTAAAAAACCTTTAATATTAATGTTTAAAAATATGCAGTTAGTCTTTTATAGATAATTTTTTTCACTTCTTTTATTTAAAAACATTTTTAAATAAAATTAATACAGTTGCCAATTTATCTGTGCGTTATGAAATATGCATGCAAAACTTATAATTTTCACATTTTTAGTATTTCAAATTATTGTTTTCAAGGTGTACTAAAATTTGGAAAAAATATTTAATTTTCAAGCATAATTAAAATAAAATAGTTTAATAATAAAGACACATTTAACATTCTATACTCACCGTCGCAAAAGCACGTCCAACGCAGTCAAATGTTTGGGAAGAAATGAAAAATTCAAAGTCCTTATCAGAAAATGTTATCAGATAACTGTATCAAAAGATCTGTGACGTCAAAGAACGTGTATCATCAACTGATCACGTGATATATACCACGTGACTAATGCTTTGTTTTCTAGATTGGTTCTTATAAACATTCATTTATTAAATAATTTAATCATTCTATTAATTATTAATAAACAATTAATAGAATGATTAAATTATTTAATAAATGAATGTTTATAAGAACCAATCTAGAAAACAAAGCATTAGTCACGTGGTATATATCACGTGATCAGTTGATGATACACGTTCTTTGACGTCACAGATCTTTTGATACAGTTATCTGATAACATTTTCTGATAAGGACTTTGAATTTTTCATTTCTTCCCAAACATTTGACTGCGTTGGACGTGCTTTTGCGACGGTGAGTATAGAATGTTAAATGTGTCTTTATTATTAAACTATTTTATTTTAATTATGCTTGAAAATTAAATATTTTTTCCAAATTTTAGTACACCTTGAAAACAATAATTTGAAATACTAAAAATGTGAAAATTATAAGTTTTGCATGCATATTTCATAACGCACAGATAAATTGGCAACTGTATTAATTTTATTTAAAAATGTTTTTAAATAAAAGAAGTGAAAAAAATTATCTATAAAAGACAAACTGCATATTTTTAAACATTAATATTAAAGGTTTTTTAAAGATTTATTTTATAAAGCCATGCTGGGACATAACCAAACAGGTTGATTAACATATAAACTTATGAATATTACTAAGTTGGAACAGTGAAAACCTGTTTTGCTAAGTTAATTTTTCCAAGTTAGTTCAATAATGTTACTTACAAATGACAATTTTTATTAAAATAATTATTTAAAACCTTGTTGAGTTCTAAAGATATTTGGTAAAATGTTAGTACAATTCTAAAAGAAGTGTGAAGACCTTGTCTGTTAACTTTAAATTTGTGTATTAAATGAATTTTTCCAAGTTTTACCATGCACATGCGAAGGTTTCATTTAAGTAAGAAAAAAAAATATATAATATAAGTCATTGTTTTTTCGATTAAAAAGGACGAGTCTTGCATCTTAAAATTTTATTCATGTGTCGATAAAAGCTTTTTGGTTAGTAGGGTAAATAAATAGCTGATTGCTAGGGAAAATAAATAGTTGGTTACGTAAAATGTTGGTTGGTTGGTTGATTAAAACTTATCAATGAAATCCTAACTCACATAATAGTTGATTGTGAAAACAGTTGCATGGTTGGATGGATGATTAACACTTATCAATGAGATGCAATTAAAGAGGAGAATCTAATAACTTAACAGCTTTTTTAACATTATTTGAAAACATTTTTATAAAGTTAGTATGACTTTTAATAAAAACAGGAAAGTATCAACTGCTTTTATACATTTGCTGATGTTTTTAAGTGTTTAATTAAGAACGTTCTGTAATGTTGGTAGTAAGATAATATGATGTAAATAACATACACACATAAATCAGTAAATCGGTAAACTCATTTTTTGATAAGTTGTATTTTTTTTTTTTTTTAAACTTGTAAATCATTTTTTAATTTTTTTTTTTTTAAACTTGTGAAATATACATAGATACATTTTTTTAATTTATGAAATATTTTTTTTTTTTTTTTTAATCTTATGAAATATTTTTTAAACTTTTTCACAAAGTTTTATTTTTTGTAAACTTATGAAACTTTTTTTTTATTTTGTAAAGATTTTTATGAAGTTATTTTATCTTTTAATAAAACAAGATAGTATATTAATGCGTTGCTTTTATACACATCCTAATGTTTATATGTGTTAAACTATAAATGTATGTTAACTATAAATGTATGTTAACTATAAATGTATGTTGCAGTAAGATAATACAGTGAAAATAATGTACATGCATACATAAATCAGTAAACTCATTTTTGATAAGATGTAATACATTTTAACTTTTGTGAAATAAATTTTAACCATTTAATTTCTATTGATATTATTTTTTCTATAAAGTTTTTTTTTTTTTAACTTATGAAATATATTTTATTAATTTATGAAATACTTTTTTTAATCTTATGAATTATTTTTTAAACTTTTTCGTAAAGTTTTTATTTTTTGTAAACTTATGAAACATTTTTTTTAATTTTGGAAATATTTTTATGAAATTATTTTATCTTTTAATAACAAGATAGCACATTAATGCATTGCTTTTATACACATCCTAATGTTTATATGTTTAACTCTGAATGAATTGCAATGTTACAGTAAGATAATAGAGTGAAAATAATATATATAAATCAGAAAACTCATTTTAACTTTTGCAAAATATATATATTTTAAACATTTGAAAAAAAATTCTATTGATATTATTTTTTGTGTAAAGTTTTTTTTTTTTCTGTTAAAACTTTTTATAACACTTTTTAAAATACTTTTTTTTTTTTTTGTTAAAACTTTTTATGTTACTTTTTTTTTTTTTTTTTTTTTTCCGATAAAACTTTTTGTTACTTTTTTTTTTTCCGATAAAACTTTTTGTTACTTTTTTTTTTTTTTTTTTTTTTTTTTTTTTTTTGTTAAAACTTTTTATGTTACTTTTTTTTTTTCGATAAAACTTTTTATGTTACTTTTTTTTTTTTTTTGTAAACTTATGAAATATATTTTTTAATTTGTGATTTTTTTTTTTTATCTAATGAATTACTTTTTAAACTTTTCATAAACTTTTTATTTTTTTAACATTTTTATGAAGTTATTTTATTTTTAATAAAACAAGAGAGTACATTAATCTATTGCTTTTATATACATCCTAATGTTTATATGTCATTAACTATAAATCTGTTGTAATGTTACAGTAATATAATAGAGTGAAAATAATATACATACTCATATAAATCAGTAAACTCAATTTTGATAAGTTGTAATACATTTTAAAATTTTCAAAATATATTTTAAACATTTGAAAAAAATTTCTATTAATATTAATTTTTGTATAAAGGTTTTTTAACTTATTAATTTTTATTAACTTTTTAACTTTCTAATTTTTGAAAAGAATGAATTAAAATAATTAAGATTATTATTTATTTAAGATAGTTAATATATTTTTTATTAATAATGAAGTGTTTCTTTTTTTATACACATACAAATTGAAACAATTTATAAATGTTTTGAAAAAGCTAAACGAAATAAACATGCATTTTGAAAATAATTAAACACATATATTAAAGAGAATACTAAAACATTTTATTTCATTATTTTAAACAATTCGTTTTGAATGGTTTCTACATTAATATTAGATAAGAAGTTTTCACTAATACAATCTACTTCGTTTAAAAACGAGGAAATAACAAAGTCGAAATCTATTAGAGTTAATAACATTTCTCCCATTTGTTCAAATTTTTGTCGATTATTTAATATCAAACAGGGATGAAAGATTACAGATTCGTGGTTAAAAATACATCCATTGCATTCAAAAATGCGCTTTAGTATACTCGATATACTATTTTCAATACACGTTAAAAGTTTATGTTGGCACATGCGTTCATTTTCTAAAGATGTGTGACTAACGATACATTTCTGTCTTATTAAGTTTGGTAAATGCTTTACATAAATATGTTGAAGAAGTTCTTTATTCAGATCAAAGGCTTTTATTTTCAACTTTTCTAACTGATGCTCGTTCAAGTCAATGTGAGAATAATTCTTTAAATGTTTAATTCGCATGATAGAATTGTTAAAATTTATCACTAATATCATGTTATTAGCAACAAACGAGGAACTTTTATACTTCAAATTAAATGGAAAAATTTTATTGCAAAATTCGTACCAACTGTTAACATCCATAAAAATTGCATTTTTCGTTACAATTTCTTCATTAGTAAGCCCACTGCGTTTAAACTCTTGAATATGTATATAAAATTGTCTGTTATACAGTTTTAAAATTAAGAAGATACAATCACTGAGTTCTTCTCGAAATATAACACGATTACAGGATTTGCCCCTTTTAGTTCGTGAAGTGGTGGATTGGCTTTCATCACTTGCTTGGGAAAGGTTGATTGCTTGGAACACAGTCTCTTCACATCGAGTAGTGGGTTCTTGAAAATATTCGTCTTGGGAAATTAAGTTAAAAAAATTCGTATTAATCTCAGATTTCACATTCAGTGGATAATCAGTAGTGGATAAATCGCATGATATCGTCTCATTGTTAGTGTTCAATGCATTGGGAACTTCTAATCTCGGTAAGTATAATTCATTCACATAAGTAGGATCATTACAGTCTTCTAAACGTTGATACTTTGAAGAAGGAACTACTTCGTCGACAGGTCTTTTTAACAAATTTACTACAGAATCCATTTTCAAAAAATAAGGATAGCCGCTGATGAAATTCAAACGGAAATCAGTTGCAAACTGAATGCTTAAAAACAACACATATCCTAATATATGTTAAAAAAATCAGCGTCGGTTACAGTTAAACATTAAAAAATTAGTAATGCCATAAGTTTTAGTCAACCATTTTTTAATAATCTAAAAAATCAGTCTTTGTACATAAATGGTAGTTTATATATTATGTTAGTGGTTTTACTATTTTTGAAGAATTTTGTGGCAACACAAGGTTTTAATTTAAGTAAGCTTTTGATAAATAATGTTATCAGTTTTGCTCTTTTTGAGAATTTTTGTGGCAACACTAGGTAAAAGTTTTAATCTAAGTAATGAATAATACTTATTGTTAACAGTTTCGTTCTTTTTGAAAAGTTGTTTGAAAACACAAGGTAATATCCATCATGATTATGTAAATAACAATTGTTAATACAAATTAAACTTGGTAAATAATTCTATTATATTAAAAGTATTTTAAAATTAATTCAATATAAATACAAATTCAGTATTTTAATTGATAGGAACCTTTTTTTTCTAAATGTTAAAATTTAAGTAAATCTTTTACAATATTGGGAAAAAATTATTAAAATTCATGAATTGTTATAACAAAAATACAAGACAAAAGCTTTTTTCATTAACACATTATTTATTCATCATTCTCGATAATAATAAAAATACAAAAAAATTATAAACTGTACAGAAAATCAACCAGTTCACATGATTTGTCAAAGTTTGCATTTTTTCACTTATGCATTTTAATCAGATGTTGAATAAACTTGGTATCAACATTAAATGTTTTGTTACAGTGTTTGCATTCGAAATTCCTGTAATGAACTTTTTTGTGAAATAAAAAATCGATATCAGAGTAAAATATAACACCACAGTGTTTACATTTATATTCCTTTTGACGATGACTTTTTTTATGTTTAGTTAAAGCAGACTTTGATAGAAACGAGTTGGAACATTTTTCACAAACATGAAACTTCTTATGAGATCTCTTGTGAATTTTTAACAAATATTTTTTAGAGAGTTCTAGTGAACATTCATCGCATTTATATGTCTTATGAAATCTCTTGTGAATTCTTAACGAATACTTTCTATAAAATTCCATTGCACATTGATCACATTTATAGAAAGTGGGTGTCTTGGAATGAGTAACACTATGTCGTTTTAAATCAGTACTTTGAATGAAAGTTTCACATTTAAAGGGCTTTTTATCCAAGTGGGATCTTTGATGTCTGGTTAACGCAATCTTTTTAGAGAAGCATTTTTGACATTGATTACAAGAAAAGGATGGTTGGGTTGATGAAGAGGGTGATCTTTCACTATTCGAAACTTGCACCTCTTGACTGGGTAAATCCGATTCCATATTCATGAAGTAAGAAATTTCTTGTACAGCACTCACTTAAAGAACAGCGCTTAATATCTTCATATGACAAAAAAACAATAAACAGTGTGATGAATTTATACTGATTCGCAAAATCTGTTAAATTCTAGGAGGCGCTGCTGTTTTTTAAAAAATAATAGGATTGGTTTAAAAAGTGATCTGATAATATGATGGTATCTGATAGGTAAGGCTCGATGTTATCTGGTGTTTATCATGTTGTTGTGATTTTTTACTAATTGAAAAGAAAATTCATGTGAAAATTAACGGAAAAAGAATCACTTATTTTCAGCACAGTGATAAAACAATACTATACTAAAGTAATACATTGCTTAAATTTGTCGTTATCGGCTGATAGATGATAACTTGTAAAAACACTTTTTATGTGAATACAGCAAACTTACTAAAATGAATGCATGACAATTAACCGTTTATTAGAACTGTACATCGAAAAATAATTAATAATGAAGTAGTTTATATATTTTGAATGGTGTAAAAATCAATGTGTATGAATAATCAAGGTTTAGGTAAACTAAAGTTAAAAATGTAAAATTAATACTGTTAAAAAATATTTTCATTGTTGCTCTAACGTTGATGAAAATTGAAGAAAACAGGGAACCTACAAAAAAAACATACATAATGGTTTGGTAAAATTAAATTGTCGTTTTAAAAAGCTTAGTTGAAACATCAAACAAAGTTCTCTTTCTTGTTATTTGTAAATAAGTGAAATCTAATCTTAGTTGATATTTTTCATGTATCAGTTAGTTCCTGTTAAAATTGTTTGGTTATCAGATGTTTGTGCAAGACAGTGAATACGTGCTGATAAGATAGTATTTTAAGTTGGAAACGGTTCGATTGTAATATATAAACATTAATAGTAATTACAGAAGGTTTATTAAACTTCCTATTTAATCTTGAAATAATTTTATCTAATAATAATATTCAAAAAAAGTTCAAATTATTATTTAATTTTCTATTCTAATAAAAACTTATTCGAATCCCACTAAAGGCTTTTGGAAAACTCAATTTTTAAAAAAATTATTAATTTCCATCGAAAGAAGAAGAAGGCCGGTTCTGCGGCCACTGACGTGATGAGCAATGGGCAATTGTGATTAATATTTAATTTATCAGACTCGTCTTCCTCCTTATCGCAATACACGATAATCTCACAGGTGTGATGGGCAATGCTTAATTGATCAGACTCAATTTTTTTAAAATTATTAATTTCCAACGAAAATTCGATCCAACAAAGAGCAGCACCCAAATAAAAATCTTCCGGGGGGTGAAGTTTGGAAAATGAGGAGGTTACCCCTTTGCTATAGTATGATATTAGAAGCTTCAGATCCTAAATAAAAAAAAAAAAAAAATAAGCCTCTTAAAAATTAACCCCCTCTAAAAATTAAGCCCTCCCCTTTCCTAAAATCTCATCTTACTATAACATAAATTACGATATGTTCAAATTTCCTTCCTACTCTCAGTTGATTCCAATCTTAAAGAAAAAAAAAAAAATACATTTAAGCCTTTCAGAAAAATAAGCCCCCTAAAAATTAAGCCCTCCCCCTTTCCTAAATATCACATCAAACTGTAACAGTGTCAAAATATCCTTCACCCATTTTCAAATATCTTTCCTACTCTAAGTTGAATCCAATCTCTACTTAAATTTAAACTCCCCAAAAAAATTTAAGCCCCCCTCAATTTTAAGCCCCTCCTAAAAAATAAGCCCTCCCCTCTCTCTCTCTCAAAAATCCCATCATACTCTAACAGACTCCAAACATCCAACCCTCTACTACAGTATAATCTCCTACGTTTCAAACCCTAAAAAAATTTAAGCCCCCTCAATTTTAAGCCCTCCCCATCATCCTACTATAGTATAATACACTCTCCATCAGATAAGCTTCTCATTCAGGTGGTGGTGG
The DNA here is from genome assembly GCA_964019185.1 of Maratus speculifer. Taxonomy (NCBI): domain Eukaryota; kingdom Metazoa; phylum Arthropoda; class Arachnida; order Araneae; family Salticidae; genus Maratus; species Maratus speculifer. Next base: position 153,233,663 of record OZ025302.1, read on the forward strand.
AGGACCTCCTCCTCTCTCTGTGAGGTGGTGGTGGGCCTCCTCCTCCTGTCCTCCTCCCGCCACACGCCACCGCATGCAGCTGAACTCTCACTACTACACTACTGGCGCGAAACGTTGACATTTATATTTTATTTTAATTGTACAAGTGTATATTAAAATTCTTGTTTTGTGCACCACTGAGCAATGTGTTGTATTTTAATAAATACATTCTTATTAGTACAAATATTTGTTTTATAAAATATAGTATAAAACCTTAAAGTCCATAGTAAAATATATTTACATTAATAACATAGGACATTTTAAAAATACATTCTTATTAGTTAAATTTTATGGTGCAACTGTCCTGTATATATTTATCAAATATTTGGAACTATTATACTGTTTTTGAAATCTTAAAGAAACTATGCTGTAGTTAAAAATAGAAGTTTTGCCAAATAGTTTTCTATTTTATTAGGAGTAAATATATTTTGAGTAAATATCTATAATTATATTATGTGATAATTAGTAATGTTATTTCTGATGTATTTCATAGTTCATAAAGCAGGCATGTACTGTAAGGGTAGTCGGTATATTTTAAATTTGTTCAGTGTTTTATAAAACATCTTTCACATGTTACTTGATTGCTTTATAAAGAAAAAGGATATAATCAATAAAAAATGAAATTCTTTTGACAAAATATGAACAATTTAATTTTTATATTAAAAAATAATGGAAATTTAAATATCGAATAATTTTGAAAGTTTTGAAATATTTTGTTGCATACTTTTAGTGCAAGTATATTCTATAATGATAGTTTTTTTCAAAAATTAAACATTTAAGAAAAATTTAAATAAATGTTAAGCCTTATGTATTTACTTAGTACGTGTTATAAAATTGTTTTATGAAGGAAAATATTTTAATCAAGAAAAAGTCCTAAACATTTATGAAAGAAACAAATAATAATATATTCTTCAACTTCGGATTTTTTTGAGACATTAATATCATGAAATACGCAAATTTCACGTTTACTTATAATTTATTACTTATTATTATTATTATTTAATAAATAAAAAAAAGATTTTATCAAGAAAAAAATGCAATTCTTGAGGTGAATTGTGAAAAATCCTTTTTTATTAAAAAATAAAATAAAACCTGTTAAATCCTGAAATTTTGAAAATTGACGCTATGATATCAATTATCAGTTTTATGTGTGCAACAATGTGTATTTTTAGACATTCTCACAAGTTTCTATTTTTAACTCATGATAAACATTCATCCCATAAAACAAGTAATATTACTTTATAAAACAACTTATTTTGCATTCAAAATCTACCAGACTTTGTATTTTAAACACTTTTCCCAATTATCGCCTAAAAATGATAGTTTTAATAATAAGCATTAAAAAAGAATTTGTGTACGAAAATTCCCCACTTTTATAATAATTCTTGGAAAAAGTTTTCTCTTAATTTTCTAATGGTTATCTCTACTGACTTCAAAGTCTTTATTTCTGCAAGGTACGTAATTAGGAGAGTCTCTTCAAAATATGATTTATTGGAAATAAATTAGAACGAGATAAAACGAAAAAGAAAAAAACTACGTGTTATCTTACTTTATTTTAATTTTTCTAAACGGATACAACTTGGATTACTGAAAGTGCTAACCTGTACAAAACATAAATTTAAAAAAATCTTGAAAAAAACCTGTTTTTTATTCTTTTTTTTAATTATTTTTTTAAGTTGTTTACCAACTACATGAAAAATCATCTAAATGTAAATGATAACTATTTTGTATTAAAAATATATAAGTTTTGCTGTACTTTAAAAACAACATATCTGAACATTTAAAAAATAATAGATTAATGCAAGAAAAAATACTCCTCATTTTGTTAATTTATTTATATTTCCAAAAAATATGCATCTGCATTTTTAAAGTCTCATAAGATAAAAACTCTTTTTTTTATTTTTTGTAAGCAGTTGAAAAGAGCTGGTTTAACTTTAAAAGTTATGACATATATTAACTGTAAAACAAATGAAGAAAATAATGCATTTTTTAATTCCAAACATACATTCTTGGTTACATACATTCTCGAAGGTGAAGAATTGACATACTTTAGAAATTTTGTTTTTGGAAAAGAGTAAAAATAATTGAAAAAAATTTAAACCACCTTCTTTTCATTGCTTCAAACATTTAAAAACATTTTTGTTTTTAAATTTAATAACATATTACATCAGAAATATGTAGCCGCGTTCACCTGTATCAAAATATCCGGTCTGCATGGACAGGATATTAACTTCCTGTAGAAACAAAAGAATATTAAAATCACAGTTACATCTTGTAAAATAACTTTGTTCTAAGGGTTATCAACTTAAATTTTTGAATTTATGAAAAATTATAATGTTACGCTTTTTTGACGAAAAAAAAATCATGTTTCTTTTAAATTTTTGACCTTTAAACTTGTTGGAAAAACATTAAAAAAAATAAGAATGACTAGACAAGGACAAAAGACAATTTAAATATACGATGATGAGCGGAAATGTTAAACAAAAATGCTGAATATTTTTTAAGTCATGATGATGAACATGTTGAAAAATACTTTCTAAAAAATGATTTAAAGTTTTAGTATGGAATACATTTTTATAGTGTGCGTGCTCACATTTTCGCTCATATCTTTCTTAATAATTGAAATATCATTTTAAACCTTTGTAACCATAATTATGCCCATTCTCAGGATATTATTTCCCGCAAAATCAAAAAATCGATTTTTTGAAAGTTGAAAGCCTATGTAATAGTCCAATAGCCGGCAGAACAAAAACCTAAGATATCGGGCACAAGAAAAAATCTTCATTTAATGGGAAAGTAGTAATAGGGGAATCTAATGATCTATGTTTTCGGAAGCGAAGCGGTACATAACCCAAAAATTAATATCGCTAGTGGTTTCTTGTAGGCTTATCATTGTGTTGGCCGTACAATCATATCATACCTTTTATTGTAAAGCAAATACAATTATAAACCTTCGTCTAAACCATTAGTGGTATTAATTTTTGGCTTATACACCACTTCGCTTCCGGCAGACATAGATCATTAGATCCCCCTATAACTACTCTTCCATAAAACCAAGTTTGTTTTTAAGCTATTGCATAGCTTTTATCGCGGGCTTTGAGCGCGGCGACCGAATCCAAAAATTGCGTAACGAGAAATATCCTAACACATCTGTAACGAAAAAACCTAACACTCGGCTACCGTCGTTTCACTTCGGCAGACTTCGGCATGGTATCCTTCGGTAGACTTCGGCAGACATTGACGCGGTATTTTTCAGATATTTAGAGGATATCAAGTCTCAAACTTATATATCTTATTTCAGTTACTATAAATCTATAATTTCAATAATAAAAATTCCTCATAGAATGTGTATAGAAAAGAATCGTCTTAAGATAAAGCAAGGTAGAATAATGTAGATTTTGGTGAGTGGAGACCCGCCCAATGGTGAGTATCGAAAAATTTAAATGCTTATAATTCGCGATCTAATTTTCGTAGTGCGCAAAAATTTTGTTTGGTATTTTATTATGAGACAGTGTTACTTTTGGAGACAGGAGACCCCCACGGTGAGGGTCGAAAAATTTAAAATGCTTATAACTCGCGATCTAATTTTCGTAGCGCGGCCAAATTTTGTTTGGTAATTTATTATGAGACAGTGTTACTTTTGGTGACAGGAGATCCCTCATGGTTAGGGTCGAAAAATTTAAAATGCTTATAACTCGCGATCTAATTTTCGTAGCGCGGCCAAATTTTGTTTGGTAATTTATTATGAGACTGTGTTAATATTTAATGACAGGAGATCCCCCATGGAGAGGGTCAAAATTTTTAAAATGCTTATAACTCGCGATCTAATTTTCATAGTGTGGCCAAATTTTGTTTGGTAATTTATTATGAGAAAGTGTTACTTTTGGTGACAGGAGATCCCTCTATGGTTAGGGTCGAAAAATTTAAAGTGCTTATAACTCGCGATCTAATTTTCGTAGTGCGCAAAAATTTTGTTTGGTATTTTATTATGAGACAGTGTTACTTTTGGTGACAGGAGACCCCCACGGTGAGGGTCGAAAAATTTAAAATGCTTATAACTCGCGATCTAATTTTCGTAGCGCGGCCAAATTTTGTTTGGTAATTTATTATGAGACTTCGTTAATATTTAATGACAGGAGATCCCCCATGGAGAGGGTCAAAATTTTTAAACTGCTTATAACTCGCGATCTAATTTTCGTAGCGCGGCCAAATTTTGTTTGGTAATTTATTATGAGACAGTGTTACTTTTGGTAACAGGAGATCCCCCATGGTGACGGTCGAAAAATTTAAAATGCTTATAACTCGCGATCTAAGTTTCGTAGTGCGGCTAAATTTTGTTTGGTAATTTATTATGAGACAGTGTTACTTTTGGTGACAGGAGACCCCCCACGGTGAGGGTCGAAAAATTTAAAATGCTTATAACTCGCGATCTAATTTTCGTAGCGCAGCCAAATTTTGTTTGGTAAGTTATTATAAGACAGTGTTACTTTTGGTGACAGGAGACCCCCCCACGGTGTGGGTCGAAAAATTTAAAATGTTTATAAATCGCGATCAATTTTCGTAGCGCGGCCAAATTTTGTTTGGTAATTTATTAGGAGACAGTGTTAATTTTTGGTGACAGGAGATCCCCCATGGTGAGGGTCGAAAAATTCAAAATGCCTATAACTCTCGATCTAATTTTCGTAGCGCAGCCAAATTTTGTTTGGTAATTTATTATGAGACAGTGTTAATTTTTGGTGACAGGAGACCCCCACGGTGAGGTTCGGAAAATTTAAAATGCTTATAACTCGCGATCTAATTTTCGCAGCGCGGCCAAATTTTGTTTGTAATTTATTAAGGTATTGCATAGCTTTTATCGCGGGCTTTGAGCGCGGCGAAAGAGTCTAGAAATTCTGTAACGAGAAAAAAACCTAACACTCCAGCTAACGTCGTTTCAGTTTGGCAGACTTCGGCACGGTATCCCTCCGTAGACTTCGGCAAACATTGACGCGGTATTTTTCAGATATTTTCAGAATATAAAGTCTTAAACTTATGTTTTTTTATTTCAGCTACCATAAACGTATAGTTTTAGTGATAAAATTTCCTGATTAACCTACATGTATTGTAAGATAATTAAAATATTTTAAACGATATTAACTTCTCATTTGTTCAATACAAGAAAAAGAATTATCGGTCATCACGCTCAAAATGTTTAACTTGAATTAATATCAAAGACAAAAAAAACTGCATAAATAAAAAATAAATAAATAATTATAATTGCATAAGTTGATAAAAAATGCTATGCAATAGCTTTACCGCGGCAGTCCCCGAGTGCCACACGTATTTTTTTTCTTTTTTCTTTTTTAAAGATTTTTGGACTGTAAGGTCTTATTTATATCAGTAAAAGGAAAAACTTTGAATTTCGAGTTATTAAGGGCATGTGATAATTTTAAAGCTTCTCGTCACCGGTTGGACATATAACGTCGTACTTATGTAGTAAGTTTATTTTTTCTGCTAGTTATTTGGTTCAGGCGGAGGTGGGACAATTTGCTTGCATTTTAATATTGTAATTTTTTTTAATTTCATAAATTTAAATTATTTTCTCCTTATAAGGTTATTTATGATTTTATTTATAATAGTGTTTGATATTTTGATTATGTTACATATTTTTTTTTAGAAAAAAAAAGACTATTTTTTAATCAACTTTTAAAATTACTGCCTTATATTTAATGCAAAGTTTTTGTCTCATCATACGAAATCTGCTGATGATGCTTTATATTTTAATGGTGTGGGGAATAAATTCCATTCCGCCTGCTGATGAGTAATGGCTTATATTTTATTGGTAGGTTTCATGTTCTTTCATTTTATTGTTTAATGTTTATTGATTTTTTAATTTTTTATGCATTATGCATCTATTGCTCAAGAAATATTTTCATGCAAATTTAGAATATATATATGGCTTTATATTACAAGATTTATGATGCATGTTAGCACAAATTTTGTCCCCTTTAGCTTGACATGGCTTACGCAAGATTGAAATCATATATGTTATTTATGGATTTTAAATAATTTGGGTCTCAGAAGAATTTGCTATGGTTATACAAATATTTCCATTCACTCAATGTTCACTGAACTGTAATTTCCTTGTTTAGGATGAACTGATTTTTTTTTTTTTTTTTTTTTTTTTTTTTTTTTTTTTTTTTTTTAATGATGAAACTTCATATTGAATTTGTAAAAACTTCATTTGTAACTTGTATATTCACTTTTTTCGATGATCATTCGAATTGGTTTATAATGGTTATATATCTATATATATATTTAAGGATGTTCGCTACTGCTCCTCTCAACAAGCGCAAAACGTTTTGACACATTTAAAAGATCCTTTTTTAACGGAAAGATATAAAATTTGAAAGCCTGACAAAAGAAGCTATTTCAAAATGAACTTATTTTTCCATTTTATGATAGTTAAATTACCTATCCAGTTCGAAGCTATTTCGATCACGTGATCACCTGTTTTTCTCCTGATTTTGGACTGGTTTTTCTGCTTTCTTCGGGAAATTTGCTCAAAAGCGTCGACTTTGAAGACTTGTTATGAAAAATTTTATTGTGTTTTTTTTCTTTTCTTTTTTTTTTTTTTTTTTTTTTTTTTTTTTTAAACAGGAAATTGAGTTAAAAAGTTTCTGAATAACATCACCTGCTATTTTCATGTATTTCCGAACAAAAATAAATTAAAGCATGTGTCACAAAGTTGCCCTTTTTGATTTAAGAACATCCTTAAATTTATTTTTAAAATATTTTTTATGAAAATTTATTTTAAATATATATATGTACATACAATAAAAATAGATTTTGTTCATTATTTCTCCTCACTTCAAATATTTTTTAAAAACATTTTTCTTCGTTACCAATAGATTATTACAATTCTTTTATACACTTCAAAGTCATTATGCACATCAACCTCGTAATTTAGGACATATATCTAAAGTATGAACTATCGAAAATCAATTGGAACAACCTTAAAGATACTTGCTTCAAAATTAATCTAAAAAAGCGTAAATTTATATTAAGGAAAAAGAATGATTTTATATCATTAATTTATTGAAAACCGAAAAGCTAATTAGGTATACAGTAAAATGGAGCATAGATTTATTGAAAATATCTAAACGCTTCTTTACATCTTACTTTGAATTTTCTCCGAGTCATGCCAATATAATAATTCCTATATCCTATATTTAAATGTAATTGCTAGACCCCCTCCAAAATTAAAATCAATTTTAACCACTAGAATTGACCCAATTGATAAATTTGACCTATCAGGTGTTTATATTATTCCATTTCTTAAAGAAGGTGGATATAGGAATTATTATATTGGCATGACTCAGGGAAAATTCAAAGCGAGATATAAAGAACACATTGCAGACATAAAATTTAATAGAGGTAAAACAGCATTATCAAAGCTAAATAAAATAGAAAACATAGATATTTTGTTTAATGAAAGTAGATTAATTTATAGGTCAGATTTTTTATTTGCAACTTTTTATTAAAGAGTCTATTGAAATTTACGTCAGAAGCTCAATGGTCTGCAATGACTCCTTGTCATTTCAAATACCAAATATTTGGATAGAATTCTTAGATAATTTGAAAATTAAGCAATGCGAAACATAATTAAAATATAACGCGCGGAATCTTTATTTATTTTTAAATTTCATTTGTAACAGTATATTGTCATTTTCCAATTTTGTGTTTATTTGTATATTTTATTTTTCTGATGATGATTGAGTAAATACAATCGAAACATGTCAAATTATTAAGATCTTTTCATGTATTTTATTAGCATTTGACGTCCTTTTTAGCAATTAAATATTTTAATATATATTTAATATATATTTTTAAATTCTTAAAATGCCTTAAAATGTTTTTAAATGCATAAGGCCTTTCCATACATCTTAATCCTTCTTCGTCTGACGCAAAGAAGTCGTGCCTCTACTGTGAAAGCAGCAGCGAGACTGAAATGAAATATAAGGGAAAAAAACAAACAAAATGAAGAAACAGTTAGTAGGAAAGTAGAAATCAATAAACGCTTTCAGTGTGACGTCAGTCATGATGTTTTACTTGGAAACTGACTCCAAACCAACGGTTGCTATGCTCTATATCTTATTAAAATTAAATCGTAGAAAATGTTATCATTGCATATGATGTACTAAACCATATATCTGTGAGACATAGCTGCAAAATATAGCTATAAAATATAATAAAGATAGAAAATACATCATAGCAACGGTTTGTTTGGAATCAATGTCCAAACAAAACGTCATATTTGATGTCACGACTGAAATCGTCTCTAGCTAATCGGAAAGCAGAAGCCAACCACAGAGCAGTATAATTCAAACAAAAGAACACAGAGTAGAAGGGGAATTAGGAAGCAAATTAAACAAGTAAGATGTGGGAATCCCAAAACTTTTTTCTATCTTATGCCTGTTAATACTTTCCAAAAAAAAACAGCATAGCAGCGTCACTGATTAAATGGTTTCAATCAAAATTTAATCTGCAACAACATATGTGAACATATGACTGATTCTAAAGTTTGATTAAAATCAGCGCATTAGTTTTTGAGAAAGAGCTATTTAAAAATCTTTTTAAAAAATCTGCATTCAACGCCACATGTTTGGTGATGAGCACTAAAAATTAATCAGGATCAAATCTTTATCAGGTGCTAAATCAGTCTGAAGTTTAATGAGAATCCATGCATTAGTTACTGAGATACGTTTATTGCGAAATTGCGAAAAATTCAGCATAGCAGCCCCATCTGTAGGGTGATATACACCAAAAACTAAGTAACAATAACCTATATAGAGTACTAACTGAATCGGAAGTTTTAGAAAATTTCATGCTTTAATTCTTGAGATCGAGCTATTGCGATATAATAATGCGAATAGTGCACCGTGGCTGCGTCAAAACGTAATCAGCATCATGTTTCATCAAGTACTAACTAAATCTAAAGTTTATGAAAATCCAACAAGAACTAACTCAAACTAAAGTTTTATGAAAATTCATGCTCTAGTTCTTGAGAATTGGCCATTGGAGAATTTGTGAATAATGCAGCCCAGCAACGTCACCCGTTGAGCGAAATACACCAAAAACTAATCAGATCTAATTTATATCATGGTCTAACAGAATACGAAATTTTGTGAAATTCTGTGCATTTTTTCTTGAGATAGAGTGCCCACAATATTTTTGTCACATACAAACAGACAGACTGACTGGCTGATTTACAGAGGGACAGATTCACAGACTCACAAACTCACAGACTCACAGACAGACATTTTATAAAAACATGTTTTGGGGATTCTCTGATCTCTTAAACATGCATATCCGTCGAAAACTGGATTCCGAGATTTTTCACGAATCCAATTTTTTCATTTTGTAAACATAGAAGAAAGTAAAATAACAAGATGGAAAAAAAATTACAATGAAATTATAATGAAATGATAACATACACCTACATGATGAAAGTACATTAAATTGAAATACATATTTATATATACAAATATATAAGCCTAATATTATTAAATACAGAAAATAAATTATATGGCAATACTGAAAAGTTTTTCCAAGCTACAGTAAGCATTGTGGACAATACCGTCGCGATTAAAATAAATAGCTAAATTTTCAAGAAAATCCTTTTTAGAGATACTATTAACAATAAAGATAATTAAATATGATCATCCAATATTTAAATCTTATTAAATCTGGTCAGGGCTGTAGCTAGAAGTGAACGATAGGGGGGACTCAAAAGAATTTAGGGGGGGGGGGGCTCATATTTTTTTTTCTCTGTCTGTGGCAGAAAGATAAATTTGTGCATATTCACATTGTAGGTACTATGTTTCTTATTAAACTGATGTAATAACTTCATTTTATGCTAAGAAAAATACATGATGATGTAATTTTTGAGTATATAACTGGTGTAAAATTAAACATCATGTTAGCTTCATAAGTACAAATAAGATGAGGGAGAGTTGAAACACTTATTTTAGATACAATTTAGTAACTCTGCAAAATTGTGAAAAGATCTCGAAATTAAATTAGATTTTTGAACGGCATTTCATTTTAATTTTCAGAACAGAAATTCCTTTAGTGACCGTGGAATCTTTTCCAGGGGGGGCTCAAAATATTTTAGGGGGGGCTGAGCCGCCCATAGCGCCCCCTTAGCTACGGCCCTGAATCTGGTTAAAATTTAAATGTTGGATACCTTACGTCGACGATGCTTTTGTTTAGCTGATAATCCTTTTTATATTTCTGTCATTTTTCAAATTATAATTTCTATTGACCCCCATATTAAGTTTACGTTTGAGAAAGAAAACTGCAGTAATTAAATTGAAAATTGCCTTTTCTTGATCGTTTGGTTACCAAATGTGTATCTTGTTTCAAAGTTTGAACTTAAAGATAATCATTTCTGTATCTAAAATACCTCACGCTAACTCGTTCCTTAAGAATGATCATAATTACTAAATGAAAACAAAATCTGTTGCTTCCAAGAGAGGTTTCAATCAGTTTTTTATGAATGATGCTATGAAGAAATTCTGTAGACAGTCTAGTAAACTTACTTTTTTCGTAATCGTCAAAAGTAAATATGATATTTTTTTTTTGTTATTCCCTTTAATTCTGATTTATATTTAAAATTAGCCAAAATTTTAAGACGTTTTAACTTTATCTTCATCGTTAAACCAGTAAATAAATTCAAATATATGTCCTATATGTCCAGTTCCTGATCTTCATAAATGGGAAATTTGTAATGTTCCCTGTAATGGCTATATTAGTCCAACTAAAAAAAAAAATCTCGAAATCCGCCTAAAACAACGCTCATTATGTCATTAATCAAGAAATTTAATAAATAATTAGAGGAATTTGATGAATAATTATGAAACAGTCATTTAGTTTAAAATAAAAAATACGCAGGCTTTGAAAAATAATCCAACAGTTATGTGTCATTTGCACAGAATTCTAAAAAATCTTAATTCTGGAAATTCATCTTCTTTCCCTGAAAAGCGTATTGCTGAACCTGAAAATGTGAAATTGTGAATGGAGGATATTCCAAATCTGCGTTCGAGGCTGTAAAATGTCAAATGATACCGGTAATTTGCCCAAAGAACTTCTAACTGATTAGAAGGGAGACTGCTACTGCTTTTGTCATGAACTGTTCCGTTGACTGTTGGGGATTTACATTGCGTCTAACGGAGTTATCCCTTCTTTACGCTAGACGTTTTTGCCTTGACCACGTGATGATAACGTAGATTGAATATTTTCCATTGAAAGCATCCTAAACAAAGATATTCCGATGAGAGAAAATAATTAATAAAATATCAAAACAACTCGCAACAATTTTCGAAAGTGAATGGCGAAAAAAATACATGTATATTTTTAAATAATTTATTAGCATTGAAAATAGATTGTTTCAAATGTTTCTAAAGTTAAACAAATTGGAAATTGCACGTTAAGCATAGCAAATGAGGTGCGTTCGTACGATAACGAAGTTTTAAAAATATCACTCTCATATATCAATCTCATAAAATTGTAAATTGTTAATTACAATTAAAATTTTCACCAAACAATGTTCTCCCTATACCATTATGTAATGGAATACTTTTGTGCGGTCTTGTAAATCCCTAACAAATGTTCTTTGCACCACAGATTATACAAAATATATATAATATGTACTTATTAGATGCATATCAATTTTATTTTGTGACACCAATGAGTGTAACACCATTAAAATGCATTTGAAATACATTTCCCCATTGACCGTAAATTAACGGAATACTTTTGATTGTCCCTGTAATTGAACTATGCATCCGATTTTCATGAAATTTGAAATAACTCGATAAAATTACGTAATAATTATGTATTTTAAATTTCAAACGATTAAAATGCATTTGAAACTTTTTTCCCCATTGACCGTAATGTAATGGAATACTGTTGATTGTCCCTGTATTGTCCGATTTTCATAAAATTTGAAATGACTCGACAAAATTATGTAATATTAATATTTTTTAAATTTCAAACGATTCGGTTGGGTAGTTTTTGCTTTGTTACATGTGGACGGACGGACTGAACGACAACCATGGGTGCTACATATTTATATAATTACGAAAGCACCTAAAAACAGTTCTCACAATCGAAGTATGTCGGTCGAGGTTATTATATAATTTTGGTCACATTTATATTTTCATTGATTAAAATTTTAGCAGCATGTGTTTTTTGTTAATCAGAATTATGGGCGAGAGCACATTATTTCTCAGTTATAGTTCTAAAATTATAAGATAGATAAGTTAAATTTGCTTACTTTATTTTAGGAAATTCAATCTGTTACAGATCTCTTCTGATTTCTATATATTTAGAAACTAGCATTAGTATTGAAATTGTTTGAAATCCTCACTTTATTCAAAGTAGATTTTGTCATGTAAATTATATATTGTGTGAATTGATTTATATTAATCATTCTCACTTTAGGAATAAAAATATTATTTATTAATTACTATAAAACACAGTAGCAGCAGTAAAACTCATCTTTTTCGTTGTGATTTTTAGAACAACTGACAAAATATTACATAATAATTTAAGTAACTATATTGTATGTAATTTTAATGCCATGAATTAAAAAATATTCAGCGGCTCATTAATTTCTAAGTTTGAATGTTTCTGCGTCCTTAAATCAATCAACAGTGATTATAACTAAAAGAGATAAACAAACATTTCTAAAAAGCTATATAAATAAACTTCCTAATTCGTCGGTCAAACGTGATTATTTTTCTTGATTAACTATGATGCATTAAAATAGTTTCTTTCAATGATTGATATTTATTATCATTTGGGGATTAATTTCCTTGACGTGCATTAAATCACAAAAAAAATCTGTTGTTTGCAGCGTATGTAAAAATTGTGTTAAAAAGAAGTAAAAATTCGTGTGCGAAAAAAAAAAATCTATCTTAAAATGGCTTTTAATCACAGGCTGTCGAAAACTGCGATTCTACGGAAATTATTAAGTTTATTAAGTCTTGCATACTTCTACTAATACAGATAAATAAATAATACAAAAAGAATTTTGTCAAGTTATTTGTCAATTAACTCAAGTAATTGTCGTGAATTTTGTAGTACTTCTATGTGTTTTTTCATTGCAGCGATATTTATGTATCTCACTTTACATTACAGTCCAAATATCCCAAATTAAACTTTTTATTTATTTATTTATCTTTAAAAAATTAAGATTTTTTTAAATTTGCATCCGCTGCGCGCAAGATTCTAGCTAATCTATTTGTTCAAGAGCCCGAAAAAATATTCATGACGATATAAAACTAAAGTATCTTGAACTTACATTTCATTTGAAAGCAATTTATTTATTTATTTATTTAAAGCTTAAATTTTAACATAAAAAAATAATTTTTTATTGAAAAATTATAATACTAAATTTGAAGTATAAGTCATTCTTTAACTTAAATTGAAGATAATTAACAAGTTTGATGCAAATTGCTTTATTATTTTTTTTTGAAAAATTTAGTGCGCAATCAAAGATATATTTTAAACTTTTCATCAAAATTAAACACAAAAACAAAACAAATAAAATTTAAATATAGAATATTTAAAAATATATATTTTAAATAGAAAAGATGTTAAATTGTCTATGTTAAAAAGTATATGTATTTATGTTTCATAGGAACTTAGAAAAAAAGTAAATGTGACATTTTGCTAACTTGCAAGTAAGTTCCCAAGAAAAAACTAAGACTCCTGATACCCCCTTAATTCCTATTTCTTTGACAATATTTTGAAATGATAAAATTTTCCTTGTTTTATGACACATTATTTGAGTTTAAAATAAAGGACATTTTACCATATTAAAACAGTATTGCGAACCAAAATGTCTGATTGAACGTATTTGATTCCAAGTCGTCTTTGTATACCCTACATCCTCCTGAAGTGTGTAATACGTTAGCAGCGACACCTTGTACATTGTTTTCAATCGGAAATGACATAAAATCCTGAAAAAGCAAAACTCCTGTTCTCTAATTGTTATTTATAATTCAAGATCAATTATCTGCACTATGTTTTTTACATTTTGGAAAAGAGAAATAAAAATTACTTTTAAAAAGCCTAAAGACTTTTTAAAATAACTATTAATAGCACAATAGTGATTTTTAATACAAGCAGTCAAACTAAAACAGACACGAAAGTTTTTTAAACTGAAGTTTTAAAAACACAGAAGGAAAACTTTTCAAGATAAATTTTAAAAACTTTTTTTTGATTGGAGATAACTTTAAAAAAATTTTTCTTCTTCATTTGCAAAATTTACCCTTACCTACTCTGTCTTATCCTACTTGGTCATTATGTACACAAATTAGAACCCATCAAATTTTGACGAAAGAAAATATTTAAGAAGGAACTATTTCATTAACTTGTAATAAACCTACAAAATTAGTTATAGTAAAAAATGCATTTTATATTGGTACGTCTAACTCTTAAACAAAACGATATTTACCGCCAAATTAACAAAATACTTTTTCTATAAAACGCAGTTGTAGAAATTGTTAAAATTAAACTTCAATCGTATATGTAATCAGTAAAAAATAATAAGGATATGTTATTATGATAAAGTTATCAATTAAGGTTCTTATGCTGGTATTCTAAAATGATAAAAAGCAAAATTTATTCAATTTTGACTCAATCATAGAATTTTTTTTCCCGTGAAATCTAAACCCGGCATCATTTTCACCATATCAAAACTTACAAATATACATTTTACATCTTTTTTCACGTTTAAAAAAAATTTGCACTTTAATTTGATAATTTTGATTCAAAACTTGAAGTTTCAATGCTATTGGCTGAAATAGGTATTAAACTGTTGATCTTCTTTTACGTGTTAAACAAATTTTTTAAATGAAGTCAAAATTCACCGGGTTTTATAACAGGAGATATTTAAATTGCTATTTTTTTCCGTTTAATGAGAAAATGGCAACATAAAGATCAGCACTCATTTTTTTTTTTCCTTTTTTCTTTGCTTTAAATAGAAATGGAGTACTCCTGTTGCCACGATTAGAAAAGAGTTATTAAAATCTACAAAAAAATTAATGTTTCAAAAATAAATTAAGATGCAGCTTTCAAACAAATTTCATTTAAAAGTTCATTTTTTCCTACACGATAGTGTACATATTGTAAATACGCGACATTAAGAAGTTTAAAAACTTTTTGTAGTAAAAATTGCAATACCGAAATTCATCTAAAATTTGAAAGTGTTGTCATTCGCAAAATGACGTATGCGTTACGCACAGATACGTTTGGCCTTTATAATATAGATAAACTCTATCATTCGAGTAATCTTCCTAAAGGATGAAGTACTGGAAATCAATTGAAAAAATCACAAATACCCCTTCAACGAAATAGACGGAAAAAAGTAAGTTCGCAGAAAGGCGCAAGAAAAAACTCTTTCCTTAATTGTCATTATCCAAATCAAAACGTTAGATGATAAAAAAAAAAATATGATTACGAATTTTTCTTAAAGAGTAATATTCTGAAATCTCTAAAATATATGCACTGAAAATAGGTGCCCAGAGAGTCCCTGACACATTTTAATATTCAATAATGATAAAAAGAATCAAGTAATTGCCGTATAGGAATGTAATTAAAATGCTTATGACACTGATTTTTTTTTCAAACGAATAAGAAATTTTCCTATTATCTCCCAGAGATGGTGCTGTACCTTACATTAATCAGAGAAAAAGTTCTACTTCATTTGCAAAATTTACCCCTACCAACTCTGTCTTATCCTTCTTTGTCATTATTCGCATAAACTAGAGTAATTTTTCGAAAGGATGAAATATTCGAAATCAATTGAAAAGATCATAAATACCCCTTCAAAGAAATAGACGGAAAAAAGTAAATTCGCAGAAAGGCGCAAGAAAAAAACTCTTTCCTTAATTGTCATTATCCAAATCAATACGTTAGATGATAAAAAAAAAATATATATATATGATTACGAATTTTTCTTAAAGAGTAATATTCTAAAATCTCTAAAACATATACACTGAAAATACAGGGTGCCCAAAGAGTCCCTGACACATTTTAAAATTCAATATTAATAAAAAAGAATCAAGTAATTGCTGTATAAGAATGTAATTAAAATGCTTATGACACTGATTTTTTTTCAAGCAAATAACAAATTTTCCTATTATCTCCCAGAGATGGTACTGTACCTTACATTTATCAGAGAAAAAGTTCTACTTTATTTGCAAAAGTTTCTCCTACCTACTCTGTCTTATCCTTCTTTGTCATTATTCGCTTAAACTTGAGTAATCATTCGAAAGGATGAAATATTGGAAATCAATTGAAAAGATCATAAAGACCCCTTCAACGAAATAGACGGATAAAAAGTAAATTAGCAGAAAGGCGCAAGAAAAAAACTATTTCCTTAAGTGTCATTATCGAAATCAATACGTTAGATGATAAAATATATATATATGATTACGAATTTTTCTTCAAGAGGAGTATTCTGTAATCTCTAAAACATATACACTGAAAATACAGGGTGTCTACAGAATCCCTGACACATTTTAAAATAAGGAACTAAAAGTCGTATAAGAGTGTAATTAAAATGCTTTAGACAGTTTTTTTTCAAGAGAATTAAAAAAACCCTTCCTATTATCTCAAATAGATGTTTATGTGCCTTACATTAATGAGGGAAAAAAAGCTCTATTTCATTTGCAAAAGTTACCCTTACCTACTCTCGGTTATCCTCCTTGGTCATTATTCGCATAAACTCTATAATTCAAGTAATTTTCCTAAAGGATGAAGCATTGGAAATCAATAGGAAAGATCATAAAGACCCCCTCAACAGGAGAGACAGAAAAAAAAGTAAATTCGCATTAACGCAAAAGAAACAAAGACTTTCCTTAATTGCCATTTTACAAATCAATTAGTTAGATGATTAAAAAAAACTATGATTACGGATTTTTCTTTAAGAGGAATATTCTGTAGTCTCTAAAATATGTACACTGAAAAAAATGAGTGCCCAGAAACACATTTTAAAATTCAATACTAATTTTTAAGAAAGGAAGTAATTGTCGTAAAGAATTGTAAGTAAAATACTTATGACGATGATTTTTTTTCAAGCAATTAAAAAAAAAATCCTACTATCTCCCATACATGGTGCTGTGACTTAAAATAATAATAATAATAATAATAATAATAAAACTTCTGTTTCGTTTGCAAAAATTACATATACGTATTCTTTCTCATCTTTATTGGTCATTATTTGCATAAACCGTATAATTCAAGTAATCTTTCGAAAGGATGAAGTATTGGAAATCAATTGAAAAGGTCATAAATACACCTTCAAAGAAATAGACGGAAAAAAATTAATTCGCAGTAACGTGGAAGAAAAAAGTCATTCCTTAATTGTCATTATTAAAGTCAATAACTTACATGATAAAAAAAAAGCAATTATTACAATTTTTTCTTTAAGAGGAATACTCTGTAATCTCGAAAAAATATATACACTGAAAATGCAAGATGACCAGACAGACCCTGACTCATTTTAAAATTCAACAATAAAAAAAAATTAAGTAGTTCTAGTATAGGAGTGAAATTAATATGCTTATGACTGTGTGTTTTTTTTTTTTTTTTTTTTTTTTTTTTTTTTTTTTTTTTTCAAGCGAA
This sequence comes from Maratus speculifer, assembly GCA_964019185.1. Lineage (NCBI taxonomy): Eukaryota > Metazoa > Arthropoda > Arachnida > Araneae > Salticidae > Maratus > Maratus speculifer. The sequence continues at coordinate 153,251,381 of OZ025302.1, forward strand.
TAAAAAAAATCTCCACATTATTTCCCATAGATGGTGCTGTGCTTTACATTAGTAATAATAATAATAATAATAATAATAATAATAATAATAATAATAAATACTTCATTTGCAAAAATTACCCTTCCCTACTCTGTCTTATCCTTCTTGCTCATTATTCGCCTAAACTCTATAATTCGAGTATTCTTCCGAAAGAATAAATATTGAAAGTCAATTGATAAGATCATAAAGACTTCCTTCAACGAAATACATGGAAAAAAGTAAATTCGAAAAGAAAAAAAATCTTTCCTTATTTGTCATTATCCACATCAATAAATTAGAAGATAAAAAAAATGTATGATTACAAATTTTCTTTAAGAGGAATATTCTGTAATCTCTAATTTATATACACTGAAAATACAGGGTGCCCAAAGAGTCCCTGACACATTTTAAAATTCAATAATTAAAAAAAAGGAAATAATTGTCGTATAGGAGTCTAATTAATAGGCTTATGACCGTACATTTTTTTCAAATGAATAAAAAAATCTCCCTATTATCATCCGTTCATGGTGCTGTACCTTACATTAATAAAAAAAAAAAGTTATATTTCATTTGCAAAAATTACCTGTACCTACTATGTCTTATCTTCCTTATTCATTATTCGCATAAACCCTATAATTCGAGTAATCTTCTAAAAGGATGAAGTATTGGAAATCAATTAAAAAGATCATAAAGGTCCCTTCAACGAAATAGAAGAAAAAAAAGTAAAATCACAGTAACGCTAAAGGAAAAAAAAATCTTTACTAATTGTCATTATTCATATTACACTGTTAAAAAATTCTGAAATTCACGAACATTTTTTTCCTGAATTTCACAGAAAAGCTTTCTATTAACAACAAAAGGGTATTTTCCGTTACAAATCACAAAATTCCACCATATTTCCTGAAAATAGGCCCCACCAGTGGCCGAGAGGTTCTGACCTCAAACTGGTAGACGGTAGGTGCTGGGTTCGAACCCAATCGCGACCGTCGGCCTAACCGTTCGGAGTTTTCCGTGGTTTTCTTCGAACATTGCGTAAATACTGGTTAGGTTCCCTTAGAAAGACCCCCCCCCCCACGGAGGGCATCCCATCCTTTAGGGCCTATGTCCCATAGTGTAGATAATTGTCCGATATACAAACAAAAACATTTCCTGAAAATAACGAAACGGATGGAAATATAAACAAAAAACGGGGACACTCCGTTGTGTGGCGGGCTACATGGTTGAGTGGTCAAGTCACCACACCGCTAATCGCTTGCGAGCGCAGATTATGGGTTCGAGTCCCATTGGCGCCGTGGAATAATGAAAACATAAAAATTTCCTTTTAAATTACATGTTTTCTGTTTATTTTTCTCCTATTTCTTATTAAAAAATCTTTTAATTTATTAGTCAAAAAATAAATAAAGAAAGAAAAAAATAGTGTACGACAATTTATAAAAAATGTCTATATATATATATATATATGTGTGCGTGTGTATATATATATATATATATATATATATATATATATATATATATATATATATATATATTTATTTATTTATTTATTTTTTGTAAAAAAATTGTTAATTAAAAAAAATTTTATTTAAAAAAAAAACCTGTGGTTTTAAACTATTTAAAAAATTAAAATTGATTTTAAAAAATAATAAGTATTATGCATCAGTCTAAAATAAAATAAAATAAACCGTTTACAAACATTCTAAGGGATATATTTGAAAGGAAATCTTTAAAAAGCACAACATATTTTTCCACAAACTCATAAAAGACATACTTTGTACCATCCAGCATCAGCAACTTTGGCTCAGTTCGTAAGGATTTGTTCCGCAGTCTGAAGGTCCCGAGTTCGATCCTGAGAACGGCGTGAACTAAACTATGCAAAATAATAATTAAGTAAAATAACATAGCAGCTTAAAATTGGTGATTCCTTTCACGGTGATTTCGAATTTTTTCAAGATTAATCGATGCATCAATTTTAAAAATTATATTAAATTATTGCTATTAAAAATCAAACTTTGTAACGGAAAGTTGCTGATTATTAAAGCGGAGTTTTCCCTTCTTGTACTTCCCACAACGGAGAATCTACTAACGGAACGGTAATATTTCGGCTACTTTGCTACCGGTAGTTTCACCTGGAATTCACAGATTTATTTTTAACAGTGTAATGAGTTAGGTGATAAAAGAAACGATGATTACCAATTTTTCTTTAAGAGGATTATTTTATAATCCCTAAAATATATACACTGAAAATATAGGGTGCCCAAAGAGTCCCCGACACATTTTAAAATCCAATAATAATAATAAAAAAATCCAGTAATTGCAGTATAGTAGTGTAATTAAAATGCTTATAACAGTGCTTTTTTTTCAAGTGAATAAAAAAATCTTCCTATTAACTCCTATAGATTGTGCTGTGCCTTACATTAATCAGAAAAAAAAGTTCTACTTCATTTTCAAAAATTACCCTTACTTACTCTGTCTTATCCTTCTTGGTCATTATGCGCATAAACCCTATAATTCGAAGAATCTTCTGAAAAGATGAAATATTGGAAATCAATTGAAAAGATCATAACGACCCCTTCAACGAAATAGACGGAAAAAAAAGTAAATTTGCAGTAATACGAAAGAAAAAACTTTTTTTTTAATTGTCATTATCCGAATCAATATGTAAGACGATAAAAAAACTGTGATTACGAATTTGTCTTTAAAAGGAATATTCTATAATCTCTGAAATATATTCACTGAAAATACAGGATGCTTTGAGTGTCCCTGACGCATTGTAAAATTCAATTTAAATAAATCAAGTAATTGTCGTTTAGGCGTGCGGATTGGACTAAAATGCGTAAGGTTTTTGCAAATATAACGTTATCAACTTTATGTTAATTTTGGAACCCACCCCCCTCGCTTTTGATATCTAACTTTATCTTCCCCCTTCCGGTAATGTCATCATTATCAAAGTGTACATGTATATTTATTTATTTATTTTTCTTTTGTTTGAAGAGATATATAAAACTAGTTACACATATTTTTCACATAATTTATTCTTTCAAATGAAAAGGAATCAATAGAATATCATTTTAATATCAATTAATTCTTTAAAGAAACAGTTATTAATTAAAATTATTTTGTTATTGCTCTTTTTTATATAATACATTCAACAGAAAATTGATAAAGTCCTGTTGCACTTACACCGAAAGGAGGAAGGATGGGGAGTAGATCGAAATTCTTATCAACAAACCAAGAAGACAACATTCTTTATATTTCTCTTTTATTTATTAGAATACATAAGCTTCATTTGAAATATGAACAGAGTAACATGTGGTTTTTTTTCGAATTGTGATTATATGTGTTACATATGCATACTCATATGGAGAAGAATAGGATTGTCAGAAATTGTGATATTCCATATTTTAGAATTAAAAAAATCTATAATAATATAGTGGTTTTAGTAATAATTTTGCATTTTTATAAAAATAAGTAATCGATTAAAAAAAGTGAGAAACAATTTTGAATCAAAGACCGTATTACAAAGAGAAAAAGAAATTTTGTTTGAATCACCTTACATTAATAAAAAAGTAAGAAAAATTATGCGTTAAGCATAGATTATGAAACACTTTCCAACATTTTATGCAATATTTAACAAAACTTTGTTATCCAAGGAAATAAAGTATCACTGTCGTAGCCATATCCGTATTCAAATACTTTTGAACAGCCCTGTACTTGATCTGTCTGTTGATCTATAGGCTATATAATGGATAAATTTATTTTAGCAAGAAAACACTTAACTGGTTGAAATTTTCCTTTCTACAATTTGTTCAACTATATGGAATCATACTTGAATATTTTTGTTCCGCCCTGTAGTTTACCTTAGTACCTTTAATGCAAGAAAGAATTTTTCTCAAATTTAGTTCAAGCAAAAATACTCTTTAAACTAGTTAAATCGCATTTCCAGAAATTATCATCCAATGATGACCATGTACTCAATCATTGCTTGACCCTGTATATCATTTTATTTATATTCTAAAAAAAATTCTTAAAAAATTAAATGCAGTTCAACATAAAAATGCATAGCTCATTTAAAAACTATCTTTAAGTAAATTACGCTCATATTCAGTAACCTTTCCAAGATTTTTTATGCAAGCCTATGTATATAAATTGTGTTAATATTAGAATTTATATACATTTATAATATGTATGCATTTAGTAAAAGTTAAAAGCGCACATCAGAATTAAAAATCCATTTCATCCATCCAACAGCAATCATCCATATTATACAGTACTTCGGATAGAATATACTATTTGAATATTTTTGTGTGTTCCTGTAAATGCTATGCACTTCGTATTATGCATGAAATTAATAATTCATATTAAGCCTCAGCGACGTATATCAATTTAATTATTACATGAAATCGCTTACCATAAATAAAATATGTTGCAAACAATATCCCTTTATTATTATGCAATGGGTCTCTTTTTTATGGCCCTGTAAATTAACAATGACAATTCTTTTCGCTGCATACTTAACAAAATACATATTTTAGTGCATGTATATAAATTTGAATATATTTGGCAGGGTGTAACATCTTTAAAATTCATTTAAACGATTTCCCCATAAGCCGTAATGTAATGGAAAACTTTTGACTGTCCTGTAAATAAACTAATCATCGTAGAAACTTCATTTTGAATAGGTTTCGTGCTCTGGTAAACTTCAATGTCATCCAAAAATTTCATGGCAATTCGAGTATATTTACGAGAGTTAGAGCGCGAAAAGACGGCCAGACGGACAGACAAACCGAAAGCGTAAACACTTTTCAACTTTGTCGAAAAGTGTTAAAAATGCAAAAACCCTCAGAACAATAAGTTATAGATTATATCATTTTGTTAAGATCTGTTTAAGAGTTGTAATTTGTGCAATGGGTGAAAATAATTTCAATTGGTTTTTAACGATGTTATACTTTTTCGACATAATAAAATTCAGATGCACCAAGGAAATCTATACTAAAATCGGCATTCTGTAAAGTCTGCCGTGCAGAGAATATTTGTTATCAATTTAAAAGGTCACACAAAAATATTTCTTTGCATAGTATAGAGGGAAACATTGTTTGGCCGTTTTAATTATATTAAAATATTTCACACTTTACGAAACTGATATACTTTGCTGAGGTTTACTACAAATTACTTCCTATGTAATGGAAAGCATATAGTATATACTGGACATACAAAAGATTTAGAATTGTACACCTGTATCCGAAATATTGTATATTGTTACACAAATATCTGAATGATTTTTCTGATATTAGTTTGTATTTTCTCAATGAATATAAAGGCCAAACCATGATCAATACATATTTACTTGACTTATACACATGATACATACTTTTCTGAAACTTTAGCCCTTTATCTATCGAACTATTTATCAAGAAATTGGTCCAGCACAATAATTATCTTCTTTAATATCTGAAAGTATATTGGATTTTTTAGATAATAGTAATGTTTAATTTAGATATGTTCTTTCATTAAAACTGATTAAATACATCGGTAGTTAATTTTTTGTGTGAAATATTTACAAAAATAATCAGATTAATTAATCAAAATTACTCTTTTGAAAATATCACAATACTTAAAAAAGCAATGAGTTTAAATGTATCATGATCCTCTCTATATAGGAAAATGCTTTTGCAGTTGAATATGTTTCATAATATTTTATTCATAGAAAGAAAAGAAATACGTATAAAAATTAATAATAAAACTACCGCTTTTTCAAAATAAGTACCTTCGACTGTTTTTCTATTCTATCTAAATTTGATCGAGAAGAGTGTTTTGTGTGGAAAGAATAAAAAACGTTTATTAATAGATAGAATAAGGGTCATTCCATGTCAACAGGCCTAGAGGCTCCCACTCGACCCCCTTCGATTTTTATGAAATTGATACAGAATACACATGTGGGTATATGATGAACATTTGGAAACTGTTTAGTGCAAAAAGTTGTATAGTTGGAGCACCAGGGGTCCATTTGTACCAATCACTATTTCATAGTTAGAGAAAACACGGCCAAATCATGAAGTTTGGCATCATATTGCTCATGATATATGAAACCTTATTTATTGAAAAGAGGTGATCTAGTACAACTTTTTGTGCTAAAAAATTTAATTGCAGTATTAAAAATCACAAATCAAAACTATCGTGATTACTAGGCCTCAAAGTAGGCCGTTTGGCCAATCTGGTTGAATTTTACCCTTACTTTAACATGCTGTAACTACTGCAAATATTATTTTAAAAATTTCTCGCTTTACAAACTAATTACCTATGGATATATCGTAAAGCCCCTGTAGTTGTTTTTTGATTGCTTAAATATTAATTAAATTATTGATGTTCAAATTCTAATAAAAAATTAAAATCGTCGATTTTGACCCATATTAAAAGCGTATATCTCAAAAGGGACACTTCTGATTTAGTTACAATTAGTACCACTGGAAAGAGCATATCTTAATTTATAAAAAAATCTTGTTTCATTTTGGGCCTCTTAGATATAAAAGGAAAATAATAAAATTCAAAAACCTGTTGTAAGAGATAATCCAGATACATACAAGAAAGGTATAAATTACGGCAGGTTCTTTCAACATATTCTGCACCATTCTTTTTTATTACAACGATTAGTGCATATAATAATTATCACTTTTCCTGGTCACAGTTACTTCCCCTTTACCATTATGAATGATTTGTAACCGTATTAACAATGAGTTATATTCAATAACCAGGCAAGACTAGCTCCTGGTTGGGTATTGCATGTTTTAAATTTTGAATGCGGGTACCTAACGGGATCCATAGATTATTATAGACTAAATGTTTTGATTATTCCAAGCTCCTATTATGTTGATTCCTGATCCCCAATCTATAAAAAACATTACTCATTGGTTCAGTTTGTCAAATTTCTTATTGATTGCGATTGCAACAGCTTTCGGTAAATTGTATTGCTGACTAATTTTTGTTTTTATTGGAAATGGAACAGTAATTATATGCTCTTCCGGAATCTAACAGAGGCCTTGTCTAGTGGGCTAATAAAATGTTTTTGAAGGTCCATGAGGGTGCATAAAATTTATTAAGACATCGTTCCTGAGATTTCAATACCAATACTTCAATAAAATCTTCAATTGTCATCTGCTTCGTTTCTAACGGGTCATGATCTGTGTGAACAAATTGTTTAAATTCAATGGCGTCTTCTGGATCACTATCTTCGAAAATACTTTCCAAAAAAAATTTAAATCATCTGTTCCAGGACATTCTTCGCAGTGATGAAGCGTACAATCTTTAGAATTCAAGTCACAAGCTGTTTTACTTATAAGGAATTTATAATCTACATCAGTTGGGCAGCTTGCTAGCATCAACTTCACATTTTGATGCATTTTACACACAGATTGGGAATGTGAACCTGCTGCAACGACAGTCACACACCATTTTGGTTTTAACTCGCAAAATTTGGAGAATCCGATTTCCGGTCCATTACTACTTTGATAGACTGCAAATATTTCTTTCAAATTGCTTAGTAATAGATGCTTCTGCATCTGAACTTTTCTTCTATCTATCCGAGCAGAAATGAAATCTTTTATTCCTGGACATATTGATTAAATTCTTCATCTTGAAAAAATTTAATACTCTTTCTTTTATGTTTTCTGGCAACTTTTTATCAAACTTTGCTCTAGGTAAAGCCAATATCCCGATGTCTACTTTTAATTTTCGTGCTGCTTTTACCATTCTTTTTGAAACTTTAAACTCTTCCATAACTTCTTTTATTGTCCAACTTTGAGGTGCCATTGTTAATATTTGTATTTGTTCTGGACGTTTTGACAACTGTAATTTCTCCTTCAATTCTTTAATAGCTGTTTGTAATGTAAACAGTCTAGACATTGGCTGCATGTAGTAGGTTGTCTTAATTTACATGGATCTATACCAGCAACAATAGCTATTTTTTTTTAAATCACATCTTCAGTTTCACTTATCTTTCGCTTTGCATAGCTTTTAATATCTCTTGTTGATGTTCGTTGATATTTTAAAGGAGATAAATCAATAGCTGTTAGACTTTTGTTCAACGTTTCTGTTACATCTATTTCATCTTGCTCCAATTCGCTTGAAGAAGAGGACCATGTTGTTCATGTTTCTTCGAATTCTTTTCTGCCCTATCTACATATTTTTTGGTCAGGTTTGGCATTCTTCTTAGTTTCTTAGTCTCTTAATCTGTCAAATGATTAGAACTTTCGAAATTGATGGACCGCAAAGATTTTCGTACGCAATGATTGTCTTTAGTGAAAGGATTACAGAATGTTCGCTTCGCTGAAGAAACTCAAATTTATGCAAAATCAATGTTTCGTGATGAAAGCATATTTGAGAATTTTCTTCAAGATGCAATATACTTCGGCGATTAATTAACTCCTGTTCTTCAGAGGAAAATTCTTTAAAAAGCTTAAAACCTTTATGTGCACAATAAGTTGTCAAATGGCACTGAGAATTATCAGGACAGCCAATGCTGCATTGACTCTGATCATAATCATGAGAATCCATAGAGCTAAAAACTTGATACAGAATGTTTTAACAGTAATGTAAAGCATAAACTGAAAGAGAAAAGGAATATTTTTGTATAAATCTTGTTAAGCATGCAATACCCAATCAGGAGCTAGTCTTGCCTGGTTATTGGATATAACTCATTGGCAATGCGGTTACAAATCACTCATAATGGTAAAGGGGAAGTAACTGTGACCAGGAAAAGTGATAATTATTATATGTATTAATCGTTGTAATAAAAAAGAATGGTGCAGAATATGTTGAAAGAACCTGTCGTAATTTATACCTTTCTTGTATGTATCTGGATTATCTCGTACAACAGGTTTTTGAATTTTATTATTTTCTTTCTGTATCTTAGAGGCCCAAAATGAAATAAAGTTTTTTTTATAAATTAAGATATGCTCTTTCCAGTGGTACTAATTGTAACTAAATCAGAAGTGTCCCTTTTGAGATATACGTTTTTGAATATGGGGCAAAATCGACGATTTTAATTTTTTATTAGATTTTGAACATCAATAATTTAATTAATATTTATGTAATCAAAAAACAATTACAGGGGCTTTACGATATATCCATAGGTAATTAGTTTGTAAAGCGAGAAAATTTTAAAATAATATTTGCAGTAGTTACAGCATGTTAAAGTAAGGGTAAAATTCAACCAGATTGGCTGTACGGCCTACTTTGAGGCCTAGTAATCACGATAGTTTTGATTTGTGATTTTTAATACTGCAATTACATTTTTTAGCACAAAAAGTTGTACTAGATTACCTCTTTTCAATAAGTAAGGTTTCATTTATCATGAGCAATATGATGCCAAACTTCATGATTTGGCCGTTTTTTCTACAACCATGAAATAGTGATTGGTACAAATGGACCCCTGGTGCTCCAACTATACAACTTTTTGCACTAAACAGTTTCCAGATGTTCATCATATACCTACATGTATATTCTGTATCAATTTCATAAAAATCGAAGGGGGTCGAGCGGGAACCATGCCAAAATTTAGGACACTTGACATGGAATGACCCATAAATAAGTTTTATATACCCTAATAGCATGTATGGTCACAGTGACGTCACTGTGAGTCACTTTGGTCACATCACATCTGTGACTAAAATGCCACCACTCAGTGACATCACATTGTGACTGAGATGTGACTTTCTTAAAAATCTTTAGAAATTTATAAATATCCTTCAAAACATGTTATTTACTTTAAAAAACGTGTTTCTGGCAATTTACATATCGTCGCTTTTATCACCCTTTCGTCACACTTTCGTCACAATGTTAATGTCAAATTAGTCAGAAATGACACATTTTTCACAAATTTGTCACATTGTGACCACTTTGTGACCACTTTGTGAAACGTCACAAAAGAGCTCTAAAACGGTCATAACGACTTCACATTTTAGTCACTGTGATTTCACATTGACGTCACGTGACGTCACATCGCCAATCGATGTTCACAAAGTCACAATGTGACTTCACACCGACGTTGCAGTGACGTCATCATGCTTTACGGGTAAAGTTTTTTTTCAATGGTACCTTAAAGTACCGTCGGTGTATAAAGGGTTAAATCTGTAGAAATACATATTTTTTTTTTACATTGTACCAGCGGCAATATGTATGTTATAAAAACGATCTTATGCTGTCTCAAGCGCAGATGAAAATACCCGATTGATAATATTAAGTGTAATTCTCCAAATGGATATGATAATTAAACACTTGAAATAAATTTGTAAAGAATATGGGAAATTTTCCACAAAAAAATAGCACTGGCATTTCATTCCAAAGCATCTTTTCTGTATTTAAAGTTTAGCGAATTTTCGAAAATGAACTATTCCTGTTAGTGTAAAAAATTAATAATACTTTTCACCATAACACAGAAGCTGGATTTATCCTATTTTAACTATTATTATGAAGAATATCGAAATCTGAAAAAGAAAAAGAAAAATTCTTTCTTAAGAAAAATTCTTAAAAAAAAAATCTTTTTCTTAGAAAAAACTTTAGGCAGAATTAGAAACCTATTTTCACTAAAATAATCCCAAGGTAAGAATATCGAAATTTGGAAAAGAAAAAGAAAAATTCTTTTGATATGAATCAAAAATTTTTTTAAGTAAGTCTATTAAATGCGAATTCATGATTTCTAAGCAAATTGAACATTTTCTTTAAACTAAAGTTTAAAAAAAATGGAAACAATAGTTCTCCGGATATTTTTAATAACTTTTTTTTAATTTGTATATTATTTAGAAGAAACCAAAATGTTCTCCTTATTTGAAAAAGTTATCCTTAGTTATTCTTTTACAATATAGGCTATTTTCACCATTCTCTTACATTTCACGGTAACGGACTTGACATTTCAAATTAAACTATTAAAAATTAACTTGCTTGCATAATTTCTAACTTAGATAATAATACATACACATTCTGAAACTATTTAGTAAACGATATTGGTTTACAAAAGTGCCTAAATCATTATTTTAATATTAAAATTTACGGTAATAGACTTAACAGTGAAAAAAATTCCAACTTTGATGAAAGCTGATTCTTGCCACTATTACATTGCTTCAAAAATAAAGAGCAAAAAATGGCAAGTAGCAGTTGCGTGAATAGTTTAACTGTATCGCCGAATATTCGCTGCTAACTTTAGGCAGAATTAGAAATCTATTTTCACTAAAATAATCCCAAGGTAACGGACTTGACACAAAGTGAGGGACAAAATATTTGTGTTAATTTCTTGAAGAAAATACCTCTTGTAAATATTTTTTTCCATTTTTATAGAACACTAACAGTTTATATTTAAAATAATTAAATCTCTTTATTTAAGAAAAGTAAATTAAATTTAAAAAAATAACAGTTAATTGCATAAAATTTGGAATGGGACAGGCATTTTTGCTTAGAATCACAATTTTAAAGATTTATATCTCCAAAATTTTTATTGATTTTTGAAATTTTTCATGTTATAAATGTTCAATATAGTCTTTTGTAGCTAGTGCGTAGCTGAAATCAAACTTTAAATATTAATTTACACTGTTAAAAATGTTGTTCTAGTTTGAACCAAAAAAGTTTGTTTTTTGGTGCTCAATGTCTGCCACCGTAAGATGGTGAAATCTTGAACCAAAATTTGGAGCTCCCATTGAAGCATAGTTCCAATACTTGGAACGAGGTTGAACTAGGAAGCTCCAAATGTTGGTGCGAGATTTCACCATCTTATGGTGGCAGCTATTGAGCACCAAAAAACAAACTTTTTTGCTTCAAACTAGAACAAGATTTTTAACAGTGTATGTTTGAATTTTCTTTTTTTTTTTACTCTTGGACAAAATATGTAAGCGAAATTTGAAAATGGCTCATATCCTCTCTGGTCATTCTTCGCATAAATCTTGTAATTATAGTAATCTTTCCAAAGAATGAAGTATTGGAAATCAATTGTAATGATCATAGATATCCTTAATTTAAAAAATAGATGAAAGTAAAGCACATTCAAAGTAACGGGAAAGAAAGAAAACTTTCCTTAATTGTCATTCATCGAATCAATAGACAAAATGATAAAAAAGCTGTAAAGAAGAATCACATTTTTACCAAACACTGTTAAAAAAAATTCTGAAATTCACGCATATTTTTTTCCTGAATTTCACAAAAAAAGTCCCTTTTCACAACAAAAGCGCATTTTCCTCTAAATTAAGAAAACTTCAGCATATTTCCTGAAAATAACGAAACGGATGGAAATAGAAACAAAAAACGGAGACACTCCGTTACGTGGGGGGGGGGGGGGGGCTCTGTGGCCACGTGGTCAAGGCATCACACATCAATCGCTTGCGAGCGCAGATTATGCGTTCGAATCCCACTGTCGCCATGAAATAATGAAAACATAAAAAATCCCTTTTAAATTACATTTTTTCTGTTTATTTTTCTCTTATTTCTTATTTAAAAAATCTTTTAACTAGTTACCAATAAATAAATAAATAAATAGTGTACGGCAATTTCAAAAAATTGTATATAACATTATTTTTTTTAAAAAGGAACAATTTTCTTTTTCAATCAATCATTCATTAAAAAAAAAAAAGAAAAAAAAAAAGAAAGAAAAAAAAAGTGATTTTAAACAGTAATTCTTTTAATTTAAACTAGTAAAAAAATTAAAATTGATTTTTAAAAATAATAAGTATTATGCATCAGTCTAAAAAAAAATAAAATAAACCGTTTACAAATATTCTAGCGAATATAGTTGAAAGTAAAAATCTTTAAAAAGTTCAACAGATTTTCCCACTAACTCATAAAAGACTTTATTTGTATAATCCACCATCAGCAGATTTGGCTCAGTCAGTAAGCATTTGTTCCGCTATCAAAAGGTCTCGAGTTCATTCCTCAGAAAGGCTTGAGATAAATTGTACAAATAATAAATAAATAAATAAATATATAAATAAAGTAAAATAATATAGCAGCTTAAAATCACTCGGAAATTTCGAATTCTTTGACGGTTAATCGATTCACTAATTTTAAAAATTATATTAAATTACCATTATTAAAAATCAAACCTTATAACAGAAAGTTACTGTTTCTTTAAACGAGTTTTCCTTTCGTTTATGTCGCAAAACGGAAAATCTACAAACGGAACGGTAAAAGTTCGGCTACTTTTCTGCCAGTAATTTCACCGTGAATCACAGATTTATTTTTAACAGTGAATATTGTGTAAGCTCTGGAAAAGTAATAATGACAAAAGAATAAACGTAGCACAGTTTATAAATGCTACAATAATAATTGATTATTTACTTATAATTAAAAAAATAATTATCATCATATACAGAATATGCAGGAAAATTAGTTTAAAAAAAATGTATGTATAGAGTGTGCCCGCGAAAGTCCGCAGACACTCCAATAATTTCAGATCAATGAGAACTATCTATTTATTTATCTATCTATATTATAAAGTCCAAACGTTATGGGTAATTACGAATTCTAAGATATTAATGTTTTCATAGTTTTTAGTGCATATTTTGTAATTGTGGCAACAGAATCATTCCATTTTCTTTTAAAATTCAAAAAACTAATATAGAAATTAAAATGTACAACAATTTTTTCATGTTATTTCGGTTTTGCAGTTTTCGGTACTGAAAAATTTAAAACTTCTAAACATCGTACATTTTAAATTTTTACACCGCCACGTAGAAAGAAGTATGCACTTTTAAATGCAATTCGTTTGAAATCTGTATCTCAATTTATTTTTGAGGTATTAATTTTTTATAGTTTTTAGTACCAATTTTGTAATTGTGGCGTCAGAATCACTCCGTTTTGTCTTAAAATTGAAAAAAAAAATCGAAATTAAAATCCGCAACACTTTCCCATGCAATTTCTCTTTTGCAAATTTTACACTTCTAAATATTGTACATTTTAAATTTTTACACCGTCATATAAAAAAATGTACTTTTAAATGCAATTTGTTTCAAAGCTGCATCTCAATTTATTTTTGAGTTATAATTTTTTTTACTATTTTTAGTACCAATTTTGTAATTGTGGCAACAGAATTACTCCATTTTCTCTTTAAAAAAAAAATAAAAATAAAAAAATAAATGCGTATACTATTTCAAAAATATCGTCGGTTATAAAATCTGGTGAATTTCGATTGTATTTCGTTTAATAATTTAGATATTTTATTTTTATTCATTTTGTTAATTTTAGCTTAAAATAATGTTTGCTTGAGAGTTAAACTGACCAATATAAGAAATTTTTACTGTAACCAATTTTGTAGATTTATTCCCGTAAGACATGGTGACGTCACTACAACGTCGTTGTGAAAGCACATTCTGACTTTGACCATTTATAAATGTGTTTTACCCTGACCACTTATATTTTTTGCCGATCCCACCGAAGCTAGCATAGAGAATAAAATGCGGGCTTCTGATTGGTTTAATAAAAGAGCAATTGTTGTGTTGCCAATAAATTGTTTTGAATGCGGATGTACGTATTTAGGAGCGTAAATGGGTATATCATGTTAAAATAATAATAGTAATAAACAGTATCTTTTTAAAGTAACATAGAACAATTGGGTTTGTAAATATTGAGTAATTGATGCCGCAAAAAAGAATTGTGATTATTTGTAAGTAAATTTCTTTGAATGTGAATGTATGTATTAGAGACATATATGTACATATATGCATATATGTGCATAATAATAATAAATGGTAATTTTATCTTTATTATTTTCTAAAATATAGAACAAGTGAGAACATCATGATTAACTTCTTTAATTATAATTCCAGAAAATATGTCTTTATCTATTAATAAATATGTAAAATCAGATGGATATTTATCAAAATTCATCTTTCAAAAGGTTTCCAAATAGAAATTTATGATTAAGAAAAGGTAAACTTAAAAATTAAGCTAAAGCAAAATGCACTTTAAGCTAATCAACCAATCAGAAGCTCGTATTTTCTTCCCTATGCTAGCTTCGGTGGGATCGGCAAAAATGCTGACCGCTTGCCACTGTGGCCATATAGCAATGCGCTACTGAATGACACCGCATGAGGCGCCATCAGAAGGAAAACTTCGGAGCTAGCTTTCCTATTTCGGAAAAGGAAAGAGATATCAGTTAAAAGTACTATACAGAGTTGTAGAGCAGTTAAGTTTCAGCTAGGTGGGGGTGCCTACCAAATGACTTAAGCACAACAAGCCCCACCTAGCAGGGTGTAACAACTATACTAAAAGCCCAAACTTGGCAAAGACAGGACTGCCAAAGGGAAAGGAGATACAGAGCCAGGAGAGACCAGAGGCACTACTGAATAGTCCCCAGACCGCCGTCAAAAATATATTAGATAACAAATGAAATAATATAATTTAAACACAATGACAGCGCGTAGCCCTATCTATTCAGAGCGTGCTCAAAAATTAAACATGATTGAAGAATTATTCACAGTGATAAATACAAAATTATATGTACAATATAAATA
The DNA here is from genome assembly GCA_964019185.1 of Maratus speculifer. Classification (NCBI taxonomy): domain Eukaryota; kingdom Metazoa; phylum Arthropoda; class Arachnida; order Araneae; family Salticidae; genus Maratus; species Maratus speculifer. The sequence continues at coordinate 153,266,884 of OZ025302.1, forward strand.
ATTAAGATAAACCTATGAACATATACATAACCAGAAGTTGTAATAATCATATTTCTGCCTTAAATAATACTTAATGATGATAAATTTCTTCTTAGTTCTAAAAAAGTAAAAATAGTAATAGGTTAAGACAATTTAGAGATAATTGAGTAGAATAAATAAATACACAGAATAATATAATTAAGATTAATAAAATAACAACGACAACAACAACAAGATGATAATGTAAAACTTGTTAAGTAATTTTGCTAACGATAATTTAGTATGTTAGAGTTCTGTTTAAAAATGTTCTTATCATATTAATCGATATAGTACGAAAAGACACCTTCAGGTCATTAATGCGGGGAATAAAACAATTAAAAGTCGATTTTTTTTCTTTTTGTGAATTTCCACAATGTCAACAAACAACCAAAATAAATACACAACTACACTGTAAAAAAATTCTGCAAAGGTACTACACTTTATCTAGGAACCTGGGATTCCAAGAACTTTTCCTGTAACGGTAACAACAAAAACTCAAGTTTTAGAATCGGTTACATGGATTTTTCCTGTTATCGTTACACGAAAAGTTCTTGGAATCCCAGTATCCTAGAAAATGTTTAGTACCTTTAAAAATTTTTTTTACAGTGTAGTAATAACAATTCAACTTTAAGGTATTCAAACTTCTCACCGTCATCTGCAATGCTATTTTGGATGCACATTTGTCCGAAAGATTATCATTTTTACTTTTGTTCCAAATTCATCACGTCACAGTGTAGGATACGTAGCTAACGAAGAATACAAGCTACAGCATTGAATAACACGTATCCTTTTTTACAGAACACTAGAATGGCGTTATAGTCATTTCGTAGACTTGAAATGGTGCATTTGAGCATCACGTGACTCTAGCGGTCTGTTAAAAAAATATACGTGGAATGAACCGCGATAACCTGTCCTTTTCGTTAGCCTTGGTAAGATATCACGAATGTACAAATGTTTGTTTTAACCGTTCGTCTGTTTACATATCAATATCTACAAGGTCCCTTTTTCTACTAATTCGATGATGTTTTACAACTTTGTAAATGACTTTATATACCATCTCTTTTTCTTTTCAAGATAGAAATACTAACTCCGCAATTTTCACCAACGAGGCAACGTAGGTGCTTTCATTCAGTACCGTATGGCAACTTTTCTATACCTACCGGGTGTCCCAAAAATGACTGATGGATTTTAAAATTCAATTACTTGCAAACGGTGACAGCTATTTAAAATTTTTTTGCAGGAGGGTTATGTATAATGTCAGGAGTTTTTTTTACCGTAATTTTTTATTTTAGTTTGATTTTCAAACAATAGGTGGCGCTGACGGCGATTCAGGGACAGGTCGACGCTTCACTCAGCACTAATCACCTGGCCTTCAATCGCCGTCGGCGCCACCTATTGTTTGAAAATCGAACTAAAATAAAAAATTACGGTAAAAAAACTCCTGACATTATACATAACCCTCCTGCAAAATTTTTTTAAATAGCTGTCACCGTTTGCTAGTTATTGAATTTTAAAATCCATCAGTCATTTTTGGGACACCCAGTAATTAATGATTATACAGTGTGCTCTCTAAAGTCCAGTGTCTTCTTTATAACTTCGGAACGGCAAGAACTATGATCATAAAAGTAAAGTGGAATTTCAGTATAACAAATTTATACCTACACTTCTTTTTATATCTTTTCGTAGAAAAAAGAAGGATAGCCCAGTACGTATTTTGTAGGAAATCACCATATAAGCCCGTTATTGATACCAATTGACTAGTAGAAACATGTACTAATGAATATAGTGTGTCTTAAAAGTGCGTGACACATTTTAAAACTCAAAGTAAAATAATGAGATTGTCGTACAGTTGGTTTTGACTAAAATGTTTCTCGTGATAAAATATTTTCTTCGGGTAAATAAATAAATTAGTTCACAGCTTTGATCTAGTTCGCGTCACTATGTTTGGTTTCATTATGAGATTTTTTTTTTTGATCTATAGATTAGTGTGATTTAGTTTCGAAGTACTAAATTAATCAATTAGCTTTAAAAATTACCTTGACGGTAGTGTGATTATTTCTTGGTCTATTTGTAGCAAATTCTTACCAACATCGCAATGTTTCAATATTTCGAAATTATTTCATCATTGGTGTGAATTATAGATATAGGTATGTTTCTGCACAATATCCCGCGAGTAGTCGCGACTTTTTCCACAACGTCATTTGTCGCGCTCGGTCTTTTCGCCGCTGGCCCCCCGCATTCCAAATATGTAAAATAAGAAATATTTTTCACCTAATATATGAAGATAACATTTCAATGAATATATAAATTTGCAGTTTTTTTAAATTATACATTTTATTCATGAGATATGGAGTAATTCGAAAAGTAAAAATAAACTGACATTAGTGATTGTTACGTACACTGTAAAAAATTTTGGTCTCGAATCACGGTGGTTATACCGTCAACTTTGTGACACTTCCTTTTACCGTAATTTTACTGGACGGTATATATACCGTAAAATACTTAAAGTACATGTACCGTAATTTAACTGAACATAAATTTAAATATTTTGTGGTATATGTACCGTAAAATATTTAAAGTATATGTACCGTAACTTAACTGGACTGTATATGTACCGTAAAGTATTTAAAGTACATGTACCTTAAAAAAATATCGTTATAGCATATATACCGTAAATTAAATGTAAGGTATATGTACCGTAAAAAATATTTTTACAGCACAGATACCGTAAATTAAATGTACGACATATGTACCGTAAAAACATTTGTAATCAGTATGTGTACCGTAAATGAAATATACGGTATATATACCGTAAAAATACAGGATGATCCAAAAAAAAACCCCTCCCACATTTGACAGGTTAAAAAAAACAAAAACGACTCTAATGAGAAACTTATTTGTTAAAAATATAGAATAGATATGACGAGAGTTTAAAATGACTATTTTTCAGGAATGACTTCTGGAAAGTGTCTTCCATTGCGAGCAATATAGATTTCAAGACGATGTCTGGAATCTATCATCACGAACGCATCGTCTTGTTTGAGAATTGCTACTTCTACTCTCTTGAGGTGAGAATGAATGTAGATCTTGTCTCAAGTATGTTTCAAGCAGAGGTAGCCGCTTCCACAAGACATAATATGTTAGGGGATGATATATTTCAGATATTGTCTAGAAATTTATATTGCTTATAATGGATAATACTTACCAAGCATCATTTCTAAAACATAGTCATTTTAAACTCTTGTCATACCAATTGCATATCTTAAAACAAACAAGTTTCTCTTTACAGTCCTTTTTTGTTTTATAATATCCTTTCAAACATGGGATATTCTTATGTGTTATTCTGTAATCAGAATCGATGAATATACATGGTAAGCACAAGTCTCACTCTTATTTTGGCGACAAATATTAGATATGTGAGGATACATTTAAATATTTTGATAAAAATGTTAATAAAACCATTTGTAGATCATCAAGTTGTGCAATGATATACATGCTGGTAAAAAACAATACATATATATATATATATTATTTTTCATAAATATTAAATTTTCTGTATTTCTTAAGAATTATTTTTTTTCTTTTTGTTTTTTGTCATTACGTACAATTGTTCAAAAAAAATTATGGTAAAATGTAACTAAAAACAATGAATTGGAATTATACTTACATAGCTGCCAATTACTACACTTTTTCTACATTTATTTTTCATACCACTATTTTAAAATAGTTACTGCTGTCACATTTCAGATTTAAATATACAGCGAAAATTATTATTTTAAAATAGAGGTATAAAGATGCTGTAAAAGTAGTATGCACTTAGAGAATTAAAAATAAAAATCACAAAAAAGTGTTTACATTTGTGACCGCTATGATAATGTGAGATGATCTCTGATAAAATAAAATGCTAATATTAAATTACTTTCTTACATTTCTATAAATTATTAAAACTGAAAATAATTAATTGATCTTATATTATTTTTATTAAATAGTAACAATTTATTAAATTTTATTAAATATTAACAAATAATTCAAGAGTACTGACTGCCGAAAAATTATCTCACGCTTCTTTTGTTGTTTCACAGACATAATTATAAAAACTAAAGGATCAGAAGGGCGTGAAGAGAATACAAATCACATACACTTTCAAAAAATAAAGTAAAATTAATAAAAGTGGTCAAAATTATACATATACATTAATATTCTTGTAACTTACTTGGAAATTGGGATTTTTATTTTTATTTTCTCAACATACAAATCTAAAATTTCTTACATTCATTTAAAAGTTTAAGAATGTCACTGTCTAGCAAATCACCACTTTTTAATTTTTTTTTTATGGAAATGTGCTATTATATTATTCTATATTGATATGTAATTTATAGCTTATAATCTTAATAACAAACTTGAATTCTCCTTACAAATCAAGAAAAGTAAAAACTAGTTGTCGTGGGCAAAATTGCCTATAACGCGAAAAAAAAATTAATAAAAAATGAAAAATGTATTTTCTTTCCAAATATTTAAATAGTCAAGACTAAATTTATACATTCATGCTTAAAAATAAGTTTAAAATTGTATAAAAACTTTGCATTGTTAAGGAGAGGGTTTGAGAATCATATTAAAATTACAAATATAAATATTTTAGAACATTTACAAAATAAATGAATATCATTATGATTCAGACATATTTAAAACAAGCAATTAAAATATAAAAAGATATTTATTACAACGATTAAATTACATTAATACACTATATCATGATGCATTGTTATAATATTTATGTATACAATTTATTTTCTTCTACATAGTGTGTCATTTACATTTATATAAAAATTCCAATAGTTTTGCCCACTTGCTGCATTTTGATTATCCGCAAATCGATTATTTGTAGTTTGTACCACACACAGGGTAGACCAACATCAAGTACCTTAAAGAAAAAGATTCATTCAACATGGGTATAAGCATTAAAATATATTATCGAAAAAAATACAAAAGTAATTTGCAGAAATGGTTTCACAAAATCACCTTAAGAGGTTATTTCAATATTCACAAGAAGGAACAAGAATGCTAATATTAATCCTATGGAAGCGTTATTTTCAATTTTCTCGCTTTGATTTTAATATATATATATATATATATATATATATATATATATATATATATATATATATATATATATATATATATATATATATATATATACATACAATAGATGATCTACTGGGCTACTTTTCATTTTCCTATTTTAGTTATAGATTTTTTATATATATTTGGGTAGTTTCAATATCCAAACCAGTTCTGTAAATGAAGGAAAACTAAAAAAAAAGTCTAAAACTAAGATCTAAAAATTAAAAACTACCGCAGGTACCTCGCCCTCAGTTATCCTACACAGAAATTACTAAACAATATTTATATCCATGTTAAATATTATAAAATAACGCTCCCATAGAATTTACATTAGTGTGTTCGTTTCTTCCCATGACTATTAGTGTGGTACTTCCCATGACTCTTAAGAACCTACACCAGTCCCGTGGCTAAATGCCAATATTTAATGTTAAATTCACGGGAAAATTTCTTAGAATTTTCTAACTTGTATTTTAGTATTTTTATTTTTACTTTATTATTATTTTTTTTTTTTTTTTTGGATGTGAAATTTTAAATTGATATATATTGTTGTGTGTTTGTACTTTTTCAACTTTTGTAACCATTTCTTAAGGCGAAAATAGTTTTATTTTCAGAACTGCTTTCAAAGTAGAAGCATCTGCACATAAAAAAGTCCTTCCGGCAGTGCCGGGAGGAAAAGGTAGCTTTCATATACCTTATTTATTTATTTATTTATTTTAAATTAAGTTATGTTATTCAAACATACGAAGCTCAATTTAGTGGAGTCCGATTATATAAGATTGAATACTCGTTTTTGGCAATATTGAAGATTAATGGGAATTTTTATAAATTAGTCATATTTTATTGAAGCTGGTTTTATTTTAAGCGATTTATAGGGTCTCCAAATACCACGATATCATGAAGTATATGCCATTTTAAAACAATATAATGGATAAAATAATCCAATGAGCTTGGTCGAAATCTTAATTCATGTACAAGCGCACACTCACATCGAAATCGATTAATATATACAAGGGCTGTCGCTGGCAAATTGATTAAAAAAAATGTCATCCACATTAAAAATCCAAACTGCTATATCTCACGCGCTTTTTAAGGTAAAGACAAAGCAAAAAGTATTCCGTAATTCATTATTAATATCAAACACTTTAGAAAGAATCGTTCCTCAATTTCTAAATTTTTCTTTGTACATCATTATACATTTAAAAGATTTTTGATAAACTTAAATGGACACCATTTTGAAACAAGATGGCATCTGATGCTGCCCAACGAACTCGGTCGAGCCATTTCTATGTACTATGTACATACCAAGTTTCATTCAAATCGGTTCATAAATACGATAGTTACAGCGTGACAAAAATCATATATATATACAGGGTGTATCGAAACTATTGGGCAAAACTTTAAGGGGTGATAGTACACATCAAGACAAACTAAGGGTCCCAAATGTCTTCCGAAGGAGATAAGCGCCATTAAAGTTTAGGGTCCAAAATTTCAAATAAACATAAAAAACGGAAAAATTTGTCGATTGATTTGCGGTTTTCATTAAACTATTCTTTATGTCAGGATTTTCATCAAAATAAATTGTAAAGATAAATTTTAAAAAAGGCCGATAGGGGGCGCTTTAGACTTTGGAGTAACGAACAATTATTTTTTACCGTTATTTTTCGCATCTCATTAAATGTTTTCGGAAGCTTAGACTTAAACTTAAATTTTGAGCTCAAAATATGAATAGTTGGGAGTGGTTAAGTAGCGCAAACTGAACTGTGTTTAGAGGTCCAATATCAAATGATTATAAAAAACGGAAAAATTGGTCGATTCGTTTGAGATTTTCGCTAAAACTACTCTTTAAATCAGTATTTCCTCGAAAATAAATTAGAAAGATAAATTTAAAAAAATGTCGATAGAGGGCGCTTTAGACTTTGGAGTAACGAACAACTATTTTTTACGGTTTTTTTTGCATCTCATTAATTTTTTTTAGAAGCTTAGACATAAACTTGAATTTTGAGCACAAAATGTGAATCACTGGGAGTGGTTAAGTAGCGCAAACTGAACTGAGTTCAAGGGGAGGGGCAGGTTCAAATTTCAAATGATTATATAAAAAAAGGAAAAAATTGGTCGATCCGTTTGCGGTTTTCGCTAAAACTATTCTTTATGTCAATGTGTATGTAATATGTAAATGTTTATTTGAAAAGAAATTTTTAAAATAACTTTCAAAAAATTTTGTTAGAAGGCGCTTTAAACTTAAGAGTAACCAACAGCTATTTTTAACCGTAAATTTTTGTATCTAATTGTATCTTTGTATCCTATCTATCTTTTGTATCTAATGTCTGTAATCTTTTGTGCAAAATCTTAGACTTAAATTTGGAGCTCAAATTCTGAATCGGTGGGAGTAATTAGGTAGCGCAAAAATGAACTGTGTTTGAGGTGGGAGGGGGGTAAATTTCAACTCCTGAACACAGTTCAATTTGCACTTCTTAACCCTTCCCAATGATTCAGAATTCGAGCTCAAAATTTAAGTCTAAGCTTTTGCAAGTATTTAATTAGATACAAAAAATAACGGTCAAACATAGCTGTCGGTTACTCTTAAGTTCAAAGCGCCCTCTAACGAAATTTTTTTAAATTTATTTTTAAGAAAATACTCACGGAAATACTGAAGAAAATTGCTTGCGGTTTTCTCTAAAGGAAAACCGCTAACGAATCAACCAATTTTTTCTTTTTTTTATAATCATTTGATATTTGAACTTGCCCTCCACTTCAACTCAGTTCAGTTTGCGCTACTTAACCACTCCCAGTGATTCAGATTTTGTGCTCAAAATTCAAGTTTATGTCTAAGCTTTTAAAAAAATTTAATGAGATGCAAAAAATAACCGCAAAAAATACTTGTTCGTTGCTCAAAAGTCTAAAGCACCCTCTATCGGCATTTTTTGAAATTTATCTTTATAATTTTTTTTTTTTAAGAAAAGACTGATTTAAAGAGTAGTTTTAGCAAAAACCACAAACGAATCGACATATTTTCCGTTTTTTATAATCATTTGAAATTTGAACCTCTAAACACAGTTCAGTTTGCGCTACTTAAGCACTCACAACTATTCAGATTTTGAGCTCAAAATTTAAGTTTAACTCTAAGCTTCCGAAAACATTTAATGAGATGCAAAAATAACGGCAAAAAATAATTGTTTGTTACTCCAAAGTCTAAAGCGCCCTCTATTAGCATTTTTTGAAATTTATCTTTATAATTTTTTTTTTTAAAGAAAAGACTGATTTAAAGAGTAGTTTTAGCAAAAACCACAAACGAATCGACATATTTTCCGTTTTTTATAATCATTTGAAATTTGAACCTCTAAACACAGTTCAGTTTGCGCTACTTAAGCACTCACAACTATTCAGATTTTGAGCTCAAAATTTAAGTTTAACTCTAAGCTTCCGAAAACATTTAATGAGATGCAAAAATAACGGCAAAAAATAATTGTTTGTTACTCCAAAGTCTAAAGCGTCCTCTATTAGCATTTTTTGAAATTTATCTTTACAACTTATTGTAAAGAAAATACTGACACAAAGAGTAGTTTTAGTGAAAACCGCAAATCAATGGACAAATTTTTCCGTTTTTTATGCTTATTTGAAATTTTAGTTCCTAAACTTTAATGGCACCTATCTCCTTCAGAAGACGTTTGGGTCCCTTAACCCCCCCTATTCAATATTGTTTGTCTTGATGTGTACTATCACCTCTTAAAGTTTTGCCCAATAGTTTAGATACACCCTGTATATATATATATATATATATATATATATATATGTGTGTCAACATTTGAACGGAGGGTGGTTTTGGGGTCTGGGGGTCATGATCGATGAAAATATACCAAAATTTTCCGGAAGTGCTTTTCTCCGGACGGTTGCAATATAGATAGCTTTTTGCTTTTTCTAATGAAAGCTACCTAAAACTGTAACAAACAATTGAAAAAGTAGAAATGCACAATAAAATTTACGTATTGCACCCTGTGTGAAAAAAAATTATTTAAAAATATTAAAAGTGGGGGGGGGGGGCAAGAGGTCTGTAAATAACAATACCATAGAATTAATATTTAGATTGAAAATTTCTTACTGAGCCTAGTGTAGGCTATGTGTTTAAACAAAAATGGAATTGTCGGAAATGAAATCCTTAATTTAATACATTCTCTCAACAATGCACACATTATCAAGTAATTGTTATTTATTCAGTTAAAATTTTGAAATTTTTTCTGATTGTTTACCATATCACTTTGAAACAAAAGCACGTGACATAATTTCTCATAATGTTTTTTTTTTTTTTTAACTTTAATAGTTATTAAAAAGTGGGGTAATTTAAAATCGTTATAACTCGAAATATTATTTGTAGAATTTCTTTTCATTTATATAAACAGAAATATATAAGCTTTAATTCTGATTTAGGAATTTTAAAAGCATTAATTTGAATAAAATTAAAAAATATTTAAAGTAAAAAATTAAAAAAAAAATGTAATTTTTTAAAATCATATTTTTAAAATTAAATATATATATTTTTTAATTTGCTGAAGCAAAATTCATATAAAACAATTGAAAAAGATTTGTTCCAAATTTAAACAAGATTTTTTTAAACCGCTATTGGGTTAAAGTAATTTAAATACAAGAAATGGTGAAAAAACTCATGAAGAAAAAAAGGCATTTTCACAGAAAGTCATTTTTATGAGAACGATTGCTTTGAAAACTAGATTTTAAAAAGAAACCAAAAAGAAAAAAATAATATTTCTTGTTACAGTTAAAACAGAAACAAGGTTTTAAACGTAATTTTAAGCAGAATTTTTAATGTAATAAAACTGTTTAATAAAATTTGAATATTTTTGTTTCCCGCACCCGCTTAAGCAGCGAAAGTTACAGGTCGCAGCATAAAATTAGCCGCGTGTGGCATCTCGCGACAGTGAATCTGTAATTATAATGAAGGGCAGGGTATGAAAAAGAAGTCAATTAAAAAACTCTGTTTATTTGGAGAATGGAAGAGTGGTTAAAAAGTTTAAAAAAATTCTAACTAGAAATAAGTAAAAAGCATGCGTTTAACAATGATAATACCGAGACGCTATTTTAGCTAGATTATGTGTGAGTTAAATGTACCTACAAATAAAATTATGCTATTGTAATAACTAATAGTCATTATATTATTATTGCCATTATGGGTTTGAAATATTACAAGAAATGTATCAACCTTTGATTAAAAAAAAAAAAAAAAAATCAAATATCGACTTTGTGTTCGATTTTATTTGTTTTTCAAAAATTAAAATAAACTATGATCAAGACTGTGCAATAAAAAATGCTGATACTCAGTCATATCCACTATTTTTTGCAATCACTATTCATATTGCAAGCCTTAAAGCAAAAAGGTAAAGAATGGAGACGGGTGTTACAGATTTTCTTTTCTTCTTTGTAGATTATTTTTTCATCAAACATTTCTTTTGTTTTAAGTTACATTTAACACTTTATTACTGAATGCAAAAATGTGAGTTAGTTATTTACAGAACTGAATAAAACGCGTAAAATCGTTAAAAGTAAATGTTTAATTAACGCTGCAATTGCAAAACATTTTACCTATGGATTATTTTCTGCCTCTGTAGTATCTGCCGCAGACAATCGAGAATTTTTTTTTGGTACTGGGTATCCAAGTTCCAAGGGTTAGTTCCAAGTCTACTCCTCCATTATACTTCAAAAATGAAATTGGGTAGCCATACTCCTTCTCCATTCCAAATTTTCTGTTATTGAAAATAAACATATATTATTTCTTAACGATTTAAATATACCAAATGAAAAAAGTCTTTATACCAGCCATTTTATTAATATATATCAATATTTTTTCTGGATTGCTTGTCAAAAACTGTGAAAACATGTTTTAATTCCAAAAATTTTTGAAGAGTTTGGACGATAATGACTACGAAAATAAATAAATAAATAAAATACCAGAGGAAGACCCCTAGCTTTTCCGTCATATTAAAATTACTCAATATCAAAAAGTAAATGTTTAAAAAAAACCCCGAAAATATAATAACTATATTCTTATAATTCTCTAAGTAATCAATTTGAAAAACAAAGAAATCACACAAGGTTTTGACGTGTAAGAAACTAAATAGTTATACTGTAAATCAATGATTTTTACTGTTATAAATATTTTATCACAAAAATTACGCAGGCTGATTTCGAAGATCTCAAATAGATGATAATTATAATTTACACTTCCCGTAAAACTTCTAATATTGAGAACATGTGATAAAATATGGATTGGTAGGTACACCTCTTTGTTTTAAGACAGGGGTGCAAAAGTCTTTGCGCCAGTTACTCCTATGCTCTCACTACTAATTTTTTTTCGACTTGTATCATCTAATAATTTGTATAAATTTCTTGCTAGAATGCTATTAAATTTTACTCCGTGGTGAGTGATTGCCCCCCGCTAATGCCTAGATTTTTACACCAATGGTCTAAAATCTAAATATGTAAAACTGTAAATTTTGAATTTAAACTTACGTAATCAGGCACAATCAAAGCGAAATTTGGGGCCTATTTAAAAAAAAATTCATTGAATAATAGGCTCTTTCACAAAATCAGACATTTCATCATTATTTTTACCATCCAAATTATTAAAAAAAAAAAAAAAAAAAAAAAAAAAAAAAAAAAAAAAAAAGAGTTCACCAGAAAGTAAATTTTTAACACAAAGACTTAAATCCGATTCAATAAACTCTGTGTGCAAAAGAGACAAATTAAAATAAAGAATACTGCCCAGTTAAACTGATGGCATTGAGCTCACAGGCTACAAATACTAATTGTACATTAAAGCCTTATATTTTCAAGGGTTAATTCCGTTCGGAAAAAAATTAAGAAGGGGAAACAGCTCTCCCCTTTCCTCTTTTTTTATACTTAATCATTGAACCTCCTATACTATCAAATACATGCTTTATCATATAAAAAATCTATATCCAAAATTCAGAACAAATGAGATAATTCTTAATAAAAACCCATTTAGCATTTATATAATTTAAAAGGAGTTATCCCCCTCTTCTATACTTAACCATTAAACTTCCAAAACTATTCAGAGATTTGAACGAAATCTAAAAATTCTGGTTGAAAAACTCATTTATATAAATTAAGGGGGGGGGATTAGAACCCCTGTTCCCCCTATTTATACTTATTCAATGAACACCTAATAGCAGTCACGGAATCGCCTCATCAGAATGATCCTAATCTAAATTTTGAACGAACACTTAATTCTGCATGAAAATCCCATTTATATCAACTAAGGGGAGGGGCATGGGCCCCCCGTTCCCCCTCTTATACATATCGAATGAACTCCAAAAACTAATCAGGGAAGCGCCTTGTCAGGATATACCTAAATACAAAATTTCAAGTGAATCGGATATTTTTATCACGAGTTATCGCGTTACGCACGAACGAACATACAGAACGGACGGGCACATAAGCTCTCAGGTTATGATAGCCTGTGAGCTAAAAAGTATCACTCCAGAAATGTGACTTTAACTGGGTGCTTTTCTTTTTCTAGAGAGGAGGGGGAGGGATCAAGAAACGCCGTAATTCGCATTTATTCAGCGAAGTATTTGAATTATAGGCTACACATTTTTAATTATTTTTTAATTAGTTTAATGACACTTATAATCGTATAACATGCGGAATCACAAAATAACGAATCGACTATTTAATCAAACACTAGTTTTAATGACATTTAATTGACTTAAAATTTAATAAATAACCCAGTTTCTCACTAGTGAAAACATAAATACTGTAATAACACATATATATGAGTTGCCAGTGAATTTTTTAAATCAGATTTGCAAATATGCCAGCTGAATTTTAAAAGGGCCATATCAACTGGTTTATTGATTTACATTGACTTAATTTCCTCCCCCCCCCTCTCTTTTTACTGTGTTCTATAAAATTAAACAGGACGATGACTCTAATTTTAACTCGGAAGGACGTGCGCAGGGCCTAAAAGACCCTGAGTGCGTATGGTTTTTACAATTGTAACCACTAATTTTTTAAAAGTAATCTTCAACTTATTTTATCACAAAATTTGTATGAATTGTTTCCGTCTAAATAAAGTAGTTGTTATATTTTGATTTTATTGGTGACAAAGTTAAAACCATTCAAACACTGGGTAAGGGCGTGTTCTCCCGGGTTAAGAGCAATCAATGCACAAGTCTTTTTTTATAAACATTTAAAATCAAAAAAAGTCTTAATATAAACACCATTTTCTCACTATTTTCAAAATTAGTATTATGAATGGAATATGCATGAATATGCATGCTTTTAAATAGCAACTAAGGAGCAAAACAATCATAGTTTAAAAAATATATATGTATATCTTTGTTTAAATCAGATTCTTTTTATTTAAATCAGGTTTTTATGATTTTTTTCCTGTGTAAATATACTATGTTTTCAAACTTTAATTAATTAATGTTCTTCAAGTACGGGATATATTAGTTAGCACTAGTTCTAATATTAGTAATAAATAGTACTAATATTTATTGCAATATTAGTTAGTAATGGAGAATGGGATAGAATGGGACAGAAATTTTTCCTCATTACGTATTATTCTAAACATCAATCACAATACTAGATGGAGGCAGTGGCGTAGATAGTGGGGGGCAGGGGGTGGGCGGTCCAACCCGGGTGTCACCCAATATTTATTTGAAAATAAATATGTATAATCTTACACCATTTGGAAAAAGAATTCTGAAATAAAATTAAATTTCTAGCGTACGACGAAAAGGAGTTAATTTTCTTTTCTAAAAGAAGTTGAAATTTTATGCAGACTGGTGTGTTTAAATAAGATATTTGCACCAGAGAACAAAAATCTAATCTATTCAACGAGTGGATAACAAAAGCAAACTTTAAAAGAAAGAATTTTCTTCGACATACAGACACCACATTGATTTAAGCGGATTATGGGTTAAGTAAAAATTCGCCCCTCTGTTTTTTTTTTTTTTTCTCAATGCAGGGCAAAAGGTAAATGAGAAATGATATGGCCATTTGTTATAATAGCGTACAATTGTGAATGAAAAAATATAACGGATCGGTGTGTAGGGGGGGGGGGGGGGGGTGACACCATGGTGGCTGGCGGTAACACGATTTACATCCACTCTGGGTATCACCTATCCTAGCTAAGCCACTGAGATGGAGCAATGACAACCAAATCTTCATTTGAAAAAAGTTGCTTTTCAGCATAAACTTAGATTTGTATAAAAAAATTGTTTATTAAAAAATAAATTTGCTTACTGTAATTTTAATATTTGCTGTATATTAAGGACTTGTTTACCTGTAGCTGTAATAGTTCCCATCTTTAGAAAACCTAATATTATACATTATCCATAATTTTAACTAAACTTAAAAGCAGCACTGTTGTTTATATAAGCAGTTTAACATAAAAACAATAGTGGAGGGGCGTGGGACAGTCTAGCAAAAGGAGGAATGAAATAAGTCGAATTCCTTCTTTTGAATAAGATAAATGTAAATTACTAATATTACGCAAATATTCTAGTAAAAATGATTAAATTTAAAAAGAAATAGTTTAAATATTGAACAGAAAATATTCAAAATTTTATAGATGTCAGTTTGCTATTTTTAACGCAATTTAATCCAACACGCACATTTCAAAAACAAAGTAATTTATTTTCCAATTTTTATATAACTTAGCCAAAGAAATGAATAACATACTTTTAAGAAAAAACAATTTAAAACATGTATAGTTCAAATTAGTTATCTAATTATGTAAGTTAAAGGAAAATAAGAAATACAGTTGATACTTACTTAAATATGAATAACTGGATCTCAAGTTCTCATTGCCCGAAATCAACAAACTGACGCCATTAGATTTGTTGGTTGGTTGGTAAATACGAAACTTATGCTGCTACCCGTAAAAAAGGCTTTTGCCTCTAAAATCTGACACCATTACTTCGGCCGAAAGCAAACTTTCACGTTCTGTATTATCTTGCCTATAATCAGACATTTTCAAAGAAAATGTTTTGCTCAGTCAATATTTACGATGGCTTTACTAGAAACAAGAATGATATATTAACTTTTTTTATTAGGTGCTGTGCATATATAACATTATTCTTTTAGGGGGGAGGGAGGATCTGACACATGATATCGTAAGATATCTCTAGGGGAAGGGGGGGGGATTTGCCTTTTGATATCGATATCATTTTTGACCCAATTATAATTATCTCTTTTTCACTGTAACGTGGTATTTTGTTCAAAATAGTACATTATCTTTTTTTTTATTTTGTTAACTATTTTTATTTGAATAAAGCGATATTTTATTAAATTATCTTCAATTAAATCAATAAAGTTTGCGAAAAATAAATTTAACCCGTTTTGTATATTAATCAAAACAAAAGAACTAAATTCTAAAAAAAATTTTACACTTTGATAACGATATCATTACCGGGCCAGGGAGTTTGATGGAAGTAACGTATGATATTTAAAGGGAGGGAAAGGGTCCAAAATTACCAAAAAATAAATAACGTTATATTTGCACTTAGCCCCTTACTGGTCGAATGGAATTTTTGTAAATTAACCGCGTTTCTATAATTTACTTGAAATATGGTAAAGTGAGTGCAAAATCAGGGAATAGGGAATCATTATTTTACAGACATCTTTAACTGAGCAAGGTAACACTGATAGGGGGGATGATCATGCGTCCGATGATCAAATCCAACTGATCCATCCGATGGATCATACTGAATCGGGTAGGAGGCATCGACTATTTCTTTTAAAAACATCAGTGGTAGTGTTTGCATCAAAATTCCACTGATGACCACTGAAGTAACCTGAAAATATCATTCAACATCTAGTCTGAATAATTTATCCAAGCCGGACTGAAGGGAGATCGGGGGAGGGGGGATTGTCCAAGGTTTGAAGACATATGGATGAGACTGTGAATTAACTTAAACTGTCTAAATGGTTTTTAGTGTTTAATTTTCCAAAATTTGGAGGGGAGAGATTGAGTTACCGAATGAGAGACCTTTCTTTTAACAAAAATAACAGTCTTGCCATATCAGTGTTGAATTAATGGGGTGCCCCAGAGGGAACCCCCCCCAGTGCAATGAAATGTCCCCCCCGGAAAAATAGAGTTCTTGTGTTTTCACTTGGGAAAAAGGTTTCATTCCCCCACCCCCCGGAGCCACAGAAGTCCCTCCCGGAGAAAAGTGTCTGAATTCAATACTGAGGCGTATGGCGAAAGAGCGTCGAGTGAGATAGGTTCTAAAATTTTGATTTGCGATTTTTAGAGTTTTTGAACTTCACCACCTTTTTAAGGATTAGATTAACAGAATTGTTAATTACGAAATTCCTGAGCTCATCGAGATTGGGGTCTGAGTTCGATAAAATTCTAACAACGTATGCGAAAAAGATTTTTGAATTTTAGTTATTTATGAGGTTGGTAGAGGAAAGAGGACTGGTGTTTGCAGTTTTACTGGTGGTTTAAGCGTAAATCTAAGCCAACTGACTGTTGGGTATTTTATTTTTTTTTCTGATAAGGATGTATTTTTTTCTAGTTTTATGATAATTTTGTCTAAATTTTGAACGTGGGGATTCGCGGGGGATGGGTCTTTATAGGCCCCAAAATTTCACCATCTGAGCACACACGATACGTTATACCATATCTTTTTTTTTTTTTTTTTTTTTTTTTTAACAGACAACTTACTAGCCGCCGATCTTCATTATTTGAGAGAGGCGACGTTCGATACATTAGAATTGTAGAGAACGTGAACATGCGTGTTACTAGTGTGTCGCTGAATAAGGGAAAAGAAAAAGGTAAAACGCTTCGTGTTGCCCAGCTTGGAGTTTTCAAAAAATAAGCAGTACCATATTTCGGTGCTTCTCTTTATTTTACTTCATGAATAGACTCCACTTTGAAATTCCACCACGGAAATTTTTCACATTGTATTATTAGATTCTTTTTGAAAGAACTTTTAATTTCAAATAATTTTTAGCTGAAAAATTTGTTATTTGTCATACCTAAAAAAATATTAATTATTAATGTCATAATTTTTAAACCCGAAATAAATTAATAAGACAAATATATAACAGTAAAGAAGAAGTTTATTAAGAACTAATGTTAGTTAAAAATGTAATAAAAATACATGCATAATAGTTACTTTCACTTAAAAATAATTAAAATGTTACATACTTCTTTGTCCTGCACGTCCGGTATGAGGATCCAACTGAATGAAACACAAAGAGCATACACAAAGGTGAACAAACCCTTTTAACATATAAGAATATCACTGGTATATATATTCAATCGTACATAATATTACAATTCCAATTGCATGACTATGAATAAGTGATTAATTAAATTAGTTTAAAATCTTAGAATTTCACTTCTATGAATTGTATAATTCTCCAATAAAAATTAAGGATGGATTTGACATCATTCAGTATGATAGATTAAAAGTTCCCACTAGAAAGACAACATCTATTCAGGCCGTCGAGAACCGTGATGGGCCCAGAATCAGTCCTCCCCCCCTTTCACAGACACGCAAGACACATAAAATGCATGTGAATCTTTAATAAAGCCTCGTCTACTTTGTAGACTACTTTAGTCATCTTTCATAAATTACATTATTTATTTTCTTGTAGTTAAAGATAATAATTATATATTCTAATAATTATCTATTCTTCTTTAATACTATTTAACAAAAGTAAATACAGTCCTTTCTCTTTTTTTATTGTTACATTATGGTATCCATAAAAATTATAATAAACAGTGTGTATTGCAGGAGTTGTGACCCTTTGAGATTTTTGGACTCCAAAACAAGTTAACGGCTGCACTCCCCCCCCCCCATCTCCTCAGACCTGCGCGCATTTACCTTGCAACAACAAGAACATCGCTTGAGAAAATGCCGTACACCGAGGCGAGGATACCATATTTTCCCTTACTGAAATATAATTTTTTTCAGTATAAATATCACCTTTTTACTGAAAAACAATCATTTTTTGGTATAAATACCGTTTATAATTGAAATAGCACAGAAATTGGTCATTTTATGGTATAACTACTGTTTATAATCGAAATAGCACAGAAAATGTTTTTTTTAATGCCTAATATATCTTAGAAATACGGTACTCATACAGTAAAGAATGATAACAGTAGACGTACCGTAAAATTTAGGCACATCTATTGAAATGCTACGAAAATTTTTACAATGTCGTTTTCCTTATTGAAAAATAATTATTTTACGGTATAAATACCGAGTTTTTACGGAAAAATAATAATTTTACTGTGTAAATACCGTTTTTAATCGAAACAGTACAAAAAACTGTTTTTTACACTTAATATACCTTAGAAATACGGTATTCATACCGTAAAGAGTGAAAATGGTAGAAGTACCGTAAAATTTACGGTACATCTACTGGAATTTTACAAACATTTTTTACAGTGTAGACTTTTTCGCCAATTTCAAATTTGTTTCTAAAGATTACCTGAAAGAAAAACAGAGGTGTCGTGTTACTTCACTAAGGTGTTCGAGAAACCTTCAAAGTCAGCTACATGGTAGACCTCCTTCGTATTTGTAATCTGATACAAGTTAGGAGAAGATAATTTATACGGGCGGCGAAAAGACCGACACGCGACTACTGACGGGATATTGGGCTGCATATCTATTATCTGACCATAAATGAGGTTTCTATTAATGAATGCTGAAAACAATGTCGTTTTAATACTCTATAAGTCAATAATTAATTGTGCTCATATGAGGCCAGTGTGAATAAGAGGGTTAAAAACGCTCCAAACCTGATAAAGTTGTATAATATTGACTTTTTAAAGCAAAACTTTGACATTTTAAAATATTCTGTATTTATAAAAATTAAAACCATTTATGCAGAAACAAGTATAGTCATTAAATTATCTTCCATGGATGAAATATCTGTTTAATTAAACATATGAAATTATTCTTTTAATTGAACATCAAATAAAACCAAAAAGTTGTATATATTTTAAGAGATAATTTAGTTTGTATTTAATGAACAATGCACTTTTCTAGAGATTAATCAAATTTAAAGAGGCTTATGAGATTAATTATCTTTAATTCCAATTTCATTCAGAAGATTAATCAAATAAAATTAGAATCGATACTAATTAAGAAATAAATAATGTCTCTGTTGTAGAAAAAAAATAAATGAAAAATAAAAATTAAATTAAATTAAACTAAAAAAATATTCCTTCAATCAGCGACTGTGCAGAAAATGAAACTGCCTAAATTAGAAACAAATATAGGTAATGAATAAATTTTAAACGATATTAACAAAATAAAAGTTTTTTTTTAATACTCTTTCATAACATTATGTGACGATTAACTGAAAGGAATTTGATGCTAGTCAAATGTAGCAAACATGGTGAGAGAGGTAGGTAACAATAATATAAATAAAGATAGGAAAATATTTGCAAATTAGCAACAAATTAACTAATATTTTAAAATACAAATAATTTTTATACCTCTGCTACGAGCTATCTACTGAACTATTAGATAGCTTTCATTACAAAAAGTAAAAAGCTACCTATTGCAGCCGTCCGGAGGAAAGCACTTCCGGAAAATTTTGGTATATTTTCACCGATCATGACCCCCAGACCCCAAAACCACCCTCCGTTCAAATGTTGACATATATATATATATATATATAACCATATATATATATATATATATCTGATTTTTGTCATGCGAAAACTAACGTATTTATGAACCGATTTGAATGAAACTTGGTATGTACATAGTACATACAAATGTCTCGATCGAGTTCGTTGGTCAGCATCATCCGCCATTTTGTTTCAAAATGGCGGCCATTTTAAATTTATAAAAAATTTTAAAATTTAAAATTAAATGCGAAAAAATTAAAAGTTGAAAAATAGTTTCCTTTTACGTGTTAGAACTTAAAACAAAGATTCCAGAACACTTTTTATTTTGTCTATATCTTAAAAAATGATTGAGTTATAACACTTTGAATTTTTCTTATGGCTGATATTTTGAAACGATCTGATTTTTGTCACGTGATAACACGCGTATTTTTAAACCGATTTGAATGAAACTTGGTATGTACATATTACATACAAATGTCTCGACCTAGTTCGTTGGCCAGCATCATCCGCCATTTTGTTTTAAAATGGTGGCCATTTTAAATTTTTTTAAAATTTAAAAATTTAAAATTAAATGCGAAAAAATCAAAATTTGAAAAATATTTTTCTTTTAAGTGTTAGAACTTAAAACAACAATTCCAGAACACTTTTTATTTTGTCTATATCTTACAAAATGATTGAGTTATAGCACGAAAAAATTAAAAATTGAAAAAAAGGTCGATCCACAATGTTGCTTTAAAATGGCATACACTTTATGATATCGTGTAATTTGGTGACTCTCTAAATCGCTTAAAATAAAACCAGGTTGAATAAAAGATGACTAATTTCTAAAAATTCCTATTAATATTCAGTCTTGACAAAAACTAGCTTCAATCTTATAAAATCACTAATTTTATAAGATTATTTCCACTAATTTGAGCTTAGTATTTTTGAACAATGTAACTTACCTTAAAATAAATAAATAAATATATAAGTATATGAAAGCTACCTCTTCCTCCCGGCATTGCCGGAAGGACTTTTTTTGATAATTATTTTTAAAAGAAAAACAACATGCATGCATACTTCTGTGGCTATTTTGAAAAATATATTTCTACTTTTATATTTATTTTAAATTTTATATTTTCCTAAAATGGTGAGAATCCTTTTATGTTAATTGTTGCAGAGAAAAAAATAAAAATAGTATTTAATATTTAATAATTTATTTCTTGGTGATATTTTCTAATTATAAAATTGAATGAAAGTACAATTTCAATTTAATCAGATGGTGCTTAATATCCTTAAATAGCCCAAGAGCCTTAAAATTTCGTAATATGTATGTATTGCTTTAAAAAAATCCAATTTAAAAAAATGAAAATAAGTAATTTTATTTTAATTACTTCAATAAAACCCATTTTTAATCATTTTTAGTATACCATTTATAAATTTTGAACCAAATTCTTAGTAATATAATAATTTCATCTGTAAAAAAACGCTATGTTTCAGCAAAACAATCCAATGGGAACATACATTTTCATTCAATAGAATGATCCTTTTCTTTCTAAGATTGCATCTAAACGCTACAATTTATTTTTTAATTTTTCTATAAAATATGTGGCGCTCAAGCAGCTATAAACACACATTCATGTACACTTTAATGAATCGTAATTACAAAAAATGTTTAAATTTCTATCATTCAAAATGTTCTCATGCTTAAAATAGATTTTTGAATTTAAATTTAAATGAAATACAGACTCATGAAAAATCGATGAGTTTGGAAAATATGATTACAAATATCTCGGCAATTAATTATCCGATTGACTTCCTCTTTTATACAAGATTTATGTTTTTTTTCTATTGTCTTTTACATTCATTCCTTGAAATAAACATTTTCTAATTGTTTTATGCATTTTTTATCAAAAGAAAAATTTACGGATAATCGAAGTTACTGATATTTAATAGACATTTGCACATATTACATATTAAGTACGCATCAAATTTCATGTCTCTGTCTTAATTTTTTGGGGGTAACGGTTACAGACATACAGATTTTCAGATAAGGAGACGGACGGATTTTTTTTTTCTAAAAATATGTTTTTCAGAATCTCCAGTAACTTAAATATGTAAATCCGTCAAAAAAGTCAATTTTTAAAATGATTACAAGACTCAGCTAATAATACGTTTGATGAGTAAGCAATAGCTATTTTAATTTCGACACTATATAAATTCTATAAAATACTATTTTGTTTCCATTGGTAGTATATAAAAAAGAATAACCTTTTTAAATTAATAGTCATTGTGGTGGTTACTCGATAACCCCTGCCATATTTTTATTTTAATTCAATTGTATTAACTATTTTATTTCCTATCATCTCCTTTTTATTAATGTTCTCAATTTAAATATTATTTCGATTTCGTTTCTTTATCTCTTCTCCTGTAAATATTTCTTCCTTACGTAGCTTATCGAATGTTCTAAAACGGTAAAATCTTGTTTGAATTCATTCCTTCCGGTTTAAAAAGCTTCTAGAAATGTCTCGATCGTTCTATGGGTGGTTACTTCCGTTTATCTGGCCCTCCCTTTGGCCTATCAAATTAAATTCCACAAGTGACGTGCTTTAAGCAGTTAAGTGCCTGGCCACCTTCTTTGGCTTTCCTTCTTTAAGTGTATTATCATTTTTTCCTTATTAAATTCATATTTCCCTATACATTGACACGTAGCTTGGCCTCTTTTTCCTCGCTTTCCCCATTCTAACTTTGCCAACTTGGCGTATTCCGGGTTTGCGGTAACCCTTTATCTTTCCTCTCCCCTCTCTCTGTGCCGCCAGTTCAGTTGAGTGGATGCTGCACTGCGAGATGGAAGGTAAACTTCCGAGTGGTCGTTTTGCTGCGAGAAACAAAGCACTTCTACCGCAGCGACCTAATCCTTTTGGCCATTTTTTTTGCCGGCCGTTCAAATGTTCTCATAGCTTGTTGAGAATCTATTAATTTCATATATGCTTTGTCGCAGTTTTTTTTAAAAAGGGCACTCTTCGATGTTATTCAAGTTTTTTTCCAGTTAATCCCATATTGTTGTTCTCAATGAAATCATGTTTCTCGGAAGGTAATGGATATATTATTCTTCTTGCAATAAAATATTATAACTTGTTTTTTTTTTTTCGATTCATGGAAGATGGCTCATAGGCAAAATATGATTATCTTCGCATAAATGGGATCCCCACAAGAAAATAAAAAATCTTTTTACGATTCAAGTTTTTTCTTTTATTGAGTTGATACAGTTGATGTTCTTAAAAATTTATTCTTCAGATCTTTAGAAAAATGATTGATCGATATTTGTCAAAATGAATATATATATAAAGAAAAATTGTGTGAAAAAGAATATCTACACCTGTGTATTATCCTTGAGAAGAATTAATATAAAATGAATAATGATCTATTTACATATATTGTGCATTCACGAGAATATGTTATAAAATATAATGTCATGACGTTACTTCACAAATAATTATTAATAAAATTTTTATTCTTCAATTTTCTTCAATAATGTGTTCCAAGTTAATTTCTTCTTCGTCTTGAGTATTTCTTCATTCGTCAAGATTCCAGGTAATATTTTTCTTATTTATTTTCTTCACAATTTACTTTTGAGGTGATATTATCATAGTAAAAGATTCTCTACGAAGAACTATAATGTTAGGCTTTTGTCATGTCCTTTTATTGTGGGTGTTTTGCTGGCATTCATCCAATGCAATGTCTTCCTACCCACTAATACGATCACATGGCCTGTTTTAGATGAAACGAAAAATAAGTGTTCTCATCTCTTCTCCCAAACATAACAGTAAATCTCCTTTGGTGCCGTGTTGCCTTGTGAACCAATATTTTTCTTCTGGCTCCATGTACCTCTTTGAATCAATTAATATTCTTCAAGACATGACAATTATTAGATGATATTGTGTTTTCTTTATCTATAAATATATTCAACAAAAAAATAAATTATGTCTTCATTATATGTTCTTTAGGCAGTGATCAATATTTTATATTTATTCTTTATTGAACGGAGTGTAATAAATGAATACATAATATGTTTTGATTTTATGCTAAAATATTTTTTTTTGGAGCAGTAGATTCTATATAACATAATTTACTGATATATTTTTCTTGTCATGATATAATTTATAACTAATATCATATAATATTTAACGAAGGTGCTGGTAAAGATAATTGATTATTTTAATATAAATCCTTTTCGTCTTGTCATAAGTATAAGAACATATGTTTTGAGGGATATGATATATATATACATAAAAATTTTTGGGCCTTATTCTTTTGATCTGATGTTAAGAAAGATATGTTGGTATTTTTCTTCTCTTCGTCATATATTTATTCTTCTTCTTAACGTATAAAAATGATGTATAACGTAAATGAAGTTCGTCAATATTTTAAATAATGGGTCAATTTATATATTATTTATTATGTGACCAGTCTATAAGAAAATTTAACCTGTCATTTATTGAGCTCTTATTTTAATTATTTCATTATGCCTCCCAAATCAAAATTAAATATTGCAATACAGCCGTTTGACGGCAACCCTCAGACTGTAGAATTCTTCTTTGATCAATTATCTGACCTTCAAGAGTTAAATAACTTTTCCGACAAAGAACTCTTTGTTCTTCTCAAATCAAAACTTGAAGGTACTGCTTTACTCTTCTTCATTGAAACACAGTCTCAATTCAAGAACACTAATTTCCAGGCCATTCGTAAAGCTTTTATAGACTATTTCTTACCCTCAAAAAAGGCTGTTTCTCTCAAATCCTTGCAAAATTTGAAGTTAGATTCAAATGAATCAGTCAAAAATTTTGCTTTTCGTCTTGATAAACAACTTCGCCTTGCATATCCTAAATTGGATCCTCCTGCTCTCAATTCACTAAAATTCACTCATTTTCTTGAGGCTTTGCCTAAACAAATTAAGAGAAAGATTTTAGAAGAGAATATTTCCTCTTTTGATTTAGCTCTTGAACGAGCAATTTTTCTTCAAAATATATATGATTCTCCTCCTAAAAAATCTTATGAGAGTTATGACCAAGTTTATTCTTTAGATTTTAAAAAAGTTCATGATAATTATATGGCTTCTAGTAATGTGCTCCATAAGACTCCTATAAAACATACGAAGGATAAAATTTATGTCAATTCTCAAACTACCTTCTCAACTTCGCAAACTCCAAAAGACAATTCTCATACTTCTCGTAATTTTAAAAGAAAAGATAGAACATATTCTCCTTCTCCAAATAGACAAGAGGCTACAAATAAATATAAAAATAATTCTCATCAACATAGATCATATCGGAAACGTCCTTATTATCAACCCACCTTTGACAAATTTTCTCACAAAAAAAATTCTGCATCCTTTTATAACAAACGAGATGTTATGCAATGTGCATATTGTGGAAGATTTAATCATCGTATGGACTCATGCTACAAATTTAAAAATGTTATCATTTCTTCAAATCAAAATTCTTCATCTCATTTTTCGTCTAATTCTCACAGAAGGAAAAACTACACTTCTTCTTCTAAAAATAAAAACAATGTCTATCATTTAAACAAATAGGGGAGACTGGTTCTACTGACCGCCTTCTCTCCCATAATCTTCATTCAAGGTCAGTACACTTTAGTGACAAAAACAAACGTCACTTTGACAAAAGCTCTTCAATCACTTTAGTATCATCCACTGCTGTCCAAACATCCCCTGTAACACCTAAACTTAATAAATCTTCATGTTCGTATAATTCTATGACATCCAAACAAACTTATGAAATTGATGATGATGTACAAGAAAGACACATCATCTGCAGTTCCTTTGATAACTCTTATGTTCTTCCATGCATCTTGATAAATATACAACATAATGAAATCTCAACTTTAATTGATACTGGTTCAAGTTTGTCCCTTTTGGATCAAGAATGCTTTAATAGCATTAAATCCAGAATTCACTACAAATTCTTATCCAGAAATATTTCTATTTCAACTATAAATTCTAAAGTTTTTTTCAAAGGATGCATCGAAATAGCATTTAAAATCGACAAATTATTTTTCCATCATGTCTTTTACCTTACAAAGATACAAAATGTCAACTTTCAAGCCATTCTTGGGTTTGAGTTCATCAATAAACATTCTGTAACCATATCGCCAACCTTTAAGTCTATCTTGATTAAGTATAAACATATCCCTTTTCACAGTCATAATGAATCTCCTACTTGCTACTTCATGAATTCTGAATGTGCTTATGACAATTTAAATGTACCATATTCTTTAGATGCACACAAAATGCCTTGTTATGAAAGTTCTATACCAAATAATCTAAGTAATGGTACTTATATTGATGATGTATATGCAAATTCTGGTGACACCAATTTACAATTAGTCAACAATTATACAACCTATCCTTACAATTATAATTTTCAAAATAGTGATTTATTTACAAATAATGTTGCTAACACTGCTATGAATTTTCATAATCCTTATATTGATGGTAATTTTACTTATTTTTCTAACTATTTTCCAACTGATTATGGTAATGTTGTGAACTATTTATCTACTAATGATAATATGCCTAACAAAAATTTTACATCTGAAAGTACTAATGATGTTAGTTATGTTGGTGAAATGCAAACTCATTTAAATATTGGTAATAAAATTTTGGTGAATTCCAACATGGTACAAACACTCAATAGAGAATTAATCCCTCCTAATTCCTTTGTTTATTTACATGTCAAGTACTTGAATCCTCCATCTGAATATTTTATTTTTAAACCAGCTTTAAAAAATAAAGGTCTTGTTTTACATGAATCACTGCATTCCAACTCTTCAATTCAAAATAATTTATTTTTGGTTGTATCTCAGAATATATCAAAGCTGGACATTCATTTAAATAAAAATTCAATTATTGGCGAATGTATCAATGTAGATGAAAAGGACATTGAGGAATACTCTTTTGATTTAGATTTTGAAAACGAATATTGCAATTTAATTTTACCATCTGAAGAAGTTAAGAGAAAACGTGTTCAAGAACTGTCTCCAAATGATTTTGACCTAAAACACTTACCTCCTCATGAAAAAGACTCTTTAACAAAATTATTGTGTAGTAAAGCTCTAGCTTTTTCCAAATCTCTTGACACTTTAGGTCATACCGACCTGGTTAATCCTCAATTCTCAATGTTAAATTCTCATCCAGTGAAAACCCTACCTTTTCCTGTGCCTGAGGCACTCGAGCAAGAAGCTCTTGACCAAATTAATCAAATGCTAAATGCTGGTATTATTGAAAGGTCAAATTCATCGTGGGCGTGTCCCATGCTTCTTGTTAAAAAAAGAGAACTGATATGTCGAAGCCTCAAAAATATCGTTTGGCTCTAGATTTAAGATTGCTAAATTCTATTATCATCCCATCTTCATATCCTCTTCCTAGAATCCAAAACCTATTGGTGCAATTATCAAAATTTAAGTATTATACTACTCTTGACTTGCCCTCTGCATACTGGCAGATCGCTGTACCGAAAGAAATGCAATATAAGCTCAGTTTTACAACTCCATGGGGAATTTTTACCTACCTGCGTCTCGTTTTTGGCTTGAAGACAGCTGCAAGCACTTTTCAACAATTAATTGATTCAGTTATTCAATTATCTGAAATTGATTCGTGTTATGCATACCAAGACGATATTGTGGTTGGCGCTAATTCATTTGAAGAGATGACCATGAAACTCACAAAGCTCTTAGACACTCTTATTGCCAACAACATTACTCTGTCTCCTGAAAAATGTTCCTTTATGCAAACTAGTATTAACTTTTTAGGCTTTCAACTCACAGATCATAAAATCCTTCCTATTACAAGCAACATTTTAAAAATTACTTCCTTTCCAAAGCCTAAAACCAAGAGGCAAACCAAAAGTTTTATAGGTTTATGTTCATTTTATAGGTCAATTATACCTAATTTTGCTAAATTGATTACTCCTCTCATCGAAGTCACTAAACCTAAAAATAAATTTTCTTGGAAATCTGAACAAGAAAATGCATTTAAAAAATTACAAGACATATTCTTTCAGAAACCTATGCTCAATCTTCCAAAGTGGAATGAAACCTTTTATGTTAATACAGATGCATCAAAGACAGCAATATCAGCTGTTCTTATGCAGAAATTTGATGGTGAACTTAGACCCATCTCCTGTTATTCCAAAACTTTGTCTCAGTCTGAAAGACAGTACCCTGCCATCAAATTGGAACTTTATGCCATTTACAAAGGCATAACGGCTTTTAAATACTATATTTTTGGTCGACCCTTTATTCTATTATCCGACGCCAAACCTCTTAATAATTATAAAAAAGCTACATCACCAGCCGATATTACTACTCGATGGATGTTAGAACTGTCAAAATACTCGTACACATTCCAACATATATCAGGCAAAGAAAATGTGTTAGCAGATTTTCTGAGTAGAACACCTCACATTCCTACTGAAGATCTCCATAATAATCCAGATCTTATTTCTACACAAGAACCCCTACCAATTGTTGACAATCAAAATGATTTACATAATGAAATTCCTCATTTTCCATGTGGTTTAATTGACAAGACACACCACACCTGCCATCTTCAAAGTGACTCTCCACCTCCAAATTTTGATAATAATGAAGACCCATTATTAGAAATTCTTGATCACACCATCTTCTCTGAACAACAAAAAGATCCAAAAATTAAGAAAATTTATGAAGATCTTAAAGCTAACAAAAAATCTAAAAGTTTAAATGGCTATTATATTAATCCAAATAATGATTTACTTTGCTACAATGGACATTTTTCTTCAGACGATATTGAGCTACATAAAGCTGTTTTACCTTTGTCACTTAGAGCAAAAGCCTTAAGAATTGCTCATATTACTCATACTGGAATTCATAAAACTATTGTTAATTTAAAGAAAAGATTTATTTGGAAAACCCTTGTTTCTGATGTCATTAATTATGTCAACTCTTGTGAAATTTGTTTAGTAAACAAAAATCATAAAAAAAATACTGCTCCATATTTACCAGCACCACTACCGACAGCTCCCAATCAAAAAGTTTCTATGGATTTACTTGGCCCATTCAGAAATCGCCAATATGTCATGACCGTTATTGATCACTTTTCTCGTCATTTAGAATTATATGCCTTGAATAACATTAGCGCTGAATCTGTTACCAAAGCTCTATTACATTACATTTCTACTCATGGAAAACCCGAATTAACTCTCACTGATCATGGCTCTCAGTTCACTAGTGATATGTTTTCTTATTTTAATAAAAAGCTTGGCATTAAGTTGGAACACAGTTCTGTAGCCCATCCCCAGGCTAACGGATTAAGTGAACGATGTAATTCTAAAATAAAATCGTCTGTGAATACAATGGCTTCCCAAAGATTTGATGTACCAACTGCTCTAAAAATTCACCAATCCATATATAATGCTACACCTCATCCAGCCACAAAATTCACTCCAAATCTTCTTCATTTTGGAAGAGAGGTAAATGACATTTATGCTAATTACAAAACTCAAGCTTCCTGGAAAATTCTTAACACTGCCTATGAAATCCATAAATTAATGGATGTTATTGAGAAAATATACTATCAAGCTTACAAGAATAACGAATCTTCTAGACAAAAAGTGTACCAGAAATCGAGAGAAAAATTAAAATTTGCCAACATCAATGTTAATGATATTGTTTACGTAAAATTTCCCACTGTGTTTAACAAAAAAGTACAAGGCCCATACATGGTGAAGAAAATAATTTCTCCTGTACTTATTCAAATTCAAGATCACAATAATAGTCAAGCATCACCAATGTTGATTCACACTAATCGAATCTTGAAACTTCAAAAAAGAAAGGATGCATTGCAATATCCTTCAGTTTCTTCTAAAGATGCATCACATGATCAAACAGCTGTTGATAATGCATCTTCTACTCCTGTGAGACAACATTTTCCTACTCAAGTTTCTAATCATGATGCTGCTTGTAACACATCTCCTCAAATTCTTTCTTCTTCTAAGTGCCAACAAACATCTTCATATTCCTGTAAATCGGTACATTCACAGGCTCCTCCTGATAGCACTCACAATGATGTTATAAACATGTCTACTCAATATAAAAATTATGATCTTCGCCCTCGCACTCATAAAATGTATAAAAAATGAACTAATCTTCTTTTCTTTTTTCAGGATGACTCTTGATTTGTAACATATTCAGTCAATACTAGTTCGACTGATATTCGAGTATGAAGAATGACTGTATAATTTTTGTTTTCTTCCTCCAAGCTGCAGGCAGCTGTTATATTTTTTTTCTCTTCTTTATTTAAGTCATCTTCTCCTTGATGCAATGCAATTGTCATCCTCCAAAATATGTAATGTATTAATATTTTTTTCACTAGTCACTGTATTCTCTTATAAACCATAATTAGTGTAATATGTATATTCTCTCAAATATGCCATATACTGGTACTTATAAAACCTTTAATTTCAATAGTTGGAGCTAAATTGAGAAAGAATTTGTCCTTTTATATACTTGTTGAAAATATTGTGTCATTATTTAAAATTATTTTTGACAAATGTTTATCCTACTAAGAAAAGTGAATTATAATTGATGTAAGGTAAACATGAGTACTCATGAAATCATTTTCCCTATTGTGACTTATATAATAATTTCTTTTTACAATGCATGCATGCTCTAACATTTAACCTCCTTTAACATTAAAAAAAAAATGAAAATGAATGATAAACTTATGCATACTAATACTTCTACTCTTATTGTTGACCTATAGAAAAATAAATGACTCAGAATAAGTATTTTTTTGTATGTTTCTAAGTATTTGAAAGTTCATAAAGATGTAAACAAAAAAAAAGGATTTTTGTTATCCTATAATCATACTTTGGATCCAAAGATATTGGTTGAGTCATTATATAGTTATATAAAACAAATACTTGATATATGACAAAAAAAATGATCACTTGTTATTTAAAAGGTTTGAATATGCCAATTAAACATATTCAAAATATCTTATATAAATTTTTGACATAATAGATTTTTGTTTGTAAGTTGACATTATCAAAGTCATATGCTAGATTGATATATTCATATAAGTTCCTTTTATCAGAGTATAAATATCCTCTGTTTAATTTTTACTTTGAATGTAGTATTAAA
This sequence comes from Maratus speculifer, assembly GCA_964019185.1. Classification (NCBI taxonomy): domain Eukaryota; kingdom Metazoa; phylum Arthropoda; class Arachnida; order Araneae; family Salticidae; genus Maratus; species Maratus speculifer. The sequence goes on from OZ025302.1 coordinate 153,297,842, forward strand.
AGTATTTATACAATTATTTTGAATTTATGTTGAAGTTGTTCAAGAATATTCTTTTATGAGTGTATAATCATTCTCTCTGTGAAACTTGTTATTCTCATTGGAAAATAACATTGTCCTTTTTCTACGAATTTACATATGCCTTTTTAGAATTTGTTATATTTTTCTTTGAAACTGTTGTTATTGAATGATACTAAAATTATTCACTTAAGATTAGTTAAAAGCTTAAAAAGGTACTATATGTTGATATATGTACATTTTTATGAGAGCCTAAATACTCTCTCATGACCATTTGTATGTATTTTTCATTTCAAATTTTCAACTTAGAAATTCATTGAATTTAACATGTGTCATTTGAAGCCATCTACTTGTGTATACAGTTATAGAATGGTTCATTTTGATGTCAACTGAAATATATACAGGGTTGTTATAATTAAAGTTCGCCTATTCAGAAGGCTCTAGAGTCGGTTCTATGGCTCCAAACAAATCAGAATTTCACTAGTACGTAGTTGAAGACATGCGCTCTGCGAAAATGAAAAAAAAAATTAGTTAGAATTTTTGTCAGTAGGTGGCGCTGCGCCAATATTTAAGCCAATATTTGCAGATTCCTTTATTTTCTGGAGATTTTTAGAAGATTCTGTATCTAAAGACAGATGTCAGACAATCTCTGATCTGAAAGACAGTATTAGACTTCGCATTTGCTCAATCTTACAGGACAGTTTACGCAATGCTGTAGAAAGCACAATTCTGAGAATGGAATGCATTATTAAAAATGGCAGAAAATTCATTGAGCATGCATTATGTTATTCTTCGTTATTTCCTTACTGCCGAGCGACATGTTTTATTTTTGTCGATGATGCAGTTTACATCACATGAAATGATATTCATTTTTCTGTATTGTTTGGAGTCATAGGTCAGGCTCTAGAGCTGTCTGATTAGGTGAACTTAATTATAACAATTCGCAGTTCGTCGAAGTTTGTTGAAACTTTTAAATTTGGTTGTTTCGTCTGGATTGACTGATATTGATATAATGAATCTCCAACCATCACTTTGAATATTGGCGCAGCGCCACCTAGTGACAAAAAATTGACTAATTTTTTTTTTCGATTTTCGCAGAGCGCATCTCTTCAACTATGTACTAGTGAAATTTTGTTTCGTTTGGAGCAATAGAACCGGCTCCAGAGCCTTCTGAATAGGCGAACTTTAATTATAACAACCCTGTATATACATGTTGTTGTTTTATACTCAAATATTTTTACATATACTAAAGTATTTTATTATCATATTGCATTTGCACAGCTTAACAAGAGACTGCTAATAGTTAAAGACTGTTATTTTGCAAATATATATATAGACTTTAACAATTTTTGATACATGATAGCTACCTCTGGAAGAAACTTACCTTTTGTATACCTTCTATTTTAATATTTGCTATCTTTTGTGTATGAGCATAAGGACTACTACTATGATAGTAATTATTATTATTATTTAATATCATGTAAAACAATTATTTGTATTCATATAACCATTTCTAGTGCATTTATTTTGTATGATTATTTTATATCTTTGTACATGTTTTAGAAAATATTGTCTCGATGAAAAAATTATTGAATTTTTGTCATCTCTCCAATATTTTCTTTTGGGGAGGCCCGGGTAGATATGTGGTGGTTACTCGATAACCCCTGCCATATTTTTATTTTAATTCAATTGTATTAACTATTTTATTTCCTATCACCTCCTTTTTATTAATGTTCTCAATTTAAATATTATTTCGATTTCGTTTCTTTATCTCTTCTCCTGTAAATATTTCTTCCTTACGTAGCTTATCGAATGTTCTAAAATGGTAAAATCTTGTTTGAATTCATTCCTTCCGGTTTAAAAAGCTTCTAGAAAAGTCTCGATCGTTCTATGGGTGGTTACTTCCGTTTATCTGGCCCTCCCTTTGGCCTATCAAATTAAATTCCACAAGTGACGTGATTTAAGCAGTTAAGTGCTTGGCCACCTTCTTTGGCTTTCCTTCTTTAAGTGTATTATCATTTTTTCCTTATTAAATTCATATTTCCCTATACATTGACACGTAGCTTGGCCTCTTTTTCCTCGCTTTCCCCATTCTAACTTTGCCAACTTGGCGTAATACGGGTTTGCGGTAACCCTTTATCTTTCCTCTCCCCTCTCTCTGTGCCGCCAGTTCAGTTGAGTGGATGCTGCACTGCGAGATGGAAGGTAAACTTCCGAGTGGTCGTTTTGCTGCGAGAAACAAAGTACCTCTACCGCAGCGACCTAATCCTTTTGGCCATTTTTTTTTGCCGGCCGTTCAAATGTTCTCATAGCTTGTTGAGAATCTATTAATTTCATATATGCTTTGTCGCAGTTTTTTTTAAAAAGGGCACTCTTCGATGTTATTCAAGTTTTTTTCCAGTTAATCCCATATTGTTGTTCTCAATGAAATCATGTTTCTCGGAAGGTAATGGATATATTATTCTTCTTGCAATAAAATATTATAACTTGTTTTTTTTTCGATTCATGGAAGATGGCTCATAGGCAAAATATGATTATCTTCGCATAAATGGTATCCCCACAAGAAAATAAAAAATCTCTTTACGATTCAAGTTTTTTCTTTTATTGAGTTGATACAGTTGATGTTCTTAAAAATTTATTTTTCAGATCTTTAGAAAAATGATTGATCGATATTTGTCAAAATGAATATATATATAAAGAAAAATTGTGTGAAAAAGAATATCTACACCTGTGTATTATCCTTGAGAAGAATTAATATAAAATGAATAATGATCTATTTACATATATTGTGCATTCACGAGAATATGTTATAAAATATAATGTCTTGACGTTACTTCACAAATAATTATTAATAAAATTTTTATTCTTCAGTTTTCTTCAATAATGTGTTCCAAGTTAATTTCTTCTTCGTCTTGAGTATTTCTTCATTCGTCAAGATTCCAGGTAATATTTTTCTTATTTATTTATTTTCTTCACAATTTACTTTTGAGTTGATATTATCATAGTAAAAGATTCTCTACGAAAAACTGTAATGTTAGGCTTTTGTCATGTCCTTTTATTGTGGGTGTTTTGCTGGCATTCATCCAATGCAATGTCTTCCTACCCACTAATACGATCACATGGCCTGTTTTAGATGAAACGAAAAATAAGTGTTCTCATCTCTTCTCCCAAACATAACAGTCATAATTTCATATTTATACATAAAAAGATTTTGCAGAAGCACTGTTTTGAAATGTAGAATGTTTTTGATAATTTGGAATGAATTTTATTAAATTTCGAAGCGTTTAACCCTCTGAAAGTCTTGCAAAAGGGCAAAACTGTAATGTTGTTTTCTCAGCATTTTCTTTTAATTGCTAAAAAAATATGATTCTTTCAAAATTATAGAAAAATCTTATTTACGAATATGAATATTATCCTTTAGCATGTTAATCATTGCATAGTGTATTAAAAATCCATTAAATCAACTGAGTTATATCATTTTAATTATTGCTTGCATTGCAGTGAAACCTGGAGCTCAGGGAACGTCTATAGACGGGCTTGTCAGTGAGAGGGTTAAAATATATAGTAACCTTTAAAATTAGTATCCTACAATTTTCATTTTATTTCATTGTTTAAAAAAAACTTATTTCTTTTATTTTCATTTTATTCAGTTTATTACCATTTAATTAATGATTTCAATTTTAAAATTCCTTTTTAAATTCTCAGTTTAGAAGCAGAAATATTTTCGAGGTATAATGCAAACAATAAGAACATAGTTTTTTAAAATTACACATATCATTTAACATAATTCTAAAGCTATTAAGCAATTTTGAATTCTTTAGATAGAATTTCGGTGTCAGCAGATTCTTTAAAAGTGCGTTGCATAATTAGTATGATTAATGAGATTTTGAATGCCCTTATCTATTTTATTACATTTTTATTTATGAGGGTAAAATGACCGTTTAATGATGTGCTGTGAATTTTAGAAAATTAATAATTTATATTTGCAGATTATAATTGGAATTACATTACATTACTTAAAAAAATAAATATTTAAATTGTGAATAGCTGTACAATATAAATAACTTAACTAAATTTATTTAAGAAAAGTGTAAAGCTTTTACAGGATTCGAAGACATCAATGCATTTAGTGAATTTTAAATGTTTTAGTACGAAAAATTTTATTAAGGATCGCTATATCTGAAGATAACATTATTTTCGTTATTGGAGTCCGGCTTTGCATTTTATAATAATTTGTGTTTATTGAAGTAAAATTCTGAACTTTTTATGATGGTTAACTATGTTATTTGTAAACAAAATAACGTGATAACAGTTTTCAGAGTTTAAGAAAAGATTAAAATTTAGAATTTAATAAAAATGTGGGGAAAATTTAAAGTAGTTATAACTTGAAATATTATTTGTAGAATTACATAATTTTTTTCATTTAAATTAACAGAAATATATGTTTTAATTTTGATTCAGAATTTAAAAATATATTAAATTAGATAAAAGTAAAAAAAAAACTTTAAAGAAAAACCTTTAAAAAGTAATGTGACGTAAAAAAAAAAAAAATATTTTCAAAAGTAAATATTTTTTTTTCAAATTTTCTGAATAAAAATTAAATAAAACAATTGAAAAAAGCATCTTCCATGTTTGAACTATTTTATCTTCGGTTCTTGAGTTATAAGTTAAATGCGATAAATGGTGAACAAACACATGAATAAAAACGCATTGTCACAAGAAGTTGTAATCATGACAGCCATTGTTTGAAACGTAGATTTTGAAAACAAACCAAAACAAAAAATAAATAATATTCCTGTCTCAGTTAAGATGGAAACATGATTTAAACGTCAATTTAAGCAAAAAAATCTACAGTACAGTAAAATTATTTTAAAAAATTTGAAGATTTTTTTATGCCAGACCCCCTTAAACAAGTCTAATAATATATTACAAAAGTTCTCATAAAAGGTGATTGGAAGTTCTTGAAACATTCCAACGCTGTTTTATACAAGAAAAACAAAGTAAAGTCAAATCAAAGTAAAGTCATATCGCAATCTGTGTTTGCATGCATTATTAAATTCGAACAGATTAAATGCTTTTTAATTCTCAAAATTTGAAAATTGCTTTAAATTCGCATACTATAAAAATTATGTTAAATTCGGCTAACTTAAAAATGAACAATACAATAATTTAAAAAATTGAAGATTTTTATCTTCCAGACCCCCTTAAATAAGCCTAAGAATATATTACAAACGTTCTCATTAAAGGTGATTGGAAGTTCTTAAAACATTCGAACGCTGGTTTATACAACAAAAATAATATATAATTGCATGCATTATTAAATTCGAACAGATTAAATGCTTTTTAATTTGAAATGTTTGAAAATTACTTTAGATTCGCATACTTTAAAAATTAAGTTTAATTCGGCTAATTTAAAAATGAACTAACTATTATTTTGTACCCGGTATTGATTTATTTCATTAACGGCCGGTGGCATAAAAGATGTTTATTAATGCAAATATTACATTATACACAGTATTTTAAAATAATTTAAAAGTGTTTGGAAATACTGCTTTTGTCATGAAAATATTCGATTTGCGTATTTTGCTAATAATTTTGCTATTTTAAATTCAAATTAATCAATTAATGTTTTATTGTTAATAATTTTGAGCGAGAAATAAATGCCAGTATATTTTTACTTTAATTTGTACACTGTAAAAAAAAAAAAAAAAAAAAAAAAAAAAAAAAAATGATACAGATGGTACAGATGAAAAGTTGCCAACATCTGCATGCTTACTGACATTTGATCTGTGCACCTTACAACTAAAGATGCAAATTTACAGAATCAATTTTTATAAAGCTACAGAAATCTGCAAGTTTACAAACGAATCTTCTAAAATTACAGTAACCTTACTAAAACTTTATCTGTAACATGGGTTGTAGTTAAATAAAAAAAATTATTGGAATCCCAGTTTCCTAAAAAATTGTAAGTAACCTTACAAAATTTTTGATTTTCAGTGCAAATCTGTATCTGTTACATGCACTTTTGCTGTTGCCGTTACATAAAAACTTCTAGGAATCCCAAATTCCTAGAAAACTTTTAGTAACTTCACAGATTTTTTTTTAACAGTGTATGTCCAACAGGTAGTTCCTAAGCGATTCATATTTGAACACAACCATGGAATCAAAAATGAATACATGTGTTTCTCAGTTTTGATACATCTGAATCGAAGCCATTTTGAGAAAGTAAAGTACACTGTAAAAAAAAAATCAAGAGGTTACTAAAAATTTTTTGTAAATTTGTATTCCACAGAATTTTTTAGTAACCATTACAAACTTTTCTTTGCAAGTGAAACAAACATTTCTTTTGTAAACTGAACAAAAGAATATTTTGTATAACTAACTTTTTAGTATCAGCCACCAAGCAAATTTTAGTAATAGCTCCAAAATTATCTTTAGTAACCATTACGTGCGCCCGAAGGGCAGGAGCTTCCCTCGAGCTGCATCCAGTGGGTAAAAAGGCAAACGGAAGATTTTCGGCAAAGCCTCAATAGATGGCAGCACCAAACATTTGTACCTGCTCTATTTTGACATGTTTCTAAAGGGGAGGGAAAGTTAGGAGATCATTACCCATGGTAACTGCTACGACAGGATTTTCATAATCCCTTTATTTAAAAAGTACTTACATTGCATACATTCGGTGTATATTTGGTGGCGGCCAGCATCGAATCCAGGTACTTTCAGCCTGGAGTTCGGTGCTATGACCATTAGGCTATCACGGCCACACCAAGTGAGTGTTAGTAATAGCTATTAAAAATGTAAAACTACTAACTCTATTCGTTGCCAGCTTTTTTCTAGTAATTCTTACAGATTCCTTGTAACCGAGTAAGATTACAAAATTTTTTTTAGTAATTGCCAGGATCACAAAATTTTTTTTAGTAAATCGACCCTTTTTTTTACAGTGTACTATATTTTTTACTTGATTTTGAGAACTCCTTTTTTTCGTGTAAACAATTCTTAGTAAGCTTAAAGATTTTTTGGTACTACTCTGTTATCCCGTCGGCCAAAATATTACCGCCAAATTATAAGATTAAATGCCAATAATGGAGATCGTGAATGTCAATTCAATGACATTAAATACGATACACATGTTTAAAACGTCATTAAATGATTTTTATTTTCAATTTTTATTTGTATTTTTATTAATGTTCCATTCATTTTTTGTTTTTTATTATTTAAAATAAAAATTATGTCAATATGTATAATTTGGCTATTAGTTTGGTGATTTGTATAATTTGGCAAAATCGGTCGGCGGGATAACAGAGTAGTACCGATTTTTTTATATGTAGTGCAAATGTGTATCTGTTACATGAATTTTTCTTGCTACCGTCACATGAAAAGTTTCAGAAATGCCAGGTTTCTTGAATCACTTTAGTAGCTTTAAAGAATTTTTTTACACTGTATACCATTTATTAAAAAATATTTTCCACAATCGATTTTCACTAATATTTAGGTTCTATAACTATTTCAAGGAGATTTAGTAAAGGATTTTACGTTCTGTTTTATGGCGTCTGACTCTAAAAAAGTCATTTCAAAAAAATCGTAGGCATGATTTATTTTTTCATAAACAAAAACAGACGAAGTTGTGTTGCACTTAAATCGTAAAAATATTTTGCAATTTAAAATTTAAAGGCACTTTTAGAATGAATTTGTACATACAATTAATTTACTAAATCCTTAAGAAAACTTATATTTATGCATATTTTTCGAAGTATGTGGGTTTTATTAAATGTTTTTCGCTGCAAAAGAATAACAAAAAAAAAAAAAAAAAAAAAAAAAAAAAATTACACATTTTACCAAACAAGTTGCACAAAAATTAAAATCACATCCCAGTAACAAATTTTATTCTAATATTGAACATTTTAGAAATATTAATTCAAAATTTAATTTATCTTAACATTCAGAGAAAAAAGTGTCAGTCTTACTGCATTTCTTACTTTTCTGTCTCTAAAAGAAATTTAGAATAAATACTTACTTATTTGGAGAGATATCAGATACTCATTCTTTATGGCGTCAGGCAAGAAAATGCGAAAGGTATGAGACTTTTCTACTACTTATTTTCTCTTCTATGTCCCAATAACGTTTTATTAGAATTTTGTTATTGATTTAAAGGAAACATATTATGTCCTGAGTGTAAAAGGAGATGAATAAAATAAAATTTCTCATAAATAATTTTTATATATAGTATTTATATTACTTACGATTACTACAGGTCAGACTCGATATTTTAACAAAAGAAAGTACATGCAAATTCAAAGAACGTATTCTATAATGCAGCTTTTAGTTATAATATTAGAATGCATCATATCATGTGCCCAGTGGAAAAGAGGGAGATTTTTTGTATAATACAAGCAGCTTGAATGCATAATTACATTTAGCTGAAACATGTTTTTCATTAATAATTGCAGTTAATTAAAAATTAAATCGGGATTGTTTTAAAAGTTTTCCTCTAATCAATGGTAGCACAAAAATAAAATACCGCATCATATCAGGCTCAGTAATGATTATAAAAAAAATTATTTGTACGAAAATCATAATTTTTGTGCAGATTATTTTTTTTATAAAGCGTGACGTCTCCGGCCTGTTTTTTTTTATTATTATTTGTATTTATTGAGTAAAAATAAGATTGTTAATTTTTCTACGGGTGTCACTTTTGATATATTACAGCATTTTTTACTGTAAATTTATTTCCACTATATTTCTATTCTTTGCAGAGGACACTAGGCTGATGATTTCCTGACGGTAGAATCTTTTTACCGCGTCTTACAGCAGTCATGAATTACCCTATAAGCGACGGCCGATGAAAATGTTCCTGTCCCAATTGTTTCAATACGTTTAAATCTGTGAAATTATTATTACGAAATGCTTTCATGAATCCATGTGTAATTTTTTGATTTGTTCACCTTTGTTGTATATAATAAGCAGACCGGTTTCGGTAGCATTTAGCGTACCGCCGTCAGTGCTAGAGGAGGTAGAAATTTGCTCATGTATTATAATAGAGACGGGGGATTGAAGACAACCATTAGGATGGCAGAGGACTGCAAGTAACGGCCAATAGAAGAACGCACGTGGAAAGCGACGGAAAGAGAGAGAAAAAGGTCAAAAGGAGCAAAAATAAATATTTTCACTCCTCTTGACCCTTATATATACCTCCTGATTTCTTTCTTATATTTGAAATGAACATCGTACTTTAGGGAGATTTTACCGTATTTAAATTCTTTTTTTATTAGAAAAGTATGTTCCAAAAATTACCAATTTTGGAGAACTAATTTTTAAGCAGCGAAAATAAATATTTTCGCTCCTTTTGACCTTTCTCTCTTGCCTCCCATCCCTTATCACGTGGATTCTCTTATTGGCCTTTACATGCGGTCCTCTGCCATCCTATTGGTTGCCTTCAATCCCCCGTCTCCGTCTCTACTATATATATATGAGCAAATTTCTGCCTCCTCCAGCACTGATGAAGGTACGCTAAATGCTACCGAAACCAGTCTGCTAATCATATAATATATTTGTTGCTTTTTAACGTTGCTCATTTTTGTATTCCAATTAAAATCTAGATTTAATCTTTATCTCCATTATTAGCAGACCACTTCTCGAAGCGACCAATATATATTTGAAATGAACGTCATTGCTTTAGGGAGATTTTACTGTATTTAAATTCTTTTTCTATTACAAAAGCATGTTCCTAAAATTACCAATTTTGGTGAACTAATTTTAAAAGCTTTTGAGGAACTTTAAATGATTTGCACATAAATTTCAATGTCAGCGCTCTGTTAAAATGGATTGTGTAATTAACGTGATTAATGACATTTTAAAAGCTCTTGTTTTTATTTTTTTCCTTTCAAATTTTAATTAGGGATAAACTAACTTTATAATGATGCGTTCAGAAATTTGAGAAATTGGTCTTTTCATTATTAGAGAAAGTTTTCAATATATAAAAATAAATTTCACGCAAATTTTAAAGCGGGTTATGGAACAAGAACTGTAATAATGAAGGAAATTATCTGAAGACGAGTCTTTATTTAAAATAATGATAAGAATTAGATACATTTTCGTAACCTTTTCAGTTAAGCCTTTCAATTAACCTTTTCCAAAGTTAAACTAATAAAAAAAAATGCTTATGCATTGGTTTTTTACAAGCAAAATGATAATGTAAGTAACAGAAAAAACATCTTTTCTGAAATTGATCTGTTTGGCCCTTAGAAAGTTAGGTTAAAAAATATGGATCTAAAACTACAAACCACCTTAAAACATCACTTTAACAACCATTAATCATAATTAATGCAATCACAGATTTAACTCCTTTACTGGTTACTTTTTTACGTGTAATAAATTGAAAATATGGATTTGTGCCACTTTTTTTAAATCTAAAATATTCGTAATATTTATTCTAAGCATTACTACCTTTGAATAGTATGCTATTCCATTTAAAAAAAATAGTTTTGTCAAAAAGCTTTAAATAATGAACTAAGCAAATTCGTCCTGCCCGAACTGCGTACGGGCAAATCAGTTAAGTGGTCAAGAGCTTCAAACAAATAAATAATCTACAAATCCTCAAAAAACTATTGAAAAAGATTAAAGTTAAATACTTATGAAAATTTATCACTTTCTTGGTCACACTGTCTTTTCGACATTTTTAGGCATTTGGAAATTCAAATGAAAATAATATTTATTTTGTGGGGAATTCAGTTCAGATGCAGGCATTTATTATTAGTTTGCTTTCAGCGCAAAAAAAAAAAAAATATTCAGTTACTGAAACATTAAAGTTATTTTTCTCTAATTGATGTTTTTGAACATAATAGGCAGATTATCTCAAAAACTTCTGATTATTTTTTCATGAAATTTTCAATACGTATGTTTCATGTTCGTCTGTATATAGTGATCCTAAATTACATTTTTTCTTTAAATTATTTGAAGACGAGTATTTATTTAAAATAATGATGAGCATTAGATACATTTCCTTTAAAGGATCACAGGACTCCTAAAGCTATATATATTTTTTTTTAATTTCCTGAAATGCTAAACTCCTATCTTTTCTGAAAATTTTGATATAAATGTGTCTTTGACATTCTAATTAAAGGGATAGAATACCTTTAAACATGACGAAAAATAAAAAAAAATATCACTATCTTCCAAACTTCGAAACGTGTGTAGTAAATTAAAAATAAAATTCAAACTTCATTTAAATATAAAGTTCATGTTACATTTATATTTATAAAAATATATATACTTGGAAAATCATAAATAAATATTGAAATTATAAGTTTAAAAATATATGTGATAATAAAGGCGGGAAAATAACAAGTCTCTTGAGCGTTGGATGAAATCTGAAGATATCCATATAAAAAAGGAAATTTGCTGAAATAATACACAAAATATTGTTACCTGTGTACTAAAATCGGAATATTTGTAAAATTTATTGATAAAATTTTAAAAATAACTTAATAATAAAAAAAAGCAATTAAAAAAAATAATTTTAGACCACAAAAAAAAAAAAAAAAAAAAACCTAAAATCTTGCTTTTTTTCATTTTAAATTGTAGATAATACAAGAAAGGAATATATGGTGAAAAATTCTTTGGACTGTAAGGCTTATTTTTTTAGTAATACTGCACACAGTATTAAGAATCATCGTTTTGAATCAACACGACTCAAAGCTTATTATCACATTTCCCCTAACAAATTTAGTTTAAAAGAACTGCCATGATTAGTAAACTAATGATAACTTTTTAATATGTTTTTTGCATATTGTTCAGAAATTATTCCTGGATCAAAATATGTATTTAAAAAAACGAAATTATTGAAGGATTGAAGGAATTCTACCCCTTTTAAAACAAAATTTTGACTTTTAGGACACTACCCGCTCAATAGCTGAATCTGTGTTCCAAAATTTTAAGATTTTTTTCTTCAATTGATGTTTTTGGACAAAACGTGCAGATTATCTCAAAAAACTTTTAATTATTTTTTAATGAAATTTTCAAAGCGTACGTATCATGTTCGTATCCATAAAACGAACCTAATATTACATTTTTATTGTTTAAAAAGTATTCTTTATGTATTTATACTGATGGCATTTTCAAATTATTTTATTATTTATTTTAAACTCTGCAAGAAAAAATATAAAAAGGCTGAAAATAAAAATTTATTTAGGTACAGAGTAATTATTATAACCTGAAATATCATAAGGTACATTTTTTTTTTTTTTTTTTTTTTTTTTTTTTTTTTTTTTTTTAGTTTAAAAATTTATTCTGCAATCCTGCGCGTAAGCTGTTATACCGATACATAATAGGAACTTTAAAACGTTTCGTTTTACTTAAAAAGGCAATTAAAATAATCAAAAAGAGATTTTAACAACTAATTTTATTTTAAATATCTTAGTACTTTCAAGTCTTAAATTAGACTCTCCATCAATGAAAAAAAAGTATTCTTTGACGAAGATATTACATGCAATTAAAATTTCTTTAAGTGAGTCCGGGGCAAAAAAAATCTTCAAATTATCTAAAAACGTTTTATGATATTAAAAATTTCTGCGTATTTTATCTGTTTAAAATGACGTTTAAATCATGTACCGATCTTTAGTGGAATAGTAAATATTATTATTTTTGTTTTTGTTTTTGTTTTGTTTTCAAAATCTAGCTTTCAAACAATGGCTGTTATGAAACGACCTCTTGTGAAAATACATTTTCTTTTTTTCATTATGGGTTTTTCAGAATTACTTGCATTTAAATTGTTGTAAGACAAGAACCGTAAAAGGTAAATTGTGAAAACTTGAAACATGTCTTTTTTCATTGTTTTATTTAAATTTTACTTCAGTAAATTAAAATATATATATATAATTATTTCAAAATAGGATTTTTTCAAAGTTACACCCTTTTTTAAATTTTGAATTTAAATATTTTGAATTTTTATTTAAATTACATTTTTAAAAATGCTCAATCAAAATAAAAATTTAAGTATTTCTGTTTATTTACATGAAAAGAATATGAAATTCTAAACATTTCGAGCAATAACATTTTTAAATTACGTCATTTTTTTTCAAAAAATTTAAATTTAATATTTATTTAAAAAAATTATTACGTTTTATCATGTGATTCTGTTTACAAATCATATAATTAATCATCACAAAAAATTTCAGAATTTTAACTCAATAAATAAAAAAAAAATTAAGTATGTCCCGTACCCCCTTAAAAACATTAATTTATTAAAGATAGACAACAACTACTTAATCGAAAGAAATTCACATTTTATTACTTTAAAATTAAACTAACATATTGATTGGTTAAACTATGTACTTGTTCAAAATAGTTTTAAAAATATTCTTTATTTTTTTATTCTAAATGCTTCAACTAGTGTGTATCTGGAGGATATCAGTTTAAACTTTCGGTTTCTAAAAATTATTTAAAAATTTACTATACAATTGTTGTTTTTATTTTTCTTCTCTTTGCTATGTCACAAATCAATAGATTTTGTAATTTACGACTGAAAACGTATAGGTTTTTGGAGGACTTACATTTTCTACGTGACTATAGACACAAAAAAGTTATCCCTAGGTTCATTTCAATACGTTGTAATTTATTTAATTCAAGTAGGATAGATAACGTCTTATTTCACTCTAAATTGGCTCTTTTAAGAGCTTTGATTCAAGAAACTCGTCAGAAAATTGCTCATGTAGAGGCGCGAGTTATATTACTTACATAGCTCTCTTGTTAATTCGTCTCCTGATTTTGATTCTATAGACAGAATTTCATGGAATAGAGTCCTCAAAGCTTCTTCGATTCATTGCACAGTTCTAAAAAAGAAATTTAGTACACTTTGTAGTAAATCTTTCGTTAACAACTCCAGCAATTTACCTACTGTTAATCAAAATGCTGTTGTCAATCTTTCCAGTGTCCCATTAAGTAATACTCAGCTTAATGCTCTCAAATTAAACAACAATTTTTCTGTATCTGCCACACCTTCGTTACCCCATCTGATTGCTCCTATTGAAAGAGCTTTTAAGCATAGTGCTATTTCTCCTTCTCAAAAAGAGTCTATTAGACATCTCATTGCTAATACTGTGAATTTCAATTCTAATGTTTATAAGCCAAATTTTAATAGTTCAGTTAAAAATTCTGTAAAAAGTTTGTGTTCTGATCCGAATTTGATCATAACTAAGGCTGACAAAGGTGCTCAGATTGTTGTTCTTGATAAGTCTACATATTTGGAAAAGTCCCATAAATTAATTAATGATGGTCCCTATGTGAATATCCAAAAAGACCCTTCCTCTAGTGAAATTAATGCTATCAAATCGGCCATTAAGTCTTCACATATTATTCCTGCTAAATTAAAGAGTTCTCTTATTCCTTCAATTGCTCATTGTACCATGTTTTATGCTTTACCTGAAGTCCATAAACCTGACATTCCTTTTAGACCTATTGTCTCCAGTATCGGTACGGCTTCCTATAAACTTGCTAAATATCTTGTTTCCATATTTTCTCCTCTCTCAAGCAGTAATTCTTTCACTTTTAAGAATTCTTTTGAATTTGTTAAGAAACTTCACGGTTTTAAGCCACAAGGCCACATGATGGTTTCTTTTGATGTTTCATCATTATTTACTAATGTTCTTGTAGCTCGCTGAGTTTTTGCACTGAAGAAGAATCTCGATAGTAGATTCGAAACAGCTGTTTGCTCCCTTTTCATACTTTATTTGTGCATTTATATTCGTTGGTTTTCTATCCTTTATACAATTTATCACTTTGATGTCTTTTTAAATGATTTTGTAAAATTTTCCTGGAAGAGCATAAATGAATTTCTAAAAGCCTTCAGTAAGTTATGCCATGTTATGTTTATAACATGCTCTCGGTAGTCTGAGTAATATTAAAAGATAGCAATTGAAAGATTGAATAACATAAATGAAGACAGATTTGAATACATTTAAAGAAATTAAAAAAAATTATACGCAAAAAATTGAAAGACTGAAAAACATTTAAAAATAAAAAACAAACGTCTCGACAAGCTACACGCAAGGCCTCGTCAGTACAAATAATAATTCATTGCATAACAAACGTTGGAACAAATCAAGACAGTTATAGTTAGTTATTATTTTTTAGAAAAAGATAATTACTTACCCATCATACGTAGTACAGGGTAAGTCTTGCAATCGTTTTGAAAATCGAAATTTTTTTGACGGATTTACACGTTTTAGACACTGAAGATTTCGAAAAACATATTTTTAGAAAAAAAAAAATTCCGTCCGTCTGTCTGTCTGTAAACGCTCTATCTCCCGAAGGAATTGAGATAGAGACTTGAAATTTTGTATGTACTTAGAATATAAGAATGGAACGAAGCCTATTTAATATCAGTAACCTCGATTATCCGGAACTATTTTTTTCGGACTCTCGAAAAATTCGTTCTGATGAAAAGTATATAAAAGTTTTCAATTTTTTTTATTTTAAGAAATGATCGTTAAAGGCAATAAAATAACACAAATTTTGCATAAAAAACGAAGTCGATCGAATTATTAGTCGCCGAGATATCTGTAATCCTGTTTTCCACATTCTTCGATTTTTCATGACCCTGTATTTCATTCAAATTTCAATTCAAAGATATATTTTAATTGGAAATCAGACGCTTAATCCGACGCAATAGACTGTTAGTTAATAAGATTATTATTTTTGGAGTTATATGGACGTTTCTTTTTCGCAATTCAGTACTACTTGAGTAGTTAGGCGTGTTGTATAATTTATCGAAATAGATTCATCAGCAACTCATTAATACAGCATTACTATGCACAATAAAAATATTTAAATACACGTTTAAATTTTGTCTTGGAATAGCAATCCATTTTAAAATAGTTTACAAATGTTTTATTTTCAGATATTATATATGCATATATATGATGGGTAAGTATTTCGGTGGCCCCCAATGACTAGATTTTATTCGGCACAGCACGAGCTCCATTCAGAATTAGTGATCTTAATCAAGTGAACCAACCTTCGGGGAGTAATCTGCCACGACAACTGCTACAACTTGATTTTAAGATACTGGCTTTCGCAAACAGCGGGTTGTGATTCCTTTTAATGCAATGTTGGAAAAATTTTTTATTTAAATTACCGCTTTTTAAAGCATTGATATGTTCCCGCAGGCATTTTTCTAAAGATCTTTAATAGAACTATCTTTTAATAGTTTTTTTTTAATTCAGACGTTAAATGTATTGCACATTATTGATAGAGTTAATTTATAACTGTGCAGCAAAATGTTGCTTGTAGAATTACATTTTTATTAGTAAGAAATTCTCAGTTAATAATTTTAATCGTTTCGAGAAATTCAGCATGTTTTATTTATCTCGTGTATCATTGAAATAACTTCAAAAAAGGCCGACCCAGTGGCGTGGTTGGTAGCGGCAGCTGCTCCCACACCGCTGTTTCCTGGTTCGACTCCAGCTAGCGGCATGGGTGTTTATGTTGTCCCTGTCATGTGTATGTACTGGATTTTCTGTAATAATAAAGTGTTCTGTATTTGTTTCTGTGTATTCTGGATCTATCGAGGCAACAGCCATTGTAGCTATAGGCCTCAAAACACCGTACACTCACACTCAAACTTCAAAAAAGTATTTACTAAAATTTCAAAATGTTTACGAAGAACATTGAACAATGGTATACATTTTAGAAAATTCTAAGAACATCAATTCAAACTTCAACCCCTTGAGGAAGAGCGACCCGTATACGTGCAGCATACCGAATGCTTGTTTATCCCCACCAGTAAAATTTTACTGTAAAATTAACCTTATTTAATTCGAGCATTTTATCGATTTAAAGGGGCTCAGGGGTTGAAAACTTTTCAAAAAATCGATTTTTTATGATCTAATTTGATTATTCATTTAATTCTTAACTCAATGCAAAAAACCGCATAAAAATATTTGCATTTTTAACGGAGTTATAAGCATGTATGTATCAACACTTTCATAGCCGCATCCATATAATTTCAACTTTAAGTCGCGTTTTCTCAAAACTTGATTTTTGATGACTAACACCAAGATTAAAAAAAAAACTATTTGATAGAATGGCTTTTTTTTTTTTTTTTTGGCATGCATATAACATCATTATCTAGATTATGAATTAATATATTTTAGGTAGTTTAATATTTTGAGCATTTTTAATTGAAAAAAAGTTGTATTTTTTAGGGTTTTTTTAAAACTTCAACTTTGAGAGATTTTTTAATACTGTTTTTATTAAGTGATAGTTATATCCTTAATTCATAAATTATATTATGATGTTATATGAATACAAAAAAAAATTAAGCCATTCCATAAAATAGTTTTTTTTTTAAATCTTGGTGTTAGTCGTCAAAAATCAAGTTTTGAGAAAACACGACTTAAAGTTGAAATTATATGGATGCGGCTATGTAAGTATTGATACATAAATACTTATAACTCCGTTAAAAATGCTAATATTTTTATGCGGTTTTTTGCATTGAGTTAAGAATTAATTGAATAATCAAACTAGATCATAAAAAATCGATTTTTTGAAAAGTTTTCAACCCCTGAGCCCCCTTAATGTGGCACAAATTTCTGCTTCTAAAAACTGGTGACGAAAAATTAAATTTTTTAAAGGCTTCCGAAGGGGTTAATATCTTTATTTTGACTATACACTGTTAAAACTAATGGTGACACATTGCACCTTTTAGGGGTGAAAGGCTTGTCTCACTGGTGACACCCCTAGAGGAGCTAAAATGGCACCCTTAACTAGGGTGAAAGGATGGCACCCCTAAACCAGGGTGTTTCAGGGGGTGAAAGGACGGCACCTCAGGGAAGAATAATGGCACCCCTTATCCACAGTGTTCAATAAGGTGAAACGAAGGCACCACAGGGGAGAATAATCTCACCCCTTATCCAGGGTGCCCCAGGAGGTGAAAGGGTGGCATCTCAGGGGAGAGTAATGGCACCCCTTAACAAGGGTGCCCCAGGGGGTGAAAAGATGGCGCCTCAGGGGAGAGTAATGGCACCCCTTATCCAGGGAGCCCCAGAGGGTGAAAGGATCACATCTGAGGGGAGAGTAATGGCACCCCTTACCCAGGGTACTTTAAGGGGTGAAAGAATGGCATCTCAGGGGAGAATAATGATATTACTTATCCAGGGTGCCCCAGAGGGTGAACGGATGAAACACATAATCCAGTGTGCCCTGTGGCATCCTACAAGAAATAGCACTCACAATCTATGGCCCACAGTTGCAACCCCACTCCCCCCACCCTGCTTGTCAAGAAATTGTATTGGTTTGAATCATGAAATAGAAAGTGTTTACCCATTTTTAAATTGAATTCTGCAGAGAAAATTATCATGATCAGTCAATATTTTGAGTCTTTTTTTTTTCTTTTAGATTGATGGAATATTATATTTTTAAACTCATTATCAGGTGTCCAAAGAAAAATTGTAGCATATTTTTGTAACTCAGAGAGGGATAATATGAACTACAAAAATAATCATAGAAAGGCAGAGAATTCAAATTGTACTTTCATTTACATGGAGAGTATTTTAAGAAAAATTCATAATTTTAACTTTTATACAGTCTTTGCATTTCAAAATCACCAATCATAAGTCATCACTATTGCATTGTTAGTAATACCCAAAAGGTTTTGTTAGAATAAATCGGAAAATTTACACAACATCTACACCTATTTTCTGCCTCTAAAAATCACTGAGTTAGAGTCAAATATTGTGACTTTGTCATGCAATTTGAAGCCTGATTTTCAATTTTATGTTTTGAAGTTCTTGTAAAATGAAATAAATCATGATTTTTGACTGTCTCTAACTCATATGTTTTGACCAAACTTTTTGGGTATGTTTAAGAAAGGGCCAGTAACTATTTTTGTGATTGGGCATTTTTAGATGCAAGAACATTATAAAAATTTGATGTTTTTTGACTCCAAAATAAGAGAAAGTACAAATTGAATTTTCTATCATCATATGAATATTTTTATAATTTTCTTATAGTTTCAGAAGTAATAAGTAACCATCTTTTTTGACACATAGTATATTGCTTGACATGTATTTTCATTATTTTATATACAGGGCAACTGAAAAGTATGGGAACACAGAAAAATGCTATATCCTGTAAAATATATGACATAATTAAATAATAAAATATAAAAGAAATAACAATATTTTAACAAATTGTTCACTGGCTTGAAATTTATTTTTTACACAAGTTTGAAAACGAAAGATCACAGAATTGACAGTCCGCTGCAGATAATTCTGATTTAAATCATTCTATGCCTTGATAATTTCGCATCACATACAATGCAAATTGGGGATTTTCTATTTCTAGCTTTTCTACAGAAGTCAAGTGAGCTAAGATCTGATTGTTCGAAGGCAATACACCTGTTATTAAATATCCACGCAGATGGTCAATGTTGTTTTTGCTCCATGTGAAGGCCCCAATACTGCTGGAAGTTCCATTAAAGTTATTTTGCTTCCATGAGGCGAATACTTCGTTGAACATATTAGTTGCTGTTCATTTTGACGGTTGTGAACTTTTCGGAGGATTAAGATTTTCATATAGTAGAAGAAATGCTACAAAATTTTTAAATAAGCATTTCTCAGATTTTAGTTGTGAGATATCAATGTCAAAAAACGCACCAATATTTTTTCAGCTACCGTGCTGTATCTAATTAAAAAATGTAAAACCCAAATTAGAAAAGAATATGTAATAAATGCTGTGTAACTTTTAAATTAGTAAGAATACTTCATATTCTTTAAAATTCTTCCAGAAAGTTAGCCATCAAGCTATGAAATGAATTATAGAAAATAAATTCAATTTATAGTTGTGGTAAAATCACAGATGAAATTGAGTAAAAAAAAATCATTTTTACAATATATGTAGTACTTATTTTTATAGTGAACTTATGGAAATCCATATTTTATAGCATATATCCACACAGGATTAGAAATTAAGAACTGTATGTAAGGTGTCAAAATAATGCCTACAATTTTTTTTCGATGTGCCAACTGCATTTCATATTTTCTTATTTCTTTTCACAACCATGTTAATAGTAATAATATTGCATTGCATATTTAATTTTAATGTATTGAAGGGAAGTGGGGAGGAAACTTTATATATTAAACACTTTTTCTTACTAAACAAAATAAAAACTGACTTTCCATAAGTATGAAATCTGATTAAACTACAATATTTGGATTCTGGAAAAACTTATTCTTTTTATAAAGCTAATATGCATACAAAACAGATAATCAAGCAAATATGTCCACAGAGAGAAAATATGAGCTTTAGATATAACTAACGATAAGCTAATTTTTAAAAAATCTGAGATTAACAGTACATCAGAAAATAAAAAGTTAGCAAATAAATGAATCTTTGGTTGCCAATTATGGTGGGGCATTTAAAACATTTCCAAATCACACATATTTTTTTTGTTTGTTTGAGGAAGGGAATACAAAAATTTTAAAACAATTTTAATACAGTTTCTTATTTTAGGAACATATAAGGATGCAGAAATATCTCATAATAAAAGAAAATCTTGTTTAAAGGGGTGTAATATCCAAGGACCAGTTTTATCAGTCATTGGTGAAAGTGAAGTTAACTTAGAGGTTATTGAAATGTTCAAAATTCTTAAGACACGTGCTGATGTCATGATGCAGAGGGGGGGGGGGATGTATGCTAAAATACAAATGAAAGCATTTGCTAAACAAAAATTAAAGTTAAAGAAAGCTAGCTATCAAGATTTGACGACTAGGAATAATTTTTCTATAATTTAGTTTCATTTGACGACTAACGACTGCTGATTTCTAGTCCTGTATCCACATCAAAACACTTTCTGCCTAATTGTTTTTGTGTTTTGACTTATTGCATCTGAAATTTTAATCCACTGAGTAAATATAATGAAATGAATAAAACATTGAATAAAAAAAACAACCTTTTAGTTCAAATAATCTTTTTATTGTAAACACGAAGAATGTATTAAATATTATTAAACAAAGACGTAACACTATGTGGAACTGATGCCACTGATAAAATTTTGAAGACATAAGTATCTAATAAAAATGATAAAAATTTAAATTGGCTTTTACTATAGTTAACGTTAAACAACCAAAACAATGCATACCACAAAGTAACTAAGCTTATAAAAGTATCAGTTTTTATAATTAACTGTTTATATAAAATTAATACATAGCATGAGTGATTTAACAAGTTGCTTGAGTTGCGGAGCACAGTAACAGGTTGAAACACAGAAATTTCTGCACCTTCTTCATGATAAAGAATCGGAAACTTTTCTTGTATCAAGCATGGTAATGTAAGTACTATAAATTTAAGTTCACTATCTGAAAAAATAATAGTAACACATTAAGGAACACACACAACAAGACAGTCCAATTAAAATCTATCATCAAAGTACAGCAAAAATTGTAGATGAACAAAAAAAGAAAGAATAAAATTTAAATAAAATTTAAATTATAGCTCACAAGGCTATCAAAGCCTGACAGCTAATGTGCCCGCAGGTTCTGTATGTAACGTGATAACTCTTTATATAAATATCAGATTTGCTTCAAATTTTATATGTAGGTTCATTCTGATAAGGTTCTTCACTGATTAGCATTGGAGGTTCACTGGTTAAATATGAAGGGGGGGGGGAGAAGAGAGTGCTACCCTCCTTAATTTATATAAATATGCAGAAATCATGCAGAATTATCACATTTTCTTCAAATTTTGTTAATAATTTCACTCTGATAAGGCACTTTCCTGATTAGTTTTAGGGGCTCATTGGTTAAGTATAAAGAGGGATGGCAGTTAATCCACTGTCCAATAACTTACAGTTAGTTGATTTCTTTTATTTTTGGAAGGGCATTGTTCTTTGAAATAAGAGTATAATATACAGTTGTATGTATAGCCTGCGAGCTCAATGCCATCCGTTTAACTGGGCACTTTCTTCTTTATTGCCTATTTTCGGACAGCACGAGAAAATTACATGACCAACTCATACTTGTCATTCAGATATTCTTTTCCTGTATTATCATTAAGAGTTACAAACTATTTACATTATTAACCATATTTACAAAACATATCTTGGAACAAAGTGTCTATTCCAGATTAGCAACGAATTTCCCTAACATGTACAGGTATTCCATACCAGTAATAATAATAAAAGAATGAGGAATTTTATTCAAATTTATTAGTAAGCCCCTATTATGTATCCTATATTGACACTAATCAATGAATATATGGATACAACCCCCCGTGTTTTTCCTTCATTTTGCTAATAACGAATTTTCAACGTATTCTATTGACGATTATTTTCAAAATTTTCAAGATGTGATTTTGCAACTTTCACAAAAGTTGCTCTATACATTTGGCTAACATAATATGCGAATGAAATTTTGATATCTTTGACGCATGCGCAGAGAAAAATTATTTAGTAAACCTACTCAATATTCGAAAATTTTTTATAATTTTTAATTCTGATTACAGGGTATTGTGCGCAAGGTTGTTTGTCACATTTTCTGAAAAGAATGTTATTTTATATCAAGAACTCTTCAAATTATAAGCAAAAATCTTGGGTAAATTTGAGACTGTTTTTCGGATTCGTAGAAAACCTTAATTTTTCTACGAGTATACATGCTATCGACATAAAAATGAACACAGTTTATTACAATAAGCCACTTAATCATAATCTACAGTTTGAGCGCTTTTGCTACATTAGTTTTGACAGGGTTATCCAAAAGATATTCATTCTTTTTTAATTTGTTGACGGTCCCCTATTGGAGTTTCGGAATAAAACCTTCAGGGAAATATATGACTTATACTACACTACCTGGCCATTGATTATCGTCCACTTGCGATTTTAGACATTTTGTTAAATATCTAGAAAAATACATGAGAAATTATCCTGAAACTCTCAGTGTATACACATAATAGTACAGGTCATATATTTCCGTGAAGATTTTTTCCAGAAACCTTATAGGAGACCGCCAACAAATTAAAAAACAATGAATATCGTTTGGATAACCCTGTCAAAACTAATGCAGCAGAAGCGCTCAAACTGTAGATTGCGATTAAGTGGCTTATTGTTATAAACTGTGTTCATTTTTATGTCGATAGCATGTATACTCGTAGAGAAATTAAGGGTTTTATAAAAATACTCCCAAATTTTTCCAAGATTTTTGCTTATAATTTGCAGAGTTCTTAATATAAAATAATAATATTTTCTGAAAATCTGACAAACAACATTGCACATAATATCCTGTAATCAAAATTAAAAAATAATAAAAATTGTATGAAAGATGAGTAGGTTTACCAAATATTTTTTCACTGCGCACGCGTCAACGATATCAAAATTTCATTTGCATATTATGTTAGCTAAATGAATAGAGCAACTTTTGTGAAAGTCGCAAAATCATAGCTTGAAAATTCTAAAAATAATCGTCAATATAATAAGTAGAAAATCCATTGTTCCCAAAATGAAGCAAAAAAAATGAGGGATTGTATCCAAATGTACTAGTAAGTTCCGTATTGTGTATTCTATATTGACACTAATTAATAAATATGTGGATACAACCCTTCTTGTTTTTGCTTCATTTTGGAAATAACGGATTTTTAAGTGATTCTATTGACGATTATTTTCAGAATTTTCAAGCTATGATTTTGCAACTTTCAAAAATGTTGCTCTATACATTTATCTAACATAATATGCAAATGAATTTTTGATATCGTTCACGCATGAGCAGTGAAAAATTATTTAGTAAACCTACTCATTTTTCATACCACTTTTATTAATTTTTAATTCTGATTACAGGGTATTATGTGCAATGTTGTTTGTCACATTTTCAGAAAATATTATTATTTTATATTAAGAACTCTGCAAATTATAAACAAAAATGTTGGAAAATTTTGGGAGTATTTTTATAAAAACCTTCATTTCTCTACGAGTATACATGCTATCGACATAAAAATGAACACAGTTTATAACAATAAGCCACTTAATCACAATCTACAGTTTGAGCGCTTTTGATGCATTAGTTTTGACAGAGTTATCCAAAAGATATTCATACATTTTTTAATTTGTTGGCGGTCCCCTATAAAGTTTCTGGAAGAAATCTTCACGGAAATAGATGACCTGTACTATATTTTTTATACACTGAGAGTTTCAGGATAATTCCTCATGTATTTTTCTAGATATTTTGCAAAATGTCTAAAATCGCAAGTGGACGATAATCAATGGCCAGGTAGTGTATATCAGGAGCTTTAGGGAACTGGCTAATTCTTTATGTCTCCCTTTTGTTATATGGGGGAAAGTCGGGTGGAATGGGACTGTAGGTTTTTCTCTTTGTGCATTATTCTAAAGATTTCATCGATCGCATACAAATGAAGCAATGGTAATCCATTCTTCAGTTTACAAAAGAATATTGATATGCATAGACTTGCAAATGTTTGAAAGAAATTTTTTTTTCTAAAATCCAATTTAAATTTGATTTATTTGCTCTCAATATATTAAAGGCTTGTTTATGTATAAATGTAATAGTTTCCCTATTTATGGAACATTATACTGTATATTATCCATAATTTAAACTAAGCCTAAAGCAGTATTTTTGTTTGAACAAGAAGTTTAACACAAACAAGGAACTGGCGAGGAATGGGACATGCCAGAAAAGGGATGAATTTGATGCGTCCAGTTCCTTTTTTTAATTAATAATAATGCGAATTGCTAACATGCAAATTTTTTAGAGGATAATATATTAATTATAACATTGATAATATATGCATTTATACATCAAAATGTAAAAAAAGTGATGATTATTTAAGGCTCAACGCTAGGCACAGAAAAAGACCCGGATGATAATGCAAAGTCTATGGGGGCGTTCTTTTCAAATATTTCGCCGAAATTTTAATATTTTTACGTGATTGTTTTGCACAAGATTGCTGAGGGCGATCCGCAACCGGCGTAGTTTTTACTTTTTCAGTTTTTGTTTCAGATTTTTTTTTTTTTTAAAATTACTTTAACTTACGAAATTGGTTTGAACCGGTTCTGAAATTGAAACTATCGTTATATTCTCAGCTATCTTGTTCAAAAGAATCATGTAAAAATATTAAAATTTGAGTTAGGTATTTCAAAAGAACGCTCCTATAAACTTTTACATTATCATCTTTACATTCTGAGCCTAGTGTGGGGCCTTAATGACACCTATGACAGAGAATCCTGAATTTTCATTCCAGTCATGAAGATACTGGAATTTTATATTGTGGCATATACATTATCAACTTACAACCTTTGTTTGATTGTTTATCTTACCGACACTATAGGTTATTTTGTGCCTTATAGCTTTTTTTTTATTATTGCTGTCCCATAACTCTTAATGAGTAGGTATGAGACACATTTTGAAACTTACGTTCTCTTTAAAATAAAATAGTATTTGCACGTTATGTTTCTATATTGTTCAGAGGGATTAAAAAGTGTTTTACCTTGCATGCTATAAATTGAATTGTTTCTTTTTGTGTATATATAAAAAAAAATTCTTACTTTTGTAAAAAAAAAAAAAGTCCCACACCACCCCACTCTCCCCTATATAGATATTATATATTAATACACCAATTACATGAAAATAGAATTTTTATCACTAGTATTAAAATACAGTTTAAGGGCTAACAGTTTATTGTATATCCTTAAGTTTTTACCACCTTCTCCCCAGGTTTTTACCGGCAAAAAGCCAGCCCTGTTTATTGGTCTTGTTTCAGAACGGGTGGAATGAAAGATTGTTAAAAATTATGTCATTAGAAAAATGTTTAAGATTTATAAATGACAGTGCAAAAATCGCCTTTGAAACACGAGATCTTCATCACCTGCGGAAAATTTTCACATTTGTGTAAAATTACGATATAAGTTTTTATTCATTGTTATATTTTTTGAACACACACTATTTCTGTAAACTATTCTGAAAGTTCAGTGGAGTAAATACAGATTGTTTTCCTTTTATAATTTGAATGTTCATGACTACAAATTTGTCATATCGGATGATGTTGATGATTAAGAAAGGGGGGGGGGACTGATTACGGTCTAATCAAACTTAAATTACTATTATTGAAAAAAAAATTTTATTTTATTTAACCATAAAATTCTGCTACTAAATAAGGTTTAATGCGAAAGAATACTTTCGAAAAAAAAAATGGGTGTAAATCTGCATAGCCGATAATCAGATCATAAGGTTTATTCAATGCAATACCCTAACATTTTCTCACCTTTTTGAAAGAAAATGAAACCAAAAGTATGGAAATATGAAGAATTGGGAGTAAGAAAACATAATGGTAAACCCAAGATACCGCTAAATTCGGGGTTTTAGGCATTTCCCACCAAGGTATGACTTGGCTGACTAATAACGTTTTAATATGCAAATCGAGGTTTTATCCGCGATTTTTATCCTTAAGTGAGACTAAATGATTGTCCGTGCTACCGCCTCCCGATCTAATCTTATTATGAAGATTATTTTGGAAATAATGGTGGTTAATAAGGAAAATATTAATAATGAAAACCCTGTAAATAAGTTTTGATTACTTTAAGATTTGCAAGTATTCAATTGTCTTAAATGAAAAAGTCCCCCCCCTCTCAAATAAAGACAAATCAAGTATACTGAAACAATATTAGAGAAGTTACGCGAGGCTGCAATATGGTGTGAATTAGCCTTTACAGGAGGGTTTCGGATAGCATCTATCCGACAATATATACAAAGCCGGCCAGATGCTGTCCAAGATCCCGTGTAAAGGTTAAAATTTAAACTTCGCGAATAAAATTAATTGCTTTTAACTGTATATAGACGCAAAAATATATTTTAACCTTAACTGCTCTGACAAAAATTGTTACATAACTACTGTGAGCTGTCTGTCAGACCATTTAATCTGAAGATGAATAAAATGTTACATTAATTCTCAGAATATTATTTATGTATTAAACTTTGTGTACAAGAATATTATAAATAAATTCAGCCATTAAAAAGTATTTAGAGGTAGTAATAAGACTCCAAACTAAAAAAAATTGACCAGTATCTATAGTTAAACTAAAAATTACAAGTTAAACTGTGAAACTTGAAAAACTCACGGTGTCTGAGACCACTAACAGCAGTTAAGGGTTAAATCTAAACAGCTGAGTTTAAACATAAGGAAAAATGGTCATAGAATATTCCGATTGCAACAAGATTCGTCTATAATAACTGATTTGTAATGAAAAAATATGTAAATATTTTTACAATCTTTCATTTCGCTCTTTCTAATTGTGCGCCCTTAGTATTCCCGTGCCTAGAGCAGTTTGCTCCAAATGCTCCTCGGTAGCTAAGGCCTCGATAAATCATTTTAAAATATTGACATGTAAACGAGAAATTGTAAAATAACTACCTCATAGATTTAACATTAGCAAGCGGGTATTTTGGTGAGAGTGTAGCTTGTAGCTTCACATAATAAACTTAACAATCAATCATACTAACAAAAAAATCCAATTTACTGTTTTTTTATGACATTACTTATAGGGATGTACGATAAATTAACGTTACAATAAAATAAAATAAAATAAAGTTAAATCTTACCTTTAATCAGACTTTGCCCGGTTCACTGGTCGCGCAAACCGGATCGTTAAGTCCTCATTGTTGTTTCATTGTAACTCAGTGGTTAGTCCTCAATTAATATCGCCAATTTACACACTGCTATGTTTTGATTTGCTCACACCCGTAATCTTTACTTGCTGACACCGAAAGCAGAAAGACACGCGTCATAGCGCATGCGCAAGTTGCCAGTCACCCGATGAGGTGCTTACGAAGTGCATGGCACCTTATTTAGCTCCCATCATCCAGTAACAGATCTGTCGTCACCCCCAACCGCATATTCAAGCTGCTATGACACCCTAGGGTTCCAAATGGCACCGCCTTTTCACCTCCGGGTCCCAAATGGCACCGGTTTGTCACCTTTATTTTTAACAGTGTACATGCAATGTAACTTCCTTTGTGCATATTTATTTATAGAAAAGAGACTGCAACTATTTTATCTAAAGAAATCTAATTAATAAATTCAAAATTTATTTCTCGAAAATTATTAAAACAAACTTATTGATCAATTACAAAGTACTTCTTCAAAATTGGTTCAAAAATATCCTTTCTCCTTGTTCTAAATGTTTCAAGTACTATGTAACTGGAGGCTATCAGCTTAAATTTTCCGTTTATAGATATTCTTTTAAAAGTTACTAGATAATTTATCATTTAATGTCTTTTTAAATGGATCTGTAATATTTTTCTCTCGAAAAGCATAAAAATGGATTTTTAAAATCTATAGTAAAACGTTTCATATATTGCTTCATGTGTATAGAAAATATTGAAAATAATATTTCTCTATATCAACTAAGTTTCAAGGATTTCAGGAAAATGTCATATAGGGCATTAACCATTTTATTATTAATGAAAATATATACAGGATATCCCAGAATAAATTATGATGTATAAACATGGAGGGGAGGTAAAGAAGATTGTTAGGAACCATAATTAAACCGAAAAGCAGAGGTGGAAACGTCACCTTCCTGTTATAAAAATGCACAAAGAAACCATTAAGCGACAGAGCAGAAAGCAGTGTAAACAGTTTTGTTTCATAGAAATGTATGATAGAAATGCTTGCCTAACAAGAATTACAGCAGCTTTTCGAAATAGCGCTCATTGGCATCTATACATGACACCTATGTGATATAGATTGGCGAACATTTTCAATATTTCCGGTAGTTGGATTGATAATAGATACAGCGACAGAGATTCGTACCTCATTGTCCATTTCAGAATTTACGGGCATGTCGTACACATTGTTCTTCATGGCAACCCAGAGAAAACAATCAGAGGGAGATAAATTGTGCGATGAGATCACCACACCCAATCCAATTGTTTCGAAATGCCCAATCCACATAATCACTTAGTGTCACTTATGTCTTGCGTAATAAGGTGGAAGAACATCATGCTAAAACCGCATTCCGAATGAATTTCCGATGCTCATGGACATTGTTAGGTATTCTCAGAACATCTGGAATGAAAACGAGATGAAATACAAAAATAAGCAACGTTAAAAAGCACCATTAAAGCAACCAATAGGATGGCAGAGGATTATTGGTTGCCTTCAATCCCCCGTCTGTACTATGTATATGAGCAAATTTCTACCTTCTCTAGCAATGACGACGGTACGCGGAATGCTACCGAAACCGGTCTGCTGCTTTTATAATATATTTGGTGCTTTTTAACGTTTCTTATTTTTGTATTCCATTGCATTGCACCAAGCTCTATCTGAATATTAATTGAAAACGAGATACCTACGAGTGCCAGGTCGAGATGCTACGATGTATGGCCTCACTAAACTGTCCACCAAGATAAGTAGCTACGTTTAACCCTACACTGCACGGTAAGCCATATCTAACACGTTCCTAAAACACTTTAATTCTAATTATTTACCATGAATTTGGCCGATGTGATAGCTATAACTGATTAAGAAAAGCCCAAAGAATGAAATTACATTTATTTTGCCCATGTCAGATGGTTGCATTCAACAAAAAATTAGAAGTTGTTCTTCGGAAGTAAGAAAAAATGTCGATCAAGTTATTAAGGAAAAAATTTTATTTTTGTTATTTTTACTGAATAGTTCAAAATATCAATATAAAGAGAGTTGCAGTGTATTAAGCAGATAAAATTAATTAATTTAAGCACACTTAATTACAAAACAGAGCAATGCAATATATAAAAACCCTAACTGTGTATATAGAGTACATGCATTAAATATCAAATTTTAGCTGACAATTTGAAATTTAATAAATTTGCTATTTTTTCCATTATTAGACCGATATAATGGGAAATAAATCAGTCCCAGTGTTGGGCACGTTCACAAAATTAACGAACTAACTCAAACTCACATTCAATTTCTGAAAAGTGATTTAAGTTCACGTTCAAGTTCAAAAATTTTCAAACGAACTCGTTCAAATCAAACTCATTTGTAAAAGTGAACGAAGTTCATTAAAAAGTTCACTTTTTTATGTTTGGATATTATTGTCCAAATTTACAAAATTTTGTGAACTAATCATTTGATTATTCGATATGTAAGATAGAGGTATGCACGGACGGAAATTTCCAGGCCCGATCCATAGAAAAAAATGTACGGCCCGATATTAAAATAAAAATTTCGGCCTGAGCCCAGCCCGGCTCGTAGAGAAAATTTAGCGGCCCGGCCCGGAAAAAAAAAGTTGAAATTTCGCACCGAACCCGGCCCGACCCCGAGTACATTTCTACAGGACATTGATATTTACCCTTACGGAAGAGTTCTGGCCAAAAAAACTTACCTTAATCTGTTTATCATCTCCATTTATGCAGAAGTGACGTAGGCTGCTATTTTTATGCTTTCTTTGAAATTCTTTCCGATTTCTTTAAAATCTTTCCGATTTAGATATATTTCCGCCTCACACAGTCCACCTTGTACAGAGAGTTTACTGTATATATCTATTTTCGGCGAAATTGTATACAGTCCAGGTCCGGTTCGGCGCGACCCGAGTCTGCAGAAGAAGTAAGACTAGGATACTGCCCAGAGAAGTGATATCCAGACTTAACCCGTCCTGAGGCTCGTGTAGGCCTTTAAATGGCATTTGAAAGAGGGAAAAGGTGTACTAAGGTCTGGAAAATTTTTAAATAAATTATCAAAAAATTGAACGTAAATTTGAACATAAATTTCGTTCAAACTCGTCTATTTTTTGAGTTTCCGTTCAGTTCAAACTCGTTTATAAAATAATGAGCGAAGTTCAGTTCAAAGTTCACAAATAGTGAGCGAAACTCGTGAGTTTTCGTTCAGTAAGCGCGTTCATACCCAACACTGATCAATCCATATATTTCAAATGTATGGATCGTACATGTCCCATTCAAATATTTTTTTCCATAAAAATAAATTTAAACGTGCAGTAAAAGTTTCAGAGAAAAGTGTTGGTGAGCGACTGGTGGTCGAATTCTGTGTGATTCATGTTGATCGCACGCAACTTAACGTCTATAATGAGGAATGCATTCCGACCCATGCCAACCTTGCGTGGTCGTATGCAGTGCCACATACTTTTATCCGTCTAAGCTTTCCTATGTAATTATGATTCCCAACGATGTTCTTTACCTCCAATCGATGTTTGTACACGAAGTTCTGGGACACATGGTACACATTGTTTTTTAATTGTATCCTTAGATATTTAAATGAGTTTAAAATGGGATTTTTCTTGTTTCGCCAACTAAATCAGTAGCCGTAAAACAATAATTAACATAAAAATAGCGTTTGTAATCATTAGTATATTATGAGAAATCTAGAGCTGAAAAAAATAAAGTAAAATGATCCCATATTAAACTCAAGCACTAAAATATTGAGAGCGGGAAGAATATAACCCCAAGAGCTTCTCTAAATTATATCAGCAACTTCGAAAAAGTTGCATACGGGCCGTAATTAGAAGATGCTAGGAGTTCTCAGACCCCCCCTCTCCTCCTTTAAAACATTTGAGAACTGGAAAGATTCCAAGTTCGCTAAATGAATTTTTGTCCCGAAAATCCAAATGAATTCCTGTTCAAAAATCTAATTTGGTTTTGAGGTCCCTTCACAGTTTCGCAGAAATACTAAATTGTAACTAAAATAAGTATTTCAACACTCGCTCATCCTGTTTGAACATGTGAAGCTAACATGATGTTTAATATTGCACTAATTATCCACTCAAATGTTTAGTCAAAACTCCTTTTTTAGCATAAAATGAAATTATTACAGCAGTTAAAAAAAAAACGAAGTGCCTACAATGTGAATATGCAATAAGTTATCTTTCTATGTCAGCGAGAGTGAGAGAGAAAATACGAACCCTCCTCTACATTTTCTTGATCCCCCCCTCCTATTATTCATTTTCAGCTACGGCCCTGACATGAATTCATCTAGGGTTCTGCAGGACTTAAAAAAATCTCTTAACTCCATGTGAAATACACTATATCGCCATTGATTATGGGACACTTGCGATTTTAGACATTTTACTAAATATCTAGAAAAATACATGAGGAATCATCTCGAAACTCTTGGTGTATAAATATAATAGTATACGTCATACATCTCCGTGAAGATATTTTACCGAAACGCCATAGGGGACCGTCAACAAATTAAAAAAGAATGAATATCTTTTGAATAACACTGTCAAAACTAATGTAGCAAAAGCGCTCAAACTCTAGATTATGATTGAATTCCTTATTGTAATACACTGTGTTCATTTTTATGCAAATAGCATGCACACTCGCAGAGTAATTAAGGTTTTTATAAAAATGGTCCCAAATTTGTCCACGTTTTTCCATTATAATTTTCAGAGTTCTTAATATAAAATAATATTTTTTTCAGAAAATATGGCAAACGACATTGCACACAGTACCCTGTAATCAGAATTAAAAAATAATAAAAATTGTATGAAAAATGAGTAGGTTTACTATATACTTTTTTACTGCACATGCGTCAAAGATATCAAAATTTCATTTGCATATTATGTTAGCTAAATGTATAGAGCAACTTTTGTAAAAGTCCCAAAATCATAGCTTGAAAATTCTGAAAGTAATCGTCTATAGAAAAAGGACAAAATCCGTTGTTTCCAAAATGAAGCAAAAAAATGAGGGATTTTATCCAAATGCAGTAGTACATCCCATATTGTGTATTCTATATTGACACTAATCAATGAATATATGGATACAACCCCTCTTGTTTTTGCTTCATTTTGAGAATAACGGATTTTCGACTTATTCAATTGACGATTATTGTCGGAATTTTCAAGTTATGATTTTGTGACTTTCACAAAAGTTGCTCTATACATTTAGCTAACATAATATGCAAATGAAATTTTGATATCGTTGACGCATGCGCAGTAAAAAATTATTTAGTAAACCAACTCATTTTTTATACAATTTTCATTATTTTTTAATTCTGATTACAGGGTACTGTGTGCAATGTTGTTTGTCATATTTTCTGAAAAAAATAATATTTTATATTAAGAACTCTGAAAATTATAAGGAAAAAACTTGCAAAATTTTGGGATCATTTTTATAAAAACCTTAATTACTCTGCGAGTAGGCATGCTATTTGCATAAAAATGAACAAGGCTTATTACAATAAGGCATTCAATCACAATCTAGAGTTTGAACGCTTTTGCTACATTAGTTTTGACATGGTTATTCAAAATATATTCATTCTTTTTTAATTTGTTGACGGTCCCCTTTGGAGTTTCGGGAAAAAATCTTCACGGAGATGTATGACTTATACTATTATATTTATACACTAAAAGTTTCGAGATGATTCCTCATGCATTTTTCTAGATATTTAGTAAAATGTCTAAAATCGCAAGTGTCCCATAATCAATGGCAATATAGTGTATTCGCTTAGGCATTAAATATATCACAGTAGAAAATGTCACTAAATTCTCTAGAACTCCAACTGTTTCAAATACATTTTTACTCAAATCAATTAACGCAACATGTTATCATTTAGGACAACTTCTTAGCTAAAGTATTTATTTCCAAATTTTATTTGAAGTGGAACTTCATTGCTGACTGTACGTACCAAGAAAGCTCAAACTTGTGTTTATTTGCATTTGAGATGATATCCAAAAATTCGAAATATATCAATCTACTTCCGTATTTATACCACATAGTTAACCACAGAAACTTAAATAACATGGTGCTGCATAAAGTTAGCATGAAAATGAGATTATTGATATTTAATCACATTTTTCGAATCTAAAATAATGCCAGAAATGCTTGTTTGTTCATGCACAAATATTCTCAAAATAATTTAATTTGAGAGACGCTAGGCACTTATGCTACAAGACTAAAGTACAAATATCTCTTGTCAGCCTGATTCTTGTAATTTTTTCTTTCAACATTCTTCAATTTTACAACTTGCATTAAAATGTAAAAGATACACTGTTAAACATCAGCATAAACCTGTCCAATCTTTCGATCATTTTTATAGAAAACGGCTGTATAACCGTCATTCAACTGTATTACCATTATAATATGGACAATTATATGGCGAGAGTACATTTAAATTATGATTGCAAAACCGTCTTCCATGAAAATTGTCGAATGACTGCACTGTTAAATATTTCTGTAAAAACACAAAATATCGAGACTGTCTCTGAATTTACACTAGCTCTCGGTTAAATGGGTTCATTTCTCGGTCATCATTTTACATCCATTTCCGTTATATTATATCTAATTCCTTGTAGGTATTTCTATGTCTTTATTTAAAAAAATTTTATCATTGTTAAAATTTTTAATTCAAAATACATACTTTTAAATTCTTTTCCAGTTTTATTAGAAATATTAAAGAAAAAAAAGCAGTTAAAAAATTGATTTTAAAACTGAAAATAAAAATTCATGCGATCAGAGTTATTGGGGTATTTTCTCC
This sequence comes from Maratus speculifer, assembly GCA_964019185.1. Classification (NCBI taxonomy): domain Eukaryota; kingdom Metazoa; phylum Arthropoda; class Arachnida; order Araneae; family Salticidae; genus Maratus; species Maratus speculifer. The sequence continues at coordinate 153,332,321 of OZ025302.1, forward strand.
GCTGATTCATAAAAGACATACTTTGTACTCAATAGCAACAGCTCCTGTAATTCGTAGGTAAAGTGTTCTTCCCAGTGTTGAAGTCAGATACTTTTCTCCGGGAGGGGGGTGACATTTGATATCTCCGGGGGGATGTCCCCCCCGGGCCACCACCTGAAGTCAACACTTTTTCTTCCACTGTCAAGAAGTCTCTGGTTTAAATACCTGCATGGTTAGCAAGAATTGTATTAGAAATTAATGATACAGCATGTATAAGGATATGGATTCAAATTTATTCGGAAAAATCAATTTCTTTGAAAATAGAGTAATTCATTAATCTTAAAAACTAAATTAAATTATTATCATTAAAAACAAACTGACAGAGTCTTGTGTATTTTTAACAATGTTAATTTACAGAAACTATTCAAAATTTACCGAATAACTTCTCTTTTAATTGACAGAATCTTGGTTTTTCTAATTTACGTATTTTTACATTATAAATAAGCTAATGGAATACTAGTAGATCCTTAGTAATTTCACAGAACATTTTTTAAACAGCTTAGATAGTTTGCTGCAAAGTTTTAACAGTGTACGTACTACTATATATTTGTTTACACCGCAGATAATTGCTGCATAATTATTTATGTTTTGAATTAATATACTAATCCAAATAAAGTAATCCCTGTTTTCAAAGTAAAATGGTTTTGTTAATTACGAATACACCCATCAAGGAAATATCTTTCAAAATAATCTTTTCAGATGTTGTTAAATTTGTGGGTTGAGGCTACTAATTTAATTTTTCAATATTTACAAGAAAATTTGAAATACATTGAAAATTTATTGTGTTAATTACTTTTAAAAGTCTTTGCAGTATTTCCTTCTCTGAAAAGTTTAAATGAATTTTTAATGGTGAGCAATATAATAATGCCAGTTTTCTATTGTTTCATGTGTTCACGATATCGATCATAGAAATGTGTATTTTAAGGTGAAATTATACAATTAATTATACATAAGTTTAAATTATCTTCCTCCGTTGTTCAATAAACTGAAAAAAAATTATTTCTTGACTTGATCATCGGATTTCTGTTATTTTCAGATACTGAAAAGTATGTAAACATGAATGTTGCTAGCGGCTATTTTATACTACGTTTCTGTTTGAATTTTAAAAGTTTTCACTTTCTTCCTATGTTATTTAATTTTACAAACTGCATTTAAAAATATAAACTATGAGCTGCAAAATATTTGTTTACAACAGCGTTAATTGCAGCATAATTGCACTGCAAATAAATCTTTATGTACTTTTAAATGCTATTGAAGAAAATTTATTATAAAATTTATTTACTCAGTCTATTTGAATGTATATATTTCTTTCCACACAATAAACTTTTTCGATAAATTTTATATAGTGTAGAAAAACAGTCGAGGCTAAATATTTTCAACTAGAAAGAAAAAATCGTACGTCAAGCATAGATTGTAAAGCACTTTCCAACACATTCGGAATAATTTAAAAAACTACACCTTTAAAAAAATTAAACTATTATGTCTGATTTCACCATATGGAAATGTATAACGCATTTTATTTCTGTTCTTATCTACATTCGGAAAATTATCCGATCTTTTTAGCCGTCTTGTATATGACATAGAAATTTCTATCTACTAATAATATGCATTCCAAAATTTAGTTCATTTAAGAGATACCTATATTTCAGTTGAAAATTTCTTTTCAGCAATTTCCTCTAATAAGAAGAATGGTACGCGAATGCGTTTATGCAGCCTTGTGTATGAGGTATAGGGTTTAATGTAGGAGTAATGTTCAAAAAACTAATTACATTTTAAATCGCATACCGAATTTTAAAAAGCACTCTCTAGCGATTATCTCGCAATGAGAATGTTGTAACAGGTTTCTTTTGTATGTCCCTGCATATTAATTAAAAAAACTATGAAAGGTCTTTTTTAACGCTATCGTAATCTGTTATTTAATCAGTTTCAATGCATTTGAAATAGCCTAATATCATTGAAATGTTCCCCATTTTTTTTCGCATATACCTTAATGTAATCGAATTCTTTTGAGTGTCCCTGTAAATGAACCATAAATCGTACATATTTCATATGCAATACCAAACATGCTTTGGTGACCCTAAATATGCTTATCGATTGCATGAATATCCGAGTATTAATCCGGGAGTTAGGGCGTGGATAGGCGGACAAATAAACCGAATGCATAAGCAATCTTCAACTTTGTTGGAAAGTTAATTAATCCTTTTCATTAGTATTAATCCGGGATGCAGAAGCACAGACAATCATGTCATCGAGAACACGGATGAAATTTTAGGATAATTTAAATCTTGATTCACATATTGAAACGTAATCGATCTACCAAGTCATGTCTTGGTGAAAAACAGCTAAAAACCCGAACTTAGCGGTTGACTCGCAGTTTTACCACTTTGTTTTCCTGCACCTAAAAGTAAGAAAACATGGAGAATTGGAAACAAGAAAACACATTGGTAAACCTACGATTGAACCACTAAAATCGGGTTTTCTGGTGTTTTACACCATGCTATCGCTTCGCAGACCGATTGCGTTTTAATATGCGAATTGAAACGTAATTAATCATAGAACATCACTGTTGAACTCGATGAGGTAATTGTCTATGCTTCCACGTCCTGGTCTTCACAGGTTTTCTGTTTCAATATAATTATTTTATGTAACATTTTAAACTATAAAAGGCTATCAATTTACTATCAAAATACATTTAAATGCATCGCTTGCATAAAATTTATGACAATTTTATAAGAGTATTTTTGATCTAATCATTTGATTTTTTTTGTAAATATTTTACAATATATATATATATATGTTACAGGCCAAACCCGATTTTAGGCCAAACTAGATTGGCCTAGGCCAAACCGGTCTATCCTAACGGCCATCGGATAAACTAGCTTTTCCTAGGCCAAACCGGTCTATCCTAACGCCCATCGGATAAACTAGTTTTTCCTAGGCCAAACCGGTTTATCCTAACGCCCATCGGACAAACTAGTTTTTCCTAGGCCAAACTAGTCTATCCTAAGGCCCATAGGACAAACTAGTTTTTCCTAGGCCTAACTCTTATAGGATAATCAAGTTTAGCCTGCTGTTTATTGGTCTGAACTAGTTTATCCTTGGCCGATCTAGATTATCCTAGGCCAATTCAATTTGGCGTGATTTTATTGAATTCAATGATCGCCTCAGCGCCAACGTTCTAGTTTGTCCTAGGCTGATCTAGTTTATCCTAGGCCAATGTATTTTACCTGTTTTTAGCTCACAGGCGTCAAAGCCTGAGAAATAATGGGCTCGCAAGTTCTGTATGTAACATGTATGTACACATGTATGTACGTACGTATGTACGTAACACGATAACTCTTGATAGAAATAAATAATGTAATTTGACGTGTTATTATCTCATCAGAATACCAAAGCCTGAGAAATAATGTGCCCGTGGATTCTGTATCTATGTATGTACGTAAGTACGTAACGCAAAAATTCTTGATTGAAATACCCGATTTGCATCAAACTTTCAATATAGGTTTATTCTTATGAGGAGTTTTTCTGTTTAATTTTGGGAGGTCATTGGAGAATAATAAGGGGGAGGAAGATCGAGAGGCTGATTCGCCCCTTCCCTTAAATCAAATAAATAGGTTTCCATGCATTATTAGCATATTTTATAATAAAAAAATTAGATATAGAAGCATTCTGATGAGGCGCCTCCATGATTAGTTGTGGATGTTCATTGTTTAAGTATAAAGAGAGGGGGAAATATTGGTAACGCCCCATAATTTATGTAAATGCTTTTTCAAGCAGAATTTGCTGATTTGCTTAAATTTTTGAAATAGATTCGTTCTGGTAAGGTGCTTCCGTAATTAGTTTTGGAAGTTAATTGGTTATGAACAAATGGAAGAAAGGGGGACTCCCGCCTAATTTTGCCAAATGGGTTTTTCATGCAGAATTAACCGATTTGCTGCAAATCTTTGATTTGTTCATCCTGATGAAGCGCTTCACTGATTTATTTTGGTGGTTCTTTGGTTAAGTATAAAGGAAAAACGTACAATTTATTTCCTTAAATTAGATAAATTAGTTATAAAACAGAATTATCCAATTTGCTTAAAATTTTGGACATGAGTTCATTTTGATCAGACAGTTCTTTAATTAGTTTTTCTTTTAAGTATAATGGGGTAGTGGAGGATTTATTGCCTTCCTTAAATTAAATAAATGGGTTTTTAAGCAGATTTATCTGATTTGCCGATTAAATTTTGAACATAGTTTTTTTCATAAGGCGAATCCCTGAGTAGTTTTGTTTAATGATTAAGTATAAAAGGAGGAATGTAGGATTACCCTCCTTAAATCAGATGAATGGTTTTTGAGCGGAATTATCTGATTTGCTTGAATTTTTGGATAATTGTTCAATTTTATAAAGCGTATCTGTGATTAGTTTTGGGGTTTAGTGGTTAAGTATAATTAGGGGAAATGGGAAAAAGTAATCTCCCTTACTTGTTTTTTCGAGGGTGATATTTAAAAAAATGTCTGTAATACACAATTAGTGTAAACAGCCTGTGAATGCAAAGCCATTACTTTAACAGGGCAATATTCTTTTTAATACACTGCTCAAAACAATTAAAGGATATTGCAATTTTAGGTGGATTTTGTATCTGGGAAACTTTTTAGCTGATTGATACATGGTCGACAGGCATAGTAGGTTACATGAGAATAAATTACACATGTTTGGCAGAAAAAAATGCATTTTATTGCGCATTTGTGTACAAAAGGAAAAAACACAATTTGTACATATGAGAAAAAAAGAATAAGAAAAGGTGTTTTCTTCAAAGAAAATCATTTTCAGAAGGGGGTATGGTTTCCACGGGCGGCCAGCAACGTTGAACACCTTTGAGGCATGGACTCAATGAGGCTATTAATGACGAGTTAGGGTATTCTGCCCCACTCTTCCAGAAGAGCTCTTTCCAGTTCTTGGAGAGTTTGTGGGGATTGTTGGCGGCAAGAAACTCGTCTTCCTAGAGCGTCCCAAACGTGCTCGATTGGATTCATGTCTGGAGAACACGCTGGCCATTCCATTCGAACGATACCTTCCTCGAAAAGGAAATCCTCCACCAGGTTTGCACGATGTGGCCTGCAGTTATCGTCCATTAAAATGAAGTTATCTCCGATTGCTGCAGCGTAAGGGACTACAATAAGTCTGAGGATCTCATCCCTATATCGGCGACTAGTCAGAGCTCCATCTCGAATGATGTAGAGGTCAGTGCGCCCGTCAATGGAGATGCCACCATACACCAACACTCCTCCACCGCCAAATCTGACACTTTCGTGCACGAACGCAGGATTATTCCTACTGCCACGGTCCCTCCAGATGAAAATACGCCTATTATCCGGATGCGCAGAAAAACGGGACTCGCCAGAAAACAGAATATTGCTCCATTCATTTCTCCTCCAGTTGACATGCTCGGTTGCCCACTCCCTGCGGTCGCGACGATGCCTTGATGGTAATCTAACACATACCATCGGTCGGCGAGCATACAGACCTACAGCATGGAGCCGGTTTCGGACAGTCTGAGTTGAAATCGTGGTGCCTGTAGCCGAGCGAAGGTGTTGTTGGAGAAGAGTAGCGTTCATGTTTCGGTGTCTCCGAGCTGTTAACGCTAAATACCGATCTTCATTGGGCGTTGTTGCCCGTCTACGACCTTGCCCTGGTCTTCGGCCTGCACATCCACTCTCCAAAAAACGGTTCCAGATCCTGGAAACGACACTTTGTGACACTCCAATGGCTTGCGCTACTTCGGCTTGAGTTTAGCCCCCTTCTAACCTACCAACAATTCTCCAAGCTTCTGAATCTGTCAAATGACTTCGCTGTGACATCGTACTCATCGAAACAAAGCAATCACTGAATGCCGATCATCCTTGTCTTCATTCTCTTTTATCCAGTTGAAAATCAAATTTCATTCGCTGCCGCTGAAGCGACGTTTTTGACGTCGAACTCAAAATATGCATACTCCACAGTTTGAAAACCAGAAAAATTTGCATTTGTGATTCTCTTCTTCTATTTTCGGCAAAAAAATTTCGTTTATATCTTTATTTTATATAAAACTTCAAATATCCTTTAATTGTTTTGAGCAGTGTATTAATCCTGACTACTGCCCTCTAATCTTGTGCAAAGTGGTTTTGCTATCACCCCTATACAATGTATTTTATTTGAAGGGTAGTGGAATACTATTACAGGTTAGCACGGGCCGGAATTTCGAAACCCGATATAAAAATTAAAAGTTCAACCCGGGCCCTGCCTGTAAAAATATCAGTGAAAAGGGACTTAGCCCGGCTCGATCTGGCCCTACTCAATTTCTGCAAAAAATTCAGATTTTAATTCACATACATTTAAGATTCCTTTAAAGAATACTGCATACATATTTATGGATAAATTTACAATGTATTTTTAAATTACGATGTGTTCGCTAAATGAAAAATACACAATGTATTATTGATTATTTAGATTCTTAGTCCTTCAATATTCAAATAGGAATTCATTAAATAGTTAGAACAAAAGAAAAAAAGGAGTGTTATAAACATCATAACTTTTGAATATGTTTAGTAAAAAGTAGATTTGTAAATATATTTTTCTATCATTCCTTAAGGGTTTTCTCAAATCCAAAAGAACTACATCGTAACACATTTATTAATTAATTCCTTTTCAAAAATGCATAAGATTAACAGGTATTCTTACTCAGAAAATATGTAATCGAATGGCGTTAACCATTTTTTCATAAAAGCGATGTATCTTTGAGAAAATACTATTAAAGCTACGTTTTGAATCGAATTTCTATTTGCGACTAAAGAAAAACTTGACGCCGTGACAAAAATAGCTATATGTCGACAGGTAATTAATTTCTCAAAAATGGAAAACGCTGTTCGATTCCAAATTATGTTCAGCTGCGATCTGGCTCGAATAATAGTAATAATAAAAGCAAGCTTATCACAGCATGACCTCTGCAGAAAGAAAAATAAAAATAAGCAAACACCATGTCCAATGTATCATGTCTCTACGGTGGACATGTTAAATTTCTGTATTGATGTTACAAGCAATGACCCTTGACACACATTTATGCTTATTCTAGTGAAAGATATGTTTTTACCGGCCAAACCCAATTTTGAGCCAAATTATATTAGCCTAGACCAAGCTATTTTATTCTAACGCAAATTGGATAAACTAGTTTTCCTATGTCAAACTTATTTCTCTAAATGTCCATAGGATAAACTAGTTTTACCTAAGAAAGTTGGTAATCCTTCACTTTTTCTTTCATATTTAACCATTAAACTCCCCAAAACTATTCAGGGAATCGCTTATCAGAAAGAGCATACATCCAAATTTGACGCAAATCCGTAAATTCTGCATCAAAACCATTTATCTAAATTATTGGGGGGTTACCTACATTGCCCTTTGTTTTCCACTTAAACGATAAACATCTACAACTAATCACGGAGGCATCTTGTCAGAATGATCCTGTACCTAAAATTTTAAATGAAAACTGATAATTCTGCATGAAAAATCCATTTCTCTAAATTAACAATGGGGTATTAGCCTCCCGTTCACCCCCTCTTAATCTTGTCCAATGAATTCCCAAAACTAATCGGAAAAGTATCTTATCAAAATGAAACTACTTCCAAAATTTTAAGCAAATCGAATATTTCTACCAGGAGTTATCGCATTACGTACATATGTACGTACATACGTACAATCATGCGTACATACATGCGTACATACATAAATACAGAACCTGTGAGCTCATAATTTCTCGGGCTTTGACGCCTGTGAGCTAAAAACACGTAAAATTACATTGGCCTAGGATAAACTAGGTTAGCCTAGGACAAACTAGATTAGCCTAGGACAAACTAGAATGTTGGCGCTGAGGCGGTCATTGAATTCAATAAAATCACGCCAAATTGAATTGGCCTAGGATAATCTAGATTGGCCTAGGATAAACTAGTTCAGACCAATAAACATCAGGCTAAACTAGATTATCCTATAAGAGTTAGGCCAAACTAGTTTGGCCTAGGAAAAACTAGTTTGTCCTATGGGCCTTAGGATAGACTAGTTTGGCCTAGGAAAAACTAGTTTGTCCGATGGGCGTTAAGATAAACCGGTTTGGCCTAGGAAAAACTAGTTTATCCGATGGGCGTTAGGATAGACCGGTTTGGCCTAGGAAAAAACTAGTTTATCCGATGGGCGTTAGGATAGGCCGGTTTGGCCTAGGCCATTCTAGTTTGGCCTAAAATCGGGTTTGGCCTGTAACATATATATATATATATATATATATATATATCTTCTTTGTTTATTAATTTGGTTTTTGTGTGCTGATAGCCCCAAATACGTATTATTTTGCTATTTCATGGCTAATACGTGGATGAAACCGCGCACTTCATTTTTAGTTCCAGAGCATTTGGGGCCTGACGATTCTGCTTTGGTACTACAAATTACATTTGCATTCATTTTATTTATTTATTTATTCAGATTTCCTCGTTTCACTATTTTTTTTTAATTCAATTCAATTCTAATTCTTCGTTTTGGTTTATTGTTTTATTGATAAAATCCATTGGTGAATCTTGTCTACTTTTAATGGTGTTATATATATATATATATATATATATATAACTACCGATATATTTAATAAGTTTTAATAAAAAAAATGTCTAAATTTCTTATTATTATGATGTTAAAATTCTACTATATCGTTAGATGTTAGAGAAGATAGTTATTGAGGTAAAACCATTTTTGAGAAATAATTTTGTAGATAAAGCGTAACTTTATATCAGTCTTAAAAATAAAGTAATTTTCCTGCTTACGAATACACATATCAATGAAGCATTTTTAAAAATAATCTTTCCAGGAATTCTAAAATCTGTTGCCGAAGGCTATTAGTTTAATTTTTCAATGTTTACAAGAAAATTTAAAATACATAGGAAACTTATCGTGCTAATGACTTTTAAATAACTTTGCAGTACTTCCTTTTCGTCAATATTTAAATAAGTTTCTAATGATGAGTAATAAAATAATGCAAGTTTGCTGTTTTTTCATGTGTTGTCAATATCAAGCTTGAAAATGTGTAATTTAAGGGGAGACTATACAACTAATTGTGCATAAATTTAAATATACAAAATTTCTAGGTTGTTCTATAAATTTAAATAATTTTTATATCTTGAATTTATCAGCGAAATACCTTACATTTTATTTTTTTTCAGATATTTAAAAATATTTAAATAGGAATGTCGCTAGAGACTATCTGCTTCTCTTTTGTGTTTAAAATGTATACAATTTCTTATTGAATAAAAGGGGTAATTTATATTGTTAATGACATTTTAACCCTTTACACTCGACACGTGACTCTCAGTCACCATTAGTGTTGTCAGATGTACTTCGTAAATCGAGACGCCAAATGCTTTTGGACACCACTAATATATTAAAGTTTACTTCGCCATGCTTTACCACAGCTTATTCGGCTATTAGATAAGACGAAGAAAAGTATTCTTAAGAGCCCACAATAGTCATAGAAAAATTACTCAAAAAGACCCGGATGACCATGTAAAGTCTATGGGAGCGTTCTTTTCGAATATCTCGCTCCAATTTTAATATTTTTGCATGATTTTTTTGCACAAGATAGCTGAGGGCGATCCACAACCGGGCTAGTTTTTACTTTTTAAATTTTTGTTTCAGATTTTCTTTAAAAAAATACTTTAACTTTCGAAACCGTTTTAAACCGGTTCTGAAACTGAAACTATAGTAATATAAAAAATATATAACCAAAATCGAAAAAGTAAAAACTAGCCCGGTTGTGGATCGCCCTCAGCTATCTTGTGCAAAAAAATCATGCAAAAATATTAAAATTGGAGCGAGATATTCGAAAAGAACGCTCCCATAGACTTTACATAGTCATCCGGGTCTTTTTGAGTAATTTTTATGTGACTATTGTGGGCTCTTAAATACTGGTGTCCAGACCATTTGGAACACCCATTTACGCGGGTCACTAAAGGTCAGTGAGAATCACCTCTCGAGTGCAAAAGGTTAAAAAGGTTTCATAAAATTTTCTATTTTATACAAGTTACAATAAGTTACTACCCTGTAAAACAGTTGAGTAACGTTACTCCATAAAATTACTCCAAGATTCCACCTCCGTTACTCCAAGCTTCCACCAGTTTTATGGTGGCATAACCAATATAACCGGTTTAACCGATATAACCGTTTACGTTTTACCATTACACTAATATGTAATGTTACACCAGTAACACATATTTAAATTACACCATTATATAAGTGAAAAAAATCACTCCATAAAATCGGAGGCAGCAAAACTACATCCAATTTTATGGAGTAACTTTACACAAATGTTTTAGAGTGTAAAGTTTAGTAAAGGAAAACGGTAATTCAGGATCGTACGGTTCAGGGAATTTTCCAGTAGAATTATCAGTACTTTTTTTATTGAAAAAAATCGAAGTTAAACGTGCTAAATTTCCCCTTTTATTAAAGAGACATTTTTATGAAAAAATATTGTTGCCAAATTGTTTCATGTCTGCAAAATTCCAGGAAAGTTACGATTCTTGCTAAATTGTAAACGTTCCATACATACAAAATAAAATCATAAACAAGCATTCACAGTCTAACGTGTCCGCTTGGAATGTTATTATTAAATGTGCATAATTTACACAGACAATTTTTAATTATGTTAATTTATAGGATCTATTGTAAAACGTACAAGTAATTTCTCTAGATAATGAATTACCCCTAGAATCTCTGTAATTTCACAGAAGCATTTTTAATAGTGTACCTGGGTCCACATCTATTCTTTTCCTCATAAAAACTAAACTGTTTGATTTTTAATAATCTTCTTAAAAGATCTGCAAATTAAAATATTTTTATGGCGTGAGTTTATCAAAAAAAAATCTTATAAAACTTTTATTTTCTTTTATCTGAATATAATTTAACAAGAAAATTGCAGCAGGATATCCGTTAAAATTTGTGATGTCGACGTATGTAAATTTTCATTAAACATCGATAACTATTTTAAAAACTTTTCAACAATTCCTTACTTGGAAAAGTATAGTAATTTTTTTAATGATTTGAACTAAACCATACAACTTTTCGACTTATCTTGGATCAACCAGGGCTTTAAATATCTGTTTAAATCGCATAGCCAGCAAAAACGTTAGAATAAGAAGCATAATTTCCAAATTTACTTATATAGCTTTGAACAGTACCAAATTTTGAAAGATAATATAAATTACGTTACTTGTTAAAATATATCAAACCTATATACGTCTGTGGAAAAAAGAAAAATTCTGAAAAGGATAAATAAGTTGGTATGTTCAGGAAACACTAACAGCCGAATGCTTTAAACTTTCGGATAAATGATTTTTCTATGTATATGTATGTATATCGCGAGATCAGCATTCTTTCGCGTTGTATCTAAATTTAGGTGACCAGAAAGATGCATTAACACTTTTTCTTATTGTGTTATTGAAATTAGTCTCCTAGCCCGACATTTTAATTACGTGACACGTCAGTAGACTAGAAGGGAGAAGAATGGCATTTTTTGTGCAGTAGATAGAAATTTCTTTTTAATCTTGTTTCTTTCTTTAACCCCTTGGGGACGAGCGACACGTATACATACCGCAAAAGGCTTAAAAATTCTTGTTATCCCCAACAGTAAAATTTTGCTGTAAAATTTGCCTTATTTAATCGGAGTATTTTCTTGATTTAATAAGCCACAGATTTCTGTTTTTAAAAATCGGTGACAAAGCGTTAAAGATTTCGTAAAAGGCTCCCGTCGCGAAGGGGTTAAAAGCACCAGAGAAGAATATCACTATTTGCCGAGCACTAGTAGATTGGAGGAAAGAAAAAAGTGCTTTTTTTTTTCATTATGTTTTGTACAGAAAAAAATAAGAACAACAAAAAAGATTTAATAATTTGGACCCCAGGTAATAAACTTTGGTTACCAGTGGTAACCAGAAACAAAAATAATTCTACAAATATTCACTCATTAGTTTTAAATAAGCAACATAACTTCATAAATGAACGAAAAAAAAAACTTTTAAAAAATTGACACTTTCGGGTATTAGTCATTTAGATTAACAAATAGGGATCTAAAATTTCAAATCCTCTTAAATAACCAACTTAATTTTCACTAACCTAAATTCACACGATTACGAATTTAATTCCGTTATACTAGTGAATGATACGTAAATACCTTAAAATATTTCATTGTAAATGATTTAAGTTAAATAATTGTGAAAAATTCTAAATTTCTTAATCACACTGTATTGAAAGCATTTTGCAAACTCAGATGAAAATAACATTTATTTGAAGAAAAAATCAGCATAGACTAGGATTTTGTCATTTATTGGTTTGCTTTAAAAGTTAAAAGCATTCAGAGATTGAGGAATGATATCAAAATGTAAAAAAATCAAGCAGTTTAGTTTGTATGAAGTAAAGATAGATGCGGATCCAGTAACACTGTTAAAAATGTTTCCTTAAAATTGCAGATTCTACGGCTGATTCATTATCTTAAGTCTCATGTAAAATTACAGAGATTAGAAAAACAGACATTATGTTAAATAATAGAGAAATTACTCGTACGTTTACAATAGACTCTCTAAATTAACATCATTTAAAATACATAAGTCTGTATAAATATATTTTTATTGATAACAATTTAATTTAGTTTTCAAAATTAATATACCTCTCAAACCACAGTAAGCCTGAAAGAATTTGAATTTTATGAGTAATTTTGAACTGCTGTATCATTTATCTTTTACATAATTTTTTTCAAACCATCTTGGAGTTTTAATCTGAGACCTCCTAACAGAGGAAGAAAACCCTATTGAATGAGCCATAAGAGCCTTTATTTATTTATATATATATGTATTTATATTCAAAATGTGTCTTTTATGATTCAGCGGAGAAAAATCGATAAAAATCCCCACTAACACCGATGAGATGATTTTTCCTTCATTCTAACTTTAATAAAAATAAGCTAAATATTCTTTTTTAATGTTTCTAATAAAAATAGAAAATAATTTTATGTATGTGTATTATGAATCATAAGTTTTAACAAAGATAAAAATATCTTTAAATAAAAACATGGTAATGTCTACTGGAAATTAGATATAATATAAGAAAAATGTCGGCAAAATGGTGACCGAGAAACTCGATCCAAGGCATTTAACCGATAACTAGTGAAAAATTATAGAAAGTCTCGCTTTTTTTTTTTTTTTTTTTTTTTTTTTTTTCTTGAGAATTTTTTTGTAGTGTAGCGAAAAAGCTAAAGAACTATAAATGCTGCACACTTCAATTCTATACATGTCATAATAAACTTCAATAACATAAATTAATTATAAGGCAATCCAAGACTATTTACGAAATGTCAGAGAGCCAGAAGACGGACAGATTTACAGATGGACAGAGAGACTGTTAAAGAGGCGGTCTGACAAAACAAATGAATGAGCACTTTTCAAATAAGTTAGAAAATGCTTAAAATATTCATAGAAATAGAGCAGAGTTATAAAACCCAGTATTTAAGATCTGTGGCGTGACGTCAACTATATGGTACATTGATGAAACAGTTTAATTTGAAAGAACATGTCCATTTATTCATTTATCTTGAATATTAATTTTAAACAAAGATATATGCATAAAACTCCAGCATTTTCTTATTTAACATATACTAATAACATAACTGTAACTCAACTGCAGCAATGAGTAAGTTTAAAATCATCAGTTCAATCGTTCGTTCAACACATATTATGCAGATGTTTTACACTCTAGATATAATTACTCAGTACATAAACTAGAAATATAAATATGCATACAGTTAAGTGTGTGCATTCACGATTAAAATGCAAAAAAAAAAAAAAAAAAAAAAAAAAAAAAAAAAAACAGATTAGAATGATCGCTTCTGAATGACGCTTCTGAATTCACTTGACAAATTTTGGGGGACAAAACTTTATTCAGATTTCCAACTAATATCCCTAAAGCTAATGTATTTGAAATATGACTTATTTTTATCTTGAGAATTATTTTTATTACTACTCTACTTAATTAATAATTATTTCTTAGTATGTTTGTTTATCTGAGGTACTTATTTTTTCTTTACATTACTCTACGCAACAAATACGATAAAAAATATCTTATTAGCCGTGTATAAATAGCAGTTTTATAAAAATGGTGTGTAAATGTAAAATAGTTTTAAATTAAAAATATATATCTTTTGAATATCGTTTCTCATCTCTGTTTTTGAAGATTCAGATTTTATTGAAAATAAATTTTCATCTTTCACAAAAACTACATGATTTTTATGTTATTTTTTAAATAAGAAAATAAATCTCTTTTCTTCTTCCATATCAAAAAGAATTCTACAAGTAAAGTAAAATGCGTCTTTTATTTTATAATTTTTTTCAGACAAGTGCATCTGAGTAGAATATATATGTGTACATATACATATGAAGATATAAATATATGTTCGTTGTTATTACTTTTTGTTTGAAACAGAAAAGCTATACATAAGTATATTTCACAATTTATTCCCGGATCTATTTTTTTCTGAATAATATTTCTTAAAGAAAATAATTTAATAAAAAATCGCATTTTTCTATGAATATGAAGAGTTCGAATGTTTCTCTATAACTTTATGTACAGAAATACATATTTTTAAATATAAAATTTAAAAGTATTTCTCTTTTCACTTCTTTTTCATCATTTTTTCTTCTGCAATATATTCTAGAAAAAAAATGATAAATTGAAATAAATCTCTCATTTTTTTTCATAAAAAGGAACTGATTTCTCTGATAACTAAAACTTAAATATAAACTTTGCAATTTTCCCTTTTCTTTCTCTAGTTATGTGTAGTAATATTTTTTGTAGACACTAAAAAATGCATCTTTAAGATGAATTTTAATATCAAAAAGAGGTATATAAAATACATCTTATAAAGATATATTTTTATGAAATAATTATAAAATTACTATTGTAGTAAAATGTAATATGTAATAGATATTTAAGAGTAAAACGTTTTTGTAAAATTTTATCTATATCACAATACATTCTTTTGATATTTTATCAGCATCACTGTTTATATTGCAACAATTATATGGAAAACAAATGGTTTATAAACATTCATCAATCTCTGGCATGTATTTGAAAGCATTCATTATTAATATTACATATTATGTCATTTACTAAGCAGCTAACCTATCTGTGTCCGTACAAGTCACAATGGTAGCTTGCGGTTCCATCGTTATTAATAGGCTGACATTTATGATTGAGTTTGGTGCATTAGTGTTAATTATGAATGGGAAACTTAAATACATTTATGAAAGGCATTTTTATCTACTCTTTTAAAATAAATTATTATTATTATTATTGTAAAAGACCGCTTAAAGAGTCATGCTAACAAAAACAGATTCAAATATATATAATGTTTTCCGAACAAAATAAAACATCCTGCATTAAAAAGTTAAAGACATTATATGTAAATATATATATATATATATATATATATATATATAATTGAAATTCTTAAATATATTAAAGCACTGTATCAAACATTTTAAATCGAATATTATAAATGCGTGCACTACGCTGTTTTTACAAGCATACAAAATATTTTATATTATATCGCAGATTTCCAATCCATTGCATTAAAACGGTTACATACAGCAAAAACAGTTATTATTATTTCGTGTATTACTATGTTATTACTTTGTTAAATTAAACTAAATTAAAATAAGCAAAGTGTTTATTTATTTATTAATTTATTCAAATTTAAAAGCGTTAAAGATTTAAAATTTAGAAAAGAAGAAAAAAAATATCCTTTGAATACATCCAACATTCACGTTCTTTAAAGACATACAATCAATTTTCATATTTTAAAAATGTTCTTTCTGTGGAAATTAAAATAAAACCCCAATAATAACCTCTCAAAAAATATATATTACGTATTACAATAAGAGTAAGATGTTTTCGTATGATTTTAACAACATCACAATACCCTCTTTGATAATTTATCGGCATCAATGGTTATATTGCAACAACTCAGATGGTTGACAAATGGTTGATAAACATTCATCAATCTTTGGCATGTATTTCAAAGCATTCATTATTAATATTACTTATCATGTAATTTACTAAACAGCTAACCTATCTGTGTCCGTAGACGTCACGATTGTAGTTTGCTATCGTTATTAATAGGTTGATATTTATGATATATTTCGGTGCATTAAAGTTAATTATGAATGAAAAATATAAACATGTATATACAAGGTATTTTTATACGCTCTTTTTAAATAAACCATTTTTATTATTTTAATAAAAGACCGCTGCATGAATCTTGCTAACGAAAATAGATTCAAATATATATAATATTTTCCGAACAATACCAAAAAAATCATACATTAAAAGTTTAAAGATGTTAGAGATTTTTTCTTTTCATTATATCACAGATTTTCATTAAACTGATATATACATAAGAAATGTTGTTATTATTTCGTGTATTACTATGTTATTAAACAGTTATTAAATTAAACTAAATTAAAATAATTAAGATGTTTGTTTGTTTGTTTTATATCTAGCGAAGTTAAAACTTTTAAAATTTAGAAAAGAAGGAAAAAATTATCGGTTGAATCCATTCAACATCAAATCAATTTTCAAATTTTAAAAATGTCCTTTTTTTTGAAAATTGAAACAGAACCCCAATAATAGCATTGCAAAGAATATATACTACAGATTATAGTAAAAGTAAGACTTTTTGTGATAATTTTAACTATATCACAATGTCCTCTTTTAATAATTTATCAGCATCCCTGCTTATATTGCAACAATCCATATAGATTACAAATGGTTGACAAACATTCATAAATCTCTCGCATGTATTTAAAAATATTCATCATTAATATTACATAACATGTCATTTACTAAGCAGCCAACCTGTCTGTATCCGTACAAGTCGCAATCGTAGTTTGCGGTTCCATTATTATTCATAGGCTGACAGGCTGATATTTATGATAGAGTTTGGTGCATTACTGTTAATTAAGGAGACAGTGGACCTTTATTTGAGCAAAATCGTCGTATAGAAGGTCTATTTCTGTGGTATAATAGTACCAAAACAGTTTTTTCTTATTAAAATATCATTTATGAATATTTTAAGAAGCAAGTAATAAAGGTAAGTGTATTTATATACTTTAAATCCGTTGTACCCAAAACTGATTTTAACAGCGTTTTTGGATTTTTTAAATGCTCCTTGCGACGTAATTTTTTATCAATATTTATGAAAATAAAAAGGAAGTATCCTGTTTTTGTTTAGAAAGAAAATGTGCAAGCTTTTTAAAATTCGTCTTCATTAAGATTGTCAATATTGATTTTTACTTATTAAAAGGCCAAATTTTGATAAAAAATCTATATGGAATTTAGAAAAAAATCTGTAAAATATTAACTATTCAAGAGATTAAAAAAACCTTGCAAAAATTTGTTTATAATAGATATTTAAGTGATAGAAATGCAAAAGCAAGAATATATCTAAAAAATTAAAACAAGGGGAGCATTTTAAAATTTCGTTTAAAAATTATTTTTAAAAAAATTATTATTTTAATAAGATTATAAATTTTTTTGAAGATGTTCTATATGTTTTTGGTGAAATTTATACATGCACAAAATATCATATTGCTATAATGAAAATTAAAAAAAAAAAAAATAACGTCCACCGTCCCCTTAAGAATGAGAAACATAAGCATATTTATAAAAGGTATTCTTTATCTGATCTTTTAATATAAAATATTATTAAACTTTAGTAAAAGACATAGACTGACAGGTGGCATCATAGACAAACACCACATCGTGTTCACGGATGAAAATTAGTTGATTCTGGATTAGTTAAATCTGGATTTGCATATTAAAACTCAGTCGGTCTGCTAAGTCATATCTTGGTGGAGAATCCCTAAAAACCCGATTTTAGAGGCAGACTGATAGGTTTACCATTGTGCTTTTCTGCACTCAAAAGTAAGAAAACGTGGAAGATTGGGAGAAAGAAACCATAGTAATAAACCTATTTGTCAGCCATTAAAATTGGATTTTCAAGTATATATAAGTTTTACACCAAGATAAGACCTAGCTGAACGATTAAAAATGCGAATTGTAATTTAAGGGCCATTATTTTGAAAGTGTGATAGTTGTATTTTTTGATTTGCTTGGATTTTTTTTAATGTTGAAGTAGATCATATTTAATAAATAATGTGCAATTTTGAAGCCCAGAAAAAGTTTCCTCTTTTCTATAGAAAATGTCAAAGTTCAAGATTGTGAAGGCCATTTTTCATGAAAAGCGAAATACTGGTATATTTGGAGCACTATATCTCTCGCAAGCAACAACATCCTGAAACTCTTTTGGCATAAACTGTTAGTATAACTCTACCTGCTTATTAAAATGTATTTGTTTCCATGGGGTATTGTTACATTACATTGTTATGTTACAACAAAGTATAATCAAAATAAAGTTTTCGTCCATTTTCTGCACTTAATATCTTATTTAAGCAATAGTACCCTGAACTTTTTCTTATAGAATATGAAAGTACACTACTAGGACAAACTAAATAATGTAGTACTGCGCGGAGATATTGTTGCTGTTAGTAGATATTATCTGTTAAATATGCAAATTTTTCAAAATATTAAACATTTAAATTAGCATTATCTAAAAAAATCGCCACGTTTGAATAAAACAAATTATCTCACACAATAGTTCAACATATGTACGAAAACATGGAAAAGAAAAAAAGCTGGGACTCGTAACATTTTTTGGAAAAAAATGACAAATTTTTCAAATAAACAATGTCGATGATAAAAATTCTTCCTTATCAGAAAATGAAAAATCCTAGTTACCTTTCCCCTTTCTATGTTTTTCCCCATGAGAAAATTAAATATCCCTTTCTTGCCGCAGCGTCCGTAAGCAAAATAGGATTTTTCATTTTCTCTTAGGGGAAAAATGTGATAATGGACATTGCTTTTCATCTATTTTTTGTCATTTTTTTGCCTGAAAACATCGCAAGGCCCCACCTGTTTTTTGTTTCCATGTTTTTGTACATATGTTTAACTGTGTGTTGCTGTGTGAGATAATTTGTTTTAATCAAACGTGCAGTTTTTTTAGATAATGCTAATTGAAATGTTAAATATTTTGAAAAATTTGCATATTTAACAGATAATATCTATTTACAGCAACAATATCTCTGTGCAGTACTATATTATTTAGTTTGTCCTAGTAGTGTACTTTCATATTCTATAAGAAAAAGTTTGGGGTACTATTGCTTAAATAAGATATTAAGTGCTGAAAATGGACAAAAACGTCATTTTGACTATAATTTTTGGCAAAATAACAATGTAATGTAACAATGTTCCATGGAAACAAATACATTTTAATAAGCAGGTAGGGTTATACTAACAGTTTATGCCAAAAGAATTTTAAAATGTTGTTGCTTGAGAGATATATAATGCTTCAAATATACCAGCATTTCACTTTTTATGAAAAATGGCCTTCACAATCTTGAACTTTGACATTTTCTATAGAAAAGAGGAATTTTTTTCAGGGCCTCAAAATTGCAGATTATTTATTAAATATGATTTACTTCAACATAAAAAAATGTCTATCAAAACATCACTCTTTTGTCTGAATTTTAAAATAAGGGATCTTAAGGAATCTTAGATTTTCATAAGTGGTTGTCTGTGCTGTCGCCTCCCGGTCTATTCACTTTAAGAGTCATACTAAAAAATATAAAAGAACAAGCATATCCGTACTTGCCAACCTTCAATATAACTTTCGTAAAATGTTGGTTAATTTTATGCAGTTTAACTCGTCACTGCATGATGTTTTCAATTTTTATGAAGAAAATTAATTGAAATCTATATATTTGTCTAACAATGGAAAAAACTATGAAAATTAAATTTCATATTTTCAGCTAAAATTTTATATCTTATGACGTGTAATCAATTAGGGATACAGCCAATAACGAATTCAAACGTTGTATTTCTATATTTTACAACTAATTGAGCTTAATATATATTTTTTAATGGCTTAGCTCTCTAAATTTTTTTATATTAATATTTTAAAGTATTCACTAAAAATAATAAAAGCTAATTTTACCTTGGAAGATTGATCCAAATTTCTAAGTTTACGAAGAACAAATTGTAATTCTTTGTTAAATTGCAGCCATCTCACATGACAAAATAAGTGTTATTCCATTCTTTGGACTGTTCTTGATCAGAGATTAATATCATATTGGCCAAATCCATGGCACATTAAATTATAATTATAATTATATTTATAATTATAATTAGAAAAATAGTGTTTTCAGGTATGGGCCAGATGTGGAGAGACAGTGCAGTGATGGGTTAATGATGCTTCGAATCGGAATACTAAAGTATATAAAGCATAAGTTTATAAAGCATAAAGTATACAAAGTATGAAAGCCGGATATACTAAAGTATATCTACGTATCCATCATTATATGGAGTTTCTTTACCTGCGTTTTATTCTGTTGAACTGTCTAAATGACACACCAGATGTTGTGGCCAATAAGGTTATCTGAGCGAAAAATGCTCGCCGGCTGTCGTTGACAGTTAGCTTAAACTGTAAAGAATTGACCTTGTAAGCCAAGTATCTGGGTTCGATTCCCAGCCTGGGCAATTTTTCGCTCAGTTGGACATGTTCAATTCCTATGATAACTTTACCAATCAGTTTGATTGTGTTATAATAATAGTATAGAAATTAAATTAGCCCTGTAATGCATCAGTGTTTCGCCCATTACAGCAGTAATTGAAGAATATCTTATAGTTAATGAGGTATTGGTAGAAGTTGTCTGACCGTAGTATAAAAACTACTTAATAAGCTTTTACTAAAATAAAAGTTTAACGTATAAATTAATTTGGGATAAAGGTTATTGTCAGGTTCTGAGAAAACATCTGCTGTAAAACTGGAATTTATGCTATTTGTTATCTTAATATCTTATGTATTATGTGGGCTGTGCACTGAAATTTCAAGGTGACATTCTTTCTTTGTCTAAAGCGGGGGTGAACAGGTGAACATGCACAGGTGCAGCGAGATGAAAGAAGAAGATGACAGAGGGGAGTGTTTGACCTTCTGGGGCGTCTATTGAAGAATAGAAATAAAGTATTTCCACGAATAGGGGGGGTTTTCATTGGGGAAGTGCAGGAATGGAGAAGAGCAGCTTTTGATTGAGAGAGTGAGAGTTCAGGGTGAGTACCTGTAGAGCATTGGTGGACAGAGTTCCTTGTTTAGAGTGTTCTGGGACGAATAGGGTAGTCGGAGAACCCTTGTGTCGGCAGATTCGGAATTGATCTCCGGTAGAGTGAATCTAGCGTATGTAGAGTGAGGGGGAGAAGGTGTAATTTGAACAGTACACAGACAACTTTTTACTGTATTTAATTTAATGTTGAACCGGATCACCTATATCCGAATTTTAACTGTATATAGTGTATTATATTGCATACATAGAGTATAAATAAACTGATAATTTAGTTAATTGACAGCGTTGGTGTTCATTTACACTATCCTCACAGTGGGTGACCGATATCACCTAATAATATCGGTGGTGGCAGCTATAACTACTACGGACTTACTTCAAAGTTGTGCGGGCTGAGAGGGAACGTCCGACAGTTGTATTCAATGAAATCAATTTTACAAATTGTTACAAGTTTAAAACAATGGAAGGAAAAAATGAGTTGATACATTAAAAAAGAAGCAAAAATTTTTTAAAAGATATAAATACAGTTAAGAAAAATAAAACTGTCGGAGAAAGTAGGTAATGACAGGTCGGTAAAGGGAATGCTAGATGTCATGACAAAGTGAAACAAAAGATGTTTTTTAGTCTTTTTTGTGTTTGTTACTGAGTAAAAGTTAAATTATAAAGTTGGTATAAGTAACGGCGATTTTTTATACAGATAAAAATAAAGAAAAGTAATAGCGAGTTTAAAATACGCATGATAAACAAGAGTGAGGTGCTCACAGACACCGAACTCCATAATAACAGACAACTGTGGTCACTAAAGAGGAACCTAAATTACTTATATAATATTGCTTCATATACTATATTTTCTGGATTTAAATGTCTTTAACCTGGATCAAATTAACTGGCATTTTACAGAAGTTAAACTAGTAGTTGGCAAGCATGGTGTATCTTCGTTTATTTAATTAGTAAAAGAAAATGTTAAAACATAACGTATTTTTGCATTTTTTTGTATAAAAAGAAACAAAACCCTATTTCCAAATTAACCACACTAAATTAAGTCCTATAAATTAAAAAAAAGTATTTGATTCCTTTTTTTAGAATGCACTTATATTACCTCATAGATAATCTCAATGCACCGTCACTTGAATATTAGACCTGAGCGCTGACACAAAAATTGCGGCTGGAGAAGGCGAATTTTTTCAATTAGGTCTGTGGAATTTCGGTCTGAGGCAATATCTATTTACAGCCTTTCCCCCTTTATTTTTCTGCGATTAAACAAGTCAAAGACATCTTTTATAGTATTCTGGTGTCTAAACTTAAAGGGGCTCAGGGCTTGATCTATACGGAAAACCATGTAAACAGAGCTCTCGCTTCGAGTCCATATATAAACAGAAGTATTAAGTGTAATTAATTTAAACTTTCTGATGTTTTAAATGTACGTTTGTAGTCTTATAAAATTATAAAAATGAAGTACTTCAATGTAATATAATAAGACATATAACAAAACTTATGTAACACAATTTTCGAAAAAAAATTATGTGTTATATCACAACCCGCAAGATATCTTAACGTTGAATTGACATAAGAACCTAATTTTCCCTTAAATGACCATACATACGTTTTAAAAAACAGGCTTCAGCAGCCGCCATTTTTGTGTCACCGATCAGGCCAGGAATTATGGAGGCAGTGATCAGTGAGTAATTTATGCATCGCTATTTATTTTGCAACAATCTATATATTTATAAGAAATGGCTGACGACATTCATCAGCATCTCGTGTGACTTTAAGTGAATCCATTATGATATTGTAAATCATGATAATTCTTTTTCTGTATTACTACAAATAACTAGTGTAATTTGCGGTTTCATCTTTATAAATAATACTATGAATGACACATAGACCGCTTGAAGCACGAGCTTTAAATCTAAATGTGAAACAAATATATCTCTGAAATATCGATGCATTTTACGTGTTTTTATGTAATTAGTTTTATTACTGTTAATAAAATAACATCCCAAGTGTCAAAATTAAGACAGTAAAATAAATAGAACACGTTATTGTGTTTGATTAGTATAAAATTTTTTAAAATATATAACTAATTTTTGCAACTTTTTGTATAAAAAATATAAATAAATAAATAAAAAGAAAGAATATTTAAACTTTTTTTTCAGATTAACCACATTAAATTATGTTTTACAGTTAGAAAAAAGCATTTGGGAATTACGTTCTTAGAATGGACTTATATTACTTCATAGATAATCAAGCATCACTGTTTATTTCTTAACGAGCTACGTATTGATAAAAATGGCTGAAAGGCACCCGTTACTATCCCTTGTGAATTCCAGTGAATTCATTATGAAATTAAATATCATGATAATTACTTTAAGTATCGTTACAAATAACCAGTGTAATTTGCGGTTGCATCATTATTCAGAATGAGATGGATGACACATAGACAGCTTGATGCATGATTGTTAAATCTAAATATGAAACAAATATATCTATAAAACATCGATGCTTAAGTACTTTTTTACATAAACTAGTACAGTGAAACCTCCAAATAAGGGACACTCCGAATAAGGGACACCTCTATTTAAGGGACAAAAGTTCCGGTCCCAGTCCCTTTTTATAGGAAGTGTAATGTATTTACCTCTGAATAAGGGACACTCGATTTAAGGGACACTTGAAAATGAGATTAACCCTTTCGACTCGGGCGTTTCTTACACAGATTTTATTCAGTTGACACCACTTAAAAAAAAAAAAGAAAAATTCCTTCAAATACATAATTAAAAAAAAAAGCTTTAATTAAATAACAAATTTTATTTTCCTTTATTACTGGTCTGACAAAAACAGATTTTGCAAAGAAAAATGCTGCCCAGTCACAATGGGCGAGTGCGAAATGTTAAAGGGGCTGATTTTTGCATTTGTGAAAATGAAATAGTCTGTGAAGAAAATGAAAATACAGAATTTTGTGAACTTATCAGATAGGCAGTTATGTTGGTACAGAGGTATGCAACTCAACTGATGAGCATTTATTTATCCACAATTCAGATGAAGAAATCGAAGTGTGTTTATCCCTGTTAGAGCCAGAGGTGGTAGTGCAGACAATAACTTCCTCGAGTTTACAGCTGACATTGAAGAATTGGTTAAAACTCGATTCACATATCAAAATACAATTGGTCTGCCAAGTCATATCTAAGTGGAAAGCACATATAAACCCGATTTTAGTGGTTTATTCGTAGGTTTATCATTGGGGTATCCTGCAGCCAGTCCTCTATATTTTCATAGATTTGAGTGCAGGAAAATATAATGGCAAGTCTACGAGTCAAATTTCAGATTTTCAGAGTTCAGATTTTTAGGTATTTTAGTAGACCGATTGCGTTTTAACATGCATATTGAATTTTAACTGATTCTAGAATTTCTGTTGTGAATTAGATGAGATGATTGTCTGTGCTGCCACCTCCCAGTCTATATTGAAAAGAATGCTGAAAATTGTGAGGGATGACTCTAAAAATAAAAGAGAAAGGAAAATTGTGAAATAAAGAACATTACAGATGCTTTAAAATATGCAAAGCAGTTGAATACTTTTTTCGTAAATACTGCTTATAATGAAGGACTAAAAGTTATAAGTATGGTAAATAAATATCTGAAAAGTTTAGCAGTAGAAAAATTGAAATTTGCAAAACAGTCACTTTTTTATTGATTACTTCGCAAGTAAGATTTTTAAAAATATTATTACACTTTTTACATTTTTGAAACGTTTATGTAAAGAATACAAATCAATAACTCAACAAATCATTTACTAATTAAGTAATCAATTAAAACATTAAATTAATTAATTATCTATTCTTTTGTGCCTAATTAATGCAATTTATAACCTTTGGGTACATTTAAACTTCAATTTTAATATTTTGTTTTTTTATATGTCCTTCTGAATGATTAATTAAAAAAATGTAAAAACTCCGAATAAGGGACACCTCTATTTAAGGGACAAAAGTTCCGGTCCCATGGGTGTCCCTTATTCGGAGGTTTCACTGTATTAACACTGTTAGTGGAAGAACACTCCAAGTGTCATATGTAAAACATTAAAAGAACTAAACTTTTTTAATCTATTTGATTAGCATGGAACATTTTAAAATAAAGCGTATTTTTTTATTTTTTTATGGAGAAAAATAATAAATAAAACGTAAACCTTTTTATTGGATAAACCACGTTGAATATTGTTTTGCAGCTGGAAAAAATATTTGGAACTTGTCTTTCTTAGAATGCTCTTATATTGCTTCAAGGATAATCAAGCATCGCTGTTTATTTTAGTACAATCTATGCATTGATAACAAATAGCTGATAGGCACACATTAGTATCCCGTGTGAATATCAGTGAATTCATTATGAAATTACACAGCACGATTATTGCTTTATGTATTGTTACAAATAACTAGTGTAATTTGCCGTTCCATCATTATTAATAATGAGATGAATAACACAAAGGTATCATGAAGCATGAGTGTTAAATCTAAATGTGAAACAAATATATCTGTAAAATATCGATGCATTTTAAGTGTTTTTATGCAACTTGTTTTATTACTGCTAGTAAAAGGACATCCCAAATGTCAAAAGTAAAACACTAAAATAAGTAGAACATTTTATTATATTTGATTCATATAAAACATATGAATATTTTTATATAAACTTGTAGTATCATTGTTAGTAGCAGAACATCCCGAATGTCAAAAGTAAAATATTAAAATAAATAGAATATTTTATTTTATTTGTTTAGTACAAAGCATTTTAAATATTTTTATGTAAAGTTGTAGTATCACTGTTAGTAACAGAACATCGCGATTGTAAAAAGTAAAACATTAAAATAAGTAAAATATTTTATTCTATTTGATTAGCATACAACTTTTTAAATATTTTTATATAAACTAGTATTATCATTGTTAGTAAAAGAACATTCCATGTGTCAAAAGTAAAACACTAAAATAAGTCAAATAGTTTATTGTATTTGATTAGCATAAAACATTTTAAAGTATAACTTATTATTCAATATTTGTATGTAAAAAATAATATAAATAATAATAATAATAATAAAATAACTTAAATATATATATATATATATATTTGCATTAACCACATTGGACTATGTTTTACCGTTAGAGAAAAGTATTTCGAACTTTTCTTTCTTAAATTGGGCTAGTGTTACTACATGCATAATCAAGCATCACTGTTTATTTTGGAACAAGCTATGTATTCGTAGCAAATAGCTGAAAGGCGCTCATCTGTATCCCCTGTGAATTTCAATGAATTTATTAGGATATTACATACAATGATAATTACTTTATGTATTCTTACAAATAACTAGTGTAATTTGAGGTTAAATCATTATTAATAATGATATGCATGAGACATAGACAGCTTGGTATATGAGCTATCAATCTCAAAGAGAAACAGATATATCGATACACAAAATATATATTTTTAAGTACCTTTTTACGTAAACTAGAATTACTACTGTTAATGACAGAACAACTAAAGTGTCATAAGTATAACATTAAAATAAATATAATATTTTATTGTATTTGATAAGCATAAAACATTTACAAATTTTTAAGTAAACTACTAGTATTACTGTTAGTAAAAGAATATCCCAATTGTCAAAAGTAAAATATTACAATAAGTAGAATATTTTATTTTATTTGATTAGCATACAAATTTTAAAATATTTTTAATTAAACTAGTATTATCACTGTTAGTAAAAAATTAATTATGCATCGTTGAAATGCATAATTATAGCAACGAATATACGAAATAAAAAACGAATAAACGTATACGAAATAAAAATGTCAAGCTAAACGAGTTGAAATGTATTATATTTACCAATATTGATTGGCAATTATTAATAATAACCGGTTAATTTAATAAATTTATTATATTAACCGGTTTATATGGATACTACTTCGTTATTATTATTAATAAATGGTTACTATTAATAATAACCTATTAATAAAACTGACCGTAGCATACATCTATTTATTTCATTCAAATCAAATGCAAACAGTTTTAAAAAATCAAAACGTATTAGCAGTTTTGAATTTTAATTGTGAACTTTCTAGTTTTAATAATCTAGCAGGAGATAAAAAAATAATGTAGGTTCTGAATACATGAACTAGTCGGATGTGATAATCTTGAAACTTTATTCTATCTCATACATGTTATTTGTTCCTGAAAAATCCATCATAGCAGCGCCACCGGTTAGGTGATTTACGCCAAAAACTAATCATCAACAACTTATGTCATTCTCTAACTGAAGTTTGATGAAAATTCATGCATTTACTTTTTAAAATAGAGCTATTGCGGTAATCGAAAAAAAAATCTGCATATCAGCGCCAGCCGTCGGGCGATTTATTCCCAAACTAATCAGGGCCAATTTATATCAGGGACTAACTTAATCGGAATTTTATATGAAAATTCATGTATTATTTCTTGAGATATTGTTTTTAGAGGAATTATGAAGAAGGCTGCATTGCAGTGCCACTTTGTCACTTGAGAATAATAAGGTTCTATCTAAGTTCTTATCAAAATAGAAAGGTTCTATCTATGAAGGCATTTTTGCATCAAAATGATGTTATATATTGTTTACATATGACATTATAATTATATTATGATATTATTTTAATCCAGAAATACCCTTTTAGATACAAATAGAACCTTTCTATATCGATAAGTCATATTTTCAAAAACACAGATATAGCCTTATTATTCTCAGAAGACCACTTGTTGGGGGGATTTAATCAACACCAATATATATTAAGGCCTAATTGAAACTAAAGTTTTATTAAATTTCGTCATTAGTTCTTGTGATAGAGCACCCATAAAAATCTGTGAAACATACAGACAAACAAACAGAATCACAGACTCGGAGGTAGCCTTTTTTTAAAAAAATATGTCTTTTGAGAATTCTCATTCCCTAAATACGTAAAATCGATTAAAATCGGGATGCGAAAATTTTTTACGATCCCAATACATCTTATTGTAAAGATAGAAGAAAGTAAAAAAAAAATATATATATATACAATAAGAAACAAAATCTTATATCATATTTCACTTCTTGTGAAAAAAAAAATTGTAATTCACTTCTAAATTAAATCTTACTACACTGTCAAAATGTTAAATAACTATTTCTGGCGCCGACTAAGTCTGTTTGAAATAATTAACTTACACCAAAATTTATAAACGCATTTATTAAAAAATATGAACTTGCTTAATTTCATGTATGCTATAAAAAGAAAAATTTAGTTAAACATTATTGGTGTCGATAAAAATAAAATTAAGTGTCTTTTTTTAGGGATATCGCGCCGGAATGGGATAAACGACACCAGTTTTAATGATTTTATTTCAAATGTTTGTTCAAAATAATGTTACTGATTATAAACATGTTTTCGTGTCAACAAAATTAATGTGCATGCATTTATGTTTCCAATAATAGATTTCCCTGTATCTTGATTGTGATTTTTAATGGTGCTTATTTTTTAGAACTAAATGTAAATATTATTTTACTTAATCGTAAAATATTGCAACAAGAAAAGGTGAAGATTATTATTACTAGAACACCAAAAAGTACTTTTACGCAACCTTTAACACGATGTAATTATTAAATTCCACTTTTACTTTATTTAAGATGCATGTAAGTATTTTTTTTTAAAAATAGATAATGCTTTGTTACTCAATCATTTGTATAAACCTTTTGAAAATCAATTAAATTTATGTTTTTGTTTGTACATTGTTGAGGTAAATTCTATTTTATGCACTCTTAAATCTGTGCGTCTGATATAAGAGGTACATTTGGATTTTTTTTTGCCTCTGAATATTAAGAGGCACATGGTACTCTTGAAATTAAGAGGCACACTGTTAAAAGTGTGCATGAGTATTTGCCACCGTGCCGCTTATCACTTTGACAGGGAATTTTCAAAGGTACACAAATGGAACTTTGTGCCTCTGGCAATTTTTAAAGGCACAAATCAAACTTAGTGCCTCTGACACTTTCGTATCGGTGACTCTTACTTTGTCGTGATTTGACGTTTTTCTGGAAAATCAGAGGCACTTTTTCTATGTACCTCTCATATCAAAATAATAAAAGGCACGATATACTTGTGCCTTTTATATAAGAGGTGCAGTTTTAAGAGTGTGTAGATCAAACTAAAGGATATCCTTAAATTTTGAAATGAAATAATTAAAATACCGTATTCAAAATTTGTACATTAGTAATTTTCCATTTTAATTAAATTTGTTCATTACTATATAATAAAACAAAAAATATACACATACATAAATCTAGGTTTTAAAGCCAATGAAAATGGCATACGAAATTAGAAATACTGTCTTCTATCTATTCTACTTTTAAAAGATATTTTTTCAATTGTCAAAGAAAAACACATTAAAATAGAAACAACAGCAGTTTTTGAAATTTCATTTTTTGACGATTTTAAGTATTAGTAAAACGATTAGAAAAAATATCTTTATACAATAAATAAAGGCATTTTTAAATTTTTCTTTTTTTTTAAATATAATTCATTTATTTGCAAATTAAATAAGATTGTAATGAAAATGCTAATTAAACAATAGCAGTTTTCGAAACTAGATTATCAGATTCTTTCTAATTAGTGAGGTTTTAATAAATATGCTCTACATAAAATAAATTAAGGTGTGAATATTTTTTTAATTTATTTTCATAAAAATATGGATTTAAATAGCATGTATTCACACAAAGGCCCGGTGCACACGTCCGGTTTTTTCAAGTTCTGGCGCCGCTGCGTGCCCGCAACATGTGATGCACTTGCACATGTCCGATTTTTCCAGCTGTGGCAGTAAGAATCAGACCGTCGACAACGATGGACGTGTATTCTAGGAAGCGGATTATTTTTGCGTATCTTATCTATAAAAATTATATACGGACACAGAATAGACGTTATTAGGTACATCTGTATACCAATTTACGTTTAACAAGGGGTGGATTTTATACATCTTTTGCAGATTTACGAGAAAATCCAAATAAGTTTTTTAATCATTTGCTTAATATGCGGCATATATTGATCCACGCTCCTCTTTTCTTGATTCGGTCGTGGTAGCTTTCTGATTTCACATCCCAAATTTCTCAATAATTTTTAATTTCCAGAATGAAGAGTTCAATATCAACTTTTCTCCGTCCACCGCAACGGCGCCAGAGCTTGAAAAACCGGACGTGTGCACCGAGCCTAATTCTTTATATACTATATATGTGTATATACCCATATATATATGTGTGTGTGTGACATTTTGAAGTTAGGAGCCAGAAGCATCATCGCCGGTTTCCCAGTTTTACAGAAGTCATGGCAAGCGAGAAAAAAAATAAGAAATAAGTTTAGAAAATTAATTAAACTACACTTTGGCTGCTGCAAAATAGTTTATTAAAATGCAGTCATATAGAGGGGGAAATGCTCTCTTCGCAAGTCGTCTTGAACCGAATCATCGAAAGAAAGAAGAAAGTATATCCCATCATCTCTCGGCTTCCTCACTTAAATCTAAAAACTAAAAGCTTCCAGAACATTCTATAATCTCTAACCATGATTTTCCATGTAAACAGAATTTCATATCCAGCGTTGAGATTAAACATATCATTCTCGAATCTTTCAGACGATAGTTTTTATATTAAAAGATTATTATTTAACTAATTTACAATCGAAATCAGAAATCGAATACTCTGCAGACGATATTCAATTCAGACATTTAATTTTAAAACAAAAAGAAAAGAAATGAATTTATTAATACGCAATAATATCAAACGAGAAGGAAAAATAAAAATAAATAAAAAGAATGATGTTTTTGAAAGGTATCGTTTTGGAATAAATTTAATAAGACTTTCTTAAAAAAGGGTTGATAAAAACAGGGGAAAAATGAGTTTTATTGGGAATTTTAAGAAACAAAGTTTAATTAAGAATATTTTTAATTTAAAGCCATTTTTAAATTTACGCATATTGGAATAAATGTTTTTTAAGGCGAATTTAGAATTTATATCGTTTCTATAAAGATTAATAGATTGGATCTAGTAACAGGATTTTAATTTAATAAGTTGAAATAAGTACGGAATATTGTTAAAGAAAATTAATATAGTATGTGGTTAATTTTGGCGAAAAAAGATTAAATTTGTTATGTATATATATATATATATATATATATATATATATATATATATATATATATATATAATATAAGAAACTGTTTCCTTACTTATTCATTTCAATTTTATTTGTGTTATCTATATAAATTCTTTTTTTTTACTTTTTCAAAAAGTAATTGTTTTATTTAATATAAAAAATTTCAAGAAAAAATTCCATTATATATCAATACAAATAACAAAGACGAAATTTATAAAAAAATAAAGTAAATACTACCGTAAATTTATGTTTTTAAAAAAGTTTTCATTCGGGATTTTTAATTACAGAAATATGTTTATAATTTCTCCTTTAAATACAACGTTCTTTTTGTTCTTTTAAAAAAAATATGTCATTTTTTAGTAAATTGAAACAAGATGGCTACTAAAGTAAATTTTATTTAACAGAATCAAAATTAGATTGATATTTTTCTTAATTAATCAAGATTTTAAAATTTGTGCTTTTCCTTTTTTTATGAAATAGAAAACTAATCACGCTGCATCTCATAGATACGCACTGTTTTATATTGATAAACTAAACATAATTTAACAAAATATATGACATTTGAAGAGAAATTAAACTGCTTAAGGGAGTCCCTATTTTTTGGAATTTTTTTTTTCAGAAATTGCTCTGTAATTTTTTATATGATTAATAAAACTATTGTGTGCAGTTAATGCAACAAAAGAAGTTTCTTATTTACATGCTTTCATGATTTGTATAAATATTAATTAATTTTACGAACTAAATATTTCCAACTGAGAGAAAAGTCGCCCAGGCCGGGAATGAAACCCAGATACTTGGCTTACAAGGCCCATGTTTTACCGTTTAAGCTAAATGGGAAAAATAACCAGTGAGCACTTTTCGCCCAGATAACCTTGTAGGTCATAACATCTGGTCTGTCATTTAGACAGCTCAACAGAATAGACCGCACAATAGACTTACAAGGTTATCTGGGCGAAAAGTGCTCACCAATTGTCGTGCTCAGTTAGCTTTAACGGTAAAGCTTTGACGTTGAAAGCCAAGTATCTGGGTTCGATTCTCGACCTGGCCGACTTCTCGCTCAGTTGGAAATATTTAATTCGTATGATAACTTTACCAATCAGTTTGATTGTGTTAAAAAATGCAACTAATTAATTTTGTTTATAAACTTAAAAATAAAAGAAAATAAGGATTTAGAAGAGAGATTTTTACTTCGTGAAATGTGTGATAAAATTCTTCACGTGAAATTAATAATCATAAAGAGAAATTATCAAAAACATACTGCATAAACTTCATACACATATCTAGAAACAAAGTTGTGATGTATCATTTTAAACAAAACAAATTAACCGTTTAAGCACCAATGCTCCCATTTTGGGAACAGTACTTTAGGATTTTTTTAAATCTAAAATGACTATTTTATATATTGTCTAAAATTTTATATTATTTATATTTTGAATATGTGAGATAGCTTGCATTTTTTAATTTCTATTTTACCATTTTAATGTGTTATAAAATTTATATACATTAAAGAAAATTAAGTTTCAGCCTCTTCGTTAGTCAATACTTACACAGTGGCAATCTTTTTGCAACATGTACATATGAGGATGAAAAATATTGACAATTTTACATGATCATCAAGATTTGGTAAATGCACATGGTTAACTCCGAATCAGCGCCGTGCGAAACGGGGGCGGAGGAAGCGTTCGTCCAGGGCGCAGAAATTTAAATGGTGCCAAATGTATACTACCAATGTAATTTTTGGGGGGGGGGGGGGTTAGCGTCAAGTTGAGGGGAATGGGCCGCCAAATTGAAACATTGCCCCGGGCGCAGTTTTCTCTTCGCACGCCCCTGCT
Source organism: Maratus speculifer (assembly GCA_964019185.1). Lineage (NCBI taxonomy): Eukaryota > Metazoa > Arthropoda > Arachnida > Araneae > Salticidae > Maratus > Maratus speculifer. Next base: position 153,365,628 of record OZ025302.1, read on the forward strand.
CCTAATACAACTTTCTGAATAACTATGCACTTAATACATACATAATCTAAACAAGTAGGTAAGAGGGATTGCTGATCGCACAGAGGATTTCGTGTAATATTTCTTTCAAAACATTTTTTCCTTCAACAAAAAAATCGAAATTATTAATTTATAACTATTAACTTCTTTCATAGCTTGTATTCTAAAATCTACGAAAGAAGTTAATTGTTATAAATTTAATTAAATTTTATGTTAGTATCAACAAATTTAATTTTATGATAATAAAAGGAGTTTATTTATTTTAATCAAATTAAAAATCGTCAAATCAAATTATTTAAATAAAATCCAAAATTACTAATTTTTGGGAAATCCAAAATTAAAATAATCTAACGGAGATATGAATAAAATTTTAAATTTCTAATAACGAAATAAAAATTGTTTAAACGAAATTTAAAATGCTGAATCATTAATAAATCGCAGCTTTTTTAAAATAGAAAGAAATTTGAATTTCAAAAAACATTATGAATGTCAGATGAACGAATCGCTAGTAATATAACCCCTTAAAATGGCAGAAAATACGATATTTCTTTTAATCAAATTAGCCTTAATATGAAAATTTCAAGTTCCAGCTCTGGGGAATGATCTAAGAACCATAGCATTAGTTTTAAAGTTGCTAATATTTTGAGACATCATGATTCAAACCTGTCAATAAATTAACTATTTCACAATTAAAAGATCAAATTCCTCCTCTGGATTATTGGGGAATTTACAATATACAATATCAGTGTGGTTTGTCCTATACTAGACAAACCAAACGCAAACTCCGAAAAAGAGTCAGAGAACACATAGGCTATGTAAAAAGAAAAGAACAGAAAAATTTCTCTATTGTTTCTCATTCTTGAAAGCAGGGTCATGATTTCCATTTTACTTCAGCCACGATTATCCAAAGATTCACTACACTGCTTAATTTAGACTTTTTTGAAGCACTCCATATCAATAAATTAAAAAAACTAATTGGTTAATGATTTATCTAGCGTGCCGTACATCTCAACTATCTGGTTACATTTGTTATGTCACGATACTTCATTTGCGGTTTTATTCTATTAGTTGATGAAGCTTGATAGTATTTTTGGTTCTGTGTTTGCTATCATTTGGGTTTTTGAGATTGCTATCATTTGGGTTTGCTGACAGTTAGGGGGGGGAGGGTTGATTTTTTACATATTACTGTTTTCACACTGAGGAAATAAGTCCCCACTACTCGCTAAACGTATATGTATGTGCAGAATTTTTAATTAGTGCGTGTTTAAACGTTGTATTTTAATTATTGAATTTTCCACACAAGGTTTTTATTGACTAAGAACCATCTGTTCACTAGCGTGATGCTTTCAGTACAAAAAACGATATTTACACTCAAAATGCTCAAAGGTTCTCTTTTGAAATTTAAATCAAAAAACGAACGAATGATATTGGGCAAATTAATTTAATTAAAATAATAGAGTTTTTAAAAAATATATGATTTGTCGTGTGACATGAGTTATTCAACAGTAAATACACAAAATTTTAAGACTTTGACTTATACAGCTTTTGTGTACAAATCCTGAGACAGACAGAGGACACAGAGGAATAGGGTTTGATCAGATGAACGAAACCCTAAAAATAACTTATCTAGAGTAACCAAAATAACCAATTTATTAAAAAATTTATTAACTAGTAATGTATTTTCAAGATTTTTATATCAATGAATGAGAATCATTCAAAGTCCGTACAGTAAATAAAGCTTTGGAGATCTTCCATCGATTATAAAATTAATAATTATAACTTAGCATTAATGCTTACTATATAAATATCGATGTCCATTCAATTATGAATTTGACTTCATTTGTTTAGCTCTATTTAATGAAGTTAAACTCACTTTATTCTGAAATGATTTGCTATTGGATAAATTCAATTCCGCTCTGAAAATTCTATACAAATTCTATTGAGATTTTCATTACATTTTTTACATTTTACCGTTTTCACACTGAGGAAATAAGTCCCCACTACTCGCTAAACGTATATGTATGTGCAGAATTTTTAATTAGTGCGTGTTTAAACGTTGTATTTTAATGATTGAATTTTCCACACAAGGTTTTTATTGACTAAGAACCATCTGTTTACTAGCGTGATGCTTTCAGTACAAAGGACGATATTTACACTCAAAATGCTCAAATTAAGGTTCTCTTTTGAAATTTAAATCGAAAAACGAACGAATGATATTGGGAAAATTAATTTAATTAAAATAATAGAGTTTTTAAAAAACTTATGATTTGCCGTGTGACATGAATTATTCAACAGTAAATACACAAAATTTTAAGACTTTGACTTATACAGTTTTTGTGTACAAACTCTGAGACAGACAGACAGAAGACACAGAGGAATAGGGTTTGATCAGATGAACGAAACCCTAAAAATAAGTTATCTAGAGTAACCAAAATAACTTTCCAATTTATTAAAAAATTGATTACCTAGTAATGTATTTTCAAGATTTTTATATCAATGAATGAGAATCATTCAAAGTCCATACAATAAATAAAGCTTTGGAGTTCTTCCATCGATTATAAAATTAATAATTATAACTTAGCATTAATGCTTATTATATAAATATCGATGTCCATTCAATTATGAATTTGACTTCATTTGTTTAGCTCTATTTAATGAAGTTAAACTCGCTTTATTCTGAAATGATTTGGTACTGGATAAATTCAATTCCGCTCTGAAAATTCTATACAAATTCTATTGAGATTTTCATTAAACATAAAAGCTTTAAATTTCAAAATGCGTTAATACATTTTTAGCATTTAGTTGCCCCATGGAAATTTAAAGACTGTATACCTTTCGAATTGAGATAAATGAAGAATAAAGGGAATCATTTCATAAAAAAAGTTATATCCATATTTAATGTACTATTATAAATGTGTATCATTATTTATTTTAGAAGATTAACATTTAAATACTAAGTGTTATTCTAAATTATGTGTAAAATTCTACAAATATTTATTCACTGAAAAGTGACACTTTAAAATTATTCTTTGCATATTTTTGCGTTATTACTTGGGAATAGTTGTTCTGTTTTTAAAAATGTATTTGCTTATTTATTTATTTGATTCGCTCATAGTATGGCAGACTGTTCATCGAGAAAGTCATAATCAAAATCTGTAAATAAATTCCTGTGATTACATTTTAATTTTATTAAAGTATTCTGTATCAGTCACTGCGCCATTACATAATACTTCTTCAAATTACTTATATTTTTTATTACCCAGTGTTCATGCGGGTCCTGGAATTTCTAGATCACAAAATTCTTCCTTACCAATAGTTTCGTACAGAAAATATCTACTTAAATATGGCGAAATTTCTTGTGTTTTAACTAGATTTACTTTTCCTTCCGTTTATGTAAAAAAAGGAATGGTTTGGAAATGGAGTAAGGAAAATCCACGTAGATGCCTAAGGATCAATAAAATTCTTTGTAGATACCACGAAACCGAAGGAGTGTGGCATCTCCAGGAAAACCCACTTATGTTGTCAAATTTCGCCAATTTTGTAGCCAACTTGGTGGTATGGTGGTGGCCAAAATTACTCGCCAAAGGTGGCTTCAACTTGGCATTTTTCGAGTATTTCGCCAAATTCCCTTAAACTTCCATTGTAGTTCAAAAAGTCCCTATTTTCTTTCGTTTATTTATTTATTTTATTTATTTTATTTATTTTATTTATTTTATTTTCTTTCTTTCTTTTCTTTTTTTCTTTCTTTCTTTATTTTTGCAAAAAGAGTTAATTTTATAAAAAAAACTTGCCAGCATAAAAGTTGTAGGTAATATTAAGAATATTTAAAATGAATTAATTGGATTTGATATCTTGAGAACTGACGAAATTAGGATTTTTTTTCGCCCTAAAATCCAATTTTTTCTCCCTTTGAGTCCATTTTTAATTTTATAAAAATCTATCATAGGTATTTTTTTGGCATTTTTTGTAGAAGTAAGAATTTTCTAGAAGTACGTAACTTTAAACTGATATGATATCTATTATAAATAAAAAAATATGAGGATTTCTAAATTTTCGCAAAAACCTTTCCTATTTTCATCCGCTTTGCCCATTTTAAAACTTGACCGAGATTTTCTGCCCCTTGATTTTATGTATAATTTTGTAATATATTTGTCCAGAATTATGGAATTTATTGCATCCATAAACAAATTATATATATAGAAATGTATTTTATGTGGCTAAATGTGACAGTTCAATTTCGATTTTAGACTTTTTTTTCACTTCTTGAAAAAATACACGTGGAATTATCCTGAAACTTCAGGTGTATAAACCAAATACTAAACAGGTCGTATATGTTTTCGCGAAGATTTTTTACCGAAACTCCATAGGGACTCGTCAACAAATTGAAAAAAAAAATTGGGTAATGTAGATTAGTTTTTTACTTATAATTTTTTAATACAAAAAAATGTTCTTTTCAGAAAATACAAGAAACAGTATTAAACACAATACCTTTTAATCAGGATTAATAAATAATAAAAATAACATAAAAAATGAGCAGGTTTACTAAATAGTGTGTCACTATACATGCATGAATACAGTAGTACGTGCGATATTGTTTATGCTATATTGACACTAAGCAAAGGATACATGGATACAGCCCTTCATCTTATTGCTTCGTTTTGGGAACTACGGATTTTGAGCTTATTCTATCAACGGTAAGTTTCAGAATTTTAAAGCTATTTTTTGTTGACTTTCACAAAAGTTGTTTTATACATTTAGCTAGCATACTACCTTTGACAATAAAATTCGGTGAATGAATTCAGAACGACCGATCTGGCAACACTGAGGAAACAGAACGCTGCACCTGCAAGAGGCAAGTGTTGACCATCTTCACCCACCGTTGTTCAGTTCAGCGTCGTTTATGTTCTGTGTAAGACGTACTTTACTAAGTGCTTGTTCAGTGTGTTGGTTTTTAACTGAGAACAGGAAAATGAACGAACAAAAGATGAGTTTAAAGCTTGGTTTTAAGCTTTGCAAGACACCGAAAGAAATTCGTGAGGAGTATTGCAAATTGAACATCCACCATACTCTCCAGATATCAATTCTCCAGACTTCTTCCTATTTTCACGACTTAAACTCTGTTTGATAGAGATTTGATGATGACCATACTGCTGACATCCAGCGAACCGTGACAAAGCTTTTGAACTTTATCCCAAAAGAAGACTTTTTGCGAATTTCCCAGGAATTACCGCAGATCTGAGGGGTGCATAGTTATGGGAGATGACCATTTTGAAGAATGGTACGGTAACTTTGGTTATTATTTCATCTACATTAATGTTACAGAACTATTCACCAAACTTTATTGTCAGAGGTAGTATTATGTACATTATATGTTATTTGCATTCAGTATGTGCAGTGAATAATTATTTAGCAAACTAGCTTATTTTTCATCCAATTTTTATTATTTTTTAATTCTGATTACAGGATATTATGCGTAACATTGTTTATCAATTTTTTTTTGAAAAAACTTTTTTATATTAAGATTTCTGCAAATTACACCGATAAACAAAGTTTCTGTTTCTAAGTAGGTATGTGGTGACTTTTATATTTTAAGTGGTGCTGTGAAAGAATATGCCATTAAAAAGTTTCCATCACCCACAGATTTTAAAAAAATTCAAAATCTTGAAAATCTGAATTTTGTAGTATTTATTCAACACATATATATACCTTATGAAATTTATCATTTGGTATTTTAATAATGACAAACTTTTAATTAAACACTTATAAAGCTTAAAATTAATATTTAAAACACTGAAAGTATGAATTGTTTATAAAGTTTCAGAAAAATACAGAAGAATTTTTGTAAAGAGAAATGATATTAATAAGAAATTTCATACTTTATGTAGCGGTAAATGTCTTATCTGCTGCTCTCTTATAGGCCATTCTTCCGAGTTATATTGACAATTTAAAGCAGACATTAAGCCACTTATATCATTACAATAGCATAAATCATCTTTTCTTGAAAAAAAATGTCGAATATTTCTTATTTCAATCTCGATAAATAGATATCTTTGTATTGTTTTTCAGGAGATTCCAACCTTGCAATCTTGATCCAAGTAATTCTGAATTTGTTTTTGATAAATTTAAGTCTCTCTCAAAATCATTTAATTCTTTTTGAGTAATTAGGTATGGTTCTTCATTTATTCTAGGAGAATATTTATATCAGATGTAGAGGAAGTTCCAGATGCCTCAATTTCCATTTCTACTGTTGCATCGTCATATGCAAAATTCTCCGGAGGTTTCGGTATTTGTAAATCATCATTATGTAACACTGGTCACATTGCTGAATGTAAGTTCGGGTACTTAATTTTATGTTTACTTCTTGCAGAGAATCCCTTAATTTTTGTAATCCATTAGTAGCAGTCAGTTATATGATCCTTCGTCATGCGCCATACCATGGGTATAGCAATAGCTGTCAGCTTTTACGCATTTTTGCTACCACTAAAACTGTACAGAGATTATCCATTTGTTTAAACTTAAGATTTTGACGATTAAATAAGACAATTGTTATTATAAGATTTTTGTGGTAGGAAAAATGCTTAAAAGTTGGTAGCTATAATAAAGCAAAGGATATACACTTTTTTATACCTTTCATCCACGCCCGGAGGTTTGTAGCACATCGTAGGTGTCCATTTCTTATCTTGTTCATCTACTTCATACCCAAAGTACATATGTTAGGCAGTCTTTATTAACGGCGTGAAAGCTCATCGATGCTTTTTCAAAGTTAGCTCCCCGCAGACATAGCAAAAAGAATCGGGTTCATTAACGCATCCTCTAGACATGTTTTACATAATGTAGAGGAAAATGGGATAATTATAATCAAAATTTAATTAAAAAGTCTTACAGAACCAAGAAATAGTAGCACACTCGCCCTGAAAGTTTCAACTGTCATGGATTTGCGTTAAAGTCAAATACTGTGGGGGTGGCTAGAGCTGTGTGTTCAAGGTCGCTAACATAAAATTTATTAGGGGGACATCTGTTTCTACTCTCTTTCTGTATCTTCTATCATTGTAATAAGAAACTAGTCGTTGGGGGCCACCGTAATACTTACCTATCATGGATATGTATATGAAAATAAAACATGTGAAAACTATTTATACAATGCATTGCAATTCATAAACAAAATTTAAATATTGTTAATATGCATAGTAATGCTGTGTTCATAAATTGCTGATGAACCCATTTAGACAAATTAAATGAAACGCCAAACTACTCAAGTAGTACCGAACTGCGTAAAAGAAACATCCTTATAACTCCAAAAATAATAATTCTATTAACTAACAATAAACTGTGTCGGATTAAGCGTCTCATTTCCAATTAAAATATACCTCTGAATTGAAATTTCAATGAAATACAGGGTCATGAAAAATCGAAGAATGTGGAAAACAGGATTACAAATATCTCGGCAACTAATAATTCGATTGACTTCGTTCTATATGAAAAATGTGTGTTATTTTATTGCCTTTTACGTCCATTCCTTAAAACAAAAGAATTCGAAAATTTTTATATACCTTTCATCAGAACGAATTTTTCGAGAGTCCGAAAAAAATAGTTCCGGATAATCGAGGTTGCTGATATTAAATAGGGTTCGTCCCATTCTTACATACTAACTACATACAAAATTTCAAGTCTCTATCTCAATTTGTTCGGGAGATAGAGCGTTTGCAGACAGACAGACAGACAGACAGACAGACGGACAGACAGACAGACAGACAGACAGACGGACGGCAAATTTTTTTTTCTAAAAATACGTTTTTCGGAATCTCCACTGTCTAAAACGTGTAAATCCGTCAAAAAAAAATTTTCGATTTTCAAAACGATTGCAAGGCTTACCCTATACTACGTATGATGGGTAAGTAAAATGAATATTTGTGTGAATCAAATACATGAAAGAGAATAATGTAATATAATTATAATGGCTATCACATGCCTACATACTCCAAAACATATAAATGAAATTTCTCAAAATTGAAGGGTGATAGAAAATTTTTACAAACATATTCTTTTTCAGCAGCTTAAAATCTATAAGAAACACCCAACGTATATAGAGAAACAGAAAATTCGTTAAAATTTGTTTATAATTAATTATTAATAATTGGTTATACGCAAAAACCTTGCAAAATTTGGGACTGTTTTTATAAAAATCTTAATTTCTCTACGACTATACATGCTATCCTCATAAAAACGAAACAGCTTATTACAATAGGCAATTAAATTATAATCTATGGTTTGAAAGCTTTTATTACATTAATTTGATAAAGTTAAAGATATTCGTTCTTTTTCAATTTTTTACGGTCCTCTATGGAGATAAAAATCTTCGCGGAAATATATAATCTGTACTATTCTGTTTACACAACTGAAGTTTAAGGATAATTCCTCAGATATTTTTAAAGAAATTTAACAAGACGTCTAAAGTCGTAAGAGAACTTTGGTCATACAGTGTAGATAGATAGATAAAAATACAGAGAGACTGATAGATAAAATTTTTCACTTCGGGTAGTTTTGGTGTCTAGGGGGTTATGATCAGCGTTGATCTACCAAGATTTTTTAGATATTCCAACATAGGGGCGAATATAATAGGTAGAATTTCTTACGAAATCTGCCAAAAAAAATGTCATTTAATTACAGCTATTTTCAAACAGTAATTTCATCAAATATCATACATTTTTGCTTAAGACAACCCCTTTTTTGAGTAATATATCTACTGATAGGTTGTTTAATGGAGTTTAGTTCAGGTACAGCTTTGTTATGTAAAAAAGCGCTCCTCAAGATAGAATATGGAACTAATAGAACGCGATACTTTTAAAATTTGAAAATCTAACAAAGTAACTACATAAAACTATATAAATATTTTTTTATTATTATTTTCCATCCTGTACAAATTATTTTATTACGTGTAGGTGTAAGCTTTGCGAATATTATCATAACTTAATTATTCAAAACTCGCTTTTATTTGCAGACTTATGTTAATTTAAATATTGCTAATATTCCAGAGAAAATTTCAGCTTACTGAAGGGATATATCTGATCACGACAGTCAAGAGGTTAAGTAACCAAAAATCAATTGAACAATAAACGTAACATTTGCAATGACTCTGTAATCTTCTCAAAATACTATATAAATTTAAAATTAGTGATAAAGTATCATTAATGTATCATTGTAACAAAAGACTGCATGCGAAATGTCTTAATGTAACTTTGTAACAACAAACACAACGTTAAAAAAAGTGCAATTTACTATTTTTTACTGTAAATCACATAATTCTTTCATTTTTTTCGTTTAATTTTTTTTAAATTTATTTAAAATTTTTCGGTAAAAACGGGCAATTGTACTGGCGTCCCGATTAGCCAGTACAATTCTCGTACAAATGTCTGTTTTTTTACAGTGTAAAATGTTGAATATTACCATCAGTACGATAGACGTATCACTGTAACATTAAAAGCGTACCATCATCTGTAATCGCATTCAGCATGCCTTAACTGAATATACAGATGAATGCTATCTTGAATACGCTGTAAGCTAGCAAAAAGTTTTCGGCAATTAGTAAAAAAAGTTCCGATGTTTAAAAAGTTGCTTTACCTGCCTATTAATAGTTTCTAATTTTGAAATCGATAGTTAATATTACTTTTAAGATTTACTTTTCTTAGTTATTATTGCTTTCTCTTAATTTTTTTTTTTTAATATTACTAAAATTAATTTTGAAATTGACAGTTAAGATTTCTTCTAAGGTTTACTTTTCTTGTAGTTCTTATTATTTTCTCTAGAAATATTTTTTTAGTATTTTTGAAACTTGAAAAATGGTTAAAAGATATGACATTAGTTAATCCTTAGTAACTAAACACCCGCAATTAAAAAAAAAAACACATGTTGGAATACACCATTTTAAGCACTTAAAAATATATACAAAAGAGTTTTTAAAAATATATCGACTAAAAAGTAAATTTTTCACATCTGGAATAAATAGAAAATTAAATATTTCTATTTAATATTTTCAGTATTCTATTGCAAAACATAATATACAGCGTAAATATAGGTTATAGCATACTTTCTAAAAAATCTATTTGTGGACGCCGCAAGCCTTTTAATTTTAAAAAATATATGAATATGACGTTTCAGATATTACAAAGCGGAACTGGTCAAATTTTAAACTCAACTTTGGTATGAAGGATTAACAGATTACGTACGTCCGTTTAAGATTTTATGAACAGCTTATACTAACTGCTTTGTTGATTTATAGCAGAAATAAATAAATTCGTCTTTTAAAACTTGTTGACTAAGTAACATTCACTTTTGCATATATTCCAGCATTTCTTAATTATTACGGAGTCTGATCCAAAGCGAACAGGTTTTCTAACGGAAATTTTATTTAACCGAAGATTTAAAAAAAGATATTTAAAATGAACCTTATAGAAAGAAGATACATTTCCTGATATATATATTTCCGGTTTAAAATATATATGACTTGGAGTAATGATCAACAGATATTGGCATCTATACTTTTGGGTACGTTGTAATATGCAACATTAAAGGTTTAAACGTGTATTATGTTCTTTAAGTACCGAATAACACAAAAAATGGCAAAATTTCCATTAGCCTCAAAGACACCATTAGTCCATTGCATTGTCATCCGTAGTCCTAATCAAAACTTCATTTGTTCTAAATTATGTAAACAGTCGCAAACGAGGGTTTAAAATTAAACTTTTTCCTTTAAGTCTATGGCACTTCTTTTGCGAAATTCATTTATTTAACATTAATTACACTGCAATAGAATGTTATTAAAAGTATTCAAATATTCTATATAACCTCTTAAATTACATTATTTTAACTTATCTTTATAACTTTTAAATAGATAATTACTTTTATAGTTCATAATACGTATTTTGAAGTTTTTAGCTCAATCGAAGTTAATCAGTTAAAGTTTATAGAAAATGTTAAACTTCGAAACTGTTTTGTCCATTTATACATCTAATAATCACTATTTGGACTTAATGTTTACTCAATAAATTTGACTCTCGATTGAAATATAAATTTGATTTAGTTTGTTTACTCCTGTTTAATCGAATTAAAATCAATCTGCTTTGAAATGTTTGATTAATAGATCAATTGAATTCCATTTTAATTTTTCTACTCTAATGTAATTGAGATTTTGATTGAATACAACAGCCTTGAATTTCAAAATCTGTCATTCGTTTTTAGAATGTAAATGCCTATAATGAATACAAGTGAAGAAGTGACAAGAATGAAGTTTTAGACATGATAGATGAATAGTAATTAGAAATATATCACACAATTTTCATTGTATAAATCTAATAATATAAACGGACATTATGGTTTACTAACTATAATTACAATACTTTGTCAGGTATTCTGTAAAGTATAAACTTGTATATAAAAAATAGAAAATATTTCAAAACCTTTTTAAATGACTGAATGTTTTGGATAGACTTGTAAATATATGTGTGCGTCCAATTTAAATAATCAATAGTATTTCATGTATATATATTAATAACTTATACTTTAATAAAAATCTGTCTCAAATAAACAGTTCATTGTAAAATTGTGAAGCTTAATATCATCCAATATTATCATAGAGACACATTTTTAAGGTTTCGTTCATCTGACGAAACCTTATTCGTCTCTGTCCTCTGTCTGTCTGTCATAGAGTCCGTACACAAAAACTACATACGCCAGAGAGTTCAAGTTTTGTGCACTTATAGCTGAATACCTCTTGCCATACAACAAATCATAAAATTTTGAAAAAGACTATTATTTTAATTTAAATGTTATTTTTTAGATCATCAGTTCATTTTGTTGTTATTTTTTCTGCCTTACTTCTCCAATCTTTACCTTTTTCGTTTGTTTTTATTATCCTTTTGGTCATGGTCTCGTCCATGGGACGAAGAAAATAAAGAAAGGAAGCACAACGCTGCCCAAGGAAAGAAAACAAAGAAAAACAAGTTGGAAATTGCACGTGAAGCGTAGCAAATGAGGTGCGTTCGTACGATAACGAAGTTTTAAAAATATCACTCTCATATATCAATCTCATATAATTGTAAATAATTACAATTAAAATGCGCACCAAACAATGTTCTCCCTATAACATTATGCAATGGAATACTCTTGTGTGGCCTTGTAAATCAATAACAAATGTTCTTTGCACCACAGATTATGCAAAATGTATATTATAATATGTACTTTATAGATGCATATGAATTTTATTACGTTCGAATGAGTGTAACACCATTAAAATGCATTTGAAACATTTCTCCCCATTAACCGTAATGTAACGGAACACTTTTGATTGTCCCTGTAATTGATCTATATGCATCCGATTTTCATAAAATTTGAAATGACTCGACAAAATTATGTAATAATTATGTATTTTAAATTTCAAACGATTCAGTTGGGTTGTTTTTGCGTTGTTATATGCGGACAGATAGACAGACGGACAGACAGACAGATAAACGGACAGACGGACAGACAGACGGACTGAACGACAACAATAGGTGCTACGTATTTAAATAATTACGAACGCACCTAAAAACAGCCTTCATGGAGTTTTTTCGTCTAATAGAAAAGTCGGACTGAGTGGTCGCTTGGCACATGGCAATTATCCGTACTCGACATTGCCCAACAATTGACTGACCTGAAAATGAAATAAGATGATGATTTTTCTATACTGTAAGAAAAACATGATAGAAGACTAAAGGCCCAAACACATTTGGCTACTTCTTAAACTTCGGTGTCGGCTCGTTTATTATGGTGAGGCGGTGTTTTTGATCTTAATGAGTTTTGTAGAAAAGGGAAGATTGCCTGGCAAAAGGAAAATCTTTCCGTCAAATAGGGTAGATTGCTTATCTCCCTATTCTTTTGTTAATGCCCCTCCGTTCTTTTATGAAGAAACCGCAAATAATCCTATACAAAAGACATCCCCACTTTTTTTCCAAGAATAAATTTTAAGGGAAGAGTATTGCAATCTGTTGAGTACGGTGGAGCGAAAAAAATTATTTTTAAAAAATCAAAAACGGGTAGGTGCCAAAAGTTGCAATTATACTAGTATATCAACTGCGTGAAATTTTATCGCTGAAAAAAATGGTTTGAGTCTGCGCTTTTGCTCCAAAAATCGAAATTTTGGGTAAAATTTGTCATTTTTTGACATTATTTCAAAAAAATTAAAAATTTTCTTCAGAGCTGGTTATTATTTAAAAGTGTTACTGAAACCTTTATATTTATATGCTTAACATATTTAAACTATAAAACAATATTTGTAGTCTGTATAATCGGAGCAAATCTGACAACTTTTGGTAAAAACCAGCGTTATCTCTCTATTGGAGCATACGACGAAATGTTGTTTGAATGCATTTCTTACCTATCTGCTTTCAAAACTATTCTATATATAACTCGTAGATGTGGCTGCATTTCATATCCCACCCGTCTCAGCCACCCAACAATCTAGGTCCAGTGTTTTATCTATGTAATTAATTGTTATTTTTTTCCCGAAAAAGACATAAGTTTTCTATGTATCAAAGTAGTTTACCTCTTCTTTGTTTTCACTGACATTGGATGCTACTGGTGTGACCTGCTGCACGTATATTTTTATACCTTGTATAACAGAAGAGAAGCTGAGTAATGTATTAGGTATGTTGTTAATTGAACCTATTCAGCAGTCTATTATCTTCATTAAATTTTCATACAATACATTATGATTGGGAGTTCAGTTACCACAACATTTTTTCAATCAATTGCATTATATATATAATGATATGCCTAAAAATTGATTGCATGAATTCAATTTCTAGTATGTCATCATTTACTGTACTTATTACATTGAATATATTTTGAGAAGCTAGCAGTTTAATATTATGACGATCGCACAGAGGATTGCAAACAAAATTTGCGTGTAAATCAACAATACTTCGAAAGAAGTTTTAGTATTTGTTTTATGTCGTTTCCTGTATTGTTCAGTAGTCGAGTAATTTCTAATAAGTTTTTAGAGCATTACATTTGGTACAGAATATCCCGCGGTATAAAGTTTGATTATATATTTTGTGAATCTATAGACTCTGATTGCCAATCTGTGCTTATATAAAGCGGAAAATTTTTATCGCTTTATGAGCTGTTTTTTTTTTTGTGCGAGATGTTTTCTAAATTCCTATTCCCCATTTCTTCTAAGAAATAGCTTTCCTTTTGAATTAGCTTTCCAATATCCGACAGAAATTTCTAGTCTATTCTTAGTATATTTTACTTAATTTGAGAAAATATTTTTTCAAAATTATTATCTATTTTATAAAAAATTGCAATAGGAAGTAAATAGTACGTAGACAAAGATTTTCTTATTGATCGCGTGAATCCATGTAGATTATAAAGTTTTACTTCGACTTCTCCAATAATTGAAGCAGAGGAATAAAACTGGAGTTGAAGTAGCATATGATCCATAATTATACACAGCCTTGCCCAATGCAAAATGGTTCACAGCGACAAATAGAATTCTCCTAAATTTAAATGAGTACTTATAGTCGATTAGAGTCCGTACATTCTCTCAAAAAGTACTATACATTATAAGTTTATGCCCAGGACAATTCACCATCAAATATTGTTTACTTATAAAATGGGGATTTAAATGTTAATGGGAAATTACCTGGGTACGAAAACAATTAGAAAACGGCAGAAAACTAATTAAAAAAAGTTATTTACAACAACGGTTGCTCTGCACGTGCAGGACAAATTCCCATTGCAATTCTCTGTGACGCGACGATCACCAGAAATCACATTAAACAGCTCGCTTGTTAAAATATAAAAAATGCAAAAGCAGAATAAATGATGGCATACTTATAGTTGAAATACCTGAAATCATCTTTGAAGCAGGTCATTATGAAAAAAATATAATTGATTGAAAAAATGTTGTGGTAACAGAACTTCCAATCACTTTCATCAACTGGATGTAAGTTTGATAAATATAATAGATGGCCGAATAGATCCCTTTAATAATATTCCCGTACATTACTCTGCTTGTCTTTTTTTTGTATAAGCTGTAAAATATATACATGAAGATAGTCACAGCAGCATGTGGATACAAAGAACAGATAAACTAGGTGGATGCATCGAAAACATGTCAAATTTTGGTAAAGAAAATCACAAGTCAATATATAAATAAAACACTGCACTAAGATGATCGAATAGTTGGGACGGGTGGTATGTGAAATATAGCCACCTCCGTGACATATGGTGAATGTAGTTTTGAAAAGAAGAGCTGTAATAAACACAACAATTCATTGTATGTCCCAATAAGAGTGGTAATGCCGTTTTCATACCAAAAGTTGTCTGTTTTGCTCCAGCTATAGGGAATAAAGATATTGTTTTATAGTTTTAATATGTTAAGCAAATAAATATAAAGGTTTAAGTAACACTTTTAAATAATAACCAGCCCTGTAGGAAATTTTTTATTTTTTTGAAAAAATGTCAAAAAAAGGCAAATTTTACCCAAAATTTCGATTTTTGGAGCAAAAGTGCAGACTCAAGCCATTTTTTTTCAGCGATAAAATTTCACACAGTTGATGTACTAGTATAAAGGCAACTTTTGGCACCTACCCGTTTTTGATTTTTTAAAAATAATTTTATTCGCTCCACCCTAGTGTTGAGCCTTAGACATGATACATTTGGAATAAGAGAAGAAAAACCTAAAATAATAGTTCTGTTTTTCTTGTTCTTTTTCATTAACAGTTTTGTTTTGTAGATGGTTTTCGTTTTTGAATTAGTTTATCTATTTGCACATTTTAATGCGTTTTTAGGGTTGCTTTTTAAATTTTCCGACTGCAAAACATAAAAAAAATCCGAACATATATGCATTCTTTATATCATAATGATTTAAATCCATAAATAATGCAAAAAAATAAATAAAAATGCAGCATAATAGATTAAATGTTCTAGATGAATTACATTGGCTTTGCAATGAACACAATAACATGATAAATGGTAAAAAAATTGTTCTTGAAAATTACATCTATTTTTTAAAAGTACGTGCTTACTAAGTAAACACTCTTTATTAATTGTATGTTGAAGACGTTGCATCTTATACTTTTATGTGCAACTGTATAAAATTACGCTATTTATAGTTCCCTGTAATTATACAATTACAAAAGTAATACTATTGAGGTTTGCCGTATAAATGGCAGAAAGTATTTATTATTAAAAGTTAAAGAAGTTTACATTGAGCTTCACTTTTAAATTATATTTTCAATTATTGTTTTCGCATTTACGAAAAGAACATATCTCGTATTTAAAAATGTGGCTCTTTTTGAAATAGGAACAATATTTGTAGCATATTTCAAAACGCACGCTAATATAATTGCACGAAAATGTTTTACCAATATTTCTAATTGCACTCAATTGCTCTAGGTTATCTCTTCTTAATTTACGTAATATTCTGTAAAATTTGTGAGATAAATGTTTATATTCATTGAGTAATTTCTAAAACCTATATTTTTGTTTTGATTACGCATCATTACAAACTCATTTTCTTCCCAAAATTAGAAGATGGAAAAATTGTAAAAGGGTTTAAAAAGCCATTAATTAAATTAATATCTTTTGGCTTTTCAAACGAGTCTCAGGGCAATAAGTATAGAGGTTTTGCATTTATTAAAGCTTTTAAATTTAATAAGCTAATGGTGAAAATGGGTAATTTCAGAGCTGCTTTATAGCAAATATTTTATAAATATTTCTACATTTAGAGAACGTTTATATAGAATCTGTAATAAAATAGAATATGTAAAATATACAAATTAAATTAAAATAAAATAAACAAATTTTCCATTGGAGACTATTTTAAATAAATATTTAACTATAGTTTATGTATTAATTTGGTTGAATATAAATAATTTATTATAAAGTAAACTGCCTTTAAATCGCTTTTGAGCTGCATATATACATATAATATGTTTTGATTTTCACATAATGATTATGCTGGCAAATTATTTAGAAACGATTGCAATGTGTGAATATTAATGTATTTATTTAATATTTTAAATTCATATTAACAGGAAAGCCAATAAAATTTCATTCCAGTATCTTCTAATAAAAATTGGTAACTCATTTAAAAAGGTAAGGAAAATCATGCGCTAATCATATATTACGAAAAACTTTCCAACACAACCAAAAAAGTAACAAAGTTTTACAGTTGAATAATTCAACACTTTCAACAATCTTCTATAAAAATGTTACTTCAGATGCAACATTGTATCCTAAATCATTTACGGTTAATGTAGACGAAGGACATATCCAATGCACACGGTGTTTTACTCCAAGTATGTTGCAGTAAACAGTCAATATAATTATTTCACCATGGTTGAATGTGTACAACATAAATATTTAAAATATTTCTTCCCGAAGACCACATGTAGGCGAATTGTTCATTGTGACATTGAAAATAAATGATAAATGCTAAGCACTCCATATTACACAGAAAACATTTTTTAGTGAACCTCAGAAATTCTTATTATTTTCATTATACAGGGTGGTCATAAAAAAACTTTGTCGATATATGAAACTCTAGCGGCCAGTCCGCTCAACCGATCGAGGTGAAACTTCAGATATGCTATTCAGACGAATGAGCTCGAGATTCTGTGAACGGCAACAAAATGACGCTCGCGGTTAAGGTTATAGTTACAGAAACTCGGAATTTTCCAGTGGCAACACCGATTTTTTTCATCGCAAAATGCTCAGCGTATGCGAAAACCCTAAAAAGCGTTGGAGTTGTATGGTTATTGCAATAAAAAGACGCGTTATGCTCACACAAAATCAGCTCCACGAACGGCCCCAAAAAAACACGAGCATGGCACATGAAGAAAATTTGAATATGACAGAGACAAAATACCAACACTGAACGTCGTTTGCCAGATAGTCAGCGTAGAAAACGGATAAAAAGTGGAGTGGGAATGTTAGTTCTTCAGTCGGAGCTCGCAGATGCCAACAAAATGACTTCGTTCGTGGTTAGATAATCCTATTGATAAAACTATTATTAAAATTAGAGATGGATGATGCAAAAACCTGGCGCGTTTACCGTCAAAATCATCGCCAAATACGTGGCCTATGCATTTCGCAAGCTCTTCGTGATTTAGTAATGAAATTCGAAGAAATTGGCATCTGTGATAGTCAGCGATCCGGACGACCAGCTGTTCCTGAGGATACTGTTATGGAAGTGCATCACATAGTGACCAGAGGATGCATGCAAACTACAAAAGGTGCATCTCGTGTATTTGATATACCGAAATCAATGGTCTTAAAGTTACTGCGCTCTGTAATCCGCATGTTTCTTTACCGGCACCAGCGCGCCCAGATGTTGGAAGTGCGAGACGATCAACAACATATAGACTTTGTTAATGAATTTCTTATACAATATGATGCAGATAACGATTCGCATATTATGAACAGACAAGACACATTTTATCTTAACTGGTAAAGTCAATGGCCTCCGCGATCCTCTGACCTCAATCCTATGAATTTCAGGTTCTGATGATATCTAAAATCTAGAGTGTACATGTGCAATCCGCAAACTTTGCCAGATTTGAAAGATTCTATCAGACGTGAGATTGCAAATATCCCTCATGCGATGTAACGTTCGGCTGTATTGTTCACAGTCGTCACCATGCAGTGTGTAATTGCCTGTGATGGCACCAATGTGGAAAATGTGTAATCAAAATAAAAGTTTTCTTTTCTCCGATCTGTAATGTAATTAGAGATTAGTGTACTGACTCTGTGTTATATGCAAATTTCCTCCTTGCGCCCCAATCGAGTTTTTTATGGGAAGGGGATTCGCAGAACAGTTTTTTGTGCGTGCATAACATGCCCGTTTCTTGCGATACACGTACGGTTAAGTCGCTATTTAGAGTTTTCGTATGCGCTGAGCATTTTGCGATGAAAAAGAAATGGGTGTTGCCATTGGAAAATTTCGAGTTTCTGTAACTATAACCATAACCCTGAGAGCCATTTTGTTGCCGTTCACAGAATGTCGAGCTCATACCTCTGAATAGCTATATCTGAAATTTCACCTAGATCGGTTGAACGGACTAGCCGCTAGAGCCCCATATACCGGCAAAGTTTTTTTAAGATAACCCTGTATTTGTAACAATTTAACACCATTGAAATATGCTGCAAGTAAGTTTTCTTCATATATCATAATGTAATGGAACAATACTGAGTTCTCTTGCATACCTACTGTAAATACTGCATGTGACGTATTCAAAAATTACTATCTTCTATTGCACATTATTAATTTATATAAATTTCACTGTGTTTACAATAGTCTAACGCCATTTAAATGCTCAGCAAATGATTTTAATCCATAGACCATAATGTAATGGAATACTTTTGACTGCTCTTGATCCTAAAGAATAAACTTTACACACATTATTATCAATACAGATAATCCCAGTGCAATTCTCGATAACGTATAATAATTACCTAGCAATCCGAGTATATTTACATGATTTAAAGCTCGTACAGATAGATTTGCAGACAAACCCATAAATCATTTGTAATTATGTTGAAAAGTGTCAAACAGTAAGCGCTAATTAAACTCCTATCCCTGGAAACTGCCTACCCGATTGACCTGGGATTGTCTGTATTGATAGTAATGTGTGTAAAGTTTATTCTTTAGGATCAAGAGCAGTCAAAAGTATTCCGTTACATTATGGTCTATGGATTAAAATGCTCAGCAAATTATTTTAATCCATAGACCATAATGTAATGGAATACTTTTGACTGCTTTTGATCCTAAAGAATAAACTTTACACACATTACTATCAATACAGACAATCCCAGTGCAATTCTCGATAACGTATAATAATTACCTAGCAATCCGAGTATATTTACATGATTTAAAGCTCGTACAGATAGATTTGCAGACAAACCCATAAATCATTTGTAATTATGTTGAAAAGTGTCAAACAGTAAGCGCTAATTAAACTCCTATCCCTGGAAACTGTCTACCCGAGTCCTGCATCGAGTCGGGTTGAGTTGGCGCGATATTTGTTCGTTGCGGGTCGAGTTCCAATCGGGTTGGCTTCTATCTCTTTTCCTGGTTTTTTAGTCATCATTTTTTCGGGTTCTGTTTGATTTTTTTGCTGTTGTGGGTGGGGTATAAATATTTTTCAGGTTAAAAATCTATGTACAATAAGACGTCCATAATGGCTTTTCACCCGAAAGTCGCATACCTCTATTTAGCGAACACTTTTTCACTTCTTTAAATTTATATATCTGAACATTTATATATCTGAATCACGGGCACCTCGCAATCTACACGCACTTAGTATATGTATGTGTACACAAAGTATCAAAAATACGATGCATTTCTTTTTATATATCAAAAACAAAATGTTGATACTGTTGTTCATCTTCCGAAAGAAGAAGGAAGTGGTTCTTAAAGACAGAATTATCTATGATCGCGTTTCTTTTACAAATTTCTCATACATTAAATTGAGTATACACTCACGCATTTTCAAATACGTATTTATTTTCATATGAAACATAGTTGAGCTTAAACTTTTTGTGAAAATCCCAACAATCCGAATGGTAAAAAACTTATACATGACTCGCAATAATTTTTCTAGTCTAAACCCGACCTGCAAAAAGAAACTTAGATTCATCTCGAGACAAAAAAAACATAATTCGAGATCCTGTATTTAAATATAAACATACAGGGTGATTCAAAAAAACGTGGACGAATTGATATAAAAAATCACGCATACGACAAGGATAAAAAATCACATAGGAACATAGGGCCGCAAATCACTCATTGACTCACAAATACAAGGTGTTTCATCCTAACTCAATTCGGGTTGACGGCAATAATTTACAGAAAATTTAAGTATATTACAATAAAATATTTAACAGATATTTTCACCTTTGTTATAAATATGATAACACCAAACAAAAATGGTAGAAGTTTGCATTATGCGCACCAGCAATATGCACTTGGAACCTAACATTTTGGATTGTGATAATCAGTTTGTACGGTATCATCGACTGATTGAGCAATATGTTTTTCCAGATCTTTTCGTAACGTTATCACATTTCACACAAAATAAAGTATATATCGTTGCATTTTTATTACGATATTTTTATTTTCCTCGAAATTATTACTTACAAACCGAATGTAGCTGGAATGAAACACCCTCTATTTGTGACTCAATAAGTAGTTTGCGACCCTATGTTCCTATATAATTTTTTATCCTTGTTGTATGCTACATTTGTCATATCATTTTGTCCTCGTTTATTTTAATCACCCTGTATATATAGATATAGATATGTTCAATCTGCTATGAAAAACATAAAATGGTATTAGAGATGCAATTGTAGATTATTTTGCATGATAGCATTAAAACATGATTTACTTCCATTTCACTGCGGATTGGAATGAAGTTATGGGTTGAAATAATTAAAATCGTTAATTACCGTTAATCGTTAATTATTTAATACAAAATTAAAATCATCCGCTTTTGGAGAGGAAAACTCCTGTTCTTTAAATCGTGTGTTTCTTGTAAAATTCTTTCGTATTTTCGTGCTAAAGATTCGAAAGTATTTTTTTTTTTACAGACTTTCTACTAGAAATAAGCCGTTACATTTGATTGATCCTTTATTACATACATGAGTAGTTTCACTAGTATGTTTTCAATACATTCTAAGTACTCAGAATATGTTGATACTAGAAGGAAGGTCTCTTAAAAGGCATACTAGAATGCCCACTAAGAAACCTTCCTTGTGAGATTTTATGTATGCATAAGTAAACTATATGATAAACATAATATCAATATAAAAATTTCCATTCGTACCAACACTGGTATAAAGTACTTTGTACAGAAATAGTGCTAAAAGCATCCTGCAAGTAGATAATTCGTTCTGTTTCAAAAACAACTTATTATTTTTATATTTCAAGGGAAAAAAAAACAAATTAAGTATATTAAAGTTAAAATTATTTTCATCGTTGGAACACCAGAATATTCGCATTCGAAGCATACCGGTTTCGGTAGCATATAGCATACCTTCCTCAGTGCTAAAGATAGTGGAATTTTGCTCATATATATACAGGGAGGATGGGGATTCAAGCGACAAGTTTCTTGACCAATAGGAAAACAGAGGATCCTAGGCAACAGCCAATAGGAAAACAGGGAACAGCTAATAGGAAAATTGGGTGGAAAATGGAAAAGATATTGCGAGAATTGCATTAAAAGATTAAGAAAAATTAGTTTTAATGTAATATTTCCAACATTCTGATAATGGTGGAATAGCAAAATCACAATTAACGAGATTAGCAAGATTTTTATGGATATGGAAAGCTTCAAGGAAGTTAAGTTCTGGTATAGAAGTAGGTTTAGTTACTATCTTAACCGAATTGAAGTCAAAAGCATGAATTTCCGAAATTGAAAAGGAATTACTTGATTTACACTTAAATTTGGCAGCTAATCTTTCTGATTTTAAGTCCATAGATATAAATTCCTGGCACCATGCTGAAAATATTTCCAGAAAACACGCCCAGAAACTCAATTCCAAATTTAACCGTCTGCTTGAGTCGTCCGTTCCCTTGGTACCTACTGATCTCCCCAGTATCAATCAGAATGCTGTAATCAACCTTTCTGGCTCTGATATTTCCGAAACGCAAAATTCAGTTCTCAAACTTAATTTCAATTTTGCAATATCTAAAAAAGCTTCTTTCCCCCAATTAATTGCTCCCATTGAAAAAGCATTCAAAAACAGTCGTCTTACTTGTGGTATTTAACACTTTTACTTTTCAGGTAAAACTGTAGATGGCGCCCCTTGTCCATTCCATGGAATTATTGTAAGGAACATAAATGTACTTGAGTTCCAGATTAGTTGTTCTATATGTTAAAATGTATATATGTCGTCTGTAGTGCCGTCAGTTTTATTAAATATGTTCTGTCCTTAAGTTCGTCCACCTCGATTTATTGAGTACTGTTTTATGCCTTAAGTTAATATGTTTAAAGATACTACAACTGGCGACGTATGGAAAAAACTTTGTTCCGTAAAAATGTTAAAAGAATAACGGCGCGCCAAATGGAAATGGCTCCTTCTCTCTATTTTGAGTTCGGCAATTCTGCTATGTAAAGTAGCCTTCCAGAGTATATCGGCAGCTACAAAACAAGGGGGTGGTAAGTGCATTGAATTTTAACTTACTTTTTTTCTGTCTTATTAAGTGAAATTACAATGTTTACATTTAAAGAATATGATGATAGAGCAGAAACATTTCAGGCTTACATTAAACGCCTGGAGCAGAATTTTATTCTGAATGAATTAAAAGAGGAAAAAAAGTTGCGGCCCTTTTATCCTGCATGGGCCCTAAGCTTCATAATTTGCTGAGTAATTTATGTTTCCCGAAAGAATATGAAACATTAAAATATTCGGAGATTGTTGACATTTTGATAAAGCATTTAAGCCGCGCCCCCAACAAATTTATAGAACGAATTAAATTCCGAAAATGTTATCAAAATGAGTCAGAATCAGTTCAAGATTTTGCTGCTAGATTAAAGAAAAATACAACTTTTTGTTGTTTTACGAGTGATACATTAAATGAAAATTTATTGGAACAAAATTTATTAATGCTACTTGTAAAATTTGTAAGAAAAAAGGCCATATTGGAAAAGTATGTAGAAGTAAAACTTTCCAAAAACACGTGAATTCAGTAGATACAGTAAATGTATTAACTATAAAAAAATACAGGTGCAAATCCTATTAAATTATCTGTGTTAATTGAAAATAAAGCAAGAGCTGATATGGAATTGGACCAGGTTCGGGAATTTCTGCTGTTCCTTTAAAAAGATTTCGCAGAATTTTTCCTGATTATAAAATATTCCCCCCAGATGTTCAGTTAAAAACTGCAACTGGTGAAATTTTTAAACCTGTAGGTTATGTTGAAGTAAATGTTACTTATGAAAATAAAACAGAAAAGTTAAAATTGTATTTAATAAAAGAAGATAACTTTCCATTATTATTTGGCCGAGATTGGGCCTCTGCATTCGATATTTTCCCACATAATTTAAGATCTGTCTATGTTAATGAGACTGTAAATTATTCTTATAAATTACAAGAATTGTTAAATGATTTTTCTGATTTATTTTCTGATAAAGTAGGGGAAATTAAAGGGTTAAAGGCAGAGCTTTATCATGAAAAGGATGCTACACCCATATTTTTTAAAGCTAGGACTGTTACTTATTCACTACGTGCTGCAGTCAATGAGGAATTACAAAGAGTACAAGACGCTGGTATAATTAAACCAGTTACGAATAGCAAGTGGGCAACCCATATTGTTCCAGTGGTAAAATCTAATGAAAAAATACGTTTATGCGGAGACTTTAAAGTTACATTAAATAAATATCTGAAAGTAGATAAATATCCCTTGCCTAAAATAGAAGATATGTTAGCATCTTTAAGTGGTGGTGTTCATTTTACAAAAATTGATTTGAATCAAGCATACCTCCAATTGCCCGTTGATGAGGAATCCCAAGAATTATTAACCATTAATACACCTAAAGGATTATTTCAGTTTCTTAAATTAAAAATGGGTCTTAGTAGTTCTCCTGCTATATGGCAAAGAAAAATCGAATAAATTTTAAGTGGAATTGAGGGAATTACAATTTTTATTGATGATATAGGAATTACTGGGGAAACAGATGAAATTCATTTTCAAAGGTTAAAGCAAGTATTAGAAAGATTAAGAAATTATAATATTCGGATAAATAAGGAAAAATCATTCTTCATGGCAGATGAAATTACTTATTGTGGGTATAAAGTGGATAAACATGGCATGGCTGCCAACTACTACGCCTATTTACAGTCAAATAAACACATTAGAAACAGAAAGTTTAGTAAATAATTAAGAATATGTTCCGTAATACATAACATTGAATATATTTGGTATACATTTTACTAAAATATTTTTGTGGTTCGAAACATGTTTATAAGATTTAAATAGGTGTAGAAGTTGGCAGCTCTGACATGGTATTCATAAAACACCAGAGAAAATAGAAGCAATTGTAAATGCCCCTAGGCCAGAAAATGTTTCCCAGGTTAAAGCATTTCTTGGTCTTGTAACTTATTATGCTAAATTTGTGCCAAATTTATCGACAGTTGCATATCCTTTGAATAATTTGCTTAAAAAGAATGTGAAGTTTAATTGGTCTTACAAATGTGATCAAGCGTTTAAAAAAATAAAAAGAGAAATTACTTCTGACAGAGTGCTTACCCATTTCAATCCGAAATTACCTTTAATCTTAGCTACTGATGCTTCTCCATATGGTATCTCTGCAGTTCTTTCGCATGTGATGCCAGACAAGACTGAAAAGCCTATTGGATTTGTATCCAGAACCTTGAATAATGCCGAAAAAAGGTATAGTCAAGTAGATAAGGAGGCATTAGCAATTATATTTGGTGTTAAGAAATTTTTTCAATATTTGTACGGTAACAGATTCACTTTGTCTACTGATAGTAAACCATTAGTTTCAATTTTTTCATCTTCTAAAAGTATTCCTGTTTTATCAGCTGCTAGAATGCAAAGACATGCCATATATTTAGAAAGTTCCAGTATGATATTCGTGATAAGAAAACTACTGAACACGGTAATGTCGATGCACTATCACGTCTTCCATTACGTAGTGAAGATTTACCCCACGAATATAATTCAAATGAGGGACTTGATGAATCTGAAATCATTCAAATAAATCAACTTTCTGTTTTACCTTTAAATGCTAAATCTATTGCTTCAGCTACAAAAACTGATCCTCTTTTGCGTCAAATTTTTCATCATCTCATTTCTGGTTCAGAAATTCCTAAGAATTTACTTTTTGGCGAAAAACAAGAAGAATTTACAGCATGGTTGTATTTTAAAAGGTTGTAGGGTAGTTATCCCAGAAATTCATCGACAACAGATATTAAAGGAATTACATTTTCGTATAGTGAAAATGAAATCTTTAGCCCGTAGTTTTGTACGGTGGCCAGGAATAGACTATGATATAGAAGATATTGCAAGAAATTGCTCTATTTGTGTAAATTTGAAAAATAATCCTCCCAAAGTTGATACACATCATTGGGAATGGCCTACAGCTCCATGGCAGAGGATTCATATTGATTATTTTGGTCCTGTTAATGGGAAAATGCTTTTGTTAGTGGTTGATGCTTATAGTAAATGGCCAGAAGTATTTATAGTTCTTAGTACAACTTTAGAAAATACAATTATTTGTCTTTCTTCTCTCTTTGCACGATACGGTTTTCCTATTTCTTTGGTATCAGATAATGCTAAGCAGTTTACATCTGAAGAATTTGAAATATTCTTAAAAAGTCATGGTGTAAAACATAAGTTTAGTGCACCGTACCATCCATCTACAAATGGACAGGCTGAGAGATATGTGCAAACGGTCAAACGTGGATTAAAAGCCTTAGCGTCTGAACCAGGTACTTTACAAATGAAGTTGAATAACTTTCTTTTGCAGTACAGGAAGATGCCACATGTTACAACGGGGGAAAGTCCTGCATCTTTATTTCTAAAACGTCATATAAGAACAAGCATAGATTTGATAGTGCCGAATGTTGCAAATTTTGTTCATGAAAAACAAACTGCAAGGAAAGCTAAAGTTAAAGTAAAAGAATTTGAAATCAACCAGAAAGTAGCTGTAAAAAATTATACTCAAGAAGCCAAATGGAAAATTGGTCGAATCGTAGCAAGAGAAGGAAAATTACATCACAGAGTTCAAGTAGGTTCGAATATTTGGAAAAGGCATGTGGATCAAATAACTAATGTAGGGGAAGATATTTCTTTAACTAATGATCCAAATTTGGAAGAAAATGTTACAGAAAATTTTAGAAGTGAAAATGCAAAGGTGAAGCAAGATGATTCTCAACCCTTACAGTCAAGTTTCAAGAATGAGAGCAACCAGTTGACTCTCATGTTCCAGTTTCTCCAGATCCTACGCCAACTGACTTTCATGATCCTGATTCTTCGAGTTCTAATTCAACTAACTCGGATAATATTCTCCCAAAACCGTCGGTTCTTACTAGTGCTACAGTTGATGCTCCTGAACATGTCAAAACTAATTCTCCTTCTTCTCCACAAGTACTTAGACGATCCAGAAGACATCGAAGAGCTCTTGAACGACTTCATTATTAAGTGGGGAAGAGCTGTGGTATTTAACACTTTTACTTTTCAGGTAAAACTGTAGATGGCGCCCCTTGTCCATTCCATGGAATTATTGTAAGGAACATAAATGTACTTGAGTTCCAGATTAGTTGTTCTATGTGTTAAAATGTATATATGTCGTCTGTTGTGCCGTCAGTTTTATTAAATATGTTCTGTCCTTAAGTTCGTTCACCTCGATTTATTGAGTACTGTTTTATGCCTTAAGTTAATATGTTTAAAGATACTACATTACTGAAGTTCAGAAAGATAGTTTACGTCATTTCATTATGGTTGATTTCAATTCCAGTATAAAATCTAATCTCACTCCTGTCGAAAAAACTGCTTTGAAAAACCTTAAATCAATAACAATATTGTAATTACGAAAGCTGATAAGGGGGGCCCAGATTGTCGTTCTAGATAAAAAGCATTATATTGATGGAGTAACTAATCTTATTAAAGATGGCCCATATAAACTTCTATCTCGGGACTCTTCTGATCATGAATTATCAGTAATTAAGTCCATAGTTAAATCCTGTCCACTCTTGCCTAAGTCTTCTCATCCCTACTTTTCTCCCTCCGCTGCACACTGTGCAAGATTTTATGCTCTTCCCAAAGTCCACAAACCCAATATCCCTCTTCGTCCGATAGTTTCAAATATTGGCACTGCCTCTTACAATTTAGCAAAATATTTAACAACAATATTTTCTCCCCTTCTATCAGCAAATTTATACACTGTGAAGAATTCCATCACCTTTGCCAAAATGATACAAAATTTGTCTCCGACTAATTTTACAATGGTTTCCTTTGACGTTAAATCCCTTTTCACAAATGTCCCGATAAATGGCGCCCTCTCTTGTCTTGAACAAAGACTCCGTGAATTTCATTTTTCAAGCTTGGAAATTCAAGAACTTATTTCTCTTACACGTACTTGTCTTTCTCAAACCACCTTTTCATTTCAAGGCAATTTTTACAGACAAACTGATGGTTTAGCTATGGGCTCGCCCCTGTCTCCCATCCTTGCAGATTTCTACATGCACTATTTTGAATGCTCACTTTTTGATAAATTCTCTTTCCCTTTCTGGATTCGGTACGTTGATGGCACGTTCACCTTACTTGACACATCTCTTCACAGTATTGAGGACATTCTTAGCATCATGAACTCTATTGATAACAATATCCAATTTACGTATGAAACAGAAAATAATGGTTCACTCCCTTTCCTGGACACCCTTGTCACTCGCAGTGAAACTGGCTTCTCTACATCTGTCTATCGAAAAAGCTTCGCTGTTTCTCTACCCCCCCATGCTCGTTCATGTCATCCTCCAAGTGAAAAAATGGCCGCCTTTTACACATTCATAAATCGTGCTCTTCATGTTTGCTCTGATTCTCAGTCTCTCAATAATGAAATTCAATACATTAAAGCAATTGCATTTGATAGAGGTTACAACCCTTCTATTATTGATACTGCCCTTTCTAAATTACAAAACTCTCACTCCTCAAACTCATCTCAGTCTTCTACTAGTTCCAATATTAGCATTATCTTAACTTTCTTTCCAAAATCAAGTTTTTCCATTGCTAAAATTCTTAGTCGGTTCGATTTCAAAATAATTTTTACTCCTACTAATAAACTTACCCTTTCCAACCTTAAAGATCCTGTTGAATTACCAAATTCATGGGGTATTTACAATATTAATTATCAGTGTGGTCTTTCTTACATTGGTCAAACCAAACGCAGTCTAAAATTTCGTATTAAAGAACATAAGCAATATATTGAAAAACAAGAAATGAAGAAATCCTCAATCGCAAAACATTGCTGGGAGACGAATCATGCTTTTGACTTCAATTCGGTTAAGATAGTAACTAAACCTACTTCTATACAAGAACTTAACTTCCTTGAAGCTTTCCATATCCATAAAAATCTTGCTAATCTCGTTAATTGTGATTTTGCTATTTCACCATTATCAGACTGTTGTAAATAAGGTACTCTGGGGTAATAACGCCAGGCGGGGTAATAACGCCAAGTGCTCATATTTTGCATAATTATGAAATAATCAGGTAAATGACACCCATGTGCTCTGCGCAGAAGGGTTTTGAGTCATATAAATCGCAAAAAACAGCTTCAAGTTAATTTGTTTCATTTTTAGGTCTTATTGTTTTTACAAGCAACTAAAATTAACGCTTGATCTAAAATTTGCGAGATAAAGTTTTTGATCTGAAGACTATATTTTTTATCCAGAAATACTTTGTTTATTACATAAATTTGTAGTGTATTTCATGTACTTTCAAATTGTTGTAGAAGATTTTGGATATCTTCTCGAGATAATTTGTAGTTTAGGGTTTACTGCGCAATAAGTATCCCGGGGTAATAACGCCAGGGATTGGCGTTATTACCCCGGTTGATTCCCAACAGTGGCCGAACTATATATGAAGGGGGTTTATACATTAATATGGGTCAGCATTATCATCATTGTTGAAATGGTAAGATTAAGGGAGGGGGGGGGTGCCCAATACTTAAAAATAATCTCTCTATTTTATTTTTTATTATATTATTATTATTATTATTATTTACTAATGTAAAAAATAATTTTTAACTCTTGTAAATAAAACTATATCAAAATGTTTTTGAGATTCAAATTCGAACATCTTCAAAATCAGGTTTCTATTAAATTTTCACTGGATTGTTCAATTGAGTTCGAAATTTTAACTGTCCGCTTTCTCAGCGTTCGGTTTTTCAAAACTTTATAAATTTAACCTTTAACTGGTGTGACAGAAATTCTAACGTATGAATGTGATGCGGTTTATGAGACCACAAAATTGAAAGATGAATAAAAGGCGGGAATAACTCATAGGATTGTGTTTTTGTACTAAACTTTTTATACAAGAGTATTATACTTAATATTCACCTATTTAGTCTCTGGTGATAGTACTAAAATTCCAAATGAAAGAAAATTTCGGTAGTGTTTGCAGTTAAACTGAAAATTACAAGTTAAACTAAAAAATTAAAAGAAAAATAGTGGTCTACGAGACCGGTAACATTAGTTAAAGGTTAAAATGCGATCAATGATTAAAAATCATAGAATACTGTTCCTGCGCTAAACTTTTTGTACAGAATTAATTCTAATTAAATTTAATCTATTCAAATATTTCTAACAATATTACGAGAACTCCAAACGAAAGAGGATTTCAGTTGTAACTATAGTTAAACTGGAAAATACAAGTTAAACGCTATTTTTTTTTTTTTTGGGGGGGGGGGGTACAGTGTTCAGTCAGATTGCTAACAGCAGTTAAAGGTTAATTTTGTTGCTAATATAGAGATAATGATATATAACCATATGAATTATGTATAAAATTGAATAAGAGATCTCTTTGGGATAATATTTTTTAATCAAAAATTTTATTCAATTTATTAAAAATTTATTAATGCATGCTCTTTAAAACGTCGACAATTTAACTGTAGGTTTGGAGAATCCGCATTAGTGTGGAGTTATGGGTTAAAAACTATTTACTAGATTACTATAATAGTATTAACCCTTAACTGCTGTGAGAAAAATTGTCGCAGAACTTACTGTGAGCGGCCTGTCAGACCGCTTAATCTAACGATGAATAAAATGTTAAATTAACTTTTAGAATATTATTTTTGTATTGAACCTTATATACAGGACTATTATAAATAAAATTTAGCTATTCAAAAGTTTCTAGCGATAGTAATAGGACTTCAAATGAAACAAAAATTTCCCGGTATCTATAGTTAAACTAAAAATTGCAAATTAAACTCTGAAACTTGAAAAACTCAGCGGTATGTGAGACGCTAACAGCAGTTAAGGTTTAACAAAAATATTTATTACATATAACTCTAGTTATTATAAAACTTCACATGATTAAAATATTACATTATGAATGGTTAAAACCATGCAATGTTTCTTATAATCATATTTAAGCGGGACTTTTTAAGCAAAGAGAGACACAGGGTGTTATATTCTGTTGAAGCTCCCCCCCCTCGCTCCTTTTTCTTTCACTTTCACAAAAAAATCAATATTTTCTATCGCATAGAATGCATACATGGGAATATAAATGCTGATTCAAATAATCCGTGCAATGTTTCTAATAATTCTATTTAAATGGTCATTTTTAAGCAAAACGTAGCTTAAAATCTGATATTATTTTGCCTCCTCCCCCCGCCACCACCACAGCTTTCTTTTTCTTTCAGAGTCACAAAAAAATTGTACATTTTCAATAGCATAGATTGCAATTTGTCAATTTCTAGAGCTGTAGAGTTAGTATTTTTAAAATTGGGCAAGCTACATGCCATTATTCCATCTTATTTTATAGTTTTGTTTGCATGGCGTTATTACCCATATAGGTGGGTATTAACGCCAAATAGCATTGGCCAAGAAAAAACGCCATTACATTTTATGAATACATATCTGTTAAATTATTTTATTTTATATAGATAGTCAATGAGTTGCTGTATCAGATCCTATTTTTGTTTGAAAAATACAATCTAAAACTAAGCCGTAAAAATTGGTAGAACCTTAACGTGGCGTTATTACCCCAGGGTACCTTATAACATTAAAACTAATTTTTCTTAATCTTTTAATGCAATTCTCGCAATATCTTTTCCATTTTCCACCCAATTTTCCTATTAGCTGTTCCCTGTTTTCCTATTGGCTGTTGCCTAGGATCCTCTGTTTTCCTATAGGTCAAGAAAATTGTCGCTTGAATCCCCATCCTCGCTGTATATATATGAGCAAATTTCCACTATCTTTAGCACTGAGGAAGGTATGCTATATGCTATTGAAACCGGTATGCTTGGAATGCGAATATTCTGGTGTTCTAACGTTGAAAATAATTTTAACTTTATCATATTGCACCAGGCAACAACCTATTACTTAAATTAAGTATATATTTTTAATTTTGTTTCTTACCCGAAAAGGACTTTCTATCATATGATTTTATCATATAACATTCAACGAATGATTAAAGTAATTTTCTTTATGGCTATTTAAACTATTAATCTTCCTATGCGAATCTAAAATATTTTAAGCGTTAAATATCCTACTATTATTTTATTTTCACGAAGTAAATAATGGATTTATTAAGCTAAAGAATTTTTAAGCATGTGAAAGTGTTTCTGAATGCGGGAATTTCTATAAAAAACTATTATACAATTGAAAATGTAAAGCATCTGAATAACATCAGCATTTTAATTTCACTTCCATGCTTTATGATGATTATCTGAATAAGAAATTTCATGTAAAAAGGACTTTTGTATACATAATTATAAAGTTTTCTAAAATGTACAAAAATTTCTAATTTACGCATAAAAGTTGATAGAAAGGAGTGTTTAATGGAGTTAGATAAAGTTAAAAAAATTTTAAAGATCTAGCACAAGTGCCAGCAACGTATAACGAGGCAATAATTGCGTTTCTTAATAATAAAAACAATTTTTACTATTAAATTAAAAGTTGTAGCAGAAACATCCAGTTTGAAACATGAAATTTTTATTGCATAACAGATGGTTGAATTCCGTACGAACATTGTTTGAATATTAAAAAGTAGATTTAAGAGATTCGAATTTAAGTGAAGAACTATTTAATAAATATTGCGGTTCCTTAACACAATTCACATGGAAATTGCATTAAACAAAAATGCAATTACAATATTCTTTGAAGCTATCAAATTTACACACTGGTATTAACTATTACATTTTAATGCCTATTACCAGTTACTTGCTACTGATTTTAACATCTTAATGTTTTAAATTTTGCTATTTTCTTCCCTTTTTTTGAATATGCAGATAAATATGCAGTCGGCTCTCGTTAATTCGAAATCAGATAAATCGAATCTTCGCTTAATTCGAACTAAACAGGTAGTCCCGAAATTTTCAATGGCAGAATAACGTTAAACTTTTTCATTTATTTGAACTCATTTTGTCTTCACTTCGTTTAATTCGACCTAACGCGATTCCGATTTTTCACTTTTCCTTACATTCTGCCGGATTTCAGCTCCTTGAAATAACGTTCTTTCTTTCATTTTTATCAGAATTGTTCTGAACAAGTACTGAACAAGTACCTGAACAAGTATACATATAGTCCCATGCATTTATATCCACTTTTTTAGTGTCCCGTTTCTCCAACAATGACACCTCCACCCCATCTTCGTTTGTGCTTGTTCCTAATCCCTTAAGTAGTTTATGTATTTATTTCTTTTAAATAAATATTAAGTCATATTCTAATGATAACAGCGGAAATATATTTAAAAAATAATATAACATACAATTTCTTTGTTAATGGTAATCCTCTAAACATGTTTTCTTGTCATACTATCTGTAATTTGAACTCTGGTTAATTCAAACATTTCTTGTGGTTCCGATGAGTTTGAATTAACGAGAGCCGACTGTACATCGCACAATTTGATTTAACACTTTGGCAAAACTCTAATATAAAATACATATCTTTGATAAATTTTAAAATGTGATAGAAAAGTTAAAGCTCTGTTTAGTATCCCTTTACGTGAAAAGAGTTGATTTTTCAATACTAAGTCATGTATGTACACGTAGAGGGATGCAAGCGCAGCGCAAAAAACGGCTCATTTTAACCAATAAAATTTAATAGCATTCTTTGTTTCAATATATCTCAGAAATCTTGTCATTAAATAAGCCAAAAAATACTATTATAATTTAATGGTACCGATCGGTGAATTGTTGCGCAGTAATTGCATCTCGTTTATGTATTATGAATGTGTATCGGGAGGGGGGGGGGGCATTTATTGTGGTTTTAGAGATTCTTCGGAGAGGCGTGGCCAATAACAGCTGAGAATCACTGCTTTAAGTGCAGCTTAACATAGAGTAAAGATAAATTAATAGAGTGTTAGTACAATGTCTGGAGGTGACGCTAAAAATGTAACCCTAAAATCCGCTACTTTAAATCCAATTAATTCCCAGCAAAACCACGTGCTTTGACACGCCTTTCAATTAAAACCAGTTTAAACTAGTATTTCTTTGCTCTTGTTTTTTAAAAGGAACTAATCTATCGCTTCACAGGTGAGTATTTTTTATTATTGTATCATATGTGTTTTAAATATCAATATAAGAAATTCTTTTAAGATTTTGCATGAATAGATAGCATTTTTTCTTAATGTCTTAAAATCGTTTCCACTCGAAAATCTAGATTTTAGATCAATATTTATTACTTAAGTTTTCATGCATAATTTTAAAAGAATGTTTTCATCACTATTTCTTCTTAAAATATACTTCAGCTGTAATTCATTTCTTTCAATTCGTCGTATTAACAAAAATCCCTTCCTCCTGCTTTTGTTTGGCACATTGAAATTTGAGAAATAAAAGGTTTCATATTGCAAAGCTTTTTTTGGGACTCTCTTCACCTCCACCTATCTCATTCCTCAATGGCAGCTTAATAGTGCTAATTTTTAGGTCAGGTCTAGAACTTTTAACACTAGAATGCCGGACGGTGTCATTTCGACACCGAAGCGTGTAAATTTCTATATAAAATATGTAAATTATAAAGGAAACTGTTTATATCTCTCGACTTTTATTAAATATGTCTGTAGAACTCGCATCGAAATTTTTTTGGAAATCGATTTATTTAAACTTAATAAGGTATAAGGGCAAATTTACCTAGAACGCCGGACTGGTGTCAATTGGACTCCGCAATAATTTCATTTCCCCTAATTTTAATTTCGTCCTTCTGTGCGATAATTCCATACACTATAGTAGTTCAGGGGGATCTCAGAATGTTTTTTCAACACCTGGTCATCACGTGATTTGTTTCAGCTGCAACAACACCTGCCACTGAGGCTTTATTTCTCACAAAAATAGTACACATATGGTTGCTTCCGAGTTATGACTAATAAAATTTTGTGAGATTTTCTTTCGTTCTTTTTACATTTTATGAATAAATTTCAAATGTCTCGTAAAAGGGGGCTTGCTGCGGATGAAATTACCGCGCTTCTGAGAGAATTGTCAGATAATGAATTAGAAGGTGGAAAATTATCCGAAATGTATGATGAATCTGATAGTGAAAATTTTATTTCTGTTACATCATCTGAATTGGAAAGCGATGAGGATATTGAAATTAATTATTCTCGAAATGTGATTGAATTTATGGCTCGCGATGGCTCACGCTGGAAAGAATGTGGTTCTAAAAATACAATCGGTAGATTAGCAATGCAAAATATTTTGTGAGAAAGTAGTGGTCCAACTAGTTATGCAAAAAGAAATGTGAATTATGACAGCGTTTTGAGTGCTTGGTTGCTTTTTATAGACAGAAGGATTTTAGAGCATATAATTAAATGTAAAAACACAGAAGCTCGCCGAGTATTACAAAAAGATGCTTGGTCTCTTTCAGAACAGCGACTTTTAGCTTACATTTCGATTTTGTATGCACGTTATTTTCAGGAACTAGTAACCTCGAATTTCATTCATTATGGTCTACAGAACGGGGTTTAAATTTTTGTAAAGAAACCATGTCCAGAGACAAATTTTGTGAAATATCAAGATTTTTGTGATTTGATATCAAATCAACTCGTCGTAATCGAATTAAAAATGATTTCAGAAGTATGGAATCGTTTTATTGAAAACTGCATAAGCTGTTACAAACCAGGCCAGAACATAACAATTGATGAACAATTGTTTCCAAGTAAGACTCGCTGTCTGTTTACTCGTTTTAGCATCAAAATCTGATAACTACGGGCAAATTTTTTGGATAGTTGTACATTTAGAAAATAGGTATATTTTAAACGCATTTCCCTACTTAGGAAAAAATGAAGAACGCGATCAAAGTCAGAGACTTTCTGAGTATGTGGTTTTAAAATTAATAGAACCTTTTAAAAATATGGGAAGAAATGTCACAGTTGACATTTTTTTTTTACTTCTCTTGAGTTGGCAAAGAAACTAAAGGAAAGACGGACGCGTTTAGTTTGCACGGTAAATAGGGCCAGAACGAGAAATTCCAGATTGTGTAAAATCAGGAAAAAACAGTATAATTCAACAAAAATATTGAAGAATGAAGAATCGGGCTCAACACTTACAGTTTATCAATCTAAAAAGAAACAAATGTGATAATTCTTAGATCTATGCATTCAAGCATCACAAATGCTAACAATTCAAAGAAAAAGCCTGAAACCGTCAGTTTTTATAATGAAACGAAATGTGGCGTAGATATTGTTGACCAAATGGCAAGACAATACTCAGTCAAAGCAGGCTCAAGAAGATGGCCAATTCCCACATTCTACAATATTTTAGCCTTTGCTGCCATAAACGCTTGGATTGTTTTCAAACGTGTAACGAGAAAAAAACATAACAAGGCGTGTATTTATACAAACAATAGCTGAAGAAATGCGAGCAGAATACATTGAAAAATCCACTAAAAGAAGCAGGAGAGATGAAGAACTGCGGACTGAAAATTCTTCTAAGCGTAGGAAATGCGAAGTTAAAGAATGTCATGGAAATGTGAAAAATAAAGTATGTTCTTCTTGTAATAGAATGACATGCGGCAAATGCACAAAAAATTGTCACCTATAAATGTATTGACTGTTAGTTATTTCACTTCTTTATATTTTCATATTATCTTGCAAACATTTTCTTAAGTTACAGACATAATAATTATTTGTGTGTGCCATATGTATGCTCTTATCATCTAGCAAAATTATTCTTATAGTATCAATAAAATATAATTTGTGTGTGAAATTTATTTCTCTATATCTAGAAAAATTAAGAGTATTTTACAAATATAATAATATTTGTGTGTACTTTAAGCATTTTAATTTAATCTTGTAAATTTTTTCTTTTTTTTTAGATTTAACATTATTTGTGTGTTCTATATGTATTTGTAAAAAGAATATTAAACTGTACATTTTTTTCGAATATTTTTGCATAATATCGACCAGTGTCAAAATGACACCTGCCGGCGTTTTAGGGGGTAGCAATATTTCAGGCGTTCTAGTGTTAAGTAGTTTCATTTTCGTTTTATTTTCGTGATTGTTATTGTTATTATTATCAGCGGGCATGATATAGATCGAGAGAGAGGGAGAGAATCGTCTTCCATATGAACATTTAATTTAAAAAGAAGAAGACCCTTATTTACGTAAGGCTTGAAGAAAACCTGGGAAATTTTTGAACAGTTTGGCTGGCGAGGAAAATAATTTCGGACACAGAACCTTCTTTATTAGCTTTGAAAAACCTCTCAGTTAATGACTGGGATTAATTTTATGACTCGTGTTTTATGTATTTGTATGCAGAGAGCATACACTTCTCACACACTAATGTTAAACCTCTAGTAGTCTTATGGTAGTATTATAATGTTACACCTCTCAATTTTTTCTCTTACATTTTAATTTTGTAATTGATTTTTTTGCATAGAATAGTTGAACATATTCTTCGGAAGTCCAGTTTTGATCTTTTTGAAAATACCGAAAAAGTAATATTTTGGCAATCAGAGGCCGACATTATCAATATTCTGCAATGAATAAATAATATGTAAAATATTAAAATGCAAGCTGAAATTTTCAAAAAAAAAAAAACCCGCTCCAAAACGTGTAATATTAGCGGGGAATGTCTTCGCGTGTTTAGTGTTGTGCTACAAGCCCTTACACAAGCAAATGAGTTCTGTTCTTTGAATGTTGAACAAATTTAATTATAAGTAAAAAAAAAGGTTTAAAAAATCTGGTAAAATCCCAACCGTTACGAATTAAAATGAAGTGTGAAGTAATTCCCACATGCTGTGAAAACACGCCGTAAACACTGGCGATAATTAATAAATAAAGTAAAACACTTTGTAAAATCACCATAAAATGAAAAATAAAGTAGGACGCATTTTGAGCTACAACAATAGCAGCTTGTCATCAGCTAAACCAACACGTTTCCGTAAGGGCATATCTCGACTCTGTGCCCTTACGGACATGCGTCCTACTTAATTTTTTATTTTATGGTGAATTTACAAAGTGTTTTAATTTAATCCCACACGCTGTGTTAGTTAACACTAACAGCGATTTCAACTGACAATTACAGAACGTTAAGGGTCGTTTATTTAATAAAATATTTTCGTATTAATAAACGAAAATATAGAGTTATAATTTAATATCAAAATTTTGGAACTCCCCTAATTTCATTAAGTTAGTGCTTGCTTTGATAATTAGAATTTTTTAGTTTTTAATTTACTAAAAGCTAATCATTTAAAAGCTATAAAATGTCATAGCCAAAAGTTCTTGAATTCAATCAAACAGTTATTCAGCAAGCATTTATGTGTACTTAAATTTTAATTTGATTAAGTTATATCAGTTTTATTTAATAACATCAAATTTATCTTATACACTATTTATCAAGTTCAAAATAAATTAAATTACTGTTTAAATATTTACTGTTTATATAATTTAATTCAATCGCAACCTTCTCTAATCAGAACGGTTTTAAATTTGAGAATGGCAATACACTTGTATTTATAAATAAACATCCATAATGATACTTTTATTTGAAAACATTTCACAAATTTATCTAAATACTAGCAGGCTATGCCCGCTGCGCTGGTCAATATTTCAAAATCAACCGTGGATGAAACGAACTGGTGAATTTAAATTTGAATTTTAAATAATTTGGACCTCCAGCAGCACCTTGCTCATTACTGAAAACGATTTAGACACCATTGTGATATTAAATTATCTTAAACGTTGCGCAAAGACCAGCTATTTAGAAATAACTATTTTAGTTTATTTCTAACAGTGCAGCGAAATGAGACCATTATGGCAACAGGATTTAAAATTTTCCCTTATCTGAAGAAATATTATTACAGTCGTTACCATGGTACAACTTCAGAAAAATTTCTTCAACTTTTCATTATGTGAAGCCAGGAACCCAAAGCTACTCCCACCTAAAAAGTTTATATATATATATTAAATTTTGTCCGCGCGATAAAAGGCACAATTATGCAAGAATCATCTTCAAACTCGTCAAGTACATTGAGATGGTTAATATCTCAGTGAGAACTGCAAATGAGCAAAATCGACCCAAGGGGGTGGTAATTGGGAAGGGTTCAAAAATTTGAATACCATCTTAACATGGCTTTAACAAAACCAGCTCTTACAAAACAATAGCAGGAAAAAAATAAACATTTTTCGTTACAGCAAGTTGCCAATGATAAAAAAAACACACACACACACATTAAAATTCTCACTACAACAATTACTTTATTATTGCAAAATTTCCTCCTGAAAAATGAAAACAAAATTATTTGCTCTTTCGTATTTAAGCATTTTCTCTTTAGTTATTTAAGATAAAATTATGTAAATTTGTATAATTTGGCGAACGATTTGGCGAAATTGGTTGACGTGATAATCAAGTAGTAGCCAATTTACACGTTTCATATTTCACAAAAGATTCCTACACAGACATCATATACGCAATAGATTTAACACGATTATCTTGCAACTACAATGTGGCAAAATTCTCGTTTTAGAATACCAAAGAAATTTATGTATATTTTATTATTTTCTATCATTTTAAACAGCAATTAATAATAAATAAAAAGTAACTGTAGAACAAAACAACAAATATCATTTCAAAAAAGAAAAAAATGAAAGTAAATAAACAATTTATCATCAGATAAACAACTATAGCTGGGTTATCATATGAGGCGAATAATGCCATTTTGGCTCCAGTGAGATACCTCGATGAGTATATGACCAAATACGTGACAAAATTTCCATTTGGAAAAAACTTTAATCGGTATTTATACTGCAATTTTCCTACTTATGCATAAGAAAAAACTTTGACACAGATGTCATGTATGCACCACATTGGCGCAATTTTTTTCTGGCGCCAATTTGGAGAACTTGGTTTTTAATTACCAATTTCATAAATATTTTTTAATTATTTTGTATTATTTGAAAGAAAAATAATAAATAAAAAAGTTTAATTAATAGCTATAGAACAAAATGATTTATATTTTAAAAAACAAAATGAAAGTTAATAATATCGCCATTTTGTTGCAATCGTGCGAATGTGGTGCGTATATGACATCTGCGCCAAAACTTTAAAAAGTTGCAATTAAATTATTTTACAGTTTGGATGAGGAAGACATTTATACTAAAATTTAAACATTATACACATTTTTTTTTTTTTTTTTTTGCTATAACTGCTATTTATATATTTACAATTAAACATAAAAAAAAATTATCCTAAATATGCTCTCACACATTTAAAAAAGAGTGAGAGAATTTAGTAATTGTGAACATCGCTCCGGCTTATGCCTTCTTGGTATAAAATCGCATTGTTTGATGACAAAAGTAAATTCAAACACCCAAATAAACAAATAGCATACAATTAACAGATAAAACCATTTTTAAAAGTAATTCTGCTATTTTGTCCTGTAAGACACATAATGGTAGAATTAGATTTTCAAAATATTTTTAAAAAAAATAGAAAAATGTTTTTTACGTTTTATCTAATAAAATATTTAAAATACATTTTTGTTAGCCTGCGCGAAAGAGAATAGCGAAAGTTTGATAGAAGAAATATTGAAGAGGAAATGGTCAATTAAAAAAGACTTGTAAATTTTATTCAGCGGGAATTTTTCATTTCAAAACGTTGAATTTTTCTATAGTAATAACACATAATTGCATAAATTTACTTTGAATTGCAAAATTTTTCCTTCAGTACTACTTGGTTATACCGTCGACCCATTTCGCCAAATTATACAAATCGCCAAACTATTAGCCAGATTATATAGATTGGCATAAATTTTCATTTAAATAACGAAAAACAAATTAGCAGAACATATATAAAAGTAGAAATAAAATGTCAAATTAAAAATCACTTGATGACATAATTAATATTTATATTATGCTTAATGTCAAGTGAATGTGACATTTACGATCATCCATTATTGACATTTAATCTTGGAATTTGGGGGTAGATTTTTAATCAATGGGGTAATCTTTCCTTCTTCAGTTTTTAAATTTTAAAACTGAAATTTTTCCTATAAGTGAAATTGACGAAATGGCGCAAGAAAAATTAAATTAACAATGAAAACATTTGCAAAAAGAAATAAAAGGGTTATAATCATATCTATATAATTTACGATTGAATATTAAAATATACTCTAAAAATTATCTTCACTTGAAAAAAAAATAACATTATTGCGACCATTAAGAACCTAAGTCAGGCATTAAGTCATTAGTGCATTTTCGGCTTAAAAACACATTCTTTGGCGACAAAAGCAAGATGAAAATGGTATAGAAACGAATAGTAACTCACAACTTACAGTGTCTTTTACAATCAGATCTGCTTTTTTCTGCTGTAAGTTATATTATACGGAAATTCGATAAAAAAGAGAAAGAAAATAATAAAAAGGGAAATAACTATCATTCAAAAATCATTTAATCAATTTCTGAAATTCATGTTTTTATTCTAACACCAGGGATAAGTCGCCAAAAGTTGAACCAATTGTTATATTTCGCGTTAATTTATTTTTTAACCATTACAAATATTTTTTTCATTTTCAAGATAAATATATTTTTATAATATTACGCCTCATTTAAGCGGTCTTTCTTTATTATTATTAATATTATCAGTAGTTATTTTCTGCTATTATTTGCAAGATATTTGTAATATTTCTAATAGATATAGCCATTATAATTCTTTTAGCAATTATAATTTTCGCCAAAAACAGCTACTGGCAACCCTTTTGTCAAAAATAACCGAAAAATACGAAATTTACTACGAAAAATCTGAGTTATCCCTGTAAATTTGAATCATAAACCTTCGGAAAAATATTTCCTATCGAATGATACAATCGGCAAAAAAATCCATCGGGTAGTTTTTGAAAACACCCGTTTGGAAGTTTCAGAACTTCTGCTTTATAATATATACTAGCAGGCTAAGCCCGCTGCGCTGGTCTATTTTTCAAAACAAAACATGAATAAAACAAAATACAGCATTTGATTGTATTTTTTAAGGCAACTTTACCTCGAATGCTGTTTCACATTTCTGAAAATCATACAAAACGCCATTGTATTTAAAGATAGAAAACCAACGATTATAAATGCACCAAAAATGCATTAAAAGTTAGCAAACAGCTGTTTCGAATCTACTGTCGAGATTCTTCATCAGTGCAAAACTCAGCGAGCTAGAAAAAACAAAACTGAGCCAAAAATAAAAACAACAACAATGGAATCAAGGCCCTTCGACGCCAAAATATATTAAAATAATAATAAAATATTATGTTGTTGTATCATCTTATGCATTCGATAAAATTCGGGCTTTTAAGAAAAAAATATTTCAGTTGACCATTTATTGTAGAGTTTGATAGATAAATGAGGCAATTATGAAAAGAGCAATTTAAATATTGTCTATTCACCCTACTTCTGAAATAGCGAGCATTATGATCGCAGAGATTGGCCATTGAATTTAAACAATTTTCAAGTGATTCATTTTCATTTGATAGTTTTTGAACTCTAAACCTCTCAACTTGAGGATATGGGTATCTGTGGAAACCTTAATACATCCTCTATCAATATTATATTATATTTCGCAACGTACATCTGCCCTTGAAAAATCTATTACAGTGTTCCGTTTTTGGAATGCAGCAGAATAAATAAAGTTAAATAAAGTTTTCCTTAGAAAAATAAGGTGAATGTTTTTTGAATGTGTGAAATTCATTTTTTGATACAGATGTCATATACGCATCACGTTGGCGTGATTGAAACAAAATGAACATTTTATGCCTCTTATGATAATCCAGCTTTGTTTTTAATTTATTAATGAACTATTTATTTACTTTCATTTGCATTTTAAAATTATACAAACTGTTATGCTCTATACATAGAAAAGTAAAATAGAAAAGTATCTGTCATTTGAAAACGAAGTTTCCGTTAAAGTGGCGCCAGAAATGTATCATCCCAACGTGGTGTATATATGACATTTGTGCCTCTTTCTTACAACATGGGTGTGTGCATTTGCACCTAAATTTAGTAATTTAGCTCTATTTTTGTAATATTAACTGGAGTTTGTACAATGCACGGTACTACATGATTATTCTGTCGAGAAAAAAATTAATAGCAGATTGTAAGGATAAATGTCAATAATCGATGATCGTAAGTATGACAGCAATTGATATTACACATGATACACGTATTTTTTTACGTCATAAGTGCTTTTTAATTCGACTTTTAATTTGTATTTTTTATTTATGTTTATTGTTCTTTCGTTATTTAAAATGAATTTATGTAAATTTGAATAGTTTGGCGAAACTGGCCGAGTGCCGAAACTTGAGTGCTACTTGATTAACACGTCGCGACGTGTTAATCAAGTAGCACTCAATTTACATTTGAAAATATCATATTAAACAAAAAACTCCGGCACAAACCCGGATTTGCAAGATTTCCTTCCAATACCAATGCGGCAAAATCCACGTTTTAGAATAGCGAAGAAATGTGCATTTTTAAAAATTATTTTCGTTATTTTAAAACGAAAATATTAATAAATAAAAAAAAAGTTACTATAGTACAAAACAATTTATAGAATTTCTAAAAAAAAATTGAAAATAAATAAACAATTTATTAATACAGAGACAACTATTGCTGGGTTACCATATCAGGCAAAATAACACCGTTTTGGCGATAGTCAGATATCTCAGTGTGTATATAATATCTGTGCTAAACATGTTTGGAAAAAACAATAATCGTCATTTATACAGCATGTTCAAATACTGTAGTATAGTGAAAAAAATGTATACATGACATATACGCACCACATTGGCGCGTTTTTTTTTTTTTTTTTTTTTTTTTTTTTCAATGCCGATTCGGAAAAAATTTTGTTTTCAAATACCAGTTACATATATAGTTTACAATTATTTTCTGTTATTTTAAATAGAAAATAACAATAAATTTTAAAAAGTTTAGTTAATAATTATAAAACAAAACTGTTTATATCCTTTAAAAAATAAAATAAAATAAAATAAAAATTTATTAATAAATAAACAACAGCCAGGTTACCAAGTCAGGCATAAAATCGCCATTTTATTGCAATCGCGCAAATGTGCCTAGATTAAAATAGTTTATATAACTGGGAAAAAAAAGAAAAAAATTGTAAATAAACATTTATTAATTAATAGACAATAACATCCGGG
Source organism: Maratus speculifer (assembly GCA_964019185.1). Classification (NCBI taxonomy): domain Eukaryota; kingdom Metazoa; phylum Arthropoda; class Arachnida; order Araneae; family Salticidae; genus Maratus; species Maratus speculifer. The sequence continues at coordinate 153,409,998 of OZ025302.1, forward strand.
TTGCCATATCAAGCAAAATAATGACACTTCGCCGTCAATTAATTACCCAGATGTATATATGTTATTGGCGTAAGAGACAAATCGCGCCAATGTAGTGCGTATGAGTTATCTGTGCCAAAAAAAAGAATTAAGTTGTAGTTAAATTATTTTACAATATCTATGTATGTGGAGAGACATTTACCCTAAAATTTAAATATTATTCATTTTTGTGGTATTAACTGCTATATATGTATTTAAGTTAAATGTAAAATTTTTTCCTAAAAATGCTCTCACTCATTAAAAGAGTGAGAGAGAGAAAAAATTTCTTGCAAACAACGCTCCGTCTTGTTTTTTTTTTTTTTTTTTTTTTTTTTTTTTTTTTGGGGGGGGGGGGGGTTAGAATCGCATTGATTGGCGACAAAAGTAGATTGAAACACCCAATTGAACAAACAACATACAAATAACATTTAGAGCCTTTTTAAAAAAAATTAATTCTGCGAGTTTCTTCTGTAAAACACATAACGGGAAAATTAGACTTAAAAATATAAAGAAAGAAAAAAAAATACTTATGTTTTACCTAATGAAATTTTTGAGATGTTGTTTTCTTTTAATCTGGCTCGAAAGAAATAAATAGCCAAATATTGTGTCACTTCAAAACTTTCTTTCACATTGAGTTGTTTTTTTAATATTATAAATATTCTTTTTTTTTTCCGTTAAAGATACATATTTTCCTTTCATAATATTATTTTGCATTAAACGGATTTTTTTCTTTTTATCATTATTTATTTTAAATCAATGAATTAACAGGTGTTTTTTTTTTTTTCGAAATGTTTATATTATTTTCCATTAGAGAAAGCATTTCATTTCTTTTTTGAAATATAATTATCGCCAAAAAAATTAGTTGTTGCAACCCTTCTGTCAAAAATAACCGAAAAATACGAAATTTAGTACGAAAAATCAGAGTTATCCCTGTATATTTGTATCATAAACCTCCGCAAAAATATTTCCTATTGAATGATATAATCTGCAAAAAGATCCATCGGGTAGTTTTTGAAAACACTCGTTTGGAAGTTTCAGAACTTCTGCTTTATATTATATATGTTGATGTAATGACGTAAAACTTTTCAAATAATTTCTAAAATGGTTTTTCTTATTAATCTTTCCGGTACAAATGTGATAATTAATTTTAAGTGATTAATATGCAAAAAAAAAAAAAAAGAAAAAAAAAAAAAAAAGAATTCAAAAAGTACTTTTTTCTAAGCGAAAAAAGGAAAGTCGTAATATGTTTCAGCGATTTTGCCTAACATTTAATAATGTTTAAGAACGTTTACTTTATAAAATATCTTCGTTGTTAATAGATGAAAATATAGCGTTATAAATGAAAATCAGAATTTCGAAACTTATCTAATTCCATTTAATGCTTGCTTTGATATCTAAAACTTTTTATTTATTAATTTACTGAAAACTTATTTAAAATACTATGAAAAGTAATACCCAAGGTATCTCGTATGGAATCAAATGGTTATTTAGTAAGCATTCATGTGTACTTACATTTAAATTTGATTTCGTTAGATACATATTATTTAATAAAATCAAATTCTCCTTACTCACTATTTATCAAGTTCAAAATAAATTGAGTTAGTATTTAAATATTTTCTACTTTAACTCTATCGCGACCTTGTGTAAACAGCATGCATTAAATTTGAGAATCGAATTTAAATATAAACATCCATATTGATACTTTTAATTAAAAATATTTTACAAATTGACCTAAATGCAAGTATGCAATGATGTAAAATGTTTTAAAATTTTTGTACTCAGATATTCCTTATTAATCTTTCTGGTGTAAGTGTGATAATTAATTTTAGATGATTAATGTATAAAGAAATGAATTCAAAAAGTCTTTTGTTCTAATCGAAATAAGAAAAATAGTGAACATAATGTGACGTTATTTTATGTAAATGATAAAAGATAGTTACGCTCTTCAAGTTTTACAGTCTTTTGTTAAACAATGTGGTTTTTGTATATAAAGATCTAATTTTGGAAATCGATTAAAAAAAAAAAAACCTTTCTGATATGCTAAAATTATAATAACTATGTTTTTAGGTGCATTTCTTGTAAAATTATAACATTTCTGTGTTTTTAAAAATGCATTTATAAATTTATAAATTAATATTGAAGTGTTTTTTTTTTCGTTAGGATGCAACGAGTGATCATTCGCCAATCATTCTCTGTTACACGTATGATTCTATACAAATTAGAAAAACGATGGATCATCTTGTTATTATATCACAAATGGCTCTGAAGCCATAATATGACAAATGGCTCTGAATCTGAAACAATAAAACCTTCTAAAAGCTAAAATACCGAGAATAAATTATAAAGATATTAATCAGGTGGGACAAGCTAAAAACTTTCTTCTATCTCATACATATTAATGCTTTCTAAAGAATACAACATATCATCGCCACCAGTTAGTTGATTTACATCAAAATCCAATCAACAACTTGTGTAAATTTTTAACTGAATCTGAAACTTGATGAAAATACGCACTATATCAGAAGTCTTCAGCGCCACCGGTTGGGTGATGTATATAAAAAAAATTTATCAGAATCAATTTTATCAGGTACTATCTGAAGCTGAAGTTTGATGAAAATCCATATATCAGTTCTTGAGATACAGTTATTGCGAAATCGGGAAAGACGCAGCATAGCAGCGTTAGGCGCAGCTCTAAGACGGTTTGCACCAAAAAACTTCAAAACTATAAACTATATCAGGGACTAAGAGAATTTGAAGTTAGATAAAAATTCGCATATTAGTTCTTGCGATAGAGCTATTGCAATAATCAGTAATAATGCAGCATTGCAGTGCCACTTTTTGAGTGAATTGCCCGAAAACGTAATCAGCATCAAATTATATCAAGAACTAACTGAATCTGAAGTTTTTTGAAAATACATGTATTATTTATTTAGATAGAGTTGTTATGGTAATTGTGAATAATAGAGCATGGCAGAGTCATCTGTTGAGTGGTATGAGCCCAAAACTAACAAGCTTCCCTTTATATCAACGTATATCCCCTTAACTGCTTAATTCTTTTCCGTTCAATAAATCAAAAATAGCGGATTTTACACCACTATTATTTAAATGAAATATTCGTAAAATTTAGTCTAAACATTTCCACCTTTCAATAGTATGAAATTTTTTTGAAAAATAATAGTGGTGTCAAAAAGCTTTAAATAATGCAATAAGCAAATTCGTCTGAAACGAGTTAAGGGGTTAAGTGAATATTAAGTTTTGTAAAATCCAGTGCAGTAGATCTTTACATAAAGGCCCCACAAAATTTTTGTCGCATTCAGACTCATAGAGTGACAGAGTGAAACAGAAATAAATAGACTCCCAGACAGAATTTTTTTTTAATCACCAAATCGTATATAGGACCTTCTAAGACGTATAAATCCATTGAAAACCGGATTTCTGAAATTATCATGATCGCAATATTTTCTTTTTGTAAAGATAGAAGAAAGTAAAAAAGCGTGTAATATTTATTAATAATACTTTTTATCATTTAATAAATTAATATTAATTAGTTTATGATTATATAATGAGAAATCAATTTAAAAATTCTAAAAATGTACTTTAATAACGTGTTTGATTATCTATCTTAAAAAAGAGACAGAGAGCAAAAATATTTTATTTCCTTAACAAATTAACTTGATTGAGTTTTCTAACCAGTCTAAAAAATCTGTGAGCTTTTTCACAAACAAGTTCTGTTCTAACGTCATACTAATGTTTTATAGCGAAAAAGTTTGGATGAAAATACGAATTCCAGTTAAAAAATTAAGCGGTATTTTTTAGATTAACAAAAATTTAATACGTCAGTGCATAAATAAATATTTTTATTTTTGGAGTTTTTTTTAAATATATGTTATTGTTTAAATTTCAGTGAAGTTCCCAGGTTTTAATATCTATTTTTTGCATTTCTTCAATTGCGCTGACAAGTGTTTGTGTGTGTGAAAAATGCTTATTATTTGAGTTATCGTCGTCTTGTTTTATTCATAGTTAAAAATCCCATCATATCTATCTTCTTTTTATATAACTGTCATAGCATTCGACGAAAAATTTATTATATTTTGCGAAAATTGGAATAGTTTTGTTGAGAGTCAACCTCAAATCAAACAGTGAGAGTACTGAAATTTTAAGAGTCCGTCATCTGCCCAATGATGTCTGCTGACATCCTCTTAAAATGTCCACCCGAAACGCGTTCTGTGTATTATTTTCGATTTTATACTGATTTCAATCAAAATTTCTCTTGCTTATAGATCTAAAGATAACATAGATTTTTATTTTTTGATTAAACATACCTGTTGTTACTGTAGGAATATACGTCGTACTTTCTCACATTTTTAACGATAATATGCATTATATTCTTGTCTAATCTAGTTTTAATTCTTTTTTCATCCACCATAAATGTCTGAATCTCAAATATGTAATACATTAAATTAAATAAATTTAAAAAAAATAAATAAAAAAATAAAAATTAAATAAAAAAAGCAATCACAAATTTGTAATAAATTCAATAAAAAAATCTTAAAAATGAGTTAAATTTATTTTATGTTTACGGATTAATATTCTTTTATTTCTGATTTATTAGTGTTTATAAAGAAAATATTTTATTTTCTGAAAGGCACAACAATCATTAATTTACTTATACAAACGTTCAATTTAAAAAGTTTTATTTAACCGCCAAGAGAGTGGCCTCCTATAGTCCGTGAAGCTATGTTCGACCAAAATATCCAACACCCTAGCGGGAGCCAATTCAGGAGGTCCCTAGCCACGTCCTAAGCATTCTAATCTCTTAAGAAATGGGGAAAAAAAAACGAAAAATTGATACCCGACACATTTAAAAGTAAAATTATAGAAATTAAAGACAATGAAAATCAGGAATGGCGGAACAAGTGTAATAAAAATAACAAACGTCCACAGCTACGTCTCGCTTATTATTAGTCCATATATTAATATTATTATTTATGTTTAGGGGTTAAATTTCTTTTAATCCCGACTTATTTCTGCTTATAAAGAAAATATTTTACTTTTTTAAAAAGAACAATAATCATTATCTTATTTACACAAGCGTTCAATTTAAAAGATTTAATCAACTGATAACTTAAAATATTCCTGAATACGAAATGCTACTTTATCAGATAAGGTTTAAAAATGGTACATTATAAATCACATTTTGAAAGTAATTGCCATTCAATTAAAATTGATTTTATGACGAGAAATGTGTTCTGTATTTGATAGTTGTTGTTATGTTTCAATTAAATAAAATGAATTAGTAATGAAATGCAATTAGTTTTTCAAAAAGTGATATCGATGTCTTTTAATTGCATCAAAACTGAAAAAAGTGATTTTAAATTCATTTCCGATTTTCAAATTAAATTTCTTCTCACTCAGAATTGATTTATGTTTAAAATGGAAAAGAATTATTTGTCAAATTTTGAGAAAATGAATACTTAAATTAAAAAGTATTTCTGTTTCTCTAAAAAAAAAAAATTAACAGATACCTTATTGTATTTATAAATATGAATTCTATAATTATAAAATGAATTTAAGGTAACATAGTATCTTGAAATTGGTCAAAATATCAATTTTCTTTTTTTAATACCGGCTGAAAGCTACTTTAATTTTGAATATTTTTACATTTTTACCTATATGACTATTGTATCGCGAAACATTGTAAATTCAGTTAATAGATTTAGCGCAATTACCCATACAAATGAAAAATTTGAGCTGACCTCCCCCCCCCCCCGTTTATATTTTTATAACTTGCTTCTTCGAAAAATACTAAGGCGTTTTTGCTAATTTAGATGTAAATATTGTGCAAATATTGTGTACATTGTAGTGTAAATTTATTTTTTACTTATTCTGCACGGTGGATGAACTATTTTTGTGTATGGAATAAACATTAAAATTCATAGTTATTTAAAAAATATATATTTAAATTGAGAGTTTGTTGATTTTTTTCATTTTTTCCTATACACGTGATAAAAAAAATCATTTTAAGTGTAAAATCGCACATTTCTGAAAATCCATGCACAGTTCTATATAGTATATTCTAATTAATGTGGGAAAAAATCGAAGGCTAAATATTAATATTTAAAAAAGTAATAAAAACTTTTAATAATTTAATTTTTAAATTAAATTTTAGTAAAATATGCTGTTTTACAAGATTTTTTAAAAATTCCATTTTCATTTTAGTACTAAGTATTGTGCCACAACATATATTACAGTAAGTATACAAAATTGAAGAGATGGTTTCAAACGTACCGTGTTCCCTTATCAAATCAAACTTTTTTAAGCTGATATTTTGTAAATAATTGTCACTGAATTTATATATATATACATATATATATATATATAGTAAAACTAAAGTGTAACATACTAAGTTATTGGATTAATTGGATAATAAAACTTTCAATTGACACTACATTATACTTTAATACGACTTCTTACAGATAATTCAAGCTCGTAGCTTCTTCTAATATGTTGAATTTGACATTTAAAAACTAAAATACGCTTTATTTTAAATAATATAATTATGCTTCATGTAAAACATTTTTATAAACCGCTTTTTCCAATTTTTTAAAATCAGTTCCTGCCTCGTGAATTTTCATAATACATACTTTCAAAATATGGATAACAAAAATGTACCAGAAAGTCAGTAAATTTGGTGATCACGCTCGTCTTAAAGAAAATAAATGAAGTTTAAATTCAAATGCTACAAATGTATATATATATATATATATATATATATATATATACAGGGTGTGCCCGGGTTCATGGTCCAAACTCTAAGAAGAGATAATAGTGGCGTAACTAGGTTGTGTGCCTAAAATCAGTAATATTTTAAGGTTTTCTTCGCCTTGATTCATATCTGATTTTTTTTCTGGTTAGATAAGACGAATATGACTTTGAAAAATTTCCGGTATTTCAAACACTTTAGGTTACGTCATTGCTAAATTACACATAAAGAAGCGATTTCAATATGGACATTTTGAAGCGGAAATTAAAAGTTTTGGCGAAGAACAAAAAAAGGGTAAAAAAAGAGAGCGAGCGTTTTATTAACATAACGATTTTATTCAGAACTATCAGAATCAACATTCATGAGTACTTAGGTAAATTTAAATTTACTTAGACCCATTTTATTTAATAAAACGAAATTCGCCTTATTCACTATTTATCAAGTTCAAAATAAATTGATTTACTGCTTAAATATTTTCTACTTTAATTCTATCACGACCTTGTCTAAACAGAACTGCTTTAAATTTGAGAGTCATAGCATTCTTAGAAATGTAAATAATCATCGATAATGATACTTATAAATGAAAATATAGCACAAATTTATTTAAACGTATAGCGGATTGATCTATTTTAAAGAATTATTCAATTGATAAACTGTATTAATTTTTCCGGTATTAAATTTGATAATTAATTTATGAGATTAGTACATACAGAAATGAACTCAGAAAGTCTGTTATTCTGAGGGGAAGGAGAAAGATCGTGAATTTGATTTGTCGTATTTTATCTAAATTATGAATAAAACAGCGACCCCTTTAAGTTTTACACCTTGTTTTTGCATGTAAAAACTTTGCATGCAAAGAAATGTTTTTTTAATCCTCTTTCTGATATGCTAAAATTGTGAAAGTTGTGTTCACTGGTGTGTTATCTGTGAAAATGCAATATTTTAGTGTTTTTTGAACCTAATTATAACTTTATACATTAATATTAATGCATTTTTAGGTTAGTATGTCATGACTAATCAATTGCCAAACATTGTCTGTTTTTCATACAATTCTATAGAAATTGGAAAAACAATGTATTTAGTTATTACTAAATCGTATTCGCCATAGTATGATAAATGCTTATGAAAATGAAACTAAGAAATAAGGTACCTTGGGGTAATAATGCCAGGCGGGGTAATAACGCCAAGTGCTTATATTTTGCATAATTATGAAATAATCAGGTAAATGACACCATTGTGCTCTGCGCAGAAGGGTTTTGAGTCATATAAATCGCAAAAAACAGCTTCAAGTTAATTTGTTTCATTTTTAGGTCTTATTGTTTTTACAAGCAACTAAAATTAACGCTTGATCTAAAATTTGCGAGATAAGGTTTTTGATCTGAAGACTATATTTTTTATCCAGAAATACTTTGTTTATTACATAAATTTGTAGTGTATTTCATGTACTTTCCAATTGTTGTAGAAGATTTTGGATATCTTCTCGAGATAATTTGTAGTTTAGGATTTACTGCGCAATAAGTATCCCGGGGTAATAACGCCAATCCTTGGCATTAATACCCCGGTTGATTCCCTACAGTGACCTAGCTACATCCTAAATACTGATTCAAATAAACACAGTTAAAACTGTGCAATGTTTCTAATAATTCTATTTAAGCGGTCCTTTTTAAGCAAAAAGAAGCTCACGGTCTGATATTCTTTTGCCTCATCCTCCCCCCCACACCGCACCTTTATTTTTCTTACACTTTCACAAAAAAATGAACATTTTCAGTAGCTTAGAATGAAATTTGTCAATTTCTAAGTTTGTAGAGTTTGTATTTTTAGAATTGGGCAATCTACATGCAATTATTCCATCTTATTTCATAGTTTTGTTTGCATGGCGTTATTACCCATATAGGTGGGTAATAACGCCAAATAGCATTGGTCAAGAAAAAACGCCATTACATTTTATGAATACATATCTGTTAAATTATTTTATTTTATATAGATAGTCAATGAGTTGCTGTATTAGATCCTATATTTGTTTGAAAAATACAATCTAAAACTAAGCCGTGAAAATTGGTAGAACCTTATCGTGGCGTTATTACCCCAGGGTACCTTATATTAAATTTTAAAAAGGCAGAAAATAAAATTTATTGCAAATTTTCTGTTTTGTGCTTTTTGTGCGATGTTGTTAAAATGTATTGATGTAAGTATGCATTTATGCAATAAATTGTGAGTATTTTTCATACTTCTGGCTATTTCATTCAAACGCTTACACAAAACCGTGTGCATCGATTTCGAACATTTTTCGGTATACAGGCAACGATTGTACTTATCCATCAGAACCAGATATCGTTTCGGACTAATTAAATGGTGCTCTAAAACTTTTTAATTGGAAATTTTGTTCTATCTCTTTTCGTTTTCGATTTGCAATGGCTATCTTCCAAATTTTGCCACTAGTGGCGCTGCTGTCGTTTGAATAATTCGGACGTAGTCATTTTACTGTAACGTTAGCTTACTTGCATAGCTGTCGCTCTCTCCCTTCGCAAGTATTTTGAAGTTAAATGGACTCTGCGCCATGTATATATTAATGCAATAGATTGTGATATTATCTGATTCAATTATAATTTTTTATCCTATCTAAAAGAAGTGATCCCAAACTAAATACACATAAATTTAAAGAAATAGCTTTATAAAAACAGAAATACATATTAATTACAATAAGCTCACTTAAAAGAATCTTTAGAATGAATTAAAATTTATTTCCTATTTAAGAACTTAATTTTGCTTAAATTAGATAAAATAGTGCTTATAAAGAAAATATTTACATTTTAAAATGTATAATAATTATTATTTCATTTCTGCAACATTCAATTTTAAAAGTTTAATTAAATGTTGTCTCACACTATCTCTGAACAGGAAATCTCACTTTACCAATAAATAAATAAATAAATAAATAAAAATTGGTAAATTTGAAATCTTATTTTGAAATCAATTGTCATTCAATTAGAGTTTATTTTACGACCTGCAAATTTTTCGCATTTGATATTTATTGTGAGGTTTCAATTTAATAAAATGAAAAGGAAAAGTAATTCGTTTTTCAAAAAGTGTTATCAGTGTCATTTTAATTACGACAAGGCTGCAAGAAAGTCAATTTAAATTTATTTGCGATTCGCATTAAAATTTCTATTCAATCAGAATGCATTTATATTTTAAATGGACAGGTATTATTTGTCAGAATTAAAAAAATATATAATAATAATGCTCTATTTTTAAGAAGCATTTTTTTTTTCGTTTAAAAGGTTAAATTATTAGATACACTGATTTTCTAAACAAGAATTCTATATTTAGAAAATGATTTTAACAACTCAAACGTTTTGAAAATCTATTTAAATTGTCATCAGCTCTGAGCTTTTTACTGAACCGATTTTGATAACTACTTTTTTTTTAAATTAAATTTGTCCATTTGTAGATGTGCCCGTATTAGCTATTTTTTTATTTATTTCTAATTTTATATTTTATTTTTAATTTTAAAAGTTTTTTTTTCAATATTTTTTCACTTGGTGCAATCGGATTATTTTCCTTTTTGAAGAGATAAGCGAAAGCAATGGGAATAATAATATAATTAAGGATCCCATTATCGCGAAATTTTTTTTCCAAGGACCTTCGTCGTTCCAAGCCCAAGCTCGCACTCTGATTGGCTGTTGCTCTCGGCACTGTTTTCACGTAACTTGGCGATAACCATACTTGGCGAAAAATACTTCGCTCGTAAGTGAACGAATAAACCTAAAACCTAACCTACTCATTCTTATTCTTCCTTCATTCTTATCCTCGTGGTCTTGTGCTCTTGTGTGTAAAAACTTTTAAAGAGTACAGCTTTCAGTAAGACACGTTCCATCCAATCCAATGCTCCAAGAGAAAAGTTACTTTGTACTCGGTTCGGAAGGAAATCAAACTCGACGGAAGCACCTATCGCTACGCCAAGTATGATTATCGCCAAGTTACATGAAAACAGTGCGGAGAGCAACAACCAATCAGAGTGCGAGCTTGGGCTTGGAACGACGAAGTTGCTTGGGAAAAAAATTACGCCGCCCCATTATCGTATTACAATTAAAAAAAAATAATAATAATAGTTAAATTATTATTAAGAAAGGACGTTACACTGTGATTTACTATATGAGTATTGAGACAAACTCAGAATTTTTATTAATAAATTTGTTAAACAGTGTACAATGGGATAAAATAACAGTTTAAAATCTACGTACCATTTTGTATGAAATTTAAACATTAAAAGCAATGATAAAGTTATCCCGACAGTTTCATCCAAACTACTCGGCCTCTTTCGAAGGAAAATAAATATTTGAACTATTCTAGATTTGATATATTTGATCTATAAAGATTTGAACTAGTTCAAATCTTTATTTTTCCTCGAAAAAGGCCGAGTAGTTCGGTTGAAACTGTCGGGATAACTTTATCATTGTTTTTAATTTTTAAACTTCATACAAAATGGTCTGCAGATTTTAAACTGCTATTTTATCCCATTGTACACTGTTTAGCAAATTTATAAATGAAAATTCTGAGCTTTTCTCAATACTCATATAAAAAAAATATATATATTTAAAAACTTTTGAATAGGAAATGTAACCACGTTTAATTCATAAAGCGGCTATATTTCAGTATAGTTTTCATTCCGCTGATAATGAAATTTCGATTCAAACTGCTTGTTTTCCGATTTATTTTTGAATTCACTTTTGCTCTCAAACACATGAAACTCACAGATTCTCTTGTTTAGAAAGTGCACAAGGTGCCGTAAAGGTCAATTCTTTGATAAGTGTACAAACTATTGCAAAAAAAGCAATCAAAAACGGCAATTTGAACCGATTTTTCCGAAGTGGGAGATAAGGGAACGAAAAAAAGGGTCTTCCAGAGAAGTTAATTGCTTATAAATCAAATTCTAATGAATTGAGCGTAAAAAGACTTTACTCGGCACCTCATACGTCCCTTCAATAATCCCCTCAGCAAGTTTCATGTTTCTACTTTTAAAAATGTGTCTGAAATTGTATCGGAAAATGAGCTGCTGAAGGTGGAAAAGCGTTTTTTCGAATACACCCTTAAGACATTTATCTGAGGGGGCTTCAGTAGCTGAAAATGATGTCATAGTAACATTGAAACTTGTTGCAAAATTGTAACTGGCAAACCTGATACTAGGTCTTGTAAATGTAAGTATTTATTAAGAATAATCTATTGCACGTAAAAATATTTTTTAAAGTAGTGAATATGAATATGGAAAGTATGCATGTATATTTTGCGATTGTGAAAAAAAATATTTTTAGAGTTCGTTGATAACAAAATTATAGTTGTAAAGTAATGGCGATATTTCTGTTGATTTTTCATTATTTAATGACAAAGATCTCATTTTTAAATAATAACTTAATAATTTCATATTAGGAACAGTTCAAATATAACGTTATCAACATTTTGTAAATTTTCGATATTATACGTTATCATCCCTCGAACTCCCCCTCGCCCTTTTATTAATATCGTTATCAAAGTATATTTTCTTTTCTTTTCTTTGATAGAATTTATGATTTTTGTCTGAATTGAGGTACAAAGTGGTTGCATTTATTTTTTGCATACTTTATTGATTCAAACGAACTTAAGTCAATAAAACATCGGTTTATATCAAATAACACTTAAAGAAATAGTTATCATTTAAAAGTATTTTATTATAGCTTTTTGTTACGTGATGCATTCAATTGTAATAAAGTGTTGTTGCACTTATTGTGGGCAGACGAATAAGTAAAATAAAGGTGAGAGTTTTTAATTTATCTTTTATTAATTTTTTAATTAACGAAATTTTAACATTTAAGCTGTCATTTTTCGTGACACAGAGTAATTATCATGGAATTCATTAACAGATTGAATCAAGTTCAACTCAAGTTCTATTATCTTATTTATGACAATTTAATATATTTGGGGTGTACTGACACCCAATGCACGTCCTGGTGTTAAATTTGCCTGGTGTTGCACATCTTGTCTTTTTAAACATAAATTTAAAGAAAATTTTACTCTACTTTTTTCACAGTTATGGAAATAAAAGTTCGAAGACCAAAATGAAACAAGCGTCAGTTTCCTATTTCAATTTAGTAAATTATAATTGATGTTCAAACTAATATCATTTGTGTTATTAATTAATTTATATTATTAATTATGTTTGAAATCTATTTATTCTAAATCGGATTTTTTCACTAGTACCTTTGATATCTGTGGCCCTTATATACAAAGTGTCCAAGAAATAATGTGACAAACTTAATGGGGAGATACAGGACATCACAAGGATTCAGAATTGCATAGCAACCCATGGTCGGAAACGTTTTCCTGAAGCAGTAGTGATGACACAAAACCCAAGAAAGACAGGACACGAATAAGAGATAAAAACATCTTTATTATCCTTAATATAGTAAAAAAAACTAAGAAAAAAGAACATTAAAAATACAACAATCATCATCAAAGTAGGTATTTCAAATTACGATCGAAGACCGTGATGCATGAAAGCGCATCTCCGGCAGATGGAAGATCTAATGTTCTCGCAAATACTGTGAATGTCCTGAACTTCTCCAACAGTTGCCATGATGCGTGCAACAAGTTCCTCAGCACTTTCCAGCGTTGTCCTAGCATTTCTGCAGCACGAAGAACAATAAACCTGTTTTGTCTCCCTGTTCATGTCCTTTCTTTCTTGTGCCTTGTGTTGTCACTACTGTGTCAGAAGAACATTTCGGACCTTGGGTTGCTATGTAAATCTGAATCCTTGTGATGTCCCATACCTCAACTTAAAGTTTGTCCCATAACTTCTGGAAAACCCTGTATAATGAAATCAACTATATACAAAAGACGTGATGTATAAACTATTGTAAAATCCGGCGTATACTGCAAACTTTTAATACCGAAAATAAGATCGAAATATATGAGCGCGCATTCATACGCCTAATATGAAAATGATAGATTTAACCTTTCACTCCATAGTCTGCTACATCTGCACATACCTAAAAACACAATAATTCTCATTATGTGCCATTAATTTGGCCAATATGATCACTGTAATTAACCAAGAAGACTCAAAAGAATGGAATAACATTTATTTTGTCCCTGTCGGTATGGTTTAGGTATATTTTATGACGGCCGATTATATACATGTGGGATATAGGCCTTAAAGGGGTGGGATGCCCCCGTGGGGGATATTTCTAAAGGAACCTAACCTGTATTTACGCAATGAAATCCAAAGTTTGAAGAAAACCATGAAAAACTCCGAACGGTTAGGCCGACGGCCGCGATTAGGTACGAACCCAGCACCTGCCGTCATCACGACTTTTTATATATTTATGAAAAAAATGATTCGAAATCTATATCTTGAACTAATATTGGGGAAAATAGTAATTAAAATTAATTTGAAAATTTTCAGCTAAAATTTGATATTTTATGGCGTCTACCCATATGTGCACAATCAGGATTTTTAAATGTTGTATTGCTTTATTTTGCAATTAAATTGGCTGAAATTAGCAAATTTTATCTACTTAAAAATCTTCAACTTTCTTTATATTAATATTATTAGGTATCCTGTAAAAATAATAAAAGTTAACTTTGCCTTGATTGCTTAATCGACATTTTTTTTTTTTTTTTTTTTGTATCCGAAGAACAAATTCCAATTTTTTGTCAAATGCAGCCATCCGACAGGGACAGAGCTCCAAGTGCGGCCGAAAGGTTCTGACGTCTCAGCTGGTAGACGGCAGGTGCAGGGTTTGTACCCAATCGCGGCCGTCGGCCTAACCGTTCGGAGTTTTTCATGGTTTTCATCGAACCTCGGATTTCGTTGCGTAAATACGGGTTAGGTTCCCTTAGAAAGACACCCAAGTAGGGTATCCCACACCTTTAGGACCTATATCCCACGTGTAGATAGTCGACCGTCATAAAATAAACCTAAACCATACGACAGGGATGTTATTCCATTCTTTGGAGTCTTCTTGATCAGTTACAGTGATCATATTGGCCAAAATATTGGCACATATTGAGAATTATTGTGTTTTTAGGTATGTGCAGATGTAGCAGGCTATGGAGTGAAAGGTTAAAAATAAAGAAAAGATGGACATAAAAAATACCATTAAAAATTAAATTTTTATTTTAAAAAAAGCTTTTATAATTTTAGTTAAATGTGTTGGTTCAATGAGGCATTAATTAGCTAAGTCAAAAATATGATTTTTGTAAAATTTTCGAATACAGTAGACTCGCGATTTTACGACCCCCAATTTAGCGACTGTTGGATGAGGTCCGGAGCATTTTTCAATATTTACAATGTTTCTCTTCTCTCGTTTTTACGACCTGAAAGTAATCCGAATCTTGATTTAGCGACCTTTTCACATCCCCCATCAGAAACTAAAAATCTAGAAGCAGTAAACAAAATTTTTCTTTTCAACAGATGTTATATGCGTTAAAGAAATTGTAACGACATTTTTAATAAGTTTCCAACTGTCATTTAACGTAAAAAAGTATAACATGAAAATTCAAAAAATGTTATATTCAAAAAATGCTAATTAATTAATTTAAGTCATTCTTTTATTTTGTAAAATGCTTAAAATCTTGAAAAAATATTTCATAATTTTTATGATTTTTTTAATCTAAAAATTTAGACTAAATACTACAATTTAAATTTTTTAATTTTATAAGTGAGTAGTTTTTACTAAATTAGAATGTTAGGCATTTTCAAAGTGCATTAAATCAACCAATGTGAGCAACATTTTGTTTAACGAACATTCGATTTAACATCCTGTTTGCCGGAGTCCCGAGAAGGTTGTAAAATCGGGAGTCTACTGCGTCGACGTAAAAATCGCAAAATATAGTCTAAAATCATAGAGCGCATTATAAAAAACATTTTACGCTATTTATTACACTTATAAAGAGAAATAACGATAAAAAATGAAATGACCTTTGAAGTTTAAAAACTAAAATATAAATCTTTGAAAACCACAGCACGAAATAACGCGTAGTAATCACGAACCAATGAATTTTAAGGTAAATTCAAAATCTATTCCAAATGAATGATTGAATGTGTTTAAATTCCGAAGAGCATTAGAATTTATAATACAAAAATCTTTTTATAAAGCTGAAAAATAATCATTGATTACTTTGACCACACATATTGTTAAAAAAATTTTTAATTAATTGATAAATTTTCGTATTTTTGAAAATATAGTTTTATAAATTTAAAAGTTTAGTTTTATGTAATCTTTATTTGAAAATTATTGTCATTTAATTAGCATTTATATTCGAATTTCGAATTGTTTGTTTTTACTATTTTTGCTTTCAAAATCGATTAAATGAATAGTAAAGAAAAAGGAGTTAGTTTTTTTTAAAGCTGATATAAATTCACTTTTAATTGAGTTGAGGTTACATAATCACACTTCAAAGAATCTTGAAAATAAATTTAAAGCTACTACTGAAATAGATTATTTTATTATTCGCTAAATTTGTTATTTTTGAAAATGAAAACATTTCCATGTACCAAACATTTCCTTGTGTAGTTCTATAGTAATAATTACTTAATTTAGAAAGTCGATCAGTATAAAAAAGTTTAATTAAGTTACACTTTGCGATTCATTTATCAAATATATTTGAAATATCAGACTTTGCGGAGTTATGTTTTTTAAAATCAATATAATTCAGTTTGATTTAAATTTATTTTAATAGACATTGATATAGTTCAGTACAGTGAAATAAAAATAATAAAATAGTTATTTTTTCGAAAATTGTTAATGATGCTATTTCAACATGAAATTATTCACTATAACAAAAATTTAAAGAAGAATGAAAAATCATACGTCCACCATGGGTTGTGAATACTTTCAAACACATTTGATATATTATAACAAGGCTTTATAGTTTCTTAAGATTAAAAATGTCTAAATGAACAATTTAGAAAAAGCGTAATGCATTTGAAAATCCAAGTTCGGCAATAACCATAAATAGTACACTGTAAAAAAAGGGTCCATCTACTAAAAAAATTTTAGTGATCCTTGTAATTACTAAAAAAATTTTAGTTATCTTACTCGGTTAAAAGGAATCTGTAACAATTACTAAAAAAAAGCTAGCAACGAATTGAGTTAATAGTTTTACATTTTAATAGCTATTACTAAAACTTACTTGGTGTGGCCGTGATAGCCTAGTGATCATAGCACCGAGCTCCAGGCTGAAAGTACCCGGGTTCGATACTGGGCGCCACCAAATATGCGCCGAATGTATGCAATGTAAGTACTCGTTAAATAAAGGAATTGTGAAAATCCTGTCGTAACAGTTACCATGGGTAATGATCTCTTGATTTTCCCTCCTCTTTAGAAACATGTCAAAATAGAGCAGGTAGGAATGTTTGGTGCTGCCATCTATTGTGGTTTTGCCGAAAATCTCCCGCTTCAGAAGTCTAAATATAATTTTTAATTAACTAAAAGTAATTTTGGAGCTATTACTAAAATTTGCTTGGTGGATCATACTAAAAAGTTTTAAGTTAGTTATACAAAAAATTCTTTTGTTCAGTTTACAAAAGAAATGTTTGTTTCACTTGCAAAAAAAATGCTTGTAATGGTTACTAAAAAATTCTGTGGAATACAAATTTACTAAAAAATTTTTAGTAACCTCTTGAATTTTTTTTACAGTGTACAAAAATATCAGATTTGAATAATAATACGTGAATTATCACTTGCTTACTAAGCGTAGATCTAACATTGTGGAACATGTCCAAGTCGGGGATCGAGCCCTGAACCCTTGGAATAGCGTTCCAAATGCTTCATTTAAGCTACGAGGATGATGCCCAGCTTAGCGTTTCTCACTATCGTATGTTGGCAAAGCTGCACCGCAGCACTAGATGGAAGTCTTCATCAGCACACTTCAACATGAGGCATAACATGAGGCACAAACTAACCCAGTATCGGTGAACACAACATTAAATTTCAGATTTTTTGTGCAGCTCTGTATATGATGTATAGACCGATTTAAATGCATATCACATAGTATGCTAAATGTTAGTTCAGCTAAAAGTATAGCACAGATGAAATTCGCCTTTCCTAAATTTCCGTCTATAAACAAAACTATATCGCTGTATAATATAGTAAAATTTCATCAAAACATTACAAAAACGGGTTTTAATGAGGAATGTGTTCACCCCTGATTGGAATGCATTGGCGGCATCGAAATTCCATTCTGTCAATTAAGTTGTCGTACGCCAAATAGGAAGCAAAAATCAAACACGAGTAAGCTTTGTTTCAGCTCATCTAAAAAATTTGGAAGAGGATATAAAGCCTAGAGGAATTGCTAAAGAGGAATTGCCTATCAAGATAATCTCAAAGCCGTGTAGCGGTTTGCTAAAGGGCCCACCTTGCGATCCTTCGTTAGAAGAGCTGTAAGGGCCTCAGACCTGGTGTCGGTGGTACATCGGCATCGTCGGGTGTTACAAAGTTGACTGCAATAATTTGCCACCCAATACTGCGTTTTTTCCTTCAAGCCTGCACTGTAAAAAAATTCATGAGGTTACTAAAAATTTCTTAGTAAATTTGTATTCCACAGAATATTTTAGTAACCATTACAAACTTTTTTTTGCAAGTGAAACAAGCATTACTTTTGTAAACTGAACAAAAGAATTTTTTGTATAACTAACTTAAAAATTGTTAGTATGAGCCACCAAGCAACTTTTAGTAATAGCTCCAAAATTATTTTTAATAACCATTACGTGCGCCTGAAGGGCTCGAGCTTCCTTCGAGCTGCATCCAGACTTCTGAAGCGGAAGATTTTCGGCAAAACCGCAATAGATGGCAGCACCATACATTCCTACCTGCTCCGACAGGATTTTCATAATCCCTTTATTAACGAGACACTACATACATTCGGGGCGTATTTGGCGGTGGCAAGTTTCGAACCCGGGACCTTTTAGCCTGGAGTCCGTTACTATAACCACTAAGCTATCGAGGCCACACCAACTGAGTTTTAGTAAGAGCTATTAAAAATATAAAACAATTAACTCTATTCGTTGCTAACTTTTTTCTAGTAATTCTTACAGATTTTTTTGTAACCGACTAAGATTACTAAAAATTTTTTAGTAATTACAAGGATCACTAAAGTTTTTTTAGTAGATCGACCCTTTTTTTACAGTGTAAAGAGCTAGTAAGCAGTCTTCCGCAGATGCTGTAACTCGTGGTTACTCTAGTACATGCATTCTGGAGACAGGAACTTTAGATTGATATTTGATTCAGTAATGATTGGACTACACTGCGAGCAGTGTTGCAGTCGTATAAAAAACTAAAATTATACGGTATAGGCAGAGGGTTATATGTTGTCATTATGAACATTCATACATAGGATATACGCTAATGATTTATTTGAGAAACAGAAGGTATACGATGCTTTTTTTTTTAATCCAGACTCTCCATTTACTCTCCGTTATACTCTCCGTTACATCCCTGACTGCGAAACACATTAAAACATCAGGCTGTGTCAACGCCATTCCCATCCAACCGAACTATTTCTCATAGGCATTGCTAAACTCTATTTACTGTAAAAAAAATCATTAAAGTTACTGAAAGTTTTCTAGGAAACTGGGATTCCTAGAACTTTTTATGTAACAGCAACAGCAAAAATCCATGTAACAGATACAGATTTGCACTGACAATAAAAAACTGCAAGTTTACTAAGAATTTTTTAGGAAACTGGGATTTCAAGAATTTTTCATGTTATAGCAAACCAGGTTACAGATAAAATTTTAGAAAGATAACTGTAATTTCAGTAGACACGATTGTAAAGTTACAGATTTCTGTAACTTTACAAAAATTAGTTTTGTATATTTACATTTTTTGTAACAGTGAACAGATATGTTTGTAACCATACAGGTTTTGGAAACTATACATCTGTAGGATTACAGATTTTTTTACAGCGTTGTCTACTATCAGGGAATATGCAAACAACAGTTGTAAATAAACAAAACTTACATAGAAGATTACGAAAGCTTGATATTTCCTATCTTTCTCCGATTCATATTTAGCTAATATTTTCTAAAGAAATAAAGTGGTAGTTATGGTTTTTGCAAGTTTAAGTTTTGTTTTAAAGTTCATTATTATCCATTTCTGTGAACTATGAAGTATATTGCTACTACCATTTTATTTTAGGTTGAGCTTCGAAAAACATGTTGTACCTTAATTTTTGACGAACAGTTTATTTAACCCTTTATCTATCGGCGGTATAGGTACCATTATAAGTACCATTGTGGAAATTTTAATAAAATATGTTTTTAATCAATCTATTAATAAAAATTCTTTTTCTTACCACACAATACACTTTATTCGATCTAATTTAGATAGAATAGAAAAACAGTCGAAGTTAAATATTTAAAAACAAAATCATAGGTATAATTTTCATAGGTACATCATTTTTTCTTAGAAAATAAGTTATATGAAATACTTTCGAAGGTAAAATTATTTCCATTTACAGAGAGGATCATACTACATTTAAATACATTGTTTTTACTAGGATTGTAATATTTCCATAAGAGGATTTTTGGTTAATTAATTTGAATATTTTTGTAAATATTTTAGAAAAAATTACAAGTACCGATATATTTAATAATTTTTAATGAAAAAACACTTCTAATTTTCACATTATTATTATTTAAAAAGTCCAGCATATCTTCAGATAATAAAGAAGACAATTATAGATGTGAAGCCATTTCTTGAAAAATAATTCGATAGATAAAATGTTAAAGATCGCATTTGTTTGTGCCCTCCATCATTATTTGCATTGGAAAACCACCACTGACATACAAAATTTGTTGTTCATCAGTATTTGTAATTTCTGTTTTCGTTCTCGTTAAACGTTGGTTTACCGAGACGTTTGGTTGGGCTCCTGGGTCTCCACTACGGGACCTCTGTTGTTTTACTTATAAAAAATAAAAATGTCTAAATTTCTTTACATTTTTACATCTGTTCTTAATAACTGAATGTTTTTTTGAGTTGAAAACAAACGAAAAAATGTCTGTACCTCAGCTGAACCCCTCATAAAATAAATGTTATTTTCATCTGAGTTTGCAAAATGGCTAAAAATATCCAAAAGACAGCGTGACCAAGAAAGTTATAAATTGTCATAAGTATGTAACTTCCCTAATAGCATGCATGGTCACAGTGACGTCACAGTCACATCACTGTGAGTCACTTTGGTCACATCACATCTGTGACGAAAATGTCACTACTCAGTGACGTCACATTGTGACTGAGATGTGACTTTCTTAGAAATCTTTAGAAATTTATAAATATCCTTCAAAACATGTTATTTACTTTAAAATACATGTTTCTGGCAATTTAAATATCGTCGCTTTTGTCACAGTTTCGTCACAATGTTAATGTCAAATTAGTCACAAATGATACATTTTTCACAAATTTGTCACATTGTGACCACTTTGTGAAACGTCACAAAAGAGCTCTAAAACGGCCATAAAGATTTCACATTTTAGTCACTCTGACTTCACATCGACGTCACGTGACGTCACATCGACAATCGATGGTCACAAAGTCACATTGTGACTTCACAGCGACGTTCCAATGACGTTACCATGCTTAATGGGTTAAATCTTTTTTAAGGATTTTTTTTAAGGATTTGTAGGTTATTTACTTGTTTAAGCAAGGGCGGCGCCAGAGGGGGGACCGGGGGGCATATGCCCCCCCCATCGGGCATACCTGGCCCCCTACCGGGGTCAAAATTCGATTTCGTCGGGGAAAATATTTTGACTTTTGAAATTCGACCCCCGTCAAATTGAGTCAACATATGACATTTTTTTTTTTTTTTTATTAAACACAGATTGACTAAAGTAATTATTTTAGATACGAGTCGGTTTCTAAATGAATTTTGATTCTTGCATATTAAGTTCAGGATAAACCCGATCTTTCCAAAAAAAATATCGAATTTCTTAAAATAAAAATCTATATATATGACTGCACAGGATGATATATGAATGACTCTATACATGTATATTTTTTTAACAAAAAAGATAAAATTTACCCTAAAGTTTTGTCAGGCAGTCTTGGATGACAAGTAGAATGCTGCTTTCGGGTTGAGCAAACTGAACATGACACGACTCGCAATCTGTATAGGATCGGGTTGAAATTAATATTTTGTCCCTGTGGGTCGAATTCCAGTTGTATTAACTTTAATTGTTTCAGGTTCGGGTTGGATGTTGACAATTACGGTTCTTGATTCAAGATTGATTTCTCAAAAGAATTTGCAAAACTTATTTTAAATTGAAAAGTTATGCATTGAATGTTAATGAGTTTATATATACTTTACCAGTTTTTATTTAAGGGTGTTCTCAACTGCTCCGCTCAACAAGTGGAAAAAGTTTTGACGCATTTACAAACTCAATTTTAACGGAAAGATATAAAATTGGAATGCCTGACTGTGGAAGCGATTTAGAATCGAACTTATTTTTCCATTTTATGACAATTAAATTACCTATCAAGTTATAAGCTATTTCGATAACGAGACCACCCGTTTTTCTCCTCTTTTTCGACCGGTTTTCCTGCTTTCGTCGGGAAACGTGCTCAAAAACGTCCACCTTGAAGACTTGTTATGAAAGATCTATTTTGTTTTTTAAAAAACAGAAAAATGAGTGCCATTAGACAGTTTCTGAATAACAACACCTGCAATTTTCATGCATTTCTGAACAAAAATAAATTAAAGCATATGTCACAAAGTTACTCTTTTTGATTTAAGAACACCCTTAAAAGTTAAAACTGATACTGGAGGTATAGTTGTAGATATATTTTTACATAATTGCATTACAGTATGGATATATTTTTTCATCAGTCATGGTTGGGGTCTAGTTAAGGTTGAAATATTTCGGGTTCAGATCGGAATTTGGAGATGTCGGGCTCAGATTGCGTTTCGGATTGAGTCCTGCATTACCTTGGAAAATTAAACCCAACTCGACTGGCGATTTGAGTCGGATCTGGCTAAAGTTAATATTTTTTCGGAGAAATTCGGATTGACTTCTATTTTTCGAGTTGGGCTAGTTTTAATTGTTTTAGCGTATGTGTTCGATTCTACCTCATTTCTCAAAAGTATCGCTGAAATATATTTTAAAATGTAAAATTATATTATTTGAATGTCAATGAGTGCATATACAGATACATTAATTTTTCTACATAAAATATATAATTGATATTGGAGGTATTATTGTAGACTATTTTTCCATTATTGCTTTACAAGTTCGAATTTTCTTTTTCAATTATCTCTTGCATTTTGAGTTGGATTAAGTTCGAATTGAATACTTTTAGGTCGAAGTTTGTCGAGTTCGGGTCATTTACTTTTTTTAAACTGGTTCAGGTTGAATGGATATAGAATTAACCAGTTCAGCTCGGGTATAACCCAATCCGGGAAGTACTCTATGCTCGCAAAATAATCCGTGATTTAAACTATTTTTTCCCTTGATATTCCGTTAAAACAGAAACATTTGCTTTAAATTTTGCTTTCAAACGCTTTAATTTTACTATTTTTATCCCTCCTCTCGCGCAAAAAAAAAATAAAAATCACCAATTACCTGAAATACTCTCATATAAAGCAATATATTCGTCAATTTACATGGGTGTTCTGGCAGCTATGCTGTTTAGTACTTTTTCGTATTAGAACAGAATTTATAAATCCGATTTATCTAAATATACGTAAAAAATCAGAAATCTGAGATCAAAATTTTCAAAAAATGTCCAATAAGAAGGCAGAAATTGCTTGAAATAATAGAAAAGTCTCTTCAAATCACAGGGCTATTTCGGCATTGTCGCCACGGACTCGAGCGAGAAATTTTGGCCCGCGCAGACTTTCTAACCCGCAGTTAGACCTCCTGTATAACCCGTGGTCCGGATCGGCGATATATTTTTAATTGCGGGTCGCTTTTTGCTGATATTAATAACGCACTTTTAGATTTCCAACTATTTTACAAGTTTTCACTTCATTTACATTTATCTTTTGTTTTTAATTTGGGAATTTTGTGTTTAAGTTTTTGTTTCAGATTTAAGTTTTGTATCTTATCAAAATTTGAAACATCGCACTTTCTGCATTCGATTAATATACAGTCTAAAACAAAATGGAAATCGAAGGTGTTTTCCCCATTGTTTTTATTATTACTACTATAGGTTAAAAATTCTGTTTTAATTTACACATTTTCTCGGAAATACAGAAAATTCATCAATCCAATGCTAAAACTACCTGAAATCCTCCAATATCTAAAGTTACATTTTTGTTAAATCAAAAGATTGTTCAGTTTACTGAGCAGTACCACTTTGCACTAGATTTTTCAATTCGAAACTGATTGTTTACGTATCTCTAATTTTTCTTAAAATAATAAAAAGTTCGTGAACCGAATCTCAATTTTTTTTGAAATTCTACAATGAAAACATCAACATTTCTTCAAGTAATAGAAAAATCCATTCCAATAACATGTGCGTTCCGGCAACTTATTGTCTGTATATTTTATTTTTGACGAAATGTTTTTTGAAAATGTATGGAATAATAATTACATTTTCTAAAAAGTGTCAAATAGAAAATAATGAAAAAAGTAAAACGCGGTACTTATAAGGTAATACAAGGTGCATAATTCAAAAATTGTAGTTTGACTAATTAATTTCACTCCGGCAAATATATTCAATTCAAAAAAAAAAAACTTATATTTAGTATAGAAACGTGTTCAGATGAACGAAAAAGGATATGAAGATATTTCAATTTTATATAAGTTTTGTTCTTAGTAAGTATGCTGTTTCTTTATACTGTATATCTTTATACTGCTGTATTCTTACTTAGATTTCAATCTAGGATTTTTATACCGCAGATACCAGCTGCGATTCACTAAAAGGAAATACATATCTTCTCTTTTGACTTGTTTTTAAATTCTGATGTGCAAGTTAATATAAAACAAACTTTTCGACAATCGGAATAAAGAGATTGATAAATAAGCAGATCAGCAGACCTATTCTTCCTGATGGTTGTAAACCAAAAAACACCTGCATTGTGATAGACCGGAAGGACATTTCAGAGTTACATAGGTGTAGTTCTCCATTTTCGTCAATTGTCCATTGACCACAGATATAAGGAGTTATTTTTTTTTCCTGATCTAGTACTTTTATTTTAATATATAGAAATAAGATTTTTTAAATGATTATTCATCTGTTTAATGCACTTTTTTTACAAAATTCATATAATTAATCAGACAGTAATCGTAAAAACAATGCTACAATGAAGTTTTAAAGAAAAAAATGTGACTGTGAGAAAATAGAATTTATGAATTTGCAAATTTTACATTATAATTATCATTTCTACTAGTTATAAATATCTTATAAGTTCTGTCTTTTTACGAAGTTGTCAAATTTAATTTGTCTCTGCTGTATATAAAAAGTTTTAAGACTTTTATAAGAGTAAGTCCAAATGATTTCTAATTTATTTGCGTTTATATGTTATTTGCTATTTTTACCCGAGTGTTTTAATTTTAAAACTGCTTTATACTCAGAATTCGTACTTTTGTTGATAATAATAATTTAACTAATGTTTATGAAAGTTTTTCACTTATATTTTTGCATTCAGCAATAAATACAGTAAAGCTTCGATTATTCGGACCTGTCGAGATCTAGTTCGATCCGGTTAATAAAAAAAGACGGAAAATAGGACAACTTTAAAAAACGCATATGCATATGTTTTTAGGTAACTTCCCTTCACGTTTTTTCCAGTTTAAGACTGGCAATTGTGGTAATGCATATTTTAGCAAATTGAAAATGGCGTATTTAGAAGGGTTTTTATTTTATTTACCTATTTTTTTAAATAAAATTCACAATTTTATTTTCTGCAGAATTGGTACAAAATTATGTATAGAAGTACACATAGAAACTTCATGATTTCCGATATAATTATGTATAAAAAACTAACGCACAAAATTTAATCCAACTTCATACTTTTTTTAGATCTTCAAATAAATTAATGTAGATAAAATTTGTCATGCAACACTCAACAGTGGTTTTGTTATGCTTTGTTTTTAATAATTAAAATTTACAATTTTAATAATTTCAATAATTTAAATTAAAATACACTTTTTTTCTAAAAATCAAAATGACCATATTTACAAGTCAAATTAAAATGAAATAAGTACCTTGTAAAAGCTTACCTTTCTAAACAATTTTCTGTTTTATAATACATTTATTTGATTGTTAAAAATCTTAAGTTGGCAGGTGTGCCGTGAGACCGGGAGAACTATTTCTCAAAAAGTTAAACATATAATTTTATCAAACTTCATCATATTCAGTTAGTATTAATGACATTTTGGTGTATATCGCCCTACAGATGGTGTTTTTTATGCTGTGTTTTTTTCCCGAAATTTTTTTTATCTCTGCACCTATTGAATTTAGAATTGCATAAAACATTTGATGCGTAAAAAAAAAAAAAAAAAAAAAAAAAAAACAGCAATATTGTTTTTATTTTCCACTCACTTAATATGCTGCACTGGTTTCCTTATCCCATCCAGAATCAATTGACGTGGATTAGCGAGCATGGTTTGTCTTATTATTTATTCCTAGTGAATAACCTAAGTTAGGAAAGAAATTTTCACCGAGCTCCAGTTCCTGGATAAACCTCGATAGAGTTCTGCATTGGCCGGGTCCTTGCCTATTTTCTTTTACGAAACTGGAGCCGGTTCATGCCTGGTTTTCACGGCCAGTTCATGGCTTAAAGGTGTTCTTAAATCAAAAAGGGCAACTTTGTGACATATGCTTTAATTTATTTTTGTTCGGGCATGCATGAAACTAGCAGATGTTGCTATTCAGAAACTGTCTAATTTCTCTCAAATTTCTGTTTTTTTTTTTTTTTTTTTTTTTTTTTTTTTTTTAACACAATAGATCTTTTATAACAAGCCTTCAAATTTGACGTTTTTGCGATCATTTTTCGAAGACAGCAGAAAAACCGGTCGAAAATCAGGAGAAAAACGGGTGATCACGTTATCAAAATAGCTTAGAACTGGATAGGTAATTTAATTATCATAAAACGGAAAAATAAGTTCTATTCGAAATCGCTTTCATAGTCAGGCCCTCCAATTTTATAACTTTTTGTTAAAAAATGATTTTGTAAATGTGTCAAAACGTTTTGCTCTTGTTGAGCAGAGCAGTTGAGAACACCCTTAACAAACTTTTTCAATACCGAGCTGGGACTGACATCATTCTTCGTTGGACTGCACGGGTCGAAATTTTCAGTCTCGGTTTCGATTCAGCCCGTATGAAAATCAACCACACGGTACGACTTTGGCCGTGCAAAAATCAGTAAAGTTTTGCCCGTTCCAAACATTATTTTTATAAGTTTAATGCTCCATTATTCTATAATTAATCTTTAGAATTTATTATTTTTAAAGAATAGTAGATTTTTAGGCAATAAAATTTAAATACAGTAAAACCTGCCTATGACCCCAAAAAAGTACTTTCAGTTTCAAAACCATAGCTGAAAGTGAAAGTATCTTTAAAAAAAATCTGCTACCGAAATCGAAAAAGTGAAAAAAAAGTCATATTAAAGAGCAACTTCAGATGACTCATGCAAGAAAAAAATTGTTTCAAAATATTCTAATTAAAACGAGAAATTTGAAAATAATCTGTGCTTAACATCACAATGTGTGTGTTTTCAAGTGACTGAAGAGTCCCCTTAAACGCAAAATAAGTTGATTCAAAATGAATATAATAATACATGTGAAAAGAATATAATACAATACACCTGCTACGAGGGCAACTCGACCATAACTCGCTCTTTTTTTTTTTTTTTTTTTTTTTTTTTTTTTTTTTTTTTTGTTATTATGCGATTTCGTCTTGGAAAATTTTACAGTGTGGCCTTTTTCTGATTTTTTAGTCTCCAATATATGATATAAGTATTAACGATAACTGAATGATAATTGAAACATTTACATGCAAATAGATATTCATTCAAAATAAATAAATATTGCCGCCTAAAACACTTCTTAAAAAGACTATTTTTTATTAGACACCCCTCCTCCAAAATATTTTATAACCGTATCTAAGTAAAAATTCACGTCTTGTAGAAATGGAGTCGTGCGGGCCGAGATTTTAACATTTTTTTTTTGGTTAGGTTATATTATATATGTATGTATTTATATTTCCCAGACCGTATAATCAGGCAGACTTTCTAAATTTTATGTCGACCGGAACATTAATCTATTTAGTACAAACCGGATCAGTCCTGGGCGTAAAATTTTTGCCACGCATTTTTTAGAGCCCGGACCAATACGCGGGGACCTCTAATATGTATTATAAACTTGCCCCCCCCCCCCTGTCAGGGATACAGTGCCCCCTCGTCGGGCAAACTCTGGCGCCGCCCTTGTGTTTAAGGCTCTTTAATTTGTGATTGAGTTCATTTAGGTTAATGATCATTAAAATGATGTTTTAAGGGTGTTTGTAATTTAGATCCATATTTTTTAACCTAAATTACTAAGCGCTCAAGATATCAATTTCAGAAAAGACAGCATGACCAAAAAAGTTTTAAATTGTCATAAGTATGTAACTTAAATCTTTTTTAATGATTTTTTTAAGGATTTGTAGGTTATTTACTTGTTTAAGGCTCTTTAATTTGTGATTGCGTTCAGTTAGGTTAATGGTCATTAAAATGATGTTTTAAGGGTGTTTGTAGTTTAGATCTATATTTTTTAACCTAAATTACTAACCGCTTAAGAGATCAATTTCAGAAAAGACAGCATGACCAAAAAAGTTTTAAATTGTCATAAGTATGTAACTTAAATTTTTTTTAATGATTTTTTTAAGGATTTGTAGGTTATTTACTTGTTTAAGGCTCTTTAATTTGTGATTGCGTTCAGTTAGGTTAATGGTCATTAAAATGACGTTTTAAGGGTGTTTGTAGTTTAGATCCATATTTTTTAACCTAAATTACTAAGCGCTCAAGATATCAATTTCAGAAAAGACAGCATGACCAAAAATGTTTTAAATTGTCATAAGTATGTAACTTAAATCTTTTTTAATAATTTTTTTAAGGATTTGTAGGTTATTTACTTGTTTAAGGCTCTTTAATTTGTGATTGCGTTCAGTTAGGTTAATGGTCATTAAAATGATGTTTTAAGGGTGTTTGTAGTTTAGATCCATATTTTTTAACCTAAATTACTAAGCGCTCAAGATATCAATTTCAGAAAAGACAGCATGACCAAAAAAGTTATAAATTGTCATAAGTATGTAACTTAAATCTTTTTTAATGATTTTTTTAAGGATTTCTAGGTTATTTACTTGTTCAAAGCTCATTAATTTGTGATTGCGTTCATATAAGTTATTGGTTATTAAATTGATGTTTTAAGGTTGTTTGTAGTTTTAGATTCATATTTTTGAACCTAAATTACTAAGCGCCTAAGAGATCAATTTCAGAAAAGATATTTTTTTCTGTCATTTACAAAATCAATTCGTTTGGAAAAAACAATTCATAAGCATTTGCATTATTCTTTTATCCTCGGAACTGAAAAGGTTAAAATTGTGATAATTATTATTCTGATATTATTATTAGGCATTAGTAATTATTGTTCTTAAGAATCAAATATTTATATTTAAGTTTAACAACGCATTGGTGCATGGAGTACACCGCCAGCTTCTTTTTTATTTAAAATTTAAAATTCACTAAAGTGTGCGGTGACTTAAAATCGTTATAACTCGTTACAATGCGTTACGAATAATTTTATTTTTTTTAAATTTAAATTAACAGAAATATATAAGTTTGAATTTAGTCAGCATTTTTATTAAATATTAATTTACTAAAAAATTAAAAATATTTTAAATTTAAAAAGATGTAAATTTTCTTTCAAAAAAGATATTTTCAAAAATATTTTTTTTTTCAAATTTTGTAAATCAAAATTAATGTATAAATTTGAAAAACGCATTTCTAAGTTTGAACGATTTATCCTCAAAGGTTCTTGGCTTATAGCGATTTAAATTTGAGAAATAGCGAAAAAACCATAATTAAGAAAAAAGCATTTTTACAAAATGTAATTTCAATGACTATCATTGCTTAAAAGCTAGATTTTGGAGTCATATCAATGCGAATAGAAAATAATATTTCCGGTTCGAATTAAGAGAAAAACATGATTTAAACACATTTTAAGCGGGAAAAAGTAGTTGTAAGGCGATAAATTGTATTTAGAAAGATTTTTGTATCCTTGATAACCTTAATCCTTTCAAGAGCGGTAGCTAGAGGGTCAAGCCACCTAATTTTGTCATCAAAACTAAGAATTGGCACCAAAAATATTTTAATAAAATTTTGCTTTGTAAAAAAAAAAAATCTTTTAACATACAACACATGTTTCTACAAACTATTAAAGTTCAATAAATCTCAAATCTGTATATAACTATTTTCTAATTGGCTTGTGCAAACATTTAAAACTGTTCTAAGTAATTAAGGTCAGTAGACGATTTTTCAGTAATTTTAGAGCTTTTTTACGTATTCATTATCAAAATGAATTTCTAACGATGTGCAATAAAGTACACAAATGCTATTTTTGCAACATTATATCAGAAATAACCGTGTTCACTTAGTGTTATGAATTTTAAAATGTATTTTTATTAAATATGTAAGGTGATGTATTTTTTCTTTTATAACAAAACATGCCAGTTTCGTTTAAACATTCATCTGAACGTGAGGGTATAAGTTAATCAATCTGATTGCTTTCGCATGCATAAATGCATTTCAAAATTTATTCCACAAAATTTTTAAATAACGAAGTAGACCATACATACTTTTATATTTTTTATCTAGTTAAACAATGGATATTTTCTCAGGTTTCTTAACCTACAACATATGTTTCTATAAGCTATTAAAGTTCAATAAATCTTAAAACTCTATATAATTAATTTTTAACTAGCTTGCGGAAGCGTTTAAAACTGTTTTGGTAATTAAGGAGAGTAGAAGATTTTTTTTAGTAATTTTATAATTTTTTCCGTGTACATTAGAGGCAAAATGAGTTTCTAACGATGTGCAATAAAATACTCAAATGCTACTTTGCAACATTGTGTCATAAATAACCGTGTTCACTTAGTGTTATGAATTTCAAGATATATTTTTATAAGATGTGTAAGATAATCCAGTTTATAGTCATCTTAGAAAACTTATGTAGATTCTCCAAAATAAATATAATTTAATGTACAGTGGCGGTCAAAGGTTTCCGGGCAGCAAAAAATTTTCAGTTAATTTGTAAGTATACCCATATGAAGAGAAATCTCGAAGTGATACTTATACATTTTATTGACATAATTGCTCGGAACTTATTTATGGAATAACATATAAATATCAATAAACTTAATTGACAAAATTAAGCACCGAAGAAAACGCATGTTCTCAAAAGTTTCCGGTCACTTTCGCGAGTTTGGAAAAAATGGTATTGTGATAGAAAATTACAGTTGTCAACAATATTTACAATTAATATTTTATCAGAATACCTTTAATAATATGAACTGCGGCACAGCAACGTGACATTTATACAATCAGCGGTTAAAGATCGCCTATGATACATTTTTTCCTCTTTTTCTTTCATTTTTTAGGAAATTTCGGCTGAGTTGAAATAATTATAGCTCTGTGCACGTTTTCCAAGTTCTTTCCGATTATTTTCTATTGGATTCATGTCGGTCGCTTGGGCTGGCCATTTAAAAAGCGAAATAGTTTGCGCGAAAGTAATTGCTTGTCAAAGATTGCAAACAGTCTTTAAATTGTTATCATGTTAGAATAAATTGTTGAGACCAGAATTTTGCCTCTAATAAAGCAGCAAATAATCTTGCAAGTTATCCTTATACATTGCATCATTCATCTTGCCGTTGATTTTAAGTAACGGACCTACACTTTTTGAAGAAAATACTCCCCACAGCATAACTTGTCCTCCGCCATGCTTCATTGTAGGAATAACATAGGTCGAACCATATCTTTTGTTGTTCGATTATCAGCCGTAGTGTCTTCCATCATTTCCAAAAAAGTTTTAAATTCAATTAAGGGAAAAATAGTACTTTTGTCCAATTTTCAGTTTACCAGAATTTGTATTTTTTGATAAACGCCAGTCGGGTACGTTGATTTTTTTTACCTATGAGAAATTTTTGAACAGTGACGCTTCAATAAAGTTACGCATTACGTCAACATTTTGACACGGTAGATCGACTTATTTCAGCAATAATTTAATTCCGTAAATCGCGGAATATTGCAACGGAATTTTTATACGGGTCATCAATTGATTTTCTCCTGATAATTCTGTCTACAAGAATAATCCTTTTCCGGGGTCTCCCGGACCACAGAAAGTCCTGAAGGCCAAGGCCATCTTTATACAATTTTTAAATATCATTCACAGTCGATATACTGATCGATAACTTTGCCGCAATATCTCGAGAAGTTTCGCCCTTTAGCGACGAACTAATCACTCATTTACAAACAATAATTGTTGAACTTTTCAACTTTGAATCCAAACTATGCTAGTCACATTGATTCATTCACAAACATGACCAAGAAACACTTTACTGACAGAAAAAAAAAGATCAGTGGCCGGAAACTTTTGCACACGCGAACTTAGAATTCTACTCCTTTACATGAAGCGTATCCAATATCCAATCAAAATGATCGCGTGGTCAGGGATCATTCACATATTCCTAATATTTGGAGCAATTGTGCTTCTTCTTTGCTGAAACCTTCTGATAAATAAATCAGAGAAACTAACTGGCCGGAAACTTTTGACCGCCACTGTATATATATATATTCCTGGTAACCCGGGTTTATCAATTAACGAATTTTGGAATTTGGTGAAAATTTTCCCAGAAATTTGCTTTGAAAACCAAAGATTAAAAAGTATTGAGGCATTAAATAATTAAATTTTGAATTAATTTAAAAAATAAATATGCTTACCTAATCATAGAGATCGTGACATTATAAATCGTCCAGTTATTTACAAGATGAAATATCAGCATTTTTATCATATAGTTCAAACAAAATTTAGCCTTATTTAAAGTGGGTTTCTCTATAAGAAAATACTGTTAAATACAAAATATTTCCTGGTGTCGAAGTTCTAGGATCCATATTAACCCTGTTATCATAATTGTAATACAATTTTTTTTCATAATACTTACATTTGCATGAATTTGACGTTTAAATATGGCAAGGATTGCCATGCGGAAAAAGCTATATGCAAAATAAACCCATCAACGGCATCAACGTAATTTTTAAGAGTAAAAATTCCATAATTATTTATTGTAATATAGTAATACTACAGGAGGCTGCGGTTAATATTCATTTTATTATCATAAACTTTTATTAAATTTATAACAGCATTTATAATCGTAAATGGCTACAATGAAATGAAATATATAACATTTGTAGTGAAATTAATTAATCGAAAAGAAAAACATTTTGTAAATTGGAAGTTAAAGAAAATAACTAGAGAATTGATATGCAATACATTGAGACAGTTTAAATTTGAATGTCATTCTCAAAGAAACAATGGTGATAGTAAATCAGTATGATTCCGTTAAAAAAATAGTGTACGAACATACCCCCTCGTTTATGAGAAGTTCCTTGCGGTTTTTTTCTGCTGAGTATCTACATGGCAGACCAGATGTTATTTCCAATATGGTAATCTGAAAAAAAAAAAAAAAATCCTTAGTTGAGGTAGCTTAAACTTCGGAGCATTAGTATGTAAGCCAAGGAACTCAGTTTGATTCCCGGGGTGAGCATCTTTCATTCAGCTGATACGATTTAATTCTTAATATATACATACACATAATTTATATATCTATATCTCTCTATATATATACATTAATATGAACGAATAATTAAAAAATATTAACAAATAAATGATAAGTTACACAGAAAATGGTCTAATCATTCAATAACAACATTTGAGAGTGTCGTCGAAAAAAAAAAAATCTTTTGCAGCTCATCCAGCAGCAACAGCTATTTCCATCCTTCGTTTTCTCGCCAAATGAAATATTTTGTATTGATTTAGCGCGATGGCGATCGGAAGCTGAAATCTTAATGACTAACCAGTTTGATGACATGAAAATAATGAAAATAACTTTCCACTTACTAAAATATACGTCTTGATTTTAGATGGTTAAAGAGACTTTGAAGACATTTTAGTTTCAATGTCAGATTCTACTTCTTATTTACTTACTGATTTTATTATGGCTACTTATAATATAAAAAAATTCAAGTTTCAGTAATTAAATGGATCAGTAAATTTTAATATTGATAGAAATTGGTCGAAAAAACATTTTTACAATCTGAACGTCTTGCAAATGGGTAAAATTGCAATCTTTTAATTTTGTTTTAAATGCTCAGAAAATATGATTCTTTCACTATTATCTTAAAAAAATCTGAGCTAAAAATCTGAGTGTAATCCTTGAGAGTATTGATCTTTCTAAAATCTATCGAAAATTTATTAAATCTATAGAATTATATTATCTTAAATATTACTTATAATGCAGTGAAACCTGGAGCTTAGTGAACGGGATATTACGTTCCAAACGCTTAGAGGGTTAATGCAAGTTTCAGATGCACAGAATGAATCCGGGGTTTCTAATAATGTTTTCATAAACATATTTAGGCTTACGCTATCTGATAGGCCTCAGAATTTTGTTTAAAAATCAGCTTCCCATGCTTCCATGATGATTAAAAATAAGCTTCCATGAACATAAATATCAAATTTCAATAAAAATATTGACCTATTTTCTTGTTAAAACAGTCTTAAAAAGACATTGTTAAACAAATAAATTTGAGTTTTCCTTTCGTTAGTATTAAAAATAAAACTAATTCCGTGTGTATATCTATTATAGTTCGTCGCAACATTCTATATAGCCAGTATTTATACCAGATTTTCATTAATTTCAATATATATTTTACTGAACTACCAAAAAGCTTTAGTACAAAGGTATTACTTAGGATTTTGTTAAAATTATAACTCTATGGTTTTTAAAACCAATTAAAATAATTTTAAACTATTTTTTACTACGCGAGGAATTAAAAGTGAGAAATGTTTAATTAAAACATACATAAACATTTTATTTTCTATGATAAAATCCCATCTATCTCGTATTTATTACAATTTTTCATTAAATCAATTTTATATTTAAAATGCATTTTTCTATTTATACATACATTTTGGTGATTTCTATTTTTAACTTTTCAAATAGAAATATTTTTAAATACAATAAATTAAATTTCATAATTTTAAAGATAAATTTAATTTAGTCATATTTTTAATCTCTCTTCTCTTTTAAAATTAAAAAGAAATCGAAATGAATCTAAAGAATTGCGAGCAGAACTATCACAATATAAGAAAATGAAATATATTATTTTTTATTGGACTTAAATGAAAATAATTCACGGATTTAAAATTAAATTAAATATATTAAAAAGCAAATATTGAGAGCTGAGAAAATTTATTCGTAAATTGAAAAATAAATTAATCATTTTATTTGAAAACTGTTAGAATTTTTAAAATGTAGCGTAAAAAGCGCAGTGTGCAAAATCATAAAAATAAGGAAATTATAGTTTAGAATATTTCAAATATTTCAAATCAAACATTAAAGTTTATTTCTATTTAATTATAACTAAGCCTGGGGATTTATGTAAGGCAAATGCTTTAATTCCCTAATAAGCAATCTTAGCTATAGGAAAAAATATATTTAATCAAATTACAAACAAACATGATAAATTTAAGTTGTCCTGGGGAATAACGTCAGGGTGGGTAATAAAGCCATGTGCCAATATTACACGTAGTTATCAGGGGTATAGTCGTAAAGATAACAGAGGTTATACGCTCTAAGCAGAGGGTATACGCTCAAGGCAAAGGGTATATCCTAGATTGTATATACTGTAACTTTCTTGAGAAACAGAATGTATACGATGTTCTTTTAAAGAATACAGAAGGTATACAGCGTATACTCCCGTACAGGGGCATGCGAAGAGAAAACTGCGCCCAGGACAAAGTGTCAATTTGGCGCCCCCCCCCCCCTACCAACGTTTTCTTGTGACAGACCGAAAATGACGTTGGTAGTATAAATTTGGAGCCCCCTAAATTTCCGCGCCCGGGGTGATCGCCTCCATCTTCCCCCACCCCCTTTTCGCACGGCGCTACTCCAGTATACCCTTCACTACATCCGCAGTAGTTTTGAAGAAATCCAGACAAATGGCACTGCGGGTTCTGCACTGGAAGATTCTGACTCATCTGAATCCCAAACAACAGATAAAAATTATTTTTTCATTTGTACACCTTATCACTGGAAAAAGCACATTAGAGAAAACTCCCGATTTAAAATCTACGATGTAACTTTCGTTATGTTAAGATTATATATTTGTTTTAAAATAGTTCTTTTACTATATAAATTTATAGTATAGTTCATATACTTTCTAAAAAATGTAGTTTATTTTGGACGTGTTCGCGAGATAAGTTGTAGCTTAGAATATACTGAGAAATAAGTATACAGGTGTAATGATGCTATCAACTGGCGTTATTACCCCGGTAGACTCTTTTCAGTTATATACAAAGAAGACTTTTGTTATTTTATGTAGCAGAGAGCAAATATTGTCATTGTTGAAAACTAAAAAAGAATAAAGAGAAGTTTATATGAACAAAATGCAGATATTTTTTTCATGCCAGAATAATAAAATATCAAATGATTATGATTGCATCCTGGTATCGCAATTAATGAAAACTAAAAACTATTTGTCAATTTCTATGGCTGTAGAGTTTATATCTTTAGAATTAAACAATTTACATGACATTATTCAATCTTATTTTATAGTTTTGTTTGCATGGCGTTATTAATCAGATAGATAGGTGACCAAGCAGTATTGGTCAAAAAATCACGCCACTACATTTTATTAATATATGTATGCTAAAGAAAAATTCTTGTATATATAATCAATAAGTTACTGTATCAAAACCTACATTTGTTTGAAAAACAAAATGTATAACTATGCCTTAAAAATTAATAGAACATTAACATAGCGGTTTTTTTTTTCCAGGACACCTTATAACTTTACTAAAATTAATTCAATGACATTATTCAATCATAATTTATAGTTCTGTTTGCATGGTGTTATTAATCAGATAGATAGGTGATTAAACAGCATTGGTCAAAAAATCACGCCACTACATTTTATTAATACACGTCTGCTAAAAAAAAAAAAAAAAAAAAAAAAAAAAAAAAAAAAAAAAAAAAAAAAAAATTCTTGTATATATAGTCAATAAGTTATTGTATCAAAATCTATATTTGTTTGAAAAACAAAATGTATAACTATGCCTTGAAAATTAATAGAACATTAACATAGCGTTTTTTTCCCCAGGATACCTTATAATTTTACTAAAATTACATCAATGTACTTTAACTTGAAATTTTATACATTTACATTAATAGAATTAACGTCTTAGGAGCTTAATGTGTAACATTCGATTTATATGATATATAGCAATTATAAATTAGTGGACAAGGGTGACCACAGATTGCATAGAGCATTTCGTTTAGTATTTCTTTCAAAAGGGCTTAACCTTTAATTAATAAATCTTAATTTTTAATTTTTAATTAAATTCTAACATAGATGATAGAACCAATAAATTTAATTTTAAATTTATTATAAAAGGAAGTTTTTTTTTATTTTAATAAAATTCTTTAAATAAAATCCAAAATTTTCAAGTTTTTAAAAAATTAGAAATAAAAAAAAATAGCTGATTTGTAAATAAAATTTTAAATTTCTAAAAACAAAAAAATGTTTAAAAGAAATTTAAAACGCTGAATCATTAATAAATCACAATAGATTTTTAAAATAGAAAGAAAATTAACTTCCAAAAAATATTATGAATGCCCGATGAACGAAACCCTAATAATAAAAACCAATAAATTGGCAAAAACACAAAAATTCTTTTAATCAAATCCATCTTAATATGAAAATTCTAGTTTTCAGCACCTGGGATCAAGCTAAGAATCTTCAGTTTACAAGCGAGATGCTTTGCCTCTAAGCTATGATGTTCTATACGCAGAACGTTGAAATTAAGGTTATCTTTTAAAATTTAAATAGCAAAAAAGAAAGGATGACATTGAAAAAATTCATTTAATTAAAATAATAGACTTTTTCAAAAGTTTAAGATTTGAAGTGTATCAGTAGGTATTCAGCTGTAAGTACACAAATTTTGAAATT
Organism: Maratus speculifer; assembly: GCA_964019185.1. NCBI lineage: Eukaryota > Metazoa > Arthropoda > Arachnida > Araneae > Salticidae > Maratus > Maratus speculifer. The sequence goes on from OZ025302.1 coordinate 153,448,018, forward strand.
TCTGACTTATACAGTTTTTGTTTACGAACTCTGTGACGAACAGAAAGACAGAGGGAAGAAACGAATAGGATTTCGTCTGACGAAAGAAACCCTTAAAAGACAGAGAACAGTGTTCATGGGGGTCCTTGATTTTTAAAAGAAGGAAATTCTTCGAAGCCAATATTTTCTTATAGAAAATCTCGCTTAAATAGAGAGAAATTTCGTACGTTAGAACTGTTTTTTTTCTTTTTTTAGAAATATATGCTGGTATTTGACCTGAAAATAACTTTAACGGAACATTCAGAAGGAAAAAAGATGCACCAGGCATATAATATAAAACACTTTTAACCAATTCAAAACGTTGTTTTAAAACTTCGTTGCTTATTAAGATGAAATATGATGTCTAAATCAACAACATAAAAAACTTATAACACATTTGAAATCTTAATATCGGCAAAGTAAATATTATATTATATTGTATTTCATTTTTTACGAAATGAATATAAAGTATTTTGATTTTTAATAGACAATTTATGCTTGTCTGTTTAAAAATAAAATAAAATAATCTCTTCGATTTAATGCTTTTACTTCTTTTAAGAGTAAGCTTTCTTGTTTTTCTCAATTTTAAAGAACTCTAAAAAATCTTTAAACGTTAAGTAAACATTTTTGATTTTCTATTTGTACAAACTTGTTTAATTGTTTCTTCAGAAATAATAAAAAATCACATTTTTTTTCACTAATTTTGGTGTTAAAAAATATGTCTCTACACTTGAAAAAAAATGTTGAATTTAAGGTCGGTGTAATCCTAGCAACGCCGGTGTCAGTTATTAAAATCGTTTAAACAGTCATGTATCATGTAACAGCAGTCTTATAAATGAATTAGACCGTATATTACTATTTAACAGTACCTATAGTACTTCCTTTGTTTATTATAGTTAACTTTACTATTTTAAACAGGTACTCAAGCTGCCAGTATTATGTCGTTTAATAAAACTTTTTTTTACATTGAATAAATTAATTTTTTGTAAATCCACAACGCCTATATGAAAAATTATGATGAAAAATTGTTACTTAGAATACATTATTTAAGCGGCTAAAAATTAATTTTAAAGAGTTCATACAAATACAAAAAATAATTAAAAGGTTCTTTTTGCATTTGCAACAGGCAAAAAAACCACACAATTTCGACAGATATATTGTCAATTTTCTAATACGAAATTATAAAATAAATGAATTGAACTTTATATTAAAAAACCTATGTCTAGATGTCTTTTAAATTTTATGAAATTTACTAATTTCATTCCAGCAATTTGAAACTTACTAAATTTATTCTAGCGAGGACAAACTCTGCAACGGATAAATAAAATTTCTCCATGAATATTTAACTTATTATCGCCGTTTAGAAAATAGAATTAACAGTTAATATGAATTTTCGTGTTGTTATATAGTAACACTAAATATAATCTTAAATCCACTGTATAAGTAAATTTGGCTTGTGTATGTATTGCTGATATGCAACGCGGTGATACAAAGATTTAACACTATGCAATCTGTAAAAAAGTACTTAACAATGTTAAAAACTTAAAAAAAAATTTGAAGTAAGAAATAGTTTTAAAATGAAAATTAAATTTATTCAAATTAATAATTTTCGTTTTTTTAAGCAAATGAGTTTTTTTTTAAATTTTGAGAACTCCTTTAGAGTTGTTTAAATATTAAGTAAGTTCCTTTTAAATATCTATTAGTTCAAATTTATTCAATTACTTCTTCGAAAATAATTAAAAATCATATTTTTTCATTCTTATTATTTTAAAAAGATATATCTTCACAAATTCAAAAGAAGCATTTATTTAATGTGCTTAACAACCTGAAATATTTGAATTAAGAAATAATACTGAGTGTAAGTTAAATTGCTCGAATTAAATCCTTTACCTCTTTATAAAAAAGTAAACGTTCTTTCAATTTTCGAGACTCAATAAAAAAGACTTTAGGTATTACATAAACATCCTTTTGATTTAATGTTAGTACATCTTTATTCAGATAATTTGCTTTATATTGATAAATTCATTTGAGAGTTTGTAAACATTTCGAAATACTTAAATATTTTGTAGATAATAGCATTTTTACTAATTATATTAAATTATACAAAATGCTGCTAAAAGTATTTAAGTTTCAGCAAATATCAAAGCAATACATTTATGTTTAATTTGTGGGTCCGCTCAAAACACCACTGGGTAATTATGATTAACGACATCTAAAATCTTTCATATTCTTTATTTGTAATAATATAGAAAAAAGATCAAAATAAGAAGCGCAATAGACTTTCATTTGTACTATACGGACAATTTACAGTCATATTTATATTATAAAGGACAAATATTTCTGTGCGTACCGCTGACGTCATTTTACGAATGGTAATACTTTCCGATGAAATTTAGATTTTGCAATTTTCGCTGTGGCACTTTTTCGCACATTTTCAAACTTTTCGCCTTCGCATAGGAAAAACATGTACTTCTTAATGCAAATTGTTTGAAAACTATATCTCAGTTTATTTTTGAGTTATTATTATTGATGTTATTATTATTATTATTATTATTATTGTAGTTTTTAATTCTATTTCTTTTATAAATTAAACTTGAGTCTTTTATTTCTGTAGGATGTAAAGAGAAAAAACAGATTATTGTATATTTTCGTTGCCATTTTCTCATAGCAATTGAAAGAAATTGTGATTAAAATATCTGCTACGTCAAGAATATCGTTAGCTACAAAACCGGTCGATTACCCAGCATAAAAGCCTCAATTGATGACTCCATCATAATAAATAATCTTTATTATACTTATCTGATTGCGTATATGTTTAAAGTTAAATTTTTCAGCAATTTTTTCAACTGAGTTTTATAGAAATAGTATTTTGACAACTATAGGTTAAAATAAAAATAAATTCAGAGTTTAATTAACCAATATAAGATGCTGTTTTCACTGTAGTTAATTTCGTAGATTTATTATTAAATCAATGAAACCATTCCTGCTCAAGCATTTTCTTTCATCGAAGCTAGACGGGTTCCAGTGTGTGTCCTTAATGTTCTAGTTTTCAAAAAATATGGGATCACTTGCAGATCATCGCAATCCCTTACAGTCAGTTACGGAAAAAACAATAATAAACTGAACCAGACATTTTTATGGAAAAAAAAGTATTTATAGTGAAAAGAAGTATTTATTCAATGTTTTAACAACTTGAAATATTTGAATTATGAAATAATCGTAAGTGTAAGTTAAATTACTCCATTTAAATCCTTTATCTTCTTAAAGTAAACGTTCTTTCAATTTTCAAGAACTCAATAAAAAAGCCTAGGTATTACATAAAGGTCCTTTTGATTTAATGTTAGTAGAGTTTTATTCAGTTCTATATAGTTCAGTTCAGTTTTATTCAGCTTTATATTGATAGTTTTATTTAAAAGTTTGCTTAACACATTTCGAAATACTTATATTTTTTGTCGATAGTAGCATTTTTTAAATTATACAAAATGTTACTAAATGCATTTAAGTTCCTGCAAAACTCAAAGCTTTTTCGTTTTATTTGCTTGTCCGTTAAAAACATCGTTGGGGGATTTAGATTAATGACACGTAAAATCATTTCATATTCTGTATTTGTAATAATTTAGAAGAAGCACAACAATCTTAAATTTGCACTACAAGGTCTTGAATGATCCTATTATCTATTTATATTATAAAGGAGAAACATATATGTGTGTAACGCTCACGTCGTTTTGCGAATGGTAGTACATTCCGATGAAATTTCGGTTTCAAAATCTTCGCTACTGCACATTTTTAAACTTCTACACATCGCGCATTATCAATCTTTACGCTGTCGTGTAGGAATAAATGTGATTTTAAATGCAGTACGTTTGAAAACTGCATCTAAGTTTATTTTGAGATTTTTTTCAGTTTTTAATTTTACTTATAGTGAAAACTTGATAATGAAAACTTCTTATAGTGAATTTTCTAATCGTCTAATTTTCTTATAGTGAAAACTTGAGTATTTAATACTGAGGAATAAAAAAATTCGTAAAGGGAAAAAAACAGATGTACTTTTGCTGCCATTTTCTCATAGGAAGTGAAACAAATTGCGATTAAAATATCTGTGATTAAAATATTTTATGATTTAAATATTAATCTTGCGTTTAAAATACTTCAAAATTATTAATTTCTTTTGATATTTAATGATATCTAACAGCCCTAGTTTTCGATTATTGCAGCATTACTGAAAATAAACTCTTTGGATTATAAGTAAAAAAAAAAAAAAACTAGTCGTATGTGGGAATCCAAAATTTCTTCTATATCATCCGTGTTAATGTTTCAAAATTCTTTATCACAGTGACAAAATTAAATGACAATCTATGATCATCATGGGAATTCTAATGATATTAAACTCTGTGGATTAGTTCTCGAGATATGATTATCAATAAAATAATGTAAATCATGCAAACTGCAGCGTAGCAGCGCCACTCGTTGTGTGATTTACACCGAAACCTAGTTTGCAATATCTAATGTCAACATCTAACTGAATCTGAAGCTTGATGTAAATCCGTGAAATTAGGTATTGGAATAGGGCAACTGCGAAAATCTTGAAAAATGCAGCATGACAGTGCGACCTGTTGGGTGGTGTTAAGAAATAACTGAATCTGAAGTTTTATGAAAATCCGTGTATTATTTATTGCAGTAGAGTTACTGTGGAAATCACAAAAAGATGCAGCATTGCAGCTCCAACTGTTGGCCGATTTACACCAAAAGTGAAAAAACGTCAATTAATGTCAAGGACTAACTGAATCTGGAGTTTGGTGAAAATCCGTGAATTACTTCTTGAGATTGAGTTATTGCGGATATCGTGAAAAATATTACATAGAGACGCCCCCTACTGAGCGATTTTTCAACATATTATAGAAAATGTCAGTTCATTTCATGGACTAACTGGACCTGATCTTTGACCAAAATCCGTGCAATAATTCTTGAGATACAGCTATTGCGGAAATCGTAATAAATGCTAAAAAGCAGCAACATATGTTGGGCGATTTACACCAAAATGTATGAAAGATGATATCATGTCATAGACTACCTGAATCTGAAGTTTGATGAAATTCTTTCCATTAGTTTTTGAGATAGAGCTAATGTGGAAATCGTGAAAAATTCTGAAAAGCAGCGCCACTTATTAAGCGTTTTTCACCAAAAGCTAATCAGCACCAATTTAGTTTATACTAGGGAAGAACTAAATATAAAATTTTATTAAACTCCGTGCATTAGTTCTTGAGATAGTGCACCCAAAATTTTTATCGCATACAGACAGAGTCACAGATTCACAGGCAGATATTTTGTAAAAACATGTTTTATAGTAGCTCTGACCTTTAAATGTATGAATACATCGAATTTTTTCACTAATCCGATACCTTCTTCTTGTAAAGATATAAGTAAAAATCTGTAACTTCTTTTAACGCGTGCAACTTATATATAATAAAGTAAAAGCAGTTTTTATTTAACCTACATTTTAAATGAAAATCTCTCATAAAAAGAAATTTAAATATTGAATAAAAAGCCTTTTATTTTCAAATTAGAACTAAACAGAAGAAATTTGGTTACTTGATTTATTTCGTAGTAGAAATAGATTTGGGGTAAGCCCTCTGAAATATTTTTAACTCCTTCGCGACGGGAGCCTTTTGAGAAGTTTTTAATGACAATAATGACGATTTTTAAATACAGAAATTTCTGCTATATTAAATCAAAGTAAAATTTTACTTGTAGGGATAAACAACGATTCTTAAGCCTTTTTTGCGGCACGTATACGTGTCGCTCGTCCCCAAGAGTTTGAAGAGAAAGTCCTCTGGAGATATTAACATTTTTCTAAACTCTTTAAAACAACACCCATCATGATATGTTTCTCAATGCTTAAAAACTTTTATAAATTTCAAGGCAATTTATTGCCCTAATTGTAGGTCTCTTTAAAACTCCCCAAGCTAATTACAATGATAAATGATTTTTAAAATGGCGTCACAGATTTACATTAGCAACTTTGAAACATATGTTTCAAAATATGTGTAATAATGTATGAAAGCATTTATTTTCAGTCATAATAGTTTGAATAAACATAAATTCTTTACGTTATATTTCTCAAACAATCTATAACCGCTTAGAATCAATGAAAGTGATATGTGATTAATTAAAAATCAATCTTAAAATATTCAGCTGTAATTTTGATGGAGTTTTTCTCTTAACCCTTTCGGGTCCGAATTATTTTACAGTTTTTAGAAAAAAATATTTTTACGTTAATAGCATTAACGCTAGCTATCAAGATACCTTAATTACTGTATACACTGAAAAAAAAAAAAAAAAAAAAAATCAAGAGGTTACTAAAAATTTCTTAGTAAATTTGTATTCCACAGAATTTTTTTAGTAACCATTACAATTTTTTTTTTTTTTTTTTTTTTTTTTTTTTTGCAAGTAAAACAAGCATTTCTTTTGTAAACTGAACAAAAGAATTTTTTGTATAACTAACTTAAAAATTTTTAGTATGAGCCACCGAGCAAATTTTAGTAATAGCACCAAAATTATTTTTAATAACCATTACGTGCGCCCAAAGAGCAGGATCTTTCTTCGAGCTGCATCCAGACTTCTGAAGCGGAAGATTTTCGGCAAAACCGCAATAGATGGCAGCACCAAACATTCCAACATGCTCCGACCGGATGTTCATTATCCTTTTTTTAACGAGACACTACATACATTGAGGACGTATTTGGCGGTAGCAAGTTTCGAACCCGGGACCTTTTAGCCTGGAGTCCGTTACTATAACCACTATGCTATCAAGGCCACTCCTACGGAGTTTTAGAAAGAGCTATTAAAAATATAAAACTATTAACTCTATTCGTTGCTAACTTTTTTCTAGTAATTCTTACAGATTTTTTTGTAACCGACTAAGATTACTAAAAATTTTTTAGTAATTACAAGGATCACTAAAGTTTTTTTAGTAGATCGACCCTATTTTTTTTTTTACAGTGTAATGAATATTTCATTCTCTGAAAGATAACGGATATTGTTATTTTCGCACTATTTCATTCACATTCATATGACAATAGGCTAAAGAAAAATCTTTGGAAATGCATGGAAAATTAATGTATTAGAACAAGATTTTATTGTATTAAAACAAATTTTAACTGAAATTACAACATTCTAATACTTTTTGCGCTATATTGCATATTATTCTTTCAGGAAAGTAACTTTTGTTTTAAATTTAAAAAGTAAAAATTATGTTTAAAATAAAAGAATCGTAAACGGCGCAAATAGAATTAAGCAATTATAATAATTGCTATTATTACTAAGTGGTTAATCATAAATAAAGTCATATAGTAAGTACATAGACATATATTAACATTTCTACTTTCGAATAAACACAAAAATATTTCTTAAAAATAATAATAATAACATTCAATTAAAAAATATGTATTATTAATAGTTTACCAAACCCGGTGTTTAAATATTGAATAATTCTCCGTCTATTTTTGGTTTAGAACAAGAAAGTGTACATTCATTAATTTGACTGCTTTTGTTATGAAAATGTATTTGCGTATCTCCACTCAAACATTTCAATATAAAAATGCATTTATACGCAATTTTTTTAATCCTTAAAAATTGAACTATATGCTTTTTAGCTCGATATTCATACATTCGATTAGAAATTTGTTAAATTAAAGAATAAAGTTAGCTTCAATTTCCAATTAGAACAAAGAAACGCAAATTCATTCCGTTGTTTGAGTTTGTATTGGATATAAGTCTGGAGAATTCCAATTAAATATTCTGAAAAGTGAAAATATTTTATAGGCATGAGTATTTTTCTGAAATCTTTAAAATTGCTCCATGTGCTTCTAAATGATGTCGAATTCATTAAAGTTAAGAATCTGAATTTTTTTCAATTTCAGAGTTATTTAACCTCTTTGCTACTGAGTATTAATGCAATGTTATTGATTATTACTGAATTATTTCTACTCCCATTTCACTTCTGAGTGTGAATTTTAATGTATTTCGAATTTCGGATATCCAAGAATGAAATTTAAAATATGTTTGTAAATTATTAATAAACAGAGAAAGAATAGAGGTATATTTATGTGGACCCACAAAACAAAGAGGTTAAGATACATTTTTGGTCAATTACCAAAGTTGAAGAATTTTTAAATGATTTCATATTTTTGACTTAAAGTAAATTAGAAACAACTTTTGTTTCTAACGATATTTAATAAAATCAAACCGCTCTACTTTTCTATCATTGTAGCATTGCCGAAAATCAATTCCTTAAGTTATAATTTATAGAAAAAACGTATAATTGCTTTTAACCCATGGAAATTACCTATAATGAATTGGAGGCAATTTGTAAATATTTTAACCTACAATTTAAATGAAATATTTCTCTGACATTAAAATATTGAATAAAATTTCTTTTAATTTTAAATTTGAAGAAAACATCACAAATTGGTTTACTTGATTCTATTTGTATTGGAAATAGATTTGTGGAAATCTTCTTAAATATTTTTAATGTTAAAGTTATTATTGCAGATATTGACATTTTTCTAAACTCTTGAAAATTAACCGTATGCTTCTGGTATGTTTCTAAATGCATATTTTTTTACTAAATATGAGGGCTATTTGTTGTCCCAATAGTCCTTTAAAACTTTACAAAATGATTTCGCAGTTTTTACTTTAGTATCATATAAACAAACATTTATAATGATGTGTAATAATGTATAAAAGCACTAATTTTGTACCACTATAACAAGAATGAACATAAAACCTTTATATCGTATTTTTCAAATAATTTACATGTGCTTGCAATCAATGAAACTTCTATGATAATGAATAAAAGAAAATTTTAAAGATTTAGCTGTAACAAAGTTCCTATACTTCAAGGACTTTTAAGCATATTCACCAGGATTTTGGCAAAGTAATATTTGTCTTATTTAATAAAAATGTACATATATATCTTCAGATATATTTACCAGTATTTCAAGAAATTATGTTACTAAATTATCTAAATCTCTGAATCTCTTTCATGCGTATTAATCCTTTTTAATGTTAATTCAAGTATTCCATTAAAGGTCTTTAAATATTAATTAATGTTCAATTTATTTTTGAATTGGAACAAGAAAGCACAAAATGTTTTATTGCTTTTGTAATGAATATACACTTGCGTGATTCTATTGAAATATTTTCAAATGAAAATATATTTTCCGACATTTAAATTTTTTTAGTTCTTAAAAATTAAACCATTTGCTTCTAAATGCTGTATTCAAGTATTCGATTAGAAGGATGTTAAAATAAAAAATAACGTTCCCTTTAATTTTCAATTATAACAATATAACACAAATTCATCTAGTTGACTGAATTTATATTGGAAACACATTCGAAGAATTACCATTAAATATTTTGAAAAGAGAAAAACTTTTATAGATAAAAGCATTTTTCTAACTTCTTTAAATTTATTCCATATGTATTTAAATAGTTCTAAATTTATAAAATTTGAAGACTTTTTTGTTTTTATTGCAATTGAAAACGGTTTAAGATATATTTTCATTACATTATCAAGTTTAAAGATTTTTAAAGTTATTTCACATTTTTTACTTATGATAATTTAGAAAAAAATTACTTTATAATATTCTTGTTGGCGTGTGTCCGAAGGACACGTTGGGTTGCTAGATCTTCCATTTAGACTGCACCCAGAGGGTTGGAAATCAGACTTCTGCAGAAGAAGATGTTTTGCAAAGCTGCCAATAAATGACAGCACATTTTATTTATAATGATATTTAATAATGTATAACAAGCCCATTTTTCTAGCCTTGTAGCATTGATGAAAATAAACTATTTCCGTTATAATTTTTAAAAAGTATAACCGCTTCTAACCCATAGAACACAATGGAACATCTAACACAATGTATTAAAAACAATTTGTAAATAATTTAATGTGCAATTTAAATGAAATTTTCTGATGAAAAAACGTTTTAAAATGGAATAAGTTTCCTTTTATTTTGAAGTAAAATAAGAGCTTGTTTCATTTGATCCAATTATATTGGAAGTAGATTTGAGAAATTCGTCTCAAATATTTTAAATTAGGAAGTCTTTTACCAGATATTACCATTTTTCTAAACTCTTTATAATTATATTTTGTGCTTCAGTTTTGCTCCTAAACGCATGGACTTTACTAAATTTCACGGCTATTTGTTCTCCTAATTGTAAGTCTCTTTAAAAATCCCCAAGACAATTACGAAGATTAGTGATTTTAAAAGGATTTTACAGTTTTTACTTTTGTTGGTAACTTAGAAACAAATGTTTCTAATGATGTGTAATCTATATATTTAAAAGACTAGGCTGTTTTTTAGTCATCAGCCCTGAGTTCTTTAGTGAAAGCTATACATATGTAGATGTGCGCATTCTAGCTAGTTTTTAATTTATTTTCCTTTTTATATTTGAATTTTAATTAAAAAAATTTTTTGGGATTTTTGTTTCAAACAGTAGCAATTAGATTAATTCCGTTGTTGCAGAGAAAAAAAAAAGAAAAATATTTAGACACGTTTATTTTCAAACATAGTTTTTAATTTGCTATTTAAATTTTATAAAAAAATATTCATACACATGCTTTTTTTTTCAAAAAAAAAAGTAAATTATAAGATTAGATTATTCATAGAATTCAGCATTTCGTCATTAAACTGAGATCTGCTAACCAAAAAGACAGATATTCAGTATATGTAGCACATGAAATTAATATCATGTCAAATTTCTGGAAATATGTTATGAATCAGATTATGATAGGAATTTTACTAATTTTTTTTTAAAAAGATTTATTTGATATGTTAGTTTATAACAAGGAAAGTATCCCAGTAGTTTGTGGCAATGGGGCAGCGATTCCGATTATGGAAAAAGGAACAAGGACACCATGGGGAAAATTTATCGGTCGCAAGCATTAAAATTCTGTTTCATCTGAAATTTGCCCTAATATTATACAAATGTATTTTTTCCAGTTTTACATAAAACTAATTAGCTTTAAACAATAGATGCATTTAAAAGAAGTGAAATCAAAGCAAAAAATGAATGATGATGACATTTTAAAACTTCTTTTTTAACGCCGAATTTCGACGAGTTCCACCTTGTAATGTATAAAAGCTTTAATTTTCAACCATAATGGAATGAATAAACTCTTTGTGTTTTATAAATAATCTATAACAATTTCAAATTCATTAAACTTGTTTGTAATGAATTAAAGACAAATTTTAAAGTACTTAGCTGTAATGTGCATGTAATTATTCAATTAAAGGTGTTTAAATATTAAATAATGCTATGTTTATTTTTGAATTAGAGCCAGAAAGCACAAATTGAATTATATGATTGCTTTTGTTATGAAAATATATTTGCGTAATCCCACTGAAATATTTTGAAAGGACAATATATTTATTCTCAATTGTTTGAATCCTAAAAATTAAACCATATGCTTATGCTTCTAAGCGCTCTATTAAAGAATTCGATCATAAATTCATTAAGGGGACATAGTACCTTTGATAAACTTCTCTTCAAATTTGAACGATACTGTTATTTATGTAGTAGCACGATATTTAATACTAAAGATTATATAAAAGTTTTTTAATTTTTTTATAGAATAGCCTATTTTAATAAAATTATTTTTTTAATAGAAATTTAACTTTTTTAAAATCAAAACTACCTATATATATGTGAATGTTTTTGGTTCATTTTTTTTTCTATATTTGCAAGAATATGCTACATAAATCTGTGCAAGGATTTTTTTATGTATGGAATTTTATGTTTAATATGAATTTTTTTCGAGTATAATAAAATATGAAGAAAATTCAATGAACTTTCATTTTAAATATTTTTTTAAAAAGAACCATAAACTTGGATGCTGAATCAATGCACAGAAATATTAAATAAACCATGAAGAACAAGAAAAAAACTGAAACATATATCTAAAATAGCAAAATGCCTTAGTATTTACCGAAAAAGCAAGCTATAAAAATATGAACATGGAGAAAAATCAATGTAAAGTTTTCATTTATTTGGATAATTTCGCTGGATTTATTAATAAAATTTACTATATTTCGTGAAATAATTATCGTTTACGTAAAAATTAGGTGTCAAATTAATCACAATTAACGAAACTTTCAGTTAATTAAAAAAAAAAGAAAATCGATATTTTGAACAATTTCATGATATCGGTCCCCTTAAAAAAGAATGAAATTCGTTTTAACTTTTAATTAGAATAAAAGAATGCTAATTCATTCAGTTGGTTGAGTTTGTGTTTGAAATGCATTTGAATAATTTCGCTTAAATATTTAAAATAAGAATTTTTTTTTACAGAGCTTTTTCTGAATACTTTAATATTGCCCCACATGTTTGTAGATAATGTTAAATTCATTATATTTGAATCTTTTGTAGTTTTGATCTAAATGCAGAAGGGTTTAAGAAAAATTTTAAAACTAACATCAATTATCAAATTTTAGGGCTTTTATACTGATTTTTAGATTTTATTACTCATTCCAAATTTGAAACAAATTTAAATTCAAATAATCTTTAATAATGCATAACAGCTCTAATATTTTATCATTGCAGCTTTACTGAAACCAAGCTCTTTACGTTGTAATCTAAAAAAAATCTATAATGACTATGAATCGATGAAATTTACATATAATGTATTGAAAGTAATTTATAAAATTTTTAATCTGCAATATAAATTAAAACCTCTGATGCAAATACATTTAAATATTGAATAAAGTTCCTTTTATTTTTAAATTTCTGCGAGGAAGCTGAAAAATGTGATTTTGTTTACATTTGTAGTAGATTTCAGGATGTCTTCTCAAATATTTTTAATTAAAAATACTTTTACCGCCACATTTTGGAAATCTGTTACACCATTCTCTTCTGTTATGATCCAAAATTCATGGGCTTTTCTAAATTAGAGAACTATTTGTTGTCCTAATTGTAGATCTCTTCAAAATTCCCGAAAGCTATTAAGAAGATTAATGATTTTAGAGTTTTTACTTTAGTAATTTAGCGACAAATGATTTTAATGATGTGTAATAATGTATAACAGCACTCTTTTCAGCAATAACAGAATGAATGAATACAAAATCTTTGTGTTACATATTTCAAATAATATATATCCGTTTGAAATCTATTAATTTCAAGTGCAATGAATTAATGACAAATTTTAAAATATTTAGTTATAATTTGAAAGTACATATTCGCTTAAAGGCGTTTAAATATTGAATAATGTTCCGTTTATTTTTGAATTAGTAAAAAGGAACACAAATTCATTTACTTGATTGCTTTTGCAATAAAAATACATTTGTGAAATTCCATTGAAATATTTTTAAATAATAAAAGCAATATTAACAATTTTTCAAATTCTTAAAAATGAAATCATATGCCTATATTTGCCATGTCAGTATAATAATGTGTTAAAGTACTCGATTAGAAATTTGTTAAAAGAATGAATAAAGTTCGCTTTTATTTCCGATTAGAACAAAAGAGCACAAATTGATACATGAGCCTATATTGAAAATACATTAAAGGAATTCCTGCTAAAAATTCTAAAATAAGAAAATATTTTACAAACATGTGCATTTTTCTGTGTTTTTAAAAAATTTGTTAGATGCATCTAAATAGTTTTTTGCCGAAGATGTAAGATTTTATAAAAGATTTCACGATTTTTCTCTTGTATTAAAATAGAAAAAAATTCAAATGATATTTCTAATGCATAACAGCCTTGTATTTTCACTTTTTTTCTATTTTTGAAAGAAGAAAGTACTGGATTCATAAGAAAATTTTCGACATTGACTTCCGGTTTTCGATGGATTTGTACATTTTAGAAAGTTTTGAGCACTATTTGGTGGTTTTAGAAAATATATGTCTGTGAGTCTGTCTGCAATCTGTGAGTCTGTATGTGGAAAAATTTTTGTAGGTGCACTACATCAAAAACAAATGCACAGAATTTCCCAAAATCATAGATGTAGTTAAACCTTAATATAAATGAAGCTAATTACTTTTTGTAGTACATTGTTCAACAGGTCGTACTGCTATGTTACATTATCCATCATTTTCACAATATCTCTATCCCAAGAACTAATGCAAGGATTTTCAAAAAACTTTAGATTAGGTTAGTTCATTATATAATTTGAAGCTGATTACCTTTTGGTGTAAATTTCTCTACAGATGGTTCTGCTATGATGCAATATTGATTATTATCGTAATAGCTCTATACGAAATTAATGCATAAATTTTCCTTAAACTTAATTTTCAGTTAGCCACTGGTACAGACGAGTATTGTTTAGTTTTTGTGTAAATCACCTTTCAGGTGACGTTTTTTTCAAATTTTGCAATAGCTTCAGATTGAGATAGCCCTTGATAGTATTTCGTCTTGATTTGTTTTGGTGCACATTACCCAACAGGCAGTGCTGTTATGCAGAATTGATTAATATTTCAATAGCTCAATATCAGAAACTAAATAACGAATTTCCATTAAACTTCAAATTCTGTTGGAACCTGATACATGTTGATGAAGACTAGATTTTGATGTAAATCACCTAACTGGTAGCGCTGCTATGGTGTATTTTTAGGACATATTAACAGGTATGAGGTAGAAAAAACTTTTGGAAGTTAAGAATAGTTATAATATCAGTATGACGGAAAAATATCTCTTTAATTTATAATAATAAAAAAATCTATAAGTACATTTAAAGCATGAAACTTGCATATAAATAATTTTAAAAGTTTTTGAGATCACAATTTAAATAAATAATCACAATTTAAATAAAAATCTTTGATAAAAAGGGGTTGAAATTTTTGACAGAGTTCCTTGTATGTTTTTATTATAATGAGAAAGTGTAAATTTGTTAACTTGAATGCATTGTATTGGAAGTATTTCCTTTTACATACCGGTCTGAATCAAATGTCTCTCATTTCGAGGCATTTCTACAGCCAAAAAAAAAAAAAAAAAAAAAAAAATAATAATAATAATAATAATAATAATAATAATAATAATAATAATAATAATAATAATAATAATAAAAAACAGAATTTTTTAGCAGAATTTTAAAATATTAGGTCGTTTTTGAAAATTAATTCGTTTTGAAAAATTCTATCATTTAATTATTAGATATTGCTTCTGATATCTAATGTTTAGTAATTCATGAGCAGAATTTTTCGGTAAGAAATGATTTTTCCAAACGAACACGACTTTCCGAACACCCATTAGATAACAGTACTCACAAAGTTTTTAATAAAATACCAATGCATTTTCACGTGTGTTCTTTTGATCCCTGATGTACAATGAATAGGCCAATTTTAGCATATTCATTACAGAAATTCTCCAGTACTTGGTTTTTGGCGAAGAGCTTTATAAAGTGTTGTCCGTGACATATGTAACACCCACGCACATGTTCTAATGGATTAGTAAGGACTTGTGAAAACTTGTGTGAAATGAAAACTTGTCTCATCTCTTACATACATTCATATTTCAAAAATTCAGTTAAATACCACCGGTTCTTTTCCGTGCCATCCAAGTTAAGCTGCAGATTCGCATCGTCAGTCACAATCAAAATGGCGACTACATTTTTTTCTATGGCCACTAACTTTCCGTGTCTGAGTCAATATATGTTATTAAGTTAATTTTTCCTAGGAAAAACATTGCATGAAAAATTTAAAGTAAGTTATATTGTTTTCCTAATACCCGCCATTATTACGATTGCTTAGTTTTTACATATTTTTAAAACGTATTCTTACTCAACTTTATCTTCTGACGATACATACTTTAAGATTTATATTATACTTGATTTTTAAATTTCTAGAATTTTACCATTACATTATGTATAAACAATTGATGTAGTTAACCCGCAATTTTTTCTGCTTATGCTATGATTCACCTCTGTTGTTAAAAGCAGACATAGTGAAATATGTCTACGCTTCAATAGAAAGCACAAATTCTTTAATGGCATGCTAAAAAGAAATCCGCAATTGTAGTGTAAAGTATGTTCAAAAATATGTACAAAAGTTATGTTTTGTCGTAGATGCATATATAGTGAACCTCCTTAAGTGCGATTATCCAAGGTATGTAATTTATAGCTAGAACTAATCAAAATTCCAAGCAAAGCTAAACGATGTCCTTAACTTTTAATTAGAATATGATGGGCGAAACGGAACTGTGTACATTAATAGTATACGGCTTAAGAGTAGACGCATTAACGGTTGTCCACTGTATATTAAATAAATTAAGTTTGATTTTGAGTTCCTGAGATTTTAATTTAGTTTTTAGTTTTTTTTTATTATTTATTTACAATTCTTTTGTTGTTATGCATTGATTTCAAAATGTGTTTGATGTAAAAAATAACATGTAAAAAATGCATAAATACACATACAGTTAAAAATTCAAAAGTTTCGGACAACATTTTAAATCGTCATAAGTACAATAATATTCAAATGCGTGGAAATTTTTCCAGAGAAAGAAAATTCGCCTTCAATATAAAATTTCAAATGAAAATCAATTTTTTTTTTGAATTGCTTAAATTATTTCTCTTTCTGGAAAAATGTCCACGCATTAATATATTCAATCGATGCTGGATTAATTTGTGTTTCGCGATTGCCCCAGATCGGTGGCTCGCGGATTGTATTCCATTTTGTGCTGCGTTTGTAGCCTTGCCAACATGTAATAGTGATAAGTTCCTTGCTGGGTGTCGTTCTGACCTCTCAACTGGTAGACAGCAGGTGCTGGGTTCAAACCCAATCGCGGCCGTCGGCCTAACCGTTCGGAGTTTTCGTGGTTTTCTTCGAACCTTGCATAAATACGGGTTAGGTTCCCTTAGAAAGACCCCCCACGAAGGGCACCTCCCTGGTCCTATATCCCTAGTGTAGATAATCGGACGACAAAAATAAACCAAACCGAACCTTGCTGGGTGTCGTTCCATGTGGTTTAGTCGGTAGAACGTCAGTGCGCTATACTGATGTCCCGGGTTCGATTCCCGGCATGCAATCTTATTCACTAAGTTGGCATTTACGCCTTTTAAGCAATTAAAAAAATTGATTTTCATTTGAAATGTAATATTCAAATGAATCAAAAAACTACATACCATTTTAACAGTTAAAAATTACTAAAAGTTAAAAGCAAAGAAAGAATAACGAACCTTATTGAGAAACACCGAAAAAACTGGCGATAAAACTGGCGATGTTCGGCACTCTCTTTCGTGCATTGAATATGAATTATATTCGTTACATTTGTTGTTAAGTAAATCTGTTATTTATTTCCCTTTTCTTGAGAAACGGATTTTTGCCTACGTTGATTACAAATCTAAATGTCACAGTGCTATATTGGATAAAAAATTTTCGTCACTTCTGACTTCTAATTCTCCTGCTCCTGGTATCTCTCCTCTTCGGCAAAATTATGTTGTCAATTTATCGTCTCATTCTCTTACTGATTCCCAACGTGATGTTCTCTCTCTTGGTTTGAATTTTTCGCGTGTTTCCAAACCTTCTATTCCGAATTTAATCGCTCCGATTGAACATTCTTTCAAAAATAGTAAAATTTCTCCTGGTCAACTTGATTCTCTTCGCTACCTTTTGGCTAACGTCATTTCTTCTAATAAATCTTCAGTTAAATCTAATCTTTCTTCTTCTCAAAAATCTGCTATCAGTGAACTTAATTCTGTCCCTAACCTTCTTATTACTAAGGCTGATAAAGGCGGTCAAACCGTTCTTCTCAATAAGTCTGATTATATTTCTCATGTGGAATCTATGTTAAACTCCGGTCCTTATTCTAAATTAAAGAAAGATCCTTCTACTAAACACCTTTCTGATATCAAGGAGGTCATTAATAAGTCTGTCATTCTTAATAATAACACTAAACGTATGGTCATTCCTTCTATAGCTAATTGTGCTCGTTTCTATGCTCTTCCTAAGGTCCATAAACCTACTCTTTCATTTCGCCCTATCGTTTCTAATATTGGTACTGCTTCTTATAAACTTGCCAAGTTCCTTTCTAAGTTACTCGCTCCTTTATCTTCCACTAATTTTCACACTGTTAAAAATTCTATTGACTTTGTTGATAAAATTAAACGCCTTTCTCCTTGTAATTACAAAATGATTTCCTTAGATGTTAAATCTCTCTTCACTAACGTCCCTGTTCAAGGAGCAATTGACTGTTTGGAAAGAAGGCTACGCGAATTCCATTACTCTTCCATCGAGATTGACGAGATCCTGCAATTAGTTAGTATTTGTGTTAGGCAAACTGCTTTCCAATTTAATAATTCCTTTTATGTTCAAACGGATGGTTTAGCCATGGGCAATCCTTTATCTCCTCTTTTATGTGACATTTATATGCATTTTGTGGAAGAAAAACTCTTCAGTTTATTTGATTTTCCCTTCTGGTGTAGGTATGTTGATGATACTTTTATCTTAATTCCTTTTGAGCTGGATCTCCAAAATCTCCTTTCTCTTGTCAACTCTGTTGATCCTTGCATCCAGTTTACTCTTGAAGTCGAAGAGAATGATTCTCTTCCTTTCCTCGATGTCTTAGTTACTAAACACCCTGATCGGTTCTCTACCTCTGTTTATGGAAAACCTTTCGCTGTATCTCTACCTCCGCATGCTTTTTCTAACCATCCTCCACAGCAGAAAGTGGCTTCCTTTTATACTTTTGTTTACAGAGCACTTCGGATTTCTTCTGACTCTTCTGCTCTAAATAAGGAAATTAGTTACCTCAAATCTCTTGCCCTCACTCGTGGTTATAATCCCTCTTTGATTGACAAAGCTCTGTATAAATTTAATAAGCCTAAACGTCTTCTTACTGATTCTAATAATTCGTCTAATATTAACTCTATAGTTCTACCTTTTTATTCTCCTCTTTGTTTCAAATTAGCTAAAATCCTTTCTCGTTTCAATTTTAAAGTTATCTTTAAACCTATGAATAAAATTAAATTCTCATCTTTGAAAGATCCTATTCCTGTTGAGAACCGGTGGGGTGTTTATTTTATTCCCTGCTCTTGCAATTTGGGTTATATTGGTCAGACCAGAAGAGCGTTGAAGAAAAGATTGGATGAACATCAGAGATACATTAAAAATCAGGAATTATCTAGGTCTTCCATTGCTTCTCACTGTTGGTCTTCCGGTCATTTTTTCAATTTTTCCATGGCCAGAATTATTTCTAATCCTGCCTCTCCTTCTCATTTAGATACTCACGAAGCTTATTTTATTTATAAAAATTGTAATACTCTTGTCAACGATCTCTCTTCATCCCCCTCCCTTTCTCCTGCATGGAAATTACTTTTGTAGTTTATTATTATTACTATAATTATTTTTAGTTTTTATTAAATTTTTTTTTTTTATTTATTTATTTATTTTTATTTTATTTCATTTTTATTAATTTATTTATTTTTATTTTATTTTATTTTATTTTATTTATTTTTCAATTGTTTTCTTTATCTTTCATTAGTTTTTCTCTGCCACCTGGTTTCTTAGCCAGCGCCACCTGGGGCACTCTTTGTAATCTCCTCCCTCCTTCTTTGAGTTTATCTTTACTTTTCTCTTTCCCTTTGGCTCTGACAAGCAGCGCCACCTGTCGCACTCTGAGTAATCTCCTCCCTCTTTATTTCACTGTTATTTCCACTCTGTCCGTTGTGACACGTGTTTGGACCAGCTGAAGACGAGCGGTAATTTTGCAGCTCGAAACGCGTCCTGTATAATTTTTCTTTTATGGTGATTTAACAAAGTTTTTATATTTATTGAATAACGAACCTTACCAAAGCAATGCTGTATATCCAGGTGGAACTGCACGGGATTCATCAATTAGCTCAATTTGCTTGCGAGTGAACCAACCTTAAATGAAAATTCGCCTTGCCGAGATAAATGTACACATCTTGAAACGCATATCTGGTACATATCCTACATATCTGGAAACATGCCCTCTAAATTTCTACAGAGTTCTCTGTGCACCAACCATAGCACAGATTTCATAAATATGACAGTTATCAGATTCAGTTGCAATAACGTTAAAAGTAAAGATTTTCTTGAAAGTTTGTTCACTCGTCAGCAAATTTCTGTACAGTGGCATCTGAATACACATCATTGCTTTGATATGGTTCTTTCTTACTTTCTTTCATTTTAACTGTTAGTAATTTGCAGCTGCATACATGATATCGATAACCCGCAAGAAAAGTGACACATCTGGCAAAAACTCATTTTGCGTTTTATTCCACTGATAGGTCCGTCATAGGTGCGTCCAAATACACAATATATTTCGATACAGATGTCATATACGCACCACATTTGCGCGACTCCAATAAAATGGCCATTTTATGTCTCATATAGTAACCCGGCGGTTTTTTTTATTCAGTAATAAACTGTTTATTTACTTTTATTTTATTTTTTTCTTCTTTTGTTCTATAATTATTAACTTTTTTTTATTTAATATTACAGTAAAACCCCGTTAATTCGAAATAATTGGGAGCAGACCCAATCTGGATTATCCGGAGAATTAGAAAAAAATGAAATAAAATAAAACATACTTACAAAAAATCCCCTTTATGTTAAACTTATTGAATATTTACAGGCAGTAAAAAAGTTTACTTTTAATAAAAAAGTTTATAATTTTCTGTGGTTCCAATTTTCTATACCTTTTGCGAGCCGTACGGTCACGCATCCGCTTGAGCATAAGTAGTTCGTTGGGTGTAGTCTCCACCTGTCGTTCAAACTAAACCATTAATTGTTGTAAATGAGATCTTTCTTCATTAGGGCTAACAATCTTTGGTTGATCACCATTGATAATGGTTTTTTTATGACATTTCTAAGTGGTTTAAATAGAAAATCGGGAAAATTGGAAATGCCAAACTTAGTGATACATTGTTGATTCTTTGAAACATAACATCAAAGAGTTTAAATAAGAATCCTTTAGGTATTCTTCCGAAAAAATTCTGAATTTTTTTTTATTTATTTATTTATTTTAATTAATCACAAATAAAATTACAAATAAAATTGGGGATCGTGTCACGTGGCTCGTTTTCAATTGCAACGCCACGCAGTCACAAAAAATTACGATTAATTTCTGAGGTAGAAATCAGGAAAATGTTTTAATGCATAATTTTCTACGATTGACCGATTAATCATAACCAAAAAATATATGAGTCAGTAAACCAGGACATGTGAAACTATATACAAACTGAATCATATTTTGAAATCGATGAGCATAAAATGGTTTGATCGTTAAAGACAGAAAATGAAATGGGCAAAACTTACGCTGTACTAACAAGGAGAGGGTCCGAGGTTTGTGTCACCGAATTTGATGAACGTTTGTGTATCGATAGAGTATAGCTAGTATATAAATATATAACAGCCATAAAGCGCAATACCTAGGGGGTCTTGAGAAAATAACCCTTAAAGTTCATGCTATAGTTTATAATCAGATAAATTTAATTTCCATCATTCGCAAGCGCCTCCGTGGTTTGATCGGTAGAGTGCTGGATTATAGTTTTTTTCCGCTAGGGATCTAACCCCACTTGGACCTTTTTTTCGGAACAAAAATTTTCATTAATTATTTTTTAACCTCAATTGAAAAATGAATATGCATGCCAATTGAATTTACGAAAAATATAAATTAAATTTACTTTTTGTAAGATATAAATGCATTTTTAACTGCGAAATATCGCATATTTAAACGTATACGTTTTTTTTTTTTTTTTTTTTTTTTTTTTTTTTTTTTCTTTTTTAGTAAGTATGATTATATATCTATAGACTTGAAATTTTTTATTGTTATTTAAAATTGTTTACAGT
Organism: Maratus speculifer; assembly: GCA_964019185.1. Lineage (NCBI taxonomy): Eukaryota > Metazoa > Arthropoda > Arachnida > Araneae > Salticidae > Maratus > Maratus speculifer. The sequence goes on from OZ025302.1 coordinate 153,469,843, forward strand.
TATTTCTATGAATAATCTACTAATTATTACAGAGAAATAAATTAAATTCGTGATATAAATGCATGAATAATAATATTTTTCTCTGTTTCATTTTGGAAATATAATTAAACTGTATTAAGTAAACATATTAGACGATAAAAAATTCCGAAAAAAATTACTACATAGACGCTTATACTAATTAAAAATCCAGAATCCAAGATTTAAAAAAAAATCATATAAAATATAAAAATCATATTTCAAATAAACCTAAAAATATTTCAAGTATTTGCACGGAGAGAAAATTAAAATAACATATTTGTACACGTATTTTAATTTATTTCTCTATTAAAAATAGCAGCAAATCATAGAAAAAACTAAATAGTTTTAAATAACAACAAAAAATTTCAAGTCTATAGATATATAACCATACTTACTTAAAATAATAATAATAATAATAATAAATACGCATACATTTAAATATGCGATATTTCGCAGTTAAAAATGAATTTATATCGTACAAAAAAGTAAATTTAATTTATATTTTTCCTAAATTTCAATTTTCATGCATATTTTTTCAATTTCGGTTCAAAAATAATCAGTGAAAATTTTCGCTCCGAAAAAAGTTCCGAGCGGTGTTAGATCCCAGGTAGAAAAAACTCGAATCCAGCGCTTTACCGATCAACCCACGGAGTCGCTTACAAATGATGGAAATTTATCTGATCGTAAGTTATAGCATGGACTATAAGGGTCATTTTCTCAAGACCCCCTGTACCCGCTTTATGGCTGTCATACATTTATATACTAACTATACTCTATCACTACACAAACGTTCATCCAATTCTGTGACACAAACCTCGGACCCTCTCCTCGTAAGTCGAAAACGTGTTGTAAAAACAAAAAAAAAATTGCACACTCATTTTACTAACAGTTAATGAGCTTGCAGACAGTTATGGTTATATATATAAATATATACTACCTCTGAAAATAAAGTTCGGTGAATAATCTTGTAACATTAATATAGATGAAATATTAACGATAGTTACCATACCATCCTTCGAGATTTCCACCGCCCATAACTATGCACATCTGAGATTTTCTATACATGTCCTGTAAATTTCGCAAGATGTGGTTTTTTTTTTTTCGGATGGAGTTCAAAAGCTGCGTCACGTTTCGTTGGATGTCAGCAATAAGTTCAAATCTCTTTCAAAGAGAGTTTGAGTCATGGAAATAGGAAGAAGTCTGGAGGATTGAGATCTGGCGAGTATGGTGGATGTTTAATTTACACCACCTCTCATGAATTTATTTCGGTATCTTGCAAATTATAAAACCAAACTTTAAATTGATCTTTTGTCCTTTCATTTTCCTGTTCTCAGTTAAGAACCGACACACTGAACAAGAACTTTGTAAAACACGTCTTACACAGAACATAAACGACGATCAACTGAATAACGGTGGGGGAAGATGATCAACACTTGCCTCTATGCAGGTGCAGCGTTTTATTTCCCCAGTGTTGCCAGATCAACCGTTCTGAATTCATTCACCAACTTTATTGTCAGAGGTAGTATACATATATATATAATCATTAATTTTAAAATAATATATATCAATAGAACATGAAGAAATGAATCAAAAAGAATATTAGAAAGTTGCAGAACTATATTGACTTACCAACTTTTAAATTTCAATTTCACTTTTAAATTAAAATATTATAACATTCCTCTTAAAATAGAAAATATATCAGAAGATTAATGGTAAAAATATGAATAATTTCAAAATCATTAAAACAGATTTTGTTGAGTTGTCAAATTTATAAAAAATATATATCCATTTACTGATTGATCTTTAAAAGATAATTAAATGTAAACTTTGATTTAAAAGAAGACTGGAGATATTGTGAAATAAGACTAATAATCTTCCCAGAAAAGAATAATATCGTCAACTAAACTATAAAAATGTTTAGATATGCTTGTCTTTCCTGAACTGAAATATAAAAGCTATTTTGGAGTTATTACATTAAAATAAAACTTTTAAAAAATTAATTTGAAAAATGTGTTGTTAAAACTCATGAATTCATAAAATATATTTTATTCGGATTACCATAATTATTTTTCAGAAAAGAATACATGTGGCATTATCCTGATTTGATTTATATCGTTTTCTCTAACAATTAAAAAAATTATGAAGGGTGACATATATAAAATACATAAATTATGATTTTTCTTGTTTAATAATTTCATTTTCAAAAATAATGCGAAATTCAACACATGGTTTTAAACAAGATTAATACATAATTAAAATTAAGTATCGGATACTTCACTGAATATCCTTTTAAATAACGTTATCTTTATTCAATTTAAATATAAGAATTGTCTGGAAAATATTATGTAAACAGTTAAAGTTTTTCTTAATTCATTTCATGCATATTAAATTAACTGTCAACTTCTTAGAGTTAAAAAATTAATATGCATATTAAATTATCCACGAACTTCTTAAGAGTTAAAAAATGTAATAGTAACTTTTTTTTTTCCGTTTAATGAAAAGTGACGAATGAGCACAGAGTGAAATAATAAAGTAAATGGACTGCAATCAATAATAATATCTATCTTCTCTCATTAAATTTTATCCAAGAAACTACTTTTACTTTCAATTGTAATAACTATTAGCTTTCGCATTTTCAAAATGAAATCATGTATTTGTATAAAATCATGTATTTGTATAAATAAACAAAAATCTATATATTTAAAAGACCTGGCTGTTTTTTTTAGTCATCAGCCTTGAATTTTCTACTCAACCGATTTTGATAATTATTATTTTTTTTTTTTATGAAAGCTATTTATTTGTAGTTGTGCCTATTTTAGCTATTTTTTAATTTATTTCCATTTTTTTTAATCTTTTTTTTTTATTTTTAAATGCTTTTTACGACATTTCTTCAAAATGGTGGCAACTCAGTTTAGCTTTTCTCTCGATAATAAAAATTTATTTTAAATTATCACTTTCCACCAGTCAGATGCTTTATTTCATCAGAGAACATGTCCTCGCATTTAAAAGAAAAAAGTTAATTGTTTTCGTAAAATTTAACCCCAATAAAATGATTGCGTATAATTGAGCACTAATTGAGGTAAAAAAATATATTTATTTAGAAATAATATTAATAATGTAAATAAAATAACAAAAAAATAATTTATGATAAAAATTAATGTCTAAAGCAAAATAAGAAAAATTTCAAATAAGGAAAATTATGTCAATCAGCAACCAGATAAATGGGAATTACAATATTATTACGGATGCTTTTTTCATATTACTAATAACAGTAACTTTTAAAAAACATTTGAAGAGAAAATGGCGTCACTATTTAAAACATCGCATTTTTACTCATAACGATATTACATTTCAATATTTCTTTTCATTATGAACACTGAGATTGAGATTTTACTTTCAGATGACTTCAGTTAGTGAAAATAATGTCATAGTAAAAATGAAATTAGTTTTTTTTTTTTTTAATAAAACTATTTTTCTGTGAGTGCATATAAAATAAAATTTCAGGATTTCAACGGCACTCAGATTACAATTTTAACTGAAGATGTGCGAATATTTGTATGCAAAATTCTAACTGGCAAACTTGACATTAAGTTTGGAAATATATTTATTATATTTTGATTCAATAATGTAATTACTTTTGCTTTTTTTTTTAAACCAAATCGATCAGGTCTTTTAAACATTCCATTCGTCGAATTCGACGGGATTCCAGTCGTTAGTTATAAAAATATTCTATGATGAAGGGCCTTGTTTAAGTCTTGACATTTTAACAAGACATTCTAAATAAAATTAACTATTAATAAACTAATTATCTCTTATTTTTAATTAACTAATAATCTATTTTAGATCATTCTAATCACATTTTAAATACAACTGAACATTTTAAAAGTTCATATTATATATTTTGTATTTAAAACAAAGTGAAAATTGCGTTTCTTTATAAGTTTTTTTATTCTTTGAGCTATTTTCTTCTTTCAAATAAAAGTTTCGAATGCATATATTTTTCAAAGCAAAAAAATCATATTCTTCGAAAGATATGCGAAACATTTATTATATTAAGACATAATTTAATATGTACTGAAAAAAAAGGAGAATTACTGTTCGAAGATAATTTAAAAACTTTTGTTTATTTGTTATCTGGCTGATGATAATTAAGCAAAATTTAATTCTTGATTTTCATTAAGTTACTGCTAAGCCTCTTGTAAGAGAATAAATTATTGAAATAATGACAATGTTTTGCATCGTAAATGTTTATGCCGTTGATTCGTAAGATACGATTTTTAACAGAGGTCATAAAAACTACACACTAATTTATTATAGATTATAAAAACCAGAAATTTTCTATATTATGTTAAAAGTAAGAAAAAAATAAATTAAATTTATTTAACTTTATTTTTTTGTTGACTCGTAGTAAAATTTAAAGAAAATAATTTAAAAATATTTCATGAATTATATTTTAATTTTACTATATATTTTATTAAATAAATTTATCTTCAAACACATTTATAATAGCCACACCCAATCTCCAACCGGCAGGCATTTGGGGTCCGGCAACATTTTTATGTGCGGGCTGCAAAATATCGCCATTAATCAAAGTTTATAAAATTAATTTAGATGGGCATAAAAGGCATGTAAGAGATTCACTGTTGGTGAAAGTATAGTCATGGAAATATGAAATATGTACCATTATTTTTAATTAAATTAAAATAATCTAAAGCATTTTATATGCAGTTTTTGCTATTGAAGTTTCTTTATGCATATAGTCCAATTTGTGCTACAGTGTGTATACACTTTTTAATCTTCAAAATCAGTTAAACTTCATTATACGCAATACATCTCCAAGTACCTCTAATTTAATTAAATTATAAAGTTTTATACATCCCAAAAAATAAATGAAAATTTTGCTTTGTGTAAATAATTTTGATTCTTAATAATTTTAATAATTGAACATATAATAACAATAACTGAATATTTTGCCACATAATATTAAACATTTAATAATTGAACACATAATCATACACTTTATCCAACTCACGGAAATATTCCAGACAGCACTGCAACCGATATACAGCCGAGTCTCTATATAACGAAATTCACCGTTCCAGTAAAAAATTCGTTATATAGAGAAATTCGATGTATAGAGAATGATGTTAGAAATCGCATTTAATGTGTGAAATTTGAACAAATATTATTTTTGATCTTTTGAATTAAGAATTTGAAATTTTTAAAAGTAAATGTTAACCTAACATTTTATTTCTTAATTATTTAAGCTGTTTCAAAAAAGAGAATAGGCATTTATTTGAAAGCTTAATGAAAATCAAATAAGGAAGATTTGCATTAATTTCAGATGATGAAATCTGTAATTTTTTGTTGTTTTGATTTTAAAGTTGTTACGATCTCAAAAAAAAAAAAAAAAAAAAAAAAAAAAAAAAAAAAAAAAAAGTGCTCAAATTTTAGCAAGGAATGAAAAATTCTATTTAACATTTCTCTCCATTTGAAGGCCTGTCTTATGTGCATCTCATTGATTCCTCTCTTACATGTGTATCAATCCAATTAACACTGTTTTGAGAAGGATGTGGAAAAGTGTGTGGGAGATGGGATGAATTCATTGGATTTAAAGAACAAGGAGAGCAGTAATAATTAAAAAAATATCTCAACACTGACGATAAATGAAAAAAAAGTGATGGAAAATTGATTCCATATGATTTCGTAGCTTTTAAAAGTGAACAATGTAAGACTAATTTATGAAAAAATTCGTTATACGGAGATAGACATTTCGCTATATAGAGACTGTTTTTAATGTAATCAGGCGTAAAGGAGACTGTTCCTACTAAAAATTCGTTATATAGAGAAATTCGGTGTATGGAGTTTCGTTATAGATATATCCGAAAATTGAAGAAATATCCGAACTTTATTGTTTTTTCAGTTCTAAAATAGAACATTTCCGCAATCTAAAAAAAAAAAGGAGTTTTTGTTTACTCCGTGGATATACTTAATCCATGAACTGCATGTTTTGTATCTAGTTTTAACCCCTCGACTGGAGAGTACTTGGTAAAGGACGACTTTAAAATGAAGAGAAGGAATTCTTCAAATGGGGCTTTGGTAAGTGGTCAGGCTTGTTAAATTTCTTCTTCACAAATCTCGAAAATTTCCAACGTTTGTGAGTACGGTGAGGTGTTCACGGCAAACCATGTCTACTTCTGTTGTGAACTTGTGCGATGATGGCACTTAAAGCGCCTGGCATTTTCACTAGAAAGCTAGATCCATAATATACTGCATCTTCCTCCTAAACAATCTAAAATACATCCATAAACATCTTTTTCAAATATTAATTTTAATTACGTAACCTGGGCGTGGACATCCAACAGTTTCAGATGCCCGTTGTCGCGAGAAAGTTTTGTTGAACATTCAACCACCCCCTGTCGCTTAGAGGATTTGTTCCCATGCGGTATGAATCCTAACTTGTTATTTTCTCCGCCTATGTTCTTTCATCTGCCCTCTGTCGTATGAAGTTCTTTTGCACTTGGTAAGTTCGGCCCTGATACAGTATTACAAATATATATACCGTCTACTGTCGCGTTTCTGGCGGCTTCAGGTCACTCTGAATACTGTATATTTAAGCCCTTAATAAAGTCGACCGGGAAGGACAATATGTTCAACAGAATTATTTTCCTTGTCCGAGTGATCCATTTTTGTCAATTACACTTAATTTCAGAGATATTTCTTCATTATGAAAAAATGGTTAATGTTTTAACACTTATAGGGAATAAAAAATGACAAATATTATTATACATTAAAAATATTTTTAATAAGTGATAATTAAAATTGAATTTTAGATGTAAAATATGTATATTACGTTTTAAAATAAATCCTAGAAAAAAATCTTTGCTTTTTTGAATAAAATAGATTTTTTTTACTTCATTGAATTACTATATATTTTTAAATGTGTTCGTTTAGAATATATTTTTTAATATTAAAAAAGAAATTGTATTTAAGTGGCTGAAAAATTTGCTATTTATTAAATTTGAAAACTTTATTTTTCTTTCTTTGTTAGGTTTTTTACATTTATAGAATTTCCGGTTTAAATTAAAAAAAAAAATAAATTGGAACTTTGGAATTAATGAAGCTAGTTTTGTATAACGAATATTGAATAACGTTTGTAAAATGGAAGTTTTTTTATATGAATATTTGGTGATCGAAAAATGATCGTCGTTCAAACAAAATGCTACGCGTCTACGCTGTGTTCGCAAGTGTATTCGTAAAAAAATATTTTAGTGAATTCCTTAATGAACATCGAAAATTTTCCACTTATGTCTAGAGAGTAACTAAAGCTTTTGACTTGCGAATTCTTTTACAAATAATTTCTTTTTGGACGATTTGGTAAAAAAACCCCAAAAATATTTGTTAGAGGTAACATTCTTTACTACGTTCATTCATTATCCAATGTCTTCCAAAGCCTTTATATTTAGGCATATATGTTCGGGACGAAGGTAGAAAAAATCGGTAGCTTCAGAGCCCCGCCCTCCAGCTAACCGTCTCTCAGTATCTTTAATTTGTCTACTTTTTCTTTTAAATTTGTCCGGATTCAATTTCTGTTATTTTTTATTTATTTATTTACTATTTAAAGTCCAAGGCTATTCGGGTCTTAAGTAAAGGATTTTGGCGCTATCCGTTATCGCCTACAGGCGACAGCGCTTCGAGCAAGATACTAGGACTATTCGGGTCGTAGGTAGGGGTCGCCGACGAAAATTGGTGATCGAATCATAATATTTATTTTCCACGGCTAGCGCCAAAATCCTTTACTTACGACCCGAATAGCCTTCTACTCTTAATAGAAAAGAAAAAAAAATAAGAGAAATTGAAACCGGACAAATTTAAAAGAAAAAATCCCTGTCGGCTTGGCCTATAGGCGGAGGTAGATTTCGAAGAGTGCTCATTTCAACAACAAAAAATAAATTTGATTACAAATAAACTCAGTTTAACAACTTTATTTGTCCTCTTTTGAAAAATTTTTAATTTCATTTTTCTGTAAGGACTGGTTTTATCAGAATCATCTTAAGCTAAATTTGTTTCAAATGCCCATTTTGACAACATATTTTGAAATAATTCTGACTTTATTAAAAAAATCGACTAATATGGCACATTATATAGTTCCTAAATAACAAAAGACTGTCAACTGAATGCGTTTGAGAGCATAATTGAATTTAAAAAAGAGTTATAAAATAACCAATTTTGAATACAACCTCAATTCTTATTCTTGATAGCTTCGGGAAATTTTGCGCGAGTGCCCCCTTTGACAGCCTTTTTAAAAATATATTCAGCTTTTATCAAAAAACTGAATAATGCGGGACATTACACAGCTCCTATATAAAAGAACCTGTCAACTGGATGCGTTTGAGAGTAAAACTGAATTTAAAAATGAGTCAGAAAAAACGCAATTTGTTATTTCAATGCTTCCTCAAATTTTCAATCACGATAACTTCTCGGAATTCTGTTCAAAATACTCTTTTTGGCAGCCTTTTTTGAAATATATTCTGTCTTTATCAAAAAATTGACCAATGCGTCATATTATACAGTTCCTAAGTAAGAGGACTTGTAAACTGGATGCGTTTGAGAGTAAAAATGGATTTAAAAATGATTCAGAAAAAACGCAATTTGTTATTTGAATACTTCCTCAAATTTCCTATCACGGTCACTTCAAGAAATTCTGTTCAAAATATCCTTTTTGGCAGCCTTTTTAAAAATATATTCTGTCTTTATCAAAACTCTGGCCAATGTTTCACATTATATAGTTCCTAAATAAGAGGATCTGCCATTTGGATGCGTTTAAAATAACAAATGAATTTAAAATTTATTTTACCCTATTACCTTTTTATTAAACCCTATTTTATTCGCCTCTTGGGCTCATTTTTGACTTTATCAAAAATCTGTCATGCATAAACGTTTGGCCCATTACTTAGAAGCAATATAAACTTCGAACTGATTATATATCTATTTTCATTAAGAAGTTATGGGTTTTTTTTCAGTTTTCACAAAAACGCCCCTTATTTCGACTCCCTTGGTCCGATTTTGCCCATTAATGAACTTAGCCGAGATTTTATTCCCTTCGATTTTATATACTAGTTTGATGGAGACTGGTGAAGAATTATAGAAGTTATCGTGTCCATAAAAAAGTGAGATATACAGGGTGATTCATAAAAGATGGGCAGAACTTTTAGGGGTTATAGTACACTTAAAGACAAAAATATTAAATAGGAGATTAAGGGTCCCAGACGTATTCCCAAGGAGATAGGGGGCATTAAAGTTTAGGGTCCGAAATTTCAAATGATTATAAAAAATGGAAAAATTGGTCGATTCGTTTGCGGTTTTTGCAAAAAATTTTCTTTATGCCAGTATTTTCTTGAAATAAAATTTTAAAGTTCAATTTCAAAAAATGCCGATAGGGGGCGCTTTAGACTTTGGAGTAACAAACAACTATTTTTTAACGTTATTTTTTGTATTTCTTTAAATGATTTCGAAAGCTTAGACTTAAACTTAAATTTTGATCTAAAAATCTGAGTCCTAACGAGTAGTTAAGTAGCGTAAACTGAAATTTGAAATTTGAAACCCTTCTCCCCCCAGAACAAAAATCAGTTATTCCCGATCTTTGTGTCGTAGATTAGGCTCTAACTACTGCCGCGTTTTGCTAAAATTATTCTTTATGTCAGTATTTTCTTGAAAATAAATTTTAAAGAAAAGTTTCAAAAAATTCCGATAGAGGGCGCTTTAGACTTTGGTGTAACGAACAACTATTTTATACCGTTATTTTTTGTGTCTCATTAAATGCTTTCTAAAGCTTAGACTTAAATTTTCAGCCCAAAATCTGAATCGTTAGACGTGGTTAAGTTTCTGGGGAGAGGGGTTTGAAATTTCTACTCCTGAGCACAGTTCAGTTTACCATGTCCACACATTGTGTGCTGTGATACGAGGTAAAAAGACACAAATTAGGATTATGTTACCAAAGCATATTTATTAACATGTAATTACAATAAATGTTCAAAATTGTGACCACCAGAGGTTATGCACGCAGAACAACGGCGAAGAATGGAACGGCGAACATTCGCGAAAACATCAGGCTTTTCGAGCACTTCCCCTACAGCGGCGGAAAGTCTGGCGACCAGTTCCTCGGGGGATTCAATGGGTGTCTCATACATAAGAGCCTTCAATTGTCCCCAAAAAAAAGAAATCGAGGGGTGAAAGATCTGGCGAGCGAGCAGGCCAAGCAACAGGACCACCTCGACCAATCCATCTGTTCGGAAATGTGATGTCCAGATAGTTGCGGACGTCTCGTACGTAATGGGCTGGCGCTCCATCGTGCTGGAACCACATGACCCGCCGGATGCGTGGAGGAACAACGTTTAACAGGTATGGCAGCACATGTTGCAGAAATGAGAGGTATGTTTTACCGTTGAGGCGTTCAGGAAGAAGGTACGGTCCGATTAGGTGGTCTCCGAGGATTCCTGCCCAAACATTGATGGAAAAGCGTCTCTGATGAGCATGTGCATACGTAGCATGTGGATTGACATCCGCCCATACATGTGCATTGTGTGTGTTAAATGTACCTTCACGTGTGAAAGTACATTCATCGGTGAAAAGCACAGTTCGTCCAAAATGTGGATTTAGCGCGTTCTGCTGCAGAAACCAGCGGGCGAATTCAATACGATTTGGATAATCCCCTGGAGACAGTTTCTGGACTCGTTGCACATGAAACGGGAGCAAATGTTCATTCTTCAGTACCCTCCAAGTCATGGACTGTGAGGTATCCACCTGCCTAGCCACTGTTCGTGTACTTGTACTTGGCTGCGCCGCTACCACATCCAGAATGGCTTCTGCAACAACTACTGATTCGTCCTTTTTTGCACGACCTGCATTCGACCGGGAAGCGAGAAATGATCCCGTCTCACAACTGTCTGTGCAAGCGCTCGAAAGTTTTGCGGTTAGGCAACCGCCTGTTGGGAAATCGCTTTTCGTACATTCGTTGTGCCTCTGCACCCTTTCCATCTGCCGCTCCGTAAATTAAATGCATCTCAGCCTTTTCCTTATTCGTGAAGGGCACCATCTTCCGATTCATTACTACAGCGACTTACACTTGACTCACCGTTCAGTGGTTTTTATGCCTGAATCGTGTCGAAATTTTGCATACGTGTTCTTCTTCTTCCCCATTTGACATTTGCATACTTTCTGTCTCCTTCTTCACCCGGTGACTAGCGTCAGGAATGGAGCTTTAACGTTTGCATGAGCGACGTTTCCAACTGTGCCAGTGCCTTTATGAGTGAATTCCGACTATGCAGTCCTTGACGAAAGTTGTATTTTTGCCTCGTATCAGAGCACAGAATCGTTGGGCATGGTTAAGTAGTGCAAACTGAACTATGTTCAGAAGTTGAAATTTGAACCCCCTCCCCTCGCTACTGAACCACGCTCAGCGATTCAGATTTTGAGCTGAAAATTTAAGTTTAAGTCTAAGCTTTAGAAAGCATTTAATGAGACACAAAAAATAACAGTATAAAATAGTTGTTCGTTACTCCAAAGTCTAAAGCGCCCTCTATCGGAATTTTTTGAAACTTTTCTTTAAAATTTATTTTCAAGAAAATACTGACATAAAGAATAATTTTAGCAAAACGCGGCAGTAGTTAGAGCCTAATCTACGACACAAAGATCGGGAATAACTGATTTTTGTTCTGGGGGGAGAAGGGTTTCAAATTTCAAATTTCAGTTTACGCTACTTAACTACTCGTTAGGACTCAGATTTTTAGATCAAAATTTAAGTTTAAGTCTAAGCTTTCGAAATCATTTAAAGAAATACAAAAAAATAACGTTAAAAAATAGTTGTTTGTTACTCCAAAGTCTAAAGCGCCCCCTATCGGCATTTTTTGAAATTGAACTTTAAAATTTTATTTCAAGACAATACTGGCATAAAGAAAATTTTTTGCAAAAACCGCAAACGAATCGACCAATTTTTCCATTTCTTATAATCATTTATAATTTCGGACCCTAAACTTTAATGCCCCCTATCTCCTTGGGAATACGTCTGGGACCCTTAGTCTCCTATTTAATATTATTTGTCTTTAAGTGTACTATAACCCCTTAAAGTTCTGCCCATCTTTTATGAATCACCCTGTATAGATAGATAGATACATAAACTGGTGCGAATGCAATAAATAGTATTTCATACGAAATCTACCTAAAAGTAGACAAATTAAAGATATTGAGAGACGGTTAGCGGGCGGGCGGGGCTCTGAAGCTATCGATTTTTCCCGCCTTCATCCCGAGCATTGAATCTCCCCCTCTATAGGTTTATCATTGAGCATTGCAAAAAAATAACATTTCCTTTTTCTTTCTTTCGAATTTTTATAAACTTAAATGTAAATTCAGCATTTTTTTAAGTAAAAATGCTGTTTTAAAATTAAAGCACAAGAGATAAGATTACTTTAAATAAGGATAAAATAACTTATACATGTTAATAAATTTTCAATTCAATAAGCATATACTTAAAAAAAAAATTCAAACTTCATTTCATATAAAATTATTAAACTTTCTGAAAGAAATTTCGAAGAATTCTGCGATCAAATTATTAAAAATATATTTTCTTTTCTCAATTTAAATATTAGAATTACCTCCTAAATATTACTTAAATAGAAATATTCTTTCAAACATATTTGATGAATATTTATTTAAAATTTATGAATATATTATGAATATTTGTATTAAATTTGTCATAGTTCTTTTTTTAAATACATTTTAGGATGTATTAAAGAAATTTCTTTCTCTGAAGAAGTATTATAAAAGTACTAAAATAATAAAGAGTAAGAGTAATGCTAAAAAAATTTAAAAATTAGAAATCAAATTTCTGCTCTGTTTAATTATAATTAATTCATCAGCAGTAAACTAATATCTTTATATTGACTTTAAAATATTAAAATTATTTTTATAACACTTCTTTGAAATACAAGTGCATTTATGTCATATTAATTAGTAAAACTGACAAATTCTTAATTTTGCAGAATTTTAATCAGAATGATCAGTAATATACTTAAAAATAAATCTTTAAATCTTACTGGAATTAGTTTTTTTTTCCATAAGAACATCTATAATTTTTATCTTGAAGGAGTGATATCTTTAAAGAGGTAGAATCATGTAAGGTACTATTTTTTTCGAGGTTTTTTAAAATTAAAACTAGAACATTTATTCAATTACAATTAAGAACAAAATGAAATTGGAATTTAAATCTACAAGTAAAAAACATTGTCGAAAAAAAAATCGTCGTTGTAACTACTCAGATATGAATTCCAAACGACTTGTGCCGGTCCTTGTAATTGGTCATTGTAACTGACTATAATCAATAATGCTATATAGTTTTATTAATGTAAGTTTTTACGCTCAGCACATATCTAAAATTTTATTAAAATAACAATTACAATGCCAAAAAAAAAAAAATAAATAAATAAATAAATTAAAAAAAAAAAAAAAAAAATCTTGACACTTGAACACCAATCTTAATGTTCGGATGATTTATTTATTTATTTTTTTTTTTTTCAGTTTTAAACAGAAGAAGCAGTTGACAGTTTCTATCACGCGGTTACGTAGAGTGGTGTCCCTTGCAGCTTAACACGACTTAAAGTTTTTCCTTTACATTTTTTTTCTGTTAATGGTTTCAAAACAGCATTTTTTAAATTCTAATCGCTACAAAATAAACTCTTCTGGTACACATAATCGACTTATAAGACTTACAATTGTTAAAAAAAACTCTCGTGGTTTAACTTTATTAGAATAAAATTGTCCTGTAAGTCTTAAAGTTTTAGTATTACAAGCATCAGGAGTTGTATTTTGACCTATACTCCCCATACTATATTCTTACAAACAGTATAGCTCATTTGCTATTCAACCAATTTGTTTAAAAATTTTTTTGGTAATTGATATAACTTATTTCTTTAACTTTGCAAAATTTTATAAAAGAAAAGTACGGCCTTCTATTTTAAATTAAATTTTAAAATTTCTAACATTAGTTCCAGCAAAAATACCCAGGTGTCCCTACGAGTCCGTCGCTTACTTGTAAAGACGAACCAAGCGATTATTTTTTTAGTTTTTATATATTTTCCTGTCATTTGTTATCATTATCGCTCTTATAAATATATTAAGGGATACCTCTTAGACGATATTGTATGAAATATCCCTCAACAAGACATTTTGTTGTCTGGAAATATGATTTTATTCGTAAAATTCCAGAGTAGAATAAAAAGATTCCTCCAAATTCCAGCAACCCCCGGAACTTCCGCCGAGAGAAAAAATAAATAAATAATCAACTGCAGAAAAGCAGTCTCTAGCTACCCTTCTTTGCCAAGGGGGGATCTTGCTGACCATTGACTTTAGAAGGATCTGCTTTGTGGACTGTTTTCTGTGAAAGGAAATTTTTTTTTCTCTTTCAACTTGGTTCATTCTAGGATTTTAAGGGTGTATTTCGATTCAAACTGCTTTTTTCCGATTTATTTTTTAATTCATTATTGCTCTCAAATACACCAAACTTTCAAAATCTCTTATTTGGAAAGTACACAAGGTGCCATGTTTGTCGATTCTTTGATAAATGCAGAAAATTTTGCAAAAAAAGCAATCAAAAACAGCATTTCGAACTGATTTTTCCCAAGCGGGCGATTTGGGAACGAAAAAAAGGGTCATACTAATAAGATAATTGTTTATAACTCAAATTCTAATGAATTGAGCGTAAAAAGACATCAACGCGGCAAATTTGATTAATGTTTAAAAAATAAAAATTAATGTTTTTAAATTCGAAAGCAGTTCCGAAAATGAAAATGTCTCCATCAAAAATACCCGTAAATAAAATGATAAAATAAGAAATGGCCTTCGTAAACAGATCAGCCTCATCTAATCAACGCAGAAAAAAAAAATCATTTAAAAATATTGTAATGCAACTGACCTATTTTTATAAATTTCTTCTTTAGGATTAGCATTAGCAAATAGGTCTTTTCGTTTGACTGGTTGCTTCTGAATGATAATTTATTTTATTTTTTATTAATTTTTTAATACAGGGACGTTATTTCGCATTTTTCACTCTTGAAACCGTTCTTTGCACAGTAAATGCTATTCCAGCTTATCACGGATTTGTCTAACATATAAGTTAAAATATTTTCGGGCTCAGTTACTGCTAAAAAATTGCCTTATTTAAAAGCAACATCTTCAAATGCTCATGAAAATATTATTCATTATTATTATTTAGCTCGTCTTGCTTACAAAAGGAAAAAAAAACACATAGAACTGACATGCGCGATTTTTTAAGAAAGATGTGAGAAAACGTGCCCTCGAGACATTTTTTAATTAAACCTGCTCTCAAAATAAATAAATAAATAAAATAAAATCGCGTTTAACAACACGAAAATTTCTACCCCCATTTTCTGACTCATTATTGTAAATATTGTGTAATTATTGTGTAAAATTATTGTACCTAAATATAGAATCAGGACTATGGAGTGGGCCCATTTTTTGAGAAAAAGTGTCGAAATAGCTAAAAAATAATTCGACTATAATTCGACTATAATAATTCGATTTTTTTTTTTTTTTTTTTTTTTTTTTTTTTTTTTTTTTTTTTTCTCAGACAGTTTGCAGTGAAATTAAACGGAATATATGTCATTTTGACTCCATAAAAGAGATTATTTTTGTAATTTTTGGATTATATCTGTCCACCCAACTTAAAGATTACCGATATACTGCCCGGCGTACACAGTAGATGCAAACCGTTTTTAATTAAAAACTCTAGTAGATCCCGTATTTTTTCTGAAATAGTAAAATTTTCATCTTTATTTATATAGTTATTTTTTCCATTCCCTCGAAAATTTTCTGCTCTGGAGGATACTAATTAACATCAAAATTATAAAAATGTCTCCCTTCCCTAGTCATAATAACATTTCTGCTTTGTTTTCTTCTTTAAATTTCGATAGTTTGATTTTTCGGTTTTGTTGAATGCGAAATTGAAAAATTAGTCAAACGGAAAATATTATTTTGTTTTCCTTTTTTCTTTCAAAGTTTCAAGAAATGAATTAATGCCGAAATATTGAAAATTTCGCTTTATTCTTCTTGCGTTCTCTCATAATTTTAACCAATAGCAACACTAGTACATTAGCCAGCTCGAAGTCGGCCATTTTTCCCACCGTCTCTGCAGTCCTGTCCTGATTATAATTGTTTATAAGTGATCTGTAATCCAACATTTTTTTAATTTTATAACAATTGAATAATATCTTTGGAGAATGGGAATTGCTTTACTGAGTTAAAAGCAATTGTTTTCTCAGAGCGGCAGTTTTATTTCCTTGACTACATTGTCGCAAACCGAGAATTCCTCAGAGAATTTCTAGTTTTTCGGTTTGCGATTTTTAAAACACCAGCTTTGAAGAAGACACCAGCTTTTTTGTGAAAAATCTTTTGTCTTTCATGGATTTTTGTTTTTTTTTTTAAAAAACGTTTGCCCATTTGAATTTGAGAAAGAATCTTATACCTTATGCGCTTTGTCTCTCCCTCTCTATCTCTCTTCTTTGCGCGTGCTACACAGCGCGGATATTACTGAAAATGTTTGGAGTTCATTTTTTTAGCCCAGTACAAATTTTATTCTCTTTTAAATAAAATTTATTTGGAATTTGCCAAGCGATTTTTTAATTTTTAATGAGATTTTTTAAAAAATATTTTGCGTTCCAGGGTAACTTTTTGACATTCATAAAAAATAAACGGTCAAATGCGAGTATTACTATCGTACAAAAAATATAATAAGATGGCCATATGATCTATAATTTCCGACCCCCCCCCACCTTTAAATCTCTTAAGTGACAGGGATTTTTTTAAATCCTTTCTTAGTGCACGCTTACGTGATAAGTATCCCCCCCCCCCTCTCTCTCTCCAATTTTAATGCTTTTTTTTTTTTTTTTTCCCAATAATTTTCGTTATGGGCTATTTTCTGCCGAAATTAAAAATTAAAATGTCCATTTAAAATAATAATAATAATAATAATAAATACGTAAACATGTACAGTCATTAATTATACGTGAAATTATATGTGTAGCCCAAATAGGCTCTATGCGCCTCTAACCAAAACTTTTTATTTTCATATAAAACAGAATGCAATTAAGTCATTACGCAAAAGTTTTTTCTAACTATACGAATTTCATCTAATTAAAAAAAAATAGTTTTCGATTTATATTTTATATTGATTTTTGTAAATGATCATTTGTTACACTAGAATATACCATTATACTTCTCAGTTATACTACACTCGGAGGGCATTCGAAACACTTTTGAGGTTTCAAAGTAGGAATTTCTATTATTCATGAATCTGCAAGTTTTAATGAGCATGTGAAAAGTGTCTTCAAAGTTTAGACATGTATGGATTTCTTGCTTTATAATTCACACTCACTCCTTGAATCAGACATGACTAATAATTATAAACAGTGAAGTTCACAGTAATAGCTAAACAGTGTCTCATTCAAGGTAGAAACTAACTGGTGTGTACATAAGAAGGCATGGGCCCCAGGCGCCAGAGAGAAGGGGTGCGAAATGAAGATTTGTCTTTTTTACCCTCATGTTTATCTTTACCACGTTTATGTATAATTTTGAACCCGTTTTTTCCCTTACGGTATCATACGTTATCATCTCTGAAACCCTCCCCCCCCCACCCACTTGCCGGTAATGATATGGTTATCGATGTATAAAAATTCTTTAGATTTTTAAAGTTTTTTTTTTTGTGTGTGTGATATACATTTTATTTTCGCATACTTTATTGATTCAAATGAAGAAAAGTCAATAACATATCAGCTTATATATGACATAACTATCAAAAAACACTTAAAAGGAATATTATTATTAAGAGTAGTTAATAATACCTTTTTCTTACATAATGCATTCAATAGTAATAATGCTTTATTGCTCTTTTTTTCACGTAAGGAATGGGACAGACAGAACTTCTTATAAGCAAAATAGAGGAGCAACATTATTTTTCTTTTATTTACTAGTGAACACAAGTATATTTTCAAATATACTTCGCGTATGCTTTGTGGAACAGCGAATTATATATGCATACACGCATGACAAAAGAATAAGAGTGCCTAACGTTGGAATATTCCATACTTTGAAATTAAATAATTTTATAATCATTTAATGATTTAAATAATGACTTTGTGTTTTCCTAAAAATAGATAACATGCAATAAAATAATAACATACTATTTTGATGTAAAACCATGTTAAAAGATCTTTTTTTTCTGGATCTGGAATGATAACCATACTGAAAGACGATGCCTAGAGATATCTTACGCTATCATGTGCCACCCCCTCCCCTTCCCTCTACCCTAAAATGATAACGTTATATATATAGCCTCTATACATATACTAAGAGATAATAGTTTCTATACTGAAAATGCCTGAATTTGCTCTAGTCATTTTCGGACTAGCGATTATATAAGAAGTTTAGTATCAATATTTTTTGTTACCTTACCTGTTAAAAAAAAAATTGGAATTTTAAAAAGATAATATCCAATATATACAGAAGAATAATTTTGTTTTACCTAGTTGAGTAGATTTAGCAAAGAACTTCAATAGCAAGAAAAGTCTAAATTGGGCAATTATTATAATGCGTATAAGGTGTCTGGCTGAAATATGAATCAGAATTCTCGTTCCTAACTTTACCAATAATAAAGATGTTTAGAATTTATTTTATCATATTAACTTTGTTCAGTATAAAATTTGATTATCTTTTTTTGGATGTGCATCAAATTTGGTCAGTGACAGTATATACTGTCATCTGCACTTCAAACTTTAGAACATATAAATGCGTGTTGTTTGTATGTGATTTGCGGCAATTTATAAGACTTTTCATACTATGATATTTCACATAATGCTATTGAATATATTATAACAATATCTTCGTTAAAGTAAAAATTACGAACAAAAATTCCCGTCCGGTTTAGGGTGAAATACACTGCATTTCAATAAGTGAATTGGAACCTGGTTTCGTAAAAAGAAAAAAACTATTTAAGTTTTTCATTAAATTAGAAACTTTTTTTTTTATGTTAAAAGCAAGAAATGAGTTAAACTTACATTTATTCATCATCGGTCTTTGTTGAATTATGCTTATAGATTTAAAAATATACACATATTAAAAAATTATTAATTCATACCAATATCGTCATCAAGTATATCTCATAATTATTATCGTAACTAGTAGTATCGCCTTATTAATATCGTCGTAAATGTTACTTTTCAAACTAAATAATAAAAAACTTTTATTTTAGTATGATTTTTTTTTTTCGTATAAAGTATATTTTTTAACAATTAAATTTTTTTTCATGCAAAATTTACTACTACTATTCCTCAATTAAATACAGCACGGCTCATTCAAAACGTATTGAACAAGTTTGAAATTGCACGTGAAGCGAAGCAAATGAGGTGCGTTCGTACGATAATGAAGTTTTAAAAATATTACTCTCATATATCAATATCAATTATAAATAGTGAATTACAATTAAAACGCTCATCAAACAATGATCTCCCTATACCATTATGTAGTGGAATACTTTTGTGTGAACTTGTAAATTAATAAAAATGTTCTTTGCATCACAAATTATGTAAAATGTATATTATAATATGTACTTTATAGTTGCATATAAATTTTATTAAGTTCGAGTTAGTGTAACACCAATAAAATGCATTTGTAACATTTTTCCCCATTGACCGTAATGTAACGGAATACTTTTGATTGCCCCTGTAATTGATCTATGCATCCGATTATCAAAAAACTTGAAATAACTCGACAAAATTATGTAATAATTATGTATTTTAAATTTCAAACGATTAAAATACATTTGAAACTTTTTTTCCCTTTGACCGTAATGTAATGGAATACTTTTGATTGCCTCTGTAATTTAACTATGCATCCGATTTTCATAATATTTAAAATGACGCCACAAAATTATGTAATAATTATGTATTTTAAATTTCAAACGATTTAGTTGGATAGTTTTTGCGGTGTTATATGCGGATGGAAAAAAAATTGACTTATGGAAAAAAAATTGTAAGATTTTTGTTTACAAACTTCTATCCCTAAAATTTTAATTTATTGTTCAATGCTTAAACAAAGATGTTAGCTTTAGTTTATAAGCTTTGTTTTATTCAAATTCTTTACCCGAATTGAATAAACCGTTGTAATGTTGAACTCCATGTGATGGGGCACCATTGAACAAAAAAGCTGGGGCACCATTGAACAGCGAAAAAACGCAGAATAAACTGATGATAAATAATAATTGAAATAATTTAAAGGGAACACTTAAAACTATGAAGTAAAGAGTTGTTAATGTATCTAAATATGATTATTTCTGAAATTATTTTATGTGAAAAAA
Source organism: Maratus speculifer (assembly GCA_964019185.1). Taxonomy (NCBI): domain Eukaryota; kingdom Metazoa; phylum Arthropoda; class Arachnida; order Araneae; family Salticidae; genus Maratus; species Maratus speculifer. The sequence continues at coordinate 153,490,280 of OZ025302.1, forward strand.
GGTTAATTAAGAATGTCAAAGAACATGGACTTTAACTGCTAACAATTCCCCTTACTACACACATAGGTTACAATCTCTGTATGTATCTGTCGGACGTTCCCCTCAGTCCACACAACTTTGAAGAATGTCCGTGGTAGATATAGCTGCCACCACCGATATTACTAGGTGATATCGGTCACCCACTGTGAGATTGGTGTAAATGAAGACTTACGCTAGTAACTGAATTATCAGTTTATTAAGAATATATGTACACACAAAACACGCTATTTACAAATATATACAACTACAACTCGGATATAGGTGATCCGGTTCAACATTAAACTAGATACCGTAAAGATTGGTTGTGTACTATCCCAATTACACTTTCCACCTCACACTCAATACACATTAAATTCACTTTTTTTTTTTGGAGCTCAACCTTGAGTCTCCCAACACAAGTATACTGGGCCTGCACTTCTTAGCCCAGAGCACTAAACACCAGGAAGTCTGTGTCCTTTGCGCACCAGAAAACGCACACTTTACTCTCTTCCACACAGAGCAACCTCTAGGTACAAAACCTAGGTACGGAATCAATGATCTGAGGCAAACTTGCCCTCTCCAAATCACTGCTTTCCCCAACATAAACCCCTTTGGAGCCTCCTCATTGGACACATACTCCATTCTTTTCTTGCTTAGTGACATGCTGCTAATCTGCTCATCATCCGCATACTTCACTGACAGATGGACATGCTTCTCAGCTATCTCCTTTCTCTAACACACCACCTGTAAAGGATTATCTGGCAATTTCCCTTTTCACAAAGAAGGAATGTCACCTTGGAAATTCTGTACACAACCATACCATACAAAATATTCAAATAGAGAAAGAGTAGACATTACATTCTTTAGCACAGGTGCTATCAGATCCTGACAGTATCAATTATGGAAAGTTTCAAATCTAAACTCCTTTATTCCATAATTGCAAAATCCTGGATACCAAACAATGATTCATGATTTAGCAGGTTTCCAAACATTATTTCAGGTTTCCATAACTGATAAAACGGTTTGGTTTGGTTTGGTTTATTTTTGTCGCCCGATTATCTACGCTAGGGATATAGGATCAGGGGGGAGTGCCCTTCGTGGGGGTCTTTCTAAGGGAACCTAACCCGTATTTACGCAAGGTTCGAAGAAAACCACGAAAACTCCGAACGGTTAGGCCGACAGCCGCGATTGGGTTCGAACCCAGCACTGCCGTCTACCAGTTGAGAGGTCCGTACCTCTCGGCCACTGGTGGGGCACTGATAAAACGGAATTTTACATATGGTATCTTAAAAAATAGCGAATGAAAATTTTTAATTTTATAGAAGCATCAGATATCACGTTGGTGTATCTCAAGGATATTGTAAAAAAGTTTTCACAACCAAATATAACTGGAGGGACAATGTGTTTTATCAATAATGAATTTTGACATCAATTTTGATGGATTGAAGTTTGGTTAATAACAAAGAAATTAGTAATTTCAACAAAATGTAGTTTTTTATTTTTATTCATATTACTTTATATTTTTTTAAAATATGCAACTTTTTATAAAAACTCTCAATATTTCCATATTTTATACAATTGTTCAAAGGTGCCCCTTGCTTGTTCAAAGGTACCCTATATTCAAAGGTATACAAAACTCGCGATTTTTCCATGTCCGATAGACGATAATTTCAATTTTTCCGCGCCCGGTCAACGAAATTCGCATTTTTTTCGCGCGGTAAACAGACGGGACCGATTTACAAATTTGGGGGTGGGGGTGGGCATAGATGATTATGGGGGCATTCCTTGCACCGATACTTACAGGTGAGGTTGACCTTAAAAAAAGTGAAAAAAGATAGCTACTAAAATTACCGTTATCCATTAAAAATTAAATATAACAATCAATATCTTACTTTAAAAAAGTTATTTCACAATTATGAAATTTAAATGAGTAGACGTTTTATACTAAACAGTGTGATGCTATTTATTTTCCTATGCAAGTCTATGCATCTAAAGTAATATCAAAGTCTATATATGTAAAGTATGCAACAACTAGTAAAAAATTTTCAACAACACAAAAAATACAATTATTTAAAATATTAGGCCTGCAAGGTATGCTGACCAACACTCAAATATTCTGACGATAACAGGAAAAAAGATTGAACAAAAATTAAAAACATAATATATTTTTAAAGTGATAAAGATAAAAGAGAATACTTACTATAATAAAGTAAGAAATAAATGTTTCAGAAAAGATACACAATGTCATAAAAATACATTATAAACATAATAAGAATGTAGAACAAGGGCGGATCTGGAGAGTCCTCAAGGGGGGAGGGGGGGGCGATTTCAACAAATTTGGAGACTCGAATCTGATCGTGAATCTAGGCTAATTTTTTTTACTGCGGGTCGGGTTTGGGTCCGGTTGACTTCTATTTTTACTGAGTGTCGGGTTTGGGTCCGGTTGACTTCTATTTTTACTGCAAGTAGAGTTTGGGTCCGGTTGACTTTTATTTTTACTGCAAGTAGAGTTTGGGTCCGGTTGACTTCTATTCTTACTGTGGGTCGGGTTTGGGTCCGAATGACTTGTATTTTTGCTGCGGATCTGCTTTGGGTCCAAATTGACCTCCATAAATAAAGATTATAAACATAAAAAAAAACGAGTTTTTTTTTTTTTTTTTTTTTTTTTTTTTTTTTTTTTTTGTCAGAACTCTTTCGTAAATAGTGATTAAAAATCAATGTTCTGTAGAAATTTATTCCGGGCGGACCGGGTTCGGACCAAAATTTTAATTTTTTCCGGGACAGATTCGGGTCGTATTTTTAGCTAGTATATCGGGCCGGGTCGGACCAATAGTTTTTTCGTTCGGACCAACCCAGGCCGATTTTTTTTCTATTCATCGGGCCGGGCTTGAGCCTGGAAATTTCGGCCCGTAGAAACTTCTAGTATGAGTATTTTGAAAAATTTTAATAGTTTTAAATATGTTTTGTAATACTTTTTTTTTAATTTTTAAAAATCCTTAGAAGGAAAAAATACAGGTGAAATGATACAATTTTTGAACGAAAGTGAAGTTACCGAATATTCCAAATTTGGGAGTATGAGTATTCCGAAAATATTTAATAATTTTAAATTGTGACAATTTCTGTATATCAGTTTTTACATTGTTTTATGTTTCGTAATAATTTTTTTAATTAAATTTTTAAAAATTCTTAGAAGGGGAAAATACTGTGCGAAATGAAGCAATTTTTGAAGGAAAGCGAAATTACCGAATGTAATCAGTCTTTAGAATGTGGAATATGAGTATTCCGAAAATACTTAATAGTTTTAAATGAGTTTTGACATTGTTTTATGTTTTGTAATAATTTTTTTAGTATATTAAAAAAAAAACTCTTAGAAAGAAAAAATACAGGCGAAATGATGCAATTTTTGAACGAAATATATTATCGAATCTAATGATTATTCCGAATGTGGGGTATGAGAATTTTGAAAATATTTAATAGTTTTAAATACCTTTTGGAATAATTTTTTAATATATTAAAAAAAATGTTAGAAAAATAAAATACTGGTGAAATGATGGAAATTTTTAAGCGAAAGTGAAATTACCGAACGTTATGAGTAATCCGAAAATATTTAAGTTTTAAACATTGACAATTCTCGTCAATCAATTTTTACATTGTTTTATGTTTCGTAATAATGTTTTTAATAATTTTTTAAACATTCTTAGAAGAGACAAATACAGCGCGAAATGATGCAATTTTTGAACGAAAGTGAAATTACCGAATGTAATGAGTTTTTAGAATGTGGGGTATATGAGTATTCCGAAAACATTTAATTGTTTTAAATATGTTTTGACATTGCTTTATGTTTTGGAATAGTTTTTTAATATATTTTCAAAAATTCATACAAAGAAAAAATACAGGCAAAATGATGCAATTTTTGAACGAAATAAATTATCGAATGTAATGCGTATTCCGAATGTGGATATGAGTATTTTCAAAATATTTAATAATTTTAAATGTGTTTTGCGATAATTTTTAATATTTATAAAGAACTTCTTAGAAGGAAAAAAACAGGTGAAATGATGGAATTTTTGAGCGAAAGTGAAATTACCGAATGTTATGAGTATTTCGAAAATATTTAATAATAAATATTGCCAGTTTTTGTCCATCAGTTTTCACATTGTTTTATGTTTCGGAATAGTTTTTTAAATGTATTTTTTAAAGTTTTTAGAACGGAAAATACAGCACGAAATGATGCAATTTTTGAACAAAAAGGAAATTACCGAATGTAATGCGTTTTCCGAACATGGGGTATGAGTATTCCGAAAATATTTAATAGTTTTAAATATATTTTGACGTTTTTTTATGCTTTGTAATAAATTTTATAAAAAAAATTCTTAGAAAGGAAAAATGCAGAGCGAAATGATGCACAGTTTGAATAAAATGAAATTACCGAATGTAATGAGCCTTCCGAATGTGAAATATAAGTATTCTAAAACTATTTAATAATGTTAAATATGTTTTAACATTGTCTTATGTTTTGTAATATTTTTTTAAAATCTTACAAGCGAAAAAACTGCACGAAATAATGCAATTTTTGGACGAAAGAGAAATTACCGAATGTAATAAGTATTGTGAAATAGGGGTATGAGTATTATGAAAATATTTAGAATATATTTTGACATTGTTATAGCTTTTGTAATATTTTTAAAATATTTTTTTTATTTCTTAGAAGGAAAAAATAAACGAGAAATGATGCAATTTTTGAACGAAAGTGAATTTACTGAATGAAATGAGTATACCGAATATGGAGGGAGGGCGTAATAAGTATTGTGAAATAGGGGTATGAGTATTATGAAAATATTTAGAATATATTTTGACATTGTTATAGCTTTTGTAATATTTTTAAAATATTTTTTTTTATTTCTTAGAAGGAAAAAATAAACGAGAAATGATGCAATTTTTGAACGAAAGTGAATTTACTGAATGAAATGAGTATACCGAATATGGGGGGAGGGCGTAATAAGTATTGTGAAATAGGGGTATGAGTATTATGAAAATATTTAGAATATATTTTGACATTGTTATAGCTTTTGTAATATTTTTAAAATATTTTTTTTTATTTCTTAGAAGGAAAAAATAAACGAGAAATGATGCAATTTTTGAACGAAAGTGAATTTACTGAATGAAATGAGTATACCGAATATGGGGGGAGGGCGTCGCCCCCCCCCCGCTGTAGTAGCTACACCCCAGGCCCAAATAGCCAAACAACTAACAACCTTTTTTCTCTTTTTATTCTACCCTTACCCAATGACCAAAGTCAATGCCCTTACCCTTTCGCTCAACAAAAGAGCCAAGATCCCTGCAAGATTAAGTTACATCTATTCCTTCTCTACCTCGTACATCTGAATTCTCCACTTATTCACTGGAGTTTCGATTTGAACAGGAAGTGACGTATTTAGACTGCCGAACGGGGTTTGCCAGCAGTAATTCTCTATTGCCTTTTCCGAGTGAAATTCAGCGCCATCTATTGTTAAAAGGGGATTTTTCAAACCTGTGACGCTCCCCTTTAAAAAAGGTAAGTTATCACTTGGCAGTATACCAAAAAGAAAAATCGGTTCAAACAGACCGAGAAGGACTTCAGCCAAGTCTGATAATTTTTTGAAACGTGAATGACTGTTAATACCAGCTATAAAAAATGCAAAAAATAAAAAAATAAAAAATAAAAGACAAACATGAAAAACCATGCGTTAAGCTTAGATTATGAAACGCTTCTCGAAATCTATTAAAAAACGCCTTTTAGGGAAATAATGTGTTATTGTCCATAGCCAACTATGTATTCCAATACTTTTGAACAACCCTGTATTTGATCTGTCGGTTGATACATATATCTGTAATGGAAAAATTTATTTGACAAGAAAGCGAAATTTAGAAGAAATGTAGCTAGTTGAAATTTCTCTTTCATCAATTTATACTAATAGATGGAAACATACTTAAATACTGTTGTTCAGTCCTGTAGTTTTTATTACACGCCATTATTTTTCTAAAATTTAGTTCAAACAAAAATACTCTTAAAACTAATTAAATCCCATTTTCAGAAATTGTCATTCATAGGTGACCATGTAATCTATTTTTTTCATGATTCTGTATAACATTTTATATATATTCTACAAACATTTCTTAGTAAACTGAAATCAGTTAAAGGTAAAAATGCATTACTTTTCATTAACCTTTACGAGCTCTTTTGTGTAACCCTGTATATCAACTGCAGCATTTATACACACCATATAATCTGCACACATTAAGTGAAACTTAAAAGCCAATATTATGATTAAAAATGCATTTCATAGATCCATCAACCATCATTTGTAATATGCAGTAATTGGGATAGAATATACCATTTGAAATCATTTGCGTGCCCCTTTAAATGCTATGTACTTCATATTATGCGTGACATATTAATTCTCAGCGGTGTATATCAATTTTATTATACATGAAATCGTTTAATATAATAAAAATACATCACAAACAATTCCACCCATTTATTATTGTGTAATCGAATTCTTTTGTGTGGCCCTCTAAATGAACAGTAGCTATTATTTTCACTGCATATTTTATAGAATGCATATTAGTGCATATAAATTGGAATATATTTGACAGGGTGTAACATATTTAAAATTTTTATTCAATTTTTATTGAATAAAATATTTAAGCAATTGGTATCTCTCAATGTTGTTTCCATGGTATATTCAGGATTGTAAATGAAATGTAGCTTCAATAATTTATTAACTGGGTCAATTAGAAGAATTTTGTTGCATTATGGCCAGTGGGGAATTATCGTTTACAATGTATTTTAATGTCATTACGCAATTTCAGATGTATTAAACTTTTTTTTAATTACCAAATTTCACTACAAAATTATTACTGTATAGTAAGGGATTCATAGTATTAACAGCATAAATAAGCATAAATCAAATACTTTTTGCGAGTTTCAATTCACACGTTATAAACTTAAAACTATATCATAACGCATAATTTAAGTAGAAACAAAGCCCTTAAATAGTCACATACGGCAGTTTCAATAGATGAAAAGAAGGAGTCAGTGCGCAAGATCTACACACAGTAGCGAAAGAAATGGGATACTGTTCATATCGTTCACTGAAGTAGAAGTATGTTTGTGAACATCATAAACTTCGTAAAAATTTAGATCGAAAACTGAACAACATTTTAAAATTAACTAATAATAACACATTGCTCAGTGGTGCACAAAACAGGAATTTTAATATACATTTGGACAATTAAAATAAAATAAAACTTTCAACGTTTCGCGCCGTCTTCCGCGGGCGTCTTCAGGAAAATATGATAATGGAAGGACTACGTTTGCATCTTGATCGAGAGATAATATTTCTACTAAATTAAAATCTAAATGAATAAAAATTTTTAAAATGTTGCCATTTACATGTGAGTAAAAATTAAAATATTGCAAGGAAATAAAAAAAATTTACTTTCAACCACTGAGAAATGTGTTATTATTAGTTAAATTTTATGGTGCAACTGTCCTATATATATTTATTTTTAAATTAATTTATTCTCTATAATTAAACTGATGTTATAAACTCTGTACATAAACTAACGACGTTTAGCTATTGCAGAATTTTCACATTCCTGCTTTATAACATACTTCTAATATTTTTCTGATATTTTTCAGTCTAATTCTGTTTTTCTTTTGCAGGGATCCACAAAAAAATTGGCTACAGTACTGTATGAGCAAGCATTGCTGTAAATGTGTTTTCAATTTTTGCAATCGCTTTTAAATTAATTGATTTATGTTTGTCGTTGTATATTCAACATATTTCTCATATACAAGGCTGCACAAAAGTATTTGCTTAAAGGTCTCCTTATTCGGTGAAATTGTTGAATTTTAACTATGGTATATGGTTTCAATTCAAACTAAATTTTTAAATGCATGTAGTGTATGGATACAGATTTAGGTATCATATACAGGTTTGCTAAAAAAATTCCATATTTTTCCAAGTGTAGATGCCAACTTCTGAAATTGAGTTATTAAATGTGCTATATATTTCCAAATTGTTCAATTAGTCATCATATTTTACCTCATTAAAAAGTGAAGTTTTGTTGCTGCATTCTAAATGAGTTGGAAAGTGATTCATAATCTATGCCTCATCCATGAGTTTTTTTACTTTTTATTTTTACTTTAATAGGTTGATTGATGAAGGAACATAAAAAAAAATTAAAAACAAATTATGTAAAAAGTTTTAAAAATATATAAGTAAAAGGACAATGCAAGAAAATATAAAGAGATAAATTAGTTTGAAAAATAAAATGAACTCAAACAATTGGAAAACATTTAAGAGTGCATTTCTTACTGAATCTAATTTGTGAAAATCAATAATCTCTGTTCAGAAAGGTTCAGTAATTTCTATGTAAAACACGAACGAAAGTATGAGAAATCGAAATTTGAATTTCAACACGTTTATTTTTCGCTATGTATTAAAATGTATGAAATAGTGAAATAGTTTCGTCCGCAGAAAAACTTTGTCCGATCTTTCTTAAACTATTGTGAATGATTCTTCATTTTTTTTTTATTTCTTTTGTATATTTAATCAGAGTATTTAGCGATTAGTAGAATTTTTTTTTACGTTACTCATAAAGATAGTACTTTTTTCTTGCATTCACTTGAATAGTCTTTGTGTTGCTTAACAAAGGCCAATCAGCTTATTAAATTTTTTAACTTATAAAAGTTAAAAGAAAAACACCGACTTTTAATAAAGATTTACGTCCCGTAAGTGTCTTGAAACGATAGATGGATCTTTTTTAAGCAATATTTTTACTCCGAAAATTGCGAGATATTGCAGTGGGCATTTTAAGAACCAACTGATTGTTGCCTGATAATACTTTCCACACGAATAGTCGCTTTTTTAGGTCTCTAGGACCGTAGCTAATGCTGAAGTCCATGGCCACTTTTATATATATTTTTTAAATGTAATTCACAACAGACTTTCTAATCGATAACTTTGCAGCAATTGCATGAGAGAAGTGACTCTTTAGCAACAAACAAATCCCTCGTTTACGAAAAATAATTGTTGAACTTTTCATTTTTGAATTTCAACTATTGCGTTAATTAATTAACAAATATGGACAAAAGAACGCTTTACCGATAGGAAAATCTAACGAATTAAGAATTGACAGAAACTTTTGCACAGGCGAATTTTGAGTTTCTTCCATTTCCATCAAGAGCCTTCAGTATCAAATTAAAAAGATCACGTGGACAGGGATAGTTTGCATATTCATAACTTTTGGAGTAATTGCTCTCCCCTTCTCTAAAAAGTTCTGTAAGACAAATCGAAGAAACTAACTGGCCCGAACCAATGTACATCACTTTGCTATTAAGCTACCAAAAAGCAGCGAGAAAATAATTTTTTCAATACTTAATATGCTATTAGTTGTTTTTGCTGATGTAAAATAACCTTCTGATTCTTTTAACTAAATTTTTTATTCCTTCTTTTTCCAAAAATTTGAATACTAGAAGAACAGAAATGGAAATAGATAAAAGTTATCTCAAACCAGTAAAAATTGGGAAAATATTAACCTCATGTTTTAAAGCAAACATTTAATTGTAAAGAATCTAATTGCCAAAGATTTCAGATTTTTAATTTATTTTAATTAAAATTTAATTAACTTTATACTGCATTAAAACTTATTTCTAATGATTAAGCAAGTCGGTTACATAGCATCAGGGTGTAAAATTGCACTGAAACTAAGAAATATATAAAGAAGCTTCCATTGTTCCATAATTTGAAAAAAAATGCAATAAACTCTGTTTAAAATGGAATCCATCGGAACCCAAAACATTCTTCGTCGTAGAAAGTATAACACATTTCATAGAGTTTACTGCATCTAAAATAATCTGTGTGATTTTAAAATCCCCCAGCCGTAGGACAAATTTCCATCTTTGGCGAGGTTGCCTTAGAGGAAATTTTACTTCATAATTAACTTTTTACATGTATGAAAAGCCATCTAGGAATGGATGAAACTCACTAATTGTAGTAAATAAGTTAAGATGAGATACTGTGATAATATCAAAACTGGATGCACATTAATTTGGCTGATGAATTTGAAATTATTTCAGATACTATAATGATAAGAAATGGCACAGAGAAACGATTATTGTAGTAAAAGCACTTATTAATTAAAAACTAGATTCTAAAATTTGTTATTTGCGATTTTCATCTTAATTGGCAAATAAATTGCTTATCTAAATTTTGTCATCTTATATAGAAAAATTCATTTTAATTAGTAAATAATTTCTTTCCAATTTGAGTTACATATCGGCCATCTTATCATGTGTAGACAGTATGATTAGTCCTCAAGTTACACATTAAAGATTAAATTAACCCATTTGGGATCTGATGTAATATTAATAGTACATGTCACTTCATCGAGTGTTATTTTATCTTAAGAATTAATTTGTTACTTTCTACGTATAGAAATTATAGTATGTCTCTATGCTTTTCTTATTATGACTTCATTTATATTTTGAGATTTTGTAATAACAATAATAGTAAAATTTTACTTAATTATTATTGCACCTTTGGCTATTCCTTTATTTTATACGTTATCTTACTCCTTAAATTTAAAATACAGGTTTCTTTTCTGAACGAATCATCTGTGATAAAACGCAAAAAAAAAGGAAACAAAATAGAAAGTTGAAATATTCGTTAATTTCTATTGCACTATGACATTTTCGAAATGTCCAAAAACTCTTCCTTAGCCAATTATCGTATAAATATGAATTGAATAGTACACAAAATAAGTACATTTGATGCATTTGAGACAATCAGAAAATCTTTAAACATTAGTAAGTCTATTTGGATAACTATGATAAACATTATTAAACTAAAAAAAGATTTTTTTTTCTCAAAATTGAAAACAAATCGGACCTGAAAGGGTTTAACTTTTTATAACATTTCTGTTCTTCTTACATTTCATAGGTAAAATATTTATTATGAATTGTTTTAAGTCCTCTGATTATTTTTGTTTTCTTGTATGCATTCACTTTTATCCATTAAACATAATTTTTTCTACTATTAAACCTGTCCGGTAAAAGATATTTTCATGTACAAAAAATATATATAAATTGAATCATATGAATATAAATAAAAATTATAAAATAAATACAAATAATTACATACATATGTATTAAAATTCCATGTTAATAATTTTACATGATTCAAACAAAAAATAAATAAATATAAAATAAAACAAATATGATTGGTAAAAACTTACCTTTATTTTACTATTAAAAATTTTTTAAACAAATATTTTGTTTTGCCGTCTTTTTCATCATTGCAATTTTCAATCACATTATGTGATTATGGCTAGCGTTTCTTTGTATTACCCAAACTTATTCAATGCCCCCTTTCAACAAGGTTTTTCTAAAGTCCATTCGAAATTCATTTTAGAAACAGACATTTTAAATTATTTTTCTCCTCGTTTGCCAATGGAAGATTTTAAATAGAATCTTTAATCGAAAGTTGCCAATATTTTTTCTCTTTCATTTGCTATTGCTTAAAAAAACAATAAGAAATTAAAAGGTACATTATTGAGTTAAAAAAAAGGAGATATTTTTTTCCATTATTCAAAAAAAAAAAAAAAATTAATATTACACAAAATTAAAAGAAAGTGGGAAAATATATTTAATTACTTCTGTTAAATAAAAGCAGTTTCACATTCATGCGATTCATGGATTGGGGCTTTTTTCTTACTTTTTGGGGTACAATACGGATAAAAAGAGCAATATAAAATAAATAAATAAATAAATAAATAAATAATAAATAAAATATATCTTAAAAATCTTTTTAATTTTTTCAAGTACATTGTAAATTCTGAAACACGAAAATAAACACATTTCAGAACATTTTTTGTCACCAAATTAACAGTCTATAAAAGTAGTGTGAATTAAAATCTTCATATACAAAACGCTTTACTTGCCCATCATAGGTAGTGTAGAATATTACTTACCCATCATGTATTATATAGGGTAAGTCTTACAATCGTTTTGAAAATCGAACGGAAAAAACAATTTCAAGTGCATTTTAATGATGTTACACTCTTTCGAACATAATGAAATTCATATGCATCTATGAAGTATAACACTAAAAATATCCATTCTGTACTATCTGTGGTGCAAAAAATATTTGTTAATCATTTACAGGGTTACACAACAGTATTCTAATACATAAATGTATAAGGGGAACATTGTTTGGTTCGCATTTCATTTATATTAAAATATTCCATGTTTTATAAAATTAATATACGTTGCTGAAGTTTAGTACAAGTTACTTCTTGACTAATAGAAAGCAGATAGTATTTACATGGAAACAGAAAATATTTCTACTACTATACTGCATCCGAAGTACTATATACTACTACACCAAGATTTGAATATTTTTAAAACATTGTTACAGTACGAATGCACCTCATTTGCTATGCTTGATGTGCAATTCCAGACTTGTTTCTACTTCTAAGCCTGTCTAAAAAAGTATTTTCATGCACAAAAAATATATGGATATAGATTGTTATTCCAAATTAATAATTTTTCATGACGCAAACAAAAATTAAATATAAAAACAAAACAAATATGAATAATAACAACTTCCGTTTATTTTAATATTATAATTTTTTAAACAAATATTTCATTTTGCTGTCCTTTTCATCATTTCAATTTTCAAATAAATTATGTGGTTATGGCTAGCGTTTCTTTGTACCACACAAACTCATTAAATTCTCCCTTTTAAGAATGTTTTTCTAAAGCCTTTTCGAAATTCTTTTTAGAAACAGACATTTTAAATTATTTATCCTTGTTTTCCAATGGAAGTTTTTATAATAGAGTCTTTAATCGAACGTTGCCAATATTTTTTTTATTTTAATTTTCTGATGCATAAAAAACAATAAAAAATTAAAAGGTACATTATTGAGTTCAAAGAAAGGAAGCTATTTTTTTTTTCATTATTCAAAAACAATTTTTTAACATTATACAAAATTTAAAGAAAGTGGAGATATATACAGGGTGAGTCATAAATATCGAAACAATAGGCTATCTCCTTAAATATTGCCCCTAGACCCATACTTCCAATTGCAAAGTTTCACCAAAAAAGGTAAATTTTTTGATAAGATAAGTTGCAACTCCATGGGGGGTCTATTTTAAAAAATACAAAAATTAAATTTTTATACGGCCTTCAGAGGATAAAACTTCCAGTTAGAAAAATTTTCCTTATCCATTCCTGAATTGAACAAAAAAAATTCCATCTTGATATCTCCAAAACTCAGAGAGTTATGACAATTTTAATAAATCGTGAGGTTTCAAGGGATCAGACACAAATTGAAATGCGTGTAATCGAAGAAACGTTGTTGTATGTTGTCCAGGAAACATTTATTTTATTTATTTATTTATAGAGTTTGAATTTTGAATGTTTTGTGATGGTTAACCACATAATTTGTAAGCACTATCACATCACAAGCTTTCTTAATAATTTTTTTTTCAAAAAATTTAGAGTAAATTAAAATTGTCATAACTCAAAATATTATTTGTCGCGTTGAATTTTTTTCTTTTAATTAAAAGAAAATGTTTAATTTTCAATTTTGATTCAGCATTTTAAATAATATTTTTTTAAAATAAAAGTATTTAAAATAGCAATTTTAAAAAAGATGCAATTTTTTGTGAACAAATCATATTTTTAAAAGTAAATTTTCTGAAGTGAAAACATCTTTCGGCAATTTTTTTTTTAATTTTTTTTTAAATTGAAGTGTTAAAAAACTATTGAATTGTTACCGTAACCAAGGGTTACTGACTTATGATGTAAGTTTAAAAATGAGAAATACTGAAATAAAAACATCTGATGAAGAAAAATGCACTTAGTTTTAAACAAAGATTGGCTCCTAACGTTTAAATGCTTTTTTAAAAGTGTCTAGGTGATTAACTCCTTCTTGTGTAGTTTCGATTTCAGATTTTGTTTAAGTTTTGCCATTTTCGCCTTCTTTAATTACTATTTAAATGAGTCAGCTTATTTAAACTTAATTTTTTTTATCACGCCGACTTCAATTTTTTTCATTGTTTTATACCTGTCAACTTCATATTTTTCTTGTTAAAATTGTCACTACACGGTGCGTAAAAGATGCCTCTAATTACGGGCCTCCAAACTGGTAGACGGTAGGTATTGGGTTCGAACCCAATCGCAACCATCGGCCTAACCGTTCGAAGTTTTCCGTGGTTTTTTTCGAACCCTGGATTTCCTATTGCAGATAATTGGCTGGAATAAAAAAACAATAATTAAAAAAAAAAAAAAAAAAAAAAAAAAAAAAAAAAAAAAATATTCCCAACGTGTTAACCGCTGTAAGCGGACTCAAAGGCCGCTGCGCTTTCTTTTTTTTTATTTTATTTTTTTTTTTTTTAGAGTTTAACATACAGTTTTCAATTCAAATACAAATACATTTTAAATTTTGTTTAACTTGCGAATCAGTTATCTTTTTAAAACAAGAACAGGTGTTTAATGAATCTTCGGCATATTTCATCATTAAACCTTGATCAATTAAATACACTTAGAATGAAATATTAGTAAGAGCTTAGCATAAAAAAATTACGCAACAGAAACGTTATACTCTTCGTCTTTAACATTCGAATAAATATTTTTTTAATGCCGTTTGGAATAAATAAACTACTCGGATGTAGCAATCGGAGGACTCTAAAGATACGAAATTCCATGGATTAGTACAAGATATCACTGAAATCGTGTAAACTATACAAAATTCATTATGAAAACGCCATCAGAAAGATGATTGATACAAAAACGTAAACAAAACCAATTCATGTCAAGAAGTAACGGCATCTGACTTTTTATGGAAATTCCTGCATTAGTTCTTAAAGTAGAGCTATTGCAGAAATCGTAACAAATTCAGTGTTGCAGCGCCTCTCGTGGAGCCATACACAACAAAATATAAATAACATCAATTCATGTCAAGGAATAACTGAATCTGAAGATTGATGATATTCCTTGCATTCTGGAGATACAGCGATCGCGGAAATCTCACAAAAGCCTTTACAGTAAGGTCACCTGTTAAGCGATTCACACCAAAAACTAATCAGCATCAATGTGTATCAAGAACTAAGTAAATATAATATTTTATTAAATTTTGTGTATTAGTTCTTGAGATAGCGCGCTCACAAAATGTATATCATATACAGAGATACAGGAGCAGTGACTCACAGACAGACATTTTGTAAAAACATGTTTTTCGGTATCTCTGAGCCCTAAAACGTGTGAATCCGTCGAAAACCGGAATTCAAAATTTTCATGAATCCAATACTTTTCTCTTGTAAAGATAGAAAAAAGTAAAAATATGTTTAAAACCACATAAATTTTGAAGCTGAATAGTACAAACTACATAAAAAAAAAAAAAAAAAAAAAAATCTAAGTAATTTATTAAAATATATTTCCATTAACATTAAAATGTACAATAACATTAAAATATATTCCATATGATCCAGTTAATATAAGGGTCATTATCGCTATTACTATTTTTACTAAACTTATTGCCTGCGGCAATAAGTTTTAAAGACACGGTTAATGAGAGTTTAATTAATATCACTTAATTTAATAACACTTTTAATAAGTGTTTAATAAGACGGTCCGGCCAATGGGTCGTGCCAATTACGAGCCTGGCGCCAAGCTCGAGATATTGCAGACATCTAGCATATGTCAAGGAAGTTTAAAGCAAAAAGCTATACGCTTTTATTTTATATTTAAAAGTTAAAGTATTGTCTTGGGTCTATATTTAACAATGCGTAAATTAATGGTCGATCCCTAAATTGTATTTCAAATGAATTGATATCGCTGCACTCAGATGTATACTAAAGTGGTGTAAGTCACAAATTTTGAAAAATTTTGGATTTTAATATCATCCAAGGATTTGCAGATATCGAGATGAAATTTTTTTTGTTCGATTCAGAAGAGGATAAGGAAAATTTTTCTAATTGGAAGTTTTATTCTCTGGGGGTCGTATAAAAATTTAATTTTCGTATTTTTTAAAATAGACCCCCCATGGAGTTGCAACTTATCTTATCAAAAAATTTACCTTTTTTGATGAAACTTTGCATTTGGAAGTATGGGTCTAGGGGCAATATTTAAGGAGATAGCCTATTGTTTCGATATTTATGACTCACCCTGTATATAAATAGTTCTAACACATATATATATAAAGAGTTCCACATTGATGCGATTGAATGATTGGGCTTTTTTCGTACCTTTCGGGCCAAAATATTGATTAAAAGGGTTATATAAAAAATGCATTTAAAAAATCCTTTGAATCCTTTCAATGTGAATTTATCTTGAAAGAAAAAAAAAGAGTGCCAAAGTATCAGATCAGATTGCGTGACCATTAAGATTGGTTGGTGAATTAGTCCTCCAGTATTCGTCCGGGATGGCTCAGTTGGAAGAGCTTTGGCGGCTTCAGCCAGTACAACCCATGTTGGAATCCTGGTCAAGTCTTTTTTTCACCCACTTGGAAAATTTACATCTACGGTTCCATGTTATTCAAGCTTCAATTTTGCCAATATTATTCATTAACTGTTTGTCAGATTTTAGTAGGGTACTCCAAAAGATAAAATTAAAAAACAAATACCCCACGTATCTAGTGACAGTCCCTAGTGTATATATATACAGGGTCTCCAGTAAATGACAGACCCACTTTGAATGTAAATAACAAAAAAAAACGATTTGAGATATAAATGCGGGTTTGCAGCATTGTTATCAGAAAATCAAAAATCTTTTAGGTATGGACATTAATAGTCATGAAGTATGTACTTCTTAAAATAGTTCGAAATTCGGCCAACAGATGTCGATGGTGGCGGCAAAAGTCTGTCGAAATTTAGACATTGCTATGGTTTTCATATGCATGAGCTTTTTGGCCCATTTCGCAGAGTCGAATATCAATCGACATGTTGATTCGACTATCCACTCACCTACAGAAATAGAGTTACTTGGAGGGGAAGAGATTAAAAATAATATTTATGATTGAATAATGTCTAATTTCCTTAATAAAAACCAATAAAACTTATTTTTTAATAAGCATTGTCTTTTCACACATTTACTGTAAGTAAACTGCATTTAAAAAATGTTTTTGTAACCGGTTAATTTATTCTCTGTTTACGTGTAATAAATTGAAAATATGGGATAAACACTTCTTTTTTAAGTTAAAAAATCTCAATATTTAATCTAAACCTTTCTGCCGCTAAATAGTATGAAATTGTATTTAAAAAAATAATGATGTAAAAAAACTTTAAGAGATGAATCAAGCAAACTCTTCTTGCCTGTACGTCGTGTAGTGAAAGCAGAAGTTAAAACAGTGGTATGAAAATAGTGGTGGCAAATTCCCTGTCTAAAATAAAAGCGAGACAATGAGTTATAAATCGGCACATAGAAATATATTAAACCTTAGAATAAAGGCTCGTCTACATTTCGCCTATAACAAATCCTGTCATAAACATAAAAAATTATTGATCACGACGGAGAAAGTAACTTATAAAACTACCTGATAAGACAAAAACCTGTCTAAAACGAAATATTTTTCATTTTTCCGCAAACTGAATTCATCCCTACGTTATATTCATATTTTGACATTTAACACATCTGAAAATTTTATTACGAAAGCCAAGACAGGTTTTAAGATGCTTTTTGCACACATCCTTTCCCTCTTCTTACCCTGACTGCAAACGCAACTACGCTGAAGTGGGAGTATGCTTAAAAAAACAACAAAACACAAAAAGATTTACCGTTTTCATATCCTGCGAATCACCCCTTTTCAAAATTGCATTAAAGAAAACATAATAGATGCTGAATCATTATAATTCTACTTATTTTAGTTCAATTTTTCAAATATAAATGTTACCAAATTACTGGAACATTAGTGTTTTTTATACATAATTTTCAAAAAGTTTTTACAATCATTTTTTTTAATTCATGTTAAATGTCAAAATATGATTATAATGTAGGAATGAATTCGGTTTTCGGAAAAATGAACAATAATTTGTTTTAAGCGGGTGTCCGTCTTAGCAGCTGGTTTTGTATGCTACTTATTCCGCCGAAATCAATATTTTTTTACATTTAAAACAAGATTTCTTATAAACCGATTCCTTCATTCTAAGGTTTATTATATTTTTATGTGCCGAATTAAAAGTCACTGCCCCGCGTTTTTTTAGACAGGAAACTTGCCAACTCTATTTCCGTGCTATTGCTTTAATCACTTAACTGATTTCAATCCACGACGTGGCCAAGAAGAGTTTGCTTGATTCATGACTTAAAGCTTCTTAACACTTATAATTTTTTAAATACAATTTCATACTATTTAATAGAAGAAATGTTTAGATTAAAAATTACGATTTTTTAAACTTTAGAAAGGGGTGTTTATCCCATATTTTAAATTTATCGTACGAGTCGGTTAACCGGTTAGAAATAAAAAATTTTGAATACCATTTATTTATGGTAATAGTGTCGAAAGTCAATGCCTATTAAAAAGTACGTTTTGTTGGTTTTTACTAAGTATAATCAGGGGTCGCAGTGTCCCTAAAATTTTCGCACTTTTCTACCAGTATTTTAAAACAAAAATCTTTCTGTCAGATTCCTTTAACATTTAGAATGGAATTCTACAATAAATATTGTAGTTTTAAAATTGTGGTAGGAAAGTGCGAAAATTTTAGGAATGCTGCGACCCCTGTATAATAGACATTATTCAATCCTAAATATTATTACAAATATCTTTTCATCCAACAAACTCTATTTCTGCAGGTGAGTGGTGAATCGAATCAACATGTTGGCTGAGTTTCGTCTCTCCGAAATACGCCGAAAAACTCATGCGTATGAAAATTAGAGTAAAGTCAGTTGCAGCCACCACCGCCATCTGTTGGCCGAAATTCTAACTATTTTGAGAAAGTGCATACCTAAAAATTTATTTATTTTCATATAACAATGCAGCAAATTGCACATTTTTTATCTCAAACCTTTTTTTTTTTTTTTTTTTTTTTTTGTTTTTTTTTTTTGTTTTTTACATTCAAAATGGGTCAGTCATTTACTGGACACCCTATGTATGTCCATGCGCTATATCCTTAAAAAAATCGGGTAAAAATTAAAAAATGTTGCAGTATTAACTAGACAAACCTTAATCACAATAAAGCTTAAAGAATGTATAAAGAAAATGTAATTTTTTTTCTCTTTTTTTTCCAGAAATTAAAACTCATTCTAAGTTTTTTTCATAGCTTTACTATTTCTTCTTGGAATAGAAAATGTTTAAATGGGATATATCATCCAGTACTAAACATTTTCGCAGTATTTAGTTTGTTCTTCCACAGAAATAAAAAACCATTAAGAAGCACATTATCGAGTTTGTATAAAGAAACTATTTTCCAACTATTTGAAATAAAATAAAATTGATAATAGATTTTCAATCTATTCCTTAAAATTAATGTTGATCCACACGAATGGGGCTTACGATCTGGAAAAACACTTTTCCCTTTTCACGAACAGTATAAATGAAAAAAAAAAAAAAAGAAATACAGAAAATATAATTTCTTTTAAGGTTTTTATATTGAATGTTAATGGAAGGAAACTTAAAAAAGAAGAATATAAAAATAATGAAAAAAAAAGAGCGTAGACGGAGAAGGGAGGAACATTTAGATAATGAAATTTAAAATAAAAAGCTGGAAAAAAATATTAAAATAGACAAATTTTTAAAATGATTGAGTACACCATACTGCAATCTCATAAAATATGTACCTGCGAAAGATGGTTTAATTGCTGTGTATAATTTTTTAACCTATAAATTTGTTCTAAATTTTTTACATTAAATAAGTCAAAATGAATTATTTCATTTAAAAACTGCCTGTTAACCTTCACCAAATATTTGTCTATAGTTTTATTGTTATTATTATTATTATTATTATTATTATTATAACTCGAGAATTTTTAAAGGCCGCGTATTTTCAATTATGTCAAAAGTGGCGGATGTAACATTTTATTAGTTTTTTTAGTACAAAATTATATTATTTCAAATTGCTTTATAATTTCTATTTGGAATAGAAAACTTTTACTAATATTTTATCGAGTATTATGCATATTTGTGCTATTTAATTTACTTTGCCATATAAAATACAGAAACCATGAAAAAGTATGTAATTGGGTTTGCTTGAAGAAACTATTTTTCCAATTGCTTCAAATAAATGTAAATAAAGGTATAATAGATTCTCAACGTATTCTGATAATTTAATGCGAATCCACAGGAGCGAATTAATGGTTTTGCAAAGCAAGGTTTCTTTTTTGTTTGTTTTTCCCTTGAACTACATAGATGAATAGAATTACACACATACACCCCCCCAAAAAAAAAAAAAAATACGTTGTTTTAATGTTTATACAGCGAACAGTGAATGTTGATTGAAGAGTATGCTGTAGTTAGATATATTAGAGTAAAGAATAACACATTACTAAATTTACTTGTGGTGGACGAAGTTCACACACAAAACATATTTAATAACACGACATTCACTATACACGACATACAAAACAATAACATAGAACATCTAATCTCGAACTCAGGTACACTTCTGTTCCTTACGTAATTCCATGGAATCAAACCAGGGGCGCCATCTACAGTTTTACCTGAAAAGTAAAAGTATTAAGTACAGTGATTCAGCTTTTCCCCACTTAATATTGCAGTCGTTCAGGAGCTCTTCTATGTCTTCTGGATCTTCTATGTACCTTTGGAAAAGAAGAAGAATTAGTTTTGACATGTTCAGGAGCATCAACTGTAGAACTAGTAGGAACCAACGGTTTTTTGAGAATGTTATCAGAGTTAGTTGAATTAGAACTCAAGAATCAGGATCATGAAAGTCAGTTGGCGTAGGACCTGAAGCACTTGGAACATGAGAGTCAACTGGTTGCGGATCTGTGAAACTTGACTGTAAGGGTGGAAAATCATGTTGCTTCACATTTGCATTTTCACTTCTGAAATTTTCTGTAACATTTTCTTCCGAATTTGGTTCATTAGTTAAAGAAATATCTTCCCCTACATTAGTTATTTGATTAACATGCCTTTTCCAAATATTTGAACTAACTTGAACTCTGTAATGTAATTTTCCTTCTCTTGCTACGATTCGACGAATTTTCCATTTGGCTTCTGGAGTATAATTTCTTACAGCTACTTTCTGGTTGATTTCAAATTCTTTTACTTTAACTTTAGATTTCCTTGCATTTTGTTTTTCATGAGCAAAATTTGCAGCATTCGGCACTATCAAATCTATGTCTGTTCTTATATGACGTTTTAGAAATAAAGATGCAGGACTTTCACCCGTTGTAACATGTGGCATATTCCTGTACTGCAAAAGAAAGTTATTCAATTTCATTTGTAAAGTACCTGGTTCAGAAGCTAAGGCTTTTTATCCACGTTTGACCATTTGCACATACCTCTCAGCCTATCCATTTGTAGATAGATGGTGCGGTGCACTAACTTATGTTTTACACCATGACTTTTCAAGAATATCTCAAATTCTTCAGATGTAAACTGCTTAGCATTGTCTGATACTAAAGAAATAGGAAAACCGTATCGTGCAAAGAGAAAAGAAAGACAAATAATTGTATTTTCCGAAGTTGTACTATTAACTATAAATACTTCTGGCCATTTACTATAAGCATCAACCACTAACAAAAGTATTTTTTCATTAACAGGACCAAAATAATCAATATGAATTCTCTGCCATGGAGCTATAGGCCATTCCCAATGATGTGTATCAGCTTTGGGAGGATTATTTTTCAAATTAACACAAATAGAGCAATTTCTTGCAATATATTCAATATCATGGTATCATGGTCTATTCCTGGCCACCATATAAAACTGCGGGCTAAAGATTTCATTTTCACTATACCAAAATGACCAAAATGTAATTCCTTTAATATTTGTTGTCGATGAATTTCTGGGATAACTACCCTACAACCTTTTAAAATACAACCATGCTGAAGAGTAAATTCTTCCTGTTTACCGCCAAAAAGTAAACTTTTTGGAATTTCTGAACCAGAAATGAGATGATGAAAAATTTGACGCAAAAGTGATTAGTTTTTGTAGCTGAAGAAAGAGATTTAGCATTTAAAGGTAAAACAGAAAGCTGATTTATTTGAATGATTTCAGATTCATCAAGTACCTCATTTGAATTATATTCGTGGGATAAATCTTCACTACGTAATGGAAGACGTGAAAGTACATCGACATTTCCGTGTTCAGTAGTTTTCTTATGACAAATGTCATACTGGTACGTTTGTAAATATATGGCATATCTTTGCATTCTAGCTGCTGATAAAACAGAAATACGTTTAGAAAGTGAAAAAATTGAAACTAATGGTTTACTATCAGTAAACAAGGTGAATCTGTTACCATACAAATATTGAAAAAATTTCTTAACACCAGATATAATTGCTAATGTCTCCTTATCTACTTGACTATACCGTTGTTCGGCATTATTCAAGGTTCTGGATGCAAATCCGATGGGCTTTTCAGTATTGTCTGGCATCACATGCGAAAGAACTGCAGAGATACCATACGGACAAGCATCAGTAGCTAAGATTAAAGGTAATTTCGGATTGAAATGAGTAAGCACTCTGTCAGAAGTAATTTCTCTTTTTATTCTTTTAAACGCTTGGTCACATTTGTAAGACCAATTAAATGTCACATTCTTTTTAAGCAAATTATTCAAAGGATGTGCAATTGTCGATAAATTTGGCACAAATTTAGCAAAATAAGTTACAAGACCAAGAAATGCTTTTATCTGGGATACATTTGCAGGCCTAGGGGCATTTACAATTGCTTCTATTTTATCTGGTGTTTTATAAATACCATGTTTAACCACTTTATACCCACAATACGTAATTTCATCTGCCATGAAGAATGATTTTTCCTTATTTATCCGAATATTATAATTTCTCAATCTTTCTAATACTTGCTTTAACCTTTCTAAATGAATTTCATCTGTTTCCCCACTTATTCCAATATCATCTATAAAAATTGTATTCCCTCAATTCCACTTAACATTTGCTCGATTTTTCTTTGCCATATAGCAGGAGAACTACTAAGACCCATTGGTAACTTAAGGAACTGAAATAATCCTTTAGGCGTTTTAATGGTTAATAATTCTTGGGATTCCACATCTACTGGTAATTGCAGGTACGCTTGATTCAAATCAATTTTTGTAAAATGAACACCATCACTTAAGGTAGCTAACATATCTTCTATTTTAGGCAAGGGATATTTTTCCACTTTCAGAAATTTATTTAATGTAACTTTAAAGTCTCCGCATAAACGTATCTTTCCATTAGACTTTACCACTGGAATTATAGGGGTTGCCCACTTGCTATTTGTAACTGGTTTAATTATACCAGCCTCTTGTAATCTTTGTAATTCCTCATTGACTGCAGCACGTAGTGCATAAGTAACAGTCCTAGCTTTGCAAAATATGGGTGCAGCATCCTTTTCAAGATAAAGCTCTGCCTTTAACTCTTTAATTTCCCGTACTTATCAGAAAATAAATCTGAAAAAATATTTAACAATTCTTGGAATTTATGAGAATAATTTACAGTCTCATTAACATAGACAGATCTTAAATTATGTGGAAAAATATCAAATGCAGAAGCCCAGTCTCTTCCAAATAACAATGGAAAACTATCTTCTTTTATTAAATACAATTTTACCTTTTCTGTTACATTTTCATAAGTAACATTTACTTCAACATAACCTACAGGTTTAAAAATTTCACCAGCTGCAGTTTTTAACTGAACATCTGGGGGGAAAATTTTATAATCAGGAAAAAATCTGCGAAATCTTTTTAAAGGAACAGCAGAAATTCCTGAACCTGTGTCCAATTCCATATCAGCTCTTGCTTTATTTTCAATTAACACAGATAATTTAATAGGATTTGCACCTGTATTTTTTACAGTTAATATGTTTACCGTATCTAAAGAATTTACGTGTTTTTGGAAAGTTTTACTTCTACATACTTTTCCAATATGGCCTTTTTTCTTACAAATTTTACATTAATAAATCTACATGAATTGCCTAGATGAGAAGCATTCCCACATCTATAACATCTCAATTTATTTTTATTTGCCTCAGAATTTGTATTATTTACATGATTGTTGACATTCTGTTTTTGAAAATCGTTCGACAATTTCTTTGGATGTACGTTCTTTGAACTCGAAATTTTGTTAATACTGATTTTTTTTTCAGATATTTCAATATCTTCATTATGTAACGATAAAGCTTTTTCAACTGCCTTCTCAAAAGTTAATTCATCTACTTGCGTAATCAATTTATTTTGTATGCTTTCGCTTTTCAAACCGCGTAAAAATTGTTCAAGTAAATTTTCATTTAATGTATCACCAGTAAAACAACAAAAAGTTGTACACTTCCAATCAAGCAGCAAAATCTTGAACCGATTCCGACTCAAATTGATAACATTTTCGGAATTTAATTCGTTCGATAAATATGTTGGGGGTGGGGCTTAAATGTTTAATCAAAATTTCAACAATCTCAGTATATTTTAATGATTCACAATCTTTTGGAAAACTTAAATTACTTAGCAAATTATAAAGTTTAGAGCCCATGCAGGATAAAAGGGCCGCAACTTTTTTTTCATCTTTAATTTCATTCAGAACAAAATTCTGCTCAAGTCGTTTAACATACGCTTGAAATGATTCGACTTTATCGTCGAACTCTTTGAACGAAAACATTGTATTTTCATGTAATAAGACAGAAAAAAAAGTAAGGTAAAATTCAATGTTAACACTTACCACCTCCTTTTTAATAGTTGGTGATACTCTGGAAGGCCGCTTTTACATTTCAGAATTAGTAGAAATCAAAATCGAAACGAGCCATTTGCATTTGGCTCACACTTATTTTTTTAACATTTTCTGGTGAAATATTTTTCACAATTTGGCTCGTCGCCACTCGTCGCTGTATTTAGATATATTAGAGTAAAGAATAACTCATTACTAAATTAACTTGAGGGGGACGAAGTTCACACACAAAACATATTTAATAACACGACGTTCACTACACACGACATACAAAACAATAACATAAAACATCTAATCTCGAACTCAAGTACATTTCTGTTTCTTACATAATTCCATGAAATCAGACCAGAGGCGCCATCTACAGTTTTACCTGAAAAGTAAAAGTGTTAAATACAACAAAGAGAATATAAGAAAAAAACAGAGAGGGGAAAAGAAAACATGTAAGAGGATAGGCCAAAAGGGGTGGAGATTATTAATTGGAAAACTGGTTCCAATTCAATTACGTATTTACACGCTAGTGATGGGCGCTTTATGATTAATTTTAAAGCACAAATGAATTACTTCAGGCAAGCTCAAGAACAATGCATTTAACTTTTGTATTATTTTTAACCTCCTCAGAACTGAGACAAACATTACGAGTCACCACAAAATAGGTTTAAAATTGCTGAACAACATCTCCAAAGTTGTATCAGTTTATATATCGATATCCATGCATTTAATAAAAAAAATAGGGAAGTAATTTTAATAATTCCATAGACATAACAAAAAATTAATAAATAATAATAAATAAATTAAGTAAAAATTTCATAATCTTTGCTGAAAGTGGACACTTTTACAATATTGTAAATTTTCATCCGTAATTATCCATATTTCTTATCATTTATCCCAGAAATAATATATATTCTATACTAATGTTTTGATAATCTAATGCGAAATAACCTCTGTATAATTTTATCTTGCGCCTTAAAGTAATAATCTTTAATGTCTCTGTAAACTCATGAAACCATTATTTATACAAAAATTAATACACACCATAATATAAATTGAATAGGCAATGTTATAAAGAATATAACGAAAAAAAGAAAGTGATGGTAGATTATAAATGTTTAAAAAAAATGATGAAGACATAAAATTGAGAGAAAACTAATGTTTTATTTCAGATAAAAGATAAATAATGTAAGTAAAAAGTATGAAATGAATTCACTGAATATTTAATGAGAAAACGACTGCAGTTAAAGAAAAGAAAGAAATGTACTTAAAGAATTGGAAAACGTTTATGGCATGCACAGTAGTTTTTAAATCAATAAATTTGGAAGCATCTAGAAAAATTTCTCAATAAAGCATGAATAAAAAAAAAGAATCAGAAATCGAATCTTAAATTCTTTTTACTCTTATTACGCATAAAGGGTACAAATAATTCCATTTAGAAAAACTTATTTTCCATTTCATTAATAGTGTGTTTTTATTCCCAATGTATACGCCATTAGAATTTACACATGCACTAAAGAACTAACGTCTGATATTAAATCGACCATAAAAGTTCTTGCAACTTAGTTAAAAAAGTAAAAATTAATTAATTTACAAATATGTTAAAGATGTAGAAAAACAACTTTTAGATAAAAATTAATTTACAAACTCATGGGTCGAAGAGGATATACCATGTATTAATAAAAATAAATTTTAAGTTATATGAAGATAATTCAAATATGGATTTTTGCGCTTCTAACAAAGTTGAAAAGTATTCATGAATTCGTCCGTCTATTTGCTGTCCACACTCTAACTCACGTAAATATACTAAATTTTTTCAAGCAATTAATGTATATAATGGTGTTTATCACGGCGTGTTCTGTACTGAATATGAAGTGTGTGGTGTTAATAATTCATTTATAAGAACACTCATAGAATTCCGTTACATTATGTCCAATGTTTGCAGCGTATTCTAAGGACATCATGCTATTTCGAATATATTGAAAATGGCATAAATCAATAAACTTCTTTAAAAGATGGTTAATATACAGGGTAATTCTAAATTCATGATACAAACTTTAAGGATTGATACAGGATATTGTAACAAATATTTATTGTCCAGGGATTCATGGTATAAGTCATGCACTGAGATACCATGAGGTAAATAAGACCTTTTTTACTTCATATTTTTTTATTCATACCAGAAAAATACTACAAGATTCTTTTATTTTTTAAAGAGAGCCATGTCATCTTCTTTAAAATTCCCGGTATGAAATAGAAATTTTTCAATAAAAAAAAGTAAAAGCAAAATTGGCAAATCTGTCAAATACAAGAAATAGATGAATTTGCTTTCCATTTTATTAAAAAAATTTCGATTTAAAACCGGAAATATGCAAAGAAGAATTTTATTTCTTTATGTAATCATGAGATGTCTGTTTTTAATGAGGAAAAAATCAGTATAGGATCTTTATGCTATTTACTTATAATAAAATGCGACTTGAGACAAGTGTAGGAACGGTTCCAGGATGAACCATTCTGATCTGGCAATCATTGACCGTTGCTAAACGCCACGTTATGCCTAGTTGGAAACAGATGCTAAAATGATGCTTTTAAAATTTCTTCTACTCGAAATAATTTTTGTTGAGCAAATTTCCATATAAAACATGTATATCATATCCAATTACAATATAAGTTATAATTTAAAAATAAGCTATTATAAACAAAATAAACGATCGATAGTTTAACAAAAAAGAAACGAACGACTCTAAGTGATTCATTAAAACAATAACAATAATAAAAATATCCAATTATGATTTTAAAGTATTTGTAAAATCGTATTAAAGCCTATTAATATATTTTAAATTATTTAAATTATTATCGTTTACATTTTTTTAAGCAATAAGTTTGCAACATTAAAAAAAATTCTCAAGTCAATGGGTTTTTTTTATGTTTTATGCTCTGTGGACTAACTTCATCTTTTATTGTGCTGCCATCTATCGGAATCAATATAAGTGAAGGTTTTTTTTCCATTGAATTTATAGTAAAATAATAATAATAGTAGTATTAAATAAAAATTGCAACATGAAATAATGTGTAAGAGATTTCACTTGAACGTTTCCGTTATATAATTTTAAAATACCATTCAATATGTATAAATAAATTGAATAATTTTATTATGATTTATTTGATATAATTTAAATTTCGTTTTTTATATTATTTTTCTTAAGATGTCAACATTTATCCACTTAATTTTTAAAAATTTGTTTTCTATTATAAAGAAAACATTTCTTTTTTCTCAAGATGTAATGGATACATGAGATATTATTATGACTGAATTATAAGATTGAAAATAAATTTTTCACATTCTATTATTAAAGTATAATTTTTCTTACATTTTAAAGTTATATTAAAAAATTACTATGCTAAAAATTAAAAATTTACCTGCTTTATTGTAATTAGTATATATTATACATTAGGGTGGGCCGAAAAAAACTTTTTTTTGATTTTCGATTATGGCGGGTGCGGAAAAGTGGCCACTAGTGGCACTCAGTTCACACAAAAAATTTGAGATTTTTTGGACTTTTCCTTACCCTGCCGCAAATGGCTTGAAAATTTGCAAAAATGCTGATTTTTGAACTTTTTTAGGTAAAAAGTTAAAAAAGTTAAATTAAATTTATTTTATTTGTAGTTACTTGAAAAGGCATCTTTAACGTACCAAATGCTTAAATAAGTTCTAATAATGCATTATTTAATTGCTAAGTGCATTTTAAATAAGCCGATTTTCATAGCTTTTTTACCTATAACAGGCAAAATATGTATTGGTTTGAATCGTTCCTTAATTTCTCTCTTATTTATGTTCCTTGGTCTTTAAATTTTTTCTAAGCGTCAAAAGTCATATATCTGGGCAGCGGACAACAGTATAACTCAAAAACAAAGCTGGAAGGTGAGAAGGGGGTCAAACAGGACTCTGAGCGTGCGCTCTGCCTCATCGTAATGTTGAGGGAGTGAGGGAAGATATAAAAGAAAAGAGAAAATTGCTATAAGGGATTGTTATTATTTTACCATGCTGAAAATCTGAGAAATTTGTTCAGTGTGGATGTGAAACCTTTTCCTAGAGAGATTCAGTACTTTTTGGATCGTTTGACGTACCATTACAGTGTTTTGTGCGTTTTATTACGACGAGACTAGAAATGGCTATTATGAAGATCCATGGCAATGTAATATACACGCGACAGAATGAAAAGTATCCTTTTGGGGCGCCATGCTTGTTGAAAGACTTGCAATTGCCAACTTATACTGATATCATACGCCACTACTACTGGTTGCGAAGCGATATGGCAGAAAATCGAAAAATCCAATATTAGTCAATAGATGATGTTATTAAAGTGGTAGATGAAAAAGTTACCGAAATCTGAATAAAAGCCAGTGTTTTCCTAACGATAAATTTACAAAAAAGATTAAAAACCATTAAAAGAAGCGTAGATCATTGGAGAAATCCGAAATCGTATGGGCTTGAAAGTAAAGACAACCCGCGAAGAATTCGTACGAAATTGTGAAACGTTTTAGTAGTTTTTAATCTTTTGTAAATTGATCGTTGGGAAAACACTGGTATGGAAGCTTTTTTTCAGATTTCGATAACTTTTTCACCTACCATTAAACTATTATTCTAAACTATCACTATTAAAAGAAGTGTAGATCATTGAGAAAATCCTGTAATGGTATGGGCTTGAAATTAAGACAACTCGCGAAGAATTCGTACGATATGATGAAACATGTTAGTAGTTTTTAATTTTTTTTGTAAATTGATCGTTGGGAAAACACTGCTACGGAAGCTTTTTTTCAGAAGTTCTTTTTTAAAGGGTAACTTTTTCATCTACCATTTTAATAACATCATCTATTGACTAATATTGTATTTCTCGATTTGCTGCCATATCGCTTCGCAACCAGTAGTAGTGGCGCATAATATCAGTATAAGTTGGCAATAATTACAATCAACGTTTAACACACAATACACAAACACACAGCACATACGTATACGTTTCGCGAGCACCAGAGCTCGCTTCCTCAGTGTATAAAATTTAAAATGTTAAAAACAGAAAAAACAGAAAAAACAGAAAAAAACCCCCCAACTGACAGCAAGTCAGAGACCCAAATGATCGCAAACACAATACCAAAATACCCACAAGCCTCAGCAACCAATAAGATTAAACCGGAAATGAAGTGTCATGACAAAATAAATCTAACCAGAAAGTTGAGATGTACGGTACACTTGAAAGATCATTAACCAAGGAGTTTTTTGTTTGTGTTTTGTTGAGAACATTTAATGCTATTGTAAACCTTTCTAATGTACAGCTGTCGCCCACACAGGAGAATATACTTAAACTTAACCATAACTTTTCTTTTAGTAAACAAGCTAACTTGCCTAATTTAATTGCTCCTGTTGAAAGATGTTTTAAGTTTAGTAAACTTTCAAGCTCCCAAAAAGATTCTATCAGTGTTCTCATTAAAAACACAGTAGAACATAATACGAGGAAATTCAAACCAAATATCACTAGGGATCAAAAGGAAGTTTTATGTTCTTTGAAATCTAACGATGACATTATTATCTCCAAAGCTGACAAGGGGGGCCAAATAGTAATTCAAGACAAAGCTGTTTATTTAGAAAAAGTACACGATCTCTTACAGTCTGGTCCTTATGTTAAATTAAATCGTGATCCGTCTGAAAATGATTTAATAAATACTAGAAAACTTATCAAATCCTCTCCTTGCATTGATGACAGTATAAAAATGTCATTAACTCCTTCCATTGCTAACTGTAGTCGTTTTTATGCTTTACCTAAAGTACATAAAATTGGCGTCCCTCTCCGTCCGATTGTTTCCAATATCGGTTCTGCCTCCTACCCGCTTGCCAAATATCTGGTTAAGCGTTTTTCTTTTCTCTCAATATCCAATGTTTACACTGTTAAAAATTCAAGCTCTTTTGTTAATCTCATTAAGGACTTTACTCCCTCCCCCTCTTTGAGAATGGTTTCATTTGATGTCACATCTCTGTTTACACATGTTCCTGTTCTTGGTGCAATTCAATGCCTCAGATTAAAAGAATTCCACTACACTGATCACGAAATTAATCATATTGTTGATTTATTCAACATTTGTTTAAAACAAAATACTTTTAAATTTTCCAACCAATTCTATTCCATGTCTGATGGCTTAGCTATGGGTAACCCCCTTAGCCCTTTCCTAGCTGATCTTTATATGCATTACTTTGAAGTTAAAATGTTTAATCTCATCAGTTTCCTATTTTATTGTAGATACGTCGATGATTCTTTTGCTCTCATCGACCCCTCTATTTCTCCTGTTGATAATATTTTGACTATTTTAAATCAAATAGATCCAGTCATTCAATTCACTTATGAAGTCGAAAACGATAACAAATTGCCATTTCTTGACGTTTTAGTCACTCGTCAATTAACCTCTTTTGACACCCGTGTTTACCCTAAACCCTTTGCTGTCACACTGCCCCCCCATTTTAATTCATGTCACCCCCCTTCTCAGAAAGCTTCTGCTTTTCTGTATTTAATTAATAGAGCTCATTTAATTTGTTCAGATAACAGTTCTCTTACTGATGAGTTAAACTACATAAGATCTGTGGCTATAGATCGTGGCTTCAATTTATCTTATATCAATAAATTAATTTCTCAAAGTTTTAATAAACATCCCAATGATCCAGATTCTTCTGTTACACCTGTTTCTTATTCTAGTTTAGTTATTTTACCGTTTCATCAAAGCATTAGCTTTAAAGTTGCAAATATTTTGAAACATTATGATTTGAAAGTAGTATTTAAACCAGTCAATAAATTAACCTTTTCTCAATTAAAAGATCAAATTTCTCCTCTGGATCATTGGGGCATTTACAATATACAATGTCAGTGTGGTTTGTCCTATATTGGACAAACTAAACGTAAACTCAGAAAAAGAATCGCTGAACATATAGGTTATGTAAAAAGAAAAGAGTTAAAGAATTCCTCTATTGCCTCTCATTGTTGGGAGGAGGGCCATAATTTTAATTTTACTTCTGCTACTATTATTCAAAAATGCACTACTCCGCTAGACTTAGATTTTTTCGAAGCACTCTATATACATAAAACAAAAAACTCCTTGGTTAATGATCTTTCAAGTGTACCGTACATCTCAACTTTCTGGTTAGATTTATTTTGTCATGACACTTCATTTCCGGTTTAATCTTATTGGTTGCTGAGGCTTGTGGGTATTTTGGTATTGTGTTTGCGATCATTTGGGTCTCTGACTTGCTGTCAGTTGGGGGGTTTTTTTCTGTTTTTTTCTGTTTTTTCTGTTTTTAACATTTTAAATTTTATACACTGAGGAAGCGAGCCCTGGTGCTCGCGAAACGTATACGTATGTGCTGTGTGTTTGTGTATTGTGTGTTAAACGTTGATTGTAATTATTGTAATTTACACACAAGGTTTTAGCTATTATAAGTTGGCAATTGCAATTCTTTCAATAAGCATGTTGCCCCAAAAAGGATATTTTTCATGCTGTCGCGTGTCTTTTACATTACCAAGGACCTTCATACTAGACATTTCTAACTCGTCGTAATAAAACGCACAAAACACTGTAATGGTACGTCAAATGATCCAAAAAGTACCGAATCTCTCTGCTGGCCCGAGTTCGATACCGGTACGCGTAGCATTTGTTTTTCTGATTTTTTGTTTCATAAATACACTTGCAATTATAACTTAATAATGCCAATTAAAAATCTCTATATCGTACACTAACTACAATGTTAGCATATTTAAACATCAATTTAGCATTTTTGGTTTTTAAATTATTATTTCTCATTATTTAAAGAGATAAAATATAATCCATCTGTTACTAAATAATAAAAATTTCAAACTCGTTACAAATTTTGGCACCATCTATTTATAGTAAAATAAAACATACTCAAGTAAAATACACTGCTCAAAACAATTAAAGGATATTTGAAGTTTTATATAAAATAAAGATATAAACGAATTTTTTTGCCGAAAATAGAAGTAGAGAAACACAAATGCAAATTTTTCTGGTTTTCAAACTGTGGAGTATGCAAATTTTGAGTTCGACGTCAAAAACGTCGCTTCAGCGGCAGCGAATGAAATTTGACTTTCAACTGGATAAAAGAGAATGAAGACAAGGATGATCGGCATTCAGTGATTGCTTTGTTTCGATGAGTACGATGTCTCAGCTAAGTCATTTGACAGATTCAGAAGCTTGGAGAATTGTTGGTAGGATAGAAGGGGGAAAAACTCTAGCCGAAGTAGCGCAAGCCATTGGAGTGTCACAAAGTGTCATTTCCAGGATCTGGAACCGTTTTTTGGAGAGTGCCAGGGCAAAGACCAGGGCAAGGTCGTAGACGGGCAACAACGCCCAATGAAGATCGGTATTTAGCTTTAACAGCTCGGAGACACCGAAACATGAACGCTACTCTTCTCCAACAACACCTTCGCTCGGCTACAGGCACCACGATTTCAACCCAGACTGTCCGACACCGGCTCCATCTGCAGGTCTGTATGCTCGCCGACCGATGGTATGTGTTAGATTAACATCAAGGCATCGTCGAGACCGCAGGGAGTGGGCAACCGAGCATGTCAACTGGAGGAGAAATGAATGGAGCAATATTCTGTTTTCTGACGAGTCCCGTTTTTCTGTGCATCCGGATAATAGGCGTATTTTCATCTGGAGGGACCGTGGTAGTAGGAATAATCCTGCGTTCGTGCACGAAAATGTCAGATTTGGCGGTGGAGGAGTGTTGGTGTACAGTGGCATCTCCATTGACGGGCGCACTGACCTCTACATCATTTGAGATGGAGCTCTGACTGGTCGCCGATATAGGGATGAGATCCTCAGACCTATTGTAGTCCCTTACGTTGCAGCAATTGGAGATAACTTAATTTTAATGGACGATAACTGCAGGCCACATCGTGCAAACCTGGTGGAGGATTTCCTTTTCGAGGAAGGAATCGTTCGAATGGAATGGCCAGCGTGTTCTCCAGACATAAATAATATCGAGCACGTTGGGGACGCTTTAGGAAGACGAGTTTCTGGTCGCCAACAACCCCCACAAACTCTCCAAGAAC
Organism: Maratus speculifer; assembly: GCA_964019185.1. NCBI lineage: Eukaryota > Metazoa > Arthropoda > Arachnida > Araneae > Salticidae > Maratus > Maratus speculifer. The sequence continues at coordinate 153,524,277 of OZ025302.1, forward strand.
TGGAAAGAGCTCTTCTGGAAGAGTGGGGCAGAATACCCCAACTCGTCATTAATAGCCTCATTGAGTCCATGCCTCAAAGGTGTTCAACGTTGCTGGCCGCCCGTGGAAACCATACCCCCTACTGAAAATGATTTTCTTTGAGGAAAACACCTTTTCTTATTCTTTTTTTCTCATATGCACAAATTGTGTTTTTTTCCTTTTGTACACAAATGCTCAATAAAATGCATTTTTTCTGCCAAACATGTGTAATTTATTCTCATATAACCTACTATGTCTGTCGACTAAGTATCAATCAGCTAAAAAGTTTCCCAGATACAAAATCCACCTAAAACTGCAATATCCTTTAATTGTTTAGAGCAGTGTATAAAGAAAAACAGGAAGAAGATAAACGTTACACTAAACAAACAAGTTGGAAATTGCACGTAAAGCGTAGCAAATGAGGTGCGTTTGTTGATAACGAAGTTTTAAAATGTTCAGATCTTGCTGATATAGTAGAGCGTACTTTGGATACAGTATAGTGGTCGAAATCTTTGTGTTCCTGTAAATATGCAGGGAGTAATTTATATTATACTTCATTAACGTATATCTTATTCATAAAATGTGAAATAGTTTAATATAATTAAAACACCCCCCAAACAATGTTTCCCCGTATAACATTATTTAGTGTAATACATTTGTGTGGCCCTATAATTTACTAATAAATATTATTTGCATCACAGATTGTACAAAATGTATTTTTTAGTACATATTTCATAGATTCATGTCAATTCTGTTATATTCAAATGAGTGTAACACAATTAAAATGCATTTGAAACTTTTTTCCCCATTGACCGTAATGTAACGGAATACTTTTGATTGTCCCTATAAATGATTTATGCATCCGACTTTCATAACATTTGAAATGACTCGACAAAATCACGTAATAATTATATGTTTTAAATTTCAAACGATTAAAATGCATTTGAAGCATTTTCCCCCGTTGACCGTAATGTAACGGAATCCTTTTGATTGTCCCTGTAATTGATCTATCCATCCGATTTTCATAAAATTTGAAATGACTCGACAAAATTATGTAATAATTATGTATTTTAAATTTCAAACGATTCGGTTGGGTAGTTTTTGCGTTGTTATATGCGGACGGACAGACAGACAGACGGACGGACTTAGCGACAACAATAGGTGCTACGTATTTACATGATTACGAAAGCACCTAAAAAGCAGCGAAATTTAAACAAAATAGTTCAAAGAGCAAACATACATTTTACAAAATTTAAAAAACTTTAATAAGCAAATAAAAAATTTAATTTAGTTCTTACGCCAATTTTTAATGTAATTATGTTTAACACTTTAAAAATAGAGCATTTTTATTATTGTATTAACTCGCTATGTTAAAGAAATAATAAATGATGTTTCTACAATATCTCGAATTGAAACAATTGCTCAATATCATTATATCGACAGAGCTGCCAACTTCTACGCCTATTTAAATCATATAAACATGTTTGGAACCACAAAAATATTTTAGTAAAATGTATGTCAAATATATTTAATGTTATGCATTACAGCACATATTGTGAATCATTTACTGAAATTTCTGTTTCTAACATGTTTATTTGACTCTAAATAGGCGTAGTAGTTGGCAGCCATGTATCGATAAAGAATGTATTAAGTACATTTAAAAAATAATTTTTTAAAAATTAAGAGTTTTGGACCTATACCTGATGTTTTATAGGACTCTTTAATTAAAAAAAGCTTAAAATTACCATTGATCTGTAACCTTATTAATTTATTTTAATCAACAATGATATTATTAAATTATAATTACATGCATATTTATGAAACAAAAAATAAGAAAGACAAATGAAGCGCGTCCAGGTATCAAACCCGGGCCGCTAGACAACGGTTTAACGCTGTACCGGTTGAGCTAAGATAAATCACATCCCCTTTTTTTCAAAGTAAATATTTAAGTTGTTTCGTAATATTAGACCCCACCAGTTCCTCAAGAAATAAGGGGCGTTGTAATAAGTCCACTGAACGTTAGGCTAGGGGGCTCTGTCCCACAACATATATTAAAATAATCAATATCTCTGATTATGAAGGTTGACCTTCACCTTGTAAGATATTTTCCTATTTTAAGTAATTTTTTAGCATGCAGATTGTTTATAGATACAAATATATACATAATATACATGGCTATTATAAGAATTTGGATAATTGTTCGATTGTAGATGGAAACTGCAGAAATTGAGATTTCAAATGTAATTTCATACGTTTTTCCAAATATGATTTGATTACACATCCTATTTTAACTTATTTAACGGCAAAGTTTTGTAAAATTATCCCTAATGTGTTGAAAAGTATATTATAATCTACATCTGAAGCGTGATTTTTACTTCTTGTTTTCTTTCCTGTTGCTATATCATAAAACAAACTGAGATAAAACGACACGTATTTATCAAACATGCATTCGTTCACATTTTCTAACAAGAAAGTTTAAATTTAAGCAGCGAACATTGCGTACTAAACGCCCATGCCAAATTGACATATTGTTACTTATTATTTTTCGACTAGATTGGTTTTGTTTTGTTTATGCCGGCCAATTATCTACGCTTGGGATATAGGCCCTAATGAGTGGGATGCACTCCGTGGGGGTCTTTTTAAGGGAACCTAACCCGTATTTACGCAAGATTCGAAGAAAACCACGGAAAACTCCGAACGGTTAGGCTTACGGTCGCGATTGGGTTCGAACACAGCACCTACCGTCTACCAGTTCCGAGGTCAGAACCTCGCGGCCACTAATGGGGCTTTTTCGACTAGAATAAATTGCCTTTGTTACTAGACGCGATGTTTATTAAATGCTCATTAAAATGTATTTAAATAGAATATTCTTCATTGTATATTTCTTGAAATATAAGGTAATAGTTTTGTATTTTAATTATATATACACATATTTGTTTGCAATCGTGAAATGTTGATAAAAGTTAAAGCCTGAAACATGAAAGGGGAGATCCAAAAAATATACAAAAAGAAAACAAACCATTTTTGGACAGGGGTAAAATTTATGAAGAAACCGCCACCAAACCGTCCTCCTTCTCTCCCTACAAAAATTCAAATTTGAAGTCCTAATTATGTATAGAAATACAAAACAAATGCATGTAGACCCGAATTGTATGATATTTTTTGTTTGAAATCGAGTAAGAGCAGATATTCTGGAGAAAAGTAAAGAAACTCAATGAAACAAAGGCAAATAAATCCTTTGCTGTATACACAAGAAACACGAGAATCCGTCTTAGAGAATTTTAGGCCAAGTCAAGAGAGATTATTGCGGATTAACAGTGGGAAATGAGAGCCGCAATATTTTTTATTACTATTTATTATTGATTTCGCGTGATGATTAGGACTATAATATGTACGTCCAATAATTTAGGGTTCACTGTAAAAAAACGGACGATTTTATAGAAATACTATAGGTAATCTAAACGCTAGTACAATTTACTGTTTTTAATGGTATTTAGCGGTATTCCCGTAAATACTAGGAAAATAAGGAACAATTTCTGGAATTTACGAAAATTTTATGTAAAAAACAGTACATTGTATTGGCGTCCAGATTATAAGCAGTAATTTCGTAAAATCGCCCGTTTTTTTTTCTTTACAGTGTAACACTGATTCATGCGTGTTAATTTTGTACTAATTCCAAATTTTCAATATCTTTGATTTCAAAAGTCTGGATAAACTCCACTGCTGCACTCCGTTGGAAAGGTTGGAAACTGGGCTTTCTACTCTGTATTTTAGAAAATAAATTGACATCATTATACAGAACTAATTACTTCATTTGCCTATTATTCTGAAGAGTTTTCTGTTTAAGTTAATTTTGAATGCAGTTTGAAGTTATTGTAATCCAATTAATTCTTTTAATAAGTTACAGTATACTCCTGTACCAGACATATTGTTATCTAAATGTTATAAATGTGTTAATATTTTGCGATTATTTATTTACTAATAGTTAATAATATGTAAAATTAGAAAGTCCTACTATTGACTTTGACCTACTACTATTGATTGACTTACTAACCGACTCAAACTTAGACATAGATTTATTATTTACTGACTCTAGATACTATTAAAAAATATATGCAGACTAAAATGTAAGTAAATGTATATATTTAATTGAAGATGCAAACATTAAAGTGCATATCAGAACAAGCATTGAAAACATGCCTTTCAGTCAGATTTCTCTATTTTTACCCCCGATTTGGCAAAATTTCTGACAACACATTTCCCGTATTATTATCTTATAATTATTAAAATTTTAAAGGATTAAAATGTTTTTTTAAAAATCCGATTTGCTTAAAAACTGCTGCACTGACTTTCATGTCATTAACTGAGGTCGACATTACATAGATGCCAAAGATACATAGATGGGAAATTTTGTATTATTCGTAAAAGATCTACGGAATAATGATCAAAAATTTCAAAAATAAAAATCATATATTTAGGTTATACGAAAATTAGCATTTTCTCAGCGAAAATTTCCCATGTGTGCACGTATATTATAAATAAATGCCGAAAGCGTGCAATGGATGTAAGATGTAAATCTGACATCCAAAAAAGTCTTAGTGTAACGCACATAAAATTCATTTAAACACGTTTTTTGTAGCGGAGCTTCTCCAATTTAACATCCCATACATACGACATTTTTTATTCTTCTTTGATTAATACTAGTATTAATATGTACAACTGTAACTATCTATATATTATTGAGTTAAAACGTTAAAAACTATTTTTCACTGCATTTTTATGTATTATGAACAATAAACGGTTCTTTTTTTGCTAAATAATAATTGTTTTCTTCCTCCACTCTTTTTATGCATAATATTCATTGTAATATTACAAATTATGCAAATCTTGTGATGTTAGAAAATGTAAATTAGGAATCTTTAAATCTCAGAAAATATTGTATATATACATATACATTTAATGTGTGTGTGTGTGTGCATTTTACTCAAAATTTTTCTAAATATAATATTTTTTATAATGAATTGATTTATATGGTATTTACAATAAGTCGCAATGTTACCCTACATGGCTGTATGTTCTTCATATCATTATGATTCCTTAATTTCTGATACTCACACAATAACTTACACTGTAAAAAAAATCTGTAACCTTAGTAATCTAAATTAACCGAAATCTCTTATGCTTACTAAAATTTTATGTGTACACTGTACAAGAAAATGATGTCAATCTACAAAACTTGTAAGCAAAACTAAAACCATCTGTAACTTTACAAAAGAATTTACTAAAATTTTGGTAACTTTACTAAAATTTTATCTATAATGCTTGTTATTGTCACTTAAAAAGTTCTTGGAATACGATTTCCCAAAAAAATTCTTAGTAACCTTAAAATTTGTTTGATTCAAAGTGCAAATCTGTATCTGTTACATGAATTTTTATTGTTGCCGTTACATAAAAAGTTCTTGGAATACAATTCTACTAGAAAAATTTTTGTAATTCTCCCAATTTTTTTTACAGTGAGGAGAATTTCATCTCCTTTATGCGACTAATTGAAACATTATTCTTACAATTAGAGTGGGACATTTGAAAATATAGATGCGGGTCATAAATACCCTGAATAATTGTTAAAATCCCTTTTTTTAACACTAGAACCGCGGGAAAATGTACTCAAATTTCATAAAAATATTTTACACCAAAATTTAATTTAAAACTTTTTAACTTATTTATTTAAACTACTTTTATTCAGGACTTAAGTAACTTACTCCGTGAATATATTTCTGGTTACAATCGATACATTTTCATTTTGTACGGGTCAAAATGACCCGTCACCGCGGCTCTTGTGTTAATCAATACTTGGTTTTAAACATGTCTATAATAATAAATATAATAATAAAATAAAATAGATTATTTTTTTAGTTTCTGTATTATTAAGGCTTCGGAAAATTTAAAATTGTGATTGTTGGACCAGCAGTGGTTAGCAATAGCGCAGCATTTGATGTCGCATTTTTTAACACAAGTTTTAGTTCAGTTTAACCACAAGTTTATTTATAACCCAAGCGAATGTTAATTCAGTGGTCAGTGTACAATTTATTGAATTCGCATAGTATCGTGTAACTACCCCAATCTGAAAAACTGTAAGTTAGATGCTTAAGATTAGTGAATTGGATTTTATTAAAAGAAGAATAAACTACCTTAAAGTGAAATTTTAGCATGATTTGAGAAATTTGGTGGCTTATTTTCGGAAAATATGGACATATAATTGAGGACCCCAGAAGCCAAGGGGTACAAGTGACAAAATTTCGATTTGGAGTAAATTGAGTTTAAAGATAATTGATGTTAAATTGAAACATCAATAACAATTGAATGGATTGAAATAGGAAATTTCTGCTTGTTGCATTCTGGTCTTTGAACTCTTATTTCAATAACTGTTAAAATAATAAAGTACAATTTTCTTTAAATGTATAATTAATCAATATTGTTTGTTTTTCGAAAAAAGTGGTTTGCCTCTATAACTCAGCAAATAATAAGAAAATCACTTATATTTCTTTATCTGAAATGAAAAAAAGCATATTTTTAGGTCGTCTGTGTATTTACTTTATTTTTTTCAATTTTGTCACTTATACCCCTTGGCTTCTGGGGTCCTCAATTATATTTTCATTGCCAACATTGGTAACTTTTGAGTGACTACATTTACTTCGTTTGTTATGAATGGGATCAGCAATTTCAACTGTAAAACCTTGAACAATGATAATGGATTTAATGTTATTCTGTTTTTAACCACTTAACTTGTCAACATTTTTGAAAACAACACTGAAATAATGGGTTTTTTTTTTTCATGTTTCTTACCGAACTTTTAATATTTTACCACCGGTTTTTCAAAACAAAAATTTTTGCCTAATTAAATCTAAAAATATTTGAATTAAGTAATGCAACATTATATATATATAAAACCCCTCCGTGTATAACAATTCCGGGGTCAACCTATCCACGAGAAAAAGAAACTCATTCACCAATGAAAACGTTTCATAGACGTAATGGAGCGTTCTTATTGGTCAGATTTACAGTGGGAGCTGTAAATGATGTCACTACATTTTACTTCGCTTTGAAATCTTTCCACGATTTCAAAAAGTACATTTAATCAAAACTTTTTATTAAAGGAAAGCGAAGGTGCGTTTTAAATGCAATATTGTTAAAATTTTTATATTCGGATTGCTTATTTTTTTTTTTTTTTACAGCCCTGAATGACTCTTGAGAATTTCAAATCTATAAAAAACATTGTGAAAAGTTACCTCCGATTTTAAAGCCAATCTATTTTCTGACCAATGAAACCGTTCCATAGTCGTAATGGAGCGTTCTCATTGGTCAGATTCACAGTGGGAGATGTAAATGACGTCACTACATTTTACTTCGCCTTAAAATCTTTTCCCGATTTCAAAAACAATATTTAATTAAAACTTTTTATTTAAGCAAACCGCGGGTACGTTTTAAATTTCATTATAATCCCCACCCCCATCTACCAGATAGTTTTGCTATAGTTTTAAATGCAGATTTCTGTTTTTTTTTTTTTTTTTTTTTTTTTTTTTTTTTTTTTTTGTTAGATTTCTTCTTTTCCAAGTTTAATCGCTGTATTTATCAAAATTGTTTCAGCCTAAAGTGGCTATGATTGACCACAGTAGTAATTTTTATCATCCTTTAAAAATGCAAACGCGTCATTTTGACGGGCTACCTTCTAGTTTACAATAAAAATTTACTGGTGAGAATAATAAATCGTGACTGGAATATGGATGCACATGCGTGTAACAGGCAAATCATGATTGGCCAAAACACCTATGACCTAAGATTTGCACCTATGACGTATGGCCAAATCAGGGAGGCGGTTAATAAATTGTCGGAAGAACAAATATTTAAGGCCCAGAAAACATATGTGCTGAAGATAGCTAACTTTTGATCAAGTGGATGGGATAAAGAAGGTGTGATTGTAAAAGAATATATTTAATTCTTAATATATTAGCACAAAATACAAACCTGCTTCTTTTTTATCAAGTATGTTGTATTGAATCTCCGTAAAGTACATTAATTTCATTATAAATGAAATAATGTAACATAATTAAAATAAGCTGGAAATAACTAATAATAACACATTGCTCAGGGGTGCACAAAACAGGAATTTTAATATACATTAGTACATATTAAAATAAAATAAAATTTTCAACGTTTCGCGCCGCCGTCTTCTGCGGGCGTCTTCAGGAAAATATGAAATGGAAGGACTACGTTTGCATCTTGTTCGAGAGATATTTCTACTAAATTAAAAATTAAATGAATTAAAATTTAAAAATGTTGCCAATTACACGTGAGTAAAAATTAAAATGTTGCAAGGAAATAAAAATTTTTATTTTTATTTTTATTTCCTTGCAACATTTTAATTTTTACTCACGTGTAATTGGCAACATTTTTAAATTTTAATTCATTTAATTTTTAATTTAGTAGAAATATCTCTCGAACAAGATGCAAACGTAGTCCTTCCATTTCATATTTTCCTGAAGACGCCCGCAGAAGACGGCGCGAAACGTTGAAAATTTTATTTTATTTTAATATGTACTAATGTATATTAAAATTCCTGTTTTGTGCACCACTGAGCAATGTGTTATTATTAGTTAAAGTTTATGGTGCAACTGTCCTATATATATTTAAGCTGGAAATAGTTTTTCATTATGCCATTATGTAACGGAATTTTGTTTTTTGGCCCTTTAAATAATTAATAAATTCTTTGAACCTATTTTACTACAGAATGGACGTTTTAAGGCATTTTATAAATGCATATAAATCCCATTGTGTTTGAAATAATGTAATGTGATGAAATTGCATTTGACACGTGTTTTTTCGATTGACCGTAAGGCAGGTGTGCGAAAATTTACGCGCCAGGAAGGAGTCTCTCACCATTTAATCTATTTCGCTATTTTATCTAATATTGCGTGTAAAATTTCTGTACGCTTACTAATAAATTTTAGGCGAAGAAAACTTTTAAATTTTAACTGTGAAAGTCTGCTCGCTGGCACCTAGATTGTTGCAAATATAATTCTTGTTATTGCCCCTCTAAAATAACTATAAATGCTGCACATTTCATTTACAGTAACGTTTGTTCGACTGTAAACGTAAATAACCTTTTTAAAATTAAAGATTAATCTTATTATAATTACAGGTTAAACTTAGTTACTACTACTATTACAGGTTAAACTTTTAAAAATTAGAGACAGGCTAATTTCTGCACCATAAAATTAATTGAAACCTTATTTTTAACAGTTTTGATAATAACATAGCTTACGTAGCTTAAACAAGTAAAAAATAAACTGTTTTAATCATTTTTTGACGTCCTGTATATTTAACAAAAAATGTAATAAAGATTATGTGGGAAAAGGCAAATAATACTTATCTGTAAGTAGCAGAAACAGGAGAATTCTTCCTGAGTCAGGGAATTTTAGGATAGTCTACGAGAGATTACTTCCGTACTAATGGCAGGAAATAAGATATCCGCTTTCTGATTATTTGTTTTAGTATATATTATTTTTTATACAACCATAATTAAAGCTCATTTCTTTGCTTTTTTATTATGTTTTATTTGTTTTTAGTAACCTTTAAAGTCTGGCTAAATATTTTAGTTGCTAGCAGTTTTATGTAAGAACTTGAAAAGTACTTTGTTTTTAAATCTAGCATTATTAGGAAATAGATTATTAAATTTCTTTGGTAATTCGAAAAGTCTTTTTCTGTAATATTTTAGAGGAATAATTTCTGTAATTAAATGTAGTTTTGTAACAATATACGATAATATGCTGTGAGTGAAATACTACATATAAGTTTATATAATTCTAGTATAATGGGTAAAAACAATTTAACAATTACGAAATTGATATACGAAAAATATGCATTGTAAAATATGTATTTTTGAGGAAAATCATTTTTTTAGAAGCTGCATATTATGAGAATTTACGATTTTAGTTTACTTCTTTAAGTAGCTTTTGTATTATATTTCAATAACATTATTACAACCGTATTAAAGTTTATCGTAGAATTTTAATCCTTTCCTCTCCTTGAAAAGTATAGTTGTAAAATAGAAATCACCATTTTGCTACCACTATTTTTATACTGTAATCTTCGTGGTAGATTCCAATTATTAATATTGAAGAAATATACTATAAATTATTATTATTTTTTTTTTTGAATTAGTAGTAAGTAAAGCTTAATTTTGGTCTACTGGAAGCAAGAGCGGCAAGCCTTGTCCAGTCACATTGTATAATGAAATTTTACTGAAGTTTCTATTAAATGAAAATAGTTATCATTTCCGTGTATGCGTTCTAAATTATTTTATTCAATAACAACTTTTTAATTAGTATTAAATTAATTTATATAATATCTGCAATATACGCCAGAAACATACAGAAATGCTTGAATTTTTGTAAAAAAAAATATATTTTTTATATCTCCATGAATACATGTCTTGTTATTATACAAAATACTGAACAGGGTCCATGTTGTTGTTTTCTAAATTTACAAAGAGGGTCGAGCCTTTTTAAGAGGTCAGGTACCCTTTAAAGCATCCAAAAATTGATTTTTTAAAAAATAATTTATAATTAAATATTTTTAATAACTTTAAAAAATGCAAAAAATTCACATTAGAAGAGAAGTTATGTGTAAAACACTTTCATCTTTTTCCATATGACGAATGGGTGATTTAAGCTCGAAAGGCAATTTTCTTAAAACAGCCATTTTGATCATTGCAAGCTAGATTTTTAAAAAATGGTTGTCTATAATTTCATAAAATTTTCTCTAAATGTGCTAAACGTATAGGAGCACAAAATAAACTATTATTATGTTCCTCAAATAAGAAGGTTATAATTCACGACTACTTTTGTATTAAAAAAAATCTCGATATTTCGAATTTCTTTAACATATATTTTTTATTCTCTGAATCTGTATGTTTTATTTTCTTCATTATAGATGATTTTGAAAATACATTATACTCTACTCATAAAAAAATATCTTGGTTAGTTTTAGCCATTCAAATGCAGAAAACGTACGCACAAGGCATGCAAGAATTATTCTATCGTAAAAACTCTAATAATTTTAAAAATAAATTAAAAAACATTACATAGGTGTTTACTTTTTTAACACTAGAGCCGCGGTGACGGGTCATTTTGACCCGTACAAAATGAAAATGTATCGATTGTAACCAGAACTATATTCACGGAGTAAGTTACTTAAGTCCTGAATAAAAGTAGTTTAAATAAAAATAAGTTAAATATTTTTAAATTAAAATTTGGGTGTAAAATATTTTTATGAAATTTGAACAAATTTTCCCGCGGTTCTAGTGTTAAAACTTTCCGGCGCACTACTCTTTAAAGTTGGAATTTAAAGGGAAAAAATTAGGCAATCTATTTAGACCTAGAGGAGTACACAGGTATTGTTTTGTAAAAATTGCGCTAACCATTTTAATTATACAGCTGTTGCCAAAGTGGTAAGCTCCCATAAGTAAAGCATTGATAAGCGCAGTGAGAAGAACATTGCTGTGAAGCGCGTATTACAGTAAAACATTTTACCTATTATTTAAAAACAGTAGAGTTTGATCTCTGTGGTGCTGCCATCTAGAACTCATGAGAAAGATTTAAAGTATCCATTAGAGTAGTTTTTGAAATATTCACGGAGTTTTTGTGTCTCTAAACAGGGGGAACTTTAGGTATTGCCGACCCGGCAACACTGCGCGTTAAGAGGTTAAACAACTTTAATTTATAAAATAAATCCTTCTTAATATGCGTTTTCTATTTTGTAGTTAAAAGTCAATTAGACATTAGCAACTCTTACAGAGATCATATTTTTACGTATTTCGTTTGTTCAAAGGGTACCAGACCTCTTACTAAGATGTTACCAAATGAATTTTTTGTTCAGGTTGTTCTTGTCTCCTAAATGCAATTGAAATTTGATTTCAGGGTTTGTAACGGATCAAAAGATTAAGTATGTTTTATATGTTTTAGAAACGAAAATTTCATAAAGTACTGATTGCAACGTTTGATACTGGATAGTTTTTTTCTTTTATTAAGTAAAGCAAATATTACTTTACAAAAATTCTGATAACAGGATCTTGAAATTCCTTCAAACGTACGAACCCTGGGTTTGGTCTTAGTTTCACAATGGTTAGGTTATTCTTTGTCATATTTTCTTGTCTGGGGTTTTCTTGTTGAGATAGATGTCAAAAACTTTTTTTATGATAACCTAGGGTAAACTGAATGCATGCTTTTATCTGAAGCTTTTCTTAAAAAAAAAGGATAAATTTTATAAGTTAACTCTATCAAGGGCAGAATATTTTTATTAGTAAAATCAAGAAATAATCAATTGACACTCGAATTTACAAGCAAATTTTTCAGAACATAAAAATCTGTCTTTCTACGTTTTCATTATTAATTCAAAATTTCATTAAAATATTATTGGTGCCATTTGTCAGGTTTCAAAACAAAATTAAGTGTCCACGCAGTGTGACTACCGCCTTAGCTATTACGTATTTTTTAAAACATAAATTAACAATAGAGCCTAAATCACGCTTTTCCATACTAAAATATTTGCCTTACTTACTCGAAATATATCTGAGAATCAGTAAAGAGCAATTTACAGTCTCAAATTAGTGATATCAAAAAGCTTTTAGTAATGAAACAAGTGTTCTTGGCCAATTCCAGTTCATGTAATGCAGTTAACATGTTAAATATGAACATTTTAATAAAAATTTTAATTTTACTTAAGAAAGGTGTTATAATAAAAATAAAATACATTGACATGTTTCGGAACCGTCAAATAAGTTCCATAGTCATAATATAAATAAAACAAACTTTCAAAATATTTCTAGATCAATACAAATGACACGCGACAATGAGATATAAATAACAAAAAAACACGCGCTCTATTGCAAAAAATTAAATTAAAATATAGACCATGATCTAAAATATAAATAAAAATAAAATTTCAAAATATTTCACGGTCAATACAAATGACACGCGACAATGAGATATAAAAACACCAAAAACACTCGCGCTATTGTAAAAAATTAAATTAAAATTAGACCATGATCTAAAAGAAATTCCAACATGGTTCATCCTATTCAAACTCTCACGAGGAATTTATTCATTAATTCTAACCATAACTTAGGAATAATAAAAGAAACGGTATCATTGCAAACCAGATTATTACGCGCACAGAGTACGTAACAGAGCCTCAACTCGACTTGAAAAGAACGCCCTCGGTGGATCACTTAAAAACTAAACCATCACGTTGGCGATTTTTATCCTCGTGATTTCTGTTTAACTGTAACCCTATTCTGGTTTGGCGCTTCTTGCTGAATGCTGATTTGATTATCTTTGCACGCGTGCTTATGCTATTTGATCTTAGATTTCCGCGCTTATATTGATTCGTAATTGTTACTATTATTATTCTTGAATTTTCAAGTTTAAATTATTAGGTCGTTATGCTACAAAGAGACACATGTATTGTTTGCAAGACGAATACGTCAAAGTTATTTCATATTAAAATAATTCTTTCATAAATTTCAAAACAAGAAGCAGCAAGCCGTCGCTGTATTTTTTTTTCTTTTTTCTTTTATCATTTGTCGCCAAGGAAGCGATGTTTCGCCGAATTAGCAACCTCTCTTATGTTATGATCGTAGTTTCAGAATTATCCGCTCGTCTCGCTATTGTCTATGCGTAATCCCATGTTAAACAAGTTGCCATTACAGTGTATGAAAGTTGATTCTCTGTTACTATTCTGTGATTACGCTTATAAATTTCAATGGACTCTCTTATAATAGATTTACTATTACAATTTGATATGAAACATAATTTATTTTTGACTAAACAATATTTTTATCTCCTCATTTAAATATGTTCTTGATAAGGCAGTGTTAGTACGTCCAAATTTAATATCAGTTTCCTAAATTAAGAAATTTTTATTAAAATGTTTATATATAAGATGAATGTTTTAAAATCTGATGATTTAAAAAAAAATCAATTGGATTTAATTATCTTTTTATCATGTTAAATATGTTATCTGTGGTTTACATCAAAGTGGTCGATAGTGGTTCTTTGAAATGGATGACATTTTATCAAAATTAGATTTTCTCAAACGCGATTGATTTAATTGTATATGCATGTTATAAATAAAATTAATTATTTTGCTTTATGTTGAAGATATTAATCTTTTTGGGAAAAACTAAAGGAGATTTATATTTTGGGATAGGTATGTTTAACCCCTTTGCTATAGAAGAGGAGCCTTTGACGAAATTTTTAATGTTTATTCACCAGTTTTTAAAAACAAAAATTCGTACCTTATTAAATCGATAAAATGCTCCGATTAAATAAGGCGAATTTTACAGTAAAATTTCATCGGTGGGGGTAAACCAAGATTCTTAAGCCTTTTTGCATCACGTATGCATGTTTCTCGTTTCCAAGTGGTTAAAAACAATTTAATTTAAAATTTCTCGTGACAATCAGAAAACTACCGGGTATACAGTTTGAAAATTTTCATAATGGCTTTTTTCATTCATCAAATTTTGCTGAAAATTGAAGATGTTGCTTAGATTAGGGAAATTCCAGAATAATTTTTTTATCTATTTCGCAAGGTAACTGAAAAAACATTAGAAATTCAAACTATGTTTATATTTTTGAGCAGATAGTATTTTATTCTTTTACAAATTTTGTACAGTGCCCACATACCAGTCTCCAAAAGGAAAAAATAACTTAGAAGAAAACATTTAATAGAGTAGCTTTGAAAATATTTTTAAATCAAATTGTTCATATTTCATTATTGCCTTTGAAGTTGAACTATCGCTGAAGTTCGTGTATGACGTGTTGCATTAATAAAATTTTATACGAATTTTCCAAGAATTTTTCTAACCTCAGGGTATTTTTGCTAAACATTTTTGATCTTCTTAAAGCACCACAAAAGACTTTTACAAATAATACTCCATTTAATTTACAGCTGCTAAAAAACAATTTACGTATTTTGGAAAAAAAAAATTAAGAACAGATTCTTTCATTGAAAATTGCCAATATTCTTAATCTTTAATTTACTCTCTCCTAGAAAAACAGCAATAAAGTTAATAGTACATTAATGCGTATCTAGAAAGAATTGTCTTTTCCATTACTGAAAACGAAAAAGAGCAGGAAATCAATTCATTTTGAACTTAGTTCGTTAAATAAAAAGAGCTCATTACATGAGATTCATGACGTGTAAAGGTTTCTTTGGTTTATAGTCTCTAAATTCGTGAATTAGATTTCATATATGAAGCAATGATTTTAATGTCCTTTTATAGAATTTTATGATGTAAAACTTTTTAATACTTATATTATTTTTTGTAAATTTATTATAGTATCATTAACTTTTATATCCTTTAAAATCAGTAACCCTAAAAACATTGTCTTGCACCAGTTGTCAGCTTTCTGGAAACTGCAGGATACTATGGGCAGCAGAGTTGGTAATTGTGACACATTTTGTATTTAAAAATTGTGAATTATCACCAGAAAGAAATTTTGGACGTTACATTTACTGTGCCACGAACTCTATTTCAAATGAAGTTTCTAGCATAATTATTTTATTTACAAGGACAGTCAAAAGTTTATTGTTACATTACGGCCCATGGGAAAAAATCGTTTTGAAATGGATTTTTAAAAAGTTTCGCTCTGTAAAAAATATTAAAATCAATATGCATTTACGAAATGCTCTATAACATGCATCCTATAAAATATGCGGTGAAAAAAAAACTAGCTATTGTTCTTTTACAGGGCCACACAAAAGAATTCAATTGCATAATGATAAAGTGGGGAAATAAGTGCGACATATTTTATTTATATTAAACTCTTTTATGAATAATAAAATTTATATACGTCGTTGATGCTTAATATAAGTTGTACAATATAAACATGCATAATGCGAAGTGCATAGCATCTACAGGGATACACGAAATATTTTGAACAGTATATTCTGTCGGAAGTACTCTATATGTATCCGATAATAGCTGATGGCTACATGAAATGCAGTTTAATTATGCTACTCGCTTTTAAGTTTCACTAAATATATGCATATTATATGGTGATTAAAAATGATAGCTGATATACTGGAATACAGGGATACATAAAAGAAATCCGAAATATTGTTGAACAAGAAAGTAAATTACTTAAAGGTGGTTTGTAAATAAGTTACGCATTTTTGCGAAGAACTAAATTCAGTTTACTAAGAAATGTTTGAAGAATATAGATAAAAAGATGTACAGGGAAACGCAAAGAATTGGATGTATGGCCGCTTATGAATGATAATTTCTGAGAATGTGATTTCAGTAGCGTTAAGTGTGTTTTAATTTTAAATACATTTTAACTAAATACTGGCGCATAGTAAAGGTACTAGATAAACTACGGGGCTGAACAAAAGTATTCAAGTATGTTTCCATCTATTAGTATAAATTGCAGAAAAAAATTGCACCTGCGAGGTATTTTCTTGGTAAACTAAATTTCCCCATTATATGGTAACATATCAACCGACAGATAAAATACAGGATTGTTCAAAAATATTGGAATACATATTTGGTTATAGAGAGTAACTTTTTCTTCCTAAATAACGAAGTATTGGTAAAGATTTCAGGAAGTGTTGGAAAGTGTTTCATAATCTATGCTTAACGCATGATTTTTCTTACTTATTTATTTCTATAAAGCATAAATAAATTGAAAAGAACTAGAAGTCTAAATCCCTCACATGCTGCATAATCCACGATCAAAATCCAGTCAACTTTGGTCATTTTAAACATTACCGATTTTCTTAAAATGGTGTGAAAATCCCTTGCAAGTGAAATGCTGTTTAATTTACGATTGGTAAAGACCAATTTTCTCATTTAGGTAAAAATAATTTATGACCAAGAACTTTAATGGAACTTTGGCAATATATTTATCCTTTAATTTACTCCTACGTGAAAACAGCAATCACGTTAATAGATATGTTATATTGAGTTTCTTGAAAGAATTTACTTTTCCATTACTGAAAACAGAAAATGTCCAGAAAACAATTCATTTTGAATTTGTATTCTTAAATAAAATGTATTCATTACATTAGATTCATGGCATGTAATTGTTTCTTTGTTTTGTAGGTGCCAAACTGATGAAATAGAATACATAAAACGAATATTGCATTTCAAAATATCATATAAGGTACCCTGGGGTAGTAACGCCAAACGGGGTAATAACTCCAAGTGCTAATATTTTGCATAATTATAAAATAATTTGGTAAATGACACCCATGTGTTCTGCGCAGAAGGGTTTTGAGTCATATAAATCGCAAAAAACAGCTTCAAGTTAATTTGTTTCATTTTTAGGTCTTATTGTTTTTACAAGCAGCTAAAATTAACGCTCGATCTAAAATTTGCGAGATACGTTTTGTGATGTGAAGACTATTTTTTTTATCCGAAAATACTTTGTTAATTACATAAATTTGTAGTACATTTCATGGCCTTTCAAAATATTGTTGAAGATTTTGGATATCTTCTCGAGATAATTTATAATTTAAAATGTACAGCGCAATAACTATAACGGGGTAATAACGCCAATCCTTGCAATTTTTACCCCGGTTGATTCCCTACAGTGGCCGAGCTACATCCTAAATACTGATTCAAATAAACACAGTTAAAACTGTGCAATGTTTCTAATAATTCTATTTAAGCGGTTTTTTAAGCAAAAAGAAGCTCACGGTCTGATATTCTTTTGCCTCACCCCCCCCCCTTCCCACACCACAGCTTTATTTTTCTTACACTTTCACAAAAAAAATGAACATTTTCAATAGCTTAGGATGCAATTTGACAATTTCTAGAGCTGAGAGTTTGTATTTTTAGAATTGGGCAATCTACATGCAATTATTCCAACTTATTTCATAGTTTTGTTTGCATGGCGTTATTACCCATATAGGTGGGTAATAACGCCAAATAGCATTGGTCATGAAATCACGCCATTATATTTTATGTATTCATATCTGTTAAATTATTTTTTTTATATAGATAGTCAATGAGTTGCTGTATCAAATCATATATTTGTTTGAAAAATACAAACTAAAACTGAGCCGTGAAAATTGCTAGAACCTTAACGTGGCGTTATTACCCCAGGGTACCTTATTTCATAAAGAAAAAAATATATATATATACTGATGATGCTAGATTTCTGCATTTAAATTATATTATTAAAGTTTTATCTTAAAATATTGAATTATTTGTCATTGTTTTTAAAATTTAACGACCATTTTATGTGCGCTCGTAATTATGTAAATATGAAACACTTATAGTCGTCGTTCAGTCAGTCCGTCTATCTGTCCGTCCCCATTTAACTGAACAAAAACTATTCAACTGAATCATAATTTTGTCGAGTCATTTAAAATTTTATGAAAATCGGATGTATAGTTTATTTACAGGGACAATCAAACGTATCCCGTTACATTACGGTCAATAGGAAAAAAAAATACTTTCAAGTGCATCTTAATGATATTACACTCTTTTAAACAAAATGAAACTAATATGCATCTATGAAGTATATATTAAAATGTACATTTTGTACAATCTGTGGTGCAAAGAATATTTTTTATTAATTTACAGAATGACACAAAAGTATTCAATTACATAATAGTATAAAGAGAAACATTGTTTAGGGCGCGTTTTAATAATGTTAAACTATTTCACATTTTATGAAGTTGATATACGTTCTAAAGTTTACTAAGAATTACTTCCTGTATAAGAGAAAGCACTTACAAGGATATAGAACAGATTTGGACCACTATAATGTATCCGATGAACTGTATGAAGATTTTTTAAAATTCGTTATAGCAGGGATATACGACAGATTTGAACCACTATAATGTATCCGATGAACTGTATGAAGATTTTTTAAAATTCGTTATAGCAGGGATATATGACAGATTTGGACCACTATAATGTATCCGATGAACTGTATGAAGATTTTTTAAAATTCGTTATAGCAGGGATATATGACAGATTTGGACCACTATAATGTATCCGATAAACTGTATGAAGATTTTTTTAAATTCGTTATAGCAGGGATATATGACAGATTTGGACCACTATAATGTATCCGAGCAACTGTATGAAGATTTTTCAAAATTCGTTATAGCACGAATTAACCACATTTGTTACTCTTGATGTGCAATTTCCAACTTGTTTATTTCAATAAAACATAAATGAATACAAAGGAGCAAGTAATCTAAATTTCTCACAGACTTCCTAACAATCGATTAAACAAGTAATTGTAGTCATTTCAAACGTTTTCAATTTTCTTAAAATACTATGGACGTCTCTTAAAAATAAAATCCCACTTAATTTACTGTTGGCAAAGAACAATTTTCTTATTTGTGGAAGAATAATTTTCAGGCCAAAAACTTTCATAGAACTTTAACTATTTAACATTTTATGAAACTGATATAAGTTGCTAAGTTTTACTACAAGTTACTTCCTTTATTATAGAAATAAGATTACAGGGACAGACAAACGATTTCGGTTGATGCACTATATCCGAATTACTGCATACTATTGCACCAGATCTGAATAATTTTAAAGCTTCGTCATTGAAAAAACGCGCTTCATTTGCTCCTCTTGACGGGCCATTAAAGACTTGTTTGCTTCTATTAAACATAAATGAATACAAATGAATTAGTTGTCGAAATTGCTCACAAACTTCCTAACCCTCTATCATACAGCAATTTTGGATTTTCTCAAAATGCAATGATAGTCCCTAAAAAATAAAATCCCCTTTAATTTATTGTTTGGAAAGAACAATTTACTTATTTGTAGAAGAATAATTTTCAATCGAGAAGCTTTCATCGAACGTTGGGCAATAATTTTATCCTTTAGTTTACTCTTGCGTAGAAAACAGCAATCACGTTAATAGATACGCTATTGCTTTTCTTGAAAGAATTTACTTTTCCATTACTGAAATCAGAAAACATCCGGAAGTCAATTCAATTTGAACTTGTTTTCTTAAATTAAAAGAGTTCATTACATGGAAGTCATGGCATGGAATGATTTTTTTTTCTTTCCTTACAAGGTGCCAAGTGTAACCCTTTATCTAACCGCATTATGAATTCATGAAAATTTTACGTTCTAAAGCATTTTATGTAAATTGTTTAAACTAAATTAAAAGATTCACATAATCATTTAATAAATTTTTGAAGGATTTTAGAAGGATTTAAAAGGATTAATTAAATAGGGATTTTGTGCAGTATTTATAGCTCCACTCAAATCTTTTATTTTAAATTGTTTTCTTAGTATTTTGTAGAATTATAAAATGTACAAATAGAATGTTCTTACAATATAAAAATCGAAATATTTCCGCAATGACAAATCGCCATCCCCCTCCCTCAGCGTCAAGTAAGCTGAAAAGATATAAATGCGAAAGAAATCATCTTTAAAAGAATACTTTTGCTTAGTCTCAACAATAGTACTTTTGAAAAAAAAAGTAACGTATCTGTAACTCATTCTAAACAGTATTACAACTAATTGACATATTAAATTTTTTTTATAAGTAATCTTTATGGTAAAGTCGGTAGATAAAGGGTTAAGAAATATAATACGTAAAATCAGTGTTGCCAGTGGGGTACTTATATTACACTAATTTTCAACTTAATTAATATGTTATTAAATGAAACAAATTCTCATATTTCAAAAAAGTTGTGTCAATCAAGAAATGAAATTCTTTAAAAAGTTAGCCCATAAAATAAAGAACGTATTCCAAAATAACGTATACAATAAAATAAAAAATGTAACAATACTGTTTTTCTTTTGTTACACTAATGTTATATTATTCAGGGTTCTTACGCAAAAACGTTGGAATGTTATTCGAAGTGAAGACATGCATAAGTAGTTCTTTAATAATAAATAATGTTAAAAGCTTTACCTTTCTGTTTTGGTGCATTCAGTTGGATTATATTCTTCTTAG
Source organism: Maratus speculifer (assembly GCA_964019185.1). Taxonomy (NCBI): domain Eukaryota; kingdom Metazoa; phylum Arthropoda; class Arachnida; order Araneae; family Salticidae; genus Maratus; species Maratus speculifer. Next base: position 153,545,297 of record OZ025302.1, read on the forward strand.
GATGAAGAAAAACATTTATTAGAATAAAATATAGAGGACTAATATGATGCACATAATACTTAAAACGCTTCACAACATGAAAAAGAGATAAACATTCTTGACACTGTTTACAAACACCAAAATAAAGAGAAATACTTTGAAATATGTATTAGTTATAGTTTGTCGCTCTTTCTAATGAATAATAATCAATCCTTCGGAATAATAATGGATTTTTATACCAACACAGCATTTGCTTCTAACTGCTAACAGAGTCATGAAACAACTGTAGCTGTTCTGAGTCTGCTGTTTCTTCCATTTAAACAACAAGAATTGTCTGACGTTCCATCTGTTGGCAAGTTCTGGAACAAAAGAGCAATACTTCAACTATACACCTCAAGGACTTTCAAACACGCTTCATCAGAATGCCCCCTACGAGCTACGGTCGTCAACCTCCGCCGATACACCAGTAGCTCTAAAATCGTGCTAATTTCATCGACTTTTAAAAGATTGTAAAACATTAAATTATGTATATGTTACGGCCAAAACTCAGAGCCTGGCCAATTCTAGAACTGGCCGAGCTTCCTGTCCAAAACCCGAAATACATGAAATGAATAGAGTATTTCGGATTTTGGCCGACAAATTCGCGAACTGGCCTAGAAGCCTTGGCCAACATCCGAACTAGGGATTTAAGGCTACCCTTTGGATGCGGGGCTTCCATGAAAAGTATCACACCTTTGTAACGAAATACATTTCAGTATTTCTGTAAAAAATCTTGAATTCCTATACTTCATACACTGTAATAGATAACTGTTTGTCGTCCATCTTAAAGATGCATAGATACCAATTTTATTGTAACTAAGATAATGTAACAACATTAAAATGCATAGAAAAAATGATTCCCACTGATTATATTGAAACGAAATATTTTTATGTATCTCAGTAAATTATCCAAAAATAATACACAATTCCCTTTCAATACTGAAATTAATTGATAAACAAAATAAAATAACAATTACAAGTTAGCGCGAGCCTTTATTCGAGTTAGAGCATGGGCAAGCAGACGGCTACACTATATGAATTCTTAGACACTTTCAACAGGAAGGATTAAGCCCAGTGCCTATATCTATTTCGTGAACTGGCCAATCATACCTGGCTAGTTCGCAAATTGGCCAATCGCATCTGGCCAGTTCGTGAATTGGCCAGTCATACTTTAACGTTGTTGGACAGTTCGGGAATTGGACAATTGGTTTTGGCCGTAACATATATATATTAAGTGACAATATCCTTGTAAACGGGTTTTCATTCCTTTCCCTTTGATTAGGGAAATTTTAACTTTTAGTCAGCTTCTATTAAACATCTACTAGCTATTTACAAATTACCTCACAAAATTATTCCACTACATAATGGCATAAAAAGAACATTGTTTGGGGCGTGTTTTAATAATATTAAACTATTTAACATTTTATGAAACTGACTTACTTTACTGAGGTTTACTACAAGTTACTTCCTTTATTATAGAAATAAGATTACAGGGACAGACAAACGATTTCGGTTGATGCACTATATCCGAATTACTGTTTACTATTGCACCAGACCTGAATAATTTTAAAACTTCGTCATTGAAAAAAAGCACTTCGTTTGTTCCTCTTGACGGGCCATTAAAGACTTGTCTGTTTCTATTAAACATAAATGAATACAAATGAATTAGTTGTCGAAATTGCTGACAAGCTTCCTAACCCTCTATCATACACCAATTTTGGATTTTCTCAAAATGCAATGAAAGTCCCTGAAAAATAAAATCCCCTTTAATTTATTGTTTGGAAAGAACAATTTACTTATTTGTAGAAAAATAATTTTCAATCCAGAAACTTTCATCGAACGTTGGCAATAATTTTATCCTTTAGTTTACTCTTGCGTAGAAAACAGCAATCACGTTAATAGATACGCTATTGTTTTTCTTGAAAGAATTTACTTTTCCATTACTGAAACCAGAAAATATCCGGAAGTCAATTCAATTTGAACTTGTTTTCTTAAATTAAAAGAGTTCATTACATGGAAGTCCTGGCATGGAATGATTTTTTTTTCTTTCCTTACAAGGTGCCAAGTGTAACCCTTTATCTACCGCATTATGAATTCATGAAAATTTTAAATTCTAAAGCATTTTATGTAAATTGTTTAAACTAAATTAAAAGATTTACATAATCATTAAAAAAAAATTTTGAAGGATTTTAGAAGGATTGAAGGATTTAGAAGAATTAATTAAATTTGAATTTACAGGGATTTTTTGCAACACTTATAACTCCACTCAAATCTTTTTTTTTCTTAGTATTTTGTAGAATTATAAAATGTATAAATATAGTGTTCTTACAACATAAATATAGAGATATTTCCAAATTAAAAAATTTCCATCCCCCTCCCTCAGCGCCAAGATAGCTGAAGCGATACCAAGACAAAAGAAATCATCCTTTTAAAAATATTTCTGTTTTGTGTGACCAATAATCTTTTTCGAACAAAGTAAAGTAATGTATCTGTAATTCATTCTAAACCTTATTACAACTAATTGACTTATTAAAAGAATTTTATAATGATTAATTTTAATGGTACTTATAATTACCTTCGGTAAATAAAGTATTCATTTATTATTGCTTAGAACACAGCAATCGCATTAGTAGATACGTTATTGCTTTTCTTGAAAAAATTTACTTTTCCATTACTGAAAAAAGAAAATATCCGGAAGTCAATTCATTTTGAACTTGTTTTGTTAAATAAAAAGGATTCATTACATGGGAGTCATTGCATGGAATGATTTTTTTCCTTCCTTGCAAGGTACCAAGTTTAAGAAATAGAATATGTAAAAGCAGTGTTGTATTTATATTACCCTAATTTTCGCCTTATTTAATTTGCCTTTAAATGAAACAAATTTACCTATATCAAAAAAGTTGTGTGAATCAAGAAATGTGAATTTTTAAAAAGTTAGCCCATAAAAAAAGTACATATTCCAAAATATCGTATTCCATAAAATAAACAAGTTAGAAATTGCACATGAAGCGTATCAAATGAGGTGCATTCGTGTGATAACGAAGTTCTAATTTTTCAGATCTTATTATAGTAGATCTTATTATACTTGTTATAGTAGACAGTACTTCGGATATAGTATAGTACCCAAAATCTTTTGTGTGTTCCTATAAATACTATCTGCTTTCAGGAAATACAGGAAATATCATACAGGAGATAGATTGTAGTATTCCTCAGCAACGTATATCAATCTCATAAAATGTTAAATAGTTAATTACAATTAAAGCGCGCACAAAACAATGTTCTCCCTATACCAGTATGTAATGTAATACTTTTCTGTGGCCTCGTAAATCAATAACAAATGTTCTTTGTACCACAGATTGTGCAGAATGTATATTATAATACGTACTTCATAGATGCGTATACATTTTATTATGTTCGAATGAGAGTGACACCATTAAAATGTATTCGAATTTTTTTTCCCTATTGACTGTAATGTAACGGATTACTTTTGATTGTCCCTGTAATTGATCTATGCATCCGATTTTCATAAAATTTGACATGACTCGAGAAAACTATGTAATTATTATAAATTTTAAAATTTAATCGATTAAAATGCATTTAAAACTTTTTATCCATTGGCCGTAATGTAGCGGAAGCCTTTTGATTGTACCTGTAATTGATCTATCCATCTGATATTCATAAAATTTGAAATGACGCGACCAAATTATGTTATAATTAAAAAAATTGTATTTCAAACGATTCGCTTATGTAGCTTTTGCGTTGTTATATGCGGACAGACGGGCGGACAGATGGACGAACTGCACGACAACTATATGTGCTACGTATTTACATAATTACGAATGAACCTAAAAATGTAACAATAATGTTATTTTATTAGATTAAAGTTATAGTATTGAAGGGTCGTGCGCAAAAAGGTTGTAATGTTATTCCATGTGAAGCCATGAATAAATAGTTCCTCAATAATAAATAAAGTTATATGCGGGCGTTAAAATTATAAAGTTAAAATTACCTTCCTGTTTTGGTGTATTCAGTTGGATTTTATTCTTCTTAGGATGAAGAAAAACATTTATTAGAAGAAAATATAGAGGACAAATATTTTACACATAATACTTAAAACCGTTCATGGCATGAAAAACAGATAAACATTCTTGACACTGTTTACAAACACCAAAATAAAGAGAAATACTCTGAAGGTGTGTTATTAAAAAGGTGTGTTATTTTGATAAGCTTTTATTTTGCTTAAAACATTCGTACGTATGTTTCCCAAGCTCAAAATTTCTATTCAAAATTTAACTTACTTCCAAATATCCGATCGAGGTTCAATTTGCGCATTTATTTATACCCAATGACAATGTAATATTAGTACAATTTTAGGTGCTTATCATTTATTTATTTTATAGGACTACACCAAAATCTGTTAGGTTAAGTAATCTAATAGAATTTTAAATATTTGTCATTTTGTAACGATTTGTGACTGTTGCTTTTCATAATTTAAATTAACTAACTTTCTGTATTTTTTTACTTATAATTTCATTACACATTTTGCTTTAATATGTAATCATCAACATAAATTTAAAAATAATATTGTAAAAATTATTTTACTCTCAATGTTTAATGTTAAATTTTATAGCTTGCGTTTATTTTTATTTCCAGTAAATATGTGACTGACCCCTAATTTGTAGCAAAAAGATGCCTCGACTTTAAACAGCTATTACTCGGTCAGTTTTAATAGCAGAGGAATGGGACTTTTTTTGTCTTACTTATTAGAGTAGTGGTAAAAGTTTTCTAAATATCACTTATAGGACCGGAGGACCGTATAAAAATTTAATTTTCGTAATTTTTTTAATAAAAAATCTTTTTGACCTAAATCAAGTAAAAATCAATTCTTTACCTTTTTTTAAAGCATTTTTGCAATTGGAACTATATGTCTATGACTAACGGTTTAGAAGTTAGCCATTGGCCACCGTTGAGAGTGGACTCCCTGTATATTAAGTGACGATCTCTTTGTAAATTGGTTTCCATTCATTTTCCTTTGATTAGGGAAATTTTAAGGTCTAATCAGCTGCTATTAAACATATACTGGCTATTTACATGTTTGACTAAACAAGATCAGTTAAACAGTGGAATACATAGAATCGTGCCTCCTGTTTGAATCGCGATATAAGAAAATATTTTAAATGTATCGTTTAAATCTGATGCAATTTTCATTAATTTTTTCTTTCTCTTTTTAACATCCATGTGAATATATTTTTGTTGTTTGAAAGAAAATGTTATTTGTGCCGTCATAAAATTCACAACAATGGTTAAAAAGATCATATAAAAATTCTGAAGCAAATGTCTCTACTAATTACTTATTTATTTTTTTATTTTTACTATTTTGCAATATTACTTCTTCATTTTAAACATGACGTAATTTCTTTTACTTGATGTTTTTAGCGCACATTAATTAATTTATTCATTATTTAAAAGGTTTTTCCTTTTTTTTAATATTCACATGAATATATTTTTATTGCTAAAAAGGAATTTTTTTTTTATTTCGGCATTATTTTTTCAATTTACGACGGTTCATGCATTTTAATGAATTCTTTCTCTTTTTATATTCACATGTAAATATATTTTTATGATGTAATTTTCAATATTTCTCGATTTTAACTCGTAATTTCTTTTAATTCTCATTTCAAAAAAAATTTTCTGTTTGTGATAGTCGCATGTAGATACGTGTATATTTTAATTTAGATGAAATATTATTCTTTGATCATTTGGCAACAGTTTAAATTAATAACGTTTTCTAAAATACGTAAAAAATGTCTCTTTAAATGCTAAAAATTTCAGTTTAAAAAGGAAATAAATTCTCGAAAAATGAGCCAAATTAAAAAATAAATGCAGTCTGCACAAACTTCTAATGTATAAAATGATTATTTTTTTAAAATTCCTATATATAGATTTTGCTCCTATAAATTTTTTAATAGAACAATTTTGATCATTTTAGCATAAAATATCTCTTTAAACTAATTCTTGAATTTGAAAACTGCATGCATCAGCGTGATTTTCAAACATTCCTCTATGATGCTACCGAATTTTATATTTTTATATGCCGTAGTTTTCTTACTATTAGTGAAAACACATCCTAGGTCAGAAAAAATCCATTGTCAGCGACGGTGACATCGTAAGTTTCTATAGTATTTGCCTTATTTAATCAAAATGAATTTTATTTTCAGATATATAGACCAATGCTTTAAAAAATTTCTAGTACTAAACCACCCAAAATCCCTGAATCAATTAATTCATATGAACACTGATATTATTAACTTTTACATTGACTTATCCCTTTAATATAGAAATCAGCGTCTTTTGTTGCCAGCGTTCTGGAAGCAGCAGGATGCTTTTGGCAGAGCCGTATTTATTGATTCTTCGAATAGTGAAGTTTACAACGTGAAGAATATTAGGGACTAAATAAAATATACTTAAAAAAATACCAACCGACTTAAAAAAAAAAAAGAATCAAGCTTGGCGACAACTTGGCGCTAACGCATATGAATGCATAGTTTTAATATGCCTAATGATTTGAAAACGATTGCAAAATGAAAGATAACTTGCGATAAATCATTATTTTTTTATCAAATCATAAGCATATTAAAACTATGCATTCACATGCGTTTGCGCCAAACTGCTAGAACAAACTAGCATCAATTTGCTTTCGCTAACTTAGCAAAATCAATTTAGATCCCGATCTTTTTTCAATCCAGATTTTGCACTTTGAAGAAAAACAAATATCTTTTATCTGTGTAAGAATAATTGCCTGAAAAATGAACGCTTTTAACTGGACCTATGTTTCGAAAAGAATTTGAATTTTTAAAGTTTTTTTTTTAAAAAAGTTCGAATCATCTGAATTTAATGAAATTAAAATGGGACCACATGAATATTTTATACTTAAAAAAATGAAATTAAAATCTCGTTATAGTGAAGTTATAAGTTAACAAGAAATATATACTGGTCCAATTCATAACCTCCTCTTTTGTAGTCAATTAAAAAAAGATAAGAACTAATTTCACCAACAAAATCTAACCAGTATTAAAAACAAAACAACTTAAATTTTTATTAAGCGCTTTTGACGAGTATTTAATTTTATTTTTCCGAAAGAAGTGATTTGTCATAATTATGATAACGCGACATTTCTTCTTGTATATTTATTCTTTTTCAAATCTTGTAAATATTTAGAATAATTTCATACATTATTAGAATTTATCTAATCAAAAACTTGTTACTACAAAAGTTATAGATAATTTTAAAAAGATGTAAATTAGACTTTATATTTATACGTACGAAATACAGAACTAATTCAGTCATAATTGAGGCTGAATATTGATTTAAATGTATTAGATGAATTCCTTAATAAAATATATTGCTTTTATAATTTATTCAAAGCGAAAAACGAAAATTTTCGACGACATTCGTTGATTAGTTTTGCTAACTTTGGGTTCTTTCTAAATAATGATTTCAAGACAACGTTTTACCGCTTTTTATTTAACTCCTTTATATCGATACCTTTATAAACTAATTTCAAATGTCTTACAAAATACTCTTCTCGCAGAAATAGTGAATTTAAAAGACAATTTTTTAATTCGCATTAAATCTGTTTTGTGTACGTTGAAAAAGAAAGTAATCAACCTGTTTTCTGATTGAGGTAAAAAGATTGTTTTAAAAGATTTATTTACGAAAAAGTTTAGCATTTTCGCTCCTTCACTTAATTTGTCGTAGAAATAAAGCAATGAAATTAAGACATGTATTGTTTGTATCTATTAAAAAAACTTCTGTTCTAAAAAACAGGAAATTAATCAGAAATAAAAACAATGAACAGGAAATTAATCCTTTAAAAATATAGTTTATTAAAGTAAAATGGCCCTACTTCATTTGATTTAAGGTATGGAAACATTTTCTTTGTTTTATCGAAATATAAAGCAAAGTACATTAAAATGGTACTATCAAAATAAACATGTCGGAAATTACACGTATTAGGTGCGTAGCATCGTAGTTCTTGGGTACGTAGTTATTAAAGCATACTGTTTTTCGGATACAGTACATTATCCGAAACCTTTTGCGTGTCCCTGTAAATACTAAATGCATTCTGTTATACAGAAATTAACTTGTAGTAAACCTCATCAATGTATATCAATTGCATAATATTTTAATGTAATTAAAACGCAGCCCAAACAATCTTTCCTCCTGCACCATTATGTAATAAAATACTTTTGTGTGGCCCTCTAAATAAAAAAAAATATATTATTTGCTCTACGGAAAGTACAGAATGTATATTTTACTGCATAATTCATATATGCATGTAATAAAAAAAAATTGCGCCATTTTGTTCTCTCTTAACTTCAATTCTAAAATTTGTGGAACATATTTCAATCTTAGTTTCGTAATGCATTAACTTGTAACAGCTAAAATTCTTTTTCTTATTTTATTTATTAATAAATTATTGCTTGCTTCTCAAAAAGGCGGGAGGTATTTTGTAACCTTTTTTCTTTCTGGAATAGTCCCGGGATTTTAATTTTACTTTTTATTTAACATCGCGTGACCCGGTGTTAATGCGCGTTGCTAAAGGGCTTGTTATTTGCGAGGAAAAATATAGATCCTGCCGAGTACACGCCTGCTAACACCAATCAGAACTGATCATTTTTTTTCGTTGAGACTCGAGTTCATCCTAATTGGATTTTTAAAATGATTGACGCGGAGTAGGAGGGAGCTAGTTTTGTCGTGAAACTTTTTTTTTTCATTTGGTTTTTCAGGAGCGTTAGAATGCAATTGCCCTTTAAACTATCAAGACGCCCGTTTCATTTACCCGCTGAATTAGAATATCTGATGATGTGGACTGGAGGAGTAGTTAAGTTTATGAGAGGCTGCACAAATTCAGAAAAGGATGGAACAAGAGATTTGTAAAATGTAATGACGCCTATGAGTGCTTTTAATTGACGTTTAGTTGTAGGTGTTGGAAAAGATGTTATTTTTACAATGTTCGACTGAACAGGAGAAATAGTTTGATTTTCTATGTGAAATCCAAGATAATCTAAACTGGTTTTGTGAAAAGTGCATTTGTTAGGGGACAGCGTTAAGTTATATTTTACTAGTATTGCAAGAATTTTATCCAACTTATCACACATTTCTTGATATGAATTGGCACCAACAATAAGATCATCTTGGTAGGTATAGACACCTTCTAACTGTAATTCATCAAGTAACGAGTCCATTAAAGCTTGATAAATTGAGGCGCTTGTTTTTAAGCCGAATACTAATCTCTTATACCGAAAAGAACCGAACATTGTAGTGAATGTGAGCTGATTTTGAAATTTTGCAGGCAAATCAATCTGATGATATGCCTGATGAAAGTCGAGAGAAGAGAAAAAACGATATTGTGAAAGATTTGAAATAATAGTTTGAATTTTTGGAAGTGGATAGGACGAACCTTGAATTATAGTATTAACCATTCTGAGATCTAATGCGAGTCTATATTTCTGTATACCTGTACCGTCTGGTTTCTTTTTAACAAGGAGCATGGGGCAGGCCCATTCGGAACAATGACGTTCAATGATTTTGGCATCAAGCAACTGTTTGATTTGATTTAAAAATCCTTTTGCACAGCTTGGGGAAGAGGGAAAGGGAGTGTCTTTATGGGGTAGTCATTAATGAATTTCAAATCAGGTACAATTTTATCAGTATGACCAAGTGTGTCTAATGATTTGGAAAAGGCAGGATAATAATTAAGTAGCAATTTAGTTAGGTTCTTTGCTTCGTCAGATTTTAAGTGAGAAAGTTTAAAATCATTAGCCGATAACTCCTGCTTTCTTTTTTGTAAGATTTCATTAGACGCCTGAATAAAATTTACAAAGTGCTGTTCTGAGTTATTTTGCTTGTCAGACATTTCAGAAGTATAGTCGCGAATTTCCTCAATCTCAGATAATTGACCTATTTTTGTGTGTTTAGGGAGATGAATGGTTTTTTCAGAAGTGTTTTTAAGTGTTATTGAGAAGAAATGATGTATTTGTGAAGTTTTCTTTCTTTTATTGGATAATTTATTCATTTGAATAATGGCATCATTTCCTATTAATTCTTTTGTTTGTGCCAAATATTCAAATAGATAATTTCTGTTATTGTTGATGTTATTGGAAGTGTAAACAGAGCACCATATTTGTTGTTGGGGTTCTAATATAATTTTACGAGTTAAGAACACCGCTTGATTCATTACAACATCACTCAAAGAATTGCATGATTTTGATTGTTTCTCTCCAGAAGATTCTTTACTGGTTTTTAAAGGAACAGAGAAATTATTGTTGACATGGAGACACTTGTTAAAAGTATCGATGACAACATTGTATCTAGTTATGAAATCAAAACCTAAAATGCCTTCAAAACTGGAAGACTCGGGTACGTCAACAATATAAAAGTGGTGTGAAAACGCTTTTTGTTTTAGCTTAATGGATGTTCTGATGCACGCGGAAAATGAGACATCAGAATTGACAGTTTTAATATTGACGTCAGTGGACAGTCTTTTATATTTTAAGACAGGTTTAAGTTGATTAAATAATTTTTGTGAAAGTAAAGATATACTACTACCAGAATCAGCCAACAAAGTAATATCATGGTTTGCTATAGTGGCTTTAACAAGAGGGAGGGATGGTGACATAGTGTTTACACTACAAATTATTTGAACATTATCACTTTCTCTTTGTGTACTGATGTTATTTGCTATCTTAATGGAGTCAAACGTTTGGGAACCTACTGAATTAACTAGTCTCGAACTTGAAATTTTAGGTAAAACAGGGTCAAAAACAAAAGTTGCTGATGTGGACATATTAGACTGAGACACAACACCATCAGCATAAAAATTGTATCTCTGATTCAGTTTTCCTGAAATTGGGGCGTGGAGTTTGTGTAATTGTTTTTCCTTTGAGTATTTGCTCTTTTCCATTTAAAACAAGAGAGAGCGTCTTGATTGTTTCGTCCACATAACTGACAAACAATTGGTTTTTTTTGTGAAAACTTGTGTGGGGAATAACGTCTAGTGTAGTTTCGATTTTTGTAATTTTTTTTGAAGCGTGAAACACTTGCGGAATGTTTTGGTCTAGTCTGCAGATTTTTTTGCTCAGTTTCGGTTTTAGTATCAGGAGGGACAAAAGATAATGCATTTATTTTCTCAGAGATTTCTTTTAATTGCGATTCAATAAGATTTTCTGGTCTGTGTACCGAAGGTAAGGAATGTAAAATTTTTTCATTCCTTAAAATTTCATGAAGGGTTTGCGCTCTTTCAACTGCTGTTTTATAATCATTAATGCCTTCTTCCTGTAATTTTATTCTAATATTTGAAGGAAGGACTTCTAGAAATTTCATGAGTTTGATAGTGTTGCGTGCATTTTCGTCGTTGATATCTGCATAAACAGTCGCCGCAAGAACATTTAGTCTATGAGCTAAATTTTTTATCGTCTCAGAAGGCATAAGTGCTAAACTGGACAACTCAACAGAGGCAACACATTTACTAGGGGGGGCGAAAAATGACGCAAATTCCTTTTCCAGCAAATCGAGGTCTGTTATCTTTTGCAGGTCGGGGTTCTGTGCTAGAAATTTTTGTGCAGGCCCAACTAACGTTCCCTTTAAGATTGCAATTGTTGTTTGTGGGTTATACTTATTAATTTCCGCAGAGACTCTAACTTGATCAAAGAAAAATTTAAGTAAATCTGGATCTCCATCAAATTGAATGATATTTATCGGAATTTGTTTTGCCGCCATGATTAGTTTTTTTTTGTTTGTTTACGCTCACAAGTTTTAGAGAAATTGTTACACAGACCGAACTTATACCCTAAAGCACATTGAAAACAAGTAAATTTCCTAGCAAGTAAACTACGTAAACTAGCAAAATAAATAGATCTTAAAAAAAATATACCTCACTTTAAAGATATCTTATTTGAACCTTTTATGACAGTAAAGCAAGGAAGCACATACAAAATTAACACATTTAGAAAATAAATTAAATAAAATGGCAAAATAATTACACTTTGAAACATATATCTATATATTCCTTCACTTTAACAAAGTACTTACTTTAGATAATAAAGCAAAGAAAACTCTATAGAAAACCGCAAAAACTGTTAGGAAGCAAGAAAAAAAAAATCCTTTAACTTCTTTACTCAAGGAAAAAAAATTCCTTTTTTTGTAACTTAAAAACCTTCTGATTTATTTATATTTTTTTGATGAAAAAGAATGTTCTTATTTTAACCTTGTAATTAAAGTTCAAAACTGGTTAAACACATTTAAGCATATTAGAGAATCTAAATACAAATTAAAAAAACAAAAAAAGGGGTGGGACGTAAAATATGAAACAATAGCACATAAATGTAAATAGTTGATAAAAACTGCATAAAATGTCAGCAAAGATAATAACTAGAAATAACAACAGTTACCGTGCTTTCGCAAATTAAAAATCTTTGCAAAAACACAATAACAGGATTATATTAATGCTCTATACAGAACATAAATGTTGACCGTTGTGTCCTGAATGTGAAAGCAGAACATGAAATAAACAAAGTAGGGAGGTTAACTTACTGATTTAGTTTTAAAAAAATAATTAAATGATTACTAATTTAATAACACAAAAACTTAGGGAAATGGGGCAAGATCTGCTCTCACGTTCAAAATGTAGATTATTTCGACGTTGATTTTCGTTGTTGTGCACTTTTTTTTTTTTTTTTTTTTTTTTTTTTTTTTTTTATCACTGACGACTAGCAGAAATTTTATATTGTAATCAGGTAATTGAATATGCACTTATCAAAGGTGGTGACACCTCATTTAGAGAATTTTTGTAATTCTCTTATTTATTTATTTATTAATTTTGTGCACTGTTAACTGATATAAACGCTGAATTATTTCTGATGGATTTTCTCAGAATTGAAGACAATCACTATTTTTTTTTGCACGATGAACGACTTTACGATGCCTAACACCACAGGAATACTGTTATTCACTAAATTTTCTATGAGGCTATATGAACTTTCTGTAGATTACGTTCACTAAAGACACAAAACACACTGGTATAGAAGCACAAAATGAGCACATGCAGCCCTCGATGATATCTGGCTGCGATGAACACGTCAATCACACAGACGATGCGAGGAGATGAAAACAAAGGGGCACCCAGCGCTCAGGTGACAATCAGCCGCAGATTTCTTTTAGGATATGGAATCTCGAGGGGAGACCCTCCGAAGCAGTTGAGATGGAGCACACAGGGGAGGAAAAGGGGGTGTCCAGCAAAGGAATTTCAGGACGGGAACAGCTCTGTACTTTTTCGGTCGACACTTAGCAGGCAAGACTAATAGCATTTTCTACCGGGGGATGCAGAGAAGAAAAAGAAGAAACAAAAAGCATCACATCCGCCGGAACGTCGCAGTTGATTGTACCCCCCTCCATATTTTTTTTTTTTTTTTTTTTTTTTTTTTTTTTTTTTTTTTTATGTGGGGAAAAACGAAAGAGTCAAACGGTACCAGTTATTTTTGTAATGGAGATTCTTGTAGCGTAGTTTGGTAGCAGCTGCTATTTTGTTAGAATACTTAGAAGAAGCGTGATTACGTATAGTAGTCCAGATTCGGATGTACGAAAAAAACCCCACAATGATTGCTAAGTTTTTCTTTATTCAGACATGTATTACTAGGGGGGCACACATACAGTACTTGGAGAAAAATCTCCGAACAGTTTTTAGCAACTTTACTAGACAAGAGCAGGGAGTCAAGTGCCCTCGTACATAGCAACAAACCGCCACTTTTGGCATGATAGAAAATCGCCAACATACACAAGTTCGCCCATGCACAATGGATAGTATACGCCAAATAACAGTTAAAATGCAGCCAGCAAGATCAGAATTCAATTTAGTTTCCCAGCTGGGATGGGAAAGGAAAAGGTTGCCAAACGATAAATTGTTACACGTGTTGTTTTGTCTAAACACAGAGGCACACCGAAGGGACATCAGATTTTACTGCGCAGATGTTAAATGCTTTTTAGGGTTTTGTCGAGAAAGGAAAAAGAAGCGTAAGCATAAATTTTAACTGCGAAACAGAGATGATCTCCTTATAAAGTAATGCAGAATTGCTTCGATCGGAAATAGCAGACATCTGGAAATAGTTTTAAACGGTTGATTAATATGTGAGTGTATTTCTCACAGATAAAGTTAAGCAGCTGCCGATTTTCGGTTAGAGAATTAATAAGCAAAGAAAATGGAAAAGGAATGAAGGACAACTTAAAACTAATTTTGAATTGAACAGAGACGGGGGGTGTAAAGGAATAATTTAAGAAAATAACCAATATATAACGAAATAATCGTTATAGATGTGTGCTAAGGTGATTGCGGGGAAGAGTTTATCTATTTTATGAGTTCATCAATAAAGAACTTGAAGACTGATGGTGTTTGTTTTTATAATGGGGAATTACCCCAATGAAATTCTTCCACTGCTCGCCAACGATCGGAGCGACTACTCTGCTCGTGATGCTATGGATTCCTAGAGTTTATGCAACATAGTTTATTTTCGTCGAATTCTATATTTATAACATGCATATGAATTATATTATGTTAGAAAGTATGTAACATCATTAAATTGCACTTGAAACTATTTTCCCCATTGACCGTAACGTAACGGAATACTTTTGTTTGTCCCTGTAATTGAAGTATACGTCCGATTTTCATAAAATTTGAAATGACCCGACAAAATTATGCCATAATTATATATTTTAAATTTCAAACGAATCAGTTGGGTAGTTTTTGCGTTGTCATATGCATACTTAAGGCCGGATTGAACGATGACTATAGGTGCTATGAATTTACATAATTACAAACGCACTTAAAAATGATTTTATAATATATTTCACACGTTCAGATTTAAATTTTTATAAAAAAGAATAAAAAATGTTCATAAAATTGTCTGGATATAATTCATTTTTATTTGATTGGGTACATTTTTTTAATTAATGGGTTCTATTTTTATTTCCTAGTAACTGTACGTGCCCCTTTCACAGACCTTTTTATTTAAATCTCGTTATTTTACGGACTTGTGCATTGTTCCGGACATAATCCCTAAAATAGAATGTAGCGTTTAACTTTCGTTTATGAATTATAAATTAGCAAAATCTATTTTTACCGGATTCGGTGTAGCTCATCGAAACTCAATAAATACCAAATAAACTTATGTATATTATGAGGCCTTTAATAAAATAAATGAAACAATTATAAAACTGTAATTACTCAACAATAGTTTAACACTTTGCGGCGCAATGTAGAGTCTGAAACAACGCCATCTTTCTTTATAAAATTTATTTTTCCACCAATAATAGTAATGCAAGAGCCGACCGCACAAAACCTTGAGTGATCGAGCAGAAGAAAAATTTATTTTTATTCTTTAGAAGGGTAGTAATAGGGGAATTGAATGATCCATGTTTGCCGGAAGCGAAGTGGTGCATAAGCCAAAAATGAATACCACTGGTGGTTGACTCGTAGACTTAGCATTATGTTTTTCTGCACCCAATTTTCCATGTTTTCATATTTTTGGTTGTACGGCAAACACAATGTTACACGTTCGAGTGAACATGTAACGTGGAGTGAAAGTGGTATCAATTTTTTGGCTTATGCACCGCTTCGCTTCCGGCAGACATGAATGATTAGATTCCCCTATCACTACTCTTTCATAAAATAAAGGAATTTTTTCTTTTGCTCGATGACTTAGGGTTTTGTGTGGTCAGCTCTTGGACTGTAAAGTAAAGTAATATTACCCTATATAATTAGAACATTCTCGAAATTATGTAGCTAAAAGAGACTTTTGAAAAAAAAAGAAGAAGAAGTGGTGTTAAGGGGGTACGAGACTCAAAAATCTTCAATTTTTCTAAAATAATTTTATTGAACTAAAATTTTTTCTATATTTTAATGCTCAAAATGACGTTTAAATCATGTTTCTATCTTAATTAGACGAGGAAATATTATTTTTTTCGATTTAGTTTTTTTTTTTTTCAACATCTAGCTTCCAAACAATGTTGTCATGAAATGACTTTTTCTGAAAATGTGTTTTTCTTCTCATAAATTTTAAAAATAAATATAATATTTAAAATTTAAAAGTTATTTAAAAAAGTGCGGTCGTGAAGAAAAAAGAAAGAAAAAAAAGAAAGTAAGAAAACAGAATAAGAGGAGTATTTTTTCTGTTTTTCTACAAAATACTTCTTCTGTGGCATTAAATAGAACAAAAGAAATTAATTCTATTTTAAGGCTGATTAATAATACGATTAATCAACCTTAATTAATACGATTCCACTTGCAGCATGTGATTATGGTCTATTTTTTTCTTTTTATTCAAGATAACAAACTGATAAAGAAAACACATACAAAAATAATTTTATTTCATTTCATTTATTTTATTACATTCAATTATAATTTATAATTATTTTATTACATTTATTTTATTTTTACTTCATATTTATAAAGAAATACTGATTTATTCTGATTTGACTAATTTGCTTAATTTAGAAAAGTAATTATTTAAAAAAGTATTATCGTAATATATTTATAAACAAAATTTACCCAATAGTTTGTCGCTTAAAATGAATTTAAAAGTCAAAGTTTTATTATTATTATTATTATTATTATTATTATTATTATTATTATTATTATTATTATTATTATTATTATTATTATTTGGAAAACGGTTGTTGAGCTCTTTCAAATAATTATTGACCAAATGTCATTACCAAATGGTTGCTCTGAGTGATTAATGTGTTGGTTCGAATGTCGTCCAGATACTTCAATTGGAAGAACATTGGAAAATATAATCAAACTTTATTCCAAGCCTAAAAAAATTTTTCGTTCAGACAGAAAAATTACAATCCATATGATTTATTTACCATTCAGTTCATTGTAAAATATAATTGTGTTAAAAATAATTAAAGTGCAACTATTCATCCAGAGTATTGGAAATAATTTACCCGGGATTTATTCTGTTGAGCTGATTTAACCAGCCCATCATATTTTATTACTAAAATATTCTTCTGAATGAATACGTTGTTGGTTGCATTTTGCTTATTTCAGAAAAGTAATTACCTAAAAAAGTATTATAGTAATATTTTTATAAAGAAAATGTACTCAATAATATTTTCCCTTAAAATGAATTTAAAATTCAAATTGTATTCCTTATTCATCGAGAGAAATTTATAATTTCAGCTACAGTGATGTCAAAGATCAATAGTTTACCCTTGAGTAACCAATGCCGCCATATAAGCGGCATTGGCAAACTTGACTAAAAATTTTTGCTTGCCACAATCTTTATTATTATTACAGTAAAACCTCTAAATAAAGAACTACTCGGGAACGCAGAAATTGTCCGCTATTGGAAAAACCTCAGGTATTCAAAAATCACTAAGAAATCTTAATGTTTCATTAATCAACTTTTATATGTCCTAAAACCTCTATTATATTATTAATCAGAAATTAAAGTTATTTTTTAAGAAATAAAATTGAAATAAAACTGGGCACACAAATTGTCCACTGTTCATTACATTCTTATGAAAAAAAAAAATGTTACAAAAGTTTACTGTTTTTTTTTTACGATTATACTTAATTTTTTTTCAATGTGACATTAGTGGACATTATAGAACTCCAAGTGATGAGGGGGGGCTGCACTTTTTGACCATTAAAAGCATAAAATCTCAAAATCTACTGGGAGGACATTTCGGTGCTCCCGGAGATGTTACTCCAGAGAAACCTTTTAAATTTAACAGTGAACGGGGGGGGGGGGGGAGGGGAATTTTCCCATTCCACTCTCTACATTTATCTGTGATCACAAAATTTGTGACACTTACTCCTGATAATTTAGAGGTTTTTTTACTTTTTTTTCATTTTTTTCTGGTTAAAAAGTACCATTTTTTTTATCCTTTATCGCCAAAAATAGTATCCGCTATACGGAATGTCCGCTGTTTGGAGGTTAAAGATACAAAAATTTAGGTTTTCGGAGTAAAGATTAGAAAAAAGTCCGTTAAATAAAATTGTCCGCTATTCGGGAGTGTCCGTTATAGAGGTTTTACTGTATTATCATTATTATTATTATTTGGAAAATGGTTGTTGCTTTCGGTCGACAGATATTTGAGATAAGTCTGAATCCTTGCGATGTTCGGATTTCATTCGTATTTTGATTGGTTCATGTTTAATGTCCAGAAATGGAATACTTCAGTTGCAACGATGATCAAAATGCATTAAAAACTGCAAAAACAAATAATAACAAATCAGAAACAAATTGAGATACAGCTTTCAGACACATTGCATTTAATTTGCACATTTCTTCCCTTATACGACGGTGTAAATATTGAAAATGTGCGATGTTTACAATATTAAAAATTAACACGATTATTTATACGATTTCTGCTTCTTTAAATTTTTATTCTAAAAAACACATTTATATTATTTTAAATAATGTGGAAATTTGCCGCGTTCCAATGGGTAATTTTCAAAATAAACCCTTTCTGAAACATTTCCAATGTATTTCCTTTTCAATTTATTTAAGAAAAAAAAAAAAGAAGTAAGAAAAAAAGTAAGAAAATAAAATGAGACGTGTTTTTTTTCCGTTTTTTTATAAAGTACTACTTCTACGGCATTAAATAAGAAAAAATAAATTAATTCTATTTTATGTTTGTTTTGTTAAATTAATACGATTCCAGAATGTGATTAATGGTCTAGTTTTTTTTCTTTTTTTTAGATAACAAACTGATAAAGCAAACACATACCAAAATAAATCTTTTAATTATTTTATGAGTTTAGATTTTAAAAAAATACAGAAAATCAATGATGAAAGTTTTTTTAACCTTTTTGGAAATAAATAACCAATATGTTTATTTATATATTCTTTTATTATACTTTTACTTCATATTTGTAAAAAGTTACACATTTACTCTGCTTTAACGATTTTGTTCAGTTCAAAAAAAATAATTATCTAATAAAAGTATTATCGTAATATTTTCATAAAAAAAATTCCACCAATAATTTTTCGCTTCAAATAAATTTAAAATTCAAACCGTATTTCTTATTCATCGAGTGTAATTTATAATTTCATAGACATTACTGTTGTCAAAGATCGATAGTTAGCCCTTAAGTTACCAATGCCGCCACATAAGCTGCGTTGGAAACATTTGCTTTCGCTCTAGGGATATCTGAGATAAGTCCGAGTCCTTGTGATGTTTCGATTTTATTCTATTTTGGTTGTCCATGTTTAATGTCCAGAAAGGGAATACTTCTGTTGCCACGATGACAAAAAATGTATTAAAAACAACAAAAATAGTAATAATAATAACTCAGAAACAAATTAAATTACCGCTTTCAAAGACATTGTGTTTAAAAGTACATTTTTTCACCTATACGATGGTGTGAATATTGAAAATGTGCTATGTTTATAAGTTAAAAATTAACACGATTATTTATACAATTTCTGCTCCCTTAATATTTTATTATACAAAAAAAAAAAAAAAAATACATTTACATTATTTTAAGTAATGTGGAAATTTCTCTGGTTCCAATAGATATTTTTAAAAATAAACTCTTTCCTCAAACCTTTCTAATATATTCTTTTTTCAATTCTCTTTTCGGGAAAAAAAAATTAAAAAAACAAAATAAGAAGAGGGTTTTTTTCTATTTTTCTACAAAATACTTCTTCCATGGCATTAAATAAGTAAAAAAGAAATTAACTCCATTTTAAGGTTGTTTTTTAAAATTAATACGATTCCACTTTCAGCATGTGATTAATGGTATAGTGTTTTCTTTTTCTTTAGGATAACAAACCGTTAAGCAAACACATACAAAAATAAAATTTCCAATTAATCTATGAGTTTAGATTAAAAGAAAATAAATTTAAAAAATACAGAAAATCAATGATAGATATTTTTTATAACTTTTTGGAAATAAATAACCGATATATTTATTTATAAATTCATTTATTTTACTTTTACTTCATATTTTTAAAAACAAAATACTGATTTACTCTGATTTGACAATTCTGCTTAGGTCAGAAAACTAATTATTTAAAAAAGTATTATCGTGATATTTTTATAAACGTAATTTTCCCAATAGAATTTTCTCTTTTTCATCGAGAGCAATTTATAATTTCAGATACAGTGACGTCAGAGATGAATAGTTAACCCTTAATTTATCAATGCGTTACACTAGCAACCTTAACATTTTATTTTTATTTATTTATTTATTTATTTATTTATTTATTTATTTATTTATTTATTTTTTACCATTTGGATTATGGTTGTTGCTTTTGGTCTAGAGATATCTGAAGCATATCTGAATCGGGCTAAACGACGACTATATATGCTGTGTATTTACATAATTACGAACGTACTTATGACTTAGACGGAACTTAGGATCCAAGATACTCCTATACTCAAGAACTTGTTTTAAAAACAAGAGTATACTCGTAACCGGTTAAAATATTGTACATTGGCAATTTAGGCCCCACCTCTTCGGAAAATTTTAATAGTATTTAATTCGGTCTACTTATATATATCCTGCAGTATGTGAACGTTTATTTTAGAATACCTCATTGTTATTTAAAATGCAATTATAAAAATCTATTAGATATTTGCCAATGGAACTAAAAAAAAAAAACAATTGTTTAAAAAAATTACATTTTTTATTATTTCTTTCTTTAACATTTTTTTTATACTGAAATGAAAAAAATACGAAAGAAATTCTGTTTTAAACATGTTTGTGTTAAATTAATACGATATCTTTTACATGTGGTTCTTGATTCTTCTGAAAATTTTTTAGTTGTTTTTATAGTACGAATTACTTTCAGGAAGCATACATAAATAAAAAGTAGTCACCATACTTTCTAATTCTTTCCTTAATATTTTATTTATATTCTTTTATATCCCTTCTTTTTTTAAGAGTGAAAAAGTAAAAGACGCATTATTATAACATATTTCAGAAGTACGTCTTTGAAATAACTTTTTTACGTTTAGTCATAAATAGTTTGAATAAAATCTAGCCTCTTAAATATTAATCTTGAGAAAGAAATAAAATGGTAGACAAAAAAAACTGTTCAATTACCCTTTTCTAAAAGCAAAATGTGCTTCGAAAAATGCAATTTTACAAAACTATTACTCACTGAACAGTAAATTTATTCGTTGTTTTCTTTAGTGAAATAATCGTTTTCTTGTAATAATTTAATTTAAAATAGAATGAATTTTGATCTTATTCCAAATAATTTTATGTGTATTATTTATTACAAGGTAGAACCCATCGAATTTCGACGAAAGAAAATGTATAAAAAGGAACTGTTTCATTGATTTATAATAAACCTACAAAGTTAGCTACAGTAAATCTTACAATGGTCAGTCTAACTCTTAAACAAATATTACTGAATTAAATTAAAGCTAAAATTCAGAAAAAAAATTATATTTCTATAAAACTCAAATAAAAAATAAATTGTCCAAATTAATAAAATTATAATAATAAAGGAAAATATAATAAAGATCGGTTATTAAGATGAAGTTATCATTTGAGGCTCTTATGTTTGGTATAAATGTGTTTGAAATAAATAAATAGATATTTCAAATTGACACGATATTAAATTTCACGTGAAATCTAAACCCGTCATAATTTTCTTCTTCTCAAAATTTATATGCGCAAATTTCAATTTTTATCAATTTTAAGAGAAAATGGCGTATTCCTGTTGCCACAATCTCAAAATGCGTACTAAAAACTATAAAAAAAATTAATAACTCGAAAACAAATTGAGATAGACCTTTCAAACAAATTGCATTTAAAAGTACATATTTTTCTCTATATGATGGTTTAAAAATTGAAAATGTGCGAGGTTAAGAAGTATAAAATTTTCGGTAACGAAAATTGCAAAACCGAACTGCATGTGAAAGCGTTGCCATTCGCAAAACGATGTATGCATTACGCACAGATACGTTTGCCCTTTATAATATAGATATTTTTGAGAGGATTTTTTTTATTTTGGTTTTGAACTAAAAGTACAATAGTGCTTTCTGTATATATAAATATATATATATATATATATATATGTATGTATGTATATATACAACCGACGTTTGTTACTATGACCCGCCACTTATAGTGACTATTAAATAAAAACCAATGCAAAATATCCTAATAAATATCCAATTTATGTTATGTTATTTTTACATCCAATATAACGATTGGCCAGAACCTTATTTCTAAATGCAGCAACCAAACTGATTTTTTGGGATCAAAGGAAGTTTTAACGTTTCTAAAGCCTCTAGAGCATCTTTCTTTGATTTACCGATAACTAAAGGCAGACGTTTTTCAGTCCCGAACATACTGTCACAAACAGGGTGTATTCACAAAGTTTCAAGATTGGTCTAATAATGCAAATTTTATTAAACATTTTTGTACACCGAACTAAATTTTTTCGAAATAGGACCTTTGAGAATCAACACAGCGCTGCCAGATTTTTTTCCATTGTTTGCAGTCTCCCTTCTTCGCGCGCAAGACTGTTAAAGTGCAACACTAGTCACAGAAAAAGATCCGGATGATAATGTAAAGTCTATGGGAACGTTCTTTTCAGATATCTCGCTCAAATTTTAATATTTTTACATAGGATAGCTGAGGACGATCTAAACCGGCCTAGTTTTTACTTTTTCAATTTTGGTTTCAGAATTTTTACATTATAATAGTTTCATTTTCAGAACCGGTTTAAACCGGTTTTGAAATTTAAAGTATTTTTTTTTAAATCTGAAACCAAAATTGAAAAAGTAACAATTAGGCCGGTTGTGGATCGTCCTCAGGTATCCTATGCAAAAAAAGTCATGTAAAAGTATTAAAATTTGAGCGAGATATTTGAAAAAGATGTTCCCATAGACTTTACATTATCATCCGGGTCTTTTTAAATGACTAGTGTGGTGCCTTAAGAAACCTCGTCGAGGCTGTCTGTGTCATTGGAATCGTATTGAATAACTTCCCTCTCAGGTTTTTCTTGGCCAGGGTGAAAAAAAATTTTCCGGGAGCAAGGTTGGCGCCGTAGGAGGCTTGCGGCATTATTGTTATGTTACACTTAGCCAAAACTTTGGTGGCGGCGAGCGGCCTGTGCTTGTCCGCATAGTCGTAGTGAACAATCCAAGGGTATTTGCCATTCTGCACTTTGATATTTCGTTACAGGATCGTACTGACATACTCACTCCATTGGCAATCTATACATGCATGCGCTCCGTTAGCTGCTGACACCCCACACCATGGCCAACTAGAAATATAACGGTCTACGCATTTCGCTAAAAACGGCCAAAAAAGTGAAGCTGGATTCAGCTTCAAACGCTGAATCATTTCATTGGACCACATGGCGCAAACCCTGCCCAAATTAGCATTGAATAAACTGCTGTTCTGTGCACATGATAATTGTTTTGGTTCAGAGTTTGCACGATTGTTCAGAATGACTTGGGTAGTTTATCAGAGTCCTCTGGCGGGAGGCTTCATACATTGATCTCAAATAGATGGGCCATATAGATCTTGTTGGCCATGCCCTACACTACCTCAGCATGTCTATAGAACAGGTATGCGCGAGCATCCCTACTCTGGAAACAATCCATCTCAAAACTTTGTGAATACATCTTGTAGAACAGATAATTTGTGGTTAGCTCTCTTTTGTCCACTGTTAGACTCGTTTTAAAAACAAAAGATTTATGATTTCTTTTCATAAAAAAGTCTGATCTTTTGTCCATTAATTATTTTTTCTTGGGCATATCTGTTAAATGTTTTTTTTTCATTTTTTCTTTTTCCCCGCATCAACAACCTCACCTGTGGCCTAGCGGTTTTTTCTGAAATCTTATAGACTGGAGGTATGGGTTCTAATCAAAATGCACTCAGCAGACCAATCGTTCGAAGTTTTAGGTGGTTCTCTTTTAACTTTGGATATTTTTTCGCTAATACGAGTTAGGTTCTTATGAAATTACTTTGAAATCCAAAAATATCTAACAAGTTAGTATAAAAAATGTCGGAATTTTTAATTTAAAAATCAATCTAATAAATCTATCGCATGAGTTATTTAATATTATTATATCATTTTTACTATACTTGACAAAATTGAAAAAAAAGAGAACTAAGCATAGGCTATAGTAAATAAAGCTAATTACAAGCAGAAGCACAGTGGCGTGCTGGTCAACACAACTGCCTGCCACTCTGCAGGTCGTGAGTTCGACTCCCAATTGGGCAAGGTGCATTCAGATTTTGATCTATATTGATCCAGTCTTTCATCCATGTCATTGGAATGGCCAAATTTTAAGCAAGATTTTGTTAAATAAACAAACTTATTCGGTCAATTTAAGCACAATTCAACCAAAATATTTGGTTGCAGATTACTTTACCAAAATTTAGTTTTTTTTAACAAAACAGTTTTTTTCGTGTAGCAAATGAGGTGTGTTCGTACTATAACGAAGTTTTAAATATATTCAGATATTTATGTAATAGAACACAGTACGTCGAGTGCAGTCTAGTATCCGAAATATTTGTGTGTCCCTGTAAATACTAATGCCTCTCTATCACACAGAAAATAATTGTAGTAAACCCAGCAACGTCCTAAATGTCGACGAAATGAGTATTAAGCTTGCTTGGAAACTAAACACCGAAGTTCTTATAAACAGAGTGGGGCGCTGTAGGCCCTGATCCTTCGCAGATCGTTATTCCGCAAGTTTAGTTATCGGCTCTTTTAAATTTACTTAGAAATAAAGAAATACAGCTCATATTCAAAATATTAGAATAATTACCTTTTTTTTAGAAATTGAAAATATCGTTTGGTAATTTAATGTCTTTTAATGAAAATATGCAAACGATATTTTTATTAAGAACTTATTGTTGATTAAACTTACTTGTTATCTTAAATTTAATATCATTTTTGAAAAGATTAATTGCAAAAAAAATTATTTTGAAAAGTCAAAATATTAGAATATTTATTCAAGTGGTTCAAAATATTAGAATATTTCACATTAATTCTCCTTTAATTATTACCAATTCTTAACTGGTGGCATCATTGATTAAATTCAGACTATTTTATTTAAAATCAGTATTCTTTTTTGCAGTTTGTTTCTTTTTCGTCTTAAAATGGGCCGTGTGAATGATATTCCTGAATCTACTAAACTTCGTATGGTTGATTTGTATCGGCACGGTAAAAATCAATGTTTTATAGCGAATTATTTACATTGTTCGCAATCGAGCGTTAGTAAAATACTAACACAATATTCAAACATTGGAAATTTTCAAAATAATCGCCGAAATGGTGGCCGAAAACCAAAAACATCTGCTAGAGATGACAGGAAACTGAAGCGTATAGTTAAGAAAAACCGTTTTAAAAGTGTGCGATTCTTGCACCGAAAATGGAAAGAAGAAGGAGTTGAAGTTTCTACATCGACAACATTAAGACGTCTCCATAAATTTAAATTTGAATCTCGTGTACCAAAAACAAAACCTCTCATGACTACAAGACAAAAGCGTATAAGATTGAATTGGTGTAAATCAAGACGTTTATGGAGCAATGAAGATTGGAAAAATATATTATTTAGTGATGAAAGTTTGTTTTGTGTTTCATATGGTAATCAAGGTATTCGAGTTTGGAGAATGAAGCAAGAAGCATTTGATAAAGAATGCCTTAAACGTTCCGTAAAATTTGCTGCTAGTGTCATGGTTTGCGGTTGTATGAGTGCAGAAGGACCTGGAAAGTTATGCATCGTCTACGAAAAGGTTAACTCTCTGATATATCAAGAAATTTTAGAATATTACATGATTCCATCATCAGAAGATTTATTTGAAGATGATTTCATCTTTCAACAAGATTGAGCGCCCCCGCATACCTCGGTGTCAACTAAGAATTGGTTCCGCCAACGCAACATTAAGGTACTTTCTTGGCCACCAAATTCACCAGATCTTAATCTCATCGAAAACTTATGGTGTATAATGAAGAAAAAACTTCAAGAAAATCCTCCTTCAAGTAAAACTGAGTTAGTGGCAAGTATAAAGTGTATTTGGGCTAATATTGATAGAAATGTTTGTAAACACCTTGTATATAGTATGCAAGATCGATTGTACGCTGTTATGAAAGCTAAAGGGGATGCTACAAAATATTAACTACCATTTACTTCATATTCATAAGGTAATATTATTGCGTAAAATAAAATATTCTAATATTTTGAACCAATCTAAATTTTATTCTAATATTCTGGTGTGTTTAAGGACGCTGTATACCTAATTTATTGTGCTGTATTTTATATTTTATAAATGTTAAAATCTTATCTAAACATTCCAGATTTAATTTATAAGAAATTTAATTGCATTTACTTAGTATAAAAAATAAATAAATGACAAATAATTTTTTCTTATTACTTTTTCTCGATTATTCTAATATTTTGAATATGAGCTGTATAAGTGACATTAAAATTTTGTACTGCATTCCAGAGGTCAACAACTGAAGCTCTTTTAAACTACTTAGCTACTTAATCTTTACCTAAAATTTAAAAATATATATTCTATTCGAGTTTTCTTTCATAGTTCTTGAAAGAAGAGTACAAGGACCGCTGTGAAATAAGAAATAGTTTCATATTTTAAGTCAGTCATTCACCATCGATGTTCATGTTTGAACTTTTCTAATGTTAAGAATTTTCCATATCTAATTTTTACTTTCTTCTATCTTTACAAGAAGAAAGTATTGGATTCATGAAAATTTTCGACTTCCGGTTTTCGACGGATTTATACGTTTTAGAAGGTCCTGAACACGTTTTGACTATTTTTAGAAAATGTCTGTCTATGAGTCTGTCCGTCTGTCTGTGAGTCTGTCTGTCTGTCTGTGAGTCTGTCTGTATGTGACAAAAATTTGTGGGCGCTCTATCTCAAGAACTAATGCTCGAAATTTAATAAACTTTTATATTCAGTTAGACCTTGATATGAATTAGTGCCTATTGGTTTTTGATGAAAATTGGCCTGCAGGTGGCGCTGCTATACTACGTTTTTCATGATTTTCAAGATTGATATATCTCAAGAACTAATGCACAGAATTTCACCAAATTTCCGATTCTGTGACCCCTTGATATACATAGACGCTGATTCAGTTTTGGTGTAAATTGGCCGGCAGATGGCGCTGCTATGCCACGTTTTTCATGATTTTCATGATAGCTATATCTCAAGAACTAATGCACAGAATTTCACCAAACTTCAGATTCCGCGATACCTTGAGATACATAGCCGCTGATAAGGTTTTGGTGGGAACTATCCCACAGAGTACGGACAGAGCCTTAACTCGGCTTGAAAAGAACGCACTCAGTGGATCACTTAAAAACTAAACCATCGCGTTGGCGATTTTTATCCTCGTGATTTCTGTTTAACTGTAACCATATTCTGGCTTGGCACTTCTTGCTGAATGCTGATTTGATTATCTTTGCACACGTGCTTATGTTATTTGATCTTAGATTTCCGCGCTTATATTGATTCGTAATTATTACTGTTATTGTTCTTGAATTTTCAAGTTTAGATTATTAGGTCTTTATGTTACGAAGAGACACATGTATTGTTTGCAAGACGAATACGTCAAAGTTATTTTATATTAAAATAATTCTTTCATAAATTTCAAAACAAGAAGCAGCAAGCCGTCGCTGTATTTTTTTCTTTTTTCCTTTATCATTTGTCGCCAAGGAAGCGATATTTCGCCAAATTAGCAACCTCTCTTATGTTATGATCGTAGTTTCAGAGTCATCCGTTCGTATCGCTACTGTCTATGCGTAATCCCATGTTAAACAAGTTGCCATTACAGTGTATGAAAGTTGATTCTCTGTTCCGTACTCTGTGAATTATTGCAAACGAAAGTTTCTGGTTCTAAACGATTGTAAATAAAAATTACATAAAAAAATTCTGCTATTAAATTCCTTTAAATACTCTGAGGATCACAAACACTATTATAGAGTCGCCAAGTTTGCGGCTTTTTGAACACCAGTATTATTTTAGTTAAAATGTAGTTCTTTTAACCATTTCCGGCGCAGTGTGTCTGGTCTGGATGCACTTAATTTTAATTTCAAACTTGCAATTGGTACCAATAATATTTTAATAAAATTTTGCTTGTACAATAAAAGCTAAAATTAAGCAGTTCCTTGATTTCTTAAAAAGTCGTTTTGTAAATTCCGGTGTCAGTTGATAATTTCTCATTTTTCTAACAGAATTTGTCCGCGCCGGAAAGGGTTAAATTGCCGAGATGCTCCAATTAAATAAAACATAATTTTCTCTATTAAAATACTGGTATCCAAAAAGCCGGAGCACTGATATGGCAGTCCTGCTATTAATCCTAACTAAAAGTATCATTAAACATAAACTGCTAAAATATCAGTATTCCTTATTATTTTTAAAATATTTTTTTTTTCTTTTCTTTTCAATTTTTTTAACATTTTCTACTAGGAATTTTTTTCTACTAATACTTTCCCCACAAAGAAGTGAAAGCAAATATCATAAAATATTCGATAGAATACGGTCATCTGATATGTGAAAATATTTCGGGATCATTTTGTCGAAAAAATTAATTTCGTTACATTACTGAAGGAAAAATAATTTATTAGAATGAGAAACTTTAAAGTAAATAGAGGTTTGGATTACATACTTCTTAGATAGGAAATTGATCGTACCATAATTAGATTTACGACGTTGTTTCATCAATTTTACTTACCCATCATACGTAGTATAGGGTAAGTCTTGCAATCGTTTTGAAAATCGAAAAATTTTTTTTGACGGATTTACACGTTTTAGATAGTGGACATTCCGAAAAACATATTTTTAGAAAAAATTTTTTGCCGTCCGTCTGTCTGTCTGTCTGTCTGTCTGTCTGTCTGTCTGTAAACGCTCTATCTCCCGAACGAATTGAGATAGAGACTTGAAATTTTGTATGTAGTTAGTATGTAAGAATGGGACGAACCCTATTTAATATCAGCAACCTCGATTATCCGGAACTATTTTTTTCGGACTCTCGAAAAATTCGTTCTGATGAAAGGTATATAAAAGTTTTCGATTTTTTTTATTTTAAGGCGTGATCGTAAAAGGCAATAAAATAACACAAATTTTGCATAAAGAACGAAGTTGATCGAATTATTAGTTGCCGAGATATCTGTAATCATGTTTTCCACATTCTTCGATTTTTCATGACCCTGTATTTCATTCAAATTTCAATTCAAAGGTATATTTTAATTGGAAATGAGACGCTTAATCCGACGCAATAAACTGTTAGTTAATAAGATTATTATTTTTGGAGTTATAAGGATGTTTCTTTTTCGCAATTCAGTACTACTTGAGTAGTTAGGCGTGTTGTATAATTTATCGAAAGAGATTCATCAGCAACTCATTAATACAGCATTACTATGCACAAAAAAAATATAAATACACGTTTAAATTTTGTTTTAGAATTGCAATGCATTGTATAAATATTTTCACATGTTTTATTTTCATATACATATCCATGATGGGTAAGTATTACGGTGGAACCCAACGACTAGTTTCAAAGGTAATAGTAAAGTTTAATCACAAACAAGGAGAGAGGGGATGCATTTAATACTTGAAATTTTCTTGTGAATTTTGGTGTTATAATAAGGTAATTTAAACAAGTTTCAACTTTCAAGAAAAGAATGAAATACAAGAATAATGAAGAGCACTGAAAAAAGCACAGCAAGAAAATATCGAGAAATGAAACTTGTCAGTTATCGCACGTCAAACGTAGCAAATGAGGTGCGTTCGTACTATAAAGAAGTTTTAAAATATACAGTACGGCCGATACAGTACATAATTCGAAAACTTTTGTGTCCCAGTAAATATTGTATGTTTTCTATTATACAGGAAGTAACTTCTAGTAAAGCTCAGCAACGAATATCAATTTCATAAAATGTGAAATATTTTAACAAAATAAACACCTTATTCAAACAATGTTTCCCCTCATACCATTATGTAATAGAATACTTTTTTGTGAACCTGTAAATTAATAAAAAATATTTTTTTCACCACATATTTTACAGACTATATACATTTTGGTACATATTTCATAGATGCGTATGAATTTTATTATGCTCTAAAGAGTGTAACATCATTAGAATGCACTTGAAACTAGTTTTTCCTTTGACCGTAATGTAACGGAATACTTTTGATTGTCGAATTTTGATAGTTGAACTACATATCCGATTTTCATAAAATTTGAAACGACTCGACAAAATTACGTAATAATTATGTGCACACAACTGCCTGCCACTCTGCAGGTCGTGACTCCCAATTGGGCAAGGTGCACTCAGATTTTGATCTATATTGATCCAGTCTTTCATCCATTTCATTGGAATGGCCAAATTTTAAACAAGATTTTGTTAAATAAACAAAATTATTCGGTCAATTTAAGCACAATCCAACCAAAATATTTGGTTGCAGATTACTTTACAAAAGTTTAGTTGTTTTAACAAAACAGTTTTTTTCGTGTAGCAAATGAAGTGTGTTCGTACTATAACGAAGTTTTAAATATATTCAGATCTTCATGTAATAGCATACAGTACGTCGAGTGCAGTCTAGTATCCGAAATATTCGTGTGTCCCTGTAAATACTAACGCCTCTCTATCACACAGAAAATAATTGTAGTAAACCCAGCAACGTCCTAAATGTCGACGAAATGAGTATTAAGCTTGCTTGGAAACTAAATACCGAAATTTTTGTAAACAGAGTGGGGCGCTGTAGGCCCTGATCCTTCGCGGATCGTTATTCCGCAAGTTTAGTTATCGGCTCTTTTAAATTTACTTAGAAATATAAGTGACATTAAAATTTTGTACTGCATTCCAGAGGTCAACAACTGAAGCTCTTTTAAACTACTTAGCTACTTAATCTTTACCTAAAATTTAAAAATATATACTCTATTCGAGTTTTCTTTCATAGTTCTTGAAAGAAGAGTACAAGGACCGCTATGAAATAAGAAATAGTTTCATATTTTAAGTCAGTCATTCACCATTGATGTTCATGTTTGAACTTTTCTAATGTAAAGAATTTTCCATATCTAATTTTTACTTTCTTCTATCTTTAGAAGAAGAAAGTATTGGATTCATGAAAATTTTCGACTTCCGGTTTTCGACGGATTTATACGTTTTAGAAGGTTCTGAACACGTTTTGACTATTTTTAGAAAATGTCTGTCTGTGAGTCTGTCCGTCTGTCTGTGAGTCTGTGAGTCTGTCTGTATGGGACAAAAAAAATTGTGGGCTCTCTATCTCAAGAACTAATGCTCGAAATTTAATAAACTTTTATATTCAGTTAGACCTTGATATGAATAAGTGCCTATTGGTTTTTGATGAAAATTGGCCTGCAGGTGGCGCTGCTATACTACGTTTTTCATGATTTTCAAGATTGCTATACCTCAAGAACTAATGCACAGAATTTCACCAAATTTCAGATTCTGTGACCCCTTGATATACATAGACGCTGATTCAGTTTTGGTGTAAATTGGCCGGCAGATGGCGCTGCTATGCCACGTTTTTCATGATTTTCATGATAGCTATATCTAAAGAACTAATGCACAGAATTTCACCAAACTTCAGATTCCGCGATACCTTGAGATACATAGCCGCTGATAAGGTTTTGGTGTGAACTATCCCACAGAGTACGGACAGAGCCTCAACTCGGCTTGAAAAGAACGCACTCAGTGGATCACTTAAAAACTAAACCATCGCGTTGGCGATTTTTATCCTCGTGATTTCTGTTTAACTGTAACCATATTCTGGCTTTGCACTTCTTGCTGAATGCTGATTTGATTATCTTTGCACACGTGCTTATGTTATTTGATCTTAGATTTCCGCGCTTATATTGATTCGTAATTATTACTGTTATTGTTCTTGAATTTTCAAGTTTAGATTATTAGGTCTTTATGTTAAGAAGAGACACATGTATTGTTTGCAAGACGAATACGTCAAAGTTATTTTATATTAAAATGATTCTTTCATAAATTTCAAAACAAGAAGCAGCAAGCCGTCGCTGTATTTTTTTCTTTTTTCCTTTATCATTTGTCGCCAAGGAAGCGATATTTCGCCAAATTAGCAACCTCTCTTATGTTATGATCGTAGTTTCAGAGTCATCCGCTCGTATCGCTACTGTCTATGCGTAATCCCATGTTAAACAAGTTGCCATTACAGTGTATGAAAGTTGATTCTCTGTTCCGTACTCTGTGAATTATTGCAAACGAAAGTTTCTGGTTCTAAACGATTGTAAATAAAAATTACATAAAAAAATTCTGCTATTAAATTCCTTTAAATACTCTGAGGATCACAAACACTATTATAGAGTTGCCAAGTTTGCGGCTTTTTGAACACCAGTATTATTTTAGTTAAAATGTAGTTCTTTTAACCATTTCCGGCGCAGTGTGTCTGGTCTGGATGCACTTAATTTTAATTTCAAACTTGCAATTGGTACCAATAATATTTTAATAAAATTTTGCTTGTACAATAAAAGCTAAAATTAAGCAGTTCCTTGATTTCTTAAAAAGTCGTTTTGTAAATTCCGGTGTCAGTTGATAATTTCTCATTTTTCTAACAGAATTTGTCCGCGCCGGAAAGGGTTAAATTGCCGAGATGCTCCAATTAAATAAAACATAATTTTCTCTATTAAAATACTGGTATCCAAAAAGCCGGAGCACTGATATGGCAGTCCTGCTATTAATCCTAACTAAAAGTATCATTAAACATAAACTGCTAAAATATCAGTATTCCTTATTATTTTTAAAATATTTTTTTTTTCTTTTCTTTTCAATTTTTTTAACATTTTCTACTAGGAATTTTTTTCTACTAATACTTTCCCCACAAAGAAGTGAAAGCAAATATCATAAAATATTCGATAGAATACGGTCATCTGATATGTGAAAATATTTCGGGATCATTTTGTCGAAAAAATTAATTTCGTTACATTACTGAAGGAAAAATAATTTATTAGAATGAGAAACTTTAAAGTAAATAGAGGTTTGGATTACATACTTCTTAGATAGGAAATTGATCGTACCATAATTAGATTTACGACGTTGTTTCATCAATTTTACTTACCCATCATACGTAGTATAGGGTAAGTCTTGCAATCGTTTTGAAAATCGAAAAATTTTTTTTGACGGATTTACACGTTTTAGATAGTGGACATTCCGAAAAACATATTTTTAGAAAAAATTTTTTGCCGTCCGTCTGTCTGTCTGTCTGTCTGTCTGTCTGTCTGTCTGTAAACGCTCTATCTCCCGAACGAATTGAGATAGAGACTTGAAATTTTGTATGTAGTTAGTATGTAAGAATGGGACGAACCCTATTTAATATCAGCAACCTCGATTATCCGGAACTATTTTTTTCGGACTCTCGAAAAATTCGTTCTGATGAAAGGTATATAAAAGTTTTCGATTTTTTTTATTTTAAGGCGTGATCGTAAAAGGCAATAAAATAACACAAATTTTGCATAAAGAACGAAGTTGATCGAATTATTAGTTGCCGAGATATCTGTAATCATGTTTTCCACATTCTTCGATTTTTCATGACCCTGTATTTCATTCAAATTTCAATTCAAAGGTATATTTTAATTGGAAATGAGACGCTTAATCCGACGCAATAAACTGTTAGTTAATAAGATTATTATTTTTGGAGTTATAAGGATGTTTCTTTTTCGCAATTCAGTACTACTTGAGTAGTTAGGCGTGTTGTATAATTTATCGAAAGAGATTCATCAGCAACTCATTAATACAGCATTACTATGCACAAAAAAAATATAAATACACGTTTAAATTTTGTTTTAGAATTGCAATGCATTGTATAAATATTTTCACATGTTTTATTTTCATATACATATCCATGATGGGTAAGTATTACGGTGGAACCCAACGACTAGTTTCAAAGGTAATAGTAAAGTTTAATCACAAACAAGGAGAGAGGGGATGCATTTAATACTTGAAATTTTCTTGTGAATTTTGGTGTTATAATAAGGTAATTTAAACAAGTTTCAACTTTCAAGAAAAGAATGAAATACAAGAATAATGAAGAGCACTGAAAAAAGCACAGCAAGAAAATATCGAGAAATGAAACTTGTCAGTTATCGCACGTCAAACGTAGCAAATGAGGTGCGTTCGTACTATAAAGAAGTTTTAAAATATACAGTACGGCCGATACAGTACATAATTCGAAAACTTTTGTGTCCCAGTAAATATTGTATGTTTTCTATTATACAGGAAGTAACTTCTAGTAAAGCTCAGCAACGAATATCAATTTCATAAAATGTGAAATATTTTAACAAAATAAACACCTTATTCAAACAATGTTTCCCCTCATACCATTATGTAATAGAATACTTTTTTGTGAACCTGTAAATTAATAAAAAATATTTTTTTCACCACATATTTTACAGACTATATACATTTTGGTACATATTTCATAGATGCGTATGAATTTTATTATGCTCTAAAGAGTGTAACATCATTAGAATGCACTTGAAACTAGTTTTTCCTTTGACCGTAATGTAACGGAATACTTTTGATTGTCGAATTTTGATAGTTGAACTACATATCCGATTTTCATAAAATTTGAAACGACTCGACAAAATTACGTAATAATTATGTGCACACAACTGCCTGCCACTCTGCAGGTCGTGACTCCCAATTGGGCAAGGTGCACTCAGATTTTGATCTATATTGATCCAGTCTTTCATCCATTTCATTGGAATGGCCAAATTTTAAACAAGATTTTGTTAAATAAACAAAATTATTCGGTCAATTTAAGCACAATCCAACCAAAATATTTGGTTGCAGATTACTTTACAAAAGTTTAGTTGTTTTAACAAAACAGTTTTTTTCGTGTAGCAAATGAAGTGTGTTCGTACTATAACGAAGTTTTAAATATATTCAGATCTTCATGTAATAGCATACAGTACGTCGAGTGCAGTCTAGTATCCGAAATATTCGTGTGTCCCTGTAAATACTAACGCCTCTCTATCACACAGAAAATAATTGTAGTAAACCCAGCAACGTCCTAAATGTCGACGAAATGAGTATTAAGCTTGCTTGGAAACTAAATACCGAAATTTTTGTAAACAGAGTGGGGCGCTGTAGGCCCTGATCCTTCGCGGATCGTTATTCCGCAAGTTTAGTTATCGGCTCTTTTAAATTTACTTAGAAATATAAGTGACATTAAAATTTTGTACTGCATTCCAGAGGTCAACAACTGAAGCTCTTTTAAACTACTTAGCTACTTAATCTTTACCTAAAATTTAAAAATATATACTCTATTCGAGTTTTCTTTCATAGTTCTTGAAAGAAGAGTACAAGGACCGCTATGAAATAAGAAATAGTTTCATATTTTAAGTCAGTCATTCACCATTGATGTTCATGTTTGAACTTTTCTAATGTAAAGAATTTTCCATATCTAATTTTTACTTTCTTCTATCTTTAGAAGAAGAAAGTATTGGATTCATGAAAATTTTCGACTTCCGGTTTTCGACGGATTTATACGTTTTAGAAGGTTCTGAACACGTTTTGACTATTTTTAGAAAATGTCTGTCTGTGAGTCTGTCCGTCTGTCTGTGAGTCTGTGAGTCTGTCTGTATGGGACAAAAAAAATTGTGGGCTCTCTATCTCAAGAACTAATGCTCGAAATTTAATAAACTTTTATATTCAGTTAGACCTTGATATGAATAAGTGCCTATTGGTTTTTGATGAAAATTGGCCTGCAGGTGGCGCTGCTATACTACGTTTTTCATGATTTTCAAGATTGCTATACCTCAAGAACTAATGCACAGAATTTCACCAAATTTCAGATTCTGTGACCCCTTGATATACATAGACGCTGATTCAGTTTTGGTGTAAATTGGCCGGCAGATGGCGCTGCTATGCCACGTTTTTCATGATTTTCATGATAGCTATATCTAAAGAACTAATGCACAGAATTTCACCAAACTTCAGATTCCGCGATACCTTGAGATACATAGCCGCTGATAAGGTTTTGGTGTGAACTATCCCACAGAGTACGGACAGAGCCTCAACTCGGCTTGAAAAGAACGCACTCAGTGGATCACTTAAAAACTAAACCATCGCGTTGGCGATTTTTATCCTCGTGATTTCTGTTTAACTGTAACCATATTCTGGCTTTGCACTTCTTGCTGAATGCTGATTTGATTATCTTTGCACACGTGCTTATGTTATTTGATCTTAGATTTCCGCGCTTATATTGATTCGTAATTATTACTGTTATTGTTCTTGAATTTTCAAGTTTAGATTATTAGGTCTTTATGTTAAGAAGAGACACATGTATTGTTTGCAAGACGAATACGTCAAAGTTATTTTATATTAAAATGATTCTTTCATAAATTTCAAAACAAGAAGCAGCAAGCCGTCGCTGTATTTTTTTCTTTTTTCCTTTATCATTTGTCGCCAAGGAAGCGATATTTCGCCAAATTAGCAACCTCTCTTATGTTATGATCGTAGTTTCAGAGTCATCCGCTCGTATCGCTACTGTCTATGCGTAATCCCATGTTAAACAAGTTGCCATTACAGTGTATGAAAGTTGATTCTCTGTTCCGTACTCTGTGAATTATTGCAAACGAAAGTTTCTGGTTCTAAACGATTGTAAATAAAAATTACATAAAAAAATTCTGCTATTAAATTCCTTTAAATACTCTGAGGATCACAAACACTATTATAGAGTTGCCAAGTTTGCGGCTTTTTGAACACCAGTATTATTTTAGTTAAAATGTAGTTCTTTTAACCATTTCCGGCGCAGTGTGTCTGGTCTGGATGCACTTAATTTTAATTTCAAACTTGCAATTGGTACCAATAATATTTTAATAAAATTTTGCTTGTACAATAAAAGCTAAAATTAAGCAGTTCCTTGATTTCTTAAAAAGTCGTTTTGTAAATTCCGGTGTCAGTTGATAATTTCTCATTTTTCTAACAGAATTTGTCCGCGCCGGAAAGGGTTAAATTGCCGAGATGCTCCAATTAAATAAAACATAATTTTCTCTATTAAAATACTGGTATCCAAAAAGCCGGAGCACTGATATGGCAGTCCTGCTATTAATCCTAACTAAAAGTATCATTAAACATAAACTGCTAAAATATCAGTATTCCTTATTATTTTTAAAATATTTTTTTTCTTTTCTTTTCAATTTTTTAACATTTTCTACTAGGAATTTTTTTCTACTAATACTTTCCCCACAAAGAAGTGAAAGCAAATATCATAAAATATTCGATAGAATACGGTCATCTGATATGTGAAAATATTTCGGGATCATTTTGTCGAAAAAATTAATTTCGTTTCATTACTGAAGGAAAAATAATTTATTAGAATGAGAAAGTTTAAAGTAAATAGAGGTTTGGATTACATACTTCTTAGATAGGAAATTGATCGTACCATAATTAGATTTACGACGTTGTTTCATCAATTTTTCTAAGGTAATAGTAAAGTTTAATCACAAACAAGGAGAGAGGGGATGTATTAATTACTTGAAATTTTCTTGTGAATTTTGGTGTTATAATAAGGTATTTTAAACAAGTTTCAACTTTCAAGAAAAGAATGAAATACAAGAATAATGAAGAGAACTGAAAAAAGCACAGCAAGAAAATATCGATGTATGAAACTTGTCAGTTATCGCACGTCAAACGTAGCAAATGAGGTGCGTTCGTACTATAAAGAAGTTTTAAAATATACAGTACGGCCGATACAGTACATAATTCGAAAACTTTTGTGTCCCAGTAAATATTGTATGCTTTCTATTATACAGGAAGTAACTTCTAGTAAAGCTCAGCAACGAATATCAATTTCATAAAATGTGAAATGTTTAATAAAATAAACACCCTATTCAAACAATGTTTCCCCTCATACCATTATTTAATAGAATACTTTTTTGTGAACCTGTAAATTAATAAAAAAATTTTTTTCACCACATATTTTACAGACTATATACATTTTGGTACATATTTCATAGATGCATATAAATTTTATTATGCTCTAAAGAGTGTAACATCATTAGAATGCACTTGAAACTAGTTTTTCCTTTGACCGTAATGTAACGGAATACTTTTGATTGTCGACTTTTGATAGTTGAACTACATATCCGATTTTCATAAAATTTGAAACGACTCGACAAAATTACGTAATAATTATGTGCACACAACTGCCTGCCACTCTGCAGGTCGTGAGTTCGACTCCCAATTGGGCAAGGTGCACTCAGATTTTGATCTATATTGATCCAGTCTTTCATCCATTTCATTGGAATGGCCAAATTTCAAACAAGATTTTGTTAAATAAACAAAATTATTCGGTCAATTTAAGCACAATCCAACCAAAATATTTGGTTGCAAATTACTTTACAAAAGTTTAGTTGTTTTAACAAAACAGTTTTTTTCGTGTAGCAAATGAGGTGTGTTCGTACTATAACGAAGTTTTAAATATATTCAGATCTTCATGTAATAGCATACAGTACGTCGAGTGCAGTCTAGTATCCGAAATATTCGTGTGTCCCTGTAAATACTAACGCCTCTCTATCACACAGAAAATAATTGTAGTAAACCCAGCAACGTCCTAAATGTCGACGAAATGAGTATTAAGCTTGCTTGGAAACTAAATACCGAAATTTTTGTAAACAGAGTGGGGCGCTGTAGGCCCTGATCCTTCGCGGATCTTTATTCCGCAAGTTTAGTTATCGGCTCTTTTAAATTTACTTAGAAATATAAGTGACATTAAAATTTTGTACTGCATTCCAGAGGTCAACAACTGAAGCTCTTTTAAACTACTTAGCTACTTAATCTTTACCTAAAATTTAAAAATATATACTCTATTCGAGTTTTCTTTCATAGTTCTTGAAAGAAGAGTACAAGGACCGCTATGAAATAAGAAATAGTTTCATATTTTAAGTCAGTCATTCACCATTGATGTTCATGTTTGAACTTTTCTAATGTAAAGAATTTTCCATATCTAATTTTTACTTTCTTCTATCTTTACAAGAAGAAAGTATTGGATTCATGAAAATTTTCGACTTCCGGTTTTCGACGGATTTATACGTTTTAGAAGGTTCTGAACATGTTTTGACTATTTTTAGAAAATGTCTGTCTGTGAGTCTGTCCATCTGTCTGTGAGTCTGTGAGTCTGTCTGTATGTGACAAAAAAAATTGTGGGCGCTCTATCTCAAGAACTAATGCTCGAAATTTAATAAACTTTTATATTCAGTTAGACCTTGATATGAATTAGTGCCTATTGGTTTTTGATGAAAATTGGCCTGCAGGTGGCGTTGCTATACTACGTTTTTCATGATTTTCAAGATTGATATATCTCAAGAACTAATGCACAGAATTTCACCAAATTTCAGATTCTGTGACCCCTTGATATACATAGACGCTGATTCAGTTTTGGTGTAAATTGGCCGGCAGATGGCGCTGCTATGCCACGTTTTTCATGATTTTCATGATAGCTATATCTCAAGAACTAATGCACAGAATTTCACCAAACTTCAGATTCCGCGATACCTTGAGATACATAGCCGCTGATAAGGTTTTGGTGGGAACTATCCCACAGAGTACGGACAGAGCCTCAACTCGGCATGAAAAGAACGCACTCAGTGGATCACTTAAAAACTAAACCATCGCGTTGGCGATTTTTATCCTCGTGATTTCTGTTTAACTGTAACCATATTCTGGCTTGGCACTTCTTGCTGAATGCTGATTTGATTATCTTTGCACACGTGCTTATGTTATTTGATCTTAGATTTCCGCGCTTATATTGATTCGTAATTATTACTGTTATTGTTCTTGAATTTTCAAGTTTAGATTATTAGGTCTTTATGTTAAGAAGAGACACATGTATTGTTTGCAAGACGAATACGTCAAAGTTATTTTATACTAAAATAATTCTTTCATAAATTTCAAAACAAGAAGCAGCAAGCCGTCGCTTATTTTTTTCTTTTTTCCTTTATCATTTGTCGCCAAGGAAGCGATATTTCGCCAAATTAGCAACCTCTCTTATGTTATGATCGTAGTTTCAGAGTCATCCGTTCGTATCGCTACTGTCTATGCGTAATCCCATGTTAAACAAGTTGCCATTACAGTGTATGAAAGTTGATTCTCTGTTCCGTACTCTGTGAATTATTGCAAACGAAAGTTTCTGGTTCTAAACGATTGTAAATAAAAATTACATAAAAAAATTCTGCTATTAAATTCCTTTAAATACTCTGAGGATCACAAACACTATTATAGAGTCGCCAAGTTTGCGGCTTTTTGAACACCAGTATTATTTTAGTTAAAATGTAGTTCTTTTAACCATTTCCGGCGCAGTGTGTCTGGTCTGGATACACTTAATTTTAATTTCAAACTTGCAATTGGTACCAATAATATTTTAATAAAATTTTGCTTGTACAATAAAAGCTAAAATTAAGCAGTTCCTTGATTTCTTAAAAAGTCGTTTTGTAAATTCCGGTGTCAGTTTATAATTTCTCATTTTTCTAACAGAATTTGTCCGCGCCGGAAAGGGTTAAATTGCCGAGATGCTCCAATTAAATAAAACATAATTTTCTCTATTAAAATACTGGTATCCAAAAAGCCGGAGCACTGATATGGCAGTCCTGCTATTAATCCTAACTAAAAGTATCATTAAACATAAACTGCTAAAATATCAGTATTCCTTATTATTTTTAAAATATTTTTTTTTCTTTTCTTTTCAATTTTTTTAACATTTTCTACTAGGAATTTTTTTCTACTAATACTTTCCCCACAAAGAAGTGAAAGCAAATATCATAAAATATTCGATAGAATACGGTCATCTGATATGTGAAAATATTTCGGGATCATTTTGTCGAAAAAATTAATTTCGTTTCATTACTGAAGGAAAAATAATTTATTAGAATGAGAAACTTTAAAGTAAATAGAGGTTTGGATTACATACTTCTTAGATAGGAAATTGATCGTACCATAATTAGATTTACGACGTTGTTTCATCAATTTTACTTACCCATCATACGTAGTATAGGGTAAGTCTTGCAATCGTTTTGAAAATCGAAAAATTTTCTTGACGGATTTACACGTTTTAGATAGTGGACATTCCGAAAAACATATTTTTAGAAAAAATTTTTTGCCGTCCGTCTGTCTGTCTGTCTGTCTGTAAACGCTCTATCTCCCGAACGAATTGAGATAGAGACTTGAAATTTTGTATGTAGTTAGTATGTAAGAATGGGACGAACCCTATTTAATATCAGCAACCTCGATTATCCGGATTTATTTTTTTCGGACTCTCGAAAAATTCGTTCTGATGAAAGTTATATAAAAGTTTTCGATTTTTTTAATTTTAAGGCGTGATCGTAAAAGGCAATAAAATAACACAAATTTTGCATAAAGAACGAAGTTGATAGAATTATTAGTTGCCGTGATATCTGTAATCATGTTTTCCACATTCTTCGATTTTTCATGACCCTGTATTTCATTCAAATTTCAATTCAAAGGTATATTTTAATTGGAAATGAGACGCTTAATCCGACGCAATAAACTGTTAGTTAATAAGATTATTATTTTTGGAGTTATAAGGATGTTTCTTTTTCGCAATTCAGTACTACTTGAGTAGTTAGGCGTGTTGTATAATTCATCGAGATTCATCAGCAACTCATTAATACAGCATTACTATGCACAATAAAAATATAAATACACGTTTAAATTTTGTTTTAGAATTGCAATGCATTGTATAAATATTTTCACATGTTTTATTTTCATATACATATCCATGATGGGTAAGTATTACGGTGGAACCCAACGACTAGTTTCAAAGGTAATAGTAAAGTTTAATCACAAACAAGGAGAGAGGGGATGCATTTAATACTTGAAATTTTCTTGTGAATTTTGGTGTTATAATAAGGTAATTTAAACAAGTTTCAACTTTCAAGAAAAGAATGAAATACAAGAATAATGAAGAGCACTGAAAAAAGCACAGCAAGAAAATATCGAGAAATGAAACTTGTCAGTTATCGCACGTCAAACGTAGCAAATGAGGTGCGTTCGTACTATAAAGAAGTTTTAAAATATACAGTACGGCCGATACAGTACATAATTCGAAAACTTTTGTGTCCCAGTAAATATTGTATGCTTTCTATTATACAGGAAGTAACTTCTAGTAAAGCTCAGCAACGAATATCAATTTCATAAAATGTGAAATATTTTAACAAAATAAACACCTTATTCAAACAATGTTTCCCCTCATACCATTATGTAATAGAATACTTTTTTGTGAACCTGTAAATTAATAAAAAATATTTTTTTCACCACATATTTTACAGACTATATACATTTTGGTACATATTTCATAGATGCGTATGAATTTTATTATGCTCTAAAGAGTGTAACATCATTAGAATGCACTTGAAACTAGTTTTTCCTTTGACCGTAATGTAACGGAATACTTTTGATTGTCGACTTTTGATAGTTGAACTACATATCCGATTTTCATAAAATTTGAAACGACTCGACAAAATTACGTAATAATTATGTGCACACAACTGCCTGCCACTCTGCAGGTCGTGAGTTCGACTCCCAATTGGGCAAGGTGCACTCAGATTTTGATCTATATTGATCCAGTCTTTCATCCATTTCATTGGAATGGCCAAATTTTAAACAAGATTTTGTTAAATAAACAAAATTATTCGGTCAATTTAAGCACAATCCAACCAAAATATTTGGTTGCAGATTACTTTACAAAAGTTTAGTTGTTTTAACAAAACAGTTTTTTTCGTGTAGCAAATGAGGTGTGTTCGTACTATAACGAAGTTTTAAATATATTCAGATCTTCATGTAATAGCATACAGTACGTCGAGTGCAGTCTAGTATCCGAAATATTCGTGTGTCCCTGTAAAAACTAACGCCTCTCTATCACACAGAAAATAATTGTAGTAAACCCAGCAACGTCCTAAATGTCGACGAAATGAGTATTAAGCTTGCTTGGAAACTAAATACCGAAATTTTTGTAAACAGAGTGGGGCGCTGTAGGCCCTGATCCTTCGCGAATCGTTATTCTGCAAGTTTAGTTATCGGCTCTTTTAAATTTACTTAGAAATATAAGTGACATTAAAATTTTGTACTGCATTCCAGAGGTCAACAACTGAAGCTCTTTTAAACTACTTAGCTACTTAATCTTTACCTAAAATTTAAAAATATATACTCTATTCGAGTTTTCTTTCATAGTTCTTGAAAGAAGAGTACAAGGACCGCTATGAAATAAGAAATAGTTTCATATTTTAAGTCATTCATTCACCATTGATGTTCATGTTTGAACTTTTCTAATGCAAAGAATTTTCCATATCTAATTTTTACTTTCTTCTATCTTTACAAGAAGAAAGTATTGGATTCATGAAAATTTTCGACTTCCGGTTTTCGACGGATTTATACGTTTTAGAAGGTTCTGAACACGTTTTGACTATTTTTAGAAAATGTCTGTCTGT
Organism: Maratus speculifer; assembly: GCA_964019185.1. Classification (NCBI taxonomy): domain Eukaryota; kingdom Metazoa; phylum Arthropoda; class Arachnida; order Araneae; family Salticidae; genus Maratus; species Maratus speculifer. The sequence goes on from OZ025302.1 coordinate 153,588,814, forward strand.
GAGTCTGTCCGTCTGTCTGTGAGTCTGTGAGTCTGTCTGTATGTGACAAAAAAAATTGTGGGCGCTCTATCTCAAGAACTAATGCTCGAAATTTAATAAACTTTTATATTCAGTTAGACCTTGATATGAATTAGTGCCTATTGGTTTTTGATGAAAATTGGCCTGCAGGTGGCGCTGCTATACTACGTTTTTCATGATTTTCAAGATTGCTATACCTCAAGAACTAATGCACAGAATTTCACCAAATTTCAGATTCTGTGACCCCTTGATATACATAGACGCTGATTCAATTTTGGTGTAAATTGGCCGGCAGATGGCGCTGCTATGCCACGTTTTTCATGATTTTCATGATAGCTATATCTAAAGAACTAATGCACAGAATTTCACCAAACTTCAGATTCCGCGATACCTTGAGATACATAGCCGCAGATAAGGTTTTGGTGTGAACTATCCCACAGAGTACGGACAGAGCCTCAACTCGGCTTGAAAAGAACGCACTCAGTGGATCACTTAAAAACTAAACCATCGCGTTGGCGATTTTTATCCTCGTGATTTCTGTTTAACTGTAACCATATTCTGGCTTTGCACTTCTTGCTGAATGCTGATTTGATTATCTTTGCACACGTGCTTATGTTATTTGATCTTAGATTTCCGCGCTTATATTGATTCGTAATTATTACTGTTATTGTTGTTGAATTTTCAAGTTTAGATTATTAGGTCTTTATGTTAAGAAGAGACACATGTATTGTTTGCAAGACGAATACGTCAAAGTTATTTTATATTAAAATAATTCTTTCATAAATTTCAAAACAAGAAGCAGCAAGCCGTCGCTGTATTTTTTTTCTTTTTTCCTTTATCATTTGTCGCCAAGGAAGCGATATTTCGCCAAATTAGCAACCTCTCTTATGTTATGATCGTAGTTTCAGAGTCATCCGCTCGTATCGCTACTGTCTAAGCGTAATCCCATGTTAAACAAGTTGCCATTACAGTGTATGAAAGTTGATTCTCTGTTCCGTACTCTGTGAATTATTGCAAATGAATGTTTCTGGTTCTAAACGATTGTAAATAAAAATTACATAAAAAAATTCTGCTATTAAATTCCTTTAAATACTCTGAGGATCACAAACACTATTATAGAGTCGCCAAGTTTGCGGCTTTTTGAACACCAGTATTATTTTAGTTAAAATGTAGTTCTTTTAACCATTTCCGGCGCAGTGTGTCTGGTCTGGACACACTTAATTTTAATTTCAAACTTGCAATTGGTACCAATAATATTTTAATAAAATTTTGCTTGTACAATAAAAGCTTAAATTAAGCAGTTCCTTGATTTCTTAAAAAGTCGTTTTGTAAATTCCGGTGTCAGTTGATAATTTCTCATTTTACTAACAGAATTTGTCCGCGCCGGAAAGGGTTAAATTGCCGAGATGCTCCAATTAAATAAAACATAATTTTCTCTATTAAAATACTGGTATCCAAAAAGCCGGAGCACTGATATGGCAGTCCTGCTATTAATCCTAACTAAAAGTATCATTAAACATAAACTGCTAAAATATCAGTATTCCTTATTATTTTTAAAATATTTTTTTTTCTTTTTTTTTCAATTTTTTAACATTTTCTACTAGGAATTTTTTTCTACTAATACTTTCCCCACAAAGAAGTGAAAGCAAATATCATAAAATATTCGATAGAATACGGTCATCTGATATGTGAAAATATTTCGGGATCATTTTGTCGAAAAAATTAATTTCGTTTCATTACTGAAGGAAAAATAATTTATTAGAATGAGAAACTTTAAAGTAAATAGAGGTTTGGATTACATACTCCTTAGATAGGAAATTGATCGTACCATAATTAGATTTACGACGTTGTTTCATCAATTTTTCTAAGGTAATAGTAAAGTTTAATCACAAACAAGGAGAGAGGGGATGCATTAATTACTTGAAATTTTCTTGTGAATTTTGGTGTTATAATAAGGTATTTTAAACAAGTTTCAACTTTCAAGAAAAGAATGAAATACAAGAATAATGAAGAGCACTGAAAAAAGCACAGCAAGAAAATATCGAGATATGAAACTTGTCAGTTATCGCACGTCAAACGTAGCAAATGAGGTGCGTTCGTACTATAAAGAAGTTTTAAAATATACAGTACGGCCGATACAGTACATAATTCGAAAACTTTTGTGTCCCAGTAAATATTGTATGCTTTCTATTATACAGGAAGTAACTTCTAGTAAAGCTCAGCAACGAATATCAATTTCATAAAATGTGAAATAGTTTAATAAAATAAACACCCTATTCAAACAATGTTTCCCCTCATACCATTATGTAATAGAATACTTTTTTGTGAACCTGTAAATTAATAAAAAATATTTTTTTCACCACATATTTTACAGACTATATACATTTTGGTACATATTTCATAGATGCATATGAATTTTATTATGCTCTAAAGAGTGTAACATCATTAGAATGCACTTGAAACTAGATTTTCCTTTGACCGTAATGTAACGGAATACTTTTGATTGTCGACTTTTGATAGTTGAACTACATATCCGATTTTCATAAAATTTGAAACGACTCGACAAAATTACGTAATAATTATGTGCACACAACTGCCTGCCACTCTGCAGGTCGTGAGTTCGACTCCCAATTGGGCAAGGTGCACTCAGATTTTGATCTATATTGATCCAGTCTTTCATCCATTTCATTGGAATGGCCAAATTTTAAACAAGATTTTGTTAAATAAACAAAATTATTCGGTCAATTTAAGCACAATCCAACCAAAATATTTGGTTGCAGATTACTTTACAAAAGTTTAGTTGTTTTAACAAAACAGTTTTTTTCGTGTAGCAAATGAGGTGTGTTCGTACTATAACGAAGTTTTAAATATATTCAGATCTTCATGTAATAGCATACAGTACGTCGAGTGCAGTCTAGTATCCGAAATATTCGTGTGTCCCTGTAAAAACTAACGCCTCTCTATCACACAGAAAATAATTGTAGTAAACCCAGCAACGTCCTAAATGTCGACGAAATGAGTATTAAGCTTGCTTGGAAACTAAATACCGAAATTTTTGTAAACAGAGTGGGGCGCTGTAGGCCCTGATCCTTCGCGGATCTTTATTCCGCAAGTTTAGTTATCGGCTCTTTTAAATTTACTTAGAAATATAAGTGACATTAAAATTTTGTACTGCATTCCAGAGGTCAACAACTGAAGCTCTTTTAAACTACTTAGCTACTTAATCTTTACCTAAAATTTAAAAATATATACTCTATTCGAGTTTTCTTTCATAGTTCTTGAAAGAAGAGTACAAGGACCGCTATGAAATAAGAAATAGTTTCATATTTTAAGTCAGTCATTCACCATTGATGTTCATGTTTGAACTTTTCTAATGTAAAGAATTTTCCATATCTAATTTTTACTTTCTTCTATCTTTACAAGAAGAAAGTATTGGATTCATGAAAATTTTCGACTTCCGGTTTTCGACGGATTTATACGTTTTAGAAGGTTCTGAACACGTTTTGACTATTTTTAGAAAATGTCTGTCTGTGAGTCTGTCCGTCTGTCTGTGAGTCTGTGAGTCTGTCTGTATGTGACAAAAAAAATTGTGGGCGCTCTATCTCAAGAACTAATGCTCGAAATTTAATAAACTTTTATATTCAGTTAGACCTTGATATGAATTAGTGCCTATTGGTTTTTGATGAAAATTGGCCTGCAGGTGGCGCTGCTATACTACGTTTTTCATGATTTTCAAGATTGCTATACCTCAAGAACTAATGCACAGAATTTCACCAAATTTCAGATTCTGTGACCCCTTGATATACATAGACGCTGATTCAGTTTTGGTGTAAATTGGCCGGCAGATGGCGCTGCTATGCCACGTTTTTCATGATTTTCATGATAGCTATATCTAAAGAACTAATGCACAGAATTTCACCAAACTTCAGATTCCGCGATACCTTGAGATACATAGCCGCAGATAAAGTTTTGGTGTGAACTATCCCACAGAGTACGGACAGAGCCTCAACTCGGCTTGAAAAGAACGCACTCAGTGGATCACTTAAAAACTAAACCATCGCGTTGGCAATTTTTATCCTCGTGATTTCTGTTTAACTGTAACCATATTCTGGCTTGGCACTTCTTGCTGAATGCTGATTTGATTATCTTTGCACACGTGCTTATGTTATTTGATCTTAGATTTCCGCGCTTATATTGATTCGTAATTATTACTGTTATTGTTCTTGAATTTTCAAGTTTAGATTATTAGGTCTTTATGTTAAGAAGAGACACATGTATTGTTTGCAAGACGAATACGTCAAAGTTATTTTATATTAAAATAATTCTTTCATAAATTTCAAAACAAGAAGCTGCAAGCCGTCGCTGTATTTTTTTTCTTTTTTCCTTTATCATTTGTCGCCAAGGAAGCGATATTTCGCCAAATTAGCAACCTCTCTTATGTTATGATCGTAGTTTCAGAGTCATCCGCTCGTATCGCTACTGTCTATGCGTAATCCCATGTTAAACAAGTTGCCATTACAGTGTATGAAAGTTGATTCTCTGTTCCGTACTCTGTGAATTATTGCAAACGAAAGTTTCTGGTTCTAAACGATTGTAAATAAAAATTACATAAAAAAATTCTGCTATTAAATTCCTTTAAATACTCTGAGGATCACAAACACTATTATAGAGTCGCCAAGTTTGCGGCTTTTTGAACACCAGTATTATTTTAGTTAAAATGTAGTTCTTTTAACCCTTTCCGGCGCAGTGTGTCTGGTCTGGACACACTTAATTTTAATTTCAAACTTGCAATTGGTACCAATAATATTTTAATAAAATTTTGCTTGTACAATAAAAGCTTAAATTAAGCAGTTCCTTGATTTCTTAAAAAGTCGTTTTGTAAATTCCGGTGTCAGTTGATAATTTCTCATTTTACTAACAGAATTTGTCCGCGCCGGAAAGGGTTAAATTGCCGAGATGCTCCAATTAAATAAAACATAATTTTCTCTATTAAAATACTGGTATCCAAAAAGCCGGAGCACTGATATGGCAGTCCTGCTATTAATCCTAACTAAAACTATCATTAAACATAAACTGCTAAAATATCAGTATTCCTTATTATTTTTAAAATATTTTTTTTTCTTTTCTTTTCAATTTTTTAACATTTTCTACTAGGAATTTTTTTCTACTAATACTTTCCCCACAAAGAAGTGAAAGCAAATATAAAATATTCGATAGAATACGGTCATCTGATATGTGAAAATATTTCGGGATCATTTTGTCGAAAAAATTATTTTCGTTTCATTACTGAAGGAAAAATAATTTATTAGAATGAGAAACTTTAAAGTAAATAGAGGTTTGGATTACATAATTCTTAGACAGGAAATTGATAGTACCATAATTAGATTTACGACGTTGTTTCATCAATTTTTCTAAGGTAATAGTAAAGTTTAATCACAAACAAGGAGAGAGGGGATGCATTAATTACTTGAAATTTTCTTGTGAATTTTGGTGTTATAATAAGGTATTTTAAACAAGTTTCAACTTTCAAGAAAAGAATGAAATACAAGAATAATGAAGAGCACTGAAAAAAGCACAGCAAGAAAATATCGAGATATGAAACTTGTCAGTTATCGCACGTCAAACGTAGCAAATGAGGTGCGTTCGTACTATAAAGAAGTTTTAAAATATACAGTACGGCCGATACAGTACATAATTCGAAAACTTTTGTGTCCCAGTAAATATTGTATGCTTTCTATTATACAGGAAGTAACTTCTAGTAAAGCTCAGCAACGAATATCAATTTCATAAAATGTGAAATAGTTTAATAAAATAAACACCCTATTCAAACAATGTTTCCCCTCATACCATTATGTAATAGAATACTTTTTTGTGAACCTGTAAATTAATAAAAAATATTTTTTTCACCACATATTTTACAGACTATATACATTTTGGTACATATTTCATAGATGCATATGAATTTTATTATGCTCTAAAGAGTGTAACATCATTAGAATGCACTTGAAACTAGTTTTTCCTTTGACCGTAATGTAACGGAATACTTTTGATTGTCGACTTTTGATAGTTGAACTACATATCCGATTTTCATAAAATTTGAAACGGCTCGACAAAATTACGTAATAATTATGTGCACACAACTGCCTGCCACTCTGCAGGTCGTGCGTTCGACTCCCAATTGGGCAAGGTGCACTCAGATTTTGATCTATATTGATCCAGTCTTTCATCCATTTCATTGGAATGGCCAAATTTTAAACAAGATTTTGTTAAATAAACAAAATTATTCGGTCAATTTAAGCACAATCCAACCAAAATATTTGGTTGCAGATTACTTTACAAAAGTTTAGTTGTTTTAACAAAACAGTTTTTTTCGTGTAGCAAATGAGGTGTGTTCGTACTATAACGAAGTTTTAAATATATTCAGATCTTCATGTAATAGCATACAGTACGTCGAGTGCAGTCTAGTATCCGAAATATTCGTGTGTCCCTGTAAATACTAACGCCTCTCTATCACACAGAAAATAATTGTAGTAAACCCAGCAACGTCCTAAATGTCGACGAAATGAGTATTAAGCTTGCTTGGAAACTAAATACCGAAATTTTTGTAAACAGAGTGGGGCGCTGTAGGCCCTGATCCTTCGCGGATCGTTATTCCGCAAGTTTAGTTATCGGCTCTTTTAAATTTACTTAGAAATATAAGTGACATTAAAATTTTGTACTGCATTCCAGAGGTCAACAACTGAAGCTCTTTTAAACTACTTAGCTACTTAATCTTTACCTAAAATTTAAAAATATATACTCTATTCGAGTTTTCTTTCATAGTTCTTGAAAGAAGAGTACAAGGACCGCTATGAAATAAGAAATAGTTTCATATTTTAAGTCAGTCATTCACCATTGATGTTCATGTTTGAACTTTTCTAATGTAAAGAATTTTCCATATCTAATTTTTACTTTCTTCTATCTTTACAAGAAGAAAGTATTGGATTCATGAAAATTTTCGACTTCCGGTTTTCGACGGATTTATACGTTTTAGAAGGTTCTGAACACGTTTTGACTATTTTTAGAAAATGTCTGTCTGTGAGTCTGTCCGTCTGTCTGTGAGTCTGTGAGTCTGTCTGTATGTGACAAAAAAAATTGTGGGCGCTCTATCTCAAGAACTAATGCTCGAAATTTAATAAACTTTTATATTCAGTTAGACCTTGATATGAATTAGTGCCTATTGGTTTTTGATGAAAATTGGCCTGCAGGTGGCGCTGCTATACTACGTTTTTCATGATTTTCAAGATTGCTATACCTCAAGAACTAATGCACAGAATTTCACCAAATTTCAGATTCTGTGACCCCTTGATATACATAGACGCTGATTCAGTTTTGGTGTAAATTGGCCGGCAGATGGCGCTGCTATGCCACGTTTTTCATGATTTTCATGATAGCTATATCTAAAGAACTAATGCACAGAATTTCACCAAACTTCAGATTCCGCGATACCTTGAGATACATAGCCGCTGATAAGGTTTTGGTGTGAACTATCCCACAGAGTACGGACAGAGCCTCAACTCGGCTTGAAAAGAACGCACTCAGTGGATCACTTAAAAACTAAACCATCGCGTTGGCGATTTTTATCCTCGTGATTTCTGTTTAACTGTAACCATATTCTGGCTTTGCACTTCTTGCTGAATGCGGATTTGATTATCTTTGCACACGTGCTTATGTTATTTGATCTTAGATTTCCGCGCTTATATTGATTCGTAATTATTACTGTTATTGTTGTTGAATTTTTAAGTTTAGATTATTAGGTCTTTATGTTAAGAAGAGACACATGTATTGTTTGCAAGACGAATACCTCAAAGTTATTTTATAATAAAATAATTCTTTCATAAATTTCAAAACAAGAAGCAGCAAGCCGTCGCTGTATTTTTTTTCTTTTTTCCTTTATCATTTGTCGCCAAGGAAGCGATATTTCGCCAAATTAGCAACCTCTCTTATGTTATGATCGTAGTTTCAGAGTCATCCGCTCGTATCGCTACTGTCTAAGCGTAATCCCATGTTAAACAAGTTGCCATTACAGTGTATGAAATTTGATTCTCTGTTCCGTACTCTGTGAATTATTGCAAACGAAAGTTTCTGGTTCTAAACGATTGTAAATAAAAATTACATAAAAAAATTCTGCTATTAAATTCCTTTAAATACTCTGAGGATCACAAACACTATTATAGAGTCGCCAAGTTTGCGGCTTTTTGAACACCAGTATTATTTTAGTTAAAATGTAGTTCTTTTAACCATTTCCGGCGCAGTGTGTCTGGTCTGGACACACTTAATTTTAATTTCAAACTTGCAATTGGTACCAATAATATTTTAATAAAATTTTGCTTGTACAATAAAAGCTTAAATTAAGCAGTTCCTTGATTTCTTAAAAAGTCGTTTTGTAAATTCCGGTGTCAGTTGATAATTTCTCATTTTACTAACAGAATTTGTCCGCGCCGGAAAGGGTTAAATTGCCGAGATGCTCCAATTAAATAAAACATAATTTTCTCTATTAAAATACTGGTATCCAAAAAGCCGGAGCACTGATATGGCAGTCCTGCTATTAATCCTAACTAAAAGTATCATTAAACATAAACTGCTAAAATATCAGTATTCCTTATTATTTTTAAAATATTTTTTTTTTCTTTTCTTTTCAATATTTTAACATTTTCTACTAGGAATTTTTTTCTACTAATACTTTCCCCACAAAGAAGTGAAAGCAAATATCATAAAATATTCGATAGAATACGGTCATCTGATATGTGAAAATATTTCGGGATCATTTTGTCGAAAAAATTAATTTCGTTTCATTACTGAAGGAAAAATAATTTATTAGAATGAGAAACTTTAAAGTAAATAGAGGTTTGGATTACATACTTCTTAGATAGGAAATTGATCGTACCATAATTAGATTTACGACGTTGTTTCATCAATTTTACTTACCCATCATACGTAAAATAGGGTCTTGCAATCGTTTTGAAAATCGAAAAATTTTTTTGACGGATTTACACGTTTTAGATAGTGGACATTCCGAAAAACATATTTTTAGAAAAAATTTTTTGCCGTCCGTCTGTCTGTCTGTCTGTCTGTCTGTCTGTCTGTCTGTCTGTAAACGCTCTATCTCCCGAACGAATTGAGATAGAGACTTGAAATTTTGTATGTAGTTAGTATGTAAGAATGGGACAAACCCTATTTAATATCAGCAACCTCGATTATCCGGAACTATTTTTTTCGGACTCTCGAAAAATTCGTTCTGATGAAAGGTATATAAAAGTTTTCGAATTTTTTTATTTTAAGGAGTGATCGTAAAAGGCAATAAAATAACACAAATTTTGCATAAAGAACGAAGTTGATCGAATTATTAGTTGCCGAGATATCTGTAATCATGTTTTCCACATTCTTCGATTTTTCATGACCCTGTATTTCATTCAAATTTCAATTCAAAGGTATATTTTAATTGGAAATGAGACGCTTAATCCGACGCAATAAACTGTTAGTTAATAAGATTATTATTTTTGGAGTTATAAGGATGTTTCTTTTTCGCAATTCAGTACTACTTGAGTAGATAGGCGTGTTGTATAATTTATCGAAAGAGATTCATCAGCAACTCATTAATACAGCATTACTATGCACAATAAAAATATAAATACACGTTTAAATTTTGTTTTAGAATTGCAATGCATTGTATAAATAGTTTTCACATGTTTTATTTTCATATACATATCCATGATGGTAATAGTAAAGTTTAATCGATGGTAATAGTAAAGTTTAAGGTTTCAAAGGTAATAGTAAAGTTTAATCACAAACAAGGAGAGAGGGGATGCATTTAATACTTGAAATTTTCTTGTGAATTTTGGTGTTATAATAAGGTATTTTAAACAAGTTTCAACTTTCAAGAAAAGAATGAAATACAAGAATAATGAAGAGCACTGAAAAAAGCACAGCAAGAAAATATCGAAGAAATGAAACTTGTCAGTCATCGCACGTCAAACGTAGCAAATGAGGTGCGTTCGTACTATAAAGAAGTTTTAAAATATACAGTACGGCCGATACAGTACATAATTCGAAAACTTTTGTGTCCCAGTAAATATTGTATGCTTTCTATTATACAGGAATTAACTTGCAGTGAACCTCAGCAACGAATATCAATTTCATAAAATGTGAAATAGTTTAATAAAGTAAACACTCTATTCAAACAATGTTTCCCCTCATACCATTATGTAATAGAATACTTTTTTGTGAACCTGTAAATTAAAAAAAAATATTTTTTTCACCACATATTTTACAGACTATATACATTTTGGTACATATTTCATAGATGCATATGAATTTTATTATGTTCTAAAAAGTGTAACATCATTAGAATGCACTTGAAACTAGTTTTTCCTTTGACCGTAATGTAACGGAATACTTTTGATTGTCGACTTTTGATAGTTGAACTACATATCCGATTTTCATAAAATTTGAAACGACTCGACAAAATTACGTAATAATTATGTACTTTAAATTTCAAATGATTCAGTTGGGTAGTTTTTGCGTTGTTATACGCGGACGGATGGACGGACTCGACGAGGACTATGGGTGCTACGTATTTAAATAATTACGAATGTATCTAATAAAAAAAGGAACTTTATAAATTTAGTATCGTGGAAAATATATGTATATATAAGAATATTCAAGATGTAGTATAGAATTTTAATAGTGTGTACATTTATAAACTCATTTCAATGCAATTCTTATAATTAAGGAACCCAAAATCTAAGGAATACAAATGAAAACTAGTTGGATGTGTCAATCCCAAAACTTTCTTCTATCTCATAAGTACATTTTAATACTTAAAAAAAAAAAAAAAAAAAAAAAAAAAAAAAAAAAAAAAAAACCGTAGTGACCCAAAAATTACCCACTATCGAATTTCCTCGAAAATTTGACCTAGCCTACTGAGATTCTGGTATTCGAAAGGCCTAAAACGCAAAATTTAATTAATATTCTGAGAAAATGAGCTTAGTAGTGCCTCATGTTGGGTACTAAAACATAATAAGCATCTACTTATGGCAAGACCTATCAGAATTGATGAAATTTCCTCCATTAGTTCTTGAGATATAGTTATAACAAAAAATTTGCAAAACGTAGCACAGCAACACCATATCTTGGACAATTTATGCGAAAACGTAAAAAAGCGTCTAATTATGTTATAGTGTAAAAGAATCTGAAGTTTGATGAAATTCTGTGCATTAGTTCTTGAGATATAGCAAGTTTTAAAAAAACCGTGTAAAATATAGCATAGCAGCACCATCAGTTTAAGGATTTATAACAAAACGTAATTATCGTGTAATTATGTTATATCAGATTTTGTAACAAAATCTGAAGTTTGATGAAATTCTATGCGTGTGTTGTTGAGATATAGCTATCGGTAAAAATCGTGCAAAATGCAGCATAGCTGCACCATCTGTTGCAAGGTTAATACCAAAATGTAATCAGCGTCTAATTATGTTATATATTCTAGTGTAACATAATCTAAAATTTCATGAAGTTCTCATTATTAGTTCTTGAGATATAGCTATCGCAAAAATCGTGCAAAATGTAGCATAGCAGCGCCACCTATAGGATAGTTCACACCAAAACCTTATCAGCGGCTATGTATCTCAAGGTATCGCGGAATCTGAAGTTTGGTGAAATTCTGTGCATTAGTTCTTGAGATATAGCTATCATGAAAATCATGAAAAACGTGGCATAGCAGCGCCATCTGCCGGCCAATTTACACCAAAACTGAATCAGCGTCTATGTATATCAAGGGGGTCACAGAATCTGAAATTTGGTGAAATTCTGTGCATTAGTTCTTGAGATATAGCAATCTTGAAAGTCATGAAAAACGTAGTATAACAGCGCCACCTGCAGGCCAATTTTCATCAAAAACCAATAGGCACTAATTCATATCAAGGTCTAATTGAATATAAAAGTTTATTAAATTTCGAGCATTAGTTCTTGAGATAGAGCGCCCACAAATTTTTTGTCACATACAGACAGACTCACAGACAGACGACAGACTCACAGACAGACGGACAGACTCACAGACAGACGGACAGACTCACAGACAGACATTTTCTAAAAATAGTCAAAACGTGTTCAGGACCTACTAAAACGTATAAATCCGTCGAAAACCGGAAGTCGAAAATTTTCATGAATCCAATACTTTCTTCTTGTAAAGATAGAAGAAAGTAAAAATTAGATATGGAAAATTCTTTACATTAGAAAAGTTCAAACATGAACATCAATGGTGTTGCAGAGTTAGTAGATAATATTTGCTTTTTTATAACGACTAAACATTGTACATACAACTAAATTTTTATGATTCATTTTGAGTACTCTTAAATTACATTTCATTATTAAGTTAAATTCTTTCATCGTAGATATTTTTTATTATTTTTTATTATTCTTTATTATTCATCTATTTTCTTCTTTTCTCTAAAGTTGAAACTTGCTAAAAATATCTAATTAAAACACCAAAATTCACAAGAAAATTTCAAGTATTAAAAGCATATTTTTCACCTGTTTGGGATAAAATTTGCCTTTTACCTTAGAAAAATAGAAGAAATAACATCGCAAATCTAATTTTCGCACGATCAATTTCCTATCTAGGAAGTGTGTAATTTAAACCTCTGTTTACTTTAGGGTTTTTCATTATAATAAATTATTTTTTCTTCGATATTGAAAAATAAAATTTCATATTTTCGAAAAATGATGCCGAAATATTTTAACATATCAGATGACCGTATTTTATCGAATATACTATAAAATTTATTTTTAGTTCCATAGTTTAAAATGCTAATGGCAAAATGAAAAAGAATGTTACAAGGAAATGTTAAAAAATTTGTAAAGAAAAGATTTTTTAAGAAAAAATTGTGATATTTTAACAGATTACTTTCAATGGTACCTTAGTTAAGATTAATAGTGATTGTAAACCTCGAGTTATTTAAAGGGTTTTAATATCAGAATTTTTGTTGTATAATGATTTAAACATCTAAACACAGAATTTTGTTTAGTAACCAAAGAAAATATTACTTTACGAAAATTCTGGATACTTCTACTAGGGCGTACAAACACTGATTTATAATTGCAAATTTGTTTTTTGCAATTCATCTTCATGGCGGATGCTTTGAAGTTACATCCAACATATGTAGCCGTGAAGTTGTATTTTCAATATTCTTATATATCCTAAGACAACAGCGCATACTAGATTTTATTTCAACTACTCTCACAGTTACATAGACCTTAGTAATATCAAGTTAATAATTTCCGTCTAATACTACACAATTTGGCCAAAGATGACCGACCGCTGACCGATTTTAGACATTTTGTGGCATATCTTAAAAAATACACGAGGAATTATCTTGAAACTCTAAGTGTGTAAACATAATAGTACAAGTTACACATTTCTGTGGAGATTGTTTCCCGAAACGCTATAGGGAATCCTCAACAAATTGAAAAAGAACGAATATCTTTTCGATAACCCTGTCAAAACTAATGTAGTAAAAGCGCTCAAACTGTAGATTATGATTAAGTATCTTTTTGTAACATACTGTGTTTATTTTTATGTGGATAGCATGTATACTCGTAGAGAAATTAAAATGTTTAAAAACAGTCCCAAATTTTTTCAAGTTTTTTGCTTATAATTTGCAGAGTCCTGAATATAATATAATGTTCTTTTCTGAAAATATGACAAACAACATTGTAAACAATACCCTGACATCAGAATTAAAATAATAATAATAATTGTACGAAAAGTGAGCAGGTTTAGTAAATAATTTTCATTGCGCATGCTTCAATAATATCAAAATTTCATTTGCATATTGTGTTACAAAATGTATAGAGCAACTCCTGTAAAAGTTTTAAAAACATAGCTTGAAAATTTTGAAAGTGATCGTCTATAGAATAAACTCAAAATCCGTTATTCCCCCCCCCCCAAAAAAGGGGTAAAAATGGATAAAATCAGGGATTTTATCCAAACATTGTAGTACGCGCCATATTGTGTATTGTATATTGCCATTAATCAATGGATATATGTATACAACCACTCATATTTTTGCCTCACTTTGGGAATAACGGATTTTCGGCTGATTCTATAGACGATCACTTTCAGAATTTTCAAGCTATGCTTTTGAGAAGTTGCTCTATACATTTAGCTAATACAATATGTAAATGAAATTTTGATACCGTATGCGCAATGAAAAATTATTTAATAAACCTGCTCATTTTTCATACAATTTTTATATTTTTTTAATTATGATGACAGGGTATTATGTACAATATTTTTGTCATAATTTCAGAAAAGAACATTGTTTTATATTAATAACTCTGCAAATTTTAAGCAAAAAATTTGGGAAAATTTTGAGACTGTTTTTATAGAAACCTTTGCTTTTCTACGAGTATACATGCTATCCACATACAAATGAACAAAGTATATTACAATAAGCCACTTAATCATAATCTATAGCTATAGCACTTATGCAACATTATTTTGACAGAGTTATCCAATAGTTATTTGTTATTTTTTTAATTTGTTGACGGTCCCCTATAGAGTTTCGGGAAAAAATCTTCACCGAAACGTGTGACCTGTACTATGACATTTACACGCTTAGAGTTTCAGGACAACCCCTCATGTATTTTTGTAGATATTTAACAAAATGTTTAAAATCGCAAGTGGTCGGCCATCTTTGGCCATATTCTGTATCAGTGACCTACAGAAAGAATTCATTGAAAATGTGATTAAAAGAAATTAAGCTTGTAACGACAACATCTCATTTAATATTCCTAAACTTAGGACGCATATGTTAAATCATTTTTTTTTGCAACTGATCTTATTTATCTTATATTTTTCAAGGTTGATGCCACTGCATCTTGCTTATGATTGTTAAAGCGATAATTGACTAGAAATATACGAAGCTTTTAAATTCAAAACGGTTTTGAACTAATTTATTATTATTATTATTATTATTATTACAGTAAAACCCCGATAATTCGGATTAATTGGGACCGGACCCAATCCGGATTATCGAAAATCCGGATTATCCGGAGAATTAGAAAAATAAATGAAATAAAATATAACATACTAACAGAAAATCACCTTTATGTTAAACTTATTGAATATTTGCAGACAGTTATAATGTTTACTTTGCTGAATTATTCAGAAAACATGCAAGAAAAAGTTTTTTTTTATTTAGAATACGACTATGAAACAAGTTAATGTTATGGAAATTAGTCAATTGCTTCTCAAACTTGAAAAAAAAAAGACCAAATTATTCATTAAAATGGACGCCAATTAGCACATACCACTATATATAATCTTTCCAGGAGGTTCTGTATTAGGCTCAGGTCAGAACTTAAAGTTCGTAAGCTTATAAAAGTTATTTGATTTTCTTTAAATCGATGCATTGTAGAGTTAAACATGGAAATGGAGGAATTGACTTGCTGGTATATACATTTAACACCACCTAACAACTTAAGAAATGGAAGTATTTAAGCATTCAGTACAATTACTAAACACAATTATGTTGATTTTAAGATAATCTTCGGAATATTGATGACTTTTAAAAAAAGCAATATATGCTGTTCCAATATAAGTAAATTCTCCCCACAACACGAGTCGACGTCCTTATTGTTGTCTGCTGAATAGAGTTCGCGGTTCCTCGCGAATATTATGCTTGTAATATGCACAATTATCGAGATCATTTAAATAAGGTTTATTTTCGTCATTGAAAGGAGCAATCAACCATTTATCTGTCCAAGTATTGTGATTACAGACGCACGGAACACGAGTGTGTTTATGTCGTGTTGTAAACATTGGAGAACGGCGCATTTTGTGACAGTCAAGAAATGTATTTCCCTTCAGCCGTTGATGGGAGGTGGATTTTTATATTGGAACTCTTAATTTTTTTTTTAAACTGATCTTACAGACAAGTTCTGGGTTAAAACTAATCTTGTAATTAAGTTGCTTCTTTTGGTTATTCATTACGGGAAGTTTTTTTTTCAAAATTATCATCGTTTGAGACTCCTGGGTAAATATCAACCTTTCTGTGTTCAACATTTCTTGCAATATCCAAAACTTTTCATGCACGAGCTGTTAAATGATATATTTTCAAAATTTACTTTTTGCATATTTCAAGGCATTTTTGCTATGAATCGTAAAGACAGATTCTTTTTTTTAATAAAAAATTATAATTCAAAATTTCTGGTATGGATTATGACGTTTTGTATGAAAAATTTCAGCCATGTACGCTAATGATACAAATTGGTCAATACTGCATGGAAATTAAGATTGGAAAAATCAAGGAAATTGTGACTTCAATCTGAATAACAATAACTGAATAAAAAACTGCTGCATTTTCACCTTAAAAATACACCATAACGCACCTTTTGAACGGATGCTTGACATCCGTTTTGAACGGGTTAAATGATAATCGCCGTACCACTATTTTAAATTATTCGATAAATTTGTTTGTAAAACTATAGAATTATGTATTCAATTAAGGACCTAAAAACATGATCGATTTCTAAACCAATAAGAAAAATTATAAATAACGGCTCTTCCTATTAAACAGAAAAATATCATTTATTTATCTCTTTATTCATTTATTATAACTCTTTATGAATAACAGAAAAAAAAACAGTTAATCATTATAACTGACGTATAAAGAGAGAGCAAAACTGAAATGACATCAAATTGAAATTAATGATGGAGACAACTCAAGCATATTACGCAATCGATGTTTTTTCTCTCAAGAAAGATATTTATATTACGAGAAAAAAAGATAACTTTACGAATATCAGGACAGTAATTTAAGATATATGCGATTTTAGTTTCCCTTTTTTTTTTATAAAAGAGTACGATTTCATTCGGAATGTAGGTAGGATGAAATAACAGAAGACATGTATTTATGTATGAATTAAAACATACTATAATGTAGAGAGTTTTCTAAAAGATTTATACACAATTAAACCTATTATAACATTTTAAAAATTAATTCTGGTTTTTTCGAATTTTGAAAAGGAGCCATAATGATGAACTCTTATATAGTAAACCTATGTTTGCTTAGTATCCCGTTTTCATGACAATTGAAATGAAGATACTACTCTCTTATCCCGTCGACCGATTTCGCCAAATTATACAAATCGCCAAACTAATTGTAAAATTATGCATATTGACATAATTTTTATTTTAAATAACGAAAAAAAACAAATAATTCGTAAAATATTAATACAGATATTAATAAAAAGTCGAAATAAAAATCACTTAATGACATTTTAAACACGTGAATCTTACTTAATGTCATTGAATGTGACATTCACGATCCTCCATTATTGGCATTTAATCTTATAGTTTGGCGATAATTTTTTGGTCGATGGGATAACCTAGTAGTAACGAAATAAATGTATATAATTTTCTTTTTTTAATAGCAAGAAAATTGCATGAAAAAAATATCAATCGTATATTTCCGTGTATAAGCCGATTCAAAGAAAAATCGTATAACCCGTATATAAGCCGATGTAGTAGTGATTAAAACACGGAATAAAAATATATATTTATGTAGACATAAAAGGTTATTGATTGAATAGAGCTACAATTTTTTGATTCTAGATGTTAGAATCATATTTTTTCTCAGTGTTCTTATTCAAGTATTCGGAAAATGGAGCTAAATTTCGTTGTAAACTACGAATCCGACAAACCAAAATATTTGAATTTTGACAGAAAAGATAGCAACTTCCCGAATTTGCATTCCGTGTTTATACAAGTGGACGAAAACCTTGAACAGGAAACACATAATCATTTGATTCAACGAGAGACTAGTCTGAGCATTTTCTGTCACATGGGTGATTATGAATTTCATTTGTGTAAACGTCGGTTCTAGGACAATGGGTAGGAACCGTGGTTTTTCCATAAAATTTTAAGTAATTGATAAAAATATTCATGTACTATTATTCCGAAATCAAGCTATTTCGTTTAAAAGTCATAAAAAGTTAGTAAAGTGAAATAGAGTTTTCAAACATTATAAAATACATTCTTCCTGTTGAAGGTGTAAATTATTAATTTATGATGTAAGATTTAAATTTGCAAAAAATAAATAAATAAATAAAAAAATAAGGTATTAATTTTTTATCAAATCAATTTTTCAAAAATATTTTAAAAATACACGTTGGAACAAACAAACTAAAAACTATGTTTATTACATGAATATTAAAAAAATATAGCACATTTATGTTAGCGCTGTGATGAATCGTTAAATATTGTTCTCATTGACATAATTCATATTGCATTCATTTCACGTAAGATATAATCCTTTAACCCACTACATTAAAAAAGCATTTATTTTTTAACTAAAAAGAAATTGTGAATCGCGTATTAGTCGAAAACAAAAATCATGCACTCCTGACAACGTAATTCACTATTATATTTTAACAGAATAATAAGGCTTCTCTAATTTCTGACTCGTACTTTAGAAAGAATACACCCAAGGATAAATTGCTGTTATCATTACCTTTTTACGCTTGAAGGTTTCGCTCAGAGTTGGGCAAATTCGTAATCTAATTACTTTGTAACTTAATTACAATGTAACGGCACGCAAGAGATTACAATTTTAGTTACATGTATTTATAATTTGAATTTGAAATTAAATTAGAATTGTAATTATAATGGAAAAAATTCTAATTACGATAAAATGCAATTATAATTTAAATTTGAAATTAAATTAGAATTGTAATTATAATGGAAAAAATTCTAATTACGATAAAATGCAATTATAATTTAAATTTGAAATTAAATTAGAATTGTAATTATAATGGAAAAAATTCTAATTACGATAAAATGCAATTATAATTTAAATTTGAAATTAAATTAGAATTGTAATCGTAACTATAAATGGTATGATTATCTATATATAATTGTAATTATAATAGGAAATAATTCTAATTACGATAAAATGCAAATACAATTTGACTTTGAAATTCAATTAACATTGTAATAATAACTACAAAAGCTATAATTACTAATTTACAATTGTAATTATATTTGAGAAAATTATAATTACGATTATGCGTAATTGTATTCTGAATTTTAAATTCAACTAACGATGTATTCATAATTATAATGACAATTACGGATAATTCCAATGGTATTTTTTAAGCTATTGTATAGCTTTTATCGCGGGCATTGGGCGCGGTGACCGAATCTAGAATTTCCGTAACGAGAAAAAATTGTTACTTTTGGTGACAGGAGACCCCCCACGGTGAGGGTCGAAAAATTTTAAATGCTTATAACTCGCGATCTAATTTTCATAGCGCAGCCAAATTTTGTTTGGTAATATATTTTGAGACAGTGTTGATTTTTGGTGACAAAAGAAACCCCCCCCACACACACACACTGTGAGGGTCGAAAAAATTAAAAAGCTTATAACTCGCGATCTAATTTTCGTAGCGCGCCCAAATTTTCTTTGGTAATTTATTATGAGACAGTGTTAATTTCTGGTGACAGGAGACCTTGCACAGAGAGGGTAGAAAAATTTAAAATGCTTATAACTCGCGATCTAATTTTCATAGCGCAGCCAAATTTTGTTTGGTAATATATTTTGAGACAGTGTTGATTTTTGGTGACAGGAGACCCCTTCCCCCCCACACACACTGTGAAGGTCGAAAAAATTAAAATGCTTATAACTCGCGATTTAATTTTCGTAGCGCGCCCAAATTTTGTTTAGTAATTTATTATGAGTCAGTGTAAATTTTTGATGACAGGACACCCCCCACGGAGAGGGTCGAAAAATTTAAAATGCTTATAACTCACGATCTAATTTTCATAGCGCGGCCAAATTTTGTTTGGTAATTTATTATGAAACAGTGTTAATTTTTGGTGACAGGAGACCCCCCCCCCCCACGGTGAGGGTAAAAAAAATTTAAAATGCTTATAACTCGCGATCTAATTTTCGTAGTGCGGCCAAATTTTGTTTGGTAATTTATTATGAGACAGCGTTAATTTTTGGTGACAGGAGACCCCCCACGGTGAAGGTCGAAAAATTTAAAATGCTTATAACTCACGATCTAATTTTCGTAGCGCGGCCAAATTATGTTTGGTAATTTATTATGAGACAGTGTTAATTTTTGGTGACAGGAGACCCCCACGGTGTGGGTCGAAAATTTTAAAATGCTTATAACTCGTGATTTAATTTTCGTAGCGCTTCCAAATTTTCTTTGGTAATTTATTATGCTATTGCATAGCTTTTATCGCGGGCTTAGAGCGCGGCGACCGAATCTAGAAGTTTCGTTTCTAGAAAAAAAACCTAACACTCCGGCTAACCTGTTTTCAGTTCGGCAGACTTGGGCACGGTATCCTTCGGTATACTTCGGCAGACATTGACGCGGTATTTTTCAGATATTTAGAGGATATCAAGTCTCAAACTTATGTTTCTTGTTTCAGTTACCATAAACCTATAGTTTCAATGATAAAAATTGCTGAATAACCTACATGTATTGTAAGATAAAACAAATATTTTAAACGATATTAACTTCTCATTTATTCAATAAAAGAAAAAAAAAAATTTCTTATCGGTCATACGCTCAAAAAGTGTAACTTAAATTAATATCAAAGACAAAAAAAAGGTGCATAAATAAAAAATATATAAATAATTATAATTGCATAAGTTGATAAAAAATGCTATGCAATAGCTTTACCGCGGCAGTCCCCGAGTGCCACACGTATTTTTTTTATTAAGATATGGTTGTGACTGTAATGCAGAAAGTTACGATTTTCATTGTTTTGCGGTAATGCTGTAACTGTGAAATTTTAATTACAAATACTTTTAATGCGAATGTTATTTTAGATTTATATATTTGATTTTAGATGTATTTATGATTATTATTACCGTTACGTTGTTATAATGGTAACTAGAAATTTTAGTTACAATTAATGTGCAATGGGAACAGAAAATTTTCTAATTAGTTTTTATTCCATTTGTACTTGAGACTTATTTATGATTATATTTTTTTAATAATAACTAAGAATACTGGGTTACAATGATATTATAATGAGGATGATATCTGGTGTTAAATATTACAGTGACTATTTTAATTTTATAACTGAGAATTTTAAACGGGTTAACCCACTAATTTTTTACTGAAACTCTGCCCTCCCCCCCTCTCGAATATTTTAGTGTATCGTAAATATAAAGATCTGGTAACTTAAAAACTTATAACTAAAACTTTATTTATCGTAAGACACTCATACTTTGTATGATAAAGGCAAAATTTATGAAGAGGGGGGGGGGGAGGTTGCCGAAGACCGGTAAATTTTAGTATAGAGCAAATAAAAGGTTTTAATAACCCAAAAGTGAACTCGGATATAAATTGTCAAACTAGAAAAATTTCATGCGAATTGAATATTTTCCAGCTGAGCGAAAAATTGCCGAGGCCGGGAATCGAATACGGATACTTGGCTTACAAGGCCAATGCTTTACCTGTTAAGCTAACCGGGCGATAACCGACTGGGATTTTTCACTCAGATAACCTTATTGGCCATAATATCTGGTCTGTCATTTCAAGATCTGATAATCAGTTAGATTGTGTTAAAAAATAATAGTATATCTACGTATCCATCGTTCTATGGAGTTCCATTACTTGCAGCTTATTCTGCCGAGCTGTCTAAATGACAGACCAGATTTTATGGCCAATAAGTTTATCTGAGCGAAAAATCCCAGTCGGTTATCGCCCGGTTAGCTTAACTGGTAAAGAATTGGCCTAGTAAGCCAAGTATCCGGGTTCGATTCCCGGCCTGGGCAATTTTTCGCTCAGCTGGAAAATATTCAATTCGTATGATAACTTTACCAATCTGTTAGATTGTGTTAAAAATAGCAGTAGACAAATTTCATTTAGTAAACGCAATCGTTTCAAGGGAAGGGGGATATCTCGATTTTCTATAGAAGCCCATCATATTTTAGTCTAAACCTATATTGTAGAGAGGAAAAGTTTGTTTGTTTGCTTATAAGGGATAATCTCCGGAACTACCGAATTGGTTTCAAAAGTAATGGTATTAAAATTATGGTGTTCGTTCGGAATCAAACATAGGCGTTATTTTATGTCGATACCACAAATTCAAAGGGGGTGCAGGAGCAAAAAGCGTTCTAAAAATGCGATTTTTGTGTTGCTGAAGGGACTTTATGTATGAAATTTAGCATTCTAATTACTTATAAGATGTAAATGATATCTAGCATTTCCTTAAAAATTCGAAATTTCAAAAGAGGGGATGCGTGCGTGCTTGGTTTGTTCCTTAGTTGGATGGTTGTTAATTTGTTTGTTGGATGGTTTATTGGTTGGTTTTTTTTGTTGGTTGATTGTTTAATTTGTTTGTTGGTTAGAAAGTTGGTGTTGGTTTTTTGGTTGGTTGGTTTGTTGGTCGATTGGTTAATTTGTTGGTTAGAAGGTGAGAATTTGCTGGCTGGTTGGTTGGTTGGTTGTTACGGATAATTTCAATGCTTGTAAGGGATAATCTCTGGAACTACCGAACCGATTTCAAAAGTAATGGTACCAAAATTATGATGTTCGTTCGGAATCAAACATAGGCTGTATCTTATGTCGATACCACAAATTCAAAGGGGGTGCAGGAGCAAAAAGCGTCCTAAAAATGCGATTTTTGTATTGTTTAAGGGATTTATATGCATGAAATTTAGTATTCTAATTACTTATTAGATGTAAATGATATCTAGCATTTTCTTAAAAATTCGAAATTTTAAAGGGGGGATGCGTGCGTGCTTGGTTTGTTTGTTAGTTGGATGGTTGGTTTGTTGGTTTGTTGCTTGATTGGTTGATTGGATGGATGGTTTGTTGGTTGATTGTTTAATTTGTTTGTTGGTTAGAAGGTTGGTGTTGATTTGTTGGTTGATTGGTTTGTTGGTTGATTAGTTAATTTGTTGGTTAGAAGGTTGGTGTTGGCTGGTTGATTGGTTGTTACGGATAATTCCAATATTTGTAAGGGATAATCTCTGGAACTACCGAACCGATTTCAAAAGTAATGGTACCAGAATTATGATGTTCGTTCGGAATATAACATAGGCTGTATCTTATGTCGATACCACAAATTCAAAGGGGGTGCAGGAGCAAAAAGCGTTCTAAAAATGCGATTTTTGTATGGTTTGAGGGATTTATATGCATGAAATTTAGCATTCTAATTTTAAGATGTAAATGATATCTAGCATTTCCTTAAAAATTCGAAATTTTGAAGGGGGATGTGTGAGTGCTTGGTTTGTTTGTTAGTTGGATGGTTGGTTGGTTAATTTGTTTGTTGGATGGTTGGTTGGCTGGATGGATGGTTTGTTGGTTGATTGTTTAATTTGTTTGTTGGTTAGAAGGTTGGTGTTGTTTTGTTGGTTGGTTGGTTTGTTGGTTGATTGGTTAGTTTGTTGGTTAGAAGGTTGGTGTTGGCCGGCTGGTTGGTTGGTTGGTTGTTACGGATAATTCCAATGTTTGTAAGGGATTGTGGTGGTTACTCCATACCCCCCCATATGTTTAGTTTAATTCAATTTTATTAGCCATTTTATTTCATATCACCTTCCTTTTTATTAATGTTCTCAATTTAAATTTAATTTCGGTTTCGCTTATTTTCATTTCGTCGCCTGTAATGTTTTCTTTCTTGCTTAGCTTTCGAATGTTCCAAGCCGGTAAAATTCTGTTTGAAATCATTCCTTCCGGTTTTAAATTTGTTCGAGAACATTCTCGCTAGTTCTTTTGGGTGGAACTTCCGTTTATTCGGACACACCCCTAACCTATCAAATTAAATTTCACAGGTGACGTATTTCAAGCCGTTAAGTACATGGCCACCGGCTTTGGCCTCCCCTCTTAAGATGGTTATCAATTTTATTCTTATTAGTTACATATCTTTTCATACTGTATATTGTAATTTGGCTTATTTTTTCCTCCCCCCCTCTTTTGCTCTCTGCCAAATTGGCGTATTTTGCATTTACAATAACCCTTTCTCTTTTTCCCCTGGCCTCGCGGCCACCTGCGTCAGTTGCGCTACGAAACACCAGCTGTGATGGATGCGGTCCGATGACTGCAGGTTTTGGGTGGAAGTTCGGGCCATGTGCGCGCCCCTTTGAAGCCGTTTTATACGGGCTACGTTCTATGCTGCTGTGATCCCCGCATGGTTTTAGAATAGGCTGATTTTTTAAGGCTGCGAGGAGCAATGAAGTGGTTTAATGCATTCCTGAATGTATTCGTTTTATGTGCCTTCTCTTTTGGAATTATTCAACGTAAATAAGCGCACTCCATAGATCTTCTGGTTGGTGTTCTTGTGGAAGCATCATAAGTGATGTAGTATGTCATCATGAGTCCACTTAATACCTATTTCATCTTTCATCACCTCATCGTTAAAAAATAATTTTTCTGCAGCTATTATTGGTGCTCGAATCTTCTTCAATAATTGTTTTATGTGATGCCAGTCCTCTGACAAACAAGCAGAGGTGAAAATCTTTTCTTTTCGTGAGATGCAAATATTTATTTACATAAAGTTCCTTCATGTCGTTATCTGGCCCATTTTATATATATAATTTTTGATTACTCACGGGGCGTTATGAAGAAAATATTGGTTTGTATCTATGCAATATGAAATATAATATATTTTGTTTTTTTTTTTAAAGTTCATATTATGAAAGTTGCTCTTTTTCAAGAAGAAATAATATTATATTCTCCTTTTATTTCATGAGAAAATTTATAATTTACATCCTGTTGAGATATCTAAATTATATTATTGACAAAGAATTTTTATTGCTTAGAGATAGCAATTGTTGTGATTAGCATATATTATGATATGGTTTTTCTTATGAAGAGAGAGATTAATATGTACGAGTCAAAATAATATAAATATGTGAAGAAATATTTATTCATGAAAAAAGTAAAACAAGTTCTTCATGAAATAAAAATAGTTTTCTTCAAATTTTGTGTGCATAATAATTTATTGTGCCTATTGTCTGGATTTATTTGTCATCAACATCCAAGGACTTGACAGGTAACCTTTTTACCTTTTCAATTTTATATTTTTTTAACTTTATGTATGACATTTTATGTCATCATGGATAAAGAATATTTTTATTGTTTTTTAAGTGAAGTAAGGATGGTCACGTGGGTCGTTTGCAGGCCCCCATTCTCCGCGATGTGCTGTCGGTCACGATCACTTTGGCCTAATTGTGGGTAGAGGCAAATAAAAAGTGCTTTCTCCACTTTCAAGTAAACATAACATTATTATTTCCTTTGGTGCAGTGACCAACGCTTGAACAATTACAATTATTTTTTTTTGTACACGGCATCTTAATTTCCTGTGGTGCCGTCACCAAAGCGTATCCAACATTCCATGACCATCCATTTTTCCTTTGCCACCATCATATTTTTGTTATTTTTATACATATTGTCGTCATTATCTTCAGTTAATTCTTCATTATTTTTCAAATTATTTTCTTCATACATTAATATTATTAATTATATTATTATTGAGAGTGGTGCAGTAATTAATTGCAACATATTGATTCTATACTGAAATAATATTTTTCTCGAGCAGTGCATGATATATATATAACATAATTTTTCCATATATATATTTTTTTTTCTTGTCTTGCTATATTTTGCAACTAATATATATATGCATTATTTAACGGAGGTACTGGTAAAAATTATTGTTCATGCTAAGATAAATTATTCTTCTTGTCATACATATAATAATTTATGTTTTGAGCCATATTATATATAAATATTTACATAAAATATTTGGGTCTTATATTCTTCATATGATACTAATATGTTAGTATACGTTTTCTTCTTTTTTTTACATATAAAAATGATGTATGAAGTAAATGAAAGTCATCAATATTTTAAGTAACGGGTCAATTTATATATATTGTTCATCCTAGGACCTGCCAAATAACCAAATTTACCATGTCATACATTGAGTTCTTATATTAATTATTTCATCATGCCTCCAAAAGCCAAACTAAATATTGCAATCCAACCTTTCGACGGTAACCCTCAGACTGTAGAATTTTTCTTCGATCAATTATCTGACTTACAGGAACTAAATAACTTTACAGACAAGGAACTTTTTGTTCTCTTTAAATCAAAACTTGAGGGCACCGCCTTACTCTTCTTTCTGGAAACTCAGTCACAGCTCAAGAACTCTAATTTTAGTGAAATTCGAAAGGCATTTATAGACTATTTCTTACCCACAAAAAAGTCTGTTTCTCTAAAATCTTTACAGAACTTGACCTTAGATTCAAATGAATCAGTTAAAAATTTTGCTTTTCGGTTGGATAAACAACTTCGACTTGCTTATCCAAAATTGGATCTTTCTGCTCTTAATTCATTAAAGTTTACTCATTTTCTTGAGGCTTTACCTAAACAAATCAAACGTAAAATCTTAGAAGAAAATATTACGTCCTTCGAATTAGCTCTTGAACGAGCAACTTTTCTTCAAAATATTTATGACTCTCCCCCTAAAAAATCTTATGAAAATTTTAATCAAGCCTATTGTATCGATTCTGAAAATGTCCACGATAATTCTAGTAATACTCTTCATAAAACTCCTATAAAGCATACGAAGGATAAAATTTATCACAATTCTCAAACCAACTACTCTCCTTTACAAACTCAAAAGGACAGTTCTCATACTTCTCGTAATTTTCAAAGAAGACCTAGGACATTTTCGCCTTCTCCACCGAGACAAGAGGCTACAAATAAACGTAACAATAATTTTCGTCATCAAAACTTTCACCGGAAACGTCCTTATCAACCAACCTTTGACAAATATTCTCACAAAAAAAATTCTACATCCTTTTATCACAGACGAGATGTTGTGCAGTGTGCGTTCTGTGGGAAATTTAATCATCGTATGGACTCATGCTACAAATTCAAAAACATTATTGGTAATTCTAATCAAAACTCTTCAACTCAGGTTTCGTCTCACCCTTACAGAAAGAAAAACCACACCTCTTCTTCTGAAAACAAAAATAATGTTTACCATTTAAACAAATAAGGGAGACTGGTTCTACTGACCGCCTTCTCTCCCGTAATTCTCATTCAGGGTCAGTACACTTTGACAACAACAAAAAACATCAACAATTGGACAAACGCTCGTCAGTCACTTTAGTGTCATCCACAGCTGTCCAAACTTCTCCTATGACATCTAAATTTAACAAATCTTCTTGTTCATATAATTCTTTGCCTTCCAAACAAAATTTTCAAATCAACGATGACATACAAGAAAATCATGTCATATGCAGTTCTTTTAACAACTCTTATGTTCTTCCATGCATCCTAATAAATGTTCAACATAATGAAATCTCCACATTAATAGATACTGGATCAAGTTTATCTCTCTTGGATGAAGAATGCTTTAATAGCATTAAATCCAGGCTTCATTACAAATTTTTATCCAGAAATGTATCAGTTTCCACCATAAATTCTAAGGTCTTCTTCAAAGGATGCATAGAGATAGCTTTTAAGATTGATAAATATTTTTTTCATCATGTATTTTACCTTACAAAAATTCAAAATGTTCACTTTCAAGCCATACTTGGCTTTGAGTTTATTAACAAGCATTCTATTACTATTTCTCCAAGTTTTAAGTCTATCCTAATTAAGGACAAACACATTCCTTTTCAAAGTTATAATGAATCTCCTACTTGCTATTTTATGAATGCTGAATATAATTATGTTAATTCAAATGTACCATATTCTCTTGATGCACACAGAATGCCTTCTTATGAAAGGCCTATATCAAATAATCTAACGAGTGATACTTACATTGATAATACTTGTGCAAATTATGATAATTCAAGTTTACAGTTGTTCAATAATTATACAACCTATCCTTATTGTTATAATGTTCAAAATAATGGTTTGTTTACAAATAATATGGCTCATTCTGCTATGAATTTTCATAATCCTTATATTGATGGTCATTCTACTTATTTTTCTAATTACTTTCCAACTGATTATGCTAATGTGGTGAATTATGTGTCTACTAATGATAATAATATTCCTAGCAAGAATTTCTCAGCTGAGAATACTAATGATGGTAACTATTTTGGTGAAAAGCAAACTCATTTAAGTATTGGTAACAAAGTTTTGGTGAGTTCTAACATGGTACAATTACTCAATAGAGAAGTAATACCTCCTAATTCATTTGTTTATTTACATGTTAAGTATCTCAATCCTCCATCTGAATATTTTGTTTTCAAACCAAATTTAAAAAATAAAGGTCTTATATTACATGAATCATTGCACTCAAAATCTTCCATTCAAAATAATTTATTTTTGGTTGTATGTCAGAATGTTTCAAAGCTCGATATTCATTTAAATAAAAATTCAATTATTGGTGAATGTATCAATGTAGATGAAAAAGATATTGAAGAATACTCTTTTGATTTAGAATTTGAAAACGAATATTGTACTTTAATTTTGCCATCTGAAGAGATTAAGAGAAAACGTATTCAAGAATTATCTCCAAATGACTTTGATCTTAAACATTTACCTCCTCATGAAAGGGAAGCTTTAACAAAATTATTATGTAGTAAAGCACTTGCCTTTTCGAAATCTCTTGACACTTTAGGTCATACTGACCTGGTCAATCCTCAGTTTACCATGTTAAATTCTCATCCAGTAAAAACATTGCCTTTTCCTGTACCTCAAGCACTCGAGCAAGAAGCTCTTGACCAAATTAATCAAATGTTGAACGCTGGTATTATTGAGAGGTCAAATTCATCTTGGGCGTGTCCCATGCTTCTTGTTAAAAAAAAGAGAACTGATATGTCTAAGCCTCAAAAGTATCGTTTGGCTCTTGATTTAAGATTGTTAAATTCGATTATAATCCCATCATCATATCCTCTTCCTAGAATTCAAAATCTATTGGTGCAGTTGTCAAAATTTAAATATTATACAACTCTTGACTTACCCTCTGCATATTGGCAGATTGCTGTACCTAAAGATATGCAAGATAAAGTTAGTTTTACTACACCATGGGGAATTTTTACATATTTACGTTTAGTATTTGGCTTGAAGACGGCCGCCAGCACTTTCCAACAATTAATCGACTCTGTGATTCAATTATCTCAGATTGACTCCTGTTATGCATATCAAGATGATATAGTAGTGGGCGCTAATTCATTTGAAGAAATGACCATGAAACTCACAAAGTTATTAGACACTCTCATTGCTAATAACATTACTCTGTCTCCTGAAAAATGTGCATTTATGCAAACAAGCATTAACTTTTTGGGTTTCCAACTCACAGATCATAAAATCCTTCCTATTACAAGTAATATTTTAAAAATTACCTCCTTTCCAAAGCCTAAAACCAAGAGGCAAACAAAGAGTTTTATCGGCTTGTGTTCATTTTATAGATCAATTATACCTAATTTTTCTAAATTGATTGCTCCTCTCATCGAAGTCACCAAACCTAAAAATAAGTTTTCTTGGAAATCTGAACAAGAAAATGCATTTAAAGAATTACAGGACATTTTCTTTCATAAACCTATGCTCAATCTTCCTATCTGGAATGAAACATTTTATGTTAATACAGATGCCTCAAAAACAGCAATATCAGCTGTTCTTATGCAGAAATTTGATGGTGAACTAAAACCTATCTCCTATTATTCTAAAACTCTATCTCAATCAGAAAGACACTACCCTGCCATCAAATTGGAACTTTATGCCATTTATAAAGGCATAACTGCTTTTAAATACTATATTTTTGGTCGACCCTTTATTCTACTATCTGATGCCAAACCACTTAATAATTATAAAAAAGCTACATCACCTGCTGATATTACTACTCGTTGGATGTTAGAACTGTCAGAATACTCGTACACATTCCAACATGTTCCAGGCAAAGAAAATGTCTTGGCAGATTTTCTGAGTAGAACTCCTCACATTCCTACTGAAGATCTCAATAATAATCCAGATCTTATTTCTTCACAAGAACCTCTACCTGTTGTTGATAATCAAAACGATTTACATAATGACATTCCTCACTTTCCATGTGGTTTAGTCGACAAAATCCACCATACATGTCATCTCACCAATATTTTCATTTGGGGGACCCTGGGTAATATGTGGTGGTTACTCCATACCCCCCCATATGTTTAGTTTAATTCAATTTTATTAGCCATTTTATTTCATATCACCTTCCTTTTTATTAATGTTCTCAATTTAAATTTAATTTCGGTTTCGCTTATTTTCATTTCGTCGCCTGTAATGTTTTCTTTCTTGCTTAGCTTTCGAATGTTCCAAGCCGGTAAAATTCTGTTTGAAATCATTCCTTCCGGTTTTAAATTTGTTCGAGAACATTCTCGCTAGTTCTTTTGGGTGGAACTTCCGTTTATTCGGACACACCCCTAACCTATCAAATTAAATTTCACAGGTGACGTATTTCAAGCCGTTAAGTACATGGCCACCGGCTTTGGCCTCCCCTCTTAAGATGGTTATCAATTTTATTCTTATTAGTTACATATCTTTTCATACTGTATATTGTAATTTGGCTTATTTTTTCCTCCCCCCCTCTTTTGCTCTCTGCCAAATTGGCGTATTTTGCATTTACAATAACCCTTTCTCTTTTTCCCCTGGCCTCGCGGCCACCTGCGTCAGTTGCGCTACGAAACACCAGCTGTGATGGATGCGGTCCGATGACTGCAGGTTTTGGGTGGAAGTTCGGGCCATGTGCGCGCCCCTTTGAAGCCGTTTTATACGGGCTACGTTCTATGCTGCTGTGATCCCCGCATGGTTTTAGAATAGGCTGATTTTTTAAGGCTGCGAGGAGCAATGAAGTGGTTTAATGCATTCCTGAATGTATTCGTTTTATGTGCCTTCTCTTTTGGAATTATTCAACGTAAATAAGCGCACTCCATAGATCTTCTGGTTGGTGTTCTTGTGGAAGCATCATAAGTGATGTAGTATGTCATCATGAGTCCACTTAATACCTATTTCATCTTTCATCACCTCATCGTTAAAAAATAATTTTTCTGCAGCTATTATTGGTGCTCGAATCTTCTTCAATAATTGTTTTATGTGATGCCAGTCCTCTGACAAACAAGCAGAGGTGAAAATCTTTTCTTTTCGTGAGATGCAAATATTTATTTACATAAAGTTCCTTCATGTCGTTATCTGGCCCATTTTATATATATAATTTTTGATTACTCACGGGGCGTTATGAAGAAAATATTGGTTTGTATCTATGCAATATGAAATATAATATATTTTGTTTTTTTTTTTAAAGTTCATATTATGAAAGTTGCTCTTTTTCAAGAAGAAATAATATTATATTCTCCTTTTATTTCATGAGAAAATTTATAATTTACATCCTGTTGAGATATCTAAATTATATTATTGACAAAGAATTTTTATTGCTTAGAGATAGCAATTGTTGTGATTAGCATATATTATGATATGGTTTTTCTTATGAAGAGAGAGATTAATATGTACGAGTCAAAATAATATAAATATGTGAAGAAATATTTATTCATGAAAAAAGTAAAACAAGTTCTTCATGAAATAAAAATAGTTTTCTTCAAATTTTGTGTGCATAATAATTTATTGTGCCTATTGTCTGGATTTATTTGTCATCAACATCCAAGGACTTGACAGGTAACCTTTTTACCTTTTCAATTTTATATTTTTTTAACTTTATGTATGACATTTTATGTCATCATGGATAAAGAATATTTTTATTGTTTTTTAAGTGAAGTAAGGATGGTCACGTGGGTCGTTTGCAGGCCCCCATTCTCCGCGATGTGCTGTCATTATCACGATCACTTTGGCCTAATTGTGGGTAGAGGCAAATAAAAAGTGCTTTCTCCACTTTCAAGTAAACATAACAGGGATAATCTCTGGAACTACCGAACCGATTTCAAAAATGTGGTACCAAAATTACGGTGTTCGTTCGGAATCAAACATAGGCTGTATCTTATGTCATATATTAAATTCAAAGGGGGTGTAAAGCAAAAAGCTTTCTAAAAATGCGATATTTGTGTTGCTGAAGGGACTATATGCATGAAATTTAGCATTGTAATTACTCATAAGATTAAATAATATCTAGCATTTCCTTAAAAATTCGAAATTTTAAAGTGGGGGATGCGTGCGTGCTTGGTTTGTTTGTTAGTTGGATGGTTGGTTTGTTGGTTTGTTGCTTGATTGGTTGATTGGATGAATGGTTTGTTGGTTGATTGTTTAATTTGCTTGTTGGTTAGAAGGTTGGTGTTGATTTGTTGGTTGATTGGTTTGTTGGTTGATTAGTTAATTTGTTGGTTAGAAGGTTGGTGTTGGCTGGTTGGTTGGTTGTTACGGATAATTCCAATATTTGTAAGGGATAATCTCTGGAACTACCGAACCGATTTCAAAAGTAATGGTACCAGAATTATGATGTTCGTTCGGAATATAACATAGGCTGTATCTTATGTCGATACCACAAATTCAAAGGGGGTGCAGGAGCAAAAAGCGTTCTAAAAATGCGATTTTTGTATGGTTTGAGGGATTTATATGCATGAAATTTAGCATTCTAATTTTAAGATGTAAATGATATCTAGCATTTCCTTAAAAATTCGAAATTTTGAAGGGGGATGTGTGAGTGCTTGGTTTGTTTGTTAGTTGGATGGTTGGTTGGTTAATTTGTTTGTTGGATGGTTGGTTGGCTGGATGGATGGTTTGTTGGTTGATTGTTTAATTTGTTTGTTGGTTAGAAGGTTGGTGTTGTTTTGTTGGTTGGTTGGTTTGTTGGTTGATTGGTTAGTTTGTTGGTTAGAAGGTTGGTGTTGGCTGGCTGGTTGGTTGGTTGGTTGTTACGGATAATTCCAATGTTTGTAAGGGATAATCTCTGGAACTACCGAACCGATTTCAAAAATGTGGTACCAAAATTACGGTGTTCGTTCGGAATCAAACATAGGCTGTATCTTATGTCATATATTAAATTCAAAGGGGGTGTAAAGCAAAAAGCTTTCTAAAAATGCGATATTTGTGTTGCTGAAGGGACTATATGCATGAAATTTAGCATTGTAATTACTCATAAGATTAAATAATATCTAGCATTTCCTTAAAAATTCGAAATTTTAAAGTGGGGGATGCGTGCGTGCTTGGTTTGTTTGTTGGTTGGATGGTTGGCTGGTTTGTTGTTTTATTGTTTGGTTGGTTAATTTGTTTATTGATTTGTTTGTTGGTTAGAAGGTTGGTGTTGGTTGATTGGTTGGTTGTTACGGATAATTCCAATGTTTGTAAAGGATAATCTCTGGAACTACTGAACCGATTTCAAAAGTAATGGTACCAAAATCACGGTGTTCGTTCGGAATCAAACATAGGCTATATCTTATACCGATACCACAAATGAAAAGAAGGTGCAGGACCAAAAAAGTTTTAAAAATGCTATTTTTGTGTAACTGAAAGGACTACAAGCATGAAATTTAGCATGGTAACTACTTATAAGATATAAACTAGTCGTTAGGGGCCTAATTCTTTGGGGGCAGCTTTCCTAAATAACTGTGGGGTCCTTTAGTTAATTATAAAGAGGTTACGGGCAATTACCCCCCTTAAATTATTTAAATGGGATTTTATGAAGAATTATTCGATTTGCTCTGAATTTTGGATATAGATTTTAGGTAGTTTTCATTACAAAAAGTAAAAAGCTACCTATTGCAGCCGTCCGGAGGAAAGCACTTCCGGAAAATTTTGGTATATTTTCACCGATCATGACCCCCAGACCCCAGAACCACCCTCCGTTCAAATGTTGACATATATATATATATATATATAACCATATATATATATATATATATATATATATCTGATTTTTGTCATGCGATAACTAACGTATTTATGAACCGATTTGAATGAAACTTGGTATGTACATACTACATACAAATGTCTCGACCGAGTTTGTTGGCCAGCATCATCCGCCATTTTGTTTCAAAATGGCGGCCATTTTAATTTTTTTAAAAAAATTAAAATTTAAAATTCAATGCGAAAAAATTAAAAGTTGAAAAATATTTTTCTTTTACGTGTTAGAACTTAAAACAACGATTCCAGAACACTTTTTATTTTGTCTATATCTTAAAAAATGATTGAGTTATAGCACTTTGAATTTTTCTTATGGCTGACATTTTGAAACGATCTGATTTTTGTCACGTGACAACACGCGTATTTATGAACGGACTTGAATAAAACTTGGTATGTACATAGTACATACAAATGTCTCAACCGAGTTCGTTGGCCAGCATCATCCGCCATTTTGTTTCAAAATGGCGGCCATTTTAAAATTTTTAAAAAATTTAAAATTTAAAACTAAATACGAAAAAATTAAAAGTTGAAAAATATTTTTCTTTTACGTGTTAGAACCTGAAACAAAGATTCCAGAACACTTTTTATTTTGTCTATATCTTAAAAAATGATTGAGTTATAGCACTTTGAATTTTTCTTATGACTGACATTTTGAAACGATATGATTTTTGTCACGTGATAACACGCGTATTTATGAATCGATTTGGATGTAACTTGGTGTGTACATAGTATATACTGAGGCCTGAATCCAGTTCGGTACTCAGTTCCATCCGCCATTTTATTTCAAAATGGCGGCCATTTAAAAAAAAATTTAAATTTTTAAATTTAAAATTAGGTACAAGAAAGTGAGAAATTGAAAAAGATTTTTCTTTTATGCATTTGACCTTGATACAAAGATTCAGAGCATTTTTTGTTTCGTCTGTATCTTACCAAATGTCTGAGTTATCGCATATATATATTAATCGATTTCAATATGAGTGTGCATGTGCACCTGAATTAAGATTTCGACCAAGCTCATAATCAGGTTCTACTAATATAACTTAATTTAAAATAAATAAATAAAGATATAAGTATATGAAAGCTACCTCTTCCTCCCGGCACTGCCGGAAGGACTATTTTATATGATTTCTGACTAGTTTAAGGGATACAATGATTAAGAATAAAAAGGCGAAATGAGGGAAGCTATTGTCTTCTTTGATTTGCTTTTTGAACGGCATTAACCGTTGAAAATGTCAAGTTGTTATATAAAACTGGTATGCGTAGCCTTTGAACTCAATGTCATCAGTTTAATTGGACAAAATTCTTTTTTATTCACATGTTTGGGCAGTATTTTAAATGTTTTTAATTTCAAATGCTTTATTAACTAGATAATCTTATTCTATAATACGAGCAAAATTTGTGTGTGTGTGTGTTAAATCTTATACTACAATATGAGCAAAAATTGTGTATGTATGTATGTATAGTATTTATCTTAAAAACGGCTTTAAAGATTTTGACAAAATTTTGTATTTTACTACTTTCGGTCACAAAAAGACCATTCGGTTCGGTCAAATGTTCGAGAAAATTCGATTAGTGGGTTAAAAGTTAACATTTATCAAAAAAATTTACATTTTTTTCTTTTTTTTTCTTTTTTGAAAATTTAAACTTTTTTATGCATTTTTAGCTTATGAAACTAAGTGTGTATTTTGTTATAACTTGAAAAGCTCATGCAAGTGTGTAAATATAGAAAAAGGCCTGAGTTTACCGAATGCCTGAGTTTACGAATTGCTGTGTTACTGTAATTTAAACATACACAAAAAAATACGTAAATTTTCAATATCACGCACTTGTTATAAAATTTACACATTTTGTACAAAAAATTACCTGTTTTTATGTGTATTTATTTTATAAAATAAGTCTATAAGATGTTATCGGTTAATAAACACAAACATGCGCAAATGTAAAAAAAAATCTGGATTTACACGAATTGAAGACTTACACATGATTGAAAGTGCGTAAATATGAAAATGTGTAGATGTTAAAAAGGGCTCGCGGAGGGGGGGAGGACTCTATTATAATTCAGGGGTGTAAATTTTATTTCGGCAAATCCGTTGCATAGTGTAGCACTAAAACAGCATTTTCAATATCAAACTCAGCACTGAAGGTAAAACAGTACAGTGATGGTTCACAGTATAAGTGATGGAAATTTGATTCCATATGATTTCGAAGCTTTTTAAAAACTGAATAAACTAAGACCAATTTATGAAAAAATTCGTTATATGGAGATAGATATTTCGCTATATAGAGACTGTTTTTAATGTAATCATGCAAAAAGGGGATCGTTCCTACTAAAAATTCGTTATATAGAGAAATTCGATGTATGGTGTTTCGTTATAGAGAGACCCGACTGTATATATATATATATATATATATATATATATATATTTGGCTTACGGGCTAACAATATTTGAGAGCTAATGTGCCCGAAAGTTCTGGGAATTTGTACATACGTATGTACGCACATAACGCAAGAGCTCATGATAAAAATATTTAATTTGCTTCAAATTTTGGATACATGTTTATTCTAATACTAAGGCACTTCCCTGATTAGTTTGAGAGTTCATTGTATAAATATAAGGGGGGGGGGGACTAATCGCCCTTACTTAATCTACATAAATGGGTTTTTCATGCAGAATTATCAAATTTTATTCAAATTTTCGATATAGGATCCTTTTGATAGAGCACTTCCAAGATTAGGTTTGGGGTTTTTTTTTTTTTACTAAGTATAAGAGGGGAATTGAAGGGATAACCCCCTTTAATTTAAGAAAGTGGATTTTTCATGCAAAATTTCCAATTTGCTCCAACTTTTGGACATAGGTTCATTCTGATAAGGTGCAACTTTGATTAGTTTTGATGATTCTTTGATAAGTATAAAGGAGGAACGGGCGATTAACACCAACTCCCTTAAATTAAATAAATGGGTTTTTATACAGAACTATCCAATTTTCTTCAAATTTAAGAGGTAGGTTCTTTTTGGTAAGGTGAATCACTAAATAGTTTTCGAGGTTTAATTGTTAAATATAAAGGGGAGGATTACTCTCTCTTTAAATTAGATAAATTGAGTTTTTATGGAGAATAATCCAATTTGTTTCGGATTTTGGATATTGTTACATTCTGATAAGACAGATCCCTGATTGTTTAAAATTTACTTATGAAAATTGAGGATGGCGGAGCTAATAACCCCTTAACTTGTATTTCGAGAGGCATTATTCGTTGAAAAAAAAAAGTAATATAAAATTAGTGTGAATAACCTGTGAGCTCGATGTCATCCACTCGGCAGAATTCTTTTTATTTGTTTTTTTGGTTAAGATACTCTTTGCTCAACTCCCAAATTTCAGCTAAATTAGGAGCACGTGATTTTTTTTATAAAAGGAATAAAAAATTAAAGCAAAGACATGACAGAAAATTCTTATTTTTTTCTGCTAGTATTTGGTTAATCTGTACTCATGTAACAAACATGATCTCAAAAACATCACTACATATCACGGTGATCTTCTGACATCTGTGATTAAAACGTAACTACATAGTGACGACACGTTGTGACTAAAATACGAATTTCTTTCAAGACTTAAAAATATATATACAGGGTGAGTCAAAAATATCGAAACAATAGGCTATCTCCTTAAATATTGCCTCTAGACTCATTCTTCCAACTAGAAAAATTCATAGAAAAGGTGAAATTTCTGATAAGATAAGTTGCAATTCCATGGGGGGGGGAGGCTATTTGAAAAAATACGAAAATTAAATTTTTATACTGTCCCTGTAGAGCGAAATACCCAATTACAAAATTATTCCTTATCCATTCCTAAATTGAACAAAAAAATTTCATCTCTGTATCTGAAAACCTGACAGAGATATTAAAATCCAAAATCCTCCAAAATATGTGACTTACACCACTTTACCATGCCTGTAAACGAAGAGTTTTGGACCCATTTTCAAAGCAAATGAGCTATCGTTCACGAATTGTCCTTTTTAAATGTCGATTTAAGACCGTGCCTCTTATTTGGACATAATAAAGCAGCGTATTGAATTAAATCAAAACTTGTTTTCAAAATATGTTGATCGTTGGATCTAGGTCCGGTCCCGAACCGACCCATAGAGAAAAAAGTTCTGCCCGTCATAGAAAAATGTTAAAATCATAATCCGGACCAGAAAGGAAAAACGTTTAAATTATAGCCCGTCTCAGCCGTGGATTTCTACATAGTTTTTTTACTTCAGTATAGTTAAAAATTGTTTCGCGTGGAAGAATTCTGACCAAAAATACTTATATAGCTTTTCGTTTTTTATGTTTATACTTTTTATTATTAAAGAAACGCCGAAGATTGTGATATATTTATTTTATCAATGAATCTATGTTTATATATAAATGTTTCACTTATATTTTAATATCACTAATCCATATTCCGTGTGTTGGAGACTTTGAAAAATGTTATACAGTAAAACCTTTTAAGACGGAATCAGATAGGAAAGAAAAAATACGTAATAGACAAATGCCCTTCCTAGGAGGGTTAATTAGAGTTTATTTTTTTCTCAGGTATTATTGTATTTATTTTGCATGGATTAACGCAGTTTCTGTTTAAGACAGAATTCCGTCATAGGCAGATTTTTTTTCTCTGGTTTTATTGTGTTTAATTTTTTTAGCATTTAAATGTACTATTATAAAAAAAAAAAAAAAAAAAAAAAAAAAAAAATTAAGTTTTTTCTTTTTTCTTAGGTAGATTTCGTATGAAATACTACCTATTGTAGTCGCTCCAATGTTGGAATTTCTGAAAAATTTTTGCAGATCTACGCCGATCGTGACCTCTAGACACCAAAAAGACAAGGGTTTTTGGGAGAAAAAAAATCATAACTTCGTCAATTCTCAAGATATCAAATCCAACTAAATTTTATGTAAATGCTCTCAACATTATCTAAAACTTTTGTATTTACAAGTTTTTTGATAGGACTAGTTCTTACCGATAAAAAAAAAATTAAAAACGAAAACAAAAAGGAGGGGTGAAAAAAAAACAAAAATCCATAACTTCACCAATTCTTAAACTATCAAATCTATTTAAATTTATTTTAAATCTTCTCAATAATATCTACAGCTTTTGTACTGAAAAGTTTTTCATAAGACCACTTCGTATAGCAAAAATAAATTACAGAAAAATGGGAGTTGGAAAAAAACCCTCAAAACCAAACTGCTTATATTCTGACTCATTTTTAAATTCAATTTGGATTTTAACGCACCCAAATGACAGATCCTTTTATTTAGGAACTATATAATGTGATGCATTGGTCAATTTTGATAAAGACAGAATATATTTCAAAAAAGATTGCCAAAACATTTATTTTGAACAGAATTTCCCAAAATAGTCGTGATTGAAAATTTGAAGAAGTATTCAAATAACAAATTGCGCTTTTTCTGTTTCATTTTTATATCCCTTTTTGCTCTCAAACGGTTTCCAATTGACAGTTCCTTTTATTTAGAAACTATATAATGTGGCGCATTGGTCCGTTTTTTGATAAAGTCAGAATTTTTTTCAAAAAAGGCTTCCAAAAAGAGTATTTTGAACAGAATTTCCCGAAGTGATTATTATTGAAAATTTGAGGAAGTATTCAAATAACAAGTTGCGTTTTTTCTGATTCATTTTTAAATCCAGTTTTGCTCTCAAACGCATCCAATTGGCAGGTTCTCTTATTTAGGAGCTGTATAACATGCCGTATTGAAAAAAATCTTGATAAAGGCTGAACATATTTAAAAAAATGCTGTCAAAATGGGCACTTCGCACAAAATTTCTCGAAGTGATCATGATTAAGAATATAGGTTGCATACAAATAACAAATTGCGTTTTTTCTGACTCATTTTTAAATCCATTTTTACTTTCAAACGTATTTAATTGACAGTTTTTGTTATTTACGAATTATATAATGTACCGTATTAGTCGGTTTTTTAATAAAGTCAGAATATATTTCAAAATATGCTGTCAAAATGGGCATTTGAGCCGAATTTAGCTTAAGATGTTTCTTATAAATCAAGTTCTTAGAAAAAAATGAAATTAAATTTTTTTCAAAAGAGGGCAAATAAAGTTGTTAAACTAGGTTTATCTGTAATGAAATTTTAATTTTTGTTGTTGAAATGAGCACTTTTCGAAATCTACCTCCGCCTATAGGCCAAGCCGACAGGGAGCTTTTGTAAAATGAAAGCGATTTTAAAATCTATGTGATTTTAGTAAAACTTTTGATTGAATCAAATTTTCAATTTTTAACTACATTTAAGTCGCTTCGGTTACTGGAAGACGTGAATGGATTTTTATTTTTAAAAATATGTAAACTAACATACATAAAAGACCTAAAAGTAAAATGAAAAAAAAAACAAAATATTTATACATTTTCATAAAAAAAATAATTTTTATCTACTTTTGATGCACTTGGGGTGCGGAAACTATAAACGGATTTTAATAAAGGAAACTCATGTAAACTATTATGCGTAAAAGACAACTTTTGCTACTCGCGCCGATTCGATTATTCACATTTCGCTTTTTCGAGCCATCTTAATTTGTATATTCACAATTCAATAAAAGAAATATCCGACGAGAAAAAAATATAATAAAATTAATAAAAAACTATTAATCCTGAACTGCTGTTGGCAGTATCTCAGACCACTATGATTTTCAATTTTGACTACTTGATTTATCACTTTCAGTTTAAGTGTAGATACTGGTTAAATTTTGTTTCGTTTGTAGCCCTATTACTGTCGCTTGAGACATTTGAATAGCTGAACTTTAAGTATAATAGTCCTGTACATAAAGTTTAGAATAGAAAGAGTATTTTGAGAGTCAATATAGCATTTTATTCACCTTTATATTAACCTTTAACTAAAGTGCCTGAAATTGTAACATAAATGTGTGAAGGGGTCTGTGAGACAGCAAGATCGAAACATGAATAAAAGGCATGATTAACTCATGGAATGACGTTTTTAATACTAAATTTTATGTACAAGACTGTTTAAAAAACATTCACTTATTTGAAAGTCTCTGGTGATAGTACTAAAGTTCCAAACGAAAGAAAATTTCAATCTAGTGTTTTTAGTTAAATTGAATATTACAAATTTAACTGTAACAATTGAAAAAAGCAGTGGTTGTGAGACCCGGTAACATTAATTCAAGATTATGTGTTATTTATAGACCGCTCACAGTAGTTATACAACAGTTTTTATTACACCAATTAAAAGTTAACTTCAAGAGATAAGGTTAATTTCAGTGAAGTCGAAAATTACACTTGTAGCTACGCTTGGGGTACCGGAAACTATAAACGGATTTTAAAAAAGATACACATGTAAACTAATATGCATAAAAGACAACTTTTGCTACTCGCGCCGATTCGATTATTCACATTTCACTTTTTCGATCCATCTTAATTTGTATATTCACAATTCAATAAAAGAAATATCCCGCGAGAAAAAAAATAAAAAAATTAATAAAAAAACTATTAATCCTTAACTGCTGTTGGCAGTATCTCAGACCACTATGATTTTCAGTTTTGACTACTTAATTTATCACTTTCAGTTTAAGTGTAGATACTGGTTAAATTTTATTTCGTTTGTAGCCTTATTACTATCGCTTGAGACATTTGAATAGCTGAGCTTTAATTATAACAGTCCTGTACATAAAGTTTAGTATAGAAAAAGTACTTTGAAAGTTAATATAGCATTTTATTCATCTTTATATTAAGCTTTAACTAAAGTTACTGAAATTGTAACATAAGTGTGTGAAGGGGTCTGTAAGACCGCAAGATTGAAAGATTAATAAACGGCATGATTAGCTTTTGAAATGATGTTTTTATACTAAATTTTATGTACAGGACTGTTTAAAAAAATCATTCCCTTATTTCAAAGTCTCTGGTGATAGCACTAAAGTTCCAAACGAAAGAATTTTTTAATCTAGTGTTTTTAGTTAAATTGAAAATTACAAATTCGTAGATTCATACAAATTTAAAGACGTTTAACAGGGTGTAACATCTTTAAAATTCATTTGAAGCAATTTTTATCCATAGTCCGAAATGTCAGGGAAAATTTTTGACTATACCTGTAAATAAATTAATCATGGTAGAAACTTCATTTTCAATAGGGTTGATGCTAGGATCAATGTTAATAAAATAAAAAAATTTAATGGCAATCCAAATATATTTACGAGAGTTACAGCGCGGCCAGGTGGCCAAACAGAATGCATAAACACTTTTTAACTTTGTTGGAAAGTGTTAAAAAGGATTTATCCAAGTTGCTAATTTGAAAACATTTGTTCTTTTTTTTTAATTATACAAATATTGATTATAAAGAAGTTTTATTATGAGTTTTATTTTGAAATTTAAAACAATTAAACCCATACATTCATTCACTTGTGAATATCTAAAAATGATAACAAAAAAAAAAAAAAAAAAAAAAAAAAAAAATCGCGCAAGCAGTATTGAAAAATATACCTTCATTAACTATTTCATTCAGTTTCAAATGATGCCTGTTAAAAGATTTAAATTTAACTTTATTCATTTATAATTTTTAGACTGAACAGTTAGACAATTTTTTTTCATTATATTCAAAAACTACGAGTAAACTAAAGCGACAAATAAAATGAAACTAAAGTAAACATAATTTAAAAAAGGCTCATTTGTAACAGAAATACTGTTAAAGTAAACATTCTTTCTTTTAAAATGCAACTAAAATAAATTAAAATTTTTACTCATTCTTAAAAAATTGTATTTTAAAATTTAATAAAAGTAATTATTTTCATGAAAAGATTAAATGTAAAGGAGAGTTCTCAACAAGATATCTAGTTGACTTAGTCCAATGGAATTTACCACCTTGATCCTCTTCCCTTTAAAAAAAAAAAAGTCAAGTTATGAGTACATCAATAGGATTATACTTGACGTATAGTTACTATAATAAAATCACAAAAAATAAATTCCATAGACATTAATATTTTAGATAATTTTATATTTAATCAGTATAATTACAAATTCTTTTTGAAAACAGACTTAATTAAGCCATATAAACAAATAAAGAAAGAAATTTACAAAATTATAGAATGTAATAGTGACATACTTTGTCATTTAAAATAAATGAATATCGTTTAAATAAGAAAATCTATTCTAAAAAATATATTATTTTTTTTTTAACATTGAAGGAAATATTTTGCCTTTTGGCTTTATAATATTTTTTAGATTTTATAAGCATCCTTCCTTATATATTTAAGATTAGCTTTTAACACTACTCGTTTTTCAAACATTTCGTCAGAAAGTCTATTAGCTTTGCAATAATTCGTAATAGTTGCAAAGGAAAAAAGTCTTACCACAGAAGCTGACGAGGGCCGCGGTGTATTATATTTGATGAACATATTTTTAATTTCTTTGTGAGAATTCAATACACTTAAATCTTTATTTACTTCCAAACAGAAATGCACATACAACAGTTCTGCTTTTCTTTCAGGGTCTTGTATTGCTTTTTCGTCATC
Source organism: Maratus speculifer (assembly GCA_964019185.1). Classification (NCBI taxonomy): domain Eukaryota; kingdom Metazoa; phylum Arthropoda; class Arachnida; order Araneae; family Salticidae; genus Maratus; species Maratus speculifer. The sequence goes on from OZ025302.1 coordinate 153,632,214, forward strand.
GGAATCAATACAATAAAAATCATCTATTTCATCATTATTCGCTGAACTTATTATATCCAGAGACTCATTTAATTTTATTTGTTTGGTCAATTCGGTAATAAAGAGCGCTTTGATTTTTCTATAATCTGAATCGCTAATACAAGACAGCCAGTTAAATTTTAAGAATTTCGGATGACATAAAGCCGCTATTTCGGCTATTTCTGCTTGGGGAGATGAAATGTTAAAGTAATTGCAGAACCTGATTTCTATGCTTTCCAAATAAGCTTCGGCCAAAGGTCGACAGTATATAAAGTCTTCTGTCAATGATCTTTGTAATTTATGTCGCAATGATAACAAGGTAGGAAAAAAAATACCGAAATGCATTTCCTTTTCTCCTTGAAGGATATCTAAGGCTGCGGCAATATGTTTACTGCAGTTAACGTATTCTCGTATGTACGTAAAATGCTGGCCTTTAAATGCAGTTTTTAAATTTAACTCCTTGCTCAAAATAGAAGCTTTTTCCTTTATGGATAGAAATTGTTTCATCGCGTCAAATAAACTATTCCAACGCGTTTCGTTCGGTCGACTAAGAGTATGTCCCAAAATCGAGGTGATAATTTCGGAAGATTTTGGCCGACATGCTGCTCTCCAAAATATATTACATATATTCATTACTTGTTCGTGTATTTTTGAAATTTCAGTGTCTTAGCCTTCCAAAATTTTATTGGAATCAGCAGTTGTACATAAACTGAGAGTGTGAGATGCACATCTGAAATGTAGTGGTAAATTTTCATTTAAATCAATTATCTCTTCATCATCCTCATCTATATCAGACATAGTGTCAGAATCACAGTCCGTACTCCATGAGTTGTATTCCGTTTCTACTTCGGCATCATCTTGTAAAATACATTTTTCTTCAATATCGAAGATTTTAAATGCCTTAACAAAATTACCCCCCTTATCAGTAATTGCAGCTATTACTTTAGCCGAATTCAGATCAACTTTTTTGCAGATGTTCATAAGATTTTCATAAATTTTGTCGAAACTATGCGTTCCTTTGAATCTTTGACATGCTATGGCTCTTGAAATCCGTTTTAATGTCTCTGGATGAATCCAGTGAACTGTTACACCTAAGAAACTTCTTCGTCTCCCTGACCATATGTCTGTAGTTATACAAACAAACTCGATATCTTCCATCTCACGTTTGATATTTTCTACTTGTTCATCGAAACATGTTTCAATTTTCAGGCTAAGTAACCTAAGACTCATAATTTTAAAAGATTTTGAACAAGAATTAAGGTTTTGAATTATCTTTCGGAAATAAACATTGTCTATATTTCTTAAAGAAATCATCGAATCAATAAAATAGTTTACTACATCTTGGTCAAAATGTTCTTGTAAATATATATTTTTACTTGATTCATCAGAAACACTTAATGATTTTCTTTGTTTTTTTTTACTCTTTTAAATAAGCACAATATTCTTCCAAATAAGTAGTCCCATGTTTTCTTTTGAGCAGGGCCTGATTATCAAAGGGGCACTCTCTCACCAGAAAAAATAAATAGAAATTTTTTCCTTATTCGTGATAGTAATTTTGATTGAAAAGGGCGTTTAAACAAGGCGAAAATTTATATGTAATTTTACTGCGGAGAGAGTGCCCCGTTAGTAATCAGGCTCTGCTTTTGAGATGTGTTACGAGATTGGAGATGCAATTATTTGAGGCTTTTACCTCGCTATTGCACTTTGTGCATTTTGCAACTATTTTATTACCGGATGATTTATTTTCGATTTTTTCAAAAAAAACAGCCATCGAGTATAGTATGCTTAATTTTACATGTAGAGTCTGAAGTACGTGAACATTTACAAGTACTACAAGTTACATGTAGAGCTGAATAAAGAGTAGTTTGTAAATCACTACTGCAGGAAGGAGATGAATTATCTTGCATAATATTTTGCGAAGAAATAAACTGTTCCTCAATATTTAAAGATGCACACTCATGTAAAAAAAACTATAACGTTCATCAAAGAATTCACGAATCTACCATTCGACATGAATAGTTTTTATAATCTTACAGCAGTAAATTGCATGTGAATCACGTGACTTTAAGTAGCGGTTTATTTACATAAGGTGAAAGTTACAAAGTTTTCTCTACAGCTTTTGCATCTTTTTTATTTGATTTCAATTATACAGAAAATTTTACTTAGTTCCGTTTCGCATATTGTTTGCTGATAGAATTAATTAAAACAATTACATTGATTTTGGTTGATATTACATATTTTTATTATTAAAAGAAGAAAGTAAAAAAAATAGCTTTGAGATAGTTTCAAATGACGTCATAAATCAAGCATTGGAAGTAAAACTCTGTTGGAGAGCAGTTATGATTAGTAGCTGTGAGGATCGTTGTTGATATGGAGGTCAATTGCGTAACTGTGTTTGGCGGATGAGAAGGGTATCAGTTTAATACAACATATATATTTTTGTTTCATTAGTATTTAATTTATTTTATGGTGTTTTAAAGAAGTTTTTTTTAGCTTCAACATATACAGGGTGTTCGAAAAGTCTGGAAACGGTCGAATAACTCGAGAAATATATATGAGATTGAAAAACGAAAATATACGTGTTGAATATTTTTAAATAAGCTACTCAGTGATAAAAAATTCGACCTTTGCAACCGACCCCCTGAAGGTCAGAGGGGGTCCAACTTTGAAATCTTAAATTACAACCACCTTTTTTTATTGCAGATTCGGATTCTACGAAAAAAAAATACGTAACTTTTGTATTTGATGTTTATTTCGAATAATCGTTTATCACGGTGTAATCGAGCCTATTAAATCGATACATATTTCAGTTTTCCCAATCAGGTAATGCCTTATTGGCCAGAATTTTTGACGTCATATTCCTCGCCTTTTGCAGGAATAGCGTTTCTTGAAAATCACCCGTGGCGATTATTTCGATAATACTACACTGTTAAAAATTTGACCCATTTGCTGCAGCGTCACTCCACAGCTTTTATAAAATATCTCTTTTATGACCAATGAGAATGCTCCATAACACAGTAAAGTAACCGTTTTCAATAAAAGCGGTGGAGTGACGCTGTAGCAAATGAGTCAATTTTTTACAGTGCATAAGGGTTTTTTATGTTTTTCTTTACGAAAAATGTGAAATTGTTGTTGTCAGCAGCAATTTGTATCCGAATTATCAATGTTTGAAGTTGCAGATCCCTTAAAATTTAGCACTCTTAAAATTTAGCGTATTTCAGTAAAAAGAACCGCCAATGCCTTGCTTCTTTATAAATATTACGTTTACTATGCACAATTTTTACTATAATTATTGTTCAAGTTACAACTATTTTATTATTTTAATTAATAAGTTATCCTGGGGTAATAACGCCAGGCGGGGTAATAACGCCAAGTGCTTATATTTTGCATAATTATGAAATAATCAGGTAAATGACACCCATGTGCTCTGCGCAGAAGGGTTTTGAGTCATATAAATCGCAAAAAACAGCTTCAAGTTAATTTGTTTCATTTTTAGGTCGTATTGTTTTTACAAGCAACTAAAATTAACGCTCGATCTAAAATTTGCGAGACACGCTTTGTGATGTGAAGACTTTTTTTTTTTTTTTTTTAATCCGGAAATACTTTGTTAATTACATAAATTTGTAGTACATTTCATGGACTTTCAAAATGTTGTTGAAGATTTTGGATATCTTCTCGAGATAATTTGTAGTTTAGGATTTACTGCGCAATAAGTATCCCGGGGTAATAACGTTAGGGATTGGCGTTATAACCCCAGTTGATTCCCAACAGTGGCCGAACTATATTTGAAGGGGTTTTATATATTAATATAGGGCAGCATTATCATCATTGTTGAAATGGTAAGATTAAGGGGGGGGGGGGGTGCCCAATATTTAAAAATAATCTGTCTATTTTATTTTTTATTATATTATTATTTTTTTACTAATGTAAAAAATAATTTTTAACTGTTGTAAATAAAACTATATCAAAATGTTTTCGAGATTCAAATTCGAGATTCAAAATCCGGTTTCTATTAAATTTCCAATGGATTATTCAATTGAGTTCGAAATTTTAACTGTTCGCTTTCTCAGCGTTCGGTTTTTCAAAACTTTATAAATTTAACCTTTAACTGATGTGACAGAAATTGTAACGTATGAATGTGATGCGGTTTGTCAGACCGCAAAATTGAAAGATGAATAAAAGGCGGGAATAACTCATATGATTGTGTTTTTGTACTAAACTTTTTATACAAGAGAATAAAAATTATAATAAAATTATAATAAAAATTGTAATAAAAATTATAATTATAATAAAAATTATAATTAAAGAGAATAATAATAAACTTTTTATTCACCTATTTAGTCTCTGATGATAGTACTAAAATTCCAAATGAAACAAAATTTCGGTAGTGTTTGCAGTTAAACTGAAAATTACAAGTTAAGCTAAAAAAATTAAAAGAAAAATAGTGGTCTACGAGACCGGTAACATTAGTTAAAGGTTAACAGGCGATTCATGATTAAAAATCATAGAATACTGCTCCTGCGCTAAACTTTTTGTACAGAATTAATTCTAATTAAGTTTAATCTATTCAAATATTTCTGACAATATTACGAGAACTCCAAACGAAAGAGAATTTCAGTTGTAACTATAGTTAAACTGGAAAATACAAGTTAAACGCTATTTTTTTGGGGGGGGGGGAAGGGGGTACAGTGTTCTGTCAGATTGCTAACAACAGTTAAAGGTTAATTTTGTTGCTAATATAGAGATAATGATATATAACCATATGAATTATGTATAAAATTGAATAAGAGATCTCTTTGGGATCATATTTTTTAATCAAAAATTTTATTCAGTTTATTAAAAATTTATTAAAGCATGGTCTTTAAAACGTCGACAATTTAACTGTAGGTTTGGAGATTCCGCATTAGTGTGGAGTTATGGGTTAAAAACTATTTAATAGATTAATATAATAATATTAAACCTTAATTGCTGTGACAAAAATTGTCGCATAACTTACTGTGAGCGGCCTGTCAGACCACTTAATCTAACGATGAATAAAATGTTAAATTAACTTTTAGAATATTATTTTTGTATTGAACCTTATATACAGGACTATTATAAATAAAATTCAACTATTCAAAAGTCTCTAGAGATAGTAATAGGACTCCAAATGAAACAAAATTTTCCCGGTATCTTTAGTTAAACTAAAAATTGCAAGTTAAACTCTGAAATTTAAAAAACTCAGCGGTATGTGAGACGCTAACAGCAGTTTAGGTTTAACAAAAATATTTATTACATATAGGGTAATATCCCTAGTAATTGGCACATTCAGGATTTGTCTTTAAACTTACTTCTATTTTCATTACCAAGAAATAAAATATTTACTTGCAAATATTTTTAAATGAAAAAGTGCATATCTGTGCATCTATTTTACCCACTAAAAGCAAAAATATTTGATAAAGTATTTTTATAAAAATATATTTACAAAAAGTTGCTGTAATCACCAGTCATTGGCACTTAGACTTTTACACAATTAAAGTAACCCTTTTCAACAAAACAAAACTGTTTTCAATTAAAATTTAAAATATACTATAAATCTGATAATAATAAATTGAAATGCATGCCTTTCTTAAGCCAGAGCAGAAGCTTTTGCAACAAAAATGGCTAATTTGATACATGCCATAATTGTTTCTCTTTCCTAGGCATTATTGTCATTTAGTAGCATTAATCAAAATTATAATCTGTAAAATAAATGAGCATATAACTAGTATATGATCTTTCATTTTCAAAAGACAGGATATAAATCTTATTTTAGGACATTTTTGTAGGATGTGCCAATCACTGGTGCATGCCAATTACTGGGGATGTTACCCTAACTCTAGTTATTATAAAACTTCATAAGATTAAAATATTACATTATGAATGGTTAAAACCATGCAATGTTTCTTATAATCATATTTAAGCGGGATTTTTTAAGCAAAGAGAGACACGGGTGTTGTATTCTGTTGAAGCTCCCCCTCACTCCCTTTTCTTTCACTTTCACAAAAAATCAATATTTTCTATCACATAGAATGCATACATGGGAATATAAATACTGATTCAAATAATCCGTGCAATGTTTCTAATAATTCTATTTAAATGGTCATTTTTAAGCAAAACTTAGCTTAGAATCTGATATTCTTTTGCCTCTTCCCCCCGCCACAACCACACCTTTCTTTTTCTTTCAGAGTCACAAAAATTTGTACATTTTCAATAGCTTATATTGCAATTTGTCAATTTCTAGAGCTGTAGAGTTTGTATTTTTAGAATTGGGTAATCTACATGCCATTATTCCATCTTATTTTATAGTTTTGTTTGCATGGCGTTATTACCCATATAGGTGGGTATTAACGCCAAATAGCATTGGTCAAGAAAAAACGCCATTACATTTTATGAATACATATCTGTTAAATTAGTATTTTATTTTATATAGATAGTCAATGAGTTGCTGTATCAGATCCTATATTTGTTTGAAAAATACAATCTAAAACTAAGCCGTGAAAATTGGTAGAACCTTAACGTGGCGTTATTACCCCAGGGTACCTTAGTTATACTATAATTCACAAAATTTCGGCGGCTTTTATTTAAAAAAAAATTGGCAAACCATCTCCCATTTAAATGTTCCTTTTAAACTTTTCCCCCGTTGCATTTGTCATACGAAATTTGTGTAGTCTGCAACAGGTTGTATCCGAGTTTTAAATATTTTTGTTTTTCAGTCCTTTATTCTTAAATTGTACTAAAACTTGAGATCTTCTGTGAAAATCACCGAAAATGTTCATCTTTAATAAATTACGTTTACTATACAATATATAAATGCTCTATCATAGTTAAATCTCGAATTATAAGGTTTTTAAGCTGTTAGCAATTTATATTTATTATCAGGGCTGAACAATGTCGAAAATTCTGAAATCGAGACTTATGATTAAACTAATGTTGCGATTTAGTATAAAAATGTAAACAAATTCGATGAATTTGCATTTCAAATATAAAAGTTTAATTTTTGTAACCATATGTAATGATTCTTTTTTAGGAATGTATTCATAATAGCAAAAATTTGAATTAAAAAATGCTCTGAAGAATTAACTTACTGTGGACAGTATTGTAAGCAGAAGGTCAATTTGACTACTCGATGCTTGATTCAACTTTAAAGATTTTTTAATAGCAAATAAAAAAAAAGGATACATCCCAATATTATTCAAATATAGTGCAAAGAAATTTTTATCAAAAGAATGTGTGATAATTCAGAATTATCATAGGTTTTTAAAGTAAAATAGCAGAAATAGGCAATTATTTCTGAAAGAGGTTTCACCATGAAACTGCAAACTCAAAGTGACCCTTATTCTCAAAGTGATACTGTCGGCGATATTATAAAGGATCTCTACATGATTATCGATCAACGGAACCGACAGTCGGATGACAGTAGCATGAATGAGTCGACGACCGGCGTCGCGCCTTTGATGACACTCCGACATGAAGCGAAAATAGCAGACGACCGGAAAGCCAGACAGCCGGGGGCCGTGAGAGTGAAAACTGAGGTGCCAATGGGAGCACGTTTTAACTATTCATTTAATGAGAAAAGATCAATTAATGTTCATGATTGGTTTGTGACCTCTAAGGGGAGGTCTAGAGGAGGATCTGAATCGGAAGAAAAAGGAGAAGCCAGGAGAGAGAGAGGGTGTGTTCTCGCAGAGCAGAGCAGATGAGAGCAGAGCGTTGAGCTCGGAATGTTCTCTCGGACAAGTGAAGCAGCTCGGATTGAGAGTTGGAAAAAGACAGATACCGCCGGAAGATCTAAGAGGGTGATCTGATCTCAGAGCTCGGTGCACAATCGCGGAGTGCTATCGCCAGGACAGACAGCGATAACTCTCGTCTTGAGAGGTTTGATAACGCAGTTATCTGTGAATTTTTCTACTCCTACGTTGTGTGTAATTTAACGAGACTTTGCGTTAATCACGAACTTCGTATTTACGGAAGCCAAACTGAACTTTAGTTGAAGCTGGTTGGTCAAAGAGCCTATGTTCTTATTAATAATTTTAATGCTGTAAATATTTATCTAGAGGATCTTTTGTGTTCTACGAATAATAAATAGATTCTTCATTAAATATTCTTGCCTGGACTATTCGCCGAGCGGCACACACGCTACCTACCTCTTAGCTTATAATCTATTGAGGGCTAAGTTATTACAAATGTATAAAAGCGTAAAATAAAATTCAATAAATTTGGATTTTAAATATAGAACTTTCCAATTACAACTATAAATACTGAATCAGTTTTATGTCTCCCTCCCTACAATAAAGATTAAGTTTACTATGTAAAATATAAGTGTTCTACGATCACTATAGCGTGCATTATAATTTTTTTTCAGTTATTGCCCTAATATTGTTTGTCGACATAGTGGACTGAGTCTTCAATGCTTTTAAAACTTTTATTTTCACTTGGACAAAATAACACGCGCAACACACAAAACATAAGTGATGAATTACTTTGAAGTGATTATACTTAAAATAATTTTCCATAGCATATTGTGAAAGGCTGATTATGACTCGTGTTGATGCTAGGACGATCAATAGCTTACTGAATACCTTTTTACAAGTGCTCGCTTGAGCCAAAGTCACTTCCGGAACGGAACATTGTTCAAACATTAAAATATGGAAGGGCATTTATATAAAAAAAATCAATAAAGCCTTCTCCCTCCCTTTAATTCAATTATATTTATCATATGAAAGTTGTGTGTGTGTTTACAATTTGGATTTCATTTATATGTGATTGTACTTCTCAGGCCCGCATATTTGCGCTGTATTAAAATTTATGTGAGTTTCGTTTTTAAAAAGTTCAATATTAACTGTAAAATTATTGTACTCTGTGGAACCGAAACGATATATGTAATTACTTAAATCACAAAGACATTTAAGATCAATAGATTAAGAATAACGTGAATTTGGTGGCATTCGAGAGCAATAAATATTTTTTTTATATTTCATAATGCGTCAAACATTACATGTTTCTTATTTTCCTAGCTATAAAAGATGCCATACAAACTTTGAAAATGACAATGCATACGCAACAACGGGCAGATTAAAATCGGTGTATCAGACTCTGAGATCTACTAGATGAGATTTACTATTGCACAGTGTCTCGGCCCGATTTTCATCAGCGGCATTCGGACCGGGTCAAAGCTTAAATATTTTCTGAAGATTCAGGCCGGGCCGGTCCTAATCACTATTCATTCCGGACCGGGCTGGGCCTTACTTTTTCCCTAAACGATCAGGCCGGGCTGGACCTAACACATTTTTTCTGTACGATGCCGGGACTCATTTCATTCTTCCTAGTATTCAGAGATCAAAATATTCAGTCCCGATTGAATCATCCCGTATAAAAATCATTTTTTCGATGTGACCAAGTCTGTTGAAAAATCAGTAAAATTTGTTTTGGTCGAAAAATTTTTGCAAAGCATACATGTATTTTTCAATCGCAATTACTCTACAACTAAACATTGAAAATTATTCTTTTTAAAGAATCGCAGATTTCTAGGCTTATTAAAGTAGAATTAAACTCATGGAAAAAGAACCTGTTTATGACGGAATCTTCTTTTAAATTGAAAAAAAATACGTTTGGCACTTGGGGACTGCTGCGGTTAAGCTATTGCATAGCATTTTTTATCAACTTATGCAATTATAATTATTTATTTATTTTTTATTTATGCTTTTTTTTGTGTTTGATATTAATTCAAGTTTTTTTCTTTTTCTTTAATATTAATTCAAGTTACACTTTTTGAGCCTGATGACTGATAAGAAAACACATTTTTTTCTTTTATTGAATAAATGAGAAGTCTGCCGAAGTCTGCCAAACTGCAACGACGTTAGCCGGAGTGTCACGTTTTTTTTCTCGTTACGGAATTTCTAGATTAGGCCGCCGCGCTCAAAGCCTGCGATAAAAAATTGTGCAATAGCTTAAATGTGCCACCCCCTGGGAGTGACACACAAGACATGCATAATATGAATAAGCAGTTGCAGACCTTTCAAATGTTGTGTCACACGACTGGTGTTGTGAAGAAATTAAAAATGTGCCCCCACTGGGGAGTGACACACAAGACATCCATAATATGAATAAGCAGTTGCAGACATTTCAAATGATGTGTTACACGACTGGTGTTGTAAAGAAATAAAAAATGTGCCCCCCCCCTGGGTGACAGAGTGGGGGGTTGACACACAAGACATCCATAATATGAATACGCAGTTGCAGACCTTTCAAATGATGTGTCACACGACTGGTGTTGTAAATAAATTAAAAATGTGCTCCCCTCGGGGGCAAAGTGGGGGGTGACACACAAGACATCTATAATATGAATAAGCAGTTGCAGATCTTTCAAATAATGTGTCACACGAGTGGTGTTGTACAGAAATTAAAAATGTGCCCCCCCTCGGGGGGGGGGGCAGAGTGGGAAGGTGACACACAAGACATCCATAATATAAATAAGCAGTTGCAGACCTTTCAAATGATGTGTCACACGACTGGTGTTGTAAAGAAATTAAAAATGTGCCCCCCTGGGGGGCGGAGTGGGGGGTGACACACAAGACATCTATAATATGAATAAGCAGTTGCAGATATTTCAAATGATATGTCACACGACTGGTGTTGTAAAGAAATAAAATGTGCCTCCCTGAGGGGCAGAGTAGGGGAGTGACACACAAGACATCCATAATATGAATAAGCAGTTGCAGATCTTTTGAATGATGTGTCACTCGACTGGTGTTGTAAAGAAATTTAAAATGCGCCCCCCTTGGGGGGTAGAGTGGGGGGTGACACACAAGACATCCATAATATGAATAAGCAGTTGCAGACCTTTCAAATGATGTGTCACACGACTGGTGTTGTAAAGAAATTAAAAATGTGCCCCCCTGGGGGGCGGAGTGGGGGGGTGACACACAAGACATCTATAATATGAATAAGCAGTTGCAGATATTTCAAATGATGTGCCACACGACTGGTGTTGTAAAGAAATTAAAAATGTGCCCCCCTGGGGGGCAGAGTAGGGGAGTGACACACAAGACATCCGTAATATGAATAAGCAGTTGCAGATCTTTTAAATGATGTGTCACACGACTGGTGTTGTAAAGAAATGAAAAATGTGCCCCCTTGGGGGGCAGAGTGGGGAGGTGACAAACAAGACATCCATAATATGAATAAGCAGTTGCAGACCTTTCAAATGATGTGTCACACGACTGGTGTTGTAAAGAAATTAAAAATGTGCCCCCCTGGGGGGGCGGAGTGGGGTGTGACACACAAGACATCTATAATATGAATAAGCAGTTGCAGATATTTCAAATGATGTGTCACACGATTGGTGTTGTAAAGAAATTAAAAATGTGCCCCCCTGGGGGGCAGAGTAGGGGAGTGACACACAAGACATCCATAATATGAATAAGCAGTTGCAGATCTTTTGAATGTGTAAATTGTGTGAATTGTTAAACTGGTGTTGTAAAGAAATTTAAAATGTGCCACCCTTGGGGGGCAGAGTGGGGGGTGACACACAAGACAGTGTTGTAAAGAAATGAAAAATGTGCCTCCCTGGGGGGGGGGCAGATTGGGGGATGACACACAAGACATCTATAATATGAATAAGCAGTTGCAGATCTTTTAAATGATGTGTCACACGACTGGTGTTGTAAAGAAATTTAAAATGTGCACCCCCTGAGGGGGCAGAGCGGAGGAGGACACACAAGACATGCATAATAGGAAAAGGAAGTTTCAGACCTTTCTAAAGATATGCAGCATGAGGAATGTGGATAAAAATTAAAAAAGTTTCCCTTTAAGGGGGGGCAAAGTGGGGTGCAGCGCCGAAACATGCATAATTGGAATGAGCAATTACAGTTCTTTTAAACGATATGCCACACGAGGTTTAAGCATTTTAAATTTTTCGACCCTCATCATGGGCGGGGGGGTCTCCTGTCACCAAAAAACTAACACTGTCTCATAATAAATTACCAAACAAAATTTGGCCGCGCTACGAAAATTAGATCGCGAGTTATAAGCATTTTAAAATTTTCGACCCTCACCGTGGGGGGTCTCCCGTCACCAGAAATTAACACTGTCTCATAATAAATTATTAAACAAAATTTGGCCGTGCTACGAAATTTAGATCGCGAGTTATAAGCATTTTAAAATTTTCGACCCTCACCGTGGGAAGTCTCCTGTCATGAAAAATTAACAATGTCTCACAATAAATTACCAAACAAAATTTGGCCGCGCTAGCAAAACTAGATCGTGAGTTACAAGCATTTTAAAATTTTCGACCCTCACCGTGGGGGTCTCCTGTCACCAAAAATTAACACTCTATCATAATAAACTAGAAAACAAATTTGGCCGTTCTACGAAAATTAGATCGCGAGTTATAAGCATTTTAAAATTTTCGACCCTCGACGTGGGGGGTCTCCTGTCACCAGAAATTAACACTGTCTCATAATAAATTATTAAACAAAATTTGGCCTTGCTACGAAAATTAGATCGCGAGTTATAAGCATTTTAAAATTTTCGACCCTCAAAGTGGGGGGTCTCCTGTCCCCAAAAATTAACACTGTATCATAATAAATTACGAAATGAAATTTGGCCGTGCTACGAAAACTAGATCGCGAGTTATAAACATTTTAAATTTTTCGACCCTCATCGTGGAGGGGGGGGGGGTCTCCTGTCTCAAAAAATTAACACTCTATCATAATATATTACCAAACAAATTTGGCCGTTCTACGAAAATTAGATCGCGAGTTATAAGCATTTTAAAATTTTCGACCCTCACCGTGGGGGGGCACCTGTCACCAAAAATTAACATTGTCTCATAATAAATTACCAAACAAAATTTGGCTGCGCTACGAAAATTAGATCGCGTGTTATAAGCATGTTAAAATTTTCGACCCTCACAGTGGGGGGTCTGCTCTCACCAAAAATTAACAATGTCTTATAATAAATTACCAAAAAAATTTTGCAAATCTATGAAAATTAGATCGCGAGTTTTAAGCATTTTAAATTTTTTGACGCTCACCGTGGGGTGGGGGGGTCTCCTGTCACCAAATATTAACACTGTCTCATAATAACTTACCAAACAAAATTTGGCCGCGCTACGAAAATTAGATCGCGACTTATAAGCATTTTAAATTTTTCGACCCTCACCATGGGCGGGGGGGGGGGGTCTCCTGTCACCAAAAAACTAACACTGTGTCATAATAAATTACAAAACAAAATTTGGCCGCGCTACGAAAATTAAATCGCGAGTTATAAACATTTTAATATTTTCGACCCTCACCGTGGGGGGGGTCTCCCGTCACCAGAAATTAACACTGCCTCATAATAAATTATTAAACAAAATTTGGCCGTGCTACGAAAATTAGATCGCGAGTTATAAGCATTTTAAAATTTTCGACCCTTACCGTGGGGGGCCTCCTGTCATCAAAAATTAACAATGTCTCACAATAAATTACCAAACAAAATTTGGCCGCGCTAGCAAAACTAGATCGCGAGTTGCAAGCATTTTAAAATTTTCGACCCTCACCGTAGGGGGGTCTCCTGTCACCAAAAATTAACACTCTATCATAATGAATTACCAAACAAATTTGGCCGTTCTACGAAAATTAGATCGCGAGTTATAAGCATTTTAAAATTTTTGATCCCCACCTTGGGGGGTCTCCCGTCACCAGAAATTAACACTGTCTCATAATAAATTATTAAACAAAATTTGGCCGTGCTACGAAATTTAGATCGCGAGTTATAAGCATTTTAAAATTTTCGACCCTCGACGTGGGGGGTCTCCTGTCACCAGAAATTAACACTGTCTCATAATAAATTATTAAACAAAATTTGGCCTTGCTACGAAAATTAGATCGCGAGTTATAAGCATTTTAAAATTTTCGACCCTCAAAGTGGGGGGTCTCCTGTCCCCAAAAATTAACACTGTATCATAATAAATTACGAAATGAAATTTGGCCGTGCTACGAAAACTAGATCGCGAGTTATAAACATTTTAAATTTTTCGACCCTCATCGTGGAGGGGGGGGGGGTCTCCTGTCTCAAAAAATTAACACTCTATCATAATATATTACCAAACAAATTTGGCCGTTCTACGAAAATTAGATCGCGAGTTATAAGCATTTTAAAATTTTCGACCCTCACCGTGGGGGGGCACCTGTCACCAAAAATTAACATTGTCTCATAATAAATTACCAAACAAAATTTGGCTGCGCTACGAAAATTAGATCGCGTGTTATAAGCATGTTAAAATTTTCGACCCTCACAGTGGGGGGTCTGCTCTCACCAAAAATTAACAATGTCTTATAATAAATTACCAAAAAAATTTTGCAAATCTATGAAAATTAGATCGCGAGTTTTAAGCATTTTAAATTTTTTGACGCTCACCGTGGGGTGGGGGGGTCTCCTGTCACCAAAAAACTAACACTGTCTCATAATAAATTACCAAACAAAATTTGGCCGCGCTGCGAATATTAGATCGCGAGTTATAAGCATTTTAAATTTTTCGCTTCAATATCTGCCGAAGTCTACCAAAGGATACCGTGCCGAAGAAACCTGCCTAACTGAAACGGCGTTAGCCGGAGTGTTAGTTTTTTCTCGTTATGGAATTTCTAGGTTCGTTCGCCGCGCTCAAAGCCCGCGATAAAAGCTATGCAATACCTTAAAAATGGTTTTCAGAGCACCCCTTCCCGTTGACTTTACTCCTATATCAGCCTCAAAATTGAAATTTTTTTTAATTCCTTGCTGTATTTCTAACATACTTGTAAAAATAATCTAATATTATTTCCACCTGAAACTGAGAAAATATTTTACCCCATTGTCCTAGCATCACACAAAGTTTTCAAAATTTGCAACATATTTTTTACCGTCACATTTGTCACTACTAACAATAAGAAATTGTATATTATATCTATAAATTACTACGCTGAGTTTTTACATCTATACACTGACACATACATAACACCAAAATTTCCCCAAAATCCTTCCCGCCCAGCCAGATAAATCGTAAATATACAATTCCATTTAAAAAATTCCTTTACGTTTTAATAACTTTATAAATCAATACTTACTAAAATATAATTAGTAACTTATAAATTTAGTTACATTCTTAGACGTAATTCGGTTAAACTTGCAATGAATTACAAGTAACTTTTACATCAATTTAAAAAAAGCAGTTACAATGAACTCGTAATTAATTGCAAATTAATTTAAATACATTTCATAGAATTTAATTTAAATTTACTTGTATTAAATTACTCTTGTAAAAATTGTATTCTGTTTAAACGTAATTTACATTTATTTGTAATACATTAGAATTTAATCTAAATTATATTTTTAAAGCTGTAATTAGAATTTCTAATAATCAATTACACGTTAAGCGCACAACACATTTAAAAATATAATCGGAATTGCCTTGTAATCAAATACAGGTTATTTGAATTTTATAATTAAAAATATAATCTGAATCATCTCGTAATCCATTTAAGGTTAATTTAATTATATAATTAAGGATGTAATCTGAATCGTCTTGTAATCTAAATACATATTAATCTAATTACATTTTAAATGATTAACAGAGAATTGAATTGTAATTCCATTACACGATAATCAAATTATATATTTCAAAAGCGTATTTGAAATTACTTTGTAATTCTTCCATGTTAATTAATTACACTGGGAGGAGATTATAATGTATTTTAATCTGTAATTTCATTACTTTGTAATTAGATTCTGCCCAACACTGGTTTCGCTATGGTACTTCATTGTGAAATTTGAAATTCTTGAAATTTAATGTTTGAAAAACAGCTTAATCATTAGATTTGAAATTTATATTTAAAACTTGTTGGATGTGTCAATACCAAAACTTTCTTCTATCTCATAAGTACATTTTAATATTTAAAAAAAAAACGTGGTGACCCCAAAGTTACCCACTATCGAATTTCCTCGAACATTTGACCTAGCCTAATGAGATTCTGGTATTCGAAAAGCCAAAAACGCAAAATTTTATTAATATTCTGAAAAAATGAGCTTAGTAGTGCCTCATGTTGGGTAATTTATACTAAAACCAAATAAGCATCTATTTATGTCAAAACCTAACAGAATCTGACATTTGATGGAATTTCGTCATTAGTTCTTGAGATATAGTTATAACAAAAAATTTGCAAAACGTAGCACAGCAACACCATATCTTGGACAATTTATGCCAAAACGTAAAAAAGCGTCTAATTATGGTGTAAAAGAATCTGATGTTTGATGAAATTCCGTGCATTAGTTCTTGATATATAGCTAGTTTAAAAAAAACGTGTAAAATATAGCACAGCAGCACCATCAGTTGAAGGATTTATAACAGAACGTAATCATGGTGTTATTATGTTATATGTCATCTTGTAACAAAATCTGAAGATTGATGAAATTCTGTGCGTTGGTTGTTGAGATATAGCCATCGGAAAAATCGTGCAAAATGCAGCATAGCTGCACCACATGTTGCAAGGTCAATACCAAAATGTAATCAACGTCTAATTATGTTATATATTCTAGTGTAACAGAATCTAAAATTTGATAAAGTTCTCTGCATTAGTTCTTGAGATATAGCTATCGCAAAAATCGTGCAAAATGTAGCATAGCAGCGCCACCTATAGGGCAGTTCACACCAAAACCTTATCCGCGGCTATGTATCTCAAGGTATCGCAGAATCTGAAGTTTGGTGAAATTCTGTGCATTAGTTCTTGAGATATAGCTATCATGAAAATCATGAAAAACGTGGCACAGCAGCGCCACCTGCTGGCCAATTTACACCAAACTTAATAAGCGTCTATTTATATCAAGGGGTCTCAGAATCTGATGTGGTGAAATTCTGTGCATTAGTTCTTGAGATATAGCAATCTTGAAAATCATGAAAAACATAGTATAGCAGCGCCACCTGCAGGCCAATTTTCACCAAAAACCAATAGGCACTAATTCATATCAAGGTCTAACTGAATATAAATTTTTATTAAATTTCGAGCATTAGTTCTTGAGATAGAGCGCCCACAAATTTTTTGTCACATACAGACAGACATACAGACAGACAGACAGACAGACAGACGGACAGACTCACAGGCAGACATTTTCTAAAAATAGTCAAAACGTGTTCAGGACCTTCTAAAACGTATAAATCCGTCGAAAACCGGAAGTCGAAAATTTTCATGAATCCAATACTTTCTTCTTGTAAAGATAGAAGAAAGTAAAATTAAATTTTTTTTTAGTTTCTTCTATCTTTTTAAAGAAGAAAGTATTGAATATGTGAAACTGACTCCGGTTTTCGACAGTTTTACACATTTAAGGGGTCGAGATAACCCGAAGAACATGCTTTTACAAAATGTCTGTTTGTGGGTATATCTGTGGGGACAAAAATTTTGTGGGCATTCAATCTGAAGAACTAATACACGGAATTTCACAAAACTTTAGATTCTTTTAGACCTTATTATAAACTAGATTTGATTCCTTTTTTATGTATATTGCTCAGCAGGTGGCACTGGTATGCTACATTATTAACAATTTCCACAATAGCCATATCTCAAGAACAAGAGCATGGATTTTCACAAATTTTAGATTTAGTTAGTACTGAAAATAATGTGGGGCTGATTACGTATTAGTGTAAATCACTCAACAGATGGTGCTGCCATGGTTCATTATTCGTGATTATATAGCAATAGCTCTATCTCAATAACTAATGCACGGAATTTTTAGAAAACTTTGGATTATATGAAACCTTGATATAAACTAGATCTGATTCTTTTTTTTTTGTATATCGATAAACAGGTGGCACTGCTATGCTACATTATTTACAATTTCCACAATAGATATAACTCAAGAACGATGCAGGGATTTTCATAAAACTTAATATTTAGTTAGTACATGATATAACATGATGCTGATTATGTTTTGGTGCAAATTGCGCAGTAGATGGCTCTGTCAAGGTGCATTATTTCTGATTATCGCAATAGTTGCATCTCAAGAAATAATGCACGAAATTTTCTAAAACTTCTGATTTACTTAGTTCCTGATAAAAAAATTATCCTGATTATTCTTTGGTGTGCATCACCCAACATCTGGCGCTGTTATGCAGATTTTTTTAAAGAATATGCAATAGCTCTATCTCAAAAGCTTATGAACGGATTTTCATCAAACATCAGATTCAGTTATAAGTTGACATAAGTTGTTGCTGACTAGATTTTGGTTTAAACCACCTAACCAGTGGCGCTGCTATACTATATTTTTCAGGAAGTATTAACATGCATATGATAAAAGAAAGTTTTGGTATTTCCACATCTGACTAGATTATCTCTCTAACACAGTTTGTTTATAATTTTTCTGACAAATAATTTTCAAACTATAATTTTTTTTAATAACTTCAAATGTTTTATTTTCGGAAATATGTCTATGACAACGATTAGCGTTAAAGCCGGTCGTTAACAACATGTAGCTTTTTATTAAAGAGGATTTTATTATAAAAATTATCCCTACTAGTCCTCGTAACTAAATTTTCACGGAAAAATTAAGTCAAATATTTCCTTTGCATCTTCGAAGTATTAATTTAAGATCTTTGGTTGTATTCAAATAACGAGTAACCTTTTCAACTGCTAACCAATCTACTTCTCTTGGTTTTTCATTTCTTCTGCCTAATATATTCACACAGGCTGATATATCAGGCCTCGTGATGGTAGAAATATATAAGAGTGCCCCCACTGCTTGTCGATAAAGGGTATTATTACTCATTAGTTTACTATTAGGATCCAAATTAACATAATCCGTATTCATGGGTGTATAAGTTGATTTAGAATTTACTAAGTTAAATTTCCTAACAATTTCGTTAATTTTACTTTCTTGATCTAACATTAGACTTCCATCTTCTGTCTGTTTAACATTTATCCCCAAGTAGTGTGCGGTACATTACCTAACGTTTTTATTTCATATTCCCTTGATAACTCTTTATATATCTCTTCCGTATCCCGTTTCTATCCTGCTACTAAAATGTCGTCAACATATACTATGACATAAGACATGTTTCCGTTTCTATTTCCTTTGAACAAGCATAAATCTGATGTACACTGATTAAATCCCATGTTTTTAAGTGTTTGACTAATTTTTAGGTGCCAGGCTCTAGCTATCTGTTTTAGCCCGTAAATAGCTTTATTCAATTTACACAACTTTTCCTTTTGATCTTCTACTATATATCCCTCGGGTTGTGTCATGAATACCTCCTCGTCTAAGTTTCCGTGAAAATGCTGTTTTTACATCTAAATGAATTATATCTAAATTTTTATATACAGCAGCATTTAGGAAACTTCTTATTGTGGTGTGTGCCACAACAGGGGTAAGTTTCATCAAAATCACACCCGAATTTTTGCGAATAACCCTTCGCAACGAGTCTCGCCTAGTAGCGTCCTATTTCTCAGCGTGCATTGCGTTTTGTTTTAAAAGTCCATTTACAACCTATAATATGTTTTCTCGGAGGTGGGTTGACTAATTCCCAAGTTTTATTTTCCATAAGGGAATTGATTTCCTCATCTGTTGCTGCTGGCCAATTATTTTTAATTTTTGGGTCTTTCATATTTTCTGTATATTCCCAAGTTTTGGGTTCCTCAACTTGACACAAGTTTTCACTAATTCCATACCTATCGCGAGGCACTCCCCTGTTTTCTCTTCTCGATCTTCTAAGCTGTATTTGAGTCTGATGTGGAAATGCGTCCGCGTCATGTTCATCACCACCTAATTCAATTTGAACAACTTCGGTAGTGGTCGAAATGTTATTTTGGTCTTGTTTGGTATTATTTTTCACGTTTTCTAAAAATTTTACAGATTTTGATATTATTACTTTATTATCCCCGATGTATATTATATATCCCTTGCTCCTGTGGTCATATCTGATCGATTCAAAATTTTTGTGTTTCCAAGAGATTATGCCAGATTGTAATACAATCTGGATTATCACAAAGCATTTGTGTTTTGACCGCATATCCGTACTCATCTTTAGGACAAATTTCATATAGATTATTATTTAATTCCACTGTTAAAACTATGTTTTTGTCTTTAACAAAGTTACAAGAATCTTTTTTCAAAAATGAATTTAAAGTCGTTTTTTGTTGCTCTCTTTAGCAATAATAAATTACTTTGTAATTCGGGACAGTAAAGAACATCTTTAAGTATATGCATCTTTAAGTATGTACGAAGTTTAATATCACCCATACCATGTGAATCTAGTTTATTTCCATCCGCTATCATTATGCTACCGAAATTTCCGGGTTTGAAGTTTATGAAATTTTCTTTTGCGAATGCTACATATCTTGTGCAGCCGGAATTGATAACGAATTTATTTACATTAAGTTCTTGTGCGCTGTTAGCAGACATTAAATAGCAGGATAATTTTGTTCGGAGAACTTATAAATGTTTTCTTCCGAGTTTGATAAGGTAGAAAAATCATTTGAACCTATTTCTGCGTCGACATTACCTTTAAAACAAAAGTTGGAAGCATCCCTTATATTACATTGATTACCTTTATAATTTCCCGAATTATATGTGAAAGAGTTTGAATTATTATAAAACTTATTTCGATTCAGATTATTTCTCTGGATATTACTTTGCGTTTTATTCTTTAAATGATAACATTCTTCCCGTAAATGGTTATCCCGTTTGCAAAACATACAAAATTTCTTATTTCTAGCATTTTTATTTACTACCTTATATGCTGAGTGCCATGAGCTTGAAACAGCTTCACAATTCTCAGATCTATTTATTACTTTATAAGCCGAATCTCGCGAATTTGAACTCATGTCTCTGTTTTCGCATCTATGTTTATATTCATCAATTAATTTATTTTTTACGAAATTTAGAGTCAGATTCGTCTTGCTGGCTTCTAACGCGGTGTCCATAGGGTCAAAAGATCTAGGGAGTGAACAAAGCAGTAGGGCACATATATGCGAGTAAGGAATCACCTCGCTTATTGCGAATAATCTATCTTTAATTGATAAAATGTTGTTGACATAGGAGATCATATCTCCCCCTTCAGTTAATTTTTGAGAATACACTTTTCTCAAAAGAAAAAGCTTAGATGAGAGGCTTGATTTCCAAGTGCATATTTTTAGTGCATCCCATAAGTCTTTCGCATTGACTAAATGCTTAACATGGATGATTTGAGAGTCCTCGATACATAAATTAATGATCGTTTTTGCTTTTATATTATTTTTGTTCCAATCTGCAGTCACGGAATCTGGTGGCGGATTTAGAATCACTGAATACACATATTCTTTTTGTGATAAGTTTCCAATTTTAAATGACAGGTACTATAATTATGGTCATTTAATTTTTATCAATATATCAATATATCAGATATATCAAAATATATCTATAACTTATTTCCTTTAAATTAATTTATAGGTAAATGCCTTCACTGAGATAAAAAAAAAAGAACATTTTCAGTCTCATAATCTGAAGGTCGTGAGAAATAATTTAAAGTTATAACTTTCTAAGGATATATATAAATTAGATCCTACCTTGTGTGCCATCTTCTTGAAAGGAATTTCATTTCTTCTACAGGAAGCACTTATTTGAACTCATTGACATATTTCTGAAAAATTAATAGATTGTTTGAGCATTAACTGTACGCTGAAAAACATAAATATGAAGACTTCCGTATTCAAATATTATCTTCTTTTAATTAACACAAAATCGATGAAACATATGAAGATAACGTAACACAGAGCAGCTGTATGTTTAACATAAAAAAAAGAAGAGTTTTAGAAGTTTATACTTTAAATTTCTTTTTAAAAAGAAAGTAATTTCGAAGCTCACAATTTTGCTTCCGAATGTCAGCTTGAGAGACAGTCAAAAACGCGCGATAAATTGTTCTAAGATGAAGACAGGTCCGCAGTATCTGTGACGTCAGATCGAATGTTTTTTTTGGAGAAATTATTTCCTTTTATTCAAAACATCTTTGTAGTGTCGCCATCTCGTGAGCACTTTGTAAACAAATTGTTCATGAAGTAAGGCTTTCATTCCAATATTTTTCAGATATAATTGTATAAACATAATTATGAATGCAATTAGAAATCATTGATGGAATTCCAGAATATGATGGAGCTCCAAATTCATTATTAATTTTATAATTCTTCCAACATGAATTCCTAAATGTCTTTCAGAAAACACTTCACCGAAATAAAGTAATATTAAGAAAAAAATATAGTAGAAATCTTATAGTCGAAATTAATATTTTAATGTCAACAAAGAATGATAAATGAAAAAAAATATTTAGAAAGTTTTATTCAGCATTGGCATTCTTATATGTATAAAAAACTATACATAAAATTGTATAAATGCATCAATCCTAAGGAATTTTGTGGAAAAACAATTCAAATGTTTTGAAATAAATGAAAAATTTCAACTAATCTCCGTCTTATTCATCATTAAAAAAATTAAATGAATTTTCATGAATTTAATTAATGATATAGAACTATATTTGCAACTCGAATTGAATATCCGATGTCAAACACGAAATTATGAAATAAACGTGAAATATTTACTTAAACGCGATATCATTTCACATTTAAGTAAATAAACATGATTTCTGTAATTCCTAATCTTTGGTAATACTCCAAGATATGAATGTGTTCAAGTTTTAACATAAATTTTATGACGACTCTGACATAATTTTATGAATGTCTTTCAAAAAGAAATTTATCAAAATAAAGTATTTCGCTTAAGTAAAAGAAACCCGATGACCTCATAGTTGAAATTAATCTTTCAGGATCAACAATCTAACGATAAATAAGAAAAAATTTGTAGGAAATTTCATTGTACCATTGGCATTATTCTTTATGTGATAAATTATACATAAAGTTGTATAAATGCATGAAAGTACTTTTGACAATGTTATTGAATATTATGGTAAAATATTTTGAATAAAAGTATTTTTTAAATGATACATGAGAGAATAAGAGAGATTGCTGTGTCATACACTGTATAAATGTATGAGAGCATTTTTGGCAATCTTAAAGTTTTTTTTTGTAAAATGTAGAACATTTCGAATATTTTTAAAGTATGTGAAGTTTTTCGAATTATCAATATCAGATTAATCATAAAAAATAAAATTTTAATGAATATTCATGCACGATTTTTATGAATTTATTTCATAATATACAATTATATTAGTCATTTAAAATAAATATCAGAAGCTAAACATGAAAAAAAGAAATAAACATAAAATATATACTTAAACAAGATATCATATATGAATTAATTATGTAAGCATAATGATAGATATAATTTCCAAACATTGGTAATATTCAAAACATGAAGGATTTTGAATTTTAACATTAATTTCATAATTTCTCTGACATAATTTTATAAATGTCTTTCAAAAGGAATTTATCAAAATTAAGTAGTCATCTTAATAAAAAAAAAATCCCTGCCAGTTTGGCCTACATGCGGAGGTAGATTTCGATTTTAGTTATAAATTTCCCCAGCAAAACCTACATCAAGATTAGAGATAAACTTAATTTCATTACTGAGAATGAGTTCCAGAGATCTAAAACTTTTGTGAAAATTCTAATATATACACATACACACACGTATATGCATTGGAATAGATTTAAAAATGGCGAAAACAAAATCAGTGAATAGGCTGGTTTTCATAATATTACAATACGTGACGTTATATATTAACCTGATTTTTGTCCATTATATTTCCAATATAACGTAATATTTGCTTTAAAAGATCTATCAAGCTATTTATCTTATTTTTCGCTTTGAAATAGAAATCTTGCTAGAGAAAAGTTCTGACGTAATATTCAATTTTTCTTAAATTCGTGAAAGTATTTTTTTTTTCAATTTTCAAGCACAAATCTGGCAATAGTATAGTTATTGTTGCAGTAAGAATTTTTTTTTAATTGTTGGTAAATGCTATAACGAAAAATTTTTATTTTTTACCGTCATTGTTTTGTAAGATTTGGTTTTGACAGAGCCATGTTAAGGCAGTATTCAAATTTTTAAACCCTCTCCATTCCCATCCCCATGGGCGGATTTTGCCCATTTTCAATCCCCGCCGAGATATTAACCATCGCAATGTATTTGGCGAGTTTGAAGACTATTCGTGAATAATTGCGACTTTTATCGTGCGGACAAAACATAGTACACACACACACACACACACACGCACATATATATATATATATATGTGTGTGTGTGTGTGTGTGTGTGTGTGTGTGTAATAAAAAAAAAATTGCGCCATTTTTTGTTCTCTCTTAGCTTCAATTCTAAATTTGTGGAACATATTTCAATCTTAGTTTCGTAACTTGTAACAGCTAAAATTATTTTCTTACTTTAGTTATTAATAAATTATTGCTTGCTTCTCAAAAAGGCGGGAAGTATTTCGTAAGCTTTTTACTTTCTGGCATATTCCTGCGATTTTAATTTTATTTTTTAATTTAACATCGCGTGACAGGTGTTACTACGCGTTGCTAAAGGGCTTTGTCTTCCGAGGAAAAAATATAGTTCTTGCCAAGGACCGCCTATTACGACCAATTAGAATTGATCATTTTGTCCGTTTGAGGCTCGAGTCCATCCTGATTGGATTTTTAAAATGATTGACGCGGAGTAGGAGGGCGCTAGTTTTGTCGTGAAAATGATTTTTTCATTTGGCTTTTCAGGAGAACAGAATGCATCTTTTCTTTAAACTACCAAGCCGCGCGTTTCATTGCTCCGCTGAATTAGAATAATTGATGATGTGGACGAGATAATGAAATTTATAGTGTCGATGTGGACTAAGGTGATTGCGGGGAAGAGTTTATCTATTTATAAGCTCATCAATAAAGAACTTGAAGACTGATGTTGTCTGTTTTTATAATGGGGAAATACTCCAATGAAAGTCTTCTATTGCTTGCCAACTGTCGGAGCGACTACTCTGCCCGTGCTGCTAAGAATACGTAGAAATTATGCAACATAGTTATTTTAGTCGAGTTCAGCTTATATTTATTACATTTTTAGCCGGCAGGATTTATGAGCCGGCGTGCATCTCTGGGAAAATATTAAACTAGTATGGTTTGCCAACTGCAGACTGTTCCTGTCAGAGAAACCTACAGCGATGAGTGTGTGCTCGCCATGTTCTAGGAAGAAATGTGTTTGTCTTACACTTCCCGTTCCAACTACATCAAGAGAACTGCACGCGCCATTTTCGCCGAATACGCCGATTCTTTATGTGCATAAATGATAAACCCTTCAGATGGGAAACGGATCGTCTTATGAAGTTTTGTGTGACTATGTCTAGCATCTGCAAATTTTTAAGTGTGAGATATGCCTGCAGTATTTTTTTTTCTTGACAGCGACGAAAAACGTGTGCTGATGATTATCAAGATAAAGAACAACTGCACGACAAAATTCAACATCATTTTCTTTTATTTATTTATTTATGTATTTTCTAGATAACAGTACTGAAATATTTTGATAAACTTTCATTTCATAATAAATGAACACCTGCAGCATGATTGCAAAACTACGATTAATTCCATCGGTAATATAAACTAATTGAAATTTGCACCTGTGAGTCGTATCTACGAAGTGCTTTATTTTTTTTGTTTATTTTAATAAAAAATTAGGTATTTGAACAAGGCCACATCGAGCATGTCTGTAAGTTATTATTTATTATTTTATTTGTTTATTGATTAAGAAATTTTAATAATAATTTCTTTGTTTAAATTCTTGATTTTTTTTCTTTTATTACAGATATTAAAAAATAAATTTATTCTTAATTTATAATTAATTAAAATTTTCTGCTCATAGAAATTTTATTTAGTTTTAAAGGTGTTTTTTTTTAAATCGAAAGAAGGATTAATTTGTTGTTAAAAAATACTCTGTTGCTAAATTTATTTTCCATACGTAAAGAAAAGTATTTTTGTTCTTAAAATTATTTGTTATTTCCCATGTATGGAAAACCGATATTTATTATTTTATTACTTATTTATTTATTATTTATTTATTTCACATGAATTCAAACAGAATTGATTTATTTATTATTTATTATTTTTATTGTTATTTATTGAAGTATTTGAAGTATAGTAATTGAATTTTAATAATTGAAGTATAGCATTTAAATATTTTCCATATGAATTATCCTTCTTTCATGTTATTAAGGTCAGGATTAGTAAAAGAAAAAAAATGTCAGAAAATAAACTTGATATTGTCCCTTTTGAATTTGGGTCGGGCATGGATATTTTTAAATGGTTTAAACATTTTGATCGAGAATGTTCTGTAGAAAAAAAAGATAATGAGTGGAAACACCAAAATATTTCAAAATATTTAAAGGGGGAAGCGCTAAAAACTTATATAAATGATTGTTTGGATTGTGCTACTTATGAGGAAATTGTCGAGATTTTAACTGAAAAATACATTCAGGTTAGAGTTCCAAAATTTTCTGAGTTTACTTCCTTAAAGTTAAATGATCTAAGTGATTTGGATTCTTATTTTAGAAAGAAAGTTGAGATTGGAAGGCAACTTCAGCTTGAGGAAAATTTAATTATACAGCGATTAACAGATGGACTTCAGCCGGAGTATCAAAATTGTTTGATGGTTAACCCTCCTTCCAATACTCGTGAATGGTTTCGCATTGCTAAACAATTAGCAGCGATTCCAAATCATACCTCTAATAACAGCAATAGAAATTTTCAACAAACTAGACCTATGCACAATCCCAATCCTCAGCCCAGACATTGGACTCGACCTACTCCAAACAATCCATTCCAAAATTTTAATCCTAGTTTTTTCACTCCTAGAATGCCTACGACTCATTGTCAAAACAACTACCCAAGTCGTCCGTGCAGAATATGTTTAAACAGAGGCATAGAAAATGCATATCATTGGGAGAGGAGTTGTATATTTAACACAAATTCCTTTCAATCTCAAACTCCTGCTCATATTCAACCACCCCCTACTAATAATATTTGACAATTAATCATCCCTGGATATGTGGGCAATAACAAAGTGTATTGTGTGGTTGATAGTGGATCAACTGTCTCAATTTTACCCCTCAAATTTGTTCGATATTTAAATGGTAATTTACATAATGTTACCCCTATTACTATCAGACAGGCACAAGGAACTCTTACAATTAATAAATCTTGTCAATTATGTATTAAATTTGGTAATATAAAGAGATATGTTAATTTTTTAGTAAGTAAACTTGATTTGGACTATGCTATTTTAGGTTTACCTGATTGTGCCAAATTTAAATTGAAAATTGATTGTGCAAAAAGCCAGGTGTTACAAGACAATATTTCGTTAAACCCATATGTCAACATATCCAGTGATAACTTAGAATTGCTTCATTTTGATATTATAAAAAATGATACTACTGTGCAACCCGATTATGGAAATACCATAACTCCTCAATCCTTGCCGCGAACTAATAATGATGATTATAATCTATTGGGGAATCTGAATGCTATTCAAAATAAAAATGTAAGGGAACTTTTAAGGGATTATTTAGATATTTTTGCAAAAAATAAATATGATGTAGGGAGAATTAATATTGAATCTCAGCGTATTTATCTTAAATCTGACCTACCAATATCTTTGAGGCCTTATTGTACATCCAATGCTGATGAAAAAGAAATATCTCAGCAAATCCAATCCTTATTAGCTGCTGGGTTAATTAAAGAAAGTTATAGCCCATATTCTTCTCCAGTTACGTTAGTAAATGAACGAGATGAAGGCAAAAAAACCCGAATGTGTGTTGATTACCGAAAATTAAATTCTATTATGAAAAATGACGCTGAACCTTTGCCCCGAATAGATGAAATTTTAGACAAATTAAATGGTGCCCAATATTTTTCTACACTAGATTTAGCCTCAGGCTATTGGCACATACCTATTCACCCAGCCGATTCCGAAAAGTTAGCCTTTACTACTAATTGTGGGCTCTGGGAATGGAATGTTCTCCCCTTTGGTGTAAAGGTAGGCCCCCCAATTTTCAACAGGACAATTAGAAGAATTCTTACAAAATATAAAATAGATTTTGCTTGTTATTATTTTGATGATATAATTATTTTTTCTAAATCAATAGATGAACATATACAGCATCTCATCCAAATTTTTGATTTATGCCGAATAGAAAATATTAAATTAAAATTATCTAAATGTACTTTTGCTCAAAAACAAATCAATTTTCTAGGGTATGAAATCCAAAATGGAACTTTAACTCCAGCTAATACTAATATAGAAACAATTAAAAAATTAAAACCTCCTACTAACACTAAAGAATTACAAAGATTTCTTGGTTCTATAAATGTGTATCATAAATTTATTGACAAATATGCTGAAATTAGACACCTCCTAAATAAATTACTTAAGAAAGATACTATTTGGGAATGGAATACTGAATGTCAAAACTCTTTTCAAAAATTAAAAGATGCCCTCATTGCTAAACCAATTTTAAAGATTTATGAGCCAAAATTACCCCTACACATGTTTGTTGACGCTTCTCAGGTAGCGCTAGGTGCAGTTCTTAAACAACCAGACCATAATAACTTTTTACATCCAATTGCTTATTTTTCTAGAGGATTGAGAAGTTATGAGAAAAATTATTTCATTACCGAACTAGAGTGTCTTGCTATCATTGATACTTTAGATAAATTTTATCATTACTTTCACGGTGTACAATTTACCATCCATACGGATCATTAAACTCTTGTTTGGTTAAAAAATGTCAAACATTTAAGAGGTCGACTATTTAGGTGGTCATTGAAGTTAAGTATGTTCGATTACAAAATAGAGTACTTAAAGGGATCTACAAATGTCGAAGCCGACATGTTGTCCCGAAACACTATTTCTCATTTTTGTAAACCCCTTACTTTTCTTCTTGACGTTAAAGAGATTATTGAGATGCAAGAAAAAGAAAATGTGTGTGGATCAAATTATATTAATGACAATGGACTGATTATAGTTAAAAGAAAAGGTTTTCGTAAAGTGGTAGTTCCCATGTCCCTAAGAAAAAAATTGCTTAATGTTGCTCATGAACAGTTTGGTCACCCTGGTGTTCAAAAAATGCCAAATTTAATTTCTCCTAACTATTATTGGCCAGATATGACCCAAGACATTACTAACTTTGTTAAATACTGTGATATTTGCCAGAAAAATAAAAAACCTAGACAGAAAAAATTTGGCTTATTACAAGCTATGCCCACTACAGATCAACCTTTTGACTGTCTGTCTGTTGATACTGTAGGAGGGTTCAATTATTATAATTCTACAAAAAAATATCTCCATATTATAATAGACCATGCCACAAGATATGTTTGGATATTTCCTTCCAAAAGTGTTACTACAGAAACTTATACAAATTGTCTGAAACAAATCTTCAATATCAAAATCCCTCAACAATTATTCTGTTTTAGTAAGATTTCAAGTGTACAGTCCCCTCAAAAAATACTTAGTGACAGGAATGCTGCTTTTACTTCTTCAAGATTCAAAAAATTCCTGCGAAATCATAATATTAAACAACGTTTGACCACTGCCCATCATCCACAAACGAATGGGAAATGTGAAAGAGTAAATCAGACAATAGTAAATAGATTAAAATGTAAAGTAAACTCCACTACCTCTAAAATTCCCTGGACTAAGCTTTTAACTGAGGTAATTAATGAATATAATAATACACCCCATTCTATTACTAAATTTCCACCTGCTTACTTGCTTTTTGGCCCATTACCCTATGACTCCCCCTTACAACAAAATTATTATCCCCCTGTTCATGAAGCACTTAAAATTGCTAAAGCAAGAACTAATGAATTTCATTTAAAAAATAAAAGATATTATGATAAAGATTATATCGAACCAAAATTTAAAATAGGAGATCTAGTTATCTATGAAGAATTTCAGTACCCTAATACTAGAAAGTTATCACAAGTATTTAGTGGCCCTTATAAAATTCTTAACAAATTATCCGAAGTAAATTTTGAAATTCATAGGCAAAATCAGTTCAAAAATTCAGAGATAGTACATGTATCTAAATTAAGGCCTTATTATTCCCCTGATAAATTTAAATTAACAACCCCCTAAACAACAAACTCAAGTAAAAACTGTAGCTTAGACTATATCTCTAGTTTATCATTTTATAATTTTTTTTTCTCTTAAACAGTAAATTTCTTTCCATATTTTAATTCAGATATGTCTTGTAATTCTTACAGAATGGCAATGATATCTCTTGACTGCAGCGAGAGTGTCACTTGTCTGGAAATTTTTATATTTGTTTGTTTATGCCGGCGTAGACGAACAAAGTGGAAATTTCTTATTCTGTACTGAATTACCCTACTTAGAATAGTATAATAACAAATAAATATTTAAAAATATACAATTTTTTTTTCAACTGAACCTATTTGTAATATTAAATTTAAGCTATTAATTAATAAATTAATTATTTGCCAAGTAACAAAATTTTTATCACTTTATTTTAATTTTTTTTCTTTCTCTCTTTCTTTGCTTCTGCATTCCAGTCCAAGTACATGTCAATTATAATATAATTTTGTTTCTTTTTCTCTTTCCTACTTGCATCTTGCAATGTTTTATCACGCCGAGAGAATATTTATTGCGTAATTATTTGACATGAATAGATCTTGTTTTTTATTTTTATCATTTATTAATATTTCTTTTTAAGAATCTTAGTAGTTTAAAGGTCACGTGCATTCTCAAACATGAACAAAATTTTTATTTATCTTTATTTTATTTTATTTTATCATATTATATTTTAATTTTTTTTGTACATATTCCTACTTAATCCTGTACTCGAATTACCAGATTAAGTAAATGATTTCATAATTGATTGTATTTTTTATTTTATTTCACTTCTCTCTATATTTCATCCCAAAAATATGAGATGAGATAAACGAGATTAAGTATTTAAAGAATGTCTTTTGTGATATTTATTATTACTTATTAAGAGATTTACTTATACCCATTATGAGATTTACTTATACTTATGATATTTATTATTATTGATATTTTTCCTTATTATGTTTCTTACTTATATTGTTTATTATTTACATTGTTAAAGTTTATTATTACTATATTATAAAATGTCTTACTATATTGAATGTGGACAATTAATAATGATATAATTAGACCTCCTTGAAAAGAGGCAATGGACTATACCACTCCAAATATGACTCTTGGACAATTAATAAGATATAATTAGACTTCCTTGAAAAGAGATCATAAATACTCCAAATATGACTCTTAAATGGTTTTTTGAAACAAACTTTCAACATTGATTTCAAGAAAGTTCTATTAAATTCCTTCATTTCTAGATTTGACATTGTTAAAAAAGAATTCAACGTTATTGTTTTTTATTTTTATGTTTCATTTTTATGTTATTACTATGGGTAATTGCTTATATTTTCAAATTACTTTATGATGTGTACTTTAAACAAGATTATATCTTGTATTTGTACTGATGCCTATTTTATTGTATTTAAATTTAAAGTTATTCCACGCATCACCTTAGTGTTCTTAAATTTGAATTCTATATTTATATAAAAAGAGAAATTAATTTAAATTTTTTTTATTAGTATTTAATTATTATTACTTATATCAACAACTTCGTGAGCTAAGTCTGCATCATCTCCCTTTCTGTGAAATTGCAGGTCTCAGACCTACTTTTTCACCCGTCTTTCTGGGAGGGGGGATTTGTAATAAAATAAAAAAAAAATTGCGCCATTTTTTGTTCTCTCTTAGATTGAATTCTAAATTTGTGGAACATATTTCAATCTTAGTTTCGTAACTTGTAACAGCTAAAATTCTTTTTCTTACTTTAGTTATTAATAAATTATTGCTTGCTTCTCAAAAAGGCGGGAAGTATTTCGTAAGCTTTTTACTTTCTGGCATATTCCTGCGATTTTAATTTTATTTTTTAATTTAACATCACGTGACAGGTGTTACTACGCGTTGCTAAAGGGCTTTGTCTTCCGAGGAAAAAATATAGTTCTTGCCAAGGAGCGCCTATTACGACCAATTAGAATTGATCATTTTGTCCGTTTGAGGCTCGAGTCCATCCTGATTGGATTTTTAAAATGATTGACGCGGAGTAGGAGGGCGCTAGTTTTGTCGTGAAAATGATTTTTTCATTTGGCTTTTCAGGAGAACAGAATGCATCTTTTCTTTAAACTACCAAGCCGCGCGTTTCATTGCTCCGCTGAATTAGAATATTTGATGATGTGGACGAGATAATGAAATTTATAGTGTCGATGTGGACTACGGTGATTGCGGGGAAGAGTTTATCTATTTATAAGCTCATCAATAAAGAACTTGAAGACTGATGTTGTCTGTTTTTATAATGGGGAAATACCCCAATGAAAGTCTTCTATTGCTTGAAAACTGTCGGAGCGACTACTCTGCCCGTGCTGCTAAGAATACGTAGAAATTATGCAACATAGTTATTTTAGTCGAGTTCAGCTTATATTTATTACATATATATATATATATATATATATATATATATATATATATATATATATATATAAACTTTAAAAAAGGGGATGGTTTTGGGTTCCTGGGGGCATATAATGAAAAACTACGAAAAAATGTTTCAAAAGTCGTGACATGATAACGACTAGAATAGGTAGTATTTCTTACGAAATCTACCTAAAAACGATACCTCATACTTGAAATCAATATTTCAGTGTCTGCAATCTAGCGATAAATGAGAAAAATTTTGAAGAAAATTTCATTCTAACATTGTCATTGCATATTTCCCTCAGCAAGTTCAGAAGTTTTATTTTAGCAGAATATGCGCCAAATATATTGAAAAGCAGAATGATGGATATTTGCTTTCAGGAAATTCAGTTAATGCTGCAAGTTATGACATTTTGCCAATACCTGTTGAGGAAGTTTGTATTTCAAATTTCGCAAGTACTTTTATAATCAATCGAGTGTTGTGGTTAATGCATATCGAAATTCTATAATGTCATACTAAATAATCTAACGGTATAGAATAGACTATAGCGCTGCATTGCGATTGTTCAAATAATTAAGATGATTATTTGTTCATATTTAAACTAAGTGGAAAGATTAAATTTTATTGAATATTATGAGTTTGTGGAAATAAAAAACACTTGTTGTGAAACTTGTTGTAGTTAAAATCATAAAAGATACATTCTGAAAAAGTTATTTTAACACCTTAATCGTCGCATTAAATTACGATTTAAAAATTCACATTCATTATTGTCACCACTTTTTTGAAATAAAAAAATTTTCATGTTATTTAATGATAAATAAAATGATACCAGAATAAAACCAATTGCACTATTTTATAAAAGAGGTGGGAATCGAACAATTCTGAAAAAAAGCCGTGAAGATTGCAGCCCGTCAATGTCTCGGGCGCGTCGATTAAGTGGTTAAACGAGTTACTTTTCATATCATATTTTGCACGATAACAAACAAACAACAACAATAAATAGATATATAAATAAATAAAAATTAATCTGTGATATAAACCTGCGAGATAATTGCCAATTTTATGAAAATTTGTCTATATTTGCGCGAGTTATAAACGGACAAATGACCAAACGGCAAACCGAAATCATGAAAATTTTTCAACTACATTTGAAAGGGTTTAAAAGGGATAATATATTTGAGAACTCATAGATATTCCAGAAAATAAAAGCTCTGTTTCTCTATTTTTATTCTTATTTACAGCTGCGTATTTCTCACAACAAGTGCATAAGTTTTACTTTATCAGCATATACGGCAAATATAACAAAAAAAAAAAAAAAAAAAAAAAAAAAAAAAAAAAAAATGACGATTATTTACTTTCAAGAAATTCAGTCAATGCCCCAATTTACGACATTTCGCCAATACATGTTGAGGAAGTTTGTACTTCAATCGCAGGTTTCCTGGTAATAAATCGAATGTTGTGGTTAATACATATCGAAATTATATAATGCTAATACTAAATAATTTATCGATATAGCATAGCACGAAATTGCGATTTTTTAAAAATAATTTAACTAAGTGGAAAGATTAAATTCTACTTAATATTATGAGCATGATTAGATGTAAAATTAGAATTCGGGAAAAACAAGTCGCAAATTTCACGTCAAGCATAGCGAATGAGGTGCGTTCGTACAGTACCTAAGTTTTAAAAATATTCAGATCGTGTTGTATGAATAGTATACAGTGCTTCGGATACAGTATACTGGCCAAAATCTTTTGTGTCTCCCTGTAAATACTATCTGTTTTCTGTTATATTTAAAGTAACTTGTAGTAAACTTTTGCAACGTATACCAATTTCATATAATGTGAAATAGTTTTATATGTTTAAAGCGCACTTGAAAAAAATTTCCCCATACACCTTTACGCAATGGAATATTTTTACGTAGCCCTGTAAATGAATAACAAATATTCTTTACACCACAGACTATGCAAAATGTATATTTTAGTATAAACTTTATAGATGCATATCAATTTTATTATGTTCGAAAGACTTTAACATCATTAAAAGGCACTCCAATCAATTTTTTCCATTAGGCGTAATGTAACGGAATACTTTTAATTGACTCTGTAATTAAACTATGAACCCGATTATTATAAAATTTTCAATGATTACACAAATTTATGCAACCTTTGAAAATTATAAATTTCAAACGATTCGGTTGGGTAGTTTTGCTGTGTTATATGTGGACGGACGGACTGAGCGACGAGTATAGGTCCTACATATTTACATAATTACGAACGCATCTATAAATTACTCTTCCTTAACCCATTAACGCCCGAATTATTTTTTCTTCACTAAAATTTAAATTTTGTATTTCCCACCACTTTTAAAATCAAATAAATTTTTATCTAAATTTATCGAGCATTCTGTCTCCTGAAAAAAGGTATATATTTACCTTCTTCTTTACTGGTGGGAAAACCGCTTTCTTGCTGTTTTTGTAACCGTCCTCAAAAAAGGACGCTGGGCATTAATAAATTAATTTTTCTGTTTACTTTTAGCTGTAAAGTTTTCTTATAGAAAGAAATGAAAAGAGATTAATCACTATGATTTATTTTTACGTTTTTGGAATTCAAGTACGTCGAAAGCCATTACATTTTGCCAATACTTTGGAAGTATTTAGTTTCTGCATTTTCAATTTCTCGGAAGGTTTTCTGCAATCAACCACATGTTATGTATTGAAATTCTATATAGCCACGTTTTGAATGATGTATGCTTTCAACACGAAACATAATGTGGCTCTTTAAAAATGATTAGATAGATGAAAAAAATTGAAAATGTTCTTAATTCGGGGGAAGAAAAATGCAAATGAAATATCGATAAGCACTTTCAAATGCAATAAGATGAAGCGAGACAAAAACGACAGATTATACTTTGCTAAGTGTGTTTGAATAATATCCTACAACAACTACCAGACTTTATAAAACTATTGCATATTTACATTAACCCCTTCGTGATGGTAGCTTTTTACGAAGTTTTTAATGTTTTGTCACCGGTTTTTAAAAACAGAAATTTGTGACTTGTTAAATTGGGGAAATGCTCCGATTAAGAGCACACACTTGTCACGCGGTAAAAACCGAACGCTAATGGCAAGTCTATGGGGGCGTTTTTTTCGAATATCTCGCTCAAATTTTAATATTTTTGCATGATTTTTTTGCACAAGATAGCTGAGGACGATCCACAAACGGCCTAGTTTTTACTTTTTCAGTTTTCGTTTCAGATTTTCTTTAAACAATTATTTAAACTTTCGGAACCGGTTTAAACCGGTTCTGAAATTGAAACTATCGTAATATAAAAAATATATAATCAAAATCGAAAAAGTAAAACATAGGCCGGTTGTGGATCGTCCTCAGCTATCTTGTGCAAAAAAATCATGCAAAAATATTAAAATTAGAGCGAGATATTCGAAAAGAACGCCCCCATAGACTTTACATTATCATCCGGGTCTTTTTGAGTACTTTTTCTGTGACTATTGTGGGCTCTTAAGTAAGGCAAATTTTACAATGTAATTTTGCTGGTGGGGATAAACAGGGATTCTTAAGCCTTTTTGTGTCACTTATACATGTCGATCTTCCACAAGGGATTAAGTTATGGCACTGCTTAAGAAGCTGAAAATATTTAAAAAATTTGAATAAAGAAGTTGCATTCCTGAGAAAAGCAGGCTTTGTAAATATGCAGCTTTTTGGTACAGTCATTCAGGGTAGCTTTGATTCTTCTATTTTTATGTACCACACTCTTATTTTACGAATACTGTTGCAACTAGTGATTATAAAAGAGAAGAAATGATCCTATATTATTGCATAACTATCAAAAATTCAAGAATAATGATGATAAAAGAAATAACAAATGGGTCATTCCATTAACTTACGTTACACTTTGAACTATTTTCATTAACTTTGGTAATATAACACACAAAAAAAATATTCAAAATGTAAATTTGACATGGTTTGCTAAATAAATTTGTTCAAAGATCAATTTAGATGAAAATTACCTAATTTAACTATTATTTTTTTAATATTTGCTAGTTTTATTTACTATGGTAACTGCCATTAGTGAAAAATGAATATAAATTATCATATTAAGTGTAACTAATTTTTATTATCATTTTTTAGGTAATTTTCATTCAAATTGACCGTTAGATAGATTTAATTGACAAATCATGCTAATTTTATATTTGAATATTTTTTAGCGTTATATTACTAAAATTACTGCAGTAAATTGTTCTAAATGTAACGTAAGTTACCACGGAATGATCCAAATGAGTTTTTAGCCTAGTTCAAAGTTACCCAGTCCTATAGGGCAACTTTAAATACCATTTAAAATAATCCATTATGAAAAATTATCATATTAGGACAACTTTGAACCCCCAAGAATGTTTTCGGATATGTAAAGCCTCCTAATTTATGTTTCCGAACATCACATGATTTGTATAATTTACAATATTACAACAATTGTTATGCATAAGAAGAGTGGAATCAGGAAACCAAGAATGTTTAGAAATAAAAAAGATAAATTCATTGTTCATATAAAACAAATAAATACCGTGAAAAACAATTTTAAATGTTTTACTCAATAATAAATCAATACTTACAGTAATACATACTAGTACTAGTATTATTGAAGCAAGAATAAAAAATGGAGAATGTATTAAATGCGAAATTTGAGTAGCACAACCCCGAATTGCACATTTAAATGAATTATATGTACAAAACACAATAAATTCGGCTCATCAGTGTATAATAGATGTTAAAATATTTAATTAAAAATTACGTATTACTTACAATATACAGTAGAATTAATTTTCAACAGTTTCAAAAAATAAAACTTGTTCATCATCAGGGAAACATTAAGAGACAATACCAACACGTTACAAAGTTTACATGATATAATATTGATACAGCATTGTATTAATTAAATAAATTAAAATTTAGTTAATGAAAATATTGGTAGCAATGAGATTGTGAAACAACTCCTTGTCGATCAGTCATTTTATTTCTTGAATATCAACAAAAAAAGATAATTAAAATGATAGAAAAAGGTTACTTTAAATATTAGCTTCATTAACAGCGTCTGTAGTGTAGATCTGTATTTTAAAGTATATTGTTGGCCAGGTTCTTTTAAACAAATGCATTCGCTAGAGTTGTAGGCTGTGATCTATTATAATACAATAAATGCTTTTTAATAACTTTGTTTATTTGAAGTAGAGTTATAAAAATTAAATCATTTCTTACAGAAAATAGTTAGGGATGGTGCCTGAACGCATATTATTAAGAAAACAGTCTTCACATGACTGCTTCGTGAAGCGAGAGGGAGGCAATTGAATTTCTCATTCAGAATTCACACATTGGCATCTTGGAATTGGCGAAAATTAGCATATGAAAAGTGAATGATATCATAACCATGAAATTTTCTGTTACGCTTTAAACAATTAAGATGATTTTGAATTTAATGCAGGGCAACCAGAAATGGGCAGTCCTAAAAAAATACGCCAAAAAGAATTCGCGCCAACATCGTACGTTATATGTCTGTTTTGGGAGAATGTTATCAATAGACAAAATACAGAGCATGTACATGAAAAGTTTTTATGTGATAAAGAAGTTAGGCTCAACATTACGCAGAGAGAAACGATTTTTCGCTAACCGCAAGCAACGGGGTTCTTTATTCTTTCTTTTATTATTTTTACTGAAGGAGAAATTTCATCTAAAGGAAATCTCTTTATCTGAGAACCGTTTTTAATGATACAGCAGTTGTTAATTATGTTTTCTTTCTTTACTTTTTAACGGAAAGTTATTGTGGGATTGAAATAAAACGTTAAGATGAAGTAGCTATTTAATTAGAGATTAGTTTTAACTGTAATTTAGAAAAATGTAAAATTTAAGAATACTATATGTGATTCTACATCACAGCGTCAATACGAACTTTATGAATTTTCATTTAATAGTTCATCAGTCCAAATATGTGTAAATCCTTTAATGATTCGAAATTCTCTTTGATTTTAAAAATTATATTATATCATTATAAAACTATTTTAATATTTCTATAAAATGATATTTTCTCCCAAACTTATGAAAAATAATGAAACTGCTGTTGATTTCTTTTAAAAATTCTTTTTAACAACAGTTTTTGATGAAGTTCCTTCTAAGATAATGAACTTTGTTTTGAACGTTCTTTTCGTTTGAAAATCAATTAAACTGTCATTAAGAAAACTTATCTTTTTTTCAAAATCTTTTAGGAATTTTCCTATTCAAATGCTATCATGTTCTTACGAACCATTCTACGTTTAGTTTCGGATTAAATGTTT
This sequence comes from Maratus speculifer, assembly GCA_964019185.1. Classification (NCBI taxonomy): domain Eukaryota; kingdom Metazoa; phylum Arthropoda; class Arachnida; order Araneae; family Salticidae; genus Maratus; species Maratus speculifer. The sequence goes on from OZ025302.1 coordinate 153,671,075, forward strand.
TTGATGATTAGAAGTAATCCACTATCAAAAAATGTATTTTTAAAGATAAATGACATTTTAAGTTACATTTTCTGAATTTTAAAATTATTCTGCATTGTGAAAATTTATACAAAATTCCAAGAAGCGATTAATGAATTTAATTTACATCAATGAATAATGGAAAATCATAATCTCAATTTTATCTTGTCTTAAACAAACATACATTGAAAAATACAGGGTGTCCGAAAAGTCTGGAAACGGTCGAATAACTCGAAAAATACATATGAGATTGAAAAACGTAAATATACGTGTTAAATATTTTTAAATAAGCTACTCAGTAATACCAAATTTGACCTTCGTAACCGACCCCCTGGGGGTCAGAGGGGGTCCAACTTTGAAATCTGAAATTATAACCCCCATTTTTTATTGCAGATTCGGATTCCACGGACAAAAATACGTAACTTTTGTATTTGATGTTTATTTCGAATCCTCGTTTATCACTGTGTAATTGAGTATATTAAATCGATACATATTTCGGCTTTTCCAACGGGATTTTCCCTAATCGAAACTAATTGGGGAGAATTTATGACATCAAATTCCTCGTCTTTTGCAATAATAGCGTTTCCTGAAAATCACCTGTGCCGATTATTTCGGTAGTACTACACAGTTAAAAATTTGATCCATTTGCTGTAGCGTCACTCCACAGCTTTTATAGAATATCTCTTTCATGACTAATGAGAATGTTCCATAACACAGTAAACTGTAAAAAAATTGACCCTTTTGCTGCATCGTCACTCCACCGCTTTTATAGAAAACGATTACTTTACTGTGTTATGGAGCATTCTCATTGGTCACAAAAGAGATATTCTATAACAGATGTGGAGTGACGCTGCAGCAAATGGGTCAAATTTTTAACAGTGTAGCACTATTGAAATAATCGCCACGGGTAATTTTCAGGAAACGCTATTCCTACAAAAGACGAGGAATTTGACGTGAAAAATTCCGCCCAATCAGTTTCGATTAGGGAAAATCCCGTTGGAAAAGCGGGAATATGTGTCGATTTAATATGCTCGATTACACCGTGATAAACGAAGATTTGAAATAAACATCAAATACAAAAGTTACGTATTTTTGTCCGTAGAATCCGAATCTGCAATAAAAAATGGGGGTTATAATTTAAGATTTCAAAGTTGGACCCCCTCTGACCCCCAGGGGGTCGGTTTCGAAGGTCAAATTTGGTATCACAGAGTAGCTTATTTAAAAATATTTAACAAGTATATTTACGTTTTTCAATCTCATATGTATTTCTCGAGTTATTCGGCCGTTTCCAGACTTTTCGGACACCCTGTATATATATATACAAGATATTTCATAAAACGATAAAAAATATTTAAGTATATATCATACTACATCATAGTAAAACAGGTCTATAAACTTATTAGTTAAAGTCTAAAACTTATTGCGTTTCCGTTAAAGCCAAATCCAGAATGTTTTCTTTGCAACTTTACAAATACAGTTAATTAGTATAACTTTGGTCCAAGAGAGAAAAAAAATTAACACCCGTATTCACGAACGCGGGTTAACTCTTGAATCCGTGTTAAATGCTGGGCATGAAGGATTTTTCAGGAAATAGCCTTCCAAAGAAGAAAACCGTGCTGTGAAATAAATTTCAAATAGGTGGCGCCTATGTAGAACGGTTCCTTAGTTCGCGTGTTGTTTACATTTATCCTGTTCATGTTCGCTACTTTCCGGAGGAAAATACAATTAAATTAACTAATTATTTTATCAACATAAGACATCTAGTTGATATGAAATAATTTTCTATTTCAGCAATATTCTCCACATTACGATAGTAGCCGTTTTCAGTTTGTTTATAGGTGGCGCTATTTCAGAACGGATACATCACTTGAGTTAACGGCAAAGTTTTGCCCTCAAAATATAGATAGCAGCATTAGCGTGTTTTTGGCGGCTCATTGGACATAATTCGTCAAGGTTCCACCGTGGCAGAATGGATCAAAGTTCGTAAAGGTTGAGCAAAATTACTCTGGTTTGCCCTAAAGTAACCCTGATTGACTGGAAAATAACTGAAGAGATTTTATCAGAGCATAAACATATTTGTAATACATATACATTTAATGCCTGAATTAAAAAAGTTACTAAAACATTGAATAAAATAAACTAAGATAGACATGAATACATTTAAAAAAATTAAAATTTATGTACAAAGTTATATGCTAGTTATATACAAATTTATATATTTTATTTTTTAATGTAAATTTTAATTTTTTAAATGTATTCAAACGTGTCTTAGTTTATTTTGTTCAATGTTTTAACAGAAACACATCGTTTTGTGTGACAAGAAATGTTATAATGAGAAACGCTTTGAATGCATTGCTGTTGTGGGTTTTCCTACCAAATGTTTTTAAACAGAAAAATTCATTTTATTTAAACAGTAAAAATTTAGATTTTAACCTCTCCAGTCCTGATGTCGCCTGGAGGCGACACTAAAAAACACCTTTTTAAATTATTTAACTGCTTCTAAAATTGTTAAAATTGCACCTAGTTTTTTAATAGATGTGTCCCTATTAGAAGCATCGATATATAGACTGATGCATATTTCGAGATGTTTTGTAATAATTTTAAACTGATATTTGTAATGTTACGTAAAATTTGTCTCAGGACTGAGGATGATAAGGCAAAAAATTTTTGTTAAAAATTTGTCGCAGATTAAAAATATACAGATTTGTTTTAAAAACGTTCTGCATTCTTAAATGCACTTTCTGAATATCAGGGAGCAATAAATGTTTATATTTTTTTCCGGTGATTAGGGTCAATTGAATTCCATTTTAAAGTATATTCTCGGAAAGAAATTCAATTCAATGAGTCACACTATATGCATTGAAAAATAAAAAATTGGAAATTGCACGTCGGGCATATCAAATGAATTGCATTCTTACTACGGCGAAGTTTTTTAAAATATACTTTACATCGAATACCATACAGTGTCCGAAAACTTTTTGCGTGTTCCTGTAAATACTAAATGCTTTCTATTATGCAGGAATTAACTTGTAGTAAATCTCAGCTATGTAAATCTATTTCATATATTGTGAAATAATTTAATATAATTAAAACACACCAATGGACATTGCCCAATCCCCTATGTCATTATGTAATAGAACACTTTTTGTGGCCCTGTATATTAATAAAGTATATTTTTTGCACCTAAGATTGTACAGAATGTATATTTTAGTGCATACTTCAGATGCAAATGAATTATATTATCCTAGAAAGAGTGTGCCATCACTAACCCGGGAGTACACGCGCCGGGTCTTTTTGACCCGGAGTGCGTATGATTTTTGCAATTGCAACCACTTATCTTTTAAAAGTAATATTCAACTTATTTTATCGCAAAATTTGTAAGTATTGTCTCCGCTTAAATAAAATGACGATTATAATTGGATTTTATTGGTGACAAAGTTAAAACCATTTCTATCCTGGGTAAGCGCGTGTTCTTCCGGGTTAAAATGCATTTAAACATTTTTTTCCCATTGACCGACATGTGAATATTTTGATAGACTCTGTAATTTAATTGTACATCCGATATTCAATAAATTTAAAATGACTTAACAAAATTATCTAATAATTATATATTTTAAATTTCAAACGATTCGGTTGGGTAGATTTTGTGTTGTTATATGTTGATATACTTACTGACAGACGGATGGATTGAAGACAACTATAGCTACTAAGCATTTACGTAATTATGAACCCACCTAAAACAAGTTGGAAAATGCATGTGAAGCGTAGCAAATAAGGTGCGTTCGATCGATAACGAAGTTTTACAAATATTCAGATCTTGCTGATCTATATCAGTACTGCGGATACAGTATCTTTGTGTCCCTGTAAATATACAGGAAGTAATTTTTATTACACCTCAGCAACGTATAAGCTATTCATAAAATGTGAAATGGTTTAATATAATTAAAACACGCTCCAAATAATGTTTCCCCGTATAGCATTAAGTAGTGGAATACTTTTGTGTGGCTCTGTAATTTAATAATAAATATTCTTTGTATCACAGATTGTACAGATTGTATATTTTAATATATATATACTTGATAGGTTCATGTCAATTTCATTATGTTCAAATAAATGTAAAACCATTTAAAAGCATTTGAAACTTCCATTGACCGTAATGTAACGGAATACTTTTGATTGTCCCTGTAATTGATCTATGCATCCGATTTTCATAAAATTTGAAAAAACTAGACAAAATTATGTAATAATTATATGTTTTAAATTCCAAACGATTAAAATGCATTTGAAACTTTTTTCCCCATTGACCGTAATGTAACGGAATCCTTTTGATTGTCCCTGTAATTGATCTATGCATCCGATTTTCATAAAATTTTAAAAGACTGTGCAAATTATGTAATAATTATGTATTTAACATTTCAAGCTATTCGGTTTGGTAGTTTTTGCGTTGTTACATGCGGACAGACGGACAGACATACGGACAGACAGACGGACGGACTGAACGACAACTATAGGTGCTACGTATTTACATAATTACGAACGCACCTAAAAAGAAACATTTTTTAATCTAGGAAAATATAATACAGTGCGTCTCAAAGGTATATGGCCAGGCTATTAAATAATTTGAAATAATTATATTTATAAAAAATTTCCTCTTTTCGATTTTTAACATTTTAAATTTTTTTTAAATTTTGCCACTAACATTTTAAACAAAATCAAGTAAAAATAAAAGTGATAAAAAAATTCGATAAATGCGGTTATCTGCAGTGAGGATATATTTTTGGTTCATTTTTCAATAGAAAAAAAAATTAATTCTTTTTGACGTTATCCGATGAAAAAATTAATTATTATGATGAAAAACTCTAAAGTAAATAAAGGTTTGGATTATACACTTTTTAGAGAGGAAATTTATCCTACCGTAATTAGATTTACCACGTTGTTTTTTCAGTTATTCTAAGGCAGTAGAAAACTTTAATCATAAACAGGGAAAACAATGCTTTTAATACTCGGAATTTTCTTATGATGTTTGGGCTTGTAATAGGTTATTTTTATCAAATTTTAACATTCAAGATGAGAATGGAACAGAATAATAATAATAAAAAATAATAATAATAGAAATTAGAAATGAAATATACTACCTCTGACAATAAAGTTCGGTGAATAGTCCTGTAACATTAATGTAGATGAAATACTAATGAAAGTTACCGTGCCATCCTTCGAAATACTCATCTCCCATAACTATGCACCACTGATATCTGCTATACATGTCCTGGGAAATTCGCAAGAAGTCTTCTTTTGGGATGGAGTTCAAAAGCTTCGTCACATTTCATTTGATGTCAGAAATACGGTCAAATCTCTTTCAAAGAGAGTTTGAGTCGTGAATATAGGAATATGTCTCGAGGATTGAGATCTGGCGAGTACGGTGGATGTTCAATTTGCACCACCCTTCATGAATTTCTTTCGGTGTCTTGCAAAGCATAAAACAAAACTTTAAACTGATCTTTTGATCTTTTTTCCTGTTCTCTGGTAAGAACAAACACACTGAACAAGTACTTAGTAAAGCACGTCATACACAGAACACAAACGACGCTCAACTGAACAACGGTGGGGGAAGATGGTCAACACTTGCATCTATACAAGTGCAGCGTTTTGATTTCCCAGAGTTGCCAGATCGGTTGTTCTGAATTCATTCACCGAACTTTTTTGTAAAAGGTTGTAATGTAAGACTAATCAATATGTATCAAAATAATTTAATGGTATGTACACTTATACAGTCGTGTGGAAAAAGCGTAAATATAGGCTATAGACCAGAAGGCGGCAGCGCAGACAGTCATCTCATCGAATTAATGGATAAAAATTTAGTATTAGTTATATTTCGATTCTCATATATGGTTCTTCGTCTTATCTTGGTGAAAAACACCTAAAACCCCGATTTTAGTGCTTTACTCATTTCTTACACTCAAAAGTATGAAAACACGGAGAATCGGGAGCAGGAAAACATAATGCTCAATCGCTAAAATCGGGTTTTAAGTGTTTTCTACGAAGATATAAACTGGCAGACCGATTACGTTTTAATATGCAAATGGATATTTAATTAATACTAAATTTTCATCAGTGAACTCGATGAGGTAACTGTATGTGCTGCCGCTTCCACAATAATTTCTGAACAAATTATTGTAGAATAAGTTTACTAGATCCAAACGATTGGAATTAAATTCTTCTTTTATTCTTTTGCAGTTTGGTGACTGTTACACAAATTTTTAATCGGTCTGTGATGACAACCGATTACAAATTCACTTTTTAAAGGAAGTTATCTTCAGTTACGTAATTTCGAAAATGCTACGGTTAAGTAAGGCAAGCTTTATTTTCCTTTATTACAGGCGGAAAAGACAAAATTTTTAATTATAATTAGTGGCAGAGTTAGTAGAAGTGACTACTTTTTTTGCCTCTCATGTACATGTATAATTTCTTTATAATTTACAATCTTTATAGTTTTTTTTAGCATCTTACTACTACTATCTATTTTTTCAACGTTTCTGATTTGTCTGTAAATTCAAAATGCGTCCATTTTAACATCTACTTTCAACTTCAGTTGATATTTTATGAATTTAACTCCGTTACTGTTATTATTTTTGTTAATAAACACATATTAGAGCTGAATAGATTTAGTATCAATGACAGTGTTATACTGGTAAATCTGCAGATCAAAAATCACAACTTTAGCTCTGCTTTTTACCACACTTTTCGTGATATTTAACTTTATGAAAACAGCAATTGAAAGTTTTTAAGTAACAAAAATATATTAAAATAAACAAGTCGGAAATTGCATGTCAAACCTATCAAATGAGGTCCGTCCTCACAACGATGAAGTTTTAAAAATATTGAGACCCTCATAGCATGCATGGTCACAGTGACGTCCCAATGACGTCACTGTGAGTCACTTTGGTCACATCACATCTGTGACCAAAATGCCACCACTCAGTGTGACTGAGATGTGACTTTCTTAAAAATCTTTAGAAAATTAATAAAATTCTTCAAAGCATGTTATTTACTTTAAAAACATGTTTCTAGCAATTTAAATATCATCGCTTTTGTCACAGTTTCGTCACAATGTTAATGTCAAAGTAGTCACAAATGACATATTTTTCCCAAATTTGTCACACCGTGACTTCACAAAGTGGTCACAATGTGATGTCACAAACGGCCATAACGATTTCACATTTTAAACACTGTGACTTCACATCGACGTCACGTGACGTCTCATCGAAAATCGATGGTCACAAAGTTACAATGTGACTTCACAACGACATCGCAGTGACGTCACCATGCTTTACGGGGATCTTGATGTAAGAACTGCTGAACTCTTATGCAAAAATGCATGAATACAAAATTTATAATGATTTTATATATTAAATTCAGTAATACAGAAAAAAAAATTACTACCTGCTAAATTAGGCACAATCACTACGGAAACCTAGAGTCAATTTACGCATGTAATTATTTACGCATGATAGAATTTGATACATTGGAAAAAACCTTTATTAAGTAGTGATTGGATTTTCATAAAATTTGAAATGGTTAAACAAAATTTTGCAACGGTTTTATAGATTTGTGTTATTCTATTCTACGTACTTTCTTCTACATTTCCAGGAATCTTAAAATGCCTTTTTTCCAAAATTTTTTCATTTGGTTCCAAAATACTTAGCGAGGTGGTTTTTTAATGTCATTTTTTGGCGAAGAAAATTTTTCGAGAGAAACAAGGAAAACGTAATCGGATTGAACAATGTCGCAAGAGTAGGGAAGGTGCATCAAAACATCTTAATCGAATGCAAGGAATTTGTCTTTCCCAGTCACTAATTATCCGAAAAACGTCTTTTGCAATTTATGTGATATTTTAATTCTACTGGCACCACTTTCTGAAACCAAAAATCTTTTTTTCACACTGATAATATTTGAAAAAAAATTCTACAAAACGTATTTTCAACCCCTTGAAGAGCGGGGGTTAAAATATATCCCACTTAATTTTAATTACGAAATGTCACATTGACATCACAATTTCGAAATGAAAATTTTAATTTTATCAACTACGTAAATAAACGTATTTATCTATTTTTAAATACATTTGTTTTTTTTTTTAATTCTGGTGTCATTCTATCATTTCAGCATTTTATGACTAGAAATGCTTTACCCCTTAAAGGGTTAAAAACATTGTTACGAACAGAATATAAAAATAGTTGCTAGTGGCCGACCTGCCCATGAGCTCTTGACAAGCAACTTTGTACATCGCATTTTCTACACCAAAAATATACTTTTTTATAAAGATTGGTCCCTGCGGACGAAAGTTGAATATTTTAGCCCCCTGTGGCCGAGTGACACGTATATGTGCCGCAAAAAGGCTTAAGAATCCTTGTTAATCTCCACCGGTAAAAAATTACTGTAAAGTTTGCCTTTTGTAATTGAAGCATTTTCCCGAATTCATAAGGTACAAATTTCTGTTTTTAAAATCCGGTGACAAAACATTAAAAATTTCGTAAAAGGCTCCCGTCGTGAAAGGGTTAAAACAAGCAAGAACGCAAACGATCCTGATTTAGTTGGGGTAAATGTTCTATTCCCACCAATGCCGGAATTTTACAGAAGAAAGCTTTGGTCTCTTTTTTCCGAATATGGATCTACTACGAGCAACTTCCACCTAACGAGATCATCAATTATAAAAATGACTACAGGCAACCAGACGAAGTGAAGGTAGAAAATAGACATGTAACACCTCGAAATAGAAAACAAACGAGGTAGAGTAAAACCTCCAAATAACGGACAGCTGAAGAGCGCTGAAACTGTCCGCTATTGGGAAAACCTCGTTGATTCAAAAATTGATAAGAAATGCGTATGTTTCCTTATTTGACTCATATATGTCCTAAATATTTGACCGTAAAAATATACCACCGTCTATTATATAATTAATCAGAAATTACATTTTTTAAGCAATAAAACTGATACGAAATTGTGCACACCTTTTGCTTTTGCTTGCGATTACATCTAATTTGCTTTTCAGTGTCAAGTTCTAGTCAAGGTGGTAGTTTTAATATTTTTAAATCATCTTTTTTTTCTTATATATATATATATATAAATAGTATAACTGCTCACCATATTTTTCCGCTTCTTAAAAGCATAGAATCTCAAATTTTCGTAGAGGGAGGAGGCATAGCAATGCTCTGGAAGGGACATTTTCTCCCAACTCACCCCCTGAATTCAATACAGGGCACGGGAAGGGCTTTCCCCACCCTAACCCTAAATTTATCAGTGGTCAGAAAAATTATGACACATTGTCCCGATAAATTTAGAGATTTTTTACTTTTTTTTTACTTTTGTTTCATATTAAAAATAAAATTCTCAGCCTTCATCGTCAAAATTAGTGTCCGCTATTTGTAATGTCCGTTTTTCAGAGGTTAAACTTATAAAAATTAAGGTTTTGGGAGTGGGGATTGGAAAACTGTCCGTTAAATAGAGGTGTCCGCTATTCGGTAGTGTCCGTTATGGAGGTTTTACTGTATTATCTTCCATTATGACGATTCCATTCTACATGCATCTTTGTCAGAAACAAACTCCTTGCATTCGATTGAGCCATTCTGATTCATCCTCCTTACTTTCTGGACTTTGCTCCATCCAACCACTATTTGTTTCTTTCTCTCTAAAATTCTATTTACGAAAAAAACAGAACTTTTTGAATGTCTATAAAATCACATCGGTAAGTATTTTGTCATCAAATTAAAAAAGTTTTGGAAAGAAAGTGTTATTAGACTACTGCAAATATACAAGAAGGTTTGTTCAACAGATTGGCACAAGCATTCTTCAATAACATTTTGTCTTTATCGAAACGAGGTTGAACCCGCCGAAATTCGACGAAAGAAAATCTTTAAGAGAGAACTGTTTCATTGATTTATAATAAATTTACAAAATTAGTTACAGTAAAGAGTACATTTTATATTGGTCAGTCTAATTCTCAAACAAGTATTATTTTAAGCTAAAATTAACAGAATATTATAAAACTCAATTATTCAAATTATTAAACAAAATAAAACCGAAATTCACCGGATTTTACAACAGAGAATATTTTTGAAGTTATACACACATTTTAATTTTAATTTTATTTTTATCCTTCTTTAATTTTAAAAGAAAATGGAGTGATTCTGTGGCCACAATTACAAAATTGATACTACTAAAATCTATAAAAAATATATATATCGTAAATAAATTGATAAATTTATAATAAATAAATTTCTCTTAAAATAAATTCTCAATTTTAAGAGAAAATGGAGTGATTATGTTGCCGTAATTACAAAATTGGTACTAAAAACTATAAAAAAATTAATATCTCAAAAATAAATTACGATACAGCTTTCAAACAAATTGCATTTAAAAGTAATTTTTTTTTCTATACGACGGTGTAAAAATTAAAAATGTGCGATGTTTTGAAGTGCAAAATTTGCAGTATCGAAAATTGCAAAGCAGAAATTGCAGGAGAAAGTGTTACCATTTACAAAATGACATATGCGTCACACACAGATACGTTTGGCCTTGTTTAATATAGATTTTCATGGTTTATTTTTTGCTAGAAAATGAAAAAAGCTTTTGGAACAACCTAATAAATGAATGAATATAAGAATAAACGTACACACTCAGAAATGGATACTCAGATTTCATGAAATTTTCTTTGTTCTTGACAAATCCGTTTCCCATGAAATGCACCGAGCGAATATTTCGTCAAATTGATGAAATTACTGTATTCACTAGTTTGACGATACCAATTTTATCAAATGTTTAGTCAAAAAAGGTCTAGTGGTGCCATCTATAAAATCGTTTAGAAGATCCTGTATTTATAGACAGAAGAAAAAAAGACATGACATTGGGGCGATTGTAACTCACAGCCTTCACAATCACTACGGAAACCTAGAGTCAATTTACGCATGTAATTATTTACGCATAATAGAATTTGATACACTGGAGAAAACCTTTATTAAGTAGTGACTGGATTTTCATAAAATTTCAAATGGTTAAACAAAATTTTGCAACGGTTTTATAGATTTATGTTTTATTCTATTCTGCGTACTTTCTTCTACATTTCCAGGAGTCCTTCTCTGGAGTCCATTGCTCCAGAATCACGCCATGGGATGCTCAAGTAGATGTGATTATAAAGGCTTATAGTGGATTATACTGCGTGTTTAAATTTTTATAACGTGGATTCTAATTTTATCGATTCTGTTATAAATCTTACAAATTTTAATAAATAAGGCGAATTTATTATTATGATTTTCTTATGGTTAATGGATAATTATAATATCGCTTGATTAAATAATTAATTAGAGAAATTGTATTTGTTCAAGAAGTGATTAGAATATGGACTGGTTAATTTGTTGCTCAGAAATAACGAATTATGAAGGGCCTGTTGGGAGAGGTTTTTACAACTTTGAGTAGAGGGATAAGATTTTAACAATTTACTATTTATAGAGGGGAGCGGGATCAATTATGTATATTTTTAATTTGAGTGAGAAAAAAATACTTCTTAAAAAAAGAGATCCTGGAATTTTGAAATTTTATTGACCAAATTTACAATTTGAACGGTTTCGTAGAACGCAGAAAATTTATTCTTTTCAAATTAAACCATTAATAAAATACAACATACAAATGAATAAATAACTTTAAATAAAAAAAAAGAAAAAAAACGAATGCAGAAAGAATAATTACCTATATTTCAATATAGGTTTCTGAAAAGTGCTAAAAAGTGTTGTTTTAAAATAATTTATTAGAGGACTAACATAAACAAGCAAGTATCTGCTTGCTAAAATCGCAAGATTTGATGAGGTACAATAGCAGGTCCTTCTATAAGCAGCTACCGCAACAGTTTCTTTAAAGTTCATCAAGTCCGGCTATGATTAGGGAAACACTTTCGTCAAATATTTAAAAGAGGTCAAGTTTCGTTATAAGTCATGTGATTTGGATATGGAATGTTAGTCAAAAACGACAAAATAAGGCTCAAGGATTTCTGAATTGCCTAAAGTGAGTGTTTTATTTCTGAATGTGTATCGCTACTGTATCTGCATAAAATTTCAAAAACATCTATCATTCATTTTCTGTATTTTTTAACATTTTAAATAAAATATAAATTCATAAAAAATGAATTGATCATTTGTACTAGGCGAATCTTTCTTAAAATGAGCAATTTAATTATAAGGCTTATTATATATTATAATTACTATATTTTTAGTTTTATTTATAAATTTTTTATTTTAAAGAAAAAGTATTAAAAAAGCTATACCACAGTTTAAATTTTGAAAGTGTAATCGTATTAATTTAACAAAATAGTCTTAAAGTAGAATTAATTTCCTTTTTCTTATTAATTGTGATGAAAGAAACATTTATTGGAAGAAGAAAAATATCGCACCCTATTCTGTTTTCAAAACATTTAGAATAAAAAACCAACTCTCCTATTATATTTTCTTTCTTTCTCTCTTTTTTCCTTCCATTATTTTTTTATTTAGCTAAATAATTTAAAAATAAAATGTAACGGAAATGTTCCAGGGTAGAAATCACTCAAAATTAAACGCAGGTATTGAGAAAAGGGAAAATTTATTACATACTTTCAAAGAATTTTATTGGGTTTTTCGGAAAGAAATTTTAACTGTTTCCCTGTCACACAAGCAACGTGTTTTTTTTCAATCATATTTGTATGTATCACGTTTTCCAATCATATTTGTACGCATCCATATTGCAATCCTAATTTATTATTCTCACCAGTAAAATTTTATTGTAAATTTTGTACTATTCAATACGAGCATTTTTTTTTCCGTTCAACAAAACTTGTGTTTAAAAAAAACCGGTGGTGAAAGATTCAAAATTCTGTAAAAGCCATGAAAAAAATAGATATTATTTTAAAGTTTTTTTCAAAAACCTTGATCAGTTAAAAGATTATTTTTTTTTAAATTATCATAGCTGCCAACGTTCAATTAATCTTCCGTAATACCTGGATTAGTTTGATCCAGGTTAACGTCATTTCAAACAAGAAAATATATTTCATGAATCTTTATTTATTTAATTTCAGGACTGTTAGTGGAACATAGTTAATTTTATTTCTTTGAAAAATTTCTGGTTCGAAACTCATTAAACCAGGGTTAAATTAACGCACGTATTACGGATAATCTATGTCAGGTTGGCACCTATGAGTTATAGTGGAACTTCGAGTTTTATGAATCTCGATTTAACCTCTCTGTTATATGCCCGTACGTCATACGGGCAACGTACTTGGAAATAAATATGCAGTTATGCAGTTATTTTTTATTCAAAATGTACTCATATTTGAACATTGAAATGCAGGGTTTATCATTTGAAATATATTTTTAACCGCTTCCCTGATTTGCCTGTGCGTCATATGGACAATATACAGGGTGGTCATAAAAAAAACTTTGCCGATATACGGAGCTCTAGCGGCCAGTCCGCTCAACCGATCGAAATGAAATTTCAGATATAGCTATTCAGAGGTATGAGCTCGCGATTCTGTGAACGACAACAAAATGGCGCTCACGGTTACGGTTATAGTTATAGAAACTCGAAAAATTCCAATGGCAACACCCATTTTTTTCATCGCAAAATGCTCAGCGCATGCGAAAACCCTAAAGGGCGTTTTAACCGTACGTGTATCGCAAGAAACGGACATGTTATGCACGCACAAAAAACCGTTCTAGGAATACTCCCCTTCCCCCCATAGAAAAAACTCGATTGGGGCGCAAGGAGGAAATTTACAATACAGATCAGAGAAACTAAAACATTTATTTTGATTACAAATTTTCCACATGGGTACCATGCCATGGCACCCATGTGGAAAATGTTTAATCAAAATAAAAGTTTTAGTTTCTCCGATCTGTATTGTAATCATTAGTGTACTGACTCTGCGTCATATGCAAATTTTCTCCTTGCGCCCCAATCGAGTTTTTTCTATGGAGGAGAGGATTCCCAGAACGGTTTTTTGTGCGTGCATAACATGTCCGTTTCTTGCGATACACGTACGGTTCCAACGCTCTTTAGGGTTTTCGCATGCGCTGAGCATTTTGTGATGAAAAAAAAATGGGTGTTGCCATTGGAAATTTTCGAGTTTCTGTAACTATAACCGTAACCGTGAGCACCATTTTGTTGCCGTTCGCAGAATCTCGAGCTCGTACCTCTGAATAGCTATATCTGAAATTTCACCTCGATCGGTTGAGCGGACTGGCCGCTAGAGTTCCATATATCGGCAAAGTTTTTTTTATGACCACCCTGTATTTTTTCCAATCATGATTTCCCCGTACCACGTTCGGGTATCCATATTCCAATCATGATTTATTATTTTCACCATAAAATTTTTATTGTAAACATTGCATTACATAATCGGAACATTTTTCTGATTCAATTATGCAGAAATTTCTGTTTAGAAAAATCAGTGAAAAAATATTAAAAACTTTGTAAAAGATGCAAAAACAAGACATTATTTGAAACATTTATACAAAAATATTAATCAGTTAAACAGTTAAAAACACATCAGACTAAACATTTGAGAATTTCTTCCACTATTAGAAAATATCTTTGATTCTTTAAAGTATATTTTATCAATATGAAACTGTTTTAATATATCGGTTAAAAAAAAAAAAATATTTTGCAAATTTTGAAATGTCATACGGAGTTGATTTCTCTTAAAAGTTCCTTTTAATCATCCTTTTTAATGAAGCTTTTTCAAAAATAATGAATTTTTTTCCCCCAAGAACATTCTTTCAGTTCAAAAAACATTTAAACTGTCATTAAGAAAACGTTTTTTTTTTATAGTTTTTATGAATCAAAAATATCATTATGTTCTTATAAATCATCCTTCGTTTAGAGCTGAATTCAATTTTGAAAACAAAATTATGAATAATTTAATATCAAAAACTGTATTTTTAATAAGAAATGACATTTAAGTTGCATATTCAGATATTTAAATTTTTCTTCATCAATAAATTTTATTCAATGCGCAGGGAACGGTTAATGTTTTCAATTTATATCGATGAATAATGGAAAATCATGATCTCATTTCTATCTCATCTTAAGCAAACATACATTGAAATATACCGGGTGTCCCAAAAATGACTGATGGATTTTAAAATTCAATAATTTGCAAACGGTGACAGCTATTTAAAAAATTTTTGCAGGAGGGTTATGTATAATGTCAAGAGTTTTTTTTTTCCGCAATTTTTTATTTTAGTTCGAATTTCAAACAATAGATGGCGCTGACGGCGATTGAAGGCCAGGTGATCAGTGCTGAGTGAGGTCAGTTTCGGCGTCGACCTGGGCTTCGATTGCCGTCAGCGCCATCTATTGTTTGAAATTCGAACTAAAATAAAAATATTACGGTAAAAAAACTCCTGACATTTTACATAACCCTCCTGCAAAATTTTTTTAAATAGTTATCACCGTTTGCAAGTTATTTAATTTTAAAATCCATCAATCATTTTTGGGACACCCGGTACATACTAGGTGTTTCACAAAAATGACCAAATAATTAAGAGGAATTAGAACACACTACAGTATAATAACATGGGGCCAGTTAATAGAAATATTTAGTGTGTCTCCCTCAGAACCAATCCAGAGTTTCTCCTTGCAACGTTAAAATTAATAGCTTTAATAAGGAGATTTTATCGAATTTTAAGAAGAAATATATTAAAAAAGAACTGGACGTTAACACTATGAAGCGTTGCATATAAATGTGAAAATAAAAAATCAAAAGTTTACTGAACAGAGTATAAAATGTTGTAAAATCAAAAAGCATATTCAGATATTTAAATTTTTCTTCATCAATAAACTTTATTCAATGTGCAGGGAACGATTAATGATTTCAATTTATATCGATGAATAATGGAAAATCATGATCTCATTTCTATCTCATCTAAAGCAAACATACATTGAAATATACCGGGTGTCCCAAAAATGACTGATGGATTTTAAAATTCAATAACTTGCAAACGGTGACAGCTATTTAAAAAATTTTTGCAGAAGGGTTATGTATAATTTCAAGAGTTTTTTTACCGTAATTTTTTATTTTAGTTCGAATTTCAAACAATAGGTGGAGCTGACGGCGATTGAAGGCCAGGTGATCAGTGCTGAGTGAGGTCAGTTTCGGCGTCGACCTGGGCTTCGATTGCTGTCAGCGCCATCTATGGCTTGAAATTAGAATGAAAATAAAAAAATGACGGTTAAAAAACTAATGACATTTTACATAACCCTCATGGAAAATTTACATTAAAATTATGATGTCACTGTTGCGCGTTATAATTAAAGTTTTGTAGTTTCTTAAACAAAACACTGTCCGTGAAAGGTTTAGCGCATAAGGGTGACGTTTCCATCAATTCTTTCCTAATCAATTGTAATTCCTAACGATGTACTCTATATCTCTTCCAAATTTGTACACGAAGTGCGGGGATACTTTGTATTTTATGATGCAAAATAAACATATATATTCTCATTAATGTCAAATATTTAGTAATTTATCTGAAAACATTTTTGGGGCGTATTTTTGAAAAATAGATTCAATCTAACTCGAAGCTGCATATTTTAATATTAGCCTGAAACAGACACGAACCCGACACGCAACGAAACAAATTAGTGCTAACCCGACACGACTTAAAATCAAGAAGAGGATTGCGTTTCAGATAAAACGGGTTATCTCTCCCACTGCTGGACCCTAATTCAGTTTAACTGTGCTCATATTATATATGGTGTACAACAATTTTTTTCTGTTTAAAATGTTTGCATCAATTTTGCCATTCTTTAATATACAGTGCTCAGCAAAAGTTTAGACACTGGTGATTTTTAACGTTTAAATAAAAAATAGGAACACCTGAGTTTTACAAATGGCTGTACTTATTTTTAAATACATTTTAAACAATGTAGGATAAAAATAATGGTTATAATATAATATAATATTTAATTTAACTGAAAAAAGTAAAATTTGCATGTTGCTAAAGTTCAGACACTTTTTGGATTTTTTTCCAACTGTTCATGGAAAAATGCAAATTTCTAAGTTATGATCTCACATATCTGAAGTATTTAAGCATACCTCCATATAACATCAGTTAATGAAGATTCTGCGAGCTAAAAATATTCAGTTAGATGAGGTAATTGGAGTAACAAAGCTGAAATGGAAAGGGAAGACTTTTGCAGAAAGTTCAGCAGCATTAAATAGCCCAAAGTGGTCTATCTATGAAGTATAGTCTAAGGGTAACTCCTTCGAAACAAAACATAAATCTGGAAGACCTTGTGTGACCAGAAAATGAGATGACAAAAGGATCCATAAACGGACATTTATACAAATGATAATTGCTATTAAATGTGAGTTAGGAGTTTCTGCATCAATGGACATGATTCGTAGATGAATAAAAAATTGGTAAATCAATTTACAAGAAAATGATAAAACAATCAGCTTTAAAATTTCGCTACAAATTTGTGAGAATGCAATGAACTTGCAAACATACACCAAATGATACGTTATGATATTTAGTAACGAAAACAAAGTGGAATTTGAATGGCCGAAACGGGTGGACATGCTATTGACACGACTTTCTATTGGACTTTCTTAAGTCGAGAACAAGGAGGTGATTTTTTAATGATTTGGTCCTCACTTTGCTTTAATGCTCGAGTATCTCTAGAGTTATTCAATGGTTGCCAAGCAACACAAGAATACATACATAAGTTGGAGATCAATTTTTAGTTATTTGGGGAACTTTTAGCTGGTCCAAAGTATATATTTTAGCAAGATAATGCGTCTGTGCATGTTTCATACAAAACAAGAACTTCGTTTAACTCTGAAAATATTACTGATCTCAACTGGCCAGCGTGTATCTCAGATCTGGACACGTCGAAAACCTTTGTAACATCATATGTCGTAATGATTATGCAAATTTTGGTTATACTTTTCTGTTAATGAATTTCGAGGTGCTGTTGAACATGTTTTGTACAAAATAGACCCTTAAGTGATGCAGCATTTAGTTTTTTCGATGAAAAGTCACATTCTTGCACTAAGTGAAGACAATGTGGGTGCAACTCGATTTTCATTTGTAGTTATTTTTCTGTAAATATAAAAATTGTCTATACTTTTGCCACAATGTTAATTTCGTTTTACTGTCATTATTTAAGTAAAGTAAAAGGTAAAATTTAAAATGTATTGTTTGTGAATAAAGGATAAGTCACAACCCCACAAACGCTCGACTTAAGGCCATAAGCTGGTTTCGTCGCGGCCAAAAGGAGTTGAGGCCATTTGTACAAAAACAATGCTGTACCGCAAGTGAGCCGCCGCTAATTGTGGCAGCTATCGGCGAGCCGTTAACGGCTCGGCGATGAAAGAACTGTTGCATTTATTTTGCTGGTAAACTCTTAAAGGTCGGTTTCGGGCAAAAAAGTAATGGCCCTCCAACATCTAGAAAGCAGAGGGCTAATATAAACTGACCAGCATTTTTATTTTAAAAGAGAAAATGTATACATTTTTAGTCTTTATTTTTTTTTCAAAAATTATTTTAAATCTGGGTTTTATCAAGCATATGCATACTTTACGAGATTTATATTTAAAACAATAAAAAAGGTGACATATTTTATTTAGTTTGAAAATATTTTTATAAAAAATAAAAATTGTCTCCAAAATGTATACAAAATTCGAAGTTTTTTCTTCACCGGCACACTTTTTCATTCATTATTCATAAAAAAGAGTTGAAAAAAAAATGAATAAATATTTAAAATATAGTAAAATAATTTAAAATAACTATTAAAACAGAAAAACGCTTTTAGATTGTGCATAAAGCAGTCCATTTCCACCCCCCTCCTCCCCATTACTCAGTCGTGCAAAATTTTCGCATACATGCATAAAATCATTTTTAGTCGTACATGCATAATATATTTCTAAAATTGTCGATTTCAGTATCTCTAAAATTGGCTTAAAAATACAATTAGGTTAACATTTTTTTTTTTTCTAGGAAAGATCATTCTAAAATATAAAAAATGTTGTTATCAGAAAAAAAGAAAGAATGTATTTTGATTAATTTGCATCTGCAAATGCGGAAACAAGGGAGAGGTTATAGTGCTAATAATTCTTCCTATCTTTCTGTAGAACAATACATTAAAAAAAAAATTGTTTAGTTTGTATCAAAAATGTTTTGATATTTCAATGCTTAAACATATGCTTTTGATACATTTTGTTATATCCACAGGTTCGAAACTATTAAACTCGAAAAAAGTTTATTCTATGTCTATAGATTCACAGGAACTTGAAAATCTTTCAACTTTATACTAATTTCCGTCTAATTTGGAGTCCGCCATACAGAGAGTATAAACTGTATTTGTATTGTTACATTTATTTTGTTAAAAAATAATGATTTCTTAAGAATATAACTGTGAATTCAAGCAAAAGATTTGTTTTATTAAATTGTGATTTTTAAAAGACATTTTCGTTTTCGTTAAAAGACATTTTCGTTCCCCCCTCCCCCTTTCCTCAGCAGATGATGAAATTTTATAAAAGCTTTTTTAACTTTCAAAAACAGAGAAAAAAAATTCCTGTAGCAAAAAAATAAGTTTGAAAAAGATATTAATGAAGACAAGTTTTATTATTATTATTATTATTATTATTATTATTATTTAATCTATAATTATATAATATTTTTGTTAAATAATAACAAGTAAAAATATCCCCCTAAAACATTTTCTTTTTCACAGTATATCCACTAAAAAACATTTGGCGATTAGAGGAAGTAGAGAAGGGAGCTCAAGGTCACTATTGCCTGGGGAGAGGGATTTCTTGGAATTTAAGTGGGGTTCGCTAGTGAAACTGGACAGGGATTTGAAGCTTTCAATTTTGCATTATCATTCTTCTTTCCACTGTCGTTGTAGTATGCAGTTAGCAGGCATATAACGCAAGCAGAAATTCTCCAAAGAAAATTCTCCAGATTAATATTGTAAGTGTTACTTAGTATTATATGTTTATTCATTAAAATTTTAATAGATTAGAATCTGAGTTTATTTTTGGATCATTGTTTTTAACATTAAATCGTTGTAGAGTAATGTAATATAAATCTATGTGAAATATTTACCAAACGTAGAATATTTACTTATGTTATTTCTAGTGCAAAGCATGTGATTAAGAAATGTCGCAAAAATGTGATAATTTTAATTTAATTAAAGTTTTTTCTTATTGTTGAATCATTTCGAAGTAATTATTTTTATTTTGAGACCATGTACACGTATACTATAAAAAATATTGTGAAGTCTTGAATAGTTTATTATACGTAAAGTTTATCCTTATTTTAATAGGTAAAACATACATTTTTTTTTTCCACACGTGAGTTTAAATTAGTAATACAGGGCATATGTCTAAAAAATACCACAAAAGCTTGATAATCTTAATTTAAATAAAATTTATTCTTATTGTTGTTACCGTATTTTTTAGAATAATGATTGGTAATTTGGTATCGTTCATGGTTAATATTAGATAATATTTAATATAGATTGCCTTTATCATATTAATATTTTTGTAAATTAAAAAATATTGAGCTTATTATTTATTCTTTTTTCTCAAAATTTAGAATTTTCTCGTCGTTTGACAGTAATGTATGTTATTTTCCGATCATGTCATAAAAATATTGTGAAAGCTTAGTAGTTTAAATTTATTTTTATTGTTAAAAAAATCGATAAATTTTTTTCGCATTATTTAATACCCGTAAAATTTAGACTAGCATATAAATTTTTATTCATTAAACAATAGGATAAAGTTAAAAACAGAAAAAAATTTAATTCAATAAAATTGTGTAAAATCGTTAAAATAATGATGACATTTAAAATTACTGCAAAGATTGAAAAGATTAAACTACGTTTGTGAGGTATTGACTATTGGTGTAATATTTGAATACTGTTGCTACTTTACTCAAGCGAAAACACCTCCTTGCTAATGTTCATACCATGGAAGCAAAAAATTAAAATATCTCTTTTGCATTTCAATAATACGTACCATAATTTTCGGCATGTAATCCGCGGATTAAACAATTCTTTTTTGACCCAGAAATTTTATTTAGTAAATGAAGCTAAATGTTTACTGTTATCCAATAAATTAAAGTTTATTTAAAATATTTCTGAATCGAAAAGTGATTGTTTGATTAGGGAATTATACGCTGAGAATTACGGTTTGTATATATATATATGTATATTGCATTGGATTGCTGATGTTGATTTCTGAAAAGAGCTCGTTTAGATTTTCAAATTTGTGACTTTGTTCATAGTGTTTTAATTAGGATATTATATTTTTCAAAAGCAAAACATACTAAAAATAAAAAACTGTAAAGAAGAAAAAATTGTAAAGATCCACCTCAGTTATCCAGTGCAAGAAAAAATATTAAAATTCAAATTAGAACGAAATATTTACCCCCCCCCCTCCCAACCTTATTATTAACATTAACAAGTGTGTGTTTTCGTGTGAGTAAAGTTTTTTCTTAAGCTCTGAAAGAAAAATCTAAATGTGAAATTTAAAAATATTTAAATGATGCAAATATAACGATTGTTTCTCAGATTATAATTTAATAAAGTTTTAATAAATTAGCATATACTGGTAACACGCTTACCAATAAATGTAAAAATCACATTCAATGAAAGAAAAAAAATATATATTTACAAATACATGAAATTTAAATGTAGTACACATAACAGATCACACTAAGGTTACATAAATTGTTTAGGGGTAAATTCAAAGTTTGGTCTATGAAAAATTCTTGTTACAAAATTACTTAAATGATGAACTGTTTTTTCCTGAAAAACAATATGTTAATAATCCTTTAGTAATTTTTTCAAAATATACATAAAAAATTTATTTATCTTGAACTTTTTTCAAACACAATGCTTGATATATTTTGAATTAAATAAATAATTTATTCTTATCAATTAATACTTTTAAAATGTACAATAATTTATATAATTTTAAAATTATGTAAATTGTTCAGGCATAGATTCAAAATTTGATCTATAAAAAATATTTCCTGGAAGATTTTTTATATGATAAATGTTTTTGCATGAAAAACAATACATTAATAATTAATATATTAATTATTATATTAATAATTCAATTTTTCAAAAGAATTGTGAATTTACTATTTTTAAACTTTCTAAAATTTAAAATCTAATTCGTAGCATAGCGAAATTATTAATTAGTTTATTTTTTTTCAATTAATACTTTTAAAATGTGTATGAAATGCAACTATTTAGAAATGGCATTACTTATAAATTTTTAAAATACATAATTGGAAAAAAAAATAAAATTAATAAATTCACTTTGTCAAGTAATGGGTTTGGAAAATTTTCAAAAAAGTTTAAAAATAAATAAATTTGTAATTCTTTTGAAAAAATTATGTAAATAATTATTAATATATTGTTTTCATGCAAAAACACTTATCTTCTAAACAATCTTCCGAGAAATATTGTTTATAGACCAAATTTGGAATTTATGCTTAATGGGATGAAACTGGCAGGTTTTTGGCTAGTTAAATTTTAAAATACACCATAAAAGGCCTTTTTATGGGCAGCTTTTGGCTAAATTTAATTCTTACAAACATAAATGGCTGGGCTGGGGCGAACTTCTGGCCAACCTTTATTGTTAATGGCCCTTAAAAGAATAACTGTGGCCAGTTTGAGGCTGTCTGATGTTTATTGTAAAACATTAATGGCGCGTTTGTGGGCATGACCTTGTGTCTACATTCTGGCCGGCGTGACAGTTTTTTGATGGAGCCGTTACGGCCAAAGATGGCGGGCCGTTATCAAACACTTCGGGCCAACGTTAACATGCCACGAATGGCCCACAAGTTATGTGTTTGTTGGGAAGTAATGTAGGACAGTTGAATTACAAAAATTCGGTACATACTTCTGAATATAGAAGCATAATCGATCATTGTCTAAACTTTTGCTGAGCACTGTATGTATTTATATTTCTTATTATTTTTTAACATTGATGCAATGTTATGGCTCTATGTTATATATTTCTCAATTATATTTGTGAAACCGCAAATTGTTCTAATTAATTTCAGTGATAGACACATCTCTACTGTTTGGTAATTAATATGATATGTAACATCAATTATGACTGACTGAGCAGAAATTCACGTGGGAGAATGATGAGTATCTATTCGCCATTTGTCACACATCACCTTGTTGGAAACTGCGATGCTGAATTTCCTAAAGGGCAGTAATTTGATGTAATACAATCTGTATAAATAAAATCTCTAGAATTCGTGTGAATAAACATTTCAATATAAAATCATCCATTTTACTTTAACCCCTTAAAGATCGATTAATATATGGGAAAATGATAAAAAAATACATTTTATTTATTGAAATTCTTAAAGGGCAGAATTATGATAAAAATCAAATTGTATAAATAAAATCTCTAGGATTTGTGTGAATAAACATTTCAATATAAAATCAGCCTTTTGTTCTTTAACCTTTTAATTATCGCTGAGTATGTGGAAAACCCATAATAAAAGTACCTATTTTTTATTAGAGAAATTCCTAAAGAGCAGTATTATGCAATAATCCAAACTGTATGAATAAAGTCTCTAGAATTTGTGTGAATAAACATTTCAATATAAAATCAGCCTTTCGTTCTTTAACCTTTTAATTATTGCTGAATATGTGGAAAACCCATAATAAAAGTACCTATTTTTTATTAGAGATATTCCTAAAGAGCAGTATTATGTATAATATAAACATCACTTTAAAATATCAATTTAATTTAAATGCTTTAAGTGATAAATTAAAATAACATAAAAAGATTATAGCTTGACATGTTTCATTGCTCTTACGGCAACATTTTCAAAAGCAAATAAAATGATAAAAAGGAATTTCCCGAAATAAACAGGAAAAAAAAATGATGCAATGCATCAATAAGATGGGTTGTGAAGAAGTAAAAAAGAATCTACTTAATAAAATCAATGATGAAGTTAAAGAATTAGTGAATAAAGGACATTGGCCCGATAACATGAAAGTCCTACTTAGAATTAATAAATTAGCAATAATCCCTACAATTGTGGGCAGACTCAAAGACCATAAAATAGACATGCCATTGAGACCATTAGTAACTAAATGCTCAAGTCCCACATACTATGTAGAAAAAGCTTTTGTAGTTTTATTGAAAAGTATCTTACCCAGCTCTGATCATACCATTAACTCAACTGGTGATTTTATTCAAGCTTTGAATATCAATTTACCTAAAAATTATTTAATGGCCACACTAGATGTTATCTCACTATACCCATCTATTGACAGCCAAAAAGCTGTTATAAATATAACTAGTTGTATTGACCAGATGAAGAATATAAATGAAAATATGAAAACTACATTAAAAAGTGCTCTTAATCTAATAGCTAATAATAATTATTTCACCTTTGATAATAGAATCTACAAACAGAATGATGGAGCACCAATGGGTTCTCCTATATCAGGTCTTCTTGCTGAATTTATATTGCGGCCTCTAGAAAGTGAAATATACAATAAATTAAAATGCTCCTCGTGTTTTAATTTTTGAGATACTTTCTTGCTTTTGCATTTTTATGTCTTAAAACTTTATTATAAACAAATTTGTGTAAGATTTTTTTAATCTCTTGAATAGTTAATATTTTATAGATTTTTTTCTAAATTTCATATCGATTTTCATCAAAATTTTGCCTTTTAAAATGTAAAAAATCAAATTTGACTATCTTAATGAAGGCAAATTTTAAAAAGCTTACACAATTTCTTTCTAAACAATATCAGGATACTTCCTTATCAATTTCATAAATATTGATCAAAAATTACGTCGCAAGGAACATTTCCAAAATCTAAAAACACTGAAAAATTAGTTTTGAGAAAAATTGATTTAAAGTATATAAATACACTTACCTTAATTAATTTCTTCTTAAAATCTTCATAAATGATATTTTAGTAAGAAAAAAGTGTTTTGGTACTATTATACCAAAGAAATAGACCTTTTTGCGACGACTTTGCTATAGACGATTTTGCTCAAATAAAGGTTCACTGTCCCCTTAAGCAATGCAATAATTTAATCCCTTGTGGAAGAGCGACATGTATAAATGCCACAAAAAGGCTTAAGAATCCCTGCTTATCCCCACCAGCAAAATTATATTGTAAAGTTTGAATTACTTAATCGGAGCATTTCCCCAATTTAACAAGTCACAAATTTCCGTTTTTAAAAACTGGTGACAAAACATTAAAAATTTCGTAAAAAGCTGCCATCACGAAGAGGTTAATGTAAATATGCAATAGTTTTTTTAAGTCTGGTAGTTGTTGTAGGATATTATTCAAACACACTTAGCAAAGTAAAATCTGTCGTTTTCGTCTCGCTTCATCTTATTGCATTTGAAAGTGCTTATCGATATTTCATTTACATTTTCTTCCCCCGAATTAAGAACATTTTCATTTTTTTTTCTATCTAATCATTTTTAAAGAGACACGCAGACACATTATGTTTCGTGTTGAAAGCATACATCATTCAAAACGTGGCTATATAGAATTTCAATACATAACATGTGGTTGATTGCAGAAAACCTTCCGAGAAATTGAAAAGGCAGAAACTAAAAACTTCCAAAGTATTGGCAAAATGTAATGGCTTTCGACGTACTTGAATTCCAAAAACGTAAAAATAAATCACAGTGATTAATCTCTTTTCATTTCTTTCTATAAGAAAACTTTACAGCTAAAAGTAAAAAGAAAAATTAAGAAAGATTAATTTATAGATGCGTTCGTAATTATGTAAATACGTAGAACCTATGCTCGTCGCTCAGTCTGTCTGTCTACATATAACACAGCAAAACTACCAACCCGAATCGTTTAAAATTTATAATTTTCAAAGGTTGCATAACTTAGTGTAATCATTGAAAGTTTTATAATAATCGGGTACATAGTTTAATTACAGAGTCAATTAAAAGTATTCCGTTACATTACGCCTAATGGAAAAAATTGATTGGAGTGCTTTTAATGATGTTAAAGTCTTTCGAAAATAATAAAATTGATATGCATCTATAAATTTTATACTAAAATATACATTCTGCACAGTTTGTGGTGTAAAGAATATTTGTTATTCTTTTACAGGGCTACGTAAAAATATTCCATTGCGTAAAGGTGTATGGGAAATTTTTTTTCAAGTGCGTTTTAAACATATAAAACTATTTCACATTATATGAAATTGGTATGCGTTGCAAAAGTTTACTACAAGTTACTTTCAATATAACAGAAAACAGATAGTATTTACAGGAAGACACAAACGATTTTGGCCAGTATACTGTATCCGAAGCACTGTATACTATTCATACAACACGATCTGAATATTTTTAAAACTTAGGTATTGTACGAACGCACCTCATTTGCTATGCTTGACGTGAAATTTGAGACTTGTTTTTCCCGAATTCTAATTTTACATCTAATCATACTCATAATAATAAGTAGAATTTAATCTTTCCACTTAGTTAAATTATTTTTTTTTAATCGCAATGCCGCGCTCTATGCTATATCGATAAATTATTTAGTATTAGCATTATAGAATTTCGATATGTATTAACCACAACATTCGATTTATTACCAGGAAACCTGCGATTGAAGTGCAAACTTCCTCAACAGGTATTGGCGAGATGTCGTAACTTGGCGCATTGACTGAATTTCTTGAAAGTAAATATTCATCATTTTGTTTTTTGTTATATTTGCCGTATATGCTGATAAAGTAAAACTTATGCACTTGTTGTGAAAAATACGCAGCTGTAAATAAGAATAAAAAAACAGAAGCAGAACTTATATTTTCTGGAATTTCTATAAGTTCTGAAATACAAGTATTATCCCTTTTAAACGCTTTCAAATGTAGTTGAAAATTTTTCATGATTTCGATTTGTCGTTCGGTCATTTGACCGTTTTTAACTCGCGCAAATATAGTCAAATTTTCATAAAATTGGCAGTTAATCTCGCAGGTTTAAATCACAGATTAATTTTTATTTATTTATATATCTATTTATTGTTGTTGTTTGTTTGTTATCGCGCAAAATATGATATGGAAACTAACTCGTTTAACCTCTTAATCGTCGCGCCAGAGGCATTGACGGGTTGCAATCTTCAGGGCCTTTTTTTAGAATTGTTCGATTCCGACCTCTTTTATAAAATAGTGCAATTGGTTTTATTCTGGTATCCCATTTTACTTATCATTAACTAACATGAATATTTTTTTTTTTCAAAAAAGTGGTGACAATAATGAATGTGAATTTTTAAATCGTAATTTAATGCGATGATTAAGGGGTTAAAATAATTTTTTCAGAATGTAACTTTCATGATTTTAACTACAACAAGTTTCACAACAAGTGTTTTTTATTTCGTCAAACTCATAATATTCAATAGAATTTAATCTTCCCACTTTGTTTAAATATTTTTGAACAATCGCAATGCAGCGCTATAGTCTATTCTATACCGTTAGATTATTTAGTATGGTATTATAGAATTTCGATATGCATTAACCACAACACTCGATTGATTATAAAAGTACTTGCGAAATTTGAAATACAAACTTCCACAACAGGTATTGGCAAAATGTCATAACTTGCAACATTAACTGAATTTCCTGAAAGCAAATATCCATTATTTTACTTTTCAATATATTTGATGCATATTCTGCTAAAGCAAAACTTCTGAACTTGCTGTGGGAAATATGCAATGACAATGTTACAATGAAATTTTCTTCAAACTTTTTCTCATTTATCGCTAGATTGCAGACACTGAAAGATTAATTTTAACTATGAGGTATCGTCTTTAGGTAGATTTCGTAAGAAATACTACACATTCTAGTCGTTATCATGTCACGACTTTTGAAAAATTTCTTCATAGCTTTTCATTATATGCCCCCAGGAACCCAAAACCATCCCCATTTTAAAAGTTTATATATATATATATATATATATATATATATATATATATATATATATATATATATATATATATGTGTGTGTGTGTACTATATTTTATCCGCACGATAAAAGTAGCAAATATTTACGAATAGTCTTCAAACTCGCCAAATACATTGCGATGGTTAATATCTCGGCGGGGATTGAAAATAAGCAAAATCGGCCCGTGGGGATGGGAATGGGAAGGATTTAAAAATTTGAATACCGCCTTAACATGGCTCTGTCAAAACCAAATCTTACAAAACAATGACGGTAAAAAATAGACATCTTTCGTTATAGCATTTACCAACAATTAAAAAAAAATTCTTACTGCAACAGTAACTATACTATTGTAAGATTTGTGCGTGAAAATTGAAAAAAATATAGTTTCACGAATTTAAGAAAAATTGAATGTTACGTAATTACTTTTCTCTAGCAAGATTTCCATTTCAAAACGAAAAATAAGATAAATAGCTTGATGGATTTTTTAAAGCAAATATTACGTGATATTGGAAATATAATGGACAAAAATCAGGTTAATACATAAGGTCATGTGAGTTTGCAAAAACGTATTGAAATATTATGAAAACCAGCCTATTCGCTGATTTTGTTTTCGCCATTTTTAAATCTATTCCATATGCATATAAGTGTGTATGCGTGTATATTAGAATTTTCACAAAAGGTTTAGGTCTCTGGAACTCATTCTCAGTAATGAAATTAAGTTTATCTCTAATCTTGCTTTAGGTTTTTCTGGGGAAATTTATAATTAAAATCGAAATCTACCTCCGCCTGTACGCCGAACTGGCAGGGGTTTTTTTTTATTAAGATAACTACTTTATTTTGATAAATTTCCTTTGAAAGACATTTATAAAATTATGTCAGAGAAATTATAAAATTAATGTTAAAATTCGAAATCCTTCATATTTGGAATATTACCAATGTTTGGAAATTATATCTATCATTATGCTTACATAATTAATTCATATATGATATCTTGTTTAACTAAATATTTTATGTTTATTTCATTTTTTCATGTTTAGCTTCTCATATTTATTTCAAATGACTAATATAATTGTATATCATGAAATAAATTCATAAAAATCGTGCATGAAAACTCATTAAAATTTTATTTTTTATGATTAATCTGTTTTAGATGATTCGAAAAACTTCACTTACTTCAAAATATTTTAAATGTTCTACATTTTACAAAAAAATTCTTTAAAATTGCCAAAAATGTTCTCATGCATTTATACAGTGTATTACACAGCAATCTCTCTTGATTCTCTCATGTATCATTTAAAAAATACTTTTATTCGAAATATTTTATCACAATATTCAATAACATTGTCAAAAGTACTTTCATGCATTTATACAACTTTATGTATAATTTATCACATAAAGAATAATGCTAGTGGTACAATGAAATTTTCTACAAACTTTTTCTCATTTATCGTTAGATTGTTGACCCTGAAACATTAATTTCAACTATGAGGTCATCGGTTTTCTTTTACTTAAGCGAACTACTTTATTTTGATAAATTTCTTTTTGAAAGACATTTATAAAATTATGTCAGAGTCATCATAAAATTAATATTAAAACTTAAACACGTCCATATTTTGGAATATTACCAAAGATTAGGAATTACAGTTATCATGTTTATACAGTTAAAGCTGTAATGATATCGTGTTTAAGTAAATATTTCATGTTTATTTCATAATTTCGTGTTTGGCATCGGATATTCATTTCGAGCTTCAAATATAGTTCTACATCATGAATTAAATTCATGAAAATTTTATATGAAAACTGATTTGAAATTTATTTTTTATGATGAATAAGACGGAGATTAATTTAAAAATATCATTTATTTCAAAATATTTGAAATGTTTTTCCACAAAATTCCTTAGGATTCCCAAAAATATTCTGATGCATTTATACAGCTTTATATATAGTTTTTTACCCATATAAGAATGCCAATGTTTCTAAATCTTTTTTCTCAAACTCTCAGAAATAAAACTCTCACTTTTGACGATATAGAAATCCTTGGGCTAGATTTCGTCGTTTTTGACGATTATTTTGTATCAAAATCACGTGACTTTTAACGAAAACGTATACCCTCAAATATTTGACGAAACAGTTGTCTCAATCATGGCCGGATTTAATGCACTTTAAAGAAACAGATGTAGTAAGTTGTTTGTCAAAGGGCGCACTACTGTATTTTTACAAATCTTGCGATTTTAACAAGCAGATATTTGGTTGTTTATGTCACTCTTGTAATAATTTATTTTAAATCAGTACTTTTTTAGCGCTTTTAAAAAAATACAGAAATATGGGAAGTTTTGTTTCTGAATTAGTTATTTTTTTAGCTGTTAAAGTATTTGGGAATGTTTATTTATTTATTTATTTATTGTTGCTGTTGGTATTCGTTATGGTTTAATTCGAAAAGAACTAACTTGTTGTGTTATGCAACATGGTTCAAAAAGAAAATTTGGCCACTTACATTTCAAAATTCTGATATCTCTTTTCCATCCAAGAAATATATTCTTTTTTCAATCAAATGAAAATGTACATAATTCATCCCTCTCCCTTTTATAAAGAGTAGTGTTAAAATCTTAGCTTTATCTTATAAATTATCTTATAGCATATAAAAAACTTGCCAATATGCACTTCCAAATTCCTTACTTCTGTGCAACAAATTAACCAGACCATATTTTAATCATTCATTGGGCAAAGAAAATTTCTCTAATAAATTATATTAATTAAGACATATTATAATTATTCGTTAACCAGAAGAAAACCATAATAATAAATTAGCCTTATTTATTAAAACTAAAAAAATATATAACAAAATTACAAACTACTTTATAAAAATATAAACACGCAGTCGAATCCATTATATGCCTTTAGAAACTAACTTATTCGAGGACCCTGCGGCGTGGTGGCTAAGACAACGGGCTGTCATTCCGAAGGATGTTAGTTCGAGTCCCCTCGACGGCTCTTTTTTCCCTCTGTCAAAAATTACGGGTGCTTCTAAATTTTTCGATAGATGGCATCACCAGCGCTGTTTTGACGAAACTTTTTAAGAAATTAGTATCGTCAAATAAGCAAAGAAACTAATTTCGTCTTTCTGACGAAATATTCGCTTGGAGCATTTCCCAGGAAATGGTTTCGTCAAAAACGAAGAAAATTTCGTGAAATCTGAGTATCTATTTCTGAGAGTGCATTTACCTTTCTTTGTTGACATTAAAATATTAATTTCGACTATGAGATTTCTACTATATTTTTTTTCTCAAAATTACTTTATTTCGGTGACGTGTTTTCTGAAAGACATTTATGAAATCATGTTAGAAGAATTATAAAATTACTAATGAATTTCAAACCCCATCATATTCTGGAATTCCGTCAATGATTTGTAATTGCATTCACCATTATGTTTATACAATTATATGTGAAAAATGTCATGTGTAATATAAATATAAAATAGTTATTATTTACTCATCATACGAAATATAGGGCAAGTCTTGCAATCGTTTTGAAAATCGAAAAAAAAAATTCTTGATGGATTTACACATTTGAGACACTAGAGATTTCGAAAAACATATTTTTAGAAAAAAAAAAATTTGCCGTCAATCTGAATGTGTGTGTCTGTAAAAACTCTATCTCCTGAACAAATTGCGATAGATACTTGAAATTTGGTGTTTACTTAGTATGTAACAGTAAAAAGACGCCTATTAATATCAGTAACTATTTTTTCGGACACCCGAAATAATTGTTTTGATGAAAGGCACATACAAAATGCTGCATAAAACAATAAAAAAAAGTCCTTTGAATGAGTGCCCTCCGCGGAGGTCATTCTAAGGTATCTAACTTGTATTTACGCCAGGTTCAAAGAAATTCACGAAAACTCCTAACGGTTTGGCCGAATACGCGATTGGGTTACAACCCAGCACCTTCCGTCTGCCAGTTTCAAAAGCAGAACATCTGAGCCACTGGTGGGGCCGAAAAACAGGTTACTGTACAGAATTTGTTGAATATGTACTGAAACTTTTAGCAAATTCTCCTTGTACTTCGAGGATGCAAAGGAAATATTTTTAATTCATTTTTCCGTGAAGATTTAGTCACGAAGACTAGTCGGGAGTAATATGTATCTATACTAATAAAAGAACAAAACGCTCTGTCTGTCTGTGTGTGTGTCTGTGTGTGTGTGTGTCTGTGTGTCTGCGATGGCTAGCAAAATCTACAGCACGTACGAAGCTTTCCTGATGCACTTGAGGCTCAGAATTTCAAAATTCTATTTATTAACTGAGTAATTAATTAAATTCCAAAGCTCACTCTCATAAAAAATCGCCTTTTTTCGCTTTTTTTCCATTTCATTTTCTTATGGTTGATTGGTTGCATAAAATTTTCGCAGAAATAATTAAAAAAGCTGGGACAGACCTTTAAAATTCATAGACTGGCAAACTGTCAGTTTAAATGAGGATTTTTTTTTTAAATCACAGCTGCTGTACACCATTCAGAAAAAAATAGGTGGAGGCGAAGTAAACCGAAAAAAGGTTTGCAACACGGAGTAAGAAGTGTCTTACTCCGTGGTTTGCAATATTAAACCATTTATCGCTGAAATTTTAATGTCTCAAACAAAAGCACGAGGAAGGAATTTTGTATTAATAAAACGAATAGAAAGAAACGAATTACAGCTGAAGCATATTTTACGAAGAAATAGTAATTTTTTAAAATGGTTTTTTCTATTATATTATTTAGATTAAAGTTAAATTGCATTTATGTTACGGTTAGAATAAGGATATGTTACAATAAAGGGAATACTTTTAGGCTAGGTTACATTTCTGTTATATTTAATTTACGGTAGGGTACTGTTAAGTCGCTGTTAGGTTACAGACAGGTTCTGGTTAGGGTATAAAAGTTTAAGGTTAGGAATTTATACACAGAGTGAACCTATGCGCAAGATTTGATTAAAAATAACACTTACTTTTGTTAAATAGCTCTGAAATTATAGTACTATATACCAACCTTTTAGCTACCATCGTGTATCGATTTCATTCATGGTATAGTCGGATTTAAGAGTGATATAATTAGTTTGAAATTCAAAATATTTCACTTGGGATTTGTATGTGAAAATAATAATTAGTTACGTGACTTAACAGTGATTTTTACGGGTAAATATCAACTTTTTTACACGAAAATCATGCAATCGTTGGATACATATACCCTCCCGCGTTTTTCATTGCTCATTTTGAGTATTTTTAGAGCTTAATATTAGTTGTTTTTAAAACCGATTTTTCACACAGTCAGTGGCTACATATTTCAGACAATGGATTTCTGCATGTAACGAGTTAATGATAAAATCATACAAATTTAAAGTTCGTTTAATATTGTTAATACGGACCCGGGCAACGCCGGGCGGGTCAGCTAGTTTAATAATAAAATCCTCTTTAATGAAAAGCTGCATGTTGCTGATGACTGGCTTTAACGCTAATCATTGCCACAGTCATATCTCGGAAAACAAAACATTTGAAGTTACTTAAAAAAATTAATAGCTGGAAAATTATTTGACAGAAAATTTTTAAACAAACTGTGTTAGAAAGATAAAGTAGTCAAATGTAGCAATAGCAAAACTTTGTTGTGTCATATGCATGTCAATACTTCCTGAAAAATGCAGCACAACAGCGCCTCCGGTAAGGTCGTTTAAACCAAAGTATAGTCAGCAACAACTTAATTCAACTAATAACTGAATCTGATATTTGATGAAAATCCGTTCATTAATTTTTAAGATAGAGCTATTGCAAAAAAATTTTTAAAAAAATCTGCATAACAGCGTCAAATGTTGGGTGAAGCACACCAAAAAACCAATCAGAATAAATTTTTTATCAGGGACAAAGTGAATCTGAAGTTTTAGAAAATTTCGTGCATTAGTTCGTGAGATACAGCTATTGCGATAATCACAAATAATGTATCATAACATTGCCACCTGCTGAGCGATTTGCACCAAAACATAATCAGCAACATGTTATATCATATTCTAACTAAATGTAAAGTTTTATGAAAATCCAGCATTGTTCTTCAGGTATGGTTATTGTGAAAATTGTAAATAATATAGCATTATAGCGCCACCTGTTGAGCGATATACACAAAAAAGTAATCAAATCTAGTTTACATGAAGGTCTCACAGAATTCAAAATTTTGTAAAATTCCATTCATTAGTTATTGAAATAGAGCTATTGCGATAATCAGGAATTATGCACCATAGCAGCACCATCTGTTGAGCCATTTGCACTAATCCGTAATCAGCACCATGTTATTTCCAGTACTAACTAAATCTAAAGTTTTATGAAAATCCATGCTCTATTTCTTGAGATGTTGTTATTAAGGAAATTGTTAATAATCCAGCATACCAGCGCCATCTGTTAAGCAATATACATAAAAAAGTAATCAAATCTACTTTGTATCCAGGTCTAAAAGAATCTAAAGTTTTGTGAAACTCCATGTATTAATAATTGAGATTAAATGCCCAAAAATTTTTTGTCACAGACAGACTGACAGGCTCACAAACAGACATTTTGTAAAAGCATGTTTTTCGGGTTCTCAGACCGCTGAAACGTGTTAATCTGTCGAAAACCGGGTTTTGAATACTTTCACGTATTCAATACTTTCATGAATTCAATACTTCAATGCATTTTTTTTAATATAAATTTCAAATCTAATGAATAAGCTGTTTTTCATACATTGAATTTAAAGAATTTCAAATTTCACAATGAAGTACCATAGGAAAACCTTCAAGCATAAGAATATAATGATAACAGCAATGTGTTCTTGAGTTTATTCTTCCTAAAGCAGGAGTCACAAATTACAAAAGCCTTATTCTGTTAAAATTAATTATGATGTCAAGAGTGCATGATTTTTGTTTTGGACAAATACACAATTCGCCATTTCTTTTTAGTTAAAAAACATATGCTTTTTTAATGAAGTGGGTTTAAAATTTATATCTTAAGTAAAATTAATTCAATATGAATTATATCAATGAGAACAATATTTAACGATTTATCACAGCACTAACATAAATGTATTCTATTTTTGAGTATCCATGTAATAAACATAGTTTTAAGTTTGTTTGTTCCAGGTTGAATTTTTAAATTATTTTTGAAAAATCAATTAAATAAAACATTAATATTTTATTTTTTTATTTTATTTTACTTTTTTGTAAATTTAAATCTCACATCATAATTTAATACTTTACACCGTTCAACAGGAAGAATGCATTTTCTAATGTAAAGTGTATGAAAACTCTATTTTACTTCACTAACATTTTATGATTTTTAAACGTAGTAGTTTCATTTCAGAATAATAGTACATGAATAATTTTAACAATTACTTAAAATTTTAACGAAAAACCATTATTCCTACCACACCGTCCTAGAACCGACGTTTACACAGATGAAATTCATAATCACCCATATGACAGAAAATGCTCAGAATGGTCTCTCGTTGAATCCAATGATTATGTGATTCCTGTTCAAGGTTTTCGTGCATTTGTATAATCATAGAATGCAATTCAGGAAGTTGATATCCTTTCTGTCAAAATTCAAATATATTTCGATTGTAGGATTTGGAGTTCACAAAGAAATTTAGCTCCATTTTCCGAAAGCTTGAATAAGAACACTGAGAAAAAATATGGTTCTGGAATGGGAAACAAAGTACTCACAAACGGGTTTTTTAAACCATTTTGCTACTGAGCGGTTGCGGATTTGAATATAAATTTAGTTTTTTTTGTTTTTTTTTTTTTTTTTTTTTTTTTTTTTTAAGTTGCTAGCATTTTTCCGCTTAATTTTTGAAATTTTGTTTTCTATTATAAAGAAAATAAGCTTTTTTTCCCTTCAAGTTGTAGTGGATTTATTAGATATTATCATGACTGTATTGGTAAAACTGAAAATTATTTTTTCACATATTCTTAAATCAATATTTTATCTGTTTTGATGTAATTAATAAGTGTAGTGCATGATATTATATATCTATTACAATTAAATAACATTTGATAAAAAATATATATTTCGTTTACAATGCAACCAAATTTCGAATAGATATAATCTAAGTTTTTAAAAATACTGGTTTATTTAGTTTAAAATTTTACAAAAAAAAAAAAAAAAAAAAAAAAAAAAAAAAAAAAAAGAAAAAGAAAAAGAAAAAGAAAAATAATAATAAATTAGGTTTTTACAACTTACGGATGGAATTTTTAAAGTTGCATAGCTATGACGTTTTTAAAAATTGATTTTGATTTGAATAAATGCCTCCTGCCTCTGCTATTTTCTATAAGAAACTACAATTTAAAAAAAAAATTGTTTTGTTTATGTTAACTGCGTAGCGCCAAATCCAAATTTAAAAACAAAACACAAAGCTTCGTAACCGATGATTAAAAGCATTGAACTAAGAATCGATCATATATTCATTACTAAAACGGAGTCACACTTTTAATAAAGATAACGTATTTTAAAATTTTACAAAAATTTCAATATTTAACTTTTATGTTTTGTGAAATCTTCAGAAATAGAGTTTTATTTTGCTAATTATTATTATTATTGTAACAAATACTGCTATTTGTTTTGAAATTAAAATTTGTTCAAAAATTAAATATCAATTTAAAAAAATCTTCATCATTTATATTTGTAGAAACTTATTGCTATTCTTAAAATGTGCTTTTATACAATACGAACACTTAAATAATAAAATCTTCATTTTGTTTGTTTGTATGAAGTATTATGAAAATGAAATGCAAGTGAAAATTCCGTCATTTTTGACGGGGGTTATATACTAGTACATTTATTAAAGTTTGAATTGTCCTGAAAAAGGGACATTAAACAAACACAGGTTTATTATATAAACGTTCTTTATTATGGGTCCATTTCAAAATTCTTAAAAAACAAGCATTAATTAAAAAATGTTATAATAATTTTAACTGTATATACATCTTTTAGAAAACACCCTACATTATACTATAATTTAATTCATTCATAAATACATTGCATCCTGCCTAGATTCCGAATGAAATCGTACACTTTTATGGAAAAAAGGGAAACTAAAATCGAATATATCTTAAATTACTATCCTGATATTCGTAAAATTATCTTTTTTTCCTCGTAATATAAATATCTTTCTTGAGAAAAAAAAACTTCGATTACGTAATATGCTTGAGTTGTCTTCATCATTCATTTCAATTTGATGTCATTTCAGTTTTGCTCTCACTTTATACATCAGTTATAATGATTAACCGTTTCTTTCTGTTATTCATAAAGAGTACAAAAAAAAAAAAAAAAAAAAAAAAAAAAAATGGATAAATAAATGATATTTTTCTGTTTATGGGAAAAACTGTTGTTTACTATTTTTCTTATTGCTTCGGAAATCGACGATGTTTTTCAGGTCTTCAATTGAATACATGATTCTATAATTTTACAAAAAAATAGCAGATAATTTAAAATAGTGGTACGGCGATTATCATTTAACCCTTACAAAACGGATGCCAAGTATGAGTTCCACGTTATAATACATTTATATTATTATTATATGGTATTATATTATATATATGGTATTATATTTATTATATTATCTTATACTATAATGCGAGCAAAAATTGTGTGTGTGTGTGGGGGGGGGGGTAAATTTTATCTCAAAAACGACTCTAACGATTTTCGCAAAAATTTGGATTTTACCATTTTCGTGCACGAGAAAACCATTGGGCTAGGTCACATGTTCGAGAAAATTCGATTATTGGGTCATTTTGGGTCATAATGGGTCAAGATCAAGCTATTTATATCTAGAGAAGGGCTGGATCGAGATTAAGGAAATTTTGTATCCAACCGTTTTTTGGCACGAGAAAACTATTGGGCTGGATCACATGTTCGAAAAATTTCGATTAGTGGGTCATTTTTGGGTCATTATGGGTCAAGCCATTTTTGTCTAAAAAACGGCTCTAACGATTTTGACCAAATTTTATATTTCATCGTTTTGGATTACAAGAAGACCATTGGGTTAGGTAACATGTTCGAGAAAATTCGGTTAGTGGGTCATTTTTGGGGTCATTGTGGGTCATGCTATTTTTATCTAGAGATTTTCTCACGCAATTTTGACTAAAAATTGCATTCTATGGTTTTCGGGCACGAGAAAAACATTGGGCTAGGTTACATGTTCGAGAAAAAATTTTAATGGGTCATATTGGGTCATTAAGGGTCTGGGTCAAGCTATTTATATTTAAAGAACGGCGTGATGGATTATAACGAAATTTTGTATGTAACAGTTTTTTGACATTAGGAAACTAATGGGCTAAATCACATGTTTGAGACATTTCGACTATGAGGGTCATTTGTGGGTCATGATGGGTCATAATGGGTCAGGGTCAAGCTATATCTAAAGAACAGGTGGATCGATTTTGAAGAAATTTTGTATGCAACGTTTTTTTGGCACGATAAAATCATTGGACTAGGTTACATGTTCGAAAAATTTCGATTAATGGGTGATTTTGGGTCATTAAGAGTCTGGGTCAAGCTATTTATATTTAAAGAATGGCATGATGGATTATTACGGAATTTTGTATGTAACAGTTTTTTGACATGAGAAAACTAATGGGCTAAATCACATGTTTGAGAGATTTCGACTATGAGGATCATTTGTGGGTCATAATGGGTCATAATGGGTCATGGTCAAGCTGTATCTAAAGAACAGGTGGATCGATTTTAACGAAATTTTGTATGCAACATTTTTTTGGCACGATAAAATCATTTTACTAGGTTACATGTTCGAAAAATTTCGATTAATGGGTCATTTTGGATCATAAAGGGTCTGGGTCAAGCTATATAAGATATATAAGAACGGCAGGATCAATTTTAACGAAATTCTGTATGTAACAATTTTTAGAAACGAGAAAACTAATGGACTAAGTCACATATTCGAGACCTTTCGATTATAAGGGTCATTTGTGGGTCTTAATGGGTCAAGGTCAAGCTATATCTAAAGAATGGGCGAGTCGATTTTAACGAAATTTTGTATACAACATATTTTTGACATGAGAAAATCATTGGGGTAGGTCACATGTTCAAGAAATTTCGATTAGTGGGCCACTTTTGGGTCATTCTAATTTTATCTAGACAACGTTTCGCGCAATTTTGACTAAATTTTGTATTTTATCGTTTTCGGGCACAAGAAAATCATTGGGTTATGACATATTTTTGAGAAAATTCGATCAATGGGTCATTTTGGATCATAAGGTGTCAGGTTCAAACTAACTATATTTAAAAAACGTCTCAATCGATTTTATCTAAATTTTGTATCTAATAATTTTCGGCATGCTAAAACTAATGAGCTAAGCCACACGTTCGAGAGATTTCGATTATAAGGGTCATTTGTTGGTCATGATGGGTCATGCTAATTTTATATAGAAAATGGTACTCACCATTTTGACTATACTTTGTATTATATCGTTTTTGAGCAAGATAAAACCATTTGGCTTGGACACATGCTCGCGAAAATTCGATTAGTGGGTCATTTTGGGTCTTAATGAGCTAGGGTCATTTTAATTATATATAACAATGACTCAATCAATTTTACCTAAATTTTGAAACAAAACGTTTTTTGTCACGAGAAGACTATTGGGCTGAGTCGCATGTTAAACAAAATTATATTAGTAGGTCATTTCGCTTCATTGCTGAATGCTGCCAAGCTAATTTTACCTAAAAAATGGCTTAAACGATTTTCATTCAATTTTATATTCTACTGTTTTTGATTACCTGAAGACGATTGAGCTATGTCACATGCTTGATCAAATTTGATTAGTGGCTCATTTTGGATAATACGGGTCAGGGTCACGAGAATATGGCAACAGCCAATAACTTGGTGATATTTGACAAAATATTGGCGACATATATGCAAAAAATCGACTATAAAAATTACGAAAACCAAAACACGTATTTGGAGCCAAATGAAAGAGTGCCTCCAAATTTGGCTATATCTAGCAAAAAATATTGTCTTTCAGAATGTAAAGAATTTTTTTTTTACATTCTTAAGAGGATTCGAGATGCATGGTTAAACCAATCAGAGTCGAGCTAAAAAAGTGATTTAGATCGATGTCCTTTCGTTGTAAATTTTAAAATAAAGTAAAATTTATAAACATGCGCATAAAAACATAGTTTTCTTATTGATTGTTTTTCTAAATAATACTATTATAAACATGTTTTACAGTATTAATACAGAGTTAATGATTGAGTGAAAATACTATATCGAGTTGAACATAAAGTTAATTTTGACCGAGCTAAGCTCGGTCTCCCCTGCTAGTATGGTATTATATACATACGTTATGGTATATTTTTTAAGGTTAATATACAGTAGTTATTTATTAAATTATTGTTACACACATGAAAGTAATAATTTCCCTAAATTTTCCAAGCTTAATTTCCATGCAGCATTAACCAATTTGTATCATTAGCGTACATGTCTGAAATTTATTTTTTATACAAAACGTCATAATCCATACCAGAAATTTTGAATAGTAACTTTTTTATTAAAAAAAATAATTTGCCTTTTATGTTTACGATTCATAGCAAAAATGCCTCGTAATATGCAAAAAAGTAAATTTTGAAAATCTATGTTTTAAAAGCTCGTGGTTGAAAAGTTTTGGACATTGCAAGAAATGTCGAACACAGAGAGGCTGATATTTACCCAGGAGTGTCAAACGATGACAATTTAAAAAAAAAAAATCTTCCCGTAATGGATGACCAAAAGAAGCAACTTAATTACAAGATTAGTTTTAACCCAGAACTTGTCTGTAAGATCAGTTAAAAAAAAATTAAGAGTTCCAATATAAAAATCCACCTCTCATCAACGGCTGAAGGGAAATGCATTTTTTGACTGTCACAAAATGCGCCGTTCTCCAATGTTTACAACACGACATAAACACACTCGTGTTCCGTGTGTCTGTAATCACAATACTTGGATAGATAAAATGTTGATTGTTCCTTACAATGACGAAAATAAATCTTATTTAAGGGGTCAGGTACCCTTTGAAGAATCCAAAAAATGATTTTTTTTAAAAAATAGCTTATAATTAAGTATGATTCTTTAGGAACATTTAAAAATAAAACGGATTCAAAAATTTGCATTAGAAGAAGAAATATGTTTTAAAAAGTTTGCACTTTTCCTATGTGCTCAATGGGTGATTTAAACATTAACGTCAATTTTCTCAAAACAGCGATTTTGATCATTGCGCGCACGATTTCTGAAAAATGGTTGCGTAGAATTTCACAAAATTTTCGCTGAATGTATTAAACGTATATAGGCACAAAATGACCTATTACTATGTTCCTCAAATTAGAAGTTTAGAATTGACGACTACTTTCGTGTGAAAAGTATCTCGATATTTCGAATTTTTTTTAAAATAATTTTTTTCTCTTGATCTATAAGTTTTATTTTTTTTATCGTAGGTCATTTTGAAAACACATTATATCTCTACTCATAAAAAAATCTTGGCTTGTTTTAGCCATTCAAATTTGAAAAATCGTGCGAGCAAGGCATACAAGAATTATTTTTTCGTAAAAATTTTATTATATTTAAAAATAATTTAAAACTCATTGCATATGTGTATACTTTTTTTAATAACTTTATCTAATAAAATAAATCCTTCTTAATATGTGTGTTCAATTTTATAGTTAAAAGTCAATTAGATACAGAGTGACTGCAATTCTTACAGAGGTCATTTTTTCACGTATTTTGTTAGTTCAAAGGGTACCTGACCCCTTAAATGAGCTCGATAACTGTGCAGACTACAAGCATAATATTCACGACGAACCGCGAACTCGTACTTGTAATAGAACAACCTATATTGCTTTTTTGTAAAGTCATCAATATTAAGAAGATTATCTTAAAATCAACTTAATTGTCCTTATTAATTGTACTTAATGCTTGAAGTACAGTTACTTCCATTTGTTATGTTGTTAGGTGGGGTTAAATGTAAATACCAACAAGTCAATTGCTCCATTTCCATGTTTAAC
The DNA here is from genome assembly GCA_964019185.1 of Maratus speculifer. Taxonomy (NCBI): domain Eukaryota; kingdom Metazoa; phylum Arthropoda; class Arachnida; order Araneae; family Salticidae; genus Maratus; species Maratus speculifer. The sequence continues at coordinate 153,713,109 of OZ025302.1, forward strand.
TCTACAATGCACCGATTTAGAGAAAATCAAATACCTTTTATGAACTACCAAATTTAAGTTCTCACATGAACCTAATACAGAACCTCCTGTAAATAATATCTTACAGATATCCTCTAAAGTCGTATATGCTAATGGGTGTCCATTTGTAATGATTTAAGATTTAAATCTTCAAACTGAGCATAGTTAGTTTTCTTGTAAGCCAGATTATCTTGAAATTTCTCTTTTGAGTATGTCTAAAAGAGCTTAGAAAAATTGATTAGAAGAAAAGACTTAAAATTTTAAACGTTAAAGGTAAAAAATTGAGTTGTCTAAAAACTTTTGGGACAGTAAAATTTTAATTTTAATTTTCTTTACAATGCCTAAGATTTTGTAATACAGTCGAATCTCGTTAACATGAAGCTCAATGGGAACCAAAATTTGTTCATGTTAACATTAATTCTTGTTATCAGTATCAATTCTTTGTATTTGTTTTTATAGAGGACTGTGAAAAAAATTCATGTTAAAAGTAATTCATGTTAACGAGGTTTGACTGTAAAACATTTGTATACGGTATTATTCTTGTATTGATATTATTTATAGTTATAAAAATATTTTGAAATTGTTACTCCCTTTATTAGACTGTAAAATTAACAAAAAGAGTTGTCTATAAACTTTTGGCACCTCCGGTAATTACGAACTAAAGTATTTGCAAATATGAAAAAAGCTACATTTAACATAAATAGTAAATGGGTAATGATTTTTAAATTATGGTGTAATTGTTACGTGATGTAATTAAAATTTTGTTGTTTCTTAAACAAAACACTGTCAGTGAAAAGGTTCACGCGTAAGGGTTACATTTCCACGAATGCTCTTCTATGCAGTTGTAATTCCTAACGAAATATTCTACATCCCTTCCAAGTTTGTAAACGAAGTGTTAAGACACTCTGTATTTTATGTTGCAAAATAAACATATATATTCTGATTAATGTCTAAATATTTAGTTCTTCATCTGAAAACAATTTTGGGCCGCATGTTTGAAAAATATAGTCATTCCAACTCGAACCTCCATATTTTAATCTTAGCCTCAAACCACAAGGACACACACTGTTAAAAATTTGAAACTTTTGCTGCATCGTCACTCCACCACTTTTATAGAAAACGATAACATTATTACGGAGCATTCTGATTGGTCAAAATAGAGGTATTGTATTAAAGCAATAGAGTGACGATGCAGAAAAAGTTTCAAATTTTTAATAGCGCAAAGCCAACACACAACGAAATAAATTAGCGTTAACCTGACTCGACCCGAACCATTTCTTTTTTATTTTTAACAATGATGCCACTATGTGTCTCTATGTAATGCATTTCCCAAATATAATGGTGAGACCGCAAATTGTTCGAATTAATTAGAAAGATAGACACATGTATGCTGTTTGGTAATTAATATGATATGTAACATCAATTATGACTGAGTAATAATTCACGTGGGAGAATGAAGAGTATCTATTCGCCATTTGTCACACATCACCTTGATAGAAACAGAGTTGCTGAAATTCCTAAAGGGCATTATTATGATATAATTCAAAATACATAAATAAAGTCTCTAGAATTTGTGTGAATAAACATTTCAATATAAAATCAGCCACTTTACTTTAATCCCTTAAGGATCATTTATATATGGAGAAACCACCAAAAAAGTACTGATGTTTTATCACAGAAATTCCTAAATGGCAATATTTTGATACAATTCAAACTGTATAAATAAAGTCTCTAAAAATTGTATGAATAAACATTTCAATATAAAATCAGCCTTTTGTATTTTAACCCTTTAAGGATCGCTTAATATGTGGAAAAACCGTAAATTAAATACCTATTTTTTTACAGAAATTCCAAAAGAGCAGTATTATGATATAATTCAAACCGTATAGAAAAAGTCTCTAGATTTTGTTTGAACATACATTTCAAAGTAAAATCAGCTTTTTGTTCGTGAATCCTTTAAGAATAGCTTAATACATGGGAAAAGCTAAAGAGCAGTACGTAATATGTTTCCCAGTTATATCGGTGAAACCGAAAATTGTTCTAATTTATTGAATTGATAGACACATGTGTGCTGATTGGTAATTAATATGATATATAATATCAATTATAAATGAGCAGAAATTCACGTGAGAGAATGATGAGTATCAATTCGCCGTTTGTTACACACCACTTTGATGGAAACAGTGTTGCTGAAATTCATGAAGGGCAGTATTATGACGTAATTCGAACTGTTTAAATACAGTCTCTAGAATTTTTGTGAATAAACATTTCAATATAAAATCAGCCTTCTGTTCTTTAACCCTTTAAGGATCGCTTAATAGATGGAAGAAACATCAAAAATACCTACAAAAAGTACCTATTTTTTATTACAGAAATTCCTTCAAGGCAGTATGATGACATAATTCAAACTGTATAAATAAAGTATCTAGAATTTGTGTTAATAAACATTCCAATATAAAATTAGCCACTTTACTTTAACCCCTTAAGGATCACGTATACATGGAGAAACCATAAAAAGTACTTATTTTTTATCACAAAAATTCCTAAAGGGCAATATTATGATATAATTCAAACTATATAAATAAAATCTCTAGAATTTGTGTGAATAAACATTTCAAATTTGAATCAGCCTTTTATTCGTTAATCCTTTAAGGATCGCTTAATATATGGGAAAACCTAAAGAGTAATATATAATATGTTTCCCAATTATATTGGTGAAATTGCAAATTGCTCTAATTAATTGAAATTACAGAGACGTGTGTGCTGTTTGGTAATTAATATAATTTGTAACATCAATTATGACTCAACAGAAATTCACGTGGGAGAATGATAAGTATCTATTCGTCATTTGTTACACATCACCTTGATGGAAACAGTGTTGCTGAAATTCAAAGGGCAGTAATATGATATAATTCAAAATTGTATAAATAAATTTTCTAGAATTTGTGTGAATAAACATTTCAATATAATATCAGCTATTTTACTTTAACCCCTTAAGGATCACTTATATATGGAGAAACCACCAAAAAAGTACTTATGTTTTATCACAGAAATTCCTAAATGGAAATATTTTGATATAATTCAAACTGTATGAATAATGTCTCTATAAATTGTGTGAATAAACATTTCAATATAAAATCAACCTTTTGTCCTTTAACCCTTTTAAGAACACTTAATATGCGGAAAAACTATAAATAAAGTACCCATTTCTTATTACAGAAATTCTTAAAGGGCACTCACTTAAAAAGTCAGCCACAAAATAGCTCAAGTTGAGCTGAAATCCACTCATCTCAATGTTGAAAGACAGCTTCTCAAAAAAGAGTTGAAATAACTCGAGTTTTAACCAATTTAAATGAAGTTGAGCTATTTAAATAACCAATTTAGATCAAGAAGATTTAATCGTTTGAAAAACAACTCTTTTATGATTGAAAAAATTACAGCTCTTTCATGAGAAGCCAAATCAGCTCTTTCGTTTTAAGAGTGCAGTATTATGATTTAATTCAATTTGTATGGATGAAGGCTCTAGAATTTGTGTATAAACATTTCAATGTAAAATCAGCCATACGTACTTTAATCTTTTAAGGATATTTTAATATATGCAGCTCTGCCAACTTATAGGCCTATTTAAATCATATAAACGTGTTTGGAACCACAAAAATATTTTAATAAAGTATATGACAAATATATTCAGTGTTAAGCAGTGCAGCAGATATTGTTAATCATTTATTAAAATTTCTGCTTCTAACATGTTTATTTGACTTTAAATACGCGTAGTGGTTGGCAGCCATGTTTATGTAAGAACCTAAAAATCATTATATAATATATTTCCAAATTATACTGGTGAAACCTCAAATTTTTATAATTAATTGAAATGATATACACATGTGTGCTGTTTGGTAATTAAAATGATATGTGACATCAATTATGACTGAGCAGAAATTCACATGGGAGAATGATGAGTATCTTCGCCATTTGTTACACATCACCTTGATGGAAACAGTGTTGCTGAAATTCTAAAGGGCAGTATTATGATGTAATTAAAAATTGTATAAATAAAGTTTCTAGAATTTGAGTGAAAAAAAAATTCGATATAAAATCAGCCTTTTGTTTGCTAATACTTTAAAGATCACTTAATATGCGGAAAACCATAAATAAAGTACCTATTTTTTATTACAGAAATTCCTAAAGAGCAGTATTATGAAATAATTCAAACTGTATAAATAAAGTCTCTAGATTTTGTGTATAACCATTTCAGTGTAAAATCAGATTATTATAATTAATTGAAATGATTGACACGTGTGCTGTTTGGTAAAGAAATATGATATGTAACATCAATTATGACTCAACAGAAATTCACGTGGGAGAATGATGAGTATCTATTCGTCATTTGTGACACATCACCTTGATGGAAACAGTGTTGCTGAAATTGCTAAAAGGCAGTATTAGGATGTAATTCAAATTGTGTAGATAAAATTTCTAGAATTTATGTGAATAAACACTTAAATATAAAATTACCTTTTTATTCTTTAACCATTTAAGGATCGCTTAATATATGGAAAACACTTACAAAAGTACCTATTTTTTATTAGAAAAATTGAATAATTATAAAATTCCTAGTATTTTTTTTTTTTTTTTTTACTAGGATTTGTTTTTTTTTTGGGGGGGGGGGAGGGGGGGTTGGGTTGTTTTTTAAGGCGAAAAAAAATACAATAAAGAACAATAGAGAGTTATAATAATAGTTATAGAACAAAGTCACATTTGTAAAATGTCATCATGCGAGAATTCTGTGTCTTGATCTTTGTTTTACGCCATAAAATTTAATTCGTACAAGAGATTTAATTTCACATCTTTACAAATGTTTACAAATAATATTTGAACTAAAATATGCATATTAAATTTTGATTATAGATAATTTTTTTGAGTATGATTTATTTCATAATATACAATACAAAATCTAACATTACAATCAGCGCTTAAAAGCAAACTTGAGTACGAAAATTTTCGTACTCGACTTCGCATGGAAATTGCTAAATCTTTTTGGTTTCAGATTTTTTTCTTTTTCTTTTTCAAGCAAAAACCTTCATTCCAGAAGTATGGCAGTCACGAGAAATATCTAACGGCACCTCTGTTCGTGCAATTGACAAGGGTGAGAATTAAGGGGCAGCGGATCTTAATTTATAAGCCGTCTTCTTAAAAAACAAAGAGTCTTTTTTAAAGGAAATATACTTTCTTTATTCTGTTATGTTTGTTTTATTTTAATCTTTTGTATTTGACTTATTTCATAATTGTATATACTGTTGGAATATTTTAATGCGCGTGGTTTGCCGAATAAAGAATTCGAAAAAAAAAATATTTAAATATAAAAATAATCATAATTGTGATTTATCTTATTAAACAATTGCTAAAATACATGAAAAAGACTTTTTAAGAAATACAAAATCGAAGATATTAAATATCGGCACACAAATCCTTTCGACTGATTCAACACGTCATCATTAGGGAAAAAAATTCTGAGGTTGAATTGTTCTTGAAAGACTGTTTGATAAATAATTGGAGAACCTTTTCCTGGAGAATTAATCTTTTTCAAAGGAGTAGCGGGAAAGGAGTGTCAATGTTTAGGTTCCAAACTCAACATAAATAGTTAATATGTTATACCAGACCAGTGGTATAGTGTAAGAGAGCATATCATTTCAAGTGTTTATTCATTCAGTTAAATGTTCCAAAGAATCTCTGCATATACAGGGAAATAACGCGAATTATGGGCTATTTATCTTGCATTTCTGAATTCTGTATCGACATTTTGTTTTTCGTTTAACATTGTTAATGCTGTTGAAGGTTTAGAGTATTTTTTTTTATCTGCAATGCGTTCATTATGTCCCTTTTTAGGTGCGTTCGTAATTATGTAAATACGTAGCACCTATTGTTGTCGCTCAGTCCGTCCGTCTGTCCGTCTGTCTGTCTGTCCGTCCGCATATAACAACGCAAAAGTTATCCAACCGAATCGTTTGAAATTTAAAATACATAATTATTACATAATTTTGTCGAGTCATTTCAAATTTTATGAAAATCGGATGAATAGATCAATTACAGGGACAATCAAAAGGATTCCGTTACATTACGTCAATGGGCAAAAAAGTTTCAAATGCATTTTAATCGTTTGAAATTTAAAACGTATCTTTATTACATAATTTTGTCGAGTCATTTCAAATGTTATGAAAATCGGATGCATAGATCAGTTACAGGGACAATCAAAAATATTCCGTTACATTACAATCAATGGGAAAAAAAGTTTCAAATGCATTTTAATCGTTTGAAATTTAAAACGTTTAATTATTACATAATTTTGTAGAGTCATTTCAAATGTTATGAAAATCGGATGCATAGACCAATTACAGGGACAATCAAAAGGATTCCGTTACATTACGGTCAATGGGGAAAAAGTTTCAAATGCATTTTAATGGTGTTACACTCATTTGAACATAATATAATTGACATGAATCTATGAAGTATGTACTAAAATACATATTCTGTGCAATCTGTGATGCAAAGAATATTTATTATTAAATTACAGAGCCGCACAAATGTATTCCACTAAATAATGTTATACGGGAAAATATTGTTTGGGGTGTGTTTTAATTATATAAAACTACTTCACATTTTATGAATAAGATATACGTTGCTGAGGTGTAATAAAAATTACTCCCTGCATATTTACAGGAACACAAAGATTTCGACCACTGTACTGTATCCAAAGTACGCTCTACTATATCAGCAAGATCTGAATATTTTAAAACTTATAGTACGAACGCATCTCATTTGCTACGCTTCACTTGCAATTTCCAACTTGTTGAATTTTGTAGTTGTCTTACTGATGTAACTGACAAGGAAGGTCTCCATACTGGGCATACTCAGAATTTTATGAAAAAAATACTAATTAAAGTACGTATGTAAGTAATAAAGGATTAGTCAAAATTAGCGGCGGAATCACATTAGAAAATATGCAAAAAAATAAAATATTTTCTAATATTTGGCGTGAAAAGACGAAAGAGTCACTCAATTTGGCGAGCAGCCCTTTTCCTCGCCAAAAGCAAAAGATTTTAATGCATTTCAAAACTGTTGGATATTTAGAATTCGTGTAAATGGTATTTAATGAATTTAAACGTAAACAATGAGAGACTTTAATATATTATATACATATATATGCATATTGTATTGCATATATATATATATTACATGTTGAAGTAGTTATTTAATTAATCACTAGAAAAAATGTTTTCATAGATGAAAAAAAAATCATATTGAAAAAAATTATCTTCATGCATTTAAGCGCATTCAAGAATAATAGACAGATGTTTTCGTGGCAACAAAATGTAATTAACAATTCTCATTGGACTTTGTGAGCTTGAAACAAACTTAATTAATTTAAATTATGAATTTCGTTTTAAATCTCAAATTTTGATGATTAAATTTGAATATAAATACACATAAATATCGATATAACAAAATTATACTTAAAATAAACTAAAACTTATAAAACTAAAGTTATTTAAATTAAATTTATCAAAACAAGTTCGACATGAAACCTTTTTTTTTCTTGAAGTGTATTTGACATAAAGTATTTTTTGAAATTACATTCCATCGCCAACCTGCGATAAATCGCCAAATAACGAAATTTTCATTATTTTTTTACGGTTACTGATTGGGGGTTCCGCCGAATTTTTTTTTAACTAACATATGTAACCACACGAGAAGAACATTCTGTAATTTTTTCAGATTTTTGGGGGTATACCCGTATGGAGACGTTCCTTGTGAGTTATTTTTTCTGTTTTGCTTCATCTTTAAAAGACATGATTTATACGGCTGAAGTTTCATTATTATGGATTTTGTCAATTTTTCTGTGTGCAAATGCAACTAATTGCAAGTGTTTTAATTTGGTAGTTTTTTTGAGATAATGTTGATATTACACTAATTTAATCCATATCTTGTTCTTTCAAAAAGTTAGGGGATATAGTTAAAATATCATGATATATTTTTTTATTTATTACAAAATATATTGTTAAAAATAATATTGATTATTAATAAGGCATATTTTTTCATTAATGTTTTAAAATATTCTTTTCTATTAACCGCTTCCCTGATTTGTCCGTACGTCATACGGGCAACATATTTTTGGCAATCATGATTTATTATTCTCACCAGTAAATATTTACAGTACATTTTGCATTGTTCAATCCGAGAATTTTTCTGATTCAATTAGGCAAAAATATCTGCTTTGGATGCAATAATAAAATCCTTCATTTAATCTGTTGTAACGTCGCTGAGATTTACGTTACTATATTTAGAACATCTACCACTATACTTTAAGGAATAATACAATAAACATTCCATTCATTTTAGATCAAAAGTTTTGTTATGATATTTTGAGTTTTATGCCGTTTCAGCGTTTTCCGTTAATAAGAAGGTATTTTCGTTTTTAAAAGCAGGAAAGTAAGAAAATCTATAAAACTCAAATTAGCATAATACAAAAAATTATTTTAGCACAGAAATGGAATTCACTGTAAAGAATAGGGTGATTTTTAAAGAATATTATGTTCGATTAGATTAATTTTAAACACAATTATTCGAATCGGTAAATTAATTACAACAGATGTAAATTTTCCAAGGGGTGAAAAAAGTCCGGTGCAGGATTTGACTTTTTTCACCCCTTGGAAAATTTACATCTGTTATAATTAATTTACCGATTAGAATAATCGTGTTTAAAATTAATCTAATATTATTTCGTATGCAGCGATTTTCTTCAGTTCCAAATATTGACCTTCAATTTATTCTATTGAGCTGATCCCTAGTATCAGACCAGATTCTGTGATCGTTGAGGTTATTTGGGTGAAAAAGTTCTACAAAATTCGCCCGGGATGGCTCAGTTGGAAGAGCATTGGCGGCTTCAGCCAATACATCCCTGATTCGTATCCTGGCCTGGACTTTTTTCACTCCTTGGAAAATTTATATCTGTTATATTATGTTTCAATTTTTTAACCACCGACGCTGTGAAATCTTATTCAAGAAGGAAAGGAAATAAAAATTGAATTATTTCTGCCCCTTGCCTCACACAGCCAATAATAATTCGACCTCCCCCGGACTAGAGAAATTTTATAGGACTCTTTCTAATTCTGTTATTCTATACTCTCTCCATTTCTGTTAATCCTTGACATGAATGGCTGCTGTTTACATTATGATGTAAATCGCTCATTAGATGGCGCTGCTATGCTGTATTTTTCAAGATTTCCTTAACAGCTCTATTTCAAGAACTAATGCACGGATTTTAACCAAACTTCAATTTTGGTTAGTCTTTGACATGTATGGATGCTGTTTACTTTTTGGTGTAAATCGCTTCACAAGCTCTGCTGCTATGGTATTTTTTTCACGACTTCTGCAATAACTCTATCTCATGAATTGATGCACGGATTTTTATCAAACATCATATTCAGCTAATTCTTAATATGAAGTGATTATATTCCTGTTTTGGTGTTAATCGCCCATTTGGTGGCGCTACAATGCTGATTTTTTTCCAATTTCCGCAATACATTGATCTCAAAAACAAATGTGCGAATTTTTATCCAACTTCAGATTCACATTTATCTTGATAAATATTATTGCTGATTATGTTTTGGTGTAAATCTGATAACAAGTTGCACTTTTCTCTGCATTTTCTCCGATATTTGCATTTATCCTATTTCAAAAACTAATGCATGGAATTTTCTACCATTAGAATCTCTACGAGTCATTTGATTTAAACAACATGATAGCGAATTTCGAAGTATTTTAACATGTATGAGATAGAAGAAAGTTTTGGGATTGCCACATCTGACTAGTTTTCGATCGTTTGCAGCATTATTTTATTTCAAAGCGAAAACTTATGCTGCCTTGTTTCTTTTTCATATCTATGTTATAAAGGCCAAACGGATCTGTGCGTACTCCATACTTCATTTTGCGAATGGCAACATTTTCCCCTATAATTTCGGTTTTGCAATATTCTCAACTGCTAATTTTACACTTCTAAACATCGCATATTTGAATTTTTTACACCTTCGTATAGAGAAAACAATATACTTTTATATGCAATTTATTTGAAAACTGTATCTCAATTTATTTTTGAGATAATAATTTTTTAATAGTATTTAGTACCAATTTTGTAATTGTGACAACAGAATTAGTCCATTTTCACTCCATTTTCTCTAAATATATATATATATATATATATATGTAAATTAAAATGCGCAACACTTTTTCATACAATTCCGGTTTTGCAATTTTCGTTATGGCAAATTTTACACTTCTAAACATCGTACATTTAAAATTTTTACACTGTCGTATAGAGAAAAAAATGTACTTTTATATGCAATTTATTTCAAAGCTGTATCTCTATTTATTTTTGATATATTAAATTTTATAATTTTTTGTACCAATTCTGTAATTGTGTTAACAGAGTCGCTCTATTTTCTCTCAAAATTGAAAAAAAAAAAGAAAAGAAAAGAAATTAACATGTATCTGTTATAAAATCCGGGGAATTTCGATTTTCTTCCGTTTAGTAATTTGAATATTTGAGTTTTATAGAATTTTGTTAATTTTACTTAAAATAATATTAGCTTGAGAGTTAAACTGACCAATGTAAGGTGTATTAGGTAGATCTCGTATGAAATACTACCTATTGCAATCGCACCAATTTATCTATCTATCTATCTATCTATCTATCTATCTATCTATATATATATATATATATATATATATATATATATATATATATATATATATATATATATATATCACTTTTTTATGGACACGATAACTTCTATAATTCTTCACCAATTTCCATCAAACTGGTACATAAAATCAAAGGGGATAAAATCTCGGCTAAGTTCGTTAATGGGCAAAATCGGACCAAGGGGGTCGGAATAGGGGGCGTTTTTGTGAAAACCGAAAAAACGCCACAACTTCTTAATTAAAGTAGATATCGAATCGGTTTAAAGTTTATATTACTTCTTAAAAATGGGCCAAAAGTTTATGCATGACAGATTTTTGATAAATTTAGAAGTGGGCTCAAGGGGCGAAAAAAACAGGGTTTTTGAGAGAAAAAAATTCATAACTTCGTCAATTTTCAAAATATAAAGTCCAACTAAATTTTTTGTAAATGTTCTTAAAATTATCTAAAACTTTTGTATTTATAAGTTTTTCATAGGACCAACTTTTACCGATGAAAAAATTAAAAACGAAAAGAAAAAGGGCGGTGAAAAAAGAGAAAAATCCATAACTCCGTCAATTTTTAAGATATCAAATCTGATTAAATTTATTTTACATCTTCTCAAAAATATCTACAACTTTTATATTGACATGTTTTTCATAGGACCAATTCGTATAGCAAAAAGAAATTAAACAAAAATAGGAGTTGGAGAAAAAACCTCAAATCCAAACTACTTATATTCTGACTCATTTTTAAATTCATTTTGGATTTTAAACGCATCCAAATGGTAGATCCTCTAATTTAGAAACTGTATAAAGTGACGCATTGGTTAATTTTCTGATAAAGACAGAATATATTTAAAAAAAGGCTACCAAAAAGGGTATTTTGTACAGAATTTCCCGAATTCTTCATGATTTGAAAATTTAAGGAAGTTTTCACATAGCAAATTGCGTTTTTTATGACTCGTTTTAAAATCCATTTTCGCTCTCAAACTCATCCAATTTACAGATCCTCTTATTTAGAAACTATATACTGTGACGCATTGGCCAGTTTTTTGATAAAGATAGAATATATTTTTAAAAATGCCGTCAAAGTGAATATTTCGCACAAAATTTTCCGAAGCAATCATGATTAAATAATTAAGGATGTATTCAAACAACAAATTGGTTATTTTATGACTCATTTTTAAATTCAGTTTTTTTCTCAAATGCATTCAACTGACAGTTTTTTGTTATTTAGGAACGGTATAAAGTACTGTTTTGGTCGATTTTTTAATAAATTCATTATTTATTTTAAAATATGATGTCAAAATGGGCATTTGATCTGAATTTTTCTTAAGATGATTCTGAAAAAAAAACAGTTTTTGCAGAAAAATGAAACTAAAAATTTTTCATAAACTTCATAAAGTTATTAAACTGGGTTTATCTCTAATCATATTTATTTTATTTTATTTTTATTTATTTATTTTTTTTTTTATTTTTTTTTATTTTTTTTTATTTTTTTTTTTTTTTTTTGAAATAAGCACTCTTCGAAATCTACCTCCGCCTATAGGCCCAGCCGACAGGGATTTTTTTTACTGTAACTAATTTTTCAGATTTATTATAAATAAATGAAACAGTTTTTTTTCAAAGATTTTCTTGCGTCGAATTTTGACGGGTTCCACCTCGTAAAATAAAAGGCTGAAATTCTTTAGTTTAATTTTGATGTATATAATAGAATACATTAATATGTTTCAGATTAATGTATGGCCAATATTATAATGATTGAAATGCAAAGTGTGGAAGTGATTTGTGCGGATTCTGCTAGATACGATGCTCAGTAATTGATATGATATCTAATATCAGTAATGAATGTGCTGTATTTCGCACGAGAGATTGATGACTGTTTATCAGCTAGTTGTTATCCCTATAGCTTGTTGCAGAACAACTAATGATGTTGAAATTAGTCAAAGGGATTTACACTAGAATTTGAAATCTTCAAAGAAAATTTTCAAGTGCATTAACTTTTGATTGCGTCTTTATAAAAATATAACAAATGTAATTTCAAGGATGTTTTACGGATAATTTCCGAAGTAATTTTATCGGATTAATTTCAATAAATTTCATGTTTATATGGAATAACCAGTTTATTTAATGGCAAGCCATTTTGAATGAGCATTATTTCGAATCTTTGGTGTCCTAATTTTAAGACAATATTTTATTTTTCATTTACGAAGCAAGACTTTTATTAACCGACAGAGCTGATTATGTTTGTAATCAGTATGCATGTAAAACACACGGATAAAGTGAAAAAACTATAGCTGTACAATCTTTGAAAACAATAATTGTTTGTCACATTAATTTCGTCACAAATAAAAGCCTATAATACATTAATATGTTTCAGAGTAATGTATGGCCACTAATGATTGAATTGGAAAATGTGCTAGTGATTTATATGGATACTGCTAGATACGGTGTTCACTAAATGATATGATGTCTAATATCAGTAATGAATGTGCTAAAATTTACATGAGAGATTGATGAGTGTTTATCAGCCAGTTATTATCCCTACAGCTTGTTGCCGAAAAACTAATGATCTTAGAATTAGTTACAGGGATATACGACAGAATATGGAATCTTCAAAGGAAACTTTCCAGTGCTTTATCATTTGATTGCATCGTTATAAAAAGTGTAGCAAACCCGGCGGCATTGCTCGCGTATTAGTTAAAATATTCCAAGTGATATTTGTATGTCTAAATTTTATTATAAGAAATCATATTTTTAGAAATAATTCAAAAATTAACATTTAAGTCACAGTTGGACTAAACTACTTCATTTAAATACATACCTTTTACTTATTTATTTTTATTTATTTTTATTTTTTAGGAAATGTTTTAAAAAATCATTTATAGCTTATGCGTAATTAACATGATAAATTTTATATTTTTAATCCCTTCAGTAGCACAAAACTCGCACTTTTAGAACGTTTTTTGCTGCTGCACCCCCTTTAGGATTGTGACACTGACATAAGATATAGCCTATGTTTGATCAAGGACTGTCACCATCAATTTGACATTATTAATTTTTTTAAATAGGTTCGTTATTTCCCGAGATTTGTTATAAATTGCAATTTAGAAGGTTTTTAGAATGCTTTTCACCTCTTTTAATTTAATTATTTTTTTAGGAAATATTTTTAGATATCATTTATATCTTATAATTCACTTGCCAAATATCATGTTTCTAGTCCCTTCAGTAACAAACAAATCGCATTTTTAGAATGTTTTTTATTCATGCATCCCCTTTAGGTTAGTAGCATCGAGATAAGATATAGCCTATGTTTCTTTCGGAGCGAACACCATCATTTTGGTACCATTACATTTGAAATCGGTTCGGTAATTCCGGAGGTTAGCCCCTACAAATAAACTTTTCCTGTTTGTAATCTAGGTCTAGATAACAAATGTACATTTAGGGGTGTTTTAAGAAGAATTGTTGACGGAGCTGAATTCCGTAAATTTTAAGTTTATGTCAAATAATTAATTTATGTAAAGGCAAGAATTTTTTTAACGAGCATATTTGGAATCTTTGGTGTCCTAATTTTAATATAACATTTGTTTTTCATGTATGAAGCAAACTTTTATTAACCGACAGGGAAGGTTATGCTTGTAATCGGTATTCTTAAAACACAAGGATTAAAAAATGAAACTATAGCAGTATAGTCGTTCAAAAAATAATCATGTGTCACATTAATTCCCTCATAAAAAAGTGAGGTAATGAATTTGATAAAATCATTTGAGAATTGCTTTTAATTTTATTTACTAAAACAAATCTTTGCATTTTCGGTACTTTTAATTAAATATAAAAAAATTAGCATTCCAATACATTATTGTTAAAAATAAATTGTGTCATCAATGATTTAGAATTCATTTAATAAATCAAAAGCTTGTGTTTGAATTAAAAAATTTTGATTCTATGAAAAATTCCTTATGAAATTAGCATATAATTTGCATATCTACAACGAATATGACTAATCTTTGAATAAATCATTCACTGGGAATGCTAAGAAAATACAATTGGAAGAAAAATTGTAATTAAAATTTAATTAGGTTGTTTAATAGTTTAATCCCTCTGAAATACCATTTGATGTGTCTGATACAGTGATTTTTAATTATTTTGAAATACATATAGTTTTTTTCAAATGCTATCTTTTATTACAAATTTAAATTTCAAATTTCATGCTATGATAACATGTAAAGATTAAATAAACATTTCTTTTCCATATAGAAATTAAATATTTATTCACAAATGGTTAATTAATTCCTTTGGCATTTCCTTTAAATAATACAGATTACTTTTTTGTATTTAATTTTCAATTCATTTCTTCTGTTATTCCATTACTTGGGAAAATTATTCACGCATATGCTATTTTTTGCGTTTCATTGCATTTCTATGTCTATAGATTCTGTCTTTAAATTTTATTTAAATCAGGTAAAATGAAATTATTGAAGTTTTATGTGTTTATATTATAGAATGTTTTTAAATGTATAACGTGATATTAACGTTTGGTAATACTTACTACATAAAACTTAAAATTATAATTAATACATAAAATAAAAGCGAATTCAGTCAATTTTACCTACAAAATTAGAAGTGTTCAATGTGAGCACATTTCGTCACACGCAACATATCAAGTCGATAGTTCAGTTCTTCCCAAACGGTGATTAGTATTTGTGAGGTCAATGTTGCAGCTGCTGCAATGGTCAAAAGAGAACTCAAACAATTTTACCTGCATGCTTACAAGTGTTCAATGTGAGCACATTTCGTCACACGGCACACATCGAGTCGATAGCTCAGTTCTTTTCAAACGATGATTAGTATTTGTGCGGTCAATGTTGCAGCAGCTGCATTTCTCAGCTGGTTGTAGAAGTACATACGCACGATCCTTTATGAATCGAGTGGGAGTCTTCTTTTGCTAATCAACGTTTGGGAAGAACTGAGCTATCGGCCTGATGTGCGTCGTTTGACGAAAAGTTTCACGTGTCATACCCTGTTCTCACTGAGAAAGTTAAGTCACTTAACTTGAAGTTTTTTGAAGCGGTCGTACCCGGAATCAAGATTCTCACTTAAGCAAATTTCTGAAACTTGCTCAAGTGAGCTCGCTCTCTTAACTATGAGTTGAATGGAAATCTGCCTTCTGAATATTTAATTATTATTTCTGAATTTTAAAATATTTAATTCTGATTATTAAATTAATGAATTTGAGTCCTACAAATAATTATAAACTATTTCAAGTTGTTATTTGCTTACTCCAGTTGCTCAACACGTGTGTTTGTGTAATCAAAGGCCGAAAATGGAAAACGTGGAGCCTGTTATTTCCTCCCACAAAATAAATTAATTTTTTAATTGAAATAAGGCAGGATAATTACTGTGTAAATAAAAAGGTTAAAAGTTGCAGTTACAAATTTCAGAACTTATGCGCATGCTCAGATGCCAGTTTGGCCAAGTTAAGTCACTTACAAAGTTTAGTAAATGCGAACAGTTGAAGCCTAATTCCGGGTATCCCGCTTCAAAAAATTTAAGTGATTTAAAGTTAAGTGACTTAACTATCCCAGTGCGAACAGGGTATAACACTTGTAAGCTTGTAGGTAAAACTGTTTAAGTTGCTCTTTCATTTTATGTATTAATTATAATTTTAAGTTTTATGTAATAAATACTACCAAACGTTCCTGTCCCGATATTCATTTAGAAACATCCCGTATTATGATAAACATGAATACATATGCACAAATTCTTTGATATGTCTATTTGAAACTTTAGTTTAACTGTAAAATTTATAAATCCGTTTCATGTTTAATAAATGTTTTTTTTAACTTGAAATTGTGTCTGTATGTGAAAGTCGTGTCTTGTTATTCATTTTTCACCCGCTTCTTGTTGACATGGAGCTTTAAAATTTTGAATATAGGTGTATTCTCCAAAACAATACAAGGATTAGACATTGACTTTTTTTTTAAATTCGATTAATAAAGATGGCAATGGGTGCGGGGAAATTTATTTAATGGACACTCAATTTTAGTGTGATTTCAAAAATCAGTATCAGCTGCAACAACATTATTTATAGAAAAGTACTAATTGCAGAGCAAAATTTGGTGACAAAGATACCATATAGTTTGCAGGGCCCAAAATCTCCGGGCTTGGGCATTAGAAATACTTTTTGCTCGGACTGACTTTAAGAAAAAAATTATTGTCCCCGCCCTGTACGATTGAAGCTTAATTTTAATAATTTCTACAAGTGAGTTTATAGAAATTTATTAATTTTAGTTTAAATATCATTTATTTAAAATTTAGATTTACCAATATAAGGTGAATTTTTTATTATAAAAAATTTGGTAGGTTTGTTATAAATCAACAAATCAGTTCCTTCTTAACATTTTCTTTCGTCAAAATTTGATGGGTTACATCTTGTAATTCTGAGAGCCATAACTTCTGTTATAATGGGTATTTCAAGAAAACAATTATATCATAATATTGACAAAAGATGAGAATTTAACATATAAAACAGTAAAATAAAATTACAAAAAATTTTAAAGCTTTATGAATCTTCAAACCCCTTAATTTATGATACCAGAACGTTTGTTATTTTCCAGACCTAGGAAAATATTTTTCCAGGATTTCTGCAGAAAAATAAATTTATATTTTATTTTCTTATTAACTTTCACAGATACGCATTTCTCACAGAGTGTGCAGAAAGCTAATGCATAAACTGATAAATCAAAATAATGGATTGTTGCGTATTCAGTTAACACTGTGAGCTATGACGTTTAACCGATACCTGTTGAGGCAGCTCGCTGCCGCATTTCCAATTTGTTCAAATCAATTGAGTGTCCTGGTTTATATATTGGAATCCAATAAATCAATACTAAATGATTTAAGAGTACAGGAATATGGGAATTACGTTGTGCGTGCTTAAAAATAATTCAAATAAAACGAAAATATAAACTTTTTAAAATATCACTTATTTATTACCATCATCATTACCAACAGTCATCGGTGGCTGACGCGGAATAAACGGAAAGTTCAGTGTCAGTCACCGTGCCACTCGGTGTATTAATAATATCAAGATTATATTTAGCAAATACAAAATTTTGAAAATTTCAACAACATAATCACCTAAGAAATATTTTTTGAACAATAAAAAGGAAAATTTAGGTTCAGTTTATACAAACTAACATAAAACATTTTTTTGGAAAATTTCATGAAAAAATATTCAGAAGTGTTTGAGATATCGCCCGCCTTATATCCAGAAGCGTCATTTAGAAAAATAAGTTCAAAGTTTCAGATACGCCGCGTCAACTGTTGAGCGGGTATCTGTATTATAAAGGCCAAACGTATCTGTGCGTAACGCATACGTCATTTTGTGAAGGGCAACACTTTCGCATGCAGTTCGGTTTTCAAATTTAGGGTATTACAAGCAGAGGCGGATTACCCATTAGGCTGAGTAGGCTGAAGCCTAGGGGCCAGAAAAAAGGGGGCCCGGTGCTAAAATTTTCGTAATATAAAGAACAAGAAAATATTCTTTTACACTGGTAGGACATTAATATTTAAGACAAAAGATGTGCGAAATTCTTCGATGTAATCATTTATATTTTTACAGCCAATGATTTGAGTTAATGAAAGAGGCATGTGTATTAATTTTTCCAGTATATACCTCTTTGAAGGAGTGAAAGGGGGCCCTCAAAAAATCAAGCCTAGGGGCCCGGGTGATATTTAATCCGCTTCTGATTACAAGTTTTATACTTCAGAATATCCCATATTTTCAATTTTTACATCTTCGTATTGAGAAAAAAAGTACTTTTAAATGCGATTTGTTTGAAAGCTCTATCTCAATTTATTTATAAGTTATAAATTTTTTTAAAGTTTTTAGAACGAATCTTGTAATTGTGGCGACAGAAATACGCCATTTTCTCTTAAAATTGATAAAAACTGGGATAAAAATATCATGTCAAAAGAAATCGTCTGATATGAAATTCAATTAATTTTGGTGTTATTGCGTTTTTATTCATCAATTAAATGCTTTTTTAGTTTATTGCAAACTTAATTTACAAAGTATACAAAACATTCTTTTTACAAAAATGTATTTTAAATAAAATTCGAGTGACTTCGCTGCATTTACTTAGTTTGTATCAGAAAGCTAAACGAGAGCAATTTTATTTATCTCTGTGTGTTTAATGATATTTATTTGAAGAAAAAAAATACAAATGAATGATATCTGATAAAACATGGAGCTACATAAATTAAGAAGTGAAGATTTGTGAATAATCAGATATCCGATTTATTTTGCTGATTGTCTTGAATATTGTTTTTGCTGCGTTTGTGTAATATTCCGTCCTAATGACGTCATATGCATACTTTTCTATAAATAATGTTTAAGACTGGATCCGTAAAAATGAAATGCTTTTAGCGGATGCAAATAACGGTTTTTTATATTAAAAAAAGCAAGTTATATTAAAATGATCAAACTAAAGTAGTATGAGATGTGCGTATGTAAATTTTGAGACGATGAAAATAATGACGGGTTTAGATTTTACATGGTAATTCTATGATCGGATCATGTCCATTAGGATTTTCTTTTCATTCGCTTTATACCAAACATAAAAACCTCAACTGATAATTTCATCATAATAATTGACTTTGTTGTACTGTACTTATTAAATATTGGATTAAATTTTAATTTAATAACTTGGACAACTGAGTTTTACAGAAACAGTTTTTTCTTTTTGTTTGTTTAGCTTAAAATAATATTTGTTTGACTTAATATTTGTTAGACTGACTAATCTTAAGATACATGTTTTACTCTAGCTAATTTTTTGAGTTTATAATAAATCAGTGAAACAGTCATATCTTAAACATTTTCTTTCGTCGAAATTCGACGGGCTCCACCTCGTAACTTTAAAAGCCATAACTTCTCTTATAATGGGTATTTCAGGGAAAGAATTATATGATAATATTCAGAAAATATGAGAATTTTACACATAAAAAAGTAAAAAAAATAATTACAAATATTTTGAAGCTTTAAAAACCTTGAGACCTCTTAATTTATAACTACCGTTCAAACATATGAGAACATTTGTTATTTTGAAGATCTAGGAAAATATTATTCCAGAAATTTTCCAGGAAGATAAATTTCCATTTTATTTTTCTTATTCCTTCTCACAGATAGGCATTTCTCTAAGAGAGTGCAGAAAGTTAATGCTTATAAAAATAAATCAAAATGATTGATTGCAGCATTTAAGGAATTCACTTAACACTTTGAGCTATGACGTTTCACCAATACCTGTTAAGGCAGTTAGCTGCCGCAATTCTAATTTATTCAAATCAAATGTGTGTTGTGGTTTATATATTGGAATCCAATAAAGGCCATATTAAATGATTTATTTGCATAGGAATATCGAAACTACATCGTAATTGCTTAAAAATAATTAAAATAAACCAAAAATATTGTACAGTCGACTTTTATATCGGATCTGAAATGAATCGGATTTGAAATCGGATAATTCGAATCTTCGCTTAATTCGAACTAAACATGAAGTCTCGAAATTTTCAATAGCAGAATAACGTTAGAAATTTTCATTAATTCCAACTCATTTTCTCTTGACTTCGTTTAATTCGAACTAATGATAATTCCGATTCTTCATTTTTCTTTTCTTTCCCACGGATTTCAGATCATTTGAATAATTTTCTTTCTTTGATTTTTTGTGTAAATTGTTCCGAACAAGTATACATATAATCCAATGCATTTGATATCAACTTTCTAGTGCCCCGTCTGTCCATCAGTGACGCTTTAATTTTTTTTTCCATTGTGCTTATTTCTAGTCTTTTAATTAGTGTATGCATTTATACATTCTAAATTAATATTAAGTCATATTCTAATGATAACAGATGAAATAAAAAATAACACTATAACATTAATTCCTTTGTAATAGTACCATATTAAGCATGTTTTTATTTCATATTTTCCATAATTCGAACTTCGGATAATTCGAACATTTCTTTTGGTCCCGGCGAGTTCGAATTACGAAAGTCGACTGTACTTCTTTAAATAAGACTAATTTGTAGAAGAAAAAATCATGTAATTTCACATCTGTCTTAATCAGTCGTCAATTGTAACACGGTAATCCAGGTATTAAAACTGATGTTGGTCTTACTAACTACGGAAACTAATTCCAGATTAGTAATACTTTATTGCACGCTCCAAATACCATTTACAATTACACAAAGCAAAAAATGTTATTAAGAGCCCACACTACTGATTAAAAAAGACCCGGATAATAATGTAAAGTCTATGTGGGCGTTCTTTTCAAGTATCTCGCTCAAATTTTAATATTTTGATGTGATTTTTTTGCATAGGATAGATGAGGTCGATCCACAACCGGCCTAGGTTTTACTTTTTTCATTTTGGTTATATTCTTTTTATATTAGGATAGTTTCAGTTTCATAACCGGTTCTAAAAGTTAAAGTTTTTTTTTTTTAAATCTGTCACCAAAATCGAAAAAGTAAAATCTAGGCCGGTTGTGAATGATCTTCAGCTATCCTATGCAAAAACATCACGTCAAAATAGTAAAATTTTAGCGAGACATTTGACAGGAACGCCTTCCATAGAATTTGAATTATCATCCGGGTCTTTTTCAGTCAGTAGTGTGGCGTCTCAAAGAAAAAAGTCGGATGCATTTAAACTTTCTTTTATCTCACCTATGTTAATAGTTCAAAACTTGCTAGCCAAGTGCCAAGCTCAAATGTCAATCTATGTCCTTCATGAGGATTCTAAAGATACAAGATTCTGTAAATTAGTTCTTGAGATACGACTATCGTTAAAATCACGTAAATCCTGCAAAATGCAGCAGAAACTTTTGGATGATTTATGCCAAATGCTAATCAGTAACAACTTATTTCAGCTTATAACTGAATCTGAAGAGTGATGAAATCCCGTGCATTATAGTTTTTGAAATAGAGCTATTAGGAAAATCGTGAAAAGTACAGCAAAGAGGCACCAACTATTTGGTGACTAGCGCTAAGTCATAAAAAGTACCGATTTTCTTTATTTATAGCTGGATCTAAAATTAGTTCTTGGGATAGAGCTTGAGATAGATAGAGTTATTGAGACAGAGCGTCTTTTATACACATAGATTAGCAAAATTATTTTTTCCTCATTCATCGTAACATAGCGGTGTTCTTTTAAATGCCCCTGTAAAGGAACTGTAACTGTTACAAACTTCATTTTTAATAAGGCACATGCCATAGTGAATATCAATAACATATATCAATTTCATGGTGGTCTGGTCATATTTACGTGAGTTGGAGCATGGAGAGACAGACGGCAGACGGCCAGACAGCAGAAAGAAAAAGCAAAGTCACAGACACTTTTTTCCCATGTTGGAAAGCGTAAAAAAAAAAAAAAAAAAAAAAAAAAAACCCGCAGCATTTTGCTTGATATATATGTGACATTTTGTGATAGAAGACATAATAAACGTAGAAGCTTCATTAAATTGCACATTTTCTGCTCCAAAATAGTTTATTAAAATAGAGCGGAAAATGCTCTTTCCGTAGTGACATTCCATCATAAAAAAAATAATTTCCACAAGTCGTCTAAACCTGAATAATCGAAAGAAAAAGAAAGAATATTCCATCATCTCAGGGCCTCCTCACTTAAATCAAAATAAAAAACTAGAACAATCTATAATCTCTAACCATGATTTTTTTTATGTAAACAGAATTTAATGTCTAGCGTCAAGGTTAAACATAGCCTTCTCGAATCTTTTTAAGACGACCATTTTTATTGTAAAAGATTATTATTTAACTAATTTATAATCAAAATCAAAATTCGAATATTTTACTGCCGATAATTTGACACAAAAAAAAAAAAGAAATGAATTTCTTGATACACAATAAATATCAAACGTGATGAAAAAAGAAAAATAAATAAAAAGAATGATATTTTTGAAAAGTATGGTTTTCGAATATATTTAATAAGACTTTCTTAAAAAAATTGACAAAAACAGAGAAAAAACGAATTTTTTGTGAACTTTAAGAAATAAAGTTTAACTAAGAGTATTTTTTAATTTAGAGCCATTTTTTAAATTTACGCATATTGGAATAAATGTTTTTAAGGCGAATTAAGAATTTATATCGTTTATATAAAGATTAATAAATTAGATCTAGTAACAGGATTTTAATTTAATAAGTTGAAATAAGTACAGAATATAGTTAAAAGGAAATTAATATAGTTTAAGGTTAATTTTGGCGAAAAATAAAATAAAATTTGTAATATATATATAAATTGAATTCCTTTGTACATTAAAAAGTAAAAGTGCAAAAAAGCATTGATATAAGCCCTTTTGTTTAAAGACAGTTAATCTGAATATAAATCAATTGCAGATATCTTTTCTTTAATTGATTAGAGAAAAGAGATAAGCTTTTTCTATCCACGAACAGCATTATACCGGTTTATAAAAAGATATTCGTACATAAGAAAAAACCTTTTTTTTTACCTTATTGATAAAGGCCAAAAGGAAAAATGCTCTTAAATACAGCAGTAAAAAATGGCCATCTCGGGAAATGTATTAATAATTCATATCGCCTCTCAGAGAATTTATAGAAAGTTTTTCCAATCTTTTATTGAATTTATTTCAGTAACAAATGAAATTCTTTGTTAGTTATATTTTAAATCATCATATATTTTTATTTAAAGGTAAAACTTTGATAAGTATTTAAGAAAAATATTGTAGCTTTTTTATCCCTTTTATCCGTAGTATAAATTACAACGCAAGCCATATCGGATATTTATAAAGATATTTTAAGATTGAACCTGATTTCCTTTTTTTTTTTATTCTTTCTTTCAATTTCTTTTTTTTCTTGCGGCAGAAAGAAATGGTTTTTGAATATATTTTTTAAACACTACAAATATATCATGGGAAAGAAAAACAATGGTATATATTACTATTATATTAATACTTTTTGATCAGATTTCTAATTTCTAATTTCTGATTTTTAAAAATATATATAATTTTCTGCATTTGAAATTGGAAAATTTTTGTACCAGAAAGCAGATTTTAGCATGATTTACTGTGTTTGTACATGTAATAATAATAATTCACTGACATATAGTTTTTATCAAAAAACTGTACTTAACTACTCTCTTAAGAAATCAGCCACAAAATAGCTCAAGTTGAGCTGAAATCCACTCATCTCAATGTTGAAAGGCAGCTTCTGAAAAAAGAGTTGAAATAACTCGAGTTTTAACCAATTTAAATGAAGTTGAGCTATTTAAATAATCTATTTAGATCAAGAAGCTTTAATCGTTTGAAAAACAGCTCTTTCATGAGAAGCCAAATCAGCTCTTTCGTTTTAAGAGTGTACATACGAAGTGATATTGCGTACATTCATATCTTTTTGTTTCTAAAGCAATCAAGGCAACATCAAATAAGGCTTTATTTACTGTGATATACATCCTTATTATCATAAATACAGAGATTCAATACTGAAAAAAATATATATGCATTATACACGACATTTGAAAATCAAGCGTTATTAGGATTGATTTTTAAATGTCGCATATAATGTATGCCTTCTTTTAGTATCACATCTATATTTATAAAAATGAAGATTATATCGCAGTAAATAAATGAAGTTCTGCCCAGAATTGGCATAAAAATAAAAAAGTTATCTAGTTTTTATCGCAACTCCATACCCATTGGATATCCATAGCAATTTTTTTTAGAAAATAAACCATTTTTGTGCTTGCAAGATACCAAAATGATTATCAGAAAATTAGTTCGTACACTGAGAAGCAAAAACTGCAAATTTAACTAAATGTTATGTAGGGTAATAACAGTGTTGCATGGGTGTTCAGTGTTTAAGTTTTCTATTTCAATTTTAACGGTAATCGCAGAAATCCGTGTAATCGAATCCTTTAGATAAATTTTAGCTGTTACCGTTATATGAAAAGTTCTTGGAATCCCAGTTTCTTCGAAAAGATTTTGTAACTTTAGAGATTTTTTTAGCAGTTTTTGGAACTTTTTAAGTTTTTGGTTCAAAGGAAATTTTAAAAATGCGTAAAAGTTGTTTAAAATTGGATTCTATTGAAGTAACATTCGAGCTCATTTAAGGTAAATAAAGATAATTGAAATATAAATGAAAAATTAAAATTAATTCTGATTTTTGTTCCTTTTTAACTTAATTGATATCTTAAAAATTTGATTCGTTTTCAAAGTCCGCCAATTTTTTAAAACATTTAACAATTTTTTTAATAGATGAGAGTAAAAATAAAGACATTACACCACTTTTTTGTATTAAAATATTTGCCATATAATCGATGATGTTTTGAAGACCGTTCACTCGAGGAGCCTGATACCCACCCATATCCCACATTTATAATACATAAGAAGATATGGGTTAATTGTTTGAGCAATGGAAATATTCTCTTAATTTGGCGCTATGCGCAACCTGTCCATGTGGAAATATTACGATTTGACCAATCCATTGATAACAGTGCATTTCTTCAGATATAAACAGAAAAAAATTATGAATATTTTATGAAATTTCTAGCATTATTTTTGTTGTAACTCAAAAAGCGCATCTTCAATTTTAACTATTTTTTTTTTTTTTGTTACAAGTATATACAGAGTATTTTTATGCAATTTTTTGGTTGGTGTAAATATAAAACTACTCTATAAATATATTTTTTCAAATATTTTTGTTCCTTTTTGTAGGTTAAAATTTCTGCGAAAATGTTAAAAAAACTTATAATGGAAACTAATATATACTTCAGTAACAGGCGTTGGTTTAATTTTTTTTAAACTTTTGTACTTTTTGAGAAAAACACATTTGAAAAATTGTAGTGCCGTTGCATACTTCCCCGATTATCGTAAGGGCAGCTCATGGTCAGGGGCTAAAAACCCCCTATACTGTATTCTCATGGTGAACCTTATTACCACGCGTTTTATTTCAAACATCAGCCGTGGAGGCCATTTTGCCATGCTTATCCAGTTAGACACTTTATAGATGGTCATTGCGAAAAGGGAGGGTACGCACGTATAAAATGCTATATCTTTTCCAAGGAGCAGAATTCATAGAAAAAAGAGAATGCTACAAGGAAGGTTAAATACTGCATTACAATAAAAAGATAAATTTTTGTAATTAAAAAAATATATATAGGATTTTTCATATTTTTATATAGTTGTTTTTTTTTTTTTTTTTTTTTGTAAATCTTTTGCAGAGAAAAATATAAAATCAAAGTAGAAACTAAGGGATATTAGCAATAAAAGTTTAAATGCTAGCCTAAATACATGAAGATTTTCTTTTTTAATATTAACTGAAAGCTTGTTTAATTGTGAATATTTTGCATTTTTACTTATGCGGCAATTATATCGCAGATATTGTAAATTATGTTAGTAGATCCAGCGCACTTACCCATATAAATGAAAGCTTTAAACTGATTTTTCACCATGTTCATATTTTTATAACAGGACTGTTCGAAAAATATCAAGGCTTTTTTGTTAATTTAGAGATTTGAATTTTTTTTTACTTGTTGTCCATGAAGTATTTAATATTTTTGTTCGTGAATTTAACATTCAAGTTTATAGCTATTTAAAAAAAAATAAATTGAGAGTTTGTTAAATTTCACTCATATTTGATATACACAAGAGAAAAAATTCATATTAAATGTAAAATTGCATACATCTAAAAAACCGTGCACAGTTGTATGTAGTATATTCTAATGAATGTGGGTAAAAAATCGAACCAAAAATACTCATATTTTAAAAAATAGTAAAAATTTTATACATTTAATTTTTTTATAAAAAAATTAAATTTTAGTAAAATAGGCTATTCTACAAGAATAATTTTAATTTAATTTAATTACTTAGTATTAAGTATTGTGCCACCATATATATTACAGTATTATTCAAAATTGAAGAGATGGTTTCAAAGGTATTAAGTTCCCTTAAATTCGATAAGTAATAGAAAATATAAGGTACCCTGGGGTAATAACGCCAAGTTAAGGTTCTACCAATTTTCACGACTCAGTTTTAGATTGTATTTTTGAAACAAATATATAATTTGATACAGCAACTCACTGACTATCTATATAAAAAAATAATTTAACAGATATGTATTCATAAAATGTAATTTTATGAATGCTATTGAAAGTGTTCAATTTTTTGTGAAAGTGTAAGAAAAATAAAGGTGTGATGGGGGGGGGGATAAGGCATAGAATATCAGACCGTGAGCTTCTTTTTGCTTAAAAACGCCCGCTTAAATAGAATTATTAGAAACATTGCACAGTTTTAATTGTATTTATTTGAATCAGTATTTAGGATGTAGCTCGGCCACTGTAGGGAATCAACCGGAATATTAATACCAAGGATTGGCGTTATTACCCCGTTATAGTTATTGCGCTGTAAATTTTAAATTACAAATTATCTCGAGAAGATATCCAAAATCTTCAACAATATTTTGAATGTCCATGAAATGTACAACAAATATATGTAATTAACAAAGTATTTCCGGATGAAAAAAATGGTCTTCACATCACAAAACATATCTCGCAAATTTTAGATCAAGCGTTAATTTTAAGTTGCTTGTAAAAACAATAAGACCTAAAAATAAAACAAATTAACTTGGAGCTGTTTTTTGTGATTTATATGACTCAAAACCCTTCTGCGAAGAACACATGGGTGTCATTTACCAGATTATCTCATAATTATGCAAAATATTAGCACTTGGCGTTATAACCCCGCCTGGCGTTATTACACCAGACCACCTTATATTATTTTTATTCCTCGAACCGTTTTTCAATTTTCCGGAAAACATATTTTTTGTGTTGACACATTCCGAATACGTGTGTAATATGTAACAAAAAACTTGTATCAGTAGTTGGGCCCTGGGCAGAGCATTGGTCCACAGTGCCAATGACCCAGGTTCAAACCCAGGTGTGGAGGCATAATGTTTTTAACTATATTTTAACGGAGTAGTTTTACATGTACAGTGGGTGTCCAAATGATTAGATACACTATTAGTGGGTTTTAATTACAGCTTTTCATAGGCCCGTATGCAATGATTAGATATTGTGAGTGGACTCATTCTTTTCCTTATGTATTTTAGACTATGAAAAGCGGAGGTGGACATGTGGGACCCGCGAAAGGGAATGGGGTAGGGCAAAGTGTTAAAAGTAACAAGAAAAAAATTCCATTTCACAATAAAAAGGAAAAAAGATGTAAAAATATTAAACATTAAAACATATATAGAATGAAAAAAAAAATTATGGACATCCAGGACCCTCGACTGGAAAGGGGAGGGGAAGGAAAAGGGTTGAAAGGGACGAGGGAAGAAATTTTTCTTTAATATATATATATATACATATATATATATATATATATATATATTACAAATTTTAAATTTTTTTCGCCAAAACTAACCTTTATACTATCTTAATTTTCTTATAATAATATTCCGTACTTCAAATTATTAAATTAAAATCTTGTTTCTAGATCTAATCTGTTAATCTTTATGCAGACGATATAAATTCTTAATTTGCCTTAAAAAACATTATTCCAGTATGCGTAAATTTAAAAAGATGGCTCTAAATTAAAAATATTCTTAATTAAACTTTATTTCTTAATATTCCAAATTAAACTCATTTCTTCTATGTTTTTATCAACCCTTTTTAAGAAAGTCTTATTAAATTTATTCCAAAACCATACCTTTCAAAAAATATCATTATTTTATTTTATCTATTTATTTATTTTCCCTCCGTCAACCTTTGATAGTGTGCATATCAATAAATACATTTCTTTTCTTTTTTTCTTAAAATTAATCATCTATAAAATTCGTCTGCCTAAGAAATTCTGAGTCGATTATAAATTGGTTAAATAATATATATATATTAATATATTTTAAACAAAATTATCGTCTGTGGAAAATAGTCTCGTAGCTGGACAAGAATTCTGTTTACATAAAAGAATGATGGTTTGAGGTTATAGAATGTTCTAGAATTTTCTTTTCAG
Organism: Maratus speculifer; assembly: GCA_964019185.1. NCBI lineage: Eukaryota > Metazoa > Arthropoda > Arachnida > Araneae > Salticidae > Maratus > Maratus speculifer. The sequence continues at coordinate 153,741,893 of OZ025302.1, forward strand.
ATTTAAAAGAGAAAGCTCGAGAGGTGGTAAGAGAGATGAGAAGAAGGATTTCTTGGGTGCGCTCTTCCATGAGTACGACTTGATGTAGTAAAGCATGGAAAATTTTTTGGATGTTTCGGTAAAATATCGTCTGCAACAGGAGTTTTTCTCTCTATTATAGCTACAGTTTAATAAAATGAACTTGCAGCAGCCAAGGAGTGATTATTTTGACCTTCTACATTTATTTATTTTGTTTTTTTCTCGCTGGCCATGACTTCTGTGCGGAGCAAGGGAAACCTGGCGATGATGTTTCTGCCCCCCCTAACTTTAAAATGTCACAATCTACTCAAAAGTCCGACAGGATAGCTTATGCCTGTGCTGCCTTTTTCGGATTTTAAAGAAATTTGGTATAGAAAGAAGAAGAACATGCTATCGCCGAAGTTCGATTGAATTCTATGTTCTGAAGGGCATTCTATATGGTAGTTTCGGTTTGCTAATGGAGTCTGCTGTGGAACGAAATGATGATAGGTTTGCAAATCGCCGATAATCGACTTCTCGTGAATGTTCTTGTGCCAAAATCGCCGTAATTTCTTACTTAATTAAAGTAAAAGAATGTTCTTTCTAAAGAACTTCACAACTATGCTTGGAAAGATGCTAATCTGAAATAATTAGTACTTGCTTCGAGTCTGATTGTGGATTTCCTGACGCTTGATGTCGATCTGTCGCCGTCGACGCGTAATTTGTGATTCAGTATTCATGGTCATAGTGACAAATTTTTGAAAATTAATGACTTCAAAGTGGTGAGTATGCGAGAAGTATTAGATGAGGAATTTAAAGACGATTGAATTTTATTGAAGATCTTTCGAGAAACTGTAAGTTATTTTATTAAATGTTTTGATTATTATTTTTTTTCTTTTTATGATTGTGGAAAAATATTTATTATTTATTTATTTATTTATTTATTTATTATTTTATTGATGAGAGTAATTTGAAGTTAATTTATTAATTTACTAATTTATTTATTTATTTATTATTTATTGTATGTTATGGATCTGATATAGTAATTTTGAAAAAATATGTAATTGATAGAAATTATTAACTTTGAAATTTATTGCGAATGATTTTACGATCAGGATTTAATAAAGAAAATAGAAGTGCTTCATTTATTCTAATGAGTAAGAATAAAAAAATTATGGAAGATCCTAAATTCGTACCGTTTGAGCCGAGTTCTGGAATGAACATTTTGTCGTGGTTAACTTATTTTGAAACAACGTGTGAAAAGGAGAAGAAAAATCTAGAATGGAAATTTTATTTTTACTGCGCAATATTTGAAAGGGGAAGCGCAAAAAATTTATATCAATGACTGTTTAAATTCTACGGATTATGAACAAATTAAGAAAATTTTGATAGAAAGACTCATTCAATTAGACTTCCCGAGTTTTTCTGATTTTTCAAATCTGAAATTAGATAATTTAGACAATTTAGAAGCTCAAGTTTATTTCAAAAAAGTACATTTTCTAATTTATTGATATTTCTTAGTTATAAAGAACTATTCTAAGAATGCAGTATTTTTATGATGATGTTCTTATTACTAGACATTTGAGCTTAGAAAACTAAATTAACATTTATGTTTTCTCCTCTATTTGTTAGAATTTCTGGTAGCAGTGAGCTTTAGTTCCCGGATTCTTATAATTTAGTTAAATTCAGTAAGAAAGATGGAACTGTACAAAACTGTTGCTAGAGATTTGACTGATAAATATAATTAATTTTTTCAGTAAATTTTGTGATTTTAAATAAGAAATTACCTATCATTAAAATTTTTGTATCTGTTTATGATTTATAAAATAATAAAATTAAAAAGTTGATCCCAATTTAAGGTATAACTATGATATTTACAATTTCTATTTTTATTAGATAAAATTTCTGGTTAAAGTTAGCAGCTAAATATAGTTATATTTTTCACGATAATTTTGATTTAGATTTTTAAAAGGGAGGGTAATGGTTCTGTGTGAGGCAGTTAAAATGCATACAACTCCAGTATACAAAGCCCTCAAGATTGCGAAAGCGTGAACTTGTGAATTTCACCTTAAAAGTAAAAGACTCTATGATCGAAATTTTGTCGAATGCCTATTAAAAATACAAGACCCTGTAATTTATGAAGAATTTAAATTCCCTAACACTCGAAAATTAGAACCTGCTTTCTCTGGACCATATAAAATTATAAATAAACTTTCTGATGTAACTTATGAAATTATGGTAGCAGTTTATTATTTAATTATGAGACAGAACAGAATTCCGTTATTGTGCATGTTTCTAAATTAAGACCCTATTTTTCACCAGAAGATTTTAAACTGTTTCATGAGCAACCCAAAAAACAAACAAAACCTCAGATACAACCACAATCACTAGATCAAACTAAAGTCAAGACAGTAGGTTAAATTTTAATTCTTATTCTTTAAAAATGTTATCACCATAATTTTCAACATTAGCAGGTATGTTCTTGGAGTGCTGCAAGAATATTACTTGTTTTTGGGAGTTTTTGTAGTTAAATTGGGCTCCTTATGCAGGCATAAGGTGCACCCTTTGATCGTAAAAACTTACAATTGATGTTGATAAATTAATTTTAAGTGCATTTAAGTCTAATTATATTTACTCATTTATTTGACATTAGTATTATTCTATTTATTCAGCAGGTATTTATGTAATAACAGTTATAAAATCTGATGATTCTACTCAATCCTATAACATAATATGTGATTTTCAGTGATTGTGAAAACAACAGATATTAAAAGTTTTTCAAAAAAAGCAAACTATTTTTATTTCCATTTCTCAATTAAGAATGATACCTTTTATTCCTATTTGTTTTTTTTAATTAAAGTTTATAAACCATGTGTAGATAAAACATTAATCTTCATTTGGCATTTGAATACTTATAATCAAATTTGACAATTTTGTAAAAGAGTATCAGAGAGGAATTATTGTAAGGAAATACTGGCTGAGAGTCCATTTTCTAAATAGTTAGATTTAATTTTATTTGGATTTTGGAATTATTATTTTTTTATGTATATTTTCGGCTAGCAAAAAATACTTTCTTATGCTGTTAGAAGATAAGAAAATTATTTAGTTGCTATGTAATTATTTTTATCCTCAACCAATATTTTCCCTATCAATAATAAACAAATTGTGATATTTTCTGTTGATTATACTCTTGTTTTAATATTATTATTATTATTATGAGTTCTTTAATGAAGTTTAGTATTAATTATACTCTTATTGAGAAATATTAGGTTATGGAGTCTTATTACGCTACTTATTATTATTGTTATAATTATTATTTAATTTTTTCTATATTATTTATTATTAATGTTTTGAAGTGATACTATTTATTATTGAAAATTTGATATATTATGAAAAGATGTTGGAATCCAACAAAAGACTTATTTAATGAACTATATCACTGAAAAAATGTAGTTGACTATTGAAGAGATACTGTTTAATAGACTGGATCCGGAGGACTTTTATTTAGAGAACTTTCTTTAGTGGACTATTCATTAAGTAATTGAAATTCTATAAACTCCCATGATGGAGATTTCTTATTGTTTTATTGTATTTTTAATCTTTCTTGCTTATCAATATTTATAACTTATCTACTTTTATTGTATGTATTATCTCCTATGGACTTACAAATAGTAAGTGATATTATAACATTATTGTATTTCTTTCAGGGAAATGCTCCTACCTAAATTTAATTCAATTTAATTTTCTCTTAACTATTTTTTTAATCGCTAATACTTTTTATATTGCGTTAATTTTCTTTTCTTCCATCTCTTGGCTTCCTGAGTTTGACAGTTTTATTCCAAAATTTAACTTTTCTAAATTATTATATTTCTGTTGTCTGAACTTGTACTTTTATTTAACTATCAATTTCATGCAAAGTTTTGGGGAGGGGGATAGTAACACAAGTTTTAAAATTTTTTCGCCAAAACTAACCTTTATACTATCTTAATTTTCTTATAATAATATTCCGTACTTACTTCAACTTATAAATTAAAATCTTGTTTCTAACTAAGAATTTATATCGTTTCCATAAAGATTAACATAATCTTTATGGAAACGATATAAATTCTTAGTTCACCTTAAAAAATATTATTTCCAGTATGCGTAAATTTAAAAGATGGCTCTAAATTAAAAATATTCTTAATTAAACTTTATTTCTTAATATTCCAAATAAAACTCATTTCTTCTATGTTTTTATCCACCCTTTTAAAGAAAGTCTTATTAAATTTATTCGAAAACCATACCTTTCAAAAAATATCATTATTTTATTTTATCTATTTATTTATTTTCCCTCCGTCAACCTTTGATAGTGTGCATATCAATAAATTCATTTCTTTTCTTTTTCTCTTAAAATTAATCGTCTATAAAAATCGTCTGCCTAAGATATTTAAAATTCTGAGTCGATTATAAATTGGTTAAATAATATATGTTTTTTTAAAATAAAATTATCGTCTGTGGAAAATAGTCTCGTAGCTGGACAAGAATTCTGTTTACATAAAAGAATGATGGTTTGAGGTTAGAGAATGTTCTAGAATTTTCTTTTTAGATTTAAAAGAGGAAGCTCAAGAGGTGGTAAGAGAGATGAGAAGAAGGATTTCTTGGGTGCGCTCTTGCAAGAGTACGACTTGATGTAGTAAAGCATGGAATATTTTTTGGATGTTTCGGTAAAATATCGTCTGCAACAGGAGCTTTTCCCTCTATTATAACTACAGTTTAATAAAATGAACTTGCAGCAGCCAAGGAGTGATTATTTTGACCTTCTACATTTATTTATTTTGTTTTTTCTCGCTGGCCATGACTTCTCTGCGGAGCAAGGGTAACCTGGCAATGATGTTTCTGCCCCCCTAACTTCAAAATGTCACACACACACAGACACACACGTATATATATATACATAAATATTTATTTTTAAATCTTTTATGGAATAAGAAAAGCATTAGTGGACATTCAAAACTCGTGACTGGGGAGTGGGAGGGGAGGGGAAGGCGTTGAAAGAAGCAAGAAAAAAAGGCAATGACATAATCCGTTTATGTTTTTGTACTGCATGTTTCGCCCAATAGCGAATTCAGCGCATTAATTTTTCAGTAACATTTTCACTGACCAGAGATCTGACCATTTCAAAATAATTCAAATAGTATTTATTAAATGACTTTTAAATGCGATCATTAAGTGCTACTTGCGTAAAAAAGAATTTCATACGAAAACTTGCTGAATGAATCACGTGCCTGATAAATTAAGTCAATTATTCTTACGAAAAATAAGATTAAAATTTTAAAAAATGTGTCAGTGCTACAAAATCTGTATAGACTCATAAAATGATTTTAATGTAATAAACATACTATATCTTCACAATTCTCTTTAAAAAATTCCTCTTCAAATTAAACTGTTCGGACGTGGCTGTCCGAAAATTTACTTCTATATCATTGATGTCAGCACTTCCTGAAACTTAAGCATAGCAGAGCCACTGGAAAGGTGATTGACACCAAAAGCTAGTCAGCAACAACTTATGTCAATTTCTAATTGAATCTCAAGTTTGATGAAAATCTGTGCATTAGTTCTTGATATACACCTATTGCAAAATCGTGAAGCTTTCAGCATAGCAACGCCATCTGTAGAGTGATTTACACAAAAATATTAAACAGCACTAATGTATGTTAATGACTAACTGAAACTAAAGTTTGGGGGAAAAAACTCGTGCATTAGGTTATTGAAGTAGAGCTATCGCGATAATCATAAATAAGGTAGAATAGAAGTGCCACCTGTTGAGTGATTCGCACCAATAAGTCAGCACCAAATTATATCATGTACCAACTGAATTTAAAATTTTCAGAAAATCCGTGTTATAGTTATTGAGACAGCGCTATTGAAAATCGTGAATAATGTAGAATATCAGCTCCACTTGTTGGCCAGTATGCACCAAAATCCAATCAACTCCCGTTTATATAATGGTCTAAGTGAATCTAAAGCTTTGTCAAATTCCGTGTATTAGTTCTTGATATAGAGCGCCCACTACATTTTTGTGACATACAGAGTGACAAAGAAGGTGACAGACAGATTCACGCGCAAACATTTTTTTTAAATTATCAAATCGTGTTTATGCCCTTTTAAAAAAGTATATATCCATGGAAAACCGGAAATAGATTTTTTTCCCAATCCAATGCTTTCTTGTAAACATAAAGAAAAATATCTTTTATAAAATGGAAATAAAAATAAAATTCGTTGAATTTTTATTTATATTAATTATAAGATGTTATTCAAGCATACATAAACAATAATGCGTTGACAATTTTTAAGGCAGTAATGTAGTGATGCTAATGAAAATCCTCAAAAAAAAAAAAAATCTTTGGGTAAAGCGAAGTACTAATTAAATGCAACTTAATTAAAAGGACAAATTTCTGAGTTCTGAAACTTTCTTTTTTTTTCACTGTTCTATTGTAATTTTTTGAGGACTTATTAAAAAGACCATATAATAAAAAAGACAAATTTCTGTGTTCTGAAACTTTTTTATCTTTTTCCTTTTTTCTTTTTTTTTTGTGTGTGTGTGTGTTCCATTATAATTTTTCTACGTAATTTATCTTTTTACAGTCTAGTCTAATTAATGTCTCAACGACACATTTGTGTAAATTAACAGATTTAGAATGGACATATATGTAATTAAATATTACTTTAATTAACGATTCTTTTTTCTTTTGAAGTGTAGCATGCTAAAAAAAATAGAAGGAAGATTTAAATTTTAAAAGAGCAACTTCGATATTTTAAGATTTTTTTTAAAGTTTTTAGAATTTATCCATTGAATGATGTGTATGTTGTCTTTAAAAATTTAAAGACAGTTTTCTATGTTTTCATACTTTTGATTGCATAGCAAAAACAATTCTTAACCTACGAGTCAACCACTGTGGTATTCATTTTTGGCTTATGCACCACTTCGCTTCCGGCAGACATGGATCATTAGTTATCATTAGATTCCTCTATTACTACTCTTCCATAAAATAAAAGAATTTTTCTTGCGCTCGATAACTTAGGGTTTTGTGCGGTCGGCTCTTGGACTATTAGTAATCATTACCAAATTACAAGGTGTCCAGCAAATAACACCCTGATTTCAAAATTAAATTTCACAAAAACAAAGATCAATAGAATTATGCAGTAAACGGTCTGTTTATCAGGTAAGCTGTAAAAATCTTATACAAAAGTTTCGAACGGTAAATATTTTGAAAAGATTGTGTCCTGATTGCAAAAAATGCTTTGATTTGACATTTTTCTTGTTGTAGATTGCTGCCAGAGAATGTGTTTTTCGGCTTAAAGTGCCATATTTCATAGTTTTTTTTAATTAAATTTTTGAAATCTCGAAATTCTAAAAATTTACTTTCGAAAAATCTTTAAAATATTGCACTGTAAGCTGAAAAATTATTTCCCTGCAGGCAATCTAAAACATGAAAAATGTCCAGTCAAAGCATTCTATGGAATCAGAACGCAATTTTTTCAAAATATTCACTGATTGAAATTTCTGTATAAGATTTTTACAGCTTACCTAATGAAAAAACCGTTTACCGCATATTACTATCGACCTTTGCTTTTGAGAAATTTAATTTTGAAATCAGGGTGTTGTTTGCTGGACACCCTGTATATCAAGTACTAATTGAATCTGAAGTTTTATTTAAAAAAAAAAATCCGTGCATTAGGTTTTGAGATAGAGATATTGTGGAAATAGCGAATAATGCAGCGTAACAGCCCGACCTGTTTGGCGATATTAATTAAAAATTAAAAATTAAATAGCTTCATTTTATATCAAAGTCTAACTGAATCTAAAGTACCGTAATTTCCGGCCTATAATCCGCAGATCAAACATTAATTTCTCGACCCAGAAAAATTTAAAAAAGAAATTCAACTTTTTAGATCACCGTAAATATTTGTCTTCAATCACTAAATAAGATTTCTGGATAAAAAAAAAAAAAAAAAAAAAAAAAAAAAAATGTTTGATCTGCGGATTATACGCCGGAAATTATAATATTTCATCATTAAACAGTGTGGTGAGTGGTCAGGGAAAAACGTAGTGAAAAAAATAGGAAACTACCAGTATTTTATTTTCTAAAATACTTCAAACAATATAATAGAATTAAAAAAAGACGAATTTCTCTTTAACAAAATCTTGGTATTTAACTCTTTTTTTAACTATGTGTTTCCTGACCACTCGCCACCCTGTTAAACCTGCTCTAACTGGATAATCCGACTTTTTTTATTAATATTTTTTTATTAATTTTGGCAACATGTTATCCTTTAAAAATAGATATTTTTTCACATTTTAAAAAGTTTTAAGTTAATTTCTCCAAATTAATGCATCAACACTGATGAAATATAAGAGATAATACTACAGCTTAACGATTAAATGGATAATGATATAATTTATACGAAATAAGTATAATGAGATAGAGAAAAAGAAGTATAATATAGAACGTTTTCTTCACAACATTTTAATTGAATGGGTTCAAACATAACCTCATTTAACCTAATTTACATTAGAATGAGGAAGACATAATGTAGTTTTGGCAAAATCTCATTATTTTCTTGGATGGTTGAATTAAATATTTTGATAAGATTAAACGCCTTTATTCTCCTACGCTAAATATGGGGAGAAAATGCAAGTTATTAAGGATGTCATTACAGCATATTCAAAGGTTTAAGTAAAAAAATATTAAATAGTGGTAGGCTATAAAGAGGATGATATTTATGTGTAGGAAACTAGGGTATGAATTTAAGATGTTTTGTGAGTTATCAACATTTTACATTCAAATTAATTTTTATATACTTATTTTTTTAATTATATAATTTTGAATAATAAAAAAAAAATCGCACGTATCTATTCAAATTAGAAAATACGAGTTGAATATTTCCAACTGAGCGAAAAATAATAGATATCTACTACTTATCCATCGTTATATGGAGTTTCATTACCTGCGGTTTATTCTGCGGAGCTGTCTAAATGACAGACCAGATGTTATGGCTAACAAGGTTATCTGGGTGAAAAAAACCCTGCCGGCTGTCGCCCAGTAATCTTAAACGGTAAAGCATCGGCCTTGTAAGTCAAGGATCTGGGTTCGATTCCCTGCATGTGCAATTTTTCGCTCAGTTGGAAATATTAAATTCGTATGATAAAGTTAACAATCAGTTTGATTGTGCTAAAAATAATAGTTAATTAGAAAAAAAAGTCAATTTTACTTAATATAGTGTGCAAACGTCAATTATCTTATATGTTTGTTGGGGATGAGAAATTAGCGCATGAAATTAGGGACATGCGTTAGTTTTCAGCCTTCCGCATTCGATTTTTTTTTTTTTTTTTTTACATATATATTTTTGATTGTAAAATCTTAAATCAAACTACACAATTTGGACTGAAGTATTCAAATTAGAAACAGATCAATTTTACTTTATAAAGCGTACAGATTACAATTAACATTCATGTTTGTAGGACCGTTTTCTTAAAGCTCATTTTTTTTTAAGTACGTTATTGTTATTTGCACATTTTTAAAATAATTTCCATTTTACTTCATTTGTGTATCCATTCGGCTGAGATGTTGCAATCCAATTTTTAAACAAATCGAATACGACAAGTGACATAATTTTTAATTTTGTGACAGATTTTTTGAGATAATATAATAGTTTGAAAAAAATAATTACCAACGCCACCATAACCACTCAAGCCCCCCCCCCCCAAAAAAAAAAAATCGATTTAATAAAATATCTGAATACCACCACGAATGTGATGACGGAAATTTTATTGATTTCTTCAGAGATAAGAAGATAAGCACCCTGTATATTTATGCATGATTTTTTACTAATACCATAAATATCAAGAAAGTTACTTTAAAGCCTAACTATATTTGATACATTAGAAAAATAAATTGGATCGAATTATTACTTTTTAATTATTGATTTCTTAAAATGTTTCTTGTTTTAGTAATTTCCACATTTGTCGTTTTAATAAGTATATATATATAAAAAAAAAACATTTAGATAATATAGAATACCGTTAATGCGAATATATATGTGAATTTTTATTTAATTAAAATGTTTTTATGTAGTGTTCAATAACTACGTATTACAATTTTGGGAATTCTTATATACAGTGAAACCTCCGAATAAGGGACACCTCTATTTAAGGAACAAAAATTCCGGTCCCATATCTGTCCCTCGTTTGGAAGTTTCACTGTAATAAAAACTCCGAATAAGGGACACCTCTATTTAAGGGGGAAAATTTCTGGCCCCATAGGTGTCCCTTATTCGGAGGTTTCACTGTATTATGTACGTTGAAAAATAGGACAGAAAGATTGCAGAAATATAATTTTTCGCTTATAAAAATAACATTTCTGACAAATGCTTTTTTTTAAATTGCGTTAACCGCAAATTTTTAATTGCTTTATTAACCCGTCAGTAGTCGCGTGTCGGTCTTTTTGCCGCCCGTATAACTTATCTTCTCCTAACTTGTATCATATTACAGATACTCCGGCGATCTACCATGTAGCTGACTTTGAAGGTTTCTTGACAACCTTATTGAAGAAACAGGGCACCTCTGTTTTTCTTTCAGGTATATTTTTAGAAACAAAGATGAAATTGTCGAAATTTATTAATTTATATTTAATTGTTTTATTATTTAATTGTCGAACGTAAAATCACTAATGACAGTTCAATTTTACTTTTACCAATTACTCCAGATCTCATGAATAAAATGCATAGTTTAAGAAAACTGCAAACTTATATCTTCATTGAAATGTTATTTCGTATATTAGGTAAAAAATATTTCTTATTTTGCATATTTGGTATGCGGGGGTCTCAGCGGCGAAAAAACCGAGCGCGACTAATGACGTTGTCAAAAAAGTCGCGACTACTCGCGGGTTAAATTAATGGTGATATATATAATGCATTATTAGGGATAATTCTATAGATTATTGATTAAACGGATAATGGTATAATTTATACGAAATAAGTACGTTTTCTCCAAAATATTTTAGTTGAATGGACACAAACATAACCTCATTCACATAATTTACATTAAAATGAAGGAGATATAATGCAATTTCAGCAAAATCTCATTATTTTCTTGATTGACTGAATTAAATATTTTGAGTAGATTAAACGCTTTAGTTCTCCAACGCTAAATATGCCCAGAAAATGCAAGTTATTAAAGATGTCATTAGAGTCCATTCCAAGGTTTAACGAAAACCTTTTAAATCGCGGTAAGTTTTAAAGAAGGGAATTTAAGGTTGTGAAACTAGCCCATGAAATTAAGGGGATTCGCAAGTTATCAACTTTCCACATTTGAATAAAATTTTATGTATTATTTTTTAACTATGCAATTTTGAATTTAAAAAAAAGAAAGTCGTATCGAACTATTCAAATTAAAAAAGAATCAATTTTAATTTATGTAATGTACAGACTTCAAATAACTTTATGTTTACAGGACCTTTTAAGAAAATATTTTAAGAAAAGAACATTTTTGCTATTTGCATATTTTTTAAAAGGATTCTTATTTAATTTGACTTTTGTGTCCGTTTGGCGGAGAAGTTAGCACAAATCGTGTACTACAAATAACTACAATTGAATTAAATTTTGATCGGACGTATTTTTGGATAAAATGCGATATTATAAAAAAAAAGATTAAATTTGCCACCGCCATCCCTGGGGGCACAATAACAGTTATCCAATAATTTATGTGAATGCCACCCTGTATGTAATCACATAACCATTATTCATTGCTTCAGAAAAAAAAATACGTACACTCTGTCTGTCATCTTGATATCCCAGGGTATATATATATATATTTACCTTTAAGCATGAATTTATATTATCAAACTGATAATTGAAAAGGATTAAAAAATGAAAAAAAATTAAAATTCCTTTTTTGCACATAAAATTTGATGAAACATGGGAATTCAATAAGCACATTTTATTTATTTATTTATTATTTTTTTTTTGACAATTTTTTGATTTTTTTTAAAGTATTTTTTTACATTTTAAAAACAATGAGAAACTAAATAATTACATATTTTATTTTTTTAATACCCATGGACATTACAAACAACATATTAACAAACAGAAGAATTAATTTGAAGAATTAAATTAAATTAATTAAGTATAAGAATTACGTTTTCATTTTTTCAAATTTCGTACATTTTTGCGACAGCTCATTTTAATTTAACACATAGTTCACACAAAGCGCTATAAGAAACAAATTGCTAATATGTTCGATTCTGCTATTTGCTGGGCTTCATTCATGCCAATATTTTTATTTTTAACATTATTTATAGAGGTGAAAAAAATTCTAACGATGTGTATCCTATAGGATAGTCCATGTCTGAATAGTACATGTATATTCTTTTTTTATTTATTTACACATGCCATAATTATTGAGAAATTTGATTTAAAGCTTTACTACATTTGTTACACTAGAAAAAAATATTGCCCAATTAAATTGATGGCATACAGTTCATAGGCTATGCACACTAATTGTATGTTACAGGCTTACATAATAATGCACATCGGAAAACAAATTAACGGAGGAAAAAGCCCTTCCCCGATTTTCTTTCGTTATAATTAATCATTGAATCACCAAAACTAATCCTTAATAAGGAATAAGAAATAATTAGGAACAAGCCTTATAATATAATAAACCTGTATCCGAAATTCGAAGTAAGTGGAATAATTCTGCATAAAAAAACATTTATATAATTTAAGAACCATTGTACCCCGTTTCATTCTTTATACTCAACCATTAAATCTCCAAAACTGTTCGGATATTCAACTTATCAGAAAGAACCTACAGCCAAAATTCAAAGCAAATTGGATAACTCTGCATAAAATTCGACTTAGCTAAGTTAACGGGGAGGTAATCGCCCGTATCCCTTTTTATACTTAACAAAAGAACACCACAACTAATGAAGGAAGCTCCTAACCACTATGAATCTGTATCCAAAAATGAAACAATTCGGTTAATTCTGCATAAAAAACCATTTACCTAAATTATGAGTGGTAGTTTAGTTCCCCATAAACCCTCCCCTTCATACTTGTCCAATGATTCCAAAAACAAATCAGAGAAGCTCCTTTTCAGAATGAACCTATATCCAAAATTTGAAGCAAATCGGTAAATTTTGCATGGAAAAACCATTAACCTAAATTAAGAAGGGGTGTGATTAACCCCCAATTCCCCATCTTTAAACTTTAACTCAATACTAATCACCGAAGCACCTTATTCCCGTATATAAGATTTGAACGAAATCTGATAATTCAGCATGAAAAACCCATTTATAGAAATTAAGGGGAGGGGCAACAGCCCCCCGTTTCCCTTCTCAGTACTTATCCTATGAATACACCCAATAGTAATCACGGAGGCACTTCACCAGAATGATCCCATATCTAAGATTTGAACGAAATCTGATAATTCTGCAGGAAAAACCCATTTACATAAATTGGGGGGAGGGTCATTAGTCCCCGTTCCCCTTCTTAATACTTATCCAATGAACACCCAATACTAATCACGGAGGTGCATCATCAGAATAATCATATATCTAAAATTTGAACGAAATCTCGTAATTCTGCATGAAAAACCCAGTTATGTAAATTAAGAGAAATTGCATTAGCCTTGTTTCCATTCTTATACTTATCGAATGAACTCTCAAAACCAATCAAAGAAGCGCCTTATCACAATAAGCCTCTATCCAAAATGTCAAGTTAATCGAGTATTTTTATCATGGGTTATCACCTTACGTACACACACACATACATACAGACAGACAGAACGGGTAGGTACATAAACTCTTAAGCTTTGATAGCCTGTGAGCTAATAATTGCATCGATTTTTTTCTTTTCTTATTATTAACATTTAATAATATTTCTTGTTTTAGTAATTTCCAAATATGTTGCGTTAATAAGCGTAAAAATAAAGACATTTGGAAAATCTACCATTAATGTGAATTCATATATATATATAGGCATATATTTTTTAATTAAAATATTATTATGCAGTTTGTAATAATTCCCTATTACAATTTTGGGAATTCTTATACATATTGTATTTTTAAAAGTATGAAAATAAGATTCTAGAAATATAAATTCTCGCTTATAAGAATGACTTTTTGTCAAATGTATTTTTTATGGAAATTGCGCTCACTGCAAAATTGTCAAATATGCTTTTAACATAATAGATAAAAGATAATGAAATATTAAGGATAATGGTTTAGCTTAATGATTAAATTAATAATTGTATAATATATCAATTGTATAATATACGAAATAAGTATAATGACATAGAGAAAAAGAAGTATGATATAGAATGCTTTCTTTAGGACATTTTAGTTGAATGGATCCAAACACAACCTCATTCACCTGATTTACATTAGAATGAGGAAGAGATAATGCAGTTCCTGCAAAATCTGATTATTTTCTTGAGAGATTGAATTAAATGTTTTGAGAAGAATGGGACATCTTAACTCTCCAACACTAAATATGCTCAGAAAATGCAAAGTTATTAAAAATGACATTCGAGTATATTTAGAGGTTTAAAGAAAAACCTTTTTAGATTCAAAGATGTATAATTAAAAAATAATATATGCAAGCATATATACATACATAATATATAATATAATGCATAATATATGAGGATCCCAGAAGCCAAGGGGTATAAGTGACAAAATTGAAAAAAAATAAACTAAATACACAGACGACCTAAAAATATGCTTTTTTCATTTCAGGTAAAGAAATATAGGTGATTTTCTTATTATTTGCTGAGTTATAGAGGCAAACCACTTTTTTCTAAAAACAAACAATATTGATTAATTATGCATTTAAAGAAAATTGTACTTTATTTTTTAACAGTTATTGAAATAAGAGTTCAAAGACCAGAATGCAACAAGCAGAAATTTCCTATTTCAATCCACTCAACTGCTATTGATGCTCTAATTTAACATCAATTATCTTTAAACTCAATTTGCTGCAAATCGAAATTTTGTCACTTGTACCCCTTGGCTTCTAGGGTCCTCATATAATATAATGCACGTTTTTAAGAAAGTTGCACTGTTGCCATACATACCATTTTTAAAAAAAAATTTTCATTTAACTTGAAAAATCCTTTCTGCTGAGATGCTGTAATCCAATTTTATTACAAATCGTGTTCTATAATGACCTAATTTTTGCTGTTGTGACTTATTTTTAAAAACAATGTTACATTCCAAAAAGAAACATTTGCCAATGCTAATACTACAACTCAAGGTGTAAAAACTCTTATCCAGTAACATATATGAATGCCATCACATAACTGTTATTGATTGCTTTAGAAATAACATGACGGATACCCGATGTAACTATATACATATTTTTTTACACATACACTGTAAAAAAGAATATGTAAAATTACTAAAAATTTTCTAGGAAACTGGGATTTCTAGAACTTTTTATGTAACGGCAATAGAAAAAAATTCATGTAACAGATACAGATTTGCACTGAAAATTAAAAAATCTGTAAGGTTACTAAGAATTTTTTAGGAAAATGGGATTCCAAGAATTTTTCGTGTAACTGGAACCCAGGTTACAAATAAAATTTTAATAAAATAACTGTTATTTTAGTAGACTCGTTAATAAAACTACAGATTTCTCCAATTTTACAAAAAATAGTTTTGTAGATTTACAATTTCCTGTACAGTGTACAGAAAAAATGCTAGTAACCATACAGTTTTCGGTAACTTTACATCTGTAAGATTACAAATTTTAATTTTACAGTGTACCATAATGACTGAGAAATTTATTGTAAAGCTTTACTATATTTGATAAATAAGAAAATATCAATTACACCGAATTTTTTTTCAATTATTAGTTTTTTTAAGTATTTCATGTTTTAGAAATTTATAAAGTTGCTGCCTTAATAAGGAAGAAGTTGTGATATTGAGATAATTAAGAATACTGTTTATGTGCTTATATGTATATGTATACACACATATATATATAAAGACACACACACACATTTATATATACATATATATATATATATATATATAGATAGATAGATAGATAGATAGATAGATAGATAGATAAATAGAGATAGATAGATAGATAGATAGAGAGAGAGAGAGAGAGAGAATTTCCTATTACAATTTTGGTGATTCTTATATATTTGATATGCTAAAAAGTATGATCCTAAGATTCTAGAAATATAATATTTCGCTTATACGAATGAATTTTCGCTAAATGTATTTTTGTATAAAATGCATAAGTGCAAAATATTTAACAACGTTTTTAGCTTAATGCATAATAAAAAATGAAATATTAGGGATAATGCTTCAGCTTGAGAATTAAATGGATAATGGTACAATTTTATATGAAATAAGTAGAAAGAGACAAAGAAAAAGAAGTATAATATAGGATGTTTTTTTTCGAAACATTTCAGTTGTATGGTCTCAAAGACAACTTCATTCACCTGATTTAAATTAGAAAGAGGGAGAAATAATGCAGTTCCAAGAAATCTCATTATTTTCTTGGGAGATTGAATTAAATATTTTGAGAAGATTAAACTCTTTAGTTCTCCAACGCTAAATATACTCAGAAAATACAAGTTATTAAATGTTCATTAGAGCATATTCAAAAGTTTAAAGAAAACCTTTCTATGTCGCGGTAAAGAGGTTGATTTAAGTTTTAAAAACAAACACTTTAGCTCATAAAGAGTATAATTTCAGGACATATTAATAAAAATATGAAAATGTAATTTAACATTACAATCACTAAATTAAAAATGTTAATAATTCAAAATTATCATCTTATCATTCTTATACAATCTTATTATTCAAATTACTTGACATTTCGTCTCTAGCCACAGTTTGAAACAAAGATTTGTAATATCTTGTTAAAATTGATAATTTGCCATTAAAAAAATGTATAATTTGGGTTCATTTTAATATTTAGATGGCCCCCTTAACAAATTTTATGCACATCATTTAGAAGTAGACAATTTCGTACAATTTCGTTTTTTTTTTTTTTTTTTTTTTTTCCTGAAAAATATTCCTTTTTTTCAAAAAAAAGATCTCTTTTTTTCAAAGTACAAAATAAGATTCATTTTTAAATTTGATGGATGCTCTTTTAATATTCAAAGATTTTATCCTTTGTTCAAACTCAGCAGAAACATTACAGGTTTCGGATTTGTGGATGCGGGGTTTTTTTATTTATAATAATACATCAAACAATCCACACTAAAAGGCACAAGAATGCGTGTTTTATTTCTTATTTTCAATCTCTTTTTACAATGGTACTTTTACTGAATTTATTTTTTATAAATTTGTTTCACCTTCAGTCATTTATTTTACGATTTCCAGTACAAGATTTTTTTTTTTTTTTTTTTTTTTTTTGCTATTTTTTGATGAAAGAAAAATGAACAAACATTGCCGTTGTTAATACAATGAAGTTTTATTTTTATTCAAAAATGTACAACCGTGAGGAAAAAAAGATAAACACCCCCTAGAAACTGCTCAATAAATTACCGAAGACGAATGTTACTGGAACCGAACATTTGGAAGTAAATTTTACTTTTAAATGATATATATGAAATGTGATATTGCCTAGGGACCATCCACATATTAAAACGAACCCTAACTTTGTTTTTTCTAATAGCAGTACATAATTTTAACAGTATAAAAGAATGAAAGAATTTGCACCTATGCATGTGCAGTCGAGGAAAGAAAATAAAATAAATAAGCACCACCTACTAACTCTGCAAAAAAAATTATCATAGAAAAAAGTTATTGATACAAAACGATTAGAAATAAAGTCTGTTTTTACATAAAATTTTCTTAAAGGGGCATCTACATATATGTTAAAACGAATATTAATTTTGTTTTTTTTCAATAGCAATACCCTATTCTTACATCATAAATGAACTCTACATCCTTCACCAGGCCTAAAAACAAATTTTCATGCAATTCATACAATAAGTTTCCGAGGAATTAATTATTTTAAAACGTGTTTATTTTAGGGGCTGTATCCAAATTTAAGTTCGACACTAGATTGTAGATCGAGAGAGTCCTCAACTTGATAAAGGCATCTTAGGTGCCACTCAAGCAGTCATTGAAGCTTGCTTGATTACAGGATAGCATAAGAAATTTCAAAATATCTATTCACTTCCATCGTATACGGTCCTTTAACCCTTTGCGGTGCAGAGCAAATTAATAGCTCAAGTGTTGAAATTGATGACTGACACCGGAATTTGAATAGAACTTTATTTGTAATTAAGGAAAAGCTATATTGCAGGAATTCAATAAACCGATTTTTTTAAACGAAATTCTGGTACCAATGGGGAGTGTGGGAATTAAAAGTAAGTGGTTTCATAGATATACCACTGCGCCGCAAGGGGTTAAACCATCACTTTGCCGTATTTAAACATAACTAGAAAACTGAATTATATTGAAATATAATTATATTGAAAAGTATACGTATATAAAATATTTTATAACAAAGCGTTTTTTGTATGTTTTTTTAATACAGCATGCTTTTTTCAAATTTTTTTTTTCTGAAAAAAAAATCCTTCCTTTCAAAAGGAGATAGCTTTTCTTCGAATTACAAAAGAAGATTCAAATTTGATGGATGCGCTTTAAATATTACGAAATTTTGTCCTTTCTTGCAATTCATACGATAAGTTTCCGAGAAATTAATTATTTTAAAACGAGGATATTTTAGGGGCTGTATCCAAATTTAAGTTCGACACTAGATTGTAGATCGAGAGTCCTCAACTTGATAAAGACATCTTAGGTGCCACTCAAGCAGTCATTGAAGCTTGCTTGATTACAGGATAGCATAAGAAATTTCAAAACATCTATTCACTTCCATCGTACACGGTCCCTTAAACCGTCAATTTGCCATATTTAAACATAACTAGAAAACTGAATTATATTGAAATATAATTATATTGAAAAGTATACGTACATAAAATATTTTTTAACAAAGCGTTTTTTGTATGTTCTTTTAATACAGCATGCTTTTTCCAATTTTTTTTTTCTATAAAAAAATCCTTCCTTTCAAAAGGAGATTGCTTTTCTTCGAATTACAAAAGAAGATTCATTTTCAAATTTGATGATGCGCTTATTCCGAAATTTTGTCCTTTCTTGCAATTAATACGATAAATTTCCGAGAAATTAATTATTTTAAAACGAGGATATTTTAGAGTCTGTATCCAAATTTAAGTTCGACACTAGACTGTAGATCGAAAGAGTCCTCAACTTGATAAAGGCATCTTAGGTGCCACTCAAGCAGTCATTGAAACTTGCTTGATTACAGGATAGCAGAAGAAATTTCAAAATATCTATTCACTTCCATCGTATACTGTCCCTTAAATCGTCACTTTGCCGTATTTAAACATAACTAGAAAACTGAATTATATTGAAATATAATTATATTGAAAAGTATACGTATATAAAATATGTTTTAACAAAGCGTTTTTTGTATGTTCTTTTAATATAGCATGCTTTTTTCAATTTTTTTTTTCTGAAAAAAAATCCTTCCTTTCAAAAGGAGATAGCTTTTCTTCGAATTACAAAAGAAGATTCATTTTCAAATTTGATGGATGCGCTTTTAATATTCCGAAATTTTGTCCTTTTTTACAATTAATACGATAAATTTCTGAGAAATTAATTATTTTAAAACGAGGATATTTTAGGTGCTGTATCCAAATTTAAGTTCCACACTAGATTGTAGATCGAGAGAGTCCTCAACTTATGATAAAGGCATCTTAGGTGCCACTCAAGCAGTCATTGAAACTTGCTTGATTACAGGATAGCATAAGAAATTTCAAAATATCTATTCACTTCCATCGTATACTGTTCCTTAAATCGTCACTTTGCCGTATTTAAACATAACTAGAAAACTGAATTATATTGAAATATAATTATATTGAAAAGTATACGTATATAAAATACTTTTTAACAAAGCGTTTTTTGTATGTTCTTTTAATACAGCACGCTTTTTTCATTTTTTTTTTTTTTCTGAAAAAAAATCCTTCCTTTGAAAAGGAGATAGCTTTTCTTCGAATTACAAAATAAGATTCATTTTCAAATTTGATGGATGCGCTTTTAATATTCCGAAATTTTGTCCTTTTTTACAATTAATACCATAAATTTCTGAGAAATTAATTATTTTAAAACGAGGATATTTTAGGGGCTGTATCCAAATTTAAGTTCCACACTAGATTGTAGATCGAGAGAGTCCTCAACTTATGATAAAGCCATCTTAGGTACCACTCAAGCAGTCATTGAAGCTTGCTTGATTACAGGATAGCATAAGAAATTTCAAAATATCTAATCACTTCCATCGTAGACGGAATACAGTTGAGTCTCTCTATAACGAAACTCCATACATCGAATTTCTCTATATAACGAATTTTTAGTAGGAACGGTCCCTTTTTCGCATGATTACATTAAAAACAGTCTCTATATAGCGAAATATCTATCTCCATATAACGAATTTTTTCATAAATTGGCCTTAATTTATTCAGTTTTAAAAAAGCTTCGAAATCATATGGAATCAATTTTCCATCACTAATTTTTGATTTATCGTTCAGTGCTGAGTTTTTTTATAAATATTACTTCTCTCCTTGTTTTTTAAATCCAATGAGTTCATCCCACCTCCCACACACCTTTCAACATCCTTCTCAAAACAGAGTCAAATGGATTGTTACAGTATAAGAGAGGAATCAATGAGAGGCACATAAAAGAGGCCTTCAAATTGAGGAAAATGTTAACTACAATTTTTCATTCCTTGTTAAAATTTGAGCATTTTTTTTTTTTTTTTTTTTTTTTTTTAGAGCGTAACAATTTAAAAATCAAAACAACAAAAAATTACAGATTTCTTCATTTCTTCCTCTGAAATTAATGCAAGTCTTCCTTATTTAATTTTCATTAAGCTTTCAAATAAGTGTCCGTTCTCTTTTTTGAAATAAAATTTTAGGTTAATATTTACTTTTAAACATTATAAATGCTTAATTAAAAAGGCCAAAAATAATATTTGTTCAAAATTTACACATTAAATACGATTTTTAACATCATTCTCTATACATCGAATTTCTCTATATAACGAATTTTTTACTGGAACGATGGATTTCGTTATATAGAGACTCGACTGTATATCCATCTTCGTCAACGACCCCTACCGTTCCGACCCCCTATAGTAAGACTCTCTTCGTGACAGCGCTGTCGCTGATAAGTGACCACCAATAGCGTCAAAATTCTCTACCTACGTCCCGAATGCCTTGGACTCTGAATAGAAAAGGAAAAAAAAAAAGAGAAATATGAAACTGGACCAATTTAAAAGAAAAATTAGACAAAATAAAGACACTGAAACGCGGTTAGTTTGTGGGTGGAGTGATGAAACTAGAGATCGCCCCTGCCTACATCCCGAATGTATTTGTCTCGCACGGCAGTTGAGGGTGGGTGGGCCAACCGCTGCGTTGAGCGGCCTATCGTCGTCAATGACCGCTACCTATGCCCAAAACAGCAAGACTCTCTTGCGCGACAGCGCTGTCGCTGATAAGCGACCACGAATAGCGTCAAAATTCTCTACCTACGTCCCGAATGCCTTGGACTCTGAATAGAAAAGGAAAAAAATAGAAATTTGATACCGGACAAATTTAAAAGAAAAATTAGACAATTTAAAGAGAGAAAAGCGTCTCGTTTGTAAACAGAAAGTTCTTAATTCAATCCTCGATGCAGAGACTTCAATTTTTCATCTAAGACGGATTTAATAAGAAGACATTTCGTATTATTTACCAATTTAAAGGTTTATATTATTATGTATTGTTCATCTAGAATTCGTAATATTCATTTAATTTTGTAATTTCTTAAGCATAATTTGAAAACTGCTTGCAAAAATATATATAAAATTTGGATTTACGTGAAGTATGAAACTTAATAAATGTAAATCCATTAAAAAAATAGTAGTTTGGAATTCATAATTTTATTTCTAATATTAATTTCATAAGTCATAATTCATATGATATAATTATAAAAATTTTAAATTTTAAATTTAACGCATTTAAGTTTGGGATTTTAGTATTATTGCTACATAAAAAATAGCACATTAGGAGTGAAATCGCAGGAAATATTAATAAAAATCTAAAAATGAAATTTAGCATTAGAAGCACTAAATATTGAATGTTTATAATTCCATAACGTATCATTCAAGTGACTTGAAATTTGGGGTCTAAGGATAGTTTGAACCGGAAATTTGAATTAACTTGTTAAAATTGGGTAATGCCAATGAAAAAAAAAAAAAACAGAGATTTGGGTTCGTTTTAATGTGTTGATGATCCCCTAAGCGTTTTTTTTCTTTGTATGGAATGTTGAGCCGGATAACTGATTTTAAAAAATCTTTTAATGTGTTTTTAATGTGTCTAATGTTTTGTCAATTTCAATTTTTTCCCTTGCAGTCATAGTGTTTTTTTTTCTTTTACGATCCAAAATCATTTTTATTTTTCATGTTATTTCTTATACCAGAACATCAGTACATAGAACATTCTTAAAATATAATATTTTTTGTATGTTCTTCAAATACATCATGGTTCAACTTTAATTTTCTTCCTATCTCTCTCAAAAAAAAAAAAAAAAAAAAAAAAAAAATCTTACTCCAAAAAAAGATTTTTATTCTTAGCAGCACAAAATAAGATTCATTTTCAAATTTGATGGATGCGCTTTTAATACGTTCAAAGAGTTTATCCTTTTTTTTAAACTCAGCGGAAACATTTCAGGTTTCGGACTCGTAGATGTGCTTTTATATTTTCGATAATGCCTCACACTGTGCACACTAAAAAGAACAAAAATGCGCGTGTTTTTTTTTCTTACATTCAATCTCATTTTGCTAAGGTACTTTTACTTAAATCATTTTTATCAGTTGCTTCAAACTTTAGACATTCTTTACAAATTCTTAGACAACAGTGTATCCTGTTTGGTGTTTTTGGGAGAGAGAAAAATGAAAAAATATTTCTGTTGTTAATTTCAAAGAAATTTTATTCATTATTATAAAATGTCCAATCTCTCAAATACTGAGTTAAATAACAACCCACGTTATAATTAAGATAAGAGATTATTTTCTCCTTGATATATTTATTCGTTTTGTAAGGAACTCGGGAAGGCTGAATTAGAGGTCGTAACAATAATATATTGTTAAATACATTTTACGTAAAACTTTAGGAGAAGGATTGGCATATAATCTCAAAGAAATTTAGTCTGCACAATACGATGAAAAGAAATTTTATTCAAATATGAATTTCGAAACATGTGAATCATAGCAAACTAACATAAAATCGTTTTCTGCACGTTTTAAATAATTAACTCCAGCTTAAAAATGTTCCCATGTTAGCTGAAACGAATCTGGTTAAATGAGCTCGTGGTAGTTAAAAGATCTTTTATTTACAAAACTTTTCTCTAATGGCTTATTGTTCTGCTTTTTAGGTGATTTCATAATTATGTAAATATGAAGCACCTATAGTCGTCATTCAATCTGTCCGTCTTTATGCATATAACAACATAAACACTACAAAACCGAATGCTTGGAAATTTTATATATATAATTATTGCAAAATTTTGTAGATTCATTTAAAAATTTATGAAAATCGGATGTATAGTTTAATTACAGGGACAGTCAAAATGTTTGTATTGCATTACAGCCAATGGGGAAAATGTTTCAAGCGCATTTTAATGGTGTTACAGTCTTTGAAACATAATGAAATTGATACGAATTTACTGAAATGTACTAAAACATACATTCTATTAAAATATGCGGTGCAAAAAATTTTATTATTCATTAACAGCGCCGCAAAAAGGATTTCCGTTACATAATGGTTTAAGATGGAACTTTGTTTCTGGCATATTTTAATCATGTTAAATTATTTCAAATGTAATAAAATTGATATACTATGAGATACATCCAGTACCATACAAAATGCATTGTACTTACAAGAACATACAAAAGATTTCGGATAATATTCTGCAACTGAAATACCGTATATTAGAAATTTTGGATACCACAACAGAAGTTATACAGGTTACCAAATATGGAACGAAAATAGCTTAAAGGGTGGTTTCTAACGAGATTTGTATTTTTAAGCTGAACTGCATTTTGTAAACCAAGCTATATTTATAGAATGAAGAAAAATGATATACAGGCCACGCAAAGTACTATATACATAACTATCTATAGAAGATAACCTCTAAAATTGTGATTTCCCTAGATTTAAGCGCGTTTTAGTGTTAATTAAATTTTAGAGAAATAGTGGCATAAACATATGTAAAGACAGTAGGCAAAATACACGGCTGTACAAAAGAATTAAAATAACCTACCGTCTAGTGTGTATAAATTTCTGAAAGTCAAATTTCAACCTTTTAGGCGTTTTAACATTTTTCAAAATAGTTGAAAATGTTTAAAAATTCGGTGTATATTTGTACTCTAACTTGCGCTAATATAGTTGGATTGCTATGTAATTGATATATGTTATTGAAATGTACTAAGCCATGCTCGGTATTGAAAATCAAGAATGTAACGTTTATAGTTTATTTACAGAGCCACTCAAAAATATTCCATTACATTATGGTCTGTGGGAAATGTCGTATTTATATAATTATGATGCACTTATAATCGTCATCTAGTCTGTTCGTCTGCCCGCATAAAACAGCGCAAACCTACTAAATAAATGATTTGAAATTTGAAATTTGATATTTTCATCTCCGTAATTGTTGGAGAATTTTATCGAGTCATTTCAAATTTTATGAAATTTGGACCAGAGCTTAAAAAAAATAATAAAAGCTTTCTTCATTCTGCTAAAACCTATCGTACGCAACCAATTCAATGGTATTCCGTAATGATTAATGACTCTAGCTTAACCATATTGGTTACATACTATTTAAAAAGAAGTCTTATTATTTTTGTATTACTGAATTCAAGATCATGTTATCACATTTTTCATTCATGTATTTTTGAATAAGAGTTTAACAGCTATTGCATCAAAATCCGAATATTTATAAAAACAATTATACCACAAGCGCACCTCATTTGCCATATTTGACATGTAATTTCCAACTTCTTTTACCTCCAAGCTTTCATTTCACAAAACATTGTCGATGAGGTTCCATCTGAAAATACTTAAGAACTGAGCAAAGACTAATCCTCAACGCTGGTCTTATATACCTCAGGGGAAAGTACATTTAAAATCTACTGCAATGCACTTTAACTTGAATATTTATACGCCTACAGACTGAGCAACGACACCTAAATTTTATGGGGTTTTATATAAAATTTCATTATTTTTCACTTTTCTTGGAGAAAGAAAAATGAAAAAATATTACTATTGTGAATGCAAAGAAATGTTATTATTATTATGTTGTCGATGAGGTTCCTTCTGCAATTGCTTAAGAACACAGCAAAGACTAATGTTCAACGCTCATATACCTCAGGGGAAGGACACGATGAAAATCTACTGCGTTGCCCTTTCACTCGAATATTGATACGTATTCAGGCTGAACAACAACGCCTAAATTTTATGGATTTTTTATATAAGGTTGCATTTTGTTTCGAGTCTTTTGGAGAAAGAAAAATGAAAAAAAAATACTATTGTGCATGTAAAGAAATTTTATTCATTATTATAAAACATTAAATCACTCAAGCATTGAATGAAATAACAACCCATATTGTAATTAAAAAGGCTGATGTTTTCCACTTTGATATATTTTATTGTCTTGTAACGTATCTGGCAAAGGCCGTTATGTGAATCAGAGGTTAAAATTCTTCTATATATGTAGAAAACTTTTTATTTAAAACTTTAAAAGGAAAGACTGGCAGAAAGGCCTCAAAGAATTTACCTTCCACCATCCGATAAAAAGCAATTTTATTCAAATGTAAATTTTATAATAGATTACTCAAAACAAACTCACGTAAAATCACTTTTTAGAACCCTTTCAGTTATTAACTCCACTGTAAAAATGTGTACCATGGAATCTGAAACGAATTTGTTTAAAATATATATCCTGAGACTGTAAAGAGATCTTTCATTCCCAATACAATTTCTTAGAATTACTTAAGTGCTCTGCTTTTTGTACTTCCGAACTTTCACTCAACAACGCGTTGTTGATGGGACTACAACTCTAAATAACAAAAAACTCTCCAAAGGTTCCCAATTTAATGCTGAATTCTGGTTCTGAATATTTTAAAAGCAGGACTTGATCAAAATAAACTGTATCGTACTTTCACTCAAATAATTATGTTCCTGCATACTGAACAATTACAACTAAATTTGCATAGAGTTATAGCAAAGGCGTGGAACTGTAGGCTCCAAGGAAAACGAAATGCATTTCGGAAAATTAGAGTGCCTACAATATAGAAACAATTGCGCAGAAGTGTTATGTTTTACGACACATTCGCA
The DNA here is from genome assembly GCA_964019185.1 of Maratus speculifer. Taxonomy (NCBI): domain Eukaryota; kingdom Metazoa; phylum Arthropoda; class Arachnida; order Araneae; family Salticidae; genus Maratus; species Maratus speculifer. Next base: position 153,768,354 of record OZ025302.1, read on the forward strand.
CTCAAATCATAAGAGAGCCTATGTAATAAATTTTCCAGTTCCTTACAGTGTCTCCAAAGAATATTTTTGTAGAGAAAAATTAAATAATGATATAACTTTTCGATATTTTGCATTTTTTACTGCCATGAAATATTTTTTACGATTTTTTTTTCAAGTAGAAAGTATGCCAAATAACTAATATTTATTCAGATTTGAGTTTTATAATTTTAACCAACTCATTAGTTATTAACTTTTTATCCTTTTTACGAGGAAAAATAGAACTGGATAACTAATTTTGTAACATGTTTATATGCGTTTTGAAATTACCGAACGCTTGGTCAATTTTTTTCCCTTACAGTAATACAGTTTTCTTTTGGCAAAATCCATGTTTATATTTCTTTTTCTGAATTTTATTTCTTCTACGAAAAGTACATGTATGCAATACATTATTAAAAAAGAAAATGATTTTATATGCTCTTTAAATACATCATGTTTTGAATTTTTTCTTTAAAAAATTCCTTTATTCAAAAGGAAATTTAGTTTCTTTAGCATAAAATAAACTTTATTTTCAAATTTGATGGATGCGCTTTTAATATTCAAAGATTTTATCCTTTCTTCAAACTCAGCAAAAACATTCCTATTCTCGGATTTGTGGATGCGTTTTTTATTTAATGTAATGCCTCACACTATGCACACTAAGAATGCGTGTTTTGTATCTTACTTCCAATCTCTTTTTAGCTACCGTACTTTTACCGAATTTATTTTTATCAGTTTTCCTTCAAACTTTAGCCATTTATTTAACATTTCTTAAACAAGGTAATTTTCTGTTAGCTGTTTCTTGGAGAAAGGAAAATGAATAAATATCGTACTCTATTAAACCAGATGTGCAAGAAAAAAAGCAAGAATATAAAAATATATGTATAACATTACAAATAATAAATTCAGCTCATCAGTGTATACTGGATGTTAAAGTTTTTCAATTAAAATTCATGTACTACTTACAACTAAAGTAGAGTTGATTTTCTACAGTTTCGAACAATAAAACTTGTTCATCATCAGGGAAACATTAGAAGACAAAAACCAACACGTTACACAGTTCACATAATACAATACTAAAAGCAAAAAACCCGCCTTTCTTCTGAAGGAAAATCGAAATTCGCATGTGAATACAGCCGTGGCGCCATCTACAGTGTAGAGATCAAATTAAAGTTCATTCGAACTTCATTTCTGTTTTTAGAAAGTCTATCCAAGCACTAGGCATAAAATAGGATAAATTATCGTTACATAGTTGGTTATTCCGTGTTATAATTTCTATTGATTCACGAATTTTAGACTTATGGGGGTTCATTTGCCGGGAAATAATTCTTGCGTTGCTATAATCAATTGATTGTACCTCATTTATGAGAACTGTGTAACGTGTTGGTTTTTGTCTTCTAATGTTTCCCTGAAGATGAACAAGTTTTATTGTTCGAAACTGTAGGAAATCAACTCTGCTTTAGTTGTAAGTAGTACATGAATTTTAATTAAAAATTTTAACATCCAGTATACACTGATGAGCTGAATTTATTATTTTTTATATTATCAAACAGTGTAATTGGTCCTCCTATATTATATGTATAACAATTTTCTAGTTTTAATACAAAATAACGTGACAATGTAGAATGATGATTATTCGTCACTTACGAGATCCGAATCATGTTAAAAAAATGAAAGTTATTGGATATTCGCGACATCATCAGATGCATGTTTTTAATACTAAAATTCATAATGTAGAGCCACAGTCAACTGTCAATCACAAGATCATGGGTATGTTGGAAAATTCTAATCGTCGGATTATGGCGTGCACTGTAAAAAAAGGGTCTATCTACTAAAAAAATTTTAGTAATCCTTGTAATTACTAAAAAATTTTTAGTAATCTTACTCGGTTACAAGGAATCTGTAAGAATTACTAGAAAAAAGCTAGCAACGAATAAGAGTTAATAGTTTTACATTTTTAATACCTATTACTAAACCTCACTTGGTGTGGCCGGCATAGCCTAGTGGTCATAGCACCGAACTCCAGGCTGAGAGTACCTGGGTTCAATGCTGGCCGGCTCCAAATGTGCACCGAATGTATGCAATGTAATTACTTGTTAAAGAAAGGGATTATGAAAATCCTGTCGTAACAGTTACCATGGGTAATGATCTCTGAATTTTCCCTCCCCTTTAGAAACATGTCAAAATAGAGTCGGTATGAATGTTTGGTGCTGCCATCTATTGCGGCTTTGACGAAAATCTTCCGTTTCAGAAGTCTGTCTTTTTACCCACTGGATGCGCTTGAAGGAGGCTCCTGCCCTTTGGGGACACGTAATGGTTACTAAAAATAATTTTGGAGCTATTACTAAAATTTGCTTGGTGGCTCATACTAAAAAGTTTAAGTTAGTTATACAAAAAATTCTTTTGTTCAGTTTACAAAAGAAATGTTTGTTTCACTTGCAAAAAAAAAACCTTGTACTCGTTACTAAAAAATTCTGTGGAATACAAATTTACTAAGAAATTTTTAGTAACCTCTTGAATTTTTTTTTTACAGTGTGGAGATCGTTACATGCATTTTTCTAATTCTAAAATTCTACAAGCTTTATAAAACTAATATTGAAACCGAGATGAAGAGACTCCAAACTGTCAAAAATAAATTGTCAAATTTACGACGCAGCAATGTCGCCAGCAGTTTTTAATGTAAAAATTGCAGTTAAATTTGATGTAATAGAGAAATTTACATTTAATTTTACTGCAATTTTTACTCAAAAATTGCTGGCAATATTACTGCCAGCAGTTTTTTTTTTTTTTTGTAAACTTAACGGACTTAACTTTTTTTTTTACAGTGCATGACGTTCTTCTTTATAGATTAAAAAGAGATTCTACACCTTTTTGTTTAAAAAAAATAGATAATATATATTTACTATAAATCGCCACTCACGAGATCAGGGTATTGTTGAAAAATTTAAATTAACGAATAATCGGAAGGATATCATCAGATGTATTTGCATAATTCTAAAAACTGTACAAGCTTTGCATTATCAAAACCAAGATGAAAAGAATTCATGCCATTCTTTTTAACATTTTAAGTAAAGTTTTTTTTTAAAGAGGCAAAAAACTCATGCGTATAGATTTTTGCATTAAAAAGGTTTTGCGATTCCTTTTATAATCACTTTGGAACGTAAGGCACATATTGCCGTCACTTATTTAATATAAATCTAATAAACTTACGTTTTTCAAACAAAGCAACTATATTTCTACATAATTATTCGACCGATTAAACTTCATTTATTTATGAAAAGATAGGAATATTTTTTTTTTTTTTTTGCAAATTAAAGGATATTATCCAAATATCTTCCTCTTCGGACTAGTAGAACGGCCTCCAGGTCTCTATGAGTCAGGGCTGTGGAGTCGGAGTTGGGCTCACTTTTGGGTAAAATGGTCGGAGTCGGAGACGTTAAAAAACAAGCCCAAAACGACTCTGACTCAAGTTTTTTTTTGTTATTCAATTGAAAGTGAAATTAAACCAATTATATGTAATTTTAAATCTATAGAATGGATTCATAGTGTTAATTTTGCACTATACCAAGCTACATATGTTAAAAAAGCCCAATATACTGTCTGTTGTAGATTGTAGATGAAAACGGTTTTTAATTAAGAACTCTAATAGATATTTTACATTTAGTAAGTAAGTACACTTTACCTCGTTTTTTTTTTTTGGTTTAAAAAAACCCCGAAGCAGTCTCTCTGCAAGGGTTCTAGGACTAGAAAATTAAGGCGATCTTTCAAACGAGCTGGTTCATTAATGGTCTGGACCAGGCTGAAAAAGAAAAATTAAACAAACTAAATGGCCTTGTATAACAAATTTGAAATAATCAAAGTACGGCGATAAAACAGGAACAATTTGCAATGTACATGAATGTGGGAATAAGTACAAACGTGTTTTGTGAGCTGATGCGAGTTTGACAACATCAATATAGAAATGCATTTAAACAGCATGGCGTGGGATAGTTAGATTATGTCAGAGCTCGAGTTGATATTTTTCATGAGACTCAGGCCGTGCCGACTACTAAATGGACATATTTATTCACAGGACATATCTTTCGAATTTATTATGTAAAAATAGCAATAGCTGGCATGATATTCAGGTATAGAGTCTTTAAAAATGTACCTTAATATTAGAGAAAGATTGGTATTTTTATGTAATTAGTTTGATTGTCAAGAGGATAAATTTATTTCTTTTTATGCTCTCGTTTATTTTCATTATTTTACAACGTAATTTCCAAATTCAGAATCATTGAATCAGTTTATGAACAATTCAGAATCATTCCAACATTCCAAATTCAGAATCATGGAATAGATTCAGTTCAGAATGCAATCTGAATTTGAATGGATTCTGAATCTCCTTCTTATATTCTTCTATCTTTACAAGAAGAAAGTACTGGATTTATGAAAATTCCGGTTTTCGACGGATTTACACGTTTTATGGTTCAAAGAATCCGAAAAACAGGTTTTAAACAAAATTTCTGTCTGTATGTTTGTGACATAATTTTTTGAGCTCTCTATTTCAAGAACTAATGCACGGAATTTAAAAAATATTTATATTATTTAGTCCTTGATATCAACTGATGCGGATTAGCTTTTGCTTTAAGTCGCTCAACAGGTGGCGCTTCTATGCAACATTTTTCTCGATTTCCGCAATCTACAGAACTCATAAACGGATTTTCATGGAACTTCAAATTTAGTTAGTACTTGACATGAATTGGCGTTTTCTACATTTTGGTGTAAATCTATTAACAGGTGGTGCTGTTATGTTGCATTTTTTACGATTTCGCAATAGCTCAATCCCCAGAAGTAATACACAGATTTTAATCAAGCTTCAGATTCGGTAAATCTTTGATATAAATTGATATTTTCTATATTTTGTTCATATGGTTTCAAAATGTATACTGGCAAGCAATACTGTTACCATATGAGCCACATGAGGCCATATGAGGCCATATGAGGACTTGCTATGTCGGCGGACATGATTTGTAGAGAATTAACGAAACAGGTAAATCAATTTACATGAAAATGATAAAACAATCAGCTTTAAAATCTCGCTACAAATTGGCGAGAATGCAGTGAACTTTCAAACATACGTCATATAGACCCAAATGGTACGCTATGATATTCAGTAACGAAAAAAAAGTGGAATTTGAATGGCCCAAAAAGGTGGGCATAATATTGGCACGACTTGCGTAAAGAGCCTGGGACTTTTTTAAGTCGACAGCAAGGAGGTGACTTTATAATGATTTGTTCCTCACTTTGCTTCAAAGCTCGAATATATCTGGAGTTATTCAATGATTGTCAAGCAACACAAGACTATGTACATACGTTTGAGATTAATTTTTAGTCATTTGGGAAACTTTTAGCTGGTCCTTAGTATGGATTTTAGCAAGATAATGCGTCTATGCATGTTGCATACAAAAGAAGAACTCTGAAAATTCTACTGATCTCAACTTGCCGGCATGTAGCTCGGATCTGGACCAAATCGAAAACTTTTGTAACATCATATGTCGTAGGTTTTATGAAAATTTTTGCTATACTCTCCTGTTGATGAGCTTCGAGCTGCTGTTGAACATGTTTAGTACAAAATAGACATCAAAGTGACGCAGGATTTATTTTCTTCGATAAAAAGTCACATTCTTGCACTAACCTCAGACAACGTGGGTGCAACTCGATTTTAATTTGTAGTTATTTTTCTGTAACTATACAAATTGTCCATACTTTTGCCATAATGTGAAATTCATTTTTTTTGTCATTATATAAAGTAATGGTTAAAGGTAAAATTCAAAATTTATTGTTTGTGAATAAAGGATAAGTCGCAAGTAAAGTATGAGAGATGAATTACAAAAATTCGGTACATACTTCTGAATATAGAAGCTTAATCGATCATTGTCTAAACTTTTGCTGAGCACTATACATGTTCATTGAAGATGGAGTAATATCTGTCAAATCAAAAATATATAACGTCAGAGTTACTGACGGAAATACTATTCATTTATAATTTGATTAATGTAAATGTTCCAAATGCCCACTACAATAAAATAAAGAAATTCTGCGTCAACATAAAAGAAATAATAAAGCAGATTTAAGCGGAAAACTGTACAACGGTAACTTTGAAGTTTTTGTCATATATAAATTAATTGACAAGTAAGATAATTTCAAAAAACGAATCACCGATAAACTCTTTTTTCTCTCTAATTGTATATAGCTTGCATCAAAAGTTCGGAATCTACGTAATAAAACTTTTGATTTTAGTCTTGTCTCTTTCAAAATTTTAAATAATTTAAAGGCAATATGTATATGAAGAATTGTTTATTGGTAAAAACTGTACACGATTTTTGTGACAATTTCTTTGATAATTCATAAAATTTACCATGTATTGAAGTCATTCAACAGGAATTTTATTATTTGTTATTACCTTTTAATCATTAACTTTTTAAATTTAGCTTTTGTTTTTCTTAATTCGAAAAATTAATTCAAAATGAATAATAAATTAAAAAGAAAAAAATGTTAATACTAAAATTTTTTGCTGTTTCTACTAAACAAAAAATTTTGAATTACCAATTTTTTAAGCAAAATAAATTTTCCAAGAAAATAATCTATTAAAAAATGCTCCTTCTAAATCTTTTAGTTACATGCTAAATTCTGTATTAAATCTTTTAAAAAGCAAAATACATGTTTAATAAATGAAAAGTTCCTTCATTTTCCCGCAAGTGTTTCATGTTCAAAATTGATAGATGGTTTTTAAAAAAAATATTTTAAAGATCCCATTTTTAAAGCCGCTAGCAAGAACTTTCATAAGCTCCTCGACTATATAGATGTGTTATTTTACTTAAAATAATGCCACATGCTTCAGATTCCACTAAAAGACACAAAACATGCTTTCTTTTTCCTTTCAAAGGCTTTTTACTTCGTTTTCTCGACAACTACTTTTATCGGTTTGCTTCGAACTTTAGTCATTTATCTTACAATTTTTGAGAGTATAGTAAAGAGAATTTTTGTTTTCTTGTATTATCAAAAATTCTAAATCATTAAAATAAATGTTTGGTAGAAAATGTGCATTAATAGAAGAAATCCGAATTAGAAAATATGTAATAATTAAATCCAAGCAGTAATAAAACCGATTTAAGGTGAAAACTTTACAATGAAAAATTTGTTGTTTTTGTCATATATAAATTAAATAACAAGTAAGATGATTTAAAAAAATCACTAGTAGATCCTTTTTCTCGCTAATAGTTAATAGTTTGCATCAAAGATTCGGAATGTATGTAATTAAATTTCGGATAGTTGTGTTGTCACTTTCGAATTTTTAAATAATTTTACAGGCAATTAGAACATGAAGAAGTGTTTATTGGTAAAAACTATACAGAATTTTTAGAAATTTTCAATCTATTTTAAATGATTTAGTGACATTATCACTGTTATTTCATAAAATATACCATATACTGAAGTTATGCAACGGCGATTTTATTATTTGTTGATTTTTTTAATAATTTACTTCTGTATTTTAGCTTTTGTTTTTCTTTATTCGAAAAATTAGTTCAAAATAAATAATAAATTATAAAGAAAAAAAATGTTAATATAAAATTTTTTTGAAGTTTCTATCAAGCAAAAAATTTTGTATTACCAAATTTTATGCAAAATGTATTTTACAAGGAAATAATTCCTTTTAAAATCATCCTTCTAAATCTTTTAGTCACATGCTAAGTTCTATATTACTGTTTTTAAAAGCAAAATTCATTTTTCACAAGGAAAAAGTTCTTTTATTTTCCCTCACAAAATGTGTTTCATATTCAAAATTGATGGATGCACTTGTAATAAAAATACTTTAAAGATTTTGTCCTGTTTTTAAAGCCGATAGCAAGAACATTCACAAGCCCCTTGACTATGTGGATGCGTTATTTTATTTAAAATAATGTCACATGCTGCAGATTCCCCTAAAAGACGCAAAACATCCTTTTTTTTTCTTCTTTTCAACGGCTTTTTACTTTGTTTTCTCAAAAACTACTTTTATCGGTTTGCTTCTAACTTTAGTCATTTATCTTATATTTTTTGAGAGTATAGTAAAGAGAATTCCGTTTTCTTGTACTATCAAACATTGTGAATGATATAAAAAAACGTTTGGTAGAAAATGCGCATAAATACAAGGAATTCAAATGAGGAAATATTATGCATTATTTAAATTCATTTTTTGTTTTTAAATATCAATTTTAAATAAATCATGGCTAGTGAATAATTTATCTTAAAGGTCTGAACGTTCATTAAAGGCATCATTTCACGTAATTCTGAAGTATTTTGCCTTTTAAGAACTCCTAATGTCTTTCTTCCTTTATTAAGTAAGATTCTAGACATTAAAATTTTTTATAGAATTTTGCAAATATAAATATTAAACGTGTGGATGTATACCATTGGATTCAATTGATGAAATAAGAAAGGAATTTATAAAACAACATTTACGATAGAAATGTTTGGTTGTAAATTTTTAGTAGAACCCCTACACTGAAAAAAAATCTGTTAAGTTTAAAAACTTTTTCTAAGAAACTATTATTCCTAGAAAAAGTTCAATAACTTTACAATTTTTTTCTTACGACGTATTTAATTTTAAACTCAAGAAAGACGCACATGCGAATTTTTAAATGGCGTAAATAACCTCTTAACCTCTTGAAGGTCAACGATATATTACATGTACCACTTAATTTCAATTCCTACAAAGCATATTGTCACCGGAATTTAGAACTTAAATTTTACTTTTTACAATGAAAGGGGGAGGTTAAGCTTTTACTAACTTTCATGTACATCAGTTTATAAATACCGATGTCATTCAATCATTTTATCATTTTAGTTACAGAAGTGCTCTGCCCCTGAAAGTGGCAGATTAACACCCGCTGCGGGGATAATAATGAAGCCCATAGAGTCTTTTTAAAGGCCTAAAACTTTAGTGAACTTAGATCTTAACCGACTTAATCCCAACGTCTTAGGACCAAATTAGGTTTTAGTGTAAGGACTTCTAAAGTCCAAAGACTAAGACCTAATGCTAAGCACAGAGTTGTTAAGTCTCTGGCTTTCTGCACACCATTAATATGATAAAGAAAATATTGTTCTTTTAAATCGCCTAAATGTTTCAATTCAATAAAAGGTCATTTTTGAATTAAAAAAAACCAGCTGTCAAAAAAGCCGGTGACTTTGGAGATCTGTAAGCATTTGCTATGCTATTTTTTAACCTTTTGAAATTAAAAGAGCATTCTTGTATTGTTCAATGTGTTCTTATGTGAGTTTTAAACATATTTTTAGAGTAAATTATATCTAAATTTTAAAAGAGAATAAAGATCGAAATATTGAACTTTTGTATGCATTTATAAACTATCTCCATCCAGAAAAATGCAAACAAACTATGCAAATACATATGCGCGTACGCGAATTCATATATTTCAAAAAATTTCATAACAAATAATAAGATGTTAATTGATTAATTTTTTTTCTTATCTTTATACAAACAAATAAGCAAAAATAAATAAATAAAGGAAAAATGATGACAACAATATAATTTTTTCATGAAATTTTTTGAAATCTAATTTTCGACGGATTTACACATTTTAGGCGTCAAAGATCTGGAAAAGCATGTTTTTTTACAAAATGTCTGTCTGTGAGTCTGTCAGTCTGTTAGTCAGTCAGACTGACTGTCTGTCTGCATGTGACAAAACTTTTGTGGGTGCTCTATCTTAAGAACTAATGCACGGAATCTCACAAAAAATTTTGGTTCAGTTAGACCTTTATATAAACTAGATTTTATTAATTTTTGGTGTATATCTCTCAACAAATGGCGCTTCTATGTTGCATTATTCGCAATTTCCACAATAGCCATAGCTCAAGAACTAGTGCATGGATTTTCAAACAACTTTAGATTCAGTTAGAATTGATATAACATGGTGTTGATTATATTTTGGTGTAAAACGCTCCATATGTGACGCTTCCATATTGCATTATTAGTGATTATTGCAATAGCTCTATCTCAAGAACTAAAGCACTGAATTGCATAAAACTTTAGGTTCTGTGACACATTGGTATGAAATAAATTTGATTAGTTTTTGGTGTTTATCACTCAACAGCTAGAATTGCTATCTTGCATTGCTTTCGATTTCCACAATAGCCATATCTCAAGAACTAGGGCATGGATTTTCCTAAAACTTCAGATTCAGTTAGTACGTTATATGACATAGAGCTGATCACGTTTTAATGCAAATCGTACAACAGGAAGTGTTCACGTGGGGCATTATTCATGATTTTCGAAATAGCTCCATCTAAAGAAGTATTGCACGAAATTTTCTAAAACTTCAGAATCAGTTAGTCTCTGATATAGGTTAGTGTTGTTTAGTTTTTATTATAAATCACCTTACAGATGGTGCTGTTATACATCATTTTTGACTATTTCGCAATAAATGTATCTCAAGAACTAGTGAATGGATTTTCATCGAACTTCAGGCTCAGTTAGGACCTGATAAAAAATTTATCCTGATTAGTTTTTGGTGTACATCACCCAACATGTGGCAGTATTATGCAGATTTTTTAAACGATTTTGCAATGATTCTATCTCAAAAAACAATGCGCGGATTTTCATTAAAAATTCAGATTGAGTTATATTCATATTCATATGTAATTCTTGTTAAATCTTTTAATGCTAAAGTTGTACTTTTTACCTATCATTAGCACTGAAAAGGATTATAAGTAAAATACAGGTATTCTTACACAGATATATTTGTAGGATTATGTTGACATAAACTGTTGCTGACTAGATTTTGATTTAAACCACCTAACCAGTGGCGCTACTATACTGCATTTTTCAGGAAGTATTAATATGTATGAGATAGAAGAAAGTTTTGAGATTGCCACGTTTGACTAATTCAACAATGAAATTGTTTCACATTTCTCGTGCAAAGAAAATATTACAAGAAAGGGATGGTAAAAAAAAAAGCTTTCTTTTACGCTTTTCAATTACATGCAATTTAAAATTTTATCACTTTGTAAAATCAAAACACATTTTTAAGGGCAAGATGGACGTTAATTTTTTTTTTACATTTTCATCATAGCAATATGAAATTTTGTGCATATATACATTTCGCCAAAAGCGTATAAAACACCTTCAAAAAATTTTCGATCTTATAAAAAATTTTAATTAAAAAAATTTTAATTTTTAAACGAAATTTTAAAATGCTTCTCGTGTTTTCATTTTTTAGATATTTTCTTCCTTTTACATTTTTATCATTTAAAACTCTATTATAAACAAATTTGTTTAAGATTTTTTTAATCTCTTGAATAGTTAATATTTTACAGATTTTTTTCTAAATTCCATATCGATTTTCATCAACATTTTGCCATTTAAAAAGTAAAAAATCAAATTTCACTATCTTAATGAAGACGAATTTTAGAAAGCTTACGCAATTTCTTTCTAAACAATATCCGGATACTTGCTTATCAATTTCATAAATATTGATCAAAAATTACGTCGCAAGGAGCATATCAAAATCTAAAAACGCTGAAAAATTAGTTTTGAGAAAAACAGATTTAAAGTATATAAATACACCTACCTTTATTATTGACTTTTTAAAATCTTCATAAATAATATTTTAATAAGAAAACACTGACACTATACCAAAGACATTGACCTTTTTTTCGATGATTTTGCTCAAATAAAGGTCCACTGTCCCCTTAAGAAAAGAAAAACTTCTTTATTTTCGAGCACAAAATGTCTTTCACATGCAAAATTTATGAATGCGCTTTTAAAATTCAAAAACTTCATCATTCTTTTTATTGCGAGCCTCCACATGCTTCTCGACTTTATAGGATTTTGTATTTTATTTAAAATAATGATGCTGCAAATTCCTCTAAAAGACGCAAGACATGCGTCATTTTCTCCCTTTCAATGGCTTTTTATTTTATTTTCTATAAAACTACTTTTATGGATTTACTTTTGTTATTTCACAGCCAAATTCGATTCTACCTCCTTTCTTATAAAGGGAATCGAGTTTGTCCGTGGTCTTTACCCTCCTCAGTCTTGATGTCGCCAATCTGAGAAACTAAAGAACGCCCTTTTAATAAATTAAATATTTACAGTATTGTTAAAATTACTTCTAGACCTTTTTAATAAATGCGTGTATATCATAAGAATATATGTATAGACTCATACATGTTTGGAGATATTTTATAATAATTCAAAACTATTTTTTGTGTTCCTTCATACTATTTTCTTGAGGGCTAAGGAGGTTATTTTATGTTATCTTGAGAGTATAAAAAGAAAATTCTTTATTCTTCATTCTTAAAATTATAACTGAATGATGAATAAAGATTTTGTAAGAAAATGCGCACTATTACAAGATATTGGACAGGAAATATTCTGCATTATTTAAATCCTTACTTTGTTCAAAAATATCTTTTTTAAATAAATGATGGCCAATGAAAAATTCCTTTTAAATATTTGAACTCGCAATAAATACATCATTCAATGGAATTCTAAAGCATTTTTCTTACGATGAAAGCATGCTTTTTTCTTTCATTAACACTAGAACCGCCAGCTATTTTATTCAAGTTTTATAAAAAGTGTTTGACACCAGAATTTTTATTTAAAAAGATTTAACTTATTTAATTAGCCTATTTTTGTGCTGCAAATATTAAGCATTTCTTATCAAAAAATTTCTGGTTCAAATCGGCTATTTTCAATTTGGCAGGTGTTATAATCACTTCTAGTGGCGGTTCTAGTGTTAATTAATAATATTCTAGATATTAAATCTAATTTATTTTATTTTGTAAATATGAATATTATAGTATGTGTATATATCACACGATTCAGTTGATGAAGGTGACAAGAAGAAGAAAATTATAAAGCAATTTTTTTATACAAATATATAAAGAATATTCATATGTAGAAAAAGGTGTAGTAAAAAAAATATATATATATATCTAGTATAACCCCTACTTAATGTCAAATTCTGGAAAAAAGCACATACAAATTCTTGATGGCTTAATGATAGTAGTGAATGCTTCAGAAATAATTATTAAGTCGAAGTCTTAGTAAAGTCCTGTGATAAACAATAGCATTGTTACTTCATCATTTATCATAATCAAAAGAGCATATTCTAAAATATCTTTGGCACATTCATTTAAGATTTGAACAGAATTTTAAAAAACATTACAGTTTAAATTTAAATTTAATTTAATTCAAAAATATGCTGTAACAATCGTTTCTTAAGCATTTATAAATTATCAGGATTTAAGAAAAGTGCAGACAAATTCTACAAACATATATATACACATATGCGAATGCATATGTACACCGAACACTAATTAAACAAATACTAAAATATTGCTTTATTTTTTCCTTTTCTTGCTTTTATATCAGCAATTATTATTATTATCATATTTATTAATTATCAAATAAAAAAAATATTACCATAATGTTCCTCTTAAATTATTAACAATGCTTTACATTATAAATTTTATTGCATAATATTTCATTGAAAAATAGATTAAAAAATCTTTCCTTACCTATCCTTTAGTCTCATGCTACTTTTAATCTTAACGTAAGTTTAAACTCAAATTAAATCTTTCTTTTTTTGCCAATGCTATGTTCAGTCGTATACTCTTAAGAAAGGAAAAGTTCCTTTATTTTCCGGCACAAAATCTGCTTCATATCTAAAATTGATGGATGCGCTTTTAATATTCAAAGACTTTATATAGATTTTTAAATACTCTAGCAAGAACATCCACAAGTTTTTCGACTTTATGGCTATATTTAATTAAAAATAATGAAACATGCTGCAGATTCCATTAAAAGACACAAAACATGCGTTACTTTCTCCTTTCAACTCCTTTTTACTTTGTTTTCTTTAAAAACTACTTTTATCGTTTTGCATCAAGCTTTAGTCATTTATCTTACGTTGTGTTGAGAGTATAGTAAATAAAATTCCGTTTTCTAGTACTATTAAAAAAATTAAGGGTGTATTTCGATTCAAACTGTTTTTTTCCGATTTATTTTTGAATTCATTATTGCTCTCAAATTTACCAAATTTTCAAAATCTCTTATTTGGAAAGTACACAAGGTGCCATGATTGCCAATTCTTTGATAAATGCAGAAAATATTGTAAAAAAGGCAATCAAAAACGGCATTTCGAACCGATTTTTTCCAAGCGGGTGATCTGGGAACGAAAAAGGGTCATACTAATAAGGTAATTGTTTATAACTCAAATTCTAATGAATTGAGCGTAAAAAGACATCACACGGCACCTCATGCGTTCTTTCATAAAACCCCACATCACGTTTCATGATTCTACTTTTAAAAATATATCTGAAATTGTATAGGAAAATTTCGAGCTGTTGAAGGTGGAAAAGCGTTTTTTCGAATACACCCTTAGATGATGAATAAAGTTTTTTGGAAGAAAATACGCAAGGAAATATAAATGTTGAAACACAGTGAAACTTCCATTTAAGAAAGTCTAATCGTTACATGTAAGCACTTCGCTATATAGAAAATTCGTTAACCCGGCAGGACGGGCGCCTTGAATTGTAACACCAGGACAAGCAGAGGTATTAGCACAGCCCAAACTTATTAAATGTCATAAATAAGAATAAAATCTTTAGAATACGATCTGTTGATGAAATTTCTGATAATTACTTTTTATCATGCAAAAATATAATTTATACATTAAATTTCCGTTAATTTAAAAATTAATAAAAAAATTAAAAGCTCTCTCTTTATTTTCGTTATTTAAAAATCTTAATTTTTTCCATGTAGCATTTAATAAATTTCCTTTACACTTTTTGTATAATAAAATTATGCATTATTGTTGAAAAGAATATTAAAATTTATGAATTTGCATAAAAATTAGGGTGTACATGGATCAGAAACTTTGCATTTTTTGAGTGTCTGCGCACCTAAAATTGTTTTATCAGACTAAGTAAAAAGTCTAAATTCATTGTTTTCATTCTCTAAGCGCGGAAGATAACCTTGGATACAGGTATTGATTGACCTCACTGCTTCGGTTTACCAGGAGAGACAGCTCAGGAATATTTACAGACATGGGGTGTCAAACACCCCACGCCCATCCTGCTTGGTTAAATAGAAATTATTTACATGAAAAACAAGTGAACTTCTAAATATAGTATTTCATATCATAACGATTTCATTTTAACACACTTTTGAATAAGTTTTAAATCTTAAAATAAAAAATAAAAAATAAATTATCATGTGATTTTTATCATGTGATTTTTTTTAGTAAAAATTTGGCTAACCATCAGAAAAATTTCAAAATTTTCACTCAGTAAATAAAAATTAATTTAAAATGCGTTCCGGATCCCCATAAGAAAAGAAAATTTAATTTTTCATCCCGCACAAAATGTGTTTCTTATCCCAAATTGATGGATGCGATTTTAATATTCAAAGACTTTATTCTGTTTTTTTAAAGCCGCTAGTAAGAGCATCTACAAGCTTTTCGATTTTATGGTATGCTGTGTTTTATTTGAAATAATGCCACATGCTGCAGATTCCACTAAAAGTAGCAAGACATGCGTTATTTTCTTCCTTTCAATAGTTTTTTACTTTGTTCTCCCGAAAACTACTTTTATCAGTTTGTTTCAAAGTTTAGCCATTTATCTTGCGTTATTTTGAGAGTATAGTAAAGAGAATTCAGTTTTCTGTATTATTAAAAAAACTGAATGATGAATAAAGATTTTTATTTCAAAATGTTCACTATTACAAGGAATCCGTAAGAGAAAATATTATGCACTATTTAAATGATTTCTTTGTTTTAAGTATTCTTTTTAAATAAATAATGGCCAGTGAGTAATTTATTAAATATTTTAATGTATAATATAGGCATCATTAAATGGATTTCTGTTTCTTTTTTCCGTAGGATGAAATGTTATTGTCTTTTATTCTTTAATAGTATTTTTCTTGCTATAAAATTTTACTTATATATTAAAAAAAGGGTTGTAAAAACACGTTGGATATATCTATATCTATATCTATATATCTATATATATATATATATATATATATATATATATATATATATATATATTCAGACGAACTCCGTTTATACAATTACAAAGGAATTATAAATGTTCTTGAAATAGCCGCTGTTAGTGTTTTACATTAAATCAATGAAAATATTAAACCTACAGCACGTGTTATGGTGTAATATCTATCAAAATTACATTGTGAAACAATCTATAAATGTAGACACGTGTGTTCAAGGGTTAAATACAGACATGCAAATATACTAATGATAATGTCTTAATTGAATTTTAACATTATATTATGGAAGATATAAACCATGTAGTTTAATTACCAGCTTATCTACATGCCACACTAACGATCCACAGTTTGATTCTAGGCACAGGCAATATTTTCCCAACATTTTATCCCTCCAGGGTCAATAAAATGAATACCATGTTTACATGGGTACTAAACACTCAGTATACTACTTGGTTGACCACTTGACCGATACACATTTTGTATAGCACTTCAAAGCCTCACCTATAAAACAGAGATAAACACTAATGATTTCAATATCCCCTGACTGCCCAGCAAAAGGGTAAAATTGTAATGTAGTTTTCTCTGTAATTTTTTAAAAATATTAAAAAAAGATGTTTTTTCCAACCTGATACAAAATATCTTATTACGTAAGGTGTATATAATCTTTGAGAGTATTATACCTAACTTAATTTTTCGAAACTGGGTTTTGTTTGTAGAATTATATTAATTTAAATATTGCTTATGCTCCAGTGAAACCTGTAGCTTAGTGTGCGAAAAAAATCCGGTCGCGGCAGTCAGGAGGAATCGGATATAACATATACAGTCAATCAGGGTAACTTTGACCTATAAAGGTAAATTTTTGACAAAAGAGAAAAAAGATTAAGCCTGCAGCATCGTTTGATTTAACGGCAAAGTTTCGGTGTCAAATTATAGATAGCAGCACTAGTGTGAATTTGGCAGCTCACTGAAAGTAATATCGTCAGGATTCCACCTTGGCAGAATCGATCAAACTTTCGTAATGGTTGAGCAAAGTTACCCTGATTGACGGTACTATTTTACATTATTGGAGATTTATATAGATTGTGCTAACTTGAACAGCCAAATAAAAAGATAAAATCTTCATTTTATATAACAACCTAAGGCAAAGAAAGGGCTGTTGATAAACAAATAAAATCAATTAAATTAGTCATGTATGCAAAATAATGATTAATTATTCACTTAAATGTCTAAACGTCTCATTGAATCATAACCTTATTAGAATAAACAATTAATTGAGTTAGTCAGATATATATATAAATATCACATTTAGTATTCAAAGAATATTAAAAAATGTTATAAAAATTATAAAGTAAAAAAATTAAAACTTAATTTAGTGAATTTAAGCTTAAATTAACTTTTTCTACTATTTATTTCAACTTTTAGAAAATGATTTCAAGATTCAGAAATATACAACATAAAATAATAAAAGACATAAAAATAAGGTTGAAAAAAACCTAAAAAATCAGATTATGCAAAATATAATAGTATAAAAGCAAAGAACGGTTCAGAACCGTTTTACAACAAATTTAATAGAATTTAGGATAAATACCAACCTTTGGAGAATGTTTTTGAAAAACCTGAAATTTTAATCAAAACTCGTGTTTCTAGTTAAAATACGAAATAAAACTCTGAATTCTTATAAAGTTTTAATGGAATTTTAATACACTTTTCAAATTTAAAATTTAATAAAGAATTGCATTTACATAGCTGCCAACATCTTCCGCTTTTTTGGCCCGGAAAAATTTTATAGAAAATTTCACCATTGCAAATCGCTGTAATCTGCCGATTACAAAAGAGGAAAATTTCTGTTAAATTTTTCCGGGCCAAAAAATCCGAAGAATTGGCAGCTATGCATTTCTGCCAAACCTTCTGTAACTAAATCTATTCGCAGCCGAAAATTAATTGAAAAATTAGTTAAGAAATTATTATCACTGATGCTGGGTTTATAAGGGTCTCATACTACGCCTCAGGATTGTATGCGCATGAAGCCTTTTCCATCTTTTGCTGCAGCTGCAGCCTTACCAACATATTAGTGTAAGAAATGATAAATTTTGCATCGTCCTCGAAGATTAAAGTGGTAGAGCATATGGATCGCTATTCAAAGGGTTCTGGATTCGATTCCCGGTTTGCCCGTTTCTCACTTGATTGATTCTATCGATTAATTAGAATGAGATAAATCACGTATTAATTCAATAATTTAAAATGTATTTTCACTGCTGAAAAAATGTTTGTTTGTGTTTATAATGGCCAGATATAGTCTGTCTCAAAAGTTTAAGCACAGGCATAAAATATCGATTTTTAATGAATTATAAAAAGTTAGAATTAATAACATTTTTTTATTTACATATTTCGCAATATTATTTAAATAAACGATATTAAAAATAGAAAAAAATAAATTACATAATTTTTAAAAAATACAATAAAAAAAAGTTATAAAAAAACTGTCTCAAAAGTTTATGCACAGTGTCAAAAACAACCATATTTATAATTTTTACAGAACTTTTACTAACAATTTTTTTTTCCTTGTTTTCGGATTAGTTCAAACAAACGTGCTTTCATCGAAATTATTAGTTTTTGTGGGGTTTCTGGTGACAAAGAGTACCATGCTTTCTCAATAGTCTCTTGGAGTTCTTCAATAGAGTCATACTGCTTTCCATTGACTAAACTTGGCGGGTTAAAATATTCCAGATATTCTCAATCGGGTTTAAGTCTGGACTTAAAGCTGGCTAGTCAAGTACTTTATCATTTTTCTGAAAAATCCAAAGTTTTGTAGAATGGGATACGTGGATTGAGGCATTGTATTGCAGAAAAGTTCATTCAAAACCCCCCAAAATGTCCCCGAATGGAAGCAAATGATGGTTTAGCGTCTCTTGAAACTTTTTTGAATCTTCTCTTCCTTTAAGAAAAGCCAGAGAGGGCTAGCAAATGTCCCAAATGCCCCCCAAACCATAACGGATTTACCGCCTTGCTGCCTGATGAAAAATGTCCTTCGATTCTTGCGTAACTCATGCCAATACGCGTTCCAACCATCAGGGCCGTCTAATTTCCACTTTTTCTCATCGCTGAATAAAACAGTAAGCCATTTGTCCCCATAGGTCACGTGTTTTTTAGCCCATTTCATTCTTACCTGTTTGTGATGTAATTTAAGAGACGGTTTGCGAGCCAATTTCTTTTACATGATGTAATCACACGCTTTAATACGTCTATTTACAGTGTCTTTGGACATCTGTACTCTGAGATCATTTTTAATTTGCCGTATGGGGACATATTTTGTCTAAATACCAATCTCCGTATTTTCCGATCAATCTGAACAGTCGTCATACGTGGTCGTCTACATCTTGGTTTCCGCTTAAAATTATCATTTCTAGAAAGTACTTGATATATACATAGCTTTGATCAATTTAAAGTTTTTGCAATTTCAGAAACAATTTTATTTCGAGATTTCAATTTAAAATCTTTCAAAATCTCACATTTTGTGAATTCTTTACACTTTGTGATGTTTAAAACATTAGGAAATAATTTCTCCATCTTTTATACTTATATAAAAGTGCAATATGATGTCATACAACGTCATTACACAATACTAATTCCGTGTTTCTAAAAAAAAATGCATAAAGTGCTTAAATATTTGAGACAGCGTTTCTTCAAGAAAAAAAGAAAAAATAAATAAAAATAAATAAATTTTTTATTTTAACTACCCCAAATGGCTTATTTTATTTTATTTTGATTAAATGTTGAGTATTTATTGTAAATTAGCACAAAATATTTTCTTCTTCAATTATTTTAAACCAGATTTGCAGAGTGCTTAAACTTTTGAGACAGGCTATACCAACACAAAGAATATAGGGCATAAAGACGGGAGGTGCAGATTCCACGCTTAGTTATAATGTGATAAATCACGTATTAAATAATTTCAAGCGTAATTGCACTGCCGAAATGTAATTTTAAAAATTTAATTGAAATTTTAATTTTAAAAATATTATACCGATAAAATATCTTATACTTAACTAAGTATAAAGAATACATGAAGTCCACTCAGTTTTACCACGAAATTTAATAAAATTTTTTAACTTTATTTAAAAAAAGAAAATTATGACAATACCTTATCTTAAAGAGGCTATTATAGATTTTGCGGTTTATATATTAAAAAGAGAGATTTCTTATCTAAATCATAATACTAGATTCCTTGGAATTTGCAAAATACGAAACTTGGGTACACTAAAGATCTAAAATAAATCTACAATATATCATCTAAAACTTTCCTCGGCAAATATTAAATTTCCAGTCAATCTATATTATGTTCCGATATCCAAAGTATGATCTTCTATGAAAAGAGTTTTTAAAGTTTTCGGCCTATCTCGGGAATATTAGAATTTCCGTCGAACAATATTCGAGAAGAAATATCGTATACCATTTGTGAAAACTTGTTCTATTTCCATAAAAAGTCAAGGTCTAACAGTAAGGTTATGCGTATTGCAATTCTATAGGAATTGTATGCTTGGGAATATTCCATGAGGTTTTTTGTTTGTTTGTTTTTCAAAAGTTATATTCATCTGAATTGAGTATTTCCATTTGTTTTCAGAATTTTTCTTTAAAATAATTTAGCTGTATTAAATAAGGAAATTATTTTGAAAAATTAAAAGTAGTACCAACAGAGTGAAAAAATGTCCAAGCAGGGAATCAACCCCGAACTCTTGGAATAGCGTTGCAATTGCTCAAACTTTTAAGGCTGCAGTGGACTCTCAAAACTATTTTTTTTTTTTAATTTTCAATGAATTTTCTAAAAAATTTCTGGAAATAATCATAATATATATATATCTCTAATTTCACATTTTTTAAAAAATATATTCAATAGTTTTTGAGATACAGATTTTTCTTTCTTTTAATTAACAAAAAATGACAATATTTCAAAATGCTCCTTTTTTCAAATTTTATTAGAAATATTCAAGGTATAAATACCTCTTATTGTACAAATTTTTGTTAAATATATTAAATATTTTTAATATTTTAAATATATTAATATCTTTTAATTTACGCTAAAAAGATTGGGGACAAAAAGCAATTCCTCTAAATACATTGTAAACAAACACTTAAAGAAACAGTTAAAAGTTACAGTTAAAGTAATGTTTTGCGAAATCACAAAATTAATAATTTCAGTGCAAAATAATAACATTTTGTATGGTAAAACTAAAATCTAGACTAAATTTTACGAATGTGAATCGGCAAAAAAGTAAACAAAGGGGCGTGGCACAATCGGCTGATTGGACAAAAATGCTTCTAACTCCAATAAAAATAGTCGAAATTGAAAAATTCTTTTTGTGTTCAATAGCAGGGTGTATTTCATATAGTGTTATTGTGCTAAAAATGAAAATTCGACAATTTGATAATTTTATGCGGTTTTGAAAGTCCACTGTAGCCTTAAGCTACAAGGACAATGCTGAGCTTAGCATTTCGCACTGTCATGTACACAGTCCAGTTACATGGATGAGACCATGTTGAAATTTTAATCGTTTTGTTAAATATCTACACAAATATATGAGGAATTATGGCACTACTCTGTTATCCCTTCGACCAATTTCGCCAAATTATACAAATCGCCAAGCTAATAGCCAAATTATACATATTGACGTAATTTTTATTTTAAATAATGAAAAAAACCAAATAATTAGTAGAATATTAATAAAAATTTAAATAAAAAACGAAATAAAAATCTCTTAATGACATTTTAAACACGTGAATCGTATTTAATATCATTGAATGCGACAATCGCGATCATCCATTTTTGACATTTAATCTTACAGTTTGCGATAATTTTTTGGTCGACGGGATAACCTAGTAGTACCGGAATTATTCTGAAACTCCAGGTGTGTAAGCAGATTAGAACGGGTTATGCATATATTTTCAAATATTTATTCTCAAAACCCCGTAGGGGACCGTCAACATATTGAAAAATAATGAATATTTTTTGGATAACTCTTCAAAACAAATTTAGAAAAGCGTTGAAACTGAAGATTATGATTAAATTGCTTATGTTAATAAACTGTTAACATTTTTATAAGGATAGCATGTATACTCGTAGAGAAATTAGGGTTTTCATAAAAACAGTCCCAAATTTTGCCAGGTTTTTTGCTTATAATTTGCCGAATTCTTAATATTAAAAAAAATATCTTTTCATAAAACATGACAAACGTCATTGTACACAATAACCTATATTCAGAATAAATTATAATAAAAATTGTATGAATAATGAGCAGATTTAATAAATAATTTTTCATTGCGCAACCGTGAAAGCCATCAAAATATAATTTCCATAATATGTGTTAGGTAAATGTAGAGAGCAATTTTTGCAAAAATCTCAAATGCATAGCTTTGAAAATTATTATCGATAGAATAAGCACAACATCCTTTGTTCTGAAAGCGAAGCAAAGGGATGAGAGGGTGTATCCGTATTTCCATTAATTAGTGCCAACAAGTGATATATCTCCTCATCTTTTCTCTTCCTTTAAATTTCTTTTCTGAAATCCTAGTAGCATATTCCTCGGAATTTGCAAGGAAATTACACAACTTGGGTACACTAAAGATCCAAAATAAATTTACAGCGCAACATCTAATTTTTTTTTTTTTTTTTTTTGAGAAATATTAAATTTCCAGCCAATCCATACTATGTTCCGATATCCGTAATATGTTTCAATAAAAAAATATTTGAAAAGTTTCCGGAATATCTTGAGAATATTAGAACTTCCGACAAAAGATATCCGATAAGAAATAGCGTATTCCATTCGCCTATTTCCAAAAAATTAAGCTTCTGACAATATCATTGTGCATCCTGCAATTCTACCGGGATTGTGTACGTGGAAGTATTCGATGAGACTTTTTATTTATTTTCTAAAGTGATATTGATCTGGATAAAGTATTTTCATTTGTTTTCAGAATTTTCTCTAAATACTTTATGTCTGCTAAAAAAAGATATATTCTTGAAAAAATAGGCGTAGTATCAGAAGAGTGAAATAATTCCAAACCAGGATACCGAACACGGAAATCTTGGAATAGCGTTGAAAGTTCTCAAACTTTTAAGCTACGAGGACAATATATTGGGGTATCTCATGTATTGGTAAGTCTGCAATTGCAGCACAAAATTGAAATGTCTTCATGAGCACACAATCCTGCTTAGACATTTTTCACTCTCATGATTCTACGCTTAGTTAGCAAGTCATAAATTATGTACTAAATATTCAATCATTTCAAGCGCTATTTCACTGATACAAATTAATTAGAAAATTATTATATATGTGTTCATCGATGCTGGATTTAATTGTGTCTCACGCAACACCACAGGAATGTGTGCTCAAGAAGACGTTTCCCTCTTGTGCTGCAGTTGCAGCCTTACCAACATATGAGAGTAAGAAATACTATGCTCGGCATTGTCCTCGTAGCTTAAGTGGTAGAGCACTTGGAGCACAGTCCCGGATTCAATTACCGGTTTAAACATTTTTCACTCTATTCATTCCACGATTAGTTTGAATGTGATAAATTACATATTAAATATTCAATAATTTCAAGCGTAATTACACTGCTGAAAATAATTGAAATATTAATTAAAAAAAACTGTAGATAAAATATCTTATACTTAACTTATAATGAATATATATGGTTCATACAGTTTTGCCACGAATTTTAAGAGAATTTTTTAAAGAAATTCTTCTTTAAAGAAAGGCAACAATACAGTAGATCAAAGAAGCTATTAGAAATTTTGCGATTTATATGTTAAAATGAAAATTATTTATATGAAGTAATAATGGCATATTCCTTGGAATTTGCGAGGAAAGTACGCAACTTGGGTACATTAAAGATCCTAAATAAATCTACAATGCAGCATCTAAAATGTACTTGAGAAATATTAGATTTTCAGTCGATCCATATTATGTTCCGATATCTATAATATACTTCACTATAAAAAAATATTTTAAAAGTTTTTGGCCTATCTTGAGAATATCAGAACTTCTAACAAAAGTTACCTGATAAGAAATATCCTATTCTATTTCCGAAAATTTGTTCTATTTCCGAAAAAGTTCGGCATCCAACAATAACATTATAAGTACTGCAATTTTATAGGAATTGTGTACATGGGAAAATTCAATAAGTTTGTTTCATTTGAAATTATATTGATCTTTATAGGGTGTATTTCCATTTGTATAATATTTGTATATTTGATGTGTAATTCCAATTTGTTTTCAGAATTTTTCTTTAAATAATTTAGCTCTATTAAAACTTGTACAATTTCCAAAAAAAAATTAGAGTCTAACAAGTAGATTGAGCCTATTGCAATTCTATAAGAATTGTGTACGTGAGAATATTCAATGAGTATGTTTTTTTCTAAAGTTATATTTATCTGGATAGAACGTATTTCCATTTGTTTTCAGAATTTTTCTCTAAATAATTTAACTCTATTAAAACTTTTCTATTTTCGAAAAAAATCAACGTTTAACAAGGAGATTGTGCATGTTGCAATTCTAAAGAAATTGTGTACGTGAAAATATTCAATAAGTTTCTTTTTTTAAGTTATATTGATTTAAATAGAGTATTTCCATTTGTTTTCAGAATTTTTCTCTAAAAAATTTAGCTCAATTAAATAAAGAAATATTCTTGAAAAATATTACTTTAAAATAATTTGAATTTTAAAACTTGATTAAACGTACAAAAATATATTCGATTGAATTTATTGCTCTGTTTTATAATAAATTATTCAAGATATAAACTTGCAGTTTAAATGTCTGAGCTCTTTCTCATCCATTCATCAGAAAATGTGGGTTCGCTGTCAATGTGCAATATGACATTTAAACAAGTGCATTTGCCGTCGTCTCTCTCCTCTACATAAAATAACTATAGATAAAAATATCTTATACTTAACTTATAATGAATATATATGGTCCATGCAGTTCTGCCTCGAATTTTAATAGAATTTCTTAAAGAAATTCGTATTTAAAGAAAGAAATGCACGACAATTCATTAGATCAAAGAAGCTATTAGAATTTTTGCGGTTTATATATTAAAAAGGGAAATTTCTTATCCAAAATCATAATAGCAGATTCCTTGGAATTTGCGAGTAAAGTACGAAACTTGGGTACATCAAAGATCCAAAATAAATCTACATTGCAGCATCTACAATTTTCTTGAGAAATATTACATTTTCAGTCGATCCATATTATGTTCCGATATCTATAATATGTTTTGCTAAAAAAAATATTTTTTTAAGTTTTCGGCTTATCTTGGGAACATTAGAACTTCCGACAAAAGTTATCCGATAAGAAATATAGGAGTTACAACGACAGAATATGTCTTCTGGTCAGACTTGGCCAGAAGTCATTCACTGCAAATTCTAAAACACAAAAATAAACACATTTCGTTTCACACACTTTCACACTCTCCAAATTCACAACACATTAATGTACTGTGAAACGTTTTTTCTATTGTGATTGTTCTCTTAGTATGTTGTAAAGTGTTGCTCTCTAGAAATGTGTTCTTAATATGCTGCAAAAATATTGATATCTAGAAATGTGTTCTAAAAATAGTGTTGTTAATTGTGCTGAAATAATGTTGTAAATTGTGTTGATGAAAATAGTTTCTGTAAATAGTACTGCCCACAAATTAACAATGTATTGTAACCACCGCTTAATTTACTCTCTTAAAAAGTCAGCCACAAAATAGCTCAAGTTGAGCTGAAATCCACTCATCTCAATGTTGAAAGGCAGCTTCTCAAAAAAGAGTTGAAATAACTCGAGTTTTAACCAATTTAAATGAAGTTGAGCTATTTAAATAACCAAATTAGATCAAGAAGATTTAATCGTTTGAAAAACAACTCTTTTATGATCGAAAAAATTACAGCTCTTTCATAAGAAGCCAAATCAGCTCTTTCGTTTTAAGAATGTAGAACACTATAAAATAACACGTTTAAAACATTTTCAAAATATTTTCAACACGGTGCCTTTAAAATGCACAATTTTAAATCTGAAATATGTTTTTAAAACACATTTTCTCCACCTGTAATTTTTAACAACACTTTTTACACAATCTTTTTACTTCGCAAACACATTCGCAACATATTCACAATACAATTGAAAACTGTTTTAGTTAGAAGGGTTGATTTTAATGTTCAGCTAGTGTCGCAATAGAGCTTCACGCTTTCGCAGTGTTGTTACAAAGTCGTCGCAGCTACTCCCGCAGCAAAACATCACTTTCGTGCAGAAGTAGGACAATCCGGCTAACGCTCCTGAAATTCAACCATTTGAGCGATACTGGGAGTATCTTTACTTCAAAGTGTATGCTAAAGGATGGAATATAGGCAACATCCATTAATTGATTAGTCAAATTAAGAACTCTCTCAAAATCATAGTGTTAAATATTGTACAACGTCTAACAAGCGGCACCATAAGTAAAATCGATTTTCCGATGAAACGGTTTAAATGAAACCCGGTAATAATTTTACAGTGTAAGGTAGGTATTAAAGTTACCTTGCAATAAAAATTTGTATTCTTTGTCACGTTTCTTCAGTTTTCCGTCAATGAAACAGTGTGCAGATTTTTAATGAAACAATCCTTATTTTATTTCACTGAGCAAAGCTTAAGTTTAAAAAAACTTCCATATAATGTACACTGCAATTCTATCATAATTGTGTACTTGGGAATAACCAATGTGTTTTTTTTTTTTCCAATTACATTCATCGGAATGTGATGTATTTTTATTTGTTTTCGGAATTTTTCTCTGTATAATTAGTTAAAATCTATTAAGGAAAGAGAAATTGTTAAAAAATATATAATTTAACATAATTCGAATACCAAAGCATGAACAAAAGTATGAAATACAGATATACAGGGTGTATCTAAACTACTGGGCAAAAGTTTAAGGGGTGATAGTACACATCAAGAAAAATAATATTAAATGGGAAATAAAGGGTCCCAAACGTCTTCCGAAGGAGATAGGCGCCCTCAAAGTTTAGGGTCCAAAATTTGAAATGATTATAAAAAACGGAAAAATTGGTCGATTAGTTCGCGGTTTTCACGAAAACTATTCTTTATGTCAGTATTGTCCTGAAAATAAATTATAAAGATGAATTTCAAAAAAATGCCGATAGAGGGCGCTTTAGACTTTGGAGTAACGAACAACTATTTTTTACCGTTATTTTTTGCGTCCCATTAAATTTTTTTAGAAGTTTAGACATAAACTTAAATTTTGAGCTCAAAATCTGTGGTCGAGTAGCACAAACTAAACTGTGTTCGATAGTAGTGGGTAGGTTCAAATTTCAAATGATTATAAAAAACATAAAAATGGGTCAATTGATTTGCGGTTTTCACTAAAATTATTCTTTACGTCAGTATTGTCTTGAAAATAAATTACACTGATAAATTTCAAAAAATGCCGACAGAGGGCGCTTTAGACTTTGGAGTAACGTACAACTAGTATTTAACGTTATTTTTTTGCATCTCATTAAATTTTTTAGAAGCTTAGACATAAACTTAAATTTTGCGCTGAAAATCTGAATCGTTGAAAGTGGTTAAGTAGCGCAAACTGAACTGTGTTCAATGGGGGTGGGGAGGTACAAATTTCAAATGATTATAAAAAAAAAAAACGTAAAAATTGATCGATTCGTTTGCGGTTTTCTCTAAAACATTCTTTATGTCAGTATTTTCTTGAAAATAAATTTTAAAGATAAATTTCAAAAAATTCCGTTAGAGGGCGCCTTAAACATTAGAGTAACCAACAATTATTTTTAACTGTTATTTTATTTTTTTTATCTAAATAAATGTTTTAAAAGTTTAGACTTAAATTTTGAGCTCAAAATCTGAATCGTTGTGAGTAATTAAGTAGAGAAAAATTGAACTGTGTTCGGAGGGTGGGCAGGGTAACATTTCAACTCCAGAACACAGTTCAGTTTGCGCTTCTTAACTCCTCTCAACGATTCAGAATTTGAGCTAAAATTTAAGTCTAAGCTTTTGCAAGCATTTAATTAGATACAAAAATAACAGTTAAAAATTATTGCTGGTTACTCTAAAGTTTAAGACGCCCTCTAACGGATTTTTTAAAAATTATTTTCAAATTTATTTTTAAGGAAATACTAACATAAAGAATGTTTTTAGAAAAAACCGCAAACGAATCGACCAATTTTTCCGTTTTGTATAATCATTTGAAATTTGAACCTTCCCATCCCCATTGAACACAGTTCAGCTAGCGCTACTTAAGCACTCTCAACGATTTAGATTTTCAGCACAAAATTTAAGTTTATGTCTAAGCTTTAAAAAATTTTAATGAGATGCAAAAAATAACGATAAAAACTAGTTGTACGTTACTCCAAAGTCTAAAACGCCCTCTATCGGCATTTTTTGAAATTAATCTGTGTAATATATTTCCAAGACAATACTGACGTAAAGAATAATTTTAGTGAAAACCGCAAATCAATTGATCAATTTTTATGTTTTTTATAATCATTTGAAATTTGAACCTACCCACTCCTATTGAACACAGTTCAGTTTGGGATACTTAACCACAGGTTTTGAGCTCAAAATTTAAGTTTATGTCTAAACTTCTAAAAAAATTTATTGAGATGCAAAAAATAACGGTAAAAAATAGTTGTTCGTTATTCCAAAGTCTAAAGCGCCCACTATCGGCATTTTTTGAAATTTACCTTTATAATTTATTTTCAAGACAATACTGACATAAAGAATAGTTTTCGTGAAAACCGCAAACGAATCGACCAATTTTTCCGTTTTTTATAACCATTTCAAATTTTGGACCCTAAACTTTGATGGCGCCTATCTCCTTCGGAAGACGTTTGGGACCCTTAGTTTCCCATTTAATATTATTTGTCTTTATGTGTACTATCACCCCTTAAAGTTTTGCCCAGTAGTTTAGATACACCCTGTATTTTGATTAAACTGATTTATTGAAAATTTAAATTAAATTACTGAAGTTATAAAAGAGGTAGGTTAAATGTCAGAGCGTCGCGCTATCATGTCAAAGGTAGAGAGTTTAACTAAAGATGTAGCCAAAAGTTCCTCAAACTTTAATGCCTCCGGGATCGGTATAAGCACTACCACACTCTCTTGGGATTTAAACACTCAATAAAATGTGTTAGATTCAAGACCTGATGAGAACTTGTACTTTATAGCAACTCAGATCCCAAGGTCAAACTGACAGAGTTGGACACTGTTGGCTGGGATTTTTAATGAATTGTAATGTCGTCTCAAAGAGTTTACCTTTTCATTTACAGCGACTGATAGGTTCAATGACGTTCCCACATCATTAAAAAAAACATACTTTCATTTATTTATTTATTTTTTACTTTTGAAGGTAGAGCAACTACTGCTTATAAGCAAATGATATTAATTAAATTAATCAATTACTTTAAACAACGATTAAATATTTTACTATTTTAAAAGCATCATCACCCCACTAAAAATAATCTTAAGATTACCTGAAGAAATCTTAGCTTTCTTCAGAAATCTAAAGAAATTTTGGAGATTTAGCTAAGAACCTTAACTTAGAGATATGTGCAGAATGGGCAATTGCCTACAGACTTTCCACAGTTTTTTTTGGCACCTCAATCGATTAATCACGTGTTTCAATTGGTGGTTAATAGAGTCAATTATATACATGAATATGACATCTAGTATAGAAATGATATTTAAAATATGATTCAATTTACAGTGTAAAATTCTGAAAATTTAACTTATTTAACTTAAACACAAATTGTTTTTTTTTCTCTTGTAGTTATTTTGATCTTCGCAACCTAATTATGTCCAGATACAGAAACTTACACGATAATGGTTTTCATCACAAATATTTAACAATGTTTGAAATGCAACAACAATGTTAGACATCTTACAAATTCCAAGGCAATAAATCTCAAATGTAAATAATAATAAAAATAAGAAAAAGAATAAGAATAAAATTAATATTAATACTAATTAAGAATCGACCAATTCGATTTTCGGGCGAAAACGAAAATGTCCCAATATTTTAAAGTAATTAGTACATACATAAATATAAAAAATATCAATTAATTATACGTGTAATTTTACATGTAGCCCAAGATGATTGTTTATTATAATAAACAATAAAAAAAATGGGTCAGAGTATACTCTGACCCATTTTTTTTTTTCGTTTAAAACAAAATATAATTAAAACACCAACGACACAAAATGGTTTTCTAATTATCTGAATTTCATCTAGTAAAAAATGTTTTAGGTATAAATATAAACGGATCGAGTTATGTTTTATGAGAATTTTTGTACTAAATGACCATCTGTTATATTAAAGCTTTCGCAGTGGGTATTCGAATTCGTTTAGCAGTTTCTAATCAACATTTTTTTATCGCTGCAGCTTTTAATGAGCACGTGGAAAGCGTTTTCTCAGTTCAGTCCGATATGCTTTGCTATCTTTATAATTTGCATTCACATCTTGATTGAGTCATGATTGATAATTATAAACATTGAAGCTCATAGCAAGAAATAAAGAGTGTCTCCTTTAGGCCATTGCAGTTTTAATCAATGAATCATGTATAAAATTTAAGAGAGATGAAACTATATTTTTGGAATACAGATATTCATGGTCGAGTTTCGGTCCGGCAGAATGTTTGGTGGCATTTTCGAAAAAGGAATTTTTGGTGAAACTTAAATTTTGTGCTTAAAAAAGAAAAAATTCTTATTTTCGGTTAATCTCTATTAATAATAATAATAATTTCAAAATAAATCTGCAAAGCAACATCTAAACGTTTTCTTGAGAAACATTAAGTCTCGTGATGATTCATACCATGTTCCCATATCCATAATATGATCTGATACCGAAAGCTTTTGGACTATCTTCAGAATAACCGAATGGTCTACAAAAGATATCCGATAAGAAATATTTTATTTCATCTGCCTAAACTTGTTCTATTACCGAAAAATGTGGCAACAAGATTACGCCACTCAATTCAATCAGAATTGTGAATGTGGGAATATTCAATGAGTTTTTTCCTAAGATGTATTGATCGGGATCGAATGTATTCTCATTTCTTTTCTGTTTTTTTCTGTGTATATTTTAACGCTATTAAATTATGAGATATTTAAGAAAAATATTTAATTTAATGTAACAAAAATACTAAATCTTGAAAAAAATGCAGATAGAAATTTAATGAGTGGATTTATTGAAATTGCATACTAAATTATTGAAGATAAGAGCGCTGTAGTTTAAACGTCAGAGCGTCATACTACCACGATTGTTTGTCTCACGATAAAGGAAAAGTTCACTTATTCATTCATCCCTTTGAAATCAATAAAATAAGTATCATGCTTTTTTTCAATCTAAACTCTTTTGATTGTCTAAGCGGAACTGCTCATACGTAGGATGCAAGTCTGTAGTGCATAGATGAACCCCTCTGCCGCACACTTTTATTAAGGTTCTTCAATAAAAAGCCTACAGCAATGAGTCAACAAACTCAAGTCGCCGAAAAAGAAATAGCGAGCAATGGACGACTTAAAGCTGTTCTTAAATAAAACAAGTTTTAACTTATTCTTGTTCGGAAATGCCTTAAATTAGCAGGTGTTGTTGTTCAGAAACTGTCTAATTGCACAAAGTTTTCTGTTTTTTTTACAAACATAATAGATCTTTCATGACAAGCTTGAAAGTTGACGTTTTTGAACACATTTCCCGACGAAAGCAAAAAATACGGTCAAAAAGCAGGAGAAAAGCAGGTGATCACGTGATCGAAATAGCTTAGAGCTACATAGGTAATTTAACTGTCATAAAAAGAAAAACTAAGTTCGATTCGAAATTGTTTACATAGTCAGGCCGTTTAATTATATATGTTTCGGTTAAAAAATTAATTTGTAAATCTGTCAAAACTTTTCGCGCTTGTTGAGCATAGCAGTTGAGAACACCCTTAAAAAGCAAAAGAGATGATATGTAAAGATGTTACAGACTATTGTCGAAGACCTGATTGATATAAACGCGACAAAGGGAGGTTTTAAATTCATAGTGAAAACTATGTAAGGTGTGTATGATGTGAAGTAATAAAGAGAGTATTACTAAATTCACAACTTTAAAACAGTGCACAGAACATTCAAAAGAAAAAAACATCTACATATAAATCAATATTTCGTCTAGACAGAAATGAAACTTCGACATGTTCACTATATTTTCTAATATAATACCTGTACCCTATATGGACACCTTAAGGAAAATGTATTTTTTTCACCCCCATATACAAGTCAGAGGACTCCAAAAATGTGTGTCCACTATCCTTGGACTATTGACTATCATTATTAAAATTAGCGACCTTGTAATTATTCTGGTTTAATTTATATGATAAAAACAAAAAATGTTCACAAATGTCCATATAAGGAACTACCTGTCCCTATTATGGACAGGTGTTTCCTTATTGACTTTCTACACAGTGTGTATGGAAGAGCCACTTTTCCAAGGGATTTTAGAAGAGAGGGAATAAAAAAATGTATCTTAAAGTATTCGGAGGAGGAGGGGGGACAGTAAATATCTTTAGAACATACATTTTCAAAAGGGGAGGATCATTTTCGGCTTTTACCCTTCGAAGACCCATGCAAAGCCCCTTAGTTACTAATATTATGAAATAATATTGTTGGTTTTACTTAGCTTTATAGCATCTGTCTGCGAACTTACATATGTTATTACCCAGTCCTCACAGCATGGAAAAATAGAAACTTTTTCACCATGTGCAGTAAGTCCCATATAATCCTCATGAACATATCAGCCACATGTGATGCATGGCCGCATGTTTGAAAAAGAATCAATACTGCAAAAGAAGCAGTACCAGCTCTCTTTTGTTGAGGAAGTCATACCATTGGTGCCTATGATTTCGCCAACAGATATCCTACTGGCGGGGGGGGCTTCTTTTTATTTTTCTGCAAGGGTTTTTTGGAGGAAGGTTTTGGGGGGGATTGTTCAAATGGCATCTTGTTGAACAAAAATTTTACCACTTTGATGCCTTTTCAATTTATTGCTTGGCAACGTTGAATTTTCTTCTTTCTTACAGTTGTAGTCGATGGGGACATAAGCTGTCCATATTGGGAACCGGGCGTAGTTTTACTAAATCTAGTAACAAATGAATAAGGAAAATATTTTTAAGCAAAATATGCAATAGCAATCGAAAATATGTTTTATTAGCTTTCTAAAATACTCCATTTTTCAACATTTAATGTAATTTTACCATATCTAATAAGAATTTAAGCTTATAAGTAATTAAGATCAGCACATCTCGAAACAGCAGGTTTCCTCGTAAATAGCGAATAGCGCGCTTTTTCACACTTTCCAGCCTTAATTATCTTTCAACTGCTTTTCTTCGCGAAAATGTTGAGCCATCTCTCGATTAAAATTATTACCTTTAAAAATATTAGGGGTGTCCACATTGAGAGCCCTGTCCATATAGGGTACAAATACTTTATATTTTCTCTGATGTGATAAACAATTGAAAAGTTTTCTGAATGCCTTTCTGATCGAACTACTATCTAGAATATATATCAAGGTTAGTACGCATCAGGGAATACCTAGGATTTTAGGTCGTTTTGCACCAGAAAATTTGTCTAATACAGATTGCTACATCTAAAACTAAAAATTTCCCCATTCAATAATGCAAATATTACTTTTCAAACATTCTGGTAAAACATCCTTGAAGCATACGAACCCTGTATATCCAGTTATAAATTCCTTATTTCAGCAGCCTACACTGTAAAAAAAAATTCAAGAGTTTACTAAATATTTCTTAGTAAATTTGTATTTCACAGAATTTTTTAGTAACCATTACAAACTTTTTTTTGCAAGTGAAACAAACATTCCTTTTGTAAACTGAACAAAAGAAATTTTTGTATAAATAACTTAAAACTTTTTAGTATGAGCAACCAAGCGAATTTAAGTAATAGCTCCAAAATTATTTTTAGTTAATTAAAAATTATATTTAGACTTCTGAAGCGGAAGATTTTCGGCAAAACCACAATAGATAGCAGCACCAAACATTGCTACCTGCTCTATTTTGACCAGTTTCTAAAGGGGAGGTCCAGAGATCATTACTTATGGTAACTGCTACGACAGGATTTTCGTAATCGCTTTATTTAACGTGTACTTACATTGCATACATTCGGTGCATATTTGGTGGCGTCCAGCATCGAACCCGGGTACTTTAGGCGTGGAGTTCAGTACTATGAGCACTAGGCTATCACGGCCACACCAAGAGAGTTTTAGTAAAAGCTATTAAAAATATAAAACTATTAACTCAATTCGTTGCTAGCTTTTTTCTAGTAATCCTTACAAATTCCTTTTAACCGAGTAAGATTACTAAAAATTTTTTAGTAATTACAAGGATCACTAAAATTTTTAAGTAGATCTACCCTTTTTTTACAGTGTAGTCTTTTTGTAATTCCAAAGAAGTCTGGCTACGAACAACAAGATTGCACTGGCCGAAATTTTATCTAAATTGTGTGCGTTGGAATAATAAAAGTGTTTCCATAAAGTTGCGTGGAGCTTTATGAAAAAATGGAAAGAACACAAAAAAATATTCTCATTATTTTTTTCACTTTATGATTATTGCAAAAAGTAAGGTATTAAAGAACTCCAAATAATGCTTTATTTGACGATTTTCTGAAATCTACAAGTTGAAAATTGCACGTCAAACGTGGTAAATCAGATACGTTCAAATTATAATTAATTTTATAAGTATTAAGAGCTGCATTAGTTGTTAAACTCTTATGCAAAAATGCATGAATACAAAATCTGTTAAGATTATATATCTGGCTTCGAACATAAGATTGTACAAGCTAGATATTCTAACAAGCTAGATTTTGAAAACATACCAAAACGAAAAAAGTAATGTTTTCTCTTCTATTTAAGATAGAAACATGATTTAAGCATCACTTTAAGCATAAAACACAGAGAAATTTTTAATGCATTAATTTTTTTTAGAAGAATTTGAAGATTTTTGTGTTCCGGAACACCTTATTTAAACCCTCAATTAAAAAGTTAATAAAGTAAATCTTTTTTTGCATATTTAAAATTATTTAAAAATTACTGAAATTTCTATTGACCCTATGACCAACTAACCAAATTTCTGATATTTTTTCATCATTACATGAAATTAAATATTAATTTTATCTTGTATTTGCAATATTTAATATATATTTTTTTCCCATTTGAATTACAAAATATCTTTTTAGATAAACTATAATATGGAGTAATAAACAGAATATTTTTTAATTTATTACTTTAAAAAAATGCACAGAAGATTCAAAAGGAAACAATTCTACATATAATAAAAATTTTGGGTAGACAAAAATGAAATTTTGAGACGACCGTTATATTTTCTCCGATATGATAAACAATTGAAAAGTTTTCTAACTATCTCACTGATAGAACCACCAACTGAAATACATATTCAGTTCTAAATTCCCTACTTCAGCAGTCTAGTCTTGCCGTAATTCAAAAAAAAAAAAAAAAAAAATCTAGCTACGAACAACAAGATTGTACAGGCTCAAATTTAATCTGAATTGTGTGATTCCATAAAGCTGCGTTCAGCTTTATGAAAAAATGAAATGGACACAAAATTCTTTTCTGTTTTTTTTTTCTTTAAATTTTCTGGCTTTTGCAAAAAGTATTTTCATTAATAATATATAAAATAATATTTTATTTAACAACGATTGATTGATTGATTTTTGACGTCCGATTATCTGCGCTAGGGATATAGGACCAGGGGGGAATGCCCTTCGTGGGGGTCTTTCTAAGGGAACCTAACCCGTATTTACGCAAGGTTCGAAGAAAACCACGAAAACTCCGAACAGTTAGGCCGACAGCCGCGATTGGGTTCGAACCCAGCACCTGCCGTCTACCAGTTGAGAGGTCCGAACCTCTCGGCCACTGGTGGGGCTTATTTAACAACAAAAAATATTGCAAAATCAATAGGAATAAAATATTGAAATACATATATGTATGCAATCTTTAAATACATTTCTCGGAAATTAATCCTTTCAAATTGTATCGTTTTATTGTAATATTGAAAACTATACATGAAGGTTATCGTTATTAATAAATTTGAACTTGTAGAATTATAGAAATTTCTAACTTCTTTAAAACTATTAGAAATAATGTTAGAAATATTAGATTACAAATGTGTACTCTATAAATAATCTGTAAAGTGATATAATGAATAATTGAAAAGTTTTCTGAATGCCTTACTGATAGAACAACTATCTAGAATATATATTCAGTTCTAAATTATCTATTTCAAAAGCCGAGTCTTGTTGTAGTTCCAAAAAATCTAGCTTCGAACAACAATGTGTTACCATAAAGTTGTGTTGAGCTTTATGAATAAAATGGAAAAGACACAAAATGTTTTTCTGATTTTTTTTTCCCTTAAAGTTTCTGGCCATTGCAAAAAGTAATGCATTAAAAGGATTTTTTGTGTAAAGTTGCTCTTAAATCAAACAGGTCAACTTAATGACATAATCTTTAATTTATTTCCGCTCGAAAATGCCTGAAACTAGCAAGTGTTCACTCTTAAAACAAATGAGTCTATTTAGCTTCTCGGGAAAGTGTTATAATTTATTGGATCGCGAGTGCGTTGTTTTCTAAACGTTTCACTCATCTTGATTTCAATTGCTTATTTAAATGATCTTGATCATCTTGATTATTTAAATCATGTTGATTGAAATCGCTTTAAAACAGTTCAATCACTCGAGTTGTTTCAACTTTTTACGGGAAGTTGCCTTTTAAATAGTAAGATGAGTGAATTTCGGCTCAAACTGAGCTATTTTTGTCTGAGGTTTTAACAGAGTTGTTGTTCAGAAACTGTCTAACCACACCCATTTTCCCGTTTTTATTTTTTCACTTTTTTTTCAATTTTTTAGAAAATAGTGTCAATGTGCGCTTTTGAGCTGAATTTCTGCACGATAAAAGGTATCTGTAAGGTTACTAAGAATTTGTCAGGAAATTGGGATTCCCAAAACTTTTTATGAAACAGAAACCCAGGTTATCAATAAAATTTTAGTAAGGTTACTGTATTTTTAGTATATTCTTTTGTAAAGCTGCAAATTTCTGTTGCTTATCGAAAAATAGTTTTGTAGATTAATTTTTTTTATACAGTGTACTGATAAAAAATTAGTAAGTATACAGATTTCTGTACTTACTAAAGTACAGATGTTACTAATTCACATTAGTAGAATAACAGATTTTTTTCTACAGTGCAACGAAGCTGAATATGTCAAAACAGTTTCCCAATTTAAACTATAATTCCATCGTCATATGATTTAAAATAGTAATTATAATTTGCATTTTAATTTAAATATTTTTTTACATTTGTATTTAAAAATAAATTTCTAGATTTATCTTAATGTAAAATATAAAGAGAAAATTCTTGAACTTTGTAAAAACAGTGCATAAAAAATTCAAAAAAGAAAAAAAAAAAAACATTCTTCATGTCATCAAAATTTAGAATAGACAAAAATGAAATTTCGAACAACTACTATATTTTCTCCTATATAATAAATAATTGAAAGGTTTTCTGAATGTCTTACTGATAGATCTAGTATCAAGAATATGCATATATTCGATTATAATTTCTTTATTTCAGCAGCTTAGTCTTGTTTTAATTCCGAAAAAGTCTAGCTTCGAACAATAACACTGTTCAGGATGAAATTTTATATGAATTGTGGGCGTTTGAATATAAAATTTATTTCCATAAAGTTGCATTAAGCTTTATGAAAAAAATGGACAGGACACAAGATTATTTTCTGATTTTTTTTTTTTTTTTTTTTTTTTTTTTTCCGTTACCCGTTCTGGCTATTGAAAAAAGTAAGATTATAAAATATTGTTTTGTTAAATAACGAAAAATATTTAAAACTCAATAAGAATAAAATTACATAAATATTCAAATACATATATTTATGTATGATTTAAATAACTGCTCTCGGAAATTAATATTTTGAAATTGTATCGTTTTATTATAATATTGAAAAACATACATGAAGGTTATCTCATATTAATAATTAAGAACTTGTAAAATTATGGAAATTTCTCACTCCATTACAATTACTTAGGCTAGGCATAGTTTTAAAAATTAGAATGGAAAATATCTACGCAAAAAAAATCTGTAAAATGATATGATAAACGATTGAAAAGTTTTCTGAATGCCTTACTGATAGAACTGCTATGTAGGATATATTTTCAATTCTAAATTCACAATTTCAACAGCCTATTTTTTTGTATTTCCGAAAAATTCTAGCTTCGAACAACAAGATTGTACTGGCTAAAATTTTATCTGAATTGTGTGCGTTGGAATATTGAAAGTGCTTCCATAAAGCTGCGTTGAGCTTTATGAAAAAAAAAAAAGGACACAAAACTCTTTTCTGATTTTTTTTCTTTACGTTTTTTGGCTTTTGAAAACTATTTTACATAATAATATATAAAGTAATATTTATTTAACTACGAAAAATATTGAAAAATCAATAAGATTAAAATTACAAATATTCAAATGAATATGTTTACGTAATCTTTAAATATATTTCTTGGAAATTTATCCTTTCAAATTGTATCATTTTATTGTAATATTGAAAAATACATATGAAGGTTTTCGTTATTAATAAATTTGAACTTGTAGAGTTACAAAAATTTCTAACTTCTTTAAAACTACTTAGAAATAGTTACAGAAATATTAGAATGGAAATATCTAGTGTATAAAAAATGTTTAAAATGATATGATGAATAATTGAAAAGTATTACTGAAAAAGTTACTGAATTAAAAGTATGCCTTACTGATAGAACTACTATCTAGGGTATATATTCAATTCTAAATTCCCTATTTCAACAGCCGAATCTTGTTGTAATTCCAAAAAATCTTCCTTCGAGCAACAAAATTGTACAGGTTTATATTTTATCTGAATTGTGTGCGTTGGAATATAAAATTTATTTCCATGAAGTTGCGTTGAGCTTTATGAAAACAATAGACAACACAAAATTATTTTCTGATTTTTTTTTTTTTTTTTTTTTTTTTTTTTTTTTTTTTTTTTTTTTTTTTGCACTTTCTGACTATTGCAAAAAGTAAGATTATAAAATATTGTTTTGTTTAATAACGAAAAATATTGAAAATCAACAGGAACAAAATTACAGAAATATCCAAATACATATATTTAGGTATGATTTAAATAACTACTATCGGAAATTTATACTTTCAAATTGTATCATTTTATTTTAATATTGAAAAAACATACATGAAGGTTTTCTCTTATTAATAATTTTGAACTTGTAAAATTATGGAAGTTTCTTACTCCAATACAACTACTAAGAAATAGTTTTAAAAAATAGAATAGAAATATCTATGTAATAAGAAAATCTGTAAAATGATAAGGTAAACGATTGAAAAGTTTTCTGAATGCCTTACTGAGAACTACTATCTAGGATATATTTTCAATTCTAAATTCACAATTCCAACAGCCTAATCTTTTTGTATTTCCGAAAAATTCTGGCTTCGAACAACAAGATTGTACTGGCTGAAATTTTATCTGAATTGTGTGCTTTGGAATATTGAAAGTGCTTGCATAAAGTTGCGCTGAGCTTTATGAAAAAAGGAAAGCACACAAAATTGTTTTCTGGTTTTTTTTTTCCTTACGGTTTCTGGCTATTAAAAAAAGTAAGATACTAAAATAATATTTTGTTTTTGTTTAAGTCTGTTCTTAAACCAAAAAGATCAATACATATTTATTCGGAAATGTATGAAACTAGCAAGTGTTCAGTCTTAAAAGAAATTAATGGATTTAGTTTCTCGGAAAAGAGCTGTACTCTATTGGATCGTGAATGAGTTGTTTTTTAAACGTTTCACTCTTCTTGATTTCAACTGCTTATTTAAATTACTCATCTCGATTGGAATTGTTTTTAAACAACTCGTTCGCTCGAGTTGTTTAAACTCTTTACGTGAAGTTGGCTTTCAAATCGTGAGATGAGTGAATTTCGGCACAACTTGAGTTATTTTGGGCTGAGATTTTAAGAGAGTTGTTGTTCAGAAATTGTCTAATCGCACTCTTTTTTCATTATTCTTTTTTAATTTTTTTTCTTGATAAACAATGAATTTTTTCCGAAAATAGTGTCATAGAGCGCGTTTTGAGCTGCTTTTTGCGCGAGTAAAGAGAAAAAACAGCCAAAATTGTGAAAAATGAATTATCATGTAATCGAAAAAGTTTATAACACATTAAGTAATTTATTGATAAAGAAATGGAAAATTCAATTCTATTCCAATTAGCTTCAAGTTCAGTTCTTATTTCACTTCTATTCCAATTAGGCTTACCAATTTTATATCTTTCCGTTAAAAAATGAATTTCTCAATGTATCAAAACTTTTCTCGCTTGTTGAGTGGAGCTGTTGAGAGCATCCTTAACAATGAAAAATATTGGAAAATCAATAGTAATATAATTGCAGAAATATTCTTATACATATATTTATGTAATATTTAAATTACTTTTCTTGGAAATTTATCGATTCAAATTGTTTCGTTTGTCAATAATATTGAAAATATAGGGTGGTTAGTAATTAACGTGACGTGTTCAGAGCCCTCTAGCGAGTAACGTTTTGGGCTAAACATAACCAAATTTAATCAGCATACATAGTAGACCATAAGGTTTCGAATTCTTAAAAAAAATTGCCACAAGGGGCAATTTTAGCGTTGTTTACCAACTAAAATGCATTAATTTGCATACAGTCAGTTCTGTGTAGCGATCAAGAGTATAAAAAGAAAGGCTGGGAGAGTTCTCATCATTATCAACTCTAACCATACTTTATTAGTCAAGCTGTGTTATCAGCAGAACGAGTATAGCAATGCTGCTCTCCCTGAATTTCACCGATTACAGAATTTGCCAAAAAATGCAATGAGCGTAACAAATTTACAAAAGATGATTCATCGATTTGAAACTATGCGGCAACAAGACCAAGGACACAAAATGACAAGTCAATAACAAGTTGATGAGGTTGTAACTGTTATTGTCGAATAAGAGATGAAAAATGTGAAGGTACCATCAGTTCGGGCATTATCTCAGCAGTATAAAATTGATCTGTACTGTATTTTTGACATTTAATCATTATACATTTACACTAATACACTTTCGGTGAGCCAAAATTGCCCCTAGTGGCGATTTATTTATTTATTTATTTTTGACTAGCAAAGCATTATCCCGTAAGGTGAGAGCATCGCAAGGCAGTTTATCTGAGAACTCTCCCAGCCTTTTTTATTTATACTCATAATCTCTACACAACTGATTTTATGCAAATTAATGCAATTTAATCGGTAAACAACGCTAAAAGTGCCCCTAGTGGCGATTTCTTAAATTTTTTAGTTTTTAATTTTTTCTTAAGAATTCGAAATCCCATGGTCTACTATGTATGCTGATCAAATTTGATTATGTTTCGCCCAAACCTTTACTCGCTAGAGGGCTCTAAACACCTCACGTTAATTACTAACCACCCTGTATATGAAGTTTATCAGTAATTAATAAAATTGAACTTGTAGAATTATAGAAGTTTCTTACTCCTTTAAAACTATTTAGAAATATTAAAAAAATATTAGAATGGTAATATCACGCAATAAAACATCTGCAAAGTTACTAAGTTTTTGCTAGGAAATCTAGATTTCTAGAACTTTTTATTTGACGACAACAACGAAAATTCATGTAAGCGATACCCGTTTCCACTGTAAATAAAAAAAATTGTAAAGTGACTAAGAATGTTTTTGGAAACTGGGATTAATAAACTTCCCCATCTGCATAAGTCCGTAATTTAGTTCACTTAAAAACACACTAGTCTTTAAAAGATTAACCGCACATGAAGTCTTGAACTGAAGAAGACGTTATACATTTTCTACATTTTATTTATCACCACACAAAATCATAAAATAAACGCGTACTTTCACTATTTAACAAAAAAATCACTATATCATATCTACATCTACACACTACAGCTTACTGTCCACACTTAATGTTTGTTTGTTTGTTTGTTATTTGCTTTGAGGTAGGCGCTACAGCTATTTGCCAGCATAACCTCCAATGATCACAAGAAACCATACAGAACACTTTATTACAGAATATCCAGTACATACATTATCACAGGGACAACACAGACACCAATGCTGCTAGCTGGACTCGAACCAGGGACCAGCGGTGTGGGAGCAGCCTCCGCTACCATCCACGCAACTGGGTCGT
Organism: Maratus speculifer; assembly: GCA_964019185.1. Lineage (NCBI taxonomy): Eukaryota > Metazoa > Arthropoda > Arachnida > Araneae > Salticidae > Maratus > Maratus speculifer. The sequence continues at coordinate 153,810,687 of OZ025302.1, forward strand.
CCACACTTAATGTCGTTGAAAGTTCAAGAATCTCACTCTTCAGTTCTGCCGTTGCCACTTTTACAAACTCCAAAGAAACTTAAATTTAGCAAAAAATTCTGTCCGCAACTGTTTACGATAAGCAATGGGGTCTGTCCTAGGCAAAAGAGTTTGTCCATAGCCGGGCATGTCCGTGACAGAGTCAGTTCAGGGTAGTACAGTTTGTCCGCAAGGTTTCTCGACTCTTACAAGATTCTTAGAACTTTTTACGTAACTGTGACCCAGGTTATCTATAAAATTTTAGAAAGATTTTTGTTATTTTATTAGATTTTTTTATAAAGCTACATATTTCTGTAGCTTAATCCTCTCACTCACAAGCTCGTGTTAATACGTTCATTAAGCTCCAGATTTCACTGCAATACAAGCAATATTTAAAATTATATAATTGTGCCCATTTAATCGATTTTTTAATATATTGAGCACACTGTAAAAAAAAGGGTCGGTCTACTAAAAATATTTTAGTGATCCTTGTAATTATTAAGAAATTTTTTATAATCTTACTCGGTTACAAGGAATCTGTAAGAATTACTAGAAAAAAGCTAGCAACGAATAGAGTTAATAGTTTTACATTTTTAATAGCTATTACTAAAACTCTCTTGGTGTGGCCGTGATAGCCTAGTGGTCATAGCACCGAACTCCAGGTTGAAAGCACCCGGTTTTGATGCTGGATGCCACCAAATATGCACCGAATATATGCAATGTAAGTACTCGTTAAATAAAGGGATTATGAAAATACTGTCGTAGCAGTTATCATGGGTAATTATCTCTGAACTTTCCCTCCCCTTTAGAAACATGGTGGCAATGTTTGGTGCTGCCATCTATTGCGGCTTTGCTGAAAATCTTCCATTTCAGAAGTCTGTCTTTTTACCCACTGGATGCAGCTCGAAGGAAGCTCCTGCCCTTCGGGCACACGTCATGGTTTCTAAAAAAAATTTTGGAGCTATTACTAAAATTTGCTTGGTGGCTCATACTAAAAAGTTTTAATTTAGTTATACAAAAAATTCTTTTGTTCAGTTTACAAAAGAAGTGTTTGTTTCACTTGCAAAAAAAAAAGTTTGTAATGGTTACTAAAAATTCTGTGGAATGCAAATTTACAAAAAAATTTTTAGCAACCTCTTTTACCTTTACTTCCCTCTTTTATTCTTTTACCTCTTTAACCTTTTTTACAGTGTATAAAATTTTAGCAAGATTTCTGTTATTTTATTAGATTCTTTTGCAAAGCTACATATTTCTGTAGCTTAACCCTCTCACTCACAAGCTCGTGTTAATACGTTCACTAAGCTCCAGTTTTCACTGCTATACAAGCAATATTTAAAATTATATAATTGTACCCATTTAATGGATTTTTAATATATTGAGCAGTAATTTAAGCTTTCAATGATAACATTCATATTTGCTCTTAAGTTTTTTATATAATTTTGAACGAATCGTCTTTTTTTTAGCATTTAAGACGAAATTCAGAGCAAACAACATTTCAATTTTGACCTTTTGCAAGACTGACAAAGGACTTTAACAAAAACTTGTTTTGTAGCTTTAAATCTTTTTTTGTACAGTGTACAGATAAAAGTTTAGTAAGTATACATATTTATGTACCTTTAGAATAGTAGAAAAGTAGTTTTTTCTTTTTTTTACAGTATGATGAAGATGAATATGGCAAAAACTGTTTTCCATTTAAAACTATTATTCAATCGATGTATTACATAAAATTGTAATTATAATTTGCACTTTAATTTAAATATTTTTTATTTTTTTTAAATATCTAGATTTATTATCAAGTAAAATATAAAGAGAAAATTTCTAAACTTATTTTTTTCAAACGGTGCACAGAAGATTAAAAAAGACAACAAAAATCTACATATCATATTCAAAACGTTGTTTAGACGAAAATGAAATTTCGAAACAGTCTTTCTATTTCCTCCGATATGATAAACAATTGGAAAGTTTTCAGAATATCTTATTGATAGAACTACTATCTAAAACAGATATCAAATACCAAATTCCTTATTTCAATTGTTTGACCTTGTTATAATTCCAAAAAAGTCTGTGAATCGAACATCAAGATTGTACACGTTGAAACATAGCGTGAATTCTGTTCATTGGAATATTAAATGCATTTTCTCAAAGTTTAGTTGAGCTTTAGAAAAAAATAATAATCTAAATTATTTTCTGAAATTTTTCCTTTATAATTTCTAGTTATTGAAAAAAGTCAGATACTTGAAAATTGTCTCGCTTAACAACTAAAAATACTTAAAGAAATAAATTTACAGACATATTCATATGCAATCAATTTATGTAAGTTTTAATTTAAGTTTCTCGAAAATTTATTTTTTCATACTCTTCCGTTTTATTATAAAACTGAAAAATATACAGAAAGGTTATCGGGTAATAACTAAATTTGAATTTGTAGAATTAAAGAAGTTCCTTAGTCCTTTAAAATTACTTAGAAATAGTTTAAAAATTATTAGAATCAAAATATCTCTTGTCGAAATTGAACATGTCAAAAACATTTTCGCAATTGAAGGGTTCAAAAAACATCTCGACAAGCAAAATGAAATAGTTTTTGCGAAACATTTAACATAATGTATTTTACTTAAAAACAGAGATAAAATGAAAAAAAAACGCATTAAATATGCATATTGCAGCTTATATATGAATCAAAAGAAATTAACTTCATGCATAAAATAATTAACTCTTTGCGCATCTTTTTAATTTTTTTTGAACAATATGTCTCTTTGGAACACATTTCTAAAAATCAGTTAAATATATCACCTTCAAATTTGTGATGGTGTCAAAAAACATATCACACTATAATAAACAAACGGAATCTTTATTTTGGCTTAAAAGAAAAAAAACTAAAAATATTTTTCTAAAAAACTTAGGAACGCATTTTCCATTATTTTTTTTTTTTTTTCATTCAGATCTATATTGTAGCATATTTTTAAAGAAACAAGATAGTTACACAATTTTGAAAATTTCAACTGTTTACCTAAAATAGAATTTTGGAAAAATGTACCAAAGAGTAAAACAAAAATACATTTCGCAAAAAAGGCAAAAAACTATTGACAGCTGTAGAACATAAAATATACTTTTTAAAACATTCCAGCACCATAATCTTTAAGCATTGTTTCCTATGCCGATAGCTGAAAACTCAAAAATTTGGATGATTTTATGATTCATGTACCCTTATTATTATTTTAACATAAACAAACTGATTGGTAAAAACTTATCATACGATTTAATATTTCCAACTGAGCGAAAAATTGCCCAAACCGGGAATCGAATCCAGATCCTTGGAGTACAGGGCCAAATCTTTACCGTTTAAGCTAAGTGCGAGATAACCGACGGGCATTTCTCGCTCAGATAACCTTATTGGTCATAACATCTGGTCTGTCATTTAGACAGCTCGGCAGAATAAACCGCAGGTAACGGAAGTTTACTAATAAGTTTACCAATCAGTTTGAATGTGTTAAAATAATAATATATCTACGTACCCATCGTTCTATGGAGTTCTTTTATCTGCGATTTACTTTGCCGAGCTGTCTAAATGACAGAGCGGCCTTACCAGTGGCCAAGAGGTTCTGACCTCTCAACTGGTTGACGGCAGGTGCTGAGTTCGAACCCAATTGTGGCCGTCGGCCTAATCGTCTGGAGTTTTCCGTGGTTTTCTTCGAACCTTGAATTTCCTTGCGTAAATACAGGTTAGGTTCCCTTAGAACGATTCCCACGGAGAGCACTCCACCCCTTTCTCGCCTATATCCCACGTGTAGATAATCGGCCGATATAAAATAAACCAAACTAAATGACAGAGCAAATGTTATGGCCTATAAGGTTATCTGAGTGAGAAATGCCCGTCGGTTATCTCCCAGTTAGCTTAAACGGTAAAGCTTTGACCTTGTAAACCAATTATATGGGTTCGATTCCCTGCCTGGGCAATTTTTCGCTCAATTGGAAATATTCAATTCCTTAAACTATTATTCTACCGATATGTGACATAAAATAGCAACGTAAGTTGCATAGTAGACAAAAGTCGGGTAGCCGCGGACGGCAGGTAACCATGGACACTTCAATTTCTAAGAAATTCAAAGTGTTGCGTAAATAAAATGTTATTGTAAATGAACACGCACCAGACTCGAAACAAATACAGTATAATTGCGACGTTGGCGCCGAGTAAATTAGTCGTAAGTGAGTGTTTTGTTTTCGTCATTAATTCGTAAAAAAAAATGACAGAATGCATCATATGCGGTTAAATATTTGAAGAAGATTGGATTCAATGCCAGGAATGCAACGACTGGGCCCATGAAGATTGTGTTTCTATAGATGCATCGAATTTTTATTATAATTTGAATGTTTATAAGGCCAAAAAAAAGGGTTGAGACACCATTGATTAATATGTCCGGAGCTACATGTTGTTTCTTATGACGCCAAAAAAAAAAATAAGGTCAAATTATTTTCAATACATATCGTTAAATGATTCGATATTATTAACAAAGTTCAATTGAAATCATTAAAGAAGTTCGTAATTTAACTTTTAATTATAAAATAAACACAGAAATTTCATTCGTTTCTTTCTTATTTACAATTTATCCAAGTGTCCGGGGCGACCCGAATTTTTTGTAATTTAAATATCTTTTCTATTTGTACCTAAAAATAAATTTGTATTATAATACAAAATGTAAAGAGAAAATTTCTAAACTTTCTAAATTCCTATTTCTAAAATTTCTAAAGAAAATTTCTAAACGGCGCACAGAAGATTCAGAAGAAAAAACAAATCTACATATCATCTTCAAAATGTTGTTCAGACAAAATTGAAATTTCGAGATAATCTCCATATTTTCTCCGATGTGATAAACAATTGCAAAGTTTTTCGGAATATCTTAGAAGTAAAGGCACTATAATGTATGGCGGCGGATTTCGATTTTTATAGATCAATCGATTCGTCACATCGAGCTTTGTTATTTTATTATCTCGCACACAGGCTAATGATTTTTTAAATTGACAGGGGGCGGGTCAAAGCTCAAATTTTCGTTTATTGAAAAAACAGATGCATTCAAAGAAATAAGTGCGATTTTATTTTAACAATAATTGCACAGTGCCATACATTGCCAATATACCGGGTGTCCCAAAAATGACTGATATATTTTAAAATTTGATAACTTGCAAACGGTGACAGCTATTTAAAAAAATTTTGCAGGAGGGTTATGTATAATGTCAGGAGTTTTTTACCGTAATTTTTTATTTTAGTTGGAATTTCAAGCATCAGGTGGCGGTGACGGCGATTGAAGGCCAGGTCGACGCTTCACTCAGCACTTATCATCTGGCCTTCAATCGCCGTCAGCGCCACCTATTGTTTGAAATTCGAACTAAAAGAAAAAATTACGGTAAAAAAACTCATGACATTATACATAACCCTCCTGCAAAAAAAAATTTAAATAGCTGTCAAGTTATTGAATTTTAAAATCCATCAGTCATTTTTGGGTCACCCGGTATATTTATTCTTAATATAAGAATTTTTAATTGTAGATGAAATAATCGTTTGCTATTTGACAGAATTTTGAATTGGAGATGAAATATTCGTTTGCTGTTTAACAGGCAAGTTCACACAAATTAAGATGCCCTTGTCTAATTTTATCCATCCTGTCAATACTTTTACTGCCGGAAGGACTTTGTTTCTGGATTGAATTTAAATTATTAACCGTTTAAACGCCAATGTTCCCAAATGGGGAACATTGCATTATTTGTAATACAAAACATAAATTTTCCAACATAATAACGATGTCCTTATTTTTCCTATAAAATATAGGATTAATTTGAACTTTTGAAAAAAAATATTTATGTTTAAGCACTTACCATAGGTATAAGGAATATATTTAAATTCATTAATTTGCATAAAAGATATATTATTTGCTTTTGTCGTTTTCTCTATATTACTTACATTTGACTGCTAAGAATCTAAATGTCTTTGGAATTCGATAAAATACTCAAGAGCAATATGCAATAGTATACAGCGGAAAACAACTTGTTATATTTGCATAGATAGTCAATTAATAATCATGTTCCAAAATGCGAACACTGAAATGAAAACAGCCAAAAAAAACTGCAGAAATGTTTATTTTGTTATTTTTTAAATTTGTATGCATAATTTAAAACATTTGAAGCTGTAATATAGCAAAAACTAAATTATTATTACATTGCGATATTAATTCGGAGTGTAAACGGATAAGTAGGAATGTAGAATAATTTTATAAAATATATTTTTATGATATAGCTTTAATGCGGTCTCGTGGGATGGGAATAGCGGAGATCACATGATCAGGCGTCATCACTGTTAAAAATTTGAAACTTTTGCTGCATCGTGACTCCACTGCTTTTATAGACTGTCTTTATTTTGACCAATGAGAATGCTCCATAATACAATGAAGTAATCTTTTTCTATAAAAGCCGTGGAGTGATGATACACAAAAAGTTTCAAAATTTTAACAGCGATGAAAGCTATCCTAAGCCCCGCCTTAACAAGCTAAAGCTTTTGTAGCCTCTATTAAAATTGGTCATACCCGAGCTTAGCACTTCTCATCTAAAGCTTTTCTACGGCTACAACCACAGCACATTGAATAATTTCCTTGAACAAACAACTCTTGGGCAAACACAAAACTAAATAGAATCCACTTGCAAGTTAATAGGCCTATATATAACTCTCGGAAACTTTTATAGAAAATCTTTCACGCCTTGAACTGAAGTAATATTTTAATTTTAATTGCCTAAGAGGCGTACAGCCCTCAAAATGAAAATGTGTCCGTGCCTGAAATTGAACCAGGGGGCTCGACTATACCCGTCAATGCATTGCCACTAAAATAGCGGGACTACGCAAGCTTAACACTTCTCAGCCTTTTTGTGTTGGTAAGTCTACAACTGAAGCACATGGAGTAGGCCTTGAATTCAAATAATATAATTTAGTTTTAATTTCCTAAAATACCTTCAGAGTGAAAAAAAAAGCAAGTAAATCAATATTTAAAAAATTACTTATAAAAATCAATCTTATGTATAGAGTCTATAAAACAGTCATAATGCATTAAAATATAGTAAAAAGAAAATGATCAAAGGTGTTGAAACGAATCTTATGGGAGATTAATTTAAGACATTCATAATTTCTTTAGTATGATTCTTTGTTTTAGTATCTAATGTCACTGAAAAATAGCGTTGCTCTATGTTGCTCTATAAGTTTTTCACTCTGTAAATCTTTCTCTAAAACATGTGAAGGATTACCCCGAAAGAACAAGACACTAATGGTTCCAGAGTTTCAAGACTATTTTATTTTGACGGAAGAATATTTCAGAATATAAATTTTGACTGCATGGGATTTCTAAAAAATAAAATATTCATGATGGCTGGACTTCTCATATTTTAAATGTGTGCGGAAACAGACTAAGAAGAATTGCATTCTTTCTACCAATTTGAATAAAATACGTCCCACTAATTCAATATTTTCACAGGCGGATTTTTCTTCTTTTGACGTATTTTATTTTTGAAGCCGCTTTTCTTTTGATGAATTTTTTTTTCATGCCATATTGTATAAATCTTTTACATAATTCGTATATTTTTTTAATGCAATACGTTTTAGACCGCATAAGGGAATAGCTTAACGTTTTCTCTTACGTTTGAAACTTTTATTAGATCAATAAAACAATATTAACTAGTGAGATGCAATTAAGGCAAAAAAACTTCTTTAAAAAGCAATAATTCCTTTCTGAACAAATTTATCTTTTTTTAATCAGGAGGGAAAATACGTCTACCACTTGAAATGCAGAAGCAAGACTGCTTTTAAATCCAAGGTTTGCTCCTGCCATCGAAGTAATAGTGGTTTCATTTGCGCATGATTAAGAAGTACAATGTTCTTCAAAAGGCTTAGCGAAATTCTTACTCTTATAGTGCTTTTAAGATTTTTGTCTGACTTAACTAAGCCTTGACGTTAAAGTACAGTAATCTAGCTACATAAATTATTCAACATTATGTTTCCTCAATAAATGTAAAAGATACGTAAATGCTGGGAAATGGTACTTACATAATGCACATTCAAAACCTTTAAAACATTCAAACATGTTTTAATCTATGTTCTAAAGTGCATAAAATATATTAATTTTGATCAGAACTTAATGTCTTTCGTTCAACAATAAGATAATTCTAATATCTTCCCGAGTAGCAAACCATTATTGGTCCAACGTTGCGCCAATATTTCATTTATTATAAATATTGCCAATAAAATGCCAATGATGGTTAAACATTGGCATTCCATTAGAAATATTTTCAATGAAATGCCAATATTGTACAAATGTTTGTGTTACATTGGAAATATTTCCAATGAATCCTCAATAATGTAGAAATATTGGCGTTACATTGGAAATATTTCCAATGAAACCCCAATATTGCCCAAATATTGGCGTTGCATTGGAAATATTTCCAATAAATTCCCAATATTGTGCAAAAGTTGGAGTTACATGGGCATGATATTGTCTAAATAAGGGCAAAATGTAAACACCCCGATATTGGAGTAATATTTCATGCCAATGTGCCAATATTGCTCCACGATGTAGCCAATATTGGACCAATAATATTTAGCTACTAGGGTACGATTTCTCAAAGTTTCATTAAAGTAAGTTAAGGTCTTTTCGCATAATGATGTCCACCGATTTCAAATATGTTGTTTCCAGAAAAACTAAATTAAAGATTAGAAATGTAGTTAATAAAGGTTGGTCCTGCATAGTTTTTAGTGTAAATCGCTTTACACGTGACTCAGCTATGCTTCAATTTGTACGATTTACGCAACTGCTAATCCCAATAACTAATGTATAAATTTTCCTCAGAATTCAGATTTATTTAGTTCTTGAAATAAATTGATGCTGCTTACATTTTTGTGTAAGTCTCTCAAAAGGTGGCGCTGCTATGTCGCACTTTTGCAATTTTTCCAATAGCTGTATCTCAAGAAATAATGTACGGATTTGAAAAAAAAATTATATTCAAGTAGCCATTGATATATATTTCGATTGATGCAGATTAAATTTGTATGTAAATCTATCAACAGGTGGCCCGACTATGTTGGATTTTTTTTTACGATTAACGTAACAGGTCTACTTCAATAACTAATGCACGGATTTCCATCAAACTTCAGATTTAGTTAGTACTTGAGATAAATAGAGATGCTTACATTTTGGAGTAAATCGCTGAACAGGAATGCACGAATTTTTATCAAACTCCAGATTCAGGTATAGTTTAATAAGTGTTTTTGCTGTTTATACTTTGGTATAAATTGTCAAATAGGTGGAAATTTTATGCTTTATTTTACTCAATATCCGCAATAATCCTATTTAAAAGAAATAATGCATGGAATTTCGCGCCTTTAGAATCCTCACAATGAGCATGAAATGTCATTTAATTTTGGCACTGTAATTGCGAATTTTGAAGCATACATGACATAAAAAAAGTTTTGAAATTGCACATTCGACTAGTTTTACAGTGTAATCAGCATTAAAAGGGATGCAAATCCCACAATCAAAGAGAGTTAATATTTTAAAATTGAATTGTTTACGGACTACATTTTCGTATAATTGAAATTTTCTAAGTTTGTTGTTTTCAAAACTTATAACCAGATTAATACAGATATTTCCAGTACTTGTTCTGGTCCTACTCAGTAAACGCACACAATCACAAATTTTTCGAATGAAAAAAGTAAATTATTATATTAATCTGTATTTTAAAAATTTTAAATGTCTTTTATCATTGAATGTCTGAAGTTATACATTTTATTTAATTGTTATTCCAGACATAATTGTGTGTTTATTTTTGTATTTTTCAAACTTTGGCCGATCGATGATTGTTTTAATTTACCTAGAAAATACTTTAGAGTAGAAATTTCAACTAAAGGGAATCTATGAAAAAACAAATTTTCTCAATAGCTTTAGACTTCTTATATTGTAACAGAATGCAAAAACAGAGAATGAAAAATCACTATTTTTTACCAATTTGAATAAAATGCGTTCCTTTGTACAATACTTCCGCTGGAAGATTTTTTTATGCCTTCACAATCTTTTTAGCTCACAGGCTATCATAGCCTGAGAGCTTATGTGCCCGTCCGTTCTGTATGTACGTTCGTGTGTAACGCGATAACTTGTGATAAAAATATCCGATCCACTTGAAATTTTGTATGTAGGTATATCCTGACAAGGCGCTTCCCTGATTAAATTTTGGAGTTCATTCGATATGTATAAGAGGGGGAACGGGGGGCTGATGCCCCTCCCCTTAGTTGATATAAATGGGATTTTCATGCAGAATTAAGTTTTCGTTCAAAATTTAGATTAGGATCATTCTGATGAGGCGATTCCGTGACTGTTATTAGGTGTTCATTGAATAAGTATAAATAGAGGGAACAGGGGTTCTAATGCCCCCCCCCCCTTAATTTATATAAATGGGTTTTTCAAGCAGAATTTTCAGATTTCGTTCAAATCTCTGAATAGTTTTGGAAGTTTAATGGTTAAGTATAAAAGAGGGGGATAACTCCTTTTAAATTATATAAATGCTAAATGGGTTTTTATTAAGAATTTTCTCATTTGCTCTGAATTTTGGATATAGATTTTTTATATGATAAAGCATGTCTTTGATAGTATAGGAGGTTCAATGATTAAGTATAAAAAAAGAGGAAAGGGGAGAGCTGTATCCCCTTCTTAAATTTTTTTCGAACAGAATTAACCTTTGAAAATATAAGGCTTTAATGTACAATTAGTATTTGTAGCCTGTGAGCTCAATGCCATCAGTTTAACTGGGCAGTATTCTTTATTGGTGTGGTATTTTTCCCAGAAAGAAAATTTTTGTCTTCCTGTGATTGTATAAAAAATTATATGTTTATAATATTTTTTATTGCGATTTTTACTATCTTTATCTCATAATGAATATTTAAATACATCAAAATAACTTAATTGACGCATCATATATGAGATATATCATTTAAAATATCAGAACCTTATAAACTTTATATTAGATCCTCAGAGATCGATGGATATAAGTGATAAAATTGAAAAATTTGAACTACGTGTAATGACGACCTGGAAATATGCTTTTTCTCTTTACATTTAATGAAATGTACTTGATTTTATAATTATTTGCTGCGTTCTAGCGATCAACAACTTTTGTGAATAATAATAAAAATTCATTAGTTATAAACTTAACGAAAATTGTACTCTACCTTTTTCACAGTTATTCAAATAAAAGTTCTAAGATCACAATGAAACATGAGGCAGTTTCCTATTTCAATTCAGCTAATTATTATTGATGTTCAAATTAAACGTCAATTACCTTTAAACAGAATTTACCCTAAATTAAATTTTACCACTTCTGCATCTTGGCTTCTGAGGTTCTCATATAAAACAACAGCTAAAAGGAAGTTTAGGGTATTCAAATTTTAGATCAACAGTGCGAAAATGAGTTTAGCTTATAACAGTAAATATGTTTATGCATTATTAACTTTATGTGAAAAGGTTTTATTTCCAAACAGATTATCTTTCCCCATAAATCTGAAAATTTCAAAACCAAATTTGCACTGCATTCTTATTTAAATTGTTAATATATTGCATTAACGTTTTAGAGCTATTGTATAATGTTTTTTTAATGTGCAGAATGCAAACCCTATGGGGAAAGCAAAAAATCTAAATTCGCCAAAAGTAACTTTCGGAAAACAACTATTTTATTAGAGTTAAAAGTTAATAATCATATTTTTTTTAATCCGATGACATCTTTTAAAAGATAGATGTGCACTAAATAAGCGAGTGCAATTTGTATTTTTGTATTTACCTAATTTACTCATGTATAAAGCGCACTTTTTCTAGCAAAATTTAGGCAAAAACCCTGGGTGCGCGTTATGCAAGAAAAATAATTTTACTGCTTTATGTAATCACACGACATACCTATGAAGGAAGAACCATATTCATGGAAGAAATTAAAACTGGAATCTTACTTATTAGTATTCCTGCATCTTTATTTCAATTCTTGCACTTTTTTATACAAAAGTACGAGTAGCATTATTTAAACACTCCTTAGTAAAATAATTTGCTGTATGTGAGAAGCTTTTTGTATTTTCATTTATGTCAATGGAAGAAACCTAAAAGCGCGCGAGCGAAATGAAAAGCTCTCCTATAAACCTAACCATTATATAAAATAATATCTATATTTTCAATTTACCAGCTTTTGACATTTTCTGATGAATTACATAGATTTGATTAAATGGGAAAATGTGTGGAACCTTCACTAACTGAGATATTTAGTAACGAAATAATTTCAGAAGCAATCCTTACTAATATTATAAATCGGAAAGTGAGTTTGTTTGTTTGTTTGTTTGTTTGTTTGTTCCGCTTTCACGCCGTAACTACTGAACCGATTGCTTTGAAATTTTGCAGATGTAAAGTTAGAAGCCCGGATTAAATAATAGGGTAATTTTTATTTATTTTATTCAAATACTTTCCTTAATAATTCAAAATTTAATTATTTTTCATACAAAATCAATAGGCATTTTTTCAGATAAAATTTAACCTTTTTTCTTTCCTGTTGCCAAGAAAATAAAAAAATTGGAATAATAATTTTTCAGCGGCAATGAATTTTTAATAGAAAACTATAATAAAATAAAAACTATAATAAAATAATTTAAAAGAAAATAAATATGACGTCATGTTTGAAATAAAAATAAAAGGTGTATTTTTTATAATACATTTAACAAGGATATTTGTTTAGTTAATGGGAATTTTTTTGTAAAATATGGTGACATAAATTAAAAGTAGAAAGAATGAAAAAGAATTATATTTTTAATAAAATGGTTCACTCATGAAAATGTGACGTCATAGTTGAAATAAAACAGGTACTTTATAGCAGTCGTTAAAAATACAAGGGGTATGAATATCAGTAGCTAATGGAGCGAGATAAATAATGACGTCATATTTAAAATGAATCAGAAATATTTTTTACTTATACTAATTAATAAGTTATAAGTTACATACAAATGAATATTTTTATTCAAAACTCATAATTATCAATGGAAGAAATTTTTTGTGGGGAAAAGGTGGAAAATAAAATCACTGATTAATATATTTTTGGCTCGATTTTTTAACACTTTAGAACAAAGTTGAAAAGTTATTATCCTTTCGGTTTGTCTGTCTGTCTGGTCGCTTTCTAACTTTCGTAAATATACTCCGATTTCCATGAAATTTTTCTACGTTCTTAACGTTTACCTAGCACGAATACCTATTGAAAATAAAGTTCCTACCATGATTAGTTTATTTACAGGGATAGTCAAAAAATTTCCTTATATTACGGCATTATGGGGAAAAATCGTTTCAATTAAATTTAACGATGTTACAGCCTGTAGAACATATTCAAATTTATATGCATTTACAAAGTGCACCAAAATATGCATTTTGTAAAGTATGTAGTGAAAAGGGCACTTACTATTCATTTACAGGGTCAGACAGAAGAATTCCGTTGCATAGGAATAAAGGGAGGAACAGTTTCCGACATATTTTAATTATGGTAAACGATTTCATGTATAATCAAATTGATATATGTTGCTGAGGCTTATTGTAAGTTATTTCATGCATAATACGAAGTGCATAGCATTTACAGGGACACACAAAAGATTTCAAATATTATATATTCTATCCGAAGTACTGTATATCATGGATGATGACTGTTGCATGGATGAAATGCATTTTGAATTATGATATGTGCTTTTAAGTTTCGCTAAATGTATGCATATTAAATGGAGAGTATAAATGGTAATAGTATAAATAGTTAAATTTAGATATACAGGGTTACACAAAAGATATCGGAAAGGTTACTGAATATGAGCGTAATTTACTTAAAGGTGATTTTTAAATAAAATATGCATTTTTATTTTGAACTGCATTTAGTAAACTAAGAAATGTTTGTAGTATATATATAAAATGATAAACAGAGTCCCGCAAAGAACTGGATACAAGGTTGTCTTCGGATGATAATTTCTGAAAATGTAATTTAGGTAGTAATAAGAAATATTTTTGTTTGAAATAAATTTTAGAAAGCTACTTTCGTGTATTAAAGGCATTTGGAAAACTACAGGGCTGATCAAAAGAATTCAAGAATGTTTCTATCTATTAGTATTAATCGCTGAAAGGAAAATTTTGACCAGCAAAAAAATTAGCAAATAGGGATTATCAAAAGTTTTTTTTTACCATAAATTCGCGATAAAAAGTTAATTACACATGCTTTTCACCATCGAAATTTTTTGATTGATTGATCAATTATTTCTTCTTTAAATGCAATGTGAACGAAGTCACGGGTAACTGCTAGTAGTAAATATAGCCATCATTCAGGTGCTAATAATATCTGCTATCAATAATATCTATTGATAGTAGATATTATTTGCTGCAAAACTAATCATTCTACAAAACAATTAATAGTCCAGGAGCCGACCGCACAAAACCCTAAGTCATCGAACACAAGAAAAAATCCTTTATTTTATGGAAGAGTAGTAATAGAAGAATCTAATGATCCATATCTACCGGAAGCGAAGTGGTGCATAAGCCAAAAGTTGACACCACTAATGGTTGACTAGTAGACTTAGCATTGTGAATCCCTCAGCCAGTTTTCCATGTTTTCCTACTTTTGAATTTACGGCAAACACAATGCTAAAGCTACAATTGAACCACTTGTAGTATACATTTTTTGCTTATGAACCACTTCGCTTCCGGCAGACATGGATCATTAGATTCCTCTATTACTACTCTTCCATAAAATAAAGGAATTTTTCTTGTGCTCGATGATTTAGGGTTTTTTGCAGTCGGCTCTTGGACTATAATAATCAAAACAGTCACAGAAACATTTTCAGTTGTATGTGGACCATATAGAAGAGACGTTTTAATAAAAATTGAAATGAATTTTGAGATAGCATGCCACTTTTCAATTTGTTTTTCCTTTTGTGATGAATTACATAGATTTGATTAAATAGGAAAATGTATCGAAACTTCACTATTATAGGGATTTGGTAACGTCATAATTTCAGAAGCAATAGCAAATCCAGCAACCATTCCGGTGGCAATAATATGTATTCCACGGAACGCTCATTCTACAAATCTAATAATCAAAACAATCACGGAAACATTTTCAATTGTGTGTGGATCATATAGAAGAGACGTTTTAATAAAAAATTGAAATGAATTTTGAGATCGCATGCCACTTTTCAATTTGTTTTTCCTCTTGTGATGAATTACATAAATTTGATTAAATAGGAAAATGTGTCGAACCTTCACTATCATAGGGATTTAGTAACGTCATAATTTCAGAAGCAATAGCAAATCCAGCAACCATTCCGGTGGCAATAATATGTATTCCACGGAACGCTCATTCTACAAATCTAATAATCAAAACAATCACGGAAACATTTTCAATTGTGTGTGGATCATATAGAAGAGACGTTTTAATAAAATTTGAAATGAATTTTGAGATCGCATGCCACTTTTCAATTTGTTTTTCCTCTTGTGATGAATTACATAGATTTGATTAAATAGGAAAATGTGTCGAACATTCACTATCATAGGGATTTAGTAACGACAGGATTTCAGAAGCAATAGTAAATCCAGCAACCATTCCGGTGGCAATAATATCTACTATCAATAATATTTTATCCACGGAACGCTCATTCTACAAAACGTATAATCAAAACAATCACGGAAACATCTTCAATTGTGTGTGGATAGAAGTGACGGTTTTACAAAAATCGAATTGAAATATGTAATCTCATGCCGCTTTTCAACACCAAACGTCATTATCGCCAATTGTTATATAGACGAGTTTTCTTGATTTAATAATAAAAAAGGTTTAAATAAGAAACTAAAATTTTAATCTTTGAGAAATTAAGTATCCTCTTATTGCAAGAAATATTAAAAATAATAAAGTGCATATTCATTTTACAAAAAACACAGATTTTTTTTTAACCTTAAAAATGTTCAAATACTTAAATATGAACCATATTGTGGCAGATTTAAATTTTAAAATTAATGTTTTTAATTAATTTTCTCATATTCAGCGTATAATATAACATCTTTTACGCATAGGTAACACATAGGTACGCATAGGTTTGATTACGTTTTAAACTATTATTTTGAATAAAAATTATCTACCCAAAATTAGGTATTTTTTTACTTTTTACTCGAAACTCGAACTTATTGCGACAATAGTAAAATTTGAAATTACTTTTTTTAATTAGTTTTCCTTTAATCTCCATCCAAGAGGACATCTTTACGGTATAGGTAGGTTTTGATAGTGTGAATTTTTTTCCGAGCTACTTTATTGTATTTGCGTTGATTTTCTTAGCCCATCGTGGATACACACATAGACAGAGCAAAACTTTCTTTTATTAGTATAGATTTTCAATGACCACGGGAAAAAGTTATTTTGACAAAATAAAAAGCTTATAAATTTATGCTTTAATAAAAATAAAACCATTGTTTAATTAGTCAGATGTGTCAATCCCAAACTTTCGTCTATCGTATGCATCCTAATAATTCCCGAAAAATGCAGCATACCAGCGCCACTGGTTATTGGTTTAAACCAAAATCTAGTCAGCTACAACGTATACCAACTTATAACTGAATCTAAAGTTTGATGAAAATCCCTGCATTAGTTTTTGAGATAGAGTCCCCACAAAAGCCTTGTCACATATAGCGTGAGGGAGTGACAGAGCCACAAATGAAAAATACACTCGTGAAAAATGTTGCATAGTAGCGCCATCTGTGGAGCGATTTACACAAAACTTAATAACACTAATCTATATCAAGGACTAACTGAATCTGAAGTTTTAGAAAATTTCGTGCTTTAGTTCTTGATGTAGATCTAGTGCGATAATAACGAATAATGCAACATGGCATCTTCTCCTGTTGAGTGATTTGTACCTAAACATAATAAGTACCACGTTATATCAAGTACAAACAAAATATAGAGTTTTATAAAACTCCATGGGCTATTTCTTGAGATACAGCTATTATGAAAACTCTAAATAATGCAGCATAGTAGCGCCACCTGTTGAGCGATAAACCCCCAAAACTATTCAGATCGAGTTTATATCAAGTCTAACAGAATATAAAGTTTTGTGAAATTCCTTGCGTTATTTCCTGATATAGATTTATTGTAATAATCATAAATACTGCACGAAGTTGAGCCACCTGTTGAGTTGTTTGTACTAAAACATAATCAGCACTATGCTATATCAAGGAATAGCTAAATCTAAAGTTTTATTAAAATCCATGCACTAGTTCTTGAGGTATGGCTATTGTGAAAATTGTTAATAATGCAACATAGCAGCGTCACCTTTTGAGCGATATACATCGAAAACTAATTACATCTGGTTTATATCAAGGTATATCAGAATCCAGAATTTCGTGAAATTTCATGCAATTATTCTTAAGATAGAACGCCCACAATATGTTTGTCATATACAGACAAGCATTTTGTACAAACATATTTTTCGTGTTCTCTCACCTTTAAAATGTGTAAATGCGTCAACAGCCGAATGTTGTAATTAAAATAGTGAAAATGTAACGTCACACATATATTTAATAGTTTAATAAAAACATTTACATATGAATGAAAATGTTAGAATTTTACTAAATTTCCTTATCCCTTTGGCATCATTAAAAAGCTATCATTTCCAGAAAATAACCCTTCAAAATGAAATAATTAACTAATTTCATTTTGCAATGAAAACTTAACGTCTCAACAGTTTTATATTTAATATCATTCTAGACAAAACTGAATTAAGAAATTAATTTCAGACATTACATTCCTATATTACGATAGTTTATTTTCACAACAAGTAGATAATGAGTTAAATAATCTTTAAATTGTTCACATAGCTTTCTGAAATTATATTTTAGTAATGCTTTCTTATATATTACACTTAGAATACTCAGAGTGGCCAAGTACTTAAACTGATTAATTTCATAAACGAAATAAGAAATTAATGTAACTCATGTGTATTTAAGAACATTAATGTATGTGATTGTGTATATTATACTGCTGCATAGCTAGCTTTATAGATAAGTTTGTGAATTTATAATGTAATTTTGAAATATGTATACTTACGAATCTAAACAACTTATAATGAAACAGACTCTAATATATTTCATTATGAATACTAAATATTTTACATAATATTGCACAATTTTAATATTAAGTATTCAGTAAGACTGCTCTATTAATTTAATGCATGCAAATAAATCGTCTAAATAATTTGAGTTAGCAAAATCTTAATTAATAATCTTATAAACAAAATAAGAAGTTATTTTATGTAACATGCATTAATTAATCTTTTTGCTTCAGTGTTGGAACATCCATCATGTTTCTGAAATGCAACAATGACACCAGAATTCTAATGTAAGCATTTTCCATTTAATACGTATTGGAAAAATAGCTTTTTCACATTTATAAAAAAAAATTGTATGTAAATTCCAGTGCCACTCTGTCTATTCAACATTTTTGCAATGATAGTGCTCAGCGCCAGAAAGAGTTAACCCCTTAACGCGCAGTGTTGCCGGGTCGGCAACACCTAAAGTTCCCCCTGTTTGGAGACACAAAAACTCCTTGAATATTTCAAAAACTACTCTAATGGCTACTTTAAATCTTTCTTATGAGTTCTAGATGGCAGCATCACAGAGATTAAACTCTACTGTTTTTAAATAATAGGTAAAATGTTTTACTGTAATACGCGCTTCACAGGAATGCTCTTCTCACTGCGCTTATCAATGCTTTACTAATGGGAGGTTACCACTTCGGTAACAGCTGTATAATTAAAATGGTTAGTGAAATCTTTACAAAACAATACCTGTGTACTCCTCTAGGCCTAAATATATTGCCTAATTTTTTTTTCTTTAAATTCCAACTTTAAAGAGTAGTGCGCCGGAAAGGGTTAACCATCTCAAGGGAAAAGCATTTCTATTCGTAAAGTTATGAAATTGTTGAATGATACTAGGATTTACGAACAAATTTATTTTAAAATAAGTAAAATCTTTTATTAATTTATGTTATGTATGCAAAATATAATTCCGATACTCTGGTGACATTGTGGATTTTAAAATCAAGTGCTATATATAAAAAACCGGTGCCCTTCAATTTATTAACTATTTCACATTTTATGACTTTAATACACTTTACTACGGTTTACTACAAGTTATTTCCTGTATAATAGCAAGCCGATAGTACATACAGGGATACACAAAAGATTTTGGATACTATGCTGTATCCGAAGTATTGCATATTATCACACCAAAATCTGAATATTTTTAGATAGATTTCGTATGAAATACTATCTATTGCGGTCGCACCTATGTTGGAATTTCTGAAAATTTTTTGCAGATCTACGCCGATCATGACCTCTAGACCTCAAAACTACCATCAGTAAACAAGTTTATCTCTCTCTCTCTCTCTGTATATATATATATATATATATATATAATATCACTTTCTTATTGACACGATAACTTTAATAGTTCTGCCCCAATCTCTTCCAAAGTGATGCATAAAATCAAGGGTTATAAAATCTCGGCTAAGTTCGTTAACGGGCAAAATCGGTCCAAGGGGGTGGAAATAAGGAGGGGTTTTGTGAAAACCAAAAAAACGCCATAACTTCTTAATTAAAATAGATATAGAATCGGTTTAAAGTTTATATTACTTCTTAAAAATGGGCCAAAAATTTATGCATGACCGATTTTTTATAAATTTAGAAACGGGTTCAAGGGGCGCAAAAACAGGGTTTTTGGGAGAAAACAATTCAAAACCTCGTCAATTCTGAAGATATAAAATCCAACTAAATTTTGTTTAAATATTCTCAATATTATCTAAAACTTTTGTATTTACAAGTTTTTGATAGGACTATTTCTTACCGATAAAAAAAATTAAAAACGAAAACAAAAGCAAAAAGGGGGAGGGGAAGAAAAAAGACAAAAATCCATATCTTCGTCAATTCTTAAACTACCAAATACAATTAAATTTATTTTACATCTTCTCAATAACATCTACAACTTTCATAGTGATAAGTTTTTCATTGGACCAATTCGCATAGCAAAAATAAATTAAACAAAAATAGAAGTTAGAGAAAAAACCTCAAATCCAAACTGCTTATATTCTCACACATTTTTAAATTCATTTTTTTTTAAAACGCATCCAAATGACAGATCGTCTTATTTAAGAACTGTATAATGTGACACATTTGTCAGTTTTTTGACAAAGATAGAATATATTTAAAAAAGGCAGCCAAAAAGGGTATATTGAACAGAATTTTCCGAAGTAATTGTGATTGAAAATTTGACGAAGTATTCAATTGACAAATTGAGTTTTTTCCTGACTCATTTTTAAATCCATTTTTGTTATGAAATGCATTCAATTTACAGGTCCTCTTATTTAAGAGCTAAATAAAGTGACGCACTGGTCAGTTTTTTGATAAAGGCAGAATATATTTCAAAAAAGGCTTCCGAAATGGGTATTGTGAACAGAATTTCCCGAAGCGAGCACATGATAGAAAAAAATGAGATATTCAAGACAAATGAGATTTTTCTGACTCGTTTTTAAATTCAGTTTTGCTCTCAAACGCATCCAATTGACAGGCTCTCTTATTTAAGAGCTGTATAACGTGCCGTATTGGTCAGAGTTTTGATAAAGGCTGAATATATTTTTAAAAAATGCTGTCAAAGTGGGCACTTCGCACAAAATTTCCCAAAGCGATCATAATTAAAGAATTGAGGATGTATTCAAATAACAAATTGGTTATTTTATAACTCATTTTTAAATTCAATTTTGCTCTTAAACGCATTCATTTGACAATTTTTTGTTATTTAGGAACTATATAATGTACCGTATTGGGCGATTTTTTTAATAAAGTCATATATTTCAAAATATGTTGTCAAAATGGACATTCGAGCCGAATTTAGCTTAAAATGATTCTAATAAAACCAATTCTTACAGAAAAATGATTTTTTTTTTTTTTTTTTTTTTTTTTTTTTTTTTTTTTTTTTTTTTTTTTTAAGGGGCCAAATAAAGTTGTTAAACTGGGCTCATCTGTAATCAAATTTTATTTTTTGTTGTTGAAATGAGCACTCTTCGAAATCTACCTCCGCCTATAAGCCAAGCCGACAGGGATTTTAAACTTCGTTATAGTTCGAACGCACCTCATTTGCTACGCTTTATGTACAATCTTCGGCTTGTTTCAAAATTATCTGAAAATGCATGTTATTATCTTTTGTGCATGTTATTAGCACATCTTATTATTTTTCTTATTGAATAAAAACTAATCTAGTTAAAATTATTAAATAAGTTACTAATAAACAAACTTTAAAATCTATCAATGCTATAAGAAGCTAAGCAAAAATCAAACTTACGAATTACAAAATATTATGAATTAATTTCATCACATTGAGTTTATCAAAAAATTCTCTATTTTTATTTTAAAATATTAAATTTCCAGTTGACAATATGTATACATATATACATGATATGTTTGCATATGTTGCTTAAATTTTAGATTTTTTGCGTTTAGAATTTTTTTTTTTATAATATAAGAAAAAAAGAAAGAAAAAGAAAATCTTGATTTTGCCAGCATGGCCTCAAAGTAAAATCTCGAAATCTACGTTTGCATGGCAATATTTTGTGAAGTCCTCCATATTTTAACAAGATATTCCAAATACTTTTAAAATGTTACATTGTTTCTGCGGATTAAATATTTCTTTTAAAAAATATTTTTCTTGAACCATTGTTAAGAGCATGGTTATGTTGTTATTATAAATGGTTATATAATTGAAGTATTTTATCACACATTTCAAGGCATCACAATATTTATAGAAAAGTATTTTTCACTTTGTATAAAATATTATGTTTTCAGATTATTTGCAGAAGATAATATTGTAAGTTATATTTTCTCTAAACAAGCAAGGAAATCCGAGACATAAATCTGATATCCTTTGAACAATTCGTCGCTAGAAAGTATGTTTAAAATCTCTCTCTTTCTTTTTATTTTCTTACTTATCGGAAAATGTAAAAATATCTGTTACTATTTTTTTAAATAAAAATTAAGAATATTGAAAAACATCAAATAAACTACGAATCAACAGACATTAAAATGTATCAAAGCAATTACGATCTTACTAATAAAAATTAAATTTATTAATTAGGAAAGTTAAATTCAATTACCCCTTATCTACCAAATTATTTATCAAAAAATTGATTCACCTCAGTAATTATCCTTTATAATATCTGAAGATATATTGGAATTTTTAGATAATACTAATGTGAAATTTAGATACTTTTTTTCATTAAAATTGATTAAATAAATCGGTAGTTATAATTTTTTGTGAAATATTTACAAAAATAATAAGATTAATTAACCAAAATTACGCTTTTGAAAATATCACAATTCTTAAAAAAGCAATTATTTTAAATGCATCATGATCCTTTCTATAAATGGAAACCTTTTGCAGTTGAATATGTTTCATATAATTTTATTTAAAGGAAGAAAAGAAACATCTACAAAAATGAATAATAAAACTACCAATTTTTTAAAATATTTAGCTTCGACTGTTTCACTATTCTATCTAAATTTAATCGAGAAGAGTATTTTGTGGGGAAAGAATAAAAAACTTTAATTAATAGACAGAATAAATAAGTTTTATATAAAGTTTTCTTCAATGGCACTTTAAAGTGCCGTCAGTGCATAAAGAGTTAATTTGAATTTATTAAATAAATAATATTTTTATCCAAACATATTAAATTTTAGAGATGACAATTTATATATACACGTTTGATATGTTTCCCATATTGCTTGAATTTTTGTTTTACTGCGGTTAGGTTTAAAAAAAAATTTCACCAGTATTTTATCAAAGTAAATCCTCGAATATTGAGAAAAATTACATGGCAATATTAAGCAAAGTCCTCAATATTTTAACAAGATATTCCCAATATTTTTTAAAATACTACATTGTTTCTGAGGATTAAATATTTGTTGTAAAAATATTTTTCTTGAACCATTGTTAACAACATGGTTATGTTGTTATTGTAAATGATTGTTTAATAGAAGTGTTTTATCACACATTTCAAAGTATCACGATATTTATAGAAAGGTATTTTTCACTTTTGTATAAAATATTATGTTTTCAGATTATTTGCAGAAGATAATACATTAAGTTATTTTTCTCTAAACAAGCAAGGAAATCCCATACATAAAACTGATCTCATTTGAACAATACGTTGCTAGAAAGTATGTCTCAAATCTCTTTCTCTCTGTTTATTTTTTCTTATTTATCTGAAAATTTAAAAATACACTGTAAAAAAATCTGTAAATTTACATAAAGTTTTCTAGGAAACTGGGATTCCTTGAACTTTTTATGTAAAGGCAGCAGCAAAAATTTCTATAACAGACACAGATTTGCATTGAAAATCGAAAAAACTGTAAGGTTACTAAGACTTTTATAGGAAACTGGGATTCTTAGAATTTTTCATGTAACGGCAACCTTTGTTATAGATAAAATTTTAGTAAAATAATTGTAATTTTAGTAGATTAATTTGTAAAGTTGCAGAATTCTGTAGCTTTACAAAAATTAGTTTTGTAGATTAACAAATTTTTTTGTACAGTGTACAGATAGTATGTAGTTAGCTTACAGATTTCGATATTTTTATATCGGTAGGATTACAGATTTTTTTTTACAGTGTACCTGTTACTATTTTCTTTTTGAATAAAAATTCTGAATATTGATAAATAATAAATAAGCTACGATTAAACAGACATTAAAATGTATCGATGCAATTACGAGCTTACTAATAAAAATTAAATTTATGAATTAAGAAAGATAAGTTCATTAACCCTTTATCTACCGAATTATTTATCAAAACATTTATCCACCTCAATAATTATCCTTTTTAATATCTGAAGGTATACTGGAATTTTTAGATAACACTAATGTGCAATTTACGTTTTTTTCATTAAAACTGATTAAATATATCGGTAGCTAAAAAAAAATTTCTGAAATATTTACAAAAATAATCAGATTAATTAGCCAAAATTACTCTTTTGAAAATATCACAATTCTTAAAAAAAAGCAATGATTTTAAATGCATCATGATCCTCTCTATAAATGGAAACATTTTGCAGTTGAATGTATTTCATATAATTTTATTTAAAGAAGAAAAGAAATAGGGGGAACTGCACTGAGAAAAAAAATATACCGCATTCATCTAGAATGAATAGTTAGTCACTTTCTGAATACCCAAACCAGAATTAGAGATGAGCAAACTATTCGAATAGGGTAAACAACTATGTTGGATAGATGAAATAACCTAGCATTTCTAGTCTTTTGTTTTCTAGGTGACGTAATGATATCGAATCGTTTCAGTAACGAGAAATTATCGAATGATTTTGGAAATAGTTTCATAAACAAGAATTGTACTGACTAAAACTAACGTCTTGTGTTCGCATCTATTTGCAGAGATTTTTAAATATTTTTTTCAATCAGAATATAGGAAAACGCTCTTGAATTCTAATAGAAAACTCTGGAACTCTCTAGTATATGGAACTAGAGTTTATAAGGATGACATGCAACTATTTTTTCAAGTGCCACAATTTAGATTCTAGATGCTAGAACAGTATTTTTTCTCAGTGTGGGGCACATTGATACATCCCCTGTACTGCACACAGGGTCATTACAGGAAGTTTCACAATAGTTCCAAAAGGTGATACTAGTGCCTTCAACTACATACAGAAAGTCTTGGAATGATTCAATAGTTTGATGAAATGGGACGGGTGATTAATTGTTTTTGTAGGTCAAAAGTAAATTTTAGTTGTACATCTGAAATGGTATTATACAGCTTTTCCAGTATTTTCAACCGAAAAGAATACCCTCCCTGGCAGGTTAAGCTACTCTTTATCAGTTCCTCATTCTTTATTGTTAGATAAATTATGAAGTGTTGTATTTGAGTCTCATTTTATTCAAAATGGCTGTGTGAGACACATTGATACAGTCTATATCGGGGCTCATTGATACAACCTAAATAATTTTCTAGTTCAATTTTTCATTACCTTTTATTTACTGTTTTACCATACACTCCTTAATCCAACCATTTATACTTTAAAATTTTTAAATTAGTTTTTATTGAAGTGAAATAGCTCTAATTTCTTTATATTAGAACATTTTTTAGTATTTTTGCAATTAGAAGACGTACGAATTTATCCAACATCTAGTGCTAGTAGAATTAACAAAAGAAAAGGACGAAGTCTGGAAAACCTCAAATTTATATCGATTCTTTAGAGAAAAAGTATTTTCGACATGAGAAATGTTAAGTAAGAGAAACAAACTACAGAACAGCACAGGATAATTATATTATAAAAAGAATTTTTAACATAATTATCCTTTATTTTCTGTTTATAAACCGATTTATAAACAGAAAACCTATTTATTTATTTATTTTTTTTTTTTTTACTTTTCCTAAGAAAGAAGATAATGCTGGGAGTTGAAGTGCCAGATATGAAAAATTTATCACAACCAATAATCAGACAAGGAACAGTCAGAACATCAGATCATTTTACACTTCATTTTGATTGCTTCACTATTGCTTAGAAATAAATTGTGAGCGATTTGAATTTCTATAAATAAATATAAAATGGTTTGCTAACTATTTTTCTATGAAAAATATGCATTAGTGTTATTTTGTCTCCATTTTCCAAGACATATCAAAGTATCGCATGAGGTGTATCAATCTGCCCCGGGGATGGGGCACATTGATACAAATGACTTTTTTTTAATTACTTGCAAAAATAATATATAAAATGACGATTGTAAATTTTTATAACACACTGCACAAGTTTTGCTGACACTACATGGAAAAATAACTTGAAATTTCTGCTTTCTGGATACCAAAAAAATTCTTAGAAAAAAGCTGTATCAATGCCCCTCAGTTCCCCCTACGTATAAAAATGAATAATAAAACTACCACTTTTTAAAAATATTTAGCTTCAACTGTTTCATTCACTATTCTATCTAAATTTGATCGAGAAGAGATTTGGGGAAAGAATAATAAAAAAAAATTATAATACATAACAGAATAAATAAGTTTTACATAAAGTTTTCCACAATGGTGCTTTAAAGTACCGTCGATAGATAAAGAATTAAATTGAGTTTATTAAATAAATGGTGTTTTATCTAAACATATTGAATTTTAGAGATGACAATTTATATATATATGTATGATATGTTGCCCATATTGCTTGTGTTTTAGTTTTACTTCGGTTAGATTTAAAAAAATGCTTTCACCAATATTCTGTCAAAGTAAATCCTCGAATATTGAGAAACATTACATGGCAATATTAAGCAAAGTCCTCAATATTTTAGCAAGAAATTCCCAATATTTTTAAAATGCTACAATGTTCCTGAGGATTAAATATTTCTTTTAAAAAACATATTTCTTGAGACATTGTTAACAGTCGTTTATATTGTTATTATAAATGATTGTTTAATGGAACTAATCTTATCATACATTTCAAGGTTCACAAAATATATAGAAAAGCATTTTTCACTTCATATAAAGTATTATGTTTTCGGATTGCTTTTACAAGATAATATATTAAGTTATTTTTCTCTGGACATGGAAGAAAATCCTATACATAAATCTAATCTTCTCCGAGCAATTCGCCTTTAGAAATTATATTTTAAATCTCTCTCTTATTTTACTTATATATCTGAAAGTATAAAAATACATGTAAGTACGTATTTTTATTTTTGAATAAAAATTAAGAATATTGAAAGATGACAAATAAGCTATGAACCAACATATATTAAAATGTATCAAAGCAATTACGAGCTTACTATTGAAAATCAAATTGATGAATTGCAAAATTTAAGTTCATCAAATCTAGTTTATTAGAAAAAATGGTATTTTTATTCAAATATATTAAAGTTTTTAGATCGTAATATGTGAATATATATATATATACAGGGTGGTTAAAATTAAACTGACGGTACTCAGAGGCTCATAACCCCGGTTCTACTGAGCGGATTCAAATGAAACTTCAGATATATGTTATGTAGATCATGCGGCCAAGGTTTTCGTAAGAAAAGAAAAGTTTCAAATTTCACCATCAGATGGCGCTGTAGTTCTAAAACCATATGTAAATGAGTAGTTAGAGCAATTTCGCTATAAAAGCGGTACTTATGGTTCAACGAAATCATTTGTTCGCAGTGAAGATGCCGCTGAACAAGAAGGAACGAGCTTTGATCGTAAAACTCTTTGATCAGAATGAGAGCAATGCTTTGGCAGCGCTCCGTGCTTATCGAAGGATGAAATATTTAAGGAGAGAACCCATGTCCGTAAGTGCAGTTAAATGCATGATTCGCAAGTTTGAAAATACTGGTTCTCTGGATGTTACACCTGGAAGAGGACGACGTGCAACGGAGCCAGCGATTGTGGAGGAAGTTGGAATTGCAACAGCTGAAGCATTTGCAAATCCTTCAAATGCTACTGTAAGTGGCCGCTCAATAGCACGAGCATTGGACATTCCATGAGCAACCGTGCGCATGATTTTACGCAAAATTCTGAAGTCGACAAGCACAGAGCGCTGCCGAAGCATTGTTCTCATTCTGATAAAAAAGTTTTACGATCAAAGCTCGTTCCTTCATGTTCAGCGGCATGTTCACTCCGAACGAATGATTTCTTTGAACCATAAGTACCGCTTTTATAGCTAAATTCCTCTAACTACTCATTTACATATGGTTTTAGCACTACAGCGCCATCTGACGGCGAAATTTTTTTTTTTTTTTTTTTTTTTTTTTTTTTTTTTTTTTTTTTTTTTTTTTTACGAAAACCTCGGTTGCATGATCTACGTAACATATATCTGAAGTTTCATTCGGATCCGCTCAGTAGAACCGGAGTTATGAGCCTCTGAGTACCGTCAGTTTAATTTTAACCACCCTGTATATATATATATAGAGAGAGAGAGAGGAGAGTGTGGCAATTTTTCAATTTTCAATTTTTAACTTCTGTTATTATATCCCGATTTAAAAGTTAAAAGCAATATTTCAATACACCAACATACTTCTGTGTAATATGAAGTCACCACAAAAAAAAATCTTGACATTTGCGATTTCAGATGTTTTGTTAAATATCTAGAAATATACATGAGGAAAGACTCTGAAACTCCAAATGTATAAACAAAATAGTACAGGTCATATATTTTCGAGAAGATTTTTTTCCAAAATCCAATAGAAGACCGTCCACAAATTAAAAAATAACGAAAATCTTTTGAATAACCTTTTCAAAACTAATGTAAAAAAAAGCATTCAAACTTCAGATTATGATTAAGTAGATTATGGCAATAAACTGTGTACATTTTTATGCAGATAACATGCATACTCGTAGAAAAATTAAGGATTTTATAAAAACGGTCCGAAATTTTGCCAAGTTTTTTGCTTATAATTTGCAGAGTTCTTAATAAAAAACAATGTTCTTTTCAGATAATATGAAAAACGACATTGCACAACATACCGTGTAATAAAAATTAGAAAATATCAATAATTGTATGAAAAATGAGCAAGTATACTAAAAACATTTTCACTGCTCATGCGTCAACTCTATAAAAATTTTATTTGCATATTGTGTTAGCTAAATGTATAGAGCAACTTTTGTTAAAGTTTCAAAATCACAGCTTGAAAATTCTGAAAATTATCGTCTAAAGAATAAGATGAAAATCTTATATTCCCAAAATGAAACAAAAAAATGAGGGGCTGTACGCTGTATCCATTTTCCATTGATTAGTGTCTACAAAGTATTTCATGTAATACTATATTTGACACCAGCTCCCCATCTTTTTGCTTCATTTTGGGAATAACGGATTTTGATCGTCTTCTATCGACAATAGCTTTCAGAATTTTTAAGCTATTATTTTGAAACTTTAACAAAAGTTGCTCTATATATTTAGCTAACACGATATGCAAATGAAATTATAATAGAGATGACGCATGCGCAGTGAAAATTTATTTAGTAAACCTGCTCATTTTTCATACAGTTATTAATATTTTTTTACTTTTGATTACAGGGTATCGTGTACAATGTCGTTTCTGATATTTTCTGAAAAAAAAAATTGTTTTTTTTTAAGAACTCTGCATATTATAAGTAACTAGTTGGATGTGCCAATCCCAAAACTTTCTTTTATCTCATATGATCATTTTAATATTTTTAAAGAATAGTTACTCATTTTAATGTCTTAATAATTTTGATTCAATACCTTTCGAACTTTGGTCTTCATCTTAAATTTCTGCTTCAATCAATCAATCGGAGTAAAAACGAATTTCCGTCTCTACACGAGCCGATGGACAATAGAATGAGAGGCAGATTTTTTTTTTAAATTCAGGGAGGACCTATTTGCCTTACAAAAAAGTAACTATATACAAATTTTTATTTCAGTTCTAAGACTAAATTCATACACTTTTAGGTGGTGCAATATTGAAAATGGCATAAAATTAGCTATTGCAGTGCCCCCTTCCGGCGGATTTTTTTCAAATTCAGGAGGGACCAACTAGCCATAGCCGTACACTTACACAAAAATTTGGTTCAATTCGTAGTAAAAATTCATATACTTTTCGTTGGTACAATATTGAAAATGGCACAAAAATTGCGATTGCAGTGCCCCCATCCCGCGGAGTTTTTTCAAATTCAGAAAGAACCAACTAGCCGTAGCCATACATTTACACAAAAAATTGGTTCAATTCGATGCATAACTTCATATACTTTTGGCCGGTACGATATTGAAAATGGCACAAAAATCGCGATTGCAGCGCCCCCTTCCGACGGAATATTTCAAAACTGAAGGAGGACCTGCTTGCCACAGCCAAAAACATTCGCAAAAAATTTGGTTCATTTCTATGTATAACTTCATACACTTTTTGATGGTAGAATGGCGACATACACACAGACACACATTTTGTAAAAACAGGTTTTTTGGTATCTCTGACCCCTAAAACGTGTAAATCCGTCGAAAAACGAAAGTCGAAAAAAAATTTGATTACAATACTTTCTTTTATTGAAGATAGAAGAAAGTAAAAAACTTGGCAAAATTTGGAACCTTTTTTATAAAAACCTTAATTTCTCTACGAGTATTCATGCTATCCGCTTAAAAATGAACCACAGTTTATAACCATAAGCCACTTAATCATAATCTGCAATGTGATCGTTTTTACTACATTAGTTTTGACAGGGTTATCCAAAATATATTCGTTCTTTTTCAATTAGTTGACAGTCCCCTATTGGATTTTGGAAAAAAAAATCTTCTCGAAAATATATGACATGTGATATTTTGTTTATACATCTGGAGTTTCGGAGTTATTCCTTATGTACATTTTTAGATATTTAAAAAACATCTAAAATCGCAAGTGTCAAGATTTTTTTTTTCTTGCTGTGACTGTATTTTTAAAAATTCAGGCATTTAGAAAATGAAATGTGCCACTCATTTAAAGGAGGGAAGAAAAGCTCTTCCAAGGTTGTTCCAAGGTACAACATCCTGTTGTACCTTTGGAGTTACTATGTTATACTTTGGGACATATTGCATAATTCAGGCAATATTGCCTGAACATGCAGTTGACTTTTTGTAAAAATACATAGTTAACAAATAAAATTTGAGTTGGGGAAAACATTCACTTTGAACTAAATAAATTTTATTTTTCTCACGAAGTCATCAATTCAATTGCTCCTAATTGCTCCTGATTTCATCTATTACTATGATGAGATTAGTTGTTTATAGATCACTAGTAGAAACTACAGTAATACAATTTAAATGTAACAATACAATTTAAAACAATACAGTATTAAACAATTAACAATTTTAAAGACATTTAAACCATTTCATTTAGCTGTAATTTAATTCACAGTTAAATGCAATGTTTTAAAGTTTACATACATTATGTAAACTGTAATTTAATGCACATTTAAAATATTATATCATGAAACTTGAAAAAAAAAGGTTCCAATAAATATGTCTATATATATCTATTTGTATTATGCTGAACATTACGTTTAATTCGACAAAACTTGTTATAAATTATTTTTATTCATGTGTGTGCTACACAAAAATCAATTTTGAATTATTCAGTGTTAGAAAATTTTTATAGAATTTAATCTACATCATTTCTCAAAGTAAATTGCAACTTTTAATTTCATTAATTTGACTGTTTCTTTTTCTACAAAATTATTATGTTAAAATTCAAAAATCTATCTGTATGGATATAATTAAAATATGATGTACCACGATATTATGCATTCCATATATTTTAATTACAATAAGAATTGAAAAAAATATCTATTTTATATGCAAAAATTAAAGCATTAAAAAGTATAATTTCAACAGAAAGTTTTTCTGTTTAAGCTTATTGGGATAGATGGCAGCACTGAACAAAATATTTATCAACGAAGACAATCGATGTATTATCAACGTATGAAAGTTGTTGATAGTTGGTTATTTGTTATTTATAATTTAGAACTTAAAATATTATATCTGAATTGTTTTTAAAGTTTTTAAAGAAAATGAAGAAGCGCAGCTATCATACGAAGTACATTATACGTATATTTCTATAGGTTCTTAATTGCAATACTTACTTACGCCTAATATGGCCGCAGAAAGTTAATTCCTCTGGAGCTGGAGAAGCCCGGAATCGTCACCTTAGCGTATTATATAAATAGATAAAACAAAAGATCGCTGATTAGAAATTTTCCGAGAAATTTTCGAAATGTCCCGAGCGCCCCAAGGTACAACACTCTATCTATGATATGTTGCACATATTGTTAGAATTTTAGATTTATTGTATTTAGGTTTAAGAAAAAAATTCTTGCTTTCACCAGTATTTCCTTAAAACAACATTAAATGGCATACGCGAAGTCACCAATATCTTCCCAAGATGGAATTAAGTTATTTTTATTAACTTGTTTTCGGATTAAATATTTCTTTTTAAAAATATTTTTCTTAAACCATTATTAAGAGAACGTTTATTATGTTGTTATAAATGATTGTTTATTTATTCGAAATAATTTTATCACACAATTCATAGCCTCACATAAATTGTAAAAGAGTATTTTTTCTTCGTGTAAAATATTATACTATTACATTGTAGAATTTTTTTTGCAAAATACAGTATATTAAGTTTTTTTTTATTTATTTGTAAACAAACAAGGAAATCCCAGATATAAATCTCATCTACTCTAAAAAGTTTGTCGCTAGGAAGCATTTTTCAAAAGTTTATTTTCTGAATTTTCTAAAAATGTAAAAATTTATGTTACTATTTCTTTTTAAATAAAAAATAGAACATTGTAAATTATCTAATAATCTACGAGGAACCAAACTAGAAAATGGACCAATACAGCTACGAGCTTACTAATAATGTTCATTAAACTGAGTTAAAAAAAATGGTATTTTTATTCAGACATGTACAATTTTACAGATGGTAATATGTATACATATATATCTGTGATATGTTGCATATCTCTATAGATTTTTAGATTTATTCTGCTTAAGTTTAAGAAAAAAAAATTCTTGCTTTCACCAGTATTTTCTCAAAACAATATTACATCACAATATTAAGCGATGCCACCAATATAATCCCAAGATGTTTGCAATATTTTTAAAAACTTGTTTCTGTGGATTAAATGTTTCACTTAAAAAATATTTTTCTTAAACCATTATTAAGAGAACGTTTATATAGTTATAAATACTAATTGAAGATTCTTTTAAGCATCCTCGACTACCAGAATGTGAAGATTTATCATTTAAAAACAACGACAATGATGATGATGACGATGATGGTGATGATGTACACATATTTGAATTTATACAAAAATTATGGAATGCCGTTTGGTCAAAACAAGACGAATTGACATAAGCAATTGTTAACAATATAATTATGACTGATAGGCTCTACCGACGAATTGTAACAGTTACGCCTTTGCTGTTATGCACCTTCCGAAAAAAGACTGCTTATTGGACGAAGGAGAAGTCATGTTAAAATATTCTTCATGCATACTGCTGTTTTTCTTTTATATACTCCCAGATGACGTGACATGGGTAAAGGCTATAGGTGAAGCTTCTGTACTGGAAATCGTTTCCAATGTTATAAATATAAACACTAATGGAAGCGATAATAATGACAGTGATTGCAAAGCTGAAGCAATAACACGAGAAGAAGCTTTAAAAGCACTAAATAACCTCTGATATTAATTACAAATCTCAAACGCACAGAAAAGCATTTTAAAACTGTTCGTGAATAAGAAAAAAGTAGTTTTAACAGTTATGATAAAAACAAACAGATCTGCCAAAAAAGAAAAATGTTTTTGCTACTTCGAATATACTTATCAATTCGGAAATTTAAATGAAAAGCAACTTTTGCTTATAACTCTTATATTATAAATGACATAGCTTATTTTTAAATTGTTTTACTAATTTAACTAACTTATTAATAATATTTTATTGTCTAAAGTAAAATTCCTGCTTACACCGCATACACTGTAAAAAAAAATCTGCAAAGGTACTAAACTTTTTCTTGGAAACTGGTATTTCAAGAACTTTTCCTGTAACGGTAACAGCAAAAATTCAAGTTTCAGAATCGATTACATGAATTTTTCCTGTTATCGTTACATGAAAAGTTCTTGGAATTCCAGTTTCCTACAAAATGTTTAGTACCTTCACAGATTTTTTTTTTTTTTTTTTACAGTGTATAAGGTCATATTTTTCAGGATCGCACAGATGACCATATAACCGATACTGACTGTATATCCCCTTCAGACAACAGAGTTTATTTACATATGTTTTTAAACTGCAGTTATGGATATATATAATCAAACTGATAAATAAGAAAAATTGAAATGAAAAATAAATTAAAATTCATTTATTTCTACATAAAAAAGCATATTTTTTGTCAGTTTCTTAGAATTTTTTATTTTATTTTATTCTTTTTCTAATGCAAAGACAATGAAAAAAGGAAATAAAAGCTTTCATTTTTGTACATTTCGTATACTTTTGCTGCAACTAATTTTGATATACACTGTAAAAAAAAATCTGGAAACCTACAAAACTAGTTTTTGTAAAGCTACAGAAATCTGCATGTTTACTAAAAATTTATCTGTAACTGGGTATAATATTTACCACTCGCATAGTACAAATACATAAAATATCTTAGTTTCACCTGTTAACCAATCAGAAAGGGCTTTAGTGGTGACGTAATGACAATTCACGAAACCACAGAGGTGTGAAATGCATCCATTTTGAATCAGGAACTGATAAAAATTTCTAGTTACTGAGTAAGTAATTCTTTATCCTTTATGAGTTGAATTACATTTCCATTCTACTTGATTAATAAGTAAAAATCAAAGACTCAAAAAGGACTATTTGATTTTTAGTTATTAGCAAGCTAATATTCTTATATTATTTTCTGTTAATTACATATTTATATTTTGGTCAAATAACTATTCTTTACGTCTGAATTTATTACAAGTACGGAATTTCAAATGTTTTATGTAATAAATAAAATTTGCTTGGTCCTTTTCCTGAAATTTCACTTTCTTTTTTTGTCTTCATTTCTACAATACCAAAATTTAAAGTGTTTAAAACTTTAAATTAAAGTGTTTAAAACTTTAAATTTTCGTTACTATTTTTTTATAGTGAATAAAATGCATTAACCATTCATTACATCACATTCGTTTCATTATAACTTGATATGAATTTCACCCTTAAAATTTTGCTTCCGAATTTTCTTCACACAGTAACAGTACACAAAATTTAAAAACTCTTTAAAACTGCCTTGTTTAAAATAACATAAAATAAAATACAAACTCTGCTCTATGCGTTATTTTATTGTCATAATAAATTATCGAGACTTTTCTTCCAATCCAAAAATGTCATTTTCTTGTTCCTCTCCCACTGTTAGAAATTGATAAATTAAGTTATCCCAGTTTATTCACAGAAAATCGTTTGCATATTTGCAATTGTGATATTTAATTTATTTATAAGACGCGACTCGTTGCTATGGAAGCGAAGCTGTTTTTTCGTCTGCTTTGCTTTTTATATTTTTTATCTTACGAGATGAGTTAAAAGTTTAGATAAAAAAGTTGGCATCAATTTTTGATGGAATGAAAAAGAATTTTTTTAGAGAGAATGTTTATATTTTTTTGTTTGTCGTGCGTGTCTTGAGTTTTATTGAAGAATTATGTTAATTTTATGAAAAGGCACGCAGAAATGCATAAAGGATCATCTTTCCAGTTTTTAGTATGATGATCAAAAATTATCAAGGTAAAAGCATTTATATTTTGTACATATTATACATTTTGTACATAGTATGTAAATAATTTGAATTCAATATTTCTTTATTCTATAATTCTAAGTATGTAATAAAATTTTTAAAAGAAAATTCAAGAATATTTAGAAGATTTTTGAACCCAAATAAGTTTTGATTGTTTACAGAACAAATCTGGCGCCCCGAGCACGGACATTTGAATAATACTGTTGAGATATTGAATTGTTTTTATAGCGTATAGTGTTTTCATAAGCTGTGCATTACTACTTAATTTTTCTAAGATGAATAAGCTAAAGAAAAAGCGTACACCACTACGTTCGTCACTTACCAGAACTTTAAATGTTTTGAATGAAGAAATTAACAGCGAGTCATTAGATAAGGACAAAATTTTAGACGGTTTTAGTAAATTAGAAAATTTGATTCATGAAATTAAAGCTATTGATGAAGCTATAATTGAACTCATGTTAGATGATGATAAATGCGATGAAGAGGCTATTGAAAATGAAGTAGTGGAAAATGAAAGTTATTCAGATCAATTTATTACCATTAAGCGTAAAGTTAGCGAAGCATTGGGTACAAATAAACGTAATCAAGATGATAGTGAAAAAAGCACAGATCACGGTTATTCCAAATCAAAGCATTATAAATTACCTAAACTAAATATTAAGCCATTCGATTCGCAGTTAATAAATTATCTTTCATTTTGGTCTCAGTTTCAGAAAATTCATGAAGACATAGATTTGGATTATAGTGACAAATTTCAGTATCTTATCCAATCGGTAGAACCTGGAACCAGTGCCAGGCGCTTGTTAGAGAGCTATCCAATGACCGCAGTTAATTACCCCAAAGCTGTTGAGGCATTTCAAGAGCGTTTTGGAAATAAAGATTTACTAATAGAAGTGTACGTTAGAGAATTCCTAAAATTGATTGTAGCTAATGTACAGGCGCACGGCAAAGATAAACTTCCCTTATCAGATTTATTCACGAAAGTCGAGGCATATTTAAGATCGTTAGAATCAATGGGTTTAAGTTTAGAAAGCAATTCGGCGTGGCTCTATCCCATGATAGAATCTAGCTTATCGGAAGATGTATTAAAAGCATGGCAGCGATATAATATTTCAATCACATCAAACACTGTTAGTAATAATAATGCATTGTCAACAAAAGCAAATATAGTAAGTTTGATAGAATTTCTGAAACAAGAAGTTGCAAACGAGGAAAGATTCAAATTAGCCAAATCGAGTTTTATAGAGCTGGGCTTTAAAGACAAACCTAAAGAAAAGTTAAGAAAAGCAGAAAGTAAAATACCTACTGCGGCAGGGCTATTTAGCGCAAAAGAACGCCTTTGTTTATTTTGCAGTAAATCTCATGAAAGCAAGGACTGTGTTAGGGCTAGATCTCTTTCCTTTAATGAACGGAAGGCCAAAATTAAGAATAAAAATTGCTGTTTAAAATGTCTTCGTTTTGGTCATCACGCTAAAGTTTGCAAGGTTTTTATTCGTTGCCACGTTTGTTCTAAACCCCATACCGAGTTATTATGCCCTGAAATTTCAATGTGTAAAGAACCAGGAAATACAGTTAAGACCCCAGAAGTTATTCAAAGCACCATAGCAAGTAAGCAGTGTTCTGCTGAAGTAGCCCTTATGACTTTAGAAATAGTTATTAAAGGTCGAATAACAAAGAAAGTACGAGCGTTACTTGATTGTGGGTCGCAAAAGAGCTATATTTTAAAAGGTACAGCTGAAGAGTTAGGTTTACATCCCATTTCTTCTGAAGCTATTGTACACACTTTGTTTGGTGGTACGCAAACAGAAGCTAAATCTCACAATAAATTCCAAGTTGAGTTAAGTTCTTCTGATAGACAGAAACAAACGAAAGAAGTCTTAGAACTTTTGGATCAAGATATAATTTGTAACTATATTCCTCGGATACCAAAAGAATCAGTAATTAAAGAGCTTAAACAAAATAAACTATGGATCACAGATTTAGGAGCAGGAAGTCCAAAAATTGAAATTTTGATTGGAAGCGATTACTACGGACAACTTCTTACAGGTCGAGTAAAACAGTTAAAGAGCGGTCTTACAGCAATAGAGACAAAGTTTGGATGGACACTTTGTGGTCGTTTAGAAAGTACATCACAGTCTTGCC
The DNA here is from genome assembly GCA_964019185.1 of Maratus speculifer. Lineage (NCBI taxonomy): Eukaryota > Metazoa > Arthropoda > Arachnida > Araneae > Salticidae > Maratus > Maratus speculifer. Next base: position 153,848,234 of record OZ025302.1, read on the forward strand.
TAAATTATGGAAATATGTTTATCACGAACCTAGCTTTAAAAGATATGAAGATTCCAGAATTATGGAAGTTAGAGACAATTGGTATAACAGATCCCTGTCAAACTTTGTCTAAAGCAGGAGAAGAAGAACTCGCTCATGATAATTTTATAAAAGAAGTTGATAGAAATATAGAAGGTCGCTATATTGTAGGTCTTCCTTGGATTAACGGCAAACGTGAGATTCCCTCAAATAGACACATAGCTGAACGAAGATTGATAAATTCAACAAAGAAATTAAAATCAATGAAAATGTTTGAAGAATATGCTAAAGTTTTCTATGAATGGGAAGAAGAAGGCGTTATAAGTAAAGTACCAGATGAAGCACTCAAGATTCCAGGACATTTTTTACCTCATCATCCCGTTATCAAACCAGATAGTCTTACTACAAGTGTTCGACCAGTTTTTGATGCATCGTGTAAAGTAGGGAGGTCTCCTTCTTTAAATGATTGCCTCTTTAAAGGACCAAACCTCATCGAACAAATTCCTGCAGTGTTAATAAGATTTCGTGAGAAAGCTATTGAGGTAGTAGCCGATATAAGAAGAGCATTTCTTCAAATTGTAGTCAAAGAATCAGATCGGCATTTCTTGCGATTTTTATGGTGGAAGAGTCCTGACGAATTTCAAGTTTATCAACACAATAGAGTAGTTTTTGGAGCAACTTGTAGCCCATTTTTGCTAGGTGCAGTTATAAGATATCATTTGAGTGATGTTGATGAAGAAAACAAACAGATAGCTGAGAAGCTTATGAAATCATACTATATAGATAACTGCGTTACTTCAGTCGACAATGTGCCTGAACTAGAAAATTTTATTTCAAAATCTACAGAAATCATGGCTGATGCGAAAATGGAATTAAGAATATGGGAATTCGGGCCAATTAAAAGTGAAGACAGCAGTTTCCTTAACGAAAAGAAGGTGCTCAGCAAAAATGTAACAACGATAGTTCCGGTTTTAGGGTTGAAGTGGGACACAATGGAAGATAGTTTGAAGATCGCTTATAAATTTAGTGATGAGATAGAAAATCTGTCGAAAAGAAAGATATTAGCTGTAACCCAAGGGATCTTCGATCCAATAGGATTTTTAGCCCCAGCATTGTTGCCAGCCAAACTGATAATTCAAGACGCCTGGTCGACGAAATTAGATTGGGATGCTCCACTTCCAGAAGAAATCCGGAATAATTTTCAAAAATGGTATAGCGAACTCAAGTATTTAAATGACGTGAAGATAAATAGACGTGTAGGCTATGGTTGTAAAGAAAAATGGTCTATTCATACATTTTGTGATGCAAGTACCAGAGCTTATGCAACAGCAGTTTTCTTACGTTGTGAAGATAAAGACGCAGTCTTTGTACAACTTTTAGGAGCTAAGTCTCGTCTTGCACCAAAGAAAAATGTAACCATACCACGTTTAGAGCTTCTTGCTTGTATTTTAGGAATAAGGTTGACTAAATTTGTTTTGAAAGCCTTTAATTGTATTTCCATACCAGTAAAGTATTGGACCGACTCTTCGACTGTTCTCGCTTGGATTCGAAGAAATGATCAATGGGGAACGTTTGTAGGCAATAGAGTTAGAGAAATTTGTAAATTTTCCGAATCTCAACAATGGAACTTCGTACCTGGTCATCTCAACCCTGCTGATCTACCTTCTCGCGGATGTAGTCCTAAACAGCTGCTGAAGATGAGATGGTGGGAGGGACCAGAATGGTTGAAGTTATCAGAAGAAAATTGGCCACATTCAGAAACAAGCCCCAACGAAGAATTAGTAATGATGGAAAAGAAGAAAACTTCAGTACCTACTCTTTTATGTTCTAATTCACATGAATTTATGATATATAGTAGAATTTCAAAATTTGGTAGATTTATTAATGTCGTATGTTGGGTGAAGAGATTCATAATGAAGTGCAGAAACAGAAATATATGTTTTCCATCAGAATTGTCAATTGAAGAAAAAGAAGATGCGGAAAGGTCGCTCTGGTCAATAATACAATCTGAAAGTTTTGGTAATACTACTGATGCAATAAAAGGATTAAAGGTTATGAAAGATCAAGAAGGTTTGTTAAGAGTAAAAACAAAGATATTAGAGCGAGATGACGAGTTTTCTTTCAGATATCCAATTTTATTACCATCGAAACATCATGTAGTGAATTGTCTGATTCAAGAATGTCATTTAAAGAATTGTCATGCTGGACTTCAAACAGTTGGATCCATTTTGAGAGAAAAATATTGGATAATTTCTTCTAGACGCATCATTAGAAGTCAATTGTCTAAGTGTTACAAATGCAAAAGATACTCTGCAAAACCATATACTACACCTCCAATCCACCTACCTCTAGATCGAGTCAGAGATTCCAAAGTTTTTGAAGTTGTTGGAGCTGATCTTTTTGGCCCTCTTTTCGTAAAGCAAAGATCCAAAGTTTGGGTTGTACTTTTTACATGTGCAGTATATAGGGCAATACATTTGGAACTTGTATCCGGTCTCTCAACAGAAAATTCATTCAGTCACTTCGAAGATTTATATGCAGGATTGGAAGGCCATAGTTTCTTCGAAAGAACTGTCTTATCTTAAATGGAAGTTCATCCCTCCAGCAGCAGCTTGGTGTATGGTGGGAGCGTCTGTTTATGTGCGTTAAGAATTCCCTTGATCAGAACACTCGGTGCTTCAATTCTAACTTTTGAAACCTTTTGACCGTCCTATCTGATGTCGAAGCAACAGTAAATAATAGACCTGGGAAAAGACTTTTTATAGAACTCTGAACTGATTTTTCTAGAACTCTGAAAAAACTTTTCTAGAACTCTAAATGTTTCATTATTATTTTATTATTGTTTAGTTATTATCTTTATTTATTTATTTATATATTTTTTATTTTGAATTAGGGCTTAATTTGATCAAAAGTGATCTTAAGTTTAATTTGGCTTCCGCCTAAATTAAAGGTGGGAGTATGTTAGAAATTGATAAATTAAGTTATCCCAGTTTATTCACAGAAAATCGTTTGCATATTTGCAATTGTGATATTTAATTTATTTATAAGACGCGACTCGTTGCTATGGAAGCGAAGCTGTTTTTTCGTCTGCTTTGCTTTTTATATTTTTTATCTTACGAGATGAGTTAAAAGTTTAGATAAAAAAGTTGGCATCAATTTTTGATGGAATGAAAAAGAATTTTTTTAGAGAGAATGTTTATATTTTTTTGTTTGTCGTGCGTGTCTTGAGTTTTATTGAAGAATTATGTTAATTTTATGAAAAGGCACGCAGAAATGCATAAAGGATCATCTTTCCAGTTTTTAGTATGATGATCAAAAATTATCAAGGTAAAAGCATTTATATTTTGTACATATTATACATTTTGTACATAGTATGTAAATAATTTGAATTCAATATTTCTTTATTCTATAATTCTAAGTATGTAATAAAATTTTTAAAAGAAAATTCAAGAATATTTAGAAGATTTTTGAACCCAAATAAGTTTTGATTGTTTACAGAACACCCACCTCTTTTTCAACTTAACCTTCCTACCCTGTTGAAAAAAAAGTTACGTTTTACCTGAATGGGTCGATTAGACCCAGTTTACTTGTTTTTATTTATTCTACCTCAAAACAAGTATTTTTAACTAGCTTTATTTTAGATATTATTCTTGTATTCACTATTAAAGACCAACATATTTTATAACCCCCCCTCCCACTTTAACTGCACCCCCTCCCCCTCTTCCTTGCAATGCCTTGTTTGTATAAGCAATAATTTGAAAAATAATAATAAAAAATGTACATTAGAAATTTGTTTTATTTCCATTGTTTTGATACATTTTTTATGAAAAGCAAGATTTACAGTACACATTTACATGCTCCTAGCAAAGAAAAGATAAGCACGAAGTACATCTCGTCTGCGTTTTCCGATCTCTGTTTGGATCACATTCTTTACATCTTCCACGCTTAGCTGAACTAATACTTTCTCTTTTTTTTCACCTGCTGAGGTAGCCAATTGTTTCTTTATGGTTACTCGGATATTGTGTTTCATCCTAATATCTCTGTGAGGTTCGGTCAGCTGTTTCCCAAGTTCCTTTAGAAAAAGCCGCCTTTTGTATAGTTTGTTTTGATTGCAAGAAGGATTTACATGCATAAGAACAACAAATGCATTTATTGCAGCTAGATCAATTAAATTGTAAAATAAACACACAGGCCATTGCTTAGTGCTCCTTTTGCATGTATATGCAGCAGCTAATTTATCAGTAGTAGCTACTCCACCTTTAGTTTCATTATAATATAAAATTATTTCCGGTTTCTTTTCTTTCTCCATTTGAAACTTTGGCCTCATGATGCATAGTTGAAAGGAGGATTACCGATTTGTTTTTTTCGGCACATATGAGACAAGTGTCATACCTTTTTGAAACCAGAATAATGAAGAAAATACAGGGTGGTCATTAAAAAAAACTTTGCCGATATATGGAGCTCTAGCGGCCAGTCCGCTCAACCGATCAAAATGAAATTTCAGATATAGCTATTCAGAGGTATGAGCTCGAGATTCTGCGAACGACAACAAAATGGCGCTCACGGTTACGGTTATACTTACAGAAACTCAAAAATTTCCAATGGCAACACCCATTTTTTTTCATCGCAAAATGCTCAGCGCATGCGAAAACCCTAAAGAGCGTTGGAACCGTACGTGTATCGCAAGAAACGGATATATTATGCACGCACAAAAAACCGTTCTGGGAATCCCCTCAAAGAAAAAACTCGATTGGGGCGCAAGAAAGAAATTTGCATATGACTCAGAGTCAGTACACTAATCTCTGATTACAATACAGATCGGAGAAACTAAAAATTTTATTTTGATTAAACATTTTCCACAATAGCATGGAACATGGCATTTCCACAATGGCATCGAAAAATCTAATTGTTTTCCATGCATTTATATGCGATAATTGATATGGGTCGATTAGACCCATTCAGGTAAAATGTGACTTTTTTTATTTTGGCTAAAAAAATTATTTCGGAAGTCTGAAAAAATTATAAACTGAAGATATTTATCTGTTTGAGGAATACTTAAAATATAAGAGCTCTTAGTTAAAACCCGACGGAGCTATTATGAAATAAATAATAGAAATGGGTCGATTAGACCCATTCAGGGTAGAAAGGTTAAAGAACGCATAGAAAGTCTTTAAAGCTCTTTCTTGCCGAGTGATAGAGGAGGAGGAAAAAAGTCGAACTCTGAATTAGTTAAATTATTTAAATTCATTAGTTTAAGTCTAGGGGGGGGGGATGAATGTATTAAGTGGGCTCAGAGGTTGAAAAATTTTCAAAAAATCGATTTTTGTTTATGATCTAATTTGATTATTCATTAAATTCTTAACTCAATGCAAAAAACAGCATAAAAATATTTGCATTTTTAACGGAGTTATAAGCATTTATGTATCAACACTTTCATAGCCGCATCCATATAATTTCAACTTTAAATCGCGTTTTCTCAAAGCTTGGTTTTTGATGACTAACACCAAGATTAAAAAAAAACTATTTGATGGAATGGCTTAATTTTTTTTTTTCATGCATATAACATCATTATCTAGATTATGAATTAATATATTTTAGATAGTTTAATATTTTGAGTATTTTTAATGGAAAAAAAGTTGTATTTTTTAGGGTTTTTTTTAAATTTTCAACTTTGAAAGATTTTTTAATGCTGTTTTTATTAAGTGATAGTTATATCATTTATTCATAATCTAGATTATGATGTTATATGCATGCGAAAAAAAAAATAAGCCATTCCATCAAATAGTTTTTTTTTTAAATCTTGGTGTAAGTCATCAAAAATCAAGTTTTGAGAAAATACGACTTAAAGTTGAAATTATATGGATACGGCTATGTAAGTATTGATACATAAATGCTTATAACTCCGTTAAAAATGCTAATATTTTTATGCGGTTTTTTGCATTGAATTAAGAATTAATTGAATAATCAAACTATATCATAAAAAAAATCGATTTTTTTGAAAAGTGTTCAACCCCTGAACCCCATTAAGTTTTCTCATTCTTGTTAGGTGTGCGTTAAAATATATGTACAAATTATAATTGAGAAACACGTTTTTATTAATTATAATAAAATAACTAAAATATTAAACTTAGCAAAAACATTGTCAATGCAAATGTTGTAGATCTTAAAATTCTGAATAAACTGATAACTAATATTTAACATTTTTGTTGAATTTTCACAATTTTACTTCAAAGTATTGCTTAAATCGCTAAACAAGAGCTTGAACTGTTAATAAACAAGGTTATCAGTTTACAGTGCATGTTATTATTATGTACATGTAATTTTTAGTTATTTGTGCATTACTTAGGATGGATATTTTGAGAACTGTGGCATAGCTTCATGATTGCGGGATTATAGCCCAGTGGTGGGGTATAAAAGACAGGCTGAAATCTGATTTAATTGTGGGAAATTCGCAAATTGTTTTAATCCCATCGACATAGATTAGAAATTTATGTAATATGTTTTTTCCTTTTGCTAGGTGAGCTTTTCCAGCTACGAACAAATTAGTTTAAAAAGTACATATTTTCCTAACTTTTAGAATATTTCAAAAGTGATTTGTAAATGATAAAAAATGTTTTACTATTTCCAGTATGAAATGTGTGTAGCAACTAATATGATGTACATAGAGTATACAACAGTGCGCATCTATTAGAAATAAGGAAATTGAAAATAATGTGCAAGGATGGAAGGGGGGTATATAATAAAGCGAACAAATGAGTGTGCATAAGACTTTCCCCTAGAAAAGTTCAAGAACAATCAATAGCGCGATTTTAAACTTCCATATTTTGTGTAAAGGACAAAGATCATTCTAATAAAATGATTTTCGACTAGTATACAAGAATCTTCATTTAAATTCATAAAAGTTTAAAACCTTAGGAATATTGAAAAAAAAATTAGTCTTTAAATAAAAAAATATTTCACTTAAATCAATGGTTTAAGTTTAGCGGTGTCAGTTGCGAAATGAAATGTAAAACAGCTATCATTCATGCGCTACTTTCTGAATAACTGCTAAATTATAATTCTCAAAATATGCAAAATAAAATCCTAACATAGTTACAAAAACATTGTGAAGGCCTCAAAAATTTAAAAAATGTTCACGTATGTAACAAATGGAGACAGAGGGGATGGATAACTTGATCTATCCTAGTTCAGAGCTTTGGATTAGCGATTAAAATAATTTTTTGAAATAGAATTGCAATAAAAAAATTTCATTTTATTGCGAATTTCAAACTCTAAGACATTTGTATTCACAGTGGTTTCTATAGAATTAGTTGTTTTGGAATATTATTAAGATAATTTTTTAAAAAGTATATTTTCACTAGTGCATATTTTCTAACGTTCATCTAGTACATGGGTAAAAAGTCAGTAAATTAAGTCTAAGTTTTACATTAATTTCAAGTTTTTTCCTAATTAATTTTAAGTTAAACTTCCTGACCACTGCGATTAAATTTTGAAATAGAATTGTAGCATTAATGTTCAGCATAAATATTAAATGTAAGTGTTCATTTTACTCGGAATTTTAAGTTTTACAACACCTATATTGGCAATGTTTTTGGTAGTTAGTTCTTTTGGGATATTATTATGGTATTAAACTGTACATCTAATATATTTCTAACGCTCCCCTAGAATGAGGAGAAAACTTAATATATTGATTGTAGATCTAAACTGAAGGGATTAAACTAATTTCCTATTTTCCCTTAATATTGAATTCTATCAAATAATCACTGGGCTATTAGTACTTTACTTATTTGTAAATTTTTTATTAATGTAAATAAGTCATTTAATTCTCCCCCTTTCTAAAAAGAAAAATTAATCGCTATTTTCTTTGCCCCCTCAATATATAAAGTTTAAAACCTTAAGTCATTCTTAAAAAAAAAATCCTGATCCGTTGCTTTATTATAAGAATAAATAATAGGTCATATCCATAAAATCCAAATAATAATCATCCTCCCCCCTCGCCTTACAAGCGTAAACAATTTAGTCCTTTACCCTAATTAATTTTCATTTTTTTTCTCTAATTGTAAGTCTTCAATAAATTATATTATCAATCGTTTGAACTATCCCCTCCCTTCCTTTAATAAAAAAGAAAATATGGCTATCGTCTCCATTCTTACTCGTTGAATTGAAAATCTTTAAATGTCTATTTTTCTTCTTGCTGTATTTGTTTATTATGATAGAAGTTAAACACCTGAAATTTCCCCTAAATCCCTTAACCCAAGATTTTCTTACGTAATAAGGGAGAGTGGGGTGGAATGAGACAGTACATTTTTCTCTTTATATTTTATTAATAAACATATCATCAGTCACATATTCCATTAAGCAAAAGCATATCTTCAATATTCAGTTGAATAAAACAGCTGATTTACATAAGCTTGCAATTGTAAAAAGGAAAAGAATATTTCAAGAACCAAAAGTAAATTTGCTTTATATATTTTTATGCTTTCTGCATATTAATGACTTGTTTATGTATATGTGTAATTGCTCCTCTATTTATAAAACATTATACTGTATATCATCCATAATTTAAACTATATCTAAAAGTAGCATTTATGTCGATACAAGAAGTTTAACATAGAATGCAGGGAGGAATGGGACATAAAGGACGAAATGGGACAATTCTAATTTTTTTCACTCTTTTTTTTTTCTCTTACTTACAATTTCTTTAACTATAAAATCGTTTCTGAAAATTGTTTCTCCCATAATTTCTTTTATATTCCGATAATTTCAGATCTTTAATTCAGTAGTTCAATTGCATGTCTGTTTTATTTATATTATTTTAATTATTCTTAGAGGAAGTTTTTATTTTTATGTAAAATTAGCCGTAAAAAAATGAACTCTTTATGTTGTTTTAAAAACAAAAAATTAATATTAGGGCTGTGCAAATATGTTATGATTTCAGGTGGGAGGAGGTTTGTTTTTTAATATACATACCATTTCTGATCATCAATTGTTTCTCTTTTTATTTGTAACATGGTCTTTAATACAAAATAGTACGTTATATTTATAGCCTGTTACCTATTTTTTTAAAATACAAAGTTATTAAAATTGCTAAATTTTTATAAAATTATTAAACTCTAAAATACAGTATACTCTAACGTTTAAAATTCTTATTTTTCTTCGTATGTGTATGCATATATAATCACAGTTCGAGAAACCCTATGTAAAGTGTATTTGAAATGAAGCTTATGTTTCAAGTATAAAAAAAAAGAGAAAGAATGGTCCCTTCGTTTTGTTGATATGAATTTCTACTATCTGCTCCCCACCCCTCTCTGTTCGGTGTAAGTAGAATAATTCTTTATTATTGTTGAAAGCATTATGTAACAAAAAGGTGTCATAAGATTCATTTAAATAGTATTTATTTTAATTGTTATGTGATATAAAGTTTTTTCCATATGAAAAATGATATTTTATTAACTTCTCAACATTTGAATCATAAAAGTATGCGAAAAATAAATGAAACAAGTTTTGTATGTCTTTTCGAGCAAAACAAATTATAGAAATAACAATTTTCTTCACTTTGATAACGATATCATTAACGGGGAGGGAAGGGGGTTTCAAAGGATGATAACGTATGATTCGGGGAAAGGGGGAGAGAGTCCAAAATTAACAAAAAGTTGATAAAATTATAATTGCACAGCCCCTTTCGTAATCGAGCTCTACGCAATAAGAAATAATAAAAAATATTTCATGTTTCAAAATTGTTTTTAAAACCTTAGACAATCAGTAAGGGGCTATGCAACTATAATTATAGTTATACTGCATAAAATCAAGTGTGCGTATTTATTTAACCCGCGAGGACGCGCGCAGGGCCTAAAAGACCCGGCATGCGTATGGTTTTTACAATTGTAACCACTAATATTTTTAAAGTAATCTTTAACTTATTTTACCGCAAAATTTCTAAGAATTGTCTCCGTCTTAATAAAATGACTGCTATAATTTGATTTTATTGGTGGCAAACTTAAAACCATTCATTCCTGGGTAAGCGCGCGTTCTCCCGGGTTAAAACATACGTAATATGAATTGTACAGTAAAATACATAGAAAAAGAGAGATACTTTTAACAATTAATTTTTTCAAAGATAATTTTTGTATTTCTTATTTCTTCTATTATTACGAAAAGAAAGTATAGGATTTGTAAAAAGTTTCGACACATTTAGACGTTTTGGGGGCCAGAGATACCGTTTTTACGAAATATGAATCTGTGACTCTATTTGCATGTGACACACATTTCGTGGGTACTCTATCATAAGAATTAATGTACAGAATTTAATATTTAAAATATATATGTTTAATGTAGAGATTATGTCCAGCCTGTCTCTGCTATAAAATGGCGATGATTAAATTTTAATGTAAATTCTATTTTTCAACGGATTTACACGTTTTAGGGGTCAGATATATCAAAAAACTTGTTTTTACAAAATGGCTGTATGTATGCGACCTAAATTTTGTGGGCGCTCTGTCTCAAGAACTAATGCACAGCTTTTCATAAAAAAAAATATATTCAGATAGTCCTTGTTATAAATTGATTCCGATTACTTTTTGGCATAAATCGCTCAATAAATGGTCCTTCTGTTCTACATTTTTTTTAGATTTCTGCAACAACTCTATATGAATGCTTAATGGACGGATTTTCATAAAATTCCAGATTTAATTTGTCCTTAATATAATTTGGTGGTTTTTTTTTCCCTTTTTTTGGCGTAAATCGTCCAGCATATGGCGCAGCTGTGTTGCATTTTTCATAATTTTCACAATAGAGGGGAGGGGGGATCTGCATAATTTCTGCAAATTCCAATCTTAAGAACTAACGCAAATATTTTCATAGAACTTCAGATTCAGTTACATGTTGACACCAGCTAATGTAGTGTCACCGTTGCAGATTTCGGTTTAGATCACTAAACAAGAAGCTCTTTTATGGTGCATTTCTTACGTGATTTTACCGATATTCATATCTTAAGAACTAATACATGGACTTTCATATCGTTAGAATTCCCGTGATGGGTATAGATTGTCTTTTAATTTTGGTACGTTGACGAATTTTGAAATAATATTATGTATGAGATAGAAGAAAGTTGTGGATTTGGAGTTGTGGACAAGGTACTTCCGGTATTTTACATTTTTAAAAAACTTGACATTATCATCCAAACTCTTTGAATTTTTTTTATGTTAAAAATAAGATATATGTGGATTGGGTGAAAAAATATTGATATTTAGTGGAAAAGGGCTGGTAAGATTTTTACCGCGATAAAACTCTCAGGTTTTAACAAATTTTGTCAATTTTCACACATTTTATTTTGTAAAAAAATATTTCTAATTGTCGGAATTTTTCGAAATTTCCGTAGGTAATGCAAGTATGGTCTATTGAGGTTCTCTAAAAAGATGTTCAAATACGGAAGTTTAGTTACATTTACGATGAAGAAAAGTACATATAGTCAATAAACATATAGTTTCCTAGTGGCGTGAAGTGATCTGCCTTCGCCAGTGTATTTCAAAGAGTTAAAATTCAATTAATAATTTTGTTAAAATTCAATTAATAATTTTTATACATGTAAATATAAGTGGTATTTAATATGGTTTTACGTAATTTTAATAAAATGTTAATATATAGGGGAGAGTGGGAGGAATGGGACAGTAGGTTTTTCTCTTTATGTATCATTCTAAACATTTCATCAATCGCACGTTAGATGAAGCAATGGTAGCCAAATCTTCAGTTGAAAAAAATTGTTGGTCTGTATAAGCTTACAATTGTATAAAAGATTATTTCAAGAGTCAAAAGTAAATTTACTTTTTATACTTTCTGTATATTAATGATTTGTTATCCATAGGTGTAATAGTTTCATTATTTATCGAACATTATACTGTATATTATTAGTTATTTAAAACAAGTCTAAAAGCAGCACTTTTGTTTATACAAGAAGTTTAATACAAAAAAAGAAAGTGGGGAGTAATGGGACATGCCAGTAAAGGGAGGAATGGGATATGTCTTTCGTTTTTTTAATGAGATGAATGCAAATTCCTAACATGCAAACATATTTAGAGGGTAATATATTGATTATAACATTGATAATATATTCATTTACTTCAAAATGTAAATAATTTAAATTGATAATTTTTAATGTTATCTATGACTAACAATTCTGAATTTCCATTTACGTTATGAAGATCCTGGAATTCTATATTATGCCACATACATTATATCAATCTACAATCTTTATTAGATTATATATCTAGCCGACACTTGATTATTTGTGCCTCATAGCGTTATTTTATTGTAATTCGATATATCTCTGTTAGTGGTGAGTTATAGGGCAGATTTTGAAACTTACAATTTCCTTGATTACAAAATACCTTTTGCATGTTTTGTTTCTATATTGTTCAAGAACATTAAAAAGTGTTTTATCTTGCATTCTATAAACTGGAATTTTTGTTTTAAAGTTAAACAAAGTTTATTTTCTAAGTTTTGTAAAAAGTGTCGCACCCACCCCAATTTCCTCTAAAATAACAAACATTGTAAGTACCCAAATACCCTAATAAATGGGCCTGTCAAATGATGGCTGTTTGCATATATTCGAAGGTTAAGTTTTTCTGTTACAATGCATGTCTATTGGCATTATTTATCGGGTAAGAAGGCGGATTGTGTTTCAGCATTATTTACTTATAAGACATGCCATCAAAGGACAATGGCAACATACAATGCTGATGATTTTATTTTTATCCACAACGTCAACGTTATGGATGCCTTCAGGACATCATTTTAAAAACAGTTGAGCAGATTTATTGATACATATTTAGCATTTATAAAGCAAATTCAATATTTTTTTTATGTGTTACAATTCCACCTATCAATGAGTTTTTGTATTTTTATTTCATAAGTTACAAGAATACCAAGCCTTTATAAAAAAGGCCTTTTCAATATCGTTTTACTAATTCATTTTAGATGAAATTAGTAATGAATAATGAGAGCAATTTACGATTTATTGATGCTATGTCAGTAAATGGAAAAACCTCAGATGAGAAAATCCTGTGACTGCATATACGAATTTAACTCTGCCAAAATGCTGATAATCAACTTGAATTTAGAATGCATGGTTTTTCTTCATCTAGTTCATTTTTAAGTAGTTGTAATATTCAGTTATTGAATACGAAAATGAATATTGGCTTTTCTATAATATTACATTCATTATAAATTTTATTAAATTTTTCTTTCTTTTTTATGTTAACATCTAACTTATCATTTTAGATGCAGGAAGAAACTGAAGTTCAATTAAAAAACAATGGGAGTCTCCTTGACGACAAAAGTATAGGAAAAAGCTCACTATTATGACTGAGAAAAATCTTGCGAACCTCATTCTGCAGCACTGAAATTTTCCAATTATTTTATTGCAATACATCTTTAAATTCATTTTCTGATATTATCACCAAAAATAATCATTAAAAAGTATGCAATTCATAGGCATTTGTATAAATACTAATTTTGTAATATTTGCAAAATGTGAGTCACATTAAAAAGTTATTTTTTATTGTAATGAATTAAACAGTTATTTAATAAAATTTATTCATATTTGATTGTATTTTGTTATTTAATCATATTGCTTTTATTGGTAGCACAGATATGTATATTACGCTCATTTTCATCATTTATATTTTATATCAAAGATGACAGCTCATAATATTTTCCAAATAAATGTGTTTTCCTTTTTGTTTCTATTCTAGTTTTCTACTTTTAGAAAGATTGCTTAGTAAACTCTGATTATAACATACTGATAAACATTAAAAAGTGCGAAACCTGCCCAAAATCACAGTTGATAAGTCAAAGATGCATTTTTGTGTACATATGTTAAGGTGTGTATATTATCTTTCCTATATGTAACTATTTGAGTTACAGATTCTAATTCCAGAGCAATATTAACCACAGAAGAACTCTACAAAACTCATACACGTTAGACCCATTCTTCCGAATCTTTAAGCCAGTTTAGAGTTTTAAATTTGTGATCCTATCAATAATTAAATTTTTTCTCTTTAATATTTTAATTTGAAACAAAACTCTCAAGCGAATAAAGTATTGAAAAATGCATAATGTATTAAACGTGGGTGGTGAAAGAAATTTGTGCGGAATAAGTCGAGGAAAAAGACAATAAAAAAATTAAAGGGAAAAAGATTCTAGTAATTAGTAAAAATTGTACGGCATATCCACCTGAAATAAGAATAAGGTTTAAAAAATTCTTATATGTGACATTCAGATAAAGACATTAAATTTTCTGCAGATATCTTATCTGATTTAAACCATTGAATTAATTATTGTGTAGTGTTTTAAAAATATGTAACAGAAAACATTTGTTAAAGAAATTCATATGACCATAGAACTGAATAAAACACATTAAATACAAGACTACTATATTTTTACTTATAAAATTCTAGTTTAGAAGAATATCCGCATAAAATCAACGGACAATGTTTTTTCGTTACATAAAGATTTTTAAATCATGTATTGGATTAGGTGAGGCTCAGTGCTTTATATGTATAAATTAAGCACTGTGCTTCATCTAAAATCATAATATTTCTTTTAGGCATATTTTAAATCTCAGTTAATATACTTTATTTACATCATTGTATCTATTTGCTTTTTTAAATTTAAATAAAGACCGTAAGATCTGCTTCAGCTTATCTCCTCATTTAGTGCTGCTGTTATAATGCTCATTTAATAAAGATAAATGCTTTTGCACCTATTTAAATATCTACAGTGAACTTCAGTGAGTTTTCTCATGCGTAACTTTTATGTCAATTGCTGTGATAATACTGAAACACATGTTAGGCCATATTGCTTATTTTACATCGAAATGTTTTGATACATGAGGAAAACTCCACTCTGGATACTTAAAATTGTAAAAATGTAACTTCATATGGAAAAAAATACTATAATAACTCCAATTAATTTAAGTATTAATATGAAAAACTATTTCGTAAAATCTTTTCGCAATACTGCTGTAAAAACATTAATAATAAAACTGCAAAAAAATTTGTGCAGTTACAAATACATTTTGGTAAGTGCAAATAAAATATTTTAAATACAATAGTAAAAAAGCATTAACAAATTTACTGTATTAACAATTGTACTGTTGCAAAGAGCTTTCTGGCGGGAATACAAAATGTGGCTTAATACAATACGAAAAAAATTTTGGTAATGTTTCGAACGGTACCTCATTAAAGTTACTTTTTTTTGATCAAGTACATAAAAGGTTTAAGATGCAAGCATAAAAAAAACCATAGTAAATGTGCCATAAAGTCCCTTGCAAATGTACAACACAATTCTCAATAAATATGCTACAAAATGTTTTGTATGAATACTAAAATCATTAGAAAACTCACAAAATAGTGTATAGAAAACACCCTAAAAATTCGTAAGTACGTATACTAAATAATCCTCAGAAAATATACCAAAATATATATAGTGATCACTCTAAAATATAGCTAGTAAGCTTACTAAATAATGTTTAGTACATTTATAAAAACTAATATGAGAACCTCCCTTACAAATCATTAGTAAATTTACTAAATAATCAGAGTAAGTTTACAAAAAGTTCTTTAGAAAACTCCCTAACAAATCATTACTGCATATACAACATAATCACTGGTAAATTTACGAAAAATTCCTTACTAAACTCCCTGAATAATCATTAGTAAGTTTACTAAATAATATTTAATAAGTTTACAGACGATTCTTTAGGAAACTCACTAAACAATCGTTAGTATGTTTACTACATAATATTTAGTAAATTCACAGACGATCCTTTAGGAAACTCACTAAAACATCGTTAGTATGTTTACTAAACGATATTTAGTAACAGTAACTAAAGCAACTTTTGTAATTATACATGATTTTCTTCTGTTGCGGTTACATGAAAAGTTCTAGGCATCCCAGTTTCCTAGAAAATTCTTAGTAACCTTGCAGATTTTTTTTTTACAGTGTAACACATATCTCGCTAAAAAAGCGCTATAAGAAAGAAATTGCTATTTTGTTTAGTTCTGTTATCTGTTAGGTTCTATTCACAACAATTTCTTTATTTTTAACATTATTTATATACATGAAAATATTTTAAACATGTGTATCCTATAGGAGACTCGGGGGCTAAAGAATTTAGATTTTAAATGAAAAAAATTACGATAATGCTGTAATAATTGAACTTTTTTCGTAGTTGCATAAGCATTGTTATAACAATTTTTAGCAGTACATTCCATTTTTTACTAAACTTATCTCCCCACTCTGTACACAAGTGCTGCATTTATATCTGAGTTTTATCTCAAATATAAAGCAATTATGTGATAAAAGGAAATTTTTATCACGTATTTCATCGCTTCGTTGCATTTACAGGAGAGCATTTTTCTCTCCATATAAAAGTTTATGTTTTCGTTTTCAGAACGTACTTTGCCGGATATAATATATTAAGTTCTTTTTTCTACTATCCAAACAAAAAAATTCCAGCCACATGTTGGTATTTATAGGAAAAAGACCTTTTCAGGAACTGCCTTGAAAGGTTATATTTTTACCACTTTACTGGTTTGAGTATTTGCCATCTTACAACTAACAGTGCTCTAACTCACGTAAAAAAAGCTCTATTGACAAGAAATTTATATATATTATTCGGTACTAATGTGATATATTGGGTTTTGAAAATAAAGCATGCAGATCATTTACAGCGGTATTCAAAAGAATGCTGTTTAAAAGAATTCATTAATTATAAACGTGAAAAAAAATTATATCTTATATTATTTTTTAAATATATAAAAATTTATAAACTTATGTGTATCCTATAGGAGAGTCGGTGACTGAAGAGGATATATTTCAGATTTTTATGTTACACAAAATATGATAACGCTGTAATAATAACATTGAATTTTTGTTATAGTTACGTAAATGTTAAAATAACAATTTTTAGCACATCCTTTTTATTTCTTAGAAATATTATCTCCCCACATTGTACAAAAGTGCTGCATTTATATGTGAGTTTTTATCTCAGATATAAAGCAATTGTGTGATAAAAGGAAAGTTTTACCACGTATTTCATTGCTTCGTTGCATCTGAAGAAGAGCATTTTTCTCTCCAAATAAAATTTCACGCTTCTCGATCTCAGAAAGTATTTTGCCGGATATAATATATTAAGTTCTTTTTTCCAGTATTCTAACAATAAAATTCCAGCCACATGTTGGTATTTATCGGAAAAAGACATTTTCTTGAAATGTTTAAAGATTTCCTTTTTTACATTATCCTACATAGCTAAAAAATGTTTATGAATGCGTTTATTAGGCGCATTTGTATTTACGTAAATATGGAGCACCTATAATTGTTTTCCAATCGGTTCGACTGTCCGTCTGTCCGCATATAACAACACAAAAACTTCCCAACTGATTCGTTTTGAACGTAAAACATATAATTGCTACGTAATTTTGTCGAGTCATTGCAAATTTTACAAAAATCGGATGTATATTTCAATCACAGGAGCAATCAAAATTAATCCGTTACATTACGGGCAATGGTAGAAAATATTAATGATGATACACTTTTTCGAACATAATACAGTTCATGTGCATTTATGAAATGTATACTAAAATATAGATTCTGTACAATCTTTGGTATATATAATATTTTTTTAATATACAGGGCCAAACAAAATATTCTATTACGTAATGTAATAGAAGAAACTTTGTTTGGGGTACGTTTTAATTATCTCAATCTATTTCTCATTTTATGAGATTGATATACGTTTACTACAAGTTAATTCCTGTATAACAGAAAGTGTTTAGTATTTACAGGGACACGCTAAAGATTTCGGATATTATATTTTTTCCGAACTACTGTATATTTTAAAAACTTCGTTATAGTACGAACGCATATCATTTGCTACGTCTAACGTGCATTTTCATGACTTCTTCTGTTTGCCATCTTCCGTCTATCAGTGCTCAAACTCATTTTAAAAAATTTCCCTATCGTTCTACTGTTCATCGGCTCGTATAGATACAGAAACTCGTTTTTACTCTGATTAATTGACTGAAGCAGAAATTTAATATGAAAATCATAGTTGGTATAGTATTGAATAAATATTATTAATGTATTAGCATGTGTAACTAAATTTCGAAATAATAAAATGTACATATGAAATAGATGAAAGTTTTGGAATTGGCACATCCAACTAGTTTAAAAAATATATATAACACGTTATATAAAAATGATGCATTTATATCTCAGTTTTATCTGAGATAAAAAGGAATTGTGTGATAAAAGGAAATTTTTATCACGTATTTCTTCGCTTCGTTGCATTTGTAGAAGAGCATTTTTCTCTCCTAATAAAATTTTACGCGTTTTGTTCTCAGAAAGTATTTTGCTGGATATAATATATTAAGTTCTTTTTTCCACAACCCATACAATAAAATTCCAGCCACACATCGGTACTTATTGGAAAAAGACATTTTCAAGAAATACCTTATCTTTTTAACACATTCCAACATACTTGAAGCGTGTTTAAGACTGCGGTTTGTCTGTTTCTCATCTTCTGTCTATCAATGCTCTAACACGAGTAAATAAAATTCGATTGCCATGAAATTCGTAAATGTCCTTGGGTATTACTGTAATATTTTGGGTATTGAAAATGATGAAGTATGTAGCGTTTACGGCTCATTTACAGAGACATTTAAAAGAATTCTCTTACATTGCGGTCTTTTGGATAAAAACGCCTGCAGTGCAATTTCTTGGAATTTTTTATTTTATTTTATTCTTTTTGCATTGCAAAAACAATGAAAAAAAAATAAATGAATATTTATTTTTTTAATTACATATAGACTCTAGAAATGATATCTCAACATGCAGAAAAAATTTTTACGTTTTCATTTTTGTACATTTCGTACATTTTTACTGCAATCAACTTAGTATAATACATATCTTGCTATAAAAATGTGCAATAATAATCAAATTACATTTTTGTTTAGTTTTGCTCCATTCACAACAATGTCATTATGTTTATAATTATTTATAGATGTGAATTCTTTTTTAAATATGTCTATCCTGTAAGTGACACGGGAACTACAGAAATATATTTTTGAATGTTATTTTAGGAAATAAATTACGATAACGCTGTAATAATAATATTGAATTTTTTTCGCAGTTGCGTAGATATTGTCGTAACAATTTTTAACAGTACGTTCGATTTAAAAAAAATCTCATCTCCACATATTGTACTCAAGTGCAGGATTATTATCCCAGTTTTATCTCAGATATAAAGGAATTGAGTGATAAAAGAAAATTTTGATCACGCACTTCATCACTTCATTGCATTTATAGAAGAGCATTTTTACTGCCATATAAAATGTTACACTTTTCGTTCTCAGAACGTATTTTGCCGGATATAAGGTACCCTGTGGTAATAACGCCACGTTAAGGTTCTACCAATTTTCACGGCTCAGTTTTAGTTTGTATTTTTCAAACAAATATAAGATTTGATACAGCAACTCATTGACTATCTATATAAAACAAATAATTTAACAGACATGCATTCATAAAATATAATAGCGTGATTTCTTGACCAATGCTATTTGGCGTTATTACCCACCTATATGGGTAATAACGCCATGCAAACAAAACTATGAAATAAGATGGAATAATGACATGTAGATTGCCCAATTCTAAAAATACAAACTCTACAAACTTAGAAATTAACAAATTGCATTCTAAGCTATTGAAAATGTTCATTTTTTTGTGAAAGTGTAAGAAAAATAAAGGTGTGGTGTGTGTGGGGGAGGGGGCAAAAGAATATAAGACCATGAGCTTCTTTTTGCTTAAAAAGGACCGTTTAAATAGAATTATTAGAAACACTGCACGGTTTTAACTGTGTTTATTTGAATCAGTATTTAGGATGTAGTTCGGCCACTGTTGGGAATCAACAGGGGTATTAATGCCAAGGATTGGCGTTATTAACCCGGTACAGTTAATGCGCAGTAAATTTTAAACTACAAATTATCTCGAGAAGATATCCGAAATCTTCTACAACATTTTGAAACTACATGAAATGCACTACAAATTTATGTAATAAACAAAGTATTTCCGGATAAAAAAATAGTCTTCACATCACAAAACTTATCTCAAGTTTTAGATCAAGTGTAAATTTTAGTTGCTTGTAGAAGCAATAAGACCTACAAATGGAACAAATGAACTTTAAGCTGTTTTTCGCGATTTATATGATTTAAAATTCTTCTGCGCAGAGCACATGGGTGTTATTTACGAGATTAGTTCATAATTATGTATAATATTAGCGTTATTATTCCGCCAGGCGTTATTACACCAAACCACCTTAATATATTAATTTTTTTCCACTATTCAAACAATAAAATTCCAGCCACATATTGGTATTTATTGGAAAAGACATTTTCACAAAATGCTTTTAAATGTTATCTTTTTAACACTTTCCAACATAGCTGAAGAGTGTTTATGACTGCGGTTTACCTGTTTACCATCTTCCGCCTTATCGGATGTATAGTTCAATCCGCAATCAAAATTAATCTGTTACATTACGGTCAATGGTAAAAAAAGAATTTCAAATGGATTTTATTGACTTCTTCGAACGTAATACAATTCATATGCATTTGTGAAATGTGTACTAAAATATAGACTCTGTACAATCTTTGGAACAAATAACATTTTTTTAATATACAGGGCCAAAAAAATTATTCTATTACGTAATTTAATAGGGGAAACTTTGTTTGGGGTATGTTTTAGTTATCTTAATCTTATTCACATTTTATGAGATTGATATACGTTTACTATAAATTAATTCCTGCATAATAGAAAGCATTTAGCATTTACAGGGGCACGCTAAAGATTTGGGATATTGTATTTTTTCCGAACTTCTGTAAATTTTAAAAACTTTGTTATAGAACAAACGCACTCCATTTGTTACGTCTGATGTGTATTTTCCAACTTCTTCTGTCTGCCATCATTCGTCTATCCGTGCTCTAACTCACGTTAATAAACTTCGATTACCAAGATAATTTAAAGATGTTATTGGGTATTATTGTGATATAATTGGTTTTTAAAATGAAGTGTGTAGCGTTTATGATTTATTTACAGGGACAGTCAGGAGAATTCTGTTACATTACGGTCATTTGGGAAAAATCGTTTGCGATGCATTTAAATGATATTGCAGTATTTTATGCATGCTAAAACTGATATGCATCAGTGAAGTATACGAAAATTGTCTTGGTATAGAATTAGATATCAATAAAACTCCGCGTTTATTTACAAAGGCACACAAAGAATTTGGCTACAGAAGACAATAAACGGTAGTAAAATAATAGTCATTAGCCACACCCAGTGCTTCTTAAAATCTAGGGCAAATACTGCTGTATTAAACTTTCCTCTGTTGTATATCCTTTTCAAAAACAGGGATTTATTTACAAAAATTTTTATCTTCAGTTATGGATTTGTATTAACTAACTGATAACTAAGAAATTCTGAAAAGCGAACTAAATAAAAATTTAGTTTTTGTACATAAAATATCATGATACATGGGGACTCAAAAAGAACATTTTTTACGATTACTTGGAATTTTTTTATTTTACTTAATTCTTTTGCGTTGCAAAGTCAATGAAAAAAGATATAAATATAGATTTAATAATTTTTTATTACTTATGAACGTTACAAAATATATCTTAACACACAGAAAAAATTATGTAGTAATTTTTGTACATTTCGTATATTTTTACAGAAACCAATTTTAATATAACAAATATATTGCTAAAAAACGCTATAAAAATTGAATTGCTAGTTTGTTTAGTTTTACTATCTGTTAGAATCCTTTCTCGCCACTTTGTAATTTTTAACAATATTTATATGCATGAAAAGGAAATAAAGATGTGTGTCATTTCACCCCAGTTTCTTTATTTTAGCATTATTTATACACGTGAAAAATATAGAAGTGTATCTTATAGAACACACGGTGCAAAATAAATGTATTTTTTTTTTAATTTAGATGAAGCAAATTATAATAATGCTGTAATAATAACATAAAAATTTTTTTCGCAGTTGCTTTAATGTTGTCATAACAATTTTTAACAATAGGTTATATTTTTACAAATCTTATCTCCCCACACTGTACACAAGTGCTGCATTTATATCTGATTTTTATCACAAATATAAAGCAATTGTGTGATAAAAGCAAATTTTTATCACGTATTTCACCGCTTCGTAGCGTTTGTAAAAGAGCATTTTTCTCTCCAAATAAAATTTTACGCCTTTCGTTCTCAGAAAGTATTTTGCCGGACGTAATATATTAAGTTCTTTTTTTTCCAGTATTCAAACAATAAAATTCCAGCCACATGTTGGTTTTTATCGGAAAAATACATTTTCATGAAATGCCTTTATAGGTTACCTTTTTAACATTTTCAAACGTAATTTAAAATATTTTTGACATCGGTTTGTAGGAGTATTCGTAATTATGTAAATACGTGGTACCTATAATTGTTTTCAGTCGGTACGACTGTCCGTCTGTCCGCATATAACAACACAAAAACTTCCCAACTGAATCGTTTGAAATTTAAAACATATAATTAGTACATAATTTTGTCTCGAGTCATTGTAATTTTTTTAAAAATCGGATGTATAGTTCAATCATAGGCGCAATCAAAATTACGCCGTTACATTACGGTCAATGGTAAAAATTAGTTTCAAGTGCATTTTAATGATGATACATTTTTTCGAACATAATACAGTTCATATGCATTTATGAAATGTATACTAAAATATAGATTCTGATTCTATACAATTTTTGACACAAATAATATTTATTTTAATATACAGGGCCAAACAAAATGTTCTGCAACGTAATGTAATAGGGGAAACTTTGTTTGAGGTACGTTTTATTTATTTTAATTTATTTCACATTTTATGATATTGATATACATCTACTACAAGTTAATTCCTGAATAATAGAAAGTGTTAACTATTTACAGGGGCACGCTAAAGATTTCGGATACTATATTCCTTCCGAACTACTGTATATTTTAAAAACCTCGTTATAGTACGAACGCACCTCATTTGCCACGTCTGACGTACATTTTTCGACTGCTTTTGTTTGTCGTCTTACTTTTATCAGTGCTCTAACTCACTTAAATAAAATTCGATTGTCAAGAAATTCATAGATGTTCTTCGGTTTTACTGTGTTTTCTTGGGTATTGAAATTGAAGTGTGTAACATTTACGATTCCTTTACAGGGACACGCAAAAGAATCCTGTTACATTACGGTCTTTTGTCATAAATCGTCAACGGAGCATTTTAATGATATTGAAGCATTTTAAATACATTGAAACTGATATATTTCAAGTGTACGGAATGCGTCTTACTTATAATTTGGTGTGAATAGAACTTAGCGTTTATTTAAAAATGCACACAAATAATTCGGCTATAGAAGAAATAAACAATAGTTAAATAATAATCATTAGCCACAACCTGCCCTTCTTAAAATTTTGGGTAAATACTGCTACATTAAACTTTCCTCTGTTACATATACATGATAATTCAAAATGAATATACCAGTAAGGCATGGTGACGTCACTGTGACGTCGTGGTGAAGTCACACTGTGACTTTGTGACCAGCGAATGTCGATGTGACGTCACGTGACATTGATGTGGAGTCACAGTGACTACAATGTGAAGTCGTCATGGCCGTTTTAGAGCTCTTTTGTGACGTCACATTGTGACTACTTTGTGAAGTCACGGTGTGACAAATTTGTGAAAAATGTGTCATTTGTGACTACTTACTAACATCGTGACGAAACTGTGACAAAAGCGACGTTGTGACGAAAGAATTTTAAAGTAAATAACATGTTTTGAAGAATTTTTGTAATTTTCTAAAGATTTTTAAGAAAGTCACATCTCAGTCACAATGTGACGCCACTGAGTGGTGGTATTTTAGTCACACATGTGGTGTGACCACAGTGACGTCACTTGACCATGCATGCTATGAGGGTAGCCATGGAAAAAACACCATAACTATTTAATCGAAATAATTTATCAAATAGAATTACGCTGAATTTAAAAAGAAGTTCAAAATCTTGTTTATATACTTTATAAATATTCTATGTGATTCTTATTAATCACATGCACGTCTCCAAATTATCCTTTTTGTTCAAACAACCATATGTGTATGCTGTTATGATTTCGAGGTGCTAGACTGAATCTTTGCTACATCGGCTACAAAAATTGAAATTGTGAAATTCTAACACACAGAATACTACAAAATACCAACACTTGTAGATGGTATCTAATGTTTGGACAGAAAGAATGTTTAAATGTTGTCCGTGTGACCCAGAAGAGTTATATAGAACAATTATAAAGTGTGTAAACAAAAGTTTTACTTAATTTTTACATTTTTATAATTCTCATTGATAAATTATTTTCGATTAAATAGTTATACGGGTTTGTAATCACTATATTTATTTTGAATAACCATGAGTTTCTGAATTTTATATGAAATAAATTACGATAATACTGCAATAATAACATTGAATTTTATTGCAATTGCGTAATTATTGACATAATAATTTTTAATATAACATTACTTTAAAAAAAATTATCTTCCACATTGTATAGATGTGCAGCATTTATATCTGAGTTATATCTCATGTATAAAAGGATTGTGTGAGAAAGTAAATTTGTATCACGCATTTCATCGCTTCGTTGCATTTATAGAAGAGCAATTTTCTCTCCGCATAATTTTTATGCGTTTCATTATCAGAACGTATTTTGCCGGATATAATATATTAAGTTCTTCTTTTTACTATTCAAAGAATAAAATTCCACCCACATATTGGTATTTATCGGAAAAAATCATTTTTAGTATATGCCTTTAAAGGTTATCTTTTCTACTCTTTAAAACCTTTCCTTTTAGTTGAAAAGTGTTAATGATTGCGGTTTATCTTTTATATATATAAGTTAAAAATAAATCAAAATAAATCCAGCGATAACAAACAGCTAGAACTGTTTAATCGTAAGAAATTTATCGATAGATTTACACAGAATCATAAAGGAAGTTTAAAGTTTTGTTACATACTTTATAAATATCCTATGTGATTCCCCTTGCTCACATGGACGACACCAAAATATCCTTTTTGTTCAAACATCCGATACCATATCTTTATCTGAGAAAGATAAGGTTCTATCTGTGTTTTTGAAAAAAATGGCTTACCGATATAGAAAGTTTCTATTTGTATCTAAGAAGGGGTTTTTGCATCAAAATGATGTTATATATAAATTATATATGCTATAACGATTATGTTATGACATTATTTTAATCCAGAAATGCCTTTAGAGATATAAATAGAACATTTCTATATCAATCAGTCATTTTTTTCAAAAATACAGATAGAACCTTATTATTCTCAGGTGACGATATGTGTATATTATTAGGATTTCGTGGTGCTTAACTATATCGCTGACGAAATATTCGTTATACTGATGACAGAAGAAACTGTTGTGAAATTTTAACACACAGAATGCTCCAAAATACCAACTTCACATGTAGATTGTCTATGAAGTTTCAAGAAAAAAATGTTCAGATGTTCGTGTGACCCAGGAGAGTAACATAGAACATTTATAAAGTCTATAGAAAAAACTTTGAACACTTTTTACATTTTGTATAATACTTTTCAATAAGTTCTTTTCAAATAAATAGTTATAGCCGTTTATTATCTATATATTCATTTTATATAACCTTGTATTTCTGCATTTTATGTGAAATGAATTACGATAATGTTGTAATAATAAGATTGAATTTTTTCGCAGTTGCGCAAATGTTAATAATAATTTTATAACATTACATTCCATTTACGTTCCAATACTTTCTTCTATCTTCAATAGAAGGAAATATTGTAGTCGAAATTTTTTGTACTTCCGGTTTTTGACGGATTTACATGTTTTAGAGGTCAGAGATTTTTAAAAGAACGTTTTTACAAAATGTCTGTCTGCCCGTGTGTCTATGTGTCCGTATGTCGCCATTCTACCATCAAAAAGTGTATGAAGATATGCATAGAATTGAACAAAATTTTTTGAGAATTTTTTGGCGGTGGCAACCAGGTTTTCTTACAATTTTGAAACATTTCGCCGGAAAGGTTGGTTGGTTGGTTGTATAGGTTTTAATGGCACAAAATCCCTTGAGGGACATGCTGCGCCAAACCAAAGACAAAATTGTAAAAATGAGGAAAAAAAGACAACGTCAAAATATCCGGATGGGGGGCTTCCCATCTGGATATGGTCAGGTAAATATAAGAAGGCAAAAATAGTAAAATGCTAAATTATTAGTTTATTGTAGAAATAAGATAATATTAAATTTCAAAACAAAATGTAAAAGGTGAAAGTTGCATTAAAAATCCATTGTAGATATGAGTTAAGTTGATAAAAACAATGCGGTGATTCATGAAATTAAAAATCAATTAAAACCAGACAAACATATTTAAAATTGTAAAAAAGATAAAATTCTAAAACTAGTTAAAAATTCTAAAACAGTAAGATAGTGACACGATAACCAAATTGGAAAAGTAGTACAGAAAACAATAATTACAACTTTAACCAGGCACATACTCTTCAAACA
Organism: Maratus speculifer; assembly: GCA_964019185.1. NCBI lineage: Eukaryota > Metazoa > Arthropoda > Arachnida > Araneae > Salticidae > Maratus > Maratus speculifer. The sequence goes on from OZ025302.1 coordinate 153,874,914, forward strand.
TAGTATTTTCCTCGGAATCCGAGCCACTGTCGTAAGACTCGGATTCCATAGCTTCTTGGACATAATGCTGCAGTTGCCTGGGATCTTTAAAATTTCTTTTGCATGGGCTGAGCGACGCATTTTGCAATCTTTTAACAATAGTCTTCCGCCGTGGGGTTGCTGGAGTTGGGGTTTTTATGGTTTCAGTTTGTTTTTTAAGCATATGTGATTTCTGTAATGTTTTTGATTTTGTAGCAGTTTGGATCCCAGCCTTGGTCCCTTCTTTCTGAACACCAGTTTTCACTATTTGACTAGAGTTGGGTTTTTTAGAGCTTAATGCAGATGAGTTCGGGTCATTTTTTTGTGAGGTAACGGCCTTAGTTTCATTTAGAGGTTTGGATAATCTCTTAGATTGAGCTTGAGATTTCTGATTTTTAAATTGAGCAGATTTTTGTGTGTGAGTAGATGTGTGTAAAATAGTAACAGGTTCTGACGAAGGTAAACAGATATCACGGGATTCTTTGATTGGGGTGTTTATTGATTGTGTTTTGGCTGACTTTTTCGATGACATAGAAAAGTCAGTCTGGGTGCTAATATGTCTTACAGATTTAGACTGCTGTTTCAATAGGCTTGAATAAGATACGCCGACAGACGGGGTTCTGGCTTCTACAATTTTACGAGCTTCTGGGTAGGAAAGATTTTGCATTATTTTTACAGTCAGAATTTCTTTTTCACGGATCCAGTTTGCGCAAGAGCGAGAGAAAGCTGTATGATTACCCTTGCAATTTATGCAGCGTTCTGATTTTTCACATGAATTGCTGTCGTGGTCAATTTCTGCACAGCGTGCACAGGTAAGGGAACCGCGACAGTTAGTTTTAGTGTGGCCGTATCGCTGACATTTAAAACAACGGAGAGGGTTAGGAATGTACGGTCTGACAGGACAATTTAGGTAAGCAGCTTTAATTCTTGTTGGTAAAGTAGGGCTATTGAAAGTGAGAATGACATGCTTTGTAGGAAGGACTTGGCCATTCCGACGGATCGTGATACGACGTGCATCTATAATATTTTGGTCTTTTAGGTTTTCTAAGAGTTCATCTTTCGTAGAGAATAAAAGATCTGGTTCAGAAATAACGCCTCGGCTTGTATTTAGAGTTTTATGCACCTGAACAGAAACAGAAAAAGGGCCTATTGTAGAGCTATTTGAAAGAATCTGTGATTGTTTAGTTGTAGAAACTTCCACTAGTAAATCCCCAGATTTTAATTTTTTGAGAGTATGACCATCCCCTAAGGCAGACTGGAAAGTTTTTGCTATGAGAAATGGTGACGTTTTGCCAAAGGAACTATCAGAGTGGCTATCAGTGCGTTTAACAATAAAAAAGCGTGTGAAGGAAGAAGTCGGAACAGTTTGGTGCTCTCCACTGGGGAGAGACACAGAAGGAAATGAAGTTTTCCCATCCATGTTAAAAATAATAAAATTCAGACCCCGGCCGCACCACCCACTACCGAGCCCAACAAGGGGATGCACATTCGTGCACCAGTGCTAACCAGGGCCCATACGGTCACAAGACAAACCTATGTCAGTCTCCACCCTTAACGAGATGACTAGTATTTGCTCAATCACTTGATCCCTAAAGCCAGTGACAAAAGCCAGCTGACCAGCCGATTGATGCATACGGGACCAATATGCACCTCCCGTCTACCTGAAGCAGAGGCCAAAGCAGTGTGTTGGTTTCCCTCAACTACCAGGATCCCCCTTTCCAGGGACACGGGTCTCCACGCACGGCCAACACGTGGGTGGTTTACAATTCTCCATGAGTCGATATACAGGATGACATCGGCCCATACAGAATTGCCCTCACCTCCGGAGAGGAAACCACAATGAGAGTGAAACAAAGATGAAAGGAAGACAAGAGGAGTAAGAGGAAAAGGAAAGGAGAAAGATCACTCAGGTGCCCCGGGGTTGTGAAGCCCGTGAATACCTAAAGAAGGTATCCCCCTGGGGGGTTTCGCCGGAAAGGAGCGCTGCAATAACAATTTTTGTGCCATTTTTAATATTGTATCGACTTAAAGTGTATGAAGTTACACATCGAATTAAACCAAATTTTTTGTGTAACTGTATGGTTATGGTTAGTTAGTCCTTCCTGAATTTGAAAAAAATCCGACGGCAGGGGGCGCTGCAATAGTGATTTTTGTGTCATTTTCAATATTTTACCATAGAAAAGTGCATGAAGTTATGCATAGAATGGAATGAAATTTTTTGTATAAGTGTTTGGCTATGGTCAGCAGACCCTCGCTGATTTTGAAAAAAAAAACCGCCAAGAAGAGGCGCTATAATCATGATGGCTGTTACATTTTTACTATTTTACCGTTAAAAAGTGTTTGAAGTTCTACATAGAACTGAACTAATTTTTTGTGTATATTTTTTGGGGTATGGCGAGTAGATCCTTCCTGAATTTGAAAAAAAAATTCTTATCATTCTACTGTTCATCGGCTCGTATAGATACAGAAACTTGTTTTTACTCCGATTAATTGACTGAAGCAGAAATTTAAGACAAAAATCATAGTTGGTATAATATTGAATTAACAATATTAATGTATTAACATGTGTAACAGAATTTTGAAATATTGAAATGTTCATATGAGATAGAAGAAAGTTTTTGGATTGACACATCCAACTAGTTTTAAAAACATATTTACCACGTTGTATACAAGTGCTTCATTTATATCTCATTTTTATCCCAGATATAAAGGAATTGTGTGATAAAAAGAAATTTTTATCACGTATTTCATCTCTTCGATGCATTTATAAAAGGGCATTTTTCTCTCCAAATAAAATTTTATGCTTTTTGTTCTCAGAACGCATTTTGCAGGATGTAATATATTAAGATTTTTATCCACTACCCAAACAATAAAATTCCAGCCACATATTAGTATTTATTGGGAAAAGACATTTTCAAGAAATCCCTTTAAAACTTACCTTTTTAACACTTTCCAACATAGTTGAAGCGTGTTTATGACTGCGGTTTGTCTGTTTCCCATCTTCTGTCTATCAATGCTCTAACCCGCGTAAATAAAATTCGATTGCCAAGAAACTATTAAAAGTTATGAGGTATTACTCTTATATTTTGGGTATTGAAAATAATGACGTATGTAGCGTTTACGGTTCATTTACAGGAACATGTAAAAGAATTCTCTTACATTATGGTCTTTTGGATAAACACTATTGCGGTGCAATTTCTTGGAATTATTTAGTTTATTTTATTCTTTTTGCATTGCAAAGACAATAAAAAAAAGAAATAAATGTATATTTAATATTTTTATTACATATAGACTCTACAAATGCTAACTTAACATACAGAAAAATTGTTTATGTTTTCATTTTTGTACATTTCGTACATTTTTACTGCAATCATTTTAATATAATACATACCTTGCAAAAAAATGTGCTACAAGAATCAAATTGCAATTTCGTTTAGTTTTGTCTCCTTTTACAACAATTTCTTTATTTTTATCATTATCTATACGAGGTGGAACCCGTTGAAATTCGACGAAAGAAAATCTTAAAAAAAGAACTGTTTTATTTATTTATAATAAATCTGCAAAATTAGTTACAGTAACAAAAACATCTTATATTGGTCAGTCTAACTCTCACGCAAACATTATTTTAAGCTAAAATTAGCAAAATACTATAAAACGCAATTATTTATATTATTAAACGAAATAAAACCGAAATTAGCCAGATTTTATAATAATAATTGAGATACAATTGAAATAAATTGAGATACAGTTTTCAAACAAATTGCATTTAAAAGTGCATTTTTTTTTCTCTAAACGACGGTGTAAAAATTAAAAATATGCTGTGTATAGAAGGGTAAAATTTGCAGTAGCGAAAATTTCAAAACCGAAATTGCAGGGAAAAGTGTTGCCATTCGCAAAATGCGTTACGCACTGATACGTTTGGCCTTTATAATATAGATACGTGAATTCTTTTTAAATAATTTATCATATATGTAACACGGGGAGTACAGAAATATATTTTTGATTGTTATAGGAAATAAATTATGATAATCCTGTAATAATAATGCTGATTTTATTCGCAGTTGCGTAGATACTGTCATAACAATTTTTAACAGTACGTTTCAATTTTAAAAAATCTTATCTCCCCACATTGTACACAAGTGCAGGACTAATAACTCAGTTTTATCTCAGATATAAAGGAACTGTGTGATAAAAGAAAAATTTTATCACGTATTTTATCGCTTCGTTGCATTTATAGAAGAGCATTTTTCTCTCCATACAAAAATTATGCTATTTATTCTCAGAACGTATTTTGCCGGATATAATATATTAAGTTTTTTTTTCCACTATCTGAACAATACAATTTCAACCACATGTTCGTATTTACTGAAAAAGACGTTTTTAAGAAATGCTATTAAATGTTATATTTTTAACACTTTCCAGCATAGTTTTAAAAAAATTATGTTTGCGGTTTACCTGTTTACCATCGTCCATCTAACAGTGCTCTAACTCAGGTAAATAATGTTCGATTGCCAAGAAATTCAAAGATGTTATTTGGTATTACTGTGATATCATTGGGTTTAAAAATGAAGTGTGTAGCATTTACGGTTTATTTATAGGGCTTTCAGAAGAATTCTGTTACATTCCGGCCATTTGTGGAAAATGGTTTGCGGTGCATTTAAATGATATTGCAATATTTTATATATACTGAAACTGATATAAATCACTGAAGTATACAAAAATTGTCTTGGTATAGAATTTGGTATGAATAGAACTTCGCGTTTATTTATAAATTCACATAAAGAATTTAGGTATAGGTTTATTAGATATATTTTTTTTAAACTTCAGTTATGAATTTGTATTAACACACTAAGAGACTGAAAAGCGAAAAATATTAAAATTTAGTTTTTGCACATAAAGTTTTATAATACATGGGAACTCAAAAAGTACATTTTTTTCAATTTCTTGGATTTTTTTATTTTACTTTATTCTTTTTGCATTGCAAGATCAAGGAAAAAAAGAAATAAACATTTAATTAATATTTTTTATTACTAATGAACTCTGCAAATATCTTAACACAGAGAAAAATTAATTACGTTTTCATTTTTGTATATTTCATATATTTTTACTGCAACCCATTATAATATAAAACATATATCTCTAAAAAAGCACTACATGAATAAGTAGCTATTTTGTGTAATTTTGCTATTTGTTCCTGACTTCATTCACTCCATTTTCTTTATTTTTAACATTTTTTATATACATGAAAAAATAAAGATGAATATCCTATAAGAGACTCGGGGACTAAAGAAATATATTTTTGAAAGTTAGATGAAACAAATTACGACAATGCTGTAATAAAACCATAAAATTTTTTTCACAGTTGCTTAAATGTCATAATAATTTTCAACGGTACGTTCCATTTAAAAAAAAATCTTATCTACCCACAATATACACAAGTGCTGCATTTATATCTGAGTTTTTATCTCAGATATAAAGGAATTGTGTGGTAAAAGGAAATTTTTATCACGTATTTCATTGCTTCGTTGCATTTGTAGAAGAGCATTTTTCTCTCCACATAAAATTTTACGCTTTTCGTTCTCAGAACGTATTTTGCCGGATATAATACATTAAGTTCTTTTTCCCACAATGCAAACAATAAAATTCCTACCACATATTGGTATTTATCCGAAAAAGACATTTTCATGAAATGCCTTTAAAGCTTATTTGTTTAAAACTTTTCAACATAGCTGAAAAGTGTTTATGAATGCAGTTTCTTGGTGCTGTACGTAATAACGTAGTAGGTAAATACGAGTTGCGTAAATACGTAGCACCTATAACTCTCGTTCAATCCGTCAGTCTGTCCGCATGTAGCAACACAAAAACTTCTCAACCGAATCGTATGAAATTCAAAATATATAATTATTACATAATTTTGTCGAGCTACTGCAATTTTTATGAAATTTGGATGCATAGTTCAATTACAGGGACAATCAAAAGTATTCTGTTAAATTACAGTCAATGCGAAAAAATTGTTTCAAGTGCATTTTAATGATAATACACTCTTTCAAACAAAATACAGTTTATATGCATCTAATGAAATATACACTAAAATATATTTTATGTGGTTATTTTCTATTTCCGGGATTCTTCTGTATTCTTTATCAATCTTTGCTGCAATTATTTTTTTTATTACTATTCAGGGCGAAACAATAGTATTCTATTATAAATGCGTGCATTTTAATATCATTGGTTATTCCTGCAGCCAAATTATGAAGACATAGAGCATTCCCTAACAGCATGCATGGTCACAGTGACGTCACAGTGACGTCACTGTGAGTCACTTTGGTCACATCACATCTGTGACCAAAATGCCACCACTCAGTGATGTCACATTGTGACTGAGATGTGACTTTCTTAAAAAACTTTAGAAATTTATATATATCCTTCAAAACATGTTTTTTACCATAAAAACATGTTTCTGGCAATTAATATATCGTTGCTTTTGTCACAGTTTTGTCACAATGTTAATGTCAAATTAGTCACAAATGACACATTTTTCACAAATTTGTCACATTGTGACCACTTTGTGAAACGTCACAAAAGAGCTCTAAAACGGCCATAACAACTTCACATTTTAATCACTGTGACTTCACATCGACGTCACGTGACGTCACATCGACAATTGATTGTCACAAAGTCACAATGTGACTTCACAACGACGTTGCAGTGCCGTCCCCATGCTTTACGGGTTATGAGTACATAATGGTAAACCTATGAGTCAACCACTAAAACTGGGTTTTTAGGGGTTTTCTACCAAGATAAGGTTCGGGAGACTGATTGCGTTTTAATACTGTAGACTCCCTGAAATCTGCACAGCTTGGGACCTGATGTTTTTTCGGGTTTTAAAAATTTTCGGATTTCTGGTCGTTGCTTTGTTTACATTTTTTAAACAGCGATTTAAATGCAATTAACAATGCAATCGAAACTATAATGAATGCTTACAATATAATTAAACATTTAAATAAAGTAATAAACTTAAATAATAAAAATTAAGATAATTTCTAAAATTATTAAAATATTAAAAGCAAAGGTCAAGTTAAAAATAAAAAATATATGACTAAATAGTCATTATAAAAATTAAAATTATTTTTGCTAAATTACTCAATGAAAGGTGCCTCATATAGGTATATTACTAATTCGTATCAAAATCATAAAATAAGGATGTTTTGTTTTAGGTTTAGACTGACTTAATAGTGAAAAAAACTTGATTGATACATAAATATATTTGGTAAGAAGATTGTGATTACCAGTAATATCAGCAATAGCTTGAATTTTTTTTTTCATTCATGAAAAAACACGAATTTAATAATATTAACAAAAAATACAATTTAAAATATGCATGGAATTGATACAGAATTTAAAAAGTATGATTTTGTCTCTATATCTGAAATAAATGTTTAATTGTTTACATCCGTAAATTACGAGAGGATTTTAGAGAGTTGCAGATTTTAGGATTGCGGATTTGAGGGAGTCTACTGTATGCAAATCGAGATTTAATTAATCCTAGATTTTCATCCATGAACTGTATGAGGTGATGGTCTGTGTTGCCGCCTCCTGGTGTATGATAACCTAACTTTATTACCATTTTCCTGTCTTATGACCCAACTTCAGACGATTTGAAATTTCTCCATTTAAAACTTCATTTATGCCCATACCATCATTTTACGTTAATCATAATGTATTGAGTATTAAAAAGTTGTTTTATTCCGTATTGAATCACTTCACTGCCTTTATAGAACATATTTCGATCCACATAAATTTATTATACTTTATGATGACGAATTTTTTGTGCAGGAGATAAGATATTAAGTTTTTTTTCTTCTTTTGAGCAGAAACAAGGAAAGCTGGGAAATAAAAAAAGAGATTTCTTTCCAGAAACAAGTCTCCAAGGAAGTGCCTTTAAAAGTTATCTCTTTTTCTAAGGCAAAAGATCCTTCTGTTATTCTTCTTTAAATTATACTCCTGTATACATTTTTTTCTTTTCAAATATAAGTTTGGTTATTGAAGATTTTTGAATAAGCTACTTCTCTTGAGTGACTAACTATTCAATTTATTGAATGATGTACAAAGAATTTTCTTTTATAAACAAACAAACAAACAAAAAAGACTTAACAAATTATAAAATGTAAACTAGAAAAATCGAGTCTTAATAAATATAAATATAAAAAAAGGTCTTTAAATATGCTTTTATTAAAATATACAAAAAAAATATAGAAAAAATGCATGTTTGTTAAATGCACTCAAATATATAAGTCTTGGAAAAAAACGTAAATCGAGGATTTTAAATTAAATTCTAGTCAAATGGGGAGTATGGAAGATTAATAGTTTTATATGGGGATTTCACTAAATTAACCAGTTATTTTCCAGCATATATGGCAACGCATTTTTAGCACCAAATTTGCCAATACGTCTTGAATTTTGCAAAATTTTGGTGCTTTTGTGACAATTTTGTCATTAGTACAAGGTGGTCATAATTAAAATGAGGTACTCAGAGTGTTCTGTATCGCGATCTAATTACGAAAATGACACCAAATTCTGTAGGAAGATTAAAGAAGACGAGGAACGAAGGATTACGCGACAAAAATAGATCTAAAAGTCAACTCCAACGGAATATATGGCACTGTGTATTCGAAAAAGAGAGTTTCAAAAAATGAAGAATCAATACTGAAATAAACTTTCAGTATTGATTTAAAACATTGATTTAGCCGTTTATTTAGCACATTCAACTCAGGTTCAGTGTAGTCGCCGTTTTTGTGGACCACATATTGCGATCTGTGCACAGGATTCAAAAAAGAGAGTTTCAAAAAATGAAGAATCAATAGTGAAATAAACTTTCAGTATTGATTTAAAACATTGATTTAGCCGTTTATTTAGCACATTCAACTCAGGTTCAGTGTAGTCGCCGTTTTTGGGGACCACATATTGCGATCTGTGCACAGGATTCAAAAAAGAGAGTTTCAAAAAATGAAGAATCGATACTGAAATAAACTTTCAGTATTGATTTAAAACATTGATTTAGCCGTTTATTTAGCACATTCAACTCAGGTTCAGTGTAGTCGCCGTTTTTGTGGACCACATATTGCGATCTGTGCACAGGATTCAAAAAAGAGAGTTTCAAAAAATGAAGAATCAATACTGAAATAAACTTTAAGTATTGATTTAAAACATTGATTTAGCCGTTTATTTAGCACATTCAACTCAGGTTCAGTGTAGTCGCCGTTTTTGTGGACCACATATTGCGATCTGTGCACAGAATTCAAAAAAGAGAGTTTCAAAAAATGAAGAATCAATACTGAAATAAACTTTCAGTATTGATTTAAAACATTGATTTAGCCGTTTATTTAGCACATTCAACTCAGGTTCAGTGTAGTCGCCATTTTTGTGGACCACATATTGCGATCTGTGCACAGGACTCAAAAAAGAGAGTTTCAAAAAATGAAGAATCAATACTGAAATAAACTTTCAGTATTGATTTAAAACATTGATTTAGCCGTTTATTTAGCACATTCAACTCAGGTTCAGTGTACTCGCCGTTTTTGTGGACCACATATTGCGATCTGTGCACAGGATTCAAAACAGCAGAGAATAACATGTCTGCAGGAATCTCCCGTACAGTTCGTGATATGCTATTCTTTAAGATAGCCAGGTCCTGGACACCTCCGTGATATACCTTGGACCCCAAGGACAAATTCACAGTGTGTAAGATAAGGAGACCGAGGTGGCCATGCAATAGGAAAACAGTGGCTAATGACTCTTTCCGTTGTGAATTTCTGCCGTAGCAGCTGCTGTACCCACAAATCAATATGTAGAGGAGTTCTATTTTGCATGAAAATGATTTCCTTCAGCCACTGTCTTTGCTGATGCACTGGAATAACAAGATTGTTTAGCATTCGGCGGTTTTTGTCTCCGGTAACAGAACAAATTACAGGTCCTGTCGGAGTAATGTTATCATAGAAAAATGGACCTATGATCATATCTGCTGTGAAACCCCACCAAACAGTTATCTTTGGGAAATGCAAAGGAATTTCATTGAATGCTCTTGGTAACTTGTTATTTCAAATTTTTTCTGGGTATTTACAGTTCCATTTAAGTAAAAGAGGGCCTGGTCACCCCATAAGATTTTCCACGGCCAAGCAACAACTAACTCTATTCTCGCAAGAAAAGTGAAAGCAAATGTCAGTCGCTTATCATGGACGGTGTGACGTAACTCTGGCACACGTCTGATCTTGTATGGATAGAAAAAGGATAATCTTTCTTAGGATTTTCCATACCATACAATAAGGCCTATTCAGATTCCGAGCTATCCCACGAGCACTGGAAGTGGTAACAATATTGTCTGGTGCTCTGTCGACAATTGCCGTCGCCACTTCTTCGATTATATTCTGTGATAAGGGTTTTTGTTCTCTGCCTGATTGAACATTTAGAGAACCTGTTTTTTTAAATTTCTCAACTATTGCTTTTAAATCATTAACTGACAAAAAACCGTTAACGAAGAGCAGTTGACGCATTGCAATGGTTAAAGTAAAAGAATTTCACTAGTAGAGCTCGCTCGACTAAAGAAGGAGACAATATGAACGATAACAATCAATGAAATTGCTTCTAACAGTAGTACATTACCTTTTAAAGCCGAACAAGCTGGTGCTGGGCCAAAAGATGTAACTTTAAATTTGAATAAAAAAATTCTTCTTCTGCTGTTGCGTTCTTTGGGGTTCTGTAATTTAAATTGCAGATGAAGAAACTTTAGCATTGTTTATGTAAATTTTTAGCTTTAATAAACTGTTACGATTTTGAACTTGCATTAAATTACTGAATTCGTTAAATAAACGGTAATTTTATTTCAGTATTTTTCTTCATTTTTTTTAATTCTTTTTTTCGAGTACACAACGCTACATATTTCCAAGGCAGTGACTTTTGGAACCACAGTCGAGTCTCTATATAACAAAATCCATCAAAAAAAGCTCAAATTCTAGCAACGAATGAAAAATTGTAGTTAACATTTTACTCCGTTTGAAAGCCTCTCTTTTGTGCCACTCATTGATTCCTCTCTTATATGTATAACAATCTAATTGACCTGTTTTGGTAAGGATGTTGAGAGGTGTATGGAAGGTGGGATGAATTCGTTGGATTTAAAGAACAAGAAGAGAATTAATATATATATAAAACAAACCTCAGCACTGAACGATAAATCAAAAATAAGCAATGGAAAATTGATTCCATATGATTTCAAAGCTTTTTTTAAACTGAATAAACAAAGACCAATTTATGAAAAAATTCGTTTTATGGAGATAGATATTTCGCTGTATAGAGACTGTTTTTTATGTAATCATGCGAAATGTAAAAATTCGTTATATAGAGAAATTCGATGTATGGAGTTTCGTTATAGAGAGACTCGACTGTAATTTTTTTTCACCGAATTCTTCGTTCCCCGTCTTCTTTGATCTTCCTACAAAATTTGGGGCCATTCTCGCAATTAGACTTCGCTACAGAACACCCTGAGTACCTCCAGTTTAATTATGTCCACTTTGTACTTTTCAACAAATACCCATTGTTAAAGTTGATGCTAATTTCTCTATAGGATATCAAACTATAATTGGCTAACCTTTAAGTAAAGTTGACCGTCATTGCCTCTCTAAGGGATAAAATAAAAAAAACAATGTCCAATTCATCTCCCCCCCCTCAAAGAATACATATGTAGGGTATTTCATAAAAGACTACCCGCCGTTGGCGACCAGATAGGTCTCTTTTAAATATATACTATGTACTATATAATGGTACTTTTATTCTTAATTTAATGTATTTGCTCAGTTCTTCACCAAATTTGAAAATTCTACTAAATAAGACTTTTTTTTAGCCAGACGCAGATAATAAATCGCTAAACATTATTCTTGCCGCATTTTCTCGTATTTAATTAATTCCATTTAAATTGAAACATTTTCACTAATTTTATTTAAAAAACGTAACTGTAAAATGAAAATTTTAAAACTCGTGACTTCAACCTATTTTTTTTTAAAGCAGAAAGAAAAATAACAAGATAATAATATCATAATCTAAAACATTTAATTTCAAAATCAAAGAATTGATTAAATTTACCTGGCGAAAAAAGGAAAATGCTAATTACTCTGTTAAGAATAAATGCTATTGCAGAAATTTGAGCCGCCTAACATGAAAGCGCCAAGAATTATTTGTGATCATGGCAACTTTTCTGTAGTTTTCTTGAAAAAAAATAATTTAGATTAAAAACTGTCGCCTTGCATATGAAGGTGGAAAGCGAAAGAATCAGCCCGTAATTTTTTATGGCACTCACAGGACTTGGACTGTTATAATATAGATGAAATTGTGTGTATGGAAACATGAATGAAAAAGGTAGATGGAGTGCAGTACCCGTAAAGCATGGAGACGTCACTGAAACGTCGTTGTGAAGTCACATTGTGACTTTGTGACCATCGATTGTCGATGTGACGTCACGTGACGTCGATGTGAAGTCACAGTGACTAAAATGTGAAGTCGTTATGGCCGTTTTAGAGCTCTTTTGTGACGTTCCACAAAGTGGTCACAATGTGACAAATTTGGGAAAAATGTGTCATTTGTGACTTATATGACATTAAAAATGTGACGAAACTGTGACAAAAGCGACGATGTTTAAATTGCCAGAAACATGTTTTTTAAAGTAAATAACATGTTTCGAAGGATATTTATAAATTTTTAAAGATTTTTAAGAAAGTCACATCTCAGTCACAATGTGACGTCACTGAGTGGTGACATTTTGGTCACAGATGTGATGTGACCAAAGTGACTCACTGTGACGCCACTGTGACCATACCCTATTAAAGTATGACCTAAAATCGACTTGAAATAAGATGCGCGTTATCGCTCAAATTTAAATGTCCTTATTATACCCCAACAAAACAATCACGGGGAAAAGAGATAAAATTTTTTGCCATCAGACGTGAATTTTTTCACTAAGTGAAAATGATCTGTTTATATGTAAGAATTCTAAAGTAACATTTTGTGGTATTGTGAATTAAAAACTCATTATGTGTTATTAAAAGTTTTCTTCTAATTTACAAAAGCACTTGGTTGTGTTTAGGTTTAATGTAACGGATTTTAGAGTTATAATTTAGGGTTACATTACCCACAGCCGTCTACCTACAAACACCCATCACCCCTATTCTTTATTTTTTACTCTATAATATGGAATCCTATTTGGCGATTTATCACCTGCACACGGCAAACATTAAAGTTCAAAAACGGCCACTTGTCTTATATTAAGTAAAGCGGTCCGCCCATGTCATGTGACTGTTGATGACAGTCACATGATTAGGCTTTTATTATTTAGATAATGTGTAACACTTTAAGAGGTGATAGTACATATCCAAGCAGACAACTTTCACGAAAGAATTCATGGTCGGAATTAAAACGCAAATGTGCTAGAGGGCATCAAAAGTGATTTTGCTTTTTCTAGTCAAAAACACACAGTAAAGGAATAAGCGACACCCGCCTGTTAGGAAACCACTTTTCTTACATTCTTTAAGAGCCCACACTACTCACTATAAAAGATTCGGATGATAATGCTAAGTCTATAAGAATGTTCTTTTGAAATATCTTGCTCAAATTGTAATCATTTTACATAATTTCTTTTTACATAGGATAGCTGAATATGATCTACAACCGGGAGAGATCTTACTGTTGCAATTTTCATTTCAGATTTAAAAATATATATTTTAACTTTTGAAACTGGTTACAACCGGTAACAACTGGTTCTGAAATTGAAACTATCATAATATAAAAATAAATCACCAAAATCGAAAAAGTAAAAACTAGCCCGGTTGTAGCCCGGCGATTTCTGATGATTTTGATATTTTTCACAATTCCTGATATTTTATTTAACAGGACTGGACATAGCATATGGAATCGAGCTTATACGGATGAAAATCTTAACAACAGTTTTATTTAAAATATAAAATTATTTCTTTTTTAATAGAAATTTTCATCGCGTATGTCTTTGCGTTTTCTCATTTTTCGTTCCATATAAATTATTATACTTTCAGATTCCAGAACTATTTTTACGAAAAAAAAATATTAAGTTACTTTTTTAGATATACAAACAAGGAAATCCCAGCCATACATCCGGTGTCCTTCCAAAAGTACGTCCGTCAGAAGTGTATTTCGAATCTTTAAATCTTTTTGGGATATTTGGAAATGAAAAAATACAGATAGAATTTTTTCAGATTTTTTTTATGATATTAAAATAGAATATTTTCTTGTATTGGACATAGAATACCTAATCATTCAAGACGTTAATTGCCGTATGCTGAACTCAATCGGTTTGACTATTTAAATGTTCATAAATTAAACCATTATTTATAATTTAGATTACTTTTCTTTTGGATTGTTCTATAATATGTTTCTGGCGCTTTTTATAATTAAGATTTTTCATGCAATAAAAACTAAGCATAACGTTAACCTTCATTTGGTTAAAAATGCCACTGTTATACATTTACGGAAAATAAACTTAATTCTATAATTTTAATTAAAAAAATCTTATGATAATTTTTTATATGTCATAGATTTTAACAATTTTATAAATTACAGAATACATATAGCAAACTTACAGCCATAATTTAAACACCATAATTTAATTTTTTAATTGTTGACTTTTTATGTAAGGTATGACAGGAATATGCAAATTTCTGAAAAAATATGACGTAGTAATGAACAAACTAGAACTTAAAAATCCCTCTTGTGATGGAAAAAACAATGAATTAATAAGGGTAGTGCGGGCGATTACTAATGTATAGGCCAAGAGCTTTAAAATGATATGTCACATGAAAAACTCTATTTCTCAATGGTGAAAGTCATTAATTTTCTGTGATCGAAATAGATTTCTGAAATCGAAAGATGGTCACGAGGTACCCCTTCGGCCAAGCCTTCAGAAAGAAATCATAGTACGCTGTAGCTTAATTAGTAGCTCAATTAAAAATTTGCTGAAAATACACAATTTACAGCCCAGATGGATAAAAAAATTGACACATTTTATAATGGTTTTAAAAACTCTTATCAGTGTTTCAATTTTGTTTCTTATTTAAAAAGTGTGATTTTACGTGTTAAATATGAAACTTTTCTTATGTAGAATGGTTTTTTAAATATCACTTGCGCCGTATACAAAATATAACATTTTATAACTTTAAAAATAACTATTTTTCTCGTAAATAGCTTTTAATATGACAAAAAAAAAAATCCAAGCATTTTGCTAGTTACTTCTGAAACAAGCAGTATGAAAAGGATATTGGACAGCATTAATAGCTGGCACCTTTTATAAGAGTTTTAAAAACTCGTATCATTATAAATAATTTTGTGTTAAATACAAAACATTTATCACGTATTTCGTTGCTTCGCAGCATTTTCTTGCCATATAAAATATTACGCTTTTAGACAGCGGAACTGTTTTTGCAGAAAATAATATATTAAGTTCTTTACTCGATATGTAAACAAGTAAATCTTAAATATAAATCTGTTTTTCTTCCAAAAATACGTCCGTGAGACATTCCTTTCAAAGCTTTATTTCCTTTTAAGATATCTGGATACATATAAAAAATACAGGGATTATTTTCCTTTTTAAATTAAATTATGGTATTGAAATAGAATATTTTTTTAACAAGTAACGCCAATTAAGAACTTGAAGTACTGAATTCCGCCTGCGGAATATATGAAAATAATTTTAATTATTTTATTATTTAAATACAGTGTGATCTCAAAAATCCTTCATTTATAAATATTTAAATTTTAAATATTCGGCATTAAAACATCTCTTACACTCCTTTTGTTTCAATCTTTTAACTTACGAGAGAAAGAAAAAAATATTTTTTTTTCCAAATTAAAAACTGTAAAATCTAAAACGATGAATTAGCGAACAGTGGAATCGCTGATGCTGTGTTAAATCGAACCGCCAATAACACTGGGATAAATCTAAAGGAACGAGGGCAAACAGCCGGCAGAGAAAAACGTGTTACTGAAAACAAAAGCATATTTTTTTCTGGAAAATTAAGCCTGTTTTAAAGAAATAAGTCTATATTTCGATAGACTGTAAACGATATTTAACACTGGGATAAAATCCAAGAAAAGCTTGTAAAAATAATGGCTGTATCAAATAAACTTTACATCAGATTTCGAACAAGGAAATCAGATTTATGTCTAAGATTTCCTTGTTTGTATATCGAGTAAAGAACTTAATATATTATTTTCCGCAAAGACAGTTCCGCTGTCCAAAAAGGATAGTATTTTATATGGAAAGAAAAATGCTGTGAAGCAACGAAATATGTGATATATATTTTATATTTAACACATAATTATTTATAACTGATAACTGTATATATACAGTTATATATTATATATAACTGTAACTGATACTGATGTTATGACTTCATTGTTTACTTGCATCTTTTTTGTAACAAATAAAATAGCAATGAATCCTTTCGGTTCCGATTTCGTTTTTTTCAATTTTTAGAAAAAATTACTTTTACGTCAATAACATTAACGCTAGCTATCCAAATAGATTAATTAGAGTTTGATGAATACTTCATTGTCTGAAGCATAACGAATGTTGTTCTTTTCGTGCTATTCAATTAAGAGTCATATGGTAATAGGCTACGGAAGAATTTTAGGAGAAGTTAAAAAATATATTGTATTACAATAATATTTAACTTATATCGCAATTTTCTAATACTTTTTTCGCTTTATTACACATGGTTCTTGCAGGAAAGTAACTTTTATTTTAAATTTAAAAAGTGAAATATATGTGTAAAATAAAAGAATAGAAAACGGCGCATATAAAATCAAGCAAATAATAAGAATTATTATTACTACTGAATGCGTAAACATAAAGGAAGTCATATAGTAAATGCATAGACGTATACTAACATCACTACATATAAATAGTAGCAAAAATATTTCTTAAAACAAAATAATACTCCATTAAGAGAATTTTACTATTAACAGTACAACAGACACGAAAGGATTAAAGTAAGTTTTTCTTAAATAGTTAATTTTCTCTTTTTTTCACGCAAATCTCCGCCGCACTTTATTGCAAATTATTTTAATTATGAACAAAGGCACAATTAAGAATAACGAACGTGCTTTTGATATCCTTTCAGATATCCGAAATTTTCAAAAGTCTAATTCAGTCTCAGCCCGAACAATTTTGAATTTTTCTAATTTTAAGTCAGTTTTTCTTGTTTTGAGACTAATAATAAGCTCGAATCCCCAAGCAGGTTTCGGTAGCTTCATCATCCAAAACCCAACCTTTTCTGTTAGGCCTCCCCTACGGAGGGCATTCCACCTTTTTAGATCCTATATCCCACGTGTAGATAATCGGTCGACATGAAACAAACCAAAACAAATCTGCTTGGCCTCTCTCGGGTGCGGCCTCGGGAAGGTATTTCGACATGTCCATAGCCACATCCTTAATGTTCGGCTCTACAGCGGAATAATGAAAAATATTCAGAAATGATACCGGACAAAATTAAAAGGAAAATTACACAATTTAAAAACACTGAGAACAACTGACAACACTGAGAAGTTGAAAGATATTAATCAATTGCTTCTTTAGTTTTCACACGTTGCTGCCATGAGAGCGTTTCTCGTTAATGGTTCTAAACTTCTATGTGCCAGTAATGTGAGACAGAGGTTCCAGGCTTCTCAGAAAAATATCTAGAAGTCTCGACATGGTGTCTGTGTTAGATTATTTTTATTCTTAAATTGCCTATAGAACTTCTCTGGTAATTATTGTACTCCAAAATATTTCTATAACAAAAAAGAAGGGTAATGTCTATCTCCGCCATACTTGTGTAATGGCATAATGGAGATTTTTATTGGTTAAGATATGGTCACTGGAATGCGGAAATCTGCAATACAAAAATTTAGCTTCATTCTATAAGTTTATATTTAAAATAATTGTAGTTAAATAGTTTTTTTTTACTTAATAATTTTTAATAAATGAAATAAATTACTTTCCAAAGTATAGAATTTGATATATTAAAGTTTTAGCGGCACTGTCAGAAAAATTCGTCAATATACACTAAGTTATAGTTATTTTTTTCACAAATAACTTCTGTTTTCCTAGAAAACGTATTTGTTCTGTCAGTTCATTCCGAACGTCGAAAAATGAGGAAAAGATTCCGTTTATATCTAGCACGCATGCGCATTGGATCTGTTAGTAATAAATTCAAATTTATTTTTAAAATTAAAAGCAAAAATATTTTATTGATTAAAATGTCTAATTTAGTTTTAAAAGACAAAAATATTTTCGAATTTAAAAATAAATAACAATTACTTTCTTTATTCGTTTAAAAATTCTCACAATCTGTTATTCAAAGTTGCATAAATTGAATAAAGTTCAATATACTAAGTTATTTCTATGATAAATAGTCGCATATAAAACATACTTTAAGTGAACACATTAAAAAATATTTTAATTAAAAAATAAAATGAAAAAAAAATTGATATTATTAAAAAAAATCTTATCGAATAAAAATAGAACATCCATGTTTTTCCTTAACAATCTACGTAATATATTTAAAATTCACATTTTTATACTATATTAATACTAAACTTAAAAAAAAAACCCAGCCAGTTTCATTAAAGATGAAATCTTTCCGAGATTAACTGCAAAATTAAAAGCTTTTTAACGAAATACACCTAACCACACCCATATGAATGAACACTTCTATTTTAAAGCACAATCATCATGAGCAACCGTAGCGCCGTGGAAAAGCGCTCGCCTTGTAATGCTGGGGTCGTGAGTTCGATCCCCACCTCTTCCACATTGACTTTTTTTCAAGTGACGGATATTTTTCCTCTTTTGACGGAGAAAAAAATAAACGGAAAATCGTCAATCTACAGACAATTTCTGGCAGCAGTGCTGCCAGTACATTTCTGTGAAAAGACGGAAGTTTTTTTGAGAGTGGGGAGAAAAAATTCAATAGTATACAGAAATAAAGTTTTTATAACTACAAAATTTATAAAAACGTTATAATTAAATAAAATTATTTTTAAAAAATGCTACGCAATCATTAATCGATTGGAAACATCAAACAATGAACTTCAGTGATTATTTTTAACTTTATTAGGCTTGGTGTATTATAGCATAAGTAAAATTCTCCGTATATAATTCTCCCCTGTAAATAATAATGTAATGAAATACTGTTACATATGAGTCCCAGTAAAAAATATGGATGTTATTTATTGCATACACTTGTATAAACACGCTTGAGCACACTGCAATGATTTATAAGAATCTCATTGGTTTTCAAATATCACAAAATTAATAAAATGCATCACAATGGTTTTTCTCCTTCTATATAATACAACGGAATTTTTTTGTGTTCATCTATAAACGAATTATAAATGTTAGATATTTCATTATGAATAACTTACATTATTTCTAATATGAAAAACATATGAAATACAATAGAAAATGTGATTATATTAACGAGACATGGAACACTATCAGGCAGATCGAATTTTTTAAATATTTTTCAACCACTGTGAAAAGCATTAAAGAAAAACCAAATTTCTCGTTTATGTCACAAAGCGAAGAAAAAATTAAGCCTTTTTAGTTTAACCCTTTAATGTATGATGTTTTCTTTAGTTCGGAAAAATAACATTTTATTTTATTTTGTTAGTTATACACTACAAAAGAAATGAAAAAAAATGTGTATGTTTCTGTTGGCCATAAAATCATAATTTTTTACTCAGTTACATAGTAAAAATATCCCAAAAAATAAAAAATGTATAAATTGTGTATCTTCTTTAAATTATTTGTAAAAACACAACAACAATTATTCAATGATATAATAAACTCATGTCCGAAATTATGGTCACAAACATAAAATCTACTAAAACTGATGAACTATTCCCTGTACTGTCACGAAATTAAGCACATAGGTACTATAATGGAGAAAAGAATATTGCACAACAACGTGAAAAAGATTGTAATTATTAATTAAGATACAGGGTATATCAAAAAGTGTTAAATCATGAATAATAGATAAAGCATTTATCTCTGGAAAAGTCAGTCTAATGTGGAATGTGATCATCGAGTACTGCTTCACCATCGTCATTACGAACCCTTATACTCTTTATGAGGGGTCTATAAATGTCTGTGGCAACAAAGCCCATTCTTTCAAAAGCACGATTTTTAACTCCTTACGGATCTTGAGAGGGGGGCAAAGCTGTACAATGGATTTTCATAGAATAACCCAATACAATTCCGGAGATCTCGTGGAATAATACATACGGCGAATATTCTATTCACCAAGAAAATCCTCAGTAATGTGAGCTCTGTGTGACTTCAGTCCATAAGCATAAAATCTGGACCAATGGCACCACAGAACAATTTCACATAGGCTTCAAGGACTTCATCCCTATAGTGACGTGCATTGACAGTACCCACATCGAAGACGTACAGTGGTGTAAATCTGCCTAACATTATGCCGCCCCAGACAAGAATTCCTTTGCCAACAAATCTGTCGATTTATTTTTTGTAGCTGCGTTGATTGCCAGCTTCAAGTTCTCTCCAACAGAAGAATCGATGAAAATCACTTTACGAAGAGAATATCGAGTCATCTCTGAAAAGAACACGCCTATTATTGTTATGTCCAAGACGTTGTCTTCATTTCCACAACACGTGGGTTGTCGTGTTGGATACAATGAAAAAGACACACACCAATGGACACTGCCATTATGGATGACGTTCTTGAAGTCTATGGAGGTTGTTCCGGAGTGCTGTGAGCCTGAACTTAATGTTAATGAACGATATTGCGAAACCAAACAAAGTTCACATTGTTGAATATTTTAAAAAAATATTCGCCGTATGAATGAGCTATGTTGCTACAAATATATATTGACACCTTCATAAATAGTAAATCAGCTTGTAGTGAGGCTTGTATAGCAGTGCAAGGTTGTCACACTCAATATTAGACAGAATTTTCCTGTGATAAATGCTTTATCTCTGATTCTGGAGTCTCACTTTTCGAAGTACCTTCTATCTTAATTCGCAATTAAAATCAATTAATTAATTAAAATCGGTAGTTAAATTTTCAGAGATTTTATGTTTATGACCATAATATTGGACATGAGTGTATTTCATAAAACTTTTAATCTTCTGCAGATTTTATATTTACTAACATTTAAAGATGGATAAAAATATTTCTAGTCAACTATGGTGCAAGCAGTATCAAAAAAGATGCTATAACTTGCCCTGATAACAAATCAGAAAAACTTCACGAATTTAAATGCGGGTTATCACACATTAGTATTACTAATTAGTTCACCATACAACTAAAAAAACCGCCAAATAGCAAAAAAAACATCCGATAACTCCTGAGTTACACTATGCATAGAGAAGTTATAATATTTTTATAAAATTGGCGGTTTACGAGAACTGAGTTAGTTCATTTGAAAATATCTCGCAACGTGTTTTGACTTTAAATGAATCTACTATAAAATAACGACTACACGATAGTTGGATTTCCTCTTTTTATAGATTTTCTATAATAGTTACAAAGGCATTACATTCTTTCTTTCAATTTCTATAAATATGTTCTATTGTTTCTCTTGTACTATTGTATCTGCTGTACTATTTCAAAAAAGTATATATATATTTCGTTTATTTCACATATATAACCCAAATTTCGTTTTATTATAACTGGTCTTTATTTCGTTTCTTTATTTTTATTCTCTTTCTTTAATTCTTTATTATATTTTAACCTTTTTACTTTAATTCCAAGTAATAATTTTTCGAATACAAATTTTCGTACTATCGCATGTATGAATAACACGCCATGAGGTAACGAAAAGTTAAATCGGTTTATGTTTTGATCAAAAAATTATTTCATACTAAACTAATATTAAATTTTGACTTACCACAATCAAATGTAATAATACACAAGGAAGAAAAATTACGTGTACAGCATGGATTATGAAAAACTTTCCGACAAATAATACTATGACTACCGACTTAATAATACTATGACTAAACTTCACATTTTAATACGGATGATGTTTCATAATTTTCTAAATGAGACATTTGGAAACTCATAACCATTATGTGTTTGAAAACAATCTTTCTGATATTTCCATGAACAATCATAAAAACATACGATTTTTTTTTAATTCAAACGTGTATATGATCTATGGATATGTTTCCGTACTAGTAGGGTGGGCCGAAAAAATTCAAAAATTGATTTTCAATTCGAAGTACAGCGTAAACATTGCAAATTCGAGAGACTAAAGAAATAAATAAAACTGGTTTATAGCTTTATCTCTCGCATGCGCTGTAGAGTTGCGAAAATGTTCAAAAGTTCACATAATTACATTGTTTTGGTCATTCCACGAATATAATGCTGAAATTCTTATGTATTATAATAACAAAACATAGTGATGAAATGTTATTTAAAATGATCATCTTCTTCTGGTAGCGCATTTTCTTTAATTGTTGGGAAAAATCACATTTTTACGCTAAACCTTCAGCTTACTTAGCTAGATAATATTGAAGTGTAACCTTACACCTTTAGATCACATGCGCGACCGGAAAATGTTGATGGTTTTAAATGATATTAGAGCATTATATTTTGTTATTGTAATGCATAAGAATTTCAGCTATTACAGTCTTAAAAATGCTAATTAAAACTTTTTCTAACAATGTAAGTTTTTCAACATTTCGGCAAAGTTTACAGCACATGTACGAACGGAAGGTATAAACCAATTTTACTTCCATTTTTATTCAATTTGTATTACCTCGAATTCGAAACTTTTCGGAGGTATTGCGAATTAAAAATCCATTTTTGCATTTTTTCGTCCCACCCTAGTGCACTACATACTAATATGCCATGAGGAATTTCCGTCTTTATACAAATCTTCTTGAGAAATTCTCCGCGGCCTTGTGTATGATCTATAGAATTCATAAATACTAATTAATATTTAAATAAAAATTGAATTTAAAGGCGATACCACAATTAAAAACGCACTTCCAACAAGCTTATTACTGGAGGAAATTTGTCCTATTATAAACTATAGCATAAACTTTAAGCCTTTTTTTTCATGACCCCCTCGGTGTTGTGCTTTATGGTTTTCATACATTTATGTACTAACTACACTCTATCGATACACAAACCTTTATCCAATTCAGTGACATAAGCCTGGGACTCTCTGCTTGTGAGTATTATCAGTATGGAGACCTTCCTTGTAAGTGTCCAAACAACTAAGAAAAATCATGTGTTTCATAATCATAGATTATGAAACACCTTTCAACACTTCCTGAAATCTATATTAATAAAATAACAAATCGCTCTGTGTGTGTGTGTGTCTGCGATAGTTGTGACGGTATACTCATGCTGGGTGTCATTTGTCACGTTATATGCAGACATACTCATTAATTTAGGTTAAAACAACACAGTTTATTAAAATGATAAGGGCTAAAGGAAAGTGGAGCCAGTCTATAATTTCACTCACTGAGAACACTATGAAAAGCTAAATCATACTCACAGGCGTCGGTCTAGCTCAGTCGGGGCACCGTCTAGCACTTGACACTATTTCCTGGCTGATCTACTAAACAAATCTTAATTTCACAGCCCGTGGCTGTGGATATTTCTTTATCTCTCAAATAATCAAAACGGAACGATTCTAAACTTTCTTACCAAGGCAGAATCTTTAATCCACTATCTGAACTCCTTTTCGCTTTACTGGAGGCCGTAGCTATTCTCTAATCGTCAGCACCTTACTAAACAATCATCAACTTCGTTGTCCAATGGCGGAACACACACAGAGGCTGCTGGCTGCTGGCTACTGCCAGGAACACACAGACGCTGGCTGCTGGCTAAGGCCAGAAACACACACCCCAAACTCACACCCAAGCTTTTATACGCGACAAACTGAGATATTTCTCATTAACATAATACTAATAACCGCGAGCTAACTGCGGAATTCGAAAGAGCACACACACTCTAGAAAGTTAAAGTAAAAGAGAGGATAGATGTCACTTTTACGCCTACAAAATGTTAAATTATTGACGTCACGATCTCAGAAACACTAGAGTGCCTTTATGACTAAAGGTCACTCCCTCACAACCCCCCCTCGAACTCCGCAGAGAAAAAGGGCTGGGCTAAATGCATGCCCAGAACTTTTTCTTGTTATAAATTTAGAGCCGTAATAAAACACAGTGATGGGCAAAATTTAACGCCGAAACATAACTTTTAAAATATTAACTTTAACCCATCACAACCAAAAAAACTCAGTTTGCCTCAAATATTCACATATTCAATCCACCCATTCTTCTATCTTACAAATAGCCTCCGTAAAACTTCCAAAAACTCGTAAAACTTTCAAAACTAATTACTTCTTCTCTCAAAACAACCCACTCCACTGGGAGTGCTAAAATTTCTCAAAACACTAACCTTCCGAAATTTTCCTCAATATTGCAATGCAACTATAACTTTACCCAAAAATTTCTCCATAACTTTTAATATACTAGAATTCGCACCAAGTCCAAAAAACCCAATGCGCAAAAACTTTCCTCATCCAAATTCCGACTTCATCTAAAATTACATTTACTTCATACTAAACTAACTCTGCTACTACGTAATACCTACATCCCCATTAGCCAATGAACTAACTCCCAAACTTCTTCAGACTTAACTCCACTTGAACAATAATTGGGGCACATACGTACAGCGGTATATCGCTGTGCCTATGCAACAATCAAAAAATATCAAAAATTTACAAAATGACGTCATCAATCTCTTCATCTGTATTAACTAAAAGAAAAATAGCAGAATCAATACATAACAAAAAGTATACTTCCCTGCAAGAAAATCACATTAACATTCAATTTTAATACAATACAATTTCAAATTCAAATGCAGCTTAAAACTTCGCAACTTGCGGAAACCATTCTCAACTAAAGTACAAAACGCAACTCATAAAACACGAACGATAAGAAGAAAGTTAATTCATTAAATGTTAGTATAAGAGATAGAAACGCGTGTCAAGGACTTCTTGACCGCAAAACACGTGCGCGCCTGAACCGCGGCGCGTGTACAAAATAACCCAAATTACTATCTGTACTTTCTGAAAATTTAAACATACATTAACATACATTTTATAACACATGAACAATAACAATATAGTAACATTTTAAACAAATAATACAACAATTTAACAATAGATCCAGAATTTTTAAAAAGCAGTTAAGACCAAAATCTCCAACATACATAAAACTAACAATTTTGCAAACAAATTTTGAACACAATTAAGCACTAAACGTGAGTCCGTCAAAAAATTCCAAAAATGGCCAAAAATACCAAACAGTCTTTCTGCTTTCTATTCCTTCACATTGCTACCACATATATGCACTCTAATAGAAATTTAATAAAGAACATTATCACCCAATCATAGAGATGATTCACTGCTAGCAGGCTTCATACTGCAAGATGGCTTTCTCCTCCTGTCCCAGAAGGCTTGTACGAAGGATCTCTCGTCATCAGAACTGTACGGTGACGCCACAGTTGATTGTCGTGCCTGGAGCCTGGTTCTGAATGGATGCCGTGGAATACTCGTAGGTTCCACTCGACGACTCTGCTCTGGCCGGTTCGCTGGGTTCACTCCATGGCGAGGTTCACACTGTTGTTGCCGGTAATCTGAGAGTTGCCTCCTCTTTCTAGACGCACCCGAAGTTACCGAAGATCCTATGCCACGTTTCTTTCCGGACCTATGTAGTTTCTTGTTAGGCAAAAATTCAGAATTTAAACTTCGCTTAACAGTTTTACGAGTGTCCAAACGAAATCTTTTCTGGGGATTAATTACTGAAGATGGTGAACTATTAGTTAATTTATGCTTGTGAGGTTGTTGTCTAATAGATGGAGGAACTGGACAATTTATAATTTTTTGTCTTTTATGACACACAGAGTCCGATGTATTTGACACAGTTCTCTTATTTTTATTATACTTTGCTCTCGGATTGTTAGGCTGTCGACTTTCAATAACAGTTTTTGGAGCTGTTTGACCAAATTTTCTTCTTGAATATTGATGAAAAGAATTAGACGAAGAAGTGCTGGACTCGGGACACTCATTGGATCGGGAATTTCGCGAAACACCACTCGACATATGAGAACCTTCACTACCATTTTCTCTAAACTTATACACTCTAACCTGATCCAGATTAACAGTCATTCTTTCACCATTGACATCAACAACCAAATTATTATTTCGAACTTCCAAAACCTCGAACGGACCTACAAACTTCGGACCAAACTTAGCTACTCTCTTTTGACGACTTGAACTTAACCAATGCTTTTCTACTAACACAAAATCTCCAACTTTCACTTCTAACTCCCTTCTACGCATATTATAATACTGAGCTTGTTTTTCTTGCGCTTTTCCCATTTGAACCTGAGCTTCCTTAACCAACCTCTCAATATCCTGACACATGTACTGACTTTCCGCATCCGACACCATAACTAACCTTTGGAATGGAGTAATAACTTTTCTACCCAAAAACAATTCAGCAGGCGTTTTCCCCGTTGACTCGTGAACTGCCGTACGAAGTGCGTACGCAAAATGTTGAAGAAACTGGTCCCAATTTGCATGATGAGAACCAACATAAGAAGAAATCATTTGAATTAATGTACGATTTACACGTTCAGCCATATTAGACTGAGTAAGTTCCCTACCGTCCTCAGTCTCCAACTTTTCACAAAAAGATTTAAAAATATTAGATATAAAATCATAACGAAATGGTTTACTAGCAACTAGTGCGTCAAAACCAATATGAACTTCATTCGTTAAACTCGGTTTATCTGAAAAAACTTTACCAAAATCGACTGAAGACTTATTAAACTCCACCTTCTTAACCTCACTTAAACTAGATTCCTCCAAATTAACTGACACTGAAACAGGCTCTTTCTTACTCACATTCTCATCCTTATTCACGATTAACGACTTTTTAAAGAAATCCAAACTAATTCCTCTATCCCTCATATAATTCACACCAACTATACAATGCACTGTTAATCCATCTAACACACAAAACTCCCAACATGTCTTAACCGAACGAATTTCAACTTCCAATTCTACTGAACCTTTATTATCGCAAGCCACTCCCTGTGCTGACTGAACCACCAGACTTGACCTTTTCAACTTCTTATACGAAAAATATTTCCGATAACAATCAAAAGAAATGAACGACTTATCTGCCCCTGTATCGAAGACACTTTTAACGACAATACCATCTAACACAATTAACACTTCAGGTAACTCAACCGGATTAATAGTAATTTTATTTAAACTCACAGAAGGCTTTTCCGATTTGACCTGTGACTGCATACCTTCCGAAATACAGTCACTTACCAGTTTAACTGACCCGACCTCCTCACACCTCTTTTTTGCACTGATCTACCTTCAAAATTCTCATCCGAAGTTAATCTCCTTACTTGCGAAGAAACATTCCTGTCCCGTACTCCCCCACTACGATCATAACCACTATTCTGTCTATTTCCATGCATATTTCTCTCACCACTTCTAAAATTATTAGCACCACCACCATTCCTATTACCATTACTCGTATTCTACGTATTACGACCAAATTCATCATTTCTATTACGCAAATTACTATCCGGAAATCGCTGTCCCCCTCTCACAAAATTACGTTCCCCCTCATTTCTCAAATTATTATCCGTGACAGGTCTCTGCCGAGGGTTACGCAAATCCCGTTGATCCGAGCTATGCCGAGACTCATACTTCGATAATATCTGGTGCATTTCTGCAAAATTCTTCGGTGCTCTAACTTCAATAAAGTCCTGTATATTTGGATTAAAAAGAGGAAAAACAATGTCCAACAATTCCTCAAATGTAATATCCAAATCTAATTTATTTTTTAGTTCCAGCTTACGAAGATAAAATTTTGACGCCGACTCATAAATATTCTGCTTATTACAATAGAACTCTTTTCTCAAAATACTTTTATCTTTAACGGGAGGAAATGCCTTCTTTAACTCAATTACAGTTTGTTCAAATCTTTTCGCTTCCTCAGTAATCAAAAACTTTCCTATATTTTCTAACCACAAAAGTGCTTCGCCCTTTAACGAGCATTTAAGCACTACGTACCTGTTTTTCTCAGGTATATTATTGAACAAAATATAATCATCTAATTTCACTAAAAATTCACTAATATCACCCTCACCGGTGAAATACACTCGTGGCACAATCTCAAAATGTCCGACATTTCGTTGGGCGCCATTTGTGACGGTATACTCATGCTGGGTGTCATTTGTCACGTTATATGCAGACATACTCATTAATTTAGGTTAAAACAACACAGTTTATTAAAATGATAAGGGCTAAAGGAAAGTGGAGCCAGTCTATAATTTCACTCACTGAGAACACTATGAAAAGCTAAATCATACTCACAGGCGTCGGTCTAGCTCAGTCGGGGCACCGTCTAGCACTTGACACTATTTCCTGGCTGATCTACTAAACAAATCTTAATTTCACAGCCCGTGGCTGTGGATATTTCTTTATTTCTCAAATAATCAAAACGGAACGATTCTAAACTTTCTTACCAAGGCAGAATCTTTAATCCACTATCTGAACTCCTTTTCGCTTTACTGGAGGCCGTAGCTATTCTCTAATCGTCAGCACCTTACTAAACAATCATCAACTTCGTTGTCCAATGGCGGAACACACACAGAGGCTGCTGGCTGCTGGCTACTGCCAGGAACACACAGACGCTGGCTGCTGGCTAAGGCCAGAAACACACACCCCAAACTCACACCCAAGCTTTTATACGCGACAAACTGAGATATTTCTCATTAACATAATACTAATAACCGCGAGCTAACTGCGGAATTCGAAAGAGCACACACACTCTAGAAAGTTAAAGTAAAAGAGAGGATAGATGTCACTTTTACGCCTACAAAATGTTAAATTATTGACGTCACGATCTCAGAAACACTAGAATGCCTTTATGACTAAAGGTCACTCCCTCACATAGTTAGCGAAAACTACGGTACGTACGAAGCTCAAAATTTTTCTGAGAGTAGCCCAATATCTCTCCTGATGCACCTGACGCTCAGAATTTCGAAATTCCAATTATTAACTGAGTAATTAATTAAAATCTAGAGGTCACTCTCATAAAAAATCATCTTTTTCCTTTTTTTTCTCTTTCATACTTTTACGGTTGGTTGGCTGTGTAAAAATTTTCGCAGAAGTAATCAGATAAGCCGGTGTAACAATGACATTGGAGTATTTGATGTTTCAAGACGATGACCATAGAGGAATAAGGTAGGTGGAGGTGAAGTAAGTCTGAAAAAAGGTTTGAATGTGAAACCATTTATTGCTCAAATTTTAATATTCCAAACAAAAGGACATGGAAGGTATTTTGTCATGGAGGAATGAGATAGGTGGAGGGGAAGTATTATCTCTGGGGGTGATGCTAAAAATGTAACCCTACATTAAGTAACATTAAGTCCAAATAAAACCACGTGCTTTGACACGCCTATCAATTGAAACAGTTTTAAACCCGTATATTTTTGCCATTATTTTTTAAAAAGAACTAATCTATCGCTTCACCGGTAAGAATTTATTAATTATTTTATCATATGTGTTTTAAATATCAATATAGAATATTATTTTAAAGTTTTTCTTGAAAATATAACATTCTTCTGTTAATATCTTAAAATCGTCTGCAGTCAGAAATCCATACATTAGATTAATATTTATTACTTAAGTTTTCATACATGATTTTAAAAGAATGTTTTCATCATTATATTTTAAATATTTATTTACATGCAATTATTAAGTCATAAACATTTTTCATCTACGTTATAAAGTATTTAAAATTATATTAAATTAGGAAACTTTTAGTTATACAATTTTTAGTTCGCATCAAATGTTTTCAATATTTATTTAATTTCAATTTGACATTTAATTATTGCTAATTTTCCAATTTCTTTTATTTTAAAAGCGAATATTTATTTTAATAAATAATAATAGAGCAAAGGCCATTCAAAAAGTTTGCTATTTCTTCTTAAAATATGCTTCAGTTGTAATTCATTTCTTTCAATTCGTATTATAATACAAAATTCCTTCCACGTCCTTTTGTTTGGAACATTATAATTTGAGCGATAAATGGATTCATATTGCAAACCTTTTTTGATCCTTACTTCACCTCCACCTATCTCAATCCTCCATGGGATTTTGTATTATAAGACGAATTGCAAGAAATGATTTACAACTAAAGCATATTTTAAGAAGAAATAGCAAATTTTTTAAATTGTCTTTGTTCTATTATTATTTATTAAAATAAATGTTCGCTTTTAAAAAAAAGAAATCGGAAAATTAGAAATAATTAAATTTCATATTGAAATTAAATAAGATATTGAAAACATTTTAAATATAATTTAAATTCTCATTTTCGATAATATTAATGATATATATATTTTTTTTTAATCTCAGAAATGTTTTTTATCACAAAGTTGAAAAGTACTTATGCATTCGGTTTGTCTGTCCGTCTGTCCATACTGTAAATCCCGTAAATATACTCAATTGATAAAGCTTATTTAGGATCACTAAAGCATGTTTGGTATTGCATATGAAATATGTACGAATATTGGTTCATTTACAGAGACACTCAAAAGAAATCGATTACATTACCGTTTATACGGAAAAATTGTTTGACGAGTTTTTTAATGAGATCTCGCTATTTCAAATGTATTGAAACGGCTATAAATCACCTGCTTTCACTACGATTAAATTAAACACACAATTCATAGCCATTTTTATTGATTTACAGGGACAGACAAAAGAAATCATCTACAGTACTGTATTTGCGTAATAATTGCTAGAGAGTACGTTTTAAAATTTGGTATGTACTTTTAAATTTAATTAGTTTTTTGCATAATACTCTTTGTATATAAAATCTATATTTGATATGCAGGGCTGCACAAAAATAGTCGCATACCATTTTCTTTATTAGAGGAAATTGCTGAAGGCTAATTTTCAGAAATATATGTACCACTTAAATGAATTAAATTTTGAAATGCATATTGCATTACAAATCTCTATAGCATATACAAGGTTCCTAAAAAAATCGGATAATTTTCCGAATGTAAATGGGAACAGCTGAAATTCGGTTTTGAAATGCTTTATATATTAAATAAACTGTAAATGGAAAATAAATTGTTTTCGGATGTTTCTAAAGATAAAGGAGCATTGGCGACTTGGAAGCGGTTATCGAGTATTTTTACATAGTGATTATAGTAAACTATCGTAGTTTAAGAAATATCTGTCTTTTTAGCACTTTCCAAGAAAATTGAAAAGTGCTTATGCATTTGGTTTGTCGGTCCGTCTGTCCACGCTCTAACCCCCGCGTTTGGTGACCCTAAATAAGATTTATATCAATTGCATGAAAATCCTACTGTATTTATAGTCGGATTTTCATGCAATTGATAAGGATTATTAAGGGTCACCAAAGCATGTTTGGTATTGCTTATAAAGTATGTATGACTAATGATTCATTTACAAGGACATTCAAAAGAGTTCGATTACATTATGATATATGGGTAAAAATCGTTTGGAGCGTACTTTAATGACATTCCGCTATTTCTAATGTATTCAAACTAATATAAATCAATTAATTTAACTACGGTTACATTAAAACAGAGCATTTACAGCATTTTAAAATAAATTTACAGGGACACACAAAAGAAATGGTTACAATACTGTCTTTGCTTAATAATTGCTGGAGAGTACGTTTTAAAATTCGGTACACGCTTTTAAATGTAAATACTTTTTTCCCACATTACACTTCATATATAAATTCTATACATCATATACAGGGCAGCACAAAAGTATTTGCCTACCATTCTCCTCATTAGAGGATATTGCTGAAGGGGAATTTTCAATTGAAATATGTGTATCTCTTAAATGAATTAAATTTTGAAATGCATGTTGTTAATATGTACCTATCGATGTATCATATGCAGGGCTTCTAAAATTTTTGGATCATTTTCCGAATGCAGATGGAAATAGCTGAAATTTGGTTTTGAAATGCTTAATATATTTTCACATGGTGAAATGAGACGCAATATCTTAAATTTTTTAACGGTGCAGTTTTTTACATTATTCTGAATGTGTTGGATAGTGTTTCATAATCTGTACTTGATGCATGACTTTTTATTTTTAAACACATTTTTTCATTGTTCTTTTTTTTTCGCTTTTAAATACTAAAAATTGTTCCGAGTTTAACGCACACCTACCATACAGTGCTGCAGGTAGTGGGAATCTGTGTAGGATATTTGCACAGACCATATTTCATCCTTAATTTATAAGTAGTGGTTATTTCCGAACAATAATTTCATTAAATTTCTTAAATTCTTATTGGATTTTACCGCCCTCTCGACTAATATATGTACGAATTCGCTTAATACTGGAGTTTCCTACGGATATAGGTTTATGAAGGAATTAGTGAGCTCCTGGAGGTGAAAAGTAGAACTAACACATTTTACAGAGCATGCAGCAGCAGTGTAGGAGGTTCTAATTTTTAATATTGGACTCTTAATTGCGTGGTGGTTATCATTATTTCTGAATAGAAATTTCAACAAATTTCATAAATTGCTATTTGTATCCCCATCCCGTTGGGTAATATATCTACGGAAAGAATGAAAATCGGATTATCGTTCGGATTTAGGTTTGTTTACGAAAAAATGCCTATTCTGGTGATGGCAAGTGAAACTAAAGCACTCTGCAAATCGTGCATTGCAAGCTTATTATATCCGACCGCAGATGGCGGTGATCCATATCAGATTTTCGTACAAAATATACTGCGCCCCGTAGTGGTTAAAAGTGTAACTAAAGTACTTTGTAACACGTACGCGGTTAGAATTGTTAGTTAATAGTTAGTGTTAGTTTTAATTAATTTAGAATTTGGCTACGGTTAGGTAACAGTTAGGTTACATTTGGGTTATAGATAGGTTGCAATTATATTTCGGTTAGTCTTACGTTATATTTAAATTCCGGTTACGTTATAGTTAGGTTATGATTAAGTTACAGTTAGTTTAAGGTAAATTGTAGTTAGGTTATGGTCAGAAAATTGATAAGTTATGATAAGGTGACGACTAGGTTACATTTATGATATATTTAAGTTTGGCTCAGGTTAAGTTGCAGTTAGGTTACAGATAGGTTGCGATTACATTACAATTAGGTTAGGGTTAGGATTTTATCCACAGGTTGAATATTACACACGTTTTAATTGAAATATACTTAATTTTGTTCTATGGTTCTGTAACTACATTACTATATGTTAACATTTTACCTAATCATTGATTATCAATTTTAATTAAGGCATAGTCGGATCTAGGAGAGATATAATTTGTTTGAAAATCAAAATTTTACACTTAGGATTTCGAGGTGAAAAAAAAAGTTACGTGACTGAACAGTGATATTTACGGATAAAATCAGCATTTTAACGCGAAAATTGCGCAATTGTTGAACACATATTTCCGCCTCCGTTTCCCATTGAAGTCGTTTTAAATATTTGTTACTCTAAATTCAGTTGTTTATTTTTTTAAAACGATTTTTCTCACAGTCAGTGGCCACGTATTTCGAATTAGAGATAAAATCACAAATTTCAGGTTCGTTTGATATTATTATCACGCACCCGGGCAACGCCGGGCGGGTCAGCTAGTCTCTAATAAAACTTCGTTATCCAGGGAAAGAAGGTGCTATTGTCCATAGCCAAAAATGTATTCCAATACTTTTGTAAAATCCTGCATTTGATATATCGGTTGATAATATATACTATATAATGAGAAATTTAGTTTAGCAAAAAAAAAAAAAAAAAAAAAAAAAAAAAAAAACTAGTACAAATTTTTTTTCAGCAGTTTATACTAACAGTCGGAAACATATTTGAATACTTTTGTTCATCAATATAGTTTACATAGTACCTTTATTACACAAAATTTTTTTCTAAAATTTAGTTCAAACAAAAATACTCTTAACAACAGAAAACACATTTCCAGAAATAATGAACCATAGGCGATGCTGTATCCAGTTAATTGCGGGACCCTGAAAATATCATTTTATCTATATTCTACAACCATATCTTAGTAAACTAAATGCATAACTTTTTTAAAAACCATCTTTAAGAAAATTATGTTCATAATCACTAACCTTTCCGCGATCTTTTGTGTAAGACTGTACATCTAAATTGTGTATCTATTAGCATTTATACACACTATATAATGTGCATATATTTAGTAAAACTTGAAAGAGCATATCTTTAAAAAAATGAATTTCACTCATCCAACAGCCATCATACATAATAAACAGTATTTTGCATAGAATATTTCCTTTGAAATCTTTTTTATGGCCATGTAAATGCTATGCACTTCGTATTATGCGTAAAATAAACATATTAAACATCAGCGTTAACATCAGACATATTAAACATAAGACTTATATCAATTTGATTATACATGAAATCGTTCACCATAATCAAAATATGTCGCAAACAATTCTCCTGAATATTATTATGTAATGGAATTCTTTTGTGTGGCCCTATAAATGAATAATAACTATTCTTTTCATTGCATACTTAACAGAATTTGTTTATAAGCTGTTAAGCGTATTAAAACTGTCGACGTACTGAAAATAAACAAATTTATGCAGATTACTTAATATATATATAATAATAAAATACTTAATTATTATTACTTAATGAATAATTACTTAATTTTCAATCATGTAAATTATTTTCATGCAAAGGTTTTTAAACAAATTCAATTATAAGCGATATCAATTGACACGAGTAACAGCTCTAGGACAAAGGTTCTCTTTTGCAAGACCCAAAAATTGTCTTAATCGGGTTCAATTCAAGGGACTGACACTTCTATTTTCAACTCTAATAATTATAGTTTTCCAACTTCTAAATGAAGTGGGTCTATTTTATATAATAGAACAGCAATTATTTGTTAAAATAATCTCTAATGTTGGCTTCGAAGAAAATACAGAACGAAAATACTAAGACAATTTTGATAAAATGTACATTTTTAATTTGTAACATTTATTTGATTATTTTAGTTGCCTTTTAATGGAATGAGTGAGTTTATTAAAGTTTATATAGTATGTTTTATGTTGTGCAAATTTGATAATTACTAAAATTATAGTGATAGCACGCAGTAGCGGCTCGTCAGGAGGTGCTGCATCAATTAATTCACACCACTAAAATTGTACGGTAATTTCAGTTTTCTTTAATCAGCAAAATTTGTCGAATAAATAATAGAAAAAAATTCTGTTAAATTTTAGTGGTAAGAAAGATCTGATGCAGCACTCTCTGACGAGCCGCTACTGATAGCACGCCTAACGAAGAAAACTTGTTTTTGATCATATTACCACCACTAAAAGTAATGTTAAGATTATCTAAAGACACCTCCACTTTCTTCAGAAATTTTACAGAAATCTGAAGAAATTTTGCAGATTTATCTTTACCTTTTTTTCTTTCTTTCTAACCGATGACCAGGCCCATAACTGTGAGTTACCCCAGCTTAACGGGTTAGATACCTGGTATCGGGGCGATGACCGCCTAATTGTCACGTAGCGGCAATAAACCTGATTCCTTAACTTCGCACGTCATCATGACTGCAATACTTACTTCTCGTTTTAGCATATGTTTGCTTCACTTTGCTTAACGTTTTGTGGGTTGCTTAACGTTACATCCTGTTGTTTGTACTGCAAATGGCTACTCAAGTTGGTCTCGTAATTTAGAACCTGGATTAGATGACGAGACCTTCACCTGGCAAAGCACCTCCAGACGTATAATGACTCATACCTCTGCTAATGACTCATGGATTTAACTTAAAAATATCTGCAGATTTTTTTAAAGATTTCTCACAACTATTTGTAGCATCAGTCAATTGCCTACAGATTTTATACAGATTTTTGATCCAATTGCCTACAAATTTCCTACAGATTTTTTGTTTTTGTTTTTGTGTGTGTGTCATTAACTGGAATATTAAAACTCATTTTCGGTCCAGTCAAAATACCACACAGACGCGCTATGTTAGTATACACATCGAATAAGCATTCGTTAGGGGAATATACGTATGATCTACATACGATCTACATATGTATTCCGTGATATTGTGGAGAGAAAAAATTCGTTAGCAGAGGAATTCGTTAACCAATGTATCGCTGTACTGTAAATGCAACAAAACATAATCTTTTCAGAATAAATAAATGTTCAATTTTCTTATGTAAAAAAATCTCTATGAATAACTTCTTGTTTGTGCACAATAAGCTATATAACACAATGAGTATAGGGCAAAATTAAGAAATTTCATTATCGGCCTCTGGCCACTAAGACTAGTTTTTCAAATGGCCACTTTGTTTAAACTAGTGATCACTTTTTTATTTAAAAATACGAAACAGTTAAAATTTCTATAAGTATTAATCTAAAGCTGAGTAGCCCAAACAAATATGTTAATATAGAAACCTCAAAACCAATATATAGAAACCTCAAAAAGTAGAATCTCTGATGAAATGTGAGTAAATTGGGTTTCCTCCTTGTAAAAAAGTGGCCACGAAGTAACCGCTGATAGATAACTTTTCCCTGGACCCTTTTTTTAATTTACTGGCCCTGTGGCCGGTGGCTAATGCTAATTTTGTCCTTTAGCTATGAGTACTGGAGTTAACGTTCTGGTGTCCTGCGGTAATAACGCGAAGTGCTAATATTGCAAGTAATTGTGAGATAAGCCAGAGATGGTATCTACGAGTTCTGCGCATACGTGCTCTGAGTCATCTAAATCAAAAACAACTGCTAAAAGCCAATTTGTTCAATTTGTAGGCCGTATCGCTGTAAGAAGCACGTAACAGTCAACGCCTGATCTAAAATTTGAGACGTAAAAAGTACTGTGATCTGAAGACTGTATATTTATTCGGAAATACTTTGTTTATTACATAATTTGTAGTGTATTTAATTTACTTTAAAAATAATGTGCACTTTGAAAATGATTTTGGGTGTGTTTTAAGATGCAGTTTGTAGTTTGAAATATACTGCGCTATAAATATATCGAGGTAATAATGCCATCTATTGGAGTTATTTTTTTGTTTGGTTCTTTTCAGTGCTCGAACTAGATGTGAAGATAGTTTTTTTTTTATGCACGAGAGAGCATTAATGTCATTGTTGAAAAACAAAAACGATAAAGAGAAATGTGTACGTGCTGCTAATTTTTCTGTACTGTAAGTACTGCTAATTTTTTCATGTCAGAAGAGCAAAATGTCAAATGATTATTATTGCATCCTGATATCACAATTAATGATAAGTAAGATATTTTTTTCAATCACTGGAGCTGTAGATTTTGTAGATAATTTACATGCAGTACCATGAAATGAGTAATTTACATATAATTATTTCATCTTATTTCATAGTTCTCTTTGCATGGCGTTATTACCTATCTATGAGGGTAATAACACCAAATAGTTTTGGCTAATAAAACACGCCATTACATTTTATAAATGCATATTTACTAAAGTATTTTTTGTTATATAAATAGTTTATAAGTTTATGAGTAAAATCCTGTATTTATTTGGAAAAAATATCTAGAACTAAACTGTGAATATTGGTAGAACCTTTACTGGGCTTTATTAACCCAGGACACCTTACTACAAGAGCTCATACGTTATTACATGTCTTATCCTTCACTGAGAAAAAAATATAGTTCTGGCACCTAGAATCTAAATTGCGACTCTGGAAAAAATAGTTCCATGTCATCCTTATAAATTCTAGCTCCCTATGGTAGAGAGCTCTATAGTCTCCTACTAGAATTCAAGATCGTTTTCATATATTCTTGATGTCAAATTTATTTGAAAATCTCTGCAAATACATGCGAACACAGGAGGTTTGATTTAGTAACTACTAGATGGAACCCGTCAAAACTTGACGGCACCGAAGAAAGAAAAAGGTATTTTCCAGCTATTAAAGGATTTTTTAACGACTAATCTTCAGCAAAAATTTCAATAAATAAAAGAACAACCTGCATTTTACATCCAGGCAAATGACCCGCAATTGGCCGAGTTACATTCAAACATGCTGTCATAGAATTAGAATCTCTCTCATTTGATAATTTTTCATTTACAAATACAACACCAATAAATTGTACATAACATGAATAAATCATAAATTACTGTCATCACTCATTTCATACAAAATATACATACTTCACTTACTTCGCAGCAAAATAAGACTGAATTTATAGTTTGCCATTTAGCAACTATAACAATGATCCTCTCCGTGGTTAATTTGTTGTTACATTACCCACCCCATTCAACAAATAAACATTTGCATTTTCAACTACTTTTCTATTACCTTTTCATAAATCAAAAATACATGTAAATTTCACATATTAAAAAAATTAATGATAATATTTATTCTGGCTAGGTGAAGCCCGTCAAAACTTGACAGCAACAATATGAAAGAATCAAAGAAAAAAAAGCATTTTGCCACTATAAAAAATTTTTCGAAGAAAACTTTTTTTTTAAAGATTAATATTTATTAAAAATTTCAATATGCTTTTCCATTTACCAACGTAACACCAACATGACATGATCCCGGGTGCAGAATTGGTGCAACGCTGCGACACACGTCAGACTTGAAAATGTTTGCAGATTATTTTTCAACTGTTTAAGTTTTTTAAAAAAAATGCTAGAAATCATTTGCTATGTACCAAAGTTTGTCTAGGTACCATAAAAAACACAAATTCTGGCAAATAATCACAAAAATTAGAAAATTTCATCAAAATACTCCCCCCCCCCCAAAAAAAAAAAACATTGCCCGGAAATTTTATAAATAGATGTGGGAAAATAAAACAGCAAATTTCGTCAACAGATTGCAAAAAACAACAAATTTTTTCAAAAGATCTCTAAAAAATTTGTCAAAAAACTGCAAAAAAAAAAATTGTCTAGATATCCCAAATAAAACAAATTTCGCAAAAGTATTGCACAAAAATAAAAATTTTGCCAAAACGTCTAAAAAAATGGCAATTTTCATGAAAATTTTTTTTTAAAAAGGCAAATTTTGACAAAAAAAAATCCCTAAAAAATGGCAAATTTGTAAACATATTATGAAAAAAAATTCAAAATATTGTGAGAAAACAAATTTCGACAAATGATTGTGAGTAAACAACAATTTTCGTCAAAGGATTGAAAAAAAAGCAAATTTTATCAAATAATCACAAAAAAGATAAATTTTGCAAAAAGATCTTTAATAAACGGCAAATTACATCGAAAAATCATGACAACACGACAACTGTCATCGAAAGAAATCGAGAAAAACGATAAACTTTGCCGAAAGACCTCAAGATGACGAATTTCATCCAGTTATCATAAAAGATGTGAATTTCGCCCAAAGATCTCAAAAAGCACATAAAATTTATCCAGGTAATCGCAAAAAATGGTAAATTTAGCTAAAAATAGTGGAAAAAAACGACAAATTTCTAAAAAAAAATAACAAAGAACAATTTCACAAACAAAAATCACGAAAAAAGGATAAATTCGATAAAACAGCAAATTACATCGAAAGATAGTGAGAAAAAATGACAAATTTCACCGAAAATCCCTAAGAAAACAAATAATTTTTTCCTGGTACCATAAAAGATGTGAATTTCGTCAAAAGATCTTGAAAATACTTTAAATTTGTCTAGGTACTTCAAAAAACGCAAATATTGGTAAACAGATTGTGAGAAAACAACACATTTTGTCAAAAGATGAAAAAGAGGCACATTTCAAGAAAAAATTGCAAAACAGGTAATTTTTTTCAAAGAAAAAAAAGCGAAAATATGATAAATTTCTGAAAATAACAAAAAAAAACGACAAATTTAACAAAAAAAGCATAAATTCGATAAAACGGCAAATTACATCGAAAGATAGCGAGAAAAAAACGACAAATTTCACCGAAAATCCCTGAGAAAACAAATAAATTTGTCCTGGTACCATAAAAGATGTGAATTTCGTCAAAAGATCTTGAAAATACTTTAAATTTGTCTAGGTACTTCAAAAAACGCAAATATTGGTAAACAGATTGTGAGAAAACAACACATTTTGTCAAAAGATGAAAAAAAGAGGCACATTTCATCAAAAGATCGCAAAACAGGTAATTTTTGCAAAAAAAAAAAAGCGAAAATATGACAAATTTCTGAAATTAACGAAAAAAACGACAAATTTAAAAAAAAATCATGAAAAAAGCATAAATTTGATAAAACGGCAAATTACATCGAAAGATAGCGAGAAAAAAATGACAAATTTCACCGAAAATCCCTAAGAAAACAAATAATTTTTTCCTGGTACCAGAAAAAATGTGAATTTCGTCAAAAGATCTTGAAAAAATACTTTAAATTTGTCTAGGTACTTCAAAAAACGCAAATATTGGTAAACAGATTGTGAGAAAACAACACATTTTGTCAAAAGATGAAAAAGAGGCACATTTCAAGAAAAAATTGCAAAACAGGTAATTTTTTTCAAAGAAAAAAAAAGCGAAAATATGATAAATTTCTGAAAATAACAAAAAAAACGACAAATTTAACAAAAAAAGCATAAATGAAAAAAACGACAAATTTCACCGAAAATCCCTGAGAAAACAAATAAATTTGTCCTGGTACCATAAAAGATGTGAATTTCGTCAAAAGATCTTGAAAATACTTTAAATTTGTCTAGGTACTTCAAAAAACGCAAATATTGGTAAACAGATTGTGAGAAAACAACACATTTTGTCAAAAGATGAAAAAAAGAGGCACATTTCATCAAAAGATCGCAAAACAGGTAATTTTTGCAAAGAAAAAAGCGAAAATATGACAAATTTCTGAAAATAACCAAAAAAACGACAAATTTTAAAAAAAATCATGAAAAAAGCATAAATTTGATAAAACGGCAAATTACATCGAAAGATAGCGAGAAAAAAATGACAAATTTCACCGAAAATCCCTAAGAAAACAAATAATTTTTTCCTGGTACCAGAAAAAATGTGAATTTCGTCAAAAGATCTTGAAAAAATACTTTAAATTTGTCTAGGTACTTCAAAAAACGCAAATATTGGTAAACAGATTGTGAGAAAACAACACATTTTGTCAAAAGATGAAAAAGAGGCACATTTCAAGAAAAAATTGCAAAACAGGTAATTTTTTTCAAAGAAAAAAAAGCGAAAATATGATAAATTTCTGAAAATAACAAAAAAAAAAAACGACAAATTTAACAAAAAAAGCATAAATTCGATAAAACGGCAAATTACATCGAAAGATAGCGAGAAAAAAACGACAAATTTCACCGAAAATCCCTGAGAAAACAAATAAATTTGTCCTGGTACCATAAAAGATGTGAATTTCGTCAAAAGATCTTGAAAATACTTTAAATTTGTCTAGGTACTTCAAAAAACGCAAATATTGGTAAACAGATTGTGAGAAAACAACACATTTTGTCAAAAGATGAAAAAAAGAGGCACATTTCATCAAAAGATCGCAAAACAGGTAATTTTTGCAAAGAAAAAAAAGCGAAAATATGACAAATTTCTGAAAAAAACGACAAATTTAAAAAAAAGCATGAAAAAAGCATAAATTTGATAAAACGGCAAATTACATCGAAAGATAGCGAGAAAAAAATGACAAATTTCACCGAAAATCCCTAAGAAAACAAATAATTTTTTCCTGGTACCAGAAAAGAAGTGAATTTCGTCAAAAGATCTTGAAAAAATACTTTAAATTTGTCTAGGTACTTCAAAAAACGCAAATATTGGTAAACAGATTGTGAGAAAACAACACAGAGAGACTGCATTTTTGCTATCACTGTTTAATGCAATGCTATGATAATTATATTTTTTTTCTTTACTTATCTTATAATGATTGAAATACATTGGTTTTTTCACTTTACATAAGTTATTTTATTTCCAAGTGTTTATTTACGTTCTTGGCCGATAAAGCATTTTCTATATTGTAATTTTCAAATCATCTAGGTACCACAAAAAATGCAAATTTTGCCAAATAATCATAAAAAAAACCAGCAAGCAATGAATATGGTATATAAAGACTGCTTTATCATGATTGAAAGCTATGCAAAAAGAGGGATCTCTTCTGATAATTTTATTTTTCTTTGTTGATTATAATGATCTTCATATTTCTGAAAAAACATTGTTGAGAGATCAAGATCAAGCGATTAAAAAAAAAATAGCAAATTTCATCAAAATATTCCCTCCTCCTTCTCCCCAAAAAAACTCAGCAAATTTTGTCACTTGAACACTTTTTAAAAAAAGT
The DNA here is from genome assembly GCA_964019185.1 of Maratus speculifer. Classification (NCBI taxonomy): domain Eukaryota; kingdom Metazoa; phylum Arthropoda; class Arachnida; order Araneae; family Salticidae; genus Maratus; species Maratus speculifer. The sequence goes on from OZ025302.1 coordinate 153,917,312, forward strand.
GTACTCAAAAAAAAGCGAAACATTAAAGAAATATTATTTTCATTTCATATGCAATTTTCTATTATTCGGCGAGACTATGAGATGTAATGTAAATACTTCCTAAACGTTATGAATTTGCTCAAAAATGAAATTATAAGTGGGAAAAAAATCACCGTTTTTTGACATGAGTATAATAAGAAACTGAAGCAAAAAATAAATAGTGATTTGCGAATCTGTTTACATCCATGAAGTCAAACTATCCGTCGAAAATCGCACCATCAAAACACGAAACAAAAAACAATGTGATTTCCAGCCTTTTTTTTTTACACATACTAATAAATAAATTTGAAAATTACAATATAGAAAATGATTTATCGGCCAAGAACGTAAATAAACACTTTAATCATTAACTTATTGAATGTTTCAATTTCATATGAAACATCTCTACAATTAAGCCTAAGATTGCCGGCAATAACATTGCAAAAAAAGAATACAGATGGAAATAAATTAATTAACTTACGTAAAGTGAAAAAAACAATGTATTCCAATCATTATAAGATTAGTAAAGTTAAAAAATTAATTATTATAGCATTGCATTAAACAGTGTCAGCGTTCTTATCCCATATTTACAAACGCGCTTTGCAAATGCTCTTACAGACAGTAACTACTCTCCTCCGATTAACCAATAGGAGGAGACTCTCAGAGACCGGCGCAAATATCGATGCGTAGAGACGAAAAAAAAAACTATGCTGACTTTTTCTGCCTTTCGTTTTAATATATAGATAATTATAGTTTAGTAACCCATTTCCGAAATCAAGCGATAATTTCTTGTTACTGAAAAGATTCAATACGTTTCTTCACCTAGGAAACAAGAGACTAGAAATGCTAGGTTATTCCGTCTATTCAGCTTTGTTGTTTAACCTATTCGCATAACTCGGGCACCTATAGTTCTAGTTCAGAGATTCAGAAAGTGACTAACTATTCATTCTGGGTGAAGGAGGTATATTTTTTTCTCGGTGTTTATTTGCTAAGAAACTTATATTCCAGTGTTATTTTCGAAATGTCTGTGAGCGTAGAACGTTTTTTAACCATAATTTCTTACCAAATTAACTTCTATCCGGTAATTATGCTGCATCTTACGCATCAATTTCTTTCAAAAAATGCTAAATATTGACTGACAATAATACCTCTTTATACCGTCAGTATACCGCAAAATGACCAGATTTTAAAATATTATTCTTTAATCTTTCCCGGCATGACGGAAATAGCGAGAAACTACGAAAACGAAAAGGAGTGCACCCTAATAGCATGCATGGTCACAGTGACGTCACTGTGAGTCACTTTGGTCACATCACATCTGTGAGCAAAATGCCACCACTCAGTGACGTCACATTATGACTGAGATGTGACTTTCTTAAAAATCTTTAGGAATTTATAAATATCCTCCAAAACATGTTATTTACTTTAAAAAATATGTTTCTGGCAATTTAAATATCGTCGCTTTTGTCACAGTTTCGTCACAATGTTAATGTCAAATTAGTCACAAATGACACATTTTTCACAAATTTGTCACATCGTGACCACTTTGTGAAACATCACAAAAGAGCTCTAAAACGGCCATAACGACTTCACATTTTAGTCACTGTGACGTCACATCGACAATCGATGGTCACAAAGTCACAATGTGACTTCACAACGACGTTCCAGTGACGTCACCATGCTTTACGGGTGGTTCATTAGCTGTTTTCTATTGCAGCGACTTCTGTTGGGGAGGAGTGGTCCAATAGAGAGTTTGTTTCCACTTTTCTAGCTATTTAGTTTTCCTTTTTTACATATTCAAGAGAATAAAAATGAGTTAAATGTATCTCATACCATCTCAAACAAAGCTTTCTCAATAGCACCACTCCGATATTTACAATGTAAAAATAGATTATCTCATACATTATGACATAAACAGAAATGTTCTTAATATGTATAAAATAAGAAAATATATAATAATTATTTAGGTGAATAAAGAGAGAAATATGTGCCTATTTTATATCAAAAAAATAATTTTATATGATAATTTAATTAGCTTACATTAAAAAAGCTGCAGCAGAGAGTTATTGCAGCAAATATTCCAGAGAATGTCCGTAAAAAACGGACTTTATTTCTATATCAACGAACTTTGCCATAACATTAACGTTTTTCGCGTTTACATTAACGGTAAACACAAAAAATTACGGAAGCTGATGGTTTATGTGAAAAAAGTGTCAAATTTCGTAAATTTACTGGATAATTCACGGTATAAAGTACCGTAAATTTACATTTTTTTTTACAGTGTAATGTCATTATTATGGAGTAGAAACGTCATACATAAACATTTTGCATAGTAATTAGAAAATAAAATCTAATAATCATTTAAACATAAATTAATGTATACATATATATATAGACAGAGAGAGAGACAGAGAAAAAAATAAATATTGATGTTTCTTCCTTAAAATAAAAAATGCCGTTATAAAAACCAAAATAAAACAGCCGCCCATCCTCTTGTATAGAAACCTCATATTTTTACAAAATAACGGTAAATATGATTTTTTCCGGCAAGCCGGCTAATGCGGGGTATACAGTAATACCGGTAGAATGTAATTTTGCATCATAAAATTGACAATCATAATTATTGTCTAGATCTGAATATTTACCTTAATCTTGCTATATTAGTATTTAATTTGTTCAACGTTTCCTTAAAGGAAACATAAGAATAACTGCATAACTACAAATAACTACATATAAATTTCGGAAGATAATGTTTAAATTTTATATTTATAAAAAATACTCTAAAGAAAATTCCTTCTTTTATTGTGATAAAACATGTATACCACAATTATTAATACAAAACTTTTATGAGAATATATGTTCTAAAAAAGCTAATATCTTATTAAATATCTGATCCTTTATTTGATAGGAAGATTGCGCTTTGTAATATTCCAATATTCTTTCCTTAATACTGTTGTTTGTGAAGATAGAATGTCTCTTAACATTCATCTCGAAAGGAATTAACTTGTATCAGAAAATAGTTTTTTTGTTACCTACTGGTGGTGATGCCTTACACACATCAATTTTTCAAAAAAGAGAACACATCAGATTAGAAAAATGGTTCTTCATAGATATTTTTTTCTTTTTAACCATCATATATTTTTATCTCGGTTAGAATTCATACTCTTATGGTTTAGAGACTTAGAATTGATATGAGAAATATTCAATATTTAACTTTAAAAATATCTGCCTCTTTTGGTAATCATAAGATTCCGATAAAATGTAATGTACAATGTTGGCAAGACATTTTATCTACAGTTTTAGATTTTTTTTAATTAAAACATTTTAAGTAATAATTGCTTTCTTTGTTTGAATAATACATAGTACTTCTGTACTGATAAATGTTTAAATCTGTCAAAATATAAAGCTTCGAGGATAATGTTTAAGTAATTTATGTATCAAAAAATATTTCTGCATAAATATCTCGTTTATTGTGACAATAACCCATATAACACAATTATTATTATTATGAAACTTTTATGAGAATGTATCTAATATAAACGTTAATATCCCATTACATATCTAATCCTTTATTAGAATCGAATCTATTACGATTTGTAATATTCCAATATTATTTATTTAATGCTATTCTAAGGGAAGATTGAATGTATCTAAACATTAATGTCGTGAGGAATTAACTTGTATATAGTAATATTTTTTCATCACATGCACATCAATTTTTCAAAAAATAGTAATCATTAGATTACAAAAATGGTTATATATGTATATATATATATATATGTGTGTGTGTGTGTGTGTGTGTATTTTCCTTTATGACAATCATATATTCCTAAATTGGTTCGAATTGATACTTTGAAAAAATCCAGTACATAACTTTAAAAATAGTTGTCTCTTTTGGAAATCATGGGATTCCGGTAAAATGTAATGTACTATATGGGCCAAATTTTTCATTTACAGTTTTAGATATTTTTTATTATAATATTTTAAATTATAATTGATTTTTTTGATCAAATAATAAATAGTAGGGGGAACTCTGGCACATTGATACACGCCTTCTACTGCTCACAGGTCATTACAAGAAGTTTCACAATAGCTCCGAAAGGTGATGCTATTGCACTCAACTACATACAGAATGTCTTGGAATGATTCAGTAGTTTGATGAAATGGGGCGGGTGGTTTATTGTTTTTGTAAGTCAAAAGTAAAGTTGAGTTGTACAATTGAAATGGTAATATACAACTGTTCCAGTATTTTAAACCGAAAAGAATATTCTCCCTGGTAAGTAAAGCTACTCTTTATCAGTTGCTCATTCTTTATTGTTAGATAAATTATGAAGTGTTGGATTTGAGATTCATTTTATTCAAAATGGTTGTATGGGGCACATAGATACAGTCTACGTGGGGGCACATTGATACAACCTAAATCCTTTTCTAATTCAATTTTCGTTACCTTTTATTACTTTTTTTACCACACACTCATTAATTGAACCATATTTCGCCAAAATTTTCTAATATTAGTTTTTATTGAAGTGAAATAGCTCTAATTTCTTTATATTAGAACATTTTATAGTATTTTTGCAGAAATATAGTATTTTAACAGAAGACGTACGAACTTACCCAACATCTAGTGATACTAGAACGAATAAAATAAATGAACGGCAGCCTGGAAAATCTCAAATTTATATAGATTCTCCAGAGAAAAAAGTATTTTCGACATGAGAAATGTTACGTGAAAGAAACTACCTGCAGAACAGCACAGGATAATTATACTGTAAACAGAATTTTTAATATAATTATCCCTTATTTTCTGTTTATAAACAGATTTATAAACAGAAAAGCAGGTAATTTTTTCATCTTTCCTAAAAAGGGAGATAATGCTGGTGTTGAATAGTCAGATATGACAAAGGTACCACAGCCAACAATGAGACAAGGAACAGCCATCATAGATCCCAGGTCATTATACATTTCATTTTGATTGCTTTAATATTGCTTACAAATAAATTGTGGGTGATTTGAATTTCTATAAATAAATATAAAATGATTTGCTAACTATTTTTCTAAGAAAAATATGCATCGTTGTTTTTTTCTTCCATTTTTCCCAAGAGTATCAAAGTACCCCATGAGTGTCTCAATCTGCCCCGAGGATGGGGCACATTGATACAAATGACTTTCTTTTATTTTTTAAAAATTACATGCAAAAATAATATATAAAACAACGATTGTACATATTTGTAACACACTACACAAGTTTTGCTGACACCACATTTAAAAAAAACTTGAAATTTCTGCTTTCTGGACACCAAAAAATTCTTAGAAAAAAGCTGTATCAATGTGCCCCAGCTCCCTCCACTTCTACGCTGGTAAATTTTTAAATGTGTCAAAACATCATGCTTGGAAAAGGATGTGCAAGTAATATATATATGTATCAAAAAATATTCCTTCATAAATATCTCATTTATTGTGGCTATATCCCATATAACACCATTTTTTTTATTATGTAATTTTTATGAGAATATGTCTAATATAAAAGATAATATCATATCGCATATCTAAGCCTTTATTTGAATGGAAGATTACGAATTATAATATTCCAATATTATTTCCGTATTGCTATTCTATGGGAAAATAGAATATATCTTAACATTAATTTCGTAAGGAATTAACTTTTATCGGGAAATAATTTTTCATCTCATGCACACAAATTTTTCAAAAAATTGTAAACATTAGATTTCAAAAATGGTTCTTAATATATATATATACATATCTATATATTCATTTATGACAATCATATATTCTTATATTGGTTCGAATTGATACTTTGAAAAAAATTCAGTATATAACTTTAAAAATAGCTGTCTCTTTTGGAAATCATAAGATTCCGATAAAATGTAAAATTATTATATGGGCGAGATTTTTCATCAACAGTTTTAGATATTTTTTATTATAATATTTTAAATTATAATTGAGTTTTTTGTTTAAATTTTAAATAGCACTTCTACGCTAATCAATTTTAAATGTGTAAAAACATGCTTCGAAGATAATTTGCAAGTAATATATATATCAAAAAATATTCCTTCATGGATATCTCGTTTATTGTGACTATAACCCATGTAACACCATTATTATATATTATGAAACTTTTATGAGAATGTGTCTAATATAAAAGATAATATCCTATTGCATATCTAATCCTTTATTTGAATGGAAGATTACAATTTGTAATGTTCCATTTTTCTTTCCATAATGCTATGTATGTAAAGGATAAAATGTCTCTGAACATTCATTCAGTCGCGATTTAAATTGCATTGGGAAATCATCTTTAATATCATACATTGCAATTTTTCAAAGAGTAACGAATATTGTATAACAAAAATGGTTATTCATTATTTTTTTTTTAATGTCAGTCATATGTTTTTTTACCTCGGTAAAAAACTGAAAAAATTCAGAATATAAATTTTAAAATATTTGTCATTTTTAGATGTTATATTATTCCGTTAAAATATAATGTATTATGTGAGCAAAATTTGTTATTCTACAGTTTTAGATTTCTTTTAACTGCACTTATAACATCAATTTACTGGGAAGGGAATTATAATTTTATTAATAACGTAAACGAATCAGTACTTGTCCACAGTGTGAAATCCAAGAGATGGCCCGGGGGGGGGCATTCCCCCCGGGGCAATTAAAAGCCCCCCTTCCGGAAATTTTAAGATTTTGGTTTTTCAATGGTCAAAAAGTGCATTAACCCCCCCCTTCCCGGGACTTCTAATGTCCGCCTCCGAGCCACAGAAGTCCCTCCCGAAGAAAAAGAGTTTGAATTCAACACTGGTTGTCCACTTTATGATATTTATCAAATTATTGTTGAATTCTCCTTAAAGTACTGTAATTCGGACTTCATTGCGACTATTTATATAAAATATGTACTCTTTATATATTCTTTACAAATTCTACTTTAAAACAAATATTTAGAGAACATTTTTAAGCACAATTGTTTTAAAATATCTCTTTCTTTTAAAGATTATAAAATTTCAACACCTTGTAAAGAAATTTGTACAAAACTTTAGGGATACTGTTGTAGAAGTAAAAAAAAAAAAGGAAAGAGTAATCCCCTAATAAACTATATTTACTAAAACATGTACCGTTAAAAATATGTAATACTGGAAGAACATAATTTTGAATCGTAAAATTGACAATTATAATTATTGTCTAGCTCTGAATACTTACCTTTATCTTGCTATCTTAAACTTAGACTTAGCTTTATCTTACTTTTTTAATTTGATCAGCTTTTCCTTAATTAGAAAATTCGAATATATCTACGCATAAACTACGTAAGATAATCTTTAAATTTTAAATCTATAAAAATACTCTACAGTAATTTCCTTCTTTATTATAGCAAAAACATATATAACGCCATTATTATTACAAAATATTTATGTCACAAAACTCGCAAAATTTTTGAAATTTTTGTTCGATAAAAGTTAATATCATATTACATACCTTGCTTTTTTTTGTAGGAAAATTACGATTCATAATATTCCAATATTCTTACCCTGATGCGTATTCTTACCGTATGTGAAGATAGAATGTCTGTAAAAACTCATTCCGTAAGAAATTAATTTGTATCGGAAAATTCCTTTTCGTCTGACGTACAGCAATTTTTCAAAAAATAGCAACATTGGATTACAAAAGTGATTACATAGATTTTCTTTTCTTTTGTCACCATCATACACGCTGTTAAAAGTTTGAAACTTTAGCAGCATCAACACTTTAACGCTTTTATAGAAAACGACTTCTTCAGTGTATTATGGAGCATTCTCATTGATCAAAATAGAGATATTTTATAAAGGCGGTGGAATGATGATGCAGCAAAAGTTTCAAATTTTTAACAGTGTATTTTTAACTCAGTTGGAATTGATACTTTGAAAAAAATCTAATATATGCATTTAAAAATATCGATCTCTTTTGGATATGACAAAATTCCGATAAAATATAATGTATTATATGAGCTAGATTATTAGTCACAAGATTTATATATATATATATATATATATGTATATATTGCTATAAAATTTTAAATTATAATCGTTAACTTAGTTTGAATAATAAATAGTAGTTCTGCACACATCAATGTTTAAATATGTCAAAAAATAATCAAAAATAGTGTTCCAGTAATATACATATAAAATATTCCTCCATGTTTTTTTTTTATTTAACTTTATTTTTTACAATATACCCACAAAACTATTATTGTTATTATGAAACTTTCATGAGAATATTTCTAATGTAAAAGCTCATATCTTATTTCATATCTTATTCTTTATTTGATAGGAAAATTACAATTTATTATATTCCAATATCCTTTCCGTAAGCCTATTGTATGTGAAGATGGAATGTCTCTTAACATTCATTCAGTAGAGAATTAACTTGTATCGGGAAATCATCTTCAACTCACACATCTTAAATTAAAAAAATAATAATAATAAGTATTGGGTTACAAAAATTTTTCTTTGTTGATTTTTTTTTTCCTTTTATGACTGACATATATTTCTACCTCGGTTAAAATTAACACTTTGAATAAACTGACAATATAACTTTCAAAATATCCGTCTCCTTTGAAAGTTATAGGATTCCGATAAGATATAATGTACTATATGGTCAATATTTTTATTCTACAGTTTTAGATTTCTTTATTATATAATTTTCAATTAATTGTTGTCTATGGTTGTGTAATAAATAATAATTCTGCACTGATTAAAGTTTAAAAGTATCCCAACATAATCCTTCGAAGATAATGTTCAAATAATTTACAGGATGTATTTGAAAAAGTGGGCAAAACTTTACGAGATGATAGAACGCAGCTATACGAGTAAATTTCGTCACAGAAAATATGATCGGAACGTAAGCGGAGAGAATTTAAAAGATTGATTTCCACTGCCAGCGCGAAGGATTGGTCGAGACAGTACCATACCTTGGCCCCCAAGATCGCCGGATCTTTCGAGTTTGGATTTTTCCTGTGGCGCCAGATGAAAAGCCCAATTTACGAGTGCCCCATTGAATCTGATATGGATCTAGCGGACGAAATTCCCATTGTTCCCGGCGATATACGTGAAATATCTGATGTCTTCGCCATTGTGCGTCAATACCTATTCCATAGATTATGAAGCGTGCATTACAGTTGACGGGAGATATTTTGAGATATTCCTTTGAGCATGTACATGTGGCTAAATATCATATAAACGTGCATTTTGGAAAGAAATTTTTTTCCAAACTCTATGTATGAGTTCCAGTTTTTTAAATTAAGTCCGAATAAGTCTATCTTAGACATTCTGGGTTTGGCAGAGATCAATCATAATTTTTTTAAAAAATTATAAAAAAAATTCCATAAAAGTAATTTTAAAATTTTATTAAAAATTTTCATTAAAACGTCACGAAAATGACGGATCGCCAATAATTCGTTCTATTATTAAAAGCATGCTTTCGTTAAGCTTACATCGGCACGTTTCTTTCTTCTGGTTCACATTCTGTATTAAAATAAAACTTTATTTTAAATTTTAAAATAATATTTTTTTATTTTTTAAGCATCTCGAAAATGACAAGCAATAAACGTACGCATAGCATATAAACAATAAAAATAATGTTATCACTGACATATTTTTTATTTTCTTCAAAATCTTTCTGCCCCAAGTGCTTAATGAAGGTTTCCAATCACCAAAATGCTGTTAAAATGAATAGTAGTACCATCATTTGACCGTTTATGAAGTTATTTTCGCGTGTCACGAAAATGATGGATAGGCTTGGAGACATACAATTTAATTACTCATGCATGATAATTAACTTAAAAATATTTTCCTTTGAAAACAAAATATTTTTTTACAATAATTAGCAATTTTTCAAATATTTTTTTATTTTTGTTAGAAGAAAAAGTACTTTATATATAGACTTTTGGTCCTGGATACTGTCCCAAAAAATGACATTTTTAAGGTTTAAAACTTTCTAATAAATAATGAAATTGCAATAAAATCATATTTTTTTATTTATTGATTTTTAAAACAATGGTTCTAAAGAATAATAATGATATTTTACATTTTATTTGCTTAAAATCAATAATAAAGGCCTGAGACACTAAAATGCACGTTTATGTGATATTCAGCCATGTAGACTAATTGCATTCCTGTTAATAAACTTTTTTCGGAACTATCTCCTTTTAGTCTTGTGTTAATTCCTTAACTACGACAGTGAATAACTACATTTAACATCTTACTGCTTTCATTCCGACCATATATCCTGTGACAATATTTGCTGGTTTATCTGCTTTCTATGACCAATTAAAGTTTTATCCCAGTTTTCAGATACATCTAGTATACATGGAATAACATTCCTTAATGAATTTCTCCTTTATTGTGACAATAACCTACTTAAAACCACTATTATTATTATTAATTTTTATGAGAAAATATGTACAATTCAAACTAAAATCCTGTTATGTATTTTATCGTTTGCTTGACAGAATGATTATGATACATAATATTCCAGTGTTCCTTCCTTAATGCTACTGATTACAAAGAATAGAATGACTCTTAAAATTCATTCCGTATGGAATTAGCCTGTAATGGAATACCATTCTTTCCCTCACGCACTGCAAGTTTTAAAAATTGGAAAGCTTTAATCTATTAAATATATATATATATATATATATATATATATATACAGGGTGTTTCTAAATTCATGGTCCAAACTTTAAGGGTTGATAGTACACATCAAGACAAACAATATTTAAATAGGAAACCAAGGGTCCCAAAGTCTTCCGAAGGAGATAGGCGCCATTAAAGTTTAGGGTCCAAAAATTCAAATGATTATGAAAAACAGAAAAATTGGTCGATTCGTTTGCGGTTTTCACTAAAATTATTCTTTATGTCAGTATTGTCTTGAAAATAAATTATAAAGATAAATTTAAAAAAATGACGATAGAGGGCGCTTTAGACTTTAGAGTAACGAACAACTATTTTTTACCGTTATTTTTTGCATCTCATTAAAGGTTTCGTAAGCTTAGACTTAAACTTAAATTTTGAGCTCAAAATCTGGATAGTTGGAAGCAGTTAAGTAGCACAAACTTAACTGTGTTCAGAGGGTTTTAAATTCAAATGATTATAAAAAACGGAAAAATTGGTCGATTGATTTGCGGTTTTCACTAAAAGTATTCTTTATGTCGGTATTTTATTGAAAATGAATTATAAAGATAAATTTCAAAAAATGCCGATAGAGGGCACTTTAGACTTTGGAGTAACGTACAACTATATTTTACCGTTATTTTTCGCATCTCATAAAATTTTCTTCGAAGCTTAGACATAAACTTAAATTTTCAGGTTCAAATTTCAGGGAGGTTCAAATTTCAAATGATTTTTAAAAACGGAAAAATCGGTCGCTTCGTCTGCCGTTTTCGCTAAAACTATTCTTTATGTCAATATTTCCTTGAAAATAAATTTTAAAGATTAATTTCAAAAAATACCGTTAGAGGGCGCCTTAAACTTTAGAGTAACCAACAACTATTTTTAAGCGTTATTTTTTGTATCTAATTAAATGCTTGCAAATGCTTGGATTTAAATTTTGAGCTCAAATTCTAAATCGATGGAGGGGTTAAGAAGCGGAAACTGAACAGTGTTCAGGAGTTAAAATGTTACCCTCCCCACCCCTCGAACACATTTCGAATTTCCGCACTTTATTACTCAAAACGATGCAGATTTTGAGCTCAAAATTTAAGTTTGAACTTTTACAAGCATTTAATTAGATACAAAAAATAACGGTTAAAAATAGTTGTTGGTTACTCCAAAGTTTAAGGCGCCCTCTAACGGTATTTTTTAAAATTAATGTTTAAAATTTATTTTCAAGGAAATATTGACATAAAGAATAGTTTTAGCGAAAACGGCAAATGAATCGAACAATTTTTCCGTTTTTTATAATCATTTGAAATTTGAACCTCCCCACCCCCATTCAACAGTTCAGTTTGCGCTACTTAACCACTCCCAACGATTCAAATTTTCATTCAAATTTAAGTTTATGTCTAAGCTTCTAAAAAAATTTTATGAGATGCGAAAAATAATGTTAAACTATAGTTGTACGTTACTACAAAGTCTAAAGCGCCCTCTATCGGCATTTTTTGAAATTTATCTTTATAATTCATTTTCAATAAAATACCGACATAAAAAATAGTTTTAGTGAAAACCGCAAATCAATCGACCAATTTTTCCGTTTTTTATAATCATTTGAATTAAAAACCCTCTGAACACAGTTAAGTTTGTGCTACTTAACTGCTTCCAACTATTCAGATTTTGAGCTCAAAATTTAAGTTTAAGTCTAAGCTTACGAAACCTTTAATGAGATGCAAAAAATAACGGTAAAAAATAGTTGTTCGTTACTCTAAAGTCTAAAGCACCCTCTATCGTCATTTTTTTAAATTTATCTTTATAATTTATTTTCAAGACAATACTGACATAAAGAATAATTTTAGTGAAAACCGCAAACGAATCGACCAATTTTTCTGTTTTTCATAGTCATTTGAATTTTTGGACCCTAAACTTTAATGGCGCCTATCTCCTTCGGAAGACTTTGGGACCCTTGGTTTCCTATTTAAATATTGTTTGTCTTGATGTGTACTATCACCCCTTAAAGTTTGGACCATGAATTTAGAAACACCCTGTATATATATATAAATACATATATAAACTGAAAAGAATATTTACAGAATACAAATTTCCCTTCTGGTGTAGGTATGCTGATGGTACTTTTATCTTAATTCCCTCTGAGCTCGATATCCAAAATTTCCTTTCTCTTGTTAATTCTGTTGATCCTTGCACTCAGTTTTCTCTGGAATTCGAAGAGAACAATTATCTTCCTTTCCTTAATGTCTTGGTTACTAAACACCCTGTTCGGTTCTCTACTTCTATTTATAGAAAACCTCTCGATGTATATCTTCCTCCGCATACTTTTTCTAAACATCCTCCGCAGCATAAAGTGGAGTCCTTTTATACTTTTATTTGCAGAGCACTTCGCATTTGTTCTTACTTTTCTACTCTGAATAATGAAATTAGTTACCTCAAACCTCTTGCCCTTGTTCGTAATCCCTCTTTGATTGACAAAGCTCTGTATAAATTTAATATAAATTTAATAATGTCTTCTGACTTATTCTAATAAATATATATATACTTACAATTTTAATATTTTTATTTTAAAACATTTCTTGTTTTATTTTATTTATTTATTTATTTTGTTTATTTATTAAATTTAAATTAATTAATTATTTTATTTATTATTATTACTATAATTATTATTTATTCATTTATTTATTATTTATTTTATTTCGTTATTATTTTTAATGTTTTTTCACATTTTTCTCTCTTTTTTATTATTTTGGCATCATTTTTCTCTTTCAACTGTGCTCTTTCAGCTAGCGCCACCTGTCACACTCTTTGTAATCTCCTCCCTCTTTCTTTCAGACACGTGTTGGTTTAGCTGATGACGAGCCGTTATTGTTGTAGCTCGAAACGCGTCCCACTTTATTTTTCATTTTATGGTGATTTTACAAAGTGTTTTACTTTATTTATTAATTGTCGCCTGTGTTTACGGTGTTTTCTCACTATACAATCTATTATATGCCTTTAGAATTACGTGTTGTCGAAGACTCTATGGCGTGATAGTTAGAGCAACGGGCTCCCAGTCAGAAGATCGTCAGTTCGAATCACACCGAATACAATATTTTTCCCCCAGTCAATAAATAGAGGTGCTTCTAAACTATTCGATAGATGGATCCGGCGTCCAGTTGTTTTACCAAATTTATAATGTATAGCTTCTTCAAACTTCTTCCATTTCTGCAAACGGAATTTTACTTTCTTTTCTCCGAAAACGGAAAATCTAATAATGAAATTGGAAAAGTCTGAGAACTTGGCTGCCAATAGTTTTACCGTTAATTCACGGATTCATTTTTAACAGTGTGCATGGGCGAGATTTTTAATCAAATGTTTATTACTTTTTTATTAAGAAAATTTTAAATTATAAATACTTCTTATGTGAATAATAAATATTACTTCCACGCCGACTAAGGTTTAAATGTATCAAAATATAATCCATCGAAGATAATGTTCAAATAATATGTATATATTTATATATATATATTCCTTTATGAATTCTTACTTTGTTGTGACAATAACCTATATAACAATATTATTATATTAAAACTTTTATTAAAATATATGTAATATAAAACTAATATCCCATACATATCTTATCTTTTATGTGATAGGTAGATTACAATTTGCAATATTCCAATATTCTTTCCATAATGCTGTTGTATATGAGGATAGAAAGTATCTAAGTTCTCATTGCGTAGTAAATTAACTTGTATTGGGAAATCATCCTTCGTCTCAACCAATGCAATTATTCAAGAAATAATAGATATTGGATTACAAAAATGGTTCTTCATCGGTTATTTTTTCTTCAATGACCATCATTGTTTTTTCCCTCGATTAGAATTAACACTTTTGAAATATTCAAAATATAACAAAATATCTGTCTCCTTTGGAAATTACCGGATTCCGATAAAATATAATTTATTATACAAGCGCGATTTTTAATCTACAGTTTTAGATTTCTTAATTATAAAATTTTAAATTATAATTATTGTCTATGTTTGAATAAAAAATATTACATGTCTAAGAAGTATGTTCGATCCAACAGAAAGAGTAATAATTAGAGTAGGGCTGCCTAATGCGGCACTCGCGGGCACCATCGCGCCCTTTGATTTTTTTTCTTTTGGCGCCCTTTGTATTCTTCCTGTTATTATACTTTTTAGGAGTAAAATTTTATTTTAAAGGAATTTTTTTTAAATCATTCTTATTCATTTTTTGCATTTTCATGAGAGAAATTTTTTAAACTGCGAAAACAAATTAAAAACCAGAAATATACTTTAAAAATTTAATCATGTATATTTTCGCGATTTCTAGTTCTTGTTTATAAAGTGTAATTAAGATGGTTATATTTGTTAATAATTGAAAATAACTATTTTTAATAGTTAAGAAGTATCAGAAAAATAAACTTTTTTCACTTCCCCCCGCCTCTTCCCCTTTGAAGACGCCAGTGCCAGAAAGTTCAACTTTTTTTTATCTTGCTGTTGTTACACTGGCCTGGCTATTTTATACGAGGCATAAAGGAGCTTAATTTTTCCTTTCTGATTTTTTTAATTTAAAATTTTTTCTTTTCAATTTGATTAGAGAAATTAATAAAAATGTCCTAAATGATCACCATCTATTACTTCCAAACTATCTCTCTGGAACCAGCTATGTGAATTTCTCTCTGCTTGTTTTTCTTTTTTTACTTTTTATAAAACTAAATTCACGCCTTCAAAATAAATCAAAACGTATTTAATCATCCCAAAAGAAACCTAGCAATATCTTTGATCTCCATGATTATTTATTTATATTTTTTGTTATTGTTTTTATTATAGGCATGTTTAAAGTTTTTGGTAAACTTACCTTACAAATATTTTTGAGATAGACCTTACGAAAAAAAAAATGTACAGTTTGGAATTTAATACAGTCGAGTCTTTATATAACGAAATCCATCGTTCCAGTAAAAAATTCGTTATATAGAGAAATTCGATGTATAGAGAATGATGTTAAAATTCGTATTTAATGTGTAAATTTTGAACAAATATTATTTTTGGTCATTTTAATTAAGAATTTGAAATGTTTAAAAGTAAATATTAACCTAACATTTTATTTCTTAATTATTTAAGCTGTTTCAAAAATGAGAACAGACATTTATTTGAAAACTTAATGAAAATCAAATGAGGAAGACTTGCATTAATTTCAGACAAAGATATCTGTAATTTTTTGTTGTTTTGATTTTAAAATTGTTATGCTCTCAAAAAAAAGCTCAAATTTTAGCAAGGAATGAAAAACTGTAGTTACCGTAATTTCGGGTGTATAAGCCGCAGATCAAACAATTCTTTTTCGACCCAGAATTTTTTAAGAAACAAATATAACTAGTTAGATCGGCGTAAGTATTTGTCTTCAATGACTAAATAAGATTTCTGGGTCCAAAAAGAATTGTTTGATCCGCGGCTTATACACCCGAAATTACGGTACATTTTCCTCCATTTAAAGGCCTCTCTTATGTGCCTCTCATTGATTCCTCTCTTATATGTGTAAAAATCCAACTTACTCTGTTTTGAGAAGGATGTGGAAAGGTGTGTGGGAGGTGGGATGAACTAGTTGGATTTGAAGAACAAGGAGAAAAGCAATAATAATAATAATAATAATAATAATAATAATAATAATAATAATAATAATAATAATAATAATAATAATAATAATAATAATAAACTCAGCACTGAATGATAAATCAAAAATAAGTGGTGGAAAATTGATTCCATATGATTTCGAAGCTTTTTTTAAACTGAATAAATTAAGACCAATTTATGAAAAAATTCGTTATATGGAGATAGATATTTCGCTATATAGAGACTGTTTTTAATGTAATCATGCGAAAAGGGGACCGTTCCTACTAAAAATTCGTTATATAGAGAATGTTTTTTTTTTTATAGAGAGACTTGACTGTACTTGTAACTTCAGAACCGTAGGTGCCTTTTTTCTACTACCTTAAGTTTCATTCCGACATTGCTAAGAATGCATGTATACGAATACTGTGCAATAATATGGCCGCATGTTTTCATTCATATGAACTATGTCACCCTTTGAGTACCAAGAGCTAAGGTGAGCCCTTGCTTCCTGAAATGTTGAACATCCCTGAATTAGAGTATTAAGTGCCCCACATTAATTACCATGTAAAATGTTTATTCCCCCGACACATCTGAATCAAATTTAAAGGATTTCTTCTCACTAACTGACATTTTCCGAATACACTGAGGACAAAACTCAACATTTTATTTCTCAGAAGTTAACATCAGATTTTAGAATAGCCATTTGCGGAAAAATATAAAATAGAGCTTTCAACACATGCACTGCAAACCCAAATTCAAACAATTAACTCACCATGAAGCTAATTTTTAAGTAATGTTGAAAAGGATGATTCAGATAAATTTTTGAAACAGTTAATTTTTGAACAAGAAAATAAACAAAAAAATAAATACTGTTAAAACAGTATAATTTATGATGTTACAACAAATCTTATGCATAACGTGAGTGAAAGAAGAGAACCATGATTATTTAGAATTAAAAATAGCTGTTTATTCTTCATATGCATCATAAAATTCAGTGAAAACCTTTTTTTTATATTTTTTTTTACTCAATAATATATCCAGAGTAGCATATGTACCAGTATTATTTAAACAAGAATAAAAGAATGTCCAATGTATGAAATGTCAAAATTGAGTAGCTCCGTCCCAAATAACGCTTTTAAATTAATGTTATATGTTTTACAAATATTTGTGAAAATATTTACATGTTATATTTAATGCACACTTTCGGATTTTTTATTAAATATACGTGCAAATGCTTTTTTTACAGTAGTACCTATAGTCAGTAAATTATAGACTTACGCCTAACTTTGAGCCGGCTCAAACCCAATTGAAAATGGGGTAAAACAGTTGTGCATTCTAAATTTACATTTCATAACCTACTAATAAATAAATAATCATAAAATATTAACACAAATACAAGATTTAGATGATAATATGTCTGATAAATGATTATATTTGGCTTACAATAAAGGTATAATTGGATTACAACAACTTCAAAATAGCATTCAAAATTACCTTATAAACGGCATTTCACAATAATAGTTGGATAATGCAATTAATTGTGTATAATGTTATTTATTTATTTTTCAAAATAAAATTTTGAAATCTCTGTTTAGAACTTTACCAACAGAACACAGTTCGGGAGTGTATACAGCCTTTTGAAGTAAAAAATATTGAAAATTCAAACGTAATGCAAAATTACAACCCATGGTTCAAAGTTACCTTGTTACGGCTTTAATCAAAGGTTTAAGAGATATGATTTTGCATAACCCAATGATTTATTGGAAAATCAAAATTATTCATTCTAAAAGTCCTTAAATTAAACATATTTATAAATGAATTCTTTTACAGATATAATATTTTAAAAGAAAGTTTGTTGTTTATCTGTTGATTATCTGTTGCTTGTATTTAACATTTAAAATTCAGCAAAAGAAAGATTTTGAGAACTACAAAAGTTCGTTTCAATATCGCAAGTAATTTAAAATTGTTTTTGGCTATCACGGGAATAGAGTTTTTGTCTACAAACAAGCTTCAATAAAAAATTTTCAGTCAAACAAAAATATTTCTACGTAGTTTAAAAGAAGTATAACGCTAAAAAATATATACACGCTAAAGTTCAATCCATATTAAATTTAAGATTCCAATCGTACAAAATTTAGAAAACGTTTGCCTGGTATTGTTTATTTTCTATACTTTTCATCATATGAGCATTATAAGTTTATATAAAACTTCTTTCCATTCACTGAACTTCATATTCAAAACGGTTCATGTATTACGTCAAGATTTAATATTTATATTTGGATAATTGGGAAACAACTTTAATAATTTCTACAACACATTTCTTGAAAATAAATTGTTCAAAATATATATAAAAAAACAAAACATTATAAAAATTCCAGAATATTTTATATTTTGAGAATTTTATTATAGAATTATGTAATTTCTTTAAGTACAAAAAATATGAATAAATAAATAAATAAATATGCCATTTAACCAAAATAAGATTAATTTTAACTTACTTTAAAAAATGAACAATAATAAAAAAAAATTCCTTCGATAAAAATAAATCTTTGACATTTTTTAATAATAAATCTATATTCCTTTTCCAAGTTAAATATTAATACAGTTTCCCTCATTCATACCAAACATAACATCTATAAAACACATAAAAAACTAGTAAAAAATGTAAGTTATTGAATAATAGTTATTTTTTAACGATTTAAGTACGTGGGAGAAAAAAATACAAACTTTTTTATAACTAACCGAATTGTTATTTTAATATTTTTATTATACTTTTCTTTCTTGTGTTGTCTTTTACTGCTTTTATTTTTAACGTATTTACTTTATTGCATTTTCAATTAAGATAAGATCATTTTTTTCACTATTAATTTGGTTTCTATTTTCAAATTAAATAAGAGTTTATCTTAACATAATTGTTTTTTAAAGCGTTCAAAAATTGTCTCAAAATAATATGTGATCTAAAGACAATATTTAATTATCTTCTCAAAATAGTACCTTACGAATGAGATTTGTAAGTTTTAGTTGTTTCTAATTACCTTTATCAACAGTTATTTCACTTTTCTTCAATACAAATAAATATGGTCCTTTACAATAATCGGTCAAATAAAGTCAGTGCTACGGGTTTTTTTATTATATTTCCTCTAGTTTAAATTTAAGAAGTAAATTAACATGACTGCAACAATCCTTAATGAATATAATTTAATGGACAAAAGTGAAATCAACTAAAATTTAATAGCAACAAAATTATATATAAATGTTTTTGAATTGACATTTTTCCAGTGTTTGATCTGGAGAAAGAATTCAATCGTAAATCTAAAATTAATATTTTAGTCATCATCCTTTGGCTGTGATTAACCGTTTACACGCCGAATTAATATCGCAACGTAATAAAAATTTTGTTTTTCCTATATTACAGCTTCAAATGTTTTAATTTATGAATACAAATTTTGAAAACAGCAAAATATATATATATATATATATATATATATATATATATATATATGTATTTCTGCAGTTTTTTTGGCTGTTTTCATTTGTTCAGTGTTCGCATTTTGGAACGTGATTATTGATTGACAACCTATGCAAATGTAACAAATTATTTTTCGCTATAAGCTACTGTATATTGTTCTTCAGTATTTTCTTGAATTTCAAAAACATTTAGATCCCTATCGGTCAAATGTAATATAGAGGAAACGATAAAAGCAAATAATATACTTTTAATGCAAATTAATGAATTTACATATTCCTTAATACCTGTGGTATATGCTTAAACATAAGTATTTTCATTTCTAAAGTTAAAATAAACCTTATATTTTATAGGAAAAACAGGGAAATTGTTATTATGGTGGAAAATATATGTTTTGTATTACAAATATTGCGATGTTCCCATTTGGGAACATTGGCGTTTAAACGATTAACAATAATTTTTATAAAAATATTAGTTGAAATAAGCAATATGGAAGAGGACTACTTTAATTCACCGGAATTGTCTACTACTCAGAAGATAAATGTTTACCCTTTCGAATTAAAAAGGAATATTTCTTTTATAGAGACAACTGACAATAATATTGAAACAGGTACTTTAATATCTAAACAAAAATATTATATCTCGTGCTACATATAAAACGCATTTTTGCTTGAAAAGTGGAAATAGTTCAAAAATTGGATCAACAACTTCAATGGTACCAAATAATGACGTTTTCAACGTAGTTTTCTTTGGAATCAAGAAAAAAATTGTATCACATATTTTGTTTCTTGAATATTTATTGCTCTTTAGTTAACGTCAATACTGAAAATAATTTAAAATTGTTTCGGCTATCAAGGGAATGGAATTTTTTGCCGCAGACTATAATCAATATATAGTATGTCATTGTATCAAAAAAATTCTTTGCGATTTAAAAAAAAAGTATTGTGCTTTTTTAAAAAAAAGACAAGTTAGATCTAAATTAAATTTACGAGGATAATCGTACAAGTTTTCGGAAACGTTTGGTTGATATTGTATGTTTTTAATTTTCTTTTCTGATATAAATTTTAAAGTTTATATAAAACTATTTCACTGAGAAAAAATACATCTGTTTTCACCTAGAATGAATAGGTGGTCATTTTCAAAGTACCTAAACTTCAAATCTAGATTTCCAAGCTACACTGAAAATTCGTGAAACATTTTAAAAGCACTAACCGAACATATAAATTAACACTTCTAACTAAAATAATTTTTGTTTGTCTTGTGAATGAGTTGGGAACATATTGCGCCAAGAAAAAAATTTAAAAAAAGTGTCCTTAACAATTACGTATTTTTTTCAGATATGCAGTTAGTAATGTTTGATTGGAAAAGTTAGTCAATCCATTCAGTAATCTTCGAAAATTTTTCTTCCATAAAACAAACTGTCTCTTATTTTCTACTAGCTGACCCGCCCGGCGTTGCCCGGATCCGTATTAACAATATTAAACAAACTTGAAATTTGTATGATTTTATCAATAACTCGAAACATGCAGAAATGCATTGTCTGAAATACGTGGCAGCTGACTGTGTGAAAAATCGATTTAAAAAAAGCTAATGTTAAGCTCTAAAAATACTCAAAATGAGCGATGAGAAATGTGGGAGGGAATATATATCCAACGCCTGCGTGATTTTCGTGTTAAAGTGTTGATATTTATCAAAAATCACTGTTAAGTCACGTAACTAATTATTTTTTTTTCACATAGAAATCCCAAGTGAAATATTTTGAATTTCAAACTAATTATATCACTCTTAAATCCGACTATACCATGAATGAAATCGATACTCGCTCGTAGCTAAAGATAGCTTCAAATGGCATTTTCGGTTTCGGGTTTTCTTGCGTGTTCACGGAAATTATGCTGCCTTGTTCGAATAAGAACATGCTTCACTGAAATATTTTTTTTCAAGTTCAGATTTCGTGATTTTTTTCAAAGATTTTTTTAGGTTCAGATTCGGTTCAGGTGAATGGAAATTTTTTGTCTTATTCAGATCCGGTTACGATTCTTTGGAATATTTTTTATCAGGTTCCGATTTGGTTCGATGCAAATTTCAGATATTTTTTCAAATAGAATTTTTAGGTTCGGATCTCGTTCATGTCCACGAAAATTATTTTGTCATACTCGAATCCAGTTATGATTCTTTCGAATATTTTGGTCGAATTTAGATGTGGTTTGGGTCAAATTTCAGTTTTTTCAAATCGAATTTTTTAGGTTCGAGTTGGGTTTATGTCAATAGAAATTATTTCGTCTTGCTTGGATTGGGTTATAGTTCTTTGGAATATTTTTGTCAGGTCCAGATTTGGTTCAATTCAGATTTCGAGTTTTTTCTTCAAATATAACTGTTGAGTTCGGGTCTTCTTGCATGTTCACGGAAATAATTCTGTCTTGTTCGAAAAAGGACATGCTTCACTGGAATATTTCTGCCAAGTTCAGATTTCGTTCAGTTCGCGAATTTTTCAAAGAAATTTTTTGGGTTCGGATTGTGTTCATGTCCATGGAAATATTTTGTCTTGTTTGGATCTGGTTGCGTTTATTTGAAATAGTTTTGTCATATTCAGATTTGGTTCGATTAAAATTTCAGGTATTTTTTTGAATGAGAGTTTTAGGTTCGTATCGGGTTCATGTCCACGGAAATTATTTTGTCTTACTCGAATCCGGTTATGGTTCTTTCGAATACTTCGGTCAGATTTAGATGTGGTTTGAGTCAAAGTTCAGGATTTTTCAAACGAAGCTTTTTAGGTTTGAGTCGGGTTTATGACCATGGAAAGTATTTTGTCTTGCTGGGATCGGGTTATAGTTCTCTGGAATATTTTTATCGGTTTCAGATTTCGTTCGAGTCATATTTCGGGTTTTTTTAAAGAAAATATTTAGGTTTGGGTCAGATTTCATGCCCACGAAAATTATTTTTCCTTGTTTGAATCGGGTTATGCTTCACTTGAACATTTTTGCGGGATTCAGATTTGGTTCGGGTCAGTTATCAAATCCATAGTTTTTCCCAAACAGAATTTTTAGGTCAGGGTCGGAAATTTTATGTATCACGGATCGGAGTGTGGTTTTTTTTTTTTTTTTTTTTTTTTTTTTTTTTTTTTTCTGGTTGGAATCGGGTTATGTTTAAATTAGTCTAAACATTAAGGTTATAATCAGTTTTGCTACTATTCTTTTTATGGCTATTTCTGATAGATAATTTACTTAGATATTTGATAATTTATTATGGTGAATGAATCTTTGCGGATACAAACAATTGTACGCTAAACAGCTATTTTATTTTTGTTTTAAAAACAAATTAAAGTCATATTACAATTTCAAATTGAATAGAACACATTTAAGTTTAATCAATGATTAAAATAATAAACTCATAGAAAAGTGTTGTGTAATGTTTTTTACTGCAACACAGCTAATGACTCATGCATTCTAATGTTCGAAATGCCAAAAATATGCATACAACCATATAGTAAAAAGAAATTAATAGAGTGGCAGTATAATGTCTTGGGGTGACGCAAAAAATGTTACTCTAAAATCCGCGACATTAAGTCCAAATAAGCACCAACAAAACCATTTGCTTTGAAACTCCGTTCAATTGAAACTGGTTTAAACCAGTATTTCTTTGTTTTTGTTTTTTACCTTTTAAACTGTTATTGAATAGATGACTACAATTTCGTTTAAAAAATAACGTTTTGTGCCATTATTGCCTGTAATACACGATCAGAATGCATGAAAGATACAATTATATCAATCATAGGCAAGAATTATTTGATTATTTTTATCACATGACTTTGAAATATCAATATAGAAGCATCATTTAAGACTTTGCCTGAAAAATCAACATTCTTTCGTTAATGTCTTAAAATCGTCTGCACTCTGAAATCTAGATTTTAGATTAATATTATTATTTAAGTGTTCATGCATGATTTTAAAAGAATCTTTTCATCACTATATTTTATATATTGACATGTAATTATAAATTTGTTGTTAAATCATAAACATTTTCCATCTACGTTATAAAGTATTGAAAATTTCTGAAAAAAAGAGAAAACTTTTAGTAATACAATTTTTTACTTTTGACATTTTGTTTTGACATTTAATTATTTTTAATTTTCCAATTTCAATTATTTTAAAAGCAAACATTTATTTTAATAAATAATATAATAGATAAAAACATTTAAAAAAATTACGATTTCTTACGTAAAATATGCTTCAGCTGTAATTCATTTCTTCCAATCCGTCTTATTAATACAAAATTCCTTCCTCGTGCTTTATTTTGAGACATTAAAATTTCAGCGATAAATGGTTTCCTCTTGCAAACCTTTCTTTTTTTCGGTTTACTTCGCCACCACCTATCTTTTTCCTCCATGGCGTACAGCAGCTGTGATAAAAAAAAAAAAAAAAAAAAAAAAAAAAAAAAAAAAAAATCCTCATTTAAACTGACAGTTTGCCAGTCTATGAATTTTAAAGGCCAGTCTCAGTTTTTAAAATTATTTCTGCAAGAATTTTATGCAACCAACCAACCATAAGAGAATGAAAAGAAAAAAAGCTAAAAAAAAGCGATTTTTTATGAGAGTGAGGTTTGGAATTTAATTAATTACTCAGTTAATAAATAGAATTTTGAAATTCTGAGCGTCAGGGGCATCAGGAGAGATATTGGGATACTCTCAGAAAAATTTTGAGCTTTGTACGTTCCGTAGTTTTCGCTAACTATTGCAGACACACACACACACACACACAGAGCGATTTGTTATTTTATTAATATAGAGTTAAAATTGTCTACTTTTAAACGTACCATATAGAAAGTGCTTTGAAAGTATTTTGCTTAATAGTGTTCTAAATTGTGAGGTGTTTACAATGTGTTGTTTAATAGTGTTCTAAATTGTACTGTGTTTACAATGTGTTGTTTAATAGTGTTCTAAATTGTGAGATGTTTACAATGTGTTGTTTAATAGTGTTCTAAATTGGAAGGTGTTTACAATGTGTTGTTTAATAGTGTTCAAAATTGGGAAGTGTTTACAATGTGTTATTTAATAGTTTCTAAATTGTGAAGTGTTTACAATGTGTTTTTTAATAATGTTCTAAATTCTGAGGTGTTTACAATGTGTCATTAATTTGTTGACAAAGTAATGTGCAGCACGAGACTATAATGAAAAAATATCATCACTATTTAAAACATTATTTCAACTCAATTAGCGACACTATTTTTAGAACACTTTTTTTTTCTAGATAGTAATACTTAACACACATAGTAATATAAAACATAGTAATATAAAAACACATTGCTAGAAAGCAACACTTTTTAGGTGCGTTCGTAATTATGTAAATACGTAACACCTATTGCTGTCGTTCAGTCCGTCCGTCTGTTCGTCTGTCTGTTCGTCTGTCTGTCCGTCCGCGTATAACAACGCAAAAACTAACCAACTGAATCGTTTAAAATTTAAAATACATAATTATTACATAATTTTGTCCAGTCATTTCAAATTTTATGAAAATCGGATGCATAGATCAATTACAGGGACAAGCAAAAAAATTCCGTTACATTACGGTCAATGGAGAAAAAAGTTTCAAATGCATTTTAAACGTTTGAAATTTTAAATAAATAATTATTACATAATTTTGTCGAGTTATTTCAATTTTTATCAAAATCTGATGCATAGTTCAATTACAGCGATTATCAAAAGTATCCCGTTACATTACGGTTAATGGGGAAAAATGTTTCAAATGCATATTAATGGTGTTACACTATTTCGAACGTAATAAAATTGATATCCATCTATAAATTACATATTATAATATAAATTTTGCATAATCTGTGGTGCAAAGAATGTTTGTTATTGATTTACAAGGCCACACAAAAGTATTCTATTGCATAATGGTATAGGGAGAACATTGTTTGATGCGCATTTTAATTGTAATTATTTACAATTTTATGAGATTGATATATGAGAGTAATATTTTTAAATTTCGTTATCGTACTTACGCACCTCCTTTGCTACGCTTCTCGTGCAATTTCCAACTTTTTTAACATAATAAGAAAACAATCATAGAGTAAAAAACGTTTTGCATACATTAAATAAGTTTGCATAACGTTTTGCAAGGTTTCTAATTCACAACACATTAATTAATGTGTTATAAATTTAAAGACAAAAAGTATTCTAAAATGTTTTAATTTGAATTTCAAAAGCATGCAAATAAGGTAAATAGCAAAGCTAAATAGATGAAATGTTCTAAGATTTTTAGTCTATTGTTTTCTAGGTGACGAAACATAATGAATTGTTTCAGTATCGAGAAATTATCGCTTGATGTCTGTAATGGTTTCATAAACTAGAAATATATTTACTAAGACTGACCTTTGTGTTCGCATCCATTTGTCGAGATTTTAAAATAATTTTGACTTTGACATTAAAGGAAAATGTTTTTGAATTATTATATGAGACTTAAAAGATCTCTCTCGCAATGGGAACTATAATTTATAAGGATTACATAGAACAATTTTTCTGGAGCCACAGTTAAGATTCTAGATGCCAGATCCATGTTTTTTTCTCAATATTCTCTTCTTATACACTGTTTTTAATATTAAAAAAGCTTATGTTTAGATTCGCACATAAAATTTATATATTTGAATAATGATTTGTGCTTCTCATACATTACACTGATAAACAAATTTTAACGAATTTTCTGTTTTTCTGTATACATTGGCTGTTTCTTATAGATCTCATGCTGCTGAAAAAAAAATACGTTTGTAAAAATTTTCTATCACCCACAAATTTTGAGAAATTTCATTTATACGTTTTGGAGTATGTAGGCATCGTATAGGCATTATAATTGTATTACATTATTCTCCTTCACGTATTTGATTCACACAAACATTCTTTTTGTTATTACAACGCTAGAAGATACAGCAAGAGAGTAGAAACAGATATCCCCCTAATAAATTTTATGTTAGTGACCTTGAACAGACAGCTCTAGACACCCCCACAGTATTTGACTTTAACGCAAATCCATGACAGTTGAAACTTTTGGGGCGAGTGTACTACTATTTCTTTGTTATGTAAGACTTTTTAATTAAATCTTGATTTTAATTATCCTATTTTCCTCTACAATATGTAAAACATGTCTAGAGGATGCGTTAATGAACCCGATTCTTTTTTGCTATGTGTGCGGGGGCTAACTTTGAAAAAGCATCGATGCGCTTTCACGTCATTAATAAATACTGCCTATCATATGTACTTTGGGTATAAAGTAGGTGAACAAGATAAAAAATGGGCACCTCATTCTTGTTGTACACGATGTGCTACAAACCTCCGGGCGTAGATACGGTACAAAAAAGTGTGTCTTTTACTATACCCATGATATGGCGCATGCCGAAGGATCATATGCTGATGACTGCTACTGATTACAAAAATTATACTGTATTACAAAAATGAAAGGATTCTCTGCAAACAGTAAACATAAAATTAAGTACCCGAACTTCAGAAATGTGACTAGCATTACATAATGATGATTTACAAATACCGAAACCTCCAGAGAATTTTATGTATGACGATGCAGCTGTAGAAATGGGAATTGATGAAACTGAGAATTCCTCTACATCTGATATCAACTATTCTTCTAGCATAAATGAAGAATCACACCTAATTACTCAAAAAGAATTAAATGATTTTGTGAGAGACTTAAATTTATCAAAGAAAAACTCAGAATTACTTAAATCAAGATTGCGATGTTATAATCTCCTGAAAAACAATACAAAGATATCTATTTATTGAGATTGACATAAGAAATATTCGAAATTTTTTTCAAGAGAAGATGATATATGCTATTGTAATGATATAAGCGGCTTAATGTCTGCTTTAAATTGTCAATATAACTCGGAACAATGGCATATAAGAGAATAGCCACTGATAAGACATTTACCGTTACATAAAGGATGAAATTTCTTATTAATATCGTTTCTTTTTACAAAAATTCTTCTATATTTTTCTGAAACTTTATAAACAATGCATACTTTCAGTGTTTTAAATATTAATTTTAAGCTTTATAAATGTTTATTTAAAAGTTTGTCATTACTAAAATACCAAATGATAAGTTTCATAAGGTATGTGTGTTGAATAAATGCTACAAAATTCAGATTTACAAGATTTTGAATTTTTTAAAATTCTGTGGGTGATGGAAACTTTTTAATGGCATATTCTTTCACGGCACCACCTAAAATATAAAAGTCACCATAAACTTAGAAACAGAAACCTTGTTTATCAGTGTTATCAATGCATTCTCATGCATCATTAATAAAATAAAAACGTTAAAAAATTACAAAATTTTGTACTTTTTGTCCGTTTTTGTTTTGAAATTACATTTTTTGAACACAAAACAAAACAAATAAATAAAAAATAAAATATCTTTCATGGTTAAAAATATTACATTTCATTTGCCTTATATAATTAATAATAATGAGCCTTTCATAATTAATAATAACGAAAGTTTTCCTTAAATAATACTAAACCTTTAACCTTTTTGAGTATTAAATATTTACGGTTTATCTATAATTAATAATAACGCGATTCTTGCCAACAATAAATCTCTATTTTTAAATAGATGTTTCTTCTTTAAAACACATACAAAACTAGTAAAATACGTTTAAAAAAAATCACAAGACCTTAATGGAGTTAAAACTTTTATTTATTTATTTCACAAAAAGTCTTCGAAAATCTTCGACATCCAAAGAAATTAATTATAACAATATAAATGAATTGAATTGGATTTACAAGTTTTTTACTAGGAGTTTTTTACTACTAGTTAAATTGGATCTGCTAGTGCCTGGGAAAAACAGATAGTCTTTTTTTTAAAATTAACCAATCTTTTATTTTTACGTAATATTTTTGTTATACATTCTTTAATTATATTGTCTATCATCGTTTTTATTTTGAACGTAATTAGTTTAATGCATATCCAGTAATATGAAGAACTGTATTTCGTAATTAAGTTTGGTTTCCATTTTACAAAAAAAAAAAAAATAGCAGTTTATTGTAATATAAATATATAATTTAAAACTCAAAAATTGTCTCAAACTAATATGTAATCCAGAGACAGTAATTTTTTTCTCACAATTGCATCTCACGAATGAAATTTATATTATTTATTTATTTTTAATAAATTGTATCAAAAGGTATTTGATTTTACTTCATATAAACAAATATGGTATTTTTTAATTGAGTCTATTTTATAACAAATAATTTTCTTTTGGAATCGAATGAAAGAATATTTATTACACTATAGTTTGCTTCAATATTGAAAGTAATGTAATTTCACTTGGGCAATCAAGGAAATGTAATTTTTACCTACAAACTATATTGAACAACAACAACAACAACAAAAGTCATTTTACTAAAAGATTTCTTTACAGTTTAAAAAAAAGTATCCTGTTAAATATATATATATATATATATATATATATATATATATATATATATATATATATATATATATATATATATATATATATATATCATACTTGCTGAAGTTATAACAGAATTAAATTTAGGACGACAATTGTAGGAATTTTAGAAAACATGTGGCAGATACTGTATATTTTTCCCCTCATATACGCTTTAAAGTTTACATAAAACTAGTTCTTTGTATTCACTATATGTCATATTCAAAACTGTTGATGCAAAACTTCGCAACATAAATTTATATATTTGAAAAATGAAAAAAATGCTTGTAGTTTTTCTATTCCTTGAAAGTAAATTGTTCAAATACAAGGAATAAAACGAAAACATTTTTATTTCAGTAATTTTGGAGTTTTTTTTTTATTTTAATTTTGAAATCGTGCACTTTTTTTCTTTTTTAATAAAAAACAACAAAATAAAATAAAAAAATAAAAATATTTTTCATACATAATGACTTTAGCTTTGATTTATTTTACAAATTTTCTGAATTCATAACAACAAAAATTTACCTAAAATAATATTAAATCTCTATTTTCTAGTAATGGATCTTCACACATTTTTAAGTTTGACAATAATGCGATTCTGAAAAATATTAACAGTTTATTTACAGACACACGATTCTGCTATAAAACTGAAACATAAATTATAAAAAAAAAAGAAAAAGAAACTATATAATGAAAAACTAGTAAAAACAGTTAAAGAAATTTTAATACACCTTAAAAGATTTAATTAATAGTTATTTTTTTTTTCTAAATACCTTTTGCAAATCTAAGAAACGCATTACACAAAATAAAGAGTGATTCATATGATCTTTATCCTTTTCAACCAACAAATCGATACGCTTTCCTAAGTTTAATAATAACGCAACTTTTAAAAATAGTAAGTTTTTATTTAGAGATTGATGTTTCTTCTATAACACTAATGAAAAACTAGTAAAAAAATTAAAGTATTATTAAAAGACCTTAAGAGGACTTAATAGTTATTTTTTCCCCAATCTTCTTTGAAACTTTGCGATAGTATTAAACAAAATAAAGAAAGCTTTAGAAAATGAACCAAATTGTATCTTTTTTTCTTTTTTCTTTTTTTTTCTTTTTTCTTTTTTTTTAAAGAATTTAGCATGTGGAAAAAACCGACAGCTTCTTTTAAACTAACCGATCTTTTAGTATCATGTTACATTTTTGTTATGTATATTTTAATTATAATGTCTTTCATCTGTATGATTTTTTACGTAACTAATTTAACACATTTTCAATTCAGAAAGTAACACTTTTTGTGATTAATTTTGGCTTCTATTTTAAATTAAAATAGCAATCACATTATGTTTTTTTTATTTAGACGCCAGAAATATGTCTCAAAATGATAATAGTTTAATAAATATAGTTTAATGTCAATAATTAATTACCTACTAATAATTTATTAGTATAAATTATTCTTACGAATGAGGTTATATGTTTTAGTTATTTCAAATAGCCTTCATCAAAAGTTATTTGAGTCTTCTTTCAGCTAAATAAATAGGATGCTTTTTAGTTGAACCTATTTTACAACAATTGGTTTATTTTTAAAATCGTAAAAAAATAATAATCATTATTGCACTATAGTTTTTTTCATTATCAAAATAATAATAATAATAATAATAATAATAATAATAATAATAATAATAATAATAATAATAATAATAATAATAATAATATTGTTTCAGCTATCAATGAGAATGTAATTTTTGCCTAAAAACTATATTCAAGAAGAAATACTTCATATCACCGAAATTTTTCTTTACAATTTAAAAGAACTATTGAGTAAAAAAATAATAATCATTATTGCACTATAGTTTTTTTCATTATCAAAATAATAATAATAATAATAATAATAATAATAATAATAATAATAATAATAATAATAATAATAATAATAATAATAATAATAATAATAATAATAATAATAATATTGTTTCAGCTATCAATGAGAATGTAATTTTTGCCTAAAAACTATATTCAAGAAGAAATACTTCATATCACCGAAATTTTTCTTTACAATTTAAAAGAACTATTGAGTAAACAAACAATCAAAAAAAGGTTATGCACGCTGAAGTTAAATCTGACTTAAATTTAAGACAACAAACGTACATATTTAAGAAAACATTTGCCTGATATTGAATATTTTCGAAATTGTTTCTCATTAAAACTGTAAAGGCTATGACCAATTCTTCGTATTTAAGCTTAATTCATCGTTAAACCAATTGTTTGTATTTACTGTACTTCATATTCAAAATTATTGATGTGTAACTTCGCAACATAAATTTACATATTCGAATAATGAGGAAGAAACTTGCGAAGTTTTCATATTCCTTAAATGTAAATTGTTAAATATTTATTTTTTTTTAATGAAAATATTAGAAAAATTGCATCTTTTTGTATTTTTTGTGAATTTTCTTTTAAAATAAAGTATTTCCTTTCTTTAAAATACAAAACAATACAAAATAATAAATATATCTTTAATGCATAGTAATATTAATTTAATTTAATTTAAAAATTTTAAAAAATATTAA
This sequence comes from Maratus speculifer, assembly GCA_964019185.1. Lineage (NCBI taxonomy): Eukaryota > Metazoa > Arthropoda > Arachnida > Araneae > Salticidae > Maratus > Maratus speculifer. The sequence goes on from OZ025302.1 coordinate 153,949,071, forward strand.
TAACAAGCATTTTTTTTTAAATAATACTAAATCATTAACCTTTTCTGACTATAAATCTTCACTCCTTTTCTAAGTTTAATAACACAATTGATACCGAGATTAAATCTTTAGTTAGAGATAGACGTTTCTTCCACGAAACAGATAAAAAAAAATGTAATATAAGAAAAAAAGTCACAAGACCTTAAAAGAAATTAATTAGCAGTTATCTCCCCCCCCCCCCCCGAAATACCTTTTGAAAATCTGCGACATCCTTAAACAAAATAATGAGTGATAGCAAGGGCGGACTGAAATGTATCTATTAGTTTTTTAAAGAATTTATTATGGGGTAGAAACAAGCAGTTCTTTTTTTAATTAAAAGGTTTTTTATTTTCATGTAATATCTTTGATACACAATCTTTAATTATAGTTACTTTTACAGATTTTTCTTTAATGTAAATACTTTAAAGCATTTTCAATTTTAAAAAACTTTTTTTTTTCGCAATTAATTTTTGTTTCCATTTTAAGGTAACAGATTAACGTAAAAGAATTATTTGTTTACACGCTAAAAAATTGTTTCAAAGTAATATGTAATCTAAACATAGTATTCAAACAATTTCTGATAAGTGTGCCTTACGAATGAGATACACATGCTTTGTATTTTTTTTTAAATAAACTTTATCAAAAATTGTTTGACTTTTCTTTAATTTAACTCTTTCGGGTCTGGTGTACTATTAAAAGTACATGTCTTTTGTTGGAATATTATTTTCTTTTAAGAAATATTTTTACTACTACTTACATGTATCAATGTTAGCATGTTTCTATGCATTTACTATATGACTTCATTTATGTTTAGACATTTAGTAATTTTAATAACAACTATTATTTGCTCAGTTCTTTTTGCGCTATTTGTGATTATTTTTTAAATACATATTTAATTTTTTAAATTTTAAATAAAAGTTATTTTTCGGGAAGAATCATGCGTAATAAATTACAAAAAGTATTAGAATGTTGTAATATCAGTTAAATGTTATTGTAATACAATATTTTCTAAACATCTCCAAAAATTCTTCCTTAGCCTATTGTCATATGAATATTAATTGAATAGTACACAAAATAACAACATTCGTTATCTTTCAAACAATAAAATATTTGTTAAACACTATTTAATGTATTTGTATAGCTAGTGTTAATGTTATAAACGTAAAAATATTTTTTTTTTGAAAAAACTGAAAAAAAAAAAATCGGACCCAAAAACGTTAAATAAAGATGGTGCTATTTAAAGGAATTCCTGTTATGCAAAAGATAAGGTTCGTAAAGGTCCTAGAATTTCAAGACCAAGAAATTCATTGGTATCGGTTTTTCCTTATAGAAAACCTTTCCTCAAAAGGGAGAAATTTCGTACGTTTAACATTAATTTATTTTTCTCTTTAAAAAATACCAATATTCAACATAGAGAATAATTGTACTCATAAGAAACCTCATTTTTTATTTTTTTTTAAACGAAAATTTATATATTTGAATAACGAGGAAGAAACTTTTATAGTTTGTATGTTCCTTAAAAGAAAATTGTTCAAAATCTATAAAAAGAATAACAATGTTAAAAGAAAATTAATAATTTTGTATTTTTGTGATTTTTTTATACAAAGCAACACGGGTAAATAAATAAATATCTTTAATGCATAATAACATTAATTTTATTTCTTTTATCACTTTTCTAAACTCTTAATAATAAAACTTTTCCTTAAAAAATAGTAATTTTTTTATAATTTCTCAATGCAAATCTTTACTACTTTTTTAAGTTTAATAATAACGGGATTTTATCAAAATTAAATCTTTAATTAGAGACAGCTATTTTTTCTAAGAAACACATAAGGAACTAGTAAAATCTGTAAAGAAAATCACAAGACCTTAAAAGGAATTAATTAATAAGTTTTTTTTATCCTCCAAAATAGATTTTGAAAATCTGCGACATCTTTAAACAAAGTAATGAGTGCTACGGAGTATAGACTAAATTGTATCTATTAGTTTTTTTTTTTTTTTTTTTTTTTTTTTTTACATGGATAAAACGAATTTTTTTATTATTAGAGGGTATTTTATATTTATGTAATATCTTTTGTTACACATTCTTTATTATATTTTTTCAGTACTTTTATTTTAACGTAATTACTTTAATGAATTTTCAATAATAAAAAAAAAACTTTTTTTAAATTTTAGTTTCGATTTTGAAATAAGATAACAATTTATAGTAATATATTCTTTTTATTTATGCGCTCAAAAATTGTCTCAAAATAATATATAATCTAAATACAGTATTTAATTACCTTCTGATAAGTGTACCTTATAAATGATATACATATATACTTATAATTTAGTTGTTTATAATATATTTTATCAAAAGTTAGTTTACTTTTTTTAAATTTAAATAAATATGCTACTGTTTAATTGAGTTTTTTTTTTTTTTTTTTTTTTTGAAATACAGGGTTTTTAACTGGTCCTGTGATTTTCAGACCAAGCCATTTTTTCGTAGAAGTTTTTTCTTGTAGAAAACCTTTCCTCAAAAAAGGCGAAATTTTGCGCGTTTAACATTAATATATTTTTCTGTATAAAAATATTGTTATTCCACCTGGAAAATAATAGTACGCGGGCTAACTCTGAAATAGCTTATTTTTGGAATCGAAAAAAAAAATGTTGCACTATACTTCATTTCAGTATCGATTGTTATTTAAAAGTCTTTTGACTATCATGGGAATGGAATTTCTGCCTATAAACTATATTCAATACAAAAATATTTCATTTCATCGAAATATTTCTTTACATTTTGAAAAAAGTATTGTGTCACGGAAACGATTATACGTGTATCTCAATTCAATTTACGAGTTCAATAATACAACTTTTCGAAAACATTTGGTTGATATTGTATAGTTTCTAAAATTTTTCTCATATAAACTTTCAAATTTATATAAAACTACTTCTTTGTATTTATTGTACTTCATATTCAAAATGGATGATGTGTAACGTCACAACTTCATTTGATGTATCTGAGTAATCAGAAAGAAAATTTTATAGTTTACATATTCCTTAAAAATAAATTGTTAAAAAACTGTAAAATGAACGAAAACATTAGAAAAATTTCAAATTTTTGCGAGTTTATTGCTTTGAAATTACGTATTTCTTTTCTTTTTTGATAGAAAAAAATCACGAATAAATAAATAAGTAGAAATATTTTTGGTGTATAATAATATTAATTTTGATTTAATTTAAACTTTTTCTAAATTAAATATGACAAATATTTTCCTTAAATAATACTAAATCTTTAATTTTTTTAATACTGAATCTTTAAAACTTTTCTAAGTTTAACAACAACGGTGTTTTTATCAATATTACGTCTCTATTTAGAGATATATATGTATTTTATAATATGCATAAAAAACTAACAAACATGCAAATTAAAAAATATACCAAGACTTTAAAATTAGTTAATCAATAGTTATTTTTTTCCGAAATGGTCTCTGCGACAGCTTTAAACGAAATACATGATGCTACCAGAGGATAATCCAAATTGTATTTGTATTTTTTTTTTTTTTTTTTTTTTTTTTTGAGAATTAGGTAGATAAAAAAAGACACTATTTAAAATTAATTAAATAGTCTTTTGTGTTGAGGTGACATTATTGTTATACATTCTTTAATTATAATGTCTTTCATCACTTTTGTTTTTAACGTAATTACTTTAATGTAGTTTCTTTTTTTTAAAAAACGGCGTGTTTTATTTTAAGATTAATTCTGGTTTCTATTATGAAATACGATATAAGTTAAAATCATAATGTAAGCATTTGCGTAGACGTTTAAAATGAAACTCAAAATAATGAGTAATCTAAAGACAGTATTATGTATATATATATATTTAATATAAAAGTGTACCTTATAAATGAGATTTATATGTTTTAGTTGTTTCTAATAACCATTAGCAAACATTATTTGCCTTTAAAAAAAATCTGTATGACTATGGTTCTTTATAATTAAATTTATTTATTTATTTATTTATTTATTTTATCGAAAAATGAAAAATAATCATTGCACTATAGTATGTTTCAATATTGAAAGTAATACTAAATTGTTTCGACTATAACAGGAAAGGAATTTCTGCTTTATATTTAAAAATATATATATTTCTTTTCATCAAGGTATTTTTGTACCCTTTGAGAGAACCATTATGTGAAACAAACGAACAAATTTATCTATATATATACAAATGCATCTGAATTAAATTTACGTGGAAAGCCATACAAATATTCGAAAACATTTCTGCTATTGTATACTTTCTAAAATTTTTCTCATATAAACTTTCAAATTTACATAAAACTAATTCTTAGCATTAACGGTACTTTATAATTATTCAAGACAGCTGATGCATAATTTTATTAGACAAATTTATATATTTCGATAATCTTGAAGTAAATCTTATAGTTTTCATATGACTTAAAAGTAAATTGTTCAAAAACTTTAACAAGAATGGAAAGGTTAGAAAAATTCCATAACTTTGATTCTTTGGGATTTTATTATTTTGAAATTGTGTATTTTTTTTACGTATTTAATCTAAATAAGTATGATGCTTATTAAATAAATTTACGTTATAGCAATTTTTTTAATAAAAAAATTATTATTGCATTACAGTTTGTTGCATTATCGAAAGTAATTTAATATTGTTTCGGCTATCATGGAGATGGAATTTCCATCTATAATTTATATTCAATAAAAAATATTTCATTTTACCAAAATACGTCTTTATAATTTAAAAGAAGTATTGTGTCAAACAAACATACTATATAATGCTCAAGTTAAATATGAATTCAAATTTATAAAGACAATCGTACAAAATTTCGAAAAATTTGGCTGATAAGAATATATTTTCAATTTTTGTTTCTCATATGAAGATTAAAAAGTAATTACTTACACATATTCACTGTATTTTTTAATCAAAACTCATAATGTGTATCTTCGAAGACTTAAATTTACATATTTAAATAATGTGGAAGAAACTGTTATAGTTTTCATGTTACTTAAAAGCAAATTTTTAAAAATCTCTCTCTCTCTTTATATATATATATATACATAAAATAGACCTTAAAAGGAATTAATTAATCGTGATTTTATCACTTTCTGAAAATCCTCGACATCGTTAAAAAAAAGTCAGGAAAGCTATAGAGAATGAACTGAATGAATTACCTGTTCCTTTTTTTAAAAGAATTAATTACGTGGTATGAACAGCATTTCCTTTAATTAGATTTTCATGTGATATTTTGTAAGACATTATTTAATTATAATGTCTTTCATCACTTTTATTTTTAACGTAATTACTGTGATGGATTTTAATGTAAAAAAATGTTGTAATAAATTTTAGTTTTTATTTTGAAACAGGATGAGTATTTGTCGTAAAATAATTATTTGGCTAAACGTTCTAAAATTGCCCAAAAATAACATGTAATCTAAAGATAGCATTTAATTATCTTCTGATAAGTGTACCCTATGTGCGAGATTTATATTCAGAATACATACGAGCATACATTATATACGAGCGAAGTATTTTTCGCCAAGTATGGTTATCGCCAAGTTACGTGAAAACAGTGCCGAGAGCAACAACCAATCAGAGTGCGAGCTTGGGCTTGGAACAACGAAGGTGCTTGGGAAAAAAAATTTCGCCTGCCGGATAAGTTGATAATTGGTGCATAAGCCAAAAATTTATACCACTAGTGGTTCACTCGTACGTTTAACATTGTGTTTGCCGTACAACTAAAAGTACGAAAACATGGAAAATTGGGTGCAAGAAAAACATAATGCTAAGTCTGAGATTCAACCACTAGTGGTATCAATTTTTGGCTTATGCACCACTTCGCTTCCGGCAGACATGAATCATTCGATTCCCCTATGACTACTCTTCCATAAAATAAAGGAATTTTTTTGTGCTCGATGGCTTAGGGTTTTGTGTGGTCTGGAAAAAGGAACAAGGTAACCTGTAGAATGGACCTCCTAGTTGCAGGCAACTTTATATCCTGTGTATCTTATTAAGCCGTATTACATAATCATTAGGGAGCTATTAAAAAAAGAAAGAAATGAGTAGACGTGACTGGAAGCCACAGTTAAGAATAAAATTAGCTAACATAAATTTAAAAAAATATAGTAGATTTATAATATTAAGAAAAAAGGGAAATTTACAAAAAAAAATTATAATTAGAAAAGCAGTTAAAAATAAAAATATTCCATTAGTTCCATAAAGGCAATGATGAATAAAGCTACAGTGCGGGTGCCCCAACATAAAATATATTTCTAGAAAAAACTAGCAGTATAACAATTTTTTTTCTATTAAAAAATTCTCTTTTAATACTATAATTTGTGTAATTTTGCTTTTAAATCTGTCCGGTGTCAATTTTCCATTTTTTATTTTACTCTTGTACAGAGTCGGATATTCAGGTCGAAGATAGGGTCGCGGACGAAAGCGTCCCGCTCCCGCGGTGGTTGACTCACCCGTCTATCCCCAAAACTATGTTAAAACATAGCCAACTATATAGTACATAAGGCCTGTGTATTTCCCTAAAAACCGCCGAAAAAGTGAAGCTGGATTCAGCTCCAAACTCTGAACCATTTCATTGAACCACGTGACCCTGCCCAAATTAGCATTGAGTAAGCTGTTTTCTGTGTTGTGCACATGGTCATTGTTTTGGTTCAGGGGTTGCAAGATTGGTCAAAATAGCTAGGGCATGGTATGAGAGTAGTCTGGCGGGACATCATATATTAATCTCAAATAGATGGGACTATATATCTAGTTGGCTATGGTAAAAATAAAAGACAGGTGGTTTGATGAGGCGATTATGATGAGGAGGTGTGTCAGCTGCCTATTAAAAATACTGAAAACGGTCATCAACAACGGACCACACCCAGAAAAAAGTCTTGTTGAATCAACGAAAATTTGTTTGGTTCAACAAATCTTTTCGTTTAAATACGGGTCAATAGAAATATTGTTCTTCTTCTTATTATTATTATTTTATTTATCTATATATTTATTTATTTGCAATTTTCCGTCCACAATTTTAATCTTAAATGCATAATAACGTAATAATAACGCCATTATTCCGTCTCAATTTGAAAAGTTTTTAGTATCCAAAAATTATGTTAATCCTTTATAGCTATATAAGTCAATTAAACAAAATTACGTGAGAGAGTTATGGCTACTGCACATCAATTTAAATATTGCAAAAACAACAAACGTTTGTTGGAATTACAAATTTTAGTAAAACTCAAATAAAATTGATGAAATTTTGTTAAAATTTTATAAGAGTGTTAACAATATTTTTTTTGTCTGAGCAACAACACCGATATTTACTTTAACAAAAAATTCGATTAAAACAACCAAAATGTATCCATCAAAACATGTTTTTAGTTTTAATCAATTTCTTTTTCTGGGTGTATATCACGCTACTTGTGAACCTGGATTCCTTTTAACTGCCTCACGAATGCTCGACCTTTTGCAACCATTACGCTACGGGTTTGTCTAAATTTGTTCTCAAGTAGTCGGATATTGGCCTGTGTTGGTGGCTATTTACCGTATTTTCGACGGTACAGTAGACGCAGCTTTTCATATGTTTTATCAGTCAATTTCCAAGAAACGATGGCTGCTTTTTCTTTGAAGAAGAGAATTTTACAAGAAACATTTGGAAGAAATCAGTATATTAATGTTTTTATAGGAAATAGATCGTTATTTTTGGAACACCCTGTATTTTGTAATTTTGCCTATGAAATTTTTGACAACAGCTTTCATTGTCTGTCATAATAAAAATCATGAATAATTCTATATTTACAATAACTTTTCAAAAAAATATTTTATTTTTGAAATTGCAAAATATAATTAAATTCTAAACTAAAGAATAATAATATTTTAATCATTTACGGCGACAGAAAGTCATAATAAAAAGACCACAAAGCTACAAACATTCCTTGAGGTAAAACAATATCTTGTTAATATTTGTTAAAAACTAACGGTAAATTAACATAAGTAAGGTTTAATTAAAATGAATAAATGAACTTTAAACTGTTCAGGCTTACTTAAGAGGCAATTAAATAATCAACTATAGACGTTAAAAGTTAATTTTATTTAATAATTAAAAGCATTTATTTTATTATTATTTATTATTAAAATATTTATTTTATTTTATTTAATAATTTAATTATTAAATAAAATAAAATTAACTTTCAACATCTACGTACAGTTGATTATTTAATCGCCTGTTAAGGGTGTTCTTAACTGATCCGCTCAACAAGCGCAAAAACGTTTTGGCACATTTACAAATTCATTTTTTAACAGAAAGTTATAAAATTTTAATGCCTGACTATGAAAGCGATTTCGAATTGAACTTATTTTTCCATTTTATGATAATTAAATTACTTATCGAGTTATAAGCTATTTCGATGACGCAATCATCCTTTTTTCTCCTCCTTTTCGACCGCTTTTTATGTTTTCGTCGGGAAATATGCTCAAAAGTGTCAACTTTGAAGGCTTGTTATGAAAAATCTATTGTGTTTTTTAAAAAACAAAAGAATGAGTGCAATTAGAGAGTTTCTGAATAACAACACCTGCCATTTTCATGCATTTCCGAACAAAAATAAATTAATGCATGTGTCACAAAGTTGCCCTTTTTGATTTAAGAATACCCTTAAGTAAGCTTGAACATTTTAAAGTTCGTATTACTCATTTTAAGTTAAAAGTAAAGCGAATTTTTCATTCCGTCATATATTTTATATTTATTTACGTTTAATTAATTTTTATTTAGATTATCGCTATACATAATTTCGAACACAAATCAACATATTCTACTGCTAATATTCCTTATAGCAAAAAAGTTCATAATCAGTATTAATTTTAATAAAAATAATTGTAATTATTCAAATATTCTTCAAATTACATCAGAAGAGAATTTCGAATTATGCCAATATTGAATAAAATAGAAAATTTCAGAAGGAAATGGAAGGACTACTTAGAAAGGATGACTTCTGATAGAATAGCAAAAGCAACTTTGAAACATCATCCAAAGGTAAACAAAGACAGGGGAAACCAGAAAAAAAGATGGATTGAGGCAGGAACAGGCTTATACCTTTATTCATATTGGGAATGATGATGATGATGGTTAAGATGATGAAAATAAAGGTTTTTAGTTTATTCATGAGAAAATTCTGATTGTGCTTGTTATTATTATGCCACATAAAAAAATATTTCTACTAAAATGCACTTGTCATACTTTTAAAATCAATGCATTTTTAACATTGTTGGACAAAAAAATATTAGAAAAAAATTATACGGATATTAAAATTTATTGGTTCGATGTCTATCCATGTGACATCGAAACCAGGATAGCTTACTCGAATTTTATTTGTTTGTCACCACTATTTTTAAGAAAAACATTTTTTACATCCACTTTGGCAACATGTGGTGTTCGAGATGTGGCTATAAGGTTCCCAAGCTATACAAACAAACTGTCCTTTGAAACGGCAACAGAAATGTAATAAAAATTTAATTTTAAAATATAGTTGTGCAAAAATATTATAAAAATAATTGACTCACTCTGAAAATGCACAACTGACGTATATATAGTTGTTATGTATCTTATTGAGAATATTTCTTTTATTATTTAGTTTTTTATATCCAGAAATATTTCCCTTACGTTAGTTATGTTCTTGATGTTTCATCATGTGCATAAAATTAAATGAGTAATTTTTAAAGTAGCTTTTGTTTTCGGAGCAGTTTGGAGCATTTAAAAAATACACCAGTAAAACTTATTGTCTGATTAGTCATAATTTTCAACAAAACGCAATATGCATACACTATTATTTTTCAACACAATCTAACTGATTGGTAAAGTAATCATACGAAGTGAATAAGAATTCAATTAGTATGATTACTTTTCCAATTAGTCAGAATGTGTTGAAAAATAATAGTATATCTACGCACCCATCGTCATATGGAGTTCCATTACCTGCGGTCTATTCTGTTGAGCTGTCTAAATGACAGACCAGATGTTATGACCAATAAGGTTATTTGAGCGAAAAATGCCAGCTGGCTATCGCCCAGGTAGCTTAACAGGTAAAGCATTGGCCTTGTAAGCCAAGTATCTGGGTTCGATTCCCAGCCTAGTCATTTTTTCGCTCAGTTGGAAATATTCAATTCGTATGCAATATGCATAGCTTCAAATGCATCCTATCTCAAATGCATTATTCATTTATGCAATCATTCTATCTAAAATGCACATTATTTACTTATAAAGTTGAATATTTGATAATAAAGAGATGTATAAGAAATCAGATATTTTCAAATTATTTGAAAAAAATTAAAATATACATTTTTGGTAATGAATTTTAACTCTGATGAATACAAGGCAAATAAGTATATATTACAATCAAATGTTAAATAATGTTCCTTGAGTATTTGACGTGCTCATTTCGGGTACGTTCTTTTAAAAAAGATTTTATCAAATTTGCTTTCTTTCTTAAGTGATTTGAAATCCCATCCGTATCCAATAATCCCTTTAATTCCACTGTAATCGCGGTAGAAAAACAATTTTCTAATATATCTTTCATTATATCTAGATAAATACAATGTGAAAAGAGGTTTTAGTGGGATTTCAGTTTATTATTTTTAATTTTTATTTTTATCAAGCCGAAGCACTTTCGTTTGAAAGAATAGTGGGATTTTTATTAAGTTCTAACTATGATTTATTTCCCTTCTTTTCTTTCTATTTTATATACAGAAGTAAAGAACTATTAAATTCATATAAAAAATTTCTTTCCATTTCTTAATAGATTCACAGGTTTTCAGATGTTCTGAAAACGATTGCACTATTTATATTTTGACAAAATTATTTGGTTATTTATTTTTTTATTTTTATTTTTATTTTATTTTATTTATTTATTTTTATTTTTATTTTTATTTTATTTTTATTATTTTTAGTTATTTATTTATTTGTCATATAGAAATATGATTAAAGATAAATTCACATACACTATATGGCCAAAGGTGACCGGCCGCTTGCGATTTTTACATTTTGTGAAAGATCTAGAAAAATACCCGAATTATCCCGGATTATTATATCGGAATACCCGAATACCAGAATTATCCCGAAATTCCAGGTGTGTACACAGAATAGTACAAGTCATATATTTCCGTGAAGATTTTTTTTACCGAAACATCAAAAAGGATTGTCGGATGTTCCTCTCAGCCCGCACAACTTTGAAGGAAGTCCGTGGTAGTTATAGCTGCCACCACCGATATTATTAGGTGATATCGGTCACCCACTGTGAGGATTGTGTAAATGAACACTGACGCTGTCAATTAACTGAACTAACAGTTTATTTAGAATATATGTACACAATAAACACGCTATTTACAATTATATACAATTACAACTTGGATATAGGTGATCCGGTTCAGCATTAATTTAGATACAGTAAAGGTTGGCTGTGTACTATTCAAACTACACCTTCCACCTCACACTCAATGCACGTTAGATTCACTTTATCGGAGATCAACTTTGAATCTCCCAACTCAAGGATACTCGGCCTGCACTTCTCGGCCCAGAGCATAAACACCAGGACGTCTGTGTCCTTTGCTCTCCAGAAACGCACTCCTTACGCGCTACAACACAGAGCACACTCTATCAGGACCTCGGTCCTACACACACCTCCAGGTACGAGCACCAGTGACGAACTGATCAAAAATCGGACAAGACTTGCCCTTCTCAAATCACTGATTTCCCAATGTCAAACCCCTTTGGAGCTTGTTCATTGGTCACATTCCGTATTCCTTTCTTGATTAGTGACATGTTCCTGGTCTGCGCATCATCCACATACCTCACTGACGGATGAATACGCCTCTCAGTAATCTTCTCTTTCTCACACACCACCTGCATAGGATTACCTGTCACTTCTCCCTTCAACAAAGAAAGAATGTCACCTTGAAAATTCTAGTACACATCCATACAATACACGAGAGATTAAGATGGAGAAATATCGGAAATTCCAATCTGTAGCAGTTGTGGTCTCAGAACCTGACAGGGATCATCAACAGATTGAAAAAAAACGAATACTTTTTGGATAACACTTTCAAAACTAATGAAGCAAAAGCGTTCAAACTGTAGATTATGTTTAAATAGCTTATTATAATACATTATATTCGTTTTTTTTTCAGACAGCATGCACTGTAAAACATTTGTGTAACATTACTCTATAAAACTGGTGGCAGCTTTGCTGCCACAAGTGTTATGGTGTGATTTTTTTAGTGACTTATAAAATGGTGTAATTTAAACATACGTTACTTGTGTAACATTACATATTAGTGTAATGTTATACTGGTTATCTTGGTTAATCTTTATTACACCATAAACTTGGTGGAAGCTTGGCTGCCACCAACGTTATGGAGTAACGTTACACAAATGTTTTACACTGTATATACTAATAGAGATATTTTGGTTTTAACAAAAACAAATTTTGTCAAGTTTTTTGCTTATAATTTGCAGAATTCTTAACATAAAGAATGTTATTTTATGAAATTACGACAAACAACACTGTACACAACACCCTGTAATCAGAATTTTAAAAAAATCAAAAATTGTATGAATAATGAGCAGGTTTACAAAATATTTTTTTACTGCGCATACCTGAAAGCAATCAAAATATTATGTGCATAATGTGTTAACTAAATGTATAGAGCAACATTTGTGAAAGTCTCAAAAATATAGCTTGAAAATTCTGAAAATAATCGTCGCTAGAATAAGCTCAAAATCCGTTATCCCGAAAAAGGAAGCAAAAAGATGAGGGATTGTATCTAAATATAGTAGTACGTGCAATATTATATATGCAGTATTGCTACTAATCAATGAATATATGGATACATCCCCCACATCTTTTTGCTTATTTTTTGGCACAACCGATTTTTAGCTTAGTCTATCGATGATAATTTTTAGAATTTTGAAGCAATGTTTTTGAGATTTTCACAAAGTTTGTCCTATATATTTAGCTAATTTATTATTCAAATTATATATTGATTGCTTTTACGCATCCGCAATGAAAAATTATTTAGTAAACCTACTCATTATTCTTACAATGTTTAGTATTTTTTAATTCTGGTTACAGGATGTTGTATACAATGTTGTTTGTCATGTTTTCTTACAAGGAGCATTTTTTTTATATTAGGAATACAAGAGAAAAACTTGGCAAAATTTGGGACTGTTTTTTTGAAAAACTTAATTTTTCTACGTATGCATGCTGTCCTTATAAAAATAAACATACTTTATTACAATAAGCCACTTAATCATAATTTACAATTTAAACTCTTTTGATAAATTAGTTTTGACTGAGTTACCAAAAGGAATTCATAATTTTTCAATTTCTTGACGGTCCGTTGGGGGTTTCGGGAAAGACTCTTCGCAGAAATATGTGACCTCTACTATTTTGATTACACATCAGGAGTTTCAGGATAATTCCTCGTGTATTTTTTTATTATGTAACATAACGGCAAAAATCGCAAAAGGCCGATAACCTTTTGTCCTATAGTGCATATCTTTACAAAGGAGAAGTTTCAACTGTAACTGGTTCTGCATGCATGAGTACCACTTTGACAAACTTCCACCAATAATTTGAAGGGAAATTTACATCTTATATGAATCCATGGTTTCAGCAGTATTAATCTCATAGGTAAAGAAGAAAATTTTATTTATTTTTACTTGTAAAAAATTTTGCCGTTGCATCACGTAGTTTTTCAATATTGCAACAATATAATGAATCCTCCTGTCAACGTTATTGTAATAGATTATAATGCCATCGGGAAAACCCCCACCAAAAAACAGAATCGACAATTTCAAATCATTTATGACAGAAATTTTGCATCAATAAGGCGTTTAAATTAGGCATAAATTTCTATTAAAATTTACGGATGGATGTTTACCACGGCAATAATCAAGTCATGACGTTTTAATGTAAACAAAACATACCATAGCTGCCATCCCGTGACTGTATTACTTTAGCCAAAGAAAAATACATTTTTTTTAAATTTAAAGCTTCACAGTTTGTCTGTTATCAGCCTGACACCTGAAAGTGTATTACAAATGATAGGCGTTATCAAATTCACGATCAAGAGAGTTTAAAGCTAAGATTTTTAAAAGTGCTTATTTCATTAAACTCTGGTGTAAACTGCTGGTTATTACTTTTTGCAGTATATTCTTTAACAAGTAGTGCAACTAAGTTTAATTTATTATGATTTGTGTCATAACTATAGCTCGTATCTACAGAATGTATCAACACAGTAGTTATAAACTTTCAAGAGCGATAGAGTATACCTAGACTGTGAGAAATCACATTGCACTGCACGGTCGAAAACGTTTTCCTTTCGGGGTACTGATGACACACAGGGGTCGCGTAGTAAAGAGAAATTTTTATTGTCCCTCCAGAACACTTAACCAGTAATCTTCATGATCACTTTTTATAACATATTATATACGGTACAATATTATTTTCAAAATAGTGGTAAGAACAATAAGATTTTCCTTGTAGAATATGAAATCTAGATACAAAATACAAGAAAGGAAGACATGTTTAGTGTTACTATCACTTTTTTTGAAAATATTATCTTCGTTGTACATTTTTATAGCATACTTTAGATAAAATGATCATAAAGATTATGGATTAAGGGTTTTCGTAGAAACCATAAAAATTTGCCTATACAATGCCATCCCTATATGCCATCAATACCACACCGGGAAAGCATTCATTAAATTAAAGACACCGAAAAGAAGAATATACATGTTAGAGCTCTGTATCTATCGAAAAACACTTGGGGATTCGAAATTGATATTCATCTCAACGGTGGTCCGAAAAGCAAAACACAAATGCTGATTTTTTTTACCTTTTTTTTTCCAATATGATGCAGTACACATTTTTATTTAAAACTACATGGCGCATTAAAAAAAATACAGAATCTAAACATATGACAATGGGCGATAACACAGTTGCCAATATCTGGCTTTTTTAAAATTAAGAAGACGTATTTTGAACCGGCAAAATTATTTAAGTAAATGTGTCTGACATTAAATACGATAGTCAATTGAAATTTATTTAATTTCAGTAATTAAATAAATTTCTGGTTGGTGGTATAAGGATTTAAATTTTAAAAAACGTCAGAGGTTGACATGAATTGTGTTTTCCACTAAAAACTGCTAATTTAGTACAATTTTTAATGCGTAGTTGTCCCTATATCACAACATCAGTAAATAAGTAAATAGAATGATAAATTCATCTTTTAAAATAGTAAACTTCAAATTAGAATACTTGTAAACTACTTAAAGTTGACAAAAATATTTCTAAAAAATGTTAAATTACTTTAATTTTTTAGTACTTTCAACTTTAAGCACAGCCTTCGTCAGAGAATACAAAAATACTGTCATTAACGTCTTATTTTTCAAATGTCACGAAGTTGGTGTCAAAAAGGAATGAAAGTGATAGTTAATTTTTAAATCCGGAAAGATAGATTTTGAAAAATGTTAGTGATGGTTAGTAATGAAATGTTATAGTTTTTGAATTTTTAGATCATCAGTTCGCTTAAATAACCATAAAACAAGTAATATCTATTTTCCTCAAAATCTATATTATATTTTCCCAATGTTTTCCGGATCGAAAATTTTGCTTTCACTTTCACTCCTTTTTGGCACCAACTGCGGAAAATATAAGATGTTGATAACAGCATTTTTGTATTCTCTGACGAAGACTGTGTTTAAGTTTGTGTGTGAAGTACGAAGAATTAAAGTAATTTAACATCTTTTTAAATATTTTTGTCATCTTTTTAAGTAGTTTACATATAGTGTAATTTTAATTTTTTCCTATATCACAAGTTATACTGAAGAAATAAACCCAATTCCTGCTAAAACACTGCCTCTGGTCATACAACTCTACGACTATTTGATAACAAAATACCATAAGATGTGCTGTTTATTTATTTTTTTTCTAAAACTTTATGTGACAACCACCTCTCTGTTAACAAATTTAAAATGCCACTTTCGTTTTACAATCCTTTTATTGTTTTTCATCGTTCTTTTAATTCTTTATTTTTATATCGCTCTTTTATTCATTTATTTTTTTTTTTATCGCGGTAAGCAATCACATTCAATTTTCTGACGGATCTTCTGATTGCGTAAAAAAAAAAAAAAAAAAGAAAGAAAGAAAAGAAACTGAATGGGATGATAAAAACTTCAAGGGGATTATTATCTAAAAATAAATAAAATTATCTTTTCTTATTTTAGAGTTGTCTAAAAATAGTTTTTATGTTGTATTTCTTTTTTGTTTTATGTTCTAATCGTAATAGGCTTTTTGTACTTATCTTGCTTTATTTCTTTTTATGTTTTGCGCTACCATTGAATAAAAGAAAAATGAAAAGTTTCAATACGCGATGAATTAAATGACACATTAAACATAATTGACAACGTTTTTGCTTAAGGGTAGAAAGCCATTTAATTAATTGAAATTTGCAAATCCGTACTCGCATCAAAGTACCATTGTAATGTTTTATCAATAAAAATGATTTTTGAAATTGTGTATGTGCATTTATTTCACAGGGTAAAATAAAATTTGAGGGCAGGATTGACGAGCAAGTTCATTGCCATCGAAATAATCAAGGCAAAACGACACGAGGTGTGACATCATAACTTATCGATATACTTCACATTAGTATTGGAACCGACATGGGAAAATTTTGAATAGCAATTCCTTTCACTTTATTGGTGAAATGTCCGTTATATTATAAAACAATAATTACTGTTTAAAGTTACTGGTGAGAATTTGAAGTAATTTATTTGTTCTAATTTTTTTTTTTTTTTAATACTTAAATCGTATTGGAAGTAATCATATCTATTACTTATACCTATTTAAAAACACTAAAATAAACTAATAGCAAATTTCAAAATGAGGATAATTTATTTCATAAAATTTCAAAATAAGTAATTTGATTTCGATGATATTGTTCGTTTATTTAAATAATTTGCTATTAACTCTCTCGGGCATACGGACCTCATATGAGATCGTGTAATTATTGCATTATTAAGCAAAAAACTTTTGAGGATTCATTTATAAAGATTTGATTTTAGGACAGATAATATCTAACATGCAGTACAATAACAAAATATTTTATTATGGTTTCTCATTTATCAAAAAAGGAGATTTTTTGTGAAAAATGAAAAATATTGAAAAATAATTTATGCTCGAGAGGGTTAAATAGTTTCTTTGTTCTACTTTGTTGTGCTCTATAACTTGTTTTCGTTATTATAGGCGAAATTCGAAATGCAATTTCATAATTTAATGAAGCTTCTTTGTTTCTAACAGAACTTAATTAATCCCGTCATTTCTATTAAAATATGTATGTTTTACTTTCTTTATCTTATTTGATTATAAACATTTGTTATAATAGAAATGCAGCTGGATGTGTATGAATTTAATTTTCTTTTCCATGTCTTCTGTTATAAGTATGCGAATGTTTAATCAAGCCTGATTTGTTCATTGTATTCAAACATAATTAAATTGTGTTACTCTTGTTAATAATACAGTTTATTTAAATAAATAGTAATGCTTCTACCGGATTAAATATCTATTAACAGAAAAATGTTTTCATTTGTTCCGAACTAATTAAATATAGTTTTAAACTAAGCAATTATATTTTAAGGCGTTATTGAGAGCAAATATTCTGGGAAGACAAACTTAAATCCATACATCATTTTACCATTTATCGCTAAAATCCAATTTGAGAAAATTAATTATTTGAAAACAAGAAATTATTTGAGTAATAAAACACTATTGATTAAGGCAGTAAAAGAAAGTATATTTCCTAAAGCATTTATCTTATAATTTGTTCACTTTTTGAATAAAAATGTAACTTTATACATATACGGGTACAGGTTATCCCTTCGACCAATTTCGCCAAATTATACAAATCGCCAAACTAATAGCCAAATTATACATGTTGACATAATTTTTATTTTAAATAACGAAAAAACAAATAATTAATAGAATATTAATAAAAATATTAATAAAAAGTCGAAATAAAAATCACTTAATGACATTTTAAACATATGAATCACATTTAATGTCATTGAATTCGACATTCACGATCATCCATTATTGGCCTTTAATCTTATAGATTGACGATAATTTTTTGGTCGACGGGATAACCTAGAAGTACCATAATTTTTAACAGTTATGTTTACCAGCCATTATGTAGGTGCAACATATTCAGGAATTTGATCCAAAATTTGGATGTTCAAACCGAAAAGTATGTATAACATATTATGTTTTATATCTATAAGGTACATTTTCGATTCCTGTTTATAATTTTTGAATAAATGCAATTTCCAGTTAAAAACATGTTTATCATGGATGAAACTCGGGAATAATTATGAGATGTTGGAATCTATGCCATTATCTCGCGCTTTAAAAAAAAATTTCACACAATGTAATTTCACTCAACATGATTATAAGCAAAATTTCTTTGACATTAGTACAGAAGATTATGATTTTTGGTGATTTTGTCTGTATGTTTACTTTTACTCTTTTTTTTTTACTTTTCTTTTCTAATTGCAAGAAGAAAGCTTTGGATTCATGAACGTTTTCAAAGACTTTACACATTTATGAATCAGAAATCACACACACACAGACACACACACACACAAAAAAGTTTATACAAAATGTTTATCTGCGAGTCTGTGTGTCTGTGTGTCTGTATGTGCCATAAATTCATGACCAAATGTATTTATCAATCAAGAACTAAATCACGCAATTTAATAAAAATTCGAAATGCCATTTCACAATTTAATAAAGCTTCTTTGTTTCTAACAGAACTTAATTAATCCCGTCCTTTATATTAAAATATGTATCTTTTACTTTCTTTATCTTGTTTGATAATAAACATCTATTATAATAGAAATGCAGCTGAATATATATGAATTTAATTTTATTTTCCATGTCTTTCGTTTATAAGTATGAGAATGTTTAATCAAGCCTGATTTGTTCATTGTATTCAAACATAATTAAATTGTGTTATTCTTGTTAATAATCCAGTTTATTTAAATAAATAGTAATGCTTCGACTGGATTAAATATGCATAAACAGAAAAATGTTTTCATTTGTTCCGAACTAATTAAATATAGTTTTAAACTAAGAAATTATATTTTAAGACGCTGTTGAGAGCAAATATTCTGGGAAAACAAACTTAAATTCATATATAATTTTACCATTTATCGCTAAAATCCAACTTGAGAAAATTAATTATTTAAAAACAAGAAAATTTATTAATTAATTGAGTAAAATAAACACTATTGATTAAGACAATAAAAGAAAGAATATTTTCCAAAGCATGTATTTTATAAGAATTAAATATTTTCTACTTATGGAAAAATTGCCCATGCCGGGAATCGAATCTAGATACTTGGCTTACAAGAGCAATGCTTTACAGTTTAAGCTAACTGGGAAAGACAAGCGGTGAGCATTTTTCGCCCAGATAACCTTGTAGGTCACATTATCTGGTCTGTAATTTAGACAACTCAACAGAATAGACCGCAGGTAAAGAAGCTCCACAGAATGATGGGTACGTAGATAAATTGTATTTTTAACACAATCAAACTGGTTGGTAAAGTTATCATACGAGTTAAATATTTCCTACTGAGCGAAAAACTGCCCAGGCTGGGAATCTGTTGAACTGTCTAAATGACAGACCAGAGGTTATGACCTACATGGTTATCTGGGCGAAAAATGCTCACCGCTCGTTCCCAGTTAGCTTAAACGGTAAAGCAATGGCCTTGTAAGCCTAGTATCTGGGTTCGGTTCCCGGCCTATGCAATTTAACGCTCATATGATAGCTTAACTCATATGGTAGCTGAACTCATATGATAGCTTTACCAATCAGTTTGATTGTGTTAAAAATACAATGTATTTTAAATTTGTTCACTTCTTGAGTAAAAATTTAACTTTATAAATACAATTTTTGACAGTTATGATTTCCAGCCATTATATAGGTGCAACATCTCTTAATTATTCCGGAGTTTGATGTTCGGAATTTGGAGTCCAAGATTTGTATATTCAAACCGAAAAGTATATATAAGAAATTGTGTCTTATATTTATGAGGTACATTTTCGATTCATGTTTATAATTTTTGGATAAATACAATTTCCAGTTAAAAACATGTTTATATTGGATTAAACTCCGGAATAATTATGAGATGCGGGAATCTGTGCCATTATCACGCGCTTTAAAAACCTTTTTCACAGAATGTATTTTCACTCAATATGGTGAGAAGGAAAATTTCTTTGACAATAAAGTACAGAAGATTATGGTTTTTAGTGATAAGTATTTTATTTAAGAAACGATCTTTGTACATTTCTGAGCATATTCAACATGTAAACACTTTTTTCTTCGGTGCAGGTTTTATCTGTATGTTTACTTTTACACTTTTTTACTTTCTTTTCTCTTTGCAAGAAGAAAGTTTTGGATTCGAGAAAATTTTCAAAGATGTTAGCCATTTATGGATCAGAGATCACAAATAAAACACTTTCATACAAAATGTTTGTGTATTACTTAGTTATCCAGTCGACCAAAAAACTATCGCCAAATTATAAGATTAAATGCCAATAATGAATAATTGTGAATGTCTCATTCAATGACATTAAACACGATACACATATTTAAGAAGTCATCAAGTGATTTTTAATTCCACTTTTTATGTGTATTTTTATTAATGTTTTGCTAATTTATTAGTTCTTTCGTTTTATAAAATAAGAAATATGTCATCATGCATAATTTGGTTATTAGTTTGGCGATTTTTATAAATTGGCGAAATTGGTCGACGGGATAACCAAGTAGTACCGATGTTTGTCTGTGAGTCTGTGTGTGTCTATGTGCCATAAATTTTGTGGATGCTCTATCTCAAGAACTAAATCACGCAATTTAATAAAAATATATATTCAGTTTTGTTTTTGGTGTAAATAGTTCAACAGTTGGCTCTGCTATGCAGCCTATTTTGTAATTTCCACAATAACTCTGACTCCAGAATTAAAGCACGGAATTTCCACTCCGTATTCAGTTAGTCCTTGATATGAATTGACATTTTCTACATTTTGGTGCAAATCTCTTAATAGGTGATGCTGCTATGCAGCGTTATTTAAGATTTCCATAATCGCACAATGTCCAGAACGAATTTTATTAAATTTCAGATTCAGTTTTTCCTTGATATGAGGTGACATGCTTTTCATTTTGGTATAAATCGTTCGACAGGTGGCGTTATTTTGTGCAATTTTCTCTATAGCTCAGTCTTCCGAATTAACGTTGCAACATTAAACAACATGAAACATGTTGCAAAATTCATGATTCGTCAGCTTCGAGATCAAGAACCTTTCTTTTTTAATATACTAAGATTGAATCTGCTAGATGGGTAATTGCACAGTTTTCCAGCATACTTAACACTGTGTTAGTCACATTTGCTATTCTGTGATACATAGCCATTATTTTCTTCTAAATTTTGAAAGCATTAGATGGTTCGAGAGCATTCGCCGTGGATAAGAAATTAGTACTAGAACTACCGGAAATTTGAATGAAGTTTTATAAAAATATCTGACGAAACTATTTTGATCTAAAACAGTTTGACTCTTTTTGTTTAGCGTTTTTTTTTTATTTATATATTTTAAAATTATTTCATGATCAAATTTCTAGTTTGAACCGAAACATAATTATATATTATATGGTAGCCGTCAAAATGGCGATTGACGGTAGTTGTAATGTAAATAACCGAGGAGGAAGGTATAGGGAGTCATGTTCTGTCAAATCTATTACGTCAAACGAGAAATTCTCTCGTTTAATGTTATTTCAAACTTTTTTTTAAAATTCATATTCTTTACTGGCACCAATTTTTAAATAAGAAAATTCCCATTGGTCTCACGTTTGTGTGAAACATGAAAATTACGCAAATTTTAACATTTTAAAAAAGTGGAGCCAATGAAGAAATAAGAAATTTTAAAAAGTAGGCGTAAAATAACATTATACGACAAAACTTTCCATGTGACCTATACTTGGTTCAAAACTTCCAAGATGAAAATGGCGTTTTGTATCTCAGATATATTCATCCAACTAACGCTATGATAAAATAACTTATGAAGTAAATGTCATTATAGATTTCAGTAACTAATATATCAACAACTAAATCGAAGTAATAAGTTTATTCAAAAATAATAAAGAAACTAGCTGTTTAATTCATTTTATGCACGGGAATTCATGCACTTAATTTAAAAACAAAAATAAAAGATAAAAATAAGAAAGATAAGAACTGCCAGTTATTGAGTTTTTGCGCTTAGGCCTTTTATTTTCAAAACTTCAAATTTATATGTATACACAAAGATATATGACACAAGAAAAGTATGCAACAAATATTAGTATAAAAAAATGTAATTCGGATATAAAGTTTGAATTCAGCATGTAATATGCACCAACATAAAATATAAATATTTTGAAATGGTTCTTTCAACTGTGAAAATAATTTATATTAATAATATTATATGCTGTGCATACAAGCCAAATTCAATAATTATTCAAATTCAATACATAAAAAAAATCATACATCTAAACTAATAGACAAAGTGAAGAATTTTGATTATGTGTTTGAAAGTAGTTTGTTATGGAAGGTATGTTTATGAAATATTTTAATATACACTGCTCAAAACAATTAAAGGATATTGCAGTTTTAGGTGAATTTTGTATCTGGGAAACTTTTTAGCTGATTGATACATGGTCGACAGACATAGTAGGTTATATGAGAATAAATTACACATGTTTGGCAGAAAAAAATGCATTTTATTGTGCATTTGTGTACAAAAGGAAAAAAACACAATTTGTGCATATGAGAAAAAAAGAATAAGAAAAGGTGTTTTCTTCAAAGAAAATCATTTTCAGTAGGGGGTATGGTTTCCACGGGCGGTCAGCAACGTTGAACACCTTTGAGGCATGGACTCAATGAGGCTATTAATGACGAGTTGGGGTATTCTGCCCCACTCTTCCAGAAGAGCTCTTTCCAGTTCTTGGAGAGTTTGTGGTGGTTGTTGGCGGCCAGAAACTCGTCTTCCTAGAGTATCCCAAACGTGCTCGATTGGATTCATGTCTGGAGAACACGCAGGCCATTCCATTCGAACGATTCCTTCCTCGAAAAGGAAATCCTCCACCAGTTTTGCACGATGTGGCCTGCAGTTATCGTCCATTAAAATGAAGTTATCTCCTATTGCTGAAGCGTAAGGGACTACAATAGGTCTGAGGATCTCATCCCTATATCGGCGACCAGTCAGAGCTCCATCTCGAATGATGTAGAGGTCAGTACGCCGGTCAATGGAGATGCCACCATACACCAACACTCCTCCACCGCCAAATCTGACACTTTCGTGCATGAACGCAGGATTATTCCTACTGCCACGGTTCCTCCAGATGAAAATACGCCTCTTATCCGGATGCACAGAAAAACGGGACTCGTCAGAAAACAGAATATTGCTCCATTCATTTCTCCTCCAGTTGACATGCTCGGTTGCCCACTCCCTGCGGTCGCGACGATGCCTTGATGTTAATCTAACACATACCATCGGTCGGCGAGCATACAGACCTACAGCATGGATCCGGTTTCGGACAGTCTGAGTTGAAATCGTGGTGCCTGTAGCCGAGCGAAGGTGTTGTTGAGAAGAGTAGCGTTCATGGTTCGGTGTCTCCGAGCTGCTAACGCTAAATACCGATCTTCATTGGGCGTTGTTGGCCGTCTACGACCTTGCCCTGGTCTTCGGCCTGCACATCCACTCTCCAAAAAACGGTTCTATATCCTGGAAATGACACTTTGTGACACTCCAATGGCTTGCGCTACTTCGGCTTGAGTTTGGCCCCCTTCTAACCTACCAACAATTCTCCAAGCTTCTGAATCTGTCAAATGACTTCACTGAGACATCGTACTCATCGAAACAAAGCAATCACTGAATGCCTATCATCCTTGTCTTCATTCTCTTTTATCCAGTTGAAAGTCAAATTTCATTAGCTGCCGCTGAAGCGACGTTTTTGACGTCGAACTCAAAATTTGCATACTCCACAGTTTGAAAACCAGAAAAATTTGCATTTGTGATTCTCTTCTTCTATTTTCGGCAAAAAAAATTTCGTTTATATCTTTATTTTATATAAAACTTCAAATATCCTTTAATTGTTTTGAGCAGTGTATATATGTGTGAGTTACTAATTTGCAAAGAAATTAGAATTTGGGAATGGAATTAATTCAATGTAAAATTTTGGGCACTCTCGTTTTTTCAGTTACGATTTTAAGGGAAATACTTGCTTCTCGTGCCTATTCGATAATCAGGGCCTGTAAGCGAAAAAAATAATTTCAACATAAACTTTTCTGATGCTTTGTAATAGGATTCCGCTCTTTGCATAACTCTTAAAAGATCACTTGGTTTACGATCGCCGAGCTGTTCACCTGAGATTAATTTCCTTATTTCAGATTTTCAGAAATCGCTTGTTCGTTTAATTAATTCAGCTTTTAAATCCTCATTAGCTGTTTAACCTATTTTACGCACGGAAATTTATGAACTTAATTTAAAAACAAAAATAAAAGATAAAAATAAGAAAGATAAGAATTGCCAGTTATCAACTTTTTACGCTTAGGCAATTTATATCTTTATATTTATGGAATTGTTCCATTAATTAAATCATTTACCATTAAATAGTTTCTTTGTGTATAATTTGTAGTGCTTTGTAATTTGTTTCACTGATTATAAGCGAAATTTGAAATACAGTTTCATAATTTAAAGAAGTTTCTTTGTTTCTAACAGAAATTAATTAATTCCTTCCTTTATATTAGAATATGTATCTTTTACTTTCTTTATCTTGTTTAATTAGAAACATTTGTTAAAACAGAATCGCAGCTGGATATGTATGAATTTAATTTTTTCCCCATGTTTTCCGTTATAAGTATGAGAATGTGTAGTCATGCCTAATTTGTTCATTATATTCAAGCAAAATTAAATTGCGTTACTCTTGTTAATAATAAAGTTTATTTAAATGATAATTGTAATGTTTCGACTAGATGAAATACATGTAAATAGTAAAATGTTTTCATTTGTCGTGAATGAATTTGATATATTTGTTAATTGGAAAATAAGATTTTAAGATGTAATTGAATACAGTTTTCCTTGGAAAATGTACATAAATCCATAAATATTTTAACTATTTATCACAAAAACTCATTTTTGGAAAATTAATTTTTTACGATAAATATTTCTTTTAATAAAGAATATTTGACTATTTAATTAAATTAAAATATATATATATATTCTTATAACAATGTAAACGAAATATTTACTAAAATATTTGTTCTAACACTAATAGAAACGTGAGGGGTCATTTTGGCCCCCAGTTGGGTTTCGGTTCGAACCGACAATTTTTTTTTAAACCTAAATTCAAATGATATAAAGAAAATAATCGAAATTTTAATGACGATAAGATAAGCGGTTTTAAGGGAACACATTTTAAAATAATTTTATTTATTGAGTTGAAATTTTGAATTTTTTTTTAGGTGCGTTCGCAATTATGTAAATACGTAGCATCTATTGTTGTCGCTCAGTCCGTCCGTCCGTCCGTCTGTCTGTCTGTCCGCATATAACAACGCAAAAACTACCCAACCGAATCGTTTGAAATTCAAAATACATAATTATAACATAATTTTGTCGAGTCATTTCAAATTTTATGAAAATCGGATGGGGAAAAAAGTTTCAAATGCATTTTAATCGTTTGAAATTTAAAACATATAATTAATGGGTAATTTTATCAAGTCATTTCAAATGTTATGACAATCGGATGCATAGATCAATTACAGGGACAATCAAAAGGATTCCGTTACATTACGGTCAATGAGGAAAAAATTTTCTAATGCATTTTAATCGTTTGAAATTTAAAACATGTAATTATTACGTAATTTTGTCGAGTCATTTCAAATGTCATGAAAGTCGGATGCATAGATCATTTACAGGGACAATCAAAAGTATTCCATTACATTACGGTCAATGGGGAAAAAGTTTCAAATGCATTTTAATGATGTTACACTCATTCGAACATAATAGAATTGGCATGTATCTATGAAGTATATACTAAAATATGCGTTCTGAACAATCTGTGATGCAAAGAATTTTTATTATTAAATTACAGAGTCACACAAAAGTATTCCACTACATGATGCTATACGGGGAAACATTGTTTGGGACGTGTTTTAATTATATTCAACTGTTTCACATTTTATGAATAAGATGTACGTTGCTGAGGTGTAATACAAATTACTTCCTGCATATTTACAGAAACACAAAGATTCCGACTACTATACTGTATCCGAAGGCTCTACTATATCACCAAGATCTGAATATTTTTAAAACTTCGTTAACGTACGAACGTACCTCATTTGCTACGCTTCACGTGCAATTTCCATTTTTTAAAAATGCTAAATGAAACCGGAATAACTTTTAGATTTTCTTCTCCCTCAAGCGGAATGAATGGATGTAACAAGAAATTGTCACGAAAAAACCTAATGAATAATTAAACTCTTATTTTACGAATCAAGCCTAAAAGTCTAAAATATAAAAAATCTACTTTTTAGAAAATACTTTTAAGTGATTATTTATTTTTAGTAACTAATGATAACCTTGTTTGTCTGTTTTCTGTGTTTTTAAATTTGTTTAAATTATTTGAAAATCTTTCAATCTACCATCCTAGTAGTAGGATATCCATTTTTGCACGGCGATACAGTCCAACCCTTTTAAGACATTCACGGTTAATACGAGACCCTGCTTAATATAGATTTTTTTCCGTTTTTTTAATTTTGCCGCTGCTATCGAAACTTTCAATTGTCTGGGGACAGGAATCATGACATCTTCACTAATGGACCAAGTTCTCACTAGTATTTAGATACATACCGGGAAATTTTGAACAGCAATTTCTTTTATATTAACTGGGGAATCTATCACCTTATAATTCTATAACCATTATTTAAATTTATTGGTAAGAATTTGGAATTCTCCAATAAAAAAATCAGCCAGATGCGGCAACACTGTGGCATTTCGCACCTTTCCGAATTTTTATGTAAGGGAATACGAATTCTCACCGGTAAATTTAAATAGTTATTATAGTTTTATAAGATTATAGACCATTCCACAAATAAAATAAAAGGAAATTGCTATTCAAAATTTCCGGTGTATTTTCCAACACTAGTGAAAACTCAGTCCATTAGTCATGACGTCACGCCACCAGTCCTCAGTCCTTGAATATTTCGATGGCAGAGATATTGCCCATAGTGTTAATAAAAAATACCACGTTTAACTCTTTCAAGGTCGTAAAACATTTGTTCGTAGAATGATGGAATAATTGACTGATACAAACCATTTTTTCAGAAAATAAAAATTAGCTTCAGAAAAATAAAAATTGCGGTAATTGTTAAGAGGCTACTTAACCCCTTGGGGACGAGTGACCGTTATACTCTCCACATAAGGATGCTCATGAAACCTTGATTATTATCACCAGTAAATTTTTATTGTAAATTTTTTATTATTTAGTACGAACATTTTCCCGATTCAATAAGATAAAATTTCTGTTTTGGAAAACTTATAAAACATTAAAAACTTTTTAAAACTCTCGTCCCCAACGGTTTAAGATTATTTCATGGTCTTACGAATGCTAAATAAAACAACAACAATGACAAAAAAAAAATATTTTTCCCCTCTCAGCAAGTTGGACTAATGGAGATAATGAAGAACTTTCACGGAAAGAATATAATGAGCAATTAATCTCATATTTTCAGATTAAAAAAAAGTAAATAATATAATTTACATTTTTTTAAAATTTTAATTAGTCCTTTATTTTTAGTAATTAATGGTGACTTTGTTTGGCTATTTTCTGTATTTTTAATTCTTTTTATTATTATTACTGTAGGTAAAACTTTCAAACTACAAATGACTGGTATATTTACTTCTACAAGTAGATTACAGTCGAACCCGTTTACGGTTACCTTAAGACGTTTACAGTTAACACACGGCCTGTTTAATATTTTCATTTTTTAAGATCTGTTGAACATCGCCCATAGGGCAAATACAAAAATATCATGCTTAACCCTTTCAGGGGAAGTAAATTCTGTTTGTAAAATAATGAAAAGAATGACTAATACCAGAATTCGAAAAAGAATTTTGTAGAAAATAAAACCGTTTTCAGAAAAAAAGTGTGTATCAGAAAATAAAAAGGTATGCTAATTCTCAAGAGGCTACTTAAGATTATTTCACTGTCTTAAAAATGCTAAAATGAAATAATGTTAATTTTTTTCCTCTCAGCAAGGGGCAAATGAACGGAGATAATAATGAACTCTTGAGGAAAAAAAACCTTGAACTCCTTAAAACCTTGAACATAATTAAATTCATATTTTCAGCATCGGAATAGTCTAAATATTTTAGTAAAAAATTTCAAGTGATCCTTCATTTTGAGTAACTAATTGTAACTTTTTGAGTCCGTTTTCAGAGTTTTTAATTTTCAATCATTCTTAAAACCTAATTATATTTTATTATTATAATTTTTTTCAAACTACAAATTACTAAAGATATAAACTTCTATACGCAGACAATATTCAATGATAATAAAATTACTGAATGAAATATTTCAAAATCCCAAAAATGATTTATTTTACACCTTATGTTTTTTCATTCTGTTCAAAAGTAATGTGACTGAAATAAATTTATGTTTAATAAATTTAAGTGACTTATTGTAATAAATTTCGTTCACTTTTATGAGGATAGCACGTAAACGAACGATAGCCCGAGAAATTGAGGCTTTCATATAAGACTTCCAAATTTTTTCGCGCTTTTTGCTTATAATATTGCAGATTTCTTATTATAAAAAACATTCTTTTCAGAAAATATGACAAAAAAACATTGTACACAATATGATGTAATCAGAATTAAAAAAAAATAATTGTATGAAAATGAGTAGGTTTAGTAAATAATATTTTACAGCACAAACAGTAATTCAATTAAAAAATAATGCACATAATGTGTTAGCTAAATGAATAGACTTTTGAGAAAATCTCATCAAAATAGATTAAAAATTTAGATTGAAAGCTCGAAATCCGTTGTT
The DNA here is from genome assembly GCA_964019185.1 of Maratus speculifer. Taxonomy (NCBI): domain Eukaryota; kingdom Metazoa; phylum Arthropoda; class Arachnida; order Araneae; family Salticidae; genus Maratus; species Maratus speculifer. The sequence continues at coordinate 153,978,289 of OZ025302.1, forward strand.
CCTAAAGTTAAGCAAAAAGATGGGGGACTATATTTATCTATCCATTGAGTATTGTCGATATAGAATATTGCACGTTCTATTATTTTGATACAGCCCGTCAACTTTTGCTTCTTTTTGTGAACAGTAGATTTTAAGCTTAATCTATCGACGATAATTTTCAATTTTATTTCAAGCACAGTTTTTAATTTTTCAAAAAAGGTTTCTCTATACATCTACCTAATATATTGTGCACATTATATGTTGATTGCATTTGCGCATGTGCAGTGAAATATTATTTAATAAACCTGCTCGTTTTTCGTATAATTATTATTGTTATTTAATTCTGATTAGAGAAGATATGTGGAATGATATTTGTCATATTTTCTACAAAGAACATTTTCTTATATTAAGAACTCTGCAAATTATAAGCTTGGCAAAATTTAAGACTGTTTTTATGAAAATCTTTATTTCTCTACGAGCGAACTTGCTATCCTCATAAAAATAAACAGAATTTAATGCAATAAGCCTTTTAACCATAATTGACATTTTGAGCACTTTTGCTACATTTCTTTTAAGTGGATTATCCAAAAGATTTTTTTTCAATTTGTTGACGGTCCCCTATGGGGTTTCGTAAAATATCTTCACGGATATGTATGACCAGTACTCTATTGGCAGAGCAGAAGTTTCAGGGTTATTCCTCAAGTATTTTTCTAGATATTTAGAAGAACGTCTAAAATCGAAAGCGACGACCTTTGACCACATATCGTGCAGGAAACCATTCTTTAACAAAATAATGTCATAACACTTTCATCTCTAAATTAACCCTTCAACACACGCAAGTAGAGGAGGAATGAGAGTTCAGCGGCATGAGGTGGTGTGTGGTGGAGGAGGAGAGGAGGAGGAGACCCACCACCACCTCACAGAGAGAGGAGGAGGTCCTCCACCACCACCTGAATGAGAAGCTTATCTGATGGAGAGTGTATTATACTATAGTAGGATGATGGGGAGGGCTTAAAATTGAGGGGGCTTAAATTTTTTAGGGTTTGAAAAGTATGAGATTATACTGTAGTAGAGGGGTAGATGTTTGGAGTCTGTTAGAGTATGATGGGATTTTTAGAGAGAGAGAGAGAGAGAGAGAGAGAGGGGAGGGCTTATTTTTTAGGAGGGGCTTAAAATTGAGGGGGGGGGGCTTAATTTTTTTTTGGGGGGGAGTTTAAATTAAAGTAAGTAATAATAATTTAAATTCATTACCATTCTACATTTTTTAAGACTAGACTCACACAATCTAGAAATATAAAAATAATTTTAAAAATATAATTTTTTTGTGGTCATTAGCTAAGAACTTTGAATTTTCTCAAAATGAATTAAGTCAAATTGATAAAATACAGAGCTCTCATTGCCCAGGCTGAACCACGCGGAGGTTGACCACTTTCAGCCCACACACTCACATTCACACACGCATACACACACACACAAATCTAATTTTTTTCTTCTAAATTTTCATTTAAATTTTTTTTTCTTCCAAGTAAAAAATTTTCATTCTGTTCACAAATTTTATTCTGGCATTGGAAAAAAACCCAATTCATTTATTCGATCATTTATTTTTTCTCATTTGATGTATGAATCTTTATTTCACAGTGCCCGTACGCCAGACTTGATATCCCGTCCGACAATAAAAATCTTTTATCATCAAACGGGCATAAGCATTTCTTATTCTGTTTTACTGTGAATAGTTGGTGATTACCCTGCATTATTCTTGTCTGCGTTTCATATGTGGTTCTGTTTTGTAATAAGCAGGAAACATAATCATTATGTGTGAGTTTTTTTCTCACAATATTTGTCGCTATCCCTTTCGCTCGTTTCTTCTCTTCTTTGAAGGATTTCAGAGAGTACATTTTGGATTTCAGTCCAACAAACTGAAGGGCTAAATCACCATTAAGTTCATCCTTGAACTTGCCGATTACTTTCTTGTTAACATCTGAGTACAGTGAATGATGTTTCGGATAGTCTGAGAAATCAAAAAAGTTTGAATGCTGTTTCAAATCATCATAAATATTTTGCGTTTTAATATGATAACACAACGAGTCGGTGTCCGTAAATAAGAGATTTGCATCCTCTTTATATGTTTTTTTAATAAAATTATAATGAAAGTCATACATTAAAACTTTTGAAAGTTCTAATATACAAAATCCTACGTATGTTGGTCGATTCATAAAAACATTTGGTTTTACTCTTTCCACGGCCACCAACTCATTTCCAAACTGTTTAAAATTTTTGTAGTTGGGAGATGCTACCAGCTTTTGTGCACGAACTTCATTGTTACATAATTCTATGCATCGTCGTTTGCGCAAATTTTCAATTGTTTTTCCATAAATGGAGTTGTTAAGCAATTTGAAAAAATCTTTCTCAAACGATGAGGACGCATGTTTTCTCTTCTCCGTGTTGAAGTCGATATAACTTTTTAACCAGGGGGCTTGTTTGAACTTTAGCACTTTATGAATTTTAGTTAAAATTAATCCCAACTGTAAATAAAGTTTTAAATTTCTGTAATGCACGATATATTTTTTTTTATCTTCCAGACTTGTGATTAATTTAGGGGTTCCTTTAAACTTTTTATTTTTTAACAATGATCTGGCATAAGGGGAAAGCATATCTTCAGTAACTGTCATTGTTTGTGGTGCTACTGGGAAATCATTGTGAAGTGTATGCAAATTAGAGGGATATTTTAAGTCGACTTCAAAGATATAGCCCACAGGCGCCTCATCATCTAAAGTTGATATGATTTGTTCATTAAACTGAGTAGCATCCCCCCATTCAAATCCACCAAAAGGTAGATTTTGGGACATAGCCCAGCCATACAAATTGTTCGCATCCCAGTACATTATGTAACTGGGGCTTTCATCTGCATTAAATTCTGGTTGAGAGGGGATATTTGCAGTAGCAAAACGATGTGAAATTTGCGAAACACCCCCTCTTACACCATCTTCAATAAACATAAGCATGTTTATGTCAGTAAGCAACTCTAGTTGCATGTCTGTCATTTTGAGACAAGCTTGCCAGGAAAGTCCCGGAGCTGTAAATACATGGCAGGCATCGATAGAATAATATTGCTGACAGAGATGTCTAACATTTTGAAACACATCAGCCAGAAGTAAAACATCTGTTTTTACATACAAATCATGGTATTGTCCTAAGGTTTTGATGTCAAAACAATCCCAAACATTTTTCGCATGAGCATACTCTTCTGCGCTGATCGATTCTGCAGTCAAACTATTAAAAAATGCTTCAGGTGGAGGAAGCTTCTTTTCATTAAATTTTTCAACACAGGTCAAATAGTCATAAGGGTAAACCCCTTTTTTTGTAAGTAGATCAAAATTAGTATTTTGAGGGAAATTTTTTCTTAGAACATTAAACTGAGTCGGTTCCAAGTTGTTCACTAACTTTTCTAATGACGTCGGCAAAAATTGAAATGAATCAAGAAAAATAAGCTGCACGGGATTTCCGGGTTTAATCAGCTTGAATGTGATGTACTTTTCAAGCGTACTGGCTATGACATCAACATAAAACTCTTTAAATTTCCCGAGACTATTCATTATGTGGTGGGCATCGTAGTTTTTTAAGTTGTGGAAAACTACGGGTATGGTTTTCGGTTGTTTAAAATTTAAATTGCAACCCACATGTGCTGCTCCTCGAAATTTAGAAGTAAGGTGATCGTGATCGCGTACGCTTTTTTGATTAAGAGGTTTTTTGCAGATGCTGCATTCCTTTGCTTCCTGAAAAGCTTTTTCTTCTGCAGGTGTTAATTTCATCGGTTTTATTTTCATTAATTCCTTTGACAAATTTTCTCTTTCCTGCATAATGTTTGTTAAAAAATCTTCGACCGCATTTTCCCCACGATACACTTTTACGCCTCGATTGTTTAATGTTTTGCCGTCAGGTCCGATGACCACATAAGCATAACCGCAAGGGATACGCTGTGTTTTTTTCTCTGTGAAGGGTTGATTGTTTGAAAGGGTTGTGGAATCCAAAGGTATGAGTAAACTTTCAAAATCAGCGTAAATCACGTACGCGATCGGATGTTGCATGTGAGTTGCGGTAAATTTTAGTGTATTGTTTTCTTTCGTTGGCATTTCTATAAACTGTGCAGCTCTTTTTTTACACATCACAGTGTGGTTTTGGAGTAAATCATTTCGAGTAAATGCATGAAAACAGCGGTAGCAGAAAAACTGTTTACCATTATGCTGAGTACGGTCACCTAAAAGTCTTGAGAAATCTCGAATCAGCACATAATGTTGATTGTTATTTTGTGCGATTAATAATAAATTAATCACATCCTCATCTTCTTTTTCAGATACGTAAATAATAGTTAAGTGTCCTTCTTCATATCCGAAGACATTTATACGGAGATTGTTTTGTGCTTCGACTTGTGGAATTTTTTGATAGGACACTGGATAATGAAGATTTTTCATATTTATATCTTTTTCAAAGGGGATGTAATGACTCACACGTTCTGGTTTTTGTGTTATATCCAAATTTAAACGATGTGCCAAAAGACACCAAGTCAGACATTTTTCATCCTGAAAATTTTCGATGTTTAACAATGCTTTTTTATCCTGCAATTTTTTCGGAAGCTGGATGTAACTGCTCCCCCGAAAAGGATTAAATTTCGAAATCATAATTTCGAGATGATTAATTTTTTTCAAAATCCAGTTCGACCCCTTCTGTAAAAATTTTTCATAATGGGCAATGACTTTAGAAAAAGCTTCTTGAAGTTGTTCAGGAATTGTGTCTATAGTATGTTGTTGCACAGTATCACTGTGAAAATAAGTTTGAAGAACTTCAGTTTCTAAATCCGACGAAATTCTTTCCATTAGCACATTACAAATTAAATGCCACTTTATGGAACCTTTTTCTTCAACAGCCTGTTCAATATGCCCGATAATTTCATTTTCATAATTTGTAAAAAATGTTCTTAAATCAAAAGAGTTTTCTTCATCAGGTTCAATGAAAACGGTTTGAAAAGTGTTCAGAGCTTGTGTTTGTACACGAGGATAAGTGGGTTTAGCGACTCTTCTTTTTTTCACAGAAATAAGGGGTGAATTGATTGGATGTTCTGTTTTCCTATGTTTCTGTAAATTTTGTTTTGAAGAAAATTTTTCGGGACATTCCTGACAAGCGTATTGTGGGTTTTGATGCGATCTGATATGTCTCTGTAAATTATCCTTACGACTAAATTCTTCACCGCATGCATTACATATAAAAATTCGTCTGTTTTCTTCTTCATGCGTAATTTTATGACGATTTAATGCATCGAGCCTTACAAAAGTTTTCGTGCAAACATCGCAAGGATGAGTTGCCTAAAAGAGAATTAAAACCGACTTTAACTTTTTAACACTACTTAATCTAACAATCTTTTAAAAATTTTAAAATCTGTTTAAAAAAAAAAAATGCGAGTTAAATGTGGGAGAGTCGAAAAATTTCCACTTAATTTCTTTTCTTTCTATAAAAAATTAACGTACACTAAAATTCGCGACAATCTGAAAAAAAAATAAAATGTACATACCTGATTTGAAGTTTCTCCTTCCTGATGGGTCCTTTCGTGTCTTTTTAAGGCATCCTTTCTAGAAAATTCCTTCTGGCATACGTTGCATGTCAGTTTCTAAATAATAATAATAATAATAATAATAATAATAATAATAAAAAATGTAAACATTTTCTCTCCTACCCCTCTCAAAACATAACCCAATCACTATTTTTTTTTTTTTTTTACCTTCGTATTATTCATCGGGGCATCATCATCATTTTCAGAAAGATCCCATTCTGGATCCGAAATCTGCATTTCGTTGATGAGATCCTGGTCAATCTAACAATAAAAGGAATTTTTATACTTTTCTAATTAAAAAACTTTTTGAAAAAATTCACGCAAAATTGATTATCACCTACCATCATGTCTGCAGATTGATGTTGTTTTGAAAGGTGCACATTCCGGATATGCCTCCGTAAATTATCTGTGCGAGAAAATACTTTCCCGCATTCAGCACAAGTCAATTGCTGAAACAGATAGTCTTAAATTTATTTTCTTAAAATGCTTTCATTAAAAAACTAGCTTAATTAATTTTTGATAAAATATTTCCTGTTATTTTAAAAATTCAAAAAGTAAATAAGACATAGGTTTATAAAATATTTCCGTTAGTTTTTCAATTTAAAAAGTTGATAATAATACAAAGGATTTAAAAATAAGTTATTTCAAAAATCCTCCAATAAAAACGAATAAGTTTAAAATAAAAGAAAGTTTGCGAAAAAAAAAAAAAAAAAAAAAAAAATTCAAAAGTTTACAAATTAAAAAAATACATTTCATAAGTTTTTAAAAAAGAAAAATCATAAGTTAATCAAAAGCTCTTTAATAAAAATTAAAATTATTATCGACAGAAATTTAAAATTTATTTTACAAAAGTTAAAATGAGTTTTCTGATTTATATATATATATTATCTTACTGTCACATTGTAATTCACAGTTAAACATATTAGGTTATGTATAAAAACAATAGATTTATAAAAATACAAAAGTTTAATAAGTATTCAAAATATTTTGTAAATTTAAAGAATGAATTTTTTTTCCAACTTATAATTGTTATATAAAAACATCGATTTATGAAAATAATCAAACTCTTTTCATAAAGATTAAAAAATATGTTTCATAAGTTAAATATTTCACAAATTAGAAAAATATATATATATATATATTTCATAAGTTTACAAATAAGAAAAAAAAATCATAAGTTAATCAAAAGTTCTAAAATAAAAATGAATAAGTTTGCATAAAAAAGTTTGCGAAAAAAAAAAAATATTTCAAAAGTTTACAAATTAAAAAAATACATTTCATAAGTTTTTAAAAAAGAAAAATCATAAGTTTATCAAAAGTTCTAAAATAAAAATGAATAAGTTTGTATAAAAAAGTTTGCGAAAAAAATATTTCAAAAGTTTACAAATTAAAAAAATACATTTCATAAGTTTTTAAAAAAGAAAAATCATAAGTTAATCAAAAGCTCTTTAATAAAAATTAAAATTATTATCGACAGAAATTTAAAATTTATTTTACAAAAGTTAAAATGAGTTTTCTGATTTATATATATTATCTTACTGTCGCATTGTAATTCACAGTTAAACATATTAGGTTATGTATAAAAGCAATAGATTTATAAAAATACAAAAGTTTAATAAGTATTCAAAATATTTTGTAAATTGAAAGAATGAATTTTTTTCCAACTTATAATTGTTATATAAAAACATCGATTTATGAAAATAATCAAACTCTTTTCATAAAGATTAAAAAATATGTTTCATAAGTTAAATATTTCACAAATTAAAAAAAATATATATATTTCATAAGTTTACAAATTAAAAAAATACATTTCATAAGTTTTTAAAAAAGAAAAATCAAAAGTTCTTTAATAAAAATTAAAATTATTATCGACAGAAATTTAAAATTTATTTTACAAAAGTTAAAATGAGTTTTCTGATTTATATATATATTATCTTACTGCCGCATTGTAATTCACAGTTAAACACATTAGTTTATGTATAAAAGCAATAGATTTATAAAAATACAAAAGTTTAATAAGTATTCAAAATATTTTGTAAATTAAAAGAATGAATTTTTTTTCCAACTTATAATTGTTATATAAAAACATCGATTTATGAAAATAATCAAACTCTTTTCATAAAGATTAAAAAATATGTTTCATAAGTTAAGTATTTCACAAATTAAAAAAATACATTTCATAAGTTTTCAAAAAAGAAAAACAAATTTCAAAAGTTCTTTAATAAAAATAAAAAATATTATCAACAGAAATTTAAAATTTATTTTACAAAAGTTAAAATGAGTTTTCTGATTTATGTATATTATCTTACTGTCGCATTGCAATTCATAGTTAAACACATTAGGTTATGTATAAAAGCAATAGATTTATAAAAATTCAAAAGTTTCATAAGTATTCAAAATATTTCGTAAATTTAAAGAATGAATTTTTTTCAACTTATAATTGTTATATAAAAACATCGATTTATGAAAATAATCAAACTCTTTTCATAAAGATTAAAAAAAAAAAAAGTATTTCACAAATTTAAAAAAATATATTTCATAAGTTTACAAATAAGAAAAAAAAATATCACAAGTTGGAACAAATTTCAAAAGTTCTAAAATAAAAATGAGCAAATTTCACTTACTAAATTTCTTTCCATGTTCGAGAGGTCTTCAATCCTTTCGCACTAAACCAAAAAATTTGAAGTAATGATAGTTGTGAGTCGACGGTTCTTTATTTATATCTTTCTTAATCGCAAAATATTTCATCATCCCTCATGTCTCCCCCCTTCTCGAAAAATCCAGTAAAATCTGGGATATTTTAGTTAGTCGGATGTTGATTATTTAAAATTAGTTACTTTCTTAATCAGAATGATTATTTGATGTCTAAACAATACTCAGAATAACTGTTAGTTGTTTATCAAACTCTGACGAAAATAGGCATTATCTCAAAATGTTTAACAAAACATGATATCACAATCAGCATTTTCGTATCTTGTTTCTTAAAGATTGAATTAACAAACTTCCTTGTTTTTCGATGAGAGCAAAACAACAGGATGAAGATATCTAAAAATGACTTGTTATCTTAAAACAAATATATTGTTTGCTTGGTGTGATTTCATACGAAACTTTAAAAGTAATTTCCTTTTCAGATATTAAAATACTTAATGCTGAAATCAAATTGAATACATCATATTGATTAAAAAATAAATAATAAGAATTTTTTTAATTTAATTTATTTTTTTCAGTTAAGATACTTTTTATTTCAATTGAAGTTTTTAATAAGAGATTGCTTTTTCCCCAAAATAAAAAGAATTGTAATTAAATAGATTTAAAAATAATTAGACACAGTTTATGTAAAGGAAAAAAATATACATCAATTTAAAAAAAAAATAAACAGTTTATTCAACATTAAAAATATGTACAACACAAGTTTTTCTTTAGATTTGATAAAAATATGTACAACACAAGTTTTTCTTCAGATTTGATATAAGGATTCACAAAATTCTTCAAAAAACTGAGTCCATTTTTTGAAAAAAGTCTTTCGTATAAAAGCATGTGCATGATTCACACACATTCATTGCCAATTTAAAAGTGTTTAAGTGAAATAAGGCAGACTGTTTATATAACTCGAATTTTTCTTTCATTGGTACGTTTAAACATTCATGTCGAAAACTAGAATTTAATTCAAAGCGACATCCGCTGCATGAATAAACTTTATTAACAGCAGAGGTTAATTCTTGTTCAAGACAACGTAAAAAATGATCCATAGCAGAATCTTGATTAAAATGCGAAGTACATTTGGAGGGTCTGTTCATTATTACACTACCAATAACCTGTGTTAAAACCAAATCACTTAAAGACTCATTAATTCGAGGGATTAATTCAATTAATTTACAAATTTGATCTTTTGACAAACGAATACCAGAATTTTTTTAGTAAAATCCCGAATTCCCAAGATTAAATAACTGCTGCAAATAGCAATAGTCTGAATCCATATAAGCAACTAAGAGTTGATTATTTGCGACGAATGTTTCATCGTTCGAATAAAAATGAAAATTATATAATTTTCCACTCAGTTTTTCCCATGATTCTAAATTAAAAATTACACCTTCTTTCGTGGGGTATTTTTGCTGTGTATTCGATTCTTTAAAATTTCTGATATGTAATCGCAAGTAAATCTGATTTTCTAATCTAACTTGAAAAAAAGTCTCCCAGTTTAAATTAAATTCCAATAACACTGGGTCAGGGGCATTTAAATTTCGAAAATGGGTTTCAAACCAATCATTTTCCGGTATTTCCGAATCACGTGGTTGCTTGGGGGTTGATTGTTCAGTGGAAATCACATCTAAATTCATTTTTTGTTTTTTCGAGGGGGAACTGTTTGTAATATGACGAAATGTTAAACTAATTCTCATGTTTTTTATGCTCGAGTCAGGTGGGATTCCATGCGTGAACAACTGATTTGTTGGGGCGTGCATTAGGTAAAGGGAATTTCCAGATCAGGCTCCAAGGGACTGTCAGATAACAAGCATCAATATGCAGCTAGGCAGCGAGCAAAGTGTTAGCAATGAAGCAGATTTATGGTTCTTATATAGTGAATGCTTATCACATACCAGATAAACGATATCACAATCTGATTACTGCTAGCGCCCTCTACGTTGAGCCGCCATTTTTTCTTCAGTTCTCGGTGTACTCTTGTTCGAAGCAGATGTGGGTAAGTAGTACTCTTTTATTTATATGTAAGTGTGAAGTGTAGTTAAAAAAAAATAGACATAAAATTTTTAAATATAATATTTTATTTATAAATTTTCCCATTGCATTACATAAGGATCCACTTTTATTTTTTTAGTGGGCATGAGTGATACATGTTTTTTGTTAGAAGATAAATGTCGATTTTTTATAAAACTTTCAGGTACATACATTTCACGAAGAGTTTTTAATAGTTCATTTTGAGCCTTTATTGGAGTTTTTTTATTCACAGAAAACAAAAGATGAAATAAATCAGCTATATTCGATTCTGGGATAGGTTTTCCTTCGAAACTAATTGTTAAATTTTTATCCCATTCGAATTTTCTTGGATGATTTTTTAAAAAGTCCAACAAGGATCGAGCTTGTCTTTTCATAGAAGGTGGTACCGAGGATAAAATCAGGGTCAGTTCATCAGGTTCACTTTTCGGCTCCTCTTTCGGTTTAGAAGTTTCTTTTTCCAAAGGTTCAGGTGGTTTAGACATCCAGGGCGTGTTAAATTCTTGCAAGTCCATTTTACGTTTCAGCAATTCAAAATACTGAATCACTTTTTCAGGATCGGGAAGAGTGCTGTTTAATATTTTCGACATGGCAGTATCGAATTCGGACATTTGCTGTTTTGTTGGTACGTGCTTGGAAAGATTCTCTTCCGGCACCAACGCATATTTTTTAGCGAGCTCCATTAATGAGTCCGGTTAATACACTCAAGGCGGCTGGGATTAGAATATTTAAAAACCCACCTCGTTGAATAATAAGTTTTTTCTTGTGAAAAAGAGAACCCTTTTTCGTTCCGATTTTTCGTAAAGTAGTCTTATATTTACTTAAAGACTTTTTCTGTTTTGAAGATACAGGGATATTTCCTTTTAACAGATTCAAACTACATTCACAGATGGCTTTTACAGAACGGGGTGGTAATTTTTTTTAAAGTTGATTACGTAATGCCGAAGGACACGTTTTAATCAATTCTAAATCACGAAGTTGTTTCTTCGTCAACGTCATAGCGGCAACTGAATTAAAAACCAAATGTCTTTCTTTTTAAACCTTGTTTCGGGACATAAACGAACTGTGTTTGGCCCGGTAAAATCTGTGTCCTTAAACGTAAACGTTCTTCAGTTTCGTTTCTTAAATCCACCAGTAAATAGGAGAAAGGTTTTTGGGTTGCATCTTCATACACTTCTTGAAAAAATTTACTTTTAGTCGGATACAATTGCCGCCCCAAATGAATAATTTGACTCATATCACGACGATTTTTAAACAAGATCAAATATTGACTGTTCAGGGAAACACCTCTCATTTCTTTACCTTTATGAAATAGATTTTGCGTGATAAAAATCACACTTATGTTTAAATGGTGGCTACCTACTGTAAAAAGATAAGTCAAGCGTTCATCACTTCCACATTGAATCATGAGATCGTCTAAAATAACGAGTGAATTCGTTCCTAAGTATTCAGTATAATTAGAAGGAAATCCCTCAACAAAGGTCACATCCGTCATTTCATCATACAGCTTTTGGTAAATACCATAAAACCAAACCACTTTGTCAGGGGGAGGATTAAACATTTGATTTCTGTCCTTCAGCAAATCTCGTAAAAACCAACTTTTACCCACTCTTGTGGGACCTGCGAGAAGCATTGTACAAGGATGTTGAAAGCGAGGAAACTCCATTTTGTAGGAGCAAACACAAGGAAAGTTACAATCGAAATAAACACAAACACCAAGAAATACAGTTTAAATATCGATTTATTGATAAAAATTCACAGACACACGAAATCATTTAGCTACAAAATTATAGACTCGTTGGTCGTTACAAATATTTTCAGTTACAAAATGTGATAAAATATGTTTCAAAGTTTTGCCGCGGCATCGTGAATACAAGTAAAATATACAATATTGACCACATACGGCCGTCTTATTACTCTGTAAGGTGAGGGGGTTAAACACCACTCGAGAAAAATCAGATGAAAAGTTAGCAATAGATCCTTGAAAAAAGGCAGGTCCGTTTCCATATGAATCAAAGAATTCCACTTCATCAGGTGAGGGTAAAAAGAATGCCAGCCAGTGACTTCCGGGTTCCGTTGACTTGTCCACATTGCATACAAAACAGGCAGGATAGTGTAGGATTCTCCACGGTAGTTTATCGCTGGGAAAAACATCTAAAAAATACTTTCGAGTTCTTGGATCTCCTGATAAAATCTTCTTGATTTGTAAAGAATCCATCTAGTTGGCAAAGTCACACAAAACGTGTCTTGATTTACTGATTTCCACAATATTTTCAAATTCCGCATACACCAAAACTGAAATTGTGGTTTTTTGAAATCTTCAGCAAATTTAATCTCAATTCGTAAATTCCCCTGTTGTTGTAAATTTAGATGGGGGCCGTCACACAAATCTGGACTCAGGTCGAAAGCGTATAAGGTGTGTCCCTCTGCATATTCCTCACGTGTCAAATAAATACCAGTGTCATGATTAAATCCCGAAAACAAACGATGATAAGCAGTTATGAAATTATTGTCTTCAAAATTCAATTCTAACCCTTTTGAAGGTATAGGTTGACCGTTCGCATAAACACTTAAAAAGTTGACTTTGTGATGATGAAAGTGAAAAGGGTTCAAATCATATTGTCCATTGATGGAAGCATTTTCTAATAATCCAATAATAATTCGTTTCGGTAAAGGTCCTAAAAATACATTGTCTTGCATAAAAGAACGACTTCCGGTAGATATCGAATAGGTCTTGCACAATACACGATCAATGGGATATTTCGCAGAAGTTTTTTCTAAAGCCTTCGCATGACCAAGCAACACACCTGGGCTGACTTTCACTTTACGAACAAACAAGGAAGCGTGTTCTAAAATCACTTTAAAATCCGGATCAGGTTTTGTAGTATCTGAAGGTTTTGCTGCAATTAAGCAAAAGTTGGGTTAACTGCGAACCATTTTAATTTTCAAATCGACCATGTTTAACAACAGTCTATTTTGTTGAAAAATGTCACAATGTAAAGGACCTATCATGTCTAAGGTTTTACTATTTTTCGTCAGATCATAACGTTTTTTCAATCCGGGGTTTTCATCAGATGTTGGGTCTGTGCACGTTAATTTCTTATCTTTATAGAAACATTCGCATTGCAGTAAACTCTTCTTGGCATCTTCTCCAAAATTCAAAAGTGTTTCGATATAAGCTCGATAGGGATAGGTGTTACTAGAAGAGGAAATGACTCTTTCATTCAGGCTCACATCAACTTGAGAAAACAAGGCTTGCAAAAATAAATTCACGGGTGCTACGTGATCATCATCCGTTAAAGCAGATCCATCCGATTTAGTGATTTTTACTTTCGTATACAAATACGACGAGGATAAATCAATATAGTCTTCACCATTACCCGAAATATTAAATTCCACAGGTACCCCATCATGAATATTAGCAAGGGGATGATATTCTACAAAATATCCTTTTTCGATGGCGGTTTGAGTTGGGGGAATTAAAAAGAGATCCAATTCCGTTTTAGTGCAAGCGGCAGAATCTTTATGAATTAGTCCGGACATCCTTAAGCGAAAATATCACTTGTTTTCACTTTCTTGACTTTACGACGACTGACGGTTTTTTTTGGAAGCTTTCTCTTTTTATGTCTGCGACCCGATCCAATCATGGACTTTACCTTGGTGGCTGCTTTATCCGTTAAAGTGTGACCGGCTTCTTTCAACCTCCGCTTGGCGGCTACTTTGACATTCTCACCACGTGACACGTCATTCAACAAATCGAGTCCAGAAGAAAACAGTTGCTTGCCTACGGTTTTGGCTCCCGATTTAAAAAGAGGTACCGCAGCACGAAACAAAGAGCGAAACACTCCACCAAACCCATATCCTTTTTGTAAAGTAGAACCGTGATAATAGTTCAAACCACTACCTGACTGGTGGGTATAATAATCCTCGAAGGATTTTGCACAACACTGGTAAGGCACAAACATTATGAGAGATACTTTTGACGAAAATGAAGTTTCACGATCAACTTCCCACGTTCGAATGACATTAATCGACCTGTGTGGGTTCTTATAACTGTTTCAATTGTCTGAAAATTCTTTCGAGTCACAGGAATATAGTGCGGCCTGTCAAACACTTCGTGAATCATCTCTCCATCTTGCCCTTTCACGGGGATCACTCTAAGCAACGGTGCAACAGTATCCCCTACGATCTGCGGTTCAACGAGGTCACTATAGATATACATCAATTTAAAATCAGCATGGGGGTCGGCTGCGAAGGGGCTATCAAAATACATTGAAGAACCTGCGAAGGGTTCACCTACATTACCAGGTGGAAACCCTAAACTTTCTGCTAATCCTGGATCAAACTTGATTCTCGCATTTTTTCTCAAAGTCACTCTCACTTTCTTTGAGTTTTTATTAAAGTTAAAAGAAATTTTATCATAAAATTTTTGATAGTTGAGTATTTTAATAATATCGTTGGGGGATTCATAAAATCCGGGAGGGATTCTTGCCTTTTTCACTTCAAATGCTCCTATTTCAAATTCGCTTTCATTTCTAGGTCTTCCGTTCGTCCATTCGATATTTTCTCCCAAAACATATTCATATCCATTAGTAAATTCGGTTATATTATTCCACAAGTGTGGGTAAATGAGTTCTGTCAAACCCACTTCCCACTCTCCTTTCAAGTCTAAGGCGGAAGGTAATCTTGTCACAAAATGAGAAATTTTATTCTCTGGAAAATAATTCAGCGAACTGTCTGAAGGTAACGTCACGTAGAAAGACATGTTTCACAATGAGAATGGAAGGTCAAAAACAGAGGGTTTTATAACGAAAATAAATTAGATGAAGGTATCCACTGATTAAATTTATCGGGGTAACCTTTAAATTTCACTTTATATTCTACATGATCTTTTCGTGTACGTTTTTCTAAAATCTTTTCAATAGTGTAATCCTCTTTCGGTTGAACTCTTTGAAGTTCTTGCGGGTAAAAGGTTCCTTGAATGGGTTCATCCATCAAATCTTTAATTCGATACACAGGGGGGATCTCTCGCGACACATTCCGTTATCACAAACAATTCTTCGGTCCAGTTCGTTTCATAAACTTTTTCAAAAGTTAATTTTTGTTTCGAAACACGTACGATTTCACCCACTTTAAATACACACGGTTTTCTTTCCACATCTTGCATTTTTCCATACAAAGTAAACCACACATCGCTTTCATTCTCAGGTGTTACTTCCACAGGGGCTCTCTTAATGCTGGAATGATACGTATGATTGTAACTCTGCAACAAGGAATCTAACACATCGATAAAATTATAGGTGTGATTATGCGTGAAATATTTCCACATTTTAGTTTTCAAGGTACGATTAAAACGTTCTACTACAGAAGCTTTCGTGTTATTATACGTAGTAAAAAATCGCACACCTTGTTGTTTTAAAAACTTTTGAAAAACTCGGTTCTTGAATTCTTTACCAGCGTCAGACTGAATAGACTTGGGCTTACGCGTTGCAAAAATGCTTTGAAAGGCTTTCATAATATCCTCACCACGTTTCGTTTTTAACGGAATCGCCCACGCATATTTAGAAAGAATGTCTATACAGGTGAGAATGTAGCGATATCCTCGATTGTGGTTTTGCAGACTGATCATATCCACTAAATCGGTTTGCCATTGCTGATCGATCGAATACACAACCACATGATTGGTCGGAAACTTTCTTCGCACAGGTTTGTGCAGTGTATACGAGTCGACTCCGCTTAACCATTTCTGAATCGTCTTCTTGGACACTTTTCCTTTCGCAGCAGAATATAAAACATTTATACCACCGAAACTTCCCGCATGACTCGGATTCTGATAAATCTCCTTCATTGCAGCAAGAAATTTTATTACGTGAAATATTAATATTCAGTCGCATCATATCGAAAAAGATAAATTTCCGGTTTCATTTAAATTCAGTATAAAATCAACCTTAAATTTTTCATTTCCGGTGAATACATATATCAAAGAAAATATAATACACACCGTTATGTATAGACACACCACACTCAACACTTCATCTCTCGAAGTCATTCTTAAAAATGACACCTCTCACATGTCACTACTCTCTTTAAACATTTAAAATCTTGACAAACAGACATAGTTTCTTGGCTCGATTAGTTAAGTCCTCAACATATCATCGAGCCAAGAGACTATTTTACAAGTTCGAACCTCCTTCAAAACTTAAAAAAAAAAAAAAATTACTATTTTCGTAAATATTATTCTAATAGTTCCAATTCCTACCGATAGAGGGCGCCACTACATTTTTTTCCATTTCGTATTCAAATATCTTTCCTACTCTAAGTTGATTCCAATCTCTACTCTAATTTAAACTCCCAAAAAAAATTTAAGCCCCCTCAATTTAAAGCCCTCCCCATCATCCTACTATAGTATAATACACTCTCCATCAGATAAGCTTCTCATTCAGGTGGTGGTGGAGGACCTCCTCCTCTCTCTGTGAGGTGGTGGTGGGCCTCCTCCACCACACACCACCTCATGCCGCTGAACTCTCATTCCTCCTCTACTCACGCAGCCATTTCTATGACGTAACCATACGCACCGGGTCAATAAGACCCTAACTTTTTTGTGAACTTTTCGGTAAAATATGGGCATTATAAATAAAAAATTCAAAATCAAAAGTATCATTTTTTGTATCGTTTTTAAGTAACAAGATATATTATTTGTTTTAAAAATCAAATTTAAAAGCAAAAAATAAATAAATAAATAAAATAATAAAAATAAAAATAAAAATAAAAATAAAAATAAAAATAAAAATAAAAATAAAAATAAAAATAAAAATAAAAACTTACCTTTAATTTTTTGTATCTTTTTTAAGCATTCATTCATATCTATCTTTTTGAAACGCTTACACTTTTAGTACATAATTTTAACTATTTTTTTCTTGGAAAAAGATGTTTAAATAGCATTACAAGCAATGTTTTGTATAAAAATTGTATATTTTGTTACTTTGTATACTTTGTATGTTGGGTAAAACTGACCCATTCACACTTGCCACAATAAAAAAATCTCGTGTTTCAAGTTTCTGTTCCCAGGATTCCCTCTTGCTAGATCACCCAGTAAGGTACCGGAAATGGCAAGTGTAAGTCTTGAGAAATTCCTGAAAATCCTAAGCATGATAGAGAGCGTCGGGTCAAAAATACCCGATACGTGTGCTTACGGGTTATAATAAAAAAATATACAAAAAATTGTGTTTGAAATTTAATTTTGACACAAAAGAAAACTAATTCACTTCTGTTTTCTATGTTTTCAAATTAACAGAAATATATAAGTATTTTTTACTTTATTCCATCTTTACAAGAAAAACTATTGGATTCATGAAAAATTTCGAATTTCGGTTTGAGATGGATTTTCACTTTTCAGGGATCAGAGATTCCAAAAAACATGTTTTTACAAAATGTCTGACTGTGGTTCTCTGTGTCAGTCTATCAGTATGTCTGTAATTGACTAAAGCGGACAGAAATGTACAGAATCCCACGCCTTCTATGTTTCTTCCCACGAACTAATGCATGGAATTTCACAAAACTTTAGATTCTATTAGACCTTCCTATAAACTTGATCTGCCTACTTTTTGGTGTATATCGCCCAGTAGATGGCACTGCTGAGATGTCTTTTTCACGAGTTTCCCAATGGCTATATCTCAAGAACTAATGAACGGATTTTCATAAAACTTTTGATTTTGTTAGTCTTTGATATAATATGGTTTTGATTTCGTTTTGGTGTAAATCACCCAACATGTGGCGCTGCAATGCTTCATAATTCGTGATTATGGCAATAGCTATATCTTAGGAATTTTCACCAATTCCCGAATTTTCATCAATCTTCAGATTTAGTTAGTTCCTGACATGAATTAGTATTTTTTAGTTTTTAGAGTAATTCGCTCGATAGGTGGAGCTGCTATGCGGCATTATTCATGTTTTTCGCAATAGATCTATCTCAGGAACTAATGCGTTAATTTTCATCAAACTTCAAATTCAATTAGTCTCTGATATAAATTAGTATCCTTTAGTTTTTGGAATAAATTTCTCAGCACGTGGAGCTTCCATCCAGTTTTTTTTTACGATTTCTAGGATGATTTTATCTCAAATACTAATACATGGATTTTCATCAAATTTTTACTTTCAGTTAGTTTCATTTCAGAAAATTTCTATGCCAATTAACGTGTTGTGACATGTATTCGAATATTTTAACATTCTTCTATCTTAATATGAAGAATGTATTCGTTTTATGAAAATTTTCGAAATCCGGTTTTCGACTGATTTACTCGTTTAAAGGGTCAGAGAACCCGAAAAACAGGTTTTAAAAAATGCCTGTTTCTGAGTCTGTCAAGTGCTGATCAACTTTTGGTGAAGATCGCTCAACAGATGGCGTAGCCATGGTGCATTATTCGGGATTATTGCAATAGCTCTTTCTCAAGAACTAATTCACGGAGTTTAAAAAAACTTTAGATTCTGTCAGATTTTGATGTAAGCTAGATCTGATTAGTTCTGTCAGTCTGTCTGCGTGTGTCAAAAATTTTGTGAGCGTTCTCTCAAGAATAAATGTACAGAATTCACAAAACATTAGATTCTGTTAGACTTTGATATAAACTAAATTTACTTAGTTTTTGGCGCCAGTCGCTCAACAGGTGACGCTTCTATGCTGCATTATTCACAATTTCCTCAATAAATATATCTCAAGAACTATTGCACAGATTTTTATAAAACTGTAGATTTCGTAGTACTTAATCTGACATAGTGCTGATTACCTTTTGGTACAAATCGCTCAACAGGTGACGTAACAATGGTGCATTATTTGTGATTATCGCAATAGTTCTATCTCAAGAACTAATTCATGGAATTTCAAAAACTTTAGATTATGTCAGATCTTGATATAAAATAATTAAATAATTAAATATTGTAATATTATGTGTACGACAAAGAAATTTATATGATAAAGAAATATCTGCTCTATAAATAAAAATAAAAGTCTGTATTTTCCCATATATGTTCTACCCTACTGAAAGTACTTTAACCCTTTCGAGTCTGGTGTACTATTAATGGTGCATGACTTTTAATTGAGTATTATTTTGTTTTAACAAATACTTTTGTTACTTTTTACATTATGTAATTTTAGTAGGTGTCTATGCATTTATTTTATCACTTCACTAACGTTTAGTCATTTATTAATAACTAGAAGATGACGTGTTTGCATTTTTAAAGGATGATAAAAAATTACAACAACTGTGGTCAATCATAGCCACTTTAGGCTGAAACAATTTTAATAAATACAGCGATTAAACTTGGAAAGGGAAAAATCTAACAAAAAAAAAAAAAAAAGAAAAAAAAGAAAGAAAAGAAAGAAAGAAAATTTTAACAGAAATCTGCATTTAAAACTATAGCAAAACTATCTGGTAGATGGGGGTGGGGATTATAACGAAATTTAAAACGCACCCGCGGTTTGCTTAAATAAAAAGTTTTAATTAAATAGTGTTTTTGAAATCGTGAAAAGATTTCAAAGCGAAGTAAAATGTAGTGACGTCATTTACAGCTCTATTGTAAATCTGACCATTGAGAACGCTCCATTACGACTATGGAACGGTTTCATTGGTCAGAAAATAGATTGCCTTTAAAATCGGAGGTAACTTTTCACAATGTTTTTTATAGATTTGAAATTCTCAAGAGTCATTCACTGCTGTAAAGAAAAAAAAATTAAAGCAACCCGAATATAAAAATTTTAACAATATTACATTTAAAACGCACCTTCGCTTTCCTTTAATAAAAAGTTTTAATTAAATATACACTGTAAAAAATTTGACTCATTTGCTACAGCGTCACCCCACCGCTTTTATAAAAAACGGTTACTTTACTGTGTTATGGAGCATTCTCATTGGTCATAAAAGAGATATTCTATAAAAGCTGTGGAGTGCCGCTGCAGCAAATGGGTCAAATGTTTAACAGTGTACTTTTTGAAATCGTGGAAAGATTTCAAAGCAAAGTAAAATGTAGTGACGTCATTTACAGCTCCCACTGTAAATCTGACCAATGAGAACGCTCCATTACGACTATGAAACGTTTTCATTGGTGAATGAGTTTCTTTTTCTCGTGGATAGGTTGACCCCGGAATTGTTATACACGGAGGATTTTATATATATAATAATAATAATAATATGTGTTTGCTTAATTCTCTTTGCATCTTTAATGATTATTCTATTTTAAACACATATTTCACTTTTAAATTTAAAATAAAGTTTAGTTTTCTGAAACAATCACATGTAATAAAGCGCAAAAAGCATTAGAAAGTTGTAGTATCAGTTAAATCTTTTTGTAATGTAATATTTTTCTAAGCATCTCCAAAAAATTTTACTTACATTGGCGCAGCATATCCCACAGGGAACCTCTTGCCATAAAACTTCATTCAACCAACCAACTTCTACTTAGCCTATTGTTATATGAATATAAATGGTATGGTGCGCAAAAGGACAACATTTCTTACGTTTCAGACAGTGAAATATTCGTTAATCTCGAATTAATCTATTTGGATAGATAATATTAACCTTATTAACTTAAAAGTAATTTTTCCTAAAAATTGAAAAAAAAAAAAAAGATCAGACCCAAAAGGATTAAGTATAATTTATAACTACTTCTTTTATTTTTAATAAATTATTTCAGACATATTATTGAATAAAATAACTTAATATTCTATTCCTTAAATTATTTTCGAGATACATTTCATTAAATATAAACGCTACGTAAAATATTTTTTCTGGTTCAAATTTTGCTTTTAATGACTTAAAAACTAACTGTCGGAATCTATGATGGTTAATACAACATGAAGAGTGACTTATAATTAGCCTTTAATTAAATTCCTTTGGCTTTATCCTATACGTTGTTATCATAGGAAAAGAAATCCATCATTTTTTTTTTCTTTAAGTGATTTTAAATCCCATTTACTTCCAGTAATACCTTCAATTCTTTTCAATGGCGGTAAGCAATCATACTCAATTTTCGGACGGAGCATCAGATTACCCCAAGATAAATAAAACGAAATAATAAAATTTTGATGGGATTTCAGTTTTTTGTTTGTTTGTTTTTATTTTTGCTTTGTTTTACAAGTAACAAAAATTTTTTAGTAAATCTATTTTAAGCTCTATTCATAATTCTGCTTTATTTCTACTTTATCATTAATTTAAAAAAGTTATTAAATCTTTTAGATTTTTAAATCACAAGATTTTAAGAAATTCACCTTTTACATATAAACATTTGAATAAACAATTTTATTTTACTTGAGAGAAATGTACCGAAAAATTAAAAACAAATATTATTGACATGTTTCCGATTCCAATCTAATAAGAACCATAATCATGATTATAGTTCTTATTGGAATGGAATCGGCCCCACCAGCGGCCGAGAGGTTCTGACCTCTAAACTGGTAGATGGCAGGTGCTGAGTTCGAACCCAATCGCGGCCGTCGGCTTAACTGTTCGGAGTTTCGTGATTTTCTTCGAGCCTTGCGTAAATACGGTTTACCCGTAAGACATGGTGACGTCACTGCAACGTCGTTGTGAAGTCGATGTAACGTCACGTGACGTCGATGTGAAGTCACAGTGACTAAAATGTGAAGTCGTTATGGCCGTTTTAGAACTTTTTTGTGACGTCACATTGTGACTACTTTGTGACGTCACAATGTGACCAATTTGTGAAAAGTGTGTCATTTGTGACTATTTTGACATTAACACTGTGACGAACTGTGAATTTTTTTTTTAGAAAGTCACATCTTAGTCACAATGTGACGTCACTGAGTGGTGGCATTTTCGTCACAGATGTGATGCGACCAAAGTGACTCACAGTGACGTCATTGTGACGTCACTGTGACCATGCATGCTATGAGGGTAGGTTCTCTTAGAAAGACCCCCACGAAGGGTATCCCCCTTGGGTTAATATCTCTCGAGTAGATAATCGGCCGACACAAAATAAACCAAACCATTAGAATGGAATCAAAACATGTCAATAATATTTGTTATTAATTTTTCGTCACACCTCTCTCAAGTAAAATAAAATTCTTTTTCGAATGTTTATCATTATTTATTTCCATTAACGTATTGCATTCGGTTCAAATAATAATAATACTTCAATTTCTTTATACTAGGAAATCAATGTAATCTTTTTTTTATTTATAATAGAGTCACCAACAAAAATTTAATAATTAAAAAATCATTTGGTATATCATTTTTAAAATCTATCCATAACATGTTTTTGTATGTCACTGCCCGTGTCTATAATTTTTTTTACATTTCTTGTTTTTGCGATTTTTTTTTTTAATTAGAATAGTTTACGCATGTTTTACATAAAAAAATGTCTTAAAACATTATAGTTTAACTTCTTCAATTCCAAAGTTTAAATAACAATACAAATAATCATTGATTTTTTTGCTAAACAAAATGACATTGTAAATGACAGAAAAAAAATTATTTTTTGAAATTGATTCTTCAGTTGTTAGGTAATTTAGGTTAAAAAATATGGATCTAAAACTAGAAATAATCCTTAAAACATCAATTTAATAACCGTTAACCCAAATTATCGCAATTACAACATTAAGATCTTTAAACAAGTAAATAATCTTCAAATCCTCAAAAAAAAGAAAACATTATTGGAAAAGATTTAAGTTAAATACTTATGAAAATTCATCGCATTCTTGATCACACTATCTTTTGGGCATTTTTAAGCACGTCTGAAACTCGGATGAAAATAACATTTATTTTATTATTAATTCAGCTCAGATGCGGGCCTTTATTCGTTTGCTTTCAACGAAAAAAAATAACTATTAAAAAGTGATATAAAAAAAAACTTGTAAATTGCACGTGAAACGTAGCAAATGAGATGCGTTCATAAGATAACGAAGTTTTAAAAATATTCAGATCTTGCTGATATAGTAGAGCGTACTTCGGATACAGTATAGTGGCCGAAATCTTTGCTTTCCTGTAAATATGCAGGAAGTAATTTTTACTACACACCAGCAACATATATCTTATTCATAAAATGTAAAGTAGTTTAATATAATTAAAACACGCCGCAAACAATGTTTCCCGTATAGCATTGTAGTGGAATACTTTTGTGTGATCCTGTAATTTAATAATGGTCTTTGCATCACAGATTGTACAGAATGTATACTTTAGTATGTACTTCATAGATTCATGCCAATTCTATTACGTTCAAATGTGTGTAACATCATTAAAATGCATTTTAAACTTTTTTTCCTATTGACCGCAATTTAACGGAATACTTTTGATTGTCCCTGTAATTGATCTGTGCATACGATTTTCATAACATTTGAAATAACTCGACAAAATTATGTAACAATTATATGTTTTAAATTTCAAACGATTAAAATGCATTTGAAACTTTTTCTCCATTAACCCTAATGCAATGGAATCCTTTTGATTGTCCCTTTAATTGATCTATCCATCCGATTTCATAAAATTTGAAATGACATGACAAAATTATATAATAATTAGGTATTTTAAATTTCAAACGATTCTGTTGGGTAGTTTTTGCGTTGTTATATGCGGACGGACAGACGGACGGACTGAGCGACAACTATAGGTGCTACGTTTTTACATAATTACGAACGCACCTAAAAATCAGACATTTTAATTGTGTTTAAAAAAAAAAGAACAGAGATTAATTTTTTACTTTTTCGACTTTGCTTATATATTTTCAATATTATGGTAGTTCCAATTTCAGAACCGGTTTAAACTGGTTCCATACATAACCCTACACTGAAAACTTTATAAATAAATATTAACTATAAATGTCTGTTTTCAGTCAAAACTACTCATTACTTAAATTTTGGGACATCCTTTGCATTAATATTTGTATTATGAAAGCATAATTTTATAACATTTATAGACAAAAATATAAATTCGAAGTTATGCAATTGAAATCATTCCTTTAACACGTTCGCTGCCGCTTACGTGAAGATGTGATGATAGTTAATGCCGGACTGTAGAAGTGCGTTTTTCCCAGAAGCCGATTTACTTTTTATAACAAAGAACCAGTGAAAAATTTCCCCGCGCCAGCGCATGACTGGCTATTGGACATCACCCCGCATCACGCGCTAGCGCGTGAGTGGTCCTTAACATTGGTGCCATATCACTCGCTGGCGACTGATCGGCAGCGAATGTGTTAAAATTCTTCACAAATTAATAAAACGGAATCGATAATTACGTACAAGAATTCTCAAAAACTTTTTTATTACAATAATTGACAATGAATTCAATGAATTGTCACTCCGGGATCATAAAAACTCAACGTTAAATTATTAAGCAAACGAGCAAAAATTAATCTGATTTAAAATTTTTGAAGAGAGTGTTTAAGGTAATTTCAGATTTCAAGAAGCTATGGAGAAAATGATTTTTTTCGTAACTTTTATTCCAGCACACGGTAAAAATTAAATCAATATTTATTTACAGAAAAAAATAAGTAATTAAACTCATATCATCAGTATCAAAATCACTAAGTAATAAATTTTAATAAATTATTAAGAATGGATTACATAATTAAAAATTTAGTTTAACAAGAAAACGCATAACAGTTTAAAATGGTTCTTTCAGCAATTTATACTAATAAATGGAAACATACTTGAATACCTTTTGTTCAGCCCTGTATAACCTAGTACCTCTATGGCATGCTAATAATTAGCTAAAATTTAATTTAAACTAAATCACTCTTAAAACTGTGAAACTGATATTTCCATTAAATTAATTAAATTAATTATATGATGCCAGTTGAAATTTTTTTTAATTTTCTCAGTGAAATCGCAATGGAGATAAATGTTTGCCGTTTTTTTTCTCATTCGCATGTAAAATATTATTAAACTAAATTGATTGTTAACAATCAAATAGTTTTAAACATTTAAAAACCAGTTAGTAACTTACTATCAAACACTGCAGACAATTATTTTTCTTGCCTAAAGCTTCCTATTATATTCAACAGGGTAAAACACAAAGCTAAAATGAAATTTTGGTAAAGTTATTTAGGGTTTTTCACCATGATATTAATTTTGTGATTAAATTACTTTGGTGATGTCACGTGGATATTTAAAATTTGTATCATTGAAGCCTTAGCGGTGATACATTGATTTCTGTTTTTTACCTCATTCTCAATCCCATGCCACTAAAAAAATACATGCGGTAATAGCATACCTTTTCCTTTAACGCATATGCAAGAGGATTTCATATATTGGGAAAGTTTCTTTTATTTTTAATCACTCTGTATATTTATACCATATATAATGGCAATAAAATGCAGGGAATGTTAAATCAAAACGTTACAGCTGCTGTATATAAGAGAAACATATTAAATTGATATATCTACCTTAAGACACACTTTATTATGCTATTTTAATTGTTCAATCTTCCCAAGTAAAATTTTTTTAACTGAATTGAATTTTAAATATCTAAATGTTTTAAACTATAAAAAATAGTTGCCATTTTAGTATTATGTCACTGCAGACATTTATTTTTCTCCCATATTCTTCCTTTCCATTTATTCCCATAATCTTTCTTTTGTACTTAACATAATAAATAAAATATATCAACTTTTTGTTAAAGAACAAATTAGAAAAATAAATTTTATAACTTGAGATACGATGTATGAGGAGGCACTCAAAGATGAACAAGACGGAAATTGCACGTCAAGCGTAGCAAATGAAGGGCACTCGTGCACTGTAAAAAAAATAAAATAAAATAAAATAAAATTTTTCGTCAATGCATCGTCATTTCCCTGCTTTTATAGAATCTCTCTCTTTTGACCCATGAGAATGCTCCATAACTGAAGTAATCGTTTTCTATAAAAGCGATGAAATGACAATGTAGCAAAAGGGTCATATTTTTTACAGTGTACTATAACGAAGTTTTAAAAATATTTAGATTTTGATGTAATAATATGCATACTTCAGCATACATTAAGTAGCTGGAATCTTATATGCGTCTCTGTAAATACTATCTGATTTCTGTTAACAGAAAATAACTTGTAGTAAGCCTTAGCAACGTATATCAATTTCGTAAAATATGAAACAGTTTAATATAACTAAAACGCGCCCCCAAAAAAATTTCCGCCTATACCATTATGAAATGAAATACTTTTAAGTGGCCCTGTAAATTTATAACAAATATTCTTTGTACCACACATTGTACAGAATGTGTATTTTAGCCAATATTTCATACATGCATATCAATTTTATTATGCTCGAAAGAGGGTAACATCATTAAAATGTACTTGAAACTATTTGTCCCATTGACCATAATATAATGGAATACTTTTGATTGTCCCGGTACTGAATTTTTTTCCCCATTTGCCGTAATGTAGCGGAAATGTTTTGCTTATTTCTGTAATTAAATTATACATCTGATTTTCATAAAATTTGAAATGACTCGACAAAATTATGCAACAATTATATATAATGCAAATTTGAAACGATTCGGTTGGGTAGTTTTTTCTTTGTTAAATGCGTATAGACAGATGAATTGAACGACAACTATAGATGGTACATAACTACACAATTATGAACACACCTAAAAAGAAATTACTATACATAATAAATTTAATGAATTTGCAAAAATTTCTGATTAACTTACTACTTTCAAATGTAGATTAATGGATGTTTGTTTTGCTTCACTAAAATTTTTTCATTTAACATTCTTTACCTTAAATGTATTTTTCGTCAATATTTCACATTTATTTGTTCAAAGTAATCGACTAAAATTTTAAGAACATCAATTATTAAGCAAAATAAAAAAAATCTTAGTGAAAAAGTAATCAATAACATAAATTACGTATTCTATATTACAAAAAAATGCGTTTTTAAACGTTTTGTTTTTATCGAACTATCGTACAGGAAGATTTGCCTTCGAAAGTATTCTTTTAAATGCATTATTAATTATTGGATAAAAGTTAAGAAAGCTGAAATTTGTTTGTAAATTGAATGTTTATAAAAGTATGGCAATTTATTTGTATTTTTAAATTTATTCTATGCAAGCGAAAAATTGCTGACATTTATTTTTGTTTTTTCTCAAATTACCCTTTAATCGCTTTCCTAGAAGAGTGTGGTAATTTAAACAAGTTGGAAATTACACGTAAAGCGTAGAAAATAGGTACATTCGTACGATAACGAAATTTTTAAAATATACAGATCTTGCTGTTATAGTAGACAGTACTTCGGATAAAGAGTAGTGGTCGAAATCTTTTTTGTTTTCCTGTAAATATACAGGAATAGTAACTCTTATTACACCTCAGCAACGTATATCATATTCATAAAATTTGAAATGGTTTAATATAATAAAACGCGCACCAAACAATGTTCTCCCTATACCATTATGTAATGGAATACTTTTGTGTGGCCTTGTAAATCAATAACAAATGTTCTTTGCGCCACAGTTTGTGTAAAATGTATATTGTGATATGTACTTCATAAGATTCGTATCAATTTTATAATGTTCGAATGAACGTTACACCATTAAAATACATTTGGAACTTTTTTCCCCATTGACCGTAATGTAACGGAATACATTTGACTCTCCCTGTAATTGATTCATACATCCGATTCTCATAAAATTTGAAATGACTTGACAAAATTATGTAATAATTATATATTTTAAATTTCAAACGATTCGGTTGGATAGTTTTTGCGTTGTTATATGCGGACGGACAAACGGACAGACGGACTGAGTGACAACTATAGGTGCTACCTATTTTTATAATTACGAACGCACCTAAAATCTAGTTGTTGGGGGCCATTGTAATATTTATCCATCATGGATATGCACAATGTAAAATATGAAAATAAAACATATGTAACTATACATAAATTGCACTGCAATTCCAAAATAAAATGTAAATGTATTTTTAAATGTCTTTTTAAATAAAAAAAATAAAATAATAAAAATGATATATATGAAAATAATATTTTTAATTCTCTATTACAGAATTATGTATACTATTTAATTATTCCGTAGATCAATTATATAAATCGCCGAATTACTCGTAAATTGTACAAATGGGTATAATTTTAATTTTAAATAAGTCGGAAGAAAATATAAATTTGTTTTAGCTGTACTATACATGAACTACAGATTTATCATATAATATGCAGATTCTTAAAATTTAATTTGATTCGATAATGGATTCCATAGTTAAAAATTTTTCTTCAGAAATTTCCATCAGTAAACAAAAACATACTTTAAATGTTCTATGCAGTCTTGTACATAATTACATGATCGATAGAATTTATACACATTAAGTAGTATGCCAAAAAAATTATTTAAAAAAACATCGCAAAACACACATCGAGCGATTATTGTTCACAGGGAAAAATGTAACTGGAATATTTTATGTATCCTTGTATATGAATTATAAATGCCGGAAGAGTATCTGGAAGAGCGCTTCTAGACGTATTAAAATTTCACTATGTTTGAAATAGTATAATAAGAATAACGTACACCAATTTTTCCCCACAGACTAAAATCTAACAAATTTTTTCCACTGTCCCTCTAAATAAAAGATGAATGTTATCCATACCATTTTCTATATATCTTGCACTATATCTCATAGACATATATATACATATATTTCAATAAAATTTCATGAAACTCCATTAAAAGTTCTGAATCGTGGGTAAAATATATAGAAAACGATCTTTTTCCTTAGGACGTAATGTAACGGAATTATTTTGAATTTCCCTGTTAAGGAATTTTAACTGTTACGCATTTCATTTTCAATACCGAACATTTCACAGTGAATATCCGTAACATGTATAAATTACAAGGAAATCATGCATATGCTAGAGTTAGAGCGTGGAAAAATGGACGAACAAACAGACAGACAAACCAACAAATTGAATTAATAAACACTCTTCAATTAAATTGGAAAATGTTAAAAACAAAATTTTGGATCTAAAAAACATCTAAATATACATCAAATAGACTTTTATAATATGGAAAGTAAGAAAATTCAGAAAACAACCTCATTTTTATATCAGCCGTCATCTTGAATTTTTGAGACTTTACACGATGTTTCCCACTCTGATATGCTTTATATTAATATAAAGTAGATACTCAGCAACCGGCATATTCTTATCACGATTTGCAGTTTTCACCTTATTTTGGTCATGTAGCACTCAGACTATGTAGGGGCACCCAAAAGAATTCCACTACATTATGGTATATGAGGAAAAATAGTTTGCAGAGTACTTTAATGACTTTAAGCTATTTCAAATGCGTTTAATTAATATAAATCAATCACTGAATTTTATCAAAGATGAATACGATAGATCGGGATATTTATAACATTTGTCGTTCATTTACATGGACACACAAAAGAAATCGGTTACAGTACTGTCTTTAAGAAATAATATCCAAATGAGTTTTTTTTCTCTTATGCGTACATTATTCTATACCTCATATACAGGTTTGCACAATAGAATTTGCGTACCACTCTCCCTATTAGCAGGAATTGCTGAAAGGGAAATTTCAATTAAAATGTATTATGTATTTTTTAACTGAACTAACTTTGACAAGCAAACAGTTAATAGGTATTAATCTACATATCATATACAATGCTGAACAGAGAATTCGATTAGTTTTTCCGATTGTAGATAGATGGGAACAGCTGAAATTGGGTTTTCAAATATGTTATGCGTTTCTGCATAGTTGAATTCGACATAATATTTTTTATTTATTAAACGGTGCAGTTTACTAATAACTACTGGCTACTAACAAAATTTTGTTACATTATTCTGAGTGTGTTAGAAAGTGTTTCAAAAATCTATGTTTTTTTTTTCAACCTTTCCTATTTAAATTATAATGTTATCGATTGGAAAGTATTTCATTTATTTTTTTTAACATCACAAATAACTTATTAAAAAATACAAAGAATATTTTATATGAATTTCTAATGAACGTTGAATGTTTCATTAATGTTTTTTTTTCTATAAATGTAGTAATATAAATCTAAAAATGAATATATATATAAATTACCAAACCAAAAGCAATTAAAAAGCCGGTCAAAGAAATGCATTAGGCATAAATATAATCATCGGATTACAATTGGCCGCATTGTTACTGGAACAGGCAAATATATCGATCTTTTGAAATGTCTTGAAGCAATGCCATATCTAAGTCTTTAAAGTTATTGTGCTTTGTGAAAACCGCAAAAAATCCATTTTCTATTTTATTTATGAGTTATAAATTTGAAAAAGACAAATAGTTTGAATTAAATGGTAAACATTCCTTCCATTAAAAGAAAAAGATATTTTTCAATTGAAAATTTTCTAAAAATAATTTTAAGCATGCAATACATTTATCTTTTGAAAAATGCACTTTTTGTACATTATATTAAAAAAAATAATGTAACTGTCTTTTGTTGTTATTGTTTTTATTTTTCTATTGAAGAAATGCACTCATTATTTCATTTAACTATTTTAAAACCTTCATTGACATCGTTAAATAATATCATCTCTTTGTGAAAGCAATTTCGTAAAAATAATAATAATTCTGAAAGGAAGACGAAAAATATAATTTATCATATAAAACAGTTTAGTTAATAGTAATTATTTTGAAATTTTAATATTTAAAAACTGCTGGTAGAAATACTTATTTTGTCTCTTTGATAAAAACTATTAAACAAAGGAACATATGAATATTTGTAGTAATCGAGATCCACGTATTGTTGATGGTATCTAATATTAAAGAACGGAAATTAATGCTTCTGTTTATTTTGTTATAAGTATATTTTTCGTTTTACGTTCACAGTTAAATGTAGTAAAGCGTTTATGAAATTGTCTAAATAAATTCTCTCTAAGATTATTTCTTATTCCAATCGTAGAACTTTTTGAATAATAATCTCTCACATGCACCTATACCAGGATATTTTCAAGAAAAATAAATATACTACATATAAACATTTTTGCAGCTCTTAGTATGTATCTATGACTCAATGTAAAAAAAAAATCTCACACCTGATCCGTAATCAAAGCGTTAATTAATATTCCTGAAGAGATTGTTGCACATCTTATTAAAAACAAAGTTTTAATGGACATTTTCTAAAAGAGTGTTGTGTCTCTTGTAAAAGAAATCTAGTTATTATTATTATTATTATTATTATTATTATTATTATTATTATTATTATTATTATTATTATTATTAAGCTTTAACGAACACTGTAGGGAATGTTTCGTCTCTTATAAAAGGAATCTAATTCTTCTTTTCTTTCTTTTTTTCTCTACCAAAGCTTTAATGGATACTGACCACGGGATAAGAGGTTAAAAGATGCTTAAAAATAAGTTTCGTTTACCAACATTCGGGAGGATACGAATTTTTGCATGTTTAATCCTTAGATATCACTTATTAAAAAAACACAAAGTTGCCCAAAAGAAACGTGCACATTAAAAAAACAATAACCGAATAAAGTGGAACTATACTTCAAAAACCGGTTTGCATCATTTTAGATGAATATTCTCACTAGATGGCACTACTTAGAAGGGTGTTTTTAAATTAAATATAAAATATGCATGTATTCTGCTTGCAAAAACTTGTTTATATTATATTTCATAATAATATAAGAAACGTAGTTATAGTTAAAAGTAACCTAAGCATTAAAGTAATATTTTGATATCTTTTAAAGGAAAGATTTGTATCCGTCCGCACATTTTTTTTACAAACATATGTGATCCGTCGATCAACTTTTTCTTCTTATGTTATTATTATTATTACCGCATTATTATTTTTTATAAGCAGAACCCGACTAAGGCTGTGGGGGGGCCCCAGGGCAAGCATCATTCTGGGGGCCCCCCTTCTGTTTATCGATAGTTTTTTTTTTTTTTTTAATAATGGGGAAGTGGTTAGAACTAAACTTAATAAGGTACCCTGGGGTAATAACGCCACGTTAAGGTTCTACCAATTTTCACGGCTTAGTTTTAGATTATATTTTTCAAACAAATATAGGATCTGATACAGCAACTCATTGACTATCTATATAAAATAAAATAATTTAACAGATATGTATTCATAAAATGTAATGGCGTTTTTTCTTGACCAATGCTATTTGGCGTTATTACCCACCTATATGGGTAATAACGCCATGCAAACAAAACTATGAAATAAGATGGAATAATTGCATGTAGATAGCCCAATTCTAAAAATACAAACTCTACAAACTTAGAAATTGTCAAATTGCATTCTAAGCTATTGAAAATGTTCAATTTTTTGTGAAAGTGTAAGAAAAATAAAGGTGTGGTTTGGGAGGGGGGGGATGAGGCAAAATAATATCAGACAGTGAGCTTCTTTTTGCTTAAAAAGGACCGCTTAAATAGAAATATGAGAAACATTGCACAGTTTTAACTGTGTTTATTTGAATCAGTATTTAGGATGTAGCTCGGCCACTGTAGGGAATCAACCGGGGTATTAATGTAAATGATTGGCGTTATTACCCCGGTATAGTTATTGCGCAGTGCATTTTAAATTACAAATTATCTCGAGAAGATATCCAAAATCTTCAACAATATTTTTAAAGTACATAAAATGCACTACAAATTTATGTAATTAACAAAGTATTTCCGGATAAAAAGATAGTCTTTAGATCACAACACGTATCTCGCAAATTTTAGATCAAGCGTTAATTTTAGTTGTTTGTAAAAACAATAAAACCTAAAAATGAAACAAATTAACTTGAAGCTGTTTTTTGCGATTTATATGACTCAAAACCCTTCTGCGCAGAGCACATGGGTGTCATTTACCTGATTATTTCATAATTATGCAAAATATAAGCACTTGGCGTTATTACCCCGCCTGGCGTTATTACCCCAGGGTACCTTACGTACTTTATGTATGTATAAATTTTGTACTCAGTGCAGTTCACATCTGTATACAATATAGGCTATCACAAAAAGATAGTCATAACTTTAAGAAAAAGCACTAGCAAAATAATTGTGGAAAAAATTATGCGTAGATTAGCAGAAGTATCTCTTTACAAACTTTTTCTTTGCCTATTCACGTAAAATTTCTCAAATTGATCATATTAATCGTTTTAACTTGCCATGCTGAGAGGAAAAAGTTAATAAATTATTTCCTTTGAAAATAATAGAATAATAAATTGTTATAATAAAACTTTAATTATTAATTTTCTAAAGTAGTTTGTTTTTTCGCATAGATGAAAGGGGTACTGGAAGCAAAGAAAAAGGATCACTCTTATCTTCCTAAATGTTTGAAAATATATGAATTTTCATCCTTTTTGGCTAATTTAAAACATTTGGCACTCTTTAGTGAAAATTCCAATTACTCTCATGGGGAGCCCCTAAATATGGGGGCCCTGGGACAATTGCCCCGCTTGCCCCTACCTAAGTCGGGCGCTGTTTATAAGTTTTCTCTCTTATTTTTTCATTCCATGTTTTATTGTTTTTCCTTAATTACCTATATTGAAGCAATATGAAGATGCAACGTAATTTTTCTCTGTCTCTCTCTTTTTGGGGATTTCGTATTGGACATTAGTTTAGAGGTTCGAGAATACTGGTCGTATATGAAATTGAATAAAGTATAATTCACTAAGAAGCTGTCTTTTAAACATATTCTTTAAGCTATTTCTTTTATCGAATAATGTGTATTTATTTCGTTTTATCATTTTATATGCTTATAAGTATAGCATCCTTATTTATAGCTATACACAGTATAAATGACAAAAATTATGTCATTGCTAAACAAAATTGTTTATTTATTAGTTTTTTCCCAGATTATAAAATATGCAATGATTTTTTAAAAAATAATTTGCTTACAGTATATAAAAAAAATATTGATCGCGTTAAATTAATTAAAATCAGCTATAAAAATTTCGCTTTTATTATATTCTGATAAATGCAATTTGAAAATTAATATGAATACTTAGGTTTTCAGTTAAGGCAGAAGATCCTATGAACTATGAGAACTATTCCTAAGAACTATGAAGATTATTGAAATTGCACTTTTAATATTGTCGAAACTACTCTTTTACTCGAAATTGAGTAATTAATTATTCCAGTGATAGACAACAGCCTTAAACTCTTAAAAATAAATGTTATAGATGGTCATTAATATATAAAATTTAAAGTTTTCTATTACCATCAAAATTAGAGCGTGCAAATTTTGCAAGAAAATAAGGAATATATGAATTTATTAAAAGATGTTAGCATGTTTGTAGCATTTTTATTAAGGTTTCCACTGAAAAACAGTGGAACTTTAAAACTTTATTTTCTGCGAGCTAATTGATTTGATAAAGAGTGTCAACAATAACCCAAAATATAAAACATGCAAGGAGAAGTTATACAAAAAATAATAAAATTAGACTTTTATTGGCTATTTTTTAAATAACCCAAAAGTTTAAAGGACTTTACTGATACATCTATCCAATATATTTTTGTACTAGCCTTTTCTTTCTTTCTTTCTTTTTTTTTTTTGTTTTGTATGTAATATTTTTTAGGAACTGATTAACATATTTTGCATTTACTTTGTGTTTGTTGCATTATAAATATCTTTAAAAATCAATAAATTAAGCATGTTTTCTAAAAAATCTTTAATATGCAATTATAACATCATCACCGGTTTAGAATATTTTAAAAATAATTATTTAACTCCGTGACAAATTGTTCAAATTATAACATTTATGCTTAAAAATCTATGCAACTTTTTATAATTATATGTTTAGCAATTGTATTTTACTAAGCTACATATTTTTCAATGTTGTCTTATTTGAAAGAACTTAGTTTAAAGCTCAGCTCCCATATACAATGTTTTTATGTTTTTTCTTTTATAGTTTTTAAAATTTAATATATTTTATAATTATATTACTCAGGAGTCATGAATAAATTATATTCCCAAAACTCCCTCTCTCTCAAGTTGCTACCTAATTATTTTTTTTTATTGCATGCGTAGTTAATGCATACTTTGACTGATGATTGTTATTTTTTTTTTTCATATTTTAACTCGGGTAAAAAAGATTATCACCTTTACAATTAATAAAATATTTTTGCCTTTATTAAAACAATCATTGTCCTATTATTTATAAATATAATTATATTTTATTTATGAGGAGTTGCATTTGAAGGAACTTTGTATTTTAATAACTGAGAGGGATAATGTTTTAAAACAAACATACGCAAGGATAAAAAACTTTTTTTTATTCAATAATGAAAACATTTTAAGAATAGGAAAATGGTTTTATTTACTAAAATTATTTATTATTTCATCATAGAACGCAATAAAAGCAAGTTTATGAAAGCAGATTGCATGTATATTTTATTTTTCATTAAAAAATATCCGTGTAAAGCGCCATCTAGTGACAACTTTCATATAAAATGATGCAAATAAGTGTTGAAATGTAGTTCACCTTTATACAGCTGTTATTTTTTTAATGTGCACATTTCCTTTGGGCAACTTTGTGTTTTTTTAATAAGTAATATGTAATGTTTAAATATACGAAAATTCGCATACTCCCGAAGTTTGGCAAACGAAACTGAACAATTCTTGCTTACGGCCCATGGTCTAAGTGTCACTTATAAAATTAATAAAAGAAAAAAAATCTTTTTTTTTTCTTTGATTAGTTAAATTTTTAATGTACACTATTAAAGTGAGTGTTGTAAATTAGCATTGTCTCTTATAGAGGGTATATGTAATAATTATATTTGGTCTACATTTTCCGAAATTTTAAAAATAAGGACTTAAAAAATAATTTAGAATAACTTGTGGTATAACCTTTGGAGCTTTATAATTTTTTTATACAGTAAAGTCAGTTTATTCGGAACCCTGCTATTTCGAAAATCTGCCTATTCCGAACAGATATAAAAAATAATAATGCTTTTTTTTTTTTTTTTTTTTTTTTTTTTTTTTTTTTTTTTTTAGCTTAGCAGCAAAAATCAAACATTCATTTATGCAATTCTGCAGAATCATTTTAATCACTTCTAAGCACAAAAATATCTAATTTGCACACACATGAGAAATAAAATCAGTTTTATTTTCTGACGAAGAGCCCTAAATCGGCTAAGTAACAGACTAGTTGACTCAGATTTGTGTGTGGAGAAAAAGTGTGTTTTTTCCAATGGCAGAAGTGTCTAATATGTATTAACAGCGATTTTTAAATTAATTTTTAGGAATAACAGAACCTTTTAACTACGAGCTGATCAATGCTGCTTAGATATGACACTAGCAAATGTCCCCGTACTTAATTTACACCTTAACAAGCCAATATGCTAATTACTTTTAATGAATTTGGTTATTGAAAATTAATGCTAAACCATACAGTGTTTGGCCCTAATTAGTTCGGAATTCTAATGTTGCGGGATTATACTGTATATCGAAGTTATTTTTGCTTTCCTATTTATACTAGTTCACAATGCAGCGATTAAACAAAAAAGTTCATAAAAATATTAATCATGCATAGCTGAATTTATTAACTCTCACTTTTTAGCCAAACTCTTAATTTTTCCCTTTATCTTAGAATGACTCATATTAAATTTCTATATCAAATTTTAAAATAAATTCAATAAAACTTAATTTTTTAAGAACGCGTTACACCAAAGCTCTAAAAGTAATATATATCAAACGAGACACATTAATTCATTACATATAGCTTAAGATACAGTCCATAGAACTTGAAAAATAAAACTTTATTTCTACAATCTACTAGAATAAAAAATATATTCCATAAATGGAATTTTAAATATCAAAAAGTTGTTAAAATTTTAAAAAATCAGTAATGGTCTTAACAGAATAATTTTTTTTTATATGTTATTGTTATATAGTTTATTTAGATGATTAATTTTCTATTCAAAAAATTTACATTATACTCAATATAATAAATAAAATACATCAATCTTTTTTTCGAAAACGATCTCGTATATAGGATAAGTTTAATAGCTGTGTTGAAAATTAAATTAAGTTTTCCGATTAATTTACTACTTTAAAATGTTTACTGATTGATGTTTGTTATGCACCACTGAAATATTTTCTTTTAACATTACTATAAATCTTAATGTTCATCAATTTTTCATATTTAATTGAAAAAAAAAATAAAAAGAATTTTCTTATGAACATCATATATTAAGGAATAAATATCGGAAAAACCGATAACATAATTTGCAACTTCTATATTTTGACGTAATATACTTCTAAACATTAAAGTTTTTTATTGAACTATTGTACGGAAAATTAGTTCTCAGAAGTTATCTGAATACTGGCATGACTTAAAAAATGAATTTTTCGAAAGAAAAGAAAAATTGTAAAATTTAATTAAATTATCATCAAATGTGATTCTTGTTAAAATTTGCTAGTTGATTTATCTTTTATCGAACACAATTTTCTTACTGACATCATTGTTTTTTTTTTTTTTTTTTTTTTTTTTTTGTAAACACAAGATAATATAAACCTTTTTGCATCTAAACTAATAATTAATAATTCAAATAATTATATTTTTCTATTTTCATGATGTTTAAGAAAGCACATTCCATTGCAATCACAAAAGTCCTCTTGAATATAATATACTTTATTAAACAAACTAGCTGACCCGCCCGGCGCTGCCCGGGTCCGTTATAATAATGTTAAACGAACTTGAAATTTTTATGATTTTATCTTCAACTCAAAATATGTGTTAATACACTGTTAAGAATTTGACCCTTTTGCTGCATCGTCACTCCACCGCTTTTATAGAAAATGATTACTTCAGCCTATTTTGGAGCATTGTCATAGGTCAAAAGAGATATATTCTATAAAAGCGGGGGAGTGATGATACAGCAAAAGGGTCCAATTTTTTACAGTGTACATTATATTAAATACGTGCCCCCTGACTGTGTCAAAAATTGGTTTTTGAAAAAAACTAATATTTAGCTGCAAAAATACCTAAAATGACTGCAATGGGATCGCAGGAGGGAATATGTGTCCAACGATTTCGTGTTGATATTTATCCTTAAAATTACTGTTAAGTGACTTAATTAAATACTTTTTTCACTTAGATATCCCAAGTGAAATATTTTGAATTTCAAACTAATTATATATCACTCTTAAATCTGACTATACCGTGAATGAAATCGATTCTCGATGATTCGCTAAAAGGTTAGTATATAATATTATAAATTAAGAGCCATTTTACAAAAATAGGTGTATATTTTTTATCAAACATGCGTAATGTTCATTCTATGAACAAAATCCTAACCGTAACATAATTGTATCGGAATCATAACTTGTCTGTAACTTAGCTGTATCTTAACAGTAACCTAACTGCAAGTTAAATATACCATAAATGTAACTTGGCCGTCACCTAATCATAACCTACCCATAATCTAACCACAACCTAACCGCAACTTAACCTTAACCTAACTGTAACTTAACCATGACCTAACTGTAACCTAACCGGAAAATAAAATAACAAAAGGGTCACCGGAACGTAATTGCAACCTAACTGTTATCTAACCGTAACCAAGTTCTAATTTAACATTAACTATAAATGAAATATTTTAACCATCTCGCGCTAAGTACTTAGTTTCACTTTCCACCGCTACGGAGCGCGTTATGTTTTGTAGAACATCCGAATTTTAGGTTCGGATTGGATTCATGTTCATGGAAATTATTTTGTCTTCTTCGGATACGGTTATGATTGTTTGGAATATTTGT
The DNA here is from genome assembly GCA_964019185.1 of Maratus speculifer. Lineage (NCBI taxonomy): Eukaryota > Metazoa > Arthropoda > Arachnida > Araneae > Salticidae > Maratus > Maratus speculifer. Next base: position 154,017,292 of record OZ025302.1, read on the forward strand.
GTTCAGTTTAGATTCGGTTCAATTCAGATTTCGTGGGGGTTTTTTTTCCCTTCAAATGGGATTTTTAAGTTCGGGTCGGGTTGTACTTATATGGAAATTATTTTACCTAGTTCCAATGAGGTTATACTTCACTGAAATATTTTTGTTAGGTTCAGATTAAGTTTGGTTCAAATTTCGGGATTTTTTTTTCTTTTATTTATAAATTTTTTGGTTTGGAATGGGGATTATGTCCATGGAAATTATATTGTCTTGTTCGTATCCGGTTATAGTTATTTGGACTATTTTCGTCGGATTCAGATTTGGTTCGATTCAGATTTCAGGTATTTTTTTTAAATTGATTTTTAAGGTTCTGGTTGGATTCATGTCCAGGGAAATTATTTTGTCTTGCTCGGATCGGGTTTTGGTTCTTTGGAATATTTTTTTCGGGTTCAGATGTCGTTCAATTCAGATTTCGACTTTTTAATGGAATTTTTAGGTTCAGGTTTGGTTGCGCATCAACGGAAATTATTCTGCATTGTTCGAATAAGGATATGCTTCTCTGGAATATTTTTGTCAGATTCAGATTTAGTTCATTTTTTAGGTTCGGATTGGGTTCATGTTCATGGAAATTTTTTTGTCTTGTTCAGGTCCGGGTATGGTTCTGTGGAATATTTTTGTCGATTCAAATTTCAGGTATTTTTTTCAAATGGAATTTTAGATTCCGATCGGTTTCATGTCTACGAAAATTATTTTCTCTTATTCGAATCCGGTTATGGTTCTTTCGAATATTTTGATCGGATTCAGATGTAGTTTGCATAAAACTTCAGGCTTTTTTTCAAATGGAATTTTTTAGGTTCGAGTCAGGTTTATGTCATGGAAGTTTTTTTGTCTTGCTCTTATCAGGTTATAGTTCTTTGGAATATTTTTATCGATTTCAGGTTTCGTTCTGGTCATTTTTTGGGTTTTTTCAGAGAAAAATTTTAGGTTCGGGTCGGGTTGCAAATACACGAACATTATTTTTCTTTGATCGAATTGGGGTATGCTTCATTTGAATATTTTTGTGGGATTCAGATTTGATTCGGGTCAAATATCAAATCCATAGTTTTTTTTTCAAATGGAATTTTTAAGTTCGGGTCGCGTTTATGCTCATGAAATTTTTGTCTTGCTTGGATCGGAGTATAGTCTGTTTTTTTCTGGTTGGGATCGGGTTATGTGTTAATACGCCTAAACATTATGTTTTGCTACTATTCTTTTAGTGACTATTTTTTATATATAATTTATTTTGCTATTTGATAATTTATTACTGTGTATGAATCGTCTGCCTATTCGAACAATTGTACGTCAAAGAGCCATTTCATTTTTGTTTTAAAAACAAATTAAAGTCTTAATAAAATTTTAACTTAAATAAATGCATTCAAATTTAATCAATGATTTAAAAAAACTGTTAAAAAAGCCTCATATATACATATACATATATTAACTGCAACATAGCCAACCACAAATACATTCTAATGTACGAAGTACCAACGATCTGACGTAATAGCTATGTTCAAAAATCCTAAGTTAAACTGACATTTTGCCAGTCTATGAATTTTAAAGGTCTTTGGGAAAAAAACAGTCACTTTTGAAATGTCAAAATCTCAAATTGGTTTCTTTTATAGAGTAAAAAGAAATTAATAGAGTGGAGGTATTATCTCTGGAGATGATGCTTAAGATGTAACCCTACATTAAGTTCAATTAAGTACCAACAAAAGCACGTGCTTTGACACGCCTATCAATGGACAGTATTCTCGTGACGTCACAGTGGGAATCATGTGGGTAAAAAAGCGGCTGCTAGCGAGTTTGTTTCGTTTTTTCATCATTTGATGAAGCCTAAAAAACAGATAAATGCATGTGTAAAATAATGCAAATTTATTCTGTACGAATAATTTTCGATAAATATTTATATACATACTAATAAAAATCAATATTTGCTTATTAATTAAAATTTAAAATTTTTATTTTATAAATAAAATGAAAAAGATGAATGCAATTGCTTTAAAATAGAGAAAAAAATTCATATATAACTCATACATGTCCCTGAAAAAGTCTAAAACTTCATATAAAAATAAAATATAAGCATAAATTTTCTAATCACAATGCTTTTAAATGGCGCGATTAAGAATGTTATTCCCAAACAGACGAATTCTTGTAGCCTCGAACCAAAAGGGAGAATATGGTCCATTGGCGAAATTTTAAAATGAAGGGCCAAAATCACAGTCAAGTGAAATCCAGCCACCCCATTGGTCGTGTGGTAATGGTGAAAATCACGAACTTGTTTCTCCATTTGAAAAAGGTGAGGGGGAAAGTATTTTTTAAGCGATTGTTACCGTCTGCTCTTATTTAAGATAAACCATCGAAATTAACTCAATTAAGATATTTTGATGCCATTTTATAAAATGAGAGTGAAAAATTTAGATTATAAATGAAAAGACATAAGATTTACTTCAAAACTGCCGCAACGATTTTTTCTCGGAAAAAGGAGTATGACAACATTTACCCAACTGCTAAGAGATTGTCCCCTAAAAAGGACGCGGCTCAATGACCAATGAGGTATTTGGATTTCACCGGACTGTGATTTTGGCCCTCCATTTTAAAATTTCGCTATCAATTGAAACAGGTTTAAACCTGTATTTTTTTTTCTCTCGTTTTTAAAAAAAGAACTAATTTATCGCTTCACCGGTAAAAATTTATTAATTATTTTATCATATGTGTTTTAAATATCAATATAGAAAATTATTTTAACGTTTTGCTTGAAAATATAACATTATTTTGTTAGTACATTAAAATCGTCTGCAGTCAGAAATTTATATTTTAGATTAATATTTATTACTTAAGTTTTCATACATGATTTTAAAAGAATGTTTTCATCATTATATTTTAAATATTTATTTACATGCAATTATTAAGTCATAAACATTTTTTATCTACGTTATAAAGTATTGAAAATTACATTAATGAAGGAAACTTTTAGTTATACAATTTTTAATTCGTATCAAATGTTTTCAATATCTTATTTAATTTTAATTTGATATATAATTATTGCTAATTTTCCAATTTCCTTCATTTTAAAAGCGAATATTTATTCTAATAAATAATAATAGAACGAAGACTATTTTAAAAATTTGCTATTTCCTCTTGAAATATGCTTCAACTGTAATTCATTTCTTTCAATTCGTCTTATAATACAAAATCTCTTCCACGTCCTTTTGTTTGCCACATTAAATTTGAGCGATAAATGGTTTCATATCGCAAACCTTTTTTGAGCTTACTTCACCTCCACTTATCTTATTCCTCCATGGGATTCTTTAATTCTGTCTCAGCTTTCTCATTACTTCTGCGAAAATTTTTACACAACCAACCAACCGTAAACAAATGAAAGAGAAAAAAATTGGGAAAAAGATGATTTTTTATGAGAGTGACCTCTTGATTTTAATTAATTACTCAGTTAATAATTGGAATTTTGAAATTCTGAAGCTCAGGTGCATCAGGAGAGATATTGGGCTACTCTCAAAAAAATTTTGAGCTTTGTACGTGCTGTAGATTTTGCTAGCCATCGCAGACACACACACAGACACACACAGCGTTTTGTTCTTTTATTAGTATAGATACTCTATTTTACTTAATAATAGATAAAACGAACTTAAAAGAAAAAGTTACCTGATCGATCTTCTATCTGATGAAAGAAAAATCTTGGAAGCAAAACGAAAAGAACCACAAAAGTTGAACTTGTAAATATTTATTTAAAATAAGTACCCCTTGAAGATTATTGATCTTGTGTGACAAGCTCATGTAACAACAATGATAATAATTAATTGATATTATAATTAAACAACCATATTTTCAATATGAATGATATGAACATTTCATCGCGAAGGAACACATTTTAGAAAGACACAGTGATTTATGAAACTCATGGGTATTTTGGAGACACACGATATGAAAATTATAATTCCAAATTTCACGATTCCATAATGCCGCCTCGGTACAACTATCCACAAAACTTTGGAGCCTTTCCGCTTTATTACTCTTTTTTGTGCTTTATTACGCTTTTTTGTGATTTATTTTTAGTAAAAAATATACTCCTAAAAACATCAAGCATATCAGTAGAAGTAGCTAGCCAAAAGATGTTGGAAGAAAGAATACTGGACTCGCCTAGATATATGGACGCCCCTCATTGCTTAGAAGGAAAAAGAGACGATTTTGACGAACAGAACTCCTACTACCGTACCAGTGTGATTTTCAAACAACGGAAAAAGTGTTGCCGTAAAAATAAAACTGGCACGAACAATGGGAGGAAATAAAAATGATAAAATCTTTGCTATGTAACATGTAATGTTTCAGAGATGAGACAAAGCCTTATTATAATTAAACTTTTATAGATGTTTTAAAATACGATGCAAAAAATTTGGGACATTTAACATATTACATACCTAATACATATACTAACATATTACCTAACACATTTTGAATTGCGTATAAAACTGATTTAAATCTCATTGGCGGAGGCGTGTCTAGAAAAAGGAAACGACATGAAATATAGAATGTTCTAGAATATTCTAGATGATTATTTCGCGAAGTTCAGATATTAAAACTACCTTTATGATTTTAAAATAAACTAAATGTAACGATAGAAAGTAAAGCTTACAGGGGAAGCTTTAAAAAAGTAAGGGAAATAAAATAATTTTAGAATGCAAAAAATAATATTAAATGGATAAAGACTAACAAAATACTTTATTAATTTAAATTAAATATAAATATGGAAATGGTTATATGAAATCACAACAATCATATATTAACGAATAAATAAATAAATAAATGAAAAACCGATAACACAATTTGCGTATTCTATATTTTAACGTGATACATTTCTAAACATTTAAGGTTTTTTTTTATTATTATCGAAACCTAGTCCAGAAAATTAGTTCGGAGAAAGTGTCTGTTAGATAAGTTATTAACTATTGGGTTAAATTTATGAAGTCTAAAGTTTCTTTCTAAGACGAATGCTGACAATGATGACAATTTATTTTTCTTTTTAAATAACATTTATCGTATGTAGAGAAACAATCGGTGACATTTATTTTATTTATTTATTTATTCATTCAATTTTCTTTATCTTTTCGCTTTTCTATAGGACTGGCATAATTTAAAAAATGGACGTTCCGAACGGAAATAAAAAGTTGCAAAGTTTTATTAAATTATCACAAAAAGTAATTTTTGCTTAACACTACAACGACCGAAAATTTTTGTCAATTTTATAAAAATATTTCACACCAGAATTTTAATTTAAAACAGTTTAACATTTAACGGTTTTTATTCTTTGTATCTTCTACATTTATTTCATAATCATGTTTCTGGTTTAAGCCGAAACATAATCATATGGTAGTCGTAAAAATGCCGGGCGGCTCATGAAAGTTCTAGTTTTAAATTTAATAATGGATTTATCTGTTATCAAACACAATTAAAACACAAATTTCTGACAGACATCATATATTAAGGAATAGATAAATAAATAAATGAAAAACCGATATCATAGTTTGCGTATTCTATATTTTGACGTGATATGTTTTTAAACATTAATTTTTTTTAAATTTCGAACTATCGTACAAAAGATTAGTTTTTGGAAGTTGTCTGTTAAATAAGATATTAATTACTGATTTAAAAATTGGAAGTCTAAAATTTCTTTGCAAGACGAGTGCCGACAACAATGGTAATTTAAATTGTTCTTAAAATAACATTTGTTGCATGTAGAGAGAAAATTGAGAACATTTTATGTTTGTTTTTCTCAATTTATTATTTTGTTGCTTTTCTATAAGACAGACATAATTTTAAAAATGAATGTTCTGAGAAAAAAGGAAAATTACAAAGTTTTGTTAAATTATCCTCAAATATAATTTATGCCTAAATTTACAAGCAGATTTATCTTTTATCTCCCACAAATAAAGCACAATATTCTTTCGAACATAATATGTAATGGAATAAATAAATTATATTATTACATAAATAAATTAAAAACCAATAACATAATTTGCGTATTCTGTATTGCGTATTCTATGACGTGATATATTTTTAGACATTATTATTTTTTTTTATCTGAGTATCGTGCGGAAAATTTGTTCATGGAAGTTATCTGTTAGGTAAGTTATTAATTAATGAGTTAAAATAGTGAAGTCTAAAATCTGTTTGCAAGATGAATGCAGACAATGGTGGCAATTTATTTTACTTTTTATTATATAACATATTTAGTATTTCGGAAAACAATTTACGACATTTACGTTTGTTTTTCTCATGTTATTATTTTGTCGTTTTTTTTTTCTGTTAGACTGGCATAACTTTAAAAAATGAATGTTCCATAAAAAGAAAAATTGCGAAGTTTTGTTAAATTAACATCAAATGTAATTTTTGTTTAAATTTATTATTAGATTTATCTTTTATCACGCGCAATTAAAACACAATTTTCTTACAAACATCATACATTAAGCAATAAGTAAATAAATAAAGGGAAAATCGATAAAATAGTTTGCGTATTCTATATTTCGACGTGATATATTTTTAAAAATTAAACTTGTATCGAAGTAACGTACGGAAAATTAGCTAGCAGAAGTTATCTGTTAGATGTGTTATTAATTACTGGGTTAAAGTTTCGAAGTGTAAAATTTATTTACATGACGCATGCCGGCAAAGATGGTAATTTACTTTTATCTTTAAATAAGATTTATTGAATGTAGAAAAAACAATCGGTGACATTTAGGTTTGCTTTTCTCAATTTTTTTGTTCTGTCGCTTTCAAATTATATCTTTCAATTTTTAAACTACGAATTTACATAATTACGAACGCACCTAAAAAGAGTGTTATAGATTTGTTTTGTTGATAAGAAGTTCTAAATGCCTGGCGCCCTGATTGGGGCCAAGTGGACAACAGGATATTATTACTGATGAATGCATCATATAGCACAAAATTGTTGTTAAATACTTTTAAATAGCAGCTATTTCTTTTAAGTAAAATTATTTAATGAAAATTATTTCATATACGAGGCCCTCAAAAGCCAAGAGGTACAAGTGACTAAATTAGATTTGGAATAAAATGAATTAAAAATAATTGGGGTTAATTTGAACATCAATAATAATAGACAGAATTGAAATATCAAATTGCCCTTTTTTCATTGTGGTCTTTAAACTATTATTTCAATAACTGTAAAAAAGTGGAGTAAAATTTTCTTTAAATTTATAATTTATCAGTATTGATTGTTATTCTTCAAAATTGGTTTCTTTTTAGAACGCAGCACATAATTAGAAAAGCATTTATATTTCTTTACCTGAAATGAATTAAGCATATTTCTAGGTAGTATGTCCACATAGTTTCTTTTATATTCAATTTTGTCACTTATTCGCCTTGGCCTCTGGGGTCCTCATATATATTAGAGATATTTCCCTGACTACTATCGTTTGAATAAACAAATATATGTATAACCACCCGATATTAACATTTAGGCAATTAATTGTAGGTAAATATTTTGCGAAAACGTGGTACTAAAGCAAAAAGAAGTTGGAAATTGCACGTGAAGCGTAGCAAATGAGGTGCGTTCATACGATAATGATGTTTTAAAAATATCACTCTCAATCTCATAAAATTGTAAATAGTTAATTAGAATTAAAACACGCACCAAACAATGTTCTCCCTATACTATTATGTAATGAAATACTTTTGTCGGGAGTTGTAAATCTATAATAAATGTTCTTTGCACCACAGGTTATGCAAAATGTATATTATAGTATGTACTTTATCTTTATAGATGCATATCAATTTTATTATGTGCGATTGAGTGTAACACGGTTAAAATGCATTTGAAATTTTTTCCACATTGACCGTAATGTAATGAAATACTTTTGATTGGCCCTGTAATTAATCTATTCATACGATTTTCATAAAATTTGAAATAACTCGACAAAATTATGTAATAATTATACATTTTAAATTTCAAACGATTCGGTTGAGTAGTTTTTGCGTTGTTATATGCAGACGGACGGAACGACAATTATAGGTGCTACGTATTTATATAATTACAAACGCACCTAATAAATAGAAACAACAAATGTGGATTCTGAAAATTCATTGTGATGAATATGGCGGCATTGGTTAAGTAAAGAATTATTTTATTTTTATTATTATTCTTCAAAAATGTAGTTGACTTTAAATGCTAAAATTTAATATTCCATCGACAAATAGAAAAGTTTTACGATTTTTTAAACAAATTTTTGAGTTAATATATTAAATCCTTTTCTATTTAAATAAGAATTTTATAGCTACAAAACAATTGAATATATACATTTATTATAACAATTAATTTATTCAGAAGCACAAACAGAAATTTTCATGAATTGATCCAACGCATGCTATAATATAAATAAAACAATAATTTGTCATTATTGTTTTATTTATATAAACATACTGATATACATCTAAAAAAACATTCAAAAATTATAACGACAAAATATTTGAACAAAAACAGTACAATTTCAAAATGCTTTAACCTAAATTTGATTTAATACATTGTAATCTGATCGATTTTTGCTGAAATAATTAAAACTCTTGCATTTTTGTTTTCCATGTCCTTAAAGTTATTCTTCTTTGATGAAAATTAAAAACGGAAATTGCTATTTTATTTCAAAGTTAATGATTTTCGAACAAATAAATAGTTTGAATTAAATGTTAAACAATTCTGTTATTTAAAAAGAAAACTATTTTACAATTCAAAATTTTCTAAAAATATTTTTACATTTTTAATATATTTATATTTTGGAAAATGATGTTTTTGTAGATTATCTTTTTAAAATAGTTACTACAGTTATTTGTTGTTATTGAGTTTTTTTTTTCTTTTGTACAAAAGTATCCATTATGTTACTTAACCGTTATTAAAGCAACACAAACTTCTTTAAGTAATGTTATATCTTTTGTGTAAAAGCAATTTTGTAAAAATTCTAAGAATTTAAAAAAGAGTGTATAAAACTATAATTTACCTGTAAAATAATGTTTGGTTAATGATAGTTTTAAAGAATTTTTCAGAGACTTTAAAGATTCATTAACTCTTGCATATAAAATAACACTTTTTGGAATGATTAACATTAAAAAAAAAATATAATGGAAAACAAAGAATACCTAACAAACGTAACTTTTTAAAACTACAGATAGAGATAAGTATTTTGACTCTTTGATAAAAAATTTTACTAAAAATATTATCAGAATTAAAGTTAATATGTTTCTGTTTATTTACAGGAAAGAAAAATTTAAATTCTATAAATAATATTTCAAGTTATTACGATTTTAGTTTACACAATATAAAAAAAAGTTATTATCTTTTAATTATTAGTTTAATCAACTGATTTTTATTACTAATAATATGGTTAACCATCACAAATATTTTTAAAATTTTATCTCAATAAATAAAAATTATTTTAAAATGTGTTCCGTACCCCTTAAAGTTTTAATATATTTTTTATATTTAGTTTATATTTAACCCTTTCCGGCACGTGCAAATTCTGTTAGTAAAATGAGAAATCAAAGACTGTCAACGAAATTTCCAAACGAATTTTTCAGAAAATCCTTAATTTAAGCTTTCATTGAAAAAGAAAAATTTCATTAAAATATTATTGGTGTCGTTTGCAAGTTTGGAATTAAAATTAGGTATCCTAGGACAGGGCACAGCGTGCCGGAAATCATTTTCAGAAATAATCAAGTTTTGAGCACCTTATCGCCAGAACAACGATTGGCGCGAAGTCAGTGCTACGCACCCTTTCTTGTTTGTGACGTCAAACGCCTAGCGAATAGCAACCCTTCCTTCTGCAAAGAGATCGTGCTTATTGTTCATTTGTTTTCCCGTAAATGTTATCAAGCAAAGACTATAATAAGAGGAAATGTTATTCACCGTTGTTTACGATTAAAACATAATTTAAAACAAAGAGCTTTTTCAGATTAAAATGCTTTAAGTTTCACAGAACATCTAAACATAGGTTTATTTTCTTTTTCTCAATTCAAAAATATTATTTCCTTAACTCGCTATGTTCAAAGAAATTGAGAAGTTAATTAAAAACAGTAGTAAAGATTCTGTCGTAATAAATATAATTCTATTAATCATATGTTTTATGACACATTTGAACTTAATTTATTTTGTGTTTGGCGATGCACCTAGTTGAACGTTCTAGCTTTCGCCAACTCGCCAAGGCTGGTGCTCAAAACGTGATTCTTTCTGGAAATGCTGCCGGAAAGGGTTAGGACATGTCGAAGCCTGGTAATTAGTTGTTTAAAGACGAATACCACATATTTCTGTCAACCAATTTTTACTGTTCAAATGTGCTCTTGTTTCCAGTTCATCAGCAGTATTTTAGACAGCATTGCTTTATCTGGAGTCCGTGCATATGTAAAATTATCACTTTAGAGCTGATCCGGAATGGCAGGGATCTGGCGCATGATATCGTAAGATATCTCTAAGGGGATGCGGGACTTGTCTCTTGATATCATTATCATTTTTCAGGCATCTATTATCCTATCCAATTAGCCTGTTCGAGAAACTTGTTCCGAAATATACTAAAATAATACTTGTTATTTTTAACTAGTAAAAAAAGTGTGTTATTGATCTGTGTCTTTAATAAGAAGTTATAAATGCCTGTCCCTTTGTGCTAGGCCAAGTACGACACGATATTAATACTGTTGAATGCATTATACTGCAAAAAGTTGATATTAAATATTTTTAATCCTTTCGGGACTGGTGTACTATTGATAGCACATGTCTTTTAATTGAGTATTATTTTGTTTTAAGAAATACTTTTACTATTATTTACTTGTAGAATTGTTAGTATATGTCTATGCATTTATTATACGAAGTCTTTTTTTAGGCATTTGGTAGTAATAATAATAATTGTTATTTGGCTAATTATCATTGCACCGTTTGAGATTCTTTTATTTTAGTGGTTGATTGGTTGGTTGTATGGGGTTTTATGGCACAAAATCCCTTAAGGGACATGCTGCGCCAAAAAAGTGAAGGAAAATAGTGGTTATCGATATCGTGCTTCTACTCATAATTGCTGTTAACTAAGCACAACCTTCAACTACAATTCACAATATTTTGAGAGGGACAAGAATTTAATAAAAAAGAAATTTAAACTTACCTCTCTCTTTTATTTTAAACATATGTTTTATTCTTTAAAATTAAAAAAAAGTTGCTTTCCTAAAAGAATCATGTGTAATAAAGCGCAAAAAGTATTAGAAAGTTGTAATGTAAGTTAGATCTTGTTGTAATATAATATTTTCTAAACATCGCCAAAAAATCTTTCTTAGCCTATTATCATATGAATATGAATCGAATGCAACACAATACAATAACATTCAATATCTTTTAGACAGTGAAGTATTCTTTAAACACTAATTAATCAGTTTGAATAGCTAATTCTAATGGTTTTAATATAAAAGTAATTTTTCCTAAAAGTTGAAAAAAATTTCGGACCCGAAAGGGTTAAATAGTACTTGTTTCTTTTAAGGTTTATTTAATATATAGTTATATTATATTTAATAGTGATATTGCTTTCACTTCTCTTGTTTGAAACAACACATGTGCGTTCTGAAAATTCATTGTCATAAATACGGCGGAATTATTTCGTTAAAGACTTATTTTCTGTTTTTAATTCTTCAAAAATTTCGTTGACAAGAAATGCTAAAATTTAAGATTTCATCGAGCATGTAATATTATGAAATCATTTTATTATTATTATTATTATTATTATTATTATTATTATTATTATTATTTACAAAGTACCGAGTTAATTTACTATCATTCTCTATTGAAATGAAAATATTATAGATAAAAAACAATTGAGTATTTATTTTTATTAGAAAAAATAAGTTATTCAGAAGTACAAAGAAAATTTTTCATTAATTGATGCATGCTGAGTCGAAAATTTTGCCATTATTGTTTTACGTATATAAACATACTAATATAAATCCAAAAAAAGAAATGCCTAAATTATTAAGAAGAAAACTTTTGTTTAAAAACAAAGCAACTTTAAAATCCAATAGCACTAAATATGAAGTAATGCATTGTCATTTGTTTGATTTTTGCTTGAACAATGAAAACTGTTGAGCTTTTGTTTTCCATGTCCTTAAAGTTTTTCGTCATTGCTGAAAATTCAAAAAGAAACTTTTGCTATTTTATTTCACAGTTAATGATTTTCGAACAAATAAACAGTTTGAATTAAATGAAAAACATTTCTGTCATTTAAAAAAAAAGATAATTTTTAATTCAAAATTTTCTAAAAATATTTTTGCGCATTTAATGTATTTATGTTTTGGAAAATGATTTTTTTGTAGATTATCTTTTTTAAATAGTTTAAATGTTATTTGTTGTTATTCAGTTTTATTTTTCTTTTGTACAAAAGTATCCATTATTTTATTTATCCGTTATTAAAGCTGCACAAACATCGTTAAGTAATATTATCTCTTTTGTGCGAAAGCAATTTTATGAAAGTTCTAAGAATTTGAAAAAGAGAGTAGAAAACTATAATTTATCCTACAAAATAATGTTTGGTTAATGATAGGTCTAAAGATTCTTCAAAATTTGCTAACTCGGAAGATTCATTAACTCTTACATATAAAATAGCATTTTTGGGAATGATCAATATTTTTAAAATTATAATGGAAAACAAAGTTAAAGTATGTCTAACAAATGTAATTTTTTAAAACTACAGGTAGAAATTTCGTCTCTTTGATAAAAGCTATTTTATATAAAAAAAAGAGCATACAAGAATTTGTAATAATGGAGATACATGTATCCTTGATAAAATTTAATATTTTACAAAAAAAAAAAAAGTTTTACATCATTTTATTTTAAGAGTACATGAAACATATCGAGGAGTAAAGTGAAGCAGATTTTGCGAAATACAGTCGAGTCTCTATATAACGAAATCCATTGTTCTAGTAAAAAATTCGCTATATAGAGAAATTCGTTGTACAGAGATTGAAGTTAAAATTCTTATTTAATGTATAAATGTTGAACAAGTATTATTTTTGATGTGTTTAATTAACAATTTTAAATGTTTAGCTATAAATATTATCTTAATATTCTATTTTTTAATATTTAAACAGTTTCAAAAAAGAAAACAGACATTTATTTGAAAGTTTAATGAAAATCAAATAAAGAAGACATGCATTAATTTTAGATGAATAAATCTGTAATTTTTTGTTGTTCTGATTTCAAAATTGTTACACTCTCGACAAAAATGTTCAAATTTTAACAATTACTACCCAAAAATTACAAATTTACCACCAATTCAAAAATTACTCCCCATTGATCCCGCTCTTATATGTGTAACAATCCAATTGACACTGTTTTGTAAAGGGTGTTGAAAAGTGTGTGGGAGGGAGGAATTAATTCGTTGAACTTAAAGAAGAAGTAGATTAAAAGATAGAAGTAATATAAAAAACGCAGCAATGAACGATAAATCAGAAATAAGTGATGGAAAATTGATGAAGCTTTTTAAAACTGAATAAATAAAGAGCATTTTATGAAAATATTCGTTATATGGAGATAGATATTTCGGTATATAGAGACTGTTTTTAATGTAATCATAGGGAAATGGGACGGTTCCTATTAAAATTTCGTTATACAGAGAAATTCGATGTATGGAGTTTCGTTAAAGCGAGACTCAACTGTATTTAACATCATGTATTTTACTTAAACATAGATATAGAAATAAAACTTTTTTTTTTTTTTTTTTTTTTTTTTTTTTTTTTTTTTTTTACAGTGGATATACACATTATAGCCCATATATAAATCAACAGAAATTAACCCGTTATCTACCGAATTTTTTTAAAAGAAATGGCTTCACATCAATAATTGTCTTCTTTAATATCTGAAGACAGACTGGAATTTTTATATAATAACTAGCTGACCCGCCCGGCGTTGCCCGGGTCCGTATTAACAATATTAAACGAACTTTAAATTTGTATGATTTTATCATTGACTCGAAACATACAGAAATGCATTGTCTGAAATACGTGGTCACTGACTGTGTGAAAAATCGGTTCAAAAACAGCTTATGTTAAGCTCTAAAAATACTCAAAATGAGCCATGAGAAATGTGGGAGGGAATATGTATCCAACGACTGCGTGATTTTCGTGTTAAAGTGTTGATATTTACGAAAAATCACTGTTAAGTCACGTAACTATTTTTTTCACATAGAAATCCCAAGTGAAATATTTTGAATTTCAAACTAATTATATCACTCTTAAATCCGACTATACCATGAATGAAATCGACACTCGCTCGTAGCTAAAGTGTTGGTATGTAGTATTATAATTTCAGAGCCATTTAACAAAAGTGTTATTTTTAATTAAATCATGCATAATGTCCACTCTATGGATAAATTCCTAACCGTAAACTTTTTTACCGTAACCATAACCTGCCTGTAACCTAACTTTGACTTAACAGTACCTTACCGTAAATTAAATATAACATAAATGTAACCTAGCCTTCACTTTATTGTAACATATCCTTATTCTAACCATAAAACAAATGCGAATTAACTTTAACCTAACTTTAACTTAACCGTGACCTAACTGTAACCTAACGGGATATTAAATATAATCAAAGACTTACCGTAATGTAATTGCAACCTAAATGTTACCAAACCATATATTGGTTTCATGTCCATGGAAATTATTTTGTCTTGTTTGGATCTGGTTATGATTCATTAGAACATTTTTGTCGGGTTCAGATTTTAGGTATTTTTTGATATTGAGTTATAATGTTCGGGTCGTATTCATGTCCATGGAAATTATTTTGCCTTGCTCGGATACAATTATGGTTCTTTGGAATATTTCTGTCGGGAACAGATTTGTTTCAATTCAGATTTCGGCTTTTTCTTCAAATGGAATTTTTGGGTTCGGGTTTTCTTGCGTGTTCACGGAAATTATGCTGCCTTGATCGAATAAGAACATGCTTCACTGGAATATATTTTTTTCAAGTTCAGATTTGGTTCAGTTCAGATTTCGTGATTTTTTTCAAAGAATATTTTTAGGTTCAGATTCGGTTCAAGTGAATGGAAATTTTTTGTCTTATTCAGATCCGGTTACGATTCTTTGGAATATTTTTTATCAGGTTCCGATTTGGTTCGATTCAAATTTCAGGTATTTTTTAAATAGAATTTTTAGGTTCGGATCTCGTTCATGTCCATGGAAATTATTTTGTCATACTCGAATCCAGTTATGATTCTTTCGAATATTTTGGTCGAATTTAGATGTGGTTTGGGTCAAATTTCAGTTTTTTTCAAATCGAATTTTTTAGGTTCGAGTTGGGTTTATGTCCATAGAAATTATTTCGTCTTGCTTGGATTGGGTTATAGTTCTTTGGAATATTTTTGTCAGGTCCAGATTTGGTTCAATTCAGATTTCGAGTTTTTTCTTCAAATATAACTGTTGAGTTCGGGTCTTCTTGCATGTTCACGGAAATAATTATGTCTTGTTCGAATAAGGACATGCTTCACTGGAATATTTCTGCCAAGTTCAGATTTCGTTCAGTTCGCGATTTTTCCAAAGAAATTTTTTGGGTTCGGATTGTGTTCATGTCCATGGAAATATTTTGTCTTGTTTGGATCCGGTTGCGTTTTTTTTAAATAGTTTTGTCAGATTCAGATTTGGTTCGATCCAAATTTCAGGTATTTTTTTGAATGGGAGTTTTAGGTTCGTATCGGGTTCATGTCACACGGAAATTATTTTGTCTTACTCGAATCCGGTTATGGTTCTTTCGAATACTTTGGTCAGATTTAGATGTGGTTTGGGTCAAAGTTCAGAATTTTTCAAACGAAGTTTTTTAGGTTTGAGTCAGGTTTATGACCATGGAAAGTATTTTGTCTTGCTGGATCGGGTTATAGTTCTCTGGAATATTTTTATCGGTTTCAGATTTCGTTCGAGTCATATTTCGGGATTTTTTAAAGAAAATATTTAGGTTCGGGTCAGATTTCATGCCCACGAAAATTATTTTTCCTTGTTTGAATCGGGTTATGCTTCACTTGAACATTTTTGCGGGATTCAGAATTGGTTCGGGTCAGTTATCAAATCCATAGTTTTTCCCAAACAGAATTTTTAGGTCAGGGTCGGGTTTATACTCACGGAAATTTTGTGTATCACGGATCGGAGTGTGGTCTGTTTTTTTTTTTCTGGTTGGAATCGGGTTGTGTTTAAATTAGTCTAAACATTAAGGTTATAATCGGTTTTGCTACTATTATTTTTATGGCTATTTCTGATAGATAATTTACTTAGCTATTTGATAATTTATTATGGTGAATGAATCGTTAGCGGATACAAACAATTGAACCCGAAACAGCTATTTTATTTTTGTTTTAAAAACAAATTAAAGCCATATTACAATTTTAAATTGAATAGAACACATTTAAATTTAATCAATGATTAAAAAAATAAACTCATAGAAAAGTGTTGTGTAATGTTTTTTACTGCAACACTGCTAATGACTCATACAATCTAATGTTCGAAATGCCAAAAATATGCGTACTACCATATAGTAAAAAGAAATTAATAGAGTGGCAGTATAATGTCTTGGGGTGACGCAAAAAATGTAACTCTAAAATCCGCGACATTAAGTCCAAATAAGCACCAACAAAACCATGTGCTTTGAAACTCCGATCAATTCAAACTGGTTTAAATCAGTATTTCTTTGTTTTTGTTTTTTACCTTTTAAACTGTTATTGAACAGATGACTAAAATTTCGTTTAAAAAATAACGTTTTGTGCCATTATTGCCTGTAATACACGATCAGAATGCATGAAAGATACAATTAGATCAATCATAGGCAAGAATTATTTGATTATTTTTATCATATGACTTTGAAATATCAATATAGAAGCATCATTTAAGACTTTGCTTGAAAAATCAACATTCTTTCGTTAATATCTTAAAATCGTCTGCACTCTGAAATCTAGATTTTAGATTAATATTATTATTTAAGTGTTCATGCATGATTTTAAAAGAATCTTTTCATCACTATATTTTATATATTGACATGGAATTATAAATATGTTGTTAAATCATAAACATTTTTCATCTACGTTATAAAGTATTAAAAATTTCTGAAAAAAAGAGAACTTTTAATAATACAATTTTTTACTTCAAATCATATGTTTTCAGCATTTTAATTTTGTTTTGACATTTAATTATTTTTAATTTTCCAATTTCAATTATTTTAAAAGCAAACATTTATTTTAATAAATAATATAATAGAAAAAAACTTTTAAAAAAATTACGATTTCTTCGTAAAATATGCTTCAGCTGTAATTCATTTCTTCCAATTCGTCTTATTAATATAAAATTACTTCCTCGTGCTTTATTTTGAGACATTAAAATTTCAGCGATAAATGGTTTCCTCTTGCAAACCTTTCTTTTTTTCGGTTTACTTCGCCACCACCTATCTTTTTCCTCCATGGCGTACAGCAGCTGTGATTAAAAAAAAATCCTCATTTAAACTGACACTTTGCCAGTCTATGAATTTTAAAGGTCAGTCTGTTTTTAAAATTATTTCTGCGAAAATTTTATGCAACCAACCAACCATAAGAGAATGAAAAGGAAAAAAGGTAAAAAAAAAGCGATTTTTTATGAGAGTGAGGTTTGGAATTTAATTAATTACTCAGTTAATAAATAGAATTTTGAAATTCTGAGCATCAGGTGCATCAGGAGAGATATTGGGCTACTCTCAGAAAGATTTTGAGCTTCGTACGTACCGTAGTTTTCGCTAACTATCGCAGACACACACACACACACACACACAGAGCGATTTGTTATTTTATTAATATAGATAATGTGAAATTTAGAAGTGTTTTTTTATTAAAACTGATTAAATATATCGGTATTTATAATATTTTTGTACAAAATTCACAAAAATAATCAAATTAATTAACCAAAAATACTCTTATGGAAATATTACAATTCGTATAAAAGCAATTTAAGGTACCCTGGGGGTAATAACGCCACGTTAAGGTTCTACCAATTTTTACGGCTCAGTTTTAGATTGTATTTTTCAAACAAATATATGATTTGATACAGCAACTCGTTGACTCTCTATATAAAAAAAATAATTTAACAGATATATATTCATAAAATGTAATGACGTGATTTCTTGACCCATGCTATACGCCGTGCAATCAAAACTATGAAATAAGATGGAATAATTGCATGTAGATAGCCCAATTCTAAAAATACAAACTCTACAAACTTAGAAATTGACAAATTGCATTCTAAGCTATTGAAAATGTTCAATTTTTTGTGAAAGTTAAGAAAAATAAAGTTGTGGTGTGGAGGGAAGGGTGAGGCAAAAGAATATCAGACCGTGAGCTTTTTTTGCTTAAAAAGGACCGCTTAAATATAATTATTAGAAACATTGCACAGTTTTAACTGTGTTTATTTGAATCAGTATTTAGGATGTAGCTCGGCCACTGTAGGGAATCAACCGGGGTATTAATGCCAAAGATTGGCGTTATTACCCCGTTATAGTTATTGCGCTGTACATTTTAAATTGCAAATTATCTCGAGAAAATATCCAAAACCTTCAACAGCATTTTGAAAGTCCATGAAATGTACTACAAATTTATGTAATTAACAAGGCATTTCCGGATAAAAAAATAGTCTTCACATCACAAAACGTATCTCGCAAATTTTAGATCAAGCGTTAATTTTAGTTGCTTGTAAAAACAATAAGGCCTAAAAATGAAACAAATTAACTTGAAGCTGTTTTTTGCGATTTACATGACTCAAAACCTTTCTGCGCAGAGCACATGGGTGTCATTTACCTGATTATTTCATAATTATGCATAATATTAGCACTTGGCGTTATTACCCCACCTGGCATTATTACACCAGACCATCTTATTTAAATGTATTATGACACTCTATGTAAATGGAAAGGCTTTTACTGACAAAAACCTTTCATATAACTTTTTTCAAAGAAAAAAATGATATACGTATGAGAATGATTTAGAATGTTACCTATTTTTGAAAATATATAACTTCGACTGTTTTTCTATTCTATTTAAATTAGATCGAGTAAAGTACATTGTGTGGTAAGAAAAATAACTTTTATTATTAGACTGATCAAATATGTTTTTATTAAATTTTCCACAATGGTACTTATACGCACTGTCTGTATAAATAAAGTGTTAATTTCATGCATAAATTAGTTTTGAAAAACTAATTCACTTTTTACATATGTCTGTGAATCTTTTTGAACAATATGTTTGAGCGATACACTTTTCAAATAAAACTACTGAATATATCACTTTAAAATTTTTCATGTATCAGAAAACTTACAATTTGAGAATATTAAAATCAGTTATCATTGTGGGTTAATAGAAAAAAAAAATGATTAAAATTGTTTAAAAAATCATCCAAATTTTAAGAACATGCCAATCTTATTTTATCTTTTTTTCATCTCAGACCTTTCAGTTAGATATCTTTTAAAGAAACAGATTGGTCACATATTTTTGGAAACTTTCAACTGTTTACGTAAAATAGAATTTTAGAAAAGTGTTACAAAGCATAAAAAAGTACATTTCTAGAAAAAATTCTTAAATTATTATTTTAATATGTTTTATTATTATTATTATTATTTTCTTTACTCTTTTCTTTTCCACTAACATTTCTTTATTTTTTGCAACTGTTTCCTCTTTTGCCAACATTTATCTTTCACCTCATGTCCAAATCCTTCCAAACTGTTACAGTATTTACAGTTCATTGACGAACTTTTATCCTTACGGTCACCTGTTTACATAAATCGGTGACAGGCTTTTAATATTTGCCTCGTGAAACACCATGCGTGTGATTTTGAACTATGATGATTATGAGATGTGTTGTGGAAGTTCGTGAAATACAAGAAATAGCGCCAAATTGGCGTTGCATTAAGCGAGTGATTTTGGTAGAACAATTTGGTCGATTTTGATCGATTTTGGTTTCTTAAGCGATTTGGAGCCTGCACTAGGTCTACCCGGTGGCAACCCCTCCTTTCTGTGATTTCGCGGTATCTACGCATATTTTCATTAGTCCTTCTGTATCTATGTAAAATTTCATTAGTCTTTTTCCAAATCGTTACTTATATATGCAAATATTGAAGGATTTACGAAGGTAATTTAAGGAATAACAATGTGAAACTGCTCAAATGATAAATAAAACTTTGTAATAAAAATTAACGCATTTTCTGTGTTTGTTGACAAGTCAATGAACAATTTTAATTAAAATAATTTTATAAAGTTGTTGGTGTCTGAAAATATTAACGCTCTGCGACCTGGATAATGAAGAAATAAATAAAATCATATTTTAGAGCTCACTGTATCAGCAAGAATGAATTTGGATACATTGCAGGTATGTAACGCAATGATACAAAGAGTTAAAACCCAGAGCAATTTTTTAAGATAGTTTTTGGCTGATCTGAGTACGCTTAGTGAGCAATTTAGAGTGGGTTTTTTTTTTTTGTCAAAATGAACTGAAAATCCGTTTTTAGGTGCGTTTGTAATTATGTAAATACGTAGCACCTATTGCTATCGTTCAGACCATCCGTCCACCCGTCTGTCTGTCCGTCTGTCCGTCTGTCTGTCCGCATGTAACAACGCAAAAACTACCCAACTGAATCTTTTGAAATTTAAAGTACATAATTATTGCATAATTTTGTCAAGTCATTTCAAATTTTATGAAAATCGGATGCATAGATCAATTACAGGGACAATCAAAAGGATTCCGTTACAATACAGTCAATGGGGAAAAGAGTTTCAAATGCATTTTAATCGTTTGAAATTTTAAATACATAATTATTACATAATTTTGTCGAGTTATTTCAAATTTTATCAAAATCGGATGCATAGTTCAACTACAGGATGCACAGTTGAATTAAAAGTGTTCTGTTACATTACGGTTAATGGGGAAAAATGTTTCAAATGCATTTTAATGGTGTTACACTCATTCAAACGTAATAAAATTGTTATGCATCTATAAAGTACATATTATAATATACATTTTGCATAATCTGTGGTGCAAAGAATATTTATTATTGATTTACAAGGCCACACAAAAGTATTCCATTGCATAATGGTATAGGGAGAACATTGTTTGGTGAGCATTTTAATTGTAATTATTTATAATTTTATGAGATTGATATATGAGAGTGATATTTTTAAAACTTCGTTATCGTACCAACGCACCCCATTTGCTACGCTCCACGTGCAATTTCCAACTTGTTTAACTGGTTTTTATTCAAGAGAGAAATTGAAAAAAAAAATGCAATTGACTGAATTGTCTAAGAGAACCCGAAGTAGGATTCTTCTTCTATTAACCCTTTCCGGCACGGACAAAATCTGTTAGTAAAATGAGAAATTATCGACTGACACCGGAATTCACAAACGAATTTTTTAGATATTTTGAATTCCTTAATTTAGGCTTTTATTGTACAAGCAAAATTTTACTAAAATTTTATTGGTGCCGTTTACAAGTTTGGTTGGTTGGTTGATTTTTGTCGTCCGATTATCTACGCTAATGGGATATAGGACCAGGGGGGGGTGCCCTCCGTGGGGGTCTTTCTAAGGGAACCTAACCCGTATTTACGCAAGGTTCGAAGAAAACCACGGAAAACTCCGAACGGTTAGGCCGACAGCCGCGATTGGGTTCGAACCCAGCACCTGCTGTCTACCAGTTGAGAGGTCCGAACCTCTCGGCCACTGGTGGGGCCGTTTACAAGTTTGGAATTAAAATTAGGTATCCCAGACCGGGCACAGTGTGCCGGAAAGAGTTAATGAAGCAAATGTTCGAACACCGTGTTGACTTTCTGTTGCTCAGATATTATTAGCTCTTTGATAAATCAATTCGATAACGTAAATTATATTTAATTTCAAAAGAAATAGAATTTGCTTTTTTTTTTCATTATTATTAAGGAAAATTTATGATCTTAAAGATGATTATTTAGATGATGAAAAATAATGATTTTGTAAATAAAATTTTGAAATAAATGCTTTGTTATGTAATTATGCATTAAACAAATTGGACAGATGTACAGATTTTGGTATAATTTTTTTCACAATTGACTGATACACTGTTAAAAATCTTGCAGCATCTTGTACAGTCATTTCACCGTTTTCTGAAAAACCAGTAACATAACCGTAATTTAACTCTATTCTGACCATAAAATTGGAAATAATATGTTCAGAATAACGTAAAAAGACGGTTGTTTTACTTTTTTTTGTAGAAAACGGTCAAATGACTATATAAAATGCTGCAGATTTTTAACAGTGTACGTCATATAGCCTAAAAAAGTAGATGTAGCTCTTATGCGTTAAAAAAATAATAATACGCACATATATTCTGTTAAGATTTCCGACAACTCAATATTATTATGAATTTGTTTGTTTTTTTCGGAATCATTAACAATAGAAATCCCGAAAATGTTACTCAAGTTTGATCACAACATTTCACACTATAATTTTTATTCAACATTATTTAACTGATTTATTAAACGTAAATCTGCGTGGTTTAAATTTAACTGATTTTAAGAAAAGAAACCTGGTTCGAATTAAAATTAAATTACATGGTCGTAGTCGAATTGACTCCTTCGGGGCTTTCTAGTTTTAAGTTTTTTTCCGTCAAGCCGGATTTTATTTCGCATAAGTTAATCAGAACATACTTTTAAATTAAATAATTATTGATTATAAGAAAACAGATAAAGATTATGTTATTAATGATGTAGATAAATGTAGTATTTTTACATTATAGCTTACAGTCATTTGAGCACTTTAATTTGATCAGTAAGAAAGAGGGAATCTAAATGAGAAGAAAATATTTATATTAAAAGAAAAAGCGTGGAAATTTGTTCAAACTAAATATTTATTACTTTCTTTAAAAAATGGCTGAAAATAATCATCATCTGTATTATAAAATGCAACAAAAATTACAAAAAAATATGCATAACACATAAATGTTAATGTAGAATTCGTTTCGCTCATATTTTATTCTTTATGATAATCAAACCTGTGTTGTAATATCGAACTTCTTTCTAGTTCTGATCCTATTTGTTGATTTTATTTTATTTTGTATTTATTTCAATTATTCTTTGTTATTTTAAATTTATTTTGGTCTTTTATTACACTTGTTACCGGTTTGTTGCAAAACCGGCCAACTACAAATTAAGTAGCAAAGGCAGCCAAATATAAAACAGAAACTTAAATAACCTCTTCCCTTAATGTACCCGTCCCACCTTATTTCGTGTTTTTATATACAGTCCGAATAGCTATAAACTAAAAAGTTTTGGTTTCTGTCTAATATTAGCTTCTCTCCCTCACTTTACCCTTTTCATCAACAATAATAATAATAATAATAATAATAATAATAATAATAATAATAATAATAATAATAATAATAATAATAAAAGAAATTAATAAAAGAAATTAATAAAATTCAGCTTTTTTCTCAAAATTTATTTTTTGGTGAGATAGCCGGTTTTACAACTAGACGACACATATAATTATTTATAATAATAGGAACATGTGTTTTAATCAAACGTCTCTCTTCTTCAAAGCCTACTTCTCGATTTTATTTTATTTTGTATTTTTTTTAAATTATCCTTGGTTATTTAAAATTTCTCTTGATCTTTTATTACACATCTGGGATATTTATCGAAAATAAGGTAAAAGACAGAGAATCTTCAAGATAGAAGAATTTTTGCTAAAAGTGTGTTTAAAACCACCCAAATTTAATATTTCCAGTGTTTTCACGAAACTAAAAAAAAAACAAATGTTTATGACTATCTAGCTATCTGTATACCTATATAAATATAGAACAGTAATTTCAATTACAAATTATCAACAAAGTTGAAAAGAAGAAAGTATAAAAAAATAAAGATTGATTTTTTAAACAGTTTGAACATTTATTATAAAAACATAGTAAAACAGGATAAAAAGTATATAATATGGACATTTCTCGAAACAAGATAAATTTATCAGAACCTAAATGCATCTACACTACAAATAATGTGTGCAGTTTTATCTAAGTATTGGATAGAAAAAGTATTAGTATATATATATATAAAGTATTAGTATATATATATATATATATATATATATATATATATATATATATATATATATATATATATACAGGGTGTTTCACTACCAGACCGACAAACTTTGAGGGGTGATAGTAGACATGAAGACAAACATTATTAAATAGGAAACCATGGGGCGCAAACGTCTTCCGTAGGAGCTAAGGGCCATTAAAGTTTAAGGTCCAAAACTTCAAATAATTATAAAAAACGGAAAAAAGTGTGGATTCGTTTGCGGTTTTCGCTAAAATCATTCTTTATATCACGTTTTGTTTGTAAAAAAATTTTAAAGGTTACGTTCAAAAATTGGCGATAGAAGGCGCTTTAGACTTTAAAGTAACAGAAAACTATTTTTTACCCTTGTTTTGTGCACGGGGTCGAAATTATTCCAAAGTTTAGACTTTAACTTAAATTTTAAGTCCAAAATCGGAAACCTTGGGATCGGGTAACTAGCGAAAACTGAGCTGTGAAATGAGGAGGGGATTTCGAACGCTCATAAAAATTTGACAAAGTAATCGATTTTGTTGAGGTTTTCGTGTAGGTCATTCCCTTGGTAATTATTTTATTCAAAATGACATAGAGCATTGGTGTCCCCATTTTTCGATAGAGGGCGCTTCCGACACATCTTCGAAATTTCAATGGCATTACTCCTGGGTGTTTTACTACCAAACCAACATACTTCCAGGAAGTGTTAGGGATGCAAAGACGACTCGGAATCATACTATAATGTAACGTCAAAAATGCCTTTTTTACGAGTTAGGGTTAAAAGAAGCAGAGAAAAAAGCCACTTGATATTTCTACAGCATGTTCTGTCGGAACTTCTGGTAAAAGCACATGTTCCTCTTTCGTTGCGCCACTCTATAGTACGATGGGGCTCCTCCACATTTTACCAATGATGTTCGCAGACACATCAACTTAACAAATGGACAGCGGTGGATAAGTAGTGGTGGCCTGGTTCGTTAGCCTGCCAGATCGTTGCACCTACTTCATTATATCAATTACTTTTTGTTACCTACCTTTATTTTATTACTGTATAATTGTTCTGTATTTTTTAAAATAAACATTGATGGGTGGGGCTAGTTGAGGTCAAACCAATTAGTAGCCGCCCTTCCCCCAACTGGCTCAATCTGAATCTGAATCTGTATGGACTTCTTCTGCTGGGGGTAAATGAAAAGTTGAATGTATGAGACTCCCGTACCGTCAGTGGAAGACCTCTCAGCTCGAATTTCTGTAGCTGCCAGAAAGCTATCCGAGATGCCAGGAATCTTTCAAAGCGTGAGGAATTGCATGCGAAGCTGCTGTCAAGCATACCGGACTACTTCGTCTACTACTTCGGACTACTGGTCGTAATTTTGGACACCTTTTGTAGTAAAACCTTTAACGAAATTGCTTTCTGCCACATTAACGTGTTGCTCTTTCACTACCTGTTGCTGTTGTTTTTTCATCTGCTTCTTTTAACCACAGCTCGCTAAAAAAGGCATTTTCAACGTAACATTCCTATGTGATTCCGAGTCGCTTTGCATCCCTAACACTTCCTGGAAGTATGTTAGTCTGGTAGTAAAACAACCAGGAGTAATGCCATTGAAATTTCGGAGATGAGTCGGAAGCGCCCTCTATCAAAAAATGGAGACACAAGAGCTGTAAGTCATTTGGAATAAAATAATTATCAAGGGAATGACCTACACGCAAACAGCAACAAATCGATCAGTTTGTATAATGTTTATGAATGTTTGAAATCCGCCCCTCTGTTCACATTTCAATTTTCGCTAGTTACCCGATCTCAATGTTTCCGATTTTGGGAGTAAAATTTAAGTTAAAGTCTAAACTTTAAAATAATTTCAACCCCATGCACAAAATAACGATAAAAAGTAGTTGTTTGTTACACTAAAGTCTAAAGCGCCCTCTATCGACAATTTTTGAACGTAACCTTTAAATTTTTTTTTACAAACAAAACGTGATATAAAGAATGATTTTAGCGAAAACCGCAAACGAATTCACCCTTTTTTCCGTTTTTTATAATCATTTGAAGTTTTGGACCTTAAAATTTAATGTTCCCTAGCTCCTACGGAAGACGTTTGCGCCCCATGGTTTCCTATTTAATAATGTTTGTCTTCATGTCTACTATCACCCCTCAAAGTTTGCCGGTCTGGTAGCGAAACACCCTGTATATATTTATATATATATATATATATATATATATATATATATATATATATATGTATATATATATGTATATATATGATATAACTATTAAGTAATAAAATAATGAGATTTTAAAAACTCAAAAAAAAAAAAAT
Organism: Maratus speculifer; assembly: GCA_964019185.1. Lineage (NCBI taxonomy): Eukaryota > Metazoa > Arthropoda > Arachnida > Araneae > Salticidae > Maratus > Maratus speculifer. Next base: position 154,043,731 of record OZ025302.1, read on the forward strand.
AGGCATTGATGCTATTGGATTAAAAGAACTGTTAAAACGTAATATTCTTAAGTTCATTAAGTCAATGTCCATAGATCGGTTATACAAAACACGAAGTTACTTCAATAACGTAATTTTTTTTCAAAATATTTTCAAAAGTAAAGTTTTTCAATTGTGTATATTAAGTGTTTCATTGTTTCAATTAAATGGCGGAATAGATTTAACAAAAAGGATTCAATAGAGTTAATACAATATTTTTACATGTTTCGTTATATTTTCATTTATATATATATATATATATATATACTTACAATATCTTTTTTATATGTACTAATATTTATATCAATCAAAAAAATCCCATAAACACAAAGGAACTCCAAAATGCATTAACTTTAAATGTGGATTGTGCCCATTCCTTTGTTTATTTTCCCTTGAAGCAGCAAACCTTCAGACTTATTGTTTTTAAAAACTCGTGCAGTCTCTGTAATATTCTTTAAAAACGCAAAACTCTTCTTTAAAATTTTATTTAGCTTTTATTCATTTCGGAACAAATAAATTGTTTGTAATCAACGATAAACATTTGCTTTCTTGTGGCAAAACTTCTTTTCTATTGAAAATATTTAATTATTTTTTCTTATGCTAATTTGTTTCAATTATTTAAGTGCTGTTTTGTTTCTAAAATTTTATGTTTGAGGCGAATTGCTTTTCATTTCCTTTGTTTTACAATCAAAACAAGTTAGAAATTGCACGTCAAGCGTAGTAAATGAGGTGCTTTCGTACTATATCGAAGTTTTAAAAATATACAGATCTTGGTGTCATAGTATACAGTACAACGGATGCTGTATATAATGGCCGAAATCTTTTGTGTCTGCCTGCAAATACTATCTTCTTGCTATTATACAGAAAGTAACTTGTAGTAAACCTTAGAAACATATATCATTTTAATAAAATATTAAGTTGTTTAACGTAATTAAACGCGTCCCAAACAATGTTTCCCCATTATGTAATGCTATGTGTAACCATTAAGAAATGGAATACTTTTACGTGGCCCGGTAAATTAATAATGAATATTCTTTGCATCACAGATTTTTGAGAATATCTATTTTAGTATATATTTTATAGATACATATCAATTTTATTATGTTCAAAAGAGTGTAGCATGATTAAATTCCCTTGAAATTATTTTTTCCATTCGAAGTAATGCAATTGAAAACTTTTGATTGTCCCTGTAATTAAACTATGCGTCCGATTTTCCTAAAATTTGAAATGAGTCGACAAAATTATGCAAAAAATATATTTTAAGTTTCAAATGAATCAGTTTGGTAGTTTTTGTTCTTTTTTATGCGGACAGATGAACAGACGGACTGAACGACGACGACTATAGATGTTATTTGCATAATTACGAACGCAGCTAAAAAGCTATATTAAGTATAAGATCTAATGATTTTTTTAGAAAATATCTTTATTAGTTTAACAAATCAGAAAAACTTATAGAAGCGACTTTACACTTAGTTGCACAAGTGGATACTTTCAACAATTCTTCAAAAGGTAAAGAGGTTAAGGGGGCTCAGGGGTTGATCGATACGGAAAAACATAAACAGAGCCCTCACTTCGAGTCCATATAAAAACAGAAGGATTCAGTGTAATTAATTTAAACTTTCTGATATTTTAAAGGTATGTTTGTAGTCTTATAAAATTATAAAATGAAGTACCCCAATGTAATATAATAAGAAATATAGCAAAGTTTATATAACACACTTTTCGATATGTTACATCACCAACACCAATATATCTTAACGTTGAATTGATTTAAGAACCTAATTTTTGCTTTAAAATGATCAGGAAATTTTACTCTATAGAATAAATTAAGGATATAATAATCTCTCAAAAAAAACAATCTTAAAAAAACTCTGAAACTTAAAAATTGAAAAAACCCTAAAAAATACAAGTTTTTTTTAAATTAAAAATACTCAAAATATTAAACTATCTAAAATATATTAATTCATTCTCTAGATAATGATATTATATGCATGCAAAAAAAATTAACCCATTCCATCAAATAGTTTTTTTTTAAATCTTGGTGTTAGTTGTCAAAAATCAAGTTTTGAGAAAATGCGACTTAAAGTTGAAATTATGTGGGTGCGGCTATGAAAGTGTTGATACATAAATGCTTATAACTCCGTTAAAAATGCAAATATTTTTATGCGGTCTTTTGCATTGAGTTAAGAATCAAATGAATAATCAAACTAAATCATAAAAAAATCGATTTTTTGAAAAGTTTTCAACCTTTGAGCCCCCCCTTAATGATGTATTAAAACCTTCATTTACAATAACAATTTCTACACGATTAACAATGCTGAAAGAAAATTACATAGACATATTCCAAGCCCAATATCCTTTTAGTTTTGAAACTTATACCGAAATAAATATTTTTTAGGCTTTTTTTAAATCTTTAAACATAAAATAAGTTTTTTGATTTATGTGACAGTAGGGTTTTTTTTTTTATTATTATTACACTTCAATCTTTTTAGAGTTTCTAATTACTTTTAATCATTCGGGAATGTTTTGCGGAACAGCTTGTAATATTTTCAGGCAATTTTTAATGTGCTAACTAAATAACGACACAATAATCGGTTTCTTTTCGTTTTTTGCCCTTTCTAATATTTCTATTTACTCCGTCCTAATAAATGATTTCCGTTGTTTGCATAAATTTTTTATTTATTTTTTTTTAAATATAGATGAAATATAAAAAACAATAATTCAAAGATACATATGAATAATATGCATTCATAGATAGACAGAAATATAAGCAGATAAATTTACATAAATGTGTAAGGAAGACCCAAGTTTTTTAATAAATTATTTAGTTATTTGTATCATGGTTCATACAGATAATGGATTTTTCTGATGAGGAAAATTTTTGGTACCAGTATTTTCCTGTAGAATATTTTTGATTAAGGGGTTCCGCGACATAGAAAATCTTCAAATTCTCTACTTTTTTTTTTTTTTTTTTTTTTTTTTTTTTTTTTTTTTAGGATTAAAGATTTTTGTATTTTTTCTGTTTTAAAGGACGTTTAATTTATGTATGTATCTTAAGTGGAACAGAAAATATTATTTTTTTCCTTTTGTTTTGTCTCCAAAATCTACCTTTCAAACAATGGCTGGCATGAAAACGATGTCTTGTGAAAATGTGCTTTTCTTTATGATAAGTTTTTTTAACCAATTCTTGCATTTAAATTGTTATAAGTTAAGAACCGTAAAAGAAAAATGTTTTAAACTTGGTACATGTTTTTTTTTATTGTTTTACTTTAATTCTGATTCAAAAACTTTAAAAAAATCGTTTACTTTAAAAAAAGTTTTTTTTTTTTAAGTTACATCATTTTTTTTTATTTAAATATTTTTCATCTTTGTTTGAATTTAAAATTTTTAAAAATGCTGAATCAAAATTAAAACTAATATGTTTCTATTTATTTACATGAAACAAATTTTACAAAACATATTTTCAGTTATAACGATTTTAAATTACACTACAATTTACACAAATTTTAATTATTTTTTTAAAATTTTAAGAAGCCTAGTCATGAAACTTTGTTTACACTCCGTATGATTAATCAAAGCTAAAAATTTCAGAATGCCAACTCAATAAATAAAAATTATTTTAAAATGTGTGCCCCGGATCGCTTTAATTAAAGCTAAATTTCCCATGCTTGAATTAGATTTATTTTGCTATAAAATAATGCTGGTATTTTACATAGAAAATAACGGTACCCGTACGTACCCAGTATATCTATTTTATTTTAAAATTCTATACTATACTTTATTTTAAAATTTAAAAATAAAGAACAAAACGTTAGAAAAGAAAGAAATCGATAATAATAAAATATTTACATGCTGCATTTTTGCACTTCCTTTAAAATATTCCCCGTGTATATACTTTTAGAAAGAAATATATTCATTTAATCTTGCAGGAGTAAATATTTACTGACCTTTTTTAACATTAAAATTTAACGCAGCTAAGATTTTTAGTAACGCATTGTTTGTTTGTTTGTTTTTTTTTAGTTAATCTTAAATAGGTAAGTAATTTAAGAGAAGTGTTTACATTCGTGTTTTGTTTCCATGTAAATTAATAATTATATTTGGAAGTATTTTAAGCTTCTTTTTCAGACTTAATAAGTCTTTCGTGTCTATATGTTTTGAATTAAAACATGTGCTACTGCGTATAATATGTTTAATTTTAAAATATTCATTTGTTTGTTATAAATTAGGTAGTTGATATACTTTTATAATAATGGAAGAAAATGAGAGTTAGTAAGAACTTTTCTTTGTATAATTGATTATAGTTTTAAATAAATTAGACATTTCCCTATTAAAAATGAATTTTAAATATTGATTTCTAGTTAAAAATATGAAATATTTAAACTTTTTTGCTGTCCTGTTGGCCCTTATAATTCTTCATACACTAGGAGCAAAATTTTCCTCGTATTGTTAATATTTGTATTATAATCTATCTGACTGTTTCATTTTAGCAAAAGTTAAGAATTTTTTCATTTTTACTGTGCTAAATATGATTTAGTAACTTTTTCTTCGTGCTTTTATATCAGCAAATACTTAGGTTTTTTAAAGTAAACTAAATACATTCTGAACCAGAAGTCCTATTTAATAAATGAAAACAAATCAAACTGCACAGAAAGAAGATATCTTTATCGCATAACATTTTTGTTCAACATACGTAAAAGACTTGAAGAAAAAATGCCACCGAATTCTACATTGTTTAGTTCCAACAGACTCAAAAGTCTACGGGCACTGTTTTGTATCCGAAGTATTGTATATTTTGAAAACTTCGTTAGGGTACGGTGGTACTTTTTTTTGCTACGTCTGATGTGCAAATTCAGACCTGTTATACTATACATATTTCATTTTATAATTTTAAAATTCAAGAATAAAAAGTTAGAAAAGAAAGAAATCAATAAGAATAAATTATTTATTTGCAGCATTTTTGCAGCTCGTTTAAAATTTTCCTGGCAATTATACTTTTAGAAAGAGATATATTCATTTAATCTTTCACGAAGAAATATATACTGATCTTTTTTAGCATTAAAATTTAACGCACCTAAGGCTTTAAGGAACGCATTGACTTTTTTGTTTAGATTATTTTAAATAAGTAAATAATTTAAGAGAAGTGTTTACATCTGTGTGTAGTTTCCATTTAAATTAATAATTACATTTGGAAACGTTTTAAGCTTCTTTTGCAGACTTAAAAAGGCTTTTGTGTCTGTATGTTTTAAATTAAAATATATATTACTGCGTAAAATATGTTGAATTTTAAAATATTTATTTTTTTGTTTAAAATTTTCTTTGCAATTATACTTTTAGAAAAATATTATTCATTTAATCTTGTATGAGTAAATATTTACTGACATTTTTTAACATTAAAACTTAACGTAGCTAAGATTTTTAGGAACGCATTGACATTTTTTGATAATCTTAAGTAAGTAAATAATTTAAGAGAAGTGTTTACATTCATGTGTTGTTTCCATTTACATTAATAATTAATTTTGGAAATATTTTAAGCTTCTTTTGCAGACTTAATAAGGCTTTCGTATCTATATGTTTTGAATTAAAACATGTACTACTGCGTAAAATATGTTGCATTTAAAAATATTTATTTGTTTGTTATAAATTAGACAATTTATGTACTTTAATAATAATGAATGGGAAATGAAAATTAATAAGATTCTTTTTGCATAATTCATTATAGTTTTAAATAAATTAAAGATTCCTTTATTAGAGACGAGTTTTATACGTTCATTTCTCTTTAAAATTTAAAAGAAATGGAAACTTTTTTTGCTGTCCTTTTGGTCTTTATAATTCTTCTTGCACCAGGCGAAAAACTTTACCGTGCACTGTGAATATTTTTATTGTAATCTATCTAGCTGTTTTTATTTTCGCAAAAGTTAACGGTTTTTCCCCCTTTTTACATTGCTATATATGATTTAGTAACGTATAAGGAGTAATGTTTCGGTATATTTTTAGAAAAAAAATGACAAAAGTAACTGAAAAAAAAATGTCAATGATCTTATTTTCCCCAATGAGAAAATGAAATATCCCTATTTATATTTCGTAAGGGAAAAAAGGAATATCCCATTTTTTTCATTAGGAAAAATCATTCAAAGAGGAAGAGAAATAGGATTTTTCATTTTCTGACAGGGAAGAGGTGGATCATCGACATTCCTTTGTTTGAAAATTTTGTCAATTCTTTTCTAAAAATATAGAAACCCCACTTCATTTTTTCCCCATGTTTTTGTACATGTGTTCAACTACTGCTTGCTATATTTTGTTTTATTCAACTGTGAGGTTTTTTTTCTATAACACTAATTAAATGCTGCAGATTTTGAATATTTAAGAGATTATATATGCTAACAGCAGCGATATCTTGATGAAGTATTGCATTATTTAGCTTGTCCAAGTTATACACTTTCATATTCCATAAGAAAATATTTGGGGCACTATTGCTTAAATAAGATATTAAGTGCGGAAAATGGACAAAAAAGTGTTTTTGATTGTATTTTGCGGCAACCTAATAATGTAAAATAAGAATGTCCTGTGGAAACAACTAAATTATAATAAGCAGGTAGTGTTATACTAACAGTTTATGCCAAAAGAATTTTGGTTGTTGCTTGTTTGAGATAAAACACTCGAAACATATTAGTGTTTCACTTTTCATTAAAAATGGCATTCGCAGCCTTCAACTTTAATATTTTAAATAGAAATGAGAACATTTTTTCAGAGCTTAAAAATTGCATATTATTTATTAAATATGATCTATTTCAACATAAAAAAAATAAGCAAATCAAAAAATACATCTATCGCACTTTGTCTGTTTTTCAAAATAATGGCTCTTAATTTATGAGTGGTTCAACATCTCTGGTTTATCAGTGTAGATAAGTGATTTCACATTTCTCCACGACAAATAAATCATCTATTGGTGTGAGATAACATGATCTTGGAGACCACATCACAGCTCGAACTTTACGCGAAATTGTGCTTTCATCAAATATCTCCCAGAATAAAATGATTGTGTTTTGTTCAATTTGACGTAATTGGTCTGGCTTAGATCTATTTATGGTGAAATGGCAAAATATGCTAAACAAAAATCATCTGTCATCTGCTAAATCGATTCTAACTAGACACTGTAGTTTTGACAAATTCAAAACTACATCTGTAAAAAAGCATTCTTTGTAAGTTTAAATTACATTGAAATAAAATCAAAATTGTTATATTCCTTTGAATCTCCATAACTGCCAACTTTTATGGAATTTTGATGCCACTATAACTTTATGGAAGATTATAGATAATTTAATCAATTATGATGAAGTATTACATTATTTAGCTTGTCCAAGTTGTACACTTTCAACATAAGTTCAAGTAATTTTAGCGTTTAAATAAGTACAAAATCCTCATTACATTTAATGGTAAGAAAATTCAGTACAGGCTGGCTGTTATGATTTCCCATGGAGTCTAGCTGAAAAGTTATCCTCTTGAGCAATGACGCACGCAGCGTAGTCCTGATATCTGGTTGATTTCTTAATAAGACATTCCGAATTAAAATCAGAAAATTTCAATTCTGTTTTTTCTTTGCAAAATTATAGGATTCCAGGACTGTTTATTCGAGGAGCCTGGGGCCCATGTCTTACATCAACGGAACATAATCTGTAAACGAATAACGCGGATTTAGGTAATAAGAGTAAATAAATTAACACAAATGCTTGGAAAAAGAGCTCATAAAGAAAGAAAAATATAAAAATAAAGTTTAAAGACAAAATTACAACAACAGTATATAATTTTGTATTTTTATAAAATTTTATATATTTTTATAATGATTATTCAAAGTTTTATAATTTTTTATAGATTTATTAGGATTTTTCTGTAACGAAAGAATTAATTTAAAAGTATGAGAAATAGTTATTAGTAAATAGTAGAAGGGCTTAGCCTGTAGCATAATATCATAAATTCTGTGGCAAGAATCAGCTCTGTATGTGAGATGGCTTAATATGCCCATCCTGAGAAAGTAGTCCTTGCCTTAGAGATAGAACATAGGTGTCAAGCTAAACTTCAGCTAACGCCAAGGCCGTGATAAGATCATTACATTTTTCATAAATAATATAAAAGTAAATTAACGATTTTTTTTTTTTTTTTTTTTTTTTTTTTGTGGTGTGAATGCAAAATTTTTAATTAAAAAAAATCTGTCAGATGCGGGATACACTGATAACTAGTGACATACATCCGTGAGAAGCACTAGAGCATAAAGAATGTTAACGATAGGAAAGTGTTTGTATGAGTTTTAATTCACATAATTCATACCTGCCTCTTTTATTCACAGAACATGCTGATTAATTAATGTAGCTAAATACCTCAAAATAAATAAATAAATAAAACCTTCTAAAAGTTTGTGAAATAAATGTGCGAGCCGCATAAAAATTATAAAAGAAGTGCTATTCGATTTCCTCATAATTAAAAAAGGATTTTTAAAACTAAAATATTTTTATCCATATTGTAGAGAATAGAAAAATTCATCAAAAAACACGCAAATTGAACATACAATAAAAATTTCATTTCCTATCCATTCAGAACTATTACATATCTAATTTTTTGTTATCATAAAATTCAACATCCCTTTTTTTACTCCTCTTTTCCAAGCAATTACATGGAGAGTGACATTGTGCAAAAGCAATTTACGCATTTAGTATAGGGTAATGGTGCATTCATTATTACAATTTTTATATGCTAACATCGAACAATGCACTTATTCTAACGATCAAATTCCGCTAAAGAAAATGGGAATTTTTATGTGCCATGTTCTTTAAAGAAACTAACGACAATACATTAAAAAAAATTCAAATTCCAATTTTGTTTTTAGAGACATGCATTTAAATTCCAGGAATTACGTATTAGATTTTATGGTATTTAATATTTATATGTCTGATTGTATCTATTTCAGCAATAACTTTTCTACATAGACTTTTACTTTTAGTGTTGTTTAAGAGTAAAATTTAGTAGTATTTACTAGAAAAGTGTAAAATAATATGTAAAATAGTATGTTAGAGTTCCATGCAATATGGCCAGTTGGGTTGATTTTGATGTATTGATGGGGGGAACGGGGTGTCGGAGTCGTCGATTGTGTGTTTCTTGGGGATTATATTATGTAGAAAATAAAATGACCGTTTTAGGTAAAATTTAGTTAATTTAAGCAAAATACTCAAATAACTGTCACCACATCCCAAAATCAAAACATTTGATTAATGTAGGGTTTGTCTATATGAAATACGCGGCACATGCGTAGGCATTGCGCAGACTATGCTAAGAGAGTTATGTATTTTTTAAATTATGGCAAACCTACATTACTTTTGGCGATACTCACATGGACGATTTCGGTTAGGCGGCACAGACAACTTAAGATAAAATACAAGGTGTGTATTTTTATATCGAGACTGACAGATGGGCAATGTGCCATTGGCTAGAGCGCAATGTTTATGGTGCTGATTGTGGTAGGACATGCTGGGTTTGCTTAAAGCCTCCATTCCAATATAGTTATAGAAACGGACCGCACGTCCGCGCACTAATAAACTGTGTGTCGCTAGTCGTACCGAGTGCTTACGTGAATTTTGGTCACGGAGATAAACTGCTGAAGCGTTCGTTCAAGCAGATTTATTCAATCAATTTTTGCGTTCGCTAGGGCAAAACACCTACTGAGGCGAAATCTCTGATCAAGGAAAGTCTAAAAAGAAGAACCTCTATACAAATGCCTAGGCTTTTCGTTGGCACGGTGACTTTCAGAAGTATGGAAATACGTCGAGGACTTAGTGTTGAGCACCCTTCAATAATCATAATTGTAAATTCGTTAAGATGGTTGATAGTTCGTTTCCGTCCAAAATTACCGCAACCAATCAATTTTTATAACCAGTATATCTACAATCTCATATGAACACATGCTAGCCAATTTTGAGGTAGTTCTTCTATTTTATGTTAGGTTCTATCAAATATCTATGGTTCGCCACAGTCAATCTATGTATATTTTAGAGAGGCCAGCTAGATACTGCAGATTCTTTTTTTTTTTTTTTTTTTTTTTTGTATGTAGTCAATACAACAACGCCCATATTATGTTATTAATAAAAATGGTACCATTAATATTTGGCTTAAAACGTCTAAATAATATAGTGTGACATCTAGCTACTCAAAAATTGCTTAAAAATTAATATCGATAAATATCGATCAATGCTGAACGATAATTATCGATCGTAGTGATATCTGTTACCTTAAATATAAACTTTACATGACTGAATTTAGAAAACGCGTTTCGGTAAGTAAAAGATTGCTGGTGTCGCTGCGATCGGTATCCATCGTTTAACATTTTCAGGATTCAATTTTTTAGTATTTTTTTAAAGAACTACTAAAATAATCAGTCAGCATATTATAACCTCTAGATTCTATTGTAAAGAGGGTCTCGGAAAACAGTACAGATATTTAAATTACTGTCAAGCGTAAATTTGTAGGAGAGGATGACTTCGCAATCAAATTAGATTTTATGTACTAAATGTTGTGCTATTGAGATTGTAATCAGCAACGATTTGCACTGAAATGTGAAACAATTAAAAAAAACAATAGATCGAAGAAGCAATCTGTATCCGCTTTCTAACCTTTTCAACTTAAAATGTAGAATTGAAAAATTCGCTAACGAATGAGAAAAACTGGATCATATTAAATTAATCATTATAAGGATGCAACGAATAATGTTCGTAATTACCTCACAAAAAGTAAAACTTTCGCAAAATAGTAAAATATTTTCTCATATTATAAGCAAAAAAAGCATGTTAAAAATGAAATTATACTAAGTATGTAAGTTAAAATATCCACTCGTTATCCATTCTGAAGCATTACCTTGGTAAGTTTCCTTTTTGTAATCAGTGTAATGTATTTTTTTGTTTCTCTACTTACTATACTCATATTTTCCAGATAATTAGATGCAAGTTTCATTACTGAAAATAGAATTTATGCTTTTAATGTACTATTATTTTATTTTCATCTATGAATATATATATATATATATTTTTAATGAGCAACTTGTGCTAATGAAAAAGAAGATATCTTATGCTCTATGTTCTTATAATAAATGATATTTGCAATCAAAATTACATTTTATTAGATTTTAATTATATTCGAGAATAGTTGAAAATAGACAATTAGTAATTTCTACAAAAAGTAAAATAGTTTTTGAATCTTAGCCCTCTGCAATTAAATACAATCTTTAATTATAAAGAAAGAGATCATTTTAGTTTTAGATACCTAAATAGCATAATATTTTAAACTCGTAACAGTTTTGCCCTAACACTGCACAGGCAAGAAGTGTTTGGTACATTCTTTACTAAAAGCTTTTGAACACAACTAATTTTTTTGCAGTAATTTTTAATTTAGTATTTCGCAAATATTTTCCGATTATAAAAGGTAAATATTTAGAAAGGAAAAAGTGGTGCTTTGTCGCTATTTTAATTTTATTGTGCCAAAAAAAAAATGAATAATTAAAGTGTTAAGAGGCTAAAAATTAAAATGAAACAATTGTTACAATTAAAATCTGTGATTTAATTACCATTCATTTTGTATTCCTGTTTTCTCATAGGAATTTCGATGTCCGAACATTACTAAAGTTGCTGTGTTTAAAGTATAATTGCTGTTATTATGTTACAAATGCCATACAATTTAGGATTATAAATAATGCTTATTTAATGAAATAAATTCATTGAAAGGATAGTTTACCTTAAAATTGATCAAAAAGTAGATTAACCTTTTTTAATATTAATTTAAAACCTGATTAATTGTGAAAATTTAAGCACTTCATTTTAACTAATACGGTTAATATATCTTTATTTATTGCTCAATTTGTTAATATATTCAGCGCAATTATCTAAACAAATTGAAAATTTAAATAACTTTTTCTCTATATTCATATTTTATCATTTTCACATTTTTAAAATGCAAAGGCTCTTTTTTTATTTTTTTTGTATGTCAGGTGGATATTTAAAGCCTTTTTGTATGTTTTTTTGTTACATATGTGATAAATCTTCACATGGAATCAGCCTTCAGGTTTCTTTTGTTATTTTCTTGAAAATAAATGTATATGAAGGTGCATTAGATTTCATCGCATTTAACAATATATTTCAGAAAAAAATTTAAAACAAAATAATGTTAATAATGTAAAAATACACGAGCAGTTTATTGTAATAATCATTTGAAAACCTTTTAAAGAATTGTGCAAAAATATAAAAAAAAATTAAAGGCAGTAGAAATTTTAAATGATTTAAATGTTTATAAACTTTTTAATTATATCGTTCTATCACGTTTCTTAAGAAGGCTCTCTAATTTTTTTTTTTCAGAACAAACGCGAGACTTTCAGGCGCGCATTTTCTGAGTCGGTTTTAGACGTTAAGTCATAAAATTGTCCGACTGACAATTGAAGCAAACTGAAATGAAATGTGTTTTCCAAATTTTTAAATAAATTACATAACAAGTTAAGAGCAATTTTTGTCCCATGAAAATGGTTTCTCCTTTCCCGTGCCGTCGCGTTCAAATACTCAGATCAAAATGACATTTTTGATACTTCCTGATTGATTTTACTTTATTAAAAATGGCAAATGCCATTTGATTACATAGTTTGTTAATAAGAAATTTGTTTCAAGTATTTTCGAACAAAAGAGCATTCAGAAAATACATCCTTTGGCTTTGTCGATAGCTTGAATGCTTCACATGTGCATACAAATATAGAAAAATGTCAAAATATTATTTCACTTGAACAAAAATTTAAGTATTTCGAATTTAGAAGAAAGCTCTTAGTTTCACTAATAAAAGAGAAAATGTAAAAAACAATATCTTTTTTTTTATTTCCTTTAAGAAGTCACATTTCTTACATAGTCAATGTATGGAACATCGCGAAGAACTATTCAATAACGGCATTTACAACTCATCTATCAAAACATTTAGCTTTTCAGCTTTTCTACTTTTAAAACTAATCATTTTCGTTAGCTTTTTAGTTTTAAGATTTAAACAGCTGAATACTTATATGCTAGATTTTTGAAAATTTTCAAGCCATTTTTTATTGAAATGATGGTGTCACTTAACATTTCGAGGAGAAAATTAGTTTTATTCAAAAAATGTTGAAATTATTAAATGACAGCAGAATTTACAAAGTTTATTCAATACAGCGTATTTATTTCTTTTTTCGATGTATCTGTGTCTAAAACGGAATATATATACAGCTCATATTCAAAATATTAGAATAATTGAGAAAAAGTAATAAGAAAAAATTATTTGTCATTTATTTATTTTTTATACTAAGTAAATGCAATTAAATTTCTTATAAATCAAATCTGGAATGTTTAGATAAGATTTTAACATTTATAAAATATAAAATACAGCACAATAAATTAGGTATACAGCTTCCTTAAACACACCAGAATATTAGAATAAAATTTAGATTGGTTCAAAATATTAGAATATTTTATTTTACGCAACAATATTACCTTATGAATATGAAGTAAATGGTAGTTAATATTTTGTAGCATCCCCTTTAGCTTTCATAACAGCGTACAATCGATCTTGCATACTATATACAAGGTGTTTACAAACATTTCTATCAATATTAGCCCAAATAGACTTTATACGTGCCACTAACTCAGTTTTACTTGAAGGAGGATTTTCTTGAAGTTTTTTCTTCATTATACACCATAAGTTTTCGATGGGATTAAGATCTGGTGAACTTGGTGGCCAAGGAAGTACCTTAATGTTGCGTTGGCGGAACCAATTCTTAGTTGACACCGAGGTATGCGGGGACGCTAAATCTTGTTGAAAGATGAAATCATCTTCAAATAAATCTTCTGATGATAGAATCATGTAATATTCTAAAATTTCTTGATATATCAGAGAGTTAACCTTTTCGTAGACGATGCATAACTTTCCAGGTCCTTCTGCACTCATACAACCCCAAACCATCACACTAGCAGCAAATTTTACGGAACGTTTAAGGCATTCTTTATCAAATGCTTCTTGCTTCATTCTCCAAACTCGAATACCTTGATTACCATATGAAACTCAAAACATACTTTCATCACTAAATAATATATTTTTCCAATCTTCATTGCTCCATAAAGGTCTTGATTTACACCAATTCAATCTTATACGCTTTTGTCTTGCAGTCATGAGAGGTTTTGTTTTCGGTACACGAGATTCAGATTTAAATTTATGGAGACGTCTTAATGTTGTCGATGTAGAAACTTCAACTCCTTCTTCTTTCCATTTTCGGTGCAAGAATCGCACACTTTTAAAACTGTCTTTCTTAACTATACGCTTCAGTTTCCTGTCATCTCTAGCAGATGTTTTTGGTTTTCGGCCACCATTTCGGCGATTATTTTGAAATTTTCCAATTTTTGAATATTGTGTTAGTATTTTACTAACGCTCGATTGCGAACAATGTAAATAATTCGCTATAAAACATTGATTTTTACCGTGCCGATACAAATCAACCATACGAAGTTTAGTAGATTCAGGAATATCACTCACACGGCCCATTTTAAGACGAAAAAGAAACAAACTGCAAAAGAGAATACTGATTTTAAATAAAATAGTCTGAATTTAATCAATGATGCCACCAGTTAAGAATTGGTAATAATTAAAGGAGAATTAATGTGAAATATTCTAATATTTTGAACCACTTGAATAAATATTCTAATATTTTGACTTTTCAAAATAATTTTTTTTTGCAATTAATCTTTTCAAAAATGATATTAAATTTAAGATAACAAGTAAGTTTAATCAACAATAAGTTCTTAATAAAAATATCGTTTGCATATTTTCATTAAAAGACATTAAATTACCAAACGATATTTTCAATTTCTAAAAAAAAAGTAATTATTCTAATATTTTGAATATGAGCTGTAGTACAAAAATAAGGCTATAAATATACTCATTATTTAATTTTCTGCAAAGTTGTAATAGAAACCTTCTTTCGCTCATATTAAAGCTTGCGAACGCTTGTCGTTATTTTGATGTTTCATACCTGATTGAGATTTCTGTTTAATAACTTCAAAATATCATTCTTTCGAATGATATTAGAGAACTTTTTGAATGATAATGGTGTATATATTTCAATTTTCTTATTGGCAATATCTATAAATCAAGATGAATGATTTTTAAAGAAACCATTGTCTTTGGACTCCTTAATACAGCTATAATTGAAACTTGTAATTAATTTTCATAAATTACAGTTGAACTTTTCTTTATATCATCAAAAAGTATATCAACTACATCCTTTTTTGTTGTTGTTGTTTCATGCCTACTACAGCTGTTCGTATAATTATATTGAACTGTCATAATCCGTAGTACAAGAGTAAAACTCAGTGAACAATAATAGTGCAACTACAATTTAAATTTTTTAAGTGAACAATGCATAATTAAACATGACCGAGTTTTTAATAAAATCGTTACCTGTCATTTTTTCATTTTTAAGACGGTTTTCTCAATGTATCCAGAATGAAATACATTTACATTTTTGTTCATATTATTTATTTAATTGCAACAAATCATTATTAAATAATATTAGTGAACATTATTTTGGCATCTTGAAAATTTATTCACTTTCCTTAAATATTTCAAGAAATATTCTCTTTTTCATTAATTTTAAAAATGTTTTCTTTATTATTTTGCAGTATGAATAATTTTACAATTTATCAGTTTTAAAACTAATTCAAATTCTAAAGCAAGGTTTATTCAATACAGTATATATATTTTTCTTTTTCTATGTATGTGTAGCTAAAACAGAATATGTAGCGCAATGATATGGTTATAAAGGAATTCGGTATTTAATTTTCTGTAAAATTTTAATTTAAACTTTCTTTTTGTTTTAATGAAGTGTTTGAACTCTTGTCTTCATTTTTATGTTTAATATCTATTTGAGTTTTTATTTAATAACTTCAAACTATCATTTTTTCGAATGAAGTAAAATAACTTTTTGGATGATAATGCTGTATTCAATTCAATTTTCCTTTTGGTGCAATCCATAACTCAATGTGGCTGATTTTTTAAAGAAACCATTGTGTTTGGTTTTCTTAATATGTGAAACGAGACTTATAAATGAAACTAGTAATTACTTTTCGTAAAAAAAATTACAATTTAATTTTTTTATATCATCGAAGAATATATCAATTACATCTTATTTTTATTTATTTATATATTTATTTTTGTTTCATGCCTACTACAGCTGTGCACATAATTATATTGAACTATCATAATCCGTGCCTGAGTAAAACTTAATAAACAATAATGCTGCATGTACTATTTATTATTTATTATTTATTATTTATTTATTTAATTTGTGAACAATGCATAATTCAAGCGGACCGTGTTTTATTGAAATCATTATGTGCCAAATATTCATACTCAACATGGTTTTTGCAATGATTTCCAGAATTAAATATATATTTATTTAATTATTTATTTAATTGCAACAAATAATTATTAAAAAACATTAATATACATTATTTTGGAATTTTGAAAATTTAATTAGTTTACTTAAATTTTTCAAGAAATATTCCCCTTTTTATTAACTTTAAGATTGTATTTTGTAAATTTTGCTTATTTTGTATTTTGTGCAGTATGAATAATTTTAGAATTTTTTAGTTTTAAAACCCATTAAAATTCTAAAACAAAGTGTATTCAGTACGGTGTTTTATTTCTTTTTTCGATGTATCTATGGCTAAAACAGAATATACATCACAATAGTATGGTTATGAATAAATTTATTATTTAATTTTCGCCAAAATATTTATTGAAACTTTCTTTTTGTCATAATGAAGCGTGTGAATGCTTGTCTTTATATTTATGTTTCATACATAATTGAGATTTCCATTTAATAATTTCGAAATATCACTCTTTCGAGTGAATGAAAATAACTTTATGAATTACAATGGTGTATCCAATTCAATTTTCTTATTGAAACAATCCATAACTCGAGATGCCTCATTTTTAATTAAACCATTGTGTGTCATTTATTTATACTAAAACATTTTTACACTTTTCTTCGTGTTATTTATTTAAATTGCAAGAACTAAATCTTAAAAAAGTATGCATGTTATATTCTTTATTAATGTTGAAAATTTATTTAATTATCTCAACTTATACATAATATTTTAACAAAATCTGCATGAAATTTTCGTAACAAATAAAAATTGAAAGTACTAGCACAATTATTTACTTTTGTCGTGTTTGTTAAAAGCGCTTTTGAACTTGTTCGAATAAATTTGATCAACAATTTCTTTATAGGTAAACACACTAGTTGCATTTAATAAAAAAATAATCGAAATTTGGGCAAGAACGCATGAACGCTTATCTTGTTTTTTCTGTGTATTTTCATACAGATTTCAATATTCAATTTTTTCGAACTATCCTTGTTCCCAATGAAAGTAGAAAGCTTAATTAAATGAAATTGGTACATTTATTATATTTGTTTTCTGTCGTGAAGAATACTTAACTCAAGTGGACTAAATTTTAGTCAAATAATTATTTGTCATTGCCTTTTTATTCAATGACTCAAACATGAAATATTTTTACATTTTTATCCAGTCTATGTATTAAAATTGCAAAAAATAAATATTTTTAAAATATATTTATGTTACATTCTTTTGAAATGATTAAAATTTACTTAGCTTTTTTAACTTACACATATAGTTTTCTCAAATTCTGCATGAAATATGTTTAACAAAGAAATTTCTAAAGCACTGCACAATTATCTACTTTAGTTATGTTTTTAAAAGTGTATTTCGCTTTTGATCTTAATCTAATAAATTTGATCAACAATGTCTTTATAGATAAATACGCTAATTACTTTTAATACTTAAAAAAATATATTGTCCAGTCAAATTGATGGCATTGAGCTCACAAGCTACGCATAGTAACTGTATATGATAGCCTTATATTTTCGAGGAATGGATATGGATTAATCCCTTCAAAAAACAGATTAAGAGAGGGAAATAGCCCCCCTTTTCCTCTTTTTATACTTATTCATTCTACTCTCAAAACTAATCAGGGATACGCTTTATCATATAATAAACCTATATCCAAAATTCGAAGCAAATCGGATAATTCTTCATAAAAACCCATTTACCTAATTTAAGTGGAGTTTATCCAACGCCTTTATATTTAACCATTAAACCTGCAAAACTTTTCAGTGATTCACCTTATCAGAAAGAACCTACATCTAAAATTTACAGGTTTGGAGGTTCATTGATTAAATACAAAGGGGAGAAAGTATGTGGAAGCTGATCTCCCTATATTTAGCTAAATGTGTTTTTCATACAGAAATAATTATCAGAATTCTTTCTAATTCGATATACAGGTTTATTCTAATAAGGTGATTCCCTGTTTAGGTTTGAAAGGTTCTTTGGCTAAGTATAAAAGGGAAAAACGGATATGAATGTGGATGGGGGTGGGGACTGATCCACCCACTTACTTTATTTTTCGATTTGTATTATTCTTTGAAATGAGATTAAAATATATAGTTACCGGATGGCGAGTGTCAGGGAAAAACACAGTTAAAAAAAAAGATTAATCCTACCAGTATTTTCTTATAGAATCTACCAATATTTCTTCCAGTAATATAAAGCGATTAATGATAGAATTTAACACCTGACTGTGTTTCTGCCTGACCACTCGTAACTTGAGTTCGTGTGAACAGCCTGTGAGCTCAATGCCGCAGTTTAAATAGGCATTTTTTTTTATTTCAACCTAAGCATAAATAGCCTGTTAGATCCGTTTGTAATTATAAAACTTTGTAGCACCTACTGTCGCCGTTCAGTCCGTCTGTACTTTGGTCAGTCCGTTCGTCTGTCTGTCCGCATATAACAACGCAAAAACTACCCAATCCAATAGTTTGAAATTTAAAATATACAATTCTTGCATAATTTTGTCGTGCCATTTCAAATTTTATGAAAATCGAACGTACAGTTTAATTACGGGGATAACCAAAAGTATTCCGTTACATTATTTATAGACAATGGGAAAATATAGTTTCAATTGCATTTTAATGGTATTACACGCTTTCGAACATAATAAAATTGATAAGCATCTATGAAGATTATATTAAAATGTACATTCTGTACAATCTGTGGGGCAAAGAATATTTGTTATTAGTGTACAGGACCAAACAATTTTTTGTCATTATATAATGGTATAGGGGAAACATTGTTTGGAATGCGTGTTAATTATATTATACTATTTCGCGTTCCATTAAATTGATATAAGTTGGTGAAGTTTCCAACAAGTTACTTCCTTTATAACAGAAAGTAGACAGTGACAGTATTTACAGGAGCATACAAATTATTTCGGATACTTATACTGTATTCGAGGACATTTATGGATTAGTATGGGTATTTTTAAATTTCGCATAAAAATTGATGCAACTGAGATTAATAAAGATACTTTCACAATTAAATAAATCTGGAAACTGTATACTATGCAAGATCTGAATATTTTTAAAACTTCACTACAGATCTAACGCACCATTTGCTACGTTTGACATGCAATGCACGACTTGTTTTTTATTAAATTTAACTGGGAATTCTATAATTTTTTTGCAGAATTTCTTTTTAAAATGAATTTTGCTGTCTTAAAAAGGTTTTAATTCTAAAGTAAACCTTTATATTACAATACATAGTTAATATTTATTCCTGTTTCTAAGTAATTATAGCTAAACAAAATAATATGGCTATATATAAATACATTATTTGCTTTTCATAAAACATGCAAAAGAAAATTTCTTTGTCACTAAAAAATGTATTACTCTTATATTTCTTTTCTGTTTTTTACATTCTTCAACTTCGAACGTAATTACCTCGAAGCACCATTGTTCAGAATAAAAGAGAAAAACTTAATGAATGATAATGGTGCATCTATTATTTCAATTTTCTCATGTGAACAATACATATCTGAAGATGAACGAATTTTAGTGAAATTATTATGCGCCATTTATTCATGCTGAAGAGATGTCATACGATGAATGAAAGGCGAAATTTTTTTTTCTGTTCATATTGTTTAATAAAATTCTTACAGAGAGAATATTACACAATATCGGATCGTCAAGACAGAAATTGAAGAAAAAAGGGCAAAGTTAGTTGAACTTAAATATAAGAAATTATTTTATTCAAACTTAAGGAGTTAAACCTTTCGTTACTAATAATAGTACATGTGTTTTCATCGCGCATTATTTTGTCTTAACATCTATACTATTAAAATCCGTGCGCCTCTGTCTGTCTGTCTGTCTGTCTGCTTGAAGCCGATTACAGTTCGCAACACGGGCGAGTTGGAAGTCGCGAGAGGTGTCTTTCGATTCGAAAAATTCCGGGAAAGTCATTTCGGGCATTTTCGAGACCGTGGGACCAAAATTAACAAAGTTATGAATTAAAAACCGGTTGGGAATCGGAACGGAAAACGTCTAATTTCCCAAACGGAGCTCTCAGGCAGAACACTGCGCCACCTTGCGGTGAAGGACAAGAACATTTCCCCTTTGGCTAAAAGAAGAAGCAGTCGAAAACCGCTTTTTCTCCCGTCATTTTGTCATCTATACTAATAAAATCCGTGCGCCTCTGTCTGTCTGTCTGCTTGAAGCCGATTACAGTTCGCAACGCGGGCGAGTTGGAAGTCGCGAGAGGTGTCTTTCGATTCGAAAAATTCCGGGAAAGTCATTTCTGGCATTTTCGAGACCGTGGGACCAAAATTAAAAAAGTTATGAATTAAAAACCGGTTGGGAATCGGAACGGAAAACGTCTAATTTCCCAAACGGAGCTCAAACGGAGCTCTCAGGCAGAACACTGCGCCACCTTGCGGTGAAGGACAAGAACTTTTCCCCTTTGGCTAAAAGAAGAAGCAGTCGAAAACCGCTTTTTCTCCCGTCATTTTGTCAAAGAATGTATAAGAGAAAAAGAATTAATTGGTAAAAAATGTTAAACACGGTTTAATTAATATAATAAGCACAACTATTTAAGCACAGCAAGATATGTTCACTAAGAGGTAATCGTGTTGCTAATTAATATTTTGAGTATCTCAGATGTAACTGGCTTTTTATTCTGTATGTGAGTATTAATCGTTGTAGCTCATTTTCATACTTTTTCTTTTTGGTAGCATACACGAATATTGTGTAACCTAAGATTTACGCGATTAATACTAATTTCTGTTAGTACAAACGGAAAACGAGCTGCCAAAATTATTTGTTAGTTATGTTGTTTGTGATATTAATGAAATTACTTATTTTTTTTAATAGCAGTCTTTTGCAGTTTTTAATACCGAAACTTTTTTTGCGCGTTTTTTCTTAAACCATCATGCAAACAGTTTTTAAAGTAGAAAAAAACTGATTACATTTTCAGAATCTGCGTAAAAGTCTTCTTCTGATGAACCAAAAAATACAAGAAAATGTCTCTTATGGGCGCGCAGCACCAACCGTGCAAAACCAAATATTTTTAACGGGACGATGGCGACCATGGCGCGTAGCGCCGGTGGGCCGGCTTCGCACGGTGGGCGCGTAGCGCCCACTGTGCGAAATCATATATTTTTAACGGGATAACAACCATAGCTCTTTAATTTACTTTTTTTGTGCTTGAGGATTCGAACACCAAGACTTGCTTATTAAATGAATTTTTTTGTTTATTATATATTGCTTAATATCGAGGTTTGTTTGAAAAAAGTGGCCCAGCTAGCGGGCGTAGCTCGCTAGTTTACTTAATAATTTTAGATATATTGTATGGATAGTGTATGGTTACGCCTTTCTTATTATGATTTCATTTATGCTTTGACATTTGGTAATAATAATAGTAATAATAATAATAATAATAATAATTTACTTAATTCTTTCTGCACCTTTTACGATTTTTTTAACTTATACATATATTTCTCTCTTTAAATTAAAAATGTAAATTACTTTTCTGAACCAATCCTATGTGATAAAATGCAAAAAAACATTAGAAATTTGTAATACCCGCTCAAATCATGTTGCAATACTTAATTTCCTAAACGCTTTCAAAAACTCTTACTTACAAGGAAGGTCTCCATACTGGGCATACCCAGAATCTTAAAAAAAAAGTACTTTTTGAACTACTCATGTATATAATAAGGGATTAGTCAAATTTAGCGGCGGAATAACAGTATTAACCTTGTAAAAAAATAAAATATTTTCGAACATAATTGCGTAAAAAGACCGAAGAGTCACACGATTTGGCGAGCAGCATTTTTCCCCGCCAAATGCAAACGATTTTCAATTTAAACTTAAAGAAAGACAAAGTTTAACATACATATTACATTGTATTATATATATATATAAATATTGCTTGTTGCAGAAGTTATTTAAATTTAATACTGTAAAAATAATTATTTACATAAAAAATATTTTCATAATGAAAAATATATTTTCATATTATTTAAGTGTATATTCCAAAATAAAGGCTAGATGAAGAATACTACAGTAATGCATTTCAATATCGGATAAGCTTTTGTTACCATAGCAACGAAATTGAATAGACAGTCTCAATCGGACTTAATTTTGAGATTGAAACAAATTTAATTAATTTAATTTTCGTTTTCATTCATAAAATTTCATTGCTAATTTGCATTACAAATATGCATATGACAAAACTATAGTTATAACCAACTAAAACATAAAAAGTAAATTTATTTAAATAAATATTTTTAAAAATAGTTCAACATGAAACATTTTTACCTTAAAAAGTATTTAGCAAAAAAAAAAAGTATTTTTTGAAATTTTATTTCGTTGCCAACCGGTGATAAATTGCGAAATAAATGAAATGTTCATTATTTTTTTACGAACATTCTATCGGGGTTCCGCCACATCTTTTTTTCTGTAAACATATATATCCACATGAAAAGAACATTCTGTAATTTTTCCAGATTTTTATGAATATGCCCGTATGGAGACCTTCCTTGTTAGCTTATTATCATAGAAATATGAATTGAATAGTACATAAAATAAAAACATTCGTTAGATTTCAGACAGTGAGATCACCTTTAAACTTCAGTAAGTCTATTTGAATAGCTACGATCAACTTTATTAAAATAAAATTAATTTTGTTCTTTCCCAAATAAATAAATTAATAAATAAATCAGACCCCGAAAGGGTTGATTTATTCATACTTTAACGATAATTCATAGGCACTCTCAGATACCTTAGACTCACTAGGGAACTGCAAGAAGTGTAAGTCACCGATTTCGACGAAAGTGATATCGTTGGAAAGATATCATCGAGAGCAGCAAAAAACTCGATGGAACTACCCGTCGCAAATGATTCGTTTTCGAGATATACGACAATTTATGTCACGTAGCTAGTGTACACTTAGTGGGGAACTGCAAAAAATGTTAGTCTCGGTTTTAACGAAAGCGGTTTCGTTGAAAAGATATCATCGTGAGGATTAAAAAACTCAATGGAATCACCCTTCGGAAATGAGTCGTTTTCGAGATCTCCTATAATTTAAATCACGTAGCTAGTGCATACTGTTCTAGAGCATACTTAATGGGGGACCGCAAAAAATTGTTCTCTCGATTTTGATGACTTTTGGTGTCGCTGCAAAGATATCATTGTGAGAAGTACAAAACTCAATGGAATCACCCGTTAGAAATGAGCCTTTTTCGAGATATCTGACAATTTATGTCACCTAATGCAGTTTCCCAGCAGTGTGCATTAGCAATGTGACACAAATTGTCGGATTTCTCGAAAACGTCTCATTTCTGACGGGTGATTCCACTGAGTTTTTTAATCCTCACGACGATAGCACTTTCGTTAAAACCGAGACTAAATTTTTTTGCGGTCCCCCATTAAGTGTGCACTAGCTACGTGACATGAATTGTCTGATATCTCGAAAACGAATCATTTGCGACGGGTAGTTCCATTAAGTTTTTTACTACTCACAATAAGATCTTTCCAACGATACCACTTTCGTCAAAATCGGTGACTTACACTTCTTGCAGCTCCCTAGTCAGTGGTGACCTTTAGTCGGTCATTATTGACCCTTGATTCTGGAAGATCATGTGGCTCATTTGTGATTTCACAGTTATCGTACGAAAATTAGGGAACCAAATTGATACTGTCTGAAGATGTACAAATTTTTGTGAAATTATTATGTGTCAATTATTGATGCGGAACAGATATCATACGATGAATGAAAGGCGAAATATTTTTTTTTCTGTTCATATAGTTTAGTAAAATTCTAATATAGAAAATATTAAACAATACGAGGTCATGAAGAATAAAACTTGAAGGGAAAAAAAGGCAAAGTTAGTTGAATTTAAGAATGTAGTAGATTCCCGCTATTTCGAACTAATTGCGACCGAACTCTGTTCGGTTTAACGTGAATTCGGAATTAGTGAATTTCATTAATAATAATTAACGCATTGACTTGTTAAGGTATAAATTAAGTGAGGGGATATATGTTAGTGTCAGCTCTATTTAGCATTGATAGGCTCGTGATTAACGAGTTCTGATATTACTAATAACTTAATTTAAAATTCACTGTTAATACATAGCAGATTCTTCAAATGAAAACTACAATTATATTATCATAGCAATAAATACGCCTTTTCTCCACAGATAAATATGAGCCACAGATGACAACAAACAAGTTACTTAGTCGAATCAGTGCTCTTCGCTCGAAATTTATTCCCAATACCCAAATGATTCATGCAAATGAGACTCATAATTAACCTGATAATAAAATGTAAAATAAGTAAATTTCAGCATTTATGATAAAGTTACTTTTGCAAATAAGGCGTTTTAACACACTGAATCGACTACATAATACAAGTAGTTATTATTTTTTCCTTTTTTCATATCTCGTATGCTCATTCAGAAAGGAACTATAACCACACAATTTGCCGCTTTGTGACACTTTATTCGGCTTTAAAGTGTTACGCATAAATACTGTAATATACCTAGATACAGTGCCATGTGAAAGGGGGGCCAAAGGAAGCGGTCGCCCCGGGCGCGGAAATTTAGTGGGCACCAAATTCATACTACACACATTATTTTTGGCCTTTCATAAGAAAAAGCTGCGGGTAGGGGTCGCCAAATTGCAACCTAGCCCTGGGCGCAGTTTTTTCTTTGCACGCCCCTGCCTAGATACTTTATCCATCACTATAATTATTTATTCTGCTCACTATTTATTCTGCAGTTAATGCGATTGGACAGGATATAGTATCCTGTATATCGGATATATCTCCTTTCATCATTTAAAACGTATTCTATACCTTAATTACTAACATTTTTACAACGCAACTAGTTGAATAAACATACGACAAACTCGTGCAAAAATTTTAGCTAGCTTTCGCCGACAACGAAATCCTGAAAGAAAATGCGTTTTCAATTTAATTGATACATAAATAACTGTAGAATTTTTCACGCTAAAGATCAAATATCAATTTTGGTATATTTTACTCCAGGATCTGCCTTAAGGCCCCACACTATTCACTGAAAAAGACCCGGGTGATAATGTAAAGTCTATGGGAGCGTTCTTTTCAAATATCTCGCTGAAATTTTAATATTTTTAGATGATTTTTTTTGTTGCATAGGATAGCTGAAGACAATCTACAACCGGGCTAGTCTTTACTTTTTCTTTTTTACTTATATATTTATTATATTATGATAGTTTCAATTTCAGAACAGGTTTTAACCGGTTATGAAACTGAAACTATCCTAAAAACTATCCTATAAAAATAATATAACCAAAATAAAAAAAAGTAAAAGCTAGGCCGGTTGTGTGGGTCATCCTCAGCTATCCAATGGAAAAAAAAAATCACGTCAAAATATTAAAGTTTGAGCAAGATATTTGAAAAGACCGCCCCCATACACTTTATATTTTCATACGGGTTTTTTCAATCAGTAGTGTTGGCTCTTAAGATAAATATATATATATATATATAATACCATTAAAAGTAGACAAGATTCAAAAATGGATTTTATCAATAAAACAATAAACCAAAACGAAGAATTAGAATTGAATTGAATTATAATAAAATAAAAAAATAGTGTAACGAGTAAATCTGAAAAAAAAACAAATAAAATGAATGCAAATAGAATTTGTAGCTCCAAAAGCAGAATCATCAGGCCCCAAATGCTCTGGAACTACAAATGAAGTGTGCGGTTTAATTCACGTATTAGCCATGAAATAGCAAAATAATACGTATTTGGGGCTACCAGCACATAAAAACCAAATTATTAAACAAGGAACAAAGATAGTTTACAAAAAGGAGTTGAAAGTAAGTAAAAATAATAGTTATCCATAACAAACAAAAAAGATAAAGCTGAATGTAAATATAATTGAACCGGAGAAAATAATTAATAATCGATATTAACATAAAATTAAATTAATAAAATAATTAAAATTATAATTAAGAGATAACATTCATATTAACATATAACTTAAAATACCATTTTGTTACTTTAATCAGTAACATTTATTGTGACTTTACATGGTAAAAACTCATTATCTTAATATAGGATAATAAAAATTAAAAGATAAAATAAAATAAAATAAAATAAAAATAAGTAAAAATTTTTAAAAATTAAAAAAAAAAAATAAAATAATAATAATAGTAATGATATTATTAATAATAATACCAAAAATTATATCAATAACATTAAAATTAATTTGATAATTGAAATATAGCTATTTAACTATAGATATAACTAGACAAATATCCATATATTGGTGTCAATTAAACAGTTATGTTAAAATGAATAACCCACTCTCAATTATATATATATATATATATAGTTTTTTTTTATAAATAACCTTTGCGTTTTTATCCAGACAACACCACCCTCCTCCGTACTCTAACATCTACCCACCCAACCAACATATATATATATATTTTTATTACTTTTTAACATTTTTAATTTTTTATTTTTTTTATGTTTTATAATTTTTTTATACATTTTTTACGCAAAGAATTAACTATAAGATCATGTAATATCTAATTATAAATTAAAGAATATATGAATTTTTTAGGATAACCATTATTTATAGCATCATATACAAGCTTTTTAATATTAGTATTAATTAAATGGGAAGAACATAGACATTTTATTCTATATAAATGGTTAAGCATTATATTATGATATACAGAATATATATATATATATATATTCGCAAACTGTAAAAAAATGAAATTTTCAAGTGCAACTGCAAGCTATAACCCACCTCCCTTTTCTTTCAGAAAAATTACAATTGACAATTGTTTATGAGATAAAAAATATAAACTTACATTTTATTTATTCTGCGTTACTACATACTTACTGCTATTTAAAATAAATACATTGAACTATCATTAAACCGACTGGAATTTAAATTATTGAAGGATAATGTTGCATTTATATTTATATATTGTTCGAGTATGAAAAACACATAACCCGTAATGACCAAATTTCACAAAAAAATTCACAATCATTATAGCCATTTCTTATTCATATTGAAAGCATTTTAAATAATGAATATTCGATGAAGTAATTTTAAATTTGCATTCATTGCATGTATTAAATTTTGAAAAAAAGAAAAATATTTCAACTTATTTAAATTACATTCCATTCGCATATTGCAAATTCATTTTCTTTTCATACCATATGTGTAAATTACATTAATTTAAAAACTGTAAATAATATAATTCTTTCAAACAGCAAATGCATTTAAAGTGTATTTCTTTTGTGCTATTAACCTAAATTATTTTTAAGATGAAAGTATTTTCGTAAACAATAAATGCATTGAAATTGCTTTCATTTTTAAATGTTTTGCCTAAATTGTTATTCAGACGAAAGTAGTTTTGTTTGTATTCTGAAGAATTGAAACGTTCTTTAATGTCAATAGAGTAAATTAAATAAACTGAAAAACATCCCCCCCGTTACTTTAAAAGAAATTTAGAATTTAATACTTTTATATACCATTAAAAATACCGACTCTACTTTTTAGGCGCGTTCGTAATTATGTAAATACATAGCA
Source organism: Maratus speculifer (assembly GCA_964019185.1). NCBI lineage: Eukaryota > Metazoa > Arthropoda > Arachnida > Araneae > Salticidae > Maratus > Maratus speculifer. The sequence continues at coordinate 154,071,792 of OZ025302.1, forward strand.
CCTATAGTTGTCGTTCAATTCGTCTGTTTGTACGTCCATCAGTTTGTCTGTCCGTCCGTTCGTCTCTCTGTCCGTCTGTCCGCATATAACAGAGCGAAAACTATCCAACCGAATCGCTTGAAATTTAAAATATATAATTGTTGCATAAATTTGCCGTGGTGAATTCAAATTTTCCAAATACTGGGTGCATAGTTTAATTACAGGGACAATCAAACTTATTCCGCAATATTATGGTCAATGGAAAAAAATATTTCCAAGTGCATTTTAATAGTATTACACACTTTCGAACATAACAAAATTAAAATGCATCTATGAAGTATATACTAAAATATACATTCTGTACAATCTGTTGTGCAAAGAATATTTGTTATTAATTTACAGGGCTACACAAATGTAGTCCATTACATAATGGTATGGGGGAAACATTGTTTGAAGCATGTTTTCATATTAATTTTTTTTTTCGCATTTTATGTAAGTTGTTTCGCATTTTATGTAAGTTACGTTGCTGAGGTTTACTGGAAGTTACTTCCTGCACAAGCATATAATATTTACAAGGACACACAAAATATTTCGGATACTTTACTGTATCCAAAGTACTGTATACTGTTAAACCAAGATCTGAATATTTTTTAAACTTTCTATAGTATGGACGCACTTTATTTGCTACGCTTGCCGTGCAATTTCCAATTTTATTTTTAAATTTACTCCAATTTCCTAAATAATTACATTGGAGTACTATAGTCCCAATGATGCCTGGTAGTTCATCTATGAAAGTAATTTTTTTATGTGAGCAATATATACAACACATATTGACAGAGTTTTACTGAATAAGTTTTGAACCATTAAATCATTATTAATTGAATAGTTTTTTAATATAAGTAACATATAGAATGTTATGAGCCAATTTTACTATAGAAACTTACAATCATTGTGAATCTGAAATGGGTTGTTTTTGTATACAGGGTGTCCCATAGATTTGTTAACACGTTATAAATTCATTAAAACAATATACTTCTTCATTGGCTGATTATTGATTGCGGTATGCGACAAAATTATTCTCTTTTTTTTAGAGGAGTGAGTGTGTGTGTATGTAAAGAGAGGAGATATGAAAACATACTAGTAAATTTTTTGTCAACAGCATTAATATACATCCGAATTACAGTAAATATGCATAATAAACTCCGGTAAAGTGCCGAGTGTACATATTTAGATTTTTTCTGGTACCAACGCAGACGCATATTTTTTAATGAGAGATAAAATTCCATGAATCTCTTGATAAGTAAGAACCCTGCAAATTATTTAAAAATTCTTACCAAGAATTACAAATCTCCCGATATTTTTAATTTAAGTAAATCCTCACTTTCTTTCATTGCAGAAATTCTGAGATTTTGCAGCGTATTCCAGGATTATTGGGACAAACTTTAAAGAGAGGTAAAGGACACCACAAGGGTTCAGATATGCATAGCAACCAATCATCGGCAACCCTTTCCTGATGCGGTAGTGACGACACAAAATACAAGAAAGAAAGCACACAATCAGGGAGAGAAGCCATGTTAATTATACTTAGTGCTTTAAAAATGCCTGGTCAAGTGCTGGAAAGTTCTGAAGAACGGAAGGGACGCATCGTGGCCGCTGGTGGGGAAGTCCGGGACATTTCCAGTACTTTCGAGAACATTTGATCTTCCATGCGCCTGAGATACACTTCCGTATATTACTGCCCGGGGTCATAAATTCAAACACCTACTTTGATGATGATCATTGTCTATTAAATGCTCATTTTCCTTAGTTTTTTGAGGTACCAAGAATAATAAATTCCCGAAGAGTATAAGAACGTAATAATTCATGCCCTTTTATTTGTTTTGGTGTCATCAATAGCGCGCCAGGAAAACGTCTGCCACTATGGCTTGCTATGCAAATCTAAATCTTTGTTATATTCCCTGCTTCCCCTTAAAATTTGCCCCAATAATTCTGGGACGCCCTGGATAAAACAAGTACATCTGCAGAAAAATATTCATATTAAAAAAATCGGAAGATTGGCAACTATGCCTACCATATCACACAGTTAACCCCTTGAGCTCTGGTGGGTAAATTTCTTCAAAATTCTAAATGTCACATTGTCACCAGTATTTTGCAAAGAAAAAAAACGGTTTACGATATACACGAAAACATGCATTAAATCTTTTTGAAAGAAATTTGGTCGAATTTTCTGGTGCCGCTGTGACATTTCGGAATTAAAATTATGTGGTAGAAAATTCTACTATCAGAGCTCAAAGGGTTAACCGTTTCTGGCACACTTGTGGTTACCTAATTTTAATTCCAAACTTCCAAACGACACCAATAATATTTTAGTAAGATTTTGCTTGTACCATAAAAGCTTAAATTAGGGAATTCAAAATATCTAAAAAATTCGGTTCTGAAATCCGGTGTCAATCGATAATTTCTCACTTTACTAACAGATTTTACCCGTGCCGGAAAGGGTTGTTAAGCTAGGGGAATTTACAACGTGAGCTCTGATGAAAGCTCAATAAACAACCGAAAATTTATGTGAATGCAAGTCCGGTTTGGCTGTTGTAGCTTAAGCCGTAAGGTACGCTACCCCATTGGCCTGAATGCTGTGAATACAAATGTAAATAATTTAAAAAAAATCCACTCCTTTAAAAAAATTGCAATTGATATTTTTTATGACAAAAAATATTTCAAACTCTTATCGTAATAGTTCTGTTTTATTAGCCTATGTAATGTCTGGGTGACCGACAGCAGAACTATAGATGCTTGATTATAACTATTTTTTTAATATGCTGAATTATATACAGGATTTATACACAAGCTATATACAGGAGATGAATATGTACATAATTAATTATTACGAAATTATTCTTTAGCTTTCTGAAGAAAACTTCACTCAGGTGTTTCACACACCCTACCAACATCTAAAACACCCCAACACACTTACCCGCGCTCCTCCCTTCACCTCTCTTCAATTCTAGGTGAGGGCGCTAGTCTCTTCACTTCGTTTTTAATTCTTTTAGTAAAAGAGGTTGGGAGGAGAATGGTTGCATGACAGCCTATACTCCAAATAAAAATATAAATGCTTCCAAATAATAACATTTTATTTAATTATCATTATTCCGAATGTAATTTAAACTCCAGAGGGATATTGGTGCATTTATTTTTTGTGTTGTTGTTATATATGAAAAACACATAACTTTTAATGGTCAAATTTTACAAAAAAATTTTGAATCATTATTGGAAATCTTTATTGATATTGAATGTATTTTAAATAATGGATATTCAATAGAGTAAAATCGCATTTTTATTCATTTTATACATTAAATTAAGAAGCCAAACAAATGTTACAGCTTACTTCAATTATATTTCTTTCGCATATTGTAAATTCATTTTTATTCCATAATATACGTGTAAATTGCATTATTTAAAAAAAAAAAAAGTAAATGATACAGTTCTTTCAAGCAGTAAACGTATAAAAAGTACATTTCTTTTGTGTTATTAATCTAAACTATTTTAATGATGAAAACATTTTCGTATACTGTAAATTCATTGATATTACTTTCTTTTATATGTGTTCAGTTTAAATTATCTTTCAGGCGAAAACAATTTTTTTTTTGTATTGTTAAAAATATGGAAATTCTTAAATGTCAATGTATCAAAATAATTAAATTGTAAAAAAAAAGAAAAAGATTAGTTCATATTAAAACTGAATATTTTTAAATATGTGAATTATCACTTGCTATCTAAGTATAGAACCAGCATTGTGAAAAACGTCCAAGCCGGCGATCGAACCCGGAACCCTTAGAACAGCGCTCCAAGTGCTCCACCATTTGTGTTACGATGCCCAGCTTGGAATTTCTGGTATCTACCGTATATCCCGGCGTATAACAAGCACTTTTAACTCAGAAAAATCACTTCATTTTTCCGTGTGCGTGTTATACACCGAATATTAAATGGGTCAAGTAAAATCATAAGAATAAAGCATTTCAGATTTTTTGAATTATATAAACGCCTTTATATATTTACATAAACAAAGAAACTTACAGCATATATTTTCTAAAAAAACTTAATCTTACTTATCAGATCACATGAAAAATTCATTGTACTCGTCCTCATTTATACTTTCGGGAATGTTATCTTCTTCCCCACTTTCACTTTCATGTATTTCATCACCAGTGTCGTTTGCATCTAGCCATAAATAGTCATCCTCGGTACCGTCAAGTGCATTGGAAATTCCACATTTTTAAAATGATTTTAGAATTATTTCCGGTTTGATTTCGTCCCATGATGCTATAATCCATTCACATATTTACGATAAAGTCGCATGCCGCATATTTCCTCCTTTTTTAAAACATTTTTCTCCTTCTAGCATCCATGTTTACAGTTGTCGCTTTAAATTTTCTTTGAAAGGCTTGTTTATTGAAACATCTAGTGGTTGAACTAACGAAGTCAATCCACTTGGAATTACTGCCAAATTTGTATTGGATTCTTCTATTCTTTTTTTTTTAATTCCGGGTGTTCTATGGGGTCTAAACATATCCCTAACTAAAACGCTTGCTGGTTTTTTTAAAACTCTTGGACGCTTTTTCCAAACATTACATATCCATAACTTTAACACATTTTCGTCCATCCAGACTTTCTCATGGACATGCAGAAACACTCCATTTGGAAAATTACCAATTGGCCGTGTGTTTCGTTTGAAAATTACCATTGGTTTTAATTTAGTACCGTTTGCTAAGCAATTAAAGAACCACTGTGAATGGGACTTTACTTGTCCCGTAGTTTTAAATGGAACAGATTTTACTCCTTTTGTTTCTACACTTCTGTTTCCTACCACATCGAACATTACGGGCGTTTGGTCCATATTCCCAATTTGAGACAAATGCAAACCATAGTTTTTCTCAATTCTTTTATCAATGACACTCTTCTGGAAACTTAACAGATTTGTTCCAAGTCTTTTGGAAACATTTGGGCAACTTTCGTCTTTTGGTGAAGAACAAAATTTCTGCGATTCATAAATCTATCGCATCAACTCGTTGTTGCCTTAAAGTTTTCACTTTTTTTTACACAAAATTTTTCGCCCATTGTAAGACAAATAAATGAACACTACTCTTCGTTATTATTAGTACATTTTGGCGATTTTCTACTATCCACTGGGCAACATTGTCCTTTAAAATAGGCCACTTCGTAATGCCTGTGCGCAGTGCACATTTTTGTTTTGGCATATTTAGAATTACAGCTTCATTCTTTTTCTATTCACGAACAAGACATTCATTAACTCCAGACATTCTAGCGGCAGCGCGATTACCATTTTCTTTTGAAAATGCTATTACTTTATATTTAAATCCGGAATCGTAATTATTTCGCTTTACTGGAAGCATAGTTTATGATGAAGAACGGTTTTCATAAACTTTAAGATCAACGTATCTAAAAGTTATGGTTTTGAACAAATGACGAATGTTACATGAAACTGGAAATTTTTATTGGTAATAGGAGGGGGAGGAGGTAGTGATTGGTTTGTTTCAATCGAGATTTGGAAAGGGGGGGAGTAATTAAATTCCAAAAAGTAGAAATTGAGCAGACTGGAGACGACTTGTTTTACATGTCGCAAAGAAAAGACGCATTTATTTGAAGTGGGCGGGGTGAGTTTTTATTTTTAGTTTATTTTCGTGGGAAAAAAATGATGCTTGTTATACGCCAGTATATGCTTGAAATAAAATTATGTACTCTCAAATTAGTGGTGCGTGTTATACGCCAGGGCGTGTTATACTCCGGGATATACGGTATATGTTGGTAAGGCTACACTGCAGCACAAGATTAAATAGTCTTCATGAGCACACAATCTTGAGGCATAACATGCGACACATATAAACCCAGCATTGATGGTTTTATTTTAAATTAATTGTCAGCAGTAAAATTACGCTTGAAATTTATGAAGATTTGAAATATCGCTTGCTATCTAAGCGTGGAACCAACAATGTGAAAAATATGTGAATTTTTGTGAATATTTTTATACCATATTTTTTTAAAAACATTGTGCATATTTTTATACCATATTTTTTAACAACATTGTGAATATTTTAATACCATTGAAAGGTACCATTGAGGGCCTTTGTACGCATTCGAATGCAGAAAAACGAATATCAATATGATATATAAATTAATTCACGAATATTTAAGGGGTCTCAGAACACTGTAAAAAATGTCAGATGTTTCTGAATACATAAAAATGTACTGTAATCAAAAACGAAATTATGCAGTAACCTCTTCTAACTCACCCAAGGTTTCGAAAACCGTTCCTTTTCCTTTAAAAATCCCATAAAACTATTTGTTTTCGAAATTTAAAGAAGAATTTATAAAAATTAATTTTTATTAGCTGCCCGTACTTTTCGGAAACGTTTCTAAGTAACTTTTACAGTACAATAATCACTTTTCTCACATCAAAATATCACTTTTTCGGATTCTATCCATTCTCAAGTAAACATTTTCAGCTGCACAACAGATTTTGTGCATGCAATTGCAGCAAAATAATGTTAATTTATATATTAATGTTAATACTGTTAATATTGTATGTTTGTCTATTAAACATGTTCTGTTAATATCAAAATATTTTTTTATAAATTGGTAGCATCCGAAAAAGGGATATTTTGGTTTGAGAAAAGTGATTATTGTACTGTAAAAGCTACTTAGAAAAGTTTCGGAAAAGGACGGGCAGCTAATAAAAATTAATTTTATACAAATTCTTTAAATTTCGAAAACGAATAGTTTTCTGGGATTTTTAAAGGTAAAGGAACGGTTTTCGAAACCTTAGGTGAGTTAGAAGAGGTTACTGTATATTTTCATTTTTGAATACAGTACATTTTTGTATATTCAGAAACATCTGACATTTTTTACAGGGAAGTCTTGCTTTTTACTTGGAGATAGAACTAAGCAACATGTCACATTTAATTTTTTTCTCATTATCTATGAAACATAAAGGCATAACATTTTTAATATAGACAACTTAATATCTCTTCTATTTGAAATATTTTTTTTAAATATTCTAAATTAAAAATTTATCTATTTTTTAATGTTTAATTTTGATTTAAAAAAATTAAAATTGATTTTTGACTTGCATCGTCTAAGTGCAATATTTCTGAAAAACTAATAAAGCAACTTGCATGAAACTTGATAAATATCTTAAATTTAAGTTAAAGAATAACTTATGCTTCAAATTTAGTATTATAATAGCATTAATTATTTAAAAACGTCAATTTTTCATTGAAAAATGATTTTTTTTCAAAATTTAATCATTTAAATTCAAAATAAATAAATAAATTATTTTCAAATGAAATATAAATTCAAGATACATTAGTTTTACATCATTATTAATATTATTTGGAGCTATTGAACCAATGTTTTTGCTACAATCTTGCGTGCAATGGATGCAAGTCAAAAAACAATTTTAAATTTTTTATCAAAATTAAATATTAAACAAATAATGTAGAACAGTAAAAAGTAGATTTTAAACAGAAGAGATATTAAGTTGCCTATATTGTCTCGATAGACTTCAATCGATCTACATCAATTGTTTGATAATTTCATTGAGTTTGAGTATTAAATTTTGCTTCGATAAACCACATGCTCGACACATGCTTCAGAGGATATGCGGTTTTTCAGTAACTGAAATCTTTAATAATCTTTTATGTGCTGTGCGGCATCATCTATGACAAGACGCATTTTGTAGAAAAAAAAAGCTTTAGGAATAATTCTATAAATTGCTGTAACTAATTTTGTAACTAATTTGTAACTATTGATATTTTTAAAATAAAATTTTGAATTTTTACAGATTTTCTTGGAAAACTCTGTATAATAGCTTCATGCCTTACTAATAACGCTAATTTACATTAGGCACGAGTCGTCAATTAAACATTGTTAAAAATCTGCATCTTTTTACCTATTATTATTTTTTCTTTTTTGTAGGGCCGTTATCTTATCATACGTAAAAAAAAAAAAAAAAAAAAAAAAAAAAAAAATCAGATCTGTAGGCTTTGTTGAAGATAAAGAAAAAAATTACACGTTTTTAAAATGACTACCAATATTCCCATTTTATCTTAAGTTTACAAAAAATTGGTTCATACCCTTCCTCCTCTCCACACCATACTTCATACCTTTCTGGTTGAGAAGAAAAAAGGGATTTGCGATGACTTTGGCAAACTGTGCACTACACGGTGCAGAATGATGCATGTACAGCATACAAATATGCAACTGCCAATATCTTCATGCATTAAAATAACTATTGCAAAATGAATATACCGTATTTACTCGTGTATAGGGCGCATGCGTGTATAAGACACCCCTACTTTACAAGTAAAAATGGCGATTTCTTAAAATCTCGTGTATAACGCGCACCACAATTTTGATACGCTAATTACGAATGACCAAATAAATTTCAGTAAAAAAAAAAAAAAAAAAAAAAAAAAAAGTCAAAACAAACATTACACCAGACCAGAAAACAAGACGAAAACGCATTTTAGACTTCGGGTTGTAAGAGAATGATGGGAAATAGGAATGAGTGACGGTAAAGAGAATTGCTAATTAGCGTTTAGATAATGTCACTAGCTCTGTTGTATAAAAAACTGCAAGGAGTGAAATAAATATGCAGTAATACTTCAATTAAGCAACATTTTCCGAGTTTTAATATCTTCTTTGAATAATTTCTTATTTCATATGTATATCGTTCGATTGCATCCAACAGTAAAAAATTATTCCGTGTATAAGGCGCACCTAGAAGTTTTGCCCTATTTTTTTGGAAAAAAAGTGCGCCTTACACACGAGTAAATACGGTACTTTTTTTTAATTAAAAGTATGAATAACAAGTCGGCAATGAATCAATATTACAATAATTTATTACTCATTTTATACAGTGAAATACACACAAAATAAGTAATTGCAGATTCTTATATTTTACAACTTTCTTTACATGACATTTAAATCACTGCATTTTTTGCTATATCCTTCTTTTAAAAACTACAAATGTAACTTTTTAACATTTAAATCTTCTAAGAAATGTTTAATAATATATACTATTAATGTATTTTTTTTTTTTTTTTTTTTTTTTTTTTTTTTTTTTTGTATTTATGCATTTGTTTGTAATAGATAATGTCAGGAACTACCGAGTCAATAAAAAAAAAAAAAAAAAAAAAAAAAAAAAAAAAAAAAAAAAAACTTCTCGTTTGTAGCAATCCCAAAACTTTCTTCTATCTCAAGCATGTTAATACATCATAATTCATTTCCACAGTGACAAAACTAAATGACAATCTATGCTCATCGTGAGGATTCTAAAGGCATGAAGTTTCATGCAATAGTTTTCGAAATAAGAGTTACGTGGACATTGGGAAAATGGCAACATAAAAGTGCCACCTGTTGGGCGATATATACCAAAACATAAAGAGCAATAATATTTATCAAGCTATACATGAATCTAAAGTTTGCTGAAAATTCGTGAATTAGTTCTTAAGATAAAGCTATTACAGATATCGGTAAAAATTCAGAATAACAGCGGCATCTGTTGTGAGATTGACGTCAAAATATAAACAGAAATAATTCATATCATAGATTTACTGAATCTGAAGTTGGTGAAAATCCGTGTATTAATTCTTGAGATAAAGTTATTGTGGAAATCGAGAAAAATGCAGCACAGCCACAGCAACGCCGGCTGTTGAGCGATATTTACAAAAATTTAAACATCATCATTTTATGTCAAGAACTATCTGAATCTGGAATTTTATGAAAGTCCGTGCTTTAGTTATTGAGATGGAGCTGTTGCATAAAACGTAAAAAAAGCAGCATAGCAGTGCCACCTGTCGGGCGATTTACACAAAAAATAAATCAGAATCAATCTATATCACGCACTACCTAAATATATTTTTTATTAAACTCCGTACATTAATCCTTAAGGTAGAACTGTTGTAAAAAATCGTAAAAAATTCAGCATAGCAGTGCCACCTTTTAAACGATTTACATCAAACATTACAGCATCAATTTATATCAAGGACTACCTGAATGTAAATTTTGATCAAATTACGTGGATTAAATCTTGAGAAAGAGCGCCCACAAAATTTATGTTGCATACAGACAGACTCACAGACAGACATTTTGTAAAAACATGCTTTTTGGAATCTCTGACCCCCTAAAACGAGTAAATCCGATAAAAATCGGAATTGTAAAGTTTTCACGAATCGAATACTTTCTCCAATACGTATTAATGGTTACAAAATGCTGATTATCTTTATCCCAACATAGGCTGGTTTGGTTTGATTTATTTTTGTCGTCCGATTATCTACACTAGGGATATAAGACCAGGGGGGGAGTGTCCTTCGTGGGAGTCTTTCTAATTAAACCTAACCCGTATTTACGCAAGGTTCGAAGAAAACCACGAAAATTCCGAACGGTTAGGCCGACAGCCGCGATTGGGTTCGAACCCAGCACCTGTCGTCTACCAGTTGAGAGGTCAGAACCTCTCGGCCACTGGTGGGGCTCAACATAGGCTGGAGATTCGTTCACGATTATTACCGATCATTTATTACAGAGGTGCATTCCGATTTTCGATCTCGTAATTTTTTGATCCATTAACGTTTACTAATTTAGATAGAGGTTTGCATTTCTTTTTTACTTATTTAAACTGGTGTGTTTAATATTTTTGTGCATGGATTTAACATTAAAATTTACAGTTATTTTTTAAAATAATATTTAAATTAATAATTTGTTGAATTTTCTTCATTTTTTGATATACACGAGAATCATATTAAATGTAAATCCCACACATCTAAAAAGTTTCATGTAGGATATTCTAATGGATGTGGAAAATAAAATCAAAGCGAAAATATTCATATTAAAAAAATTAGAAGGGTTTTTAAAAAGTAATTAAAAAATAATTTAATTTTAGTAAAGGCTAAAGTTATGCTGTTCTACAAGAATTTTTGTTTTTAATTTTGTTTAAGTTTTAGTACTACTCTAGTAGCAAACCAATATTGGTCCAACATTGCGCCAATATTTCGTTTATCGGAAATATTTCCAATGAAACGTCAATATTGCTCCAATATTGGGATGTTTACATTTTGCCTTTATTTAGCCAATATTCGCAGCTAATATTATGCCAATATTGGGGTTTCATTGGAAATTTTGACAAGATAACGCCAAGATTGTACAAATGTTGGCGTTTTATTAGAAATGTTTCCAATGAAATTAGAATATTTAACCATTATTGGCATTTTATTAGCAATATTTCCAATGAAACTCCTATATTGGCATAATATTGGCTGCAAATATTGTCTAAATAAGAGCAAAATGTAAACATCCCAATAACGGAGCAATATTTCATGCCAATATTGCGCCAATGTGCCAATATTGTTCCAAGATATAGCCGATATTGGTATAATATTGTTTGGCTACTGGGGAAGCATTGTGCCATCACATATACATTACAGTATTATTCAAAATTGAAGAGATGTTTTCAAAGGTATTGTGTCCTCTTAAAGCCCACGATGATTGTACGGAAGTTACCGTCTGATGAGAAATTAGACCGAAAATTTGTCCTAAAATTGCTGCTGATTATTTATGTAATAACAACACGTGGATTAGAATCCGAAAATCAAATGGCCCAATAGCTCATGATTTGCAAACGAATTATGTACTGGTAAAGCTTGAAGGTATACTTTACAAGAGAAAATCTTATTATTATTACCTAGAATGTCAGTAAAACTCATTTATTTACTTAAAAATTTGCCAAAACGAAAGTTACAAATGTTGAAATATATTTTCCGATCTAATAATCCCCGAATCAAGATACTTAACGATCTCTCCCATCTGGCGCGATAAGAACGAAAAACATCATTAAGTTAGAATTCACACTAATGATTATCGAAACTTACTTCTGGGTTTTTTCTGTGCCATGTGGAAGTTTCTAAAGACATATGCAATATTTCCAGTCATCAGAAAGCATTTCCAGAACTTTATGTATAAACTATATCACGAACTGATAAAATTTTTTTAGTATGCTTTATTCTTTGACTTTAATAAATAACCCATTAAAATTAATTAGCTGATTGCACCATTATGTGAAAGTGCGCTTGCTGTTAATGTAATTAAGCATATGTTTCTCACTCTATATTTGACTCTCGCACCGAGAGGTCATAAATGTTTGCTGCTCCGTTAAATTTACTATATTAAATATTCTTTATTTCCTTCCTTAAAGTTAGTAGTAATTACTTCGACTGCTTCTTCATGAGTGTATTTTGAATTAATCCCCACCCGGGGCACATAACATCTTTCGCATTTAATGCAACACTTATAGATAGTGCACCGCATCTCTTGGATTAGCCGGTATTCGAGAACTGGATATCTATAAAAGGTAAGAGAATATTTATTTATTCCTTTTGCTTACCTGAATTAAATGTTGAGACATCTAGAGCTACAATTTAATGATGAGGTTTAGAGAACTCACGCCAATTAAATGTTAGGAATATTTTCCAACAACAAAAACTCCAGTTTGGTTATAGATCAGTCTCAACCACGTCGCCAAGTATTGTCAATTTTTCACCAACCAATCAAACTCAGTGATCTTTTAGCGCTCAATCAATATAAGTGGAGAAATTGGAGATTTTTAGAAGGCATACAGATTCAGATTCAGATTCAGCCAGATGGGGAGGCCTACTAATTGGTTTGAGCTCAACTAGCCCCACCCAGCAATGTTTATTTGAAAAACAAACTGCAAAACAATTATACAGTAATAAAATAAAGGTAGGAACAAAAAGTATTTGAGAAATAAGTACAGCTAACAATAGTAAAATAGACGAGATGACTGCTTTACAGACGTATAACATATAATTCTTCTTTAACAGTGACACTAATCCTATAACTGTTTTAAAGTAAAAGTTTGTTTGATTAGTTGCATAGCTCATCATCATTATCATATAAAAGGTCCCGTGGAGGCATTTGGAAAAGTCTTTGATTGTTTTCAGTCAATGTTACGCAGTTTATGATTTTTTGTAATAGTACTGGTTGTTTTCTTATTATTTTGAACCATGACATCTTATCTTTTTACATCTTATCCATGACATCTTATCTTATCTTTTTTTCAGGCTAGACCGATTTTTTTTAATTGGTAGGTTTTGTACCGGACCTAGATATTTTGACCAGTGCAGACTTCTAGTGTAAGACCACCAGAATATTTTCAAATTAACCTTCTTGAAATCTCCATCTCCTCCAGAAAACTTCCTTGAAATGACCATCTGCATTCCGGGATGCAGATGGTCGGACAGAAACGAGAAGTTTCCGTTTTTTCTACGTCTTCTCAAGTTCTGGGCAAAGATATCAAGAGCCCTTTTGCAGTCTCACCACACGATATAAAGCTTTTTCCCGAACAAATGGATCCTAGGCCATTAGGGAATCTGACAAGCGACGAGGAAAAACAGCTATCCTTATTTCAAAGCCCTAAAAATTAGAAGTCGTACAAGAAGAAACTTATAATCTATATGCTACTATTGTATATCAAAAGGAGAGCCACTGTCTTAAATCGACTTTTAGTAATAGATAATTTTTGGATGATATCTATCTAGTATTCAAAATGAGTCTAAAATTCATGCTCAGAGTCATAGATAAATGCTACAGGTCACGAATTTTAGATTTTAATATCTGAAAGAGTTTTGGAAATAGCCAGATGATTTTTTCCTGATTAATTCGGAAATGAATATGGAACGTTTTCCTAATAGGAATTTTTACAGTGTGAGGGCCGTGTAGTTTTTTCCCCTATAAATGCTCCATATTTTTGCAACCTCATAGAGTTTCAACTTATGTCATCACATTTTGCGCATTTTTTATTAAACTTTGCAAATTAAAGTATGGGTCAAGTAGCAATATTTATGGAATTATTCTTTTTTTTCTATTTTTATGAATGACCCTGTATAAATTATGCATAACCTATTGCTAAATTTTACGAAGAATTTATTACGAATTACGAAGAATTATTTTTTATCAGTCTCCCTTGATTAATAATGAAGTTATTTTTAGCAACAATTAAAAAAGGGAATATTTTTATATTTCAATCCAAATTATTTATTAAAGTTCGAACAAAACACAATTTATGTTTTTTTTTTTAAATTTATTCTTATAGCAACTTAAGAGTTATTTGAAATTTTAATAAATTATGTCTAAAATATTTTCTTCTTAGTTTTAAACAACGACTTATTCAATGTGAATAAACTTAAAAAAAATTCCAATTTTAAAACTTGTAAACTCTGTTGGGAACAGTTTATTTACATAGACTCATTTTCTAAATTAACTTTTAAATAATATTTGAATTTTGTATTTATATTGTTAAAATCTGCAGCACACTGCATGGCAAAAAAGGTTATTTTTCATTATCCATTTCAGAAAATTTATGTAACTTTTAAAACAACTTTTCCATGCAATTAATTATGTATAATGTCTAGAAAACATGTTACTTAATTAAGTTACTATGTAAAACGAAAATGTTTTAGTTTAAAAAAATTTTGTCTATTCTTACTTGAAATTTAAAAGTTCATTTTATTTGTTACATTAAAAAAATCTCAATAACTCTGGGAATAATTTTGCCATATATTATCTTTGTATATTATATCCATATACTATTTAAATGTTAAATTTTATTATTACTTTTGTTTTATGCCAAATGCAAGAGTTTTGTGCAATTTATAATATGATATAATACCTATGTATATTTTATATCTCATATACAAAGCTGCACAAAAATATTCACATATCATTCTTCTTATAAGAGAAAATTGCTGAAGGAGAATTTTCGACTTAAATATATGTATCTTTTAAATGAGCTAAATTTTGTAATGCATGTTGTTAGTAGATACAAATTTAATAGATACAAATCTGTATGTCATATACAGGGCTGCTTAAAAATTCAGATAATTTTCCAATTGTAGATGGGAACACCTGAAAATCGGTTTTTGACGTACATTATACATTTCCCTATGGTGAAATGAGACGTAATATTTTACCTTTTTAAAGAGTGCAGTTTTTTATTACATTATTCCTAATGTGTTGGAAAGTGCTTCATAATCCGTGCTTGACTCACGATTTTTTCTTTCTTGTGATTTTATTAATGAAAATTTTATAAATTATTTTCTGCGATTATATCCTACATAAAGAATATAAACTATATTTTATTAAATGTTATCGAAAATAATCTATATGAGAAGAAGTGTCATATAGTACATCTTTTTTTCAAACGATCCTCATAACTTTAATATCTTCGAATCTCTTTTTGACAAATTGATTCTATACAAAGCATATTTTTACCATTAATCTTTGGGGAATTAAATTTTATCGGATCTTTTTTCCTTTGTGCATTTCATGTCTCGACACCTTTGAGACTGAGGGATTTTATTCACGTCATATATTTTTTTTATGCTAGGGTGTCACAGTTTTTAATATTATTTATTTTTCGAATAGTTTTTTTTACGCATAGTTCTAAAAATCTGTCTATTTTAAAGATTATAAACTTTCGATAGATATAAATAGTGTGCAAGAACCTTTTCCATTCTTCAGTTGCACCTGATGCTAAATAAACTAATTTAGAAAAAAAAAATCGCATAATTTTTATTTGATTTTGAATCAATATTAATTGCAAACAAATAGTGACTATTCAATTCTTAATTTCAAATATCATGAGAAATATATAAATCAACAATATTTTTTTTAATATTCGACACTTTAAATATTATTTTATAAGTTAGAAATGGTGCAAAAATATTAATTTAAATATTTACACTGTATGGATAGCAGAGAAAACTTTATATCTACGCATAATTACAAAAAAAGGCATCCCAAACACCATAAACACATTCTTTTATGATACTATGGTATGTGTGACAATAAAACTAAAATATTTTCCAAAGTAAAATTTCTATTGATTATATTATTTGCAAAAGAAGTGTGTATTATTTACATAAGAAGTAATATGTCTATACAAATGGAAGCCTTTTTAGCAGTTTCCAACAAAGTTGAAAAGTACGTATGCATTCAGTTCAACTGACCGTCTGGCCGTCTTTCCACGTTCTAACTCCCGTAAATATACTCGAATTTTCATGCAAATAATAAAGCTTATTTAGGTTTATCAAAGCATATTTGATATTGAATACACTGTTAAAAATAAATCTGTGAATTCACGGTGAAACTACCGGAAGCAAAGTAGCCGAACTTTTACCGTTCCGTTAGTAGATTTTCCGTTGTGGGAAATACAAGAAAGGAAAACTCCGTTTGAAGAAGCAGTAACTTTCCGTTACAAAGCAGAACAAATCCTTATATACAGAACAAATCCTTACGAACTTAGCAAAAGCTGCTGATGCTGGATTGTACAAAATATGTCTTTTATGAGTTAGTGGGAAAATCTTTTGTGCTTTTTAAAGATTTCCTTTCAAATATATTCCTTAGAATATTTGTAAACGGTTTATTTTACTTTATTTTAGACTGATGCATAATATTTATTATTTTTTTAAATACATTTTATTTTTTTAATAAGGTGGCCTGGGGTAATAACGCCAGGTGGGGTAATAACGCCAAGCGCTGATATTTTGCATAATTATGAAATAATCTTGTAAATGACACCCATGTGCTTTGCGCAGAAGGGTTTTGAGTCATATAAATCGCAAAAAACAGCTTCAAGTTAATTTGTTTCATTTTTAGGCCTTATTGTTTTTACAAGCAACTAAAATTAACGCTTGATCTAAAATTTGCGAGATACGTTTTGTGATGTGAAGACTATTTTTTTATCCGGAAATACTTTGTTAATTACATAAACTTGTAGTACATTTCATGGACTTTCAAAATGTTGTTGAAGATTTTGGATATCTTCTCGAGATAATTTGTGATTTAAAATGTACAGCGCAATAACTATAACGGGGTAATAACGCCAATCCATGGCATTGATAACCCGGCTGATTCCCTACAGTGGCCAAGCTACATCCTAAATACAGATTCAAATAAACACAGTTAAAACTGTGCAATGTTTCTAATAATTCTATTTAAGCGGTCCTTTTTAAGCAAAAAGAAGCTCACTAATACTATTTTGCCTCATCCTCCCCCCTCTCCCCCCCCCACACACCACACCTTTATTTTTCTTACGCTTTCACAAATAATTGAACATTTTCAATAGCTTAGAATGCAATTTGCCAATTTCTAAGTTTGTAGAGTTTGTATTTTTAGAATTGGGCAATCTACATGCAATTATTCCATCTTATTTCATAGTTTTGTTTGCATGGCGTTATTACCCATATAGGTGGGTAATAACGCCAAATAGCATTGGTCAAGAAATCACGCCATTACATTTTATGAATACATATCTGTTAAATTATTTTTTTATATAGATAGTCAATGAGTTGCTGTGTCAAAAAATATATTTGTTTGAAAAATACAAACTAAAACTGAGCCGTGAAAATTGGTAGAACCTTAACGTGGCGTTATTACCTCAGGGTACATTAGTTTAAATTTAAAAAAATCACTGTTTAAAACTTCTGTTTTTTTTTTTCCTTTTTTGAATGAATGAATGAATGAAAAAAAGATTTTATTAAAATTTTTTTTTACAAAATAATAATAATAATAATAATAAATTGAAATTGTCGTACACTATTTATTTATTTATTTTTTAGCTATTTAATTAAAAGATTTTTTAATAAGAAATAAGAGAAAAATAAACAGAAAAAATGTAATTTAAAACGGATTTTTTATGTTTGCATTATACCATGTCGCCAGCGGGACCCTAACCCACAATCTGCGATCGCTGGCGATTAGCGGTGTGGTGCCTTGACCACTCGGCCATGGAGCCCCCACACACAGTGGAGTGTCTCCCTTTTTTGTTTCTATTTCCACCCGTTTCGTTATTTTCAGGAAATATGGGGGAATTTTGTGATTTGTAACGGAAAATGCTACTTTTGTTGTGAAAAGGGACCTTTTCTGTGAAATTCAGGAAAAAAATGTTCATGAATTTCAGAATTTTTTTAACAGTGTATGAAGTATGTACGATTAATCGTTCATTTATAGAGACACTCAAAGGATTCGATTACATATTTGGTATATGGGGGGAAATCGTTTGCAGAGATTTTTAATGAGACTGTGCTGTTTCAGATGTATCGAAACTCATATAAATCACCGAATTTCACTACGATGACGTTAAAACAGAACATTCATGGGATTTTTTATTAATTTATAGGGACACAAAAAAGAAATCGGTTTTGCATAGTAATTGCTGGAGAGAACGTTTTGAAATTGGGTACGCGCTTATATATATACATATATATATATTTTAAGCATATTACTCTTTTTTTATAAACTTCATACTTATTATACAGGGCCGAACAAAAGTATTCGCATACCATTCTCCTTGCTAGAGCAAATTGCTGAAGGGGAATTTTCAACTGAAATATATGTATGTTTTAAATGAACTAAATTTTAGAATGCATATAATTAATAGATATGAATATCTATATCATATACAGGGCGGCTAAAAAAATTAGATAATTTTCGAATTGATAGATGAGAACAGCAGAAGCTTGGTCTTAACATGCATTATATATTACCATATAGTAAAATGAGACGTTAATATTTAATTTTTTAAAACGGTACAGTTTTGTTACATTATTCCGAATGTATTAGAAAGTGCTTCTTAATCTATGCTTGAAGCATGATTTTTTTCCTTTCTTTTGATTTTATTAATGGAGATTTTATAAATTATTCTCTTTGACTTGATCCTACAGCCGGAAAATGAGCTATATTTTATTAAATGTTATTTAAAAAAATCTATATGAAAAGAATTGACATATAATACATCTTACTTTTCATACGATCCTCATAACTTTAATATCTTCCAATCTCTTTTTGACAAATTGATTCTATACAAAGCATATTTTTACCATTAATCTTTGGGGAATTAAATTTTATCGGATCTTTTTTCCTTTTTGCGTTTCATGTACGACACCTTTGAGACTCAGAGATTTTATTCACATTTTTTTTTCTTTTTTGCTAGGATATCATATTTTTTAATGTTATTCATTTTTTGAATAGCTTTTTTCGACAGATATTTCTAAAAATTTGTCAATTTTGAATAATATAGACTTTTGTTAAATATAAATAAGGGAAGAATCTTTTTTCATCATTGAGTTGCACATGATGCTAAAAAAATTAATTAAAAAAAAACGCAGATTTTTTAAAATTTTGATTCAATATTAATTGAATAAACAAACACTGACTAACTGTTATTTTCAAATGAAATGAAAAACATATAAGTGTACTTTCAAGATATCCGACATATTAAATATAATATTTTACGTTAAAATTAATACAAAAACATTAATTTAAATATTTACAATATATGTGTAACATAGAAATCGTTATCTGTACGAATAATCATTTAAAAAAAAGGCATCTGAGATACCATAAAATACGAATTGAACACTTCCAAGTGAGCGAAAAAATGTCCAGACCGGGAATCAAACCCAGATTCTTGGCTTACAAGATCAATTCTTTACTGTTTAAGCTATACATGTTAAAGTAACATATATTTTGAATAATAAGTTTTTGTGATATTTTAAGTATTAACCCTTTATTTACTGCATTATGAATTAATGAAAATTTTACATTCTAAAGCATTTTAAGTAATTTTTTTAAACTAAATTAAAATATATACCTAATCATTTAATAAATTTTTGAAGAATTTTAGAAATATTGGGGGATTTAGAAAGTTTAATTAAATTTGAATTTACGGGGATTTTTTGTGCAATTTTTATTACCCCACTCAAATGTTTTATTTTAAATTATTTCCTTAGTATTTTGTAGAATTATAAAATGTACAAATAGGATGTTCTTACAATATAAATATAGAAATATTTCCGTATTGAAAAATCCACATCCCCCTCCTTCGGTGCCAAGAAAGCAGAAAAGATGCAAAGGCAAAAGAAATCATCCTTTTAAAAATATTTTTGTTTTGTGTAACCAATAATGCTTTTGGAACAAGATTAAGTAATGTATCTGTAACTCATTCTAAACAGTATTACAACTAACTGACGTACTAAAAGAATTTTATAACAAGTTATTTTAATGTTACTTATAAGTACCGTCGGTAGATAAAGGGTTAATGTAATAAAAATTTAATGATTTACAGGATTTTTAATACAGTTTACAGTGATTAATAGTCTCAAGCTTCACATTCATATTTATAATTACGTAATTTTATATAATGTTGAAATAATCATATTTTATTAGTATTTATATAAAAAAAAAATGATGCGAATACAACATTACAAATTTGCCCTTTTGCACAACTGTCAAATGATGACTTCACAAATGACTTGTCAAATAATTCAAACACACATTATTTAAAAGGGCATTTCACAATGATCAAATATCATAAAGGGAAATAACTATAACGCTGCATATTATTTAGTTATAATCAACAAATTGTACCATTTTCCTAAAGTCAAAAATACGAAAACAATAACATAAGTTCATAAATATATAAATGGGGTTTTCGCTTCAAAATCAAGGACAATACAGCATTTGTGATGATTACTTCGCCTAGTTTCTGCGTAGCGGGGCACTATGCAGCGGAAACAAACTCACATGACCACTTTACTGTTTCCTTTATTAGTTTTCAGGACATTTTTGATTGAGTAAACTCAATGTATCAAAACTGACTATTGCTATTTGATCAAGTTGGAAATTGCATATCAAACGTCGCAAGTGCGGTGCGTTCGTAAAATATCGAAATTTTTAAAATATTTGGATCTTGGTGTAATAGTATGCTGTACTTCAGATACCGTATAGTATCCGAAATCTTTTGTGTATCCCTGTAAATGATATCTTCTTCGTGTTATACAAAATAACTTGTTTTAAACCTCGGTAACGGACATAATTTTCATAAAGTGAGAAATTGCTTAAATTAAAACGTTTAATATAATTTAATATAATGAAAAACCGGTGACAAAAGATTAAAAAATCTGTAAAAATCATGAACAAATAGACATTAGTTGAAAAAATTTTCAAAAATTTTGGCCAGTTAAATGGTTAAAAGAGCAATTAAAAATCAATTAAGTGTATTCTGTTTTATTGCAGTTATCTTATAAAAATTGTGCATATACAAGTATATTTTAATACATATTTTATAAACTAGATACTTTATAACGTACATTATAATGCATACTTCACGAGAGAATTTTATTTGTAATTTATAAGATTATGTACAAATTTAAACAAGTTGGAAATTGCACGTGAAGCGTAGCAAATGAGGTGCGTTCGTACAATATAAAAGTTTTTAAAATATCCAGATGTTACTGTTATAGTACACAGTACTTCGGATACAGTATAGTCATCGAAATCTTTTGTGTGTTCCTGTAAATACAGTTATCTACTTATATAATTATCTACTTTCTATTATACAGGAAGAAGCTTGTATTAAATTTTCGCCACGTATACCATATTCATAAAATTTGAAATAGTTTAATATAAAGAAAAAACATCCCAAACAATGTTTCCCCTTTACCGTTATGCAATGGAATACTTTTGTGTGGACCTGTAAATTAATAAAAAATATTCTTTGCATCACAGGTTGTACAGAATATATATTTTAGAATATACTTCATAAATACATATCAATTTTATTATGTGCGAAAGTATGCAACATCATTAAAATGCACTTGAAACTATTTGATCCCATTGGCTGTAATGTAAGGAAATATTTTTGCTTATTTCTGTAATTGAACTATGCATCCGACTTTTGTAAAATTTGAAATGACTCGAGAAAATAATACAATAATTATATAATTTAAATATATACAGTTGCAATATCTATAATGTGTACAATGTGCAATTTTAAGTATGTATAGTTTATAATTTATATAATTTATGCATGTAATTGAATAGTTGATTTTATTCTGCCAATTAGTACTTCTGTATTATTATAGGTTATACACTGAGAAATAAAATGGTGCTGCAGGTGAACCATAATTTATTTAACTTTTCATACTGTCAATAGTAATTAAACAGAGTAAAGCATTACATATCTCATATTTATAGAAAGGGAATTATGAAATATTGCTGCATAAATATATCCCAATATCATGAAAATAAATTTAAAAAATGCGTTTACATTGTTAAAGCATTTTTATTATATTCCCTCAAGAAATAAATATCAGGCATTACATCTTATTTTTTTTCATGTTACCCCCTCATAATTTATGGAATTTCCAATTTTTCATTCACAAATTGACACGATACAAAGAAGCAACACCTTTCATCCATAACTCTCTTGTGAATTAACTTGCATCGAGTTTCTGTTTGGTGCTTATACACATCAAAACTTTTGTACAAGTTCTGAATATTGAATTTCAAAAATATTTCCTGCGATATATTTTTTCTCAAGGGTAACGCACTTGCATAATTTATTGGTAGCATATTTACGAAATAGTTATCAAATAGAATTTTGACAAATAAAAAATTATGCGAGAATAACCTCAAACCAAACATTTAATACTCTATTAAAAGTTAAAGTGCACTGTTAAAAATTTCTGTAAAAACATAGGGAAAAAGAAAAATTCTCTCTAAACTTACGCTAGTTCTTGGTTAAATGTATTCCTGTAATTTAACTATGCATCCAATTTTTATAAAATTTGAAATGACTCGAGAAAGTTATGAAACAATTACATATTACACATTAACAATATCTATAATATGTATAATGTGATATTTTAAATATGTATAGTGTATAATTTATATAATTCATGCATGTAATTGAATAGTAGATTTTATTCTGGCAATTAGTACTTTATCATTATAATATAATAAAGCATATTATAAGAAAATAAAATTTCGTTGCAGGTGAACCACAATTTATTGAAATTTTCATGCTGCCAGTAATAATTAAACAACGTAAAGTGTTACATCTTTCAAATTTATAAAAAGGGAATTATGAAATATTGCTGCATAAATATATCCAATATCATGAAAATAAAATTAAAAAAAATGCGCTTACATTGTTAAAGCTTTTTTATTATATTCCCTCAAAAAAGAAATAGCATGCATTACATTTTCCTGTTACCCTCATAATTTATGGAATTTCCAATTTTTCATTCACAAATTGACACGATACAAAGATAAGCTCCTTTCATCGATAAATCTCTGGTGAATTAACTTGTATCGAGTTTCTGTTTAGCGCTATACACATCAAAACTTTTGTACAAGTTCTGAATATTGAATTTCAAAAATATTTCCTGAGACATATTTTTTCTCAAGGGTAACGCACTTGCATAATTTATTCATAGTATATTTACGAAATAGTTATCGAATAGAACTTTGACAAATAAAATATTATGCGAGAATGATCTCAAGCCAAACATTTAATCTCTATTAAAAGTTAAGGCACACAGTTAAAATTTTTTGTAAAAACATAGTGAAAAAAGCAAGATTCTCAGTAAACTTACGCTAGTTCTCGGTTAAGGGGTCATAGCACTTTTAAACTTTCAAAAATATCGAATTTTTCAAAAATATATATGTTAACGGATAAGCGTTTCTGAACATTATAAAACAAACCGCATTAAAAAATTCCTATAATTACTCGAATTATAGCCTAAAACGTACGAAGCGCCAAATGATTTGTTTTGGTAAAATGAAACTTTATAGTCATTTTTCTCAGATTGAGGTTTTCGAGTATAACGCGCAGGATTACTTGAAAACTGTTCAATATTTTTTCATGAAATTTTCAGAAGACAAACCCTAGTAGCAAACCAATAGTGGTCCAACGTTGCGCCACTATTTCATTTATTGGAAATATTGCAAATAAAACGTCCATATTGCTCCAATATTAGGATGTTTACATTTTGCCCTTATTTAGTCAATATTTGCAATCAATATTATGCCAATATTGGAGTTTCATTGGAAATATTGCCAATAAAACGCCAATATTGTGCAAATGTTGGCGTTATATCGGAAACATTTTCAATGAAATTCCAATATTTAACCAATATTGGCGTTTTATTGGTAATATTTCCAATGAAACCCCAATATTGGCATAATATTGGCTGCAAATATTGGCTAAAGAAGGGCAAAATGTAAACACCCCAATATTGGAGCAATATTCCATGAAAATATTGCGCCAGCGTGCCAATATTGCTCCAAGATGTAGCCAATATTGACCCAATATTGTTTGGCTACTGGGTGTTATGTTAGTCTGTATAAACTGAACCTAAATTTAAATGATAATTGTTGAAAAAAAAAATTAGGTGGTTATAGTGTTGAAAGTTTCAAAATTTTGTATAAGCTAAATAAAATGTTTCATTAAAAATATAAAAAGGCTTTAAGTGCCCATTTATTTAGGTTCAGAGTAATTATTATAATCTAGAGTATCATTGGGCATCAAAATTGTTGATCTAGATGCAAAATTTATTTTGTAATCCTGCGCGTCAGTTGTCATGGCAATTTTCTGCTCGTCAAATGTCTGACAGTTTGAAGCCTCCTATAAATATTATTT
The DNA here is from genome assembly GCA_964019185.1 of Maratus speculifer. Lineage (NCBI taxonomy): Eukaryota > Metazoa > Arthropoda > Arachnida > Araneae > Salticidae > Maratus > Maratus speculifer. Next base: position 154,096,345 of record OZ025302.1, read on the forward strand.
CTGCATATTGTAATTTTATAAATATATGAAATGAAAAAACATTCTTATACCTTTCATCACTCCAAAAATTGTGTTTTAAAAACATATGCATTTTAACATATTAAATGTTGAAAGTAGTCATTTTTTTCCAAATTTAAAAGTCCTATGACCCCTTAAATATATTTTATTGAGTTTCTCAATCATCATTTTACACGCATTTCCCTTATCTTATGTAAGGCATTTGTACCCAATATGGACAGTGCTCCCAATATGGACGTCCATAATATTTTTGAAAGTAACAATTTTTATAGAAAGATCGCTCTACATATCCGTGAAGAAAAGCAATTGAAAGGATAATTAAGTCAGCAAAGTACAAAAAGCGCGCTGTTCGCCATTTAGAAGGAAATTTGTTGTTTCGTGTTGTGCTGATAGTAATTACAGGTAAGTTTAAATTCTTATTAGGTATTGTAAAATTAGTTTAAATATTGAAAAGTGGGGGTGTTTTAGAAAGCTTTTAAAACATATTTTCGATTGCTATTGCATATATTGCTTAAAAGCATTTTCTTTATTTATTTATTACAAGATTTAATAAAATTACTCCCGATTCCCAATATGGACACCTTATGTCCACATTGGAAGTACAGCAGGTGAATCTTCAGATTCACAAAAACATAAAGATAAGCAAAACCAACAACATTATTTCATAATATTTGGTAGCAACTGACTTGCTTTGCATCGGTCGTCTAAGAGCCACAACCGAAAATGACCCCACGTTCTAAAGTGCATGTTCTGGAGATATTTACTGTGCCCTACCCTCCCCGCAATACTTTAAAACATATTTTTTTATCTCCTCTCCTCTAAAATTCCATAAAAGAGTGGCTCTTTCATACACCCTGTGTAGAAGGTCAGAAGGTTCATACACCCTGTCCATAATAGGGACTAGTGACTCCTTATATGGACATTTGTAAACATTTTTTGTTTTTATCATTTAAAATAAAGCACAATAGTTACAAGGCTGCTAATTTTAATAATGATAGTCAACAGTCCAGGGATCATGGTCATATATTTTTGGAGTCTTTTCATGTGTCCATGAGGGTGAAAAAAATACATTTTCCTTAGAGTGTCCATATTAGGCACAAGTACCTTATAATTCCCTAGAGTGTTTTTCATGTCTTTATTTAAAAATACTTTTATCTTTGCTAAAACCTGTAATTCAAAATACACACTTTTAAAACTATTTGCAGTTTTATTATACATATTAAAGAAAAACATTTAATATTTTCTTTTCAACTTAGAATAATTTAGAAAGGGAAAAATCATCTCCTCGGAGTTAGTGTGGATTTTTATCGACAGTTGTTTTGTAGTTCAGTCATCCTTTTGCCAGCTGAGTCATAAATGACAGACTTTGTACGCAACAGCAACAGCTTCTATAGCTCACACAATCAAGTGTTCTCCCACTGTAGACAGGTGTTGGGTTCAAGTCCCAGTACGGATTGAAATAAATTGATTAAAAATTAAGTCGACAGTGGATCTTTATTTGAGCAAAATCGTCCCGAAAAAGGTCTTTTTCTGTGGTATAATAGTACCAAAAACAGTTTTTTTTATTAAAATATCATTTATGAAGGTTTTCAGAAGTAAATAATAAAGGTAAGTGGATTTATATATTTAAATCTGTTTTTCTCATAACTGATGTTTCAGCGTTTTTAGATTTTTAAAATATTTTTTGCGACGCATTTTTTATCAATATTTATGAAATTGATAAGGAAATATCCTGATAGTGTTTAGAAAAAAATTGTGTAAGCTTTTTAAAATTCGTCTTTTTTAAGATGGCGAAAATTTGATTTTTTACTTATTAAAAGGCAAAATTTTGAGGAAAATTGATATGGAATTAAGAAAAAAATCTGTAAAATATTAACTATTCAAGAGATTAAAAAAACTTACGCAAATTTGTTTATAATAGAATTTTAAGTGATAAAAATTCAAAAGAAAAAAATATCTCAAAAATTAAAACACGAGGAACATTTAAAATTTTTTTTTAAATTTTAAAATTTTAATGGTTGGAATTTTTTTAAGGTGTTCTATATGATTTTGGTGAAATGTATATATGCACAAAATTTCATATTGTTATGAAGAAAATTATTTAAAAAAATTTTAATTCCACCGTTCCTTTAAGTGGTACATCAATTCTAATTTACTCAAAAAATTTAAAATCTTGGAGATCCCTAAAAATTGAGTGGTTTACTAATTTTCAAAACTAAATTGAATTATTATCATTTAAGATAAATTCACAGAGTTTTGTGTATATTTAACGATGTTAATATACAGATTGTATAGTAAATTTTTCAAATACCTTCACTGTTAATTAACAGAATTTTGTTTTTTCTAATCTCTGTAATTTTACATAAGAGTTAAGATAATTGATTAGCCTGTAATTCCACAGGAAAATATTTTAACAGTGCTATCATTTTGTGTATAAATTATAAATGTGCGAAAGTGCTCACTAAGCCCCAAAGCTTACAAAATGGAGCTAGAAATTTTGTGTTTGATTGGATTATTATAGCAAAATGCTAATGAAAAATTCATCAGGTATAAGTCTTCATCTGATTTCACGAACTTTATTTCTATATGTCCAAAAAATACAATAGTCTCATGGTATCATTTTAAAATATTCTAAAGATATGAAAATATTACGGTTGCATCAGTCAAAAAGGAACGGGTATTCATTAAAAGAAATCCTTATTAATATATTTTAGTAACTGACCTTTTGAAAAATATTAAATTTCGATAGTGAATAAAATAACATTTTCCAATAGGTTAATATAAGATTAGAATTTAATGTAAGAAATATTTTGAAAATTTGTTTTGTAATTCATGTTTATTTATTTTTCCTAAGCACATTTACATAGCTGATTATTTTTTATTCTTTTAATTTGCTTAATTTTATTTTTATATGCGCCTTAGATTAAATTTAAATATTTAAGAAACTTTCATATTGACAGTTTGATAAATTCTTAAAATTTATACAACACTGCAAACTGAAAGTTAAAAAATGTGCATAAAGTAAACAAATATTATTATCTATTAAATGTAGGTCTCCTAAGAATAGATTAATAAGAAATGTTTCATTTGAATAAAAAAGGTAAAATAAATATAAATTAGTCGCACAGAAAGTAAAATTTCAAAAGCAAGTCAAATGTAAATCATTATTTAAATTTTGTACTGAAAAGCTATTATACAAAATGCACTTTCTTACTGAAGAATAGAAATTTAAAATATTGACAAATCTTACATTTCATCCATAAAAATATCTCTTCTATAAATAGACGCTTCATATATTTTTATAATATCATTCTGATAATTTATGTATTTCCAATTTTTCTATTTCTACTCCAGATATTATGTATCTAAAGTTTCGTAAAAATGTTTTAAATATTGGATTTTGAGTCTTTTATATGCATCTTATTATCATATTTTCGATTTTTAAATTTCAGTTTTTTTTTCAAAGGATTTCTGTCATAAGCTTTCGATAATACCTATGTCTTTTCGGTAAATATGAAGCATCACGGGTAAAATTTAACGCTTAATTATGTCTTTCGTTGAAGATGATACTACAGAATTACTATAAAAATACATTTTGTACAATCTGTGATGCAAAGAATTTTTATTATTAAATTACAGGGCCACACAAAAGTATTCCACTATATAATGCTATACGGGGAAACATGATTTGGTACGTGTTTTAATTATATTCAACTATTTCACATTTTATGAATAAGATATACGTTGCTGAGGTGTAATAAAAATTACTTCCTGCATATTTACAGAAACGTAAAGATTTCGACTACTATACTGTATCCGGAGTACGCTCTACTATATGAGCGAGATCTGAATATTTTTAAAACTTCGTTATCGTACGAACGTACCTCATCTGCTACGTTCACGTGCAATTTCCAATTTGTTATAACTAAGTTGAAAAGTGCTTTTGCGTTCGGTTTGTCTGGCCGTCTGTCCGCGCTCTAACTCTCGTAAATATACTCGGATCGTCATGAAATTTCCGGACGTTAATTACGTTTACCCGAGCACGAACCCTATTGAAAATGAAGTTTCTGCCATGATTAGTTTATTTACAGGGACAGTCAAAAGTTTTTCATTACATTACGGCCTATGGGGAAAAATCGTTTTAGATGAATTTTAAAGGTGTTACACCCTGTCAAACATCTTCAAATTTATATGCATCGCCGAAGTGCACTAATATATGTATTTTGCAAAGTATGCAGCGAAAAGAATAGTTATTATTCATTTACAGGGTCACACAAAAAGTTCCAACACATAATAATAAAGGGAGGAATTGTTTGCGACATATTTCAATTATGGTAAACGATTTCATATATAAGCAAAATGATGTACGTTGCTGGGGAATAATATGAGTTATTTCATGCATAATACGCAGTGCATAGCATTTACAGGGACACACAAAAGATTTCAAATAGTATATTTTATCCGAAGTCCTGAATATTATCGAAGGTAGCTGTTAGATGGATGAAATTCATTCTTTTAATTATGATATACGCTTTTAAATTTCCCTAGATGTATGCATATTATATGATTTATATAACTGCTAATCGTTACACAATTTAGATATACAGGGTTACACAAAAGATCTCGGAAAGGTTACTAAATATGAGAGAAATTTACTTAAAGGTGGTTTTGAAATATATCATGCCTTTTTACGTACACCTGCATTTAGTTTACTAAGAAATGTTTGTAGAATATAGATAAAATGATATACAGGGTCACACAAAGAACTGGAAACATGGTCGCCTTTGGATGATAATTTCTAGAAATTTGATTTAAGTACTTTAAAGATAATATTTTTAAAAACTAAACTTTAGCAAAATACTTTCGTGCATTAAAGGTACTGTGTATTTCGCAGGGCTAAACAAAAGTATTCAAGTATGTTTCCATCTATTAGTATAAATTGATGAAAGGAAAATTTCAAATAGTTAGACGTTTTCTTGCTAAACTAAATTTTACCATTATATAGTCTATATATTAACAGACAGATCAAATACAGGGCTTTTCAAAAGTATTGGAATACATATTTGGTTATGGATAATAATATGTTATTTCTCTAAAAACGAAGTTTTGTTAAACATTTCAAGAAGTGTTTGAAAGTGCTTCAGAATCTATGCTTAACACCTGATTTTTCTTACTTGTTAATTTATTGAATTAAAAATTTGAATGCTAATGGCGCATTAATTAAGGCCCAACACCAGACACAGAAAAAGACCGGATGATAAAAATGATGAGTCTAAAGGACCGATCTTTTCAAATATCTTGCTCAATTTTAATATTTTTACATGATCTTTATTTTTTTTTAATAGGATACCTGAGAACGATCCACAACCGGCATAGTTTTTACTTTTTCGATTTTGCTTATATATTTTTTATATGTATATTATAAAGGCCAAACGTATCTGTGCGTAACGCATACGTCATTTTGCGAATGGCAACTTGAAATTTGAAATGAAATTTCGGTTTTGCAATTTTTGCTACAAGAATTTTTTAAACTTCTAAACATCCCACATTTTTAATTTTCACACCATCGTGTAGCAAAAAAAATGTCCTTTTAAATGCAATTTGTTTAAAAATTGCATCTTAATTTATTTTTGAGATGTTAATTTTTTTTTGTGGTTTTTAATACATTTTTCTAATTGTGGCAACAGTAACACTTTATTTCTATTAAAAGCAAAGCGGGGAAAGCTGAAAAAAGCAGATTACTGTATTTTTATGTTGCCATTTTTCATTAATCTTTGCCTTTTCATAAGTCGTATTTAGATTGCACGGAGAACAAAAAAATCAATGATTAAGTCAAAGTGGAATACATTTTGCCGTTTTGCATTTCGGAATACCCAGCATAATAACCATAATTAATAAGTTTGTCATAATAAAAGATCTTTATTATATTTTACTGCTTACATTACGATTAAAATTTAATTTTAATAATTCGGTGAATTGTGTATCATAGAAATAGTATTTTGTTAACTTTGGGTTAAAATGCTACATGTATGAGAGTTTAGATAAACCAATATTAGATGCAATTTTTATTGTAACTAATTTTTCTAGGTTTATTATAAGTCAATGAAACAGTTCTTTCTTAAAGATTTTCTTTCGTCGAATTTCAACGGATTCCACCTTGTTATAATAGTTTCGATTTCAGAACCGGTTTAAAACGGTAAACAAGTAATTAAAAAAAATCTGAAACCAAAATCGAAAAAGCAAAAACTAAGTCGGTTGTAGATCGTCCTCAGCTATCCTATGCAAAAAAATCATGTAAAAATATTAAAATTTGAGCGAGATGCTTGAAAATAACTCTCCCATAGACTTTACATTATCATCCGGGTCTTTTTCTGTGACTAGTGTTGCGCCTTATGGCCGTATTTTTGTAACGTCACATTGTGACCACTTTGTGATGTCAAAGTGTGAAAAGTTTGTGAAAAATGAGTCATTTGTGACTCTTTTGGCATTACGAAAGCGACAATGCTTTCAAGTCACATTGTGACCAATTTTTTGAAATGTAGGGTGAGTCAAAAATCATGGGACAAACTTTGAGGGATGATAGAGCTCACTATAACAAACATTTTTTGTATAGGAATGTATCACTGGAAATGATGCGTTAGTTAAGGTATGAACCCCAGGGGACCAATTTGGTCTTTTCGTGTATTTCAAAATTTAGAATTAATACCAGAAATTTCGAATAAATTATTTTTAAAATTAAATCAGACAGAATTTAAAAACTAAATTACACAAAAATCAAAACCCTAAATAGCATATATTTTCAATTCAAAATTTTTTGACGATTTTGCATTTTAAAAATATAATTTAAGACAAAATGTAGTTAAAGATAAAAAATCATACAAATTTAAGGTTAATTTAAGTCACGAAAATTCGGTAATATTTAAATACTCAGATATCAATTTTGTATACTTTGACTATTTACAACGAACATTTTTTATGTGTGGTTCATAATAGTAAATAAAATGATACGGAAATTTTCTGAAATTGCTTCCTTCCAAAAAACTGCTCACTTGTTGTGTTCGAAGTTACTTAAAATATCGGATTTCACCATAAACTTATTTAACATATGAATTGCTTTAAATGTAGATTTTTTTTTTTCATTAATGTATCTATTCTTTCCGCTCTGTTACTATATACAGAGTGTTTCGCTACCAGACCTACAAACTTTGAGGGATGATAGTAGACACGAAGTCAAACATTATTAAGTGGGAAACCATGGGGCGCAAACGTCTTCTGTAGGAGCTAGGGGCCATTAAAATTTTAGTTCCAAAATTTCAAACGATGATAAAAAACGGAAAAAAGGGTCGATTCGTTTGCGGTTTTCACTAAAATCATTCTTTATATCACGATTTTTTTAGAAAATTTTTTTAAAGGTTAAGTTCAAAAATTGTCGATAGAGGGCGCTTTAGACTTTAGAGTAACGAACAACTACTATTTACCGTTATTTTGGACATGGGGTTGAAATTATTCTAAAGTTTAGACTTTAACTTAAATTTTAAGCTCCAAATTGGAAACATTGGGTAACTAGCGAAAATTGAACTGTAAACAGAGGGGTAGATTTTAAACGCTCATAAATATTGGACAAACAAATCGATTTTGTTGCAATTTCCATGGAAGTCATTCCCTTGGTAATTTAGACACCAAAGCTGTACGTCATTTTATTCAAAATGACGTACAGCTTTGGTGTCCTCATTTTTTGATAGAGGGCGCTTCCAACACATCTCTGGCATTTCAATGGTATTACTCCTGGGTGTTTTACTACCAGACCAACATACTTCCAGGAAGTGTTAGGGATACAAAAACGACTCGGAATCACATAGGAATGTAACGTTGGAAATGCCTTTTTAGCTAGTTACGGTTAAAGGAAGCAGAGAAAAAAGTAACAGAAACAGCAGAGAAAAAGCGACACGTTATTGTGACAGAAAACTGTTTATTTAAAGGTTTTACTAGAAAAGGTGTTCGAAATTACGACCAGAAGTAGTCCATCAAGTTTGACAGCGACGGTAGATGGCGCTGCGGTTTCCTTGCGATAGATGGGGCTAAACGATAATGCGTCTGAGCAGCGATCACTGTGAAGTGATCATTCGCGAACCGGCTCTAAATGTAGCAAAATGAAGTATTTGAACGATGAACAGCACGATAGGACTCTTCCAGATTTTACCAATGACGTCTGCCGACACTTCAAAGTAACATATGGACAGTGGTGGATAGGTCGTGATGGCCCGGATCATTGGCCTGCCAGATCGCCGGACCTATCATGTATGGATTTCTTCTGCTGGGGTCAAATGAAAAATTGGGTGTATGAGACTCCCGTACCATCAGTTGAAGACCTCGCAGCTACTATTTCTGTAGCTGCCAGAAAACTATCAGAGATGGCGGGAATCTTTCAAAGCATGAGGAATTTCACGCGACGCCGCTATCAAGTATGCCGGGCTACTTCTGGCCGTAATTTCGAATACTTTTTTTAGTAAAATATTTAAATAAATTGTCTAAAAAATTGTCTTGTTTATGTCACATTAACGTTTTGCTCTTTCTCTGCTGTTTCTGTTTTCTTTTCGCTGCTTCCTTTAACCGAAACTCACAAAAAAGGCATTTCCAACGTTACATTCCTATGTGATTCGAGTCGTCTTTGCATCGCTAAGACGACACTTCCTGGAAGTATGTTGGTCTGGTAGTAAAACACACAGGAGTAATGTCGTTAAAATGTCAGAGATGTGTCGGAAGCGCCCTTTATCAAAAAATGAGGACACCAAAGCTGTACGTCATTTTGGATAAAATAATTACCAAGGAAATGACTTACACGCAAACAGCAACAAAATCGATTTGATTGTCCAATATTTATGAGTGTTTAAATTCTCCGCCTCTGTTCACAGTTCAATTTTCGTTAGTTACCCGACCCCAATGTTTCCGATTTTGGGCTTAAAATTTAAGTTAAAGTCTAAACTTTAGAATAATTTCAACCCCATGCACAAAATAACGGTAAAAAGTAGTTGTTCGTTACTCTAAAGTCTAAAGCGCCCTCTTTTGACAATTTTTGAACGTAACCTTTAAAAATGTTTTCTAAAAAAATCGTGATATAAAGAATGATTTTAGTGAAAACCTCAAACGAATCGACCCTTATCCCCGTTTTTTATCATCGTTTGAAATTTTGGACCTTAAACTTTAATGGTCCCCAGCTCCTACAAAAGACGTTTGCGCCCCATGGTTTCCCATTTAATAATGTTTGTTTTCATGTCTACTATCATCCCCAAAGTTTGTCGGTCTGGTAGCGAAACACTCTGTATATATCCACATTCACTAAAGTAAAATTTTCATCATGCTATGCGATTTTTGGCAAAGTGTCGAAAATTCGAGGACAAAAATTAATTATCATAAACGAAACCAAGTTAGCAATTGTTGACAAAATGTTTTAATACTCAGCCAAACCTATGTTGACGAAAGCTGTGGATATTTTGAAATCTGGTTCCATACTATTTAGTTTCGTCGCAATTTTTTTTTTCATTAAGGTATCTATTCTTTCAACTCTGTTACTATATATATATATATGTATCCACATTCACTAAAGTAAATTTTTCATCATGCTCTGCGATTTTTGACAAAATGTCGAAAATTCGAGGACAAAAATTAATTATCATAAACGAAACCATTTTAGCAATTGTTGACAAAATGTTTTAATACTCAGCCAAACCTATGTTGACGAAAGCTGTGGATATTCTGAAATCAGGTTCCTTACTATTTAGTTTCGTCGCATTTTTTTTTTCATTAAGGTAACTATTCTTTCAACTCTGTTACTATATATATATCCACATTCACTAAAATAAAATTTTCATCATGCTATACGATTTTTGGCAAAGTGTCGAAAATTCGACTACAAAAATTAATTATCATAAACGAAACCAAGTTAGCAATTGTGGACAAAATTTTGTAATACCCATCCAAACCTATGTTGACGAAAGGCTGTGGATCTTCCGAAATCTGGTTCCATTCTATCTAGTTTCATATTTTTGAGCAAAATTAGCGAAATTCCCAAAAATGAAGAATACGGCAGTTACAATTTCTTTTGATAAGTAAAGATTTTTTTTTAATTTTACCTTTTTTGCAAAATTTTCCTACAGATTTATTCTTTTGCATTATATAATCCTAAATTACATATAGATCTTTGGCTTTGTATGAAATTTCCAGAAGGTTCCACAAAAGGAATTTTCTTGTTCTATTTACTTTTCACGTTTTTTCTTTTAGATCTTTCAAAAAAACTTTTTAAAAATACTTTACTTTTTGAACCGGAATGATTTAAGTTAAATTTATCATTTCGAAATTCTCAATTTTTACGAAGATAAATGTACATTTTCGCAGTGGAAGGTAAACATTGCTTTTATCTTTTTGAAAGACGTCATTTTCTTCAAAATAGTACTTATATCATTTTAAATACAACTCATATTTTTCAAAACTATCATTTTCAAAAGGAAAACTATTTAAGAAAATTTGCCAAGTATAACAATAAAAGCAATATTTTCCACATTTGAATGCTTTTATTTGTTTTTTTTTTTTTTCTTACATTGTTCATTTATCTTCTGTAAAATATGTTTACTTTGACATATTTTCATTCTTGCTTTCATTTTTATCATTCTTTAAGTGAATGGAAGAGATAAAAGGAAAGGAAATATATTTAGAGGAATTGTCACATATGGTACTGCGAAAACATGGTACAGAAAATAGACTTATTTAAGAGACACTCGGTACTTATTGAAGAACTTTGAAATTTTTTTAACTAAAGTACATTTACTTGTTATATACATTTATCATTATATGTAATACTTAAGCTGCTATTAGATTCACGGAGTTTTAGGCGAGACAAACTTTTCAGACGATTTTAACTCCAACATTTTCTCGTTCAAATAGAGAAAAAGGTTACAATTGTCCTTGAAAAAAATGGAGGAAAAGCAGAAAAACCGGTGTTTACTAGTGCCAGGCGTTAATATTTATCGCCTACTCGTATCAATCGCTTATCTCTGATTCGTTGAAACGTTCGATGTTGGATAAAAAATCTATGCTAGCCCAGATTTTTTTTAACTTGTGGGAAAAAGCTGGGGAGACATTGCAGTTTGCTATCACACTGGATGTTGGGAGAATATTTCGCGAAAAGTTGGAGGAAATCAAGTTTTTGCTCAAAAGTCTTACGGGATGTTGGTGAATGTAATAGCGGTACAAATATGGGCATCATCTTTTGTTTTTGGATTAAGGGAACCTGTACCTCTGAAACCAGCTCTTCAATTTTGAATAATGTTGTAATATACAGTGTGGCACAATACTAAATACTACAAATAAAATAAAATAAAATATACTGCCTATTTTACTAAAAATTTAATTATTTTTTCTTAATAAACTTAAAAAAAAATATTACTTTTATAAATATGAATATTTTTGGTTCCATTTTTTTCCACATTCATTAGAATGTACCACAAAAAATCGGGTACGTATTTTTAGATGTATGGGATTTTAGATTTAATATGAATTTTTTTTCTCTCAAGTATATTAAAAAATGAATGAAAATCAACGAACTCTCTATTTAACTATTTTTTTAAATAACTATAAACTTCAATGTTAAATCGATGCACAAAAATACTAAATATCCCAATGAGAACCAAAAAAAACCCCCAAAAATATAATTAAACCTCTATCTAAAATAGCAAAAAAGCCTTAGTGTTTATCGAACAAGCAAGTAATAATGATAAGAGCAAAGAGAAAAATCAGTTTAAAGTTACATAATAAAAACATAATTTACATTATTTGGGTTTTAATTGTCGTAAAGATATAAATGAGGTGTCAAATACTCAAAATTAAGACTTTCAGTTAATATTTAAAAAAAAAAAATATTTTGACGGATTTCAAGGTATTGTATCACAGTAAAATGACTTCCATTTAGAAAAATTCTAGATTTTTTTCCATTTCATTATCAACTATATCATGTTTACTAAAGGAGAGGTGGAAAAATATCTATTTTTTCAATTGAAAAATCCGGATTTACAGAAAAGCTATTAAAAAATTACTAGAAAAAATTAGCTGTAAATATGGATTCTCTCCAAAAAAAGATTAATAAAATTGTTTAAAATGTTTTATTATCAAGATAAAAAATAAAAAAAATGGTCGTTAATTTATTTATCATATAAAATATATATTTATAGAAATCGTAAACATAACTAGCTCCTTCATTGTCTATTCAATCTGAATGTGTTCACATTTGGTACATAATACATTTAACCCACACTTCTCCACGAGTATCTTCAGAGAACTTTCCATAACCATGCAAATTACTTCGCTCGAGTCTTTTTACCCCACTCGTTGACATCCAAGCTGATATCATCATCACTGTCTTCTACTGGATGTTCACAGAACAACTAAGAGATGAGTTCGGTGATAAATCGGATCGTTTCGTGAGTCGAATTTTCGTTTTTGAAGGCCTTTGGTCTTCCCAACTATTTTCCTTGGTCAATCTAACCCAAAGACTTTTTTTAAAGCACTTTTTTCCAAGCAACTCAGTCAACTCATTCTCTTGTGGTTATCCAGTAATGAGGGTGGATCTTAATGCTTTCTGTCCACGAGTACTGATTATTTTTATGAGTATAATGTAGGTAATTGCTGTTTCCAAGAAAAAAAAATATTGAAATAGTTTCTGTTGTATAGCAGAAAAGGTGGAGTAATTATAGACCCACTTTAAAAGGAGCCCATATTAACACCAACCTGAACTAAGAAAGATGCCTACTTTTATAGGAAACCTAGAGATGTGCATGACTTTTAGAAGCATCTATTTTTTCTAAAAGTAACTGAGTGATATCAATGTGAAATTATTTTAAACTAATGTAAAGAACATGGAACTGAAACAATTTCAAATAACTGTCAAAAGTTTGCAGTACAGAGCAAACATCAATTCGAACAATAACTCACGCTGCGTCTACACTACTTTAATGATTACTACTGTCCAACTGCTCTTTACTACCTCATATCAATTAGATATGTGATATATTAACTTTAGCTACTATATTAATTCAGATTTTAAAAAATTTTGTTGTTTCATTTATTTATTTTTTACTTATAATTAAAAAAATCACAAGATTCTCAATTTTCCGATTAAAGATTGTGGTAAGAGATTGATAAAAAAAATTATTTTTAAAATTTAAATATTTAAAATTTAAAAGGAAGCCCATAGTATCAAGTGCGGCTTTTTTGTATTCTTAGAATATAATAAATATAGTGTTAGAGAGCTGGCAAACAGAAATTGTGTTGCCCATAAACAGACGCATTTTTTTCCAACAATAGAAAATTCATATTCAGTATATTCCATAACATGTAAATTAATTAAAGAGCAAATTTTTTTTTTTTTTTTTTTTTTTTTTTTTTTTTTTTTTTAAGGATTGCAATTATTTGTTATTACATACAGTGGCGGTAAAAAGTTTCCGGCCAGCATTTTTTTTATAGTTAATTTGTAAATATACCCATATGAAGAGGAATCTTAAAGTGATACTTATACATTATATTGACAAAATAGTTAGGAAATTATTTATGGAAGAAGAAATAATTATCAATAAATTTAATTGACAAATTTAACCGCAAAAACTCATGTACTCAAAAGTTTCCGGCCACTTTGGCAAGTCGAAAAGAATGTTATTATAATAGAAAATAACTGTGATAAACAATATTTACAATTAGTATTTTATCGCCATACTTTTGGTAGTAAGTAATTCGGTGCAGCAACGTCACGTCGATTCAGTCAACAGTTGAAGTTTTTTATGGTAAGTTTTTTCCATGCTTTTTGAATTTTTTTGGAAATTTCTGCGGAATTGGAATACTTATAGCTTCGCCAAGTTCTTTCAAAATATTTTCTGTTGAATTTATATCGGGCGTTTGGGCTCGCCATTTCAAAAGCAATTTTTTCGATGCAAATGCCATTGCTTGACAAACAGGCATATATTCTTTGGGTTGTTATGATCTTCAAACAGATAGTTGCGACCACAATTTTTCCTCTAAGAAGATAGCAAACGGTCTTGTAAGATATCTTTATACATCGCATCATTCATCTTGCCGCAGATTTCAAATAACGGACCGAAACTTTTTGAAGAAAATGCTTTCCACAGCACAACGTGTCCTCAGCGATGCTTCACTGTAGGAATAACATATGGCGAATCATATATTATTCATCATTATTATGTAATTAGGTTATCGGATGTAGTGTCTTCCGTCACTTCCAAAGAGATTGAACTTCGATTCATGGGGAAATAGTATTTTTTTTTTTCAGTTTTTACTTGACCAGGCTTTGTGTCCTTGGAAAACACCAGTCGGGTACTTTGATTATTTTTTTACTACTGAAATGTTTTTTAACATCGACTCTTCTATAAAGTTCTATGCCCCATCAGCATCTTGATATGGTAGACCAATTTATTTTAGCAATATTTTCATTCCGTAAATCACTGGATATTGCAACAACATTTTTTTGCGGGTCATCAACTGCTTTTCTCCTGCTAATTCTATCTGTAAGAATAATCGATTCCCGGTGTCTCCCGGACCTCAAAAAACTCTGAAGGCCATGGCCGTCATTATGTATTTTTAAAATATCGTTCATAGTAGATTTTTCAATTGATAACTTTGCCGCAATCTCACGAATAAAAGTTTTCTTTAGCGACAAATTAATTCCTCATTTATGAACAAAAATTGTTGATCATTTCATTTTTGAATTTCAGCTATTCTATTTACGTCTGTTCATTCACAAACACGGCCATAAAACACTTTACTGATAGAAAAAAAAACTAAGGAATTGCGAATAGCCGGAAACTTTTGACCACACGAATTTCGAATTCTATCTTTTTGCATCAAATGTCTTCAATATCCAAAAAAAAAAATGTTCACGTGGTCAGATGTAATTTACATATTCCTAACTTTTGTGGCAATTGCGCTTTTTCATCGCTGAAACTTTCTGGTAACAAAATCAAAGAAACTAACAGGCCAGAAACTTTTGATCGACAATGTATATAGAAAAACGTAAATAGGTAACTAAAGTATGAGTAATTGTCTGAAATCATTCAATATATTTAGCATAAAATATTAATGTAATTTCTATGGACCACATTATAGAGAAGTTAATACATTTTAATTGAGATTATTATATTACAAAGTCTTTGCATAAGGATCTCATTAATATACATAGAAAAAATAAGAAAAAAGACTTACAAAGAAAAGAAAAATAACTAAGGAAAAAGATTAAATTATTAATTTCTTTAAACTAACCTTTAATCAGCAATACAGTATTTTAGCACATGTTAATGATTTTTTATAAATGTCGATTATGTTTACTTCTAATTTTAAACATTTTTATTCATTAAATTTAAATAATTAGAAAAAAAATTAAAAACTATTTTTATGTAGAGTTTTTTTTTTTTCGTTTATTGCAATTTGTTTTGTTTTTTTGTTGTCGTTGTTGTTTGTTTGTTTTGTTGTTTGTTTCTTTCTGATCAGTGCATCGTTCAATAAAAAGTAATTTCTTTTTTATAATTAATTTTACAAAAAAAAAAAAAAAAAAAAAAAAAAAAAGTTTTAAAACTGCTTTTAATTACTGAATTTGTTTTTATATTCAATTATAATCCAAAGAATAATGAGATAATGAGAAAATCAGCTCTCTGTAAAATTTGTTTTTATAATTGTTTATGAAAAGTGAATGTTATAATTTAATTTAATTAAAAGGATTCAAATAATTGATAGGTGTAACGATTGCAATTAATCACGGTACAATTATGTTTGATTTAAAGAATAGATATTTCGATTATGGGAAAAACCACTCTACCACTATGTTTTAATTTGGAAGATAATCTGTAACTGATCTGTTTCTTCATGCTCTATTTAATTCTAGTGGAAATTAAACGCTACAGACAGTTATATGAATCCAAAGAAAGTTTCAATTTTACTTGAATGTGTATTATTCTTCAGTTGTCATTAGTATACAGTATACTCTCATTAAAGCATCTCCGCTTAGAGCACACATTTTTGATTAAGAGGCTACTTCAGTCGCCGGTAAATTCCCGCTCACTAAAACTAATTTTTATGGAAGGAATTTTTAAAGATATCTTGTTTGAATTTCAGCATTTTTAAAGAATTCTTTTTTGCACTGGCTAGCTGACATCAATTAGTATAAAGTGTGTTTTTTATTTTTTATATTTTGTTAATAAATAATTTAAATTAGGACACTTTAATTTTTGAGCAAGTTTTGAAAGTGAAACCATTCTCTTGAAATAAATCTGCAAACAAAATCGAAAACAAAAAAAGGGCAGATACATAGATAAATTTCTGCTATTCAATAAAAAAATCATTTTAAGATATGAAAATGCAAACAGCATATATCTTTAAAAACTTCTCTCATAAGATTCCCAGGTAGCAGGCACATTAACAATAAGGTCTTTTTCTAATGTTATCTTGCCGTGAAAAATTTGATATGACAAATTTGCAAAGAATTTCCCGCAAGATGGGCAACCACTTTCTTGTATTAGTAATTCGTTCTGAAACTGATTAAAGACTGTACTTAATTCACGAAATTGACGAAAACAATAAATACTTTCTTTGAGACAATTGACAATCAACACATGCTCAGAAAATGCAGAAATTGGGTACTGTTCAAAGTCAAGACACACACATCATTGTTACTGTTACTCAATCTCATGTTCATTGGCTGGTTAAGTTAATGAACCTATTTTTTTTTTTTTTTTTTTTTTTTTGTAAATAAATATTTTATCCTTAATCTACAACTTATTTTATGTAAAAGTTTTTATATTTAAATTTAAAGATTTTTTTTTTAAGATTTATTAATAATAGTACCAACACGCATGCGTGCTACGAATGAACGAAATTTCTCCGTCTAATTTTTGACTTTCGAGTAGAATTCGTGGATAAAACACGTTTTCTGGAAGTACGGAAATTATTGTAAAAAAAATGAGGAATATTTAAGCGTATAAAAAATGAATTTTAACCAGGGTTCTCGATGGCTTTTGACCAACATTAACGATTTGCAAATAAGAAATGAAAAACAGTAGCCAAATGAAAATAAATGTTAGCAAAGTAGATTCAACATGAAACACTGAAAATATATCGGTAACAACTTGTTGTATCCAAAATATTCTAATATAGCCTAATTTTTTTGTAATTGCATATAAAATAGAATCTCGACCTTCTGCTATTGAAACTAGTAAAAATAAATACCTTCTAAATATCTTTTAAATGTATAAATGTTTGATTTTTTTTTTTTTTTTTTTTTTTTTTTTGTCAGCTTAAATAAAATTTTAAAACATCTATATTTCATTTACCATTGTGAAAATATACCCTAGAAATTGGCATAAGATTTCGACTCTTTACCGATAGGGAAATAAATGAGCGGACAATACTTTTCATGCAACTAATAAATAGTGCAATGGAATAAATAGCGCAATGGTTAATTTCAACACCACATTTCGACAAAAAGTTTCCCAATTCGCCGCTTCATGTGAGTAATATTGTTTGCATTTTTACTAGCGCAACACCAGTGCATAGGTAGTGATTATCTGAAGAATTGAGAAATACCTGTCGTATAATCCTTTTTATCTTTGTTGCTAAACCGAATAAATTTTGGAGCCAGTATTAATAAATAGAGCAATGTAAATAGCACGGCGTGATTGAGCATGTAAAGAGACACAAATCTCAACAGTATTAACACAAATACTAAAATAGCAGAAACTGAGCACTCACAATTTGGCAACGCTGATTGTACTTTTACTCGTTAAATAGCGAATTTTGTTGCGATTTGTCTCACTGGCGAGCGGGAGCGAGAACTTTGATTCTAACCAACAGTAATATATTTATACGTTTATAATTCGCTTGAAATTCTCGTTTTTCAAAAACCTTTTTAAAAGATTTTTTAGTTTTCTTTTGGATATTCATAATGTTTTAGACATTTAAAGTGAACATCCATGTTTCGAAACTTCACACTTTTTAAAATATTTCCAAATATAGTTTCATGACAAGTAAACTTTTCGTTTTTCTTGCATTTTCAAAAGTAGAAAAACAACTTTTTTTTTTTGTTGCTAAGAGATTAGTTAAAATATCTGAGTTCATTCATAAAAAATTCCTTCAAAATATTACAGAAAAAATTATCCGTATTTCTTTTATGTTATTTTATTATTTTCTCGAAGTCTAACTTGTTTGAGTTTTAAGTTCCATCGTTTTTGTAGTTTATACTCACAATAAAATAAATATTTATTTAGAAATCTTTTAAAAAGTGATTCTTGAGAAACAAGTTTAAATTTCACACACAAAAAAGTTTTTTTAATACCAATCGTTTTAGCAAAAATAATAGATTGTAGCTAAATTTTATAAACTAAAAACATAGAATAGCTTATCAGAATTAGATTCCTTATGAATTGGTTCAGATGTGTATTAGAAAAGAAAAAATCCCTGTCGGCTGGGCCTATAGGCGGAGGTAGATTTCGAAGTGTGCTCATTTCAACAATATATATATATATATGATTAGAGATAAACCCAGTTTAATAACTTCATTTGGCCGTTTATGAAAAATTTTTAATTTCATTTTTCTCCAAAAACTGATTTTATCAGAATAATCTTAAGAAAAATTCAGCTCAAATGCCCATTTTGACAACATATTTTGAAATAAATTCTGAATTTATTAAAAAATCGACCAAAACAGTACATTATACAGTTCCTAAATAACAAAAAACTGTCAGTTGAATTTAAAAATGAGTCATAAAATAACCGATTTGTTGTTTGAATACATCCATAATTCTTTAATCCTGATTGCTTCGGAAAATTTTGTGCGAAATACTCACTTTGACAGCATTTTTAAAAATATATTCTGTCTTTATCAAAAAACTGGCCAATGAGTCACAGTATATAGTTCCTAAACAAGAGGATCTGTAAATTGGATGCGTTTGAGAGCAAAAATGGATTTAAAAACGAGTCAGAAAAAAACGCAATTTCTTATTTGAACGCTTCCTTAAATTTTCAGTCACGATGATTTCGGAAAATTCTGTTCAAATTACCCTTTTTGGTAGCTTTACATACTCAAAAATACATTTTTTTAAGAGATTAGTAAAACTGTTTAAGTTTATTCATAAATTGTTTGTACGAAAACTTACAGAAAGTGTTTTTAAGAATCCTTATTCGTCTTATATTATTATCTTCACGAAGTTGAACTAGTTTGAGTTTTAAGATGCACATTCACCCAATAGTTTATATTTAAATAATAAAAAATAAACATTGATTTGGTAACTCTTTTTTAAGAAACGTTTTTATATCGAAACAAAACTATATTTTGACACAAAAAGCAATATTTTTTTAAATTGCAGCTGAACTTTGTTAATTAAAAATGTAGAGTAAAGTTATCGTCAAAAGACTTTTTACATGCATGTGTGAATAATTTAAAAATAAGAGTTTTCTCAATCTTAGGATTGCTAGAAGATATTGTAATATATTTGTAATCAGCTTAAAATAAATTACATAACAGATTAGTAAAAATATTTCAGTTTATTCATAAAAAAAGTCTTTGTAAGCATCCTTTTTTTTCTTTTGTTATATATTGTTATTTTCTTGAATTTGAACTAGTTGGAATTTAAAATACTATTAGAAGAATACGTATTTTTCTAATAGTCAACACCAAAAAATAAAAAATCAAACATTTATTTGGAAACTTTATTTTCAAGATTTATAGCGAAACAAAAATATATTTTGACACAAAAGCTACTTTTTTTTTTTTTTTTTTTTTTTTTTTTTGAAAAAGAATTGCAGCTGAATTCTGTTAATAAAAACAGAAAACTGAGCTCAGTTTTGCTTTTTCTAGCTCGCTGAGTTTTGCACTGATGAAGAATCTCCATAATAGATTCGAAACGGCTGTTTGCTACCTTTTCTTACTTTGTTTGTGCATTTGTAGTCGTTGGTTTTCTATCTTTATGACATGGTTAATTATCATTTAAAATTATATGGGAAAATATGTGTAAACAAAACTGTTTAGATGGCATTCAATGTACAGAAGAAAAAGTCCATATTAAACACGCACTTTTTCTGACACTTTATCTGAAAACACTCATTTTCACATAATTTTTGCTTCATATCATTGTGTTCATCTTATTGAAATTTTTCTACGTACCTTTTAAAAACATTTTGATCTAAGCTATGTTATTTTGTAGAGGCATGAACATTTAACATTTCTTAAAACTGCTACTTTCATCCTTTCTAGTTTTTTGCATTCTTTTTATTTACCTATTATGGATACAGTTTAAATTATTTAAAAGTTTCTATCAATTTTCCCATTTATATTTTATTAATTTTTTCTTGCTTCTATAGAGATATTTTTCACATCTTCCTTGAATGTATTTTTTAAAAATTCTTTTCTATTTCTCCATTCTACTGTAGCTTTACAGAATAAATTTACATTATTTTAGAAATTTAATCATTAACCAATCATTATGTATAGTGTATTATTAAAACATGCCCAAAACTATTTAATTAGAGAAGTTTTGATCCACTCTCACATTGACTGGGTCAATGATCCCCACACTCAAGATATTTAACCTACTTTCAACGCATTTCCAACTCTAAAATTCAATAATTATGTCTTGTTAATGCATCTAAAGAGCATAGTACAATTC
Source organism: Maratus speculifer (assembly GCA_964019185.1). Lineage (NCBI taxonomy): Eukaryota > Metazoa > Arthropoda > Arachnida > Araneae > Salticidae > Maratus > Maratus speculifer. The sequence continues at coordinate 154,117,071 of OZ025302.1, forward strand.
ATGTCAGTTGTACGTACTGACGACATTTCTTATGCGTTTCAGAGCTAAAACTAGCAAATTGAATCTATGTTTCATTATGTTATTAACTGTTAAATAATATTGTAAAAGCTAATCATTATTAATGTATCTAATCATATACAGTGGAATCGAGACTTCCTCCCGGAATTGGACTTTTACTTTAAAGCGAAAGCTGGATTTTCGGGGAGGTCAAGCCTGGTTACGTTTAGCCTACTTTAGTGTACAATCTTTATGCCTGAAATGAAAGCTCAATATGAAAGCTCAATATTTCTGCATTATTTAAAATCTACTTAGTTAAATTTATATGATGTATTCTATCTGAAAAAATCTTACAAAATGATCCTAAAACTTTTTTCTCTTTTTAAGCTAAAAATTTTTCACAATTGAGTTTTCCTCCCCTGTTTCTATTATCTGCTTGAAAAGACTATTACTTGAACATTTCAGTAGCTACATTTAAAATACTTTTAAAAATCTGAAAAGAGTGGGTGAAGCTTTTCCTAGAGTCAATTTTCCTCGGGCTTTCTCTACACAAATATCCAATTTCGAAAAATATTGTAAAATATTAGTTTATTTCTCCTTAAAAAATTCTTAAGTTTTTAACACTTAAAGTAAATACAATGTAAATAAAATAGGTACAATGTTTTGACACTTAACAATTTTTAAATTTTTTTAAACACAGTTTCGAAAGAAGTAAGCTCTTTATTTTCTTTATGCACTCAAAAATACAAAAACACTTTTTTTATAAAAAAAAAAAAATAAGATATTAGTAAAAATGTTTAAGTTTATTCATAAAAAATTTGTCCGCAAAATTACAGAAAAGGTTTTGAAAGATTCTTTTTTCATTATATTTTATTATTTTCTCGAAGTAGAACTAGAGTGAGTTTTTAAATATACATCTTAAAAAGTTTACTCCAAAAAATAAAAATTAAATGTTGATTTGGAAATTTTTTTAAAGTTTGTTATTGAGAATCTAAACTAAATTTTAACACAAAAATCATCACCTTTTTTTATAAAACAACAAAAACAGAGCTTTGCAGCTGAGCTTTATTAAGTAAAAATATCGATTAAAGTTACCGAGATAAGGTGTTGTATTAATTTCACACATACTCAATTATTCCATAGGCGCTGGTAACTTTAAAATCACTTTATTAAATAGAATAATTCATTAGCAGCTCACTGCCGCATTCTCACTGCAACATCTCAAAAACAATTCTAGGATAAAAACAGAAAAAGTAATTCGCTTCAGTTTCTGGACACAGAGATTTTAATTATATAGATGTCACGGTATGTCTGCCTACATGGAACATAAGGCTTTTTTTTTAATATGTGTGAATGATTTCTTTTTATGTATTTACAAACATAAAAAGAGTTTTCCCAATATTAAGACTGCTAAATAGAGTGTTATAATGCTAATAGAATGTTATATAACTTTTACAATCAGTTTGAAATAAATGATGCAAATATCTGTTTTTCTAAAATGTTGTTAAAATATTATTTTGTTCCCTCTTAAGTATTCTTGTGTTTTAATATAATTTAAGGAAACAGTCTTTTTTTTAATCTTAAAATGTAATCCGGTATTATTCACTCATATAGTGAAATACAAATAATTTACATGGGGAAATTCAGAGCTAAATAGGTCTAGAAAAGAACTTCATTATAAATTCAAGCCAATAGTCAATCAATATACTAAGAAAAAAAAAAGAAGGGAAACACACTTATGAAAATCTCTTGCCATTCCAGATTTTGATGTTGCGTTTCGACAGTTTTGCATTTGCTGTTTAGAAATGAGGCAAACAACAGCGCCGTACTTTTTGTAACTTTTTCCTCTTAATTAAAGTTTCAAATTCTCACATCCACAGAAGAACAGCTGAGTTAATAGTACTACTGTTTTACATGTGTGATATCTTTATTTATATGCACTCAGCCAATGAGCACGATGAACCTCCAATATTTATGTTTGATAAGGATTTTTAAACCCCGCACTTTTAATGAGATTTAAATCTTCAATTTTGAATCCGAACATCAATTTAATTACCCTTTAATTTACCCTATTAATTTAATTACCCTTTACAAATTACACTATATTTAGATACCACACAACATTTATGTAACGAGTGTTCTAATAAGGGTACATAAACAAGCTTTAACTAAACAAGCTTTCACAAACGGTTAAAGGCTCATTCTTGCAGATTAGCATCTACCACAAACATAGTGATCAATCAAAACGCAGAATATTAAAGCATTCTTTTGCATCTTGATTTATCATTAAGTCATTCATAAAACTACAGCTGAACTTATAGTTCTAAAGTTTTGCATATGTGGAAACTCTATTTATATGCTCTGAACCAATGAACATGATGCACTCAGAAAATTTGAGAATGATGGAAAATTCTGTATTCCCGTCTACTAATGAGATTTAAATCTTCCTCCTGAATCCGAACTGGTATATATTAATTGCTAGACCTATTTACAAAAACCTTAATCTTCATTTTTCAGTATAATGCCAAATCTAATTAGATACAACAATACAAAACAATAGATGGAAGGAAACAAAATTCCTTCATATATGAAATATGAACTTATTAACCAACACCAATTAAGAGGTTGAACGTCAAACATTTACATCTATGACAGAAACATAAATGCAGCAAAACTGAGTCTTCTCCACAAATAAAACAAGTGAGAAAAATCATGGGTTAAGCATAAATTATTAAACACTTTCCAATACTTCCTGAAATCTTTGACAAAATCTTATTATCCAAAAGGTGTTGCTGACCATAACCAAATATGTATTACTTAAACAGGCCTGTATTTGATTGCCAGATGATATATATATATATATATATATATATATATATATATATATATATATATATATATATATATATATATATATATATATATATATATATATATATATATATATATATATATATATATATATATATATATGTATATATATATATATATATATATATATATATGTATATATATATATGTATATATATATATATATATATATATATATATAAACTATATACTATATAATGGGGAAATTTAGTTTAGCAAAAGAAAACAAAAACGCCTAACTAGTTGAAAATTTTTATCTCGCAATTTATACTAATTGATGGAAACATACTTGAATACTTTTGTTCAGCCCTGTAGTTTACCTAGTACCTTTATTACACGAAAGTATTTTGCTAAAATTTTTTTCAAACAAAAATTCTCTTTAAACTATTTAAATCACATTTCCATAAATTATCATCCATAAGTGACCCTGTATCCAGTTCTTTGCGTGACCCTGTATATCATTTTATTTATATTCTACAATCATGTCTTAGTAAACTGAATGCATTTCAACATGAAATTGCATAACTTATTTAAAAACCACTTTTAAATAAATTACGCTCATATTCAGTAACTTTTCCGAGCTGTTTTGTGTACCTGTATATCTAAATTGTGAAATTATAAGCACTAGCAGGGGAGACCGAGCTTAGCTCGGTGAAAATTAACTTTGTGTTCAACTCGATATAGTATTTTCACTGTATCATTAACTCTGTATTATTACTGTAAAACATGTTTATAATAGCATTATTCAGGAAAACAATCAATAAGAAAACTATGTTTTTATGCGCATAATTATAAATTTTACTTTATTTTAAAATTTACAACGAAAGGACATCGATCTAAATCACTTTTTTAGCTCGACTCTGATTGGTTTAACCATGCATCTCGAATCCTCTCAAGAATGAAAAAAAAATTCTTTACTTTCTGAAAGACAATATTTTTCGCTAGATATAGCTAAATTTGGAGGCATTCTTTCATTTGGCTCCAAATACGTGTTTTGGTTTTCGTAATTTTTATAGTCGAATTTTTGGCCATATGTCGCCAATATTTTGTCAAATATCACCAAGTTATTGACTTTTGCCATATTCTCGTGACCCTGACCCGTATTACCCAAAATGAGCCACTAATCAAATTTGATCAAGCATGTGACATAGCTCAATCGTCTTCAGGTAATCAAAAACAGTAGAATATTAAAATTGAATCAAAATCGTTTAAGCCATTTTTTAGGTAAAATTACCTTGGCAGCATTCAGCAATGAAGCGAAATGACCCACTAATATAATTTTGTTTAACATGCGACTCATCCCAATAGTCTTCTCGTGACAAAAAACGTTTTGTTTCAAAATTTAGGAAAAATTGATTGAGTCGTTGTTATATATAATTAGAATGACCCTAGCTCATTAAGACCCAAAATGACCCACTAATTGAATTTTAGCGAGCATGTGTCCAAGCCAAATGGTTTTCTCTTGCTCAAAAACGATATAATACAAAGTATAGTCAAAATGGTGAGTACCATTTTCTATATAAAATTAGCATGACCCATCATGACCGACAAATGACCCTTATAATCGAAATCTCTCGAACGTGTGGCTTAGCTCATTAGTTTTAGCATGCCGAAAAACATTAGATACAAAATTTAGATAAAATCGATTGAGCCGTTTTTTAGATATAGTTAGACCCTGACCCCTTATGATCCAAAATGACCCATTGATCTAATTTTCTCAAAAATCTGTCATAATCCAATGATTTTCTTGTGCCCGAAAACGATAAAATACAAAATTTAGTCAAAATTGCGCGAAACGTTGTCTAGATAAAATTAGAATGACCCAAAAGTGGCCCACTAATCGAAATTTCTCGAACATGTGACCTACCCCAATGATTTTCTCATGCCAAAAATATGTTGTATACAAAATTTCGTTAAAATCGACCCACCCATTCTTTAGATATAGCGTGACCTTGACCCATTAAGACCCACAAATGACCCTTATAATCGAAAGCTCTCGAATATGTGACTTAGTCCATTAGTTTTCTCGTTTCTAAAAATTGTTACGTACAGTATTTCGTTAAAATTGATCCTGCCGTTCTTTAATTATATATAGCTTGACCCAGACCCTTTATGATCCAAAATGACCCATTAATCGAAATTTTTCGAACACGTAACCTAGTCCAATGATTTTATCATGCCAAAAAAATGTTGCATACAAAATTTCATTAAAATCGATCCATCTGTTCTTTAGATATAGCTTGACCATGACCCATTATGACCCATCATGACCCACAAATGACCCTCATAGTCGAAATCTCTCAAACATGTGATTTAGCCCATTAGTTTTCTCATGTCAAAAAACTGTTACATACAAAATTTCGTTATAATCCATCACGCCGTTCTTTAAATATAAATAGCTTGACCCAGACTCTTAATGACCCAAAATGACCCATTAATCGAAATTTTTCGAACATGTAACCTAGTCCAATGATTTTATTGTGCCAAAAAAAGGTTGCTCACAAAATTTCGTTAAAATCGATCCACCTGTTCTTTAGATATAGCTTGACCATGACCCATTATGACCACTCATGACCCTCATAGTCAAAATCTCTCAAACATGTGATTTAGACTATTAGTTTTCTCATGTCAAAAAACTGTTACATACAAAATTTCGTTATGATCCATCACGCCGTTCTTTAAATATAAATAGCTTGACCCAGACTCATAATGACTCAATATGACCCATGAAAATTTTTTCTCGAACATGTAACCAAGCCCAATGTTTTTCTCGTGCCCGAAAACCATAGAATGCACTTTTTAGTCAAAATTGCGTGAGAAAATCTCTAGATAAAAATAGCATGACCCACAATGACCCCAAAAATGACCCACTAACCGAATTTTCTCGAACATGTTACCTAACCCAATGGTCTTCTTGTAATCCAAAGCGATACAATGTAAAATTTGGTCAAAATCGTTAGAGCCGTTTTTTAGATAAAAATGGCTTGACCCATAATGACCCAAAAATGACCCACTAATCGAAATTTTTCGAACGTGTGACCCTGCCCAATAGTTTTCTCGTACCAAAAAACCATTGGGTACAAAATTTCCTTAAAATCGATCCAGCCGTTCTATAGATATAAATAGCTTTATCCTGACCCATTATGACCCAAAATGACCCAGTAATCGAATTTTCCCGAACATGGGACCTAGCCCAATGGTCTTCTCGTGCCCGAAAATGGTAAAATCCAAATTTTTGCGTAAATCGTTAGAGCCGTTTTTGAGATAAAATTTACCCACACAGACACACACACACACACACACACAATTTTTGCTCGCATTATAGTATAAGATTTATGCACACCATATAATGTGGTTACATTTATTAAAACTTAAGAGCGCGTATCATAATTTAAAAACGAATTTTATCCATCCAACAGCCATTATCCATAATATACAGTACTTCGGATAGAATACATTATTTAAAATCTTTTGCGTGTCCCTGTAAATGCTATGCTCTTAATAATATGCGTGAAATAACTCATATTAAGCCGTGATATATATCAGTTTGATTATGCAGGAAATCGTATACCGTATTTAAAATATGTTGCAAAAAATTCCCGCTTTATTATTATGTAATGAAATTCTTTTGTGTGGCCCAGTAAATTAATAATAATTATTCTTTTCATAGCATATTTTATATATTGCATATTTTAGTGCACTTCGTAGATGCTATAGATGCTTCGTAGATACAAGTTTGAATGTGTTTGACTGGGTGTAACATCTTTAAAATTCATTTGAAACGATTATTTCCCATAGGCCGTAATGTAATGGAAAGCTTTTGACTGTCTCTGTAAATAAACTAATCATGGTAGGAACTTCATTTAAAACAAGATTTATGCTAGAGTAAACCTCAATAGCGTCCAATGGTTTCATGGCAATCCGAGAATATTTTCGTGAGTTAGAGCGCGGACAGTCGGTCAAACAAACCGAAAGCATAAACGTTTTTCAACTTTATTGGAAAGTGTTAGAAAACATACTGAAAAATAAGGAAAATCTGTAATAATGAATTAATTTTTAGGTACATATATTGCGTATTTTTGTGAAAGCTGTCTGAAGTTTTCTGCTACATGATATTTATTCTGTTGCGCTACACTTTATATAAACACATGAAAAATTACCTAGCAGTAAAATTACCAAACAGAGAGCGCCAAAAGTATAGTTTGCTTTGTTACACACAAATTTCTTTCTCTAGATAATTCAGTTTTATGATTCGCTTTCAGTGTTTATGTAACTCTAAAACACATTGTTACGATATAATAACATTATTTTATTTCTTGAATAACGAGGTTAATCACTCTCGCTTTGTAATGTATTGTTATTTTTCTTAATGTTTGCAGCTGTTTTCGTAGGTTCACGTGCATATACATTATATAAATACGCTTTTAGATTAATTATTTTATGAAAGGATGGTTCTTGTAAATTCATGTTTGTTTATGGTTGTTTATAACTTTTTCTATTTAATTAAATAAACTTTATACTACTTAATTTTCGAAACACTGGTTGCATACACATACCGAATATGTTAGGAATTAAGGATCGACCGAAAAAGATTTTAAAGACCAAAACCTAATTTCGGGAAACTTCCTGTTTTAAGTCGAAAACGAAAACAAAGACGAATTCGATCAACTTTAAGTAATTAATACATTAAATAAGTACACATAAATATTAATTTATTATTCATTTTCATGAAATATAAGTAATTATTAATTAATTATACGGGTTTATTAAATATACATAATTATTAATTTATAATACGTTCGGACCAAGTTGACTTCGCAGTGCCTCTGACGAAAACTTTTTATTTTCCTATAAAATAATATGTAATTCATTCATCAAAGGCACAGAATGATTTGCTAACTGAACGAATTTCATCAAATTAAAAATTATTTTCTGTATAGTTACCTCGATTAATATTTTATATTGAATTTTGTAAATGATCATCGTTATAGTAATGCTTTCTCAAATATTATTGGAAGCATATCTTGTGGTTTTAAACTAACATTTTCCATTGCTATTAAGTCTGCATCTTTTAACATGCTTGTAAAACGCGTCTTCATAGTTTATTCATATATGAATTGCTTGATTTAAATTTTGCACTCACGCCTCGATTCAGTAAAGAGTAATAATTATAAAATGTGAAATTCATAGCAATAAATAAAGAATGTCTTACTTGTGTAGATACAATTCAAATCAATAAGCATTGTTGAAAATTTCCGAAAGCAGAAACTAGATTAATACAGATAGTTTCGGTCGAGCTTCGGCCCTTCGAATTTTTGACAATATTTTCGTCGAAATTCAAATTTTTGGCTGAAAACGAAACAAAATTTTCAGTCAGTCTCGTTTTTGAATACTTTTTTCTACATGCAATTTATTTGTTAACGATAACTTATATAATCAGAAACCTGAATAATTACAAAAACCTCAGAGGCGTAAGTTGATTTCTGGCACAAAAACCGAATAAAAGATATCGTACATTGGATTCCTAAAAAAGCAAACTATTACATAAAAAATTTATATATCTGCTAATTTGAACTAAGTAGGTCCCTTTCATAGATTAATACTAAATTTTGAAACAGTTTTCAAAAATTTAGTATTGGCATTTTCTTGTTATTCATTGTGAAATGCGTTGTTATGCAGTGTGCGTTGTTATGTTGTTATTACATCTGAATGCGTGCTTTCATTTTTATAAAAACTAAACATCTGCTCTTAGAAGTTTTCGTGCATATTTACGAATTTAAAACCATTATATATTTATTATAAAATAAAAATAAATAAATAAATAAATAAATAAAAATAAAAGAAACGTTGTAAGACTGTTTAATTCGATATACAGTCGACTCTCATTAATTCGAAATCGGATAAATCGAATCTTCCCTTAATTCGAACTAAACATGAAGTTCCGAAATTTTCAAGGGCAGAGTAACGTTAAAAATTTTCATTTATTCGAACTCATTGTCTCTTGACTTCGTTAAATTCGAACTAACGAGAATTCCGATTTTTCATTTTCACTTACTTTCACACGGATTTCAGATCTTTAAAATAATATTTTTTTTCGTTTATTTTTGTCAGAATTGTTCTGAAACTAGAAGTCATATATTCCCATTTATTACGCTTGTTCCTAATCCCTTAATTAGTTTATGTATTGATATTTTTAATTTAATATTAAGTCATATTCTGATTATACAACCCGAAATAAGTTTGAAAAATCCTATAATACGAATTCCTTTGTAATTGCACTCCTTTAAATATGTTTTCCTCTCATACTTTCCATAATTCGAATCCTGGATAATTCGAACATTTCTTGTTCTCCCGATGAGTTCGAATTAACGAAAGCCGATTGCATATGCATTTGGAAAAACATAAATCTTGTATTCTTATACAATATTAAACGAACATCTCTTTTATTCATTTAATGCATCACTTTAATTACTTAACAGTCAGCGGAAGAAAGCTCATTTATAACATAAAATTAGAACAGAAATGTATCACATGTTAGTTTTGTAAGAAAGAAAACTATTACTAAGAACATTATTTGTCTCTAATTAATCGAGCTTTATAATTCCCTTTCAAATATTATTATTAAACTATTAAATACATTGTTACGATACAATAACTTTATTTCGTCTTTCACAAAGCGAGTTCCATTACTTCTAATTCAAAATGCATGTTTTGATATCCGAAACACCTGCTTGAAAACGTCTTGGACATATGTATGTATATATGTGAAACACTGTTTGATTTATTGTCCTTTATTAAATTTCAGGTTCCAGTTTATTCATGATTTCCTGTACATGTATATCGTTAAGAATGTATCATTTAGTTACGCTTTCGAAACAGGAGAAACAATTTTAATAAAGCACATTAAAAATTAATTAGTTTTAATACATAGTTATTTGCTATTTTGAAAATACTGTGTCTCATCAGCAGTTTATCAGAATAGATTGATATTTGAGCTATCTATATGCATAAAAATAGGGTTTTACATGACGAAGAGAAATAATGCTTTAAGAATGTACAGAGAAGTTCGGTACATAAAAAGTTTCTCTGTGAAGTTTTTTATAATTGTTATTAAATCTGAATGTGTGCCTTTCAATTGTATAGAAAATAAACATCTGCTCTAAGATGTTCTCTTGCATATTTACGAATTTAACCCCTATAGCGGTAACCATGGGTCACTAGTGCCTGGGTCAAATTTTCTTTCCTTGCTAGCTTAGAGGAGAGAGTGGGGAACGGAACTAAACTACCCTGAAAAAAAAATAGTACACTAGTAAGCTATTAGCTCCCGAAACGCCGATGTTTTAGTGCGTTCACAGCCGACGTAAGAGCCAGTCAAAATTTCGAAAAGGCACGAGTGACCCAAGGTTACCTTTACGTTGACGAAAAGTGTAAGGTAAGAAAAAATATGTTTGGTTAGGAAATGATGTTTTTTTCATAAAAAGTCGATACATTACACTCACTTGGGTTTCCGAACCTTTATTTGCTGCAGCAAGTGTCACAGACCTGTGTGCGAGGAACACAGACATCAAATCTGTTTCGATTGTTTATAAATGATGATATCAGTGTTGCTGTAATTTTTCATTATTATATTTTTTGTTTAATTAAATAAAGTTTGATAATTAACATCATTTTCATAAATAAAACTGATTAAAAAATAATAAAATTTCTATTTCATTGTAAATTGTACCTATTTATAAGTTAAAAAAACGCCATTTTTATGCTCAAAACTTAAGCATTTTTTAAATTTATATCGGCTATTTTTATTTTTATTTATTTATTTTTTTTTTGTAAAAGTACCATTCTTGATCTTCAATTTCCCGTTTGAAACAGCAAAAAATGTCAATTCTATCCAAAGTTATGATTTTTTAAAGAAAATGTGCATTTTTCACATTTTTATTTGTTTATTTAAACATATTGTTTAAACAAATTAACAAATCAGCAATATTGTGACTGATTCTTGTTCAAGGGTAGTTGATGTAATATCATGAATTTTTTAGAATTTTTAAAGCACTTTAAACCACTTTTTACAGCGCTAAGCACGAGTGACCCATGATTACCGTTTAAAGGTGCCGAAAAACACGTTACCGTTTAAGGGTTACAACCGTTATATATTTATTATATTATTTTCAAAAGCAATCGCTGTAACACGGTATAATTCGTAACCTATGTATTTGAAAAGCACAAATCGTGTATTCTGATACAAAATTAACCTTCCGTCGGACGCACCGTTGTAAAAAGTACAACATTCACATTCTTTTTTCTTCAAAACAAAATCCAAGCAGTAGCGGGTTTTAATAACCGTTTGTATTCGTTTCATTGGATCTCTTTACCCAGTTTCTGAAAATTATTTGTGTTTCAGATTGCGCAATTATCTGCACCTGTTATTTTAAACTGTTAACAGTGCATGAAATGCACAAGGTTTGTCTGTAAACACTCTTAATATATATATATATACCGGGTGTTCCAAAAATAACCGGTAGATTTTAAAATTCAATAACATAAAAACGGTGACAGCTATTAAAAAAATTTTTGCAGGAGGGTCATGTATAATGCCATAAGTTTTATCTCCGTGATTTTTGATTTTAGTTCGGAAACCAAACAATAGATGGCGCTGACGGCGATTGGCGCTCAGTCGAAACCGAAACTGACCTCACTCAGCATTGATACAAAGGAAGGAGATTAAGGATATGGAGTGCGTCTCATTAGATTTGATTTCAATGAAATGCATTTTTGCCATGGATGTAACAGATTCTTCGATAGTGGAATGCAGCGTTCAGAAATGGGTATAAATTTCGCAAACAGTATTTGAGTTTGCAGGATATTTTACATTTATAAAGTTTTATTTGCCCGGATAAAATTACTTTCTTATGGCATGATTTAAAGAATATTTTATGCATCGTATTTTAAAACTACACTGTTAAAAATTTGAAACCTTTGCTGCATCATCACACCTCCGCTTTTATAGAAAATGATTACTTCACTGTATTATGGAGCATTCTCACCGGTCAAAACAGAGATATTCTATAATAACATCGAGTGACGATGCAGCAAAAGTTTCAAATTTTAACAGTGTTGGTGACGATGCAGAGAGTCACAAAAATGACCGGTATATTTGAAAAATCAATAAAATTTAAATGGGCAGCGTTAGAAATATACCGTTTGTTGCAATATGATTGGGACAATAGTAAATTTTCAGGTATACAACTTTCGGAATCACTTAAAATTTTCCACAACAGATGGCACTGCAGGCAATTTGAAAGCTATAATAGAAAACGCAATCTGTGAATTTGCCATTCTGTAAACCCTCTGTCCCTGCCCGCGAAGAAACTCGTAAGCTAAAGCTATTCACTGTAAAAAAATTTGACCCATTTGCTGCAGAGTCATTCACTCCACATAGAAAATGGCTACTTTATTGCGTTATGGAGCATTATCATTGGTCATAAAAGACATATTCTATAAAAGCTGTGGAGTGACGCTGCATCAAATGGGTCAATTTTTTATAGTGTTCTTTTGGAGAGGCATTTTTGTAATAACTCTGTCGCATTTTGACATTCTAATTTTTTTTTTTTCACTGCATAAGTAAGGTCCCTCTCAAGATCACTCCTTGATTACATTTTCGATTTTGGTTGCAGATTTTTTTTATAAAGTTAATTTCAATTAAAAATCGGTTTTGGAAGTAAAAGTAACTTTATTCCGGCTGTTTCAAAAATGACGGTATATTTGAAAAATCAATACTACACCGTTTGTTGTAATGTGCTTGGGACAATAGTAAATTTTTAGACAGACAAACTTACGAAATTAGTTACAATTTTCAACATCAGATGGCGCTGCAGTCTGAAAAATCTAAAGAACGATATTTTCCACATATCCACCATGCGCAGCAATAATATGGCGTAGTCTCTGAACGAAATTACCAGTAACGTTTATAAACGTTTCAGGAGGGATGGCTTCACATACAGAAGAGATGTACTGCTTCAGTTGTTCGACTGTTCCTGGATTGTGGCGGTACACCTGGTCTTTCACGTGTCCCCACAGATAGTAGTCACAGGGGTTCATGTCTGGCGATAAGGGAGGCCAATCCACGCCGCTCCCTGTATGTGTGGGATAGCCCAAAGCAATCACACGATCATCGAAATGTTCATTCAGGAAATTAAAGACCTCGGCTGTGCGATGTGGCAGGGCACCATCTTGCATAAACCACGAGGTCTTCGCAGTGTCGTCTAAGGCATTTTGTACCGCCACAAATTCTCGAAGAATGTCCAGATAGCGTGGTGCAGTAATCGTTTCGGATCTGAAAAATGGACCAATGAGCCCCTTGGAAGAAATGGCGGCCCAAACCAACACATTTGGAGGATGTAGGGATGATGGGACTGCAACATGGGGGTTTTCAGTTCCCCATATGCGCCAGTTCTGTTTATTTACGAAACCGTCCAGGTAAAAATAAGCTTCGTCACTAAACCAAACGCTGTCCACTTGGATATCGCCGACATCAATCCTTTGCACCATATCATTAGCAAATGTTACTCGTGCATCAATAGAAGAAGCGCTGAAGGGTTTCCGAGTTTGAATTTTGTATGGATAGAGGTGTAAACTCTGGCGCATGAGACGGTACGTGGACGTTGGCTTTATTTGGACCGCAGCTGCAACACGGCGAATGGAAACCTGAGGCCGCTGTTCGATCACCTTCTACACAAGCTGAGCATTACTCTCTGTTGTTGTCGTACGCGGTCGCCCTACATTTCCAGCACGTTCATCCTTCACGTCTCCAGTCCGTTGAAATTTTTCAAACAAATTCTTTATTGTATCGCTTTTCGGTCCTTTGGTTACATTAAACTTCCGTTGAAAACTTCGTCTTGTAGCAGCAACACTGTGTTCTAGGCGGTGGAATTCCAGCACCAAAAAAATCCTCTGTTCTAAAGAATAAACCATTTTTACCTGCAAACTTGCAGTCTGTGAACAGCATACGCTTGCAGCAGAAAGACAACTTACAGAATAGCGAACTCAGAGACTGAGTTTTCTTCAATAGCTTTCATCACACCTGCAGCGTCATCTGTTGTTGAAAATTGCCAAAATAATTGAAAATAATCAAGAAATATAATAAAGGAGAGATCTTGAGAGGGACCTCAGCTATGCAATGCAAAAAAAAAATTATTAAAAAATGTCAAAATGCGATAGAGTTATTACAAAAATGCCTCCCCATACACTGTTAAAAATCTGCCGCATTTTGTTACAACGCACTCCTCTGCTTGTATAGAAAACAAACGGTTACTTAGCCGTGAAATTGAGCTTTCTCATTGGTTGGAATAGAGATATTATATACAAGCGGTGGAGTGCGTTGCAATAAAATACAGCGGATTTTGACCAGTGTAGAAACACTGCAAAAACGTTGACCCATTTGCTAGAATGTCACTCCACAGCTTTTATAGAATATTTCTTTTATGACCAATGATAATGCTCCATAATACAATATTGTAACCGTTTTCTATAAAGGTGGTGGAGTGACGCTGCAGCAAATAGGTCAATTTTTTACGGTGTAAGAGCAAGATTGTAGCAAAATATCTTCACCAACATTGTTAAAATTTGAAACATTTGCTGCATCGTCACTGCATTGCTATTATAGAATATCTCAATTTTGACCAATGAGGATGCTTCATAATACAGTGAAGTAATCTTTTTCTATAAAAGCGGAGGTGTGATGATGCAGCAAAGGTTTCAAATTTTTAACAGTGTAGTTTTAAAATACGATACATAAAATATTCTTTAAATCATGCCATAAGAAAGTAATTTTATCCGAGCAAATAAAACTTTATAAATGTAAAATATCCTGCAAACTCAAATACTGTTTGCGAAATTTATACCCATTTCTGAACACTGCATTCCACTATCGAAGAATCTGTTACATCCATGGCAAAAATGCATTTCATTGAAATCAAATCGAATGAGACGCACTCCATATCCTTAATCTCCTTCCTTTGTATCAATACTGAGTGAGCTCAGTTTCGGCTTCTACTGAGCGCCAATCTCCGTCAGCGCCATCTATTGTTTGGTTTCCGAACTAAAATAAAAAATCACGGAGATAAAACTTATGGCATTATACATAACCCTCCTGCAAAAAATTTTTTAATAGCTGTCACCGTTTTTATGTTATTGAATTTTAAAATCTACCGGTTATTTTTGGAACACCCGGTATATATACTAATATAGATGCAATATAGGACTGATTCTCTAAGTCCGAAATTATGTAATTATTGTTTAGTAATTCATTATTGCATTTTAGTCTTTGTGATTGTAGTAGCAAGTAGCTTTTTATACATCTAAACTTCTGCTTGAGTATGTTATAATAAAATATGTGTATTACGGAAAACTTTCATAAATTGTGATCAGAGATAACTTATATGATATTTGTTAGTTAAATCATTTGTAAAATTAAAATAAAGCTGCGATAATCGATTGGTTTTTGCCTGTTGTATAATTTACAACGCGCGCCCGCTCATGTGGTGAAAACTTGCGCGCTTGGCGAAAGGTTAAACGGATATATCTTTTATTCATTTACCGTTTCACTTTATTACTTAACAGTCAGCAGAAGAATGCTCATTTGGGGCTGTGCAAATGTAACATTATCAATTTTTTGCTAATTTTGGACCCCCCTCACCGCTTCCGATATCGTACGTTATCATCCCTGGAATGCCCCCCCCCCCCCCGTAATAATATCGTTATCAAAGTGTTTTTTTTTTTTTTTTTTTTTTTTTTTTTTTTTTTTTTTTTAAGTGATATATAGAATTGGTTATATTTATTTTTTCACATACTTTATTGGTCCAAATAAAATTATGTCAACCAAATAGTACTTTATATCAAATGACACTTAAAGGAAATAGTTACTATTTAAAAGTATTCTGTGATAAATTTTTGTTACATAATTTGCTCAACAATAATAAAATCGTATTGCATTTGCCCCGAACAGAGAAGGGGAAGGACAGATATAAATTTTTATCAACAGAACAAGTTTCTCTTTTATTTATTATTAAACAAACGCTTCATTTCAAGTATATTTCATATATGGTTTCTCAAACAATAATTATATATACTATACATACACAAATGCAGAACAATAGAAATGTTAAAATTGAAAATAAACATCACAATTTTACTAAACGGAGTACAATTTGTTATAAAATCGAAAAGCTATAACAAAAATAGATGTAAGATAATTGACGTTTCGATCTTCATCTGAGATGTTCATCAGGAAAATGCTGTTATATTGCTTCCAAAACACCAAATGTCCAACATTGGGGTATTCAATATTTTAGAATTAAATAGTGTTATAATAGTTTAGTGATTTTAAAAATAACTTTGTATTTTCTTAAAAATACGTAACTGACTAAAAAATTATGGAAAAAAATTATCCGTATTTCTTTTATGATATTTTATTATTTTCTCGAAGTCTAACTTGTTTGAGTTCTAAATTTAATCTTTTTGTATTTATACTCACAATAAAAATAAATATTTATTTAAAAATCTTTTAAAAAGTGATTCTTGAGAAAAAAGTTCCAATTTCACACGCAAAGAAAGTTTTTATAGAACCAAACTATTAGATTGAAGCTAAATTTTATAAATTAAAAACATCGAATATCATTATCAGAATAAGATTCCTCATGAATTTGTTCAGATTTGTATTAGAAAAGAAAAAACGTTTCCTGATGTTAAAGCTATTAAGAGATTCACCGCACGTTTTTTTTATTGTTATGAAAAAAAAAATGTTTGAAAGCTGTATATCAGTCTAATAATCGGAAAATAATAAAAAAAAAATTTAATTTGAAAATTTCAACCAAAATTTTATATTTTATGGAGTGTACCCTGTATGCACAATTAGGATTTTTAAATATTGTATTGCTGTATTTTGCAATTAAATGGGATGTAATTAATTAATTTGTTCCGCTTAACACTCTGCCACTTGTTTTATATTAATACAGTCGAGTATCTCTATAACGAAACTCCATACATCGAATTTCTCTATATAACGAATTTTCAGTAGAAACGGTCCCCTTTTCGCATGATTACATTAAAAACAGTCTCTATATAGCGAAATATCTATCTCCATATAACGAAATTTTTCATAAATTGGCCTTAATTTCTTCAGTTTTAAAAAGCTTCGAAATCATATGGAATCAATTTTCCATCACTTATTTTTGATTTATCGACAGTGCTGAGGTTTTTTTTTTTTTTTTTTTTTTTTTTTTTACAATACGTCTCTCCTTGTTTTTTAAATCCAACGAATTCATCCCACCTCCCTCACACCTTTCCATATCCTTCTCAAAACAGTATCAATTTGATTGATACACATGTAAGAGAGGAATCAATGAGGGGCACATAAGAGAAATCATCAAATGAAGGAAAATGTTAACTAAAATTTTTCATTCCTTGGTAAAATTTGAACGATTTTTTTTAGAGAGCGTAACAATTTTAAAATCAAAACAACAAAAAATTACGCATTTCCTCGTCTGAAATTAATGCAATCCTTCTTTATTTGATTTTCATTAAACTTTCAAATGAATGTCTGTTCTCTTTTTTGAAACAGCTTAAATGATTAAGAAATAAAATGTTAGGTTAATATTTACTTTTAAACATTTCAAATACTTAATTCAAAAGATCAAAAATAACATTTGTTCAAATTTGATACATTAAATACGATTTTTAAAATCATTCTCTATACATCGAATTTCTCTATATAACGAATTTTTTTACTGGAACGGTGCATTTCGTTATATAGAGACTCGACTGTATTTTGAAGTATTCAGTAAAAACAATAACAGTAAATTTGGCCTTAGAAGCATTTTTTTTTCTTTCCGAAGGATAAATTCTAATTTTGTGTAAAGTGTAGCCATCTCACATGGACAAAATAAGTGTCATTCCATTCTTTGGATTGTTCTTGATCAGTTACAGTGATCCTATTTGCCAAATTAATGACACATAATGAGAATTAATGTGTTTTTAGGTATGTGCCATACATGAACCATGGTACATTGAAGGGTTAATAATTTCGAAATCCACTTCAAAAAAAGTTATACAAACCCGTATTTCAAAAAATAACGTTAAAATACTTTTTGCTTTCTTTTGAAATATCGTAATTTTTTAATAATTTCAAGTAAAAGGGTTCGTACGAATTGTGGAATTTCAAGGCCAGAAAATTCTTGCATACCAGTATTTTCTTATAAAAAAAATTCTCTTGATATAAGGCGAAATTTTATGTGTTTGGACTAGATTTATTTTTTACCTAAAAAAATACTGGTATTTGACCTGGAAAACTAACGGTATACTATAAAACAGCGGACGATTTTACTGAAATACTACTGGTAATCTGGAAGCAAGTACAATTTACTGTTTTTTAATGAAAAAATTTCTGTAAATTTCAAAAAAAAAAAAATTCCGTATTTTTCTGGAATTTACGGGAATTTTTCCGTTAAAAAAACAGTAAATTGTACTGTCGTCCAGATTACCAATAATATTTCCGTAAAATCATCCTTTTTTTTTTTTTTTTTTTACAATGACACGTACGAGTCCTGAGTAACGAATTTCAAGTCATATTTCGAATAGCCTAATTTTATAAATTAAAAATATATATTAACGTTATCATGATAAGGCTTTTTATGAACTTGTTCAAATGTGTAATTAAATAGAAAAACTTTTCCTCATGTTAATGCTGTTAAAAGAAATTGTTATAAATTTTGAAAACCTCTTAAAATAAATTATATTTCCATATTCCGTATGTGAGGTTAAAAAATTATTATTATTATTATTATTATTATTATTATTATTATTATTATTATTTTGTAAATTCCTAAATTTTTGAGAGTTTAAAGTAGAGGTTAATATTTCGAAACTTCGCACATTTTTATTTGTTAACAATATAGTTTCCTAATAAATAAGCTCTTAATTTTCTTTGAGTACTAAAAATTGAAAATCAACTTCTTTTATTGTTAAGGGATTAGTTAAAATGCTTCAGATTTTTTATAAAATGTTTGTTCGAAATATTACTGAAAGAGTTTTTAAGCATCCTTCTTTTCGCGTCTGTTATTTTTATTCTGTAAGTTGAACTAGTTTGATTTTTAAATACACATTTTTCTAATAGTTTACAGTAAAAATTAAAAGTAAAATATTGGTTTGGAAACCTTTTTTATTTAAGCTTTTATAGCGAAGCAGAATTACATTTTAACACAAAAAGCATCATCATATTATTATATATAATTTTTTTTTAATGCAGCTGAACATGGTTAAGTAAAAATGTAAAGTTACTGTCTTAATTCTTTTTAAGAATATGGGGGAAGATTTTATA
This sequence comes from Maratus speculifer, assembly GCA_964019185.1. Lineage (NCBI taxonomy): Eukaryota > Metazoa > Arthropoda > Arachnida > Araneae > Salticidae > Maratus > Maratus speculifer. The sequence goes on from OZ025302.1 coordinate 154,136,308, forward strand.
AACAGCAAAACAGTTTTCTCAATATTAAAATTGCTAAAAGATATTGTTAATATTGTTATAATCTGTTTAAATGAATTACTTAAGTGTCTATTTTTCAAAAATATTTTAAATTGTTTTGTTCTCCCTTGAAAAAGTTTTTTAACACTTAAAGTAACAACCCATGTTTTAAAACTTAATTATTTCTAAATATTTTCAAATATAATTTTCATGAGAAGTAAGCTATTGAATTTCTTTTCATACTGAAAAATACAAAATATTTTTTTTTCTTTTTTTTAAGGGATTAGTAAAATTGTTTCAGTTTATTCATAAAATGTTTGTTCGAAAAATTACAGAAAGTGTTTTTAAGAATCCTTTTAGTGTTATTTCATCTTATATTATTATCTCCTCGAAGTTAAACTACTTTGAGATTTAAAATACACATTCACCTAATAGTTTACATTAAAAGAATAAAAAATAAACATTGTTTGGAAACTCTTTTTTAATAAAGTTTTTCTGGCGAAACAAAACTATATTTTGACACAAAAAAGCAACATTTTTTTTAATTGCACCTAAACTTTGTTAATTAAAAATGTAGAGTAAAGTTATCGTCATAAGACTTTTTTTATGTATGTGTGAATAAATTATAAATAAGAGTTTTCACAATAATAGAATTACTTGAAGATATTGTTAATATATTTATAATCAGCTTAAAATAAATTACACGAAAGATTGGTAAAAATATTTCATTTAATTGTAAAAAAGTCTTTGTAAGCATTTTTTTCCGTCCTATATTGCTATCATCTTAAAGTTGAACTAGTTCGAATTTAAAATACTATTAGAAGAATACATATTTTTCTAATAGTTTAAGCTAAAAAAATAAAAGATTAAACACTGATATGGAAACTTTATTTTCAAGTATTTATAGCGAAAAAAAAATGTTTTTTGACACGAGAAGCAACCTTTAAAAAAAAATAAATAAGTAAATAAAAAATTAAAAAAAGAATTGCAGTTGAATTTTGTTGATAGAAACATGGAATAAAGTTATCGTCATAAGATTTTTTATGAATATAGGTGAATAATTAATTAAAACAGACATTATTTATCACTATTAAAGCTGCTAAATAATATTACTAGTTCACTGTTAAAAATCTTATCCTAGTTTGAACCAAATTTTGGTGCTCAATAGCTGCCAATGTAAGATGGCGAAATCTTGAACAAATATTTGGAGTTCTCGTTGAAGCATAGCTCCAGTAGTTGGAAAGAGGTTGAAATAGGAAGCTCCGAATGTTTGTACGAGATTTCACCATCCTATGGTGGCAGCTACTGAACACAAAAATTAGGTTCAAAATAGAGCAAAATTTTTAACAGTGTATTTTTATAATTAACTTAAAACGAAGCAGATTAGACTGGGTTGATTTATTTTTTACAAAATAATTTCGTTATATAATTAATATTAAACACAAAATAAAGAATCATTTGTCATTTTATTCATTATACGAACAGTTATTACAATAAAATTTAATATAAATAACATGTAAAAGATGCTAAAAAGGATGGATTTGAATTATGAAAAAGTAATGAAGCAACTCTTCTCATACGTGGAAGGCTTGATCCACTTTATTTTATTTTCAAATACTTGTTTAGTAAATAAAATTAGTTCTTAAAAAGGTAGAATAACATGACGTGGTATGGTTAATTATTATTAAAAATTGTAGACTGTAAAAAAAAAAGAAAAAGAATGATTTTATGGAAATTGTATTTGTAATCGGGACGCCAGTACAATTTACTGATTTTTCACGAAAAATGTTCCTTAAATTTCAGAAAAAACACCAAAAAAATTTCTGTAATTTACGAAAAATCTCCCGTTAAAAAACAGTAAATTGTACTGGCGTTCCGATTACCAGTACAATTTCCGTAAAATTACCCGATTTTTTTTCTTTTACAGTGTATGGGAAAAAATGTGTAAACAAAACTGTTTAGATGGCATTCAATATATAACAGAAATATTCCATATTAAACATGCACTTTTTCGGACACTCTATCCGGAAACACTCATTTTCTAATAGTTTTTGCTTCATGTCATTCTGTTCATCTTATTGAAATTTGTCTACGTACCTTTCTAAAACATTTTGATTTAAGCTATGTTATTTTGAAGAAACATGAACAGTTAACATTTCTTAAGGCTGCTACTTCATCCTTTCTAGTCTTTTACATTATTTCTATTTACCTATTATGGATACAGTTTAAATTATTTAAAAGTTTCTATCAATTTTCCCATTTATATTTTATTAATTTTTTCTTGCTTCTATAGATATTTTTCACATCTTCTTTCAATATGTATTTGTAACTTTACTGTTTGCCCATTCTACTGTAGCTTTACAGAATAAATTTACATTATTTTAGAAATTTAACCATTAGCCATTCTATATGTATAGTGCATAATTAAAACATGTCCAAAAATATTTAATTAGAGGAGCTTTAATCCACTCTCATATTGATTGGGTGAAAAATCCCCACACTCAAGATATTTAACCTATTTTCAACGCATTTCCAACTCTAAAATTCAATAATTATGTCTTGTTAAAGCATCTATAGAGCATGGTACAATTCATATCAGTGTACGTACTGATGACATTTCTTATGAGTTTCAGAGCTAAAACTAGCAAATTGAATCTATGTTTCATTATGTTATTAACTGTTGAATAATATTGTAAAAGCGAATCATTATTAATGTATCTAACCATATACAGTGGAATCGAGTCTTTCCCCGGAATTAGACTTATACTCTAAAGCGAAAGCTGAATTTTCGGAGTGGTCATCCCTGGTTATGTTTAGCCTACTTTAGTGTACAATCTTTATTCTTGAAATGAAAGTTTTATATTTCTGCATTTTTTAAAACATATTTAGTTGTATTTATATGATGTATTTTCTATCTGAAAAAATCTTGCTAAATGTTTCTAAGAAATTTTATAATCATGAATGATTCGCCGTAACAAACTTTTTAAAAAGATTTCCAAATCAACATTTATTATTATTATTATTATTATTATTATTATTGTTGTTATTATTATTATTATTATTTTTTTTTTTTTTTTTTTTTATAAACTTTTCAAAATGTGTATTTTAAAACTCACTCTTTGTCTACTTCGAGAAAATAATAAAATATAACGAAAGAAGGATCTTTAAAAACATCTTTTTCCAACTTAAAATTTTTTTTAAGCTAAAAACATTTTACAATTGAGTTTTCCTCGCCTGTTTCCATTAACTGCTTGTGTAGACCGCTGCTATACATTTCAGTAGCTTCATTTGCCACGTACTTTCAAAAGTCTGAAATTGTTTTAAATGCGAAAACTGAATGGTGGGGAAAGCCTCTCCTAGAGTCAACTTTCCTTTGGCTTTCTCTACACAAATATCCAATTTTGAAAAATGTTGCAAAACATTATTTTTTTGTCCTTTGATAATTCTTAAGTATTTTAAAACTTAAAGTAAATGCCAATGATTTGAAACTTAACAATTTTTAAAGCATAGTTTCAAAAGAAGTAGACTTTTAATTTTCTTTACGTACTTAAAAATACAAAAACACGTTTATTATTATTATTATTATTATTAATTAATTATTTAATTGAGAGATTAGTCAAAGTGTTTGAATTTATTCATAAAAAGTTCGTTCGAAAAATTACAGAAAATGTTTTTAAAGATCCTTCTTTCGTTACATATTAATATTTTAATATTTCCTCGAAGTAGAACTAGAGTGAGTTTTAAAATACACATTTTGAAAAGTTTACTCAATATCAAAAGTTTACAACAAAATTAAATGTTGATTTGGAAATCTTTTTAAAAAGTTTTTTATTGTATATCAAACGTAAATTTTAACACAAAAATAATCACTTTTTGATAGAACAACAAAAAGTTTTGCAGCTGAGCTTTATTAAGTAAAAATATCGAGTAAAGTTACCGATTTAAGGTTTTTTTAATATATGTGAATGATTGACAAACATAAAAGGAGTTTTCTCAATATTAATACTGCTAAATAGAGTGCTAATATTTTTATAATCAGCTTGAAATAAATTACACAAATATCTGCTTTTCTAAAATATTGTTCAAATATTATTTTTTCCCACTTGAGTATTCTTAAGTTTTAATATAATTAAACAAAACAGTGTTTTTTAAAACTGTAAATACAATCCGGTATTACTCATTTATATAGCAAAATACGAATAACTTATGTGGCGCAATTGAGAGCTAAATAGGTTTAGAAAAGAACTTCATTATCAATTCAAGCCAATATTCAATTAATATATTTAAAAAAATAAATAAAATAAAAACGAAACACATATATGAAAATCTCTTGACGTTCCAGATTCTGATGTTCCGTTTCGACACATTTGCATTTGCTGTTTATAAATGATGAAAACAACAGCGTCGTACTTTTCGTAAATTTTGTCTCTTAAATGAAGTTTCAAATTCTCACATCCCCAGAAGAACAGCTTAGCTAATAGTACTACTGTTTAACATGTGCCATATATATTTATTTATATACTCTCAGCCAATGAGCATCATTAACATCCAATATGTATGTTTGATAGGAAATTTTGTAACCCCGTACTTTTAATGAGATTTAAATCTTCCGTCTGAATCCGAACATATTTGTATTAATTTAATTATCCTTTACAAATCACACTGTATTTAGATGCCGCACTATATTTATTCAACGAATGTTCTATAAGGGTACATAAGTGCAAGCAAACACGCATTCAAAAACGCTTAAAAGCCACATTATTACAGATGAGCAGCAACCACAAACAGAGTGATCAATAAAAAAGTAGAATATCAAAATATTCCTCTCCATCTTGGTTGATAATTAACTCAATTACAAAAGTACAGCTGGAATGAAAGTACTAATGTTTCGCATATGCTGAAACTACTTATTTACTCTCAACCATTGAACGTAATGAACCTAGGAAATTCACGAGGCTAACGAGAAAGACAGGCTACCGCAGTGCATTCCACGTATCTTTTTTTACAGACCGTTGGAGTCACGTGATGCTCGAATTAAATGCGGGTGCACGAATAGAGCACAACGTCATTCTAGCGCTCTGTAAAAAAAGATACTTGGGATGCACCGCGGTAGCCTGTCTCTTTCGTTAGCCTGGCAAATTCAAGAATGACGTGGAATCCTGTAACCATATCTGGTAATGTGATTTAAATCGTTCTCTTGAATTCGAAGCGATTTATATTAATTTCTAGACCCGTTCAGACTATTTTTATTCAAAAAAGACTCTATAACGGATACATAATAATAACTAAACATGCATTCACGAACGGTTAAAGGCTCATTCTTATAGCTAAGCATTTACCATAAACATAGTGATCAATCAAAAAGCAGAATATTAAAATATTCCTCTGCATCTTGATTGATAATTAAATCATTCACAAAACTACAACTGAACTTATCTTAGTAAAGTTGTGCATATGCGGAAACTCTATTTATATGCTCTGAACCAATGAACATGACCCCACTAAAAATAATCTTAAGATTCTTTTAAGAAATATCGACTTTCTTCAGAAATTGTACAGAAATCTGAAGAAACTTTTAAGATGCGTTTTTACTTCAAAAATATCTGCAGACTTTATAAAGATATCCTTACAAATACCTGCAGATTTTTTTAAAAATGGGCCAATTCCCTACAGATTTTCTTCAGAAATTTTCTTAAGATTTTCTTAAGATATTCTTCTAGTGGGGGATGTAACTAGAAAATTCAAAATCGATGGAGAATTCTGCATTCCCGTCTACTAATGAGATTTAAATCTTTCTCTTGGATCCGAACCAGTTTATATTAATTTCTAGACCTATTTACAAAAACATTAATCTTCCTTTTTCAATATAATGCCAAATCTATTTAAATACAACAATACAAAACAATAGATAGAAGGAAACAAAATTCATTCATATATGAAATATGAACCTTTTAAATTAATTAACCAACACCAATTTAGAGATTGAACGTCAAATATTTCCATCTATGACAGAAACATAAATGCAGCAAAACTGACTCTTCTCCATAACTAAAACAAGTAAGAAAAATCATGGGTTAAGCATAGATTATTAAACACTTTCCAATACTTCCTGAAATCTTTAACAAAACCTCGTTATCCGAAAGGTGTTACGGTCTATAGCCAAATATGTATTACAATACTTTTGAACAACCCTGTATTTGATTTGTCAGTTGATACATATATAATATAATAAAAAAATTTAGTTTAACAAAAAACAAAAACAAAAAAATAACGAAATAAATGCCTAAAGGGTTGGAATTTTTCTCTCAGCAATTTATACTAATACATGGAATTATACTTGAATAGTTTTATTCAGCCGCGTAGTTTACCTAGTACCTTTATTACACGAAAGAATTTTGCTTAAATTTAGTTCAAACAAAAATACTCTTTAAACTATTTAAATCATATTTCCATAAATTATCATCCTTAAGTGACCCTGTATCCAGTTCTTTGCGTAACCCTGTATATCATTTATCAATATTTTACAATCGTGTCTTAGTAAACTGATTGCAGTTGAACATAAAATTGCATAGTTTATTTAAAAACCACCTTTAAGTAAATTACGCTCATATTCAGCAACTTTTCCGAGCTCTTTTGTCTAACTCTGTATATCTAAATTGTGTAACTATTAGCATTTATGCACACCATATAATGTGCATACATTTAGTAAAACTCAGGAGCGCATATCATAATTAAAAAGGCATTTTATCCATCCAACAGCCATTATCCATAATATACAGTACTTCGGATAAAATATGTTATTTGAAGTATTTTATGTGTCCCTGTAAATGCTATGCATTTCATATGCGTGGAATAACTCATATTAATCCTCAGCATATATCAATTTGATTATACATGAAATCGTTTACCATAATTAAAATATGTCCTAAACAATTTCCCCTTTATTATTATGTAATCAAATTTTTTTGTGTGGCCCTGTAAATGAATAATAACTATTCTTTTCATTGCATATTTTATAGAATGCATATTTTAGTGAGCTTCGTAGATGCGTATAAATTTGAATATGTTTGACCGGCTGTAACATCTTTAAAATTCATTGGCCAGACGGCCAAACAAACCGAAAGCATAAACACTTTTCATCTTTGTCGGAAAGTATTAAAAAATACTGAAAATTGAGGAAAAATCATGTGTAATAATAAATTAATTTTTAGATACATCTGTTGCATATCTTTATGGAAGTTGTCAGAGGTTTTCTACTACATATTTATTCTTTTGCGCTACACTTTATAAAAACACATGGAAAATTACCAAGCAGTAAAATTACCCAAACAGAAAGAGCCAAAAATACAGTTTGCTTTGTTACACACAAATTTCTTTCTCTAGATAATGCAGTTTCGTGATTCGCTTTCAGTGTTTATAAAACTCTAAAACACATTGTTATGATATAATAACATTATTTTATTTCTGGAGTAACTAGGTTAATTACTTTCGCTTTGTGCTCTATTCTTTTTTTTTTTTAATCGTTGCAGCTACTTTCAGAGGTTCACGTGCATATACATTATATAAATGCGCTTTTAGATTAATTATTTTATAAAAGGATGGTTCTTGTAAATTCATGTCTGCTTATCGTTATTTATAACTTTTTCTATTTAATTTAATAAACTTTATAGTACTTAATTTTCGAAACATTGATTACATACACAAACGGAATATGTTAGGAATTAAGGATCGACCGAAAAAAAATTTTAAAGACCAAAACCTAATTTCGGGAAACTTCCTGTTTTAAGTCGAAAACGAAAACAAAGACGAAATTGATCAACTTTAAGCAATTAATACATAAATAAATACACATAATTATTAATTTATTATTCCTTTCTATGAAATATAAATAATTATTAATTGATTATACGGGTTTATTAAATAGACATAATTATTAACTTATTATACGTTCGGGCTAAGTTGACTTCGCTGTCCCTCTGACCAAAACTTTTTATTTTCCTATAAAATAATATGTAATTAATTAATCAAAGGATGATTTGCTAACTGAACGAATTTCATCTTAGTAATACGTTCTGAAATATTATTCGAAACATTTCTGTGGTTTTAAACTAACATTTTCCATTGCTGTTAAGTCTGCATCTTTTAACATGCTTGTAAAACGCGTCTTCATAGTTTATTCATATATGAATTGCTTGATTTAAATTTTGCATCCACGCCTCGATTCAGTAATGAGTAATAATTATAAAATGTGAAATTCATAGCAATAAATAAAGTGTGTCTCATATGTGTAGATACAATTCAAATCAATGAGTAATGTTGAAAATTTCCGAAAGAAGAAACAAGATTTATATAAATAGTTTCGGTCGAGTTTCGGCCCGGTCGAATTTTTGACAATATTTTCGACTAAACTCAATTTTTTTGCTTGAAACGAAAACAAAACCAAATTTTCAGTGAATCTCTATTTGGAATACTTTTTCTACATACAATTTATTTGTTAACGCTAACTTATATAATCAGAAGAATGAATAATTAGAACAAACTCAGCGGCATGAAGTGTTTTCTGGCACAAAAACCGAATAAAAGATGTCGTATGTTGGATTTCTAAAAAAGCAAACTATTACATAAAAGTTTATCCATCTGTTAATTTGAACTACGTAGATCTCTTTTAGAGATTAATGCTAAATTTAAAAACAGATTTTTTAAATTTATTATTGGCATTTTGTTGTTATTCATTGTGAAATGCATTGTTATGCATTGTGTTGTGCGTTATTATTATGTTGTTATTACATCTGAATGTGTGCTTTCATTTTCACAAAAACTAAACATCTGCTCTAAGATGTTATCATGCATATTTACGAATTTAAAACCATTATATATTTATTATAAAAAAATAAAAAAATAAAAAAAAAAAAAAAAAAAAGCTGTAAGACTATGTTTTGTAATATAAATATTTGAAAAAATATAAATCGTGTATTCTTATACAATTCATATATATTAAAACAGTAGGCTAATTCTTTAAGATCAACTCAAAAATTCAGGTATTTGCGCATGCGTGAAGTTGAATTTATAAGCCCTTCCAGTTAGAGGAAAGTCGAAGTAAGTCTTGTTTGCTCAGTGGTTTAAGGGAGGAATTTAAATCTCTGTGCTTTTGTCGAGGACTCGGGATCGATCCCAATGCTCAGCAAAATAATTTATTTGAATGACGATGCATTTTACTACGAGGGAAAGTTATATGATTTTTATTCTTTTATTATCATTATTATTTTGATGCTTTATAATGAAATAAAATTTAACACTCAACAATGTTTTTTTAAGTAACAATTTTATTTTTAAAATACTTTAAGTAATTAAAACATAGTAATTATTAGATATAAATAGCCAATTTCCAGTTCAGGGCTTTAGATATATATTTGTAAGAATAAAATTATTGAAAATTCTTACAAATCGCATTCTTTAAAAAAAAATGAAAAACAACAAATACAACACACACAAATAAAATTGTATGCGTTGAATTAATTTTAGTTATCTTTCTGCTAAAAAGCAAGCGCTGTTAAAATTCTTAAAATTCTTTCAGTTGATTGCTCGAGTAGGTTAGACTGACAACCATGAAACGCTTTGAATCTGTTGGAATCACATAGAAATAAATCAAGTTTTCAAAACTTTATTTACAGGTAACTAATTAAGAAAATCTAACATTATTCTAATTAATCTTATTAACATGTTTATCGTCAAATCTTGACAAGTACCATCTAGTACAATATTAAATGAAAATCTCTTTTATTCATTTAACGCATCACTTTATTATTTAACAGTCGGCGGAAGAAAGTTAATTTATAACATAAAATTGGAACAAAAATGTATCACATGTTAGTTTTCTAACAGAAAAAGCTATTACTAAGATATTTCTTTGTCTCTAAATAATCGAGCTTTATAATTCCCTTTCAAATATTATTATTAAACTATTAAACACATTGTTACGATCCAATAACTTTATTTCGTCTTTCACAAAGCGAGTTCCATAACTTCTAATTCAAAATGCATGTTTTGATATCCGAAACACCTGCTTTAAAACGATTCTTGGATATATGTTTATTTGTAAAACACTGTTTGATTTATTGTCCTTTATTAAATTGCAGATTCCTATTTATTCATGATTTCTTGTACATGCGTATCGTTATCTATAAATAATTTAGTTACGCTTTAGAAACGGCAGAACTAGTTTTAATAAAGCACATTAAAAATTAATTAATTTTAATGCAGGATTATTTACTGTTTTGATTTACTTTATCTTATAAGGAATTTATCAGCATGGATTGATATTTGACCTAGCTATATATATAGAAATAGGTTTTATATGACGAAGGAAAATAATACTTTAAGAATGCACAGAGAAGTTCGGTACATAAAAAGCGTCTCTTGAAGTTTGTTATAAATGTTATAATGTTAAAAACTGTTGTTAGTTTTCGTGAAAACTTAAACAAATTTACTTCACCTTTTCTTTACATATAAATAAAAACATTTTACATTTATTTACTTAAATAGATATCACAAAAATAAAAATCTTAAATATGTTGGCATTGTTCGGTTCAATAGTAAAAACCGTATTCATAACACATTTACAATCAGTAGAAATGATATATATCGCAAGTCAATCATCCGTGAAACTATTCAGATATATTCTAGGAGGGATAGGGTGTGTAATGATACTTTTTCCTTCGATATTCCGGTTTTATGGTTGGAATTCCTTAATAAATATTTAAAAAGTGAGTCTGATAGAAGGAGCCGCGGTAGCGTAGGCTATTTGCGATCATAGAGGGTGCAGTGTTTGCATTTTTGTGATTTTAGATTATTTTTTGTATCCAGTGTCACTCATTTCTACTGATTGTATATGTGTTATAAATACGGTTTTTATTATTGAACCGAAACATGTCAATATGTTTAAGATTTCTATTTTTGTGACACCTATTTAAGTAAATAAATGTAAAATGTTTTTATTTTATATGTTATTATGTTGTTATTACGTCTGAATGCGTGTGTTTCATTTTTATAGAAACTAAACATTTGCTTTAACATGTTCTTGTGCATATTTACGAATTTAAAACCATTTATTACATTATTTTCAAAAAGAAATCGCTGTAAGACTACATAATTCGTAACATACATATTTGAGGTAACATAAATCGTGTATTCTGATACAATATTAAACGAATATCTCTTTTATTCATTTAACGCTTCAGTCTATTACTTAACAATCAGCAGAAGAACGCTCATTTGGAGCTGTGCAAATGTAACATTATCAACTTTCTGCTAATTCTGGACCCCTCACCTCTTTCGATATCATAAGTTATCATCTCTAGGAATCCCCCCCCCCGGTAATGATATCGTTATCAAAGCGTATTTTTTTTAAAGAATTTATTTATTTAGTTTGGAGGGATATATAAAACTGGTTATATTTATTTTATCATACTGTATTGGTTCAGATAAATGGATGTCAATAAAATAGTACTTTAAATCAAATGACACTTAAAAGAAATAGTTACTATTTAAAAGTATTCTATAATATATATATTTTTTTTACATAACATATTTAAAAGTAATAAAATCTTCTTGCGTTTGCTCCGAATAGAGGAGGGGTGTGGCAGATATAAATTCTTATCAACAGAACAAATTTCTCTTTTATTTATTAGTAAACAAAAGCTTTATTTCAAGTGTACTTCATATATGGTTTCTCGAACAATGATTATACAGCAAACCATGATTCTTCTGCGTATGTGTATGTATATACGCATACGCAGAAGAATAGCAATATCAAACGTGAAAAAAACATATCACAATTTTACTAAATGGAGTACAAATTGTTGTAAAATCTAAAAGCATCTTAGAATAGCATGTGACTTCCCCCAAATTTGGCGAAGGTGAGAGGTAATCTAGCCAAGTTCAGTCGCCCCTGTCATTTAAAAAGGCTAGAGCTATATGCATAAAAATGGGATTTTAAATGTAGAATAAAAATAATAATTTAAGAAGGTACTGAAAATCTGGGTACATGGAGAATGGCTCTGTAAAATTTATTATAATGAAAATTCACACGAAAAGTCCTAGATTGGCTTTTTTTCCCTATAGCTTGTTATACAACAACTTGGATTTTCGGTAAAATTGCAGCACTATTATTCAAGTACAACGCAACAATTTATTTCTGTCACTTACATAGTTTCATGTCCATTTAAGAGATATCTTCAATTTTCTTATCTCCAAGCTATAGCATGCTAACAATAGAGAATTTTAATAATGTTTAAATTTAAATTACTACTTTTAAATCAGACAAAACTGAAATGACAATTATATATTTTTTTCCATGGGGTATACACGAATGGACAAATTAGCACATCTCTAACAATAAACATCATTTTACAGAAATAACAAAATTAAAAAACTATTTACCCCCATCGTACTAAATCTAGCATAGAGGTCTGCACGGGCCGGAATTTCTAGGCCCGGCCCGGCCCGGTCCGTTTACATTTTTATATTTTAGGCCCGGCCCGTGCAAAAATCAGCGAAAACAGGCCCGGCCCGGCCCGTTTTGGCCCGTTACAATTTCTACGATTTCTAAAAAATTCAGATTTTTATCATATAACTAAGATTCCTTTAAAGAATACTGCATACATATCTATGGAATGATTTTACAGTATATTTTACAGCAAACACACATTAACAACATTAATGATTACTTATATTCTTAGGCTTTAAACATTCGAATAAAGATTCATTAAAAAATTAATATGGCTTAGAATAAAAGAAAAAAGAAAAAAGAAAGAAAGCTAAAAACATGGTTAATTTTGAAGCTGTTTAATAAAAGAAGATTTATAAATATATTTCTATATCATTTTATTATAGATTTCAAATCTAAATTCATTCTTAAATTCAAAGAAGCTCCTTTCTGATACATTTCTAAATTCATTTTTTTTTTCTCAGAAACGCATATGATTAACAGATATCTTTATTCAGAAACTATATAATCGAATGGCGTTATCCATTTTTTGATACAAGCAATTTAAGAATACTGCAAACAAACAAAATACTATGATAATTAGCGTTTTGAATAGAATTTCTCGAAGCAATAGCAAGGGAAGGGAGAAAAACCTGCAATCATTTGAGAAACTATTATAACTGAACAAGGTTATACAAGTATTTTATTTACCAAAAATGAAAAACGCTATTAGATTCCAAATCCCTTCAATAGTTAGGCTTATCACTTTTATACTTTTACAATTTAAAATTAATCAGAAAATGTGTCAAACTTTCGCATTATTGAGAAATTAATTTAAAAATCATCAAGAAGTATATATCCGAAAACTAAGCTAACATAAGTTCTTTATCGCTGTTAATAATTTTACAAATAATGTTTTCTGCCAATAATTAAGTCTAGTACCGGTCCGGCCAGTCTATATGTAGAAAAATAGTGCAAGCGTGATCTCGGATCGGCATGAATCAGCTAAAAAAATATTAAAACGGGTTACACATAATGTAATTCTCCGATGCCGATACACTGTGCAATTTTTATATTGATGCTGTCAAACTAGTGGCTGGCCATATTTATACTTATTCTCGTTAAAACCATTTTCGTTGAAAATAGCTCATATTTTATCGTTTCTGCTTAAATCTTCAGAACGGGCCGGCAGGCCCGAAATTTTTTTTTATCAGCCCGGCCCGGCCCGTCTGGCCCGTTCAATTTTTTTGCCGGCCCGGCCCGTTTATGTTGTTTGTCGGCCCGGCCCGTTGAAAAAACTATTATAAATCTGCCGGCCCGGCCCGGCCCGTGAGAAAATTCGAAACGATTCCGCCGGCCCGGCCCGGGCCCGTGCAGACCTCTAATCTAGCAACAGCAAAGGAAGACGAGTTCATTTCATTTCATTTTAAAGTTTTTCTGTTGATGATGCACCATGTTATCCATGAAGCTATAAGTAATTCTCATGCAATTGTATAAACACTTTTCTGTAGTCTATCCCAATGGCAAAATGAGCTCAACATGATCTTAGAATTTCAATACTTAATAAAATTATGAATTTTGACTAAGCAAAGTTTTTCATTACAAAAAGAAAAACAAGTTTGATTATGCATGCAAATAGAAAAATTAAAAGTCAATGCAATTTTTAACTCAATTTTCACCAATGACACTGTCTGTATCACAATTAAAATCCTTTTTTTTCTTAATTTTAGCTTCATTCCGTACTTTACAGAAACTTAAATATAACAGTGTTTTTTACATTTTTTCTCACGATGTTTTACTTTGTAATATTTTGTATCGTGACTGAAAACTTTTTTTTGTTATTCTCCTTTCTAAGTAAATTTTATTAAAACAGGATATCTTACCAAAAATTTTTTTTCGCAATATTTTACTTTTCAATAGTCTGTATCATGATTTTTAAATTTTAACCTCAAGCCGTACTTTACTCAAAGTTTAATAAAATAGTGTCTTTTTTAATATTTATTTTGATTCACAAAACTTTACTTTGTAATTTTCTGTATCACAATTAATTTTCTTTTAAGCTGTATTCTGAAATTTGCACAATAATTTAATATAACTGTGTTTTTTTATAAAAAAAAATTTCACAATGCTTTACTTTAAAATTTTTTGTATCACGATTGAAACATTTTTTTAGAGTTATTCCTCTCTCGACATAAATTTTATTTAAACAGTGTAAACAATGTATCTTTCCAAAGTTGTTTTTCGATATATTTTACTTTGTAATACTCTGTATCATGATCGTAACATTTTTCACTTTAACTTCATGTCGTTTTTTTACTCAAAGTTTAATAAAACATTGCCTTTCCTAATATTATTTTTATTCACGTATTTCACTTGGAAATTTTTTGTATCCCGATTAAAACATTTTTAAACTTAAGAGTTATTTTTTTCCGCATAAATTTTAATAAAACAGTATATCTTCTCTAATAATAGTATATATTCCCTATAAGTTCTTATATAAATATTTTAGCAATACAGTGCATCTCAAAATTTTAAAGACCATTTTTTGGATTAAAAAACTAAATAAGCGCATACAATGTTAAAAATTTTGCTCTAGATTTAACCAAATTTTTGTCTTCAGTAGCTGCCACTATAAGATAGCGAAATCTCGTACCAACATTTGAAGCCTATTTCAACCTCGTTCCAACTATTGGAACTATGCTTCAACAGGAGCTCAAAATATTGGTTCAAGATGTCACCATCTCATAGTGGCAGCTAATAAGCACCAAAATTTGGTTCAAACGAGGAGAAAATTTTTAACACCATAAAAAAGTCGAACTAAATTATGAGAATATATAATGATAAAACAGTCGTAGATTTAATATAAAAATTGTTTAAAAAAAATGGTGTTGCGAAAATATATACACAGTCGGTGTTAAGCTGATTTAACTACTGATATCCAAAATTTTCATATTCGAAGGTCATATAATTGTGATACAATAGTTTCCTCAGATAAAATCGAATTTCTCTTTCTAACTGATGAAAAGATGTTTCGCAATATAAAGTTTTCCAAAAAGGAAAATTTGGAAATCTATTGTTTAAAAGCTCTTGGATGGAAAATTGTGGACATTTCAAGAAAACCTGCACTGTAAAAAAACGGACGATTTAACGGAAGTATTACTGGTAATCTGGACGCCAGTACTATTTACTGTTTTTTAACGGAAAAATTTCTGTAAATATTCGTTTTTTTTGAGTTTTTCCCAGAATTTACGGAAATTTTTCCGTTAAAAAACAGTAAATAGTACTGGCGTCTAGATTACCAGTAATACTTCCGTTAAATCGTCCGTTTTTTTACAGTGTGGACGCAGCAGGTTTGATATTTAATGAATTTGGCAAAAGCCAACAATCTGAAAGTCCATTGAAATCTGAATCCATGAAAATCCATTATAGAAGACAAACGAAAACAAGACAGAGACATTTTGTCATTAATTTCAAACTATAAACTGTGTGTATGGTCAGTTTCTACAGAAGTCAAATACGAGGGGTGGCCTACCATAAGGCTTTAGCTCAACAAGCCTCACCTAAATTTCTATAGATATAAACATTTCAGTATCAATGTCCACGGTTCATTGGCGACTTCTTGTAAATACATTTCATAATTTACTGAAAATGCATCGTTTGCCAAAGTTTACAAAACAGAATAAAGACAGTGGACCCGAAATCACAGAAATTGATCAGATGATTGGGTGAGTTTTCGAACGAGGGATGAAAGTAAATTCTGCTTAGATGTTCTCAATGATTCGGCATATCACTTATACGATATTCATAAGAGACCATGAACTTCTTTTTAGTAGACAACAAAGAGGGGTACACTCAGGTTGTTGGCATCATATTATTTTAATGGAACAACCCATATTTATTTTTAAAAGGTCATCAATGCTCCTAAAAACACCATAAACGCTTTTAACTACAATTACTTCCATTTCGAAAGCTGCCAGCATGTGTCGCGCCTTAAGACGCAACACTAGTCACAGAAGAAGAACCGGATGATCATGTAAAATCTATGGGAGCGTTCTTTTCAAATATCTCGCTCAAATTTTAACATATTTACAGGATTTTTTTGCATAGGATAGCTGAAGACGATCCACAAATTGCCTATATTTTACTTTTTGAATTTTGATTTCAGATTTTTTTTAATACTTTAACTTTCAAAACCGGTTCTGAAATTCAAACTATAATAATATAAAAAAATATGTAACCAAAATCGAAAAAAGTAAAAACTAAGCCGGTTGTGGACCATCCTCAACTATCCATTGCAAAAAAAAAAAAAAAAAAATCATGTAAAAATATTAAAATTTGAGTGAGATATTTGAAAAGAATACCCCCATAGACTTTTCATTATCATCCGGGTCTTTTTCAGTGACTAGTGGAGGAGAAGGGGTCTTAATATTAACGAAGAATGACTTCCACTGACAAGAAATTCATTGTCAGCGGCGGTGAAAGTGTTAGTTACCTCTTTTTAGAATAAAAAGATACAGTGAGCGGGCGAATAAGTGAATAAGAGAATGGTTTGATGGGATACTTAATTTCAATGCAACTCCACTCGCTGTGGATGAGTAATTGTGTATTACGACTTAGAAGAACAACAGAAAAGTAGTCTTGCTGTATGCAATAGAAGTAATATAATAAAAATAAGAAAGGATAAAGTTAAACTAAGGAAAAAAATGCGTGTTTTAAGAAAATAAACCGATTAAAGAGGTAGGAAAGGTTGATAAATTCTGATTACATAATCCAACATAATGAAGCAAGGCAACTTGGAAAATGCAAGTAAGATGCTTAAAAGAAAGGTTTTAGAAAGTACATATATTCCATTGAAATATATTCCATGTATCTTCCTTAAGGAAATTCCTAAATCAAAAAGGGCAACTTTTGTGACATACGTTTTGATTTATTTTTTCTCAGAAATGCATAAACGTGCCGATGTTGATATTCAGAAACCGTCTAATTGCAAACAGTTTTCTGTTTTTTTACAAACGCAATAGATTTTTCATAACAAGCCTTGAAAGTTGACGTTTTTAAACACATTTCCCGAAGAAAACAGAAAAACCGTTCGAAAAGTAGGAGAAAAACGAAAGATCACGTAATCGAAATAGCTTAAAATAGGATAGGTAATTTAATTATCATAAAATGGAAAACTAAGTTCGATTCGAAATCGCTTTCATAGTCAAGCCTTACAATTTTATATCTTTCTGTTAAAAAATGAATTAGTAAATGTGTTTAAGCGTTTTACGCTTGTTGAGCGGAGCATAACAAAATTATCTAGTACTCATTAGCTTATTTATCTCTAACTAATCAAGTTTCGGGATTTGCTTTTAGTCATGTTTTCGTAAACCGAAAATCACATTGTTATGACATAATAATATTCAATTATTTCTTACGAAGCAGAGCTAATTAGTTGTAAAGAAATAATGTACCTGTGGAATTAATTACTTATAGAATATTGAAGAAATACATATATTTTACGTATTACTTTCACGTTGTTGCTCCCGTTTATATGTTTGTACCGCCTCTTAATTTAGAAATAAACTTTTTAAAATTTAAAAAGGATAAAGTGGAATTATTTTTTTAGCATTTAATTCGAATAAAATTAATCGCAAATAACAAAAATGTTAATAATAACAAAATTATGAGGTATGTTGGAATTTCTTTGTGTCTAATTAATCAAATTTCATCGCTAGTTTTCTCTGATTATTTATAAAGCGTGAAACGCATTGTTATGAAATAACATTATTTTATTTCTCCATAAGAGGAATTAATTACATTTGAAATACACTCCTCTTTTATTATGTTGGAATGCAAACATCTGTTTTTGCCTCCCTTATTATATAGGAATACAAACATCTTTTTTAATAGGGTTGAGGCCCATTTGCATAAATAAGGTCTTTTTGATTTATAAACTTATAAAAATGCTTTATATTTGTTTATCTTTCTTTATAGTGAACTTTGTTTTCTCTAATTATACTTTTTAAAAACAAAAGATTTACTTTAAATAAATTACATGAAAATTTTGTTTTGCTTAAAGCGCATACTTACTATAGAACTTGAATAAAATGTATCGCGCATATTTGTATTGTATCGCACATTAATCAAGTTTCATGATTCGCTTTCTCAGATTATTCGTAATGCGGGAAGCTCACTGTTATGATATAATAGCATAATTTTATTTCTCCTTATTAATTAATTAATTATTTTTGATATACCCGACTCCTTTATTATGTTGGAATACAAACATCTGTTTCGGTCTACTTTATTATATTGGAATAATGGTGGAATCTTTCTTAAATAAGTTATGGCCCGTTTGTGTACATTTAATGGTATTTCTGAATTATAATCTTATAAAGATGCTTTATATTTAGTTATGTTTATTTATAGTTAAGATTTTTTTCTTTAGTTATGCTTTTTCAAAACAGAAGAGTTACTTTAAATAAATTACAGACTTTCAGAGTAACTTTCATCTGCATTTTCTCTATTTTCATATGTCATACTATTTTTTAGAATACTACAACTACGCGCATAAAAGTGATGAAGTGCTGCTAAATTGTTGTATGACTATCAATAATTAAGGAATAATAATCATAAAAGTAATATTTTTTTACCTGGTTCAACGTTAACCAGCCATTTTGGGTAACTTTGCACTATATATATAAATATCATCTAAAATAATTCAATGTAAAAAAATATTATAATTAGGACAAGTCTTTACCTCAAAAAAATATTTTCAAATATGTACAAACTCCTAATTTACATTTCCCAACATCAAAAGCTTTGTATAATTTATGATATTACAACAATTATTATGCATAAGTAAAGGGGAAAAAGAGAACCATGAATATTTAGAAATAAAAAAGAACTGTTTATTGTTCATATAAAACATAAAAATGCAGGGAAAAACAACCTTCAATTTTTTAACTAAATAATGTATCCACAATTATAATAATACATAATTGTACTAGTATTAATCAAACAAGAATAAAAAATGTCGAATATATGGAATGTCAAATTTGAATAGTTGCGCCCTGACTAACGTCTTTAAATGAATTTTATGTACTTTACACATATTTGCAAAACTATTCACATGTTATAGCTAACGCACACTTCCGGCATTTATATAAAATATATGTGTAAATATGGCGAATTTTTATCAGCAGCACATATAATCAGTAAATTATAAACATTGGTATAACTTTGAGCTAGCTCAAAGTTATCCTTAAAATAGAGCAACAGGTTAGTGCCTTCTTATTTTACATTTTATTCTCTATTAATAAATAAATAATCACAAAATACTAACACAGTTACAATATTTAGATATTAATATATATCTGTAAATGAGTATATTGTTACTTGCTATAAAAATTTGATACTTCTTGGTTATCCCGTCGAACAGTCTCGCTAAATTATATAAATTTATATAATTTTTATATAAATAACGGAAAAACAAATATATATTTAAAACGTAATTAAAAAGTTGACTTAAAAATCATAAGATGACGTAACAAACACGCATATCTTAGTTAATGTCAAGTGAATGTGACATTTACAGTCATCAATTATTGGCATGGAATCTTATAGTTTGCGAAAGTGTTTTGGTCCACGGGATAATCAAGTAGTACCGAAAATTTAATTGGATTACAACAACTTTAAAACAACATTAAAAATGAACTTCAAAACATTGCTTCACAAAAATAGTTATATGATGTAATTAATTGTGCATCATGTTACTAATTTATTTTCTAAAATAAAGAGTATAAATCACATTTAAAAAAATTGCCAACAGAGCACAGTTCTGAAGTTTAATTAGTCTTTCGGAGTCACAAATATTGAAAATTAGGATGTGGTGCAAAGTTACCCTAAATGACTGTATTGTAACATCTCCAGTAATTGGCAAGCACCAATGATTGGCACATCTTACAAACATGTCCTAAAATAATATTTATATCCATTCTTTTCAAAATGCAAGACCATATACCAGTTATATGCTCATTTACTTTAAAGATTATCATTTTTATTTATGCTACTAGATGACAATAGTGCCTAGGAAAGAGAAACAATTATGGCTTGTATCAAATTAGCCATTTTTGTTGCAAATGCTTCTTCTCTGGCTTCAGAAAGGCATGATTTTCAATTCATTATTATCTGATTTATAATATTTTTTAAATTTTAATTGACAACAGTTTTGTTTAGTTGAAAAGGGTTACTTTAATTGTGTAAAAGTATTTTTTACAAATATTTGGATTTCTGATTAATGATAGATGCCAATTAATGGTGCTTCAATTTTGCTAGTTCCAAGTAATTGTCACCTATTCCATTTACAAGGGGATCGCAAGATTTGAGATTAAACCACTTATTTTGACAGCACTTTTAAAGTTATAGACTAATTTTGTTTATCAGTTGTATTTATTTGAAAATATGAAACATTATCAATAATTGGAATCCATTAAACTTCATATGACAATTACTGGGGACAGCATGACAATTACTGGGTATTAATATAAATATATTGTATTGTTTTAAAGTGCTCACATTTCAGACTAATATGCTGATTTCTTACTCTCAAAAACCTGAAATATGGCATCTTCATCTACAGTAAATTCGTTTAAAGCGATTAATCCCAATGCAAAATATAAAGTTTATATATATATATATATATATATATATATATATATATATATAAACATGTGCCAATTACTGGATCACAAGTTGTCATACATTGGTGCTCTAGGTGCCAATTACTGGTGACTACAGCAACTTAAAACTTTGTAAAAATAATTTTTCCGTTTTTTTTTTTTTTTTTTTTTTTTTTAAGTGGGCAAAATAGATGCACAGATATGCATTCTTTGATTTAAAAATATTTGCAAGTAAATATTTTACTTCTTGGTAATGAAAATTGAAGTAAGTTTAAAGACAAATTCTTAATGTGCCAATTACTGGAGATGTTACCCTATATGAAAATTCTGTTTTGCTTAAAACTTGAGAAATAAATATAGCTTGATTAATCGAAAGTATAGAATTACGGACTACATCATGGGAAAATCTTAAACATGTCTTGCTTTTAAATTAGTGCAAGATAAAGAAACTTATTTTAATTTGGGCAAAGTTCTTAATTTTTGCATGGTGTTCCGTTTAAAATAAAAGTTAAAATGTATATTAAAATTCAACCAAACATTTAAAAGCTTCATAGTAGCATGTAACTGTTAATGTTATGTTAATACTTGTATACGTTATAAGGTTTTTCGATACATATACGTCTAACGTACTCAGGGATCGCAGCTTCCCTAAAATTTTCGCACTTTTCCACCAGTATTTTAAATACAAAAATTTCGTGTTTATCATCCACAGTGAAATTCTAGAATAAATATTTTAATTTTGAAATTGTGGTAGGAAAGTGTGAAAATTTTAAGAATCTAGGAAACTCTGAATTTAAATAAAAATTCCGATAAATTTTAAACGTCAAATTAAAGCTACAGGGTTCATAATGATATTCTTCTTTAATTTAGCCGGTGTACATAGATTATATATTTATTGATTTTTTTATTACTTTTTTCCAAAATGTGTTTTTTTATGTTTCGTACAATTTCTAAAAATTGATTTTAGGTAAATAGTTGAAACTTTTCAAAATTGTGTAATTAACTGATTTCTAACGTTATCGGCCTGACAAGGGATACATTTGGCGTTGCTTGCTGGTGAATTTTGTAGCCTTTTCCTTAAAAGTAAATAGAGGCAATAAAAATTCTCTGTTAAAATAATATTTTATGTATTTAATATATTTTAATTTATTTATTATTGTATTTTTATTTGTTTATTTCATGTCAAATGTGAATTAAGTCGCCAAATATGGCGCAACGAATTTTTCGTTTGCCTTCTTTTGTGGCTACGACATTCGGCGAGGGTTGTCGGAAAACTCTACTTTTGAAAATACGCCAACTTCCCTCCCCCCCCCCCCCCAAAAAAAAGTGTGAATATAGTTTCGTAATTTTTCAAAACCAAATCCGTAGGTTTTTGAAAGAATTTTAAAACTTTTTTTCAATATTTTGTATTTACTATTATCCAATGTTTATGTTTAAATGCTAAAAATAAAAATAAAATATCTATGTTAACAGTCCGATAAGTTGCGTCGAAAATAGCATTTTTAGAAAGTTATACTGTTGTGAAATCAAAATATATGACTTTGACAGAATTTTTTTTTCGATTCTCAAACTTTTTAATACAGTTACGATGCTAGGAGCGAGCAACAGCAAAAATGATTCCGTTGTGGTGAAAATACTTTCAAATGAAAAACATGTTCTTAATCCTTTTAGGATTTTAAAAGTCTTCCAGTAACATATATTTAATTTTATTGCTTTCAAGCCAAAATGAAAATTGCTTCTTATTACACCCAAATAGTACGCTTTTTAATACTACAACGGATTTTAAGGTGATATATTTGATTGCTTTTAGAAAAATGCTAACGAACACATATATTGTTTAAAGTATATATGTATAAATTAATTAGTTTTTAAAAACTAATTTATCCATGAAAATATTTTTTTTAAATTCTTATATGGGCTATAATATATATACTTACTGTAAATAAAAGACATTTCCATCTCTATTTTTACGTAAAACACATTATGTTAAATGTATCGCAAAGTCTGTTTCATTTTACTTATCGAGATGTTCCATGTGTCCATAAGCTATATGAATATTCTGTTTTGTTTAAACACTGTAAAAAAGGGGGGGAGGTTTTGCGAAAATTGTACTGGCTATTAGGACGCCAGTACAATTCACTGTTATTGAATTCAAATATTCCCGTAAATTCTAAAAAAATAAATAAAAAAAACAGGAAAATTTTTTATTAAAAAAAATGAATTGTATCAGCATCCCGATTATCAGTACAATTTCCGTAAAATCGTTCGACTTTTATTATTTTTATTATTTTTATTTTACTTTATTTTTTTTATTACACTAAGGGTAATGTCACACGGACGATTTTGAAAAGCAGCCAAAAAGCCGGCCTCTATTGAGAGCATAATAAACTTATCGTGTTTCCACACGAGCGACGCGTTACCTTTGCGTCCAAACATGCGCAAAGCTGTCGTCGAAGCTTCGCGTTTCCCCCCAACACGCTGGGAGATACTAGCGTCCTGGCGGCTTCTGCGTATGAGAGTCTATTCAGACGAAAGGCGGTTTAAACGCTGATTGTTTATTTTCTTTCAGAGATTCACGAGTTTTTGTTCTGATTGCGTAATCAAGGATCGGTGCTGATTTTTGGGGGAGGGGGAGGGGTAGCATTTTGCGAAAAGTAAAATGTATTTTTCAGAAATCTATTATATTTTGGAGGAATTTATTTCATGTTCGTAAAAAGTAACGTTTTGTAACGATATGAAATTCTATTACATAAATTCGAAACAAGCATTTTTTTCAATAACATCTTTAAATCCTTCTTCAATTTTTTCCCTCTCTGGGGAAGTTTTTTGCTTTTCAAATTACAAAATTTTAAACTTACAACATTAGAATAATTAATGATTTGTATGTTTTTATGGAACACACGTTCGTGAAAGGACCTATTTTACGTATTTTGAGAAAGAGTCTGTTTCATTAAGTGGATTTCTGTGTAAGAGCCCTACAAAGACTGCAAATTTTGCCTGGATTAACCTCTGAAAATAAAATTATTACAAGTTAATCTGATTTTGAAAATCCGGTATGGTAAAGTGGACATATAAAACAGAACATCTGTGGCTCTATGTATTCATGGACGGTTTTAATTACAGCGAGCATGTATTTTCAATAATACTGTAATTTATTATTATTATTATTATTATTATTATTATTATTATTATTATTATTATTATTATTATTATTATTATTATTATTATTATTGCATAAGTTTGTGTACCATATCTGCAAATTTTACATCTTTTTTTTCTCTTTACTATTTTGTAAACATATAAATTTGTCTTATTTAATCATCGAAAATTTAAGATTAAAGAGGTCAAATTTTTCTGATTAAAAATAGTGGAAGGAAAAAAGCGTAAAAGTTAAAATCAGGTATATAATATTTTTTCAAAATGATTTTAATTGTAGGAAAATGATGGTTAAAAAATTGAGCTTTTTGTAAAAATTGTGTCTTGCTATTTGCATAGGATTTATGCTTGAATTGGATCGTGAACTGTGTCAAAATAAATTTTCAGGGTTAGATTTTGGTCAAACTTTAAGCATTTTTACACTTGAGCTGTAAATTGTGGTCCTTGTAAAATAAATCTTTATGTGTACTGTTTTACACTAAACGTACTGACACAATTTCTTAAAATAAATATTTTGTAAAGATAAGAATTATTGATACCTCATTAGAAGAAAAAGCTAGATTCATTTATATTTTTAAAGTAAATACATTTACGTTTGGTAAAAGTAGCTTTTTCCTTTCTTTTTTAGCTCACAGGCTATTAATAAAGTCTGACTGCCCGCCCGTTCTGTATGAATGTACGTACGTTCGTGCGTAACACGATAACTTATGATAAAAATACCTCATCCACTTGAAATTTTGTGTATAGGTTTATTCTGATAAGGCGCTTCCCTGATTAGTTTTTGGATTTCATTCGATATGTATATAAGAGGAGTAACGGCGGGCTCATGCCTCTCCCCTTAATTGATATAAATGGGTTTTTCATGCAGAACTATCAATTTTCGCTCAAAATTTGATATAGGATCCTTCTAGGTGTTCATTGGATAAGTATAAACAGGGGGAACGGGGGGCTAATGCCCCTCTCCTTAATTTATATAAATGAATTTTCCATGCAGAATTACCAGTTTTCGTTAAAAATCTAGATATAGGATCACTCTGATGAGGCGCCTCCATGATTAGTATTAGGTGCTCATTGGATAAGTATAAAGAGGGAGAACGGGGGCCTAATGCCCCTCCCCTTGATTTATATAAATGTGTTTTTCATGCAGAATTTATCAGATTTCATTCGAATTTTAGACGTAGGATCATTGTGATGACGGCACCGCCATAATTTATTTTGCGAGTTCATTGGATAAGTCTAAGTGGGGGAGAGGGAAAGTAACCCCCTTCAAATAAGTTTAAAAGGGTTTGCCTGCAGAATATAAATATTCCCTCAGGAACGAATTGCTTCAAATTTTGGATATAGGTTCATTCTGATAAGGCGCTTCCCTGATTGTTTTTGGGAATTTATTGGGTAAGTAAAAATGGGGAGATCGGTGGGATTGCTCTCTTAATTTATTTAATTTTTTTTTTCAGAATTAGCCGATTTGCTTCAATTTTTGGATACAGGTTCATAGTGATGATAAGATGCTTCCCAAATTAGCTGTGGAGTTCTTTTGTTAAGTTCTTGTTTGAGGGGTACTTGCTATTACCTCCCCCCCTTAAATTTGATAAATGGGTTTTTATGCAGAATTGTCCAAATTGCTTTTAATTTTAGATGTATGTTCTTTCTAAAATGGCAAATCTATGAACACTTTTGGAAGTTTATGATTAAGTATAAAAGAGGGGAATAACTCTTCTTAAATTATATAAAAGGGTTTTTATTAAGAATTTTTGGATTTGCTCTGAATTTTTGATATAAATATTTTTCATATGATAAAGCATGTCTCTGATTAGTTAAGGGGGTTCAATTATTAAGTATAAAAAAGGGAAATGGGGGAAATGTTATAACTCCTTAATTGTTTTTCGAACGGAACTAACCCTTCAAAATATAAGGCTGTATGTACAATTAGTATGCGTAGCCTGTGAGCTCAATGCCATCAATTTAACTGGGCATATTCTTTTTATTTTTTTTCCTTCCTCCTTTCTTTCTTTTTTTTTTCCTATACATTTTTTCTTCTTTTTTTCATACTTTGTGTGACAACAAAATAAATATTCTCAAGTGAAACATTAAAAGGCTGTTTACATATGGCGACAAATTTGGAAATGTTTCATCTTTCAAAATTATCAATATATGATTTTTGAACCTTTTTTATTCGTAAATACCATAGAAAGAATTTTATTATTCAATTTAATTTTTAATATTGTATGTTTTATCAGCCTTGATAAAGTTTACACAATGTTAATCACAATTATATTTATTAAATGTTAAATGCATTTTTAAAAAGATAAAATAATTGAAAATATGAAACATTCTTCGCTATATTAAAACGTGCTTTATAATTGAAAAATCAGATTGAAAAGCAAGTCTGATAAGCTAGAAAAGGAATATGCCCATATAAAGTTATCATTTTACGGGGGTATGGGCATCTGGCACATGATATTGATAGCTATGCCTAGGGGAATGGTGATTTGTATTTTGATTTCATTTTTGACCCAATAAAAAATCTTTTTATTTGTAACTTAATCTTTACATCAAAATAGTATCTTATTTTTTTTAACTGTTGTCTATTTTTATGCACATGCAATGTCATTAAAATCATGAAATGATCATAAAATTTTTATTTCCAAAAGATGGAATACCCCCCAACGTTTAGCATTACTATTCTACTGACATACTTATATTTATGTATTGATTCGCGATTCGACAAACAATATGCGGAGTTTCGTCTTAAAACTATACTTGTGTTTATTAGTAAATAAAAGAAGAAAAATGTTTTGCCCGCCTGTTTTGTTGTGCTTGCTTTCGGAAGTTCTGCCTGCACCGCCCCGTACGAGAACAATTCTTAGAAGACATTATTACTGTTGAAGGTATTATGTGAAAAAAATTATTTTAAAATACTTTTAAATATTAATTGTTACTTTTAACTGTTGTTCGATATAAAGTTAGTTCATATATAAAACAATATTTTACTGGCTTCTCTTCATCTGAATCAATAAAGTATGCGAAAAATAAACGTAATTATATTTGTATACCGCTCCAATCAAAAGAAAAAAAATTCCAGAAAAAAAAATCTAAATAGTTTACCGACATTAATAAATATAGTATTACGAAGGGAGAGATTGTTCGAGAAATGATAGCGTATGATATCGTAAGGGAGGAGGAGGTCCAAAATTACCAAAAAAAATGATAACGCTATGTATGCATGTGCAGCCACAAAAGAGGAAAAATTCTAGTTTTTGCTTATAAGGTGGTAGCACGTGCTTCATGACTAATGTAACGAAAATTTCCCAATTTGGAAATTTGTCGGTCCTATTTTTGATTTATACAATTAAGATTTTTTTATGCTGTACTTTAGCAACTTTTTTTTAAAATCAATTTAATTTTTATTTATTTATTTAATTAATAATAATAATAAATATGATTTATTATCTAAATGAAAGTTGAATAACAATTATCATCAATTTAATAATACCTGCAATCATGTATATCTTAAAATATGGTGGATTTTTCAGTTAACATCAGATGTATTAAAAAGTAATTCCTGCAATTTTGGATATTTTAAATAAAAATGCCTGGTAAATAATCTATCACTTATCATACGATAAATATAGTACCCTTTCTGTATCTATAATTTTTTCTAATTTCTTGAATAATCAATACAAAATTACAGAATATTTTATTACCTTTCAAAAATCCATCTTTTTTAAATTAAAAGCATCGTATTGAAAGCTTTCTAATAAGTCTAGAAACAATATCGTCTGCAAATTTTGAAGTAAAGGCAACGCTCGTGTGAATGGACGCAGCGCAGATGTTTATTTTCTCTCGAAAACCAAAGCGTCGAAAAAATCGGTCGTATGACATTGGCCTAAAGAGCAAACTAGAAATATAGTATTTTTAAATAAACATAACCCGTAAAGCATGGTGACGTCACTGTAACGTCGTTGTGAAGTTACATCGTGACTTTGTGACCATCGATTGTCGATGTGAAGTCACAGTGGCTAAAATGTGAAGTCGTTATGTCGGTTTTAGAGCTTTTTTGTGACGTTTCACAAAGTGGTCACAATGTGACAAATTTCTGAAAAATGTGTCATTTGTGACTAATTTGACATTAACATTGTGACGAAACTGTGACAAAAGCGACGACATATAAATTGCCAGAAACATGTTATTTAAAGTAAATAACATGTTTTGAAGGATGTTTATAAATTTCTAAAGATTTTTAAGAAAGTCACATCTCAGTCACAATGTGACGTCACTGAGTGGTGGCATTTTGGTCAGAGATGTGATGTGACCAAAGTGACTCACAATAACATCATTGTGACTGTTGCAGTTTGTTAAAGAGAAAAAAAAAATAGTTTTACATTATTGTGTTTTGGCAACCTCTTTTCCGTTAAGGTTTTTTTATTATTGAACTCTGTGTTCCATTATCTTTTTATAAACGGCTTTATTATGTGTCTAGCTAAATTTCTCAAAGCAATATTAAACGAAGTTTTTCTTCACTATTTATTAA
The DNA here is from genome assembly GCA_964019185.1 of Maratus speculifer. NCBI lineage: Eukaryota > Metazoa > Arthropoda > Arachnida > Araneae > Salticidae > Maratus > Maratus speculifer. The sequence continues at coordinate 154,165,139 of OZ025302.1, forward strand.
TGATTCTGTTATAATATTTATCTAAATATACTAATTGATTTAAAATTACTTTAGGTTATGGGTTTTCCGCATGCTATATGCGCTGTAATAATTCAAGCAAAGTTTTTAAATATTTAGTATATCGTTATAGCATTAAGCCTAATGTATAATCGGCAAGAAAAATAGGTTTTTCTTCGTTTTCTTTTTGTCTAACGTTAGTCCTGAAATCATTTTTTCCCAAGAATCTAAGAAAGTCTTAGAAGGAAATAAATGATCGAAGTGGATTGAATTTTAAGTGGTTATTATATATTTGAAAAATAGAAAATGTTTCATTAAGAGTGAAAGTCTAATTATGGATATAGGAAAGTTGCAGATAAAACCATTAAGCGGAGAAAACAATTGGCCGATGTGGAAATACAGAATCAAGTTTGCTTTAAATTATTATACTGATGCTTTAGAACTGGTTGAAGGAAAGTTAGTCAAACCGGATCAACCACCCGATGGAGCTAACGAGGTATCTTTGAAGAAGTACAAAGACGATCTTGGCAAATATAAAAAGGCAAATACTTGTGCCATGATGGTACTAACAAATTCAATGACAGAGGAAACTATGCAGAAAATCATGAGATTTGATAATGCAAGAGAAGTATGGCTAGAGCTTCAGAAGCTTTATGAAGCTACCTCTGATAACCAGTTGTATAATATATGTCTACAGTTTTTTCAGTGTAAGTGGAAAGTAGATGGCAGTATTGCTGATCATCTATCGAATTTAAAGAATCTTTGGAGCGAATTAAATTTGGGTCTTCAAAGAAAGCAAAAAGCTCAGTTACCTCAAATGCTACTAATTTGCAAGATCCTAGACACATTGCCTCAAGAGTACCGTTCTTTCAAGTCAAGTAGGCTACTTCTGAATGAAAATAAAAGAACAATTGACGAGTTAACAACTCAATTATGTTCTCTAGAAAGAGAAAATAAAGAAGAGAAGTCAAAAAGTGATGTCCAAAATCATGAAGCATTAGAAGTAAAAACCAGTAGGATAAAAACACCTTTAAAAACCAAAAAGCAAGTTGGAAAATGCTATTACTGTCATCAAAATGGTCACTGGGTAAGATATTGTAGAAAGTGTATAGCTGATGGAAAGCCAGCAAAGCCCAATCAAAATAATAAGTACTTAAGAAAAGATAGTTCTATGGCAACTATGTCATTAATAGCTCTAGACAAACATGCACTTTCGTCTGAAGAAAATTGTTATGATTGGTTTGTTGATAATGGTGCATCAAAACATATTACAAATTATGGTAATTATTTTACAGAATTTGAAAAATTTGAAACCCCACATGGTATTACCACTGCAAATGGGCAAGTACTACCGACTGTAGGTAAGGGAACTTTAAAGGTAATGATGAAAATAAAAGGAGAGAGACAATTCAAAGAACTTAAAGAAGTTTGGTTTGTACCAGGTATTAGTAAGAATCTGTTTTCAGTACTGGCAGCACAAGATCGAAACAAAAACAGCAGATTCGAATCAACTGTCAAAGAATGTTGGTTAAAAATCAACAATAATGTTGTAATGTACGGTACAAGAAATGTAAGTGGTGGTTTATACAAAGTTCATATGGAAGTACTTATTCCGAGTAATCCAGTGGAAGTAAACATAGCTACAAAAAGTAATTCTCTTCTACAGTTATATCACGAGCGCTGGGGACATCAGGACAAGCGTCATGTGAAGAATGTTCTAGAACAGCAAATGAACATCAAAGTTGGATTGGATAATCAGCTTTGTGAAGCTTGTATATATGGAAAAGCACATCGCTTAAAATTTGGCACTAGACAGAAGAACACAAAACCTGGAGAGCTTATCTCAAGAGATGTATGTGGACCCTTTGATGAATCCTTTAGAAAATATCGTTACTTTGTCAACTTTAAAGATCATTTTACAAAATTTAGATATGTATTTTTTCTTCGTCATAAGTCAGAAGTTGCGCAAGCTACTGAAAATATGATAGCACATGCTAAAAATTTAGGACACAACATCAAAGAAATCTTAAGTGATAACGGAGGAGAATTTGATAATGAAAATGTCAGAAGCATCCTGAAGAAAAATGGAATTAATCAAAGATTAACTGCTCCCTATACCCCTCAACAGAATGGCGGAAGCGAGCGTGAAAATAGAACCCTTGTTGAAATGGCAAGAACTTTGAAAAATTCTAATTCTGAAATCAATTTTCCTTCATCATTATGGGCAGAACTGATTAATTCGTCTGTATATATTTTAAACAGAACAGGTAAAAGCTCTCTACCAAATGTAAGCCCTTATGAATTGTGGATAGGGAAGAAACCTCGAGTAAGACACATGCGCATAATCGGATCACCCTGTTATGCTCACGTACCAGATCAGAAACGTCGAAAAATGGACAGAAAAGCAATAAAAGGTTATTTGTTGGGATATGGCGGCGATGAAAGATATCGCATCTGGATAAAAGAAAATAATACAGTTATTTGTTCCCGAGATGTAATCTTTCAAGAGAAAAAGTTAACAAATTGTGAATATTCAGTACAAATACCTTTAATTGAATCTAATAGGCAGCTACCTGAAGATAAAAATGAGGGAAAGAATGATCAAGAAGACTCAGAAGATCACGTTATTTCAGAAAATGAAAAAGAGGATGAAAAGAAATCACATGCTATGGAATTAAGAGATCGAAGAGAACTAAAACAGCCTAAATATTTTGAAGATTACGTGATGGCATCTGTAGCTTTTATGTCTGAAGGAGATGAACCAAGTTCATATGAAGAAGCAATTAATTGTAAAGAACGTAATTTCTGGATAAAGGCCATGGATTCTGAAATCAGTTCTTTAAAGGAAAACAACACATGGACACTAACACCACTTCCAGATAAAGCAAAGGCTCTTCCCTGCAAATGGGTCTTTCGGATTAAGAAAAATCCAGATGGTACCACTGATAAACATAAGGCAAGACTTGTGATTAAAGGCTTCAATCAGAGAAAAGGTATTGATTATAATCAAACCTTCAGTCCAGTCACAAAATTAGGAACTGTACGTTCACTAATAATTATTGCAGCAGGCAAAAAGATGCATCTTATGCAGTTTTATGTTTCAACCGCATTTTTGTTTGGCGATTCGGATGAAACAATTTACATGCAGCAACCTGAAGGCTATAATGATGGCACCAACAATGTATGAAAACTCAAGAAAAGTTTGTACGGATTGAAACAAGCTCCTCGATGCTGGCATAAATGTTTTCGAAAATTTATGTTAGATCTTGGATTTAAGACCAGTGAAGCAGATCAATGTTTATTCATTCGAGAGGAAGAAGGAAGAAAACTTCTCTTAGCTCTTTATGTAGTTGATGGATTAGTCACTGCTACTCATGAAGAAGACTCTGAACTTTAACTTAGATTTATCAGTATAATTTTTTTTTATTTTAACAAGGGAAAGTGTTGCAGTTTGTTAAAAAGAAAAAAAAATAGTTTTACATTATTGTGTTTTGGCAACCTCTTTTCCGTTAAGGTTTTTTTATTATTGAACTCTGTGTTCCATTATCTTTTTATAAACGGCTTTATTATGTGTCTAGCTAAATTTCTCAAAGCAATATTAAGCGAAGTTTTTCTTCACTATTTATTAATGATTCTGTTATAATATTTATCTAAATATACTAATTGATTTAAAATTACTTTAGTGACAATGCATGCTATTAGAGAAAATATGTAGAAATCATGTAAAATCCAAACGATGGTTTACATTTTAGTAATAATTAGTAACAGATAAAAATGTATAATTTTAATTTAGGTAAAAAATACTTCGTATTTGCATTGTTTTCATTAAAAAAAATTGAATTGCATGTGTTAAGAGCCCACAATAGTCACAGAAAAAGTACACAAAAAGACCCGGATGACCATGTAAAGTCTATGGGAGCGTTCTTTTCTAATATCTCGCTCAAATTTTAATATTTGTACATGATTTTTTTTGCCCAAGATAGCTGAGGGCAATCCGCAACCGGGCTAGTTTTTACTTTTTCGATTTTGGTTATATATTTTTTTATATTACGATAGTTTCAGTTTCAGAACCGGTTTAAACCGGTTTCGAAAGTTAAAGTAATTTTTTAAAGAAAATCTGAAACAAAAATTGAAAAAGTAAAAACTAGCCCGGTTGTGGATTGCCCTCAGCTATCTTGTGCAAAAAAATCATGCAAAAATATTAAAATTTGAGCAAAATATTAGAAAAGAACGCTCCCATGGACTTTACATTGTCATCCGGGTCTTTTTGAGTAATTTTTCGGTGACTATTGTGTGCTCTTAAGAGCACACACTAGTCACGCGGTAAAAGCCGACCGCTAATGTAAAGTCTATGGGGGCGTTCTTTTCGAATATCTCGCTCAAATTTTAATATTTTTGCATGATTTTTTTGCACAAGATAGCTGAGGGCAATCCACAACTGGCCTAGTCTTTACTTTTTCGATTTTGCTTATATATTTTTTATATTACGATAGTTTCAATTTCAGAACCGGTTTAAACCGGTTCCAAAAGATTAAGTAATTGTTTAAAGAAAATCTGAAACGAAAACTGAAAAAGTAAAAACTAGCCCGGTTGTGGATTGCCCTCAGCTATCTTGTGCAAAAAAATCATGCAAAAATATTAAAATTTGAGCAAAATATTAGAAAAGAACGCTCCCATGGACTTTACATTGTCATCCGGGTCTTTTTGAGTAATTTTTCGGTGACTATTTTGTGCTCTTAAGAGCACACACTAGTCACCCGGTAAAAGCCGACCGCTAATGTAAAGTCTATGGGGGCGTTCTTTTCGAATATCTCGCTCAAATTTTAATATTTTTGCATGATTTTTTTGCACAAGATAGCTGAGGGCAATCCACAACTGGCCTAGTATTTACTTTTTCGATTTTGCTTATATATTTTTTATATTACGATAGTTTCAATTTCAGAACCGGTTTAAACCGGTTCCAAAAGATTAAGTAATTGTTTAAAGAAAATCTGAAACGAAAACTGAAAAAGTAAAAACTAGGCCGGTTGTGGATCGTCCTCAGCTATTTTGTGCAAAAAAATCGTGTAAAAATATTAAAATTTGAGCGAGATATTCGAAAAGAACGCCCCCATAGACTTTACATTAGCGCTCGGCTTTTACCGCGTGACTAGTGTACGGTCTTAAAATAGAACCAAACATTTAAAATTTTTAAAGTAATAGCAGAATACTTTTCAGACGTATGTGTGACGTCAAAATCAGATCGATTTTTAATTATAAATTAATCCGATACGAAATACAATGGCATTTCCTTTTAACTTGTTAGAAAACTTTAAAAAATATCTAAAATAAAGTGTGATGAATTTATTATATAGCATATTACTTAAACAACATGCATTATACTTAGTTTTCTTCATAACTAAATTATCAGATCATTTTGGGATTTCTTGGCCTCTAAATTAGTCAAATTTGATTATTCGGTTTCTGTGATTATTTTAAACCATGAAGCAAATTTGTTATACCATAATAACATTACTTTATTTTTTACAAAACAGAATTAATTACTTTTGAAATAGATGTCTCCTTTATTATTTTGGAACACAAACATCTGCTTTAAGAATATTTAATTCCATTTGCATAAATTTAATGGTCTTTTTTATTAATTATCTTATAATAATGAAAATCACTCTTTCATTTTCGTTTATTTATGTTTGTTTATAGTTAAAGCTATTTTCTTTAATTATTATTATTATTATTATTATTATTTTTAACAGGAGAGTCATTTTTAATAGACTGCATGAAAATTCTGTTTTGCTTAAACAGCGAGATATGAATGTAGTATTTTTAATTGAACAAAAAATGTGTAGAAATCCTTGAGAAATCTAAAATATGGTTTACGTTTTAATTAGTAGAAGCTAAAAGGAAAAGTATTTTATTAATCTATAAAAATATTTTCTTTGTTTTTGCATTCAATTCATTTTAAAATAAAATGTAAGCTGCATACACACTGCAAAAAAAAAAAAAAAATCGGTTAAATTTACCGCAAAAAGTGCTGGTGGCAATATTGCCAACAGTTTTTGCCGTAAAATTAGATGTAATAAAAACAAATTACGTCTAATTTTACTGCAATTTTTACGGCAAACGCTGTTGGCAACTTTGTTTCCAGTCCTTTTTTTCCGTAAATTTAAAGTTTTTTTTCTTACTTTTTTTTCATTACATTAATATCTAACATTTAAAAGTTTAACAGTAATTTCATAAGATTTTTGCGCACTTATGCATGGGATGTCACGAATCTATAAAATGCATATTCAGACCAATTTTCGATTACAAATCATGAATATGAGAAAATGAAATACGAATTACAATCACATTATCATTTAACTTATCAAAAAACTATCCAGAATAAAGTGCATTGAAGCTATTATTTAGTATAATACTTGAATAAAGTGCATCGCGCACATTTTCCTTCATAACAAAATTATTTTGGTATATCTTGGTCTCTAAACTAATCACGTTTGATTATTTGGATTCTGTGATTATTCGTAAACCATGAAACCCGTTGTTATGATATAATAACATTATTTCTCACAGAACGGAATCAATTACTTTTGAAATAGATGCCTCTTTTATTATTTTGGAACACAAACATCTGCTTTAAGAACGTTTAATATCATTTGCATAAATTTAATGATCTTTTTGATTAATTATCTTATAAAAATGCAAAACAATTTTTATTTTTGTTTATTTAAGTTCGTTTATAGTTATATCTTTTTCCTTTAATCGTGTTTTTTTAAAAGGGTTTTTTTCAATAAATTGAATGAAAACTGTATTTTGTTTAAACAGAAGCTAGGAATATAGTATTTTTATTTGAAAATAAAACATGTAGAAATTATGTAAATCCAAAAGATGATTTGCATTTTACTAATAATTCGTAACTTATAAATATGTATAGTTTTAATTTACATAAAGTCTTCTTTGTGTTTTAATTGTATTCATTAAAAAATGTAAATTACATGTATTAAAATAGAACCAAACATATAAAAATTTAGAAATAATTTACATGAAAATATTTTTTTCAAATGTAGCATTACATGTCACAAAGACGTCAAATTCAGATAAAATTATGATTATACGTTAATCGGATGCAAAATACAATCGTATAACCTATTAACTTATTAGAAAACTTTAAAAAATAGATCAGGAATGACGTTAATGAAGTGAAATGACGTTATTATTTTGCATATTACTTGAATAAATTTCATCGACATATTTTTCTCCATAACAAAACTGTTTTGGCATTTCTTGCTCTCTAAATTAATTAATTTTGATTATTCGGTTTCTGTGGTTATTTGTAAAGCATGGAATACGTTGTTATTATATAATAACATTACTTTATTTCTCTCAAAACAGAATTAATTACTTTTGAAATAAATTCCTCCTTCATTATTTTGGAACACATACATCTGCTTTAAGAGTGTCCTATTCCATTTGCATAAATTCAATGGTATTTTTGATTAATTATCTTATAATAATGCAAATCACTTTTTCATTTTTGTAATTTTTTGAATTTTGGTTCAAACGCAAAATGATGTTTTACATTTTAATTAGTACAACACTGTTAAAACTAATGATGACACATTGCACCTTTTAAGGGTGAAAGACTTGTCTCACTGGTGACACCCCTAAAGGAGCCAAAATAGTAAGTTTAATTAGGGTGAAAAGATGGCACCCTTAATCCAGAGTGCCCAATGATAAAAAATTAAAAATTATACTAACAGATTTTCGGCCCTCGATGGATTCGAACGCAGAACGTCTGATTACAAGCTCAGCGCCCTATCCACTCAGCCATCAAGCTCACTTTCAAAGTCTCCTTGAAATGTTCATATGTCCTGAAATTCAAAGGTTGCTTTATATAAAAAAGCTCGCCAAAAGTTAGCCATCCGAAGTTCTAAACAAAATTGGGACAGCGTATAGCGGTGATAGTCATCGTAGGAAAAATATCTGTGTTGATCCACCAGTGACAGCGAGTTGAAGTGCAAGGATACACGTTACAGAGCATGCGCAAATGACTAAAAGATGAAAATCTTCCAACGGTATGCATTGCGCGGCACCCTAATTAGCGTAAAACACCCAACGGCAGCCCAAACACATTTTCAAGCCCGCTGGTGCCAAGTGATTGAACCTTTTCACCCCTGAGCGTCAAATGCAACCGGTTCGTCACCTTTATTTTTAACAGTGAAGTTTAAAGAAAAATATAATTTTTATAGATATATATTTTTTTCTTTTTCCATTCAATTCATTTTAAAATAAAATGTAAATTTCATACAGTAGAACATAACATTTAAAAGTTTAATAGTTATTTCATACTGTTTTTGCACATATATGCATGCGCTGTCACTAATTATTACAATACATATTCATATTAATTTTTGATTGCATGTCATGAATAATACATAATGAAATACGAATAATAATCGCATTATCATTTAACTTATTTAAAAACTTTTAAAATATTATCAATGATACAGTGCAATAAAGCTATTATTTAGCACATTATTTGAATAAAATGCATCCCACGTATTTTTCTTCACAATAAAACTATTTTGGTATTTTTTGGTCTCTAAATTAATCAAGTTTAATTATTCAGTTTCTGTGTTTATTCGTAAACAATGAAACACGTTGAAATTACATAACATTACTTTATTTCTAACAAACCAGAATTAATTATTTTTAAAATAGATGCCTCCTTCATTGTTTTGGAACACAAACATCTGCTTTAAGAGCATGTTTAGGCCCATTTTGATAAATTTAAGGTCTTTTTGATTAATTATCTTATAAAAATGCAAAACAGTCTTACATTTTTGTTTATTTATGTTTGTATATTTATGCAATTATGTCTATTTTCATTATTTGCGTTTTTTTTAACAAGAGAATTATTTTTAATAAACTGCAATAAAATTGTGTTTTGCTTAAACAGCGAGATAGGAACATAGAATTTTTAATTGAACATAAAGTATGTAGAATTTAAGGACAAATCTAAAAGATGGTTTACGTTTTAATTAGTACAAGTTTAAAGAAAAAGTATCATTTTAATTTACATAAAGGCTTTCGTTGTTTTTGCATTTAATTCATTTTAAATTAAAATATAAACTACATACAACAAAACCTTACATTTAAAAGTTTAATAGTTATTTCATACTGTTTCTGCATTCTTTTGCATGCAATGTTACAAATAATTAAAATACATATTCGGATAAATTTTTATTTACAAATCTGTGGGATAGAATTTATAATTGCTTTGCTTTTAACTTATAAAAAGACTTTAAAGAATTCACCAAAAATAATATGTACTGGAGCTATCACTTAACACACATCTTGAATAAAATGTATGGAATAAATTGCAAAAGCCTTTTTTATAGCTAAATTATCAAGTAATTTTGAATTTCTTTGTTTCTATTTAATCCATTTTCATGATTCTTTGGCTTTCAATGATTATTCGTAACACATTTTTATGATATAAAAACTTTATTTTATTCTTCACAAAACAAAAGTATTCACATTTGAAATTCATGCCTTCTGTATAATGCTGGAATAAAGATTTCTGTTTTAGGAGGTTTGAGGCCTATCACATAAATTTATTGGTCTTTCTGATTTACAATCATATACAAATGCAATATCTTTCTCATTTTTATTTGTTTAAAGCACGGCTGTCCAACGTGGCGCCCTCTGGCGCCATGGTGCCCAATGAACGTTTTATTGGCGCCCTTTTGGAGATATTTTGTCATTAAAAATTTTAGAAGTAAAATTTCATTATAAAGGATGCTTTCTTTAAAATCATTAATATTTTAACAGAGATTTTTAAGACCTGTGTTTGGTACGCTGTTGGCTTGCCGTTATACATTAAAAACCAGAAATATACTTTGAAAACTTAACCATGCATATTTTTGCAATTTTTAGGTATTCTTTATATAGTGTAATTATGATAGTTAAATTTATCAGTAGCTGGAAACAGCTCTTTTTAATACTTAAGAAGAAGAAAAATAAGCAACAGATGTAAATTTTCCAAATGGGTCTTTAAAAAGTCCGAGCCAGGATTCGAACCAATGTTGTATTGGCTAAAGCCGCCAATGCTCTTCCAACTGGGCCATCCCGGATATACTGGAGGACTATTTCACCAAACTAACCATAACGATCACGTAATCTGGTTTGATGCTTTGGATCAGCTCAACAGAATATATGAAGGGTAAAAACGCTTCATTTTTTTTTCTTGACTTTTGAAATTTTAGGAAGGTTTTTTCTATAATTTTGCTTAAAAAATTATCTGTGCAGAATGATTTCCACCTATGAAAGCGATTGCACACTATCCCTCTAAAACCACTCACATGGTTTGGGTCACTTTCATGCTTGTCTGTTTTTGTATTTTTCATAAAACTTATGGTGTTTCTGGCGCCTTAGCTTACAAAGATTTTTGATATAGACTTATCATAAAAAAATTATAATTTGAAATTTAATACGTGTAATTCCAAAACTGAAGTTGTCTTTTGTTTACCTATGTGCGATTTATTTACATTATGTTAAGATGTGCATTTACACTAGTATTATGCGATAATATTGCTACATCTTTTCAGTCAAATAAATAATGGCACTCTTCATTGAGTGCTTGATTGAGCCAAGATGCGCCCGTCGTTACTGAAAGGTTGGACAGCCCTGGTTTATAGTATAGTCTATCTTCTTACTTTCTTCTATCTCTACAAGAAGAAAGTATTAGATTCGTGAAAATTATCGAATTCCGATTTTCAACGGATTTACATGTTTTAAGGTTTAGATATTTAAAAAAAATACAAAATGGCTGTCTGTGAGTCTATCTGTCTGTCTGTAAATCGGTCAGTTTGTCGGTCTGTGACATAAATTTTGTGGACGAACTATTTCAAAAACTAATGCACAGAATTTCATAAACTTTCGATTCAGTTAGACCTTGATATAAACAAGATCTGATTAGTTTTTGGTGTATATCGGTCAACCGGTGGCGTAGCTATGCTGCCTTTTTCACGATTTCTACAATCTATATCTCAATAACTACTGGACGGATTTTCATAAAACTTCAGCTTCTGTTTTCCTTGATATAATCTGGTTCTGATTACGTTTTGGTGTAAATATTCCAACAGTTGGCGCTGCTATGTGGCGTTATTCATGATTAACGAAATAGCTCTTTCTCAAGAACTAAGGCATGAATTTTCTTCAAACTTCAGATTCAGTAATTCCCTGGTATAAATTAGCATTCTTTAGATTTTGAGAGTAATTCGCACAACAAGTGGCTTTGCAATGTAGAATTATTCATGATTATCGTAACAGATCTATCTCACTAAATAATGCAAGGATTTTCATAAACCTCTAGATTCAGTTAGTAATGATATGACATTTCCTACATTCTGGTGTAAATCACTCAGCAGGTTGAGCTGCTATGCAGAATTTATCACGATTTCGCAATAGCTCTATCTCAACAACTAAAGCACGGATGTTCATCAAACTTCAATTTCAGTTAATCCATGACATGAATTGACATTTTCTTCATTTTAGTGTAAATCGCTCAACTGGTGGCAGTGCTATTCAATGTTTTTCACGAATTTCGCAATAGTTCAATCTCAAGATCTAATGCACGGCTTTTCATCAAACTTCAGATTTAGTTAGTCTTGACATAAATTGACGTTTTCTTCCTTTTGTTGGAAATCGGTCAAGAGATAATGCTGCTATGCTGCATTTTTGCGATTTTCAAAATAACTCTATCTCTTGAAATAATGCACAGATTTTCATAAAACTTCAGATCCAGTTATTCCTTAATATGAATCGGTGTTATTTATATTTTACCTTGAATCATCTATCAGGCTATGCTGCATTTTTCACGATTTCCACTGTACACTATCTCAAGAACTAATGTATTGATTTTCATCGAACTTCAGATTCCGTTAAATGTTGACATAAGTTATTGCAGAGTTTTGGTGTAAATCACCAAACAAGGGTTGCTGCTATGCTGCCCTTTGTATTATTTGCGTTATTTTAGTGATAATCATATCTCAAGAGCTAATGTACAGAATTTCACATCATTTGAATTCCCATGATGAGCATAGATTGCCATTTAATTTTGGCACTGTGACAACGAATTTTTAAATATTAAAATGGATGAGATAGAAGAAAATTTTGGGACTGCCACTTCTGAGTAGTTCAGTTATGCTTTTTTGACAAAAGATTTATTTTTATTAAATTACATAAAAATTTTGTTTTACGTAAAGGGTAAAAAAGAAGTATAGCATTATTTTTTTTAACATAAAACATGTAGAAATCATTGAAAATTCAAAAGACATTTTAATTGGTATCAAATAAGAGAAAAAGTATCCTTCTAATTTATATAAAATTTTCTTTATTTTGGCATTGTATTTCTTTTAAAATAAAAGAAATAATCCACGCATTAAAATAGAATTTAATATTTAAGATTTCAGATGTAATATCACAACGTTCTTCCATACGTATTTGTTCAGGTGGCAAAAACATCAAATTAAATATTCAGAGCAATTTTTAATTTTAAGTTAATAAATTGCACTCCTTTTTAACTTAGCAAGAAACCCTTAAAATTGAGCAAAAATAAAAGGCATTGAAGATGATTCTTATCACTTAGCTTAAATAACATGCATCGCACATACATTTCAGAATATACAAATCATAAGAATTTTGGGGATTTTTTGTCTACAAATAAGGATAGATTATTCGGTTTCTGTTATTATTTGTAAACAGTAAATACGTTGTTATGATTTTATAACATTTTACTATTTATCACAAAACGGAATTTCTGTATATACAAGTCGAGGAATTTTAGAGAAAATTTGGGAGTTGATAGTGTATAGACAACATTTATACGAGGTTGGGAAAAATTGATGAAAAAATAAATAAATTTTTTGCAGATAATATGCGAATGGGCAAGTCTGTTAAGTAATCACATATGGGTCCAGGTTGGAAAGAAAGATAAAATTGGACAATTGGTCATTTCTCTGTGATTGGCAGAAAAAATATCAAAAATAATGTTTCTATAATTATTCTGCACACATTTTCTCTAGGGACAGAATTCCCTTCGATACAGGTGCTTTAATTATAACATTTGGATCCCCATTTAAATAGAGTTCAACTTGAAAATGCTTCTAGCTGTCTCTCCTGAAAGTCCTACACTACAAAGGTATACTATATCTTAGAAGTCTAACTTGTTTACTCTTGTAAATAAGGCTTGAATAGATTCTAGAAAAATTTGTCTCTTTTTAAGTATCATTGAATTGATGTGAATGCTTGAAAATATTTAAGCTTCTTTGGTTTTGCATAGTTATGCAGTTTTAAAATGTTGAGTTAAAAAAAGAAATCTGATTAGATACGTAAAATAAAAGTTTATTAATTTAATAAAAATATGTTTTTTTTTTTTTTTTTTTTTTTTTTTTTTTAATCCTCTAAATTATTTTACAGAATACCCCCAGAAATGCGGTTCGACTTATACATGAAATTCAACTTTTTTCAAAATTTTGGTTAAGAGTTCGGGTGTTGATATATACACGAGTTATTCGCGATTATATGTGATAATTACATCTGAAACACATGCCTGCTTTATTATGTTGGAACGCAAACATCTGCTTTAAGAGTGGCTTCGGCCCACTTGTATAAAATAAAAAATCTTTGTGATTTATTATGTTTGAAAAATGCAAAAGTTTTCATTCTTTTTATTTGTGAGTAGTTAAGTCTTCTTTCTTTAGTCATGCTGTTTTAAAAAGAACAGTTACTTATATTAAATCACATGAAAATTCTGTTTTGCTTATAGAGCAATAGAGGAATATAGCGTTTTTAATGAAATGTAAAATATGTAGAAATTATAGAAATTCCAAAGAATGCTTCAAATTTTGCTAGTAATTAGTACCAGATAAAAAAAAGCATAATTTTAATTTATATGAAGTTCCTTCTTTGTTTTATGCATTTTATTCCTTTCAAAATAAAATGTAATCTATTTTTTTAAAAACAGAACCTAGCATTAAACAGTTTAGAAATAATATAGGAGTGTTTTTGCATACGTATGCGTTCGTGTCACAGAAACGTCTAAGTCTATTTTCAGATCATTTTAATAATTATACTTTGTAACGGTTGGCCATTCAGCGTGGGGGTGGAATGGAGAAATAACTCATAATATAAGATTTAAAAAACCAGTTTATTTAAAACGGTTAGGGTGAAGGGCAGTGGAGCAGTTCTGCAATCTTAATAACTGATAACAATACTAAAAGATTAAACTCATACTCACAGCTCCGGCACTAACTCAATCGAGGCACTTCAGATTACTTCTCACCCAAACTTCAGCTAGGCTGCTAGATAAAACTTTATTAGACAGCCCGTGGCTGTATATATACTCTTTATTAACTTGGAAAAATTCAACGTAATTAATATTAACTCTCCCCACCGGCCAACTTCTCGAATCGCCTTCCAAAACTCCTTGTCCACTATCTGAAGGCTCGATAATACTTGATATAACTCGATCTGAATCAAACCGCTATAACACTCCGCTAGACACTACTAGCTGGCTAACGCCGCTAGTCACACACTGCTAGACACCACTAGCTGGCTAATGCCGCTAGACACCAGCGGGCATTCGCCGCTAGACACACACACACACTCAAACTCCAAGCTTTTATATGCTGCAAACTGAGATACTATAAATTTACATATTACTTCTAACCGCGACATAACTGCAGAATCCGAGAAAGACACACACGCTCTAGAAAGTTAAAGTAAAAGAGAGGATAGATGTCGCTTTTACGCTTACACATGTTAAATCATTGACGTCACGATCTCAAAAATGCTAGAGTGCCTTTATTACAACTCCCTCACAACCTTAGTGAGATATGAATTTTAGTCTCATTCCCTTTTAATTTAACAATAACTCTTAAAAAATCATCAAAAATAAAATTTGAAGAAAATTATTCTTAGCATATAACTTGAACAAAATCCGTTGTGCATATCTTTCGAAGTAACTAAAGTATCAGACGTTTTGGATTCTCTTTGTTTCTAATTAATCAAATTTAATTATTCGGTTTCTTTGATTATTCGTAAACTGTGAAACTCGTTGTTATTATATAATAACATTACTTTATTTCTCACAAAATGGAATTAATTACTTTTGAAATACATGCCTCCTTTATTATGTTGGAACACAAACATCTGCTTTAAGAGTATGTTTATGCCCATTTGGATAAATTTAATAGTCTTTTTGATTTATTATCATAAAAATTCTTTCGCTTTTTCATTTTTGTGTATTTATGTTTGTTTTTAGTATAGTTTATCGCTTATGTTATGCATTTTTAGACAAAAGAATTACTTTAAATAAGTTATTTAAAAATCCTTTTTTACTAAAGAGCAAGAAACGAATATAGCACTTTAAACTGAACAAAAAAGAATGAAGAGCACATCATGAAGAATATTTAAACGATATCTCCTATATTAAGTAGTTTGAGATAATAGAAAATTTTCATTTTAATTTGTATGAAAATATACTTATATTTTTATGTTCATATTGAAATAAATGCATTATGTTGGAAAAATATATATACTTATGAACCAAAACAATTGAGCAATTACCATGAAACTTGTTATGTAAGAAGGGTTTTCTTAGATGAACAAGCAATTATATATTCATAATAAAAAAAATTATTGCTAGAAGCAGCAAAAACAATGTTATTTTTAGTAGGCTGTAAACCCACATTTGACAACTGACCGATGCAACAGGAAGTTTATTAAGTTATCAATCTCCCTCTGTGGTAGATACTGCATAAGTGTTGCAACTGATCAAATGGTTCGATCGTATTCCAAGACTGCTGATATATCGCAAATCCCAATCAATCTCTATTGGAACAAGATTTGGTGGCCTGGAAGGCGATAGTAGGACATCATTGTAGGTACAGTCATTGTTACGTGAATCAGGCAGTATGTGACGAGCATTGCCTTGCTGATAAATCGCACTTAGGCAGCATGATAGCATAGGACGTTCCAAAGTTTGAAAAACACCATTTACGTATCTGCAAGCCATTAGAGTACTTTGTTGCAAGAGTGAAAATGGATTTTCCATCAGATTTCTCCCCCAAAATTTCACTCCAGATGTTATGGCACCGTGCCTCTCAGTAACAAATGCCGGTTTGGTCCGCTGGTATCTCTGTCGACACACACGTACAGTAGTCACCAAGGCTCAGTAAGAAGCGAGATACGTTGGTGAATATCATCATGTACATCATCGTGTAGATTACACATTTCAGTAATAAGTGTCGGGCACCGATATGGACAGGGAACACGTAATGCTGCGTTAGAGTTTGGAGCGAGTGTGTTGGGAGGGTTGCACCGCATCATTGTGGAAAAATGATAACTATGTGGCTTGAAGTGGTGGTGACTAGAGCGGAGACCTGAGCACCCGTCCGGATGCAATGTCGTGTAGTGCTCTGGGGTGCTTTCAAATTACTTGGCTAGTTGCTTATCTCTCCGCAGAATCTAAGGGAGTGGTTCATTGGGATCCAGATATTGTATGAAATACGGAGAGTGTGGTGGACTTGTGCGGATGCTCTGAAGCAGATGGACCAAAAACAGCTGAATAAACGGGACATAGACGACTGCCAAGATCTGTTCGAACTTACCTTTTTGCTTTTCATCTCATCCTCTCTTCTAGGAATTGATTTGTCTGCACGGCGAGATTCCTGTTCCGTAACCAAGGAGGGCTTCCTAACGGAGTAGCGATTCTTTGCGGACGGATCCATTTGGAAACTAGAATTTTAACTTTCCTGTCCTTTGTATCTATTTACTAATTCCATGTTTGTGATAGCAAGGAATTGGATTGAGTCATTCTTGAATATCTGGGGGTGTACCATCCCGTTTGACTCTCTTAATGTGTTTGATCCCCATCCCCGTTTTGCTTTCATTTCTTCCCTACAACTCGATGTTGAGTTGCCTCTGTACACTTGAAGATATAGGATCACCCATTATACAGAGGTAATCAGATCTGGTCTCGGTCTAGTTATTTACAGGATACTAATTTTCCTGTTTTTTGTTTTATCGACCTCTAACACAATATATTTTACTTGAGAATCGCGTTTTTGAGCCTTAGAAAGCTATTCATACTCTAGTGCACCAAGTATCTCTTCAGAGAGGTTCGTAAGTCGAGTTGGTGTGGGTGAGTTTACCGAAGGTTCCGTTGCGATTCCGACTTCTTGGTTCGTGTTGACTAACAAACATCTCATTGGACATAGGACTGCGTCCGTGGTGCTGGTAGGTCCGAGATTTTTATTTTTTTGTATTTTACTTATGTGTTGCTTTTAATACTTTTGTTATCTTTTTTTATTTCTTGTCTTCAAACTTCGAAATTGTTCAACTCCACCCAGTCTGAGAATGCATGATGCATCTTCTGTGGAGTTGATCCAAAGAAGCTTGCGAATACTAATTTTCCTATTTTTACCTCTTTATATATTTACTAACTTTTATCCGCTAGCTTGAATCCCAGAGGTAGCCTTTATAGGGGGACCTTAATTCCGGCTGGCGGTAAAGCAACCGAGGGTTAAGGTACTTAGTTTCCGTGTACATGGTGCGTTTTATGGGATTCCATGATTAGAATTCAATCATGTGACGGTCTTTCTGCGTTCGATCGAGCCAGTTCCGATCCTTCTCTTGAGTGACGGAGTGGTTGCCCTGTCGCAGCTTTCGGACGTCTGTTCGAACCTCGCGTTCGAACCTTCACCTCGCTTCAGTATTCCTCTACTATGATCCCGGGAGATAGTTTAAGTGGAATCTTATGGTTCCGTAGAGGCCCCAACCGGTAGCAACGTTAGAGATTCTGTGGAGGTCCCAGCCAGTAGCAGTGTGAGATGTCCATTAATGGCCGTAGGCACGTACAAATCTAGTTTTTTTCATCACATTTCATTCAGCGTTTTAAAATGACGAAAATGTTCTTTTTCGAAATTCATGTGTAATAAACACACCAATTTAGTTTTATGTTTAACCATTGCCTAAAGAGTATAGTTATTCTCCTTAACATTATACAGGGGAACGGCAGCACAGACAATCGCCTCATTGAAATTCCAGAATTAGTTAAAACTCGATTCGAATATTAAAACGCAATCGGTCAGCTAAGTCATATCCATTCGTATAAAATGAGTTACTAATAAAATTTAACAAGAGCTTAGTTTATGTGTTAAATTTTAATTGAACGCATCCCGTGTTACTTCATTAATAGAGAAATAGTAGAAATTCATTATGAAAAATGTACTATTTCTTATTATTAAGGGAAGTTCTCAATTCATTTACAGTGATTATTGAACCCTGTAAAAGAATTGCAACTGTAAAATTACTGCAGCTTAGATTCCAGACGAAGTCCATTAAAGAAATGAGCTTTACATCTCGAAAAATGGAATTTGACTGTTTTGGATGATAAAGGAGCATTTATTCAAAAAATGTTGCTGCAATTTATGGTAAAACAAACATGAATTTGCAATTTGTAACTACCTAAAAGACTTATTATTACATAATAACGTTACGATTCCTCTCAGGTCCGAATTTATTATTTCTGTATGAAAATTCATGTCTCATGTTTGTTATTTTTCACTCTTGGAACATAAATAGTTTATTAAATTATACCTTTGTCATTTCTGAAAGTTTCATATTAAATTTACTGAAAATATCTATGAATTTTTATAAGCGATTAAATATTTTTCGATTCTTTTTTCATTCACACATAATCAAACCATGGTTTGAAAACAAATCAGCTTTTGTATAAATAATTTAATTTAGCCTTCTGTTTAGCTTCGAAAATTTACCTATTAATCTTAGCTTCAGTTTTCCAGTAAATTATATAATATTTAATATAATAAACAATACAGAACTATCAATCTGAATATAATACAATGCATGTTGCTTCTTTCATTGAGAAATCTATTAAAAAGAAAATTGTTTGCCTCCAATAAATCTAGCTTCATGTTTCGCTTTCAGTGATTATTACAAAAGTGTAACACATTATTCTAGCGTAATTACGTTTCTTTATTGATAAAAAATATTATTATATAGTTATGTTGCAACAACTCTCGCATGTTAGAATCTTTTATTACTGCTTCAAAATTAATGTCTGATGTTTATTTTTTTTCACTCTTGGATAGATTTTCTGACATAGCTGCAAATTATTAACATTAATATTAACTTTGTCATATCTGAACTTTTAAAATTAAGTTTACAGGAAATATACATGGAATTTTATATGTGAAAAAATATTTTTCTAAAAACTTTCATTTTCATTTAAAACATAATCAAATGAAGGTATGAAAACAAATCAGCCAAGAATAAATAATTTAATTTAGCCTTTGGTTTAGCTTCAAAAATTGCTCATTAACTTTGTCATTTCTGAAATTTTAAAATTAAGTTTACTGAAAATATACATAAAAATTTTACATGCGATTATATTATTTTTCGAAAAACTTTTATTTTCATTCAAACATAATCAAATATATTAAAATAGCAAATAAAGCCTTTGTGCACAAATGTTTAAAGATAGAAAACCAACGATTATAAATGCACAAATAAAGTACGAGAAGGTAGCAAATAGCTATTTCGAATCTACTATCGAGATTCTTCATCAGTGCAAAACTCAGCGAGCTAAAAAATAGCAAAATGATTTAAAAAAAAAAAAATGATATTCTTCTCATCCTCCTAACCGGAAAGTTGCGGCTTTTAAAACTTTTGTTTTCCGGGCTTCCAATATTTGTTCAACTCTTCAGTTACTCAGTGATGAACTTAATTATCTAAAAGCTATTGCTGTTGATCGTGGTTATTCCCCTAATATTATAGATTCAATTCATAGAAAATTGACAAAATCCACCCTTTCTGAAAGAAAAAACGTTAATTCGAACTCCGATGCTTTGGTTGTTTTGCCTTTTTCCCCCAAAATCAGTCAGCAAGTTGCTAAAATTTAAAAAAGGTTCGATTTCAATGTTATTTTTTCTCCTGTTAATAAAATTGCTTTTTCAAATCTTAAGCACCCCATTGATCGCTTAGATAACTGGGGTATTTACCAAATTTCTTGCCAATGTGGTCTTTCTTATATTGGTCAGACTAAACGTGCTCTTAGATTTCGTTTAATGGAACATAAAAGGTATGTCAAAAATCAAGAGCTTAAACGTTCCTCTATTGCTCAACATTGTTGGTCTTCACAACATAAGTTTAACTTTTCTTCAGCCACCATCATCCATAAATGTCCTTCCATGCTTGATCTTGATTTTTGGGAAGCTTACCACATCATAAAAAATTCTCACTCCTTAGTCAATGACTTATCTAGTACTCCTTATTTTCCAAGTATTTGGAAATCTTTAATTTAATACTTTTTTTCACTCGCTTTTTAGTTTTTGTTTTGCTTGTTCTCCGATAGATGTCGCTACTTGTCCACCCGGTTGTGTTGATTGCTTTCTTCTCATTGGTTGCTTTTCTTTAGGCGGGATTGTTCCCATAGCGGATATATAAGCCTGCGTCTCGCTGTCTCTTTGCTCAGTTTTGCTATTCTTTAGCTCGCTGAGTTTTGAATTGATGAAGAATCTCGATAGTAGATTCAAAATAGCAATTTGCTACCTTCTCATACTTTATTTGTGCATTTATAATCGTTGGTTTTCTATCTTTAAACATAATCAAATAATTTGAAAAAAAAAATCAGTTAATAAATAATTTAATTTAGCATTTGATTTGGCTTCGAAAAAGTGCCCACTAGATTTAGTTTCCGTTTCTAGTAAATTATCTGGTACCTATAATAAGCAGCAATAGAGAAGTATCAATCTGAATGTAATGTAATGCACGTTGGTTCCTTTATTGAGAAATCTATTGGGCAGAAAATTGTTTGCCTCCAATAAACCTAGCTTCATGTTTCGCTTTCAATGATTAATACAAAAGTCTGTAACATATTATTCTGATGTAATTACATTACATTGTTTCTTACAGACAGATATGATTACTTCTGCTATGTATTTTAGTCATATAATTAATTTCTCTTTTGGCTAATTCCATGGGCTCTGTAGTGTAAGTCACATAACTTATTAATTGCTATGCTTGTTTGCCACCGTTATTTTCTAAAAGTCTGTTTGGCCTTATTCAATTATTGAGGATGTGCCAATAAAATTAATCACTTTTTTTGTTCTATAATACTGGTAGCCAAAAATCGTAGCCTGTGACTTACACTACAAGTACTCATGGAAATAGCCTTTTAGAATATTATTACTTTCTTTGATTTTTTGCGAAAAATGTATTGGATTCGTGAAAGCTTTCAACATCCGGTTTTCGAAGGATTTATACGTTTCAGATGATCCTCAACATGATATGATGTTCTTTAAAAAATGTTTGTCACTTTGCTACGCTGTCACTCCGTGAGTCTGTCTGTGACCAAAAAACTGTGGGCATTCTATCTCAAGAAGTAATACATGGAATTTCATAAAACTTTAGGCTCAGTTAAGCCTTGATATACAGGGTGGTCATAAAAAAAACTTTACCGATATACGGAGCTCTAGCGGCCAGTCCGCTCAACCGATCGAAATGAAATTTCAGATATAGCTATTCAGAGGTATGAGCTCAAGATTCTGTGAACGACAATAAAATGGCGCTCAGGGTTACGGTTATAGTTACAGAAACTCGAAAATTTCCAATGACAACACCCATTTTTTTTCAGCGCATGCGAAAACCCTAATGAGCGTTGGAACCGTACGTGTATCGCAAGAAACGGACATGTTATGCACGCACAAAAAACTGGTCTGCGAATCCTCCCCCCCCCCATAGAAAAAACTCGATTGGGGCGCAAGGAGGAAATTTGCATATGACACAGAGTCAGTACACTAATCTCTGATTACAATACAGACCGGAGAAACTAAAACTTTTATTTTGATTACACATTTTCCACATGGGTGTCATCAGAGGCAATTAATGGTGATATATATATATCACCTATATATGTATATATCACATTAATGGTGTATATATATATATATATATATATATATATATATATATATATAGGCGATTATGCTGTTGAAATTTTCCAAATTTTACATTAGTTGAATATAATTTTGAATTAAAAGTATTTAAGAGCTTTAAAAAATATTTATTTAAATTCTGGGTAATTATTGTAAGCTGAAGTACAAGTAGATACCAAAATTTCCATTCCACTTGCAAAATTTATTTTCTCCTTGAGAATAATCTGTAATGCCAATTTTCTTTTTGCCTGACAGTTTGGAGCCCCTGTAAATGCTAATCTTGCATCTTGCAATGTTTTAAATACATTAAATCTAAAAACATTCAACTATATTTTATCTCAATAAAATTTATGTTCCAAAAT
Organism: Maratus speculifer; assembly: GCA_964019185.1. Classification (NCBI taxonomy): domain Eukaryota; kingdom Metazoa; phylum Arthropoda; class Arachnida; order Araneae; family Salticidae; genus Maratus; species Maratus speculifer. Next base: position 154,187,520 of record OZ025302.1, read on the forward strand.
CAAATATATTTTCAAATATTAAATGTTGAAAATATTCTTTTTTGCCTTTTTTCCCCCACTGTAAAACTCCTGACACCTTTAAGACGGGAACTCTAACCATGAGTAGAAAAGTTAAGGTACCTTAACTCGTGAAATGCAAAACATTTGAAAGCAATATGAGTCTACAAATAAACAAAAAGTGGTCACTGAGAAAACTTGACAATCTATATGTCACTAATAATATTTTAAGAACTAATTGATTCAATGAAAATACGATTATTTACTATCATGCGAATCGGGGGAACACTAATATTTAAATAATTTTTTAGTCTAGTTTTTTTTATTAATTACTAAGTGACGTTTTCTTACTATGATGAACTTTCGATACAGACTGTTTAAAAAATCTTATATGCTTTAAACTTGCATTTTCTTTCTTCATTAGATTGATTAATTCGAAATATATTTCCGTCTCTTTTAGCGTATTGTACATTATGTACTGGAGTTTGGAGGCAGAATAACATAAATATAATTAAAACTTGTCATAACCGAGTCCTACATATGTAACACATTCTAAGCTGTTTAACTAATTACTTTATTTATTATGCAGATATGATTTTCTTCTTTCTAATAGAGCTTCGTGATTAACAGTCAAATATTATTAATAGCTATTGAAATACTATGCTTAACCCTTTCGGGGTCTGGTGCAATAGTAATAGTTCCATAGTAATAGTCATATCGTTTCATCGAGTATTATTTTTATTTAGCAATTACTTAGTTATTTTTAACCTATAGAAATGATAGTATCTGGCTATGCCAATATTATTATGATTTCATTTATGTTTTTGACATTTGGTAATAAAAGTTTCCTTAATTCTCTTTGCACCTTTTTCAATTCCTTTATTTTATGCATATACAACTTCTGACAATAAAGTTCGGTGAATAGTCCTGTAACATTCATGTAAATGAAATATTAACGAAAGTTTCCATACCATCCTTCAAAACAGTAATCTTCCATTACTATGCACCGCTGAGATCTGTTCTACATGTCCTGGGAAATTCGCAAGAAGTCTTCTTTTGAAATGAAGTTCAAAAGCTTCGTCACGTTTCGTTGGATGTCAGCAATATGGTCAAATCTCTTTCAAAGAGAGTTTGAGTGGTGAAAATAGGAAGAAGTCTGAAGGATTGAAATCTGGCAAGTATGGTGGGTGTTCGATTTGTACCACCCCTCATGAATTTCTTTCGGTGTCTTGCAAAGCTTAAAACCAAACTTCATTTTCATGTTCTCAGTTAAGAAACAACACACTGAACAAGCACTTAGTAAAGAACGTCTTACACAGAACATAAACGACGCTCAACTGAACAACGATGGGTGAAGATGGTCAACACATGCCACTATGCAGGTGCAGAGTTTTGATTCTCCAGTGTTGCCAGATCGGTCGTTCTGAATTCATTCAGCGAAATTTTTTGTCAAAGGTAGTATTCTCTCTAAATTTAAAATATAAGTTAGTTTTTCTGAACCAATCATGGTCTGATAAAACGCAAAAAATATTAGAAGTTTGTAATACCTTCTCAAATCCTGTTGCTATATTTCATTTTCCAAACGACTACGAAAACTCTTCCTTTGTCTATTATCATATAAATATGAATTGAATAGCACATAAAATAAGTATATTCGTTAGATTTAAAACGACGAGATAATCTTTAAAATTCGGTAAGTCTTTTTGGATAGCTACGATTAACGTTATTAAAATTAAATTAAATTTGTTCTCTCTTTTTTTTTTTTTTTTTTTTTTTTTTAAGCATGAAATTATATATATTTAGAGTTCTTAAGTTTTCTGTTTTCTATTTGAATGTAATAAAGTTTGTCTTTAAAACTTTCTATGTGTCAGGTGAATAAATTTCATGTTCTTTCTGATTTATTCCGTTATAAAAAAGTAAATTTTCCTTTCTCCTTTTGTGCAGTTGTTTATTGTTAAATGCACATAAGTAAAAAGTTTTTGTTTCAGCAGCAGAATTAATTTAAATAAAATACAATTTTATTTTATGTAAACATTAAGAAAGAAGTAGCGAGAAATGAAATAATCTATTAACCGCAAGATTAAACAAGATTCTTTTAAAAATATATATAAATGCCAATTGTTTATTCATGTTAGTTAAAATAAAATTGTAATTTATTTAAATTAATTTTGCTGCTTAAACAAGAACTTTTTACTTATGCACATTTAACGATAAACAACTGCACAAAAGAAGGAAGGAAAATTAAATTATTATTTACAGCAGTAAATTTAGTTAATCTTTTTAAAATGCAAAAGTACAATAAATAACTACTAATGAAATTTTTTTGCAATGTGTAAAATATAAGAAATGAACAATTAAAATACACACACTTAAGATTAACACAATAAAATGTAAAAAATGATATTTTAATTGCCAGAAAAGCATGTTTAGGTTTTTTTTCGTTTCTCAATGAAGTTACTTTTAGTACAACGTATGCTATGCATATAAATCATATACAGGTCTTCAATAAAATTGAATATATTAATAGTACATAATCAGCACATGGTAAAAATTGATTTTCAACCGTGTTAATTGTCTATGATACTTTATGAAATTAAATTGTCGTAGCAATAGTTTGATAGTATTGTAAAACGGTTTAATACAAATTTTTATTTGCATCTCTATATGCGTATACCTTAGATTACGTTTTTTTTAATTTATTTATTAACGTATCTGGTTCATCGAAATATAAAAATACGCTTAAACAGTTTTTGATTTTTTTTTTCATTAGCGGTTAATAGAGTATTTTCTGAAAGACAAAAATAACGAAATTAGTTGAAGCGAATAAAAAGTTCTGCATTTAAATTCTATGCATTCGTGCATAAAATATTGTAATGAAGCAATTCTTAAGAGAGTACTTAAGGTAACTTAATTGATCCTGTGAGGCTGAAGTGAAATCGAAAAATACTCATTTTTTAAGTTTACCTCAACAATAGTAAAGAATGAAATTTTAAGTCGTTGAGGTGGAAAAAATCAGAAAGTGATTACACTTAAACGATTTGAGATTTCTTTTTGTTAAAATTTTATAAACTGTTTTTTAAACACAGTGAATATACTAAGATTTTAAATCATAGGAAGAAAAAATTGTTGGAATGAACTGTAATTAAATTTTAGCTAACGAAATATTTAAACAAAGGATTATTTAAATATAAGAATACTTAAATGGAGTCTACGAGTCTCTAAAATAAATTTCTCATTGATTATTACCTATTTTTCGTAAATGTAACAAATGATACAATTGTGTTACTTTTTCTGCTAACATTGAGCTAATATTGGTAAATAAACAGTAACACATAATGTATTTTTCTAGCTCGTTAGAATCTGTAAAACTGGAAATTTACTACACGTATTTGTCTAAGAGCAGACAGAACAAAACCCTAAAATATCAAGCACAAGAAAAAAAACCCTTTACTTTGTGAAAGATTAGAATTAGGGAAATCTAATGATCCATCTCTGCCGGAAGTGAAGTGCTGCATAAGCCAATTAATAGTACCATTAGTGATTGACTGGCAGATTTAGCATTGTGTTTTCCTGCTCCCAGTCCTTCCATGTTTTCATATCTTTCATAGTAGCATAAAAACAATGATTAACCTATGGCTACGTAAATTCGCCTAACCAAAAGCGGAAATTGAAGCATAAATCAGTTCAGAGTTTTAACGGAGAAAAATCCTCCTATTTCGCGTATGTTTGGCGTGGTTTTGACAAGAATATAGATTGCTGGAGGACTCAGTGAAAATCACTCGGGCATTTGTTGTACGGTGCTCATCGATGAAATCTCGCGTTGAGAACAGCTGCTGGACGGCTGTTAAATATCATACTAAATGTCTTTTTTACCGTATGTTATTTATATTTTCAGTTGATTTTTTATATGTTTAATTAAATAAAGATTTGTTCAGTGAAAATGGCCATATATATATTCACAGCTTACCTTGCATCGCTACAAATCTATGAGTCAACCACTGGTTATATTAAATTTTGGCTTATGCATCACTTTACTTCCGGCAGAGATGAATAATTTGATTACTCTCTTCCATAAAATAAAGCTTTTGCTTATGATTCATACCTTAGGGTTTAGCATGGTCAGCTCATGGACTATATTTCTATCTAATGAGGTTAATGGTCTAGTAATAATGTAGTCATGTCAATTAGTAAGTAATATGTCTTTCAATATTGTTTTATCTAAAGGTTGCAATATGATTTTTGTTTATTTGCTTTTAACACATGTTATTTTGGAATCTTACCTTGTGGATTTCTTTTTTATTTCGAGTATATATTATTTTCAGTTTATTAATCCTTTTTCCTTGTTCGAGATGCTATAATGATATGCAGGGTAATCAGTTTAAAAGTAAAGCTGTTTATTTTTTGTATTATTCACAAATTGTAATATATGTAGAAGGACTTAAAACATCATACTTATTTAGTATGATTATATTTAATGTACAAGTACCTTTTTCTACTTTCTAATCGCTTTATTTCTCTGTGTGCCCAATCCTGACTATAAAAGCGAGGGGAGGGTTTTGTTTGGGGCGGTAAAATTATTTACCTCTAAACCTCATCTACGACTTCATTTTTATGGGTTTTATGCCCATTTTTCACTTGCATGCAAAGCTAAGTATTATAATTTTATGTTACAGTAAAATCATGCAAATTTTCTTTTGCTTTTCATGTAGAATTTATTTTAGTTGACATTTGTCACATTTCTTCAGAATGAGCGATATGATAAATATTATTTCTGCTGCAATCATCCTCTTTTCTCTGCATACACAAAATGCACAACAATAAATGACGCATCATTCAAAAGGTTTAAAAACCAACCTCTGATATAGTACAGCAATAAATTTTTATTTATCTATTTATTTTTATCGCAGTTAGTAAAAAAACGATAAATGCATTGTTTTTATCGATAATATGAAGGGTGTATTTTCAAACCAATGTTATGACCGAAAAAAATACTGCATTATACAATAGGGTGGATCGATTGTCTATGGCGAAAAAAATTAACCATTCATCAAAATCTACCTATGTGGAAAAGATGTTCTATTGTATGGAGATTAAGAGAAAAATAATAAAAATAATAATTTTAAAATTTAATGCTGCCACAAAAGGGTTGAATTTTCGAAAAAATTTGAAAAAAGACCGAATTTTGGTTAGGTTATTTTTTGTCAAAAACTAATTATTTTAATAATTTTTAAAATCCAACAATGCGGAAAATATGCTATATCGTATGGAGGTTAAGTAAAAAACAATAATAAGTAATAACTTCGAAATTTAATACTGCCACAAAAAAGTTGAAAATTCGATAAAATATTCAAAAAATGGAAAAAGATCTAATTTTGGTTAGATTTATTTTTGACTCAAAATAATCATTTTAATATCAATCAAAACCTACCTTTGCGTAAGAAATATTATATTGCATGGATATTAAGTAAAAAATAATAATAAAACTAATTTCGAAATTTAATACTGCTGCAAGTGATTTAAAGTTTCGAAAAACTGGCAGTTCCAGTTTTTTTCAGTTAGAATTGCTTGTGTATTGTGTAGCTTAGTGTACCTTGAATATTACTGTACCATGGCGTTGTTATAAAAAAAATAAAAGGAGAGAGAGATATGAATTACACCCTATTTGGGTCTGGCTTTGATATGCCAGTAAATATGCTTCTTATTACAAAAAATTATAAAATTTATGTAATGGTATTTAAAAAATAACTGAAGAAAGGAATCGGTCAACATCTATTTATTTCCTGCCAGGGAGAAGGAGTTGCGAATAAGTTACAAGTGTACTTGTAAATGAGATTCACTTTCAATAATTTACCACAGCAGCATTTGAAGAAAAATTAAACTGTTTAAAGAAATATTGCACTTTTCTTAATTCTTGTAAAACAAAATAAGATATTGAAAGCTACTACAATCTCGTGGACCATTACAATAGTCTTGTGGTGCCTATTTTTTTTTTCAGTTCAATAGATTTGAATATGAATATGAATATTGAGTGTAAACTAAACCGACGTAGTGAGAGATAATTCACTTTTCTGCATCATCAGCTATCATTGAAGAGCCAAAATGCTCACGAGCTAGGTGTCACATCACCTGTAGTGACGAAGATTGGCATCAGCCAGAATATTGGGCATTTCCGATCAAGCAGGTGCTGCCAACGTGTCTGGTGTACTTCAAGATGTGGGCATTATCTCACAAAACTATGAATCGAATGCTACTGACAGAAAAAAATCGGCATGACAAAACAAACCAAAGACCACTCCATCGTTTTAGTCATTCTCTTTAGTCATTTGTAAAAGATTATGATTATGGCCATTTTCTTTAAAATTTGTTGGGTGTAAAGAGTGAGTACATCACTAGAAAACAACAGAAGAAAAATCATAATAGAAGCAGACTTGAGCTTGAAAAAAGAACTTGGTTCCGAATACATCGGCCACATATATGTAAATTCTGGGAGAGTACCAAACAATTTGAAAACACGAAGTACATTTTTTTGTCATGTGTTAACAATAATATACATGTAACAAAGTTGGTTGCGATCGGTTGTGACGGAATATCTGTTAATATAGATGTTAAATGATGTGTTATTCGAAATATGGAACTGATCTTCAAGCGTCCACTACAATGGTTTTTGTGCCAGTTACATACCAATGAGGTTCCACTATGTCATCTTTCGCAGCGTGGCTGGAAACGCGGCTGGACACAAATGTTTCACTGGTGAAATAAAAAGATTATTCGCTGCATGTTAGAAGCTTTTTGTGTTTTCATTTATGTCAGTAGATGAATTCTAAAAGCGCGCGAGTGAAATCAAACGATCTGCTGTAATCCTAATCATTACATTAAAAAATGTCTATATTTTCCATTTTTCAGCTTTCTGATCTTTTGCGACGGATTACATAGATTTAATTAAATAGGCAAATGTGTCGAACCTCCACTAACTGACGGATTTGGTAACGAAATGATTTCAGAAGCATTAGGTATATCCAGCAATCATTCCAGTGGCAATAACATCTACTATCAATGATATCTATTCACGCAACGCTCATTCTACAAAACTAATAACCAAAAGAGTCACGGAAGTATTTCTGCTGTGTATGGACCATACATAAGAGACGGTTTTATAAAACTCGAATTGAATTACAAAATTTCATGTCGATTTTCAATACCGAACATCATTATCGCCAATTGCACTGTTGACGATTTTTCTTGATTTAATATTAATGAAGCTGTTAAATACGAAACTAAAGTTTTTATCTTGTAATCAATTAAAAGTCCCCTCATTGCAATGAATGTTAAAAATTCTAAAATTCATATTTTATTTCACAAAAAAAAAAAATGATTTTTTACCATAAAAACGTTTAAATACATAAATTTGAATTACATTTGAGCCACATTGCGGCAGATTTAAATTTTGAAATTAATTTTTTTAATTATTTTTCTCATACTCAGCATATAATATAACATCTTTTACGCATAGGTATTTTTTGGATAATTTTTTAAACTATTATACTGAATCAAAAATCATCTAGCCAAAATTAGGTCTTATTTCACTTTTTTTCGAAATTCAACCTTATTGTGGCAGTAGTAAAATTAAATATTAATTTTTTTAATTATTTTTTCCTTAATCTCCATGCAACAGAAATCTTTTCCGCATAGGTAAGTTTTGACACTGTGAAAAAAAAAATTCGATCCACCCTATTATACAATGCTCCGCAATGATTACAGTAAAAACTATTCCTATGTGGCAACTCCAAAACTTTCTTTTATTTTATTCATGTAAACACTTTAAAAAAATGAAGCACTGATTTGGTGATTTACCTCAAAATCTAATCAGCAATAACTTATGTAAAGTTCTAATTGAATCTGAGGTTTGATAAAAATCCGTGCATTAACTTTTGCTATAGAAATATGGCAAAAATCGAAATAAATCTAGATAGAAGGGCCACTTGTTGCGTTCTTTACTCCAAAAACTGATGATAATTTACTAATTTATATCAGAGACTAATTGAATCTGAAATTTGATGAAAATTGTTTAGAGCTATTGCGATAATCTAAATAATGCCGTTAGTGGTATCACCTGTCGAGCGATTTATACCAAACGATAATCAGAACCATATTAGAAACAGGAATGAAGGAATCTGACATTTTATGAAAATCCGCTCATTAGTTCCTGAGATACAACTATTCAGGAAATTACGAAAAAGGCAACGTAATAACTCCACTTGTTAGGCGAAGTAACCAAATACTAATCAGCTTCAGTTTACATGAAGCTCTAACAGAATCTAAAGTTTTGTGAAATTCCGTGCATCAATTCTTGAGAGAGAGAGGCCACAAAATTTTTGTCACATACAAACTCATAGAGTGAGAGAGTGGCACACTGACAGAATGATAAAATGACAGACAGACATTTTGTAAAGACATGTTTTTGGGGTTCTCTGATCCCTAGAACGTGTATATCCTTCGAAAACTGGGATTCGAAAATTTTCACGAATCCAATACTTTCTTCTTGTAAAATTAGGAGAAAGTAAAATAGTACAAAGATATAAGCGTTTATGGCGTTCATGCAACACGTCCTGCAGCATTAAGGACGTGCTGGTTAATGTCATTGCACAGATTTAGTTTATATTTATTTATGTGAAATACAAGACTCTGCGTGCCCCTCCCAATTCCAGTTGGACAGCCATGCTGATCGCGGCCATCATTCTGATGCTGCAAATAAGAGAATTGTTCAACTCATGGGAATAAACTGTGTTATATCGTATCTATTCCTCTTCATTTTTTATAAAACCTTCCAAAAATACAGCTACAACATTTAAAATCTAAATTAAGAGAAAAAAAAGCTACCAGCAACAGAATTTCGATACATACAAAAGAACATTTCAGAAATTGTGATTAATACTATAAATGCGAACAAGTGTTCAGTGAGTTATTCATTTTTTAAAGTTCATTGGCGAAAATTTAAAAAGCGCTATCGCGCTTTAATTAATGAACTCCTACGGTATTTACGTTCCCTTGACGCCATTCGTATATGAACCAGTGGAAAGAGGTTTTAATTCAAAACTCGGTTATATTTTCGGTATTTTTAGGTTATTCCAGGACAAATCTCGTCAATATTTTTTTTTTCTTTTATTTTCTTATTTTTTTCTCACGTATGATTTAAAAACAATTATTTGGAGTTTAGATAAAATGCTAAGGTATTTATAATTATTACTAGCGCCTTTGGCGACCAGTTTGGTCTCCCTTCATCCCTTGGAAACAAACGACGCGTATACTGCCCTCAAAAAGACCTAAGAATACAGTAAAATTTTACTGTAAAATTTGCTTTATTTAATCGGAGTATTTTCTCGATTTAATAATACACAAATTTCTGTTTTTAAAAACCGAAAAACATAAAAAATTTCTTAAAAGTCTCCCGTCACGAAAATGTTAAATGCATGCTAATCAGTGTATCATATTACTTTTATTCATTATTCAAATTACTTGCTCAATTCTTTGTAAAATCATAATATTTTGCTGGAGAAATCAAGAACTCTGCATATTTATGCTAACTGGGTGCAGATAGATCATCAAACATTGATCCAGCGGTCTTTTTCGTATTTCATTAATTTTATTCTATCACTCATTTCATTTATTGTATACATAACAATACATAACTTAAGTTAATTTTAAGTTGAAAAGTTGAAATCCGTTACTTTTATTTATTTTTTTAAGTAAAAAAATAGAAAAACAAAAATAATGATATTTTGAAGCTCCATAATTGCAGCGAAACGAAAATAAATATGATTTGCATGGACCTAAATCCTATCCAAGCACTTTTGCACAATAGCCAATGAGATTCGTTGCCATTAAACAATTAGCAAATAATCGCGATTTTAGTGTTACGTACGATAGCGTAATACATATATATAGATTATTGTTATATACTATAAAGAAAATGTGTGAAAGGCATGTATTTTAATTGTATGCTACATAAGTATTTTAAATGCTTGTATTTTGCATAAAAATTATTTTAAATTAAATAATATTGATTAAAGATTAACATTGTACGTGAAGTTAATGCAATATGAATGATGTTAATCTGAACAATATTTTGCAATTTCTCACATCGTCAAGCTAATATTAAAGTACTATATTTTCTGAGAATTAATGTAATAAACTCGATTTTGTTTGCTTGTTTGTTGCAAGTTTGTATGTTAATTTCTTTTGGAATTTCTTTTTTATTTTTTTTTTATTTTATGAGTTATTAGTCCATTCCTCCCCCTCCCTTTTTTTCTCAATGTTGCATAATTTTAAATTTTACACCGTAAATAGTGAGATTATGTAACTGTAAAACGAAATAAGTTAATTTTCAGTTAAACATTTTTTTGCTTAATAAACATATCGATTTATTTAACTAAGAAGAGGGGAAAAATAAGAAGTAATTAAACTTATATTTCAAGAGAATATGAACAATTCTTGAAACCGAGATAAAAATGGAAATTACTTTTAAAAAATCCTTCGAGCAAAATTTTGTTTTAAGTACTCATATTTATCTCAACAAACTAATGAGGAAATAATATCATTTTTAACTCAATTACTGGATACAAAATAAGAATAAGATAAATCTGAAAATGAGCGGAAATGACTCTATATGGATTTAAAAAAATTCTTCAGCATGATAAAAGAATTAATATTTTGAATCAAGAGAGGATAAAAAGTAATTAAACTTATATTTTCATTGTCAGGCAGATGTGAATAATTCTTGAAACAAAAACAAAAATGGTTATTTTATAAAAAATTCTCGAGAAGAGGAAATTGTACTATTTTTAAATGAATTATTGCGCAGAAAGTACGGCTGAAAATGATTATAAATGACTCATATATGAATGTTAAAAAATCCTTTGGTATAATAAACAAATTAATCTTTTATATGAAGAGAAGAAAATAGTAATTCAACTTATACATACTCTTGAAACAGAAACAAAAATGACTAGTTTATAAAAATTCAACATATAAATACAACATATTCTACATACTCTATATATTATATAACATATTCAACATGTACATACTCTTGGAACAGAAAAAAATGGTTGGTTTACAAAAATGTCTCGAGAAGAGTTATTTTTAGTAGACCTATTTTTCTTAACCATTAATGAAGAAATTATACTATTTTTTATGAATTATTGCGCAGAAAGCGAGGCTGAAAATGATTATAAATGACTCATATATGAATGTTAAAAAATCCTTTGGCATGATAAACAAATTAACCTCTTCAGTCCTAATGTCGCCTGGAGTCCTGATGTCGCCACTATAAATAACCCTTTAAATTAATTTAAATGCTTCTAGAATTGTTAAAGTTACATCTGGACTCTTTGAATAAATGTGTGCATATTAGAAGCGTCAATATATAGACCCATGCATCTGTGGGGATGTTTTATAATAATTTTAAACAGGTTTTTGGAGTGCCACGTAAAATTTGTTAGCAAAATTCCTGAGGAGATTAATATTTTAAATCAAGAGAAGAAAATGCTAATTCAACGTATACATTCATTGTCAAGAAGATGTGAATAATTCTTGAAACAGAACTAATTAGTCAGATGTGGCAATCCCAAAACTTTCTTCTTATTTCGTACATAAGAAGAAAGTTTTGGAGTAAAATATTCGTTTTTGATTTAAAATATTTGCAGCAAGAATGAAGCATAAGATGAGTCACGGATTAGGTGGTTTACACCAAAATTTAATCAACAACAATTATTTGATTCAGTTCTAACTGAATCTGAAACTTGGACAAAATCCCTGTGTTACATATTGAGACAGAATAATTGCAGAAATCGCAAAAAAATTTTGATAGAAGCGCCACTTCTTCAGATATTTACTCCAAAAACTAAAGAATGCTAATTTATATGAGGGACTAACTGAATCTGAAGTTTGATGAAAATTCGTGCATTACTTTATGAAATTGAGCTATTGCGAATATCATGAATAAAGCTGCATAGCAGCACCACCTGATGGTTTGAGAAGAATTTTATTTTAAGAAAAATTATTTTTCTAAACAGGTAATGAGAAAATGATGTTATTTTTTACAATTTTACAACGCATAAAGATAAGGCTGAAAATGAGCAGAAATGACTCTATATGAATTTTAAAAAATTCTTCAGCATCATAAACGAATTAATATTTTAAATCAAGATTTAAAAAAAAAGGGGATAAAAAAATTAAACTGATTGTCAGGCAGATGTGAATAATTCTTAAGGAAAAAAAAATAATCATTTTATAAAAATATCTGGAAAATAGTTTTATTTTTAATTTGTTTTTCTTAATAATTATTGAGGAAATGATACTATTTTTAAATCAATTATTGCGCACAATGTAAGTACAGTGAGATACGTTTAGCACAAAGATGCTTAACATTAAAAATTGGTCAACACGAAAAGATATAGCTGTCCGTACAGTATACTATACAGTTTAATATATTGTCAGCTGAATGATTCAACTAAGGATCCCATTAAATAAATCATAATCTTAGCTTGTAGGCTTCTTTGAAATACGCATATTTTAAAAATTATGATATTATGTGTTCAAATGTAGTTTTATGCATTTTTTCAACACATAAAATATGTTGCACTGGGTACCAAAGTGTATACATTTTTATTAAACATTTAGGGGACAGTTATTTACGTAATTTTTTTTCTCAAGAGGATAAAGAAATAGATTGTTTTCAGGCCTCAAATGCAACTAATATTAGCTTACCATTGTTAATATTTATAATGTAACTGGTCTCGGTAAAGAATTGAGCATATTTTTATTAGTTCATAAAAGTACTATTATAATGTATAACATACAATTTAAAAGCTGACTATACATAAATTCAGACAAAGCATACAAGAATGCATATTTTATTATTACAAATATTATCATATGCCTATCTTTAGTACATGTACATTTTCTCAAATAAATAAAAAAAAATGTCATAATATTTTTAGCATTTTTCCATTTAATTTTGTAACATTTAAAATGTTTTTGTCAAAAAAAAATTAAAATAAAAAATCAGGCAAAAATGTGTTAATTGACTGAAAATCCCACAATTAATAACTTCCAACGTGAATTTGATCTGTATTTTTTTTTCTTTGCCGTATTTCATTTTTTAAACCATATGAGAGGAAAAAATTAGAATTGCTATAAAAAACAATCGAAATAACAGAAACATGCGATTTTTTAAAAACTTTTGATAGCTAATTTTTCGATTTTTTTCAGCATTGAATCCGAAAATTGCTTTCAGTTTTAACCGTCACTGAAGGATATTTCGTAAATCATAAATTTCAAACATATTTTTTCTTTTAAATCGTGAAAAAGGTCCCGAGAAACTTCTACGCATGGAATAAAATTATATCTGTATTGGTACACTATTGGTATTGGTAAAATACTGTATAAACAATATTTTACGTGTTTAGCTGCAAAAATGCACAGTATAAGTCAACAATTTAATCAAATATTATGAAAAAAGCTTTATGTCTATTTTTATAATATAAAAATTTTTTAAAAATTTGCTGTTTCCAAAAATCCTGATATGATGGTGAAAATCAAAGTCTTTATCGGACTTAACTCTTAAAAAATATAAAAATGAATTATCAAATGTTAAAAACATGACCATCACATTTGTTTTATAGTACGAGTTTTTGCTATTTTTATTTATTTATTTATTTATTTATTTATACTTTTAAACTTTATTATTTAAAATTTGAGAAAAATCCTGATGTAATGGTTAAAAATGAAAGTCAGTTTTAGATTCAGTGCTAAAAGATGCATAAAAATGTATTTTATAGTACCAGATTCTTGCTACTTTTCAAATTTGAAATTTACCATTAGCAAAAAATTCTGACTTGATGAATAAAAATCAGGGATATTTTCGTATTTAGCGTTACAAAATATATCAATGAGGATTTCCACAGGCTAAAAAACCTACCAGAACCAAAACCAGGATGGTGTCACTGTGATAGTTAAAGGCCTCTATAGCTATTTTTTCCTATAATGCAATAAAAATTAACCAAAATACTGTTGTACTTTCGTTTGGAGCTTTTTTCATCATCAGAATACATGCAGTTATAAGTAATCTAAAAAATGTTTTCCTGAAGAAAAACACATTTCTCTCATACCACTTTGTATAAAATTGTAATTATACTTCAAAAAAAAAAAAAAAAAAAAAAGGCAATAGCATTATTTTACTAAAAAATATATTTTAGTATTTTAACAAATTTTCCATTACAACGAAGTTCAGCAATGGCGAACCAATTAGAGTTGTTTATACACAATACAAACAAGTTGGAAATCGCATGTCAGTCGTAGCAAATGTTGTGCATTCGTACTACAAAGCAGTTTTTAAAATATACAATAATTCTGATACAATACAGTATCCGAAATCTTTTGCGTGTCTCTGTATATACTAAATGCTTTCTATTATACGCGATTAACTTGTAAACCTCAGCAACATATATAAATTGCATAAAATGCGAAATAGTTTAATTTAATTTAAACGCGTCCCAAACAGTGTTTATCCTATAGAATTATGTAATAAAATATTTTTGTGTTGCCCTGTATGTTAATAAAAAATATTCTTTGCACAAAAGATTGTATAGAATGTATATTTTAATATATATTTCATAGATGCATATCAAATGTATTATGTTCGAAAGAATGTAAAATGATTAAAATGCTTTTGAAACTATTTATTATCATCGACCGTAATATATCGGAATACTTTTGATTGTTCCTGTAATTCAGTTATACATCCGATTTTTATAAAATTTGACTCGTTAAAATTATGTTAATTACGTATTTTAAATCTAAAATGATTCGGTTTGGTAGTTTTTGCGTTGTTATATGTGGACAGATTGACGGACAGGCGGACAGACGGATGGATCGAACGACGACTACAGGTGCTACGTACTTATATAATTACGAACGCACCTAAAAACCAGATGTTTGTGATCAAAGAAAATATCGTTCACCCGCATAAATAGTCACACATCTCTACAAAAGTCAATTTTACATAATAATTCTTTTTACATGATCAATTTTAGAAATGATTTACTTTGTTATTGTGAGATAATAGTAAAAAAATTAAATTTAATGGTATAAAAATATTCTAAAAAATGTTGAGTTTAAAATATATTTTTTAAAATTTTTTGCGTTAACGAGCTAATTTCATAAAATACCTCGTCATTACAAAAATACATCTTATAATTCAAGGGAAAAAAATCTTATTCGCTACAACTGCGTTTTGTTTTTTTAACCCTTTTCTATAAATCCAAATTTAAAATTTATGTGCAATTTCTCGATATCTTCTGTATTAATGCTGTAGGAATTCTGTTAAAAATCTTTGATTTATCCAATGCCAGGGCTTGTATTTCATAAGCAGGTAATATATGCAAATAAAATTCTTGTGTGAGAAAGTTTTCCATAATATTAGAATACATTTGATTTATTTTTCCAATTTTACCTATCGATTTTGATGATGAATTATGTATAATGTCCTGATTTCGATGTTAAGTATTAGCTATATTTGTTTAGTTCTATCGCAAACGTTTTTAATACCTTTAGGTCAGGGAAAGCTTAAAACAGTTTATGAACAAAATAATAAATATATCGCATTCCTTTTTCACGTTTTTTATAAATAATAATTTTATATTGATTATTTCTATTAAATGAGTAATCAAGTTATTGTCCAATTTAGTGTAGAATATTTATTTTTGTATTTTAGAAGTACATTTATTCAAGGACGATATTTAATCATTAGGGGTTTTTTTAATTAACCGTATTTATTTCTATGAGCGAAGAAGACTGATACGCTGGGTTAAAATTAGATTTGAGTTCATTTCTAATAAACATCGCAAGGCTTTGACAGTTGTATTTCTTCAGCAGGTGTGCTTTGTACGTTATGCCTTATGCGGATATGCGTTGTACGGATATGCAGGTATGCGTTGTACTTTGTTATTATGAAAATATTTGCTTAATTTTTATGAGAAAAAACTACAAAATTTCTTAAACTGTAATTCTATAAAGATATTTTTAAAAAAAAATTTATTTTTTTAAAATTAATTATTGTGTTTACAGACTAAATTAATAAAATTCCCCATTATTAAAAAAATTACATTTCGCAATTCAGGAGAAAATTTTTCTTAGTCGTTACAGCAGCGATTTTTTATACCCTTATTTATAAGTCAAAATTTAAAATTTATGTGTGCTTTCTCGATACCTTCTGTATTAATATTTAAGAAATTCTGTTAAAAATCTTTCATTCATCCAATGTCAGGGCTTGTATTTCATGAGCAGTTAATACATTCAAATAAAATTCTTGCGTGAGAAAGTTTTCCATAATATTAGAATTCATTTGATTTATTTTTCCAATTTTGCTTATCGATTTTGATGATGGATTAATTTCTTTTTATATGGTCAATTTTAGAAGTGATTTACTTTGTTATTATTTGAAAAAAAAACTACATAACTTTTTTTAATTTTATTGCTACAATCTTAAAAAAGTTTAGTTTAAAATTAAATTTTAAAACAGTCATTGCATTAACGCTTCAAATTCTTAAAATGCCTCGTCACTACAAAATTACATCTTACAATTCATGGGGAAAAAATTATATTTCGTTATAACTGTGTTTTGTTTTAGAACCCTTTTCTATATATCCAATTTAAAATTTATGCGCAATTTCTCGATATT
This sequence comes from Maratus speculifer, assembly GCA_964019185.1. NCBI lineage: Eukaryota > Metazoa > Arthropoda > Arachnida > Araneae > Salticidae > Maratus > Maratus speculifer. Next base: position 154,204,255 of record OZ025302.1, read on the forward strand.
ATCTGTGTAATATTTAATAAATTCTGTTAAAAAATTTTTATTCATCCAATGTCAGGGCTTGTATTTTATAAGCATATAATATATGCAAATAAAATTCTTCTTTGAGAAAGTTTTCCATAACATATTAGAATACATTTGAGTTATTTTTCCAATTGTGCCTATCGATTTTGATGATGAATTATGTATGACGTCCGTTTAAATAATAGTTTAAAACTATTTTCGATGTTAAGTATTAGCTATGTTTAGTTCTATCGCAAAAGATTTGAATATCTCCAGCTAAGGGAAAGCTTAAAACTATTTACGAACAAAATAATAAGTACTTTGCATTGCTTTTCCACGTTTTTTATGAATAATAATTTTATACTATCATTTCTTTTAAATTAGTAAATCATATTATGGTATAATTTCGTGTGAAATATTTCATTTTTATTGTAGAATTATAAAGTTTACTCAAGGATGATATTTACTAATCATTAGTTTTTATTTACCGATCACACGAGGTATAGGGTAAGTCTTGCAATCGTTTTGAAAATTGATCAAATTTTTTGACGGATTTACATGTTGCATACACTGGATAATCCGAAAAACAAGTTTTTAGAAAAAATTAAGGGTTAAAACTAGTTACTTCCTTTGTAGTAGACAGCAGATATTATTTAGAAACGAACAAAAGATTTCCTTTCTACACTGTGTCCAAAGTACTGTGTACTATCGCACCAAAATCTGAATATTCCTAAAACTTCGTTACATTACGAACGCACCTCTTTGCTATGCTTGAAGCCCTTTTCTTTTGTGTTGTGAAAAAGTGAATTTGTTTTAAAACAAGCTACATTAATTTCTTTTTACATGGTCAATTTTAGAAGTGATTCACTTCATTATTATTAGAAAAAAAACTACATAACTTTTTAAATTTTAAAATTATAATCTAATAGAAGTTCAGTTTAAAATAAATTTTAAACCAATTATTGCATTAAGGCTTTAAATTCATAAAATACCTCGTCATTACCAAATTATATATTATAATTCAGGGGGAAAATATTCTTATTCGTTCAAACTGTGTTTTGTTTTAGAACCCCTTTTCTATAAATCCAAATTTAAATTTATGTGTGATTTCTAGATATATTCTGTGTTAATATTTAAGAAATTCTGTTAAAAGTCTTTCATTCATTCAATGTCAAGGCTTGTATTTCATAAGCAGATAATATATGCAAATAAATTTCTTGTGTGTGAAAATTTTCCTTAATATTAGAATACATTTGAGTTATTTTTCCTATTTTGCCTATCGATTTTGATGATGAATTATGTATGATGTCCTGATTTCGATGTTAAGTATTATGTTTATTTGTTTAGTTCTATCGCAAAAGTTTGGACTATCTTCAGGTAAGGAAAAGTTTAAAACTATTTACGAACAAAATAATAAACATTTCGCATTCCTTTTTTTACGTTTTTTGCAAATAATAATTTTATGTTGATTATTTTTTTTAAGTTTATAAATCAGGTTATTGTAAAATTTAGAGTAAATATTTAATTTTTGTTGTAGAATTATTATATTTATTCAGAGTTGATAGTTAATAATTTTTAGGCGCATTCGTAATAATGCAAATACGTAGCACTTATAGTCATCATTCAGTCCGTACGTTTAATCGTCTGTCCGTATACAACACTGGCAAAATTACCTAACCAAATCGTTTGAAAGTTAAAATACATTATTATTACTTGAATTTACTGCCGATTCATTTCAAACTTTATAAAAATCGGGTGTACACTGTACAGTTCAATAACAAGGACAATTAAAATTATTCCGCTATATTACGGTCAATGTGAAAAATAGATTCAAGTGCATTTTAATGATGTTACGCTCTTTCAAACATACTAAAATTCACATGTGTCTATGAAATATATACTAAATATACATTCAGTACAATCTGTGGTGCAAAGAATATTTTTTTATTAATTTACAGGGCAACGCAACAGTATGCTTTTACATAGGGGAAAATATTGATTGGGGTGCATTTTAATTATAATAAAAATTTCACATTTTAGGAAATAAATACACGTTGCTAAGGCTTAATACATATTAATTCTTGTATAATAGAAAGCACGTAGTATTTACAGATACATTGGATACTGTACTGTATCCGAAGTACTGTATAGTTTTAGAACTTCGTTATAGTACATTTGCTACGTTTTACGTGCAATTTCTAACTTGATTTTTTAAAATTACCCGCATTTATTTCTACGAGTGAGGAAGACCAAGATACGCTGGGTTAAAATTAGCTTTGTATTCAATTCTAAAACAAATCGACAAGGTTCTGACCAGTGTACTTCTTCAGCAGGTATGCGTTGTACGGAGGTGTTCAAAATGCTATATGGAGTCTGATTCATTCAATAAAGTATAAACCAGGAGGCGGCAGCACAGAAAATCACCTCTTTGAATTCCCGAGTAAAAATCTGATATTAGTTAGATCGCGATTCACATTTTAAAACGCAATCGGTCTGCTAAGTCTTATAGTTGCAACGTGGGATCTGGAAGCCTATGCCGATTGGTGGATTATCCCGCGCTGCTGAATCTGCTAAGTCATATCTTGGTAGAAAACATCTAAAAAGCTGTTTGTAGCGGTTGACTCGTAGATTTACCGTTGTGCTTTCCTGCACTCAAAAGTATAAAAACATGGAAGATTTGGAGTAGAAAAACATAATGATAAGCCTACGAGTAAACCACTAAATCGGGTCTTTTGGTGTTTCTACACCAAGATATGATTTGGCAGTCCGATTGCTTTTTAATAATCCAATCCAGATTTAACTAATCCTAAATTTTCATCCGTGAACTCGATGAGGTGAATGTCTGTGCTGCAGCCACTCGGTCTTGTACACTGACGTTAAAAAGTAAGAGAAGTTACATATTTTGACAAATATTATGTAACATACTGAACAAAATGTAAGACTAATCCTTGTAAACAAAGATGCACTTTTTGCAATGCAAATCATGTAGTGATGAATATATAAGCGTACATGTGTGTATGGGCGAATTTTGTAGAGGAACTAGAGGTCTGCACGGGCCGTAATTTCCAGGCCCGGCCCGGCCCGTTTTGGCCCGTTACAATTTCTACGATTTCTAAAAAATTCAGAATTTTATCATATAACTAAGATTTCTTTAAAGAATACTGCATACATATCTATGGAATGATTTTACAGTATATTTTACAGCAAATACACATTAACAACAACAACATTAAAGATTACTTACATTCTTAGGCTTTCAACATTCGAAAAAAGATTCATTAAAAAATTAATATGGCTTAGAATAAAAGAAAAAAGAAAGAAAGCTAAAAACATGGTTAATTTTGAAGCTGTTTAATAAAAGAAGATTTATAAATATATTTCTATATCATTTTATTATAGATTTCAAATCCAAATTCATTCTTAAATTCAAAGAAGCTCCTTTCTGATACATTTCTAAATTCATTTTTTTTTCTCAGAAACGCATAAGATTAGCAGATATCTTTATTCAGAAACTATATAATCGAATGGCGTTATCGATTTTTTGATACAAACAATTTAAGAATACTGCAAACAGATAAAATACTGTCATAATTAGCGTTTTGAATAGAATTTCCGGAAGCAATAGCACGGGAAGGGAGAAAAACCTGCAATCATTTGAGAAACTATTATATCTCAACAAGGTTATACAAGTATTTTATTTACCAAAAATGAAAAACGCTATTCGATTCCAAATCCCTTCAATAGTTAAGCTTATCACTTTTATACTTTTACAATTTAAAATAATCAGAAAATGTGTCAAACTTCCGCATTATTGAGAAATTAATTTAAAAATCATCAAGAAGTATATATCCGAAGACTAAGCTAACATAAGCTCTTTATCGCTGTTAATAATTTTACAAATCATGTTTTCTGCCAATAATTAAGTCTAGTATCGGTCCGGCCAGTCTGTATGTAGAAAAATGATGCAAGCGTGATCTCGGACCGGCATGATTCAGCTAAAAAAAATATTAAAATGGGTTACACATAATGTAATTCTCCGATGCCGATACACTGTGCATTTTTATATTGATGCTGTCAAACTAGTATGGCCACATTTATATTTATTCTCGTTAAAACAATTTTCGTTAAAAATAGCTCATATTTTATCGTTTCTGCTGAAATCTTCAGAACGGGCCGGCAGGCCCGAAAATTTTTTTATCGGCCCGGCCCGTCTGGCCCGTTTAATTTTTTTGCCGGCCCGGCCCGGCCCGTTTATGTTGTTTGTCGGCCCGGCCCGGCCCGTTGAAAAAACTATTCTAAATCTGCCGGCCCGGCCCGGCCCGTTAGAAAATTCGAAGCGATTCCGCCGGGTACGGGCCACGGGCCAGGCCCGGGCCCGTGCAGACCTCTAAGAGGAACATGGCAATTTTTGCGTTTTGTTGGCTTGTAAACGTCGCCGAAAACTTTTGCAACATTCGATGATATCCAAAAGATAACCGTCCAAATTTGTAACTACCGCCGTTTGCATGATGGAGTGAGGTAGAAAATCGCTCGGAGACTGCAAACAGGACAGTGTCGAGTACAGGTTCCCAGACACATTTATTTCTCACCCAAACTTCCTTTCTAACATATAGAAACATTTTAAGCACATTGGATCCATTGAAAGAAAGCCTAGTAAGTCGCCCAAGATCCCCAACTGCCAAGAAAGCTCGTTATTTGTTCATTACATCGAAGGGGAATAGGAGTGTAATATCTCCGATCCTCTGTCGTGACTTTTAGACGTCAGCAAGAGTCTAAGTTTCAAGATTTACTGCATATAGAAGGATGCATCACAAAGAGATATTTGCAATAAAACCTTCTATTTATGCTCCGTTTCCTTCTCGGAGCTCACAGGAGCTGTCTCTGCATCATGTTTAACATGATGCACAGATTATAGACTTTGAGAACCAAGGATCAATGAGGGACCATCTTATCACTGATGAGTCTCGGTCAGCTGAAACACTAATTCTCGACGTTCTGTTATCTGAAGAAAAACAGGGATGTGCTACCTTCCTTCCAAATTCTGAGAAGGGAGGTAGCGAGTCCCTGTCTTTCCCTTTCTAAGTTCTGAGAAAGAGACATCTATGGCCTCGGACTTTTAATGACCTGTTCAGCTACAATGATAGGTTTTCTCACATGCATCTATGCGTTTGGATGATGTTGTATTACTAGTGTGAGGTGCAGCGATAATATCTTATTACCTTATCTTATTTTTTATGGATGCAGTTGGCCCTGATTTCAATTTAATTGGCTAAAACGTGCGACCTTCAAGAGCTTTTCTCGTTGGCGAATTTTTGAAGAACGAGAATATTCGCTTGACGGATTGGTTAGCCAGATCTCTTAAATATGTCTGGGGCGTTCTCGAGAGGACAATTGGAACTTTTTTCCCAGAACCACACAGCGTTGCTAATGGAATGCAGAGAACTTCGACAAGGACTTAGAAACTACCTTTTTTCCAATCAGAATTCACTTTATGAGAGCTTTATAACAGTAGACCATAGGTTCTATTAACTGATTTTTGGCTCAATATTGTAAGCATTTTCTATGCTTCCGACTTTGGTGGGTCTTTCGCACAATCATGCGTGCGCATTATAATTGTTGAATGGCTACTTTATTTGCATAATAATGTCAGACTATGTTCATACCAAATTTCATTAAAATTTATCATGTAGTTCTGGAGATAACTGAGAGAATCTGAATATTCTCTTAATATTGAACATCAGCGTATGATAATTCTTATTGAAAATTTCTTCAGATTCTGAAAGTATTGTCATATATACGCAGACTGGATTTGATAAGGGATGGTTGTGTTTCTTTCGACCGAATATTTACGGAAGGGAGGCATTATCTTCCTTTGGAATTTATTTAATGTAACCTAATCTGTATTTATGCTATGTTCTAAAAAAAAAACGCGGATAATTCGTGGGAATTAAATAGACGAACGCACAAATATCGAGTTAAAACTTTTTAACCAAGTGCTTGTTCTCAGCAAAAGGAAGGCTGTCGTTTCTTGAACTAGCAGCTAGCTGCTTCTGGTTGTAGCTATGCTACATCACTGTTTTCAGAATTTTATTTCAGCTATATGGGAATCAAATGAGTGCATTAATTACGGAGCAGGGGTCAGTAAAATGCATGCATACTCGCCTTCCAAATGATCACTTTTCAGTAGAAGTACGTATTAGATTTTTCCTTTTTATCTCATTGTGTAGGAATCACGAAACAGCGTGAAATTCAATATTGCAGAGATCACTAAAATCCATGAATGTGCACCAATGTTAAATTAAGGGGGTGGCCCTGGGGGGGACATTCACCCCCGGAGCAATGTTATGCCCAACTCCCTTGGAAATTTTGATATTTTATTATTTTAATGGTCAAAAAGTGCACTTTTCTCCACTAAAATATATAATGTCCACTCCCCGTAGCCACAGAAATCCTTCCAGAGGATAAGTTTCCGAATTCAATACTGATGTGCATTTTATGCCATGAAACAAACGAAATCACTGGATGCAGTAACATTGTGGTGTATGCTAGAAATTAAATTTTCATAAAGAAATTTATAAAAAATATTACTAAAAAAATCTAAAACATTGAAAGAAAATCATTAAAAATCGTGAGCTTTAGTCATCATGAATCATCATAAGCAGATACCTACTCATCTTTTGTTAAAAACAAGTCCTTGATTGAAAATCTGACGCATTTGCCAGATTCTTTAGGTGAGCGCAGTGTAATATCCCTCTGCTCGTCTACCAACTTTGAAAGTACTTCTCAACCGTTATTAGAATTTTTTTAATAAAAATAAGAGAATTTATGTAGGTATGTATATTTCATATAAAAGGAATATACTTCAGTACATTAAACAGTACAAATCCTGATTTAAAATCTTTTATTTTTCATTCTTATACAATTTTTTTCCCTCAAACCTCAATTTATGTACACATAATAGGTATACTTTGTTTTTTTTTATTACAATTTGAACTGTATATGATCCAATTTTCTCGAAACACTAAATATAGATGAAAATTATATATTTTTTTTAATTTAAAACTAAAATAACTTTTTAAATATATTATATAAATTACCTCATAACAATACCCAAAACCTTCTTTATTTTAAAAATATTAATAGCGTATTCAGCTAAAACTTTTGTATTATTTATATTTACATTTGCATTTATTTTATATTTACAACACTACAAAAATGAATAGCTGAAGATACCTTAAAATAATTTACTACTTACAGCAACCGTTTTTTATCCAGATAAGTTTAGTGGTTTACGCAAGTACTTCGTTTATATGCTTGTTATACTTGTATTTTCTTTAACTTATTTTATTATTTTATTTATTTGATAATAAATTTTTAATTTCATCATAGAATATTACACAGAAACACGTTGGACTATTTATATAAATATAAATCTACTAAAATTGTGCAATTGTGAATGAAATTTTATTAATATTTTGCAATCTATGAATACGATAGAGGTAGATGTTTAAAAAATCTTACACGAAAATTACTTTAAAAACTACAAAATATGAGTTAGTTAGGATACAATTTTAAAACAAAGTGTATTTGAAAAAAAACATTATTTTCCTATTCGGCAGTATAACAATTTAACTTGTGCGATGTTTAGAATTTGAAGAAAAAGTCAATTAAAGTTTTATTGTTCGGGTGTTATCGTCGTCAATAGGACAATGTTTTCTCACTTCCTTATAAGAAATATTCTTTTAAATTAAATTTATATCAATGCGTAGTTTCATGTCATTAGATACTTTGATGTCAAATTTTTAAAACGAGAAATATATATCGTATAAAGGATGATAATATACGAATAGGCAGTAGATAATTAACTAGTAAATAGCCAAAGCAAAGAGGTTTTTCAGTAACAGCTAGGACAAAATTTTTTACTCTGGTTTTTCAAGATTAAATTCATCCTTAACCTCTTCAATTTTGAAACTAAAATAATAATACTTATTCATTGTTTTTTTTTTCAAACAAAATTACATTGTAAATGGCAGAAAAAATATTTTTTCTGAAATTGATTCATTAGACGATTAGTAATTTAGAATAAAAAATATGGATCTAAAAATACGGACCCCCTTAATACATTAATTTAGTAACCATTAATCTAAACTAAATTAACGCAATCACAAATTTAAGAGTTTTAAACAAGTAAATAATATACAAATCCCCCCAAAAATTATTGAAAAAAATTTAAGTTATATAATTGCGAAAAATTGTCACTTTCTTGGTCTCACTGTCTTTTGGACATTTTAAGAATTTTGCAAATTTGGATGAAAACAACATCTATTCTTATGAAGGATTCAGCTTAGATGCAGGTATTTATCCTCTTGCTTTCAAAGCAAAAAACATTCAGCGATTAAAAAATATTGTAAAAGTACATAAAAAAAACAGACATTTTAGTTTTTATAAGGAAAAGAACAGAGGTCCCCGAAGAACACAGGGAACGGAAAGTTTAAGGGTGTATTCGAAAAAACGCTTTTCCACCTTCAAGAGCTCGAAATTTTCCGATACAATTTCAGACTCACTTTTAAAAGTAGAAACATGAAACTTGCTGAGGGGATTCTTGAAGGGACGTATGAGGTGCCGTGTGATATCATTTTACGCTTAATTCATTAGAATTTGATTTATAAACAATTATCTTATCAGTATGAACCTTTTTTTCGCTCCCATATCTCCCGCTTCGGAAAAATCGGATCGAAATGCCGTTTTTGATTGCTTTTTTTACAATATTTTCTGCGTTTATCAAAGAATCGACAATTACGGCACATTGTGTACTTTCCAAATAAGAGATTTTGAAAGTTTGGTGCATTTGAGAGCAAAAATTAATTCAAAAATAAATCGGAAAATAAGCAGTTTGAATCGAAATACACCCTTAAAACAAATACTTTTGGAGCTGCTGCATTGTATATCTTTTTTTGTTGTTTCCATTATACTGTATTAAAATTTTGCAAGTCTTTATTTTCTTTTGATAAGTATTTGATTTTTGCAAAACCTATTGAAATATTCATTGAAATTTAGAATAGCTTCAGCAACTCAAACTACTTTAGCCTGTTAGCATGCATTTTTTGGGTTACCCAACTTTAAACAGTTCATTACTGTACTCATGACTGAACATGCCTTGGAAATTATTACGTCCAACATGCTCTTTGCTTGAAATTATCTTGAATTCTCGAAAAATTTGTCACGTATTTCTGTAGATCCTATAATGATCTTGAAGTAGCCGCGGTCGCCTATTGTAATAAATGCTCTGGGCCTTTTGATAATGCTGCTCGATGCATTAAATTTGCGGAATATAGCTTTTAAATTGTTCCAATATGTTTCTCAGCGATTGGATCTAAAGACTACCATTCCTAATTACCGTTAGAAAAGTACAGGGACGTACGATGGCCGCGCCCATCTTTTCCGCAAAGTAACTTGTGTCTGCATCATCAAATGTCATTCATATCCCTCTGGTGTATGTCTTATTGTGGGATTTAACTTTTATATTTCTTGTGACATTTTACACGATCAGGTCTGACGCTACAAATCGTCAAATGCTGTAAGGACATTTGACTGGTGTGCGGCCATTTTTTTTCGCGTAGTAGCTGCATGATGACATAATATATCAAATTTGTATACATTTCAGTATACATTAAGTATACATTTGATCAGATAGAATTCAATAATCCAAAGATGCGCGTAGAATGAGTGTAATTGTTTCCAATTTTAATAATTTTTTTCGATAATTTTGAAACTATGAAACAATGATTTCGTACAAAAATTTCGTTAATAAATCCAAAATTAACGCACAAATTTTTCTATACGTTGTATATTCATTTTTCAGAAATTCTTCTAAAAATAATTCATTCAATCAGTATCGTAGTATATATTTCATAAGGAGGAAAATATTCAAATAAAATTCTTACGCGAGAGAGTTTTCTATAATATTAGAATATATTTTTGTTTTTTATTCATTTTTGTGAATCGATTTCGATGATGAATAATGTATGAAAACCTTATTTCGTAGTTCAGGTATTGATTGTATTTGATTAGTTATACATAAAGCAATATAAAAATAGTTGTCTAAAAATTATTTTGGTGTATTTATTCTTTAAAAAAATATTTATTTAACTTTAAAAAAAGTATAACCTGGTGTTTCAACTATAACTAATTATATTATGAAATTTTCACTCGAATCGAAAAATGAACATAATAATAGAAACATAAAAGAATATCTGTTTGTAAAACTTTACATAAAAAAGATTTTTGTCCTGCCAAAAAAATGATGTTTAACAAATTTCAAAATTTTTTGACATTTTGCATTAATTCGAATTTTAGATAAGATTTCTTTTAAATTTCTTGTAATAATTCTTAAAAAGCTAGGTAAAAAGCTTTCATTAATACGATTTATAGAATAAAACTTCATGAACACTATTTACAAGAGAAAAGAAAATTGATTCGTGATTTAAAAAAAAAAAAAAAAAAAAAATCGTGGTGTATTATAGATTTTGAGCAAAGACAAATTAATAGCACGTCCATACACTTGGGATAGTGAGTCTGAGAAAGGACAAATTAAAAGAAAGTTCACACAGCTGCCTAGAGCAGAGATAGAGCAGATTCTGATAAGCAAGATTCTGAGATGTTTGCCCTTTTAATTTTTGACTTAAAATGTAGAGCTAAAACATTATGGTTTTATGGCACTAAATGATTATGAACCAGAAAGATTATAACGCTGGAAGGTTTTAGAATAACCTATTTTAAGAACTATATATATATATAAGCATACTTTTCTAAAATTCTATTTTAGATAAACAGTTGAAACTTTCTAAAATTACGTAACTAAATTGTTTCTTTAAAAATACCTTACATTTCAGGTCTGAATGAAATATTCTCTAAAATAATAAAAAAATAATTTCTTAATTTTTTTACGATTTTTAACATATTTTAGTAGAATATTTTTATTTTATTTATTATAAACACAAATAAAAATTTTTTCTTATTATTCTCAAATAATATATTTTCTGATAACACAGCGATTTTTAAGGTGTTATATTCAATAGTTTTTCAAAAATGTGTATCGAATAGACGTGCTTTTTAAGAATTATTTAAAAAGTTAATTAGTTTTTAAAACTAAATTATGCGTGAAATTAATTTCTTTCAATTTGAATTTGGGCTATAATGTGCATATTTAATATAAAAAATCATTTCTATCTTTGTTTTTAAGTAAAATACATGGTATTAAATGACTTAAAAAATCTACTTTATTTGCTTTATATATCGAATTCTTTCCCTACTCTTAAAGCATTGTGAATTTTTGAAAAAGTTATTAAAAAGTTCCATTTAAAAAGTGAATTCGAAAACATTTGAAAGAAAATCTTTTTTCCATACCACGATAATGATTTAAAAGTTTTCTACAAAACCGTATATAATGTGCGAGTTCTTTTGAAACTTCCATGTTAACACATTTAATAAATTCTTCAAAAAATCATTCATCCATTCAATGTTATTGCATTTATGCATCAGAAAATATAATATGTAAATGAAATTCTTAAGTATGAAAAGTTTCCATAATATTTGAATAAGTTCGAGATATTTTTTCAGTTTTGCGAATCGGTTTTGACATTGAATAATACAAGTCGAGTTCATTTCGATAAAAATGTTTTAGAAATATATGTTTAGTTCTATCGCAAAAGTTTTTAATATTTTATTGGAGATAATTCTTAAAAATACTTGCAATAAAAATGTAAATAGTTTCGCTTGTGTGCGTATAAAATTTATTACTACTCCGTTTTTCTATTACGCGTACTACTTTTACCGTTTCAAAGAGAAGTCGGTACCAAAAGATTTTATTTTATTGAAATTTTTGAACTTTTTAAAATTATGTAACTAATCTGTTTGTTTAAAGGTACCTAACAATATCATGTTTGAGTGAAATGAAAAGTGATTCTTATTATTCTTAAATAGCATTGTTTCTGATAACACAACGAGCTTTAAGGTAATGTATTCAACAGTTTTTCAGAAACGTGTAACGTATAGTATTTAAAAAATATGTAAAAAGTTAATTCGTTCTTTAAAACTAAGTTACACATAAAATTAAATTCTTTCAATTTATATGTGGGTTATAATTTGTATAATTAGTGAAAAATAAATCATTTATATCTCTATTTTAAAGTAAAATACATCTTATTAAATGTTTGAAAAATCTGCTTCATTTGCTTTATATGTCCAGTTCTTCCATTTACCCATAAGTTCTATAAATTTTTTAAAAGTTAGTTTTTAAAAGTAAACAAATTTTTTACTAAAAATTTTTGAAAGAAAATCCTTTTTTCCTCACCACGATAATGATTTCCTATTTATAACTTTTCTACAAATCCGAATTTTAAGTGCGATTTCTTTTGAAACTTCCATGTTAACACATTTCATAAATTCTTGAAAAAAATCATTCATTCTTTCAATGTTATTGCATTTATGAATCAGCAAGTATAATATGTAGGGGGAAGTGGGGTACATTGATACAGCTTTTTTCTAAAAAAAATTTTGGTGTCTAGAAAGCAGAAATGTCAAGTTATTTTTCTACGTGATATCAGCAAAACCTGTGTAGTATGTTATAAAAATGTACAATCGTTGTTTTATATATTATTTTTGCATGTAATTTTAAAAAAATAAAAAAAAGTAATTTGTATCAAAGTGCCCCATCTCCGGGGCAGATTAATACACTTTGATACGCCTGGGAAAAATGGAGACAAAATAACACCAATGCATATTTTTCGTAAAAAAATAGTTAGCAAACCATTTTATATTATTTTTAAAAATACAAATCACCCACACTTTATTTGTAAGTAATATTAAAGCAGTCAAAATTAAATGAATAATGACTTGATGTTCTGGCTGCTCATTGTCTGATTGTTGGCTGTGGTAATATCTGTGGTCATATCTGGCACTTCAACACCAGAATTATCTTCTTTTTTAGGAAACCTGAAAAACTACCAGGTTTTCTGTTTATAAATTGGTTTATGAATAGAAAATAAACGATAATTATGTTAAAAATTCTGTTTATAATATAATTATCCTTTGCTGTTCTGATGCTTGTTTCTCTTACTTAATATTTCTCATCTCGAAAATGCCTTTTTCTCTGGAAAATAGATATGAATTCGAGATTTGCCTGGCTGCTGTCCTTTTCTTTTGTTAGTTCTACTAGCAGTAGATGTTGGGTAAATTCGTAGCTCTTATGTTTGCAAAAATTATATAAAATGTTCTAATAAAAAATAGGGCTATTTCACTTCAATAAAATCTAATATTAGATATTTTTGGCAAAAAACGATTGGATTAAGGAGTGTATGATAAAAAAAATTACAAAAGGTAATGAAAAAATGAACTAGAAAAGGATTTAGGCTGAATCAATATGCCTCTACATAGACTGTATAAATGTGCCCCATACAGCCATTTTGTATAAAATAAGTCTCAAATCCAACACTTCTTAATTTATCTAAGAATAAAGAATGAGCAACTGTTAAAGAGTAGCTTTACTTGCCAGGGAGAGTATTCTTTTCGGTTGAAAATACTGGAGCAGTTGTATAATACCATTTCAATTTTACAACTTTAATTTACTTTTGACCTACAAAAACAATAATTCACCCGTTCCATTTCACCAAACTACTTAATCATTTAAGACTTTCTGTATGTAAATGAGTGCACTAGTATCACCTTTTGAAGCTAATGTGAAACTTCCTGTAATGACCCTGTGAGCTGTAGAGGGGGTGACCCATGTATCAATGCGCCCCAGTTCCTCCTACAGGTCTGCAAAAAAGTTGAATACATTAATGTCCATAATCAGCACATAATAAAAATGGACTTTCAATCATGTTAATTGCTTGTGATACTTTATGAAATTAAATTGTCGTAACAATAGTTTCATAGTATTGTAAAACGGTTTAATACAAATTTTTATTTGCATGTCAATAAACGCACCCCTTATATTAGGTAATTTGTTTTATTTATTAACGTATCTGGTTCATCGAAATATAAAAATACGCTTAAATAGTTTTTGGTTTAATTTTTTTTCCATTAGCGGTTAATAAAGAATTTTCTGATAATAAAAAAAAAGAAAACTCAAATAGTTGAAGCGAATAAAAAGTTCTGCATTTAAATTCTATGCATTCGTGCATAAAATATTGTAATGAAGCAACTCTTAAGAGAGTACTTAAGATAACTTAATTGATCCTGTGAGGCTGAAGTGAAATCGAAAAATACTCATTTTTTAAGTTTACCTCAACAATATGAAAGAATTAAGATTTTAAGTACTTGAGGTGGAAAAAATCAGAAAGTGATTAAACTTAAACGAATTGAGATTTCTTTTTGTTAAAATTTTATAAACTGTTTTTTAAACACAGTGAATATACTAAGATTTTAAATCATAGGAAGAAAATATTGTTGGAATGAACTGTAATTAAATTTTAGTTAACGAAATATTTAAACAAAGGATTATTTAAATATAAGAATACTTAAATAAAATCTACGAGTCTCTAAAATAAATTTCTCATTGATTATTATCTATTTTTCGTAAATGTAACAAGTGATACAATTGTGTTATTTTTTCTTCTAACATTGAGCTAATATTGGTATATAAACAGTAAGACATAACATTTTTTTTCTAGCTCGTTAGAAGCTGTAAAACTGGAAATTTACCACACATATTTGTCTAAGAGCAGACAGAACAAAACCCTAAACTATCAAGAACAAGAAAAAAACCGTTTACGTTGTGAAAGATTAGAATTAGGGAAATCTAATGATCCATCTCTGCCGGAAGTGAAGTGCTGCATAAGCCAATTATTAGTACCATTAATGATTGACTCGCAGATTTAGCATTGTGTTTTCCTGCTCCAAATCCTTCTATGTTTTCATATCTTTCATAGTAGCATAAAAACAATGATTAACCTGTGGCTACGTAAATTCGCCTAACCAAAAGCAGAAACTGAAGCATAAATCAGTTCAGAATTTTAACGGAAAAAATCCTCCTATTTCGCGTATGGTTGGCGTGGTTTTGGCAAGAATATAGATTGCTGCAGGACTCCGTGAAATTCACTCGGGCATTTGTTGTACGGTGCTCATCGATGAAATCTCGCGTTGAGAACAGCTGCTGGACGGCTGTTAAATAGCATATTTAATGTGTTTTTTACCGTATGTTATTTATATTTTCAGTTGATTTTTTATATGTTTAATTAAATAAAGATTTGTTCAGTGTAAAAGGCCATATATATATTCACAGTTTACCTTGCATCTCTACAAACCTATGGGTCAACCACTGGTTATATTAAATTTTGGCTTATGCATAACTTTACTTCCGGCAGAGATGAATAATTTGATTTCCCTCTTCCATAAAATAAAGGTTTTGCTTATGATTCATACCTTAGGGTTTAGCGTGGTCAGCTCATGGAATATATTTCTATCTAACGAGGTTAATGATCCAGTAATAATGTAGTCATGTCAGTTAGTAAGTAATATGTCTTCCAATATTTTTTTATCTAAAGGTTGCAATATGATTTTTGTTTATTTGCTTTTAACACATGTTATTTTGGTATCTTACCTTGTGGATATCGTTTTTATTTCGAGTATATATTATTTTCAGTTTATTAATCCTTTTTCCTTGTTCGAGATGCTATAATGATATGCAGGGTGATCAGTTTAAAAGTAAAGCTGTTTATTTTTTGTATTATTCACAAATTGTAATATATGTAGAAGGACTTAAAACATCATACTTATTTAGTATGATTATATTTAATGTGCAAGTATCGTTTTCCAATTTCTAATCGCTTTATTTCTCTGTGTGCCCAATCCTGGCTATAAAAGAGAGGGGAGGGTGTTGTTTGGGGCGGTAAAATTATTTACCTCGAAACCTCATCTACGACTTCATTTTTATGGGTTTTATGCCCATTTTTCACCTGCATGCAAAGCTAAGTATTATAATTTTATGTTACAGTAAAATCATGCAAATTTTCTTTTGCCTTTCATGTAGAATTTATTTTAGTTGACAATTATCACATTTCTTCAGAATGAGCGATATCATAAATATTATTTCTGCAGCAATCATCTTCTTTTCTCTGCATATACAAAATGCACAACAATAAATGACGTATCATTCAAAAGGTTTAAGAACCAATCTCTGACATAGCACAGCAATAAATCTTTATTTATTTATTTTTATCGCAGTTAGTAAAAAAACGATAAATGCATTGTTTTTATCAATAATATGAAAGTTTTTTTTTTTTTTTTTTTTTCAAACCAATGTTATGACAGAAAAAAATACTGCATTATACAATGCTCCGCAATGATTACAGTAAAAACTAGTCCTATGTGGCAACCCCAAAACTTTCTTTTATTTTATTCATGTAAACACTTTAAAAAAATGAAGCACTGATTTGGTGATTTACCTCAAAATCTAATCAGCAATAACTTATGTAAAGTTCTAATTGAATCTGAGGTTTGATAAAAATTCGTGCATTAGCGTTTGCGATAGAAATGTGGCAAAAATCGAAATAAATCTAGATAGAAGTGCCACTTGTTGCGTTCTTTACTCCAAAAACTGATGATAATTTACTAATTTATATCAGAGACTAACTGAATCTGAAATTTGATGAAAATTGTATAGAGCTATTGCGATAATCTAAATAATGCCGTTAGTGGTATCACCTGTCGAGCGATTTATACCAAACGATAATCAGAACCATATTAGAAACAGGAATGAAGGAATCTGACATTTTATGAAAATCAGCTCATTAGTTCTTGAGATACAACTATTCAGGAAATTACAAAACTAGTCGTTGGGGGCCACCGTAATACTTACCCATCATGGATATGTATATGAAAATAACATGTGAAAATATTTATACAAAGCATTACAATTCATAAACAAAGTTTAAGTATTGTTAATATACATAGTAATGCTATATTAAAGAACTGCTAATGTACCAATTTCGACAAATTATATAAAACGCCAAACTACTCAAGTAGAACCGAACTGCGCAAAAGAAACATCCTTATAACTCCAAAAATAATAATTCTATTAACTAACAATTGACTGCGTCGGATTAAACGTCTCATTTCCAATTAAAATATACTTCTGAATTGAAATTTGAATGAAATACAGGGTCATGAAAAATCGAAGAATGTGGAAAACAAGATTACAAATATCTCGGCAACTAATAATCCGATCGACTTCGTTCTATATGCAAAATGTGTGTTATTTTAGTGCCTTTTATGTCCATTCCTTAGAACAAAAAAATTCGAAAATTTTTATATACCTTTCATTAGAACGAATTTTTCGAGAGTCCGAAAAAAATAGTTCCGGATAATCGAGGTTGCTGATATTAAATAGGGTTCGTCCCATTCTTACATACTAACTACATACAAAATTTCAAGTCTCTATCTAAATTTGTTCGGGAGATAGAGTGTTTACAGACAGACAGACAGACAGACAGACAGACAGACAGACGGACGGCAAAATTTTTTTTTCTAAAAATATGTTTTTCGGAATCTCCACTATCTAAAACGTGTAAATCCGTCAAAAAAAAATTTTCGATTTTCAAAACGATTGCAACACTTACCCTATACTACGTATGATGGGTAAGTAAAAGGCAACATAATAATTCCACTTGTTAGGCGAAGTAACCAAATACTAATCAGCTTCAGTTTATATGAAGCTCTAAAAGAATCTAAAGTTTTGTGAAATTCCGTGCATCAATTCTTGAGAGAGAGAGCCCACAAAATTTTTGTCACATACAAACTCATAGAGTGAGAGAGTGGCACACTGACAGAATGATGAAATGACATTTTGTAAAGACATGTTTTTGGGGTTCTCTGATCCCTAGAAAGTGTATATCCTTCGAAAACTGGAATTCGAAAATTTTCACGAATCCAATACATTCTTCTTGTAAAATTAGGAGAAAGTAAAATAGTACAAAGATATAAGCGTTTATGGCGTTCATGCAACACGTCCTGCAGCATTAAGGACGTGCTGGTTAATGTCATTGCACAGGTTTAGTTTATATTTATTTATGTGAAATTCAAGACTCTGCGTGTCCCTCACAATTCCAGTTGGATAGCCATGCTGATCGCGGCCATCATTCTGATGCTACAAATAAGAGAAATGTTCAACTCATGGGAATAAACTGTGCTATATCGTATCTATTCCACTTCATTTTTTGTAAAACCTTCCAAAAATACAACTACAACATTTAAAATCTAAATGAAGAGAAAAAAAAGCTACCAGCAACAGAATTTCGATAAATACAAAATAACATTTCAGAATTTGTGATTAATATTATAAATGCGAATAGGTGTGCAGTGAGTTATTCATTTTTTAAAGTTCATTGGCGAAAATTAAAAAAGCGCTTTCGCGCTTTAATTAATGAACTCCTACGGTATTTATGTTCCTTTGACGTCATTCGTATATGAACCAGTGGAAAGAGGTTTTAATTCAAAACTCGGTTATATTTTCGGTATTTTTAGGTTATTCCAGGACAAATCTCGTCAATATTTTTTTCTTTTATTTTCTTATTTTTTCACACGTATTATTTAAAAACAATTATTTGGAGTTTAGATAAAATGCTAAGGTATTTATAATTATTACTAGCGCCCTTGGCGAGCAGTGTGGTCTCTTTTAATCCCTTGGAAACGAGCGACATGTATACGGCCCGCAAAAAGACCTAAGAATACAGTAAAATTTGCCTTATTTAATCGGAGCATTTTCTCGATTTAATAATACACAAATTTCTGTTTTTAAAATCCGGTAAACATAAAACATTTCGTAAAAGGCTCAAGTCACGAAAGGGTTAAATGAATGCTAACCAGTGTATGATATTAATTTTATTCATAATTTAATTTACTTGCTCAATTCTTTGTCAAATCATAAGATTCTGCGGGAGAAATAAAAAAATTCTGTATATTTATGCTGCCGGGCGCAGGTGATAGATCATCAAACATTGATCCAGTGGTCTTTTTTCGTATTTCAATAATCTTATTCTATCACTCATTTTATTCATTGTATACATAACGACACATAAATTTAATTTTAAGTTGAAAAGTTGAAATTCGTTACTTTTACTTTTTTTTTAAGTAAAAACAATAGAAAAACAAAAATAATGATGTTTTGAAGCTCCATAATTGCAGCGAAAGAGCGAAACGTAAGTAAACCCGATTTACATGGGCCTAAATCCGTCCAAAGCAGTTTTGCACAATAACCAATGAGATGCGTTGCCATTAAACAATTAGCAAATAATTACGATTTCTGTGTTACGTACGATAGTGTAATATATATATAGATTATTGTTATATACTTTAAGGGAAATATGTGAATTACCTGTACTTTAATTGTATGCTATATAAGTATTTTAAATGCTTGTATTTTGCATAAAAATTATTTTAAATTAAATAAAATTGATTAAATATTAATATTTTACGTGAAGTTAATGCAATATGAATGATGTTAATCTGAACAATATTTTGCAATTTCTCACATCGTCAAGCTAATATTAAAGTACTATATTTTCTGAGAATTAATGTAATAAACTCGATTTTGTTTGCTTGTTTGTTGCAAGTTTGTATGTTAATTTCTTTTGGATTTTTTTTTTTTTATTTTATTTTATTTTATTTTATTTTTTTTTTTGATGAGTCATTAGTCTATTCTCCCTCCCCCCCCCCTTTTTTTTCTCAATATCGCATAATTTTAAATTTTACACCGTAAATAGCGAGATTATGTAACTGTAAAACGAAATAAATTAATTTTCAGTTAAACATTCTTTTGCTTGATAAACATATCGATTTATTTAACTAAGAAGAGAAAAGAAATAAGAAGTAATTAAACTTATTTTTCAAGAAAATATGAACAATTTTTGAAACCGAGATAAAAATAGAAATTACTTTTAAAAAATCCTTCGAGCAAAATTTTGTTTTAAGTACTCTTATTTATCTCAACAACTAATGAGGAAATGATATCCTTTTTAACTCAATTACTGCGCACAAAATAAGAATAAGATAAAGCTGAAAATCAACGGAAATTACTCTGTATGGATTTAAAAAATTCTTTAGCATGATAAACGAATTAATATTTTAAATCAAGAGAGGATAAAAAGTAATTAAACTTGTATTTTCATTGTTTGGCAGATGTGAATAATTCTTGAAACAAAAACAAAAATGATGAGTTTATAAAAATTTCTCAAGAAGAAATTGTACTATTTTTAAATAAATTATTGCGCAGAAAGTAAGGTTGAAAATTATTATAAATGACTCATATATAAATCTTAAAAAATCGTTTGGCATGATAATCAAATTAATATTTTAATTAAGAGAAGAAAATAGCAATTCAACATATACATTCATTATCAAGAAGATGTGAATAACTCTTGCAACAGAAATAATAACTAGTCAGGTGTGGCAATTCTAAAACTTTTTTCTATTTCGTACATGTTAATATAAATTCGTCGGAAAAGATACCAGTAGAGAAGAAATTATGGCTGTGATTGGAATTTTATACCTGATAGGTTTGAAAAAAGCTAGCAAGATAAATCTACGTGAATTGTGGGCAGAGCTATTACGTGGTGTTATGTCTCAAAATAGATTCCAGTTTCTTCTCAGTGCTATTCTATTTGATGATAAAAGTACGAGAAATATAACAAGAGAAAAAGACAAGTTAGCCCCAATAAGAGATTTTTTGGATTCTTTTGTACAACGGTGTAAAGAATCTTATTCACCAGGGGAATACATCACTATTGACGAAAAGCTTAAGCCATTTCGTGGTAGATGTTCCTTCATTCAGTATATCCCCAAGAAACCAGCGAAATATGGGATAAAAATACTTGCACTAGTTGATGCAAAGACTTTTTATACAAACAATCTGGAAGTATATTGCGGAAAGCAGCCTGATGGGCCATATTTTGTTTCAAATAAACCTTTTGACATCGTTAACAGACTAATTGCCCATTTAAAAGGATCAGGGAGAAATTTAACAACCGATAACTGGTATACCAGTTATCCTTTAGCAAAGTCATTGCTAAATGATAATATCACTTTGTTAGAAACAATGCGATCGAACAAAAAGGAAATTCCTCGCGAATTTCTTCCTTCAAAATCAAGACAAGTCGGTTCTACTCTGTTTGGATTTCAAAACGATATAAGCATTACTTCATATGTACCGAAACGAAATAAAGCTGTTATTCTCTTAAGTACAATGCACGACGATGAAAGTATTGACAAAGAAACAGGAAAGCCATGTATCATACAGGTTTATAATCAAACAAAATGTGGCGTTGATGTAGTTGATCAGCTGAGAGGAAATTATACTGTCTCAAGGAAAACATATAGATGGCCAATGTCAATTTTTTATGCATTGTTGAACATAGCTGGGATAAACAGCCAGATAATTTTGGCTTCAGCGACAAATACAGCTTCACTGAAAAGAAGATGTTTCTTGAAGAATTTATCTTTAGCACTTATCAAGCCACATTTAGAAAGCCGAAGTTCTATTATGAATTTGCCCATCAAAAGTAGAGAGATAATCAAGAGACATATCGCTGAAAAAGAGACAACGAAAGCTGAAGAACCACCGAAAAAAAAAGGCCGATGCAACCCTTGTGGTCGTGCGAAGAACAACAACACTACTTTAATTTGTTCACGTTGTAAAAATTTCACTTGTAAAAATCATATGTATAATATTGAATACATTTGTATAAAATGTATTAACCAGGAAATTAATGAAGATCATGATCTTTCTGAATAAAGAATTTGTAAAGTAAGTATTCCTTATTATGAACTCTATTCTTATTCCAATGATTTCATTTAGTTGAATTTGAAGTATTATTTTACAAAATATAAAACTAAAATTGAGAAATATATACATTATTACATCTTTTGTGATATATGTTAATAAATTAAATAGTTTATTTATTGAATAATATAAAAAGCGATGCTTTAATAGCTTGAAAATTGGCTGGCGCACAATGTGCGCCACCTGTGTAACAACATAACTTTCTACACCTGTGTAACAAAGGGTTAATACTTCAGCAAGAATGAAGCATAACAGCGTCGCTGGTTAAGGGCTTTACACCAAAATTTAACCAACAACGGTGTATGTCAAGTTCTAACTGAATCTTAAGTTTGAGGAAAATCCCTGTGTTAGATATTGGGAAAGACTAATTGCAGAAATCGTAAATAAATCTAGATAGAAGCGACACTTGTTGAGCTATTTACTCCAAAAACTAAAGAATGCTAATTTATATCAGGGACAAACGGAATCTGAAGTTTGATGAAAATTCGTGCATTAGTTTCTGAGATTGAGCTATTGCGAATATCATGAATAATGGTGCATAACAACACGACCTGATGGTTCGAGAATAATTTTATTTTAAGTACTCTTATTTTTTTAATCAGCTTATGAGGAAATGATATTATTTTAAATCATTTACAACGCATAAAGTAAGCATAAGATAAGGTTGAAAATAAGTGGAAATGACTTTATGTGAATTTTTAAAAATTCTTCAGCATCATAAATGTATTAATATTTTGAATCAAGAAAGGCTACAAGTAATTAATCTTATATTTTCAATGTCAGTCATTAGTGAATAACTAATGCAACAGAAGCAAAAAGAATTAGCTTATAAAAATGTCTCAGGAATAGTTATTTTTAGTAGGCCTATTATTCTTAACAATTAATGAGGACGTTATACTACTTTTTATGAATTATTGCGCAGAAAGTAAGGATGAAAATGATTATAAATGACTCATATATGAATGTTAAAAAATCCTTTGGCATGATAAACAAATTAATATTTTAAATCAATAGAAGAAAATAGTAATTCAACATATACATACTCTTGAACAGAAACTAAAATGATTAGTTTAAAAAAATTCAAAATATACATACAATATATTCAACATATTATACATATCATACAACATATTCTACATATTATACAACATATTATACATCTTATACACAATATTCAACATATGCATACTCCTGAAACAGAAACAAAAATGTTTAGTTTATACAAATGTCTCGAGAAAAGTTATTTTTATTAGGCCTATTTTTCTTAACAATTGATGATGAAATTATACTATTTTTTTATGAATTATTGCGCAGAAAGTAACGCTGAAAATGATTATAAATGACTCATATCTGAATGTTAAAAAATCCTTTTGCATGATAAACAAATTAATATTAATTTAACACAATCAAGCTGATTGGTAAATTTATCATACGAATTGAATATTTCCAACTGAGCGAAAGATTACCCAGGCCGGGAATCGAACACAGATACTTGGCTTACACGGCCAATGCTTTACCTGTTAAGCTAATTGGGCGATAGCCGTCTGGAGCTTTTTGCTCAATTTACAAACAAATATTAATTTGTTTAATAATTAATATTTTAAGATAATAGTAATTCAACATATACATTCATCGTCAAGAAGGTATGAATAACTCTTGGTTTGGTTTGGTTTATTTGGTGTCGGCCAATTATCTACACTAGCGATATAGGCCCTGGAGGAGTGCCCTTCTTGGGCAAGTCTTTCTAAGGGAACCAAACCCGTATTTACGCAAGTTTCGAAGAAAACCACGAAAACTACGAACGGTTAGGCCGACGGGCGCGACTGGGTTCGAACCCAGCAGCTGCCGCCTACCAGTTGAGAGGTCTAAACCTCTCGGCCACTGGTGAGGCTTGTGAATAACTCTTGAAATAGAAATAATAACTAGTCAGATATGGCAATCCTAAAACTTTCTTCTATTTCGTACATGTTAATAATTAAGCAAGAATAGAGCATAACAGCACACGGGTTATGTGGTTTAAACCAAAATTTAATCAACAACAATTTATGTCAAGTTCTAACTGAATCTGAAGTTTGAGGAAAATCACTGTGTTAGGTATTGAGACAGAATAATTGCAGAAATTTTAAATAAATCTGGATAGAAGCAAAACTTGTTGAGCAATATACTCCAAAAACTAAAGAATGCTAATTTATATCAGGGACTAACTGAATCGTAAATTTGATGAAAATTAGTACATTCATTTTTGAGATTGAGCTATTACGAATATCATGAATAATGCTGCATAACAGCACCACTTGATGGTTCAAGAAGAATTTTATTTTAACCCTTTCCAGCGCGGTGTATCCACTCCGGGCACACCTCATTTTAATTCCAAACTTACAAACGGCACCAATAATATTTTATTAAAATTTTACTTTTCCAATGACAGCTTAAATGACGGAGTATTTAATTTAAAAAAAAAAGTTTTTTGTAAATTTCGGTGTCAGTCATCTATTTCTCATTTTATTAACAGAATTTGTCCGCGCCGGAAAGGGTTAAGTACTTGTGTTTTTCTAAACAGCTAATGAGGAAATGATATTATTTGTAACTGATTTACTGCACAGAAAGTAGGTACAAGATAAGGCTGAAAATAAGTGAAAATGACTCAATATGATTTTTTTTTAATTTCTTCAGCATCATAAACGAATTAATATTTTAAATAAAGAAAGGATAAAAAAAGAAATTAAATTATATTTTCATTGTCAGGCATATGTGAACAATTCCTAAAAAAGAAACAAAAATTATTATTTTATAAAAATATATATATATATATAGAAAATAGTTTTATTTTTACTACCCC
The DNA here is from genome assembly GCA_964019185.1 of Maratus speculifer. NCBI lineage: Eukaryota > Metazoa > Arthropoda > Arachnida > Araneae > Salticidae > Maratus > Maratus speculifer. The sequence continues at coordinate 154,228,929 of OZ025302.1, forward strand.
AATTTTTCTTAATAATTATTGAGGAAATTGCATTAATTTTAAATCAAATATTGCGCACAATGTAAGTACAGTGAAATACGTCTAGTATAAAGATACTTAACATGAAAAATTGGTCAACACGAAAAGATACAGTGGTTTGGACAGTATAGTATGCAGTTTAATACACTGTTTGTCTTTTAACATGAAACAAATATTGTTTAATACTAAAATATCACGCGAATTTATTTATGGATTTGTTTAACTTTGAGAATCAGTTCCTTTTCCTTCACATCTACCTTTTCCTCCCAGTGGAAATTATACAGCAGGACTCTCCCTCGCTCCCTGATAATTAGAATGCTTATCTGCACATGTCTTTTTTGTCGTTTTCATCCAATTAAACTTTATCGTTTAAACAAAAGTAGTGTTCAAAAGGAAAATTTTGGAAAGTTGTCGAAAGCAATCTCTTCAAAAATATTTAGTCGCAGTAGAAGCAAAAAAAGACTAATTCTATTATTTTTTGAATTATTATTATTATTCCATTAATTTTTTAGATGTATTATATATATATCGCTCACTATGGAATTTAGTGAAGCCTAATAGAATTGAAAGTTGTTTTTGCCATGAGGGAAAGTAGAAAATTCTTTGGCATGTTGAGAATCAGCCAGTATTGAAATTGAGTGGACATTTAACAAAATATTTGGAAAAGTCTCAACATTACTAGAATCTCCTACAAAATCATTAAATTAAAATTTTGCAGTTAATGATGGTGTGTCTACAGCAGCGAATCTGACGGATAAAAGATTTTGAAGATCGTTCACATTCCAAATGATTCTACCTATGGAGATTCCGACTACGAAACTGAAAATGGAATCAATGATGCACTTCTCTATTTTCAGAAATGCAAAAAATGATTAACTGTGTATGCAGCTATTCAGATGTGCATTCCAATAGACAGATGAATAAAACAATAGATTATCTCGAACAATTTGTGGAAAATACGGGGCTGAACAACAAACTTCAAAAAGAAATACCAGATTTTTTTTCCAAAAAACATGTTTCATTTATTTATTTGTTATTATTTTAGTAGATGTAACCTACTTGTAGTTTAATGAAATCGAATAGAATTTGATGAGGATAGAAAATATTGGTTAGCTTTGTTCTTTTATGAATCTTTTAACACGAAAAATTTTTTCGTTCTCTTTACTTTCGTCTTAAACATACATCACTATATACGATAAGGCTGGAAATGATTCATATATGAATTTAAAAAGTCCTTTCGCATCATAAACAAATTAACATTTTAAATCAAGAAAAGGAAAAAGTAATTAAACCTATATTTTCATTGTCAAGAATATGTGAATAGTTCTTGGAACATAAATAAGAAAGGTTATTTTGTAACAATCGCTCGAGAAGAAATTTATTTTTAACATCCGTATTTTTCTGAGCAGTTAATAAACAAATTATATTACTCTTTAACTCAATTATTTCGTAGAAAATAAACATATAATAAGGCTGAATACGAGCTGAAATCTCATATATATCAATTAAAAAAATCGCTCTGTGTGTTTGTGTTTGCAATGGCTAAAAAAATCTACCGGATGAAAAAAAGACAGGAAATTTGGATCAGGATTATCAAAGGCCTGTCCTGATGCATCTGATACTAAATTTCTAATAATTAGTTGAGTTATCAATTAAAAATCTTAATTAGAAAATGAAAAATTACTTATATTTCAAATAAAGCATAGATTTTTATCAAACCGTAGAGTTCATTCTCACTCAGAGACGAGCACATGTATACATTTTCGCAGCAAATAAGATGCGTTCTTCCAATAGCATACGAAATTATCAAAACAACACCTGAAAAAATAGAGTCTAAACTTTTCCAATTCTATAGATTTTCTCTTTAATTATTCCATTTAGCGATTTGGAATTCGCATATCTTTGCACAAAATAAAACGTTGAATCCAGAACTCTTTTTTCATAAAAATCGACTAATAATTTAACATAATATCAAAAAATCTTAAAAAGGAAAGATTTTTAAAAAAGATTCTTTTTTTTAAAGGAAAAATAAATGTTTTACAATGGGTTTATATAATATATATATATATTTGTTACATTTACGAGGAGGGGGGAGCGGGTAACTACTTTTGAATACATATTCCAATTGCTCCACATGGCATATATTACTACGATACAGACTAGCGGGCTTCGCCCACTATTTGGTAATTTTAACCGTTTTCTTAAATTTTTATTTAATCATATCCCCGCTATGAGTAATATTCCTACGGTTATGTTAAATAGAATGAAGTTTCGTTCAGTGTAGGTTTTTTTAGAGCAGAGTGCGCCACTTGATGTTAGAAATCGGAGCTAAAGAATTTTTTGCTGGTTTATTAAATTCATATTTAATTCCACAACCCCTCGAGTAGCATAGCATTAGAAAGTTTTATTAATGGAGTTTAGTTCGGATATGGGTTTGTGTATAACAGAGTGCACCACTTAGTGGTAAAAACTGTAAGAAACAAATTTTATAGCGACGGATGTTTGTATAAAGCATATTAATGCCTCGTGATGTTGAAAATGGGACGAATGAATTTTGTAGTGCACGTGCAGCAAGGATACGGTGTGGGAAAAAGCAGGAACATGTATAGCAGTATCCTTCGGCTGATGAATTGTTTGTAACAGAATGCTCCTCCTGGTGGCACAAAGTTGAACTAATAACTTCCGCAGCGTGTACGCAGCAGATATATAACTATACAAATTTAAGGTTCCTTTAAGAATATCATCAAATAATCGGGCGAGTCAGATAGTATATGATTAAATAAATCTTTCAGCATGATAAACGAAGTAAAATTTTAAATCAAGAGAAGAAAAACAGACAAACTTATACTTTCATTGTTAAGAAAATATAAATAATTCTTGGGACAGAAATAAAATGATTGATTAATTTATAAAAATCTCTCAAAGAGAATTGTTTTAATAACCTATTTTATAAATAACTAATGAGGAAAGGATGCTATTTTTAATTCAATTTTTAAGCAAGAAGTAAATAAGTATGAGATAAGGCTGCTTATGAACCAAAGTAAATCTTAAAAAAAAAGTTTAGTATGATAAACGATTTAATATTTCAAGTCGAAAGAAAAAATGCAAATTATCTTAAGTTTCAATTATCAGTGAAGTTTCTATGTTTCTTGATAATGAAATTAAACAGAGGATTCTTTAAATAATTTCTTGGGAAGAATTTTAAATTAAAAAAGATTTTCATTCGAATCCATTAATAAAGCAATCATAATATTTTTAAACGAGATATTATACAGAAAATCAACCAAGATTGTTTAACTGTGCAACATTTTTACGTCTGGTAAATTAAATTGGTTAAATTAATCAATAAATTAAGTAATTCATTTGAATGAAATCAAGTAATTTATGGAAATTAATTGCGTAACCATAGTTTTGCTCCACTATTTCCGAGTAGCAATTTTCGCCTTACTTAATCACTAATTTATGTGCGCCTTAGAATTTTTAATATTGTTTAAATATTACTTGATATTCATGAATTTTGTAAATCATATAGATAGATGCACGAAATTGCAAATTTAAGATGTGTTTAGTCAAGAAAAGAAAAATAGAATAGAAATTTTAAGTTAAGCTATGCATTTTATTGAACTAACTTATAGTATACTGTACAAATAAAATACTTATAGTATACTGTTTTAATATACTGTACAATATTTAAAAAAAAAAATCTATGAAATTACGGATTATCCATTTTATTAAGGTTTATGTAAAATTACATATTTTAGAAAAACCGAGTTTCTGTTAATTAACAGAGAAGTTATTCGGTAAATTTAGAATAAACTCTGTAAATCAACATCGTTAAAAATACATAGGACTCTGTAAATTTACTTATAATAATAAAAATTTAATTTACCTTTTAAATTAGCGAATCACTCACTCTTCAAAGAACTTGAATTTTACGAGTAATTTTAAAAATGTGTATTGTTGAACTTAACACAATTTATTACTAGCCGTCCTGGGGTTTGAACCCAGAACCTCTTGGCAGTGGAAGACATCTTACTGACTGAGCTTATAATAGAGCTATTGCTACAAAGTACAAAGCATGTATTTTATGATTCAGCTGAAAAAAATCCCTGGTAAATCTGATGAGATGACTTTTTTTTTCTATTTTTTTTTTATTTATTTAATTTTTTTAAAGAATCTTTTAACTAATTTTTTTTAATATTTCTAATAAAATTGCAAAAATAATTTTAAAGCGTATATTTTGTGATACAAAATTTACCAAAGATAAATATATCCTTAAAGAAAGAAATGGAAATCCCTACAAGGAATTATACATAAAATAAGGGAAATGGGTGTAAAATGATGACAGAAAAATTTAATCGAGATGATTTAACCCAGAACTAGTGTAATTTTAAACAGAGTTTTGACTTTTTTTCTGTGTTTTTTTCAGAAATTTTTAACAGGGCACATACATAGAAATAGATCATATACAAAACTAAAGAAAAAAAAAGCGAATAATATTTCGACAATTCAGGGAAATAGCAGAAATATTGTTTTCAGATACATTAAAGTTATCTATTTTTCAAATTCTTCATTTAGACGTTCTTTTTCATCTACACTGTAAAAAATATCCGTTAATATACAGAAATTGTTCCCTAAAATTCTACGGAATAGTTCCGTTTTCCGAAAAAACAGAAGAATTTCCGTTTTTGAGATTTTGAGATTATGAAAACAGTAAGTTTTCCGTAAAATTTTCTGAAAACAGAGGAGTTCCGTATTACAACAGCATAAATTCCATAACTCCAGTGTCGCCATCTATATCTGCGATAGAAAAACATTATAAAGTTGTTTTATGAATAACTTTGTATAATAATTTTCTTTATTTCTTTCTGTTTTAATAATATAAAGCTAACATATTTTTACAATATTAAAAAAATAATAAAAATTATAAAATTTTATTAATCCCTTTTAAGTTTGAAATTAGTTATTTAGTTTATTTTCAGTTAGTTTATTTCCATTATCATTTTTTAATAATGTTTACACATTTATAGCATATTTTTTAAAATGTGCGTAGGATAATGGAAAAAAGATCTACTTTTAATTTTAATATATTTTAATAAAAGTAATAATAAAATATTAATAAAATAATTTTAGTTTTAATATATTTTAATATTACTTTAAGAATATTCTTTCAAAAACAAATAAGTAAATAAATATGAATAATATTACAATAAACTTTTAAAAATCTCCTTAAAAGGAAAAAAATGAAAACTTTTTAATGCATTCAACTCTTAATATATGTAATATTTTAAAGTCTAAAATTTATTTTTTATAGAACTGAAATTAAAAACTAAATATTCGAAATTATGGAAATAAAATCTGTTAAACATTTAGAACTGTGCACTCATATAGAAAATAATTCTCAACAAAAATTAATGCCGCGTTCAACATAAGGCCTTTGCTTTTTAAAATCATTCGAAATAAGTAAATATGTTTGCAAGCACAGTATGCGTAACCATAGCGTAATGGTATTACACTACTGCAAGCTGCCATGGGACAAGAGCTAGGTTCGATCCCCATCGAGGGTAAGTGACATTTATTCACTGTTGTTTAAATTAAATGTATGTGTTCTAATCTGATGTGTCTTTGTCTAAAGAATAAAAAAGCCAGTTTGTCCTTGAAAAATTTTTTTTGGCTTTCAAAAGGAAATTTTTAAATAAAAAAATATGAAAAAAAAAACGGAAATATCTTGTAAAAAAACAGAAATATTTCTGGAAAAAACGGAAATTTGTTTCCGTTAAATAACGGAAAAGGTACTGGCGTCTAGATTACCAGTACTATTTCCGTTATTTAACGGGAAAATTTTTTACAGTGTAAGTAAACTATGAAGTTTCATTACAGAACTTTGATTATATTGGAAAGTGTTACATGATATATGTTGCACGCATGGTTTTTTGTTCTTCTGTACATCATGTTGGAATATGCATGCTTCATTAGCATTTAAAAAAAAATACAGAAAGAACAGCATTTCAATATCGGCCTCCTATGACAACCATAAAATTAATGGCCAAATCCGTGGTTATGTACTTGCTTTCAATACTTACTTATTTTTACTAAGTGCTGACCGCGTAATTTAAAAAAGCTCCATCCTCAATTTCGGATTCTTAATGTCCGACACTTATGTCAGTTATTTACCTTAAATACTTCCTCCATTTAGGAGGTAAACTACAGAAGTCATCTGTGGTTTTCGTGCTGACTCTCAAATGAAAATTGACTGAAATCCCTACAATTATTCTAACTTACAACGTGGATTAAATCAATAAAATTTTTGCTTTCCCGTATAAAATTTTTTAAAGCATTTGTGGGGTAAAAATTAAAAATACTATTAAAACAAATGAAATAATATAATCATGCGATAGTCATGCACTTTCAGTTTCGAAACCGGTTTTATAAAGTGAAACTAACTTTGTAAAAAAAATCTGCAACCAAAATCGAAAAAGTAAAAAAAGTGCGCTGTCGGCATGCAGCTCAGCTATCCAATGCAAAGAAAAAGAAAAATTAAAAAATGTCAAAATGCGAAAGAGTTATTAGAAAAATGCTTCCCCATAGGAATACCATTAGATCGCGAGCGTTTCCTCGAGCGAGAACGGGGGCCTTAAGGAAGTTTTATTTAAAATAAATTTTAAACCAGTTATTGCTTCAACGCTTTAAATTTATAAAATATCTCGTCATTACAAAATTACATCTTACAGTTCAGAGGAAAAAAAAGTAATTTCTTTTTTTAACCCTTTTCTATAAATCCAAATTTAAGAGTTTTACCCTTTTCTATAAATCCAAATTTAAGATTTATCTGTGATTTCTCGATATTTTCTACATTAATATTTAATAAATTCTGTTAAGAATCTTTCATTCATCCAGTGTCAGGTATTGTATTTCATAAGCAGGTATTGTATTTCATAAGCAGGTAATATATGCAAATAAAATTATTGTGTGGAAAAGTTTTCCATAATATTAGAATACACTTGAGTTATTTTTCCAATTTTGCCAATCGGTTTTGTTGATGAATTATGTATGATGTCCTGATTTCGATGTTAAGTTTTACCTGTGTTTGTTTAGTTTTATTGCAAAAGTTTTCAATATCTTCATGTAAGGGAAAACTATTTACGAACAAAATGTTAAGCTTTTTGCATTCCTTTTTCACGTTTTTTTTATAAATAAAAATTTTATATTGATTATTTTTTTTTTTAGAAAATCAGGTTATTGTATAATTTAGTGTAAAAAAATTCATTTTTGTTGTAGAAATATAACATTCATTCAGGGATGATATTTAATCCTTTTTAGGTGCATTCGTAATTACGTTAATACGAAGCACCTATAATTATCGTTCAGACCGTCCGTCCGCATATAACAACGAAGAAACTAAGCAACCAAACGTTAGAAATTTAAAATATATTATAATTACATAATTTTTTGAGTCATTTCAAATTTTATGAAAAATGGATGTATAGTTCAATTACAGGGACAATCTAAAGTATTCTGTTACATTATCGCCAGTGCAAAAATGTAATGTCAAGTGTATTTTAATGATATTACACTCTTTCGAACATAATAAAATTATATGTATCGATGAAGTATGTAGCAAAATGTAAATTCTGTACAATCTGTGGTGCAAAAAAAATATTTTATATTAATTTACAGTGCCACATAAATGTAATGTGTAAAACATTATTTTGGCCGCGTTTTAATTGTTTTAAACTATTTCACGTTATATGAAATTTATATACGTTGCAAAGGTTTACTTAGAAGTTACTTCTGTATAATATAAAGCAGATACTATTTACAGGGACACACAAAAGATTTTGCTGTGATACCGTATCCGCAGGACTGAATAGTATTACACTAAGATCTGAATAACTTTAAAACTTCGTTATAGTACGAACGCACCTCATTTGCTGCACTTAACGTGAAAATTCTGACATTTTTCCGTCTGATGAAAAGTGAATTTATGTCGAAACATTTTGCTTTAATTTCTTTTACATGGTCAATTTTAGTAGTGATTTATTTTGTTATTATGAGAAAATTCTACAACACGTCTTAAATTTTAATGTTATAAATATATTCTAAAAAAGTTTAGTTTAAAATAAACTTTAATCCAGTTTTAGCGTTAAAGGACTAAATACATAAAATACCTCGGTATTAAAAAATTACATGTTACAAATCAGGGGGGGGGCTTTGTTATTTGCTACAAAGGTGATTTATTTTTGACCCTATTCTATAAATACAAATTTAAAATTTATGTGTGATTTCTCGATATCTTCTTTGTCAATAGTTAAGAAATTCTGTTAAAAATCTTTCATTCATCCAGTGTCAAGACTTGTATTTCATAAGCAGGTAATATATGCAAATAAAATTCTTGTGTGAGAAAATTTTCCATAACATTAGAATACATTTGATTTATTTTTCCAATTTTGCCTATCGATTTTGATGATGAATTATGTATAATGTCCTGATTTCGATGTTAAGTATTAGCTATGTTTTTTAGCTCAATCGCAAAACTTTTGAATATCTTCAGGTGAGGGAAAGCTTAAAATTATTTACGAACAAAATAAAAAGCACTTCGTATTCCTTTTTTACGTTTTTTACAATTAAATATATTTTGGTTATTTCTTTAAAACCTTAAATGCATATTGTATCATTTTCGATACCATACGTGTTCCCGATTTATTGGAGGTTTTATTCACATATTCCGTATTCTCACCAGAAATTTAAAAGAGCAATTTTCACTTTACTTAATGACAGACCATTCGTAATTAAATAAAGAAAAATTTACTATTTAGATTTTTCTGGTATGAATTCTGATTCTTTGAATTGCGCATTTTTTGGAGCGCGTTCTATCCTATGCATTTAAGGGTTAAATTAGTCAAAGGGAAAAATAATTTCAAGATCAATTTAATGATGCTACACTCGTTCGAACATAATACAATTGATATGCATCTACTATGAAGTACATACTAAAATATATATTCTGCATAATCTGTAGAATAAAGAATATTTTTCCACACAAAAGTATTCCATTACATAATTGTATTGGGGGAAACACTTTTTGGAGCGCGTTTTAATTTTATTAAAATATTTTCCATTTTATAAAATTGATATACGTTGCTGAGGTTTACTACAAGTTCCTTCCTGTGTAATAGAAGGCAGATATTATTTACAGGGACACACAACAGATTACGATACTATACTCCATCCAAAGTACCGTATACTATTGCACCAAGATCTGATTCTTTTTTAAACTTCGTAATAGTAGGAACTCACTTCATTTGCTAGGATATATATATATACCGGGTGTCCCAAAAATGACTGATGGATTTTAAAATTCAATAACTTGCAAACGGTGACAGCTATTTAAAAAATTTATGCAGGAGGGTTATTTATAATATTTGGAGTTTTTTATCGTAATTTTTTATTTTAGTTCGCATCTCAAACAATAGGTGGTGCTGACGGCGATTGAAGGCCAGGTCGACGCTTCACTCAGCACTGATCACCTGGCCTTCAATCGCCGTCAGCGCCACCTATTGTTTAAGATGCGAACTAAAATAAAAAATTACTGTAAAAAAACTCCTGACATTATACATAACCCTACTGCAAAATTTTTTTTAAATAGCTGTCACCGTTTGCAAGTTATTGAATTTTAAAATCCATCAGTCATTTTTGGGACACCCGCTATATATAATATATATATGTATATATATATATATATATATATATATATATGATATATATATATATATATATATATATATATATATATATGTATATATATATATATATATATATATATGATATATATATATATATATATATATATGTATAATATATATGACAGGATAATTTATCTGTGTTGCCTTTTTTGGATATTTAAAGAAAATTGCGATGGAACGAAGAAAAGCATGCTATCGCCGAAGTTCGATTGAAGGACATTCTATATGGTATTTTCACCTTGCTAACGGAATCGGCTGTGGAACGAAATGATGATAGGTTTGTGAATCGCCGAAAATCGACTTCTCGTGAATTCCTGAAGCTTGATATTTTTGGTCATAATGATAAATTTTTGAGACCTGGTGATTTCGAATTGGATTTAATAAGGAATAGAAGCGCCACGATGACTGACATTCATCTTGTTGCGCCCAAATATGCGATCATTGACTTTAAGTATTACTGGTAGTAATGACAAGAAAAAAAAAAAAAAAACGTTTAGAGACAAATGAACGCCGATTGCTACTTACTTTCATAATTTTCTTTATTATTGTCTCCCCTAAGATCATCTTGAGAAATTCTTCTTAAGAGTGAGTTTGTTCAAATTAATTGAATATTATTTGTATCCTTTTTAAGCGTTTGTGTAGATTGTTTATTCTCTATATTTGTGAGGTTTATTTATTTATTGTTTTGTTTTTCTTTGAGTCTTATTTAAATTAATTATTCTCTGTTTGTCAGGTTTATTTATTTGATTATCTATCTGTGAATCTTACTTACTTACCTATTAGTGAGTATTTTTATTATCATTATTATGTGTTGAAGATTGAAATATTTTTATTCTTAAGGATTTAATTGAGGGGTATGATGTTCTTAAGATATTTACTGTTACTTATTAAGATTATTATGATATTTTTATGCATGTTTAAAGATAAGTTCGTAATACTAATGAAGTATAAAAGAACTTAGAAGCTAAGGTTGTTTAAAAAAAAATACATTTTCTAAATTATTGATATTTGTTTGTTATCAAGAAATAGTCTCAGAATGCAGTATTTTCATGATAATGTTCCTACAACTAGACATTTGAGCTGAAAATTAAGTTAACATTTATGTTTTTCCTTTTATTTGTTAGAATTTCTGGTTACAGTGAGCTTTGGTTCCCGGATTCTTATAATTTATTTAAATTCAGTAAGAAAGATGGAACTGTGCAAGGCTGTTACTAGAATTTTGACTGATAAATGTGATTAATTTTTTCAGTAAATTTTGTGATTTTAAGTAAGAAATTACCTATAATTAAAATTTTTGTATCTGTTTATGATTTATAAAAATAATAGAATTAGAAAGTTGATCCCAATTTAAGGTATAACTATGATATTTACAATTTCTGTTTTATTAGATAAAATTTCTGGTTAAAATTAACAGCTAAAGATAGTTACAATTTCACGATAATTCTGATTAAGATTTTTTTTTAAAGGTGGGTAATGGCTCTATGTGAGGCATTTAAAATGTATACAACACCAGTAGACAAAGCCCTCAAAATTGCGAAAGCGCGAACTCAGGAATTTCACCTTAAAAGTAAAAGACTCTATGATCGAAATTTTGTCGAATGCCCATTAAAAATACAAGACTCTGTAATTTATGAAGAATTTAAATACCCTAACACTCGAAAATTAGAACCTACTTTCTCTGGACCATACAAAATTATAAATAAACTTTCTGATGTAACTTATGAAATAGATAAATTTAATTATGAGACAGGACAGAATTCCGTTATTGTGCATGTTTCTAAATTAAGACCCTATTTTTCACCAGAAGATTTTAAACTGTTTCATGAGCAACCCAAAAAACAAACAAAACCTCAGATACAATCACAATCACTAGATCAAACTAAAGTCAAGACAGTAGATTAAGTTTTAATTCTTATTCTTTAAATATTTTATCACTATAATTTTCAACATCAGCAGGTATGTTCTTGGAGGCCTACAAGAATATTACTTGTTTTTGGGAGTTTTTGGGGTTAAATTGGGCTCCTTATGCAGGCATAGGGTGTAAACTTTGATTGTAAAAGCTTTCAAATTGATGTTGATAAATTAATTTTAAGTGTATATAAGTCTAACTATCTTTACTCATTTATTTGGCATTAGTATTACTCTATTTATTCAGCAGATATTATGTGATAACAGTTATAAAATTTGATGACTCTACTCAAACCTATAACTTAATATGTGATTTTCAGTGATTGTGAAAACTACAGATATTAAGAGTTTTTCAAAAAAGCACACTATTTTTATTTCCATTTCTCAATTAAGAATGACACCTTTTATTCCTATTTGTATTTTATTATTAAAGTTTATAAACCATGTGTAGATAAAACATTATTCTACATTTGGCATTTGAAAACTTATAACCAAATTTGACAATTTTGTAAAAGAGTATCAGAGAGGAATTATTGTAAGGAAATACTGGTTGAGAGTCCATTTTCTAAATAGTTAGATTTAATTTTATTTGGATTTTGGAATTATTATGATTTTTTTTTTATTTATACTTTCGGCTAGCAAAAAATACTTTCTTATGCTATTAGAAGATAAGAAAATTATTTAGTTGCTATGTAATTATTTTTATCCTCAACCACTATTTTCCCTATCAATAATAAACAAACTGTGATATTTTCTTTTGATTATACTCTTGTTTTACTATTATTATTATTATTATGATTTCTATAATGAAATTTTGTATTAATTATACTCTTATTGAAAAATATTAGGATATGGAGTCTTATTATACTATTACTTATTATTGTTGTTATTGTTATTATTTAAATTTTTCTATATTATTTATTATTGATATTGAGAGTGATGCTATTTATTATTGAAAAATTGATATATTATTGAAAGATGTTGGATCCAATATAACATTAAAACCAAAGATTAAACTAGGTTTGAAGATTTTTAATTAAAGAGACTGTATTCAGAGAACATTGGAAAAGACTCTTTTATATATACTATTGAAAGACTTGTTTCATTTAAAGGACTTATTTAAAATAAACTATGCATTAAGTCATTGTAATTATTTAAACTTCCATGAGAACGAATTTTTATTGTTTTTATTATATTTTTATCTCTTGCTTATTAATATACATAACTTATTTACTGTTATTATATGTATTATCTCCTATGCACTTACAAATGGTAAGTGATGTTGTAACATTATTGTATTTCTTTCAGGGAAATGCTCCTACCTAAATTTAATTCAGAATTATTTTCTCTTAACTATTTTATTTTAATCGCTAATATTTTTTATATTGCGTTAATTTTCTTTTCTTCCATCTCTTGGCTTCCTGAGTTTGACAGTTTTATTCCAAAATTTAACTTTTCTAAATTATTATATTTATGTTGTCTGAACTTGTAGTTTTATTTAACTATCAATTTCATACAAAGTCTTGGGGAGGGGGGATAATATTACAAATTAAAAAAATTTTCGCCAAAACTAAGCTTTATACTATCTTAATTTTCTTATAATAATATTCCGTACTTACTTCAAATTATTAAATTAAAATCTTGTTTCTAAATCTAGTCTGTTAATATTTATGCAGACGATATAAATTCTTAATTTGCCTTAAAAAACATTATTCCAGTAAGCGTAAATTTAAAAAGATGGCTCTAAATTAAAAATAGTCTTAATTAAAACTTTATTTCTTAATATTCCAAATAAAACTGATTTCTTCTATGTTTTTATCAACCCTTTTTAAGAAAGTCTTATTAAATTTATTCCAAAACCCATACCTTTCAAAAAATATCATTATTTTATTTTATCTATTTATTTATTTTTCCTCAGTCAACCTTTGATGTGTGCATATTAATAAATTCATTTCTTTTCTTTTTCTCTTAAAATTAATCATTTATAAAAATCGTCTGCCTAAGAAATTCTGAGTCTATTATAAATTGGCTAAATAATATTAAAAAAAAAATAAATTTATCGTCTGTGGAAAATAATCTCGTAGCTGGACAAGAATTCTGTATACATAAAAGAATGATGGTTTGAGGTTACAGAATGTTCCAGAACTTTCTTTTTAGTTTAAAAGGTGAAAGTCTCGAGATGAGAAAAAAAGATTCTTGGGTTGCTTCTTCGATGAGGACGGCTCGCTGAAATAATGATGGAATTTTTGCAAAAGGAGCTTTTCCCGTTCTCATTATTACGAATTAAATAAATGAACTTACACCAGCCAATGACTAATTATTGGATCTTCTACATTTATTTATTATTTTGTTTTTTCCCTCGCTTGCCATGACTGTGTGTTTTTTTTAACCAGTGGAAATAATTCGAGTTCTCCTTAAATCGTCACATATATATATATATATATATATATATTGCTTCTGATGAAAAGGTGAATTTATTTAAAACATGTTGCATTAATTTCTTTTTACATGGTAAATTTTAGAAGTGATTTAATTTGTTATTATGAAAAATAAATTAGAAAACTTCTTATTTTAAAGTTTTAAACATATTCTAAAAAAGATTAGTTTAAAATAAATTTCAAACCAATTTTGGCGCAAACATGCTACTTATAATATACCTCGTTATTACAAAATTAAATCTTGCAATTCAAGGAAGAAAAATCTTATTCGTTACAACTGTGATTTTTTTTAACCATTTCTTTAAATCCAAATATAAAATTTATCTGTGATTTCTCGATATTTTCATTATTAATATTTAAGGAATTCTGTAAAAAATCTTTCATTCATCCAATGTCAGGGCTTGTATATCTTAGGAAGGTAATATATGCAAATAAAATTCTTGTTTGACAGAATTTACCATAATATTAGAATACATTTGAGTTATTTTTCCAATTGTGACTATCGATTTTGATGATGAATTATGTATGATGTCCTGATTTCGATGGTAAATATTAGCTATATTTGATTAGTTCTATCGTAAGATTTGAATACCTTCAGGTAAAAGAAAGCTTAACACTATTTACGAGCAAAATAAAAAATATTTAGCATTCCTTTTTCACGTTTTTTATAAATAATAATTTTATATTGATTATTTCTATTAAATGAGTAAATCATGTTATTGGCTATAATTTAGAGTAAAATATTTCATTTTTATTGTAGAAATACAACATTTATTCAAGGATGATATTTAATAATTAGGTTTTTTTAGATGAACCGTATTTATTCCTAATAGCGAGGAAGACGGAGATGCGCTGGATTAAAATTGGCTTTGAGTTCAATTCTAAAACACATCGGCAAAGATGTGTCAATTGTGTTTCTTCAGCAGGTATGCGTTGTACGGATATGCCTTATACGGATATCCAGGTATGCGTTGTACTAATTTTTTTATTATGAGATGTTTTACTTTATTATTATGAATAAAAACTAGTCGTTGGGGGCCACGTAATACTTACCCATCATGTTTATACTACAAATAAAACATCGGAATAAAAATCGCTTAATGACGTAAAGTAATGTGTTAAATCCAAGTGAATGTGACATTTACGGTAAGCCATTATTGGCTTTTAATCATACACTTTGGCGATAGATAGTTTTTTAATAGACGAAATCAAATAATACCGAAATGCGTAAAAGAAGCATCCTTGTAACTCCAAAAATTTCAATTATATTAACCAACAATTTACTGCGTTGGATTAAGCGTCTCATTTAATATTGAAATTTATCTTTGAATTGAAATTTGAATGAAATACAGGGTCATGAAAAACCGAAGAGTGTGAAAAATAGGATTACAAATATCTGGATAGCTAATTATCCGATTGGCTTCAGTTTTTATGCAAAATTTGTGTTATTTTATTGCCTTTAAAGACCATTACTTGAAATAAAAAATTTCGAAAATTTTTATATACCTTTTATGAGAACGAATTTTTGGAGAGTTCGAAAAAAATAGTTCCTGATAATCGAGGTTACTGGTATTCAATAGACTTCGTGACATTCTTGCATACTAAGTACATACAAAATTTCAAGTCTCTATCTCAATTTGTTCGGGAGATAGTGCGGTTACAGACAGACAGAAACACGGACGGACGGCAATTTTTTTTTCTAAAAATAAGTTTTTCGGAATCTTCTGTATCCAAAACGTGTAAATCCGTCAAAAAAATTTTTTCGATTTTCAAAACGATTGCAAGACTTTACTACGTATGATGGGTAAGTAAAACTACAAAACTTCTTAAATTTTAATGTTATAATGATATTCTAAAAGAAGTTTAGTTAAAAATAAATTGTATTCCAATTATTGCCTTAACGCTTTAAATTCATAAAATACCTCGTCGTTACAAAATTACATTTTACAATTCAGGGGGAAAAGTTTCTAATTCCTTACAAAGATGATTTGTTTTTAAACCCTTTTCTATAAATCCAAATTTAAAATTTATGTGTGATTTCTCGATATCTTCTGTAATAATATTAAAAACATTCTTTTAGAAATCTTTCATTCATCCAATTTCAGGGCTTGTATTTCATAAACAGGTAATATATGCAAATAAAATTCTTGTGTGAGAAAGTTTTTCATAATATTAGAATACATTTGAGTTATTTTTCAAATTCTGATTATCGATTTTTGATGATGAATTATGTATGATAACCTGATTTCGATGTTAAGTATTAGCTATATTTGTTTAGTTCTATCGCAAGTTTTGAATATCTCCAGGAAAAGGGAAAGCTTAAAACTATTTACTGACAGTATAAGTATTATATTACAGTATACATTAATAAGTATTTCGCATTCCTTTTTCACGTTTTTTATAAATAATAATTTTTTGTTGATTTTTTTTTAAATTAGTAAATCAGATAATTTATTGTAAAATATTTCATCTTTGTTGTAGAAATATAACATCTATTCAAGGATATTTATTAATCATTAGTTTTTTACTTACCGATCATATGTAGTATAAGGTAAATCTTGCAATCGTTTGGAAAAAAAAAATTGGCAGATTTACACGTTTCAAACACTGAAGATTCCGAAAAGCATATCTTTAGAAAAAAAAATATGAATAGAAATAGTTACTTCCTGTATAATAGGGTGGAGCGAAAAAAATTATTTTTTAAAAATCAAAAACGGGTAGGTGCCAAAAGTTGCCTTTATACTACTACATCAACTGCGCGAAATTTTACCGCTGAAAAAAAATGGCTTGAGTCTGCGCTTTTGCTCCAAAAATCGAAATTTTCAGTAATATTTGTCATTTTTTGACATTTTTTTTTCAAAAAAATTAAAAAATTCCTACAGAGCTGGTTATTATTTAAAAGTGTTACTTAAACGTTTATATTTATTTGCTTAACATATTTAAACTATAAAACAATATCTTTATTCCGTATAGCTGGAGCAAAAGAGACAACTTTTGGTAGGAAAACGGCATTACCTCTCTATGGGAGCATACAATGATATGTTGTTTTGAATGCATTTCTTACCTATCTGCTTTCAAAACTATTCTATATATAACTCGTAGACGTGGCTGCATTTCATATCCCACCCGTCTTAGCCATCCAACAATCTAGGCCCAGTGTTTTATTTATGTATTGAATTGTTATTTTTTCCCGAAGAAGGGCATAAGTTTTCTATGTATCAAAGTATAGTTTACCTCTTCTTTGTTTTCACTGACATTGGATGCTACTGGTATGACCTGCTGCACGTATATTTTTATACCTTTTATAACAGAAGAGGAAGCTGAGTAATGTATTAGGTATGTTGTTAATCGAACCTATTCAGCAGTCTATTATCTTCATTAAATTTTCATACAATTAATACATTATGATTGAGAATTCTGTTACCACGACATTTTTTCACTCAATTACATTGTATATATATGTAATGATATGCCTAAAAATTGATTGTATGAATTCAATTTCTAGTATGTCATCATTTACTGTACCTATTACATTGAATATATTTTTCGAAGCTAACAGTTTAATATTATGACGATCGTCACAGAGGATTGCAGAACAAAATTTGCGTGTAAAGCAACAATATTTTGAAAGAAATTTTCGTATTTGTTTTATGTCGTTTCCTGTGTTGTTTCGTAGTCGAGTAATTTCTAATAAGCTTTTAGACCTATTCTTTAGGTGTGTATTAGATTTGTTATAAAATATCCCGTGGTATAAACTTTGATGATATATCTTGTGAGTGAATCTATAGACTCTGATTGCCAGTCTGTGCTTATATAAAGCGGAAAATTTTATTCGCTTTATGAGCAGTTTTTTTTGCGCCAGATGTTTTCTAAATTCCTATTCCCCATTTCTTCTGAGAAATAGCTTTCCTTATGAATTAGTTTTGCAATCTCTGATAGAAATTTCTAGTCTGTTCTGAGTATCTTTTACTTAGTTTGAGAAAATAGTTTTTCAAAAATTATTATCTATTTTATAAAAAAATGCAACAGGAAGTGAATAGTACGTTGACAAAGATTTTCTTATTGATCCAGTGAATCCATGTAGATTATAATGTTTTACATCGACTTCTCTAATAATTAATGCAGAGGAAATTCACTGGAGTTGAAGTAGCATATGATCCGTTATTATACATAATTTTAAGCTTACCCAATGCAAAATGCTTCACAGCGACAAATAGAATTCTCCTAAATTTAAATGAGTACTTATAGTCAATTAGAGTCTGTACATTCTCTCAAAAAGTACTGTGCATTATAAGTTTATGCCTAGAGCAGTTCACCATCAAATATTGTTTACTTATAAAATAGGGATCTAAAAGTTAATGGGGAATTACGTGGCTACGAAAACACTTAGAAAACTGCATAAAACAAATGCAAAAAAAGTTATTTACAACAACGGATAGTCTGCACGTGCAGGACAAATTCCCATTGCAATTCACTCTGACGGTCACCAGAAATCACATTAAACAGCTCGCTTCTCAACATATAAAAAATGCAAAAGCAGAATAAATGATGGCATACTTATAGTTGAAGTACCTGAAATCATTTTTGAAGCAGGTCATTACGTAAAAAAATATAATTGACTGAAAAAAATGTTGTGGTAACAGAACTTCCAATCACTTTCATCAACTGGATGTAAGTTTGATAAATATAATAGATGGCCGAATAGATCCTTTAAAAATATACATTAAGATTGCCACAGCAGCATGTGGATACAAAGAACAGATAAACTAGGTGAATGCATCGAAAACATGCCAAATTTTGATAAAGAAAATCACAAATCAATATGTAAATAAAACACTGTACTAAGATGATCGAATAGTTGGAGCGGGTGGTATATGAAATATAGCCACCTCCACGACGTATGTCCAAGGTAGTTTTGAAAAGAAGAGCTGTATTAAAAACAACAATTTATTGTATGTCCCAGTAGAGTGGTAATGCCGTTTTCTTACCAAATGTTGTCTCTTTTGCTCCAGCTATACGGAATAAAGATATTGTTTTATAGTTAAAATATGTTAAGCAGATAAATATAAAGGTTTAAGTAACACTTTTAAATAACAACCAGCTCTGTAGGAATTTTTTAATTTTTTTGAAAAAATGTCAAAAAATGACAAATTTTACCGAAATTTTCGATTTTTGGAGCAAAAGCGCAGACTCAAGCCATTTTTCTTCAGCGGTAAAATTTCACACAGTTGATGTTCTAGTATGAAGGCAACTTTTGGCACCTACCCGTTTTTGATTAAAAATTTTTTTTTCCCTCCACCCTACTGTATAATGGAAAGCAGATATTATTTTCAAAGGTACACAAAAGATTTCGCCACTACACTGTATCCAAAGTACTGTATATTATTGCACAAATATCTTAATGTTTTCAACACATCGTTATAGTAAGAACGCACCTCATTTGCTATACTTGAAGACTATTCTTTTGCGTCTGTGAAAATGTGAATTTATTCTGAAACATGTTTCATTAACTTCTTTTTGCACGGTCAGTTTTAGAAGGTATTTACTTTGTTATTATTAGAAAATGAAAAAATACATAACTTCTTAAATTTTAATGTTATAATCAGACATTTTAGTTTTTATAAGGAAAAGAACAGAGGAGTGTAAAACAAGTACTTTTGGAGCTGCTAGATATAGCTGTATATATTTTTTCTGTGTATTCCTTTATACTGTATTAAGATTTTGCAAGTCTTTATTTTCTTTTGAAAACTATTTGATTTTTGCAAATATTCATTGAAATTTAGAATAGCTTCAGCTACGCAAACAACGTTAGCCTGATAGTATATGAAGAGCCCAGAAGCTAAGGGGTACAAGCGACAAAATGTCGATTTGGAGTAAATTGAGTTTAAAGATAATTGATGTTAAATTGGAACATCAGTAACAATTGACTAAATTGAAATAGGAAACACCTGCTTGTTGCATTCTAATCTTTGAACTCTCATTTCAATAACTGTTAAAAAAATAGAGTGCAATTTTCTTTAAATGTACAATTAATCAATATTGTTTGTTTTTCGAAAAAAGTGGTTTATCTCTATAACTCCCCAAATAATCAGAATATGACCTATATTCCTTTACCTGAAATGAAAAAAAGCATATTTCCAGGTACCCTGTGCACTTAACTCAATTTTTTCAATTTTGTCACTTATACCCCTTGGCTTCTGGGGTCCTCATATGTTTTATGGGTTACCCAACTTTAAACAGTCCATTACTGTACTCATGACTAAACATGCCCTAGAAATTATTACGTCCAACATGCTCTTTACTTGAAATTATCTTGAATTTTCGAAAAATTTGTCAAGAATTTCTATAGAACGTATAATGATCTGGAAGGATCCGCGGTCTCCTGATGTGTTAAATGCTCTGATCCTTTTGATAATGCTGGTCGATAAATTAAACTTGTGGAATATAGCTTTTAAATTGTTCCAGTGTGATTTTCAGCGATTGGATCTTGTGAAAACATTTGTGAGAAAAACTTCCCCGGAATATCGTAGAACATCTTAAGTACTTTATGACTTTTTGATGAATTTTCTTAAGTGTTTCTCATTGAAAATGATTTAATTTTGACTTTCTGATTTTAATTTTTTTTTTTTTTTTGTATTTTGCAGACAATTTTTTACTGTTATTTGTATGGCAAGCGATTTATGATTTAAGTATTTCAGAGCTTCATGTTTAAAATATTGTATACACGTCTAAAATGGCAACGATTTTTAGTGAGATGCTCGTTACCTTAGTAACTTAAAAAAAAAGAACTTACGTTGTTTACTAGAAACTAGATGTTCTTCTCTAGATATTATAATTTTATAAGATTTCGGCAGTTTTTGTAGAAATACATTAAAAGAAAATATGTAATTTTCGCGCGTGCAAAAAATTGTAAATAGAATACAAATATTTTTCGTGTGTGAAACAATTTTGAGTTTTTTGATGGATAGTCTTTGAATTCATTGCTTTAATGAAGACGCAAAGAATTTCATTGGATCTCCGCCGTGCATCCCATAGAACCCGGTAAGAAGAATTCATATTATTATTTATTTGAAATATAACATTCTTACCTAGTATTTTAATTAGAAAAATTTGAGATCAGATCTAAAGACTACCATTCCAAACTACCGTTGAAAAGGCATAGGGACGTCCGGTGGCCGAGGCCATCTTTTCCGCAAAATAACTTGTGTCTGCATCGTTAAATGTCCTTCAAATCCCGTTGGTGTATGTCTTAAACTAGTGGGATTTAACTCTTAAATTTCTTTTGACATTTCACACGATCAGGCCTGTTGACCGGTGTGCGGCTGTTTTTTCGGGTAGTAGCTGCATGATGACAAAATATATCAAATTGGTATACATTTGAGTATATATTATACAATATACATTAAGTATGCATTTGATCAGATAAAATTAAATAATCCAAATATCTTCTAAGAAAGAGTGTAGTAGTTTCCAGCTTTTAGTCAGTGTTTTCGATAATTTTGAAACTGTGGAACAACGATTTTCTACTAAAATTTCGTTATTAAATCCAACATTAACGCACACATTTTTTTATACGTTTGCATTCGTTGTATATAAGTTTTTAAGAAATTCTTCTAAAAATACATTCAATCTTCATTCAATCAGTGCCGTAGTATATATTTCATAAGGAGGAAAATATTCAAATAAAATTCTTGCGTGAAAGAGTTTTCTATAATATTAGAATATATTTTTGTTTTTTATCGAATTTTGTGAATCGATTTCGATGATGAATAATGTATGAAAACTTCATTTCGAAGTTCAGGTATTGATTGTATTTGATTAGTTATAAATAAAACGATATAAAAATAGTTGGCTAAAAATTATTTTGGTGTATTTATTCTTTTAAAAAATATTCATTTACCTTAAAAAAAAGTATAACCTTGTGTTTTCAATTATAGCTAATTATATTATGAAATTTTCAAACACACAAATCGAAAAGTGGGTACGACATAACAGAATATCTGTTCGTAAAACTTTATAAAAAATAGAATTTTGTCCTGCCAAAAAATGATGTGTAACGAATTTCACAATTTTTTGGTATTTTGTATTAATTCAAATTTTAGATAGGATTTCTTTTAAATTTTTTGTAATAATTTTTAAAAAGCTAGGTAAAAAGCTTTCCTTAATACGATTTATAGAATAAAACTTAAATGACACGATTTACAGTAAAAAAGAAAATTGATTCGTCATAAAAAGAAAATTGTGATGATGAACAAAGTGACTATGAGCAAAGACAAATTAAGAGCACGTCCATACATTTGTCTAGAGCGGATATAGAGCAGACTCTTATAAGCAAAGTTCTGAGATATTTGCGTTTTTAATTTTTGACTTAAAATATAGAGTTAAAACATTATGGTACTATAGTACTAAATGATTATGAACCTGAAAGATTATAGCGCTTTAAGGTTTTAGAATAATATATTTTGAGCACTGTATATAATATATAGATATATATATATAAGTACATTTTTCTAAAATTCTATTTTAGATAAACAAATGAAACT
Source organism: Maratus speculifer (assembly GCA_964019185.1). Lineage (NCBI taxonomy): Eukaryota > Metazoa > Arthropoda > Arachnida > Araneae > Salticidae > Maratus > Maratus speculifer. The sequence goes on from OZ025302.1 coordinate 154,251,579, forward strand.
TTCCAAAATTATGTAACTAAATGTTTCTTTAAAAATACCTAACATTTTAAATCTGAATGAATATTCTCTAAAATAAAAAAATATATATATTTTCTTAAATTTTTAACGATTTTTAATAGAATGTTTTAATTTTATTTATTTAATCACAAATAAAAATTGCTTCTTATTATTCTCAAATGGTAGGGGAAGATGGGGATACTTGAGCCACTTTTTAAATTTTAATTTTTTTATAATTCTTTAGAACAAAATAAAACATTGAAAATGAAAATTTGATAATTTTTCTTCAACTGAAAGCACTTTTAATTAATTTTGAACTATTTTTCTATGTTTAATTAATTTTTACTTTTTTTTTACATCGTGGCTCAAGTATCCGCTCCATGGGGATATTTGAGCCAGTACGGAAAATACCTACAAAAGTATTTTTTTCGCTTTATTTTTGCACAAATATTTTACAGAATGATAAATTATGATGCATAAAGTCCTTTTAAAACCAATTGAGATTAGAAGTAAGATGTTTCAGCTCTTTGGCAACATGTATGAAGAATAAATTCAGAATGGTTGTAAAACCACACATCTTTTTTCTTTTACCTACATGGTAACTCAGTAGTGCCCTCTGTTGGGGACAATAGAAGTCATTTCATTGATTTAAAAAAAGTTAAAGTAACAGAGGTTACAATTTCAATATGAAATATTAATCTTAATATATTATATTAAAAAATAAATATTTAATATGTTAGACTTAACTAATTAAAGAATTAGAGATTATTTTACATTTATCTAGACATGCTATTTTGTTAGTCAAAATGAAAAATAAAATGGATATTTCCATTTAAAAAAAAAAAAAAAACATTGTTAAACTTTTTTTTCTAAGTCATTATTTTTTAAGAAAAAAAAATAAAATAAAAAATTATGCTCCCTTTTATCCATAAAAAATATCTATTAGTGAATATAAGGATGTAAATTTATTTTTTGTTTATTTTACCCAAGTCTAATTTCCTAGTGGGGATGGTTGAGCCATGGCTCAAGTATTCCCAATCTCATTGGCTCAAGTTTCCCCATTACCACTATTTTTGGTTATCAGAGTTTTACTAAGTAAAGTATGCAGCTATTTGAGCTATTTTAGATTCAAAATACAATTGGGATTATACTTATTAAATTTATATACAGGGTGTCCGAAAAGTCTGGAAACGGTCGAATAACTCGAAAAATACATATGAGATTGAAAAACGTAAATATACGTGTTAAATATTTTTAAATAAGCTACTCAGTAATACCAAATTTGACCTTCGTAACCGACCCCCTGGGGGTCAGAGGGGGTCCAACTTTGAAATCTTAAATTATAACCCCCATTTTTTATTGCAGATTCGGATTCTACGGACAAAAATACGTAACTTTTGTATTTGATGTTTATTTCGAATCCTCGTTTATCACGGTGTAATTGAGCATATTAAATCGATACATATTTCGGCTTTTCCAACGGGATTTTCCCTAATCGAAACTAATTGGGGAGAATTTATGACATCAAATTCCTCGTCTTTTGCAATAATAGCGTTTCCTGAAAATCACCCGTGCCGATTATTTCGCTAGTGCTACACAGTTAAAAATTTGATCCATTTGCTGTAGCGTCACTCCACAACTTTTATAGAATATCTCTTTCATGACCAATGAGAATGTTCCATAATACAGTAAAGTACACTGTAAAAAAATTGACCCTTTTGCTGCATCGTCACTCCACCGCTTTTATAGAAAACGATTACTTTACTGTGTTATGGAGCATTCTCATTGGTCACAAAAGAGATAGTCTATAATAGCTATGGAGTGACGCTGCAGCAAATGGGTCAAATTTTTAACAGTGCAGCACTATTGAAATAATCGCCAGGGGTGATTTTCAGGAAACGCTATTCCTACAAAAGACGAGGAATTTGACGTCAAAAATTCTGCCCAATCAGTTCCGATTAGGGAAAATCCCGTTGGAAAAGCGGGAATATGTATCGATTTAATATGCTCGATTACACCGTGATAAACGAAGATTTGAAATAAACATCAAATACAAAAGTTACGTATTTTTGTCCGTAGAATCCGAATCTGCAATAAAAAATGGGGGTTATAATTTAAGATTTCAATGTTGGACCCCCTCTGACCCCCAGGGGGTCAGTTTCGAAGGTCAAATTTGGTATCACAGAGTAGCTTATTTAAAAATATTTAACACGTATATTTACGTTTTTCAATCTCATATGTATTTCTCGAGTTATTCGGCCGTTTCCAGACTTTTCGGACACCCTGTATATTGTTGCAACTTTAAACGAAACTTTGATAACAAAAAAAAAAATAAAAAAACCATGCACCTTAATATTTACTTTAGATAGAGAAAAACAACTATTAATCACCATACTTTCAAAATAGTACCAAAGTATGTGATTTCTTTTTTACATGTTCAGAACTATAAATATTTTACCATATTGCCAGTTTTAGAAAGAAAGATTAACAAACTGTAGAAATAATAGGGGTGGCTCAAGTATCCCCTATGCTTAAGTACCCCACTCTTCCCTAGATTTTCTCATAACACAGCGAATTTTAAGGTAATATTTTCAATAGTTTTTCTGAAATGTGTACCGAATAGACGTAATTTTTAAGAAATATTTTAAAAGTTAATTAGTTCTTTAAAACTAAATTATGCGTGAAACTAATTTCTTTCAATCTATCTTTTGGGCTTTAATATGTATATTTAGAGTAAAAAAAAATCCTTTCAATGTTTGTTTTTAGGTAAAATACATGGTATTAAGTGTTTTAAAAAATCTGTTTTATTTTCTTTTTTTGTCGAGTTCTTCCCATGCCCTTAAAGCTTTGTGAATTTTTGAAAAGGTCTATTTTAAAAGTTTATTCCAAATTTTTTTAAAGATAATCATTTTTACCTTACCACGATAGTGATTTCCAATTTAAAACTTTTCTACAAATCTAAATTTAAGGTGTAAGTTCTTTTGAAACTTCCATGTTAACACATTTCATAAATTCTTGAAAAATTCATTCATCCATTGAATGTTATTTCATTTAAGTATCAACAAATATATTATGTAAATTACATTCTTAAATAAGAAAAGTTTCCAAATTTTGAATACATTCGAGTTATTTTTCTTCAGTATTCGAATCGATTTTGATAGTGAGTAATATATGCTGAGTTCATTTCGATGTAAAATATTAGGAATATATGTTTAGTTCTGTCGCAAAAGTTTTTAATGTATTATGGGAGAAAATACTTAAAAGTATTTGCAATCAAATTATAAAGAATTCCGCTTGTGTGCGTATAAAATTAATTACTACTCCGTTTATATATTACACGTGCTTACTTTTACCGTTTCAAGGAAGACGTTGGTACCAAAAAAATTTATTTTATTGAAAATTTGAAACTTTTCAAAAATATGTAACTAACTTGTTTCTTTGAAAGTAGTTAACATTTTAGGTTGGGATGAAATATTCTTTAAAATAATGAAAAATATTTTGTTATTTTTTTTACGATACCTTTTACCGTTTTAAAGAAGATGTTGGTACCAAAAAAATTTATTTTATAGAAAATTTCAAACTTTTCAAAAATATGTAACTATTTTGTTTCTTTAAAAGTAGTTAACATTTTAGGTTGGGTTGAAATATTCTTTAAAATAATGAAAAATATTTTGTTATTTTTTTTACGATACCTTTTACCGTTTCAAAGAAGATGATGGTACCAAAAAAATTTATTTTATAGAAAATTTCAAACTTTTCAAAAAACTAACTTGTTTCTTTAAAAGTAGTTAATATTTTAGGTTGGGGTGAAATATTCTTTAAAATAATGAAAAATATTTTGTTATTTTTTTTACGATTTTCAACATTTTTTAGTAGAATATTTTAAATTTTATTTCTTTTAATCACGAACGAATATTGCTTCTAATTATTCTCAAATAATATAGTTTCTGATAACACAACAAAATTTAAGGTAACATATTCAACACTTTTTCAGAAATGTGTTCCGGATAGACCTATTGTTTAAAAATATCTAAAAAGTTAATTAGCTGTTTAAAACTAAATTATGTTTGAAATTAATTTCTTTCTAATTATATAAATATTTAGTGTAAAAAATACATATCTATCTCTCTTTTTAAGTAAAATACATGGTATTAAATGTTTGACAAAATCTATTTTATTTGTGTTATATGTCGAGTTATTTCCATGTCCTTTTAAAGCACTATGAATTTTCGAAAAAGTTGTTTTTAAAAGCAAACACCAAAGTTTTTGGAAGAAAATCTTTTTTTCTCACCAAGATAGTGATTTCTCATTCAAAACTTTTCTACAAATCCCAATTTAAGTTGAGACTTCTTTTGAAACTCCTATGTTAACATATTTAATAAATTTTTCAAAAAATCATTTATTCATTCAATTGTTATTGCATTTATGAATCAGAAAATATAATATGTAAATGAAATTCTTAAGTGAAATTTTTTTTATAATACTTGAATAAATTGAAGTTATTTTTTCCAGTTTTGCGAATTGATTTTGATGGTGAATAATATATATCCAGTTTATTTCGATGAAAAATATCAGTAATATATGTTTAGTTATGTCACAAGAGTTTTTAATGTATTATGAAAAATAATGCTTAAAAATATTTGCATTCAAAATATAAAGAATTCTGCTTGTGTGCGCATAAAACTTATTACTACAGCGTTTCTGTGATGCACATGCTACTTTTACCGTTTCTAAGATGTGTCGGCTCAAAAAAATATTTTAGTGAAAATTTCAAAATTTTAAAAATTATCTAACTAACTTGTTTCTTTAAAAGTACTTAACATTTTAGATCGGAGTGAGATATTCTTTAAAATAATGAAAAATTATTTGTTAATTTTTTTACGATTTTCAACATGTTTTAGTAGAATATTTTTAATTTTATTTCTTTTAAGCACAAAGGAATATTGCTTCTAATTATTCTCAAATAATATATTTTCTGATAACACAACAAATTTAATGTAATATATTCAATAGCTTTTCAGAAAACCTAAATCGTTTGTATTGAACAGACCTATTGATTAAAAAATATCTAAAAAGTTAATTAATTCTTTAAAACTAAGTTATGCATGAAATAATTTTTTTTCTAATTATATAAGGGCTATACACTGTAAAAAAAAAAATCTGTAAAGGTACTAAACATTTTCTAGGAAACTGGGATTCCAAGAACTTTTCATGCAACGATAACAGGAAAAATTCATGTAATCTATTTTGAAACTTGAATTTTTGCTGTTACCGTTACAGGAAAAGTTCTTGGAATCCCAGTTTCCTAGAAAAGGTTTAGTACCTTAGCAGATTTTTTTTACAGTTTATAATATAAATATTTAGTGTAAAAGAAAATTGACTTTTATTATTCTCAAATAGTATATTTTCTAATAACACAACGAATTTTAAGGTGATATATTCCACAGTTTTTCAGAAATGTGTACAGAATAGACGTAGTGTTTAAAAAATATGTAAAAAAAGTTAATTACACTGTAAAAAAAAATCTGTAAAGGTACTAAACATTTTCTAGGAAACTGGGATTCCAAGAACTTTTCATGTAACGATAACAGGAAAAATCCATGTAACCGATTCTAAAACTTAAAGTGTAGTACCTTTACAGATTTTTTTTTACAGTGTAGCTCTTTAAAACTAAGTTTTGCATGAAATTAATTTTTTTATAATATATGGGCTAAAAAATTTATTTCTATCTCTATTTTTAAGTAAAATACATAATATTAAATGTTATATAGGCTATAATATAAATATTTAGTGTAAAAAAAATTTCTATCTCAATTTTCAAGTAAAATACATGGTATTAAATCTTATATAGGCTGTAATAAAAATATTTAGTGTAAAAAAAAAAAAAAACTCATTTCTATCTCTATTTTTCAGTAAAATATATGATATTAAATACTTGAAAAATCTACTTATTTTGCTATATCGAGTTCTTCCCATGTCCTTAAAGCACCGAGAATTATTTTTAAAAGCAAAATCCAAAAACTTTTGAAAGAAAATCATTTTTTCCTCACCACGATAGTGATTTCCTACTTAAAACTTTTTTACAAATCCGAATTTTAGGTGCGAATTCTTTTAAAAATGCCATGTTAATATATTTAATATATTCTTCAAAAAATATATTCATTCAAGCAATGTTATAGCTTTTATGCATCAGCAAATATAATATGTAAATGAAATTCTTAAGTAAGAAAAGTTTTTATAATATTTGAATAAATTGAAGTGATTTTTCAAGTTTTGCAAATTCATTTTGATAGTGAATAATATATGTCGAGTTCATTTCGATGAAAAATATTAGTAATATATGTTTAGTTCTGTAGCAAAAGTTTTTAAGGTATTATGGGAGATAATGATTAAAAGTATTTGCAACCAAAATATAAAGAATTCCGCTTGTTTGCGTATAAAATTTATTACTACTGCTTTTCTCTATTACACGGGCTTACTTTTATCGTTTTTAAAAGGAGTTGGTACCAAAAGAATTTATTTTATTGAGAATTTCAAAATCTTAAAAATTGTGTAACTAACTTTTTTTTTTTTTTTTTTTTTTTTTTTTTTTTTTTTTTTTTTTTAAGTATTTTACGATTTAGGTCGGAGTGAGATATTCTTTCAAATAATGAAAAATATTTCGTTAAATTTTTTACGATTTTCAACATTTTTTAGTAGAATATTTTTAATTTTATTTCTTTTAATCACAAAGCAATATTGCTTCTAATTATTCTCAAATAATATTCTTTCTCATAATACGACGAATTTTAATGTAATATATTCAACAGTTTTTCAAAAATGTGTTCCGAATGTGTTCCTATTGTTTTAAAAAATATGTAAAAAGTTAATTAATTCTTTAAAACTTCTTTCTAATTATATGAGGGTTAGGGGAGACTGGGGCACGTTGGCCATAGGGGCAGGTTGGCCAATTTGCTTTAATTTTCAAACTAGTCACCAGATATCGCCACAAGTCCAGAAACATGTTAGAAAACATATCCCCCTACCACTCCACGATCTTCAGTTCTCTTAACAAAAGCAAACTAAGAACAACGTTAATTTTTCACTTTCGTCGATCTCCAAGCAAATTTTTATTAGTGTGTAGAAAGTGTTAATGCTCTCAAAAGAACAAACACAAAGAACAAAAGTGAGTAATATTTTAAAAGATCAATTTATAACGATTCTTTTGATGTAACAATAAATATTAAATGTTGTTAAGATATGTGTAGAATAGCAAAAATATTTCAAACATGGCGAGGGGGCAAGTTGACGTACTTACGTTGGAGCACGTTGGCCCCGTCTTTCCCGGTCCATTGTAGCCATAAGCTACAGCCAACGGACCGCACAGTTTATGGCCCATTTAAAAAAATATTTTAATTCAGCCTGCAATGTTTGGGTGACAACTAATAGACGCCCTATGACCATCTACGATATTCTGGGAATTGTGAAAACTGCCCTTCCCAATGCAATAAATCCAGTTAATATAACATCAGGTCTTCACATAACTGGAATATGTCCTTTCAATAGGAATGTTTTTACTCACTCTGATTTCATACCTTCGTATGTCAGCTTCGTAAACCAGAGCCTTCAAGCATGCACGACAAAGCAATTTTTGAAGCTTTTAATGAAACCCAGGTAATTATGGGTAGGCCTATTTCTATAGATGTACCTTCCGCGTCTTCTCCTGATCCATGCAAGACAACTCCAACACCTGAGGACATTAGACCATTCGAAAAGGCAGAGCCAAGGAAGAAAAATGCTTCGAATAGAATGAAGAGAACTTCTACAGTCCTCACAGACACCCCTGTCAAATTAGTTCTTGAACAACAACAAAAGGTAACAGAAGAAAGAAATAGTGCCAAAATTAAAAATTATATTAAAAGAAGAAATCAGGGCAAAAAACGCAAAGGAAAGCAATATGTGGAAAAGATTTTGTTTCCTTTAGATCCCCCACAACCTGGATGTAATGGTCTGAACTGTCAAAAAAGGAAGAAGAAATCTATTCAAGAAAGTGACGATGAGGAAGACGAAGACAATATCTGCCTACGTTGTCTGAAGGAGTTTAATCAAAATATGGCTGGGGAAAAATGGATCCAGTGCATGTGTTGCAAACGTTGGGCTCATGTGAAATTTGTTCGAAAAGAAGTTAATGGATTACATTTTGAATGCATTCACTGCAATGATCCCACTGATTTGTAAAAATATTTGTAAATAATTTTTCTTTATACATGCATTAAAGTTCCTATTCACTATTATGAATTTTATTTAACTTCAAAATAAACATTAAAAAAGGAGCATTGCAGGCGAACGTGCCCCACTCAATTGGCCAACCTACCCCGTGCACGGGGTAGGTTGGCCCACATGACATCACACCATAACTAAATTCATAAAGTTCTTAAAATTTCATAGTAACTAAAAATAAGCGTTTTACTCACTAGTTAAATGTACTACGTATTGTAAAAAAATAATACATTTGAAAATATACAAAATTTGGTATTGAAAAAATTAACATAAAAAAACCTGGGCCAACGTGCCCCGGTCTCCCCTATAATATAAAGATTTAGTGTTTAAAAATATTCATTTCTATCTTTATTTTTAAGTACACCGTATTAGATGTTTGTTAAAATCTGCTTCATTTGCTTTACATATCGAATTTTTCCGTTTGCCCTTAAAGCACTGTGGATTTTTGAAAAGTTTTTTTTAAAAGCAAACTAGAAAAAATTTTGAAAGAAAATCAGTTTTTCCTTACCACTATAATGATTTCCAATTTGAACTTTTCTACAAATCCGAAATTTAAGGTGAGAGTTCTTTTGAAACTTCCTTGTTAACACATTTAATAAATTCTTTAAAAAAATCATCCATCCATTCAATGTTATTGCATTTATGAATCAGAAAATATAATATGTAAATGAAATTTTTAAGTAAGAAAAGTTTCCAAAATATTTGAATATGTTTGAGTTATTTTTCCAGTTTTGCGATTCGATTTTAACGGTGAATAATATATGTCGAGTTCATTTCGATGTAAAATATTAGGAATATATGTTTAGTTCTATCGAAAAAGTTTTAATGCATTATGTAGATAATGTTTAAAAGAGCTTGTAATCAAAATGTAGAAAATTCCGCTTACATGCGTATAAAATTCTCTGCCACTGCGTTTCGCTAGTGCTCGTGTTACTTTTTACTTACCCATCATAAGTAGTATAGGGTAAATCTTGCAATCGTTTTGAAAATCGAAAATTTTTTTTGACGGATTAACACGTTTTCGACACTGAAGATTCCGAAAAACATATTTTTAGAAAAAAAATTGTCGTCCGTCTGTCTGTCTGTCTGTCTGTAAACGCTCTATCTCACGAACAAATTGAGATAGAGACTTGAAATTTTGTATATACTTAGTATGTAAGAATGGGACGAAGCCTATTGAATATGAGCAACCTCGATTATCCGGAACTATTTTTTCCGCATTCTCGAAAAATTCGTTCTGATGAAAGGTATATAAAAATTTTCGATTTTTTTAATTTTAAGGAATGCATGCAAAAGACAATAAAAAACACAAATTTTGCATAAAAACGAAGTCGATCGAATTATTAGTTGTCGCGATATTTGTAATCCTGTTTTGCACATTGTTCAATTTTTCATGACCCTGTATTTCATTCAAACTTCAATTCAGAGGTATATTTTAATTGAAAATGAGACGCTTAATCCGACGCAGTAAACTGTTAGTTAATATGATTATTATTTTTGGAGTTATAAGGATGTTTCTTTTACGCAGTTTGGTACTTCTTGAGTTGTTTGGCGTTTTATATAATTTGTTGAAATTAGTGCATCAGCAATTCATTAATAGAGTATTACTATGTGTATTAACAATATTTAAATTTAGTTTTGGAATTGAAATGCATTGTATAAATAGTTTTCACATGTTTTATTTTCATATGCATATGGCAAGTATGGTGGTAATGGGTAAGATGGGTAAGTATTACGGTGGCCTCCAACGACTAGTTTCCTTTTCTAAGAGTACTTTTGACAAAGAAAATTAATATTGTTATTTTTAATATTAATAGTGAAAAATCTAGAAAATATAAATCAAATGTAAAAAGTTTATTAGTTTATAATTAAAGAAGTATATATATGCTTTTCAATTTATCCTGTAACCCGAGTTAGAGCTCCTTGTTATTATTAGAAGCAAAAATTTACATGCAAAAACAATTATAATATGCATAATTATAAGCATAAAAATGTATTTAATGAACATATCTATGGGTTTCGTACGCACAAATTACGATAGTGTGAAGGTCACTAATTATTAAAAGATATTTTTTAAAGCATTGGAATATGAACTTTATAAACAAATACCGCGAGATATCAGATAACACGAAAGCAGGTGCTTTAATAGAAATAATCTTCTTTAAACACTATCCAAGAATTAACGTAAAAGCAAAATCTATTGATTAGTTGTTTCCACGAGTAATACGACGTCAGTATTACTCATAAACACTTAAGGGGTGTTGGATATATTTATCCCATCTAATTTAAACGAGATTCTCACGTGAAACTTTTAACGAAATTTTACATTTTTAACTGAAGCTGCAAAATGTTGAATAATTGTCTTTTCTCATTTTAAAACAAAATTTTTCGATTTTTCCGGTGAGAATTCAATATTGCAAAACATTATTGCTTACACCTTAACGGGTTAAACATATTAACCGACTTCAAGGAGGAGGTTATGATTTCGACCTGTATGTATTTGTTGTTCACTCATAATGTCTTTAAATATAAATCGATTTTAATAATTCTTTTTTTGTTTGAAAGTGTAAGATACCCAGATGGTCCCATTTCAATTTTATCAAATTCTTGCGATTAGAACTGTTTAAAAATAAAAACATGAAAATTCCAACTCTTTTTGAAGCAGTCATCCAATTAGATGCGTTCATTTTTCAGGTAATCGCAGGCTTTCATGTCGAGCACACAAATCAGATGTGTGTGTACAATAAATAAATAAAATTTCAGGCTATAACTCTTACACCGATACTAGATCTTTTAATTTCATTAAATTCTGATGATTAGAATGTTTTTTTAAATAAAAGAATGCGGATTTGATTAAAAAAAATAATGATTTGTCGCAAATCATCTTTCATTGTTGCAATGTTTTCAAATCATAACCATATTAAAATTATGTATTCATATACGGTAGTGACAAGTTGTCGCTAAGCTTGACACTTTTTTTAAAGTCGGTTAGTATTTTTTTCTAAAAAGCATATTTTATCTTATTTTTGCTTTTTATTGTAAGAGATAAAATAATATGGGGTGCATATGTTCCCGTGTATTGTACTTCCTAAATCTCCAAAAAAGGTAAAAGCAGAATACATACTTTAGTATATATGAGCATTTATCAAAGTAAAGCAAAACCAGACAGAAAAAAATCATGCGTCAAACATAGATTACGAAACACTTTCCAATACATTTAGAATAACGTAAATATACCGTTTAATAAATAAGTTAAAAAATTATCATAATTCAACAAAATGGAAATGCATAATACATTTAAAAACAGAATCTAATCTGCCCCATCTACAATCGGAAAAATATCAGAATTCCTTGATTAGCCCTGTATATGTATATATATATATCTGATTGTAGCTGTAAATTAATCCATGCCGAAATTTAGTTCAGCTTAGAGATACAAATGCATGTTGGAATTTCCCCTGTAGCAAGTACCTCTATAAAGATGTCGGTACGTGAATTCTTTTATGTATCCCTGTGTAGAAGATATACAATTTATGTACAATGATTAATTTGCAAAAACTTATTTTACTTTTAAAGTGTATACCGAATTTTAAAACGAATTTTTATTAATTGTTACGCAAAAACAGTCCTATAATAGATTTCTCTTATATGACCCTGAGAATGATCTACAAATACTACTAATGTCCTATTCTATCCTAATCATCTTGTAGTAAATTAATTGATTTATATCAATTTTAATACATTTAAAATAGCGTAATCTCGTTAAAATACCCTTCAAAAGATTTTTCCACTTATACCATAATGTAATAGAACTTTTTAAGTGCCCCTGTAAATGAACTTTTAATCCCACGTGCTTCACATGCAATAGCAAACATGCTTTGGTGACCTTAAATGATTTATCAATTGCATGAAAATCCAGGTATATTTATAGGAGTTAGAGCTTGGACAGACGGACAGATGGTATAGGTGCAGATTCCCAAGATTTTTAAGGAGCCAATGGCCTCATAAACCCAAATAATACCATTGCCACTAAGGCTTAATTTTTAAGAAAAATTAAGAAACAACGTGGAACAACGGAGAAACAACGCAATTTTTGTCAAAAGATTGCAGAAAAAAGGTAATTTTATCAAAAAATCGCAATAAACGCCGCGATTTTCGTCAAATAATTGCTGAAAAACGCGATTTTCGACAAATGATAGCAGAAAAAAACGCAATTTTAGTTAGAAAATCGCTAAAAAACACGATTTTTGTCAGGGGATCGCGAAAAAAACGTGGGGTTATCGTCAGAGGGTTGCGGAAAAACGCGATTTTCGTCAAATTATTGCGAAAAAAAACCCCGCAAAATTCGCCAAAGGATGACGACTAAGACTTCGAAAATTAGTCGCCAAGTCCAAAAATTTAATTACCACGTGGCGATTGGAAATCGTGAATCTGCACTTGTAACAGACGGACAGACAAACCGAAAGCATAAACACTTTTCAACTTTTTTGGAAATTATTAAAAATTCTAAAAGCCTTTTCTCGATATTTCTCGAATTTTTCGCATGTTTTTCTTTATGAAAAACTAAATTTTCTCGAAAATGTTATACTTTATTTCCAACATAATAAATTACATATTTTTTGCGTTTTTTCCGATAACAGATTTGAGAATTCAAAATTCAATTTCTTACATTGATAAATGATGCTATTTTAAGCAATGTTCAATCTTTTTTAAACGTATTTACTCTGTGAATTAAAGTTTAATGGTTTTATTGAAAAATAAATATTTTTTCAGTTATCTTTCTTCATTCAAAGAATAATTAATGAATTTACTCGATACTGTTTGCAATTTTTTCGCATATGAAAAATGTATATTTGGTATATGCCGTATCTTTACACTCAATTAATAAAACGCTTAATTTTATTTATTTATTATTTTTAGAGGAATATTTCAATCTGAATTTTACACTATAATTGCATAAATAAATCAATTTTAAATATTGATGGCTTGCAGTGGTTTAGCCTAGTTAAAATTGTATGTTAATATATATGTCACAAAGTAAGAACTCATAGTGTTTGTACTTTAATTTTTTTTTCGTTTACTAAGACGAAACATGCATTAATCAAGATATTATCATTAAGGGGATAGTTTAATTTTTCAACATTTTTTTTTTATATTTTTAAAAGTATTAATTAAGTTTGGTTTTTAAATTTACTATTGAAGTGAGTTCAAATTTCATTTCAATGTTAAAACAAGAAAAAAAATATCATGCGTCAAACGTACATTATGAAGAAACTTTCCAACGCATTCAGCATAATGTAACAAAATTGCACTGTTTAAAAAATTAAATTATCACATTTCACCATATGGACATGTATAATGCAGTTTAAAACCGAAGTTTAGCTGTTCCCATGTACATTTGGAAAACTAAATGCAGAAAAATAAAATAATAAGCGACCAAAATGTCCATAATCTGCAGAAACAGCTTTTTAAAGTTTTAAGTTGTATATGTAATTATGCTGGAAATGATCAACAAAATTAACTATATCTCAAAATAACATCTCAATATAATTGGCACTTAGGTAAAAATGTGGTGTCAATATATTCACAATTAAACAAACATTCATTTATTTATTTTTTTAATCGACATTTTGATCAATTTTGGGATAAACTGTTCCATTAAGTCCTATTTGCGACATAATTAGGAAAAACGTATCCGTTTTATCACGGACTGGGAGGCGGTAACACAGACTATAACCTCATTGAGTTAATTCGCAAAACAAGATCACACGTTTCCAATCACAAAACAAGACAATTTCACGTAGAAATGTATGTCTGCAAACAAATGCATTGCGTTGCACCAGAGTGATATGCATGTCCATATTATCAACTCACACGCAGAACTCTTTGACATATCCAGCTAGTTGACTTTCGACAAGTGTATTTGCAGAAGTAACATGACTAATTATATTAGTTAAATTATTGTGCATACATGCATCTAACTGGCAGTCCGGCATCGGAAGACAGTTGGAGAGTTGTGCAAATGTATGCAAAAAGCTACTGCTGCTGGCGCAAACCTCGAGATCAAATGTTTGCACGTGTTCATCAATAATTCTGCGAAACTGGATAGGTTACTACTTTATGTCATGATAGAAGAGGCTATAACGATTATTTCGTTATATATTGGTTATTTTCTTAAATTATTCCTTTACACCCCCCGTCTCTGTTCAATTCAAAATTAGTTTTAAGTTGTCCTTCATTCCTTTTCCATTTTTCTTGCTTATTAATTCTCTAACCGAAAATCGGCAGCTGCTTAACTTTATCTGTGAGAAATACACTCACATATTATTCAACCGTTTAAAACAATTTCCAGATGTCTGCTGTTTCCGATCGAAGCAATTCTGCATTACCTTATAAGGAGATCATCTCTGTTTCGCAGTTAAAATTTATGCTTACGCTTCTTTTTCCTTTCTCGACAAAACCCTAAAAAGAATTTAACATCTGCGCAGTAAAATCTGATGTCCCTTCGGTGTGCTTCTTTATTAGACAAAACAACACGTGTAACATTTATTGTTTGGCAACCTTTCCTTTCCCATCCCAGCTGGGAAACCAAATTGAATTCTGATCTTGCTGGCTGCATTTTAACTGTTATTTGGCGTATACTATCCATTGTGCATGGGCGAACTTGTGTATGTTGGCGATTTTCTATCATGCCAAAAGTGGCGGTTTGTTGCTATGTACGAGGCACTTGATTCACTGCTCTCGTCTTGTGAAGTTGCTAACCGCTGTTCGGAGATTTTCTCCGAGTACTGTATGTGTGCCCCCCTAGTAATACATGTCTAAATAAAGAGTAGCTTAGCAATCATTGTGGGGTTTTTTCGTACATCCGAATCTGGACTACTATACGTAATCACGCTTCTTCTAAGTATTCTAATAAAATAGCAGATGCTACAAAGCTACACCCTCACAAGAATCTCTATTACAGAGGCAACCGATCGACACGGAGATTTAGAACTGAGGAAGCTAGCTGAAGGTTTAGCCACTTGGACTTGCAAACTGCCGTCAACTGTCGGCGTGTTTATTGTGGCGACATGGTGTTTTTGATCTTTAATGACTTTTGTAGAAAGGGGACTGGTGACCGGTAAAACAGGAGCCTTTCCGTCAAGTAGGATTGATCTGCTTATCTTCTGACTCTTTGTTCATCATTGTGTTTGTTCCCTCTTTCTATCATGAAGAAACCTCAAAAGGAACCTACACAAAAGGCATACAACATCTTTTCCGAGAATTTAGTTGACCGGTGTTGTTAAAAAATAAGCCTGTGCCAGCAGCCTTAAGATGCAAACACGCAGATATACAACTGTCGGCTCTTTTATTTTGGCCACTCGGTATTTTTGCACTCTAATGTCATTTGCAATAAGGGAACTGGTGACCTGAAAAACAGGAATCTTACCTTCAAATAAGGTTCAGTCCTTATCTCCTGATCCATTATTCATCTCCCCCTTTCTATCCTGTTCAAACCACAGAATGGAGAAATACAAAAGAGTTCATCGAATTCATGTGATTCAACCAAAACAAACTTGAGCCGGGAGCCTTAGGCTGCGAGCGAACAGCACTAGTTTTTATTACACTAAAACAGCAATAAATCTATCTTTGTTTTCGTACGGAACAAAGGTGAAACCGCTTTAAATGATTTTTGTGGGACTGACCCTACCGAATCGACAAAGGAAGGGAAAGTTTATCTCGCCCCCATCTTCAGTCGTAAAGCTGCCAACTGATTTCGAGTTCGATTTCTCTCTTGAAGTTGAAAAAAGTTCACTGAAAAAGCACTTTATACATCAAAGTGCCGACACGAAAGATCAAAAATAGCGACGCCTGACCGCAAGAAGTTAGTGCTATGTGTCTGGTCCTTTACAGCGTTCTGTATACATTTGTGTAACTCTCTCACCACCTCACCCCCCCCTCGCATAGTAAATTTGATAAATATCTACATATACGCATTTAACCTACAATGACTCATGTTACTTTCCACTTCGTCGAATGACGATTGGCTTTACTTGTCAGAAAGTTTTACGCGTCAGCATCGATTGTATATACACAGCGCCCTCTAGAATGTCACGTGTCCGTTTGCACATATATTTCCTATGTGAAATTGTCTTTTAACATTTTCCATGTTTTTCAAACTATCAAATTTTAACGATCATTTCTCATACACTTCTTACTGGTTTCTGCTGTTTTGAAAGATAAATAATTCTTTTTGAATTAGTGGGTTACTGTATTTCTTTTTATTATATTTTTGGCCGACAATTGTAAATTAGGTTTATATATGTATATTCTGCCAATTATTGTTTCTCTAAGCAAAGCAAAAGTAATAGAAAATGTAAAAAAAAAAAAAAAAAAAAAAAAAATACTTTTCTTTTCAAAAGCTGAATTATCTGTTGAATGTAATGCTTTTTCCCCAAGCATAATAAATAACACATTTGTCGTTCTTTTTCAATAAATTTTTGAAATTTCAAAATTCAATTTATTATAGTGATAAATGATGTATTTGGATGTATAGTGCTCCAATTTTTAGCAACATATTTCTGTTGCAAGTTCAAGTTTAAGGATATTACAAAAGTTAAATGTTATTTTTTAATCTTTTTTCATTCTTTTTTCATCTTCTTTCATTACTTTAAAGATTTATTATACAACCTATTATGTATTTTATAAAATCTCTTTCTAAAAGGAAATATTTTTCTAAAATATTTCGTTTGTATAAGTATTAAATTAGTAAAATATGTATTTTCAATGATAAAAACAAAACAGATATTGCTATCTAACGTCCATTTTATTCACACTTTAAAAAAAGAAATAAAATAAACACATGAATTTAATAAATCTCAACGATTCGGATTATTCTTCTAAACCATCATCAGGAATAAAATTTTCTAAAATACAATCAGCATAAAATATTCAATATGCTACATCTTTAAACATTAAATTAAAACTGGGAAAAGATGGTGCCGTTGAAAATCCGTTATTCCCAAAATGAAGATAAAACAAGAGGGGTTGTATCCATATGTTCATTGATTAGTGTCAATATAGAATACACAATATGGGACGTGCTACTACATTTGGATAAAACGCCTCTTTTTTTTTTTTTTTTTTTTTGCTTCATTTTGTGAACAATGGATTTTGTGTTTATTCTATAGATGATCATTTTCAGAATTTTCAAGCTATGATTTTAAGACTTTCACAAAATTTGCTCTATACATTTAGCTAACATAATATGCAAATAAAATTTTGATATCGTTCACGCATGCGCAGTAAAAAATTATTTAGTAAACCTACTCATTTTTTATACAATTTTTAATGTTTTTAATTCTGATTACAAGGTATTGTGTGCAATGTTGTTTATCATATATTCAGAAAAGAATATACGAGGGCAATTCGGAAAGTAACCTCCGTTTATGAATTGAAAAAAAAACTAATGAAAGGAAGCATGTTTTATTACTTACGTATGAAAGACACGTTCTTCAGTTACTTCTTAACATAATTATCGTATTAATTAAAACAATTATCATAACGGCAAATCAGCCTTTAAATTCCATCTTCACAGACTTCTGCCGCCGGCATGTTCAATTGCGATTATTTTTAAATTCAACTCGCACCACTCTTTCAATCCAAAGAATTTTAACATATTCTTTTATTCATATTGGCAAATTCCGAATTGCTCTCGTAATTTTTTGCTTAACCCACTATTTTTAAAACATTTTTTGTAGTACATTTATCAGCAAATTATATAGAAAAATATGTTAAAATTCTTTGAATTGAAAGAGTGGTGCGAGTTAAATTTAAAAATAATTGCAGTTGAATAAGCCAACGGCAGAAGTCTGTGACGATGGAATTTCAAAGCTGATTTACCGTTATGATAATTGTTTTAATTAATACGGCAATTATGTTGAAAAGTAGCTGAAGACCGTATCTTTTATACGTAAGTAATAAAACATGTTTCCTTTCATTAGTTTTTTTTTAATTCATAAACGGATGTTACTTTCCGAATTGCCCTCGTAATTTTATTTTAATATCTCTGCAAATTATAAGCAAAAATCTTGGAAAAATATAGGACTGTTTTCGTAAAAACTTTAATTTTTCTACGAGTATACATGCTATCGACATAAAAATGAAGACAGTTTATTACAATAAGCCACTTATTCATAATCTACAGTTTGAGTGCTTTTACTGAATTAGTTTTGACAGGGTTATAGAAAAGATATTCATTCTTTTTTATTTTGTTGACGGTCCCCTATGGAGTTTCGGGAAAAACTTTTCACGAAAATGTATGACTTGCACTATTATATTTATACATTTAGGATTTCAGGATAATTCCTCATATATTTTTTAGATATTTAACAAAATGTCTAAAATAGAAAGTGGACGGTCATCTTTGGGCATATAGTGTATGTGTGGATATTCCGCTGGTATATTTATCAAGAGGAAAATTAAGGATTTTACCTTGAAATTTTATTCGCTGTTAAAATTTTTATGCTTTTTAAACAGAGGAAATAAAAGTTATATTTTTGGGTCAAATCTTGATCGTTCCATGGACTACGAAAACACTCGCGATTAAGGTTAGCGACCCACCAGTGGCTCGCGACCTATAGTTTGGGAACCGCTTCCTTAACTTTACTGAAGGGAATTCAGAAGCTGCGTGACTGGCAACCTTAAATATAATAATATGTGTATCAACAATGCAGCTCCGGCAAATCTCACATTATAAGGATAAAATAAACTAACTAGGACTTCCCTCAGAGGAATAAGTCTGAGCGATATTAATTTTTTTTAATAACAGAAAATGTTTCTTTTATTCCTTTTTTTTTTTCATTTTGAAATTAATAAATAACGTGTTATTATAGCATGCTATATGTATCTGGTAATCAAAAGGATGTTTTCGCCTAATTGGCATAAAAAATCTCGCCAAACCCGGTGCTTATATCTCTAGTATATTATCTCAAGTATTTTATTTATGTATACTATAATTGTTTTTACATACCACTTACTTCTTGTATATAAAAATAGGTAAGTGGCTCCTTTATGCAGTATAAATTGTATAAATCTTTAAAAAGTAGCCCCCGTTGCCCCTTTTTGGATCGAATTAAAAAAAATCAATGTCTAATTCTAGTATTGCACCAAAGTATGCATACATATTCCAAATTTCAAAGTTGTATGCCAACAGGAAATGGATGAAAAATGGGAAAAGATGTCACATATGCACCAAGGTACATAATTCGCGTCAAAATGGCATTATTTTACCTGAGATGGTAACCCGGCTTTATTTATTTATTATTTGTTTATTTACTCATAAAATCTTTATTTACTTTCATTTCCTTTTTTTAATTATATAAAATATTTCATTTTATAGTTATTAATTATTATGATTATTTTATTTACTGTAAGTTCTTTTTGAAAATAGAAAATAATTTAAAAATGTGTATGTAAGCGTTATTTGAAAACGGAGTTTTCGCCAAATGGGCTTTGAAAAAAATTGCTCCAAATCTGATGCGCTTGTGGTATCCGTGCCGAAAAATTAGTGATCAGAATTGACTTCCACACACACAAAAAATGTAAGTTGGAAAACATGCAATAAAAATAAATATAAAGGGAAAATGATGTCATAAAAGAAACTTTTTATTTAAAAACCTGATTGTTTCTAATTTTCACACGCGAAATATATAAAACATTCTTTTAGCGATCAAAAAATGCTATTAAGAGATAATCTCAAAATCAAAGTTTTTATGACATTTTTTTAATATAAAAAAATAACAGTTTTATTTTCCTGCATGATTAAATTTTAAAATGTTTTATTGCATTCAATATTTCTGAGTGCGTAAATGATTACTATTTACTCCATGTACTGATTCGGTTATCTACGAAAATATCCAGCCTGTGAAAATCACGCACAAGAAATTTCAGTGACATATGCAAATAAATTGTGCTTTTTTATCAGTTTTTTAATATAACTTTTAAACTGTTTGGAATTAATTTTTAAAAGTAGGTGCATTCACCGGATTACCTTCATAGGTACCTTCTGGTACAAACAGAATCGAAATCCGACAAGTACTTTTTGAGATTTGCTTGACGAAAGAATTTTTTTGACTTTTAATACCGTTACGTACTCTGAGTATAAGACTTCGCTATGCTCAGACAATTAAATCTAAATTGCAGAAATATAGTAAATATTCAAAAACGTTGATTCTAAATAAACGCGAGTCTTCCTTAAATACTTCATAAACTTTATAAAGTACTAAAAGAGAAGGGAAACTACTTTAACCACTTAATGGTTAAAATTACGGTTTAAAAATTCAAATTCATTATTGTCACCATTTTTTTAAATTATCATCTTATTTAATGACAAGTAAAATGATACCAGAATAAAAGCAATTACACTATTTTATAAAACTGTTGGGAATCAAACAATTCCGAACAAAAGCCGTGACACTTGCTGCCCGTAAATGTCTCGGGCGCGACGATTAAGTGGTTAATGGGGTGAACATTTATTAAAGGAAAATAGCAAAAATAACAAAGCACAACAGTTTTTTTTTATTCAAATAATTCTCCATTTTTTTATGTTTTCCTTATCAAAAACTAAAATTTCGGCAAACAGTTTTAAATTATAACCAGCAAAATAAATAATACATTTTCCGCTTTTTTTCCGAAAGCAGAATGGAAATTTCAAAATTCAATTTATTATATTGATAAATGATGTATTTGAAAGCGTTGTTGAATCTTTTAAAAACACATTTCTGCTACATATGAAGTTTAATGGTTTAAGTAAAAATTAAATGCATTTTTCATTTTTTTTCTCTTTGAAACATTAATTAATGTAGGTACTCAACACTTCATAAATGTTTAGAGAAATTATTTTTATTCGATATTTAGAATATCTGTACTTGATTCGTAATGAATCAAGAAAATACTTAGTTTTTATACAAGTTTTTCTTGATTTATCATTCGTAAAGTATTTTAAAGTGTATTAGCTGTTCTAATACTAAATATAATATAAAACTCGAATATATATACATATATAAATATGTTTCTCATTCACTAGATGATACAAATTTAATTAATTAAATAATTTGTTTGCATAAACTTTTTGTTTATAATTTTAAACAATTTTGTTTCAGAAATAATGCAATATAAAACTCGAAAATATATACATTTATAAATACTTTTTTTTTCACTAGACAATACAAATTTCATTTATTTATTTATTTATTTCATTTTGTTTTTATTTATTTATATAAATGTTTTATTTATAATTTTGAACAATGTTGCCACAAAAATAATGTAATATAAAACTCGAAAATATATACATATAAAAATATGATTTTATTTTCACTAGACGAAACAAATTTCATTTATTTATTTATTTTATTTCATTTTATTTTTGTAAATTTGCTTGCATAAATGTTTTGCTTATAATTTTGAACAATGATGTCACACAAACAAATGTTCTTAAAAAATTGACTGTTTTAAAAAATAAAGAATTTCATTCTTTCTTAAAAAACGAATCGTTGGGGGCTACCGTAATATTTACCCATCATGGCTATGCATAAAAAATATGCAAATAAAACATGTGTAAATTATTTAGACTTCACTAGGGTAAACATTTATTAAAGCAAAGTAGAAAAAATAATAAAAGCGCAAAAACGTTTTTCAAATAATTCTCCATTTTTTCTATGTTTCCCTTATCAACTAAAATTTCCGTAAAGGGTTTTAAATTATATCCACCAAATTATAAAACATATTTTCCGCTTTTTTCCGATAACAGAATTGAAATTTCAAAATTCAATTTATTATATTGATAAATGATGTATTTGAAAGCGTTGTTGAATCTTTTAAAAACACATTTCTGCTATATATGAAGTTTAATGGTTTAAGTAAAAATTAATGCATTTCTCATTTTATTTTTTCTGTTTGAAAGATTAATTAATGTAGGTACTTAACACTTCATAAATGTTTAGAAGAATTATTTTTATTCGATATTTAGCACATCTCCGTACTGAATCAAATTATTTTTAGTTTTTATGTACGTTTTTCTTGATTTATTGTTCGTAAAGTATTTTAAAGTGTATTAGCTGTTCTATTAGTAGATATAATATAAAACTCGAATATATATATACAGATATAAATATGTTTCTTATTCACTAGACGATACAAATTTAAATAATTAATTGATTTTTTTTGTTTGCATAATTGTTTTGTTTATAATTTTGAACGATTTTGTCACAAAAATAATGTAATATAAAATTCTAAAATATATGCATTTATAAGTACGTTTTTTTATTCACTGGACGATACAGATTTTATTTATTTAATTTAATTTAATTTAATTTTATTTTTATTTGTTTGTATAAACTTTTTGTTTATAATTTTGAACAATGTTGTCACAGAAATAATGTAATATAAAACACAAAAATGTATACATATAAATATATGGTGGTTTTTTCCCCTAGACGATGCAAATTTTGTTTATTTATTTATTTTATTTTATTTTATTTCTGTAAATTTGTTTGCATAAACGTTTTGCTTATAATTTTGAACAATGATGTCACACAAATAAATCTTCTTGAAAAATTGACATATTAATAAAAAATTACAATCGTTATTATAGGAAACAAATCGTTGGGGGGCCGCCGTAATATTTATCCATCATGGCTATGCTTAAAAAATATGAAAATAACACATGTGTAAACTATTTATACTTCAATAGGGTAAACATTTATTAAAGCGAAGTAGAAAAAATAACAAAGCGCAACAGTTTTTTTTTTTATAATAATTTTTCATTTTTTTATCTTTTCCTTATCAAAAACTAAAATTTCTGCAAAGGATTTTAAATTTCCAGCAAAATAAAAAACATATTTTCCGCTTTTTTCCGATAACAGAATTGAAATTTCAAAATTCAATTTATTATATTGATAAATGATGTATTTGAAAGCATCGTTGAATCTTTTAAAAACACATTTCTGCTATATATGAAGTTTAATGGTTTAAGTAAAAATTAACTGCATTTTTCATTTTATTTTTCTGTTTGAGAGATTAATTAATGTAGGTACTCAACACTTCATAAATGTTTAGAGGAAATACTTTTATTCGATAACTTGCATATCTCCGTACTGAATCAATAAAATATTTAGTTTTTTTTATGTACGTTTTTCTTGATTAATTGCTCGTAAAATACACTGCTCAAAACAATTAAAGGATATTGCAGTTTTGGGTGGATTTTGTATCTGGAAAACTCTTTAGCTGATTGATACATGGTCGACAGACATAGTAGGTTATATGAGAATAAATTACACATGTTTGACAGAAAAAAATGCATTTTATTGCGCATTTGTGTACAAAAGGAAAAAACACAATGTGTGCATATGAGAAAAAAAGAATAAGAAAAGGTGTTTTCTTCAAAGAAAATCATTTTCAGTAGGGGGTATGGTTTCCACGGGCGGCCAGCAACGTTGAACACCTTTGAGGCATGGACTCAATGAGGCTATTAATGACGAGTTCGGGTATTCTGCCCCACTCTTCCAGAAGAGTTCTTTCCAGTTCTTGGAGAGTTTGTGGGGGTTCTTGGCGGCCAGAAACTCGTCTTCCTAGAGCGTCCCAAACGTGCTCGATTTGATTCATGTCTGGAGAACACGTTGCCCATTCCATTCGAACGATTCCTTCCTCGAAAAGGAAATCCACCACCAGGTTTGCACGATGTGGCCTGTAGTTATCGTCCATTAAAATGAAGTTATCTCCGATTGCTGCAGCGTAAGGGACTACAATAGGTCTGAGGATCTCATCCCTATATCGGCGACCAGTCAGAGCGCCATCTCGAATGATGTAGAGGTTAGTGCGCCCGTCAATGGAGATGCCACCATACAGCAACACTCCTCCACCGCCAAATCTGACACTTTCGTGCACGAACGCAGGATTATTCCTACTGCCACGGTCCCTCCAGATGAAAATACGCCTATTATCCGGATGCACAGAAAAACGGGACTCGTCAGAAAACAGAATATTGCTCCATTCATTTCTCCTCCAGTTGACATGTTCGGTTGCCCACTCCCTGCGGTCGCGACGATGCCCTGATGTTGATCTAACACATACCATCGGTCGGCGAGCATACAGACCTACAGCATGGTTTCGGGCAGTCTGAGTTGAAATCGTGGTGCCTGTAGCCGAACGAAGGTGTTGTTGAAGAAGAGTAGCGTTCATGTTTCGGTGTCTCCGAGCTGTTAACACTAAATACCGATCTTCATTGGGCGTTGTTGCCCGTCTACGACCTTGCCTTGGTCTTCGGCCTGCACATCCACTCTCCAAAAAACGGTTCCAGATCCTGGAAATGACACTTTGTAACACTCCAATGGCTTGCGCTACTTCGGCTTGAGTTTGGCCACCTTCTAACCTACCAACAATTCTCCAAGCTTCTGAATCTGTCAAATGACTTCGCTGAGACATCGTACTCATCGAAACAAAGCGATCACTGAATGCCGATCATCCTTGTCTTCATTCTCTTTTTTCCAGTTGAAAGTCAAATTTCATTCGCTGCCGCTGAAGCGACGGTTTTGACGTCGAACTCAAAATTTGCATACTCCACAGTTTGAAAACCAGAAAAATTTGTATTTGTGATTCTCTTCTTCTATTTTCGGCAAAAAAAATTTCGTTTATATCTTTATTTTATATAAAACTTCAAATATCCTTTAATTGTTTTGAGCAGTGTATTTTAAAGTGTATTAGCTGCCCTAGTGGTAAATGTTATATAAAACTCGAATATATATACATATATAAATATGCTTTTATTAAAAAACAATGTAACTTTTATAAATTAATTTGTTTCATTTTATTTGTTTGCATTAAAATTTTGTTTATAATTTTGAACAATTTTGTCGCAGAAATAATCTAATATAAAATTCGAAAATATATACAGATAAAAATATGCTTTTTTTTCACTAGACGATACAAATTTTATTTATTCATTTATTTTATTTCATTTCATTTTTGTAAATTTGCGTAAACATTTTGCTTATAAGTCTGAACAATGGTGCACAGAAATAAATCTTCTTGAAAAATTGACTGTTTTATATAATAAAGAATTCAAATCGTTATTAGAAAACGATACGTTGGTGGCCTCCATAATACTACGCCATCATGGCTATGCATAAAAGATATGAAAACAAAACATGCGTAAAGTATTTATAAAGTGCATTGCAATTCCAAAATAAAGTGTAGATGTATATTTAAACATTTTTGATACATAGTAATGTTCTTTTGCTGAATTGCGGGTACTACTTGATCATCCCGTCGACCTATTTCGACAAGTTATATAAATTGCCAAATGTCGTTTAATTCGCAAAATTATACAAATTGGAATAATTTTTATTTTAAACAAGAAAGAAAAAAATAAATTAGCAAAAGATTAATAAAAGAAATAAGACGTCGCATTAAAAATCACTTGATGACTTAACAAACACGTGTAACATGTTTAATGGTAAGTGACTGTGATGTTAACGATAAACCGTTATTGGTATTTAATATTATAGTTTGGCGATAGTTTTTTGGTCGGCGGGATAATCAAGTAGAACCGGATTACGTAAAAGAATCATCTTTATAACTCCAAACATGATTATAATATTAACTAACAGTTTACTGAGTCTGATTAAGCGTCTAATTTCTAGTGACAATATATCTTTGAACTGAAAATTGAATGAAATACAGGTTCATGAAAAGTAGAAGGAGAGAAAACGGCTAATTTTGTTATGTACCGTAAATAATAAGCAACACGAGATAGGAATGGCTTAAGACGCCACACTACTGACTGAAAAAGTCCCGGATGTTAATGTAAAATGTAAGGGGGCGTTCTTTTCAAATATCTCGCTCAAATTTTAATATTTTGACGTGATTTTTTTTGCATAGGATAGCTGAGGACGATCCATAACCGGGCTAGTTTTTACTTTTTCGATTTTGGTGTCAGATTAAAAAAAAAAAAAAAGTACTTTAACTTTTAGAACCGGTTTGAACCGGTTATGAAACCGAAACTATCCTAATATAAAAAGAATATAACCAAAATCAAAAAAGTAAAAACTAGGCCGGTTGTTGATCGTCCTCAGCTATCCTATGCAAAAAAAAAAAGTCAAAATATTAAAATTTGAGCGAGATATTTGAAAAGAACATCCCCGTAAACTTTATATTATCATCCGGGTCTTTTTCAATCAGTAGTGTAGGCTCTTAAGACTATTTAGAAGTATGAATTTAATTGTTAAAGAGAAAGGAAAGAATTTTGGGTTGGAATTTCTAAAGTGCTTTTAACTAGATTTGTAAAGTTGTTTATTGTTTCTTTGAGAAATGAAAAAAGACTGGTTCTAAGTAGGAATTACAGCATTAAACAAGATCGAAATTAGTTTTGACTGGAATTATTGAAATGCTTTTGACTAGATTTGTAAAGTATTTTCATAACTTCTTCTTTTATTTTTTTTCTTCTATTTTTTTAGAAACAACAAAGGGCTGTTGCTAGATAGGAATTAAAGCTTTAAGGATGAGGCAAATCACATTTTGATTGCATTCAATTTTCATAGGGTTATTACAAGATTTCGTATTGCTTCTATAAGGCTTGACAATGGCGATTACTAAGTAACAATTAAGGTGTTAAGAAGACAGTAAGAAAATTTTGATAGGATTTTTTGACGTGCTTGAGAATAGATGTTTAAAGTATTTTAATTATTGTTGTTATTCAGAAAAAAAATCTTAGCATTTTCTTAATGCAGTTTAATTATATAATATTGTTGATATTCTGACTATTAAACACATTAAAAAAATTCTTCATTCTTTGAATTAGACAAATATTACAACAAATTATTTCGGGCTTGAAAAAAAACTGTACACTTTGAATGAACTATGTAAGACGATAACTATGTAATGTAGGGTTCGAAAAGTTAAAAAGTAGTTAAGGTACTGGATATTCAATTCCTTCTTTAGATTAGATTTAATGGGCATTTAATTTTTATTTTTCTATTAAAAAAAAATAATTGTATTCACTTGCTATAGTAATGTTTTGCGTAGATTGAATTTTTTTTAAATTCTAAACTGATATCTTGAAAACCTAGAAGTTTGAATCTTTTATTTATATTTACCTTTATGTAATATATTTTTGTACAAAGAAAAATATACATTTTTTTTAAAATTTCTACTAATAGTTAATATCTAGGAGAAAATATATCACGTGATAATGCTGCAAAGGTGGAATCAAGCTAGAATACAGCCTCCTTCCTCCCTTTCTTTTAAATACTGTTTTCAGAAATGTATTATTGTGCACTGTGACTGTATTGAAAGAGATTAATTAAATCAAGCAATTTAATAAATTATCACTCAACTATTTCTACATGAGGACAAAAACTTATTGACACACCCTCCTATTCTAGAAGGTAAGGTCAGATAAAAATTATTTATAGAGAAAAATAATATCTAATCCGATATGACTTTTATTTAGAAGGTGAATAAAAATAAAAAAATAAATAAAGCAGCTTATTGATAAAGCATTCTATGTGTAATTATAAGCATTATTTTGTTGAAAAGCGATATGTGAAAAATTAACAATCAGCATTTTTAGCTATATTCATCTTAAGGTAAAATCTCCTCCATGATAAAGAATAAAACCAAACCCACATTCATATTATCAGGTTTATCCGAAAGGAAATTTAGAAAGTGATAATTCAGAATAACTCAAATCAAAGGGTTTTGAAAAATTCATAGGCTATCCGTATTGCATTTGAAATGATCTGTCTAGTCAGTCATCACATTTTCTTTATTTTCTGTTTGTTTTGTCAAACAAAAAAAATCTATATTCGTTCCGTGCATATCAAGGAGATAAGGCTGCCACATAAAATGAAAATACTGTTTTATATCACCATACTTTCAGAAGTCTCTACAATTATGTTATTTTTCGAAATATTGGTTTTAAATGTAAATGACTCCCTCAAATAGGAATAATCGAGTGAAATTTTGAAATTGATACATTTTATTAGTCATTTCTTATATGTATATAGCCATATGCCATCATGCAGAGAAACACATATCTATAATCGATACCTCAAAGAGAGAGTTAAGTGTATTTTCCATAAGGCGCGATAGTAGACCAAAAGGTGTCGCTTTTCTAACTTTTGTCGACCCTCTCATGTGACATATTGTTGGTAAGTTCTGTGACCAATTACTCTTCTTATGCACTTTCAAGCCCCTCCCACCAATTTTTCACCCAAAATGTATCAGGGATGTTCGCAAAAATAATAAAAGCTCACTCCAGTGTGGCAAACTGGGGGGGAGGAGCTCCGAAGGTGTATAACATGTATAAGTAGTCACAGGCGTTTTCAACGGTATATCGCTTAAGAGGGTAGATAAAAGATTAAAATGTGCCCATTTTAGCTCAATTATCATGACTTCTCGAATACAGACTCCTCCCTCTCTCTGAAACACCCTTTTCAGAAATGTATTATTGTGCACTGTGACTGTAAAAAAACGGACTAATAAAATGAAGCAGTTTCATAAATTTCACTGAATTATTTCTGTATGAGGGCGGAAACCTATTGCTATCCCCTCGTTTTATACCAAGTATTCACTCATATGCATCTCTGAGACCCTCCCATCAATTTTTCACCCGATAATTACCAGGAATAGCTAACAAATAATAAAAGTGCCTCCAGCGGTGGCAAACTGTGGGGAAGAGGAGGTGCATAACATGAATAAAATGTCGCAGGCATTTCCAACAATATATCACATAAGGTGGTCGGTAAAAATTGAAAAAGTGCCCCGTTGAGGGTCTAGTATCGTGCCTCCTGGACAGCGACAAAACTTAAATTCGGGAAGAGGAAACAGAAGGGGCATGTTCCACGGGTGCCAGAAAAATACAGCGTCAAATGAAGATTTTGTGTGTCGAGTTTTCTCAGGTCCATGATTAGTATGGTATTGTTGAAATCATCGTGTTTGGGACATGCTAAATCAAAAGCATCGAAGAATCTAAGGATGATGTAGAAAGGAAGAGAAATTATAATTCATGTATTCTATATAAAGCGGAATTTTTCTCGATTTCCTTTTCAAGATTTTAATGTATTAATATTTGACAAATTAGATTACGTAGTTCAGTATTACATACACAATAATTACGTACTTTAAAATTTAAAATATGTTTGTAATTAGAAAATGAGTAAAGTTCTCTTGGTAAATAGAGCTTGCAAAGGAAGGGGTGAAAGGGCTGCGTCAAAATCCATGTTTGCTCCCGGGACTAAAAAAAAAGGAAATTCGTTGCTGCTCCGGGAATACTATCTCCCCCTTTCTCTGAAATACCGTTTTCAAAAATATGTTATTGTGCACTGTTACTGTATTGAAACGGACTAATAAAATGAAGCAATTTATTAAATTTCTAAATTATTATTTCTGAATTATTTTTCTAAAAAGTAAAATTTTATTAATATCCACTCGTATTGTAGCAGGTAAGGTCAGATAAAAATTCTCTGCAGTGATAAAAAAATTCTTATCCGATGTGACTTTTATTTAGAATGTAAATGAAAATAAAAAACAAATCATCTAATTAATTTAGCAGTTCTGTTTGTAATTATAAGTATTATTTAGCTAAAATGTCATATGTGAATAAAGAGTAACAATAAGCATTTTTTTCCTATGTTCATCTGAAGATAAAAACTTCTCCTTAGTAAAAGATAAAAATCATACCCGATATTTGCATTATTCAGGTTTATCAGAAACGAAATTCAAAACGTGATAATACTGCATAACTGAAATCTGAGGATATTGAAAAATTCATATGTTATCCGTATTGCATTTGAAACGATCAATCTAGTGCGTCATCACTTTTTCTTTATCTTCTGTTTTGTTTTCTTAATGTCAAACAAATAACATTTATATTCAACTCACTTTTTTTTCGTCTTATAGACAATTCAATTGGAAGAAATCGTTTCGAGCATATCAAAGAGATAGACTCACACAAAATGAAAGTGATCTCTTTTATATCACTATAATTTGAGTGGTTAATACAATTATATTATTTTACAAAATATTGCATTTTAATGCAAACGACTTCCTCACAGAAGAATAATTGAGTGAAATTATGAAATTGATACATTTTATTAGTCATTTCCTATATTTATATAATTACCGTGCAGAAAAACGCATTTATACAAGAGATATTTCAAAAAGAGTGTGACGTGTTTTTTCCAGAAGGCGCGATGTAGTTTGAAAGGAAATCATTTATCTAACTTTTTTCATTCCTATCACGTGACATTTGTTGGAAAGGCCTGTGACGAATTATTTTTGTTCGCACTTCCAACCCCTCCCACCAATTTTTCACCCGAAAGTTATCAGAGATTTCCACAAAAATAATAAAAGTGTCCCCAGATGTGGAAAAACTGTGGGGGTGAGCTGTGGAAATGCATAAAATGTATAAATGGTCACAGGTATTTCCAACAATATATCACATAAGGGAGTCAGTAAAAATAAAAAAATTGCCCCACTTCGGGTCTAACATCGTGCTTCCTGGAGCGCTCCGAACCTAAAGGTGGAGGGACATAGGGTCATTTTACTTAGGGTGCCAAAAACAAAAGGGCGCCAAATGAAGATTGTGTTTGTCGGGTTTTCTCACGTCCATGTTCACGAGCACGGTATTGTAAATATCGTTCTGTTTGGGGCATGCTAAAGCAAAAGCATTGAAGAATCTAAGGACGATATGTAAAAAAAGAGACATTGCTACTCAAGGAGTATATAGATATATAGGAGTATATAGCTGAATTTATTTTACGATTTCGTTTTCAAGATTTTAATGAATCAATATTTCACAAAGTAAATTAAATAGTTCAGTAATACATATATTATGATTACATATTTTAAATCTTAAAATAATTCAGTTATTAGAAAATTAGTAAAATTCACTTTGTAAATATATTTTGTGGAGGAGGGGTCTGTGTGTGTGTCAAAATCCATGTTTTCCCGGGTCCAAAAAAGCTAGTTTTGGCCCTGCCCCTGGAATACAACCTTCTTCCTATCTTTAAAATACCATTTTCAGAAATGCGTTATTGTGCACTGTGACTATATAGAAACGGACTATTAAAATGAAGCAGTTTTATAAATTTCATTGAATTATTTCAGTATGAGAGCAAAAACTTACAGACACCCCTCGTATTGCACCCAGTAAGATCAGATGAAAATTCTCTAATATGAAACATAAATTATTAACCGATATGACTTTTATTTAGAAAGTAAATTAAAAAAATAGAGCGTCTTATGGATTTATCAGTTTTTTGTGTAATTATAAATATTATTTATTTGAAAAGTCGTACGTGGAAAAAGTATAACGATAAGCATTTCTTAGCTATATTGATCTGAAGGTAAAAACTTTTCCATAATAAAAAATAAAATCATACCCAACATTGACATTTTTCAGGTTTATCTGAAATGAAATTTAGGACGTGATAATACTGCATAACTTAAATCAAAAGGTTTTAAAACATTCATAGATTGCCCTTATTGCATTTGAAATGATCAGTATTGTACGTCATCACTTTTTCTTTATTTTCTCTTTTGTTTTCCAAATGTCAAACAAATAACATCTATAATCAGCTCACTTATTTTTTGTCACACAAATAAATCAATTAGAAGAAACGTTCGGAGCATAACAAGGAGGTAGACTGTCACACAAAATTAAAGTGCTCTGCTTTATATCCCCACAATTTCGAGGTCTAAACAATTATATTATTTTACAAAATATTGCATTTAAATGCACACGACTTCTTCACATAGGAATAATTGACACAAATTATAAAACTAATGCATTTTATTAGTAATTTCTTGTATGTATATAATCACCATGCAGGGAAACACATTTATGCAAACGATATTTCAAAGAGAGAGTGGAGGGTGTTGTCCAGAAGGCGCGATAGTAGACCTAAAGGGAATCATTTTTCAAAAATTTGTCGATCCTCTTAGGTGACATATTGTTGAAATGACCTTTGACCAATTATTCATGCTATGCACCTCAGAGACCCCCCCCCCTTCTACCAACTTTTCATCCGGAAGTCATTACAGATAATCGCAAAATTAATAAAAGTGCCACCAGGAAAGGTAGACCAGGGGGGGGGGGCTCGGGTGACGCATAACATGAAGTGGTTACAGACATTTCCAACGGTACATCGCATGAGGGGGTAGGGTCTTTAAAAGTTTAAAAAGTGCTCCATTATGGTTCTATTATCATGCCTTCCGGGATACAGCCTTCTCCTTCTTTTTGAAATGCCATTTCCAGCAATATTTTTTTTTTTTGCACTGTAACTGTATCGAAACGGAATAATAAAATAAAGCAATTTCCTAAATTTCAATCAATTATTTCTATATGAGGGCAAAAACTTACTGAACCCCGTATTGTAGAAGGAAAGATCAATTAAAAATTCTCTATAATAAAAAATAAAATCTTATCCGATATGACTTTTATTTAGAAAGTAAACAAAAATAAAAAATAATAAAGCATCTTATTGATTTAGCAGTTTTTGTGTTATTTTAAGTATTATTTAGTTGAAAAGCCATATGTAGAAAATAACAATGAACATTTTTTTAGCTATATTCATCTAAAGCTAAAAACTCCTCCATAGTAAAGAAAAAAAGTCATACCTGACATTTTCATTATTCAGGTTTCTCGGAAACGAAATTTTGGACTTGATAATACTGTATAACTGAAATCGAAGCGTTTTGAAAATTTCATATGTTATCCCTATTGCATTGAAAATGATCAATCTAGTACGTCATCACTTTTTCTTTAATTTTTGTTTTGTTTTCCAAATGTCAGACAAATAACATTTATATTCAGCTCACACTCTTTTTCGTCTGAAAAACAAATCATTTATAATAAACGTCCCATGCATATCAAAGAGGTGCAGTGCCATATAAAATGAAAATACTCAGTTTTATATCACCATAATTTCAGAGGTCCATACAATTACGTTATTTTACGAAATATTGCATAATGCAAGCGAATCCTTAAGGGTGTATTTCGATTCAAACTGCTTATTTTCCGATTTATTTTTGAATTCATTTTTGCTCTCAAATACACCAAACTCTCAAATACTCTTATTTGGAAAGCACACAAGGTGCCGTGATTGTCGATTCTTTGATAAATGCAGAAAATTTTGCAAAAAATGCAACCAAAAACGGCATTTCGAACTGATTTTTCCCAAGCGGGAGTTCTGGGGACGAAAAAAAGGGTCATACAGATAAGGTAATTGTTTATAACTCAAATTCTAATGAATTGAGCGTAAAAAGACATCACACGGCACATCATACGTCCCTTCAAGAATCCCCTCAGCAAGTTTCATGTTTGTACTTTTAAAAATATGTCTGAAATTGTATCGGAAAATTTCGAACTGTTGAAGGTGGAAGAGCGTTTTTTCGAATACACCCTTAAGAGCCCATACTACTGAGTGGAAAAGACCAGGATGATAATGTTAAGTCTATGGGGGTGTTTGTTTCAAATATCTCGCTCAAATTTTAATATTTTTACATGATTTTTTTTTATATAGGACAGCTGATGATGATATACAACCAGGCTAGTTTTTACTTTTTCAATTTTGGTTTTAGATTTTTTTAAATTACTTTAACTTTCGAAACCGGTTTGATCCGGTTCTGAAATAAAAACTATCATAATATAAAAAATATGTAACCAAAATAGAAAAAAGTAAAATTATCTCGATTGTAGATCGTCCTTAGCTATCCTATGCAAAAAAAAATCATGTAAAAATATTAAAATTTGAGCGAGGTATTTGAAAAGAACTTTAACATAGACTTAACATTATCATCCGGGTCTTTCTCACTCAGTAGTATGGGCTCTTAAGGGGGTTTAGGGGTTGAAAACTTTTCAAAAAATCGATTTTTTATGATCTTGTTTGATTATTCAATTAATTCTTAAATCAGTGCAAAAAGCCGCATAAAAATATTTGCATTTTTAACGGAGTTATAAGCATGTAGCCGCACGCTTTCATAGCCGCACCCATATAATTTCAACTTTAAGTCGCGTTTTCTCAAAACTTGATTTTTGGCGACTAACACCAAGATTTAAAAAAAAAAAAACTATTTGATAGAATGGCTTTTTTTTTTTTTCTTTTTGCATGCGTATAACATCATTATCTATAGAATGAATTAATATCGTTTAGATAGTTTAATATTTTGAGTATTTTTAATGAAAAAAAAGTTGTATTCTTTAGGAATTTTTTCAATTTTCAAATTTGAGAGTTTTTTAATAATGTTGTTTTTGAGTTATAGTTATATCCTTAATTCATTCTATAGAGTAAAGTTTCCGGATCATTTTAAAGCAAAAATTAGGTTCTTATGTCAATTCAACGTTAAGATATCTTGGTGTTGGTGATATAACACATAAATTTTTTTTTCGAAAATTGTGTTACATATGTTTTGCTATATTTCTTATTATATTGCATTGAAGTACTTCATTTTATAATTTTATAAAACTACAAACATACCTTTAAAATATCAGAAAGTTTTAATTATTTACATTGAATACGTCTGTTTTTATATGGACTCGAAGCGAGAGCTCTGTTTACATGTTTTCCTGTATCGATCAACCCCTGAGCCCCCTTAACGGAGATCTCAAACTTGTTGAGTAATGAACAGAATTCTTTCTCCTAGCTTAAGGTCTTTAAAAAACCAGTTATTAAAAAAAAAAAAAAAAAAAAAAAAAAAAAAAAAAAAAACTTGAAAAAATGTTCCATTGGAAAGCATTATGCTTCTGAAGAAATCACTTAGTTTTTTATTCTGGTACTGAGTAGAAATGTCTACAAAAGATCTGAAAAATATAAGTATTGTTCATTTAATTTTCCATTACTTTTGTTTTAATTGTATAATTTAGTAGAAATACAACATTTAAAAAAAATATAACTATTGTCTGTCAAAGACTGCACTACTAATGATATTTGATCAGGTTTTACAGGACATAGGTATTTTTATTCTTTATATATTTTTTCCTGTACAATGGCATATTTCAGTTACAGGCAGGTAAAAAGTAGGTGTCGCACTTAAACATAAAACAAAATACTGAAATTCTAGTTTACAACTGAAGCTACATTTTTATAAAATAACAAAATTAAACTAAATTAGTTACGCTGCGATATGTTAATCATGGCTTAAAAAATGTTTCTTTTCTTAACAATGTACTTTGAGGTGCTGTACAGAATATATACCAATCATGTAGTTCCTAACGCGGGACCCTGAGTATTTAGTTCCAAGGGGGACTTGCTACCAGTTGTCGTCGTAAAATTTTTTTGAGTAAACGCTATAGACAGTGTGCATATGCGCAACTGTCATTATAAGTTATGTAACTGCATTATATGCTACAGCTTTTTTTGAGAAAGTGGGAGATTGGCGTAACTGTTTCTTTTAATCCAGAAGATATATGGCATATACCTCTGCGTACGTGACTGCCACTACAGGTGATCCTGTATCGTCCCTTTACGTGGAATGGGAGACTGGAAACTCGTCTGAGTTCGTAGTACACGAACGCAAGGGAGGCGGACAAGGACGAGCCTCAACTTCCTGCAGTGACCCATTGCGACTCCGCCAACGACGGGTAATGTATTTTGGTGTCGTCGCACTCTTCGTAGGATACCAAATGGGCGGCACCGCTAATACCATGGTTTTCAATGTAAGCTAGGCAGCGGCCAACGTCCATAGTTCCAGAACCAGCTTTCAGGCTGAGCGGTGACTCAGCAAAAAGGCAGGCAATGTGATAAGCATCACCTAATTGACTGAGAAGAAGCCTGAGAGGTATATGCGGACCTTGAAAAGCAAGACGGAAGAACTCCCTAGTGTTGACAGGATTCGCTGGATCGGCATTCACTAACTCCCATTGTTACTGTCGAGGAGAGGGGTTGTACTGCACTTGGCGTGCTTCCTTTGCCAGGAGGCTCACCTCCTTGGGTCTATTGCAAATGGGGCAGATATGAGACGATCACCAAGTGGGCGATGAATGTAGGTGGCTTCGTTTGACCACAGGGAAATTGCATATCGAGGCCAGTATGGTACTACTCGCCTGGCGCGTACCGTTTTTTCTTAGGAAAGGGTTGTCCGGGAATTCCGCATCCAGAATTCACCCTCATAGGTAACTGGGCCAGAGGAACATCGGTTAATGCGGTGGCGCATTGAATCTCGGTGAACCCTTGATCACATCTAGGTTTTTTGTGCCTGTGCGCTACACTGTAAAAAAAATTCAAGAGGTTACTAAAAGTTTCTTAGTAAATTTGTATTTCACAGAATCTTCCAGTAACCATTACAAACTTTTTTTTTTGCAAGTGAAACAAACATTTCTTTTTTAAACTGAACAAAAGATTTTTTTGTATAACTAACTTAAAACTTCTTAGTATGAGCCTCCAAGCAAATTTTAGTAATAGCTCCAAAATTATTTTCAGTAACCATTACGTGTGCCCGAAGGGCAGGAGCCTCCTTCGTGCTGCATCCAGTGGGTAAAAAGACAGATTTCTGAAACGGAAGATTTTCGGAAAAGCCGCAATAGATGGCAGCACCAAACATTGCTACCTGCTCTATTTTGACATGTTTCTAATGGGGAGGGAAAGTTCAGAGATCATTACCCATGGTAACTGCTACGACAGGATTTTCATAATCTCTTTATTTAACAAGTACTTACATTGCATACATTCGGTGCATATTTGGCGGCGGCCAGCACCGAACCCAGGTACTTTCAGCCTGGAGTTCGATGCTATGACCACTAGGCTATCAGGCCACACCAAGTGAGTTTTAGTAATAGCTATTAAAAATGTAAAACTATTAACCCTTTCCGGCGCACTACTCTTTAAAGTTGGAATTTAAAGAAAAAAATTAGGCAATCTATTTAGGCCTAGAGGAGTACACAGGTATTGTTTTGTAAAGATTACACTAACCATTTTAATTATACAGCTGTTGCCGAAGTGGTAACCTCCCATAAGTAAAGCATTGAAAAGCGCAGTGAGAAGAGCATTGCTGTGAAGCGCGTATTACAGTAAAACATTTTACCTATTATTTAAAAACTGTAGAGTTTGATCACTCTAGTGCTGCCATCTAGAACTCATAAGAAAGATTTAAAGTACATTGTAAAAAAAATTCAAGAGGTTACTAAAAATTTTTTAGTAAATTTGTATTCCACAGAATTTTTTAGTAACCATTACAAACTTTTTTTTGCAAGCGAAACAAGCATTTCTTTTGTAAACTAAACAAAAGAATTTTTTGTATAACTAACTTAAAAATTTTTAGGATGAGCCACCAAGTAAATTTTAGTAATAGCTCCAAAATTATTTTTAATAACCATTACGTGGGCCCGAAGGGCAGGAGTTTCCTTCGAGCTGCATCCAGACTTCTGAAGCGGAAGATTTTCGGCAAAACCGCAATAGATGGCAGCACCAAACATTGCTACTGCTCAGACAGTATATTCATAATCCCTTTATTAACGAGCTCTTACACTACATATATTCGGGGCGTATTTGGCAGTGGCCAGGATCGAACCCGGGGCCTTTTAGCCTGGAGTCTGTTACTATAACCACTATGCTATTAAGACCACACCAAGTAAGTTTTAGTAATAGCTATTAAAAATATAAAATTATTAACTCTATTCGTTGCTAACTTTTTTTTAGTAATTCTTGCAGATTTTCTTGTAACCGACTAAGATTACAAAAAACATTTTAGTAATTACAAGGATCACTAAAGTTTTTTTAGTAGATCGACACTTTTTTTTACAATGTAGCCATTAGAGTAGTTTTTGAAATATTCACGGAGTTTTTGTGTCTCTAAACAGGGAGAACTTTAGGTGTTGCCGACCCGGCAACAATGCGCGTTAAGGGGTTAACTCTATTCGTTGCTAGTTTTTTTCTAGTAATTCTTACAGATTCCTTGTAACCGAGTAAGATTACTAAAAATGTTTAGTAATTACAAGGCTCACAAAATTTTTTTTAGTAGATCGACCCTTTTTTTACAGTGTACTGGAGTTTATTGCTCTCAGTGATGAAGACAATGCATCATCATAAATTTCACGCTACCAATCCCGTGAATCATTTTCTACTACAGTGGAAGGGGTTTTCTCGTCCTGCAGGGATGGAAAGGGGTACTGTTTTTTCTCCGGTATTGGTCACGAGGAAGAGTACTTGTGCTCAAGGAGCACGGGATTCATGAGATAACGATAGGGAAAGGTCGGAGAACATTGTCTGGCATCTCGTGGTCCCTCCGCTGGAAGAAGGGAGGGCTGGAGTTCTAGACGTTCCACCACCTAGTAAGGGGAGGGAATGGCTACTTTATTAGTCAGTTCTTATCTAGCAGGAGCTTTCTGTGTCCTTTTAAGGTCGCTAATGGTGCCTAGTGTCATCTCTCGGACCCCCTGCATTAGCTGGGAAGTTTCGTGGGTGTGCGGAAGGTCAAACTCTGGACCATCCTTTTATATTAAAAGACTACGTATAAATAACTGAACTTTTGCATAAACTTTACAAAACTTAATTAAAATATAATTAAACTGTAAAATATAAAAATATCATTCGATCCACACTTCGAACAGTCAATGTTTCACTGATCTGACGTTATTCAAAAGTATCTACTTTCATACAAATCTTTAAATATATAAGTTGTTAGTCCTAAAACTTCTCAGGCATCTTGAGAGGCAATTTTCTCATCATCATTACAAGCAGCTAGTTGGCTAAAAAACTAATATATATATATATATATATATATATATATATATATATATATATATATATATATATATATATATATATATAAATTGGTTGGTGGGTTCTTACTTTCATAAACATAACTTCATAGTATCATCAGAAGTTCACGTAGTGTTTGAAAATTCACGAACCTTGCATGTTTTACAACATATCTGTCATTAAATTTGACAAAAAATTCTATAAAAACTCAAAAAATATTTGATCTCGGTATCATGCCAGTATCAAAAGGATTTTGTTGGACATCGAGACATTAGGGCCACCTTCTGATAATAACAACTGATGAAATTATTTTATAATTCAGTGTAAACAACTTTCGATTTCATTTTTCACTCGGCCATTGACAGAAGAAGTTTCAAAAAGCACACACACAAAAAAAAAGAAATAAAGACAACAATTTGACTATACACACGTTTTGATAATGTACTTAAAAAACTACTTGCCTAGCAAGTTCTTGTATATGAATTTAAAAATGTTTTGAATACTAATATATTGCTGTTTAAATAAAATGTTTTCATATCTTCACACGAATAATAAGTTAATAAGAGAAATAATCTAAGACTTTAAGGTGATAAATGATTCTGTACCTAAAACATTATGCTACAGAATAGTTTAAAATATACATATATTAAGTACTGCGGGTGTGTATACATTTTCTTTGCCTTTTTTTCGAAATGTTTTGCTTTTTATGCTTTGGTTATTTTCCTAAAATTCTATTTTAGGTAAACAATTGAAACTTTGCAAAATTGAATATTTAACTTGTTTGTTTAAAAATATCTAACATTATAGATCTCAGTGAAAATATATTTTAAATAATGACAAATATGGTCGTTAAACTATAAGTATTTGTTTTGTAATAAAATATTTTTTATGTAAATTCTTTTAAGCCAAATTGAAAATAGCTTCTTATTTTTGTCAAATAGTATGTTTTCTGAGACCACAATGAATTTTAAAGTGATATATGTAAAATTGTAAAAAACTGACATATTGTTGAAAAAATGTGTAAAATGTTAATTAGTTCTTTTAAACTAATTTATGCGTGTAGTTAATTTCTTTTGATTTACATTTTGATTTTAATTAGGGTGCATATTTACGGTAAAGAAAAATCATTTATATTTCTATTTTTCAATAAAATACATGATTTTAAATATTTCGTACAAACAGCTTCATTTTACTTTTCGACATGTTCCACACTGTTAAAAATCTGCTGCATTTTGTTGCAACGCACTCCCCTGGTTGTATAGAAAACGGTTTCTTGGCTGTGAAATGGAGCTTTCTCATTGGTTGGAATAGAGATATTATATACAAGCGGTGGAGTGCGTTGCAATAAAATGCAGCAGATTTTTAACAGTGCATGTGTTCTTAACGCGGCAGAACAGCAGGGGTGTTTTGACACCCCGAGACCGCGCCGTCTATTAATGGTTTTTACTTTGACACCATTAAATATAAATAATAGACATTGCCCCATTTGGTCGAAATCAATTGTTGCAAATTCTGTGATAAAATGAATTGAAGATTACTTTTAAAAGTAGTGGTGAAAATAGGTTTTAGCCATTAATGGCTAAAGCCATGCCTTTGTAGATATGTGTCCTCCAAAAATACTGTTTCTTGGATGAAGAGGAAGCAGCGTTAAAATATTCTGCACACTTATTGATGTTTTCTTTTTATATATCTACTCTGACGTCACATGGGTAAAATCCATTGTAAAAAAATATACTCACTCTGGGTATAACTAGCTCGGTGCGCATTCTCCCGGGTTAAGTTAACTGGAAATTAGTCTGTTTAAACTATTTCTTATAAAGTAAGTGTTAAACATATTTCTGTACAATTTGCTGTATCTTTGCCAATTCATACTTCACAATGAAATTATCATTTCAAATGCTATCTTCACCAAAAAAAAAAAAAAAATAAATAAATAAATAAATAAATAAATAAATAAAATAAAATAAAAAAATAAGTGTTTTGTTTTTTATCTATTTTTTCTTTTCATCTGAACAATAGAACTTTCTATTGTTCTTTTTCTTTTAGAGAAATCTCAGTATATGAATAATTCAAAATACTAAACAAACTTCCCGATATTTTCTTTTAGAATCTGTAAAAGAAATAAAATATTTTTATTGATTTTAAGTACAAAGACTAATAGTAGAGCCTGGGTATGTTAGATTTACATTTCATTTTCTCTTTATTTGTTTAGAATATTTGCAATATAGTCCAGTGTATTATGATCATAAAATATCACTTCTTTCTGGCGAAAATAAACTAGTCGAATGTGGCAATCCTAAAACTTTCTTCTATCTCCTAAATGTTAATACTTCAAAATTCGCTGCAACAGTGTCAAAACTAAATGATTATATCTATGCCCATCGCGAGGTTTCAAAAGGCATGACGTTCTGTGGTTAGTTCTCAGCGCTGTGCGAAAAGTGAGCGAAGGGGACGGTCACCCCGGGCGCGGAAATTTAGGGGTCGCCAAATTTATATTTACAACGTCATCTTTAGCCTGTCACAGGAAAAAGTTGTGGAGGGGGCGCCAAAATCTCGTTTTGCCCCGGGCGCAATTTTTCTTTCGCACGCCCCTGTTAGTTCTTAAAATAGGACTATTACGAATATCGGGGAAAAAACAACATAATTCACCACCTTTTGGGTGATTTATATCAAAACATAATCAGCAAGAACACTTATCAAGGCACACCTCAATTTTTTTGGCCTCTGAAATCTGGATGAATCCTATCATGACTATTCTAAAGGCATGAAAAGGAGGTTCTAGAGATACACTGGTGTGCAAAATTTAAGGACGAGTCCCAAAATGCCAATTTTCAAGGGATTTTCAAGCGATAATTTTCACGCGAATATCCAAAAGGAAGTAATATAACTCGAATAATTACTATCCCTGCATAACAGCTAGTCCATATAACATCTCATTCAGGTCACACATGGTCACAAGAGTCACAGTCACTACGGTGAATCAAAAAAATTGGAAATTTCATACGTCTCTTTTATGAGTCTCAAATGGCTACAATATGTGACTCCACTGTCAGGTCACTGCGACTGCTGCTTTGTGACGAGTCACCAAGTGACTTTACAGTGTCGTTTTATTAAGACTCTCGTGTGACTGTCATTTGGAGGATCAATTTCAAAGTCCTTGTGAATGTTGCATTATGATAAATCACCAAACAATGTCCCATTAAAGTCACATGGTGAATTTTCACCACTTTTCACAGCGGTTACTTCACAGTAGGATCTCTGTTACCATTTGACAAAGTCTTGTGACAGAAAGTCGTCATGTGACTTTAATGTGTCATTATTGGGTTATTTATAATAATGCAACATTCACAATGACTTTGAAATTCGGCCTCCAAATGACAGGCACATGAGAGTCTCAATAAAACGACACTGTAAAGTCACCTGGTGACTCGTCACAAAGCAGCAGTCGCAGTGACCTGACAGTGGAGTCACATATAGGAGTCATTTGAGTCTAATAAAAGAGACGTATGGAATTTCCTATTTTTTGTTTCGCCGTAGTGACTATGACTCTTGTGACCATGTGTGACCTGAATGAGATGTTATATGGACTAGCTGTTATGCAGGGATAGTAATTA
This sequence comes from Maratus speculifer, assembly GCA_964019185.1. NCBI lineage: Eukaryota > Metazoa > Arthropoda > Arachnida > Araneae > Salticidae > Maratus > Maratus speculifer. The sequence goes on from OZ025302.1 coordinate 154,294,183, forward strand.
TCCGAATTATATTACTTCCTGTTGAATATTTGCCTGAAAATTATCGCTTGAAAATCCCTTCGTCCTTAAATTTTGCACACCAGTATATAGCTATAACGGGAATTGCGGATAATTTAGTATAGTAGCACCACCTATTGGGAGATTGCCACAAACGTAAACAGAATCAGTTCATACAAGGGATTAACTGAATTTAACGTTTGATAAAAATCCGATCATCATTTTTTGAGAGATAGAATTATTGTGGAAATCATGAAATATGCAGCATAGCAACACCACCTATGGAAACATTTTAACCAAAATGTAAACAACATAAACACATGCCAAGAACTAATAAAATCAGAAGTTCGATGGAAATCCGTGCATTAGCTTTTGAGTTACAGCTGTTACGTAAATTGTAAACAATGCAGCATATCAATGCCACATGTTGAGCTATTTACACCAAAAACTAATCAGCATAAATTTATACCTGTGATTACCTGAATATAAATTTTTATTCATTTCCATGTATTTGTTCTTCAGATAGAGCACCCATAAAATTTATGTCCACATACAAACAGACAGAGCCACAGACTCACAAAGAGACATTTTGTAAAAACATGTTTTTCGGAATCTCTGACCCCCTAACATGTACAAATCCGTCGAAAACCGGAATTCTAATACTTTCACGTATTTAATCTAATTTCTAGTAAAGATAGAAGAAAGTAAAAATAAAATAATATAAAACTAGTCGGATTTACAATCCCAAATCTTTCTTCTATCTCATACATGTTAACACTTTCGAATTTTGCTATCACAGGTCCAAAATTAAATAGCAATCAATGCCCACCAGGAGGATTCTAAAGATACGAAATCCCGTGCATTATATCTTGAGATATGACTGTTGCTAAAGTCGTGTAAATCCTACACATTTCAGCTTAGAAGCCTTTTCGCAAGCGACACAAAAATGTAAACAAAACTAATTCATGTCAAGTATTAACTGAATCTGAAGTTTAATGGAAATCCATGCATTAGCTCTTGAGATTGAGCTATTACAGAAATCATAACAAATGCAGTATAGCACCGCCTCCTATTGAGCTATTTACACCAAAACGTGGAACTCGCCAGTTAATGTCAAGGACTAATTGAACCTGAAGTTTGAGGGAATTCCATTCTGATTCTGAAATTCTGAAGGTACAGCTATTTTAAAAATCGCACAAAATACCGCAAAGCAGCGCCTTCTGTTGAGCGATTTTCACCAAAATATAACAAATGTCATTTCATATCAAGGGATAACTGAACCTGAAATTTAATGAAATTCCATGCATTAATTCTCGAGATAGAGCTGTTGTGGAAATCAAACACAGGCATCATATCAGCGCCACTTTGTGAGTGATTTACATCAAAAACTAAAGAGCACCAATTTATATCAAGGACTACCTAAATATAATGTTTTTTTTATAAATTTCGTGCATTAGCTCTTGAGATATAGCACCCACAATATTTATGTCACACACAGACAGACGGAGATTTTATAAAATCATATTTTTCGCGTTGTTTGACCTTAAAACGTGTAAATCCGTTGAAAGCCAGAATTCGAAAATTTTCAAGAATCCAATACTTTCTTATTGTAAAGATGGAAGAAAGTAAAAATAAACTAGTTGATTATGTAGTTAAACATTATAATGCTATAACAAATTCACGAAAAGACACGCCTAAGCACATTTTTCTTTTTCAACAACAGATGGCGCTGTAATACGATTTGAAAGATGTAGAGGAAAACAGTCTGTGAGGTTCGCCATTCTGTAAGTCGTCTTTCTGATGTAAGCGTGTTCTCTTCACAGACTGCAAGTTTGCTCTGTAAAAATGGTTTATTCCTTAGAACAGAGGATTTTCCTGGTGTTAGAATTCTATCGCCTAAAACGCAAAATTGTTGCAATAAGACGAAGTTTTCAACGGATATTTAATGTAACCAAACGACCAAAAAGCGATACAATAAAGGATTTGTTTGAAAACTTTCAAGGTGTCTAATTTCTTAAACATAGGGAAAATGCTCCATAATTCAAAAAATGAAAATAATGGCGAAGAGAATAAAGTTCATGCTCATAAAAAGCAGTGCAAGTCTGATTGATGCATTTAAAACATTTGAAACTGCATGAATTTTTATATATATAAAAAAAAATTACAGAAAATTAGCAAAAAATGTTGTATATATGGAGAATTTATTTTTTAATTAAAAAAATGAACGAAAAGCAAACAAAATTTTGGATTTTATTAAATAAATATCAGCTTTCTATAACTTATTTCTTTTACAGTTCAGTAAGCAACAAATTAATATACTGCACTGTTAAAAAAATTCTGAAATTCACGAATATTTTTTTCCTGAATTTCACAGAAAAAGTCCCTTTCTACGACAAAAGGACATTTTCTGTTAGGAATCTCAAAATTTCATCATATTTTCTGAAAATAACGAAACGAACAAAGATAGAAGGAGATTCACCGTTATCTGCTGCGAATTTATTTCGAATGTTTACAAAATGGAGATGTGGTTGCACAGAAATTATAAAACTCGGCGAAAGAAGCCTGTCTCTTTTATTTGAATTGCAACTGTATTGTTTTTTGTCATCGAGATTAAAGACTATTATATTTCTGGACTGTGACCCGCATCGCCACGCAGTTTGTTCACAAGTTCATCGCTCGGATCAATCATCTATTTATAGAAGAATTTAGTTCTTGCATTTATGGGATCAAAATAAAAGTTGCTTCATTCCGTTGTTTAACATTATTCACTCCTTGTTTACAGTTTTCACTCAAAATCAGAAGTAAGTATCTGGATTTTTTTACTTTTTAAAATTATAGTTTTAGACTGAATTTTTGTGATAATATTCTATTATTTTTTATTGTGATGCCATAATTGACCGTTTATAATTCGAAAATATTAATTTATGTAATAGAAAAGCAGGGTGGCGCCATTTTAATTGAAGCTCAGAATTCTTATTTTATATAATTCTTAATTTTATTCATATTTGTTTTGTTTTCACTGAAATTTTATGATACAAATGATGATATTTTGTCGATTTAAGTTTTTAATGAATTAAATTCTCAATATAATTAAACTTGGCACGCTTGAATAAATTTTATATTAGTTATACAGAATGAGCTTCAGTGTTGAATTTAGACATTTTTCTACGGGAGAGATTTCTGCGGCTCCGATGGAGGAAAATAGGACATTTTAGAGTTCAATTTCTATTTAATCCATTAAAAAGCATTAAATATCAAATCTTAGATGTGTGTGTGGTGGGGGGGGGGGGGAATTCCTGAATTCAACATTGGAGCTGATAATCATCATCAAAAGCATGCTTATAACCCTGTATAAAACGTGTATATGTATTAATTTACATGAAATGTTATCTAGTAAAAACTCCTAAACTACCATGCTTTTAAACATATACCGCATAAGCTTTTCAAAAAAAGGCAGAGTCCAAGTAATGTACGTCTTAAGGAACTATAAACGAAATTAATTTCATTAATAATTGTAATTATTGTTTTCTAATATTTTCAATAATATAGCAATCTATTAATAATATATCAATCTATTAATGATATTTAATCATTTGCATAGTCCACTTTCCCAATATTGATCAAAATGTTTTTGCAAATAACAGAAATATATCAAAAGATCCAAAATGTAGTTGTGAACACTTTCTGTGCAAGCAATCCCCCCCCCCCTCATCACACACACACAACTATATATATATATATATATATATATATTAGGGATGCACCGAATATTCGGTATCTATTCGGTATTTGGCCTATTCGGCCATGTTACCGAATATTCGGTTAGGCCGAATATTAAACTATTCGGTTGAGCCGAATATGAAACTATTCGGCCTGCCGAATATGAAACTATTCGGCCTGCCGAATATCAAAGTATTCGGCCGAATCCAATACCTAATAAAACCTTTTAAAAACTTTTCACTATTTCTACATTTAACTGTCAGTTTTTTAATTTATATTTAAGATAATTAGAAACAAAATCATTTTTAAATAAAATAGAATGATTTTACATTATTTATTTGCTGTTTGTAAAGTATAACTTAAGAAAATTAACCATGAGAAGGATTAAAATGGTGATTTATTAGGATTCTCCTTAGGAATAAATTATGTGCTGATACAAGCTTCTAAATTTTGTTTAGTAAATAATCTGTTTCTTGCTTTTCTCCAAATAAAAATCCTTAAAATACTTTTGAGTTATCTTTATTATCTTATCTAAACTTTAATAGCTATCAAAGCAAACAATTTTTGTTCATGAAACCATAATCATAATCAACTTATTGAGTCATAAGTACATTGTATTTCATCTCACTCTAGGTCAAAATTTGTGTGTTCGTTTATTACATTAACTATAAATAAGATAACATATTTTCAACTCGCATGCTTTGATTTCTGTAAAATATGATGGGAAGGGTGGAAAATACCACCATTCATAAGAAAAGAACTATGAGCCAAACATACCTTTACTTAGGATTAAATTGAAAGTATTTGTACTTTATATTGAAAAAAAATCTGCCTTGAGTTATTAAAAAAGGACAATTATCAGATTGTAAAAATTTTCTTCGGCCATTTTTTCGTTATTTCATTTTAAAATGTTTATTTTGATTCGTAGAAAATTTTATTAATTAAAGTTTCATAATTGTGCTTCTTAAATAACTCAAGGCAGATTTTTTTCAATACTAAATGCTCTTATAAAAAGCTCTTGTTTATCAAAATGTAAGTTTCTTTTATTAAATATTATGTAAAACTATTTTAAAAAGTAACATTTTAATACCTTTAAATTTTGAAATATACAAAGTATTTGGAAAGCCGAATATTCGGTATTCGGCCCAACAATTACTATTCGGCTAGCCGAATATTCGGCATTCGGTTCACCTGTCGGCCGAATATTCGGCATTCGGTATTCGGCCAAAATCACTATTCGGTGCATCCCTAATATATATTTATATATATATATATATATATATATACAGGGTGATTCATAAAAGATGGGCAGAACTTTAAGGGGTTATAGTACACTAAAAGACAAATAATATTAAATAGGAGACTAAGGGTCCCAGACGTATTCCCAAGGAGATAGGGGGCATTAAAGTTTAGGGTCCGAAATTTCAAATGATTATAAAAAATGGAAAAATTGGTCGATTCGTTTGCGGTTTTTGCAAAAAATTTTCTTTATGCCAGTATTTTCTTGAAATAAAATTTTAAAGTTCAATTTCAAAAAATGCCGATAGGGGGCGCTTTAGACTTTGGAGTAACAAACAACTATTTTTTAACGTTATTTTTTGTATTTCTTTAAATGATTTCGAAAGCTTAGACTTAAACTTAAATTTTGATCTAAAAATCTGAGTCCTAACGAGTAAGTTAAGTAGCGTAAACTGAAATTTGAAATTTGAAACCCTTCTCCCCCCAGAACAAAAATCAGTTATTCCCGATCTTTGTGTCGTAGATTAGGCTCTAACTACTGCCGCGTTTTGCTAAAATTATTCTTTATGTCAGTATTTTCTTGAAAATAAATTTTAAAGAAAAGTTTCAAAAAATTCCGATAGAGGGCGCTTTAGACTTTGGAGTAACGAACAACTATTTTATACCGTTATTTTTTGTGTCTCATTAAATGCTTTCTAAAGCTTAGACTTAAATTTTCAGCCCATAATCTGAATCGTTAGACGTGGTTAATTTTTTGGGAGAGGGGTTTGAAATTTCTACTCCTGAGCACAGTTCAGTTTACCATGTCCACACATTGTGTGCTGTGATACGAGGTAAAAAGACACAAATTAGGATTATGTTACCAAAGCATATTTATTAACATGTAATTACAATAAATGTTCAAAATTGTGACCACCAGAGGTTATGCACGCAGAACAACGGCGAAGAATGGAACGGCGAACATTCGCGAAAACATCAGGCTTTTCGAGCACTTCCCCTACAGCGGCGGAAAGTCTGGCGACCAGTTCCTCGGGGGATTCAATGGGTGTCTCATACATAAGAGCCTTCAATTGTCCCCAAAAAAAGAAATCGAAAGGTGAAAGATCTGGCGAGCGAGCAGGCCAAGCAACAAGACCACCTCGACCAATCCATCTGTTCGGAAATGTGATGTCCAGATAGCTGCGGACGTCTCGTACGTAATGGGCTGGCGCTCCATCGTGCTGGAACCACATGACCCGCCGGATGCGTGGAGGAACAACGTTTAACAGGTCTGGCAGTACATGTTGCAGAAATGTGAGGTATGTTTTACCGTTGACGCGTTCAGGAAGAAGGTACGGTCCGATTAGGTGGTCTCCGAGGATTCCTGCCCAAACATTGATGGAAAAGCGTCTCTGATGAGCATGTGGATACGTAGCATGTGGATTGACATCCGCCCATACATGTGCATTGTGTGTGTTAAATGTACCTTCACGTGTGAAGGTACATTCATCGGTGAAAAGCACAGTTCGTCCAAAATGTGGATTTAGCGCGTTCTGCTGCAGAAACCAGCGGGCGAATTCAATACGATTTGGATAATCCCCTGGAGACAGTTTCTGGACTCGTTGCACATGAAACGGGAGCAAATGTTCATCCTTCAGTACCCTCCAAGTCATGGACTGTGAGGTATCCACCTGCCTAGCCACTGTTCGTGTACTTGTACCTGGCTGCGCCGCTACTACATCCAGAATGGCTTCTGCAACAACTACTGATTCGTCCTTTTTTGCACGACCTGCATTCGACCGGGAAGCGAGAAATGATCCCGTCTCACACAACTGTCTGTGCAAGCGCTCGAAAGTTTTGCGGTTAGGCAACCGCCTGTTGGGAAATCGCTCTCCGTACATTCGTTGTGCCTCTGCACCATTTCCATCTGCCGCTCCGTAAATTAAATGCATCTCAGCCTTTTCCTTATTCGTGAAGGGCACCATCTTCCGATTCATTACTACAGCGACTTACACTTGACTCACCGTTCAGTGGTTTTTATGCCTGAATCGTGTCGAAATTTTGCATACGTGTTCTTCTTCTTCCCCATTTGACATTTGCATACTTTCTGTCTCCTTCTTCAGCCGGTGACTAGCGTCAGGAATGGAGCTTTAACGTTTGCATGAGCGACGTTTCCAACTGTGCCAGTGCCTTTATGAGTGAATTCCGACTATGCAGTCCTTGACAAAAGTTGTATTTTTGCCTCATATGACAGCACAGAATCGTTGGGCATGGTTAAGTAGTGCAAACTGAACTATGTTCAGAAGTTGAAATTTGAACCCCCTCCCCTCGCTACTGAACCACGCTCAGCGATTCAGATTTTGAGCTGAAAATTTAAGTTTAAGTCTAAGCTTTAGAAAGCATTTAATGAGACACAAAAAATAACGGTATAAAATAGTTGTTCGTTACTCCAAAGTCTAAAGCGCCCTCTATCGGAATTTTTTGAAACTTTTCTTTAAAATTTATTTTCAAGAAAATATTGACATAAAGAATAATTTTAGCAAAACGCGGCAGTAGTTAGAGCCTAATCTACGACACAAAGATCGGGAATAACTGATTTTTGTTCTGGGGGGAGAAGGGTTTCAAATTTCAAATTTCAGTTTACGCTACTTAACTACTCGTTAGGACTCAGATTTTTAGATCAAAATTTAAGTTTAAGTCTAAGCTTTCGAAATCATTTAAAGAAATACAAAAAATAACGTTAAAAAATAGTTGTTTGTTACTCCAAAGTCTAAAGCGCCCCCTATCGGCATTTTTTGAAATTGAACTTTAAAATTTTATTTCAAGAGAATACTGGCATAAAGAAAATTTTTTGCAAAAACCGCAAACGAATCGACCAATTTTTCCATTTTTTATAATCATTTGAAATTTCGGACCCTGAACTTTAATGCCCCCTATGTCCTTGGGAATACGTCTGGGACCCTTAGTCTCCTATTTAATATTATTTGTCTTTAAGTGTACTATAACCCCTTAAAGTTCTGCCCATCTTTTATGAATCACCCTGTATATATATGGATATATATATATATAGAGAGAGAGAGAGAGAAAGAGAGAGAGAGAGAGAGAGAAAATGTGCCGGTAATGAAGTCCCTTAAAGATTTCTTTATTTTTCTAATTGTAGAGTAGATGGGGGCAAAGATACGCACGGGTCATCGATACTCACTGGCTGATTTAATATGAAGAAATCATGACCACTAGGTAGTAATTTGGTTTGAAATGTAATAGTTGTGTGTTCAAATCTTGTGAAAAACGTAGCATTCCGTGACAAGAAAATAGGCAAGTTTAAAATTTTGAATTTTTATCTAATATTTTAAAATTTTCACCTTATTGTTTAGCTAACAATACCTTGAATTTTTAAAATGGTTGGTTGGTTGGTTGATTTTTGTCGTCCGATTATCTACGCTAATGGGATATAGGACCAGGGGGAGTGCCCTCCGTGGGGGTCTTTCTAAGGGAACCTAACCCGTATTTACGCAAGGTTCGAAGAAAACCACGGAAAACTCCGAACGGTTAGGCCGACAGCCGCGATTGGATTCGAACCCAGCACCTGCCGTCTACCAGTTGAGAGGTCCGAACCTCTCGGCCACTGGTGGGGCCTGAATTTTTAAAAATCCTAAATTTAACACAAACTCATTTGCTTTTAAATGCTGTGTTGTTTACCTCGATCGCATTTGTTTTAATTTGTAGGTAGCCAGTTAAACAAAAATGCTGCAGAATAGAGTAAAAGTACACATACGTCTTGAAGCAAAGATGTTTTTTTTTCTATTATAGCTAGGTGCAAAGCTGTTTACAATTACCTTGTGGAAAGATTTGTTTTTTATATATGTTAACATTGTATAAAAATAATAGCTATTTAAGTGTTTATAAACCAGTTAACATTTTCCTTTTTCTAGGTTTTTTTTTTTTTTTTTGACATAGAAAGTAAGAATCTACCTTCCTACTTTTAAATATCAATATTCTTCTTTCATATAATGCATTTGCTTTAAACATTAACCCTCAACTTCAGCTATAGATCTGAAAGACCGCTATATTCAGTTTTCTCACATTAACTTGTAATTTTCAGTTAAAATATTCATATTAATGACTTTTTTTTATTCATTTGGAAATTTAGCTGTATCGATAGATTTTTGAATAGGGGGATTTCGTCATGTTTATACGTAATGTTTAACACAGAAACACAATCTTATAAAAAATTGATTATTTCATTCTACGATCAAGGGGTCTCTGAGACCACTCATATTATTTATGCTGAAATTTTTGTCACAGCAGTTAACTGCTGTCACAGTGGTTGACTTGTATTTGCGATCTCAAATACCACTTTGTTTCTTTTTTAATTGTTTAATTTATAATTTTCAATTAAACTATAAATATTAGAGAAATTTACTAATACGTTTTACATAACTCATTCGTTGTATCGGAAATGGGACAAAAGCCGACTGTAATGAAGCAAAATTAACCACTTGCGTATTTTTGCCCCATCACTGCGTACTTTTACTCACGCAAAGGAGTAATATTTTCTAAAGAATGCAGTTTCTCACGAAATAATAATTTGACACATTTTCGATTGATGTTGGTACTTGCCTAAGTTTCTAACCTAAGATGTTACTCATTCGTTACATAAATTTAGACCAATGTGTTCGTTAAAAATAAAGATCGATTGAAAATGCGTACTTTTACTCCGACCTACTCTATTTTTGTTTCATAAAACACTTTTAGATCTTAAAATTTAACTTTTGTTAACAGACTTGCAGACCGCTGCTACATGTAGTTTACATCTAGCAGCAGACCACAAATTAACTTCTAATTTTCAGTTAAACAACTACTATAGTTTAATTTTTATTACCCCAACCAATGGGGCAAATTTACGCTGAGCAATGCCTTTTTAAAAATTAGTTTCTCAGGAAATTATAATTTGACTGAATATCAGTTGATTGTGACACGGGCCTAAGGTTACAATATAAGATTTTAATCATTAATTACACAAGTTACCAATGTGTTTGCTTAAAAAACCAAAATTTATGGAAAGTGTGTATCTTTCCACTTCCCCTATCTACTTTAGTTATAATTACATTCTGTTTTTTTTTTTTTTCAATATTACTCTATAAACAATAATTCACCATTCTCATTTTCATGTTTTATTAATATGTATTAGATTTTAACCTCTTCAGTCCTGAAGCAAATATTACGAGGGACAACAAAAACCTGTTTAAAATTACTATACACCATCTCCAAAGATTTATCAATCGATGTATCAATACTTATAATATAGAAGAGAGTGGGGTGAAGTGGGACTGTGGGAGGAATGGGACAGAATGTTTTACTCTTTATGTATCATTTCAAACATTGTATCAATCCCACAAGAACCATAGATGAACCATTGGTAGTCCAATCTTCAGCTGGAAAAAAATGTTGATCTGTATAAACTTACTTGTATATGGGTGATTCTACGATAAGAGGTAATTTGTACGGTAATCCGTTTAAAACAGATTTTTTATTCTATATGTTGCTATTTTTTGCAATGAATCGCATCATCTTAATATACTTTATTAAATTACATCACGATTGAATGCCTAATTAAAACACATTTTTCTGAAATTTCTTACAAAGTCTAAAAAAGTCTCTCCCCTGGCATGTCCCCTTGCCGGTTTCAATTTAACTTTCAAATAATACATATATCTTTTCCGTCAGATGCTTAGCTAAAGTATGTTTAATTGGAATTTAAATAATTATACTTACGTATTATAAAATAAAATATTTTTGTTAATTTCAAATAATTTTTAAAATTAACTTTTGTCCCGCTTTTTTTGTCTCTACCCTGTCAAATTTCGTTCCGCTGAAACAAATATAAATTAAAGGATGGCTATATTGGAAGTAGTGCTTAAGGACATCTATTGGCTTGAAGTTAGCAATACTAAACGCGCAAGCCATTTAAGCGTCGCCATTTTTAGTTGTTGCGACGCGACCGTGCAATGTAGTGGCTTCGCACGGTGATAGTGTATCTCCCCTGGTAAGTCATAAAACTTATGATATTCATTTAATTCAATTGCATTTACTGCCCTAATTAAACAATACTGTAATAATTAAAGTGAAATACACAATTAACACAAAAACTAATTCAGTCAGTTAAAAAATTTGAATTTACACGAAAATGTCTCTCCCCTGCCGTATTTCCCCTTGCAAGATAACTACCAGGGGAGCGAGTCACTGATCAGAAAAAGTTTTAAAATATGTATAAAGTGACCTTGCACTTATATGAAAAAGTAAATAAACGGGACAAAAATCATAATTTAAAGGTTTTTGATCAAACTCAAACTTTTCTTTTTGGCCGAATTCTCCATGTTTTTGAACCTCTTATCGTAGAATTACCCATATAAAGGAAAGAGTCAAAAGTAAATTTGCTTCATATACTTTTTACGTTTGCTGTATATTAACTTGTTTATGCATAGATGCAATAGTTTCCCTATTTATGGAATACTATACTGTATATTATCTATAACTTAAACTAACTCTAAAACCAGCGTTTTTGTTTAGATAAGGAATTTAATATAAAAGAAGGAAGTGTCGAGAAATGAGACGTGCCAGTGAAGGGAAGAATGGGACATGATTTGATCAGGGAAATTGCTTCCTTTAAATTCCTATTAGAGCAAAAAATATATTTTAGAATTATACCTGTTCAATAGCTTAAGTGATGTTTCTGAAACTTTCAATTTTCTCAATGATATTTTTGGACGTAACATGCATAATATTTTAATAAGTTTTCATGAAATTTTCAATATCTTTCATGTCAGTTTAAAGAAATTTTCTTCGTTTCTTTATTATTCAAAAAATATTAAGTGGTTATACTACTAGTTTTCAAAATTGTGTTAGTTAAATACAATTTTGTATTAAATGTAAAAATGCTTTAAATATAAATTTATCCAGATTTCAAGAAATTTTAAATATGATTAAGTGTCGCAATTTTTCTTAGTTGTAAAATATATTTTATAATCCTGCGTTGCCAATTTTCTGCTCGACCAATGCCTCACAATTTGAAGCACAGTATAAGTATTAATTCTGCATCTTTTAATTTTTTTAAGCATATGATATAAAATCACACATCTTTCGGCTCTCAAAATTGTTTTAAATCATTTACAACATCCTATCATTTATACGTTGGTGCCTGAAAACGATGCATAAAGTTTCAGTAAAAATTTGATTTTAAATAAATGTTAAGACAAAATTATTCTTAAAATGGTTACGTAACAAGCAGAATACTAAAATATACGGTTCACTTGAATGATTAATGAATTTTTAATTAAAATCTAAAATATATATATCTAACTTTTAATTTCAGACCATATTTTTTTTAATAGTCGGAAATTGAAGTTCGTTTATGAGCTTGATGTATGTCCTAAAAATAGATTTTAAGTTCCTTGAATCAAGAATATATAGAACCAGATGCATTGGTTTCTTGTGTGTAGTAACAAAGCTTTTACAGGTAATCTATTGTCTTTGCAAAAGTCGATTATTATTATTTTTTAGTTTTCTTTTTTCACCGTTGCATCAAATTGCTACAAAAATTTTAAGATAATAGCATTAAAGCATGCTTTACTTTTGTCATCGTATTCACAGGGTATTTTTTGTACGTTTTTGGAATTAGTTGTTTATAATAAGTCGTTTAACCTTCTTATTTCTATGAAATGATGTATCTATTCACTTACATATAGGTTTCCTTGCTGTAGACGTATTATTTAAATGAATATAATTATGAACTTATAAATCAATTTAAGAAAAAAAAACCAAGTGTAATTGATATTCTCAAGGCTTATATGCCTGTATGGGGGGGGGGGGGGAGTTGGAAAACTTTTGTTAAGCATTTTTAAAAATTGAGAGAAAACATCACAATTATGTTCTTATGTTTTGTTGTTAAGGTGTCTTTCTAGAAAAAAAAATTGGAATTTAAAAGAGGAAGGAAGTTTCTGTAAACTTTATTTTGTAATAGAATGTTTTTTCAGTTAAAAAAACATATCTCAAAAACTTTAGTGATTAGAAATGAAAACACTGAGAAAACCAGTTTGAATCTTCCAAAACGTTTGAGTGCTTATTGTATTTTGTATTTGCTGTATTTTTTAGTTTTAACAATTATATGCATATCTATTTCAACATTATTAATAAGCATTTCATTTTATTATAAATATAGGTGCTATGCCAACATAAATCCATAAAGAGGAACTAAAGCACCCAAGAAAAAAAAAATACTAAACAATATTCTCTTTCTCCTAAAGTATTAAAACTGGTAAACGAATTGAAATAATTTGAAAGCGTTTTCAACCTTTAAACATTTTTAATTATTGTATACTTAAGTTATTCATATTTGTTTCATTACTGTATTGTATAATATCTTCTAATAAATTGATTTTTGCGATAAGTTTTTGTGTAATACAATTGAGAAGTTTTTATTATTCATTTAAATCTACATGCACAAAACTTTTGCTCTACATACCATCCTTTACTAAGAAATAGTAAATGTTGAATAGGATAGTTATAAGACTGTTTTACTGTAGATTTTAATAATTAAAAATGATATACCTAGTGAAAATTCTTTACTTATTTTTTCCTTATCCATTTTCAAATAGAAACTTTGATATGCAATTCCAAGATTGCTATGCAAAAGGAAAACACTCGAAAACAGTGAATTTTTAAGTTTAAATTTTTTCAGCCAAATTTTTGTCACAAATTTACAGAAATAAGTTTTATATAACAAAAAAGTGTACATTATAATTACAGGATTCCTACATGAGGATTCCATTGTATATACATTTAAAAAATCTTTTGTTTCCTTGTAGATCTCATAAAACAAATCTCATCATGTAGATCTCATCATGTAGATCTCGTAAAAGTTGTCTGGCTTTGTTTGATATATCAAAATTGTGACTTTTAAAGATTTTCTCAAATGGGAATTCTCAACAAAATGTATATCTTAAAAAAATTTTCAACTAATCTGCTTTAAGTCACTTGTACAAGTAGAATGAATTTTGGAATTTTTAACAGAAATTTTTGCCTTACTGTTTGACACGTTTCGACAAAACTAAAACTTATTATTAAGTTGTAGTGGTATTAAATTTTACTAGTAAGCAGCTTTATCAAAACTTTCTTAGTCTATTTTATTTAGATAAATTCGACTGATCTTTTAGTACGCACATAAAAACATCATTACCTTTCCTATTTCTTTATTTTTTTTTAACCATGCTTTAAAGGCTACCATCCTTGTAAGATAAATTATGATTAGATATTCTAAAGTATTCCTTCTTACTAAAATAATTATCGTTACACGTATTCTAGATTAAGGCACAATTATTTCTTTTACACTAAAATTAACAATTTTTATATTCTGTAATACAAGTCGAAATGCAGCAAAGGCAGAAAAATCGGAAACAAAAATTAAGTTTTGAGATTTTATTTTTCAGTCATATAGTCGCAAAGCATTCTTAACAGTTGAGAATTATGGTAAATTGTTTAAAACCATAGATCTCAAAAAGAAAAATTTTCGGTGACATTTGTAGTAATATCTACCAAGAATTTCTATGAAATTTTAGAAATAAAAATTTAATTATTTTTCAGACAATTTATCAATTTTGTTTGGTCTACTCAATTTATTCAAACGAATCCTTAAGCATTTGAAAAAGTTGGATCTAATAAAATGAATTAAATTGTAAACAATTTTCTCTAAACATTTAACATATGATTATTAGTAATTATAGTTTGAAAAATCTTAAGTACAATACATGTAAATTACACAACAACAGTTTTAAAACCTTCAATTTGAATTTATTCTGTTAAGAACATTATATCATGATATCATATGTATATACTGTGATAAATACTTAATTTTAAAACGTATAGCTCTACGCTTTAGTCAAGGCAAAAAAAAGTTCATGAATCACAAATTACTTTTCCATAAATCAGCATACTAATTTGTATTTTGTTAAATTTGCAGCTATTTAAAAGTACCGAGATTTTCTGAAATAAGAAAAAAATCCAATTGTGTAAACATCGACTTAGTCTTAAATTACTGTAGTAGGATTTACCACAGTATATACATTTGTGTGTTTGATACAGGATATACAAACTTCAGTGGGGAAAATGGCAATATTCAGTTTAGATGTCAAAAGAAGAGGGCTTTTCAAAACTTAACTCACAAAGTACGGTTTTTATAAGAGTCATTTAAAAAAAAAATGTAAAAATTCATATTCTTACAAGTTTATTTAGGCTTATGGGACCTCATCTACAGATTTTTCACTTGAATTAATAGTTAACCTATTTTCCTGCAACAGAAATAAAGAAACGAATACTAACAGGAAAATCAAAAAGGTATAGCGAGTTTCTTTTATAAATTAAAGATGAGTTCAAAGATAATCTCAAACCTCTGTGCTACTGAGAGAGAATGAGCCAAAAAATTTCTTACGATTGCAATTAAAATTATATTTGTAAAATTGCAAATAAGAATATATTTGTAAAAAATTAATAGATGCTTTTAATGAACATTGAACTGGAATTTCGTGGAAGCGAATGAAAACAGAACTAATTCCAAACAAATAGATAATATGATGAACTTTCTATTTCATTTGTATATTATAGCTTAATATTTTTTTTTGATTATATGCAGTGATAAATTTCTACATTTATGTTAAATGAAAAATAAAACATAGTAGCTGTTTGTTTGAAGTCTATATCCTACCAAAACATCACAACTGCGAGACCACTGTAACTTTACTCCTCACATAAAACTTTATATACTTTTGAAAAAAAAATGTGTTCAGCAGCTGAATTTTTAAACTTTAAAATTCTATATTCATTTAAAACAATTTAAAATAACATTTCAAAACATGGCTCTGGATTATTTTCTGTAAAATCTACATATTACGGTTTGTGAATTTTGAGGAAAACTAATGCAGTAATTTCTGATGCTAATAACTTTTTATTGTCTTCAAAAATGCCCATATTTACTTTTAAATTATGCTTTCATTATATTAGTAAGAGTATATTTTAAAAGTAATTTCTATAAAAGAAATATGAAAAACAGTGACCTGAAAAAGAGCTGATAAAAAAGGGAAACATACCCTTGTATATTAATTAACGGACAGTGCACTGAAAAAGGGCTAATAAAAAAGCGGAAATATACCCTTCTTGCTACATTAATTAACGGACAGTAACTTGGAAAAATAACGGATATATACCTTTTTTGTTGTATTAACTAAAGGAAAGTGACCGTTCTGGAGGTAAGAAATAACGGAGAAATACCAAAATTTATAATGGAAAATAACCGCATCTTAAAACGGAGTTTTTTCTTAATTTATTTCCCGAACCGGAAAATCCACTAACGGAACGGTAAAAGTTCGGCTACATTGCTGCCGGTAGTTTCACCTGGAATTCACAGATTTATTTTTAACAGTGTGTATAAATTACGTGCATTTCTGATGCATATATAAACATTGTGTTTTTAGGTTAATCCACATTCATCGTTTTTTTCCCCCACATCCCTTGAAAAACGATGGATCGAGGTTCTACTGCACTTAAATTTACTTTTTTATGCTATTTGTCCATTCGTATTCACAGAAGAGGTGGGGATTGTGTGTGTGGGAGATAAGTTCATCTAATCCTCTAAACAACATCATATTTCTTCATCCTTAAAAGTTTTACATTTTTTAAATCTTTTTATGATCTTTTTTACTCCTGTATGGAGGGTTAAGCGGTATAATTTCATGCCACAGAAAAATCACGAAAATTATCTTCTGCCTCTCCTTTAAAATTGACTGTTGTCAAAATGTGTTACTTTTCTTGCGGGTAAGCATTATGTTCAATATATAAAAATTCTAAATTTTACGAACGTAAAATGTGAATTATTTTGTTACATTTGGATGTTTTAATTGTATAATGCAGTTAAACAATACGATAAAAATTTCGACCAATTGTATATTTTACGAGTAATTTCTTGATTTTTTAAAAACTCTTTAAATATTTTAAGAAATATTGAAAAAAGATTAATAATTAATACAAAAACCAAGGAATTTTGTTTTGAATAAATAGAACATGATGTATCCATTTGTGGCGGTTCGAAATTGGCTTTATTCTTTAACCTTCCGTCTACCAGACAAAACACCCATTTATCTACGGCAACACCTAATTTTAATTCCAAACTTGCAAACGGCACCAGTAATATTTTAATATAATTTTGCTTTTACAATGAAAGCTTAAATTAAGGAATTCGTAATATCTAGACAAGTCCTTTATAAATTCCGGTGTCAATCGACAATTTCTCATTTTACCATCGACACCAGAAATATGACAGACCCGACCCAGACCAGACCCGACACCGGTGCTGTCGGGTCCAATGGACTTGTCTGGTAGACGGAAGGTTAAAGTAGAACTTTTCCTAGCAACTCTGGCTATTGTCGCAAACGTCAGCTGCGAGTGATTTAGTATTGGTTCGGAGTCGTAACACATATTTGGCAACAACTTTCTTTTAGCGTGAAATAAACAGTAAAAAATTCATTTCCTTAAAGCTAAATGTATGCAAAAAATTTACGTAATTAGATTTTGACAAACAAATTTTATCGGTTTTCTAACGTCGATTATTAAATGCAACATGTCTCATTGCTTTACTAAATCTGATTCTTTTGATAGTAGTCAAGGAACTTATTTTAATGCACCATTTATTTTTCTGCTGAAAGTATCAGTGAAAAACATAAATCAATAAAAATGCGCCAGCTATACCGCTTTCTCCTATATTTTTATTTTTTCAAACTTTAAGTCTCATTTGTCAGTTTTCTTATTTCCCATATCTTCACGCTTTTTAGTTAAAATTCATAAAAAGCACAAAGAAATGTACAAAATAATTTTCTTTGAACACATATAGTATACAAATATATGAAATGCATTAAAATATCTTTAAATACAATAAAAATCTTATAAAATCCCAAAACATTTTTCAGCTATTACACGGCCGTCATCAGTGCAGGTTTAATTATTGTTGTTCTTTTTCTTTGCAGTTATTTGAGAATTGACTAGAAGGAAAATTATAATTTAACGGTTGTAAATCTAATGAGATGCCAGTTAAAGATATTCCAGTGTTTAACAAAACGGGCTTTTATCTATTCTGCAATAGATTTTTCAACACATCATGGATATAAAACGATGAACTTTTTCTTGATCCTGCAATAAGATTTTCGAAAATTAACAAATTTTCTTTCGAGTTGCCCATGCTTCTGAAAATCATTTTTTTTTCTTTAGAAACACAACAGTACAATTGTTTTTTCTGGTTTAAAGAGGAATTTCTTATACAACAGATTTTTCGCGGTTCGTAATTTTTCCAGTCTTTACAGGGTAGTTTTCGCAGTGCAATAGTTAGTATTTTTCAAAACGGTATCAACACGAAATATCTGATTTTCGGATTCTATCAATTCCAAAGTAAACATTTTCAAGTAAACATATGTTCAACATTTAAATATGTTAAATTTTAAGGACATAAAATGTGAATTATTTTGTTACATTCGCATGTTTAAATTGTATCGAGCTTTATCTCTATAAGCAATTATTTCAATTGGTGCTCTTATAAGGGCTTTCTAATAATTATTTACACAAAAGATAATAATGGCTGAAAAGTATTCGGAATTTTAATAATTTTTAATGCATTTTAAGATATTTTTAATGTATTTTAAATAATTTTTAATTACATGGATATGCATGTGAAACTAATTTAGTGCATTTATTTGTGCTTTATGTGAATTTTAACTACTTAATCCTAGAGTTCAGCACTATAATGCTAACTTTGATTTATTCAGATTTTATATTACATCTTATTAAAACTAAATTACTGTACTTTATTTCAAAACAATTTCAAAGAATATCTATCATATTTGTCGTATACCTTAATATGCGATACTTTGAATTTTAATAAGTATGATTTTCTAACAATCTTTACGGAAAGATATTAAAAATTCCAATCATCTGAAACATTAAAATCGCTATCTTTAAGATAATGAGATGTTTAAAGAATTTCTCGGGAAGAGCTTTATTTAAATGCAAATTGAAATTGAAAATTTCTAATTGAGGGTTTCGAGGAAAATGCTAAAGTTCTTTTTCATTAACCAAGTTAATTGATAGTTTAAAATTTCGAAACACATCCAACATTAAAGAATTATTTCAAGATTATTTCAAATATATATGTTACGGTTAATTTGATAAATTCGGTAATTATTAATAATAGCTGGTTATTATTAATAACACGATAGAACCCGTCGAATTTCGACGAAAGAAAATGTTTAATAAGAAACTGTTTGATTGATTTATAATAAACCTACAAAATTAGTTACGATAAAAAATGCAACTTATATTGCTAAGTCTAACTCTTACAAATGATATTTAACATAAAGTTAACAAAATACTATTTCTATAAAACTCAGTTGTAGAAATTGGTAAACTTTAATCGTACATGTAAGCAATGAAAAATGATAAAGATCGGTTATTGTGATAAAGTTATTGATTAAGACTCTTATGCTTGATATTCAAAAATGGAAAAAATCCCTGTCGGCTGGGCCTATAGGCGGAGGTAGATTTCGAAGAGAGCTCGTTTCAACAAAAAAAAAATTATATATATGATTAGAGAAAGATTAAGATTATTAAACCCAGTTTAATAACTTCATTTGGCCGTTTATGAAAAATTTTTAATTTCATTTTTCTGCAAAGACTGGTTTTATCAGAATCATCTTAAGAAAAATTCAGCTCAAATGCCCATTTTGACAACATATTTTGAAATAAATTCTGAATTTATTAAAAAATCGACCGAAACAATACATTATACAGTTAGTAAATAACAAAAAACTGTCAGTTGAATGCATTTGAGAAAAAAAATTGAATTTAAAAATGAGTCATAAAATAACCGATTTGTTGTTTGAATACATCCTTAATTCTTTAATCATGATTGCTTCGGAAAATTTTGTGCGAAATACTCACTTTGACAGCATTTTTAAAAATATATTCTATCTTTATCAAAAAACTGTCCAATGAGTCACAGTATATAGTTCCTAAATAAGAGGATCTGTAAATTGGATGCGTTTGAGAATGAAAATGGATTTTAAAACGAGTCATAAAAAACGCCATTTGCTATGTGAAAACTTCCTTAAATTTTCAAATCACGATGATTTCGGAAAATTCTGTTCAAAATACCCTTTTTGGTAGCCTTTTTTGAAACATATTCCGTCTTTATAAAAAAACTGATCAATGCATCACATTATATAGTTCCTAAATAAGAGAATCTGTAAATTGGATGCGTTTGAGAACAAAAATGGATTTAAAAACGAGTCAGAAAAAAACGAAATTTCTTATTTGAATACTTCCTTAAATTTTCAGTTCCGATGACTTTGGGAAATTCTGTTCAAAATACCCTTTTTGGTAGCCTTTTTTGAAATATATTCTGTCTTTGTCAGAAAATTGACCAATGCGTCACTTTATATAGTTTCTAAATAAGAGGATCTACCATTTGGATGCGTTTAAAACCAAAAATGAATTTAAAAATGAGTCAGAATATAAGCAGTTTGGATTTGAGGTTTTTCTCCAACTCCTATTTTTGTTTAATTTCTTTTTGCTATACGAATTGGTCCTATGACAAACTTGTCAATATAAAAGTTGTAGATATTTTTGAGAAGATGTAAAATAAATTTAATCAGATTTGATATTTTAAAAATTGACGGAGTTATGGATTTTTCTCTTTTTTTCACCGCCCTTTTTCTTTTCGTTTTTAATTTTTTTCATCGGTAAAAGTCGGTCCTATCAAAAACTTGTAAATACAAAAGTTTTAGATTATTTTAAGAACATTTACAAAAAATTTAGTTGGACTTAATATCTTGAAAATTGACGGAATATTTTGTGAATATTTTCTCTCAAAACCCCTGTTTTTTTCGCCCCTTGAGCCCAATTCTAAATTTATTAAAAATCTGTCATGCATAAACTTTTGACCCATTTTTAAGAAGTAATATAAACTTTAAACCGATTCGATATCTACTTTAATTAAGAAGTTATGGCGTTTTTTCGGTTTTCACAAAAACGCCCCCAATTCCGACCCCCTTGGTCCGATTTTGACCATTAACGAACTTAGCCGAGATTTTATTCCCTTTGATTTTATGTACCAGTTTGGTGGAGATCGGTGAAGAATTATAGAAGTTATCGTGTCCATAAAAAAGTGATATATATATATATATAGATAGATAGATAGATAGCTATATATAGTAGGGTGGGCCGAAAAAACTTTTTTTCGATTTTCGATTATGGCGGGTGCGGAAAAGTGGCCACTGGTGGTACTCAGTTCATACAAAAAATTTGAGATTTTTTGGACATTTCCTTACCCTGCCGCAAACGGCTTGAAGTTTTGCAAAAATGTTCATTTTTCAACTTTTTTCGAAAAAAATTAAAAAACGTTAAATTAAATTTATTTTGGTTGTATTTACTTGAAAAGGCATATTTAATGTACCAAATGTTTAAATAATATCTGATCATGCATTATTTAATATCTATGTGTATTATAACTTAGGCTATTTTTATAGCTTTTTCGCGTATAACAGGCAAAAGTTGTATTTGTTTGAATCAGTCGTTAGTTTCTATATTATTTATGTCCCTTGGTCTTCTTTATATTTTTTCTATGTGTCAAACGTCATATATTTGGGGAAAAGACAGCAGTATACTTCAAAAACAAATCTGGAAGGTGAGAAAGTGGTGAAGCAGGACTCTAAGTGAGCGCAATGACTCGTAATACTCAGGGAGTGAAGGACGAAATAGGTGAGAGCCAAAATGCGATAAAAGGATTCTTATTATTTATCCTTGCTCAGTAACCTGCGACATTTGTTCAGTGTTAACGTGAAACCTTTTTGTACTGATTATACAGTGCTTTTTGGGTCGTTTAATGTGCCATTATAGGGTTTTGTGCGTTTTATTACAACGAGCTTAGAAATGGCTAGTATAAAAGGACATGACAATGCAAAGACACGCAATAGCGTGAACAGTAACTTTTTGGGGTGTCAAGCATATTGAAAGAATTGCAATTGCCAACTTATGCTGATAATCATGCGCCACTACTACTGGTTGCTTCACCATGTAGAAGTTGTGACAACAGAGGATACGAATCTCGTCATCGATAAAAACAAAGTCAGAAGAGAGAAATAGAAACTTGGACAGAAGATACAGGCAGAAGAAGTTATTGAAAGAAGGAAAATTAAAAGCATATTTTTTGATGCTAGAAAGGATAAACGTATATTAAGAGGAAGTAAAATAACAAGCGACACCGTCGAGAGAAAGGCGAGGAACACATCACCGCGTTCCGGTCACGGAAAAGAAATAGCAAAATCATTATACAATCTTCCAAGTCACCACAAGTTAGACTTTTCTGAACTGACGAGGTATCAAGGTAACGGAACGAGGTATCAACTGACCCGAGTATTCCTAACCAGGTTCAAACAACACAGTGATGTGTCCCTCGCCTTTCTCTCGACGGTGCCGCTTGTTATTTTTCTTCCTCTTAATATACTTTTATGCTTTCTACCATCAAAAAATATGCTTTTAATTTTCCGTCTTTCAATAACTTCTGCCTGTATCTTCTTTCCAAGTTTCTATTTCTCTCTTCTGACTTTGTCTTTAACGATGACGAGATTCGTATCCACTGCTGTCGCAACTTCTACATGGTGAAGCAACCATTAGTAGTGGTGCATGATTATCAGCATAAGTTGGCAATTGCAATTCTTTCAATATGCATGATGCCCTCAAACAATTACTTTTCACGGTATCGCGTGTCTTTGCATTGTCATGGCCCTTTATACTAGCCATTTCTAAGCTCGTCCTATTAAAACGCACAAAACACTATAATGACACATTAAACGATCCGAAAAGCACTGTATAATCACTACAAAAGGGTTTCACGTTAACACTGAACAAATGTCACAGGTAACTGAGCAAGGATAAATAATAAGAATCCTTTATCGCATTTTGGCTCTCACCTATTTCGTCCTTCACTCCCCGAGTATTACGACGAGTCATTGCGCTCGCTTAGAGTCCTGCTTCACCACTTTCTCACCTTCCAGATTTGCTTTTGAAGTACACTGCTGTCTTTTCCCCAAATATATGACGTTTGACACATAGAAAAAATATAAAGAAGACCAAGGGACATAAATAATATAGAAACTAACGATCGATTCAAACAAATACAACTTTTGCCTATTATACGCGAAAAAGCTATAAAAATAGCCTAAATTATAATACACATAGATATTAAATAATGCATGATCAGATCTTATTTAAACATTTGGTACATTAAATATGCCTTTTCAAGTAAATACAACGAAAATAAATTTCATTTTAACATTTTTTAATTTTTTTCGAGGAAAGTTCAAAAAATGAACATTTTTGCAAAATTTCAAGCCGTTTGCGGCAGGGTAAGGAAATGTCCAAAAAATCTCAAATTTTTTGTATGAAATGAGTGCCACCAGTGGCCACTTTACCGCACCCGCCATAATCGAAAATCGAAAAAAGTTTTTTTTTTGGTCCACCCTAATATATAGGGTAGATGTGCCAGTAATGGACAACCTTCCAGTAATGGGCCACCTCGCACTTTTTGGTTTATAAAAAATAAAAAATAATAGTTAAGCTTTTGTTATTTTTTTCTGAACTCCACCTTGCATGGTTTATAAGCTAGATTAATTTTTTACACTTTTCGTCAAAACAATTAGGAAGCAGAAAATAAAGTTTCACAGTTTTTCTGTTTTTCACTGAAAATCTTAATGAACATGCTAAGAGCTGACTTTACTTACTTAGTTTATATCTTTTTTATTTTTCCGTAAAAATTGAATGTTTTTGTTTGGTTAGCAATATAAAACATTGAATTTAATATACCAATGGCCATTTACAAAATTTTATTTATTTTTAAGATTTTAGAAGGGGTGGTCCATTACTGGATTGCTTATTTCGTGATTTTCCAGTAATGGACCACCCAAGTGACCCATACAAAAAGTGTAATTTCAGTAGAGATAAAATTTTTTGATTTAACTGAAAAGCTAAATAATCAAATTTAATACTTAAATTTTACCTATTGGAATTTAATAAAGGCAATTTCTTTATAAATAGTTGTTTTTAAAAAGTCATTAAAAATTGGTACAAAAAACAAGCAGAACATTTGACAAAATCTAGAAGTGCCGTTACGAGAGAAGTTGTTTTAAGTTGGTTCAGAAATGTAAAATCATATTTGGAAGAAGATATTATTAATATTTTCTTCCGAATTCTAAAGCATACAGAGAGAATTTTCAATAAGGTTAAAACAAGGTTTCTTTTGTGCTCTTAAAGCAAGGAAACTTTTGGGATCAAAATCAGTTAAAGATGTGTATTATGTAGTACCAAATAACGAAAAAGAACAAATCACTGTTATGGGATGTTTTTCAGCAAATAATGAGATTGTTCCATTTGTGATAATATATCCATATAAGCATCTCTGAAGGGAAATTGTGGAATCAATCTGTGTCAAGTTGATGGGCTATATAATTATCTGAAAATGGTTGGATAGTGCAGAACATTTATCATTTTAAATGCATTCTTAAATTCCATATTGAATAGTTTGGACTATCGTAAAGTGATTATAAAATTGAAGATCTATTATTTATATTTTATAGTTGCACAGCGCATCATTTAGATAATGATATGAATGAAGATTGGAGACTTTTTTTTAATGCCTTATTTTATTTAAACTTGATTTCAGTAAAACATTGTCTTTATCTTATAAATTCTTTAAATTTAAATATTTTGTTTTATATCTTTACAGTATAAATGCTTTAATGTTAGTTAATAATAAACAGTTAATAATATTTTGTTTTATATGCACATTATAAATCTTTATTATAATAAATCCATAACTTAAATTTAAATATTTTGTTTTATGTTTTTTCATTATAAATCCTTTAATGTAAGGAATTTCTAACTTAAGTTTTAATATTTTGTTTTATTAGTATGCTTTCATTAAGTTCTGGAGCAAAATACAATTGAAACAAGTTGGAAATTGCAGGTGAAGCGTAGGAAATGAGGTGCGTTCGTACGATAACGAAGTTTTAAAAATATACAGAACTTCCTGATATAGTAGACAATACTTCGGATACAGTACAGTGGTTGAACTCTTTGTGTTCCTATAAACATACAGTAAGTAATTTTCATTACACCTCAGCAACGTATATCATATTCATAAAATGTGGCGCAATTTAATATAATTAAAACATGTCCCAAACAATCTTTCCCCGTATAGCATTATGTAGTGGAATCCTTTTGTGTGGCCCTGTAATTTAATAATAAATATTCTTTGCATCTCATATTGTACAGAATTTATATTTTAGTATATATATACGTCATAGGTTCATGTCAATTTTATTATGTTCGAATGAGTGTAACACCATTAAAATGCACTTGCAACTTTTTTCCCCATTGGCTGTAATGTAACGGAATACTTTTGATATTCCCTGTAATTGATCTATGCATCTGATTATCATAAGATCTGAAATAACTCAACAAAATATGTAATAATTATATGTTTTAAATTTCAAACAATTAAAATGCATTTTAAACTTTTTTCCCCATTGACCGTACTGTGACGGAATCCTTTTGATTTTCCCTGTAATTGATCTATTCATCCGATTTTCATAAAATTTGTAAGGACTCGACAAAATTATGTAATAATTATGTATTTCAAATTACAAACGATTCGGTTGGATAGTTTTTGCGTTGTTATATGCGGACAGACAGACTGACAGATAGACAGACGGAAAGATAGACAGACGGACAGACGGACAGACTGAACAAGAACAATAGGTGCTACGTATTTACATAATTACGAACGCACCTAAAAGCAATTATCTGTTATTTTTTGTAGGGTGGCCCATTACTGGATCATAGATGGTCCATTACTGGGCTTTTGGGTGTTTAGACATATTTCTATTATTTAAAATTAAATTTTTATTTCTATTGGGAAATGTAACTATGGGATTAGTTAAATATTGTTGAAAGATTAATATAATATGAAAAAAATTGGAATACAATAATTATAATTATTAATAAAAAATTATTTTTTAGAGAAATTCCTTAAGGGGGTCCATTACTGGCACATCTACCCTATATATAAACTGGTGCGATTGCAATAGGTAGTATTTCATACGAAATCTACCTAACAGGAGAAAGGGATTTTTTGTTAATACGACGAATTGAAAGAAATGAATTACAGCTGAAGTATAATTTAAGAAGAAATAGTGATGAAAACATTCTTTTAAAATTATGTATGAAAACTTAAGTAATAAATATTGATCTAAAATCTAGATTTTCGAGTGCAAACGATTTTAAGACATTAAGAAAAGAATGCTACCTATTCAAGCAAAATCTTAAAAGAATTTCTTATATTGATATTTAAAACACATATGATACAATAATAAAAAAATACTTACCTGTGAAGCGATAGATTAGTTCCTTTTAAAAAACAAGAGCAAAGAAATACTAGTTTAAACTGGTTTCAATTGAAAGGCGTGGTTTTGCTGGGAATTAATTGGATTAAAAGTAGCGTATTTTAGGGTTTCATTTTTAGCGCCACCTCCAGACATTGTACTAACACTCTATTAATTTCTCTTTACTCTATGTTAAGCAGCACTTAAAGCAGTGATTCTCAGCTGTTATTGTCCACGCCTCTCCGAAGAATCTCTAAAACCACAATAACTGCCCCCTCCCGATACACATTCATAATACATATACGAGATGCAATTACTGCGCAACAATTTACCGATCGGTACCATTAAATTATAATAGTATTTTTTGGCTTATTTAATGACAAGATTTATGAGATATGTTGAAGCAAAGAATGCTATTAAATTTTATTGGTTAAAATCAGCCGTTTTTGGCGCTGCGCTTGCATCCCTGTACGTGTATATGTATGACTTAGTATTTAAAAATTAATTCTTTTCACGTAAAGGGATACTAACAGAGCCTTAATTTTTCTATCACATTTTAAAATTTATCAAAGATGTGTATTTTATATTAAAGTTTTGCCAAAGTGTTAAAACAAATTGTCCAATGTACAGTCGGCTCTCGTTAATTCGAACTCATCGGGACGACAAGAAATGTTTGAATTATCCAGAGTTCGAATTACAGAGAGTATGATAAGAAAACATGTTTAGAGGATTACCATTAACAAAGAAATTGTATGTTATATTATTTTTTAAATATATTTCCTCTGTTATCATTAGAATATGACTTAATATTTATTTAAAAGATATAAATACATAAACTACTTAAGGAATTAGGAACAAGCACAAACGAAGATGGGGTGAAGGTATCATTGTTGGACAGACGGGACACTAAAAAAGTGGATATAAATGCATGGGACTATATGCATACTTGTTCAGAACAATTCTGATAAAAATGAAAGAAAAAAAATCCCTTTCGGCATGGCCTATAGGCGGAGGTAGATTTCGAAAAGTTTTCATCTCAACAAAAAAGAAAAAAAAATGATTAGAGATAAACCCAGTTTAACTACTTTATTCAGCCGCTTTTAAAAAATTTTAATTTCATTTTTCTGTAAGAACTGGTTTTATCAAAATCGTCTTAAA
The DNA here is from genome assembly GCA_964019185.1 of Maratus speculifer. Taxonomy (NCBI): domain Eukaryota; kingdom Metazoa; phylum Arthropoda; class Arachnida; order Araneae; family Salticidae; genus Maratus; species Maratus speculifer. Next base: position 154,321,803 of record OZ025302.1, read on the forward strand.
CGAAATTCTACTCAAATGCCCCTTTTGGCAACATATTTTGAATTATATTCTTACTTTATTTAAAAAATTGACCAATATGCTCATTATATAGTTCCTAAATAACAAAAAACTGTTAATTAAATTCGTTTGACAGCAAAAGTGAATTTAAAACTGAGTCATAAGTCATAAAAAAACCAATTTATTATTTTATTACATCCACAATTTTTTAATCAAGATCGCTTTGAGAAATTGTATGCGAAGTGCCCACTTTGACAGATTTTTAGGTAGATTTCGTATGAAATACTACCTATTGCATTCTCTCCCATGTTGGAATTTCTGAAAAATTTTTGCGGATCTACACGAATCATGACCCCTAGACCCTAAAACTACCATCAGTAAAAAAAGTTTATCTATCTATCTATCTATCTATCTATCTATCGGTGTATATCACTTTCTTCTAGACACGATAATTTTCATAATTATGCTCAGATCTTCTTCAAACTTTTACATAAAATCAAGGAGCTTAAAATCTCGGTCGAGTTCGTTAATGGGCAAAATCGGACCAAGGGGGCGGAAGTTAGGAGGGGTTTTGTAAAAACAGAAAAAACGCGATAACTTCTAAATTAAAATAGATATAGAATCAGTTTAAAGTTTATATTACTTCTAAAGAATGGGCCAAAAGTTTATGCATGACAGATTTTTGATAAAGTTAAAAATGGGCTCAAGGGGCGAAAAAAACATGGTTTTGGGGAGGAAAAAATTCATAACTTCGTCAATTCTCAAGATATCAAATCCAACTAAATTTTATATAAATGTACTCAATATTATCTAAAACTTTTGTATTAACAAGTTTTTGATAGGACCAATTTTTATCAATGAAAAAAAATTAAAAACGAAAAGAAAAAGGGGGAGAAAAAAGAAAAAAACCCATAACTTATTCAATTCTTAAGCAATCAAATCTAATTAAATTTATTTTACATCTTTACAATAATATCTACAACTTTTATATTGACAAGTTTTTCATAGAACCAATTCTTATAGCAAAAATAAATTAAACAAAAATAGGAGTTGAAGAAAAACCTCAAATCCAAACTGCTTAAATTCTGACTCATTTTAAAATTCATTTTTGATTTTAAACGCATCTAAATGACAGATCCTCTTATTTAGGAACTATATAATGCGACGTATTGGTCAATTTTTTGATAAAGACAAAATATATTTTTAAAAAGGCTGCCAAAAAAGGTATTTTGAACAGATTTCCCGAAGTTATCGTCATTAAAATATTGATTAAGTATGACAAATTGCGTTTTTTCTGAGTAATTTTTAAATTAATTTTTGTTCTCAAACCCATCCAATTTACAGGTCCTATTATTTAGGAACTATATAACTTGACGTATTGGCCAGTTTTTTGATAAAGACAGAATATATTTTTAAAAAGGCTGCCAAAAAGGGTATTTTCAACAGAATTTCACGAAGTTATAGCGATTGAAATTTGAGGAAATTTAAGAAATTGCGTTTTTACCGGGTCATTTTTAAATCTTTTTTTGCTCTCAAACGCATCCAATTTACAGGTTCTCTTATATAGGAACTATATTATGTGACGGAGTGGCTAGTTTTTTGATAAAGGCAGAATATATTTCAAAAAAAAGGCTGCCAAAATGGGCACTTCGCACAAAACTTCCCACAGCGATCATGATTAATGAACTGTGGGTATTCATATAACAAATTGGTTATTTTATGACTCATTTTTAAATCCAATTTCGCTCTGAAACGCATTCAATTGACAGTTTTTTGTTACTTAGGAACTATATAATGTGCGTATTCGTCGATTTTTTGATAAAGGGTGAAAATATATTTTTTAAAAGCTGCCAAAGTAAGCACTTCGCAAAAAAAATTCCCAAAGCGATCATGATAAAAGAATTGAGGTTGTATTCAAATAACAAACTGTTTATTTTATGACTCATTTTTAAATTCAATTTTGCTCTGAAACGCATTCAATTGACAGTTATTTGTTATTTAGAAACTGTGTAATGTGCCGTATTGGTCAGATTTTTGATAAAGGCTAAATATATATTTAAAAAAAATCTGTCAAAGTGGGAACTTCGCATAAAATTTCTCAAAGCGATCTTGATTGAAAAATTGTGGATGTATTAAAGTAATAAATTGGTTATTTTATGACTTATGACTCAGTTTTAAATTCAATTTTGCTGTCAAACGAATTTAATTAACAGTTTTTTGTTATTTAGGAACTATATAATGAGCATATTGGTCAATTTTTTAAATAAAGTAAGAATATAATTCAAAATATGTTGCCAAAAGGGGCATTTGAGTAGAATTTCGTTTAAGACGATTTTGATAAAACCACTTCTTACAGAAAAATGAAATTAAAATTTTTTTAAAAGCGGCTGAATAAAGTAGTTAAACTGGGTTTATCTCTCATCATTTTTTTTTTCTTTTTTGTTGAGATGAAAACTTTTCGAAATCTACCTCCGCATATAGGCCATGCCGAAAGGGATTTTTTTTTAAATATATATTTAGCCTTTATCAAAAATCTGACCAATACGGCACATTACACAGTTTCTAAATAACAAATAACTGTCAATTGAATGCGTTTGAGAGCAAAATTGAATTTAAAAATGAGTCATAAAATAAACAGTTTGTTATTTGAATACAACCTCAATTCTTTTATCATGATCGCTTTGGGAATTTTTTTTGCGAAGTTCTTACTTTGGCAGCTTTTAAAAAATATATATTCACCCTTTATCAAAAACTCGACGAATACGCACATTATATAGTTCCTAAGTAACAAAAAACTGTCAATTGAATGCGTTTCAGAGCGAAATTGGATTTAAAAATGAGTCATAAAATAACCAATTTGTTATATGAATACCCACAGTTCATTAATCATGATCGCTGAGGGAAGTTTTGTGCGAAGTGCCCATTTTGGCAGCCTTTTTTTTGAAATATATTCTACCTTTATCAAAAAACTAGCCACTCCGTCACATAATATAGTTCCTATATAAGAGAACCTGTAAATTGGATGCGTTTGAGAGCAAAAAAAGATTTCAAAATGACCCGGTAAAAACGCAATTTCTTAAATTTCCTCAAATTTCAATCACTATAACTTCGTGAAATTCTGTTGAAAATACCCTTTTTGGCAGCCTTTTTAAAAATATATTCTGTCTTTATCAAAAAACTGGCCAATACGTCAAGTTATATAGTTCCTAAATAATAGGACCTGTAAATTGGATGGGTTTGAGAACAAAAATTAATTTAAAAATTACTCAGAAAAAACGCAATTTGTTATACTTAATCAATATTTTAATGACGATAACTTCGGGAAATCTGTTCAAAATACCTTTTTTGGCAGCCTTTTTAAAAATATATTTGCCTTTATCAAAAAATTGACCAATACGTCGCATTATATAGTTCCTAAATAAAAGGATCTGTCATTTAGATGCGTTTAAAATCAAAAATGAATTTTAAAATGAGTCAGAATATAAGCCGTTTGGGTGTGAGGTTTTTTCTCCAACTCCTATTTTTGTTTAATTTATTTTTGCTATAAGAATTGGTTCTATGAAAAACTTGTCAATATAAAAGTTGTAGATATTATTGTAAAGATTTAAAATAAATTTAATTAGATTTGATTGCTTAAGAATTGAGTAAGTTATGTTTTTTTTTCTTTTTTCTCCCCCCTTTTTCTTTTCGTTTTTAATTTTTTTTTCATTGATAAAAATTGGTCCTATCAAAAACTTGTTAATACAAAAGTTTTAGATAATATTGAGTACATTTATATAAAATTTAGTTGGATTTGATATCTTGAGAATTCACCAAGTTATGAATTTTTTCCTCCCCAAAACCATGTTTTTTTCGCCCCTTGAGCCCATTTTTAACTTTATCAAAAATCTGTCATGCATAAACTTTTGGCCCATTCTTTAGAAGTAATATAAACTTTAAACTGATTCTATATCTATTTTAATTTAGAAGTTATCGCGTTTTTTCTGTTTTTACAAAACCCCTCCTAACTTCCACCCCCTTGGTCCGATTTTGCCCATTAACGAACTCGACCGAGATTTTAAGCTCCTTGATTTTATGTAAAAGTTTGAAGAAGATCTGAGCATAATTATGAAAGTTATCGTGTCTAGAAGAAAGTGATATACACAGATAGATAGATAGATAGATAGATAAACTTTTTTACTGATGGTAGTTTTAGGGTCTAGGAGTCATGATTCGTGTAGATCCGCAAAAATTTTTCAGAAATTCCAACATGGGAGAGAATGCAATAGGTAGTATTTCATACGAAATCTACCTAAAAAAGCAAAATTTATTCCATTTTGACTCAATCTTAGAATTTTTTCCCCGTGAAATCTAAACCCAGAATCATTTTCAGCATATCAAAATTTACATAAGCACCTTTCATATTTGTATTCACCTTTTTAAAAAAATGGTATTTTAATTTTATTATTTCGAAACCATTTGAATTGAAAATTTGAAGTCTCGATGCAATTAATTAGCTGAAACAGATACCAAACAATTTATACTCTTTTAAGTGTAGATGAAATTTTGTAAATGAAACCAAAATTCACCGGGTTTTATAACATACGATATTCTGAACACAGCACGCATTATATTTTCAATTTAGTTTTTTTTTTTCACTTTTAATGAGAAAATGGCAAAATAAAGATACAGTAATCTGCCTTTTTCGGCTTTTTTCCCTTTTCTTTTAATAGAAATGGAGTAAGCTGTTGCCATGATTAGAAAAACATTAATAGAACTACAAAAAAAAAATTAACGTTTCAAATTTATATTAAGATACAATTTTCAAATAAATTTCATTTAAAAGTATTTTTTTCCTATACGACGGTGTAAAAATTTAAAATATTAAATGTTTAGAAGTTTTAAAATTTTGAGTACAAAAATTGCAAAACCGAAATTTTATTTCATTTTTCGAAATATTGCCATTCGAAAATGACATATCCGTTACGCACAGATACGTTTGGCCTATATAATAGAAATAACCACATCTTTTGGTAAATTTGATAAATGTTGCATATTAATCAAATTTACTGGTTATTATTATTAATTATACCGATGAATTTTCGTCAATATAATTATTTAAGCTTACAAGGAAGGTCTCCATTGGGGGCATACTCAGAATTTTTTGAAAAAAATACGAATTAAACTACTCATGTAGATAATAAAGGATCAGCGAAAATTAGCGGCGGAATTACATTATTAGATATGTAAAAAAATAAAATAGTTTGGAATAATTGGCGTGAAAAGCTGAAAGCGACGCGGGATTTGGCGAGCAGTGCATTTCCTCGCCAAAAGCAGACGATTTTAACGAATCTGAAAATTGATTTTAACTGACTTCAGTGTTAAAAATCTGCAGCATTTACTGCAACGTCACTCCACTACTTTTATAGAATATCTCTCTTCTGACCAATGAGAATACTCCATAGCACGGTGAATTGATCGTTTCATACACTGTTAAAAATCTGTTGCATTTTGTTGCAACGCACTCCACCGCTTGTATATAATATCTCTATTCCAACCAATGAGAAAGCTCCATTTCACGGCCAAGTAACCGTTTTCTATACAAGCAAGATAGTGCGTTGCAACAAAATGCAGCAGATTTTTAACAGTGTATTTTTCAATTTGGAACAATTTTAATCAATTTAAATTGTGTTTTAAATGATAAAATATATTAATTTCATTTTGTTATAAGTACATATAAACGTATATGACAAAATTAGACTTAAAGTAAAGTAAAAATGCAAAACTAAAATTACTTAAGCTAAACTTATTTAAATAAATTGAACATAGAAAGTTTTTTCTTTAAAAAGTATTCGAAGCGTAAAAGCGTATTTTTCAAAATTTCGTTTTTTTCGCCAACCGGAGATAAATCGCCAAATAAACGAAATTTTTTATTATTTTTTTGCGGACATTATAATGAGGTTCCGCCGAAATTTTTTTATAAACATATATAACTATATGAGAAGAACATTCTGTAATTTTTTCAGATTTTTCTGAGTATGCCCGTATGGAGACCTTCCTTGTTAGTGACAAATATATACGTTACAGAAATATGTACTATCATAACTATTCGAATCTAATAGCAAAAATAATTGTTAAGACACAATAATGCTCAATCAAAAGAAGTGTTCTATTAACCTTTAACTGATGTTACCGGTCACTGAGACCACTTCCTTTTTCTATTTTTACAGAAACAGCTTTTTCTGTTTTTACCTTTTTCTATTTCTTTGATACACCTTGTATATTATATGGAAAATTTTTAGTAGACATGCTCACTTTTGTTGTAAATGCGACAACATCAAAGTGGTAGAAGTTTGCATTATACGCATCAGCGATAATCATTTGACGCTTCACATTGGACTCCTATTACCTCATTAGTAACCTTCGCAAGCTATTCTCGTTGATTTCTCTAATGAAATGAAATATATCGATGTATTCGACCTTGTGTCTTTAATGACAGAAAGTAAAAGACAACCTATACTCATTTCACTAAGTTTTATTTTTATTTTCATCTATCTTTAAGAGAAGCAAGCACTGGATTCGTGAAAAAATTCAAATTCCTCTTTTTGACCCAGTGACCGAGAGGTTCTGACCTCTCAACTGGTAGACGGCAGGTGCTGGGTTCGAACCCAATCGCGGCCGTCGGCCTAACCGTTCGGAGTTTTCGTGGTTTTCTTCGAACCTTGCGTAAATACGGGTTAAGTTCCTTTAGAAAGCCCCCCACGAAGGGCATTCCCTCCCCTGGGCCTATATCTCTAGTGTAGATAATCGGCCGACACAAATAAACCAAACCAAATCTATTTTTGACAGATTTACATGTTTTAAGAGTCAGAGACTCAGAAAAAACATGTTTTTACAAAATGTGTGTCTGTGAGTCTGTGCCTCTATACGTCTGTTTGTATGTGACTATTTTGTGAGCACTCTGTATCAAGAACTAATGAACGAAATTTAATAACAATTTATATTCAGATAGTTCCTGATATAAAATTGTGCTGATTATTTTTTAGAGAAAATAACTCAACAGGTCCCGCTGCTATGCTGCCTTTAGTTCGATTTTCCAATAGCTCTATCTCCAGAATTAATGCGAGGAACTTCAAGAAACTTCAGATTCGGTTATTCCTTGACATGTACTGATTAAAAAACAATATTTTATATATTAAGAACTCTGCAAATTATAAGCGAAAAACTTGGAAATAAACTAAAAACCTGTTTTTATCAAAGTCTCAATTTCTCTACATTCTATCCCCATAAAAATGAGCGCAGTTTATTACAATAAGCCACTTAATCATAAACTACAGTTTGAACGTTTTTGATAAATTAGTTTTGTCTGATCAGTTTAAAAACCTTCGCGGAAATATATGATATGTTTTGTTCTGCTTTACGCATTTGAAGTTTCGAAATGATTTCTCGTGCATTTTTCTAGTTATTTAACACATTCGCTCATGCGCCAGCGCGTGATATAGCGCCAACGTTAAGGGGCCACTCACGCGCCAGCTCGTGATGTGGGGTGATGTCTCAATAGCCAGTCACACGCTGGCGCGGGAAAATCTTTCACTGATTCTTTGTTATAAAAAGTAAATCGGCTTCTGGGAAAAACCCACTTCTACAGTGCGGCATTAATTATCATCACATCTTCACGTAAGCGGCAGCGAACGTGTAAACATGACGTCTACAATTGCTAAAGTGATTGGTCACCTTTGGCCATACAGTGTATTATAAGATAATTTTTCATCCTCTTGATGGATATCATCAATCTGAATTTGTCGATAGAGTTCGGCAATACCCCGTATTACGTTCTTAGTATTTTATATTATTTGATTTTATGCATAACTATTTAAATACTAGTACATAATCCCGTTAAAATTGACGGAATGTCTAGGAAATATCGTCAAATAGTGCTTAAAAGTTTAGATCATAAAGATAGAATACAGAGCAGAAAAATTAAGATAGACTTTCAATCGCAGGACTTTTTGTTCTCAAAAATACGACTGGTTTGCGGCGCTATTGGTGAAATTTCGATTTTTGTCTAGGCATCATCAAATGTCATTTGGTATTTCATTATTTTATTTCTGAGATTTGAAGAATTCTACATATGGATGAAAAAAAGAAATAAAAAGAATATTGCCCAGTTAAACTGATGGCATTGAACTCACAGGCTACGCATACTAATAGTACATTACAGCCTTATATTTTCAAAGGTTAATTCCGTTCGAAAAAAATTAAGAAGGGGAAACAGCTCTCCCCTTTTCCCCTTTTTATACTTAATCATTGAGCCTCCTAAACTATCAAGAATATGCTTTATCATATAAAAAATCTGTATCCAAAATTAAGAGCAAATCGAATAATTCCTAATTAAAACCCATTTAGCATTTATCTTATACTATAATGCGAGCAAAAATTGTGTGTGTGTGTGTGTGTGTGTGTGTGTGTGTGGGTAAACTTTATCTCAAAAACGGCTCTAACGATTTTCGCAAAAATTTGGATTTTACCATTTTCGGGCACGAGAAGACTATTGGGCTAGGTCACATGTTCGAGAAAATTCGATTATTGGGTCATTTTGGGTCATAATGGGTCAGGATCAAGCTATTTATATCTAGAGAACGACTGGATCGATTTTAAGGAAATTTTGTATTTAATCGTTTTTTGGACCGAGAAAACAATTGAGCTGGGTCACATGTTCGAAAAATTTTGATTAGTGGGTCATTTTTGGGTCATTGTGGGTCAAGCCATTTTTATTTTAAAAACGGCTCAAACGATTTCGACCAAATTTTATATTTTATCGTTTTGGATTACAAGAAGACCATTGGGTTAGGTAACATGTTCGAGAAAATTCGGTTAGTGGGTCATTTTTGGGGTCATTGTGGGTCATGCTATTTTTATCTAGAGATTTTCTCACGCAATTTTGACTAAAAATTGCATTCTATGGTTTACGGGCATGAGAAAAACATTGGGATAGGTTACATGCTCGAAAAAAAAATTTAATGGGTCATACTGGGTCATTAAGGGTCTGGGTCAAGCTATTTATATTTAAAGAACCGCAGAATCAATTTCATCGAAATTTTGCCTGTATTAGTTTTTGACACGAGAAAGCTAATGGGCTAAGTCACACGATCGAGAGATTTCGATTATAAGAGTCATTTGTGGGGCATGATGGGTCATAATGGGTCATGGTCAAAATATAGCTAAAGAACAGGTGGATCGATTTTAACGAAATTTTGTATACAACATTTTTTTGGCACGAGAAAACTATTGGGTTAGGTCTCAGTTCGAGAAATTTGGATTAATGGGTCATTTTGGGTCATAAAAGATCTGGGTCAAGCTTTTTATATATAAAGTATGACAGTATCAAATTTAATGAAATTTTGCCTGTAATAGATTTTTGACACGAGAAAATTAATGGGCTATCTCACATGTTTGAGAGATTTCGATTATAAGAGTCATTTATGGGTCATGATGGGTCATTACGTGTCATGTCAAGCTATATCTAAAGAACATGTGGATCAGTTTTAACGAAATTTTGTATACAATATTTTTTGGCACGAGAAAATCATTGGGCTAGGTCACTTGATCTAGAAATTTCGATTAATGGGTCATTTTGGGTCATAAAGGGTCTGAGTCAAGTTATTTATATTTAAAGAACGGCAGGTTCGAGTTTAACGAAATTTTGAGTGTAACAATATTTATACACGAGAAAACTAATGGGCTAAGTCACATGTTCGAGAGATTTCGATTATAAGGGTCATTTGTGGGTCATGATGGGTCATGGTCAAGCTATATCTAAAAAACGGGTGAATCGATTTTAACGAAATTTTGTATACAGCATATTTATGGCACGAGAAAATCATTGGGCTATGTCACATGTACGAGAAATTTCGATCAGTGGGTCACATTTGGGTTATTCTAATTTTATCTAGACAATGTCTTGCGCAAATTTGACTAAATTTTATATTCTATCGTTTTCGGACACAAGAAAATCATTGGGTTAGGTCAGATGTTTGAGAAAACTCGATTAATGAGTCATTTTGGGTCATAATGGGTCAAGGTCAAACTATTTATACCTAAAAATTGGCTCAATCGATTTTATCTAAATTTTGTATTTAACGTTTTTCAGCACGCAAGAATTAATGAACTAAGTAACATTTTTGAGAGATTTCGATATAAGGGTCATTTGTCGGTCATGCTAATTTTATCTAGAACATTGTTCTCACCATTTTGAGTATATTTTCTATTATATCGTTTTCGGGCAAAAGAAAACCATTGAGATAGGACACATGCACGTAACAATTCAATTAGCGGGTCGTTTTAGGTCTTAATGGGTTTGGGTCATTCTAATTATATATAACAACGACTCAGTCAATTTTACCTAAATTTTGCAACGGAACATCTTTTGTCACGAGAAGACTATTGAGCTGAGTTGCATATTAAACAAAATTATATTAGTGGGTCATATCGCTTCATTGCTGAATGCTGTCAAGCTAATTTTACTTAAGAAATGGCTTAAACGATTTTGATTCATTTTATACTCTACTGTTTTTGATTACCTGAAGACCATTGAGCTAAGTCACATGTTTGATCACATGTGATTAGTGGATCATTTGGGTAATAAGGGTCAGGATCACGAGACTATGGCAAAAGCCAATAAGTTGGCGATATTTGACAAAATACTGGCGAAATTTGGCCGAAAAATCAACTATTAAAGTTACGAAACCAAAACACATATTTGGCGCCAAATGAAAGAATGTGTCCAAATTTGGTTACATCTGGCAAAAAATTTTGTCTTTCAGAATGTGAAGAAATTTCTTATACATTCTTAATAGTCTTCTAGTTGCATAGTTAAACTAATCAGAGTTGAGCTAAAAACGTGATTTGGATTGATGTCCTTTCGTTGTAAATTTTAAAATAAAGTAAAATTTATGAACATGTGCATACAAACATAGTTTTCTTATTGGTTGTTTTTGTAAATAATACTATTATTAATAACATGTTTTACACTAATACTACTACATCGAGTTGAACACAAAGTTAATTTTGACCGAGCTGAGCTCGGTCACCCCTGCTAGTATAAATTAAGAGGAGTTATTCCCCTTTTTTATACTTAACCATTAAACTTCCAAAACTATTCAGAGGTTTGAACGAAATCTGACAATTCTGCTTGAAAAACCCATTTATATAAATTAAGGGGAGGGGCATTAGAACCCCCGTTCCCCCTGTTTGTACTTATTCAATGAACACCTAATAACAGTCACGGAATCGTTTCATCAGAATGATCCTATATCTAAATTTTGAACAAAAACTGTTACTTCTGCATGAAAAACCCATTTATATCAATTAAGGGGAGTGGCATGAGCCCCCATTCCCCCTCTTATACATATCGAATGAACTTCAAAAACTAATCAGAGAAGCGCCTTATCAGGATATACCTATATACAAAATTTCAATTGGATCGGATATTTTTATTATGAGTTATGGCGTTACGCAAGTACGCACGAACGAACGAACATACATACATACAGAACGGGCGGGCACATAAGCTCTCAGGCTATGATAGCCTGTGAGCTAAAAATGGTCATTGACAAATGTATAGGATTTTTTTTTTGTTTTTTTTGGGGGGGGGGGGGGCTCCGTACTTATAAAGTGAAAACGTTACCATTATAAGATCACTCCCGGCGTACTCTGCATACTATCAGCTTTTAAATCCTAGATACCCAGCAAACACAGAGATATCGGTAAGCAATCGGACGATAGCCGCTTGCCACTACCGGCGGTATTGGAACGATGCCGGTTGCCGCTACCGTTTCCGTATCTTTTTTGATACGCCGTGCGAATGTCGCCCGATTCATTAGGCACGAAACCAGTCCATTATCGCAGAAAACTATGCCAAAAGTAAGCCGATAGCTAACCACACGGATACCGGCTGAAGCCCGCCATAAGCAAAAATATTCTCTGGTCGCGCCATCTACTAGAATTTTAGCATGTATATTGATAGCCAATGAATATATTTCAATGCGAGAACAGACGGGATTTGATCTCGCTTCGCTCAGCTCAGATCGTAAACGCCTTAACCACTAGACTATTCAGACTCGTTGAGGAAAGATTCTGTGTGTTAATAAGGGTGTGGCATTTCGATAAGTGGTACGTAAATGGCAAGTGTCGTGGACGTTGACAGATTGGGAAATTGGAATATTGAAGTATTTTTGATTTCATTCAAGCATTCATTTGTTTATAGTTATCTTATGTGCCTCTTTTTAAAAGTTAATTTAATATTTAAATTAATGAATTAGCAAATTATTCAAAGCAAACGCATTATTTTTTTTTATAAATTTCTGAAACATTAAGTAGTATATTAAAAAATAAATAAAAATAATATATTTTTCAGAAGTTTTGTTTAATTAATAAAATTTTCTTTTTAGAAACTATAACATAATTATATGCTTTGCGTTAATTTCTAACGTATATATTTTTAACATAGAAAAACTTATTTTAATTTATAGTACATTAGTAATAGTTAAATTTTAATTAGAATAAAAAATGTTTTATGGCATTTGATGATTTAAAATAATATATATTTTTTACGATTATGGTGCAATGTTAATTTGTTACTTATCTATATTTATTAGTTAAAAAATAAAATAAAATTAATATACCTACATATTATCTTTTGATACACAATTTTTTTAATTAGGGTATATTTCAGATTTATTTTTATAAATTCAAGAATGCTTAAGTATTGAATATAATAAATGAATTTTTGAAGTTTTTCTGTTAATACAATTTTCTCTTTTGGAATTATAAAGTAAATAATAAAGTAAAAAAAAATTAAGAAATACATATTTGGAGCATAGAAAAACTATTAAAAAAAAGTTGTTAATTAATCACTTTTAAATAGAATAAGAATTTCCTTCATATTATTTCATGATCTAATGTAGAATAATTATTTTATTATGTAGCAATATGAATTCCCAATAATTGTACCAATAATAATTTTTAAATCTTAAAATAAAATAATAATATAAATTTATTTTTCGTTTGTGCGATAATATTTAAAAATATCTGAATTTTTTTTTCTTTTTTATTTGTTTATTAATTTTACTTTAAAAAAGGTTAATTTTGTTATATTTAACCCTGTAAAGTAATTTCAAATATTTTTTTATAATTAATATTAAAATAAAAGAAGAAATTGAGTTATTTCTTTTAAAATGAATAGATAAATAGAAAATAAATTCAATTACCTTACAAAGTATTTTTCTATTTTTATACGATTAAGTTCATAATGAATAATAAATTAAGGGAGCGGATTCAAAAATTATTTTATGATTAAAATCATTCTAAGTCATTAAAATAATTGCAAGTCATTTTAAAAATTAATTCAAAAACAAAATAAAAAATAAATTAATATAGGTTATTTTTGACATGTTTTGAGTTTATCACTGTTAATATTTTCAATGAAATACATGAAAAAAACATCTCTTATCAAAACTCAAACTAAAAAAAAAATTGATTAAGACTAAAAATTACGAATTCGACCCAATGCTGGCAAATCTGATCAGGGCACTATCAGAACTTACATATCGGTCCTGCTTCACTTGCCGGTGTAAGTCGTTTGTCGCTATATAACCAAAAGAGGACCGATTACTGTAACCGGCTGTCGAAATAGCAGATTCTTAAGTTTCAGTTGGCAACCTCCTATACCGACATTTTACCGAATATCCCTGTGCAAATTCCGACACTTAACCGACATTGACGGCTCCGGTCCGATCATATGCCGAAAGGTGTGTGCTTGCTGTGTAACCACTTGTAATGATATATGATTTGTGTAATGCAATGCCTAGTATCAATATAAAAGCTATAAAATTCATAATGTTGAAAACATACCAATTTAATTAGAAATAATCACATAAATCAGGGTTCGTACGCATAAGAAATTGAAAAAAATTATCTCTTTTAGTACCAGGATTTTTTTTTTCTAAAGTATTATTTGCTTTGTTTAATGCGAAACGTTCCTTACTTGGAATATACTGACCATTATACGAAATTTTTGATATTACAATGTCTACTTTTTTTTAAATTCCTTATGCATGCGAGCCTTTGATAAATTTTATGAGTTTCTCGACTAGTTTGCATTGAGTGGCCGTCTCATTACGAACCTTATGTATTTAAAAATTGATTAAAATTATATCTGGAAAAACGCATCATGGACTGAAGTGGCTTTGCACAGTGGCGTAGCTATGTTTTTTGGCGCCCGGGGCCAGCAAGAAATTTTGCGCCCCCACCCCAATATAAATATATAACAATTTCTCTCAATTTGGCGCCCCTAGGCCTCGGCGCCCGGGGCGGACGCCCCCCTTGCCCCCCCCCCTTAGCTACGCCACTGGCTTTGCAAATTTGCGAGCTCATTTCTACGCAAACCCCTTTAGCACAATGACAAATTTTAACATTAAACAAGGGTTTTGTGTTAGCTACACTGGAAAAAGAAAAGGTTATTACTACGCTGAATTTAGTTTTACGAAATGCCAAAAGAAGGTCAACTATGCATAATCTTTTATTCTCAGTACCGAGTTAAGTTCTTGTAAATAGATAAGGATAAGTGAATAAAAAAGAGTTATACAGAATAACAATATTTGATATTATTTAGGCTTCATATCTCTTTGAACTTCTATGGTATACCCATGCATATTTTTCTAGTATATACAGTTATAACCAATCCTATTTTGTATAGTTTATTACAAAGTCTTATTCTTCTTTCTCCAACGATTTTCTTTTAATAATACTGTTATCTCCTTCGCGATGTTTAATTTTTAACCCTTGATTTTTTAAAACAGTAAATTTTCTGTACTTGAATTGTGAAAATGCTCCAATTAAATAAGGTAAATTTTACAATAAAAAATAAGTGGTGGAAAAATGAAGGATTCTGAGAATTTTAAGTGACACGTATTCCAATCACTCGTCCTGATTGGGTTAAAAATACGTACGTTTATGGTACGGAATCCTCTGAGCGCGAGTAATACTCGCACTTGACCGTTTATTTCTATTTAATTTTAAGTTCATAGGCAAAAAACTTCTATCAAACTAGAATTACAATTCCTGGTAACACCTAATCTTGAAAATTGTACATTGAAAAAAATATTTTTCATACTTAAAAAAAGATGCATCATTTTATGAATTTAGCATTTTATCAAAAATATATTGTCCTTTGATTTTGTATGACTACAACAAAGATATTAAGTAAAGTACCATTGAAAATAATACTGAAAATGCATAAATTTCAAATGAAAAATGTCTTTTTTGAAAATATCAGAGTTACATCCCAAAATTTAAATATTATAGCATAAAAATTGCAAGCTATTTGTAAGTTTCTCTGTTTAAATTGAAGGCCGTTAGATGACGCCAAAACAATTTCTATCAACAGAACCTTAGATAAAAGTTGCATAAAAACATGAAAATTCCATTATATTTTTAAGTTTTTTTGTTTATATTTAAGGGCGGTAGATAGCACCAAAACAATTTTATCAATGAAACCTTAATCTAGTGTTAAATAATTCCCAGGAATGAGTTACAGAATAAATTGCTGAATTCAGTTTATACTCAGTTCAAATTTATTGTTTATAAATATAAACAAATGTGAAAAACACATTTCAAAATATTTAAAGGCTTTAATAATTTTTTCAAGAACAGAATCAGATGTCGACTTTAATTTTTAATGAATCGATAAGACTGATTTATTTTTTTCTGGATTTGGAGTTTGCGTTTCTGAGTGGTAACAGTTTCGCTTGTTTATATCGGTAATCTGTTGTTGGTAGCTAATTATTTCTAACTAATAATTTAAAACAGTATAATTATGTACATTTTAGAGAAATAAATTTTAATGCTTAAGCTTAACATGGCAACGATATTATTTTCTTACGAAAGATTACACTGATAAAAAAATTTTAACGAATTAGCTATTTCTCTATATACAATGGGTGTTTCTCATAGATTTTGAGCTGCTGAAAAAGAATATGTTTGTAAAAATTTTCTATCACCCTCCAATTTTGAGAAATTTCATTTATACGTTTTGGAGCATGTAGGCATCGTATAGGCATTATAATTATATTATATTATTCTCTTGCATGCATTTGATTCATACAAACATTATTTTTTCTTATTACAATGATAGAAGATACAGCAAGAGAGTAGAAACAGATGTCCTCCTAATAAATTTTATGTTAGCGGCTTTGAACAGGCAGCGCTAGCCGCCTCGACAGTATTTGGTTTTAACGCAAATCCGTGACAGTTGAAACTTATCTTTCGGGGCGAGTGTACTGTTATTTATTTGTCCTGTAAGACTTTTTACTTAAATTTTGATTATAATTATCCCGTTTTCCTCTAAAATATGTGAAAATATGTAGAGGATGCGTTATTGAACCCTATCCTTTTTGCTATGTGTGCGGGGTGAAAGTTCAACTTTGAACTTTGCATCGATGTGCTTTCATGCCGCTAATAAAGACTGCCTATCACACGCACTTTGAATGTAAAGTAGGTGAACAAGATAAGAAATGGGCACCCCATTCTTGTTGTACACGATGTGCTACAAACCTTTGGGCATGGATGAAAGGTACAAGAAAGAGCCCTTTGCTAAACCCATGATATGGTGCGAGCCGAAGGATCATATAACTGATTGCTACTTTTGTATTACAAAAATTAAAGGATTCTCAGCAAGAAGTAAACATAAAACTAACATAAAACTAAGTACCCGAACTTAAATTCAGCAATGCGTCCAGTTCATCCAGTATAACATAATGTTGATTTACCATTACCGAAACCTCCAGGGAATTTTACATATGGCGATGCAGCAGTATTAATGGAAATCGACGAAACTGAAACTTCCTCCAGATCTGATATAAACTATTCTCCTCGTATAAATGAAGAATCACATCTAATTACTCAAGAAGAATTGAATGATCTTGTTAGAGACTTAAATTTATCAAAGAAAAACTCAGAATTGCTTGAATCAAGATTGCAAGATTGGAATCTCCTGAAAAACAATACAAAGATATCTATTTATCGAGATCGGCATAAGAAATATTCGACAATTTTTTCAATAAAGGTGATTTATGCTATTTTAATGATATAAGTGGTTTAATGTCTGCTTTAAATTGTCAATATAACTCGGAACAATGGCGATTGTTCATCGATGGACATTTACCGCTACATAAAGTAAATTGGAATTTTGAAATTTCTTATTAATATCATTTCTTTTTACAAAAATTCTTCTACATTTTTCTGAAATTTTATAAACGATGCATATTTTTAGTGTTTTAAATATTAATTTTAAGCTTTATAAGTGTTTATTTAATAATTTGTCATTAAGAAAATACCATATGATAAATTTCATAAGGTATATGGTTGAATAAATACAATAAAATTCAGATTTTCAAGATTTGGAATTTTTAAAAAATCTTTGGGTGATGGAAACTTTTTAATGGCATATTATTTCACAGCACCACCTAAAATATAAAAGTCACCGCATACATAGTTAGAAACAGAAACCTTGTTTCTCAGTGTTATCAGGATCCGGATGAGTTTCCCTCGGAAGTGTTATATACTTAGCGTTATTATATATATAATATACGACGCCTGACGACGGACTTTGCATCATGCACAAGTATTTAAATGTATAAGACTGTCTTATAGAATATAAACACTCTAGAGAAGTTTTAGTATAATCTAATTTAAATCTAATATTCAGAATAATCTAATATAATATGTATTACATTTACCTGTTTCTCTATTTCACATTAACATGCTGCTTTATATGAAATCTTATGCGAAGTTTAACTACTGCATTTAAATTCACCGTAATTTCAACTAATTCCTGTCATATCTTGTAATTTACGCTAAAATGCAGCACTTTAATAATTTTATCTTACAAACGGTTTTCTCGCAAAGATATTGAGAATTTTAATTTCTTACAAACTTAAAATAGCTATATTTGAAACAATGAGATATCTGAAGAATTTCTCAACAACAGTACCATTCCAATACAAATTAAGATAGAATATTTGTAATTGCAATCGGCTGTTAAAATATTAGGGCAGACATGGTTATTTTTCTTCATTTACTTCGTTAATAGATAATATAAATTTTACAGTACTTCCAATATAATTAATGATTTTAAGGTTTAATAATAATACAAATATGTTGAAAAATTAAAAGAAATCGTTTAGCGTATTAAGTTATAAGAACACCTTTAAAACGTAATTTTCCATCAAAATTTCATTTTTTTTTTCATTTGTGCAGTAATATTAAAATCGACTCTTTTATCCATCGAATTCTTCTTAAATGTTATCTGTATCTTAATTATAACCAAATTTACAGCCGTTTAATATTGCAGCAAATACAGCTTTCGAATTGTGTTTAAAAGTTATTAGCTTTTACACAAAATAATGTTTTCAGATTTTTACTACACGCAAAACATCTTAAAACAAAAAAATATTCATGAAATGCCATGAAATTTTCTGTACATCTTTTATCAATGTCTTTTGAGTTAATAGACTACACTCATGATTATGGTGAAAAAACCCACCATGAAGAAAAACGCATAGAGTTTATGAATCCGTCATTATTATTAGAATCGGTTACTCTCATGCCAAACATTACATTGGGGCACACAAGTACACAGAAAAAAGAATCCTTTGACATGCTTTTAATTCTGTCATTAATTTGGCTTCATAACCATCAGCGATGTTATCTGTTAAATTCACTATAATGTATTATATATATACATTTAACTTGTTTCTGATTATTTTTTAAGGAAAAGATCATAAATAGGAAACAATTAAATACAAAGCTGTTGCTACCCTATACCCAACAATCATATTAGTCATCGATCTAAAAATTTCACTTTTTATTAAATTTCGCTTATATCTATCTTTATTTATAATTTTATATACATACAGAGCTTCCAGTAAATAACTGAACCATTTTGAACAAAAATAACAACAACAAAAACGGTTGAAAATTACTCTAATTTTCATAGGGATGACCTTCTTAACTCATTTCGCATACTCGACTTACTCTGAGTCGAGTAATGTCTGTATTCCGAGTGCCATCTTTTTGCCTAAATTTCAACTCAAAAATATGCATTAAAATATTTAATTGCTATAAAGGACGTCAAATACTAATAAAAGCATTAAAAGATCTTAATAATTTTTTACATGCTTCGATTGAATTTACTTAATCATCATCAGAAAAACAAAATACAAATAAACACAAAGATGGAAATGGATTTTTCCATCTTTGTGTTTATTTGTATTTTGTTTTTCTGATGACCATTGAGTAAATTCAATCCAAACATGTCAAAATCATTAAGATCTTTTAATGTTTTTATTAGTATTTGATGTCCTTTATAGCAATTAAATATTTTAATGCATATTTTTGAAATGTTTTTAATGGACGTATAAGAAAACTTCTATTTATAATTAATAAATTTCAACTGTTTGAACAAAGAGTATTTTTAAAAATTATAGACTAGTACAGCAAACGGCGCTTTTTTTTTTCTAACCATTTTTTTGTTGTTGTTGTACTGACTCATTTACGTTCAAAATGAGTCAGTAATTTGCTGGACACCCTGTAGCTGTTGTTTTATTAAAGATGGAAGTAGGTCATCATTGCAAGTTTGGAACAAATGAAACAGAAAGAGATAATAGACAAATGCAAATTTGTTTAATATAATACGTTTTGCATTAACAATGCATAAGAAATTTTGTTATAAACCAAACTTATATATAGCACTTATTGCACTTTAAGAAACATTACGTTTATTTAAATTGTAATTGAATGTAAACCAGCATGTTGTTCTTTGTTTATTTCCCGACATATGGGGTTCAGGAAACTTCAATATAAAATTCGCTTTTTGTATGCAAATTTTTTTTTTTATTTCCAGAAAATTATAGGTGGTGGAACTGATATTCTTTCTCATGAATTTAACTGAAAGAATAAAACTAAAAGAACTATTTAATATTGGGCACTTTCACTGAGAAAACAATATGGTAAGGTAAAACTAAACTGTGGCTTTAGAAAAAATAGTTCCATGTAACCCTTTTAAATTCTATTCTCTTTTCTTGGAGAGTCTAGAGTCTTCTACTAGAATTCAAAGGCGTTTTTTTACATTCTCGTCAAACTTATTTAAAAATCACAACAAATCGATGCTAATACAAAAGGTTAGTTTTAGTAAGTATAATTTTAATTCATGAAACCATTTTCGAAATCAAGCGATAATTTCTGACCCCTGAGACTATAGTTTCAATATCGTTTCTTCGCCTAGAAAACTAGTGAGAAAAAACTCTAGATCATTTCCTCTATTCAAATTAGTTGTTTAACCTATTCGCATAGTTCGGTCATCTATATTTCTAGTTTAGGGATTCAGGAAATGACTAACTATTCATTGAAGGCGATATATTTTTTTGCTCAGTGTATGTACTGTTCATATCTACTCCAAAAGCTCCGTTCACAAGCGCCTAACATAGCTGCTACAGTTAGATTGGTAAATCATTAATCTTTGTCTATTTTGGAAGAAAAAATCTTTATGAAAATTATTTATTGCTATTCATATCATATGTTAAAACTTTAAAACTGAAATAAATAAATGAATAATTAAAGTTAATCACTTACAAAGCTGGAACTACGATTTTATTTTTGAAATCTACAAACTTTTTTTTTTTTTTTTTTGCTGCTAAGGACAATAAAAAGTTCAAAAATTTATTATCATTGTGCCTACAGGTGCTTCCATCTTTCGTAATTTTCTTAATTAAACAAGTATGAAATAATTATTAAAAATTATGATGTTTACATCTGCACCATGTTCAGATATGTCCCCTCACCCATACATGATTTCTAAGAACAACATAAATGTTTTTTTTTTTTTTTTTTTAATTTCCTACATTCAGATTTGGGGAGTGTTTCCAAAACACCAAGAAGTGTTTATGCCAGGTGGATGCCAACTGTAATGTTACAACAATTTTCTATAAATAAGAATATTTATTTATTTATTTTCAAGATTCAATAGAACTTCTATCATGTTTATCATTTTCCCTATTACTACTTAATTTTCAGCTTTAAATATCTCATTAGAACTAAATTATCCTATTTAAATTATTACATTTTCGAATATTTTCTGTCTAGTCTTATGTAAATAGTTTGAAACGCATCATTGTAACAACTTTTAATTTCAAAACAGTTTTAGCAGAAATTTGTAAAGAGTTTTAATCTTCTATAATCTTATGATAGCTACGTTTAGAATAATGAGATATTTTAGGAATTTCTCTACAATAGTCGCATTCACATGTAAATTAAGATGGAAAATTTTCTATTTGCGGTCACTTAATAAAGTATTAGACGGAAAATCATGACTTTTTTAATTATAGAGACTAATTAGTATTTCAGGAAATTGAAACACATGAAATAATAACTTTATATTATAGAATTTTAAATCAATTATTTGTGTTTGAGAAGATTAATAGTTGATAGTTTTCAGAAACATTCCTTTGAAAAATGTATTTTTAAATTGAATTTTAATCTACAAAATAAAAATGCGCTAACAATTTAAATTTAATGTAGAATTTTGTTTTCTTTTCTAATTTTAAAAACATTACAGATATTTCTAATTTATGTACTATTATTAGATAAGGACTGAAATATAACTTGCGTAGTCCTGAAATATTGCAATAAGTGAATCTCTGATTTTCGTAAAAATTGGGCATTATTCATGAATTTTAAATATCGTGTTTATTAACACAGGTATATTTTATGTTTAAAAAATTGTCGTTTTGTTGCGTATGAATTTTTTGAAAAAAGGAACTAAGCTAAATATATTAAAATTTCTCATAACCGAAATACGATGATCGGGTGAAAAGTCCCGGGCCCGACAAAGAAAAAAATATTTTTTCATTTATTTTTGTATTTTTTATTTATTTCTGAACATAATCTTCAGAAAGGTTAATAAATTTATCATATCGGTGTTCTAATTTAATTAAACCATTTCTAAAATACAATTCGTCGAGCTCTTCAAAACAATTGTTTGCGTAACGCTTACCACCTCGTTGCTCTTAAATCTCCGTCCATCAAGGAATGGTTTGAGGTTATAGTATGAGTAGTAAATCTGGTGAATAAGGTGCATTTTCAAGCAATTCGAACCTTAATTTGTACATTGTGATGTGCGACTGATGTGCTGGAGTATTGTCATGGTGAAACGAGATTTTTTCACCAAATGAGATCGTTTTTTCTTTGCCTCGTCACTCAAGAGCTGCAATAAACTTGTTTAGTACTCACAAGTGATACTTTTACCATTTTCTGCGTAACCAATAAAAATAATTTTCTGCAATTCCAGAAAATACTCGCCATAAACTTCTCTTCTGACAAAGCTGACTTCGTCTTTTTTGGAGCTTATTCAACTGGCGCAATCCACTGTTTTGACAATAATTTGCTGTCGGATTATAGCGGTGAATCTAAGTTTTATCCATACTTATAAGCCGTCTCAAAAATTATTTGGGAATTTTATGGTAGAGCTCCAAGTTCTTAATAGAAACGGTTTTGTTTGTTTGTTGTTTGTTTATTGAACAACATACATCTGACTTGTGTGCTCGACATGAAGCCTGCTTATAAGCCATCGTCAATAAAGAGGGACGAGATAGCACACAATAAAATATTACATCACAAGAGAAGTACAACCAGGAGCTCCACACAAAGAGTGTGTGCAATGGAGCCAATGGGATTCGAACCCACAACCTCACGATCAGCGGCGTGATGTCTTAACCACTCAGCCACGGAGGCCCAGAAACGGTTTTCGATGCAGCATTTGGTCAGGTGTCAACAAACGCAGCACCCTCCATTCGTAAACTTTGTGGTAGCCCAAAATATAATTTTAAATATCACATGCACTTCTTTTGATATGATTATAGCCCTTGCTATCACAAGAAAGTTTAATATGTCGTCTTCTACGTCTATTCGATCCATTTTTTCCAACTATTTCAGGAGTTGTCATTTCCATAGGACATCCAAAGAGGGGCTCATCACTCGTGCTCGTCTGTCGTGTTTTAAACTTCACAGCTCACCCTTTAACCATTGAATACGATGCGAAAGAGTCATGGAGAGCTCTATCAATTTTTCTTCTTGATTCCTTTAGGCGTCAGTCCCTTGAAATAAAAATTTTAGATTATCACTCTTTTTTCGAAAGCTTCCATTTTCTTAAAAACTCTAAAATAGTCATGATTTAATTGCTGTCAGGCAAACAATAACAAAACTATCGATCTAAAACTGTGGATATAAGCTAATCAGGGATATTACTATGCAATGCTATCGTAAAATTGCCCTACAGTAATGATACGAACACCCAGTTTCTCAAGCATAAAATAGAGAAAAATGTTACAAAAGAAACTGAAGACTAATCAATGTGAGAAATAGAACAAATTGCTTTATTTTATAACAAAATATAATTGAAACTTCGATTTGTACATAAAAAAACTGCATTTTCAAAATTTGAGGTGTTTCATAATGACATGAACATTGCCCAAACATATTGATTAAGAGCCAGCGTATGCACCAGATTTTCTAATTAATGTAAAAACGTGATCATTCATGGAGTGAACCAAGCTTTTTAATTTATTTTAATCAATTTCATTCCAATGAAAAAGGATAGCAGCTTTTAATTATGATATTGTGGCATATTGTTTTCTATTTGCGAAAACAGCTCTAACCCATACATTTTTCATTAGATTTAAACCAACACTCTCAAAAAAACTTCCGTCTTTTCACAGAAAATGCACTGGCAGCACTGCTGCCAGAAATTGTCTGTATATTGACGATTTTCTGTTTATTTTTTTCTCTGTCAAAAGAGGAAAAATATCCGTCACTTGAAAAAAGTTTGGAAAAAATCAATGCGGAAGAGGCGGGGATCGAACCAAGGACCCCAGGATTACCAGACCAACGCTAATCCACGGCGCTACGGCTGCTCATGATGATTGTGCGTTAAAATAGAACTCTTCATTTCATATGGTGTGGGTTGGTGTATTTCGTTAAAAAGCTTTTAATTATGCAGTTAATCTCGGAAAGATTTCATCTTTAATGAAACTGTGGCTGGGTTTTTTTTACGTTTAGTATTAATATAGTATAAAAATGTGAATTTTAAATATATTACGTAGAATGTTAGAGAAAAAACATGGATGTTCTATTTGTGAGAATTTTTGAACGAATAAAGAAAGTAATTGTTATTTATTTTTAAATTCGAAAACATTTTTGTCTTTTAAAACTAAATTAGACATTTTAATCAATAGAATATTTTTGTTTTTCATTTTAAAAATAAATTCGAACTTATTACTAACAGACCCAATGCGCATGCGTGCTGGATAGAAACGAAAACTTTTCCTCATTTTTCGACGCTCGGAATGAACTCACAGAACAAATACGTTTTCTGGGAGAACAGAAATTATTTGTGAAAAAATAACGATAACTTAGTGTATATTGACGAATTTTTCTGACAGTGAAGAGAAACAGATGGCCCTGAAATTACATGCACACCATTATTAAGAAAACATTCCCAATTGTTGTTTTCTCTGAAGAGGGATGCATTGTCTTTGTGGAACTTCCAGAAAGGTCTGTTAATTTCCTCTGCAAATTACAATAAGTTTTCTTCAAGTTGATCTTGATAGGTCAACGCATTCATTCTGCCAGAGAGAAACGCAAGTCGATCATAACCGCAACCCAGACCACGAGTGAACTTCACCTTACTACTGCTTTGAAAATGTTTTTTGATTTCTTGCGCAGATCATGCAAATAATAAGAAAAATTGTCCGGACCATCGAAATTGTTTTTTTTTTCATTAGAAAATATCACTCAGCGTGTAGAACAAGTGATCTTTTGTCTGATTCATGCGATTCTGCGCTGCATTTCAGTGGTATATGATTGGGGAGGTTTCTATTCTTGTACTTCATCATTTCTAGCTCTTGACTACTGTGGTACTTTTTGACATTGCTGTCTGTAGATTTGGTAAAAGTTCACCCAAAGTTGTTTTTCCGTTACTCATTCCTTTTGTAATGGCTCTTTTTTAGCTCACAGGCTATCAAAGCCTGGGAGCTTATGTGCCCGTCCGTTCTGTATGTGCGTAACGCGATAACTCATGATAAAAATATCCAATTCACTTGAAATTTTATATGTATGTATATTCTGATAAGGTGCTTCCCTGATTAGTTTTTGGAGTTCATTCGATATGTATAACAGGGGGAACGGGGACTAATGCCCCACCGCTTAATTTACATAAATGGTTTTTTTATGCAGAATTATCAGTTTTCGTTCAAAAGTTAGATGTAAGATCATAATGATGAGGCACTTTCGTGATTAGTATTAGTTGTTCATTGGATAAGAAAAAACAGGGAGAACGGAGGCTCATACCCCTTCCCTTAATTGATATAAATGGTTTTTTCATGTAGAATTATCAGTTTTTGTTCAAAATTTAGATGAGGCGCCTCTTTGATTAGTATTATTCATGCAGGTTTTTTATATAATAAATCATATCCCTGATTAGTTTAAGGGGTTCAGTGATTAAATATAAAAATGGAAAATGGATGGAGCTGATCCCCCCCCTTAATTTGTTTTTCCAAGGGAATTAACCCTTGAAAATATAAGGCTGTAATATACAATTAGAATGCGTAGCCTGTGAGCTCAATGCCATCAGTTTAACTGGGCAATATTCTTTTTATTCCCTTTTTGAACAGTTTTTGCAGACGTCTCGATGACTTCTTTCCTCCATAATCCTCTTTTAATCGAAAATATTTTTATATTATACAAGAAGATCTTTTCAGGTATTTTACGATAGTTCTGCCCGAAATTCCTTCATTCTTAAAAGACACAATTTTTACTTTCTTAGACCAATTTAAATAGCTTTTATGACCCATACTTGTAGAACAAACTTTACAATCAGATTTGAAAGTTTCCTTCTCTGAAAAGTATATTTAGATGCTAAACTAATTTGCATATTCCAATTTCTCCTTCTCAGAGAGGCATTCAATATTCCTGTACAGATTCTATACTCGTTTGGTGATAATTTCCATCAATGTTCATATCATTTTGCAACACCATTTTTTACATAATTCATATTTTAATTAATTCAAAGTTTGATATTTCTTTTACAACTATATAGTATGTAAAATTACTGTATTTGTCTCGAAAATGAAGTTTTCTGATAATTATTTATCAGAAGTTTTCTGATAATTACTTAGCAGGATATTACAAAATTACTAGGTGTTCATATCATTATGAGACCCATTGTAGTGGTGGCATTTCTGTGTCGGACTGAAGACTGTTCATCCGACCCTTGTAATGTGACCTGGAGAAATATCCATATGAGAAAAAGGAGGAATAAGAGAAAGGTTTATATATTTTATTTAAATAGAGTCATAAATGTACCTATTCGACATCGAAAAACTTTTTTTCACTTCTCACTATGCTTATATTAAGAAATAAATAATCTTTATACAGTATTTAGTACTTTATACAATAAAATTCATATGAGTTTAGTGAGCGTGTGTTGAGTGATTTCTCTAAAACTATTTAGGAGAAATAAACAATCATAAATTATTGTATGTTTAGTTTCTAAACCTATTTTCTACCAAAAACATATGTGTATGCATCTGAGGATTTATATTCAAAGAAAAATAAACTTTTTCTTTCATTTAGAACATAGAATAGAAGTATTTAAACTTTTCTGTGTTAGTTCTATTTCTTTAATCTTGTTTTCTCGTTATTCCATAGAGAATATCGGCTATTTAAATTGCACGTAAATGGGATATATAGTATTATTTGTATTAAAAAATAAATATTTTATGTAGGTTTTAGTTTAAACGCAGTTAAAATAAACATTTTTCCTCACCAGTGACCGAGAGGTTCTGACCTCTCAACTGATAGATGGCAGGTGCTGGATTCGAACGCAGTCACGGCCGTCGGCCTAACCGTTCGGAGTTTTCGTGGTTTTCTTTGAACCTTGCGTAAATAGGGTTTAGGTTCCCCACGAAGTGCACTCCTCCCCTGGGCGTATATCCCTCGAGTAGATGATCGGCCGACACAAAATATCCAAAAATAAATATTTTATAGATATCGTAAACTAAACATTAATTTGTCAGAAAACATTTCGTTGTCCCACTGGTTAGCGGTCTGTGCTATGTGATATCTTTACCTTTGATACCGATCACGACTGTGAGGGAAGGTAAATGGGAAGCATATTGTTGGACGTCCGATATGAGGATCATATTGACTAAGTTGCTTTTGTACACTTTTTCGCGAAACTAGCAGCCCGCCAGCGGTATTTAACTCTGTTGCCAACACTTTTTCTAGCATTGTTTAGTTCCGTTGGTCCATTTGCCACAAACCAGTCATCTAAAGACGTTATTATATGCATACGAAGAACTTTTACAAGACTTATACTAGCATCTATTAAAACGTACTAAAACCGTAGAATGGTTGATACCAATAGCTTTGACAACATCAGTTTGACAATGACCGGATTTTATTATACAAATAACCAGACTACCCTTAAATTCCTCTTTTTGGTACGCAATTAACTCATTATAGCGTACATTTATCAAAATCATCATTAGAAACTGCAAAAAATTAGAATAGTCATCTATTCTTACAATCCAACTACATTGCAATTAATGCTTTTGTCATCCAATCTGAAACAGTTGATTTCATTTCTTTAAAAACAAAATACCCCTAGTTTACAAATTATTTTCTTATTATATGCCTATGAATTTTTAATATTTTACAACAAAAACTTTTCGCAAAAAGTATTATTTATGGAAATATGCAGTACTTAAAGATAGAAATGTAATACGTTGTACTTTTCGTTAGTCTTTAAGACCAAAAAAAAAGTTCATTATAATTGAGAAAGTTATTTCTTGAACATGATTTTGTTCGTACATGTACGCCATTTGCATATTGCATCAGATTAAAGTTTTCGCATTATATATAACATTACAATTTTCAATGCCTATAAACAAAGATCAGTTGTCTTCATTTAGTTCATTTGTTACATATATATTGTTATAAGATTAAGGTACATGTGCCTAATATGGACTCCCTAAGCAAAATTTATTTTTTTCGCCCCCATGTACACGTGATAGGACTGCAAAAATATATGACCATGATCAATGTACTGTTGACTATCATTATTAAAATTAGCGACCTTGTAACTATTAGGGTTTAATTTAAATGATAAAAACAAAAAATGTTTACAAATATCCATATAAGAAATCACTAGTCTCTATTATGAACAGGGGGCTAATTATTGCCCTACTGCACGGGATGTATGGAAGAGCCACTTTTCTATATAATTTTAGAGGAGAGGGGATATAAAAATATATTTTAAAGAATTGTGGGGGAGGGTAGGGCACAGTAAATATCTTCAAAACATGAACTTTAGAATGGGTGGTCATTTTCGGTTGCGGCTCTTCGAAGACCGACAAAGCACCCCAGTTACTACAAAATATTATGAAATAATGTAGTTGGTTTTGCTTATCTTTCTATTTTTGTGAATCTGATGATTCACCTACTGTACTTCCAATGTGTACATAAGGTGTCCATACTGGGAATCGGGAGTAGTTTTATTAAATATTGTAATAAATAAATAAAGAAAATGTTTTTAAGCAATATATGCAATACCAATCGAAAATAAGTTTTAAAAGCTTTCTAAAACACCCCACTTTTCAATATTTAAAGTAATTTTACAATATCTAATAAGAATTTAAATTTACCTGTAATTACTATCAGCACACCACGGAACAAAAAGTTTCCTTCTAAATGGCGAACAGCGCGCTTTTTTGTACTTTGCTGGCTTAATTATCTTTTCAACTGCTTTTCTTCGCAGATATGTAGAACGATCTCTTTATAAAAATTGTTACTTTTAAAAATATTAGGGGTGTCCATATTGAGAGCACTCTCCATATTGGGTACAAGTACCTTATATAACGAATAATGTTCACATTTCTCATACATAATGCAAGTAGAGCTCATATTTTTTCTACTTCAAGTTGTCAGGTTAATTGAAAATGGGTTAAATTTTTCTGAAATCTCTGTGTGATAGAAATAAGAAGAATGCATATATTCTTTGAAAATTTTAAAACAGTTTTTATTGTTGTAAATCTATGCGATTTCAATACCGAAATATTGAATATAAGTCACATAGCCGTTATCATACTTATAGGAGATTTAGAACAATTTCTTTAGAAGGTGATCACAAATTTTCTTAACACGTTCCTTCCAAGTACGAGAATACTCGTAGTTGATGTACTGGTTTACCTTGACAGCTGCATGATAACTAATTATTGATATCTTTATCTAAATTGCCGATTACGAGTATTGCCGTAGAAAACGCATGCATTGTTTAGATGTTTTGGCACACAGAAAGAGACTAAGTAATACACTTGGCATACTGAAATAGATCATTTATTTCTCAAAACCTAGATAAAATAACTAAAGGTTTACAACAGAAAAACGTATCTTGTCACGATATGTTTTGGAGAATACTAAGAATAAAAGTTATTTGTTTCTCATTATGTTGAAATTTTAATAGGTATATTGAAACAAGATTATGTATGATAAGTTTTAAAACAATAAATTAAAGCATTATATCGAAACTTTAGAGCACTTTAAAGCATAATATCTGAGATATGACTTTGGCATCTGTGAACAGATGCACTATCTCAGCTTTGACAGCGAATGTGTTAATTCAATTTCTGCTGATCGCTGGTAAACATGACTAAGATATATTGTTTACATTCCTGAAGTTTTGACAGACATTGTCAGTTATTTGTCAAGATTTTCGACGAAAGTCTAAGTCGAAAGTCTACCAACAGTTCATTTGAGATTTTGTATGACATTTATTAGCGACATTCATCGAAACTCATGACAGATAAAAAAGGAATAAGAAAAATCATGCGTTAAGCATAGACTATGAAACACTTTCCAACATTTTCTGAAGTCTTTACACATAACTTCGTTACTTGGGGAAATAATGTTATACTGTCTATAAAAATATGTATTCAAATACTTTTGAACAACTCTGTTCAAAAGATAAAAGGTGATATCTATATTATATAGCGAGGAAATTTAGTCTAGCAAGAAAATGAATAACAGGATGAAATTTCTCTTTCAGAAATTTATACTAATAGATGAAAACATACTTGTATGCTTTTTTACAGCCCTGTATTTTACCTCGTACCTGTATTATATATAGTATTTAGTTAAATTTAGTGTAAACTAAAACACGCTTTAACCTGCTTAAATCAAATTTCCAGAAATTATCCTCCATAGACAACCATGTATCCAATTTTTTGAGTGACCCTGTATATAATTTTATCTATATTCTGTAACATTTCAAAGGAAACTGAATGCGTTTCATCGTAAAATGCATAACTTGCTTTAAAACCACTTTGTTGTAAATTACGCTTATTTTCAGTAAACTTTACAAACTGTTTTATGTAGCCCTGTATCTCAACTATACATTTATACACACCATATTTATACCTGCATACATTTAATGAATCTTAAAAACGCATATCAAATTAAAAATGGATTCCATTTATTCATCAGACACCACTGATAATAAACAGTATTTCGGATAGAATATACTGTTTGAAATCTTTTGTTTGTCCCTGTAAATGCTATGAACTTCGTATTATGCGTGAAATAACTTATATCATGCTTAAGCGATGTATATCAATTTTATTATAAATGAAATGGTTTAATATAATTTAAATATGTCGCAAACAGTTTCCCACTTGTAATTGAATTCACTTGCGTGGTCCTGTAAATTAAAAATAACTATTCTTTTCACCTCTTTCTTTTCATCTCTTGTTCTTTCCACCGATTTTTCCCATAGACCGTAATGTAACGAAAAACTTTTGCCTATCCCTGTAAATAAACTAATCATGCCAGAAATTTCATTTGCAATAGGATTCGCGCTAAGGTAAGTATCAATAACTTCCAAAATTTTCATGGCA
Organism: Maratus speculifer; assembly: GCA_964019185.1. NCBI lineage: Eukaryota > Metazoa > Arthropoda > Arachnida > Araneae > Salticidae > Maratus > Maratus speculifer. The sequence continues at coordinate 154,352,840 of OZ025302.1, forward strand.
ATAGGAGTATATTTACAAGGGTCATAGTGTGGCCAGACGGCCAGGCAAAACAAAAGCATAAACAATTTTCAACGTTATTGGAAACTGTTAAAAACATACTTTCTGTAAAATTAATACAAACTTTAGTAACACAGTCAAAAATTAAAGGAGCATTTTGTCGTTTTAAAAATATTGAAAAAATTTAAATAAATATCATTATTTTTTTCTACATATAATTTAATTAAGGGAAATAAGGTTTGGAGTGAACTTTTTAACAAGGATAGTGGAGTTCCGAATTAAATTGACATCAATAAAAATGTAATAATAATGATTTTTAAACTAGAAGCTTTCTCTAGATAATCTTTCTCTATATAGAAATATTCAAATGTCTTTGTTTAAATGTGATGTAACAATGCTGCAAATTGTCAAGTATATCATTTTCCAGTGAGTTTGGAACAATTAGAATAAACAGAAATATTTTTACTCAAAATATGCAACCTGAAAATCTTTCATTTGTCGTGAAAAGGGAGACATTCTAAAATAAATTTTATTCAAAGTAAAACAATGCTTTTGTTTTATTTGGAACAAGGAGTCACGGGATTTAAAGATTAAGATTTTTTCTTGCTGTTCAAATATTTATCATTCTTGACCCAAAGACTATATCTACAATTTAAATTCTTTCAAACTGCGTTGCAGTGTATTATTATAGGAAAATTCAAGAAATATTCCACCCTAAGTGAAATAATATATTAAATTCAGACTAGCTCTGAACAATTAAACAAAACATGCGTATTGATTAAAAAAAAGAAAAAAGAAAGAAAGAAATATACTTCTGATCGTTGTGTAGACTGACAATACGAATAAACCCTTTCTTTAAATGTCGTTAAATTCAATATTTAAGAAGTAAATTGTCGCATTGCTAGCTAAGCATAGAATCAACAGTAGAACCTTACGTTTGTATGGTTAAATACATTAGCGAACAAAGTATGATGCCAGATCGAACATAAATTACAAATAATTCTAATATTTCTTATCTGACAATTTTTGTCTAAATTCATCCCAACTCATTTTAAAATCCTCTCAGATAGTGGTTAAAGACATAATCGCTAAAGGGTTTTTATTTAAAGTTCCTAACATTTATGTCAACAATTTCTGTTTTTGAATTTCATGATCATAAGAAATTTAATTTGTAGATTATCTTTTTTGCTTCCCACGCAACCTTTTAATTGAAACAAAATCAATATTTTTATGCACTTCATCGCTGTTTTCAGTGACAATATTAAGAATCTAAGCTTGAAGTTAGCAAATATATTAAGACATTTTATTCACTATGGATTCCATTTTTTTAACATATGCTTCATAATAAGAACTTTTATTTTATTCGTGTGTTTGTTGTTCTATGAAAATAGCTTTCAACAGTTAATGTTGGAAATTTAAAGAAAACATTAGTATTTTCTGATTAGCCGTATAATAAATGTTTGATATTGAAAACTCCAGTTTTATGCATTTTATTGCTTATATCGAGTCATTTCCGCGGAATTTATTTTTCGATAGGAACAAAATATATTGATATTGGCGATTTTAATTTATAATTAGTTGGGGCTGCAAACTACCTTTTTCACTTTTTTGAAAGAAAAAAATGTCAAACATAAAATGGTGTCTAAATTGAGCCTGCGTTCTGCACAGTTGAAATTCCTTCACTTTTCATTAACATCTATAAGTAAGAAATTAAATTTATGAGATTTTTCACAATATGTAGATTTACATTTATGATTAAATGTGACAAAAAAAATATGTATATGTATATATATATTTTTTTGGACAAAAAGGTGTTTATATCAATACAAAGAATATTGCCCAGTGAAACTGATGGCATCGAGCTCACAAGCTACGCATATTAATTGCACATTAATTCTTTATATTTTCAAGGTTAATTCCGTTCGAAAACAAATAAAAAAAGGGGAAACAGCTCTCCCCTTTCCCCTTTTTTATACTTAATCATTGAACCCCCTAAACTATCAAGGACATTTTTATCATATAAAAAATCTATATCCAAAATTCAGAACAAATCGGATAATTCCTAATAAAAACCCATTAATATAATTTAAGAGGAGTTATCCTCCTCTTTTATACTTAAAAATTAAACTTCCGAAACAATTCAGAGATTTGGACGAAATCTGACAATTCTGCATGAAAAAAACATTTATATAAATTAAGGAGAGGGGAATTAGAACCCCCGTTCCCCCTGTTTATACTTATCCAATGAACACCTAATAACAGTCACGGAATCGCCTCGTCAGAATGATCCTATATCTAAATTTTGAACGAAAACTGTTAATAATACATGAAAAACCCATTTATATCAATTAAGGGGAGGGGCGTGAGCCTCCCGTTCCCCCTCTTATACATATCGAATGAACTCCAAAAATTAATCAGGGAAGCGCCTTGTCAGGATATACCTATATACAAAATTTCAAGTGGATCGGTTATTTTTATCATGAGTTATCGCGTTACGCACGAACGAACATACAGAATGGACGGGCACATAAGCTCTCAGGCTATGATAGCCTGTGAGCTAAAAACTGATAATCAAAAATACGTATTATTTTGGTCTTTATAGTACATAAAAAATATATTTAGAAATTTATTACATAATGTCAGTTACAACCAAAGGTTACATATGTAGTGGAAATTCGGATATTTTTTTCGGATCGACAGAGTAGTATATTCAGACACCATATGACAGTGTTTAGAAATGTTGGTTCAATGTGAATATTTTTGTTTTTTCATTTTCTATTAGAAAATATCAATTTTTTTAAACTATCCATTAATGGTTCTGGTTCCGCCAAAATATTTGGCTATTCTTCTACCAATGTTTTCGCAAATATTCATCCATAATGTTTAAAACATACCTTGGATGAAAAATAATAAAATCAAGAGTCCAAGCCTAAAAAGTGAATAGTTTAAAACAGTTGTTCAATAAAATTGATGCATATTTTATTCGTTGTTTTATGTATTTTAAATCTTTTTTAGATAGAGATTTTCATATACTTATTTACACTTTCCTAAAGTAAAAAATTCTTTATTTTATGCATACTTGTTTACCCAGTGGTACATTGGGCCAGAGTACCTGACAGTATGGCAGAGTTATACTCCGTTTGTGGTAGGTTCACTTGTCTTCCATCCCTTCTTAGTTCATAAAATAAGTAACAAGCTTGTATAACCCTTTGCACTCGTGACTTTTTGCAGTCTCAGTGGGCCTCACCTTTCTTTGAAAAAAAAATTGGCACCAGTAATAAAGGAAAATAACATTTTCCTTATTTAATTTGAACATTTTTGATATTGTGTAATTGAAAGTAACTGCTTTTAGAAAATGATGCTGAGCAAATAAAATTTGTGTACGATACACCGGAGTCGAAAAGATTAAGAACTAAACACTGAGGGTACTGTGTTAAGCTGGCCACTTTTCCAGGACACTTTCTGTATAGCACCTCAGGACACATAATCAAGATAATTAGCATTGGACACTTCATGCCCTATTCCTTAAAGAATCGTAAAGTCGCAGGATTATTCTTATTTTTTAGGATTTCGTTCATCTGACGAAAACCAATTCGTCTCTTTCCTCTGCCTGTCCGTCTGTCACAGAGTTCGTACACAAAAACTGCATAAGTCAGCGACTACTTACAACTGAATACTTCGTGTCACACGACAAACCATAAAATTTGAAAAAGTCTATTATTTCAATTAAATGAATTTTATCAATGTCATTCGTTCATTTTTGCGATTTGCATTTTAAAAGAGAGCTTTAATTTGAAAGTTTTACGTGTAAACTTCAAAGCTTCAAGATAAAGCATTTCGCTAGTAAACAGAAGATTATAAGTTCGATATCCGGTGCTCCAAGTTGAAATTTCCCTATTAAAATACGTTTAATTGATAGAAATTTTATATTTTTTGCCAAATAAAAGATCTATATTATTATGGTTTCGATCATCTGATATTCATAATATTTTTTAATTCAATTTTCTTTCTGTTTTAAAAACTAGGGTGATTTTTTATTGATTTAGTATTTTAAATTTCGTTCAGAAAATTTTTCGTTTTTAGAAATTGAAAATTTTATAATTATCTCGGCTAATTTTTTTTTATTTTGAATTTTCGGAAAATTAGGAATTTTAGAATTTTTTTAAATAATTTTATTTTAGCAATTTTTATTGAATTAAAATAAATAATTCCTTTTTGTAATTATTTTAAAATTAAATTTGTTAGTGGTGCCACCTACGTAAAAATTTATTAATTATAAATTAACAATTTGGATTTATTAATTAAAGTATAAGTTTCTTTAAAAGAAATGTTTGCCATTCCATACAAATTTAGATTTTATTAATATCATTTTCTATTATTTATTTTATTTCATATCGATATAAAAATATTCATGAGAAATAGGACACATATATTTTATACTAAAGATTATTATTATAATGTCAGTGGACCTTTCCAATAAACGTACAAAAGTATTCATCTTTAAGAAATAAATTTACTTTTCTCCGAGAATTATTATCAATCATAAAGGTTTCATGACATCATGTTTTCAGCCTGAAAGTACAATTTATATTTCGGAATTTCTTACATGAAAACTTTTGTCAAAAATCCATCTCAACTCGTTTTCAGTTCCTCCCACCCAGTGATTAAAGATCTCATAATGGGAAACATATTTCATCGAAAGTGTCTTAGCATTTGTGTTTAATGTTTTTCTTAGCTGAATTTTATTTGTTCCAAAAATAGTTCTTCCTTGTTTTTTTGTTTTCTCTTTTTTCATTTAAGGCATCTTTTAGAAATATCAATCTTATGTGAAGTAGTTATGTGTGCATTTTTAATTACAGGGTGTATATAATTAATAGTTTGCGGCGCAGGGCAAATTCATTGCATAAGTGTTGAAATTAATGACTGACACCGGAATTTAAATACAACTTTATTTGTTAATATGAAAAAGCTATATTTCACGTATACAATAAACCGTAAATGATTTTATTTAAATTCCGGTGCCGATGTGGCGTTTAGGAATTAAAATTAATTGGTTTCATAAATATACCACCGCGCTGCAAGAGGTTAAATGACCCTACTTTAAGGTTGTTATACACAAAACTATTGTTTATAAAGTTGTAAAATTTTGCAAGAGACATAACAAAGAGATGGTAATTTGTTTAAAGAATATAAATAAATAATATAATACTTCAATATTTCGCCCCCCGAAGACGAACTTTATTAAATTGCACATTTACCACTATAATTGTTTAGATTATTCATTTACAGGGTGTGCATATTTAAATTAAAGAAAAGATCCACATAATAGCAGAAATACGCGTCAAACAAGTACCTTATGTAAGAACAAATCGGAAAAATCTTAGCATATATGTCCAATGTTTTTCTTAGCTGAATTTTATTTGTTCCAAAAATTAGCCTTCCTTGTGTTTTTGTTTCCTCTTTTTTTTTTTTCATTTAAGATATCTTTTAGAAATATCAATCTTATGCAAAGTAGTTATGTGTGCATGTTTAATTACAGGTTGTAATTAATTAATTCACACTACTTTATAGTTGCTACAGAAAAGACTAATGCTCATAAATTTGTAAAATTTTGACATTTTCAAAGTTTTTATCTTGATTAAAATAATTAACTTCTTTTTACAATTAATTTTTAATTAAATTTGTTAATGCTACCATCTATAAAAGAATTTATTAACCGTTTAGACGCCGAATTAATATCCCAATGTAATAATAATTTTGTTTTTCCTATATTACAGCTTCAAATGTCTTAATTTATGCATAAAAATTTAGAAAATAAAATAAAAAATATATTTCCGCAGTTTTTTTGGCTATTTTCATTTTAGTATTAGCATTTTGGAAAGTGATTATTGGTTGACAACCTATGCAAATATAACAAATTATTTTCCGCTATATGCTATTGTATATTGTTCTTGAGTATTTTCTCGAATTCCAAAAACATTTAGATTGCTAGCGGTCACATGTAAGTAATATATAGAAAACGATAAAAGCAAATAATATCCTTTTTATGCAAATTAATGAATTTACATATTCCTTAAATACCTGTGGTAAATGCTTAAAGATAAATATTTTCATTTCAAAAGTTCAAATCAACCTTATATTTTATAGGAAAAATAAGGACATCGTTATTATGTTGGAAAATGTATGTTTTGTATTGCAAATAATGCAATGTTCCCATTTGGGAACATTGCCGTTTAAACGGTTAATTATAAATTAACAATTTGGATTTATTGGTGTCTAAGTTGTTATGAAAGAAAAATTAAACTAAATCCTCTATGCGATCTGTAATCAAACTTACCCACTTGTTTTGTTCATGTTGTTTGCCATTTCATACAAATTTAGTTTTTAGTAATATCGTTTTCCATTAATTATTTTATTTTATAACAATATAAAAATATTCATGAGAAATAGAATACATATTTTTAATACTAAAGATTATTATTATAATGTCACTGAACTTTTCCCAATAAATGTACAAAAGTATACATCTTTAAGAAATATATTTCTTTTCTCCGTGAATTATTATCAGTCATAAAGGTTTTATGACATCATGTTTTCGGCCTGAAAGTTCAATTTATACTTCGGAGTTTCTTACACGAAAACTTTTTTCAAAAATCCATCTCAACTCGTTTTCAGTTCCTCCCATCTAGTGATTAAAGATCTCATAATGGGAAGCATATTTCATCGAAAGTGTCTTAGAATTTGTGTTCAATGTTTTTCTAAGCTGAACTTTATATGTTCCAAAAATTGTTCTTCCTTGTGTTTTTGTTTTCTCTTTTTTCCATTTAAGACATATTTTAGAAATATCAAACTTTTATAAAGTAGTTATGTGTGCATTTTTAATTACTGGGTGTAAATTATTCAATTACCCTATTTAAAGTTGCTACAGAAAAAACTATTGTTCATAAAGTTGTAAAATTTTGACACTTTCAATATTTTTAGCTTGATTGAAATACATAACTCCTTTTTATAATTATTTTAAAATTAAATTTGTTAGTGCTACCATCTGTGTAAGAATTTATTAATTATAAATTATCAATTTGGATTTATTCATTAGTGTCTCAGTTATTTTGAAAGAAAAATGAAATTAAACCCTTACCCACTTATTTTGTTCATGTTTGCCATTCCATATAAATTTAGTTTTAGTAATATCGTTTTCTATTAATTATTTCATTTTATTAGATATAAAAACATTCATGAGAAACAGGATACACATTTTTATGCTAAAGATTATTATTATAATGTCAATGAACTTTTTCAATAAACGTACAAAAGTATATCTTTTTAAGAAATACATTTACTTTTCTCCGAGAATTATTATCAATCATAAAGGTTTCATGACATCATGTTTTCAGCGTGAAAGTTCAATTTATATTTCGGAGCTTCTTACATGAAAACTTTTGTCAAAAATCCATCTCAACTCGTTTTCAGTTCCTCCCATCTAGTGATTAAAGATCTCATAATGGGAAACATATTTCATCGAAAGTGTCTTAGCATTTGTGTTCAATGATTTTTTTTAGCTGAATTTTATTTTTTCCAAAAATGTTCTTCCTTTTGTTTTTGTTTTTTCTTTTTTCCATTTAAGATATACTTTAGAAATATCAATCTTATGTAAATTAGTTATGTGTGCATTTTTAATTACAGGGAGTATATAATTAAAAGACCTTACTTTAAAGTTGCTACAGAAAAAAACTTTTATTCATAAAGATGTACAATTTTTAGAAAAAATAATAAAGGGATGGAAATTTGTTTAAACAAAATAAATAAGTAATAAAATGCCTCAATATTTCGCCACCAGAAGGCGATTTTTATTAGACAACACATTTATCATTACGATTGTTTGGAAAATTTATTTACAGGGGGTTCATATTTAAATAAAGAAACGATCCCCATAATAGCAAAAATACACGTTAAACAACTAACTTGTGAAAGAACAAATCGGAAAACGTATATCAAAAGTGCAAATGAGGTGTTTTCGTGCTGTAGATAGTTTCATATATATTCAGGTCATGGTGCAATAGATGTTGCACTCTTATAAAAAAAATGCATGAATACAAATATATTGCGATTCTACATATCAAATTCAGTAATACAGAAATATTAAGACTCTATCTTAATTTGGACATAACCAACATTGCAATCTAAAACCATTACCTATCATAAGATATCACTGAATTAATTACGTATGATGTGATTTAATAGAATGCAGAAAACTTTTATTAATATCATAAGTTTTAATTCGATTTTCCTGAAGTTTCAAATGACTCAGCAAAATTCTGCAGCATTTATGTAGATTGACAAATTAAGATTTAATCGAAGACTTGCTTTCAAATATATAAAAGAAAAACACTAATTATGAAGACTGACAATTTTTTCTTTAGATACTAAATGCTGTTTATCATCTTGGCGAGTATAATTTGGCAGAGTAAAACATGTTTGGTAGTATTAGAAAAAGCTTATTTTAGGGTAGAAGAAAAGGGAAAATTGATCGTACTCTATAAAATAGATCGAATATCGAACACTATAAAATCTAATCGAATAGTTTCCTAAAATTAGCAATAGCAAAAGAAAAACTTAATATACATATATATATATATATATATATATAAATGCTTGTTTAACTTCAAATTATATTACGTACTCAGGTTTCTAAGGGTAAAGAAAATTTTTCCTGCATAATTCTGAAGAGATTAATGTATACTAATATTCCATTGTTCTACATTGACAAATATTTGTCATTCTCTAATAGAGTGCTTTTTTAAAAGTTAAAAACAGTTAAATAACATAATTGTAAAAAATGACAGACGTTTTTAAGAGGGTCCGGGACACATTTTAAAATAATTTTTATTCATTAAGTTAAAAATTTGAGTTGAAATTTTTCCATATGCTTGACCATATTATTCTAAACAAAATCATACAATAAAACTAAAAATTTTTTTATAAATAAATTTAAAATTTATTAAAAAAGAGGTGTAATTTAAAATCGTTGTAACTTGAAATATTATTTGCAGAATTTCATTTTTTTCCATTTAAATAAACAGAAATATAAAAGTTTGAATTTTGATTCAGCATTTTAAAAAATATTAATTTTTTAAATAAAAGTTAAAATCTGTAAAGTAAAAATTTTAAAAAAGTGATGCAACGTTTTTTTAATCATATTTTCAAAAGTAAATATTTTTTTCAAATTTGCTGAATCAAAATTAAAGTAAAACGATAGAAAAATACATGTTCCAAGTTTCAACTGTTTATCTTTAACTTTTTTTGAGTTATAACAATTTACCATACGATTTGAATGTTTCCAACTAAACAAAAAAATGCCCAGACTGGGAATCGAACCCAGATGGTTGATACAAGGCCAACGATTTACCGTTTAAGCTAACTGGGCCGGCAATCAGTGAACATGTTTCGCTCTGATAACCTTATTTGTAATAGCATCAGGTCTATCATTTAGATAGCTCAACAGAATAAACCGCAGGTAAAGGAACGCCATATGAACGATGGATACGTAGATGTGTACTGTTATTTTAACACAATCAAACTGTTTGACAAAGTTACCAAGCGAATTTAATATTCCAAATGAGGGAAAAAAAGAAGACTAGGATTTGAAACGAGATCATTTGCTTACAGGACCAATGCTTTACCTTTTAAGCTAACTGGGACGACAACTAGCAAGAATCTTTCGCTCAGTTGGAAATAGTCAATTCGTATGGTAACTTTGTCAGTCAGTCTGATTGTGTTAAAAAACAGTTTGCATCTACGCATCCATCGTTTATGTGGAGTTTCTTTACCTGCTGTTTATTCTGTTGAGCTGCTTAGATGACAGATCAGATGTTATTGCCAATAAGGTTATCTGAGTGAAATATGCTCTCTGGTTGTTGGGCCTGTTAGCTTAATGGGTAAAACATCGGCCCTATAAGCCAGCAATCTGGGTTCGATTCCCAGTCTGGGCGTTTTTTATTTCAGTTGGAAATGTTCATTTCCTATGGTAACTTTGCAAGTTAGTTTGATTGTGTTAAAATAAAAGTTTAAATCTACGTATCCATCGTTTATATGGAGTTCCATTATCTGCGGTTTATTCTGTTGAGCTGTCTAAATGATAGACCAGATGTTATTAACAATAAGGTTATCTGAGCGAAAGATGGTTGCTGATGGTTTGACCAATTATCTTAAACGGTAAAGCTTTGGCCCTGCAAGCCAACGATCAGGGTTCGATTCGCAATCTGGGCATTTGTTTAGCTCAGCTAGAAATATTTAGTTTGTATGGTAACTTTGTCAATAAGTTTGATTCGGTTAAAATAACAGGTTATAATTAAACCATGAGAAACGGGAAAAATGCATCATGAAGAAAAACGCATTTTCACTAAAAGTCGTTATCATGACAAACATTGTTTGAAAGCTAGAATTTACAAACAAATCAAAACAAAACAATTAATATTTCCTTTTCAATTAAGATAGAAACATGATGTAAACTACATTTTAAACTGGAAAAAAAAAGAAAAACAGAGACATTCTCACTTAAGTAAAGTTACTTTTGAAAACTTGAAGATTTTTGTATTCCGGCCCCCTTAATCTATGTGCAATAATCACGTGCACAAATCTATACATATATAAAATAGTTTGTCCTGACTGATTGATAAGCAGTGCACAGCCCAAACTACTGAACGTATAAACAGGAAAATTGTGAGAAATATACTTTTTACGATGTAAGCGTGCAATAAGATGGTATTTTTTACCCCCCGCCGAAGGCGGGTAAACGATTGGTCGAAAATTCTGGAAAACCTTCCTATATCTCAGCAGCCGTTTAAAGTAGCAGCGTGAAAGTCCAGAAAAGAAATCTAATAAAAAAATAATTGAACACTTACTTCAGCGATTTTAGAAATTGCCCCCTGAGGAGGTTTAAAATGGGGTCAAACAATTTAGAACATTTAGCAAATTTCAACAGTCGTGTTAAGTAGAAGCGTGAAACGGCAGAAAATAAATCTAAAGGCCTCCCACCCCCTTCCCGAATAAGTTAAAGTAGAAATCTTTTTTTTTTTCTTTTTTTTTTTTTTTTTTGACATTTTGCTGTTTATTGTCGAAAAATTCTGATTTTTGATACTTAAACTTTTTATCTTTTTATACATGCTCAAGCCCTTTCAACTTTTTGCAACAAGGGGATAACGTCACATGACTTTTCGACTACTATAGCTATCTTTTTAGCCTTTTCTCGGTGCGTGGTTTTTAATTCCATGCGTTTTCAATTTCCATGTATTTACTAAAAGTCTTTAGAAGGATGTAAAAACAATCATTTTAATGATCCATTGAAGATTGATTGAAGATTCTCGAAAATAATAGATGATTGTATCGATTGTGTTTTTCATTATGACAATTTTTTTCGATTGATAAATTTTCTAGCATTGCCAATCACTTCCCACATCCTAGCAGCAGTTTTAGGTAGAAGCATGAAGTTCAAGATAATAAACCAATTAAAAGTTATTAAATATTTATTCCAAATACTTTACAAATTCCTTCCGTCCAAAAGGATTAATAATAAAATGTACGGAAATTTAGGTCATTCCGCATTACCTCAGCAGTAGTTTTAGATGAAGCTTGAATTTTCGATTACCTAATCTACTAAAATAAACTTAAACATGTATTTTATCTATTTTAGAAATTCTCTTCTAAGCGGGTTTAATGGAATGGTCGCATGTTTAGGATATTTCGTTATATCTCAACAGCAGGTTTATGTAGAAGTGGGAAATTCTTGATAACTCACTTAGTAAAAGAAGAATTAAACACAGGTCTTGCGATATCGACATATCCCGCCAGATGCGTGTGTGCTAGCGTAGGGGCCTGTTAAAAGGCAGCATTCCAATCATGGATGCCTGTAAACGGTGTCAATGTGCAGTCGTACACTTTTTAACAGCGGAAAATGTGATTGTTAGTGAAGTCTGTCATTGAATACAAAAACTGTATTGCACGAGTATATGTCACGCAGATAGGTTTCCTATGGTGTAGGGGTTCGTAGTTGAAGAAGCAGTACAGGTGACAGGTCACGAGCTGTCAAATGTATGTGATCTTTTTTCTACTATGAAAATCCCTACACCATAACAATATCAATCTGTGTGCCAAACACTTCGTGACATATAGATTTTGCATTGGAAGATAGATTTCACTAGAACTCAAATTTCCTGTTTTTAAAACTTGCAAGATCGCGCGTTGACATAATTTTGGGGCATCCATGATGCGAACGATGCCTTTTAACGTGCTCCCAAGCTATCACACACGCATCTGTAGGAATTGCGTGATGGTATCGCATACATTCCCAACATTCTGCGCTCTCTATTGGAGCATGAACAGTCATCTTTCTTTTTAAATAGTTATTACAGTCATAGTACTTTCATTTAAGCGACCCTTATGTAATGAGCGAGTTGTTTTTTTAACATAAATGTCGAATGGTTTTTTATCATGTGATAACCCCACAAGGGATTTTTTTAAGATATAGCCTTCAGATAAAGACAAATTCAAAATATGTGTAATTTAAATAATCTAAAACATGCTTGTCAAATGCATGTATTGAAATTAATATATAATTTACAAAAAATGATTAACAAAGTTATTTTCATAAGTTTTTTTGTTTTTTGTTTTTTGTTTTTTGTTTGCGTTGTTTCTTATTTAAAAATCTAAAATACATTTTTTTACACAATACTCTTTCTACAAAATACACGTCTTTCCGGTTTTAAAAAAAATCGATTAACACTTCAAGTGGATGCTATGATTAAAAACAAGTGTTATAATGAAGAAAAAACTTGCCTCAAGTAATATATCATTTCCAAGACAAAAAATAAGTTACACCAAAAATGTTACTCTAAATTCCGCTACGTTAAGTCCAAACACAACCATGCGCTTTTGGGAAAAAGAATAAAAACTTTTAGAAATACAGTTTTTAATTATTAATGCAATGATATTGAAGAAAAAAACTTGCCTGAAGTCATATATCATTTCCAAAAAAAGAAGGTATTAATACAAATTTTCAACTTAGATAAAATTTATTTGTTTTTAAACAAGAATTACACTCTTTTAGACATGTTGTCAAAATATTGAAATTGAAAAAAATATGTTTTCAAAAATTTTAACTGACATTTATTAAAACAATTAATCATTTTTATTCTTAAAATATACATAACAAATTTGTTTTAAAATATGAAACTTTTCGTTTGATTTTTTTTAATACAAGCTCTCTTAACTTTGTCTTTTTTTCTTTTCAAGAGGTGGATTTTAAAAATATCTGTTTTGATCATTTGTCGTATCAATGAAAAGGATTAATTGCCTGATGAAAAACATTTTGAATATATTGACATTCATTTCTATAAAATGCCGCATTTACTTTTTATTTATTTAAAGGCGATTTAACAATTTTTATGTAATTTTAAAGATCATTTAAAGCGATAACATTTTTTTGAGAAATTAAAAGTCCCTAAATGCCTTTATGCGTAAAAAAGGAATAAAAAACTGGGGTTGTACAAGTTCTGAAATTTTCAGAATAGCAAATTCTTCGATACAACTATTTTCTTATAGAAAATCTTTACTAAATAAGTGAAGATTTGATGAATTTCAATTGTTCTATAAAAATAACTTTAAGTTTTTCTGAAAATTTCCCTAAAGTCCCTTGTGAAAATGTGGCTTGCCTATTCTCTGCTATAAGAATTCGGCTAATTTTACAGAAACATCCCCACTAGAAAGAATCTTAAGAAAATCTTAAGGAAGCTTCTGTAGAAAATCTGTAGGGAATTGGCCCATTTTATAAAAAATCTGCATACATTTCAAAGGATATCTTAAAAAAATCTGCAGATAGATTTGAGGTAAAATTACATCTTGAAGATTTCTTCAGATTTCTGTAGAATTTCTGAAGAAAGTGGATATTTCTTCAGATAATCTTAAGATTATTTTTAGTGGGGATATAAAGCTAAATTCAGTGGAACGTAGTTATGAAATTCGTCAGTATTAAATTTGGATGGGAAATAAAAAACAATTGTCAGTTATCGCCAAGTTGTTTTCATTTTTGAGGATGTTTTGTAAAGTATAGCCAAGCTTTTGGCAGGAATTTTTATGTTGGTGGATATGAATATGTAGTTTTAAGCGAATGAGAGATGGAACATTGGTTAAGACAATTAAAGAAAATTTGAGAAAAAACACCTTTAATATAAAGCATAAGTTAAAACAATGATTACAATTTTTTTGTGCATAAAGTTAACATAAAGTTAACTAATTTATCACCCTGAGTCCCGAGACAAATATTAAGACCCAAACATATTTGATCACTTCTTGAAGTTCGGTGTCAGATCGTTTGATGTGGCGACGCGGTGTGTTTGATCTTAATGAGTTTTGCAGAAAAGGGACGGTTGTCCTGCAAAAGAAAAACCTTTCCGTCAGGTAGGGTGGATTGCTTATCTCCAGATTCTTTTGTTAATTCCCCTCGTTTCTATTATGAATAAACCGCAAATGGATCCTATACAAAATACTTCCCCACTTTTTCGAAGAATTCGGTTAAGGGAGACCCGTAAGAAAAAACCTAAAATTTTTATTATTGATTTTAAAATAATGAATTTTGGTGTACTATTTAAGAATCTTCTTGTAAGGAATAATTAGCAAAAAAATTCACTTTTTATTAAAAAGTATATTTTTTATGGGAATTTTTATGTTTTTTTTTTTTTTTTTTTTTTTTTTTTTTTTTTGTCGAAAAATACACTTTTTAAAATTACTACTCCTCATTCAATTTTTAATATTTTAGTATTATTAAAATTCCTTAAATAGTGTTATAGTATATAGAAAAGAACTAAGGAGAGATATTTTTAATTTTCTATTTTAATCGGCTAAAAAAAATAACGTGGTAAATTTTCTTAAATTCATTATAATTTTCATGTTTACCAATTTATGTAAAATTTTCAGAAACAGGTTAAAAAAATATCTCTCCTTACTTTTGTTGCAAATTTTTTTAACCCTCCAAGTGTCTTGCAAATGGGTAAAATTGTAATGTTGTTTTCTCTGCATTTTGTTTTAAATGCTAATAAAATATGATTCTTTCAATATTACATAAAAAATCTTATTTAGGAATATAAATGTAATCCTTGAGAGTGTTAGGGCTATGTCAGACGGACGATTTCCAAAAACAGACAAAACGACGCCCTCTATTGAGAGCATTACTATCTCCTCCTCTTGTCAGACGAGCGACGCGTTACCATTGCGTTCAAATGTACGCCAAGACTCATGTCGAAGCTACGCGTTTCCCCCAAGCCGTTGGCCAGCTGCTTGTGTCTGGTGGCTTCTGTTTATTAGATCTTGTTCAGACGAGAGTTGTTTTTAACGCTGATTTTTTATTTTCTTATCGAGATTCACGAGCTTTTGTTGTGATAGCGTAGTCAAGAATCGATGCAGGTTTTGGGGGGAAGGGAAGCATTTTGAGAAAAATAAAAAGTATTTTTGTGAAATTTAATATATTTTGGGGGGGATTTATTTTAGATTTGTAAAAAGTAACACTTTGTAACGATATGAAATCTATTTATATTAATTCGAAACAAGCATTTTTTAATAATAACTTCTTTAAATTATTCTTCTATTTTTTTTTCTTTCTGAGGAATTTGTTTGCTTTTCAAATTACAAAATTTTAAATCTAACAACATTAGAATAATTTATGATTAGTATGTTTTCATGGAACACAATTTTGTGAAAGTACCAGCTTTAAGAAGCATCATTTATATTTTTGAAGCAAATACATTTAAATTTGGTAAAAATAGATTTTTCCTTTTCTTTTTTTCTCCTTCTTTCTTTTTTTACTAGCCGCTCTTGGAGACCAGTTTGGTCTCACTTTAAATGTATATTAAGCATTAAATCATATTGCTTTTACATATAATTTATTTTAATTGCTCTTTTTTTTTTTTTTTTTTTTTTTGCCAAATTAGAAGATTCCGCCCTGAGAAATAGATACAGATATCATAAGCGCACCACACTGGCGCGACTGCAACAAAATAGCAATTATATGCGCCTCACATGGTAACCCGGCTATTGTTATTTATTTATTAATAAACTGCTTGTTTACTTTTATTTTCTTTTTTGAAATGATACAAATTGTATTATTTTATTATTATTATCTAAACTTTATATATTATTATTTCATTTTTAAAATAATAGAAATTAGTTAAAAATATGTATGTAGCTGGTATTTGAAAACGAAATTTTCGTCAAATTGGCGTCAGAAAAATAACGCACAATGTGCTGCATGTATGACATCTGTGCTGATAAATCAAGAGCTCAATATTATTATGCTAGCCTGGCGCAAATAATAAATCAACAAATATTGTACCCGTTTAAATTAATTATTTATATATTATATTATATTATATTATATTATATTATATTATATTATATCGTATAATATAATAATATAATAATTCCACTCATTTAATTTATAATATATAACTTTAATTTGAAATTGAAAACTTTAAAATTCATGACTTTTATTTATTTTTTTAAGTACAAAAGAACAGAAAAAATAAAAATAATGATATTTTGAAGCTCCATAATTGCAGCGAAGGAATAAAACATATACAAATCCAATTTACCACAGCCTAAGTCTTAACAAAGGACTTTTGCACAGTAACCAATAAGATGCGTTTAATTTGGACGTTGCCATTAAGCAATTAACGAATAATCATGATAGCGTAACATATATATATGTATATAGATTATTATTATAATTTTTTTTTTGCCAAATTTTGAGTGGCAGCTAATTTAATATAATCTAGTAAAATATTAAAAGGCTATTTACATATGGCGACAAATTAGGAAAAATTTCATTTTTCAAAATTGTCAATATATAATTTTTGAACTTTTTTTTTTTTCGTAAATACCATGAAAAGAAATTTCTTTTTAGTTTTTAATATTGTATGTTTATCAGCCTTGATGAACTTTACATTATATTAATAACAATTATATTTATTAAATTTTTAAATGTATTTTAAAAATGAAAAATAATCAAAAATGTGAAATTTTTTTCTCCTGATTAAAATGCGCTTTAATCTAGCACAGAAGCAGGGCTAACAGAACAGAACAACAGAAACAGGGCTAACAGGTTTTGGTTTGTCTTTGATATCGTTATCATTTTTGACCCAATAAGAAAAAAGAATTCTTTTTTTATTTGTAACTCGGTCTTCACATCAAAATAGTATTTTATCTTTTTTTAAACTGTTGTCTATTTTTATGCAAATACAATGTTATTAAAATAATTAAATGATTATAAATTTATATAATTGCAAAATATGGAATACCCCAACGTTTAGCATTACTATTATGTTGTTATATGTGTATGTATACATTGATTCGCTGTTCGACAAACTGTACACGATGTTATGTTTTAAACGATACTTGTGTTTAGTAAATAAAAGAAAAACTTGTTCGTCTGTTTTGTTATATCCGCCTTTCGAAGTTCTGCCTGCCCCGCCTTGTCCGAGAACTGTTCTAAAAAGACACTATTACTGTTGAAGGTATGTAACAAAAAGCTTTAAAGCTATTTTAAAACACTTTTAAATATTAACTATTTCTTTTAAGTGTTGGTTGATATAAAGTTATTTCATATATAAAGTGACATTTTTTAGATTTCTCTACACCTAAATCAATAAATTATGCGAAAAATAAATGTAACCATCACTCCAAACAAAAGCAAAAATGAAAAAAAATCAAAGGAATTTTTACACATTATTGAAGATGCCATTACTGAGGGAGAGGGTGTTTGAGGAATGATAGTATATAATATCGTAAGAGGGAAGGGTGTCCAAAATTACGAAAAAAAAAGTGACAAACTTTTATATGAATGTCTAGCCCTAAAAAAGAAAAAAAATCTACCTTTTGCTCCTGGGACGATAGCATATGCTTCTTGATTAATGTAACGAAAATTTCATACTTTGAAAATTTGTCGGTCCTATATTACATTTATAGAACTAAGATGCTTGTTTTGCTGCCATGTACTGTAGCAACATTTTTTTTTAATCAATTTAGTTTTTTTTTTAAATTTATTTAATAATAAGAAGAAATAAGAAATATTATCTAAATGAAAGTTGAACAACAATTATAATCATTTAATAATATTCGCTGTCATCTGTATTTCTTAAAATATAGTGGATTTTTCATTTAAAATCAGATGTATTAAAAAGTATTTCCTGTAATTTAATTTTGGATCCGATAAATAATCTATCACTTCTCACAGGATGAATCCAGTACCGTCTGTGTATGTATATTTTTTCAATTTTCTTGAATAATTAATAAAAATTACAGAATATCTTATTTCCTTCAAAAAATCCATCTAATTTAAATTAAAAACATCGAATCAAAAGATTTCTATTATATCTAGAGACAATATCGTCTGCTCATTTTGACGGAAAGGTCACGTCCGTGTGAATGAGGCAGCGCAGATGTTTATTTTTCACTCGAAAGCCAAAGCGTCGAAAAAATCGGTCATCTGACATTGGCCTTAATCATTCTTCAATGCTTTGAAAATTCAGTAAATTTATAGAATTATAATATCTTAAACATTGCTTATATTGCAGTGAAACCTGGAGCTTAGTGTACGGAATTTTACGGGCCAAACGCTTAGAGGGTTAAGATTCTAAAAACATAAACACTTTGTTTCTAAATCATTTTACCACGGAGCCTTAGTACTTTGAACTTAGGCAAAATATGAAAAAAGTCATTTTCAGGAAAACACGTTTTAAATGGGCGCTAGTCCTTTAATCTCCATAGTGAGTACAATTTAAAAAGCTCATTTTCTACCTGTTCCAAGTGTCCCCGAGTTCTGAAATTTTGCATGGATATTCGCAAATATGTATTTTATCGTTTTCTGAGAAAAAAAAAATTGAACTTTTGATGATTTTTGGCCGAAAATGGGGTTCGGGTCTCCCTTAAGGGGAAGAGTTTTGCAATCTGAACAGAGCCTCAAGAGGGACCGCAAGAACCGATTTAAAATTGTTATACAACATCTCCAAAGTTGTATCAGTCTGTATATGGATTCTTATGATATCCATGGATTTAATAAAAAAGTCAATAAGTAATTTTTACAAATCTAAAAGCATTTAAATTAATTTAAAGTCTTCTCCATGCGACATCAGGACTAAGGAGGATAAGATAAAATGCCTTTTCAGGTGCGTTCGTAATTATGTAAATATGTAGCACCTATTTTTGTCGTTCAGTCCGTCCGTCTGTCTGTCTGTTTGTCCGTCTGTCTGTCTGTTTGTCCGTCTGTCTGTCCGCATATAACAACGCAAAAACTACCCAACTGATTCGTTTGAAATTTAAAATACATAAATATTACATAATTTTGTCGAGTCATTTCAAATTTTATGAAAATCGGATGCATAGATCAATTACAGGGACAATCAAAATATTCCGTTACATTACGGTCAATAGGGAAAAAAGTTTCAAATGCATTTTAATCGTTTGAAATTTTAAATACATAATTATTACATAATTTTGTCGATTTATTTCAAATTTTATCAAAATCGGATGCATTGTTCAACTACAGGGACTATCGAAAGTGTTTCGTTACATTACGGTTAATGGGGAAAAATGTTTCAAATGCATAATCGTGTTACACTCATTCGAACGTAATAAAATTGATATGCATCTATAAAGTACATATTATAATATACATTTTGCATAATCTGTGGTGCAAAGAACATTTGTTATTGATTTACAAGGCCACACAAAAGTATTCCATTGCATAATGGTATAGGGAGGACATTGTTTGGTGCGCATTTTAATTGTATTTATTTACAATTTTATGAGATTGATATATGAGAGTGATATTTTTAAAACTTCGTTATCGTACGAACGCACCTCATTTGCTACGCTTCACGTGCAATTTCCAACTTGTTTTAATATGTTGTCTTGTTTGAAGGGAACACATTATCTGCCATTTTGATTTTTTTTAACTGTCGAATTTTAGATTTTAAAATATGCCTGAGTATTTTTTTAATATTCTGTAAAATTTCCGGAACGATTCGATAAATAATAAAAGAGATATACTTAAATTTCCGTTCAATGTTCCTTTAACTGCCACTGTTTAAACTTATTTTTCTCTGTTCATGATTTTTTTTTTTTTTTTTTTTTTTTTTTTTTTTTTTTTACATTTTTATTTTAATCTAAATCCTAGGTCTTCTACAATAATTAAGCAAATCGTCTGACGTTTTCATAAAATTACCTTTAGACCATTTTGAAATATAAAGATTAACGAAGCTGGCAGACAAAATCTTTCTAGAACTCGATAGAGCCTGTAGCGGAGATTATCGCTACATATCTTTTCCCCTTCATAAATGCAATAATTTTTTCCCTTTAATAAATTCTTAGTTTTATTTTAGATTCCCTTTTCACTAATAAACCCATTAGTTAAAGTAATTCTACATTTAATAGTTAAGTTCTAACTTTCATACTCCCACTAATAGAAGTTAAACTTTTCATCTTTTGGAGCTCTCTGTATAAAATAATAATAGAACTTCCTTTCTCACAAATTTTCTGTTGTGTCTGTGAAAAACATCTGCCCATAGATACCGCACTTATTAACAAAATAAAGAAAGCTCTGGGCTTAGTTCATCATAATCTTTTATCCGTTACATTTTTATTAACATCTGCCTCACACACCCTGTTTTCATTCTCACAATTAATGCTTAAAGCTAGAAATACTTTTATCTCTGTTTATCCTGACTGTGCTTTCTTTCTGTTCAATTGCGCATCTGGATAATATAATTGTGGTCAGCAAAACTCCAATTTAAGTAACGGCCTGCTTTGCCCTTGTCTATTTCCCAAGCTTAAAATATTCCTATAACCCTATAAAATATTCGCAGATGTAAAAATGATCCTTGGATTCCCAGACCGCAAATGTTTGCTGATGCTGAATGTGTAGTTTGTCAAATATCGCCAAAATTCTTTGTATGTAAAACTTCTTATGCCTTTTGGCGATAAGGGCTATGACGCTGTGTCGGCCACTTCAACGATTGCCAGGAGTCGATCAACATGTAGCTAGCTCACTTGAGCTCTCGGAATCCCCTCCCCTTATGGGGAGTTGCAGTGTCGTATCTCAAGTTAAATAAATGTATCGTTAAATTAACTCTCGCTTTTTTCGGAGTTTTTTTGTGTGTGCTTCTTTTTGGTAAATCACCTGGGCCGCCGATGAACTAACACCTTTACATATTATATCTGGTGCATCAGGCCTTTGTTTTTTCTCCGGTCAAAAAAAAACGCACACACACACAGAGAGTTTAAAAAAAATTAGTAAAAAAAATCTTCGACGAAAACACGTATGCACCGACGGACGAAAGCACCGACGTACGTCAACGGGTCAAGACTACGCAAAAAAAGGGGCAGCATTCCCCGAAGTTCCAAGGCTGTCTGTACTTCATAGTGTGACGTATTCCCCTACATCCGAACCGAAACTAGGACTCCTATAACTCACAAGGAAGGTCTCCATTGGGGGCATACTCAGAATTTTTTGAAAAAAATACGAATTAAACTACTCATGTAGGTAATAAAGGATCAGTGAAAATTAGCGGCGGAATTACATTATTAGATATGTAAAAAAATAAAATAGTTTGGAATAATTGGCGTGAAAAGCTGAAAGCGACGCGGGATTTGGCAAGCAGTGCATTTCCTCGCCAAAAGCAGACGATTTTAACGAATCTGAAAATTGATTTTAATTGACTTCACTGTTAAAAATCTGCAGCATTTACTCCAACGTCAATCCACTACTTTTATAGAATATCTCTCTTCTGACCAATGAGAATGCTGAATGAGAATTACTGCAACGTCACTCCACCGCTTGTATATAATATCTCTATCCCAACCAATGAGAAAGCTCCATTTCACGGCCAAGTAACCGTTTTCTATACAAGCAAGGGAGTGCGTTGCGGCAAAATGCAACAGATTTTTATCTGTGTATTTTTCAATTTGGAACAACTTTAATCAATTTAAATTGTGTTTTAAATGATAAAATATATTAATTTCATTTTGTTATAAGTACATATAAACGTATATGACAAAATTACACTTAAAGTAAAGTAAAAATGCAAAACTAAAATTATTTAAACTAAACTTATTTAAATAAATTGAACATAGAAAGTTTTTTCTTTAAAAGGTATTCACTGATAAAAATCTGTTGCATTTTGCTGCAACGCATTCCCTTGCTTGTATAGAAAACGGTTACTTGGCCGTGAAATGAAGCTTTCTCATTGGTTGGGATAGAGATATTATATACAAGCGGTGGAGTGCGTTGCAACAAAATGCAGCAGATTTTTAACAGTGTTCGAAGCGTAAAAGCGTATTTTTCAAAATTTCGTTTTTTCGCCAACCGGAGATAAATCGCCAAATAAACGAAATTTTCATTAATTTTTTACGGACACTGCAATGAAGTTCCGCCGAAATTTTTTTTATAAACATATATAACTATATGAGAAGAACATTCTGTAATTTTTTCAGATTTTTCTGAGTATGCCCGTATGGAGACCTTCCTTGTCAGGCTGAATCATCAAGCATCTTGTTTCCCAGTTACCGTTTGTTTCTCATTGATTCCTATGAGGCGAGAAACGTTTGAATGATTTTAAAGCTACAAAGTCATTAAAAATGGACGGTTGTTGAGCAGAAAATTATTCTGACATGTTCAGGAATGGCTTTGGAGTATTTAAATTCCATATAAATGAAGAAAAATGGAATAATTTGTCTATAAATGCTTAAAAGAATAAATCTGGATTGGAGAACATCGCCAAATATCGCGCCAACCTAATCGCTTGTACACAACAAACCGGTTCTTCGAATGTTCTACTCTCATATTTTCCCGTGAAAGCGATTGAGTAACTAAATTGTTCGCCTCTCTATCTAAGCGATAAGACGCCAAGTCAGGCAACCATTTTGGAAACTTAATGGAGGCATGATTCAGCCCGTATTATAGGAGCCTTACCGAAACTTGCGACAGTCTATATTATTCATTCATGACTTCTCCCGCATTCAAGAAATGTTTTATCTTCTTTCTTTTTCTCCCTGTGGTTCTGCAATATCTATGAAGGTCACAATTTATCAGCTGGTTGTTTCGCCGGAATATGGGTCAAGTGTTTTCGGCTCCGGACTGCAGCATTCTGTGTTTCATTTTACCCTGCGTTGTGATATGGCTAAGTTTTTTTTGCAGTGTTGTGATGGTGAATCACAAAAGTGTAATTAGTGGTGGTGTGTTTCATCATCTACGTTCCTGTGAGGTGTGCAACAGATTAGTGAGAGCCCACATGTAATAGATATGCAACATATTGTAAGCCTGAATCATCGTGCTGTGTGTCAACATTCGAGAATGCTAAAATGAATAAAAAAAAGTTTGTGAAGAAAAAAAAGTGATTTCCCTCGCAACGCCAGCTGATGTTTGTGTTATGTGTCGATGAGTGATTAGTTATGTCAGCGCACCATAAGAAAAGTTTGTGTAGCACAAAATGTCTATGATTTTCCATACAGCTTATTATTATAAAAAAAAGAGAGAAAATTTATGCGTTACGGGTCGTCGAACCTGTACGCACCTTTTTTTTTAGCTTAAATCGTTGTCAACAACAAAATTACAGTGATAAAGTACTTTCAGTACATTTAGTGTGTGTTTGTGCTGCTCTCGTCCTCTGAAGGTTCAGCCACTGCGTCAAAATTACTGATTTGCATAGTTAGATCTACAACGGCAGTCTAGTAATGCTAATGTTTGCTAGTAAAATGGGTCGTCGCACCCAGTCTTACATATGTTGTAAATGCATATCAATTCTAGCGAAAAAGTGACGTGAGCTAAACAAAAAAAAAAAAAAGTGACAGAAACATGTTTCAGTACTAGAAGTTTCTATTTAAAAAAAAATAATAATAATTACTCAACATAA
Source organism: Maratus speculifer (assembly GCA_964019185.1). NCBI lineage: Eukaryota > Metazoa > Arthropoda > Arachnida > Araneae > Salticidae > Maratus > Maratus speculifer. The sequence goes on from OZ025302.1 coordinate 154,376,788, forward strand.
CATAGAAACACATTTTCTTAGTTCATACAGTTAATTCATAATGAAAATAGTTTGTGTTCTTTTTATCAGCTTGAACAGAGAAGATTTTTTTAATTTAAATATAGTGCATTTTTGAAATTTTATGTGTATTAACGTAAACAAAATACATTTTAAATTGTTGTATTTAACTTGCACTTTTGAAAGCATTCTTCTCTTTTCATGCTCACTTTTCAAAAGTATTATTATTTTCAATGCATATTGTTTTAGTATTTATGTGTTGTATACTTAAATATCACAGTTTTTTTATTTTATGTGTTCGCGCATTATTTTTCGCTGACATTACTTGTCCTTAATTAATAGCAGTTTGAGATTCGTATTCTCGTTTTTACTAAATTTTTTTTGCCATTAACTTTGCCAGTACCTTCTTAAACAAACCTTTTGAAACTGTTTAGTTTCTATTTGACATGTAAAAAAAAAAGGGGGAATTTTGGTATTTTTTTTTTGAAGGGTTAAATGTTTTATTTTAAATGCAGTAAATGGTTTAAAAAGTTGGGTTTGCATGTTTTTGTTTGAAAAAGGTATTTTTCAGTGTCTGCATTTTGCTTGTTTTGTTGTCTGTGCTCACATTTTGTTTACCCCCCCCCCCTCATTAAATGTGTCTTGAGTCACTCGTAACTTACCAGGGTTTACTCTCTGACTAATGCAAAATTGAATTTTTGGTTTGGACTTGCATTTTTTTTTTGTTGTTATTTCCCCCAAATTATTAATTTTAATACCGTCGTTTGCAGTCAGATTTGTTTTGGGGCACCTAGTTTATTTATAAAATCTTTCTTTTGATTTATATTACTGCATTTTCCTTTTGGTAAACATCTATGGCCGATATTGAGCTAAAAAAAGCTTCAGCTACTTCCCAAATAATGTCAGAGAGAGATAATAAATTTGGGTGCTTTTGGACAATCACAGGTTTCAATATACCCTTTACTTGAATTTTATGAGGAAAATTTAACAAGGTTTTCAGACACAATTATCGCTGAAGCCACAGCATTTCAAAATCGAATACAAAATCAAAACAACACTGATGCACTTATCTCTAATTTTAAGGAACTCAAATTCACAATCGAATGGGATCTAAATATTTTGAAAGAGACCTTTCAGGTACTCAAAGATGAATATGCTAAGGTAATACATGAAAAAGAAAATTTATTTTTGGTAAATAACAAACTTTTGGAACGTGTACGTGACTTGTCTCAGGAACTAGAAAGTTAAACTAAACCTCACATATCAAATACTCAAAAAGATATCACTCCTTCGGGTAATACTGCTTGTTTAAAATCTGTTCAGAATATGTACACACAGACAGATAACAACCTCATTATCAAATGTCCACACACTACAATACATGAAAGTTGCAATTCAAATCCCTCTTTCTCTAGTAATCAACAGGTTAATGAGTTATGTGACAGTAACAATTTTCATCCCAGTATTTTCAGTACCCCTAAGAAAGATAGTACCAATTTTATCCCTGTTGTAATCATGCGTTTGCCTGAAAATTTTAGCTTACCTGACATTATTTTGGCTATTTCAAATCTAACTGATACTTCTTCGCCTCCCATTCAATTTCAAAGCAAAATAAAAACAAAGCATTGTAATTTATTTAACTGGATTTTTCTAATGCCATCCCACTTTGCTGAAATTTTGCTTGTACATAAACATATCAGTATTCAGTCCACAAAGTTTACTCTTAAAAGGTACATAGATATAAAAAGATGTTTTACATGTCAAAGTCTATTTCATTTAAGTAAAATTCTGTCCTGATGACATAATATGCCCTGTCTGTGCTATGTCACATAAAGATCCTAATTGTGTAAACACACCAAAATGCATTTATTGCATGAGGTGCAATGAATCAAGAAATACCCATTTTGACATTCAAAATACAGCTTTTTCTCATAACTGCCCAGCTGTCAAGAGATATATAAACATACAAAGACAATCGCTTCATACAACTGAGTCTATTTCAAATGAGAAATAATGTTTTTTTTTTCTTTAATTTTCCTGGTCACACACTACATACTACTAAAGGATGAATTCACTATACTTTTTAAGCATTTTTATACATGTTGACAGATTTGTTTTTCATTTTTTTATAAAACATTTAGTATTTTGTTCCCTCACATTTCCTGTTACACTTTAAATTTTAACAATGTTTCTTCACATTAATCTTGTGTACAAATGCATTTTATTTCTTTTTCTTATTCGGCTATCAGGCGCCAGATGGTTGAGTAATAGAAAGAAGGCATGTAAGAGTGAAAATTTTGATGCGGGTCGTCAATTTTGTTTTTCACTTGGTTTTGGTTGGTTCGTGTTGGTGTACACAATCATTTTAAACATATTTACTCAATCAAACACACTTTCTTCTCCCTTTAATGTTTTGTTTTGCAGTAACAGGAATGCAGTTAACAGTAACAATATTTCAACTCTATTGTTATACAGGCTACATTTTCCACATTTAATACATTTTTCATGGTGTGTATATTTTTTTTTGGTTCTCAATTATATTTTAACTTTAAAAGGATTGTTGATAGTATAATTACATTTTTACTTTCCTCAACTTTGAGTTATATTTTTTTTTTCTTTCAACTTATGGTCATGTGTTTTTCTCTAGGTCATGGTATATTAGATACCAGGTCATGTGATTTCTTTTACACACATTTTTCTTTCATGTGTTTTTACACAAGGTCATGTGCATTTCTCTAGGTCAAGGTATATTAGATACCAGGTCATGTGATTTCTTTTACACATTTTTTTTCTTTTCATGTGTTTTTACACAAGGTCATGTGTTTTTCTCTAGGTCAAGGTATATTAGATACCCGGTCATGTGTTTTCTTTTACATACATTTTTTTTCTTTCATGTGTTTTTACACAAGGTCATGTGTTTTTCTCTAGGTCAAGGTATATTAGATACCAGGTCATGCGATTTCTTTTACACACTTTTTTCATGTGTCTTTTTGGCACAAGGTCATGCGTTTTTTTTACACTATCACATCGTTTTTGTTTTTTTCTATATACACTCAGTCATGTGCAATACACTAGGTCATGTGGTACACACTAGGTCATACGAATATACTTTAGGTCATGTGCAACATATCAGGTCATGTGGTTCTTACATTTTTTTTCTCTTATTTCTCGGGTTGAGGATTGTACACGAATTTCACTTGTTTTCTCCAAGCTTGTTCATAATAACACACAACACAGTCATGTCATGTGTTTACATTTTTACACTTTTGTCATGTGATATGAATCCTTCCCTCATTAAATATAAAAATTACTTTGTAATTAGGTAGTTGAAAACCTCATTCACACAAATATCTTGGATATTTTTTTTCTTTTAACACACTTACCGTTAAATTCTCTTCGGTTCCTTTTTGTTTTGTTTGTGTAAAAGGCTCATCCTAACACAAAAAAAACAGTTGACATTTTTACAGTTCGTCATGCTCACACTTAACCATTTCATCTTGTTTAATGTTTATATTTATTCCCTTTACATATTACAGTTCTTTAAAATACACTTAGTCCATTTTTGTTTGTCAAAGTTACATTGCATGTTTATGTGGATTTTTTTTTCACACTACATCTAAATTCCCTTGTTACACTTACCTCTTTTTATGTAGTGGCAGTACATGAGAAGAAGGTCACTTACTTCACTAATAACTAATTTTCATAATATGCATTTTATCACAACGTTGTAGTTCAACATTAATTACAAATTATTTTGGACAGTGAAATAGTACCATGCAAAAAAAAAAAAAAAAAAAAAAAAAAAAAAAAAAAAAAAAAAAAAACACAAAAAAAACCTTCTATCATTCTTATTTTTGAAATATTCCAGTTGTAGTAGCACCTGAACCTGACTATTTTGTTTTGCTTTTACCCGGACAGACTGTTTCAATTTATGAGATGGATTACATTTCATCTTATACTTTTATTTTATTTTTCTAATTTATCCCCCAAAAGTCGTGAACAGTTCAAAATTGTGCCCTAAGGTTTCACGCCACTCTTGTCTTGCGAGACATTTCATTTTCACCTTGAATTGGCCTACCAATTCTTTTAGGTTAAATTTTTATGTGACTTCCGAGCGCGCTCCTTTCGTAGATCAGTGCGATTTTACTGAGGAGCGGGGCGGACTTATATTGTACGCAATATGGGTTCGTCCACTACTCCCTCTCCCCCTAGGGCCGACGTCTTAAACCGAAGCCATAATACTTGTACTTTTTATACAAGATTAAGGGCTACAACCTTTTTATGGGCATGCCAGTGGCATCTCTTTTTTTTAGTAGTCCTGTGCCTTATGCACAAATTTTCATTTTCAATTTTTAACAACATACATTATTTTTAGAACATATTATTTTAGTTAGTTTTCTTTTATTTTTATTTTAAATACGTACTATTTCTGTTTTGTGTTTTATAAATATATATTTTTGCTTGCAATTATGCCATTTTGATCTCAAAAAAGATCAATTTAAAGAGAAGTTATCAAATACTAAGCTATCAGGTGATCACAAATAAATAAATAAATAAATAAATAAAATACTTCTCTCAATTTTTGTTCATGACATAACAAAATAAACAGCTGGTACCAGCGCCACAACAAAGAAATTGAATAAAGGATCCGATATTAATTAAATATTTTGTGGCATGTTTGAACTATTAAGGAGCTCCCTGTCATGATGATTATAAAGATATATATGGCCATTGTTTTTATTTACATATGCTGCAAGCAAATAGTATAGTCAATCATTTTTGTAGTACATATGTATATATACTTGTATGTTTTTGATATGTGTTTTTGTATATATTTTGGTAGACGGCACGTTCAGTATCTTCAAAATAATGACAATAATAGTAAAAAAAAAACTTTAATACAAGTATTAAGTTTTTTTTTGTGGTGCCCGGGGTGAGTTATGTAGCGGAGATTATCGCTACATATCTTTTCCCCTTCATAAATGCAATAATTTTTTCCCTTTAATAAATTCTTAGTTTTATTTTAGATTCCCTTTTCACTAATAAACCCATTAGTTAAAGTAATTCTACATTTAATAGTTAAGATCTAACTTTCATACTCCCACTAATAGAAGTTAAACTTTTCATCTTTTGGAGCTCTCTGTATAAAATAATAATAGAACTTCCTTTCTCACAAATTTTCTGTTGTGTCTGTGAAAAACATCTGCCCATAGATACCGCACTTATTAACAAAATAAAGAAAGCTCTGGGCTTAGTTCATCATAATCTTTTATCCGTTACATTTTTATTAACATCTGCCTCACACACCCTGTTTTCATTCTCACAATTAATGCTTAAAGCTAGAAATACTTTTATCTCTGTTTATCCTGACTGTGCTTTCTTTCTGTTCAATTGCGCATCTGGATAATATAATTGTGGTCAGCAAAACTCCAATTTAAGTAACGGCCTGCTTTGCCCTTGTCTATTTCCCAAGCTTAAAATATTCCTATAACCCTATAAAATATTCGCAGATGTAAAAAAAATCCTTGGGTTCCCAGACCGCAAATGTTTGCTGATGCTGAATGTGTAGTTTGTCAAATATCGCCAAAATTCTTTGTATGTAAAACTTCTTATGCCTTTTGGCGATAAGGGCTATGACGCTGTGTCGGCCACTTCAACGATTGTCAGGAGTCGATCAACATGTAGCTAGCTCACTTGAGCTCTCGGAATCCCCTCCCCTTATGGGGAGTTGCAGTGTCGTATCTCAAGTTAAATAAATGTATCGTTAAATTAACTCTCGCTTTTTTCGGAATTTTTTTGTGTGTGCTTCTTTTTGGTAAATCACCTGGGCCGCCGATGAACTAACACCTTTACAGAGCCTATGCTCATGTTCATTTTTCTTCATCTTTAATGTATAGAATATTAAAACATAAATCCATAATAAAAAATAAATTCAACAGTTTTCAAAATAGACCTTTAAAAAATGAAACTCCCGTAGTTTAAGTTGCAACACAAATATATAAAAACACGCTGGATTTTATTCATTCTTAGCAATAAATTGTATCATACCGCCCTCTTCTGAAAAGAAAATTTTTACTTTACAAGAAGAAAGTATTGAATACGTGAAAATTTTCCAATTCCGGTTTTCGACTGATTTACACGTTTCAGGGGTCAGAAAACCCGAAAGACATGTTTTTATAAAGTGTCTGTCTATGAGTCTGCCTGTTATTCTGTATGTTACATAAATTTTGTATGAGATCTATCTCGAGAACAAATGTATAGAATTTCACAAAATTTCTCAATTAGACCTTGATATAAACTAAATCTGATTAGTTTTGGTGTATATCACCCTACAAGTGGCGCTGCTATACTGCTTTTTTCAGGATTTCCACAATATCTGTATCTCAAAATTAATGGACGGATTTTCGTAAAACATCAGTTTATGTTAGTCCTTCATAAAATATGGTTCTGAATATGTTTTTGTGTAAATCGCCTGACAGGTGGTGCTGCTATGTGACATTATTCATGATTATCATAATAGCTCTATCTCAGGAACTAATGCACGGATTTTCATCAAACTTCAGAATCAGTTAATCCCTCATATAAATTAGTATTCTTTAGTTTTTAGAGTAAATCACTCAGCAGGTGGCGCTTCTATCCAGTTATTTTTACGATTTCTGCGATGATTCTATCTCAAATACACGGATTTTCATCAAATTTTAGATGCAGTTAGAACTTGAATTAAGTTGTTGCAGGCTAGATATTTTTCTAAATTACCTAACCGATAACGCTGCTGTGATTCATTTTTCTGGGAGTATTAACGTGTTTCAGATAGAAGAAAGTTTGGGATTACCACATCCGACTAGTTTGAGTACGGTTTCCCTTGTTGACTTTCACACTATCTATTTCTAGACACTGTAGTAAAACTTACAAACTTACAGCTCATTTTCTCAATTCTGTTTAATCCATTTACATAAATATTCTTAAAATAATAAATGAACATTTGAATGAAATGTAACATTTCAATTGTACCGAAAACTAAAATGATTTCTTTTATGGTAAATCCTCTTGACCAAATCACCTGCTTCACCATCTATGGGACATCGAAAATTTTAACTGTTTTTGACTAAATTGATGCACTTTCCTGTGGGAATTTGTGAACAACAGTCTTTTTCAGCTTGTCTTCATAAATCATATAAAAATTTATTTTTAATAAGATATGGTAGTTTCTCTTACCTTGATTGGTCCATCACTGATAAAGACGATATCTCTTTTGTGTATCCATTTAACAAAAAAAACTAGTCGTTGGTAGCCACCGTAATACTTACCCATCATGTATATGCATAATATAAAATATGAAAATAAAACATGTGTGTCAAACTACTTGTAAAATGAATCGCAATTTCTAAATAAAATTTAAACATATATTTAAATATTTTTAACACATAGTAATGCTCTATTTATGAATTGTTGATGAACCAACTTCAACAAATTATATAAAAAGTTAAGCTACACAAACAGTACTGAGTTGCGTAAAATAAACATCCTTATTATTCCAGAAATGATAATCCTAAAAAATAACACTTTACTGCGTCGGATAACGCGCCTCATTTCCAATTAAAAAATATATTTGATCTGAAATTTGGATGAAATACGGGTTCATGAAAAATCGAAGACTTTAGAAAATTTGATTACAAATATAACGGCAACTAATTATCCGTTCTATTTCATTTTTTATGCATAATTTGTGTTCTTTTAATTGTCTTTTACATTCACTGATTAGTATAAAAAATTTAGAAAATTTTTACATATCTTTCATAAGAACGAATATTTCGAGAGTCCATAAAAAATAGTTCCGTATAATAGAGGTTACTGATATTCAATATACTTATCCCGTTTATTACATACTATGTACACACAAAATTTCAAATCGCTATCTCAATTTCTTCGGGAGATAGAGCGTTTACAGACAGACAGACGGATGGCATTTTTTAAATATGTTTTTCGGATTCTCCAGTGTCTGAAACTTGTAAATCCGCCAAAAAACCTTTTTCAATTTTCAAAACGATTGCAAGACTTACCCTATACTAGGTATGGTGGGTAAGTAAAATCTAAATCAGTATGAAATTAAGAAGAGGATGTGTATCTAGAAGTGTTATTTTTAAAGAAAAGAAAATGTTAAATTAAATTTAAATAAAATATAATTATATAAAGTTAAAAATATGGACAGATTAAACGCAGAAAAAAATGTGACTAACTAAAGAAGAATTTATCAGTTACTATAAGTTCTTTTTGATATTGCACATCATATAGAAACATTTATAACGTAAATAAAGATAAACTTTTTTTTTTTTCAAAAATCCTATGACAAAACAATGGATAATTTTCTTAACCACACTAGTTAAACAATGATTGGCGGGTTTATAATTCAGGAAATCATTTATCTTTAACATTTTCAAGCAAAAGCTATTTCTATAAGGATCAAAACTGTAACTCTCTGAAGAATCGGTGACTTTTACTACTAGAACACCATAATTTATATATCTGTAATTTACGATGTTTTTATTTAGTTATTTTTTTATTCAGAATAGTATCTGTTTCATATATGTGTAATAAATCTCAGCTAGGATGAAGCTGCAGCTTCCTCCCCATAGATATGCGTTTAATTTGCTTAAAAACCGGTTTATTACCATATAAATAATTGTCTTTAACAAAAAGTTGTAAAACGTTCACAGTTTATGCCTGTAACATTAAAATATATTAAAAAATTCATTTTTTTTTTTGAAATATTTTAAATCCCAATCCTTAAAGCTTTTGTTTTATAAAGATCGTCAAAGTCACATGAAAGTATTTCTGCCATATCTCTTTTTTTTCCAAAACTTTTTTTAGCTCGTAATTATTTTAATTATATATGTAGATTTCTTTTATTTTTTCAAAGTTTAAAAAAGTGAAAAAAAAATATTCGTGGGATTCAAATCTAAAAATTAACTTCCTCACCGGATTTAAAATGACTCAAAATTTTCAATTTTTAATTTCAATCTTTACATACTTTTTATTAAATTTAAAATTGAAAAGCATATATTTTTTTTCCTTTTTAAGTTATTTCATATAACTTTAAGGTAAAGCTGATTCGAAAAGTACTTATTTAAAATGAATTGCTTACCTACAAAAAATATTTGCATAAAAAATTTCTTACTAGATTTTATATCATTAAAATTTAACTATGTGACATTATTTCTGATTTACTTTTACATAATTTGTTTAAATGTCAATTTTATTAAAGTCGTTTATGAAATAATATATATATATATATATATATATATTTAGCAAATTCAAGTTGTATTTTTCTAAAGAAATAAATACTATCTAGAAAAATGATCTTGCAAAATTTGCTTTAAGTTAAATGTCATTTACAAAAACTAAACACTGCAAAATTTTAAACTTTAGTAGTCATTTTTTATTTACATTTTGTTATATTCTTGCATAATAATTCATCCCTTTCAGAAGAGACTAAAATTATATTTTTCTTTCGAAAATATTTAAATTTAAATTTACTTTTGAATAGAGTCAATTTATTCTTTAATTTAAAATAATTTAAGTAATTATTTTAATTAATAAATTTTTACGCCTTCCATAAAAAACTAATAATCTTTAGTAAGATTGTTTTTCTTTTTTGTATTATATATGTATGACAATTTGAGTAACATGACTTGTTCATGCTGTACTCATCAATTAATCTCAAAAATTAAGGCATGAGATAAAATATAATAAATGTTGAGATATTATTAAAAGACAGGAAAAAAGTTAAACATTATAAGAATTTAGACATGTTGAATTAAAGTAAATGGCGAATTTTTTTTTTCACTTATATATCATCGTTATTATTCAAGACAAATGCATCTTTAACTAAGAAATAATTTTATTAAAATAAATATGTTGAAATAATTGAAATGTGTTAGTGTACAAATTAATCGCGTAAAAAAAAGATAAAAAGCATTCGGATTGTTTATGTCAAACAAATTGCTACAGCAGCGGTTCCCAATCTATGGGTCGCGACCCACTTGTGGGCCGTGGCAGTTATTTTGGTGGGTCGCGGAATAATCGAGGTTTGTCATTAAATATATTTTTTATGTCATATGTTTAAAAAGATATGAGAATTTCAACAAAAGATAATATTATTGGGAAAATTCTTTATTTCCTTCTAGATTAATATAATAACAGAATATCCAAGAAGATTTAAATCAGCTTTGAGGTCCTCGAGGAAATTCAACACTTCGTGCTTATGAGATCGTGCTTTTTTTACTTTGCTGTTTTTGAAAGACAAGTACTGAGACATAGTGGCGCAGCCAGAATTCGGTTCTAGGGAGGGTTTTGAGTTTCTGATAAAGATGATTGCCGGTTATTTGAATCATCGGTTAATGGAATCAGTACTAATTAGAATATTCACTGTATAATACTTAAACTCAAACAGCATCTGTGTGGCAGGAAATCATCATTCTTTTAGCATAATACGTCTCAGAAAAGTGATTTAGTTCAAATAATCAATTTTTACTTAACTAATTCATGTAAAATGCACTTTCACAGTTTTATGTAGAATCTTCGCCATTTAAATGAATCACTGTATTAAATGTAATCTGAATCAATAGAGCGGCGGATCCGAAATGCGCCAAGACATTTAAATATCATGTTTGGTTTTGATTCATATAAGCAACAATTATAGCGACCTTTCTTAGCTCTGGGAGGGGTTTTAACCCTAAAACCACCCCCTTGGCTGCGCCACTGGCTGAAACAAACTGCAAGTTAATATACATTGGTAAACACCAGTACCAGATATGTCATTGATTATAAAGCTATGTTTTAATAATAATTGAACGTATTTTCAACTATCTTTGTAGTTTGTACATTGTTTTAATTTCTATTCACTTATCATGTTGAGATTTTCGATTCTTGTTTTTGTTGATAATGTATCCGTATGTATGTATAATGTATCCGTACGAAAATTTGCGCTTTTGGTAGGATAGGATAGCCAAGCGTATAGAGATAGTACAAAAATTGACATACAACTTTATCTTAGGTGCGTCCTTTTGTTAAACTTTTTGTCACTGAAAGGTGGGTCCTATACCAAGAAAGTTTGGGAACCGACGAGCTACAGCATAGAATTTTATTTTATTTTCAGATTAATTTTTGCTTTTTATGAATCGGTATTTTGTGAAGAATTAATACATGCTGATTTGACATATTGTTCAGAAATTAAAACTCTTAGTTTTAAAAATCATTAATTGAACACATTATATATATATATATGTAATAAAATAAAAAAATTTTGCGCCATTTTTGTTCTCTCTTAGCTTCAATTCTAAATTTGTGGAACATATTTCAATCTTAGTTTCGTAACTTGTAACAGCTAAAATTCTTTTTCTTACTTTAGTTATTAATAAATTATTGCTTGCTTCTCAAAACGGCGGGAGGAATTTCGTAAGCTTTTTACTTTCTGGAATATTCCTGGGATTTTAATTTTATTTTTTATTTTAACATCGCGTGACAGGTGTTATTACGCGTTGCTAAAGGGCTTGTTCTTCCGAGGAAAAAATATAGTTCTTGCCAAGGACCGCCTGCTACGACCAATTAGAATTGATCATTTTTGTCCGTTTGAGGCTCGAGTTCATCCTAATTGGATTTTAAAATGATTGACGCGGAGTAGGAGGGCGCTAGTTTGTCGTGGAAATGTCCCATATTCATTTGGTCTTTTAGGAGGTTAGAATGCATCTTTCCTAAAAACTGCTCGGGAGCCATGTCATTTTTTCCGAGAATGTAGAACGCCGGAATGTTGCAGCTTAGTGAGCGAAGGCTAAGTGATAGATGTGTGGAACGGTGATCTGTGGAGTAACTTAAGTTCGTGCTCTAAATAATAAAGAACTAAAACTGATTTTCTTGCATTGTTATTGGAGAAACTCCTACGAGAACAAATCCATGGCTTATCCACTTACCAGAACGACTGCTCTGCTCATCCCGCTATTGATTCTTAGTGAATAGTAGTATTCTACAGCCAACATGGTATTCTACTAGAGCTTATACACTATTATAGAACATCGTAGTCGTTTTATTACATATATATATATATAGTGTAGAGTAGAAATGACTTAATCAGTATCATTAGCTGTTTTTATAAAAAAATTTAATTTAAAAGTGTATTATTTACCTGGATAAAAATCTGTTTCTTAGAAGATTTCATAAATTTTTCATTTAAATATATTAAAAAATTATTTGTTTTTATAAAGAGTCAAGAAAGCAAAAAGAAATATTTTTTAATAACTCCTAATCGATTTATTTAAGATAAATTTTTCATCTAAAAGTAAATTTAAAAAATACATATCTATTTCAAAAACAGTAACTAACGCTATAAAATATGTATGATAATCACTTATAATAAAACAAACTAAGATTAAAAATATCATAAAAGTGATAAAATACCTTTATTGAGACTGACTTACGTTTCGTTGTACAAACGGTGCTGATATTTCTTAAATCATTTATGATTAATTTTCATGTCAAAAACTTCAAACATATTCATTCGAGCATCAAACAAATGTTTTAAAATATGTATGAGAAATAAATAAATATGAAAGTTCTAAAATATGTAAAGACTAAGGTGAAAAAAAATCTAGTAAAAAATGATACAATACCTTTATTCAATATGACATACGTTTCGTCGAACTATCGGCGACATTTTCAGAACCATTTATGGTCTATTTTCTGATCAAACTCTTCAAACATAGTGATTCCAGCATAAAAAAACGTTATAAAATATGTAGGATAATCACTTATAATAAAATAAACTAAGATAATAAAAAAAATGCTGTAAAAGTGATAAATTACCTTTATTCAGTCTGGTATATGTTATCGCAAACAGTGCGATGTCGATGCTATAAATTCTACCCGAAAATATAAACATCGTCGTTTTAATTTAAACGTGTGAAAATAATTTAAATCTCTTACAAAAACAAAGCTTCAAACATTTCAGATAAAAACTTAACATATATTTTATTCCAGAAAATTCTACGACTTTTTTATCATTGCTCGTGATCGCCAGCACGAAAAATAAAAACTATGACCATGGAGTCACTAGGAGAGTATGGACACCAAAGTAATTACAAAATATTAATCAAATTCGCGACATACGTTTCGTCGCACAATCAGCGACATTCTCAAAAACATTTATCATATATTTTCTTATGAAAATCGTCAAACATAGTCATTAAAGCATCGAAGAAATGTTATAAAATAAGAATGATAATCACTTATAGTGAAACAAACTAAGATAGAAATACTGTAAAAGTGACAAAATTTCTTTATTCAGACTATTGTATGTTTCGTCACACAATCTGCAACATTTTCAAAATCATTTAATAGTTAAACTCTTCAAACATATTCATTCCAGCATCGAACAAAAATGTCATAAAAATAAAAGATAATCACTTATAATGAAACAGACTAAGATAGAAAATGCTATAAAAGTGATAAAATACCTTTATTCAAACAGACGTACGTTTTATCGCAGAATCGGCGACATTTTCAAAATCATTTATGATATATTTATCGATCAAACTCTTCAAACATATTCACTCCAGCATAAAAATTTGCTATAAAATATGTGTGATAATCACTTATAATGAAACAAACTAAGATAGAAATACAGTAAAAGTGATTATATACTTTTATTCAGACTGACGTACGTTTCAGCAACATTTTTAAAATCATTTATGATATATTTTCTTGTCCAGAATCTTCAAACACATTCATTCCGTCATCAAAGAAATGTTATAAAATATGCATGATAATCACTTACAATGAAACAGACTAAGAGAGAAAGTACTATAAAAGTGATAAAATACAGTGATTGAATATTATATTTCATATTAAGTTAAAGTTAGGAAAATGTGTCATATCATGGGATTTTCCAAGTAGTAATCTTATCTTAAAGATTAGAGTAATCAAGAGTGTATACATATTTACTATAGATTTCGAATAAACATTTTCGAATTGTTATTCTATTGCAGAATATTACATTACAAAGAATGCGATTAATCGCTAAAGTATAACTAATTTGAAGTAAAATATTAAAAAAACACACCTCTTTCTAAAACAAAATATATTATTGTTATATGGCTTCATCTAAAATTTTTTTAAGAAGTCGTATTTTTGTTTATTTTTTTTAATTTTGGAAATAGTTTGAAATTTATCCACGTGCATAGCATTATTCATAAGAGAGAATTACTGAAAAAACACACGTTCTTAAAATAGCTGACGAAAAACGATGATATGTAAAAATGCACAATATATTGTTTATTATTCATGAAATGATATTCTAAAACATGCACTGTAAAAAAAAAAATAAAATAAATAAATAAATAAAAAAATCCGTTAAATTTAAAATGTTTAACTTCCATCGATACATGCGTACCACACTAAAAGAAAAAAAGAAGAAAAAATCCGTTAAATTTACAGCAAAAACTGCAATGTTAGCAGCAATGTTGTCAGCAGTTTTGCCGTAGAAATTGCAGTAAAATTAGATGTACATTTTTTTATTACATCTAATTTTACTGCAATTGTTTACCGCAAAAACTGCGTGCTACATTGCTGCCAGCAGTTTTTGCTGTAAATGTAACGGATTTTTTTTTTCTTTTAGTGTGGTACGCATGTATCTATGGAAGCTGAGCATTTTCTCCTTTTATTATTTACTACATATCATGCGAAATGATAAAAAGAATTTATGATAAGTTGGATGGTAATCTATACTAATAAAAGAACAAAACGCTCTGTCTGTCTGTGTGTGTGTCTGTGTGTGTGTGTGTGTGTGTGTCTGCGATGGCAAGCAAAATCTACAGCACGTACAAAGCTCAAAATTTTTTTGAGAGTAGCCCAATGTCTCTCCTGATGCACCTGAAGCTCAGAATTTCAAAATTCTATTTATTAACTGAGTAATTAATTAAATTCCAAAGCTCACTCTCATAAAAAATCGCCTTTTTTCGCTTTTTTTCCATTTCATTTTCTTATGGTTGATTGGTTGCATAAAATTTTCGCAGAAATAATTAAAAAAGCTGGGACAGACCTTTAAAATTCATAGACTGGCAAACTGTCAGTTTAAATGAGGATTTTTTTTTTTAATCACAGCTGCTGTACACTATGGAGAAAAAGATAGGTGGAGGCGAAGTAAAGCGAAAAAAGGTTTGCAACACGGAGTAAGAAGTGTCTTACTCCGTGGTTTGCAATATTAAACCATTTATCGCTGAAATTTTAATGTCTCACACAAAAACACGAGGAAGGAATTTTGTATTAATAAAACGAATTGAAAGAAACGAATTACAGCTGAAGCATATTACTTACCCATCATACGTAGTATAGGGTAAGTCTTGCAATCGTTTTGAAAATCGAAAAATTTTTTTTGACGGATTTACACGTTTTAGATAGTGGAGATTCCGAAAAACATATTTTTAGAAAAAAAATTTGCCGTCCGTCTGTCTGTCTGTCTGTCTGTCTGTCAGTCTGTCTGTCTGTAAACGCTCTATCTCCCGAACAAATTGAGATAGAGACTTGAAATTTTGTATGTTGTTAGTATGTAAGAATGGTACGAACCCTATTTAATATCATCAACCTCGATTATCCGGAACTATTTTTTTCGGACTCTCGAAAAATTCGTTCTGATGAAAGGTATATAAAATTTTTCGAATTTTTTTGTTCTAAGGAATGGACGTAAAAGGCAATAAAATAACACACATTTTGCATATAGAACGAAGTTGATCGGATTATTAGTTGCCGAGATATTTGTAATCCTGTTTTCAACATTCTTCGATTTTTCATGGCCCTGTATTTCATTCAAATTTCAATTCAGAAGTATATTTTAATTGGAAATAAGACGCTTAATTTGACGCAGTTAATTGTTAGTTAATAGAATTATTATTTTTGGAGTTATAAGGATGTTTCTTTTACGCAGTTCGGTACTACTTGAGTAGTTTGGCGTTTTATATAATTTGTCGAAATTCGTATATCATCAGTTCTTTAATATAGCATTACTATGTATACTAACAACATTTAAATTTTGTTTATGAATTGCAAAGCAGCGTATAAATAATTTCACATGTTTTATTTTAATATACATATCCATGATGGGTAAGTATTACGGTGGCCACCAACGACTAGTTTTACGAAGAAATAGTAATTTTTTAAAATGGTTTTTACTTACCCATCATACGTAGTATAGGGTAACTCTTGCAATCGTTTTGAAAATCGAAAAATTTTTTTTGACGGATTTACACGTTTTAGATAGTGGAGATTCCGAAAAACATATTTTTAGAAAAAAAATTTTGCCGTCCGTCTGTCTGTCTGTCTGTCTGTCTGTAAACGCTCTATCTCCCGAACAAATTGAGATAGAGACTTGAAATTTTATATGTAGTTAGTATGTAAGAATGGGACGAACCCTATTTAATATCAGCAACCTCGATTATCCGGAACTATTTCTTTCGGACTCTCGAAAATTTCGTTCTGATGAAAGGTATATAAAAATTTTCGAATTTTTTTGTTCTAAGGAATGGACATAAAAGGCAATAAAATAACACACATTTTGCATATAGAACGAAGTCGATCGGATTATTAGTTGCCGAGATATTTGTAATCTTGTTTTCCACATTCTTCGATTTTTCATGATCCTGTATTTCATTCAAATTTCAATTCAGAAGTATATTCTAATTGGAAATGAGTCGCTTAATCCGACGCAGTTAATTGTTAGTTAATAGAATTATTATTTTTGGAGTTATAAGGATGTTTCTTTTACGCAGTTCGGTACTACTTGAGTAGTTTGGCGTTTTATATAATTTGTCGAAATTGGTACATCAGCAGTTCTTTAATGTAGCATTACTATGTATATTAACAATATTTAAATTTTTGTTTATGAATTGCAATGCATTGTATAAATAGTTTCACATGTTTTATTTTCATATACATATCCATGATGGGTAAGTATTACGGTGGCCCCCAACGACTAGTTTTCTATTATATTATTTAGGTTAAAGTTAGGTTAAAGTTAAATTGCATTTATGTTATGGTTAGAATAAGGATATGTTACAATAAAGTGAATACATTTAGGCTAGGTTACATTTCTGTTATATTTAATTTACGGTAGGGTACTGTTAAGTCGCTGTTAGGTTACAGACAGGTTCTGGTTACGGTATAAAAGTTTAAGGTTAGGTATTTATACACAGAGTGAACCTATACGCAAGATTTGATTAAAAATAACACTTACTTTTGTTAAATAGCTCTGAAATTATAGTACTATATACCAACCTTTTAGCTACCATCGTGTATCGATTTCATTCATGGTATAGTCGGATTTAACAGTGATATAATTAGTTTGAAATTCAAAATATTTCACTTGGGATTTGTATGTGAAAATAATAATTAGTTACGTGACTTAACATTGATTTTTACGGGTAAATATCAACTTTTTCACACGAAAATCATGCAATCGTTGGATACATATTCCCTCCCGCGTTTTTCATTGCTCATTTTGAGTATTTTTAGAGCTTAATATTAGTTGTTTTTAAAACCGATTTTTCACACAGTCAGTGGCTACGTATTTCAGACAATGCATTTCTGCATGTAAGAGTTAATGATAAAATCATACAAATTTCAAGTTCGTTTAATATTGTTAATACGGACCCGGGCAACGCCGGGCGGATCAGCTAGTCTATAATAAGTTATAATATCATATCATGAAAAATTCATATTAGTAATCTTATCGTTATGTATTCTATTTAATAAAATTCAGATTTCGTATAGTTTTATCATATATCGATGACTACTAGTCTAAAGGAAAAATGTTAACGAATATTACTAATTTAAATAAAAGCATAAGCAAAAAATTTTAATCTTAAATAGTGGTATAATTCTCCTGAGAAATCTGAATAAATAAAAACCACGTTTCACAAAACATAACTGTACATGATTTAGTATAAGAAATATTTAAGAAATCTCAATATTTTTTCCAATTTTGAAAATAGCGTGAAGGTTATACACATGCATATCATCATTCATAGGAAATAATTCCTCAAGAAAAACTCGTACTCAAAATAGCTAACGAAAAATGTTGACATGTAAAATTGCACAACTTATTATTTATTATTCATGAAATGATATTCTGAAACATGGTGGGCGTTCACCGATAGGTATAGACATTTTACTTCCTCCCATTTGTCGTATGCCATGGGAATGCTTTATTTTATGGTAAGCTAAAAAAGGAAAATGTACCCTATCATGCAATTTTCATAACTGTAATCTTATTTTTAAGTATACTATTTAGAGTAATTCAGACTGTATATATATTTAGCATAAATTTTGAATACAAATTTTCGATCTATTTAATTGCATTAAATTACATTACAAAATCTTCGATTAATCTTTAATGTATAACTAATCTATTGAAAAATATTACCCAAAGATTACTAATGTAATGAAAAACTTTAAAAAATATTACTAATGTGAAGAAAAATGATTAGGGAAGTTGTGTATTCTAAAATATTGTAAAACGGTGTGAATCGGAACACATTTCAACTTTAATGTAAAAAAATCAACTATTGATTTTTTAATTATTTTATTTTTTGATTAAAAACTTCAGTCTTGTTTTGTTCTTTAATTTTTAAGCAAAAACGAAACAATTTTTATAGTTTATGTACATATTTTTTATTATTTTGATGGTGCTATGATTCACCCCGCAGATAGGGGTGAATCGAAACAAATGTTATATTCTTTATTTGTTCCTATTCAGACTTAAATAGGGTTAATTGTCTGAGCGAAGCGAAGTCTTTATACTCAGAGATACGTAACGATATTAAAAGTCAAAAAAATTCTTTCGTCAAGCAAATCTCAAAAAGTACTTGTCGGATTTTGATTCTGTTTGTACCAATAGGTACCTATGAAGGTAATCTGGTGAATGCACCTACTTTTAAAAATTAATTGCAAATAGTTTAAAAGTTACATTTAAAAAACTGATAAAAAAGCTCAATTTATTTGCATACGTCACAGAAATTTGGTGCGCGTGATTTTTACCGGCTGGATATTTTCGTAGATAACCGAATCAGTACATGGGGTAAATAGTAATCATTTACGCACTCAAAAATATTGAATGCAATAAAACATTTTAAAATTTAATCATGCAGGAAAATAAAACTGTTTTTTTTATATTAAAAAAATGTCATAAAAACTTTGATTTTGAGATTTTGTGATAATCTCTTAGAAGCATTTTTTTATCGCTAAAAGAATGTTTTATATATTTCGCGTATAAAAATTAGAAACAATTACGTTTTTAAATAAAAAGTTTCTTTTATGACATCATTTTCCCTTTATATTTATTTTTATTGCATGTTTTCTTTTAACTTATATTTTGTTTGTGTGTGGAAGTCAATTCTGGTCACTAATTTTTCGGCACGGATACCACAAGAGTATCAGATTTGGCGCAATTTTTTTTAAAGACCATTTGGCGAAAACTCCGTTTTCAAATAAAGCTTACATACACATTTTTAAATATTTTCTATTTTCAAAAAGAACTTACAGTAAATAAAATAATAATAATAATTAATAACTATAAAAAGAAATATGGTACTTCTAGGTTATCCCGTCGACCAATTTCGCCAAATTATACAAATCGCCAAACTAATAGCCAAATTATACATGTTGACATAATTTATTTTTTAAATAACGAAAAAACAAATAATTAATAGAATATTAATAAAAATATTAATAAAAAGTCGGAATAAAAATCATTTAATGCCATTTTAAACACGTGAATCGCATTTAATGTCATTGAATGTGACATTCACGATCATTCATTATTGGCATTTAATCTTATAGTTTGGCGATAATTTTTTGGTGACGGGATATTTATTTGTAAAACTGAGCATGAACGTTTACCAAGTGTGTTTTCATAGTCGCTTATATCTTTTTGCAACATAGTGCACCTTTCGAAGCCAAAACTGCACAAAAGAAAAAAAAATCAATATTTGCAGTATTTTTTTTAATGTAATGCACATTTCGTAATCAGTAGGCTCGATAATCAGACCTCGTTTTTTGTTGCTTTAAAAGATGATATTTCATACGACGTCTTTTTTGGATTCGTCGTTTTTCCATATTTGATAGTATGCGCCTACTCGTTTTGTAACTTTTTTTGTAATTTTCTTCTTTATTAACAGCGACATTTGGATTTCCTATTTAAATAAAAATTCTTCTAAATGCAAAGAATTTTGTTAAAATAAATAAATAAATGAAATGCGGACATCTATTGCTCAAAGCACAAAATTTTTCCTATTGAGTTACTAAAAATCAGTAAAAATATAATTTTTATGATAATAAAAAGGTGACTTATGTAATAACGGAGTCATATATTATGTACGTTATGGATTAAGTATGAACATTTCTCCACCATTTATAAATAATAATAATAATAAAATAAAATGCGGACAGACCAAAGTCTATATTTGACTGAAAACCACAACCATTTTCTAAATGCTTTAAAAAGATGGCCAATGAAAAGTGATACCATTT
The DNA here is from genome assembly GCA_964019185.1 of Maratus speculifer. Classification (NCBI taxonomy): domain Eukaryota; kingdom Metazoa; phylum Arthropoda; class Arachnida; order Araneae; family Salticidae; genus Maratus; species Maratus speculifer. The sequence goes on from OZ025302.1 coordinate 154,397,353, forward strand.
ATTTTAAACTAAATGAATAAAAGATTTATATTTTTAATGAAATAAATGGGATTTGAAAAATTATTGGAAATTTATCACCATAGATGTATCAATATTACAGTCAGTATTTTGTATGCAAAATGGAACAATTAGCAATACTTTTTGTACCCGAAAAATGGTCGTTGTTTTTTTTTAAGGTTAAAAAGTAGATTACGAAATATTCCTATACAGAGATGCCAAGCCCCCGCTTATTGCACAGCATAATTTTCTTATAGGAAAAGTTATTTTTTAAATCCGCAGAATGTTACAATTTAATAAAACATTTTCTGTATTAAAATGCCGATATCCGAAATGCCGGAGACTTGGCAGCTCTGCCTATAACATTTTAATTAATCACGGTAATTTTTTTAATCGGATTCTAATTTAGTGAAGACAACGTTTTTTGGTCAAAAGCAGCCTTTTTCCACATGTGTAACTACGATACAACTCCTTGATGCTGAAATAAAATATTTTGACTTATGCTATTATTGCTTCCCCTTATTTATTTATTTGAATTTTAAATAAGATGACTCAAAATCGTGTTTTTTAAATGTACGGAAAAATACATTTCGAGAGAGGGCGAAAAGAACAATATTTGGCGATTTATTACCAGCGTTTGGCTAAGTGTCTTACTACCTTGTATGTAATACTCTTCACAATACTTCGCTGTTATATGGACTTAGGCTGTTTTATAAAAAGTTTGACATAATTTGGGCTAAAGAAAGTGCGTTTTTTACTGAATAATACAAATAAATGAAAAATGAATCCTAAGAAATACTAATAAAAGAAAAATGAAGCATTATATTAATCTATGTATATTTAAAAATGCATCTGCTAGCACTAATTAGATAATTTATGTGTATATAATAGGAGATAAATAGCTTTTGATTCTGTATTTCTATGCTATAAAGCATTAACGTTTGTGTGTTTTTCGTAATCATTGGGAGTACCTAACCGATTTAAAAAATAATGTGGGCAAAAATGTTGGTAACCATCTTTGCTGCAAAATATACTATATTTTGTGTAGGAACAATAATCACCATCAATGCACGAGCAAAAAAAGTTCTAAAATTGAGAATTCTTTGATGTTAATATGACTAAAAATTTTAAATCTTTTTTTTTTTTTTTTTTTTTTGGTGGCATCTTTTAAAATATAATATTCTCATTATGAACAATTTCTAAAACATTCAACAATTTAATTTCACAAATTAAACATTTTTTTTCTAGAAAAGGTTTTAAACCCAGTTTATTGAGAATATTGCAATTTCTAGGATACTGTTGGGGTCAGAAACTATAACTTTGGCATCACAGTAACTTATAAGATGTAAGTGCTCGTTTAGGACAAATTTTTAAAAAAGGATTCCTTAACTCTTATCGACAACCTCATTGCATCCGTGGAAAACAGATGTTCAACATTATAAACTATTCGGACGGATTTCACACCATATAAAATACACTCCATTCTCTTCAAACATAATAGTTTATATTATTTATAATTTCTCAAATCGGTGCGAAGCTTCTGTTTATGCTGATGACATCATTTCAAAGAGATACATTTCCAATATAGGAAAATTTGGTGTTTTATTTTCTGTATTACTTTTAACATTTTGCATATTTCCAATTTTATATCCATGCATGGTTTGCTTTTCTTTTATAAAAATAGTATATGCAACTTTATGTATAAGATTTTGTAATTCTATTATTCAATATGCTTATTTTCATCATATTTTATCACAATGAATGACCAATTAAAGGCAACATCTCATTTTCTTTACTTATCGCAAGTTATTAAATGTGTATTCTCAGCAATATCGCTCAGACTAATCCCTCTGAGGGAAGTCCTAGTAAAAACATGTAATAATAAGTGATAAGTGAGGAATGGGAGTACGTATTTATTATGAAAGCAATCCTTTATTTTTTGTAAATGTATGACTTTTCAAAAATTAGAAAACAACTCTGAACTTTAAAAAATTAATTTATTCTAAGAATTAATTTATTCTAAGAAAATGTATTTGAATTGAGGAAGATGAAATTCAATACAAATTCACCCACAAACTATTGCGGTATAGAAAAATAAACCATGACAGTAAATGTGTTCCGATTCAACCCATAAATCTTAAACCTGTAATGTTACAAGACATTTTTCACTTTTTCATTATTTAGTTTTGAAATACATAGAATCTAAGTCAGCATATCGTTTACAGGTCTATCATTAATTAAAAAACCCTACTCTTAGGTTTAGAATACGGAAAATACTGCAATTACATTCAAAGTTTTGAAGCTGTTGAAAATATGTGGTTTTTAAAGATCCACTTGCAGTTTTTTTTTTATAAATACCTTATTAGTGGTGCTAACATGGCAAATCTGACTTTCTTAACTCTTAATGATATTACCTTCTTATAAAAAAATTGGCAACTAAACATATCATCACATATATTTATATTGAATCTATTTGTATGACCGAGAAGTTTCGTTCCAATTCACCCCGCTGTTTCTATTCACCCGGTTTTACAGTAGTGGTTTTATTTTCTTTAAAAAGCCCTCTCCCCCCCTCCAAAAAAAAGTAAAGACATATCTAGTAAAATACACCTCTTTCTAAAACAATTGTTATATGACTTGAATGTTTAAGAAATCCTATGGTTATTTTTAAAAAATCAGTTTTTGAAATATTCAGAAATTTGTCCACGTGCATATCATTTTCATGGCTGCCAACTACTACGCCTATTTAAAGACGAATAAACATATCAGAAACAGAAATTTTATTAGATAATTAACAATATAGAGTGTAATGCATAAAATTGAATATATTTGGCATTTATTTTACTAAAACTTTTTTATGGTTCCAATCATGTTTTTGTGATTCAAATAGGCGTAGAAGTTGGCAGCTCTGCATTTTTCATAAGAAAGTATTCTGAAAAAAAAAATACGTTTTTGAAAAAGCTCACGAAAAATGCTGATATGTAAAAATGCACAAAATGTTATTTATTATTCATGAAATTACATTCCGAAACTTGGTGAACATGTATCGATCGAAGCTGAATATTTTTTTCTTTTATTTATTGTATAGCATGCGAAATGGTTTATTTTATAGTAAGTTAAAGCAGGGAAACGAATCATATCATGAAAAATTCATTCTGGTAATTTTATCTTTAAGTATACTTTTTAAAGCAATGCAGATTTTGTACAATTTTATCACAAATTTTGAATAAAATATTTCGATTTAATTAAATGCAGTGAAATGTTACAAATTTGATTAGCCGCTGAAAGTCAAACAGAAAATCTTACCGAAGACAACACGTCTAAAGGAAAATATTAACTAAGATTACATATCGAAAGAAAAAATACACTACCCCTCATTGTTTTGCTTCATTTTGGAAACAACGGATTTTTTCCTTTTTCTATAGACGATTACTTTCAGAATTTTCAAGCTATGATTTTGAGACTTACACAAAAGTTGCTCTATATATTTAGCTAACATAATATGCAAATGAAATTTTGATATCGTTGACGCATGCGCAGTAAAAAATTATTTAGTAAACTTACTCATTTTACATACAATTTTTATTATTTTTTATATCTGATTATAGGGTATTGTGTGCAATGTTGTTTGTCATATTTTCAAAAAAAAAATTATTTTATATTAAGAACTTTGAAAATTATAAGGAAAGAACTTGGAAAAATTTGGGACCATTTTTATAAAAACCTTAATTACTCCGCAAGTATGCATAATATTTGCATAAAAATGAACACAGTGTAGTACAAGAAGGCACTCAATCATAATCTTGAGTTTGAGCGCTTTTGCTACATTAGTTTTGACAGGGTTATTCAAAATATATTCATTATTTTTTAATTTGTTGACGGTCCCCTGTAGAGTTTCAGGAAAAAATCTTCACGGAGATGGATGACTTATACTATTATATCTATACACTAAGAGTTTCAAGATGATTCCTCATGTATTTTTCTATATATTTAACAAAATGTCTAAAATCGCAAGTGAACGATAATCAATGGCCAGGTAGTGTACAAGCAAAAATGTGTAATCTGAAATAGTGTTTTTATTTTCCTTAGAATTTCCAAAAAAAGTAAAATCATATCTAAAGATAAAACATAAATCTACAACACTTGTATAAAAAATGTTAAATGGGGTCCATGACACAAAAACCTGCAATTTTTTTTTTTATCTTTTACTATATTAAAAAATTTTTTGTTTTTCTGCTTAAATGACGTTTAAATCATGTTTTTATCTTAATTAGAACAGGAAATATTATTTTTTATGTTTTGGTTTGTTTTCAAAATCTAGCTTTCAAACGATGGTTGTTATTGAAACGACTTCCTTTGAAAATGCGTTTTTCTTCATGATGGGTTTTTTTTTACCATTTCTTCTATTTAAATTGTTATAACTCAAGAACCATTTAAGGTAAATGGTTCAAACTTGGAACATGTATTTTCAATTGTATTACTTTAATTCTGATTCAGAAAATTTACTTTTAAAAATATAATTTTAAATATTATAAATTTTTCTTCAAATTTTCATTTATTTTTTTTTAATTTTTATTTAAGTCGGTATTATTAAATATGCTGAAACAAAATTGAAGCTTATATATTTCTGTTTATTTGTATAAAAATAATTGAAATTTTACAATTAATATTTCAAGTTATAACGATTTTAATTTGCGCAATTTTTTAATAAATTTTTAATTTATTTGTTTTAATTATGATATGTTTTATCTTGTAATTTTATTTACTCATAATTTGGTTAGCAATCCGAAAAAATTAAAAAAAAATTTAACTCAATAAATAACAAATATTTTAAAATGTATCCTGGATCCCCTAGTCGATTTTTTTTTCTGAAGATAGTCTGAAGTTTATACACTTTCATATCATTATTCATAGGAAGGAATTACGCAAAAATCACACGTTCTCGACAGAGCTCATGAAAAATTCTGCCGTGTAAAATTGCGCAACATATTATTATTATTCATGAAATGATGCTCTGAATCATGGTGAACGTGCATCCAAGAAAGCCATACTTTTTCCCTTCCATACGTTATATGGCATGCGAAATGGATTATTTTAAGTAAGTTAAAGTAGGGAAACGTATTGTATCATGAATTTTTTATAACAGTAATCTTAAGAAAAATTGTTAGGGAAAATGTTTATTCTAAAATAGTGGTTTTATTCTCCTTACAAATCCTCCCCAAAAATAAAGACATATCTCGTAAAACACACCTATTTCTAAAACAATTAAAACAATTGTTACATGACTTGAATGTTTTAGAAGTCCTACACTGTAAAAAAAAGGGTCGATCTACTAAAAAAACTTTAGTGATCCTTGTAATTACTAAAAAATTTTTAGTAATCTTAGTCGGTTACTAAAAAATCTGTAAGAATTACTAGAAACAAGTTAGCAATGAATAGAGTTAATAGTTTTATATTTTTAATAGCTATTACTAAAACTCACTTGGTGTGGCCTTGATAGCATAGTGGTTATAGTAATGGACTCCAGGCTGAAAGGTCCCGGGTTCGCTGCTGGACACAGCCAAATACGCCCCGAATGTATGTAGTGTAAGTACTCGTTAATAAAGGGATTATGAAAATACTCTCGGAGCAGGTAGCAATATTTGGTGCTGCCATCTATTGCGGTTTTGCTGAAAATCTATCGTTTCAGAAGTCTGGATGCAGCTCGAAGGAAGCTCCTGCCCTTGGGCGCACGTAAAGGTTATTAAAAATCATTTTGGAGCTATTACTAAATTTTGCTTGATTGTTCATACTAAAAATTTTTCAGTTAGTTATACAAAAAATTCTTTTGTTCAGTATACAAAAGAAATGCTTGTTTCACTTGCAAAAAAAAGTTTGTAATGGTTACTAAAAAATTCTGCGGAATACAAATTTACTAAAAAATTTTTAGTAACCTCTTAATTTTTTTTTACAGTGTATGGTTATTTTTAAAATTTCTGTTTTTGAAATAGTTTGAAATTCGTCCACGTGCATATAATTTTTCACAAAAAAATGCATTCTGAAAAAAGGACAGTTCTTGAAATAGCTTATGAAAAATGCTGAGATGTAAAAATGCACAACATGTTATTTATTATTCATGAAATTGTGTTTCGAAACCTGGTGAACATGTTTCGATCGAAGCTGAATAGTTTCCCTTTTATTTACTGTATTGCATGCGAAATGGTTTTTTTTATAGTAATATAAAATAGGAAAACGAATTGTACCATGAAGAATTCATACTAGTAATTTTATTTTTTATACTATTGAAAGCAATGCATATAGCGTACAATTTTACTCCAAATTACGCATAAAACTTTTCGATTTATTTAATTGTAATGAAATGTTACATCTTTGATTAATTACTGAATTCTGAACAAAAATTACCGCAGATTACTATTCTAAAGGGAAAATATTAGCAGATTACAAATAAAAAATATATATAAGCAAAAATGTGTAATCTGTGATAGTGATTTTATTCTCCTTCGAAATTCCAGTAAAGTAAAATCATATCTCATAAAACATAACTCTATATGACTTACAAGGAAGGTCTCCATATCCAAATAATCGGAAAAAAATTAAAGAATGTTCTTCTCATAAAGATATATACGTTTATAAAAAAAGAAAAAAATCGGCGAAACCTCCATACAGAGTTCAAAACAAAATTATGAATATTTCATTATTTGGCGATTTTTCATCAATTAGCGATGGAATGCAATTTAAAAGCAGTACTTTTTTTATATCAAATACACTTTAAGGGGAAAAAAGTTTCATGTTGAACTTGTTTAGATAAAATTAATTTAAATAACTTTAGTTTTACCACTTTTAGTTTTTTAAGCATACTTTTGTTACATCGAAATTTATATTGAAATTTAACCATCAAAATTTGCGATTTAAAACAAAATTCAAAATTTAAATTAATTACAATTGTTATAAGCTCAAAGACCAACTGAGCATTTTCGATACGATTTTGTTGCTAAGGAAACATTTGTCTTTTATTTTTGAATACGCTTAAATATATGAAAATTTTTCTCTAAATAATTTTTTTATATATGAAAATATTTTTTCCAGAGATATATTAAATAACTAAAGCAACAAACAATATATATATATATGTAAAATAATACATGTATTTCATATAATATATTAAACTCTCTCATTGTTTATCTGTAAATTCATTAAAGGTCATTTACACGCATTCTAAAAATTCAACATTTTTCAGTTGCATTATTAAGATCGTTTGCTTTTGGCGAGGAAAAGTGCTGCTCTTCAAATCGTATGACGCTTTCGTCTTTTCACGTCAAATATTCGAAAGTATTTTACTTTTTTACATGTTTTCTACTGTAATTCCGCCATTAATTTAGACTGATCCTTTATTGCATACATAAGTAGTTTATTTAGTATTTTTTTTTTCAAAAAATTCTGATTATACCCAGTATGGAGACTTTCCTTGTTAGTGTAAAGTTTGTTTAAGAAGTCGAATTTTTTTTCCCCCGCTAAATTCTGAATATAGAGTGAAGCGATATATCTTTGCCTATTTAAATCAAAAAGTAGAAAACGTCAATTCATGTCAAAGACTAACAGAATCTGAAGTTTGAAGAAAATCCTTGCTTTAGTTTTTAAGATAGAGCTATTGCGGATGGAGATTCATGATAAACTCTGAATGAGAAACCACGTTTTGAGCGACTTGCACCAAAAGTTAGAAAATACCAATTCATGGACTAACAGAATTTGAAGTTTGTTGAAAATTCATGCATTAGTTCTAGAGACTGAGCTATTGTGGAAATCATGATAAATGCTACAAAGAAGCGCCACCTATTGAGGTATTTACATCAAAATGTAGAAAATATCAACTCATGTCATTAACTTTCATGATAAATGCTGCATAGAAGCGCCCCCTATTGAGATATTTGCATCAAATTTAGAAAATATCAACTTATGTCATTAACTAACTAAAACTGAATTTTAATGAAGATTTGAGCATTAATTTTTGAGATAGAGCTATTGTGGAAATCGTGCAAATTGCTTCTTAGCAGCGCCATCTGTTGGGCGAATTCCACGAAAACCTAATCAGTAACAATTTATATCAGGTACTAACTGAATGTAATTTTTTATTAAAATATGTGCATTAGTTCTTGAGATAGAGCACCCACAATATTTGAATCACGTACAGATAGACAGATAGACTCAAAAACAGATATTTTGTAAAAACATGTTTTTTGGTATCTCTGATCCCTAATACGTATAAATCTGTCGAAAACTGGAAGTCGTAAATTTTTACGAATCCAGTACATTCTACTTGTAAAGATTAAAAAAAAAAAATAAAATATTACCCAAGATTACAAGTGTAAAAGAAAAATATTAGCGAATTACTAATCTAAAGAAAAAACATAAACAAAATCTTTTAATATGAAATAGAGGTTTAATTTTCCATAAAAATTGCCTTAAATAAAACCACATGACATGAGATGTAACTGTATATGGCTTAGTAAAAAAATCATTTAAAAATTCGTTTTTTTTTTTTTTTTTTTTTTTCTTTTTCTTAGAGGGTAAGTCTTCTAATCGTTTTGAAAATCAAAAATAAATTTTTGACAGATTTACTCGTTTCAGACACTGGGGATTCCAAAAAACATATTTTTAGAAAAAATAATTCCGTCCGTCTGTCTGTCTATTTATCTGTAAATGGCTCTATCTCCCGAAAAAATGGAGATAGAGACTTGAAATTTGCTGTGTATTTAGTATGTAATAGCGAAAAGAAGCCTATTGAATATAAGTAACCTCGATTATCCAGAACTATTTTTTTGGATTTTCGAAATATTCGTTTTTTTTTTTTTTTTTTTTTTTTTTTTTTTTTTTTTTTTTTTTAGAGGGTAAGTCTTCTAATCGTTTTGAAAATCAAAAATAAATTTTTGACAGATTTACACGTTTCAGACACTGGGGATTCCGAAAAACATATTTTTAGAAAAAATAATTCCGTCCGTCTGTCTGTCTATTTATCTGTAAATGGCTCTATGTCCCGAAAAAATGGAGATAGAGACTTGAAATTTGCTGTGTATTTAGTATGTAATAGCGAAAAGAAGCCTATTGAATATAAGTAACCTCGATTATCCAGAACTATTTTTTTGGATTTTCGAAATATTCGTTTTGTTAATAGGTACATAAAAATTTTCCATTTTCTTTTTATTTTAAGGAGTAGATTTAAAAGACAATAAAATAAATCAAATTTAGAAATGCAAATTTTGCTTAAAGAACGAAGTCAATCAGATAATTAGTTGCAGAGATGTTTCTAAATTTATTATCCACACTCTTCGATTTTTCATGACCCTGTATTTCATTCAATTTTCAGTTTAAAGATATATTTTAATTGCATATAAGACACTTATTCCGTCGAGTAAACTTTTAGTTAATATGATTATTTCTTTTGGAGCTATAAGGATGTTTATGTTATGAAATTCTGTAGTACTGGAATAATTTGGCGTTTTATGTAATCTGTCAAACTTGGTTCATCAGCAATTCATTAATAGAGCATTACAATGTATTAAAAATATTTAAATAAATTTAAATATGTGTTTAAATTATATTCTGGGATTGCGATGCATTTTATAAATTGTTTACACTTATTTTAATTTCATATTTTATATTATGCATATCCATGTGGGTTAAGTATTACAGTGGCCCCCAACGACTAGTTTTCTGACTGCGCTCTATACATTGTTATGAAATTGATGCATTATGATTGAAGGTTTCTAAGGCATATTTATTATATAAAATGAAGTACGCAGCGTTTACGGTTCATTCACTTGGACACCATTGAAAAGAGTTCCGTTGATTTACGGTCTATTGGGTAAAATTGTTTGTGATTTATTTAAATGATATTATATTATTAAAACGTTTTTAAATTTACATACATGACTGGCGTGTTTTACAAGGCAATTACTGTAGAATTAGACGTGCATGTAATTTATCACTCCTTTACTCTTGTTTGTTGCTTTATAGAATGAAAGTATTTTCCATATACGGGGTTACATTACAAAGAAAAATCAATGATATTATTTATAATTAATGAACAGGGTGTCCAGCAAATGACTGATCTATTAAAAAAAACAGTTTGAGAAAAAAAATGCTCCGTTTGCTGTATTGTTAATAAGAAATCAATAAATTTCTAAAAATACACTTTGTTCAAACAGTTCGAATTGCGGCCAAAAGATGGCACTGGTGACAACCTGCTGTCGGAATGCAGACATTACTCTAGTTTTCACCAGGATGAGCCTCTCGACTTATTTTGGCATAGTCGACTCTGAGTCGACTTACCTACTTAATGAATAGACTGATGACTCACGTGCAGAAATAGGGTTTGTTGACTAAAAAGAGATTTTAAAAATATTTTAAGTTAAAAATGTCTATTGTACTTATTTTACATCTGTCAAGTATAATAGACATTGTTCGATCATAAATATTATTTTAAATTTCTTTTCAATCAAGCAAAGCATATTTCTACAGGTCAGTAGAGAGTCGACGCATCATGTAGGTAAGTTAACACAAAGTCGACTTTCCAAAATAAGTCGAAAAGCTCATCTCGATGAAAACTAGAGTAGTGTCTGTATTTCGAACAGCGCTACCTTTTGACGAAAATTCGAACTATTTTAACAAAGTGTATTTTTAAAAATTTTATTGATTTTAAAATAACAGTACAGCAAACGGTGCCGTTTTCTCTCACACCTTTTTTTGCTGTTGTTATTTACGTACAAAATGGGTCAATCATTTACTGGACACCCTGTTTTTATATGCATTGCACATTGACTATAAATATAAGAAATATATAAGAATAATGAATATATATGCACACATATGCAGAAGGAGCGTGAGTAGCTGAAGTCACAGGTATAGGGAACTGACGTGATTACACATCGCGGATGTTTTATTCTTTTCATTACAGGTACACCGTAAGGTAAAGATAAAACAGTAATGCCAACTATGTAAAATTAATATACAAAAATATTTTCATTTTAACAAACTGCCAAAGTATAAATATATATAAAAAAAGAATAGTAAATGCTTCTAATGCGTTTATTTCTATATTTGTTTTTTGTTTTTTTTTACCACGCTTTTATTAACTTCACCTGTATGTTTGTGAGTTTGTGAGTTTGTAACTCTCCTTATTTTATGTATGTTCACCGATTACTCCGATACCATGCAACCGATTAACTTGGTTTTGGTGTTAAATAAAAGACGATGCTCTCAAATTGATACCACTTCAGTTTCATCGAAATTGGTTCAGTACTTTTTTAGTAATTAGGAAAAAACTAATAAAATTAGTGATTTTTCGCTAATTAAAAGTGTTGAATACGTTCACTGAATGGAGTGTAGACAGCATGGCCGAGCGGTCTAAGGCGCCGGATTGAAGCTCTGTTTTTCGAAAGAGATTGTGGGTGCGAACCCCACTCCTGACATTATTTACATCTATGTAAAATTTTAAAAAAATTTCCGTATTAAAATTTTTATTTTTAACCGGCTTCAGAAAAGGAAGAGGAAGTTATCAATTCTACGCGTATGTATTTTTTTTCTATGTATGTTCAGCAATTACTCTGAAACTACCCAACCGATTAATTTGGTTTTTGTATTAAATATAAATATAGTTTTAAAAAAATTAAAAACCACGCTTTTAAAGTAATCAAAATAAACAGTGAAAAATAAATATAGTTTAAAAAACTAAAAAACACGCTTTTTAATTATATCAAACTAAAAAGTGAAAAATAATTCGTACTATAAGCTGAAAACGAAAATAGATGAAAAATACTATATTACTATAAAATCATTGTTATTATAGAAATCAATTAATAAGCAATAAATAAAATTATCGTGGAAAAAAAGCGTGGGGTGCTTCTTAAGAACTGATAGATGGAGCATGGTAGATGGAGCACCCCACGCTTTTTTTCCACGATAATTTTATTTATTGCTTATTAATTGATTTCTATAATAACAATGCTTTTATAGTAATATAGTATTTTTCATCTATTTTCGTTTTCAGCTTATAGTACGAATTATTTTTCAATTTTTAGTTTGATGTACTTAAAAAGCGTGTTTTTTAGTTTTTTTAAACTATATTTATTTCGTTAAATTTTCATCCTTTTCAGTTTACTGTTCCTATTTGCTCTATTTTATGGTGTACGAAATAAATCCTAATACATTTATCTATTTTGACACTTGAAATATTCGAAACTGAACTAAGCAACAAAGACAAGAATTACGCAAAAATCTCACGTACTCGAAACATCCCATGAAAAATGTTAACATGCAAAAATATATATCATGTTTTATATTATTTATAAAATGATATTCTGGAACGTTTTGAGCGTGCATTGAAAGAAACGTACTTTATTTCGATCAATATGCTATGTAACTTGTGGCATAAATTCTTTTATGTTAGATTAAAATGTAAAAGTGTATTTTGTGTTGAATATTTATGACAGTCATCTTAAAATATTTACTTATATTCAATTTTTAATCTCTTTAAACTTAGGACTTCGATGCACATTCATTCTTTAAAAGCTTAAAAAACTAACAAAGCGTGTTTTTTTTTTCTTTTTTTTCTTTTTTTTTTTTCCCCGTTTGGAAAATGGTTGTTTCGAATCGAAATATGGGTCGAGAATACACGTATCTAAAGCATATATAAAACCTTGTGATGTAGGATCTAATTTTCTGATTGGTTAATGTTTAATATCCAGAAATAAAATACCATTGTTGCCACAATGACAAAAAAGTAAAAAAAAATAATAATAACTCAAAAGAAATTGAGATACAGTTTTCAAACAAATTTTGTTTAAAGGTATAATTTTTCCAAAAGAATAATTTTGCCCAGTGTAAAAAATGAAAATGTGCCAGGTTTAGAAATTTAAATATTTGCAGTAACAAAAATTGCAAAACTGAAATTTCATTTAGTTTTTTTTATGATTAGTCCAGGAAATTAATGTTTAATCTATGGGTACGTAATAGTATTCTCTGTATACTCTGTTATTACGTAAGCCGCGTTTTGATCATCTTAAAAAGGATGTTTATTGTCATTATTATTATTATTATTACGAAATTCTTTACATTTACAAGAAAATTTATTTGACAGGAAATCCAAAGATAGAAGTCGTACGAAAGATCGCCTTTTAAAGTAAGAAAAAAGGAGGTTTGCTTATCAATCCCACTGATTACGAAATGTGCGACAATCTAAAAGAAACAATCTGTTTTTCATTCTTTATTTTATTTATTCATTTATTTATTTATTTTGTTATATAGAACCCAAAACAGCAATTTTTTTGGCTGTTTTCATTTCAGTATTTGCATTTTGGAACATGATTATTGATTGACAACCTATGCAAATGTAACAAATAATTTTCTGCTGTATACTATTTTATATTGTTCTGGAGTATTTTCTCGAATTCCAAAAATATTTAGATTCCTAGCGTTCAAATGTAAGTAATATAGAGAAAACGATAAAAGCAAATAATGTATTTCTAATGTATTAATGAATTTACATTTTCCTCATACTTCTGTGATACCTCACCTCTGTGATAAATGCTTAAACATAAATATTTTTTTTTTTGAAAAGTTCAAATCAACCTTATATTCTACAAAAAAAATAATGACATCGTTGTTGTGTTGGAAAATATATGTTATGTATTACAAATAATGCAATGTTCCCATTTGGGATCATTGGTGTTTAAACGGTTAAAAAACGTTGAATATGCGTGGATGTCAATAGAATCCATGTGACCACTCGAAGGCTAAACAGACTTTTTTTTACCGCTGTCAATTTTTTGTAAAAATTAATCTTTAAATATTTGCCTACTAGCATTTTATAGTTCCATCGACATAAGTACATGATTCCATAAAATATCTAAAATAGAAAGAATTCTGTCTTTATCTGCAATTTATGAACATGATTATTTTTTTAATTCTTCCTAAATGTGCAACAAAATTTGAATTTGTATCCCTCAAAAAATTAATAGATCTCATGCAATTTAAATGCTACACATCGGTTTCCAGGCATCTATCATTAAGAAAACAATATTGAGAATAATAAATTATACAGCGTTTACTTTCACTTACCGTGCATTTTCATCATTTCTAAAAACATTATCGTCTTCAAACATTTGTCAAAACTGCATTCAGTAAGGCAAAATACTGTTATCTTTTTATAAACAGTCATCTACTATTTGCTTTACATGTCATTTAAAATCGCAATTCAGGCCATAAAAAAGTAAATTTTCCTATTTGCTTTAGCATTTCGAAAAGTATGTTACTGAGAGATAAGTGATTTTAGTATGCAAATTGGAAAGATGTTTACATTATTTTTGCATCTGCTTCAGAAGCATTAAAACCTTTAGGAATTTATTTTTAAGCATAACATTTATTTAAATCTTTAAAATGCTGAAAATTTTATTTAAAAATTCATTACATTTTAATAAATCATCTAAATACTTCTCTCAAATGGAATTCCCCCCCCCCCTCCTTTCAACAGCCACAGAAAGAGACACACACCATTTTTCGTCATTCTGCACACCATCAAAAATGTGCAACTCTTATTTGAATACATATGTATGTATATCTTGTTTATTAAGTTAAACCCGTAAAGCATGGTGACGTCACTGCAACGTCGTTGTGTAGTCACATTGTGACTTTGTGACCATCGATTGTCGATGTGACGTCACGTGACGTCGATGTGCAGTCACAGTGACTAAAATGTGAAGTCGTTATGGCCGTTTTAGAACTCTTTTGTGACGTTTCACAAAGTGGTCACAATGTGACAAATTTGTGAAAAATGTGTCATTTGTGACTAATTTGACATTAACATTGTGACGAAACTGTGTCAAAAGCGACGATATTTAAATTGCCAGAAACATGTTTTTTAAAGTAAATAACATGTTTTGAAGGATATTTATAAATTTCTAAAGGTTTTTAAGAAAGTCACATCTCAGTCACAATGTGACGTCACTGAGAGGTGGTATTTTGGTCACAGATGTGATGTGACCAAAGTGACTCACAGTGACGTCACTGTGACGTCACTGTGACCATGCATGCTATTAGGGAAGTAGCAATAAAATAATATTCATTCATATGAGGCAATCCCCCATTTCCAGTTTTCTCACCAACACTCCCTCCACCCTTCATCTCACTATTATTTAACCGTTTAGAATTCTGCATTACCTTGTAGAAAAGATTAGCTAAAATTGTATCTGAAATGTTCACTATCCCTTCGCTTCCGCCAACTCGCCAAGGCATGGTGCTGAAAACGTGAGCCTTTCTGAAAAAAGTGATCGGGAGGGGCATTATGCTCAACAGACTTGATTTCCTTGTCTTAGCGATCTCTCTTAGGCAATAAAATAATTGCCATCGACATGAGTACATATTTGATAAGAATATCTAAAATCGAAAGAATCTTGTCTTTATCTTCAATTTATGAACATGAATATTTTTTAAGTAAAATTAGAATTTGCATCCCTCAGATAATTAATATATTTCTTGCATTTTAAATGCAACACATCGAGTTTCAACGCAGCTTTTATTCAGAAAAAATATTGAGAATAATAAATTATGCAGCGTTTACTTTCACTTACCGTGCATTTTCATCGTCTATAAAAACATTATCGTCTTCAAACATTTGTAAAATTGCATTTGGTAAGGCGAAATACTTTTATCTTTTTATAAGCAGTGATCTACTATTTGCTTTACATGTCATTTCAAATCGCAATTCAGGTCATAAAAAAGTAAATTTTCCTATTTGCTTTAGCATTTCGAAAAATATGTTACTGAGAGATAAGTGATTTTAATATGTAAATTGGAAATATGTTTACATTATTTTTGCGTCTGCTTCAGGAGCATTAAAACTTTTATGTATTTATTTTTAAGCATCATATTTATTGCTGACTAAAGTTTGAAAAAATAATTTGAAGCGCTCAGAAATATATAACAAACAAGATTAGGAATAAATTACTTTTTTAGTAGCTCTATATTCAGATTAAATAATATTTAATCTTTTTCTACGAAGTGGAAAAAGTATTTACAATTGCAGTTTGTTTTTCTGAATTCTTTCTGTGCTCTAACTCTTACAAATACATCCAGGTAGACATGTAATTGATATATGCTACTGAAGTTTAATATCGCATCTCCATTATTAAAATTGGAATGGATAGTATTTATGTTTATTTACAGAGACGTGCAAAATAATCTGTTACATTATTGCAAATATGCAAAAACTGTTTCCGATGCATTTGAATGATATTAAAATATTGAAGTATATCACATAATGTATGCTGCATAATATATTTATCAAAACATTCATCGTTCATTTACAGCTACACAAAAAATAATCCTGTTACAGCACTGTTCTATAAACATTAATTATTCGTGTGCGTTTCCAATTCATTCTGAAAAACAAATAATGTTTAACACATTGAGTGCCACAATGACTGATATTGAACTTTTCTTTTAGACGTTGTCAGTCACTGGTGAGTGACATTGTAAAATATGATATAAAACTAATATATATATATATATATACTTACCTATATATATATATATCTATATATATATATACTAAAAAAGTATATATATGTATATATATATATATATATACTTTTTAAGTAATTAATAAGTAATTATGATCCTATAACAAATTAAAATTAAGTAAATTTTAAATGAATTTTCAATAATTACTAAAAACAATATATATATATATATATATATATATATATATAGTTTTATATCATATTTTAAACTAATATTTTAGAAATAGTTTTAAGAATTTAGAAAAAAGGGGAATAACGTAGTTTTTTAATTTACTATTTAAATATTTATTTATAAATCAACACTACCTTCAAAAAATTTTCTAATAAAAATGTAGCTGTGTCATTTCTTATATAGAAATTGCCAATTGTTAGCACTTTCCAAAATAGTTGAAAAATTATGTGCTAACTCCTGTAAATATACTCGGTTTTGCATATGTAACTGATATATGTTAGTGAGGCTTTCCGTGACATGTTCGCTGTTGAAAATGAAGTGTATGGCATTTATACTTTATTAACAGGGTCTCTCCGTTAAATTATGACCTTCTTCTTTATTTTATTTTATAATCTGTATTTATTTTATATTCTATAAGTAAAATAATCTGCAAAAAGCAATACTTTCCCTAAATTCCCAGTTATTATTTTTATTCTTTTATTTATTTCATAATACCCTTTTTATTTACGTTCTAAAAGATCATTTGATTATCCACAATTACCTGAAATGAAGTTAGAGCCAGATTGCGTCATTATTATACCGAGTGGCCGAAAGAACTTTTTTCTTTTTTTCTCTGTTTAAAATTTCGCATTGTTTAAAGATATATTTTCTAGTAAAGTTACCGGCAACATAGAATGTTACCGTAAAATCATCTATTTGAACGCACTTTGTATATAACACGATTACATTGACTCAAGTATGAGATTCTACATTTTTAGGTGCGATCGTAAATATGTAAATACGTAGCACCTATTGTTGTCGCTCAGTCCGTCCGTCTGTCCGTCTGTCTGTCTGTCCGTCTGTCTGCCCGTCCGTCTGTCTGTCTGTCCGCATGTAACAACGCAAAATCTACCCAACCGAATCGTTTGAAATTTAAAATACATAATTATAACATAATTATTCGAATCATTTCAAATTTTATGAAAATCGGATGAATAGATCAATTACAGGGACAATCAAAAGGATTCCGTTACATTACGGTCAATGGGGAAAAAAGTTTCAAATGCACTTTAATCGTTTGAAATTTAAAACATATAATTATTACGTAATTTTGTCGAGTCATTTCAAATGCTATGAAAGTCGAATGCATAGATCATTTACAGGGACAATCAAAAGTATTTCATTACATTACGGTCAATGGGAAAATTTTCAAATGCATTTTAATGATGTTACACTCATTCGAACATAATAGAATTGGCATGAATCTATCAAGTATATACTAAAGTATGCATTCTGTACAATCTGTGATGCAAAGAATTTTTATTATTAAATTACAGGGCCACACAAGAATATTCCACTACATAATTCTATACGGTGAAACATTGTTTGGGGCATGTTTTAATTATATTCAACTATTTCACATTTTATGAATAAAATATACGTTGCTGAGGTGCAATAAAAATTACTTCCTGCATATTTACAGAAACACAAAGATTTTGACTACTATACTGTATCCGGAGTACGCTCTACTATATCACCAACATCTGAATATTTTTAAAACTTCGTTATCGTACGAACGCACCTCATTTGCTACGCTTCACGTGCAATTTCCAACATGTTTTTATTGTAATGATCAGAGCCTTGTCACTTGTTGAGTAAAAGTCCTTAAAAGGTGAAGTTCTATTGCAATAATAATTCTTTATGTTTTATTATGACGGAATGAAATTTAAACTGGGTCATTAGTTGAATTGTTTACTATGCTGTGAAACACGAATAAATGTGTTTTAAAAAAAGGATTTCGTCTAAGTCTGATTTAAATGGAAAGTATCCTAGGAAATTTATTTCGCCTACACATCGTATGCCACACGACTGCTGATACTACGATTAAGTGTTCCTGGTAAATGGTTTAGAGCAGCATTTTCAATTTTAAGTTCTCCTGGTAAATCATTTAAAGCAGCATCTTACATATAGATATAAATGAATTAATAATTTAAAAAGAAATTAGAATTTTGGAATAGAATTAATTCAGTATAAAACGGGCCCCCTGTTTTCTCAATTTCGGAACCCTTTAAAATTTTCAAATTGAAGAACATTTTCTCTTGCTATTCCGGGTCTTAGTGTCGAAAAAGTTTCATAAACTATGCTTCACGCATGATTTTTTGTTTTTGTTTTAATTATACAGTCGACTTTTTCTTTATTCATAATACTCTTTACTCAAACTATCCAGCTATCAGTAAATTGCACTACTTTTTTTTTCACTCATACATTTTTGAACGCTCGTATAAAAAAAAAAGATTATTTCGGAATTTTTTTTTGAAAAGAGTACAAAATATAGAAAGATTTTTCTTTTAACTTTATATTATTACTCATCCAATATTAATTTTAAATTGCCTTTCTGAATATAAAATTTAAAGTTCCTCCTTCCTTTTCGATTACGTTATATCCAATCCAATATTTTTAGAACATTTCATAAACTACCTTCCTGAGACATAAGTCATTTGGGTATGCAAATGGAAAATATATGACATTTTGGTTTATATCTTCTATAAAATCATTTAAATCATGTATATGTTTCTTTTCGCGTATCATATGCCTACTAAAATGATTTTGAAATAGGTTTAAGAATTTTAAATTATAGAAAAGGGGATAACATTTCTATGAATTAACGTTTTACATTTTCATTTAAAAACAGAAAATCTCTTAACTTTGAGATTATAATAGATCAATAAGATATTTCTACTGAAAAGCGGACTAGTTTTAACCAAAGACATGATCGATAAAAGATGTAGGAAACAATGCTTCCATTCGTAACTAGTTTTTAGCTCACAGGGTAGATAGCCTGAGAGCTAATGTACCCACAAGTTCTGTATGTACTTATGTATGAGTGTATGAATGTATGTAACGCGAAAACTCATGATAAAAATATCCGATAAACTTCGAATTTTGGATAAAGATTTATTCTGATAATTCGCTTCCCTTGTTAGTTTTGGGTGTTCATTGGATAATTATTAGGAGGACGGCGGCTTATTCCCCTCCCCTTAATTCAGATAAATGTGTTTTCATGAAGAATTATCAGATTTCATTAACATTTTAGATATAGGATTATTTTGATAAAGCGCTTCCATGATAAGTTTTGGGTGTTCACTGGTTAAGTATAAAGGGGAGGGTATGTTGGATAACCCTCCTTAATTTAGGTAAATGTCTTTTTCACGCAAACTGTACCGATTTGTTTCAAATTTTGGATATAAGTTCATTCTTATAAAGTGTTTATCAGATTTGTTTTGACAATTCACTGGTTAAGTACAAAGGAGGGAAACGGGAGGCTAACTCTCCCCCCCCTTAAGTTAAAGAAAGGGGTTTTTCACGGTAAATTAACCGATCTGCTTCAATTTTTTGGATGCAGGTTCATTCTGTTAAGGCGTTCCCTGATTGATTTTTGGGGTTCTTTTGTTAAGTATAAATGAGGGGATGTACGATTACCTCCCCATAAATTTGATAAATGCGTTTTTATGGAGAATTATCTGATTTCCTTCAAAATTTAAATATAGTTTTTTTATTATTATTATTTTTTTTTTAGATAGGCGAATTTTTGAATACTTTCTGGGATGCTTAATAGATAAGTATAAAGGACCTACAAACCATTTATTAGTGGTTGACTCATAAGTTCACCATTGTTTGTCTGCTTCCAATCTTCCATGCAGGGGCCTCGCTGAGGGGGCAAGGAGAGCCTCCCCCCCACCCCCAAATGTTTGCATATGCTGTTATAGTTGGCAAATTTATAAACTGAATGGTTAAATTAGTTCAAAACTTTAATAGAAAATTATAATAAGATTTCTATTTTTGATAGATTTGACGAAAGTTACCAATATAATTTGAAATATTAAGCTTTTTACAAATAAAAGATATATTACATTTTCTAATTGCGATAACTTGGTAAAATTATAAATGTAGTTGCCAAACGCCGCGAACTATTTGTTTGCTTTTCACCGAGTTGGCAAATACTGAATTTTAACTTCGCAATTTAAGGCTCTCTCACCCACCTATAAAAAGTCTTCGCGAGGGTCCTGCCTCCATATGTGGAGGATTCGATCGTTCATCCTCCAAAGATGCTACATATCTATATTATAAAGGCCAAAGGTATCTGTGCGTGTCGCATACGTCATTTTGCGAATGGCAACACTTTCCCCTGCAATTTCGGTTTTACAATTTTCGCTACTGCAAATTTTACACTTCTGAACATCGCACATTGTAAATTTTTACATCGGCGTATACAGAAAAAAATGTACTTTTAAATGCAATTTGTTTGAAAGCTGTATCTCAATTTATTTTTGAGATATTAATTTTTTTATAGTTTTTGTCCGAATTTTGTAATCGTGGCAACAGAAATGCGTCACTTTCTTTTAAAATTGAAAGAAAAAATGAAATTAAAATTTCGTACGTAAATTTTGAGAAGATGAAAATAATGACGGGTTTAGATTTCACGTTAAATTTTATGATCGTACCAATTTGATTTCTTTCCCTTTTACCAATCGTAAGAGCCTAAATTGACAACTTTATCATAATAACTTATCTTTATCACGTTTTACTTATTACATATGAGATTAAAATTTAATTTTAATAATTTGGACAACTGACTTTTATAGAAATGGTACTTTGTTAATTTTAGCTTAAAATAATATTTCTTTTAGAGTTAAACTGACTAATATAAGATGCATTTTTTGCTGTAGCTAATTTTGTACGTTGTTATAAATCAATGAAATAGTTCCTTCTAAAATATTTTCTTTCGTCGAAGTTCGACGGGTTCCACCTCGTATCTATAATTACGAACGCGCCTAAAAATTGTAACATAAATAACGTTGAACGTGAAATATGTTGAATTACACCCAGAACCATTAAAATGTTGTCCGCGATATTAGATTCGCAATATATGCCGGAGTACTTTATCAGCCAGAATGTATGCTATTATGTAGCCCATAAGAGTCTCTTGAATATGCAAACATACTTTATTTTTATTATTTCTCATAAAAGTAGTAATTTTAATTTCTAAATATAATGCGTGTTTAAAATATTGTTAATATTATATTGAAGAAATACATATAAAAATCATTTTCTGTTTATTAGGAGGAACTTCTGTTGGATCTACTGAAGTGTTATTTACATAGACATTTGAAAAAAGAGAATTTTTTTAATTATTTTTTCATTAATTTTAGTACTTATCAACTCATTTACCTTCAGGTTTTTTTAGCAAGCAAAATTATATTTTATGCGTTCCTTTAAAATAGCAGAATGGAGCTTGATTAACATTAAGTACTGTATAAGAAACTAGAAAAACACACGGAAAAATATAAGAAATCATATTATTTAAAATATTATAAAGTGTCTAGAATATCAAAAGGAAATTTTCTAATGTATTTTCAGGAATCTTAACCGAGTTCAATCTGAAACTGCAAAATATCTTATGTAAAGCTTTTAAATACTACTAACTTGACGTCTAATTAGCGTCAGTTAACATAATGCATAAGGAAAAGTTTTATTCTAATTCACAAGACAAAAGCAGCTTGGTTTCTAATTTAACGAACGAAATAGTACATGCCTGAAAATTCTAGAATGCTGAATTAACTGAAATAATCTCACAGGAAAAGAGATAAGGGAAATGAATTAGATTTTTCAGTGGATTTACGTGGTCTATTTAGGGTTAATGATTACAGTGATCGGTTTCTGCACGATCTTGAATTAAAACATATTTAAAAGGAATATAATATTGTTTATAGTCGTTTATAAATACTGTGCATTCCGGCCTATAGCAAGTGCTTTTGGTTCTAGCAAAATGTTCGGAATTGCGCCTTATAGTTCGGTTATTATTAAACTTAACATTAAAAATTAAGAAAATAAATTACGGCTATAGGAATTAGGAGGTGGGGTGTTTTGTACCCCATAGAAATTGTGTATGAGTTCTATATTTGCAAATTAAATTTTTGTGGTATTTAGATACAGGAATTTATATATATAATGCATGTACATTTACAGTTCTTTTTCAGTTGTTTTCCTACAAGTAAATAGTACAAAATTCACATTTTTTTTTTTTATTCTCTAAATTTTAAGAAGTGGACAAATTATTCTATTTTTTGGGTTACATACACCCTACCTCACCATTTAAATTATAATAAAATTCCCATTGGGCCTGCTAAAATGTTATTTATATAGATATCCGAATTAAAGCACTTTTTTATTTAATTTTTCGTTAATTTTAATACTTATCAACTCATCTACCTTCAGGTTTTTTTGCAAACAAGATTATATTTAATTGTTCTTTCTAAGTAGCAGAATGAAACTTGATTTATATTAAAGTATAATATAATACAAGGAAAAAACACACGTAAAAATGAAAATTATATTATTTTAAATATCGTATGATGTCTAGAATATCAGAAACAAATTTTCTAAGGTATTTTCAGAAATCTTATCCGAGTTCAGTGTGAAACAACAAAATATCTTATGTAAAGCCTTTAAGGCCCCACACCAGGCGCAGAAAAAGACCCGGATGATAATATAAAATCTATGGGAGCGTTCTTTTCAAATATCTCGCTCAAATTTTAATATTTTTACATGATTTTTTGGCACAAGATAGCTGAAGGCGATCCACAACCGGCCAAGTTTTTACTTTTTCGATTTTGCTTACATATTTTTTATATTACGATAGTTTTAATTTCAGAAGCGGTTTAAACCGGTTTCGAAAGATAAAGTAATTTTGTAAAAGAAATAATAAATAGATTAAAAGATAGTAAAATAAATCTGAAACGAAAACTGAAAAAGTAAAGACTAGGTCGGTTGTGAATCATTCTCAGCTATCTTGTACAAAAAAATCATGTAAAAATATTAAAATTTTAGTTAAATATTTGAAAAGAACGCTCCCATAGACTTTACATTATCATCCGAGAATTTTTTTGTGCCTAGTGTTGCGCCTTAAACACTACTAACTTGACGTCTAATTAGCATCAGTTAACATAATACTTTAGGAAAAGTTTTATTCTAATTCACGAGATAAAATTAGCTTGGATTCTAATTTAGCGAACAAAATAGTACATACCAGAACTTTCCACAATGCTGAATTAACTGAAATAATCTCATAGGAAAAGAGATAAGGGACGTGAATTATAGTTTCCAGTGTATTTATGTGGTCTATTTAGGGTTAATGATTACAGTGTTCGGTTTTCTGCACGATCTTGAATTGAAACACATTTAAAAGGAATATAGTATTGTTTATAATCATTTATAAATACTGTTCATTCCGACGTATAATAAGCGCTTTTGATGTCAGCAAAATGTTTGGAATAGCACCTTATAATTCGATTATTAAAATTAACATTAAAAATCAAGAAAATACATTACGGCTATAAGAATTCAGAGGTGGGGTGTTTTGTACCCCATAGAAATTGTGTAGGAGTTCTACGTTTGCAAATTAAATTTTTGTGGTATTTAGTTGTATGAATTTATATGTATAATGCATGCACATTTACCGTACTTTTTCAGTTGTTTTTCTACAAGTAAACAATACAAAATTCACAATATATATTTTTTAATTCACTAAGTTTTAAGAAGTGGACAAAATATTCAATTTTGTGGTTACATACACCCTACCTCATCATTTAAGTTATAATAAAGTTAAGCCTATTAAGCGTACTAAAATGTTATTTACATAGATATCTGAATTAGAGCAATTTTTATTTAATTTTTCACTAATTTTAATGCTCATCAACACATTTACCTTCAGGTTTATTTGCTAACAAAATTATATTTAATTGTTCCTTGAAAATGGCAGAATGAAACTTGATTTATGTTAAATATACGGCAAAAGCACACGTAAAGATAGAAAATATATTATTTTAAATATCGTATGATGTCTAGAATATCAGGAGTAAATTTTCTAAGGTATTTTCAGGAATCTTAACCGAGTTCAATCTGAAACTAAAAAATATCTTATGTAAAGCCTTTAAACACTACTAACTTGACGTCTAATTAGCACCAGTTAACATAATGCATAAGGAAAAGTTTTATTCTAATTCACGGGACAAAAGTAGCTTGGATTCTAATTTAACGAACAAAATAGTACACGCTAGAATATTCTACAATGCTTAATTAATAGAAATAATCTCGCAGGAAAAGAGATAAGAGACATGAGTCGCAGTTTCGTAGGGATTTATGTTATCTATTTAGGGTTAATGATTACCGTGTTCAGTTTGTCTGCACGATCTACAATTAAATTATATTTAAAAGTAAAATAACATTATTTATAATCGTTTATATCTACTGTTCATTCTGTCCTATAACAAACATTTTTTATTCTAGTAAAATGAAACTTGGTTTGTATTAAGCACAGTATAAGACAAGAGAAAATCATACATAAAAATATGAGAAATCATATTATTTAAACTATCGTATAATCTCTAAAATATCAAAAGCAAATTTTCTAATGTATTTTCAGAAATCTTATCGAGTTCAAACTGAAACTATGAAATATCTTATGTAAAACATTCAAATATTGAGAAACACCGAAAAAACTGGCGATAAATATATATGAATAAATATAAAAACTTTGTTAAATCACCATAAAAGAAAAATTATACAGGACGCGTTTCGAGCTGCAAAATTACCGCTCGTCATCAGCTGGTCCAAACACGTGTCACAACGGACAGAGTGGAAATAACACTTATTTCCACTTGGTTATTTCCACTCTGTCCGTTGTGACACGTGTTTGGACCAGCTGATGACGAGCGGTAATTTTGCAGCTCGAAACGCGTCCTGTATAATTTTTCTTTTATGGTGATTTAACAAAGTTTTTATATTTATTGAAAACATTCAAATACTTTTAACTTGATATCTAATTAGCATCAGTAAGTGTAATACATTAGGAAAAGTTTTATTCTAATTCACAGAACAAAAGTAGCTTAGATTCTAATCTAACGAACAAAATAGTACACGCCGGAACATTTCAGAATGCTGAATTAACTGAAAAATTCTCACAGGAAAAGAAATAAGAGACATGAATTATAGTTTCCAGTGAATTTATGTGGTCTATTTAGGGTTAATGATCATGGTATTAGGTAGGCCAGCTTGATCTTGATTTAAGTTATATTTTAAAGTAAAATGATATTATTTATAATCATTTGTATCAACTGTTCATTCCGGCGTAAAAAAAGCACTTTTGCTTCTAGTAAAATGTTCGAAATTATACCTTATAATTCAGATAAAACTTAACATTAAAAATTAATAATATAAATTATGATTATAAGAATCGAAATTTCAGCATTAGCTTATAACTGCTGAGGTGTGGTGTTTTGTACCTCAGAGAAATTGTATATACGATCTATATTTGCAAACATAATTTTTGTGATATTTAGATGCGTTAATTTATATGTATACGCATGTATCTTTACAGTACTTTGTCAATTGTTTTTAGATAAATAAATGGTAAAAAAATCAAAAGAAATTACTAAAAATTTATATTAGCAAAAAATTAGTAAAAAATAAAAATAATAAAATCGTTATATTTTAAACAATAGACAAGAAATTTAGCTTTGGGGTTGCACACACCTGATCACTTACGTTATAAACAAATCACCTCACCACTTGAGGATTAAAGAGCATATAATTTATTTAACAAAAAATTACACACTGATTGCATTTAATAATGCTGATTAACGAATTACATAAAGTTTGCTATGTATTAATGCTTTTTAATACATTTTGTTACATTGTTTCTATATATATCTCAAAAAAGTTGTATAAAATGATAGAACTGTAATATTGCGAATTTATTTAAAACTAGAAAAAATGCACTCTGAAATTTTAGGTATTATATTCTGGAGCGCCCTATACTACGAAATATACGATATTGTTTTATCCATGTAAAGCTTTCGAATATGCAAGTGCATCTTTTTATTAAAAAGTACCGACTTACATGTTAAATAAAGTTATGTTTAAATTTAAACTTACATTCATATTAAGAAACTAACATAAGCCAAACTTCGAATTTATTTGCGTTAATTTTTATTGCGCCTATTCTAATGTTAGTTCATAAATATTTCATTTAAAACATCTTGTTATTAAATTTGCGTAAATTTTAAATCATATCAACTCATTTACTTTCAAATTTTTGCAAATAAAATCATGTTTTATTCGTTTTCAACCTCTTAAAGACTAGCGATCGGTATACATGCCACTTCAGCTGCTCGAATCCTTCATTATTCTCGCGAGTTACTTTTTAGCTCACAGGCTAGCATAGCCTAAGAGCTTATGTGCCCGTCCGTTCTGTATGTTCGTTCGTGCGTAACACGATAACTCATGATAAAAATATCCGATCCACTTGAAATTTTGTATGTAGGTATATCCTGACAAGGCGCTTCCCCGATTAGTTTTTGGAGTTCATTCGATATGTATAAGAGGTGGAACGGGGGGCTCATGCCCCTCCCCTTAGTTGATATAAATGGGATATTCATGCAAAATTAAGTTTTCATTCAAAATTTAGATTAGTATCATTCTGATGAGGCGATTCCGTGACTGTTATTAGGTGTTCATTGAATAAGTATAAATAGGGGAACAGGGTTTCTAATCCCCCCCCCTTAATTTATATAAATGGGTTTTTCGAGCAGAATTTTCAGATTTCGTTCAAATCTCTGAATAGCTTTGGAAGTTTAATGGTTAAGTATAAAAGAGGAGGATAACTCCTTTTAAATTATATAAATGCTAAATGGGTTTTTATTAAGAATTATCTCATTTGCTCTGAATTTTCGATATAGATTTTTTATATGATAAAGCATGTCTTTGATAGTATAGGAGGTTCAATGATTAAATATAAAAAAAAGAGGAAAGGGGAGAGCTGTTTCCCCTTCTTAATTTGTTTTCGAACGGAATTAACCCTTGAAAATATAAGGCTTTAATATACAATTAGTATTTGTAACCTGTGAGCTCAATGCCATCAGTTTAACTGGGCAGTATTCTTTATTATTATAAAGTTTATCTTTTTTAATCAACGCTTTTTCGCGGTTCAATTGCAAAAATTTTCTGGTTTCAAAACTCGGTAATAAAAGGTTAAAAATTTTTAAAAAGGCTACCGTCGCTAAGGAGTTAACCCTTTCCGGCTCGGGCAAATTCTGTTACTAAAATGATAAATTATCGACTGTCATCGGAATTTACAAACGACTTTTTTAGAAATTAAGAATCTCTTAATTTAACTTTTCATTGTAAAAGCAAAATTTTATTAAAATATTATTGATACCGTTTGCAAGTTTGGAATTAAAATTAGGTATCCTGGACTGGGCAGAGTGTGCCGGAAAGGGTTAAAAAGTTAGAACTGAACTTGATTTATATTACTTACGTAGCATAAACCAATAGAGTAACAAAAGTTATTATAAACTTCAGAAATCAGTTTAATAAAAACATCAAATAAAATAAAGACTATCAGAAATAGTTGTTTTAATATTATTTCAGAAAACATAGCCTAGTTTCTTGCGAAATTACAAAATATTCTCTGTAAAGCAGACAAATAACTTTTAATTGACGTCTAAATAGCTTCAGATAACATAATAGATTAGGAAAAGTTTTGTTCCAATTCAAATGATAAAAGTAGCTTCGATTTTCCTTTCATTAACAATATACAACATAATTTGGTCTTCTCTTATCCAGTACATTCCGCCTTGTTCAATTAACTAAATGAATCTTTTAGGAAAAAATAAGAGCCATTAGAGATGGAAATTTTATGTGGATTTATTTCATGTGTAGTCTATTTAGCGTTGATTCATTTATGCCTAGTCTGCCATTTTTGGAATGCTTCAAATTTTGACAAATTTGTATAATACGATATAATATCTGAGATTCTAGCGATTCCCAACTACACTGTAAAAAAAAAATTCAAGAGGTTACTAAAAATTTCTTAGTAAATTTGTATTCCACAGAATTTTTTTGTAACGATTACAAGCTTTTTTTTGCAGGTGAAACAAACATTTCTTTTGAAAACTGAACAAAAGAATTTTTCGTATAACTAACTTAAAACTTTTTAGTATGAGCCACAAAGCAAATTTTAGTAATAGCTCCAAAATTATTTTTAGTAACCATTACGTGTGCCCGAAGGGCAGGAGCCTCCTTCAAGCTGCATCCAGTGGGTAAAAAGACAGACTTCTGAAACGGAAGATTTTCGTCAAAGCCGCAATAGATGGCAGCATTCCAAACATCCCTACCTACTCTATTTTGACATGTTTCTAAAGAGGAGGAAAAATTCAGAGATCATTACCCATGGTAACTGCTACGGCAGGATTTTCATAATCCCTTTATTTAACAAGTAATTAAATTGCATGCATTCGGTGTACATTTGGAGCAGCCAGCATCGAACACAGGTACTCTGAGCCTGGAGTTCGGTGCTATGACCACTAGGCTATGCCGGCCACACCAAGTGAGGTTTAGTAATAGCTATTAAAAATGTAAAACTATTAACTCTTATTCGTTGCTAGCTTTTTTCTAGTAATTCTTACAGATTCCTTGTAACCGAGTAAGATTACTAAAAATTTTTTAATAATTACAAGGATTACTAAAATTTTTTTAGTAGATCGACCCTTTTTTTTTACAGTGTAGCTCGGATAATCGAGGTTGCACTGTATTTACATAGCATAAGCCAATAGAGAAACAAAGTTATTATAAACATCAGGAATCCTTTTAATATAAATATCAGACAAAATATAGACTATCAGAAATAGATTGCTTAATGTATTTTCAGAAATCTTAACTGGAGTTTCATGCGAAATTACGAAATATTCTACGTAAAGCAGACAAAATATTTTAACTTGACACCTAATTAGCTTCAGATTACATAATAGATTAGGAAAAGTTTTGTTCTAATTCACATGATAAAAGTAGCTTCAATTCTCCTTTCATTACCAATATACAACATGGTTTGGTCTTCTCTTATCCAATACATTCCGCCTTGTTGAATTAGCTAAATGAATCTTTTTGGAAACGAAATAAGAGATATTAGAGTAACAATTTCATGTGGATTTACTTCATATGTGGTCTATTTAGTATTAGCCCATTTATGCCAAGTATCCCATTTTCGGGACGCTTCAAATTTCAATAAATTAAAAAAAAAAATACTGCTTTTCCATAACATGAAAATTGTATGAAATAATTATCTATCAATGCCTTTATCTGTTACCGAGAGATAGCATTATAAGATGGTTATTTATTTGCTTAACCCCTTAAGGGACAAACAATGATGCTCTGTGATATTGAATTCGCACCAGCAAAATCGGAAAATTTTGTTTTTAAATAAAAAAAGAGCAATTTTCAACATTTCCTCGCCAAAATTAAAAATATAAAATTTCGTTAAAAGTATCTGGTGAGAAAATCTTTTAAATTAGGTGGGATAAAATACAGTCGAGTCTCTATATAACAAAATCCATCGTTCCAGTAAAAAATTCGTTATATAGAGAAATTCGATGTATAGAGAATGATGATAAAAATCGTATTAATGTGTAAATTTTGAACAAATATTATTTTTGATCAATTTATGAAAAAATTCGTTATATGGAGATAGATATTTCGCTATATAGAGACTGTTTTTAATGTAATCATGCGAAAAGGGGACCGTTCCAACTAAAAATTCGTTATATAGAGAAATTCGATGTATGGAGTTTCGTTATAGAGAGACTCGACTGTATACCCCACCACCACTCAAAGGGTTAACCCTTTACTGCACCACATGCCATATCTAGCACATATATAGAAACGTTATGATTTTCATTATATGCCATTAACTTTGGTAACCAATATAATCTCTGTACCTTCTTAGGAACAGTCCAAACAACGGAATAACACTTTTTTTTCATGTCAAATGGCTGCACTAGACAAAAGTTTTTTTTTTTTTTGAAACAAAAGAAATTTTGAACAAGCTATTACGGTAAT
This sequence comes from Maratus speculifer, assembly GCA_964019185.1. Taxonomy (NCBI): domain Eukaryota; kingdom Metazoa; phylum Arthropoda; class Arachnida; order Araneae; family Salticidae; genus Maratus; species Maratus speculifer. The sequence continues at coordinate 154,428,022 of OZ025302.1, forward strand.
ATTTATTTTCTTTATTGTTATTGAATACTTAAAAATATTAATGTAAAATATTTGCAAAGCGTAAAGCAAATAAAATTAATTGTTTTGAATTCATTTAATTGCAAATATAGGAATACGCTATTTTAAAACCCTAATTGTGTAGGGGAAAGTGGTGTACTTCTGACCTGTTTTGACTTTTTAATTTTTAATTTTAAAAGAAATTGCCAAAACTAGAAAAAAATTATATAAAACTTTCTTATGTTATAAATTACATATAATTGTCTTAATTTTTTATATAAATAATTTCCATGGAAAATTTTGAATTAAAAATAAAATGAAAATAGGACCGAGGTACACCACTAGTGGTGTACCTTGGTCCCGTTACTAAGAATGCAAAAAAAAAAAAAAAAAAAAAAAAAACTTGTTTTTAGCAAATAAAATCAACAATTATTAATCAAGAAGTTACATATATAATTTTTTCATACATTTCATTGTTTATTAGTTTTTAAAGTAAGAAAATCTAAACAGAATAAAACTTCAGAACAATTACCCTTCATATAATCACTAAAGACATTAAAACTTAGTTATATTAGTAATTATATTTATTTTTTGCCAAGATCATAATTAGATAAGTCAATTCCAAATGTTAACTTCTTGAGCTACCTTTCAGATCCATTAGACAATACCTAGTGTACCTTGGACACAGTCCAAGATACACCACTTTTATTAGGTTCAATGTACACCTCTTGACACTTAAAAACAAAACTAACAATCATGATGTTAAGGTTTGACCTAACTTTATTTACTGCACATGGTGTAGTAGCTAGAGCATTGCATTATTATGAATAATCCTCATTAAAAAAATAGATGTGTTTTAGTATAAAAATAACATAGAAATATCTAAGAAAAATTTACTATTGAAAAGGTGAATTTCCTTTTTTTAAATTGTACAATTAGTTGAGCTTCTAAACAAATGCCAAGAACTTAAATGAGACCTCTGGTGGAAAGTATTTAATATACAAATGTTCTTATTTAATGATCTAAACAAGTAAAGCTAGAATTAGCATAGGTCCGTGGTGCACATATGTCCAAGGTACACCACTCTCCCCTAATTTTTGACACACAAGAAATACCAATTTTATCTGAAAATTAGAATTATGCTACTTATAATGCTTTCTATTTTTCGCATTACTAGACCAAAATATACATTACAAATAAATGAATTTAAACAAAAGATGTGAGGGAGTGACCTTTGTAATAAAGGCACTCTAGCATTTTTGAGATCGTGACGTCAATGATTTAACATGTGTAAGCGTGAAAGCGACATCTATCCTCTCTTTTACTTTAACTTTCTAGAGCGTGTGTGTCTTTCTCGGATTCTACAGTTATGTCGCGGTTAGAAGTAATATGTAAATTTGTAGTATCTCAGTTTGCAGCATATAAAAGCTTGGAGTTTGAGTGTGTGTAGAGTGTCTAAGCGGCCTTGGCCGACTAAGAGTGTCTAGGCGGCCTTGGCCGACTAGGTGAATCTAACGACATTAGCCAGCTAGGTGTATCGAGCCTTCAGTGAGTGACAAGGAGTTTTGGAAGTAGATTCGGGAAATTGGCCGGTGGTAAGAGTTAATTATTAATTACGTTGAACATTTTCAAAGTCAATAAAGAATATATGTACAGCCACGGGCTGTCTAATAAAGTTTATCTAGCAGTTTATCGGAAGTTGAAGTGAGAAATAATCTGAAGTGCCCCGATTGAGTTAGTGCCGGAGCTGTGAGTATGAGTTTAATCTTTTAGCATTGTTACCAGTTATTAAAATTAAGAACTGCTCCACTGTCCTTGAGCCATAATCATTTTAAATAAACTGTTTTAATCTTAGTTCCTGAGTTATGTCTGCATTCAACACCCAGTACGAGCACCCAACCGTTACAAATGGCGCCCAACGTGTGTTTACCATTACAAATGGCGCCCAACGAAAAGTCGAACATTGTGAGATTGTGCCACGTGTTTATTTTACGGGTGAAGGTGACGTTAATGAATTTCTAGTACAATTGTATGATTATATTTTGTTCAATAATATACCTGAGAAAAATAGGTATATAGTGCTTAAATGCTCTCTCAAGGGAGAAGCACTTTTGTGGTTAGAAAATATAGGAAAATTTTTTATTAATGATGAAGCTAAAAGATTTGAGCAGACTGTGATTGAGTTAAAAAAGACGTTACCTAGTGTTAAAGATAAGAGTATTTTGAAGAAGGAATTTTACTGCAATAAGCAGAATATTTACGAATCAGCATCAAAGTTTTACCTACGTAAGCTTGAATTGAAGAATAAATTGGATTTAGATATCACATTTGAGGAATTATTGGACATAGTGCTTCCTCTCTTTAATGCGAATATACAGGACTATATCGAGGTTAGAGCACCTAAGGATTTTCAGATATGTACCAAATTTTATCGAAGTATGAGACTCGGCATAGCTCGGATCAACGGGATTCGCGTAGCCCTCGACAGAGTCCTGTCACGGGAAGTAATTGGAGAAATGAAGGAGAGCGTAATTTTTTAAAAGGGGGACAGCGATTTCTAGATAATAATTTGAGTAATGGAAATTATGGGTTTGGTCGTAAAGTGTCGAATACTGGTAATGGTAATACGAATTGTGGTGGTGCTAATAATTTTAAAAGTAATGATAGATATATGTACGGAAATAGGCAGAATAGTGGTTATGATCGGAAAGGAGTGTACGGGACAAGAATGTTTCTTCGCAAGTAAGGAGATTAACTTTGGATGAGATTCTGGGGATAGATTAATGCAAAAGAGATGTGTTCAGAGGTTGGAAAAGTCTTCTGTGAGTTTAAATAAAGTTACTATTAATTCGGTTGAGTTACCTAAAGTGTTAATTGTGTCAGACGGTATTGTCGTTAAGAGTGTCTTCGATACAGGGGCAGATAAGTCGTTCATTTCTTAAGATTGTTATCGGAAATATTTTTCGTATAAGAAGTTGAAGAGGTCAAGTCTGGTAGTTCAGTCGGCACAGGGAGTAGCTTGTGATAATAAGGGTTCAATAGATTTAGAAGTTGAAATTCGTTCGGTAAAGACATGTTGGGAGCTTTGTGTTTTAGATGGATTAACAGTGAATTGTATAGTCGGTGTGGATTATATGAAGGATAGAGGAATTAGTCTGGATTTCTTTAAAAATTCATTGATCGTGAATAATGATGAGAATGTGAGTAAGAAAGAGCTGGTTTCAGTGTCAGTTGAGTTGGGTTTAAGTGAAGTCGAGAAAGAAGAATTTGATAAGTCTTTGGTCGATTTTGGTGAAGTCTTTTCAGGTAAACCGAGTTTAACGAATGAAATTCATATTGGTTTTGACGCACTCCTTGCTAGTAAACCATTTCGTTATGATTTTATTTCTGATATATTTAAGGCTCTGTGTGAAAAGCTGGAGATCGATCATTCTTTTACTGTTCCGTATCGGCCTCAGTCTAATATAGCTGAACGTGTAAATCGTACATTAATTCAAATGATTTCTTCTTATGTTGGTTCTCATTATGCAAATTGAGACCAGTTTCTTCAGCATTTTGCGTACGCACTTCGTACGGCAGTTCACGAGTCGACGGGGAAAACGCCGGCTGAAATGTGTTTGGGTAGAAAAGTCATTACTCCATTTCAAAGGCTAGTTATGGTGTCGGATGCGGAGAGTCAGTTTATGTGCCAGGATATTGAGAGGTTGGTTAAGGAGGCTCAAGTTTAGATGGGAAAAGCGCAGGAAAAGCAAGCCCAATATTATAATATGCATAGAAGGGAATTAGAAGTTAAAGTTGGAGATTTTGTGTTAGTAGAAAAGCATTGGTTAAGTTCAAGCCGTCAGAAGAGGGTAGCTAAGTTTGGTCCAAAGTTTGTGGGTCCGTTTGAGGTTTTGGAAGTTCGAAATAATAATTTGGTTGTTAATGTCAATGGTGAAATAATGACGGTTAATCTGGATCAGGTTCGAGTTTATAAGTTTAGAGAAAATGGTAGTGAAGGTTCTCATGTGTCGAGTGGTGTTTCGCAAAATTCCCGATCCAATGTGTGTCCCGAGTCCAGCACTTCTTCATCTAATTCTTTTCATCAATATTCAAAAAGAAAATCTGGTCAAACAGCTCCAAAAACTGTTATTGAAAGTAGAAAGTCTATCAAACCGAGAACAAAGTATGATAATAAGAATAAAAGAACAGTGTCAAATACGTCAGACTCAGTGTGCCATAAAAGGCAAAAGATCATAAACTGTCCCGTTCCTCCACTTATTAGACAGCAACCTCAAAAACATAAGTTATCCAACAGTTCAACGTCTTCAGTACTTAATCCTCGAAAAAAACTTCATATGGACACTCGTCAAACTGAGAAAAGAACTTTTAAATTGGACTTTTTGCCAAATAAGAGACAGCGTAGATCCGGAAAGAAACGTGGCCTAGGATCTTCAGTAACTTCGGGTGCATCTAGAAAGAGGAGACAACATTCAGAGTACCAGCGTCAGCAGTTTGAATCTCGCCTAGGAGTGACCCCAGCGAGCCGATCAGAGCGGAGTCGTCGAGCGGAATTTACAAGTGTCCAACGGCATCCATTCAGGACCAGGCTGCAGGCACGACAGTCAACTGTGGCGTCACCGTACAGTTCTGATGACGAAAGATCCTTTGTGCAAGGTTTTTGGGACAAGAGGAGAAAGCCATTCTGTAATATGAAGCCGGCTAGCAGCGAATCATCTCTATAATTGGGTGATCATGTTCTTTATTAAATTTCTATTAGAGTGCATATATGTGGTAGCAATGTGAAGGAATAAAAAGCAGATAGACCGTTTTGTATTTTTGGCCTTTTTGGAATTTTTTGACGGAGTCACGAATGGTGCTTAATTGTGTTCAAAATTTGTTTGCAAAATTGTTACTTTTATGTATGTTTGAAATTTTGGTCTTAACTGCTTTTAATAATTCTGGATCTATTGTTAAGTTGTTATGTTAGTTGTTAAAATGTTATTATATTGTTATATTGATGTATTATGATATGTGTTAATGTATGTTTAATTTTCAGAAAAGGTATAGATAGTAATTTGGGTTATTTTGTACACGCGCCGCGAATCAGGCGGGCACGTGTTTTGCGGTCAAGAAGTCCTTGACACGCGTTTCTATCTCTTATACTAACATTTAATGAATTAACTTTCTTCTTATCGTTCGGAGTTTATGCGTTGCGTTTGTACTTTAATTGGGAGTTGTTTTCCGCAAGTGCGAAGTTTTATGTTGCATTTGAATATGAAATTGTATTGTATTTAAATTGAATGTTAATGTGATTTTCTTGCAGGGAAGTATACCTGTGTTATATATTGATGCTGCTATTTTTCTTTTAGTTAATACAGATGAAGAGTCATGTGATGACGTCACTTGGTTTTGTAAAGTTTGATTTTATAGATTATTATTGCATAAGCACAGCTATGTGAAGCTGACGTATGTTACCCCAAATATTGTTAAAGTGGAGCTAGTTCTGAAGAATTTTTGGGAGTTAGTTCATTGGCTTATGGGTATTAGGTATTACGTAGTAGCACGGAGTTATTGTAGCATAGAGTGATTGTAGTATGAAGTAAATTTAATTTTAAGTGAGTTCTGAATCTGAGGAAAATTTTTGCGCATTGGGTTTTTTGGACTTGGTGCAAATTCTAATGTTAGGAAAGTTTTATGGAGAAATTTTTGGTAAAGTTACAGTTGTATTTCAGTATTGAGGAAAATTTCGTAAGTTTAGTGTTCTGGTGAATTTTAGCACTCCCAGTGGAGTGGGTTATTCTTAAAAAGAAGTAGTTGGTTTTGGAAGTTTTATAAGTTTTGAAAGTTTTATGGAGGTTATTTTTTAAATAGGAGGATGATTGTGATTGAATATGTGAATATTTGATGCAAACTGATGTTTTTGTTGTGATGGGTTAAAGTGTAATATTTTAAAAGTTATGTTTCGGTGCCAAATTTCACCCATCACTTTGTTTTGTACGGTTTGAAATTTATAACAAGAAAAAGTCCTGGGCATGCATTTTGCCGAGTCCGAGGGGGGTTGTGAGGGAGTGACCTTTGTAATAAAGGCACTCTAGCATTTTTGAGATCGTGACGTCAATGATTTAACATGTGTAAGCGTGAAAGCGACATCTATACTCTCTTTTACTTTAACTTTCTAGAGCGTGTGTGTCTTTCTCGGATTCTACAGTTATGTCGCGGTTAGAAGTAATATGTAAATTTGTAGTATCTCAGTTTGCAGCATATAAAAGCTTGGAGTTTGAGTGTGTGTAGAGTGTCTAAGCGGCCTTGGCATACTAAGAGTGTCTAGGCGGCCTTGGCCGACTAGGTGAGTCTAACGACATTAGCCAGCTAGGTGTATCGAGCCTTCAGTGAGTGACAAGGAGTTTTGGAAGTAGATTCGATAAATTGGCCGGTGGTAAGAGTTAATTATTAATTACGTTGAACATTTTCAAAGTCAATAAAGAATATATGTACAGCCACGGGCTGTCTAATAAAGTTTATCTAGAAGTTTAGCGGAAGTTGAAGTGAGAAATAATCTGAAGTGCCCCGATTGAGTTAGTGCCGGAGCTGTGAGTATGAGTTTATTCTTTTAGCATTGTTACCAGTTATTAAAATTAAGAACTGCTCCACTGTCCTTGAGCCATAATCATTTTAAATAAACTGTTTTTATCTTAGTTCCTGAGTTATGTCTGCATTCAACACCCAGTACGAGCACCCAACCGTTACAAAGAGAGAGGGAAATAATCGCGCAGTAAAGGGTTAAATGAAAGCTTTTTTCGGGTCTTTGTAAATTTTTCATTTTTTTTAGGTCGCGAAATGTTAAAACTAGGTTTGTATTTTTCTATAAGGATCCAGATCAATAAGTCATTATCTTAGCTTGCAAAGCTCCTTAAAATATCTTTTTTTTAATTACATGTTTAAATCCTATTTCATTTGGCTATTTTTAATGTCCAAAGTAAAAGGTGCTTGATAGGAATGGGCACATATTTCATATCAGCCATTTAAGGGACTGTTATTTATGTAAACCCCTTTCAAGATAATTATGCAATAAATTCTTTTTAAGTCCCAAACACAATTATTATTGCTTTATAATTAATATAATTAATGATGATATTTTTCCACATACAGAAATATACATATTTTGTAATAGTTCATAAAAATACTAATTATAATATGTAATATACAACTTAAATCTTATTTTATATAAATCTAGATAAAACATATGATTATGCTTATTTCACTATTATAAATATTATACATATTTTGATATTTAGAACATTAATATTTTATCAAATTAATACAGAAATATTTTAGCGTAATTTTAGGTAGATTTCGTATGAAATACTACCTATTGCAATCGCACCAGTTTATCTATCTATCTATCTATCTATCTATCTATCTATATATATATATATACATATATCACTTTTTTATGGACACGATAACTTCTATAATTCTTCACCAATCTCCACCAAACTGGTACATAAAATCAAAGGGGATAAAATCTCGGCTAAGTTCGTTAATGGGCAAAATCAGACCAAGGGGGTCGGAATAGGGGGCGTTTTTGTAAAAACCGAAAAAAATGCCATAACTTCCTAATTAAAGTAGATATCGAATCGGTTTAAAGTTTATATTACTTCTTAAAAATGGGTCAAAAGTTTATGCATGACAGATTTTTGATAAATTTAGAAGTGGGCTCAAGGGGCGAAAAAAACAGGGGTTTTGAGAGAAAAAAATTCATAACTTCGTCAATTTTCAAGCTATCAAGTCCAATTAAATTTTTTGTAAATGTTCTTAAAATTATCTAAAACTTTTGTATTTGCAAGTTTTTGATAGGACCAACTTTTACCGATGAAAAAAATTAAAAATGAAAAGAAAAAGGGCGGTGAAAAAAGAGAAAAATTCATAACTCCGTCAATTTTTAAGATATCAAATCTGATTAAATTTATTTTACATCTTCTCAAAAAAAATCTACAACTTTTATATTGACAAGTTTTTCATAGGACCAATTCGTATAGCAAAAAGAAATTAAACAAAAATAGGAGTTGGAGAAAAAACCTCAAATCCAAACTGCTTATATTCTGACTCGTTTTTAAATTCATTTTTGATTTTAAACGCATCCAAATGGTAGATCCTTTTATTTAAAAACTGTATAAAGTGACGCATTGGTCAATTTTCTGATTTTGAACAGAATTTCCCAAAGTCATCGGGACTGAAAATTTAAGGAAGTATTCAAATAAGAAATTGCATTTTTTTCTGACTCGTTTTCAAATCCATTTTTGTTCTCAAACGCATCCAATCTACAGATCCTCTTATCTAGGAACTATATAATGTGATTCATGGGTCAGGTTTTTGATAAAGACGGAATATATTTCAAAAAAGGCTACCAAAAAGGGTATTTTTAACAGAATTTTCCGAAATCATCGTGACTGAAAATTTAAGGAAGTGTTCAAATAAGAAATTGCGTTTTTTTCTGACTCGTTTTTCAATCCATTTTTGCTCTCAAACGCATCCAATTTACAGATCCTCTTATTTAGGAACTATATAATGTTATGCATTGATCGGTTTTTTGATAAAGACAGAATATATTTCGAAAAAGGCTACCATAAAGGGTATTTTGAACAGAATTTCCCGAAGTCTTCGTGATTTGAAAATTTAAGGAAGTTTTCACATAGCAAACTGCGTTTTTTATGACTCGTTTTAAAATCCATTTTCGCTCTCAAACGCATCCAATTTACAGATCCTCTTATTTAGGAACTATATACTGTGACACATTGGTCAGTTTTTTGATAAAGATAGAATATATTTTTAAAAATGCTGTCAAAGTGAGTATTTCGCACAAAATTTTCCGAAGCAATCATGATTAAAAAATTAAGGATGTATTCAAACAACAAATCGGTTATTTTATGACTCATTTTTAAAATCAATTTTTTTCTCAAATGTATTCAACTGACAGTTTTTTGTTATTTAGGAACTGTATAATGTACTGTTTTGGACGATTTTTTTAATAAATTCAGAATTTATTTCAAAATATGTTGTCAAAATGGGCATTTGAGCTGAATTTTTCTTAAGATGATTCTGATAATACCAGTTTCTGCAAAAAAATGAAATTAAAAAATTTTCATAAACGGCCAAATGAAGTTATTAAACTGGGTTTATCTCTAATCATATGTTTTTTTGTTGTTGAAATGAGCACTCTTCGAAATCTACCTCCGCCTATAGGCCCAGCCGACAGGGATTTTTCAAATACTACTGCAGTTTATTTTACAATATTTTAAAGCGATTTTATAAACAAATTTAAGAAAATAGAAATTCTGGTATAAATATGTTAAAGCTTACGGTGTTGGATTTATCTACCTGATTTTGAAATAGATCATGTAGATCTTAAAATAGATCATTTAGATCTTGAAATAGATCATGCAAATCTTGAAATACATCTTAAAATAAATCACGTCACAGATCATGAAATAGATATGATAACACGTGAATAGATATTCCCATTGGAAATGAAAATAATTTTTTTTTATATTCATTTAAATATACCTTATACTCCAGAGGTATAACTTGCACTTTTGATACCAAAAATAACTTCGAAATTTACAGTTGCACATTATAATTCTGTTGTAAAAATAAAAGGTTAAAAATTAAGAAAAAAATTTTTGATTTAGGAATTTGAATTTCTACATTAAATAACATACGATTCATTTAAAAAAAATTACATGTGGATTGTGTTTAAACATGCTGATAATTGAATTACATGAAGTTTAATGTAGGGCCCACGATGTAACTGGTCAATGGGTTATTTTATTAAAAAAAACATTGGTGAATTTTTAACATTTCTCAACATTGCTCCACCATCTCCACTTCTTAAAACAATGTGTATAAAATCAATCATATCTCTGTCATTGCTGTAATAGGTTACCAAAAATTCTGACTTATATTTTTACAAAGAAAGTCAATTTGATTGAACTTCTTTGTCTTTTTATTAACCCTTGCGGGTCCGAATTTTTTTCCAGATTTTAGAAAAAATTACTTTTAGATTAATAACATTCACACAGGCTAACCAAATAGATTAATGTGTGTTTAATGAATATTCCATTGTCTGAAAGATAACGAATATTGTTTTTTGCGCACTATTTAATTAATATTCATATAAAAATAGGCTAAGGAAGAATTTTTGGAAATGTTTAGAAAATATTCTATTATAATAAGATTTAACTGATATTACAACTTTCTAACATTTTTTGCCCTTTATTACACACAATTCTTTCAGGAAAAGAACTTTTATTATAAATTGAAAGAGTGGAATATATGTTTAACGTAAAATATTTGCATACGGCGCAAAGATAATTAAGCAAGTAATAATATTTATTATTATTACTATATACCTAAACACAAATAAAATCCTAAAGTAAATGCATATACATATACCAACATTACCACATATAAATAGTAAAAAAGTATTTGTTAAAACAAAATAATACTCCATTATCAGACATGTGCTATTAATAGTACACCAAACTCGAAAGGTTAAAAATACGGTGCGCACTTTTATTAAACAACACTTTTTTAAAAGATTAAGCATATAAATACATTAATATTATTAGGTACTGATACACATTTATGTCATGTTTTAGGTAGCTTTCATTACAAAAAGTAAAAAACTACCTATTGCAGCCATCCGGAGGAAAGCACTTCCAGAAAATTTTGGTATATTTTCACCGATCATGACCCCCAGACCCCAAAACCACCCTTAGTTCAAATGTTGACATATATATATATCTGTTATTTGTCATGCGATAACTATCGTATTTATGAACCGATTTGAATGAAACTTGGTATGTTCATAGTACATACAAATGTCTCGACCGAGTTCGTTGGCCAGCATCATCCGCCATCTTGTTTCAAAATGGCGACCATTTAAAATTTTTTTACAAATTTAAAATTTAAAATTAAATGCAAAAAAATTAAAAGTTGAGAAATATTTTTCTTTTATGTGTTAGAACTTAAAACAACGATTCCAGAACACTTTTTATTTTGTCTGTATCTTAAAAAATGACTGAATTATAGCACTTTGAATTTCTAGTATCGCTGACATTTTGAAACGATCTGATTTTTGTCACTTGGTAACACGCGTATTTATGAATCGATTTGAATGTAACTTGGTGTGTAGATAGTAAATAATGAGACCTGGACCGAGTTCGTTAGCCAGTTTCATAGGCCATCTTGTTTCAAAATGGCAACAATTTAAATTTTTTTTTATTTTAAAATTTAAAATTAGGTACAAAAAAGTGAGAAATTGAAAAAGATTTGTCTTTTATGCATTTGACCTTGATACAAAAATTCCGGAGAATTTTTTGTTTCGTCCACATCTTAAAAAAATGGCTGAGTTATAGCACTTTTAATTTCTAGTGGTGCTCACATTTTAAAATGATCTGATTTTCGTCACGTGATAACACGCGTATTTATGAATCGGTTTGGATGTAACTTGGTGTGTAAATAGTACATAATGAGGCCTGGACCGAGTACGTTAGCCAGTTTCACACGTCATCTTGTTTCAAAATGGCAACCATTTAATTTTTTTTTATTTAAGTTTTAAAATTAGGTGAAAACAAGTAAGAAATTGAAAAAGATTTTTCTTTTGTGTGTTTGACTTTGATACAAAGATTCCAGAGCATTTTTTGTTTCATCTATAACTTAAAAAATGGCTGAGTTATAGCGCTATCAATTTGCAGTGTGGTTGACATTTTGAAACGGTCTGAAATTTGTCACGCGATAATACTGTATAACATTGTGTTCCATTAGTGGCTTCTAAGCAAAACTTATTTTATTTTTTTTCTGAAAAAATAATGGCTTAAATTCTTAAATAAAGTTGAATTCAAAATTAAACTTAAATTCATATTAAAAAACACATATAAATCAAAATTTGAATTTCTATTGCACCTATCGAGATGTTATTTACGAAGATATTTCTTTTAAAGCATTTTTGCGTTTCGTTCTCATTAATTCTAAAATTATTTAACCATCTACTTTCAGAATTTTTCAAACAAAATCGTATTTTATCCCTTTTTTAAAAGAAGTAGAATAGAACTTGATTACATTGTAATATAAAAAAGAGCAACTAAAATCAGAAATTAGATCATTAAAAGTCAGCAGACTAAAATTAGAAAATCAAAAGCAAATTTTGTAATGTATTTTCAGCAATCTTAACCGGAATTACAATCGAAATTACAAAATATTTCATGCAAAGCAGTCAATACAACTTTATCTTTATGCCCAATTTTCTCCGGCTAGCATAACAGATTAGGAAAGGTTTTATTGTAATTCACAGAATAAAAGGATCTTGGATTTTCATTTCGTTTGGTTTCTTATCCGGAATATTTCGCATTGCTGAATTAATTGGAAGAATCTTTCAGGAAACAAAATAAGATGTATTAAAGCTAACAGCTTCATGTGGATTTAATCTATATGTGGTTTGTTTAACGTTAAAGATTACGATGTTGTGTTTGTCTTCATGATCTCGAAATAGATTGTATTTGAAAAGAGTACTATATAATTAGATCATTAAAAAGTATCAGACTAAAATTAGAATATCAAAAGCAAATTTTGTAATCTATTTTTAGCAATCTCAACCGGAATTACACCCGAAATTACAAAATATTTCATGCAAAGCAGTCAAACAACTTTATGCGCAATTTTCTTCAGCTAACATAAAAGATTAGGAAAGGTTTTATTCTAATTCACAGAATAAAAGGATCTTGGGTTTTCATTTCTTTTGGTTTCTTATCTGGAACATTCCGCATTGCTGAATTAACTGAAAGAATCTTTCAGGAAATAAAATAAGATATAGTAAAGCTAATAGTTTCACGTGGATTTAATCTATATGTGGTTTGTTTAGCGTTAAAGATTACGGTGTTGGATTTGTCTTCATGATCTTGAAATAGATTGTATTTGAAAGGAGTTCTATGTTGTTTATATTCATTTAGGTACACTAACTACTCTGGGTCATGACTCCCATTTTTGGTGCTAGAAAAATGTTTGAAAAATGAACAGGTCTTTATACAGGGTTCGTACGGATCCTGGAATTTCATGACTAGGAAATTCTTCCAAACTACAGTCGACTCTCGTTAATTCGAACTCGTTGGGACCACAAGAAATGTTCGAATTATCCGAAGTTCGAATTATGGAAAATATGAAATAAAAACATGCTTAATATGGTACTATTACAAAGAAATTAATGTTACAGTTTTTTTTAAATATATTTCGTCTGTTATCAATAGAATATGATTTAATAATAAATTAGAATATAAATACATAAATTAATTAAATGATTAGAAACAAGCACAATGGAAGAAAAATTTGAGGTGTCACTGATGGACAGACGGGGCACTAAGAAAGGGGATATCAAATACATTGGACTATATTTATACTCGTTCGGAACAATTTTCACAAAAATCAAAGAAAAAAAGTTATTCAAATTATCTGAAATCCGTGAGTAAGAAAAGAAAAATGAAAAATCGGAATTTTCGTTAGTTCGAATTAAACGAAGTCAAGAGAAAATGAGTTCGAATTAGTGAAAGTTTTTAACATTATTATGCCATTGAAAATTTCGGGACTTCATGTTTAGTTCGAATTAAGCGAATATTCGAATTATCCGATTTTGAATTAACGAGAGTCGACTGTAGTATTTTTTATAGAAAATCTCTGATTTAATAATACTAAGTTTCGTGAATTTCAACTATATTTACTTTTCTATGAAGAAATGCTGGTAGTTCATATGGAAAATAACGGTATCGGTACTAACCATGTTATAGATGTCGATTATAAAAATTACAAATTAAAAATTATGAAAACATTAGGGTTATAAGAATTTACACATTAAAGAAGATACTATATACAAATTTAAAAAAGAATAGAGTTTAATAATGATGATTATCGAATTACCTGAAATGTACAAATTTATTAATGTCTTTCAAATATTCTTTTTTGAAATTTTTGGTACATTGAAAAATTATTATGTAAAGAAAGAGATATTCGTGATACATTAGAATCCCGAAATAACACAAACCGATATAACGAGAATTTGGATTTAACGCATGTCTTCCGAAAACAATGAACAATTTTATGATAAATTTTACGTTTAAAATTTCAGTGAATATTAATGAGGTACTTGCAGTCTGCGGTTAGTGCTATGCATCTCAATATCTGTGTTGACAATTTAAATAGTTGGATAGAAATTGACAACAGGCGCCTTCGAGCGTAGGAGGTTGGGGGTTCGAATCTCACTGGCTCCACTGCACGCACTCTTTGTGTGGAACGTCCGGTTGAATATCTCTTGTATTGTAAAATTTCCTTGTGCTTTCTCGTCCCTGTAATATTGACGATGATTTATAAGCAGACTTCATGCCGAGCACACAAATCAGATCTATTTTGTTCAATTAACATAAAACACATAAAATTGACAACAGAGAACCAATATTAGAGGTCAGAACAGGTCAGGATATTGTTGATGATGTAACGCATAAAAATTGCAGTAAGCAAGATGATGATGATGAAATTGAAAATTGTGTGGTAATCAAAGACGACGTTCTACTTGTTAGTGAAGTCATTTCGCACTTAAGGGTGTTCTTAAATCAAAAAGTGCAAATTTGTGACACATGCATTAATTTATTTTTGTTCGGAAATGCATGAAAATAGCAGGTGTTATTATTCAGAAACTGTCTAATTCAACTTATTCTTTTATTTTTTAAAAAAACATAATAGATTTTTCATAACAAGCTTTCAAAGTTGACACTTTTGAGCATATTTCCCGACGAAAGCAGAAAAACCGGTCGAAAAGGGGGAGAAAAACGGGTGATTGCGTCATCGAAATAGCTTATAATTCGATAAGTAATTTAATTATCATAAAATGGAAAAATAAGTTCAATTCAAAATCGCTTTCATAGTCAGGCATTAAAATTTTATAACTTTCTGTTAAAAAATGAATTTGTAAATGTGTCAGATGTGTCAACGATTTTCGCTTGTTGAGCGGATCAGTTAAGAACACCCTTAACGAAGGTAATTTCGCGGATGGAGAAACAAGACAACACAGATTGTGTTCATCTACTCCATCTTGCTAGTGTGAAACAATATGCCGAAAAGAAACTTTAGTTTGCCAAACAACACTTATGGACTTTTATAAGATAGTGCAAGATTAAATTTCCGTTCAATGAATGATAATGTTAATTACATTTCACTAAGTGAGTAAGTGTTTTCATCATTTTGTACCGTTTCTTTGAAACCATTCCGATGTAGCGAGGTTACGTTATAAGGCGAGTGTGAAACTTGTCTCTCAACAACCGCGTTATAACGGGCTCCAACTGTACCTAAAACTAGAAAAAATATAAGTCAGAAATTTTAGATGTGTGCTACTCACTAGAACACGTTATGCTCCGAAACGTAGGGTATTATATAATATGACAATCTTTTGAATTTGCATGCACATATTATTTTTATTTCCATTCAAAATTATTGATTTTAATTTCTAATAAAAAGTTGTGTTTAAAATTAAATTTTGCTTCATACTGAAGAAAGAGGTGTAACACAATTTTCAATTTATTTGATGAAATGCGCCTATTGAAATGTTATTTATATAAATATATAAAATAAGGCACTTATTCATTTAGTTTCTGTTAATTTTAATGCTTATCATCTCATCTGTCTCCAGATCCAGTGAAAATTACATATTTTTCGATTTGAAAGTAGAAGAATGGAAGTTGATTTATATTATTTCCATAGTGTAACTTAGAGAGAAACACAAGTAATTAGAAACAGCAAAAATAAAATTAATAAAACTATCAGATAAAATTTAGACTATTAGGATAAAATTTTCCTATATATTTTCAGAAATCATAAAATCAGTTCCACCAG
This sequence comes from Maratus speculifer, assembly GCA_964019185.1. Lineage (NCBI taxonomy): Eukaryota > Metazoa > Arthropoda > Arachnida > Araneae > Salticidae > Maratus > Maratus speculifer. The sequence goes on from OZ025302.1 coordinate 154,443,931, forward strand.
AAATTATAATTTTTTTTTTTTTACGTAAAGCAGTCAAATAACTTGAGGTCTGATTAGATTTGGATAAGATAATAGATTAGGAAATGTATCACTCTAATTCACAGGACAAAAGTACAATTTGATTCTCATTTCACCAACAAAATAATAAAATTATGCTCGTTTCTTATCTTGTACAAATCACATTATTGAATTAAATTAGTTTACTCTCAGAAAATCAAATGTAGGCCAGTAGATTTAACAGTTTCATGTACTTATTAATTTATATCAATTTAGCCTTAAATGTTTCAGTGTTTGGTTTGTTATTATGAATTAAATAAATTATATTTGAAAAGAAAATGCTATTATTTATACTAGTTTATATCTTTTATGTGACCCATGAGAGGCTTTTCAATATAAATTTGCATACTATCTTTATTTGTATCTTGTAAAATTATGGGTCACCAGGTATTAAAAATTTTTAAAGTTACATAAAATATTAAACTTGTGTTCATATTTTAAAAAATGCATACCTATATCTTTTATTTAACAACATTACATCTGACTTGTATGCTTGACATTAAATCTTGTTTGTAAGTCATCGTCAATATACAGGGGCACGATTGCACAAGGAAATTTTAACGCACGAGAGAAATAGAATCGGGGCTCTACACAAAGAGTGTGTGCAATGGAGCCAGAAGGAATCGACTCACAACCTCTTACTCTCGCAAGCGATTAGCGGCGTGGTGCCTTAACCATTCGGGCACGGAGGCTCCAAATACACATAAATCTAAACTTTAATGTATTTAGTAAAACATATGCTGTTATTTATAAATATCAAAATCTTTCATTTTACATTTTACTACAATTACTTACATTTTACTCAGAAATGACAAAGTATATAAAAGCAATCACACAGCTTTAGCCTGAAGAAGAATTATATTAAGATAACGTAAAGATTTGGACATTATTTATTCGAATTACATTCGAACATTTCGAATACATTAACATGTCGATATCGTGAAGTAATCAGAGCATTTTTGAATTAACTGAAAGAATCATACAGAAACAAAATAGAGTCGCTCTCATTAATTGGAAATCGGATAAATCGAATCTTCGTTTAATTCAAACTAAACATGAAGTCCCGAAATTTTCAATAGCAGAATAACGCTAAAAACAATATTCGAACTCATTTTCCTTTGGCTTCGTTTAATTCGAACTAACGAGGTTCCGTTTTTTCATTTTTCCTTACTTTCTCAAGGACTTCAGATCCTTTAAATAACTTTCTTTCCCACAGTTTTGTCAGACTTGTTCTGATTATATATACAGTCTTAGTTACAAATAGGTCTAAGCATTTGATATCCGCTTTTTAGTACCCCGTTTGTCCACTAATGACACTCCAGCCCATCTTCGTTTGTGATTGTTCCTAATCCCTTAATTAGTTTATGTTGTTAGATCTTTTAATTTAATATTAAGTCATATTCTAATGATAGCAGCCGAAATGTATTTAAAAAATATTATAACATTAATTTCTATGTAATATTACTCCTTTAAACATGTTTCCCTCCCATACTTTCCATAATTCGAACTCTGGATAATTCGAACATTTCTTGCGGTCCCGACGAGTTCGAATTGATGAGAGCCGACTGTAACATAAAAAAATGTTAACAATTTCCTGTGGTTTTAATTAATATGTACTATATTTAAAAATACTAATACTAATAGTGTGATAAAAATATCACAAGTTAAGTTATTAATATTTTATAAAATCTGAAGAATAAGAAGCAAATTTTCTACTATATATTTAAAACGCTTAACCACTGTTCCTTCCGAATTTCCAAAATAGTTAAAAGCAATTAAACTTTATCTTGACGACTAATTCGCTTCATATTACGTGTATATTAGGAAAATTATTATTCTAATTAAGATAATATAAATTGTTTGTATGCTCCTTATGCCAATAAAACGTTATATACATATAATCGGTTCTCATACGGAATAATCTAAATTTCTGAATTAACTAATTGATCGTGAGGCGGACGCACAGACAATCACCTCATCGAGTTCACAGATGAAAATGTAGGATTAGTTAAATCTCGATTCGCATATTAAAACGCAATTGATCTGCCAAGTCATATCTTGGTGGAAAACACATAAAAACCCGACATTAGCGGTGGACTCGTATGTTTACCACTGTACTTTCCTGCACCCAAAATAATGAAAACATGGAGGACAGGGATAAAAAAAAACACAAGTCTTTTTTAAAAAAAAGGTCTTTTTAAAAACAGAGATCTTTAAGACTTAACCCTTTCCAGCAAAATTATGTGAATATAGCAGCTACGGTTCTGAAATTGAGCATATATTCATCTAAGACGTTAGACTTCGATATTCCATATCAATCATCGCAGTACAAATATTTTATATACACTAAGCACAATAATTTATTGAGCCGCGCTCGTATATGCGTATTTTACATATTACACAAACAACTGTATAAATTACACATAACAGAAAAATACTTGTACATATGAGATTGAAAAACGAAAATATACGTGTTAAATATTTTTAAATAAGCTACTCAGTAATACAAAATTTGATGTTCGCAACCGACCCCCTGGGGGTCAGAGGAGGTCCAACTTCGAAATCTTAAATTATAACTCTCATTTTTTGTTGCAGATTCGGATTCTACGGACCAAAATACGTAAATTCTGCATTTGATTTTTATTTCGAATCCTCGTTTATCACGGTGTAATCGAGCATATTAAATCGATATATATTTCAGTTTTATCAACCAGGTTTTGCCTGATTGGCCAGAAAGTTTGACGTCAAATTTCTCGTCTTTTGCAGGAATAGCGTTTCTTGAAAATCATCCGTGGCGATTGTTTCGATAATGCTACACTGTTAAAAATTTGACCTATTTGCTGTAGCGTCACTCCACAGCTTTTATAGAATATCTCTTTTATGACCAGTGAGAATGCCCCATAACACAGTAAAGTAACCGTTTTCTATAAAAGCAGTGGAGTGACGCTGTAGCAAATGAGTCAAATTTTTTTATAGTTTATAGGGTTTTTTATGTTTTTCACTACAAAAATTAATTGAAATATATTAATTTAGTTTTCTATTTGGATTTTTATTTTATCCAGTAAATGGTTTCTAAATAATGACCTACTTGTTTAAATGTTTTAATGTGTAAATGAATCTCCCACCAGAAGAAGTATATGTTCAGTTTTGGGGGGCGGGGTATGTAAATATTTTGCCTTTCGGTGAATTCTGCCTTCTGTTTTAATTATTTAATTCAGGGGGGCGGATGAACGTGCATGGAAATTTTTTTAATAATATCTACAATGTAGAATAACATGTAAGGAAATTGACCTGCGTGTTTCGACCTTTTATCGTATAAATATGCACCTCCTCTAAGAAAAAGAAATTGGATAATTTTCATTATTTGAGGGCGGGATGTGTGTATATTATGCGTTTCTATGGATTCTGTTGTTTTTAAAAAATCATCTAATACGGCTGATGTGGGTGTATGTTTTTTTAATTATTACTACAAATAAAAATATAGGATAAAATATTAGAAAATAAAGTTATAAAGCATTTTTTGTGCTGGCTGTGCAACGGATGAAGAAGTATCGTGAATTCATGGTACTTACGGAACCCGTTATTTTCCAAGTGAAATATAAGTAATTTTTTTATAAAATAAATAAAGCTACTATAAACACTCGTAATTTTGCCTTCTTTAACAAGTGATTTTCAATAAGAAAATATTCGTAGTTAGCATTTCTTATTGAAATGAAATTGAAATGCATTCTTTTTAAAATTAATTCCTATTCTTATTATTCCTTATTTAAATTTAAAATTAAATTATAATGGTGAGATAAATAAATTATGATTGAAGCATGGATGCCCGGCAAATCATGATAGGAAAAGTTACGATTAACATGCCAAATTTCATCTTTCTAGGCCTTTCAGTATCACAAAAATCGCATTTTTAGAAAGTTTTTTTTCCTGCGCTCCACTTGAGTTCGTGGTATGGACATAAGGGATAGTCTATATTTGATTCGTGGGGAACACCATCATTTTAAAATCATTGCTTTTAAAATCGGTTTGGTAGTTCCGCAGATTTTTCTCTACAAATAAAGTAAATTTACCTCTTTATAATATAGGTATATTTATAGATTACTAATGCATTACATTTATTAAAATTATTTATAATTAGTTAATATTTATAATTGATTGATTGGATAAAATAAAAGCACAAATGGAAAAATAATTTAATATATTTCTATTAATTTCTATGGCAGAAGCATATAAAGCACTTCTGTTATCGAAACAACCGTTATTGATTATTTTCAACAAACATGATTTCGCTAATGGGACTACTTTGGTAACGAAAGCTCTGGCCTATCAGATTTTGTGTTGGTAAAATCTGGTTGAGAAAATAAAATACGTATCTGATGAATTTTATTCGATTACAATCGTGAATTTCGAGAATCCGAAAAAAAAAATGCTTAAAAAACAATCATAATTTATTTGTATCACCAGTAAAATGTAATTTTAAATATTGCATAATTTATTCCGAGCATTTTTCTGATTCAATTAGGCAAAAATTTCTCTTTGAAATAACCCATGACAAAAAAAAATAAAAAAAATAAAAAAATAAATAAAAAAATTGTGTAAAAGATATGCTAAATTAGATATTATTTGAAAATTTTTATCAGAAATATTGATCCGTTAAGCGGTTAAATTTATGAAAAACAATTTTTAATTGAATAAAATACATATTAATTTACAAAAAATCATGATATATCAACAAAAATTGTCGAAAAATTCCTTGACTTATTATTTTGTTGTTGCAATAATTAATCAATGATGAAAACCAATAATCCCTCTCCCAAGCTAAAATTTCAGAGTTCCTAAGGATCCTGGAATTTCCAGAATAGGAAATAATTTCAATAAGATCGCATTTCAATTTCATTTGAATAAGAAATACTAAGTACGAATATTTTCTTATTGAAAATCATTTGTTAAAAAATTCAAAATTACGAGTGTTTATAGTAGCTTTATTTATTTTATAAAGAAAATACTGACATTTCACTAAAAAAATAACGGGTTCCGTAAGTACCATGAATTTACGATACTTCTTCATCCGTGCACAGTCAGCACAAAAAATGTTTCATAACTTTATTTTTTAATAATTTGTCCTATATTTTTTGTAGTAATAATTAAAAAAGATACACCCACATCAACCGTATTAAATGGTTAAAAAAAAAAAAAAAAAAAAAAAAAAAAGCATATTCCATGGAAACGCATAATATACACACATCCCGCCGTCAAATAATGAAAATTATCTTTTTTCTATTTCTTAGAAGAGGTGCATATTTATACGTTAAAAGATCGAAACACGCAGGTCAATTTGCCTTACATGTTATTCTACATTGTAGATATTATTAAAAAAATTTCCATGCACGTTCATCCGCCCCCCTGAATTAAATAATTAAAACAGAAGGCAGAACTCATCGAAACGCAAAATACTTACACACCCCGCCCCCAAACACTGAAGATATACTTTTTCTGTTCGGAAGGGAGGTTCATATTTACTCATTAAAACATCAAAACAAGTAGGTCATTATTTAGAAACCATTTACTGGATAAAATAAACATCCAAATAGAAAACTAAATTAATATATTTCAATGAATTTTTCGTAAGGAAAAACATAAAAAACCCTTATACACAGCAAAAATTTGGCTCATTTGCTACAGCGTCACTCCACCGCTTTTATAGAAAACGGTTACTTTACTGTGTTATGGAGCATTCTCATTGGTCATAAAAGAGATATTCTATAAAAGCTGTGGAGTGACGCTGCAGCAAATGGGTCAAATTTTTAACAGTTTAGCATTATCAAAATAATCGCCACGGGTGATTTTCAAGAAACGCTATTCCTGCAAAAGACGAGGAATTTGACGTCAAAAATTCTGGCCAATCAGGCAAAACCTGGTTGGGAAAACCGAAATATGTATCGATTTAATATGCTCGATTATACCGTGATAAACGAGGATTCGAAATAAACATCAAATACAAAAGTTGCGTATTTTTGTCCGTTGAATCCGAATCTGCAATAAAAATTGGGGGTTATAATATAAGATTTCACTCTGACCCCCAGGGGGTCGGTTGCGAAGGTCAAATTTGATATCACTGAGTAGCTTATTTAAAAATATTTAACACGTATATTTTCGTTTTTCAATCTCATACGTATTTCTCGAGTTTTTCGACCGTTTCTAGACTTTTCGGACACCCTGTATATAGCAATTATTAAATAAGCCAGAAAAATAGAAAAATAGCTTGCATTGGCTACTTAAATAATTGTAAAAAAAATACATTAGGTAAGTCATTATTCCCATTAAAAGAATAAAGATACTTTCGTTTTCATTTATCCAGTGAAATATCATATGCTTATATTCGGTTCCTATCTAGAGTATCTAGTGTTGCTTTAAATCTTTTCGTATAAAATATATTATTTCAAATCATGTAAGAAAATCATTTATTATCATTAAATTAGAGACAAGCTTCCTTTAAGCGAAAGAAAATAATTAGTTCCAAACTTGAATCATAGGTGGCACCCACTTCTTTGTATATTTGACTTCAAACATGCGTTTATTGATTTTCTGATTAGTTTTGACACTGTGACACACAAAAGAAGAATTTCCAGCTGAAAACATCATTCCGCAGATTGGTACTTCGAACCAAATGAAAACTAATCTGAAAATCAGAAAAAAATAACAAAACATGGAAAAGGTGCAACATCTATGATCGATGTTAAGGACGATATTTTGTTCGCTTGAAGAAAAATTCTAATCTTGAAAAGCATTTTAGTGCGAATCGCACTCCTGCACGAATATTACATGCTATTATATTGAATTTTAAAATATATCAGAGATTTTTGGGATAACCCTGTATATGTGCTTCTTAAATATGATAGTAAGTTTAATCTAAAATACAACTTATCTGAGTCATTTAAAAATATTTGTATCTATGAAATAATAAAGATCAGAGAATCTTATATCCAAAAATCTCTTGCTAATTTTGTAACAAGTATAAACGACTGAAATTGTTGCTGTATTTTCTCCAAATAGAATCAGAATCAAGAACATGCAGACACTTCACCCACCATAATCATTACCGCTAAACATATTAGAGATAAGTAAAAAAGCCAGACGAAGCTATTAACCCTAATGTCTCTTTTTTGTTACTGGGATTTTTATTCTGTTTATTTGGCAGTATTAAACGTTCCAAATAAGAATCAAATACAAGTAATGCGAAAATTTTCTTACATGTATTAGAATACTTATTTTCAGATCTCATGTGTAATATTGTTCTCGATCTTTGAATGTATATTAGAAAACCAGTTAGTGAAAGTTTATTATACCAGTTATTATTATTTTTTTTCGAGGTTTCTTATATGCAAGTAACAATGTTTCGTTCAAAGTAACAAGATATTTTAAAACATAGCATTATATTTTATGTTAACGTAACAGTTCTACGCATAAACAAGACATAAAACATTGCTTCAAACATAGATTATGAAACATTTTTCAACACTTCCAGTCAACTTTAACAAAAATTCTCAGTTTAATAAAGTAAAGAATATATCTAAATGAACATATTATTACATTTGATAAACAGATTTCAATAATTACAGTACTTAGGCAGCAAGGTACTCAAATTATCATGTGTAACTCTGTATATGATCCAAAAATTTGCACTGATTCAACACTGCTAAAATTTAGTTCAGTAAGAAAACGCATAGTCGAAAATTCAACTTCAACAAATTCTTCTAAAAGAGGTAAACGTGCTTGATTTCTTTTCCTAGCCCTGGATATTGCATGCAAATTTTAATTCACATGTTAACCTAAAATTTAATTCAGGGAAAACCACGCTTAAAACAACTGGAATCACAAATCTAAGAATAACTATTCATTAGTCACCATGCAAGCAGTTCTTTGCATAGATTTGTCTAGTAAACTTTCCATACGTGATCACAATGATTGCATAAGAACAGCCCACCAAACGCTCCGTTTCCAATATCGACGATTCCTGTCTCCGAGCCATAACGATTTGACCTTATCAAAATCTGATAAATCTACTGCAAAAAAAATGTGCTAAAAGTGGATTCAATATGTAAAGTTCTGTGGTGTAGCTAGGCGTCTAATTATCTTCATCATAGACTATATGGCCAAAGATGACCAGCCACTTGCAATTTTAGACATTTTATTAAATATCTAGAAAAATACACGAGAAATTATCCTGAAACTCTAAGTGTGGAAACATAACAGTACAGGTCATACATTCCCGTGATTTTTTTTCGAAACTCCATAGGAGACCGTCAACAAATAGGAAAGTAAGGAATATCTTTTGGATAACTCTGTTAAAACTAAACTAGCAAAAGCATTCAAACTGTAGATTATGATTAAATGGCTTATTGTAATAAGCTATGTTCATTTTTATGTGGATAGCATGAATACTCGCTGAGAAATTAAGATTTTTATAAAAACAGTCCCAAATTTTCCAAAGTTTTTTGTTTATAATTTGCAGAGTTCCTTATATAAAATAATGTTCTTTTCAAAAAGATGACAAACAGTATTGTACACAACATCCTGTCATTAGAATTAAAAATAAATAAAAATTTTGTAAAAAATGAGAAAGTTTACTGAATAATATTTCACTGCACATGCGGGAACGCTAGTATTTTATTTGCATATTGTGTTAACTAAATGTATTCAGCAACATTTGTAAAAGCCTGAGAAGCATAGTTTAAAAATTCTGAAAGTGATCGTCAGTGGGATATAAGCTCAGAGTCCGTTATTCCCAAAATGCAAAAAGATGAGAGACTGTATCCATATATCCATTTAATTGGTGTCAATATAGAATACACAATATGGTACGTACTACTGTATTTGGATACAACACCTCATATTTTTATTCATTTTGGGAAAAACGGATTTTTAGCTTATTCTGTTGACAATCACTTTCAGAATTTGCAAACTACATTTTTGAGACTTTCAAAAAATTCGATCTATATGTTTATCTAACCCAATATGCAAATGGAATTTTGTCAGCATTCACGTATTCGCAGTAAAAAATTATTTAGTAAACCTTCTCATTTTTCATACAAGTTTTATAATTTTTTTTAAATTCTGATTACAGGGTATCATGCACAATGTTGCATGTTATTCTTTTGGAAAAACAACGTAATTTTATATTAAAAACTCTGCAAATTATAATAAAAAAACTTAGCAAAATTTGGGAATTTTTTTTATATGAAAACCTTAATTTCTTTACGACTATACATGCTATCCCCTCAAAAATGAAGACAGTTTATTACAATAAGCCATTTAATCATAATTTAAAGTTTGAACGCTTTTGTTATATTAGTTTTGCAGAATTATCCGAAAGATATTCGTTTTTATTTCAATTTGTTGGCGGCCCCCTATTGATTTTCGAAAAAAAAAATCTTCTTCATGGTAATATATGATGTGAACTATTATGCTTTCACACCTAGAATTTCAGGATAATTCCTCATTAATTTTTCTAGATATTTAACAAAATGTCTATAATCGCAAGTGGCCGGTCATCTTTGACCAGATAGTGTACTAGGTACCGATTGTGGACTACCAGGATGGTCGAATAACACACTTCATGAAATAAAGCTAAAAAATAAAGTTAATCTTTATAACATGAGACTTTGTTTTGAGCATTGAATACTTTTATATGTATTATTTAAAATAATAATAATAATGTTTGTTTCATAGTAAAGCTTATATTGAGTTTCAGTTGAACATTAATAAAACCTGAATTAATATTGAACATATGAGAAGTAAATAAATAACGAAAATTGTACCCCAAATCGCTGGCGTCAGTTTCTCATTTTTTTTTATTTACTTTTTTTTTTTCAATGGGAATATTGTACTAGTGTCTATAATTTTTGGGTTTCAATATTTATAACTGTAATTTGTTTATAAAAAAGGAAGATTATCTGTCTGATATTTTCAAAATGCCAGTCGGAACATAAGACATACATAAACGAATAAAAATAACAATATTTTCGCTTACAATATAATCAGACACTAAGATCATGCAGACAGTTCACACACCATAATCATTAACGTTGAACGTATCACAGATAAAACATATCTATAAGAAACTGGAAAATCTAATGTCTCTCTTTTCGCATCTTGAAAGATCATCCGGTTTATACAGGACCACTAAATGTTCTGGATAAGAATCAAATGTAAGCAATGTTGCAGTTTGTTGCGTAAATTAGAATAAAAGATCCCTTTATACTTTGAAAAAGAATAACACTTTTCCTAATCCTTTCGTTCACCGAAGCTAATTAGACGCCCAGTTATAGTTGTTTGGAAGGCTTTTCATAGCTTATTTTGCAATTTCACATGCAATACTGTTGAATATCTGATAATGCATTTAAATATAAACTTCTGACATTTTCAATGTTTTAGTATTAAATGTTTTATTTGGCTAATTTAACGCAAATAATATGTTATGAATCTAGTTATTGAGTGTCATTTAAATAGGATGCCCGAATGTTTTTTGGGGGTAAAATGTGCACACAATTATTTGTAAAATGTATCTAATGTGAGTATTTTATGTAAGTAAATTTTCTATTATATGAGGACTCCAGAAGCCAAGGTGTATAAGTGACAAAATTGAAAAAAAAATAACTAAGTGCACAGACGTTCTGGAAATATGCTTATTTCTTTTCAGACAAAGAAATATAAGTGATTTTCTAATTATGTGCTGCACTCCAGAAATAAACCACTTTTGCCGAATAGTAATCAATATTGATTATTTACAGATTTAAAGAGAATTGTACTCTTTTTTATAGTTATTGAAATAAGAGTTCAAAGACAACAATGAAACAAGATGCAGATTCCTTTTCCATTCAGTCCATTATTATTGACGAAGAAATGTAATGTCGATTATCTTTAAATTAAATTTACTCTAGATCAATTTTGTGTCATTTGTACCCTTTGCCTTCTGAGGTCGTCCAAAGCTCTAAAGTAACACTTATATAGTTGCCAACCTCCAGCTATTCTTAAATAAAGAAAAAACTTTGAACTTGAAAACTAGTTTAAGTGATTAAATGTTTTTTTAAATAGGAAATTCATTTAACTTTGTAATTAAATGAATCTTTAGATCGAAGTATAATTTCTTGATTCTAAAAAAGATGGAGAGTGGCATGTATGCACTTATATGTATTTATATATATGTGTGTATACATGTAAATAAAAAGTTTTCGCCTTAACTCTAAGATAATTATTTCCCTATTCTTACAATATTTAATTTTCCCCTTTCTTTTTATAATATTTTAACATATTTATTTTAATTCCATATCTTTAATCAACGCTTTTTTTCTTTTATAATATCTTTTGTATTTACGTTCTAAAAAAGCATTTGATTACCCACAATTCCCTTCTAAGCAACGCTAAAAACCGGATTGCATCTTAAACTTTTTAGTGACTGCTAGAACTCTTTCTTCCTTTTCGCGAGGTGAGATTTCGCATTGGTTAAGCTCATATTTCTAAATAATTAATTGGCAATTAAGAACTTAGCCATAAAATCCTGTATTCTAGTGCAGAGTCTGATAAAATCTTCTTATATTGAGTTTGAAGGGATTATTCCACGCTTTTCTTGTCCTAATAAAATTCATTTAACTTTGTAATTAAATGAATCTTTAGATCGAAGTATAATTTCTTGATTCTAAAAAAGATGGAGAGTGGCATGTATGCATTTATATGTATTTATATATATGTGTGTATACATGTAAGTAAAAAGTTTTCGCCTTAACTCTAAGATAATTATTTCCCTATTCTTACAATATTTAATTTTCCCCTTTCTTTTTATAATATTTTAACATATTTATTTTAATTCCATATCTTTAATCAACGCTTTTTTTCTTTTATAATATCTTTTGTATTTACGTTCTAAAAAAGCATTTGATTACCCACAATTCCCTTCTAAGCAACGCTAAAAACCGGATTGCATCTTAAACTTTTTAGTGACTGCTAGAACTCTTTCTTCTTTTTCGCGAGGTAAGATTTCGCATTGGTTAAGCTCATATTTCTAAATAATTAATTGGCAATTAAGAACTTAGCCATAAAATCCTGTATTCTAGTGCAGAGTCTGATAAAATCTTCTTATATTGAGTTTGAAGGGATTATTCCACGTTTTTCTTGTCCTAATAAAATGTTTGCCAGCTGGTGAGAAGAATTTACCTGGAGGAGTTTTACGATAATAACATCTTTTACTTATACTGGCTGCATCTCACACATATCTGATGTTTCAACCAGCATGAATGGAACTTTTATTACTTCTAAGCAACGCTAGTAACCGGATTGCATCTTAAGCTTTCTAGTGACTGCTAGAACTCTTTCTTCTTTTTCGCGAGGTAAGATTTCGCATTGGTTAAGCTCATATTTCTAAATAATTAATTGGCAATTAAGAACTTAGCCATAAAATCCTGTATTCTAGTGCAGAGTCTGATAAAATCTTCTTATATTGAGTTTGAAGGGATTATTCCACGTTTTTCTTGTCCTAATAAAATGTTTGCCAGCTGGTGAGAAGAATTTATCTGGAGGAGTTTTACGATAATAACATCTTTTACTTATACTGGCTGCATCTCACACATATCTGAAGTTTCAACCAGCATGAATGGAACTTTTATTACTTCTAAGCAACGCTAGTAACCGGATTGCATCTTAAGCTTTCTAGTGACTGCTAGAACTCTTTCTTCTTTTTCGCGAGGTAAGATTTCGCATTTGTTAAACTCATATTTTTAAATAATTAATTGGCAATTAAGAACTTAGCCATAAAATCCTTTTCTAGGGCATAGTCTGATATAATCTTGTTATATTGAGTTTGAAGTGATTATTCCAGGTTTTTCTTGTTCTAATAAAATGTTTGCCAGCTGGTGAGAAGAATTTATCTGGTGGAGTTCTACGATAATAACATTTTTACTTATAATGGCTGCATCTTACACAGATTTGAAATTTCAACCAGCATGAATGGAACTTTTATCTGTGAAGTGGAATATGAATAAATGTGATTAAAAATATTACTCATTTTGTCTAATTTAAGTGGGAAATTTGCAAAGGATACTTATTTCTTTCTTTATGACCAGGTGCCAGACGACTGCTAAATCTACGAGTGTTCTCGATTAAATTTTCTTGCTAAATGTTGTGATTTAGAGGAAATTATTACATTTTATCGACACATTGTAAAAGCAAAATACCCAAATTGGGTTGAAAGATTTTTGGATACAGCATTGTTCCAATTTGGAAAGTTCAGTTTGTAGTACAAAATCGTTTTAAAAAGTCTGATTTTTAATGACATTAAAACAATTAAAATATCTTAGATTGTATATACATTATACCTATGAAATTTTGATTAAATTAATGTTAATAAAGATCTGCTCTGTTTTGAACCATTTTGGGTTATCTATTTTGGGAACAATACTCTACCATTTTGGAATCCTTACTGTACCATTTTAGGAACATTACTATACCCAGAAATCTTTCAACCCAATTTGGGTCTTCAATTTTTACAGTGCAGTATTCATCATAACTATACTCTTATATTACATATATATGTATTCAAAATGGTTTCTTAAACATTATTTATGTTTAATTTAAAATCTAATAATCCCTTAACACATTGAGCGCCATGTCTGTCACCGCTGACTAACGCTGTACTTCCCGTTTAGACTGCGTCTATCAAAGATGGCTTACAATCTAAAATATGATATAAAGCTAAATATATATATGTTTTTAAAGTAATTACCGTATTTACTCGTCTATAGGGCGCACGCGTGTATAAGGCGCACCCCTACTTTACAAGTAAAAATGACGATTTCTTAAAATCTCGTATATAAGGAGCACCATAAATTTGATACGCTGATGAAGGATGACCAAATAAATTTCAGTAAAAAAAATCGAAACAAACATTACACCAGACCAGAAAACAAAACGAAAATGCATTTTTAGTCTTCGGGTTGTAAGAGAATGACGGAAAATAGGAATGAGTGACGGTAAAGATAATTGCTAATTAGCGTTTAGATAATGTCATTAGCTCTTTTGCATAAAAAAATCTGCAAGGAATGAAATAAATATGCAGTAATACTTCAATTAAATAACATTTTCCGAGTTTTAATATCGACTTTGAATAATTTCTTGTTTTATATGTGTATCGTTCGACTGCATCCAACAGCAAAAAATTGTTCCGTGTATAAGGCGCACCTAGGAGTTTTGTCCTAATTTTTTGGAAAAAAAAGTGCGCCTTATACACGAGTAAATACGGTATTTAAAATTTATTTAAAATTTATTTAACTTTTATTTATTATAGGATAAACTTTCTTAATAATTATTTAAAGCATTATAATTTTTTGGCTTCAATGTCAGTCACAGTGGCACTGAACGCATTAACATTCGGAAAGGTGAGTTTCCGGAACTATCCACGAATTTTGAGACTATCTTCGCATGCATAAAAGGAGGATTAGGTACTACGACTTTTTTAACAGAAGAAAGCAATTAAACCACAAAAAGTATATTTAGCAAGCATTAAAAATTAAATGCTGTAAATAAATTTTAATAATTTTAAACATATTCTACGAAGTTTTTTTTTCCTGTTGATGGCTGAGAAAATATAATGATATGTAATTATTTTGGCAGAACAAATCTTTAACTTATAAATATCCATTAAAAAAAAAAAAAAAAAAAAAAAAAAAAAAAAAAAAAAAAAAGCTGTAGCCTCAATTTTTACCACGCTTTTATTAGCTTCACCTGTATGTTTGTGAGTTTATGAGTTTGTGGGTTTGTGAGTTTGTGAGTTTGTGAGTTTGTAACTCTCCTTATTTTATGTATGTTCACCGATTACTCCGAAACCATGCAACCAATTAACTTGGTTTTGGTATTAAATGAAAGACGATGCTCTCGAATTGGTACCACTTCAGTTTCATCGAAATTGGTTCAGTACTTTTTTAGTAATTAGGCAAAAACTAATAAAATTAGTGATTTTTCGCTAATTAAAAGTGTTGAATACGTTCACTGAATGGAGTGTAGACAGCATGGCCGAGCGGTCTAAGGCGCCGGATTGAAGCTCTGTTTTTCGAAAGAGATTGTGGGTTCGAACCCCACTCCTGATATTATTTACATCTATGTAAAATTTAAAAAAAAAATTCCGTATTACAATTTTTATTTTTAACCGGCTTCAGCAAAGGAAGAGGAAGTTATCAATTCGACGCGTATGTATTTTTTTTCTATGTATGTTCACCAATTACTCTGAAACTATCCAACCGATTAATTTGGTTTTTGTATTAAATATAAATATAGTTTAAAAAAACTAAAAACCACGCTTTTAAAGTAATCAAACTAAAAAGTGAAAAATAAATATAGTTTAAAAAAAAACTAAAAAACACGCTTTTTAAGTATATCAAACTAAAAAGTGAAAAACATATTTCGTACTATAAGCTGAAAACCAAAATAGATGAAAAATACTATATTACTATAAAATCATTGTTATTATAGAAATCAATAAATAAGCAATAAATAAAATTATAGTGGAAAAAAAGCGTGGGGTGCTTCTTAAGAACTGATAGATGGAGCATGGTAGATGGAGCACCCCTCGCTTTTTTTTCCATGATAATTTTATTTATTGCTTATTAACTGATTTCTATAATAACAATGATTTTATAGTAATATAGTATTTTTCATCTATTTTCGTTTTCAGCTTATAGTACGAATTATTTTTTTCACTTTTTAGTTTGATATATTTAAAAAGCGTGTTTTTTAGTTTTTTTAAACTATATTTATTCTTTTAAATTTAACACTCCCCACTACGCATTCTAATGCTTTCTCAACATGTTGTTATTGAAGATTTAAAATTTCTCCTATAATTTATACAGAGAAATTTTCACCTACAGTAAAAGTTTTGAATTTTAGCAAATTTAAAAATATATGCATTAAAAAGAATGAAAAATGTTTACCTAAAGTTTCAGATTTCTTTCGCTCGTTGCCAGCGTCCTTGTTTTGTTCTGTAATTTTTTTCTTCGAGGATTTCTAAAAGTTCTTCTTTAAGAACAGATCCCATAGACGGTTTAAGAAAATGAATTTTCTGAAAATTCAGAATGAATACATTTAAATAATACAATCAACTATAAAAAAGAATTAAAAAAAAAAATACCAAATAGAACAGTTTTGACTAAAAATATCTTGCATAAAAGCATTTGCTGTAATGTTATAAACCAACTTTGAAACTATTTTTCTAAAAACTGAATTTTTGGTATTGCGCGAATTCTTATTTAAAAATTAATCATCATAGAAAATTGAAATTAAGTACATTCTTAGTTTAGATGAGTAAGTGTATGCAGAACCTCAATTTAGTCTGATTTTTGTTATAAAAAATTGTGAATTGGAGAAAAAGGAGTAAATTTTTTGGTGAAATTTTGTGAATGTGAATAGAAAAGCTATTAATTATGCAGAAGAATTTGAATATACTTTTAAATTTAGGTTCAGTGTAATACATTGCATTATAAGTGATAATTTACTAAACATTAAACATATATCGGGTGTCCCAAAAATGACTGACGGATTTTAAAATTATATAACTTGCAAACGAGGACAGCTATTTAAAAAAATTTTGCAGGAGGCGGTTATGTATAATGTCAGGAGCTTTTTTACCGTAATTTTTTATTTTAGTTCGCATCTCAAACAATAGGTGGCGCTGACGGCGATTGAAGGCCAGGTGATCAATGCTGAGTGAAGCGTCGACCTGGGCTTCAATGGCCGTCAGCGCCACCTCTTGTTTGAGATGCGAACTAAAATAAAAAATTACGGTAAAAAAACTCCTGACATTATACATAACCCTCCTGCAAAAATTTCCTGCAAAAATTCTGTCACCGTTTGCAAGTTATTGAATTTTAAAATCCATCAGTCATTTTTGGGACACCCGGTATACGCAGTAGAATTTGTAAAATCACTCTCGCAAAGTACATATTACCTAATTCATATTATTCAAAAGCTATTTTTGTCGTTATCATTTATTTAATTAATGTTACTAAATATATATGTATTTAAAAAAATTAACAAACCATAAGAATGTGTGAAAAATAAGAAAAAAAAAATTTGTATTTCATTCATTGGCTAAGATATTGCATAGTTTTTCTTACTGTTTTAAATACAATCATTTTTTGGCTGGTCAGCTTGATTTGTTCCCTTTTACGTCTTTTCTTCTCATCTGGGTTACCAGTTTTGTCTCTACTTTCAATTCAAAATCTGCAAATTCACATCAGAAATTTTGAAAAAAAAAATATTTTAAATAATCAGGAAACGTTTGTCATTAAGGGTGTATTCGAAAAAACGCTTTTTCACCTTCAACAGCTCGAAATTTTCCGATACAATTTCAGACACATTTTTAAAAGTAGAAACATGAAACTTGCTGAAGAGATTTTTGAAGAGATGTACAAGGTGCCGTGTGATGTATTTTTACGCTCACTTCATTAGAATTTGATTTATAAACAATTATCTTCTCAGTATGACCCATTTTTTCGTTCACAGATCTTTCGCTAGGGGAAAATCTGTTCAAAATGCCGTTTTTGATTGCTTTTTTAGCAATATTTTCTGCATTTATCAAAGAGTTGACAATTACGGCACCTTGTGTATTTTCTAAATAAGACAATTTGCCAGTTTGATGCATATGAGAGTAAAAATGAAGTCAAAAATAAATCGGAAAATAAGCAGTTTGAATCGAAATACACCCTTAATTTAAAAAAAAACAATTTTGTGCAGAGTTTCTCATGGGAAGACAAAATCTTAGAGCTAACAAAGCTTCTCATGTCCTCAAAACTTTCACACAAACTTTCATGGAGTTACACCAAAACGAAATCAGAATCATATTAAATCAAGGGCTAACGCTATCTGAAGTTGTATGAAAATCCGTCCATTAATTCTTGAAATATGACTATTGTGGAAATTGTGAAAAAGGCAGCATAAAGCGCCACCTTTTGGGCTATATACACAAAAAACTAATCAGATCTAGTTTATATTAAGGTGCAACTGAATCTAAATTTTTGTAAAATTCCATGCATTAGTTCTTGAAAAAAAGCATCCAAAAAATTTATGTCACATACATATATAGACAGACAAACAAACAGACTCACATACTGACAGACAGACATTTTGTAAAAATATGTTTTTTAGGTGCTCTGAACCCCTAAAACGTATAAATCCGTCGAAAACCGAAATTCAAAAATTTTCATGAATCTAATCTTTTTTTCTTGTAAAGATAGAAGAAAGTAAAAATATCAACTGATCATCATTCTTAAACTTTTAATTTACAATAAATAAGAGGTGTTTAGAGCGATGCATAAAATTAATTATACCATCTTTACTATTTATCAGACCATCAGGTTATTTCGCTGTAATATTCTTAAAATACTAAGATTTATCTCTGGATAAAAATACATCAAATATGATAAATTACATCAAATATGATACTTATCTAATATTTAGATTTATGTTATAGTTAAATGTAATATTAAATAAAATTTATGCTGCAGCACGTTTCAAATAACAATAAGTGTTAATATCTCACAGACAATTCTCAGCATCATAATCATTACCGCTAAAAATAGCACAGATAAGAAAATCCTCATGAAATCACTAATTCTCTGCCCCTCATTTCATATCATGGGAAGCTCATTGAGCTTATCAACAACAGACTTGAATATTCTGGATACGGACTAAAGATAGGCATTCGAATATTCTGTTGGATAAGTGACATTAAAAGTCTCTTTTATTCTATGGACACGTATACAAATTTTCTAATTTCCCCGTATGTTCTTTGAAGCTAACACTTAACATGCCGAGAATTTTACTCTCAGGTTTCAAGCGAAATATCTTCATTCGATTCCAGTCAAACGATTAGTTCCTGGCTTATTTACATTTAATCATTTAATGTTAACAATGTGTCGAAAAAGTACATTTTATGGCTTATTTTTCATATATTACATGTTCGGGGTCTCCGAATAGCTTCAGCTCATTAATTATTCCAGTATTTTCACACGTTGAGTGGCATGTCAGTAACCGTGACTGACATTGACCTTTCCGTTTTTGGCCGCGTATTTTTTTTCCGAGCACCTTCGTTGTTCCAAGCCTAAGCTCGCACTCTGAATGGTTGTTGCTCTCGGCACTGTTTTCATGTAACTTGGCGATAATCATACTTGGCGTAGCGATAGATGCTTCCGTCGAGGAGTTTGATTTCCTTTCGAACCGAGTACAAAGTAACTTTTCCCGTTTATTAATAAGTAAAGTATTAGCCATTTTATAAAATAACACAAGATAATAATACACAAGAGCACAAGACCACGAGGATAAGAATGAAGGAAGAATAAGAATGAGTAGGTTAGGTTTTAGGTTTACTTGTTCACTTACGAGCGAAGTATTTTTCGCCAAGTATGGTTATCGCCAAGTTACGTGAAAACAGTGCCGAGCAGTGTGACCGTTTTTGGATTGTTGTAAGAAATCTGGACTGTTGTAGGACTTACAACAAGCTAAATCAAGCTAAAAACTCAGGCTAAAAGATAGTTGTCAGTCTATTGCTATACTGACCATCAATAGATGACAGGACCATCGAATTTATTTTTAGCTTGTTGTCAGTCCAAATCTAGGCTGCTTTTAGCTTGAAAAAACGGTCACACTGGTGCCGAGAGCAACAATCAATCAGAGTGCGAGCTTGGGCTTGGAACGACGAAGGGGCTCGGAAAAAAAATCGCTTTTTGGCCGCGACAGTCACCAGTGACTGACAGTCTAAACTGTGATATAAAACTAAAATATTTATAGTTATAAGTAATTTCTGAAAATATATTTAAAATTTATGTATTATTATATTTTATGCTGTCAGTCACCGTAGCACTCAACGTGTTAAGAATTCTTATATTAAATATAGGTCTTGACTTAACTTATTTTTTGTAATTTTATACTATTATGTTAATAGTAATTCTGTGTAACAGTTAATTTTTCATAGGGGCCGTCCATATATGATGTCACACTTTTTTTTCAATATTTTTTACTCCCCCTCACCCCCTTTTTCACAAAGTGTCACACTTCAACATACACTGTCACATGTCACGCAATATAATATGTACATGTACTTGTAGTTCAGAAAAAAAGCATTGTGTTATAAATGATATATTAAATTTTATTTTAAAACTCAAATTGTGTTTTAATGATATTTGCGACTATCTATATTTTAAAGGCTAAACGTATCTGTGCGTAACCCATACGTCATTTTGTGAATGGCAACACTTTCCTACGTAATTTCAATTTTGCAATTTTCGCTACTGCAAACTTTACACTTTTAAATATTGCACATTTTAAATTTTTACACCACCGTACAGAGAAAAAAATGCACTTTTAAATGCAATTTGTTTTTAATCTGTATCCCAATTTGTTTTTGAGGTATTAATTTTTATATTCTTTAGTACCAATTTTTTAATTGTGGCAACAGAGTCACTCCATTTTCTCTTAAAATTGAAAAAAAAATTAAAATGTGTATACTTTTTCAAAAATATCGTCTGATATAAAACTCGGAGATTTCGGTTTTATTTCGCTTTTATTCATCAATTAAAGGGACTTCAAGTTTTGAGTTAAAGTGATTTTAAAAGGATCAAATTAAAACACATTTTTTTTTTTAACGTGGTGAATACGGATAGATGAGCACGTGTGTAAATTTTGAGAAGATGAAAATGATGCCGGGTTTAAATTTCGCGTGAAATTCTATTATCGTGTCTATTGTTGATAACTTCATCATAATAACTGACCTTTATTATATTTTACTGATTACAAATGCGATTAAAGTTGAATTTTAAAAAATTGGACAATTGAGTTTTACAATATTTTGTTAATCTTAACTTAAAATAATATTTGTTTGAAAGTTAGACTGATCAATATAAGATGTATTTTTTATAATATTTGTTTGATAGATAGACTGATCAATATAAGATGAATTTTTTACTGTAACTAATTTTGTAGATTTATTAAAAAGCAATGAAACAGTTCCTTCTTAAAGATTTTCTTTCGTCGAATTTCGACGGACTCCACCTCGTAACAATAAAAATGACTCGTGTACTTATTATTTTTTTGTAGAAAATAAGATTAATAGACAATAGTAATAAAATATTTGTATGAAAAAGCAATTGAAAACAGTAATATTTAAAATATGAAATGGAATTTTAATTAGTATTTGACTTAAAATTTTATCTTTATTTTATAAACACAAAATACTTTACTTTCAAAATAACTTTAAAATTTAATTTGCTAATTTTTACCACGCTTTTATTAACTTCACCTGTATGTTTGTGAGTTTGTAACTTTCCTTATTTTATGTATGTTCACCGATTACTCCGAAATCATGCAACCGATTAACTTGGTTTTGGTGTTAAATGAAAGACGATGCGCTCGAATTGGTATCACTTCAGTTTCATCGAAATTGATTCAGTACTTTTTTAGTAATTAGGCAAAAACTAATAAAATTAGTGATTTTTCGCTAATTAAAAGTGTTGAATACATTCACTGAATGGAGTGTAGTCAGCATGGCCGAGCGGTCTAAGGCGCCGGATTGAAGCTCTGTTTTTCGAAAGCGATTGTGGGTTCGAACCCCACTCCTGACATTATTTACATCTATGTAAAATTTAAAAAAAAAAATTTCGTATTGCAATTTTTATTTTTAACCGGCTTCAGAAAAGGAAGAGGAAGTTATCAATTCGACGCGTATGTATTTTTTTTTCTATGTATGTTCACCAATTACTCTGAAATTATCCAACCGATTAATTTGGTTTTTGTATTAAATATAAATATAGTTTAAAAAAACTAAAAACCACGCTTTTAAAGTAATCAAACTAAAAAGTGAAAAATAAATATAGTTTAAAAAAACTAAAAAACACGCTTTTTAAGTATATCAAAAAGTGAAAAATAATTCGTACTATAAGCTGAAAACGAAAATAGATGAAAAATACTATATTACTATAAAATCATTGTTATTATAGAAATCAATTAATAAGCAATAAATAAAATTATCGTGGAAAAAAAGCGTGGGGTGTTTCTTAAGAACTGATAGATGGAGCATGGTAGATGGAGCACCCCACGCTTTTTTTCCACGATAATTTTATTTATTGCTTATTAATTGATTTCTATAATAACAATGATTTTATAGTAATATAGTATTTTTCATCTTTTATCGTTTTCAGCTTATAGTACGAATTATTTTTCACTTTTTAGTTTGATACTTAAAAAGCGTGTTTTTTAGTTTTTTTAAACTATATTTATTAATGCTTTTACTTTAATTAAAATGTGCAATGCCACATTTCTTCGTACTCCCTCCCACCCCCTTGACACAAACTGTCACAATTTCATGAATTCCCCTCCCCCCCCCCTCTCCAAGCGTGACATCATTTATGGATGGCCCCATATTTCAAATTGAAGTACTTACTGTTCCTATAATAATAAGGCTTTACATTTTTATAACTTCAAAGAGTCCCGACACCATAATCATTTTGTTAAATATATAAATAAAAAAATCCATATAAATCAGTTAATTCTATTTCGTTTACTAGGTGGACACAATTAGTTGTCTTAAAAGTATCATATGTCCTGGATACGTGAAGAGATGACCAATTGGATAGATCATAATATAAACCACATTCATATATGGAATTTCTCTATTCTCGAAAAAAAAAAAATTAACGCTGTCGCCGCCTCTGACAACGAATCTTTGTTCGTTAATGTTAAGAGAGCTATTGCATAGAAAAATATGAAACTTGGTGGTATTATACGGAAATGTTTAATAAACGCTTTATATCTATATAATAAATGCTTTATATCTCAAAATTAAAATGACATGATTATTTTCTTAATGTGCATAATTTTATCAAAACAAATTGTAACAAAAATATTTTGCAATAAATCCGGTAAATAAGATTCATTTTCCATTAGTAAGCAAAAATTCAGAAAATATGCGCAAGAAATGCGCAGATAATAGATCGAGCATATGTGACGTCATACTAAAAACACGCGTATTTGCTTTAGCACCCTGTCCACCACTTTATGCCAGTTTTTAGCATTAAATTTATATGCAGTTTTGATTTAAAGCTAGTTAAATGCCACAAATGTATAGTTAAATGTACATCACTCACTGTGACATATTTTGCAATATCAAATATTATACTCCGAAAAGTCAGCAGAATATTCAATTCCGATATTTTACATAATTTTACGCCAAATATAATACTTGGTTTATATGTAATTTTATGTTATATAGTTAAATCTAATATTAAGCGAAACTGTACACTGGAATGCACTTTACATATAATCAGATTGAACATCTTATGGAGAGTTCGCATGCCGTAATCATCAACGTAAAACATGAAACAGATAATAAAACTTGCACGAAACAACCAATTCTATGGCCTCATTTAATTTTCTAGAGGGCTATCTTAGTTTACACAACACACATGAAAATTCTGAGTGCTAAACGAGTTTTAGAAATGTAATATTATGTTGGACAAAAGTGAATTTAAACCTCTAATTCCGAGAACACAATTTAACATTTGTCAATCTGTTATGTTCTGTTTATAAAATTATATAAGGGTAAATACAGTTTAGATCGATTATGGTTTATTTTAAAATAAAAAAAAATACTTACTAAATTTCAGTTAAATAATTTCTTTTGATATTTCAAAAAAAAAAAAAATATATTATTTAATCTTTATGCAAGTTTAGGTTATTTTTTTCTCTTTTTGTAATATATAATTAGAGGGCCCGTCAACCAATTAATGAAACTCAGTTTTTCATTGCAAGCAGAAACTCAAATGGACGGAGTGGCTTGCGATGCATGCGGTGGCAAGCTGCTATTAGACTCACGGACTTTAGGCGAGACAAACTTTTCAGCGGATTTTAACTCCAACATTTTCCCGTTCAAAGAGAGAAAAAGGTTTGCAATTGTCTTTGAAAAAGTCCGAGGAAAAGCCGTAAAACCAGTTTCTACTCGTGCCAGGCGTTAATACTTATCGCCTACTCGTATCAATCGCTTATTTCTGATTCGTTGAAACGTTCGATGTTGGATGAAAATTCTAAGCTAGGCCAGACTTTTTTGAACGTGTGAAAAAAAGTTGGGGAGACATTGCAGTTTGCTATTACACTGGATGTTGGGAGGATATTTCCCGAAAAGTTGGAGGAAAACAAGTATTGGCTCAAAAGTATTACTAAATGGCTTAGGTTACAGTTTCCAGTGAAAGTCAATTGGCCTTGAGCGTTTGCACTGCACGGGTCGCTCGTGAAGCAGACACGTGTTTGAAAATAGAGTTTGGTTTTTTGAATTAAGCTTACTATCGAGCAGAGATATGCCATAAAAGTTTTATGCAAAAATAAACAATTCGACTATTGAGATGTTTCCCATGTTACATGAAGCACAAGGCTCAAATGTTAGCAAAAAAGGTAACACAAATCCTTCAAAGACGGAAGAGACAACATAAATGATGAACAATGCTCTGGACGTACATCAAGTTCTCGAACACATACAATATTGCTAAAGTAATCCTGCTTTTGGTCTTTAATCGTCGACAGATTGTTCGAATGATTTTAGCGTTATAGGAACTTACGAAATCGATTGTGCATCAAATTATCACGATAAGACTTCAAATGAGGAAAATTTGTGAATGCTGGTCTCGACACATCCTTCAATATGACCCAGTTTTTGGCAAAAAACAGCATCGCAAAGCTGCCTTAACCATCGTACAGTCCAATCTTCTTTTTCGGACTTTTTCCTGTTCATCAGTTAAAATCCAGCTAAGTTCATTGATTTGATAATCTACAAGGGTTGATTAAATGAAAAGGTACGAAACGACGTAAAACGTAACAGTTAAATATTTGCATATTCCGTCATGGGAGAATTTAGTCGGACATCTCGGGATGCGATTGGAGTCTCTGACTGGGATCGGAGCATACGCAGGCGCCCGCATGCGCAGGCGCCCGCATGCGCAGTAGAGATCAAAGGCCATTATCAAAAGCGGCGTTCAAATGATTCGGCAGTCCGTATGAGCACAGGATGGTGTTCACGTTGCAAAATTCGACAATTTATTAGCAGCGAGGCGTTATCCGATTTCTGACAGCGGGTCTTCACCCAGACTCTCACGGCCTGCATGAAAACGGGCACTGTATTTACTGACAGACTTGTCAGAAAAACATTTCTCCCAGTAATTTATCACCATCCGGCAATGAATAGCCGCTGGTTTCTCAACTTCCGCTGTCAGAAATCGGATAACACCTCGCTGCTCCTCAATCGTCGAATTTTGCTACGCGAACGACATCCTGTCCTCATACAAACTGCCGCATCATTTAGACGCCGCTTTTGATAAGAGCCTCTGCTCTCTACTCCGCATGCAGGCGCCAGCGCGTGCTCCGATCCCAGTCAGAGACTCCAATCGCATCCCGAGATGTCCCACTAAATTCTCCCATGACGGAATATGCAAATATTTAACTGTTGCGTTTTTACGTCGTTTCGTACCTTTTCATTTAATCACCCCTTGTAGATAATTTTAAGAAAAATGTAACGCGCGTTCTCAACAGCACTCCAGCTGAATACTGCGATGTGGAGTAGCACGATTGTTGTTTAAATGTGCAAAGGGGCAGGAGGATTCTAAATTGAAGAATATTTAGTGCCTGTAAAATTATCTTCAATTAAACGAATTTTGTGGAATTAGTCTCATTATTTATTGGACAGACACTGTATGTACACTGAAGTCCCTGCTACTATATTCCTAATTATAATATTTTCTTTAAAATAATAATCGGATTTGTTTTTGAATTTTCACCCATCATGGTCATTCCGCTAAACATATACGCATAAAGCTGTTATCAGATTCCCGAACTTTACGTGCAAGAAATTTTTCAGCCGATTTTATCCCAACTTTTTCCTGTTCAAAAAGAGAAAAAGGTTACAATTGACTTGCAAAAAGTCGGAGAAAAAGGAGGAAAACCAATATTACTAGTACCAGGCGTTAATATTCATCACCTATTCGTATCAATCTCTTATCTCTGATTTGTTGAAATGTTCGATGTTGGATGAAAAACCTCGGCTATAGGAGGTTTTTTGGAACTGTAGAAAAAAGTTGGGGGACATTGCTGTTTGCTATCACACTGGATGTTGTGCAGATATTTCGCGAAAAGTTGGAGGAAACCAAGTGTTGGCGTAAAAGTCGCTCGAAATGTTGGTGAATTTGATAGCAGCTTAAGAGTATTCCTATGAAACCACTAATTCGATCTTTGTAATTTTGTTCTCTAGGAGACTCGTTGAACTTAGAAGAAAGTATGTCATGGATAAAAACCACGCATAAAAAATCAGATATTACGTTCTATAAAAGATAATAAAACAATACTTATCCAACGACACAAATAATTTTTTCTTCTATAATTGTACGGTTAATTTGATAAATTCGGTAATTATTAATTATAATGTTAGAATACCTCTCAAGATGGACATGTTTTGTGTCAAACACGCGAACATTAAAATAAACATTCTTATTCTAACCAAGTGCTGTAACCAAGATCAATTCAACCTAGACTCACTAGATGGCAGCACTAAAATATTATAAGACTAGACTGTCATGTTACGAAGTAAGGAAAGTCAAAAAGAGAAATGATTCTGCATGTTTCTGCAATCTTGCAATTTTTCTTTGTGCATGAAAAAGAAGTTTCTCGTCGGATTTTTCTACGTTTCATCAGAAGCTGCCGTGGGATTCCGTGTGCTGGTTCATTTAAAACCAAGCAACATCGCGGACCTTTTAAAACATTCTTTAAATCCGTTTTTTGTATTCATGTTAAATCCTTATCATAATTATATAACTGTATTAATCAAGTATCATATTTTTAGTGTTTTTATAGTATAAACAAGTTAACCGGTTATTCCTTGTGCCATCAATAAATCCTATTTAGAATAGTGTGACGCTTCTCAATAATGGAGTACTCTCTTGTCTTCCAATAACCCAATTTTTTCTCCAGCTGGTTTCGCGTCGATACGCAAGGATTACCTGACTCTTGGCTGGCTTACCAGTAAAGGTAAGCAGACATTTGACTATTATCTTTTTTATTAAGTGCTATACTGCCAATAAATATAATAATATTACTGGGTATTCGGAAACTCCACCGCTTCATTTGTTGACATTAATTTGTTAAATGCACTTTTCGTCAGATTATGAGACTGATGCGCTACCTACTGCGCTACCGAGGCGGGGTGTCTGAGCGAAAGAATAGGACTATAATGGAAATGGCTAGAACCATGCTATCAGACGCTAAATTACCCAAACAATTCTGGGGAGAAGCGGTCATAACCGCCACATATCTCCTCAATCGACTGCCAACGAAAGCGAATGAAAATAACATAACGCCGTACGAACTTTGGAATAACAAGAGACCGGATCTCTCGAATATCAAAACTTTCGGGTGTAAGGCATTCGCCTACATCGATAAGCCTAAAAGGGGAAAATTAGACGAGAAAGCCGTCGAGGGAATAATGTTAGGTTATGACTTCAGGAGCAAAGGTTACAGGATTTACACGGGTGAAAATAAAATAATGATATCTAGAACCGTAAAGTTTTTTGAAGACGGAATTAAACAAGAGGAATTTAAATCTGATAAAGAAAATAACGATTACGAAACACCCGCCGAAAATATCCTAATCGAATTAGGAGAAAATAACAATGATCAAATTAGTTCCCCAACCAAGGAACCCCCTGAACTTAGAAGGTCGGAAAGGCAAAATCGCGGGGTACCACCAAACCGTTTCGGTATAAGTGCAAATTTATGCCAAATTCAGGAGCCAAAGTCATGGGCAGAACTGCAGGACATCAATGACGTGAAAACTAAAAATAAATGGATAGAGGCAACAAATGAGGAAATAGAGTCCCTAAAACAAAATAATACCTGGAGACTAATAAAGCCAATACCAGGAAAACGCGTCATTGGGTGTAAGTGGACGTTCAAAGCAAAAACGGGAGCAAACGGGTCAATAGAAAGATATAAGGCGCGGCTAGTTGCTAAGGGATACGCGCAGAAATATGGCAGCGATTACGACGAAACCTACGCACCCGTAGTTGCTCATACCACCCTGCGAGCATTCTTAAACGCAGCAGTATACAAAAACCTCGACATAACTCACTTAGACGTTAAAACCGCTTTTTTACACGGCGAATTAGAAGAGGAGGTTTATATGGCTCAACCCGAAGGATATGTGGAAAAAGGGGAAGAGGATAAAGTATGCAGCTTAAACAAAGCAATTTACGGTCTTAAGCAGGCAGCTAGGGCGTGGAACTTGAAAATAAGCAAATCTCTAAATGAATTAAATTTCAAAGAATGTGCGTCAGACAAATGTCTATATAAAAGAGTCCAAGATGGAAAAGTCGTCTACATAATCGTTTATGTGGATGACATCTTGGTCGCCGGAGATAAAGAAGAAACGTGCGAAATATTTACTGAACTTTCAAAACAATACGAAATCAAAAACCTGGGAAAGGTTTCGCAGTATCTAGGAATTAATATTAAAGAAACAGAAAAAGGAAATCTAGAATTAGATCAGACGAACAAAATAGTGCAAATTGCGGAAAAATTTAATTTGTTAGACGCAAAACCAACATATACACCTATAAGCACTAATTATTTCAGCCTAGACCCAAATGGAAAATTACTGGGAGATAACAAAAAATTTAGGCAGGCCATTGGGGGGCTGTTATACATCGCAACCCTAACTAGACCCGATATAGCATCGGTTGGTAATATACTGGGAAGGAGGAATGAATCACCCAGAGAGGTGGACTGGCAAGCAGTCGAAAAACTAATCAGATATTTACTCACCACAAAAGATCTAAAGTTGGTCATTGACAAGTCAAAGCCGCCAGTGTTAACAGTTTATAGTGATGCAGATTGGGGTAACGACAGGGTGGATAGGAAATCCACCACAGGAAATTTATTTAAACTAGGAAATAACTCCTTAGCGTGGTTGTCAAGAAAGCAAAGTTGCGTATCACTCTCTTCCACAGAGGCGGAATATATTGCCGCCTCCAGTGCATGCCAAGAGACCATATGGCTATTAGAATTACTAACTGATCTCGAACTAAATCAACAACTTCCAGTTACCCTCTATGAGGATAATATTTCAGCCATAAAACTCTCTGAAAATGAAAAGGCGCAAAGCAAGACCAAACACATAGAAATAAAATTTCACTATATCAGACATTTGTGCCAGAACGGAACTATAAAAATAACCTATTGCCCATCAAAGTTGATGCTGGCTGACGTGTTAACAAAACCGTTGCCAAAACCTCACTTTGAATACTTGAGAAACCAGTTAAACATTGTACATTCATCGGTTTGTCACAAAAAGCGGGGGTGTTAGAATACCTCTCAAGATGAACATGTTTTGTGTCAAACACGCGAACATTAAAATAAACATTCTTATTCTAACCAAGTGCTGTAACCAAGATCAATTCAACCTAGACTCACTAGATGGCAGCACTAAAATATTATAAGACTAGACTGTCATGTTACGAAGTAAGGAAAGTCAAAAAGAGAAATGATTCTGCATGTTTCTGCAATCTTGCAATTTTTCTTTGTGCATGAAAAAGAAGTTTCTCGTCGGATTTTTCTACGTTTCATCAGAAGCTGCCGTGGGATTCCGTGTGCTGGTTCATTTAAAACCAAGCAACATCGCGGACCTTTTAAAACATTCTTTAAATCCGTTTTTTGTATTCATGTTAAATCCTTATCATAATTATATAACTGTATTAATCAAGTATCATATTTTTAGTGTTTTTATAGTATAAACAAGTTAACCGGTTATTCCTTGTGCCATCAATAAATCCTATTTAGAATAGTGTGACGCTTCTCAATAATGGAGTACTCTCTTGTCTTCCAATAACCCAATTTTTTCTCCAGCTGGTTTCGCGTCGATACGCAAGGATTACCTGACTCTTGGCTGGCTTACCAGTAAAGGTAAGCAGACATTTGACTATTATCTTTTTTATTAAGTGCTATACTGCCAATAAATATAATAATATTACTGGGTATTCGGAAACTCCACCGCTTCATTTGTTGACATTAATTTGTTAAATGCACTTTTCGTCAGATTATGAGACTGATGCGCTACCTACTGCGCTACCGAGGCGGGGTGTCTGAGCGAAAGAATAGGACTATAATGGAAATGGCTAGAACCATGCTATCAGACGCTAAATTACCCAAACAATTCTGGGGAGAAGCGGTCATGACCGCCACATATCTCCTCAATCGACTGCCAACGAAAGCGAATGAAAATAACATAACGCCGTACGAACTTTGGAATAACAAGAGACCGGATCTCTCGAATATCAAAACTTTCGGGTGTAAGGCATTCGCCTACATCGATAAGCCTAAAAGGGGAAAATTAGACGAGAAAGCCGTCGAGGGAATAATGTTAGGTTATGACTTCAGGAGCAAAGGTTACAGGATTTACACGGGTGAAAATAAAATAATGATATCTAGAACCGTAAAGTTTTTTGAAGACGGAATTAAACAAGAGGAATTTAAATCTGATAAAGAAAATAACGATTACGAAACACCCGCCGAAAATATCCTAATCGAACTAGGAGAAAATAACAATGATCAAATTAGTTCCCCAACCAAGGAACCCCCTGAACTTAGAAGGTCGGAAAGGCAAAATCGCGGGGTACCACCAAACCGTTTCGGTATAAGTGCAAATTTATGCCAAATTCAGGAGCCAAAGCCATGGGCAGAACTGCAGGACATCAATGACGTGAAAACTAAAAATAAATGGATAGAGGCAACAAATGAGGAAATAGAGTCCCTAAAACAAAATAATACCTGGAGACTAATAAAGCCAATACCAGGAAAACGCGTCATTGGGTGTAAGTGGACGTTCAAAGCAAAAACGGGAGCAAACGGGTCAATAGAAAGATATAAGGCGCGGCTAGTTGCTAAGGGATACGCGCAGAAATATGGCAGCGATTACGACGAAACCTACGCACCCGTAGTTGCTCATACCACCCTGCGAGCATTCTTAAACGCAGCAGTATACAAAAACCTCGACATAACTCACTTAGACGTTAAAACCGCTTTTTTACACGGCGAATTAGAAGAGGAGGTTTATATGGCTCAACCCGAAGGATATGTGGAAAAAGGGGAAGAGGATAAAGTATGCAGCTTAAACAAAGCAATTTACGGTCTTAAGCAGGCAGCTAGGGCGTGGAACTTGAAAATAAGCAAATCTCTAAATGAATTAAATTTCAAAGAATGTGCGTCAGACAAATGTCTATATAAAAGAGTCCAAGATGGAAAAGTCGTCTACATAATCGTTTATGTGGATGACATCTTGGTCGCCGGAGATAAAGAAGAAACGTGCGAAATATTTACTGAACTTTCAAAACAATACGAAATCAAAAACCTGGGAAAGGTTTCGCAGTATCTAGGAATTAATATTAAAGAAACAGAAAAAGGAAATCTAGAATTAGATCAGACGAACAAAATAGTGCAAATTGCGGAAAAATTTAATTTGTTAGACGCAAAACCAACATATACACCTATAAGCACTAATTATTTCAGCCTAGACCCAAATGGAAAATTACTGGGAGATAACAAAAAATTTAGGCAGGCCATTGGGGGGCTGTTATACATCGCAACCCTAACTAGACCCGATATAGCATCGGTTGGTAATATACTGGGAAGGAGGAATGAATCACCCAGAGAGGTGGACTGGCAAGCAGTCGAAAAACTAATCAGATATTTACTCACCACAAAAGATCTAAAGTTGGTCATTGACAAGTCAAAGCCGCCAGTGTTAACAGTTTATAGTGATGCAGATTGGGGTAACGACAGGGTGGATAGGAAATCCACCACAGGAAATTTATTTAAACTAGGAAATAACTCCTTAGCGTGGTTGTCAAGAAAGCAAAGTTGCGTATCACTCTCTTCCACAGAGGCGGAATATATTGCCGCCTCCAGTGCATGCCAAGAGACCATATGGCTATTAGAATTACTAACTGATCTCGAACTAAATCAACAACTTCCAGTTACCCTCTATGAGGATAATATTTCAGCCATAAAACTCTCTGAAAATGAAAAGGCGCAAAGCAAGACCAAACACATAGAAATAAAATTTCACTATATCAGACATTTGTGCCAGAACGGAACTATAAAAATAACCTATTGCCCATCAAAGTTGATGCTGGCTGACGTGTTAACAAAACCGTTGCCAAAACCTCACTTTGAATACTTGAGAAACCAGTTAAACATTGTACATTCATCGGTTTGTCACAAAAAGCGGGGGTGTTAGAATACCTCTCAAGATGAACATGTTTTGTGTCAAACACGCGAACATTAAAATAAACATTCTTATTCTAACCAAGTGCTGTAACCAAGATCAATTCAACCTAGACTCACTAGATGGCAGCACTAAAATATTATAAGACTAGACTGTCATGTTACGAAGTAAGGAAAGTCAAAAAGAGAAATGATTCTGCATGTTTCTGCAATCTTGCAATTTTTCTTTGTGCATGAAAAAGAAGTTTCTCGTCGGATTTTTCTACGTTTCATCAGAAGCTGCCGTGGGATTCCGTGTGCTGGTTCATTTAAAACCAAGCAACATCGCGGACCTTTTAAAACATTCTTTAAATCCGTTTTTTGTATTCATGTTAAATCCTTATCATAATTATATAACTGTATTAATCAAGTATCATATTTTTAGTGTTTTTATAGTATAAACAAGTTAACCGGTTATTCCTTGTGCCATCAATAAATCCTATTTAGAATAGTGTGACGCTTCTCAATAATGGAGTACTCTCTTGTCTTCAAATAACCCAATTTTTTCTCCAGCTGGTTTCGCGTCGATACGCAAGGATTACCTGACTCTTGGCTGGCTTACCAGTAAAGGTAAGCAGACATTTGACTATTATCTTTTTTATTAAGTGCTATACTGCCAATAAATATAATAATATTACTGGGTATTCGGAAACTCCACCGCTTCATTTGTTGACATTAATTTGTTAAATGCACTTTTCGTCATATAATAACCACGCCATCTGGTAAATTTGATAAATATTGCATGTTAATAAAACTTACAGGCTATTTAAAATAATTACCGATGAAGTTCGGTGAATATGATTAATTAAGTTTCAAAACGAATATCCTCCTCAGTCCTGATGTCACCTGTAGGAAACACTAAAAAACACCCTTTAAATTACCGTATTTACTCGTGTCTAGAGAGCACCGTAAATTCCATATGCAAATGATTGAATGACCAAATGAATTTCAGTAGAGAAAGTCGAAACAAACATCCAAAGAACAAGACGAAAATACGTTTTTAAATTTCGGGTATGGAATGAATGACGGCGGGGGGGGGGGGGGGGGGGGAGTGAGTTAGGGCAGTGAAAATTTCTAATTAGCGTTTAAATAATATTACTAGCTCTGTTGTATATAAAAAAATACAAATAGTAAAATAAACATGCAATAATACTTCAATTAAATAAGATTTCCCAAGTTTTAATGTCTTCTTTGAATGTATTCCTTGATTCATATGTATATTGTGTGATTACATCCAGTAATAAAAAAAATATATTCCGTGTATAACGCGCACCTATGAGTTTTGCCCTAATTTTTTGAAAAAAAAAATGCGCATTGTACAAGAATAAATACGGTTATTTAAATCCTTCCAGAATTGTTAAAGTTACTTTTACACTTTTATAATAAATGCATGCATGTCATAATCATCGATATATAGACTTCTACATCTTTGAGGATGTTTCATAATAATTTTAAACTAGTTAATGTGGTCCCTCGTAATATTTCTCTCAGGACTGGGAAGGATATAACAAAAATGTATATTATCATAAATGTTTGAATCTCATAACAAAAAGTCCTTCCGGCAATGCCGGGAGGATGAGGTAGCTTTCATATACTTATATATTTATTTATTTATTTTAAAGTAAGTTAAATTGTTCAAAAATACTAAGCTCAAATTAGTGGAAATAATCTTATAAAATTAGTGATTTTATAAGATTGAATACTAGTTTTTGTCAAGACTGAATATTAATAGGAATTTTTAGAAATTAGTCATCTTTTATTCAACCTGGTTTTATTTTAAGCGATTTAGAGAGTCACCAAATTCCACGATATCATGAAGTGTATGCCATTTTAAAGCAACATGATGGATCGTTCAGATCAGACCGTTTCAAAATGTCAGCCATAAGCAAAATTCGAAGTGCTACAACTCAATCATTTTTTAAGATATAGACAAAATAAGAAGTGTTCTGGAATCGTTGTTTTAAGTTCTAACACGTAAAAGAAAAATATTTTTCAAATTTTGGTTTTTTCGCATTTAATTTTAAATTAATTTTTTTTGAAAAATTTAAAATGGCCACTATTTTGAAACAAAATGGAGGATGATGCTGGCCAACGAACTCGGTCGAGAGATTTGTATGTACTATGTACATACCAAGTTTCATTGAAATCGGTTCATAAGTACGCATGTTATTACGTGACAAAAATTAGATCGTTTCAAAATGTCAGCCATAAGAAAAATTCAAAGTGCTTTAACTCAATCATTTTGTAAGATATAGACAAAATAAAAAATGTTCTGGAATCGTTGTTTTAAATTCTAACACGTAAAAGAAAAATATTTTTCAAATTTTGATTTTTTTGCTTTTAATTTTAAATTTAAATTTAAAAAAAAAATTAAAATGGCCACCATTTTGAAACAAAATGGCGGATGATGCTGGCCAACGAACTCGGTCGAGACATTTGTATGTACTATGTACATACCAAGTTTCATTGAAATTTGTTCATAAATACGCGTGTTATTACGTGACAAAAATCAGATCGTTTCAAAATGTCAGCCATAAGAAAAATTCAAAGTGCTATAACTCAATCATTTTTTAAGATATAGACAAAATAAAAAGTGTTCTGGAATCTTTGTTTTAAGTTCTAACACGTAAAAGAAAAATATTTTTCAACTTTTAATTTTTTCGCATTTAATTTAAAATTTAAAATTTTTAAAAAAAATTTAAATGGCCGCCATTTTGAAACAAAATGACGGATGATGCTGACCAACGAACTCGGTCGAGACATTTGTATGTACCATGTACATACCAAGTTTCATTCAAATCGGTTCATAAATACGTTAGTTATCGCATGACAAAAATCAGATATACATATACAGGGTGAGTCATAAATATCGAAACAATAGGCTATCTCCTTAAATATTGCCCTTAGACCCATACTTCCAATTGCAAAGTTTCATCAAAAAAGGTAAATTTTTTGATAAGATAAGTTGCAACTCCATGGGGGGTCTATTTTAAAAAATACTAAAATTAAATTTTTATACGGCCCCCAGAGGATAAAACTTCCAATTAGAAAGTTTTTCATTATCCATTCCTGAATCGAACAAAAAAAAATTCATCTTGATATCTGCAAATTCCTGAAAGATATTAAAATCCAAAATTTTCCAAAATTCGTGATTTACACCACTTAAGCATACCTCTGAGCACAGCGGTATAAGCTCATTTGAAATACAATTTAGGGATCGACCATTAATTTACGCATTATTAAATGTCGATCCAAGACGATACTTTAACTTTTAGATATAAAATAAAAGCGTATAGGTTTTTGCTTTAAACTTCCTTGAAATATGCTAGATGTCTGCAATAACTCGAGCTTGGCGCCAGGCTAGTAACTAGCACGACCCATTGGCCGGACCGCCTTATTAAATATTTATTAAAAGTGTTGTTAAATTAAGTGATATTAATTAAACTCTCATTAAACGTGTTTTTAAAACTTATTGCCGCAGGCAATAATATAGTGATATAGCGATATATAATATAGCGATATACTATAATAGCGATATAGCGATGATACTTCTATTAACTGAGTTGTATGGAATATATTTTAATGTTAATGGAAATATATTTTAATAAATTACACAGGAATATTTTCAAAAATCTAGTTTTTGCTAGTCAGCTTCAAAATTTATATGGCTTTAAACCTATTTTTACCTTTTTTCTGTCTTTACAAGAGAAAAGTATTGGATTCATGAAAATTTTTGAGTCCCGGTTTTCGACGGATTCACACGTTTTAGGACTCAGAGATATCGAAAAACATGTTTTTACAAAATGTATGTCTGTGAGTCACTGCTCCTGTATCTCTGTATATGACATAAATTTTGCGAGCGCTCTATCTCAAGAACTAATCGACGGAATTTAATAAAAAATATATTTACTTAGTCCTTGATATAAATTGGTGCTGATTAGTTTTTGGAGTGAATCGCTTAACAGACGACCCTACTGTACAGGCTTTTGTGCGATTTCCGCGATAGCTGTATCTCCAGAATTAATGCAAGGAATATCATCAATCTTCAGATTCAGTTAGCCCTTGACATGAATTGATGTTGTTTATATTTTGTTGTATATAGCTCCACGTGTGGCGCTGCAACACTGAATTCGTTACGATTTCTGCAATACCTCTACCTTAAGAACTAATGTAGGAATTTTCATTAAAAGTCAGATTGAGTTACTACTTGACATGAATTGGTTTTGTTTACGTTTTTGTATCAATCATCTTTCGGGTGGCGCTGTTATAACGAATTTTGTATAATTTACACGATTTCAGTGATATCAAGTACTAGTGCTCGGAATTTCGAATCCTTAGAGTCCTCCGATTGCTACACCCGAGTTGTTTATTTATTCCAAATGGCACTTAAAAAAACAAAAATATTTATTCGAATGTTAAAGTCTAAGAATATAACGTTTCTGTTTCGTATTTTTTTTATGCTAAACTCCTACTAATATTTCATTATAAGTGTATTTAATTGATCAAGGTTTAATGCATCCGAACCAAACATCTTTTAAGAAATTTAATTGAATAATTTCAACTTAAAATGTATAAATTAAGTATGCCAAAGATTCATTAAACACCTGTTCTTGTTTTAAAGGGGATAAATTGATTCGCAAGTTAAATAAAATTTAAAATGTATTTGTAGTTCAACTGAAAACTGTATGTTAAACTCTAAAAAAGAGGGAGGGGAAAGCAGCGGCCATTGAGACCGCTTACAGCAATTAACACCTTGGGATATTTTTTTTTTATGCTGGTCAATTATCTACAATAGGGATATAGGCCGTGAGGGGAATTGTGCTCTCCGTGAAGGTCTTTTTAAAGGAACCTAACCCGTATTTACGCAAAGAAATCCAGGGTTCGAAGAAAACCACGGAAAACTTCGAACGGTTAGGCCGACGAGCGCGAATGGGTTCGAACCCAGCACCTACCGTCTATCAGTTTGGAGGCCCATAATTAGAGGTACCTTTTTTGAATCGTGTAATAGCAATTTTAACAAGAAAAATATGAATTTGACAGCTATAAAACAATGAAAAAAAAATGAGGTTTAAATCAACTGACGCATTTAAATAGTAATTAAAGAAGGCGAGTAGGGCAAAACTTAAACACAATCTGAAATTGAAACTATACAAGACGGAGTTAATCACCTAGAAACTTTTAAAAAGCATTTAAACGTTCGGAGCCCATCTTAGTTTAAAACTAAATGCACTTTTCTGTATCAGATGCTTTTATTTCAGTATTTCTCATTTTTAAACTGACGCAAGTCAATAACCTTCGGTTACGGTAATAGTACTGCGAATTCAATAGTTTTTTAACACCTCAAAAAAAAAAAAAAAAAAAAAAAAAAAATGCCCAACGCATTGAAAGAAGTTTGCACCTCAGAAAATTAACTTTTAAAAATGTGATTTGTTTACAAAAAATTGCATTTTTTTAGATTGCTATTTTAAATACTTTTATTTTTTTAAATATTATTTAAAATGCTGAATCAAAATTGAAAATTAAACATTTTCATTCAAAAGAAAGAAAAAAATTCATCGCGACACATAATATTTTGAGTTATGACAATTTTAATTTACTCTAAATTTTTTGAAAAAAAAAAAAATATTTTATTAAGAAAGCTTATGATGTGATAATGCTTACAAATTATGTGGTTAACCATCACAAAACATTCCAAATTCTAACTCTAAATAAATAAAATAAATGTTTCCAGTACAACTTACAGCAACATTTTTTCTTCAATTACACGCATTTCAATTTGTGTCTGATCCCTTGAAACCTCACGATTTATTAAAATTGTCATAACTCTCTGAATTTTGAAGCTATCAAGATGAAATTTTTTTTGTTCAATTCAGGAATGGATAAGGAAAATTTTTCTAATTGGAAGTTTTATCCTCTGGGGACCGTATAAAAATTTAATTTTCGTATTTTTTAAAATAGACCCCCCATGGAGTTGCAACTTACCTTATCAAAAAATTTACCTTTTTTGATGAAACTTTGCAATTGGAAGTATGGGTCTAGGGGCAATATTTAAGGAGATAGCCTATTGTTTCGATATTTATGACTCACCCTGTATATATATATATATATATATATATATATATATATATGGTTATATATATATATATGGGCATTTCCATGCGAGCTTGTTTGTCTGTTACGTACTACGATTTTTAGCTACCAGTATTTTAAAAGGAGAAAATGTGACTTAGTTTATCGAAGATATATCATCAATTGAATAAGGCGAAGCAAACTTTTCGCAAATAACAGTGGCCAACATGCATAGCGATTTTCAGTTGTGTAACAGACTAACAAATTCGCATGGAAATGCCCATATGTCAACATTTGAACGGAGGGTAGTTTTGGGGTCTGGGGGTCATGATCGGTGAAAATATACCAAAATTTTCCGGAAGTGCTTTCCTCCGGACGGCTGCAATAGGTAGCTTTTTACTTTTTGTAATGAAAGCTACCTAAAATAAATGTTAGGAGATAATAATACTCAATCGAAAGAAGTGTTTTATTAATAAGATGCAAAAGATTAAAAAGTTTAAAATAATTATTTTCATGCATAGTGAATGATTTAAATAAAAATTTTAAACACAGAAATATTCAAAGAATAAATTATACAGTTTTTCAAATGCATAATTTTAGCAATGAATATATATTAGGAAAAAGTATACGAAATAAAAATCTCAAGCTAAAAGAGTTTTATACATATTGATTACATTTACTAACCTTGATTGGTAATTATTAATTATAACCGGTTAATCTGTATATATATTACGCTAACGTATGTATCACAAAAATCACGATTATTTTTTAATTGTTTAATGACAACGCCCAAACGAAGCGGATCTTGCTGATTATTGTGTAAAAATCGTTTGGCAGGATTTAGGCCGGAGGTAAAATAAACTGGTTTTATGTACATTTTGTTCTTTCGTTGCAGTTATAGAGCTTCAAAATATCGTTAATTTATTTTTCTTTTCTATTTTTGACTAAAAAATATAAATAAATATTATGAATTTTAAACGTTTCAGTTTCATATTAAAGCTATGTATCATAAATGAAATGAAAGTATTAGACTATTATATTTTAAATAAAATACAAAAAAAAAAAAAAAAAAAAAAATGCCACGGGTACAATATTTGGCGATCAAGATTAGCATAAAAATACCGAGTTCTTGATTTATCGGCACAGATGTCACATGCGTACCACATTGACGCAATTTTTTCTGGCGCCTAATTATTTAGAAGAATCTTCTAATTTGGCAAAAAAAATGAGCAATTAAAATAAATTATGAATAAAAAAATATGATTTCATGCTTAGTGTGCATTTAAGGGAGACCAAACTGACCGCCAAGGGCGGCTAATTTTATAAGTTCTCATAAATTTATCATATTAACTCATTTATTTGGACATCACTTGGTTATTGTTAATAATAACCAAGTAATGAAATTGACAGTAACATATATATATTATCTGGAGCTATATAAATGCTGAATTGGTGATATTTGTACAAATTTCTGTAGACTGCTTTTTTTATGTGAAATGTTTAAATCTCTGACACAGCAAAAGAATAAAATTATGTTAATTTTTCTATAATTTTTTTTTAATGCTGAAAAATTTATTTCCGAAATCATATAAAATAATTAATTACATATGAGGACCTCAGAAGCCAAGGGGTATAAGTGACAAAATTGAAAAAAATAAACTAAATACACAGACGACCTAAAAATATGCTTTTTTCATTTCAGGTAAAGAAATATAAGTGATTTTCTTATTATTTGCTGAGTTATAGAGGCAAACCACTTTTTTCGAAAAACAACCAATATTGATGAATCATACATTTAAAGAAAATTGTACTTTATTTTTTAACAGTTATTGAAATAAGAGTTCAAAAACCAGAATGCAACAAGCAGAAATTTCCTATTTCAATTCACTCAATTGTTATTGATGTTCCAATTTAACATCAATTATCTTTAAACTCAATTTACTCCAAATCGAAATTTTGTCACTTGTACTCCTTGGCTTCTGGGATCCTCATATGTAAACATAATTCTTGAAAGCATTAATAATCTACTTATTATTTTAAAACTGTGTTACATGTTTAGAATAACATTGATTTAAAAAATGCTTATATTATTGTGAAACCAACAGCTTAGTTAACAAATAATATATCAGTTCAAGGCACTACGTACTATTTAAAATATCTAAAAACGCAGTAGAATAACTACGATATGACATTTTACCTATTATTACATCAAATATAATGATTAGCTTAAATTTAAAGCAGTTCATATATAAATTTAATATCAAATATAATTAGGATGAGCGAAGCGAATCCTCTACTAGTCCACTCAAATTACAATTTGTCGTACGCTTTACAAAAAAACTATTCAACATTTTAACTTCAAATTAAACACAAAAATAAATTATGATCTGTAGATTTGCAGAATATAATTTTTTTTTACAGTAAAACGTTAAAAAAATTATTATTTTAATTAATTTATTTTACATGCATTTCCAATACGGAAGCATTTTAGCAAATAAATAAAAAATGAAACGCGTATATTTTCAGAAAAAAAAGTTTAAATCATGGAGTAAATAATTATAGATAGAATCATGATTAATTTATTAAATAAAACATGTTTTCATTATCCCGCAAAATCGTTTGCACAGATGACACTTAAACATTTTAAAAGAATTGTATTATGGATTTTTTTTTCCTTTTTTTTTGTAAACTGGCAACAAAATAATTGTAAACAAATAAAATTAATTCTTAAATGTGTTATATAAATGAAAAATTAAAAGATCTGCGTGAAGTTGTTGGTTCAAGCTCTTTATAAATATTTTTGCGAAGGTCGTATTGTGGCTAAATAATATCGACTCATTAATCAGAAGGATTTTATAGAAAAATAAGACTTTAATAAGTTCGCAAACACAACAATAATTATTCGTGAAAATGTCACTGCGAGAATGAGAGAGCGCTTCGTTAAAAGGTAATTCCATTAATTGAGTTGCCATTCGCAGAAAGTAAACAGTTCTCCCACGCGGAGAGAATTACAGCAATTCTCATACGCTAATATGTATAAAAATGAAGAAATTAAAATAAAATGTTTTACAGTTGAAAATTCATTGTATCAACGAAAGCAGATTTCAAATGTTTTTTCCAGAAAATAGGATTTTGAAGAAGTAACTTTCTTCAAGCTTTCTTCAAATATATTATTCTAAAATAGCTATCAAAGATTATCGGATGTTGATTACAAAGATTGGAAACATGCATATTTCAAACAATTAAAAAACACCAGTGGCTACTTGAAATTGTAAAAACATCTTTAAAAGAGCTTTTAGTTGAAAATTAAAAAAAAATTTGTAAAAGTTTGCTTCGAAAATATCTTATGCCAGTTTTACATCATAAGTAAAAAATTAAAATGCGCCAAAACATAAAATAACGTTTTTGTTTAATAAAGATGCAAAAATAATAATAAAAAAAATATTGTTACTTTCAAATATCTGTTTTATAAAATAATGCTTCGCGAATCCAAACAAAGCATGGCTTTTGCTAGTTTGATATACAGTACACTTGAAATAATACTCAGATATACATCTCAAAGACAGCTTCCATAGCCATAATCATTACGGGAAAACAGAGAACAGATATCAAAATCCGCATGAAACTGCTAAGTCTTTGTCTTTCATTTCATTTC
Source organism: Maratus speculifer (assembly GCA_964019185.1). Classification (NCBI taxonomy): domain Eukaryota; kingdom Metazoa; phylum Arthropoda; class Arachnida; order Araneae; family Salticidae; genus Maratus; species Maratus speculifer. The sequence continues at coordinate 154,486,094 of OZ025302.1, forward strand.
CTGGTAGGCTTACTGAACATAGTTAACTGAAGGGAATATTCTGGATAAGAGTCGAGTATCCATAATGCCAATGCAGGTATGAGAAAATAAAAAAAAAATCTTTTATACTGAAAACGCAATAAAAGTTTATTAATCTGTATGTTCTGTGAAGTTCATTAGGTGACAAATAACTACTATTTAAATTACTATTGATTTTATTTATTTTTTTTAATTTATTATTATTATTATTATTATTATTATTATTTATTTTATTTTATTTTATTTATATTATTATTATTATTATTATTATTATTATTATTATTATTATTTATTTTATTTTATTTATTTATATTATTATTATTATTATTATTATTATTTATTTTATTTTATTTTATTTATTTATTTTTTTATTTTTTTATTTTGTAAAACGAAGTACAAAGTTTTACTGACAGTACAAAGGAGTGGGTGTGTCAGATATTTTAGCAAATATTACACTAAATACAGGGTGGTTCAGAACTATGCGTCAAAAATGTAAAAATAGATAAAGGGGACCTAAATAAGAAGATTTCATATAGAAATGAGGGTGCGGAAATGCAGCATCGTAACAGTAAAAGACGATGTTGAGTTCAGCTGATGAAAGCGTTTCCCTGACTAAAATTGTAACTACCCGCAAGTATTTTGAGCAACTTAAATCATTACATTAATACGGAGCTTACCGACATGCACAATGAAATAGCTCACACACACTGTACATCTAACAATTCTCGAACCTGCGGAAGAACTATTCTCTACTTTGCGTATTACGGCTTTTTTACAGCCTGAATTCTGAAATATTTTTTATAGCCCATATCATGCCTCAAAGATTAAAAGGATTTACTCTAGAAACCACAACTCACCGAGAAAACGCTTAACGTTCGGCGATACAAAAGATTCCTACCCGGGAATCGGTCCATGTACAGTACATCCCCTAAGCAGTCATTGCATTTCCTTCCGCAGTCCTATGCATGAAATGCATACCAGCAAGCTCCGCATTTGTGTAGCACAGCGTAGAATTACCGTGTAAGACAGCGGACATCCATAAGAAATACAGTCCAGTCTCTGTATAACGAAATCCATTGTTCGAGTAAAAAATTCGTAATATAGAGAAATTCGTTGTATGGAGAATAACGTTAAAATTCTTATTTAATGTGTAAATTTTAAACAATTGTTTTTTATGTGTTTAATTAAGAATTTGAAATTGTTCATAACTCTGCTTCAAATATCACAGTCAGTAAGTACTGTGTCAGTACTGTGCAATAGTGAGATTGTAATCCATTTAGAAAAAAATCAGAGAGATATTGTTGACATATCCGCATTCCTTAATTGATTTCCATTTCTCTTTTTAAGTCTTCACAAGTTGCATCTTCTCCGTCCTCAGAATCCACATAATCTACTAGTATATAAATTTCGGCCTTTTTGAAGCAATTGTAAATTCTTTTTCTTCAATTAACCCAATTGATCCCGTTCTTATATGTATAACTATCCAATTGACACTGTTTTGAGAAGGATGTTGAAAAGTATGGGTCAGGACGAGGAAGGGGGGGGGAGGAATTCGTTGGACTTAAAGAACAAGGAGATTCAAGCAGAGAAGTAATATAATAAAATTGAGCACTGAACGATAAATTATGAATAAGTTATGGAAAATTGATTTCATGTGATTTCGAAGCTTTTTTACAACTGAATAAAGGACATTTTATGAAAATATTCGTTATATGGAGACAGCTATTTCGCTATATAGAGACTGTTTTTAATGTAATCATGGGAAAAAGGGAACGTTCCTACAAAAAATTCGTTATATAGAGAAATTTGATGTATGGAGTTTCGATATAGAGAATCTCGATTGTATGTATATCACTTTGCAGATAATTAACATATTATAATCATTACCGTCAAATATAGCATAAAGATAAGGATATCCGCACGAACCTTCCTGTGAAACTAAATCAAAATTAGTCAACAAAATTCAATGTGCATGATAAAAATGAGATACCAACAATGCAATATTCATTTGTAAAAATAAGAACACAAAGCGCTTTTATTCTGAAAACATGAATGAACTTGTTCTAGCTTGTGTAATGTCTGAAGTAAATTATATGCCAATTTATTATAGTAGACGAATTTCAATAGCTAATATTCTAATATCAGCTTTTTCATAAGTCTCTTAAATTTTAGTACAATATTTGCTTCTAGTATTTGAGATAATAATATAGGATATCCCGATAATTTTTGTCTCATTTTAAAACTCAATATAAAATCAAGTTATTGTCGTAGAAGAGTGCATTTAAACTACATAATGAAACGGTTCCTACAAGCAAATAAAAATAATTCTATCATAGATGGCGCCACTTGCCCATTCAAACATGAGTTTTGCCTGATTTTCAAATGAGTTAAGAATCTGTGAAACAGAGATGTCATTTCCCATTTTTATCCCCTTTTTCTTTAGTCATTTTGGATTTTTTTCCTGCTTTCCTATTGGCTATCCCAACAGCTTGTTCCCTTTCCCTCCTTTTCATTTCAGTCGTGCTGTTGCTTTCATAGTAAACGCGCGTATATCAACCTACAGATCGAATACGATGCTGATCAAAAGAATTGGAATATATATTTGGCTATGGAAGGTGACTGGTGAAATCAGATTTTCAAATGTCTCTGCTTTCTAAAATGTTTGCTTAGTTATATTATTTAACATATTTCCTAAATAAGTTTTCAGAAAGAGTTGGGAAAATTTCATAATATATGTTTCACGTATGATTTTTCTTTTTTTTTTTTTTTTTTGCAATGTGCAAGATCAAACAAACAATCATATGTTTGTGATCAGCTAAATAAATAAAGACATTTGTCTGAAAACAAAAGATTTCAGACACTAATGCATAAAACGGGATGGATTGAAAAAAAAAACCTTTTAACTTTTGCAAATAATGAATGTGAAATTCGCTACTGAGGAATTGTTCTCCACAATAAATAAACAAATAAACAAAAACTTACATATTTTTATTCCGTGTTATTTCACAAATTCTGTAAAACTCATATTTGTACATTTATATACATTCATGTTTACATTTTATTTCAAAAATTTAAATAAATGTTATTTACTCAATTTAAATTCGAAAGCTATTCATTCGACGATAAAAGTTAAAGCTCAGAGCAACAAAAATACTAGAAGAGATTTTATGCAAATCCAATACATATTTTTTTTCTGATATATTCTTAACGGTTACATATAAATTCTGGCAACAGTAATATAAGTAAATAAATAAACACCAGTTGAAAAGAATGTCATTTCAGTATTGACAAAACAAAATTTTGAGTGAAATTTCTAAATGATTTGGTGAATTATTCAACGGTTAAAAACTTGTTGTAATAAAAAATTTTAGTTCATTTTCTATACAGTTTGTTTACTTTGCTTGGATGACACTTTATATATATATGTCGATTAAGCTAATACAATTGCAAAGATTTAAATATCTCCAAATTTACAAAAGAGGTTTTTGGTTATTTAAATAAGTTTTTGCTCACAATTTCTTTCAAAAATTCAAATAAATGATGACTAAACAAATGGAAAACAAAATCTATCTTTTTTTTTTATTATTAAAGTTAATATTTATCCACAACGAAACTTTATAGAACATTTAATGTAAAACAAATAGATATTTTTCTGAATAGCTTTTTTTTCGAGTGACTGTAACTCGAGATTATAGAAATAAAAGTGAATAAAAACCTATTGAAATTATTGTCAAATTTATGCTTAAAAACTGAAATGTATTCTATGATGTGTATAAGAGTTGTACAGACCTTTATGACAATTCTACATATTAAATGTATGATGTATAATAAAAAATTTACAATAAAAATAAAATAAATAAAATTTACTTTCGGCAAACTATGCTGCCATAATAATTTTTTATATGAATTAAATTTATACAATCGAGATAATTTTAAACATTACAAGGTTTCGCAAGTGATTTTGATTATTTCAAAAGATTATTATTTGTATTCATAAATTCTTTTCTGTGCTTAACTGTTTGTGCAATGGTAAAAATTTATGTTTATATGCGATGAAAAAGCTCCTACACATTATGTGTAATTCCGATAAATATTTTTCTCATTATATTTTTTTCTCTACTGCATACAATGCATGATAACAGTAGTGTGTATTTATTTTTTAAAACAGACTTCTAATACTAAATGTGCCAGAACTTCTTCCAAAAATTCGTAGCAATATTTCAACCAGAAATTTTATTAAAAAGTATTATACATATATTATATATATATATTATATATATATATATATAATATATAATACTAATATTATATAATATATAATTATATATATATATATATATGTATTATATATATATAACATAAATATATAATATGTGTTAATATATGTTATATATATATATATATAAAGTTAATCTGCCAATATTAGCAATTATTTTTGTTAACATAAAATGAATGGTCTCTGAAAAGAGTCTTTTTTTTTTTTTTTTTTTTTTTTTTACAGTTGGGGCATTCCCCGGTAGCTTTTTCGCCTGTCCATAGCCTTATGAATCTAATGGAATTTTTATTTTTCCTTTTCTTTTATTTTTCTTTTCAATTTGTTAAACTACATGTATTTAATATGTTCTCTATAATTATTTACTGTCTTAAGCTTTTTTATTTATTAATAGTTATATTTAATTTGTGGCTACCAGCCACATTTAAATATTTTTTCTTTTAACGGTTCCCTAACGCCTCAGGAACACAACTTACCTCTACACTGGGTGTAAAGTTGCCACGCAACTACCCGTAAGACATGGTGACGCCACTGCAACGTCGTTGTGAAGTCACATTGTGACTTTGTGACCAGCGATTGTCGATGTGACGTCACGTGACGTCGATGTGAAGTCACAGTGATTAAAATGTGAAGTCGTTATGGCCGTTTTAGAGCTTTTTTGTGACGTCACATTGTGACCACTTTGTGACGCCACAATGTGACCAATTTGTGAAAAGTGTGTCATTTGTGATAACTTTGACATTAACATTGTGACGAACTGTGAAATTTTTTTTAGAAAGTCACATCTTAGTCACAATCTGACGTCACTGAGTGGTCGCATTTTCGTCACAGATGTGATGTGACCAAAGTGACTCACAGTGACGTCATTGTGACGTCATTGTGACGTCACTGTGACCATGCATGCTATGAGGGTAGATAGTTCATCCACCTGATCACATTGTTCCATTGTTCCATTACATGTTTCTGCATTTTCTATTACATCGATCTTAGATTTAGAGTAGATTTGTATAGACTTTCAATTAATTCGTTCTTAAAAGCTAAATAATATACTAAAATATTCCCTTTATAATAGGATCAATATACGTATTTATTTAATATGGAATGATCTTTGTCTGTGATGTAGAATATTTAGAAAAGTAAAATGGCATCTTCTTTGTATAAACTCATAGTACTATATTCATCGACTACGGCATTAAATCATACCAATTTGTCACTTCGACCCTTCAAAAACGCCTTCATTCTCTGAAAGATCGTTTTTAAGGTAGGTCTCGGTAAAGCTCAATTGGAGCCTAGAGCCTATTAAAAATTTGTGAACTAAATTTCAATTATAATAATTAATTTTCAATTAAAAATATTTTTTGAAAAACGAACGCAATATATAAATATTAATATTGCTACTCTGTTCATTCTAATTTTTGGGAGTCCTAAAATGTTTGTCTCCGAAACCCATGAATTAACTGGGCCTACTCATAGAACTGTAAAAATATTCTCTAAGTCGGCAATAGATGTTGTTAAATACTACACAAAATCTGAAACACAGCATTGTTTCTTCTTAGCCTTGTTTTGTGAAGGGTTATTCATTTACCGAACATATGTTCGTTATCCAAGCATAAAAATCTACCGACAATTCTTTGATCAATCACCGACTATATTCGGATTGGCTGCTTACAACAATCGGATAAATAGACTATTTCTCATTCTTTTATACTATTCTTTCAACTTTTTCTATTCCTAACTACACTAAATGACCAAAGATGACCGGCCACTTTCTATTTTAGACATTTTGTTAAATATCTAAAAAAATACATGAGAAATTATCCTGAAACTCTAAGCGTGTATATTTAAAAGTACAGGTCATACATTTCCATAAAGATTTTTTCCCGAAACTCCATAGGGGACAGATTCTTCCTGTACATTAAACTCTCGATAACAGGATCGGATTAACCGGGTTGCGCATTAACCCGGAAGCGAAAATCTCACGGTTTGAATGCAATTTACTATGTTGATGCTGAATGGAAATTAGTTAAAAGCACCATGGTAAGGAAATCTTGGAGAACAATTTTATCGCATGAAGAAAATTAAATTTCTATTGAAGACGACGATAGTAAAATATGCATAATAAAATCTTAGAAGATTTGAGATAGTTAAACTGTTCTGAAAATGTAGACAAAAAAGCAATCCATGAATAGATTAAAGAAGAATCAAAATCTGACTGTTGTAAAATTTTAAGTGACGATGATATGGTGTCGCGTATTGCTTGTGTATTATTTATTCTTCACAAAATGTAAGTATACTGTATTTCATTTTTTTTATTGTACTAATTTGAAATCTAAATAACATTAAAATTTATGTTCTTTCTCTTTCTTTTATATTAGTAAAATTATCTGAGGCCGTTGTAGCCTAGTGGTCAAAGCCCCAAACTCCGGACTGAAAGGTTTCGAGCTCAGTGCTCGACATCACAAAGACCCACTATTATAAATCAAGTGTGGAGAATAGAACGACGCCGTTGGGTCGGCGCTTGAAAACCCTGTGACTCAATATTTTTCTAAAATCAGAAGTTGCTCGGATTTCGTGATGTGAAGAAGAAATATAACTTCCTCATAATATAAATATCTTTTTTTATGTAAATAGTGCTGTGTTCATCTCAGTGTGTGGGATTGTGAAAAGAAAAAGAAAAATGAAATCTGGACTATAATTTAAAAGATAGTCACGAACTTCTAGAAATATAGCTGCTGGGATTTTTTTTTCTCGAATTTTCATTTTCGTCAATGGTGCCGAAACCCGGGAAAGTGGATTATTTAATTATGAGTAAAAGAGTCCCAACCCGGCAGTGTGCTTTTCTTCCAGGATGTTATAAGAATACAGGATTAATAGTTACAGGCCCTGTGGCTCCAGATTTCAGGATTACTGGATAGGAGCTATTTCGTAACCCACCGAATGAATGCAGTCTGCCTGCTTGTTAAATAAAGTGGTTCTGAAAGTCCTGTTGGTTGGTCTTAGCAGTTGCTATGAGTATAAGTCTCATGAGAAACTTTTCCTTCCCCTTCAGAGACATATCAAAATTGAGGGAGTGGCGATATTTGGTGATGGCAGTGTTGCCGAACATTTTCTTCTGCAGAAGTCTAACTTTCAACCCCCTTGGTTCAATCTAAATGGAAGTTCCAGCAACCCTTTTTGCCCTTCGGGAACACGTCAACAAAAGTTGAATTATCAGTGTCCTATTGTATAATAATTTGATATCTCTATCCTTTTTCATCAAAATTAGCACGCATTCGATTATCTGGCAACTTCTTTTATCCGGTTTCCAACCATTCTCGTTAACCGAGAATCTACTTAACATTTCAATGTTTACAAATGGTTAAATTTAACAAATACAACAGTACTTACAAAAGTGCGAAAATTTTTATGAAAAGTGATTTTTTTATATACATAGGAAACCTGCATAACGTAATATTGAAGACTTTTTAAAATTAAAAATAATGGAATATTTAGGAAAAAAGGGAAAAAATACGCTAAGCTAAATTTTTATTTACTTCTCTTTTTATAATTTTTTTTTTTTTTTTTTTGTAAAAATATTATTTTAATTAAATTTCTCTTTTGTGTCTACATTTACTTACTACGTTTACATTTTTCTTATGTGTACATTTACAAAAGTTACTGCACCAAACAAAACACAGTTTTCCAATGTGTTTATTTTATGTGTATTTTCCCTTTTCAGCATGTATATTTTATTTTACAAATATCATGAATTTAAGCTAACTTCTATTTAACGAATTTTCTTCATAACAAAGTGTTTCAAAGTAACGTTGAAACTTCGTTAATTGAAAGTTTCATTGTATCTGAAAACATTTTTTTTTAATAATGCTTCCGTGGATGCTGCCAATTTAGTAAATATTTCTACAATTTAAAAAATTGTTGTAATAAAAATATTCTAATTCACATGCTGAATATATATACAGTCGACTCTCGTTAATTCGAACTCGTCGGGACCATAAGAAATGTTCGAATTATCCGAAGTTCGAATTATGGAAAGTGTGAAATGAAAACTTGCTTAGTATCGTACTATTACAAAGAAATTAACTTTATAGTGTTTTATTAAATCTGTTTGTCTCTTATAATTAGAATATGACTTAATATTAAATTAGAATGTATAAATACATAAACTAATTAAAAGATTAGAAACAAGGTCAATGGAAGAAAAATTTGAAGCGTCACTGATGGACAGACGGGACACTAAGAAAGTGGATATCAAATGCATGGGATTATGTGTATACTCGTTGGGAACATTTTCCACAAAAATGATAGAAAAAGTTATTCAAATTATCTGAAATCAGAGAGATAGAAAAGAAAAATGAAAAATCGGTATTCTTGTTAGTTCGAATTAAACGGAGTCAAGAGTCAATTAGTTCGAATTAATGAAAATTTTTAACGTTATTCTGCCATTGAAAATTTCGGGACTTCATGTTCAGTTCGAATTGAGCAAAAATTCGAATTGTCCGATTTCGAATTAACAAGAGTCAACTGTATATATATATTTTTTTTGTTTAGGAAATATTTTTTTTTAACTATCGATTAAACATATATGCAGTAGCAAAGACTTAAAATTCCAAACTCACAAAAGTAGTTTTGGGTTATTTGAATGCATGCTTCTTTACAATTTATTTCACAGATTCAAAGAAAAGTAATTCATATGAATTTAAAACAAAACCTATTCATTTGACGATAAAAGTTAATGTTTATCAAGAATAAAATGCTACAGAACATTTCATGCAAATCAAAAAAAAATATTTTTCTGAATGAAGTTTTTCCAGTAATCCGTAATTCATGGTAATAGGAATAAAATGTAATGAAATGTAAATAAAAACCTATTGAAAATATTATCATTTTTATATTTGGAAAGCAGAATATATTCTGTGAAACTTAAATGGAATGTATTATCCTTGGGGATATTTCTAGATTTTAAAAATATGATGCATAATATGAAATGTGCATTGAAAAAAAATACATTCTGTAAATTATGCTGGCATGATAAAATTTTTGTATGGCTTACATTCTTCGAAATTATTTCGACATCACAAGCTTACAGAAGAGATTTCGGTGAATTTCAGCGACTGTTGTTTGCAATTCTAAATAAATCCTTTTATATCCCGTCTAAATAAAATAAGCATTTGTTAAATTATAAAAATTCCTGTTTATAAGTAACGAAATACTCATTTTTGCTATTTTGATAAATATTTCCCTCGTTATTTTTTATTCTAAAAGATAAAATTTATGTATATGTGTTTAAAGAAAAATAAGTCTTTTAACGTTAAACTGGCGACTGAAAACAAACAAATTCCACTTAAAATATAAAATTTTATCCTAACACTAAATGTTAATACTGTAAATTCTCGTTAGAACTTATCTCTGGTGAATACCAATTAAATTTGCTATATTGAAAAATTCGTTAAAATGAATAATTTTCAACGAAATAAAATACCTTTTGACAATCCATATTATCTTTGTTAAAGTGAAAAATTCGTTAAAGTGACATTCGTTCTAATGGTATTCTATTGTATATCATTTCGTCTCTTATTTCTATACCTATTGTCAAAAGTAGTGCTAACACTTCATTTTATTGTAATATATTTGCCTTATTGGGAAGTTAAAAACTTCTCAATTTTGCTTACCCATCACACGTAGTATAGGGTAAGTCTTGCAATCGTTTTGAAAATCGAAAAAAAAATTTGACGGATTTACACGTTTCAGATACTGGAGATTCCGAAAAACATATTTTTTTGAAAAAAATTTTTGCCGTCTGTCTGTCTGTCTGTCTGTCTGTCAGTCTGTCTGCCTGTAAAAGCTCTATCTCCCGAAAAAATTGAGATAGAGACTTGAAATTTTTTATGTACTTAGTATGTAAGAATGGGACGAAGCCTATTTAATATCAGTAACCTCGATTATCCGGAACTATTTTTTTCGGACTCTCAAAAAATTCCTTCTGATGAAAGGTATATAAAAATTTTTTATTTTTTTTATTTTAAAGAGGGGATGTAAAAGGCAATAAAATAACACAAATTTTGCATAAAGAACGAAGTCAATCGAATTATTAGTTGCCGTGATATGTGTAATCCTGTTTTCCGCATTCTTTGATTTTTCATGACTCTGTATTCCAATCAAATTTCAATTCAAAGATATATTTTAATTGGAAATGAGACGCTTCATCCGACGCAGTAAATTGTTAGTTAATATGATTATTATTTTTAGAGTTATAAGGATGTTTCTTTTACGCAATCCGGTATTACTTGAGTATTTTGGCGTTTTATATAATTTGTCGAATTCGGCTCATCAGCAGTTCATTAATAAAGCATGACTATGTATATTAAAACTATTTAAATTTGCGTTTAAATTTTATTTTGAAATTGCAGTTCATTTAATAAATATTTTGCACATGTTTTATTTTCATATTTTATATTATGCATATCCATGATGGGTAAGTATTACGGTGGCCCCCAACGACTAGTTTTAGATAAGTATTCGTCATATATTATCTATGAAATCATTAAATATGAAACGTCTGATTACATAATGCACAGTTTACCAACAAGGCAAACTTGCCCTAGTCAAAAATAGAAGAAATACAGTAGAGTCTCTATATAACGAAATCCATCGTTCCAGTAAAAAATTCGTTATATAGAGAAATTCGATGAATAGAGAATGATGTTAAAAATCGTATTTAATGTGTAAATTTTGAACAAATAGTATTTTTGATCTTTTCAATTAAGAATTTGAAATGTTTAAAAGTAAATATTAACCTAACATTTTATTTCTTAATTATTTAAGCAGTTTCAAAAAAGGGAACAGACATTTATTTGAAAGTATAATGAAAATCAAATGAGGAAGATTTGCATTAAATTCAGACGAAGAAATCTGTAATTTTTTGTTGTTTGGATTTTAAAATTGTTAAGCTCTCAAAATAAATAAATAAATAAATAAATAAATAAAAACTCAAATTTTAACAAGGAATGAAAAATTATAGTTAACATTTTCTTCCTTTGAAGGCCTCTCTTATGTGCCTCTCTTTGATTCCTCTCTTATATGTGTAACAATCCAATTGACTCTGTTTTGAGAAGGATGTTGAAAGTTGTGTGGCAGGTGGGATGAAATCATTGGATTTAAAGAGCAAGGAGAGAAGTAATATAAAAAAACAACTCAGCACTGAACAATAAATCAAAAATAAGTGATGGCAAATTGATATCATATAATTCCGAAGCTTTTTTAAAACTGAATAAATTAAGACCAATTTTTGAAAAAATTCATTATATAGAGATAGATATTTCGCTATATAGAGACTGTTTTTAATGTAATCATGCGAAAAGGGGACCGTTCCTACTAAAAATTCGTTATATAGAGAATTTCGTTGTATGGAGTTTCGTTATAGAAAGACTCGACTGTATTTGCATTATTTATGAAAATATTTTTTTTAATGCAATAGACTCATAATTAAATGACATGAAATTTTTTATTATAATTTCATGCTGAGAATTTAATTTTTAATTAGGTATTTTTTAGTAATTTGTTTAATTTATTTAATTTTTATAACTTAAATATTAAAAAACAAAACCCTCCCACCTATTTTAAATTTCTCTCTTCTGGGATTAAACAGAAGATCTCAAGTTTACAGGCAATTGACATAAAGCAACAATAGAAAGCACTCTTTCTAAAACAGCTTACACTGTAAAACATCTGTGTAACGTTACTCCATAAAACTGGTGGCAGCTTTGTTGCCACCAGTGTTATGGTGTGATTTTTTTTTCACTTATATAAAATGTAATTTAAACATATGTTATTGGTGTAACATCATATATTAGTGTAATGTTACACTGGTTATCTTGGTTAATAGTTATTCCACGATAAATTTGGTGGAAAATTGGCTGCCACCAACTTTATGGAGTAACGTTACACAAATGGTTTACAGTGTAGAATGAAATTTTAAGTAATCAAACGATATCACCGCTTAGAAGATATTGAACTTGTAATTACCTCGCATTCCAACGTATGCGCAGTATGGGAAATCAATCCTCCCCCCCCTCCCTTGTCCTTTTTTTTTTTCTTTTTTCTTTTTTATTGTAAATATTTTATTTGAAAGCCCAATTGCTATTTTTCATATAAGTATGATTTTTAGTATTGTTAGTAGACAGTTTAAAATATGTATATTAAATGTAAAAAAATCTATTAAAGTTACAAAAAGAAAAAGTTTTTCTTTGTATTTTTTAAATTGGGTATCCCAGATTTATCCTCTTGTATTATTAAAGGGACATAATACTTTAAAATTAGCCCAAATATCTTTTTTTTTTTTTTTTTTTTTTTTTTTTTATTGAAAGTTTCTTTTATTGTAAATATTTTGACACCTCATTTTTACATATACGACTATTGTATCCGGAGATTTGAAATTTGGAAATTGATTCTTAATTTTGAAAATAAATCCAGCGCAATTAGCCATACAAATGAAAATTTTAAACTGATTTTTCACCATGTTCATATTTTTATAACTTGCTTGTTCGATAAACATTAAGGCTTTTTTGCTAATTTAGATAGAGACTTGATTTTTTTTTCTTTTTTTTTACTTCTTTGTGTACACACAAACAAAACACCGTTTGTTTCACCACGGCGTATTTAATACTACTGTATACGGATTTAACATTCAAATTTATAGTTGTTTTAAAATATATGTTTTTTTTAATTGAAATTTTGTTCAATTTACTTCATTTTTTGATATACGTGAGAGAAAAAAATTCATATTAAATGTAAAATCCCTTATATCTAAAAATCCTAGAGATTTTTAAAAAGTTAATTAAAAAACATATTAAATTTTAGTAAAATAAATAATAAATTATAGCAAAACAAGTTTTAACAAATTTTATTTAACTTGTATATAATTATTGTGTCTCACATACATTATAATATTATTCAAAATTGAAGGGGTAGTTTCAAACGTACTGTGCTCCCTTAAAGAAAAAAATGTTATTTTTAAACCAAATAATAATTTGAACATATGAGGTTAGGTACTTTAGGTACAACTTTAGGTTTTTAAATTACTATTTGTACTCCTTGTTGTTGAATAATATTTTTTAGAAAAAAAAAATTTGGCTATTCAACAAATAATTATAGAATGTTAATATTTTTGTTTTGGCAGAAAACATGTGATAGAAATAATGTGTACAGTAGAGTCTCCCTATAACGAAACTCCATGCATCGAATTTCTCTATATAACAAAATTTTAGTCGGAACGGTCTCCTTTACACGATTACTTAAAAACAGTCTCTATATAGCGAAATATCTATCTCCGTATAACGAATTTTTTCATAAATTGGTCTTAATTTTTTCAGTTTTAAGCTTCGAAATCATATGGAATCAATTTTCCATCACTTATTTTTGATTTATCGTCAGCGCTCAGGGTTTTTTTTATATGTTACTTCTCTCCTTTTTCTTTAAATCCAACGAATACATCCCACATCCCACCTCCCACATACCTTTCCACATTCTTCTCAAAACAGAGTCAATTGGATTGATAGACATGTAAGAGAGGAATCAATGAGAGGCACATAAGAGAGGCCTTCAAATGAAGGGAATTGTTAACTACAATTTTTCATTCCTTGCTAATATTTGAGCATGTTTTTGAGAGCGTAACAGCTTTAAAATCAAGGCAACAAAAAATTACAGATTTCTTGATGTGAAATTAATGCAAATCTTCCTTATTTGATTTTCATTAAGCTTTCAAATAAATGTATACTCTCTTTTTTGAAACGGCTTAAATAATTAAGAAATAAAATGTTAGGTTAAAATTTACTTTTAAACATTTCAAATTCTTAATTAAAAAGATCATAAATAATATTTGTTCAAATTTCACATATTAAATACGATTTTTAACATCATTCTCTAAACATCGATTTTCTCTATGTAACGAATTTTTTACTGGAACGGTGGATTTCGTTATATAGAGACTCGACTGTATTAATAAACTAAAAATACCGTAATCGGTTTTGTTTTACGTTATGAAAAAATATCTTTACAGATAGATTAAAATCCCTTTTCTTTTTTCATTATTTCACTTCCTTTTTGTATTTTGACTATTATAAAACACATTATCATTTATAAGTAAAGTATTTATTAATTATATTACAATCTTTATTATATATAATTATTAATTACAATTAATTACAATTTATATTATATATAATTACTTTATAAAGAAATGAATATGCTTATTCCTTTATAAATAATAAATAAATAGAACTATATAGAAGCAACTACTAGAGTAAAATCTCTTTATGTCAAAGAACAGCAGAAACGTAATAGATTGAAAGTAAATACAAAAAGTTCTCGTTATTGTTGTACCAAACAAAACAAATAAATATACTGTGTATTCTAGTGTAATATTTTTTGACATCAAGTTCTGATATTCTGAAACTAGATATAGATTGTTACGCTGTTGTTTTTGTAGAAAACACACAAAAGGAGTAACATACATTAATCAGTTAAGAAATAACATAATCTTTGATAATTTCCTTACAAAATGAATATTTTTAGTTCTATATTCTTTAATAAAATATTTCCCAGTATTTCTGTACGCAAAATAATTCCCTGTATAATAATTTAAAAGATCTAAATAAAGTTCAGACATAAATATTTTGTACTAGATTAATTTTTACACAATTACTCTAATTGGTAAATAAATAACAGGAGTTGCAATTTAGAACTGGACTAAATCGAGAGATCCCCAAAAATAGGTTTATACAAAAAGTCTGTCTGTTCGTAATGTTCTTTTTTTTTGTAATTACGTATGGTACACAAAAAGTTTATAATTTTCAAGTTATAGGCAAATAACTGAAAAAAGTCCCAAAATTTTGTGGGTTTTTTGGCTACACAAAGTTTAGCCTCGAGATATTTTGTTGGAAAATCATTAATTCTTGTTACTAGCATCCCCATAAACACTTTAAAAACATAAAATCTTGTAGCAGAATTTTTGCATCTATCGGCCCTTTTTTCTGACAATTTGACTGGCCTATCGGAAGAAGATGCAGTAAAAGCGAATTTTGTGTCATTTTCAATGTTGTACTATCAAAAAGTGTATAAAGCTATGTAATGCATTGTATATGCTTTGCTTTAATGTATTTTTTTAAATTAAATAACATATTCTGATACTCTGTAACAAAATGTTGGAAGTTATTAATGCTGTTCATAATACACATATTTTGATTTCGAATGAAGGCTATTTTATTTCAAAAATATTTGCTAATATTTTCCCATTCTGAATTAGGAACAAGAACTATAAAATATTACTATCTATAAAACTTTTTGATTGATGTGTTGATGAATATGTGATTTTTTTTTTTGGGGGGGGGGGGGTTAATTTTATGAAAAAAAATTCGATTTTGCCTCAAGGCTTTACTATAAAAAAAGTCAGATGTTTCTTAATTTATGAAAGTTTACTATAACCACGAACGAAAATATACATTAACCTCTTCAAAATCAATCAGGATTCCGAAAAGCGTTCCTTTATCTTTAGAAACTAAAAGAATTTAATTTGAAAATATAAAGACGGACTTATAAAAGTAAATTTTTATTAGTTGTTTAAAATATTAAACTATATAACTAAAATTTGTTAGAATAACTAAAATATAATAGATATGAAAGTAAATACACAACGTTCTTGTCTTTTCTTAACCAAACAAAACAATGTATATAATATATATTGTGTATTTTCATGTAATATTATTTCGACATTCAGTTCTGATATTCTGAAACTAGATGTACAACGTTATGCTGTTGTTTTGACAGAAAACACACAAAAGAACACTGAAAAGGAGTAACATACATTAATCAGTTAAGAAATAACATAATCGTTGATGATTTCCTTATAAAATAAATCTTTTTAGTTTTATATTCTTTAATAAAATATTTTCCAGCATTTCTATACACAAAATAATTAAGAAATAATCTTTTTCTATAAAATAATTTAAAAACATCTAAATGTAGTTCAGACGTAAATATTTTGTACTAGATTAGTTTTAGCCCAATCATTCTGCTAGAAAAAAATATCATATGAGTTGCAATTTTCCAACTCGACGAAATCGATAGATCCCCAAAAACATGTTTATACAAAAAGTCTGTCTATCCGTGTGTCGCCATTGCAGGTAACAAAACGAGATGAAACCCGTCGACATTCGACGTTAAAAATAAGTTTTAAAACGTCCTTATCGATTCCATCTTTGTTTCAATTTCATTTCTTTTGAAACGCGTCCATTGTTTTAAGCTAATTAATTTTTTTGTATACATGGAAAAATTTTCAATAATATTAGGATAATTTGCAGAAAAAAAAAACAGAGTTTTAATGCTTTCGAATGATAATTTCTTTGCATGGTTTCCCTCGTTCTCTTTCCATAATCGGGATAGCTGGGTCATTTTCACAAATGGGAATTTCCCTTGTTATAAAGTACCATTCTCAATGGATCCTTAAAAACTAATGAAACATAATTCCTATCAGTATCTGATTCAAAAGATATTTCAAGCCATTTGACATGATATTAATTTCATGTTCTACATAAACTGAATGTCTGTCTTTTTGGTTGACTGATTTAGTGACAAAATGCTGCATTCTATGGATAATCTAATCTTTCTTATACATCAAGTCTTTTTTTTTTTTTTTTTTTTTTTTTTTTTTTTTTTTTTTTTTTTTTTGCAAAACCATTTTTTATTAATTTTAATTTTCCTGATTTTTTTTTCGCCACTATTTTTTTAAGTTGGTTGAAAGAGATCTGAAAAATAATTCATGATTGAAAATAATTTAAAATATCACTATACTGAGTGTCAGTTTTCAAATAAATTTCTTCCTCAAGTTAATTTTAATCCAGTTTTAACGTGTAACAATTGAAATTGTACAGTTCGAAATTTACAATTTGAACTGTACATTTAGAAATAATTCAAATACTGTAAGAGAGGAAGTGATAGCGCTGTTCGTTGTCACCATGTTTATACACATGTTTATACAAATCCACTCCAATAGATTATAAGCCTTATTTGATTTTTTTTTCTTGTAAAGTTATTTTTTATTAATCTTAATTTTTCTGATTTTTTTTCTGAATTCTATATTAAAAAATGAATACATCTTACTTAATTTTTTTTTTAAATGAGAGGGAATATGCTATCAAGATGATATAATCAGAAAAGTCTCTAAGTATAATCCTTAAAATCAAGAAATCGAAAGGCAGTGAAAATTACGTCATTTTACACCACCAGATTATTTTTTCTCTGTATATGTGGTAAGACAAAAATACGTTTTAAACTAAACATCAGAACAAATTTTTTACACGTAATTTATATGCGTATTTTTATGTTTAATCAGCATGTATTAAAAAAAAAACATATTTTCTATTTTATTGCAATGAAAAAAAATGGTATCAATAAAATTAAAATGCATGTTAAAATACATAATGATAAAATAAACCCAATAAGTAATATTCTCATGACATCACAGTAAATGTGAATTTTTATTCGCTTTTCAAAATAAAGTACGTGTGCATAAACATTTTTTGCCGAAATTTAACTCGCAAATTAAAAAATATGTTAAAAAAATCACGCGTCTGAATATTTTCATTATTTTTCTTTTCTTTTCAACAATGACCCGATTAGCATTGTTTTGAAGAAATTTCATAAAACAGCTTTTAAAATTAAAAATAAAATATAAAAATAGCTAAAATGAGCACATCTGTATATAAACAGCTTTAATTTAAAAAAAATAATAATAATTATCAAAATCGGTCCAGAAGTAAACTCATGGCTGATGACTAAATGAAAGCCTGGTCTTTTAAGTATACAGGGTGATTCAGCTCGTCGGTGACAAACTTTAAGGATCGATAGAGCACACCTAGACGAACATTTTTGAATAGGGAATGTAGGGTCCCTGACGCGATGGTAAGGCGCTAGGCGCTTTCGAAAATTTGGGTGCCGAAATTCGAAACGTCATAAAAACTAGGGAAATGGTTAGATTTTCTTGCTTGTTGCGTCGAAATGATTCTGTTTGTTTAGACTTTCTTCAGTACCAATTTGATAAGCGTATCTCTTAAAACATGGATAGGGGGCTCTGCAGACTTTGGAGAGCTAGACAACAACTTTAAGCCCGTTATTTTGATAATTTAACACATGCTCGCCAAAGTTTATACTCTAACTTAAAGTTTGAACCCAAAAGTAGAGCCCTGCAAAAAGCGTAAGAGCCGGAATAAAATGTCAAAGTACAGGGTGGTCGAAACTCGAAGGCTCCTAAGAGATAAACAAACAGATTTCTTGACTTATGGCATGCATTTTCATGATTCTGTTTGCTGGGGCTCTCTGAAACTCAGTTGAACGGTACAAAAAGAAACATCGATAGGGGGCGCTTTGGGCAAAAAACATAATTCGTTGACATTTCGGACGCTAACTGGAAACGGGGCGCTACGATCAGTTAGTAATAATGAAAACACATTTTCTACCTCTGCTCAACACTTCTGAATAAATTTAGACCAAAAACATCAATGATACTGGAAATTTATTTACAAAAAATAACACTACAGAAGATGCTCGAAATTTCGACCTTGGGCCATGATGCAGGCTTCGCACCTCCGTCGCATTGAGGAGTGTGTGTTTCCAACAATGCCAGGAGTATCTCTGATCTGCCCTGCAGCTGCCACAATGCGCGCCACAAGTTCTTCAGCACTGCTGACAGGTGTATGGTATACCTCGGCCTTCAGGTAACCCCAAAGGAAGAAATCCAAGCAGGTGAGGTCTGGTGATCGGGCAGGCCAGTGAACTGGACCCCCACGCCCGATCCACCTCTGGCCATACCTTGCGTTTAGATGGAGACGCACGTCGTTCGTGTAATGGGCCGGAGCTCCATCGTGCTGGAACCACATCTGGCGACGCGAACCTTCGGGTACGTGCGCCTCCTCCAGAAGCTGCGGCAGCACTTGATCCAGGAAAATCAGGTAATTTCCACCTGTCAGCCGTTCAGGTAACAAATAAGGGCCAATGAGGCAATCCCCCAGAATGCCGGCCCACACATTTACTGAGAAACGCTCCTGGGCTGCTCGGCTTCTGGTTTCATGTGGATTTTCATCACACCACACATGACTGTTGTGGGCGTTCCACATTCCCTCCCGGCTGAAGGTGGACTCGTCCGTAAACAAAATGCTGTTTACAAAACGGGGATCCCTGGATCTCATCGCCAAGTACCATCTTGAGAATTCCACTCGAGGGCCAAAATCCTGCTCTCTGAGCAACTGCACCCGCTGGATGTGGTAGGGGTGCAGATTCCGGGAACGTAAGATGCGCCACGCAGTTGCTTGCGAAATGTCAACATGTCTGGCGATATCTCTCGTGCTAAGACCTGGGTTGTCCTCAACCAGGTTAAGCACAGCCTCTTCGTTGTCGGGGGTGCTCACTGATCGCTCCCGTTCAGGCCTGCCTCCGTCGAAAGATCCCGTTGTGGACAACCTCTGGTGTACTCGAGCGAAGAAGGCATGGCAGGGGATTTGCCTGTTGGGGTAACGCTCGGCGTACAACCGCTGAGCGGCTCGTCCATTACAACCAGCAGCGCCATACGCCAAATGCATGTCAGCCAATTCAGAGTTTGTGTACCGTTCCATCCTACTACCGATCTGCAGACAAGTAACCCGAAGCTTAAGTAGGTACCGCACGTTCAAAAGACGTGTCTGCGCATACAACTACGTCATCTCGCGTTGTCGTCTACGCATTACGTATCTTTTGCATATCGATATGGTACGATATCTTTTGCATAAATCAGCAAAAAGCACCTTATGTAAATTTTATTGCGCGCATTGTGCATGATTGAAACCAGCTATGTTTGTTAAAAAAACAAACAAACTGCAGTTTTAATAGTTTCTTATGATAAGTAAATTACTCTCTTGTTTTGTTTCTAACTGATCGTAGCGCCCCGTTTCCAGTTAGCGTCCGAAATGTCAACGAATTATGTTTTTTGCCCAAAGCGCCCCCTATCGATGTTTCTTTTTGTACCGTTCAACTGAGTTTCAGAGAGCCCCAGCAAACAGAATCATGAAAATGCATGCCATAAGTCAAGAAATCTGTTTGTTTATCTCTTAGGAGCCTTCGAGTTTCGACCACCCTGTACTTTGACATTTTATTCCGGCTCTTACGCTTTTTGCAGGGCTCTACTTTTGGGTTCAAACTTTAAGTTAGAGTATAAACTTTGGCGAGCATGTGTTAAATTATCAAAATAACGGGCTTAAAGTTGTTGTCTAGCTCTCCAAAGTCTGCAGCGCCCCCTATCCATGTTTTAAGAGATACGCTTATCAAATTGGTACTGAAGAAAGTCTAAACAAACAGAATCATTTCGACGCAACAAGCAAGAAAATCTAATCATTTCCCTAGTTTTTATGACGTTTCGAATTTCGGCACCCAAATTTTCGAAAGCGCCTAGCGCCTTACCATCGCGTCAGGGACCCTACATTCCCTATTCAAAAATGTTCGTCTAGGTGTGCTCTATCGATCCTTAAAGTTTGTCACCGACGAGCTGAATCACCCTGTATAGATTATAAGCTCTTTAAATTCTGTTTAGCTGCAGCCTTAATTAGAAGTATCCTATTTAGTATCTTGCTAGTGGAAGAAAATTTCCTTTCTTCACTATGCGATGATGTTTCTCTACAGTTTTCAAACTTGTGTTGTTTTTTATTCAGATATGAAACTTAAATTAAATCTGTCCTTTAAATTAATTTTCTAACAAAAAAGATTTTCAATGCGTATAAAACTGAAACATGTAAAGATTTTAGATCGGTTTTCGACTAATTGCAAGAAAGGACTGAAATCGGAAATAAACATTCTTTAACTGATTTCAAAGAAAGGAATATACTCGATTCTATTGTATCTATTTTATATATTTATATGCTTAGTCATAAAATTGTAACATATACAAACAGATAATAAAGCATGCGTTCATACATGTTATATCTTCATTTTTAACTTAATTTCTAACAGTGCAACAACATTTTATGTCTTGCTTTTTTTTTAATTAGCAGTATTTTGTTTAATATGCTGCATGTGGAAACGTATTTCACTTCTTCACTGTTTGGTAATTTTTTATACGTATTTTATTTAACTGAGTTTTCTGCATTAATTGCTTTTATAAAAAATTGTTTAAAAGAAACGGGATTTCAAATCTAAAACATGCGGAAATATTAATTTATTTTTTAAATAACTACAAGAACGAATTCTATTAAAAACTGCATGTTAATTAAAACATTTTTTAGGGGAAAAAAATTCGTTTTGTTCGACTGCATGTTTTTGTAGGTTCGTGCTAAAGTTACAACACATGTCTTTGAAATGACTTTTATTACGTCATACGTTTCTAAAAGTTTCTCCCGGAATGTAAGACTTAATCTCTAAAAAGAACTTAAGCTCATTAAAATCAGCCTAACTTCAGCCATAATTAGAAATATCCTTTTCAACCTCTCGCTTGTGGAAGAAGATTACATTTCTGCGCCATGCGAAGATGTCTCTATATATTTTAGTGCATGCGTTGTTTTTTTTCACAAATGTCACTTAAATTAAACCTTTTTTTTTCTTTTAACTAATTGTCTCAGAAATTTTTTTAAGGGGTTGGAAAACTGTAACATGTGGATATTTTTGCTCGTTTTTAAACTAACTGCAAGAAAAAACATATTTTGAAACAATTATATATTCGAAATAAACAATATAGTAAACAATTTAAAAGACAAAAAAAAATAGTTAATTCGGTTGTGTATTTTATATATGTTTATTCAAAAGATAAGTTTTGTACAAGTTATTTTCTAAATTATATCAAAGATTTTAGTGGTGTTATAAGCTCATTACATTCATTTTAACTACAGGCTTAATTAAAAGTATGTTATTTCGTCTCTTGTTAGTGGAAGAAAATTTCATTTCCTCACTATGCGATGATGTTTCTCTAGATTTTTAAAACATGTTTTTTTTTTGTTTTGTTTTTTCAAATATTAAACTTAAATTAAATCTATCTTTTAAATTAATTTTCTTACAAAAAAGATTTTCAATGATAACAAAACTGAAAAATATGATGATTTTAGATCAGTCTTCGACTCAACTAACTGCAAGGAAGGACTCAATTCGGGAATGAATATCCCGTAACTGATTTCAAAAAAGAAATATACTTAACTCAATTGTTTCTATTTTATATATTTTTATGCGAAGATATACTCATATAATTGCAACATATGCAAACAGATTATAAAACATGCGTTCTTATAAGTTACATCCTAAAATATATATTTCTAAACAGTACAATAACATATTCTAAGCCTTGCTTTTCCCTTAATTAGCAGCATATTCTTTGTGTGTTCTTTCTTTCTGATATTTCACTTAAATTAAATCTTTCTGCTAAAATAATTATCTTAGAAAAAAGGTTTTAAAAAGGTTGCAAAACTAAAAATGTGCAGATTTTCGCTCATTTTAAAATTAACTGCAAGACAGAACTGAATTTAAAAGTACATATTATAAAAAAAAAAACAATTTAAAAGGAAGAATCCGATTGTGTATTCAATCTGATTGTGTATGTTATATATGTATATATTTTTTCAAAAGATAGCATTTGTACAAGTCCTTTTCTAAATTATATCTCAACTTTTAACAGCATTATAAACTTATTAAAATCAAACTAGATTCAGCTTTAATTAGAAGTATACTCTTTAACCTCTTGCTAAAGGAAGAAAATTTCATTTCTTCGCTATGTGATGATGTCTTTCTACATTTTTAGTGCGTTTATTGTTTTCTTTCAGATATTTCACTTAAATGAACTCTTTTCTTTTAAATTAATTGTCTTATAAAATCCTTTTTTGGTGATTACAAAACTGAAACATGTGAAAATTTTTGTTTACTTTTAAACTAATTCAAGAATGAATTAATTAATTGTCTTACAAAAACATTTTTTAATGATTACAATATCGAAACTTGTGGAAGTGTTTGCTCATTTTTAAGCTAATGAAAGAATGTACCAAGTTCTAAAACACTTATTCATTAAATACATTAAATTAAAGATATTTACTGAATTCGATTATGAATTTTTATGTAATTTCACATAAAAATGATACATTTGAGGGCTGCTTAATAAAAAGTGATTTTAAGATTTTCACTAACACATCCCACTCATAGTCTAAATTTTGTTAATTTTTAAAGTAGTTTATATTTAATGCAATGCATTTGGCACAGAATGTTCTACACTTCAAAGATACTTTTTTCAAATACATCCTTCAAAATTGCCTTTGCAGTCTTCACCAAAGTTTCCAGTATTGAAAAATACCTTCCCTAAGATTTATTTTCACATTAAGGAATTCTTCTCATCTTCCAGTTACATCACTTTTAATTTCGAACAAACTTCGACGCGAAAATCCTGTTGTTAGGGTATGTGATATATGCTTCAAAGATATGCTGGAAATTACTTTTTTTAAATAGATCCCTTAAAATTTACTCCGCCATCTTCATCAATGTTTTCAAATTCAGAAAATAACATTATTCGAGGGCGTTTATTCACTTTGAGGAATTTATTTCATCATCCTGTAAATCACCTTTAATTTCAAAGTCCTTGCGTACGTGCTGTTGTTCGGTTATGAGGAGCTTCGGAACTTATAGAGCATAGAACATAGATCATAGTCTTATGTTCATTTTTTGCTATGAACCTTTGAATACAAGCTATTATAAAGGCAATATTTTAACAGTTCTCACATTTAAACTATAAGATATCTCATATCTAAATTGATATGAGATATCTTTTTATTATTCATAAGGTTGCAAATGAGGTTAACGCAATGGTATTTAACTGGTTATATCATTTTTTATCTTAATTATATTTTCACCTTTTTCTATTTTTACATGAAGAAAGTATTAGATAAGTGAAAATTTTTGAAATTTGGTCTTCGGTGATTTACACTTTTTAGGGGTCAGCGATCACTAAAAATGTGTCTTCACAAAATATTTGTCTGTGAGTCTGCCAGTCTCTCTATCACTCTATCTGTCAGACTGTATGTTACATAAACATTCTGAACGCACTATCTCAAGAACTAATGCACGGAATTTCGCAAAACTTTAGATTTAGGTAGATCTTGATATAAAATGAATCATGTTAGTTTTTGTTGTATATCTCCCAAAAGGTGGCACTGCTATGCTAATTTTTTAATGATTTCCACAATATCTATATCTCAAGAACTAATGGACGAATATTCATAAAACTTCAGATGCCGTTAGTATTTGATACAATATGATTTTGATTACATTTTGATGCAAATTGCACAACAGATGGCGCTGCAATGCGATGTTATTTATGATTATTGCAATAGCTGGGTCCTAAGAACTAATGCAAGAATTTTCATCAAACCTCAGATTCAGTTAGTCCCCTATACAATCGCTCAATAGGTGACGCTGCTATGCGGTATTATTCATGATTATCTCAAAATCTCTCACTCAAGATCTAATGTACGAATTTTCACCAAACTTCAGATTCAGTTTTTCCCTGATATAAATGAGTATTCTATAGTTTTTGGAATAAATCACTCAACAGGTTGCACTTCTATGTGGCATTCTTTATGATTACCGCAATAGCTCTATCCCAGGAATTAACGCACGGGTTTTCATCAAATTTCAAATTCAGCTACAACCCTTGTATAAATTAGCGTTCTTCAGTTTTTAGAGTTCATCGCTTCACAAGTAGCGTTTCTAGCTTTATTTTATTTATTTTTTATATTTTTTTTTTATTTTTACGATTTCTGCGATAATTCTATCTCAAATGCTAATACATGAATTTTCATAAAATTTCAGATTCAGTTAGAATTTGAAATAAGTTGTTGCAGATTAGATTTTGGTGTAATTTACCTAACAAGTGACAATGTTATGTTAAATTTTTCTGGAAGTATTAACGTGTATGAAATAGAAGAAAGTTTTTGCTTGATTGCCACATCCAACTAGTTTTTATAAAATAATTAGAATTGTTTATGAGAAATTACTCAAATGGTCAGAAGTGTAATGAATGGACGCTCCCAGATATTTATTTTGGGTTATTATTTTACATTTCAAACATTTGCAAATTCCCTAATCTTAAAATTAATTATGCTCATTTGTAGCGCAATCTGTATTCATTTTTATTGGTGATTTCATCGAAGATTTTTTATTACACTTATACATTAAAATGAATTTGTCAAATTTAATATGTTATAATGTTTTATGAGCGTACTGATGAGTGTTGGTGCAAATAATGACAATCGAGAGAAGTGAACTGGAGTCAAATAGACCCATGTGCATTGTGTGGCAATTCACTGTAGTTGACTAAAGCTGTTATCAGATTCACAAAATTTACGCGCGACAAACTTTTCAGCCGATTTTAACCCCAACGTTTTCCCGTTCAAAGAGAGAAAAAGGTTACATTTGTCTTTTTAAAAGTTGGAGGAAAAGCAGGAAAACCAGTACTGCTAGTACCAGCCGTTAATATTTATGGCCTATCAATCGCTACCTCTGATTCGTTGAACCTTTTGATGATCGATGAAAAGTCTCGGCTAAGAAAGAATTTTTTGGCACTGCAGAAAAAAAGTTGGGGGACATTGCTGTTCGCTATCACACTGGGTGTTGTGAGGATATTTTGCGAAAAGTTGGAGGAAATCGAGTGTTGGCTCAAAAGTCTCTCGAAATGTTGGTGAATCTGATAGCAGCTTAACTTTAATGAGCAGAGGACAGAGATTCATAAATTTTAAACCTTCACTGTATCGTGTGCCACATTCGGCACATACCTAAAAACACTATAGTTCTCGTTATGTGCCATGAATTTGGGCAATATGATCGATGTAACTATCCGATGTAAAGTATCCGTGTCAAATAACTGCGTTTGATAATAAAAAAAAAAAAAAAAAAAAAAAAAAAAAAAATTGTTGTTTGGAAGAAAAAAAGAATGATCATGCTTTTATGGTAAAATTTACTTTCATTATTTTTACTGAATAAGTAAAAACATTTATACAAAGCAAGTTGTAGAGTAACAGAGTAATTTATTCCATTTTTCAATATTGGGTGAAAAAAGTCCGGGTCAGGATTCGAACCAGGGATGTATTGGCTGAAGCCCGGACTTTTTTCACCCAATATTGAAAAATGGAATAAATTACTTCTGTTATAATTAATTTACCGATCGAATAATCGTGTTTAAAAATTAACCCAAATTGTACAGTGTTATCAGGTAAAGATAATTAATTTAAACCCACTTAATTGCAAACTATAGCAATACAATATTTAAAATCCCTAACTGTATATTTAAGGTACACGCCATAAAATAACAAAGTTTAGCTTAAAATTTGAAAATTATTATTATTATTACTATTATTATTATTATTATTTACAATTTTCCCCATTATTAGACCGATATATAGATTTCAAATATTTTTTTATAAAAATAGAAAAAAATCATGCAGTGAAGGGTTAAAATTTTTACCAACAATGTTCTTTTAATGTATCTCTTCTATACTTTCAAATCTAATACTTTCAAAGTAAATATTTTAAAAGATAAGTATAAAAAAAGTTTTACAGCACTGTAATAGGGATTTGAGCAAGCAAAAATCCTTAAAGTGTCAGTTACTGGGCTTTCAACTTATGTAGGGATTGAATTTTGTAATAGAGTTATCATTCATTTCCTAACATGCTGGAACTATAAAATTAAATTATCTACATATGTGTATTAGGGTGGGCCGAGAAAAACTTTTTTTCGATTTTCGATTATGGTGGGTGCGGAAAAGTGGCCACTGGTGGCATTCAGTTCATACAAAAAATTTGAGATTTTTTGGACATTTCCTTACCCTGCCGCAAACGGCTTGAAATTTTGCAAAAATGTTCATTTTTGAACTTTTTCGAAAAAAATTAAAAATGTTAAATTAAATTTATTTTGGTTGTATTTACTTGAAAAGGCATATTTAATGTACCAAATGTTTAAATAATATCTGATCATGCATTATTTAATATCTATGTGTATTATAACTTAGGCTATTTTTATAGCTTTTTCGCGTATAATAGACAAAAGTTGTATTTGTTTGAATCGATCGTTAGTTTATTATTTATTTCCCTTGGTCTTCTTTATATTTTTTCTATGTGTCAAACGTCATAAATTTGGGGAAAGGACAGCAGTATACTTCAAAAACAAATCTGGAAGGTGAGAAAGTGGTGAAGCAGGACTCTAAACGAGCGCAATGACTCGGTGTAATACTTAGGGAGTGAAGGACGAAATAGTTGAGAGCCAAAATGCGATAAAGGATTCTTATTATTTATCCTTGCTCAGTTATATGCGACATTTGTTCAGTGTTAACGTGAAACCCTTTTGCAATGATTATACAGTGCTTTTGGGGTCGTTTAATGTGCCATTATAGTGTTTTGTGCTTTTTATTACGACGAGCTTAGTAATGGCTAGTATAAATTGCCATGACAATGCAAAGACACGCGATACCGTGAAAAGAAACTTTTTGGGGGCATCATGCATATTGAAAGAATTGCAATTGCCAACTTATGCTGATAATCATGCGCCACTACTATTCGTTGCTTCGCCATGTAGAAGTTTTGACAGCAGAGGATACGAATCTCGTCATCGATAAAAACAAAGTCAGAAGAGAGAAATAGAAACTTGGAAAGAAGACACAGGCAGAAGTAATTGAAAGAAGGAAAATTAAAAGCATATTTTTTGATGGTAGAAAGGATTGAAATATATTAAGAGGAAGAAAAATAACAAGCGGGACCGTCGAGAAAAAGGCGAGGAACACATCACCGTGTTGTTTGAACCTGGTTAGGAATACTCGAGTGACTTGATACATCGTTCTGTTACCTTGATACCTCGTCAGTTCAGAAAAGTCTAACTTGTGGTGACTTGGAAGATTGTATAATGATTTTGCTATTTCTTTTCCGTGACCAGAACGCGGTGATGTGTTCCTCGCCTTTCTCTATACGGTGCCGCTTGTTATTTTTCTTCCTCTTAATATACCTTTATCCTTTCTACCATCAAAAAATATGCTTTTAATTTTCCTTCTTTCAATAACTTCTTCTGCCTGTATCTTCTTTCCAAGTTTCTATTTCTCTCTTCTGACTTTGTTTTTATCGATGACGAGATTCGTATCCTCTGCTGTCAAAACTTCTAAATGGCGAAGCAACGAATAGTAGTGGCGCATGATTATCAGCATAAGTTGGCAATTGCAATTCTTTCAATATGCATGATGCCCCCAAAAAGTTTCTTTTCACGGTATCGCGTGTCTTTGCATTGTCATGGCAATTTATACTAGCCATTACTAAGCTCGTCGTAATAAAAAGCACAAAACACTATAATGGCACATTAAACGACCCCAAAAGCACTGTATAATCATTGCAAAAGGGTTTCACGTTAACACTGAACAAATGTCGCATATAACTGAGCAAGGATAAATAATAAGAATCCTTTATCGCATTTTGGCTCTCAACTATTTCGTCCTTCACTCCCTAAGTATTACACCGAGTCATTGCGCTCGTTTAGAGTCCTGCTTCACCACTTTCTCACCTTCCAGATTTGTTTTTGAAGTATACTGCTGTCCTTTCCCCAAATTTATGACGTTTGACACATAGAAAAAATATAAAGAAGACCAAGGGAAATAAATAATAAACTAACGATCGATTCAAACAAATACAACTTTTGTCTATTATACGCGAAAAAGCTATAAAAATAGCCTAAGTTATAATACACATAGATATTAAATAATGCATGATCAGATATTATTTAAACATTTGGTACATTAAATATGCCTTTTCAAGTAAATACAACCAAAATAAATTAAATTTAACATTTTTTTTTATTTTTTTCGAAAAAAGTTCAAAAATGAACATTTTTGCAAAATTTCAAGCCGTTTGCGGCAGGGTAAAGAAATGTCCAAAAAATCTCAAATTTTTTGTATGAACTGAGTTCCACCAGTGGCCACTTTTCTGCACCCGCCATAATCGAAAATCGAAAAAAAAGTTTTTTTCGGCCCACCCTAATGTGTATTTTCAATAAAATAGAACATTTAAATATTTTTTTAATTTAATTCTAAACGAATAAAATAATATTAATAATGTTAAGGAATTTTTCCGTTAAACAGGAAAAATGTTAAATGGTTAACCTTTTTAAAATTTCTTTCTTTCTTTCTTTCTTTCTTTTTTCTTTTTTTTTATCACAAATGGAATATTTTAAATACAAAAAGTAAGAATATGAAATGTAAGTAAAGGAAAGAAACAAAGAAATAGCATTTATAAAAGCACAGTAATAAGTTTTTAGTCCAATTACCTATCTAAAAAAATCAAGGAGTAAATAGTTATATTATTTGGTAAATTGCTAAAAAGGTTTTACTTCTCTTAGACTGGATTTTGAAAACTTCATTCCATTATATTAAAGGCTTTTTCACGGCTCTAAAAAAAAGAAGTCCAATTTAAACTCGGGGAAGTAGATAAGTTAGGTGAAATTACTTAACTTGATACAAAGTCAATAAGGGAAACAAGTAATACGATCAAAATGAATTTGTCTGCTAACTTAATACCTCCCAATTGGACTGTAAACATTTGATTTTATTTCATTATATATATTACTATGAAAAAAGATAAGTTTGAAGTAATTCTTTTTAACATTATTTTCGTTTTGCTTTTATGTTAATGAAATAATGAAATTTAATCTGTAATGAAATTTTTTATATCTTTTTGATACACTTTAATATATTTCAAGTATAAAAATACTTGATATTATAAATAATTCAAAAGAGATGAAAAAGATTTTTAAAACTATTAAAATAAATTGCAACGCAAAAAAATATCTGTACGAATTCCTTCTAATATCATTAATTATCATTATCATTACCATTTTAATTCCTTTTAGTATCAATTTCGTTCTCCTTTTAATAATAATATTATAATGAATTTTACACTACAATGAAATTCTTTATATCTTGTCGTTACGCTTTAATATATGTAAAGTTTAAAAATAATTGAAATTATTAATTACTGTTAATTTAAAACTGTTACTGTTTAATTAAAACTGTTAAAGTAGATTGCATCGAAAAAAAAAAGAAATAAGTTGGTCTGGTGTAATAACGCCAGGCGGGGTAATAACGCCAAGTGCTAATATTTTGCATAATTATGAAATAATCTGGTAAATGACACCCATGTGCTCTGCGCAGAAGGGTTTTGAGTCATATAAATCGCAAAAAACAGCTTCAAGTTAATTTGTTTCATTTTTAGGTCTTCTTTTTAAGAGCAACTAAAATTATCGCTTGATCTAAAATTTGCGAGATACGTTTTGTGATGTGTAGACTATTTTTTTTATTCGGAAATACTTTGTTAATTACATAAATTTGTAATACATTTCATGGACTTTCAAAATGTTGTTGAAGATTTTGGATATCTTCTCGAGATAATTTGTAATTTAAAATGTACAGCGCAATAACTATAATGGGGTAATAACGCCAATCCTTGGCATTAATACCCCGGTTGGTACCGTACAGTGTCCGAGCGACATCATAAATACTGATTCAAATAAACACAGTTAAAATTGTGCAATATTTCTAATAATTCTACTTAAGCGGTCCTTTTTAAGCAAAAAGAAGCTCACGGTCTGATATTCTTTTGCCTCATCCTCCCCCCCCCCTCCACACACACACACACACCACACCTTTATTTTTCTTACACTTTCACAAAGAATTGAACATTTTCAATAGCTTAGAATGCAATTTGTCAATTTCTAAGTTTGTAGAGTTTAAATTTTTAGAATTGGGCAATCTACATTCAATTATTCAATCTTATTTCATAGTTTTGTTTGCATGACGTTATTACCCATATAGGTGGGTAGTAACGCCAAATAGCATTGGTCAAGAAATCACGCCATTACACTTTATGAATACATATCTGTTAAATTATTTTTTTATATAGATAGTCAATGAGTTGCTGTATCAAAGCATATACTTGTTTGAAAAATACAATCTAAAACTGAGCCGTGAAAATTGGTAGAAGCTTAACGTGGCGTTATTACCCCAGTGTACCTTATGTGCGAATTCCTTTTAATATTATTAATTATCATTAACTTTACTTACTTTTAATATCATTTTCGTTCTCTTTTTAATAATAATGTTATAATGAATTTTACACTACAATGAAATTCTTTATATCTTGACGGTACACTTTAATATATTTAAAATTTACAAACGTTTGAAATTATAAATGATTCAATAGAGCTGAAAAAGATTTTTTAAACTATTAAAGTAGATTGCAACGAAAAAAAAGAAATATGTGTATGAATTCCTTTTAATATCAATAATAATCATTATCATTATCATTCTTTTTAATATCCTTTGCGTTCTCCTTTTAATAATGATGTCACAATGAATATTAAACTACAATGAAATTCTTTATATTTTTTCGTCACACTTTAAAATATTTGTGTTTAAAAATAATTGAAACTATCAATGTTTTAAAACATCTGAAGTAAATTTTTAAAACTTTTGAATTAATGTACACTGAAACGAAATATATATACATATATATATATGTACGAATTCCTTTTAATATCATTAATTTTGAATATCATTATCATATTTTAATTCCTTTTAATATCATTAATTTTGAATATCATTATCATATTTTAATTCATTTTAATATCATTTTTGTTCATCTTTTAATAATAATGTCATAATAAAATTTAAACTACAGTGATGGTTGGTTGTGTTTATGATGGCCAATTATCAACAGGAAGGACATAGGTCCTAAAGGTACTACCCTCCTAGGGTCTTTCTAAGTGAACCTAATACATATTTACACAAAGAAATCCAAGCTTTGTTTAAAACCACGGAAAACTCCGAACGATTCGGCCGACGGACGCGAATGGGTTCGAATCTAGCACTCCCGTTTACCAATTTCGAGAGCAGAACCTCTTGTTACTAGTGAGGCCCTTAAATTACAATGAACTTCTTTATATCTTTATATCTCCTTATTCTTTACACTTTAAAATATTTAATGTTTAAAAATATTCAAAATTATAAATCATTTAAACCTGTTGAAATAGATTTTTAAAACTGTTAATTTAAAGTGATTTCATGAAGAAAAATGCATGCAAGAATTCCCTTTAATTTAATTACAAAGTGACAGAAAAAACTTAAAGAAAATTAGAAGTAAGGTGACTGTTGATGATTTTGTTTTTATTCAATTCTCAGAGGGTTTTTTTTTTTTACATTTGTTAATCATTGTTCTAACCATAATTTTTTTTAATAGGATGGCAAACAGAGGGAACACTGTTTTGGAGTTTCATCGCCAGGGAAAGCGTGTATGTGAGATTGCTCGATTGTTTCAAGTGGCTCATCCAACAGTTTCCAAAACAATCAAATGATTCAATGAGCTTGGCCATGAACCAGACCGACCCGGAAGAGGCAGGAAAAGAACTTTGTACACCTCCAGAAACCGACAACTGATAAAGAATAGGCAGGGTTGGCACGGTTTAAACCAACTGGTTTTAACCATGGTTTAAACCACGGTTTAAACCAACTGGTTTTTTTCTCAAAAAAACCAATTGGTTTTTTTAAAAAAAATCTAATGATATTTTCTTATTTTTATTTACAATTTAAGACTTACAAATTATTGGATATAAATATTTTCTACGTTTAACACTTTATTTCAGCAAAAAGTATTAAATATAGTGATTCTAGGGGGTTTTTTTAATGTATAGGATGAAATTGAGTATGGATTGATGGCCATATTCCATTACTCTAAAGAAAAATCTTAGAATATGTGAATTGATCAAAGATAAAATGGATTAAAAATAGGCATTCTGTATTTAGTATAAAATATTTTCATTTAAAAAATGCAGATTATTTAAAGCAATCTATCATAACATGCACAATGCTTTTGAATATGGAGCTATAACTGGATGATGTTTAAGATTTGTTTAAGATTTATAAAAGAATTTTTTTTTTCTATTGGGGAGATTATCGTTAAGAATTAAAATCAAAATATGAAGTTGAATGAGTATTCAAATATTGGGTGCTAGTTATAGTATTTTAATAATAACAAATTATTTTTTCCCCTCAGTTATCTGCTAAATCTAATGACCATAAATGTTGATTTCAAATTGTCTCTCAAAACACAAAACCTCCCAAAACAATCTCAAATTTATTATTATTTTTTTAATTTTAGAAAAGAATATTATATTCACAAACTACATCAAATGTTTCTTTATAAGTAATAAAAAGATTATTTATAAAGATTTTCAAAGCATCAATGTTTCACTGTATAGAGTAGCTTATTGTTTGAACATAAGACTTTACTAATAACTATTTAAATTAAAATATGATTTTTTTCAATTTTCTACATAATCAACTATA
The DNA here is from genome assembly GCA_964019185.1 of Maratus speculifer. Classification (NCBI taxonomy): domain Eukaryota; kingdom Metazoa; phylum Arthropoda; class Arachnida; order Araneae; family Salticidae; genus Maratus; species Maratus speculifer. Next base: position 154,519,793 of record OZ025302.1, read on the forward strand.
ATTATATAATTTAAATTATTTTCAAATGCATTTATACTACTTACAATTCAACAATGTCTATTTTTATCAATAAATATGCATGTATATGTAATAAAAAAAGGTATTTTAAAAAAACCGGTTTAAACCAAAAAAACCTGGTTTAAACCAAAAAAACCGGTTTTTTTGGTTTTTTTCAAAAAAACCTGGTTTTTTTCCAACCCTGGAATAGAGTATCCCGAATTATTCGGTTGTCGATGAGAAAAATAGCGAGGCAGAGTGGAATCGGCCGGGAATCAGTACGACTTATGGCCAAAGAGGAGCTGAACCTTCATCCTTATAAGCTGAAACAAGTGCAATTTCTCACCGAAGAAAATAAACGAGTATGGCTTGCAAGATACGGGAAGCTGCTGAATTGAGCTAGAACTTCACGCTGGGAGCGAATCTTGTTTTCTGACGAAAAGCTATTCTCGATAGAGCAATCGTTCAATCATCAAAAGGATCGCATTTGGTCAACAACTTCCTTAGGCAAATCTTCCATGGTTCAACATCGTCAAAATCCTAAATCTGAAATGGTGTGGACAGGAATTTGCGCAATAGGCAAAACTACTCTCATTTTCATCAATTCTGGAGTCAAACTGAATAAAGATGCGTACCGAGAATAGATTCTTGAAGATGTGGTACTTCCCTGGGCTCAAAATGGAAGCTAATCACTTCAGCAGAGCTGCGGCCATAACTGCTAAAAATTTCACCAAACGTTTGCGTTTCTGTATCAAAGCGAAAGGAGAACACTTTGAGGAATAGTGGTTTTTTTTTTTTTTTTTTTTTTCTAATAGGTTGTTGTTAATAAATAAAACATTTGTTTGTGCAAAAGTTTCTGTGTTTTCTTTAACCCAGTCAAATTAAACCGTTACGTTATTTCTGGTCACCCTTTAATTATCATTATCATTATCATTTTAATTCATTTTAATGTCATTTTCGTTATTCTTTTAATAATATGGTTATAATGAAATTTAAACTACTATGAAATTCTTTAACCTTGTTGGTACACTTACAATTAAAATTATAAATGATACAAAACAGCTGAAATAATTTTTTTAAACTATTAATTTATAGTAGAATGCAACGAAAAAATAGATACGCATGAAATATAAACTCCATTATACGTTATGAAGAGACGGTTATAAAAGTATAACCGAATTTTTCTAAATATTTTATTGCACGTTAGATTAGATTGGAAGACATAGTTAAAAGAATTATCTAGCGTATTTAATAGAATTAACAAGTATATTTAATAGTTTTATCCACTTTAAAAAAATGATCAAGTTGGAAAATAGAACATTAAAAGTGCAAGAATAGTTCATTCGGAATAGCAGGTACTCGTTTATTAATCCTTATTCATAAAAAAAAACTACTGGAAATTTTATTTAAACAAAATATTCTATTAAATTGAAGTCTTTTTCACAGCTTTGCAGAAAAAAAAGAAATTTAATTTAAACACTAGAAGTAGATACATAAAAAGAAAAGCTTTTTTTTCTCTTTACCTAATGATCTGAATTTGAAAAACAGAGACCAAAATGTGACAGCTCTGTGACCAGAGTAAGTATTAAGAATTATATTCTTTGGAAAATTGTTTAATATATTTATCTGAAATTTTACCTTAAAAAAATCTTTTATTAAATTGAAGTCTCTTTCACAGCTTTACAGAAAAGAAATCCAATTTAAACACTGGAAGTAGATAACTAAAGTGGAATTACTTGATACAATGTCAATAAGAAAAACAAGTTATACGGCCAAAATGAATTTGACTGACTAACGTAATATGTACCAATTGGACTGTAAACATTTGCTTTTATTTCATTATATAAATATTACTATCATTTAAGAAAAGTATGAAGTAATTCCTTTTAATATCATTTTAGTTCCTCTTTTTATACTAATTCCAATATGAAATTGAATTTTCAGTAAAATTTTTTATATCGTTTCGGTAAACTTTAAATTATTTAATGTTTCAAAAGAAATGATAATATTAAATGATTTAAAATGTTTGAAATTGATTTTTAGAACTATTAAGAAGACATCAATGTGAAAATTAATAGTAGTAAGTCTTGATTACGTCCATTAATAACTAGATCGTATTATTAATAATATATATTCCACAACGGAAAAGTAAAAATCTATATTAAAAACTAGTCGTTGGGGGGCCACCGTAATACTTACCCATCATAATATAAAATATAAAAATAAAACGCGTGTCTATGGCAACTCAAAAAAAAATTTAACGCATAAATAATTTTAACATACAATAATACTCCATTAATGAATTGCTGATGAGCCAATTGTGATTAATTATATAAAACGACAAAATACTCGAGTAGTACCGGATTGCGCAAAAGAAACATCCTTATAACTCAAAAAATAATAATCATATTAACTAAAAATTTACTGTGTTGGATTAAGCGTCTCATTTCCAATAAGAATGTACCTGTGAATTTGAATGAAATACAGGGTCATGAAAAATCGGAGAATTTGGAAAACAGGATTACATATATCTCAACAATTAATAATCCGATCGACCTCGTTTTTTATGCAAAATTTGTGCTATTTTATTGCCTTTTCGTCCAGTCCTTAAAATAAAAAATTTCGAAAATTTTTATATACCTTTCATCAGAACGAATTTTTCAAGAGTCCGGAAAAAATAGTTCCGGATAATCGAGGTTACTGATATTAAATAGGCTTCGTCCCATTCTTACATACTAAGTACATACAGTCTCTATCTCAATTTGTTCGGGAGATAGAGCGGTTACAGACAGACACACAGACGGACGGACGGCAAATTTTTTTTTCTAAAAATATGTTTTTCGGAATCTCCAGTATCTGAAACGTGTAAATCCGTCAAAAAAAAATTTCCATTTTCAAAACGATTGCAAGACTTACCCTATACTACGTATGATGGGTAAGTAATAAATATTTTGCTAATAAGATGTTGCTGTATTAATAAAAACATTTAAAATACATTAAAATTTTTATTTAACATGTTTCAACTCTTTTTAATCGAGTCATCTTCAGGATGTAAATAGAAAATAAAATTACAAACAATAATGAATGTGAAAAACTGGAATAAATAATCATTAAAATTAAATTAAATATATCAAGCGCTACTTAATTTGGATATTGTCCGTGGTCTAGTTAAATAAATATCTTGTAAATTGTCCAACCATATTTTTAGTTTTTCCAGTTAGGTTTTTTTTAATATTCAAAAAAAGGTGGTATTCTTTTTTCATAAATTTATTCTTTTCAACTTCGAGGAAAAGAATTCTAGTTTCACAAGTTCTATAAATGGAACTAAACTCGAGCAAAGTGATGTCCTAAGAAGTATTACTTGACGTAATATCAATTTCAATAGCAGTTGTAAGTGATACGGCCAAATTATATTTATCAGCTAACGTTATGTGTCCCAAGAGGAATGTTAACATTTGCTCTCATTTCAATCTAGAAATATTACTATCAGGAAAGACATGTAAGAAGTAAATACTCATTTTGATAGAAATTTATTTACTTCATAACACTTTAGGAACAATTATCATTATTATTATCATTATTGCTAGTATTATTATATGTTATGGGTGCAGTGGGTTATCGGTTAACGAAATTAAGGGAGGGGATTACTTACAGGAGCTCGACATTGCTTGATTTTAACACAATATAAAGAGCTTTAGAGCTGTAAATATTTCTTTGAACTAAACATTTTTAAGGTTAAATTGTGCAAATCTTTGCTTACGTATTCCTTTGAATAATTTTAAATATACATGATTAGAATTTAGTGGCATTAAAGCATAGCAATTAAGTATTTTCAATGAAATACATGTGTTGCGCTCAGAAATATCAAATATATATTTGATATATCAACTTAACATTATATATATATATATATACGAGGGCTGCTCTTTATTTTAATTTTTTTGTCAAATATTGTATAAATGTCGTGTGTATTACCATAATAATTTTATAAATCCAAAATATTTATACTGATTCTAGCGCACCCGACAGACGTTGTCCTGTCACTGACAGACATTGTCCTTCTTGGCACCAACTCCAGAAAATCAAATAAATGTACGTAAATATGGTAATACGCAGAATAAACACTACGCTCTTAATTTAATTTCTTATTACAATTATGTAAGGAAATTATTTTTTACTCTTCATTAGTTTTTGAAGTCGGGTCAATTTTTGATAGAAAAGTTTATTTTTCTCCTTTTAGTTAAAAGTTAACGATTTTCTGAAGTCGGTTAATAAAAATTATAATACAGGAAATATTATTGCAAAGCATACACGTTTGTCAGCAGTGGGGTTCGAACACGCGATCTCTTTCCTCAAGAAGCTGGGCTTAAATCTGGCTCCATCTGGCTTACATCGCTCCGACAATTCTGTCCGCACTCCATTCATCGACTTATTCAACACTTTTAATTAGCGAAAAATCACTAACTCTTAGTTTTTGCCTAATTACAAAAAAAGTACTGAATCAAATTCGATGAAACGTGAATCTAAACCATTCTCAAATCTACTTGAACGCACACACAAAATTTCATCAAAATCGGCCCAGTCGTTTAGGAGGAGTTCAATTACATACACACGCACAGAAGATTTTTATATATAAAGATGAGCATTAAAAATTTCATTTTTTTGCGCCGAAGACATCGCCAAATTAAGAAAATGTGAATTAGCTCACGAACTACTGGATTTAAACGAATTTGCTTAGTACCATTCGATTCAGAATGAAAAAATACACTAAAATATGTTATCAGTTGAAAAGTAACTACAAAAGCCGATTTTTATGGAATTTTTAAAAGTTCGTTCTTTATTCTACTCATCTTAGGGGTGGAATTTTCCAAAATCCATTTTTAGCGGCACTCGATGTTATAAGCAGTATTTTTACCCCAATTTTCAAGATTTTTGGATCGGTAGATTTTTTTGTGCTATGATTAATACGAAATCCTGACTTTCTTTAATATATATAGCACTTTTAATTAGCGAAAAATCACTAACTATTAGTTTTTGCCTAATTACAAAAAAAGTACTGAATCAAATTCGATGAAATGTGAATCCAAATCATTCTCGAATCTACTGGAACGCACACACAAAATTTCATCAAAATCGGTCCAGTCGTTTAGGAGGAGTTCAATTACATACACACGCACAGAAGATTTTTATATATAAAGATATATATATGTACGAGGGCTGCTCTTTATTATATTTCTGGCCTTGGAAACAAGGAGTGTTATTAGGCGGTCGCTGACACTTTCAATTGAAAGTTTGATATTTTTTACCATAAATTGTTCAGAACAATTTGTCATTTTAGAGTTAAAAATTAATTAGTGTAGCAAATTGAAAAATTCATATTGTGCAAAAAATAAAACTGACTCGTAAACATTTTCGTGCGATCATTTTTCATAACTTTCGACATGAAATGTCAAGATAAGAGTATCTCCAAGAACTTAATTTTTTATAAAACGATAAAGCGCCTCCTAAAGCACTGTAAAAAAACTAGTATAACAAATTAATTCGGGGTTGATGCTCGCTCCAGGACGCATTCCGTGAAAGTCTACCAAAATCGGTTGCTGTGCCAGAAAATATCGCTGTTGTGCCTGAACTAATAAAGCATGATTTTCATGAGGCATACCGCGGGATTGAGGAATCTTTGGAAATTAGTATGACAGGAGCCAATAAGACATTGCTGAACATTTGATAGTAAAAAACATTTGTTCGCCTTGTAGCCCGCAAAATCTGAAAAACGCTCAAAAGAAAGCTTGTGTTGATTGGTGCAAGAAAATGTTAAACAAATGGGTTCAAGGTTCATCAAAAGCTGTGTTTAACATCTACACAGGTGACGAATTATGAATCTATGCATATGTGCCGGGAACAAAACAGCAAACAGCTGTATGGGTCTTCCAAGATGAGCCAAATTCAACAAAAGTTGTTCAAGGAAGAAGCACGTCGAAACAAATTCTTGCCTTTTTCTTTGGCATTACCGGTCACGTCGCGACAATGGCATTATAGCAATGCAGGACAATCAGTTCTGAATGGTACTCAACCATTTATTTGTCAGAAGTCTGCGAAGAAATTCGAAAAAAATGCAGAGGAACAGGCAAAAATTTTTTTATCATGACAATGTGAGCTCTCACACATGGGCTCAAACAAAGGAATTTCTGAAAGGCCAAAACATCGAATTGATGGATCATTTGCCGTACAACCATAATTCGTCACCCAATAACATATTTTTATTCATATACATTAAAAATAAATTACGTAGATAATGATTTTCGACATCCGATGAAGCTATTATTGCGTTCAAACAGAATGTTTGGAGTTAGCTTCATAGGAGTGAAAATAGTGTTTCGAAAATTGTTTCAAACACATGCAGAAGTGTATTGATCTTCATAGAGAATGCTTTGCAAAACAATAAATCCAATATTGATCATAAATATTTGTTTTTTCATTGTTAGTTCAGAAATCTAAATATCAACCCTCGTACATATAATATCATACCGTTTGTAACTTTACCCTAACATAACAATAAAGTTTACAGAAGAAACTATTTTTAAAGTCAATTAGGCGATAAACTACATCAAAAATTTAAAAATAAATAAAAATATTACAGATAATTACTTAAATAATGTTTAGAGGTTAGAAAGATATATAAGATAAATTATTATTCACAATTTTAACTTTCTACACTCATGTCCAAAATTAAGGCCACAGACATAAAATCTGTGAAAACTGATGAACTATTCACTGTGTTGTCACGGCATATAGGTGTATTACAATGGGAGAAAGAATCTAGCAGCATAATAATACGGAAAATATTTTAATTTGAATTAAAATACAGGGTATATCAAAAATTGTTAAATCATGAATCAGATATAAAGCATTTATCTCGAGAAAAGTCTGTCAAATATGAAATGTAATTACAGTACATTGCTATCCAAGTCTCACAACGAGCTGTCACACTGTTTATGAGGATATCAATAAACGTTTGTGGCAACAAAGCCCATGCTTCCAAAAGCGCGGCTTTTAACTCCTGGTGGGTCCTGGGAGGGAGGTTACGATGCGCAAACATTTTTTCTAGACCATCCCAAACATGCTTAACAGGACTGGGATCCAAAGACCTTGAGGGTCAATTAGGGCCAATTCATACAGCGAATATTTTCCTCTTCAAGAAAATCATCAACAATATGAGCTTTGTGTGGCTTCGTATTATCGCATAAGCATGAAGTCCGCATTTACAGCACCACGGAACATTCTCACATGGGATTTAATAGGATATTCATATAGGATGTGTTACAAATCAAGAACGGTTAAAGATAAATTGTTCAAACTTGGAATATATCGTTTTCAATAGCTTTTCTTTAATAATGATAGTTTGAAATTGTTTCAAATGTGTTATTTGTTCTCTAAAATAATTTCATAGGTATTCCAATTTCCATTCATTCTTTAAAGTATTAAATGAAAAGATAATAATAAAGTATTCTCGAAGTAATCGAAAATACTTCATGATATATGCTTGACGAATGATGTTTTTTTTTTTTTTTTTTTTTTTTTTTTTTTTTTTTTTTTTAGTCTTTTTATACTTATGATTTAATATATTCTCGAAACTGTAAAAAAAAAAGAAAACAATTGTGGTCTTAACAATGTTAAGCTATAAGCGTTTATCTTTACAAAATAATCTCCAATTCAAAAATATCTGTATTAAATCTTTCATTAAATGCAAACATACCTGATTAGATAAGTCAGTCACGTTATAGAACAAATCCTTCTAACAATCATGGCGCTCCAATAAATCCCTTTTACCGTTTCCCTTAGCAAAATTTCTGACATTCAGTCCTTTTTAATTATCGGTTTAATGTTTTAGTCTTTTATCAGATTTGCTTTAATGCATTTTGTCTCTTGTAAAATTCATTCTAGAAATATATTAAAAGGATGGCATGTTGCAAATAATTTTTTACTGCAATCAGTAAAACATGTACTGCAACTGGGGAATTTATTACGAAGCTAATTGTAGAATTTACCTTTTAAAATGAAAATTTAAAAAAAATTATAAAAGCAACTACCCTGCGGCAAAAATAAAATTTGTCATCTGGGTACCTTTTTTCTTTTTTGTTACTTTTTCTTCTTATCCCGAAAATTAAGCTTATTTTCGAAACTGTCAATAGGAGGCCATTTCTTGTCTTGATAATGTTATACTTTAATAGTATTTCTTTCTAAATTAGTCCCGAATAGAAATAAAGTAAAAGCAAACATACCTGATTAGACTAATTTCGTTCAACAGCAAGTCCATCCAATTATCATTGCGTTCCAATAAATCCCTTTTCCAATTTCCATTTGTAGACCTTCTAATAATCAATCCTTTGTAATTATCTGTTTAATATTTTGTTCTTTTATCAGATTTGGTTTAATGCATTTTGTCTCTTGTAAATTTCATTCCGGAAAGTATATTAAAATGCTAGATCGTTATAAAGACGTTTTCGCTATATCAGGTAGAAAAAAGTAACACATCTACGGAATTTATTGCGAATTTAATGCGAGTGGCAAAATTTATCTTTTAATATTAAAATTAAGAACTTTTCATTAAAATCAATTACTCTGATGAAAAAAAAAGGGGGGGGGGGCATTTGGAAACCTTTTATTTTTAACCACCTTTTCTTCTTATTCCGAAAGTTCAATTCATTTTCGAAATTGTCAAAAGGGAACAATTCTTGAATCCACAATGTTATACTTTAATTGTTATCTTTCCAAACTAATCCCGAAAAGAAATTTATCCGTATTAAACCTTTCATTAAATGTAAACATACCTGATCAGACAAATCTCGTTCCGAAACAAACCTTTTTAACAATCCTGGCGATCCAATAAATCCCTTTGTAAGCTTTCTAACAATCAATCCTTTTTAATTATCGGTTTAATGTTTTCGGTTTTTATCAGATTTGATGTAATACATTTGGTCTCTTGTAAATTTCGTTCTAGAAAGTATATTAAGAGGCTAGTATGCTGTAAAAAAGATTTCGCTGCAATCAGTAAAAAATGTAATTCAAATGCGGAATTTATTGCGAAGTTAATTGGAAAAGCAAAATATTTTTTTTAATTGAAAATTAAAAAGTATTTATTAAAACCAATTACTCTGACGGAAACATAAAATTTGGCACGTGGGTAACTTTTTTTCTTTTTGGTACATTTTCTTCTTATCCCGATGATTCAAGGCATTTTGAAAACTTTCATGCGAAGAACAATTCTTGTTCCTAATAATGTTAAACTGCAATAGTTTGTCTTTCTAAATTAATCCCGGATATATATTAAATCTGAACATACCTGTTTAGACAAATTTTGTTCTATAGCAAGTTTTTCTAACAATCATGACGGTCCAATATATCCCTTTTCCAATTTCTCTTTGCAGAACTTCTAACAATCAATTCTTTTTAAATATTGGTTTAATATTTTGATCTTTTATCAGATTTTGTTTAATGCATTTTTTTCTTCTAAATTTCACTCTGGAAAGTATACTAAAATGCTAGAATGCTACAAAGAAGTTTTTGCAGCATCAGTAGTAAAAAGTAACGCGTCTGCAGAATTGATTATGAGGTTAAAGCAAGTGGCAAATTTTCTCTTTTAATATTAATATTAAAAAGCGTTTATAAAGTTGAGTTACTCTGTTGCAAAAATATAATTTGACATCTGGGAACCTTTTTCTATTTGCTATTTTTCTATCTTATTATTCCAAAGGTTTAATTCATTTTTGAAATTGTCAAAAAGAGAACAATTCTTGTATCAACACTATTATACTTTAATAGTTTATCTTTCTAAAATAATCCCGAATAGAAATATATCCAAGGTTAAACTTTTCGTTAAGTGTAAACATACCTGATTAGATAAATCATGCTCTAAAACAAATCTTTCTAACAATCATGGCGCTCCAATAAATCCCTTTTTCCGACTTCCTTTGAAAACTTTCTGACAATCAATCCTTTTTAATTATCGATTTAATGCTTTGGTCTTCTATCAGATTCAGTTTAATGCATTTTCTCTCTTGTAAATTTCATTATGGAATAGATATTAAAAGGCCGGAATATTATTAAGACTTTTTCCCAGCAATCAGTAAAACAAAGTGACACAGCAGTAGAATTTGTTGCGATTTTATTCAGAGAAGGAAAATATATTTTAAAAAATGAAAATTAAGAAGAGTTTATTAAAAACAATTACTTTGACGCAAAAATAAGATTTGAAACTTAGACACCTTTTTCTTTTTTTGCTACTTTTGCTTCTGATTACGAAGTTTCAATTTATTTTCCGAATTGTCAAAAGGAGAACAATCATAATCTTAACTTTGTTATACTTTTATTATAATTTATCTTTCCAAACTAATCCCGAATAGAAATATAACTGTATTAAACTTTTCATTAAATGTAAACATATCTGATTAGACAAATCTCGTTCTAGAACAAATCCTTCTAACAATCCCGCACTCCAATAAATCCCTTTTCCCGTTACTCTTTGTAGACTTTCTGACAATCAGTCCTTTTTAATTATCGGTTTAATGTTTTGGTCGTTTATCAGATTTGGTTTAATGCATTTTATCTCTTGTAAATTTTATTATGAAAAATATATTGAAAGATAAAAATGTTGCAAAGAAGTTTTTCACTTTAACCAGAACATGGAATGAACAATTTTCTTTTTTCTTTTCCATTCTTTAACACATTTCATTGGAATTGGTACTGGCTCTAATAATGCTTTAGAAATAGATTTTTAAAAAGTTGTGTTCTGCCATGAGGATTGAAAATGGATTATTTTTATCGGCAGATTGCTTTAAATTGCCAAAAGAACTTTTGACATTGAGAATATACACATTCTGATGATGGAAATAAACTATTGTTAAATTTTTGTTTTTCAATGAATAATAATTTATTACTTAGTTGTTATTTCGTGGACATTCATATGTGTTTCATTTCTAAATCATTTTCATGATGATTTCTTTAGAAATAGACCTATTATAATAATTTCGTTAACATATTGGGTTGGGGAAAAAGTAATTTTGCTTTTTTTCGTATTTTATTAAAGAACTAATCAATAATATATGTGCCGTTTTGTTTGATGACCTTTGACCATTTTTCTGGTAAAACCATATTTCCGTCACTGTAGAACTTCTGAAATTTTTGGGCGAAAAACTGAACAAGGTGATTTTCACAAGCCTCTTTTGAAGCCAGCTTAACACAATTAAGATAGTTTTGCTGAGAGATGAACAGATGGTAATCGGTCGGGGTAGGTCCGGACTATATAGTGAATGCATCAAAATCTCCCAGCCAAGCTCTCTCAATTTTTGCTGAGTGACTAAAGATGTGTGTAGTTTAGCGTTGTCGTCATGGAAAACAATGCCTTTCCTATTGATCAATTCGGGCCGGGTTTTTTTAATCGCTTCCTTCAATCGCATTAGTTTTTCACAGTAGATGGTTGAATTAATGGTTTGACCAGGTTCGAGCAGCACACGATAGACAATTTCCCTTTCAATCCTACCAAACACTCAGCATCACCTTCCTTGGCGTCAATCCGGGCTTTGCCACCGTTTGTGAAGGTTCTCTGGGCTTCGACCAAGATCCATTGTTGTCATACGTAATCCACTTTTCATCAGCTGTAATCATTCGTTTCAAATTTGGCTCGATTTTGTTCCGTTTTAGTAGCAATTCAGAAATGAAAACCCTGTCCATTAAATTTTTCATTGTGAGATCATAGAAAACCAAAGTATCGATTTTCTTTTGGTATCCAATTTTATGTAAATTGTTCAAAGCTGTTTTATGGTCAATGTTTAGATCCGTAACAATGTCACGGGAAGAAGTATGTTGATCTACCTCGATTTTTTTTTAAATCATCGACTTTTTCAACGATTGGCCGGACAGGGCGAGGTTCATCTTTAACATAGAAATTCCCGGAACGAAAACGAGCAAACCAATTCTGGCGTTTATACTTAAGCACTGATCACCATAAACATCATATAATTTTCGATGAGCCTGTGCCGCATTTTTTCCTTTTCAGAAGTAAAAAGGAAAATGTGTCGAAAATGATCTTCTGGAATCTCCATTTTTAAAACCCAATAACTTTTGACTGATTAAACAGATGACGTTACCTTTATATTTAAAACTTTCTAGAGACTGTTATCTTTCAAACGCTATACAGTATGACTTAATTGAGTAAGTATTACTGGAGATATGCATTTTAAAATTATCTATTGGGAAAAAACGAAATTACTTTTTCCCCAACCCAATATATAATTAAAATGAACTAACGTGTGAAAATTCAAAGGAAATGTTAAATGTAGAGATATAAATTAGATAATTAATCCTTTACTGCACGATTTTTTCTATTTTTTAAAAAAAAAGATATTTGAGATCTCTATAACGGTTTAATAATGGGAAAAATAGTATTAAAAAATAATTTTCAAATTTCGAGTTGAAATTTGGTATTTTATGGTGTGCACTCTATATATACCATAAGGGTTTTTATATATTGTGCAACTACATTTTGAAATTAAATGGGCTTAAATTCATTAATTTTATCTGCTTAATACTCTGAAACTTGCTTCATATTATAAGTTTTCAGTAAAAATAATAAAAGTAATTTAATTAAAAATTTGACTTAACCCCTTGGGGACGAGCGACACGTATACGTGCCGCAAATACGCTTGGGAATCCTTGTTTATCCCCCACCAGTAAAATTATACTGTAAAATTTGCCTTATTTAATTTTGCCTTTTGCTCTATTCTTTAGAAAAGAGTTGTGTGGGGAGGATTGTCCAGATGGTCAAGCTTCCATTGATTAAGTGGTTTTGGTAATCTTATTATTATACACTGTACATAACAGAGGTTAAATGTTTATATACGGAAAATATTGTAAATTTATTCTGTAAAGCTACAGTAAAATGGGGTGATTGAAAAAATAATGTATAAAATGAAAAGTATCTATAGTATCCTCTGCAAGAAAATATTCAATGAAATATAAATGAAAAATTTGATAGGAACTTTTTCCCATTTTAATAAAACTCATAGTAGTTAAATTGAAACAGTATAAAAGATTAGAAAGGACTATAATGAAAAAAGCTGGCTTTAGAGTTAAGAAAAAACATTTTTTGGACGCCACGCATACTCACATTAATTTTATCCTTAATATTTTATACTCATTTATTATTATTATTGATAAATAAATTTTATCAATTATATACACTTTAGTTTATGTGCTTGATAAAACTGTGTAAGAACCACATACTTCTCATATAAGTAGACGGCACATTAAATTGTTCTCTCGGAAAGGTTTCAAATCCAACATCTTTGGCTTCCATCACCAAAAAGATGCCGTTTTTTGGCGGTGATCGCTTTATTGGCTACTTTCAGATCGCAGTAAAATAAATGTAAACATAGAAGCGAAACTACAAACTGTTGTGGCTATAATCGTCATTTTGGAATCTAAAATGATAAGTTCTTAAAAGAACTGTTAAAAGGTAAATTAAAGAGAAAAGCAGAAGTGCGGTCAACTCAAGACGGGAGTTTCGGCGGGAAATGCGGTGAAAAAATTCCGAGGAGATTTTGACGGGAGAAAAACCTGTTTGGCCGCGTTAAATCTGCCCTCTGTCACGTGACGGAAGGTAAAGATCCTGGCGTCAAGAAAACGATGCCGATGTGGAGTCTACTTATGAGAAGTCTGTGGTAAGAACTTCACAGAATCGTCTAAGATTTTTAGCTCTCCACAAAAAATTGTACTTCTCAGCTAAGACCCCATTAACCCGTAAATTACTTAAGCGATTTCAATATTTTTTTTGAGCGGTAGAGTATAAATATAAAATCATATTTAACAGACAGTTTTTTTTCTTTTTTTTAATAATTAGTTTCAGAAGAAAAAAAATTCAAAAATGGAAAATTTCTTTAAAATATGCAGTTGAAGTTACAGAATTCTAAATCACGCTAATCTGCAGATTACGGATTAATTTGCAGCGGGTTTATTACTCGTGATTTTTAAACACTGCTTTCCGAAACATGTTTTTAACCGTTTACGTTTTCGCAGATCATTTCTTTTTTTAAATTGTCACAGATTGACTTGAAATTTTCAATTTAACTATAAATATCTGAGAAATTGTGTTTCGTTTGGGTACCTTATTAATGTTATAAACTTCAAAATAAGTAATTTTTAATTAAAATAGTCAGGTATATAAAGTTCATAAACAATAATAATTAATAAAGCATTTTATTTGTTTTTCGTCATGCGGCCAAGAAGATCGTTTGCAATAGCTATGTGCCAATTTTTGTTACAACAGTTAAAGGTTGAATGATTCTTTTCAAATAAATTGATGTATATGAAATGCATTGTCACCTTTAAAACTTGGATGCCGCATTTAGCTTTTAAATGACATCAATGACAGTCACAAATTGTATGGCTATATTACTTATATTTATTCCATTTCAGTTGTTAAAAAAAAGTTTGTTTTCAACTAAAAGTCAGTATTATTTAATAATCTTTTAGGTAATAAAATGTATATTTATTTTTTAAAAATCTCAAATACACCCTAAATGATGCAAAACTAAAAAGAATCGCGTCATATTTAGGCACAATGATCTTAATAGTTATTTTTTGTTTATATAACCCTAAACTGTTTAAAGAAATTCATCCAAATATACAAAAAAATAACATGTTCAAAACTTGCATGGAGACAGTAATTCATTATAAAATATTTAAAAAAATAGTGTCCAAAGACTACAATCCTCGACATTCCTGCTTTTAAAATTTATTTTACCGTACATTTGGTCCAGTTTAAGTTACTCAAATTGTTCCAATTTAGGGAGCTACACCGTTTTTTAAAACACATAATCTCAAAACTAAAAACAAAAACCGACAGCAAACAAATCCATGTGAAACATATGTGCAACAAAATTATGAATTTAGATATATATGACAAAAAAAGACAACTTACCATAGATTTAATGTATTCTCTTACGAAAAACAGGGGAAAAAATTACATCAAAGTAGCTAATTTTACTTTTTAAAAAATTGTCTGAAAACAACACGTGAAAGGCTGGTGCTTCTTCTAATCATGCGTGAAATGATTGATATGAGTAGGATTTCGGGAAAAGCGGCGTGCGCCTCCTTTCTGTAATTAACAGCAGAATGACTGCGGCCCATTTAAAGTGGTGATCCAAACATGGCTATCTCCCTAATGTCGGACTAGTCTGCTCGGTTATGAGCAAAATGTGTCTTTCGTTGAAGCTACAGTATCCTTTTATTGTTTCATTATGATTATTTTAATAACCAATTTAAAAGATATATTTTCCATGCAATTCAATAATATGAAAAGAAACCCTGATTATGGAAAAGAAAAAACACTACGATTATAAAAAGGAAACGACGAAAAACTTAAAAGAAAGTTTCAATTAATATCAGCAAAATGATGCCTCATTCGTAAAAGTCAACTGAGAGGCAAAAATAGCCATTATGATGGACAATTTTTGAAAGAAAAATTTTGAAAAAAATTAAATAATAAATAATAATAATTTGATCCTCAGTAGATTTAAAACGAAGAAAATTATTCTTTCTTTGAATCCGATGACCAGGCCCCTACCTGCACGATTGCCCCAACTGAACGGGTTCGAACCTGGTATAGGAGCAGGTGACCGCCTAATCATCGTGTAGTGGCAATAACTCTGACCAGCGCCTAGATCTTCATTCTATCTGCAGTGCCTACAGTTTAGTTGTAAACTTTCTTGTGCCAATTACTTAACATTTTATTTATTTTATTTTATTTATTTATTTATTTATTTATTATATTTTTTTTTTATGATTCGCCTACTGACTGACGGGCACTACTGCTTTGTAACGATCGTTCTCGCAATTAACAATGTTAACTTAAGTAGATTGTTTGCCTTTCCAAACTAATCTCGAATACAACCTATCTGTATTATATTTTTCGTTAAGCATAAATATCCATGATTGAATAAATCTCGTACTACAGCTAATCTCTCTTCAAATTCTGGCGCTCTAATAAATCCAGTTTTCAGTTTTTATTATTATTATTATTGACTTTCTGACAAGCAATCGTTTTCCCTTCATTGCTTTATTGTTCTCGGCTTTTATCTCAAACCGCCGAATTCATTTTCTTTCAAGTTAATTCCTTATTGAAAAGTATATTCAACTGAAGAAATACCATTATGGGAAAAAAAATCAACAAGAATTCTTATTAGCATTTTTTTTTCTTTTTTACTAATTTTAAAGCATTTCTAGGTATATATATGCAATAATTAAAAAAAATCACTATTAATTATTTCCAAATTCTTATAATTTCTAAAATTTCCCCTGTCTTTTAATAATATTTTAACATATTTATTACATTTTAATACCATATCTATGATTTACGCATTCTTTATTTTCTTATTCTAAAAATCCTTAATCTGTTAAAGCAGCACTTTTCCTAACCCCCCCCCCCCTTCAAAATGTATTTTATTAATCCATTTATTTCTAATAACTTATATTAACATTTTAAAATATCATTCCGTGGGATTTATCCCCCCTCTTAATTCATATAAATGGCTTTTTCATGCTGCATTATCAGATTTCATTAAAATTTTAGATATAGGATCATTCTAATGAGATGGCTCCATGATTAGTTTTAGGTGTTCATTGATTAAGTATAAAGAAGCGGATATGGAGTAACACTCCTTTATTTAAAGTATGAGATGTTAATGGTCGGCTCTCGTTAATTCGAACTCGTCGGGACCACAGGAAATGTTCGAATTATCCGAAGCTCGAATTATGGAAAGTATGAGAAGGAAACATGCTTAATATGGTATGATTACAAAGGAATTAATGTTGTAGTGTTTTTTATACATTTTTTTCGTCTGTTATCATTAGATTGTGACTTAATGTTAAATTAGAATGCATAAACACACAAACTAATTAAAATATTAGAAACAAGCTAAATGGAAGAAAAATTTGAAGCGTCAGTGATGTACAGATGGGACACTAAGAAAGTGGGTATCAAATGCATAGGGTTATATGTATACTCGTTCAAAACAATTTTAACAAAAATCAAAGAAAGGCAGTTATTCAAATGATATGAAATCAGAGAGAAAGAAAAAAATGAAAAATCGGAATTCTCATAATTCCGAATTAAAAGAAGTCAAGAGAAAATGAGTTCGTATTAAGGAAAAATTTTAATGTTATTCTGCCATTGAAAATTTCGGGACTTCATGTTTAGTTCGAATTAAGAGAAGATTCGAATTATCCGATTTCGAATTAACGAGAGTCGACTGTATATGGGATATTAAGTATATCTCATTTTTTCAATTTATTGCATGTAAAACAAGAATTAGTTAAGTGGTTAATACATGTTTTCCTTATCCGAAGCTATTAAAAGGGTTAAAATGCTTGACTTAACATGCTTATATATTAGTAGTTTCTCTTTTCAAACATCTCTCGGTATTAAATCTTGATGTGTAAGCAACGTTGATTAGACAAATCTTGCTCTGCAACAATTCTGTGTAACAATTATCATGCTTCAATAAATCCCTATTCCAGGTTTTCTTTATTGACAATCTGGTAATGAGTTGTTTTTAGTTCAATGGTTTTTTTTCTTCTGACTTTTTATCTGTTTCAGATAATCCTTTTTCTTTTTTATAACTTTCCTTTTAGAATGCATAAAATTTTATAAATAGACTTTAACAACAATTGGAAGCCTTAATATTGTGCTAATGCTTACTCTGCAACTAATCTTTGTTACAATTATCATGTTCCGATAAATCCTTATTCCAGGTATCCTTTATTGACTGTCTGACAAAGAATCGTTTTTAATTCAATGGTTCTTTCTTCTGACTTTTTATCTGTTTCAGATATATATATATTTTTTGAGCTCACATGCTATCATAGTCTGGCAGCTTATGTGCCCGCCCGTTCTGTATGTATGTACGTTCGTGCGTACGTGCGTAATGCGATAGCTCATAATAAAAATATCCGATCCACTTGAAATTTTATTTATAGGTTATTTCTGATAAGGCGCTTCCCTGATTAGTTTTTGAAGTTCATTCGATATGTATAAGAGAGGGAACGTGGGGCTCATGCCCCTCCCCTTAATTCATATAAGTGGGTTTTTCATGCAGAATTATCAGTTTTCGTTCAAAATTTAGATATAGGATTATTCTGATGAGGCACTTCCGTGATTGGTATTAGGTGTTCATTGTATAAATATAAACAGGGGAACGGGGTTCTAATGCTCCTCCCCTTAATTTATATAAATGGGCTTTTCATGTAGAATTATCAGATTTCGTTCAAATCTCTGAATAGTTCTGGAAGTTTAATGGTTAAGTATAAAAGAAGGGAATAACTCATCTTAAATTATAAAAATGGGTTTTTATTAAGATTTTTCCGATTTGCTCTGAATTTTGGATATAGATTATTTGTGTGATAAAACATGTCCCTGATTAGTTAAGGGGGTTCAGTGATTAAGTATAAAAAGGGGAAATGGGGGGAGCTGTTTCCCTACTTTAATTTATTTTTCGAACGGAATTAACCCTTGAAAATATAAGGCTGTATTGTACAATTAGTATGCATAGCCAGTGAGCTCAATGAAATCAGTTTAACTGGGCAATATTCTTTTTATCTTTTATATAACTTTCATTTAAGAAGGCATTAGTGAATTAAAAGTTTAAAATTTTATGAATAGACTTTATCAACAACTGGGAGTCTTAATGCTCTGCTAATGTTTACTCTGCAACAAACCTTTGTAACAATTATCATGCTTCGATAAATCCTTATTCCAGGTATCCTTTATTGACTATCTGACAATGAAGCGTTTTTAATTCAATGGTTCTTTCTTCTGACTTTTTACCTGATTCAGATAATTTCTTTTTCGATTTTATAACTTTGATTTAAGAACGCATCAGTGAATTAAAAGTTGTAAAATTTATGGAAAGATTTCCATAGCAATTAGAAGTACTAATTAGGAATTTTCGTCTGTAATTTTGCAAATATAAAAACAATTTGATGAATTCAGTACGAATTTTCATTTACGGTGTTTGCACATTAAATCGATATCAATCAAATAATGTGTTTCCGTGCACGAAGATCTGAATATTTTAAAAACTAACTTTAATAAGCTGAACAAAATTCCATATTTCATCATCAATAGGCGATTTATATTTCGTTCATGTATTTGATAAAATATTTTTTAGGGGAAAAGGTTGTTTTAAAGATATGATATTGGCTTTTTATATGTAATAACTTCACCGTTTATTTATATTCTGGTATCAGTATGCTTTATATTACAATACTATGTATTAATAATAATCTAGTGTATTATGCTAGTGTACGTCAAAGTCGTAATAAATGATGTTTATCTCTGGACTTATTACCATGTAAATTACCATGAGTAGATCATTGAGTAGACATATATTGTCAAGTAATAAATTTATATCAATCACTGTAACTGCGAAGTAGATATTATCTGCGGTTTAATGGGTGTTATAACTGTACGTTAATAATTAATGGATGAATTACAAATAAATTGTTCTGTTTTAATGAAATGCAATAGTTTGTCCTTTTAACACTTTCCAACAAAGTTGAAAAGTGTTTATGAATTCGGTTTGTCTGTCCGTCTGTTCACACAATAACTCCCGTAAATATTCTCCGAATTTCATGGAATTGATGAAGATTATTTAAGGCCACAAAAGCATGTTTGGTATTTTATATGAAGTAATCAGGATTAAAATTTCATTAACAGAGCACTCAAATGCATGATTTTAACTTGATATTATTGGTTTAATTTCTTAATTTAATTTTATATTAACACTAATTTTAGTATAGTTTCATAGAAAAGCATTTCACACCAAAATTTTGATTTAAAATTGTTTAACTTTTTTATCTAACATTTTTCTTCTTTGTATGTCTTATTTTATAATAAAATTTTTGGTTTGAACTGAAATATAGTCATATGGTAGCGTTCAAAATAACTGCTCATGATTTAAAGACTGAAGATACATTTTTTCAAATATATATATGAGAAAAAAACATTCTAAAATTTCTTTAAATAAACTAAATACCCGAATTTTTGTACTAGAAAATAAGCTCTACAAAATTTAATATTTCATCTTCAATACACGATTAATATTTTCGTTCATGTATGTGATAAAATATTTCTTAGGGGGAAAAAGTACCTCTGTTTTAAAGGTATCATATTAACATTTTCTGCGTAATAACTTCATCGTTTTTGTCAGTATGCTTTATTTTACATCTACTATGCGTTAATAATGATCTAGTGCTATGCTAGTGTACGTCAAAGTCGTGATAAACGATGTTTATCTGTGGGCATATTGCCATATAAATTTCTATGAATAGATCATTGAATAGACATATATTGTCAATTAATGCGTTTATTATATCAATCACTGTAACTACAAAGCAAATGTTATCTGTGGTTTGAAGGGAGTTATAATTATATGTCAAATGTTAATGGAGGAATTACAAATACTTTATTTTATTTCAGTGAAATGCAAGAAAAGTGTTCATGAATTCGGTTGTCTGTCCGTCTTTTCAAGCAATAACTCCCTTAAATATACTCCGATTTTCATGGAATTGGTGAAGAATAATTATGAGCGCAAAAGTATGTTTAGTATAGTATATGAAATAAGTAGGATTAATAGTTCATTTATAGCGGCACTCAAATGAATGATTTTAACTTGCTGTTATTGGGTTAACTCCATAGTTTAACTTTTCATATTAGCACTACAGTGTTCAGCAAAAGTTTAGACACTGGTGTAATTTAACCTTTAAATAAAAAATACGAACACTTTAATTTTACAAATGGCTATACGCTTTTTAAAATATATTTTAAAGATTTTAGGATGAAAATAATGATTATAATATAAGATAATATTTAATTTAACTGAAAAAAGTAAAATTTGCATATTGCAAAAGTTTAGACACTTTTTTGATTTTTTGCCAATTGTTCACAGTAAAATGCATATTTCAAAGTTATGATGTCACATGTCTGAAGTCTTCAAGTATACCTTGATATAGCATCAGTTATTAAAGATGCCGCGAGCTAGAAATATTCAGTTAGATGAGGTGACTGAAGTAGGGAAGCTGAAATGGAAAGGGAAAACTGTTGCTAAAATTTCAGTTGCACTGAATCATTCGAATAGGTCTATCTATTAAGTATATTTTAAGTGCGGTTTCTTCAAAACAAAACATAAATCTGGAAGTCCTTGCGTGATCAGAAAATGAGATAAGAAAAAGATCCATAAACTGGCATTTCCACAAATAATGATTACTATTCACATTAAAAGTAAGTCAGTACTTTCTGTATTGACGGATATGATATGTAGATGAATTAAAGAAAGAGGAAAGTCAATTTACATGAAAATTATAAAGGAACTAGCTTTGAAATCCCACTACAAATTGGCGAGAATGCAATGGACTTGCAAACATTCGTCATATGGACCCAGATGTTACACTATGTTATTCAGTAATGAAAAAAAGTGGAATTTGGATGGCCAAAACGGGTGGGCATACTATTGGCACGACTTGCGTAAAGAGCATGGGATTTTCTTATTACGACAATAAGGAGCTGACTCTTTAATAATTTGGTCCTCACTTTGCTTTGATGCTCGAGTATCTCTAGAGATATTCAATGGTTGCCAAGCAACACAAGACTACATACATACGTTGGAGAACAATTTTTAGTCATTAGGGGAACTTTTAGCTGGTCCAAAGTATAGATTTTAGCAAGATAATGGATCGATTCATATTGCTACTAATCAATTACTTCGTTTAACTCTGAAAATATTACTGATTGCAACTGGCCGGCATGTAGCCCTGATCTGGAGCCAATCGAAAACCTTTGTGACATCATATCGCGTAAGGTTTATGCAAATTTTTGTTATACTTTTCTGCTAATCAGCTTCGAGCTGCTGTTTAACTTGTTTGGTACAAAATAGACCCCCCAAGTGACACAGCATTTAGTTTCTTCGATGGAAAATCACATTCTTGCACTAATTGCAGACAATGTGCGTGCCGATCGATTTTAATTTGTAGTTATTTTTTCTGTAAATATACAGATTGTCTATACATTTGCCACAATGTTAATTTCATTTTTTTGTTATTATATCTTTTGTAAAAGGTAAAATTTAAAATTTATTGTTTGTGAATAAAGGATAAGTAACAAGTAATGTATGACAGATGAATTACAAAAATTCGTTACATACTTCTAAATATAGAAGCATAATCGATCATTGTCTAAACTTTTGCTGAGCACTGTATAAAGACAGGAAATTTTAATCAAGTTTTATAAAAACATTTCAACACCACGACTTTGATATAAAATATGCGGCGCAGATCAGTTTATTTGTTTATGTGTTGAAATTAATGACGGAACCAGAATTAGAAAACAACTTTATTTGAAAATAAGAGTAAGCTATATTTCACGCATTCAATAAATCATATTTTTTTTTTACCAAAATTTCGGTGCCCATGTGGCATTTGAGAATTAGAATTAAGCGGTTTCTTAGATATACAACTGCGCCTGAAGGGGCTAAAACAGTTTAACTTTTTTATTTAACTTTTTTCTTATTTGTGTCTTTTAAATTTATTTTCTTAATCTTATATTTATTTTGAAATTTCTTGATGGTATTGAAATATATTCATATGATAGCTGTAATAAAGAACCGCTCATGACCGTTCGAGTATTGAATTAATAGACTGGCGATATATTTTTTCAATTATATGTATGATGACAATTCTTTCAAAAACTTTTTTAAATAAAATAAACACCAAAATTTTTTACTTGAATATAACCTGAAAAAAAAAAATCCATATTTCATCCTCAATAGGCGATTTTTTTTCCGTTCATATAAGTGATAAAATATATTTTAGGAAAAAAAGTTATTTTAAAGGTATGATATTAGTATTTTATGCATAATACCTTCATCATTTATTCATATTTTTTGTCAATATGCTTTATATTACAACGACTATGTATTAATAACGATCTAGTTATAGACTAGTGTACGTCAAATTCGTGATAAATGATTTTTATCTCTGGGCATATTCCGATGTAAATTTCCATGAATAGATAATTGAATAGACATATATTATTAAAGTAATGTGTTTGTTATATCAAAAACTATAACCGCAAAACAGATAATATCTGCGGTTTGATGGGTGTTATAACTATATATCAAATGTTAATGGATGTATTGCAAATGTATTGTTCTATATTAATGGAATGTAATAGTTTGTCTTTTTAACACTTTCCAACAAAGTTGAAAAGTGTTTATGAATTCGGTTTTTCTGTCCGTCTGCTCATGCAATAATTCCCCTAAATATACTCCGATATGGAATTGATGAAGATTATTTAACCCTTTTCGGTACGGGCAAAATCTGTTAGTAAAATGAGAAATTATCCACTGACACCGGAATTCACAAGCGAATTTATTAGATACTAGCTGTCACCCGTAACTTCGTTCACATAACATTTTAAAACGTTCAAATCCATCAATTAAGAAAATAATTTCGATTTTTTAAAGCATGAGTGATTAACCTTTTATCATATTTTATAGCAAAAAGTCTTCTGATGGTAACAATTTGCTTATTTTTGTTTATATATATATATTGGATCATTTAAAATTTCTGTCGTGAGCATGAAATCTCATGCTTGTTTTCTATGATTAAATGAGAAATAAATTTACATCTGTGCTATTCTATTTTATCATTTATATTCAGCGTTAAATCCAGGGAGTCCCCCCGGAAAATTTGAGATTTTCTATTTTCAATGGTAAAAAAAAGAGTAATCCTCCCCCCCCCCCCCGGAACTCTATTGTGTTCCCCCTGAGTGCCTGGATTCAACACTGTTTATATTTATTCTATTAGGTAGCTTTCATTACAAAAAGTAAAAAGCTACCTATTGCAGCCGTCCGGAGGAAAGCACTTCCGGAAAATTTTGGTATATTTTCACCGATCATGACCCCCAGACCCCAAAACCACCCTCCATTCTAATGTTGACATATATATATATATATATATATATATATATATATATATATATATATATATATATATCTGATTTTTGTCATGCGATAACTAACGTATTTATGAACCGATTTGAATGAAATTTGGTATGTACATAGTACATACAATTGTCTCGACCGAGTTCGTTGGCCGGCATCATCCGCCATTTTGTTTCAAAATGGCGGCCTTTTAAATTTTTTAAAAAATTTAAAATTTAAAATTAAATGCGAAAAAATTAAAAGTTGAAAAATATTTTTCTTTTACGTGTTAAAACTTAAAACAAAGATTCCAGAACACTTTTTATTTTGTCGATATCTCAAAAAATGATTGTGTTATAGCACTTTGAATTTTTCTTATGGCTGACATTTTGAAACGATCTGATTTTTGTCACGCAATAACACGCGCATTTATGAACCGATTTCAATGAAACTTGGTATGTACATAGTACATACAAATGTCTCGACCGAGGTCGTTGGCCAGCATCATCCGCCATTTTGTTTCACAATGGTGGCCATTTTAAATTTTTTTAAAAATTTAAAATTTAAATTAAATGAAAAAAAATCAAAATTTGAAAAATATTTTTTTTTTACGTGTTAGAACTTAAAACAACGATTCCAGAACACTTTTTATTTTGTCTATATCTTACAAAATGATTGCGTTATAGCACTTTGAATTTTTCTTATGGCTGACATTTTGAAACGATCTGATTTTGTCATGTAATAACACGCGCATTTATGAACCGATTTCAATGAAACTTGGTATGTACATAGTACATACAAATTTCACGACCGAGTTCGTTGGCCAGCATCATCCGCCATTTTGTTTCAAAATGGTAGCCATTTAAAAATTTTTAAAAAATTTAAAATTTAAAATTAATTGCGAAAAAATCAAAATTTGAAAAATATTTTCTTTTACGTGTTAGAACTTAAAACAGCAATTCCAGAACATTTTTTTTTGTCTATATCTTACAAAATGATTGAGTTATAGCACTTTGAATTTTTCTTATGGCTGACATTTTGAAACGATCTGATTTTGTCACGCGATAACACGCGTCTTTACGAACCGATTTCAATGGAACTTGGCATGTACATAGTACATACAAATGTCTCGACTGAGTTCGTTGGCCAGCATCATCCACCATTTTGTTTCAAAATGGTGGCCATTTTAAATTTTTAAAAAATTTTAAAATTTAAAATTAAATGCGAAAAAATTAAAAGTTGAAAAATATTTTTCTTTTACGTATTAAAATTTAAAACAATGATTCCAGAACACTTTCTGTTTTGTCTATATCTTAAAAAAATGATTGAGTTATTGCACTTTGAATTTTGCTTATGGCTGACATTTTGAAACGGTCTGATCAAACGATCCATCATGTTGCTTTAAAATGGCATACACTTTATGATATCGTGGAATTTGGTGACTCTCTAAATCGCTTAAAATAAAACCAGGTTGAATAAAAGATGACTATTTTCTAAAAATTCCTATTAATATTCAGTCTTGACAAAAACTAGTATTCAATCTTGTAAAATCACTAATTTTATAAGATTATTTCCACTAATTTGAGCTTAGTATTTTTGAACAATGTAACTTACTTTAAAATAAATAAATAAATGTATAAGTATATGAAAGCTACCTCTTCCTCCCGGCATTGCCGGAAGGACTTTTTTTTATCTATCCCGTTCATAGCTATAGGTTTATGTTTTCGTGACAAAGAATATTATTTAAAGAAATGCATAACATATTTTCTGAAATGTATATTGTTGTTAGATTTCGTTTTAGGTAGCTTTCATTACAAAAAGTAAAAAGCTACCTATTGCAGCCGTCCGGAGGAAAACACTTCCGGAAAATTTTGGTATATTTTCACCGATCATGACCCCCAGACCCCAAAACCACCCTCCGTTCAAATGTTGACATATATATATATATATATATATACAGGGTGTTTCGCTACCAGACCGACAAACTTTGAGGGCTGATAGTAAACATGAAGACAAACATTATTAAATAGGAAATCATGGGGCGCAAACGTCTTCTGTAAAAGTTAGGGGCCATTAAAATTTAAGGTCCAAAATTTCAAACGATGATAAAAAACGGAAAAAAGGGTCGATTCGTTTGCGGTTTTCACTAAAATTATTCTTTAAATCACGATTTTTTTAGAAAAAAAATTTAAAAGTTACGTTCAAAAATTGTCGATAGAGGGCGCTTTAGACTTTAGAGTAACGAACAACTACTTTTTAACGTTATTTTGTGCATGTGGTTGAAATTATTCTAAAGTTTAGACTTTAACTTAAATGTTAAGTACATAATCGGAAACATTGGGATCGGTTAACTAGCGAAAAATTAACTGTGAACAGAGGGGGAAATTTTAAATGCTTATAAATATTGGAGAAACTAATCTATTTTGTTGCGGTTTGCGTGTAAATCATTCCCTTGGTAATTATTTTATTCAAAATGACGTACAGCATTGGTGTCCCCCTTTTTTTATAGAGGGCGCTTTCAACACATCTCCGAAATTTCAATGGCATTACTCCTGTATGTTTTACTACCAGACCAAGATACTTCCAGGAAGTGTTAGGGATGCAAAGATGACTCGGAATCATATTATAATGTAACGTCGAAAATGCCATTTTTACGAGTTAGGGTTAAAAGAAGCAGAGAAAAAAGCAACTTGATAATTCTACAACACGTTCTGTCGGAACTTCTGATAAAAGCACATGTTCCTCTTTCGTTGCACCACTCTATAGCACGATGGAGCTCCTCCACATTTTACCAATGATGTTCGCAGACACCGCAATATAACATATGGACAGCGGTGGATAGGTAGTGGTGACCCGGTTCGTTGGCCTGCCAGATCGTCGCACCTACTTCATTATATCAATTACTTTTTTTTTAACCTACCTTTATTTTATTAGTGTATAATTTTTCTGTATTTTTTTAAATGAACGTTGCTGGGTGGGACTAGTTGAGCTCAAACCAATTGGTAGCCCCCTCCCCACCTGGCTCAATCTGAATCTGAATCTGAATCTGTATGGACTTCTTCTGCTGGGGTCAAATGAAAAGTTGAATGTATGAGACTCCCGTACCGTCAGTGGAAGACCTCTCTCTCAGCTCGAATTTCTGTAGCTGCCAGAAAGCTGTCCGAGATGCCAGGAATTTTTCAAATTGAGAGGAATTGCATGCATCGCTGCTGTCAAGCATGACCGACTAATTTTGGTCGTAATTTCGGACACTTTTTGTAGTAAAACCCTTAACTAAATTGTTTTCTTCCACATTAACGTGTTGCTGTTTCACTACCTGTTTCTGTTGCTTTTTTCTCTGATTCTTTTAACCACAACTCGCTAAAAAGGCATTTTCAACGTTACATTCCTATGTGATTCCGAGTCGTTTTGCATCCCTAACACTTCCTTTTAGTATGTTGGTCTGGTAGTTAAACACTTAGGAGTAATGCCATTGAAATTTCGGAGATGTGTAGAAAGCGCCCTCTATCAAAAAATGGGGACACCAATGCTGTACGTCATTTTGAATAAAATAATTACCAAGGGAATGACTTGCACGCAAAACGCAACAAAATCGATTTGTTTGTCCAATATTTATGAGCATTTAAAATTTCCCCCTCTGTTCACAGTTAATTTTTCGCTAGTTAACCGATCCCAATGATTCCGATTATGGGCTTAAAATTTAAGTTAAAGTCTAAACTTTAGAATAATTTCAACCACATGCACAAAATAACGGTAAAAAGTAGTTGTTCGTTACTCAAAAGTCTAAAGCGCCCTCTATCGCCAATTTTTGAACGTTTCTTTTAATTTTTTTTTCTAAAAAAATCATGATTTAAAGAATAATTATAGTGAAAACCGCAAACGAATCGACCCTTTTTTCCGTTTTTTATCATCGTTTGAAATTTTGGACCTTAAATTTTAATGGCCCCTAACTCCTACAGAAGACGTTTGCGCCCCATGGTTTCCTATTTAATAATGTTTGTCTTCGTGTCTACTATCATCCCTCAAAGTTTGTCGGTCTGGTAGCGAAACACCCTGTGTATATATATATATATATATATATATCTGATTTTTGTCATGCGATAACTAACGTATTTATGAACCGATTTGAATGAAACTTGGTATGTACATAGTACATACAAATGTCTCGACCGAGTTCGTTGGCCAGCATCATCCGCCATTTTGTTTCAAAATGGCGGCCATTTTAAATTTTTAAAAATCTTTAAAATTTAAAATTAAATGAAAAAAAATTTAAAGTTGAAAAATATTTTTCTTTTACGTGTTAGAACTTAAAACAAAGATTCCAGAACACTTTTTATTTTGTCTATATCTTAAAAAATGATTGAGTTATAGCACTTTGAATTTTTCTTATGGCTGACATTTTGAAACGATCTGATTTTTGTCACGTAATAACACGCGCATTTATGAACCGATTTCAATAAAACTTGGTATGTTCATAGTACATACAAATGTCTCGACCGAGTTCGTTGGCCAGCATCATCCGCCATTTTGTTTCAAAATGGTGGCCATTTTAAATTTTTTTAAAAATTTAAAATTTAAAATTAAATGCGAAAAAAATCAAAATTTGAAAACAATTTTTCTTTTACGGGTTAGAACTTAAAACAACGATTCCAGAACACTTTTTATTTTGTCTATATCTTACAAAATGATTGAGTTATAGCACTTTGAATTTTTCTTATGGCTGACATTTTGAAACGAGCTGATTTTTGTCACGTAATAACACGCGCATTTATGAACCGATTTCAATAAAACTTGGTATGTTCATAGTACATACAAATGTCTCGACCGAGTTCGTTGGCCAGCATCATCCGCCATTTTGTTTCAAAATGGTGGCCATTTTAAATTTTTTAAAAAATTTAAAATTTAAAATTAAATGCGAAAAAATCAAAATTTGAAAACAATTTTTCTTTTACGGGTTAGAACTTAAAACAACGATTCCAGAACACTTTTTATTTTGTCTATATCTTACAAAATGATTGAGTTATAGCACTTTGAATTTTTCTTATGGCTGACATTTTGAAACGATCTGATTTTGTCACGTGATAACACGCGTATTTTTGAACCGATTTAAATGGAACTTGGTATGTGCATAGTACATACAAATGTCTCGACCGAGTTCGTTGGCCAGCATCATCCGCCATTTTGTTTCAAAATGGTGGCCATTTTAAATTTTTTAAAAAATTTAAAATTTAAAATTAAATGCGAAAAAATCATAATTTGAAAACAATTTTTCTTTTACGGGTTAGAACATAAAACAACGATTCCTGAACACTTTTTACTTTGTCTATACCTTAAAAAATGATTGAGTTATAGCGCTTTGAATTTTGCTTATGGCTGACATTTTGAAACGGCCTGATCTGAACGATCCATCATGTTGCTTTAAAATGGCATACACTTTATGATATCGTGGAATTTGGTGACTCTCTAAATCGCTTAAAATAAAACCAGGTTGAAGAAAAGATGACTAATATCTAAATATTCCTATGGATATTCAGTCTTGACAAAAACTAGTTTTCAATCTTCAAAATCACTAATTTTATAAGATTATTTCCACTAATTTGAGCTTAGTATTTTTGAACAATGTAACTTACTTTAAAATAAATAAATAAATGTATAAGTTTATGAAAGCTACCTCTTCCTCCCGGCATTGCCGGAAAGACTTTTTAATTTTGAAGCTACTTAGATGAAAATGGCATCATTTTGACGAAATTAAAATATTAATCTATATATATTACGTTAACGTATGTAGCACAAAAATCATGATTATTTGTAAATTGTTGAATGGCAACGTCCTAATGAAACACATCTTATTGGTTACTGTTCAAAAGTCGTTTGGTAAGATTTAGTCTGTGGTAAATTGGTTTAATTTATTTTTTGTTCCTTCACTGCAATTATGGAGCTGCAAAATATCATTATTTTTATTTCTTCTGTTATTTTTACTTAAAGAAAAAAATAAAGAAAACTCACGAATTTTTAATTTTTAAGTTTCAAATTATAGTTGTGTAATATAAATGAAATGAGTGTAGGATTACATTAATATATTTTAAAAATTTAGTGAAATACGAAAAAATGCCACCGGTACAATATTTGGCGTTTTATTATCTACGCCATGCTGTCATAAAAATACTGAGTTCTTAATTTATCAGTACAGATGTCATATGCACTACATTGGTGCGTTATTTTTCTGACGCCCATTTGGCGAAAACTTCGTTTTCAGATACCAGTTACATACAAATTTTTTAACTAATTTCTATTATTTTAAATGGGAAAATAAATAATAAGGGATACTTAGTTACCCCATCGACTAAAAAACCATCGCCAAACTATAAGATTAAGTACCAATAATGGATGATCATGAATGTCGCATTCATGACATTAAATACGATACATGTGTTTAAAACGCCATTAAGTGATTTTTATTTCGACTTTTTATTTGTATTTTTATTAATATTCTACTAATTATTTGTTTTTTCATTATTTAAAATAGAAACTATGTCAATGTGTATATTTTTGCTATCAGTTTGCGATTTGTATAATTCGGCGAAATTGGTCGAAGGGATAGCCAAATATTATCAAATAAAAGTTTAGTTAATAATCATAGAATAAAACAATTTACATAATTAAAAAAAAGAAAATAAAAGTAAACTAACAGTTTATTAATAAATAAATAACAATAGCCGGGTTACCATCTGAGGCACATACAGTGTCTCACAAAAGTGATGGGACACTTATGCTTTATAAAAAGAAACTGCAATAAATAAACAAACATGTGCAAAAATTTTTCGGGTGTGTTTCATATTTAAAGTTAATAACAACTATTACATAACATACATTTTGTCAAAATATTAAAATATTAATTTAGTAAAAATACAATTGTTCAGAACGGAGCAAAAAATTGCTCACATAAGTGATGGGACACTTACTTTTCCATCAAATATTTATCCAAAAATTTTACTTTTTAAAAGGTTTTAATATTTTGTTCGATTTCCTTTTACTTTTAAAACATGATTTAATCTTTTTGGGATGGATTCGACTAATTTTTTGTGATTTCTGGAGTGATTTTACCCCATTCTTCTTGAAGCACCGATTTTAGTTGTTGTTTTGAAGAAATGGTGTGTTTGCGAATTCTTGATTCCAATTCTTGCCAAATATTCTCTATGGGATTTAAGTCTGGAGATTGTGGTGGTGTTTTTATTATTTCAGGACAGTTATGTAGCAGCCAGAGTCTAACGTTCAGAGCAGTGTGCTTGGTCTCATTGTCCTGGTAGAATTTAAAATCGTTATGAAGGTTCAATTTTCGTGCTGAAGATTTCAAATTTTGCTTTAAAATATCAATATACATGTACTGATCCATTATACTGTCAATAAAAACAAGATTACCAACTCCAGCGGACGACATACACCCCCATACCATAACTCCTCCTCCACCATGTTTTACTGTTGGTACCAAGTTCTGTTTGCGAAATTCTTCCCTCCACACCAAGATTCTACCGTCAGAACCAAATATATTAAATTTACTCTCATCAGCAAATATAACTTTATTCCAGTAATCAGAATTCTTATTTATATTGGATTTTGCGAAAGCTAGTCTGAGTTTTCTATTCTTTTCACTTACGAAGAATTTTTCCCTGGCTACTCTACCGTGATATCCAGCAGATCGAATTACCCTTCTAATAGTCTCAGGATTAACAATTATTCCATATAATGTTTGTAAATCAGCAGCAACTTTTGAAGCACTATTTCTTGGATTTTTTTAATATTTCGAACGATAATTCGCTTTATTCCATTGGATAGCTTTGATGGTCGGCCAAAGACGGGCTTTTATCCTGACAGGTCGGGCTTTTATCCTGAATTATATGATTCTTTTTATATCGTTTAATGATATTGAAAACTGTTGAACTACTCAAGTTAACTGTTTCAGCAGTTTTTCTAATAGATTTTCCACGTTCAATATGCAAATTAATAACTAATTTTCGAAATTCAGGCGAAGTTTCTTTTCGTTTAGCATTCATGGCTACACAGAGCTAAAAAACACAAAAATTCCAAAACAAACTGGAGAGAAATACTGCAGACGATTTTATAAATTATTGCCAATTGCTTTTAAGTAAAAATAAAACACCAAAAAATATTTTTATTGCTTATTTCAGAAGATTTTTGTTGCATATATAATGGTGTCCCATCACTTATGTGAGCTATTTTTTACTCCGTTCTAAACCTTTGTATTTTTATTAAATTAATATTTTAATATTTTGACAAAATGTATGTTATGTAATAATCTTTACTAAATTTAAGTATGAAACACACCCACAAAAAAATGTGTACATGTTTTTTTAATTTATTTTATTAGTTTCCTTTTGTAAAGCACAAGTGTCCCATCACTTATGTGGGACACTGTATAGTTGCCATTTTGTTGCAATCGCGCCAATGTGGTGCGTATATAACATCTGTGTCTATATCTTAAGCAGAATCTTCTAATTAGGCAATAAATTGAGCAATTAAAATAAATTATGAATAAAAGGAATATGATTTAATGCTTAGGGATTGCTTATTATTTAATGAATTCAAATGGGACCAAAATGGTCGTCAAGGGCGGCTAGTATATTTTTGTTTTTCTAATTAAAATGATTGCTTTACATGAAAAAAATATTACATCATTTTTACTCGATAAAACTTTTTAGTAAAAACGTCTTTGCGACTGCTGCTACTTAAAACTGCCATCTTTTTAAAATAATTAATTAAAATAGTATATTATTTTTAAAAATTCAATCCGTATGAATTAGTAGCAATAACTGTCCACTTAAATGTACGGAAGCTTAAACTACATCCTTAGTTTTTTTAAATCTCAATATGTTGCAGACGATTTTCGCTTCTGTGAAATAAATTCAAACATGAAACTCCAACGTGTGAACACATATTTTAAGTTTTAGGAAATTTAATCATTTTTTGTGCCATCGCTACAAATTCAAATTATTTTTTACTATTATTTTAGCGAGAAATAAAAAACTGAAAATCATAACAATAACTTTGAATGAAAATTTCGTTTGTATGTAAATCATCTTAAACTTGTTAATCAGTATTAATAAAAAAATTTCTTTTTTTTATGTGACGTCACCGATTTTTATTATTTACACAGATCCTTGCCCCCTGTACTTTTAACAATAACTTCAAAATTACTATGATATTTAAAGTATGATGTCATATTTTTCCAAATGAAATATTTTATTAATAATATAATTCTTTTTTATTCACTTTACTTCTAATTCGCCGTCACAACGCGTCGCCATTTTTCACAGAAAACCTTTTATATTCATGCCCGATATTCATGCTTCTTATATAAAGACTTCATTTTTTTCAAGTGTGACGTCATATTTTTTTCCCTTTGAATTCTTTTTATTTTAATTTTTCACGTAGAAATTGTTTAACTAAAAATTAATTGCCGTGAAAAAATTATTCCAGGATTTGATTTTTTTTGGCAACAGGAAATAAAAATGTTTATTTTTTATCGGAAAAATGTTAGTTGATTCTGTATGAAAAATAATGGAATTTTGAATTAGTAAAGAAAATATTTGAATAAATTAATTAAAAATTAGCCTATTTTCATTTCAGACCAATAATCTATCTATATACAAAGATTCAAAGACATCAATTCATCCGTTTTGAAGCCAATTTCATTCCAATTTTTCGGACACACTTTCACATTTATAATGTATACAGTGTCTCACAAAAGTGATGGGACACTTGTGCTTTATAAAAAGAAACTGCAATAAAATAAATAAACAAACATGTGCAAAATTTTTTTGGGTGTGTTTCATATTTAAAGTTAGTAACAATTATTACATAACATACATTTTGTCAAAATATTAAAATATTAATTTAGTAAAAATACAATTGTTCAGAACGGAGCAAAAAATGGCTCACATAAGTGATGGGACACTTACTTTTCCATCAAATATTTATCCAAAAATTTTACTTTTTAAAAGGTTTTAATATTTTGTTGGATTTCCTTTTACTTTTAAAACATGATTTAATCTTTTTGGGATGGATTCGACTAATTTTTTTGTGATTTCTGGAGTGATTTTACCTTATTCTTCTTGAAGCACCGATTTTAGTTGTTGTTTTGAAGAAATGGTGTGTTTGCGAATTCTTGATTCCAATTCTTGCCAAATATTCTCTATGGGATTTAAGTCTGGAGATTGTGGTGGTGTTTTTATTATTTCAGGACAGTTATGTAGCAGCCAGAGTCTAACGTTCAGAGCAGTGTGCTTGGGGTCATTGTCATGGTAGAATTTAAAATCGTTATGAAGGTTCAATTTTCGTGCTGAAGATTTCAAATTTTTCTTTAAAATATCAATATACTTGTACTGATCCATTATACTGTCAATGAAAACAAGATTACCAACTCCAGCGGACGACATACACCCCCATACCATAACTCCTCCTCCACCATGTTTTACTATTGGTACCAAGTTCTGTTTGCGAAATTTTTCCCTGGGTTTTCTCCACACCAAGATTCTACCGTCAGAACCAAATACATTAAATTTTCTCTCATCAGCAAATATAACTTTATTCCAGTAATCAGAATTCTTATTTATGTTGGATTTTGCGAAAGCTAGTCTGAGTTTTCTATTCCTTTCACTTAGGAAGAATTTTTTCCTGGCTACTCTACCGTGATATCCAGCAGATCGAATTACCCTTCTAATAGTCTCAGGATTAACAATTATTCCATATAATGCTTGTAAATCAGCAGCAACTTTTGAAGCACTATTTCTTGGATTTTTTTAATATTTCGAACGGTAATTCGCTTTATTCCATTGGATAGCTTTGATGGTCGGCCAAGTCTTCTTTTATCCTGAATTATATGATTCTTTTTATATCGTTTAATGATATTGAAAACTGTTGAACGACTCAAGTTAACTGTTTCAGCAGTTTTTCTAACTGATTTTCCACGTTCAATATGCAAATTAATAACTAATTTTCGAGTAACGATCTAAGGCAAAGTTTCTTTTCGTTTAGCATTCACGAATACACAGAGCTAAAAAACACAAAAATTCCAAAACAAACTGGAGAGAAATACTGCAGACGATTTTATAAGTTATTGCCAATTGCTTTTAAGTAAAAATAAAACCCCCAAAAATATTTTTATTGCTTATTTCAGACGATTTTTGTTGCATATATAATGGTGTCCCATCACTTATGTGAGCTATTTTTTGCTCCGTTCTAAACATTTGTATTTTTATTAAATTAATATTTTAATATTTTGACAAAATGTATGTTATGTAATAATCTTTACTAAATTTAAGTATGAAACACACCCACAAAAAAATGTGTACATGTTTTTTTAATTTATTTGATTAGTTTCCTTTTGTAAAGCACAAGTGTCCCATCACTTATGTGAGGCACTGTATAAGGATTTTGAATTCCTTAATTTAAGCTGTTATTGAAAAAGCAGAATTTTACTAAAATATTATTGGTGCCGTTTGTAAGTTCGGAAATAAAATTAGGTACCCCAGACCGGGAACAGTGTGCCGAAAAGGGTTAAAGCCACAAAAGCATGTCTGGTATTTTATAAGAAGTAATCAGAATTAAAAGTTCATTTACAGAGCACTCAAATAGATGATTTTAACTTGCTGTTATTGGGTTAATTTCTTAATTTAATTTTATATTAATTCTAGAAAGACCGGAAAATTAGAATCAAGTTTTATAAGAGCGTTTCACACTAAGGTTTTGGTTTAAAATAGTTTTATTTTTTAACTTAATATTTATCTTATTTGTGACTTTCAAACTTATTTTATAATAAAATGTCTGGTTTGAACTGAAATATAATCATACAGTAGCTGTCAAAATGCCCGCTCATGAACGTTCTAGTATTAAATTTAAAATTGGAAATACATTTTTTCTAACATATATATGAAAAAAAAATACTTTCTAAAATTTCTTTAAATAAACTAAATACCCGAATTTTTGTACTAGAAAATAAGTTGAACAAAATTCCATATTTCATCTTCAATAGGCGATTTATATTTCGTTCATGTAAATGATAAAATATTCCTCCGGGAACAAAAAAGTTTACTTTAAAAGTATCATATTATTTTTTTACGAGTAAAATCTTCATCGTTTATTCATATTTTGTTATCAATATGTTTTATATTACAACGACTATGCATTAATAATGATCTAGTACTATACTAGTGTACCTCAAAGTCCTGATAAATGATGTTTATCTCTGAGCATATTCCCGTGTAAATTTCCATGAATAGATCATTGAATAGACATATATTGTCAATTGTATGCTTGTTATATCTCACTGTAATTGCAAAACATATATTATCAATGGTTTGATGCCAAATGTTAATGGATAATTTGCAAATACATTGCTATATTTTAATGAAATGCAATAATTTGTCTTTTTAACACTTTTCAACAAAGTTTAAAAGTGTTTATGAATTCCGTTTCCTTGTTTGACCGTTCATACAATAACACCCGTAAAAATACTCCGATTTTCATGGAATTGATGAAGCTTATTTAAGAGCACAGAAGCATGTTTGGTATTGTGTATAATGCGAGTAGGATTAATAGTTCATTTACAGGGGCACTCAAATGGATGATTTTAACTTGTTCTTAATGGGCTCGCTTCTTAATTTAATTTTAAATTGACATTAGAAAGGCCTTAAATTTTACTCAACCTTTATAAAAACATTTCACTCCAAAATGTTGAATTAAAAC
Source organism: Maratus speculifer (assembly GCA_964019185.1). Taxonomy (NCBI): domain Eukaryota; kingdom Metazoa; phylum Arthropoda; class Arachnida; order Araneae; family Salticidae; genus Maratus; species Maratus speculifer. The sequence goes on from OZ025302.1 coordinate 154,556,581, forward strand.
AGTTTAACTTTTTTATTTAACGTTTTTCTTCTTTGCATCTCTTAAACTTATTTTATAACAAAATTTCTGGTTTGAACTGAAGCATATTCATGTGATAGAGGTCAAAATGATCGCTTATGACCGTTCTAGTGTTAAATCAAAAGACTGGAGATACTTTTTTATCAAATATATATATGATAGAAAATATTCATTTAAATAAAATTCAATAGTTACCAGAATTTTTTATTAGAAAATAAGCTTAACAAAATTCCATATTTCTTCATGAATATGTTATTTACATTTTCATCCATGTAAGTGATGGAATATTTCTTAGGGGGAAAAACTTATTTTAAAGGTATAATATTAGCTTTTTATGTATACTACCTTCAGCGTTTATTCATATTTTTTGTCAATATGTTTTATATTACAACAACTATGTATTAATAATGACCTAGTACTATGCTAGTGTACATCACATTCGTGGTAAATGATGTTTATCTCTGGGCATATTCTCACGTAAATTTCCATGAATAGATCATTGATTAGACATATATTGTCAATTAATATGTTCATTATATCAATCACTATAGCTGCAAAACTGATATTAACTGTGGTTTGATGGGTGCTATAACTATACGTCAAATGTTAATGAGTGAATTAAAAATACATTGTCCTATTTTAATTAAATGCAACAGTTTGTCTTTTTTAACACTTTCCATAAAAGTTGAAAAAGTGTTAATGAATTTGTTTTGTGTTCCGTCTTTTTGCGTAATAACTTCCGTAAATATACTCCATTTTTCATAGAACTGGTGAAGATTCTTTAGGGCTACAAAAGCATCCTTGATATTGTATAAAATGTGAGTAGGATTAATAACTCATTTACAGGGATACTCAAATAGATGATTTTAACTTGCTCAATGGGTTAGCTTCTTAATTTAATTTCATATTAACACTAGAAAAGCCGGAAATTTTATTCAAGTTTCATAAAATCATTTCTCACTAAAATTTTCATTTAAAACTGCTTAACTTTTTTACTTAATATTTTTCTTATTTGTATCTCTTAAAACTATTTTATAATGAAATTTGTGGTTTGAACTGAAAAATATTCATACGGTAGCGTTCAAAATGACCGCTCATGACCGTTCTAGTATTAAATTAAAAGACTGGAGATACATTTTTTCAAACATATGTATGAGAAAAATACTTTCTTAAATTTCTTTAAATAAAACAAATACTCGAATTTTTGTACAAGAAAATAAACTCTACAAAATTCCATATGACATCTTCAATGCACGATTAATTAATATTTTCGTACTTGTAAGTGATAAAACATTTCTTAATGGAAAAAAGTTATTTTAAATGTATAATATTAACTTTTTCTGCATAATACCTTCATCGTTTATTCATATTGTTTTGTGAATAAGCTTTATATTACACCGACTATGTATTAGTAATTATGCATTACTATGCTAGTGTACATCAAAGCCATGATAAACGATGTTTATCTCTTTGGACATATTCTCATGTAAATTTCCATGAACAGATCATTGAATAGACATATATTGTCAATTATTATGCTTGTTATATCAGCCACTGTAAGTTCAAATCATATATTATCAGTGGTTTGATGGGTGTAATAGCTATATGTCAAATGTTAATGGATAATTTATAAGTACATTGTTCTATTTTAGTGAAATTCAATAATTTGCCTTTTTAACACTTTCCAACAAAGTTAAAAATTGTTTATAAATTCCGTTATCCTGTCCGACCGTTCATGCAATAACTCCCTTAAAAATATTCCGATTTTCATGGAATTGATGAAGGTTATTTAGGAGTTCAAAAGCATATTTGGTATTGTATATGATGTAAGTAGGATTAATAATTCATTTACAGGAGCATCCAAATGGATAATTTTAACTAATTTTAACTTGCTCTTATTGGGTTAGCTTCTTAATATAATTTTATATTAACACTGGAAAGGTCGGAAATTTTAGTCAAAATTTATAAAAACCTTTCAACTCCAAAATTTTGATTTAAAATAGTTTAACTTTTTTATTTAATATTTTTCTTCCTTCTGCCTCTTAAACTTATTTTATAATAAAATTTCTGGTTTTAATTGAAATATATTCATATGTTGGCGGTCAAAATGAAAGCTCATGACCGTTCTAGTATTGAATTAAAAGAGTGGAGATACATTTTTTCAAACATATATGTGATAATAATACTTTCTAAAATTTCTTTAAATAAAATAAATACCGGAATTTTTTTATTAGAAATTAAGCTCAATAAAATACCATATTTCATCGCCAATAGGCGATTTACAATTTCGCTCATGTAAGTGATAAAATGTTTCTTAGGGAAAAAAAGTTATATAAAAGGCATAAAGTTAGTTTTTTATATGTAACACCTTCATCGTTTATTCAGATTTTGTTCTCTATATGCTTTATACTACAACGACTATACATTAATAAAGATCTATAACTATGCTAGAGTACGTCAAAGTCGTGATAAACGATGTTTATCTGTGGGCATATTGCCATGTAAATTTCCATGAATAGATCATTAAATATATAGACATATATTGTCAATTAATACGTTTATTATATCAATCACTGTAACTACAAAGCAGATGTTATCTGTGGTTTGAAGGGTGTTATAATTATATGTCAAATGTTAATGGAGGAATTACAAATAATTTATTTTATTTCAATGAAATGCAATAGTTTGTCTTTTTAACACTTTCAATAAAGTTGAAAAGTGTTCATGAATTCGCTTGTCTGTCCGTCTTTTTACGCAATAACTCCCTTAAATATATTCCGATTTTCATGGAATTGCTAAAGAATAATTATGAGCACAAAAGTATGTTTAGTATAGTATATGAAATAAGTAGGATTAATAGTTCATTTACAGCGGCACTCAAATAAATGATTTTAACTTGCTGTTATTGGATTAACTCCTTAGTTTAGCTTTTCATATTAGCACTATAAAGAGAAGAAATTTTAATCAAGTTTTATAAAAACATTTCAACACCACGATTTTGATATAAACTTTGCGGCGCAGATCAGTTTAGTTGTTTATGTGTTGAAATTAATGACAGAACCAGAATTAGAAAACAACTTTATTTGAAAATAAGAATAAGCTATATTTCACGCATTCTGTTAACCATAATTTTTCTTTTACCAAAATTCCGGTGCCCATGTGGCATTTGAGAATTAGAATTAAGCGGTTTCTTAGATATACAACTGCGCCTCAAGGGGCTAAAACAGTTTAACTTTTTTATTTAACTTTTTTCTTATTTGTGTCTTCTAAGTTTAGAAATTTCTTGATGGAATTGAAATATATTCATATGATAGCTTAAAAAAAAACCGCTCATCACCGTCCGAATATTGAACTAATAGACTGGCGATATATTTTTTCAAATACATGTATGATGACAATTCTTTCAAAAACTTTTTTAAATAAAATAAACACCAAATTTTTTTACTTCAAAATAACCTGAAAAAAATTCCATATTTCATCTTCAATAGGCGATTTTTTCCGTGCATATAAGTGATAAAATACATTTTAGGAAAAAAAGTTATTTTGAAGATATGATTTTAGATTTTATGCATAATACCTTCATCATTTATTCATATTTTTTGTCAATATTTATGCTTTATATTACAACGACTATGTATCAATAATGATTTAGTTATAGACTAGTGTACGTCAAATTCGTGATAAATGATGTTTATCTCTGGGTATATTCCCATGTAAATTTCCATGAACAGATCACTGAATAGACATATATTGTTAATTAATATATTTGTTATATCAAAAACTATAACCGCAAAACATATATTATCTGCGATTTGATGGGTGTTATAACTATATATCAAATGTTAATGGATATATTGTAAATATATTGTTCTATATTAATGGAATGTAGTAGTTTGTCTTTTTAACATTTTCCAACAAAGTTGAAAAGTGTTTATGAATTCGGTTGTCTGTCCGTCTGTTCAAGTAATAACTCCCGTAAATATTCTCTAATTTTCATGGAATTGAATAAGGTTATTTAGGAGCACAAACGTATGTTTGTTATTCTATATGAAGTAAGTAGGATTAATAGTTCACTTGCAGGGGCTCTCAAATGGATGGTTTCAAATTGCTATCATTGGGTTAGCTTCTTAATTTAATTTTATATTAACTAACATTAGAAAGGCCTCAAATTTTATAAAAACATTTCACACTAAAATTTTGATTTAAAATAGTTTAACTTTTTAAAAATATATATTTTTTTTTATCTTTGTATATCTTAAACTTATTTTATAATGAAATTTCTTGTTTGAACTGAAATACAGTCGAATCTCTTTATAACGAAACTCCATACATCAAATTTCTTTATATAACGAATTTTTAGTAGGAACGGTCCCCTTTTTGCATGATAACATTAAAAACAGTCTCTATATAGCGAAATATCTATCTCCATATAACGAAATTTTTTCATAAATTGGTCTTAATTTATTCAGTTTTTAAGAAGCTTCAAAATCACATGGAATCAATTTTCCACCACTAATTTTTGATTTATCGTTCAGTGCTGAGTTTTATTATTATTATTATTATTATTATTATTATTATTATTATTATTATTATTATTATTATTACTTTTTTCCTTTCCCTTTAAATCCAACGAATTCATCCCACCTCCCACACACCTTTCCACATCAAGACAGAGTCAATTGGAAGTCAATTCTCAAAACAGAGTCAGTTGGAGTCACATGTAAGAGAAGAATCAATGAGAGGCTCATAAGAGAGGCCTTCAAATGGAGAAAATGTTAACTATAATTTTTCATTCCTTTGCTGAAATTTGAGCATTTTTTTGAGAGCATAACAATTTGAAAATCAAAACAACAAAAAATTACAGATATTACAGATATCTTCGTCTGAAATTAATGCAAGTCTTCCTTATTTGATTTTCATTAAGCTTTCAAATAAATGTTTATTCTCATTTTTGAAACAGTTTAAATAATTAAGAAATAAAATGTTAGGTTAATATTTACTTTTAAGCATTTCAAATTCTTGATTACAAAGATCAAAAATAATATTTGTTCAAAATTTACACATTAAATACGATTTTTAACATCATTCTCTATACATCGAATTTCTCTATATAACGAATTTTTTACTGGAACGATGGATTTCGTTGCATAGAGACTCGACTGTATATTTATATTTTGGCGGTCAAAATGACCGCTTATGATCGTTCTAGTATTAAATTGAAAGACTGGAGATACTTTTTTCAAACATATGTATGATAATAATACTTTCTAAAATTTCTTTAAGTAAAATAAATACCCGATTTACAAGAAAATAAATTCACTCAAATTCCATATATCATCTTCAATAGGAGATTTATATTTTCGTTCATATAAGTAATAATATATTTCTTAGAAGAAAAGTGTCATTTTAAAATTATCTTATTAGCTTTTTATATATAATATCTTCACGGTTTGTTCATATTTTTTGTCAGTATGCTTTATATTACAGCGACTATGCATTAATAATGATCTATTACTATGCTAGTATTCGTCAAAGTCGTGATAAATGATGTTTATCCCTGGTCATATTCCCATGTAAATTTCCATGAATAGATCATTGAATAGACATACAGTGAAACTCGTTTAAGATACGCCCGCTTAAAATACGATCCCGCTTAATATACGAATTATCTTCGGTCCCTTGAAAACTGCCTATTAAACCTGTGTAAAATTACCCTCTTAATATACGTACGCATAAGATACGATCCCGCTTAATATACGAAGAAAATTGGTCCCTTGATGTCAAAAAACCCGCTTAATATACGAAATGATGCTTATGTAATCAGTTTATCACGTGTCTTTAGGACAGAATATGTAAAATCTTATTTATTTTTCATAAGATACTATCTTTTTACCTTTTTTCTCGCTAAAATATTTTCTTTTCCGCTGCTTTTGCACGCTGAATTCTGATTGATTGACATTTCTTTTTCAACAAAATAGAAAAACAACTACCGCTTTCATTTCTTTTACCATCACACTTCTTACGGAGCAGTGGATGGATCTGAAATTTCATTGATTGTTTTTTCTGCTCATTGGATAATAAAGTTGTTCGGTGAAATCAGTTTATATGTTTATGCTTTTTACTTACCCATCATACGTAGTATAGGGTAAGTCTTGCAATCGTTTTGAAAATCGAAAAATTTTTTTTGACGGATTTACACGTTTTAGATAGTGGAGATTCCGAAAAACATATTTTTAGAAAAAAAATTTTGCCGTCCGTCCGTCTGTCTGTCTGTCTGTCTGTCTGTCTGTAAACGCTCTATCTCCCGAACAAATTGAGATAGAGACTTGAAATTTTGTATGTAGTTAGTATGTAAAAATGAGACGAACCCTATTTAATATCAGCAACCTCGATTATCCGAAACTATTTTTTTCGGACTCTCGAAAAATTCGTTCTGATGAAAGGTACATAAAAATTTTCGAATTTTTTTGTTCTAAGGAATGGGCGTAAAAGGCAATAAAATAACACACATTTTGCATATAGAACAAAGTCGATCGGACTATTAGTTGCCGAGATATTTGTAATCTTGTTTTCCACATTCTTCGATTTTTCATGACCCTGTATTTCATTCAAATTTCAATTCAGAAGTATATTTTAATTGGAAATGAGACGCTTAATCCGACGCAGTTAATTGTTAGTTAATAGAATTATAATTTTTGGAGTTATAAGGATGTTTCTTTTACGCAGTTCGGTACTACTTGAGTTGTTTGGCGTTTTATATAATTTGTCAAAATTGGTACATCAGCAGTTCTTTAATATAGCATTACTATGTATATTAAAAATATTTAAATTTTATTTATGAATTGCAATGCATTGTATAAATAGTTCCACATGTTTTATTTTCATATACATATCCATGATGGGTAAGTATTACGGTGGCCCCCAACGACTAGTTAGTTTTTGTATTGTTTATCTAGGTGCTTATTATTATTATATTATTTATATTTATTACTAGAAATCATCCTCAGGAGTGCCTTTTTTATGAATTTCTTTTTGTCACTGGCTTTTTCGCGGCACTTTACAAAATGTTAACATCACAGAATAAGAGCAGTATCAAAAAGAATGCAAAGATTAGGACTTATTTGTCAAAATTGACGATCAGGATGTGACAAATGAAATTCGTTGTATCACGGATATAATCGCGGACGTCAAAAGTTCTGATGAACTTAGGTCTTCAAAAGAAGTAGAAGACGATGCGAATAAAGAAACTGGTGTATCAGCCATACCATCATTCACATCTGTAATGAGCTCGTTCAGCTTACTTCGACGGTATGCCTCTTCGGTGGATGCTGGTCGCTCCGTTGAAGATATTTTCTATCACTTTACCAAGGCAGAAAACTTCGTAATAAAATCTCGCCCTGTGTTGCACTAAACCAAGTTAATGATTTTTTCTTAAGAAACTAAAACTATATCACGATTTTTATAGTGTATCGAATAATTATTGTTCCTTGGATGCATTTCGCTTGTTTTTCAAAAAAATATTTTGAAAATTTATTATTCTTCCCCTTTAATTATGTGAAGTATTTTAGTTACTTTTTCTAAAAATTAATAAAATTTTCGTTTTATTGTCTTTTTCTTTTTTTAGCAAAGAGTACTGTATAAAGGCATTTTATTTTTTTTTACTGTATAAACAGATATTCAATAAAATTTTGGTGAAAAATAAAGTTATTCTTTATTTCAAAATCCTTAAATTCGAATTGTTAAACTCTAAAAATTGTTAAAAATGGATAAAATGAGAAATATAAATGGCTGAAATACGTTAATAACAGTCTGCACTGGTTTTATATGCATTACTATTCAAGAATCCATGAAATCCGGATAAGAAACGATCCCGCTTAAGATACGAAATGCTTTCGGTCCCTTGATTCGTATCTTAAACGAGTTTCACTGTATATTGTCAATTAATATGTTTATTATATCAATCACTATAACTGTATAGAAGATATTATGAGTCGTTTGATGGTTGTTATAATTATAGGTCACATGTTAATGGGTGAATTACAAATACACTGTTCTATTTTGATGAAATGCAATAGTTTGTCTTTTTAACACTTTCCAACGAATTTGAAGAGTATTTATGAATGCGGTTTATCTGTTCGTCTGTTGACATAATAGTTCCTTTAAATATATTCCTATTTTCATGGAAATGGTGAAGGTTATTTAGGGCTAAAAAAACATGTTTGGTATTGTATATGAAGTAATTGGGATTAATAGCTCATTTACAGGGGCACTCAAATGGATGATTTAAACTTGCTGTTATTCGGTTAACTTCTTAATTTAATTTTATATTAACATTTCAATGGCCAGAAATGTTAGTCAAGTTTTATAAAAATGTTGCTCACCAAATTTTTTAATTAAAACTTATTAATTCAACTTTTTTATTTAATGTTTTTCTTCTTTGTATTTCTTAACGTTGTTTCATAATGAAATTTCTGGTTTAAACTGAAATATATTCATATAATAACGGTCAAAATAACTGCTCATGGTCGTTCTGGTAATAACCCTTTCGGATCCGAAATTTTTTCAATTTTTAGAAAAAAAATCTTTTATGGTAATAACATTTACACTAGCTATCCAAATAGGTCAATTAGTATTTAACGAATATTTGATTGTCTGAAAAATAATGAATGTTGTTGTTTTGAGTACTATTCAATTGGTATTCATATGACAATAGGCTAAGGAAGAATTTTTAGAGATGTTTAGGAAAATATTGCATTACAATAAGATTTAACTTTTAATACAATTTTCTAATATTTTTTTTAACTTTATTATACATGATTCTTTCAGGAAAGTAACTTTTATTTGAAATCTGAAGAGTGAAATATATGTTTAAAATAAGAGAATTGCAAATTGCGCAAAAAGAACTAAGCAATAATAATAATTGTTATTATTACTAAATGCCTCAATATAGTTGAAATCATATAGTAAATGTATATAGATATATACTAACATTACCACATGTAAACAGTGACAAAAATATTTTTTAAAAGAAAATAATACTCCATTAAACGACATGTACTATTAATAGTACAGCAGACCCGAAAGGGTAAATTAAAAGTCCGGAGACATTTTTTCAAACGTACATATGATAATAATACTTTCTAACTTAAAGATTCGATTTTTTTACTAAAAAAAAATCTAAACATAATTCCATATTTCATGTTCAATATGAGATTTATATTTTCATCCATGTAAGTGATAAAATATTTCTTAGGGAAAAAAGTTATTTTAAAGGTATCATATTAGCTTTTTATGAGTAATACTTTCGTTGTTAATTCATATTTTTTTTATCAATATGCTTTAAATTACAACGATTGTGCATTATTAATGATCTAATACTATGTTAGTGTGCGTCAAAGTCGTGATAAATGATGTTTATCTCTGGGCATATTCTCACGTAAATTTCCATGAATAGATCATTGAATAGACATATATTGTCAATTAATATGTTTGTTATATGAATCACTATAACTGCAAAGCAGATGTTATCTGTGGTTTGATGGGCGTTATAATGATATATCAAATGTTAATGGATGAATTGCAAATACATTACTCTATTTAATTAAATGTAAATTTTGGCCATTTTTTAAAAGAAAAATAAATGTACAGTCGAAAAAAAAAAAAAAAAAAAAAAAAAAAGTTAACACTTTGTACTAACTCAACAACAAATTATTGTAGAAGAGAGTTACTGGTGGCGAAAAATTGGAAATAAAGTTTACTTTTAAATGATATATATAAAATTTATACAATTATTTCAACACAATCAAACTATATAATAAATTTATCATACGACTTGAATATTTTTCCAACTGATCGAAAAATTGCCCAGGCTGAAAATCAAACCCAGATACTTGGCCTACAAGGCCAATGCGTTACCTGTTAGTCTAACTGGGAGACAAACGCGGGAATTTCTCGTTCGCATAACTTTATTGGTCATAGCATCTGGTCTATCATTTAGACAGCTCAACAGAATAAACCGCAGATTAAGGAACTCCATATGACGAAGGGTACGTATATACAATTATTTAATAACAAATAAATTAAATGACAATAATTGCATATCTACGTACCCATCATTATATGGAATTCTTTTACCTGCGGTTTAATCTGTTGAGCTGTCTAAATGACAGACCAGATGCTATGATCAATAAGGTTATGTAAGCGAGAAATTATCGCCGGCTGTCGCACGGATAGCTTAATAGGTAAAGCATTAACCTTGTAAGCTAAGTATCTGCGTTCGATTCCCCGCCTGGGCAATTTTTCGATTAGTTGGAAAAATATTCAGTTCGTATATAAAATTTGTTTAGGGGCCATCCATATATTAAAACGAACCCAGACTTAATTTTTTTTAAAAGCAATACCAAATTTTAACGAGATATTTCAAATCTGCTGTTCAAACAATCCCTAAACACCAAATTTTAAGTCATTTGAATGGTAAATTTTTCAGTTATAAATATTCAAAATTTAGTTCTTCTGATGTTAAATTACTTTTCATATTTTATTAATATCTGTTGAAATTATACTCTTAATGTGCTAATTTTTTATTTAGAAATAATGCTAAAATACCTAAACATAAACACTTTGAATTTGCAAATTTTATACTTTTATGATATAAATTATGAAATTATTATTCATAAAAATTAGGAATATCAACCTGCAATTTTTTTGATTGATTAAGATTTAAGTCCTGCTTTATGGAAATCCATAATTTCAATTTTTTCTTCCTAGTAGTTTTCAAATTATGCTTAAAAAACGGCAAATGTCTACCATAGAAGGGACTAAATATTTTGAAACTTCTTATGCTATGTTGCAATCTAGCAATTTTGAGTAGTGCCTAAGGGACCTTGATAAAGAAGGAGGATCTCTTGGTCAACAATCGAGTACGAATTATTATTATTATTACAGTCGAGTCTCTCTATATCGAAACTCCATACACCGAATTTCTCTATATAACGAATTTTTTGTAGGAACGGTCCCCTTTTCGCATGATTACATTAAAAACAGTCTCTATATAGCGAAATATCTATCTCCATATAACGAATTTTTTTATAAATTGGTCTTAATTTATTCAGTTTTAAAAAAGCTTTGAAATCATATGGAATCAATTTTCCATCATTTATTTTTAATTTATCGTTCAATGCTGAGGTTTTTTTTTTTTTTTTTTTTTTTTTTTTTTTTTTTTTTTTTTTTTTTTTTAAATATTACATCTCTTTTAGTTCTTTAAATCTAACGAGTTCATCCCACCTCCCACACATTTTCAACATCCTTCTCAAAACAGAGTCAATTGGATTGTACACATATAAGAGAGGAATCAATCAGAGGCACATAAGAGAGGCCTTCAAATGGAAGAAAATGTTAACTATATTTTTTCATTCCTTGCTAAAATTTGAGTTTTTTTTTTTTTTTTTTTTTCCCTTTGAGAGCGTAACAACTTTAAAATCAAAACAACAAAAAATGACAGATTTCTTCGTCTGAAATTAATGCAAGTCTTCCTCATTTAATTCTCATTAAGCTTTCAGATAAATGTCTGTTCACTTTTTTGAAACTGCTTAAATAATTAAGAAATAAAATGTTAGGTTAATATTTACTTTTAAACATTTCAAATTCCTAATTAAAAAGATCAAAAATAATATTTGTTCAAAATTTACACATTAAATACGATTTTTAACATCATTCTCTATACATCGAATTTCTCTATATAACGAATTTTTAACTGGAACAAAGGATTTCGTTATATAGAGACTCGACTGTGTTTTAATATGGATGGGAAAAATTCAATTCTTTCTACATCACTACCATGTGGAGAGCTACAAAATGTACAGAATATTACCTTTACTCGTTTTATTATTATTATAGCATTATTATTGTTATTATTATTATTATTATTATTATTATTATTATTATTATTATTATTATTATTATTATTATTATTATTATTATTAAACATACTGACAGTCTTTTTGGTAGGTCCTTTTAAGAGAACTTCACATTTTCTTTGGTGACAACTATTCACTAAAAAAACTACACTCTGGCGATTTGCTTGTTGAAGTCTCTTCAGCCAGAGAATCACACCTCTCAAACTGCAATGCAATAGGATCTTTCTCTGTTTCTATTAAGGCACATCAAAGTCTAAATATTTTCCGTGGTGTAAAATTCAAAACTGATTTTTTACTGCGTAGCTCGTAGCGGGCAGAGCCCCCTAGTTCTTTCTCAAAGAAAGTTGTAAAAATAGAATAACATTTTGTATGGAACTTTACTCATGAACGGATTTTGAGAAAGTGCAACGTTTGCTTTTTCTTTCTTTTCCTTTTTTGAAGAGAATATTTTGAAACAAAATGTACTGTATGAAGCAGTTATTTGTGAAAGTATGGAAATTATTTTAAGGAAACAGGAAATATCCAACAACAGTACTTCGATTCTTATTCCTTAAATCCAGGGATGTAGTGAAGGGTATACGGGGGTATTATACCTTCTGGATTTTTTTAAGGGACGCCGTATACCCCCTGTTTCTCATGAAAGCCATAGCATATAATCTCTGGGATATACGCTAAGAGTAGTAGGAAAACGACAGTACGGGGACATGCGGCGGCGGCACTGCGGCACCGTGCCGCCGCCGCACCACGCAGCAACCGTCCCTCCGCATCCCTCCGCGCCCCTCCGCATCCCTCCGCGCCCCGCCTGCGGTGCCGCCACCATCCCTCCTGCGCCCACCGTGCGTCCCCCTCCACAAACGCCCCCTAGTGGAAAAAAAGGAACATTCTATTATAACAGGATAGGTGAACAACCTTCCCTAATTAAAAATATTATCAATCACATCTCAACTCGGAATCATACTATAAGATGAAGATTAAATTTATATTTGAATTTTGAACAACCGTAATTTTAATGAGTATTATTAATTAAGCGAAACAATTAAAATTTCAGTTTTTAACCATTTTATTTAGATTTCTTCAACTACAAGATGAGATTATCAATTTAACTCAAGAAAGTTAAACATATATTTGAATTTTGCTTCATAGACATCTTAATGAGTAGTATTAATTAAGTAAAAACAATAGAAAATATCAAGTTTTATAGAAAAAGACTGATTTCTTACGATTTTTATCAACTTAAAAGAGAAAACTTAAACGTTCATTTCAGTTTTTCAACAGCTATAACCTTAATGAGTATCGTTAATTAAGTAAAAAACAATGGAAAATATCAAGTTTTATAGAAAAAGACTGATTTCTTACGATTTTTATCAACTTAAGAGAGAAAACTTAAACGTACATTTCAGTTTTTCAACAGCTATAACCTTAATGAGCATTCATAATTAAGTAAAAAACAATGGAAAATATCGATTTTTATAGAAAAAGACTGATTTCTTACGATTTTTATCAAATACAATATCAATGTATCGACTTAAAACTTAAACATACATCCTAGTTTTTCAACAACTATAACCATAATGAGTATTGATAATTAAGTAAAAAACAATGGAAAATATCAAATTTTATAGAAAAAGACTGATTTCTTACGATTTTTATCAACTTAAGAGAGAAAACTTAAACGTACATTTCAATTTTTAAGTGGTTATCATCTTAACGAGTATTTTTAATTAAGTAAAACAGCGAAAAATATAAATTTTTATTTGATTTCTTAAGATTTTCATCAACTACATGAGAAGTGTACCGACTTAAAAGTTGAAAGTTAAACATACATCCCAGTTTTTCAACAGCTATAACCTTAATGAGTATTGATAATTAAGTAAAAAACAATGGAAAATATCAAGTTTTATAGAAAAAGACTCATTTCTTACGATTTTTCCAACTCAAACTTCAGAATACCAATTTGAGAGAAAGAAACTTAACCATGTATTCAGTTTTGAACAACCATTTCCTTCATGAGCATTTTTATTTAAGTAAAACAATGGAAAATATTAAATTTAACCAATTTCTTTAGAATTTTTCAACTATAATATCAACTTAAGAAAGGAAACTTAAACATTTATCTTAGTTTTTGAACAGCAATCCCTTAATGAACATTGTTAATTAAGCAAAAAACAATGGAAAATATAAATTTTAACCGATTTCTTTAGATATTTTCAACTTAAAAACGAAATTTAAACATACATTTTTAACATTCGAACAACTATTACCGGAACGAATTTTAATAATTAAGCATTTAACGAACGAAAATAGTGATTTTTTATTTTATTTATTTATTTATTTATTTTTTTTTAAGCAAGAAGGCCAATTGTATAAACTTTTACAGTAATTTGACATTTTAACATACTTTAAAAAACACTAGTTACATAAGATTTCAAACTTTAGATGACTAAATCTCAAGATATATTTTTCTCGAAAACAAATATAAAATACATTTTTTAAACTAATTTCCTCAATCTTACGAATTCAACAGGATTTTTACCGATGCAAACATTAGAAGCGAACAACAAATTCTCTCCCCATCTAACCTCAAAATTCCTAAAGGGGAGAGTACAATAGGTTTTTCGACGTCACACTTCGTAAGGTATTCAAGAAAAATATCTTTTACGTTATAAAAGTCGTTTTCTTAGAAGGATATAAACTTGTGATTTTTGTTTTTGAACAATCATTATCTCAATAAATATTAATAATTAAGGAAAAACAATGGAAAATAATATGTTTTAAGGAAAAAGACGAATTTTATCGAATTTGATTAATTTTTACACTAGTATTTTCAAAAAGCAACATGGAAATATCGATTTTTTTAACTGAACAATTTAACGCATGTTTTAGCTTTAACAACAGAAACTTAATAAGTATCACTAATTAAACAAAAAAACAAAATACTGATTTTCAAGAAAAGACGAATTTTTATACAATTTTCAACACTTTACCTTTCTGAAATTTTTATGTTATCAAACACCAAGTTATTTAAAATATAAATATTATGCTTAATGTTTAGATAGTACACATTACTAATTCCACTTATTCTTTTCATATTATTAATTAAATTGACACATGTTTCACTCTACACTTCAATGATTTCTGAATTTTTACAATACTCACCACCAATTTTCTAAGATTTTCCGATTATACATTCCTCAGAAGTACATATTCGAAATGGTACAAACACTTCACATATCTAAAAAATATCATTGAAGTAGCTGTATTTAATATTTTTAACACCAATTTTCTAAGATATTCTAACATTTTCCAATTATACATTCCTAAGAAGTACATTTTCGAAATGCTACAAACACTTTACATATCGAAAAATATCATTGAAGTAGCTGTATTTAATATTTTTAACACCAATTTTCTAAGATATTATAACATTTTCCAATTATACATTCCTCAGAAGTACATATTCGAAATGCTACAAACACTTTACATATCGAAAAAATATCATTGAAGTAGCTGTATTTAATATTTTTAACACCAATTTTCTAGGATATTATAACATTTTCCAATTATACATTCCTCAAAAGTATATATTCTAAATGCTACAATCACTTTATATATTGAAAAACATCATTTATCTACTAAGTATTAGTCAAAATTATAATATGTTTTCACCCTATAGTTAAAAAATATCTGAATTATCACACAACAACATTTTTCAAATATGAATATTATTTTAACAGATTAAAAAGGCAAAACATAGACGAATATAATCTTTAATTTTTGTAATCATTTCATATTTCATACCAAACTATCTGAAATTTCAACCAAATAAGAGCAAATATTAGACTAATTTTTTATCATTAATATTGCTTAGACCTTTTCATCATAACTTTTAAAAATGGTAATTATCCATTTTTTGGGTTCATTATCGAAAAACTGTAACTGAAATTACATAAACTCAATGCAAAAAAAAAACCCTGTTCTCACACAATTTCTTAAAATTCAACAAAGAATTGACTATTACTGCAATACTTATCTATATCAATTTCGATTCTCGATAATATATAGGTATTTTATTATTACACACTTACATCTCTTTTCAAACGTTTATCAGAAAATAAGTCAATCAAAGTCTAGTAGTTATCACATCTATTCCCCAGAAATATTGCTATCATGCGAAACAGTAAAGAAAATTAATAGATATTTAATATTTAATAACCTCATACGTGAAATTACTGTCGAATGAGAATACTAATAATCAATAAAATCAACTATTGAACAAAAATATAGTACAGATTACCGAAAATTCAAATGTTTTCTTCTACAAAAGTTACAAAAATTAACAAATGAATGACAAGTTAGAGAAATAACTAAAAAAATTAATGAACATATTTACAAATTTATTAAAATCACACCTTTTTCTGGATTATAAACCACAATTTCTTGAAAAAATTAACACCGAATTTATCAGATTTTAATCATTGTATTACATACACTCAATAAATATTCAAAATTAATCAAAAAATAATTTTTTAGTCTCATCAATAAGCAGAAATTCTATATTAAAAGAATATTTTCATAGTAGTACTTATGAAAATGAGAGTTTACAAACTGATTTTCATAATTTTACCACATTTAAACTTAATTTTTATACATAAAACATTATTTAATCAAATTTTATACTTTCTAATTCAGTAAAATTCAATACTTTTTAGTTTTTAAACCAATACCACAATATTTATTTACATCAAACTTGATTCTTCACCTTTTATATTTCCACATTACACACGTGAGATAAATACTAACTTGGATCAGGAGTTGAAGTCAATTGATTCCATTCGATTTTCATCATGTACGCATTGCTCCTACACGAAATTTCTTACTGCTATAATCATCTAATGTATTAAAACTAATCTACTCATATTTTTAATCAATTCATCAGATGTTTCATCTCGCACTTCTGAATTATCGTGCATCAAGTTGCTTAAAATATAAATACTATCTTTATAGTTTTAATGATATATAGTATACATGGTTTATCTTGAGTTAGCACTTCCATAGTATTAATCAAATTATATGTTTCATCTTACACTTGATCTTAATGATTTCATCTTGCATCTGAATTATAATCCATCGAGTTTTTTTTTTTTTAAATAATAATATATTTATAGTTTTTGATTATACATAGCATGTACGAATACAATCTTTAATTTTAACATTTCATATTTCAAATAACCTATTTCCGAAACCAAGCTATGTGAATTTTACCACAATGCTTATTATCATAGAATAATTTGTGTTTCACACTTTTCTAAAAATTATCAGATATGTACCCCTCAGAGAAATTACTATCATATGAATAAATGAAGAAAATTTAATTTATATTAAAGGTACACGAAATTGATTGCAATATACATGTATTTAATAAAAATAAATAAATAAGCGATTATTTATACATTAAACCTTTACTAAATATATATTTCTTTCATTATACAGATGTTTCAACAAAATGAACCAAAACAGCAGCAAACTTCAGAAATTAATGATCCGAATGATTCATCCCTAGCACATGTAGCGTTAACGAATAACACATATGTGAGTACTTATATGAGAAATACTAGAATTCGTATATGAAACGTAATTAGAGTAAATACAAAATGATTTGTCTTACTACCTACACTTTAACAAGTGCTTTTTACCTATATTATTGAAGAGAATCCTAACTGTGTCCATTTATTTCTATTACAGATGTGGTCTATTTGCTACAAACACCTCTTAAGTAAATGGAATTTAACAGAACATACAAAAATCTATACAGGTGAAAAACCTTACACTTGGAAAGATTACCATAAATGCTGTTTTCAAGGAGACGTGAATCAAAAATGCACACATCATCATATAAAGCATCGTCAGATATATGTAAACTTAGCGAAGATATTCAAAAATTAGTCAGACTTTTGAAGAATTTAGAAATAAAGGAAGATATTTAGGCTATTTATCCATCATATTTTCACAACACTTAACCACAATATCTCAAACTTAAAATTTGGAAGACATACACACTGCTGAAAAGTAATTTCGTGATTCTTCTAACCAGTATGAATGTATAGATATTATTTTGCAATGTATTCTTTAAATGCTCACATTAAATATTCTTTTATATGCATATATCGTTGTGTTTATTTTTCTAATACCTATTACATTAATGAAATACATAACATTTTAAGTGAAATAACACTCTCACAACTTAAAAAATGCATAAGAACATACAAAAAATAAGCAGATGTATGAAAAAATATGCAAGTTTACAAAATAATTTCATTGTTTTCTAGAAATATTAACAAAAAATATTTACAATATGAAAAAATTGCAAAAGTGAAAAGAAAAAACACAAATGTAAAACCAAAAACCACAAAGTGAAAAACTCATAACAAAGTTTTTGAAAAAAATATTTACAACAATTTTTTTTTTACAAAAACCAAAACTTCCAAAAATATTTTTTTCAAAAAAATTTTTTTTTCAAAAACATTTTTTACAAAAATTTTTTTTTCAAAATAAGTTTTTACAAAAGTAAAAAAAAGAAAATCACAACGTTAAAAAAATGAAAAATTTTTGTTAAAAAAAGTGTAAAAAAATTGCAAAAAAATGTTGCAAAAATTTCAAAAAAAGTTATGAAAAAAGCTTCAAAAATTTCGTTGGTTTTAATGCAGTATGCAATGGAGAAACCATTGCATTTGCTATTAAAACCAACAAAATTTTTGAGACTTTTTTCATAACTTTTTTTGAAATTTTTGCAACATTTTTTTTGCAATTTTTTTACACTTTTTTTAACAAAAATTTTTCATTTTTTTAACGTTGTGATTTTCTTTTTTTTACTTTTGTAAAAACTTATTTTGAAAAAAAAAATTTTGTAAAAAATGTTTTTGAAAAAAAAAATTTTTTGAAAAAAATATTTTTGGAAGTTTTGGTTTTTGTAAAAAAAAAAATTGTTGTAAATATTTTTTTCAAAAACTTTGTTATGAGTTTTTCACTTTGTGGTTTTTGGTTTTACATTTGTGTTTTTTCTTTTCACTTTTGCAATTTTTTCATATTGTAAATATTTTTTGTTAATATTTCTAGAAAACAATGAAATTATTTTGTAAACTTGCATATTTTTTCATACATCTGCTTATTTTTTGTATGTTCTTATGCATTTTTTAAGTTGTGAGAGTGTTATTTCACTTAAAATGTTATGTATTTCATTAATGTAATAGGTATTAGAAAAATAAACACAACGATATATGCATATAAAAGAATATTTAATGTGAGCATTTAAAGAATACATTGCAAAATAATATCTATACATTCATACTGGTTAGAAGAATCACGAAATTACTTTTCAGCAGTGTGTATGTCTTCCAAATTTTAAGTTTGAGATATTGTGGTTAAGTGTTGTGAAAATATGATGGATAAATAGCCTAAATATCTTCCTTTATTTCTAAATTCTTCAAAAGTCTGACTAATTTTTGAATATCTTCGCTAAGTTTACATATATCTGACGATGCTTTATATGATGATGTGTGCATTTTTGATTCACGTCTCCTTGAAAACAGCATTTATGGTAATCTTTCCAAGTGTAAGGTTTTTCACCTGTATAGATTTTTGTATGTTCTGTTAAATTCTATTTACTTAAGAGGTGTTTGTAGCAAATAGACCACATCTGTAATAGAAATAAATGGACACAGTTAGGATTCTCTTCAATAATATAGGTAAAAAGCACTTGTTAAAGTGTAGGTAGTAAAACAAATCATTTTGTATTTACTCTAATTACGTTTCATATACGAATTCTAGTATTTCTCATATAAGTACTCACATATGTGTTATTCGTTAACGCTACATGTGCTAGGGATGAATCATTCGGATCATTAATTTCTGAAGTTTGCTGCTGTTTTGGTTCATTTTGTTGAAACATCTGTATAATGAAAGAAATATATATTTAGTAAAGGTTTAATGTATAAATAATCGCTTATTTATTTATTTTTATTAAATACATGTATATTGCAATCAATTTCGTGTACCTTTAATATAAATTAAATTTTCTTCATTTATTCATATGATAGTAATTTCTCTGAGGGGTACATATCTGATAATTTTTAGAAAAGTGTGAAACACAAATTATTCTATGATAATAAGCATTGTGGTAAAATTCACATAGCTTGGTTTCGGAAATAGGTTATTTGAAATATGAAATGTTAAAATTAAAGATTGTATTCGTACATGCTATGTATAATCAAAAACTATAAATATATTATTATTTAAAAAAAAAAAAACTCGATGGATTATAATTCAGATGCAAGATGAAATCATTAAGATCAAGTGTAAGATGAAACATATAATTTGATTAATACTATGGAAGTGCTAACTCAAGATAAACCATGTATACTATATATCATTAAAACTATAAAGATAGTATTTATATTTTAAGCAACTTGATGCACGATAATTCAGAAGTGCGAGATGAAACATCTGATGAATTGATTAAAAATATGAGTAGATTAGTTTTAATACATTAGATGATTATAGCAGTAAGAAATTTCGTGTAGGAGCAATGCGTACATGATGAAAATCGAATGGAATCAATTGACTTCAACTCCTGATCCAAGTTAGTATTTATCTCACGTGTGTAATGTGGAAATATAAAAGGTGAAGAATCAAGTTTGATGTAAATAAATATTGTGGTATTGGTTTAAAAACTAAAAAGTATTGAATTTTACTGAATTAGAAAGTATAAAATTTGATTAAATAATGTTTTATGTATAAAAATTAAGTTTAAATGTGGTAAAATTATGAAAATCAGTTTGTAAACTCTCATTTTCATAAGTACTACTATGAAAATATTCTTTTAATATAGAATTTCTGCTTATTGATGAGACTAAAAAATTATTTTTTGATTAATTTTGAATATTTATTGAGTGTATGTAATACAATGATTAAAATCTGATAAATTCGGTGTTAATTTTTTCAAGAAATTGTGGTTTATAATCCAGAAAAAGGTGTGATTTTAATAAATTTGTAAATATGTTCATTAATTTTTTTAGTTATTTCTCTAACTTGTCATTCATTTGTTAATTTTTGTAACTTTTGTAGAAGAAAACATTTGAATTTTCGGTAATCTGTACTATATTTTTGTTCAATAGTTGATTTTATTGATTATTAGTATTCTCATTCGACAGTAATTTCACGTATGAGGTTATTAAATATTAAATATCTATTAATTTTCTTTACTGTTTCGCATGATAGCAATATTTCTGGGGAATAGATGTGATAACTACTAGACTTTGATTGACTTATTTTCTGATAAACGTTTGAAAAGAGATGTAAGTGTGTAATAATAAAATACCTATATATTATCGAGAATCGAAATTGATATAGATAAGTATTGCAGTAATAGTCAATTCTTTGTTGAATTTTAAGAAATTGTGTGAGAACAGGGGTTTTTTTTTGCATTGAGTTTATGTAATTTCAGTTACAGTTTTTCGATAATGAACCCAAAAAATGGATAATTACCATTTTTAAAAGTTATGATGAAAAGGTCTAAGCAATATTAATGATAAAAAATTAGTCTAATATTTGCTCTTATTTGGTTGAAATTTCAGATAGTTTGGTATGAAATATGAAATGATTACAAAAATTAAAGATTATATTCGTCTATGTTTTGCCTTTTTAATCTGTTAAAATAATATTCATATTTGAAAAATGTTGTTGTGTGATAATTCAGATATTTTTTAACTATAGGGTGAAAACATATTATAATTTTGACTAATACTTAGTAGATAAATGATGTTTTTCAATATATAAAGTGATTGTAGCATTTAGAATATATACTTTTGAGGAATGTATAATTGGAAAATGTTATAATATCCTAGAAAATTGGTGTTAAAAATATTAAATACAGCTACTTCAATGATATTTTTTCGATATGTAAAGTGTTTGTAGCATTTCGAATATGTACTTCTGAGGAATGTATAATTGGAAAATGTTATAATATCTTAGAAAATTGGTGTTAAAAATATTAAATACAGCTACTTCAATGATATTTTTCGATATGTAAAGTGTTTGTAGCATTTCGAAAATGTACTTCTTAGGAATGTATAATTGGAAAATGTTAGAATATCTTAGAAAATTGGTGTTAAAAATATTAAATACAGCTACTTCAATGATATTTTTTAGATATGTAAAGTGTTTGTACCATTTCGAATATGTACTTCTGAGGAATGTATAATCGGAAAATCTTAGAAAATTGGTGGTGAGTATTGTAAAAATTCAGAAATCATTGAAGTGTAGAGTGAAACATGTGTCAATTTAATTAATAATATGAAAAGAATAAGTGGAATTAGTCATGTGTACTATCTAAACATTAAGCATAATATTTATATTTTAAATAACTTGGTGTTTGATAACATAAAAATTTCAGAAAGGTAAAGTGTTGAAAATTGTATAAAAATTCGTCTTTTCTTGAAAATCAGTATTTTGTTTTTTTGTTTAATTAGTGATACTTATTAAGTTTCTGTTGTTAAAGCTAAAACATGCGTTAAATTGTTCAGTTAAAAAAATCGATATTTCCATGTTGCTTTTTGAAAATACTAGTGTAAAAATTAATCAAATTCGATAAAATTCGTCTTTTTCCTTAAAACATATTATTTTCCATTGTTTTTCCTTAATTATTAATATTTATTGAGATAATGATTGTTCAAAAACAAAAATCACAAGTTTATATCCTTCTAAGAAAACGACTTTTATAACGTAAAAGATATTTTTCTTGAATGAAAACCTTACGAAGTGTGACGTCGAAAAACCTATTGTACTCTCCCCTTTAGGAATTTTGAGGTTAGATGGGGAGAGAATTTGTTGTTCGCTTCTAATGTTTGCATCGGTAAAAATCCTGTTGAATTCGTAAGATTGAGGAAATTAGTTTAAAAAATGTATTTTATATTTGTTTTCGAGAAAAATATATCTTGAGATTTAGTCATCTAAAGTTTGAAATCTTATGTAACTAGTGTTTTTTAAAGTATGTTAAAATGTCAAATTACTGTAAAAGTTTATACAATTGGCCTTCTTGCTTAAAAAAAAATAAATAAATAAATAAATAAAATAAAAAATCACTATTTTCGTTCGTTAAATGCTTAATTATTAAAATTCGTTCCGGTAATAGTTGTTCGAATGTTAAAAATGTATGTTTAAATTTCGTTTTTAAGTTGAAAATATCTAAAGAAATCGGTTAAAATTTATATTTTCCATTGTTTTTTGCTTAATTAACAATGTTCATTAAGGGATTGCTGTTCAAAAACTAAGATAAATGTTTAAGTTTCCTTTCTTAAGTTGATATTATAGTTGAAAAATTCTAAAGAAATTGGTTAAATTTAATATTTTCCATTGTTTTACTTAAATAAAAATGCTCATGAAGGAAATGGTTGTTCAAAACTGAATACATGGTTAAGTTTCTTTCTCTCAAATTGGTATTCTGAAGTTTGAGTTGGAAAAATCGTAAGAAATGAGTCTTTTTCTATAAAACTTGATATTTTCCATTGTTTTTTACTTAATTATCAATACTCATTAAGGTTATAGCTGTTGAAAAACTGGGATGTATGTTTAACTTTCAACTTTTAAGTCGGTACACTTCTCATGTAGTTGATGAAAATCTTAAGAAATCAAATAAAAATTTATATTTTTCGCTGTTTTACTTAATTAAAAATACTCGTTAAGATGATAACCACTTAAAAATTGAAATGTACGTTTAAGTTTTCTCTCTTAAGTTGATAAAAATCGTAAGAAATCAGTCTTTTTCTATAAAATTTGATATTTTCCATTGTTTTTTACTTAATTATCAATACTCATTATGGTTATAGTTGTTGAAAAACTAGGATGTATGTTTAAGTTTTAAGTCGATACATTGATATTGTATTTGATAAAAATCGTAAGAAATCAGTCTTTTTCTATAAAAATCGATATTTTCCATTGTTTTTTACTTAATTATGAATGCTCATTAAGGTTATAGCTGTTGAAAAACTGAAATGTACGTTTAAGTTTTCTCTCTTAAGTTGATAAAAATCGTAAGAAATCAGTCTTTTTCTATAAAACTTGATATTTTCCATTGTTTTTTACTTAATTAACGATACTCATTAAGGTTATAGCTGTTGAAAAACTGAAATGAACGTTTAAGTTTTCTCTTTTAAGTTGATAAAAATCGTAAGAAATCAGTCTTTTTCTATAAAACTTGATATTTTCTATTGTTTTTACTTAATTAATACTACTCATTAAGATGTCTATGAAGCAAAATTCAAATATATGTTTAACTTTCTTGAGTTAAATTGATAATCTCATCTTGTAGTTGAAGAAATCTAAATAAAATGGTTAAAAACTGAAATTTTAATTGTTTCGCTTAATTAATAATACTCATTAAAATTACGGTTGTTCAAAATTCAAATATAAATTTAATCTTCATCTTATAGTATGATTCCGAGTTGAGATGTGATTGATAATATTTTTAATTAGGGAAGGTTGTTCACCTATCCTGTTATAATAGAATGTTCCTTTTTTTCCACTAGGGGGCGTTTGTGGAGGGGGACGCACGGTGGGCGCAGGAGGGATGGTGGCGGCACCGCAGGCGGGGCGCGGAGGGATGCGGAGGGGCGCGGAGGGATGCGGAGGGACGGTTGCTGCGTGGTGCGGCGGCGGCACGGTGCCGCAGTGCCGCCGCCGCATGTCCCCGTACTGTCGTTTTCCTACTACTGCTAAGCTTTGTATACCCTCTGAATCAATCGTATAACCTACGCTTTTTTTTTCGACTACATCTATGCTTAAATCTGCATCAGCGTTTTGAAAAGATTGTGGGGATTCTATGGCTTATCAAGCCCTTCCTTCTTTTATCTATTATGAATAACAGATGGCGCCATTGTTTTTTTTTTTTTAATCTTTTTAATTTTCATTTCATCTTCCAGTCTGAATATAATTTTTAAGGCCCCTGTCCTTGCTCGAGGAAACGCTCGCGAGCTAATGCTATTCCTACGGGAAAGCATTTTTCTAATAACTCTTTCGCATTTTGACATTTTTGAATTTTTTTTTTTTTTTTTTTTTTTTTTTTTTTGCATTAGATAGCTGAGGGGCATGTCGACAGCGCACCTTTTTTACTTTTTCGATTTTCTTTGCAGATATCTTTTATAAAGCTAGTTTCACTTTCAAAACCGGTTTCGAAACTGAAAGTGCTTTTTAAAAAATATATCTGCAACCAAAATCGAAAAAGTAAAAAAGGTGCACTGTCGGCATGCACCTCAGCTATCCAATGCAAAAAAAAAAAAAAAAAAAAAAAAAAAAATGTCAAAATGCGAAAGAGTTATTAGAAAAATCCTCCCCCATATGAATAGCATTAGCTCGCGAGCGTTTCCTCGAGCGAGGACAGGGGCCTTAACGATGTAGCATGGATTGTTTCCTGCCGATTTGTGTTTTTAAAAACATTTTATTCCCGAAAAGGGTTTTGAAGATTAAATCAAAATGTTGAACTATTTTATTATTATTCATTTGTTTTTATTTTTACATCATCTTTAAATTAGAGTATAAAGTATACTTTGGATAGCAGCATCTAGTTTGATTAGTATTTGCTGTTCCATTTCATTTATTAACCACTGATAAGATATTTCTTTCGGACAACATTTAAAGTGCCTCTTCTTAAAAAAAGGGTAAGAAAAATCATGCGTTAAGAATAGATTATGAAACATTTTCCAACACTTCATGAAATCTTTAACAAAACATCGTTATATAGGGCAATAAGGTTACTGTCTATAGCGAAATATGTTTTCCAATATTTTTGAACAGCACTGTATACGATCTGTCGGTTAATATGTATATTATACAATGAGGAAACTTAGTTTAACAAGAAAATACCTAGCAGGTTGAAATTTTCCCTTTCAACAAATTATACTTATAGATGGAAACATACTTAAATATTTCTATTCAGCCTTGTAAATTGCCTAGTACCTTTATTGCACGCCAATATTTAGCTAAAATTTATTTTAAACTAAAATACTCTTATAACTACTGAAATTATATTCTCAGAAGTTATCATTCATAGGCGTCTATCTCTTTGCGTGGTCTGTATATAATTGTATCTATATTCTACGAACATTTCTTAGTAAACTAAATGCAGTTCAACGTAAAATTGCATAATTTTTTAAAAATTACCTTCAAATAATTTATGCTTGTGTTCAATAAGTTTGCGAGCCCTTTCGTGTAGCCCTGTATATCAATTATAGCATTGATACACACTTTATAAAAAGCATAGATTTAGTAAAACTTAAAAGAGCATACCGTAGTTAAAATACATTTCATCCATCCATCAACCATCATCTGATACCAGTGGCGCAGCCAAGGGTGGGGTGGGGGGTTAAAACCCCTCCCAGGAACTAAGAAAGATCACTATAATTGCTGTTTATATGAATCAAAACCAAACTTAATATTTAAATGCTTTGGCGTATTTCGGAATCCGCAGCTATTCGAATCAGATTTCATTTAATAAAGTATTCCAATTAAATGGCGAAAATTCTACTTAAAACTGTGAAAGTGCATATTACATGGATTATTTAAGTAGAAATTGGTTATTTCTTGAGTTTAAGTATCAAGCAGTGAATATTCTAATTATTACTGTTTCTATTAACCGGTGATTCAAAGAACCGGAAAACACCTTACCAGAAACTCAAAACCACCCCCAGAACCGAGTTCTGGCTGCGCCACTGTCTGATACATACACAGCACTGCGGAAATAATATACTATTTCAAATATTTTGTCTGTCCCTGTAAATGCTATGCACTTAGTATTATGCATGACTATATCGCATAACTTATATTAAGCCTCAGCGTCATAAAACAATTTTATTATTCATAAAATAGTTTAATATAATTAAAATATGTCGCACACATTTCCCCCTTTATCATAATGCAATGGAACTCTTTTGTATTGCCCTATAAATAATAAATAGCTATTTTTTTCACCAATCATTTTTCAAAAAGCACATTTTAGTGCATTTCGTAAATGCATATGAATTTTACTATGTTTGACAGGGTGCAACATCTTTAAAATTCATTTTAAACGATTTTTTTCCCATAGACCGTAATGTAACAGTAAACTTTTGACTGTTCCTGTAATTAAACTAATCGTGCTAGAAACTTCATTTGAAATAGAGTGAAATAGAGTTCTTGCTACTGTAAGCGTCAATAACGTCCAAAAATTTCATGGCAATACAAGTATATTTAAGGAAGTTAGAGGGCGGACAGACGGACAGATAAACCGAGATCGCAAACACTTTTCAACTTTGTAGGAAAGTGTTAAAAAACGTACCATTACGTAAACCAGCCATAAAACGAAGCAGCTATATCCATTCTATGGATTTATCACTGTATTGATAACCTCTATTGCAGTTTTTTAGCACTTTCCAGCAAAGTTGAAAAATGCTTATGCATTCGGTTTGTCTGTCCGTCTGGCCGGATGGCCGTCTGTCCATGCTCTAACTCCCGTAAATATGCTCGGATTTCTATGAATTTTTTATACGTTATTGATGTTTACCCTAGCACGAACCCTATTGAAAATGAAGTTTCTACCATGTTTAGTTTATTTACAGGGAGAGTCAAAAGTTTTCCATTACATTACGGCCTATGGGGAAAAATCGTTCAAATGAATTTTAAAGATCTTGCACCCAGTCAAACATACTCATTTCCATATGAATTCGCAAAGGGCACTGAAATAAGCATTCTGTAATGTATGCAGTGAAAATATAGCTATTATTCATTTACAGGCCCACACAAAAGAATTTCATTAGATAATGGTAAAGGGGGAATTGTGGCGACATATTTTAAATATATTAAACTGTTTCATGCATAATAAAATTGATATATGTCACTGAAGCTTAACATAAATTATACGAAACTGTCTTGCATAATATAAAGTACATAGCATTTACAGGACCATACAAAAGATTTCAAATAGTATATTCTTTCCGAAATACCGTATATATGTCGGATGATGGCTGATTTAGGGATGAAATGCATTATAATTATGATATGCGCGTATAAGTTTCACTAAATTTATACATATTATATGGTGTGTATAAATGCTCTAGTTAATATACAGGGCTACCCATATGAGCTCGCCAACGTTACTGAATATGAGCATAAATTACTAAAAGGTGATTCTTAAATAAATTATGTATTTTACGCTGAACTGCATTAAATTTACTAAGAAATGTTTGCAGAAAATAGGTAAAATGATATACAGGGCCACGCAAAAAAATCGGTTACATGGACGCCTATGAATGATAATTTATGAGAAAGTGATTTCAGTTGTTTTAAGTGTGTTTTAGTTTACAATAAATTTTAGCTCAATGCTGACGTGTAATAAAGGTACAAGGTAAACTACGGCTGAACAAAAGTATTCAAGTATGTTTCCATATAATAGTACGAATTGCTGAAAAAGAAATTTCAAACTACTGGACATTTTCTTGCTAAACTAAATTTTCCCATTATATCGACTGACAAATGAAATACAGGGCTATTCAAAAGTACTGAAATACATACTTGAGCATATTTTGGTATGCAGTATTATTTTCCGAAATAACGAAGTTTTGTTAAAGATTTCATGAAGTGTTGGAGAGTGCTTAATAACCTATGCTTAACGCATGATTTTTCTTAATTGTTTTAACTTCTAGGCATCGTAAATATTCAATTTTTACACAGTCATGTAGCGGAAAAATGTATTTTAAAATGCAATTGATTTGAAAACATCCTCTCATTTTATTTTTGAGACAATATTTTTTTTTTTTTTTTAATTTTTTTTTTGTGTGTGTGTGTGTAGTTTTAATGACATTTTTAATGCTGGCAACTGAAGTATTCTAGTTTTCTAGAAAGTAAAGGGAGAATAATTGGAAAATAATAGATATTATATTTTTTGTTACAATTTTCGCATAAGAATTGAAAATAAAAATGTAATTAAAATATGCGAAGTTATGACAAAATATAAATCAATTATTTTTGATAAAACATGGAGCTATAATAAACTATACTTAATTTTAAGTATTTATATTAATGTTACAAACAAATGATGGCATATGAATCATTATATAGCAGATTATTTTTGTCGAGTTTCTTGAATGACGACATTGCTTTTTGCTGGATTTGTGTATTATTTTGCGATAGTGACGTCATTTGATATAAAATAAAAACGTGTGTTTAACGTCTTAAAAATTAAAATATATATATAATCCTATATATATAATCTTATATATATAATCTTGTTCTAGTTGAATATATTCCATTAAGTGATTCTACATTGCATAAAGGGGATTTGATGTGCTGCACGTGATTTCAAAATTGACCTTTTGCACACAGCATAATACTCAATTGCGAATTGCATTCGCTATGGACATTGATTTGTAGTGTTATATAATAGTTATGTACATACATGTATGTAAGAAATTATAAAAATGAGACATATTAATTAGTTTTTTAATAATTCGCCCCTCAATTTGGATATGGGCCCCATGACTAATAACCCCAGGTTTAACAGGGTAGCTAGATACTCTATTTTATCGTTAATTTAATTATAACACTTGGCTCTTTTTAGCTGGTAACCGTATGGAGATAAGAAATTTTGAATATACTTCTACGAACTTGCTGTCCAGAGACCATGCTATAAGCACCTGTGAAAGAATTTGCCTGCATTTTAAAATATTTAAATAAAACTTAATTAATGCCAAATGTCCTATATTTTGTCATTGAATCTTAATGCGACATGTATATACTTCATTGGGGGCGAAACTAAACTTTTAAAAAGCAGAATTCCTGCTTTCGAATCCACTCTTCCTTCCTCTCACCGCCCCACACTACACTCACCCCCTGCCTCTTGTATTTAGAATGTTTCAGAAATGTCGAAATTTCAACAAATAAACATCTTAGAAATAAAAACCCTCGCAAACAAAAAAGCATTAGGATTACAAATCCGGAAGAAGTTTTGTACTAAGAAACCCTGTTGCTAAAGTATTATTCTTAATTTGATCTTTTACATTTCTTAAACAAAGAACATATTCCAAGCACGTTTCAATAAGAAAATTCAAAGCCAAAATTTTTATCAAAAAGTTTTATTAAAAAAATAGAGAGAGAAGAGTTCTTTCTAGTTCTTTGTGTAATTATTTTTTGTTTTCAAAAATGAACTAAGTTGAATATAGTATTATCATCCAGAGCGGTCATTATTTCAATTAATATAAATATGTATATTCTCAAATTAAATTAAAATCAGTTTATTGATAAAAAATTTCTTTTAAAAGTGTCAGTATTTTATATATTATACAGTAATACGTTCGCTAACAAAGAATTAAAATTCATGTAAGTTCATTTTTCATGAATTTCATTTAAAAGGCTAAATATTTTCTGTACTACAATATAAATACAACACATTTTTCTAGTATAACACTTAGTTTGACGAAGAATAATAAAAAGAATATTGCACAATTAAGCTGATGGCAATGAGCTCACAGGTTATTCACACTAACTGCATATTATAGATTTATTGTTTCAAAAAATTCCCGTCAAAAAACAAATTAAGGGGTTATTAACTCCGCCACCTCACACGCCTCCCCACATTATATTTAACCACTGAACACCCAAAACTAATCAGGGATACGTCTTATCAGAAAGAACCTATATTCTTGTTTCGAAGCAAAGCAGATAATTCTGCATAAAAACCCATTTATATAATTTAAAGGGATTGTAATCCCCTCCCCCCCTTTATACTCAACAGTTTAACCCCAAAATTTATTCAATGATTTGCTGTATCAAAAAGAACCTATATCCAAAATTTGAAGCAAATCGAATAATTCGGCATAAAAACTAATATATCAAATTTAAGGAGGATAATCACCCGTTCCCCTCTTTATACTTAACAGAAGAACCATCAAAACTAATCAGGGTTACGCCTTATCAGAATTAACCTATATGCAAAAATTGAAGCAAATCGGTAGATTTTGCGTGAAAAGCCCATTTACATTAAGGGAGTCTTCCCCCCCCCCCATTCCCCACATTTATATTTAACTAAAGAGCACCCAAAACTAATGCTCAAAACGACTTATCAGAATGATCCTACCTCAAAAATTTTAATGAAAACTGATAATTCTGCAGGGAAACCCATTTACCTAAATTAAGGGGGGAGGGATTTATTCCCATATCCCCCCTTACACATATCGAATAAACTCCAAAAACTAACCAGCAAAGCACCTTCTCAGGATAAATCTATATCAAAAAGTAAAACAAATCGGATATTTTTATCAGGAGTTATCGCGTTATGTACGTACAAACGTACATACATACAAAGAACAGATTATAGAACCTGCGCACACCTTAGCTCTCAGGCTTTTATAAAGTGTGCGCTAAAAACTCATGTCAGCTATTTTCTTTTAACTTTAAAGTACTTCTCTAATATTTTAAAGTACCATTGAAGAAAACTTTATATAAAACTTATTTATTTTGCCTATATTAATAAAAGTTTTTTATTCTTTCCACACAAAACATTCTTCTCGATCAAATTTAGATAGAATAGAGAAACAGTCGAAGCTACTTATTTTCAAAAAGTGGTAGTTTTATTATTCATTTTTATATGTATTTCTTTTTTTCTGTAAATAAAATTATATGAAACATATTCAACTGCAAAAGCATTTCCATTTATAGAGAGGATCATGATACATTTAAACTCATTGCTTTTTTAAGAATTGTGATACTTTCAAAAGAGTAATTTTAGTTAATTAATCTGATTAGTTTTGTAAATATTTCACAAAAAGAATTATAACTACCGATATATTTAGTCAGTTTTAATGAAAAAACGTATCTAAATTCCACATTAATATTATCTAAAAATTCCAGTATACCTTCAGATATTAAAGAAGATAATTATTGAGGAGGACCAATTTCTTGATAAATAATTCAAAGGGTTAAGGGGCAGTTTATCGTTTCAACAGTTTTATTTAATTTTTATAATATGTTTTGAATTGTAAACTCACTGCATTTCAATGTTTAAAAAACGTAAATTTAAAAAAAAAACTGCATATTTAATTATATTTTTTAAGTTTTTAAAAAATTAAATTTGTGCTGGGCACAAATTCAATTTAAGGGTGAAGCACTGAATATGTGCCCCTCCAGCAATTTGCAAACAAAATCTATGTTTTATAAATTTTCAAAATTTCGCGGACAATAGTTAAAAATAGAAAAATCAGAGTCTGAGATGAATCAGAATTTGCCTTAAGCAATCTTCATGCAAATTTGTAAACTTCTGCGCGGTAGGTTTCTCTAGCCATTGACAACCGAATAATCCTCTTCCTTCACTGTAGATATATATAATACTAGCAGTTACCCGTGACTTCGTTCACATAACATTTAAAGAAGAAATAATTGATCAATCAAACAAAAAATTTCGATGATGAAAAGCATGTGTAATTAACTTTTTATCGCGAATTTATGGTAAAAAAAACTTTTGATAATCCCTATTTGCTAATTTGTTTGCTGGTCAAAATTTTCCTTTCAGCGATTAATACTAATAGATAGAAACATTCTTGAATTCTTTTGTTCAGCTCTGTAGTTTTCCAAGTGCCTTTAATACACGAAAGTATCTTTCTAAAATTTATTTCAAACAAAAATATTTCTTATTACTACCTAAATTACATTTTCAGAAATTATCATCCGAAGACAACCTTGTATCTAGTTCTTTGCGGGACCCTGTTTATCATTTTATATATATACTACAAACATTTCTTAGTTTACTAAATGCAGTTCAAAATAAAAATGCATATTTTATTTAAAAACCACCTTTAAGTAAATTACGCTCATATTCAATAACCTTTCCGAGATCTTTTGTGTAACCCTGTATATCTAAATTTAACTATTTATACTATTACCATTTATACTCTCCATTTAATATGCATACATTTAGCGAAACTTAAAAGCACATATCATAATTCAAAATGCATTTCATCCATGCAACAGTCATCATTGTGATATACAGTACTTCGGATAGAATATATAATATTTGAAATCTTTTGTGTGTCCCTGTAAATGCTATGCACTTCGTATTATGCATGAAATAACTTACATTAAGCCTCAGCAACATATATCAATTTGATTATACATGAAATCGTTTACCATAATTAAAATATGTCGGAAACTGTTCCTCCCTTTATTCCTATGCAATGGAATCCTTCTGTTTGACCCTGTAAATGAACAGTAAGTGCCCTTTTCACTACATACTTTACAAAATGCATATTTTAGTGCACTTTGTAAATGCATATAAATTTGAATATGTTCTACAGGCTGTAACATCGTTAAATTTAATTAAAACGATTTTTCCCCATAATGCCGTAATATAAGGAAATTTTTTGACTATCCCTGTAAATAAACTAATCATGGTAGAAACTTTATTTTCAATAGGTATTCGTGCTAGATAAACGTTAAGAACGTCCAAAAATTTCATGGAAATCGGAGTATATTTACGAAAGTTAGAAAGCGACCAGACAGACAGACAAACCGAAAGCATAATAACTTTTCAGCTTTGTTCGAAAGTGTTAAAAAATCGAGCCAAAAATATATTAATCAGTGATTTTATTTTCCACCTTTTCCCCACAAAAAATTTCTTCCATTGATAATTATGAGTTTTTAATAAAAATATTCATTTGTATGTAACTTATAACTTATTAATTAGTATAAGTAAAAAATATTTCTGATTCATTTTAAATATGACGTCATTATTTATCT
Organism: Maratus speculifer; assembly: GCA_964019185.1. NCBI lineage: Eukaryota > Metazoa > Arthropoda > Arachnida > Araneae > Salticidae > Maratus > Maratus speculifer. The sequence goes on from OZ025302.1 coordinate 154,590,321, forward strand.
CGCTCCATTAGCTACTGATATTCATACCCCTTGTATTTTTAACGACTGCTATAAAGTACCTGTTTTGTTTCAACTATGACGTCACATTTTCATGAGTGAACCATTTTATTAAAAATATAATTCTTTTTCATTCTTTTTACTTTTAATTTATGTCACCATATTTTACACAAAAATTCCCATTAACTAAACAAATATCCTTGTTAAATGTATTATAAAAAATACACCTTTTATTTTTATTTCAAACATGACGTCATACTTATTTTCTTTTAAATTATTTTATTATAGTTTTTCGCGTGGAAGTTTTCTATTAAAAATTCATTGCCGCTGAAAAATTATTATTCCAATTTTTTATTTTCTTGGCAACAGGAAAGGAAAATGGTTAAATTTTATCTGAAAAATGCCTATTGATTTTGTATGAAAAATAATTAAATTTTGAATTATTAAGGAAAATATTTGAATAAAATAAATAAAAATTACCCTATTATTTAATCCGGACTTCTAACTTTACGTCTGCAAAATTTCAAAGCAATCGGTTCAGTAGTTACGGCGTGAAAGCGGAACAAACAAACAAACAAACAAACAAACAAACTCACTTTCCGATTTATAATATTAGTAAGGATTTCAAACAAAATGTAAAACTTTAGCTGATACATTTTGAATGATACAGCTCATTCGTATTTCTATATTTTAATTCTTTATTTTGCATTTGAGAATGAAAAATTTAGATATGGTAAATCTTTACTAAAAAAAATTATCAGAAATAAAAATCTTTACAAAATAGGCTGTTTTTATTGCACAACCAGACAAAGATTTATAAAAACTCTGTTGCTTTGTATCTCTTTTAATTAAATCTTTTACTTTGAATAATCTCAAAACATATTCAAAGCAAGCCTTTCTATAAAAATAAGAATTTTTTGGAAAAGATAATTTCAAAAGCAATATGCAAATAGATGTTTAAATTTTCTTGACATGTTTATTTTCTATCACATATTATTTGCGTTTTATGTATAGGAACTTTATGGAAAAGATTTGGTTAAATTGTTCAATCATATCCCGGATGTCTACTGCATATATTATTCTCTTACTGATATAAAATGTTATTTCGTTATGTAATTTGGGATCCTGCAGATCAATGGTTTCTAACCATTTGCGAGTTCAGCGTGCTCTTCTCCTACTTTTTAAAATATAAGGAAGGTGAATGTAAAACGGGAAACACAGAAATCAATGAATTTATTAAATTAAACATTACCGTATAAGACTTTTAGAAAAGAATAATAAGACTAACTAAATAAGACTTTTGAACTAATTAAATAAGACTTTTCAGAAAAGATAATTTCAAAAACAATATGGAAATAGATATTTAAGGTTTCTTGACATGTTTTTTCCTCTCACATATTTTCTGCGTTTTATGTATAAGAGCTTTATACAATAGATTTGCTTTGATTTGTTCAAATATATTCTGGAAGTCTACTACGAACGTTATTCTATCAGTGATACAAAAAGTTATGTTGTTATGTAATTTGGGATAGTGTAGACTAAATCTTTCCAAAAGTTTGTATCTCACATACACTTTTAGGAAGTCGCCTCTTTAGGAGGATAACTCTTTAGGCGTGCTATGTGTACCCTCCTACTTAAAAAAAAAAAAAAAAAAAAAAAAAAAAAAAAATGCAAGAATCTTGAATATGAAACGGAAAACAGATTAAAAAACGAATAAAATATATTAACCCTTCACTGCACGATTTTTAGGTGCGTTCGTAATTATGTAAATACGTAGTACCTATTGTTGTCGTTCAGTCCGTCCGTCTGTCCGTCTGTCCGTTTGTCTGCCTGTCTGTCCGCATATAATAACGCAAAAAATACCCAACTGAATCGTTTGAAATTTAAAATACATAATTATTTCATAACTTTGTCGAGTCATTCCAAATTTTATGAAAATCGAATGCATGGATCAATTACAGGGACAATCAAAAGAATTCCGTTACATTATGGTCAATGAGGGAAAAAGTTTCAAATGCATTTTAATCGTTTGAAATTTTAAATACATAATTATTAAATAATTTTGTCGAGTTATTTCAAATTTTATCAAAACTGGATGCATAGTTTAACTACAGGGACAATCAAAAGTGTTCCGTTACATAGTCAATGGGGAAAATGTTTCAAATGCATTTTAATGGTGTTACACTCATTCGAACGTAATAAAATTGATATGCATCCATAAACTACATATTATAATATACATTTTGCATAATCTGTGGTGCAAAGAATATTTGTTATTGATTTACAAGGCCAAACAAAAGTATTCCATTGCATAATGGTATAGGGAGAATATTGTTTGGTGCGCATTTTAATTGTAATTATTTACAATTTTATGAGATTGATATATGAGAGTGATATTTTTAAAACTTCGTTATCGTACGAACGCACCTCATTTGCAACGCTTCACGTGCAATTTCCAACTTGTTTCTATTGTTATGAAAAAAATTTCTTGAAATCTATATATCGATCTAATAATTGGAAAAATAATAAAAAAATTAAATTTCAAATTTTCAGCTAAAATTTGATATTTCATGACGTGTATCCTGTATTTACAATTAGGGTTTTTAAATATTGTATTGCTATATTTTTGTAAGTAAGTGGGCTTAAATTAATTAATTTTATCTGAGTGTTAACTCAGCAATTTTCTTTATATTAATATTTTTATGTGTTCAGTAAAAACAATAAAAGTAAATTTGGCCTTAAGGGTGTTCTCAACTGCTCCGCTCAACAAGCGCAAAATGTTTTGACACATTTACAAATTCATTTTTCAACAGAAAGATACAAAATTGGAAGGCCTGACCATGGAAGCGATGTCGAATAGAACTTATTTTTCCATTTTATGTTCATTAAATTACATGTCCAGTTCTAAGTAATTTCGATTACGTGATCATCCGTTTTTCTCATTCTTTACGACCATTTTTTCTGCTTTCGTCGGGAAATGTGCTCAAAAACGTCAACTTTCGATGCTTGTTATGAAAAATCTGTTGCGTTAAAAAAAAAAAAAAAAAAAAAAAAAAAAAAAAAAAAAAAAAAAAAAAAAAAAAAACAGAAAATTGACTGTAATTAGACAATTTCTGAATAATAAAACCTGCTATTTTCATGCGTTTCCGAACAAAAATAAATTAAAGCATATGTCACAAAGATGCCCTTTTTGATTTAAGAACACCCTTAAAAGCTTGATCGAAATTGTTATTCTCTCCAAAGGATAAATTCTAATTTTGTGTCAAATGCAGCCATCTGACATGGACAGTATAAGCGATATTCCGTTGTTTAGACTATTCTTGATCAGTTACAGTGATCCTATTGACCAAATTCATGACAGATAATGAGAATTATTGTGTTTTTAGGTATGTGACATATATGGCCCACTGTGCAGTGAAGGGTGTTAAACGTAACAGTTCCCTGGTAGCAAATAAATATTGGTCCAACGTTGCGCCAATATTTTATTTATTGGAAATATTGCAAATAAAACATCAATATTGGGATGTTTACATTTTGCCCTTATTTAGCTAATATTTGCTGTCAATATTATGTCAATATTGGGGTTTCAATGGAAATATTGCCAATAAAACGCCAATATTGTACAAATATTGGCGTTACATCGGAAATATTTCCAATGAAATTCCAATATTTAACCAATAATGGCGTTTTATTGGCAATCCAATAAAACCCCAATATTGGCATAATATTGGCTGCAAATATTGGCTAAATAAGGTCAAAATGTAAACACCCCAATACTGGAGCAATATTTCATTCCAATATTTCTCCAATGTATCAATATTGCTCCAAGATATAGCCAATATTGGTTCAATATTAATTGGCTACTGGGGTTATGTTAAATTAAATGCAAATTTTAAAAATCGCAATTTTTTCCCATCCTTGCATATTTTTTGCAATTTTTGTTTTAGTTTGCAGAAATGGAATCGTGATCTAAAAGACATGCCAACATACAAACGCTCTTCTTTCGCAAGAATGTAGAGAGATATTACACTTTAAACATGTTTTAAACAACATTTTAGATGTGCTAAATCTTTACTAAATAAACATATCAGAAATAAAAGTATTTACAAAAGGTACTTTCAAATTATGCTGTGATGTCATGTTACTTTCAACATCACATATCTCGAGCGTTAAATTCCAATTACGTAGATTTTCTCATGCTCAGCCGAGGCCGCTAATAAAATAAATTAAAAATAAATCTCTTCTCATCCTAAAATCATTATCTGTGCGAGCATACTTGCGTTTAATCAAAGAATAGATGAAAACACATTCTTAAACCTTATGCTCCTGTTGCAGCAGTAACTTATGCACTTGTATTCATTCACAAAGTAATAATCAATACAAGTCTCTTTTCGGCTTAAAATATTAAGCATTGTTTATATTAAAATTGCAGGGATGGGAACTGCAAAAAAGCAAAAAGACTGAAAATACGCGTGAACGAAAAATTGCACCACATTGTATTCACAGGCGCGAATAAAAAATTGCACCACATTTCAATCAAATGCACGAATGAAAAATTGCACCACATTTTGTCTGTGAAAGATAATTCAAAGAACAAATGCAGGTCTTGATTTCCAAGCAAATGAAGACAAGCACACCAGCCTGTATATTACATTACAGGAGTGGCAATATCTAAATTACAAATTCTAATTTTCTCCTCCCCCCCCCCCTTAGCACAAAAATTTTATATCTATTCCCAATACCTTAAATGCTGCCCTCTCCAACCCTCCCCTCCCACCCCTTCAATAAAGCTAAGGCAGCTTTTCTATACTTAAAATAACTAGTTTTGGACCTTGGGGGGAAAAAAATCATAAGACATACCCTGGAATAAAGAGTAATTACTCATAAAATAACAAACAAAGAGAATTGGATTAAAAAAAAATTCTAAAATTACTATTTTAATTTATATTCCACTTACAACTATTGCTTTTGGTTAGCAAACAAATATTTGATTGACACACATTTTTACTTTTTCACACTTTTTATTTTCAGAACAGATTTTTCATAGCCACAATTCCTTTTGTCACATTTTGTTTTCAGAACTGATTTTTCATTCCTACAAATTTCCTTATCTTGGAATTTTGGCTCTTTTTTGTTTCTTGGGAACTTCATTCACAGATCTTTTAAAAGAAATTCCTGGCCCTTAAATTGAATGAACAGTGTTTTCTGCTTTAGATTCAGTAGATTTTAGAGTTGACATGCAGTTATCTTTTCTGACTCCCTTTGGAACTTGTTTCTTTATTCACAGATCTTTTTAAAGTAGTTTCTGGCACCTGAATTGGGTGAACAGTATTTTCTTCTTCAGATTTTACAGTTGAAATGCAATTTTGTTCACTGGTTTCTACGTTTTTAGTTGATTCTGAACATTTGTTTGATACACAATTTATTTTGCAGTTTTTAATTTTGAAATTAGAGTTTTTATTTTTGTAGCTATCTTTCTCTGTTACATTAACTTTCTTTTCTTGCCCCTTTGACAAAAATTACGTTTTAAAGCGATTTTTTCACGAAATTTGTCGTTTTTTACGATCTTTTGACGAAATGTGCCGGTTTTTTGCGATCTTTTGACGAAAGTTACCGTTTTATCACGATTTTTATACGATAATTGCCGTTTTTCGCGAATCTTTTGACAAAATTTGTCGTTTTATCGCGATTTTTGGACGAAATTTGTCGTTTTTTTCGCGATTTTTTAAGGAAATCTGCCTTTTTTTCGGGATTTTGTAACAAAATTAACTATTTTTTCGCGAATCTTGACGAAATTTGCCGGAAATTATTCGGTATTTCACGATTTTTTAATGAAATTCGCCTTTTTGCGATTCGTGGACGAAATGTGCCGTTTTTTCGCGATCTTTTGACGAAATGTTCTGGTTTTTCGCGATCTTTAGAAGAAAGTTACCGTTTTATCACGTTTTTTTGATAAAATTTACCGTTTCTCGCGAATATTTCGACAAAATTTGCCGTTTTAACACGATTTTTGGACGAAATTGTCATTTTTTCGCGATTTTTTGAGGAAATCTGACTTTTTTCGGGATTTTGTAACAAAATTAGCCATTTTTTCACGAACTTTTTGACGGAATTTGTCGGGAATTATTCGCTATTTCGCGCTTTTTTAACGAAAGTTGATATTTTTTCGGATTCTTTGACAAAAATTACACGTTCCGCGGGACGCGTAAGCTCAATTTTTTTGCGTCCCGTCGCCGATTTTTTGCGTATTTTACGCGCTATTACGCGTCCGCGGCATCCCTGTTACATACGTCTGAAATTCGCAGAAAAAGCGGAATTTTTTTGGGGAAAAATCTGAAACTTATCAAAATAACAAAAAAGCGGAAATCCGCGAAATTTCGGGAAAAAAGCGGAATTTCTTAAAATAACAAAAAAGCGGAAATCCGGTAAAAAGCGGAAAATTCCCATCCCTGAAATTGGCGTCTGACATCTGTGTTTTGCTTTTAGTGATATCTTTCCCAGTAATCAGTGTTGGCATGCATATTTGTATGTTGATATTTTAAACGCCAAATTAACGGTCCGGTTGGCTCGTTTTTAATTTAAAACTTTCATTATGTGCTTATCTGTGGAGTTATAATAGCACAGGGTACCCAGATTTTAGCTCGACGTATTTTGGCGATCACATCTGACAGTCACGATTCATTCCACCTCTGACCGCTCTGCTGTTAAGATGTGAAGAACGCATCTTATCCTTTATCGGGGGGTCATCCCGCGAGAGTGCACTTCTCTCTTCTCATTAATAAATGCCACATACATATTGCATCTCTTTTATTGAGTCTCCCTTACCTGAGGTTCACACATACGAAAAGTGATTTTAGTTATCACGGCTGATCTATGACTTAAACAACTGTTTATCTTTAATTCACTTTTTTAAAGTATAAATGAAAAAAACCTTCTTTACATATGCATCATGCAGACGAAGCTTTATTCAAAATCTGTTCTCTTGTATCTCTTTTAATTTGATCTTCTTCTTCGAATAATCTCAAAAAATATTCAAAGCACGCCTTTCCCTGAAAATAGGACTGGTTAGAAAAGGTAATTTCAAAAAGCAATATGGAAATAGATGCTTCAGGTTTCTTGTCATGTTCATTTTCTGGCACGTATTATTTGCGTTTTATGTGTAAGAACTTTCTACAAAAGATTTGCTTAGAATTGTTCAAATATATTCCGGAAGTTGACAACATACATTATTGCATCAGTGATATAAAATGTTATTTCATTATAAAATTTGGGATCGTGTAGACTAAGTCTTTCCAAATGTTTATATCTCACGTACCAGTTTAGGAAATCGCCTTTTTAGGTGCTTTTAAAAGGAGACCCTTTTAGGCGTGATCTGCGTGCCATCCTATTTTTTTAATGTAAAAATAGGATAACTTCCCCAGTAATTGGCATGCACTAGTGATTGGCACATCCTAAAAACATGTCCTAAAATAAGATTTATATCCAGTCTTTTAAAAATGTAAGTCCATATACCAGTTATATACTCATTTACTTTAAAGAGTATAACTTTGATTTATGCTACTAGATGACAATTAATGCCTAGGAAAAAGAAACAATTATGGTTTGCTCAAATTAGACATTTTTGTTGCAAATGCTTCTTATCTGGCTTAGGAAAGGCATGCTTTTCAATTCATTATTATCTGATTTATAATGTATTTTAAATTTTAATCAACAACAGTTTTGTTTGTATGAAAAGGGTTACTTAAGTTGTATAAAAATATTTTTGACACAAATATTTGGATTTCTGAATTAATGGTAGATGCCAATTAATGGTGCTTCAATTTTGCTAGTTCCAAGTAATTGGCACCTATTCCAAATACTAGGAAATCGCAAGATTTGAGATTAAACCACTTATTTTGGCAGTACTTTTAAAGTTTTAGACTAAATTTATTTATCAGTTGTTTTTATTTGAAAATATGAAATATTATCAGTAATTGGAATCCATTAAAGCTTTGTATGTCAATCACTGGGGACAGCATGACAATTACTGGGTATTATTGTTTTAAAATGTTCATATTTCAGACTAATATACTGATTTCTTTCTCTCAAAAACCTGAAATATGGCATCTTCATCTACAGTAAATTCATTTAAAACGATTAAACCCAATGCAAATTTTAAAGTTTTATATATATATATATATATATATATATATATATATATATATATATATATATATATATATATATAACATGTGCCAATTATTGGGTCACAAAGTGTCATACATTGGTGCTCTAGGTGCCAATTACTGATGATTACAGCTACTTTTTATAAATGTATTTAAAAAAAACACTTTTTCAAAAAATTTTGTTTTTAGTGGGCAAAATAGATACACAGATATACATTCTTTCATTTAAAAATATTTGCAAGTAAATATTTTATTTCTTGGTAATGAAAATTGAAGTAAGTTTAAAGAAAAATTCTTAATGTGCCAATTACTGGGTATGTTACCCTATGCAATATAAAACAGGAAACAGATTAAACAACGAATGAAATATATCAAACATAGCTTTTATTTTAAATTTAATACATATTTTTGAAAATCACAATTTTGTTTCCGTCCTTGGATATTTCTTGCAATTTTTGCTTTATTTTTAAGAAAAATAATCATGAGGCAACAAACATGCAACCATACAAACATTCTTCGTTTGCTAGAATATAGAGAGGTATTATACACTAAACAAAAATCTAAAACTTTAACTAGTATGTTTTGAATAATATAGCTCTTTCGCATTTCTATCTTTATTTTTATTTTGCATTTTGCATTTCAGATTGAGCAATTTAGATATGATAATTTTTTATTAAATAAACATATCAGATATAAAATCCTTTACAAAATGTGCTTTTGGATTAGACATGCAGACAGTGTTCTCGCTGACATTTGATCAACGTTAGTAATTTGGCTAATTAACAATAAAAAACATTCGCCAAATGAAAAAAGTATTACCAAAATAGATTCGCCGTGTAGCACAATATATATATATATATATATATATATATATATATATATATATATATATATATATATATATATATATATATATATATATATATATATATATATACATATATAAATACTTTTATAAATACATCCAAAGTTATTCAGACAATACCAATAAAAGAACCAATGAAACCAGTATTTTTACAATCATATTATTAAAAACAGTTGAAGTTTGAAGAGAAATAGAAGGCAGATTACCAAATTACTAAGAAATATATGGATAAATGGGCATTATAAAACCAGAGTAATTCATATATTACCAACATATATATATATATATATATATATATATATATATATATATATATATCTTTAATCCTTTAATGTACCCCTTTTTTTCAATACGTTCTAAAACAACCAAAGTTTTTATAACTGCGATAACGATTGTTATTAATCTAATTTCAACTATTCACTACAAATATATTTAAAATATGTATATATTAAAAATATGTATCTATGAATATGTATGGAAAACGAAAAAGAAAAGAAAGAAAAAGCAAAAAGCGAGCACTAGCAATTTTGCGAATCTAATCGCTTGTTTACTCGCCAAATGAAGAATTTAGTCGCAATTTGGCGCAATGCCGAGTGACAGCGAGAATCCTGCATGCAAACAAAGATCCATTCAAAATCTGATCACTGGTATGTCTTTTAATTAGATCTTCTACTTTGGATAATCTCAAAACATATCCAAAGCACGTCTATCCATGAAAATAGCACGTTTTAGAAAAAATAATTTCAAAAGCAACATGGAAATAGATGTTTAAATTTTCTTGACACGTTTACTTTCTATCGCATATTATTTGCGTTTAATGAACAAGAGCAGATTTGCTTTAAATTGTTAAAATATTTTCCGGATATCTACTACATCTATTATTCCATCACTGATATAAATGTTACTTCGTTACGTAATTTGGGATCGTGTAGACCAAATCTTTCCAAATGTTTATATCTCACATACACCTTTAGGAGATCACTAGGACCCCTTTAGGCAGCAGCTCTGCGTACTCTCTTCCTTTTTAAAATGTAAGAATTTTCAATATAAAACAGAAAACAGATTAAATAATGAATAAAGGGTATTAAACCTAATTTTCATTTTAAATTTAATGCAAATTTTAAAAAATTTCTTTCCATCTTTGCCTTTTTCTTGCATTTTTTTTAAATTCAGAAATAGATCTATGAGCTAACAGTCAACGTATAAATGCATTTCTTTCGCTAGAATGATGAGATGTTGCACTTTAAACAAATTTTCAAAACTTTAACTGGTATGTTTTGAATATTATAGCTACTTCGCTTTTCTATCTTTATTTTGCATTTCAGAATGAACAATTTAGATAAGCGAAATCTTTACTAAGTAAACACATCCGAAATAAAAGTTTTTACAAAATGTGATTTTAGATTACAAATGCAGACAGAACATTATTCAAACTCTGTTTTCTGGTATCTCTTTTAATTAGATTTTATAATTTGGATAATCTTAAAACATATTCAAAGCACGTCTTTATATGAAAATAAGACTTTTTAGGAAAGGTAATTTCAAAAGCAATATGGAAATAGATGTTTAAGTTTTCTGGACACGTTTACTTTCTATCGCATATTATTTGGGTTTAATGAATAAGAGCTTTATACAACAGATTTGCTTTGAATTGTTAAAATAATTTCCGGATATCTACTACATCTATCATTCCATCACTGATATAAATGTTACTTCGTTACGTAATTTGGGATCGTGTAGACCAAATCTTTCCAAATGTTTATATCTCACGTACTCCTTTAGGAGATCACTAGGACTAGACCCTTTAGGCAGCTGCTCTGCGTACCCTCTTTTTAAAATGTAAGAAACTTTAATATAAAACACAAAACAGATTAAACAATGGATAAACGACATTAAACGTAACTTTTATTTTAAATTTAATGCAAATTAAAAAAAATGTATTCTCATCCTTGCACTTTTCTTGCATTTTTTTTTTTTTTTTCCAGAAACAGATTTATGAGCTAAGAGACATGCAAACGTATAAACGCTCTTCTTTTCCCAGAATGTAGAGAGATGTTGCACTTTAAAAAAAAATTTTAAACTTTAATTGATATGTTATATTATAGCTACTTCGCTTTTCTATCTTTATTATTATGCTTTATTTTGCATTTCATAATGAACAATTTAGATAAGCAAAATCTTTACTAAATAAACACATCAGAAAAAAATGATTTTACAAAATGTGATTTTAGATTACAAATGCAGACGAAGCTTTATTCAAACTCTGCTCCCTGGTGTCTCTTTTAATTAAATTTTATACTTTGTATAATAACAAAACATATTCAAAGCACGTCTTTACATGAAAATAAGACTTTTTAGGAAAGGTAATTTCAAAAGCAAAATGAAAATAAATGTTATAATAATAAAAACGATTAATAAAGATGAAATATAATAAAGACAATTCCATCTTGTGCTGCGAATTGCAGCCTAGTCAACATAAGCAGTGGGGAATGCCAAGCTGGACATCGTCCTCGTAGATTAAATGGTAGACCACTTGTAGTACTGTTTCAGGGGTTCCGGGTTCGATTCCCTGTTTGGATATTTTTCACAGAGTTGGTTCTATGCTTAACCCTTTCCGACGCAGTGTTGCCAGGTCGGCAACACCTAAAGTTTTCTCCTGTTTAGAGACAAAAAAACTCCGTGAATATTTCAAAAACTACTCTAATGGCTACTTTAAATCTTTCTTATGAATTCTAGAGGGCAGCACCACAGAGATCAAATTCTACTGTTTATAAATGATAGGTAAAATATTTTACTCTAATACGCGCTTCACAGCAATGCTCTTCTCACTGTGCTTATCAATGCTGTACTTGCACGGTATTACCACTTCGGCAACACCTGTATAATAAAAATGGTTTGTGCAATCTTTAGAAAATTGTACCTGTGTACTCCTCTAGGCCTAAATAGAACGCCTAATTTTTTTTTCTTTAAATTCCAATTTTAAAGAGTAGTGCGCCGGAAAGGGTTAATTAGCAATGTGAAAATTTTCATGAATATAAATGTTTAAGTTTTATTGACATGGTTATTTTCTATCACATATTATTTCCATTTTGTGTATGAGAGCTTTATACAACAGATTTGCTTTGAATCATACAAATATATTCCGGAAGTCTACTACATATATCGTTCTATCACTGATATAAAATGTTATTTAGTTATATAGTTTAGGATCGTCTAGATCAGTGCTTTACAGGCATTGATAAATCGCACTCCCCTTGAGAAGTTGTGTGTGTTCGGCGTACCCTCTTACTTTTTAAAATGTAAGATTGGTAAATACAAAACGGAAAGAGAGAAATCAACGAATAGAGGATATTAAGCATAACTGTTATTTTAAATTTAATATAAGTTTTACAAACAGATATTTTTATCCTGATTTTTGTATATTTCTTGCATGTTTTGTTTTACTTTGCAAAAAATCATGGGCTAACAGACATATGCTATTTCTTCGCCAGAATGTATAGAGACATTAAACAAAATTATATGTATTAAACAAAATATGAAACTTTAACTACTATGTTTTTAATAATATAGCTATTTGGCATTTCTATCTTAATTACTTTCGTCAATCTTTACAAGACAAAAATATTGGATTCGTAAAATTTTTCAAACTTTAACTTCTGAATTTAGCGGATTTAAACGCTTTACGGATCAGAGATTACGAAAAACATGATTTTACAAAATGCGTTTTTACGACGAAAGCAGAAAAGACACTCAACAAAAGAGAGAAATTCGTGTGATCACGGGATCAAAATAGCTCATATCTCTCTAGGTAATTTAATTATCATACAATGGGAGACTCAGTTCGATTCGAAAGCGCTTCACTAATCAGATTTTCCAATTTTATATCTTCCCGTTAAAAAATGAATTTGTAAATGTGTCAAAACGTTTTGCGCTTGTTGGGTGGAGCAGTTGAGAACACGCCCCACACCATTTGAGAATCCTCTTCTTGTCGTCGACTAAATAACTCACGAAGGTCACTTCGTAGATCGTCCGAGTAGTATGCCCAGCTACCAGGGACATTGAAATCGATTTTTTCATCCCTGAAAAAAATATTTAACCATAAATCCGTCAAATGCATGTATTTTTTTTAGTCCAAAGTATGCGCGCGTTACCGTGGTGCAATTTCAGCATATGTGTCCGATGCTTTCTGCGATATTTATGAGAATTACTAGCCTGTATGATATGAAGTACACTAAATTTTCAAACAGAAAACAAGAAAAGTCCTCGTAATTTCACGAACAAACTTCTTTTTGTGTTAAAACTGCACATAAAGTCTCTGTAACGCATCGTTGAAATGTTTTTATGGGTCGATTTGTACGGTTTTATTGCAATTGCCATAGTTAGCTTTCTATAAAATTTCACAGAAACTCCAGATATGCTACGCTTGTGTTGCTCATCACTATCAGAAACTTTAAAATTTTGAGCATTTAAATGCCCAAATTTTAGCTATATCAGCTGCAAAAAAATTGAGCGTTGTAATTATTTTTCCAACTATTTGAGAATTGAAAAAAGAAGTCGTGATTTTATATTACGAAGTGTTTGCATCACATGCAGAGAACGCAGAATATGCAAATTTTTTGTTACAATGGTAATAAAAGAAATACTTTTTCATTGTCCATAAGTTTTTGGAACAGCTTATTTTGAATTTTATAATTTTACAAACAATTTGTGATTTAAATATTATATTTCTGTATTGTAGTAAACCTATGTTATGATTTTATATGCTAATTATTTTTTTCGTGATTGTTGTTTTATTTTTTGAACAATGACATCAAAAATATCGCCTGTCCATATATTTTGAGACGCACTGTAACATACATGAGATAGGAGAAAATTTTGGGATTGCCACATCCGATTAGTTTTTATTCTGATTTTTTATTTCAGAATGAACAATTTAGATTTGCTAAATCTTTACTAAATAAACATATCAGAAATAAGTGTTTTTACAAAATGTGCTTTTAGATTACATATGCAGACAAATCTTTATTCAAACTCTGTTCTCTGGTATCTCTTTAATTAGATATTTTACTGGATAATCTCAAAACATATTCAAAGCACGTCTTTTATGAAAACAGGACTTTTTAGAAAAGGTAATTTCAAAAGCAATATGGAAATAGATGCGTAAGGTTTCTTGGCATGTTTATTTTCTATCACATATTATGTGCATTTTACGTTTAAAAACTTTATGCAATAGATTTGCTTTGAGTTGTTCGAATATATTCTGGATGTCTACAGCATATATTATTCTATCACTGATACAAAATGTTATTTCGTTATGTAATTTGGAATCCTTTAGATCAATGCCTTCTAAACATAAATATCTCAGGTACACCCCTGAGAAGTGCGTACTCAGCTTACTCTTCTCCTATTTTTTAAAATCTAAGAAAGTTAATATAAAACGAGAAACAGAGAAATCAGCGAATGTATTAAATTAAATATAATTGTTATTTTCAGTTTATTGTAACTTTTACCGATAGGAAATGTTTTAATATGACGAGTGCGTTTTTCCATTCTTGCGTATTTCGTGTTATTTCGCTAAAATAGAATCATAAACCATCTTCAGCATTTTATTTGTTTTAGGACTATGTTTCTGAACGAGCCAATGAGGTGTAAAATATTTTTCACTGGCTTACTAGCTGCCTCAGAGCACATGATTTGCTGGCATGTATACATACTCGCACTGTTTAAAAAAAAAAAAAAAAAAAAAAAAAAAAAGAAAGGTGCTGGCACCCCAACTGCCAACGCAGCTCTGTATTATTTACAAACTGCTGTCTTTAAGGGTGTTCTTAAATCAAAAAGGGCAACTTTGTTACGTATGGTTTAATTTATTTTTGCTCGGAAAAGCATGAAAATAACTGGTGTTGTTATTCAAAAACTGTCTAATTGCACTCAATTTTCTGTTTTTTGAAAAACACAATAAATCTTTCATAACAAGCCTTCAAAGTTGACGTTTTTGAGCACATTTCCCGACGAAAGCAGTAAAAACCGGTCAAAAAGCAGGAGAAAAACGGGTGATCACGTGATCGAAATAGCTTAGAACTGGATAGGTAATTTAACTATCATAAAATGGAAAAATAAGTTCGATTCGAAATCACTCCCATTCTGAGGCATTCCAATTCTATATATTTTTGTTAAAAAATGAGTTTGTAAATGTCTCAAAACGTTTTGCGCTTGTTGAGCGGAGCAGTTGAGAACACCCTTAAGAGCTCTCTAAATTTTTTCCAAGTTTGTGTAAAATCGCCATGCTGTTCGCTGCGTGGGGAACGTGACATATAGAATTAAACTTTTCATTCATTTGGTTGCATGAATTTTTTTTCATAGCATCGGTGCTTGAATTCTATTTCACAGCATTACAGCTTTAAAAAATTCAGCATAAACGGCATGAAAATCACTGTATTTTAAAACAAAAGGTGCTGTTACGCTGGCTGCCAACACAGTTGCTGTAAAATTCACAAGCTGCTGCCTTTAACCCCTTGAAGGGCGGTGTTATAAAATATATACCACTTAATTTTAATTGCGAAATGCCACATTGACACCAGAATTTTGAAATGAACATTTTAATTTTATCGAATATGTAAAGAAAAGCATTTATATATTCTGAAATAAATTTGTTTTAAAATTCTGGTGTCAATTAATCATTTCAGCATTTTATGAATAGAAGTGCTTTGCCCCTCAAAGGGTTAAGGGTGTTCTCAGATGCTCTGCTCAATAAACGCAAAACTTTTGGACACATTAACAAAGTCATTTTTTAACGAAAAGATACAAAATTGGACGGTCTGGCTATCTAAGCATTTTCGAATCAAACTCAGTTTGCCATTTTATGATAGTTAAATTACCTACCGAGCCATTTTGATAGCGTGATCACGCATTTTCTACATTTCGTTGACTGGTTTTGTCTTTCGTCGAAAAATGCGGTTCAAAACATAATTTTTGGCGGCTTGTTCTGAAATATCTATTGCGTTTGCACAAAAATAGAAAAATGAGTGCGATTAGATAGTTTCTGAATAACAACACCTGCTAGTTTTTTGCATTTCCGAACAAAAATGAATTAAAACGTATGTCACAAAGTTGGCCTTTTTGTTTTAAGAACAGCTATATTTCTCAAATCTAGAAAAATTGCTTTTCAGTGCATATTGTAAACTCTAAAACAGTGGTTGCTGACCTGGTACGTACAAGTGGATGATTTTATTTTAAATAGGTACAATTCACTATTTGTCTAAGAAACCGAAAATATATTTCAGGGTGACGAGAAATAACATAATAGCTTAATTTGACTTTGTTAATGAAAACGCAAACTCCTTTCCAGAATAAATATTTTATCTATTAATACTCTCTTAAAACGAAAAAGCTGAATTAACTCAAGTTGAGCTGAAATCCACTCTTTTCCCATGTTGAAAGGAACCTTCTAAAGAAGAGCTGAAACAACTCAAGTGAATGAGCTGTTTTTAATCAACTCATGATTGAGTGATCTCTATTTTACTCACACTTGAGTGAAATCAAATCAATAAAGGTTAAATCCAGTAGTACTTGAGTGATTTGTAATCAAGTCATACTTGAGTGAAATGAAGTTATTTAAGACAGAATCTCGTAGCACTTGAGCGATTTGTAACCAAATCATACTTGAGTGAAATGAAGTCTTTAGGATTAAATCGAGTAGCACTTGAGTTAGCTGCAGCCAACTCGTATTTGAGTGAAGTGAAATAATTTAAGGCAAATCCAGTTGCACTTGAGCGATTTGTTATCAATTCAAGTTGGAGTGAAATGTTGTCATTTTTGATTTAATCCAGTAGCACTTAGGCGATTTGTAACCAATTCACACATGAATGAAATCAACTCATTTAAGAGTTAATCCAAAACTCCTTGAATTTGTAGAATTGAATAAATTCACTCTTAAGAAAAGCAAAATTGCTTAAAATTACAAAAATCTTCAAGCGATTTCTAAATCGTCTAAATAAAATCACATCATTTAAAACTAAATTCAGTAATCCTCGATTAATTTTTATCAATGAAATTCAATATAATATGGAATTATTGCCACATTTTAAAGTGTTGCAATTAAATTCTCATTTCGGATTTAAATTTCTGTTTATTGGCATTACAAGGGTATATATATATATATATGTATATAAAGAGAGAGAGAGAGAGAGTGTTGTGTCGATCCCCAAATTAAGATGGTTAGACACGAACACGTGGTAGAATAAAATATATTCTACCGAATTTTAACATAAAAATTAAACTAAATTTAAATAAATCTTCAATTAACATCAAAAGTCTGATCGTATAGTAATTAGTAAATATTCTCGGTTGCATAAACAAAAAAAAAAAAACAATCTCAAAGAACATAAGCTGCTGTGGGAAGAAGGTAAATAAAGACTTAAATCATTGAATAAATTATAACTAACATTTTATTTAGATATTAAATGAAAATTAAGTTAACATTAAAGAATTACAAAAATAATACTAGCGTTTAACATGAAATAAAAATAAGCATATGCTTTACTACCCCGGGGAAGAAAGAAAATAAAGGTACCTTAAATATTACCCCATGGTAACAATTTTAAAATCTTCAATTAAACATGGACTTTTCATCAAGTAGATCTTCCAATTATCCGACCTCCTCTTAGACATAACTCTCGTTCAGGCAGCCCATTCTTCTCCTCGAAATTCGCCGAGATCCAAACCTCCGCTTCGCTCCTTCCCGTCACGAGAGACGAAACCTTCCACTGCCGCCGTAACGAAGCCCGAATACGCTGTTCTTCTTGCCACTTGCAGAATTCTCCCAAAAGCCTCTGCGATCTTCCTCCGTTCCCCTTTTTATCTCCGTGCCGCATCACTTCGTTTCCATTGCGTAGTAAAATAATCCGCTTGATGTCTCACATGTATTTTAGATATTTGGGTTGTTCAACAAAATTTCACATTATTTTTAAACAAAAGAACGGCATTGCCGTTTACAATTTTTCTTTGTTATAATAAATTTTCCATGAAAGGAAAACCATGCTGTCCTTCAAAATATCGGACACCTGCCGTGTATGAATACACCACTCGATGTCCGGACCACGTGCATCTCGAAATATTGAAATATGAAATATAAAAATTTCCAAAACAAACTTTTTTTTTTTTTTTTTTTTTTTTTTTAAATTAGAATTACACATATATTTTAAATATCTTTCGAGAAAATATCGATGTATCGGCCGGCGCCTTGCCGACACAGCAAAACCCTCTCAAAAATATTAAAATATTATTAAACATTAAATATATTTTTCAGATATTATATGGAGTAATTTGTAAATTATTTGATAAAAAGGAGATATATCTTATTAGTGAGCAAAACTAAATTATTTAAATAAAATAACTTATTATTATTATTATTATTATTATTTTAAATTATTTTACATTATTTTAGACCCAAAATAATCAACATAACAAGAGAGAGAGAGAGAGATTGGAAAACTGTAACATGGATTCTCCAATATTTTTTCCAAGTCTTTAATTAACAAGACTTAAAACATTCTAATTTATATCACTGAAAGTTCTCTAATGAATCATAAAAACATTTTTTTTCTTTCTAATTCAATGAAACTGTTTCTTATGTCAATTTAGGGGAAAAGGCAATTGAATCGTTATACAAAATTAAATAGAGCTTACATGAATTTTTTATTATTCTGTCAAATCAGAAATTTTTAACATCAGTATTTTCTTTTGTTAAATTTAAAAGTACATATATTCATTAAATTGAAAATACTGGTGATCTCAAAATTGCAAATTTGAAAACCCTTATTCATGCAAACTGCCTAAATTTGCATAACTGTACAACAGCACCCGAACAACATTAAACAGAATATCAGCTTCTAATGCTGTGGTGCTAATGGGATTTTTCCTTTCTTTTCTTGGGCAATTTCAAGTTTACATATTTTCCAATGATACTTATAGCTTCTGATATGCTTATATACAATTTTAATTTTTTCATTAGCTTCTGATTTAATTGCAAATAACAATCATTTTTTTATTAAAAATTTACGATTTCAATCAAATAAACCAATCTTAGGCATCTTACTAAAAAAATATTGAAAAAATAAACTTGATATCAGCCCAACGAGATAAAAAAGAGCATATTGTAATGTTGTCAACATCAGCACCACAATGTCAGAAGCTGATTATTCCTTTTAAGAGTTTAGATAATCCTATGCAGAAGTTATTTTCAAATATCTTGTTTGGATTTTAAAATTTTTACCTTTTTTTTTGGGGGGGGGGGCATAGAATATTTGAGGATGATCTGTAAGTGGGTTAGTTTTTACTTTTGCAATTTTGGTTAGTTTTTTTTTATATTAATAGGAGTTTCAGAACCAGTTTTGAAAAAGAAAGTATTAAAAAACATAAAACCTAAATTAAAAAAAGTATTCCCCCCCCCCAACACACATGGCCAGTGCAGGGTTTAAATAAATGAAATTGAAAATATTTTAAATGGTTAAACATCAACCCATGATACCTTGTTGTAATTATTCCTCGATTTAAATCTCAATCAAAATCTTATATTTCTTAAACTGACTAAATTTTTAAAAAATATTTTAATTCTTTAGTTTGAAATCTGAAATGGCTTTGAAATCTTAGATAAAATAATTGTTACCCATAGCATTTATATAAGCACATTGCAATTGGGAAATGTGGAGGAATGCCATTAAAAAACTTGTATAGCTAAAATTTGGATTATGGACAATTATTTTATTGTATGAAGAACCTTCAACTAAATATTGTAGTACAAAAGTTAAATGCAGAAATAACTGAGAAATGGATTTATTGACCATGTGCGATTGTTCTTTATATCATTTAAAACATTTGTTAAAACTTGAATTTATATTCAAGAATAACTTATTTCTTCTTAATTAATCTTTTAATTTCTTATTTTATTCAATGTTTCTTAAATCAACTAACTTTTAAATAAATATAAAAGCATAAGACTGCAGCATTTTATGTCAAAAGTTAGAGCCAAATGTGCAATTTAGAATGTTGCAAGAAAGAAAAAAAAACTAATTTTATTTAACAACAAAAACATTTTATTTAGCAAGAACAAAATAAACCTAACATTAATTGATAACAATTCTTTCCAACATCAGATAAACAAGTTTGAATAATATCTTTAACAGGACCTTTATAAAAATAACAGTCCATTTGCATTAAACATTAAATACATAAAGAGCATATTGTAATCTGTCCACTGGTTAGTCCAACTTTTAAAATCTTAGGCAAAATAGACGCTTTCTTGAAGATCCTTGAGATTAAATAAGATTGTTGAATTTGACTCCTCACAGTAGAATTTTACTGCTCCATGAAATCATCTTCCTGTGTTAAAAGAAAATATTGAAATTAAGTTAAATAGCACCAAATATAATGTTAAGGAATGATTATGAACATATTAAAATATTTTGCAGTTTTCAGATTAAATGTTTTATAAAATTTCCCATCCATAGTCTAAACAAAAAATGAACCATACACTAAAAGTTTTAGCTTTATAAATATTACACTACTGAAAATTCAGCCAATCATAAATAAAATGGAAATTGAATAAATAAATCCTGTGCGATTACACTTATCTGCTTGTTTAAATCATGGTGTTACTTCTGATACAATCTTAAAATAAATCACCATTTTAAAAACAAATTTAAAATGAAAGTTCTTAAAGCAACATTATAAAATATTGTTGAAAATTCACCTTTGTTGCTACTTTCAAAATGTATCAGCGTTGGCAAATACCCAACCAATACAGGTTTTTGTGGATTTTTAGTTGTTTTTCTATATATTTGCATATTCATATAATAAAAGATAGAACCTGCAACAATTAGACCAGGGTTGGAACGGTTTAAACCAATTGGTTTTAACTTACGGTTTAAACAACTGTTTACTCCTTTTGGTTTAAACAACGGTTTAGTTTAAACCAACTGGTTTTTTTCTAAAAAAAGAAAATTGTTTTTTTTTTTTTTTTTTCAGAAGAAATCTAATGACATTTTCTCTTTTTCTTAATAATTTATGTATGTCAGATTATTGAATATAAATAACTTCTATTTTTTAACACTTTATATCAGCAATAAGCATTGGATGTAGCAGGTTTAGATCATTTTTTGGGTATAGGATTAAAATCAGTCTGCATTGGTGAATATATTTATTTCTCTTTAGAAAAAGCTTCGAACATGTGAATTGATCTAATATAAAATAGATTAAAAATATTCCAATATTTAATAGAAAAATCTTAATTTTTTGAAAACTGCAGATTATTTAACGCAATAACATAACACAATCCATAAGATTTCAAACTGTAAAGGAAATACCCAATCTTAATTGGGGAGGTTATCTTAAGCATTAAAATCAAAATATGAAGTCGAATAAGAGAGTTTTCAAAGATTGGATGCCACTTATAGCATTTTAATAATAGTGATTTTTTCCCCCCTGTTAGTTATCTACTAAATCTATGACCAAAAATGTTGACTTCAAATTGTCATTCAAGAAACAAAATCTCAAGAAGTATTTGAAATTTATTATTTGGATATCTATGCAGAAGAATATTTTATTTATCAGACTACTTTCAATTTACATTAAATACATAAAGAGCATATTGTAATCTGTAATTAAAAGATTAGTTATAAAGATTTTCAGAGTATCAATTCTTCACTGTATACAGCACTTTATTCTTAGAACATAAGACAGTTTGCTAATACTGTTTAAATTAAAATTTAATTTCTTTTATTTTTTACATAAATTTATTGTAAATATTTAATTTAAATCATTTTAAAATGAAGTTACAGTTTATAATCCAATGTCTATTTTTATCAATAAATATGCATGTATATGTAATGGTGATTTTGAATATAGAGACACATAACTCATTGATCTTTAAGATTTTAGTCAAGCTGTAAAAGAAATTCTTCTTGATTAGGATAATTACCCGGGTGCAGGGGCCTCGCTAAGGGGGGGGGCAGGGGGGAGCCTCCCCCCCAAACATTCGTAAATGCTGTTACACTTGGCAAATTTAATTAAAATTTTAATAAAAATTGTAGTACATTTTCTATTTTTGATAGAATTTGCAAAAGTTACAACTCTAATTGGAAATATTATTAAACTTTTTACAAATAAGAACTGTATCACATTTTCTAAGTGTGGTAACTTGGCAAAATTATAAAACGAGTTGGCAAATATGAAAATTTGACTTGGCAATTTAAGGTCTTCTCCCCCACCAATTAAAAGTCTTAGCGATTGCCCTGCCCTTGTGTCATCCTCTAAAGGGTGGCACCAAATCTTTATTTGCAAATAAAAAATACAATTTTATAAGATTTTGGAGTTTAATTAGAAAATAAAATGAGATTTTTAGCTCACGATGCAATACAGCTAGTTTTTTTTTTCTTTGCTAAAGTGAAGTTTTATACAGAATGGTGTGTCTAAATAAGATATGCACCAGGGAATAAAAATCAACCGATTCAACGAGTGGTTAACAAAAGTAAACTTTAAAAGAAATAATTTTCTTCTACGTATAGACACGGCATTGACTTATGCAGACTATGGGTCGAGTGATGATTCACTGCTGCGGTTTTTTTATGCAGAAGGACAAAAGGTAAATAAGGAATGGTAAGGTTATTTTTTATAAGAATGTAGAATTGAGATTGAAAAAATATGACAGATTGGAAAGGAGGAGGAAGAGGGTGGGGGGGCTTGACACCTTTTACATCTGTCCCGGGATGTCACCCATCCTAGCTACACCACTGCACACCCACTTCATCTCTGACAAGTAAATAAATTTTCCTGCCTGAGAAAACCGTATACCAAACACAAACCATAAAATGTTACTTGAAAAAATAATTATAAGAAAATATTGCATTAATCCTTACTATCTGTTAAATAAATTATCGGAAATAAAATACGCAATTTTATAGTTTTAGTTTACATACTACATACTTTTTTATAAAATAGTAATTTTCCATTTTATTATGCCAAAAATTTTGTATAACTGCAAAGGAAGTTTGGTTTATTTTACATTCTAGTAGGAGTGTGCGTGTGAAGAGGGGGGGGGGGGGATGGTTAAAAGTATTTTATAGAATTTTATGTAGCAGGCTACTGATGACTATTTCTGACCAGTAAACGTTCATGCGTACTGGTCTTTGGGACCAGTAACTTTTTTTAAAATCAATTCTACCACTGGGCTATGCATAAAAAAATGTTAAGGGAAAGGGAAAGCAATGATATTACAAGGTATTTTCTAAAGAGAAAGGGGATTTGCTTTTTGGTTATCGTTGCATAATATTTAGGAAATAATACTTGCATTTACCAGTATAGAAAGACAAACTTCTGTCCACTGTTTTCGTTTTATTTATAAATTCTCATTTAGATTTAAAGCTACCTGGGAAGCAGGCACAAGAAAACTATTATTTCTGCATGCATTCTGTAACAACTTATAAATATTAAGCAGATTATTATAACACAGACCATGCATGCAATAATTTTGTCCAATAATAGTATGAAACTTTGTCAAACAAAACAGTAACACAAGTTCAACATTAAGAATGAAAACAAAAATCTTGGAAATGTGTTCAAAAACTACATATTATGCCATATATGTAGCCTCTCTATATAAATATATATGTAATCCGGAGCACGTTTTTACTAAGACACTGCAAACAAGAAGTAAATACAATGTTTTGATAAATTTCTATGAATAAATATATAATAATTACAAAACTTTAATACAAGGCAATTAAATAACGAGATATTTACATTGCATTAACAATTTTTACTCTGATTAAATATACTAATTTATTTTATTAAAGCACGCAAGTTTTGTAGCAGCACTGTAACACCAATTATTAATATAGAAATGCAGTAAACACATCCTCAATATTACCGCGTGACACGACATTTTAATTACAAGGTATGATACTGTTATGAATTTTAGTCTGTTAAAAAGAGAAGGGAAATTTATTAAAAGAAAGCATAATTAAAATAAAATACTTATATAAAACTTACTTACTTCGTAAAAAAGGCATTTTCAGCAAATTGTTTAGCGAACGGCGGAAGAAGTCTCCATCTTATCTTGCAAGGTCACGTGACGAGTCAGCGGCGAAAATCAGCGCGGGAAAAGAGCTGTTTCATTATTGAGTTGAGTTGTTTAGTTTTAAAGCTGTATGAGTGGATTAGAAAGAGAAAAAATCAAACAAGATGACTGAATCGGTTGAAAATCAACTCATTCACGATCCAATAAATTAGAACTCTTTCTTGAGCAGCCAAATCCACTCTTTCGTTTTAAGAGAGTAACAATGCATTGAAGAAATAAAAAAATCACTTTCCTCAAAGTGTACTTATTCTCTACAAAGCACAAACGCTCAGGCAACTCCCTTTTGCTGCAGTTTTTCAGTTTGGCGGTGTGTGATTGCAAACTTACAGTATTCATTCGCACAACCACTGTCAGGCAACCTGCACCATCTGTCTCGAATTTGGGGGAAAATATTCCCAAGAAAATAATTACTTTTCAAATGATGCTACTTATAACCTTTTATGTAACATCTTCATTTTAAGAAAGAATTGTGACTTAAAAGGAAATTTCTAGTGCAACAGATTTATTTATTTATTTATTTTTTTTTTTTATAAAGTTATTGTAAGGTAGTATTGTATTATAAAGTTGTATTTTTGTAAAATTACATTATTTGATTGCATAAATTTTGATATTAAATCAGACAAATAATACTATGTGAAAATATTGGTATTCAGAATAAAGTTTTAGCCTTTTTCTTGCAACCGCATTAGGACGTTTTTCGCATACTAAATAAAATTATGGTTATTTTGTTAATTTAACAAAATAAGCACCATAGCAATCATTTCGATCGCTACACAATATACATACAGGGTGTCCAGCAAATAACACCCTGATTTCAAAATTAAATTTCTCAATAACAAAGATCGATAGTAACATGCGATAAACGGTTTTTTCATTAGGTAAGCTGTAAAAATCTTATACAGAAATTTCAAACAATGAATATTTTGAAAAAATTGCTTTCTGATTGCATAGAATGCTTTGCTTTGACATTTTTCTTGTTTTAGATTGCCTGCAGAGAAATAATTTTTTAGCTTACAGTGCAATATTTTAAAGATTTTTCGAAGAAAATTTTTTGAATTTCGAAATTTGAAAAATTTAATTTAAAAAAACTGTGAAATATGGCACTTTAAGCCGAAAAACACATTCTCTGGCAGCAATCTAAAGCAAGAAAAATGTCAAATCAAAGCATTCTTTGCAGTCAGAACACAATCTTTTCAAAATATTTACCGTTCGAAATTTTGTATAAGATTTTTACAGCTTACCTTATAAACGAACCGTTTACTGCATAATTCTATTGATCTTTGTTTTTGAGAAATTTAATTTTGAAATCAGGCTGTTATTTGCTGGACACCCTGTATTTTTGCTCAAAGACCACATATCTATCACCGCATATTAACATCACCGTTCGGAGTCTATTCTCAGATTTTCGAATAGGCGATTCAAGCGCTCGAATACGCCATCTGGTTAAAAAAAATTTAACTTCTGGCTTCAAGATAGTGCCGTGCAAGTGCATTGCATTGGATGCACTGTTAAAAATCTTGCAGCATTTTGTACAGTCATTTCACCGTTTTCTGAAAAACCAGTAACATAACCGTAATTTAACTCTATTCTGACCATAAAATTGGTAATAATAAGTTCAGAATAACGTAAAAAGACGGTTGTTTTACTTTTTTTTGTAGAAAACTGTCAAATGACTGGATAAAATGCTGCAGATTTTTAACAGTGTGTATTTTAATTTGCTCAGAATAATTATTTTTTTGCACAGTTTCAGATTTCATGTGACATTTGTTTTCTATGTTATATAACAGAGTAAAATTTATATGAATTTGAATGTATAAAAGTTTCAAATGCATCTACAATGAATAATTATTTTAATGGCACTTTAGTATTAGTTAAAGAGTAATTAAGGGTGTTCTCAACTGCTATACGCTAAACAAAAGCAAAATATTTTGACACATTTACAAATTCATTTTTTAACAAAAAATATACAAAATTGGAATGCCTGACAATGAAAGCGATTTATTTTGAACTTATTTTTCCATTTTATGATAGTTAAATTACCTATACAGTTCTGAGTTATTTCAATCACGTGATCACTCATTTTTCTCCTGCTTTTCGAGCGGTTTTTCTGCTTTTGCCAGGAAATGTGCTCAAAAACATTAACTTTGAAGGCTTGTTATGAAAGATCTATTGTGTTTTTTAAAAAACAGAAAATTGAGTGCAATTAAACAGTTTCTGAATAACAACACTTGCTATTTTCATGCATTTCCGAACAAAAATAAATTAAAGCATATGTCACAAAGTTGCCCTTTTTGATTTAAGAACAACCTTAAAGGGACAATTATCCTGTATCGAAGCCTGCGAACAGTGCCTCTATAGGCCAGTTATTCCCAATTGTCTCATCCTCGTCGGTCTACTACTTTGCAACTCGCGTCACTCTGCTGTTGTTACGCTGCACAGCTGCTATTGCACGATAAGAAACTCTTGCTTCACGAAGGATGGTCATTCTCTCCCATTGAAACTCCGTCAGTTGTTGAAATTCTGCTCTCTTTGTTGGAGAATCATAGTTACATCGCATCTAACTCTTTCCATATGCAAATGGGAGCCGATAGTTGCAGCAACTGAGAGTTAAAAAGTTGGCGCATGCGTATTTCAGCTCTGGTTTGTCGTCTACTCGAAAATCAAAACAGAGCGAAAGATTGATGTAATGTCAATCGGTCTTATTTTTTGGAACGAAAACTTTCCTCAATTATTTTCGAACTGCAATTGAAAAAATATGCATAATAATTGAAATTTACAAAATTTTATATAAATTAAATCTACATTTTGTATTGCATAAGTAATTTTTTAACTACGAAATTTTGTATGTTTATATATGTAATTGTCGTTTGTGGGATCATTGTTACAACAGCTGCAATGGTCAGTTGGTTGATAAGGCACATACACACGATCCTTTATGAACCCTCACAGGTAGAAATCACCTAGCGCCAGATCGGGTGAGCGTCTGAACAGAAACTTTTTGTTAATCAACGTTCAGGAAAATCTGAGCTGTCGACCTGATGCATGCCGTGTGACACGTGCTCACAATGAACATTTGTAAGCTTGTAGGAAAAACTGTTTGAGTTGCTCTTTCATCAGCAAATAAATAAGTAAAATGATAACTTTTAAAAAGGTAAAGTTAAAACTATACCATGTGCAAATTACTTAAAGATGACAAAAAATATTTAAAAGGTGTTAAATTACATTTATCCTTAGTACTTTCAACTGTAAACACAGCCTTCGACCGAGAATATAAAAATGAAATAAAATTTGAAAATTAAGATGTTAATATTTGTATTTTATTTTTATTTTATTTTATATTCTCGGTCGATGTCTGTGTTTACAGTTGAAAGTACTAAGAATTAAAAGTAATTTAACACCTTTTAAATATTTTTTGTCATCTTTAAAGAATTTATACATGGTATTTTTAATATTTACTTTTATACATGGAATTTATACATGGTATGTAAGTTTGCTCTTTCATGTTATGCAATAATTATAGTTTTAAATTTTATCTAATAAATACTACCAAGCTTTAAAACCCCGATATTTATTTAGAAACACCCTGTATTCAGACAAAATTTAATTTTAGATTTTGAGTTTTATTTAAACGAAATTTTCCCGGTAACATTAATAACATTTAATATTTTCCTTGATCAAGATTAAAATGTGGTAACTACAACAATGTAAAACATTTTCTTATCAATTTCATGTTAAGATATTTCGCTTTTATGCACTTTGGTAAATTGCATTATCTACTTCTATTCCATTTTATGAGCATAAGCATTTCTAGTAGAAGTTTTGATAAAGATTAAAAATAATTAAAAGCATATCTTCACTACTTCTAAAAAATAATAAAGCTGTTTGTCTGATGAAAGTAAAGTGATTATTTTCCTGGTTTGTAACAAAAACATAACTTATGATTATCTTGATTACAATGTTCTTGATAAATGCAATATTTTCTTTTGATAAATTCATCTGTAAAAGACTAAAAAATACATTGTAACATAAAATGAAGTGTTAATGCGTTAAAGCAAAAACTTGAAAGGAGAGTTATTATCGTTAACCTTTTTTGAATTATTAATTAGCGATATATGTTCCATAAGTAATATTTATTGTTACAACGCTTTACATGCATGCTTTGCTAATATAAATGAAGGTTAGTAAATAATTATAAATCTTCGGAATATTTGCTGCTGTTCGTGTGTTAGAAAAATGCAATAATATTTATAAGTATCATTAATGCAGTAAACATACTTTGGTGTGTTTGCTTCTTTAAAAGCGTATTTTATATATTTAATAATAATTTTTGCTTTATTTGAGAACCATATGTCAGCTAATTTAGTACTTACAGAAAAAAAATATTCACGAATATATTTATTTGTTAATAATTGTTTTGGTACTTTTTTGTTCGAGAACAATATAAAACCCAGATAAAAGTACATTAATTTTAAATCGTATAAAATAAATAACTGATAAGTGATAAACATATATAAAAATTTAAGAAATATAATGACAAAAGTACTAATAATTAACCGAAAATACGGTTCCGTGTTCCGTTTTCGCTTTCGGTTAAAAATCTGAGTTTCGCCGAAAATTCGTTTTCAGCGAAAGTGCTGTCGAAAATTCGGCCACACTTAAAAAAAAAAAAAAGAATGATGCCCTGTTAAACTGATGGCATAGAGCTCACAAGCTATGTAGACTAATTGTATATTACAGCCTTATATAATAATGCCTTTCGGAAAAAAAAAAGGAATGAAGTACTACCCATTTACTTTCTTTATACTTAATCATTAAAGCCCCAAAATTAATCAAGGCTATGCCTTATCATATAATAAACCTGCATCCAAAATTCGAAGCAAGTCAAATAATTCTGCATAAAAACCACTTATGTAATTTAAGAAACATTGTTCCCCTGTTCCCTCCTTTATAATTAACCATTAAACCTCCAAAACTGTTCAGAAATTTAACTTATCAGAAAGAACCTATATCCAAAATTTAAAGCAAATCAGATAACTCTGCATAAAACTCTATTTGGCTAACTTAAGGGGGAGGTAATCGCCCGTACCCCCTTTTATAATTAACACCACAACAAATGAGCGAAGCTTCTTATTACTACGAACCTGTATCCAAAAATTGAAACAAATCGGTTAATTCTGCATGAAAAATCGTTTACATTAATTATGAGCGGTAGTTTCCCCTATCCTACCTTTGTACTTATCCAGTGAATTCCAAAAACAAATCAAGGAAGCACTTTTTCAGAGTAAACCTATATAGAAAATTTGAAACAAATCAGTAAATTTTGCGTGAAAAACCTAAATTAAGACGGGAGAATTACCCCCCCCCCATTCCCCTTGTTTAAACTTATCCAATTAACACCAAATGCTAATCACAGAGACACCTCATTAGAATGATTCTACATCTAAGATTTAACGAAATCTACTAATTCTGTATGAAAAATCCATTTATATCAATTAAGGGGAGGAGCAATAGCCCCCGTTACCATTCTTATACTTATCAAACGAATTCTCAAAACTAAGCAGGGAAGCGTCTTATCATAATAAGCCTATATCCAAAATTTCATGTAAATCGGATATTTTTATCATGAGTTATCGCGTTACGTACGCACGTACATACATACAGAACAGGCCGGCGCATAAGCTCTCAGGCTTTAATAGCCTGTGAGCTAAAAAAAAAGGGGTCGATCTACTAAAAAAATTTTAGTGATCCTTGTAATTACTAAAAAAAATTTTGTAATCTTACTCGGATACAAGGAATCTGAAAGAATTACAAGAAAAAAGCCAGCAATGAATAGAGTTAATAGTTTTACATTTTTAATAGCTATTACTCAAATTCACTTGGTGTGGCCGTGATAGCCTAGTGGTCATAGCACCGAACTCCAGGCTGAAAGTACCCGGGTTCGATGCTGGACGCCACCAAATATACACTGAATGTATGCAATGTAAGTACTCGTTAAATAAAGGAATTATGAAAATCTTGTCGTAGCAGTTACCATGGGTAATGATCTCTGGACTTTCCCTCACCTTTAAAAACATGTCAAAATAGAGCAGGTAGCAATGTTTGGTGCTGCCATCTATTGCGGCTTTTCCGAAAATCTGTCTTTTTACCCACTGCATGCAGCTCGAAGGAAGCTCCTGCCCTTCGGGCGCACGTAATGGTTACTAAAAATAATTTTGGAGCTATTACTAAAATTTGCTTGGTGGCTCATACTAAAAAGTTTTAAGTTAGTTATACAGAAAATTCTTTTGTTCCGTTTACAAAAAAAAATTTTGTTTCACTTGCAAAAAAAAAAAAAAAAAAAAAAAAAAAAAAAGTTTGTAATGGTTAATAAAAAATTCTGTGAAATACAAATTTACTAAAAAATGTTTAGTAACCTCTTGAAATTTTTTTTACAGTGCAGGCAGAAACTTCACCGAAACTATCTTTATTATAATCTTTATTATCTTTGTTACAATTTATTACTACAAATTTATTATATAAATTTCATTACATTGTTCGCAAATTTTAAACATTACTTATTGATTTGAGGTGTATCGCTCAAAAGATATACTCTTTATTGCTGTGAACTTTATAATTTATAATTATCTGTCGGAATTTACTGAAAACGTGATTGCAAATTGTAAATCAAGCAATATATAGGATTAAACTTTGAAGACAATTTTCACATGCTTATTAAAAGCTGCAATCTTAACTATAATAGAAAATTTTTAGTTTAAAATTATTTCAATCTATTTCGAAATGTTTAAAATTATTCTAACTCTTTCGAATACTCTTTGAGGAAGTTCTAGTATAATATATGATCATTCACAAAAATCCTTATAAAAGAGTATCGAAGTATTTATACCTAAAACATTTTTTAACTAGTTGAAATTCGTATAATTAGAAAATCATTTTCTGTCATTGATGAATTAATCACATTTTATATTATATGTAAATAAAACTTTGGGTCAGAGAACCAACTTGAGCTACACACATAATTAATTGATACATTTGAATATTTATGCATGTATTAATTACTTAATTTTTTGAGAAGCGTTTTCATTTTCGGTCGAAAATAGAAAGATTACCAAAATTCAGTTTTGATTTCGTTTGCGGTCTTAAAAATTTGTTTCGGTCGATTCTTAGTGATAATATGTACCTCATGTGTGCATCACAGTTTCTACTAATTGCT
Source organism: Maratus speculifer (assembly GCA_964019185.1). Taxonomy (NCBI): domain Eukaryota; kingdom Metazoa; phylum Arthropoda; class Arachnida; order Araneae; family Salticidae; genus Maratus; species Maratus speculifer. The sequence continues at coordinate 154,621,688 of OZ025302.1, forward strand.
GAAAAATCTTAATTCTTAGACTTAACTTGTTACTGAAGTGATTGATTCAACTGAATTCAAACTGAAATAAAATGATAAATAGTTCTATTAAAAAATAAATAAAATGTTGGCAGGAATGTGCAGTTTACTCTTTTTTTTTTTTTATTTTTTTTTTTATACTGCCTTTTTTGACTATATATATTTCAATGTTTTCTATGTTTATATATTTCAAAAATTTTTCAGGTTCAACTTCTTTAGTATTCGCCAGCCCTAGATAAACGCATCAATAGTTTCATTTGTAAAATTTTCTTCAAAAAGCATATTGCACAACGAACAAAAATACAAGACTCATTCACAAAGTAGCAAATAAAATTGACTAAAATAATAAAATACAATACCCATTAGAAAATTTCTAAAAACATTAAAAAAAAAGTTTGGGGGATACTTAAATTATACATAAAAAACTATTCGAATAATGCTTTTTGATTGAAAATAATCGAGAGGATAACAACTTTTGTAAGGTTTACCACATTGTATCATTGGTTCAAACATTTTGAATTATTTTCATATAATTATCCTGGTATTTACAGGGTGGCCAAAAAATAACGTAAGACTGACCAGAAGTAAGATCAATGTTGATAATTCAGTTATTATTCGATTTTCAGAGTTTTATTCCACTTTTTTATCTTTTTTCTAACCAGGGCTGCAGAGTCGGAGTCGGAGTAGTTAAAAAACAAGACGACTCCGACTCCGACTTCAGCTTTCTTTTTCCTTTTTTTTATTCAGTTGAAATTAATTAAAAATCTATATGTAATTTAAAATCTATAAAATGAATTCTTATTGTTATTTTTATACTATACCAAGCTACCTACGTTAAAAATGTCCAATATACTGTCTTTTGAACATAGTTGATGAAAACCATTTTTAGTTGAGAACTCTCGTAGATATTTTACAATTAATACGTAACTATACTTTCCCTTGGATTTTTCGGTTTTTAAGAACCCGAGGTAGAAAAATGTACAAGGGCCCTAGAACTGGAAAATGAAGGTGATTTTTAAAAACAGCTTGGTTCATTAATGGGACAGACTATGCTGATTTAAAAAAAAAAAAATTATCGGGCTGATCATCAAAGTATTACAAATTTCAAAGAATCAAACTGCGGGATAAAACAGGATATATTTGCAATGAACATGATTGTGGGAATAAGTATAAACATGTTTCATGAACAGATGCGAGTTTGACAACATCAATACAGAAACGCATTTTCTCAACTTGGCATCGAATAGTAGATTGTGTCTGAACCAGAACCGTGATGACCCATAAATGGCCATAATTATCCGCAGGACATGCCATTCGCAATTTATTTTGTAAAAATACTAGTAGCAAGCGAAAAATTCAGCCAACGGAATCTTTAAAAATGTATTGTAATAACAGAAACAGAATGCTATTATTATGCACTTAGTTCGATTGTCAAGAGTATAAATTTCTTTCTTTTTATGCGTTCGTTTATTTCAATTATTTTATAACATAATTTTCAAATTCAGAATCATGGAATCAGTTCATGTAGAATTCAGATTTCAGATTCAGAATCATGGAATGGATTCAGTTCAGAATACTTTCTGAATCTGAATGGATTCTGAATCTCTTTCTAACACTCTTTTATCTTTACAAGAAGAAAGTATTGGATTAGTGAAAATTTTCGAATTCCGGTTTTCGACGGATTTACACGTTTTAGAGTTCAGAAAATCCGAAAACATGTTTTACAAAATGTCTGTCTGTATGTTTGTGGCATAAATTTTTGGATTCTCTATTTAAAGTACCAATGCACGGAATTTATATATATATATTTATATATTCTTTTGGCCCATATATAAATTGGTGCTAGTTAGTTTCTGGTGTAAGTCGCTCAACAAGTGGCACTGCTATACAGCATTTTTCCCCCTTTGCTTAATAGCACTATCTCCGGAAGTCATGCACAGATTTTCATGGAACTTCAGATTCAGTTGGCATGAATTGACGATTTCTACATTTTGGTGTAAATCTATTAACAGATGGTGCTGCTATGCTGCATTTTTTGCTATATCCACAATAAAACTACCTCAAGAACTAATGCACGTATTTTCATCAAACTTCAAATTCATTTCAATGTTGATATAAGTTGTTACAGATTTTTTTTGGTGTAAATCACCCAGCATGGAGCGCTGTTAGGCAGCATTTTGTAGAATTTACGAGATTTAAAAAATAGTCATATTTCAAGAACTAATGCATGGAATTTCATATTATTAGAATCCACATAATGGGCATAGATTGTCATTTAATTTTGGCACTAATAATGAATTTTGAAGCATTAATAATGAATCTTAAAGCACTAATATGTGTGAGATAGAAGAACGTTTGAGATTGCCACATCTGACTAAATTCATTCGGCTTCAAAATGTATGATGTTTTAACTATCTGTTTTTTATTCTTATTATTCTAAATTACATTATTTTTTTTGTATGAATCTTGTTTTGAATGTAATAGTTGAAATATATCTATCTATATATATAACTCTAAATGTTATCTCTAATTCTTAATATATCTATGGATTCTCAGCATCTCATCTCAATATGCCTCTCTTTCAATATACTTCGTTCTCAATATCGATATCTCTCAACACATATCTTACTCAGTATCTCCAAATCTCTCAGTACCTTTATATCTTCATACACCCAGCCAGAAATCTGTTTATCTATTTTTTGAAAATGTTTACTATTAAAGTCGTTAAATAAACAATAAATAATATTAATATGTGGATTTTTCATAAAAATTCAGTTTCTCTCAGACCGTTTATCTTTATGTACTTTTGTAAATTGCTTTATCTACTTCTGTTTCATTTTACAAAAAAAGTTCCTTTAGAAGTTTCTTTAAGGCTGGAAAAGAATTAGAAGTAACTTACGCAGTTTGTAAAATTAATAAAAATTATGATGTAATGAAGCAAAAAGTAATTAACGCATGCTTTAGTGTTTTGAATTAGCAGTATAACTTATGATTACCTTGCATATAATGTTAATTGTCGGGTCTTAAGATCTATGTAATTATTTCTTTTGAGAAAATCTTCTGCGGATGTGGAAAAAAACCTATATAGAAGAAGGGGAATAATTAAAGCGTTAACACATTATGTATGATATGTAAAGTTGATGTAATAATAATTGTATAATGAATTTGAGCAATTAAAAAAAAACTAGACTATTAGATGCATAGTGGGTACGTAAATATCAGAAACGTAACGGGGTGTTCATCATGAACTCATGATGACCTAAATCAGCTTTTCATGTTTTTTTTTTCATCTTTTTAATTAATTAAATCTTAATTACAGATTTTTTGCATCTTTTTTTCTGTATTGCGCATTGATACGCGTGTAGTATGCATTTTATGCTAATACACAGCTTAATAGCCAACACACACGGTTTTCTTAATTTTTTTCCTCGCTCCCCTAATTTTTTTTGAGCAGTGTATTAACTACATGCATGCCAAAATTTGTTTCAGTTAACAAACATATATATAGTTTATTTGAAATTTCTCTATCTGCAATTTCCTCTAGTAAGAATAATGGCACGATAATTATTTTATGCAGCCCTGTATATGAGGTGTGAAATTTATGTATAGTAGTAAAATGAAAAAAAAAATTGATTTAAAAGCGCATGCCGAAATTGACAATGCACTTCAAGCAATTATTACTCAATGAGAGTATTATAATCAGGGACGTAGCTAGCGGGGAGGGAAGGGGTGTGTCAAGGAGGGACTCAGTTTCCTAAAACATTTTGATTTACCCCAGGAAAAGATTACAAGGTAACTAAATGAGTTTCTGTTCCAAAACCTCCAAATGAAATTCTGTTCAAAAGTTGAATTTAGTTTTGAGACCCTTTGTCAATTTTGCAGAAGTACTAAATAGTTGTAATTGCACAAAACGTTCAAATGAGGGTTTCAATACTTGAACATCTTATTTGCACATATGAAGCTAACATTATGTATAATTTTGCACTAGTTATACACTCGAATTTTTCATTCTGCAACCTATTCTTTTTTTTTTTTTTTTTTAGCATAAAATGAATTTATTGCAAGCTGTTTAATAACATAGTTTCTACATTGTGAATATGCACTAATTTATATTTCTATACAATAATTTGATCTGATATACCTGCGTGTGGGTGTGCTTGTGCATGAATGCGTCAGAGAGAGAAAGAGAAAATATGAGCCCTCCCCACCCCCTGCTATTTTCAATACTTGCTTCAACTCTGAATATAATCGATTTATTTTGTGTGGTTTTGAAAATGAACAACTAATGTCATGAATGCTCTAGTCTATCATTATAATCTTGCAGTGAAATATTCGATTTTTTTTCTGTTTCAATACATTTGAAATAGCGTAATGTCATTGAAACTGTCATTGTCTGCAAACGATTTTTCCATATATAACATAATACAATGGAATTCTTTTGGGTGACCCTGTAAATGAACTATTAATACCATATGTTTCATATACAATACGAAATACGCCTAGGTCCTCAATAACTTTTATATATTGTATGTTAAAATTCGAGTATTTACGGGAGTTAAAGTGTAAACAGACAAACAGAAAGCATAAACACTTTTCAGCTTTGTTGCAAGGCGTTAAAAGAGGTTTTCCTTTACGTTCTGTATACCGTTCTGTGTCCTGTATATTAGGCACATTTAGCATGGTTTGTCCAGGTTGGATTGCTTTGTAAGTATTAATAAGTAAATTCATCTTATCACTGCGCATAAAAAGAAAATTGAATATTCGTATCATACTTTTACATCAAATATATTAGAAAAATCGTTATAAAAAAACTGTAGATGATAAAATTGATGCATCAAATGCTTTTGTTTGAAGTAACTCCCTCTACTATAGTCATATTTAATGCATTCTTTGGAGACCATTGTTTTTTACAATAAATTTCAGTTAGTATTACTTTGTTGTCTGAAAAAAAAAAAAACATTTTTGCTGCCCATAATAGAAAATGATTGAACGATTCCAGTGGTACTATTGATTAAGACTTACTTTCTTTCTTTTCTTTTTCTATCTTTTATTGTATTTTGCTCATAACTGTTAAAAAATGGAAGTGTCATTAAAAAAAGTGAGTTATTTCTTGTCTAGCTTCGTCTTTTTTATTTTTATATTCTTGTGCGTTTCTTTTCCTGTAATTCATTTATGAAAGATGACAGGAAATATAAGAGGAGTAGGAAATATAAAGACTTTCTTTCCTTTTTGATTTTTTTTTTACGCTTCCGCATTTAACTTCTTTTTGTTTCATTGCAATTCGCACATGCTTGTTTTACATGCTTCGTCGCACATGCCGACATGCTTGCCGCTACCTGGCGTGAAATTGACTATCGACTTGGTGATCTCCGTGCGACGAAAGGGGCACACGTAGAAGTTCATTGACAAGGGTTATGAAACTTTTTGAGTCCATCTAACCATTTATGTTATTAATTTTAGTCTACCTTTATTATTTTATGAGTTATTAAACATCCAAATGGGTCCGGAACTTTATAAACACCCTGTATAAGAAGAACGGGAAATATAAAAGACTTTCTTTCCTTTTTATTTATTTTATTTATTTATCTATTTTAACACTTCCATATTTAACGGATTTTTCTTGCAATACGATGTTATAGAAAATAAAAAACATACACTAAAACAAACAAATGATGAAAAAAATATCCTCTCATGAATGATCTCTAAATATATAAACTGATAGTTATTTTGCGATTAATTGGGCACCAGTGTTATATATACACTATAAAAAAAAATTCAAGAGGTTACTAAAAATTTTTTAGTAAATTTGTATTCCACAGAATTTTTTAGTAACCATTACAAGCTTTTTTTTTTGCAAGTGAAACAAACATTTCTTTTGTAAACTGAACAAAAGAATATTTTGTATAACTAACTTAAAACTTTTTAGTATGAGCCACCAAGCAAATTATAGTAATAGCTCCAAAATTATTTATAGTTAATTAAAAATTATATTTAGACTTCTGAAGCGCAAGATTTTCGGCAAAGTCGCAATAGATGGCAGCACCAAACATTGCTACTTCCTCTATTTTGACATGTTTCTAAAGAGAAGGGAAAGTCCAGAGATCATTACCCATAGTAACTGCTACGACAGGATTTTCATAATCCCTTTATTTAACGCGTTCTTACATTGCATACATTCGGTGCGTATTTGCTGGCGTCCAACATCGAACCTGAGTACTTTCAGCCTGGAGTTCGGTGCTATAACCACTAGGCTATCACGGCCACACCAAGTGAGTTTTAGTAATAGCTATTAAAAATGTAAAACTATTAACTCAATTCGTTGCTAGCTTTTTTCTAGTAATTGTTACAGATTCCTTGTAACCGAGTAAGATTACAAAAAAATTTTTAGTAATTACAAGGATCACTAAAATTGTTTAGTAGATCGACCCTTTTTTTTACAGTGTATACAGATACATATAATTATGTATACTTGCTGTTAAAAAATATTCCTTTAAAATTCGGAAATTATACTTGCAATCCAGGCACTAGTACAATTTCCGTATTTTAATGGAAACGTTTTTCAGTAAATTCCGGAAAATATCTTGTCTTTTCAATTTTTCGTATTTCCGTTACAAAGTGTTAAAAAGATTCCAGTTCGGTATATCGTGCTGTGTTCTGTACATCAGGCACATTTACCGTGGTTTGTTTAGTTGGATAGCTTTGTAAGTATTGATAAGTAAAAATGTCTCACAACTGCGCATAAAAAGGACAATTGAACATTTCTATCATACTTTTACGTCAATTATATTACAAAAATCCTTATAAAAAGCTGTAGATGATTAAAAAGATGCATTAGATGCTTTTGTGTGAAGTAACGCCCTCAACTGTAGTCATATTTAATGTATTCTTTGCAGTAAATTGTTTTTAACAATAAATTTCAGTTAGTACTAGTTATCTAAAAAAGCATTTTAGTTGCCCATAATAGAAAATGATTGAACATTTCCAGTGGGGCTATTGAGTAAGACTTTCTTACTTTCTTTTCTTTTTCTATATTTTATGTATATTCCTCATATAATGCATACAGTTAAAAAAAAATAGAAGTGTCATAAAAGAAAGTGTTATTTCTTATTTAATTTCGTTCATTTTCTTGTTATATTTTCTTATGCGTTTCTTCTCCTGTAATTCATTTATGAACGTTGACAGGAAATATAAGAGGAACGGGAAATAAAAAAGACTTTATTTCGTTTTTGATTTTTTTGGACAGTTACTCATTTATCGCTTTTTTGTTGCATTACAATATTATAAAAAATAAAAATCAAATATTATATTATTAAAAAAATATTATAAAAAAAAAAAGAATTTTCCATTTTTGAACCCCTTCACACAGAGAGATGTTCCCTTCATTAAACTTGTGTTCTGTTTAGCGTGTTTTCATTAGTGTGGCTTTCTATTGCCAATGACAAATTCGATATCCCCCCCCCCCGCTTTTTTTTTTAAGTTTTATTCAGAACCCTCCTTGAAAAAAATTCTTCTTTCATAAATTCAAAACGCATTCTTTATTACACTCTTTTGAACATAATACAATTCATATGCATTTATGAAATATACCAAAATATGCATTCTGTACAATCCGTGGTGGAAAGAATATTTTTTTATTTATATCCAGGGCCACACGAAAATATTCTATTTTATAATGGTATTGGGAGAAACACTGTTTGGGGTACGTTTTAATTATATTAAACTATTTCATATTTCATGAAACTGATATACGTTGCTGAGATTTATTCAAGTATAATAGAAAGAATTTAGTATTTACAGGGACACACAAAAGATTTTGGATACTGTATTATATCCGAAGTACTGTATATTTTAAAAATGTCGTTATAGTACGAACGCATCTCATTTGCTACGTCTAACGTATAATTTCCAATTATAATTTTTCCTTAAAAAAAACAACAATAATAATAATACGTAACGTTTTTATCGTTTCTTACAGTCACTTTATCCGTATTTTTAAAACAAGCACATCTTCAAAACTCTGATTAATTTAAAAAATCTTTTAACAATATATTCTTCTAATTCCATTTTTTCCATTGTTCACTCTTTTATTTTTGTTACTTTATCTTTTCTTCTTTGCCCAACTTTCTTTGAGAAGTAGAAAAATCTTATGAATAAGAATGATGGATTATTGCAGCATACAGATTCAGATAATGGTAGGAGAGTTGATATTTGGACAATACTTCTTAAAGTTATTTTAATTTTCTACTAATTTTTTTTTCTTTTTACAATAATACATAATGTTGATATTTTTGATACTGAGAGATTAACTGTATTTTTAAAACATGCACAACTTCAAAACTGCAACTAATTTTTCAATTTTTCTAATAAAATAGTCTTTTAGCACAATTTTTTTAATTGCTCACTCTTTTATTTTTGTTACTTTACCTTTTTTTCTTTGCACAATTTTCATTGAGAAGTAGAAAAAGGTCTTAGGAATCCAAATGATGGATTATTACATTAGACAGATTTAGATAACGGTAGTAGATTTGACATTTGGACAATACCTGTTAAGGTAATTTTGCTTTTCTGTTGGTTCTTTTTTTTTTTTTTTTCTAAATAACAGGTTGTTTCATTCATCAAAATATCTCATCGAAAGCCTATATTTTTACTAGCATATATTTATTGGTATATTAAAATATATAATATAGTACAGGAAAGAAAACAGTGAATATAGAAATGTATATTTATTTATATAAAATTTTTGGAAACCAAAGTCAATATCGATTAAATTTGAAATTGTAAAAAAAGGAATTTAATTTTAAAAGGAGGATAATTAATGATATGTGATCATATGTTAATTCCACCATCGCAGTTCCATTATTCATCGTTTTGATTTATCACGTCTTTCTCTGTAGAAATATCCATACTTACGATCTCAAAATGTGTGTTGAAAAAGAATAAAAATATTCTAAATTTACTTAATATTTTTTACTATATCAATAAATAGCTGTCTATGGAAAAAAAAAAAAGCTTTCTTTGGAATATTTTGCTAGAAATTATCTGAAAATTTTGTTGCATACGATTATGCGCAATCCTCTAAAGACATAATTCTTCATTTTGATTTATGACGTATTTTTTAATGAGAATTTCTATAGATGTAAGCTGTGTTATTAAAGGATAAAAATATTCTAAATTCATATAATACTATATGAATTTAGAATATTGGAAAGAAGCAAAATTTCTAGATAATAACTTCTAAGATGATTTTCTATTTGTCTTACCTAATGTCCTATTCTTAAAATTATTTTTTCCGTTATTCACTTTTCTATTAATGTTGCTTTATCTTTTTTTCTTTGAACATCTTTCTTTAAGATGTAGAAAAAAGACTCATGAGTCAAAATGATGGATTATTGCATTAGATGGATCCAGATAACAGTGGAAGCTTCGACATTTGGACAATACCTGTTAAGAATTATTATGTTTTTATATTGCATTCTTTCTTTCACAAAATAATTATATATTTTTATTGTTTTATTCATCAAAATATTTTATAGAAAACATATATTTTCATAAGCATTTATTTATTAGTATGATAAATAGTATAACATAATAACGAATATCATGCGAATTTAAAACATTTTTATCCTTTTTGAATATGATTTACTTCTACTTAAATTTTTCCTTTTTCACAAGGACGTGATAAAGGAAAATGTTAAATTATGGCATTAGGCGAGTGCATATAATGGTATGAATCTAACTTTCTAGGGAAGAATTTTTAAAGTAATTTTGTATTTCTCTTACCAAGTTTTTGCGAAAAATTTTCAGTTATCTGATGCATCTGATGCAGCAACATATTCCATCGTGGATGGCTTATAAATATAGTACAGAATATTAAATGAACTTAGACCGATTTTAATTTTTTAAACTTGCATGCAATCCGAATTTATTAAAAAATCCATGCATATAAACATTGAAATTTTCCAGAATTTTGAAATATAGTCGGCCAGGCAAAATGAAGTGTTAAACACATTTCAACTTTGTTAGAGAATGTCTAAAAGAACAATGCACAAACTATTATTTCTGAAATTTGAACAAATTTACGTTTTTTTAAGCACAATACATCCTTAATTATAAATAGAAGTTTTCATATACGTCCATTAACATTTCAAAAATATGCATTAAAATATTAAATTGCTATATAGGACGTTAAATACTAATAAAAACATTAAAAGATCTTAATAATTTTTACATGTTTCGATTGAAATTACTCAATCATCATCAGAAAAAGAAAATACAAATAAACACAAAGATGGAAAATTACAAAAAACTATTACAAATGAAATTTAAAAATTTTAAAAATAAAAACCACGCGCGTTATATTTTAATTATGTATCACGTTGCTTAATTTTTAAATTATTTAACAATTCAATCCAAATGTTTGGGATTTGAAATGACAAGGAGTCATTGCAGACCATTGAGCTTCTGACGTAAATTTCAATACTCTCTCTAATAAAAAGTTGCAAATAAAAATCTGACCGATAAATTAATCGACTTTCATTAAACAAAATATCTATGTTTTCTATTGACCTATAAATTAATCGACTTTCATTAAACAAAATATCTATGTTTTCTATTGACCTATAAATTAATCGACTTTCATTAAACAAAATATCTATGTTTTCTATTTTAGCCTAGATAATGCGGTTTTACCTCTATTAAATTTTATGTCTGCAATGTGTTCTTTACATCTTATTTTGAATTTTCTTTGAGTCATGCCAATATAATAATTTTTATAACCTCATTCTTTAAGAAAAGGAATAATATAAACACCTGATAGGTCAAATTTATCAATGGGGTCAATTCTAGTTGTTAAAATTGATTTTAATTTTGGAGGGTTTAGCCTAGATAATGCGGTTTTACCTCTATTAAATTTTATGTCTGCAATGTGTTCTTTACATCTTATTTTGAATTTTCTTTGAGTCATGCCAATATAATAATTTTTATAACCACCTTCTATAAGAAAAGGAATAATATAAACACCTGATCGGTCAAATTTATCAATGGGGTCAATTCTAGTTGTTAAAATTGATTTTAATTTTGGAGGGTTTAGCCTAGATAATGCGGTTTTACCTCTATTAAATTTTATGTCTGCAATGTGTTCTTTACATCTTATTTTGAATTTTCTTTGAGTCATGCCAATATAATAATTTTTATAACCTCATTCTTTAAGAAAAGGAATAATATAAACACCTGATCGGTTAAATTTATCAATGGGGTCAATTCTAGTTGTTAAAATTGATTTTAATTTTGGAGGGTAAAAATTAAAATCAATCTCTCCCTCCAAAATTAAAATCAATTTTAACAACTAGAATTGACCCCATTGATAAATTTGACCGATCAGGTGTTTATATTATTCCTTTTCTTAAAGGAGGTGGTTATAAAAATTATTATATTGGCATGACTCAAAGAAAATTCAAAATAAGATGTAAAGAACACATTGCAGACATAAAACTTAATAGAGGTAAAACCGCATTATCTAGGCTAAATCAAATAGAAAACATAGATATTTTGTTTAGTGAAAGTCGATTAATTTATAGGTCAGATTTTTATTTGCAACTTTTTATTAGAGAGAGTATTGAAATTTACGTCAGAAGCTCAATGGTCTGCAATGACTCCTTGTCATTTCAAATCCCAAACCTTTGGATTGAATTGTTAAATAATTTAAAAATTAAGTAACGTGACACATAATTAAAATATAACGCGCGTGATTTTTATTTTTAAAATATTTAAATTTCATTTGTAATAGTTTTTTGTCATTTTCCATCTTTGTGTTTATTTGTATTTTCTTTTTCTGATGATGATTGAGTAATTTCAATCGAAACATGTAAAAATTATTAAGATCTTTTAATGTTTTTATTAGTATTTAACGTCCTTTATAGCAATTAAATATTTTAATGCATATTTTTGACAATACATCCTGTTATTATCTTTTGTTATAGATAGATTGACGTATTATTAATACATGCACATGCACAACTTTAATACTGAGATTTATTTTCAAATATATAAATCCTAGTCTAACTATATATTCTTCCCCTTTATTTTTTTCCATTTTACTATGATTTATTTTTCTTACTTATATATTCTTCTTTGCACAACTTTTCTGAAGAAGTAGAAAAAGACTTATGAATCAAAATGATGGATTATTGAATTAGACGAATTCAGGTAATGGTAGAAGTTTTTATATTTGGACAATACCTGTTAAGATATTATGTTTTCGCTTTGCATTCTTTATTTATCCTCGTAACAGGTTGTTTCATTCATCAAAAGCGTCCAAGGAAATATTACATTTTCGCAAGTAGTTATTTATTAATATAGTAAAGAATATAACATAGGGGAAAGAATTGTGTAAATTTATAATATTTTATTCCTTTCGAACGCAAATTTTGAGTACGTAACTATGTAAATTCCCATAGAAAAAGACGTAATAAATCAAAATAATTAATTATGGCATTAGACGAGTACATATACTAATATAATGCAAAATTTCTAGGCAATAATTTTAAAAGTAAGTTTGAATTTTTCTTCCAGAGTTTTTGCGAAAAATCATTAGTTACCTGATTCAGCAAGATATCCAAAGTCAATGATTTACAAATATAGAACAAAATATTAAATGAATTTAGTCTGATTTGAACTTTTTCAAATTTTATGAAATTTCAATAAAAAAAAAACTGATGCACATAATTATTGATTTTTTTTTCTTCAGATTTTTGACCGACTGATGGTGAGATAAACCAAGTGACTAGCACTTTTCAACATAACGCATTGTTTCATTATTTTTTTAAGCTTATGATAATTATATTATCATTTTTTAATATAGACAGATTAACTGCATTTTTAAAATATGCATAACCTCTAAACTTCGATCTATTTTAAAATATTTGGCCCGTATATCTAAATTTATAATCTTCCAGCTCTATTTGCTCCGTTACTTAAAGTTTTATTTTTATTAAATTTGTCTTCTTTTCACAACTTTCCTTAAGAAGCAGAAAAAGACTTATGTGTAAAAATGATGAATTATTGCATTAGACGGATTCAGGAAATGGCAGATGTTTTGTTAATACCTATTGCCTGTCTTCGACAACTATATTATAAAGGGCAAACGTATCTGTGCGAAACGCATACGTCATTTTGAGAATAGCAACACTTTCCCATGCAATTTCGATTTTGCAATTTTCGCTACTGCAAATTTTACACTTCTAAACATCGCACATTTTTAATTTTTACATCGTCGTATATAGAAAAAAAATGTATTTTTAAACGCAATTTGTTTGAAAGCTGTATCTCAATTTGTTTTTGAGGCATTAATTTTTTTATAGTTTTAGTACAATTTTTGTAATTGTGGTAACAGAATCATTCCATTTTCTCTTAAAATTGAAAAAAAAAATAGAAAGAAAGAAAGAAATAGATGAAAATGATGACGGATTTTATTTTCGGGTGAAATTCTATGATCGTGTCAATTTGGAATAAATTTTCTTTTTTTCATTCGCATTTCTACCAAACATAAGAGCTTCATTTGATAACTGATCTTTATTATATGTTATTGATTACATATGCGATTAAAATTTAATTTGAAAAAAATTGACAACTGACTTTTATAGTATTTTGATAATTTTTGCTTAAAATAATATGTATATCAGAGTTATCCTGATCAATACAAGATGCATTTTTTACTGTAACTAATTTTGTAGATTTATTATTGATTAGTGAAACAGCGCCTTCTTAAGCGTTGACTTTCGTCGTTTTATGACGGGCTCCACCTCGTACCTGTAAAGATTATTATTTTTTTTTGCACTGCATTCTTTCTTTTGCCAAATAACATGTTGTTTCTTTCATCAATATATTTTAAAGAAGGTCCTTCATTTCTACTGATGGGCATTAATTAATGTAGAAAATAATTGTGATAATTTTCTTTCAAACACATAGTAATATCTGTAACAAATTAAACATACAGAAGGAGAGTTCAACAGTTCCTTTGCAAGTTTCTTTGGGGTTATTGCTTACATACATATTTCAAGGTGTCTGAACTTTACCTAATGACATTTCTAATGGACCGTATACTGATATAATTACTATAACAAAATTACACAATATGCCAATACACTATCATGTGTACAATACACATCCGCAAAAAATTAAAAGTGATGATTCCACAGTACTATTCGTTAATTATTTAGTAATTGACGCAGCTGGAGTAGCTAATGCTTGTAACTTCCAGCTCTTCCAATGCAGTTTAGAAATTGCGTTAGTATTCAAAAATTGTACTCCTGGGCGATGAGAAATATTTATTTTCCAGTGTTGCAAAAACAAGAGGCTATCTAGTGCGTTTGGGGGACCTCGGGGTTATTTCAGTGAGAAATTTTAATTGATTTTGATCAGTGGTGATCTCGATAAATCCATTTTTCAAACTTCTGTGAACCAAAGAGAACACGCCAATCCTTTCTCTCAATATTCGGCCACGCAAGCTAAGACTCTGATAATTTGTGACTGGAAAAAGCTATTGTTTTAACCCTTTATCTACCGCATTATGAGTTCATGAAAATTTTACATTCTAAAGCATTTTATGCAAATTGTTTAAACTAAATTTAAAGATTTACACAATCATTTAATAAATATTTGAAGGATTTTAGAAGGATTGGAGGATTTAGAAGAATTAATTAAATTCGAATTTACATAGATTTTGTGCAATTTTTATAACTACACTCAAATCTTTTACTTTTAATTATTTTTTTAGTATTTTGTCAAATTACAAAATGTACAAATATGATGTTCTTACAATATAACTATAGAAATATTACCGCAATGAAAAATCTCCATCCCCTTCCCTCAGCGCCAAGGAAGCTGAAAAGATGCAAAGGCAAAGAAATCATCCTTTTAAAAATATTTTTGTTTTGTATAACCCATAATGCTTTTGGAACAAGATAAAGTAATGTATCTGTAACCCATTCTAAACTATATTACAACTAACTGACGTATTAAAAGAATTTTATAATAAGTTATTTTATAAGTACCGTCGGTACATAAAGAGTTAAACTGATCTTTTTCATTTTTTGAATAAGACAGCATCCAACAACCATTTCTGAAGCATCGGCATGTAGGAAATACTATTCCTACCGTAGGTGAAGCCAAACGTCAATTAATTTCTAATAACGATTTATTAACATGCGCCTGACCGACACATTACAACCGAACTCAGGAATCCCCAAGTTGCGACCGACAGATGGTAATAGAAATATATTTTCTTAAAAAGTTTTTAAGGTATTGAAATAAAATTTGGTTACAAAGTTCTGCTCATCTATTGGTATGTTATGAAGCAAAATATTGCTTGTTAGTTTCTGTATACTAATTTAAGAGTTATTTTTATTGAAAAATACACATAAAAAAATTCATTGCTTTGTAAACATAACTCTGTATGAATTAGTAATTTTACAAGGTATTACAAATGTTTCGCTTCATAATATAGTTAAGTGGTTTATTACTTACCCATCATACGTAGTATAGGGTAAGTCTTGCAATCGTTTTGAAAATCGAAAAAAAATTTTGACGGATTTACACGTTTTAGATAGTGGAGATTCCGAAAAACATATTTTTAGAAAAAAATTTTGCCGTCCGTCTGTCTGTCTGTCTGTCTGTAAACGCTCTATCTCCCGAACGAATTGAGATAGAGACTTGAATTTTTGTATGTAGTTAGTATGTAAGAATGGGACGAACCCTATTTAATATCAGCAACCTCGATTATCCGGAACTATTTTTTTCGGACTCTCGAAAAATTCGTTCTGATGAAAGGTATATAAAAATTTTCGAATTCTTTTGTTCTAAGGAATGGACGTACAAGTCAATAAAATAACACACATTTTGCATATAAAACGAAGTCGATCGGATTATTAGTTGCCGAGATATTTGTAATCCTGTTTTCCACATTCTTCGATTTTTCATGACCCTGTATTTCATTCAAATTTCAATTCAGAGGTATATTTTAATTGGAAATGAGACGCTTAATCCGATGCAGTTAATTGTTAGTTAACAGAGTTATTATTTTTGGAGTTATAAGGATGTTTCTTTTACGCAGTTCGGTACTACTTGAGTAGTTTGGCGTTTTATATAATTTGTCGAAATCGGTAATCAGCAGTTCTTTAATAGAGCATTGCTATGTATATTAACAATATTTAAATTTTGTTTATGAATTGCAATGAATTGTATAGATAGTTTTCACATGTTTTATTTTCATATACATATCCATGATGGGTAAGTATTACGATGGTCCCCAACGGCTAGTTTATATAATTGTTGGGAAAAAAAGGTTAAATATATTAAATAGATTTCGTTATAAAATTTTTCGAATGAACGTAATTCTTTGCTAAAATAATACAAAAATTTAATTAAATTTTCATTAAAAATTTATATGAATTCATTATCTTACTCCATGTTTCAACTAAAAACACACGTAATAAAAATTTCATACTTTTCAGAAAAAGAGCTCTGAAAAGTATGAAAGGAAGGCAATTCTGAACTCAGAAAAGGTTGGTACGTATCTTAAATAGCCCTTTTTACTTTATCCCAATACTTTTCATAATCACACACAACTTTTTCAATTATTCATATGTCTCTATTTTATTATTTTACTTTACCTTTTACGCACAAGTTTCCCTATAAAGTAGAAAAAGACTTATGAATCAAAATGATGGATTACTGCATTAGACGAATTTCGATAATGGTTAGAAGTCATGACATTTGGACAATATCTGCTAAGGTTATTTCGTTTTGCATTCCATTGTCTTTCTAAGTAACAGGCTGTTTCGCTTTGAAACATTTTTCCTAGAAAGCCTGTGTTTCTGAGGGCAATGATTTATGTTAAATCATGTAAAATAAATTGACGGTAATTTTCTTTTTCTTTTCAAAGTAGAATGTTGAGGTTAGTATGGTTTCAACTTTCTATTAAGGATGTATTTCGATTCAGATTGTTTATTTTCCGATGTACTTTTTAATTTATTTTTGCTCTCAAATTCCCAAAACTTTCAAAATCCCTTATTTCGAAACTATATAACGTGCCGTGTTTGTTGAATTTTTGGTAAATGTAAAAAATATTGCAAAAAAGGCTGTCAGAATTGCCAATTTGGACAGGAATTTCCGAAGCGGGAGATCTGGAACGCAAAAATGATCAAACTGAGAAAATAATTGTTTATAAATCAAATTCTAATTAATTTGCCGAAATATTGCATCACACGGCATCTTATACATCACTTCAAAAATCATCCCACCAAGTTTCATGTTTCTACTTTTAAAAATGAATCTGAAAACGTATCGGAAAATTTCGAGCTGTTAAAGCATTTTTTCGAATACACCCTTAAACACTTTCAGCTGTGTAATTGAATTTTGCTTTACAAAGTATAACAAAATAATATTAACTTTGATGTTAATGTCAATGCTGTTAATTTATCATACTTCTCTGTAAAGCATATGCTGTGACTTCGACAGTAGTTTATTAAATAAACACAGACATATGGAGTTTTTAATTATATTTTCTTCCTTTTAAGGTGACATTTGACATTTAAAATCTTGAAATTCGTCAAAGAAGTATTTTTTTGCTTTTCAAGAATTATGAAACTCGAATCTTTCAATCTTTGTTCAAATCTTTCTGATGCAAAAAGAATTTTTCTATTCTGAAGCATATCTGTTGAAGTATAATGTTTTATGCTCGTAAAAACTGTGTTTTTGGCTGTGGCAAGCAGGCCGTCCTTCATTTTTCAATTATTCTGCCCGAAAGTCGCGGTGCAATCGCGATTTTTGTGCAATTTTCAATATTGTACCGACCAAAAATGTATAAAGTTATACATCAAATTAAACCCCCCCCCCTTTTTTTTTATGTAAGTGTATGATTATAGTAGAGATGGGAAATATGGTTATTTTTGGTTAACAGGTTACATCATTCCACAGTAGCGCTGGTAACAGGTTCCAACATCCTGTTATTTTTGTAACAGGATACAATAAACAATTTATAAACAATTGCTAAATATGCTCCCAAACGGACAACACATGGGATATGGGCCCCCAAGGTGGTGCCCTCCGTGGAGGGAGGGGGGGTCTTTCTAAGGGAACCCAACCCGTATTTACGCAAGGAAATCCAAAGTTCGAAGAAAACCACGGAAAACTCCGAATGATTGGGCTGACGACCGCGATTGGGTTTTGTTCTAATCCAGCGCCTGCCGTCTACCAGTTTTGAGGGCAGAATCTCTCAGCCACTGGTGGGGCAACAACATTTAAGAAAATACCTATAGGCACATATATTTTTGAATATAAAATAATGTATCCAATAGGAAATACAAAAAGCAGGAAAATTAGAAAGTACAAGAAAACATATTAAGAAAACTTTCTTTAACATACAGAGAAAAACGAATTTTTCAAAAATCCATTTTCCGTATACCGCGTTTTCTCAATCAGCACTGTTGATGTTTTAAAATCTGAGAAGAAATGCATTACTGAATTTTCGTACAGCAAGTCAATGCGTGCAGCCACTACTAGAGCGGCTGCAAAACATAAAACAAATATTAACTGATAGGACAAAGAAACTCGTGAGACAGGACAGATGGTAGAGAATGAAATTTTTTCCAGACTCAGTTTTTTTAACTAGTTTCTTAATAGCAGATATGTATAGTATGCAAGATCGATTGTACACTGTTATGAAAGCAAAAGAGGGTGCTACAAAAAATTAACTACTATTTACTTCATATTAATAAGGTAATATTGTTGCGCAAAATAAAATATTCTAATACTTTGAACTCATCTAAATTTTATCCTACTATTTTTATGTCTTTCAGAAAGCTGTAAACCTAATATATTGTACTGTATTTTATATTTTGTAAATATTAAAATCTTATCTAAACATTCCAGATTCAATTTATAAGAAATTTAATTGCATTTACTTAGTATAAAAATGATTAAATTGAAAATAATTTTTAATAATTTTTCTCAATTATTTTAATATTTGGAATATGAGTTGTATTAAAATGGTTCCAAAGTTCACTAGCTCATACTTTTTTATATGGATCCATACATAAATAAAAAATAAGACTTATTTCCACAAAATTTTCAACCCCCCCCCCCCTAAAAAAAGTGACATTTTTGGAGTGTCGACAGAAGTGAAAACTTGGACAATTACGTTTTTATTTTTTGAATTGTCAGGACATATTTTTTTATAATCGTCAGGAAACATTTTATTGTGCAGGAAATACTTTTAAATAATGTGTTTTTTTTATTCATTATTATAAAGTACTACTACGAAAATTGCATTACAATGTTCATTTAATGCGCAATTGTGCATGAAAAATAATGCATATTGTTTTACATAAAAAAAATTGCAATAAAAAAAGACTGAATAATATTTATATGGCGCAGATGTCATACACACATCACGTTGGCACATTTTTTTTCTGATACCGATTTGGCAAAAAAACCTCGAAGAAGTTTAAGAAATTTAAATTTCAACCCATTATGGGTCCGTAACGTGACTCAGAATAACGGGAGAAAATTTTTTTTATGCTAGATTTGTACTGTATGAAGCATAAGCTTTCGATAGATACAAACAATATCTTATTTTATATAGTAAAACCTTCTAAAACGGAAGCCTCTAAAACAGTTTTAAATTCCGTTTTAGACAGTTTTTTTTATCTTAGAGTGTATAATTGTGAGATTTTTTTTTAATAAGGGTTTTTAAGGGTGTTTTAATAAGGGGGTGGGGACGCAAATTTTTTAAATAATTGTGAATGGGTCTGCGCAAGCAGGGGGGGGGGCTGTCCGGGCTGTACTTGCTGGATACAAACAATATCTTATTTTATTTAGTAAAACCTTCTAAAACGGAAGCCTCTAAAACAGTTTTAAATTCCGTTTTAGACAGATTTTTATCTTAGAGTGTATAATTGTGAGATTTTTTTTAATAAGGGTTTTTAAGGGTGTTTTAATAAGAGGGTGGGGACGCAAATTTTTTAAATAATTGTGAATGGGTCTGCGCAAGCAGGGGGGGGGGGCTGTCCGGGCTGTACTTGCTGGATACATACAATATCTTATTTTATATAGTAAAACCTTCTAAAACGGAAGCTTTTAAAACAGTTTTAAATTCCGTTTTAGACAGGTTTTTATCTTAGAGTGTATAATTGTGAGATTTTTTAATAAGGATTTTTAAAGATGTTTTAATAAGGGGGGGGGGACGCAATTTTTTTAAATAATTGTGAATGGATCTGCGCAAGCAGGAAGGGGGGGGGGCGCTGTCCGGGCACCCAGCCCGGACCTTCAACATTGTTCGGCAAACGTCTCAAAAGAAACGATTAAGGACGTTTTTAATTAATATTATTATTATTTTAGAGGTACAAAAAATGAAATCTTGATTTAAACAAGTGAAGGAAGATGCTGTCATTAAGAACCATGTGTTATTTATTTAACAGGGACTTTTCAGTAACATATTAATGCAATATTAGGTTCTAGCGTAGTAACACTGTTATTTATCCTAATACGATAAATAATGCCCATCCCTAGATTATAGCTAGTTGGTTCTCCCTGAATGTGAAAAAAAATTGCCGGAAGGGGGTGCTATAATCACGATTTTTTTGCCATTTTCAATATTGTACCGACCAAAAGTGTATGAAGTTATGCATCGAATTGAACCAAACTTTTTGTGTAAGTGTATGGCTATGGTTAGTTGGTCTTTCCTGAATTTGGAAAAAATCCGCCGAAAGGGGGTGCTGCAATAGCTATTTCGTGCCATTTTCAATATTGCACCACCTGACAGTGAATCAAGTTATGCCTAGATCTGAACTAAAATTTTTGTGTATGATTATTTTTTGGTATGACAAGTTGGTCCTCCCTGAATTTGAAAAAAAAAAAAAAATTATCATTCTATCGTCCATCGGCTCGTTCAGAGACGGAAACTCTTTTTTACTCCGATTAATTAACTGAAACAGAAATTTAAGATGGATATCAAAGTTGGTATAGTATTGAATTAAAATTATTAAAGCATTAACAAGAGTAGCTATTTTTTTAAATATTAAAATGTATGTATGAGATAGCAGAAAGTTTTGGAATTGGCACATCCAGGTAGTTTTAGTTACGTTTTCCCAGTAAATAAAACTGCAATCGAATTTGGTATAACTTCTATATACGTAATTTCTTGAAAGTGAATTTTCAATTATATTATGCATTTTCTAGCTGAATTAAATATGATCAAATCGAGTGATACAATATTATGGAGTCTTACCGTTCATTATTTCTAAATTAAAAAATGCGCTTTTTATTTTTTATTTGGACCATGGATCTTATAATTTATATTTAGAAATTATCTTAGACTTTGACAAGCATAACAATAAAAATTTCCAACTTCTATAACAAAAATTGACCGGATGATTATACTTTAATGTTTAAGAAATGTTAGAACTCATTATTAAAGACAGACAGATGATTATTCAGAGATTGAGAGCTCCAAATCTTCATAAAGTTCAAAGTATCATAACTCAATGAATTGTGCTCGTTAAATTAGGAATTTTCGTTTGTCAGAGCATAGAGAGAATTTTCCTAAATATGATGTTATAAAACCCAGGCACCGTATAAAAACTGAAAAAGTAAACGTTTTGAAAATTAATGGCAGACCTATTTCATCAGCATAATCTTAATCCCTACCTTATTTTAAACCTTTGCGGCGCAGGAAAAATTCATTGCTTAAGTGTTGAAATTAATGACTGACACCGGAATTTACTAACAACTTTATCTGTAAATAAGAAAACGCTATATTTCACGAATTCAATAAACCATAATTTTTCTTAACGAAATTCCGGCGCCATTGTGTGTCAGGTTCTGAGAAAACATCTTCTATTAGATCTGGAATTTATGTTATTTTTATCTTAATATTTTATGTATTGTATGGGCTGTGTACTAAAGTTTCAAGGTGACATTCTCTCTTTGTCTAAAGCCTGAGTGAACAGGTGGTGAGGGGAAAAGAAGAAGATGGCAGAGGGGAGTGTTTGACCTTCTGGGATATCTGTTGAAGAAGGGAAAATAAAGGATTTCCATGAATAGGGGGGTTTGCATTGGGGAAAGGCATGAATTGTAAAAAGCAGTGTTTGGCTGAGAGAGATTCAGTTCGGACCGTGAGAGCAGAGGTGGAGTGTAGTGCTCTGTGTGCAGTGCTCGGGTCGAACGGTGTAGGCTGAGAACCCATGTGTTGGGAGATTCGAAATTGATCTCCGATAAAGTTAATCTAACGAGTATAGAGTGAGAGGAAGAGGAAGAAGGTGTAATTTGAACAGTGCACAGCCAACTTTTTACTGTATTTAATTAATTGTTGAACCGGATCACCTATATCCGAGTTATAAATGTAAATAGTGTATTATATTGTGTACATAGAGTATAAATAAACTGTTAATTTAGTTAAGTGACAACGTTGGTGTTCATTTACACAATCCTCACAGTGGGTGACTGATATCACCTAATAATATCGGTGGTGGCAGCAATAACTACTACGGTCTTTCTTCAAAGTTGTGCGGGCTAAGAGGAAACATCCGACATTGTGGCTTTTGGGAATTAAAATTAAGTGATGTATCTATGAAATCACCGCGCCGCAAAGGTTAAACTCTTTTGCAATTTTCATTGCCTGCGTATTAGTAACAGATAACGTTTTTTAATTTTTCTGGAATATCCTGTATATGAAAACATCTGCAACTGCTCTTAATTTAACAACTCTATTAAGTTTAACAATGCAGTTATAATGTAGTAAGAAAACAAAAGTTCATAAGTATCATTGATTTCTGCCTGAGAATGATTTTAAATACGTACATTTAAATAAAACTTTCATGAATTGCTGTAAGAGATCACTTTATTAAAAATCATAACAAATGCAGATTACAGAAATATTAAGTGCATCACACAAGTGCTTTGCAAAAATGAAAATTTTCTTGAATATGATCACATTGTTGTCAATTCAACTAAAAGAATTGCTATTAAATCTTTAAGAGCACACACTAGTCACGCGGTAAAAGCCAAACGCTAATGATAAGTCTATAGGAGCGTTCTTTTCAAATATCTCGCTCAAATTTTAATATTTTTAGATGATTTTTTTGCATAGGATAGCTGAGGACGATCCACAACCGGCCTAGTTTTTACTTTTTCGATTTTGCTTATATATTTTTTATATTATGATAGTTTCTATTTCAGAACCGGTTTAAACCGGTTTTGAAAGTTATAGTAATTTTTTTTAAAAAAATCTGAAACCAAAATTGAAAAAGTAAAAACTAGGCCGGTTGTGGATCGTCCTCAGCTATCCTACACAAAAAAATCTTGTAAAAATATTAAAATTTGAGCGAGATATATGAAAAGAACGCTCCCATAGACTTATCATTCGGCTTTTACCGCGTGACTAGTGTGTGCTCTTAGACGAAATGAGTCTTTCTTGAGAAAGAGTCTTAAGGTGCTTCTATAAATAACCCTCATGTAAGATTTTATGTAAAAACTCTTCATTACAAATTACACTAAACATAGATAACATAAATATGTTGAAACAAACGTACATCAAAAACAAGGAAGTTTTTTTTTTTTTTTTTGGTATTATAACATTGTTGTCAACTAAACAGGTGCTCAAGAAATTACTATTACTTCCCGTCCCACATAGCATGCATGTTCACAGTGACGTCACTGTGAGTCACTGTGGTCACGTCACATCTGTGACCAAAATGCCACCCCTCAGTGACGTGACATTGTGACTGAAATGTGACGTCACACCTGTGACCAAAATGCCACCCCTCAGTGACGTCACATTGTGACTGAAATGTGAAGTCACATCTGTGGCCAAAATGCCACCCCTCAGTGACGTCACATTGTGACTGAAATGTGGCCTTCTTAGAAAATTAACATATATATATATATATATATATATATATATATATATATATATATATATATATATATATATATATATATATATATATATATATATATAATCTTCAAAAGATGTTATTTAATGGAAAAAATATTTTTCTGTCAATTGAAAAAGTTTTTGTGACGTCACTGTACCAAAAGGCCACCACTCAATGAAGTCACATTGTGACTGAAATGTGACCTTCTTAGATAATTTTTAAAAAAATACAAAAATTCTTCAAAAAATGTTATTTAAAGGAAAAAAATATTTTTCTGTCAATTGAAAAAGTTTTTGTGACGTCACTGTAATGCCACTGCAAATAACGTGCGCCACGTCACATCTGTGACCAAATGGCCACCACTCAGTGAAGTCACATTGTGACTGAAATGTGACCTTCTTAGAAAAATTTAAAAAATGTACAAAAATTCTTCAAAATATGTTATTTAATGGAAAAAGTACTTTTCTGTCAATTGAAAAAGTTTTTGTGACGTCACTGTAATGTTACTGCAAATAACGTCCCTAATAGCATGCATGGTCACAGTGACGTCACTCTGAGTCACTTTGGTCACATCACATCTGTGACCAAAATTCCACATTAATGTCAAATTAGTCACAAATGACACATTTTTCACAAATTTGTCACATTGTGACCACTTTGTGAAACGTCACAAAAGAGCTCTAAAACGGCCATAACGACTTCATATTTTAGTCACTGTGACTTCACATCGACAATCGATTGTCAAAAAGTCACAATTAGACTTCAGAACGTGTTGCAGTGACGCCACCATGCTTTACGGGTTAATTCATCAGCGACTCAAAATGCTTTTCTAATTATACGAATTTTATCTGATTAAAAAATATTTTAGGCCTAATACTTACATTTATCTTTTATAATGATTTTTGTAAATGATCATTTGTTCTACTAGAAATTTTTCAAAGGTATTCGAATCACTTTTGCATTTTCAAACTACAATTTTTATTATTACAATTAAATCTGCAGTTTATAATGTGCATGTAGGTCACATAACTATTTATTCGAATTTCAAATTTTTGTTTTAGAGGTATGTTTTTTTAAAAAAAAATTTACTTCACAAGATGCTTTATTCTGCAGAAAATTAATATGAAAATAATTAGTGATTGACCAATAAAATCTTTTCATCCTCTATAAGCCCCCCCCCCCCTTTTTTTTTATTAAGAAGATACTATGTATTTTTGCATGTGATACAAACTTTATTTTTTAATTTTTTTCTTTATATTAGCATTAAATCTATCATTTTTATTCTTTAAAAACAATATTTTATCTAATGAATTCTAATTATGAATATTATTATTTACAAAAAACGGTTTTACAATTTATTTTAACTTGAATTGTTTTGAAATTAATAAAAATAAAAGGTAAAAATACATTAAAAAATTCTTTAAATAAATAATTTAATCAATGACACACTCATAAAATTATTGCGTATTTAAGTTCCTAAAATACTGTATAGAAAAAGAAAAAACAAAACGGCCATGCGCGTGGAAAGTTAAAATCGTCTGCAAACGAAATGATCACGGAGTAAGAAACTTACTCCATGGTTTCTTATTCCGTGGAAAGAATAAATAAACATAAACAGAAATATTTTAAATTGATGATAGACGCAAGAAGTTAGTTGGCTGGAATTTATGGCAGTTGTGGATAGTTTGGTATCGATACGGGTTTAACAATTTAAACAAGGTCTACTACAGCTCTTCCAAGCAGCAAAATATAAGTCCGAGAAAATTAATGGGGCTTTGACTGTGAAAATGATTTGGTCTTTGCCACTTTAATTATTATCGGATTTAGTTTATGCAACAAAAAGAATAAATAGAATGAATAACTTCGATGGAAAAAAGGTATGGAAAAATATTTTTCATGGTTGCTTTTTAATTATTATTGTTCTTAGAACGATTTTAATTAGCTATTAAAAAACATGCTATAAAACATTAATTCTCCATTAACTTTATAAAGTCTAATACATTCATTATTTATTTTATTGACATAGAACACTTGATTATTAATAATTTGGATTTGGTTGTTAAAGGTAGTGATTTTAACTGCACTTTAATCGGCGTTGTTTCCTTATTTAAAATATCTGGTTAAAATAATATGTTTCCATAAACATAAAATCTTATATTTTTTTAACAAAGAAGCTTTAAATAAAATAAAATTATTTGCAAACCCCTTTTTTTAATTTTTGTATTAAGTAATCTTCTGAAACATTACATAAATTTATTTAAAAAATTACATATGTTCAGAAGAGGAATTTATAAGAGAACGAGAAGAACAATTAAAAGAAATCGTAGATGTTTCATATTAAAAAAAATAATGATTGTTTAATGTATTTTTCAAACTGTGAAATGTTATAAAATTTCTAAATGGATAGTGGGTGATAACGTTTCAGTTGTAAATATTCTTATTTGAATGTTTTCAGAAAGAACTAGAAGTCTGAATGAAAATTTGGAAGTTATGCAATCAATAAGAATTTAAACATGATTGTATTTAAAACAAATAACGCAAATACTTAAACAGTATGAAGCTAGCAATTAATAACTGTATTTTATTATCTATTTTTCATTCTAGACACTTTTATTATTTCCTTTCCTGAATGATTTTACAGAGGTAATTTTTACAATATCTATTAGGTGTAGTATTAGTATACATCGTGATTAACACTAGAACGCCCGGAAATTTTACTCAAGTTTGATAATAATATTTCTCACCAGAATTTTTATTCAACATTATTTAATTGATTTATTTAAAGTAAATCCTCGTGGTTTGAATTTAACTTATTTCTGGAAAAGATTTCTGACTAGAATTGAAATTTAAACGCATGATCAGAGTCGAATCGACTCCTTCCGGGGGTTCTCGTGTTACAGTGGGTCTCTAATTTATAATTACTCTCTAATATTATAAATAAAATATTAATAATTACAATTAACGTATTTGTTGTTCCATTTTATCGTTGGAATTTTTATTAGGTAGATGTGTTTGTGATGGACATCCTTCCAGTAATGGATAGCCCCTTAATGTTTTTTGTTCATTAATATACTAATAAATATTTAGCTTTAATTTTTTTTTCACAATTCCTCTTTGCATGTTTTAATAGTATTTTAATATTTATAGAAGATAGTATTTGAAGATAGTTTGCGATTATTTTTTGATTTGTGACAAATTTGTCACTAACTTTGTGACAGTGGCAGCATTGTCACTGTTGTGAAGTGACACTGGGACACAATTATACAGTTATGAACATTATTATGTCGTATAAATCACTTACATCTATAATTTTATTATACTTTGGCGTTACATCTCAATTAAAACTTGGGAGCAGCTATAAAAAGAATGTACCAAAAGAAAGTTACTGAATCAAAATTTAATGCCATGCAGACTTTAATCTTTATTACATATATATATATATATATATATATATATATATATATATACATATATATATATATTTGCAATAAATGAGAATATTTAAGACAATTGAATATTCGATCGATAACAATTATTTCAAATTTAGCAATTTGTTTTTCCAATAAGCATTAAAATTATCAAAGAAACACTTCCTTTAAGGTGCAGCCCTAGTCACAGAAACAGACCCGGATGTTTATGTAAAGCCTGTAGGAGCGTTCTTCTCAAATATCTCGCTCAAATTTTAATATTTTTACATGATTTTTTTTATATAGGATAGCTGAGAACAATCCACATCCGGCCTAGTTTTTACTTTTTCAATTTTGGTTTCAGATTAAAAATATATATATATATTTTTTTTTTTTTTTCAAAACCGGTTTATACCGGTTCTGATATTGAAACTATCAAAATATAAAAAAATATAAGCAAAAATGAAAAAGTAAAAACGAGGCCGGTTGCAGATCGTCCTCAGCTATCCTATACAAAAAAACATGCAAAAATATTCAAATTTGAAAAGAACGCTCCCATAGACTTTTTATTGTCATCCTGGTCTTCTTTTTCTGTGACTAGTTTTGCACCTTAAGAGCACACACTAGTCACACGCCAAGGCAAATCAAGATGGCGATGCGCTTTTTCAGCGGATTTCTTTTCAAGATACTTATATAAGATAAATAGCACTGAAGGTTAAAATAAATACTTCATAAAATTATGAGAAAAATATTTAGTTTAATTTAAGTATTTAAACATTGTTTATTTTTTGCGGAGAGGCAAGTAGCAAGGGAGAACAGGAAACAAGACCGGATCTTGAGAGTCCTCAAGGGGGGGGGGGGAGGGCGATTTTAGAAATTTGGAAACTCCAATCTGATGTACGGGTCGAAACTCTTTTTTTTTTCTTAACGCAGGTCGTGTATTGTCTAATTTTTGCCGTGGTTCGGGTTTCCGTCCGGTTGGCTTCCATTTTTATGGTCCTGGTCGGGTTAATTTCTACTTGGGTCGTGTTTATGTCCGGTTCACTTCTACTCTTTGGTGCGGTTCGAGTTAATTTCTGATTTTTTGCTTTTGGGTCGGGTTTGGATCTGGTCGATTACTACATTTTGTTATTGGTACGGTTGACTTTAATATTTTAGCTGTGCTTATAGCGCATTTGGGGCAGTTTGACATACAATTGTGATTTGGGGCAGTTTAGGATTTGATTTTTATTTTTGCGAGAAGGGTTTGGATTGACCGGAATTGATTGGGGCGAGTCTTTTGATAAAATTTTCGTTCTTTTTTGCAATTTTTAGACGAAATGAGCACAATCCTTTGTAGAAATTCGTGTTTTCTCCGTAATCATTTCACAAAATTCGATATCCGGTTCGCTTCTATTTTTTGCTGCTGGTCGAGTTAATTTTATTTTTTGTTGTGGGTCCGGTTAACTTCTACTGTTTACTGCGGGTCAAGTTAATTTCTGATTTTTTGCTTCGGGTTGGGTCTGGGTCCGGTTAACAACTATATTTTGCTATTAGTCGGGTTGACTTTTACTTTTTAGCTGCGCTTAGCGCATCGGAGAGATTGTCATGCATTTCGGATTTGAGTCAGTTACAGATTCGGTTTTTACTCTTGCGAGAATGCTTGACCCAGTTTTGATCGTTATCCTCTGACGAAATTTGCTTTTTTCCGTGAAAGTGATCCTTCGAAAAAATTCAGATCAAAGACATATCGAACGTTTAGGCTCACGAGACGCGGTCGGGCCAATAATGTTTTTCATACAATCTAGATCAGTGACGGACCGGATATTTAACTTTTATTCCGGGGCGAGCTACGACCTGGAAATTTTGTCCAACGCAAATTTCTAGAAAAAAAGAAATTGAGACCAGGCTCGGTCTGGAAGAAAAAGAAGCCTGTCCCCACCTGAATCTCCAAAAAAGCAAGATGAGGACACGACCCGATTCAAAATGAGAGAAAACCTTATCCATTTCAACTCTCGTGGAATTACACTGGCGCGACCCATGCCAGCCCGTGACGGACTCGAGTTTTGTCCCACGTTATTTCTCGTGAGGATGCATAATGTTACTTTGTAAACACTTTTATTAGCCCAAGGGGTTGGGGGACTTCGCCCCCTCTCCCCGCACATTAGAACCGCCACCGCATACGGGATGTGTCGATTCCAGATCGAGCGTTTAGCCTTTATACCGGACGGAGCCTGGGCTTGAAAATTTTGGCCCGTGTATACCTCTAGTATAGGAAGAAAGTCTACGCCAGACCTGACCTGGAGACAACAGTGAGGCTCGATCCAGCTCTGCAGAAAAAAAATAAGACCCGACCGATCCGATTCTGGAAGTGTGAAGACCTGACTCAGTCCCAGGATAATAAATTAAAGTTGGCGCGACCCAACCCGGATCGCGCCGGTCTCCAGTTTTAGTTGAGTAACTTTTTTTTGTGCGGGCATCTGATGTCGTACCGCAGTTCCTTTATTAGGTTTAAGGTAGGGCGATCGCCCCCCCCCCCCCCAGATCCGCCTTTGACAGGAAATAGAAATTTTGAAGAAAGGAGAAATAGGTGTCGATCCCAGCCTAGTCGTTTATAGACATAATACACAATTTATTATTGTTAGTAGTAACAAATGTGATAGAAAAAGTGTTGCAAATTTTAAAAACTTTGTATGATATTAGGTCAATAGGGCAAAATATTTTGTCAAAATTTCAAGTGGAAGAAAATTTAGATTTTTAATGATTTTTACAAGCATTATATAAATACCGCAAGAGCTCTAACAATTTTTAATTTTGAGTGCTGACATAGCAGTAAAGTCGATAGGAAAGGGGGACTGGGGGTCTGAAAACTATTTTTTAAATGATAGTCAGTTAAGAATGGTTTTTGTATTGATCCGATATATTGTATTGATTCATTTTTTATGGATTTGCTCAACTCAGCCGAAAATTTGGGTAATTTAGGTATTTAAGTTTAGTGGTTCAATTCTGAGCTAATAGGAAGGAAATAATTGCGAAAAGTTTTGAAAATTTACTTGTACATTAATGGATATTGACAATATTTTTCGTAAATATCTCTCTAAAGATATTTTACTTTTAGAAATGCACAAACACAAAACGTAAAAAACGTAAACATGTGTTTTCTGTAGAATTTAATGCATATCTATCGCTTTATTTTTAACACTTTCCTACATAGCTAAAAAGATTTAGTTAATATTATAGTAAACAGAGAGTTAAAACTAGCACAAACATATTTATAGACTGAATTATCTGTGCAGAAGGAGGTTTTCAGGTTTTAATTATTTTTTTATTAAAATACGGAGAGGAAAAAAAGAAAGAATTTAATTTTGTAATTTGAGAAAGGTAGGAGGGTAGAGGGAAAAACGGATTTTTTTTTTGGGGGGGGGGGTAGTAGGAGAGTTTTATAGATGACAGCTTATTTACCTACTTGAACATTTATTAATATGACAAAAAATGTAAATTAAAAGTGTTTTAGAGATTTTTTATTTTGTGTATCTCAAAAGAACGAAGAGAAGGGGAGGTATACAACTATATTGTGTGGGTTGTTTACGATCAATTATTTATTTTAAGAATAAAATATACATAAACCTGTGAAAAAACAAAACAAGAAAATTTTCAAAGCTTTTAAATTTAGTGAGATATGGGGAGGGGTGAAAATAGAGCAATGCCCGCCCCCCCAAAAAATGATGGGGGATGCAGGGA
This sequence comes from Maratus speculifer, assembly GCA_964019185.1. Taxonomy (NCBI): domain Eukaryota; kingdom Metazoa; phylum Arthropoda; class Arachnida; order Araneae; family Salticidae; genus Maratus; species Maratus speculifer. The sequence goes on from OZ025302.1 coordinate 154,652,763, forward strand.
GTTTATTAGATGACTTATTTACATGACTAAATATTAACAAATAGCATTAAAAAATAATAAACAGAAAGACGAAATTTTGTATGCTTGGGAAGAAGAGATGGGGAGAAAATGTCAATTTTGGTAAGTGAGGGGTAAAATTATATGATTGTTTATTTATTATTACAATAAAAGTTTTAGAAAAATCAAGGACTTTTAAGGTTTAAAATTTGTGAGCTGAGGGAAAAAAAGAAATAAGCACATTATTTATTTATTTTCGTGTGTGGAGGGGGGAGATGTTTACTAGATGACTTATTATTTATTTGCCTTTCAAAATATTTATAAATCGGTTTAAAAAAATAATAAAAGTCGGAAAGATTTAAAATACTAAATTTTTTGCACTTAATGGAAGAGAATGATAAATCCTAATTTCAGTCATTGGGGGGGGGGGGGGGGAGAATTTTTGTGATTGATTGTTCATTGTTATAATAAAGTGACTTATATGCTACAGATATGAGTATTGTGGAGATAGACTACAAAACGTCGAAGTGATATTTTCGGAAGTTACAATTTAGAAGATTTTGACAGGTTCAAAAGGCGAAGCGAAATTTTGATATAAAGGGAGGCCAAGGGCAGATCTTAAGAGTCCTGAAGGTAGGGGGGGGATTTTAGAAATTTGGATACTCCAGTCTGATGCACGGGTTGGAGCTCATTTTTTTTATGTGGGACTTGTTTCGTCTTCTTTTTTGCTCTTTTGGGTTTGGGTCCGGTTGGCTTCCATTTTTTGCTCATGTCTGTGCTAATTTCTACTTAGGTCGATTGGGTCCGGTTGACTTCTATTCTTTGCTGCTGTTCGAGTTAATTTCTGATTTTTTGTTTATTGGTCGGATTTGGGTCTGTTCGACTACTACATTTTATTGTTTATCTGGTTGACTTTTACTTTTTAGCAGTGCTTAGCGTATTTGGGACAGTTTAGGATTTGGTTTTTACTTCATCGAGAAGTGTTTGAGTTGACCCGAATTGATTGCGGTGAGTCCTTTGGTGAAATTTTCGTTCTCTACAAAATGTGCGTATGTTTCACGACACGATCCTTTGAAGACATTCGTGTTTTCTCCGCGATCATTTTACAAAATGAGTTGTCCTGTTCTCTTCTATTTTTTTGCTGCTGATCGGGTTAATTTTTTACTTTTTGTTGTGGGTTGCGTTTGGATCCGGTTAGCTTCTACTGTTTGCTACAAACACGTGCTGTTACGCGCTGCAAACACGTGGCTGGTTTATAATTCTGCATCGATATATACAAAATTGCCCTCACCTCCGAGAAAAAACCAGAACGAGAGTGAAACAAAGAAAAAAGGAAGAAAAGAAAAATCAGAGGAAAAAGAAAAGTTCGTATTATTCATAAAAGTTTTCATTTATGTAATTGTTGGAGATTTCTGAGGAGGAAAAAATGAATTTATTTATTTATTTATTTAAGAGGGGGATGCAGGGAATTTATTAGATGACTTACCTTACATGACTAAAGATTGACAAATATGTCTAAAAACAAAATAAAGATATTTAAAGACTAAGTTTTATGTGCTTGGTAAGGAGAAATAGAGGGAAAACATCAATTTTGTGGGGTTAAAACTAATTATTTATTATTACAGTAAAATTTTAGAAAAATCAATGACTGTAAAGGTTTAAAATTTGTGAGCTGGAGGGGGGGGGGGAGAAACAAACAGATTTATTAATTATTTATTTTGGTGTGTGTCGGGGGGATGGAGAAGCTTATTTAGATGACTTACTTTTAATTGCCTTTCAAAATATTAACAAATAGGCTTAAAAAATAATAAGATGTGAGAAAGTTTCAATGAATAAATTTTAGACATTTACTAATAGGATGAGAGGGAAAAATCTCATTTTCAGTTAGTGGGGAGGAGTTTTTGTGATCTATTTTTTATTGTTACAACAAAGTGGCTATATTCTGTAAACATGGATACAGTGAGACAGATAGCAAAACGGCGAAGTGATACTTCTGGAAACGGTAATATTGAAAGCTGTGATGAGAGCAATAGGCGTTAACGAAATTTTGATATAAGAGGTGGGGGGGGGGAGGGTGATATAGATTATTTTTTCTAAATCAGAATTTCAGAGAACTCGTATTTTCATCTTCAATTTATAAATAATAAAAAACTTAAATATTTTTAAGGACTTTTTTTCAAATTCTGCGTAAAACTAAGTTTTTTTAAGAAGCAAAAATTACTTTTGAAAAATTAAACACTTTTTAAAAAATTGAAAAAACATAAGAAACGTGTAGGATTAAATTATTCCGATACATTATGGTCTATGTAGATAAATCATTTGCGGTGTTTTAAGGAGCATCATACTAATTTAAAAGTAATGAAATTCATATACATTACTGATGTACTCTGGAAAACAATTATAAAAAAATATGATATGTATAGCACTTACAGTATACACACAGAGGATCTCCATACTAATCCATTATATTATGGTCTAAAAATCTTTCGCGATGTATTGTTGTAATAATGTTACTCTTTTACAAACAATGAAATTTATACGAACTTCTGAAATGGACTTAACAATTCTTGCTGTATAATATTTGGTGAAAAGCATTTACCATTCAATTACAGAGTTATACAAAAGAATTCCGTTGTAAAAAGCTCTTCGGAGAAAAACTGTTCCTAGCGTATTAAAATTATGTTCACTACTTTGAACATGAAATGCAGTGAAATGCTGTTTCGTGTATACTCTCTGTTAAAAAGAATTTCCATAAAAACATTCCATTTGTATACATAATCAAATTAAACCTGTGAAATTGGTCATCTGTTCCCCGTCCATCCCGCTTTCTTTATCACTTACAGAGTCTCTTTTTTTTTCACTATTCGTTTTTTTCTTCAAAGGAAGACACCGCACACTCAGTCTAGCTTTATTAATGTTACAGTGTTTTACGGTTAAGTTTTCTTTCAAAATTTATTATTCATTGCAGAACAATGTAATAATTCCTACGAACCATCTGTCGACCTATAAAAAGCTAAAGTGTGATTCAATATCAAGATTTTAATATGATGAATACCAGAAGCGATGGTGCAACCCCTGCCCCCCCCCCCCCCAATTTGAGCCCAATGAAGGGTCTGCAAAATGGTATTAGATGTCTACAGGATAAATGAAACGTGTTTAAGATTGAGAACGGTGCGACCTGATCGGACTCGACGAAGCTGTCGCAGCCCGGGTAGGACCGTGCCAGTTTTAACTCATGAGACTAGGACTTGGTTAGATCTAGAGATTTGCACCAGCCCGTATCAGAATGGCAAAAAAAATAACAGATCTGCCGGCTTGTTATAAAGATTTCGGCAAAAACGTTAAAATGAGAACTGTTTTCAATGAATATAGGTTTAACGACCATAAGTATAAATGTGCGTCCCAAGTAGATACTAGTTTGACAACATCAATACATAAATGTAACTTGTACAGCGTAGAGATCGGCATCGGACATTTGCTTTGTGTCTAAACAGGTTTAATAATTTTTTGGCAAACTGGAGACGTTCCAAGATCAGGTTTGTACTGTTTTTCTACATATAGTCGGGATAGGTCAGAACTAGACTTAAAAGTGTATTCAAAAAAACGCTTTTCCTCCTTCAACAGCTCGAAATTTTCAGATACAATTTCAGGCACATTTTTAAAAGTAGAAACATGAAACTTGCTGAGGGGATTCTTAAAGGGGCGTATGAGGTGCCGTGTGATGTCTTTTTACGCTCAATTCATTAGAATTTGAGTTATAAACAATTACCTTATTACTATGACCCTTTTTTTCGTTCCCAGATCTCCCGCTAGGGAAAAATCGGTTCAAAATGCCATTTTTGGTTGCTTTTTTTGCAACATTTTCTGCATTTATCAAAGAATCGACAATCACGGCAACTTGCGTACTTTCCAAATAAGAGATTTTAAAAGTTTGGTGTATTTGAGAGCAATAATGAATTCAAAAATAAATCGAAAAATAAGCAATCTGAATCGAAATACACCCTTAATTGTTCGTAAGACGTGTAGGGCAGACAATATATATATATGTGAAAGGAATAAAGAATTTCTGTTAACGTACTTTTTGGAAATATAGTCCTTGGTGTTTCTTAAATTCATTTCTCAACAACACGAAAGTTTGACACATTTTCTGACTAATTTTTAACTGTAAAGGCACAAAATTGACAAGCCTTACTATTGAAGGGATTTGCAATCGAATAGCATATTCCGTTTTTGGTTAATAAGATATTTGTATATACTTGCTGAGGTATAAGAGATTCTTGCCATGCGGTTTCAGATTTTTCTCCTTTCGCATGTTGTCGTTTCCGGAAATTCGATTCAAAACGCTAATTTTCACAATATTTTCATAAATATGTGAAAATTAGCGTTTTGTATAGCGTGCTGTGCGTTGTATATCAGAGTGTTGCGCATTGTATTTGCTTGTATCAAAAAATGGACAACGCCATTCCATTACATTGTTTCTGAATAAAAACACCTGTTAATCTCATGTGTTTCCGAAAAGAAATGAAATCAGAAATGCATAAAAAATAGCTCCTCTAAATTTGAAAAAATCTTTGATAAAATGATAAAGAAGCATTTTCATAAATCTACTTTTTATTACACAGCTTCAAAAGTTATGATAATTTTAACTTTTTTTTCTTTTATTCTAAACCATATTAATTTTCTAATGAATCTTTATTTGAATGTTGAAAGGCTAAGAACCTAAGTAATCATTAATGTTCTTATTGTGCATTATCTGTAAAATTTTGTGTAAAATCATCCAATAAATATGAATGTAGTAATCTTAAAAAAACTTAATTATATGATAACTATCTGATTTTTTTTCTCGAAATAATAGCAATTATGTCGGGTCAGATGGGTCTGGATTGATTTCACTGATTTCTGTACGGGCCGGGCCAGGCCTAGAAATGTAAAAGTGTAAACGTGCGGGCCGGACTCGGACCGAATTTTTGAATTTTATACCGGGGCGGGCCAAAATAACATTCATTCGGTCAGTGCCGGGAGGAGACTGGATATTCTGGAGTCAGGTCTTCACTCTTTCGGAAACCGTTCCGAATTCGGATCTTACTTTTTTCTGCAAAACTTGACCACACTTTATTTTTTCTTCCACTTCAGGCCTGGCGTGGACTTCGTTCTTCTAGAGGTCTGCCCGAACCTAAATTCTCATGCCCAGGCTCCAAAAGCAATTCAATTTTAACCCAACCCAAGCTCGCTAAAAAAAAAATAAATAAATAAATAAATAAAAGAAAAAAATCTGATTCAGTACCGAATAGTCTGATACAAAACAGATCAACAAATCCAAAATGAAACAAAATCAATCTAGTATTTGAAAGAAATTGGGAAAGGTATCCCATATAATTATATCAAAAATTTTTATTTTTGTTTAAGTAGAAAAATGAGTATATATATAATGTACTCGTCAATATTCAAACATATAGTTTTTCATATAAAAAATTGTCTGATCTATTGAAAAATCCAGTCATCAACCAGTTTATAATAGATCCGAATTTGTCAAAATCCAAAAGAAGAAATGTTCCGAATCCGAAACGTTTAAAGTCAACTCTACCCATAATATATCAATCCGAACCCAAAAATTACAAATTATGTCAAATCGAGCCCTTACCCGAACACCTGAAACTGAAATGAAAGAAAATGAGTTCATGTATTTTAATAGAATTAAAAAATATGTTTTACATCTTCAACTTGAATGTTATAATTTATAGAGAAAAAAAATCTAGTATTTGCTCTTTAGTGCAAAACCTATTCCTAATTCAGCCTGCTCAAACTTGGTCCGTAGCAAAAAAGTATAAATCTATCCGGCCTACTACAAAAACAAACTCAAAAAAAAAAAAAAAAAAAAAAAAAAAAAAAATCCCTAACCAAACTTTCTAATTAACTCGAATCCCCACCTTGTTTTTTGCGCAGCATATCCTAATGTAACTTTGCGCCATAAAACCCCATTCAATCAACCAATCAATCAACATGAGTGCTACTCTCAGAAGTGAAATTTTATCCAGAACAGAACCGAATTTGAAAAAATGTAGGTCAAACTGACCCAAATCCGACCCACAACAAAAATGTCAAGCCGATTCGAACACGACTCACTGCAAAATTTAAAAATAATCTCCACCAGCAATGAAAAACATCATCTCCTGCCCGAATCTCCAAATCTTGAAATCGCTCCCCCTTGAGGATTCTCGTGTTCCCCCCTTGAATCAGAAAAGAGTGTTCCTCTAACAATTGCATTTAAAATAACTTCATTTTTCAAATATTCGACAAAAAAAATTTATTTGACCCCTGAGCGTATAGTATTGCCCTGCTTCCGATCCAAACCCGAAAATACCATTGGAAATCAAATCAAAACCCGACCAAAAAAATTTTTCTCAATTTAGAATCGAAATGAAAGAAAAACAATCCATGTTTTAATGGAATTATTAAATGTCGACATTTATATTTCTAATATCAATTTTATCTTTTATATAGAAAATAAATATCTAATATATACTCATAACGGAATCAACCAAAGAGAGATGGCTAAATTGTTGAAGAGTGTTCGTTAAATAGAGGTATCTTCTATTCGAGACATTCCGTATGGATATTTTAATGTACATGTTAACACTTGCGAATAGCAGTGTTAACATGTAAATTGAAATGTAAAATCTTAAATATTCATAATTAACTATTTGGAAATGTCTGTTATGGCATTTATATAGTTTCATTTTATAGTGTCTTCGATATTTTCTTTTATAATACTCCTTTAAGCTATTTTCTTCCATAACGGAGAAAATATTTAGACTTTCATTTGAAATATGGGGTCGAATCGAATCCTTCTTGCGAGATTGAAAATCCACTATGAATCAGATCAGAACCCAAAATAGTGTAAATTAATTTCACCCCAAAACAGCTACAGCAACAAAAAAGAATGCAGAGAAAAGCAGATAAAAAGTAGAATTCCACTCGGTCCGCAAGAAAAACGTAAAAATCCACTCGACCAGTAGCAAAAAAGTAAGAAGTCAACTTGACCGAAACCAAACCAGCGTCTATAAATAGTACTCAACTCAACCCCCCCCCCCCCCCCACACACACACATACAAAATAGAAATCAACCAGACCCAATACCAACCAGCAGCAATAAAGAAAGAGAACCGGACCCCAACCCAACCCGCAGCGGAAAGTAGAATTGAACCTTACCCAAACACGACTCGCAAAAAAAAAAAAAAATATTTAACCAGAACAACGGCAAAAAATGAAAGTAAACTGGACCGAAACCCGACCTGCAACGAAAAAAATTAGCCCCGATCCTACTCACGATGAAAAAAATTGTCCCGACACGAGCTGCAGGTGCGATTGGAATCTCCAACTTTCTGAAAAGTCCCCCCCCCCTTTTTTTGAGGAGTCTCCAGATCTGCCCTTGTACCAGGACAAACAAAAACTGCTAAAAACTGCAAAATTGTCTAAAAGTTTTACAATGTTATATTGAATTGTCACCCATTAAATATATACGAACTTGTAAAGTTTGTAAATATCTCGACAAATCTTGTCCACGATACTTTGTACTATGATGTTTTGGAACATGCAAAAGCCTTCTGCTCGATAGAAGCTGCATTAGTTGAATGTCGACAAAAAACTCCAAAGAAGAAACAATTCTGAAAAGTATTAGAGAGTAAAATTTGCTGAATAGCAGACTGTAAAAAAATTGCTATATTTTGCCTTACAGTTTCATTATTTTTACTTTTATACTATAACTAGCGGCCCGCCCTCGCTTTTCTTCGGGTAGAGCAAGTCGCCCAGTCCCCCGCCACTACTGACACCGCAAATTGTTTCTACCACTTCATCTCATTAAATTCAACTATTAAAAACATTACCCTCATTTTAGGTAGTCGGATAAAAAATGCTTATTTAATTTATATATATGTTATAGCTTATATGTTAATCTATAGCTTATATGTTAATCTAAGGTGTCACATACCGCCATACAAAATTTCATAAAAATCGATCCATCCGTTCTTGAGTTATAAATGGTGTAACTAACACGATTTTGCGTTATGTATATAGATTATAGCAGCCCGCCCCGACTTCTCACGGATATTTAAGAAAAAATTCAAGTTATAAATTTTTACACACACACTCATAACCTAATAATTAAAACGCCGTTTCTGACATTGACTCCCCTCCCGTGCCCCAGTGACGCCTACATCACACATTATGATGCAGCCTAGTCGAGCGGGGTAAACGGCAACCATTAAATCAGTCTTGATTTTGAAGTAATTTATTTTGATAAGAATCAATACCAAAGTAACAATAAAGAGTTTTTACAGAAACGGCATTTTAATTATTTTTTTAAATAAAAAAACACTTATTGTGACATAACTATAACAGTTAGACATATGTTGTTGCGACATTTTTTGTAGATAATTACATGTTAACAAAGTCGTACTACATTATTTTGTTCTATAATCAATAGTATTCGCAACGCACGCGATGTAAAGATTTTTTAAGTTCATTTTCTACACTTTGGGTTACAATATTGGCATTTTAATAAGGATCCCTAATTTTTTTCTTAAAATATAATATAGCCTATGTTCACCGGAAATAGTGTAGCTTTCATACGGTGAAAGAATTTTTTAAATCCGTCAAGTAGTTTCGGAGCCTATTCAATTCAATTCAAACAAACAAACAAATCTTTCCTTTTTATAATTTTATATTAAATTAAATAAGTAATATTTATCCCTAGGCTTATTGAAAAAGTCCGCATTTGAAATTGTAGAAAACGTTACAATTTTAAATATTTGACTACTCCTCCTAAAAGAAAAATCTTCCCTCCCCATATTTGATGCTCACCACTCTTTAAAATATTTACTATCTGTTATAACTTTTTTGAAAACTCCAAAACAATCGTTTCGTGATTTGTTTTTAACTTTAATTAATTTGCGTTTCAGCATTTCTTTTCCTTTTTTTAGTAATTGCTAAATAGTTTTAAAAATTAAAAAACACGGTTTTATATCAGGTCGGGATAAAAAGTTTAAAATGTTTTTTTTTTTGGGGGGGGGGAGGGGGTTGCACAGTTACGATTTTCATATGTGTTTCAGTGATTGTCATGTGTCTAGTGGGCCAGGTAACCTTTAGTTTCTCAAATTGCTTTTGATTCGTTTATCCGACGTTTTATTTTTATCCTTTTAAGCGGCGACTATAGCCTATGTTCACCGGAAATAGTGTAGCTTTCCAACGGCGAAAGAATTTTTCAAATCCGTCAAGTATTTTCGGAATTTATTCAATGCAAACAAACAAACAATCAAATCTTTCCTCTTTATAACATTAGTATAGATAAATAATGATAAATATTTGCAATTCGTTGTCTTTGCAAATATACCTTTATGTTATATTAAAATAAAATGTATTACGCAGGATAAATTCCCCATTTTTAACGACTGTTAAAAGTGTATCGTTTTCCTCAAAAGTAATAAATATTAAAAAATATTTCTTTAAAGTTTGAAACAAGTTGATCAACAATTTTAAAATTACCAATCTTTAAAACTTTCTAACTTTAATTTCTGCTTATTTTTGATAAAACTGTTTTTCGAACTGAAAATACTTATTTTTTTTACTGTTTTACTTAATAATACTGGACTGAAATTGGGCTGCCTAGTATCGTATAGTACCAAAAACAAACACAGGGAAGAGAAAACTGCGCCCGGGGCAAAGTTTCAATTTGGCGCCCCCTTTCCCAACTTTTTCTTGTAACAGCCCAAGAATGATGTTGATAGTATAAATGTGGCGCCAACCCCCCCCCCTTCGGACAGCGCGGTGTTGAATAAGCCTCCTCAAATGTACTCCTTGCAGCGACATGCGAAAAAGAGGGGGACGAAGGGGGTAGTTGCCCCGGGTGCGAAATTTAGGGGGCGCCAAATTTTTACTACTAACGTAATTTTTAGTCTGTCACAAGAAAAAGTTCAGGGAATGGGGCGCCAAACTGAACTTTACTCCGGGCGCAGTTTTCTCTTTGCACACCCCTGCCTCCCCCCCCTGTTTCATGTATTTTGCAAGCTGTATAAGGAAATTTATAAATTCCAAATATAGCTCCTTGTCCTTTTAATGCTACCTATGTATTTCACAAAAGTTCCAATTATATTTTAAAATTATCAGAATTTCCTTTTTGCTGAAAAGGAGCTTACTGTAATTTGTATCAAATCTACCTTGTTTTGTATGGACTTGAAAAAAATATATATATACAAAGAATTGTATAATTTTTTTCTTTGGAATTATAACTTAAAAATAGCGTTAGTTTTATAAAAACAAAAAATTAGAAGTCGTTGATTTTTTTCAAGACTATTTTAGTTAAAATTTGTCAATAATTGTAGAAAAAATAAATCCAAACTTTGAAATAAGGGAGGTTATTTTAACACGTTACTGTAAACCAATAACAGAAAGGAAATACAAGGAAAGGAAAAAAGTTACTTTCATTTGCAAAATGGATTCGTGTTATCCAATCAAATTTTCAAAAGGGCAGGAGAGGCGGAAACTGGCTGAGGCGGAGCGCATATAATTAAAACGCTTTTTTTGTACCATTTCTGATCAAAATATTTCCAAATTTTGCTCTGCCTAATTGCAGTAGAAATATGGAAAGCATATCATTGGAAAGCTTAAACACTAATATTCCGTGAAGCGTTTTTAATTTTTTCTGAATTTTGCTGAAATAGATTTTATAAGAGTAAAAAGGGCACAACACCTCGTATTTCACTGAATCCAAAATTTAAAGTGTCCTCAGAATTAAACTACTACGAAAATCAGAAAAGTACAAACTAGCCCGGTAATAGAATGTCCTCAAGTACCCTGAGAAAAAAAAATCATTTAAAAATATTGAAAATTAAGCGAAATATTCGAAAAGATTGCGCCCATAGACTTACCATTAGCGGTCGGCTTTTACCGCGTGACTAGTGTGTGCTCTTAAAGGAAGAATTTTTTTGATAATTTTAATGCTTATTAGAAAAACAAATTTTTAAATTTGAAATAAAACTGATAGATCGAATATTAAATTGTCTTAAATATTCTCATTTATTGAAACAGAAAAAAAAGTATCAAAGATTAAAGTCTGCATGGCATTACATTTTGATTCAGCAACTTTCTTTTGGTACATTCTTTTTATCGCAGCTCCCAGGTTTTAATTGAGATGTATCGCCAAAGTATAATAAAATTATAGATGTAAGTGATTTTACACTACATAATAATGTTCATAACTGTATAATTGTGTCCTAGTGTGACTTCACAACATTGATAATGCTGCCACCGTCATAAAGTTAGTGACAAATTTGTCACAAATAAAAAAATAATCGCAAACTGTCTTCACAACCTTGTCACTATCGTCACAAAATAGTCACAGTTTTAATAACAATTTTGTCACAAATGACACATTTTTCACATTTTGGTCGCACCGTGACTTCACAAAATGGTCACAATGCGACGTCACAAACGAGCTCTAAAACGGCCGTAACGACGTCACATTTTAGTCACTGTGACTTCACATCGACGGTCACAAAGTCACAATGTGACTTCACAACGACGTCACTGTGACGTCACCATGTCTTACGGGGTAAAGCATGGTGACGTCACTGCAACGTCGTTGTGAAGTCACATTGTGACTTTGTGACCATCGATTGTCGATGTGACGTCACGTGACGTCGATGTGAAGTCACAGTGACTAAAATGTGAAGTCGTTATGGCCGTTATAGAGCTCTTTTGTGACGTTTCACAAAGTGGTCACAATGTGACAAATTTGTGAAAAATGTGTCATTTGTGACTAATTTGACATTAACATTGTGACGAAAGCGACGATATTTAAATTGCCAGAAACATGTTTTTTAAAGTAAATAACATGTTTTGAAGGGTATTTATAAATTTCTAAAGATTTTTAAGAAAGTCACACCTCAGTCACAATGTGACGTCATTGAGTGGTGGCATTTTGGTCACAGATGTGATGTGACCAAAGTGACTCACAGTGACGTCACTGTGACCATGCATGCTATTAGGGTTTCTAATGATTAAATGATTCTTTTTTTAGATTGTGCTTGAAGTTGCTGCTTTAAATGAATCATTTGTAATTTTTTAGGAGAAAACTCTTCATTGTAAATCATCAGAGGCGCAGCCAAGGATTTTGAAACTCAATATATCACAATTTTAATACAGTGAAATTAGTATAATTTAACTGCAAAAATTTTCAACAGATACTCAAGCAGTGGTTATTTATTCCTTATGATTTAATGGCTCTTTCTTCAGGATGAGTTTGAAGATAGTTTTTTAACTTTGGCTTTTTTGTGAGATTTTATGTAAAAACACTTCGCTATAAACCACACTAAGTGCATCACATAAATATGCTGAAACTGAACTAAATCATAAAGTAAATGTTTTATTTTTGTTGTGTTTTTTTAGTTTTTTACTTTTTTACTTTTTTACTCATGGCCTCCTACATAAGGAAATTCGGGAAGAATCAAAATTTGCAAACATATATGACTGTATTCCGCTGCTTTTTATATTTTTAAAAGTAGAGCATATAAATATATAAAGAACTTGAACGCCCAGATTTGATATAATTTCTTAATATTTAAGAGGTACTAAATAAAACAGTAAGAAAGTTTAATACAAACACTGATTAGTTTTTGCTTCAAACCACATGTGCGCTGCTAAGCAGCATTTTTCATGATTTCCTCAATCGCTTAATCTCCAAAATTGATACACGGATTTTTATGAAACTTGAAATTTGGTAAGTCATTGACATAAATTGTCATTTTTTTACATTTTGGTCTAAACCGCTCAACAGATGACGCTGCTATGCTGCATTTATTGCGAATTTTGCAATAGCTCTATCTGCAGAATTAATGCACGGAATTTCATCTAACTTCAGATTCAGTTAGTTTGTGACATGAATTGACTTTTTTTTACGCTTTGGTATAATCGCTCCACATGTCGTCATCTGAAAATAATAAGGTTCTATCTGTGTTTTTGAAAAAAATTTAGTTATCGATATAGAAATGTTCTTTTTGCATCTATGAAGGCATTGTTACGAAATTATTCTATTCTATTAATTATTCTCGATCAACAGTTCTAATATTGTGGTTCAGTGTAATTTAAATCTAGATCAATCACAAATCTTTGGACGAAACAAAACATTTAATTAAAAAAAAAACATAAAATAAAAGTTTGAGAAATATTCGACATTCTATTACATCTAAGAATCTAATATCAACTACTAGATTATTTCATTTCAGTTTATAAAAGAGTCTATACTTTAAAGAACGTCCAAGCTGGCTAAATACGATGCTCGCTAATTAGCCGGAACATCCCGCCCGGCGTTGGACGACTGTCCAACATCATCATAAATAGGCAATGGAACAACTCCTGTGATGTTCCTACGTAGTATACCTGTGGAGGTCTTGAGATCGACGACGCGGACATGTCCATCGTCTCCTTTGTAGGTCTTCAAAAGTCTTGCTAACCTCCAGTTGTTGAACTCATCGTTTCTATCCTTCAATAACACAAGTTGACCATCTTGAAGATTTTGCGAGGTCTTTTTCCATTTACTTCGAACTTGCAACTCATTTAAGTATTCTCGGTTCCAGCGTCTCCAGAACTGCTCTTTTATTCGTTGAACTAAGGTCCATCTAGAAGAAAAAGGCAAAGAATCTAAAACTTCATTATTATCAGGAATATTTAGAAGAGGACCTCCAGTAAGGAAGTGACCAGGTGTCAATGGCTCTAAATCGTTAATATCTGTAGATAATGAAGTTAATGGTGAGTTCATGACGGCTTCAATTTGGGTTACAAGTGTTGTCAACTCTTCAAAATTTAAGATAGAGGATTTAGTTATTTTCAAGAGTATTCTTTTCATAGCTTTAATATTCGATTCCCATAGTCCACCGAAATGTGAAGATGCAGGTGGTATGAAGTTCCATTTTATTCCCTCATCTGCACTAAATCTCTGAATTTCTTCCGAAGCACAAATTTGGTAGAAGGATTTTAAAAGAGCATAAGTATTGTTAAAATTGGTGGCATTATCACTCCATATAACAGAGGGTTTCGATCGTCGAGAAACAAATCTTCTTAAACAGGCTAAAAATGCTTCTGTGGTCAATTCTGAAACAATTTCCAGGTCTACTGCTTTAGTAGAAAAACATATGAATATAGCAATGTATGATTTTATTTTAATCTTTGATCGCTTCAAGTTAGGTTTTGTTAAAATAGGACCAGCTAGATCTACACCTGTCTTCTCAAATGGTCTAGATGGTACAATTCTATCACGAGGTAAATTACCCATAATTTGTTGAATAGTTTGATGCTTGGGCCGAATACATGTTATACACCTACTTATAATTTTCTTTACTTAGCTTTGACCAGATGGTATCCAATAAAACTGTCGTAATAATGATAGGGTTGTCTGAGTACCCGAATGCAGGAATTTTCTATGAAAATGTTGAATCAAGAGTTCAGTGAAATAATGAGACTTTGGTAAAATTAACTGATGTTTCTGTGATTCCGCTAAATTCGAAAATTTCAATCTTCCGCCAACCCTCAACAGCTCATCAGCATCTAAAAATACGTTTAAACTTAAGAGTTTACTGTTGTTTGGGAGAGGACGTTTTCCCTTTAAACACTGGATTTCAGTTTGAAATGCAGAATTTTGCACAATCTTTATCAGTCTCTTGGTTGCATTTTGTAACTCAGAAGTATCTAAATAATCATATTTTCTACTTCCTGTTTCTAATTTACAGTTATTCAAAAATCTTAAGCAATATGCAGTAACTCTTATTAATTTCATAAAAGACGAGTATCGATTAATTAAATCAATGTTTGCTTGATTTTTATCAACAAGTGTTGATTTTACAGTAGCATTTTTCTTTAGTTCTAACTCATCTTTAGTTTCAGCAATGTCTAATGTATCAAATGAACTAGCCAATTTTGGCCAAAGAGATCTGTCTTGCTTTAACCATTGGGGACCTTCCCACCAAAGATGGCTATTTTTCAACTCTGGAACTTTCAAGCCTCTAGTAACAAAATCGGCAGGATTATCTTGTCCAGGACAGTGAAACCAATTTGATGGATCACTAAGATTTCTGATTTCTTTTACTCTGTTTCTAACAAACATTTTGAATCTTTCTGACTCTACCTTAATCCAATACAATGTAATAGTTGAGTCAGTCCAAAAGTAGCAACTTACGGGAAAAACTAATTCTTTAGCAATTTTATGACAAAGTCTAGCAGACAAAAGGGCTCCTAAAAGTTCAAGACGAGGTATAGAAACAGTTTTTAAAGGGGCAACTCTACTTTTTGCTGCTACAAAACTGGTAACTATGCTCTTGTTCTTTAAAACTGCTCTAAGATATACTACTGTACCATACGCCTTTTTTGAGGCATCTGAAAAACTATGTAATTCAAAACAATCAACTTCATCAGGAGCTATATCAGACAAATAATATCTGGGGATGCTAATACTATTCAGTTCCTTTATTTCTTCAAACCATGCATTCCATAAATTGTCCAAATGCTTTGGTAAATTCTCATCCCAATCGAGGCCTAAACACCAAACTTCTTGAATTAAGCATTTGATTCTAATGGTATAGGGGCTAAGAAAGCCAATTGGGTCGAAAATACGACCAACAGTTTGCAATAAATAGCGTTTAGTATTAAGTCTCTTCGAGAGGAAATTTTCCATATTATGAATTTTAAATGACAATGTATCATTATCTGGGTCCCAAGAAACCCCTAAAACTTTTGAATTCACCAAGTGCTGATTACTAAGATTAAAATTATCAGTTGCGTCATCAGTATGCAAACCATATTGTTCCCATTTTTGACGTAATTCATACGAATTAGTTTTCCATTTTCTAAATATCATTGAAGCTTCTTGGAAGATTTCATAAGCTTCCTCACTAATTTTAAAAGCTGATTCAACATTTGGTTGACTGCTGATAAAGTCATGAACATATAAGGATGAATTTAAAATATCAAAAGATTCAGGAAATGCTTCTACATACTTTCGTAGGTGATGCTTGATAGTAGCTGCAAGAAGGAAGGGGCTTGACTTCACACCGAAAAGTACTCTCTTGAGTCTAAATATTTTAAATTCCTTACCTGGATCTTCAACCCATGGCTCATCATCCCAAAAAAATCTTGTGAAGTCCCTGTCTGCTTCATCAATTTCGATCTGCAAAAAAGCTTTCTGAATGTCTGCGGTAACTGCTATTGGAAAGTTTCTAAATTTGATTAAAAGACTGAACAGATCGGGGATAAGATTTAAACCAGTATATAAACAGTCATTTAGTGATAATTCACCTTTAGAATGGGCGCTTGCATTAAACACAATTCTAAGTTTAGTTGTGGACTTATCTTCTCGAATCACTGCTCTATGGGGCAAGTAAAATGTATTTACATCAGATGAGTTTTCAACAGGTTCGATGATATTCTCCGCTAAATAACTGTCCAGAACAGATTTATATTCTGAGAATAACGAAGGATCGTTTCTAAAGTTTGTTCTCAACTTCAAAAATCGTCGATGCGCCACTTCGCGATTGTTATTAAGGGACATTTTTAAATTTTTCTTCCATGGAAATTTTACCTTGTATCGATTATCTTTAAAAACAATACTAGACTCGAAGTCAGATATGACGTCATTATCTACATTAGAAATAGTTTGAGTTTCGGATTCAATTCCTAAGCTTTCCAGTTGCCAAAATTCTCTAATTTGTTCAGATAAATCCTTTTCTTCAACTATAATTTTCATGCTAAATAATTCATTGGCTGACCCCATATAACCCTGCAAACACCAGCCAAAAAGAGTTTCAGTAGCTACGAGATTATCCTTTAGTCGTTTAATTCTACCAGTTACAACATTATAATAATTATCAGTACCTATTAAAACTGCAATTTGTTGATTACTATATTCATGACTGTCAGCTAGTTGTAGACCTTTCAATTTATTATATGATTTTCGAACGTATTTATCAGGAGTGGGTAAGCAAGCAGCTGAAATATGATCTGTTTCAAGGGCTTCGATATCAATGTTCAAAGAGGGTTGATCCCTATTTTCTAGTTTTACTTTTACAACATTATATGTTTTCTCAGTCGCCTTTTCGGCTCCAAAAGCATAAACTGATAAGGTTTCCTTTCTAATAACTGGCAATTTTAGCTTTTGGGAAATATCGCGAATTATAAATGTTCTCATACTGCCGTTATCTAATAAAATACGAACCGGTTCATTTTTATCAGTTTTCAAATCTTTTATTATTGCTGAACAAGTTTGTAAAAATATATTGCAATGGGTGTTTTCGTCTGGTACCTTACTAGTGGAAGTGTTATCACAATGAGAAATGGATACGACACTTTTATCAACATTTACATTTGAATGATTTTCTAATTGGAAACAAATAGCCTTACTATGTTTTTTACCGCAAATATCACACATTTTGGTTTCTCCACAGTCCTTGATTCTATGTTTACATTTTAAACACAAAAAGCATCTTCCTTGCTTTTTTAGTAATTCTTTTTTCTCAGCCAAGGTTAATGATTCACAGAATTCGCTATTATGCTCAACACTATTACAAAATATACATGAATTCTTGTTTACAGAAGCCATTAATTCAGCTGAAACATTATTTTGTTTATAACCTTTCGTAGTATATTGATATTTCGACTTAAATTTTGATTGTTTATCTGAAAATTTGGGTTTGTATTCATTCTTGTTATCATTAGAAAATGATTTTTTAGAATCTAAATCATGGATAGTTAATACCCTTTCTCTACTCTCAATTTCATTTTTAAGAAAACTCATAAGATTATCTATATTCCACATTTCACCATTCTTTAGATGTCTATTAAATTCTAATGTTAAATCTGGAGGTATTAACTTCAATAATATTGGGCAAAGCAACCCACTGTATGTATCAGACTTTACACCCAACGACTCTAAATTTCGAATTTGTACTAGACATTTATCATACAAACATCTTAAACCATAAGTGTCAGAAGAACTTTTCAAACATTTCATATTTAATAAATTATTTAGATGAGCGTGTACGAGCATATCATGTCTACCAAACCTTTCTTTCAAGAGCGATACAGCCGCCGCATAATTATTTTCTGTCAAACTAAATCCACTGATTGTGTTTGCAGCCGATCCTGCTACCAAACTTTTCAAATAGCTAAATTTCTCAACATCGGTAAGACTTGGATTTTTGTCTATAGCTGTTTCAAATTCATTCCAAAATTCCAGAAATTTATCTGGTTCACCAAAAAATCGACTTATTTGTAGTTTAGGCAGCTTTATTTTCTTGAATTCGGTAGAAACAGGACATGCCCGTACTGAATCAATATTATTAGCATTAACAACATTTGCATTTGTACTCAAACTTTTAATCTTGAAGTTTAATTTACATCTATACGATATCACTTTCTGATCGTATTCATCAATATTTAAAATTTCATTTTCAACATTTTTAGCATTTAATAAACTTAAAATGTTATTATCTAGCTGTTTAATAACACTAAATTTGGTATTTAATTTATCAAGTAATTCCTCAAAATATGTCACAGAATGTTCTGATTTCGAAAAATAATCATCAATATCTTCTATTAACTTATTTAAAAGATTTCGATGCGTGTCACGCATCTTTCTTTCCTTATTTTCATTCATTGTATAAAATAAAATACAACAAAAAGTCAACTCACCAATCTGTCAACAAAACGAAAGCATTTTTCTAATTGCGCAATAGCTTGAAATCCCGAATTCTTGCCGGTCCGATGCAACAATGTTACGAAATTATTCTATTCTATTAATTATTCTCGATCAACAGTTCTAATATTGTGGTTCAGTGTAATTTAAATCTAGATCAATCACAAATCTTTGGACGAAACAAAACATTTAATTTAAAAAAAAACATAAAATAAAAGTTTGAGAAATATTCGACATTCTATTACATCTAAGAATCTAATATCAACTACTAGATTATTTCATTTCAGTTTATAAAAGAGTCTATACTTTAAAGAACGTCCAAGCTGGCTAAATACGATGCTGGCTAATTAGCCGGAATAGGCATTTTTGGATCAAAATGATGTTATATATAATTTACATGTGGTATGTTATTGTGAAGAATATTTTTCGTTCATGTTTTTAGCGAAGGGGAATTACAGTTTGTCAGCTGCTTGAGACGTATAAAATCAGCCGTGATGATTAAAATTGCATTGCGTAAAATAGCAATAACTCAAGTAGGAGAGACTCAAGACCAAGATCTGACTATGTATGTGGCATTTATTGATGAAAATTAAAAGAGTATTACACTCTTATGGGGTGACCCCCCGGTGAAAATACAGAAGCAGGAATTCTACATCCTTACAGCAAGATGGTCAGAGATAGAATGAATCCTGACATCAAATAAGGTAGCCAAAATGCGTCGAGCTAAAATGTGGTTGCCCTTATCATAATAACCCTATACGTATAGTTCATAAAGAAAGTTTAATTTAAAAACGTGCCAACCGGACCGTTAATTTGGCGATTAATATATCAGCGTACAAATTTGCATGCCAATACTGATTGCTGGGAAAAATATTTCTATATGCATAACACAGATGTCAGACGCCGCTTTAATATAAACAGAGCGTTAGATTTTAAGCCGAACAAGGAGTTGTAATGTCTTTAATTTGGAAAGGAATTAAGTGACTGCGTAACTGCAAAAGGGCATATCATTTTTAAAATATCTTACAATGTACTCTTTGAACAAACGAAAGTATGCAGGCTCAGAAAATGATTTTAGGATGAGAAAAGATTTGATTTTGATTTATTTTATTAACGGCCTTGGTTAAGCATAAAAACTTACGTAACTGCAATTTAACGGAAAGAGAAAAGAGATAAATATATTCTTTTTAGAAAGTAAAAATGATGTTTAATTGATTTGAAATAGGGAAAGATAATTTAAATTTTAAATTTGAGAATTTAAATTTCAAAAAAAGAAGCTAATAATAATATGTGATGTTATATTACTTTCGACATCACATATCTCTCCCCCTTTCCCGGAAAAACTATTATAACCCACATGAATTTAGCTCGACACATTTAGTGACGTAGCCACACTAGATATTTTATGTGTCATTTATATTTTATTATAGCTATGCCTTATATATGTATGCTTATTGAATTTTAAAATTTTTCATAACATACAGATTTTTGTGTTGATAATTACATTTCAACATAACGTTTTGGTTTGGACATATTCAACATGTCATAGACACCAAAAATTTGTAGCTTGAGGACTTGAAATCAAGCATGATGAAAGATCTGGAAGTACAATCTTTTAAAGTCACCGGTGCACAATGAAAAAAAAATTCCAGATTATGATCTCTAGTTCAATAAAGAGATTTTATTTTATATGTTATTATGTATGTTAATCAACAAATATATAAAAATGGTATACCTTATATTATTTTATTTGAGAAATTAAATCTCAATATTTTTATTAATCAATGCATATATGCTTAAAAATATTTTATGAATGTGATGTCGAAAGTAACATAACATCACAGTTATGACATTACTTTAATCCAGAAATGACTTCATAGATACAAAAAGAACATTTCTATATCAATAAGTAAATTTTTTCAAAAACACAGATAGAACCTTATTATTCTCAGGTGACGAGGTGACATTGCTATGAGAATTTCTTTTTATTTCTGCAGTAACTCTATCTAGAAAACTAATGCACGAATTTTCATCTAACTTAGAATTCAGTTAGATGTTGACATAAGTGTGTTGATTAGGTTTTAGTGTTAATCGTCCAATAGGTGGTGTTGTTAAGCGCCATTTGTAGGATATACACGATTTTAGTAATAGTCATATCTCAAAAACAAATGCATGGAATTCTGAAGAATGATGGACATAAATTGCCTTTTAATTTTTGCAGTGTAATAGCGAATTTTGAAATATTAACATGTATTTTTGGGGATTGCTACTTCCGACTAGTTTGGTTTTGAGAACAGCCTTAAGTTCGTCAAGATTATGCTGCTAAATTATAAAAATATCATCAAAATATCTGAGAGAGTACTACAGATTTTAATTTCAAATGAGCAAAAGTTATATTCAGCTAATAAATTTGAAGTAGGATATTCTATTAAAGCCCTATGATTTTGTTCATAGTATTTATCATTTAATGTATTATTGCATTATGAATAATAATAATAAGTTACATCTTTGTTGTTAATTTCGTATCATAATGAAAGTCTGCTACCTGTTCAATATTATTGCAAATTCTGTTTCAAACTTCATTTTCGTCAATTGTCAGAAACAACATAGAAACTCGTCATGTACGAGTACATGCTGGTGTCCTAAAGTAGACTGATTGATTTTAATATTCAATAATTTAAAAATGATGACAGCTGTCGAAGAAATTCTTGCAGGAAAGAATATAAGATGCCGCAAGTTTTTAAGAGTGAATCTTGGTTCTAGTTTCAAATATAAGGAATAGATGGCGCTGCAAGCAGTCGACACTCAATCGAAGCATAAATAGATATATCTCAGCACTGGTGTGAATAATGGAGAACAGATGTGCGGAGTGGATTTCATTCGCATTCATAATCTTGTCTTTAGGACTCAATCTATATCATTTGGATATTGTCGGGTTCAGATTCAAAAATAATATCATACGGAATCATACAGACTAAATTCAGAATCGAGGACCTTAGAACAAAATCGTACTTAAGTTCGTACGTTTGACCTGTTCGTTAGCACCATGAATATTTTCCTCTTCACAGTTAAAAATATGCAATTTTTGTTGCATATTTATTCCATAGCTTTTATAGAATATCTCTATTTTGACCAGTGAAACTGCTTTATAATATCGTCAAGTAATCTTTTTTTATAAAAGCGGTGGAGGGACTATGAAATAAAAGTTGTAGAATTTTAACGGTGCTCTGCTTCGACTGGACATCTAATGCTCGCATCGTCATCTGTAGCAGATAACTGGATCTAAAACCTGGAATGAGAGTAAAAAAATAACTCCTGGTATCATATATTATTTTCCTGCAAGAATTTTTATTACAGCTGTCACCCTTTGAAAATTATTGAATTTTAAAATCAGTAAGTTCACTTTAGGATATCTAGTGATGGACCATGTTCTCCCTTTGGGTTTGAGGCTACAAAAATTCGCCTACATGGTAATAAGTTTTATAACCATGCCATTGAAAAGCATCGTGTTTAGAAAGTTTGTACTCCTATTTTAATTTTATGTGCAGTTTTAGATCTTCCAAAAACAAATATGTGTTATGCATGAAAAAATTTTTTTTAATTTTTTTGTATTTTAAAGCGATTGCATGCGCATTTTTATTTATAAAATGAAAATTTTAAATTTTGATTCATAAGTATTTTTAAGTTTTAATTCATACATATTTATGAAAATAATTTGTATAAAAAATATGCATTATTTTATGCATGCATTTACTATATTTTGGCTGTATCAAATGACGCAATAATGTAAATAAACGTTTTAGCTGCCGCATTCCATTCCATATTTCGCTTTTTACAGGCCTCTAGAGTGACATGATGCTCCTTTCTTGTATCTGCATTCGCACATTCGAGCAACACGTCACTCCAACAGTCTGTAAAAAAGGATACGTGTAAAGCACTGCGGTAAACTTTATTTTTCATCAGCTTTGGTGATTCATATTGTGATGTTACATGAATACCGTTTCTTGTCTAAAATTGTATAAATTTGATTTTCAGAAAGAAGTCTTTTCTTTATTTAGTAGTTACACTACAATATGAAAAATGACATTAAAAAGGAAATGAAAATATTTTTCTAAAGAATAACTCGATTTGAAGGAGTTGCGAATTAAATGACATAAAGGCATGCTATTTTTAGAATATTGAAAATAGCATGCCTTTATGTCATATAATTCGCAACTCCTTCAAATCGAGTTATTCTTTAGAAAAATATTTTCATTTCCTTTCTAATGTCATTTTTCAGATTGTATTTCAAATTGTATTTCATATTGTATATATATATATACATTACTAAACTATTTAACACCTTTTAGTTGTTAACGAAGTATGGAGTATAGAATCAAGAAATTAAGTTATACTAAAAAAAAACGCCGGAATTCCCCGTGCAAGATAATTTTATAAGTATATAAACGTAAAAGCAATACAAAAATTTAAATATTATTCGATTTAAAATGTTCAAAAATAAATTTTCTTTCTTCCCAGTATTTTTTAAAAAGGATCTTTATTTATTTGTCTTTCTCTTGGCATGTAATTATTTTACATCATTTCTGAACAATGAATTTTGCCTTTTATTTACTAAATTATCTGATTACAATTAAGGTGACTAAATTTGAAATTCTGGAAAGGTCAGTAACTTTTTTTTACTGTCTTTGCTAGCTACGATGGACACGAAGATGTCGTGCTATGGCACTTTTTTGACGAAAACTTTTATTGCATTACTCGCAAACGTAAGGTTTTTCTCCTGTATGAATGCGAAGATGTTCATATAAATTCCCTTTTTCAGAACATTTTTTATCACAAATTTCACAAACATATAGTTTGATTTCGTTGTGAACTCGAAGATGTCTGTCTAAGATAGTTTTTTTTGGTAAATTCTTTTCTACATACCTTACACACGTGAGGTTTTTCACTGTTATATACGCGAAAATGATCCTTCGGTATCCTAGAATTCTTCACTGATCTCCTTTGAGGGTGCTCACCATGAATACGAAGAAGATGTGCTGCTAGGTTACTTGTTTGTTTAAAACCTTTATTGCATAGCTCACAAACATACGGTTTTTCCGCTGTATGTATGCGACAATGAACATTTAAATTATTTTTTTCAGAAAATCTTTTGTCACAAATTTCACAGGTGTACGGTTTTTCTTTGCTGTGAACACGGAGATGTCTCTCTAAAATAGCTCTTTTTGCAAATTCTTTTCTACATATATTACACACATAAGGGTTTTCGTGCTATGTAAGTGAAGATGATCTTTCAGAGAACTCTTCCAATAAAATATTTTGCCGCATTTCTCACAAGCATAAATTTTTCTACAATTTGGTTTTTCTTGTGTATACATGTGAAAATTTCTGTATACATTGCCTGAAATCGGCTGGAAATCGTCTTTTTTTGAAATACCTGTATTTTCTTTTTCAAGCAATGTGCTTTTGTCTGTAGCATCCTTAAAAAGATGTTAATTTAACTTCACTGTTCTTAAATATTCTTCATTTCCTTCTCCATTAGATGAGTTTCTTTCAAAAGCATGTTCAACAAAATGTTCATTTAACTCAGTTTTTCTTGAATATTCTTTATCACATACCCCACATTTATAAAGATTCTTATTGTGACGAACATGAAGATGATTTCTAAGGGAATTATTATTAGAAAATTCTTCATAGCACACTTCACAATTATATGGTTTTTCTTTCGTATGAATGCGATAATGTCTAGTTAAGTTACTTTTTCGACGAAAACTTTTCTTACATATCTCACAAACATACGGTTGTTCTCCTGTATGAATGCGGTGATGTACAATTAAACCATTTTTTTGAGTAAATCTTTTAGCACAAATTTCACAGATGTACGGTTTTTCTTTGCTGTGAGAGCGAAGATGTCTGTCTAAGTTGGTTTGTTTTGTAAATTCTTTTCTACATATCTTACACACATAAGGGTTTTCATTGCTATGTAAGTGAAGATGCTCTTTCAGAGAACTCTTCCAATAAAATATTTTGTCGCATTTCTCACAAGCATAAGTTTCTCTGACATTTGGTTTTTCTTGTGTATGCATATTAAAAAGTCTGTGTAAATTGCTGTAAATCGGCTGGAAATCGACATTTCTTGTAAGTCCTGTGTTTTCTTTTTCTGGAAATGTGCTTTTGTCTGAAGTAACTTCAAAGAAATGTTTATTTAATTGCATTGTTCTTGTGTATCCTTCCCTTCCTTCTTCCTGAGGCGAGTATTTTTCAAAAGCATGTTCAGGAGCATGTTCAACAAAATGTTCATTTAACTCAGTTTTTGTTAAATATTCTTTATCGCATACTTCACATTTATAAAGATTCTCATTGTGACGAACATGAAGATGATATCTAAGAGAAACCCTCTTATGAATGCGATAATGTCTAGTTAAGTTACTTTTTTGACGAAAACCTTTCATACATATCTCACAAACATACGGTTGTTCTCCTGTATGAATTCGACGATGTGCAATTAAGTTTTTCTTTTGAGAAAATCTTTTGTCACAAATTTCACAGACGTACGGTTTTTCTTTCCTGTGAGTGCGAAGATGACTGTCTAAATTGGTTTGGTTTGTAAATTCTTTTCTACATATCTCACACACATAAGGGTTTTCATTGCTATGTAAGTGAAGATGGTCTTTCAGAGAACTCTTCCAATAAAATATTTTGTCGCATTTTTCACAAGCATAAGTTTTTTTGCCATTCGGTTTTTCTTGCGTATGCATATGTAAACGTTTATATAAATTGCTGGAAATCGGTTGGAAATCAACTTTTTTTGAAATTCTAGTATTTTCTTTTTCAAGGAATGTGTTTTTGTCTGAAGCATCTTTAGAAAGATGATCATTTAACTGCACTTTTCTTGTATATCCTTCACTTCCTTTTTCCTGAGAAGAGTTTCTTTGTAAATCATATTCAGGAGCATGTTCAAGAAAATGTTCATTCAATTCAGTTTTTCTTGAATATCCTTTATCACATACACCACATTTATAAAGATTCTCATTGTGGCGAACATGAAGATGATATCTAAGGGAATTCTTATTAGAAAATTCTTTATAGCACACTTCACAATTATATGGTTTTTCTCCAGTATGAATACGATAATGTCTAGTTAAGTTACTTTTTTGACGAAAATCTTTCTTGCATATCTCACAAACATATGGTTTTATCCCTGTATGAATGCGACGATGTACACGTAAACTGTCTTTTTCAGAAAGTCTTTTGTCCAAAATTTTAGAGGTATGCAGTTTTCCTTTGCTGTGAACCCGAATATGTCTGTCTAAGTTGCTTTTTCTTGTGAATTCTTTTCTACATATTTTACACACGTAAGGGTTTTCACTGCTATGTAAGTTAAGATGGTCTTTTAATGAACTCTTAAAATAAAATATTTTGAAGCATTTCTCACAAGCATAAGTTTTCCTGCCATTTGTTTTTCCTTGTGTATGCATATGAAAATGTCTGTGTAAATTGATGGAAATTGGCTGGAAGTCGAATTTTCTTGAAAGTCCTGTATTTTCATTTTCCGGGAATATGCCTTTGTCTGAAGCATCATCAGAAAGATGTTCATTTAACAGCATTGTTCTTGTATGTTCTTCACTTCCTTTTTCCTGATTCGAGTTTTTTTCGGAAGCATACTTAGGAGCATGTTCAGCACAATGTTCATTTAATTCAGCTCTTCTTGAATATCCTTTACTACATTCCTCACATTTATAAAGATTCTCATTGTGACGAACATAAAGATGATTTCTAAGGGAATGCTTATGAGAAAATTTTTTAGAGCACACTTCACAATTATATGGTTTTTCTCCTGTATGAATGCGATAATGTCTAGTTAAGTTAGTTTTCTTACTAAAATCTTTCTCACATATCTCACATTTAAAAAGTGTTTTACTGGAAAGATTCCCTGTATGCCTGTTTAAAGTAAAATTTTTAGAAAATGGATTGTTACACATTTTACTTGCGTAAGAATGAGTTTTTCCTTGTGTATGATTGAGACGATGTACGTTAAATTTATTCTCTGTGGAAAATCTCTTGCCACACACATCGCAAATATAACGTTTTTTACTCGTATGTACACGATAATGGTAATTTAACTGAACTTTTCTTGAATATGATTTACAACATACATCACATTTATAACGATTTTCATTGTGACAATCTTGAAGATGAATTCTAAGGCAATAATTACTAGAAAATTCTCTACCGCACACTTCGCAGCTATATGGTTTTTCTCCCGTATGAATTCGATAATGTCTGGTTAAGTTACTTTTCTGACTAAAACTTTTCTTACATAATTCACATTTAAAAAGAGCTTCACTGGAATTAATCTTTCTATCATAACTTTCGCTTACTTCACTGACATGATGGTTCATTGTAACATGATCATGAAAATGTCCTTCTACGGCAGATTTCATGTAAAATTCTGCTCTGCATACACTAATAGTGTTTGTCTTTTCATTGGTATTCGCGGAATTGTTTTCATCCGAAACGGATTTCTTCGAAAAATTCTCCATGACCTCATAAGCGCATGTTTTTTTAGAAATGTTATCACTAGAATTATCAATATTTTCTTCCTGGTTATTAAACTTTTCAAAGGCACGATGACAAATGTTATCATTTATTACAGATTTCACTGAACATTCCTCACTGCATGTCTCATGACCATGTGATTTCTTTGTAATACTTTCACAAAGATTATCATCTGAAATAAGCTTCTGTGAAAATTCTATATGAACCTCAGATTTGTTAGACACAGGAGTAGATGCATCAGTATTATCTACGAATGATTTCAGAGTCATGCTATCATTACGAAACCCATGAATATGTGGTATCTTATTGACATAATCAGAAAAATCACCATTCGAAGATATTAAAGAAAAGGCTTCAATACATACTCTAAAAACATGTGAAATTTCTTTGATATGATCTTCAACTAAGGCAGGCTTTTCAGGGAAATTATTATTGCATGTATCATGAATTTGAAGCATCTCTACGGTATGATTACAAACATCGTCATGATTGGGAGATTTCTCAGTAAGTGCTTTTTTAGAACATGCTTTCGCATTTGGATGCAGATAAATAAATTCACCAGTAACTGATTCTTTGGCTGTAGAATCACAAAAATTATTATGTGAAATGGATTTTACAGAAATCTCTTCATTATATTGGGACTTCTTATTTGAAGGATCATGCAGTGTTTCATGTAAAACAGAATTCTCAAAATACTTTCCGTTGCATTTTTCTTTAATGTGAGACTTTTGAGAGTTATTTTCACGAAGATTTTCAGGTAAGATGGGGTTTACAGAAAATTCTACGCTACATAGTTCATAAATTTGATCTTTCTCGGGGGTAAGGTTACAAATATCATCATGTACGAGAGATTTCTCAGACAATTCGTCACTATCCTGTGACTTTTCATTTTCATGATCACAAAGAAGATCATTTAAAACAGGTTTCTCTAAACAGATTGCATTGCATTCCTCATTGACATTTTTCTTTTGAAAAATAGTTTCACGAAAATTTTCCTGTAAGATTGGTTTTACAGTAAATTCTTCACTGCTTAGTTCGTGAATTTGTTGTTTGTCTATGGCATGGTCATAAACATAATCATGATGATCAGATTTAGTAGAAAATGCTTCATGATCATGTAGATTCGTATTTTCAGGACAATGAAAAGGTTCTTCGAAAGGAGATTTCTCCGAATAATTTCCAGTCCATTCCACATCGATATATGGCTTTTGAGAGTCATGAAAGTTTTCTTCTAAGATTGGATTTACAGTAAATTCTACACTGCATAATTCTTCAATTTGTTGCTTGTTTGTGGAGTGATTATAAACGTCATCATGTTCAACAGACTTAATAGAAAATACTTCATGAGTACGTGAATTTTCATTCTCATGATCATGTAAAGGTTCATCGAAAGCGGGTTTCTCAGAATAATTTTCAGGCTTTTTCCTATCAATATTTGGCTTTGCAGAGATTTGATCACAAAGATTTTCTTCTAAGATTGGATTTACAAAAAATTCATTATTGCACATTTTATGGGCATGCGTTTCTCGTTCATCACATGTATAATTACATTCTGTTAAAATTTGCCTTCTTGGAAATTTGTCTAATTTATAACTGTCTGATATATTTTCTTTTATATCATTTAAATTGCTCATGTTAAACAAATTAATCAAATGTTCTAAGAGACAAAGAGAACTATAAATACTGCATATTTAAACAAATGGCAAATATATAGCAAGTTTACTGCTAGAAAACATCTTCATTTCTAATTAATAAAGAGCTGATATTGATTGAGCACAAAAGTATTCTTTCATTTATTTCTATTGTTTTTAATATATCTACTTTTTTCTAATATTTTAATAAAATAATAGATAAACATTTGGTACAATGTTTTTCTTCAAATGTAAATGAATTAAGGCAATATTTTAAATAAATAAAAGAATATATAAACATTTAATAACATTTTAAGAACTTCATATTCCATTTATTATTTCATCGAATAAGTTTTAATTTATAAAATGTTCCCCTTATAATTACATCACAATACGTTTTGAATAGTTGCAATTCAAAAAACTTGAACAATACTGAAATATTCTAAAAACAGTTTTTTAAAAAAATAATAAAAACTGCTGTTTTTAATTCTTTTCTCCTTTATTGATCTCTTGAGAGAAAATCTTTCAAGATGTTTGAAATAAACTCTTATGAATTTAAAGATTTTTCCGGTTATTTCTTCATAAATCTTCTTCTTCAAGTATACCATTGAAAACGGAGGTAGCTGTAAAAAATATAGAAAGTATTTAAAATTTTCTAAATTACAATTTATATGACTTATAAATTAAATATTTTTCAATAATTAGATAGCTTTTTACAGTTAAAAACATTAATGAAAAATCATGTATCAGACATTTCCTAACAATATTCGAATACTGTTAAAAATTTCTTTTTCTCATGCAATAAAATGAAATGCCTAAAAATACAATTTAAAAAAGTACATAATGCAGCAAAAATTTGCCTACAACAATTAAAGCCCATAGCCTATAATATGTGAAATTCTTTTCGTGCCGTTCTGTTTATGATTTTTAGAATTTAAACACAGCAATAAGTAACACAATAAAACATAAAGTACTGAGTAACATACTAAAAAGTTTGTTAGGCTTAGAAAGATCACAGAGTTGAAAACGCATTTCCAGCAATTACCATTTACAGACAGTCAAGTAACCAAATTCTTTTGTATTTCTCTGTATGTAAATCAGTGATATAGCTATGTCGCACATAAGTAATAGAAAGTAAAGCTGTTATCTACCTCAGTAAAGCATGTAAATTTCATTGAGTTTGAAAAATCATAACATCATTGAAAAGTACCTTTAAGTGGGGAAAGCCCCCAATTGCCAGATCAAAATTTTGTCGAGGGAGGTGTCGTTAGAAAGCTCTAGCCAAGTAACCAAATTCTTTTGTATTTCTCTGTATGTAAATCAGTGATATAGCTATGTCGCCCATAAGTAATAGAAAGTAAAGCTGTTATCTACCTCAGTAAAGCATGTAAATTTCATTGAGTTTGAAAAATCATAACATCATTGAAAAGTACCTTTAAGTGGGGAAAGCCCCCAATTGCCAGATCAAAATTTTGTCAAGGGAGGTGTCGTTAGAAAGCTCTTAATTTGTGGATTGAAGAAATGTTTACAGCTATCCTTCTGAATGCAACTGGAAAAGCATAATAAGTCGATGTATTTCTGTCATTTAACGATTTCTACAGGTCGCTAGCTACACTGTAAAAAAAAAATCAAGAGGTTACTAAAAATTTTTTATTAAATTTGTATTCCACAGAATTTTTTAGTAACCATTACAAACTTTTTTTTGCAAGCGAAACAAGCATTTCTTTTGTAAACTGAACAAAAGAATTTTTTGTATAACTAACTTAAAAATTTTTAGTATGAGCCACCAAGCAAATTTTAGTAATAGCTCCAAAATTATTTTTAGTAACCATTACGTGCGCCCGAAGGGCAGGAGGTTCCTTCGAGCCGCATCCAGACTTCTGGAGCGGAAGATTTTCGGCAAAATCGCAGTAGATGGCAGCACCAAACATTGCTACTACTCCGTCAGGATATTCATAATCCCTTTATTAACGAGTACTTACACTGCATATATTTGGGGCGTATTTGGCAGTGGCCAGTATCGAACCCGGGATCTTTTAGCCTGGAGTCCGTTACTATAACCACTATGCTATCAAGGCCACACCAAGTGTGTTTTAGTAATAGCTATTAAAAATATAAAATTATTAACTCTATTCGTTACTAACTTTTTTCTAGTAATTCTTACAGATTTTCTTGTAACCGACTAAGATTACTAAAAATTTTTTGGTAATTACAAGGATCACTAAAGTTTTTTTAGTAGATCGACACTTTTTTTTTACAGTGTATGCAGGAAAGACCTTCTGTTTTGTAGAAATGAGAGTTGGCGGATTGCAGAGATTACAGAGAAGACAGTTTAAGCTTGATTGGAAAAGGAATTTTACGTATGGTAGTGCATTACTGAATAAAAATGGCTAAAGCGCGAATGCTTCCGACACCAGGTACACACAATGAAACACAAAGGGTGTGTTCACAGTTGTCACAGATGTTAAGTTAAAGCAAGCTTGTTTAACTGATCGAAAGACGTGGTCAATGTCACTAATTAAAAGAGTTTGAAAGTAATACCGATGTATGTTCACGAAGGTGGACGAGGAGTTAGTTCCTGATGTTTTTTCAATCATACTACAAATCAGTCTAATTAGTTATACATCATTGTGAAAATGTGGTCAGAATCTCCTGTTTCTTACTAGAGGAAGCTGGGAACCTTCACCAACTTCATACTGGTAAAAACAAGTTGTATTACCGTACTGTAAGTTGCTTTTTCTACCACACAGAGTGTCTTTCTGCATAGCTAGCAACCTGGAAAAATCAATAAATGACAGAAATTCATCGGATTATAACTCTTCACCAGTTGAGTTCGGACGGATAGTTAACATTTACTTTATTCCCATGGTAAGATCTTTCTAATGACACCACTCTCAACAAAATGCCGATCAAAATATCGATACAAATTGTATTGAGATTTCTGACGTTTTTGAGAATTTTCTAACTATATATAATATGAACCTTAAAATGTTCAGTTTTACTTAAAAGGCGATTAAAACAACCAAAAAACGATTTACTAATTAATTTTATTTAAAATATTCGTAATCAGGCTCTTCATCGGAGAATATTTTAAAAAATATTCGCTGATGAAAAATTTGGTTAAGGCATGATAGCATTAAGATGTTTTAAAAAATTATAACTATTAACATCTCTTTTTGATTATTTTAATTGCCTTTTAAGTAAAACTGTTGTCATTTTCTCCATTACCGATATTATTTTCATACACACCCGGCAGGAACATCACGTATCTCCGGAGGTACTCATACGCCACGTTGAGAACCGCTAGTTTAATGCATTATAGAAGATTATAAACTTAGGCTTATTTAGCAAATTTTATACATTTACACTCTTTTGTTTCACTTAAATTGGTTTTGTATGTAAAGATTGAATTTTGCAATCAATTTTGCACTCACGTCCTGGTGTGTTAGATGGATCTTATGCATTTGACGTAAGACACCAGTGCTTGCGGTATTTTGATCTGTTATTCCAGCCAATATACCGCCAGAATGCCAGTATGTGCAGGCGCAAAACAGCTGACGGACGACTTTAGCCTCCACCCAGGTTGAAAACATAAATTTTAACCAAAATCTGGCAAATTTAGGGAATTTTTTCGCATACAGAATAATATTTTGAATTTATATTACAATATATTAAGTACTGGTATGTCAAAGAAATTGTTTGCGGTATTTTTAACAAACAAGCATTAATAACTCTCATTCCATAGATTGCTATGCTAAAATTAAACAGTAAATACCGTAACCTGACAAATTTTCGCCTAGACCTCAGACTGCGTTTACAATGCCCATTATAAAAATAAAGCATATCAATCTTTCTAGAACGTAATTAATAAATTAATTTTAATGTATTTTCCATTAGCCGGTAACAAGTGAAAAGTCACCAAATAATCTTTTTGTTTCCAAATTTTCACGAGTTATAAAATTTTTGAAGTTGATTGAGTGCAAAACCACTTAGAGGAAACTGGGGCACATTGATACGCCCCCTCTACTGCTCACAGGGTCATTACAGGTAGTTTCACAGCAGCTCCAAAAGGTGATGCTAGTGGACTCATCTACAAACAGAAAATCTTGGAAGGATTCTGTTGTTTGATGGAATGGGACGGGTGATTTATTGTTTTTGTAGGTCAAAAGTAAATTTGAGTTGTATAATTGAAATTGTATTATGCAACTGTTCCAGTATTTTCAACCGAAAAGAATACTCTCCCTGACAAGTAAAGCTACTCTTTATCAGTTCCTCATTCTTTATTGTTAAATAGATTGTGAAGTGTTGTATTTGAGGCTCATTTTATTGAAAATGTCTGTATGGGGCACATTGATACAGTCTATGTCGGGGCACATTGATGCAATCTAAATCCTTTTCTAGTTCATTTTTTCATTACCTTTTATTTATTTATTTTTACCATACACTCCTTAATCTAACCATTTTTTGACAAAAATTTCTAATATTAGTTCTTATTGAAGTTAAATAGCTCTAATTTCTTTATATTAGAACATTTTATAGTATTTTTGAAAACAGAAGACGTACGAACTTACCCAGCATCTAGTTCTAATAGAACTAACATAAGAAAAGGATGGCAGCCTGAAAAATCTTAAATTTATATCGATTCTCCAGAGAAAAAAGTATTTTCGGCACGAGAAATGTTAAGTAAGAGAAACAAGCTGCAGAACAGCGCAGGATAATTATGTTATAAACAGACTTTTTAATATAATTATTCTTTATTTTCTGTTTATAAACTGATTTATAAACAGAAAACCTGGTAATTTTTTCATCTTTGCTAAGAAAGAAGGTAATGCTGGGGTTAAAGTACCAGATATGACAAAGTTACCACAGCCAACAATCAGAGAAGGAAATGCCAGAACATCAAGTCATTATACATTTCATTGTGGTTTCTTTAATATTGCTTACAAATAAATTATGGGTGATTAGAATTTCTATAGATAAACATAAAATGGTTTGCTGACTATTTTTCTTTAAAAAATATGCATTGGTGTTATTTTATCTCCATTTTTCTGAGACGTATCAAAGTGCTCCATGAGGTGTATTAATCTGCATCGGGGACGGGGCACATTGATACAAATTGCTTTTTTCATTTATTTTTTTTTAATTACATACAAAAATAATATATAAAACTATGATTGTTCATTTTTATATCACACTACACAAGTTTTGCTGACACCACATGGAAAAAAAAAAAAAACTTGAAATTTCTGCTTTCTGGACACCGAAAAAATTCTTAGATAAAAGCTGTATCAATGTACTCCAGTTCCCCATATCTAAAATTAGTCAGTTGTCTATGAAACTGTAGAAATATTTTAGATAGTAAAAAGTGAAAAATAAAAATCATAATAAAAAAGTTGATAGTATATTTAAAAAATGCTTTATTAATCAATTAATACTTTCATATAAATTAAGGGCACATGCAACATCTCGACAAGTAAAATGAATCAACTTTTGCAAAATAATTAACATTACGTATTTTTCTTAAAAAGAGACATAGAAATAAAATTTTCCTTTACAGTAATTACGTACATTATAGCCTATTTATAAATAAATCAAAGGAAATTAATTTCATGCATAAATTAGTTTTCAAGAATAAATTAAATTTTTACATATGTCTGTGAAATTTTTTGGACAATACGTCAGTGTGGCACACTTTTCTAAAAATACAGTTGAATATATAACCTTAAAATTTGTTGTGGTATCAGAAAACATACTATTTCAGAATAATAAGGAGCACTTTTCCTTCTGACTTAAAAATAAATTAAATTAAAAATATTTTGCTAC
Source organism: Maratus speculifer (assembly GCA_964019185.1). Lineage (NCBI taxonomy): Eukaryota > Metazoa > Arthropoda > Arachnida > Araneae > Salticidae > Maratus > Maratus speculifer. Next base: position 154,687,503 of record OZ025302.1, read on the forward strand.
AAAGTTTTGAACATTTTAAAAACATATTATTCATTATTTTTTATTATTATTATTTATTTTCACTCAGACCAATAATTTCGAGAAATAAATCAGTCACACAATTTTGGAACGTTCCAACTGTCTATATAAAATAGAATTTTAGTAAATAGCATTAAAAAAATCACATTTTGAGGAAAAGGTATAAAAATACAGGGGAGACTTGTACAAAACCAAGTAGCGGGATAAAACCGGGTAGCACAGATTCCCTCTAGATTTCAATTTTTTTCTGTCGGCCAATACCAGGAATTGCTTGTCCAAACTCTTTACGGCGATTGTATCATACAGAAATGCTACTTTGTGAAGTTATTTTTTGCATGAAAGACTGCTTTAAAAAACGTATGTTAAGGCCCCTGTCCTCGCTCGGGGAAACGCTCGCGAGCTAATGCTATTCCTATGGGGAAGCATTTTTCTAATAACTCTTTGGCATTATGACATTTTTGAATAATTTTTTTTTGCATTGGATAGCTGAGGTGCATGCCGAAAGCGCACCTTTTTTACTTTTTCGATTTTGGTTGCAGATATGTTTCTAAAAAAGCACTTTCTGTTTCGAAACCGGTTTTAAAGGTGAAACTAACTTTGTAAAAAATATCTGCAACCAAAATCGAAAAAGTAAAAAAGGTGCGCTGTCGGCATGCACCTCAGCTATCCAATGCAAAAAAAATTATTCAAAAATATCAAAATGCGAAAGAGATATTAGAAAAATGCTTCCCCATAGGAATAGCATTAGCTTGGAAGCGTTTCCTCGAGCGAGGACACGGGTCTTAACCACTTTACAGATCAATATTTTTGATAAACATTTTTGGAAAATGCTTATTTTTTTCATGATTTTTACAGAATTTCTTATCTTTTATCATCTGTTTTTCAAAACAGAAATTTTAGCCTAATTGAATCAGAAAAATGCTCGAAATAAAAAATGAAACATTTACAATAAAAAGTTACAGGTGAGAATAATAAATCATGACTGGAATATGGATGCCCGTACGTGGTACGGGCAAATCATGATTGGCAAAAAACACGTTGCTCTAAGCTAACGAAAAAGACAGGCTACCGCAGTGAATCCCAAGTATCTTTTTTTACAGATAGCTAGAATGACTTAGTGCTTGCTCTATTCGTGCACCCATATTGGTGTATTCGAGCATCACGTGACTCCAGTAGTCTGTAAAATATGATCCTTGGAATGGGGGCGCTGATTAAGGTCCCGGTACGTCATTTTGACGTCACAAGAAACCGGGATATAAATCCAGTGCTTGAGCATTTCACTTTTCACGAAACCCTGATTAACGTCCCACTGATATACATCCCGCTATCAGACCGGGACCTAAATCCAGTCACAGAGAATTTTACTTTCGTCGAGACCCTGATTAAGGTCCCACTGATTAAGATCCCCTATACGTCATTTTGACGTCACAAGAAACCGGGATATAAATCCAGTGCTTGAGCATTTCACTTTTCACGAAACTCTGATTAACGTCCCACTGATATACATCCAGCTATCAGACCGGGACCTAAATCCAGTCACAGAGAATTTTACTTTCGTCGAGACCCTGATTAAGGTCCCACTGATTAAGATCCCGCTATACGTCATTTTGCTGACGTCAGAGTAGATGGGACTTAAATCAGGGGGACTTAAATCCAGTGCTAAAGGATTTTACTTTCGACGAAATCCTGATTAACATCCCTATGATATATATCCCGGTACGCCATTTTGATGACGTCACAGTAGATTGAAACTTAAATCAGTGCTAGGAACACATTTACCGCGGTAGCCTGTCTTTCTCGTTAGCCTCGACGTTGCTCGTATGACGTAGCAGCAAGAAGTAAAAATTGTTTTGTTTATTTCCAGGTTTTACGTATATATTATGTATACATTTGACAGCTTATTAAATATTGGTAAGTACTGTATCTAATTCATTATCTTTCCTGATAGTATTTTAGCTTTTTTATGATCTTTTACTGTAAGATTGAAAGTAGTTATAACACTTTCAAAAAAAAAACAAAAAAAAAAAAAAAAAAAAAACGGGTGCTTAAGAGTGGGTTAAACCGAGCATACACTATCTTGTTCTACAGTCATAGAAGGATATTTTTAAAATAGTTAATAATTTTAGCATGGTTTTTAAAATTGCATTTTAATGATGTTAAGTACTGTTAACCCTTTCATGTGTCATTCATAGCTCCTCTAAATTTTAACTACAAACAAGAAATGAAGAAGTGAAGAAGCGTTTACTCTCCAATCTTGGGCGATCTGTAATAACGTATTAATCCTCTAAAGCATTTGACATGTAATATTACGTTCCCCGATCTTTAAGTTTCATGGCAATATAAACAATATTTAAGATAATATAATTCTATATATTTAATGAGTTTTTATTCATTGAAGATTGATTAATACTCTCAAGGATTACATTCATATTTGTAATTAAGTTATATATATATATATATATATATATATATATATATATATATTACAAATTTTAAATTTTTTTCGCCAAAACTAACCTTTATACTATCTTAATTTTCTTATAATAATATTCTGTACTTACTTCAAATTATTAAATTAAAATCTTGTTTCTAGATCTAATCTGTTAATCTTTATGCAGACGATATAAATTCTTAATTCGCCTTAAAAAACATTATTCCAGTATGCGTAAATTTAAAAAGATGGCTCTAAATTAAAAATATTCTTAATTAAACTTTTTTCTTAATATTCCAAATAAAACTCATTTCTTCTACGTTTTTATCAACCCTTTTTAAGAAAGTCGTATTAAATTTATTCCAAATCCATACCTTTCAAAAAATATCATTATTTTATTTTATCTATTTATTTATTTTCCCTCCGTCAACCTTTGATAGTGTGCATATCAATAAATTCATTTCTTTTCTTTTTCTCTTAAAATTAATCATCTATAAAAATCGTCTGCCTAAGAAATTCTGAGTCGATTATAAATTGGTTAAATAATATTTTTTTTAAATAAAATTATCGTCTGTGGAAAATAGTCTCGTAGCTGAACAAGAATTCTGTTTACATAAAAGAATGATGGTTTGAGGTTAGAGAATGTTCTAGAATTTTTTTTTAGATTTAAAAGAGGAAGCTCGAGAGGTGGTAATAAGAGAAAAGAGAAGAAGGATTCTTGGGTGCGCTCTTGCATGAGTACGGCTTGCTGTAGTAAAGGATGGAATATTTTTTGGCTGTTTCGGTAAAATATCGTCTGCAAAGAAGCTTTTCCCTCTAGTATAGCTATAGTTTAATAAAATGAACTTGCACCAGCCAAGGAGTGATTATTTTGACCTTCTACATTTATTTATTTTGTTTTTTTCTCGCTGGCCATGACTTCTGTGCGGAGAAAGGGAAACCTGGCGATGAAGTTTCTGCCCCCCTAACTTCAAAACGTCACATATATATATATATACATTGTTGAAATAATCATCTTTTCTTAGTATTGAAAACAAAATGCAGTGAAAACGGCATTATAATTTCACTGTTTTGCAAGACGCTCAGAGCGTTAATCCTTTTAGTGCCAAGGAGCGCTGTAGCGCTGCTCTGAAAAGTTCCAAGGAGCGCCATCGCGCTGCTCTATCGTCGTGCTGTATCTGAAAATTCACTTGTGTCCGACATTTTGAAATCAAAATTAGAAATATTAAAAAAATACCAAAAATCACGATTTTTGATATTTCTGTTTCTAGGCGACAGTAAATTAAATTTAAATAGCACTTTATCAAACACTGCACGCGACAAAAGTGAAATGTCAAAAGGAGCGCTATCGCGACGCTGGCATTTTTCACAACTAGCGAGAGAACCACGACAGTGCTCCTTGGCACTAAAAGGATTAAATTGGGAAATTATTCACCGCTGTATTTTTTAGAGCAGTAGTTGCAAATGCTGCAATCAGACGGCTGAGAAAACTGTTTAAATGTTTAACAGCTGCTAATTAAAAAAAAAAAAAAAAAAAAAAAGTAAATAACGTATCATGATTTCAGAAATAGACCTGGAGACAGCTGCATGGTCCACTATATCATTGAGTTTACTTCAAAAATTCCAGGATTAGACTGAATTCAAATAGTATACTAAAATGCAACTGGTCTGTCAAGTAATATCTTGGTACTACAGGCCCAATTTTGGTGATTGATCAGCAGGTTTATCACTGTGTTTTCTTGCATCCTAAGGTATAAAAACATAAAGCACCAGAACAATGAAAACAATATTAAACCTAGGAGTCAACCCCTAAAATCAGGTTTGCATGTGTTTTTCAGCAAGGTATGATTTGGTAGGCCAGTTGCATTATAATATGCGAATCCAGTTTTAAGTAAACCGAGAGTTTCAGCCGTCAACTCGTCAAGGTGATGATATTTGCAGACGTTTTCCAATCTATAAGAATAGATTTCATTGGTTGATTAGCAGAAGGAAGGACTGTTTTACCCACTGAAATGTTGAAATCACATTTCAACAAACACATTTTGTTTCGGACATCTGACGAAATCGTAAAATATGAAAAGTTTTTTTTATTTATTTATTTGTTTTGTATTAGTTAACAAAGGCCGATCACTTCAAAGAATATTTTTAAAATTTCCCATTTCGTTTACAATTTTTTTTTTTTTTTTTTTTTTTTTTTTCGGAATTGGTTTTCAAAGTGAAAGCTTTTTCGTTTTAAAAATCTCCAAAAAAACCGAAACATAAAAAAAAACATTTAAACATGTAGAAAAGCAAATGAGAAATTTTTAAACATTATTCCATAGAATTAACATTAGTGAGCGTGTGTTTTCCGGTGAGTGAAATAGCTCTTTAAAAATTTCCATGTCACAATAATTTTCGATTTTTTTTTTTTTTTTTTTTTTTTTTTTTTTTTTGTGTGTGTGTGTGTGTGTGTGTGATTTAATAAATTATTTAAGTTTTATATCAGTGCGAAAGTTTATGTGTGTTACATAACGCGCTTTTATCGACTAAAGAAAGAAACTATGTTTAGCTTTCTTAAAATAAGGTTTCCAAGTAACAATTATGAAAATATGCATCAAAAATGTATTCTACAATAATTAAACGCTTTTTACTGATAATTAGCATTTGAACATTCTCATATTCCCTGAGGAAATTCTTAAAATACAGCTCATTGATATCATACTTTTCTTATTATATTATTATTTATTTATAATTATTATATTAATATATTAATTATTACACATAAATATATATATTCTAATATGTAATATTATTATTACCCATTAAACACTTAAAACTATTCAGGAATTCGCCTTACCTTATCAGAAAGAACCTATATTTAAAATTTGAAATACAGCGGTAAAATCCGGATAAAAACCGATTTATCTAATTTAGGGCGGATGGGGGGGGGGGGTATTCATCCATTCCCAAAACTAATCAGGCAAGCGTCTTTTCAGTATGAACGTATATCCCAAAATTATACCAAAACAGATCATTCACCATGAAAAACCCATTTACCTAAATTTAGAGCCTACACCCGATCCCACTATCATACTCAATGAATCCTCAAAATCAATAATGCATCCCCAAAATCAATTCCTTGTCACCTTTTTTCCGGTAACTTTTTTTCCTTGTCACTTTTTTTCCGGTAACTTTTTCCGCGTCACTTTTTCCGCTTTTGTAGTATATGTCACTTTTCTCTGATAACTTTTTTTCCTCTCACTTTTTTTCCTAGATTCCACATAGACACCAGTATTTTGCAATGAAAAAAAACCCCTTAAGGATATACACGAAAAAATGCATTAAACATTTTTAAAACAAATTTGGTTGAATTTTCTGGTGCGTTGTGACATTTCGGAATTAAATTTATGTGGTAGAAAATGCTACCATCAGAGCTCAAAGGGTTAAGGGTTACCGGTTATATTATTGTAAATACCACGCACATTCCACTATTTGATACGTTTACATTATATCAAATAAATACAAAAAAAAAATAGTGTAACTTTTTTAGTGTTTTTTCACTTCATTTTGCAACATTTTAAAGTGATTTTATCAACAAATTTGAGAAGATAAAAATTCAGTCATAAAAAGGGTTAAAACGTCATAGAGATCAAATTAAGAAAGCTTGTTAAAGAGGCTTTAAGAAGGTGGTCTACAAAAAACTAGAAACTACCACATTGATTATTATTTTTTCTTTTTTTAACAAAATAATCCTTAAATTTTAGAATAAAAAGACCCCGAACCACATCTAAATACAATAATAACACTAATAATAAAGTATAACCCTTTTTAGATTTTTAGTTTTCAGAAGAGTCTTTAAAATTTTAAGGCTGTTCTAAAATTCAAAATGCTTACTTTCTGGCTCATTTTTTAAATACGATTTTATGTTCAGTCTTAAGAGGAAAAAAAAAAAAAAAACTATCGTCATAAAAATAAAATTGCTTATAACATAAAATGTAATTCATTTATTTAAAAAAAAAAAAAAAAAAAAAGAAAAGAAAAAAAAAATGTTTGATGACAGATGACTTTAATAATCATGCCTGCTAGTATCATATTTTACATTTAAAAATAAATCAAAAAAATCAGTCAGAAAGTTTTGCGTTGTTCTGTGAGAATTTCTTTTTCTTTCTTTCTTTTTTCTTTTCTTTTCTTTAGTTTTTTTTTTTTTTTTTAGTAATATTTATTTTTGAATGCAGTTTTTCAAAATTCTTCTTTAAATATCAAAATTTTCATGAAAAGTGAAGCTATGAGACTTAATACAATTATTTTCCGTCATATCTTCGTGTAATGTTCCTCAACATTTATTATTATTATTATTGTTATTTTTATTATTATTATTATATATTAAAAATTTGATCATCTTAATAAAAAATATTAATAAAAATTTAACTTTTTTTCCCCTTTACATATGAATTTTTTATATAAAATATATTTTTTTATTTTAACTTTCTGTATGTCCTGAAGTTAAATTACTTTTTTTTAACTGATAAAAAAATCATGCGGAAAACATTAAAATTTTAAACGATATAAATTTTTGCTTTCAAAAATATTAGCCATGTTTAAAGATTTTGTACATTTTTAAACATGACTAACAATTTTAAAAACCAAATTTTAATTTTTAAGATTTACTTTTGATAAGGATTTGAATAACAGATTTAAAGAAATAAAAACATAGTAATGATAAATATTTGTAAATAATAGGTATACATATATTTCTTTTTATTTCAATCCACCTTAATTATAAAATGTAAAAAAAAAAAAAAAAAAAATATTTTTATTTTTTTCCAGAATTTATTTATAAATATTAATATCCTTACCTTTTTCTGATGACAATGGATGTGACGTCATCTTCATAAACTAGAACAATCATTTTCTATTTGAAAATATCCACATTTCCTCCGATTATTTTTAAGTTTGTTTTCACTTTTCAGATCATCCCGTATTTTTTAGCTGCACGTTATTAAATGCGATTGATATTTTAAAAAGTAAATATAATTTTCTTTTTTTACGAATTTCTGAATAATGACACAAGAACAAACGAATGCAGTAAAACTATATAAGACAAGTGATTTTACTTGAAAACCCTCACATGATAGGCTTTGAAACTTACAATCTCGTAGCTTCTTTTTTACTAACCAGGAAAAAAAATAAACAAATAAACATAGGTTTATGCAAACGGAAATGGATTTTTTATATTTCTGTTCTTGTTCAACCCGCCACCAATGAAATAAATAATAAAAAAAGAAGTTAAAAGGAAAAAGGACAGTGTTAACTAATCTCTAACGACAGGCGCCTTGCAAACTCTAGCTTATTGTAATTTTATCTCTGTCCATTGTAATCTTGTATCCCTTTAAGACCCGAAACATTTTCATCATTAAATATTATATTCAACTGGTTATTAACTCTATACTAACCCTAATGATACCTAAAAAAATAATTAAAAAATTTTTCTCGACCCCCTAGTGCGTGAAGAGTACCCGCACGAATGTGCGGGTTGGGCTTTTTCTGTGAAAGCCGCACCAGCACGATTGTGCGGGTTGGGCTTTTCCTCTGAAATCATTACTTATTACATGTTAAGATTTACACATTTTCTGGCTCTAAATGGATAGAAGAGAGAAACTGAACCAAAAAAAATTTACAAATATGGTAATTATTGATGTATTATTTGTTATTTTATGGATTCGTTACTTTTTTACAGTAAAAATCTTTAAAACATTTTTTTTTTTTTTTTTTTTTGACATACACAAATAAACGTTGCATTTTTCGCAACGTGTTTTTGAACTTTTTTCGCAGTTTTCAAACCTGCACTTGCGAAGACTTGACATGTCATCAACACATGGGAAATGGTTCGCTCTAAAGCCTAAAAAAGAAGGAAAAAAATAATATTGGAGAAGTACTCATCGACTTAAAAAAATATTTTAATTAATTTAAAAATGTTTGTTATATTTTTAAAGTTTTTATTTATTATATCGATTTAATTTCTTCTATAAGTCTATAACTTTTTTTTGTTACAATTTAAGAAATGAAAAATATACTTGCAGTTGCGTGAAATCTAATGTTCCAGGATAAGGTACAGAAATGCACTTTTTAACAGTCCATTTGTATTCCTTTTTTTCTTTTTTCATTCTTTTAGTATTTTCCGAAAACGCCTTGGAGGTAGAACTTTGGAAGATGAATTCAGGAGACTTTGAAGAAGAAGAATGATCCAAAATTGTCATTTTTTCTTCATCGAGCTCATCTGAACTTGACTGTCTTTCTAATAAATCTGCTTCAAATGTTTTGTCCGTAACATCGTCATCATCCGAGAGATCACTAAACTCAGAATCTGATTTATTCATCAATTAAAATATTTCTTCTTGAGTGAGAATTCTTTTCCGCTTAGACATCTGAAAAAATATTTTATTTTGCTTTATTAAAAGTTAACAAAGTACTGCAGAAAAAATTAGAAAAAGTATTTGAAAAATTTATTAATTAAAAAGAAAAAAGTAAAAATTATTTAAAAAAAGGGGGTTATCTATGACAACACCCAAGAAAATAATATAGTATTAATTATGTAACAGCATACTTCGTTTTATTTTGGCTGTCATCAAAATTGTTGAAACAGAAATCAAAATGAACATTGAAAAACACTTACCTTTACTGTAGCACTGACTAACGTAACGCCCAAGTTGCACGATCGTGCGGGTGACGAAATCTTGAGTCCTAAGAGCAAAATAAATAGTCTATAATTAATGTTTTTTATTATATTATACTTATTTAGACATTAAAGCAAAAATATTTATCTAAGCAATTAAAAATATATTGATAATTACCTTTTTACGACAGATAAAATGATGAGCTATATCCGTTGTATTTGTAAACAATGCTAGACATGCCACCTGAAAGTAAAACATGGACTACTACCGCAATCTGTTGATAAAAAAAGATACTTTACTCTTTCTGCTAACCGGAACAATCGTTCAATTTGGGTTTATATTACATACGACTGTTTCAGAAGCAAAAATTTAAATGTATGTCTAACCCGCACGATCGTGCGAGCTGGGTCTTAAAGGGATACTCTACTGAAATGGACATCGGAACTGACCAAGTCACAATTACTTCTTCTCCAATTTCATACAACTGAACCTTTGTTCTTCAACTGACACCGCAGAATAAAATAAATCGTTTGTGCCCTGCGGATTTCTAGAATGTAGGAGGTCCTGTGCTTCAGTCCTGGTGTGTTTTCGCAAGACGCGGGTGCTATTGTGTTGTTCAAATTAATGCCATTGATCTTGGCGACATGTCGCTTCGAAGAAAGTTCCTCCATTACATCATTACTTTTAACCATAGAAACTTATCGAACTTCAAAAATGTGTTTGTCAGTTCCTTTTACCGGTGATTAAATGATCCAGTTTAATGGAGGTTACCGCACACATATAGGGAATTGTGGAAGAGTTCTTCCGGTTGTTAATTATCTGTGCAGGTGTTTTAAGGCCCAAACATATTTGACCACTTCTTGAAGTTCGGTGTCGGCGCGTTTGTTGTGGCGACGTGGTGTTTTTGATCTTAATGAGTTTTGCAGGAAAGGGACGTTTGTCCGGCAAAAGAAAAATTTTTCGGTCAAGTAGGGTGGATTGCTTATCTCCCGATTCTTTTGTTAATTTCCCTTCGTTCCGTTATGAAGAAACCACAAATAGATCCTATGCAAAAGACTTCCCCACTTTTTCCAAGAATTCAGCTGAAGGGAAGAGTACTGTAATCTGAACGGAGCATAGATTTAAAGGACAGATTCCAGAATTTTCCAATAATAGCAAACAGAATTCAATATCATGATATTTTCGAAAACATTAAAAATATCCAATATCTTGTTGTATATCCGATATTTTCAAAATATCGGGTATATTCTCAATTTGTTGTTGATTCTAAATATTTCCAGAATTAATACAGATTAGAATTTAAAACATATTGAGCTCAATATGAAAACTCATAAAACAATATTTTAAATGCCTTTTCTTTCTCTCTCTCTCTCTCTCTCTTTTTTTTTTTTTTTCTCCATAACAAAATTAAAAATGAAACTAACTTAATAATTTGCTTTTTACATATATGAAAAAACAAAATGCAGAATTATGAATCATTTCTAAATATCATGAATATTCTATGCTGTATACAAAAAATTTTAAATAAAAAATTCTACACACCATATAAGGATTAGCACTGCACGATTCACTGCACGATTTTCCTATTTTCTTGAACAAATTATTTGGAAAATATGTATCGGTCTAATAATGGAAAAAATAATAAAAATTATTGAATTTCAAATTTTCAGCTAAAATTTATAATTGAAGGCGCTTATCCTGTATATGTACAATTAGCGTTTTTTAATATTGTATTGCTATATTTTGCAATTAAATGGGCTTAAATTAAATAATTTTAACTGTTTAACACTTTGCAACTTTCTTTATATTAATATTTTTATGTATCCCGTAAAAATAACAAAAGTAAATTTTGCTTTGATAGCTTGGTCGAAATTTTTGTTTTATTTTGTTTCCAAAGAGCAAATTCTAAATTTTTGTCGAATGCAGCCATCATACATGGACAAAATAAGTATTATTCCATTTGTTGAACTGTTATTGATCAATTACAGCAATCCTATTTGCCAAATTAATGGCAGATAATGAGAATTATAGTGATTTTAGGTGTGTATTAAATGGGGTGCACCGTGCAGTGAATGGTTAATGATACCCATGAAATTCACCACCATACTTTTGCTTTCATACCGGGAGTGGGAGCTGCAAAATCTTTTCTGGGAATTTATTGGGACTTAGGAAGATAAAATTTTATCAAGATATTTTCTTTGAAAGTAAAATCAAAACAGGGTCCCCCCCTTCTCTTTTTAACGGGGTAGACATAAAATTTATGATGGTCTTACTGATAAGAATTCACAAAGCTAGACGGAAAAAAGGGTAAACGGAAAAAAAAGTGACCGTAAAAAAAGTTATCGGAGAAAAAGTGACGCAGAAAAAAGTGACATGGAAAAAAAGTTACCGGAAAAAAAGTGATAAGGAATTGATATTAGGGATTTATTATTGATTTTGGAGATTCATTGGTTAAGTATGAAATGAATTAACTGTTTTGGTTCAATTTTGGATATACGTTTATCCTGAAAAGACGCTTGCCTGATTAGTTTTGGGAATTGACGATTACCCCCCCCCCCCCCATCCTTCCTCAATTAGATGAATGGGTTTTTACGCAGAATTATCCAACATGTGACAAATTTGCATATAGGATCTTTTCGATAAGGCTTATGTATAGCATAAAATGCCTGAAGAGATTCTAGGAGTTTGAGGGTTAAGTATAGAGGGGGAACGGGGGATAACCTTTCTTAAATTAAATTAATGGCTTTTTACGCATAATTTTCCGATTTGCTTAAAATTTTGAACATAAGTTCATTATGATAAGACGTATCTTAGATTAGTTATGGGTTCTTCTGCTTATTATAAAGGGGGGGAACGAGCAATTCTCCCCCTTAAACTAGATAAATATGTTTTTATGCAGAATTATCCCATGTATTTCAATTTTAAATATAGGTTCTTTCTGATAAGGTGAATTCCGGAATAGTTTTAAGGATTTAATGGCTAAGTATAAAGGGGAGATGGAGGAAACCCCTCTTAAATTAAATAAATGGCTTTTTATGCAGAATTATCCGATTTGCTTCGAATTTTGGACATGGGTTCATTATGATAAGACGTATTTCTGATTAGTTATGGGGTTCTATTGGTAATTAAAAAGGAGGGCGGGTGATTACTATCCCCACCTTAAATTAGATTTTAAAAAAATTATGCACACTTATCCGATGTACTTCATATTTTGGATTTAGGATCTTTCTCATAAAGTGAATTCCTGAATAGTTTTGAGGGTTTAATGGCTATGTATAGAGGGGGAACGGGCGATAAACCCCCTTAAATTAAATAAATGGCTTTTTGCGCAGAATCATCGGACTTGCTTCAAATTTTGGATGTATTTTCATTATAAGAAAGCGAATCTCTGATTAATTATGGGGTTCTTTTGATAATTAAATAGGGAAAGCGGGCGATTAATCCTCCACTCTTTAAATAAAATAAATTGTTTTTTTCTTTCACAACTATCCAACGTATTTCAAATTTTGAATATAGATTCTTCCTGATAAAGTGAATCCCTTAGTAGTTTTAAGGGTTAATGGCTAAGTATAGAGCGATGAACGGGGGATAACCCACAATTAATCAGGGCTTCGCCTTATCATAATGAACGCACAATCAAAATTTGAATCAAATAAGATAATTCTGCGTAAAAAGCCATTTATTAATTTAAGGGGGGAGATATCGTCCGTTCCCCCACTGTTTACTTAGCTATTAAACCTTTAAAATTATTCAGGGAATCACTTTATGAGAAAGAACATATATCCAAAACATGAAATATATCGGATAAGTGAGCATAAAAAACAATTTATCTAATTTAAGGGGAGGGGGGAATAACCACCCGCCCCAATTTTTAATTGGCAAAATAACCCCATATGCAATCAGGGATACGCCTTATCATAATGAATCTATAATCCAAAATTTGAAGCAAATCCGATAATTCTGCGTAAAAAGTAATTTAATTTAAGGTGGGTTATATTCTTATTCCCTTCTATGCTTAGATATTAAATCCTTAAAACTATTCAGAGATCCACCTTATCAGAAAGAACCTATATTTAAAATTTGAAATACATGGGATAATTCTGCATAAAAACCTATTTTTCTAGTTTAAGGGGGATATAATTGCTCGCCCCCCTTTTAATAAGCAGAAGAACCCCATAACTAATTAGAGATACGTCTTATCATAATGAACTTATGTCCAAAATTCTAAGCAAATCGCATAATTATGCGTAAAAAGTTATTAATTTAATTTTAGAAAGGTTATCCCCCGTTCCCTCTCTATACTTAACTATTAGAACTCCCAAATCTCTTCAGGCATTATATACTATATATAAGCTTTATCGAAAAGAACCTATATGCAAATTTGACACACGTTGGACAATTCTGCGTAAAAACCCATTCATCTAATTGAGGACGGATGGGGGGGGGGGGTAATCGTCCCTTCCCAAAACTAATCAGGCAAGCGTCTTTTCAGGATGAACGTATATCCAAAAATTGAACCAAAACAGTTAATTCAGCCCTGGTGGCTTAACGGATAAGGCATCGGTCTCATAAACCGGGGATTGCGGGTTCGAATCCCGCCGATGGTATTGCTTTTTGAAGGCTCCTACACTCATTCGTGCTCAGAAAATACAATTAAAAAGGTGTTATTAAAAAGATGCACACAAACGTAAACGTATTTGAAATTGGAATATACCCTGGCAATAACATATATCCGTTTAATGACAATCTAACTACATTTATACGAGTTAGATAACAGACAAACGGAATTCATAAAGTTTTTCCAACTACACTGGAAAGTGTTAACACTTTAAGAAAGGAAATTTATAAAATACAGCTCTTAAATATGACATAAATATCTACGATATTTTCGATGGACTTACAAGTTTTAGGGGTCAGAGAACCCGAAAAACATGTTTTCACAATGTATCTGCCTGTTAGTCTGTCTGTCTCTCTGTCGGTATGTGAAAAAAATTTTGTGGGCGCTTTATCTCAAAAATAATGTACGGAATTTCACAAAATTTTAGATTCTTTTTGATCTTGATATATACTAGTCTGATTAATTTTTGGTGTATACCGCTCAACAGTTGGCGCTGGTATGTTGCATTATTTCCAATTTCTTCAATATCCATATCTCCTAAACTAGTGCACGTATTTTTATAAAACTTCAGACTTAATTAGTATTTGATGTAAGATGGTGCGGTTTATGCTTTGGTGCAAATTGCTCGACAGGTGGCACTGCCATTGTGATTATCACAAAAGCTCTATCTCAAGAATTAATGCACAAAATTTTCTAAATTTTTTGATTCAGTTAGTACCTGATATAGATGTGTTGATTAGTTTTTGATGTAAATCGCCCCATAGATTGCGCTGCTTGTTGCATTTTTCACGATTTCGTAATAAACGTATCTCAAGAATTAATGCATTGATTTTCATCAAAACTCAGATTCAGTTTGTGCCTGATAAAAAATGATGATTGATCCTGATTAGTTTTTGGTGTGCATCACCTATCATGGGGCGCTCTTATGCAGGTTTTATTTAAAGATTTTGCAATAGCTCTATCTCAAAAACTAATGCATGGAATTTTATGAATCTTCAGATTCAGTTATAAGTTGTCATAAGTTGTTGCTGATTAGATTTCTCCTTAAACCATCTAACCGGTGGCGCTGCTATGCTGCATTTTTCTGGAAATATTAACATTATAAGATAGAAGAAAGTTTTTGATTGACACATCTGACTAGATTAGTCTTATAGAATGATTTTGGTGTGCAGTCACTCAAAAAAAATCTAAAATTTTTGATCCATGTCACCCTAATTTTTATGAAAACTCATAAATATCAGTATTTTTATCCACAATAATGCAACTTTTTATTATACAGAAAATTGTTAAGAGAAATCATGAAGTGTTACATGGTAAATAGTAAGATTTTCGAATAAGGAAAATAAAGATGAGAGCTTTTAATTTTTTTATTAATTTTTTTAATTAACGAAAATTTAACCTTTAAATTATTTTTTATGGCGAAGAGTATTTATCACGAAATTCATTAACAAATAACAAATCAAATTCAAAAGGCTTTTTTTTCTTTTTCTGTAGGCTTTTTAATATGTTAGGGTTTGACATTCCATGTTCGTTTAGCCGGTTTAACGTTTTTTTAATTATTCTATCTCATATTCCATGAATTTTAAATAGCAAAAATAACAAGTAATTCAACAGGTAAATATATCCATAGTTAAATACTAATATTTATTTTGAAAAATATGGGAAATATCAATTCTTTATAATGTTTTTATGACATTAATAGTAGCTGTTAAAAACAAAAGAATTAAAATTGGTATTAAGGTTGTTCTCAACTGCTCTGCTCAACAAGCGGAAAACATTTTGACATATTTACAAATCCATTGTTTAGCGGAAACATATAAAACTGCAAAGTCTGACCATGTATGCGATCTGGAATCTAATTCAATTTTCTATTTTTTGATCAATGAATTACTTATTTACTTATAAGCTTTTTTGATCTCGTCGCAAGGCGATTTTCACTCCAGTTCGGACTGGTTTTTCTTCTGTAGCGCGGAAAGTCAATTCAAAACACCCACTTTGATATTTTTTTCTGAAAAATCTATCGTGTTTGTAAAAACACGGAAAACTGAGGCGATTATATATAGTTTATAAACAACAACATCTGCTAGTTCCATACATTACTGAACAAAAATAAATTAAAACTTATGTCATATAAAGTTGTCCTTTTTTTTTAAAGAACAGCCTTAAGGGTGCACTAATAGAATCTAGGAAAAAAAGTCACCGGAAAAAAGTTATCGGAAAAAAGTGACATAAACTACAAAAGCGGAATAAAGGTGACACGGAAAAATGTTACCGGAAAAAAAGTGACAAGGAATTGATTTTGAGAATTTATTATTGATTTTGGGGATTTATTGGTTAAGTATGAAAGGGAGAACGGGGGAAGGCTCATAATTTAGGTAATTTTTTTTTCATGCTGAATAATCTGTTTTGGTACAATTTTTGGAAATACGTTCATACTGAAAAGACGCTTGCCTGGTTAGTTTTGGGAAGGGACAATTACTCCCCCCCCCCCATCCGCCCTAAATTAGAAAAATGGGTTTCTATGCACAATTATCCAACATATATCAAATTTTGGATATAGGTTCTTTCTGATAAGGTTTATATATAATAAATAATGCCTGAAGAGATTTAGGAATTTAATGGTTAAGCATAGAGGGGGAACGGGGTAATAACCTTTTAATTAATAGCTTTTTACGCAGAATTATCCGATTTGCTTGAAATTTTGGACACAGGTTCACTATAATAAGACGTATGTCTGATTAGTAATGGAGTTCTTTTGCTTATAAATAAAGGCGGGGGACAGTTATCTCGCCTCAAATTAGATAAATCGTTTTTTAAGCAGAATTATCCGATGTATTCCAAATTTTATATGTAAGTTCTTTCTGATAAAGTGAATTCCTGAATAGTTTTAAGGTTTTAATGGCTAATTATAGCAGGGGAATAGAATGTAACCCCCCTTAAATTAAATAAATTGTTTTTTACTCAGAATTATCGGATTTGCTTCAAATTTTGGATTATAGGTTCATTATGATAAGGCGTATCCCTGATTAGATATGGGGTTCTTTTGCTAATTAAAAAGGCGGGGGCAGTTGATTATCACTCCTCCTTAAATTAGAGAAATTGTTTTTTATGCACACTTATCCCATGTATTTTGAATTTAAGTTCTTTCTCATAAAGTAAATACCGAAATAGTTTTAAGGGTTTAATGGCTAAGTGTAGAGGGGAGGGGCGGGGGATAAGCACCCTTAAATTAAAAAAAATGGCTTTTTTACGAAAAACTATCCAATTTGCTTCAAACTTTGGATCTAGGTTCCTTCTGACAAAGTGAATCTTTGATTAGTTATGAGAATATTTCGCTAATTAAAAAGGGGGGGGGCGATTATTTCCCACCCCCTTAAATTAGATAAATTGTTTTTCATGGACACTTATCCGATGTATTTCAAATTTTAGATATACGTTCTTTCTAATAAAGTGAATCCCTGAATAGTTTTAAGGGTTAAATGGCTAAGTATAGAAGGGGGGGAATGGAGTATAACCCCCCTTAAATTAAATAAGCGTTTTTTTTGGCAGAGTTATCCGATTTGCTTTAATTTTTGGATATAGGTTCATTATGATAAGGTGAATCCCTGATTAGTTGTACGTTATCCTCCGCCCCCCCCCCCCTCTCTATATTTAGCCATTAAATTCTTAAAAATATTCAGGGATTCACTTTATGAGAAAAAACCTATATCCAAAATTTAAAATATATCGGACAGATGTGCATAAAAAACAATTTATCTAATTTAAGGGGGGGGGATAATCACCCACCCCCTATTTTTAATTAGCAAAAGAACCCCATAACTAATCAGAGATACGTCTTAATATAATGAACCCATGTCCAAAACTCGAAGCAAATCGGATAATTCTGTGTAAAAAGCCATTTATTTAATTTAAGATGGGTTATCCCCCATCCCCTCTTTATACTTTGCCATTAAACCCTTGAAAACAATTTAGGATTCACCTTATCAGAAAGAACCTATATTTAAAATTTGAAATACATCGATAATTCTGCATTAAAACCGATTTACCTAGTTTGAGGGGGAGATAATTGCCCGCCCCCCTTTATAATAAGCAAAATAATCCCATACATAATCAGAGATATGCCGTATCATGATGAACCTAAGTCCAAAATTCCAAGCAAATCGGATATTTCTGTGTAAAAAGCTGATAATTTAATTTATGAAAGGCTATTCCCCGTTCCCACTCTATACTTAACCATTAAACTCCCAAAACTCTTCAAGCATTATATACTATATATAAGCCGTATCAAAACGAGCCTACATGCAAATTTGACACATGTTGGATAATTCTCTGCATAAAACACATTTATCTAATTTAGGGCGGATGGGGGGGGGGGGGTAATCGTCTCTTCCCAACACTAATCAGATAAGCGTCTTTTCAATATAAACGTATATCCAAAACTTGAACCAAAACAGTTAATTCGGCATGAAAAACCCAATTACCTAAATTAAGAGCCTACACCCCCCCCCCCGATCCCCCTTTCATACTTAACCAATGAACCCCCAAAATCAATTTTTTGTTACTTTTTTTCCGATAACTTTTTTCCTTGTCACTTTTTTCCGGTAACTCTTTTTCCGTGTCACCTTTTTTCCGCTTTTGTAGTTTATGTCACTTTTTTTCCGATAACTTTTTTTCCGGTCACTTTTTTTCCGTTTATCATACATATATATATTCCACCATCAGCAGCTCGACATTTTCTGACACATTTTTAAACATTTTTTTAAAGGTGAAAATGTAAAATTTAGGACGCGATATTTGAAGAGATGCATAAGCAGAGTTGTATGTTTGCATTTTTCGCTCAATTAATTAGAACTTGATTTATTAACTATTATTTTGTAAATATGCCCGTTACTTTCGTTCCGAGCTCTCTTGCTCTGGGAAATTTGGTTCAAAACTTCAACTTTGACAGCATTTTTTGCAGTATATTCTGCTTTTATCAAAAAATCGACAAACACGGCACATTTTTTGTTTCTAAATAAAAGAATTTGCTAATTGGATGACAAATGGATTTTGAAAGCAAAAATGAATTTAAAAAGAGTGAGTAAGTAAGCAGTTTAGAGGACATGATTGGATTTGAGGACAGACACTCTTGGGTCCTGTCCATGCTAGCGATGACACTCCCGAACTACTACTATTCCTATGGAGGGGGGGGGGGGGTATTTTCCAATAACTCATTTGCATATTGACCTTTTTTTTTCTTTGCATTGGATAAGTGAGGTCTCTCCACATCGCGCCTTTTGAGTTTTTCGATTTTGGTTGCAGATATTTTTAATAAAGTTAGTTTCACTTTCAAAACCGGTTCCGAAAATGAAAAAGTCATTTAAAATAATATCTGCAACCAAAGTAAAAAAAAAAAGTCCTTCCGGCAATGCCGGCAGGAAGAGGTAGCTTTCATATACTTATACATTTATTTATTTATTTTAAGGTAAGTTACATTGTTCAAAAATACTAAGCTCAAATTAGTGGAAATAATCTTATAAAATTAGTGATTTTATAAGATTGAAACTAGTTTTTGTCAAGACTGAATATTAATAGGAATTCTTAGAAATTAGTCATATTTTATTCAACCTGGTTTTATTTTAAGCGATTTAGAGAGTCACTAAATTCCACGATATCATAAAGTGTATGCCATTTTAAAGCAACATTGTGGATCGTTTAGATCAGACCGTTTCAAAATGTCAGCCATAAGCAAAATTCAAAGTGCTATAACTCAGTCATTTTTTAAGATATAGACAAAATAAAAAGTGTTCTGGAATCGTTGTTTTAAGTTCTAACACGTAAAAGAAAAATATTTTTCAATTTTTAATTTTTTCGCATTTAATTTTAAATTTTAAAAATTTTTGAAAATTTAAAATGGCCACCATTTTGGCTGGCCAGCAAACTCGGTCGAGACATTTGTATGTACTATGTACTTCCCGAGTTTCATTGAAATCGGTTCATGTATACGCGTGTTATCACGTGACAAAAATCAGATCGTTTCAAAATGTCAGACATAAGAAAAATTCAAAATACTATAACTCAATTATTTTGTAAGATATAGACAAAATAAAAAGTGTTCTGGAATCGTTGTTTTAAGTTCTAACACGTAAAAGAAAAATATTTTTCAAATTTTGATTTTTTCGCATTTAATTTTAAATTTTAAAATTTTAAAAAAATTTAAAATGGCCACCATTTTGAAACAAAATGGCGGATGATGCTGGCCAACGAACTCGGTCGAGAAATTTGTATGTACTATGTACATACCAAGTTTCATTGAAATCGGTTCATAAATACGCGTGTTATCACGTGACAAAAATCAGATCGTTTCAAAATGTCAGCCATAAGAAAAATTCAAAGTACTATAACTCAATCATTTTTTAAGATATAGACAAAATAAAAAGTGTTCTGGAATCTTTGTTTTATGTTCTAACACGTAAAAGGAAAATATTTTTCAACTTTTAATTTTTTCGCATTTAATTTTAAATTTTAATTTTTTTTAAAAATTTAAAACGGCCGCCATTTTGAAACAAAATGGCGGATGATTCTGACCAACGACCTCGGTCGAGACATTTGTATTTACTATGTACATACCAAGTTTCATTCAAATCGGTTCATAAATACGTTAGTTATCGCATGACAAAAATCAGATATATATATATATATATATATATATATATATATATATATATGGTTATATATCTATATATATATATATGTCAACATTTGAACGGAGGGTGGTTTTGGGGTCTGGGGGTCATGATCGGTGAAAATATACCAAAATTTTCCGGAAGTGTTTTCCTCCGGACGGCTGCAATAGGTAGCTTTTTACTTTTTGTAATGAAAGCTACCTAAAAGGAACGACGTGGAGAGAAATCTCAGGTTAAATAAATGAAATAAAAATGTCGAAATGCAAACGACTTATTAGAAAATAACCTCTCCATAGGAATGGCATTAGTTTGGTTTACTTAGTGTCCGCCAATTATCTACTCTTGGGATATAGGCGCGGGGGGAATGCCCTTCGTGGGGGGCTTTCTAAGGGAACCTAACCCGTATTTACGCAAGGTTCGAAGAAAACCACGAAAACTCCGACCGGTTAGGCCGATGGCCGCGATTGGGTTCGAACCCAGCACCTGCCGTCTACCAGTTGAAAGGTTAGAACCTCCCGGCCATTGGTGGGGCAGGAATGGCATTAGCTTGCGAGTATCTTCACTTGTAGGGACAGGAGCCTTAACTGAAGAAACTAATTATTGCAGGTGCGCAAATATTAAGATACATTGGATTCAAGCATTGTTCGCAAATAGGTTGGGTTTGGTTTATTTTTGTCGTCCGATTATCTACACTAGGGATATAGGACCAGGGAGGAGTGCCCTTCGTGGGGGTCTTCCTAAGGAAACCTAACCCGTATTCACGCAAGGTTCGAAGAAAACCAGGAAAACTCCGAACGGTTAGGCCGACGGCCACGATTGAGTTCGAACCCTGCCGCCTACCAGTTGAGAGGTGTCAGAACCTATCGGCCACATTCACAAATAGGAGATGGGTGGCACTGATATGAAGTATAATTACTAATTTCAACGTTTTGATGCGCATTCTTTATTTTAATTAAAGAAAAAACTCTTACAAATTATAAATTTTATAAAACTTTATCCGTCAACATGCAATAAACAATTTAATCGTTTTCTTATTTAGACCAGCTCAAAAATCATGTATTTAAAATATCAACAAAACAATTAATTAAATCGACAATTGTTAAATGTATGTACTGTTAAATAATAATATTTTTTGTGAAAAATTCGGAAACTATCATGTAATTGAGAACTGTATATAATATTTTTATGACATTAATAGCAGCTATACAAAACAATTAAAAAAAAGTAAAATTGGTATGCATTAAACCCAGAAATTAATTATTGCAGGTGTGTAATAATCGATGCGTTAATAATCGTTGTTAAATTATGTTGTTGTTAAATTTATGTGAGTAAACAAAAATCATCTTAAAAAATGCACACATATAATATAAACATCATTACTCATAAATAGGAAGGGGGGGGGGGCACTAATTTGAAATACATACAAATACTAGACTCTCCCGTGCCGTTGTATATGATCTATTTGTATTTATTTTATTTTTTTAATCATACAAAATTATAAATTTTATAACACCTTACCAGTCAAAAATGCAATAAAACAATTCAATTGTTTTCTTATATTTAGTTTAGCTTAAAAATCATGAATTTAAAATGTCAACAAAACTAATAATTAACACAAAATTTCTTAAATAAATGCTCAATTAAATAATTATACAAAGTATTTATTGTAAAAATAAGGAAAATATCAATTCCTTGAGAACTGTATATAATATTTTAATGAAATAAGACTGTTAAAAACGGAGAACGTAAAATTGGTGTTAAATCTAGAAATTAATTATTATAGTTACGTGAATATTGCGATGCTTTAATAATCATTGATAAATCAAATTTTGATAAATTTATTTGAAAAAAACAAAGGAAAAAATCATTTTGAAAAATGCACACATGCACATATACACATTAACATCATTATTCATAAAAGAGGGGAGGGAGAGGGGATATTGATTTGAAATATAAATACTAAGTTCTCCCATGTCATTGCACTTTATCAATTTTTATTAAATAAAAATTTCATATAAAATTATAAATTTTATTACTACCTTAACTGATAAAATGTATTAAACAAATTAATAGTTTTCTTATTTAGCCACACTAATAAATAATTAATTTAAAATATTAACAAAATAATAATTAACTCAACAATTCTTAAATGTATGCAAAGTTAAATTTATTGTAAAAAATTTGGAAAATATCAATTCATTGACACTGAACACAATATTTTTATGACGTTAATAAAAGTTGAAAGAAAAATTAATTAATTAATTAATTAAAATAAATAAAGTTGGTGCTAAATCTAGTAATAGCAATTAATTATTGCAAGTGTGTGTTGTGATGGATATTATGATGCATTAATAATTGTTGATAAATTATATTGCTGATAAATGTATGTAAGTAAAAAAAAAAAAAAAAAAAAAAAAAAAAAAAAAAAAAAAAAATCTTAAACTAGTTGGATGTGCCAATCCCAAAACTTTCTTCTATCTCATACGTCCATTTTAATATTTTTAAAAAACAGTTACTCATTTTAATGCTTTAATAATTTTAATTCAATATCATACCAACTTTGATTTTCATCTTAAATTTCTGCTTCAGTCAATTAAGCGGAGTAAAAACGAATTCAGTCTCTGCACTAGCCGATAGACAATAGAATGATAGAAGAAAGTAGAAATGCACACACACATATCTATTTATTATTTATATTATTTATTTATTCTTTATATTATTTATTATTTATCCTATTATAAATAGGATAAATATATTCATAAATAGGAATAAAAGGGAGCACTGATTCGAAGCATAAATACAAAAGTCTCTTATGTCATTGCATGCTATCCATTTTTACTACAAAAACTTTTCGTACGAAATTATAAATTTTATAATACCACCTGTCAAAGTGCAATTAACCATTCAATAGTTTTCTTACTTAGTCTGGCTCATGAAATACAAATTTAAAATACCAACAAAACTCATAATTAACACAACAATTGTTAAAAATATTCACAATTAAATAATTATGTTTATTGTGAAAAATATGAAAGTTAACAATACCTTGTATTCTGTGTTAGTTTTTGAAGTCGCCTCTCAGAGCTGATGATTTCTGAATATCCAAACAGTGCAAAGTTTAGATGTGAAATGTTGTTTCGTAAAATCAGACTATTTGAACTGATGCGACGACATTGACTAATGATGACTTCCTAGGAAGTTTTTCCCTTTTACCGCCGCGAGCTAAGGAAGTTCCGAAATTGTGTCTTTGTTAATTTCACGAAAGTGGAGTTCAAAAACCAAACGGTTTTACAAAGGACTTTACTTTGTGAGTCGTAGGCCGTAAGTCCACCCTACGGAGATAGTGACGCTAGCCTAGAATTTTTCCAATTTTAACTGTAATCAAGATTACACTATGTTATTTGTTTGTTGTATGTAAAATGTAAAGAAAGAATATAGTAACATATTTTATATTCATTTCTTAATATGCCAGAACTATAAAAATAATGTATATAAGTATATTTCTGATGATTGTACAATATTTTTATATTTTAAGAACCTAACCTATTTGTGCCTAAATTTTTGTTTTCCCAAATTTGCTGGTAAAATCTCTTTGAAATGTTGCAAAATGAACTAAATATATACTAAAAGAAAAAAAAAAACAGCTTTTTTGATAAAACGTCTTTTAAACTGTATATTATATGAGCACCCCAGTAGAAAAGGGGTATAAGTTACAAAATGAAAATAGAAGCTTACTTAAAAATAAATATTAAAGCAAAAACAAAAAGAAAAAAAACTTTTTTTTAAATATCCAATATTTATCTTAATAATCACACCTCATTTTATGATTACAATTCATGATTTCTCCATAAAATGCATAATATAATACGATAATTTACACATGACTATTGAACCCGATTATGGAAAATTCACTAGTTTTTTAACATTTGCTAGATTTTATGATTGAAATTCATGATTTCTCCATAAAATTCCCAATATAATACGATAATTTACACATTTTAACATTTGCTAGAAAATGGAAGTCTTGAATTCATTTTGACAAAAATCATAATCTTTGCTTTACTTCTGTTTTAATATATAGAAAGAGGAAATAAAAGAAAAACGTTACTTAAAGGGCAGTTCCCTTTCAACCGCAAAAAAAAAAAAAAAAAAAAAAAAAAAAAAAAAAAAAAAAATTAGAAAACAGATTTAATTTTCATACCTTTTCACAAGCTAACTAATGAAGCAAGTTCAATGAAATTTTTGGACTGTTAAGCTTAGCATTACTTGTTACAATAAATAAAAGAGTTTATTGAAAAATATTTAAGTTAATTAGGAAAACTTAATCTAGTAACCTACTGTTTTTTTTTTTTTTTTTTTTTTTTTTTTTTTTTTTTTTGTACGATATATCACTCCGCGCATGATTTCTCAAAAACTATTAATATTATACTTCTTGATAAAATGAACTGAAATCTTAGAATTATCTTAAATAATAAAGATTTTATTTTAAAAAATGTGTGAAAAAATTTGCAAATTTACTTTTTTTAATTTTTATTATTAAATAAATATATTTTCAATGAAGATAATTAAAAGATTCTTGTTCATTATGTTTAGCGAAGTGTTATCTTTAAATTAAAATTTATTTAAATCTCCTAAATTAAAATGAACACGTGATATCATGCACGCAGTAACACATATAGTAATTTCGAAAAAAAAAAAAAACAGTAGGTAACTTATTTAAATTTTCTTAATTAATTTATACATTTTTAATGAATCTGTTTAGCTTATTGTAACAAGTAATGCTATACTTAACAGTCCAAAAAACATTATTTAGTTTACCTTATTAGTTAATTTGTAAAAAGGTATAAAAATTGAATCGGTTTTCTATCATTTTTGAAGGGGAACTGTCCCCTTAAACTATCATTTAGAATTTCTAACTTGACTTTTTAACGCATAATCATTGTTTAATTAATATGAAAGTTTTAATCTATTCAAGTATATTTCTGAAATACATTACTCTTTATTTTACTTATATTTTCTAACAATTTGCAACTTCACAGCCATTTGGTCTTTTTTTTTTTTTGGGGGGGGGGGGGTGACTATGGCTTAGAGCATAATAAATCCAATCCACTGTTGTTGCAACTTCCAACGACAAAAAATATTCGAAGATTTATCAACTGCAATGCGCTAACGAAAAAACACGTTAAAATTAATGTATTAATTTATAATTAACTTCTGACAATTCAGATAAAAATGAAAGATAGAAAGTTATTTCAAGGATCTGAAATCTGAGAGGAAAAAAAAAAATAAAAATTTGAATTCCCGTTGATTCGAATTAAACGAAGTCAAGAGAAAAGTGAGTACGAATAAATGAAAAATTTTAACGTAATTCTGCCATTAAAAATTTCGGGACTTCATGTTCAGTTCGAATTAAGCGAAGATTCGATTTATCCGGTTTCGAATTAATGAGAGCCGACAGTATTTTTTAATGTTACGTCTAGTCTATTTTGTAAAAATAGACATGTATGTATCACAGTGACAGAAAGTGCCTTTGATATATGAAATAATGTCGGAAATTAGTACATAAACAAAAAATTATAAATGTAGACATTATAATCTTGCATGTAAATACCGTATTTACTCGTGTATAACGCGCAATTTATTTTTAAAAAATAGGGCAAAACTTCTAGGTGCGCATTATACACAGAATAATTTTTTATCGCTGGATGTAATCACGCGGTATACATATGAATCAAGAAATGTATTTAAAAAAAGACCTACTCTCTTAAAAAGTCTGCCACAAAATAGCTCAAGTTGAGCTGAAATCCACTCATCTCAATGTTGAAAGGCAGCTTCTGAAAAAAGAGTTGAAATAACTCGAGTTTTAACCAATTTAAATGAAATTGAGCTATTTAAATTACCACTTTAGATCAAGAAGATTTAATCGTTTGAAAAACAACTCTTTTATGATCGAAAAAATTACAGCTCTTTCATGAGAAGCCAAATCAGCTCTTTCGTTTTAAGAGTGTAGTTATTTGGACAATCTTATTTAATTGAAGTATTACTGCATCTTTATTTCACGCTCCTTCCACTTTTTTATATGTTATCATTATGTAAACATTAATTAGCAATTCTCAGTGCCGTCAATCGCTCCTATCCCCCATCATCCATTCCCTACTCGAAGTCTAAAAATGTATTTTCGCCTTGTTTTTGGCTTGATACAATGTTTATTTCAACTTTCTTTACTGAAAGAAATTCATTTAGTCATTCATTCATTTGCATATCAAATTTATGGTGTGCGTTATAAACGAGATTTTAAAAAATCGGCATTTTTTCTTGTAAAGTAAGGGGTGCGCGTTAAACACGCGTGCGCGGTATACACGAGTAAATACGGTAACTACATTTTTAGGTGCGTTCATAATTATATAAATATACAGTCCTCCCCACTTAATCGGGTAACGGATAATCGAATACCCCGCTTATTCGAATAGAACTCTCCGGAACCGAATTTATCGCCATTGGATCTATGTTATTTTTCCCCGCTTAAACCGAATAAATTTCACGAACCTCCCCGCTTATTCGAATACCATCTGGGTGACCGTGCTTTCCACTTTCGCCGAACTCATCGATCACTGTCATCCGTATCTATCAATTAAGTATTTCCGTTAGAAAAAGACGTAAATCGTTTTTTACTTACTTTAAGATAAAAAAAAAATTACCAAGCCGGCCATTTTGTTTCTCTTTGAAACAAACATAACTACTCCAATTCCAACCCCAAACTAGAAATCCATTAGTGAATGTCTTCAACGAGTCATATTACTCAGTAAGTGCGGGGTGTCAACAAAACGCTAATCTGTTTCTTCCTGCTTCTTCTCGTTTCCCTTTTTTCCCAGTTAAAAAGATTTATTAAAAATATTTTTGTTTAACTATTTACATGACGAATAAAAAAAGCAAAAATTGGTTTTATTATTGTTTTTTAAATAAAATTTATATACAGATTTATGAATACATATAATAAAATTTTCTAATATCGTTGACGGACTGCTTATTTATTTATTTTAGTAAAAGCATATAACGAATCAAAAAAAAGAAGAAAGCGTTTTAATTATTGCCCTTAAAAACTAAATACAGTTCAGATTTTTAAATATTTTTTTTACAATGTATATACATATTTATCACATATATACATCTTGTGAATACTTGTCCAATACGTCCTTTAATGCTGAATTATGGATGCCGATTTCAAAAAGTAAAGCTCAACATTATAAAATTTTCTAATATCGTTGACAGACTGTCTATTATTTATTTAGCAAAAGCATAAAATCTGCAGCCATAATTATACAAATCATTTGGAATCAAACGACATCTTTCAGTTATTGATAAATTTATTACACATTGAGTTACAATTGATTGAAAATCAACTTTGAGACTATTTTATGAAAGGTAATTTGTCTTTTTAGACAAAAGAAAAAAATGCATTGGACTTATTGATATGCGAATAAGAATTTTGCACAAATTTCATAAATTTACAAATAAGCATAAATTTTTTCATTGTATTAGAAAGCAGCAACTATGCATTTGTGAGCAGCTTTATAATTAAATTTAAGAGGGTTTTTTTAGTGACTTACTTCACCTTGAATTTTAATTTAAGGCATTTTACAAATAATCTATTATTTTCAAAGAATTGGAAACAGCGAAAAAAAAAAAAAAAAAGAAAAAAAAAGAAAGAATTTTTTTCTAAATAAACGATTAAGGGTGTATTTCGATTCAAATTAATCATATTTTCCGATTTATTTTTAAATTCATTTTTGCGCTCATATGCATCGAATTGGCAAATTGTCTTATTTAGAAAATACATAAGGTGCTGTGATTGTCGATTCTTTGATGTATGCAAAACATATTTCAAAAAAAGCAATCAAAAACGGCATTTTGAACTGATTTTTCCGAAGCGGGAGATCTGTGAACGAAAAAAGGGTCATACTGAGAAGATAATTGTTTTTAAATCAAATTCTAATAAATGGAGCTAAAAAGGAAATCACACGGCACCTCATACATGTCTTCAAAAATCCCTTTTGAAAAGTTTCATGTTTCTACTTTTAAAAATGTGTCTGAAATTGTATCAGAAAATTTCGAGCTCTTGAAGGTGGAAAAGCGTTTTTTCGAATACACCCTTAACAGCGAGTATTACTCGTGCTCAGAGTGTTCTATACAATAAATATACGTATTATTATTTTAAAAAATAGTTCCTGGAAGAATAATAAGTGAAATAAAATTAATATTGCCCAGTTAAACTGATGGCATTGAGCTCACAGGCTACGCATACTAATAGTATATTTAAGCCTTATATTCTCAAGGGTTAATTCCGTTCGAAAAACAAATTAAGGGGGGGGGTGGCAGCTCCCTCCATTTCCCCGTTTTATACTTAATCATTGAACCCCTTAAACTATTGAGGGATATAATTTATCATATAAAAAATTTGAACAAAAACTGATAATTCTGCATGAAAAACCCATTTATATCAATTAAGGGGAGGGGCATGAGCTCCCCGTTCCCGCTCTTTATACTTATCCAATGAAAACCTAATACTAATCACGAAAGTGCCTCATCAGAATGATCCTACATCTAAATTTTGAATGAAAACTGATAATTCTGCATGAAAAACCCATTTATATAAATTTAGGGGGGGGGGTATTAGCCCCCGTTCCCCCTGTTATACATTTCGAATGAACTCCAAAAACTAATAAGGGAAGCGCCTTATCAGAATATACATATATCCAAAATTTTAAGTGAATCGGATATTTTTATCATGAGTTATCGCGTTACGCACATACAGAACCGACGGGCACATAAGCTCCCAGACTTTGATAGCCTGTGAGTTAAAAAACTATAAAATGTAGGGTGTGGTATAGCTGTATATACACTATATGTCCAATGATGATCGGTCAGTTGGGATTTTAAACGTTTTGTTAAATATTTAAGGAAATGCTTGAGGAATTATCCTGAAACTTCACGTTTGCAAACAGAATAGTATAGGTTATATATTTTACCGGTCAACAAATTGGAATATATATATATATATATATATATATATATATATATATATATATATATATATATATATATATATATATATATATATATATATATATATATACACACACACATATATATATATATATATATCTTTTGGATAACCTTGTAAAAACTAATGTAGAAAAAGCATTCAAACTGTAGAGCATGATTACAAGGTTTATTGGAAGTAAACTCTTTTCATTTTTATGAGGATAGCATCATGTACACTTGTAGAGAAATTAAGGTTTTTTTTATAAAACCAGTACCAAATTTCAGGGCATTATGTTCAATAATGCTTTTTCATAATTTCTAAAAAGAACACATTTTTATAATAAAAACTCTGCAAATTATAAGCAAAAAGCTTGGCAAAATTTGAGACTGTTTCTATAAAAAAAACATTTCTTTATTAATATAATGCTATCCTCACATAAATGAACACATCATGTTTTTGCAGTTTGAAAGCTTTTGCTACGTTAGTTTCTGCAGTGTTATCTTAAAGGTATTCGTTCTTTTTCTGTTGTTGACGGTCCCTTATATGAGGGTTATTAAAAAAAAATATCTTCGTGACCTTTACTTGTCTGTTTACATACCTGGATTTTCAGACTAATTCCTTAAGTATTTTTTTCCATTAACAAAACGTCTAAAATCGCAAGTGACCGATCACCATTGGTCATGTAGTGTACTGGAAAAGTATGAATATGTATAACATAAATGAATACAAGTTCAACAAAATTTCTGTCGTGGTGGCCTATAGGCACAAGTGGATTTCGAAGTTAAGTTGTCATTTCCCCAACAAAAAGTAAAATATGATTAGAGATAAACTCGTTCAACAACTTTATTTGGCCGCTTTTGAAGAGTTTTTAACTACATTTATCTGTAAGAATTGGTTTTATTACAATCCACTAAAGGGAAATTCGGTTCAAAATGCACATTTTTACAGCATTTTTTGAAGTATATCCTGATATTACGAAAAAAATTGACCATAACGGAACATTATATAGCTCCTAAGTAATAGAAAGTACCAATTTAAAAAGTTTGAGAGCAAAACTAATTTAAAAATGAGTTAGAAAATAAGAAGTTTGTTATGAATATATCCTCAATACTTCAATCACGATGGCTTTGGGAAATTCTTTTCACAATGCCCACATTGAAAGCATATATATTTTTTAATATATTCTGTCCTTATGAAAAAATTAAACAAAACAGCTCCTATATAGCTCCTAAATAAGAGAAACTGTCAATTGCATATGAATTTGCGAGCTAAAATGAATTCAAAATAAGTAAGAAGATTCAGAATTTGTTATTTTTATATATTCCCAATTCTTCTATCTCGATCGCTTCGAGAAGTTCTGTTCAAAAGGCCAACTTTGACAGCACTTTTAAAAGTACATTCTGCCATTATCAAAAAACTGACCAATACGGCGCATTATATAGTTCCTAAGTAAGAGAACCTGCCAGATGGATGCGTTTAACGGCAAAAATGATTTAAAAAATGAGTCAGAATATAAGCAATTTGGAAGTGAGTACTCTCTTGATACGATTTTTTCTTCAACTTCTACTTATGTTTCATTTGTTTGTGCTATAAGAATTGATCCTATCAAAAACTTGTCAATATAAAAGTTGTAGATATTATTAAGAAGATGTACAATAAATTTAAACGGATTTGATATCATAAGAATTGACAAATTTATGGATTTTTTTTTCTTCTTCTTCCCCCCCCCTTTTTTTGCGACAAGAGTCGCTCTTATCAAAAGCTCTTCAGTACAAAAGTTTCAGATATATTAAGTAAAATAAATTTAATTGGACTTGATACCATAATAACTGACGAAGTTATGAATTTTTTTTTCCCCTAATAATCCTATTTTTTTCGCCCTTTGAGCCTATTTTTAATTTTATCAAAAATTTGTCAAGCATAAATTTTTGATCCATTTTTTTAGAAGTAATACAAACTTCAAACTGATTCGATATCTATTTTAAATAAGATGTTATGGGGATTTTTCGATTTTCATACCCCCCCCCCCCTATTTCGACCCCTTGGTCCGATTTTGCCCGTTAATAAACTTAAACGAGATTTTATGTTTCTTGATTTTATGTATCAGTTTGGAAGAGATAATGAGCAGAATTGTAGAAGTTATCGTATCTATAAAAAATTGATATACATATATAAAGTTTTTTACTGATGGTAGTTTTGGTGTCTAAGGTTCATAATCAGTGTAGATCTGCAGAAATTTTTAAGAAATTCCAGCATAGTTTAGACCACAATAGATAGTATTCCGTTGCGGTCCATACGAATCCATACGAAATCTACCTAAAAATACATGAAGGCTAAATAATACAAAATATTGCTATTCTGTGAAACTATTTTTATGGTTTCTTTCATCTGACGAAATCTAATTTGTCTCAGTCCAGTGTCTGTCTGTCCGTCAGAGTCCGCACACAAAAACTGCGTGAGTCAGAGACTTCAAATTTTGTGCATTTACAGCTGAATACTTTTTTCAATTACTAATGAATATTCCTAAACTTACACATTTGAATGGCACTTCACAATGCACACTCATGTAATATTGATACGCGTGCATAAATATCACGAGACATGTATTTTTGTTATCAAAGCCGAAATTTTAATTATCTATGATCACATTTCTTTTAAATACATTTTTGTTTCCCATGCAGTACATTGAATATATACTTATTCATATTTAAATAGGCATTTATTTTCATCTGAAGCATAGTTCTGCTGAAACACATTTTTGTGGAAATTCTAGCAACCTGAAACGTTCATGGCACCAGTACTGAAGGAAAATAAAATACGTCTTATTTAATTAGAGCATTTTTGATACTGTGTACTTGAAGAAATATTCTTTTAAAAAGGTTGTGTCAAATTTTTGTAATGAACGTCCGATTTATTTCCGTTGAAAAAAGTATTTTAATTATTACTACTCAATATGTAAACATTTGTTTCAATTGTAATACTGATAGCATAACTAAAATCGCATTTACACCAATCACCATTCATAAACGGCAGTATACCCACTTTTTTTTAGAGAAGACTTCAATATGAATTTATTATGTTCTACAAAAATTCCTTAGAATATAATCTAATATATTTCAGTAAGGAAAATAAATAACACACTTTGAAATGTATTTTTAAGCCCTTCACATCCATAGATAGCTATTTAAACTACGTAGTATAATAAAATTTCGTTAAGCTTCAAAGGGTCATCTTCGAAAATCGAAAATAATTTTTTCTTAATATTTTATGGTAGAAAATTCATTTCAGTAAGAATATTTTTATTATTATTATTTTCATTAGAAATAAAAATTCTAAATTAAAATTTCGAACTTTGATTTAGTGCTGTTTAAACAATATTTTAAAGTCCCCCCCCCCCCTTATTGCGCACATTGTTTTAAAAATTTGATATCTCAGAATTATCGATCGACTTCAAGCTACTCGAAGAGTAATTGAACAGTATTTAAATTTCTTAATTTTGAGTAAAAAATGACTCTGCTATTATAAAAAAAGTAGTAAATTTGAAAACACGACTAAAAGGGTTTAAAAATGGAATGGAATATTCAATTTTTCCATAAATGTATTACACCTTAAATTATAAATGATTGCTTAATTTATAAGTGATCATGTACACTCACCTCTCTTGGTCAGTAATGTGCAAAAATTTGTTTCAAATCGCGAAATTTCGCAGATATTATGATATTTCCTTTATTTTATTATTATTTTTTTTTAATCAAAGATTGGAAATCATTATTCGATTTCACTATTTATGAATGTCAATACCTGAAGATATCTTCAGTTTAAGATTGCAAATCAATTGACCAATCGTCCAGAAAGTAGACATTTTAGTGTGTGCGTGGGAGGGGGGAGGGTTGCTGTAGATAGATAACTTTATCAACATTTCACTAATTTTGAACTCCCCCCCCCCTTCCCTCCTCTTCATATCATACGTTAGCATTCGTCGAACACTGCTCCACCCCAACCACCTGATGAAACAGTTAACATTAAAATGTTATTTTTATCTTCTTTCTTTTGTTTTTCCTATGTTTGCAATAATATACAGATATCGCAATTCAGATATGAATTCAGTCCTTTACGGTTTCAATTCATATGAAGAGAGGGAGTAAATTAAATATCAATATTACAAATGAAATAAATTTATTTCAAATAACATACAAATCAATTGAGCAATATTGCCAGAAAGTAGCCTCTTTGGTGGGTGGGTAATGCTGTAGATACATAACTTTATCAACATTTTACTAATTTTGATTTCCCCCTCCCCCTCCTTTTCATATCATACGTCAGTGCCCGACCCCAACCTCTTTATGAAATAGTTGACAATGTTAAAATATTAGTTTTGTTTTCTTTCTTCCTTTTTTTCTGTGTTTGCAATAATAGACAGATATGGAAATTCAAAAATTAGTTGCTTCCTATGCACATTTAATTCAGATGGAGAGATGGAGTCAATTAAATATCAATATCATAAATTAAATAAAATTATTTTAATAAAATTAAAAAAAATATATAGTTAACTATTTGAAAGTATTAAATTATAGCTTATTGTTACATAATTTATTCAACACTATTGTCATCTTCTTGCACTTGTTTCCTGCCTGCGAATAGTAAGAGCTGAACGTTTTATCGATAAAACAGTGGACAACATTCTTTCACTTTCTTTACTGGTAAACGAAAGTATCAATTCAAACTTTAATGTATGTTTCTATAAATCTTAATTCAAAAAGGCAACATTTTGACATAAGTTTTAATTTATTTTAATCGGGAAATATATTATACTAGCAAATATTGTTCGTACTTAATTATCGCACTCAGTTCTCTCTCTCTCTCTCTCTCTCTCTCTCTTTTTTTTTTTTTTTTTTTTTTTTTTTTTTTTTTTTTTTTTTTTTCCAAATGCAATAGATTTTTCAGAACAAGCCGTCAAAGTTGAGATTTTGAACCGCATTTCCGAAGAAAGCAGAAAAACAGTCCAATGAAGAGAGAAAAAATCGTGATCATGTGATCAAAATCGCTTATAACTTGATAGGTAACTGAATTATCATAAAATGAAAAACTGAGGTCGATTCCAAATCTCTTCCATAGAGAGTTCTTCCAATTTTATATCTTTCCATTAAAAATTTAATTTCTAAACGTGTCAAAACATTTAGCACTTGTTGAGCAGAGCAGTTAAGAACAGCTTAAAATTATCATTTTAAAAATCTACGCTCGCCAACCTGCGTTTAGATTATGCACTTCATAATGTATCTTGTTTTTAAAATATTGTCTGGTTATGCAAGATTGAATGATATATATCGCGAACGGGGATTACTTTCTGTAATCATCATGCTTTTCTGCTTGAATGGAGCATTTTTGTTACCATAGCCTCATCCAGCTGTCGTGATAGATCATGGCTGTTTTTGAAATTGAGAAGTAAAATAACTTATAAATTACACATTTGAAAATCAACTTGAATAAAATGGCTAGGTTAAAAATGTCGGTGCCTCTCACACTTTCTTAACGACACATGGATAACATTCTTCCTTTGGGTTCGAAGTCTAAAAACTCCCGTCTGCTTAGGAATAACATTCCGAATCATGGTATTGAAAAGCACAGTGTTTTGAAATTTTACTCTTATATTTCATCTTTTGATAAAATTTTAAGTATTTTCGGAATCAAGCATAGCTTATGCATGAATTCTTTTCTTTATTTCATTTACCATCATGCATATTTCCATGTTATAATTAAATTGCAAATTGTTTATTTTAATTAATAACTATATGCCATTTTCTAACTGCACTTATCGAATAGTAATTTGTATTTAAAAAAAAATCAAAAATATTTTGCGCCTGCATTTACTTCTATTTTTCGTTACATCAAGTGATAAAATCGCTAAACAGATTTGCTTGCTGCACTATGAAAATCTAAAAGTATGATATAATTTTCACCATTAAAAACATTTTAAGTACAAAAATTTAATTACAGTTTTTATTTACCCTACACCCCACACTCTTAATATTTATGTGTAAATATATTATTCAAGTTAAATGTGTTTGGGAATATCAGTATTTGAAAAATTTAAATACTTATGACCTAATTTAAACCATTAACAGTTTTAATGTATGATAATTTAATCACTTTAGGCATTCTTAATGTAACGGAATTTAATATTTCAGAATTTTACCTATGATGTAATTGTTCCCGCTAAATGCGTTTCGTGCTCAACAATTTAATAATTTTAACATTAACTTGCTTTTTTTAATATTCACATGTAAATACAATTTATAAACAAAACTTCCCATATTTTCAGCTATATTTAACGATTGATCATTTTATTTTTTAAGTTTTAATTCTGTTTTTATCAGTCATGTGTAAATATATTTTTGAGAGAAAGAGAGAGGAAATATAAATAATACTTTGCACTGTTTTAAAAATTCGCATCAATGTAAAAAATTACCTTTATTAAAAAAGAAAAAAAAACTTGTCTTGAAATAATGAAAATTAGAATAAAAAATTGAAACAAAAACCTTCAAAAACCAATAAAAAAAGAGAGAAAAAAATGTTGTTTGCACTCCACTTGCCTGAAAAGTATACCCCAAGGAAAAATTCTTAAATTCGCATTAAAATAGTTTTATACCTAACTTTTTTTTTTTTACTGAACGCCCTTGGCTTACGTTATGATTAAGAATCACATTAAACAATTCTCCGATTTGAAAGTTGTCTACTTAGCGTAAAAATTTGTCTATAACACTACCAATGTAGAATTTTTTTCAATATTTACTTAATTTGTAGACAATTCTACTACTACTACTACTACTAATAACAATAGCAATAACGTAAATAATAATACTAATACCAAATACATTACTTTTATTATATCATTGCAAGTAGAAAAGAAATCCACATGTTTAAAAGACAGAAATTGACTGAATTTA
The DNA here is from genome assembly GCA_964019185.1 of Maratus speculifer. Classification (NCBI taxonomy): domain Eukaryota; kingdom Metazoa; phylum Arthropoda; class Arachnida; order Araneae; family Salticidae; genus Maratus; species Maratus speculifer. Next base: position 154,723,875 of record OZ025302.1, read on the forward strand.
TAAAAAAAAATAAGAAAAATAATTACAATAATTAATCAATTTTATATTGGCTAACCTTAAATCTTAAAACAAATATTATTTTTAACTCAAGTTTTTTAAATTTCTCCAATTATTGAGAAATTAAACTTTATTAAATACATAATCAGTAATATGGAATTAAGATAATGAAATCAATGAAGTTATTAATTATTAATATAGTTATTATTATTGTTATTATCATTCCCGTGTTAAATATGCGTGATAAAGACATTTCTTAATTATTTAAGCAAAAATTGTTATAAATTACTTTTAAATTGTCACAAAACTATACAAATTTCTAACTTTTATTTCAGACAAAGCATATAAAATACAAGCATTAACATTTAAATATAATATATGTAGTACATAAAGAAAATGATCATATTTGAAATGCAAACGAAACACTTTCTTTCTTGCTGAAAAAATAAAATGTCATGGAATTTTCCAGGAACTGTTAAGAAAGAGAGTCTTTCAGACGTGTCATTTTGAGATAAATGGTTACCGGGAACATCTGTGACTGTGTTGGTAATTATCGGCCACCTGAGGGGTGAAACTTTTACTGAAAAAGAATCATAATGTCGGATTTCTCAAGCTCAGTATTTGCGTTGAATTTTTATCTACTTTTTTTGCGATCATACCTATCATAGCTATTCGTTCGTAATAGCTGTCAACGAACAGCAGGAGATTTAAATGATCGTTCGGCGAAAAAAGCATGAATCCTGGGTGACCTATGTTTAAAATTGGGCGTGAAAAACACTTTCCATCTTGAATTTTTCTTAACCTTTTGCCACTTTCGACTCCTTTACACTGAAGACAAATTATCAGTTCTTCCTGGAATGATTTCGGCAGGCAGGTGTGTAATGGACAGATAAAATGATCTCCCATCCTTTTTCTGCGAATGGGCGAAATAAGTCGGCAAATATGGATTATTTTTGCATTTTGTAAGTTTAGTCGCTTTTTTGTTAGGAAAAAGGCTTTGCTATGAATTTTAAATGGAAAGCTTTAAACCTTTTTGATAAATAAAGCATTAAATAAGAAAACAGAAGTCCAGGTAGCAAAAGGTTTTAAGGCTGTTCTTAAATCAAAAAGGGCATCTTTATGACATCAATTTCAATTTATTTTTGCTCGGAATTGTATGAAACTAGAAGGTACTGTTGTTCAGAAATTACCGAATCGCACTCAGTTTCCCGTTTTTTTATAACGCAGCAGATTTTTCAGAAAATAGTGTCAAAGTGGCCGTTTTAAACTAACTTTTCGCGGAAGAGAAAAAAATCCATTACAAATTGGAATAAAAATCACCTTCTCACGTGAGCAAAAAAAAAAAAAAAAAAAAAAAAAAAAAACTTATAACTCAATAGGTAATGGATCGATCAAAAAGTAGAAAACTGAGTTAGATTCCAGATCTCTTCCATGTTCAGGCTTTGTAATTTGATATCTTTCCGTTAAAAATGAATTCGTAAATGTGTCAAAACGCTTGTTGAGCAAAGCAGTTGAGAAAAGCCTTAAAATATCGCAGACGTAAGTTTCCAATATGAAACGCAATGCCAATATAATCCAAAAGGAACAGAGATAAAATGGAGGTTTTGGATCAAAAGAGGGAACATAATCTCAATTTTTATAACATTGGTTAATAAGCGCTGGAATGGGTTTAGCAAAAAAAAGCGAAATATTCGTTAATAAATGGCGCTATGATTCTGCAAGAAGCGTGTGCTAACGCGCAAAAAAGTTTCGACGTAAACAAACCACTTTAAACGACGTTTTTAAGCCTGTGTAAATAACATAAATTACAAATAGCAAAGCCTTAATCAAATTCCAATGAACTACATAAAATATAATGTCAATCATACAGCGATATGTACTGATATTAAATTATTGCGTACTTACTTTATATTAGTATTTGTATTTATTTTGCTAATTTATATTGTTATATAAACGATTTCATTATGCTATTAATTAATTATGCTGTAAATGATTGTTTTAACTTTTTCTTATGCATTAAATATAACATTTCTATGATCCCCGTTTAATCAAATACCCCGATCGAATGTTTTTCTGGAACCACCAATATTCGTTTAAACGGAGCCGACTGTAGCACTTATAATCATCGTCATCCAGTCCGTCTTTCCGGATATAACAGAACAAAAATTATCCAACCGAATCGTTTGAAATCTTAAATATGTATTTGTTGCAGAATTTTATCGAGTCATTTCAAATTTTAATAAAATCAGATGTATAGTTAAATTGCAGGGACAATCAAAAGCATTCCGTTACATCACGGTCAATGGGAAAAAAAGTTTCAAGTGAATTTTATTGATGATAGACTCTTTCAAACGTAATAGAACTGATATGCATCTATGAAGTATATACTAAAAATACATTTTGCAATGCATTTTTATCCATACATTTACAGGGCCACACAAAAGTATTCTATTACACAATGGAATAGGTAGAAGCACTGTTTGGAGCACGTTTTAATACTATAAACAATTTCGCATTTTATGAAATTCAGGTACGTCGCAGAGGTTTACTACAAGTTACTTCCAGTATAATAGAAAGCAGATAATATTTAATGTAACGCACAAAATATTTCGGCCACTATACTGTACCTGATGTACTGTATACTATTGCACCAAGATTTGAATATTTTTAAACTTTGTTATAGTACGAAAGCACCTCGTTAGCTACGTTTCACGTGCAATTTCTAACGTATTATATTTCTAAATATTATACTTATTTAAAATTTATCAAAACCCCCATAATTTCATAGTTTTGAGGTAGTAAATATTCATTGCCATTGAGGAAATAAAAAATAAATCGATCAAGAGCTGTCAAATTTTTCTCTGATTACCTTCCTCTGATTTAATCGTGGGGAAATTTTTATCAATATTTACTTAACAATACGGATACCATGGATACATTCAGTTGTCAAATAAGTAGATATATTCATACAAGCGCCGTGCTGCCAGTTTAAGATTAGCATTATTTTCGGCACTACCCACACACATAGTGAAAGCGGATGTCTGATTAAGATTTTCGATGAACGTTAAGTAAGTGCATATAACTTTTTTTTTTTTCACGAAAAGAGTCAGAATGTTAAAAAAGTGTATAGTTATGAATATAAAAAGGGATAATATCTTCTTTAAAAAAAATGATATCTTCTTAAAGTAAAAAATGATATCTTCTTAAAGTAAGTTCATTTATTTATTTTTTCTTCAAAGAAAATCTCTGTTTCGTTTGAAATTCATTTAAGTGTCTTAAACTATTAAAAAAAAGTTATTAAACGTTTTCTAAGAAATCGGGATTCTCAGAACACTGCATGTAAAGCCAACAGCAAAAACTCATGTAACTGATACAAATTTGCACTGAAGATAAAAAAATCTGTAAGGTTACTAAGAATTTTTTACACTGTACAAAATTTCTGTAGAGGTACTAAACTTTTTCTAGGAAACTGGGATTCCTAGAACTTTTCCTGTAACGGTAACAGCAAAAATTCAAGTTTCAGAATCAGTAACATGGATTTTTCCTGTTATCGTTACATGAAAAGTTCTTGGAATCCCAGTTTCCTAGAAAATGTTTAGTACCTTTACAGAATTTTTTTTACAGTGTAGGAAACTGGCATTCCAAGAATTTTTCATGTATCTGCAACCCAGGTTACAGATAAAATATTAGTAAGATAACTGTAATTTTACTAGACTCGTTTGTAAAGTTACAAATTTCTGTATGTTTACAAAAACTAAATTTGTAAGTTTACGTTTTTTTTTTTTTTTTTTTTTTTTTTTTTTTTTTTTTTTTTTTTTTCCGTACATATAATATACAGCTAAAATTTCAGTAAGCATGCAGATCTCTCTAACTTTACATCTATTGAGCTACATATTTTGTTTTTACAGTGTATGGGTCTCATTAAGTTTGATTAAATGAACACAGTACCTTTGAAATTATCTCTTCAGTTTTGAATAATGCTGTAGAATATGTGGTGGCAAAAAAAAAAAAAAAAAAAAAAAAAAAAAAAAATCTGTGAAGGTACTAAACATTTTCTAGGAAACTGGAATTCCAAGAACTTTTCATGTAACGATAACAAGAAAAATTCATGTAATCGATTCTGAAACTTGAATTTTTGCTGTTACCGTTATAGGAAAAGTTCTTGGAATTCCAGTTTCCTAGAAAAGGTTTAGTACATTTGCAGATTTTTTTACTGTGTAGAACAACGTATTTTACAAAAACTTTATTTTTTAAATTAAATATTTAAAATTCCTTTACTTTTTTAAATATGAATATTTTTGCTTCAATTTTTTTCCACATTCATTAGAAAGTGCTGCATAAAACTGTGCATAGATTTTTAGATGTATAGTATTTTACATTTAATATGATTTTTTTTCTCTCGTGTATAGTAAACAAGTGGGTAAGTGTGAATGCGGATCGCACAGAGGGTTTCGTTTAATATCTCATTCTAAACAATTTATCGTTAAATTAATAAACCAAAAACAATTTTTCGGCGCTAATTTGGGATTTCTTCGCCAATTGCACCAACCAGAACAAAATATTATATTCCTTCTCTTAATGCTGTCCTGAACGCATAGATTTCTTGATTTTTCTATTAGAATCTGCAGACTTAGTGAAGTTATGCAAGTAAATAAAATTATGAATAAAAGAACAATATTGCAAAGCTTAGCATACATTTAAGGGAGACAAAACTGGTCACCACACTGTAAAAAAAAAAAATCTGTGAAGGTACTAAACATTTTCTAGGAAACTGGGATTCCAAGAACTTTTCATGTAACGATAACAGGAAAAATTCATGTAATCGATTCTGAAACTTGAATTTTTGCTGTTACCGTTACAGGAAAAGTTCTTGGAATCCCAGTTTCCTAGAAAAGGTTTAGTACCTTTGCAGATTTTTTTTTTTACAGTGCAGAGGCGGCTAATAATTTAAATGAATAAGAATTTAATAAATAAATAAATATTTCACTTCGCGGGCCAAAATACATGATCAATAGGATGCAATAAGATGAAATAAAAACAAAGAAGCACGTTTTTCACGTGATTTATTTAATCGATTAATTTATGTTATATAAATAATAATTTTATTTAAACTTGCTTGCAACAATTAGAAGAAATGAAATATCAATTTTGAAATTTACGTTATTGCAAATTTTTAAACTTCTAAGTATCATACATTTTGAATTTTTACACCATGGTATAGGGAAAAAATTTACTTTTAAATGCAGTTTGTTTAAAAGCTGTGTGTCAATTTATTTTTGAGATATTTTGTAGCTTTTAATACCAATTTTGAGTTATGGCAACAAAAGCACTCCATTTCTATTAAAAGTAAAAGAAATGGGATGATTAGAAGAGAAAACAAAAAATGAATTGATGATTTTAAAAATAATATTTTAATTAAAATAAGAGTCCTTTTCAAAATTTTATGATTTGTTGAAGTATTCAGCTAGAAATACACAAATTTTGGACTCTTTGACTTACATAGTTTTTGTGTAGGGACTCTCTGACAGACAGGCAGACAGAGGACAGAGATGAATAGGGTTTCGTCAATTGAACGAAACCGTAAATATGAAAGAAAATTGAATAAACTATCAATTTAATATTTTTCAAAAAATAACTATAAACTTGAATATTAAATCCTTGCACAAAAATATTAAATACTCCATGGGGAGCAAATAAAAAAAAATTAAAAGCTCTATCGAAATTAGTAAAAAAAAAAACCTTATTATTTTTCGAACAAGCAAGTTATAAAAATATGAAAAGGGAGAAAGATCAGTTTAAAGTTTTCATTTGTTTGGGTAATTGCATTAGATCTATTCACAAAATGTGCATTATTTCATGATACAATAGCCCTATAGGTAAAAATGAGGTGTCAAAATATTCACAATTAACCCTTTCGAGTCTGATGTACTATTAATAGTACATGTCTTTTAATGGAGTATTATTTTGTATTAGGAAATACTTTTGCTACTGTTTACATGTAGTAATGTTGGTATGTGCCTATGCATTTACCGCATGACTTCATTTCTGCTTAGGCATTTAGTAATAATAATAATTATTATTATTTACTTAATTCTCTTTGCGCCGTTTGTCTGTCTGCCCGTCTGTCTATCTGTCCGTCTGTCCGCATATAACAACGCAAAAACTACCCAACCGAATCGTTTGAAATTTAAAATACATAATTATAACGTAATTTTGTCGAGTCATTTCAAATTTTATGAAAATTGGATGGATAGATTAATTACAGGGACAATCAAAAGGATTCCGTTACATTACGGTCAATGGGGAAAAAATTTTCAAATGCATTTTAATCGTTTGAAATTTAAAACTTATAATTATTGCGTAATTTTGTCGAGTCATTTCAAATGTTATGAAAATCAGATGCATAGATCAATTACAGGGACAATCAAAAGTATTCCGTTACATTACGGTCAATGAGGGAAAAAGTTTCAATACATTTTAATCGTTTGAAATTTAAAACATATAATTATTACTTAATTTTGTAAAGTCATTTCAAATGTAATGAAAGTCGGATGCATAGATCATTTACAGGGACAATCAAAAGTATTCCATTACATTACGGCCAATGGGAAAAAAAAAGTTTCAAATGCATTTTAATGATATTACACTCATCCGAACATAATAGAATTGGCATGAATCTATGAAATATATACTAAACTATGCATTTTGTACAATATGTGATGCAAAGAATTTTTATTATTAAATTACAGGGCCACACAAAAATATTCCACTACATAATGCTATACGGGGAAACATTGTTTGAGGCGTGTTTTAATTATATTCAACTATTTTCCATTTTATGAATAAGGTATACGTTGCTGAGGTGTAATAAAAATTACTTCCTGCATATTTACAGAAACACAAAGATTTCGACTACTATACTGTATCCGAAGTACGCTCTACTATATGAGCAAGACCTGAATATTCTTAAAACTTCGTTATCGTACGAACGCACCTCATTTGCTACGTTCACGTGCAATTTCCTACTTGTTTTATTTAGAATTATTTTTTTTCCTCTGAAAGAATCATGTGTAATAAAGCGTAAAATGTATTAAAAAGCTGTAATATAAATTAAATCTTGTTGTAATACAATATTTTCTAAATATCGCCAAAAATTGTTCTTCAGCCTATTTTCATATGAATATTAATTGAATAGGGCACAAAACAACAACAAAAGTTATGTTTCAGACCAGGAAATATTCATTAAATACTAATTAATTTATTTGGATAGATAGTGTTAATATAATTAGCGTAAACGTAATTTTTTGTAAAAATTGAAAACAAAATTAGACCCGAAAGGGTTAAAGAAGATTTCATTTTATATTAAAAAGTATATAATTGATATTTTGTCCTTGGGGACGCCACACTCACTCGCATTAATTTTACCCTAACAGTTTATACCCAAATATAATATATAAATAAATTTTATTTAAATGTTTAGATATGCTTTAATTCACGTGTTCATAAAACTATGCAAAAATTTGATAGAAGTTAGACGTGTCTAATTCACTATATCCATTTAGTCTAACTTCTGTTATGAGTTAGTGTAACTGTCTGTTTAGTGCCAATAAGGCATAGACGATATTGCACGTACTGTTATATTTGGATATATCTCTTCATCTTTTTTGCTTCCTTTTGGGAAGAATGGATTTTCAGTTTATTATATCGATAATAATTTTCAGAATTTTAAAGCTGTGTGTTTGAGACTTTCACAAAAGTTGCTCTATACATTTAACTAACACATTATGTAAATTATATTTTAATTGCTTTCACGCATGCGCAATGGAAAATTATTTAGTAAACCTGCTCATTATTCATGCAATTTTTATTATTTTTAATTCTCTTTACAAGGTATTGTATGCAATGTTATTTGCCATGTTTTATGAAAAGAAAATTTCTTTATATTAACAATTCGGCAAATTATAGGCAAAAAACTTGGCAAAATTCTAGAATGTTTTTATGAAAATCTTAATTTCTCTACGAGTATACATACTATCCTCACAAAAATGAACACAGTTTATAACAATAAGCCATTTAATCATAATTCACAATTTGAACGCTTTTGATACGTTAGTTTTGACAGGTTTTTTCAAAAGATGTTCATTATTTTTCAATTTGTTGAAGGTCCCTTATGGGATTTCAGGGAAAAATTTCCGCCGAGAGCTATGACCTGGAGTTAGAGAATAATTTCTCATGTATTTGTCCAGATATCTAACAAAATGACTAAAATTTCAAGGTGGTCACATTAATATGACTATGTGTATCATATATGTGATACCACTAAAATTCAATCATATTTAATGGCAAAAATTTTAATATGCTATTACTAAACTTTACCGAAATCCACATTTTTGTGCATTCGCTTTTCTCCCCCCTTCCAAAAGTACACAACTGTTTTTTAAAATTCTTAATTTTTTTCTAGTTTTATCCTGATGCAGAGAAATTTGAGCATTTTGTAAGTGGTAAAATAATTAATTGAAAAAAAAAAAAAAAAAAAAAAAAAAAAAAAAAAAAAAAACGTCAAATCAAGACAAAAATTTTCTCCAAATTTAGAATCATAATATGCGCTGATTTGATATTATCTTTCTTATAGTGATATATTTTGTTGTATTTATGCATTGTATGTATAATTTTAGCGTTATTTAACGTTTTTAATTTTAATATGAAAATTATTAATTTCCTCAGTTATTTCTTAGATTATCATGCATTAATAAATTTTACTTTCTGACACTAAGAAAATGTGTAGAATAAAGTATGCATAATAATAAAGACTAAAAAAAAAAAAAGAAAAAAGAAATGTGTTCTGTGTTTGTGAAGATATTTAATACATACAAGTATGTAATAACTTATGTTCATTCAAATATATACAAAGATTCACGTCTGTAATTTATTTATGTAGAAAGTTAACTACTGGCAGGGGAATGTGATTTTTTTTCACTTGTCATATAAACATACATTTGCAAATGCTTAAATGTAGAATTCAGGTTTTAGTGCACATCTAGGTGAATATAATTTCATAAACACTCATATACTACTTACTGAAATATTTTAAAAGAAATATAACGCATATCCTATTACAAAGAAAGAAAAAACTTTTATTATCATGAATCTATGTTCCACAAATAGTTGTCTATGTGATTAGCAAAATACGTTAATAAATAACAATGTAAATAAAAAATTATATTTGTTTACATACAATAAAATCAACCAAATACAACAGAATACATTTAGAATAGACTACGGGAGAAAAGTCTTGTTTTTTGTATAACCGGCCACCCCTGATCTTGTTTTCGCATCATGTATTTTTCATGTAAAAGAATATATTCGATTATTATTGAATTTATAAAAAAGTGTGATCACTCCTATTCTTTAAGAATACAAAGTTTGTACTCTTTTAGAAACATATCTGTAATGTACGCAAACTGGATTAACATCAAGCATCAAGCTTCAAACTTAACAAAGTAAAAAACAAAATACCCGCTCATTTTTAAAGTAAGAGATAAACTAGTAAATCTGCTGATAAGAAGCCTCAACGTCAGCTCTGCAATTTTTTATACTTTAATCTCATTTTATATATATTATTCAACCTACAACAATCTGTATTTTTTAAACACATAAATATTTATAAGTATATAAAGCTCTTAGAGGTTTTCAATAGAAATAAATATTAGAAGAAAATATCAAATAGCAATATTTATTTAAACTCAATCTTTTATAAATTAAATTATACCTAATTTATAATAGTGTTTTTATAAATTTTGTTTTGGAAAAGAGTTTTTATGTTCTAGACTCATAACTCAAGTGAAAATGCACTGCCGACAATTATTATTCATAGGTCCAATTATTGTTTATTTTCTTCTATAGGCTTCCTTTATCTTCTACGTGTCCCTGTAAATCAATGTTATGTTCCTTGCGCACCACATTCTATCTTGTTGTAAATTTTAGTAATGTACATCAATTTTAGTATGTTTAAAATATCATTAAAATACACAGCAGATTATTTTCCCCCGCAGATCTTAATGCAGGGAATTCTTTTGAGGGCCCTGTAAATGAACTGATAATGAGTCACACTTAATTTTCAATACAGAATATGCTACAGTAAACCACAATAATATATATCAATTTCATAGCAATCGGATTATATTTACACGAGATAGAGCACGAATAGGCAGACTTACGAACAGACAAACTGAATTTATAAGCACTTTTCAACTATGTTGGAAAGTGTTGTAAATGTAAATTATTAACATAGATTATATTTGACGCAAATCTAATTTGCACACCACATTATTAAAAATTAACTAAACTTTTATTTCTCCCTTGCAGATTTTCTGCTTCAATTTTCTTAATTGGAATTATTTAAAGGATTTATTTTTTATCAGCTACGAAATGCGTGGCTAAGCAACTGACGAAAGAAAAAGGAAAAAAGTGGAATATGTATCATGTCAAATACGCAAAAGGATAAAATAAATGGCTTTTATTATTGGAAAGCATGTCTAAATTTCTACAAAAATCATGCACATAATTTTAAAAAAAGTTTGAGAGATATATTAACAAAATTTCAAATGAATGGGAATAATTTAAAACCTTATTTGGAGCTTTTAACATTCATAATTCACCATTTAAATTACGCTAATCAAACGCGCCATTCCTTTCAATAAATGAAAATTTGAAAATAGTCTCTGAATTGCCATTGAAAAGCATTATGGTGCAAAATAAAATGTTCTGTATTTTCCGAACGAATGAATAAAACATAACAAAAAACTATACAGCTAAATCCGGGTAACTTATGAACGTGCTTACTTAATTTCAAGGAAATCGGATGCTTTTTACGGCAGTTATCGTGGAACAAACAGACAAATCGACAGACAGACATATGGACAAACAGATGGAAACCAAAAATTTCATGCCTCCAAAATAACCATTCACTGACGTTTCGGTAATAACATATTTGCCAAGCAAAACTGTATATAATGTGATGGCATTACAAGCAATGAACATGCTCTGAAATCACCCCTTTAAGATTTTTTCTATTCGCTTTAAAATCAGAGCGAATCTATGTACTATCTACTCCAATAGGAATTTTTTGTAAAACTAGTTTTTTTCAAAAACAGCAACTTATTGACAAAGTTAGTACTAAGAAAAAATGAACATTCAGAGAAAATCTTTTGTTCTTTCACTGAGTGAATAATTCATTCTTTTGAATTAAGAGTGTATGTTCTTGAGAAACAGGGAGGGGGTGGGAGTTTATAACGATAATACAATTTAAATACTTTGTAACGGAAGTACTTCTTGATCATAGTTCAGTTAATATGCTGTTAGCTTATTGTTCTGCGGATTCGGGTTCGATATCGGAAAGCACTACATCTGTTTTTCTCATTCTTTGTTTTATAAATATACTTTTAATTATAATTTAATAATCTCAATTAAAATGTTTAATATTGTATATTAATTAAAATATTAACATATATAAATTATATATATATATATATATATATATATATACAGGGTGAGTCATAAATATCGAAACAATAGGCTATCTCCTTAAATATTGCCCCTAGACCCATACTTCCAATTGCAAAAATTCATAAAAAAATGTGAAATTTTTGATAAGATAAATTGCGACTCCATGGGGGGTCTAGCTGAAAAGTTACGAAAATTAAATTTTTATACGGCCCCCGTAGGACAAAAATTCCAATTAGGAAAACTTTCCTTATCCAGTCCTGAATAAGACACAAAAAGTTGCATCTTCATATCTCCAAAATTCGCAAAGTTATAGCCGTTTAAAAAATTCATCAGGTTTTAAGGGATTAGACACTAATTGAAATGCGCACAATTCAAAAAACATTGTTACTTTAACAGTTCTAGAAAACGCGTAAAAATCTATTTCTTGATTTAGAATTTTTGATTTTTTTCTTTTTTTGTGATGTTGGCCTTATAATTTGCTAAGAAAATCACATTCTAAAATTTCTCATACAATTTATAAAAGTTTCATGTGGTTAGTACTGGTTTAAATGGGACAATCAAAAATCGTTATAACTAGTAACATTATTTAACGGATTTCAATTTCTTTCCATTTAATTAAAGATGAAAATCTGATTTTAGTTTTATTCCAAGGTTTTTTTATATTAATTTAAAACTATTAAAAATGTTTATTGAAAAAATAATATAACTTTTAAAAAAATCATATTTTCAAAAGCAAAAATTTTTTCAAAAGTAAACATTTTTTTCAAATTTGCCGAAACAAAACTAATGTAAAAAAAAATCAAAAATGACGTGTTTCAAGTTCTGTTTTCTTTTAAAACTTCTTAACATTTAATAATTTAAAGACAAGAAATAGAGGATAAAAAATTCATTATGCAGAAAAACGAAGTGTATTGTTTAAATATCCGTCAGTTATTTTAAAAAATGCTTTTTCTAAAATGCAGGTTAAGTTTTTTTTTTTTCTTTTTTCTTTTTTTTTTTTTTTTAATTTACCTCTGACAACTTCATGCTTTTTATCGTCCTCCAGAGGATGTTAAAAAATCTGTATTCTGGGCCCAGGTAGGGCCAGAACGGAGATGTCATTTTTTTCTGAAGACCCGCCACCGCCAGGCCGAGCCTAGCGTACTTTTCATAAAGGATGGGACTTCCTTCAACTTAGGTGCACTCTGGATGAAATTTCCCCGGTCTCGGTAAAACCCATATTAAAATCACTGTCTCTGACTGACTTAATACGTGCATAAAAAATATTAAAATTCGGCTCAATCGAATTTTTTACAAAAAACATACAGGTTTTGAAATCTTTATTTTACAAAAAAAAAAAAAAAAAAAAAAAAGGAAAAAACTTTAAAATTAATTTTTTAAATAGATTATTCAAAGGCTAAAAAAAAATTAAATACAATAAAACCAGTGAAAAAAAAATCTGCCTATGACGAAATTCCGTCTTAAACGGAAAATATGTTGATCCATGCAAAATAAATGCAATAGTACCTGAAAAGAAAATAAGCTCCAATTACATCTTCTAGGGAGAGCATCTGTCTATAACGTATTTTTTCTTTCCTATGTGATTCCGTCTTAAAAAGTTTTAGTGTATAACATTTTTCAGAGTCTCCAACGCATGGGATATGGATTAACGATATTAAAATATAAGTGAAGCATTTACATATAAATAGAGATTCATTGATAAAATAAATATATTACAGCCTTTGGCGCTTCTTTAATAATAAAAAGTATAAATATAAAAAACGAAAAGCTATAAAAGTACATACACATAGCGTATAGTATATTTGGACATAAAATATACTATACGCTGCTATTTTATGTCCAAAGAAAAAGTGGTATCTTACACCGATTTTTATTAAATTGCAATTTGTGAATGTTCCCTAACAAGCGTTGAAATTGAGTCAGTTTAGAGGCAGGGAAAAGTGGTGTAAGTCAGGAATTTTTGAGGATTTTGGTATTTAATATCTCTGTGGGATTTTTAGGTACAGAGATGAAATTTGTTTTGTTCAATATAGGAATGGATAAGGAATAATTTCCTAATTGGGAATTTTGCTCTACGGGGGCCGTATAAAAATTTAATTTTCGTATTTTTTCAAATAGACCCCCCATGGAGTTGCAACTTATCTTATCGGAAATTTCACCTTTTTTTATGAATTTTTGCAATTGGAAGTATGGGTCTAGGGGCAATATTTGAGGAGTTAGCCTATTGTTTCGATATTTATGACTCACCCTGTATATATATTTAACCCATTGTTTCCCATCCATTAAATAGATTTAAAAAGAAATTTTATCTATTATTAAATTAAAAATTCCAAAATCGTTACAAAATCTATTATGGTACCCTCTAGTTATAATAAAAAAAAACATATTTAAGTAAAATAAAAGCACAAAGAAGATCAAAGGAAAAACAAAATAATTTAAAGATCAAACATACGTATTACATATTAAAAAATCATTAATATGCAAAAAAATAGGTTGTAATTTAACTCTGATTCTAATTTTAATAAAATTACGCTTGTTACTTTAAAAAAAGATTAATATTATCATTGTATTACCATCTCTTGTTAAGGCAATACCTAAATGATGTTTCTTTAGAATCACGAAATTACGCAGTTGTTCATTATCACTGCATCGATGAAGAATGTATGAAATACATTTTAAAATTGATTTAAAAGAATAATAAGTTTAAGATGCTTTATACAACTATTAAGTTAAAAATAAAAATATAAATAGGTTAAAATTATAATTGATGTACAATATTATAATTTTTCATTGACAAGCAGATTATTAAATTACTATTACAAGTATTTATAAAGCAAAAAATGAAAAACAAAAACAAATATTGTACGTTCCGGTATCAAACTCAAGTCCAAGGAAAAATAAGCAATACGTACTAACTGAGCTACGTCTAAAGCAGTCATCTTGTTACAAAAAAAGATTTTAAGTTGTGTTATAATATTAGATCCCCCGCCCCCTGTTGCTGAAGAACTCAAGGAGCTTTGTATAAAATCCGTTGAACCTGAGACTAACGGGTTTCTATTTTAGAATATAAATTAGAAATTTTCGCTCTGTTGGGAAATATCCAATTCGTCTGTGAAAGTGTTCGTGTTAAAAATCTGTGATTGCCAAAGTGTGACCTCTCCTTGTTAGTATTGTGAGGATTAAAGCTGAGTTATTCGTAAGATATCACTCTCGTTTTCCTTTAGGTAATCTTTGCTATTTCAGAATTTGTTTGACAGTCAAAAGTGAAGAATTTTGTGATATTAAAATTTTACACAAGAGAAAGGAAACGATATCTAAACTCAAACAATCAGTCTTTGCATGAAACGGCAATATTCTGTTTAACATACAGTAGAATAGATGTTAAAGCAACATATTTTTCTAATTGTGTACCACTATTTGGCTGCTAAGCATAACGGCATAAACTTTTGTCGAATAATTACTGAATTTTACTTATTGCAATGTTATATTTTCTTTTTTAGGAGGATTTTGAACTTTGACTGAACATAAAGCATTACAGAAATTGCATGGAAACTATCGCAGATATGCTGTACTTCCAGCGTTGTTTTAAGAAGTACCAAAAGTCTCAGCAATTCATTTGAAACCTGATAACTGATAACAGCGTGAGCTTTCACAACTTAAACTCTGAAGAAAAATCCTTTCAAAATAAAAAATAAAAACCTGAAGATTGAAACAAACAAACAAAAAGAAAAAAAAAGCAATACATTTGTTGACATTGAAGTAATTAGCTACGAAGCTTAAACTTGCATTTTTTTTTCATATCTACTTTATTTAATTTGAAAGATATAGTTTTTAACTCAGATTGAAGTTAATGCAGTAAAGAAATTGTATCTAGTATTTCGTCACATATATGCTCTACTGCGTGAGCTATTTCAAGAAACGCAAGAAAAATCATATCTTTTGCTCACCGTCAAAAGCTCTTATTTTATCTGATTAACATTTTAAATAAAATTATCACTTGTAATACTAACTTAGTGACGCACACAAGAATGGATACTGACATTCTTAACATTAAAAAAAGTACATGTGTATTAATTCGAAATATAAAAGAATCAACTTAGATATTTACTGCTAAAAAATATCAAATCAATTACTGGCCATATCAGCAACTTTTATTCTGTCTGTTTATTAATTTAAATGAAACGATAATATAATGAAACGATATTTTTAATTAAGTTTCTAATTTATGCAAGTAAAACAGAACAATGCAAAAAGAATTATGCAAAAAGTTGAACAATACATACTTATAATTCTTCAGATCATACGTAAGAATGAATAATTGGTCTCAATATATGTAACTATTTAGAATAAATATTAAAAAGAAAATATGATCATTTCAGATGCTAAGTTTATTTTTTTGTATTTGTTTCTGCTATTTATAATCGTAAGTTGTAAAGTTAATGAAAATTGCGAAGTTTATTACATTAATGTTCAAGATAATTCAACCATACATTGCAGTATATTTCGCAGGTTTGTACAATTTAATAGTTATGATTTAACAGATCTGTTAATATTAAAGGACAGTTGTAATATGTTTAAAGTATTTCATGGTAAAGTAGAAAGTCTGAAATGTCATTCACTCCATACAGTCAAATGTACATTAAAACCAGGATATTTCATATTTCTAAACCCTTATAACATACAATATTTTACCTCAATTTCAACGACCGAAGTGTTAAAAAACTATACATTTTCTGGCATATGTAATTTGAAAACTATAAACATGTTCCAAAATCGCATAAAAGTTATTCAATCATCAGCGTTTAGCTGTGTCACAGAAGTCACAGACTTAAATCTATCAAATAATATTATAGAATCTCTTTTATTTAACACTTTTAAAGGCATGCAAAATCTTAGACGTTTGCAGTTGAACAATAACCGTCTGCGTTCATTACCTAGTGGTATATTTGACGATCTTATTTCTTTGAATGATCTTAAATTACAATTAAATTACATTAACTTCTTACCCGAAAGTATATTCATTAGTTTAACAAAACTTCGGATTTTGAATTTGAATGGAAATTATTTAAAATATCTGAATCAGTCTTTGCTATCCAATCTAAAGGTCTTGGAAGATCTTCAGCTGTCAAATAATGAAATTAAAACATTAAGAAAATCGTTTCATGGTAACAATAATTTAAATCAACTAGTTCTCGATGGTAATTTAGGATTAAATTTAGATAACGATTCGTTTGCTGGATTGAGTGCGTTAATAAAATTGAGTTTAGAGAATTGCTACATACATACTCTACCGCCTGATATATTTCAAAAAACACCAAAACTCTCTGTAATTTATTTGCAAAAGAATAATATCAAACTTATAACTCTCGAAATGTTTAGAGGCTTAGAGGATCTGATAAAAATAGATTTATCTTTCAACCATATATCCGATCTCAAAGACCAAATTTTTAAACACAACAGAATGTTGAAATCTTTAAAGTTATCAGCAAATAAAATTTCCAAAATAAAGTCAGGATATTTTCGTGGACTGGGATTTCTTGAAGAACTAGATTTATCATCGAATATCATTAAAAAAATTGAAAGCAACAGTTTTAATGAATTACTAAACTTAAGAAAACTGTTTTTAGAAAACAATTCAATATCATCTCCTTATGTTTATAATCCTGGTTACAGTATCTTCAGATATCTAACAAATGTCGAAGTTTTATACCTACATAAAAATAACCTGAAGTGTTTAAAGAATGCTTTTAGATATAATAAAAAACTTACTGAATTGAGCATTGATAAAAATCCACAATTAACATTAGACGATAATTCATTTACCGGCTTGCAAAATCTTGAAATTTTAAACATGACAAATTGCAATATTTGTTATTTACCAAAACAACTATTTAAACATTCTCCACGCTTGCGTAGCATCTCTCTCCAGAATAACTTTTTAACGACGACTGATCTACATAGGTTTGAAACTCTAAAATATCTTGAATTTCTTTACTTGGATTTTAACAGAATTTCTGAACTTAAGAATAACCCACTTAAGCATAACAAGAATCTAAAAGAAATATATTTAACGTATAATAAGATTTCTAAAATATATAGTGATAGTTTTTCTGGTTTATCTTCCTTGGTGTTTATGGATTTAACTGCAAACATAATCCAGGATATATCAAAAGGAAGTTTTGATGATTTGGGTAACTTAGAAATTTTAAACATAAATCACAATAATTTAACATCGCTACCAATGTCAACACTTTTCAAACACTCAAAAAAGCTGAAAAAAATTGACGTAAGCTATAACAATTTACATGACTTTGGAAATATTAACTTTGATAAACTGTTAGCTTTAAAAGAATTTTGTGCATCACATAACAAATTTGTTGAAATTTTTATTGATGACTGTATTATTACGCATGTGGATACCAAGCTTTATCTAGAAAATAATAATATAAGAAAAATTCATATGAAAGATATCACAAATAAAAGTTGGCATTATACAGACAGATGGACTCACATTTACTTAAGAGGAAATTCACTAGATTGTAACTGTCATGCATACATTTTGCACCGGGAATATATAAATAAATATAACATATTAAAATATATAAAATTTGCCGACGGTTTAACATGTGAATATCCTAAAGAACATTGGTTGAGAAATTTAAATATGCTAGAACCATCTGATTTCACATGTGCTGTAAAAGACTCTTGCCCTGAAAACTGTAGTTGTATTTACAGAGCATTCGATAAAGTTAAGTTAGTAAACTGCAATAATCAAAACTATGAAAATCTTCCTTCCGAAGTGCCGCAAAACACAAATATATTATACATCAGGATGAATAATTTGATTTCTTTAAAAAACTTGGAAGAATCTATTTGGGAAAATTTAACGGAACTCTATGCAGAGAGCAATAGTATTATTTCCGAAGAATTTCATATTCCAAAAAAACTAAAAATATTACATCTTACAGGAAATAAAATGAGTACATTACCCAAAAGTATAATGAATCATTCGCTAGTGAAAGACACATTTCAAATAACGCTTTCTAATAACCCGTGGATCTGCGACTGTTCAATTCGTTCTTTCAAAGATTGGCTTTCCCAAAACACTACTCAAGTACTGGATTATGATGATGTTCGCTGCATTTTTCCAAACAAATCCTTAAGTACAATACGTTTAACTTTTATGGATAATTCTGAACTATGTCCCTCTTTAATTATAACAGCAGCTGCAACAATTTATTTGGTTGCCATTTTAATTCTACTCCTACTATTTATACCAATTTTTCTACTTTACTACAAGTTTAGAAAACATATATTGTATTTCTGCTATACATATTGCAACAGTTTTTATATGCGTATTTGTTGTGATAGACCAAACAACGAAAACAAAACTTTTGATTGCTTTATAGCTTACAGTTCAGAAGACAGAGACGTTACGCTGGCCATAATAAAGGAATTAGAAGAAAAACCGCCCAATTTCAATCTCTGCGTGCACGAGCGCAACTGGATGCCTGGCAGATACATAATAAATAACATAATTGTTTCTGTTCAAAACAGTAGGAAGACCCTGATACTTCTATCAAAAGCGTTCGTAAAAAGCGAATGGTTTTACCTGGAGTTCCATGCTGCTTATCATCAAACACTGCAAGATAAAAAAGACAGATTGATAATTGTTCTAATTGACAATCTATCAGAAATGAGTGAATTAGATGAAGAAGTTCGTTGTGTACTTTCTTGGAAAACTTATCTCGTTTGGCGCGAAAGGTGGTTTTGGGAGAAACTGAGGTATGCCATTCACGAAGAAAGCCCTCTAAGAAGTGGAAAACAGAGTTTACTGTGTTGCCAACTGAATTGTTTGCAAAATAGACGTACTTCAAAACAGAACGACAATGATGTAGAAGAAACTGATCTCAGCAAATATTAAATTAAAAAATAATTGTTTTAATAGATAATCTGTGGCATACCAGTGAATTAGAAGATGAAGCACGTTATATCCTTTGTTGAAAAACCTACACCATTTGGCGTGAAAGGTGGCTTTGAGAGGAATTAAGATATGGCATTCAAGAAAAAAAATCCTCTAAGAAATGAAATCAGAGTTTACTGTGTTGTAAACTGAATTGTTGCAAAACAGATGTACTTCAAAACAAAATGGTGATGCTATGGAACAAATTGATAACAGCAAATGCTAAATTAAAAACAATTGTTTTAATAGATAATCTGTGGGTATCAATGAATTAGAAGATGAAGAGCGTTATATCCTTTGTTGGAAAACTTACACCTCTTGGTGTGAAAGGTAGCTTTGAGAGGAACTAAGATATGCCATTCAAGAAAAAATCCTCTAAGAAATGAAAGCAGGGTTTATTGTGTTGTAAACTTATTTGCTTGCAAAACAGATGTAGTAAATATTGGGCTTGGCATCTTTTGGTAATACCTGGCGTAATTCGGGCTTCAGAAAGTAAAAGTCATTACCAAATAAGGTAAATAACTATGAAAAAAAAACTTAATAAATTTTTAGGATTGTTTGCACATAAATTTATATATATGGAAACATTTTATTAATATTTATTATTAGAATTATTTATATATATTATTATCATTATTTATATGTAATATACTCCAGACTTCCAGTTACTACATTAAGGTAAAAAAAAATTAATTATATAAATACAGAAAAAAAATTGTTTGTGTATATGAAACAGTGAATAAAACGCCAGAAAATTTTTTACCAAATTTCATTTTCTCGTCATGACCATTTCCTTTATTTTGCCAAGAAAAGGACCTATACTGGAAAAAGGACTAACTTTCATTTTTGATCTGAAAAGAGAATCGATATATTTAAAACACCAGGCTGTTTTTTTGGTCATCAGCCCTGAGCTTTCTACTGGCCCGATTTTGATAATTATTTTTTTAAATGAAAGCTGTTTATGTGTAGATGTGCCCATTCTTGCTAATTTTTAATTTATTTGAATTTTTACATTTTATTTTTAATTTTAAAAGCTTTTTCATGACATTTCTTCAAAACAGTGGCAACAAGTTAAGCTTTTCTCAAAATTTATTTTGTTTCATTATTTTCCACCAATCAGGAACTTGATCTCATCGGTGAATGTATAATCGCATTTCAAATGGAAAATAATAATAATAATAATAATAATAATAATAAAGGTTTTCGTAAAATTTAATCATAATAAAATGATTGCATATAGTTATTCAATGCAATACAGAGATTATTTACTGAGTAATATTATTAAGTATTATGTAAGTAAAATAACGGAAGATAAATTTTAAATATAATATCTAAAGTGAAATTTTGTCGATGGAGAAAATGTCGTCATACAGAAACCAGATAAATTTATTCCATGAATATAATATATATTGTTATAGCTGTGTCAGTGATGATGTCATATTCACTGACTTTAATTCCTGCATCTAAATAAAGTGAACTTCTATTAATTTAAAGGTCCGTGGTGTGCACAAATGAAAATATTTCTATAAACTGCGCCATTTTCTATTTAATTATAATGAATATTTTATGAAACTAAATAATTCTTAAATAACTGCATAAATCACGCTTTTATTTAAGATAAGATGAGTATTTCTGAAGGTGTAAATGATGTCATATTAGAAAAAAGGAATAAAACCTGTGATATGCCGGTATTACTGTATTTCTATCTTACATAATATAAAAAATATTAAAATAATTTCATTGTATTAAGTTATTATTTAAAATAAAAAAAATCGGCATTTCAGCAACAAATACGCAAATTTTATTCTTTTTAATAACAAAAATATCGTTTTTTTTCCGTTGCCATAACAATAAAATTAATTTTTACAAGTTCATGGAGGATACAAATCAATAAATAAATTAAATTTATTGCAAGTGCTGTAAATATGTAGTAGGTTGGTTAGGCAGTTTAGTAAGTCCCTGTTTCTATTATAATTAAAATGTTTCATTGATATTATAATTATTGTACAGTTATCAAGCGATATTTAAACGGAGAAAAAATAAACTATGCAGATATTTTTGAATTCGTTTTCCGGGGTATAATATTAACTTCCTAAATAATTTGGCATTTAAATAATATTTAAGTATTAGAAACCGCATTAAAAAAAAAAAAAAAAAAAAGATTTGTAGCTGAAGTTAAGTCCAACATAATAATTTATGAGTTGTTTTCCTTATTTTTTGTTATTTTCTGAAGTTTGTGTATTTTCATCATGAAAAGCTATGTTATCCCTATTTTAAGAGGTGGCAATTGTTTATTTCGCTCAGTATTTTACTGTCTATATAAGATTGATACATATCATACTTAATATATATTCTTTTCCGTCGAGTTTCGACGGGTGCAGCTAGTATACATTAAAGCAAAGTGACATTGCTCTTGAATAAACTAATGACGGTCGTAACTAAATTGAAAAAATAAGAAAATAATAATAAAATAATTATACAAAATTTAAAATTGACGGGTCAAGAGAAGAAACGATGACAATTATTAATTAGTCCTTTCGATTTGTTTCTTATTTATCATTCTTTTTTTGTATACCTGTTTTAAAATGTTTTTCAAAAGATGATGTTTTTTTGCCTAAATTATCATTTTTTTCTCTTTGATGACTAACTGATAACTTCTGAAATGATCAGTTGATATTTTCTCCTGTGGGAAACTAATTCAAACAATATTATAATAAAATTACTCGAAGTGGAAAATTGATAGATGTAGATCTTTTTTCTGCAGAAAGATGTATATCTATTTAAAAAGACAGTTATTGGTCAAAAATTCGAATTTTTTTCTTTTTATATTACGTGAAAGCTTATTTAGTTATAAATATTTTGACGCCTCATTTTTACACATGCGGCAACAGTATCACGAAATATTGTAAGTTTTGTTAATAAACTTGGTGCAATTATCCATACAAATTAAAACTTTAACTGTTTTTTTTTTTTTTCTCCAGGTTCATATTTTCGTCACTTTCCTAATTTAAAAAATGTCAAAGTTGTTTTTATATTTAAGATAGAGATTCAACATTTTTGCGCATGTTTCTTATTATATATGTGATAAATCTGTTCATGCAATTGTTCAATTATTTATTTTTGTAATTTTTTAAAAATAAAAGTCTATGAAAATGTGTTAGATTTCTATGTTTTTCTTTGTATATATCTGAAAATTTCAATTAAATGTAATATTACATTTATCTGAAAATTATTGCGCAGTCTTGTGTAAAATACATTAAAAAAAAAACCATATTTAAAAAAGAAGTAGAGATAAATGCAATTTTTAAAATATTTTAAGGATTTTAATTAAATATGTAGTTAGTTTTATATTAAAATTTCACTAATAGTTAAGAATTGAAATGCAGTTATTTCATCAGTTGAACCATATTTTAACAAATAAACAAAATTGTTACACAAATTATTCTACAATGAAATAATACAAATTGCTTCATATTAATAAAAATTAATTTTTTCAACGTATTAATTACATCTAATTATATATTTTAATAATTAAGGATCTAATCCGTTTTGTTAAATATTAAAATTATTCCTAATTATCCTTAATAAGGCCTTTAAATAAAGGAATCTTTAAAAAGCAAACAGAATATTTCTAATTAATTAATCTTGAATAAAACGAAAACGCGTTTTGTTGTCTCAAAGCAAAAATAATTACCGTTCAGATAATTAGACCAATTATAATGCAGATGAAAGCCATTTCTCCTTAATGTAGTAATAGTTATTAAATATGTATTTATATACTATTAACTTTTGACTTTGAAAGCCTATTCGTGAGATAAAAATAATTAATTTTTAGTTAATTATGCTATTATAAATCTCAAGTGACTATTATGCAAACATTTATTTCCATAAACAGTAACTCCCATAAACATTTAATTATGGCATTATACCATTACAGCTTTATGTTTTTCCGAAAACGATATTATAAAAGAGCAGGATTTCTTTTCTACGCAGTTTTCATTAATTATGGAGAATAAATATTTCAGGATGAATAGTTTATATTATAATATTTATTAATTCTTTGAACACAAAAAAATATGTATGCACTGAAAATAAATTTCATTACTTTAATCATTACATATAAGTGATGAAGGTAAATGAAAAAAATTAATAATTAAAAAAAAAGCATTAAAGAAAATCGTAGAAGGCCTTTATAATTCTTTATATTTTTTCTTGCACTTAAAAAGAAAAAATCAATAACATACACAAATTTTTAAGGGTGTTCTCAACTGCTACGCTTAACTAGCGCAAAACGTTTTGACACATTTACACATTCATTTTTTAACAGAAAGGTATAAAATTGGAAGGCCTGACTATGGAAGCAATTTCGAATCAAACTTATTTTTCCATTTTTTGATCAATAAATTACCTATCGAGTTCTAAGTGATTTCGATCACGTGATCACCCGTTTTTCTCCTGCTTTTCGACCGGTTTTTCTGCTTTCGCCGGGAAATGTGTTCAAAAACGTAAACTTTGAAGGCTTGTTATAAAAAATCTATTGTGTTTTTTTAAAAAAAAGAAAAACATTGAGTGCAATTAGACAGTTTCTGAAAAACAACACTAGTTACTTTCATGCATTTCCGGACAAAAATAAATTAAAGCATATGTCACAAAGGTGTCCTTTTTGATTTAAGAACACCCTTAACGTAAAATTTGTGCATGTGTAAAATGTGTATGTAATTTGCGTTGCGTAAAATTTGTGAGTGTGACTTTGTGACATTAAACCCCAATCAACCAAACAGCCTAAAAAGAGTATAAAAAGTGGATTACTAAGAAACCCATAAAATGCATAAACTGTTGACCTTATCAACTATTAACTGATTATTACGATTTCTTTTTAGACGTCGCAAAAGCCTGATTACCACTTGAGCAAACTCTCATCATTTTTTCTCGATAGAAACTTTTGTCTTCCTTATGACATAAATTCATTATTATTCGAAAAAAGGGAACCTACAGTAATCTGGCTTTGAATGTAATCCGTATTTTATTTTTCTGAAAGAATAACAACGATCGAATGGACACAATTTTCCCGTCAAACCTGCTACAATTTCTCCTTTTTCATTAAATGATTGATATGATTCATTTTAGGATTGCTGATTATTAGTAAATATTTTATCATGAAGAAACATGATTATCACATATACGAAAAACGATAACCCGTGACTAAAACACACCTTTAGTAATAAAAGTTAAAACAGCAGAAAAATGTTGATTAAAAAAAATTATTTAAATGTGTTTTAATGCATTCTATAGGTATACGTTGCATACTAGCATAAAGTTGTTTTATTTTATGTATTTTCTATTATTAAGTTAAAGGAACTTTATACATCAATAATAATAATAATAATAATAATAATAATAATAATAATAATAATTATACGTAATAGAAAATAATTTTGATACAAGCATATTCAAAAATGTATACGATTTAAATGTGTTTTAATGTATACATAAGTTTCTAATGCATGTTGACATAAAGTTGTTTTATTTTATTTATTTTCCGTTGTTAAGTTCAAGGGACTTTATGTATCAATAATAATAATAATAATAATAATAATAATAATAATAATAATAATAATAATAATAATAATAATAATAATAAAGCCATACGTTATAGAAAACAATTACGGTGTAAGCGTACTTAAAAAGGTATACGATTTAAATGTGTTTTAATGGGTTCTATATGTATACGTAAGTATCTATGTATGCATGCTGACATAAAGTTGTTTAATTTTCTTTATTTTCCAAATTTATGTTCAAGGGGCTTTATGCATTAATAATAATAATAATAATAATAATAATAATAATAAAACCATACATAATAGAAAACAATTTTGTTATAAACATAATCAAAAACGTGTACAATCAGTATAAAGTTTTTAATCCTTTCGAGTCCGAATTTTTTTTTCCAATTTGTAGAAAAAAAAATGCTTTTTTGTTAATAACATTAACACTAGCAATCCGAACAGTTTAATTAGTGTTTAACGAATGTTTAAATGCCTGAAAGATAACGAATGTTGATGTTTTGCGTACTATTGCATTCATATTCATATGAGAATAGGGTAAGGAAGAATTTTTAGAGATGTTCAGAAAATATTGTATTACAATACCATTTAACTTGCATTGCAACTTTCTAATATTTTTGCACATTACTTGCATGATTCTTGTTGGAAAGTAAATTTTATTTGAAATTTAAGGAGTGAAATATATGTTTAAAATTAAAAAAAAAATGGTAACGGCGCAAAGACAATTAAGCAAATAGTAGTAACTTTTATTATTACTAAATACCAAAACATCAATGAAGTCATATAGTAACTGCATAGACATATACAAAAATTACATATGTAAATTGTAGCAAAAGTATTTCTTTAGATTAAATAACATTCCATTAAAAGACATGTACTATTAATGGTATACCAGACACGAAAGTGTTAAAAAGTTTTCAAAAAAGTAAATTTTGTAGGCCTGTGTAATTATCATTTGCTAAAGTTAAGGTTAATATATGGAAGGAAAATTCAGAAATTAAATAAGATTAGTACTATATAGATTCTAAGAGACGAATTCGCACATTATCTAAGCGTCCATGTTTCGTTTCTAATTTTCATTTTACTACAATTTTCTTTTTCCAGAAATTAATGTTATTTTAATGCTTTTTTTGAGGTCGAAATTTGTAAAATGCATTTTTTGAAATTACTTGTTAAACGAAAATAGAAAAAATGTGTAAAGGGAATCTCTTCTGCATTTTTCTAACCATATAGACTCTTACAGAACAAAATACTTCTGCTTCTAAAATAAATTGAAATAATTGAATGACACCAGAATTTACGAACAAATTTATCTAAAGGGGATAATTCCCCTTCAACTAATCAAAAATGCTAGAAAACTGATTTAATTTCCATACTTTTTCACAATTTAACTAATAAAACAAATTCGATGATTTTTTTTTTTTTTTTTTTTTTTTTTTTTTGTGTTAAGCGGGATTGTTAAGTATAGGATGACTTGCTAAAATAAACAATACAGATTGAAGAAAAAAATATTATTATTACTATATATTATAACTCGAGAAGCTTTACTGATTTTTTTTAATTTTTGTTATTAATTATAAATATTATAAATGAAGATAATTAAAAGATTTTATGTCATTGTGTTACGAGAAGCGGTTGTCTTTAAATTAAAACCTATTTAAAGTTAATAAACTTAAAAGAACATGAGATATCATGCGCGCAAGTGATATATAGTAATTACGAAAACAGAACAAAACAACAACAACAACAACAAAAAAAAAACTAAAGGTTACTTAATTAAGTTTTCCTAATTGAATCGGTCATTTCAAAAATCACGTAAATTAAGTTTTTTCCAAATAAACTTTTTTCTATGGCGGATGCTTCATTAAAGGATAAGAAAGGTAGAGCCATGATAAGAGTAAAACCCAAAACAATCTGACCCACTCTGAAGTTAAACTGAATTCCTGGAACTCCCTTTTCTTTTCTCCTCACTTTCGGTTTACTGACAATAGAAAACAGGGAAGATACAACGGCCAGTGAGCTAACTATTTTAAACCCTACTGGAAGGGAAAGATTCCTGTCCTACACTTGGATTGAAGTTGAACCACAAAACTCATTAACATCAAACGCGCCGCTTGCAGACATAAAACGCGCCGCCTTAGTTCAACTGAAAGTATTGCAGTCTGAATTCAGCAACTCAACTAATCCGCTCAACAAGCGAAAAACGTTTTGACACATTTAAAAACTCATTTTTTAACAGAAAGTTATAAAATTTTAACACCTGACTATGAAAGCGATTTCGAATTGAACTTATTTTTCCATTTTATGATAATTAAATTACTTATCGAGTTATAAGCTATTTCGATGACGCAAACCCGTTTTTCGCCTCCTTTTCGACCGGTTTTTCTGCTTTCGTCGGGAAATATGCTCAAAAGTGTCAACTTTGAAGGCTTGTTATGAAAAATCTATTGTGTTTTTTAAAAAACAAAAGAATGAGTGCAATTAGACAGTTTCGGAATAACAACATCTGCTATTTTCATGCATTTCCGAACAAAAATAAATTAATGCATGTGTCACAAAGTTGTCCTTTTTGATTTAAGAACACCCTTAAGGCCCCTGTCCTCGCTCGAGGAAACGCTCACGAGCTAACGCTATTCCTATGGGAAAACATTTTCCTAATAACTCTTTCGTATTTTGACATTTTTGAATAATTTTTTTTGCATTGGATAGCTGAGGTGCATGCCGACAGCGCACCTTTTTTACTTTTTCGATTTTGGTTGCAGATATTTTTTTTAAAAGCACTTTCAAATTCGAAACCGGTTTTGAAAGTGAAACTAACTTTGTAAAAAATATCTGAAACCAAAATCGAAAAGTAAAAAAGGTGCGCTGTCGGCATACACCTCAGCTATCCAGTGCAAAAAAAATAATTCAAAAATGTCAAAATACGAAAGAATTATTAGGAAAATGCTTTCCCATAGGAATAGCATTAGCTCGCGAGCGTTTCCTCAAGCGAGGACAGGGGCCTTAAACAACACAAATCAGTGACTGACGAATTTTTTTTTTTTTTTTTTTTTTTTTTTTTTTGCATCGTTTTGGTATAAAAGATTTTAAAACAGGAAAATCGATATTTTACCTGCATGAAGGAGGCATTTCTAACAGGGGATAAAAAGAAGGTTTGCTCTATGTTGTTACATTATATTTAAAACAGTATTGGACCTCATATTAAGCATTTATATCTGATTGAATATTTATACAAGAGATTTTACTATGATTCTGATAAAAAAGCAGCATCATAGTCGAGAAATATATTGATGGATCCAAAGTGAAAAATAACAGTAGTAAAACTGGATTACGTCCATTAATAAGTATATTAAAACTATATTAACTATATTAAAATCAGGCGTAAATAACATATAACAGATATAAAACTTAACAGGAAGAAAACTGCTCTATCCACACTGAATCAAAAAGAGAATATTAACATACTTTTTAACGAGAGTAGATTAATTTACAGGTCAAATTTTTATTTAAAATTATTCATAAGAGAATCCATTAAAATTTATTAAAAAAGTTTACATATTTGTAACGATTCGCATCTCAGGAATATGGATTGAATGGTTGGACAATATACAAGATAATTATTTAGCTAGACCATGGACAATATCCAAATTAAAAAGTGCGTTATACATTTAATTTAATTTCAATAATTATTTATTCCAGTTTATCACGTTCATTATGTTTGTAATTTTATTTTCTATTTACATTCTGAAGATGACTCGATTAAAAAGAGCTGAAACATGTAAATAAAAATTTTTGATGCATTTTAAATGATTTTATTAATAGAACTCATCAGTGTGACGTCACAGAGAACTTAAACCCAGCATTTCCATGGTAACTGGGTCAATACAAACGGAGAGAGTTTAGAATGTGCTAGAGGTGCACTATATACTATCAAAAAAGGTTTGAATATGAAATCAGATATCGTTCAAAGGCTGAATTCATTGAACTGGGTAAAGTTTTAAAAGCGATCCGCATGTGTTTGGGCCGAATTGTAACTTTTTTAAATCAGTTTCAGGGTTGAATTTTTAGCTTCCCGATAAAACAACACACTTCATCTCTATCTTTTCTGAACTCTGTGATTTGTTTTGACCCAATTTCTGGAGTTGTGACGTCACCACTGATGAGCTCTATACAGCTAAGTTTTATAAGCAAAATATTTATTTATAATATAGATTCTTACTTTTTGTTGTGGAATATATATTATTACTAATACGATATCGATGGATCCGTTAAAGATTCATTTATTTTCAAGAGAAAACTTTCAAGCACTGTGCTACTTTCGTCAGTCAAAGCCTATGCATTGAAAGTGTCGATTAATAGTTCAAGATAGCATTCTGCAGGAGCACATGCCATTTTATCAGAACATATTTAGCTGGTCAACTACCAATGTTGAAAATAATCCAATTGAGAATAATGAAGAATGTGATTACGGATCAAAATTATGTAAAAACATAAAAATGTTCCCGTATAAACGTTATCTTCATTAATTTTGATTCAAAATATGTTTAATATGACTGTTTTGTTCCGACTATACAGAGTGTCCAGTCTCAACAGTGGCCAATGGCTAAGTTCTAAACCGTTAGTCATACATATATTTCTCCAATTGCAAAAATTCTTTTAAAAAGGTAAAGAACTGTTTTTCAAGCGATTTAGGTAGAAAAAAAAAAAAAAAAAGTTTTATTAAAAAAATTACGAAAATTAAATTTCTATACAGTCCCCCGGTCCTATAAGTGATATTTAGTAAATTTTTATCACTACTCTAACAAGTAATACAAAAAAAGTCCCATTCCTCTGCGATTAAAACTAACCGAGTAACAGCTGTTTAAAGTTGAAGCATCTATTTTGCTGAAAATAAGGGGTCAGTCACAAATTTACTGGAAATAAAAATAAACGCAAGATATAAAATTTAACATTAATCATTGAAAGTAAAATAGTTTTTACAATACTATTTTTAAATTTATGTTGATGATTATATATTAAAGCAAAATTTGTACTAAAAATAAAAGCAAAAAAAAAAAAATAATAATAATAATAACAGAAAGCTTGTTAATTTAAATTATGAAAAGCAACAGTCACAATATGTTACAAAATGACATATATTTAAAATTCTATTAGATTACTTAACCTAATTTGGTGTAGTCCTATAAAATAAATAAATGTTACGCATCTAAAATTGTATTAATATTGCATTGTCATTGGTTATAAATAAGTGTGCAAATTGAACCTCGATCGGATATTTGGAAGTGAGTTAAAATTTGAATAGAAATTTTGAACTAGGGAAGTATACATACGAACGTTTTAAGAAAAATAAAAGCAAATATAAATATCAAAATAATGCATCTTTTAAAAATAAAATCGCGATTTCACAAAATTTGATTTTCTCGATAAAGAGAATTTTAAAACTCACGTCTTCAACTATTTTATTAACCAATCTAGAAGTTAGTTAATAAAAATTAACTTAATTAGTTAATTTAAATTATTAATTAGTTAATTAATAAACCGTAATTCTTATACGGTGGTAGCACATTCAGTTAAATTGCTTTAAAAATGTTTCTTTATCTCATTCAAAACATTTTTGTAATTGGAACTATATGTCTGTGACAAATAGTTTAGGAATTAGCTATTGGTTTGTGTTTATGTCTTTATTTGTGTCGGCCAATTATATATACTGTGGGATATAGGCCCTTGGGGGGGGATGCCCTCCGTGAGGGTCTTTCTAAGGGAACCTAACCCGATTTTACGCAAAGTTCGAAGAAAACCACGGAAAACTCCGAACAGTTAGGCCGACGGTCGCGATTGTGTTCGAACCCAGCACCTACCGTCTACCACTTTGGAGGTCAGAACCTCGCGTCCACTGGTGGGGTGAATTAGCTATTGGACAGCGTTGGAAATGGACGCCCTTTATAATAATTAAGCACTTAGTATACGTTCCCTGAAAACTTAGTCCAACTCATTCATTTTCAGCTACAAGAAAGTGGTTTAAGTCATGAAATTTAAAGTTTCATAACTCGGTCAATTTTAATATTAGATGAGTGGGACCTTTTTTGTATTTCTTGGTAGGGTGATGAAAATTTTTACTAAATATCACCAATAGGACCGGGAGACCGTATAAAAAGATCATTTTCGTAATTTTTTTTATAAACATTTTTTTTTTACCTAAATCGCCTGAAAAACAATTTTTTACCTTTTTTAAAGCATTTTTGCAATTGGAACTATATGTCTATGACTAACGGTTTAGAAATTAACCATTGGCCACCGTTGAGAGTGGACACCCTGAATACCACCTAACGTCGGTTCTTGCTAAAACAACTAAGTCAGAAACAACTTTTCTGACTGCTTTATTCATAAATTATAAAAATTAACCGATATTTACAAACATTGTAGTCCAAATTCTATAATAAGCTCCTTAAAAATTCATAAAAATTGATTAATTGTGAATAATACAGTTTTTTTTTTTATTATTATTTATTAAAAATTCTGATTCTGTGACTTATGTGGTTTTTGAAACGACCAATTCAATTAATTAAAATACTTTTCGTCATCTGTTTTTTTTTAATATAGCAAGTAATGCTGTACCAATCGAAAAAAATTACATTCAATTTACTTTATTAGTTAGTTTGTGAAAAAGTATGGAAATTAAGTCAATTTAAATTATAATTTTTATGTGTTTTCGAACTATTAACGTAACTTGTCTATATTTTTGTAGACTATGAACGAAGGTAATATCTTTTTTCACTTTAAATCGTTTTCATGCATTTTTGATTGGTTGAAGGGGAACTGTCCCATTAAAAATGATAAAAAGCATTGCTTCACGATTATTGTTTCTGTATAGATATCATGTGTATTTATATCTATATAAGTTGAAAAAACTACAACGTTATAATGCACAAATTTCATAAAACACAAACTCCCCAAAGAATTACATACACCGTTTCAAGGATGCCGTGATCCCCTTCCTTAGTGCAAAATAAATAAATAAATAAATAAATAAATAAAATAAATAAAATAAAAACTAAATAATGAAATGAGTTCAAACAACACGGCTCGGTTACAGCCCCTAATTTTTATAACCGATCCGGGTTTTTTGAACCCATTTAATTTTTTTATTTAATTTTTATTTATTTATTTATTTATTTTGCACTGAGGAAGGAAATAAATGCATCCTTGAAACGGCGTATGTAATTCTTTGGGGGGGGGGGGGGGGTGTTTTATGAAATTTGTGCGTTATAACGTTGTAGTTTTTTAACTTATGTATTGAAATTCTCACAAAGTGTTACAATTTTACTTGTATTTATATCTGTTTCGATACAAAATGGAAATATAAAGCGACAAACATAAAAGATACTTTGTAGTTATATAACGAAAAAATGTTTCAAAGAAGATTATACAAAATACATGATGCATTTCCTACCAATATAAGAGAAAGTCTTTAGTGACTTAGCTACATAAAAATGGCTACCAAAGAAAGTCATAAAAATATACATCGAGGCAAAAATGATATTGAATTGAAACATTCATACATAATTCATATAACGTAATGATTTGATCCACCGGTCTTTATAAAAATATCTTAAACATATTTCTATAGCTTGAAAAACATTTCCCAAAAGTATTTTAATTTCAGTATTCTCACACAACTGCTTGTATTAGGCAACTGCTAATAGATTCCTATGAAAAATATTTTTATTACAGTAATTATGTTTAAGGGGATAGTTTACCTAAAAATTGATCAAACAAGTTGGAAAATGCGTGTCAAGCGTAGCAAATGAGGTGCGTTCGTACTTTAACAAAGTTTTGAAAATATTCAGATATTTATGTAGTAGTAAACAGTACTTCAGGTACAGTGGCTGAAAACTTTTGTGTGTCCCTGTAAATACCATATGCTTTTTATTATACAGGAATAACTTATAATAAATTTAAAAAACGTGCATAAGTTTCATGAAATGTGAAATAGTTTAATAGTATTAAAACACGCCTTAAATACTGTTTCTCCCTATACCATTATGTAATGGAGTACTTTTGTATGGCCTTGTAAATTGATGAAAATATCTTTTGCAACATAAATAGTACAGAACGTATATTCTAGAACATACTTCATAGATGCATACCAATTTCATTATGCTCGAAAGAGTATAACATCATTAAAATGCACTTGAAACTTTTTTTCCAATTGCCCGTAATGTAACGAAATGCCTTTAAATATCCCTGTAATTAAACTAGACATCCGATTTGTATAAAATTTGGAATGACTCTAGAAAATTATGCATGAAATAAATATTTCAATTTTCAAACATTTCGGTTGGGTAGTTTTTGCTCCGTTATATGTGGACAGACGGACATATTGAACGACGACTGTATACGTATTTATATAATTACGAATGCACCTAAAAATCGATTTTCGTTTTTAATATGAAATGAAAGGCTTTTCAATTGTGAATATTTTGTTACCTGATATTTACCCATTCGGCAATTATATCGCGAGGTATTCACCCAGCGAATCTTCCTAGACAATTACCTACACAAAATATAATTTTAATGGCACTTTCTCCATGTTCATATTTTCTTCACTTTCATGTTTTTAAAATGGTAAGACTCTTTTTGTATTTGAGATATAGATTTTAAAAGTTTCGAGCATGTTCCTTATTGTATATGTAATAAATCTGCGTATAAAATTTATGCAAATTTATATTTAGGATAATTGAAGGGTGTAGAATTTATTTATTGTGTCATAAATGGATTTTACTATTGAAAAAATAAAGGTTTGTTTTGTTTTGATATGTTGATGGCCCCCTAAGCTAATTTTACATGTATCATTTAAAAGTAAATTTTACTCCCAATCGTTTGGTATCAATAATTTTATTGTGCGATAATTTGTTGCGGATTTATTAGCGAGTGTTTATTATTTTTCCCCACGACTGTACATTGCAGGATTTCAAAGATAATGATTTACAAGTTCATTTGAATTTATTATAGGGTACAAATAAAATGATTCTTAAAAATGTAAAAATTCCACTATTTAAAATATATTTAAATGTGTACGTGTTTCAAAAGATCTAAAAGTTATTTTTTTTTTACATGAAACAACATATCAACTAACAAATATGAAACACTGGAATCTTATGAAATCTTCAAGTATTTAATGACAGTTTTTTATGTGCTTTGCCCTAATGTACGCTTGGCGAAAATTCAGTAAATAATTATCTGTCAGATGCACCAAAAAAGGCTTAATTTTAATGCTAAACATGTATAAAAAATGAGACTATACCAAAATTTAGAGGGGCTCCAGCTCCATTCTGCCCCCCCCCCCCACACACACACATACTCATACATTATTGGGACCTATGAAAAGATTTTTTAAGCATATAAATATAGGAAATTTCACTGTTTACCAACTAAGTAATATGTTTGAGATGTACTTTATAATAAATTGTCCCAATTAAAAGGAAGTTTAACAGCCTCTTTCCGCGAAATCATTTGTTTTAAATGTATTTTTTATTTTGCTGTTAAAGGCACGTAAATATGGGAAATGTCATTGTTTATTAGCTCACACTACCACTTATTTTGTGCATTTTAACAACAAAATACAAAATAATTTAAAGATTAAATTTTAAATTTAATTCAGTAATAATTAAAAAAAATAAAATCACGCAAAGAGGCAGCTAAACTTGCTTTTAATTGAGGCAGTTTATTATTATGTACATTTGAAGATATTACCTTCTTTACACCAAAAATGGTGGCAGCTAAATTGTAACCAAAAGTAGTGTTTGTTTGCTGATGGTTTTTTACACCAAATTATTTGTAGTGTTTCTTTACACTGAGTTGCCGCCATTTTTGGTGTAAAGTCACACGCACATTTTTTACAGTGTATAGTTAACTAGCCATGGGCTACTGAATATATATACAGGGTGGTCATAAAAAAACTTTGCCGGTTTATGGAGCTCTAATGGCCAGTCCGTTCAACCGATCGAGGTGAAATTTCAGATATAGCTATTCAGAGGTATGAGCTCGAGATTCTGTGATCGGCAACAAAATGGCGCTCACGGTTACGGTTATAGTTACAGAAACTCGAAAATTTCCAATGGCAACACCCATTTTTTTTTCATTACAAAATGCTCAGCGCATGCGAAAACCTTAAAGAGCTTTGGAACCGTACGTGTATAGCAAGAAACGGACATGTTATGCACGCACAAAAAACTTCTGCGAATCCTCTCCTCCCCCCATAAAA
Source organism: Maratus speculifer (assembly GCA_964019185.1). NCBI lineage: Eukaryota > Metazoa > Arthropoda > Arachnida > Araneae > Salticidae > Maratus > Maratus speculifer. The sequence continues at coordinate 154,759,168 of OZ025302.1, forward strand.
AACACGATTGGGGCGCGAGGAGTAAATTCGCATATGACACAGAGTCAGTACACTAATCTCTGATTACAACGCAGATCGGATAAAACTTTTATTTTGATTACACCTTTCTATATGGGTGCCATCGCAAGCAGTTACACATTGCATGGTGGCGACTTTGGATAATACAACTGAACGTTACATCGTATGAGGGATGTTTGCAATCTTACGTTTGATAGAATCTTTCAAATCCGGCAAAGTTTGCGGATTGCACATGTACACTCTAGATTTTAGATATCCTTAGAATCTCAAATCCATAGGAGTGAGGTCGGGAGATCGCGAAAGCCATTGACGTTACCAGTTAAGGTGCTTCGTCCGTTCATAATATGCGAAGAGATCTATCGTTATCTCCATCATATTGGATAAGAAATTCATTAACAAAATCTATACGTTGTTGCTGGTCTCTCACTTCTAACATCTGGGTGCGCTGTTACCGGTAAAGAAACATGCGGATTACAGAGCGCAGTAACTTTAAGACCAATGGTTTTGGTATATCAAATACACGATATGCACCTTTTGTAGTTTGCATGCGTCCCCAGGTGACTATGTGATGCACTTCAATAACAGTATCCTCAGAAACAGTTGGTCGTCCGGAACGCAGACTATCGCAGGTGCAGCCAATTTCTTCGAATTTCATTACTAAATCATGAAGAAATTGTGATATGCATAGGCCACGTATTTGGCGATGGTTTCGACGGTAAACGCGCCAGGTTTTCGCAGCATTCATCTCATTTTGATAATAGTTTTACCAACTCACCACGAGCGAAGTCATTTTGTTGGCATCTGTGAGCTCCGACTGAAGAATTAATATTCTCTCCCTACTTTTTATCCATTTTCTACGCTGCCTATCTGGCAAACGATGTTCCATGATTGGTATTTTGTCTCTGTCATATTTAAATTTTCTTCGTGCGCCTTAGTCGTGTTTTTTGGGGATGTTCGTAGAGCTGATTTTGTGCGAGCATAACGCATCCGTTTATTACAATAACCATACCGTTCCAACGTTCTTTAGGGTTTTCGCATGCGCTGAGCATTTTGCGATGAAAAAAAATGGGTGTTGTCATTGGAAAATTTCGAGTTTCTGTAACTATAACCGTAACCGTGAGCGCCATTTTGTTGCCGTTCACAGAATCTCGAGCTCATACCTCTGAATAGCTATATCTGAAATTTCACCTCGATCGGTTGAACGGACTGGCCGCTAGAGCTCCATATATCGGCAAAGTTTTTTTATGACCACCCTGTATATTATATATATATATTATATGTATATATATATTTTTTTTTTTTTTTTTTTTTTTTTTGCATTGGATAACTGAGGTTTTTCTCAAGATCTCTCCTTGATTCCCTTTTCGATTTTGGTTGCAGTTATTTTCTATAAAGTTATTTCACTTTCTGAATAGGTTTTGGAAGTGAAAGTAACTTTATAGAAACTACCTGCCACCCAATTCGAAAAAGTAATCAAGGAGCTATCTTGAGCGGGACCTCAGCTATCCAATGCAATATATATATATATATATATTTAAAAATATCAAAATGCGAAAGAGTTTTTAGAAAAAATCCTTCCCCATAAGAATAGCATTAACTGGCGTGTGTCTTCGCGGTCAGGGACATGACCCTTAATATGAAAAGACACTTTGTGGACATTAATGCCAAGAATAGAACGCGGTTAAAACGCACATTTGTTTGTTCGCCAGTTCCTGCACTGTGACGTGACAAAATTACCTTAGAATTAAAAAAAAAAAAAAACTAGTTATAACATTTTCTGTTCACTTGAAATTTGCAAACTCCTCACTGTGAGCTGCAATGCACATATAGCTGAGAATTGGGTCTGAAAGTTAATCATTTCTCCTGCCGTTCAATTCTCCTTGAAAAGAATTCACAGTATTTCTACATTTTATTTAACATATTAACCCTTTATCTACCACATTATGAATTTATGAAATTTTTACTTTCTAAAGCATTTTACGTAAATTGTTTAAACTTAATTAAAACATTTGCATAATCATTTAATAAATTTTTGAAGGATTTTACCAGGATTAAAGTATTTAGAAATATTAATTATATTTGAATTTACAGCAATTTTGTGCAATATTTATAACTCCACTCAAATCTTTTACTTTAAATTGCTTTTTTAGTATGTTGTAGAGTTATAAAATGTACAAATATGATGTTCTTACAATATAAATATAGAAATAATTCCGCATTGAAAAATCCCCATCCCCCTCCCTCAGTTCCAAGAAAGCTGAAAAGATAAAAAGGCAAAATAAATCATCCTTTTAATGCTATTTTTGTTTTGTACAACCAATAATGCTTTTGGAACAAAATAAAGTAATATATCTGTAACTCATTCTAAAGAGAACTACAGCTAATTGACCTATTAAAAGAATTTTATAATAAGTAATTTTAATGGTGTTTATAAGTACCGTCGGTAGATAAAGGGTTAAAAACGGAATAATCTAATTGAATAACGAGTAAAAGGAATATTATATTTATTTAAGTGAAGCTTCAAAACCAAAAAAATATTTAGTCATAAAAGGTATAACACATTTTGCACTTTTTTCTAGCTATAAGTTTGAAATACTAAATGCATCATTTATGAACTTTTATTTTCAAAATCTTTAGTGTTTCAGCTATATAAAAATTGTGAAAACAAAATTACACTGAAATAAAAATGACACAAAATTGAAGCATTCATACATAATTCATTGAAAATATTGATTTTTGACAGCCAGGCCCTATAAAAATGCTTTAGATATATTCGAATAGCCCTAAAAATATTTCCCAATGGAAATTTAACTTCCATATTCCCATTTGCTTTTGTCAGCCAGCTGTTAATATATTGGTTTTAAAAGATTTTCAATGTCTTTTTCAAACTGTAATCAAATCTAATAAAATAGTATAGAAGAATTCTGACCACGGTAACAGCCTTTTTTGATATTTCATAAATACACTGAACGGGACGAAAATCCCCCCCCCCCCCCTAAAAAAAATAATATTTGATTCATGAAAATTTTATGTAACTAAATAAAAATATGTCAATGAAACTACTATACACTGAAGAAAAAGGATCTGTAATTCTAAAGACTTAATGTTAAAGAGGTCCGGAACACAAAAATCATCATATTTTGTAAATAAATTTTTTGCATTAAAATTTTCATCGTCTTTTCCTGCTTAAAGTGACGTTTAAATTATGTTTTTTAACATAATTGAAACTGGAAATACTTATTATTTCGCTTTGGTTTGTTTTCAAAATCTATCGTTCAAGCAATGGTTGTTATGGAAATGAATAATTGTTAAAATGTGTTTTTCTTCATGAAGGTTTTTTCCCACCATTTCTCAAATTTCAATTGCTATAAGTCAAGAACCGTCAAAGATAAAAGGTTCAAATTTGGAGATGTCTTTTTAAATTGTTTTTCTTTGATTTTGATTCAGCAAATTTGAAAAAAAAATACTTCTTAAAATATGGTATTTTAGTTGCATAAATTTTTAAAATATTTTTAATTTAAACGTTTTTAATTCTTATTTAAATTAGTACTTTTTAAAATGCTAAATAAGACTTAAAACTTAGATGTTTCTGTTTATTTAAATGAAAAAAAAATGAATTTCTACAAGTAATATTTCAAGTTAAAACGATTTGAAGTAACAATACTTTAAAAAAATAATAAACTTTAAATTAAAAAAAGTTCTGAGAAATTTTAATAGGTGATTTTGTTTATAAATAATATGCTTAACCAACACAAATAAATTCAGAATTTTAACTCAATAAATAAAATTTATTTTGAAATTTGTCCCTGACCCCCTTAGGTATAGTTCAAAAACCAAAATACATATTGTCAGAAAGGTAAAACGCATTTTACAATTTTTCTAAGTAAAAGTTTCAAAAACCAAATAATGATTTATGAACTTTTATTTTCAAAATCTTTAGTGCTTCAGCTATATAAAAATGGTAAAAACAAAATTACATTGAAATAAAAATGACACAAAATTGCGGCATTCATGCATAATTCATTCAAAATATTGATTTTTCACTGCCGAGCTCTATAAAAATACTTTAGACATATTCGAATAGCCCTAAAAATATTTCGCAATGGAAATTTAACTGCCATATTCTAATCTGCCTTTGTCAGCCAGCCGTAATATATTGGTTTTAAAAGATTTTCAATGTCGTTTTCAAACTGCAGTCAAATGTAATAAAATAGTATAGAGAAATTCTGATCACGAAAACAGCCCTTTTTGAAATTTCATAAATACACTGAACGCCACACAAATCCCGACTGTAAAAATAATGTTTTATTAATGTGAATTTTATGTTACTAAATCAAAATATGTCAATGAAACTACTATACACTGAAGAAATCTGTAAGAAAGAATCTGTAATTCTAAAGACTTAAGGCCCCACACTATTCACAGAAAAACACCCGGATGATAATGTAAAGTCTATGGGAACGTTCTTTTCAAACATCTCGCTCAAATTTTAATACTTTTATATGATTTTTTTGCATTGAATAGCTGGGGACGATCTACAACCGGCCTAGCTTTTACCTTTTTCGATTTTGCTTATATATTTTTTATATTATGATAGTTTCAATTTCAGAATCGATTTAAACAAATTTTGAAATTTAAAGTAATTTAAAAAAAATTCTGAAACCAAAATAGAAAAAGTAAAAACTAGGCCGATTGTAGATAGTCCTCAGCTATTCTATGCAAAAAAAAAATCATGTAAAAACATTAAAATTTGAGCGAGATATTTGAAAAGAACGCCCCTATAGACTTTACACTATCATCCGGGTCTTTTTCTGTGACTAGTGTGTGGCTTTTGTCGAAGGGGTCCGGGACACAAAAATCTTCAAATTTTGTAGATAATTTTTTCCCCATTAAAAATTTCATTGTCTTTTCCTGCTTAAAAAAACGTTTAAATTATATATATGTTGCGGCCAATACCCGGAGCTTGGCCAATTCTAGAACTGGCCGGCCAATACCCGAACTGGCCAAGCTTCCTGGCCAACACCCGAAATACATGAAATGAATAGCGTTTTTCGGGTTTTGGCCGGCCAATTCGCGAACTGGCCGGGAAGCCTTGGCCAACATCCGAAATACGATGCATAGGTACCAATTTTTTTGTAATTAAGATAATGTAACATTAAAATGTACGGTAAAAAATATTCCCATTGATTATGTTCAAACGAAATATTTTTGTATACCCAACTAAATTAACCAAAAATAGTACACAGTTCCCTTTCAATATCGAAATTAATTGATAAACCGAATACGATGGCAATTACAAGTTAACCGGAAACTTTACTCGAGTTAGATCACGGACTGGCTGACATCTAGACTATTTGAATTCATAGACACTTTCAACTATGTTAGGAAGGATTAAACCGAGTACTTATATCTATTTCTCGAATTGGCCAATCGCATCTAGCCAGTTCGCGAATCGGCCAATTGCATCTGGCCAGTTCGCGAATTGGCTGGCCAATACTAGAATTGGCCAGTCCTTTTTTAACGTTGCTGGCCAATTCGGGAATTGGCCGGCCAGTTCTAGAATTGGCCAATTTCGGGTATTGGCTGCAACATATATATTTTTTTAAATCATGATTGAAACAGGAAATACTAATTATTTCGCTTTGGTTTGTTTTCAAAATCTACCTTTCAAGCAATGGTTGTTATGGAAATGACTAATTGTTAAAATGTATTTTTCTTCATGAAAGTTTTTTTTCACCATTTCTCAAATTTATATTGTTATAATTCAAGAACCGATAAAGACAAAACATTCAAACTTGGGACATGTCTTTTTCAATTGTTTTTCTTTAATTTTGATTCAGCAAATTTGAAAAAACAAGAAAATACTTTTTAAAATATGGTTTTTTTTTTAGTTGCATAACTTTTTAAAATATTTTTAATTTAAATGTTTTTAATTCTTATTTAAATTAGTACTTTTTAAAATGCTAGATAAGACTTAAAACTTAGATGTTTCTATTTATTTAAATGAAAAAAAATTGAAATTCTACAATTAATATTTGGAGTTATAACGGTTTTAAGTAACTTCACATTAAAAATAAAAATAAATTTTCAATAAAAAAAACCTGAGAAATTTTAGTATGCGATTTTGTTTATAAATAATATGGTTAACCAACACCAAAAAAAAATTCACAATTTTAACTCAATAAATAAAATTTATTTTGAAATATGTCCCTGACACCCTTAAGTATAGTTGAAAAATCAAAATACATATTGTCATAAAGGTAAAACGCATTTTACATTTTTTTTTCTAAGTAAAAGTTTCAAAAACCAAATGATGATTTATGAACTTTTATTTTCAAAATCTTTAGTGTTTCAGCTCTATAAAAATGGTAAAAACAAAACTACATTGAAATAAAAATGACTCAAAATTGAAGCATTCATGCATAATTCATTTAAAATATTGATTTTTGACTTCCGAGCTCTATAAAAATACATTAGACATATTCGAATAGCCCTAAAAATACTTCCCAACGGGAATTTAACTTCCATATTCCCATCTGCTTTTGTCAGCCAGCTGTAATATATTGGTTTTAAAAGATTTTCAATGTCTTTTTCAAACTGCAAACAAATGTAACAAAATAGTATAGAAAATTTCTGACCACGACAACAGCCCTTTTTGATATTTCATAAATACACTGAACGGCACACAAATCCCACACTGTAAAAATATGTCCTGAATTTTAGAGGTGTTACTCTGTGAATTTTTCTTGATTTAACTGAACATTTCCGTTTTAGAAAAAACCTGGAACTTTTCCTTTAAATACCGGAAATTTTTATTCCTGGACAGTCGTCTAATTTAAAATTTCCATAAAAAAAATATGCAACTATTCCTGGAATTACCGGAATTGTTTATTCTAGGACAGTCGACTAACTGAACGTTTCCATTTAGGGGAGTAGAACGGAAAACCTTCAGCTCGGTTTTTTCTTCGACGCCTTAGGTCGAAGATAAAATCAGTCCGAGTTCCCGAGTACATTAACAAATTTGCTTGAAAACTGTAAACACAAACGCAACACGTGCATTACTTATAATATTTACTCTGAAGACCGAATTTGTTATACAGAAAAGAGGTTAGTTATTCAATTATAACATTTTATAATGAATATTATAAGTATTTTAAATAAACGTTGGTTTGAATAAAAATTCTTAAATGTGGTTATTACGCGTTAGGTCTATTGAAATTTTGAAATACATATACTATACAATCAAAACGATTATTGTAAAATAGGATTAAGATGACTAACTCTAAGATTCAGAAGTTAAAACTGATTTTCTGTCGATTTGTAGACAGAAATGCCCAAAAGCAAAATATAAAATTAATTTAATGTTTTAGTCACTTGTAAAGGTATTTTAACAAAAATTTTGAAAATATTTTTCGGAGACATTCATAAAAAAATATCAAAATTTATATTTAGGTGTCCCATCCCGAGTGATTTAAGATATATTGATGTTGAATTCAGGGGGTGTCCGGGGGGGGCATTCCCTCGAGGAACAATAAGATGTGTCTCTTGGAAGATTTGAGATTTTGTGATTTTAATGTCAAATGTGCAATCCCCAGGAACTCTATAATACTCCTTTTACCGAAGCCGCTAAAATCCCTCCCGGAGAAAAGTGTCTGAATTCCCCACTGGCGTATATTTATTTTTCCTTTATATGTATTAACTGCAAATTCTCTGTTAAACTGAAAGAACTGGAGAGTGGAGTGGATTTTGACAGAGAGAGGCAGATACTTTGACAGTAGCAGTGTTGAATTCAGACACTTTTCTCCGGGAGGGAATTTTGTGTCTTCGGGGGGGGGGGTTGCCCTTTTGGACCATTGAAAACCCAAAATATCAATTTTTCCGGGGGGAAGGAATTTCACTGCTCTGGGAGGGGATGTTCCCCCTGGGCTGTTCTCTTGAATTTAACACGGAACAGTAGGATTTTCTTTTTATTTTGTCATTATAAGCATTTCATCAATCGCACACAAGATGAAATAATGGTAGCCGAATCTTCAGATGGAAAAACATTAATATGTATAAGCTTGCATCTGTCTAAAATAAAAGAATATGTCAAGAAACAAGAATAAATTTGCTTCATAAACTTTTTATACATTTTGTATATGACTTATTTATGCATAGATGTGTTCGTTTTCCTATATATGAAACATCATACTGTAAATTATCCAGTTTTTAAAATAAGTCTAAAATCAACATTTTTGTTTATACAATACAAAAAGTGTGACATAAAACATGGTGAGGAATAGGACATGTCAAATTCTTTTTTTCTTTTTTAATAAAGTGAATTTTCATTCCAGTCATGAAGATACTGGAATTTTACATTATGGTACCTACTACATAATTAACCTGCAATCTTTGTTTGATTGTGTATCTAGCCGACACTATACTATTAATGCCTTATAGCATTGTTTTATTCCTATATCATACCTTCCTGTATGTGGGGAGGAATGGGACACATTTTGAAACGTGCACTTTCTTTAATTATAAAATAGATTATGCTTGCTATGTTTCTATATTGTTCAGGGATTTTAAAAAGTGTTTTACCTTGCACTCTATAAATAGAAATTTTTGTTTTTGTATCAAACAAAGTTTATTATCTTACTTTATAAAAAGTGTCCCATACCAACCCACTCTCCCCTATATTATTAACTAAACGGGCTAAAATATATTTATTTCTGACAATTGCTCAAGTCTTTCTAATAAAAATTTAACCCATAACAAATGTTAGTGGTCTGACCGCAGAGTTCTTAGAGTTTCACAGTTTAACTCGTAATTTTTAGTTTAAATATCGATACTGGTCGAATTTTGTTTTGTTTGGAGCCTTTTTACTATTTCTAGAGACTTTTAAATAGTTGAATTTTATTTATAGTAATCAGATACATAAAAATTAAAACCTAAATAGTATTCTGAGAACTAATGTAACATTTCATTCATCTTTAAATTAAGCGGTCTGACAGACCGCTCACAATAGTTATGTGACAAATCTTGTCACAGCAGTTAACAGTTAATATTTTTGAAGCAAAATTTCTTAAGTTGTATTTTCTCAAATGTTTGTACGAATATTTCGAATCAAAATTAAATTTTCGAATTGCTATTTCTTGAAAGTAAAATTTATAAATTATTGTTATCGTTATTTTAAATGAACTGGAACTGAAAATTGAATTTTCTATTTAATTTTCAGAAAACGGTTTGATTTATTTATTTATTTTCCTTGGTGGCTTTTTAATTATTGTTGAATAAACTTAAAATTAAATATTTTTAAATAGTTTCTAAATATATCTATATATATGTTTATTTAATTATAACACTGATTATATTTTTGGTTAGCGAACTGTTTTTTCTAGTCACCATATGACTTTAATGTTCTGAGATCTATAAAAATGTTTATTGCAGAAGTATTAAAACCCTGCTACTCTATAAAATCACTGTTTAAGAGGATCCATAACATTCCATGGCTTCCAGTGATGTTTGGGATACAGGAAGAGTAACACATAGTTGATGGTGCTCTTCCTTGGCCAGCAATAAATGTCATGAAGAATCAGACTGGTTTACGTTGATTTACATTGATGATAACAGTTGAGAATTAGGGTTTTTCAGAGCTTATACTTCAAGACGACTTGCTGCACGGCATGTAAATTTTGTTGTGCTTATCTAGTTACATATTATTTTATTACAAATTTTCTTTATTTTCATTTTTCAGAATCTTTGCTGACATAAATCGAGATACAAGAGGCAAAATCTCCAGGTTAAATAGAAAAATAATGGTACAGTTGCAAACTGCCAATAAATCTAGTTTATATACATAGTTTATGAAATGTATTTTAATTTGTGATGTTTTAGCAATAAAGTATTATTGATATTACATTTAGTTTTGCTTTTTCATTTATGCTTTTTTTATATTTTCTACAAAAATTCTATTGTTTTTAAAATATGTAATTTGGATTTACTTAAATAATCATGATTGCTAATTGATATCAATAGTTTGATCACAATTGCGATTGTTAATCAGTAAAAGAGGGAGGGTGGGATTTATGACGACATTGACATGAATTACTGTCAGGATTTTTTTCTAGCTGAATGTATTGAAATAGTTGCATTTTTAATTAAATCCTATTTTCCTTTGGGGGGAATTCACAAGAATTCACAATATGCTCACTCCACCCCCCCCCCCCCCCCCTAAAATCATAGGAGGATGGTGGAGTGAGCATATTGTGAATTCTTTTTCAGAATTTTGAAGATCTGGGGAAAATTTTATTGAATGGTTGATATCCTCTTGATTTTCAGCAAAATGTTTGGCATTTACTGGGATATTTCGAAAACAGGTCGATTAATTAAAAATCTGAGAACAGTCCTTAGTAACAGACTAATTGTTGCCATGTTTAATACGATTGATATTTCATTGCATAAACGGTGGTTGTAAAACTGCAATTTTCGATGAACATAGATTTTTTTCAGCGATATTTTTTATTTTGAAATATACATGTAAATAAAATGCTTTATTTTATATATTTACTTAGATTGGTAACAAGAGTTACTATTGAAGTTTTACAGTGTGCAAAGGTAGAATTATTAATCGTGAATAACTAGGAAAAATGTTAAACTTCTGAATTTCCTGTAAAGAAAATACTGCTAATTTTAGAGGTTTTGTCAAAAAAGAGTAGTAAGTGTTAAATGTTGTATAGTACTAAATGTTATTTTCAAGGTACTCTGTAGTTGCTAATCTTTTTGTCCTTTTTCAAATTACCTAGCTATAATGAAAGCTATAATGAAAGTGGAAGTGAGTTAAATGAAATGTTTCTAATTTGTATACTATTATTCACATTTTTTAAATAAAAATTATCTCCATCTAATTTTTTAAAAATAAAAAGATTGGCAGCTAGATATTTTTATGTGAAGTTTTAAATTACATTGACACAAAGGGCATGTCTAAAATATCCTTTAGGCGCATACTAAAAAATTATTTAAACGGATTATGACATTGCAATGATAAATATTCTTCCCTCCAAGATTAAATAAAAGGAACAAAAACAATAGCCTATATATAAATATATACAAAAAGTCTTTATTAGCATCAAGTTTGTAAAAGTTAAAAAACTCGGATGTTTTAAGATTATATACACAAATTCTATAGACATTTAAGAAGTACAACTTTTACAACATAAATAGAGTGATTCATTATTAAATTAAAGACTTGAAAATTTAAAGATTTGTGCATAAAAAGGTAACTTTATAGTCAGAAGTGATGGTATATTGATTTTCAGAGCTATTAGGGGGTAAATGTCTTACTTTCTACCTGGCAGTGTAACTTAGCAATAATGCAACATTTATTTTTTTCTCAATCTTTATTAAAAAAAAAAATGCATACAATTTTTAATATAGACAACCTAATTTCTTTTCTATGCAAAATCATTTTTTTAACATTCCATACTGAAATTTTATTTTTTTTAGTTTAAGTATGATTAAAGTAAATGTAAAATTGTTTTTTCAATTTCATTCACGGCGCGTAAGGCGGTAGCTTAACTATTTGTTCAAGAGCCAGTAAAAACATTGATAATGATGTAAAAGTAATGTAGTTTGAACATACATTTTATTTGTAAGCTATTTCTTTATCTATTAAAAATTTAAACTATAAAAAATTTCAAATTTCATTTTTTATTGAAAAATGACTAATTTTAAATAAAGATATTATAAATTGCTTACAAATGAAGTATACATTCAAGATACATTAGTTAAGCATTATTATCCGTATTTTTTTTCGGGATGGGGGGGGGGGTGTTGAACCAATAGTTTTGCTACAGTCTTGCTCGCAGTAGATGCAAGTCAAAAACCAATTTTCAAATTTTTACCTTAAGGGGTTAAGGAGGGCACGGCACTTTTGAAAATGGAAAAAAAAAACAGATATCAATGAATCTTTTTTTTTTCTTGAAAATTATTGAAGCAATTTAATTTGTATCATTTTATTATATTGGCAGCAATTATAAACATAAATATTTGTTTATTTAATTAGCATTATTAAAATTTCAGTAAATAAGAAAGATCTAATTATAGCAAATTATAATAACGCAAAAAATATTATACCAGTAACAAGTGATAAACCAGTATCAAGTGGAATGCAAATCACATCTCTAATTCCCTCATCAATGTTAAACATATCTGTGTGCAGTACTTATCTCCATAGGTAATGCATATTTTACAGTGTGCAAAGTTATTTCTTCAAGCATCAATTTTTTGTGTGAAAATATTTGTTAAATATATATTTAATTTTATTTCTTACTTTGTTTTGCGAAGTACCAACACTTAAATTATATTAAGTATATATTTTAGAATAATTTTGATAACTAAAAAACAAATCATGTAACAGTACACAGAAAAAATGAATTAAAAATAATAGTTTGCAATTTTTAAAAATAAATGTAGGCATTAATCCTCTCCCCTCCTCATACGTATAACATTAGAGTTTGAGATCTCACTATCTCAGTGTGAGACAAATTTTGAACGGATAATTGAATATAGCTGAAAATAACCGGGATATAACTGAAGATACCAGTTTGCAAAATGAAAAAAACCTAGGTTTAAATCTGAAAGCAACAGTTTCTAAAATGGAACATTTCAGTTTCTAAAATGAAGCATTTCAATTTTCAAAAACAGAACAATTTGGTTTTCGAAATGATATATTTCAGTTTCCAAAACGGAACATTTCAGATTCCATAACGGAACATTTCAGTTTCTATAACGTAGAATTTCAATTTCCAAAATAGAACATTTCAGTTTTCAAAACGGAATACTTCATTTTCCAAAAACGGAACACTTCAGTTTCGAAAACGGAAAAGACATAAAAGTAAATTTTACGTGAAAAAATGGAGCAGATACGGCAACTTTGCTGCCAGTACGTTTTCCGTTTTTTCAAGGAAAATTTTTTTACAGTGCAACTATAAAAATAATGTTTCATTCATGTAAATTTTATGTTACTAAAGTAAAATATGTCAATAAAACTACACTGAAAAAAAAGACCTTCCGGCAGTGCCGGGAGGAAGAGGTAGCTTTCATATACTTATTTATTTATTTTAAATTAAGTTATATTATTCAAACATACGAAGCTCAATTTAATGGAACCCGATTTTATAAGATTAAATACTAGTTTTTGTCAATACTGAATATTAATAGGAACTTTTAGAAATTAGTCATCTTTTAAAACAAATCAATGAGCGTGGTCGAAATCTTAATTCATGTGCACATGCACACTCATATTGAAATCGATTAATATATACGAGTGCTGTCGGGGGCGAATTGATTAAAAAAAAAAAAATGTCATCCACATTAGAAATTCAAACTGCTATATATATATCAGGGGTTTTTTAAGGTAAAGACAAAGCAAAAAATACTCCGGAATTCGTTATTAAGATAAATACTGTAGAAAGAACCTTTTTTCAATTTCTAATTTTTTGTATATACATCATTATACATTTATTTTCAATTTATAATTTTTTGTATGTACATCATTATACATTTAAAAGACATTTGATAAACTTAAATGGACGCCATTTTCAAACAAGAAAGCGGATGAATTGGCCGGTGAACTCGGCCAAGACATTGTTATGTACTAGTACACACGGAGTTATATCCAAATAAGTTTATAAATATTCGTATTATCGCGTGACAAATTTCAGACCGTTTCAAAATGTCAACCACACTGCAAATTGAAAGTGCTATAACTCAGCCATTTTTCAAGATATAGATGAAACAAAAAATGCTCTGAAATCTTTGTATCAAGTTCAAACGCACAAAACAAAAATCTTTATCAATTTCTTTCTTTTTTGCACCTAATTTTAAAATTGAATTGTTTTAAAAAAAAATTAATATTCCGCTATTTTGAAGAAAGATGGCGGATAGAACTGGCCAACGAACTCGGTCTAGACATAGGTATGTACTATGTACGCTCCAAGTTTCATCCAAATAGGTTTATAAATACGTGTGTTATCACGTGACGAAAATCCGGTCATTTCAAAATGTGAGCAACACTAGAAATTAAAAGTACTATAACTCAGCCATTTTTTAAAATACAGACAAAACAAAAAATGCTGTGGAATCATTGTATCAAGGTCAAATGCATAAAAGAAATATCTTTTTCAATTTCTCACATTCTTGTGCCTAATTTTAAATTTTTAAAAAAACTAAATGGCCGCAATTTCAAAACAAGATGGCGTATGGAACTGGCTAACGAACTCGATCCAGGCTAAATACGCGTGTTATCACGTGACAAAAATCAAATCGTTTTACCTGTCAGCCATAAGAAAAATTCAAAATGCTATAACTCAATCATTTTTTAAGATGTAGACAAAATTAAAATGTGTTTTGGAAGCGTTGTTTAAAGTTCTAACACATAAGGGAAAAAAAGTTTTTTAACTTTTAATTTTTTCGCATTTAATTTTAAATTTAATTTTTTTTTAAATTTTTAAATGGCCGCCATTTTGAAACAAAATGGCAGATGATGCTGGCCAACGAATTCGGTCGAGACATTTGTATCTACTATGTACATACCAAGTTTCATTCAAATCGGTTCATAAGTACGTTAGTTACAGCATGACAAAAATCAGATATATATATATATATATATATAATATATATGTATGTCAACATTTTAATGGAGGGTGGTTTTGGGATCTGGGGGTCATGATTGGTGAAAATATACCAAAATTTTCTGGAAGTGCTTTCCTCCGGACGGCTGCAATAGGTAGCTTTTTACTTTTTCTAATGAAAGCTACCTGAAAGAATCTGTAATCTAAAGACTTGATGTTAAAGGGGGTCCGGAACACAAAAAAATTCAAATTTTGTAAATAATTTTTTTTTTTTTGCATTAAAATTTTTATCGTCTTTTCCTGCTTAAAATGACGCTTCAAATTATTATTATTTTTTCATCATAATTGGAATAGGAAATACTAATTATATCGCTTTGGTTTGTTTTCAAACTCGAGCTTTCAAGCAATGGCTGTTTTGGAAATGACTAATTGTTAAAATGTGTTTTTCTTCATGAAAGATTTTTTTCACAATTTCTCAAATTTAAATTGATATAATTCAAGAACCCTCAAAGATAAAAGGTTCAAACGTAGGACAAGTCTTTTTCAATTGTTTTTCTTAAATTTTGATTCAGCAAATTCGAAAAAAAAAAAAAAAAATACTTCGTAAAATATGATTTTTTTTTTAAAGTTGCATCACTTTATAAATATTTTTACTTTAAATATTTTTAATTTTTATTTAAATTAATATTTTTTAAAATGCTGAATCAAACTTAAAACTTAGATATTTCTGTTTATTTAAACGAAAAAAATTGAAAGTCTACAAGCAATATTTCGAGCTATAACGATTTTAAGTAACTCCATTTTAAAAACATATTAATAAATTTTAAATTAAAAAAATTCTGAGAAATTTTTGTGTGTGATTTTGTTTGCAAATAATATAGTTAACCAACACAAAAAAAAAAAAAATTCAGAATTTTAATTCAATAAATAAAATTTATTTTGAAATATGTCCAAGACCCGCGTAAGTATAGTTGAAAAACCATATTACATATAGTCATAAAGGTAAATTGCATTTTACGTTTTTTTCCTATGTAAAAGTTTCAAAAACCAAATGATGATTTATGATCTTTCATTTTCAAAATCTTTAGTGTTTCAGCTACATAAAAATAGCAAAACCAAAATTACATTGAAATAAAAATGACGCAAAACTGATTCATTCATGCATAATTCATTCAAAATATTGATTTTTTACTGCCGGGCTCTATAAAAATACTTTAGGCATATTCGAATAGCCCTAAAAATATTTCCCAACGGAAATTTAACTTCCATATTACCATTTGCTTTTGTCAGCTAGCTGTAATATATTGGTTTTAAAACATTTTCAATGTCTTTTTCAAACTGCAATCAAATCTAATAAAATAGTATAAAAAAAAATTCTGACCATGAAAACAGCCTTTTTTGATATTTCATAAATACACTGAACGGTACGAAAATCCCCCCCCCCCCTAAAAAAATGTTTGATTCATGTTACTAAATAAAAATATGTAGATGAAACTAATATAAACTGAAGAAAAAGAATCTGTAATTCTAAAGACTTAATGTTAAAGGAACACTTGTGTTAAATGAACACAAAAATCAAAAAATTTGGTAAATAAATTTTTTGCATTAAAAATTTCATCGTCTTTTCCTGCTTAAAGTGAGGTTTAAATTATGTTTTTTATCATAATTGAAACTGGAAATACTAATTGTTTCGCTTTGGTTTGTTTTCAAAATCTACCTTTCAAGCAATGGTTGTTAAGGAAATGACTAATTGTTAAAATGTATTTTTCTTCATGCAAGGTTTTTTTCACCATTTCTCAAATTTATATTGTTATAAGTCAAGAACCGATAAAGATAAAAGATTCAAACTTGGGACATGTCTTTTTCAATTGTTTTTCTTTATTTTTGATTCAGCAAATTTGAAAAAAAAAGAAAATACTTCTTAAAATATGTTTTTTTTTTAGTTGCATAACTTTTTAAAATATTTTTAATTTAAACGTTTTTAATTTTTATTTAAATTAGTACTTTTTAAAATGCTAAATAAGACTTAAAGCTTAGATGTTTCTGTTTATTTAAATGAAAAAAAATTGAAATTCTACAAGTAATATTTCGAGTTATAACGATTTGAAGTAACTCTACTTTAACCCTTTACGGCGCACTACTCTTTAAAGTTGGAATTTAAAGAAAAAAAATAGCAATCTATTTAGGCCTAGAGGAGTACACAGGTATTGTTTTGTAAAGATTGTACTAACCATTTTAATTATACAGCTGTTGCCGAAGTGGTAACCTCCCATAAGTAAAGCATCGATAAGTGCATTGCTGTGAAGCGCGTATTGCAGCAAAACATTTTACCTATTATTTAAAAACAGTAGAGTTTGATCGCTGTGGTGTTGCCATGTAGAACTCATAAGAAAGATTTAATGTAGCCATTAGAGTAGTTTTAAAATATTCACGGAGTTTTTGTGTCTCTAAATAGGGGGAACTTTAGGTGTTGCCGACCCGGCAACACTGCGCGTTAAGGGCTTAAAAAAATAATAAACTTTAAATTAAAAAAAAATTCTGAGAAATTTTAATAGGTTATTTTGTTTATAAATAATATGGTTAACCAACACAAATAAATTCAGAATTTTAACTCAATAAATAAAATTTATTTTGAAATTTGTCCCTGACCCCCTTAAGTATAGTTGAAAAACCAAAATACATATTGTCAGAAAGGTAAAACGCATTTTACATTTTTTTTCTAAGTAAAAGTTTCAAAAACCAAATGATGATTTATGAACTTTTTTTTCAGAATCTTTAGTATTTCAGCTATATAAAAATAGTAAAAAGAAAATTACATTGAAATAAAAATGACACAAAACTGATTCATTCATGCATAATTCATTCAAAATATTGATTTTTGACTGCCGGGCTCTATAAAAAATACTTTAGACATACTCGAATAGCACTAAAAATATTTCGCAACGGAAATTTAACTTCTATATTCCCACCTGCTTTTGTCATCCAGCTGTAATATATTGGTTTTAAAAGATTTTCAATGTCTTTTTTCAAACTGCAAACAATTCTAAAAAAATAGTATAGAAAAATGCTGACCACAAAAACAGCCCTCTTTGATATATCATAAATACACTGAACGCCACACAAATTCCGACTATAAAAATAATATTTTATTAATGTAAATTTTATGTTACTAAATCAAAATATGTCAATGAAACTCTTTACACTGAAGAAAATGAATCTGTAATTCTAAAGACTTCATGTTAAAGGGGTCCGGAACACGAAAATCTTCAAATTTTGTATATAATTTTTTTAATTAAAAATTTCATTTTCTTTCCTGTTTAAAATGACGTTTAAATTATGTTTTTTTAATCATAATTGGAACAGGAAATATTAATTAATCCGCTTTGGTTTGTTTTCAAAATCTAGCTTTCAAGCAATGGTTGTTATGGAAATGACTAATCGTTAAAATGTGTTCTTCTTCATAAAATGTTTTTTTTTTTTCACCATTTCTCAAATTTAAATTGTTTTAAGTCAAGAACCCTTAAAGATAACAGGTTCAAACTTAGGTCGGGTCTTTCTTAATTGTTTTTCTTTAATTTGGATTTAGCAAATTTGTAAAAAAAATATTATTTCTTAAAATATGATTTTTTAAAGTTGAAATCATTTTTTTTAAATCTTTTTATTTAAATGTTTTTAATTCTTATTTAAATTAGTACTTTTTAAAATGCTAGATAAGACTTAAAACTTAGATATTTCTGTTTATTTAAATGAAAAAAAAAAATGAAATTCTACAAGTAATATTTCGAGATATAACGATTTTAAGTAACTCCACTTAAAATAAAAATAAAAAATAAATAAATAAATTTTAAAAAATGCTGAGAAATTTTAGTATGTGATTTTGTTTATAAATAATATAGTAAACCAACACAAAAAATTTCAGAATTTTAACTCATTAAATAAAATTTATTTTGAAGTATGTCCCGGTCCCTCTTAAGTATAGTTGAAAAACCTAAATACATATAGTCATAAAGGTAAAACGCATTTTACATTTTTTTTTTCTAAGTAAAAGTTTGAAAAACTAAATGCATGATTTATAAACTTTTATTTTCAAAATCTTTAGTATTTCAGCTATATAAAAATGCCGAAAACAAAATTAAAATGAAACAAAAATGACTCAAAATTGAGGCATTCATGAATAATTCATTTAAAATATTGATTTTTGACTGTCGAGCTCCATAAAAATACTTTAGACATACTCGAATAGCCCTAAAAATATTTCCCAATGGAAATTTAACTTCCATATTACCGTCTTCTTCTGTCAGCCTGCTGTAATATATTGGTTTTAAAAGATTTTCAGTGTCTTTTTCAATCTGCACTCAAATGTAATAAAATAGTATAGAAAAATCCTGACCACGAAAACAGCCCTTTTTGATATTTCATAAATACACTGAACAGCACACAAATCCAGACTATAAAAATAATATTTTAATAATGTAAATTTTATGTTACGAAATCAAAATATGTCAATGATGGTGTATTTTGTGACGGCCGATTATCTACGCTAGGGATATAGGCCCAGGGGGAGGGATGCCCTTCGTGGGGGTCTTTCTAAGGGAACCTAACCCGTATTTACGCAAGGTTCGAAGAAAACCACGAAAACTCCGAACGGTTAGGCCGACGGCCGCGATTGGGTTCGAACCCAGCACCTGCCGTCTACCAGTTGAGAGGCCAGACCCTCTCGGCCACTGGTGGGGCAATATGTCAATGAAATATACACTGAAGAAAAAGAACCTGTAATTCTAAAGACTTAATGTTAACCCCCTTCGCGACGGGAGCCATTTACGAAATTTTTAATGTTTTGTCACCAGTTTTTAAAAACAGAAATTTGTGGCTTATCAAATCGAGAAAATGCTCCGATTGAACAAGGCAAATTATATAAAGCATTATTATATAGTATAATTTTACTGTTGGGGATAAACAAGGATTCTTAAGCCTTTTTGCGGCGAGTATACGTGTCGCTCGTCCCGAAGGGGTTATAGGGATCCGAGACGCAAAAATCTTCAAATTTTGTAAATAAACATTTTTGCATTAAAAATTTCATCGTCTTTTCTTGTTTAAAATGACGTTTAAATTATGTTTTTCTATCATAATTGGAACAGGAAATACTAATTATTTTGCTTTGGTTTGTTTTCAAAATCTATCGTTTAAGCAATGGTTGTTATGGAAACGACTAATTGTTAAAATGCGTTTTTCTTCATGATGGTTTTTTTTTTTATCTTTTCTCGAATTTAAATTGTTATAAGTCAAAAAACGTTAAAAATAAATGCTTTAAACTTGGCATATGTGCTTTTCAATTGTTTTTATTTAACTTTGATTCAGCAATTTTTTTTTTAATTACTTCTTAAAATATGTATTTTTTTTTCTTTTTTGAGATTTTACTTTAAAAAATTTTAATTTTTTTTTTAATTAATATATTTTTTAAATGTTGATTGAGATTTAAAACTTATATATTTCTGTTTATTTAAATGAAAAAAATTGAAATTCTACAAATAATATTTCGAGTTATAACGATTTTAAATAACCTCACTAAAAAAAAAAAAAAAAAAAAAAAAAAAAAAAAAAAAAAAAAATCTTTTTTTTTTTGATTCACAGAAATTTTTTTAAGTGATTGTATTCATAAATAATATGAGTTACCAACACAAAAAAGAAAAATCATAATTTTAACTCAATAAATAAAATTTATTTTGAAATGTGTCACGCACTGCAAAACCAAAATACATCTTATATATATTATAAATGTGAAAGTGTGTTTGGAAATTGGAATGAAATTGGCTTAAAACGGATGGATTAATGTCTTTGAATCTTTGCTTATAGATAAATTATGGCCCGAAAATGAACATAGCCTATGTTTTATTCATTTTATGCAAATATTTTCCTTAATAATTCAAAATTTCATTATTTTTCATACAGAATCAATAGGCATTTTTTAGATAAAATTTAACGATTTTCCTTTCCTGTTGCCAATAAAATAGAAATCTGGAATGATAATTTCGCAGCGGCAATAAGTTTTCAATTGAGCAATTCCCATGCAAAAAAAAAAAAAAAAAAAAAAAAAATTAAAAGAAAATAAGTAGGACGTCTTATTTGAAATAGACTATTCTTTTTTATATATTAAAAATGTATATTTGTTTCATTAACAAGAATTTTTCTGTCAAAAGTGGCGACATAATTAGAAGTAAAAAAAGAATGAAAAAGAATAATATTTTGAATGAAATATTTAACTTGGGAAAATGTGACGTCATAGTCACATAAAAATAGAAGATATCAGTCGTTAAAAATACAAGAGACATGAATATCAGTAGCTAATGGAGCTAGATAAATAATGACGTCATATTTAAAATGAATGAGAAATTTTTTCTACTTATACTAATTAATAAGTTATAAGTTACATACAAATGAAATTAATTTTTCAAAACTCATAATTATCAGTGGAAGAAATTTTTTGTATGGAAAAGACGGAAAATAAAACTACTGATTAATATATTTTTGACTCTATTTTTTAACACATTCCAACAAAGTTGAAACGTTATTATGCTTTCGGTTTGTCTGTCCGTCTAGCCGCTTTCTAATTTTCGTAAATTTCATGGCAATCCGAGAAGCCATGAAATTTTTGGACTTTATTAACATTAACGAATACCTATTGAAAATGAAAATTCTACCGTGATTATTTTATTTATAGGGATAGTCAAAAATATTCTTTACATTACGGCGTTATGGGGAAAAAAAGTTTGAAATGAATTTTAACCATATTACACCCTGCGAAACTTATTCAAATTTATATGCATCAACAAGAGCACTAAAATATGCATTTTGTAAAGTAAGCAGTGAAAAGGACACTTATTATTCATTTACAGGGGTCACACAGAAGAATTCCTTTACATAAGAATAAAGGCAGGAACAGTTTGCGACCCATTTTAATTATGGTAAACGATTTCATGTTATAATCAAACTGATATATGTTGCTGAGGCTTAATGTGAGTTATTTCATGCATAATTCGAAGTGCATAGCATTTACAGGGACACACAAAAGATTTTAAATAGTATATATTTTATCCGAAATACTGTATATAATGGATGATGACTATTGAATGGATGAAATGCATTTTGAATTATGATATGTCCTTTTAAGTTTCACTAAATGTATGCATATTAAATGGTGTGTATAAATACCTGACAGTTACACAATTTAGTTATACAGGATTACACAAAAGATCTTGGAAAGGTTACTGAATATGAGCGTAATTTACTTAAAGGTGGGTTTTAAATAAAATATACATTAATATTTTGAACTGCATTCATTAAACTAAGAAATGTTTGTAGTATATAGGTAAAATGATATACAGGGTCAAGCAAAGAACTGGATGCATGGTTGTCTTCAGATGATAATTTCTTAAAATATAATTTAGGTAGTAATAAGGAATATTTTTGTTTAAACTAAAGTTTAGAAAAATACTTTCATATATTAAAGGTACTAGGTAAACTACTGGGCTGAACAAAAGTATTCAAGAATATTTCTATGCATTAGTATAAGTCGCTGAAAGAAAAATTTAAACCAGCAAAAAATCGGCAAAAAAAGGATCATCAGAATATTTTTACTATAAATCGAGATAAAAAGTTAATTACACATGCTTTTAATCAACGAATTATTTTGCTTGATTGATTAATTAATTCTTCTTTAAATGTTATGTGAACGAAGTCACGGGTAACAGCTAGTATAGTCATAAAGGTAAAACGTATTTTTCATTTTTTTTCTAAGTAAAAGTTTCAAAAACCAAATGATGATTTTAGAACTTATATTTTCAAAATCTTTAGAATTTCAGCTACATAAAAATGGTAAAAGCAAAATTAGATTGAAATAAAATTGACACAAAATTGAGGCATTCATGCATAATACACTCAAAATATTGATTTTTGACTGCCGGGCTCTATAAAAATACTTTAGACATATTCGAACAGCCATAAAAATATTTCCCAACGGAAATTTAACTTCCATATTCCCATCTGCTTTTGTCAGCCAGCTGTAATATAGTGGTTTTAAAAGATTTTCAGTGTCTTTTCCAAACTGTAATCAAATTTAATAAAATCGTATAGAAAAATTCTAACCACAAAAACTGCCCTCTTTGATCGTTCTCAGCTATCCGATGAAAAAAAAAATCATGTAAAAATATTAAAATTTGAGCGAGATATTAAAAAAAAAAAAAAAAAAAAAAAAAAAACCCTCCCATAGAATTTACATTATTATCCGGGTCTTTTGCTGTGACTATTGGGGTGTCTTAATGTCAAAGGGGTCCGGGACACAAAAATCTTCAAATTTTGTAAATAACTTTTTTTGCATTAAAAATTTCACTGTCTTTTCCTGATTAAAATGACGTTTAAATTATGTTTTTTTTTATGATAATTGGAACAGGAAATACTAATTATTTAGCTTTGGTTTGTTTTAAAAATCTAGCTTTCAAGCAAAGCTTGTTATGGAAATGACTAATTCTTAAAATATGTTTTTCTTCATAAAAGGTTTTTTTTAAACCATTTCTAAAATTTAAATTGTTATAAGTCAAGAACCGTAAAAGATAAAAGGCTCAAACATACACAGACTTGCGTGAAAAACGATAATTATGTAAATAGGAAACGTTCCACTTACCTTTAAAAAAATTCATTTAATGTTATATTTTACATTGCATTGACTTTTCAAGTGAATAAAATATATGCTTTTTTATAAAATTAAAATATTTAATGAAAAAAAATATTTTTTTTTATTGAACAAAAGCAGCTTTCGAATGCATTTTAAAACTTTTCGCTTTCAGACACTATACCTTCTTTATCTTTTATTTTTTCAAGTTTTGAATTGTTTATCATATATCTAGCTCTTCGAGCTTCTAAGCTGCATTCTTCTGCAGCTTTTTCTGCTTCTCTAATCCTCAGTTCATCAACTTTCCTGGCTGCTTCGAGTGCATTTTGTCCTACATTAAAACCTAAAGTTTTCATAACTTGCAGTCTTCTTTTGCGCCTTTCATTGAAAGCTACAACTGCTTCATTCGCAGCTATTTCAGCAATTAATTTGCTTGAACCTGACGTTTTAGGACACATTTTCCAAACAAGTGAATTAAATGATTCATTCGGGTTTTGAGTTCGACCACCGAGGCACCGTTTTAGTAAATTTGGATCTGACAAGTCCTTGAAAGTTTTTTTGATACAATCCATGACAGGTACTGGCATTGAGTGTTTGTGTTTAAACTGTTTCAGGGTGTTATTTGCTTTTTGGTATTCACACCAAGATGTTGAACCAACAGGATAGAAATCATGCAACGGTGCACCGTCAGTTGAACGCTTGTGAAAAAAGATTGCCGAAATTGCTTTACGCATGTCTGCGACGGAATTTTTATTATCTCTTATGGCTTTTCCATAGTAAACTGTCACTTGGTTTATAAATTTGTCTGTTAATCGACTTTTAACACTTAAAGGCTTACCATCAGCTAATTTTTTTCCAGGCATTGAATTTTTCAATTGTCGTAATCGGCTTCCCATTCTTTTTTGAATATGTCCGACACATTCGACTTTGTTTAGATCAGTTTTTGATCCATAGACATGGCTCTTTTGAAGTTCAAGGAAAGTTTTAGTATCCCCATCCCCAATGTAATTCAGATATTTTGTGTTATAGAGTTCTTCGGAACGATTGAAAATCTTAAGCATACCATTTACTTCCATCATTCCCGCAGACCCCACATGATTTTTAACACACCATTTTTCATGATTTTTTTTCCATGTTTCAAATTCTGCGCCTGTTTTCCTTTTACCAGTTTCACAACCTTTACAGTAGGATGAAATAACCTATGTCTAAAACTTTTCCATTTTCTGCACCAATCACACTGACGATTCCAACTTTCGGTGAATGTCCACGCGCTTTCCAGGATCCATCGCCACTAACTGTTAGCTCAGATTGTAATGTAATTTCTACTTCCTGTTTCGTAGAATTCTGCATTGATAATGAAGCAACATTTTTAACAGAATTGCATATTTTTCTTACTGATTTATTGTATGCACTTTTTTGAATAGGTTCTGGCAGATCCATTGCTCCACAAAAAGTTTTCATGCTGCAGTATCCTTGCCCTTTGCATTTCATAGAATAAATAAAACGTCTATTTATTTCAGGCACGTTTGAATTTTTACCAATCATGTTAGAATTCCTGAAGGTTGACACTTTATCACAATCAAGACATGTAATTGAAAACACTGATGACAGGCCATATTGCAGGGATTCTAATATTTGAATGTTCGATCCACAATCTTTGCAGCACAAAAATTCGGCTAATTTACTGAAAAGAATATCGATATCAATAATTCGGTATTCTAAATTGTCATTCGAAACAAAATCAGAGTCAAATTGACTACTATTTAGTTTCTTATAAGATGAACTAACACCTCCTGATACACTATCGTCCGATTTCGAATGACGATTACCATTAAATCGTCGCTTCTTTGGACGTGTTCCCGAAGCACGTTTCACATTATTCATCATCAGAACTGATAATAAATACTTTAAATTCAATAACAATATAAGATATTGAAAGAATTGTTCTGAAAAGAACAGTTTTGTTTAAATTTAGGCACTTATTAGCGATAAAAACAAAGTAAAAAGATAAGCAAAATTGCAAACACGTTTCAGAGCAAAATCATGAAAGTAAATAACAAGCTTGGTGAAAGTGGAAGTTAAAGTATATGTTTTAAAGCTTTCTTCTTGCTACTTACGGCATTCAACTAGAAGAAAACAAACGCATTTTCGCAAAATTTCCAAATTGCGATAAAGTGAAAACCTGACAACAAAATGTAAACAAACTGCCATGACAGCTGTCGGAGGGCATTTAAATCGGAAACGGGGGCGTGATGCTTGGAACTTATGGAGTGATGTTGACATTTTCAACAATATCTCGGTAAATAAGAATCACACAATTAAAATATTGGTATCAAATTATTTAGAATAAAATTATCTTTATAAAGAAATAAAAATTGAAAAATCGATTTTTTGACCATTTTAAAGGTGTACTGTCCCCTTAAATATTTTTAATTTTTATTTAAATTAATCTTTTTTTAAATGCTGAAACAGACTTAAAAGACTTAATATTTCTGCTTATTCAAATGAATAAAACGGAAATTGTACAAGTGATATTTCAAGTTAAAACGATTTTAAATAACTCCACTTTTTTAAAAAATAATAAATTTTAAATAAAAAAAATTCTGAGAAATTTTAGTATGTGATTATGTTTATAAATAATATGGTTAGCCAACACACACAAAAAAAAAAAAAATTTCAAAATTTTAACTCAATAAATAAAATTTATTTTAAATATATCCCGGACCCCCCATAGGTATAGTTGAAAAACCAAAATACATATAATCATAAAGGTAAAACGCATTTTACATTCTTCTTTTCTAAGTAAAAGTTTCAAAAACCAAATGCATGATTTATGAATTTATATTTTCAAAATCTTTAGAGTTTCATCTATATAAAAATTTTAAAAACAAAATTACATTGAAATAAAAATGACACAAAATTGAGGCATTCATGCATAATTCATACAGAATATTGATTTTTGACTGCCGGGCTGTATAAAAATACTTTAGACATATTCGAACAGCCCTAAAAATATTTTTCAACGGAAATTTAACTTCCATATTCCCATCTGCTTTTGTCAGCCAGCTATAATATATTGGTTTTAAAAGATTTTCAATGTCTTTTTCAAACTGCAATTAAATCTAATAAAATAATAAAGAAAAATCCTGACCACGACGACAGCCCTTTTTGATGTTTCATAAATACACTGAACACCACACAAATCCTCCCCCCCCCTATAAAATAATGTTTTATTAATGTAAATTTTATGTTACTAACTCAAAATATGTCAATGAAACTACTGTATACTGAAGAAATCTGTAAGAAAGAATCTGCAATTCTAAAGACTTGAGGCCCCACACTAGCCACAGAAAAAGACCCGGATGATAATGTAAAGTCTATGGGAGCGTTCTTTTCAAATATCTCGCTCAAATTTTATACTGTTACATGCTTTCTTTTGCATATAGCTGAAGACGATCTACAACCGGCCTAGCTTTTGCCTTTTTCGATTTTGCTTATATATTTTTTTATATTATGATAGTTTCAATTTCAGAACCGGTTTAAACCGGTTTTTGAAACTTAAAGTAATTTAAGAAAATCTGAAACCAAAATTGAAAAAGTAATAAAGAATACTGCCCAGTTAAACTGATGGCATTGAGCTCACAGGCTACAAATACTAATTGTACATTAAAGCCTTATATTTTCAAGGGTTAATTCCGTTAAAAAATTAAGAAAGGGAAACAGCTCTCTTCTTTCCTCTTTTTTTATACTTAATCATTGAACCTCCTATACTATCAAAGACATGCTTTATCATATAAAAAATCTATATCCAAAATTCAGAGCAAATTAGATAATTCTTAATAAAAACCCATTTAGCATTTATATAATTTAAAAGGAGTTATCCCCCTCTTTTATACTTAACCATTAAACTTCCAAAACTATTCAGAGATTTGAACGAAATCTCAAAATTCTGCTTGAAAAACCCATTTATATAAATTAAGGGGGGGGGGGCATTAGAACCCCTGTTCCCCCTATTTATACTTATACAATGAACACCTAATAACAGTCACTGAATCGCCTCATCTGAATGATCCTAATCTAAATTTTGAACGAAAACTTAATTCTGCATGAAAATCCCATTTATATCAACTAACGGGGGGGGGGGGGATTAGAGCCCCTGTTCCCCCTATTTATACTTATTCAATGAACACCTAATAACAGTCACGGAATCGCCTTATCAGAATGATCCTAATCTAAATTTTGAACGAAAACTTAATTCTGCATGAAAATCCCATTTATATCAACTAACGGGGGGGGGGATTAGAACCCCTGTTCCCCCTATTTATACTTATTCAATGAACACCTAATAACAGTCACGGAATCGTCTCATCAGAATGATCCTAATCTAAATTTTGAACGAAAACTTAATTCTGCATGAAAATCCCATTTATATCAACTAACGGGGGGGGGGGCATTAGAGCCCCTGTTCCCCCTATTTATACTTATTCAATGAAAACCTAATAACAGTCACGGAATCGTCTCATCAGAATGATCCTAATCTAAATTTTGAACGAAAACTTAATTCTACATGAAAATCCCATTTATATCAACTAACGGGGGGGGGGGGGATTAGAGCCCCTGTTCCCCCTATTTATACTTATTCAATGAACACCTAATAACAGTCACGGAATCGCCTTATCAGAATGATCCTAATCTAAATTTTAAACGAAAACTTAATTCTGCATGAAAATCCCATTTATATCAACTAACGGGGGGGGGCATTAGAACCCCTGTTCCCCCTATTTATACTTATTCAATGAACACCTAATAACGGTCACGG
Source organism: Maratus speculifer (assembly GCA_964019185.1). Taxonomy (NCBI): domain Eukaryota; kingdom Metazoa; phylum Arthropoda; class Arachnida; order Araneae; family Salticidae; genus Maratus; species Maratus speculifer. The sequence goes on from OZ025302.1 coordinate 154,787,282, forward strand.
AATCGCCTCATCAGAATGATCCTAATCTAAATTTTGAACGAAAACTTAATTCTGCATGAAAATCCCATTTCTATAAATTAAGGGGGGCGGGGCATTAGAACCCCTGTCCCCCTATTTATACTTATTCAATGAACACCTAATAACAGTCACGGAATCGCCTCATCAGAATGATCCTAATCTAAATTTTGAACGAAAACTTAATTCTGCATGAAAATCCCATTTCTATAAATTAAGGGGGGCGGGGCATTAGAACCCCTGTCCCCCTATTTATACTTATTCAATGAACACCTAATAACAGTCACGGAATCGCCTCATCAGAATGATCCTAATCTAAATTTTGAACGAAAACTTAATTCTGCATGAAAATCCCATTTATATCAACTAACGGGGGGCATGAGCCCCCCGTTCCCCCTCTTATACATATCGAATGAACTCCAAAAACTAATCAGGGAAGCGCCTTGTCAGGATATACCTACATACAAAATTTCAAGTGGATCCGATATTTTTATCATGAGTTATCGCGTTACGCACATACGCACATACATACAGAACGGACGGGCTCATAAGCTCTCAGGCTATGATAGCCTGTGAGCTAAAAACTAGGCCGGTTGTAGATCGTTATCAGCATCCTATGCAAAAAAAAAAAAAAAAAAAAAAAAAATCATGTAAAAATATTAAAATTTGAGCAAGAAATTTTTTAAAAACGCCCCCATAGACTTTACATTATCATCCGGGTCTTTTTTTTTCTGTGACTATTGTAGGGCCTTAATGTCAAAGGGATCCGGGACACACGATCTTCAAATTTTGTACATAAATTTTTTGCATTAAAAATTTCACTGTGTTATACTGCTTAAAAGGGTGTTTAAATTATATATTTATCATAACTGGAACAGGAAGTACTAATTATTTCGCTGTGGGTTTTTTTTTTTTTTTTTTTTTTTTTTTTTTTTTAATTTAGCTTTCAAGCAATGGTTGTTGTGGAAATGACTAATTGTTAAAATGTGTTTTTCTTCATGATGGGTTTTTCATAATTTCTCAAATTTAAATTGATATAAGTCAAGAACCGTTAAAGATAAAAGTTTCAAATTGGGACATGTCTTTTTCAATTGTTTCTCTGTAATTTTGATTCATCAAATTTGAAAAAAAAATTATTTCTTAAAATATGATTATTTTTAATTGGCATCACTTTTTTGTATATTTTAAATTTTTATTTAAATTAATATTTTTTAAATTCTGAATCAGACTTAAAAATTAGATATTTCTGTTTTATTAAATGAAAAAAACATTAATTCCACAATTAATACTTCGAGTAAAAACGATTTTAAATAACTCCACTTAAAAAAAAATAAATAAATAAAATAAAATAAATAAATAAATTTTATATAAAAAAAATTCTGAAAAATTTTAGCATGTGATTTTTTTTTATATAAATAATATGGTTAACCAACACAAAAAAAAAAAAAAAAAAAAAAAAAAAAAAAAAAAAAAAAGAATTTTAACTTAATAAATAAAATATATTTTGAAATATGTCCCGGATCCCCTTAAGTATAGTTGAAAAACCAAAATACATACAGTCATAAAGGTAAATCGCATTTTACATTTTTTTCCTAAGTAAAAATTTCAAAAACCAAATGATTTATGAACTTTTATTTTCATAATCTTTAGTGTTTCAGCTATATAAAAATAGTAAAAACCAGATTACATTGAAATAGCAATGACAGAAAATTGAGGCATTCATGCATAATTCATCCAAAATATTTATTTTTGACTGCCGGGCTCTCTAAAAATATTTTAAACATATTCGAATAGCCCTAAAAATATTTCCCAACGGAAATTTAACTTCCATATTCCCATCTGCTTTTGTCAGCCTGCTGTAATATATTGGTTTTAAAAGATTTTCAATGTCTTTTCCAAACTGCAATCAAATCTAATAAAATAGTATAGAAAAATTCTGACCACGAAAACAGCCCTCTTTGATATTTCATAAATGCTCTGAACGGTACAAAAATCCCGACTATAAAAATAATGTTTTATTAATGTAAATTTTACGTTACTAAATCAAAATATGTCAATGAAACTACACTGTAAAGAAAAAAATCTGTAATTCTATGGATTTAAAGTTACAGAAATATAAGAATAAGATTGTGCAACCAGATGTTATCACAAACTCGGAAACTGACACAACCCGGGTCGTGTTCACAATATTTTTTTCTATTCCAGATAAAGTACAGGTGAGATTAGCTTGATTTTACAAGACCATGATATGAATACGAAGCGTCTTAATTTTTGATAGAAACTCATGAAACTGACAAGGAAGAATTTTGATATTACTTACAAAGATATTGTGTATGTGTTTCAAAATTAGTCGTCATTAAGACAGCTAAGCTGTATTTGAAAAAATATTTTTTCACCCACAATAGATCGAAAACTTCTTAAGCATTTTAACCCTTTATCTTCCGAATTATGAATTCATGAAAATTTTATTCTAAGCCATTTTATCTAAAATGTTCAAACTAAATTAAAAGATTTACATAATCATTTAATAAATTTTTGAAGTATTTTAGAAGGATTGAAGGATTTAGAAGGATTAATTAAATTTGAATTTACAGGGATTTTGTGCGATATTTATAGCCCCACTCAAATCTTTTAAATTAAATTGTTTTCTTAGCATTTTGTAGAATTATAAAATGAACAAAATATGATGCTGTTACAATATAAATATAGCAATAATTCGGAATTGAAAAATCCCCACTCCCCTCCCTCAACGCCAAGAAAGCTGAAAAGATAAAAAGGCAAAAGAAATCATCCTTTTAAAAATAGTTTTGTTTTGTATAGCCAATAATGCTTTTGGAAAAAATAAGGTTATGTATCTGTAACTCATTCTAAACAGTATTAAAACTAATTGACATATTAAAAGAAATTTATAATAAGCAATTTTAATGGTACTTATAAGTACCTTCGGTAGATAAAAGGTTAAGACTCATTCTGAAAAGTAAAAAATTACAACTTGCTGAGGTGATTTTAATTGATGTCTAATATAAGAGACTGTGTAATTTCATTTTTCGTTCAATTAATTAGAATTTGATTTATAAACAATTATTTTGTCAGTAAGACCATTTTCTTCATTCCTACATATACTTCAGGAAATTCGGTTCAAAAAGCCAACTTTGACAATATTTTTTGCAATATTTTCTGCATTTATCAAAAAGTCGACAAGCACGGCGCATTGTGTAGTTTCTACATAAGAGAATTTGCCTGTTTGATGAGTTTGAGAACAAAAATGAATTTAAAAATAAATAAGAAAATGAGCAGTTTGGAATGGAATACACCCTTAAATTGGATTTTAAGCTTATGAAAAGCCGAAATATTGATGAACTTCGATATAAAATTCAAATAAAAAAATCTCACAAAAATTAATTATTCAAGGGATTAAAAAATCGATACCCAGATTTGCTTGTAATACAGTTTTAAGTAATTAAAATGTAAAATCGAGGAAATGTCTGAAAAGTTAAGAGAGATGGAAACTTTAAAAATTCCTTTTAAAATTTTAATTTTTAAAAATCTTAAAATTTTGATAAGATTGGAAATTTTTTTAACGTTTTCTGTATTCTTATTTGGTGCGTTCGTAATTATGTAAATACATATCATCTACACCCAGAAGAAAGTTTTGTTGAATCAACAAAAATTTGTTTGGTCCCACAAATATTTTCTGTTAAATATGGGTCAATGGAAATTTTGTTTGAATAAACAAAAAAGTATTGTTGATTATTATTATTATTATTATTATTATTATTATTATTATTATTATTATTATTATTATTATTATTTTGTAATTTTTTGTACACAATTTTCATTCAAATGGAACTTAATAATAACGTTATTAATCCGTTTCAACTTGAAAAGTTTTTATTATCCAAAAATTATGTTAATTCTGTATAGCTATATAAGTGAATTTAAAAAAATTACGTGAAAGAGTTATGACTACTGCACACCAGTTTAAATTTTGCAAAAGCAACAAAATTTTGTTGGAATTACAAATTGAAAATATAAGACTTTAGTAAGACTCAAATGAAATTGATGAGATTTTATTAAAATTTTATAAGAGTGTTAACAATATTTTTTTTTGTTGTTGTTTGAGCAACAAAACCGATTTTTTATTTTAACTAAAAAATTCGCTTAAAACAACTAAAATGTACACAACAAAAGAGGTTTTGTAGTTTTAATCAATTCCTTTTTCTGGGTGTATAGTCTACGTTCAATCTATCCTTATATAACAATGCAAAAACTACCCAACCGAATCAATTGAAATTTGAAATGCATAATTATTACATAGTTTTGTCGTGTCATTTCAAATTTTACGAAAATCGAATCTGTGGTTCAATTACAAGAATAAACTAGTCGTTGGGGGCCACCGTAATACTTACCCATCATGAATATGCATACTACAATACATGAAAATAAAATATGTGGAAACTAGTTATAAAATGCATCGCAATTCCAAAACAAAATTTAAATGAGTATATAAATATTTTTAATATAGTAATGTTCTGTTAATGAATTGCAGATGAACCCATTTGAACAAATTATATAAAACGCCAAACTACTCAATCAGTACCAAATTCGTAAAAGGAACATCCTTATAACTCCAAAAATAATAATCATATTAACTATTTACTGCATCAGATTAAGTCTCTCATTTTCAATTAAAATATATCTTTGAATTGAAATTTGAATGAAATAAAGGGTCATAAAAAATCGAAGAGTGTGAAAAACGGGATTAAAATTATCTCAGCAACTAATTATCCGATCGACTTCTTTTTTTATGCAAAATGTTTGTTATTTTGTTTCCTTTTATGTTCTTTCCTTAAAATAAAAAAAATCGAAATTTTTTATGTATCTTTCATCAGAACGAATTTTTCGAGTTCCGGATTATCGAGGTTGCTGATATTAAATAGGCTTCGTTCCAGTCTTACATACTAAACACATATAAAATTTCAAATCCCTATCTCAATTTGTTTGGGAGATAGAGCGTTTACAGACACACAGATAAACAGACAGACGGACGGCATTTTTTTTAATATGTTTTTCGAAATCTCCAGTATCTGAAACGTGTAAATCCGTCAAAAAATGTTTTCGATTTTCAAAATGATTGCAGTACTTACCCTATACTATGTATGATGGGTAAGTAACAAAAGTATTCCAGGTGCGTTTTAATTATATTATACTATTTCACATTTTATGAAATTGATGTACATTGCTGAGGTTAAGTCCTACAAGTTAATTCCTATATAATAAAAAACGCATAGTAGTTACAGTGGCAGATTTCGTTTCTTTACTGTATATTTTAAAAACTTCGTTATATTACCGTTAACGCGCCTCATTTGCTAAGTTTGACGGGCAATTTCCGACTTGTTATACATATAGAATGGTGAAATGTATGTTTGCATAAAACTTCATATTTCTATAATGGAAAGAAAAGTCTACCGTCTTCTTAAGACGCCGAATCACTCATTTGTATATAGATCTCTGTGTGTATTTTTAATTTGAAAAGTCTTTAGGGATTCGGTTTGTCTGTCCGTCTGTTCACGCTCACTCCCGTAAATATATTCGGATTTTCATGCAATTTATAAAGCTTATTGAAGATCAGTCACCAAAGCATGTTTGGTATTGTGTGTAAATTATGTAGGAATAAATACTTTACAACTCAAAATATCTCCAATACATTACGGTATATGGGGAAAATAATATGCTGAGTATACTAATGAAATTATGCGATGTATTGAAATGCCCGAATGATCCCAAATGTATTGAAATCACTAAATTTCACAACAAGATGATTGCGGAAGAATAAGTTATTCATAGCATTAAGCCCCAACAGTGGCAGAGAGATTCTGACCTCTCAACTGGTAGACGGCAGGTGCTGGGTTCGAACCCAAACGCGGCCGTCGGTCTAACCGTTCGGAGTTTTCGTGGCTTACTTCGAACCTTGCATAAATACGGGTTAGGTTCCCTTAGAAAAACCCCCACGAAGGGCACTTCCCCCCTGGGCCTATATCCCTAACGTAGATAATCGGCCGACATAAAATAAACCATAGCATTTGTTTTTCATTTACAGGGACACACAAATGAAATCGGTTACAGTACTCTCTTGGAGTAATAATTGCTGGAAATACATTTTAAAATTCAGTATACACTTTGAAATTTAAATATTTTTTTGCTGATTGCTCACTGTATATAAATTCTTTATCTCACATATAGAGCTGTACAAAAGGAATTACTACTTTCTTTTGGAAATTGCTGAAGGGGAATTTTTAACTGCGGTGCATGTATTTCTTAACTGAACTAAATTTTGTCATGCATGTTGTTAATAAATACAAATCTATGTATCATATACAGGGCTTCACGAAAAATTCTGATTATTTTCAAATTGTAGATGAAGACAGTTGAATTTTGGTTTTCAGATGCGTTATGTGTTTCAATATGGGTGAATTAAACATAATATTTTAACTTCTTAAATTGTGTAGTTTTGTTTTATTATTCTGAATGTGTTGGAGAGTGTTTCATAATCTATGCTTAACACACGATTTTTTTCTTTCTGGTTTTTATTTAATTTGATTCTTGAATAACTTAAAATGTGTCCATTTATCATGTACCATATACAGTAAAACCTCTAAATAACGGACACTTCAGGAACGCAGAAATTGTTCGCTATTCGGAGGTGTCCACTATTAGGAAAACCTCAAAGATACAAAAAATGCTAAGAAATGCTTAATGTGTGATGAATTGCCTTTTATATGTCCTATAATCTCTATTATATGATTAATCAAAAATTAGAATTATTTTTTAAACAATAAAACTGAAATAAATTTGTGCATGCCTTCATCCACTGTTTATTACATTCTTATGAAAAAAATCTGTTGCAAAAGTTTTCTTTTGCTTGCGATTACATGTAATTTGTTTTTCAATGTGACATTATTAGACATTATAGAATTCCGGGCGGGATAGGGTGTAAGGGAGATTGGTGGTTGCAGGTATTTGTTAAGGCATTTAGAAGAACGAAATGATCATGTATCCAGGTTCAGATGTACAAAAAAACCCCACGATGATTGCAAAGTTACACTTTATTTTAACATCTATTACGAAGGGGGGCGCACTTACAACTCTCGGAGAAAATCTCCGAACGAAGAATAGCAGGTTAACAAGACGAGCGCAGAGAGTCAAGTGCCCTCGTACATAGCAACAAACTGCCACCTTTGGCATCATAGAAAATCGCCAACATACACAAGTTCGCCCATGCACAATGGATAGTATACACCAAATACAGTTAAAATGCAGCCGGCAAGATAAGAATTCAATATGGTTTCCAAGCTGGGATGGGACAGGAAAGGTTGCCAAACGATAAAATGTTACACGTGTTATTATGTCTAATAAAGAGGCACACCAAAGGGATATCAGATTTTACTGCGCAGATGTTAAATTCTTTTTAGGGTTTTGTCGAGAAAGGAAAAGAAGCGTAAGCATAAATTTTAACTGTGAAACAGAGATGATGTCCATATAAGGTAATGCAGAATTGCCTCGATCGGAAATAGCAGACGTCTGGAAATAGCTTTAAACGGTTGATTAATATGTGAGTGTATTTCTCACAGACAAAGTTAAGCAGCTGCCGATTTTTCGGTTAGAGAAAAACTATGCGAGGGAAAAAATGGAAAGTGAATGAAGGACACTTAAAACTGATTTTGAATTGAAAAGAGACAGGGGGGAAGGAATAATTTAAGAAAATAACCAATATATAACGAAATAATCGTTATATATATCACCCGGTGCACCACGAAAAAAAAACTTTTGCTGTCCAATGTGCATAGGCTAGCATAAAAATATTATAACATAAAAACATACATAAATGCAAAAGTTTTTTTTTTATATGTTTATGTAGAAATTTCAACGTCATGATGATGGAGACTTTTGTATTCAAAAACAGTCAGCAGTTCTAAAGTCTCTATATTTTTTTATATTTGTATTTCATGGATCCAAGGTAGTACTGTATTTTATATGCATAGGTTGAGTCGACTCAGACAGTACAAAAATCTTACTGCAGCTTTGATTGTTATCATGACATAAATAAAATTTTGAAACATATACACAAAACATGAAACTAATACTAAATGAATATAAAATGGCAATACACAAAAATAACATAATAGTACTATATTTTTCAAAAAATTAAAAAAGAGTAATATGATGTATATTAAAAAATAAAAATGTTTTTGTAAAAATTGTTTCATGCCGAAGCATAGGATGACAAAAAAAAGAGGTGCTCCAAGCACGCCCATAAAAATATGCGTCACCCTGAATCTTGTGTACAACACAAGTATTATGGCATCGGCTTAGGGCCTAGCCTTAGATGAGGAGGGAATTGTGATGCTCCCCCGAAGACACTAGCGGTCTTCTGAAGGAGCCCACGTCGAATTACATGAAAAAAACTTGAATTGTTGTGAATTGGAATCACAATTCAAAAATTTGAATCGAAACTCCAATTCCAAAATTTTGTCTCTCAACACAATGAAGCTTGAACCCTTAGGGCATTAATTTTGAACGGGAACAAGACTTCAAAGGGAAGAATTCAAAAAGAAAAAAAAACAAAAAAATGTATATCATATAATAACTAATATGGGCAGACAATCCTAGAGTGAAGAGAGACGAAAAATATGTCACAATCGAGTGGGGTGATGAACAAGTCATATATATAAACTGTGTTTTATTTAAATACATGAATCTTTTGTTTACTTTTCTAAAGTACAGTACCTGTTTATCTAACTATAATATGTTTGACTTACAGTACAAGAAATGTTAAGTGGGAGGTTAGTGGAAAAATACTGAATTAATGAGTATTGTCAAAGAAATTTTAAGTGTACTGCAAAAAGAAACAAAATAAAAATAAAAAGTAACTAAAATTTAAGTGATATGAAGACATATCTAAGTGTTAAAGGATAACAATGATACCTAATATTGTTCCTAAGAGATCTTCAGAGCAACAGTGATGGACCAGCCATGATATTGTTAAAGATCAGTCAAAAACAACATACACACAACCATGAGCTCTTTGGTTGGATATGTGGTATCATAAAACAAGACATAAAAATAATAGTGATTTACATTAGTTTCTTTTTCTTAGATTGTATGTGTGTGGTTGATAAAACGTATTAAAGTTAGTGTTGTTTATATGACTTGATGCATCAAATAAATGTCCATAACGAGGAGGTGCTAATAAAAGTCTATCAATATGTACCCGAAATGCTGTGTTATCAGGAGCATACAACCTTTTAATTGAGAATGACACAGGGGAATGTTTACAAGTGACAATATATGGACCAGTATACTTTGTTTTAAACTTGTCATTTGATTTTAGATATACAATGTCTTTTAAGAAAATGGATCTTAATTTAGCTTTCTGACCGTAATATTTATATCTTTTATCTTGAGCAGATTTAATGTTGTTATAAGCTTTGTGATATATCTTACTCAAATCATCAAGCAATTTGTGTACTTCAATATGTTTATCAAGAAAGGGTTGGTTGCACGACTGATCAAAAGTGTCAAAAATTAGAGAAAGTTCACGTCCAAAATGAAGAAAATTAGGAGAATATAATGTAGTTGCATGTTTCGAACCATTATAAAGTGATTTGTGTATAAATACTGCATTTTCGAATGAATGACCTTCTTGTAAAAGAATATTAACTGAATATTTGATTGACTTATTGATTCGTTCTGCAATCGCATTTGATTGTGGTCTCGAGGCCGAACTGTGTAATACCTTAATGCCCATTGTATCATTAAAAATGTTATATACCTGAGAAGTGTACTGGGGTCCTAAGTCTGATAAGACAACCGAAGGTCTCCCAAAGGTGGTTATGTAAGAGAATAAGCATTTAACAACCTTACTCGCAGATATGTCATTAAGTGGAAAGAGTTCAATATGTCTCGAAAAATGATCAGTGATAGTTAAAACATATTTTCCATTAGCAAACGGTCCAAGGAGATCTGTACTGATAGTGTGACCAGGGTACCTGGGAGTGTATGTGGGCTGTAAGGGTGCAGGTGGAGTTTGGTGATGTTTAGTTTGAAGACATTTGATACAGGATGCAACAAAGTTTAAAGTGTCTACATACATACCCTTCCAAAAATATCTACCTGACAAGAATTCATAAGTTTTATTAAACCCAAAATGGGATAAATGTGAAATTGTTAAGACTTTGGTTTTAAGTGAATTTGGAACAATAATGTGATACGAAAAAGTGTTATTAAAAATATTTTCCTTCTTTAACATTAATACTTTCGAATCAGGATGAATGAAGTAGTTAGGAAATTTTTGAGAAGATCCTTTCTTTAAGATTTCTTTATAAACAACAGACAAAGTAGGGTCATTTTGTTGTTCAGTAGCAAATGTTTCATTCGAAATTTCTAATAAAGGGTCAGGATTTGTTTGTGTACCAGAAATAAGGCAGTTAACATGCATATTAGAATCACTCGAGCTGGAGTGTGGAGTATCACATTCTACAATAGGTAAGGGTTGAGTGTCATGAATAAGTTCAGGGTTTGTAGCTAAAGTCTGTTGATTATTTTCAAAGTTACAGCGAGATAAATAGTCAGCGAGTACATTCTTTTTAGCTGGAATATGTTGAAATTTGTATGTGTATTCTGAGAGATCCATGAGCCAACGAGAGATAATATCAGCCGGGTTTGTAGTTTTGTTGTACTTTTCTAATGGTTTACTATCTGAAAGGATTACAAATTCTCTGTTGTATAAATAATATTTGAAAGCAGTAACTGATTTATGAATCGCCATGAGTTCTAATTTAAGTGCAGGATATTTTTTTTCTGATGCTTTTAAAGATTTTGAAAAGTATGCAACAGGTAATAGTTGTTTATCATGTTCTTGTAGTAAGACACCAGAAATAGCAATATTTGACGCATCAGTATTTAAATAGAACTTTTTGTTCCAGTCAGGTAATCTAACCATGGGTGGATTAAAGAATATCTTCTGTATGGTGTCCATAATTTTTTGATGTTTGCTTGTCCACTTAAATTTGGCTTTTGGAGTAGTTAAGTTTATGAGAGGCTGCACAAGTTCAGAAAAGGATGGAACCAGAGATTTGTAAAATGTAATGACGCCTATGAGTGCTTTTAATTGACGTTTAGTTGTAGGTGTTGGAAAAGATGTTATTTTTACAATGTTTGACTGAACAGGAGAAATAGTTTGATTTTCTATGTGAAATCCAAGATAATCTAAACTGGTTTTGTGAAAAGTGCATTTGTTAGGGGACAGCGTTAAATTATATTTTACTAGTATTGCAAGAATTTTATCCAACTTCTCACACATTTCTTGATATGAATTGGCACCAACAATGAGATCATCTTGGTAGGTATAGACACCTTCTAACTGTAATTCATCAAGTAACGAGTCCATTAAAGCTTGATAAATTGAGGCGCTTGTTTTTAAGCCGAATACTAATCTCTTATACCGAAAAGAACCGAACATTGTAGTGAATGTGAGCTGATTTTGAAATTTTGCAGGCAAATGAATCTGATGATATGCCTGATGAAAGTCGAGAGAAGAGAAAAAACGATATTGTGAAAGATTTGAAATAATAGTTTGAATTTTTGGAAGTGGATAGGACGAACCTTGAATTATAGTATTAACCATTCTGAGATCTAATGCGAGTCTATATTTCTGTATACCTGTACCGTCTGGTTTCTTTTTAACAAGGAGCATGGGGCAGGCCCATTCGGAACAATGACGTTCAATGATTTTGGCATCAAGTAACTGTTTGATTTGATTTAAAACATCCTTTTGCACAGCTTGGGGGAGAGGGAAAGGGAGAGTCTTTATGGGGTAATCATTAATGAATTTCAAATCAGGTACAATTTTATCAGTATGACCAAGTGTGTCTAATGATTTGGAAAAGGCAGGATAATAACTAAGTAGCAATTTAGTTAGGTTCTTTGCTTCGTCAGATTTTAAGTGAGAAAGTTTAAAATCATTAGCCGATAACTCCTGCTTTCTTTTTTGTAAGATTTCATTAGACGCCTGAATAAAATTTACAAAGTGCTGTTCTGAGTTATTTTGCTTGTCAGACATTTCAGAAGTATAGTCGCGAATTTCCTCAATCTCAGATAATTGACCTATTTTTGTGTGTTTAGGGAGATGAATGGTCTTTTCAGAAGTGTTTTTAAGTGTTATTGAGAAGAACTGATGTATTTGTGAAGTTTTTTTTTTTTTTATTGGATAATTTGTTCATTTGAATAATGGCATCATTTCCTGTTAATTCTTTTGTTTGTGCCAAATATTCAAAAAGATAATTTCTGTCATTGTTGATGTTATTGAAGGTGTAAACAGAGCACCATATTTGTTGTTGAGGTTCTACTATAATTTTTCGAGTTAAGAACACCGCTTGATTCAATACAACATCACTCAAAGAATTGCATGATTTTGATTGTTTCTCTCCAGAAGATTCTTTACTGGTTTTTAAAGGAACAGAGAAATTATTGTTGACGTGGAGACACTTGTTAAAAGTATCGATGACAACATTGTATCTAGTTATGAAATCGAAACCTAAAATGCCTTCAAAACTGGAAGACTCGGGTATGTCAACAATATAAAAGTGGTGTGAAAACGCTTTTTGTTTTAGCTTAATGGATGTTCTGATGCAGGCGGAAAATGAGACATCAGAATTGACAGTTTTAATATTGACGTCAGTGGACAGTCTTTTATATTTTAAGACAGGTTTAAGTTGGTTGAATAATTTTTGTGAAAGTAAAGATATACTACTACCAGAATCAGCCAATAAAGTAATATCATGGTTTGCTATAGTGGCTTTAACAAGAGGGAGGGATGGTGAGATAGTGTTTACACTACAAATTATCTGAACATTATCACTTTCTGTTTGTGTACTGATGTTATTTGCTATCTTAATGGAGTCAAAAGTTTGGGAAGCTACTGAATTAACTAGTCTCGAACTTGAAATTTTAGGTAATACAGGGTCAAAAGGAAAAGTTGCTGATGTAGAAGTATTAGACTGAGACACAACACCATCAGCATAAAAATTGTATCTCTGTTTCAGTTTTCCTGAAATTGGGGCGTGGAGTTTGTGTAATTGTTTTTCCTTTGAGTATTTGCTCTTTTCCATTTAAAACAAGAGAGAGCGTCATGATTGTTTCGTCCACATAACTGACAAACAACTGGTTTTTTTTGTGAAAACTTGTGTGGGGAATAACGCCTAGTGTAGTTTCGATTTTTGTAATTTTTTTTGAAGCGTGAAACACCTGCGAAATGTTTTGGTCTAGTCTGGAGATTTTTTTGCTCAGTTTCGGTTTTAGTATCAGGAGGGGCAAAGGATAATGCATTTATTTTCTCGGAAATTTCTTTCAGTTGCGATTCGATGAGATTTTCTGGTCTGTGTACCGAAGGTAAGGAATGTAAGATTTTCTCATTCCTTAAAATTTCATGAAGGGTTTGTGCTCTTTCGACTGCTGTTTTATAATCATTAATGCCTTCTTCCTGTAATTTTATTCTAATATTTGAAGGAAGGGCTTCTAGAAATTTCATAAGTTTAATAGTGTTGCGTGCACTTTCGTCGTTGATATCTGCATAAACAGTCGCCGCAAGAACATTTAGTCTATGAGCTAAGTTTTTTATCGTCTCAGAAGGCATAAGTGCTAAACTGGACAATTCAACAGAAGCAACACATTTACTAGGGGGGGCGAAAAATGACGCAAATTCCTTTTCCAACAAATCAAGGTCTGTTATCTTTTGCAGGTCGGGATTTTGGGCTAGAAATTTTTGTGCAGGCCCAACTAACTTTCCCTTTAAGATTGCAATTGTTGTTTGTGGGTTGTATTTATTAATTTCTGCACAGACGCGAATTTGATCAAAGAAAAATTTAAGTAAATCTGGATCTCCATCAAATTGAATGATATTTATCGGAATTTGTTTTGCCGCCATGATCAGTTTTTTTTGTTTGTTTACGCTCACAAGTTTTAGAGAAATTGTTACACAGACCTGACTTATACTCTAAAGCACATTGAAAACAAGTAAATTTCCTAGCTAGTAAAAATATCTAAACTAGCAAAATAAATAGATTTTAAAATATACCTCACTTTAAAGATATCTTATTTGAACCTTATATGACAGTAACGCAAGGAAGCACATACAAAATTAACACATTTAGAAAATAAATTAAATAAAATGGCAAAATAATTACACTTTGAAACATATATCTATATATTCCTTCACTTTAACAAAGTACTTACTTTAGATAATAAAGTAAAGAAAACTCTATAGAAAACCGCAAAAACTGTTAGCAAGCAAGAAAAAAAAAAAAAATCCTTTAACTTCTTTACTCAAGGAAAAAAAATTCCTTTTTTTGTAACTTAAAACCTTCTGATTTATTTATATGTTTTGGATGAAAAAGAATGTTCTTATTTTAACCTTGTAATTAAAGTTCAAAACTGGTTAAACACATTTAAGCATATTAGAGAATCTAAATACAAATTAAAAAAAACAAAAAAAAAGGGGTGGGACGTAAAATATGAAACAATAGCACATAAATGCAAATAACTGATAAAAACTGCATAAAATGTCATAAAAATAATAACTAGAAATGACAACAGTTACCGTGCTTTCGCAATTTAAAAAAATCTTTGCAAAAACACAATAACAGGATTATAATAGTTATGTTGAAAAAAATATGATTTAAAAACACCAAACTGCAATATTGATTATGATGAACTGACTGTGGAAGCAGAACATAAAGTAAAGAAAATACTTGGGGTAACTTACAGATTTAGTTTTAAAGAAATAATTAAATGATTACTAATTTAATAAGACAAAACTTAGGGAACTGGGGCACGCTCTGCTCCCACATTCAAAATGTAGACTTTTTTTGAGGTTGGATTTTCATTGTGCACTTTTTTTCTTTTTTTTTATATTTTTTTTTACTGACGAATAGCAGATAACTTATCAAAGGTAGTGACACATCATTTTTTTTTTTATTCTTAGTTGGAATTCTGTTATTTAGTTACTAATTTTTGTGCACTGTTAACTGATTGATACGATGAATTCTTTCTGATGGATTTTCACCGAATTGAAGACTTATTTTGTATGTGCAATTTTTTTTTTTTTTTTTTTTTACTTTCGTTGCAGACACCCGCGAATGAATCACTATTTTTTTTCACGATGAATCACTCTAGGATGGATAACAACACAATGAACTTTCTGTAGATTACGTTATGTAGACACAACACAAACACTGGTATATAAGCACAAGTTGAGCACACCGTAACAGAAGCACAAAATGCTAGGCGAAATCGATGATCACACACAAATCACACACAAACGAGTGGAAAAAAGAAGGGTGGGCGCCCCAGCGCTCAGGTGATACTTGGCCGCATATTTCTTTTGAAGATGGAATTTCACGGGGAAACGCTCCGAAGCACTTGAGCTGCAGAGGACAGGGGAGGAAAAGGGGGCGTCCAGGAAAGGAACTTCAGGACGGGAACACCACTTGTCGACGCCGAGCGCAGATGAAGTCGGGGAAATCAATTCCACATCTGTTGACTTTTAGCAGGCAAGACTACTAGCAGTTGCATTTTTTTTTACCGGGGATGCAGAGAAGAAAGAAGAACCAAAATCATCACATCCGCCGTAAAGTCGCAGTTGATTGTACCCCCCTCCATATATTTTTTTTTTTTTTTTTATGTGGGGAAAAAACGAGAGTCAAACGGCACCAGAGATTTTGTAAGGGAGATTGGTGGTTGCAGGTATTTGTTAAGGCATTTAGAAGAACGAAATGATCATGTATCCAGGTTCAGATGTACAAAAAAACCCCACGATGATTGCAAAGTTACACTTTATTTTAACATCTATTACGAAGGGGGGCGCACTTACAACTCTCGGAGAAAATCTCCGAACGAAGAATAGCAGGTTAACAAGACGAGCGCAGAGAGTCAAGTGCCCTCGTACATAGCAACAAACTGCCACCTTTGGCATCATAGAAAATCGCCAACATACACAAGTTCGCCCATGCACAATGGATAGTATACACCAAATACAGTTAAAATGCAGCCGGCAAGATAAGAATTCAATATGGTTTCCAAGCTGGGATGGGACAGGAAAGGTTGCCAAACGATAAAATGTTACACGTGTTATTATGTCTAATAAAGAGGCACACCAAAGGGATATCAGATTTTACTGCGCAGATGTTAAATTCTTTTTAGGGTTTTGTCGAGAAAGGAAAAGAAGCGTAAGCATAAATTTTAACTGTGAAACAGAGATGATGTCCATATAAGGTAATGCAGAATTGCCTCGATCGGAAATAGCAGACATCTGGAAATAGCTTTAAACGGTTGATTAATATGTGAGTGTATTTCTCACAGACAAAGTTAAGCAGCTGCCGATTTTTCGGTTAGAGAAAAACTATGCGAGGGAAAAAATGGAAAGTGAATGAAGGACACTTAAAACTGATTTTGAATTGAAAAGAGACAGGGGGGAAGGAATAATTTAAGAAAATAACCAATATATAACGAAATAATCGTTATATAGGGGGCTTGCACTTTTTGACCATTAAAAGCACAAAATATCAAAATCTTCCGGGGGAACATTACAATACTCTGGAAGATGTCCCACTCGGGCAACCCCCTGAATTCAACACTGAACGTTGAGGGGCGATTTTCCCCAGACCACGATCTACATTTATTTGTGATCACAAAGCTTGTGACACATTGCCCTGATAAATTTAAAGTCCTTTTTACTTTTTTTTTCTCGTTAAAAAAATATCTTTCATTCTTTATCGCCGAAAATAGTGTCCGCTATTCGGAATGTCCGTTATTCAGAGGTTAAACATACAAGAATATATGTTTTGGGAGTGGTGATCTGGAAAATATCTGTTAAATAGAGGTGTCCGCTATTCGGAAGTGTCTGTTATGGAGTTTTTACTGCATATATACATATATTTTATTTTAATAAAATTCTGCATAAAAAATGAGTTCAACAATATTTGAAAAAATGTTTGTAGTTAAAAAAATATTTTTAGACATTTCAACGACGTACATATTTTTAAATTCTCGTACAACGCAAACATATATGCATAAATTCCCTTCAAGAAAAATCCTGCATCATGAGTTTGACACATACTCTAGCATTTAAAATGATAAATGATGGAATTTTTGCATATTTATGAAGGGTTTTATGGCTTTATTCTTTTACCCACTTTGTGCGTGAACATGGGTGTTGAAAAGAAAAATGATTTTCAATGCTAATATTTCGTATATTTTCAGACTTGCGATGCGAAAGAAAAGCTGATTTATATGTGATGGAAAAATATACATGCTCAAAATAGAATGTTTTAACTTTAATATTTTATTTCTATTTAAAAAAATGGTGCGTTCTTAATTACATAAATAAGAGTATCTGTAACCATCGTCTGGTCCGTCCATCTATCTGTCTGCCGTCTGTACGCATATAACAGCAAAAAAAAAACTACTCAATGGAATGATTTGAAATTTAATATGCATAATCGTTGCAGAATTTTTTCTAGTAATTTCATATTTTATAAATATCGAAAATAAAAACTTAAAAAGATATTATTAAAAGGTAATCTGGACGCCAGTACTACTTACTGTTTTTTAACGGAAAAATTTCCGTAATTTCCGTCAAAAACTCGCGAAAAAACCGAATATTTACGGAAAATTTTCCGTTAAAAAACAATAAATAGTACTGGCGTCCAGATTACAAATAATACTTCTGTATAATCGTCCGTTTTTTTTTTTTTTTTTTTTTTTTTTTTTTTTTTTTTTTTTTACAGTGGTGTTTTTAAACTTTAAATGGGGGTAGGCGGGCATAGCTCACAGGGGCAGAGCCCCCTAGTATATATTATATATACATATATATATACAGAGAGAGACTAACTACTTTATATATATATATATATATATATATATGCATTTATGTACAGGTAAGCCCTCTAAACTCGGTGGCCACCTTCTTAAATTCGGAACGGCTATATTCGGAGTTGCTATATCCATAAAAGTTGTGTCTAGGAATAATAAAGAAGCCATGCATCATTGAATGAAACCGCCTATGCTGCCGCCTCATGGAAAATTATGGTGTTATGATTCCGGTCTCAAAAATGAAAAGAGATTGAGAAAAAATGAGTTGCAAAGTTTTAGAGCATCATCGATTAAGTCGAAAAGCTACCCTGTTCGCATATTTGCGAAGAGTAGGACGGTTAAAACTCGCATTCGTGTTTTCAAGATTTCTGTTATTGTGACGTCACGAGAATTCGATGGAGGGAGAAATGATCTTTTTGGACAAATATTCATTGCAGATGATGATGAGAAGTTTGGAATCTCAAATGAAGATATATTTTTATAACTAGTTGTTGTTTTTCTTTCTTTCTTTCTTTCTTTTTAAGATTGTTTTCTCAGGTCACAATGTGCAGGAAATCACGAGAAAAAAAAGAAAAAGCACGTTTTAACCGTTCTATTCTAATAACTAATGTCCACAAGGTGACTTTTCGTACTAAATCAAAGATGCTCTACAGCTTTATAAATCACTTTTTTCTCCTTTCTCTTTCCATTTTCGAGATACAAGTGTTAACTGCGAAGCATTTTCCAGGTGGCGCTGTAGTGTATTTCATGTAGTAACGCATAGCTACTTTACTTTAGATATAAATGTGTGTGTATATATGTACATTTGAAATCATGAAACAAAGACAAGTTCTAATAAAAAAAAAGAATCTGACGAAATCTCTAATTTACAGATTGCATGTAATTAATAAAATATATAGAATACTTTTAAATAAAAGTAATACTTTCAGATTCGAATAACAAAAGAACCAAAACTCTAATTTAGTAACGGAATATAATAATGTTTTACATACTTATAACAGAAAAAAGTACTGCATAATTTCTTTTGTTGAAAGCATGTTAAAAATATATATGTATATTACGCTAACGTATGTGGCATAAAAATTACGATTATTGGTTAGTCGTTTAATGTCAACATCCAAATGAAACACTTCTTATGGGTTACTATGCAAAAGTCCTTTGGTAAGATTTATGCTGTGGTAAATTGGATTTATTTATGTTTTGTTCCTTTGCTGCACTTATAGAGCTTCAAAATATCATTATTTTTATTTTATTTTTTATTTATTTATTAATTTATTTTTTTATTTATTAAATAAATAAAAGTCATGAATTTTAAACTTTTTAGTTTCAAATTAAAGTTATGTATTATAAATGAAATGAGTGAAAGGATTATATTATTATATTTTAAATAATTAATGAAATACGAAAAAATGCCATAGGTACAATATTTGGCGATTTATTATCTGCGCCGGGCT
The DNA here is from genome assembly GCA_964019185.1 of Maratus speculifer. NCBI lineage: Eukaryota > Metazoa > Arthropoda > Arachnida > Araneae > Salticidae > Maratus > Maratus speculifer. Next base: position 154,806,679 of record OZ025302.1, read on the forward strand.
AACATAAAAACGCTGAGTTCTTAATTTATCAGCACAGATGTCATATATGCACCACATTGGCGCATTATTTTTCTGACGGCAATTTGGGGGAAAATTCTGTTATTAAATACCAGTTACATACATATTTTAAAACTAATTTCTATTATTTTAAACGGGAAATAATAATTTTAAAAAAGTTTAGTTAATAATTATGGAATAAAACAATTTATATCATTAAAAAAAAAGAAAATAAAAGCAAACAAAGTTTATTAATAAATAAATAACAATTGTCGGGTTACCATGTGAGGCACATAGAATTGCCATTTTGTTGCAATCGCGCAAATGTGGTGCGCATATGGCATCTGTGTATATTTCCGTAGCAGAATCTTTTAATTTGGCAAAAAAAATGAGCAATTAAAATATATTATCAATGAAAGCAATATGATTTAATGCTTATTGTACATTCAAGCGAGACCAAACTGATCGCCAAGGGCGGCTAGTAGTGAAAAATTTCTTTTGAACTTATGCATTTTCTTCTTCATCATATTTTAGGTTGTTTTGTTTAATACTTAATATATAGTATAACTTTTTTATCACATTTATTTAACATTTCAATTTCCATTTTAAAAAACTGTAACTATCTTAAATTATATTTGTCCCTTGAGAATAATTTTTTGAACAAGATAAGCCAAAATCTTTGAAAAATCTTTTGATATATTGTTTATCATCTGAAATTCCCAATTGGCTATGGAACTGATCTTTGATCTTATCAGTTTAAAATAATTAAACTGATATTTTGTATGGTATCAAGAAGGATTTTGGGAAGATTCAGAGGATTCTTTGGAACTCAAGCGAATTCTCAAAAACTTTTAATTAAATACAATGTATATTATTTTCACTTATTTCATTAGTTACATTTCATGTTTCAAAATAAAGCATTTTTAAGTTACAATAATGTAATATTCAGGGACATAGAAGATTGACATAGTTTTTACCTATTTTTTATATTTTAAAGCATTTTTCTTTATAAAATGTCACATAGTTTTTATTTAACCTTTTCACCGCCAACATTTAAAAAAACTGATATATAAATTTATTAAGTTTTCTCACATTGTTAATAATGCTCTCAATAAGCTAAAAAAATCTTATAAAAAATACTACGATTTTATTTTGATGCTATATGACTGTAAAACGCCCTGAATAAGTGTTTTGAGAAAAATATTATTATTTAAAACTGTCACAATAAGTTTAAATCAAGTTTAAATACAGTTGATTTAACAAAATTGAACCCAAATGCTATCTCTCCTCTCTCATCTCATCCGCAACGAATGAAAATTAGCTGTCACCCAACTTGACCCAAACAGTAATTGGGGTATATTTTATTTAAAATAGAGTCATTTTCCAGAGGAAGACTCTAAAGGGGACTTCTGTTAATTTTTGACTGCATAAATAGATTGAGATTCTTGTTTCTTAATGAAAAATTTATTGTGTTTTGTTTTTATTAACACCCGAAAACGTCTACACTAAAAATAAAATTTGAGACACTTTGGTTATACATATACAAAGAATAGGTTAAAGAACACTTTCACGAGTAATTTTTTTATGTTCGGGTACTAATCCAAAAGCCGACCGCACAAAACCCTAAGTCATCGAGCACAAGAAAAATTTCTTTATTTTATGGAAGAGTAGTCTTAGGGGAATCTAAAAGTGCTATTACAAGTAAAAATTGCAAGCGACAAAAATCGCCTGCGTTTTTTCGTTTTCTTAGCATTTTTATTGGCTGTTCGAGAAGAGTCTTTACCAACATTTGGATTTCCAAGCATTTGATTGGCTCTTAGTGGAGACTCGCTTCGTTCCAGACGTCAAAGACGCTTCCACACAAGAGAATCGCGCGCTAACCAAGTGATTCCCCTGGTCCCATAGGATAACATGGAGACGCCTGCAGCACACACGTGTAATAGCACCTTAATGATCCATGTCTGCCGGAAGCGAAGTGGTGCATAAGGCAAAAATGAATGTCACTAGTGGTTGGCTGGTAGACTTAGCATTATGTTTTCCTGCACTCAATTTTCAATGTTTTCATTCTTTTAATTGTACGGCAAACACAATGTTAAACCTATGAGTGAACCACTAGTGGCATCAATTTTTGGCTTATGCATCTTTTCGCTTCCGACAGGCATGGATCATTGGATTTTTTCTATTACTACTCTCCCATAAAATAAAGAATTTTTTCTTGTGCTCGATGCCATAGGGTTTTGTGCGGTCGGCTCTTTGTGCGGTCTGTAACTAACACAAGTTTGGTTAATGAACGCCTCACAAAACGAAGCAAAGAAGAAGCAATGCTGTGTTTTAGTTTTTTCGGAGCTGTATTTAATTGCATCTATTGTCGACTTAGAGAACATTTTAAGGAAACAGTGGACGTTAATTTTTTTTTCTTTTATAGCAATATGAAATTTTGTGCATATATATGTGACGATTTGAAGTTAGGAGGGCAGAAACACATCGCCAGGTTTACCTTACTCCGCACAGAAGTCATGGCCAGCGACAAAAAATAAATAAATAAATAAATAAATAAATGTAGAAGGTCAAAATAATCACTCCTTGGCTGCTGCAAGTTCATTTTATTAAACTGTAGCTATATTAGAGAGAAAAGCTCCTGTTGCAGACGATATTTTACAGAAACATCCGAAAAATATTCCATCAAGCCGTACTCATGCAAGAACGCACCCAAGAATCCTTCTTCTCATCTCTCATCCCTCTTACCACCTCTCGAGCTTCCTCTTTTAAATCTAAAAGGAAAATTCTAGAACATTCTCTAACCTCAAAGCATCATTCTTTTATGTAAACAGAATTCTTTTCCAGCTACGCGACTATTTTCCACAGACAAAAATTTTATTTTTAAAAAAATATTATTTAACCAATTTATAATCGACTCAGAATTTCTTAGGCAGACGATTTTTATAGATGATTAATTTTAAGAGAAAAAGAAAAGAAATGAATTTATTGATATGCACACTATCAAAGGTTGACGGAGGGAAAATAAATAAATAGATAAAATAAAATAATGATAATTTTTGAAAGGTATGGTTTTGGAATAAATTTAATAAGACTTTCTTAAAATGGGTTGATAAAAACATAGAAGAAATGAGTTTTATTTGGAATATTAAGAAATAAAGTTTAATTAAAAATATTTTAAATTTAGAGCCATCTTTTTAAATTTACGCATACCGGAATAATGTTTTTTAAGGCAAATTAAGAATTTATATCGTCTGCATAAAGATTAACAGATTAGATCTAGAAACAAGATTTTAATTTAATAATTTGAAGTAAGTACGGAATATTATTATAAGAAAATTAAGATAGTATAAAGGTTAGTTTTGGCGAAAAAAATTTAAAATTTGTAATATACATATATAATACGTATATATACGTATATACATATAATATATACATTTCATCAAAAGCATATAACACTCTCAAAAAAATTTCCAATCTCATTAAAATTTTTTAATTAATTTTTTTTTAATTTTAAATGAAATTTTAAAATGCTCCTCGTGTCTTAATTTTTGAGATATTTTCTTGCTTTTGCATTTTTATCACTTAAAACTCTACTATAAACAAATTTGTGTAAGATTTTTTTAATCTCTTGAGTAGTTAATTTTTTACAGTTTTTTTCTAAATTCCATATCAATTTTCATCAAAATTTTGCCTTTTAATAAGTTAAAAATCAAATTTGACTATCTTAATGAAGACGAATTTTAAAAAGCTCACACAATTTCTTTCTAACCAATATCTAAACAATTTCATATATATTGATCAAAAATTACGTCGCAAGGAACATTTCAAAAATCTAAAAACGCTGAAAAATTAGTTTTGAGAAAAACAGATTTAAAGTATATAAATACACTTACCTTTATTATTTACTTCTTAAAACCTTCATAAATGATATTTTAATAAGAAAAAACTGTTTTGGTAGTATTATACCACAGAAATAGATTTTTTTTGCGACGATTATGCTCAAATAAAGGTCCACTGTCCCCTTAAAACTACGTTTTATGTTTTTTAGTGTTATTTCTTGCGTTGAGTCTTTTGATCACATACTTTAGTAAAGTGTGAGGGATTTGTATACATGCCTTTTTTGTAATGTACCACGTGCTGTCCGGCATGTTCTCGCTGAATGGTAAAGAAAAATAATGGTAAAGGGAAAATTTCCACCGGAGCAATAAAGCCATAAACATTTGGGTTAGTACTCTGGCTGGATGTCCTTTGTTCATCTTTCATCTTAATAACTGTGAAGTCTTCTTTTAGTATTCTGAATGTATTGGAAAGTGTTTCATAATCCTTGCCGTAAGCATTATTTTTCATTCTTTTTAAACTTAAAAAACGGTAAGTATTTTTTAAGGTGTTTCTGAAGTATTGGCAAATGTTTCATTATTTCATTACCAGCTGCACACACGATTTTTCTTTCTTGTTATTTAATATAACATTTATTATCTGATTAAAACAATTCAATAACTAGCTTCAGTTACATCTATCCCCAGGGAAAATTATTTCAAACAAAAATCCCAAAGCTTTTCCTAAATCCTTTGATATATGATTTACTTATCTGAAAATTGAGAGAGATTACAGAGCTTATTGATTGATCTTATCGGTTTAAAATCATTTAATAGCTATTTTATAGGGTATCAAGGGAGGAATTGTGGAATGTTCTAGAGATTGTTTGAAACTGAAGACTAGTCTCAAAACTTTAAATAAAATAATGGAAATTTATATGATGCATTAGTGTATGAAGCTCATAATATTTTATCCTTTGTTTTTTTTATAAAATATATCAATAACTAGAAAAAAATCACTCAGTTTACGAACCAGAGATAGGTTCAGCGATTTCAGATATACGTTTTTTCCCCTGTTAAAGAAATTGGCTATAATTCAGTTAAGGAGTATTTGATATGAGTTCACAGTTATATATAACCTCAGGGAAAATTATTTCTAACAAGAATGCCAAAGCTTTCCTTAAATCCTTTGATATATGATTTACTTATCTGAAAATTGAGAGAGATTACAGAGCTTATTGATTGATCTTCTCGGTTTAAAATCATTTAAATGGTATTTTATATGGTGTCAAGGGAGGAATTGTGGAATATCCCAGAGATTCTCTGAAACGCAAAACCAGTCTCAAAACTTTAAATAAAATAATGGAAATTTATATGCGGCTATAGTGTAAGAAGTTCATAATGAAATTTTGTCCTTTATTTTTTACAAAATGTAGAAGTAACTGAAAAAAAATCATGCAGTTTACAAGCAAGATATATTCAATCAGCAATTTTAGATATATATATATTTTCAGTTAATAAAATTGACTATAATCCAGTTAGAAAGTATTTGATATGAATTTACAGCAGGGCTTAATTTACACAGGAGCCCGAATTTGTTTTTAGGACTCCGTAACAGTGCAACATCCCTTTTTTATATCATGAGCAAAGCATGAACATGAATAAGGTGTTGCTCGGCATATTTACGGAGTCTCTTTTATTTGTAAATACATATAACTGCCTTGTATTGTTATTCTGATAGAAAGCAATCGAGCAGTGATTCTTCTTTTTCTATAAAAGCATCTAATCTTTGCGATAACGGTGTTAAATATTTTATTTTATAGTATTTTTAGGAGCTCACAACAAACGATTGTTAAGCAGAAATACTCGATTATAGTTAAAGATATCCACCTTTCATAGGACATTGAAAAATGTTGTTTTATTGTTTAGCTTATAAATAATTATTTATGCAAATCTCTTTTTATTTTTCATAAAAATGCACAGCTGCAAACAATTCCCTTTTTTTTTTTTTTTTTTTTTTTTTTTTCAGTGTTTTTTCTGAATTATAATTCTTACCATATTTAATCTCAAAATTCTGCAAAAATTAACGTTAAAATTAGGCATAGATTTGTTATCGGAAATTTATATAATTAAAAAACATAGCTGACAAATATGTATATGGTGACAGATACTTTTTAAACTTTTATTCAGCTAAAGAAAAAAAATACTTTAAACTTGGCAAATACCTATTAATGTAAATATCAAGATTCGAATCTAAGAGGGGAGAGGAAAGGACGCTACGATTGTTAATATTGCAGATTATTAGTTCTCTGGTTCTTATTATGTTAAAAATTAAGCACTGATTTAAAGAAATTCTTAGTGAATATTAACTGGATAGTGTGAAATAAACAATTACATTTGCCGCTGAAAGTCTGCGTACAGACGATCATCTTTCGTGTTCATGCAACGATCACAAAGTAAAAGGAGTCTTTCGGAATGGAAACAATTTTTAGTAAATCCTGTAACTTCATAATTTCAAATAGTACAAACAACAATCACTTGATCGTTGCATAAAATAATACAAAAATTCATAACTTAAGAACGACACAAATCGTGTGCACCAAAAATCTGCGTACACTGGATAAAAACTTTACTATAGTGGATTGTAATCAAAAGTTAATACATTATAGGATATCTTCTTCTTTTTATCACCTCTCTCAGCCTGTTTGGCATAGATTCAACTAGCTTAGATGTCTCTAGTGTAGTTATTTTATTCCATTCATCTACCATGACATATTTTATAATTTCTTTGTATGTTATTACGTGCTCCCTGATTCTCCGCTCTAGTAAAACCCACAAATGCTCTATTGGGTTTATTTCTGAAGACTGGAGTAGCCTACGGAGTTGGTATGGCACATGGAAGATCAGCCGAAATCTCACAATGTATGTTGTGGGCTTGGGGTCATTGTTCTGATAAAAGTAAAAATCATCACTTACTCTAAGCTTTTCGCACTTGTCTTGAGATTTTTCTTTAATATATTCAAATAATCAATTTTGTTCATTATTAATTCAATAAACTCAAGATTACCAACCCCATTGCTTCCCATGCACCCCTAAATCATAACGCCTCCTCCTCCATGTTTGGCAGTCAGAAAAAGATTCTCTTTCTTATCTCATTAACGGGTTTCCTCGAGACATATTTTCGTTCTTGGATACCGAAAATACAAAATTTACTATCAGCTGAATATATTACTTGTTTCCGAAAGTCGCGTGTTTTATTTAGACGTTTTTTAGCTAAAGCCATTCTTTTAGCTCTGTTCACTCGAGAGATGAATGGCTTCTTCCGTGCAACTCGGCCATGATAGTCATGCTTTTTCAGCTGTTTTCAGATTGTGATTAAACTCACCTTCTTTTTAATCTCTGAGAAACACTTTTAGTTATCTGCGAAGCTGATAGTCCTGGATTTATTTCTACAAAGCATATTACAAAGTTTGATTCTCGAGAGAAACAGTTCAGACGGGCGGCCGTATCTTGGGTTGGATTTTAAAATTCCTGTTGATTTGTGGTTCATGATCACTTTTTGATTCGATGAATGTTTTATATTAACAGTTTTAAGAATTAAAGTAAGAGTTTTCCCCGTTTTACAAAGATTTACGATGATTTGTCTTTCAGCAGCATCGATTTCCTTACTGTTACCTCCCATGGAACAATACAAGCATTCAAAATACCAAATTCTGTATAAAAGGTAAGTAAAAGCCTACACTTACTTGAAAAAAAAATTGGCAGAATTATCTCACAATAAAAAGTCTTTTAAAGCTGTATTTTTTAAGTGTACGCTGACTTTTGGCGGGGGTAGTTGGCGATTCTTTGGCGGCCATTCTTGTTTTTTCAAATTAAGGTCGGAATTTTTTTTGTTGTTTAAATCAGGTGAGAATCGGTGAGAAGTATGTTAATTTTCCTAAGCGAGATTACGATAGTAATTTTAGCATAAACTTTAAATATGACCTCCTGTACGCAGAGTTTTGGCGGCAAGTGTATTCACAAAATGCTGCAAAGAAATCATAGTGTAACGCGCATTTTTCTGTTCATGGCCAGGGACGCGAGGTACGTTAATTCCTCGCGCATACATTTACCATCATGTAGTTATGAGTTAAATGGTGCGCAAAGAGGGTCATTTCCGTTTACCAATGGAATAGAATACACTTATCCTTGGTGTTAAATGCACAGGTCATAATTATTGAATTATATGAAATTAATTAAATTATTTAAAAACTAAATTAAAAAATTAAATTATTTAAAAACTGCTGAGTAAAAAAACTTTATTCAACATGTAAACGTCACTACAGATTTTCGTATTCAGGTTATGACATGTTCGATATGGCTGCCATCATTGGCTATGATGTGAGGCAGACGAATAGCAAAGTTATGCATGACCCAATGAAGTGTTTAAACATCGATGCTGTCTATGACCTACTGAATGGCATATTTCAGCTTAACAATTCCTTTTGGGGTTATTTTTTTACATATTTTTTTAATGTAGACTACAAAAATTAGAAACCCATGTTCAGATCCGGAGACTATTACTGCAAGCGAGCTCCTGGAATCGAGCTCCGTTTTACATGAAATACATCTTATCAAAATCAAGGCCACTTTGGATAATGGGGATGAAAGCATTTTCCAAAATTTTCACGTATCGTTCAGTAATCACCTTGTTGACAACGATTATTGGGCCGATTTTTTCGTTACTGGACATTACATACCACGCAGTCACTCGTTGAGGATAATCAATGGGTTTTTTTTTTTGGGGGGGGGGGTTCTGTACACATTTTCTTTAATGTAGTCCACAAAAATGAGTAACACGTGTTCAGATCCGGAGAATATGACGGCTAAGGGAATTCCTTTCCAGTGATCTCTGGGTATCCCTAAGCCAGAATGCGGTCCCCAAAGTACTCATACAGCACATTAAACATTCCCTTGGTCCGATGGAATCGTGTTCCGATTTGCATGAAACACATCTTGTCAAAATCAGGGTCCACTTTGAAGAATGAAGATTAAAGCATTTTCATGTATCGTTCAGTAGTCACCTTGCTGACAACGAATATAGGGCCGATTTTTCCGTGACTGGACACTACATACCACGCAGTCACCCATTGAGGATAGAGAAACTTCTTGAGCGCGAAATGTCAATTCTCAGCCCTTAAAATCTGACAATTTTGTATGCTCAGGCACACTGTACCATACTATTTTCACTTGCACAACAAGTTGAGTGCGGATATGCACACTAATTCCCATCATAGTCGGCGGCCAACTACGAAGTTTAAATTTCATCATTCAAACCATTCAGAAGTTGTGATGGTTCAATTTCATGTAGTCCAATAATTGTCAACCTGTATTTAGGTATGTGAAATTGTGAAATGACTTTATCTGTATATGCTTAAAGTTGTGTTGTTGATTGAGTTGTTTTCTGTCTTCAAATGAATGTTATTTGTGTTTGCAAGACTCTTTTAATTCCTTTAAAGGATAAGCGTATCATAAAGTTATGTGTGTATATATACTATATTTACAGTTGTTGGAGTATTAAAATTTCAAATTTAAATTTAAGTAAATAAAAAAAAATCATTCAGATCAGTAAACAAAATTATATCATAAACTATAGTCTATGATTACGTCTCATAAATCTTATTCTTTTTTTAATAAAAAAGGATTTTATAGATATTCTATAATACTTAAAATACTTTTTTTTAAAATAAAAATATTTAGCACTTTCTTTTGAAAAATCCGGTGAAACCGAACATGACCTGAAAATCAAAATTCAACCTGAACCTGATCCGCGATGAATGAAAATTAGCGGCAATGACCCAAACAGCGGGTCGGTCCGTTTTCGGTTGAAATTGGATTACTTTGTCCCATACTGAACTTTAAAAGAGAATTTTGTATTTTTTTACTGAATAAGTAGATTGAGACTCTGTTTTTCTTGAATCAAAATTAATTGTCTTGGTTTAATACCACCCGAATACGTTTACACTAAAACTTTAGACACCTTTGTTTTACATCTTGTATTATAATACGAGAAAATATTGTGTGAACGTGTGTATGTGTGTATGTATGCAAATTTCATCTTAAAATGACTCAAACGATTTTGACTAATTTTCTATTTTAAATTTTCGGTACGAAGAGACGATTGGGCTAGGTCTTGTGTTTGAAAAACTCGATTAGCGTATCATTTTGGAGTAACAGCGGGTCATGCATTTTAATGAGAAGAATGGTTCAAACAGTTATTAAGTTGCTAAACAGTTCATCACTAGAGAATAATAAAGTTCTATCTGTGTTTTTTTTTTTTTTTAATGACTTATCGATTTAGAAATGTTCTATTTGTATCGATAAAGGCATTTCTGGAGTAAAATATTGTTTTAACATAATTATAATGTTATATATAGATTATACATAGCATCATTTTCATGCAAAAATGCCTTCATAGATACAAATAGAACCTTTCTATATCTGTAAGTATTTAAAAAAAAACACCGGTAGAACCTTATTATTCTGTCGGCAGTAAACAAAGCCAGCAAGTAGACAGGAGTTCGCTAAATTTGTCTATATTTAGCGAAATATTGATTACATTGGCGTGATTCTGATAGAAAATCAATTTTCAAGATTACCAATGGAAAGAAACAAACTTGGAGCTACTTGAAAGTATGGCGACATTTTGAATACATTTGATGAAAACATTGACTTTTAGAATAGGAATTTTCTAGAAAATTTCAATGAGAACACGGAAGAAATCAGAGTCCAAAGAACGTTGTTGAAAATACACTGGTTTCCAAAAATTAAGGAAAACCCACAAAAATAGTGATAACTCGTTCAAAAAGAAAGCAATCCGTATGAAATTTGCATATATTGTTAAATAAAAGATGCTGAATAAAAATATCAAATGCAAATTAGTGGCGCTGCAATCGCACTGTGTCATCCGTGAGGCACATAAAAATGCATGTTAAAGAGTAAGACTGCAGTTGTCGTTGTGATAGTGATATTATAAATCTAGGATAGCCAATTCATTACAATGACTTCGAGACATCATTTGCCCCCAGAACTGCGATTTAGAGCTATTGGGAGATTGGAGGCAGGACAAAGTCAGGCAGAGGTAGCTAGATGACTAAATGTGAGTCCTTCGGTGGTTCATAGGCTTTGGCAACAATTTCAAACCACTGGTTCGGGTTCAAGAAGGTTCAGTCAAGGATGGCCAAGGGTTTCGACAAGCACCGATGACCGATATTTGCGGTTATGTGTACGAAGGAATAGAACCGCAACACCATCTCACCTTAGATACTGCCTTGCTGCAGCCACTGGAAGGTTGTTGTCAATGTTTACTGTGCGTAGAAGGCTTCACGAAGGTGGACTTTACGCGAGGCGACCAGCAATTTGTGTGCCGCTCATCTCACGTCACCGGAGGGAACGTTTGATGCGGGCACGTCAACATGTCCAATGGACGGTTGATCGGTGGAGGCGTGTTCTCTTCAAGGATGAGTCCCGGTTTAGTCTCCAAAGCGATAGTAGGCGTTGTTTGATTTGGAGAGAACAGGGAACATGCTATCATCCATCAAACATTCGTGAGAGATTCATACGGAGGAGGCAGTGTCTGCGTTTGGGGCGGTATCTCTTTGGGTGGACGCACAAACCTCCATGTCTTTCCACATGGAACCGTGAATGCTTACGTTTATAGAGATGACATCCTTGATGCTTATGTGCGACCTTATGCCGGTGCAATAGGTAATGATTTCCCGTTACAGGACGACAACGCTAGACCGCACAGGGCTCGCATCGTGGAAGATTATCTTCAGCACCAGACAATTCAGCGCATGGAACGGCCAGCTCGATCACCGGACTTGAATCCCATTGAGCATGTTTGGGATGCTTTAGGGAGACGTGTCGCTGCTCTCAATCCCCCTCCTTTGACCCTTGCCACGCTTACAACTGCTTTGGAAGAGCAATGACTCTCACTTCCCAGCGAACTCATCGACCGCATAATTGACAGTATGACACATCGCTGTATGTGCTGTATTGCTACTAGGGATGATCATACGGCATATTAAAGGTACTTTTCCTATACCAAACTGGCAAACTGATTTTGTTAATTTTATAATTATGCTATTTTTTGAAACACCATAATTGTCTGGTAATTTCTTTCCATGTTATTTTATACCTTACTATGCGTTGTATATTGTGGCTGAGTTTCATTAAAATCTACATGTAATATTTTGAATTATCGCTATTTTTGTGATTTTTCCTTAATTTTTGGAAACCAGTGTATAATTCAATTAATCAGGGTACACAGAACTTTGTCAACACATACTTGGCGCCAAATAAAAGGATGTCGCCAAAACTGGTAGCATTTGGCAACATACAGGTAAAAAATTGGCTTTCAGAATTTGAAGGAATTTTTTAGACTGCTATAAAAGAAAATGCTGTAAAGCAACAATACAGCGAGAAATTATGATTATATCGAGTTCAACACAACGCTAAATTCACAGAGCATAGCTTTGTCATCACCGCTCGTACATATTAAACAATTTATGCCTTGTGTTCTATTTTTGGAACACTATGAATTCTAATATATTTATATAATTTTATTCTTTTTTATAGCTTGAAAATCATTTTACGAAATAATTGTCTATTGATGTCTTTATCTCTTAAAGGGAGATGACAGCTTAAGATGGATATTTATTAACTTAACCCTTTCGGATCTGGTTACTATTAATAGTACATGTCATTTAATAGAGTATTAGTTTGTTTTAACAAATACTTTTGTTACTATTTGCATGTAGTAATGTTAGTATATTTCTATGCACATATTATATAACTTCATCTATGTTTAGGTATTTAGTAATAATAATAATTATTATTATTTGCTTTATTCTCTTTGCGTTGTTTGCGTCGTTTGCGATTCTTTTATTTTAAACATATATTTCACTCTTTAAATTTAAAGTAAAGTTACTCTCCTGAAAAAAATAATATGTAGTAAAGCGCAAAAAGAATTACAAAGTTGTAAAATAAGTTAAATTTTATTGTAATACAACATTTTCTAAATATCTCCGAAAACTCTTCCTTAGCTTATTGTCATATAAATATGAATTGAATAGTACGCAAAACAACAACATTCATTATGCTTCAAACAATGAAATATTCGTTTAACACTAATTAATCTATTTAGATAGCTCGTGTTAATGTTCTTAATGTAAAAGTAATTTTTTCTTAAAACTGAACAAAAAGAAAAAAAATCAGACCTCGAAAGGGTTAAATGAAGGTATTTTTTCGGAGTTTATGCATTTTTTTCTTTTTTCAAGATGCGAAATGTAAAAAGTAAGTTTATGTCGTTTTTTCTTCTTTTTTTAGCACTTTCCAACAAAGTTGAAAAGTTCTTATGCATTCGGTTTGTCTGTCCGTCTGGCCGTCTGGAAGTTTTTTCTTACTTGTTTATTATTAGAGATTTATATAAGTCATAATCTTAGTAGAAGTCTTTGAGGACGTCTGCAGGATATGACTTGAAAATGCATAATTTTTTTTTATTGTGAAGTAATGTTCCTGTGCACAATCCTATTTTTTATGTATTTATGTGATTTACAAAATACGAGGTGGAATCCGTCGAAATTTTACGAAAGAAATTCTTTCAGAAAGAAATGTTTCATTGATTTATAATAAATCTACAAAATTAGTTACAGTAAAAATTACACCTTTTATTGAACAGTCTAACTCTCAAACAAATATTATTTTAAGCTAAAATTAACAGAATACTATAAAACTCATTTATCCAAATTAATAAACGAAATAAAACCGAAATTCACCGGATTTTATAATAGACGATATTTTTGAAGTCGTATACGCATTTCAATTTCAATTTATTTTTCTCTCTCTCCATCTCATATTTTGCAGTTGGATAGTATTTGTTTAGTGTATAAGTGTACTTGTAAGAGAAAATGAAATGATTGATTCTGTTGCCACAATTACAAAATTGGTACTAAAACTTATAAAAAAATAATATCTCAAAAATAAATTGAGATACATCTTTGAAACAAATTGCATTTAAAAATAATTTTTTTTCTATACGGCGGTGTAAAAATTTAAAATGCGCGATGTTTAGAAGTGTAAAATTTGCAGTACCGAAAATTGCAAAACCGAAATTGCATGGGAAAGTGCTGCCATCCGAAAAATGACGTATGCGTTACGCACAGATACGTTTGGCCTATATAATATAGATAGAACATTATGCATAAATGGGTACATATTTTTCTTTGCAATTTATGGGACAATTATTTATGAAAAGTTCTTTTCAAGATAATTATGAAATAAATTGTTTTTAATCTTCAAGAACGATTATTCTTAGTATATTATTAATAACACAGACCTGCGAAAAAATACTTTTTGAAAATTGTTTTAATTTTGATAACTAATTTTTATGTTTTTTTCATTGCTGATTACAAAAATGAAATCCATTTTTTTCTATCACGTAAGGATTTTTCACAAAATTGTTGCATAACTTTTAAAAAAAGAGGTAAAATAACGAAATTTCAACATTTCGTTTTAATTTCATATATTTATAAATCAATATAAATTACATTTATATCTGAATTAAAGTAATAGTTAATTATACATACAAGGTTGCAAGTCATCAGAGTATTATTTTTTCTTTCCATCAAAAGTTTTTTTGCCACTTTTCCTCTTGTGAATTTTGCAAGGATTGTCTCTTTGTAGCATCCAGCAGTAGTCAGCTATCATGCTGACATTCCACTTGCCTTGATATCGCCTCTCCATTTCCTTTATATCCTGGTGAAATCTTTCACCTTGTTCCTCACTAACTGCACCTAAGTTTTCTGGAAAATAGTCAAGATGTGAATCGAGAAAATGAATTTTTAAGCTCATATTACACCCTAAAATCTTGAAATTTGTTACCATCTCTTCTATAATAGACTTGTAGTTTGGGTCCTTTTTGTTGCCAAGAAAACTAGTAACAACTAGTTTGAAAGATTTCCAGGCTTTTCTTTCATTTAATTTCATTTTATTCTCAAAATTTTCATCTTTCATCAATTTCCTGATGTCTGGTCCTACAAACACACCTTCCTTCAGTTTTGCTTCGGATAAACCTGGGAACTGCTCACAAAGGTATTTGAAACATTCACCTTCTTTTGGTAAAGCCTTGACAAATTGTTTCATAAGACCTAATTTTATATGAAGCGGTGGAAGTAACACTTTTTTGGATCCACAAGATTTTTACTTTGAATATTTTTGACTCCAGGATCTAATGTCTTCCTGATTGGCCATTCTTTCTTAATGTAATGTTGCTTTCTGTCTCGACTGTCCCATTCACAAAGAAAACAGGGAAATTTTGTGTACCCTCTCTGCTGACCAAGCAACATAGAAATCACCTTCAAATCACCGCAAGCTGCCCACTTGTGATCTGAATACGATATTTTATTTAAGACAAAATCAAGATTTTCATAGCACTCTTTTAAGTGAACAGAATGTCCAACAGGTACAGAAGCATATTCATTTCCATTATGCAATAGTACTGCTTTCAGACTTCTTTTTGATGAATCGATAAAAAGTCTCCATTCGTCAGGTTCATATTGGACTTTGAAACATGCTATGAGGCCTGGAATATTGTTACAATAAATAAGTTCCTCTTCTTTAGAAAAGAACGGAATAAAATCTTTTTCTCGGTTTCTAAACCAATAAAATGACGTACCAGGAGCTAGCAAATTTTTTTCTTTTAGTCTGGAACCTAAAACTTCTGCCGAATCCTTAGACAGATTTAAGTCTCCGACTAAATCATTTAATTCAGACTGCGTGAAAAGTTTAGGTTCATCGCTAATAGAGTCATATACTTCATCAACATCATCATCACTTTCACATTCAGGCACAGTATCTGAATCAATATTTTCCACAGTTTCTGGAGGGGAAGGAACCGGAATATCAGGTCCATGAGAAACCGGACGTATAGCAGATGGAATGTCAGGATAAAATATTTCCGTTTTGTTCTTTAAATTGAATCCTTTCACATTACAAAGACAAAAATAGCAATCATTACTATGATTTTTAGGTTCTCTCCAAACCATTGGTATACCAAATCGAAATGATTGTTTCTTGCCTTGAAACCATTGCCTTAATTCTTCTACGCAAATACTACAAACTTTGTGTGGAGCCCACGGCTTATCTTGATCACCCAATTTCATGCCAAAATAAGCGAAATACACTTTTTTAACAAAATCAGAAATGCTTCTCTGTTGTTTTTTCTCTGTATAATTACCGCAAATATAACAGAAACAATTCGGTGAATTAACGCATCCTCTGGAAGTGGAAGCCATGTTCTCTAATGCAGCAATAACTAAAAGTTAAAATTACAACTGTTACTATTAACTCACAGCTCGGAATAAAAACACATGTGTACAGCACAGAGTAAACAAAGACACTGAATCAGGAGTAGAGATAAGGAAAGTAAAAAAGGGTGTGAAGAAGAGGGGGCGTACAGACACCTGCAAGCAGAAAATATCCGATTTCATCATGTTTCCTCTGTCTTGAATATTGTGTTTAATAGGCGGTTTGCCGGTTAAAAAAATATTCTGCATTGAAATAGTTTTTTCTTTCTTTTTTATTAGTTAAATACACAAATTTACCACTTAAAGTCCATAAATTTATTTGACAAACTCATGTAAATAATAGTTTTTTTTGTTCGAAATTTGCTAAATTCATGAAATAATAAATTGCTATTTGTGAAGAAACTGTACGTGATGAAATTTTTTCAATATTTTTCTAATAATCAGCATCCAAATAACTATAAAAAATACCACTTACTATGCCGACAATTTTTTCATCGCAGGCTTGTGTAATATTCATAATGCTATTAGTCTCTGTAAGGAATATATTTTTTTAACATTCCATTAAAATACTAATTGTAAAAAAATACATAAAATTAAAAAGTTTACTTTAAATAAATTTAGACATGTATTACACATACTATACTATTATAAGTATTGTGCATATTTCCATATTCAATATCGTCCGATTTTATTAAACAAATGTGTCGGACGTTCCTCTCAGCCCGCACAACTTTGAAGAAAGTCCGTGGTAGTTATAGCTGCCACCACCGATATAACTAGGTGATATCGGTCACCCACTGTGAGGATTGTGTAAATGAACACTGACGCTGTCAATTAACTGAATTAACAGTTTATTTAGAATATATGTACACACTAAATACGCTATTTACAATTATATCCAATTACAACTCGGATATAGGTGATCCGGTTCAAAATTAAATTAAATACAGTAAAGATTGGCTGTGTACTATTCAAATTACACCTTCCACATCACACTCAATGCACGTTAGATTCACTTTATCGGAGATCAACTTCGAATCTCCCAACGCATGGATACTCGGCCTACGATATCCGGCCCAGAACACTACGCACAAGGACCTCGGTCCTACACTACTCTCTAGGTACGAGCCCAGATACCAACTAAACTAATCTGAGATAAGACTTGCTCTTCTCAAATCACAGTGTTTCCCCAATGTCAACCCCCTAGGGAGCTTATTCATTGGACACATTCTACATTCCTTTCTTGATTAGTGACATGTTGCTTGTTGGCTCCTCATCCACATACATCTCTGACGGATGAACATGCCTCTCAGCAATCTCCTCTTTCTCTTATTCACCACCTGCACAGGATTACCTGTCAATTCTTCCTTCAACAAAGAAAGAATGTCACCTTGAAAATTCTAGTACACAGCCAGGACAATACAAAATATTAAGATAGAGAAATAGCGGAAATTCCAATCTTTAGCAGAGGTGGTCTCAGAACCTGACAAAATGCAAAATTCTTTTAGTGCAATTAATTTAGTATTTTTCCAGTTTAACTGCCCGCATTTCAAAGTTATTTCATAAAATATTTTGATAAAACAAAAATTCAGTCACAAATGGGTTAAATAAAAGCTAAACCCGCCAGTTAGCTTTTATTTTGCCAATTTTTTTAAATGATTTCTTCGTCATTTTAAATATATAAGCTATATTATATATATAAAGAGAGAGAGAGAGAGAGAGTTTTTCCCCCCTCTTAACTCCATACCTATCCAGAAAACTTCCATGCCCTATCCCGATTACTTCTGCTATATTTCGAAGAGAATCTCCACACTACCTTTTTGATTTCCATTCTATGGCAATAATGAACTGAAATATGCCAAAACCAGGTCTATAAACTTTGTTCTTTAACTCAATTCAGCAAAACTCCGTTCGTTTCCTAAAGCCTTTAAACGTACCTTCTTCTCTGAATATATTTACATATTCGAACAAGATTTTCACATTTTCTTTTTTTCCTCACCATTTCCAATATCTGTTTCATGAAATTTTTCTTTATAAGGCGAAAAATCCCTAACTGTTTTGCAGATGACTGCCTGTCATTTACACCTGCTATAAAAATAAATAGGTCATCCGGCATCGATAACAAAAAAATTTGCATTCAAGTCGTCGAATTCTATGATATTTAAACACGATTTTCTGAGCTGTTGTTTTAAAGTTAATGTTTAAAAAGATGAAAATTTTCATTTTAAATTTTGCTTCCTTTATATTAAAAATTTTCTTTGTTTAGTAAAAAAAAAGAAGACAAACATTCCTTTTAAGAGAAAAGAAAAATCTACTGTCAAAAATTGTTGTTAGTTTTCGTAAAAAACTAAAACGAATTTACACCACCTTTTCATTTTACGTATAAAAAACATTTTACATTTATTTACTTAAAACAGGTGTCACAAATAAATATGTTGACATGTTTCGGTTCAATAATAAGAACCGTATTCATAACAAACATAAAATCAGTAGAAATAAATGACACTAGATACAAAAATAATCTAAAAACATAAAATACAAACACTGCGCCCCCTATGATCGCAAATAGCCTACGTTACTGCGGCCCCCCCCCTATCAGATTCACTTTTTAAATATTTATTAAGTAATTCCAACCATAAAATCGGAATATCAAAGGAAAAAGTATCATTACACACCCTTTCCCTCCTAGAATATATCTCAATAGATTCATGGATGATTGACTTACGGTATAAACTTGAAATGAACGCTTGAAATAAACTTGAATGAAACTTTATTTCAAAGTTAGTAGGTTAGTGTTCATTTCAAGTTTATACCGTAAGTCCGAATCGAAGTATACCGCTACCGAAAAAATTTCAAGTCCAAAATTTGCATTCTGTGGGTGACTGCCTGTCATTTATACCTGCTATAAAAACAAATAGGTCCTCGGGCATCACAACTGAAAAGTATGAAATTTGCATCCAAGTCGTCGAATTTTATGGATATTTGAACGTGTTTTTAGGGCTAAATCGAGGTTTAAAGTTGATGTTTAAGAAGATAAACATTTTCTTTTTATATTTTATTCATTCGACATATTACATTCGACAATAAAATATCTGTTTTTCAAATTTGCTAAAGCATTTTTAAAAATTTCTAAACATCTCACACTTTCAATATTTACAATGCAGTATAGGGAAATAATTTACTTTCAAACGCAATTTATTTGAACATTGTTTCTTAATTGACTGATTTATTATGGCTTTTAAAATTATTTTGAAGCATGTGTTTTTTAAAAATCTGTCTCCAATGCGTACAGGTTCCATATGAAATAATGCATTTATACTTAAAACGGTATATATAGTTAAGCATTTGTCTCTGGCTAATTTTTTCTAACGAAATTAAAACTTCAACAATATATTATATTAAAAAGTAACAGTCTGTTTCTATTTAAAAACTACTCTTCCTATAATATGGTTCGATCAAATAAACGCCAATTACGTGCATGTATCCGAGTATGTCAAAAGTGGTCTTAAAATTATAAAATTTGGATGTGTTTTCGAGATATTAAATATTTTGTAATTTTTAAAATCATTTCAGTAATGATGGCAACTAAATTGGCCCATTTTTGTGATAAAACGGATAAACGTAAAGATTGTTAGATTTCTTTGTTTCACATAATTTTGAAATTGGAATGAACTTTTGTTTGAGTGGATAGTTAAAATGATATTGAAATTGAATTTTGAAAATTTCGAGAATTACAGACTTATTTTCATTTTTCATATCCTCCGGTCATCACAGTTACTAAATATTTAAATGAAATTTAAATACGACTATTTTTTTAAAAAAATTATGTTTCGTTTCAAATGTATAACCTAAAGTATGCCCCCCCCCCCCCCCCAAAAAAAAAGAAAAAAGAAAAAAGGAAAGTAAAAGAAAGAAAAAATAAGAAAAAATAAAGAAAAAAGGTCATTTTTTCTAATTTTATAACTATCCATAAAACTTACAATGCCACACATATCCGGATTATTTCTCCTACATTCTAAAAAGAATTCCGGAACTTTCTTTTTGATTTCCATTTAAAGTTGACCTGAAATATGCAAAAAATCAGGTCTATAAACTTTGTTCTTTAACACAAATCATTTAAACATCATCCGTTTCCTAAAGTCTTTAAACTTACCTTTTTCGGCGAATATATTTAGAAATTCGGAGAAAGTTTTCACATTTTCTTTTTTTCCCTCACCATTTCCGATATCCGTTTCATGATATTTTTCTTTTTTCAAACGAGAAATCTCTTACTGTTTCTGTAGATGACTGCTTGTCATCTACACCTGCTATAAAAATAAATAGATCTTCCGGCATCGCTACCGAAAAATTTTTGAAAAGCGAAATTTGTATTCAAGTTGCCGAATTTTATGGATATTCGAATGAGTTTTCAAGGCTGAATCGAAGTTAAAAATTGATGTTTAAGAAGAAAAACAATTTTCTTTTGAATTTTATTTCCTTTTTATTTTAACAATTTTTTGGTGCAGTAAAAAAAGGAATATAAATATTCTTGTCAAGACGAGAGAAAACACTGCTGTTCTTCTGTCTAGACCAGAGGTTCCCAAAGTGTGCTCCGCGGAGCCCTTGGGGC
The DNA here is from genome assembly GCA_964019185.1 of Maratus speculifer. Taxonomy (NCBI): domain Eukaryota; kingdom Metazoa; phylum Arthropoda; class Arachnida; order Araneae; family Salticidae; genus Maratus; species Maratus speculifer. The sequence continues at coordinate 154,827,447 of OZ025302.1, forward strand.
TCCGCCTGAACTTTCGAGGGGCTCCGCAGCGTTCCAGGATAATAAACAAAACATGAAAGAAATTAGTATATTGCAAGTGAAAGATTTTCAAAAATAAATAGGAATTTTTGTATGTATGTGTGTATGTAAAATAAATACATACATAACTAGGTAAAAAAATACAATAATACTATTCGAAGCTGTTTAAACATTTGCATAAAACATGTACCTATTTGTTTTGTATAATATTTTTGCTTTCAATGTGTTTTAAAATTCGATTTAAAATAATCTACAAGAAATTATATTCCAGGGATGCAGAAAATGTTTTTATTCTCAGCATTTTCCCCAATCCATATGAAAATTTCACCAAATTTTACGTTATGTTATAGGCTTACATATATTCTGTATTAAAATGGGCATATTTCTTTTTCCAAAATATCTCAATTTAGGCACGAGTATATACGGTACATATTATTCTGAGAGCGATTTTGTGAAAGTCGTCATACAGATCTTTTTATTTGTAGTGATATTTTTATTATTATTTTAGGGAATTATGTAATTCATTGTTAAAATAAAATCAATAACATATCTTTCTGTAAAATTTCCCTCGATCCTAGATTTCTGGATCGGACACATTCTGCACCCCTGTAGTATACTGAATCGAATGCATAATTTGATTCGAAACAGAAAACTCCTGCCATCTCTGTTAACTTTGTTTGCCGAACAAAAGGGAGAACAGTTTTGTTCTTTGGAGCTGCGTCTATTCATATGTTTATACCTAATTCTTTTTTGATTAATAACAAGGTTCTAACGTTCTTTACTCCCATTTTCAATGACATATCTGTGTAAAGCTGGATTCTTCACTTACACAAGTATAAAAAAATACAGAAACCGGTTAAATGCAGAACCAGACTTTACAATTGTCCAACATTGCATCAGATATAAAAAAAATTCGGAATTTTAAATTCCTTAAACAGTTTATTTTATTTTTATTAAATTTTACTTATTTAAATCTTCTATTCTAGTTTTCAAAATTGTATTTAATTTTTAAAACAATGTCTGTCGCTTAAAATATGTTTTCTTAAAAGATCTTGTATCATTTAAAATCTCTCACTAGATTCATTTGTGTGCATAGATTTCTTTTTTTTTATATCTTTGAATTTTATTTATCAGCGGAATTTTATTTATCAATTGGAATTTATACAGAAGATCTCTCTGCAAACGAAAACTGTATAATTCATCTTCTTTTCAGTGTGTGTGGGGTTTTCACCATAAATAATGCTAGTTTTACTTACATAAACCCTATTGTAATGCATAATCCAAACATACAATTTTGATAATTAATTCCGAGTTCATATTGGAAATCCCAAAAAGAATATTTTTTATTTTAAAAATGAATGCCATTAATCCGTTAACAGTATTGCTCGAACTTCGTTTGGGTTTGTTTTCCTCGTTACAAAAAGCTTTCAGAAATCACAAATTTTTTAATATAATTTTTGATGTACTTGATGGAAATATCTCGATTATACAAAGTAGATATTTTAATACAAAAAAGAGGGATTTAATCCTTATTTTTATTTTATTGTATCCAATAATAGAAACATTAAATAAAACTGCTAAAGGATTATATAATTGATTTTAAAATCATCTAGTAGGAATTCAGAATTTCTGTATCAGGAAAGGGCCAAACTTGCATATGCATATGCATTCCGAACTGCATATGCCTTCAATCAGCTACCTTGGTCCAATGGTGGAAATTACTGGCTCTAATTTTTCTCTGCTACATAGGCATAAAAAATAACATTAATTTGTAAACAACAAAGCATTGTTAGGTTCAGGGGCTCCGCCTTAGAAATTCTTCCCCAAAAGGGCTCCGCGAGCCCAAAAGTTTGGGAACCGCTGGTCTAGACTATAAAAAAACAAATGTGTCCATGTGTAAAGCTCGCGTCATTTTGCAAATGACAGCACTCGACGATAAAATATGTGATTTGCAAATTTGCTACTGCGTTTTTAAAACATTCTAAACATCTCAATTTTTCAATATTTACAATGTCACAGAGAGAAAATATCTACTTTAAAACGTAATTTATTTGAAAATTATTTCTTAATTGACAGATTTATTTTGACTTTTAAAATAATTTTGAAGCGTAAATTCTTTTAAATCTATCTGCAACGCGTACAGGCTCCATATCAAAGAACCCATTTGCGCTTAAGACAGGTAAATAGTTCAACATTTCTCTCTTGCTAATTTTTTCTAACTAAATTAAAACTTCACCAATATATTATATTAAAAATTAACTGTCTGTTTCTATTTCGACATTACTCTTCCTATAATATGTCGATCAAATTAATGCCAATTATTCGCACGTATCCGAGGATGTCAAAAGTGGCTTAGAATTATAAAATTTGAATGTGTTTTCGAGATTTTAATTATTTTGTAATTTTTAAAGTCATTTCTATAATGATGGCGAAAATACTGGGTCATTTGCATTGATAAAAAAAAATTAAAACGATAAGGATTATAAGTTTTCTTTACTTCACATCCTTTTCAAATAGTTTGTATTTATGTCGGCCAATTATCTACATAGTGAAATATAGGCCCTAAGGTGTGGGATGCCCTCCGTGGGGGTTTTTCTAAGGGAACCTAACCCGTATTTACGCAAGGTTCGAAGAAAACCACGGAAAACTCCGAACGGCTAGACCGACGGTCGCGATTGGGTTCGAACCCAGCACCTACCGTCTACCAGTTTGGAGGTCAGAATTTCGCGGCCACTAGTAGGGCCCTTTTCTAATAGAAATGACCTTTTATTTGAATAGACAGCTAAAATAATTTTGAAATTGAATTTCGAAAATTTCAAGAAATACACACTTCTTTTGATAATTTCTGTTCTCCGATCAACAAAATTAGTAAATATTTTTAAAAAATTAAACACGGCAATTTTTTAAAAATAATTTTTATTTCATTTCAAAAGTATAAAATATGCCCTTCCCCAAATAAAAAAAAGAGGAAAAAAAGATGGCTATTTTTTTCTTAACTTCATAACTATACAGAAAACTTACACTGTCATGATTTTCACGATTATTTCTGCTATATTCTAAACAAAATACCCACACTTCCTTTTCTATTTTCATTTCATTGCAGCAATGGCTTGAAATATGCCAAAACCAGGTCTATAAACTTTGTTCTTTAGCACAAGTCAGTGAAATTCTATTCGTTTCCTAATGTCTTTAAACTTACCTTTTTCTGTAAAAATATTTAGATATTTGAAAAAGATTTTTGCATTTTCTTTTTTTCCTTTTTGATTTCCATTTTATGACAGTAATGATCTGAAATATACAAAACCAGATGTGTAAATTTTGTTCTTTAATATAAGTCAGTGAAAATCTATTCATTTCCTAGTCTTACATAATAAACCTAATACATAACCATCTTACCTAAACATCTTACATAATATATCTAATTCTGTGAATATATTTTTACATTTTTTATCCCTCACCATTTCCGATATCCGTTTTACGAAGATTTTTTCTTTAAATGAGAAATCTCTTACTGTTTCTGTGGGTGACTGCCTGTCATTTATACCTGCTATAAAAACAAATAGGTCCTCGGGCATCACTACTGAAAAGTATGAAATTTGCATCCAAGTCGTCGAATTTTATGGATATTTGAACAAGTTTTCAGGGCTGAATCGAGGTTTAAAGTTGATGTTTAAAAAAATGAAAATTTTCTTGCTGACTTTTTTTTTTTTTTTCAAAAATTTTCTTGGTGCTATAAAGAAAGAATACTAGAAATAGGAATTTTGCTTTCGTGTGCTTTCATCTTTGTCATTTGCTTTCAACTTTGTCAAAAGTGTCCATGTCAAATCGTTCTTAGGATTTAAAAATTTGAATGAGTTTTCGAAATAATAATTTCTTTCGTAATTTTTAAAGTATTTCTATAGGGATGGCAATTAAATTGGCCCATTTCTTTGATATAATGGAAAGCAATAGTTATTGTTAGATTTCTTAGTTTCAGATTCTTTTCAAATATAAATGATTTTTAATTTGAATGGATAGCTTAAATATATTGAAGTTTAGTTGCAATAATTGAGAGAAATACGCACTTATTTCCATATTTTGAATCCTTTGGTAATATATGTTCCTCCGGATATCACAGCTTATATATATTTAAATGAAATCTAAACACGCAGGTTATAAACTTTATTCTTTAAAATAAGTCAGTGAAACTCCGTTCGTTTCCTAATGTCTTTAAACTTACATTTTTCTGTGAATATGTTTGCACATTGGAAAAAGATTTTAACATTTTCTTTTTTTCCTCGCCATTTTCGATATCCGTTTTATGATACTTTTCTTTTTTAAACGCGAAATCTCATAATGATTCTATGGATGATTGTCTTCTACACCTGCTATAAAAATAAATAGATCCTCGGCATCGCTACTAAAATAGTTTCAAATGCGAAGTTTGTATTCAAGTTGTCGAATTTTATGTGTATTTGAATGTGTTTTTAGGGATGAATCGAAGTTTAACGTTAATGTTTAAAAAGATAAACATTTTCTTTTTGAATTTTGCTTCCTTTTTATTTTAATAATTTTCATTCTGCAGTAAAAAAAGAATACTAAAAATAGGAATTATGCTTTTTCAGAATTTAGTGCCACTTTTGATGAAAAGAAAAAAAAAATGTGTATATAAATATCTACCCCCTAGTCTTGAAAACATTTAGAGATAATCATGCATGTGACATCTCTATCCCGGCACAAAAACGATGTCATTTTTCAAAATACTCGACAAAAAACAAAAATAAATAAATGAAATAAGTAAATAAATAAATAAAATAAAAATGAAATGAAATAAGTAAACAAATAAATAAATAAATAAATAAATAAAAATGTAATTTAGCAAATTACAACAGCCATTTGAAAAATGATATTTTCAAAGACTAACATTTTAGACTTATAAATAAATTCTATACTGAAAATAATAATAATAATAAACATCATTTTTATGATAATTAAAACCTGGTTTACGTAATAACAGAGTCATATATTACGTATGTCATTGAATAAACATTTATATTCGCGGATCAATCATAAAAAAAATATATATGAAATTTCAATTTTACAATTTTCTATACTGCAAATTTTCAAACTTTTAAACATTGCACATTTTCAATTGTTATACTGCCGTATATAGAAAAAAAATTTATTTTTAAATGCATTTTTTTGAAAGCTGCATCTCAATTTGTTTTAGAATCATTTATTTTTTTTTCAAGTATTTAGTACTTTTTTTGTAATCGACTGAAAGTAATGACTATTTTCGAAATAATTAAAAAAAAAAAATCACGTTTTTGTAACATTAATGTTGAAACATAAAATGAAATACAGTTTAAAATAGCTGCTTTCCTTGATCAGAAATCATAAAATTATATTTTTTTCATCACAGTAAATATTTTAATTTCAATGTTTCGCAGATGTTATGGGGAAAATGTCAACCAAAAGATATAATAATCTGCTATTTTTTAACTCCTTCCTAACTAACTTTCTACATAAATGGAATGCTTCAATTGCCGAAATTAAAAATATGGCGCTAAAAATTTCATGAAAATTAATGTATCAAAATAAATTGAAATTCAATTTTCAAACAAATTGCATTTAAAAGCACATTTTTCCCTAAAAAAAATTATAATGTGTGATGCCTAGCTGTTTAAAAAATTGTGCTACAGATTATAAATTTTTAACAGCACAATGATACATCTGATGTATTTTATGCCTGGTTTATATAATGAAAGGTTGTTTTTTAGCGACGATACTTTAATTGCTGAACGAAAGAAATAGTATATCGAGGACTAATAAACATTATTTTTAAAATAAAAGAAAATACAACTGTTCTGTCTGTATTATAAAGAAACAAACGTGTTCGTGTGTAAAGCTGGCATCATTTTACAAATAGAAACACCCGATGATAAGATTTCTGTTTTGGAAATTTGCCTACTGCATTTTTAAAAAATTCTAAAAACACTGCTAAAAGTTTCTGTAAAAGCACAGAAAAAAGTGAGTTTCCCTGTAAATTTACACTAATTTTCGGTTAAAAGCATTCGATCGAGTTTTTCGATAATCATTTTATCGATGTTTCCTTTACTTTACATTATATACCTTGTCAGGTTCTGAGACCACACCTGCTACAGATTGGAATTTCTGTTATTTCTCTATCTTAATCTTTTGTGTATTGGACTGGCTGTGTACTGGAATTTTCAAGGTGACATTCTTTCTTTGTTGAAGGGAGAATTGACAGGTAATCCTATACAGGTGGTGAGTGAGAAAGAGGAGATTGCTGAGAGGCGTGTTCATCCGTCAGGGATGTATGTGGATGATGTGAACAAGGAACATGTCACGGATCAAGAAAGTAATGTGGGATGTGTCCAATGAAGAAGCTCCACAGGGGGTGTACATTGGAGAAAGCAGTGATTTGAGAAGAGCAAGTCTTGTCTCAGATTGGAGCAGTTCGTATCTGGGGTTCGTACCTAGAGAGTGTGTAGGACAGAGGTCCTGGTAGAGAGTGCTCTGTGTTGTAGAGCGTAAGCAGTTCGTATCTGGAGAGCAAAGGACACAGACGTCCTGGTGTTGTGCTCTTGGCTGGATAATGTAGGCCGAATATACATTTGTTGGGAGATTCGAAGTTGATCTCCGATAAAGTGAATCTAACGTGCATTGAGTGTGAGGGAGAAGGTGTAATTTGAACAGTACACAGCCAACCTTTAATGTATTTAATTTAATGTTGAACCGGATCACCTATATCCGAGTTGTAATTGTATATAATTGTAAATAGCGTATTTAGTATGTACATATATTCTAAATAAACTGTTAATTCAGTTAATTGACAGCGTCAGTGTTCACTTACACAATCCTCACAGTGGGTGACCGATATCACCTAATAATACCGGTGGTGGCAGCTATAACTACCACGGACTTTCTTCAAAGTTGTGCGGGCTGAGAGGAACGTCCGACAAATTGACGGCAGCGTCGGGATAGAATCACCTGAGACCAGTGACCAGCGAGTCGTGTTGCAGTGTGTTAATGCCGGAGTACCCAGTGGAATTCTTACGTGGTAGTATCGGATCGTCGAGTGTGTGCTAAAGTGTTATGCCCGTGCCGTATCAGTATTAGAGAGAACTGAACTAAGTGTTGTGCCATATTATCGCTACATCGTGGAACTACCTGTGAATAGAAAAGTACTCCAGCAAATAAAGTATAAGGTGTTTTGATCATTTCGTTCTGCTGACATCTCGAACCAAAATTTTTTGTTGTATAATTAATAGTAATTTAAGTAAATTGTCCAGATTATTTATGTGTTTTATCAATACTTCCTACCTATAAAGTATTAATGACCATATTTGCTATTGCTTTAAGGAAAGGTCATAATAACTTGAGCTAGTATTGGCTTTCTATATATTTTTTTTTACTAATTGTGTTAATAATAGTTGGAAGGAATAATTAAATTTACTTAAATTTAAATTATTGTTAAAGTAATATTTAAGTGAAGCAATATTGTTTAACATAAATTATAAATGGAAGTTTTCTAATACATCCATTAAAAACATTTCAAAAATATGCATTAAGATATTAAATTGCTATAAAGGACGTCAAATACTAACAAAAACATTAAAAGATCTTAATAATTTTTACATGTTTCGATTGAATTTACTCAATATCAACATTGTCATTTTCCATCTTTGTGTTTATTTGTATTTTGTTTTTTCTGATGATGATTGAGTAAATTCAATCGAAACATGTAAAAATTATTAAGATCTTTTAATGTTTTTATTAGTATTTGACGTCCTTTATAGCTATTTAATATCTTAATGCATATTTTTGAAATATTGTTTAAGTTTGAAGATAACAAGTTGATAACAACATTTGCTTAGAATTTTAATTGGCCAATAGTAGTGGAAAAAAAAAAAAAGTCTCAAAAGAGGGCCATATTGAGAAAAATAAAGCTCAAAAAACGGCCATAGGAAAAAAAGGCTCAAAGAAGGGCCATAGTGAGGAAAAATAAAGTGAAGATCTTGTGATCAAAACAAATATACTCAAGATCATATTTATATTAAGTGTGAGAACCAGTATTGAATTTGGAAATATTTTAGTGAGGATAATTGTAGAAATTTATATGTGCATGTTATACCATTTTTCTTTATGTGGATTTTTTTTGATTGACATCAATACTTTTATTCAATTTCAACGTATCAGTATTATTACGTAAATTGTATGTTATTATCTAAGTGTATAAATTAGAATCTATATTACATAGTAGTCAAATCGAAATTACTGTTTTACCTTTTGTTTTATTGGAAGTATATTATGTGATATCAATGGTTGAGAAAAATTAGATTAGTCAGTAGATTAATCAGAAATGTAATACATCAATTATCTGAAGGATATTAATTAGTATAATAAGTGGGATATAACTGCACTAAGTTAGGAATTTAGGAAATATTAATTTGGTAGGTATAAATATTATTGTAGGGTGGTAATAACAATCGGAGAAGGTATGGCTTTCTTATTAAAACTAAAAAAGGTGGATCTTCAGGTGATAGCCGAAAAATTGGATGTTGAATTCGCAGAAGGTGATACAGGAATTCAGCTTAGGTAAAAGATAATGGACAGTTATGGGTATGAAGAGGGGGTTGTTAAGGAATTATCTGACGCTATTGTTGCAGAACGATTAGAACGCGAAAAATTAGAATGCGAAAAGTTAGAAAATCAGGAAAAATTAGAACGCGAAAAGTCAGAAAAACAGGAAATGTTAGAACGCGAAAAATTAGAAAGAGAAGAGAGGGTTGAAAAATTAAGGATGGAACATGAATTAGAAATGGAGAGACTAAGGGTTCAAGGATCGGCAAATAACTCTAATGTTTCTAGGGAATCTAATAATGAAAGTAATATAGAAAAATTGATCAAAAGTGTGAAAACTCTATCTATCAAAGTACCGGAAGGGACTGAGGTATAGAATTTATTTTTCAAAAGTTTAGAAAGAGCATTAAAAACTAAAAATGTACCGGAAAACCAGCAGGCCGAAATTCTACTAAATATGTTAGGAGATAAGGCGGATAATTTGTTAATTTATACCACTAAGGAACAAATGGAGAATTATGAGGAATTAAAAGAGTTAGTTCTAAGGAAACATGAGCCGACACAGGCGTGTTTGGAAAATTTTAAGAAGGCTAAGAGAAACCAGAACGAAACTCATGTATTATTTGTATCACGTTTAATAGCGACATGGGAAAATTACTGTAAGATTAGAGGCGCTGACTCTTATGAAAAGGTCAACCAGTTAATAGTTACTGATAAATTATTAAGTATGTTAGATGAGGATACTGTATCATATATTGGGTTAACTCACCAAGAATGTGACAATTATTTTGACGCTAAACACAAGTCTTACGCCGTTACGTATAAAAGTTTTAAAGGCAAAGACAGGTATGTAAACAATGAAAAAATGAGACCGAGGGAGGATAGTAAAGTTAGTGGTGATTGGAGGCAAAACGGGAGTAATGAGACTAATTCTTTATCGGATAGGAAAATAGATTTTAAGAAGCCTAGTTCAGCTCCTAAATGCTTTAAATGTGGTTTGAGAGGTCATTACCAACGTTTTTGCTATAAAGTGGGTAATGAGGGAAATAATAATGGTAATAAAGGGCGAGATCAGAAGGCGGGTGTACATAAGATTCTGGTAAAAGAAAACAAAGAGTTACCTAATGGAGCTATTGTGTCGAGAATATCGGCAAAGGCCGAACAGAGAACTCATGTTATTGGTGAGAAATTAAATAAACTTGAGAAAATTGAAGTTAGTGTAAATGGGAAAAAAACAAAGGGATTGGTTGATTCTGGTTGTGAAATTAGTGTTGTTCATAAAGATTTGGTACCGGAAGAGAAATTAAAAGGAGCAGGTAGTATTTATTTACAAGGGTTTTGGTGAAGCAGTTAAATCACCGTTGGTTAAATTACCGTTAGCTATTCCGCAATTCGGAAAAACTAATATAATTCATCAGAAAGTACTTTGCGCAGTGACCGATAATATTAATGAGCAAGTAATTTTACATCCCGATGTGATTAATGACATGTCAGATGTCAACCGCGAGGGACCATTGCTAGAGTCCGAAGAATTAGAAAATTCGGATATTATTATTGATAACTCGAGTGAAAAGGAAGGTATGAGTAACGATAATTGTAATGTTTATGCAATAGAAGTGAGATCGCCTAATGTACAAAGTCAGAATCCAGAAAAAAACGGAAGCGGAGAAAGATAATAAAGTTATTGTTTGCAATTCAGATATGTGTAAGAAATCCCAATTGGAATGTAAAGAGTTAGAGAAAGCTTGGGAATTAGCTAAAATCGATAAGGGGGATTTTTATATTGTAAATGGCTTATTATATCATAAAGAGAAATTGTTAGGCGAAACTATAGCGTAATTAGTAGTACCCAAATTAAGAAGGGAAGAAATCCTAAAATTAGCGCATACTTCGGTATTTGGAGGGCATTATGCAGTCAAGAAGACTTTACAGAGAATCAGGTATTCATTTTATTGGGAGGGGATGGCGAAAGAAACCAAACAATTTTGTGAGTATTGTTTAGAGTGCCAGTTGACTAGAGGGGTTAAAGTGAATGATAGAGCTCCTATTTCCCCAGTATCGCGGCCGGAACTTCCATTTCAGGTAGTTAATGTTGATTTAATTGGGCCTATTGATCCTAAAAGTTCACAAGGGCATCAGTATATACTAACCTTAATTGATCAGCATACCAGGTGGGCGGATGCGATCCCTCTAAAAAGTTTAACTGCTAAAACCGCGTGTGATTCGTTACTTCAAATATTTATGAGGACAGGAATTCCAAATGTAATCGTCTGCGATAATGGAACCAATTTCACTGCCGACTTAACGAAAGAATTTGAGAAAAGGTTAGGAGCTAGTCCACGATTTTCGATCCCACAGTATCCACAGTCTAACGGGCTTGTGGAGCAATTTAATCAGACTCTTAAACGTATGTTACATCACACTATTAGAGAAGAAGGGAAAAAGTGACATGAACAAATACCATTTATATTATGGGCGTATAGGGAAGTCCCAAATTGTACGACGGGAATCGCAGCTTTCCAGTTATTATATGGTAGAGCGCCGGAGGGTCCTATATCGAATCTCAAGTCATCCTGGGCAAGAGAGAATAAGGAAGCGCAGTTAGATACTATGCCGATTCATGAGTATCTGAATAAACTAAGGGGACGCTTAGAAAGAGCCGCAAATGAGGCAAAATTATCGTCTGAGGTGCAACAAAATAGAATGGCGTATCATTATAACTTAAGGTCAAAAGAAAAAACGTTTGAAGTAGGCGATAAAGTAATGCTGTTATCCCCGATTCAAATAATAAATTATATTCTAGATGGCAAGGGCCGGCAACTATCGTCAAAAAACGAAACCAGCATTCGTTTATAGTTGAGTTAGCCGACGGGAGTAGGAAGCATGTGCACCAAAATAAAATAAGAGAATTTATTGCTAAATGTAACATAGTTAATATTGTTTTCGAGGGTGATGAGGAATTTGGAGAAGTTGGGGAAATTCTTATTTTGAACCGGGATCAGGAAGTAGAACGAGATATAGAGAGGTTCGAAATAAAAGGGTTATCTAACAATCAAGTCAAAGATATAAAGTCTATTTTGAGGAAGAATAAAGAGGTGTTTATAGGTCCTGTACAACCAGCGGAAGAAGGAGAACATCGTATTGATCTGAAACCGGGTGTGACAAGGAAAAACCAAAGTTATATAGCGTACCGGTAGCTTATAAAGAGGAAGTAGATAGGCAGATTCAGGAGTTATTAGAATTAAATCTAAACGAAGTGTCAAATGCTGAAATTAGTCATCGAATTGTTTGCGTGCCAAAAAAGACGCAACTGTTAGACTTTGTATGGATTATAGAGCTTTAAATTCGGTAACTCAGGTTCCAACCTTTCCGATGAAAGATTCACAAGAAATCGTGTATACCGCAGGGTCGACTAAATATTTATCTTCGATTGATTTATTAAAGGGGTTATTGGCAAATTAAAATGGCTGAGGAGTGTAAACATTTGACAGATTTTACAACGCATAACGGAACTTATCAGTGGCGTAGTATGCCTTTTGGATTATCAGGGGCGGCTGCCACATTTCAGAAAGATATGAATGAGTTTCTTCAAAGTCATCGGAGGTATGCGGAAGCATATATTGATGATGTTATCATTTTCTCCGACACCTGGGAAGAGCATTGTGAGCATGTTAGGGCCGTCATTGAAGAAATTAAAAATAGAAATTTTACGATTAGGCTGGATAAATGTAAATTTGGAGAGAAATTGACTAAGTTTTTAGGTCATGTAATTGGGGGTGGAACGCATGCACCTGATGATTAGAAAATAGGAGCAATAAGGGATTTAAAAAGACCAAAAACTAAAAAGGAAGTTAGATTTGTTTTGGGATTAATGGGATTTTACCGATCTTATATTCCGGATTATGCCGAAATTGCTATACCTTTAACTGAATTAACCAAAGGGAAGGTTAAGAATACTGTACCATGGGATGAAAGGGCAGAAAAAGCATTTAATACTCTTAAAGATGAGTTATGTAAAGTGACGAGTTTGGCTACACCTACCGTAGGCCGGGAACATCAGCTTCACGCCGATGCTTCCGACCTGGCAGTAGGATGTTGTCTTACTCAAAAAGATGAAAAGGGTCAGCTTAAACCGATAGCTTTTGCCAGTCAGAAATTGTCAGGGGCTCAGCGTGCTTGGCCGAGTATAGAGAAAGAGGCTTGGAGTGTTCTCTTCGGGTTGCGGAAGTTTGAAAAGTGGATCTATGGATCTCATATTGAGATCATTACAGATCACAATCCATTAAAATTTCTCACTGAAACAACCCCAAGGTCCCCCAAACTCACTAGATGGGCTCTTGCCTTGCAACGCTGGAACCTGAGCATTTCTCATCATCCAGGAGCTCAACATTTGAATGCTGATGCAATTTCCAGGCTACATAGAAAGAGCTGGGAAGAACAACCAGTTGTTAGCCCATCAGCATCAACGACCAAGTAGTATACAACCTTAAAGGGATGTCATCACATGTTTAATTTTTTTTTTCTGTGTATGTGTAAATAGTTTTGAATTTTGTGTTTATAATAGTCTATCAGCATGTATATTGTTTATGTTGTAATAATATTAGTACAAGGTTCAGTAGAGATGTCAGTAGATAATATTCAGACACCTGGAAATACCTATGTAATAAGTATAATGAAGAAATCTGCAAAGAGACAATTGAACTCTTCGGTGATATTACTATGTGTTTGGGGAAAATTAGCCCCTAAAAGGCATATTTTCCGCTAAGGTGGGGGGTGTCAGGTTCTGAGACCACACCTGCTACAGATTGGAATTTCTGTTATTTCTCTATCTTAATCTTTTGTGTATTGTACTGGCTGTGTTCTGGAATTTTCAAGGTGACATTCTTTCTTTGTTGAAGGGAGAATTGACAGGTAATCCTGTACAGGTGGTGAGTGAGAAAGAGGAGATTGCTGAGAGGCGTGTTCATCCGTCAGGGATGTATGTGGATGATGTGAACAAGGAACATGTCACGGATCAAGAAAGTAATGTGGGATGTGTCCAATAAAGAAGCTCCACAGGGGGGTGTACATTGTGCAAAACAGTGATTTGAGAAGAGCAAGTCTTGTCTCAGATTGGAGCAGTTCGTATCTGGGGTTCGTACCTAGAGAGTGTGTAGGACAGAGGTCCTGGTAGAGAGTGCTCTGTGTTGTAGAGCGTAAGCAGTTCGTATCTGGAGAGCAAAGGACACAGACGTCCTGGTGTTGTGCTCTGGTCCGGATAATGTAGGCCGAATATACATGTGTTGGGAGATTCGAAGTTGATCTCCGATAAAGTGAATCTAACGTGCACTGAGTGTGAGGGAGAAGGTGTAATTTGAACAGTTCACAGCCAACCTTTACTGTATTTAATTTAATGTTGAACCGGATCACCTATATCCGAGTTGTAATTGTATATAATTGTAAATAGCGTATTTAGTGTGTACATATATTCTAAATAAACTGTTAATTCAGTTAATTGACAGCGTCAGTGTTCATTTACACAATCCTCACAGTGGGTGACCGATATCACCTAATAATATCGGTGGTGGCAGCTATAACTACCACGGACTTTCTTCAAAGTTGTGCGGGCTGAGAGGAACGCCCGACATACCTCAACCCTGGTATAAGATTTCCATTAAAATTATTTAGTAAAATTATTTTACAATTTTATTAAAAATATTAAACAAAAGAAAATTTAGTTTTTTTTTCCTTTAAGTTAGAAAAATTTATAAAGATACAATTCATCTCCATGGAGTTAGTAGGGATTTTTATCACATTTAATTTGCAAATTTTTCTTCTCTATAATTGCAGTATTATATCATTGGTAAATGCGATATAAAAAGTATATTAATCTCCAAAAAACATCATATATATTAAAACGATAAAGATTTTTTTTTTCAGCATAGCTAAAACTGGTCTCTACGCATACGCACATGCGCAGAAATCTGAGAACCAGTCGGAGAAGACTGTACTTACTGTCTGTATACGTATTTGGTAAATATGGGATATAGAGACTGCATTTTTGCATTATCACTGTTGAATGCAATGCTATGATAATTTTATTTTTCTTCGTTACTTATAATGATCAAAATACATTGGTTTTTTCACTTTACTTAAGTTATTTTATTTCCATTTGTATTCTTTTTTCATATTAAACGCTATTCCCTCCTCCTAGCCGGCGATGTTATTGCCGGCAATCTTAGGCTTAATGTAGAGATGTTTCATATGAAATTGAAACATTCAATAGTTAATGATTAAAGTTTTTATTTACGTTCTTGGCCGATAAAGCATTTTGTATATTGTAATTTTCAAATTTATACTAAGTATGTATAAAAACCTGGCTTGAAATCACATTGTTTTTTGTTTTGTGTTTTGAAGGGGAAGCAGGGATTTTCGACCGATGTTATTGACTTCATGGATGTAAACAGATTCGCAAATCACTATTTATTTTTTGCTTTAATTTCTTATAATACTCATGTCAAAAAACGGTGATTTTTTCCCCCTTATAATTTCATTTTTGAGCAAATTCATAATGTTTAGGAAGTATTTACATTACATTGTTTTCGCCAAAGAATGGAGAATGGGCATATGAAATGAAAATATGCCCAGTTATAAACAGCTTTGTAAATCATTAATATTTATTTAATGTTTCACTTTCTTTGTGTTGACTCGAAGTTCCCTTTTAAAAAAAAGTACCCTTTTTTTTAAGTGTTCCCGTGACGAAATTTGCTGAGTTTTTTTTTTATGGAGGGGGGAATATTTTGATGAAATTTGCTATTTTGTTTTTCAATCTCTTGATCTTGATCTCTCAACAATATTTTTTTACAAAAATATGAAGA
Source organism: Maratus speculifer (assembly GCA_964019185.1). Taxonomy (NCBI): domain Eukaryota; kingdom Metazoa; phylum Arthropoda; class Arachnida; order Araneae; family Salticidae; genus Maratus; species Maratus speculifer. The sequence goes on from OZ025302.1 coordinate 154,842,908, forward strand.
TCATTATAATCAACAAAGAAAAATAAAATTATCAGAAGAGATCCATCTTTTTGCATAGTATTCAACCATGATAATGCAGTCCTTATATACCAAGTTTATCGCTTGCTCCCTTTTTTATGATTATTTCGCAAAATTTGCATTTTTTGTGGTATCTAGACAAATTTTGTGTGTTTTCGGGATCTTTTGACGAAATTCATGTTTTTCATGATACCTGGACAAATCTTTTCTTCGAGGTCTTTTGATGAAATTTGTCGTTTTTTCTCATAATCTTTCAATTTAATTAGCCGTTTTATCGAATTTATCCTTTTTTCGTGATCTTCCGGCAAAATTTGTCATTTTTTTGCGAAATTTGCCTTTTTTTTATTATTTGACGAAATGTGCCTTTTTTTCTATTCTTTGACAAAATTTGTCGTTTACTCACAGTCATATGACAAAATTTTTTGTTTTTTCATAATATTTTGATTTTTTTTCACAATATGTTTACAAATTTGCCATTTTTAGGGATTTTTTGTCATCCTATATTTCGAAATTTTTTCATGAAAATTGCCATTTTTCAAGATGTTTTGAAAAAGTTTTTGACGAAATTTTTATTTGGAATACCTAGACATTTTTTTATTTATTTTTTATTTTTTTTCAGTCTTTCAACAAATGTTACAATTTTTTTAGCGATCTTTTGAAGAAATTCGCTGTTTTTTGCGATTTGTTGTCGAAATTTCCTGGGTTTTTTATCCATCAATTTACAAAATTTCCGGGTTTTTTACAATACCTGGACAAAATTTGTCTTTTTTTCGGGATCTTTTGGTTGAATTTGTCGTTTTCTTGAGGTCTTTTGGTGAAATTTGTCGTTTTTTATCATGATCTTTCAATTTTAATTTGCCATTTTATCGAATTTATCCTTTTTTGTGAAATTTATCGTTTTTTCGTTATTCTTTTGAGAAATTTGTCTTTTTTTTTTTGCTACTTTTTGCGATCTTTTTATGAAATGTGCTTTTTTTCCCATCTTTTGATAAAATTTTTTGTTTTCTCACTATCTATTTACCAAAATTTGCGTTTTTTGAGGTATCTAGACAAATTTTATGTATTTTCGCGATCTTTTGACGAAATTCACGTCTTTTATGATACCAGGACAAAATATGTCGTTTTCTAGAAGTCTTTTGGTGAAATTTGTCCTTTTTACTCACGATCTTTCAATGTAATTTGTCATTTTATCAAATTTATCCTCTTTTCGTGATTTTTTTTGTGAAATTTGTCGTTTTTTGGTTATTTTTTTTTGAGAAATTTGTTGTTGTTTTTTTTTTTTTTGAAAAATTTACCTTCTTTTGCAATCTTTTGATAAATGTGCCTTTCTTCCATCTTTTGACAAAATTTGTTGTTTTCTCAGAATCTATTTATCAAAATTGACGTTTTTTGTGGACCCTAGACAAATTTTATGTGTTTTCGCGATCTTTTGGCGAAATTCACCTTTTTAATGATACCTAGACAAAATTTGTCTTTTTCTCGAGGTCTTTTGATGAAATTTGTCGCTTTTTTTCCTGATGATCTTTCGATTTAATTTGCCGTTTTATCGAATTTATCTTTTTTTCGTGAATTTTATTTGTGAAGTTTGTCGTTTCTTCGTTATCTTCTTGAGAAATTTGTCGTTTATTTGCGATCTTTTGACGAAATGTGCCTTTTTTCCATCTTTTGACAAAATTTGTTGTTTTCTTGCAATCTAATTACTAAAATTTGCGTTTCTTGAAGTACCTAGACAAATTTTATGTATTTTCGTGATCCTTTATCGAAATTCACGTCTTTTATGATACCAGGCTATAATTTGTCGTTTTCACAAGGTCTTTTGGTGAAATTTGTCCTTTTTTCTCGCGATCTTTCGATGTAATTTGTCATTTTATCAAATTTATTATTTTTTCGTAATTTTTTTGTGAAATCTGTCAATTTTTCTTTCTCTTTTTGTGATTTTTTTTTCTTGTGAAATTTACCTTTTTTTGCAATTTTATGATGAAATGTGCCCTTTTTTCCATCTTTTGACAGAATTTGTTGTTTTCTCACAATCTATTTACCAAAATTTGCGTTTTTTGAGGTACCTAGACAAATTTCATGTATTTTCGCGATCTTTTGACGAAATTCACGTTTTTTATGATACCTGGACAAAATTTGTCTTTTCCTCGAGGTCTTTTTGTGAAATTTGTCGTTTTTTCTCATGATTTTTCGATTGAATTTGCCGTTTATCAAATTTATCCTTTTTTCCTGATCTTTCTGCAAAATTTGTCATTTTTTTGCGAAATTTGCCTTTTTTTCTATTCTTTGACGAAATTTCTTGTTTAGTCACAGTTATTTGACAAAATTTTTTGTTTTCTCATAATATTTTGATTTTTTTTCATAATATGTTTACAAATTTGCCATTTTTTAGGGATTTTTTTTCATCCTATATTTCGAAAATTTTTCATAAAAATTGCTATTTTTCTAGTTTTTTGAAATTTTTTTTGATTTTTTGCAATATTTTGACGAAAATTTTATTTGGAATGCCTAAACAATTTTTTTTCAGTCTTTCAACGAATTTTACAATTTTTTAGCGATTTTTTGAAAAAATTCGCTGTTTTTGCGATTTGTTGACGAAATTTGCTGTTTTTTTTCCATCAATTTACAAAATTTCCGGGTTTTTTTTTGGGGGGGGGAGGGTATTTTGATGCATTTTGCCATTTTGTTGAATTTATCCTTTTTTCGTGATGTTTCTGCAACATTTGTCGGGATTTTTTTGCGAAATTTGCCTTTTTTGTGATTATTTGACGAAATGTGCCTATTTTCCATTCTTTGACAAAATTTGTCATTTATTCGCAATCATTTGACAAAATATGTTGTTTTCTCGCAATATTTTAGTTTTTTTTTCCATGATTTGTTTGCAAATTTGCAATTTTTTTAGGGATTTTTTGTCGATTTTTTTTTTATTTTTTCATGGAAGTAGCCGTTTTTCAAACGGCGTGAAAACGTTTTCGACGTTTTGACAACATTTTGATTGTTTGCAATATTTTGACGAAATTTGTTTTATTTGGGATACTTGGACAATTTTTTTTCAGGTTTTTGACAAATTTTAGAATTTTTTTAGCGATATTTTGAAGAAATTTGTTGTTTTTTGCGATCTGTTGAGGAAAATTGTTGTATTTTTCTCCATCTATTTACAAAATTTCCGGGTGTTTTTATGGAGGGGGAGGGGTATTTCAACGAAATTTGCTATTTTTTGTGATTATTTGTCAAAATGGTACCTAGACAAATTTTGTGTTTTTTCTTGATCTTTTGACAAAATTCATGTTTTTTATGATACTTCGACAAAATTTTTCGTTTTCTCGCGATCCAAGGAGCACGCAAATTTCAAATAAGGACCATATAACATGTAACATAACACATAATTTTCTTGAAAATTAATTTGCAGAAAGCTTTTGACCCAATTTTTCGTACACAGAAAGTTTTTAATTTTACACAAGCTGTCGTTCGTAGCAGGAAGTTTTTTGAAAAACTCAATTTTACACAAGCATTCCTGCTGAAAAATTAAAAGAATTAGTGAGTATGGCACTCGACCTCCTGGGTATACATGGAACTGAGTGCAACAGTGGCAGTAATTTCTTTTTATGATTTCATGAATTTGATTTTTTACATATGAATTTTTTAAAAAAATATATTGTACAATGTTTGTCATTATTTCACATTAATGCACAAATCTTTAAAAATTTCTTTTTTTCTTTGGTTCTTCCATATTGTTGCCATCAATTTTTGACGGGTTTCAACTAGTATTACACAAAATGAATAAAACAATGAAAAATGAAAACAATGTTCTTTTTTGAAAATTAGCACATTAAAAAATAAGTAGCGTGTAAAAATTTTAAAAATTCTCTTTAACATTATTATTGTAAAAGAAGGAATCAGATTCAATATTTTTCATTTTAAAATAATCCATTGAATTTTTTTTTTATTTATCACATAAACTAGTTAAAAAATTAAAATTACCTAAAAAATAATATGAATTACGTAAAAATCTAATGTAAAAATTTGTCCGTCTAAAATAAATGAAACTAAACCTTTTACGAATTTTCTAACGAATACATTTGAAATGAAATCTTTGAAAATCACGATAGATTTTTCGCTGCTGAATCAAAAATGATATACTTTGAACAAAATAACAACGGTTCCTATAGCTCAGTAAGTAAGGCATTCTCTGTTATAATTGCCAAGGTGTCTTCTGTTCAAACCCCAGGACAATTAGAAATAAATTATGTAAAAATTAAATTAAATTAAATGATACAGCATTTAAAATTTACTCGAAAAATTCAAATAGTTTCAGGCTCAATGAAAATTGCGTGATTTACTAGTTTTGAAATCTAAATTAAATTATTATGATTAAAAATAAATTTACAGAGTCTTGTTAGCACTTTCCAACAAAGTTGAAAAGTGCTTATGCATTCAATTTGTCTGGCCGTCTGTCCGCGCTGTAACTCACGAAAATATACTCGGATTGCAATGAAATTTTGCAACGTTATTGACGTTTACCCTAGCACGAACCCTATTGAAAATGAAGTTTCTACTATGATTAGTTTATCTACAGGGAGAATCAAAAGTGTCCCATTACATTACGGCCTATGGGGAAAATTCGTTTCAAAGGAATTTTAATTATGTTATACTTTGTCAAACATATTAAAATTTATATGATTTTACGAGGTGCATTAAAATATGCATTCTATAAAATATAAGGTGAAAATGTAGCTATTATTCATTTACAGTTCCACACAAAAGATTTCCATTATATAATGATAAAAGGGGGAATTGTGTGTGACATATTTTAAATATATTAAACTGTTTCACATATAATAAAATTGATGTATGTCAATGAGGCTTAGTATAAATTATACGATACTGCCTTCCCTTCAAATACAATTTGTTTGAAAATTGTTTAATAATTGACTGATTTATTATAGCTTTAAAAAAATTTTGAGGTATGAATTTTTTAAATCTATCTCCATCGTGAAAGACTTCATTGCGAAATAACCTACTTGCACTTGAAACAACATATATATAGTTCAGCATTTGTCTCTGACCAATATTTTATAACGAAATTAAAACTTCATCAATCTATTGCATTAAAAAGTGGCTTGTGCTTGTATATCAAAGCCATGCTTTTCCTCGAACATAGAGCGATCAAATTAACGTCAGTTATCCACATCATTCCGAGGATATTAAAAAATTCTTACATTTTTAGAATTTGAAAGAGTTTTCGAGACATAATTTATTTTCTTAATTTTTAAGTCATTTCTATAATGATAGCAACTAAATCGCCCCATTTTTGATCAGAAAAGAGAAAATGATAGGGATTATTAGATTTCTTTGTTTCATATCATTTTCAAATTTAAATGAATTTCTGAATTTTGTTTGAATAGATAGTTAAAATATTATTGAAATTGAACTGAAATAAATTCAAGAAATACAGACTTATTTTCATACTTTCAATCCTACGGTCAACACAGTTGGTATATATTAAATAAGGTCTAAACGCACCTATTAAACTTCATTTTGCCTGTTTTTTAAATAGCTTCTTTTTCTGTTTTATTTCAAATGTATAAGCTAAAATATGCCAATATATATAAATATAGCTTATTTTTTCTTTAACTCTATACCTAACTTATATTTACATGCATTTTCCTGATTTTTTTTGTTATATTCCAGAGAGAATTTGTTGGAATGTTATTCCATAAGGCGTGAATAAGTGAGTTCCTCAATAATAAAAAAGAGTTAAAAGCTTTACCTTTTAATTGACACACATTTATTCGAAGAAGTAAAGTAGAATAATGATGAACAAATACTTGGAATATTTCACAAACAAAAGAACAGATGCACAGTCTTCCCAATATTTACAGAAACACAACAAATAAAGAAAAAATAACTTTGAAAACATATATTAGCTTCAGTTTGAAGCAGTTCTTGATAAATAGTAATTATTCCTTTGGAATCATAATGTATAATAATGGGTACTTACTCCTTGACAACATTTTGCTGTCTACTACCACTTTAGTCACATTTTAAACTAAACTGTTCTAAAGTTCTGTACCAGTAAAAAACAGAAAAATGTCTGGTGCTGCCATCTGGCGGCAGATTTTGGTACAAAAGAAGCAATTATCTAACAGAATTTTCGTTCTTGCCATTCGATTTTCATTTCATAGCAGTAATGACCTGAAATATGCCAAAACCAGGTCTATAAACTTTGTTCTTTATCACAAGTCAGTAAAACTCCATTCGTTTCCAAAAGCCTTTAAATTTACCTTTTTTCTCTGAATATATTTACATATTCCGAAAAGATTTTCGCATTTTCTTTTTTCTTCACCATTTACTGATATCCGCTTCATGATACTATTCTTTTTTAGCCAAAAAATCTCTTACAGTTTCCGCGCAGGAATTTTCTGCCTTTTACATCTGCTATAAAAATAGATAAGTCCTTCGGAATTGCTTCCGAAAAAATTTCAAATACGAAATTTGCATTCAAGTTGTCGAATTTTATGGATATTTGAATATGTTTTCGGGACATAATCGAGTTTTATAGTTGAATTTTAAGAAGATTAAATTCTTCTTTTTGACTTTTCTTTTTTTTATTTTAACAATTTTTTTAATATAAACAATTTTAACAACAAATAACAGGAGAAAAGAAATATATCGTCTTCAGTCCTGAGACAAATATTGCAAGAAACCACAAAAACCTGTTTAAAACTACTATAAAACATCTCCAAAAATGTATCAGCCTATATATCAATGAATATGACATGCATGCATTTAGTAGAAGTGTCTAGAAGTAATTTTAACAATTCTAGAAGCATTTAAATTCATTCAAAGGTTGTTCTTTAGTGTCTCTTAAAGGCGACATCAGGACTGAGAGGAATAAATATTATGTTTAAGGAAGTATTCAGATCCAAACTGCTTATTTTTAAATTCATTTTTGCTCCCAAATGCACCAAACTTTCAAAATACCTTATTTGAAAAATACATAATGTGCCGTGTTTGTCGATTTTTTTTGTAAATCTAGACAATATTGCAAATAATGCTGACAAAACTGCCAATTTTAACAGAAATTTTCAAACCTGAAGATCTGAGAACGAAAAAATGATGGAACTGAGAAAATAATCGTTTATATATATGTATATTTTATATGTATTATATTCTAATTAATTCAGCAGAAAATTACATTACATGGCAACTCATACATCACTTTAAACCCCCCCTAGCAAGTTTCATGTTTTCAAAATTTCAAGCTTTTCATGTTCAAAATTTCGAGCTGTTGAAGGTAGAAATACACCCTTAAGAGAAGAGAAAATCTACCCTTTTTCTTTCTACACCCTTTAAAATAGTTATATATTTCTTTATTGGAAAGGGAGCAAGCTTTCCCGCTTTTTCACTTCAGTCGTGCCGCTACATTCATAGTAGAAACACGTCTTTTTGCGCCTGAAAAGACGAAGTTTACGAAGAAAGACTAAATTCTTTCGAAAGGCTTTGCGCAATTAATTTATTTTATGGTGTTTTAAATAAGTTTTTTTCTCTTCAATTCATTAACACCAGCTTCAACTTTTTAAATTGATCAAATTCATGACAGTTTTTCGCATGTATCCCAGGATGTCTAATGTGTTCTTAGAATTTTAAAATTTCAACGAGTTTTCGAAATATTAATTATTTTCGTAATTTTTAAATAAATTTTTGTAATGATGGCAATTAGATTGGCCCATTTTTGTTGGCAAAAGAAAAAACGATAGAGATATTAGATTTCTTTGTTTTGCACCATTTTCAAATTGAAATGAAGTTTTATATGAATAGATAGCTAAAATAACATTGAAATTGACTAGCGAAAATTTCAAGAATTACCCACTTACTTTCATATTTTCAAACTTCAGGTCATATATCATCCTACAGTCATCAGAGTTGATGCATACATAAATAAAATCTAAACTCGCCTGTTAACATTAAAATTTTGCCCTTTTCTAAAAAAAAAAATTCTGTTTTATATGAAAAATGTGAGCAAAAATATGAATAAAAAAAGGCAGCTTATCTTTTCTTTGAACTCCATATGTATCTAGAAAACATGCACTTCCATACCTTTTCCCAAATACTTTTGCTATATTCCAAAGTGAATTTTCACATTTACTTACTAATTTCCATTTTGTGACAATAATGACCTGAAATATGCGAAAATTGAGTCTATAAATTTTATTATTTTAACAAAAATCATTGAAACTCTTCCCACAGCCTTTAAACTTACTTTTTTATGTTTATATATTTACATACACGAAAAAGATTTTCACATTTCCTTTTTTTTCCTCACCATTTTTGGTATCCGTTTCATGATATTTTTCTTTTTTTACCTAGAAATCTCGAAATGTGTCAACGTCTCAATTCGAAACGCTGACGTCATTTTGCAAATGGCAACACAAATGGAATTTTTTTTTTTAAATTTTTGCGACTGCCTCTTTAAAAATTTTTAAACATCTCACATTTTGAATTTTTCGATCATCGTATGAGGGAAAATCACATTTCAAACGCAATTTGCTTAAAAATTGTTTCTTAATTGTCTGATTTATTGTATATAATAAATGTCAATTCAAGCATTTTATAAATCTATCTCCGTCGCGTAAAACTGTATCATGAAGTAATCAATTTGAAATTAAAACAGTATACATAGTTCAGCTATTATCTCTGATTTATTCTTCATAACGAAATTAAATTTTCATAATCTATTATATTACAAAGTTTCTCTGTTTTTATTTCAAAGTTACTCTTTCTAGAATGTGGAAAGATTGAGCTAACACCAGCTCTCCGCATGTATCCCAGGATGTCAGAAGTGTTCTTAAAATTTTAAGCTTTGAAGGAGGTTTCGAGTTGTTATATGTGTTCACATTTTTTAAAGTAATTTCTGTAATGATGGCAACTAAATTAGCACATTTCTGTTTACAAAAAGAAAAAAAAAGATAGTGATTACTAGATTTCTTTGTTTCACATCATTTTCAAATTGAAATGAACCTTTATATAAATAGATAGCTAAAATAATATTGAAATTGAATTCCGGAAACTTAGAGAAATATACACTTATTTACATGTTTTGGAACTTCCGGTTCTATATAATCCTCCAGTCATTACAGCTGGTACATATTAACTTGACTCAAAGTTAACATTCATTTTGCCTATTCAAAATAATAATAATTATTATTATTATTTCTATTCATTTTAAATGTATTAACTAAAATATGCTAAAACGCCATATAGCTATTTAGAAAATTTACACATTCATGTCTTTTTCCCAAATACTTCTGCTGTATTCCAAAGTGAATTTTCACATTTTTTTTTTCCCTCCAGTTACCATTTCATGACAATAATGACCTGATATATGCCAAAATCGGGTACATAAATTTTATTCTTTAACACAAGTCAGTGAAACTCCGTTCGTTTTCCAAAGCCTTTAAACTTACTTTTTTTTATGTGAACATATTTACATAAACGAAAAAGATTTTCAATTTTCATTTTATTCCTCACCATTTTCGATATCCGTTTCATGATATTTTTCTTTTTTAAACGTGAAATCTCGTAATGTGTCTGTGGATGATTGCATGTCTTCTAGCTTATCTTTTCTTTGAATTTCATATTTATCTAGAAAAATTACACTTCCATACCTTTTCTCAAATACTTTTGCTATTCGAAAGTGAATTTTCACATTTTCTTACCATTTTCCATTTTAAGACAATAATGACCTGAAATATGTGAAAATTGAGTCCATAATTATTCTTTTAGCAAAAATCAGTGAAACTCCGTTTACTTCCTACACTGTAAAAAAAAATCTGCAAATGTACTAAAACTTTTCTAGGAAATTGGGATTCCAAGAACTTTTCCTGTAACGGTAACAGCAAAAATTCAAGTTTCAGAATCGATTGCATGAATTTTTCCTGTTATCGTTACATGAAAAGTTCTTGGAATCCCAGTTTCCTAGAAAATGTTTAGTACTTTCACATATTTTTTTATTTTATTTATTTTTTTTTTTTACAGTGTATAACCTTTAAACTTATTTTTTTTTTATGTGAATATATTTACATATACGAAAAAGATTTCCATATTTCCTTTTTTTTCCTCACCATTTTCGATATCCGTTTCATGATATTTTTCTTTCTTTTCACCAAAAGATCTCGAAATGTGTCAACGTCTCAATTCAAAACGCTGACGTCATTTTGTAAATGGCAACAATCGATGAATTTTTTTTTTTTTTCAATTTTTGCTACTGCCTCTTTAAAAATTTTCAAACATCTCACATTTTGAATTTTTCCATCATCTTATGAGGGAAAATCACATTTCAAACGCAATTTGCTTCAAAATTGTTTCTTAATTGACTGATTTATATGGTTTTTAAAATAAATGCCGAGGCAAGCATTTTATAAATCCATCTCATCGCGTAAAGCTTATCATGAAGTAACCAATTTGCAATTAAAACAGTATGTATAGTTCAGCTATCATCTCTGATTTATTTTTCATAACGAAATTAAATTTTCATTTGTTTTTATTTCAAAGTTACTCTTCGTAGAATGTGGAACGATTAAGCTAACATTAGTTCTCTGCGTGTATCCCAGTATGTCAGAAGTGTTCTTAAAATTTTAAGATTTGAAGGAGGTTTCGAGTTATTAAATATTTTGATAATTTTTAAAGTAATTTCTCTAATGGTGGCAACTAAATTAGTCCATTACAATTTAAAAAAAGAAAAACGATAGAGATTATTAGATTTCTTTGTTTCACATCATTTTCAAATTGAAATGAACCTCAGTATAAAATAATAGCTAAAATAATATTGAAATTGAATTGCGGAAATTTAGAGAAATACGCACTTATTTACTACATGTTTTGAAACTTCCGGTTCTATATAATCCTCCAGCCATCACAGCTGGTACATATTAACTTGAAACCTAAACATGTTAGTTAGCATTCATTTTACCTATTCAAAATAATAATAATTATTATTAGATTAATTTTGAAACACGATTATTCAATTGCTAAATTAATTATATAACATATGTAATTTTTCCATTTTATCCTGGCCCGGACTTTTTTCACCCAAAAATGTAAAATGGAAAAATTACATCTGTTAAATAATTATTATTATTAGTTCTGTTCCATTTTAAATATATTAACTAAAATATGCAAAAAGAAAAAAAAAACCGCCATAGCTATTTAGAAAACTTACACATTCATGCCTTTTCTCAAATATTTTTGCTGTATTCCGAAGTGAATTTTCACATTTTTTTCTCTAATTTCCATTTTATGACAATAATGACTTGAAAATACCAAAATCGGGTATATAAATTTTATTTTTCAACACAAGTCAGTGAAACTCCGTTCGTTTCCTAAAGCCTTTATATTTTCTTCTTTTTATGTGAATATATTTACATATACGAAAAAGATTTTCACATTTCCTTTTTTTCCTCACCATTTTCGATATCCATTTCATGATACTTTTCTTTTTTAACCGGAATATCTCTTAGTGTTTCTGCGGACGATTGTATGTCTTTAACACCTGCTATAAAAATAAATAGATCCTCCGTTAACGCTTCCCAATAAATTCCAAATACGAAATTTGTATTCATGTCGTCGAATTTTATGGATATTTGAATGTATTTTCGGGTCTGAATCGGGTTTTTATATTTGATGTTTAGGAAGATGAAATTCTTCTTTTTGACTTTTCTTTCTTTTTTATTTTGACAATTTTCTTAATACAAACAATTTTAACAACAAACCTATGTGAATATATTTACATATTCGAAAAAGATTTTCACATTTCCTTTTTTTTCCTCACCATTTTCGATATTCGTTTAATGATACTTTTTTTTTAACCGTGAAATCTCGCAATGTTTCTGTGGATATTCTCTTCTAGCTTATCTTTTTTTTTTTTAACTTCTTATTTATCTAAAAAACTTGCGTTTCCATCCTTTTCCCGAATACTTTTGCTATATTTCAAAGTGAATTTTCACATTTTTTTTCTCCAGTTTCCATTTTATGACAATAATGGCCTGAAATATGCCAAAATTGGGTATGTAAATTTTACTTTTTAACGCAAATTAGTGAAATTCCGATCGTTTCCTAAAGCATTCAAACTAACCTTTTCCTGTGAATATACTTACATAATCGAAAACTTTTTCAAACTTTATTTTTTTCTCACCATTTTCGATATACGTTTCATGATACTTTTCTTTTTTAACCGGAATATCTCTTACTTTTTCTGCGGACGATTTTCTGCCTTTAACACCTGCTATAAAAATAAATAGATCTTCTGTTAACGCTTCCGAATAAATTTCAAATACGAAATTTGTATTCAAATCGTCGAATTTTATGGATATTTGAATGTGTTTTCGGGACTGAAGCGAGTTTTTATATTTGATGTTTAGGAAGATGAAATTTTTGTTTTTGACTTTTCTTTCTTTTTTATTTTAACAATTTTCTTAATATAAACAATTTTAACAACAAACCCTTTGTGAATATATTTCGATAAACAAAAAATATTTTCACATTTTTTTCCTCGCCATTTTTGATATCCGTTTCATGATATTTTTCTTTTTTAAACGTGAAATCTGGTAATGTGTCTGTGGATGATTGTTTGCCTTTAACACCTTATCTGTCTTAAAAATAAAGGTATCCTCCGGCATCGGTACAGAAAATTTTTCAAATACGAAATTTGTATTCAAGTGGTCGAATTTTATGGATATTTGAACGGTTTTCACGGCTGAATCGATGCTTCTGTAATAATAGCAACTAAATTGTCCTTTTTTGTTGATAAAAGGGGAAACGAGAAGCATTGTTAGATTTCTTTGTTTCAGATCATTTTCAAATTGAAATGAACTTTTATTTTAATAGATTGCTAAAATGATACTAAAATTCAGTTCTGAAATATTTAAGAATTACACACATTTTTCATATTTTCAATCCTCCGGTCATCACATTTGGTAGATATTTAAACAAAATTTAAACACAACTATATTTAGGATTCTGTACTTATAAAATGAAAATGGAACCATTATAAAGTCACTTCTGTGTCAGTCTGTCCGTCTGTCATAGCCATTTTACTCATAAATATGAAACGTGAAAAGCTCAAATTGGGGTAAATAACAAAGACTATTAATCCATATATTTACAGATTGTTAAACATTTATAAAATTTAGGAGTGGGTAGGGGGGGCTAATTACGTTGCTTGAAGAAAAAAATCTGGAAAGCTCAAATTTATCTAGAAAACTTACACTTCCATCCCTTTCCCAAATACTTTTGCTATATTCTAAAGTGAATTTTTGCATTCACTTCCCAGTTTCCATTTTATGACAATAATGACCTGAAATATGCGAAAATTGAGTCTATAAATTTTCTTTTTGGACAAATTTAACAAAAACTTTATTCTTTTAACTTTTTTATTCTTTTAACCATTATTTTAACAAACAGTGAAACGCCGTTTACTTCCTACAACCTTTAAACTTACTTTTTTATGTGAATATTATTCAAGAAAGATTTTCACATTTCCTTTCTTTTCCTCACTATTTTCGATATCCGTTTCATGATATTTTTCTTTTTTTACCGTAAAACCTCGTAATGTGTCTGAGGATTATTGTATGTCTTTAACACCTGCTATAAAAATAAATAGATCCTCCGTTAACGCTTCCGAATAAGTTTCAAATACGAAATTTGCATTCAAGTCGTCTAATTTTATGGATAATTGAATGTATTTTCGGGTCTGAATCGAGTTTTTATGTTTGATGTTTAAAAAGATGAATTTTTTTAACAATTTTCTTAATATAAACAATTTTAACAACAAACCTTTAGAATTTCTTTTTTGTGTGTGAATATATTTACATAAACGAAAAAGATTTTCACATTTCCCTTTTTTTCCTCACCATTTTCGATATCCGTTTCATGATATTTTTCTTTTTTAACCGTGAATTCTCATAATGTGTCTGTGAGTGATTGTATGTCTTCTACACCTGATCTGTTTTTAAAATAAAGATATCCCCCGGCTTTGCTACCGAAAAATTTTCAAATGCGAAATTTGTATTCAAAACATCGAATTTTATTGCTATTTGAAAGTGCTTTTAGGGCTGAATCGATGTTTAAAGATTACGTTTTAAAGAAAAGGAAAAATTTTCTTTTTGAATTTTCTTTCTTTTATATTTTAAACCTATCGGTAACGATTTTTTTTTCGGTTTTAAAAAAAATTACTTTTGCGCCAACAAAATTAAAAGTAGCCATCGAAATCACAGAAGTTATAGTTTGCTGAGATTTAACGAATGCATTCTTTACAGAAACCTAATGAATATAGTTATGTTGCGTATTTTTCATATAAAAATATTATAAAGAAGAAATTTTTAAGTCAACGGCACTGACATTTGGAAAATGCCGTTCTATCACTAGATTAAACAAGCATGGAAAATTTAATAGTTTTTTATCTTTATCATAAATTATTAATTTTGAAAATGTGTCTCTAATTTAAATTTAAATTGTGAAACTTATGTTTGAATTAAAAGAAACGCGAAGTTTTACTACTAACAAATAAATCTTTTATTATTATTATTAATATTTTTAATATTATTATTATTATTATTATTATTATTATTATTATTATTATTATTATTATTATTATTAATTGCTGAAACATAAGTAAAATCATAATAGTGAATGGTATCATTATTAGGTGCTGGAATTAACAAAAATATCTTTTATCTTCGAAATATTGCAATTCAAATTAGGAGTCTCATATGAGGCTCAGGGTGACAAGAGGGTTAACAATTTTCTTGGTGTAGTAAAGCAATATTACTTTTAAAAGAAAAGAACAGTCTACTTTATTTAAGTCTAATATTATAAAAAAATAAACGTCCCAGTGGGAAACGCTTATATCATTTTGCAAATGTCAACATGCTATGAAAAAAATTTTGGTTTTGTAATTTTTTCTACTGCTTTTTTAAAAATTTCTAAACATCTCATATTTAAAAATTTTCAATCGTCGTGTAGCGAAAAATCTAATTTAAAACGCAATTTGCTTAAAAATTGTTTTTTAATAGTCGTATTTTATTAAGACTTTTAAAATAAATCTCGAGGCATGCATTTTTTAAATCTATTTCCATCGCGTAAAGCTGTATCATGAAGTAACTCATTTGCAATTAAAACAGTATACATAGTTCAGTATTAATCTAAGTTATGTTTCATTTCGAAATTAAATTTTCATAAATTTATTATAGTAAAAAGTGATATTCTGTTTTGTATTTCAAAGCTACACTTCGTAGAATATATGGAGCCATCAAATTAACACCAGTTATCCGCATGTATCAAAGAATGTCAAAAGTGTTCTTAGAATTTCAAAATTCAAAAAGATTTCGAAATATTAAAAGTTTTCATATTTTTAAAGTAAATTTTATAATGATGGCAATTAAATTTTGTTGAGAATAGGGAAAGCGTGAGGGATTATTCGATGTATTTGTTTCACATCGTTTTCAAATTGAAATCGACTTTCGTGTGAATATAGATAGCTAAAAACATATGGGAATTGTATTGCAAACATTTAAAAAAATTCACACTTATTTTAATATTTTCAGTCATCCCATTCTATTATGGTAGTCCGGTCATAACCAGGTCTATAAACTTTGCGTTTTAAGAGCGTTCACTAGTCACGCGGTAAAAGCCTTAACCGGTTTAAACCGGTTTTGAAAATTAAAGTTTTTTTTTTTTTTTAATCTAAAACCAAAATTGAAAAAATAAAAACTAGGCCGGTTGTGGATCGTCCTCAGCTATCCTGTAAAAAAAATTCATCTAAAAATATTAAAAATAAAGCGAGATATTTGAAAAGAACGCGCCCATAGACTTTACATTAGTGCTCGGCTTTTACCGCGTGACTAGTGTGTGCTCTTAAGAGCACACACTAGTCACGCGGTAAAAGCCGAGCGCTAATGTAAAGTCTATGGGGGCGTTCTTTTCTAATATCTTGTTTAAATTTTAATATTTTTGCATGATTTTTTTTTTTTTTTTTTTTTTTTTTTTTTTTTTTTGCATAGTATAGCTGAGGACGCTCCACAACCGGCCTAGTTTTTACTTTTTCGATTTTGCTTACATATTTTTTATATTACGATAGTTTCAGTTTCAGAACCGGTTTAAACCGGTTTCGAAAGTTAAAGTAATTTTTTTAAGAAAATCTGAAACAAAAATTGAAAAAGTAAAAACTAGGCCGGTTGTAGATCGTCCTCAGCTATACTATGCAAAAAAATCATGTAAAAATATTAAAATTTGAGTGAGATACTTGAAAAGAACGCTCCCATAGACTTCACATTAGCGTCCGGCTTTTACCAGCGTGACTAGTGTGTGCTCTTAACACAAGTCATTGAAACTTCGTTCGTTTTCTAAAACCTTTAAACTTACCTTTTTCTCTGAATACATTTACAAATTCAGAGAAGGTATTCACATTTTTTTTTCCTCACCATTTTCTAGATCCGTTTCATGATACTTTTCTTTTTTCACGTGGAAATCTTTTACTGTTTCTGTGGAGGATTGTCTGCTTTCTGCAACTGCCATAAAAATAAATAGATTCTCCGGCATCGCTACCGAAAATGTTACAAATACGAAATTTGTATTTAAGTCTTCGAATTTTATGGATATTTGAATGTGTTTTTAAGTCTGAATCGAGGTTTAAAGTTCATATTTAAGAAGATAAAAATTTCCCTTTTGACTTTTCTTTCCTTTTTCTTTTAACAATTTTCTTGATGGAATAAAGAAAGAACATAAATAGTAATTTTTAGAGAAAAGGAAACTCTTCTGTATTTCCGCCTATATTAGAAAAGAACAAATGTGTCTAAACGTATATGTCAAAAACGTAACACTGACTCTATTTTGCAAATGGCAACATATGTTCACGACGGTGAATTTCGGTTTTGCAATTTTTGCTACTGCATTTTTAAAAATTTCTAAACATCTGACTTTTTTAATTTTCCGCCGTCAAATAGGTAAAATCTACTTCCAAACGCAATTTCTTTGAAAATTGTTTCTCAATTGACTTATTCATACAGCTTTTGAAATAATTTTGAGGCATGTATTTTTTTTATTTTTATCTTTATCGCATACAGGCTCCATTACGAAAAAACCCATTTGTATTTAAAACAATACACATATTTTAGCATTCGTCTCTGCCTAATTTTTTATAATGAAATTAAAACTTCATCATTCTATTATATGAACGAGTTTTTGAAATTTTAATTATATTAGTAATGTTTAAAGTCATTTCTGAAATGATGTTAATTAAATTGGCCAATTTTTGTTGTGAAAAGGGAAAATGATAGGGATTATTAGATTTGTTTGTTTCACATCATTTTTAATTTGAAATGAACTTTTGTTTGAATAGATATTTGAAATATTATTGAAAGTGAGTGCGAACTTTCAAGATATATAAACTTGTTTTCATATTTTCAATCCTAATATACGATCCTCCTATCATAAAAGCTGGTACATATTTAAATGTAATCCAAAAATTCCAGATAGCATTCATTTTGATTATATATATTTTTAATGATTTCTGCTTCATTCAAAATTTGTGAACATGTCAAACTAGTTGGATGTGCTTATCCCAAAACTTTCTTCTATCTCATACGTACATTTTAATATTTAAAAAAAAAATAGTTACTCACTTTAATGCTTAAATAATTTTAATTCAATACCATACCAACTTTGATTTTCATTTTAAATTTCTGCTTCAATCAATTAATCGGAGTAAAAACGAATTTCCGTCTCTGCACGAGCCGATGGAC
The DNA here is from genome assembly GCA_964019185.1 of Maratus speculifer. Lineage (NCBI taxonomy): Eukaryota > Metazoa > Arthropoda > Arachnida > Araneae > Salticidae > Maratus > Maratus speculifer. The sequence continues at coordinate 154,860,721 of OZ025302.1, forward strand.
AATAGAATGATAGGCAGATTTTTTTTTTTTTAATTATTCAGAGAGGACTTACTTGCCTTACCAAAAAATAATCATACAAAAAAAAATTTAGTTCAGTTCTAGAACTAACTTCATACACTTTTATGTGGTGCAATATTGAAAATGGCATAAAATTCGCTATTGCAGCCCCCCCTTCCGGCGGATTTTTTTTCAGATTCAGGGCGATCCAACTAGCTATAGCCATACACATACACAAAAAATTTGGTTCCATTCGATGAATAAATTCATATACTTTTGGTCGGTAGAATATTGAAAATGGCACAAAAATCGCGATTACAGCGCCCCCTTCCGGCGGATTATTTTCAAATTCAGGGAGGACCAACTAGCCATAGTAATACACTTACACAAAAAATTTGGTTCAATTCGATGCATAACTTCATATACTTTTGCTCGGTACAATATTGAAAATGGCACAAAAATCGCGATTGCAGCGCCCCCTTCCGGCGGAACATTTCAAAACTGAAGAAGGACCTGCTTGCAATAGCCAAAAACATTCACAAAAAATTTGGTTCAATTCTATGCATAACTTCATACACTTTTTGATAATAGAATGGCGACATACACACAGACAGACACACAGACACACGGACAGACAGACATTTTAAAAAAACCTGTTTTTTGGAATCTCTGACCCCTAAAACGTATAAATCCGTCAAAAACCGGAAGTCGAAAAAATTTCGATTACGATACTTTCTTCTATTGAAGATAGAAGAAAGTAAAAAGAGAAGTATTTTTCCCTTAACACCATACCTATCTCAGGGCCTAATTACAGCACAGGCCAACTAGGCCGTGGCCTTGGGCTTACTGCTGAAAGCGCCCAAATTTAATAAAATGAGTTAGAAAAAATTTCTTAATATTGCATTCCCTGTAATTATTTTCTCAAAAACCAAAAACGATTTTGTATAACTTGGCAACCGTATTACAATATAATGATACCTTTTGAATACTCCCGGGGGGGGGGGGGGATTTAGCTAATATATTGTTGCAAGAGGGCCCCTAAAAGGTGCTGGGCCTTGGTCCCACTACAAATTTAATCAGGTTCCCAGAAACTTTACACACCTACGTGTATTTTCCCGAATGCTTTTGCTATATTCCGAAATGAATTTTTACACATCTGTCAGGTCCTGACACGAGTGATTAGCTATTTAGGATTGTTGTCATTTGACATTTTTTTTTTTTTACTTATATTTTGTTTTCATGTAATCTTCTGTGTAGATTGGAGTGTAAAGATATTTTTATTTTCTTCTATCTTTACAAGAAAAAAGTATTAAATTCATAAACATTTTTAAAATCCGTTATTTTTTTTTTATTTATTTATTTTTTTTTTTTTTCAGAAAATTTTACACCGTTTTTGTGGATGATTGCTTGTCTTCAACACCTGCTATAAATAAGTAAGTCTTTTTGTATTGGTATTATTAATTTTGTGCTAAGTCGTTGAATTTTATGTATATTTAACAAGTAAATCTGCAGATCAGGAGCCTCAACGTCAGCTTTGCACATCATTTTTTTTAAAACACACTTTGGGTAATATTCAACTTCCTGGAAACTGTAATTTAAAATTTTCAAATTACGTAATTATTTATAAGAATAAAATAAGAATAAGAAGTTTTCAGTCATCAAAAGCGTTAAATTAAAGATTTGGTTATGTTAGGATATTCTGAAATTTTCATGATCTATTATTTTTGTTTTTTTATTATAACATAGTAGATTTCTTCAAGAGGGCGGAGCCTCCCTGAACCCCCCGTAGTCTCATTAAATTTAAATTTGTAACTTTCTATCAATTTGCAAATGGTTATCGTATATCTTTTATTTCTTTATACATTTTGATTTATAAGGATAAGTAACAGTTTTAATAAGAATTTTTCATTATCCTCATACTTCTACATACCTGCCCACCACAAACACCTAAATCTGATGTATCAGGAACTTTTGAAAGTGTAAACTCAGTAATCTAGGGTTTTACAATTTTGTTTCCGAAAAAAAGAAGTTTTGATTGCATTTTGTGGCAGTTATCGCGGACAGACAGACAGACAGACAGAACAGACTGACAGGCGGAAAACAATAAATTTTGTGTCGCTAAAATAAGCCTTCACTGAAGCTTCGGCAATGACGTCATTATTCATGATTTATTGCTATCCACGTTTCTAATATTTTTTACGACTACTATAAAATACCTGTTTTATTTCAATTATGACGTCAAATTTTATCAGGTAAAATAATTGTTAAAAATATAATTATTTTTTATTTCTTTTACTTTTAATTATGTCCCCATTTTTGTCAGAAAAATTCTTATTAACGAAACAAATTTCCGTGTTTAATATTTAACAAAGTACTATATTTATTTTTATTTTAATTCTGACGTCATATTTATTTTTTCTTAGTTTAATTTTTCGAATGGAAATCGCTCAATTGAAACTTATTGCCGTTGAAAAATTATTCCATATTTTGATTATTTTTTTGGCAACGATAAAGGAAATCGGTTAAATTTTATCTAAAAAATCGCTATTAATTGTGCATGAAAAAGAAGGAAATTTTGAATTAATAAGGAAAATATGTGAATAAAATTAATAAAACATAGCCTATGTTCTTTTCAGGGCTATGTTATAGCTATACACAAAGATACAAACACATTAATTCATCAGTTTTGACGTTGACTTCATTTAAATTTACACGCATTCAAATTTATAACATTATAAAAATAAGGACTATGATGAATGGTTGCTTAGCAACCATTAAGAGAAATTAAAGAAAATGAAATAAATACATTTGAAATAAGCAAATCTCTAAAACAAATTAGTTTATATTATTGGAACACATTTATAAACAATCTCCAAAATTTACAGTAATAATTTAAAAAATCTGACAAATGTGTAGACAAAATTTCAAAACAATACGAATAATTTAACTGGTAAATTTCAGTAACCCTTTATCATTGAATTCCATTAATGAAATGTGACATTTTCTCTCAAGAAAAAAAAAAAAAAAAAAAAAAAAAAATTAAAAATCATTGGATTTGCCATAGAAAAGCAGTATTGCGCAAAATAAAATATTCTATATTTTCCGAACAAATGAATCAAATCTTACAAAAAACTATACAGCTTAATCCCAGTGCCTCACTAACATACCCACTTAATTTCAAGCCAATCGGATGCTTTTTACGGAAGTTATCGCGGAACAGACAGACTGACAAACTGACTGACAGACTGACAGACAGACAGTAATCCAAGTAAGCCTTCACTGACGTTTCGGCAAATATACTTTTGGGGGCAGAATAGAAGCTTAAATAGAGGATTTTTTTATTTCTTTTTCTTTTTTATGATTTGTTTTGAGCAGTAAACAAGAATATGAATCGTAATTTTAAGGTATGTACCTAATTCAAGGGACTTTTTGAAAAAAAAAAAAAAAAAAAAAAAAAACGAAATTTTTCTTAAACGCTTGTGTTATAAGTAAATGCAAGGGAAAAAAAGTCCCTCTTTTTGTTTCTCTCTTTAAAGTATATTATTTAGAACACTACCTATAAAAAAGCCTTTTATAATACTTATTTTTTCTTTCACAAAACGCCACTGTATTGTGCAAAAACCCTTTTATTTTTCTCTTGTTCATTTAGTGAAATGAAAAAAAAAAATTACATCTCTTAAAAACATATGACATTTTAAATAATGACTGCAATTTATCTCGTTTTTAAAATCTAACTTGGGGCTTTTTACTTATATTTAGCTTATTTACCCATTCATCTTATGCAAAATATAGTTCCGTCTGACAATCTGTCATTTATTTTCGTCTTTTTATGAAAGTATTCAATGATCTTGAGAAAAAGGAACTGTCGCTTTTAAAGTTTCTTCTTTTTTATGAATACGGGGGAAACTAGTTGGATGTGTCAATCCCGAAACTTTCTTCTATCTCATAAGTACATTTTAATATACATATATATATAAAAAAAAAAAAAAAAAAAAAAAAAAAAAAAAAAAAAACGTGGTGACCCCAAAGTTACCCACTATCGAATTTCCTCGAACATTTGACCTAGCCTAATGAGATTCTGGTATCCGAAAAGCCTAAAACGCAAAATTTAATTAATATTCTGAGAAAAGGAGCTTAGGTGTGCCTCATCTTGGGTAATTTGTACTAAAACCTAATAAGCATCTATTGATGTCAAGACCTAACAGAATCTGAAATTTGATGGAATTTCGTCCATTAGTTCTTGAGATATAATTATAAGAAAAAATTTGCAAAACGTAGCACAGCAACACCATATCTTGGACAATTTATGCCAAAATGTAAAAAAAAAAAGTCTAATTATGTTATGATGTAAAAGAATCTGAAGTTTGATGAAATTCTGTGCATTAGTTCTTGAGATATAGCTAGTTTTTTTTTTTTTTTTTAAACGTGTAAATTATAGCACAGCAGCACGATCAGTTGAAGGATTTATAACAAAACATAATCATCGTGTAATTATGTTATACATCATTTTGTAACAAAATCTGAAGTTTTATGAAATTCTGTGCTTTGGTTGTTGAGATTTGGTTGTTGTTTGCTATCGGAAAAATCGTGCAAAATGCAGCATAGCTGCACCACCTGTTGCAAGGTTAATACCAAAATGTAATCAGCGTCTAATTATGTTATATATTCTAGTGTAACAGAATCTAAAATTTGATGAAGTTCTCTGCATTACTTCTTGAGATATAGCAATCGCAAAAATCGTGCAAAATGTAGCATAGCAGCGCCACCTATAGGGCAGTTCACACCAAAACCTTATCAGCGGCTATGTATCTCAAGGTATCGCGGAATCTGAAGTTTGGTGAAATTCTGTGCATTAGTTTTTGAGATATAGCTATCATGAAAAACATGAAAAACGTGGCATAGCAGCGCCACCTGCTGGCCAATTTACACCAAAACTTAATCAGCGTCTATGTACATCAAGGGGTCACAGAATCTGAAGTTTGGTGAAATTCTGTGCATTAGTTCTTGAGATATAGCAATCTTGAAAATCATGAAAAACGTAGTATAGCAGCGCCACCTGCAGGCCAATTTTCACCAAAAACCAATAGGCACTAATTCATATCAAGGTCTAACTGAATATAAAATTTTATTAAATTTCGAGCATTAGTTCTTGAGATAGAGCGCCCACAAATTTTTTGTCACATACAGACAGACAGACTCACAGACAGACACACAGACTCACAGACAGACGGACAGACTCACAGACAGACATTTTCTAAAAATAGTCAAAACGTGTTCAGGACCTTCTAAAACGTATAAATCCGTCGAAAACCGGAAGTCGAAAATTTTCATGAATCCAATACTTTCTTCTTGTAAAGATAGAAGAAAGTAAAAAAAGAAAAAACAGATATTTTAAATATTTTTTGCTTTCTCTGCTGCAGTAGTGTGCTAAAATTTAATTATGGTTTTGCCAGTGCAGAATGAATAATAAAATAAAATATAGAAGGGGAGATAGAGGGGAAGTTGTACACTGTAAAAAAACTGTAAAATTACTAAACTTTTTCTAGGTAAATGCTTGAAACTTTTATGTATCGGAAATAGCCAAAATTCAAGTAACAGGAATGGGTTACATGATTTTTTGTTGTTACCACTACATAAAAAATTTTAAAAATCCCAGTTTCCTCAAAAAAATTTAATAGTTTTTTTTTTTTTTTACCTATTTGGAAAAAATAGTTGTTGTTCTCGCAGGGGCGGATCCAGAGGATCGTTTTTTTTGGGGGGGGGGGGCGATACTAAGAAATATAGAATCAACATAATCATAATTTCTGTTCATGAAATCATTCCTTGTTCAGTTATTATTAAATGAATGATCAAATGAAATGCTTTTCCGCGATCTTCTCACGAAATACGCTTTTTTCCACGATCTTTTGACTAAATTCGCGCTCTTTTCGCGACTCTTTGACAGAATTCGCATTTTTGGCATTTTTGACGAATTTCGCGTTTTTTCCCGCGAAACTCTGTCAAAACTCGTTTTTTTTTTCGCGATTCTTTGACGAAATTGGCTCTTTTCTGCGATATTTTGACAAAATTAGCAATTTTTTGCAACCCTTTGAGAAAATTTTCTCATTTTTCCTCGACCTTTTGACGAAATTGAAGTTTTTTCCGCGCCACTTTGACAAAACTCGCGCTTTTCCTGCAATTCTATGTCGAAATACGCGCTTTTCAGCGATCCAATGATGAAGCTCGCATTTTTTACGCGCTCATCTGTCAAAATTCGCGTTTTTCCTCGACCCTTTGACGAAATTCTCACTTTTTCGCTGTACTTTGACAAAATTAGCGCTTTTCAGCAATCTTATGTCGAAGTTCGCGCTTTTTCAGCGATCCAATGTCAAAATTCACACTTTTTCCGCGATTCTTTGCCTAGCTTTCTTCCAACCCTTTGACAAAATTAGCGCTTTTTCCACGACCTTTTGACGAAATTAGCATTTTTTTTGCAACCCTTTGAAAAAAGTAGCTAACTTTAGACGAATTTCGAGCTTTTTACGTGACACTTTGACAAAAATCGCGCTATTTCAGCGATCCTATATCAAAATACTTGCTTTTCAGCGATCCTACATCAAAGTTCGCTTTTTTTTCGCGATCCTCTGTCAAAATTAGCATTTTTTCTCGACCCTTTGACGAAATTTGCGCTTTTTCCTTGATCATTTCACGAAATTCGCGCCTTTTCGCGATACTTTGACAAAACTAGTGATTTTTCAACTATCTTATGACGAAGTTCGCGCTTTTTTAGCTATCCTTTGTTGAAATTAGTACTTTTTCCGTGATACTTTGCCTTCCCTTTTTCCACGACCTTTTGGGGAAATTTGCTCTTTTTCCGCGATACTTTGACAAAATTAACGTTTTTTTGCGCGATCTTTGACAAAATTCGTGCTTTTTTCCGCGATCTTTTGTAGAAATTCGCTTTTTTTCCGCGACACTTTGACAAAATTAGCGCTTTTTAGCGACATTTTAATGAAATTCGCGTTTTTTCCGGAACAATAGAATGTCTCCGACGGAATCGCAGAAATCCCTTCCGGAAAAAAGTCTCAATTCAACACTGGTTTTGGGGGGGGGGGGGTGATCCACGGACCAACGGAACCACGGGACCAACCGTGGATCCGCGCCTGTGTTCTTGGTAGAGAATTGGGAAATCTAAATCATATCTGAATCTTTTTATTGGTTGAATTCCGGAATAAAGTTGGTTTATTTTATTCGTTTTCTGATTTGTCCAAGTTTAATGTCCAAAAATGGAATACTTCTGTTACCACAATGACAAAAAGAATAATTAAAACTTTAAAAAAAAATAATAATTTAACAACAAATTGTGATAGCGATTTCAAACAAATTTCATTAAAAAGTGCATTTTTTTCTCTACGCAACGGTATAAAATTTAAAATGTGCGATATTTTGAAGTTGAAAAAATTGTAGTTCCGAAAATTGTAAAACTGAAATTTCATTTATAATTTTTTTGTGATAGGTCCAGGAATATTGATGTTTAATCCATGTCGTATGTAATATGAGGCGTTCAGAAGTCAGTCTGATTAATTCCATCTAATAAAAATTCACATTTTAAACAGTTAAAGTTGTCTATCTTTAATCTACTGTTTTTTTATCGTTGGTGTAGGAATGTTAATGTTTAATGCACGGCGTACGTAATATTTGACTTGTTATAATCATCCTAAAAATGCTGTTTATTATTATTATTAATTTAAATGTAGAATTTATTTATAAGTCTTTTCAATTTCAGTTTTTGAAAAGATTATTTTCCAAATAGTCGTTGTAATTTGTTAAATTGCATTATTTTTTTCTTTTACAGTATATAAAAGAATAAGAAAATTTTCAGCGTATTCTTTGTTTCTATATGTTTATTTTTGAATTTGAAAGAACGAGTAAATAACATACAGGGTCATCGAAACAAGTGTTCCTGATTTTAAAAAATAAATTATTGGAGAAATATGCAATCAATCGGTACGAAATCAATGTGAAATTGTAGAACATCTGAAGAACTTTTAGTCGTGGTGGTCGTGTTGACATTCGCGTGACTGCGCACATGCGTTGACACCACTTGCGTTGACCAGTGGCGCCAACTTTTGAAAAATATTGGGTTGGCTTACAAATATTGGGCGGGCTCAAAAATATTTTTGTAAAATTGTATGACCAGTTTGTTTTTCTTTGAAGGGTTGACAGATGGTGAAATATGAGAATTTTAAGTCAAGCTATCACGTTTTAATAAATTTGCAATCTTATTAAACTATATTCTCGTGTGATTTTCCTTATAAAAACACTGATATTTATTGTAATGTCATGATATCATGAACATGACTACAAATTAAATTAGCAAAGTTTAACATGGAACAAAATATTTCAGTCATTTAGGATTTATGGGTGTCAGTCGAATATTTAAAACGCATGGCCATTGGCAAAATAAAATTAAAAAAAAAAATGAATAATAAAAAAATGATGAAATAAATAACTAGTACAATGAAAATTGGGTACGGTATGACTCAGAATTATTGGGTGGGCTCGGGCCCCGCAGGCCCGCATTTTCAGAAAGAATCACGTTTTGAGCACCTTATCGCCAGAACAACGATTGGCCCGGAGATCAGGGGCGTAGCTTGAAATTTTTATTGGGGGGGGGAGAACCAAAATTTGGCGCTTTTTAATGTTTTGCCGCCCTCGAATTATTTGCACTTTTTTAAGGAGAGGGGGGGTTAGTTATGCTACTTTTTATCTTTAGTTAATTATTCATGGCAATGGCATATATTTAGGTGATATAAGTGATGCAGCCATGGTTAAATTTCCATTTTAAGCGCTCATGCACTTGTGCTGATAAAGTACCTCTCCCAGCTCTTATTTTTTCAAGATCTAAAAAGGTAATTTAGAATGTTTAAAGAGAATCCGAATCCTGGATCCTTAAATTCATTTTCCTGACATGATAAGAACAATTGTATTTGGAAGAAAAATAAAAATACAGAACGCAAAGTTAATTACAATAGAGTTATAGTGGTTTGAAAGCCGCAGCTTCCGCCCGAAACTTGTTGGTCAATATAATTGAATTTTGCCTTCATTTTTTTCTGGCGAGATCCTCCGAGATCGGGCCCACTACTATCACTCCCACCAATATAAAAAAGGTATATTAAATCTTTAGATGAACATTCGACCCCTTTTCAAGGAAGTAACGGTGGTCTGTATACCAAATATACTGAATATTCCAGTTTCTGTAAAATGGAATAACATATTTTCCCTTTTATTGTCTTAGTTCCCCAGTAAATACATATAAGTAAAAAATAATCTGTATCGTACTGCAATTATAACACAAAACTTTAGAGTAGTTATTTTTTTCTAATGTACATTTTTTAAATCGGTCGCACGATTATTCTATTAATTATGCAGTACATTAACGAATATTTTTTCCTGTCATTTTTAACATTAAAAGACAGTCGTTCAAAGTAAATTTAATGTTCTCTTTTAAAATTTAATGTTTTCCACTTTAAAAGCAAAAATCAATTATTTCCAAATCCCTTTATCCAACCACTAGAATAAAAACTTATTTAACCCCTTAAGCAACATGTTCAATTTATCAATAGTATCCTGAATACCGGATACCATTAAATTTCGACAGAAGTAATTTATCACAATAGCAATTAGCGACGCAAAAAACTCAGATGCATAGACTATTTCAATCTCGATTTAAAATAAAGACATAGACACTTATATTTTAGAATTTCAGATAGAAGAGTTCACTTAGCACGTAGTACATCGTGATGTTTATAAAGTTACTTGAAAACTGTTTTTTTTTTCAGATAAATCAAATTTAAGCTTTAATGTCCACCACAAGGCAGAAAAAAGACTCATCAGAAGAGTGACAATAACTTGAAATATATATGTACAATTGATAAAACATAACAAAATTATATTTAGGAATTATATTATAAAACAAAAATAGAGCCAAAAAAATCTATTGCTCAGTTGAAAACATTTTTGAAAAGCGCTTTTTTTACCACTTGATCAGTAACCCTTGCAAGATTGGAACCAGTGCCACTTGATCAGTAACAATGCATTTTTAATTATAATGTTACAATTTTAAACACAGTGTTTTATACAATAAAATCTGTGAAAATGCAATATGTGGATACCAAAAACCTATATATATATATAAAATCATGTAGAACTGTTTGTTTGGTTCCATTCGATTGCATCTTACTATGTTTAATTGCTTTTTCAAAAAACATTTGTAAGTAAGGGTGTATTCCGATCCAAACTGCTTATTTTCGCATTTAATTTTGAATTCATTTATGCTCTTAAATTCATCAGACTGACAGATTCTCTTATTCAGAAATTATACAAGGTGCTGTAAAGCTCGATATTTTGATAAAGGCAAAAAATAGTGTGAAAAAAGCTGTCAAAGTAGGCGTTGTGAACCGAATTTTCCGAAGCGGAAGAGCTGGAGAGGAAAAAAAGAACCATGCTGAAGAAATGATTGTTTATCAATCAAATTCTAATAAATGGAGCGAAAAATAATATCATACGGCACCTTGTACATCTCTTCAAAAATCACTCCAGCAAGTTTCATGTTTCTATTTTTAAAAATGAGTCTGAAATTCTATCAGAAAATTTCGAAATGTTGAAGATGGAAAAGCATGTTTTCGAGTACACCCTTAAACATATATTTCTTTTAATTTTGGGGAAAGCTTCATTCCTGTCCAGTTCTGGGTTAAAACTAGGTCATTATTAATAATGTAATAGTTTCTGAAATCACCATTAATCAAAAAATAGCTATATGTTTAGGAAATAAATAATAAAAATCATTAAAACTTAAATTTACCGTAAAACTGAGAATGCTATTCGATTTTTTCCACTAATAATAGCAATGATAATAAATGAACTCACAATTGCGTCAGAAGTATAAACATTGTACTTTAAGAATATGCTTAACTAAAGGAGAATATGTACATTTTTTACCTTCGACTGCATCATCGTTTTTCATAAATTTGCATCCTTTCTCCGCTTCATAACTTCTTTTTCTGTTTTGTTCTCTGTAGTAAGATCCTGGTTTTTTGTTTTTATGTTTTATTTCAGTCATCACTCATGACTGAATTTCTTTTCTCTGGACGACTACGAAAGACAGCTTTTTATTTTTATTTTAAAAATTGAACGAAAAAAATCGCTAGTTTTGAATAGCTTCAGTACAATCTAACAACAATAGACACTGGACAACAAAGCTGTATGTATTTGACGCTCGGAAACTATCTAACCTCACACAAGGAAAGACATAAGAGGGGTTAAGGTCAGATGACCCTGTCGAAGACCACCAACATTGCAGACATGCCAACCTCCGACTTTTTAAAAATCAAACAATTATATTTCTAATCAGAAATTTATTGCGTCAACGACATTAAGTAAATTTCAAATGACCCTCTGAGTTAATACTAGACACTTCTAACTAAATAAATTTTCTGGTTCAAAGTACATTTTCATGAATTAACAAAAGCCGGAGGTTGGCAACTCTGGATTGGAATAAGGGGAGAGATTTTCTCCGAAAGATCAAATTACATGTAGTGATCGAACAATGAACATTTCCGGAATGTGTTCTTGTTTTCGCACTAGGGATAGCACCTAGTAATCTTAAAATGTCTCACATGTAATGAATCTCCTATGCTTTTTTGAAACCATAATTTATTTTCTTATAAATTTACAATAATATTAATTCCAAATCACGTTTTTTGTGTGTGTAAAAAATAATCTATGAATGCCATGTTAATAATAAAAATTTTAGGTGCCTAACGGCGCCTTTAAACCTTCCATGGTGCCCTTTTCGAAACCCTCTCTTTTAGGTGCCTGACTGCGCCCTCTAAACCTTCTGTGGCGCCCTACTACTAAAATATATTATAGTGCCATTCAAACGCACTGCAGTCGATTCCACACTTCTTTTCCCTTTCTATCTATTTCTAAGGGACCACCAACTACTATAAGAAGGAAATAATTGTACATCTATCCTGAAATTCATTACAAGTCTGTTCTTGAATTTTTTTATTTCGGATGCATAAATTTTCTTCGGGATAGGAGGGGGGAAATCATAATTCATCATTTCAAACATAGAGGTAAAAACAAGTCTAAAATTAAGCGCCTTTTTCATGTTTTGTAAGTTAATAATAAGTTACTTTGTAAATTTTACATTTAAAATTAAGTTATTTTATAATTACTTGTTACTGCTAACAAAACCTTTTTTCCGGGCGCCTAGCGGCACCCTCAAATTTTCTTTGGCGCCCTACTACATGAACATATTGGGAGGGGAGGCTCCTCCCCCTCCCCCCCCTAAAGCTACGTCCCTGGCGGAGATGAAGTCAATGCTACGCACTCTTTCTTGTTTGTGACGTCAAACGCCTAGCGAATAGCAACCCTTCCTTCTGCAAGGAGATTGTGCTTATTGTTCATTTTTTTTTCCGTAAATGTTATCAAGCAAAGACTAAGGTACCCTGGGGTAATAACGCCAGGCGGGGTAATAACGCCAAGTGCTTATATTTTGCATAATTATGAAATAATCAGGTAAATGACACCCATGTGCTCTGCACAGAAGGGTTTTGAGTCATATAAATCACAAAAAACAGCTTCAAGTTAATTTGTTTCATTTTTAGGTCTTATTGTTTTTACAAACAACTAAAATTAACGCTTGATCTAAAATTTGCGAGATACGTTTTGTGATGTGAAGACTATCTTTTTATCCGGAAATACTTTGTTAATTACATAAATTTGTAGTGCATTTCATGTATTTTTAAATTGTTGTTGAAGATTTTGGATATCTTCTCGAGGTAATTTGTAATTTAAAATGTACTGCGCTATAACTATACCGGGGTAATAACGCCAATCTTTGACTTTAGTACCCCGATTGATTCCCTACAGTGGCCAAGCTACATCCTAAATGCTGATTCAAATAGACACAGTTAAAACTGTCCAATGTTTCTCATATTTCTATTTAAGTGGTCCTTTTTAAGCAAAAAGAAGCTCACGGTCTGATATTCTTTTGCCTCATCCCCTCCTCCCACACCACACCTTTATTTTTCTTACACTTTCACAAAAAATTGAACATTTTCAATAGCTTAGAATGCAATTTGTCAATTTCTAAGTTTATAGAGTTTGTATTTTTAGAATTGGGCTATCTACATGCAATTATTCCATCTTATTTCATAGTTTTCTTTGCATGGCGTTATTACCCATATAGGTGGGTAATAACGCCAAATAGCATTGGTCAAGAAAAAACGCCATTACATTTTATGAATACATATCTGTTAAATTATTTTATTTTAAAAAGATAGTCAATGAGTTGCTGTATCAGATCCTATATTTGTTTGAAAAATACAATCTAAAACTAAGCCGTGAAAATTGGTAGAACCTTAACGTGGCGTTATTACCCCAGGGTACCTTATAATATGAGGAAATGTTATTCACCGTTGTTTACAATTAAAACATAGTTTAAAACAAAGAGCTTTTTCAGATTAAAATGTTTTAAATTTCACAGAACATCTAAACATAGTTTTTTTTTTCTCAATTTAAAGATATTATTTCCTTAACTCGCTATGTTCGAAGAAATTGAGAAGTTAATTAAAAACAGTAGTAAAGATTCACTTGTAATAAATATAATTCTATTAATCATATGTTTTATGACACATTTGAACTTAGTTTATTTTGTGATTGGCGATGCAGCTAGCTGAATGTTCTCGCTTTCGCCAACTCGCCAAGGCTGGTGCTCAAAACGTGATTCTTTCTGAAAATGCCACCGGCCCATATAAGTTGGCGCTATTGGTTGACGCGATGTCTTTTCACTCACCAGTCAGTTCATAGCAATCATGGCGAGTGTACAACAGAAAAAGCAGTACAAGTTGTGGTATGCCATTGCGGTACAATGTCATTTTTGCTGCAAATATGCATAAGATCCACCTACAAACAAAATCTTTGTTCGCAGGTTTAATCAGTTTAAAACGCACCTGTAAGGCTCCGTTAAGATTGCAATACTCTTCCCTTGAACTGAATTCTTGGGAAAAGTGGGGAAGTTTTTTATATAGGATCCATTCGCAGTTTCTTGATAATAGAAACGAGGGGAATTAACAAAAGGATCGGGACATAAGCAATCCATCCTACTTGACGGAAAGATCCCTCTTTTGCCGGACAACCGTCCCTTTCCTGCAAAACTCATTAAGATCAAAAACACCGCGTCGCCACAAAAAAGAAGCCGACACCGAAATTCAAGAAGTGGTCAAATGTATTTGGGGTTTAAGGGGGCGCAGGGGTTGAAAACTTTTCAAAAAATCGATTTTTTTTTATGATCTATTTTGATTATTCAATTTCTTAATTTTTTTTTTCATGCATATAACATCATAATCTAGGTTATGAATTAAGGTATAACTATCACTTAATAAAAACAGCATTAAAAAATCTCTCAAAGTTGAAAATTTAAAAAAACCCTAAGAAATACAACTTTTTTTTTCCATTAAAAATACTCAAAATATTAAACTATCTAAAATATCTTAATTCATAATCTAGATAATGATGTTACATGCATAAAAAAAAAAAAAAAAAAAAAAAAAAAAATTAAGCCATTTTATCAAATAGTTTTTTTTCAATCTTGGTGTTAGTCATCAAAAATCAAGTTTTGAGAAAACACGACTTAAATTTGAAATTATATGGATGCGGCTATGAAAGTGTTGATACATAAATGCTTATAACTCCGTTAAAAATGCTAATATTTTTATGCGGTTTTTTGCATTGAGTTAAGAATAAAATGAATAATCAAATTAGATCATTAAAAAAAATCGATAATTTGAAAAGTTTTCAACCCCTGAGCCCCCTTAAGGAGATCGACTACCGCTTTGATGTTTGCCGAGAATCAGAATAGCTAACATTTAAATTTCCTAAATAGTACAATAAATAAATAAATAAATAAATAAAAAACCTTACAGACCTTTTTAAATCCAACAGTATAAAAATAAAGGTTTTATCTTTATTAAGGTTTTAACTAATTTCTTTTGAAATCAGAATGCTCAGAGCTCAGAATTTTCGATGCTCATGTATTTCACTGCCATGGAAAGAGCTTGGTTGCTTGGGGTTTGTGACTATAAATTTTGTGCGAGGGATGGAAGCTGAGTGAGGAGGGGTAGTTTCAGAGTTCCAAATATAATAGAGATGCACTATAAAATCCATACGAGTTACAATATGAAGGCGGTTAGATAAGTCCTCGCAATGCATTTAATGGTGTGAGGGCTGAATTATTTCGTTATGTACTTTTAAAATTGAAGCATGTTGAGAGAAAATGTAAGATTTTTGGCCGCATTTTAACCGGTTTTACAATTGCTTTTATGCTTTCACGCAAAGCAACACATTATTACGAATATTACTTTTATTTTCCTTCTACATCTATGTATGCTGGTATTTCACTCCATGTTGAGGTGTTTATAGAGGAACCTAACAACCCGGTATTTGCGTATTTCAAAGAGGAAAACACAAAATTCTGAATGGTTAAGGTTAAGCTGATGACTAACAAATCGATTCAGTAGCATTTTTCAATAAAAAAAGATTACGAGATGATAAAGCACACTGCAACAAAAGCATTTTGTGTTGGAAATCAGGGAAGACTTCTATAATAATATAAGAACTTTTTCTATGTTTGTGTGTTAGTGTGCAATGGCGAACAAAATCTGTGGGACATACGAGGCTGAAAAGTTTTGTTAGGCTAGCCTAAAGTGTCTCATCCTGATACACCTTAGAATCATAATTTTATTAATTTATGGAGACATTATATAACAACGACAAGGAACTCTCATCAAAAATTAGCCTTTACATCGTAATCTTCGAATATATATCTTGCACATGCTCACAAGCCCATTTATGCATCTGTAGCAAATGAAGAAACAGGTTTCCAATTCATTTTTTTAATACTTTTATGTTAATCTAAACTGATTAAAATGCATTGTACAGTTAAAGTTGAAAGACAAAAGAAAATTTTTTTTAAATGAAATGTGGGAAAACTTCGAATGTGGGAAAACAATAAAAACCGAGGGATTTTCTGCTGTTTTTCTCGAATTCAGTAAAAGTTTTCACTTTTAAATACGCATATATATATTTTTAAAGAAATAAAAAAAGATTTAGGTATAATTATATTTACAATGTATCAAGATTTCAGAGAATTGAGACGATGATAACTACCATACTTTATGGAAAAAACTCCACCCATCATCGTAAGTGCCGCACTCTTAAAAATTGGCCTCAAAAAGCTTAAAAATATAGTAATTACCCATCCGTTTTAAATACCACAACCGTGGGAACGCTAATTTTGTCAACACCGTTACGTTGTCGAAATTTTAATCAAAGTTTTCGGAATAATGTATGGTGCCTCGTTTTTATTAACTTGAGAGGCCTAAAATTTTATTTTAATTATTTAAGTCATGTTGTAAACATTTTTATAACATTTTTATATTAAAGGAATGTTAGTTAGTATTCAAATCATCAGACCACATTACGTGGACATTCTTTTTAGGTGCTTTAATTTTTTTTAAGTTGTCGGCACCACTTGACACGCTTTTTATACATGGGTCGTATGCACTTTAGAACTCCTTTAATTTCTATTCCAAGCCCTCAAAGCCCCAACCAGTGGCCGCGAGGTTCTGACCTCCAAACTGATAGACGGTAGGTGCTGGGTTCGAACCCAATCGCGACCGTCGGCTTAACCGTTCGGAGTTTTCCGTGGTTTTCTTCGAACCTTGCGTAAAAACGGGTTAGGTTCCCTTAGAAAGACCCCACGGAGGGCAACCCAACCCATAGGGCCTATATCCCATGGCGTAGATAATTGGCCGACATAAATACAAACAAATAAGCCCTCGAAATCTGAGTCTTCGTTATCAGAGTGAAAGAGCTCTATATTTTCTTTATCCACGTTGTATAGTTCATTATCATCATCAGAAATGTCACAGTTATGATTATCAGCAAGTGGTATAATGATTTCAGCTTTGGAAAACTGGATTTTATTGAAGAAGCAAGCACATGTTTCCAAGCCCTTGATATCCAATTTGCCACACCTTCCAAACAACTTGAAAATTGTATGTGAAACGTAATAAATGAGGTGCGTTCGTAGCATAACAAGGTATCATCCGCAGATGGCCATGTATCTAATTCTATGCGTGACCCCCGGTAAATAATTTTATCTATATTCTAGAAACATTATCATAGTATGCTAAATGTATTTCAGCGCATAAATACATAAATGATTTATAAACGAGTTTTAAGTTTTTGTCGTTCCTTGTAATTTTCTAACCCTTTTTCAGTTAACTACAGAAATTCATTTGTGTAGCCTCGTATAAGAGAGCCTTTATATATATATATGTTGCAGCCAATACCCAAAATTGGCCAATTCTAGAACTGGCGACCAATTCCCGAATTGGCCAGCAACGTTAAAAAATGACTGGCCAATTCTAGAATTGGCCAGCCAATTCGCGAACTGGTAGGATGCAATTGGCCAATTCGCGAACTGGCCAGATGCGATTGGCCAATTCGCGAAATAGATATGAGCACTCGGCTTAATCCTTTCTAACATAGTTGAAAGTGTCTATGCATTCAAATATTCTAGACATCAGCCTGTCCATGATCTAACTCGAGTAAAATTTCCGGTTAACTTGTAAATGTCATCGTATTTGGTTTATCAATTAATTTCGATATTGAAAGGGAATTGTGTACTATTTTTGGTTAATTTAGTTGGGTACACAAAAATATTTCGTTTCAATATAATCAATGGGAATCTTTTTTACTGTACATTTTAATGTTACATTATCTTAATTAAAAAAAAAAAAAATTGGTACCTATGCATCATAGTTCGGATGTTGGCCAAGGCTTCTCGGCCAGTTCGCGAATTGGCCGGCCAAAACCCGAAATACGCTATTCATTTCATGTATTTCGTGTTTTGGTCAGGAAGCTTGGCCAGTTCGGGTATTGGCCGGCCAGTTCTAGAATTGGCCAGGCTCCGGGTATTGGCCGCAACATATACATCCTAATATACAAAAAATTATTTAAACTTAAAATCTCATATCACAACTAAAATTGCACTTCCAGCAATCATCGCTAATATAGCACATTTCGGCTACAGTATAGTATCCGAAATCTTTTGTGTGTCCCTGTAAATATTATGCACTTTCTATTATGCAGAAAGTAACTTGTACTAAACCTCGGCAACGTATATCAATTTATATGAAATAGTTTAACATACTTAAAATACACCGCAAACAATGTTTTTACCCTACATCATTATGTAAAGGAATTCTTTTGTGTGACTCTGTAAATAAATGAATAATATATATATATATATTTGGTACCGCATTTCCGCAGAATATGTATTTTAGTGCAATGCAGAAATATCTATCAGCACATTCGATTTTCCTTAAATAAAAAATAGCACGACAAAATTCTGCAAATTTAAATAATTATAAATTTAAATTTTCAAGCCATTCAATAATGTAGATTTTATCCTGTTATATGCGGATGGACGGACAAGACGACGACTATAGGTGCTATGTATCTATATTATAAAGGCCAAACGTATCTGTGCGTAACGCATACGTCATTTTGCGAATGGCAACACTTTCATATGCAGTTCGGTTTTGCAATTTTCTGTACTGCAAATTTCATACTTCTAAACATCGCACATTTTCAATTTTTACACCATCGTATAGAGAAAAATATTTACTTTTAAATGCAATTTGTTTGAAAGTTGTATCCTAATTTATTCTTGACATATTAATTTTTTTAATAGATTTTAGTATGAATTTTGTAATTGTGGCAATAGCAATACGCCATTTTCTCTTAAAATTGATGAAAATTGAAATGTGCGCATGTAAATTCTGAGAAGATGAAAATTATGATGGGTTTAGGTTTCACGTAAAATTCTAAGATCGTGTCAATTTAAAATAAATTTTATTTATTTAATTTTTTTTTTTCATACGCATTTATACCAAACATAAGAGTCTCAACTGAAACTTCAGCTTAATAACTGATCTTTATTATAGTTTGCTATATATTTTTACATATGCGATTAAAGTTTAATTTTAAAAATTTAGACAATTGAGTTTTACAGAAATAGTATTTTTTTCTTTAATTTTAGCTTTAAATAATGTTTGATTGAAAGTTAAATTGACCATTTAAAGTTGCATTTTTAAACCTAACTAATTTTGTAGGTTTATTATAAATCAATGAAGCTGTTCCTTCTTAAACATTTACTTTCATCGAAATTCGACGGGTTCTACCTTGTTTTCATAATTGCGAATGCACCTGAAAAGCTACCTTATGATATAGACCAGAAGGCGGCAGCACAGACAATCATCTCATCGAGTTCACGACTGTGACAAATTTCAGTTTTAGTTAAACTTGATTCGTATTTTACAACGCATTTGGTCTGCCAAGTCGTATGGTAGAAGACACTTGGGAATCTAATTTGAGCGGCTGACTCACAGATTCACCTTTATGTTTTCATGTTCTCAGTTCTCTATGTTTTCATGCTTTTGGGTGTAGGAAAGCACAATGGTTAACTTACGATTCAATCGCTAAAATCGATTTTCCTTGTGTTTTCTATCAAAATATGACTTGGCAGAATAATTACGTTTTAATATACGACTCGAGTTTTAACCCCTTGAGCTCTGATGGTAGAATTTTCTACCACATAATTTCAATTCCGAAATGTCACAATGGCACCAGAAAATTCAACCAAATTTATTTGAAAACGTTTTAATGCATTTTTTCGTGTTTATCCTTAACCGTTTTTTTTCTTTGCAAAATACTGGTGCCAGTGTGACATTTGGAATTTTGAAGAAATTTACACCCCAGAGCTCAAAGGGCTAATTATCTTTGTAATTTGAGCCAAGAAGTCGATGACATATGCTGCCACTTCTTGGTCCAATACACTGTGTAACGGTTGTGTGCTCGTACTGGGTGTTGAATGCAGACATAACTCAGAATATAAGATAAAACCAGTTTATTTAAACGGTTAGGGCTCAAGGGCAGTGGAGCAGTTCTTTAATTTTAATAACTGGCAACAATACTAAAAGATTAAACTCATACTCACAGCTCGGGCACTAACTCAATCGGGGCACTTCGGATTACTTCTCACTTAAACTTCAGCTAGACTGCTAGATAAACTTTATTAGACAGCCCGTGGCTGTATATATACTCTTTATTAACTTTGTAACACTCAACGTAAATAATTACTATCTCTTACCAACGGCAACCTTCTCGAATCGCTCTTCTCTGAATGAACTAACTGCTGGCGGCTCACTGTAAAACTCCTGGCAGACACACTCAGCTGGTTTTTGCTGCTAGACACCACTAGCTGGCTAACGCCGCTAGACACACCACACACACTCAAACTCCAAGCTTTTATATGCTGCAAACTGAGATACTACAAATTTACATATTACTTCTAACCGCGATATAACTGTAGAATCCGAGAAAGACACACACGCTCTAGAAAGTTAAAGTAAAAGAGAGGATAGATGTCGCATTCACGCTACACATGTTAAAACACTGACGTCACGATCTCAAAAATGCTAGAGTGCCTTTATTACAAAGGTCACTCCCTCACAACTGTAATTGAATTCATCTATCAATTTTTAATAAAACAGTTTAAAGTATTAAAAAAAATCGAATACTGATACCTTGATATATATCTCTGAGATGTACTGCATCATATTTGCTAGAGAATATGAAATGCATAGCATTCCTAATTGATATACAGAAACACAAAAAATATTTTGGTTACACTACTCTCTATGAACAATAATTACCGGAATCTCATTTTGAGTTGCGGTATGCGTTTTTAAATTAAATTTAAAAAGTATACATATTTCTTAGTATATATAGACTCTATAATTCATATACAGGTTTGCAAAAAACATCTGAAGTGCGTTTCAATCTATTAATGGAAATTATTGAAAGGGAATTTTCAACTGCGCTATGCGTTTTATAATTGAACTAAAGTTTCACATACTATCTATTACTTGATAAATCAAAAAAATTATGTACAAGGTTGCACAAAAAAAATCAGATTTGTTTTTTTTAGACTTTTGACTGCAATTTATGAAATTGTGTTTTTAAACGTGTTATGTGTTTTACAAAGCCTTTTATAGAGATAAATCGATAAATCGATATGTCTTTAGCTTAAAAATTTGCTTACTAAGTAATCACTAAAGATACACTTAGTAATTATTTACTGTAGCATAAGAATTCATCACTCTTTTGCACGCAAAATCAAAATTTCAAAAATAAATTTCTTTATAATTATAAAACGAAAAGAAAATTGCTTAAACATGTGTGTGACAATGACCGCAATTTTTTTTTTTTTTTTTTTTTTCGTTTTGAAAAGTTTAGATGGATCTTTTTTTCTACACCTAATTGATCAATCCACTCATCTGAAACAGAATGTAGTTTGAGAAATTATGTAATAATTCCCCCCCCCCCTCCCCAAAAAATTGTCTTTTTTTTAAATTTTAACGACTAATTTATGAATATGTAAATAAAAAGATATTTAAAAAACTATTTCTAGTCTTTAAATCGACCATGCACTTTAAACATTTATTGTTATATAAATGTGGATTTGAATAGACAAACCTGACCAGGAAACAGAAAACAGAATGTGGTATATACTTTATTATTTTCATTCTGTATTGAACTTATGAGTAAATAACATAGGTTTTTAGCATAGAATTAAAACTTCATGCTTCATATATTGCATGAAATAATATATTCATTAAAGCGCCACACTAGTCACTGAAAAAGATCCGAATGATAATGTTCTTAAGTCTATGGGGGAGTTAATTTCAAATTTCTCACTCAAATTTTAATATTTTTTGCATAAGAATAGCGCAAGACGATCCACAATCGGACTAGTTTTTACTTTTTCGATTTTGATTATATTTTTTTTTTTATATTTAGGTAGTTTCAATTTCACAACCGGTTCAAACCGATTCCGAAAGTTAAAGTAATTTATTTTTATTTTTTTTATTTTATTTTTTTTTTTTTTGTCTGAAATCAAAATCGAAAAAGTAAAAACTAGCTAGTCCTCAGATAACTAGATAGTCCTCAGCTACTCTATGGAAAAAATTCATGTAAAAATATTAATATTTGAGCGAGATATTTGAAAATAACGCCCCCATAGACTTAACATTATCATCCGGTTCTTTTTCAATGACTAGTGTTGCGTCTTAACATCTTACTTTTGGTTTCCCTTTCACATCTAAATTAGTCGATTGTGGGAATCCCAAAAATTTTCTTCTATCTCATACATGTTAATGCTTCAAAATTTGCTATCATAGTGCCAAAATTAAATGGAATCTATGTCCGTCATGGGGATTCTAATGATATGAAATTCCGTGCGTTAGTTCTTAAGTTAAAGTTACAGCGGAAATAGTAAAAGATGCAGCATACCAGAGCCACCTCTTGGGTGATTTATACCAAAATGAAACAACACTAAGTCAAATTAAGGACTAACCGAATCTGTAGTTTTATGAAAATTCGTGCGTTAATTCTTGTCATAGTGTTATTGAGAAAATCACAAAAAATCAAGCATAGCAGCACTATCTTTACACCAAAATATAGAAAACGTCATCTTGTCCAGAACTAGCTGAATCTGAAATTTGATGAAAATCCGTGTATTACTTCATGAGATAGAACTATTTCGGAAATGCAAAAAAATACTGCTTAGCAGTGTCACCTGTAACGGTTTCATACCAAGAACTAATCGAACTAATCTATATTAGGGATTAACTGAATGTACATTTTTATTAAATTTCGTGCATTAATTCTTGAGATAGAGTGTCCACAAAATTGTGTCACATACTGCATACAGACAGAGTCACAGATTCACTGACAGACATTTTTAAAATCATGTTTTTCGGTTTCTCTGAACCCTAAAACATGTAAATCCGCCGAAAACTGGAAGTAAAAAATTTTCACGAATCCTTGCTCTCTATTTGTAAAGATAGAAGAAAGTAAAAATATACACCAGAAATATAAGTTAGAAGGTCCTGTGGTGAAGTTATCATCGGCCCGGGTGATTTAACAAAGAAAGGGTGCACACAAAAAAACTCCGAACGTGAAACTTATAAATTTAAGCACAACATTTTATTACGAGAGTGTTCAAACAATGTAAGTGCCCCGCGTAAGGGGGGAAGGAATTACCAGAGCTCGTGTCGATTACATGTTGGCAGTTCAGTGATTAGCAGTAAAGTGACGACATACAGTCATATCGCTTATCGCCAAGAGGTGTAAGAAGTTTTTCATACAAAGACTTTGGCGACAGAAAAAATTGGTAGACCACGCTTTCAGAATACGCTAACGATTTTGCGATTGGTTACCCAGAAATTTTCTCACACCCGCGAATATCTTCTAGGGTTATAGAAATACTTTAAGCCTGGAAAGTAGACAAGAGATAAGCAAGCCGTTACATACATTGGACTTTTGCTGACCAAAATTATGTTATCCAGATGGGCAATTGAACAGATAACAAGGCGCAGTCAGCAGAAACAGAAATAAAAGTATTTCTAACTCTAGGCATTAATTGTGAGATTGAAAACAGGGATGGTGGAAGGCAGATGTTAGCAAAATGTAACGGATAAAAGATTATGATGAACCAAGCCCAGAATTTTCTTTATTTTGTTAATAAGTGCGGTATCTGTCGGACAGATGTTTTTCGAAGACACAACAGAGATTTGTGAGAAAGGAAGTTCTGTTATTATTTCTTACAGAGAGCTCCAAAAGTTAATAAGTTTTAACTTCTATTAGTGTGAGCATGAAAGCTAAAAATTAACTATTAAATGTAGAATTAATTTAAACTAATGGGTTCATTAGTGAAAAGGGAAGTTACAATAAATCTCAAGAATTTATTAAGGGGAAATAATTACTGCATTTATGAAAGGGAAAAGATATGTAGCGATAATCTTCGCTACAGGTCCCACAATATTTTGTTTTATATTAAAATTACATTAGTTTTTTTTCTATTTGTAAATTTTATTTTTTTAACAGTTATTTTTTTATTACAATTATTTACATCGATTTTCCCACTAAATATTAATGTAATGTAAATAAAAGAAAAAAAGATTTTTTTTTCTGTGTACACTGTAAAAAAAAATTCAAGAGGTTGCTAAAAATTTCTTAGTAAATTTGTATTCCACAGAATTTTTTAGTAACCATTACAAACTTTTTTTTTTTTTTGCAAGTGAAACAAGCATTTCTTTTGTGAACTGAACAAAATAATTTTTTGTATAACTAACTTAAAAATTTTTAATATGAGTCACCAAGCAAATTTTAATAATAGTTCCAAAATTATTTTTAATAACCATAGCGTACGCCCGAAGGGCAGCAGCTTCCTTCGAGCTGCATCCAGACTTCTGAAGCGGAAGATTTTCGGCAAACCCGCAATAGATGGCAGCATCAAACATTCCTATCTACTCGGACAGGATTTTCATAACCCCTTTATTAACGAGACACTACGTACATTCGGGGCGTATTTGGCGGTGGCAAGTTTCGAACCCGGGATCTTTCAGTCTGGAGTTCGTTACTATAACCACTATGCTATCAAGGCCACACCAACTGAGTTTTAGTAAGAGTTATTAAAAATATAAAACTATTAACTCTCTTCGTTGCTAACTTTTTTCTAGTAATTCTTACAGATTTTTTTGTAACCGACTAAGATTACTAAAAATTTTTTAGTAATTACAAGGATCACTAAAGTTTTTTTAGTAGATCAACACTTTTTTTTTTACAGTGTAATGTTTGCAGTTTTTTTCCTTTGAATACTATGAAAAGCAATTCTTTAAAAACTTAATAGTTCTTTCGCTAAATATCACGGCATTACATAAAAATAAATCTTTTGTTATTCATTTTTCATTTTGTAAAGCCGAAAAGAAATGATTACTTATAAACGTCATGACATTTCAAATAATAACTGTGTATTTTCTCGTTTTTAAAAACTAACCTGTAGCATTATCTGTATTTACCTTACTTATACATTCATTTTAAACTGAATACTGTTTCATATGACAATTCATCTGTACTTTTATTCTTTTTATGAAACTATTCAATGATCTTTGGTGAAAAAAGTGGCATTGTTTCTTCAAAAGTTCTAAAGATTGATTTATGAAGATGAAAACGAGCAGATTTTTTAAAAGGGTTTTTCTGATCTTGGAATCAGTGCTGCACTCTTGAATAGTTATAGTTTTAACAATGTAGATTAAAAAATAAAAAGACAAAACACTTAAGGTGACTTGGTACCCTTTATTCGGCAAAAAAGACGAATTTATCTATTTTGTAATTTTTTGCTTAAATTATACTTTATTATCAGTACGTTTCGATAAAGTTTCGTAAAGATCTGAGTATTATAAATACAGTTTGAACCGATTTTATTACATCGCTGTCTCTTTAAATGCCACAATCCACTTCACTTAAAAGGGATCCCATCTAAAACATAAATGTGAAAGAATTTTAAGTTCGTTAACGGTTTGGCTAATAAAATAAATGAGATCTAATTGAAAACCAAGTTCTTTTGAATCTCCTTAAATCATAGTTTCTGTCATGTATAACGTTCTACAATTGCTTAATCCATTAACGCCCGAATTATTTTCTTCGCTAAAATTTAAATTTTTCATTTCCCACCATTTTTAAAAGCAAATTAACTTTAATCTAAATTTATCAAGGTTTCTGTCTCGTGAAATAAGGTATACATTTTTCTTCCTCTTTACTGGTGGGAAAAGCGCTTTCTTGCTGTTTTTGTAACCGTCCTCAAACGAGGACGCTGGGCGTTAATGGGTTAAAATGATTTTTTATGTTATTTGGAACTCAATAGAGCGATATGGCAAGTTTTACCGACCAACTTTAATTTTTGAGTCTGAGTACAGTTAAATCCAGTAAGTTATTGTTAAAGATCTAGTCAATCAAGTATTTGAATAAGTATGTTGAAAAGTTAGATACAAATATTATACAGTCATACATGCTATAAATGTATTAAATTCAACTGTTTCATAGTTGCCAGAGCCGTAGGCTCTGGATAATTTTTCACTTCAGTTGAATTTAATACATTTATAGCATGTATGACTGTAAATATTTGTATATACCTTTATGATTTGAATGGAGACGTTATTTGTATAAGTGTTTTAATAAAGTATGTCGAACTTAAAGTAGTGCTAAGTTAAGAAAAGGATTAAGTTTAAATCAGCCAAGTAGAGAAATTCGAATAAGAGAAAACTTGCCTAGTCGCTCTGTTGAGTCGCAAATAACATAAAAATTCATTTTAAGCAATTGAAGAACGTTGGCAGGATTTATGATTTAAGGAGCTTCGAAAGAACTTGATTTCCAGTTAGATCTCATTTCTTTTTTAACGAAACTGCTAACGAATTTGGCATTCTTTTATATTCATGCTTTTTGCTGGGATGTCGTTGTTTTGTTATCAAATAAGTACGTATTTGTTTCTTTTTAGAAATAAATAGGCTTAATATGTAATTACTTTTATTTAATATTAATTAATCTCACAGATTTTTCTTGCGCTTACGCAGTGCTTTTTTTTTTTTGTTTGTTTGTTTTGTTTTGTTTTGTTTTGTTTTTTTCAGTGTTTTCAATTATATTTGTAATCATATTTTCCATACTCTTCGATTTTTCATAACTTTGTATTTCATCCAACTTTCAATTCAAGGATATGTTTTAATTGTTTGGTTTATTTTTGTCGTCCGAATATCTACACTAGGGATATAGGACAGGGGGGGGGAAGTTCCCTTCCTAGGGGTCTTTCTAAGGGAACCTAACCCGTATTTACGCAAAGTTCGAAGAAAAGCACGGAAACTCCGAACGGTTAGGCCGACAGCCGCGATTGGGTTCGAACCCAGCACCTGCCGTCTACCAGTTGAGAGGTCAGAACCTCTCGGCCACTGGTTAGGCCTATTTTAATTGGAAATGCGATGCTTAATTCGAAGCAGTAAACTGTCAGTTAATATGATTATCATTTTTGGAGCTATAAGGATGTTTCTTTTACACAATTCAGTACTACTTGATTATCCCGTCAACAAAAAAAAAAAAAAAAAAAAAAAAAAAAAAAAAATTCTACCAAGGTTGTTTTCAACTTGGCATTAGATTGGCAAAGTTTAAACAACACATTGGCTATTTTCGTATTTTTAACCGACTTCAAGGAGGAGGTTATGATTTCGACCTGTATGTATTTGTTGTTCACGCATAACTTTCGTAAATATGAACCGATTTTAATAATTCTTTTTTTGTTAGAAAGTGTAAGATTCCCACATGGTCACATTTGAATGTTATCAAATTCTTGCGAGTAGAACTTTTTTAAAAGTAAAAACATTATAATTCCAATTTTTTTTTGAAGCAGTCATCCAATTAAAAACGTTCATTTTTCAGGTAATCGCAGGCTTTCATGTCGAGCACACAAGTCAGATATGTGTGTACAATAAATAAATAAAATTTCAGGCTATCACTCTTACACCGATAGATTTTTTTTAACCGACTTCAAGGAGTAGGTTATGATTTCGATCTGTATGTATTTCTTGTTCACTCATAACTTCCCTAAAAATGAACCGATTTTGATAATTCTTTTTTTGTTTGAAAGTATAAGATGCCCGCCCCATTTTAATTTCATTAATTTCTAATGATTAGAATATTTTTAAATAAAAAATGCGGATTTGATGAAAAAAATGATTTGTCGCAAATAATTTTTCATTGTTGCAACCGTTTTCAAATCATAAGCATATTAAAACTACGCATTCATATGCGTTAGCGCCAAGTTGTCGCCAAGCTAGATTCTTTTTTGAAGTCGGTTACTATTTTTTTTAAAAAAGGCATAATTATTACCTCTGGATGCAAGGAGATTTTTGATTTTAAGGACATAGCTGTATCTTAAATCTTTCACTTTTGCCCTATGCTCACTAATTGTACCAGTAATAGTTGGCTGGTGCAATTTTTTTTTTTTAATTTATGATTAAAGTTTATGTAGGTGTCAAGAAAGCAGGGTTGGCAAGTTTCTTCCACGGTGGAAAAAAACGCAGAAAAAACCGACCGGAAGAAATAGTTTTCTTCCAAGTGGAAGAAATGGAAGAAACTGTTTTTCTTTAAGAATTTACCATATATTTTCAATTTTGTAAGATATAATAAATATCTTCTCCCTATAATCTAATATAAATTAATTTCACTGGACCAAAACAAATTTAATTACGTATATATATATGCTAAATTAATAATTACATCCAGTTTTTTAGCCAAGATCATACACAACACTTATCTAAAGATCTTCAATCATTGGCTAAATGAAAAGAAATTTTATCCAAAATACACAAAATCAATTAAATGTTATCCATTTCAATTTAACCAACATATTTTTTTTCTATGACAATTTGAAGACATAAATCTATCGGATATGTTCTTTTATTTATTTTTATAAGTTTGCAATGCTTCTAAAACATCAATAAAAGCAAATCTATATAAATATCCCGTTTTTGTAAACAAAATATAATTAGTAAGTTCTAATGCACTTTAATTTATTAATTGGTAAAAATTTCAATTTTTTTATCAGAAAATTAATACAAATTAACTTTTACATCGCATAAATGCCATCTAACAATATATTCTAGTGATTAAGGATCTAATCCATTTTGTTAACTATTGAAATTATTCCTAATTATTCCTGATAAGGTCTCTTAAATAATGAAACCTTTAAAAAGCATACAAAATATTTCTAATTAATTAATCTAGAAGAAAATGAAAATGTGTTGTTTTTCTCAAGGCAAAAATTATTAACATTCAGTTAATTAGACCAATTATAATGCAGATGAAAATAATTTCTCCTGAATGTGGTAATAGTTATTAAATATATATTCATATTGTATTAACTTACGACTTTCAGGGCATATTCTAAGATAAAAATGATTAATTTTTAGTTAATTATACTATTAAGAATCTCAAATAACTATTATGCAAACATTTATTTAAATTGATGTAATTCTCATAAATATTTAATTATGCCGTTATACCGTTATAGCTTTATGTTTTTCCGAAAAAGATATTATAAAAGGGCTAATTTGTTTTCCTAAATACGCAATTTTGGTTAATTATGAAGAATAAATACTTCAGGATAAATCGTTAATATCAGAATATTTATTAATTCTTTGAAAATAAAAAAAAATGTGTACACTGAAAAAAAGAATTGCTTCATTAATTTAAGTATTACGTCTAAATGATGACAGTAAATGAAAAAAAATAATAATAAAGAGAAGAAAGGCGTTATTTTGAATCGCAGAAAGCCTTTATAAATTCGTTGTATTTTTTTTTTTTTTTTCACTGTTAATTTTTTTTAATGTACACAATTTTTTCTTAAAAGTTTACAGATTCATTTCATTTTTCTAAGAAAATAGTACAATTTCCGTAATTGATATTTTGACATTACAAATACGAATAAATCCACTAAGATTTCCATGAAATTTACGGAATTTTTCTTTCAAAACAGTACGAATTCCGTAAATAGTGTTTTTAGATATTTAGAATAACGTAAGAAATAATAATAATAATATAGAGATAAACAAAACTGAAGCGTAGTGTACCTTTTCTCTTTCTTTCTTTCTTTCTTTCTTTCTTTCTTTCTTTCTTTCTTTCTTTCTTTTTTTTTTTTTTTTTTTAGCATTCTAAAGTTTTATGTTAAAAAAAATCATAACATTACTTTGTACAGGTTTTGTAAAAAAACACTGTCCATAAAATTTTTCTAACTTTTGTACGCATTCAAACAATTAATTTGTAACAGTTTTGTGAAACTGGAATCTTCTTATTGTATCGAAGGCTTTTAGCAAATCTTCTTTTTCAATGGAAATGATTAACCCTTTCCGGCGCACTACTCTTTAAAGTTGGAATTTAAAGAAAAAAAATTAGGCAATCTATTTAGGCCTAGTGAAGTACACTGGTATCGTTTTGTAAAGATTGCACTAACCATTTTAATTATACAGCTGTTGCCGAAGTGGTAACCTCCCATAAGTAAAGCATTGATAAGCGCAGTGAGAAGAGCATTGCTGTGAAGCGCGTATTACAGTAAAACATTTTACCTATTATTTAAAAACAGTAGAGTTTGATCTCTGTGGTGCTGCCATCTACAGCTCATAAGAAAGATTTAAAGTAGCCATTAGAGTAGTTTTTGAAATATTCACGGAGTTTTTGTGTCTCTAAACAGGGGAACTTTAGGTGTTGCCGACCCGGCAACACTGCGCGTTAAGGAGTTAAACGTATAAATAAATTTACTTTCATGTAATACGCTAGAATAAATTCATATATCCATCTCGACAGCATCTTCTCTGCTTGTATGTTATAAACGCACGAAAGGGGAAAAAAGTTCGTTATGTCGAATATAGTTTTCGTAATATGGAGATTAATTCACATATTAATGGTGTTCAAAGCAAAGGTTGAGATTAACCAATTTAAGGCCGCTGTACTCATTTGAGTACAGTAATTTTTTTTATGCGCCCTGTAAAAATAATTCGAAATAAAATTTTCTAAGATTCTTTAATTTTCGATAAGTGTATATTAATATTTTTAAATTTAAAAAAAAAATCTGATTAGTGTCATATTTTTTGTGATTTAGTGTCAGTTGTAGATATAAGTATATTATTATCGTTTTTTTTTTTTTTTTTTTTTTTTTTTTTTTTTTTTTTTTTAACATACTTGAAAAAGTAGTTTTCTAAACTGTAATTTTTTTATTCGAGTATACTGTTATTGATGAGTTAAAATTTATGTACAAAATATTGAGTATTAAGATTTTACACATACTTTTATCTTGCTTTAAAAACTTACTGATTTTTTTTTCATATTTTTTTTTCTTGTATCATTATTTGCCTTATCTTTAATATCATAATAAAAAAAATACGCTTGCTTTGTTTCATTTCCCTTTGGCTTTTAACGGGTTAAATAAAGACATTATTAAAGGGACATTCGACTGTAATTAAATCCAATACATATAATTTTTTCTTGTCATGATTTTTTCTTGACCCATTCATTATATCAGGAACAAAAGAAATCTTATTTCTTACATTTATTTTTATAATAATCCAAAATAAATCATTAAAAAGAAAACACCAGGCATTATAATAGCAAATTTAGAAAAAATAAATCAATTTTATTAAAAGATATATATTTATCTTATTAAGTATCACTTACAATTTAATGTAGTAACATATAAAACTGATATGAAATCAATTGATTAAATATCGTATTCATCGCCAGATATGACAGACATACTTATTCTTATTTATTAAAATACTCTTATTTATTTTTAGTTCAATAATTATGCAAAATAAATCATTAGAAACATAATATGAAAATTGTAATTATATACTGAGAAATTCCTGTTCAGAGGCTTAAATTACGACTGAAACATGAGCAGTAGAATACAATTTCTCGGAAGCAATAAGAAAAGAAAAAAAGAATAAAACATGATTTAATAAGATGCTTTCTTCGAAAATTAATATTAGAAAGATAATAAAAAAGTTATTTGACACAGCGTTTAATTATAAGCGTTTTCGAGAATTTTATTTATCATTCCATGACAAAAATAGTAATTATTTCATTTCATGGAAATTATGCAGTGTCAGCATGATATTCATTAACTGTTATTTGTAGAGCGAGTGCACAGTAGTGTGAAAAAAAAGTAAACACTTTCTACTATGCAAAAAATTATTGTAGAAGAAAATCGCTGCTACCAATCGATTGGAAATTAAATCTACTTTTAAATGATGTATATAAAATTTACTTAGAGAGTCATCTACATAGTAAAATGAGCCCTAACTTTGTTTTTTCAATGTTAGTACCCAGTTCTAACCGCATGAATGAACTCTTTACCCTTAAATTAGCCTAAAAACAAATTTTCATAGAATTCGTCCGATAGGTTTTTTAAAAATTAATTATTTTAGAAAGAGCATATTTTAGGGTTCGTATCCAAATTGAAGTTCGGTACTCGATTATTGTCGAAAATGTGTGTTAATTGTATCGCGCCATGCCCGATGCAATTAAATATTCTGATGATATTTTTATTTCCAGTAAGCTGCTTCAAATGGTGAACACTTTTTATTCTTATTTTTTGACATCACATTGCAAGATATTTTAAGGATCTCTCCTACATTTTATAGATAGAACATATTATTTTTAAGCTTCACTCTTTAAGCTTACATTTTCATACACATACGATGGTTCACACAAAATTATATCTAAATGATTTCACTTCACTTCAGAAATGGGAAGTGCCAAAACTTAGAGCGACATCTATATTTTATTTTAATTTACACACATTTTCGACACTCCCCACCTGATAATTTTCACAATTATCACCTTATGTTACATATACAATTTCTTACCTTTAAGAAAATATGAGAAAATCATTAAATAAACATTCTTAATATAAGTTGAAAATACATGTTTCTTACCAATATGTACAACATAACAAACCTGGCCAGGATTTTTGCAAGAACTTTTATAGAATAACATAATAGATGCAATAATAATATATAAAATAATAAAATAAATCAGTATTTACAGTATAAAATAAATATTAAAATTATAATGAAATATAATGCAATAAAAATGGTAATTACATATTTACATAAACATATTTACATAAACCTAATACTAAATTGAAATGTTATATGCACAGAAAATTTTATTTTACAAATTATATACTTAATCAGCAATTTCAAAAGGACATATAAGTTGAATGGGTCGTCTTAAATTTCCTTTTTTAGTCTTGACGACACAAGATCTGATTAGTCCATCACGACCTCTGTTGACCTCAATAATTCGTCCTAAGTTCCATAAGAATTTTGACTTACTTACACCTTCAATTAAAACAATGTCATTAATTTTTAAGTCTCTCTGAGTATTAGGAGTTCCGAAGGAATACAGACTTTTTGTTGCAAGTAAATACTCAGTCTTCCATTTCTCCCAAATCTGGCTCAAAAGTTTTGTTTGATACACTTTCCTTTTAATTAAACTAGTCCTAGTTACAGAGGTATTGAACAGTTCGTTAAAATTAAAAGGATATTCTACTTTGTGTCCAGCGAGCAAGAAATGGGCAGGTGTTAGTGGTTCAGGTTCAGCGTAGTCATCATAAACCAGGGTTTGAAAAAACCCGGGTTTTTTTTTTAAAAAGCCCAACCCGCTGGGCCCATTAGTCTAAAACCCGGGTTTTTTCGGGTTTTATTAAACATTTTTAGAGAACTCTTCAAATTTCTAATTTTTATATGCATAATACCTAAATTTTTCATTTATCAGTGAAACAAGGGTATAATTTTGATTTAAGTATGGATTAACAATAATATATATATGTGACAATTTAAGGAGAACTCGAATTATTTCCACTGGTTAAAAAGAAACACACAGTCATGGCAAGCGAGGGAAAAAACAAAATAAATAAATAAATGTAGAAGATCCAATAATTAGTCATGGGCTGCTGCAAATTCATTTATTAAATTCGTAATAATGAGGAAGGAAAAGCTCCTTTTGCAAAAATTCCATCATTATTTCAGCGAGCTGTCCTCATCGAAGAAGCAACCCAAGAAATCTTCTTTTTTTTCATCTCGAGACTTCCACCTTTTTAAACTAAAAAGAAAGTTCTGGAACATTCTGTAACCTCAAACCATCATTCTTTTATGTAAACAGAATTCTTGTCCAGCTACGAGATTATTTTCCACAAACGATAAATTTATTTAAAAAATATATATTATTTAACCAATTTATAATTGACTCAGAATTTTAAATATCTTAGGCAGACGATTTTTATAAATGATTAATTTTAAGAGAAAAAGAAAATAAATGAATTTATTAATATGCACACATCAAAGGTTGACGTAGGAAAAATAAATAAATAGATAAAATAAAATAATGATATTTTTTGAAAGGTATGGTTTTGGAATAAATTTAATAAGACTTTCTTAAAAAGGGTTGATAAAAACATAGAAGAAATCAGTTTTATTTGGAATATTAAGAAATAAAGTTTTAATTAAGAATATTTTTAATTTAGAGCCATCTTTTTAAATTTACACATACTGGAATAATGTTTTTTAAGGCAAATTAAGAATTTATATCGTCTGCATAAGGATTAACAGATTAGATTTAGAAACAAGATTTTAATTTAATAATTTGAAGTAAGTACGGAATATTATTATAAGAAAATTAAGATAGTATAAAGGTTAGTTTTGGCGAAAAAATTTTAAATTTGTAATATTATCCCCCCTCCCCAAGACTTTGTATGAAATTGATAGTTAAATAAAACTACAAGTTCAGACAACAGAAATATAATAATTTAGAAAAGTTAAATTTTGGAATAAAACTGTCAAACTCAGGAAGCCAAGAGATGGAAGAAAAGAAAATTAACGCAATATAAAAAATATTAGCGATTAAAATAAAATAGTTAAGGGAAAATAATTCTGAATTAAATTTAGGTAGGAGCATTTCCCTGAAAGAAATACAATAATGTTACAACATCACTTACCATTTGTAAGTGCATAGGAGATAATACATATAATAACAGTAAATAAGTTATGAATATTAATAAGCAAGAGATAAAAATATAATAAAAACAATAAAAATTCGTTCTCATGGAAGTTTAAATAATTACAATGACTTAATGCATAGTTTATTTTAAATAAGTCCTTTAAATGAAACAAGTCTTTCAATAGTATATATAAAAGAGTCTTTTCCAATGTTCTCTGAATACAGTCTCTTAAATTAAAAATCTTCAAACCTAGTTTAATCTTTGGTTTTAATGTTATGTTGGATCCAACATCTTTTAACAATAAATCAAATTTTTCTTTCAATAATATATCAATTTTTTTAATAATAAATAGCATCACTCTCAATATCAATAATAAATAATATAGAAAAATTTAAATAATGTGAACAACAACAATAATAAGTAGTATAATAAGACTCCATATCCTAATATTTTTCAATAAGAGTATAATTAATACTAAACTTCATTATAGAAATCATAATAATAATAATAATAGTAATACAAGAGTATAATCAAAAGAAAATATCACTATTTGTTTATTATTGATAGGGAAAATATTGGTTGAGGATAAAAATAATTACATAGCAACTAAATAATTTTCTTATCTTCTAATAGCATAAGAAAGTATTTTTTGCTAGCCGAAAGTATAAATAAAAAAAATCATAATAATTCCAAAATCCAAATAAAATTAAATCTAACTATTTAGAAAATGGACTCTCAACCAGTATTTCCTTACAATAATTCCTCTCTGATACTCTTTTACAAAATTGTCAAATTTGGTTATAAGTTGTCAAATGCCAAATGTAGAATAATGTTTTATCTACACATGGTTTATAAACTTTAATAATAAAATACAATAGGAATAAAAGATGTCATTCTTAATTGAGAAATAAAAATAAAAATAGTGTGCTTTTCTGAAAAACTCTTAATATCTGTAGTTTTCACAATCACTGAAAATCACATATTATGTTATAGGTTTGAGTAGAATCATTAGATTTTATAACTGTTATAACATAAATATCTGCTGAATAAATAGAATAATACTAATGTCAAATACATGAGTAAATATAGATAGACTTAAACACCCTTAAAATTAATTTATCAACATCAATTTGAAAGCTTTTACAATCAAAGTGTTCACCTTATGCCTGCATAAGGAGCCCAATTTAACCCCAAAAACTCCCAAAAACAAGTAATATTCTTGTAGGCCTCCAAGAACATACCTGCTAATGTTGAAAATTATGGTGATAAACTATTTAAAGAATAAGAATTAAAACTTAATCTACTGTCTTGACTTTAGTTTGATCTAGTGATTGTGATTGTATCTGAGGTTTTGTTTGTTTTTTGGGTTGCTCATGAAACAGTTTAAAATCTTCTGGTGAAAAATAGGGTCTTAATTTAGAAACATGCACAATAACGGAATTCTGTCCTGTCTCATAATTAAATTTATCTATTTCATAAGTTACATCAGAAAGTTTATTTATAATTTTGTATGGTCCAGAGAAAGTAGGTTCTAATTTTCGAGTGTTAGGGTATTTAAATTCTTCATAAATTACAGTCTTGTATTTTTAATGGGCATTCGACAAAATTTCGATCATAGAGCCTTTTACTTTTAAGGTGAAATTCCTGAGTTCGCGCTTTCGCAATTTTGAGGGCTTTGTCTACTGATGGGTAATAGTTTTGTTTTAAAGGAGATTCATAAGGCAATTGACCATAAAATAAATAGGCAGGTGGGAACTTGGTGATAGAATGGGGCGTATTGTTGTATTCTTCGATGACTTGGTTTAATAATCTAGTCCAAAGTATTTTAGAAGAAGTGGAATTAACTTTACATTTAAGCCTGGTAACTATAGTCTGATTAACGCGCTCTACCTTTCCATTGGTCTGAGGATGATGTGCGGATGTAAAACGCTGTTGAACATGATGATTTCTAAGGAATTTCTTAAATCTTGGAGATCTGAAAGATTTATGCCTGTCACTAAGTATTTTTTGAGGTGCTTTGATATTGAAAATTTGTTTTAAACAGTTAGTGTATGTTTCAGTGGTAACATTTTTGGAGGGAAAAGACCAAAC
The DNA here is from genome assembly GCA_964019185.1 of Maratus speculifer. Classification (NCBI taxonomy): domain Eukaryota; kingdom Metazoa; phylum Arthropoda; class Arachnida; order Araneae; family Salticidae; genus Maratus; species Maratus speculifer. The sequence continues at coordinate 154,897,370 of OZ025302.1, forward strand.
AAATCTAGTTGCATGATCTATTATTATGTGTAAGAATTTTTTTGTTGAGTTGTAATAGTTAAATCCACCAACAGTATCAATAGAAAGACATTCAAAAGGTTGATCTGTTGCTGGCATAGCTTGTAATAAGCCGAATCTTTTCTGTTTTGGTTTTTTATTTTTCTGACAGGTATCGCAATGTTTAACAAATTCCGTAATGTCTATTGTCATATTAGGTCAATAATAGTTGAGAGATATTAAATTAAGCATTTTTTGAATCCCTAAATGTCCAAAATTATCATGAGCAATATGGAGTAATTTTTTTCTTAATGACATTGGTACAGCAATTTTTTTGATTCCCTTTTTCTGAACTATAATAATTCCATTCTCTTTTTTATATTTTTTGTCACAAACATTGTCTTTGTCTTGCATCTCTATAATTTCTTTCCTATCTAGCAATAAACTAATATGTTGATTAAAATGACAAACAGGATTTCGTGACAACATGTCTGCTTCGACATTTGTTGAACCCTTTTCATATTTTATCTCATAATCAAACATACTAAGTTTGAGCGACCATCCAAAAAGCCTACCTCTTAAGTTTTTAACACTCTTTAACCATACTAGAGATGCGTGGTCCGTATGAATTGTAAACTTGACACCACGAAAGTAATGATAGAATTTGTCAAGAGTATCTATAATAGCTAAACATTCTAATTCAGTTATGAAATAATTTTGCTCATAACTCTTCAAAATTCTAGAATGATAAGCAATAGGATGTAAGAAATTTTCTTTATCAGGTTGTTTTAGAACGGCACCTACTGCTATCTGAGAGGCATCTACAAACATATGTAAAGGTAATTTAGGATCATAAATTTTGAGGATGGGTTTTGAAATTAAAGAATTTTTTAATTTTTCAAAAGACTCCTGGCACTCTGAGTTCCATTCCCATATTGTGTCTTTTTTAAGTAATCGGTTCAGAGGATATCTAGTTTCCGCATATTTATTTATGAATTTATGGTAAACATTAATGGAACCTAGAAATCGTTGTAACTTTTTCACATTTGAAGGAGGTTTTAAATTTTTGATGGTTTCAATATTGGCATTTGCTTGTGTTATAGTTCCATTAGTGATTTCATAACCTAAGAAATTGATTTTATTTTGGCCTAATTTACATTTAGAAAGTTTAAGTTTAATGTTTTCTTGTTTGCAAATGTCAAAAATTTGAGCTAAATGGTTTAAATGTTCTTCTAATGAGGAAGAGAAAATTATAATATCATCAAAATAGTGGCACGCAAAGTCGATTTTATATTTATTAAGGATTCTTCGAATGGTTCTATTGAATATGGGAGGGCCCGTTTTTATGCCAAAAGGGAGCACGAGCCACTCAAAAAGTCCAAAATTGGTTGCAAATGCTAATTTTTCTGTATCGGATGGATGTATTGGTATGTGCCAGTAGCCAGAGGCTAAATCCAAAGTTGAAAAATACTGAGCACTACTCAATTTATCTAAAATTCCATCGATACGGGGCAAGGGTTCTGCATCATTTTTAATTATTGCGTTTAATTTTCTATAGTCTATACATAATCGCGTTTTTTTACCTTCCTCTCTTTTCATAACTAGTGTAACAGGGGCAGAATAGGGGCTATTACTTTCCTTTATCAGTCCGGCTGCTAACAATGATTGAATTTGGTTTTTTATTTCTATTTCTTCTAGAGGAGATGTTCGGTAGGGCCTCAAATATATAGGTAGGTCTGAGTTTAGTATAACGCGTTGTGGTTCAATATTAATCCTACCCACATCATATTTATGCTTTGCAAAAATATCACTATAAATATGAACTAATTCCCTTAAATTTACATCTTGAATTAAATTTATTTCCCCAGTTAAATCTGAATCCGAATTATCGCGAAAATTTTGAAGAGTCATGGAACCTCTATAATCAGGATGCACATTAATTGCGTGATCATATTCAACACAGTCTTTATTTTTCATAATATTTCCACAAGTAGATTGTAACTCTATATCATGATTATTTATATTCAGTGTTTCATTATCATAATTATCTATTGCTACAGTATTACCAGTATTTAATTTCATATTTTTTTATATTCTGAGGTTACAAATTCATTAGATTGATCCCTGTTTTGTTGTACTTGGTCCATATTTACTGTATTGAAATGAAGGGATCTCTCATTATGTATGGATATACTGTTAGTTATAATTTTCCTTCCCTGCCTCACAATACAATTTTTACATTCTATGGTTAATTTAAATTTAGAACATTCTTTTAACCCCAAAATAGCATAATCCAAATTTGTATTGCATACTAAAAAGTTAACATATTTTTTAATTTTACCCACTTTTAGAAGAACACTACATTTTTTATTTATATGTAAAAATCCTTTTGCTTGACCAATGGTAACTGAGGGTATAGTCTCAATTTTAGCATTAAGTTTTTTAACAAATTTAATTGGCAATATTGCAATAGTTGAGCCAGTATCTACAACACATGGCAAATTATAATTATATGTACATCCATACACAATTAATAGTCAAATATTATGAGAATTATTTTGTGAGCTACTTGGAAGAGTATCAGAGGATGCCAACTCACTCCTAAAAATACATTCTCTTTCCCAATGAAAAGCATTCTTCACACCCCTATTTGTGCATATCCTACAAGGTCTTGAAGGGTATGAATTTTGAATATAATTATTTTGACAAACTCTAGGTCTTTGAAACTGAGATTGCCTTTGGGGAATCCAATTCCGAAGTGTATTATTGGGCCTAACTGGCTGAATCCAGGGCCTAGTTGGTTGAAAAGGTTGAAAATTTTGTCTAGCTGATGGTTGATTTATTACTTGGTTTGAAACTAGTGGGGTGGAAACTTCCACGAATTGTTTGACAACCCGGTACCATTCTGTGGTACTACTAGGAGGATTTATAATAATATTGTTTTTGAATTCTGGTTTTAAACCATCAGTTAAACCTTTTAATAGTATATTTTCACTAAGATGTAATTTCCTACCAATTTCCACTTTTTTACGAAAATAAGTTTCTAAATTGTCTAAATTATCTAATTTCAGATTTGAAAAATCAGAAAAACTCGGGAAGTCTAATTCAATGAGTCTTTCTATCAAAATTTTCTTAATTTGTTCATAATCCGTACAATTTAAGCAGTCATTGATATAAATTTTTTGCGCTTCCCCTTTCAAATATTGCGCAATAAAATTAAATTTCCATTCTAGATTTTTCTTCTCCTTTTCACATGTTGTATCAAAATATGTTAACCATGACAAAATGTTCATTCCAGAACTCGGATCAAACGGTACGAATTTAGGATCTTCCATAATTTTTTTATTCTTACTCATTAGAATAAATGAAGCACTTCTATTTTCTTTATTAAATCCTGATCGTAAAATCATTTGCAATTAATTTCAAAGTTAATAATTTCTATCAATTACATATTTTTTTCAAAATTACTATATCAGATCCATAACATACAATAAATAATAAATAAATAAATAAATTAGTAAATTAATAAATTAACTTCAAATTACTCTCATCAATAAAATAATAAATAAATAAATAAATACATAATAAATATTTCATCTATCATAAAAAGAGTAAAAATAACAATCAAGACATTTAATAAGATAACTTACAGTTTTTTGAAAAATCTTCAATAAAATTCAATCGTCTTTAAATTCCTCATCAAATACTTCTTGCATACTCACCACTTTGAAGTCATTAATTTTCAAAAATTTTCAATATGACCATGAATACTGAATCAAAATTTATGCGCACAGATCAACATCAAGCGTCAGAAAATCCACATCAGACTCGAAGCAAGTACTATTCATTAGCAAGCTGAAAATACCATATAGGCTGTCCTTCAATCGAACTTCGGCGATAGCATGCTTTTCTTCGTTCCATCGCAATTTTCTTTAAATATCATTCATTAAAAAGGCAGCACAGATAACTAATCCTGTCCGACTTTTCGATTAGTTGTGACGATTTAAGGAGAACTCGAATTATTTTCACTGGTTAAAAAGAAACACACAGTCATGGCAAGCGAGGGAAAAAACAAAATAAATAAATAAATGTAGAAGATCCAATAATTAGTCATGGGCTGCTGTAAATTCATTTATTAAATTCGTAATAATGAGGAAGGAAAAGCTCCTTTTGCAAAAATTCCATCATTATTTCAGCGAGCTGTCCTCATCGAAGAAGCAACCCAAGAAATCTTCTTTTTTTTCATCTCGAGACTTCCACCTTTTTAAACTAAAAAGAAAGTTCTGGAACATTCTGTAACCTCAAACCATCATTCTTTTATGTAAACAGAATTCTTGTCCAGCTACGAGATTATTTTCCACAAACGATAAATTTATTTAAAAAAAAATATTATTTAACCAATTTATAATTGACTCAGAATTTTAAATATCTTAGGCAGACGATTTTTATAAATGATTAATTTTAAGAGAAAAAGAAAATAAATGAATTTATTAATATGCACACATCAAAGGTTGACGTAGGAAAAATAAATAAATAGATAAAATAAAATAATGATATTTTTTGAAAGGTATGGTTTTGGAATAAATTTAATAAGACTTTCTTAAAAAGGGTTGATAAAAACATAGAAGAAATCAGTTTTATTTGGAATATTAAGAAATAAAGTTTTAATTAAGAATATTTTTAATTTAGAGCCATCTTTTTAAATTTACGCATACTGGAATAATGTTTTTTAAGGCAAATTAAGAATTTATATCGTCTGCATAAGGATTAACAGATTAGATTTAGAAACAAGATTTTAATTTAATAATTTGAAGTAAGTACGGAATATTATTATAAGAAAATTAAGATAGTATAAAGGTTAGTTTTGGCGAAAAAATTTTAAATTTGTAATATATATATATATATATAAAGAAAAAAAAAGTATATTTAAAAAGATTATTTTGTATCTCATGGGACTAGATTACTGTAAGAATCATATATTATGCCAAGTACAACTGAATTTCTTTATATAAACCTTACATAAGTTAAACAGACTAATAATTTATACAATTTCTTCCACTTACTTCAATCAGAAATCATAAACATATTTATTTTTGTGTTTATTTATTTATTTATTTTAAATAGAAAAAATTAGTTTTAGTGTTTGTGATAGCTACACATACTTATAGAAAATTAAGTTACAATTACTTGTTTTAAAAACTGTCATTGGGAGAATTAAGACTTTTTTTCCCTTGAAGGGGAAGGGGGGTGGGTATTAAACTTTACAAGTGGTGCACTGATATTAAGAAATATATTGCCTTTGTAATTTAAAGTTGAAATTTTGAAAAAACCCATTTGGGTTTTTTCAGAAAAGCCTTGTGGGTTGGGGAAAATCGCAATAATTCTGCCTATGATAAATTTATATAGTTTCTTTCATTCACTTTAATCAAAAATCAGTCAATTAAAGGGATTTATAATAATATTTTTGAAAATTTTAGCAAAATCTACTATATATAGTGCAACAGTATTACATTTGTTAATTCCGAGCACAAATGGAAATGCACTTTTACTAGCTTTGCTGCTTAATAAACTCCTAAATGATTATGCAATTTGTTCCAAACCAGATCAAATGTAGAAAAGTATTGTTCGATTGAAGTAGAAATAGTCCATGCTGAATGTAAAAAAAAAAAAAAAAAACTGACAAAATCCATGAGGAAACTTATCTTTTACACTCTTTATATATATATATATAATCTGTCATTGTGTTGAAAATTACTGTATAACACTTTCATTGAGCATTGAAGTTAGATAACAAATGGAATGATTAATCTTAAAAGCTATAACAATGCAAGCAATCAGGATGGGGTACAAGTTTCAAATGCCACTTTTAGGTATACATTAAGATTTAAAGTACTTGAATGCACTTTAAAATACAGGCATAAAAATCTTCCCTCTTTACAAGCTAATTTCTGCTTTTTTTCGTCATTTTATCAATACTCAAATTCCTTTAAATCTGGTTCTTTTGAACTATATTTAAATTAGCATTTATCTTTGCATTCTCATACCTTAGATTAAATAATGATAAAGTTGTGAAAAAACCGAAAATTTTGAAAAAACCCACAAATGGGTTTTTAATGGGTTTTTTCAAGTGGGCCCGCCCGAAAAAACCCGGGCGGGTTTTTCCGGGCTGGGCCCACTTGGGCAAACCCTGTCATAAACGTACGTCAGAGGCCTATGGTTGAGGACATTTTCTACCTCAACAAGCACAGTCATAAGCTCTTCGAAAGCTAGTAAAGCTTTTCCTAAGATTTTTCTTAAAGGGTCCTTAATGCTTTTCATGAGTCTAGAATATTTAATTGTATCGGGCATGGCGCGAATCCAGAAGGGATTGCGAAAATTATTGACCGAAGGATCCCCCTTTTTGATCAAGGTATCTTATGCGTCACTGCTACATTACAGGATAACTTAAGAAGTTTCAAAATATTTACTCATTTCTATCGTAGACGGTCGTTTAAACCATCATTTTTCCGTTTTTTAAGCATAAATTGAAACTTTCAAAATTTAGGATTTCCATAAAGTAGGACTTAATAATTCTAAACCCATCAAAAAATATGTAGGTTGCAATTGTAATTTTTTTCAAATATTAACTTCATAATGCATGTCATAAAATTTTTAAAATTGCAAATTCAACGTTATTATGCTTGGGTATTTAAGTATTATTTCTACATAAAAAATAAGAATATAATTTTAAGGGGATATTAATAAAAATATGAAAATGTAATTTAGATTAGAAGCAATGAATTTCGAAATTTATAATTCAAAAACTTATAATTTAAATGACTTGAAATTTGGCATCTAGGCATCTAGTTTGGACCAAAGTTTTGAAATATCTTGTTAAAATTGGGTATTGTTATTGAAAAAGATGAAGTTAAGTTTGGTTCGTTTTAATATATAAATAAGCAAATTTTATATGCATAATTTAAAAGTAGACTTCATTTCCAAACGATAGGTACCAGTAACTTTTCTTCTACGATATTTTGTTAAGTCAGTTTGTAGTGGAAGTTTACTTTTTTTCCCCCAACGACTGTACATGCGTAGATGCAAATTCTCCCGGGTAATTTATTATTTTTTTTTTCCCCTTTTGATCACACTGAGAAAAATGAATATATCGCCTTCACCTGGAAACAATTGGTAAACATTTTCTGAATCCTGAAACTAGAAATATAAATCTCCGAACAACCATGATGAATAGACGGAATAATCTGGAATTTCTAATCGCTTAATTTCTAGGTGGCGAAACGATAGTAAATCGTTTCTGTAGCAAGAAATTATCGCTTTATTTCTGGAATGGTTTCATAAACTGGAATTACAATTACTAAAATTAAGTTCTTTTTTTCTCATTTATTTTCAGAAATTTCTAAAGTTTTTTTTTTCCTTTGACCGCGAGAAGATAGGAAATGCTCCTCAGTTCTAGTTGATGACTCTAGAATTCTCTAGCAAAAATATCTAGAATTTATAGAGATGGCATGGAACTATTTTTTTCTAGAGCCAAAATTTAGACTCTTTATTCCAGAACCATATATTTCTCTTTTTTTTTCTTCGGTGCAGTATTTTTGAATAATAATTATCTTATTATTAAATAGCAGGAAATTTGTCATTGAAAATATAAATATTTTTATTCGATAATAGTGTTAATAGAAAATGGGAAGTTTGTAGTTTATACTGTTACGAATTTTGTAAATAGTTAGTGTTTGTACTGTAAAATAACGTAAATAATCTTATTAAGCTCCATTCCTTTACTAATATTAGCTTTTGTCCCTATTATCAAGCAAACTTGCCTATTATTTTTAGTGAATGTCTACGGCAGCTTGGCGAAATAATAAAGATATCGCCAAGTTGGCGTCACTTTTGACGACTAATTTTGGTTGCCAAATTTGGCGATATATCGCCAAGTTGGCGACAAACTTGGCGATTGTTGGCGATGATAACCCTTCCCTCTCTATGGTAACCCCCTTTAGATATGCTGATACATTGAATGTTATTCCGTGATTTTCTGGAATATTCGAGAAGGCTGTGGAAATTTCCCGTGCATGCTGCGAGCCTATATAAGGAGAGCAATACGAGCTGTTGTTGTTATTATTTACCAGTCAGTCATTGAGTGAACAAGGCGATTGTTAAGCAAGTTTGCTTGAGTTTTATCTATGTTGTTTTGAATGTTATTAAGTGTTGAGACGTTGTATAAAGAGTCTCTGGGATCTAAAGCTGTACTTGTACGATAGATTTGAGCATTTATTTTTGAATATCTAGTAATATTTGTGAGTTTTGAAGACTCTGTTGTTCTGAAGATCTGTAAATAAATTATTTTCTACTTTTCTAAGAGACAAGAGTTTGAAGTTGTCTAACCATAAGATCAAAAGAACCCTATATACGCAACAATACACATGTGAAATAAAACTAAAGAAGTTTATTACAGATGAAACAGCACAAAAAACAAACGATCATAATTAAATAATAAAAATTTTTACTAAGCACCAAAAGACAACCAAGTCGGAAATTACATGTCAGACGTAAGAAATAAGGTGCGTTCATATTATAACGAAGTTTTTAAAATATACAGTTGTTCGGATACAATACAGTATCCGAAATCTTTTGTGTGTCCCTGTAAATACTAAATGCTTTCTATTATACAGGAATTAACTTGTAGTAAACCTCAGTAACGTATATCAATTTCATAAATTGGAAATAGTTTGATATACTTAAAACGCGCACCAAGCAATGTTTCCCCCTATGCTATTATATAATAGAATACTTTTGTGTGGCCCTGTATATTAATACAAAACATTCTTTGCACAACAGATTGTACAGAATAGTATCTATTTAGTATATATTTCATAGATTCATGGGAATTGTATTATGTTCGAAAGTGTGTAACATCATTAAAATGCACTTGAAACATTTTTTTCCGTTTGACCTTAATGTAACGGAATACTTTTGATTGTCCCTGTAATTGAACCATGCATCATATTTTCATAAAATTCGAAATGACTCGACAAAATTATGTAATAATAATATATTTTAAATTTCAGACGATTGGGTTGGGTAGTTTTTGCGTTGCTATATGCGGACAGACAGACGGGCAGATTGTACGACGACTATAGGCGCAACGTATTTACATACCAGGTGTCCCAAAAATGACTGATGGATTTTAAAATTCAATAACTTGCAAACGGTGACAGCTATTTAAAAAATTTTTGCAGGAGGGTTATGTATAATGTCAGGAATTTTTTTACCGTAATTTTTTATTTTAGTTCGTATCACAAACAATCGATGGCGCTGACGGCGATTGCAGGCCAGGTCGACGCTTCACTCAGCATTGATCATCTGGCCTTCAATCGCTGTCAGCGCCACCTATTGTTTGAGATGCGAACTAAAATAAAAAATTACGATAAAAATACTCCTGACATTATACATAACCCTCCTGCAAAAATTTTTTAAATAACTGTCACCATTTGCCAATTATTGAATTTTAAAATCCATCAGTCATTTTTGGGACACCCGGTAATTACGAACGCACTTAAAAACACACAGGACGAAATTCGGACTGGAAATTTTAAGAGCCAGTCATCAATCAACGTAAACACGTGTCCACAAGGGGTCACAACTTTAACAATCTAACCACAATAAAAAAAAAAAAAGTTTTTTTTATTAACTTTCTGTTTTTAACACTAAATATATTATTTCGCTTAAAAAAATTTATACATAAAAAAAATCAACAAATTATGCATTACAATGCCTCTCTGGTATTGTAACAGAAATGATGCATGTGTGTATGCAGGTTACACCATCAAGATCGCCCAAATTTCACATAGCCAGATTCTTTGCTTAGAGTATGTGAAAATTGCCCAGTAAACCATACTTTTACGACCCTTAGTTTTCGAGATAACTGCGAAAGAAAAGAATGACGTCATATCCGGTGCAAGAAAAACATTTTATTGAAAAGCGCGGTAGATATTTTTAAAAACTTGCATATGTATTAACCAATGTTTATGTTTTCAATAAAGATTTCACCAAATGTATTAAATTAGAAGCAAACCGGTTTCGGTAGCATATAGCTTACCGTCGTCAGTGCTGAGGGAGATAGAAATTTACTCATATATATCGGAGAGATGGGGGATTCAAGTTGACCAATAGGATTACAGAGAATTGCAAGTAATGGCCGATTGGAGAACGCATGGGAAAATGAACCAAAGGAGAGAGAAATGGGCCAAGAGAGGGGAGAAAAATAATTATCATTAAGAAAAAGAGGTTTTAATGTAATATTTCCAGCATTCTGATAATGGTGGGGATGACGAGTTCACAACTAACCAAATTGGAAATTGGTAATTGGACCGAATTGGAAAATTCCAAAGGCAATATTCCTATAATCGGGTTTCTATAATGTTGCAATACATTTTTTCAAACTCATATGACGTTATATATTCACCTGCTGACGTCCATTATATTTTCACAGAAACATAATATTCACTTTAAAAAAATCATCAAACTATATTTTTATTTTTATTTTTATTTTACACGTGGAAATCTGGCAATAAAAGAAATATGTCGTAATATTTAACTTTATATTTAATTATAGTTGTCGTTCGGTCCGTTCATCTGTTCCTCTGTCTGACCATCCGTCTGCCCGTCCGAATGTAACTGAGCAAAAACTACTCAACCAAGTTGTTTGAAATTTAAAATATATAATTTTTGCATAATTCTGTCGAATCATTTCAAATTTCATGAAAATCGGATGCATAGTTTAATTACAGGGACAATAAAAAATATTCCGTTACGTTACGGCCAATGGAAAAAAAAAATAGTTTCAAGTGCATTTTAATGATGTTACACTCTTTCGTTTATAATAAAATTTATATGCATGTATGAAGTATGTACTAAATATACATTCTGTACAATCTGTGGAGCAAAGAATATTTGTTATTAATTTAAGGACCATACAAATTTATTCCATTACTAAATGGTATAGGGGGAAACATTGTTAGGAGCGCGTTTTAATTATTTTAGATTTTTTCACATTTTATAAAATTTATTTACGTCGTTGCTCAGGTTTATTATGGATTATTTCAACTTAGTTGCTGTATAATAAAAATCACATAGTATTTACAGGGACACACAAAATATTTCGGCAAGTATACACTGTAAAAAAAAATTCAAGAGGTTACTAAAAATTTTTTAGTAAATTTGTATTCCACAGAATTTTTTAGTAACCATTACAAACTTTTTTTTGCAAGTGAAACAAACATTTTTTTTTTTTTTTTTTTTTTGTAAACTGAACAAAAGAATTTTTTGTATAACTAACTTAAAACTTTTTAGTAGGAGCCACCAAGCAAATTTTAGTAATAGCTCCAAAATTATTTTTAGTAACCATTGTGTGTGCCCGAAGAGCAGTAGCTTCCTTCGAGCTTCATCCAGTGGGTATAAAGACAGACTTCTGAAGCGGAAGATTTTCGGCAAAGCCGCAATAGATGGCAGCACCAAACATTGCTACCTGCTCTATTTTGACATGTTTCTAAAAAGGAGGGAAAGTCCAGAGATCATTACCCATGGTAACTGCTACGACAGGATTTTCATATTCCCTTTATTTAACGAATACTTACATTGCATACATTCGATGCATATTTGGTGGCGTCCAGCATCGAATCCGGGAACTTTCAGCCTGGAGTTCGGTGCTATGACCACTAGGCTATCACGGCCACGCCAAGTGAGTTTTAGTAATAGCTATTAAAAATGTAAAACTATTAACTCTATTCGTTGCTAGCTTTTTTCTAGTAATTCTTACAGATTCCTACTAACCGAGTAAGATTACAAAAAATTTTTTAGTAATTACAAGGATCACTAAAATTTTTTTAGTAGATCGACCCTTTTTTTTACAGTGTACTGTAACCCGAAGTAATGTATACTATTACACCAAAATCTGAATATGTTTAACCTTTTTCGACGCGGAGCAAATCTGTTTGAAATAATTAACTTACACCAGAATTTATAAACAAATTTATTAGAAAATACGAACTTACTTATTTTCAGATATATTATAAAAGGAAAATTTTAATTAACCGTTTAAACGCCAATGTTCCCAAATGGGAACATTGCATTATTTGTAATACAAAATATATAATTTCAAATATAATAACAATAACGATGTCCTTTATTTTCCTTTAAAATATAAGCTTGATTTGAACTGTTGAAAAAAAAAATATTTAATTTTAAGCATTTTTCATAGGTATTAACGAATATGTAAATTCACTAATTTGCATAAAAAATATATTATTTGCTTTTATCGTTTTCTCTATATTACTTACATTTGACCACTAGAAATCTAAATGTTTTTGGAATTCGAGAAAATACTCAAGAACAATATACAATAGCATAGATCGAAAAATAGTTTGTTATATTTGCATAAGTTGTCAATCAATAATCATGTTCCAAAATGCGAACACTGAAATAAGAACAGCCAAAAGAACTGCAGAAATATATATATATATTTTTTGGTATTTTATAAATTTGTATTCATAAATTAAAACATTTGAAGCTGTAATATAGGAAAAACAAAATTATTATTACATTGCGATATTAACATAACATTGCGATGCAAACGGTTAAATATTTTTGATGCCAGTAAAATTAAAATTATTCCCACTTTTTTAAGGACACCGCGCCAGAAAGGATTAAGACATCGTTACAGTACGAATGCGCCTCATTTGCAACGCTTGACGTACAATTTCTCACTAATTCATCAAACAATTTATTTTATTTTCATTTTTTACGTGGAGATCTTGCAATAGAAAAGTAGTTGTTGTGGTAAGAATGTTACGATGGATATTTATTTGTTGGCAACTGCTATAAGAATAAAAGTTTAAAATTAATAGGAAATTTCAATTAAAATGATAGTTTTTTATTAATTAAAAATTATTTTTAAACTATTTCGATAACGGATTATTTTAGTTGCCTCTACCGTGTTTTAATGCGTATGTACGGAACATTTAACAATATTCACTTCCAAACTGTGGATTTATATGGAATTACAGCCTGACGAATTTTTATTATTACTTACCCATCATACGTAGTATAAGGCAAATCTTGCAATCGTTTTGAAAATCGAAAAAAAAAATTGACGGATTTACAAATTTCAGATACTGGAGATTCCAAATAACATATTTTCAGGAAAAAAAAATGCCGTCCGTCCGCCTGTGTGTCTGTCTGTCTCTGTGTCTATAAATGCTCTATCTCCCGAACAAAATGAGTTAAAGACTTGAAATTTTCTATGCACTTAGTACGTAAGCCTATTTAATATCAGTAACCACGGATATCCAGAACTATTTTTTTCGGACTCTCAAAAAATTCGTTCTGATGAAAGGTATATAAAAATTTTCGAATTTTTTTATTTTAAAGAATGAACGTAAAAGACAATAAAATAACACAAATTTAGCATAAAGAACGAAATCGGTCGGATCATTAGTTTCCGAGATATTTGTTATCCTGTTTTCCACATTCTTCGATTTTTCATGACCCTGTATTTCCTTCAAATTTCAATTCAAAGATATATATTAATTGGAAATGAGATGCTAAATACGACGCAGTAAACTATTGATTAATATCATTATTATTTTTGGAGCTTTGAGAAGGTTTCTTTTGCACAATCCGGTACTACTTGAATAGATAGGCGTTTTATATAATTGGTAGAAATGAGTTCATCAGCAATTCATTAATAGAGCATTACTATGAGTATTAAAAATATTTAAATATACGTTTAAATTTTGCTTTGGAATTACAATGCATTTTATAAATTGTTTACACATGTTTTATTTTCATATGTTATATTGTACATTTCCATGATGGGTAACTATTACGGTGGCCCTAAAGACTAGTTATATATTAGTTCACTAATATTTTATTCATTAAGGGTGATGAAAGATTATTAAAAATTATAATCTACTTCACTCGTTCCAGTAAATAAGAAAATAAATGATTAAAGAGAAAATATGGAACATTATAATAATAGACTCCAGATAGTGAGATTTTTTTAAACCATGTTCAGGGCTTCAAATTACGAATTAAACAAAAGTTTTCCAGTGTCATTTCCTGAAAGTACAAAGTAAATAAGGAAAAGGAGAAAAAATAAATTAAAGGATAAAAGAAGCTTTAATGACAGAGATATACATTCTTTGAATATTAATGTAGTTTAAAAAAGATATTTAACATCGCTTTTTATCACTTTTTTTTATTTGGTAGTTTTATATTTTGTTTCAAAATATTAAAAAAACAAATCAGAAATTGCACGTCAAGTGTAGCAAATGAGATGCGTTCGTATTACAACGAAATCTAAAAAATATTCAGATCTTGATGTAATAGCATACAGTACATCGGATACAGTATAATATCCGAAATCTTTTGTGGGTCCCTGTAAATACTATCTGCTTTCTATTATACAGGAAGAAACTTGTAGTAAACCTCATCAACGTATACTAGTTTCATAATATGTGAAATAGTTTCATATAATTAAAATGTGCCCCCAAACAGTGTTTATCCTTATACCATTATGTAATAAAATTCTTTTATGTGGACCTGTATATTAATACATATATTCTTTGCACCTCAGACTGTACAGAATGTATATTTTAGTATGTACTTCATACAGGGTTTCACAAAGAACCCCTAACTTTAAAAAATTATAACTCGGAAACGGTGATAGATAAAAACATGAAACCAGTGGTGAGTAGGGGAAAAATTAGAGTCCGGCCCCGGGAGGAGGAGCGAGGAGCGTGGTGGTGGTGGTGGGCTCCTCCTCCTCACACCTCCTCCTCAATCCTCCTCCTCCTCCTGCTGACATCGTCTTGTAAGAGAAGGGGTTAAAAGGGGGGGTTAAATTTTTTTCGTGAAATTTGAATATTTTATGCTATAAGAGAGGGGTAAAAGGGGGGATAAATTTTTTAAGTATTCTACAGTACGAGCGGTTCTTTTGACTGTTGATTAAGAGATGAATGATTCATATTAAATTAAAAATAGTAATTAATTAAAAGGTAATTAAAAATAATAAGTGAAAAATAATGAAGGTAATAATTAAAAATGATAATTAAAATAATGAGTAAAAAATAATGAAGGGAATTTTTCGGGGAAATTTTTTCACCATATTGTAGTACGAAGCTGATTTTTTTATTTTAATGATTTAATTTGTGAACTTTATTTATTTTATTTTTTTTTTCTCCGTGTTTTAGATAAGTTGTTAAGCGGATTTTCCAAAGATAGAGAATATTTTTTTCTGTACTATTGTACGAGTGGTTTTTAATTTTAATGTGGCGACTTAAAAATTTTCAGTTTGGTGTAATTGTAGAGTTTATTTTTTTGATTTTAAGCTGAAATTTTGGGGAGATTGATTTTTTTTTTTCCACTGTACACTAACATGATGAGTTAAGCGGGTATTTTGGGGGAAATTCTTATTTTAGGCTAATCATACACGAAGGATATTTTTTTTTTCGGGGGTTAATATTTTAATAAAGAACTAATTAAGAAGGGTGCATTCATGGTGAATTAATGAATTTTTTTTAGGAGTAATTTTGTTAAGAATGAATTATTTTTTCATTTTTTTTGGAGTTTTAAGTGGATATAAATGTTAAATAGGGAGACTTTAATTTTTTTGCAATGTGATTAACGCGCGCTCGTCGACATAACCGTACGGAGTTTGTAACTTATGCGTTAAAAAGCGACTCTCAAGTGTATAAACAGATTTCTACTCACGTCTTTCATGCAATCGAATTCTAGAAAGGATAGTGCATTCAAAAAGGTTATTAATAAAAAGAAGATAATTTAAAACTATGAGTGCGCTCGTCGACCTAACCGTACGGAGTGTGTCATTTTCTTAGAATCACGTGTGAATATTGGCTTAGACTATCTTAGAAAGACTTCCACCACCTTTATCTCTATCCACCGTCGTAAATAACACATGCTTGTAATGGGAATTTGGGAATAACAATTTTGAATATTTATTTAATGAGGGAACTTTAAAATTATCTTTAAAATTATTTCGAGTGTTATTTTTAGTCAACTATTTGAATGAAATTTTAAATTCTAGTCAAAATTTGAATGAAAAAATATGTTTTAAAATGGAATTTTTCGTACTAACATTGAATCGCGCTTGTCGCCCTAACGGTTTGGAATATGTGGTTTCCTTCGAACCTTGGTGAAAATTTAATTTAATTGATTATTATTGTTATTTTGTATGTGTTGTATGTATGTGTATGTATGTTTGTGTGTTGTATGTATGTGCGTGTGTTGTATGTATGTGTGTGTATATGTTTGTGTGTTGCATGCATGCATGTGTGTGTATGTATATGCGTGTGTTGTATGCATGCATGTGTGTGTGTATGTATATGCATGTGTTGAATGTATGTATGTATGTGTCGTATGTATGTGCGTGTGTTGTATGTATATATGTATGTGAATGTATGTTTGTGTGTTGTATGTATGTATGTGTGTGTTGTATGTATTTGTTGTATATATGTGCGTGTATGTATGTGCGTGTATTGTATGTATGTATGTATGTGTGTTATATGCATGCATGCATGTATGTATGTATGTATATGCGTGTGTTGTATGCATGTATGTATATGTTGTATGTATGTATGTGTGTTGTATCTATGTGTATGTTGTATGTATGTGTATGTATGTATGTGTCCCACAGTTTGTAGGGTTATTTTGGGATAACAAATCAATTTTAATAACGATGCTTTAATTTTTTAGGGGGTAACTTATGAAGTGACTTTTTTCATGCGAACATTGATTCGAGTTTATTTTAAGACATGAGTATTGAAGGAAAATTCAATTAAATTGGTTTTTAAAAAATTTTCATTAATTAAAAATAATATTGTTTCAAAAATTTGTATATTTCTTAACAGAAGCACTTTAAATTAACTAAGAGTATTTTTATACTAGACTAGCTTCTTGTACAATTTTCGTTAATATTATGAAAAAATAATAATAATAATTGCGCTTTAGTGAATCAAGCTATTAATTTTTCATTACCTGATTTTACTATTTAATTAATATTTAAAATTTTCATTCAGGTAATAAACTTACTTTAACAGTTTTATGCAAATATTGCACAGCCTTGAAATTGTTCCAGCAAGAAGAATAATCACATCTGATTTCATTACCTCACAAGCGATAAGTATGATTCATTCTTATCTGATTTCGAGAAAAAGGGGTCATCTTATCTGTGAATCATAGCTTTTGTGATAGGAACCTAGTGTAAGTTTAATATAATAAGAGTTAATAATAATCTTATTAATTACGATGTCTAATTAAATGGTCTTACAATAAAGTCATTTCTTTTAAAAATTTAGGATAAAACAATTTAAATCAAATAAGAGGCTTTTTCACATAGATTTATTTTCAATAAAACTAGACTATTTTTCTATATTTTATCAGCCAAATAATTAATGTGTCATATTCATATAGGATTAAACTATTATAACTGTCGTATAATTAAAATGAATTTAAGTGATTATAAAAATAAGCATTCTAAAATTATAAGTATTTGGGATTCACATGAGATGATTTCATGTCATATAACATTAAGTTTTAAAAAATGCATGTTTTTAAACCCATTATATCTATTTGTGTGTCTATTTCCGTTATGAAATATGGTTCAAAACAATCAATTTGACGGCATGTTCTACCATGCGCTTTAACTGAACAACGACTTGTGTTGGTAAAAACTAACTTTAACTTATGTCACAAAATTTAGCAGGGGGAGACATTTAAATGTGATGAAGTGAAAGCACATTTTTTATGATTCTTCAAATTCATATGGTTTTGTGTATAATAATATATAAAATAAAAATTAAATGAAAAATATGAATTTAAAATTAAAAAATATTCACTAACAATAAATGATAACTCGGAATGTCTTGTGTAAATAAAAAATATTCATTAACAATGAATGAAAAATATGAAGGTCTTATGTAAATTAAAAAAAAATATGAATAAAAAAATAAATAAAAAATATGAATTTACATTAAGTAAAAAATATAAATGTCTTATGTAATTAAAAAATATATGAATTTACATTAAGTAAAAAATATTCATTAACAATTAATGAAAAATATGTATGTCTTATGTAATTAAAAATTAAATGAAAACAATTAATGAGAGTCACATTGAAAAATATTCTTACCTTAAAAGTGACTGTTATATGCTTATTCCAACTGCTATCCACCGTCAACCTGCATCATTGCTTGCCTGTTGAGTACTGTCTGATAACAACAAATTCTTATCTTTAACGGTATTTCCCGAAAGCTGACTCACTAGTAAAAATGACAGGTTCAAATCTGAAATTAGGAGTTTATTCATATCGAATATAATTAATATAACATGTAATTAAAAATAGACTTAATTTATTTAATACGTCATAATTAACAATTTAATTAAATCCTGAATATAATTTTTTAAAATCTTATTAATAGAATAGAATAGAAATTCTTTTCAACATTTTCAAGAAACACACATGTTATTGATTACTTAATAGAATATTTTTCGTAATGAATGTGTAATTAACAATTTTTAAATGATTTTTTCTAATTAATTAGTGTTTAATTAAAATTTTCATAATTAAAATAAATATATCAAATAAAAAAGGAATTCTTTTCAAAATTTTCAAGAAACACAAGTTATTATTAAGTAATATTTTGAATAACTACAAACTTTAATCATGATGAGTCATCACTGTGAATGATCTTTTCTTCTCATATGTTATAAAAACAAGTTTAAGTACCCAAATTTATTGATATATTTCATTATGTGTTGGATCCTTCTTTACTAATCTCGTTAAAATTATTCATTTACCAATGATTTAAACTTCACATTTTAAAGTTATTTATATAATATACTAACATTTGACTATTAAATATCAAATAATGGACATGCACTCTTTACACTCACATCTTACAATGTACTTAGTAGCCAAATTTAATGATTTTTAAGCATGTCTCCTTAAATTTTTTTCAATGACAGACTATCACAGTTGAATATTTAGCTTTCTCTTCATAACTTTATCGAGAAATATGTAATGTATACCACACGATTTCATTAAATGAATCACAATACGATTCAAACTTCTCATTTTCAATGTTTTATATATACTAGTGTTTATCAAGTAGGTGTTTATTCCGAACAATCATTACTTAGTATATCCCGGTCAAGATTGTGTTGAATGCTTTTTAAGTCAAATGATGTGAGAGAAGGACAACTTGGAAGAAGTTTTAATGAAAGTGCAACCGATGAAGCTTTCACCTCTTCAAGAAAAAGAATTTCAGCAGGCGACAGAATGTTGTATTTGTCATAAGGTGCTGGGAGAAAAAAAGAGTCCGTGATCACGACCACATCTCTGGAGAATATAGAGGAGCAGCTCATGTGGGATGTAATTTGAACTATAAACAAGCACAGATCATTCCAGTTATCTTCCATAATTTGCGTAATTGTGATGCTCATCACATCATGATCTTTTTAGATTCCTTTCAATTTTTACCTATGTTATTAAAATTACTCGCAGGTTTCGAACCCACAAACATCTGATCATACTTCTCATTTTTAACACGCGACGCTAACCATTGGGCCATTAAGGCCCGTAATTTAGTAACTAAAACGTAAGAAAGATCATCGAAAGAGATTACTTCATACATGCAAAAATATTTGTTATTGTGACTTAACAGTTAAAAATCACGAAAAAAAGAAAAAAATCACATATGTTTTGGATTACTCTGATTTTTTATGAGTCACTTCATCAGTTAAATAGACATAACCACTTCTTATGAATCACTACTTATGCTTAAATTTTCAAATACTTGCTTATATGAAATGTATTATATTTTAGTTTATCAGTGATAGTGTGATTACTTGTTAATAATTTTAATGTTATTAAAAAAAATTTAAAAATCAAATGTTAATATTTAATTTTTAAAAAAAATACAAGTCACTATTAAAGGTTTGAACAAATTATTAAAATAATTTTACAAAACTTTTCAAATTATTTAAAAATGTTTCACTAATATTTAGTAATCGTCAAATTTTAATGTCGATAATCATTTATGTGACTTAGGTTTTCTGTTTTAACTGTTAAGTTATCAGATTCCCCCTTCAAGTACATCTCATTGATATGTTTTAATCAACCAACCAACCATTCCACTGTTTTCACAATCAACTATTATGTGAGTTGGGTTTTTAGTTTTAATTGTTAAGTTATTTCATCTCCCCCCTTCATTTACATCTCATTGATAAGTTTTCAACAACCAACCACACAACTTTTTTCGTAATCAACTATTTATTTACCCTAGCAACCAGCTATTTGCTTACCCTAGTAACCAAAAACCTTTTATCGACACATGAACAAAATTTTTAAGATGCAAGATTCTTCATTTTCATTCGAAAAAACAATGACTTATGTAATAAATTTTTTCTTTACTTAAATGAAACCTTCGCATGTGTATGGTAAAACTTGGAAAATTTCATTTAATGTATAAATTTAAAGTTAACAGACAAGGTCTTCACACACCTTTTAGTATTTTACTAACACTTTACCAAATATCTTTAGAAAACAACAGAATTTTAAATAACTATTTTAATAAAAATTCTCTTTTGTAAGTGACGTTACTGACCTAACTTGAAAAAATTAACTTGTCAAAGCAGGTTTTGATTATTCCAGCTTAGTAATAATCATAAGTTTCATATGATAATCAACCTGTTTGGTTATTTTCCAGTATGGTTTTATAAAAAAAGTCCCGCATGCAAATAGCATAACTTAACTAACTTGAAAAAATAACTTGTCAAAGCAGGTTTTCAATGTTTCAGCTTAGTAATATTCATTAAGTTTTATATGATGTTAAACCTATTTGGTTATGTCTCAGCATATCTTTATAAAATGTATCTAAAAAACCTTTAATATTAATGTTTAAAAATATGCAGTTAGTCTTTTATAGATGATTATTTTCACTTCTATTATTTAAAAAACATTTTTAAATAAAATTATTACTGATGGCAGTTTATCTAAGTGTTATAAAATGTGCATGCAAAATTTTTAATTCTAATTTTCACATTTTATTATTTCAAATTATTGTTTTAGAGTTGTACTAAAATTTGGAAAAAAATATTTAATTGTCATGCATATTTAAATTGAAATAGTTTAATAATAAAGACACATTCAACATTGCATACTCACCTAATCCAACATCACCACAAAAGTACGTCCTACTCAGTCGAAGATTTGAGAAGAAATGAAAGATTGAACGTCCTTATCAGATAATCTTATCTTAAGATGTTGACGTCATAGAACATATGACATCAACTGGTCACGTGATGTATATCACATGACCAGTACTTTGTTTTCTAGATTGGTTCTTATAAAAATTCATTTATTAAGTAATTTAATCATTTTAATAATTATTAATAAGATTAATTAATTAAACTAATTAATAAGATTAATTAATCTTATTAAGTATTAAGTATTAAAACAATTATCAATTAATTCATTAATTAGTTTAATTAATTAATCTTATTAATTATTATTAAAATGATTAAATTACTTAATAAATGAATTTTTATAAGAACCAATCTAGAAAACAAAGTACTGGTCATGTGATATACATCACGTGACCAGTTGATGTCATATGTTCTATGACGTCAACATCTTAAGGTAAGATTATCTGATAACATTTTCTGATAAGGACGTTGAATCTTTCATTTCTTCTCAAATCTTCGACTGAGTAGGACGTACTTTTGTGGTGATGTTGGATTAGGTGAGAATGCAATGTTGAATGTGTCTTTATTATTAAACTATTTCAATTTAAATATTCATGAAAATTAAATATTTTTTTTCCAAATTTTAGTACAACTCTAAAACAATAATTTGAAATAATAAAATGTGAAAATTAGAATTAAAAATTTTGCATGCACATTTTATAACACTTAGATAAACTGCCATCAGTAATAATTTTATTTAAAAATGTTTTTTAAATTATAGAAGTGAAAATAATCATCTATAAAAGACTAACTGCATATTTTTAAACATTAATATTAAAGGTTTTTTAGATACATTTTATAAAGATATGCTGAGACATAACCAAATAGGTTTAATATCATATAAAACTTATGAATATTACTAAGCTGAAACATTGAAAACCTGCTTTGACAAGTTATTTTTCCAAGTTAGTTAAGTTATGCTATTTGCATGCGGGACTTTTTTTATAAAACCATACTGGGAAATAACCAAACATGTTGATTATCATATGAAACTTATGATTATTACTAAGCTGGAATAATCAAAACCTGCTTTGACAAGTTAATTTTTTCAAGTGAGGTCAGTAACGTCACTTACAAAAGAGAATTTTTATTAAAATAATTATTTAAAATTCTGTTGTTTTCTAAAGATATTTGGTAAAGTGTTAGTAAAATACTAAAAGGTGTGTGAAGACCTTGTCTGTTAATTTTAAATTTATGCATTAAATGAAATTTTCCAAGTTTTACCATACACATGCGAAGGTTTCATTTAAGTAAAGAAAAAATTTATTACATAAGTCATTGTTTTTTCGAATGAAAATGAAGAGTCTTGCATCTTAAAAATTTTGTTCATGTGTCGATAAAAGGTTTTTGGTTACTAGGGTAAGCAAATAGCTGGTTGCTAGGGTAAATAAATAGTTGATTACGAAAAAAGTTGTGTGGTTGGTTGTTGAAAACTTATCAATGAGATGTAAATGAAGGGGGGAGATGAAATAACTTAACAATTAAAACTAAAAACCCAACTCACATAATAGTTGATTGTGAAAACAGTGGAATGGTTGGTTGGTTGATTAAAACATATCAATGAGATGTACTTGAAGGGGGAATCTGATAACTTAACAGTTAAAACAGAAAACCTTAGTCACATAAATGATTATCGACATTAAAATTTGACGATTACTAAATATTAGTGAAACATTTTTAAATAATTTGAAAAGTTTTGTAAAATTATTTTAATAATTTGTTCAAACCTTTAATAGTGACTTGTATTTTTTTTTAAATTAAATATTAACATTTGATTTTTAAATTTTTTTAATAACATTAAAATTATTAACAAGTAATCACACTATCACTGATAAACTAAAATATAATACATTTCATATAAGCAAGTATTTGAAAATTTAAGCATAAGTAGTGATTCATAAGAAGTGGTTATGTCTATTTAACTGATGAAGTGACTCATAAAAAATCAGAGTAATCCAAAACATATGTGATTTTTTTCTTTTTTTCGTGATTTTTAACTGTTAAGTCACAATAAAAATTATTTTTGCATGTATGAAGTAATCCCTTTCGATGATCTTTCTTACTTTTTAGTTACTAAATTACGGGCCTTAATAGCCCAATGGTTAGCGTCGCGTGTTAAAAATGAGAAGTATGATCAGATGTTTGTGGGTTCGAAACCTGCGAGTATTTCTAATAACATAGGTAAAAATTGAAAGGAATCTAAAAAGATCATGATGTGATGAGCATCACAATTACGCAAATTATGGAAGATAACTGGAATGATCTGTGCTTGTTTATAGTTCAAATTACATCCCACATGAGCTGCTGCTCTATATTCTCCAGAGATGTGGTCGTGATCACGGACTCTTTTTTTTCTCGCAGCACCTTATGACAAATACAACATTCTGTCGCCTGCTGAAATTGTTTTTCTTGCAGAGGTGAAAGCTTCATCGGTTGCACTTTCATTAAAACTTCTTCCAAGTTGTCCTTCTCTCACATCATTTGACTTAAAAAGCATTCAACACAATCTTGACCGGGATATACTATGTAATGATTGTTCAGAATAAACACCTACTTGATAAACACTATTATATATAAAACATTGAAAATGAGAAGTTTGAATTGTGATTCATTTAATGAAATCGTGTGGTATACATTACATATTTCTCGATAAAGTTATGAAGAGAAAGCTAAATATTCAACTGTGATAGTCTTTCATTGAAAAAAAATTAAGGAAATATGCTTAAAAATCATTAAATTTGGTTACTAAGTACATTGTAAGATGTGAGTGTAAAGAGTGCATGTCCATTATTTGATATTTAATAGTCAAATGTTAGTATATTATATAAATAACTTTAAAATGTGAAGTTTAAATCATTGGTAAATGAATAATTTTAACGAGATTAGTAAAGAAGGATCCAACACATAATGAAATATATCAATAAATTTGGGTACTTAAACTTGTTTTTATAACATATGAGAAGAAAAGATCATTCACAGTGATGACTCATCATGATTAAAGTTTGTAGTTTTTCAAAATATTACTTAATAATAACTTGTGTTTCTTGAAAATTTTGAAAAGAATTCCTTTTTTATTTGATATATTTATTTTAATTATGAAAATTTTAATTAAACACTAATTAATTAGAAAAAATCATTTAAAAATTGTTAATTACACATTCATTACGAAAAATATTCTATTAAGTAATCAATAACATGTGTGTTTCTTGAAAATGTTGAAAAGAATTTCTATTCTATTCTATTAATAAGATTTAAAAAAATTATATTCAGGATTTAATTAAATTGTTAATTATGACGTATTAAATAAATTAAGTCTATTTTTAATTACATGTTATATTAATTATATTCGATATGAATAAACTCCTAATTTGAGATTTGAACCTGTCATTTTTACTAGTGAGTCAGCTTTCGGGAAATACCGTTAAAGATAAGAATTTGTTGTTATCAGACAGTACTCAACAGGCAAGCAATGATGCAGGTTGACGGTGGATAGCAGTTGGAATAAGCATATAACAGTCACTTTTAAAGTAAGAATATTTTTCAATGTGTCTCTCATTAATAGTTTTCATTTAATTTTTAATTACATAAGACATACATATTTTTCATTAATTGTTAATGAATATTTTTTACTTAATTTAAATTCATATATTTTTTAATTACATAAGACATTTATATTTTTTACTTAATGTAAATTCATATTTTTTATTTATTTTTTTATTCATATTTTTTTTTTTTTAATTTACATAAGACCTTCATATTTTTCATTCATTGTTAATGAATATTTTTTATTTACACAAGACATTCCGAGTTATCATTTATTGTTAGTGAATATTTTTTAATTTTAAATTCATATTTTTTATTGTATTTTTATTTTATATATTATTATACACAAAACCATATGAATTTGAAGAATCATAAAAAATGTGCTTTCACTTCATCACATTTAAATGTCTCCCCCTGCTAAATTTTGTGACATAAGTTAAAGTTAGTTTTTACCAACACAAGTCGTTGTTCAGTTAAAGCGCATGGTAGAACATGCCGTCAAATTGATTGTTTTGAACCATATTTCATAACGGAAATAGACACACAAATAGATATAATGGGTTTAAAAACATGCATTTTTTAAAACTTAATGTTATATGACATGAAATCATCTCATGTGAATCCCAAATACTTATAATTTTAGAATGCTTATTTTTATAATCACTTAAATTCATTTTAATTATACGACAGTTATAATAGTTTAATCCTATATGAATATGACACATTAATTATTTGGCTGATAAAATATAGAAAAATAGTCTAGTTTTATTGAAAATAAATCTATGTGAAAAAGCCTCTTATTTGATTTAAATTGTTTTATCCTAAATTTTTAAAAGAAATGACTTTATTGTAAGACAATTTAATTAGACATCGTAATTAATAAGATTATTATTAACTCTTATTAGATTAAACTTACACTAGGTTCCTATCACAAAAGCTATGATTCACAGATAAGATGACCCCTTTTTCTCGAAATCAGATAAGAATGAATCATACTTATCGCTTGTGAGGTAATGAAATCAGATGTGATTATTCTTCTTGCTGGAACAATTTCAAGGCTGTGCAATATTTGCATAAAACTGTTAAAGTAAGTTTATTACCTGAATGAAAATTTTAAATATTAATTAAATAGTAAAATCAGGTAATGAAAAATTAATAGCTTGATTCACTAAAGCGCAATTATTATTATTATTTTTTCATAATATTAACGAAAATTGTACAAGAAGCTTGTCTAGTATAAAAATACTCTTAGTTAATTTAAAGTGCTTCTGTTAAGAAATATACAAATTTTTGAAACAATATTATTTTTAATTAATGAAAATTTTTTAAAAACCAATTTAATTGAATTTTCCTTCAATACTCATGTCTTAAAATAAACTCGAATCAATGTTCGCGTGAAAAAAGTCACTTCATAAGTTACCCCCTAAAAAATTAAAGCATCGTTATTAAAATTGATTTGTTATCCCAAAATAACCCTACAAACTGTGGGACACATACATACATACACATACATACAACATACACATACATACAACACACATACATACATACAACACATACATACATGCATACAACACACGCATATACATACATACATACATGCATGCATGCATATAACACACATACATACATACATACAATACACGCACATACATACACGCACATATATACAACAAATACATACAACACACACATACATACATACAACACACAAACATACATTCACATACATATATACATACAACACACGCACATACAT
The DNA here is from genome assembly GCA_964019185.1 of Maratus speculifer. Lineage (NCBI taxonomy): Eukaryota > Metazoa > Arthropoda > Arachnida > Araneae > Salticidae > Maratus > Maratus speculifer. Next base: position 154,923,990 of record OZ025302.1, read on the forward strand.
ACGACACATACATACATACATTCAACACATGCATATACATACACACACACATGCATGCATACAACACACGCATATACATACACACACATGCATGCATACAACACACAAACATATGCACACACATACATACAACACACGCACATACATACAACACACAAACATACATACACATACATACAACACATACAAAATAATAATAATAATCAATTAAATTAAATTTTCACCAAGGTTCGAAGGAAACCACATATTCCAAACCGTTAGGGCGACAAGCGCGATTCAATGTTAGTACGAAAAATTCCATTTTAAAACATATTTTTTCATTCAAATTTTGACTAGAATTCAAAATTTCATTCAAATAGTTGACTAAAAATAACACTCGAAATAATTTTAAAGATAATTTTAAAGTTCCCTCATTAAATAAATATTCAAAATTGTTATTCCCAAATTCCCATTACAAGCATGTGTTATTTACGACGGTGGATAGAGATAAAGGTGGTGGAAGTCTTTCTAAGATAGTCTAAGCCAATATTCACACGTGATTCTAAGAAAATGACACACTCCGTACGGTTAGGTCGACGAGCGCACTCATAATTTTAAATTATCTTCTTTTTATTAATAACCTTTTTGAATGCACTATCCTTTCTAGAATTCGATTGCATGAAAGACGTGAGTAGAAATCTGTTTATACACTTGAGAGTCGCTTTTTAACGCATAAGTTACAAACTCCGTACGGTTATGTCGACGAGCGCGCGTTAATCTCATTGCAAAAAAAATTAAAGTCTCCCTATTTAACATTTATATCCACTTAAAACTCCAAAAAAAAATGAAAAAATAATTCATTCTTAACAAAATTACTCCTAAAAAAAATTCATTAATTCACCATGAATGCACCCTTCTTAATTAGTTCTTTATTAAAATATTAACCCCCGAAAAAAAAAATATCCTTCGTGTATGATTAGCCTAAAATAAGAATTTCCCCCAAAATACCCGCTTAACTCATCATGTTAGTGTAGAGTGGAAAAAAAAAAAAAATCAATCTCCCCAAAATTTCAGCTTAAAATCAAAAAAATAAACTCTACAATTACACCAAACTGAAAATTTTTAAGTCGCCACATTAAAATTAAAAACCACTCGTACAATAGTACAGAAAAAAATATTCTCTATCTTTGAAAAATCCGCTTAACCCCTTATCTAAAACACGGTGAAAAAAAAATAAATAAATAAAGTTCACAAATTAAATCATTAAAATAAAAAAATCAGCTTCGTACTACAATATGGTGAAAAAATTTCCCCGAAAAATTCCCTTCATTATTTTTTACTCATTATTTTTAATTATCATTTTTAATTATTACCTTCATTATTTTTCACTTATTATTTTTAATTACCTTTTAATTAATTACTATTTTTAATTTAATATGAATCATTCATCTCTTAATCAACAGTCAAAAGAACCGCTCGTACTGTAGAATACTTAAAAAATTCATCCCCCCTTTTACCCCTCTCTTATAGCATAAAATATTCAAATTTCACGAAAAAAATTTAACCCCCCCCCTTTTAACCCCTTCTCTTACAAGACGATGTCAGCAGGAGGAGGAGGAGGATTGAGGAGGAGGTGTGAGGAGGAGGTGAGAGGAGGAGGAGCCCACCACCACCACCACGCTCCTCGCTCCTCCTCCCGGGGCCGGGCTCTCATTTTTCCCCTACTGTGGTGTGTTTATTTAAAAAAATCGTAAGAATCTTATACATAAATCTGAAAACTTAGTTAAAAATAGCGCTCATGGATGGCGCTGAGAGCGTTAAGACCTTCTAAAGAGCGTTAAGAAGCATTGAACGACCAGCCGTCGAAATCCCACTCCATATGCCTCATTCTCCTTCAAGCCTCGGTGGCTGGGTGTTCAAAACCCCTCGCCGTTTATCGCCTTAGAGTGTAGGAGGTTGGGGGTTCGAATACCACTGGCTCTATTGCACGCACTCTGGGTGGAGCTACTGGTTGTCTATCTCTTGTGTTGTAAAATTTCCTTGTGCTATCTTGTCGCTCTAATATTGACGATGATTTATAAGCAGACATAAAGAAGACGCAGAGATATAGAGCCTGTTCTGGGACGATGATCACGTCGCCGAGGCTTGAAGGAGACTGAGGCATATGGAATGGGATTTCAATGGCTGGTCGTTCAGTGCTTCTGAACTCTCTTTAAGAGATCTTAACGCTCTCAGCGCCATCTATGAGCGCTATTTTTAACTACATTTTCTGATTTATATATAAGATTCTTATAATTTTTTTTAATAAACACACCACTGGTTTCATGTTTTTATCTATCACCGTTTCCGAGTTATAGATTTTTAAAGTTAAAGGTTCTTTGAGAAACACTCTGTAGATGCATATCAATTTTATTATGTTCGGAAGAGTGCAACACCATTAAAATGCACTTGAAAATATTTTTTCCCATTAGCCGTAATATAACGGAATACTTTTGTTCTTGTAATTAAACTATGCACTCTATTTCCATAAAATTTGAAACGACTCGACAAAGTTATGCTACTTTTATATATCTTAAATTTTGAAATAATTCGGTTGGGTAGTTTTTGCTGTGTTATCTGCGGATAGACGGACGGACTAAACGACGATTATGTGTGCTACGTATTTACATAATTACGAACGTAAAAATAATTTTTTCCCCGCTTCTCATTCATCAATACAATCGAGTCTCTCTATAACGGAACTCCATCCAACGAATTTCTCTTTTTAACAAATTTTTCATAGGAACTGTTAATTTTTTTTTCATGATTACATTAAAAATAATCTCCATATAGCGAAATATGCATCTCCATTTAACGAATTTTTTCGAAAATATTCAATCATAAGTTCAGAAAACACTTCAAATTATTTCTAGAATACTTTTTTTCGTTGATTTCTGGTTTATATTTCATATCTACATTCCTCTGCCTTATTCCTCATGTCTAAAAAAAGGCATTCAACTCCCCCCCCCCTCAAGAAAAACATTATTTTGCATGGTTACACTTGACTTTGTTTTAGCAAAAATGAGCATACGCTCTTGGAAAAGATTGAAACATTTGCTTGCTAGTGGGGCGATTATCAACTATCACAAAGCATCCTAAAAGATAAAACTATTCCATTATTGTCTTTGAAATGGTGTTTGTTTCTTGGTTTGGGTAGTAAGGCAGGAATAAGGGGGAATGACATAAAAGTTCGTTTTCAGCAGGTTTTCATCTACCTAAATTAACTCTCATTACTTTTAGAGTTTAGAGAGGATGTTTGTTGTTTGTGGCGACTCGGAGCATTTTTTGTGGTGAAAGATCATTTGAATGAAGAATTGTTATTAAGATGGTGTTACTTTGCTGGTGTTATATTCTGCTGCATTTGCATAAAATCGCTTTTAGTTTAAACACAACTCTCTCTGATAAAGTATTAATTTTGAAAATAATCAATAAGACACTGGAAAAAAAAAGGAAGTGGCAAAGATGTTTGAGATTCTGAAAAAAATTCCGTTAAATATTTCAAAAACATAATTAAACACCTCAAAAACAATTCTGTTTCAAATTTTAAACATTAAATGAAACTAGTTGGATGTGCCAATCCCAAAACTTTCTTCTATCTCATACATACATTTTATCATTTAAAAAAAATAGTTACTTATTTTAATGCTTTAATAATTTTAATTCAATACTTTAATAATTTTAATTCCAACTTTGATTTTCACCTTAAATTTCAGCTTCAATCAATTAATCGGAGTAAAAAGAATTTCTGTTTCTGCACGAGCCGATGGACAATAGAATGATAGGCAGATTTTTTTTTAAATTCAGGGAGGACCTACTTGCCTTACCAAAATATAATCACATACAAAAAGTTTAGTTCAGTTCTAGAACTAACTTCATACACTTTTATGTGGTGCAGTATTGAAAATGGCATAAAATTCGCTATTGCAGCGCCCCCTTCCAGCGGATTTTTTTCAGATTCAGGGCGATCCAACTAACCATAGCGATACACTTAAACAAAAAAATTCGTTCAATTCGATGCATAATTTCATGTACTTTTGGTCGGTACAATACTGAAAATGGCGAAAAAATCACGATTGCAGCGCCCCCTTCCGACGGATTTTTTTCAATTTCAGGGAAGACCAACTAGCCATAATCATACAGATACACAAAAAAATTGGTTCAATTCGATGCATAACTTCATATACTTTTGGTTGGTACAATATTGAAAATGGCACAAAAAATTGCGATTGCAGCACCCCCTTCAGGCAGAATATTTCAAAACTGAAGGAGGACCTGCTTGCCACAGCCAAAAACATTCACAAAAAATTTGGTTCAATTCTATGCATAACTTCATACACTTTTTGATGGTGGAATGGCGACATACAGAAACACAGACACACAGACATTTTGTAAAAACATGTTTTTCGGAATCTCTGGCTTCTAAAACGTGTAAATCCGTCGAAAATCGGAAGTGGAAAAAATTTCGATTACAATACTTTCTTCTATTGAAGATAGAGGAAAGTAAAAATTTTGTCGTTCTCTAGTCAACGAATTTTTCTATGTAACCAATTTTTTGCCTGAATAATGGATATAGAGACTGTGGTTGTTATGTAAAACAAATACGCATGAAAGAGAAAATTAAAGAAAAATTTCATTTAATAAGTTGTAAAATAAGGAAGAAGTATACCAAAATAGAAATCTAAAGTGACTCTGATAGATAAGGATGATAATGTAAAGTCTATGGGAGCGTTCTTCTAAAATATCTCGCTCAAATTTTAATATTTTTACGTGATTTTTTTTTTTTTTTTTTTTGCATAGGATAGCTGAGAACGATCCACAACCGGCCTAGTTTTTAATTTTCCAGGTTTGCTTTCAGAATTTTTAAAAAATTACTATAACTTTCAAAACCGGTTTTAACCGGTTTTGAAATTTAAAATACTATTTTAAAAAAATCTTAAACCAAAATGAAAAAAAGAGAAACTTGGCCGTTTGTGGATCGTCCTCAGCTATCCTATACAAAAAATCATATAGAAATTTTAAATTTGAGCGAGATATTTGAAAAGAACGCTCCCATAGACTTTACATTATTACCCGGGTCTTTTTCTATGACTAGTATTGCGCTTTATTAGACCATACTAGTCACACAGAAAATCTCGAATCCTAATGTTAAGTATATAGGAGGATTATTTTCAAATATTTCGTTCAAATTTTAATATTTTTGAATGATTTTTTTTTTTTTCGTAACAATAATGAGGAAGATCTATATCTGGACTACTTTTTACTTTTTCTTTTTTAGTTATGGATTTTTTATATTAGGAGAGTTTCAATTTCAGAACCGGTTCCAACCAAATATTGTGAAAATATATATATATTTTAAATCTAAAAACAAAAACTAGCCGATTGTAGATCTATCTTACGCAAAAGAACTCATTCAAAAATATTAAAACTGGAGAGAGATATTAGAAAATAACCCCCATCCAACACACACACACACACAAATAAGACTTAAGGCCCCACAATAGTCACAGAAAAAGTACTCAAAAAGACCCGGATGATAATGTAAAGTCTATGGGAGCGTTCTTTTCAAATATCTTGCTCAAATTTTAATATTTTTACATGATTTTTTTTTTTTTTTTTTTTTTTTTTTTTTTTTTTTTTTGCATAGACTAGCTGTGGACGATCCACAACCGGCCTAGTTTTTACTTTTTCAATTTTGGTTTCGGATTTTTGTAAAAAAAATTTTTTAACTTTCAAAACAGGTTTAAACCGGTTCTGAAATTGAAACTATCATAATATAAAAAATATATGAGCAAAATCGAAAAAGTAAAAACTAGGCCGGTTGTAGATCGTCCTAAGCTATCCTATGAAAAAAAAAAAAAAAAAAAAAAAAAAAAAAAACATGTAAAAATATTAAAATTTGAGCGAGATATTTGAAAAGAAAGTTCCCATAGACTTTACATTAGCGTTCGGCTTTTACCGCGTGAGTAGTGCGTGCTCTTAACATTATCATCTTGGTTTCTTCCCGTGACTAGGAAGACATGATTCGGACCTCACGCCCACTCACGTTAAGTTTATTCCAACATTTTGTACTTTTTTATTATACGTAACTAAATTGTATCCAAGTGTATAGATATAAATTAAATCATGTGTGTTGAAAGCATGCATATTCGTAGAGAAATTAAGGTTTTTATAAAAACAGTTATAAATTTTGCCATGCTTTTTGCGCATAATTTGCAATGTTTTTAAAATTTTAAAAAAATGTTTTGTTTTTCAGAAAATATGACAAACAACATTGTACATAACACTCTGTAATCAGAATAAAAAAAACAATAATGAAAATTGTTCAAAAAATGAGAATGTTTACTAAATGTTTCACTGCGCATGCGTAAATGCAATCAAAATATAATTCACGTAATGTGTTAGCTAAATGTGTAGATCTACTATTGTGAAAGTTTCAAAGACAAAATTTGAAAATTCTCAAAATTCGCATAGATAAAATAAGCTCAAAATCTGTACTTTCCAAAAGGAAGTAAAAATATAAGGGGCTGTATCCAAATTAGTAATGCGTGCAACATTGTGTATGCAATATTGACAGTAATCAATGAACATATGAATACAGCTCCTTGTCTTTTTGTTTCATTTTGAGAATAATGGATTTTGAGCTTATTGTATCGACGATAATTTTTCCAAATTTTTAAGTAGCTTTCATTGCAAAAAGTAAAAAGCTACCTATTGCAGCCGTCCGGAGGAAAACACTTCCGGAAAATTTTGGTATATTTTCACCGATCATGACCCCCAGACCCCAAAACCACCCTCCGTTCAAATGTTGACATATATATATATATAATATATATATATATATATATATATCTTATTTTTGTCATGCGATAACTAACGTATTTATGAACCTATTTGAATGAAACTTGGTATGTACATAGTACATACAAATGTCTCGACCGAGTTCGTTGGTCAGCATCATCCGCCATTTTGTTTCAAAATGGCGACCATTTTAAATTTTTTAAAATATTTAAAATTTAAAATTAAATGCGAAAAAATTAAAAGTTGAAAAATATTTTTCTTTTACGTGTTAGAACTTAAAACAACGATTCCAGAACACTTTTTATTTTGTCTATATCTTACAAAATGATTGAGTTATAGCACTTTGAATTTTTCTTATGGCTGACATTTTGAAACGATCTGATTTTTGTTACGTGATAACACGCGTATTTATGAACCAATTTCAATGAAACTTGGTATGTATATAGTACATACAAATGTCTCGACCGAGTTCGTTGGCCAGCATCATCCATCATGTTGTTTCAAAATGGTGGCCATTTTAAATTTTTTAAAATATTTAAAATTTAAAATTAAATGCGAAAAAATTAAAAGTTGAAAAATATTTTTCTTTTACGTGTTAGAACTTAAAACAACGATTCCAGAACACTTTTTATTTTGTCTATATCTTATAAAATGATTGAGTTATAGCACTTTGAATTTTGCTTATGGCTGACATTTTGAAACGGCCTGATCTGAACGATCCATCATGTTGCTTTAAAATGGCATACACTTTATGATATCGTGGAATTTGGTGACTCTCTAAATCGCTTAAAATAAAACCAGGTTGAATAAAAGATGACTAATTTCTAAAAATTCCTATTAATATTCAGTCTTGACAAAAACTAGTATTCAATCTTATAAAATCACTAATTTTATAAGATTATTTCCACTAATTTGAGCTTAGTATTTTTGAACAATGTAACTTACTTTAAAATAAATAAATAAATATATAAGTATATGAAAGCTACCTCTTCCTCCCGGCATTGCCGGAAGGACTTTTTAGATACGTTTTTGAGACATTTACAAAAATTACTCTATATATGTAGCTAACACATTATGCATATTATATTTTGATTGCGTTCACACATGTACAGTGAAATATCATTTAGTAAACCTGATCATTTTTTATACATTTTTTAATATTTTTAATCTGATTACAGGGTTTTATATACAATATTATTTGTCACAATTTTAAAAAAAGAAAATTTGTTTACATTAAGAACAAATTATAAGCAGGCAAAATTTGGGACAGTTTTTATAAAAACCTCTCTACGAGTATACATGCTAACCACATAAAAATGAGCACACAGTTATTAGAATAAACCACTTAATCATAATTTGCAGTTTGAAAGCTTTTGCTACATTAGTTTTGACAGAGTCATCCAAAAGATCTTCATTCTTTTTTAATTTTTTATGGTCCCCTATGGGATTTCGGAAAAAAAAAATCTTTGCGAAAATATATGACCTGTACGCACCTGGAGTTTCAGAATAATTCATCATGTATTTTTCTAGATATTTAACAAAATGTCTAAAATGGCACTACTTTCTTTTACATGTAAAAATACAGGGTGTCCAGCAAATAACACCCTTGATTTCAAATTTAAATTTCTCAAAAACAAAAATCGATAGAACTATGCGGTAAAAGGTTTCTTTATTCGGTAAGCTGTAAAAATGTTATACTAAAATTTCGAACGGTGAATATTTTGAAAAGATTGTGTTCTGATTGCAAAGAATGCTCGACTTGACGTTTTTCTTGCTTTAGATTGCTTGTAGAGAGCGAGTTTTTCGGGGTACTTAGCCATATTTTTAGAACTAAATTTTTGAAATTTCTGAAACTCCAAAAATTTTGTTCCAAAAAACCTTAAAATATGGAGTTGTCCGCCCAAAATCTCATTCAAACCAAGCAATTTAAAGCAAGAAAAACGTTAAGTCAAGCATTCTTTGCAATCAGAACATAATCTTTTCAAAATATTCGCCGTTCGAAACTTTAGTATAATATTTTTACAGCTTACCTAATAAAGAAACCGTTTACCGCATAGTTCTATCGATTATTGTTTTTGAGAAATTTAAATTTGAAATCAGGGTGTTATTTGCTGGACACCCTGTATCAGGTCAGATTTTACTCTTAAATGATTAAATTCATAAAAGTATCAGTTTAGAGACGGAAATTTTTAGTGAAATTCGTAATTTTAGGAGAAATGATTTTGTGAAGGATCCTGCTTTTATATGGAAAGTTCTGCGAAGAGTTCAGTTTTGAGATGAGATTTTTGTAAAAAGTCCTTTAAAAACCAAGATTTATCCTGAACAGATTCCTGGTTAAGCACACCATTCACGTTATCTGTAGTTTAAATTTAATCTTATTTGGAGCAGTTGAACGCATGCCAAAACATTCTGAAGTGGGAACTTATATCTCGCTAAATCTATATATAGACAGATTTGTTGTAAATAAATGCTTTAAAATATGGTTCTTTAGTAAATGCAGTCATACAACTTCTCTGATTTATATATTTTAAAAAAATTTAATTTTTTTGTAAATGAGTTCTTTTTTAAATCGAAAACAAATATATATTTATTTGTTATTGTTAAATAAATTTAACATAGTAACATCATAATTCGTACGGGTCCTGGAATTTTATGAGCAAGAAATTCTTTTGAACCAGTATTTTCTTATAGAAAATCCCTGATTAAATAAAACGAAATTTCCCTATTTTGAACTATATTTATTTTTCTATAAAGAAATGCTGGTATTTCACCTGGAAAATAACGGTACCCATACGAACCATGAACATTGAAGCAATTAATAGATTAATAATGAAATAAGAAGAAAAAAAATGAATGAGAATAATAATGAATGAAAATAATAATGAATGAAAGTAATAATGAATGAAAAAAATAATGAAATAAAAACAAACAAATTAGTTTTTATTTCATTATTATTATCTTCGTAAAGTTTAATTAATGTGTTTTTTTGTTTTTTTTTTCTTTTCCCCGATAATGGATTTTTAGATTTGCGTTATTTTTTAGATGGTAAATAGTATTTTTTACGACGCAGCATATTTGTACTAAATGCAAAAAAGTACATTACTGTATTTGTGCAAATATTTGATCACGGGGATGGCGGGTTGGAGGGCGGGGGGCATAAGGGAATAAAGAGAACATTTCGATTTTTCATAAAAAAAGTACCTTTTTATAGACTGCTATTTCTTTCATATTTTTTTCTCGTAAGTCTTTGCTGTAAAACTATTTTTAAACCGTACGCTGCTTTGTATGCTATTGTAGTTTTTAGAAAAATATTTAAAAACTGCATTTACTTTAGAAACATTTAAAAGAATTTTTTCTTCTTCATGTATAGAAATTTCTAAGAAAAGCTAAGTAATTAATTGTTTTTACTTTTGCTGCGCTAAATAGACTATAGGCCTCTTTTTACACATACGGGAGACTAGAAATAATTGACTCATTTTTCACAAACTGATTTTTTATTGATGATTAAAATATAGATGAATTATAGATGATAACATGTTAAATATATACTATATAAAATCATATTTCAGTATATTATTAGATGGAGTTCACGTGACAAGTATTTCACGATTTTAATGTTCTACTTTAAAGAGCTAAAGGCATAAAAATCTTCAAAATCTCTAAAAAAAATTTAATAAAAAATTTCTCTGTTTTCTTATGTTTAAAATGACATTTAAATAATGATGCTATCTTTTTTTTGAAAATGCAGCTTTTAACTATTGGGAGTTAAATTCTGGTAAAAATACATTTTTTTTTCTTTCTTTTTTTTTTTTTTTTTTGTTTATTTGTGGTGAGTTTTTTTACAATTTCTTGAATTTAAATTGTTATAACTCTAGAACCGTTAAAGTTAAATATTTCAAACATGTAAACTGTCTTTTTTATTGCTTTACTTTAATTTTTATTCAGCGAATTTGAAAAAAAAAATTACTTTTGAAAATATGATTCTTTTTTAAATAAAAGGTACACCGATTTTTTTTCTTAAATTTTTACATTAAACATTTTTATTTTTTTAATTGATACATTTAACACGTTCGCTGCCGGTCACACGAAAGGGCGCTAACGTTATACGAATATGGCGCTAACGTTAAAGGGCCATTCACGCCAGCGCGTGAAGTCGAGTGAAGTTTAGTAGCCAGTCACGCGCTGGCGCGGGAAAATCTTTCACTGATTCTTTGTTATAAAAAGTAAATCGGCTTCTCGGAAAAACCCACTTCTACAGTGCGGCATTAACTATCATCACATATTCATGTAAGCGGCAGCGAACGTGTTAAAATTGCTGAATCAAAATTAAAATTTAGATATTTTTGTTTATTTAAATAAAAAAAAAAGAAATAAAATTTAACAAATAATATTTTGAACAATAGGTGTTGTTTTTATACTCTTCGAGTGGAAAATTTTGATTGCGGTCATTTATGAGGGTGAGTTCCGAAGTTTATTGATTTGCTTGAAACAATGAGATATACATATGCAGTGGACTCTATTGCGAACACTCATGGGACCGACCAAAAATGTTCAGATTATTGGGGTGCTCATTATAGAGGGAGATTGGGAAATTCATTAATTCTACTACTATGAATTATGTTTACAGACACTGGAATGCTTAACCTACTTAGCCATGCAAGTTACCGAAATGAAGATGCTGAATTTAGATTTTGCGGCTAGTGCAATGTCAAACAAAAGTCAGTTGGACCATTCATTCTTGCTTTATTCCACAATCTCATTTTTTCAAGTTTTACAAAACATTCAATTTCACATATATAATACATTACTTGAAAACATATTAGTACATTATTAAAACTAGTTGGATGTGTCAATCCCGAAACTTTCTTCTATCTCATAAGTACATTTTAATATTAAAAAAAAAAAAAAAAAAAAAACGTGGTGACCTCAAAGTTACCCACTATCGAATTTCCTCGAACATTTGAGAATCTGGTATCCAAAAAACCTAAAACGCAAAATTTAATTAATATTCTGAGAAAATGAGCTTAGTAGTGCCTCGTGTTGGGTAATTTATGCTAAAACCTAATAAGCATCTATTGATGTCAAGACCTAACAGAATCTGAAATTTGATGGAATTTCGTTCATTAGTTCTTGAGATATAGTTATAACAAAAAAATTGCAAAACGTAGCACAGCAACACCATATCTTGGACAATTTATGCCAAAACGTAAAAAAGCGTCTAATTATGTTATGGTGTAAAAGAATCTGAAGTTTGATAAAATTCTGTGCATTAGTTCTTGAGATATAGCTAGTTTAAAAAAAAAACGTGTAAAATATAGCACAGCAGTACCATCAGTTGAAGGATTTATAACAAAACGTAATCATCGTGTAATTATATGTCATTTTGTAACAAAATCTGAAGTTGAATGAAATTCTGTGCTTTGGTTGTTGAGATATAGCTATCGGAAAAATCGTGTAAAATGATGCATAGCTGCACCACCTGTTACAAGGTTTATACCAAAATGTAATTAGCGTCTAATTATGTTATATATTCTAGTGTAAAAGAAACTAAAATTTGATGAAGTTCTCTGCATTAGTTCTTGAGCTATAGCTATCGCAAAAATCGTGCAAAATGTAGCATAGCAGCGCCACCTATAGGGCAGTTCACACCAAAACCTTATCAGTGGCTATGTATCTCAAGGTATCGCGGAATCTGAAGTTTGGTGAAATTCTGTGCATTAGTTCTTGAGATATAGCTATCATGAAAATCATGAAAAATGTGGCATAGCAGCGCCACCTGATGGCCAATTTACACCAAAACTTAATCAGCATCTATGTATATCAAGGGGTCACAGAATCTGAAGTTTGGTGAAATTCTGTGCATTAGTTCTTGAGATACAGCAATCTTGAAAATCATGAAAAACATAGTATAGCAGTGCCACCTGCAGGCCAATTTTCACCAAAAACCAATAGGCACTAATTCATATCAAGGTCTAACTGAATATAAAATTTTATTAAATTTCGAGCATTAGTTCTTGAGATAGAGCGCCCACAAATTTTTTGTCACATACAGACAGACAGACTCACAGACAGACACACAGACTCACAGACAGACGGACAGACTCACAGACAGACATTTTCTAAAAATAGTCAAAACGTGTTCAGGACCTTCTAAAACGTATAAATCCGTCGAAAACCGGAAGTCGAAAATTTTCATGAATCCAATACTTTCTTCTTGTAAAGATAGAAGAAAGTAAAAAGTGAGTCATTATAGTCTGTTTTTGCATTGTGCATGCTTTAACATTGTACTTGTACATGCTATCTACTTGTTTAAGAAATAGAAAGGCTTCTATGTAATTTTCAGCCGACTGTTCAGCAGGTCTTGAATTACTTGGCCATATTACTTAAAGATAATTGTACTACTTGCTTCACTGGTCTCTTCTGGTTCTGCTTCATCTTCATTATCCCCTTCCTCTTCAACGATGTTGTTTTCGCAAAAAGGAAGACTTTCGTCAGCTTCGGAATACGCTCCAGGTTCAATTTCAGTATGAAACTCCTGAAGAATTGACTCCAATTCACTCACAGCTTTTGCTTCTTACAAGGAAGGTTTCCATACGGGCATACTCAGAAAAATCTGAAAAAAATTACAGAATGTTCTTCTCATCTAGTTATATATGTTTATAAAAAAATTTCGACGGAATCTCCTTATAACGTCCGTAAAAAAATAATAAAGTTTCGTTTATTTGGCGATTTATCTCCGGTTGGCGAAAAAACGAAATTTTGAAAAATACGCTTTTACGCTTCGAATATTTTTTAAAGAAAAAACTTTCTATGTTCAATTTATTTAAATAAGTTTAGTTTAAGTAATTTTAGTTTTGCATTTTTACTTTACTTTAAGTGTAATTTTGTCATATACGTTTATATGTACTTATAACAAAATGAAATTAATATATTTTATCATTTAAAACACAATTTAAATTGATTAAAATTGTTCCAAATTGAAAAATACGCTGTTAAAAATCTGCTGCATTTTGTTGCAACGAACTCCCTTGCTTGTATAGAAAACGATTACTTGGCCGTGAAATGGAGCTTTCTCATTTGTTGGAATAGAGATATTATATACAAGCGTTGGAGTGCGTTGCAACAAAATGCAGCAGATTTTTAACAGTGTATCACACGGTCAATTCACCGTGCTATGGAGCATTCTCATTGGTCAGAAGAGAGATATTCTATAAAAGTAGTGGAGTGACGTTGCAGTAAATGCTGCAGATTTTTAACAGTGAAGTCAATTAAAATCAATTTTCAGATTCGTTAAAATCGTCTGCTTTTGGCGAGGAAATGCACTGCTCGCCAAATCCCGCGTCGCTTTCAGATTTTCACGCCAATTATTCCAAACTATTTTATTTTTTTACATATCTAATAATGTAATTCCGCCGCTAATTTTCACTGATCCTTTATTACCTACATGAGTAGTTTAATTCGTATTTTTTTCAAAAAATTTTGAGTATGCCCCCAATGGAGACCTTCCTTGTTAGATCTCTATTCTTGATTGTTCATTCTCACAAATAAATCCAGCTTGGTAGAGGGTCTTTAGAGGGTGTAGGGGGTTTCTTCATTCCACGCTGTTAATATCCTATGGACAGCATCCATGATATTGACCTTATTAGCTAGATCGGTTGCCAAATTTTCCTTCTACATCAAAAAGGAAACTTTTCTTAAGAAAATCGATTTGGTAATGAGTTTTTAAAATCTTGTTTACTCATTGATCCAGTGGTTGTATTACAGAAGCACAGTTTGGAAACAAGAATTTCCGACTCAAGTTGCTGAGCTGTATGTTTGTATGTGATCTGGCATTATTCGCATAAAGATATATTTTTCTCTTTCTCTCTTCATTTCGTAAAGCCTTCTGACTATTGCGAAAAAATTACGAATATCATCCAGGCTTTTCGTTTTGGTTTATAGAGCACAGTCAACGATGTTATCTTCACATTTTTGAAGCATTATGGTTTTTCGCTTTTTTTAGTCACGAGTCGTTTTAGTTTCTAACCCGTAAAACTGGCAAAGAGCATGAGGATAATAGCCTGTTTGCACTAGAAACATAAGACATCTCAGATCGCCGCTTTTGAAGTGATATCCTCTCGGAATTGGATGCCTTTTCGCATTGAAAAACTTACCTAAGATATCTCAGCGAATGTCACTGTATCTGTGATCTGAACAATTGTAACGTATGCGCATGCGCTTAAAATAAAGACGGACGCAACAGCCAATCGGCGAAAGCAAAGCTTTATAGCCAACGAGAGTGCGTGGTTGTTCCAGTATCTAGCCGAAGCAAGTTGAAACTCTGAAAGAGTTTGTGGAACTCTCTCAGAGAGTTCGGCGGCCTGAGATAGCTTAAGTATTCCAGTGCGAACAGGGTATAAGTATTTCGGAATTTTCCCTCCCACGCATTTCTCGCTTTTTCTTTATATGGTTATAATTGGAAGAGCTCTAAAAAAAGACTGAGTTTATCGGTATTGAAAATGTCATCGGCATCGAAATCCTTCATTATATCTGGAAGTTTTCTTTTCCATTCCTCCACAGTTTGAATATTTACGTCTGCAATTTTACCATTGATTACTTGGAATTATATGTTATGCCGACTTTTGAAGCGAATCAATCATCTTTCTGATGCTTTTAATTCCATGATTTTATCCTTTTATGTAAAATCCAAAGACTGCTTTAGCACAGGTCCAGTCACAGAAAAATTCTTCGTTCTTTTTCGACAAAAAGAAACTTTCAGAAATGATTGTTTATGTTCTCGTTTCTCATTTCCTTTTCGAAAATTTACACTTTGAAGAAAGTTCATTTGCTTGAAAAGCTGCTATATTTTTTTTTTCACTTTCACACTGATGACTTCGACTTGGCCTATTGAAATTCGAAACTCAGATGCAAGTTTTCGTTGACTTATTTTTTATTTTTATTTTTGAACAATTTCGTATTTTTTCTAAAATTTGAGTTTTTTCTGTTTTTTCGTTGAATATTTTTATTCTTCTGCAGCAATTTCTCCAAATTTCTAAAGTGAGGGGAATTCCCCGAATTCCGATTGCAAACACGCGTTCAATTCACAAAGATGAAGGGGTAGAATGGGGATCAAAAGTAGCGTTCATAATAGTGGGGTGTTCAGATTAAAGGATGTTTAGAATACAGAGAGTTCATATTTAATTAAATCTATGAAGTTTCGCCGGGACCGTCGGAATGAGTTCATAATACCGGGGTGTTCGCATTAGAGAGTGTTTAGATAGAGAGAGTCCACTGTATCTCCTTGTTAAGAATGTATTTCGATTCAAACTGATTATTTTCCAATTTATTTTTTAATTAATTTTTGCTCTCATATGCATCAAACTGGCAAATTGTCTTATTTAGAAAGTACCAGTCGATTCTTTGATAAATGCACAAAATATTTCAAAGAAAAGCAATCAAAAACGGCATTTTGAACCAATTTTTTCAAAGAGGGAGATCTGTGAACGAAAAAAAGTCTCATACTGAGAAGATGTTTATAAATCAAATTCTAATGAATTGAGCATAAAATTACATCACACGGCACCTTATACGTCTCTTCAAAAATCCCCTCAGCAAGTTTCATGTTTCTACTTTTGAAAATGTGCCTCGAATTGTATCGGAAAATTTCGAGCTGTTGAAGGTGGAAAAGCGTTTTTTCGAATACACCATTAAATGCATCCAATTCGACGAATCGATAAACTTTTAGAATCCTCATGATGGGCATGGATTGTCATTGTTTTTGGCAGGGTGACAGTGCATTTTGAACATGTATGAAAGTTTTCTGGTCGGCTCATCCGACTAGATTTACATGGTATTTGTATATATAAATTTACTAAATCTTAAAGGAGGTAGTGCATAATGATAGTAACAATGAAGGTCTCCATACGGGCATACTCAGAAAAATCTCAAAAAATTACAGAATGTTCTTTTCATATGGATACGTCTGTTAAAAAAAAATAAAAAATTGGCGGAACCTTGATAGAGCATCCGTAAAAAAATAATGAAATTTTTATTTATTGGGCGATTAATCACCATCGGCGATGAAACAGAATTTCAAAAAATACACTTTTATGTCGAATACTCTTTAACCTCTTCGAGACGAGAGTCGTTTGCTTAATCTTCAATCTTTTGTCACTAGTTTTTGTAAAAAGAAATTTTTTTTTCAGAATTGAATCACGAAAATGCTCCTCTCAAAAAAGGTAAACTTTACAATAAAAAATAACTGGTGGGAATAACGAAGACTTCTACGCGACAATTCACAAGTAATTTTCAGATGCATTAGAATAGTTTGCTTAAGTCGAGGAAAAATCCTGCTCGCCAAATCTCGTTTCGTTTTCATATTTTCGTGGCAAATATTTGAAAATATTTTATTTTTTTACAGATTTTTTTTCAGTGAAATTTCGTCGCTAAATTTAACTGATCCTTTATTACATACGTAAATAGTACAAGTAGCATTATTTAGCATTTTCCAACAAAGTTGAAAAGTGATTATGCATTCGGTTTGTCTGGCCATCTGTACATCTGGCCGTCTGGCC
The DNA here is from genome assembly GCA_964019185.1 of Maratus speculifer. NCBI lineage: Eukaryota > Metazoa > Arthropoda > Arachnida > Araneae > Salticidae > Maratus > Maratus speculifer. The sequence continues at coordinate 154,941,359 of OZ025302.1, forward strand.
GTCTGTCCATGCTCTAACTCCCGTAAATACACTCGGATTTTCCTGAAATTTTGGATGTTATTGACATTTAATCTAGCAAGAATCCTAAAATGAAGTTAAAAATGAAGTTTCTACCATGATTAGTTTATTTAGGAAGAGTCAAAAGTTTTCCATTACATTACGGTCTATGGGGAAAAATCGTTTCAAAGAAATTTTAAAGATATTACAACCAGTCAAACATATTAAAATTCATATGTATCTAAGAGGTGCACTAAAATATGCATTCTATAAAGTATGCGGTGAAAATATAGCTATTATTCATTTACAGGGCCGCACAAAAGAATTCCTTTACATAATGGTAAAGAGGGGGGAATGGTGTGCGACATATTTTCAATATATTAAACACGACGAACAAAAGATTTCAAATAGTATATTCTTTCCGAATTACTAATATGTATCCGATGATGGCTGATGGATGGATGAAATGCATTTTAATAATGATATGCGCGTTTAAGTTTCACTAAATCTATGTAGATTATATGATGTGTATAAATGCTATAGTTGATATACAGGGCTACCCAAAAGAGTTCGCCAACGTTACTAAATATGAGCGTAAATTACTTAAAGGTGGTTCTTAAATAAGTTATGCATTTTTACGCTGAACTGCATTCGGTTTTCTAAGAAATGTCTGAAGAATATAGATAAAATGACATATAAGGCCACGCAAAGGATTGGGTACATGGACGCCTAGGAATGATAACTTATTAGAATGTTATTTCAGTTGTTTTAAGAGTGTTTTAGTTTCGAATAAATTTTAGCTAAATGCTGACGTGTATTAAAGGTACAAGGTAAAGTACAAGGCTGAACGAAAGTATTCAAGTATGTTTCCATCTATTCGTATAAATTGCTGAAAAAAAAAATTGAAGCTACTAGGCATTTTCTTAGTAAACTAAATTTCCCCATTATACAGTATGTTTATCAATTGACAGATCAAATACAAAGCTTTTCAAAAGTATTGGAATACATAGTGGGCCATATTTTGCTATATGCGCTTATTTCCCTGGATAACGAAGTTTTGTTAAAGATTTCATGAAGTGTTGGAAAGTGCTTCATAATCTATGCTTAACGCATGATTTTTCTTACTTGTTTCAACATACTCTGAGTATGCCCAGTAAGGAGATCTTCCTTGTAAGATGCGAAGATGAATATAAGTTTTGTAATACTTATCCATCATATAGTATAGGATAAGTCTTGTAATCGTTAAAAAAAAAAAAAAAAAAAAAAAAAAATGACGGCTTTACGCGTTTTAGACACTTTAAATTCCAAAAATTATATTGATTACAAAAAAAAAATTGCCTTCCATCTGTCTGTGTGTATCTGTAAATTCTCTATCTCCCGAACAAACTGAGATAGAGACTTGAAATTTTATATGTATTTAACATGTAAAAATGAGAAGAAGCCTATTGAATTTCATTAACCTTGATTATCCGAAATATTTATTTATTTATTTATTTATTTATTTATTTATTATTAGCATTATTATTATTATTTGACTCTCGAAATATTCTTTTTTATAAAAAGCATACATAGATATACATATATATTAATTGTTTATTTTAAGTAACGAATTTAAAAGGCAGTAAAAAAACATAAATTTTGAATAAAGAATGAAGTGGGTCTGATAATTAGTTACCGAGATATTTGTAATAATATTTCCCACACTCTTCGAATTTTGCATATTATATATTAGATTATATGTTACATATTATCTATGATTATTGTTCACTTGATTAAATATTTGTTTAGAAATTGAATATTCGGGTATTTTTAAGTGTATAGATTTATATCATTATTTATATGAATAAATCTTTTTAAAAAAGTACCTTTAAATTTTAAATTTGTTTAATGTTTAAATTTTGGAATTGGAATGCATTTTATTTACACCTCTGTTTTTTCTTACTTTATATTATGTATATCCTTGATGGGTCAGTATTAAGGTATTCCCAACGACTAGCTTTACAATGGCAGTGATTTTATTTTAGGCGTTATTTTTCTACTGAAACTCATTTTAAATTAATTTAATACCATGCATTAGTTCTTAATCAACATTTTTCTAGATACATTTTATTTTGAAAAGAATATTCTCTTCTCTTATGGATTTCTCTTGATACCTTTTAATAGATTTACATTTAAAAACAAAATCTATACTGCTTTAAACGTACTCTAATTTCTTAAAATGAGTATTTTAATTACTTTGATGATCAAAAGTCTTTTATTTAGAGAATATCAAAGATTTAAATAGTCTTAAAATCTTTTGAAAGAACTCTTTAGAATTTGTGAACTTACTGATATAATGTAGGTTTATCATGTAAAATTGCACTTTTAATTGAGATGGGTTAAGCTGTGGGAATATTTACATGAGTCAATTTTTGTCTTAGAACTGCAATGATTTAAAAATTATGTATTTTTTTAGATACATATATTACAAAGATGTTTTCAAAAGGATTAACAATACAAATCGAATAATTTATATATTATATAAGGACAGGGCCGCAGCTAAGGGGGCGCTATGGGCGGCTCAGCCCCCCCCCCCTAAAATATTTTGAGCCCCTCCCTGGAAAAAGTTCCAAGGTCACTAAATGTTCCGAAAATTCAAATGAAATTCTGTTCAAAAATCTAATTTAGTTTTGAGACCCTTTCACAGCTTTACAGAGTTACTAAATTGTATCTAAAATAAGTGTTTCAACAATCTCTCATCCTATTTATACGTACGAAGCTAACATTATGTTTAATTTTGCACCAGTTATACACTAAAAATTTTCATCATCCTATACTTTTCTTAGCATAAAATGAAGTAATTACATCAGTTTAATGAGAAACATAGTACCTACTATGTGAATATGCACAAATTTATCTTTCTGCGTTAGAGAGAGGGACAAAAGTTATGAGCCCCCCCTGAATTCTCTTGAGGCCCCCCCTATCGTTCGCTTCTCGCTACCGCCCTGTATAAGGAATAAAAGGATAAAAGTAAGAAGCACTTACGGTTGTTCTCAACTGCTCTACTCAACAAGCGCAAAACGTTTTGACACATCTATAAGTTCATTTTTTTAGTGTAAGATATAAAATTGGAATGCCTGACTATGGAAGCGATTTCGAATAGAACTTAGTTTTCCATTTTATGATAATTAAATTTCCTATCGAGTTATAAGCTATTTCGATCACATGATCACCCGTTTTTCTCCTGCTTTTCGACCTTTTTTACTGCTTTCGACGGGAAATGTGCTCAAAAACGTCAACTTTGAAGGCTTGTTATGAAAGATCTATTGTGTTTATTTAAAAATAGAGAAATTGAGTACAATTAGACAGTTTCTGACTAACAACACCAGCTATTTTCATGCATTTCCGAACAAAAATGAATTAAAGCTTATGTCACAAAGTTGTCCTTTTTTATTTAAGAACACCCTTAAGAACAATAAATGTATAATGTAAAAAAAAAAAAAGATGAAAGATAGATAGATAGAAAGAAAGAAAGAAAAAAACAAGGATATTCTACTGCAAATCATCATATAAAAATATGACTTATACCAACTGAGTAATAATTAAAAGCCTAAACTTATCTTTTCCATATTGGTTGTCTACATACAGAAATTACAGAAAGCATTAAAATTTTCAATAGGAACAACTAATTTTGAGGAACTTATTTCAACCTACCGAACGGGATGTTATTCGGACAATTACTATGACAATTACGTACAAAAAATATAGAAGCTTCATGCATTTTTTTTTTTTGGATTTTTAACATCAAAGTATTATTTAATAAAAATGTACTGTTTGTTTTAGAATAATTAAAGTATTATGTAAAATTTCACGGAAATTGTATTTTTAGAGAATTTTTATTTTGTTTCACTGAACAATCGACTAGAATCAGTCACATTTTTATCTGATAATTTTTATCATTGTTAGTCTGAGAATATCATGTTTTCACGACTGTATTTAAATAATCCAATTGACATTTGATTAAAATGAATTCAAACATTATTAAATCTTTAAGTCAAAAGGGCAAGCATATAATACGTAAGCTAGCACGTTACTTTATTGCAGAGATCAGGGGTACGCAAGTAATTTTGAATGATGTCCGAATACTTTAGAAAAAATTTATCTAGTTCTAGAAAAAAGAAAAAAAAACATGATTACCTGAGTAATCATGTTTTCAATCAATAAGTATTTATATGCACTTATTGCATTTTTAAACTGTTATTTTTAGGTACACATATATATAACATAAAATAGAAAAAGTCAAGAATTCGCTCAGAAAAATACTTCATACACAGGTATACATCTACATACACGTAATAAAATAGAAAATGTAAGTAGGTATTCCTTGAAAAAATAATGCGAAAAATTACACTTTCTGTCTTGAGCTATATTTTTATAGTTTGGTTCACGTAATTAACTTCCCGCTGCACAGGTCTGTAGCTTAGTTCATTTAGAAACACAATAATTTGTAGAAGATGAATAAATTTCAAGTCTTGAGCTGAAGAATCCAATATATTTTTATCTTTATTTATTGCGACACAAGGAAAACGAGCGTATTCACTTTCTTAACAAAAAATCATTACTACATTTCTATATTTCATACTACGATTTTCAGTTTTTATTTTTAACTCCACGAAAGTTCCAGAAAAATGATTCATCACTCCTGCCGTTGCCACTTTTCGAAATCGGAAGAAACTTGAATGTAGCACTATTTTCTTTGCGTGGCAGTTCGCGCAAAGCCATGGGGTCAGTCCTTGGCCATAGAGTTGGTCCCCAAAGCTCCTTGATTCTTACAACTCCCCCCTAAAAGAGCTCATTAGTGGCTTTTGACACAATGAAGCTTTAAAGTATATACACACAAAAAAAAATATATTAGCAAGGACGAGAGCAATGTGAATCTTCCCATTTCTTTTAAAATAAATATATACAAATAACACAATATATACACTAAATATAAGCATGAACAACAGAAATACCAAAATACATCAAAATTTAAACATTATGCAATTCCCTTTTTTTTTTTTTTTTTTTTTTTTTTTTTTTTTTTTTTTTTACTTTTCCCAAATGACCCGCCAAAGGAATTTCGTCAGCAATAGATAAAATACACTGTCTCTTACACTGAGGTAACGCCACCTGCTTCACAAATTCACCACAGACATCTTCAGAATGCATAATACCTTCCTCTATAAAATAAGCACTTTTATTATTTTTAGCAATTTCCCAAATATTTCTTAAAGTATCATCAGCTCTTTGTAGTTTCATAAAAGATTCCTCTGTTTCCTTCTCACTCAAATCAAGTTCATCTTTTCCAGGATCAGAATTCAACTTTTCAACCTTTCCATGCTCATTGTCCATTTCTAACTTATTTCCACCCTCCAAATCAACATCACCATTGAGATCAGAGACATTCTCAACCTTCGTATATAATATAACCTTATGGTTTAATGCTTCATAAGCAGTTGGACATATAAGCATCTCATTCACCAGTTTCTTGGAAACGGCACAAGTTACCATCACATTTCCATGAATTTTATCATCTATTCTCATCGGTATTATTTTTAATGGAGCGACTTCTCTCTCTCCGAATGCTGAAGTTATCACAATCGTTCCTTCTCCTTCAACTGATACATCCTTGACTAAGTCTGCCCGTATCACCGAGATCTGTGTACCAGAATCATAGATACCGTCCAACACATTACTTCCACATTTAATCCTAACCACTTCCAATTCATTAAATTTTCCTTCTCTTTTCACGCAGGACGAAACAGGTATTGTTATTCTTGCAGTTAATATCGATGGCTGCTCTTCTCCAACTTTCTCATTCGATTGCACAGAGTTCGTTTGTGCTCTTTGTACACCTTGAGTACCATGTTGATTTGGGCAAAATGATGCCTTGTGACCCTCTTGTCCACACGAATAACAAATAATTTTATTAGGTATCCGTGTCCTCGCTTTATAAGTACCAACTCTTGACTCATATCTGCGATCCGATGTAAAACCAGGATTTCTATTATCAGTGTGCTTAGGATAAAATGAAAAATTACTCTTCTCTTCCGAAAATCTATCTTTCTTAACTAACTTCCTAAAATCTTGTCGCACACTTTCATATGAGTCAAGTTTCTCAGCCAAATCAGTTGGAGATACTATTTTAGGCCATTCATCCACAAAATGATCTCGAATCTCATCAGGCACTCTTCTTTTTAATTGATCAGTTACAATCAAATCTTTTAAAGAATTGAAATCAGCAATTTTAAGTCCATCAATCCATTCTTGAAAATAACCATTTAATTCAAATACAAATTCTCGCCATGTGCGTTCAGGGTTTCTTTGATGTTCCATAAACTTTCTACGGAATCTTTCAGGACATAACTTAAACCGTCTCAGTAGAATCCCTTTAATATATTCATAATCTTCAAATTTTTCCTCTGCCTCACGTGCGAGAGCCTGTATAATGTCGGACGGCAGCAAAACCAACAAGTTCGATACCCAATGTTTTGGATCTACACACATCCTCTTTGCTTGGCGTTCAAAAATAGATAAATACAAAACAATGTCGTCCTCCTTGACATTAAATTTAGGCATAAGTTTCGCAAATTCAATTCCATAATTATAGGTTTTCATTTCCAATCCATCAATTCCTGCTCTTTCGCTATCTTTCCCTATCCTCAACTTCTCCAACTCAACTCTTTCCAACGCAATTTTAAACTCCCTCTCTTCTCTTTCCAACGCAATTTTTTCCATCTCTTTTCTCGTCTCTATAATAGTTTCCATCAATCCCTTCACAAACTCTACTTCATAATTTTTACTCGCCATAATTAGTTGTTTTAAATCAGCTATTATTGCATTCGGTTCAGGGTGCTCTTTCAATTCTTCAGCCAGACACCGTAAATCTTCTTTACGAGCCTTACCCAAAAATGACATTGTTACTTTTTAAATAGTTTCTCAAAAGGGTAATAAACTGTCCAACAAATTCGCAAAAACTCAATTTAACCGTAACTCGGAATCACTAATCCACCACTTTAATAAACACCAGAAATAAGTCACACTTTGTAACCATATCACACACATAAATTCAATACCATTGCGAGCACCATAGCAATTTCAAAATTCAACACCTTCACATGTATCACGTCACAATACAACTCTTCAACTAATACTACTTCATAAATCAATCCAGATTCATATTAAAACAAAAAATATACACACCACATCAATGAACACTCATCATAATTTATAAATCCTTCAATTAACATATATACACAACCAATACTCAATTATTCTCCGAAATATACACAGCCCTACTTTCATCGCAAAACATCTCATATACAAAACCAACAATAAAAAAAAAATCACAACCAAAATCAATTCAAAATATCCTCCATCCAGCCGGCACTACAAAACACCACTCCTATACTGCTACAATACTACTACACCTTAGCACTGACGTACTACTTAGTTACATTCAAAACAAATTCCTTTCCTTAACGTCAAAATATGAAATAAATCGCAAAAATCTTAATAAATTCATCATAGATACAATATAAATTCTTATAATGGGAAGTCACATTAATAAAAAGCTCTCACCTTGCATCCTTCCAGACTACGCCAATTAAGCTCCCGCTGCACAGGTCTGTAGCTTAGTTCATTTAGAAACACAATAATTTGTAGAAGATGAATAAATTTCAAGTCTTGAGCTGAAGAATCCAATATATTTTTATCTTTATTTATTGCGACACAAGGAAAACGAGCGTATTCACTTTCTTAACAAAAAATCATTACTACATTTCTATATTTCATACTACGATTTTCAGTTTTTATTTTTAACTCCACGAAAGTTCCAGAAAAATGATTCATCACTCCTGCCGTTGCCACTTTTCGAAATCGGAAGAAACTTGAATGTAGCACTATTTTCTTTGCGTGGCAGTTCGCGCAAAGCCATGGGGTCAGTCCTTGGCCATAGAGTTGGTCCCCAAAGCTCCTTGATTCTTACACACGTGATGAACAGCTAATGTGAAGAGTGTTCTCAAAGTAGGCGTTTGTTAACCCCTTGGAGATGAGCGATCCGTATACGTGCCGCAAAAAGTGCTCAGAATCCTTGTTTATCCCCACAAGCAAAATTTTACTGTAAAATTTGACTTATTTAAACGGAGCATTTTTGCGATCTAATAAGGCACAAATTTCTGCTTTTAAAAACCAGAGACAAAAAATTAAAAATTTCGTAAAAGGCCTTCTCGTAAGAAGGGGTTAATCTCTAACGCTATTTGTCCTTGAAAAAATTCACTTTGTAGAAAGTTAACCTATTTATGTAGACCCAGAGGTTAATAACTATTTTTTAATGTATAATTGAACTTTAAAATGTTCAGATTTATTTAAAAGTGATTAAAATAATCAAATATAGATGTTAATAGTTAATTTTATTTAAAAACATCTTAGTACTTTCAAACCTTTAATCAGGCTCTTCCTCAGAGACTATTTTCTTTTATAAATACAAATATATGATTCCGTTTTGAAAATGTATAAGACTCGTGGCTTGAAGACTGAATTAATAGTATTTTAGGTGAACGGTAAAAATAAATATTTAATTGTTGTAATATACAAATTTAATACGGCATTTTCTCGAATTGTCAGAATTTTATTTTCAAGATGTTAAACCATAAATTCGGTATGTTATACGATAGGGCATCATTACATATTTTATTGTTTTTACATGAGATTTCTATGGATTCTCTTACAATGGATAAATAATAATTTAAATATTAATTTTTATTAATTTTTATTTTAGAATTATTATTTATGATTATTTTAATAGCCTTTAAGTAAACCTGTACATTTTAAAGTTCATATTATACATTTTATGCTAAAAGCAAGGCAAAAATTTCATTCCGTCATACATTTTATATTAATTTACAACTATTTTTTTTTCAATTTTTATATTTTCTGAGACATATTTACTTTAAAATTCTTCAGGGGATGCAATTTTATACATTTGAAAGAAGATAAATATTTTCAAGTCAGTTATCTCCATTTGAAGCACAGTCAATCAAGATGACCTATCAAGGTAACTTTGAGCCAAGAGAGAAAAAAACTAAATCTGCTACATCACTTGAGTTAACGGCAAAGTTTTGCTCTCAAAATATTTGTTTTGTTTAGAATCTCTATTAATCTAAATCAATTACCTCGGACGTAGGTTCTCTACGCTTTTATTTGTTATATCTCGTCTTAATTCTAAGTATTATTCTTCAGAAAACATCCATTTTTACGGAACAATAACATTTAATGGACAAAACGAACATAAATACTACAATAATTCCCTTTCTTTCTTTTTCTTTTTTTTTTTTTTTAACATTTCGATTCATAAATGTGTACAATCGTACGTCTCGTTTCAAGAAGAATCACAGAACAATGAAAAACATAAATCAAAATAGAATACAAAAAAGATCTTATTAGTTCATACCGCTTATAAATTTTTGTGCGCCAAGGAGTTTCAAAGTTGAGAGTCTGAAACCACAACAATATGCTAGTAGCACTAGTGTTAGTTTGGCAGCTCATTGGAAATAATTTGTCAAGATTTCAACATGGCAGAATAGATCAAAGTTTCGTAAAAGTGGAGCAAAGTTTGCCCTGGTTGACTATAAAGGTTTTCTTCAAGACTGAACAACTTGGCAACCACATGAGTCCATTTTGCAGCTGGAGCAACATCATGAAGCTATTTAAAGAATTTAGACATTTCACCTATTTCGGCAAAGTCTTGAAATATTACTTCAAATTCCTTCACAAGATCTGACATAAAATACATTAGTGTTTGTTTTGGAATTCTTTATGTATATATATATATATATATACATATATATATTAAAAATTGTTGAAAAACGAATAAAATCATCATTTGCAGCATCTTGTACTATTATTTGTAAAATAGGAGAAATAGTGGTAAGGCTATCGCTCAAACGTATCTATAATATGTAAATTATTTATCCAATTTGAAAATTTTTGGAAAGCATTTTCAAAGATTCGACCTTCCGTTAACCGAATGTGGACTGCAGGGCCGCTTGTTGTCGACCGTGGGTATAGATTATAGAAGAATTTTACTTGTTTATGAATAATGCGTATGTTGTGAGTGTATGTGATGGAGGATGCCCCATTTGTATCGTACCAATATATATGAATTTAATATGTATTATTATAAACCCTAGCGTGATAAAATTTTATCATATGCGTTCTGGTTTTCAGCCATCACTTTTTTCCTTTTAAGTTCTTAGACAGTATCATAGCGAAATGAAAGAGAAAGAATAGTTAAAGCATTTTCAAGAAGGAAGTGAGAAAATAAAAAGCAGAACCTTTCTGTTTAATTCATTAGCTGAAGTAAGGTGTCCTTGGGGTAGTAACGTTAGGATGGGTAAAAACGTGAAGTGCTAATATTACGCATAATTATGAAGGAATTAGGGAAATGACATCTACGGGTTCTGCGTAAAGGGCCTCTAAGTCATATGAATCAAAACAATCACTAAAAGTTTTATTTGGTTTATTTTATTTCGGCCAATTATCTACAAATGGGATATAGGCCCTTAAGGGGTGGGAAAGCCTCCGTGGATTGGTCTTTCTTAGAGAACATAACCCGTATTTACGCAAGGAAAGTCAAGGTTCAAGGAAAACCACCGAGAACTCCGAACAATGGCCGAACTGATGGCCACGATTGGTTTTGAACCCAACACCTGCCGTCTACCAAATGAAAGGTCAGAACCTCTTGGCCATTGGTGGGGCATCACTAAGTTAATTTGTTCCAATGTAAAATTTATCACTGGAAGAAGCACGTAAGAATCAGCACCAGATCTAAAATTTTTAGATGTAAGTTCTGTGATTTGAAAACTATGTTCATTAGAAAATACTTTGTTTATCACATAAATTTGTAGCGTATTTTATGTACCTTCAAAATCTTGTGGAAGATTTTAGATGTGTTTGCGAAGTAGTTTGTAATTTAAAATATATTGTGCAATAAGTAAACCGATATTTTATGTGTATTTCATATACTTTCAAAATGTTGAGAAAGATTTCGGATGTCTTCGCGAAGTAAATTGTAGTTCACAATATACTGTAACTATAATTGTGTTTACAATGTAGGGGAGAGGGCGGCACCTTTGAACATTTTTTCAGAAAATCAATATATTTCTTACTTGAATGATAGTGAATGATTTTTAAATATTACATAATAAAAACAACGCATTTCTTCATCATATGAACCATAAATTAAACATTTTCCAAAGAAATTAAATAAGTTGTGAGGATTTATAAAATTGAAAGATTTTTGTTCAAACCTGCCCCATGTAGGGGTACCTTTGAACAATTGAATGAAATATGAAAATATTGAGAGATTTTATAAAAAATTGCATATGTTATAGAAATATAAAGTAATAGGAATAGAATTAAATAACTACATTTTGTTGAAATTACTCATTTTTTTGTTATTTAACCAATCTTAAATCCATCAAAGTTTATGTCAAAACGCATTGTTCATAAAACACAAAGTGTCTCTCCAGTTCTGTTTGGTTGTGAAAACTTTTTACAATATCCTTGAAATACACCAATGTGATATCTGATCCTTCTGGAAAATTAAAATTTTTCATCCGCTATTTTTTTTAAGAGACCTGATATAAAATTCCGTTTTATCCGTTTCGGAAACCAGAAATAATGTTTGGAAATCTGTTTAATCACGAATCATTATTTTGTATCCAGGATTTGCAATTATGAAATAAATGAATTTAGATTTGATTCAAATTAGATTTGAAACTTCCCATCACTCATACATACAGAAATTGGAACCTATGTGTGGAGTAAGGGGAATTGTGAGCAAATAAGTCCATGTTCTTTGACATTCTTAATTAACCTCTTTTCACGTAAAAAAAAAAAAAAAAATCAGAAACAATAATCTTTAGATAGATTAACAATTCTTTACTTCATAATTTTAATTGTTTCTTTAAATTATTTCAATTATTATTTATCACCAGTTTATTCTGTGATTTTTCGCTGTTCAATGGTGCCCCAACTTTTTTGTTCAATGGTGCCCCATCACATGGGGTTCAATATTACAATGGTTTACTCAAATCGCTAAAGAATTTGAATAGAACAAATCTTATAAACTAAAGCTGACATCTTTGTTTAAGAATTAAACAATAAATAAAAATTTTAGGGATATAAGTTTGTAAACAAAAATCTTACAACTTTATTTTCTTAACTTTATAGATTCAAGAGGGAGAAAAATACATATCTTGCTTAGAAAGTACTGTTCATACAAAAGGGTACAACTTTGTATAATTATTCCCTTGAAACAGCAGTAATGTATTGCCATATACATTTTTAAAAATAATTTATTTGAAGGAAAATATTTAGAGCGTTCAAAGGTGCCCCCCCCCTCTCCCCTACAATAAACTGTAGTCTACAATATCTAATTTTTGTGATTCACATGACTTAGAACCCTTTTACACAGAATTCATAGATGTCATTTCCCGAATTCCTTCATAAATGTAGTTTACAATATACTGTTCAATATGTCTACCGGGGCAATAACACCATTTACTGGCGTCATTACTCCGGTTAATTCTTTACAATCCTGTAATTACATCCGAAGAGGGTTTATTTTTTACTTTATTACAAGAAAGCATTATTGTCGTTGTTGAAAACAAAAAATAAAGGAATTTGTACGTCCTAAGTGCTATTAATTTTATCATATAGAAAGAATAATACATCAAATGATTATCGAAATTAATAAATAAGAGAAATTAGTCAATTTCTAGGGCTATAAACTTTGTAGCTTTGGAATAATATGGCAATTTGCATGCAATTATTCCATATTATTTTATAGTTTTGTTTGCATGTTACAGTTTTGTTTATTATTACCCATATAAGTGGGTAATATTACCAAATGACATTGGTCAAGAAATCACGCCATTTCATTTTATGAAAACATATCTGCTAAAGTATTCTTCCTTGTATACATAATCAATAAGTTGATGTATCAAATCCCATACTTGTTTGAAAAAATATCTAAAACTAAGCCATGAAAATTGGTAGAAACCCAGGATATTTTTTTATTTTTTTTTCAAGAAAGAGTCGGAAATAAACTTTGTATTATAGTATTATACTAGTCTAAGAAAAATGAAATAAATTAAGAGAAATAAAAAAATTATTTATTGCAGCTTTTTCATTTACCCTCATGAAATCTCATTGTGGTGTTACCCATAAAAATTTCCTTCTCTAATTAAATCTCGGATTTCGCGGGAATTGGTAAAGATACAAGCATCTTAAATTAAAATGATGCGTAATTACAATTTTAATTAAATTTGATGGTAAATGAAAATGGAGTCTGACACTATTAGCAGACCAGGAACTGAAATGAAGCAGGAAGTTTTAATGATAATATGTTTCGGAAACAAATAGTTTAAATTACATTATTTCTTCTTCCAAAGATTAAAACTCATTTCCAGTATAATACTTTTTTTTTTTTTTTTTTTTTTTTGAGCATTTTGTCACCTAAGTAGAATATTGTTTGGGTTTATTTTTAATCTCCTAATATTCTCTAATATAGTTGAAAATGATGTAACGTGCCCTTCATACAACGGCTATCTTCTTGTTTATTTGTCTGTTCTACAAGGCTTTAAATGTAATAATATACTCTGTTCGTTAAACTGATACTATTATAGCATTCTAAAAGTGAAAAAAAGTAATTTAAAGGTTTATAAATACCGTTTAATAAATATATCTAAATGTTCGTAAGCACAATTGCCAACTTATCGATAGCAATCTTCATAGACAAACTGACCCCCCTCCCTCTCTTCTCAGCTCGTATACAAATGACGATCAATTGCAATGCATAATTTTCCTGAATTGCTTATTAGAAGATTGAAATTAGGTTGAAATAAAATTTAAATTACATCGAATTATAAAATTACATCGAACCTATAAGGGGGGTTACAATAAAGAGGGGCCGTTGCCGACAGTCGCCAAGTTTTTCGCCAACTTGGCGATATATCACCAAATTTGGTGACAAAAATTAGTCGTTAAAAGTGATGCAACTTGGCGATAACTGTAATATTTCGCCAAATTACCATAGACTTTCATTGAAAATCAATAGACAGGTTTCCCTGATAAAAAGGTTACAAATAGAGACGGTGCAACAAAAACTAATATTAGCAAAGGAATAGAGCTTAATAAGATTATTTACATTGTTTTAGAGTACAAATACTAACTATTTACAAGATTTGTAACACTACTGTTAAATTTTTTAAAATCAAATTTCACTGTTAATTGAACATTGAAATGCAGTGAGTTCACCATTTAAACCATATATTTTTTAAATAAACAAAATTGTTATTTAGGTGAATTGTCCCTTAAGTGAGCTATGAAGGATAAATTTAGTCTGTAGAAAAAAAAATAATCATAATTTTCGATGCTTTTGGAAAGATGAAAATTTAAATTATTTACAAAACACTCTATTTTAAACTATGCCGAAAGAAATAGTATAATATACGAGAAAATGTTTTGAAACATTTTTAAAATACCTATGTATGTTTCCTCCATTACGCATTCAGAATCAGCAAAGAATTTTTTTTTTTCGTTTTTTAATCTTATTTTTCTTTTATTTGCAAGTTTTTCTTATCAGTTTATAAAATGAACAGAATAAAAAAGAGAAAAAAAATCTAACAATAACTTAAACTTTAAGTTTTTTGCATCAAATAAAAACTAAATTTGGCATTATTTTCTCTTTTTTCTATGCAAAATTATTGCTGACAGATTAAAAATTGATTTGGCCTTAAATAAATGCCATAGGGAAAAAAAAAATGTGAAAAAATCCACACAACGTTCTCGAAAACGGATATTTCTTATTGATGTCGTATAAAACCTATATGTTTTTTTTTTTTGTTTTTTGTTTTTTGCCTTTATTCGTAAAAATGCAAAGCAAATTTTGAAAATGAATTTTATTTTTTGAGTTATTTAATCTTCTTTTCTCTGAATGTAAGTTTGGAAATATTTAAAAAAACTGTCAACTTTGCGCATACAAATATATATAAAGAAAATGATTTTTTTTATGTTTATAGAGGGATAAAAATCAAACATTTTATATAAAGGGTAAGTTAGTGAGATGCTTTACATGTTAACTAAATGTACCTTTCTTCGTGATTTGTACGGATATCATTTTTTTTTCCGGATGACATACCAGCATTTCTTCATAAAGAAAAAAATAAATATGAATCAAAAGCGCAAAATTTTGCCTGATTTAATCAGAGATTTTCTATAAGAAAATGTTGGTGCCGAAGAATTTCCTAGTCATGAAAGTTATAAAACTTGAAATTTTAGAAAAAAACCCTTTTCCATTGTTTTTTTTTTTATTTTTTTGTTTTTAATGCTTGTTTTAAATTTTATTATTCAAATGAAGCCCTTTCGTACAAACAGCCAGACCAAAAAAAAAAAGAAAAAAAAAATAGCATGATGGTTTTGGAGAAGAAGTACAAACTGTGATAGACGACTTTTAGGGAAAAGAGAACAAACAAATTTCCTGCTTTACAAACAAATTTAGAGTATTTCCAGAGCATATAATAGGGATTTTTTGCATTTAGTTCGGTATATAGTGTAGAATTTCCTCAAAAACAACTCATCGTAAATGGTTTCGCAAAGCAACAAATCTAAAATGACAATCATAAAAAGAAATGATATCACATTATAAAGAAGCGATATAAAAGTACTCCGAGTGCAATGTAAAAATCTATCACTACTCATTATGTTTCCAAAGGACTCGGAGTAATTTACAGAATGTGAAAACGGCTTGGCGACTTGCTTGAAAAGTTTACTTGAGTCGATGTACACGATCATTTCGACATGAGTTAGGCCATATAATTTTTTTTTGCTCTGTGTTAAGTATAGGAATCAATTATTTCAAAATCTTAAAAATAAAAAACTAATCAATATTTTTACACTAAACCTGCAAAGGTTAGAATTTCTCACAAAAATAAACCACAAATATAGTAAAACCCTGGTTATCCGAAAAGCATGGGACCGAAACATTTTCGGTTAACCGGAGATCCATAGGAATTGTCGGATAATCGGGGTTCTATTCGAATTTTCGGATAACCGTGGTTACATAGGAGTTTTCGAATAACCGGGAGGATTGTGGTAAAACTTGTTTGATGAAAAGCTGCGATCTTAATATAGAACATCGTTGTAACAAAAATCTTTCAATATCGTATTCAAAGCATTCTAAATGACAAAACAAAATTGCAAGTCACTCCAGCAGCAAAGCGATAAATTGTTGTTCTTTAAAAATGGGCGTGATAAAATGGCATTAAAACGAAGCAAAGTTGAAAAAAAAAATCACAACAAATTTTGTAAAAAAAAGAAAAAGAAATGTTTTACCTATCTAGCTAAATAGAGCCCGAAATTACGCAATAAACCAAATCAGTAAGTTGACTCCGTTTATTTATTTCATAAAGAACATACATTTTAACAATATTTCTACCAGTGTCAAATGACACCTTTTCAAAGTTTTGATTTTTATGCATTTCGCTTCTAATTTTTAAAGCTAATAAGCATTAAAATAGCTCTTCAATGTATTAAAAATGATTCGAAATCGTTTTCATCTAAAGTTACAAATAAAATAGTAATCACAAATCAAAATATGTTGAAAGGTATCGTTTGACATCAGTAAAAATAGTGTTGACAGTAAAATGTTTCAAATTTAAAAAGGATTTTAAGAATTTTAAGGCCTTTTGGTTAAGCCGATTTTCGGATAAGCAGGATTCGGATAATCGGGGTTTTACTGTATACAGCAAACCGCTTGAAAATCCGACAGTTACATGTCGCTGTAGACCCGTCAACAGACTGTGATATGAACAAGAATTTAAAAAGTGAAAAAATCAGAACTTTTAAAATCGCATTTCCTGAAAACTTACTCACCGGATTCCACTTTACTTTTGTTTTCTTAGTCACATGGGACGCCTAATTCCATAAAACAGGAATTTTGTTTCTATCATAAATAGAACTCGAAATATAGAGCTGTCAAATTCGTGTTTTGGTCAGTAAGCAAAATATAAACTAGACAGAGCACTAAAAAATATTAAAACCATTTGGCATCAATTGGCTGAAATTGTTTTGGTTTACGGTTATTTGCATTGTTTTTTCTAGGTGGGAAACTCTGTTGAGTTCTTATGGTCTATGATAAAAATTATGCAAAAAAAAAAATTATAACAGTAAAAATATTGTATTTTTGTTTTTTAAGCAGGTTAACCTTTTAATAAAGAGAAATTAAAATAACTCTGCTAAAGACTCGGTTATTTTTGCTTTTAGAAAAATAATCGCTCAGTTACCCAACAGACGATCAGAATTATGCGTTTTTTTTTTTTTTTAATTCTTCCAACCTTCATTAATTTATTATTTCGTTAGATAGCAACATCTATTTTCTATAGTATAAGAAGTAATATTTATTTTTTTAACGTTATAGTTATCAAAAGTTAGAGCGATACGATAGTGGAAGATTTAACATTTTTCATAACACAATTTGTTGGTCAATTTCTTTAAAAATAAACATAAAAATATATTTCTTTAAGCAAAAAAAAAAAAAAAAAAAAAAAAAAAAAAAAAAATAATAATAATAATAATAATAATAGTAATAACAATAATAAAATAAAATAAAAATAAAATGAAATAAAATGAAAATAAACTTACAAAAAGAGGAAGAAATGTAATGTTTGATGTTGTTGGAGAGCTGAAACATTGAAGCAATGAGAGAGCGCCATATTTTAAATGCTGCCAAAAGAAATTGTAAAATATAATATACTGAATCACACATAAAATATTCATTAATTTTCTCCATTACGCAAACAAAATCAACAAATTAATTATTTTCTGTTTTATATAGTATTTTTTTTCTCTTATCTGCAGATTTTCTTTTATCAATTTATAAAATTAAGAAAATAAAAAATACAGGCAAAAAAGCCCTCATCTAGTAATAACTTAAAACCTTCTTTATTTAAGTTTTTCTATGTAAAAAACAAGTAAAAACTAACTTTAGTTTTTTTTTTCTATGCAAAGTTAATACTGATACATTAAAAAAAATGGTTTGTACTTAAATGAATACAGGGATAAAAAGAGTGAAATAAATAACACACGCACAAATTTCTCAAAGACGGATGTTACTTATTGATATCGTATAAAAATCCTACACATGTTCTTTTGCTTCTTTTTTTTCATAACTTCTTTTTTTTTTTCAAAGTGTAACACAAATTTTATAGATAAATTTTATTTTTGGGTTATTTTGTATTCTTTTACATAGAATGTAAATATGAAAATGCTTTTTTCAAGAAAAACTGATATATTTAATTTGGAAAATAAAAGCAAGGACTTTTTTATGCAAATAAAAAATGAAAATCAAACGTTTTATTTAATAAAGATAAATTAAAACAATTCGCTACAAAAGACATGGCTATTTTTCATAAAAAAAGTCTGTATTGAAGATATATTAAATAGCGTGTGCGTGCACTTAAAAGATAACTTGTTAACTTACATTTTTTGTTTTGTAACAAATACTTTTGAACAAAGGTTCAAGTTTTCTGTATTTTTTTTTTACTTCTAGATTTAAATAATTTAATGCATAAAAAAATAAAATTTATCTTTATTATGACTTTATTTAATACGTTTTTGTCTAGCGTCCCATTTCTGGATGTTTCGAATTAAAAAAAATTGTGTAATATTTTTCATCTTTATAATATGAAGATAGTATGAAATGACCATCTGTAAAACTCCTATCAGATTCAGTAACTTTGCGAGCAACAAACTTTTCAGCCGATTTTACCCCCTACTTTTTCCCGTTCAAAGGGAGAAAAAGGTTGCAATTGTCTTGAAAAAAAGTCGGAGGAAAATGTAGAAAACAGGGGCGTGCGAAAAGAAAACTGCGCCACGGGCAAAGTTTCAATTTGGCACGCCCTCCACCAACTTTTTCTTGTGAAAGGCCAAAAATGACGTTGGTAGTATAAATTTGGCTCCCCCAAAATTTACGCGCCCAGGGCGACTGCCCCCTTCGCCTCTCATTTTGCACGGCGCTGGCGAAAACCAGTACTACAAGTAACAGCTGTTAATATTTATGTCCTATTGGTATCAATCGCTTACCTGTGATTCTTTGAAATGTTTGATGTTGGATAAAAAGGTCTCGGCTAGCGGAGACTTTTTTTTGGAATTTCGGGAAAAAGTTGGGGGACATTGCTGTTTGTTATCACACTGGGTGTTGTGAGGATATTTCGCAAAAAGTTGGAGGAAATCAAGTTTTGCTCAAAAGTTGCTCGAAATGTCGGTGAATCTCATAGCAGCTTAAATGGATGTCTGTTACCAAGAAATGACAGAATAAGATGGGTATTTACTCATGTATAGGGCGCACGCGTGTATAAGGCGCACCCCTACTTTACAAGTGAAAATGGCGATTTCTTAAAATCTCTATGTAACGCGCACCATAAATTTGATACGCTAATGAAGAATGACCAAATGAATTTCAAAAAAAAAAAAAAAAAAAAAAAAAAGTCGAAACAAACATTACACTAGACCAGAAAACAAGACGAAAATGCATTTTTAGACTTCTAGTTGTAAGAGAATGACGGGAAATAGGAATGAGTGACGGTAAAGAGAATTGCTAATTAGCGTTTAGATAATGTCACTAGCTCTGTCGTATAAAAAACTGCAAGGAATGAAATAAATATGCAGTAATACTTCAATTAAGTAACATTTTCCAAGTTTTAATATCTTCTTTGAATAATTTCTTGTTTCATATGTATATCATTCAACTGCATCCAACAGTAAAAAAATTATTCCGTGTATAAGGCGCACCTAGGAGTTTTGCCCTAATTTTTGGAAAAAAGGTGCGTCTTATACACGAGTAAATACGGTACTTGCTTAAACGAAGACTTTTTTCGGATTTTCTATATTTTTCTTTTTGAATTTGTCGAAACGTAAAAAGTAAATTTATTTGTGTTTCCTTTATCAAGAATACAAAACTTAAAAGAAAAATTAAAAAAATTTTCAATGAAAAAACTCTTTCTATAATAATGTGTTCTGTTTTTCTATGTATAATAATAATAATAATAATAATAACAAACTCTAAAGTTAGAATTTTTTGAAATTTTTTTATACAAAGTTAATACTAATGCATTAAAAAGTTGTTTCTACTTAAATGAATACAGCGGTAAAAAAGAGTAAAAAAAAAAAAAAAAAAAAAAAAAAAAAAAAAAAAAAAAACACGCATACAAAGTTTCCTGAAAACGGAATGCGTGTTAAATTTCTGCTTCAGTCAATTAATCAGAGTAAAAACGAGTTTTCATCTCTGCACGAGCCGCTGGACAATAGATTGATATGCATTTTTTTTTCAAATTCAGGGAGGAACTACTTGCTATACCAAAAAATGGTGCAAAATGTAGCATAGCAGCGCCACATATTGGGCAGTTCACACCAAAACCTTATCAGTGGCAATGTATCTCAAGGTATTGCGGAATCTGAAGTTTGGTGAAATTCTGTGCATTAGTTCTTGAGATATAGCTATCATGAAAATCATGAAAGACGTGGCAAATCAGCTCCACCTGCAGGCCAATTTACACCAAAACTTAGTCAGCGTCTATGTATATCAAGATCTCACAGAATCTGAAGTTTGGTGAAATTCTGTGCATTAGTTCTTGAGATATATCAATCATTAAAATCATGAAAAACGTAGTATACAACGCCACATGCAGGCCAATTTACACCAAAAACCAATAGGCACTAATTCATATCAAGGTCTAACTGAATATAGAATTTTATGAAATTTCGAGCATTAGTTCTTGAGATAGAGAGCCCACAAGTTTTTTGTCACATACAGACAGACAGACAGACTCACAGACAGACATTTTCTAAAAATAGTCAAAACATGTTCAGGACCTTCTAAAACGTATAAATCCGTCGAAAACCGGAAGTCGAAAATTTTCATGAATCCAATACTTTCTTCTTGTAAAGAAGAATAAAGTAAAAATGATATAAACTATACCAAGTTTTTTGAATTTTTAATTGATCTTAATGTCTTAAAAATTATTTCGTAAAAACAAAAAATTATAGGATTGAGTACCTGAATATGTTTTTTAATACATACATTTCACAACCAAAATATCAAAGTATTTTCGAACAATCACATGCTAATCATATGGATTAAAATTATTAAAAATTAAAGGTCAAGAGTTCATTCATTTACATTGTTGGAATGTTCCAAACTTTAAGCTGAATATGGAGGAAGGTCATGTTGTTTTAACAGCTCCGAAGATTAAATTGAAGTGAGTTTAACATAGATTTCTGCAGTATCTCTTTACAACAGTTTGATTTTTGTACTTTCGATTCAAGTACTCTCGATCATCTAGCGTGCTAATCATATGCATTAAAATTGTTAAAAACGAAAGATCAAGTTAATTCATTTACACATTATAGGCTGTCCCAAACTTCACACTGAAAATGGAAAGGTTATGTTGTTTGGACTGATCCAAAAATTAACCTGAAAAGGATTTAACATAGGTTTCTGGAAAATCTCCCCCACACACACACGCACACCACTTTGATTTTCTGATCAAACAACGTAACCTAGTACTTCCAAGCGTCGGACGAGATAATCATATGAATTAAAGCTTTTAGAAATTAAAGGTTCATTTATTCATACTTGATGGGCTGTTTCAAACTTCAATCTAAAAATTGGGGAAGATAATCTTGTTTGGGCTGTTCCAAAAATTAAAATGAAGTATGTTTAACATAGGTTTCTGCAATGTTTCCATGCTACATCAGTTTGATTTTCTGAGCGAACAACATAACCTTCCCTTATTTTCAGTTTAAAATTTGGAACAGCCCATTAAGTATAAAGAAATGAACATGATATTTTGTTTTTAAGGATTTTAACCCAAATGATGACCTTGTCAAATACTCGAAAGTACTTGGTTTTGACATTTTAGTTATACAGTTTTTGTATTTTAATAAAACATCTTTAAGTGTTTTTAAGTGTTTTTTAAAAACATATCACCGCAATAGCACCGGTAGGTTCATTGTAACTATGCCCTTAAAAAAAAGTCTGATTGCTCTTGAAAATTCAAGAGTAATCACAAAAGAAAGATTAAAAAAGCAATGGAATTGATTTGAAAAACTCCGTTAATGCGCGAATATTAATTTGAATTTACGTAAGAAAACGAAAATTTAAGTCACATGACTAAAGTTAGTAAGATGACTGATGAAATAGGTTGTTACTATCTTCCTTTTCATGCTGTATACATGAAAATTCCACAATAAAGCTTTGCGCAGTACGTAATGCTCCGAGTCGTACGGTTAATAGTAACTCTTGAACGACATTCTCTTTAAAGGGCAAATGAAGAAAGATTTATATAATAAGATTCGCTTTAGAAATCATAGATTTTTTTTTTCTCACTGACATTTAAAAAATGTATTTCCAAATTCGTTGAATCCTGGTTAAAAGTCCGAAACTTTTAACAATATTATGGAAAGAAAATATTCATGCAACAGTAGAAACTTATAGATTGAGCACTGTAACACTCGGTTTGTAGTTGTGTCACGGGAATAACTTTTTGAATTTGTAAAAGGTGACTTTTTTTAAGTCCAACTGTATAAGTTTCAAATGTATTCTTCTTAGATTATGAGGTGCAAGTCCCTTTTAAAACGTACACTAACTTTTTTTGCTTAAACTGATCTCTGGACATTCCGCCGTGTGGGCACCCTGCTTTTCTGGCAACCTGTTACAATAATAAAACGATAATATCTAAAGAAATGCTCTTATTAATTATTAAAAAATAATAGATCTGCAATTAATGAATGCGCCGTAATGAAATTTACATATCTGTATGGGACTTCTTGTGCGCCGTTTTTAACATTTTTGTACGCCATTTAGAATATTGAACTATCTGGCGAAGAGAAAGTAGAAAATATAGTAAAATATGAGGCATTTTTTGAAAGATATCTATAAGAACAACATTCTTAGTGGAGGAAACAATCTAGAAGCTTCAAAAGGACTACATTCGTAGTTAATAAAATTACTAAAATCTGGTGGAATCAGTTACATAAATGAAATGCCAATCTTACTGATTTATTTTAAAATGTTAATAATGAAATCCTGGAAGGATATTACTTTTGTGAAAATGAAACAAAGGTTTTAGGAGTTTTAGAGAAGGTTAGTTTAGATTTATTCACCTTCAAAGTAAAGATCGACCAACAAGAAACATTGGCCAAAAGAGAAGACAACTGCTTCTAATCTGTTCTGTTTGTATTTGAAGTGTGCCTGTTCCGAACGCTAGAGTCGCTTCGAGGTGTCGCTTGCAATTGCTGGAAATCACTCGAAGTCTATTGCAATTTTTGTTTAAAAAATACAGCCGACTCTCGTTAATTCGAACTCGTTGGGACCATAAGAAATGTTCTAATTATCCGAAGTTCGAATTATGGAAAACATGGTTAATATGGTACTATTACAAAGGAATTAATGTAACAGTATGTTTTAAACTTATTTCGTCTGTTATCATTAGAATATAACTTAATATTAAATTAGAATGTATAAATACATAAACAAATTAAAAGATTAGAAACAAGCACGGTGAAGAAAAATTTAAAGCATCACCGATGGACAAACGGGGCTCTAAGAAAGTGGATATCAAATGAATTGTATTATATGTATACTCGTTTGGAACAGTTTTCACAAAAATCAAAGAAAGAAAGTTATTCAAATGATCTGAAATCCATGAGAAAGAAAAGAAAAATGAAAAACCGGAATTCTCGTTAGTTCGAATTAAACGAAGTCAAGAGAAAAAGAGTTCGAATTAATGAAAATTTTTAACGTTATTCTGCCATTGAAAATTTCGGGACTTCATGTTTTGTTCGAATTAAACGAAGATTCGAATCATCGGATTTCGAATCACGAGAATCTACTGTACTTGTTTGAACAATTAAATGCAACAACTATTCACTGCGTAATAAGTAATTTAAAAATTCTAATTATTATTGATAAAAACAATAACATAATATACTTTTAGATATATTGCTGGGATAATAATTATACATTGTACAGCCTTTTTTATATATTGTATAGCCTTTTATTTTAGCATTGACACAAAATAAAGTGAGTGATTCTATTAAGAGTCACTTTCAGGATCATGCAAAAGCAGACGTAATTTTTTATTTTCGTTAAAAATTTAATTAAATAATTTAATTAAATAAATAATTAATTAATTTAATTAAATAATAATAAAATATAAAGATTCATAAAACTTTATAATTCATAAATCAATACAAATATCTTAAAAAATATATTTTCAAAAAAGCTCCATAAAAATTTATCTTCAAAAAAGCTAAGCTATGGAAAAGAGATAAAAGTTTTTATTTTTCTTATTTGCATATTTTAAATTACGTTTGTCATCAATAGTTTTTTGTAGCGTAGTACGAAGAATAAAACAGTTTCATAATTTTTAAATATTTTCTTTAATTTTTAAAAGAAAAAAATAAATATTTATTCGTAATATCGTATTAACATATTCTGAGGTTTCTTTTTTTTTTCATTTAAAAATGTTTTTTTGTTCTATTTCTATTCTTTATGCATTTCATTTGTTTCTTATTTTACTTTATTGAGTGTAGCTTAATAAAAGGCAGTAAAGAAGAAAAAATGTATACACGTTTAAATTGAATAAAATTCGCAAACCAGAGTTTGATTTTTTTTCCATATGCATAAAAAAAATCCTTTAGAAATACTTTTCTTTAGGAAACACTCAGTAAATATTTTGCTATAATAGAGTTATGTATTTAGTTCCTTTAAATTATTTTTATATGTGCTTATATTTTGAATGCTGTATGCAAAACATTGATTTCTTTTAATATATGTACTGTTTGGTTAAAATATGATTTTTTTTTCAAAAATAAACCGACATTAGGTAATAGTTAATACAACAAACCGCTTCCATTGATTAATATTTTTATTTTTATAATTTTTTTACAACAGATATTTTGTAATGAATTTTGATACGGAAAATCTAGGCTACAAGGAGTAAAAATATTTGAAATTTAAATTAGGGAAAGGAAAGAAAAAGTTTTTTAAAGGAAAAAACTCGTGTAAAACGCTGTGTTCTTTTTTTTTTTTTTTTTTTTTTTTTTAACGAGAACAGTTATTTAATCACAGTAAATAACAAAATAATATTGACGTTTAAATCTACAGGGAAAAAAATATTGTTGAAAAAAAAATGCCGGAAGTTTAGCTTCTCAAACTTGGGTCTTACGATTTCCGCCGCACAATATCCAGGTCCTTATGGTTGATTAAAATCAATAAATCGAAAATTTGTTTATTAAAGTAAGTCTTTGCACTGAGCACAAACATAAAAATTTAGTAAAATATCAATTATATATATATACACATGTATGTATACACGGTGAGTCATAATTATAAAAACAACAGGCTCACTCCATAAATACTTCCCCTGGGAACATAATTACAATTGCAAAGTTTCATAAAAAAGGTGCAAAATTTGACGAGGTATTTTATAACTCCATGGGGGGAAGGGGAGGTCTATTTGGAAAAAAAGAAAAGAAAAGAAATTATAAGGTCCTCGTGGGATAAAATTTCCAATTAATTTATACTACTTTTCTTTTCCTTAATTAAACAAAAAAAAAAAAAAAAAAAAAAAATCATCTCGATATCTACAAACCCTACAGAGATATTAAACTCTAAAATTCTCCAAAATTCCTGATTTACAACACTTTTCCCTGCGTCTGAGAGGCAAGTTCCTGACACAATTTCACCGGAAGATAGAGATCATTCAACAATTGTACTTAAAAAAAAAAAAAAAAAAAAAAAAAATGATTTAAGACTGCGAGCGAACAGCACTACTTTTTATTACTCTAAAAGAGCAATAAATCTATCTTTGTTTCCGTACGGAACAAAGGTGTAACCTCTTTAAATGATTTTTGAGGGACTGACCCTACCAAATTGACAAAGGAAGGGTAAGTTTTATCTACCCCATCTTCAGTCGTAAAGCTGTCAACTGATTTCAAGTTCGATTTCTCTCTTGAAGTTCAAAAAAGTTCACTGAAAAAGCAATTTATATATCAAAGCGCCGACACGAAAGATAAAAAATAGCGACGCCTGACCGCAAGAAGTTAGTGCTATGTGTCTGGTCCTTAACATAGCGCCTCTGATTTGGACATGAAATAGCAGCGTATAGATTTTGCGTTGCATGTTGCTTTGAAAATATGCTAATGGCATCTGCACTAGAGGTCTGAACGGGTCAAAAATGTAGATCCGGTCCCTAAACAACCCATAAAAAAATTCGGCCCTGCCTGGAAAAAAGTTAAAATGATAAATCGACTCGATCTTGAATTTCTACATAGTTTTTTACTTCGATATGGTTAAAAAATTGTTTCCTATGCAGGAGTTCTGACCAAAAATACTTATAGCTTTTCGTTTTTGATATTTATACATTTTATTATTAAAGGAGCGCCGAAGGCTCTGATACGTTTATTTTATCAATGAATGAATCTCTATTCATATGTAAATGTTTCACTTATACTTTAATACCGTTAATCCATATTCTATGTATAGGTGACTTTGAAAAAGGCTGTACAGTAAAACTTTTTAAGACGAAAACACATACGGAAGATAAAAATACATTATAGACAACTTTCCTTCTTAAGTGGTGTAAATGTAGTTTATTTTTTTTTTCTCAGATATTATTATATTCATTTTGCATGGATCAACACATTTTCCGTTTAAGTCAACATGCCGTCATAGGCATTTTTTCACTTCTTTAAATGAATTTTATTTTATTTTTATTTTTATTTATTTATTTTTGCCTTTAACTCTACTATTTTTTTAATGAATTTTAAGGTTATTTTGTAAAACAAAGGCTATTTCAAAATATATTGCCTTTTCCGTAAAAATTTACACTGAGCCAAAGTTTACTTATTTTATGCACGGATTAGGTCGGTCAGAAACAATGATTTTAATACGGGTTGCATAGAGAGCGGGATTGAAAATTTCGTCCCGTGCATTTGAACGGTATGAAAATATACATTTGGTCCAGCCTGGCGAGTCTTCGGAAAAAAATAACGTATGTTTAAAGATAGACAACCGACGATTATAAATGCAAAAATAAAGTAAGAAAAGGTGAGCAAACAGCTGTTTCGAATCTACTAACGAGATTCTTCTTCAGTGCAAAAACTCAGCGAGCTAGACAAAGCAAAACTGAGCAAAGAGACAGAGAGACGCAAGCTTATATACCCGCTACGGGAACGATCCCGCCTAAAGGAAAGCAACCAATGAGAAGAAAGCAGCCGGAACAACTGGGTGGACAAGTAGCAACATCTACCGCAAAACAAACAAAACAAAAACTAAAAAGCGAGGGGGGGGGGAAGAGAAAGAGAATTAAATTAAAGATTTCCAAATGCTAGGAAAATAAGGAGTACTTGATAAGTCATTAACTAAGGAGTGAGAATTTTTAATGATGTGGTAAGCTTCCCAAAAATCAAGATCAAGAATGGAAGGAATTTTATGGATGATGGTGGCTGAAGAAAAGTTAAATTTATGTTGTGAAGACCAACAATGTTGAACAATGGAAGAGCGTTTAAGCTCTTGATTTTTGACATACCTTTCATGTTCAGTTAAACGAAATCTTAGAGCACGTTTAGTCTGGCCGATATAAGAAAGACCACATTGGCAAGAAATTTGGTAAATACCCAGTTATCTAAGCGATCAATGGGGTGTTTAAGATTTGAAAAAGCAATTTTATTAACAGGATAAAAAATAGCATTGAAATCGAACCTTTTTAAAATTTTAGCAATTTGCTGACTGATTTTGGGTAAAAAGGGCAAAACAACCAAAGTATTGGAGTTCTAATTAAAGTTTTGTCTTTCAGATTGGGTGGATTTTGTCAATTTTCTATAAATTGAATCTATGATATTAGGGGAATAACCACGATCAACAGCAATAGCTTTTAGATAATAAAGTTCATCACTGAGTAACTGATTAGTTGAACAAATATTGGAAGCCCGGAAAACAAAAGTTTTAAAAGCCACAACTTTCTGGTTAGGAGGATGAGAAGAATATCTGTGAGGGGAAGACTGACCGCAAAGGTTTGCGAAAGATAGTAGTCTGAAAATTATCTTCATCGCGAATAACAAGGACATCCAGAAAAGAAAGGCAATTATTCGATTCAACCTCAAAAATAAATTGAATACAAGACTCAATAGAATTCATGACAGACAGAGTATCATTTATATCTGAATTTCTTTCAACTAAAGCATAGATATCATCTACGTAACGAACATAAAACTGAAATTTTTAGACTTCAAACAATTTTATTTCAAAATAGTGCATGTACAAATTGCATAAAATCGGACTAAGAAAATTGCCCATAGCCAAACCGTCAGTCATACGAAAGAAATTCCCTTTAAATACAAAAGTATTTTGAGATAAGCAAGCACGAGTGAGATGAATGAGCTCCTCTATTTCGAAAAAAGGAAAATGAAATTCACAGAGCCTTTTTTTTAGGCAATCTAAAGCCCCTTCGACAGGAACATTAGTAAATAATGATGAAACATCAAAAGAAACCATCATGTGGCCTTGTGGCTTAAAACGGTGAAGTTTCTTAATAAAATCAAAAGAATTCTTAACAGTGAAAGAATTATTGCTTGAGAGAGGAGAAAATATGGGAACAAGATATTTTGCAAGTTTATAAGAAGTCGTACCGATACTGGATACAATGGGTCTAAAAGGAATGTCAGGTTTATGGACCTTAGGTAAAGCATAAAACCTGGCACAATGAACAATTGAAGGAATAAGAAACCTCTTTAATTTAGCAGGAATAATGTGAGAAGACTTAATGGCAGATTTGATAGTATTAATTTCACTAGAGGAAGGGTTTTTGTGGATATCCACATAG
Source organism: Maratus speculifer (assembly GCA_964019185.1). Lineage (NCBI taxonomy): Eukaryota > Metazoa > Arthropoda > Arachnida > Araneae > Salticidae > Maratus > Maratus speculifer. The sequence goes on from OZ025302.1 coordinate 154,970,326, forward strand.
GGACCATAATTTAATTCGAACTCCAATACTTTGGTTGTTTTGCCCTTTTCCCCAAAATCAGTCAGCAAGTTGCTAAAATTTTAAAAAAGTTCGATTTCAATGTTATTTTTTTCTTCTGTTAATAAAATTGCTTTTTCAAATCTTAAGCACCTCATTGATCGCTTAGATAATTGGGGTATTTACCAAATTTCTTGCCAATGTGGTCTTTCTTATATCGGCCAGACTAAACGTGCTCTAAGATTTTGTTTAACTGAACATAAAAGGTATGTCAAAAATCACGAGCTTAAACGCTCTTCCATTGCTCAACATTGTTGGTCTTCACAACATAAATTTAACTTTTCTTCAGCCACCATCATCCATAAGTGTCCTTTTATTCTTGATCTTGATTTTTGGTAAGCTTACCACATCATTAAAAATTCTCACTCCTTAGTTAATGACTTATCAAGTACTCCCTATTTTCCTAGCATTTGGAAATCTTTAATTTAATTCTCTGTCTCTCTCTCTTTTTTCCCTCGCTTTTTAGTTTTTCTTTTGTTTATTCTTCGGTAGATGTCGCTACTTGTCCATCCAGTTGTTTCGGCCGCTCTCTTCTTATTGGTTGTTTTCTTTTAGGAGGGATCGTTCCCGTAGCAGGTATATAATCACCCTTTCTTACTTTTTTTGTGCATTTATAATCGTTGGTTTTCTATCTTTAAACATTTTTGCACAAAGGCTTTATTTGCTATTTTAATAACGTCTGTGCCCAGAAAACAGACTTTTTTAAACAGCCTCATCGACACGATAAAAAGCCTGATACTATTATTTTAACGCAATCAACTGATTGGGAAAGTTATCATACGAATTGAATATTTCCAGCTGAGCGAAAATTTGCCCAGGCCGGGAATCGAACCCGGATACTTGGCTTTCAAGGCCAATACTTTACCTGTTAAGCTATCTGGGCGGTAGCCGGCTGGAATTTTTCGCTCAGATAACCTTATTGGTCATAACATCTGGTCTGTCATTTGAAACAGCTCGGCAGAGATGGGGTGCTTAAGATTTGAAAAAGCAATTTTATTAACAGGAGAAAAAATAACATTGAAATCGAACCTTTTTATAATTTTAGCAATTTGCTGACTGATTTTGGGGAAAAAGGGCAAAACAACCAAAGTATTGGAGTTCGAATTAAAGTTTTGTCTTTCAGATTGGGTGGATTTTGTCAATTTTCCATAAATTGAATCTATAATATTAGGGGAATAACCACGATCAACAGCAATAGCTTTTAGATAATTAAGTTCATCACTGAGTAACTGATTACTTGAACAAATATTGGAAGCCCGGAAAACAAAAGTTTTAAAAGCCGCAATTTTCTGTTTAGGAGGATGAGAAGAATATCTGTGAGGTGGAAGACTGACCGCAAAAGGTTTGCGAAAGACAGTAGTCTGAAAATTATCTTCATTGCGGATAACAAGGACATCCAGAAAAGAAAGGCAATTGTTCGATTCAACTTCAAAAGTAAATTGAATACAAGAATCAATAGAATTCATGACAGAGAGAATATGATTTATATCTGAATTTACTTCATCTAAAGCATAGATATCATCTACGTAACGAACCTAAAACTGAAATTTTAAGACTTCAAACAATTTTATTTCAATATAGTGCATGTACAAATCGCATAAAATCGGACTAAAAGGATTCCCATAGCCAAACCGTCAGTCATACGAAAAAAAATTCCCGTTAAATACAAAAGTATTTTGAGATAAGCAAGCACGAGTGAGATGATTGAGCTCCTCTATTTCGAAAAAAGAAAAATGAAATTCACAGAGCCTTTTCTTTAGGCAATCTAAAGCCTCTTCGACAGGAACATTAGTAAATAATGATAAAACATCAAAAGAAACCATCACGTGCCCTTGTGGCTTAAAACTGTGAAGTTTTTTAACAAAATCAAAAGAATTCATAACAGTGAAAGAATTATTGCTTGAGAGAGGAGAAAATATGGAAACAAGATATTTCGCAAGTTTATAAGAAGCCGCACCGATACTGGATACAATGAATCTAAAAGGAATGTCAGGTTTATGGACCTTAGGTAAAGCATAAAACCTGGCACAATGAACAATTGAAGGAATAAGAAACCTCTTTAATTTAGCAGGAATAATGTGAGAAGACTTAATGGCAGATTTGATAGTATTAATTTCACTAGAGGAAGGGTTTTTGTGGATATCCACATAGGGACCATAATTTAATTCGAACTCCAATACTTTGGTTGTTTTGCCCTTTTCCCCAAAATCAGTCAGCAATTTGCTAAAATTTTAAAAAAGTTCGATTTCAATGTTATTTTTTTCTTCTGTTAATAAAATTGCTTCTTCAAATCTTAAGCACCTCATTGATCGCTTAGATAATTGGGGTATTTACCAAATTTCTTGCCAATGTGGTCTTTCCTATATCGGCCAGACTAAACGTGCTCTAAGATTTCGTTTAACTGAACATAAAAGGTATGTCAAAAATCACGAGCTTAAACGCTCTTCCATTGCTCAACATTGTTGGTCTTCACAACATAAATTTAACTTTTCTTCAGCCACCATCATCCATAAGTGTCCTTTTATTCTTGATCTTGATTTTTGGTAAGCTTACCACATCATTAAAAATTCTCACTCCTTAGTTAATGACTTATCAAGTACTCCCTATTTTCCTAGCATTTGGAAATCTTTAATTTAATTCTCTGTCTCTCTCTCTTTTTTCCCTCGCTTTTTAGTTTTTCTTTTGTTTATTCTTCGGTAGATGTCGCTACTTGTCCATCCAGTTGTTTCGGCCGCTCTCTTCTTATTGGTTGTTTTCTTTTAGGAGGGATCGTTCCCGTAGCAGGTATATAATCACCATGAAGATAGATATAGCAGAAGGAGAACAAAGACGGCGCTTCCACTTTCGTCCCTAAAGTCTTTCCGAGTCTGGCTGGCATTTCCGGCAGTTTGGGAGCAGATGAAATCTAGCGCCCCCTACGTCCCGCTAGCTGACTAGTCGAGAGACTAGTCAAACAGGTCATGTGATCGAAAGTCAGTGCAGCATCACTAGCGCCACGCTATGCACTGGGCAATACTTTGGGGCTAAGTTCTGTCGGGAAAAGCCTACCTTCTCTATTCTCCTTCTACTATTGTATCTCCATGATAATCACCCTTTCTTACTTTATTTGTGCATTTATAATCGTTGGTTTTCTATCTTTAAACATTTTTGCACAAAGGCTTTATTTGCTATTTTAATAACGTCTGTGCCCAGAAAACAGACTTTTTTAAACAGCCTCATCGACACGATAAAAAGTTGCTTTCCTTTAGGCGGGATCGTTCCCGTAGCAGGTATATAAGCCTGCGTCTCTCTGTGTCTTTGGTCAGTTTCACTTTGTCTAGCTCGCTGAGTTTTTGCACTGAAGAAGAATCTCGTTAGTAGATTCGAAACAGCTGTTTGCTCACCTTTTCTTACTTTATTTGTGCATTTATAATCGTTGTTTTACTATCTTTAAACATTTTTGCACAAAGGCTTTATTTGCTATTTTAATAACGTCTGTGCCCAGAATACAGACTTTTTTAAACAGCCTCATCGACACGATAAAAAGCCTGATGTTGTGAGAGCTAAAATTATGAAAAAGCTCTTAATCCGCATGTTAGATAAAGCATTGTTTTAAATAACTGATGGGCATTCAAGAAGTACAGGAAGGAGATTGAAATGGCAAAAGTTAAACTTAATCGGAAGTTTCAGCTACAGAAAGGAGTTACTTTTCACTTTTAATCTTTCAAAAAGTATTTAAACATTTTATTAAAAGCCAAAAAAAACTTTGTTTAAAACTTTAAATGTGTTTTTCTGCATGATGAGTTTTTTTTCACCACTATTTCTCGTCTTCAAATTATTAAAAGCGAAGAATCGTTAAAGAAAAAAATGTGCAAACTTGAAACATGTCTTTTTTTTATTATTAATTTAACATTAATTTTCTTTCGGCAAATTTGACTTCTTTTTTTTTTCCTTGAAAATGTTATTTTTTAAAAATTTGTTGCATCATTTTTTAAATAAATATTTTTAATAATTTTAAAATTAATATTGAAAAAAAAACTTGAAAAAAAAAACTAAAGATTCTACTCTTTAATTAAATGAATAATAAAAAAAATTTAAATCCAATTAATAGAGTTTCGTGTTATAACGATTTTAAATCATCCCATTTATAACAATACTAATCATTTGAAAATTTTATAAACTTTATGAGAAATTTTAGCATATGATTTTGTTTTTAAATTGTATGGCTAAACATAAAAAAAAAGAAAGAAAAAAGTCAAAATTCTAATTCAATAGATCTATTTTTTACGTTTCATAAAACAGTTAAAGTAACACTATTTCTTGAATTACGCGCATTTTAATTTGTGTCTAATGCCTTAAAACCTAATGAATTATTTAAACAGCTATAACTGTAAGAGTTTTGCAGATATAAAGATGCAATTTTTTGTGTTTAATTCAGAACTAAATGAGGAAAGTTTTTCTAATTGGAATTTCACTCTACGGGGGGCCATATAAAAATTTAATTTTCGTATTTTTTCAAACAGACCCTCGTCCGTGGAGTTGTAGCTTATCTTATCAGATATTTGTACCTTTTTCATGAAACTTTGCAATTGGAAGTATGCTTCTCGGAGCAATATTTAAGAAGATAGTCTATTGTTTCGATAATTATGATACGCCCTGTTACAATATTACAATTTGCCAAAAAAAAAAAAAAAAAAAAAAAAAAAAAAAAAAGTGAACAAAAAATACTGATTTGGAAAAAAATTTAGAAATTACGGAAAAATTTACTTCCGATTATCTGGCAACCCTGGAAGAGAAGCGCTCGGAGCCCTGGAGCTATCAAATAATACTTGTGGATTCGAGCTTAATGTACGTCTCGTCGACGGTCGGGGGAGGGTTGCTAACCGACCGCCGCAGAATTCGCGGAGCGTTTGTTCTGCCCGAAGTCTTTTCGCTTTTCTTCTCTAATTCCAACACTCGATCGGAAGCCAGGAAGAAAGGTCCAGACCCACGTCCCAAATGTTGAGACTTCAGGAAGCTAGGTTGAGTAAAAAAAATAAATAAATAAATAAAAATAAATAAATGAAACCGGAAAAATTTAAAGTGGAAATCGATTAATTCTTTAAAAGGGTATTGATAAAGTTATCCTTACTCAGTAGGGTGGAGCGAAAAAAAATTTTTTTTTGAAAATCAAAAACGGGTAGGTGCCAAAAGTTGCCTTTATACTAGTACATTAACTGCGTGAAATTTTACCGCTAAAAAAAAAATGGCTTGAGTCTGCGCTTTTGCTCCAAAAATGGAAATTTTGGGTAAAATTTGTCATTTTTTGACATGTTTTCAAAAAAATTAAAAAATTCCTACAGAGCTGGTTAGTATTTTAAAGTGTTGCTTAGACCTTTATATTTATCTGCTTAACATATTTAAACTATAAAACAATATCTGTAGTCTGTATAATTGGAGCAAATCTGACAACTTTTTGTGAAAAATCAGCGCTAACCTCTCTATTGGAGCATACAATGAAATGTTCTTTTGAATGCATTTCTTACCTAGCTGCTTTCAAAACTACTGTGTATATAACTCATAGAGGTGGTTGTATTTTCCCACCCATCTCAACCAGCCAATCATCTAGGCCCAGTGTTTTATTTATGTATTGAATTGTTATTTTTTTCCCGAAGACGAGTATAAGTTTTCTATATATCAAAGTAATTTATCTCTTCTTTGTATTCATAGACTTTGGATGATTTGGATCATGCTGGTGTAACCTGCTGCGTGTATTTTTTTATACCATGTATAACAAAAGAGAAGCTGAGTAATGTATTGGGTATGTTCTTAATTGAACCTAGTCAGCAGTCTATTATCTTCATTAAAATTTCATGCAATTAGTATATTATGATTGGAAATTCTGTTATCACAGCATTCTTTCAATCAATTGCATTTTATATGCAATGATTTGCCTAAAAATTGATTGTATGAATTCAGTTTCGAGTATACCATCATTTATTGAACCTATTACATTGATTATATGCTGAGAAGTTAGCTGTTTAATATTATGACGATCGTCACAGAGGATTGCAAACAAAATTTGCGTGTAAAACAACAATATTTCTAAAGAAGTTTTAGTATGCTTTATGTCGTTCCTGTGTTGTTCCGTAGTCTAGTAATTTCTAATAAGATTTTAGATCTATTATTTAGGTGTGTAGTACATTTGGTATAAAACATCCCGCGGTATAAACTTGGATTATACATTTGGTGAGTGAACATATAGACGCTGATTGCCAATCTGTGCTTATATAAAGCGGAAAATTTTATTAACTTTATGAGCTGTCTTTCCTGTGAGATGTTTTCTAAATTTCTATTCCCCATTCTTTCTGAGAAATAGCTTTCCTTATGAATTAGCTTTGCAATCTCCGACAGAAATTTCTAGTCTGTTCTGAGTATCTTTTTCTCAATTTGAGAAAATAATTTCTCTATAAAAAAAAATTGCAATAGGAAGTAAATATTACGTAGACAAAGATTTTCCTTATTGATCCAGTGAATCCATGTAGCTTAGAACGTTTTATATCGACTTCTCTAATAATTGACGCAGAGGAAATTCACTGGAGTTGAAGTAGCGAATGATTCAATATCATAGACAATTCTAAGCTTACCCCATGCAAAATGGTTCACAGTGACAAATAAAATTCTCCTAATTTTAAATGAGCACTTATAGTCGATACCCGTCCATTCCCTCATAAAGTACAATGCATTATAAGTTTATGCCCAGGACATTTCACCATCAAATGTTGTCCACTCATAGAAAGAGGATCTAAAAGTTAATAGGAAATTCACTGGATACGAAAACACTTAGAAAACGGCATAAAACTAATGCAAAAAAAAGTTATTTACAACAGCGGTTGCTTTACACATGGAGAACAAATTTTCATTGCAATTCTCGCTGACGATCACCATCACATTAAACAGCTCGCTTCTCAACATATAAAAAATGCAAAAGTAGAATAAATGATGGCATACTTATAGTTGAAATATCTGAAATCATCTTTGAAGCAAATCATTACGTAAAAAAAAATACAATTGACTGAAAAAATGTTGTGGTAACAGAACTTCCAATCATTATTCATCAACTGAATGTAAGTTTGATAAATATAATAGATGGCCGAATAGATCCCTTTAATAATATTCCCGTGCATTACTCTGCTTGTCATTTTTTTTGTATAAACTGTAAAAATATACATGAAGATAGTTACAGCAGTATGTAAATGCAAAGAACTGATGAACAAGGTGGAAGCATCGAAAACATGCCAAATTTTTATAAAGAAAATCACAAATCAATGTATAAATAAAACACTGTACTAAGATGATTGAATAGTTGGGCCGGATGGTATAGGAAATATAGCCACCTCCACGACGCATGTCCAATGTAGTTTTGAAAACAAGAGCTGTATTAAAAACAACAATTCGTTATATGACCCAATAGAGTGGTAATGCTGTTTTCTTACTAAAAGTTGTCTGTTTTGCTCCAGCTATAGGGAATAAACATATTGTTTTATAGTTTAAATATGTTAAGCAGATAAATATAAAGGTCTAAGCAACACTTTTAAATACTAACGAGCTCTGTAGAAATTTTTTAATTTTTTTTGAAAAAATGTCAAAAATTGACAAATTTTACCCAAAATTTCGATATTTGGAGCAAAAGCGCAGACTCAAGCCATTTTTTTTCAGCGGTAAAATTTCACGCAGTTGATGTACTAGTATAAAGGCAACTTTTGGCACCTACCCGTTTTTGATTTTCAAAAAAAATTTTTTTTCGCTCCACCCTATTACTCAGTTTTTGTTGACGGCAATGTTGCCAGATTGGGGATTTTGTCCCCATTTTGGGGAATTTTGAACCTCCAGGGGAATTTTTTGGGGACAAGTAAATCTTGGGGACATGTTTGGAGACTATGACCATATTTGGAGAAAAACTTGGGGAATTGTTATCACAATTTCAATTTTTACAGACATTTGCCAATACTGGATATGTCTCAAATTCGATTTTGGTTTGGAAAACGAAAATAAAATATAGAAATAATAGATAATAAATCATTCTCGTGATCGTGCTTATCATTTATATGTACTACAGATTCATCATGATCTGCATTAGGCTATCCCCCATCTGAATTTTCATAAGTGATTCAGATTTTCCTGTCATCGAGGACAGAAACGCATGCACTGAGATACTTTCATTTAATATTATAGATTTGTACAACAAAAATAAGAACAATTTTATAACTTTATTTTGTTGGTGTATTTAGCTTTGAATATATGCAAAATTCTGTTGAGATTAAATGTTTATTTATTTATTTATTTATTGATAAATGGGGAATTTTTTTTTAAATGCTTGATTTGGGGAAAAAATTGAGTTAGAACTTTTTTAAAAAAAATTTATAAAGGAAAAATGAAAATCGAGAACTTGCTTTTTTGATTAAAAATTGTGTTGGGAATTTTTTCTGAAAAAAAAAAACCCCCTGATTTGGGGAAAATTTTAGAAATTTTGGGGAAATTGGCTTTCGACAATCTGGCAACACTTGTTGACGGTAATAATTTTCAGAAAACTGATGCATATTACAATAAAACATTTAACAGTCATTCTCATCTTTGTTGTAAATGTGTTTAACCAAACAAAAATTGTAGAATATTGCATTGTACGCGTCAACAGTCTGCAGTTGACACCTCACATTTTAGACTGCGGTTTTGAATTAGTTCACACGGTATCGTCAATTGTTTGAGCAACATGTTTTTCCAGATCTTTCCGTGATGTTATCACATGTCACACAAAACAAGGTATATATACAGTAAAGCATCGTTTATACGACGATCACTTATACGATGTTTACATTTATACGACGTTTTAATGTGGTCCCGATTCATTTCTATTCATTTTAATGTAAAAATATATCTTTTATACGACGCTCAAAGTCGTTTATACGTCGATTATTCGATTTTGTATAGGTTTATTTTTGTTTATTTTTCTTGTTTATTTTAGGTACGAGCGGAAGTTGGTAGCTATGAATGACACTAATGAGCGTGTTTAAATTCACTCCACATTATAAAAATGTGGGCTGGTGTTCGATTAGTCTGAAAAATCAGCTTACGTGTAACAGATTACACTGGGAGGGGTCATTCCTTTTTCGGGGATGGTCAGCTTTCCCGACCTGTTTTGAGTTGCAAATAGACTATCCTTCTAACTGTTATCAGTATTGGCAACTTTTAGTTGGCCACGCGGGGTTTTTGATCTTTAACTTTAAATGGATGGAAATGATGAACTGCAAATGGGGAACCTTTCGGTGAAACATAAATAAAGGTACGCATATTTAAATTGCTTACTAATCCCCCTCCCCATTTTTAAGATTATTTGTTTATTTTGGTTTGTTTAATTTAAAAATTCATGCAAATCATCACGTTAAACATTAAAATTAAGTGAAAACAAAATTAATTCTAGTTTTGGAAGTAAAAATCGATTATACGTCTTTATCGTTTATACGACGCTTTTCGGTAGTCCCTTCAGCGTCGTATAAACGATGCTCCACTATAGTTCTATTTTCATTGTAATGTTTTTACTTTTCATGAAAATATAGTTGTCAATCCAAGTGCATTTAAGATGATATAGAAGGGAACAGTCGAAATTGGGTTTTCAAATGAGTTGTTCGTTTCCACATGATTGAAATAAACAAGATATTTCAACTCATCGAATGGCGCAGATTTTAGGTGCGTTCATGATTATGTAAATACGTAGCACCTATAGTTGTCGTTCAATCCATTCGTCCGCATATAACAACTCAATAACTATCCAACCGAATCGTTTGAAATTAAAAATATATAATTATTTGATAATTTTGTCGAATCATTTGAAATTTTATGAAAATCGGATGCATAGTGTTATTCCAGGGACAATCAAAAGTATTCCATTACATTACGGTCAACGGGGGAAAATGTTTCAAATACCTTTTAATGGCGTTACACTTATTCGAACATAATAAATTTTATATGCATCTATAAAGTACATATTATAATATACATTTTGCATAAAATTGATATGCATCAATGAAGTAGATACTATAATATACATTCTGTACAATCTGTGGTGCAAAGAACATTTGTTATTGATTTACAAGGCCACACAAAAGTATTGTATTACAAAATGGTATAGGGAGAACATTGTTTGGTGCGCGTTTTAATTCTATTAAACTATTCAACATTTTTAAATATTTATATACGTTGCTAAGGATTACTACATTTTATTTCCTCTATAATAGAAATCAGATAATATTTACAGAGACACACAACAGATTTCAGCTACTATACTGTATCCGAAATACTGTATATTATTTCACCAAGATCTGAATATGATTTATGTGTGTTCGTAATTATATAAATATGTAGCACCTATACTCATCGTGCAGTCTGTCCGTCCAAATATAAGGGAGTCAAAACTACCCAACCAAATCGTTTGATATTTAAAATATATAATTGTTGCACAATTTTGACGAATCAATTCAAATTTTATGACAATCGGGTGTATAGTTTAAGTACAGGGACAATCAAAATATTCCATCACATTACGGTCTACAGAAAAAAAATAGTTTCAAGTACTTTTTAATGATGTTACACTCTTTCGAATATAATAGAATTCACATGAATCTATGAAGTAGATACTAAAATATACATTCCATACAATCTATAATACAAAGAATGTTTATTATTAATTTACAGTGCTACTTAAAAGTATTCCACTGCATTATGGTATACAGGGAAACATTGTTTGGGGCGGGTTTTAATTATATTAAACTATTTCATATTTTATGAAATTGATATACGTTGCTATTGTTTAAGTTACTTCCTGTGTAAAAGAAACCAGATAACATTTACAGGAACACACAAAAGATCTGAATATTTTTAATTTTCGTTGAAGTACGAACGCACCTCACTTGCTACGCTTCATATGCAATTTCCAACTTGTTTTACATTATTCTGAATATGAAGGAAAGTTTTCTGAATATATGCTTGACAATTAATTTTTTCTTTCTTGTTTCGCCTAACATGATTAAATTTTCAACATTCAACCATTTGTTATTAACACTTTCCTACATAATTGAAAAGTGTTTAAGGCCTCTGTCCTCGCTCGAGGAAACGCTCGCGAGCTAATGCTATTTCTATGGGGAAGCATTTTTCTAATAACTCTTTCGCATTTTGGCATTTTTGAATTTTTTTTTTTTTTTTTTTTTTTTTTTTTTTTTTTTGCATTGGATAGCTGAGGTGCATGCCGACATCGCACCTTTTCTACTTTTTCGATTTTGGTTGCAGATATTTTTTTTAAAAGCACTCTCAGTTTCGAAACCGGTTTTGAAAACGAAACTAACTTTGTAAAAAATATCTGCAACCAAAATCGAAAAAGTAAAAAAGGTGCGCTGTCGGCATGCACCTCAGCTATCCAATGCAAAAAAAAATTATTCAAAAATGTCAAAATGCGAAAGAGTTATTAGAAAAATGCTTCCCCATAGGAATAGCACTAGCTCGCTAGCGTTTCCTCGAGCGAGGACAGGCGCCTTAAGACTTTGGTTTATCTGTCTACCGTCTGCTGCCCTTGCTCCAACTCTAATTTATAAACCAGAAATACAATGTAATTGACATATTTTACTGAAGCCTACTGTTGCTTTTTTGCTATCGAACTTTGGAACATTGAGAGTCTTTCAATTAAAATTAAGAAAAGATTCTATTAAATTTCCCTTACATTATGGTGAAAGGGAAAAGTAGCTTTTATATGTTGCAGTGATGTTCCACTATTTCAAACGTAATAAAATTGGTATGCATTTATGAAGTGCACTAAAACATACATTCTGTGGAATATCGTTTGCAAAGCACACATTCTTCATTTATAGGGTCACTCAAAAAAGTTCAATAAGTAACGGGCTAAAGGAGAAAAGTTTACTGTGTTTTTTAAGAAATATTACACCATTTCAAACATAATGCAATTTACATTTAATATACCAAGAAAGATTGTGGGATGCACAAAGAGCCAGATACTTTGCAGGGCATGGATGGTAATTTCTGAAAATATGTTTCCAGTTGTGTTGAATATTTTTTTTTTCTCACAGTTAAATTTTAGTTTACCATGAAGTTTTTAAAAATATGTCGATAATATACAGTGCTGTTAAAAAATTATCGCATGCACATATGTGTATTGATAAAAATTGTAAAAGGTGAATTTTTAATTGTGTTATACGTTTTGTAGTTAGGCAAAATTTTAGATAACTGTGTTGCCTATAAACAGATCTATAAATCATATAAAGGAATGTACTAAAAAAATCCGAGTACTTTCCTGTCTAAAGACAGTAATTACTGAAATCTGGTTTTACTTTTTCAGTTCTTTGCGATGTTCTGGAAGTGATGGAATATATTTCAGAATCTATACTTCATGCATGATTTTTCTTTCTTTTTAGTAAATGGAATTATACTATAAGTTTAGTTTTAAATAATATATAATCAAGTTTGCTAACAGAATTCAAAAGTACTTTTCACGTATTAAATATTCAATAATTTTTGTTAGTAATATGATATTTCACGTATTAAACATTCCATAATTCCGTTAGAAATTTGATAGTTCACGATTTAAATATTCAATAATTTCCAGAGCAATTTCACAGCTGAAAATTAATTGAAAAATTAATTAAAACTGTTAAAAAAACTAATTCAAAGAATTACTTTTTGTGATATTTTATAATCTTTAACAAGAAATTATTAATTTTATTAATCTAATGACAAGTAAATAAATCTTTACAAATTCATAATTTTTTTTGAAAAATAATAATTATGTATGCAATTTTTAAACGTTCGTGCAAAAGTATAATTAATAAAAGAAGCTACTATGCAATTAAAATAATGTATTAACTAAAATCCCATTGAATTGTTGAAATCATTCAGCTAAATTACACTTCAAAAAAGTTTTCTTTTGTCTTTTCTTTGAAAACCAAATAAAGATTGGTTCAAAATAAAATTCTTTGAAGTACGTTATAATTAATGAACATGGAAACTCTATCCAAAAAAGGAACATTTTATTGATTGCAGATATAAATTAGAAATAGTTCTTTTTTTTTGTATTGTTATAACTATGTTTCAACTAGTTATAGTTTTCAAAGAAAGAATTTTTTTTTATATATATATACATATATATATATATATATGAAGTTTCTGACAATTAATAGCTTTTTTTTATAAAAGGATATTTTTTCACTAACTCATATTCATTATACATTATGTTAATTGCAATCTCATGTTTCAAAAAATTTTCCTTAACTGTTTTATATTTTACATTCCAAGTAATTATTTTGTGATGCTTAAATATCATGTGTCAGCACCAAATTAAATGACTATTATTATTTAAAAGACGTGCGTAGCTATTTAATTTTTTTAAAGCTATAAATGTGCAAAAATAAATAAATAAACATATATTTATGTGTGTGTGAATAAAATTTACGCCCAAATTTGTATAAGTTATATATAAAATTTTATTGAAATAAACGAAATAATTAATTTAATAGAATAATAAATGGATTTTACGTTTTAAGTGACTGCCAGATTAATTTTTTTTTTTAATTATATGTTGAAAATTCAAAAAAGAAAATTATATATACTTAAACTAACTTAGGGATCTAGATTGTTTTGTTAATGTCGAAATCTTACGGAGATTTTTCTTTTTTTCCCATCAATTTAGACATGCACACATTCCTATTAATTCAATTAATTCAATTAATTCCGTTTATGACAAATACACTGTGAAAACAAAATACCCAAATTGGGTTGAAAGATTTTTGGGTACAGCATTGTTCTAATTTGGAAAGTTCAGTTTGTAGCACAAAATCGTTTTAAATAAATCTGATTTTTAATGGCATTAAAACAATTAAAATATCTTAGATAGTATATACATTATACCTCAGAAATTTTGATTAATTTAATGTTAATAAAGATCTGCTCTGTTTTGAACCATTTTCGGTTATCTATTTTGAAAACAATACTCTACCATTTTGGAATCCTTATTGTACCATTTCAGGAAAATTACTATACCCAGAAATCTTTCAACCCAACTTGGGTCTTCAATTTTTACTGTGTATCCATAAGAAAAGATACAGATATCAATCAACTGAGAATTGTCTACGTATTAAGCAGTGTACTAATACGTAACTTTCACAAAAGTTGCTTTATACATGTATCTAACACATTATGCAAATTATATTTTGATTGCGGTCACGCATGCTAGGTGAAACATTATTTAGTAAACTTGCTCATTTTTCATACAATTTTTGTAGTTTTTTAATTCTAATTATAGGGTATTATGTACAACGTTTTTTGTCATATTTTCTGAAAAGGACAACACAATTTATTACAATAGGCCACTTAATCATAATCTGCAATTTGAGCGCTTTTGCTACACTAGTTTTGACAGCGTTAGGCAAAAGTTCTTCGTTCTTTATCAATTTGTTAACGGTCTTTTTTGGGACTTCGTGGAAAAAAAAATTGTCAAGAATATATGACCTGTACTAATTTGTTTATACACGTGGAGTTTCAGAATAATTCCTCATGCATTTTTCCAGATATTTAACAAAATGTTTAAAATTGCAAGTGCCCGGTTGTTAATAGCCATATAGTGTACAATGTTTTCACGCTTTAAACTAATTGCACCACCAATGGCCGAGAGGCTCTGACCTTTCCACTAGTAGACGGCAGGTGCTGAGTTCGAATCTAATCGCGGCCGTCGGCCTAATCGTTCGGGGTTTTCCGTGGTTTTCTTCGAACCTTGGATTTCCTTGCGTAAATACGGGTTAGGTTCCCTTAGAAAGACCCCCCCCACGGAGGGCATCCCACCCCTTTAGGGCCTATATCTTACGAGTAGATAATCGGCCGACATAAAATAAACCAAACCAAACATTAAACTAATTTTTTTCAAAAAAATGTGGATAGTGTACTCGGGTTTTCAACGCCTCGTTTATTTTAATAGATTTAAATGATTAACTTATATTCCAAATTTTAAATCATTAATTTATATTTAAAACAAACGTTTATTTATTAATTCCCCTTAATAAAACTCATTTTCTGTTCAATGAATATTTAATTCAACAGTTCCTGTTAAATTGGAAAACTCAATCAGCGTATTTAAGTAATATTTCTGTTATATAAATATAAATCAGTTTGGCAGTTAAATAATAACGAAGTTGACTGCTTATGGGAATTTATTTCACTCTAGAGGCTATTGAAAAAGTCTTATCCATTAAATAAGCAATTTATTTCTAAACTACGTGCTATTTGATACATGTAATTTAGAAAGTCGTTCTCATAAATTACTTTTCCAAACTGCTTAAATAATATACATTGTTTCAAAACCCTTGTATTTAAGAATCAGTTTATAGTTAACTTTTTTTCTTCAACAATAATACTTTTAGTCATATCTCATTTTTTTAATTGACTCCAAACAAAGGAAATATATAATTCATCAAATACATATTTTTTTATAATATTCATGCATAATATTTAACCCTTTTGTGTCATTTAAAAAATATATATATATATATATATATATATATATATATATGTTAAAAGAAGACACGACTGCGACGCTCCGCCCAGTCACATCTCCGCCTTAATTTGATTATCATTTTATTATATGTAATTAGGGTTATCGCTGTCGCTCGCCATTGCGTCAAAATTCTTCATTTGGCGAGTAAACGAACGATCACATTCACCAAATTGCGAATGCTGTATGTGCGCACCAAAGTAGTCGAGAATGCTATTCGCGTTTCTGAACGATTCATATCACTTTACATCTTTAATCGCAGCGTGTCATTTACATTGCTCTTTTTATAAAGATACTAACTTAATACTAAGGCATTTTAGCAACAACCAAAGACACGCCACGCAAAGGATTATGCTACAGATATTTCCCCCCTACTGTCAGTTAATCATACGCTTATCTATACGCTAGCGTCGCTTCGTGCTCGTAAAAACACAAATAATGGTTTGGTTTGGTTTATTTTTGTCGTCCGATTATCTACACTAGGGATATAGGACCAGGGGGAGTGCCCTTCGTGGGGGTCTTTCTAAGGGAACCTAACCCGTATTTACGCAAGGTTCGCAGAAAACTACGAAAACTCCGAACGGTTAGGCCGACAGCCGCGATTGGGTTCGAACCCAGCACCTGCCGTCTACCAGATGAGAGGTCAGAACCTCTCGGCCACTGGTGGGGCAAAACACAAATAAAATTACTCGCAACAAGTACAAATAAAGAAAAGTTTTTGTGGAATGTGGCGTTGAAATTAGTTTTCTACCATGCTTTTTTCAATGTATGTAAAGTATCATTCGCTGATCAGTTTTTCCTATCTATTGAAGTCGAAATCTCATAACAATTTCTAGCGTATATTTTCGCAACGGTAAATAAAAGACAGCTATTTCGAATTTTTATTTAGAGTTCTAAAATAGTGTCTGAAACACTTGCACTTTTAGGACATATTCTGAATATAATTAGTTTTGGAATTTATGTAGCAAAAGGGGGTTTAATTTTTCAGAGTTTCACGCCAAATCAATATTTTGCTTTTTTTTTTTTTTTTTTTTTTTTTTTTTAAATATAATGATAACTTTTTATGTAACTAAATGTCATTCAATTGTTTATATATATTTGATAATACTGTGTAAAAACTTGAAGTTAGAAGTGTCTAAGTTCTTTAGCTTTTTGAAAAATTATACTTTTCATCTAAAAAACTCATTAACATCCCAACTTCAAATAAATGACGAGTTATCTGGAAAAAAAATAAGCACTACAAAATTCGTGATGATCCAACCCCTTTTCAAAACTCACTATAGTATTTTTTTAGCAATTTAAAGTATACATACAAAATTTATACGAACCGTGTGCCTTAAATGTCAAATTTTATCGAAATCTGCAAGAGTGTCATGCACATTCCTTATCAATATTTTAAAAAATATTTCCATAAGTTACCGTAAAAGTATTATTTCAAACATTGATAGATGTCTGAGATATACTTTGATAGACGTCTTTTTTTCTAAAAAGTGTGGTTCAGTAATAATCTTAAGTGCCTATTTCGATTTTTACTTTGTTCATGTCAAAAAGTCTTTCCAAAAATTGAAATGATTTTACTTTGACATTAAATCAATTCAAATCTGTCTTTTTCAAAAGTGAAGTATCTGAAGTAAAAAAAAAAAAAAAAAAGATAAATTTTATATACAAAGTATTGCCGAATTTAACCGACAAATTAAAAGTAGTGATAATAGACATTAAGAAAACTTCACTCAAGCGTTAATCCCATAAAATAAATTTATAAAGGTATCTTGGTTGCCTTTCGATATTTTTAAATTTTTGCAGTGAATAGATGAGATCGTTTTATACAAAGTTCGTTTTTCATTTTTTTGATTTTGTTTTCAAGTGTTTTTCATGAGAACACTTCCTTTTTCTGAACCAGTTTCAAAAGTGCATCCTCATAAAAAATAAATAAATAAATAAATAAAATAAATAAATAAATAATAAATGCTCTTTCAAATCTGAATAAGTAGAAAACACCCTGTACGGATCAATCTTAGCTTTATAATGCGAAAAGAATCATTTAACAATATTGAAATGCAACTGAGATATCTTTATAAATTTTTCTTCCATGGGATTAGCATTAGCAGCTCATTGTTATATATTTTTCAAACAATTTAAAGTATACACACAAAACTTATACAAACCATATACTTTAAATGCCAAACGTTGCACATTCCTCATCAATATTTTCAAAAATATCTCTTAAATTTCCCATAAAAGTATTATTTCAAGCACTGATAGATGTCTAAGATATACTTTGATAGACGTCTTTCATTCTGAAAACTGCGGTTCATCAATAATTTTAAGTGTCTATTTCGATTTCTCCTCTGTTCATGTCAAAATGTTTTTCCAAAGTTTCAAATGATTTTACTTGGACAATAAATCAATTCAAATATGTCTCTTATCTAAAACAAAAAATGATAAGTTTTATGCAGAGTGTGGCCGAATTTAACAGACAAATTCAGAGTGGTGATAGTGTCATTAAGAGGCTACTTCAGTCAAGTGAAAATATCCGCTCGGTGATACTAATCATATGAAAGAAATTTATAAAGATATTGCGGTTGCTTTTTGGTATTTTTAAATGATTCTTTTCGCAATGGATAGTTGGGATAGATTTTTACTTTTCCGATTTTGTTTACAGGTACTATTCATAAGAACATTTTCATTTTCTGAACTAATTTCAAAAATTCATCCTCATAAAGAAAAGAAAAAAATGTGGAGTCAGATTTGAAAAAGTAAAAAACGGTCTGATTGATCTTAGTTATCCGGTACGAAAAAAATATTTAAAAATATTGAAATGCAACCGAGATATCTTTATAAAAGTTTCTTCCATAGGATTAGCCTTAATGAGCGGGTCTTTTCGCGAGACTGAAATAGCTCCTTAATGTCAAATCTTTGATATATGTTAATTATATTTTCCACAGCATGTTCTGTACTAAATATGATGTGTTTAGCATTATTAGCTCATTTAAAGGGGTACGCAAAAGAATTTTGTCACATTATTGTCAATGGCAAAAAATCACAGTGTATTTTAATCAAATTATTCGTGAAATATTAAAAAGTTTATAGCTTAGTATCTAGACCAACTTTGAATAGATTAATATAGTATTTTATGAAAAAAAATAAAAAGTACAAATCGATACAAAATTCGTGACTAGCCAGAACTTTTAAAAATTCAATGTTATATATATTTTTTTAAACTATTTAAAGTGTACACATAAAACTTATGCGAACCACATAATTTAAATGTCAAACTTTATCAAAATCTACACAAGTGTCATGCACATTCCTTATCAATATTTTCAAAAATACGATGTTAAGTTTCCATAAAAATATTATTTTAAACCTTGATAGATGTCTAAGATATATACTTTGATAGATATTTTTCATTCTAAAAGCTGTGGTTCAGTAATAATCTTAAGTGTTTATTTCGATATCTCCTCTGTTCATGTCAAAGCGTTTCTCAGAAGTTTGAAACAATTTTACTTGAACATAAAATCAATTTAAATTTGTCTCTTTCAAAAGTAAAGTATCTTAAACAAACAAAAAAAAATGATAATTTTTATACAAGGTGTTCATGCATTCGACCGACAAATTCAGAGTAGTGATAGTAAGCATTAAGAGGCTGCTTCAGTCAAGTTAACACTTAACTGCATGAATTATTCTTTTATAACTTTGTTTTTTATTCTTATATTAAGGATTAGACACCAAAAATTTTTAGATAGATTTTTAACCTTATATAGAGGCCCATTTTTGTAATTTTTACAGGATTAATGTTTCTATATATAAATACAGTGGTTGCTAAGGACTTAATTTACTTTTTAAAAATTAAATAAAAGATTATGTAAATTTGCATCACTATACAAAGAAGGTTTAAAAGAACCACTCCGTAATGCTAATCTTGATGAAAGAAATTGATAAAAATATCTCGGTTGCAATGTTAATTTTAAATGATTTTTTTCGCAGTGATAGATGAGATCGATCTATATAAATTAAGTTATTTACTTTTTCGGTTTTGTTTACAGGTATTTTTCATGAGAACACTTCTATTTTCTGAACCAGTTTTAAAAATGCATCCGCAAAAGAAAAAAAAATGTGTTGTCAAATTTGAAAAAAATTAAAAACGCCCTGTATTGATCAATCTTAGCTGTCCAATGCAAAAAAAATCATTTTAAAATGTTGAAATGCAATCAAGATATCTTTATAAATTTTCTTCATTGGTATTTAGCATTAGCGAACAGGTCTTTTCGAAGTTGCAGCTTAACATCAAATCTTTGATATATTTTACTGATGTTCATCACGGCATGTTCTGTACTGAATGTGAGATGTGTAACATTAATAGCTCATTTACAGGGGCGAGCAAAAAAATTCTGCTTCATTATTGTCAATAGCAAAAAATCATTTACAATGTATTTTGATCAAAATATCGGTGAAAGATTAAAAAATTTGTAGCTTAGAATCTAGTCCAGCTTTGAAATAGTTAATGCAGAATTTTACAAAAAAAAAATATTGTAAAAACTAAAAATCACTACAATATTTCAGATGAGCCACCCCTTTTCAAAACTCCCTATTATGTATTTTTTAAGCAATTACAAGTATACACAAAAAATTTATAAAAATCTTATACTTTAAATATCAAAGTTTATCAAAATCGACTAGAGTATTACGCACATTCCTTATTAGTATTTAAAAAAATGCCTTATGAAGTTTCCATAAAAGTATTAGTTCAAACATCTGATCGATGTCTGAGATGTATATTTTGATAGAAGTCTTTCATTCTGAAAGCTGTGGTTTTGCAATAATCTTAAATGTTTATTTCAATTTTTCCTCTGTTCATGTCAAAATACCTTTCCAAAGGGTCAGATGACTTTACTTGGACAATAAATCAATTCAAATGTGTCTCTTTCAAAAGTGATCTGTATCTAAAACAAAAAATGATAAGTTTTATACAGAGTGTGCTTTAAACATACTCTAATTTCTTAAAATGAGTATTTTAATTACTTTGATGATCAAAAGTCTTTTATTTAGAGTATAGCAAAGATTTAAATAGCCTTAAAATCGTTTGAAAGAACTCTTTAGAATTTGTGAACTTACTAATGTAATGTAGGTTTATCATGTAAAATTGCACTTTAAATTGAAATGTTAGGTTAATCTGGGAATATTTACATTAGCCAATTTTTATCTTAGAATTGCAATGGTTTTAAAAATTATGTATTCTTTTAGTCACGTATATTACAAAGATGTTTTCAAAAGGATTAAGAATACAGATAGAATAATTTATATATTATATAATGAATAAACGGATAAAAGTAAGAAGCACTTAGTAACAATTAATGTATAATGTAAAAAAAAGAAGATGAAAGATAGGTCGAAAGAAAGAAAGAATAAACAAAGATATTCTACTGCAAATCATCACATAAAAATATGACTTGTACCAACTAAGTAATAATAACAGCCTAAACTTAATTTTTCGAGATTGGTTGTCTACACACAGAAATTGCGGAAAATATTAAGATTTTCAATAGGAACAACTAATTTTGAAGATCTTATTTCAACCTGATACCGAACGGGATGCTATTCGGACAATTACTATGGCAATTAAGTACAAAATATGTACTGATATAAAATACTAAAAGCTTCATGCATTTTTTTGGATTTCTAACATCAAAGTGTTATTTAATAATAACACATTGCTCAGTGGTGCACAAAATAGGAATTTTAATATACATTTGTACAAATAAAATAAAATAAAACTTTCAACATTTCGCGCCGTCTTCTGCGGGCGTCTTCAGGAAAATATGATGATGGAAGGACTACGTTTGCATCTTGATCGAGAGATAATATTTCTACTAAATTAAAAACTAAATGAATTAAAATTTAAAAAAAAATGTTGCCACTTACACGTGAGTAAAAATCAAAATATTGCAAGGAAATAAAAATTTTAAGATTTTATGATGTTATGCCACATTTTTGGTATATTGTAGGATAAATTATCATTACATGGTTTATTTTCTCGTGCTATAATTTCGATAGATTCTCTTATTTTACTTTGAACTGGGTTATTGCATGGAACTATGATGTAACGAAACGTTGAAAGTTTTATTTTATTTTAATTGTACAAATGTATATTAAAAAATTCCTATTTAGTGCACCACTGAGCAATGTGTTATTATTAGTTAAATTTTATGGTGCAACTGTCCTATATATATTTGTGTTATTTAATGTTTGTTTTAGAATAATTAATCTACTATATATAATTTCAAGGGTAATAAGTATTTTTAGGGATTTTTTATTTTGTTTTACAGTATAATCGACTATGGAATCAGTCACATTTTTATCTGATTATTTGCATCTTAGTTAGCCCGATTATATCCCTTTTTTCACGACTGTATTTAAGTAATCCAACTGATACTTGAATAATGAGTTCAATCATTATTAAATCTTTTATTCAAAAGGACACGCAAATAATACGTAAGCTAGCACGTTAATTAATTGCAGAGATCAGGAGTAGGCAAGTAATTTTGAATGATGTCCGAATACTTTAGAAAAAAATTATCGAGTTCTAGAAAAAAGAAAAAAACATGACTACCTGAGTAATATAACTACTTATTACATTTTTTAAATTATTATTTTACAGTACACAAATACATAATATAAAATAGAAAAAGTCATGAATTCGCTCAGAAAAATACTTCATACACGGGTATATTTCTACATATGCGCAATAAAATAGAAAAGGTAGGTATTTCTTGAAAAAATAATGCTAAAAATTACACTTTAAGTCTTGATCCAGTTTTTTAGAGTTTTGTTCACGTGATGAACAGCTAATGAGAAGAGTGCTGTCAAAGTAGGCGTTTGTTAACCCCTTGGAGTTAATCCAAATGACATTGGTCAAGAAATCACGCCATTTCATTTTATATAAACATATCAGCTAAAATATTCTTTCTTGTATACATAGTCAGTAAATTGCTGTATTGAATACTATACTTGTTTTTAAAAATATCCATATCTAACAAGGAAGGTTTCCATACGGGGCATATTCAGAATGTTTTGAAAAGAAAAATACTAATTAAAGTACTTGTGTATGTCATAAAGGATAAATCAAAATTAGCGGCGGAAAGCATAGAAGAAAGCATGTAAAAAAATAAAATACTTTCGAATATTTGGCGTGAAAAGACGAAAGCATCACGCGATTTGGCGAGCATCAATTTTCCTCACCAAAAACAAACGATTTAATGCAACTGAAAACTGTTGGATTTTTAGAATGCGTGTAAATGGTATTTATTGAATTTAAACATAAACAATGAAAGACTTTAGTATATTATATTCACTAGCAGAAGTGACCGAGCTAAGCTCGGTCATAATTAACTTTGTGTTCAACTTCATATAGCATTTTAACTGTATCAGTTTATCTGTATTATTACTATAATACATGTTATTTATAATAGTATTATTTACTAAAACAATCAATAAGAAAACTATGTATGTATGCACATGTTCATAAATTTTACCTTATTTTAAAATTTACAACGAAAGGATATTTAATTCAAATCACTTTTTTAGCTCGATTCAGATCGGTTTCACCATGAATCTCGAATCCTATTAAGAATGTATAAAATTTTTTTTAACATTCTGAAAGACAATATATTTTGCCAGATATAGCCAAATTTGGCGACATTCATTTATTTTGCGCGAAATACGTGTTTTGGCTTTCGTAATTTCAATAGTCGATATTTCGGCCAAATGTCGCCAATATTTTGTCAAATATCACCAATTTATTGACTGTTACCATATTCTCGAAACCCTGATCCGTTTTACTCAAAATGACCCGCTAATCAAATATAATCAAACATGCGACTTAGATCAATGGTCTTCAGGTAATCAAAAACAGTAGAAATAAAATTTAATCAAAATCGTTTAACACATTTCTTAGGTAAAATTAGCTTGACAGCATTCGGCAATGAAGCCAAAATTACCCGCTAAAATACATTTTTTTAACATGCGACTCAGCCCTATAGTCTTCTCATGACAAACAACGTTTCATTACAAAATTTATGTAAAATTGATTGAGTCGTTGTTATATATAATTGGAATGACCCTGACCCATTAGAGCCCAGAATGAAAAACTAATCGAATTTTCGTGTGTATGTGCCCAATGGTTTTCTCTTGCCCGAAAACGAGATAGTACAAAGTATAGTCAAAATGGGGAGAGCCATTTTCTAGGTATAATTAGCATGACCCATCATAACCCACAAATGACCCTTATAATCGAAATCTCTCGAACATGTGACTTAGCCCATTAGTTTTCTCGTGTCTAAAAACTTCTACATACAAAATTTCGTTAAAATCGATCCTACCGTTCTTTAAATATTAATAGCTTGACCCAGATCATTTATGACCCTTTAAGATCCATTGATCAAAATTTCTGGAACATGTAACCAAGCCCAATAGTTTTCTCGTGCCAAAAAAATGTTGTATACAAAATTTCGCTAAAATTGATCCACCCGTTCTTTAGATATGGCTTGACCATGACACATTATGACCCATGATGACCCACAAATGACCCTCATAATCGAAATCAGTCGAACATGTAACTTAGCCTATTAGTTTTTTTCGTGGCAACAAACTGTTATATATAAAATTTTGTCAAATGCAATCCTGCCGTTCTTTAAATATAAATAGTTTGACCCAGCTTTTGTGACCCATTAATCGAAATTTCTCGAACATGTGACCTAGCCCAATAACTTTCTCATGCCAAAAAAATGCTGTATACAAAATTTCGTTAAAATCGATCCACCTGTTCTTTAGACATAGCTTGACCATGATCCATTATGACCCATCATGACCCCCAAATGACTCTTATAATCGAAATCTCTCGATCGTGTGACTTAGGCCATTAGCTTTCTCTTGTCAAAAAACCGTTACAGGCGAAATTTCGATGAAATTGATTCTGCCGATCTTTAAATATAAATAGCTTGACCCAGACCCTTAATGACCCAATATGACCCATAAAATTTTTTTCTCGAACATGTAACCTAGCCCAATGTTTTTCTCGTGCCCGAAAACCGCAGAATACAATTTTTAGTCAAAATTGCTTGAGAAAATCTCTAGATAAAAATAGCATGACCCACAATGACCCCCCAAATGACCCACTAACCGAATTTTCTCGAACATATTACCTAACCTAATGGTCTTCTTGTAATCCAAAACGATAAAATATAAAATTTGGTCAAAATCGTTAGAGCCGTTTTTTATATAAAAATGGCTTGACCCATAATGACCCACTAATCGAAATTTTTCGAACATGTGACCCAGCCCAATAGTCTTCTCGTGCCAAAAAACGATTGGATACAACATTTCCTTAAAATCGATCCAGACGTTCTCTAGATATAAATGGCTTGATGCTGACCCATTATGACCCAAAATGACCCAATAATCGAATTTTCTCGACCATGTGACCAAGCCCAATGGTCTTTTCGTGCCCGAAAATGGTAAAATCCAAATTTTTGCGAAAATCGTTAGAGCCATTTTTGAGATAAAATTTACCCACACACACATACAATTTTTGTTCTCATTATAGTATAAGATGTACTAGCAGGGGTGACCGAGCTCAGCTCGGTCAAAATTAACTTTGTGTTCAACTCGATATAGTATTATTACTGTAAAATATGTTATTAATAATAGTATTATTTATAAAAACAATCAACTATGTTTGTATGCACATGTTCATAAATTTTACTTTATTTTAAAATTTACAAAGAAAGGACATCAATCCAAATCATTTTTATAGCTCGACTCTGATTAGTTTAACTATGCATTTCGAAGACTATTAAGAATATATAAGAAATTTCTTCACATTCTGAAAGACAATATTTTTTGCCAGATATAACCAAATTTGGACACATTCTTTCATTTGGCGCCAAATATGTGTTTTGGTTTCGTAACCTTAATAGTCGATTTTTCGGCCAAATTTCGTCAGTATTTTGTCAAATATCGCCAACTTATTGGCTTTTGCCATAGTCTCGTGATCCTGACCCTTTTTTACCCAAATGATCCACTAATCACATATGATCAAACATGTGACTTAGCTCAATGGTCTTCAGGTAATCAAAAACAGTAGAGTATAAAATGAATCAAAATCGTTTAAGCCATTTCTTAAGTAAAATTAGCATGACAGCATTCAGCAATGAAGCGATATGACCCACTAATATAATTTTGTTTAATATGCAACTCAGCTCAATAGTCTTCTCGTGACAAAAGACGTTCCATTGCAAAATTTAGGTAAAATTGACTGAGTCGTTGTTATATATAATTAGAATGACCCGAACCCACTAAGACCTAAAACGACCCACTAACTGAATTGTTACGTGCATGTGTCCTATCTCAATGGTTTTCTTTTGCCCGAAAACGATATAATAGAAAATATACTGAAAATGGTGAGAACAATTTTCTAGATAAAATTAGCATGACCCACAAATGACCCTTATATCGAAATCTCTCGAAAATGTGACTTAGTTCATTAATTTTTGCGTGCCGAAAAACGTTAAATACAAAATTTAGATAAAATCGAT
The DNA here is from genome assembly GCA_964019185.1 of Maratus speculifer. NCBI lineage: Eukaryota > Metazoa > Arthropoda > Arachnida > Araneae > Salticidae > Maratus > Maratus speculifer. Next base: position 154,996,534 of record OZ025302.1, read on the forward strand.
TGAGCCAATTTTTAGGTATAAATAGTTTGACCTTGACCCATTATGACCCAAAATGACTCATTAATTGAGTTTTCTGAAACTTCTGACCTAACCCAATGATTTTCTTGTGTCCGAAAACGATAGAATATAAAATTCAGTCAAATTTGCGCGAGACATTGTCTAGATAAAATTAGAATAACCCAAAAGTGACCCATTGATCGAAATTTCTCGAACATGTGACATAGCCCAATGATTTTCTCGTGCCAAAAATATGCTGTATACAAAATTTCGTTAAAATCGATTCACCCATTCTTTAGATATAGCTTGACCATGACCCATCATGACCCACAAATGACCCTTATAATCGAAATCTCTCGAACATGTGACTTAGCCCATTAGTTTTCTCGTGTATAAATATTGTTACACTCAAAATTTCGTTAAACTCGATCCTGCCGTTCTTTAAATATAAATAACTTGACCCAGACCCTTTATGACCCTTTATGACCCATTAATCGAAATTTCTCGATCATGTCACCTAGCCCAATGATTTTCTCGTGCCAAAAAATGTTGTTTACAAAATTTCGTTAAAACTGATCCACGTGTTCTTTAGATATAGCTTGACATGACCCGTTATGACCCATCATGACTCATAATATAATGACCCATAACCTCTTATAATCGAAATCTTTCAAACATGTGAGATAGCCCATTAATTTTCTCGTGTCAAAAAACTTACATACAAAATTTCATTAAATTTGATACTGTCGTAGTTTACATATAAATAGCTTGACCCAGACCTTTTATGACCCAAAATGACCCAGTAATCGAAATTTCTCGAACTGAGACCTAGCCCAATAGTTTTCTCGTGCCAAAAAAATGTTGTATACAAAATTTCGTTAAAATCGATCCACCTGTCCTTTAGCTATAGCTTGACTATGACCCATTATGACCCATCATGACCCACAAATGACTCTTATAATCGAAATCTCTCGATCGTGTGAGCCCATTAGCTTTCTCGTGTCAAAAAACTATTACAGGCAAAATTTCGATGAAATTGATTCTGCGGTTCTTTAAATATAAATAGCTTGACCCAGACTCTTAATGACCCAATATGGCCCATTGAAATTTTTTCTGGAGCATGTAACCTAGCCCAATGTTTTTCTCGTGCCCGAAAACCATAGAATGCAATTTTTAGTCAAAATTGCTTGAGAAAATCTCTAGATAAAAATAGCATGACCCACAATGACCCCAAAAATGACCCACTAACCGAATTTTCTCGAACATGTTACCTAACCCAATGGTCTTCTGGTAATCCAAAACGATAAAATGTAAAATTTGGTCGAAATCGTTAGAGCCGTTTTTTAGACAAAAATGGCTTGACCCATAATGACCCAAAAATGACCCAATAATCGAAATTTTTCGAACATGTGACCCAGCCCAATAGTTTTCTCGTGCCAAAAAACGATTGGTTACAACATTTCCTTAAAATCGATCCAGCCGTTCTCTAGATATAAATAGCTTGATCTTGACCCATTATGACCCAAAATGACCCAATAATCGAATTTTCTCGAACATGTGACCTAGCCCAATGGTCTTCTCGTGCCCGAAAATGGTAAAATCCAAATTTTTGCGAAAATCGTTAGAGCCGTTTTTGAGATAAAATTTACCCCCCCACACACACACAATTTTTGCTCGCATTATAGTATAAGATATATCTATTGTATTAGATGCTTGTTGCTATACTTTTTAATTTATCACAGGAAAAATATTTTGATATATAAAAAATTTCATATTGAAAAAAAATATTTTCGCACCTTTAAGAGTATTCAAAATTAAAAGCCAGATGTTTCCATAGCAACGAAATGGAATTGACAATGCTCCATTGGACTTTGAGTTTGAAACAATTTTAATTAATTTAAATTGTGATTTTCGTTTTAAATTTCAAATTTTGATTGTTAAATTTGAATATAAATACATATAAATATTGATATAACAAAAATTTGCTTAAAACAAACTAAAACTGACACAATTAAAGTTATCTAAATTAAATTTAACTAAACAAGTTCAACATGAAACCCTTTTTTTTTCCCCTTAAAGCGTATTTGACATAAAAAAGTATTTTTTGAAACTGCATTCTTATCGCCAACCTATGAAAAATCGCCAAATAACGAAATTCTCATTATTTTTTTAGGGACGTTGTATGGAGGTTTACCAAAGAAATTTTTATAAACGTATATATTCTCATGAGAAGAACATCTTGTCATTTTTTCAGATTTTTCGGAGTATGCCCGGATAGAGACCTTCCTTGTAAGCTTCTGAGGGAGTGACCTTTATAATAAAGGCACTCTAGCATTCTTGAGATCGTGACGTCAATGATTTAACATGTGTAAGCGTGAAAGCGACATCTATCCTCTCTTTTATTTTAACTTTCTAGAGCGTGTGTGTCTTTCTCGGATTCTACAGTTATGTCGCGGCTAGAAGTAATATGTAAATTTGTAGTATCTCAGTTTGCCGAATATAAAAGCTTGGAGTTTGAGCGTGTGTAGAGTGTGTCTAACGGCATTCGCCAGCTAGTAGTGAATCTAGAGCAAGCGATATCATGTATTAGCGAGCCTCCAGTGAGTTGACAAGGAGTTTTGGAATTCGATTCGAGAAGTTGGCCGGTGGTAAGAAGTTAATAGTAATTACGTTGACCATTTCAAAGTTAATAAAGAATATATATACAGCCACGGGCTGTCTAATAAGATTTTATCTAGCAGCTTAGCTGAAGTTAAAGGAGAAGTAATCTGAAGTGCCCCGATTGAGTTAGTGCCGGTCCTGTGAGTATGAGTTTAACCTTTTAGTATTGTTATCAGTTGTTAAAATTACAGAACTGCTCCACGTCCCTAGAGCCGTTATCGTTTTAAATAAACTGTTTTTATCTTACGTTCTGAGTTATGTCTGCATTCAACACCCAGTACGAGCAACCAACCGTTACAAGCTGTGAAAATTGGTAGAAACCCATGATATCTTATTCTTCAAGAAAGAGTTGAAAATAAACTTTGTATTATACTAGTCAAAGAAAAAAGAAAGAAATAAAATGAAATAAAAAAAAATGATTTATTGCAGCTTTTTCATTTACCCTCATGAAATCTCATTGTAGTGTTACCCATAAAAATTTCCTTCTCTAATTAAATCTCGGATTTCGCGGGAATTGGTAAAGATACAAACGTCTTAAATTAAAATGATGCGTAATTACAATTTTAATTAAATCTGATGGTAAAAGAAAATGGAGTCTGAGACTATTAGCAGAAAAGGACCTCAAATGAAGCTGGAAGTTTTAATGATATTAAGCTTAGGATATTAAAAGTTTAAATTGCATTATTTTTTCCTTCAAGGATTAAAACTCATTTCCAGTGTAATACTTTTTTTTTAAAGAAATCTGTTACTTAAGTAGAATATTGTTTGGGCTTTAATATTTTATCTCCTAATATTCTCTAATATAGTTGAAAACGATGTAGGGTGCCCTTCATACAACGGCTATCTTCTTGTTTATTTGTCTGTTCTACAAGGCTTTAAATGTAATAATATACTCAGTTCGTTAAACTAATATTATAACATGCTAAGAGTGAAAAAAAAGTAATTTAAAGGTTTATAAATACCGTTTAATAAATATATCTAAATGTTCGTAAGCACAATTGCCAACTTATCGATAGCACAATCTTCATCGACAAACTGACTCCCCCCCTCCCCTCTTCTCAGCTCGTATACAAATGACGTTCAATTCCAATGCATAGTTTTCCTGAATTGCTTATTAGAAGATTGAAATTAGGTTGAAATAAAATTTAAATTATAAAGAATTATAAAATTACATCGAACCTATAAGGGGGGTTACAATAAAGAGGGGTCGTTGCCAACCGTCGCCAAGTTTTTCGCCAACTTGGCGACCAAAATTAGTCGTTAAAAGTGATGCAACTTGGGGATAACTGTAATATTTCGCCAAATTACCATAGACTTTCATTGAAAATCAATAGACAGGTTCCCTGATAAAAAGGTTACAAATAGAGACAGTGCAACAAAAACTAATATTAGCAAAAAAATAGAGCTTAATAAGATTATTTACATTATTTTAGAATACAAATACTAACTCTTTACAAAATTTGTAACACTACTGTTAAATCTTTTTAAATAAATTTCACGGTTAACTGAATATTGAAATGCAGTGAATTCCTCATTTGAACCATATTTTTTTAAAATAAACAAAATTATTGTATAGGTAAATTGTCCCCTTAAACAAGCTATAAAGGATAAATTTAGACTGTACAATAATAATAATAATAATAATAATAATAATAATATTAATAATAATAATAATAATAATAATAATAATAATAATAATAATAATAATAATAATAATTTTCGATGCTGTTGGAAAGATAAAAAATTAAATTATTGAGAAAACACTATATTTCAAACTATGCCGAAAGAATTAGTATAATATACGAGAATATATTTTTTAAATATTTATAGAATACCTACGTGCATTTACGCATAGAGAATCAGAAATGTTTTTTCTTTTTTTATACTTGTTTTTCTTTTATTGGCAAGTTTTCCTTATCAGTTTATAAAATGAACACAATAAAAAATACAGCGAAAAAAAGTCCATCTAATAATAACTTAAACTTTAAGTTTTTTTCCATCAAATAAAAACTAAATTTGGCCTTATTTTCTCTTTTTCCTATGCAAAATTATTGCTGATAGATTAAAAAATGGTTTGTCCTTAAATAAATGCCACAGGGAAAAAAAATTGTGAAAAAAAATCCACACAACGTTCTCGAAAACGAATGTTTCTTATTGACGTCGTATAAAACCTCCATGTTTTTTATTTTATGCTTTTATTAGTAAAAATGCAGTCAAATTTTGAAAATGAATTTTATTTTTGTGTTATTTAGTCTTCTTTTCTATGAATGTAAATATGAAAATACTTTTAAAAAAACTGTCAACTTTGTGCATACATACATATATATATAAAGAAAATTATTTTTTTTTTATGTTTATAGAGGAATAAAAATCAAACATTTTATATAATGTGGTAAGTTGTTGAGGTGTTTTAGATGTTAACTAAATCTATCTTTCTTCGTGGTTTGTACGGGTGCCATTATGTTACGTGTGAAATACCAGCATTTCTTTATAGGGAAAGAAATGTAAGTAAAAAACGGGAAATCTCGCCTTATTTAATGTGAGATTTTCTATGAAGAAACATTGGTGCCGAAGAATTTCCTGGTCACGAAATTCCAGGATCTGCTTCTTCGTACACTGTTTAAAATCTTGTCCTAGTTTGAACCAAATTTTGGTGCTTACAAGGAAGGTCTCCATACGGGCGTACTCAGAAAATTCTGAAAAAATTACAGAATGTTCTTTTCATGTGGATATATATGTTTGTAAAAGAAAATTTAACGGAACCCCGATTAAACGTTCGTAAAAAAATAATGAACATTTCTTTTATTTGGCGATTTATCATCTGTTGGCGACAAAATGAAATTTCAAAAAATACTTTTTTTTTATGTCAAATTCTTTTTTAGGTAAAAGTGTTTCATCTTGAACTTGTTTAAAGAAATTTTATTTATATAACGTTAGTTTTGTCAACTTTAGTTTGTTTTAACTATATTTTTGTCATAATGTATTTAGAATAAAAATTAATTGTGAAATGTTATGAATTAAAACAAAATTTAAATTATTTTAAATTGTTTCAATCTCAAAATTAACTCCAATCTAATTGAGCTCTGTCAATTTAATTTTGCTGCTATGGAAACAAAAACTTCTCCGAAATTCAATTGCATTACTGCAGCATTCTTCATCTGGCCTTTATTTTGTCATACGCTTAAATATATGAAATAATACTTTTCAATATGAAAGTATTTTTTATATAAGAAATTATTTATAAAAAGCTAAAATTAAATATCTGAAGCAAAAGCAACAGAAATATGTAATATAAAATACATCTATATGTAAAACTCTCTCACTGTTCAAATTTAAACTCTTTAAATACTACTTACATGTATTCTAAAATTTAAATTTAATTGACAAGCAATTTTCAGGTGCTTAAAAATCGTTTGCTTTTGGCGAGGGAAAATGATATTCGCCAAATCGCAGGACGCTTTCGTCTTTTCGCGCCAAATAATCGAAAGTATTTTATTTTTTTACTGAGTTTCTTTTGTAATTCCGCCTCTAAATTTCACTGATCCTTTATTACATACATGAGTCGTTTAATCAGTATTTTTTTTTTCAAAAAATTCTGCGTATGCCCAGTATGGAGACCTTCCTTGTCAGTAGCTGCCACTGTAAGATGGTGAAATTTTGAACCAATATTTGGAGCTTTTGTTAAAACATAGTTCCAATAGTTGGAAAGAAGTTGAAATGGGAAGTTCCAAATCATGGTATGAGATTTCACCAGGTGGTAGTTACTGAGCACCAAATTTTGGTTCAAACTAAAGCAAAAATATTAACACTGTAAACTACTCATCCGACCAGCAGCAATTTTTTTTTGTATACTTTATTGAATCTACATTCATTAAAAAGAATTAAGAATATTTAAGGGGACAGTGGACCTTTATTTGAGCAAAATTGTCAGAAAAAAGGTCTATTTCTTGGGTATAATAGTACCTAAACAGTTTTTTCTTATTAAAATATCAATTATGAAGGTTTTAAGGAGTAAATAATAAAGATAAATGTATTTATATACCTTTAAATCTGTTTTTATCAAAACTAAGTTTTCAGAGTTTTTTGATTTTTGAATTGCTCTTGCGTCTTAATTTTTGATGAATATTTATAAAATTGATAAGGAAGTATCCTAATATTATTCAAAAAGAAATTGTGTAAGCTTTTTAAAATTCGTCTTTATTAAGATAGTCAAATTTTATTTTTTACTTATTAAAAGGCAAAATTTTGATGAAAATCGATAAGGAATTTAGAAAAAAATCTGTAAAATATTAACTATTCAAGAGATTTAAAAAATCTTACACAAATTTGTTTATAATATAGTTTTAAGTGATAAAAATGCAAAAGAAAGAGAATATTTCAAAAATTAAGACACGAGGAGCATTTTAAAATTTCGTTTAGAAATTTAAATCTTTGTAAAAAAAAAAAAAATACAAATTTTAATAAGGTTGGAAATTTTTTGATGATATTCTATATGCTTTTGGTGAAATGTATATATAAACAAAATTTCATATCGCTATGATAAAAATGAATAAAATAAATTTTCAACGTCCACCGTCCCCTTAAAAAGAATAAATACCAATATTTTATTGAGATTTTGTAAAAAAAGTACTTTTGTATCGTTTTTCAGTTTAAAAAAAATGCTTGTTTTAAAAACTTTCTATTCAAAGGAATGCCTAATCGAAAGAACAGACATGCATAAAGAAAAGGGGGGGGGGGGGCAGTAAGTGTGATTGCAGATCGCACTCAGAATTTCGTTTAACATTTCTTTCAAAACAACTTATTCTTTAATTAATAAAGCCAAATTGTTAATTTATAATTATTAAATTCTTACATTGATGGTAGCACCAATAAATTTAATTTTAATATAATTTTAAAAGGAATTTATTTATTTTAATCAAATTAAAAATGTTGAAATCGAATTACTTAAATAAAATCCAAAATTCTAAATTTTTTGAAAATCTGATATTTAAAAAAACAAAAATTGCGAAGATGTAAGTGCAATTTTAAATGTCTAAAAACGAAAAAATTGTTTCAAATTAAATTTAAAATGCCGATTAATCGCATCATAATAAATCGCAGAAGATTTTTAAACAGAAAGAAAATTGAAGTAAAAATATACATAATATGAATGTCAGATGAACGAAACCCTTATAATATAAACCCTAAAACTGGTAAAAAAAAAAAAAAAAAAAAAAAAAAAATACGCAATTTCTTCTTATTAAATCCATCTCAATATGAAATTTTCAAGTTCCCGCATGGAGGTTGGAACTGAGAATCTTCTGTTTACTTGCGAGATGCTTTACCTCCAAACTATGATGTCCACACGAAAAAGGTTGAAATAAACATTCTATTTTAAAATTTCAATCGCAAAAATAAAAGGATGACATTAAAAGAATTTGTTTAATTAAAATAATAGGCTTTTCAATTTTTTATGATTTGCCGAGGGACACGAGGTATTCAGATGTAAGTACACAAAATTTGAAGTTTCTGACCTATACAGATTTTGTGAACGGACTCTGTGACGGACAGAGGACATGGACGAATAGGATTTCGTCGGATGAAGGAAACCCTAAAAAGGAAACGAGGTTTAATACTATTATGGTTTTCAGAAAAGGTACAAACTGAGATAGAAGATGCTACATTTAGGGAGAAGCAAACAAACATATTTGCAGCTTTACAAACAAATTTAGAGTACTTCCAGAGCATGTATATTGAAATGTGAATTTGTGATATTTATTCGGTACATAGGGTAAAATCTCGTCAAAAGCAACTCATTGTAAATGGTCCCGCCAAGCAGCAATTCTAAACTGACAATCATTAAAAGAAATGAATGAGCACTCTGAGTATAAAAATCTATCACTATTCATAATGTTTCCAAAGGGCTTCCAAATTTCAAAATGAAAATGGGAAAGTTATGTTGTTTGGACTGTTCCAAAAATTAAACTGATGTGGGTTTAACAAAGGTTTCTACAGTACCTCTTTACATCAGCGTGATTTTCGGAACAAACAACATAACCTAGTACTTTCGAGCATCTGATGTGGTAATCCTACGGATTAAAATTAATGAAAACCAAAGATCTAAATCATTCGGTAATACTTGATAGATTGTTCAAAACTTCAAACTGTCAATGAGGAAGGTTATATGGATAGGACTGTTTCAAAAATTAAAGTGCAGTGGGTTTAACAAAGGTATCTACAGTATCTCCCTACATCAATTTGAATTTCGAAACAAACAGCAAAAAAAAGTACTTTCGAACAACTGCATGGCATGCTATCATATGCATTAAACTTGTTAAAAACCGAAACGTCGAGTCATTCATTTATACTTGAAGGGGTGTTCCAAAAATTAAACTGAAGTGGGTTTAAAGTAAGATTCTGCAATGTCTCCCGACATCAATTTTATTTTCGGAGCAAGCAACATAATCTAGTACTTTTGAGCATCTGACCTGCTAATCATATGGATTAAGATTGTTAAAAACTAAAGGTTGAAATTACTTGGTTATACTTGATGGGTTATTTAGACTTCAAACTGAAAATTACGGAAGTTTGTGTTGCTTGGACTGTTTAAAAAATCAAACTGAAGTGGATTTAGCACAGGATTCCGCAGTACCTCCTTACATCAGTTTTATTTTTGAAACAAATAACATAACCAAGTACTTTCGAGCATCTGACGTGCAATAAATGCATTAAAATTGTTAAAAACCAAACGCCGAGTCATTCATTTATACTTAATGGACTGTTCCGAAAATTTAACTTATGTGGGTTTAACATAGTTTTCTGCAGTATCTCCCTAAAAGAGTTTGATTTTTCTATCAAACCTCATAACCAAGTATTTTACAGCATCCGACGTGCGAAACGGACCTCTGAATCTGATGTGATTCACTGTCAGAAAAATTCGTCAATATACACTAAGTTATCGTTATTTTTTCACAAATAGTTTCTGTTCTCCCAGAAAACGTATTTGTTCTGTGAGTTCATTCCGAGCGTCGAAAAATGAGGAAAAGTTTCCGTTTCTATCCAGCACGCATGCGCATTGGGTCTGTTAGTAATAAGTTCGAATTTATTTTTAAAATGAAAAACAAAAATATTCTATTGATTAAAATGTCTAATTTAGTTTTAAAAGACAAAAATGTTTTCGAATTTAAAAATAAATAACAATTACTTTCTTTATTCGTTCAAAAATTCTCACAAATAGAACATCCATGTTTTTTCTCTAACATTCTACGTAATATATTTAAAATTCACATTTTTATACTATATTAATACTAAACGTAAAAAAAACCCAGCCACAGTTTCATTAAAGATGAAATCTTTCCGAGATTAACTGCATAATTAAAAGATTTTTAACGAAATACACCAACCCACACCATATGAAATGAAGAGTTCTATTTTAACACACAATCATCATGAGCAGCCGTAGCGCCGTGGATTAGCGTTGGTCTGGTAATCCTGGGGTCTTTGGTTCGATCCCCGCCTCTTCCGCATTGATTTTTTCCGAACTTTTTTCAAGTGACGGATATTTTTCCTCTTTTGACAGAGAAAAAAATAAACAGAAAATCGTCAATATACAGACAATTTCTGGCAGCAGTGCTGCCAGTGCATTTTCTGTGAAAAGACGAAAGTTTTTTTGAGAGTGTTACGGATGAAAATTGTTAAAAACCAAAGGTCGAAGTCATTCAGTTATACTTGATGGGTTGTTCAAAACTTCAATCTGAAAATGGGGACAGGTTATGTTGTTTGGACTGCTCCAAAAAATAAACTGAAGTGGGTTTAACACAGTTTTCTGCAGTATCTCCCTCTATCAGTTTGATTTTCAAAACAAACAGCATAATCATATACTTTCGAGCATCTCACGTGTTAATCATACGGATTAAAATTGTTAACAACCAAAGATCGAAATCATTCAGTTATACTTGATGGATTGTTTCAAACTTCAAACTGTACATGGGGAAAGATTAGGTTTGGACTGTTCTAAAACTAAAATTGAAATGGGTTTAACATAGGTTTCTGTATTATCTCCCTATATTAGCTTGATTTTCGGAACCGACAACACAACCTTCCCTTATTTTCAGTTTAAAATTTGGAACGGCCCATCATGTATAAATGATTGATTGCGATCTTTGGTTTTTAACAATTTTAACCCATATGATGAATTTTTAGAAAATTTAATGTAAAAAAATTAAAAAAGAAAATGATGTAACTTTTTTAATTAAATCATATTTTTTTTAAAAAAAACCTTTTTTTTTTCAAAATTGATCAATCGAAATGAAAGTAAAACAATAAAAAAGTCAAGTTTCAAGTTTTAACAATTTATTTATTTTTAATGGCTCTTGACTTATAACAATTTAAATACGAGAAATTTGTGAAAAAAAAAACTTATGAAAAAAAACGCATTTCAAAAGAAGACGTTTCCATGATAAATATTGCTTAAAAGCTAGATTTTTGAAAACAAACAAAACAAAAAATTAATATTTCTTGTTACAATTAAGGTGGAAATATGATTTAAACGTATTTATCGTATGATTTAAACATATGCAGACTTAATCATTGAAGAAAAATAAAATGAAAGTTTTAATTTTGGTAATTAATGAGAAGGTTTAAAAAATAAATTCGAAATCTAAAACTACTATTTCCAATAAAAATAAGTCATTTAGCAGAACAATAAAAATTTAATTATTCCTAAAATAACTTATAGACTACCAGCAATAACACAAATAAATGTTAATTAGAAATTCTGGAAAACATAGATTTAGCCGATCCTAATTTTAGAACATTCGCTAAAATAGATATATTTATTAGAACGGGAACTGTTCTATGAAGTATTAAAACCAGAAAAAAGCAAAATTTCTCCAGTAAAATTTCAAAATATTGCTTACGGTTATATAGCATAAGAAATAAAAGTCAATAGAAATTTTGCGTTATTGTTAAGAAAAAAGAGGATAAGATAGTGTAGAATCTTTAAAAATTTTGAGTAATCGGGGGTGTTGATTACGAATTGATACCACTTAGTGCTGCAAATTGATACTGCGAGTCGCTTTTTTTTTTTTTTTTTTTTTTTTTTTCGCCGCAGTAGCACCGGTAGATTTTTTGTAAGTATGCCTTTAAAAGGAAATCCGATTGTTTTTGAAAATTCGAGAATAGTCGCTGAAGAAAGATTGAAAAAACTCCATTAATACGATAATACTAACATGACTTCAGGTAAGAATGCAAAAATTTAATCGTATGACTAAAGCTAGTGAGATGGTTCATAAAACTGGTAGTTAATATCTTCCTTTTCACTGCGTATACCTGCCAAAAAATTCCACAATAAAGCTTCGCGCGTATTTAATGCTCCGAGTCCTACAGTTAATAGTAAACTCTTGAACGATATTCTCTTTTAAAGTGAGAAAAGATTTATATAATATAATTCGTTTTAGAAATTAGATTGTCTTTTTCGCGACATTTAAAAAACGCATCGGCAAATTCCAATGAATCCTTAAGAAAGATCCTAAACTTTTAACAATATTATGGAAAGAAAGTATTAATGCTACAGTAGAAACTTATGAATTGAACACAATAACGTATGGGACTTCTCGTGCCCTATTTTTAGCGATTAGAACGTTAAAATAACTTCCGAAAAAAAAAAAATTATAATAAAACGTCAAAAGTTTTTTTTTATGATATTTATATGGACAACATTCTTAGTGAAAAGACAGTCTAGAAGCTACAAAATATACACTCTATAAACTACAATCTCAATTAATAAAATTACTAACTTCTGGTGGAATGCAGTTACATAAATGGAATGCTAATCATCCTGCATTACTGGAAAATTATAATAATGAAATTCAGGAAGGATATTCCTTTTGTGCAAATTTTAGGTGTTTCATGAAAGTCTAGTTTAGACGCATTTACCTTCAAGGTAAAGATCGACCAAGAAGAAACATTGGCTAAAAGTACAGACAACTCTTCACCTGAGAATAATAAGGCTATAACAGCTTTTTTAAAAAGAAAATTACTTTTTGACATAGCAAGTTACTATTTGTATCCATCAACACATTCCCGTATTGAAATGACATTATATCTAATTTACTTCCATTTGCAATAGAACAGAATTTAGTTCTACCAGAAATTGTGGATAGCTTCCAGAATCTTATGGCCCAAAACGATTTTTTAAATGGTTTTTAGAGCCTCATTGGGTACGTTCGTAATTATGTAAATACGCAGCATCTATATAGTCTCCATTCAGTCCGCCAGTCTGTCTGTTCCTCTGTCCGCATGTAACAGAGCAAAAACTATCCAACCAAATCGTTTGAAATTTAAAATATATAATTGTTGCATAATTTTGTCGAGTTATTTCAAATTTTACGAAAGTCGGATGCATAGTTTAATTACAGGGATCAAAAGTATTCCGTTACATTACAACTAATGAGAAAAAATAGATTCAAGTGCATTTTAATGGCGTTATTGGGGAAAACATTGTTTGGGGTGTGTTTTATTAATATTAAACTATTTCAAATTTTATAAAATCGATATACATTGCCGAGGTTTATTACAAATTACTTCCTATATGTAATAAAAAACATGTAATATTTACATGGATACACAAAAGATTTCGGATGCTCTACTGTTCCCGAAGTACTGTATACTATGACACCAAGATCTGAATATTTTTTAAAACTTCCTTATAGCTTGAACGCACCTCATTTGTTACAAATGACGTGCAGTTTCCAACTTGTTTTTATCATGTGACAAACTGTTTCTAATCTGTTCTGGTGGTGTTAAAATTGTGCTTGTTTCGAATGCCAGAAGTTATTTCAAATTCAAAGTGTCACAAGAAGTTGCTTGATGCTGTCGCTAGCAATCACTCTAAGTCTCATACAATTTTTGTTTTTAAAAATGCTTGTTTGAACCATTAAATGTTACAATGTTTTGCCGTTTAATAAGTAACTTAAAAAATCCTAATTATTGTTAATTAAAACAAAAGCGTATTATATTTTTTATGTATTATTAAAATAATTATAATATGTTAAATTACCTTATCTTTTAGCATTCATTCAAAATAAAGTGAATGATTCCATTAAGAATCACCTTCAGTATCATATGAAGCAGACAGTAGTTTTTTATTTTCGTTAAAAATATAATTAAATAATTTGAAAAGATTCTTAAAACTTTGTAATTCATAAACCGATACAAATAGTAACTTAAAAAATAAGTAAAAGGTATTTTTCTAAAGAATTTAGAAAAATACCTTTTAAAAAAATTCTATAATCTTTTACATTCAAACTATGGAAAATTATTCTTTTTTTTCCCTCAAAACATAAAAGGATTTTTTTCTTGCATATTTTAAATCACGTTTGTCATCAATAGTTTTTGTAATCTGAAGAATAAAGCGGTTTCATAATTTAAAAATGTTTTCTTTATTTTTTTAATTAAATATGTATTCGTAGTATCGTAGTAGCATATTCTGACGTTTATTTTTTTTCCTTTGAAAAAAAATTTTTTTCGTTCTATTTCTTTTCCTCGTTTACTTTATTTGTTTGTTATTTTACTTTACCGAATATAGCTTTAAAAAAAAAAAAACAAACAAAAAAAAAAACATATACATGTTTAAAGTGAATGAAATTCGCAAATCAACATTCTATTTTTTTTCTTTTGAAATACGTTTCATTAAAAAAAAAACTCTGTGAATATTTCACATTAATCGAGTTATATATTTAGCTCTTCAAATTATTTTTACTTGCGCTTATATTTTAAACGCTGTATGCAAATACATATATATACAGGATGTCCCTAAACTCATGGTATATACGTTAGGGGATGATAGAACACATCAAGACGAGTAATAGTAAACAGGTAGCCGCCATTAAAGTTTGGGGTCCAAAATTTCAAATACACATAAAAAACGGAAAAATTGGTCGATTGATTTGCGGTTTTCACTAAAACTATTTTTTATGTTGGTATTTTCTTAAAAATAAATTATAAAGATAAATTTCGAAAAATGCTGATAGAGGGCGCTTTAGACTTTGAAGTAATAAAAATCTATTTTTTGTCGTGATTTTTTCCATCTTATTAAATGGTTTCGTAAGCTTACACTTAAACATAAATTTTGAGCTCAAAATCTAAATAGTTGGGAGTGGTTAAGTAGCACAAACTTAAATGTGTTCAGAGGGTTTAAATTCCAAATGATTATAAAAAACGGAAAAATTGGTCGATTGATTTGCGGTTTTCACTAAAACTATTCTTTATGTCGGTATTTTATTGAAAATGAATTATAAAGATAAATTTCAAAACATGCTGATAAAGGGCCCTTTAGACTTTGGAGTAACGTACAACTATTTTTTACGTTATTTTTTGCATCTGATTAAATGTTTTCGTAAACTTAGACTTAAACTTAAATTTTCAGCACAAAATCTGAATAGTTGGGAGTCGTTAAGTAGCACAAACTGAACTGTGTTCAGAAGGTTCAAATTTCAAATGATTATAAAAAACGCAAAAATTGGTCGATATGTTTGGGGTTTAAAATAAAACTATTCTTTAAGTCAGTGTCTTCTTAAAAATAAATTTTAAAGATAAATTTCAAAAAATTCCGTTAGAGCGCGCCTTAAACTTCAGAGTAAGCAAAAACTAATTTTAACCGTTGTTTTCCGTATCTAATTAAATGCTTTCCAAAACTTATTAAATGTTTTCGAAATCTTAGATTTAAACTTAAATTTTGAACTCAAATTCTCAATCGTTGGGAGAGGTTAAGAAGCGCAAACTGAAGTGTGTTCAGGAGTTGAAATTTAACCCCCTCGAACACAGTTCACTTTTGCGCTACTTAAACACTCGCAACGATTCTGAATTTGATCTCAAAATTTAAATCTAAGCATTTGGAAGCATTTAATGAGATTTAAAAAAATAACGGTTAAAATAGTTGTACGCTACTCCAATGTCTAAGGCGCCCTCTATCGGCATTTTGCGAAATTTATCTTTAAAATTTATTTTCAAGAAAACACTGATTTAAAGAGTAGTTTTAGCAAAAACCGAAAACGAATCGACTAATTTTTCCGTTTTTTATAATCGTTTAAAATTTAAACCCTCTGAACACAGTTCAGTTTGTGCTACTTAACCATTCCCAACTATTCAGATTTTGAGCTCAAAATTTAAGTTTAAATCTAAGCTTACGAAACCATTTAATGAGATGCAAAAAACACCGGCAAAAAATAGTTGTTCGTTAATCCAAAATCTAAAACGCCCTCTATCGGCATTTTTTGAAATTTATCTTTATAATTTATTTTCAATAAAATACCGACATAAAGAATAGTTTTAGTGAAAACCGCAAATCAATCGACCAATTTTTCCATTTTTTATAATCATTTGAAATTTGAACCCTCTTAGCACAGTTCAGTTTGTGCTTCTTAACCATTCCTAACTATTCATATTTAAAGCTCAAAATTTAAGTTTAAGTCTAAGCTTACCAAACCATTAATGAGATGCAGAAAATAACTGCAAAAAATAGTTGTTCGTTAATCCAAAGTTTAAAGCGCCCTCTATCGGCATTTTTCGAAATTTATCTTTATAACTTATTTTCAAGAAAATACCGTCATAAAGAATAGTTCTAGTGAAAACCGCAAATCAATCGACCAATTTTTCCGTTTTTTTTTTATGTTTATTTGAAATTTTGGACCCCAAACTTTAATGGCGGATATCTCCTTTGGAAAACGTTTAGGACCCTTGGTTTCCGATTTACTATTATTCGTTTTGATGTGTTCTATCACCCCCCTAGCGTATGTACCATAAGTTTAGAGATACCCTGTATATATATATATATGTATACCGGGTGTCCCAAAAATGACTGATGGATTTTAAAATTCAATAACTTGCAAACGGTGACAGCGATTTAAAAAATTTTTGCAGGAGGGTTATGTATAATGTCAAGAGTTTTTTTACCGTAACTTTTGATTTTAGTTCGAATTTCAAACAATAGGTGGTGCTGACGGCGATTGAAGGCCTGGTGATCAGTACTAAGTGAAGCGTCCACCTGGCCTTCAATCGCCGTCAGCGCTACCTATTGTTTGAAATTCGAACTAAAATCAAAAGTTACGGTAAAAAAACTTCTGACATTATACATAACCCTCCTGCAAAAATTTTTTAAATCGCTGTCACCGTTTGCAAGTTATTGAATTTTAAAATCCATCAGTCATTTTTGGGACATCCGGTATATATTGTATATTATATATGCATAAGTTTTTTTTTTTTTTTTTTTTTTTTTTTTTCAAAAATGAACCGACATTAAGTATTAATCAATACAATAAACTCGCTTCCATTGTTTGAAATTTTTTTATATAAATTTTTTCACAACAGATATTTTGTGTAATCAATTTTGATTTGGCAAATCTAGGCTACTAGGTTTAGAAACAGTTAAATTTTAGTTAGGAAGATGAAAGAAAAAGGTTATTTTAAGACAGAAAAAAAAGAATTTGTGTAAAGCGTTTTTATTTTATTGATTATTATAATTATTATTATTATTATTATTATTATTTTATGAGAACGAAAACATTTATTCTGTCACAGAAAGTATTGCCGTTTAAATCTACAAGGAAAAAAATATTGTTGAAAAAAAAAAATGGCGGCGGTGTAGCTACTTAAACTTGGATCCTACGTTTCGTTTGAAAAAACTGTGAATATTTTGCAGTAATTGAGCGCTAAGACTTATTTAGCTCATCCTTAACCATTTTATTATTATTATTAAAGTAAGTCTTTGCACAAACCTAAAAATTTAGTAAAATATCAATTATAGACACACACACACATACATATTTATATATTGAGTTATGGTGTGTGATTAGAGTTAATATACTAGTTTGAATTAAATATACATATGCATAAATATATATGTCAAATACCATTTTAATAAAAATAGAAAAGTTATTTCCTTTTCAAATTATCTTCAATCTTTCAACTTTTTGCTATATTTATGTTCATGCTGAACATAAGGATTAACTTTATTAACTTTTTTTTCTTTTGGTTTAATTATATGAGAGGTTCCTGGCGCAAATCGTAGGATCCAAGTTTGAACAGCTACGGATGCGCCATTTTGCTTTGTTTTTCAAACTTTTTTTTTCTTGTAGATTTTAATGTCAGTATTATTTTGTATTTTATAGGGAAAGAGTAAATTTTCTCTTTTTCATAAGAAAAGAAACCTAGAAAAACGGCGTTTTACACGAGTCTTCCCTGTTAAGGTTACTACAAGTTACTTAAAAAGATTGAATATAAAATATTAAAATACTTTATGTACATATACAGGGTGTTTCTAAATTCATGGTCCAAACTTTAAGGGGTGATAGTACACATCAAGACAAACAATATTTAAATAGGAAACCAAGGGTCCCAAAGTCTTCAGAAGGAGATAGGCGCCATTAAAGTTTAGGGTCCAAAAATTCAAATGATTATGAAAAACAGAAAAATTGGTCGATTCGTTTGCGGTTTTCACTAAAATCATTCTTTATGTCAGTATTGTCTTGAAAATAAATTATAAAGATAAATTTAAAAAAATGACGATAGAGGGCGCTTTAGACTTTAGAGTAACGAACGACTATTTTTTACCGTTATTTTTTGCATCTCATTAAAGATTTCGTAAGCTTAGACTTAAACCTAAATTTTGAGCTCAAAATCTGAATAGTTGGAAGCAGTTAAGTAGCACAAACTTAGCTGTGTTCAGAGGGTTTTAAATTCAAATGATTATAAAAAACGGAAAAATTGGTCGATTGATTTGCGGTTTTCACTAAAACTATTCTTTATGTCGGTATTTTATTAAAAATGAATTATAAAGATAAATTTCAAAAAATACCGATAGAGGGCGCTTTAGACTTTGGAGTAACGTACAACTCTATTTTACCGTTATTTTTCGCATCTCATAAAATTTTCTTAGAAGCTTAGACATAAACTTAAATTTTGAGATGAAAATCTGAATCGTTGGGAGTGGTTAAGTAGAGCAAACTGAACTGTGTTCAATGGGGGTGGGGAGGTTCAAATTTCAAATTATTTTAAAAAACGGAAAAATTGGTCGATTCGTCTGCCGCTTTCGCTAAAACTATTCTTTATGTCAATATTTCCTTGAAAATAAATTTTAAAGATTAATTTCAAAAAATACCAATAGAGGGCGCCTTAAACTTTAGAGTAACCAACAACTATTTTTAACCGTTATTTTTTGTATCTAATTAAATGCTTGCAAATGCTTAGATTTAAATTTTGAGCTCAAATTCTAAATCAATGGAGGGGTTAAGAAGCGGAAACTGAACAGTGTTCAGGAGTTTAAATGTTACCCTCCCCACCCCTCGAACACATTTCAAATTTCCGCACTTAATTACTCAAATCGATGCAGATTTTGAGCTCAAAATTTAAGTTTGAACTTTTACAAGCATTTAATTAGATACAAAAAATAACGGTTAAAAATAGTTGTTGGTTACTCCAAAATTTAAGGCGCCCTCTAACGGTATTTTTTAAAATTAATCTTTAAAATTTATTTTCAAGGAAATTTTGACATAAAGAATAGTTTTAGCGAAAACGGCAAACGAATCGAACAATTTTCCGTTTTTTATAATCATTTGAAATTTGAACCTCCCCACCCCCCATTGAACACAGTTCAGTTTGCGCTACTTAACCACTCCCAACGATTCAGATTTTCATCTCGAAATTTAAGTTTATGTCTAAGCTTTTAAAAAAATTTTATGAGATGCGAAAAATAACGGTAAAATATAGTTGTACGTTACTCCAAAGTCTAAAGCGCCCTCTATCGGCATTTTTTGAAATTTATCTTTATAATTCATTTTTAATAAAATACTGACATAAAGAATAGTTTTAGTGAAAACCGCAAATCAATCGACCAATTTTTCCGTTTTTTATAATCATTTGAATTTAAAACCCTCTGAACACAGTTAAGTTTGTGCTACTTAACTGCTTCCAACTATTCAGATTTTGAGCTCAAGATTTAAGTTTAAGTCTAAGCTTACGAAACCTTTAATGAGATGCAAAAAATAACGGTAAAAAATAGTTGTTCGTTACTCTGAAGTCTAAAGCGCCCTCTATCGTCATTTTTTGAAATTTATCTTTATAATTTATTTTCAAGACAATACTGACATAAAGAATAATTTTAGTGAAAACCGCAAACGAATCGACCAATTTTTCTGTTTTTCATAATCATTTGAATTTTTGGACCCTAAACTTTAATGGCGCCTATCTCCTTCGGAAGACTTTGGGACCCTTGGTTTCCTATTTAAATATTGTTTGTCTTGATGTGTACTATCACCCCTTAAAGTTTGGAGCATGAATTTAGAAACACCCTGTATATATATACAAATGGATATGCAGGGCGCTCCAAGATTCGACCCAGAAATAAAGAGGGGTGATAGTAGGCATGAAGAGGATGAAATAGTAACGTAGAACATGAGGTCGAAAACCATGTACTTAGTCAAAAATACAGGGTATTTCAAAATAACTCAGTTTAAATTGGTAGTAATAACTTTAGGAAACTGAAGTATTCGCAGAGCGGGGCGTGCGCGTTCCGTCCGCCGTCCTTTTGCTTTTCTTCTCTTATTCCGGCTGTCTTCCGGGGGTCAGAAAGAAAGGTCCCGACCCATGTTTCAAGTGCGAAGACTCCAGCGGAAGCCAAGTTGATAAGAAAAAAAATTCAATTAAATGAAAACGAAAAAGTTTAAAAGGGAAATTCACTAAATTATCGACACCGATTAGCGGGAAGGGATCATTGTTGCCTGATTGGGGATTTTGTATGCATTTTGGAGAATTTTAAACCGTCAGGGGAGTTTTTTGGGGACAATTAGTTCTTGGGAAAATGTTTGGGGACTATCAATTTTTTTTGGGGGGGGAAAAATATGGGGGACTTTTTTCACTATTTCACGTAAAGTTTACATTTTGTCGTGTGACAACACAGGATCTGTCTTGAATTCAATTTTGAATTCTATTGAATTCAAATTCGATAAACACCATATCAGATTCAAAGACATGTTGATTTGGGGAAAATTTTTAAGTTTAAATTTGCTAAACATTTTTTATATTGAAAAGTTGAAAATTTGCTTTTCTAATTGGAAATTATGTTGGGTTTTTTATATTGAAAAGTTGAAAATTTACTTTTCTGAGTAGAAATTATATTGGGGACTTTTTTTGGGGGAAAAAAAAACTGATTTGGTGAAAATTTCAGAAATTTCGAAGAAATTGACTTTCGATTATCTGGCAGCACTGGAAGCGATGCGCTCGGAGCCCACGAGCTATCAAATAATACTTGTGTGTTCGAGCATAATGTACGTCTCGGCATCAGTCGGGGAAGGAGGGGGCTGCTAACCGACCGCCACAGAATTCGCGGAGCGCTCGTTCCGTCCGCAGTCATTTCGCTTTCCTTCTCTAATTCCAACACTCGAGCAAAATCCAGGAAGAAAGGTCCAGAGCTATGTCCCAAACGCCGAGATTCCAGGAAGATAGATTGAGAAAATAAATCAAAAAAATGAAACCGGAAAATTTAAAGTTTAAATCGATTAATTTTTTAAAAGGGCATTGATAAAGTTATCCTTACTCAATCTGGGTTGACGACGGTAATAATTTTCAGAAACTGATGCATATTACAATAAAACATTTAACAGCCATTCTCACCTTTGTTTTGTAAATGTGATAACACCAAACAAAAATTGTAGAAGATTGCATTGTACTCCCCAACAGTTTGCAGTTGACGCCTCAAATTTTGGACTGTGTTTTTAAATCGTTTCATGCGGTATCACCGATCTTTGAGCAATATGTTTGTCTAAATCTTTTTGTGCTGTTACCACATTTCACACAAAACTAAGTACACATCGTTGTATTTTCATTACAATGTTTTTATTTTTCATGAAAATATTGCTGTCAAGACAAGTTCAATAAGGATGACACCAGAAGGAAACAGTTGAAATTGGGTTTTCAAATGAGTTATGCGTTTGTTTCCACCTGGTTGAAACAGACAAAATATTTCAACTCATTGAATGGTGCAGTTTTGTTACATTATTCTGAATGTGAAGGAAAGAAATTCTTAAGGCCCCACACGAGGCACAGAGAAAGACCCGGATGATAATGTAAAGTCTATGGGAACGTTCTTTTCAAATATCTCGCTCAAATTTTAATATTTTTACATGATTTTTTTTTTGCACAAGATAGCTGAGGACGATCCACAACCGGCCTAGTTTTTACTTTTTCGATTTTGCTTATGTATTTTTTATATTACGATAGTTTCAATATCAGAACCGGTTTAAACCGGTTTCGAAAGTTAAAGTATTTTTTTAATCTGAAACCAAAACTGAAAAAGTAAAAAATAGGCCAGTTGTGGATCGTCTTCAGCTATCTTGTGCAAAAAAAGCATGCAAAAATATTAAAATTTGAACGAAATATTTGAAAAGAACGCCCCATAGACTTTACATTATCATCCGGGTCTTTTTCTGTGCCTAGTGTTGCACGTTAATATATGCTTGGCAATTAGTTTTTTTCTTTCTTGTTCCTCCTAACATTACTATTATTTCAACATTCAACCATTTGTTATTAACACTTTCCTTACATAGTTGAAAAGTATTTGTTTGCTTGTCTACCGTCTGCCGTCCATGTTCTAGCTTTAATTAATAAACTAGGAATGCAATGTAATTCATATATTATATTAAAGCTTATTGTTGCATTTTTTGCAATTGAACTTTGGAATATTGAGAGTGTTTCGATTTTAGTTAAGAGACCACTCTAAAAAATTTCCGTTACTTTATGATGAAAGGAGATAAATAGTTTTGATATATTGCAATGATATTTCGCTATTTCAAACGTAATAAAATTGATAATCATTTATGAAGTGCACTAAAACATAAATTCTGGGGAATAAAGTGAGCAACCACACATCCTTCATTTATAGGATCACTCAAAAAAGCTCTATAAATAACGGGCCAAATGAGAAAAGTTTAGAGTGTTTTTTTAATAATATTATACAATGTTAAACATAATGTAATTTATATTTAGTATATCAAGAAAGATTGTAGGATACACAAAGAAAACCGGATACATTGCAGAGAATGTATGGTAATTTCTGAAAATATGTTTCCACTTGTATCGCATGCTTTTTTTTCTTGAATTAAATTTTAGTTTACTACGAAGACTTTAAAAATGTGTCGATAATATACAGCGCTTAAAAAATTATCGAATGCAGTTCTTTCTATTGGTGAAAATTGCGAAGGTGAATTTTTATCAGTGTTATACATTTTGTGAGTAAGCGAAATTCTAGAATGCTATGTTGTCTATAGATAGATCTTTAAATCATATATAGGAATGTATTAAAAAATCCGAGTACCTTTTTGGCTAAAGGCAGTAATTACTAAAATCTGGTTTTGCTTTTTTAGTTCTTTGCAGTATTCTGTAGGTGATGGAATATATTTCAGAATCTAAACTTCATGCATGATTTTTTTTTCTTTTTTGTAAATGGAATTATTATACAGTAAGTGTAGTTTTAAATAATATATAGTCAAGTTTGCTAACATAATTCAAAAAGAAATTGAATATTTCACATATTAAATGTTCAATAATTTCATTAGGAATATGATAATTCGTGTATTAAACATTCCATAATTCCGTTAGAAATTTCATAATTCACGTTTTAAATATTCAATAATTTCACAGCTGAAAATTAATTGAAAAAATAATTAAAACAGTAAATAAAAAACTAATTCAAAGAATTACTTTTTGTGATATTTTATACGGTTTAACAAGAAATTATAAATTTTATATCTGATGACAATTAAATAAATCTTTATAAATACATAATTTTTTTTAAATAATAATTATATACACTTTTTTTAAACGTTCGTGCAAAAGTATAATTAATAAAACTAGCTACTATGCAATTAAAATAATGTATTAACTAAAATCTCATTGAATTGCTAAAATCATTCAGCTAAATTACACCTCAAAAAAGTTTTCTTTTGTCTTTTCTTTGAAAACCCAATAAAGATTGATCAAAAATAAAATTCTTTGAAGTACGTTATAATTAATGAACATGGAAACTTTATCCAAAAAGGTACATTTTATTTATTGCAGATTAAAAAGCTGTTGCAGATATAAATTAGAAATAGTTATCTTTTTTTATATTATTATAACTATGTTTCAACTAGTTATAGTTTTCAGAGAAAGAATGTTATTTTTTTTTATAAAGTTCCAGACAATTAATAGCTTTTTTTATAAAAAGATATTTTTTTTTCACTAACCCATATTCATTATACATTATGTTAATTGCAATCTCGCCTTTCAAAAATTTTATAAAGTGTCCCTTTAATTGTTTTACATTTTACATTCCAAGTAATTATTTTGTGATGCATAAATATCATGTATCAGCAACAAATTAAATTACTTTTATTATTTAAAAGACATACTTTGTAGCCATTTAATTGTTTTAAAGCTATAAATGTGCATAAATAAATAAACATATATTTATGTGTGTGTGTATACAATTTATACCCAAATTTGTATAAGTTGTATGTAAAGTTTTATTGAAATAAACGAAATAATTAATTTAATGTTAATAATAAACGGATTCTATCTGATTGCCAGATTTTTAAATTTCTTGAACTAAGGTACCTGTACCCAATATGGACACCCTAAGGAAAATGTTTTTTTTTTTCACCCCCATGTACAAGTCATAGGACTCCAAAAATATGTGACCACTATCCTTGGACTATTGACTATCATTATTAAAATTAGCGACCTTGTAATTCTGGTTTAATTTAAATGATAAAAACAAAAAAGTGTTTACAAGTGTCCATATAAGGAACTACCTGTCCCTATTACGGACAAGTGTTTCCTTATTGACTTTCTACACAGTGTGTATGGAAGAGCCACTTTTCCAAGGGATTTTAGAGGAGAGGGAATAAAAATATATCTTAAAGTATTCGGAGGAGGAGGGGGACAGTAAATATCTTCAGAATATGCATTTTAGAAAGGGGGGGGGGTCATTTTCGGTTTTTACCATTCGAAGACAGATGCAAAGCCCCTTAGTTACGAGTAAATATTATTAAATAATATTGTTGGCTTTGCTTAGCTTTATTGCATCTGTCTGCGAATTTACATGTGTTATTACTCAATCCTCACAGCATGGACAAACAGAAACTTTTTCACCATGGGCAGTAAGTCCCACATAATCCTCATGAACACATCTGCCACATGTGATGCATGGCCGCATGTTTGAAAAAGCATCAATACTGCAAAAGGAGCAGTACCAGCTCTCCTTTGTTGAGGAAGTCATACCATTAGTACCTACGATTTCACCAACAGATATCCTACTGAGGGGGGGGCTTCTTTTTATTTTTCTGCAAGGGTTTTTTGGAGGAAGGTTTTGGGGGGATTGTTCAAATGGCATCTAGTTGAACAAAGATTTTATCACTTTGATGTCTTTTCAATTTATTGCTTGGCAACGTTAAATTTTTTTCTTTCTTACAGTTGTAGTCGATGGGGACATAAGCTGTCCATATTGGGAACCGGGCGTAGATTTACTAAATCTTGTAACAAATGAAAAAGGAAAATATTTGTAAGCAAAATATGCAATAGCAATCTAAAATATGTTTTATTAGGTTTCTAAAATACTCCACTTTTCAACATTTAATGTAATTTTACCATAACTAATAAGAATTTAAGCTTAAAAGTAATTAAGATCAGCACATCTCGAAACAACAAGTTTCCTCCTAAATGGCGAACAGCGCGCTTTTTTACACTTTCCAGCCTTAATTATCTTTTCAACTGCTTTTCTTCGCGAAAATGTTGAGCCATCTCTCGATCAAAATTATTACCTTTAAAAATATTAGGGGTGTCCATATTGAGAGCCCTGCCCATATAGGGTACAAATACCTTATATGTTGAAAATTCAAAAAAGAAAATTATTTATACTTAAAATAACTTAGGGATTGAGATTGATTTATTAGTGTCGAAATCTTACGAAGATTTTTCTTTTTTCCCATCAATTTAGACATGCATACACTGTCCTGGAAAAAACACGTGATCACTCCTATTAATTCTTTGACAAATATCCACAAGAAAAGATACAGATATCAATCAACTGAGAATTGTCTACGTATTAAACAGTGTACTAATATGTAACTTTCACAAAAATTGCTTTATACATGTAGTTAACGCATTATGCGAATTATATTTTGATTGCGGTCACGCATGCGGAGTGAAACATTATTTGTTAAACCTGCTCATTTTTTATACAATTTTTGTTGATTTTTAATTCTAATTATAGGGTATTATGTACAATGTTGTTTGTCATATTTCCTGAAAAGAACAACACAATTTATTACAACAGGTCACTTAATCATAATCTGCAATTTGAACGCTTTTGCTACACTAGTTTTGACAGGGTTAGCCAAAAGTTCTTCGTTCTTTATCAATTTGTTAACGGTCCATTTCGGGACTTCGGGGGAAAAAACTTTGCGAAAATATATGACCTGTACTATTTTGTTTATACGCACTGGAGCTTCAAAATAATTCCTCATGCATTTTTCCAGATATTTAACAAAATGTTTAAAATTGCAAGTGCCCGGTCGTTAATAGCCATATAGTGTACAATGCTTTCATCCTTTAAGTTTTTTTTATGTGGAATTTGTACTCGGATTTTCAACGCCTTATTTATTTTAATAGATTTATATGATTAACTTACACTTCAAGTTTTAAATCATTAATTTATATTTAAATCAAGTGCTCATTTATTAATTTCTCTTAATAAAACTCATTTTTTGTTAAATGAATATTTAATTCAACAGTTCCTGTTAAATTGAAAAATTCAATCAGTGTATTTAAGGAATATTTTTGTTATAAAAATACATATCAGTTTGGCAGTTAAATAATAACGAAGTTAACTGCTTATGGGAATTTATTTTACTCTAGAGGCTATTGAAAAAGTCTTATCCATTAAATAAGCAATTTATTTCTAAACTACGTGCTATTCGATACATGTAATTTAGAAAGTAGTTCTTATAAATTACTTTACCAAACTGCTTAAATAATATACATTGTTTCAAAACCGTTGTATTTAAGAATCAGTTTATAGTTAACTTTTTTTTCTTCAACAATAATACTTTTAGTCATATCTCATTTTTAATTGACTTTAAACAAAGGAAATATATAGTTCCTTAAATACATATTTTTTTATAATATCCATGCATAATATTTAACCCTTTTGTGTCCGAATTTTTTTAAATTATTGCAAAAATAAATAAATAAATAAATAAATTTAAAAAAATAATAAATAAAAAATACTTTTATGTTAAAAAAGACACGACTGCGAAGCCACGCCTACTCACATTTCCGTCTTCATTCTAACATTTCATTTTCATTTTATTATATGTAACCATTGTTCTCGCTGCCGCTCGCCATTACGTCAAATCGTGACAAAATTCTTCATTTGGTAGGTAAACGAATAATCACATTCACCAAATTGCGAATGCTGTGTGTGCTTACCAATGTAGTCGAGATTGCTATCCGCGTTTTTGAACGATTCATATCACTTTACATATTTAATCGCAGCGTGTCATTTACATTACTCTATTTATAAAGATACTAACTTAATACTAATGTACTTTAGCAACAACCAAAAACACACAAAGGATTATACGACAGATATTTCGGTTAAAAATTCGGTCATTTCATAAGCATTACAGATAATCTGTTTGTTCTTTTTGACAAGAACTTTCAAACAAAAATATCTTTATGATATTTACAATAAATCTGTTTGCTCTACTTTTCTACGTACTTTTTTAGACAGAAATTATTTGCTAATTTTTTACTGTAACGTTTTTAGATCAGTTGTACTTTACATCCTGGTTCCACCAGTGTTTGGGTTAAGCTGTTATCAGATTCACGAACTTTACGCGAGACAAACTTTTTAGCCGATTTTAACCCCAACTTTTTCCCGTTCAAAGAGAGAAAAAGGTTACAATTGTCTTTGAAAAAGTTGGAGGAAAAGCGGGGAAAACCAGTTCTACTAGTACTGGCCGTTAATATTTATCGCCTATTCGTATCAATCGCTTATCTCTGATTCGTTGGAATGTTCGATGTTGGATGAAAAATCTCGGCTAGCCCAGATTTTTTTTTGGAACTGTGGGAAAAAATTGGAGAGACATTGCTGTTTGCTATCACAGTGGGTGCTTGGAGGATTTTTCGCGAAAAGTTGAAGGAAATCAAGTGTTGGCTCAAAAGTCTTTTGAAATGTTGGTGAATCTGATAGCAGCTTTATATTCATCTTAAGGAACCATATTCGCCTCTGTACTCGTCTGCCTATCACAGAGTTCGTATACAAAAACTGCACCAATCAGCGACTTCAAATTTTGTGTACTTACAGCTGAATACCTCGTTTCACACAACAAATCATAAAATTTTGAAAATTTTTAGTATTTTACTTGAATTATATTTTTAATGCTATTCGCTCATTTTTGGGATTTACATCTTAAAAGAAAACCTTAATTTGAACGTTTTAGTGTAGAGATATCATATCTTGGAAGTAAGGCGTCTTGCTAGCAAACAGATGGTTCTTAGTTCAAATCCCAGTGCTGCAAGTTGCAATTTTCACATCAAAATAGATTTAATATTTTTTTTTTTGTTTTGTTAATTTAAGTTTTATATTATTGCGGTTTTGTTCATCTGATATTCATAATATTTTTTCTAATTGAATTTTCTTTCTGTATTAAAAATTATTATGATTTATTTATGATTCAGCATTTTAAATTTTTTTAACCTACTTTTTTGTTTTTAGAAACTTAAAATTTTATTTATATCTTCACAATTTTTTTTATTTCAGATTTTCAAAAAAATTGGAATTTTGGAATTTTTTTTTATTTTTTATTTATTTATTTATTTATTTATTTATTTTTTATAATTTGATTTGATTATTTCTATGATTCGATTAAAACAAATAACTTTCTTTTATAATTATTTTAAAATTAAATTTGTTGATGCTACCATCTATGTAAGAATTTAATAATTATAAATAGACAATTTGGAATTATTAATTAAAGGATAAGTTATTTTGAAAGACATTTTAAACGAAACCTTCTGTGTGATCTGCGATCACACTTACCCACTTGTTTCATATGATAATAAAATGGAATGTTTAAGATGGGCATTACATAGGTAATGTATTGAGTATGCATACTAGATTTAGTATCACAGACATAGTTGGTAGAATTTGCAACTAGATAATAATAATAAAACTCTTTAAGTGCCCTTACCTATTTCCGTCCCATTTTTTTTACTTACCCATCATACGTGTATAGGATAAATCTTGCAAATTTTGAAAATCGAAAAAAAATTTGACGGATTTACACGTTTAGATACTGGAGATTCTAGTAAATATATTTCTAGAAAAAAAAAAAATCTGCCGTCCGTCTGTCTGTCTGTCTGTGTTCCGTAAACGTTCTGTCTATGGAAGAAATTGAGATAGAGACTTGACATTTTGTATGTATTTAAGATGTAAGAATGGAACGAAGCTTATTTGATATCAGCAACCTCGATTATCCGGAACTATGTTTTTCGGACTCTCGAAAAATTCATTCTGGTGAAAGGTATGTAAAAATTTTCGAATTTTTTTATTTTAAGGAATGGACGTAAAAGGCAATAAAATAACACAAATTTTGCAAAAAAATCGAAGTCGAACGGATTATTTATTGCCGAGATATTTGAAATCCTGTTTTCCACATTTTTCGATTTTTTTCTGATCCTGTATTTTCTTCAAATTTTGATTCAAAAATATATTATAATTGGAAATGAGACACTTAATCAGACGCAATAAATTTTTAGTTAATAGGATTATTATTTCCGGAGTTATAAGGATTTTTTTACACAATTCGGTACTACTTGAGTAGTATGGCGTTTTATATAATTTGTCGAAATTGGTTCATTAGCAATTCATTAATAGAGCACAACTATATACATTAACAATATTTAAATATACGTTTAAAATTTGTTTTGGAATTGCAATGCATTTTATAAATAGTTAACACATGTTTTATTTTCATATATTATTTTATTCATATCCATGATGGGTAATTATTACGATGGCCCCCAACAACTAATTTTTTTTTCTTTTTTAATTCAAAGACTACCGTATTTTCGGGTGTATAGTCCGCGGCTTATACAAGAAAAAAAACCTTCGAAGAAGCCGCTGCGGCTTATACACGGTGCGGGTTATACAAAGATTTTTTTTAAATTGGAAATCGTGATATTTTTCTACAATTTTTAAACCTGAAAAAATTTGAAAAAAACATCGAAATTTGTAAATTTTTTTCGCTATGCCGCGAAATATAGAGATTCTTTCAAGTTTGTAAAAGCTTTTATTATTATTATTATTATTATTATTATTATTATTATTATTATTATTATTATTATTGTTTAAATACAGTTATTTCTGGGTTTGGAAGAACTGTCGCAACTATCGCCAATATTGCACTAACCGGCAGCGAGAAATAATGACGCTCGAACGCAGTTTGCTCTTGATTTAAGAAGGTTAAAAACAATAGTATAACATGATACTTATTTTAAACTTACTTTTGGCTGAATAAGTCGTTTTAACGTTAACTGAAATCAATTTTTTAGTAGAGATGTGTCATTTGTTGAGGAACGATTCAAAAGGAGCGATTCCGGCAGTGGAACTAAACGAACGATTCAAAAAAGAAACGAAATCACGGAATCGGTCCGAAACTCCGAAAAGGGCAAAATCCTCGGACTCGTTCCGAAATGAAACAACTCCGAAAAGGTTCGATTCCTCGGACTTGTTCCGAAAAGCAGCAATTCCTGTGACTCGTTCCGTAATGAAACGACTCTGAAAAGGAATGATTTCTCGGAATCGTTCCAAAAAAGAACGACTCCTCTGTATCGTTCCGAAATGACGTAAATCACACCTTTTTTTTAATTCTTTGCAACAGGGCAGGGTAGATTTTTTTTTTTTTTAAATAAACTAAAAATGATCTTAAACTAAAAACTGTCAAGATAGGAAAGGTTCCAGATTTTGGATTTTGTACTCTACAAACACAAAGGGGTGCTGCAGCACCGATTCGCTAGCAAACTATTTTCCAATATTTTATTCATAGATTTTTTTAAGGTCTCGCGTATAAGTCGACCCCCTCAACTTTGAAATTATTTTTTTGTCTAAAATTTCTCGACTTATACGCGCGTATATACTTTAATGGCTTCTAACTTCGAACCGTGATCGAAATATACGTTCATAAATGGTGTATAGCCCGCGGACTATACACCGATGCATCTCCGCGGCTTATACACGATCTTTTTTTACTGCACTGCTCGATTTAAGAGTGCGGACTATACACAGGGTGCGGGCTATACACCCGAAAATACGGTAATTAAAAAAAAATTGACATTAATGTTAATTTTTTCCAATGCACGTTATAAATAATTTTGTAAATTTATCAAATATAACTTAACATTAAATTTTTAAGCATCTGGCAGAATTTTTCATGTATGTTTAACCCTCGGTTTAACCATTCAGAAAGGTATAGCAATGAAAAGCATTGATATTGGAATTTGTATTAGAA
Organism: Maratus speculifer; assembly: GCA_964019185.1. Taxonomy (NCBI): domain Eukaryota; kingdom Metazoa; phylum Arthropoda; class Arachnida; order Araneae; family Salticidae; genus Maratus; species Maratus speculifer. Next base: position 155,027,775 of record OZ025302.1, read on the forward strand.
TACGATATATTTTTAAAAATATTTTTTTGCTAGCGGAAAAAATGAACATTTTATATGAAATTTATGTTAATGATATTTACCATGTCATATTCTGTATCGAATATGAGGAGTGTAGCATTAATAGTTTACTTACAGGGACTCAAATAAATTCCGTAACATTAGTGCCAATGGCAAAAAATCAGTTGCAGTATATTTTAAGGAAATTAGCGCATTAATTTTAAAATTATGTACAAAAGATTACATATTTCGTAGTTTAGAATACAGACCAATCAAATAAATGAGGAATTAGTTATCTGAAAAAAAAATAATCACAACAAAATTCAAGAAGAGCCAGCCCATATTCAAAACTCACTATTGAATTTTTTTAAAACAATTTAAAGTATACACACAAAACTTATACGATCCGTGTTCTTTAAATGTCAAATTTTATCAAAATCTACAAGAGTGTCATGCTCATTCCTTATCAATATTTTAAAAAATATCTCCTAAGGGTGTTCTCAACTGCTCCGCTCAACAAGCGCAAAACGTTTTAGCACATTTACAAATTCATTTTTAACAAAAAAGATATGAAATTGGAATGCCTGACTATGGAAGCGGTTTCGAGTCGAATTTAGTTTTCCATTTTATGATAATTAAATTACCTATTCAGTTCTAAACTATTTCGATCACTTGACCACCCGTTTTTCTCCTGCTTTTCGACCGGTTTTTGTGCTTTCGTCGGGAAATGTGCTCAAAAACGTCAACTTTGAAGGCTTGTTATAAAAGATCTATTGTGTTTTTTAAAAAACAGAAAATTGAGTGCAATTAGACGGTTTCTGAATAACAACACCTGCTATTTTCATGCATTTCCGAACAAAAATGAATTAAAGCATATGTCACAAAGTTTCCCTTTTTGATTTAAGAAACACTGATAGATGTCTGAGATATACTTTGATAGACGTCTTTCATTCTGAAAACTGTGGTTCAGCAACAATCTTAAGTGTTCTATTTCAATTTCTCCTCTGTTCATGTCAAAATGTCTTTCCAAAGTTTCAAATGATTTTACTTGGACAATAAATCAATTCAAATCTGTCTCTTTCAAAAGTGATATGTATCTAAAACAAACAATAATAAGTTTTATTCAGAGTGTTGCCGAATTTATCCGACAAATTAAGAGTATTGATAATAGACATTAAGAAAACTTCAATCAAGCGTTAATCCCGTAAAATAAATTTATGAAGGTGTTTCGGTTGCATTTCGATCTTTTTAAATTATTATTTTTGTAGTGGATAGATGAGATCGATTTATACAAAGTTCATTTTTCACTTTTTAGATTTTGTTTACAGGCGTTTTTCACGAGAACACTTCCTTTTTCTGAACCACTCTCAAAAGTGCATCCTCATTAAAAAAAAATGTGCTTTCAAATTTGAAGAAGTAAAAAAACAGCCTATACGGATCAATCTTAGCTATCTAATGCGAAAAGAATCATTTAACAATATTGAAATGCAACCGAGATATCTTTATAAATTAGTCTTCCATAGGATTAGCGGATTTTTTTGCGTGACTGAAATAGTCCTTAATATGAAATCTTTCATGTATGTTAATTCTATTTAAAAAAGCATATTCCGTACAGAATATGAGATGTTTAGCATTAATAGCTCATTTACAGGGGCGCACAAAAGAATTCAGGAACATTATTGTCAATGAGTGAAATCATTTACAGTACTTTAATCAAATTATCCGTGAAAGATTAAAAATTTTAGATTATAGACCAGTTTAAAAATAAGTAATACAAATTTTACAAAAAAAAAAAAAAAAAAAAAAAAAAAAAAAAAAAAATTAAGACTAAAACTTATTACAAAATCCGTGATGAGTCACCCTTTTTCAAAACTCATATGTATATATTTTTATCTTTATATATTTTTCAAACAATTTAAAGTATACATACAAAACTTATACAAACCATATACTTTAAATGCCAAACTTTATAAAAATCTACAAGAGAGTTATACACATTCCTTATCTATATTTTCAAAAATAACTCTTAAATTTCCCATAAAAGTATTATTTCAAGCATTGATAGATGTCTAAGATATACTTTGATAGGCGTCTTTCATTCTGAAAGCTGTGGTTAGGTAATAATTTTAAGTGTCTATTTCGATTTCTCCTCTGTTCATGTCAAAATGTCTTTCCAAAGTTTCAAATGATTTTATTTGGACAATACATCAATTCAAATATGTCTCTTTCAAAACCCTAATAGCATGCATGGTCACAGTAACGTCACAGTGACGTCACTGTGAGTTACTTTGGTCACATCACATTTGTGACCAAAATGCCACCATTCAGTGACGTCACATTGTGACTGAGATGTGACTTTCTTAAAAATCTTTAGAAATTTATAAATATGCTTCAAAATATGGTATTTACTTTAAAAAACATGTTTCTGGCAATTTAAATATCGTCGCTTTTGTCACAGTTTTGTCACAATGTTAATGTCAAGTTAGTCACAAATGACACATTTTTAACAAATTTGTCACATTGTGACCACTTAGTGAAACGTCACAAAAGAGCTCTAAAACGGCCATAACGACTTCACATTTTAGTCACTGCGACTTCACATCGACGTCACGTGACGTCACATCGACAATCGATGGTCACAAAGTCACAATGTGACTTCACAACGACGTTGCAGTGACGTCACCATGCTTTACGGGAAGTGATCTGTATCTAAAACAAGGAATGGTAAGTTTTACACAGAGTGTTGCCGAATTTAACCGACAAATTCAGAGTGGGGATAGTGGTACTATTAGGTATTAGGAGGCTATTTGAGTCAAGTGATAACATCCGCTCGGTGATGCTAATCCTATGAAAGAAATTTAAAAAGATATTGCGGTTGCGTTTTCGTATTTTTAAATTATTATTTTCGCGGTGGATAGTTCAGATCAATCTATATAAGGTTCGTTTTTTACTTTTCCGATTTTGTTTACAAGTATTTTTCACGAGAACGTTTTCATTTTCTGAACTAGTTTCGGAAGTTCATCCTCATAAAAAAAAAAAAAAAAAAAAAAAAAAAAAAATGTCAGTTATATTTAAAAAAGTAAAAAACGGCTTATTCAGATCAATCTTAGTTATCCAATGGGAAAGAAAAAAATATTTAAAAATTTTGAAATGCAACAGAGATATCTTTATAAATTTTTCTTCCATAGGATTAGCTTTAGTGAGCGGGTTTTTTTCTCGTGAGTGAAAGAGCTCCTTAAGAGCCCACAATAGTCACAGAAAAAGTACACAAAAAGACCCGGATGACCATGTAAAGTCTATGGGAGCGTTCTTTTCTAATATCTCGCTCAAATTTTAATATTTTTGCATGATTTTTTTGCACAAGATAGCTGAGGGCAATCCCCAACCGGGCTAGTTTTTACTTTTTCGATTTTGGTTATATATTTTTTATATTACGACAGTTTCAGTTTCAGAACCGGTTTAAACCGGTTTCGAAAGTTAAAGTAATTTTTTAAAGAAAATCTGAAACAAAAATTGAAAAAGTAAAAACTAGCCCGGTTGTGTATTGCCCTCAGCTATCTTGTGCAAAAAAATCATGCAAAAATATTAAAATTTGAGCGAGATATTAGAAAAGAACGCTCCCATAGACTTTACATGGTCATCCGGGTCTTTTTGAGTAATTTTTCTGTGACTATTGTGGGCTCTTAATGTCAAATCTTTGATATATGTTAATGACATTTGCTAAAGCATGTTAAATACTAAATATGAGGTGTTAAATTAATAGCTCATTTACAGGGGGCGTAAAAGAGTTCGTTACATTATTTTCAATGGCAAAAAATCAATTACAGTTCATTTTAATCAAATTATCCATGGAAGATTAAAAATTTTGTAACTTAAATTCCAGACCAGCTTTGAAATGATTAATGTAGAATTTTATGAAAAAAAATTGTAAAAAAGTACAAATTGCTACAAGATTCGCAACTACTTTTAAAAATTCACTGTTATATATTTTTTAAACTATTTAAAGTGTACGTATAAAAATTATACGAACCACATACTTTAAATGTCAAACTTTATCAAAATCTACACGAGTGTCATGCACCCTTATCAATATTATCAAAAATACGATGTTAAGTTTCACTAAAAATATTATTTCAAACCTTGATAGATGTCTAAGATATAAACTTTGATAGGCGATTTTCATTCTAAAAGCTGTAGTTCAACAATAATCTTAAATGTTTTTTTTTTTTTTTTTTTTCGATTTTTCCTCTGTTCATGTCACGTTTCTCCGAAGTTTGAAACAATTTTACTTGAACAGAAAATCAATTTAAATTTGTCTTTTTCAAAAGTGAAGTATCTTAAACAAAAAAAAAAAAAAAAAAAAAAAAAAAGATAAGGTTTATACAAGGTGTTCATGAATTCGACCGACAGATTCAGAGTAATGATAGTAAGCATTAAGAGGCTACTTCCGCTCGGTAATGCTAATCTTATGAAAGAAATTGATTAAAATATCTCGGTTGCAATGCTAATTTTAAATGATTTTTTTTCTTGCAGTGATAGATGAGATCGATCTAAACAAAGTAAGTTATTTACTTTTTCGATTCTGTTTACAGGTATTTTTAAGAGAACACTTCAATTTTCTAAACCAGTTTCGAAAATGCATAAAAAAAGTGTTGTCAAAATTTAAAAAGTTAAAAACGGCCTGTATTGATCGATTTTAGCTGTCCAATGCGAAAAAAATCAGTTAAAAATATTGAAATGCAATCAAGATATCTTTACAAAGTTTTTTTCATTGGTATTAGCATTAGCGAGCAGGTCTTTTCGAAGTAGCTCCTTAACATCAAATCTTTGATATATTTTGCTGATGTTCATCACGGCATGTTCTGTACTAATTGTGAGATGTGTAGCATTAATAGCTCATTTATGTAACATTAATAGCAAAAAAATTCTGCTACATTATTGTCAATAGCAAAAAAAAAAATACAATGTATTTTAGTCAAAATATCCGTAAAAGATTAAAAAATTTTGTAGCTTAGAATCTAGACCAGCTATGAAACAGTTAATGCAGAATTTTACGAAAAAAAGATATTGTAAAAACTACAAATTACTACAAAATTCGTGATGAACCACCACGTTTCAAAACTCCCTGTTATGTATTTTTTAAACAATTTCAAGTATACACACAAAATTTATACAAATCTTATACTTTAAAAATCAAAGTTTATCAAAATTTACAAGAGTGTTACGCACATTCCTTATCAGTATTTTAAAAAAATACCTCCTGAAGTTTCCACAAAAGTATTATTTCAAACATTTAGCCGATGTCTGAGACATATACAATCAAACCCCGTGAACATGAACACGCTTAAAATGAATTATTTTTAACATGAACTGTTTTGCGCAGTCCCCTATAAAGATGAATGCAAAGATTTGATACTGAAAACATGAATTACAGTTAACATGAACAAAATTTTGATTCCCCTTGAGGTTCATGTTGACGAGTTCGACTGTAATTTGATAGAAGTTTTTCATTCTGAAAGCTGTGGTTTAGCAATAATCTTAAATGTTTCGATTTATCCTCTGTTCATGTCGAAACGTCTCTCCAAAGTTTGAAGTGATTTTACTTGGACATAAAATGAATTCAAACTTGTCTCTTTTCAAATGTGATGTATTTTAAACAAAAATTATAAGTTTATAGGAAGTGCTGACGAATTCGACCGACAAATTCAGAGAGTTGATAGTAGGCATTTTCTACGTGTGTTTAACAATTCATATAGTTATAGAAAGGAAAAGCATTGGCATGAAAATTTGTATTTGGTTGCCATACATATACATATATTATGCAAGTGGAAAAAAATTAACGTTAATATCTTATTTATAATGTATGTTAATGATATTTACCATGGCCTGCTCTGTATTGAATATGAGGTGTTAGCATTAATAGTTTATTTACAGGACCACTTAAAAGGATTCCGTTACATTATTCTCTTTTTAAAAAACTCACTACTCGATTTTTTTTAAATGATTTAAAGTATATACACGAAACTTATACGAAATTTTACCTTAAAAAGGGGTGGAGCATATTGACAAATTTTATTGTTCCTACCAGTATTCTTCACCAATAATTGTCAAAAAATATTTTTATAAGGCATGCAAAAGGAACACATCATGAAGATTACTGATAATAGATACTGGCATAGCTGCCAACTTTTACGAATTTCTCCTACGAAAAAATTTTTATAGTAAATACTGTCTTATCTTCGAAATCTTATGACTAAACAAATGGTAAATCTCTGTACAATTTTAGTGGTCGCAAAAATTCGTAAAAGTTGGCAGCTATGTACTGGTAAAAATAATAAAATTTGTCTTATACTCTCCAGTCGCTGAATAGGATCTCAAACTTTATCGAAATTTACAAGACTAGCATGCACATTCCTTATCAGTATTTTCAAAAATACCTGCTTTAGTTTTTATTAAGGTATTATTTCAAACATTGATAGATGTCTGAGAGGTATACTTTGACAGATGTCTTTCATTCTGAAATCTGTGGTTTGGTAATAATCTTAAGTGTTTATTTCGATTTCTTTTATTTAATTCAAAACGTCTTTCCAAAGTTTGAAACAAACTTATTTGGACATAAAATCCATTCAAATTTGTCTCTTTCAAAAATCATGTATTTTAAGCAAAAAAAAAAAAAAAAAAAAAAAGACAAATTTTATTTTCGTCGTTTACATATTTTATGTGTTGACGAATACGACCAATAAATTCAGAGAGATGATAATAGGCATTGACAGGAGGAAAAATTACCATAAAGCATGGGATCATAAACAACGTATTTAATCAAAAATACAAGGTCGTACACCTTAATTCAATTTGGATTGGCGGTAATACCTTTCGGAAAATTAAAATACATTTAACAAAACTTATAACATATTTTCTATTCTTTGTTGCAAATGTGATAACCTAAAACAAGAAAGAAAAAAACATGCATCGAGCTATCACTTCTTAAATAAACATTTTCGAATGTAACAAATAAACCAGCATGATAAATTAACAGCATTACCATTACTATTAAAACGAACATTATTTTGTCACTCATGCGCATATATAAATTCATTCACGTAGCTGAAAATATTTATTTGTGAACTAATAGAAAACTTAACGTTCGGTTTGAAAAAAAACAAGTTGGAAATTGCACGTGAACGTAGCAAATGAGGTGCGTTCGTACGATAACGAAGTTTTAAAAATATTCAGATCTTGCTGATATAGTAGAGCGTACTCCGGATACAGTATAGTAGTCGAAATCTTTACGTTTCTGTAAATATGCAGGAATTAATTTTTATTACACCTCAGCAACGTATATCTTATTCATAAAATGTGAAATAGTTGAATATAATTAAAACACGTACCAAACCATGTTTCCCCATATAGCATTATATAGTGGAATACTTTTGTGTGGCCCTGTAATTTAATAATAAAAATTCTTTGCATCACAGATTGTACAGAATGCATATTTTAGTATATATTTCATAGATTCATGCCAATTCTATTATGTTCGAATGAGTGTAACATCATTAAAATGCATTTGAAAATTTTTCCCCATTGACCGTAATGTAACGGAATCCTTTTGATTGTCCCTGTAATTGATCTATGCATCCGATTTTCATAACATTTGAAATGACTCGACAAAATTACGCAATAATTATATGTTTTAAATTTCAAACTATTAAAATGCATTTAAAACTTTTTTCTCTATTGACCGTAATGTAACGGAATCCTTTTGAATGTCCCTGTAATTGATCTATCCATTCGATTTTCATAAAATTTGAAATGACTCGACAAAATTATGTTAAAATTATGTATTTTAAATTTCAAACGTTTCGGTTGGGTAGTTTTTGCGTTGTTGTATGCGGACAGACGGACAGACGGGCGGACTGAGCGACAACAATAGGTGCTACGTATTTACATAATTACGAACGCACCTAAAAATTGAGCTACATTGAAACGTGTCTGAAAACCATTGACAGAAAAAGAAACTTTGTTTTTATAAATTATTTTTTAAATCTCGATAATATATTAATTTCTAAGATTTTCTAAAGATAGTGAAAGCTTTTCGGATAGCACGGGCGAGATTATTGTATATTTTTGATCGTGGTTAGACTGGAAGATTTGATTGTTTTTTTTTTTTTTTTTTTTTTTTTTTTTTTTTTTCCCACAGCGAAGTTGTCATTTCCAAAGATAATGTAATAACAGAAAAACTCTAAAACGTGCACTATTATGTACTACGTATTATTACAGAATTAAAAATAAAACGTGCACTATTATGTACTCTGTGTAATTACGCCATTTAAAAAATCGCCAATCAACAAAAGATAATTTTTTTAACATCTTTTGAAAGTAATAATTTTCATAAGTTTTCTGAAGAACTTTGTAAATTACCTCTTTGTTTCAAAAAAACATCCCTATAATTTCACATAAAGAATAACATACTTTTAAAAGAATAAAATATAATTGCAAAGTTTTAAAAGACAGTAATTATTAAACTATTTGCGAAAATTTCATAATCCACACAAATAATTTAATTGTTTAAAAGCGGAAACTCTTATGATTTATACTTAAAGATTGTTTTTTCAATTGTTGGAGTTTAGAAACTGCGTCCTCAAACAACAGTAAAAGTAATAGAAAAAAAACAAGTTGGAAATTGCACGTGAACGTAGCAAATGAGGTGCGTTCGTACGATAACGAAGTTTTAAAAATATTCAGATCTTGCTGATATAGTAGAGCGTACTCCGGATACAGTATACTAGTCGAAATCTTTACGTTTCTGTAAATATGCAGGAAGTAATTTTTATTACACCTCAGCAACGTATATCTTATTCATAAAATGTGAAATAGTCTAATATAATTAAAACACGTCCCAAACAATGTTTCCCAGTATAGCATTATGTAGTGGAATACTTTTGTGTGGCCCTGTAATTTAATAATAAAAATTCTTCGCATCACAGATTGTACAGAATGCATATTTGAGTATATATTTCATAGATTCATGCCAATTCTATTATGTTCGAATGAATGTAACATCATTAAAATGCATTTGAAACTTTTTCCCAAATGACCGTAATGTAATGGATTACTTTTGATTGTCCCTGTAAATAGTTTATGCATCCGACTTTCATAACATTTGAAATGACTCGACAAAATTACGTAATAATTATATTTTTAAATTTCAAACGATTAAAATGCATTTGAATTTTTTTTTTCCCATTGACCGCAATGTAACGGAATCCTTTTGATTGTCCCTCTAATTGATCTATGCATCCGATTTTCATAACATTTGAAATGACTCAACAAAATTACGCAATAGTTATATGTTTTAAATTTCAAACGATTAAAATGCATTTGAAACTTTTTTTCCCTATTGACCGTAATGTAACGGAATCCTTTTGATTGTCCCTGTAATTAATCTATCCATCCGATTTTCATAAAATTTGAAATGACTCGACAAAATTATGTTATAATTATGTATTTTAAATTTCAAACGATTCGGTTGGGTAGTTTTTGCGTTGTTATATGCGGACAGACGGACAGACGGACAGACAGACGGACAGACGGATTGAGCGACAACAATAGGTGCTACGTATTTACATAATTACGAACGCACCTAAAAAAAAAATGATGGAAAATTCCGAAAGAATATTTTATTACAGCAAAACATGCACATTAGAATACGAAACTTCTAATTATGGATAATCTTCCAAAGGATCTTTTTATATAAGAGTGACTAAAGAGAAAAAAGCAGAGGTATAATATTTTTTTATACTACTAAGTTATCCCGTCGACCAAAAAAATATCGCCAAACTAGAAGATAAAATGCCAATAATGGATAATCGTGAATGTCACATTCAATGACATTAAAGACAATTCACGTGTTTAAAATGTCATTAAGTGATTTTTATTTCGACTTTTTATTTGTATTTTTATTAATATTCCACTAATTATTTGTTTTTTCGTTATTTAAAATAAAAATTATATCAATATGTATAATTTGGTTATCAGTTTGGCGATTTGTATAATTTGGCGAAATTGGTCGACGGGATAACAGAGTAGTGCCTATTTTTTTAATCAATTTATTTAAAGTTGTAAAATGATTAATTTTCAGAAAACAGAAATAAACTTTTAAAGTAAAATTAAATAAAATTTAAAGTAGTTTTTTAAACAGACGCATTAAATTTTCATCTTAAAAGAAATCACGCCTAATTCTATGACGGCAATTCGTGTCGTATCAAATATGTCTATTACAATACGTTAAGGCCCCTGTCCTTGCTCGAGGAAACGCTCGCGTGCTAATGTTATTCCTATGGGGAGGCATTTTTCTAATAACTCTTTCGCATTTTGACATTTTTTTTTTTTTTTTTTTTTTTTTTTTTTTTTTTTGCATTGGATAGCTGAGGTGCATGCCGACAGCGCACCTTTTTTACTTTTTCGATTTTGGTTGCAGATATATTTTTTAAAAAGCACTTTCAGTTTCGAAACCGGTTTTGAAAGTGAAACTAACTTTGTAAAAAATATCTGCAACCAAAATCGAAAAAGTAAAAAAGGTGCGCTGTTGGCATGCACCTCAGCTATCCAATGCAAAAAAAAAAAAAAAAAAAAAAAAAATACATTAAAAAATGTCAAAATGCGAAAGAGTTATTAGAAAAATGCTTCCCCATAGGAATAGCATTAGCTCGCGAGCGTTTCCTCGAGCGAGACAGGGCCTTAATTTGTGGTAGTTCCCAGTGACAAATATATTTTCAAAGCTTTATGTTGGAAGTTTTTATTTGTAAATTTACAACTAATAATTGAAAAGCTGAGTCCATGAAAATGTTAAGTGATAACGATAAGAAGTTTTACTCACACGCAACGTTTTACCAGAAAAAAAATCACTAATTTTGGAGATATTTTCATCAGTGGTAACCTGACTATTATGAATTAAACCACTGCTGTTGAAATTTGATTTTGCAACGCTCATTTTCATGATTCTGGAAAGAGAATAAGGAAAAAAGTTACTGCGAATGCATTTATTACTTCATTGAAATATGAAATATCGAAAATTACAAAATTTCAAAGCGTCAATTTGATCTTATTCTAGCTTCAACGTGTCAATTCGATCTTATTATAACTTCAATGCGTCAGTTCAATCTTATACGCTTTAAAAATCTTCAGTATTTCAGCTCACTCCATCGCTTTTAGAGAAAACGATTATTTGACTACATTATGTAGTATTCTCATATGTCAGAATAGATATATTCTTTGGAAGCGATATAAATTATTCTAGACGCTCTACTTGAGTAAATAAGATAGTAAAATAGTCGAAACTTAGAGGATTTTTGTAATTTTTACTCAAATGTTACAAGTTATTTTAATTCATAAAAACTAGTCGTTGGGGGCCACCGTAATACTTACCCATCATATATATGCATATATAATATATGAAAATAAGACATTTGAAAACTATTTATAAAATGGATTGCAATTCCAAAACAAAATTTAAACGTGTATTTATATTTTTATTGTGCATAGTAATGCTGTATTAATGAGTTGCTGATGAATCTCTTTCGATAAATTATACGAAACGCCTAACTTCTCAAGTAGTGCTGAATTGCGAAAAAGAAACATCCTTATAACTCCAAAAATAATAATCTTATTAACTAACAGTTTATTGCGTCGCATTAAGCGTCTCATTTCCAATTGAAATATATCTTTGAATTGAAATTTGAATGAAATTCAGGGTCATGAAAAAATCGAAGAATGTGGAAAACAGGATTACAGATATCTCGGCAACTAATAATTCAATCAACTTCATTCTTTACGCAAAATTTGTGTTATTTTATTGTCTTTTACGATCACTCCTTAAAATAAAAAAAATCGAAAATTTTTATACACCTTTCAACGGAACGAATTTTTCGAGAGTCCGAAAAAAATAGTTCCGTATAATCGAGGTTGCTGATATTAAATAGGCTTCGTCCCATTCTTACATACTAACTACATGCAAAGTTTCAAGTCTCCATCTCAATTTGTTCGGGAGATAGAGCGTTTACAGACAGACAGACAGACGGACGGCATTTTTTTTTTTCTAAAAATATGTTTTTCGGAATCTCCACTATCTAAAACGTGTAAATCCGTCAAATTTTTTTTTTCGATTTTCAAAACGATTGCAAGACTTACCCTATACTACGTATGATGGGTAAGTAATAATGTGATGAATTTATTTGAAAGCTTGCGGTAAATTAGAGTTTGAACGATCTGATGTCTACTCTGATATATAAGGGCATTCTAAGAGCAAGAAATGACGCAAATCGTACATTTACCCTAAAATTTATGTCATAAAATATGTGTTTTTGATTTATTTTGATTTTTCTTTAAAAAACACACCTTTCTGCGCTTTTTAATACTTTGTTATTTTTAAGTGGTGTATTTTCCATGATTCAAAATTTTCAACATATTAGAAAACAGTAATATGGCGTAAATTAGAAAATTACGCCAATAAAAACGTCGCCAAACGCCCGTTCGTTGTCAAAGCACATTTGTTCAAGAACACTTAACATGTACATTCATTCAGCTATTCAAATATCGAAATTTAATTCAGACCATCCATTGAAAGAAAAACTGTCTTTTTAGTGTTTCGTTCATCTGACGAAACCCTATTCGTCTCTGTCCGCTGTATGTCTGTTTGTCTGTGACACAAAAACTATATAAGTCAGTTCATCAGAGCGTTCAAATTTGTGTACTTATAGCTGAATATCTCTTGTCACACAACAAATCATGAAATTTTGGAAAAGACTATTATTTTAATTTAAATATTATTTTTTAAATCATCAGTTATTTATTTATTTATTTATTTATTTATTTATTTATTTTTTTGCGTAATTTTTTTTTTCTAACCACCTTTGTCGTTCCAAGGCCAAGTTCGCACTCTGATTGGTTGTTGCTCTCGGCACTGTTTTCACGTAACTTGGAGATAATCATACTTGGCGTAGCGATAGACGCTTCCGTCGAGTTTGATTTCCTTCCGAACCGAGTACAAAGTAAAAAGTTGTGTGTAAAACTTTTAAAGAGTACAGCTTTCAGTAAGACACGTTCCATCCAATCCAATGCTGCAAGAGAAAAGTTACTTTGTACTCGGTTCGGAAGGAAATCACAGGCAATTAATGGTGATGGCACCCATGTGGAAAATATGTAATCAAAATAAAAGTTTTAATTTCTTCGATCTGTATTGTAATCAGAGATTAGTATGCTGACTCTGTGTCATATGCAAATTTCCTCCTTGCGCCCCAATCGAGTTTTTTCTATGGGGGGCGGAGGATTCGCAGAACAGTTTTTTGTGCGTGCATAACATGTCCGTTTCTTGCGATACACGTTCGGTTCCAACGCTCTTTAGGGTTTTCGCATGCGCTCAGCATTTTGCGATGAAAAAAAAATGGGTGTTGCCATTGGAAAATTTCGAGTTTCTGTAACTATAACCGTAACCGTGAGCGCCATTTTGTTGCCGTTCTCAGAATCTCGAGCTCATACCTCTGAATAGCTATATCTGAAATTTCACCTCGATCGGTTGAAAGGACTGGCCGCTACAGCTCCATATATCGGCAAAGTTTTTTTTTTATGACCACCCTGTATATTGTATTGCATGTATATATTTCTTGTAGCTGTAATTATATAATTTATAACTGAAAAAATATTTTCATACATACAAAAATTCATATTGAGAAAAAATATTTTCGTACATTAAGGGGGTAGTAAGGTTAATTCGAGGGAAAAAAAGCATATTTTCTATGATTTTTTGTAAGGATACAATTAATATTTATTTATTTGCATGGTTATAGTATAATTATATGTCATTTAAAGAGTATTCTGTGAAATTTTCATTAAGAAATATTAAAAAATGAGCCAATGACAGCGAATCTTCGAAGACGTCCCAAAAAAAAGTTGATTCGCGGTGAACCGCATAACTCATGACTGGATCAACTGAAATTAAAAAACCAAATTGATTTAATTAGTTAATAAGTTTCCTCAGGGAACGCCGTCGAGTTTTTTTTATTATTATTGATTTTTCAATTTTTTACAAGGCTCGGAAATCAAAATACCGATTTTTCATCAAAAAAATCTGATATTTTGTTTTTTTAAAGTAAGTTAAAAAAAATAAAAATAAATAAACTCGACAGCGTTACCTCGTAATTTATATAAAGAAAGAGTGTGTAAAATTTTAAAAAGATCGGTTCAGTAGATTTTGAGCTACAGAGTTCACCGGCTTTGAAAAAGCGAAGTCTTAGAAAAACACGTTTAAAGTTTCACAGACTTTTTTTTGGCATTTTGCGCTTAAAAAACTGAAAATCACAACACAAAATTACGGCACACGTGTACACACGTGTACGTGTACCTTCGGAAAGGTCCATTATTTTGGCAGTATGCCAGGACAGGTCTTTGAAACCTGGTCAAGCAGTAGCAGCTACTTTGTAGCTGATTGTTGCGGCCACATTCCTCAGTGTGAAATCGGAGGGCGGAGACTTACAAGTGTATATCTCCGTCAGTTTTACTTCAATTGCTTTCAAATTTTCACAGAATAATCTTAAGATGTTGTACATTAATATAAAATAATAATAAAAAAAAAAAAAAAAAAAAAAAAACTTTACTACCCCCTTAAAGCATATTCAAAAAAAAAAAAAAAAAAAAAAAAAAAACAGTTTTTATAGCAACAAAATTGAATCGGCAACGCTCAATTAGACTTTGAACTTGAAAAATTTTTTATTAATTTAAAATATGAATTTCGTTTGAAATCACAAATTTTGATGGTTAAATTTGAATATAAGTAATACATATAAATATCGACTTAACAAAATTATACTTAAAACAAATTAAAACTGACAAAACTAAAGTTATTTAAATTAAATTTATCTAAACAAGTTTAACATGATTTTTTTTTTCCTTAAAATGTATCAGACGAAAAAAAAAATGAAACTGCATTCCATTGCCAACTGATATACGAAATCGCCAAATACGAAATTTTCATTATTATTATTTTTTATGGGTGCTGTATGGAGGTTCCACCAAACATTTTTTTTATAAACGTATATATATATCCTCATGAGAGAAACATTCTGTAATTTTTTCAGATTTTTCGGTATATGCCCGTATGGTGACCTTCCTTGTAAGTGAAAGAAAAAGAAAAGGAAACAAGTCGGAAAATAGCACGTCAAACGCAGAAATTGAAGTGTGTTGTACTATAACAAAATTTTTAAAATATGTAGTACTTCGGATTCAGTACAATATCTGAAATTTTTTGTGTGCCCCTGTAAATACTATATGCTTTCTGTTACACAGGATTCAACTAGTAGTAAAACTCATTCAACATATATCAATTACAGAAAATGCGAAATAGCTTAATATAATTAAAACGTACTCCAAACAATGTTTCCCCTTATACAATTATGTAATAGAATACTTTTATGTGGCCCTGTAAACTAAAAAAATATATTATTTGCACTACAGACTATACACAATGTGTATTTTAGTACACATTTCAAGATGCATATGAATTTTATTACGTTAAAAAGAGCGTAACATCATTATAGTGCACTTGAAACTATTTTTTCCCATTGATCGTAATGTAACGGAATACTTTTGATAGTCCTTGTAATGGAAATATTCATCCGATTTTCACAAAACTTGAAATGACTCGACAAAATTATGTAATAGTTATACCTTTTAGATTTCAAACGATTCAGTTTGGTAGTTTTTGCGCTGTTATATGTGGACAGATGGACGGACAGACGGACAAACAAACGAACTGATAGACGGAACGGAACGACGAATATAGGTGCTATGTATTTACATAATTACAAGTGCACCTAAAAAGAAATGCAGCTTTAGAAAATTATTTGATTAAGTTTTCATGTTAAGAGCAAAATATTTTATTTTCTAATCTATATTAGATTTTGAAGTAATTTTTTTGAATATATATATATATATATGTTTAATTGACTTTATAAGATAAGAAATCAAACAATATCCAAAGCTTTAAATATGTTCTTGACTGTTAAATTTAAGAATTATGCATGAGGTAAACAAAAATAGGGCCTCGTGCACAAGACTAATAGGACCTCACACAAAAGTGTGGCAATGTTTATTGTCATCAGTAAGGTGAATATTTTGAAAATATTGAACGTATTTCAAAACATCAGCTTTTACTTACCCATCATACATAGTATAGGGTAAGTCTTGCAATCGTTTTGAAAATCGAAAAATTTTTTGACGGATTTACTCTTTTCAGATACTGAAGATTCCGAAAAACATATTGTTAGAAAAAAAATTTGCCTGCCGTCCGTCCGTCTGTGTGTCTATCTGTCTGTCTGTTTGTAAACGCTCGATCTCCCGAACAAATTGAGATAAAGACTTTAGATACAGTCGGCTCTCGTTAATTCGAACTTGTCGGGACCACAAGAAATGTTCGAATTATCAGAAGTTCGAATTATGGAAAATATGAAATGAAAACATGCTTAATATGGTACTATTAGAATCGAATTAATGTTAAAGTGTTTTTTAAATTTATTTCGACTGTTATCATCAGAATATGACTTAATATTAAATTAGAATGTATAAATACATAACTAATTAAAAGATTTGAAACAAGCACAATGGAAGAAAAATTTAAAGCTTCACTGATGGAACAGATGGGGCACTAAGAAAGTGGATATCAGATGCATTGGATTATATGTATACTTTCTCGGAACAATTTTCATAAAAATCAAAGAAAATTATTCTGATGATCTTAAATTCGCGAGAAAGAAGAGAAAAATGAAAAATCGGAATTTTCGTTTGTTCGAATTAAATAAAGTCAAGAGAAAATGAGTTCGAATTAATGAAAATTTTTAACGTTATTCTGCCATTGAAAATTTCGGGACTTTAGTTCGAATTAAGCGAAGATTCGAATTATCCGATTTCGAATTAACGAGAGTCGACTGTAGTTAGTTTAATTAATTTAGTATTGTACTTAGTATGTAAAAATGGGACGAAGCCTATTTAATATCAGCAACCTCGGTTATCCGGAACTATTTGTTTAGGACTCTCGAAAAATTCGTTCTGATGAAAGGTATATAAAAATTTTCGAATTTTTTTATTTTAAGGAGTGGACGTAAAAGACAGTAAAATAACACAAATTTTGCATAAAGAACAAAGTCGATCGGATTATTTGTTGCCAAGATATTTCTAGTCTTGTTTCTCACATTCTTCGATTTTTCATGGTCCTGTATTTCATTCAAATTTCAATTCAAACGTATATTTTAATTGAAAATGAGACGCTTAATCCCGCGCAATAAGTTGTTAGTTAATAGGATTATTATCTTTTGAGTTATAAGGATGTTTCTTTTACGCAATTCAATACTGCTTAAGTAATTTGGCGTTTTATATAATTTGTCGAAATTGGTACATCAGAAATTCATTAAAAGAGTATCACAACGGGTTAAAAATATTTAAATATAATTTTACATTTTATTTTGGATTTCCGATGCCTATTGTAAATAGTTTACACATGTTTTATTTTTATATTTTATATTATGCATATCATCCATGATGGGTAAGTATTACAGTGACCTCCACATGATTACCTTTTGATAGTTTCGAAAATATCTTGCTATTTTGGAATCCTGACTCTCACACTGTAAAAAAAGGGTCGATCTACTAAAAAAATGTTAGTGATCCTTGCAATTACTAAAATTTTTTTTGTAAACTTACTCGGTTACAAGAAAATCTGTAAGAATTACTAGAAAAAAGCTAGCAATGAATAGAGTTAATAGTTTTATATTTTTAATAGCTATTACTAAAACTCACTTGGTGTGGCCGTGATAGCGTGGTGGTCATAGCACCGAACTCCATGTTGAAAGGTCCCGGGTTCGATGCTGGTCACCACCGAAAGTGTCCAGTGTAAGTACTCGTTAAATAAAGTGATTATGAAAATCCTGTCGGAGCAGGTAACAATGTTTGGTGCTTGCGGCTTTACCGAAAATCTTCGTTTGTCTTCTTGCACACGTGATGGTTATTAAAAATAATTTTGGAGCTATTACTAAAATTTGCTTGGTGGCTCATACTAAAAAGTTTTAAGTTAGTTATACAAAAAATTCTTTTGTTCAGTTTACAAAAGAAATGTTTGTTTCACTTGCAAAAAAAAAAAAAAAAAAAAAAAAAAAAGTTTGTAATGGTTAATAAATAATTCTGTGGAATACAAATTTACAAAAAAATTTTTAGTAACCTCTTGAATTTTTTTTACAGTGCAGATCATTTCCGATTAGACAGCAAAACTATTCTAAATAGTCGTTATTTGGACTAAATTTTAAAAATAAAAGTTCAGATTTCTGAGCAATTTGCTTTATAAATTGTTATATACTAAAGCCAAAAATTGAAAAAAAAAACACATAAAGTCCAAATTTTATCCAAAGGCATAACACAAAGCGCTTTTTCATAAAATTGGAGGCATTAAATGTATTCTTGAAGGGTTAAATTTAAGAATTTTGCATGAGGTAAAAAAATATAGGGCCTCGTGCACAGGACCAATAGGACCTCACACAAAAGTGCAAAAATATTTATTGTCATCAGTAAGATGACTATTTTGAAAATATTGGATGAATTTCAAAACATCAGCTATTTTTGATAATTTCGAAAATGTCTTGCTCTTTTGGAATCCTGACTCTCAGATCATTTCCGATTAGACATCAAAACTATTCTAAATGGTCATTATTTGGACTAAATTTTAAAAATAAAAGTTCAGATTTCTGAGGAATTTGTTTTATAGTCCAAGAGCCGACCCATTAAAACCCTATGTCATCCAGCACAAGAAAAAATCCCTTATTTTATGGAAGAGTAGTAATAAAGGAATCTAATGATCCAGGTCTGCCGGAAGTGAAGTGGTACATATGCCAAAAATTAGTACCACTAGTGGCTCACTCGTAGGTTTAACATTGTGTTTTCCTGCTCCCAGTTTTCCATATTTTCCTACTTTTGATTGTGCGGTATGTATATGTATGGAATTGGGCCTCCGTGGCTGAGTGGTTAAGACATCACGCCGCTAATCGTGAGGTTGTGCGTTCGAATTCCACTGGCTCCATTGCACACACTCTTTGTGTGGAGCTCCTGGTTGTACTTCTCTTGTGTTGTAATATTTTCCTTGTGTGCTATCTCGTCCCTGTATACTGACGATGGCTTACAAGCAGGCTTCATGTCGAGCACACAAGTCAGATGTATGTTGTTCAATAAACAAACAAAACAAACAAACATGTATGGAATTTGCGCAAAATGAAGATTTTGTTTGTCTTTATATACAAAAATGCATATGTATGGAATTTGCATAAAAATGTCTCACAACCTGACAACTAGCGATTTCCCTAGGGCTTGCAGAGGGTGGGGGGCAAATGAAGATTTTGTTAATCTTTACACACAAAAATGTATATGTATGGAATTTGCATAAAACTGTCCCGCAGCCTGAAACCTAGCGATTTCCCTAGCGGTTGCAGAAGGGGCGCCAAATGAAGATTTTTTTTTTTTTTTTTTTTTTTGTCTTTACATACAAAATTGTATATGTATGGAATTTGCATGAAAATGTCCCATAGCCTTAAACGAAGTGGTGCATAAGTCATCGATCACAAGAAAAATTCCTTTATTTTATGGCAGAGTAGTAATAGGAGAATGTAATGAGCCTTGTCTGCCGGAAGCGAAGTGGTGCATAAGACAAAAATTGATACCACTAGTAGTTGACTCGTAGACTTAGCATTATGTTTTCCTGCACCCACTTTTACATGTTTTCATACTTTTAATTGCACGGCAAACACAATGTTAAACGCACGAGTCAACCACAAGTGGTATCAATTTTTGGCTTGTGCACCACTTCGCTTCCGGCAGACATGGCTCATTACATTCCCCTATTACTACTCTGCCATAAAATAAAGGAATTTTTCTTGTGATCGATGACTTATGCACCTCTTCGTTTAAGGCTATGAGACATTTTCATGCAAATTCCATACATATACAATTTTGTATGTAAAGACAAAAAAAAAATCTTCATTTGGCGCCTTCTCTGCAACCGCTAGGGAAATCGCTAGGTTTCAGGCTGCGGGACAGTTTTATGCAAATTCCATACATATACATTTTTGTATGTAAAGACAAACAAAATCTTTATTTGGCGCCCCCTCTGCAACCAGTAGAGAAATCGCTAGGTTTCAGGCTGTGAGACATTTCTATGCCAATTCCATACATATACATTTTTGTGTGTAAAGATAACCAAAATCTTCATTTGTCCCCCAACCCCTCTGCAAGCCCTAGGAAAACCGCTAGTTGTCAGGCTGTGAGACATTTTTATGCAAATTCCATACATATGCATTTTTGTATATAAAGACAAACAAAATCTTCATTTGGCGCAAATTCCATACATATACATACCGCACAATCAAAAGTAGGAAAATATGGAAAACTGGGGGCAGGAAAACACAATGTTAAACCTACGAGTGAGCCACTAGTGGTACTAATTTTTGGCATATGTACCACTTCACTTCCGGCAGACATCGATCATTAGATTCCTCTATGACTACTCTTCCGTAAAATAAAGGGTTTTTTCTTGTGCTCGATGACTTAGGGTTTTGTGCGGTAGGCTCTTGGACTATTATAAATTGTTATATACTATTGCTAAAAATTGAAAAAAAAATTCATAAAGTCCAACTTTTATACAAAGGTATAACACAAAGTGCTTTTTTATAAAATTAGAGGCTTAAGGCAAAAATTCTTTTTTCCAACATCTTGGAGTTTATTCTTGTAAAAATTTCTTTTGTACAAGTAAAAAAAAATTTTGCTGAGAATCTTTTTAAGAACGTGCACCTATACGTTCAAAAATATCTAAAAGTTCTCAAGATACAAAGAAAGATTCATGTTTGAAATATTTTTCATCCACATTGTATCCCGAAGCAAGAAATATCAGTTGCAACTTAGTTTCTGATTTCTTTATGATTGTAAAGATTTTTTTTCCAAAAAACAGAAGGAAAATGAAAGAGGAAAAAAAGAAAGAGAAAAAAGTTGTATTGAATTTTACGTGCGACCAAAAGAAATATGTAAAAAAATAGTCAGAATTAAAGAAAATAATTCGAATACATATGTCAACAGAAAAATTTAAAACAACTGGTTCTATGACGACCCAATATAATGTATTTACTTTTCATCAGATTCTTTCCCCTGTAGCTTGGTCCAGACTTCAAAAAATAACAAAAATCATGCGTTAAGCATAGATTATGAAACATTTTCCAACACTTCATGAAATCTTTAACAAAACTTTGTTATTTAGGGAAATAACGGCATATTGCCAAATATGTTTTCCAATACTTTTGAAAAGCCTTTTATTTGATCTGTCAATTGGTATACATACTATACAATGGGAAAATTTAGTTTAATAAGAAAATGTCTAGTAGCATGAAATTTCTTTTTCAGCAATTTATACTAATAAATGGAAACATACTTGAATGCTTTTGTTCAGCCCTGTAGTTTACCTTGTACCTTTAAAGCACATGAGCATTAAGCTAAAATTTATTTGAAACCAAAACACTCTTCAAACAACTGAAATCACAAATACATATGTTGCACAATCATTTTAATTGTATTGCAAACACAATGATAAACCTACGAGTGAACCACTATTAGTATTAATTGTTGGCTTATGCACCACTTCATTTCCGGCAGACATGGACCATTAAAATTCCCCTATTACTACTCTTCCATAAAATAAAGATTTTTTTCTTGTGTGCTCAAAACTATGGGTTTTCTGAGCTATCGGCTCTTGGACTAAATTGTTTAGTAAAACATTTTTTAATAGGAGAAAAACTAAATCCATGTAAATAGTTGAGAAAATAATCACATTACAAAATATTTAGCTTCGACTGTTTCGCTGTGTTTACTGAAAGTCATCTAGTGGAACATTTAGCATGAGAAGTAGCATATATTTTTATTAGTAAACGAATTAAATAAATTTAATATTAACTTTTCTGCAATGGGATTTAAAAGTTCCGTCGGAACACAAAGGGTTAAACTTTGTAAGATTCGAAGCTGTTATAGAATGCATATAAGATCCCTCTTGAATGTACAGTTTATACTTTGCTAAACTTGTTCTTTTATGGGTTACATTCGATTTAAATCGAAATTTTATGTGTTAAGAAATTTCTTGTATTAGAATTGTTGAAAAACATTAGATGCGTTCGTGCTATTTTGCATAATACATTCAGTCTTTTTATATTAGCTGTTTTCTGAAGCTCAAAAAAGAAAATAAATACTTCCTGATTTTTGTCTGAAGCCATTGAATAAAATGCAGTTTTGCAAAACACACATTTTCCATCTTCTGAAGAAAATGTGGACAGAAAAGAATTTAAAGATTCTATTCGAAATATTTTTTTACCTTGAATGTATTTCGGTGAATGGAATGCAAACTTGAACGTGATCTCAACGATTTAACGCATCTAGAGATTGAAATGAAAGAAAACCGAATTTTATGTGATTGTGATCAAAAGAGATACAAAGCGAAAACACGAAAGGTAAATCCTACATTAATTATAGGTTACGGAACAATTTACAACATTTCCCAGCATATTTTAACGATACTTCGCTGCTTAAGGTAAATAGAATGTATATAAGATTCCCCTTTCAATATACAACTTATACTTTGCTAAACTTGTATTTTTATGGGTTACATTCGATTTAAATCGAAATTTTATGTGTTTACGAAATTTCATGTATTAGAATTCTTGAAAAACATTAGATGCGTTCGTGCTCTTTTGCATAATACATTCAGTCTTTTTATATAGCTGTTTTCTGAAGCTCAAAAAAAAATAAATAAATAAATAAATAAAATAAAATAAAATAAAATAAAATACTTCCTGATTTTTGTCTGAAGTCATTGAATAAAATGCAGTTTTGCAAAACAAACATTTTCTGCCTTCTGAAAAAAGTTAGGACGTGAAAAACCCCAGAAAAGAATTTAAACATTCTATTTGAAATATTTTGTCACCTTGAATGTATCTCGGTGAAGGGAATACAAGTTTGAACTTGATCTCTACGATTTCAGCGCATTTAAAGATTGAAATGAAAGAAGACCGAATTTTATGTAATTGTGATCAAAAGAGATACAAAGTGAAAATACAAAAGATAAACCCTACATTAATTATAGGTTACGAAACAATTTACAACATTTTCCAGCACATTTTAACGATATTTCGCTGATTGAGGTAAATAGAATAAATATAAGATCCCCCTTGAATGTATAGCTTAAATTTCGCTAAACATGTGCTTATACGCATTACAGTATATTTGAATCGAAATATTATGGGTTTACGAAATCCATGTATTGGAATTCTTGGAAAACATTAAATGCGTTCATGTAATTTTGCGCCTCACCAGTGGCCGAGAGGTTTTCCCCTTGAAACTGGTATAACGCAGGTGCTGGGTTCGAACCCGATCGCGGCCGTCGACCTAATCGTACAAAGTTTTCCGTGGTTTTCTTTGAACCTTGGACTTCCTTGCGTTGGATTAGGTTCCCTTAGAAAGACCTCCATGGGGGGCACCCACCCCATTAGGGCCCATATCCCCCGTGTTGATAATTGGCCGTCATAAATACAACCGACCATGTTATTTTGCATAATACATTCAGTCTTTTTATATTGCTGTTTTCTGAAGCTCAAAAAAGAAAATAAATACTTCCTGATTTTTGTCTGAAGTCATTGAATGAAATGCAGCATTGCAAAACACACATTTTCTGTCTTCTGAAAAAAGTCTGGGCGTGAAAAACCCGAGAAAAGAATTTAAAGATTCTATTCGAAATATTTTTTCATCTTGAATGTACCTCTGTGAATGGAATGCAAGTTTGAACTTGATCTCTATGATTTCAACGCATCCAGAGATTGAAAGGAAAAAATGTGTGTGGCACTCGGGGACTGCCGCGGTAAAGCTATTGCATAGCATTTTTTATCAACTTATGCAAAAATACTATCGAAGGATATCGAAGGATACCGTGCCGAAGTCTGCCGAACTGAAACTCCGGCTAACGACTTAGCCGAAGTGTTAGGATTTTTTCTCGTTGCGGAATTCCTAGATTCGGTCGCCGCGCTCAAAGCCCGCGATAAAAGCTATGCAATAGCTTAATAAATTACCAAACAAAATTTGGTCGCGCTACCAGTGCCTGATTTAGGGCAGGGCCTTCGGGGCACAGGCCCAGGGCCCCCAAATGCTGCTGAAAAGTTTTCAACTGTTGTCCAAAATCAATACAACTGCTTACAAAATCTAGTTGAATTTTACATTTCATTCTACATTCTACTGTGTTCATATTTTATTTTTACAACGTTATGTATTTTGGTTGAAACATCCGTATTTAATCACATTATTATAGTGAATACTTTCTTTTATCTTTATCACTTTAAAAATACCTTGTATTTTTAATTTTTATTTAATCATGTTCCTGTTCTTGTCAAATTATTTGGGGTTGGTGAGTGCAGTTCATAGGTGGCAGAGTCCCACAATATTTTAAATAACTATAGTTTGGTATTGCGGAATATTTCTGATTAGTTGTTGCATACTTTATCATTCCAGACATATAAACTTGCGTAGCAAAAGATAATTATCAAAACACAATTTATTGTACTACTTCTACTTATTTAGATTTCATATTTTGAAATAGTTATTTAAAATCCTAAATAAATGATTATCATATTTAATTTTTCAATTGGTATTTAAAAGTGATTCAATCGTGAAGTCAATCGTGGTTATCTTAATAAGTAACTTTTTTTTTGGGGGGGGGGGAGGGATCTCAATCTTTTTGTAAGCAACTTTTTCCAAGTGGGCCCCCTGTAAGCATCTGTGCCCAGGGCCCCCAAATTTGTAAATCGGTCAATGCGCGCTACGAAAATTAAATCGCGAGTTATAAGCATTTTAAATTTTTCGACCCTCACGGTGGGGGGGGGGGTCTCCTGTCACCAAAAATTAACACTGTCTCGTAATAAATTATCAAACAAAATTTGGCCGCGCTACGAAAATTAGATCGTGAGTTATAAGCATTTTAAATTTTTCGACCCTCACCGTGGGGGTCTCCTGTCACCAAAAATTAACAATGTCTCATAATAAATTACCAAACAAATTTGGCCGCGCTACGAAAATTAAATCGCGAGTTATAAGCACTTTAAATTTTTCTGCCCTCACCGTGGGGGGTCTCTCATCACCAAAAAGTAACACTGCCTCACTATAAATTACCAAACAAAATTTGGCCGCGCTACGAAAATTAGATCGCGAGTTATAAGCATTTTAAATTTTTCGACCCTCACCGTTGGGGCGGGGGGGGGGGTCTCCTGTCACGAACAATTAACAGTCTCATAATAAATTACCAAACAAAATTTAGCCGCGCTACGAAAATTAGATCGTGAGTTATAAGCATTGTAAATTTTTCGACCCTCACCTTAGGGGTGTCTCCTGTCACCAAAAATTAATAATGTCTCATTATAAATTACCAAACAAAATTTGGCCGCGCTACGAAAGTTAGATCGCCAGATATAAGCATTTTAAATTTTTCGACACTCACGGTGGGGGGAGGGGGGGTCTTCTGTCACCAAAAATTAACACTGTCTCATAATAAATTACCAAACAAAATTTGGCCGCGCTATGAAAATTAGATCATAAGAAACATAAGTTTGAGACTTGATATCCTAATATCTGAAAAATACCGCGTCAATGTCTGCCGAAGTCTACCGAAGGATACCGTGCCGAAGTTTGCCGAACTGAAACGACGTTAGCCGAAGTGTTAGGTTTTTTTCGTTACGGAAGTGTTAGGTTTTCTCGTTACAGAATTTCTACATTCGGTCGCTGCGCTCAAAGCCCGCGATAAAAGCTATGCAATAGCTTAAAAAGACCAAAGACGAAATTTTACATGATTGTGATAAAAAGAGATACAAATTGAAAATTTGAAAGGTAAATCCTGCATTCAGCATAGATTACGAAACAGTTTACAATGCTTCCAGCCGATTTTAACACTACTTCTCAGCTTAATAGGGTAAATAAAATACTTACTAGACCTGGAGGTGGAATCACAGACAATTACATCTTCGAGTTGGAAGCTGAAATTCTAGAGTTAAAAGTCGCTTCGCATATTAAAACGCAACTAGTCTGCATGATCCCGATGAAGGCCACAGGGTGGATTTTATTTAATGTTTTAAGTGATTTTAATAACTGTGTACATAAAATGTCTTTTATTAATGAACTTTTAGTATAAGCGCAACTAATCTGCCAAGTCATATCTTGGCAGAAAACAGCTGCAAACCCGATTTTAGCGCTTTACTCGTAGATTTACTATCGTGATTTCCTGTTCCCAGTTTTCCATGTTTTCATATCAGTTGATGCAAGAAAACACGATAATTCTATGAGTCAACCAATGAAATCGGTTCTGAAGGTGATTTCTACCAAGTTATGACTTAGCGGACCAGTTTCATGCTAATATGCTAATCGAGTTCTGTCTAATCCTGGAATTTCGGCTTCCAAATCGATGAAGTGAATGTCTGTACAGCCGGCTCACGGTCTATGAGCAATCGTTTTAGAAAATGCATAATATATTTGAAAAACAGAATTCAGCAATTACATCCAGAACCGGAAAATACGTATGTGTATATTAGCAGTATTAATTTCAGTATATTTGAAGTAGTGCAATATAATTAAAATACGGTGCAAAAAGCTTAAATACGTTGACACATTATAAGTAACTTTTTTTTATACTTTTATTTATTTATTTATTTATTTATTTATTTTTTTTTTCTTTGTATGGCTTTGTATAATGATAAACGCTTTGCATCAGAAATTTTACAGAATACAGGTATACAGGTGTTAGTGTACTTCATAAATGCATATTTATTTCATTCTGTTTGAACTTTTGCAACATCACTAAAATGCTCTTAAAATGATTTTTCCCCCATTGACCGTAATGTAATAAATTGTTTCTGGTTGTCCTGATAAATGAAGTATTAATAATTGGTTGTTTCTGTTTATGACAATTAACAGAGTGGCTTAACAAAACAAAAGTATTTTCAGTAAGCCTTTTATGTACTAATCTGTATTAACGTTAAATTCCATTGCTGCTGATTTTAACGTTCAGTACGCAATCAAAAAAGTAGATGTTCATTAATCTTCAAAAATGTAATACAATAGCAACAGAAATTAATTATTTAACCTCTTCTGCGTTGGTCACGATTCAGCAAAGATTTCCTTTATCTTTGAAAACCGCTGAAACTAAAATACTTTTAAGATTTAATAATATCTTTTATAAAAGAAAATTTCTTTTGCTGCCCATAATGCTCGGAAACGTTTCTGAGAAAATTTTACAGTATAATCATTTTTCTAAATAAAGAGCATTGGTTTTTCATATATTATCAATTCTTCAGTAAACATGTTCAGCAATATAACTGAATTTAAAGAATATAAAATATTCACAGCATTTTTTTGTTTCAGTCAGTTGGAATAAAGCGCATTTTTCTAAATAGGAAGATCGCTACATATGACGATATCAACTTGGAGTTTCAGATTTTATCCATAAGCTTTTCCAGAAATCATCGATTTTTTGCAATTTGTAGATTTAGATTTCCCATACAGACTTTTCCAGAAATCATGCAATTTTTTTTTCCTTTAAAGTTTTGAGTTTTAGCTATCCCTTCTTTGTCTTTTGAAGATTTCTAGCATAAAATACTTTCGAGGAGAAAATGAAAATTTTTATTCGAAACGTTTTTGACTTTCAATGTGTCTTGGGGCGTAGAATTAAGGTTTAAATTGGATTTCTACAATTTCAGAGCTTTGCAATATTTTAGGTGTCCGGTATTGGTATGTTACAGTTACTGAAAAGTTATGATTTGTTATCTTAATAAGCCAAACGAATTTTAGGAAATTCTTTTATAGCAATAAAATAATAAAAGTTTTTCTAAATCACCATAAAATTATAAAAATATACAGGACGCGTTTCGAGCTTGAAATTTTAACAGCTGTCATCAGCCGAATAAAAAAAAAGTCCATAAGGAAACAAAATCAGAAATGAACTAAAATGTAAACTGGCTCCCCATCTTTCAGCTCGAAAGATGGCCTATATGTTTTTATATTTTTGTGGTGATTTGTACAAGGTTTTATTATTTAGTAGTGGTTTATAATCAGTTTCTCGATGTGGTTTCTCGATGAGTAGTGGTTTATAATCAGTTTCCTTATAGCATTCATTATTTACAAAAAAAATCACTTCTCATTTTATCATTTCTATTCATGGGTTTTTTTTTTTTTTTTTTTTTTTTTTTATTACAATGAACAAATTGTTATAATTGGAATTTTTATTCGGATAGCACGGACCTTATTTATGAAAAACTTACCGCATTGAATTAATATTAGTTTAAAGCGTAATTTTTTTTTATAAAAATTATATTTATTTTGTCTGTTTCTCTTTTTACGATATGACAACAGAAAAAAAGCATTTTAAAAATATTTTTCAAGTTTAAACTATTCAAAGTTTGTAATTTCACAAAAAAGATGTTCTCTGTATAGTCGAACCCCGCTGTTGTGAACCGGGTACATAATGAACGAAAATTTTAGTCCCACCATTTTTTTAAGGTATATAATGCTAATTTATACTTCTATAGCGAATTTCCGAAATCTATATCTAAATTTGACGTACTTTCGTTTGGTCAAAATAAATATATATAAAATATATATATTCTTTATGAATATATATATTACTTCCTATATTATCCTTTAGTTCATATTCTTAAACCACATGCTCCTGTTGCAGCAGTAATTTATTCACTTAGTATTCATTCTCAGTTTAATAGTCAATACGTATGTCTTTTCAGCTGCAAATATTATACTCTATTTATATTAAGAATGGCGCCCGAAGTCTGTGTTATTGCTTCTAAATACATCTTTCCGATTAGTCAGTATTGGCATGCATATCTGTACGTTGATATATTATTCCGCCAATTAACGGTCCTGTTGGCTAGTTTTTAATTCAAACTTTCATTAAGTGCTATTCATTAAGTTGCAGTTATAATAATCCAGGGTACATAGATTTTGGCACGACACATTGGCAATTAATCTGGATACTTTATTACTCCTTCTCTGTACCTCGAGGTAACAACTACTGTTTTCATTAGTCACTCTCTTGCACGTCATTTATTCTTGGATCTATAGCAAATAAAGTTATCTATAATAGTCTATAAATTTTCAGAATGTTTCTTTTGCAGTTATCTTTAATATTCAAGGAATACGAACCTAGATTTATGCAAATTGCTATTTAAAAGACGCAA
This sequence comes from Maratus speculifer, assembly GCA_964019185.1. Lineage (NCBI taxonomy): Eukaryota > Metazoa > Arthropoda > Arachnida > Araneae > Salticidae > Maratus > Maratus speculifer. Next base: position 155,057,108 of record OZ025302.1, read on the forward strand.
TAATTCTCAACCACTAGTACTTTTCGGTGCTACTCTGTTATCCCGTCGACCAATTTCGCCAAATTATTCAAATCGCCAAACTAATAGCCAAATTCTACATATTGACATAATTTTTATTTGAATAATGAAAAAACAAATAATTAGTAGAATATTAAGAAAAATACAAATAAAAAATCGAAATAAAAATCACTTAATGACATTTTAAACACGTGAATCGTATTTAATTTCATTGAATGTGACATTCAAGATAATCCAATACTGGCATTTAATCTTAAAATTTGGCGATAATTTTTTGGTCGACGGGATAACCTAGTAGTACCTACTTTTCATCATGAAAATTAATCGCTACAAATCGAACTCTATATCACACTAGTTGTGAAAACCGACCATCGACTCTAATTTCATAAGAAAATGTATGCCGGATAGTGAAAATTAAATTAAAATGAATCATTCGAAAATAGAGAATTCTGTATCTGATGCAGAGCAGCTCGTAAATGAAAAAATCCCCACCAGCTCAGATGCTGCACCAGCTATTCAGGTAATTAATAAGTTTTTCTCTAAGCAAACAGTCGAAGAAACAGTGTTGGAGTTTTTGACAAAGAAATACGTAACATGTTTTTGAAATCGGCATCACTTCAACAAAAGATCACCGGTTATTTCTGCATCAAAACAGCTAGCAAAAATTAATGATAAAATTAATTTATTTTCATTTGTCTTCATTTTTAGTTAATTTAATTAGTATTGTATCGGTTTAATATAATCTATTTTGTCAATTCATTAATGATCGCTTTAATTCATTAATGATAATTTATAAATGATAATATTTAATAGACTTTATCATTTGTTAATACATCCTTATTAAATGCAAGTAGTAACTAATGAGTTACATATTTTATGAAATCTAACATTTTTCTTAATAATTCAAATATAGCGAACAAAATCTTTTGCCCCTTGAAGTTTGTTACAAAGGAGTTTGACTGTAGTCTGTTTTTTAAGGCATGGTACAGATTATTGTTATTTAAAATGCCAAATTTTAAGCATCGTAATAGCAATTTAAAAATTTCAGATTTCGATGCACATTTTTTCAGAAACAATTTTTATAAAAGTATGAAAGTTTTTTTGTGAGAATCTTTACAGTAACATGTCCTGATACACTTTATTTTATATGAAAATTTCTGAGCTTGAAATTCCTTTGTTTAAAAATTGGAATATGAATATTTGAATCAGAACCTGATCTACTTCATGTGGGGCTCGAGGCGCTACAAACGATGACAAAGCCTCTTTCGCAAAAATTCTTCTCTTCCAAAGTTCAAACAACATAAATATAACTATACAATCAATGATGACCGGTCGCTTGCTATTTTAGACTTTTTTTAATTCAGGAAAAAATATATAAGATATTTTTTAATGCGAAATTGTTTTAAATTTTACATTTAAATATTCGTGTGGAAGGGGTGCGGACGGAGAATACACTACATTGTTTATTAATGCGAAATATTGAAGTTTTGGTATTTTATTTGTTACAAATTATTCATTGTGTACGATTATATATTCATCCTAGTAATTTTTTTCCTTGATAAATTCAGTTAAATTTGTGTAATTTTAAAATATATTCTAAAATTCAAGTTATTTTTTATTTTGAAGGCAAATCATACCATATCAGATTAAATAAAGCGCGAAACAAAATGTAATATTTCTTTTCAAGTTCATTGTTAAAAAATAAAGCAGATAGTTCTTTGACAGGTAAAACTTTTGTTCTTTTTCAAATTATTTCGAATGGAAAGAGACTGTGGGACACAAAGAACAATATTGATGATTCAGTGACTTTGGCAGACCTTAAGAGCTTACAATAGTCACAGAAAATTTACACAAAAAGATCCGGATGATCATGTAAAGTCTATGGGAGCGTTCTTTTCGAATATCTCGCTCAAATTTTAATATTTTTGCATGTTTTTTTTTGCACAAGATAGCTGAGGACGATCTACAACCGGCTTAGTTTTTACTTTTTCAATTTTGGTTTCAGATTTTTTTTTAAAAAGTTACTGTAACTTTCGAAACCGGTTTAAACCGGTTCTGAAACTGAAACTATCGTAATATAAAAAATATAAAAGCAAAATCGAAAAAGTAAAAACTAGGCCGGTTGTGGATCGTCCTCAGCTATCTTGTGCAAAAAAATCATGCAAAAATATCAAAATTTCAGCGAGATATTCGAAAAGAACGCTCCCATAGACTTTACATGATCATCCGGGTCTTTTTGTGTAATTTTTCTGTGACTATTTTGGGCTCTTAAGTTGAGCCTCAAAACTTAAGTTATGGAATAGGGAACATACTACCTCTGACAATAAAGTTCGGTGAATAGTTCTGTAACATTAATGTAGATGAAATATTGATGAAATTTACCGCACCATCCTTCAAAATAGTTTTCTCCCATAACTATGCGTCCCTCATATCTGCTATACATGCCCTGGAAAATTCGCAAGAAGTCTTTTTTTTGGGACAGAGTTCAAAAGCTTCGTCACGGTTCGTTGGATGTCAGCAATATGGTCAAATCTCTTTCAAACAGTGCTTGAGTCGAGAAAATAGGAAGAAGTCTGGAAAAATGAGATCTGGCGAGTATGGCGGATGTTCAATTTGCACCACTCCTCATGAATTTATTTCGGTGTCTTGCATAGGTTAAAACCAAACTTTAAACTCATCTTTTGTTCGTTCATTTTCCTGTTCTCGGCTAAGAACCAACACACTGAACAACCACTTAGTAAAATACGTCTTCCACAGAACATAAACGACGCTCAACTGAACAACGGTGGGGAAAGATAGTCAACACTTGCCTCTATGCAGGTGCAGTTTTCTGTTTTACCAGTGTTGCCAGATCGGTCGTTCTGAATTCATTCACCGAACTTTATTGTCAAAGGTAGTAAAAAAGACTTTTAAATTTCTCTGTAACAGATATATATCTCTATTATATTTAGTTTATAATATATACCTATATTATAAAGAGGCAAAGTTTGTTCATTTGCAGGCATTTGTAGGGAGTAATCTCCGGAACTACCGAACCTATTTCAAAAGTAACGGTACCAAAATGACGGCGTTCGCCCCGAATCGGACACAGATTATTTCTTATGTCGATGCCACTAATCCAAAAAAGGGTGCAGGAGTAAAACAAATTTCCAAAAATGCTATTTTGTGTTACTCAGGGGCCTAGAAACATGAAATTTAGCATGATAGTTACTTATAAGATATAAATGATCTCCAGTATTTCCATAAAAATACAAAATTTCAAAAGTTTGAAAATGCGCAAAAAAAAATCTTCCTACATTGTTAAAATCTACTGCATTTGCTGCATCATTACTCCACCGCTTTTATCAAAAGTGGTTTACTTAACAATACAATAAAGCTTTCTCATTATTCAAGATAAAGATAGTCTATAAAAGAGATAGAATGACGATGCAACAAATGCTGCAGATTTTTAACAGAGTAAAAACGTCCAAAATGGCGATTTGTAAGCAATCTGAGCATGCATCAAAGCGATTTCAAAAGTCAATTTTTAGTGATAGAAGCTGTTAAAACATAACAAACGTAAGCTATACATTTCATGTCGGTGACACTATAAACGGGGAGTTGCAAGAGCCAAAAAAATTCCAAATGGGGATTTTTATTGTTCTATGATGTCCAGAAATTTTAAATATGGTATGATAGTTACTTATGAAATATAAATGTCTTTTAACAATATTCGGAAGAAAATTTGAAATTTAAAAGTTGTAAAGCGAAGGGATAGAGCGAAAAGCGCTCTAAAAACTTTCTAAATTACGTTTTCTATCCAAGCTCAGGAAGTAACAAACCGATTATACAAGTAATGGTATCAAATCAGTAGTGACACTCTCTGATCTTACATATTCTATGTTCTATGCCGATGCCACCTGGAGTAAGCAAGAACAACAAATGGTCTAAAAAATTCTCGAACTATTAATAATTTCAAGCGTAATTTCACTGCTTATAATTGATTAAATTATCGATGCTGGGTTTATTTGTGTCTCATGTTATGCCTCAAGATTGTGTGCTCATGAAGACTTCCATCTTATGCTGCAGTGCAGCCTTACCAACATATATATGAGTGAGAAATGCCAAGCTGGATATCGTCCTCGTAGCTTATATGGTAGAGCACTTGGAGCGCTATTCCAAAGGTTCCGGATTCGATCTCAGGTTTGGATATTTTAAGCTATTGCATAGCTTTTATCGCGGGCTTTGAGCGCGGCGATCAAATCTAGAAATTCCGTAACGAGAAAAAAAACCTAACAATCCGGCTAACGTCGTTTCAGTTCGGCAGACTTCAGCAGACTTCTCATTTATTCAATAAAAGAAAAAATTGTTTTTTTATCGGTCATCACGCTCAAAAAGTGTAACTTGAATTAATATCAAAGAAAAAGAAAAAACTTGAATTAATATCAAAGACAAAAAAAAAAACTGCATTAATAAAAAATATATAAATAATTATAATTGCATACGTTGGTAAAAAATGCTATGCAATAGCTTTACCGCGGCAGTCCCCGAGTACGTATTTTTTCACAACCCCACACGTATTTTTTCACAATGTTGGTTCTAAGTTTAGATAGCAAGCGATAATACGCATATTATATAATTTCAAACGTAATTTCACTGCACGTAATTGATGATTATTTTTTTCATGTTTTTAGATTTATATACAACGATTAACTAGGATCTATTTATTATTACAATTATTATTATTATTTTCTTCTTTCAATCATGAGTTGGTCACAATAATAATCATGAAGATAGAGATGGATGTCGTCTAATACCATCATCCATTATTTACTTAGAATGTGTCGGGAAAACCATAGAAAGGGTTTTAAGAATGCATTTCTGTTCATCTTCGTTTTTTTTGTGTAATATCTTTTCGTTTCTTTTCAGAATTCATTAGTTTTATTCTTTCTTTTTTTATAATCGAGAAAAGAGATTGAATTTCGTTTTTAAAGAATACAAGATAAATGACTAAAGTTTGAAAAATTCTGCAGAAAGTTTGCAAAAAAAAGGGGTGGTACGTATGTTTTTTTACCTTTTAGTGTTACTGTCTGTAACATTATTTTTAACAACAAAAGCACATTTCCAGAATTGTTAAAAAAGAATTGTTTGGGGAGAGAATGGTTGATAAAACCCCTGATTATTAAAAGTACATCCATCAAATTTATGATATATCTGATATATCTAAGATATATCATATTTAAGATATATCTGATAATATTTAAGATATAATATTTAAGATGTATCTGATTGTTATATTAATGATCAGATTTTTAAGTTTATTTTATTTTATTTTATTATTATTTATAAAAAAGAGAATACAAGAAACAAATAAAACTCTGTGTGAAGTAGTTTTAAACCGATAATGATTTTAATGAGAGGATTTATTATCTATATGCAATATACAGGGTGTCCAGCAAATAACACTCTGATTTCAAAATTAAATTTCTCAAAAACAAAGATCGATAGTAATATGCGGTAAACGGTTTTTTCATTAGGTAAGCTGTAAAAATCTTATACAGAAATTTCAAACAGTGAATATTTTGAAAAAATTGCGTTCTGATTGCATAGAATGCTTTGATTTGACATTTTTCTTGTTTTAGATTGCCTGCAGAGAAATAATTTTTCAGCTTACAGTGCAATATTTTAAAGATTTTTCGAAGTAAATTTTTAGAATTTCGAAATTTCAAAAATTTAATTTCAAAAAACTATGAAATATGGCACTTTAAGCCGAAAAACACATTCTATGGCAGCAATCTAAAGCAAGAAAAATTTCAAATCAAAGCATTCTTTGCAATCAGAACACAATATTTTCAAAATATTTACCGTTTGAAACTTTTGTATAAGATTTTTACAGCTTACCTGATAAACAAACCGTTTACTGCATAATTCTATTGATCTTTGTTTTTAACAAATTTAATTTTGAAATCAGGGTGTTATTTGCTGGACACACAGTAAGTAAACTACAGAAAAATCAAATATCAAAACGAAATGATTTTCAAACGTTGGAACTTCTTGGAAGGCATGGAAGACTAAATGATAAAGTATGATGGTAGAAGGGAAGTAAAGAGAAATGTCTACCACAGACATTTTGAAGAAAAAGGAAAAGCTAATTATGTAACTTTTTAGAATTCTGATTTTGACCAAACAGCAAAAATTATCATTTTTATACATAATTTATGTATAACTATTTCCCTACCAAATTCTATTATAAATGATCAACTAAAAGAGTTGCTTCTTAATAGCCAAACTTTGTACGACGCGTTAGATAACACAATAACGAATAGTGTTCAGATTATTTAAAGCAATATGTTTGGCCATTAAGGTGAAGGAAGATCCATGTTGTTTTAAAGTAAATAATAAAATTTAAGATTTCGTTTGATTCAAGATTCGTTTGGAAAAATAGACCAGAGTAGCGGATATAGCCTGTTAGTATATTAATAAAAATTATCTGTAAAGATTTTGAAACGCGCTGATAAAAAGGTTTTTCGCACATCTTTAAACTGCATAATAAGGTATGTTTATTCGCCTTTTAAAAAAACATCTCTCTCGAAAGCCAAAAATTTTGCCCATGAGGGGAACATACCACTCCATATGAGATGGATTTTAAAATATCCAAGAAAAGATTCGAATTGGGCACCATCAGGGCCGTAACTAAGGGGGCGCTATGGGCGGCTCAGTCCACCTAAAATATTTTGACCCCCCTCCTTCCCTTCTCCCTGGAAAAGATTCCAAGGTTACTAAATGAATTTCTGTTCCGAAAATTCAAATGAAATTCTGTTCAAAAAATTAATTTAGTTTTGAAACCCTTTCACAGTTTTGCAGAATTACTAAATTGTATCTAAAATAAGTGTTTCAACATCTCTCTCATTCTATTTGTACATATGAAGCTAACATGATGTTTAATTTTGCACTAGTTATACACTCAATCATCATCAATCACTCATTCAATATCATATACTTTTCTTAGCACAAAATGAAGTTATTACAACAGTTTAATAAGAAACATTGTAACTACAATGTGAATATGCACTAATTTATCTTTCTGCGTCAGAGAGAGAGAGAAAAAAATTATGATCACCCCTACATTCTCTTGAGCCCTCCCCCCCCCCCTATTGCTCACTTCTAGCTACATCCCTGGGGACCATTTGGCTGAAACTGGTAATGCCCTGGCAACTGTGCTATATTCTGGACAAATATATGGGTCACACAATTGACCCAGAAACCTTATTGATTATGACATCTGTTGTGATATTTGAATCAGTTAAACATAATGAACAGCATGTATTGGAACTCCAAGTAACGTTAGATACGTAATTACACTTGACTAATTTTAATATAATTATGCTAATTGGTAAATAAATTACACAAGTTGAAAATTTTGAACTGGGTAAAAATATGCCCAGGTTTCTGAATGAATTGTACGCTCGCCAGATTTCCCCAGGATAGTTCATTTGGCTGAGCAAGGGTAGTTTAGGCTAAATGATCTCGAGTTCGAATCAAGGCCTGGACACTCTTTCATCTAATTACTGTTCCAGCAAAAAAAAAAATCTTGATACTCGTAGAAAATTGTGAAGTTTGTGACAAATGATATTTATTGATACGTTAATTAGTAATGTTTCTTTTTAGCTCACAGGCTACCAAAGCCTGTTCTGTATGCATGTACGTTCGTGCGTAACACGATAACTCATGATAAAAAATATCCGATTTGCTTGAAATTTTGTACATAGTTATATTCTGATAAGGAGTTTCTCTGATTAGTTTTTGGAGTTCATTCAAAATGTATAAGATGGGGAACGGTGGGGCTCATGCCTCTCCTCTTAATTATTTCTGCAGTTGTTATAGATGGTATTAACAGTACGTCACGTTTTAAAAAGAATACGTTAGACATGGCTGAAGTCTTTCTCGATCTTTTTTAAACCAATTTTTTGTTTTGGTGCACTGCCATGTGGTAAATTCGCCTTGCCTTTTTCGGACATAGATAACTTGCCCTGATGCTTGTAAATCTAAGGCTTCAGCGCCATGCGAAGGGAGGGGGCGAAAGGGACGGTTGCCCCGGTCACGGAAATTTTGGGGGGACCAAATTTATACTACCAACGTCATTTTTGGGCTGTCAGAAGAAAAAGTTGGGGTGGGGGGCACCCAAATTGAAGCTTTGCCCCGGTCGTAGTTTTCTCTTCGCTGGCCCCTATAAGGCTGAGCACATACCTCAATACTTTCAGTTGAACTATAAAACAATAGATCTAATCTTTGAAAAAGCAGTGTTTCCAAATATTGTTGGGACGGGAACAAAAGGTTCTTAGTTTTGGAACCTCTTTAAGGCTGCATTCAGACTTCAATACTTTCAGTTCAACTAAGGCGACGCGTTTTATCTCCGCAGGCGGCGCGTTTGATGTTTACGAGTTTTCCAGTTCAATTTCACTCCAAGTATAGGAAAAGAATCTTTCAGTTCAGTATGGTTTAAGATAGTTATCTACCATGTGTTCTACTGTCAGTAAACCGCAAGTGGGGAGTAAAGAAAAGAGAGTTCCAGGAATTCAGTTCAACTTCAGAATAGTTATGTCTGTTTTAAGCTTAAATGATTTTTGAGGGACGAAGCCTATCGAATTGATAAAGGAAGGGAAAGTTCCTAGTGCAATTATCTCCCCCATCTTCAGTCGTAAAGCTGTCAACTGATTTCGTGTTCGATTTCTCTCTTGAAGTTCAAATTCAGTGCACTGAAAAAGCAATTTACATCAAATGCGTCGACTTGAAAGATCAGAGACAGCGACGCCTGACCACAAGAAGTAGTCAAATGTGTTTGGTGCTTAAGGCTTTACGATTTATAGAAACGTTTAGTTCTAAGAAAGTCAAAGCATGAGGTTGCTTAACAATGGTAAGCTTTTTACGTCGATTTTGTGCACCAGAAGCGTTTCTTTTTACCGAGAAAATAATTTAAAATGTTGAGTGTTTTGTATGTGCATAGAAAGAGGGATATTGATTACAGAAATAAATACAGAGTAGCAAAAAAAATGCCTGACATTTATTGAAAAATGTGACGTTTGTGAGTGATAGTTCCTTACTGATACATTCATTAGTGAATTTCCTTTTTAGGTGCGTCTGTAATTATAAAAATACGCAGACTGTCTGCATATAACTAAGCAAACACTACCCAATCAAATCGTTTGAAATTTAAAATATATAATTTTTGTATGATTTTGTCGAGTCATTTCAAATTTTATGAAAATCGGATGTATAGTTCAATTACAGGGACAGTCAAAAGTATTCCGTTACATTACGGCCAATGGGTAAAAATAGTTTTAAGTGCGTTTTAAAAATGTTACACTCTTTAGAAAATAATTATATTGAGATGCATCTATGAATTATGTACTGTAATATACATTCTGTACAATCTATTGTGCAAAGAATAATTTTTATTAATTTACAGGTCCACAGAAAATTATTCCATTACATAATAATATGGGGAAAAACCTTACTTGGGGCGTGTTTCAATTATATTAAATAATTTTCCATGTTATGAAAATGATATACGTTTCTGAGGCTTACTACAAGTTACTTTTTGTATAATAAAAAGCAGATAGTATTTACAGGGACACGCAAAATATTTCGAAATCTATACGGTATCCGAAGTACTGTATACTATTACAGTAAGATCTGAATATTTTAAAAACTTCATTACAGTATGAAGCACCTTATTTACTACGTTTGACGTACAATTTCCGGCAAGTTTATTTCTACAGTTGATATAGTTGGTATTAACAGTAAATCACGGTATCAAACCTGGCTGAAGTCTTTTTGAACCGATTTTTCAGTTTGGTATAAGTGTACTGCCAAGAGGTAAATCTGTACTGCTTCTTTTTAGGAAATAAATAGTTTGCCATGATTGTTGTAATACCAAGGTTTTACGACTTACCGGAATATTTTGTTCTAATAAAGTCAAAGTACGAGGTTGTTCAACAATGGTAAGCTTTTATACGTCGACTATGTGCACCAGAAAAGTTTCTTTTTATAGAGAAAATAATTTAAAATATCCCTGTTTTCAAACCATTACTTGAATTTAAAAAAATAATGAAAGAGCTCTAAATCATATTAAAGGTTCTGTCCCTGCTCGCGAAGACACTCCCGAGATAATGCTATTCCTATAAGGGAGCATTTTTCTAATAACTCTTTCGCATTTTGACATTTTTAAATCATTCTTCTTGCGTCGGGCCCCACCAGTGGCCGAGAGTTTCTGACCTCTCAACTGGTAGACGGCAGGTGCTGGGTTCGAATCCAATCGCGGCTATCGGATTAACTGTTCGGAGTTTTATTGGTTTTCTTCGAGCCTTGCGTAAATACGGGTTAGGTTTCCTTAGAAAGACTCCCACGAAGGACATCCCCCCTGGGCCTATATCCCTAGTGTAGATAATTGACCGACAAAAATCAAACCAAAAAAAAAAAAAAAATCTTTCTGCGTTGGATAGCTGAGGTTCCTCTCAAGGTCGCTAAGTGATTACTTTTTCGATTTTGGTCGCAGATATTTTCTATAAAGTTATTTTCACTTTCAAAACCGGTTCAGAAAGTTCAATCCCCAAAACTAATGCACGGATTTTCATAAAAGTTCAGCTTCACTTAGTACATGACATGAATTGGTGCTTTTACATTTTGGTGTAAATTGCACAGTAGGTACCGTTGATATGCTGCATTTTTCACGATTTTTTTTTAAATTAATACACGGAATTTAATAAATATTTGTATTCAGGTAGTCTCTGATATAGATTGATGCTGATTAGCTTTTGGTGTAGATCTCTCAACAGGTGGTGATGCTATGCTGCATTTTTTACATTCTACGCAACAGCTCTATCTTAATAATTAATGCGTGGTTTTCCATCAAACTTCAAATTCACTTAGTCATTGACATGAATTGATGTTGTTTGCATTTTGGTGTAAATCGCTCAACAAGCGACGTTGCTATGCTATATTTTTCCCATAGTTCCAGCTATAGCTTTATCCCACGAACTAATTCAGGAATTTCCCCAAACTTCAGATTCAGGTATAGCTTGATTACATTGCTGTTTACATTTTGGTATAAATCGCCAACAGGTGGCGCTTTTATCTTGCAATTTTCTCGATATTCAGACTATTCCTATTTGAAGAACTAATACACGGAATTTCATGGGTTTAGAATCCATGCGATGAGTATAGATTGTCATTTAATTTTGGCACTGTGGTGGCGAATTTCGTAGTATTAACATGCATGAGACAGAAAAAAGTTTTGGGGTTGCCACATCCGACTATTTATTTTTATTTTCTAAATTTTTCTATTATTTATTACATGGTTAAAATGATGCGCTACAACTTTCAAGTAAATATTTTTTAAATGGAAGTTGTTAATTACAAAAAACATCTAAAAAAAAGTGTTTTTTTATTTATTTATTTATTTATTTATTTATTTATTTATTTATTTTTTTGGTAAATTTAGAAAAGCAAGAATTTAATTCCATTGAGTAGTTTGGTATGGGTTTTTTATTTCCCTTCATATAATGAATTTAGATAGTATTTGTTCTCTTTTAATCGATCATTCAACAAATAAACTAGTTTGTTCATTTTATATGTTGATTTTATCACCAACTTAACAACGAAATTAGCTTATGGTTTGATTTATTAGCAATGATTTAATATGTTGATTTTAAATTAAAACGAAGACAAAATTATGTATGCTTTAGGTTTCGACATATGCTTCAACCTATATGAATGTGCTAATAACTTTATTATATTACTATAATTCTGTTTGAAATGCTCTTAAAAAATAATTATTTTATTTCAGTTAAAATTATAATTATTTAATTTAAATCATTTTTATACGTCTTTAAGATCTCATAATTAGCATTTGAATGTTCCGGAAATTAATCGTCTTAATAACGCCGGTCCTAAAATTCTTTTTTAAGACAGACAATTAAAATTCCAATTATTTCGATATCTTTAGTCTTCTTTCTTTACAATAATGAGACATATTGAAATTTTCATGACTCTGAGATTATTTTCATGCAAATTAGAATATTTCACATTTTTGTTCACAAACTCTTCCATTAAAAAAATGGTCTAGATTCACTTTCATTCTTTTTTTTTTTTTTTTTTTTTTTTTTTTTTCATTAACTAGTTCAGAATCTGAAAAAAATTCACTGACTTTAAATGATCATGATTGTTCTTATGAGAAAAATAATCATATTCATTTGAAACTTTTTATTAGTTTTGATGATGTTCTTAAAAATAAATTGTAATGCTGCGAAACTTCTCGATAAATAAGGACAAAGCTTTGTGAAATTAAGAAATAATAACAATTCCACAAATCTTAATGTAAACCTTAATGTAATTTTTTGCGCATTTTGTGTATCTACTTAAAATAAAATATGAGTAGAGAAAAGTGTAGGTAACCACTCTGGTACGAACCATTCTTGTCTGTGAATCGATCGTAGCTAAACGCCATGTTAGGCTAATGGAAAACATATGCTAACTATGACAGCTAAATGATAGTTTCTTCTACTTGAAATAATGTTTGTTTGTTTTTATTTTCCTATAAAACAGGTATATCATATCCAATTATAATGTATTAAATTTCAAGTTAAAAAAATAAGCTTTTTATAAGTCAATTTGTTTATAAAAAATGCAAACAAATGAAAGCTTCACCACTGCCATTGGATAGCATAAATTCCAAATCTAGAAGCAAATGAACGTTTCTGAGTGATTCATAAAAAAAAAGAAAAAAAGGCTAATATCCAATTTTGCTTTTTAAATATTTGTAAAAGCTTATTAAAATCTTTAAATACATTTTGGAATACATTTTTTATTTCGGATTACATTTATAAGCAGTAAGTATACAACATTAAAAAAAAAAAAATGAACGACTCCAAAAATTCCACACTTTTTTGTTGACAAAGCTCTGTCGGCTGATTTCAACTTTTATTTTAGTGCCATTTATAGGCATCAATGTATATGAATAAATTTTTGATTGGAATTAAAGTTTAAAAAAATAAATAAAAATTGCAGGATCTAATAATGATGTGAATAAAGATAATTTTTAAACGTTTTCTTTATATTCTTTTAAAATATTCAGCAGGGATAAATAAAAGGAATGTTTTAATTATGATTTCCTTGATAGAATTTAAATTTTATTTTATTTATTTTTTAACTTTTTAATTTTTTAACCTTAATTTACAGCTATAATTTTGTTTGGAATGTTCTTAAAGAAAAATATGTAGCTTAATATTATATTTCAGTTAAAATTATAATAATTCAATTTAAATCATTTTTATACTTCTTTAAAATCCCATAATTAGCATTTGAATATTTCTGAAATGTATCATCTTAATAACTTCGGTCCTAGAAATTACTTTTTAAGATAGACAATTAGAATTTAAATTACTTCGACATCTTTAGTCTGCTTTCTTTACAATAATGAGATATATTGAAATTTTCATGACTCTGTGATCATTTTCATGCAAATTAGGATATATTTCTCATTTTTGTTCACTTGACTCTTCGATTGAAAAGATGTCAACATTCCCTTTCATTCATTCTTTTTCAATTATCTAGTCTAGAAGTTGAAAAAAGTTCATTGACTTTAAATGACCACGATTGTTCTTATGACAAAAACAACCATGTACATTTGAAGCTTTTGATTCCCCTTGATGTTGTTCTTAAAAGTAAATTGCTGCGCCGCTAAACTTTTCGATAAATTAAGACAAAGCTTTGTGGGAGAAAAACAGTTAATGCTAGCAATTGTATTAAAAACCACTTTTTTGTACGATTTAAAAATTCTGTATAAATAAATAAGGCAGATTGTATTGTGTCTCGCAAAAAGTAAAAAAAAAAAAAATGGACAAATTAACTTTTTGGGGAAAAAAGGCAAAAGTTTGGTTATGAACTGCAATTTTTGGCAATCCATATTTATTGCAACTATTGCTTGCTCTATTGTTTCTGGACAGTTATAATTATTTTCAATCTCGTTTTGTACTTGTTATTTTATTTTCGCCTACTGCATATGGATATTTTTATATTTATTTCTTTAAAGTTTGAATTATTCCCTTAAAAAAACAGAAAAAATTGTACGCATATCTTGTCTATAAGATGAAATTTATCTGCATAATGTAAGAAACATTTCTGTATTTTTTTTATTAATTAAATTTTATAATCGGATTTTTGATGTTTAGTTTTAAATTTATTAAAATAGAAGTTCACTTTTGTAAACTTCAACATTAATTTCATTTTCTATTATTATTATTTTTTTATGTTAATGTATGGAAAATATTTTTATTGAAATTGGTCGCAATTACCAAACTTTGCAGAAATTTTATTTTGAAATATGGCAACCACTTTGAAACTTTAAAACGTTTACTTTTTTTAATTGCTAATAAAATCATTTTGACAGTAATCGCTATATTGGTTTATTCAGATTGGCGATCGTTTTCAAGAATGGCATTTTTGGAGAAAATCCCAAAGATCGTTCTGTGAACTACAAGCACATTTGTTCAATAAATAGATATCAGATGAGGTATAAGAGAGAAATTCTTGTAAAAAAGCTCTTTTAAAATTAACATAATAATAAAAGATTTTTTTTTTTTTAGAAACTGATTAATCCGGCGTTATGGGGGTTGGATCTGTGAGTCTTGGCACATTATTTTTGCTTGAATCTCTGTAACTACCGGTGTGATGTTGCCGGTCTTCTCAGTAGTTGGAGGTATTAAGTTAGTCTAATCGTCGCATGCAACACCAAGGTGGTGCGCAAGCCACAGTGGGAGTTACGAGACATGATTTTAAATTATGTCTTCACAACATGGCGCGAAATTGTTAAACCAACTGTGAGGAGAGTCTCAGTTACCTTTTCAAACTTAGCGTACGTGTAACTTAGTCTCCAGTTACTGAGAAGACCGACGACATCGCATGGGCAGTTGCCGTGATTCAAGCAAAATAAAATGTGCCGGTCTTAAAGACCCAACCCCCATGACGCCGGGTTAAAATTAATGCATACATCGATAAAAAATATTTTACTCGAACAATATGAAAGTTAAAAGTGACGCTCTTCAGACTCAGCAAGACGAAATTTCAGTGGATGTATAGAATCTTCGTGTATCACGTATTTATCTTGCATCCCAGGGTTGTCAGCTTGGCTTCCAATTATAACCCGAAATTTTAAAATTTTCACCGAAAATTTTGAAAGAATTTTTAATTAATGTAAATGTTAAAATCTCTCCTTAAGTAAACAATGAAACAGTATTCTTTATTTCTGGCGTGAACACGAAATTTCTGAATAAAAATGGAGGCCAAACTACAAATCCTGTTGTAGTTTTTTTTTTTTTTTTTTTTTTTTTTTTTTCATCTTAGTAATTCTCACGGTAAATAATAGTTGAGAATTCATGAAATAATGATAATCTCATAAAAAAAATGGCTCTTGTAAACATGAAATTAATCTAAGGAACACAAAATAGATAGTCCAACGCTAGCTATCGTTTGCCCCACGTTGCTCCACAGTAAGAAATGCTTTCTTTATCGTAAACATTGACCAACGTGCCATTTTCAGACAAAGAATCAAAAATGGTCCAATCGGTTACTCCGAATAGTGTTCAGATAATATGCTGCAAATTAAAAGGCATCAGTACTTTACCATTCCATAACTATTTACAAACATTACCATTTCAAGCCTTGTCATTTCGCAACTGTTTTCTCTAATATCAATGAAATTGCCGACTATTTGTGCTATTTTGTTACATGTACTTACAAAACTTAAGCGACGTGCTTTTTTCTTCGCTCAGTTTTTTTTCCTCATTTTGTTAAAAATGTATTATTATTAGAATACAATTCATTTAATTGTTGTAACTCTATCGAAAATATTTTTAATTGCATGAAGTCAGCTTTTGCAGATCTCATCTCATGTTGACAAGGCTGCATCTGGATCACAAGAGGGAATATCTTCACTAGTCAGAATTCAGTAGGAAACATGAGACGAAATCCAGCATCCGTGAATTAGTATAGGGATATAATTTTGTAGCACCCTAAATAATGTACATTTTTATTTTAATTAAAATTCAATAAAATCACAGACAATACATATAACTAAATACAAAACATAAAGGCATTAAAGCAATTTCATAAAACGTTTCGGATTCTTTCTAAATCCCTCATCAGTTATTTCAACCTATAAGTCAATGAGATTTTAAAAACCAATACACAGGGAAAATAATCACAACATGATGCCAAAAGAAAGAAAAGAAAATTATAGTTAAATTAGAAGCGAATAATTGGTATCGATGCAGCTTCATTAATTGCGAATGCTCTTTGGAGGCCTCGTTCTCGAAAACAAATGCATCCGCAATTAATGAAGCTGCATCGATACCAGTTGAGTAGTCGCTTCTCATTTAACTATATTTTTTTTTTTTGGCAACATGTTGTGATTTTTTTTCTGTGTATTGGTCTTACCATCTGAATGACTTACACATTGAAATGACTGAGGAGGGATTTGGATAGAATCCGAAACGTTTTATGAAATTGTTTTAATGTTTTAATGTTTTTAATTTAATTATTTGTATTGTCTGTGATTTTAGTGAATTTTAATTAAAATTTATATTATCAGACGTAATCCATTTGCTCATATCAATGTACATTTTTAATTCGTGATTTTTTTCAATTACTAAAAAGGCGTTGAATCAATAGATTAAACGGTGTCCAAGCCGATAATCGAACACTGAACACTGCCATAGCGCCCCAATTTCGGTTTAGATACTATATTCACTTTATTGGCTCTACACCTTATTAGCAACGCAAAAATTCATCCCAATAAAAGTATTTAATATTTAGGCTGTAAATGATAACAATAAAATTAAATCTATGAAACTCTATTGATACCAGCATCAATCTTTTTTTTTCTTTTTTTTTTTTCTTGCTTACTTTTGTAATTTTTTTGGCCTGTGCGAGAAGAGCAGATTTTTGTCCTTGGAGGCAAGCTATGTTGATTTACGGCAATGAAGCGACATGTCTACTGCATTGTCATCAACAATGAACTTGCATGCAGCATTTGATAAAAATCGTTTCGATGGAATCGGTCAAAAATCAGTCGGAAGATTCAATCCAAACTATAAACGGAGTTAATTACAGCGTGTAAAAAATTTAGTAATGCTTGTAAAATTTAAATGTAATAAATTAAATATAATACAAATATAATATAAATATAAAATATAATATAAAATATAATATAAATTAAATATAATAAAGTTGAGAAGAATGCGCAATACCTCCACTCCGTTGATGTACAAAAGCACAAATTATTATAATCTCTCTCTTAAAAAAAAAAAAAAAAAAAAAAAAAAGTAAGAAAATCATGCGTTAAGCTTAGATTATAAAACACTTTCTAACACTTCCTTAAATCTTTAACAAAATTTCGTTATCCAGGGAAATAAGGTATTACTGTGCATAGCCAAATATGCATTCAAATACTTTTGAACATCCCTGTATTTGATCTGTCGGTTGATATATATAGTATATAATGGGAAAATTTAGTTTAGCAAGAAAACGCCTAACTAGTTGAAATCTTCATTTCAGCAAATTGTACCAATAGATGGAAACATACTTGAAAACTTTTGATCAGCCCTGTAGTTTACCTACAATTACCTACCTTTAATACAGGAAAGTATTCATCTAAAATTTAGTTTACACAAAACTGCTCTTTAAACTACTTAAATTATATTTCCTGAAATTATCATCCAAAGGCGACCATGTATCCAGTTCTCTGTTTGACCTTGTATAACAATTTATCTATATTCTACAAATATTTCTTAATAAACTGAATGCAGTTCGACGTAAAAATGTATAAAATATTTAAAAACCATCTTTAAGTAAATTACGTACATATTCAGTAATCATTCCGAAATCTTTTGTGTAACCCTGTATATCTAAATTGTGTAACTATTAGCATTTATACACACCATATAATATGCATACATTTGGTGAAATTTAAAAGCGCATATCATAATTAATAAAAATGCATTTCATCTATCCAAAGTCATCATCAATAATATGCAATAATTCGTATGAAATCTTTTTTGTGTCCCTGTAAATGCTATGTATTTGCATTATGCATCAAATAACTCATATTAAGCTTCAGCAGCGTATATCAATTTGATTATACCTGAAATCGTTTACCATAATTAAAATATTTTGCGAAGATATCTCCCCTTTTTTAATGGAATTCAAAAGATTTCCATTAATAAAGGGGGGAACACAAAAGTAAAAGGGCCACACAAAAATGTAAATGAATAGTAACTGTAAATGAATAATAACTATTTTTTCACTGAATATTTTACAGAATGCATATTTTAGTGCACTTTGTAGATGCATATAAGTTTTAATATGTTTGAGAGGATGTAACATCTTTAAAATAAATTCTAAACGATTTTTCCCCATAGACCATAAGATAATGGAAAACTTTTGATTGACCCTGTAAATAAATTAATCCTTGTAGAAACTTCATTTTCAATAGGGTTCGTGCTAGGGTAAACGTCAATAACGTCCAAATATTTCGTGGTAATCGGAGCACACTTACGAGAGTTAGAGCGCAGCCAGATGGCCAGACAAACCGAATGCATAAACACTTTTCAACTTTATTGGAAAGTGTTAAAAATAACATACAAAAAAATAAGCATCAAATTGCCGAAAGATTTTTGTGGTGAGAAGAGATTTTGCCAATTTTTGAAGAAACATATGTCTCTTGATTGAAGAATTTCAAAAATTTTTAAGCTTCGGTTTTTTTTCTTTTTTTTTTTTCTCTGTGTGTATGTGTGCTTTTAAGGAAATATTCAGTTAATGTAAAAATTCGATTTTTAATCCGAAAAAGTACAACACGGCACATTTCCCTGTAAATAGACAAAGGTTCAGATATAAATTGGGGGGGGGGGGGGTATTCAATTTTTACGTTATATTGTGGATTTTTCTATATTTTTTAAGAAAATCTGTACAAAAAATAAAAGTCCCGAAGAAAACCTTCAGTTGACTAAAAAAAAGCATGGTGTCTTATTAGGATGGAATACAATTAATTTTGCTTAAAGGGTTAGCACAAGGGGTTGACTGGAAATTGAATAGAAAATGTATAAGTACTTCTCTAAATTCCAATCTTGCATATTGGGAATAAGACTATTTTTAATCCCTGTTAACTGTCCTCCCACTACCGTGTTCTTAAAATGGCTTGACTGTTTTTTAAATTCAATAACTTGTAAACATTGATAACTATTTAAAAAGCTTTTTTAGAAAAAATACGTCAAATCGCATGGTTTTTTGTTTGTTTGTTTGTTTTTTGTTTTTTGTTTTTTTTTGTTTTGTTTTTTTTGTTTTTGTTTTTTTTGTTTTTTTAACTGCAATTCCCATTTTTAGTTCTAAAAGCAGCAGTAGATGGCACTGCAAGCAATAAGCGATCAATCGGGGCAAAAATCGAAATCCTTCATCATTGATGTGAAAGAAAAAGGTTAATTACATGCAGTGGCCTCTCTAAAAACAAGATTATATTGGAGAATGAGGCCCACTCTATTTATTTAACCTTCTTTCGAATCAAAGATGCGGAATTTCAATTTTAGCCTATATTGAGCGCCTTTTATATGCCTTTTGCCCATGATTTCACTTATATTCTAATGTGAAAACTGGGTTTTGGGGCGGTCATCCTTGTCATCAAAATAATATCACCATCTATCTCTGCTATTTGGAACTAAAACTGGAAATTGCAGTGAAAAAACTCCAGACATGTTATATCCCACCCTCAACCCCACTGCTTTAAAAATTTATTTAATAATTGCCATTACTTACAAATTATCTAATTTTGAAAATAGCCAGTTCATTTCAGGACACCACGTATTTCCTGTTTTATTAATTAATGTATTTTGGGTGAAATCATTTTGAAATCAGTATGATCAATTCAAAAATTTTGTGGACAAGTTACTTTATTGATTTACTAATCTCATATAAGTAAGAGGATATTTTCCTTATTTTTAAGTACCTATTTCCAACAATTCATATTACAGAGAACGTACAGTTCTACTACAATTTTTGAAAAGCATTTTTCACATTATTTAATCTCAGAAAAATATGACATATGTCGTTGTTCAAAACAAAATAATTTCTGACCTGAAGATTTTTTTTTTATGTTATACCTTCCTTTTTACTCTGAAATTGAAATCCTTAGTAGCTCCAATTTCAGAAATTCTCTTATATTAAAGACAATCAGGATTCCAATTAGTTCGGTATTTTTAGATTTCTGTCAGTGGAATAATGAGACATTTTGAAGAGTTCACCGTGTTCGAGGATTTTCACGTAAATTAATAAGAATTCTACTTTTGTTCTTTTGACTCATTATGCTGAGAGAATTTGATCTTTTCTTTATCAGATCTCTTTGTTTTAACTGATGAACATTTCAAAATTTTAGAGGGCTTTATAAGGCCGTACACCTATCACGTGCAATGCCAGCAAAAAATATATTCACACTTAAGGGTGTTTCTCAACTGCTCCGCTCAGCAAGCGCAAAACGTTCTGACACATTTGCGAATTAATTTTTTAACGGTAAGATATAAAATTGGATGACCTGACTATGGAAGAGATTTCAAATCGAACTTATTTTTCCATTTTATGATCATTAACTTACCTATCGAGTTATAAGCTATTTCGATCACGTGATCACCCGTTTTTCCCCTGCTTTTCGACCGTTTTTTCTGCTTTCGTCGGGAAATGTGCTCAAAAACGTCAACTTTAAAGGCTTATTATGAAAGTTCTATTGTGTTTTTTTAAAAAAAGAAAATTGAGTGCAATTAGACAGTTTCTGAATAACAACACCTGCTAGTTTCATGTATTTCCGAACAAAAATAAATTAAAGCATGTGTCACAAAGTTGCCCTTTTTGATTTAAAAACACCCATAAGAGCCCACACTACTTATTGAAAAAGACCGGCATGATAACGTGAAGACTATGGGGGCGTTCTTTTCAAACATCTCTCTCAAATTTTTATATTTTGACGTGATTCTTTTTGCTGAAGACAATCCACAACCGGCCTAATTTTTACTTTTTTCATTTTGGTTATATTCTTTTTATAATAGGATAGTTTCAGTTTCATAACCGGTTCAAACCGGTTCGGAAAGTTGTGGATCGTCCTCAGCTATCCTATGAAAAAAATCACGCCCATAAACTTTATATTATCATCCGGGTCTTTTTCAGTCGGTAGTCTGGCGTCTTAAGCCACAATCTCAATGTTTGAATGTTTTACTTTATTTTTTCCACTTTTAAATAAAAAAGGCCTGTGAGACTTTTTATCAGGCGTTGTTTACGTGGAGTGATTGCCCATGCAGCTTTACATGATTTAAAGTTCCCCATTCATGTTTTTTAGTTCTGGCAGTGGTTTAGAGATTTTTTAAATTATTTTCTTTACAAAAAGAATATTATCTGGGACACTCTAACTCACTTTAAACCCCTACATATTGCTTAGAAGCCAGCTTGTGTAAAACCAATCTAAATTTGCTCTGCTGAAAATTTTGGCTAAATCGAAAAATATGCCAAAAGGCTGGAAACGAATCGGTCGGTCAATAGCCAATCATCCTAATAGATACTAAATTGAATCCTTTTTCAATGTGTAACGTTCATAAATCGTTTGGTTTGATTCGACATTGCTTTGAGACCTATAGCAACTATGGTTTTCGCCTCGAATGATCCATTACACACAGAGACAATTCAGAACAATTTTATTTCACATATCCATTACATATTTAGGGAGTCATTCTACCTTGTATCTTACTGTTCTTGTATTAGACATTAGGCGATTCCGGAGAGTAACTCCTTCTCGGGAATCCTCAGCATATGGGTCGTGGGCCTCGGCGTCCCTATAGCCGTCGTTGCCCTGCTGCTCGTTGTCAGCTCTTGAGGGGGGAACTAAGAGAATGGACCGTCCGTCTCCTCAAGTTGGGCGGGGTTTCTGTCGCTTCGACCGGACACCAAGCTCTTGGGTTCAGGGAGTGTGGCGTGCGTTGGGCAGCGCACGTCCTTGAGCGATTGCAGGCCGGCGACGGCGTCACATGGGGAAACCCATCCCGTGCCGGTCATGCGCATTCTGGGCCATTCAGGGCGTCTATAGCTGCAACGAAGGCTTCCCGCTTCGCGGAAAGATATAGTTTTATATCTATTGCATATTTATTTCACTGCAAAGGGACAACGCACCATTTAAGCTTACCCGGATTCGAACCAGGACCCCCTTGGTGTGGCAGTAGCTGCCATTATTGATCACGCCACAGGGGCGACTAATAAATCGTTCTTTCATCCTTCTGAAAACCACCAGACGATTTCCAAAGTTTGAACCGAAACTTTTTCATTCTTGAAGTCACGGATCTCTTTTTCTTCCTGTGAAGTTGGAGTTTTTCAGGGAAATCACGTACTGATGAACTAAGTGACTGGAAGAAGTAGCCATTGTTCTGTGTGAATATGCCGCGATGATATAAAAAAAAATACAAGGCCGTTCTAGATAGCTTATGATTAAAATTGGAATTTCAGTTCGGTTAAAAGTTCAGAGTCTTAACATTGAGAGAGATTTATATTCTTCGAACAAATCCGAAGGTTCATTTCAGTGACAGGTAACAAGGCCAGACATTTCCGAACGAGAAAGTGAAAATCAGCTTTATCCTGCCCAGGCTCATAGTTTTCATTATTCCTAGAACATTCTCATGTATATTATGAAACACTATACTTTTCTCATTTTGATTTTTTTGTAATATACATAATCAAATTTATCTTTCTTACTTTGATTTAAAATAACTGACTAACTATTTCAAAAAAAAAAAAAAAAATGCTTTAAATGAAAATTGCTTATAATATGCTTGAAATTTAACTTTTTCCTGACTAGCAATGAAATTGACTATTTATTAATAAGGCAGTCACATTGTTCTTCACAAAAATAATGCATAATAAATTCGATTCTGGAAACTCTCTTTTAGAAAAGACAATAAGGGCCTTAATTAGCTTAAAAGTCTTAGACAGTTTTCTTTCTAACAGTGAGGCTTTCTAAATTTTCACTTTTCCATTCTCATGCAAATTAGGAAATATTTTACTTTTCTTCAGTTGAATTCTTTTATTTAGAGATTATCAACTTTCTCTCTCTTACTTCAATTTGAAAGAACTAGTTAACAATTTGAAAAAAAAGTGCTTTAAATGAAAATCACATTTTAATATGCTTGGAATTTAACTTTTTTTTCAGAATAATAATGTGAAATACTATTAACAGATTATTTATTCTTCGCAAAAATAGTACTTAATAAATTTTATTCTAGAAACCCTCTTTTAGAAAAGACAAATAGGGCTTTAATTATCTTAAAATCCTTAGACAATTTTCTTTATAATAATGAGACTTTCAAAGTTTTCACTATTCCATTCTCATGCAAATTAGTAAATATTCTACTTTTCTTCAATTGAATTCGTTTATTTAGAAATTATCAACTTTCTCCTTCTTACTTCGATTTGAAACAATTGATTAACAATTTGAAAAAAAAATGCTTTAATTAAAATCGCATTTCAATATGCTTGAAATTTAACAGTTTTCTGAATAACAATGTGATTGACTATTAATATGACAGTCACATTGTTCTACACAAAAATAATACATAATAAATTCGATTCTAGAATCTCTCTTTTAGAAAAGACAGTTAGGGCTTTAATTAGCTTGAAATCCTTAGACAATTTTCTTTATAATAGTGAGTAATTCCAAAATTTCACGACTCCTAGAACATTCTTGTGCAAATTAGGAAATATTCTACTTTTCTTCATTTCATTATTTTCATATAGGGATTATCAACTTTCTATTTTTTACTTCGATTTGAAATAACTGATTGATAATGAATGAATTGAGAAATGCTTTAAACGAAAATCGCTGTTTAATATTCTTAAAGTTTAACTTTTATTTATTTATTTATTTATTTATTTATTTTGTGAATAACAATATGATTGACCATTAACAGACAGCCATATTGTTTTTCACAAAAGTAATACATAATAAATTCGATTCTAGACATTCTTATTTTGAAAAGACAGTTAATTAGCTTGAAATACTTCTATGATTTCTAGAACATTAGCATGTAAATTAGGAAATTTTATACTTTTATTTACTTGAATTCTTCTATTTAGAGATTATCAACTTTCTCTTTCTTACTTCAATTTCAAATAACTGATTAACAATTTGAAAAAAAAAAGTAATTAAATGCTTTAAACGAAAATCACTTTTTAATATTCTTGAAATTTATTTTATTTTTGTGAATAACAATATGATCGAATATTAATAGACAGCCGTATTGCTCTTCGCAAAAAATACATAATAAAATTCGATTCTAGAAATTCTTTTTTTGAAAATACAATTACGGCTTTAATTAGCTTTAAATCCTTAGTAAATTTTCTTTCTAATAGTGAAACTTTCTAAATTTTCACTGTTCTTAAAACATCCTCATATAAATTAGGAAATGTTCTACTTTTCTTTATTTGAATTCTTTTATTCAGAAATTATCAACTTTCTCTTTCTTACTTCGATTTGAAACAGCTGATTAACAATTTGAAAAAAGTGCTTTAAATGAAAATCGCATTTTAATATGCTTGGAATTTAAACTTTTGTTTGACTAACAATGTGAATGACTATTAATATACAGTCACATTGTTCTTCACAAAATAATACATGATAAATTCGATTCTAGAAACTCTCTTTTAGAAAAGGCAATTAGGGCTCTAATTAGCTTAAAATCCTTACACAATTTTCTTTCTAATAGTGAGACTTTCTAAGTTTTCACTATTCTTCAGTTGAATTCTTTTTTTCAGAAATTAGCAACTTTCCCTTCCTTACTTCGATTTGAAACAACTGATTAACAATTTGAAAAAAAAACTGCTTTAAATGAAAATCGCATTTTAATATGCTTGAAATTTAAACTTTTTTCTGAATAACAATGTGAAATAATATTAATAGACTGTCACATTGTTCTTCACAAAAATAATGCATAATAAACTCGATTCTAGAAACTCTCTTGTAGAAAAGACAATTAGGGCTTTAATTAGCTTAAAATTCTTAGACAATTTTCTTTCTAATAGTTAGTAAATATTCTACTTTTCTCCAGTTGAATTCTTTTATTCAGAGATTATCAACTCTCTTACTTCGATTTGAAACAACTGATTAACAATTTGAAATAAAAAAAGTGCTATAAATAAAAATAACATTTTAATATGCTTGAAATTTAACTTTTTTTTTAATAACAATGTGAAATACTATTAATAGTCAATCACATTATTCTTCACAAAAATAATGCATAGTAAATTTGATTCTAGAAATTCTCTTTTAGAAAAGAAAATTAAGACTTTAATTAGCTTGAAATTCTTAGACAATTTTCTTTATAATAATGAGAATTTCGAAAGTTTCCCTTCTCTTAGAACATTCTTGTGCAAATTAGGAAATATTCTATTTTTCTTCATTTCAATTTTTTCATGTAGAAATTATCAACTTTATTTTTCTTACTTCGAGTTGAAATAACTGATTGATAATTTGAAAAAGAAATGCTTTAAACGAAAATCGCTGTTTAATATTCTTGAAGTTTAACTTTTTTTTTGTGTGTGTGAATAACAATATGATTGACTATTAACAAACAGCCATATTGTTATTCACAAAAGTAATACATAATAAATTCGATTCTAGACATTCTTATTTTGAAAAGAAGTTAATTAGCTTGAAATACTTAGACAATTTTCTTTATATTAGTGAGAATTTCGAAATTTCTATGATTTCTAGAACATTAGCATGTAAATTAGGAAATTTTATGCTTTTATTTACTTGAATTCTTCTATTTAGAGATTATCAACTTTCTTTTTCTTACTTCAATTTCAAATAACTGATTAACAATTTAAAAAAATAATAATTAAATGCTTTAAACGAAAATCACTTTTTAATATTCTTGAAATTTATTTTATTTTTGTGAATAACAATATGATCGAATATTAATAGACAGCCGTATTGTTCTTCGCAAAAATACATAATAAAATTCGATACTAGAAATTCTTTTTTTTGAAAATACAATTAGGACTTTAATTAGCTTTAAATCCATAGACAATTTTCTTTCTAATAGTGAAACTTTCTAAATTTTCATTATTCTTAAAACATCCTCATGTAAATTAGGAATTGTCTTACTTTTCTTTATTTGAATACTTTTAAATAGAGATTACCAACTTCCTCTTTCTTACAACGATTTGAAATAACTGATTAATAATTTGAAAAAACAAATTAAAGTTTTAATCGAAAACCGATTTTAATATTCTTGAAATTTAACTTGTTTTTGTGAATAACAAAGCGATTGACTATTAAAAGACATTCACATTGTTCTTCAAAAAAAAATAATACATAAGAAATTCGATTCTAGAAGCTCTCTTTTAGAAAAGACATTTGCGACATTAATTAGCTTGAAATCGTTAGGATCTATTCGTTTTAGTAGTCAGACTTTTAAAATTTTCCCTAATTCTAGAACATTCTCATAAAAACTAGAAAACGATTTACTTTTTTTTTTTTTTTTTCACTAAAGTTCTTCTACCTAGAGATTACCAACTTTTTCTTTATTACTTCGAATTCTTCACCATTTTTAGAGAATTTTCATGAAATGAGAAAATGTTTTACATTTCTTCTCGAATATATTAAAAAATAACTTCCCATTCTGAAACTCAATATTTTTTTGCCAGATATATCCAAATTCGGCGGCATTCTTTCATTTGCCTCCAAATACATTTTTTAGCTTTCGAAATCTTAATAGTCAAATTTCGGCCAAATGTCACCAATATTTTGTCAAATATCGCCAACTTATTGGCTGTTGCCATATTCTAGTGACCCTGACCCATATTACCCAAATGGCCCTCTAACCAAATTTGGTCAAGCATGCGACTTAGCTCAATGGTCTTCAGGTAATCAAAAACAATAGAATATAAAATTGAATCAAAATTGTTTAAGCCATTTCTTAGGTAAAATTAGCTTGACAGCATTCGGCAATGGAGCCGAAATGACCCACTAATATATTTTTTATAACATGCGACTCAGCCCAATAGTCTTCTCGTGACAAAAAACATTTTGTTACAAAATTTAGGTAAAAATAATTGAGTCGTTCTTATACATAATTAGAATGAACCTGATCCATTATGACCCTAAATGACCCACTAATCGAATTTTCGCGAGCATGTATCCTAGCCCAATGGTTTATTTTTGTCCGAAAACGATATAACACAAATTATAGTCAAAATTGTGTGAGCCTATTTTTTAGATAAAATTAGCATGACCTATCATGACCCACAAATGACTCTTATAATCAAAATATCTCAAACATGTAACCAGACCCATTAGTTTTTGCGTGCCGAAAAACGTTTGGATACAAAATTTAAATAAAATCGATTGATCCGTTTTTAGAAATAATTAGTTTGATCCTGACCCATTATGACTCAAAATGACCCATTAATCGAATTTTCTCGAACATCTGACCTAACCCAATGATTTTCTCGTGTCTGAAAACGATAGAATACAAAAATTAGTCAAAATTGTGCGAGACATTGTCTAGATAAAATTAGCATACCCACAATGATCCAAAAATGACTCACTAATGGAATTGCTTCTAACACGTGTCTCGACCCAATAATCTTCTTGTAATCCAAAACGGTAGAATACGAAATTTGGTCAAAATCGTTAGAGCCATTTTTTAGATAAAATTGGTTTGACCCAAAATAACCGAAAAGTGACTTACTAATTGAAATTTCCTGTCTTTTTTTTTTAAATATAATATAAATTTAAATATAAACCCAGACCCTTTATGATTTAAAATGTCCCATTAATCAAATTTTCTCGAACATGTGACCAAGCCCAATAGTTTTTTTGTGCCAAAAAAAATTTTGTATACAAATTTTCGTTGAAATCGATCCACCCGTTCTTTAGATATAGCTTGACCATGATTCAATGTGACACATCATGACCCACTAGTCGAATTTTTTCGGGCATGTGACCCAGCCCAGTAGTTTTCTCTTGCCGAAATACTGTTGGATATGAAATTTCGTTATAATCGATCTTGCCATTCTTTAAATACATAGCTTGACCCAGACCCTTTATGACTCTTTATGACCCATTAATCGAAATTTCTCGAACATGTGACCTAGCCCAATAGTTTTCTCTTGCCAAAAAAGTGTTATATACAAAA
Source organism: Maratus speculifer (assembly GCA_964019185.1). NCBI lineage: Eukaryota > Metazoa > Arthropoda > Arachnida > Araneae > Salticidae > Maratus > Maratus speculifer. The sequence goes on from OZ025302.1 coordinate 155,085,376, forward strand.
TTTCGTTAAAATGGATCCACCCGTTCTTTAGATATAGCTTGATCATGACCCATTATGACCCATCATGACCCATCATGACCCACACATGACCCTTATAATCAAAATCTCTCGAACATGTGACTTAGCCCATTAGTTTTCTCGCGTCAAAAAACTGTAACTACAAAATTTCGTTAACATCGATACACCCGTTCTTTAGATATAGCTTGACCATGGCCCATTGTGACCCATCATGACTCTTATAATCAAAATCTCTCGACCATGTGACTTAGCCCATTAGTTTTCTCGTGTCAAAAAACTGTTGCATACAAAATTTCGTTAAAATCATTCCTGCCTTTTTTAGATACAAATAGCTTGACCCTGACCCCAAATGACCCCAAATGACCCACTAATCGAAATTTTTCGAACATATGACCAGGTCCAATGGTCTTTTCGTTCCCGAAAATGGCAAAATACAAAATTTATCCAAAATCGTGCGAGCGATTTTTTATAAAATTAGCGTGACGCACTATGACCCAAAAATGACCCACTAATCGAATTTTCTGTAAGATATGACCTAACCCAATGGCCATCTTGTAATCCAAAACGATAAAATATAAAATTTGGTCAAAATCGTTAGAGCCGTCTTTTAGACAAAATTGTTTCATCCATAATGACACAAAAATGACCCACTAATCGAAATTTCTAGAACTGTGACTAAGCCCAATAATTTTCTCATGCTAAAAAACTGTTGGATACAAAGTTTCATTAAAATCGACCCAGCCGCTCTTTGGATAAAAATAGCTCCACCCTGACCTATTATGATCCAAAATCACTCACTAATCAAATTTTCTCATACATGTAACCTAGCCCTATGGTCTAATCATGTCCGAAAATGGTAAAATACAAAATCTTTAGAGCCATTTTAAGATAAAATTTACGCACACATTACACACACAATTTTTCTCGTATTATAGTATAAGATATATATATATATATATATATATATATATGCATAAAGACTGAAGGAACAATTTTTTAATTCATTTAATTTTATTTAATTTTGTTCGCAAATTTTATTTTTGTTCATAAACATCTTCTTTAATTAAAAACATAGATTTGGTGCAAAAGAGAAATATAAGAGAAATGTTCAATTAAAATTTTAATTGCATGTGACCTTGATGAAGTAACTGAGTCAAATGAAATTATCTCATTTATTGCTTAAGCTTTTAATGAAATTTGTTAACTTCTAGAAAATGCAGGTTAAAATATAGTTATCGTTTAACTTTAATTAAAAAAAATATTTTATTTAATAAAGTATAAAAGTTAAACTTATGATTATTTTTTTTCTTTTAATTGTCATAAATTCTTTTTCACAGTCATGTCAATTATCCGATTTCATAATTCAGAATTAATTTCCGGTGCGGCTCTCTATTAGAAATAAATATTTTTATATTTATCTCCATAAGAATAAATGTTACAATGCTGTACTATTTGATTGTTTTATTCATTCAATTTTATTTAGTAAAAAGAAGATGAAAACATGACCCTTTTTTATTCAAATAATAGGCAGTTTGTATAAAAAAAAAACTTTTTAAACTAAATGTTATTATAAGTTTTAGAAACTTTAATGCCCTTTTATAATATGGTGATCAAATTTGTTTCAGATGCTTGTTACTAGAGAAAAATGGTCGCCCGATTTGAAATCCGTGGACATAATATTATTTTTACTTACCCATCATACGTAGTATAGGGTAAGTTTTGCAATCGTTTTGGAAATTGAAAAAATTTTTTAACGAATTTATATGTTTCATACACTGGAGATTACGAAAAATATATTTTTAGAAGAAAAAAACCTGCCGTCCGTCTGTCTGTCTGTGTCTGTAAACGCTCTATCTCCCGAACAAATTGAGATAGAGACTTGTAAATTTGTATGTATTTAGTATGTAAGAATGGGATGAAGCCTATTTAATATCAGTAATCTCGATTACACGGAACTATTTTTTTTCGGACTCTCGAAAAATTCGTTCTGATAAAAGATACATAAAAATTTTCAAATTTTTTTTATTTTAGGGAGTGGACGTAAAAGGCATTAAAATAACGCAGATTTTGCATCAAGAATGAAGTCGGTCGAATTATTAGTTGCGAGATATTTGTAATCCTGTTTTCCACATTCTTCGATATTTCAGTACCCTGTATTTCATTCAAATTTCAATTCAAGGATATATTTTAATTGGAAATAGACGTATAATCTAACGCAGTAATTTGTTAATATGATTATTATTTTTGGAGTTATAAGGATGTTTCTTTGACGCAATTCAGTACTACTCGAGTAGTTTAGCGTTTAATATAATTTGTCCAAATAGGTTCGTCAGCAATTCATTAATAGAACATTACTACACCCTGATGCAAAAGTTTAGACAATGAAGAAATTCTTACATACTTTGAAAAATATTTATTCAGTTTTCAAATCACTGCTTGAAATTAATGTGCTGTACATATAAACAATATTTATAACAAAGAAAAGTGGAATTGTGCATATTGCAATAAATTAAATGGTAACAAAAATAAACTGCTGTCTCAAAAGTTTAGACACAAATCCAATAAAATCGAAATAAACAATTTTTAAAACCTGGTTGCGCATCCATGCTTCTGTATTACGTCAAATATACGAGATTGCATCGAAGAAACTAAATCTTGCATAGTTTGTGGATCGATATTGTACCATGCATCCTCAATAGATGTCTTAAGTTCCTGTACAGAAGAGTATTGTCTAGTGTTGCTATAAACTTTGCGACACATGATGCTCCAAAGGTTTTCTATAGGGTTAAGATCTGGGCTACATGCTGGCCAGTCGAGAACTCTTATATTATGGGAATTAAACCAAGATTTTGAATGTTTTGCAGTGTGAATTGAAGCATTGTCTTGCTGAAATTCCCACTGAGGAGCCCCTAGAAGCTCAGAAAATGGCAGTAGGTTTTCTTCTAATGTCTGTGTATAATGCTGTGAAGTTTGACGAGCACTGGTGAAGGTCAGAGAGACTTGTCCATTATAGCAAATGGCTGCCCAAACCATCACCGAGACCCCTCCTTGTCTGCGACTAAAAAAACGTCGAGGTTCCTTCCGCAAGTCATGCCAATACGATAAACAACCATCTGGACCATCCAGATTCCACTTTTTTTCATCGCTAAATATGACTGACTGCCATTTCTCTCCATATGACATATGCTTTCGAGCCCACATCATTCTTTGTAACTTATGATGTGGCTTCAGAGCTGGTTTCTTCTGCATTTTGCTATAAACGATTGTTCCATTTTCCAAAATTCGTCTACGAATCTTATCCTTTGATACAGAGAGTCCCGATGAGCTTTGAACTCCACGTAAGCTCATTTGTTGAGTACTCGCTAGTCTTTGTATCTGGCGATCCTCTCGTACATTTGTCACACGTGGCCTCCCAGACCGACATTTTGCTTTATATTCGGAACCACTCAATAAAACTCGATAAATAGATTTTTTTGACCTACTAAGAATAGCAGAAATTTCAGAAATGCTCTTCCCTTCACCTTTCAACTGCCAATTCCTTGAAATCTCATTCACTTGAATTTCTTTAGCTCTCGGCATGTCGACTATGAAGCGCAATCGTTTGCAGAACTTAAGTACTCCAAATTTGTGACATCATCGATTCTAAATTTGCATATGCCAGCGAATATTCAAAGAAATTTAGAATAGTGTCTAAACTTTTGCGACAAGCACATTTGAATTTTTATGAAAAAAATTAGTTTTATAGCAAATAAAACGACTGTCTTTTGTACATAGCATTTTAAATCAGTTTTTGAATATATTTACAGGTTTTTTTAATTCTGACGTCATAATTCTACATTTTAAAGCTGAATGACGTCATTGTCTAAACTTTTGCGTCATGGTGTATGTATATAAAAAATGTTTAAATATACGTCTAAATTTTGTTTTGGAATTGCAATGTATTTTATAAATAGTTTACAACAATTTTTTACTTTTCATACATTATATTATGCATATCTATGAATGGTAAGTATTACGGTTGCCCCCAACGACTAGTTTATTTTATATTAATTTATATATATATTTATAATCGTTGGGGGCCACCGTCATATTTATCAATACTGGATATGCATACTATATAAACTTTTCTACCAAAAATTGAACCGACTTCAAAAGCTACTGCAAAGTGAAAAATAATTTTTTTACAGAATAGTATTAAGAAATTAAATTAAGAGCATAGTATTTATCATGCGTATTATTATATTTATGTAGATTAATTTGATTTTTTGAAGTCGGTGCCAGCCAAGCCAAGTTACATGTAATTTTCCAATAGACACGCATCCAAGTATCTACGAGTGTTTTACGATTTAATATTTAGTTAAAAATTTAACTTTATTCTTTTACGATTTGCATTGGATAATTAATTTTAATTTTGAACTTGGCTTGGCTGGCACCGACTTCAAAAAATCAAATTAATCTACATAAATATAATAATACGCATGATAAATACTACGCTCTTAATTTAATTTCTTAATACTATTCTGTAAAAAAATTATTTTTCACTTTGCAGTAGCTTTTGAAGTCGGTTCAATTTTTGGTAGAAAAGTTTATTTTTCTCTTTTTAGTTAAAAGTTAACGATTTTTTGAAATCAGTTAATAAAAATTATAATACGGAAAAAATCACTGTAAACCATACACATATGTCAGGAGTGGGGTTCGAACCCACGATCTCTTTCAAGAACCAGAAATCAAATCTGCTGTCTTACACCGCTCAGCCACCTGACTGCAGTCCATTCGGCGAGCTTATTCATAGTCCATGTTTCTTTTAGTTTGCGAGAAATCACTATTTTTATTAGTTTTTACTTAATTACTGAAAATGTACTGAACCAATTTTAATGAAATGGAAGAAGTACCAATGGAAGAGTAGCCTCTTTCATTTAGCACAAAAAACAAATTAATCGGTTGAATAGTTTCGGAGTAATCGGTGAACATACATAGAAAAAAAAAATACATTCGCGCCGAATTGATAACATCCTCTCCTTTTTTTAAGTCACTTAAAAAATATATAACACGGAAAAATTTTTTGTATACTATACACATATGTCAGGAGTCAGGTTCGAACCGACACTCTCTTTCAAAACCAGAGATTAAATCTGGTGCTTTAGAGCGCTCGGCTGTCCGGACTTCATTCTCTTCAGAGAACTTATTCAATGTCACGTTACTTTTTGCAAGTCTATTCTCTTTTTGAGTAAACTTTCACTGATAAAGTATTGAGTTAATAAAAAAATCTCTGATATTCTGTGGTAACGGTTAAATACAAAATATTCCTAATAGCATAATTAGTATTTAACTTGTTAAATATATATTTAAAAATTATAACACGGAAAAGATTATTGTATACACGTACGTCAGGAGTGGGGTTCGAACCCACGCTGCCTTTCGAAAACCAGACCTTAAATCAAACGCCTTAGACAGCTCGGCCATCCTGGAATCGGTAAAATTACTCGACATCCATATTACTACTGATTTGCGAGAAATCACTAATTTTATTAGTTTTTGCCTAATTACTAAAAAAGTACTGAACCAATTTCTATGAAACGGAAGTGGTACCAATTCGAGAGCAAGCTCTCTCATTTAACACCAAAATCAAGTTAATTGGTTTGATAGTTTCGGAGTAATCGGTGAACATACATAAAAAAAAAATATATATATACATACGCGTTGAATTGATAACCTCCTCTCCTTTTCGAAGGTCGGTTAAAAATATGAAAATAAGATACATATAAACTATACATAAAATGCATCGCAATTGCAAAATAAAATTTAAATGTATATTCAAATATTTGGTACTTCTAGGTTATCCCGTTGACCAAAAAATTATCGCCAAACTATAAGATTAAATGCCAATAATGGATGATCGTGAATGTCACATTCAATGACATTAAATGCGATTCACGTGTTTAAAATGTCATTAAGTGATTTTTATTTCGACCTTTTATTTTAATATTTGTATTAATATTCTACAAATTATTTGTTTTTTTCGTCATTTAAAATAAAAATTATGTCAACATGTATAATTTGGCTATTAGTTTGGCGATTTGTATAATTTGGCGATTTGTATAATTTGGCGAAAGTGGTCGACGGGATAACCTAGAAGTACCAAATATTTTAATACATAGTAATGCTCTATTACAGAATTGCGGGTACTACTTGATTATCCCAACAACACATTTCGACAAATTAATATAAATCGCCAAACTACTCTTAAATTATACAAATTGGCATAAATTTTATTTTAAACGACGAAAGAACAAATAAATCAGTAAAAGATTAATAAAAAATATACCACGGGAGATTAAAAATCAGTTACGATATACATACACATTTAACAGTAGAATGACGGCGAAGGGCCAATTTTGCCCCTAGTAAGTAAATATGTTTCGGTTCGAACTATAAATTTCTTACTAAATTATGCTTAAAACCAATAAAGGCAATAATGGTAAATTAAATAACTTAAACAATTTTAAATAAAAAATTCTGGTGTTAAATATTTTTTTATAAAACTTGCTTAACTCCTTAACGCGCAGTGTTGCCGGGTCGGCAACACCTAAAGTTCCCCCTGTTTAGAGACACAAAAACTCCGTGAATATTTCAAAAACTACTCTAATGGCTAATTTAAATCTTTCTTATAAGTTCTAGATGGCAGCATCACAGAGATCAAACTCTACTGCTTTTAAATAATAGGTAAAATGTTTTACTGTAATACGCGCTTCACAGCAATGCTCTTCTCACTGCCCTTATCAATGCTTTACTTATGGGAGGTTACCACTTCGGCAACAGCTGTATAATTAAAATGGTTTGTGCAATCTTTACAAACCAATACTTGTGTACTCTTCTAGGCCTAAATAGATTGCCTATTTTTTTTTCTTTAAATTCCAACTTTAAAGAGTAGTGCGCCGGAAAGGGTTAAACTTCCCGTTCTTCTCTTGTTAACGTACATGAAACACATTTCAAGTACATGGACATTTATAATATGCCATATTATTGGCATTTAATCTTATAGTTTGGTTATAGTTTTGGTCGGTGTAATAATCAAGTAGTGAAAGAAACATCCTTATAATTCCACAAATGATGAACCTATTAACTAACAGTTTACTGATTCGGATTAAGCGTCTCATTTCCAATTAAAATATGTTTTTGAATTCAAATTTGAATGAAAGACAGGATCATGAAAAATAGGATTACAAATATCTCGACAACTAACTATCCGATTGATTTCATTCTGTATGCAAAATTTATATTTTTTATTGTCTTCTTTTTCAGACACTGCTTAAAATTTAAAAAATTCGAAATTTTTTATATACCTTTCATCAGAACGAATATTTCGAGAATCCGAAAGAAAATAGTTCCGGATAATCGAGGTTACTGATACTCAATATGTTTCTTTCCATTATTACAGACTAAATACACACCAAATTTTAAGACTCTATCTCAATTTGTTCCGAAGATAGAGCCGTTTACATGCAAACGGACAGACAGACAGACACACACCACACAGAGCCAAACGGGCGGCAATTTTTTTTTTCTAAAATTATGTTTTTCGAAATCGATCTTCAGTATCTGAAACGTGTAAAATCGGCAAAAAAATTTTTGCTTTTGAAAACGATTACAATACTTACCTACACGACGTATGATGGGTGAGTAATAATGCAAAAAGTCTGAGCGTGATATTTTTTCTTTTTGTAACTGAAAAAAAAAAAAAAAAAAAAAAAAAAGATAAATTTTAGATGAAAGACATAGAACATCCTATTAACGGGCATTACAATGGCAATCTTTAATTAAAACAACTTGTTACATCCAATAGTTTTTCTACATATGTGAAATAACTTCATTTTGGAAGATTTTCTGTTAATTGGCGTAAAAATATTAACTTAAAAAGAGCTTATTAATTTCTGTAATGCTAACAAAAAATATGAATATGTTTCACTTTAATTAAAACTTTCATTAAACAGAACTGAGTTATCATTTTGTTTTAGAATGAAAAATCTATATATAGGTATAAAGACAAAGGAAAAAAAATTAATTCATTTAATTTTATTTTATTTTATTCCCTAATTTTATTTTCATTCATAAACGTCTTCTTTAATTAAAAACATAGATTTGGTGCAAAAACAGGCGGATAAAAGGAATATTCAATTAAATCTTTAATTGGATTTGACCACAATGAAGTTACTGAGTCAAATGAAATTATCTCATTTGCTGCTAAGACTTTTAATGAAGTTTTTGAACTTCTAGAAAGTGCGGGTTGAAAAATAATTATTTTTTAAAATTCATTTAAAAGAAAATTTTAATTTTAATTTTATTTTTATTAAAGTATAAAGGTTTAACCACTTAACTGGTTTTGCCCGAACGCCGTTCGGGCAAGACAAATTTGCTTATTGCATCATTTAAAGCTTTTTGACACCACTATTATTTTTAAGAAAATTTTCATATTATTGAAAGGCGGAAATGTTTAGACTAAATTTTACGAATATTTTATTTAAATAATAGTGGTGTGAATCCGCTATTTTCAATTCCATTGAACGGAAAAGAATTAATCAAATAAGGGGTTAACTTATGATTTATTTATTTTTTTCTTTTGATTGCCATAAATTTCTTTTTACACGCTGCAAATTATCAAACACAAAAACAAACACATTTAGGAATACTTTTTCTCTGCAAATTCACAAACACATTAATGTATTGCAAAGCGGTTTTTTTTTTTTTTGTGTGTGTGTGTATGTGTGTAGTGACTGTGGTCTTAGTATTTCGCAAAAGTGTTGCTCTCTAGAAATGTGTTCTTAATATTTTGCAAAAGTATTGCTATCTAGAAATGTGTTCTAAAAATAGTGTTGTTAATTGTGTTGAAATAATGTTAAAAATAGTGTTCATGAAAATAGTTTCTTAAAATAGTGTTGTGTTATTCAAAGCACAAATATCGCAGCCTACAGCACTTCTGCATAAACGGCGATTATAAACATGAAAAAAAAAAAATAAAAAAAAAAAGACTAAGATAAGATTTTTTGGTCTGAACTCTTCCGTAAGAATAAAGATCAAAGTTCTGTAGAAATTCACTGGGGCTGGGCCGGGTATGGGCCGAATTTTTAACTTTTTTGTGGGTCGGGCCGGGCTAATATTCTTTACATTCCGGCCGAGCCGAACTTTTTTTATGGATCGGGCCGGGCTCGAACCTGGAAATTTCGGCCCATCCAGACTTCTGGCATAGCAGCGCCGTTTTTTGAGAGATATACTTCAAAAACTAATTAGATCTAATTTATATCAAGGTATCTCAGAATCTAAAGTTTTGTGAAATTCCATGCATTAGTTCTTGAGATAGAGTGCCCATTAAATTTTTGTCGCATGCAGATAGACAAACTAACAGACAGACAGACATTTTGCAAAAACATGTTTTTCAGGTTCTCTGACCCTTAAAACTTGCAAATCCGTCGAAAACCGGATTTCGAAAATTTTTACGAATCCACTGCTTTCTTCTTGTTAACATAGAAAAAAGTAATGAAGTGTTGGAAAAAATATAAATTATTTCTTTTCTTTTTTTCTTTTTTCTTTTTTTTTTTTTTTTTTTTTGCACAGTTATTGTTTTTATAAGTCTGTTTTATTTACTCTTTAAAACCCCTCCTTAATTTAAACATGGATTTTATGAAAAGAGGATATTCTATGTATAAAAAAAATCTTTATATTCAACAAAGATGTTCAGTTAGAATTTTAATTAAGTTTGAAAACAATAAAGATGCTTAATCTAGAGAAAAAAAAGTTTCTTAATGAAGATTGTAACTAATGAATTTACTGAAATGCAGTATTAATCCTATTAATTCTATTTCTTTAGAGAAATATTAAAAAGTTCAAATGAAGCCGACCCGCTTAATTGATTAACCGTTTTGTCATATAAGTTGTTTTATTTGTCGAGGATGTTGCATTAGTCAGGATTATATAGCATCAATTTTATTTAAAACTAATAAAATACAAAGTATTTTAATTAATTTAATCCAAAACATTATTTTAAAGTAGTAAGCAGCAATCAGAAAAAGAAATATTTGCTGAAACCATTTAAATTTCAACACTTAAATTAATTTCAGTCAATTAATTGGATAATGAACAAGAAAGAAAAATCATGCATCAAACATAGATTATGAAACACCTTCCAAAATTTTTAAACGAAACTTCGCTTTTTAATAAGGTAAAATGCATATATGTGTGTTTGTAAGAATTTTAGTAAAAGCATAAGGCATTTAAAAGCAGATTTCAACAATTACCGCCCATGAATGAAAAAGTGGTCCAATTCTTTTGTGTTCACTTTACTTAATCAACAGATTTGAATACATTCTACGTACTGTACTAAAACTTAATTTAGTATAAAAGTGAATAATAGTTTAAAATTCATCTTCAGCAATTTCTATCAATGTATGCAAACATACTTTAATTATTCAGTACATATATTACTAACAGTTTTTTACATTCTCCCCATATTAAGCTAAATTTTTTTAAGGCCAAAACGGTTAAAAGCATTAAAGTCACATTTCTAGATATTTTCATCCCAAGGATGATATGCATGCAGTTTTTTGCACTGCTCCGTATAGCATTTTATTTTTATTATACGAACATCTCATTAGTTTACTAGATAATATCTTTCATCTTGAAAGCATTATTAAGCCGATTAAAAGCCACCTTTGAGCTATTTGTGCTGACAATCCGTTATGTTTACATTACACAATTTTTGATGGTACAATAAGGAAAATAACGCAGAGATCGCGATTACAACGTCCCCTTCCGTAGATTTTTTTTTTTTCAAATTCGAGGAGGACCTGTTGATCATAGCCAAAAATGTACACGAAAAATTTGGTTCAACTCTATGCATAACTTTATGCATTTTTCGATGGTGTTTTTCGCAAATTGCATTATTCGGCAGGTTCTTGTGGCCTCTCATAATATTTGTTTCAGAACTGAGGAGGTTAAGCTTGAGATTTTCATATAATCACAAATAAAAATTTAAAAAAAAATACGTTCTCAGTTAATAGCAATTTCAAGAAACTTTCTTTAGCTCAAGAAACCTCAGGAGCCAATATATTGTTCAGTTTTAAAGTAAATTTTAAACCAAAATTTCTTTTTCTGCCATTTATTTTCGGAAATGTTTCCGAGTAGTTATTTAGCGTGTGATGAAGGCCAAAATTTCAACCTTCTAAGCATGCATAATCTAAGTTCAAATATAACACGTAATTTCTTTCTTAAATTCTTTATTAGAACAATTAAATTAAGGTGAAAAATAAAAATAACATTACGATCAATTATGAGACACTCTCACATTTCACAACAAGCTCTGTACGTAAAACACTCCACATGAGTGTACGATATAGTACTTGATTCTTGATAATGTAGCGTTTTTATTATCGACAACACTCTACAAAATCCAGACCTATTCGCTAGCACACTCTGACACATTTTTTTCCCCCATGCCCTCACTAGAGGACTGGCGAGCTCGTCCTTAGCCTCGTCACAGGCTATTTCTTCGAGATGTCGAAACTTTGCTTTGTATAATTCTCAAGAGCGCAGGTAACTATGCTAATAACGTCTACATGAGTTTCAATAAAAAGATTATGCATCTCCTGGAAATGCTTCTTGAATTCCGGGCTACCGCGTTCTGAAGAACGCGATATCTCAAGCTTATTGATCAGTTTTCCCAACCCTCAATATACGATTTTGGGATATTATCAATTCTCAAGTAAGAAGTTTGATGTTTATAAATCATGTTTTACAGAAAAATGTAAACGCTATAAATTAACACCATTAATAATAACGTTAAAAATAATATAATTTTGTTACTGCTACATATATAATTTCGATTACTGAGCCGAAAAGGTTTAATTCATATTGATAGTATTCTATTAGGTTGAGCAAAAAGTTTTGGGAAATTTTTAATCTAATAGCTACCAGAATTCGTCTCTATATAGCAGTATTAGTAGAATTACTACAGAAGTTCAGGAATTTCGGCTCCAAAATGCCTATTGAACAGTGTGATTTGCGTGTTTGATCCGGCATTATTAGTGAATAGGTCTAAAGATTCTGAAAGAATGAAGTTGAAGGAAAAGCATGCCAAGAGTTTTTCAATTCCAAGAAGCCGCCATGGTACTTCCAGCAAATCTAGAATCTGAAAGAAAGACGTAGACAATGGTGGTCTCTACCTTGAAGAACTGTCCTTGTTGCTTTTGATGTTGATTTACGCATAACAAAGCAACTTTCAGAAATTTACCAGAATTTTTTTAGCCAACCTAGTATAAACCGATATACCGGTTTGAGAAAACTGTTTAATACACTTTAAAAGCTACTCGAAAGCGTGTCACAAAATAGGTGGCAGCAAAAGAAACTTTGCTTTAATGAATGATTATTTTATTTCTTTAATATATTTTACTAATTGAAGTTTCGGCTGATAAGGATTGTTTTACGTAATCGTGAGTAATTCGGAAGACGTCATAGGATGCTTTCGTCCGTGGTTGTATTACATTTTCATCGATAAAAGAAAAAAAACATTTGTCCATTTTTATAGTCTGTGATATTCAGGCATAAAAAAATACCTGCGGGTTTGGCCCACAGGCGGAGGTAGATTCGAAGTTATGTACAAATTTCACCAGTAAAAACAAAATCAAGATTAGAGATAAACCCAGCTTTATTACTAAGAATGAGCTATAGGGACCTAAACCTTTTGATGTAAACAGTAATATTCACACATACACACACGCACATATATATGAAACAAATTCTAAAATGAACAAAAAAAGAAAAAATCGGAGAACTTCAAAATGTTAAAATATGCCAATATTTCCATTGCCTGATTTTTATCATGTTTCAGTACATTTTTACAAACTCACATGACGCTATATATTCACCTGCTTTGAGTCCATTATTTTTTCAATATGACATAAAATTTGCTTAAAATAAAAAAATAAAAAAATGTCAAGCTATTTATTTTTTTCCGTTTTCATGCGGAAATTTCGCTATAGAAAAGCTATGACGTAACATTCAACTTTTCTTAAATTCGTCAATTAATTTATTTATTTTCATTTTTAATGCACAAATCTTGCAATAATAAAGTAATTATTCTAGAAAAAATGTTATTGTCATTTTTCTTTTTTTTTATTGCTGCAACTGCTATAACGAAAAATGTTTATTTTTTCCAGCCATTGTTCTGTAAGAGCTGGTTACGTCAAAGCCATGTTAAGGCGGTATTCAAATTTTTGAATTCTCCCCATTTCTACCCTCTTGGGCCGATTTTGCCCATTTGCAATCACTGCCAAGATGTTAACCATCTCAATGTGTTTGGCTAATTCGAAGACAATTCGTGCATGATCGAGACTTTTATCATGCGGACAAAATTAGTGCATACATTACATATATATATATATATTAGATGAGGAGGTTTTGGGGGTCATATAATGAAAAATTATGAAGAAATTTTTTAAAAGTCGTACCATAGTAACGACTGCAGTAGGTGGATTTTTTACGAAAACTACCTAAAAAAATATCATAATTTAATATGCAAAACGCCTGTGAAACAAATACAAGATCCGAAAGCGACATCCGATTTGCATTTTTTTTATACTAATAATACGTATCTGTTATTAACGGTTTTAAAAAAATGCCTAAACCTCTATTTTAGATTACCATCATAAAGCACATATAATTTGTTTAGCGATGTAAATTATGAAGTAAAGCAACTAGTTCTAAGGTTATATAAAACTACTTAGAGCGCTACTTATATTTATAATCAAAAGAACGAAATATATTGTAAATATATTTTGTGAGTGAAAACATACAATGCTATAAAAAATACTCTTCTTTCAGGAAAGTAAAAAATAGCCTAGGGAGGTTTAGTTATACTTAAAGAATGTTTTTTTCTTTTCTATTTGAGGGTGGAAAAGTTATATTTTGAAAGTTTTTGGACATTTTTTTTTTTTTTTTTTTGGATAGTTTAAATATTTATCTTCTTCAGTTGAAGACAACACTTTTATCATTTAAATTTAAAGATGAAGAGACTGTAAAACTTGTTGGAAAAAAATCTGCAAGTATCTGTGTTTTATTTGTCTTTTTTCTTTCTTTTTTCTTTTTTCCTTGCCTATTTTATCGTTAGAACATAAAAAATAGGATGTAAAAATTTTTTCAATTGAATAAACTTGAAATTTTTAATACAGATAGAGATTTTATTTTAACAATAAAGTAGTTAGGACTAAAGTTATAATGCTTGTTAATACAGAAAAATATCGGCCACATTTTCTGAAAAATTTTAAAGATATCTTAAACTTTACTTAACCCCTATGGGTTTGATTTGTTTTTTGTTTATGGCCAATTATCAGCACGAGGAATAAACACCCTAAGGGGGCTTCCGTTGGAATCTTTTTAAGGGAACCTAAACCTATTTACGCAAGGAAATTCAAGGTTCAAAGAAAACCACGGAAATCTCCGAACGATTACGCCGACGAACACCACTGGAATCGAACCAAGCATCTACCGTCTACCAGCTTTAAGGTAGAACCTCTCAGCCACTAGTGGGGCCCAATGAGTGATTTCATACAAGCTTTTGTTACTTTAAGAGAATGCTGAAATATTTCTGTATCGGTCTCATTTTCTGAAATATTCTAAAGATATGTTAAACTTTATGATGAGTGATTTTATACAAGCTTTTATTACATTTATGACAATGCTGAAATCTTTCTGTATCGGTCTCATTTTCTGAAATATTCTAAAGATATATTGAGTTTTACTAACTCCTAAGGGTGGTTTTATACAAGCCTTTGTTACTTATAGAAATACTAAGCGTTTGCTTTACAGATAGATTCACTCTTTACAGATTTTACTACATTAAGTTCCACTCGAAGCAGACAAACTATTATTATGGGGCTGGAAGAAATATAAAGAATTTGTGAATTATAAATGAATTATACATAACTGAGTTAATCATTTGGAAAGGAATTAGATAGAATTTTGGAATAGAATTAATACAATATAAATTTTAGACTCCCTGTTTTCTCAATTTTGAGTCCTACAAAATTTTCTAAGGGAAGCAAGCACTTTTCGTACCTGTTTGTGGTACGAAAAGTGCTCAGGACCTGGAAAGTTGAGAGTGAATTAAAAACATCAAAAACTTTTAAACAATTTTTCAGAAAATTAAACGACGATTAAGAGGTTAACCATAACATAGAAGACTGTAGTAACTGGTGCAATTTCTTAAAATCTCTAGTTTACTCATTATACGCTAAAAGTTTATTTAGAATAAAAGTAACGAACTGGCGATAATAATAGACATATATTTTAATCTCATGTTTCTAGAAACTTACGTTTTGCAAATTCACCTCAGATGTTTGTTACTCTTCGTTAGATTTTTTCTGAGATTAATTCATCTACATGTATAAAATAAGACACGCCTATCTGCCTGTCTGACCGCGGATAACTCAGAAGTTATAACACCCAGTTCTCTGAAAGTTTTGTCATGTGTAGATGCTAATACCGGAAAGTTTACTTCACAGCCGGATTTTTAAATTTCAATTTAGATTTTTTTTTAATTAAAACTTATTGGGTAAAAGACTATTTGCAGGTTTCCAACAATCCACGGCAACGATGCAGCAAGCCAATGAGAAAAGGCGATAAATATGGGATTTAACGTCTGCATTTCACGGCTGAATGCTAGCAACTAATTGCACACGCATTTTTTAATTTTTCCTGTTTTGATGGGTTTTTTTTTTTTAATTATTATTATTATTGATTTATTGATTGATTTACATTAGATCTTCAAAATCCATCCATGGCACCATAAAAAAAAATAGTAAATTAGTAATTACTCCTATATGTTTTCTTAGGATTTATTCAGATGTGCATTGCACATCGCGCGCATGCGCAGGAGATTTTGCATGGAGTAGGTTTCATTGAAGAAAGGAATTTTAAAATAATTGAATTATTGTATTACTTTTGTGGTTCAAAACAGCTAAAATCAACGACTATTTTTCTTTATCTTTCCAAAACATGGTTTTCGTAACATAATTATTATATATCTGTGTTCACTCAGATAAAATTTAAAATATTCTAAAATTTAAAATATTCTCCAGATAAAATTAAAAAATAAATCTATTTTAGTATGAAAGGAGTCTTTAAGTATTCGCAATTCGTTTGAAAACTTCTATGGTCTCGTTTAACGCCGAGCGGATTAGCTAGCTGTTCATATTTGAAGTAAAGAGATTATATATTGCTTGATATGGTTGAAGTTCACTTTTGAAAACTGTTATTGAGGATGCTCCGGTTAGAAAGTATAGTGTATTAGGATAAGTACTCTTTTGAACATTCGTATAATATTCAGAAATTCAGAACACTAAACAGAGTTTAGTCCTCAGGTTCTATAGGATTTTAAATCTCAATATCATAATTTCGAATCGTTACATTACATGTTTTAATCTCATAATGATAGCAATTTTTTACTACTTTAATATTTATGCGCACATTAAAAAAATTCTAATTCCATACTAAAAAATTCATGCAAATAAAAGTTGAATCAAACGAATTTTTTGTCATAAGAAAAATTTTAAGTTTTAGAAAATATTTCCAAATATAAAGCAAAGTATGCATCAATATAACTTTTTTCTTTTGAAATTTAAAGTACTGCATTTGAAAAAAAAAAACTGATTTACCTCAATACCTTAAACATAAAGTTATTCACAGCCATTGTAATAACTGGAAAAAAAATTACAATAACAATAAAATGTATCGAGCTTATGTTGTAATGCTTGTTAATACTGACAAAAATCTCCATTTTATCATTGCCTGATATATTTTACTAAAGAAGCACTAAGCTTTTACTTTACAGATAGGTTCGGTCTTTACAAGTTTTACTGCATTAATTCGACTCGATGCAGACTAACTAAGAGTACGGTAAGGAATTTATGAATCATGAAAAAATGAGGCTTTTGATCTGCCTCAACACTTTAAACATAAAGTTATTTTGCAGTCATTGTAAGAACTGGAAAAAAAAATTAAAAATAGTATAGTGAAATTGTTGGCGAATGTTAACTGATTCGGAAATAAAAGTCACTTAGAGTATTTTATATTGTAAACAAGAAAATAAGATGGTGGATATTATAGTCGTGGGATTTTGTTTATTTAAAATAATGTGTTAAGATGTACAATTTTTTATAAATATATTCTCTAGTATAGTTTAATCTTAAACATTTTGAAATGTTAACCATTCTTTCATCCACGTAATCCACATAATTTAACTATTACAAATGATGTTGAAGTTCAATTAATGTATATCAATTTTTAAAACTTTTAAAAATCTTTTGAACAAATAATGATAAAAACTGTTTATTTGTTCAGAGCAACTGAATATGAAAATACAGTTTCTACCTAAATCATGCAATATTTATGAAACTTACTGAATGAGGTGTACTAATTATTATAAAAAATAATAAATAAATAAATAAATTGGAGATTTCACATCAAGCGTAGAAAATGAGGTGCGTTCGTAATGTAACAAAGATTTAAAATATTTAGATTTTGATGTAATACTATGCAGAACTTCAAATACAATATAGTAGACGAAATTTTGTGTGCGTCCCTGTAAATACTATCTGATTTCTGCTGTACAGAAAGTAACTTGTAGTAAGCCTTAGCAACCTATATCATTTTCGTAAAATGTGAAATAGTTTAATATAATTAAAACGCGGCCAATACAACGTTTTTCCCTATACCATATGTAATGAAATATTTTTGTGCGGCCCTGTAAATTAATAATAATTTTTTTTTCTACCCCACACTGTACAGAATTGTATCATACCAATCGTATCAATTTTATTATGTTCGAAAGAGTGTAACATCAACAAAACGCACTTGAAATAATTTTTTCCCATTGGTCGTAATGTAACAGACTTTCTTTTGATTGCCCTTTAATTGAACTAAATCCCTGTCGGCTTGGCCTATAGGCGGAGGTAGATTTCGAAGAGTGTTCATTTCAAAAACAACAAATAAAATATTAGAGATAAACCCACTTTAACAACTTTATTTGGCCGCTTTTTAAAAAATTTTTAATTTCATTTTTCTGAAGTAACTGGTTTTCACAGAATCATCTTAAGCGAAATTCAGCTCAAATGCCCATTTTGATAACATATTTTGAAATATATTCTGACTTTATTAAAAAACTGACCAATACAGCACGTTAAATAAATCCTAAATAACAAAAACTGTTAATTGAATGCGTTTGAGAACAAAACTGAATTTAAAAATGAGTCATAAAATAACCGATTTGTTATTTGAATACATCCTTAATTCTTTAATCCTAATCGCTTCGGGAAATTTTGTGCGAAGTGCCCACTTTGACAGCCTTTTTAAAAATATATTGAGCCTTTATCAAAAAACTGATCAATACGGCACATTAAATAGTTCTTAAGTAAGAGACCCTGTAAATTGGATGCGTTTGAGAACAAAAATGGATTTAAAAACAAATTAGATAAAACGCAATTTGTTATTCGAATACTTCATTCAATCGTTATTTTCATTCACGATCACTTCGGGAAATTCTGTTCAAAATACCCTTTTTGACAGCCTATTTTGAAATACATTCTATTTTTATCAAAAAACTGGCCAATGAATCATTTTATATAGTTCCTAAATAAGAGGATCTGCCATTTGGATGTGTTTAAAATCAAAAATGAATTTAAAAATGAGTCAGAATATACGCAATTTGGATTTGGGCTTTTTTCACCAACTCTTATTTTTGTTTAATTTATTTTTGCTAGAATTGGTCCTGTGAAAAACTTGTCAGCATAGAAGTTGTAGATATTATGGAGAAGATGTAAAATAAATTTAACTAGATTTGATAGTTTAAGAATTGACGAAGTTGTGGATTTTTGCTTTTTTCCATCCCCCTTTTTGTTTTCGTTTTTAATTTTTTTCATGGGTAAGAAATAGTCCTATCAAAAACTCCTATCAAAATTTTGAGGACATTTATAAAAAATTTAGTTGGATTTCACATCTTGAGAATTGACGAAGTTATGAATTTTTTTCTCCCATAGACCCTGTTTTTTTTTTTTTTTTTTTTTTTTCACCCCTTGAGCCCATTTTTAACTTTATCAAAAATATGTCATGCATAAACTTTTGGCCCATTTTTTAGAAGTAATATAAAATTTAAACCGATTCTATATCTATTTTAATTAAGAAGTTATGGCGTTTTTTCTATTTTCACAAAAATCCTCCCTATTTCCACCCCGTTGGACCGATTTTGCCCATTAGCGAACTTACAAGGAAGGTCTCCATTGGGGGCATACTCAGAATTTTTTGAAAAAAATACGAATTAAACTACTCATGTAGGTAATAAAGGATCAGTGAAAATTAGCGGCGGAATTACATTATTAGATATGTAAAAAAATAAAATAGTTTGGAATAATTGGCGTGAAAAGCTGAAAGCGACGCGGGATTTGGCGAGCAGTGCATTTCCTCGCCAAAAGCAGACGATTTTAACGAATCTGAAAATTGATTTTAATTGACTTCACTGTTAAAAAGCTGCAGCATTTACTGCAACGTCACTCCACTACTTTTATAGAATATCTCTCTTCTGACCAATGAGAATGCTCCATAGCACAATGAATTGACCGTGTCATACACTGTTAAAAATCTGCTGCATTTTGTTGCAACGCACTCCACCGCTTGTATATAATATTTCTATTCCAACCAATGAGAAAGCTCCATTTCACGGCCAAATAACCGTTTTCTATACAAGCAAGGGAATGCGTTGCAACAAAATTCAGTAGATTTTTAACAGTGTATTTTTCAATTTGGAACAATTTTAATCAATTTAAATTGTGTTTTAAATGATAAATATATTAATTTCATTTTGTTATAAGTACATATAAATGTATATGACAAAATTACACGTAAAGTAAAGTAAAAATGCAAAACTAAAATTACTTAAACTAATTTAAATAAATTGAACATAGAAAGTTTTTTCTTTAAAAAGTATTCGAAGCGTAAAAGCGTATTTTTCAAAATTTCGTTTTTTCGCCAATCGGAGATAAATCGCCAAATAAACGAAATTTTTATAATTTTTTTACGGACGTTATAAGGAGGTTCCGCCAAAATTTTTTTTATAAACATATATAACTATATGAGAAGAACATTTTGTAATTTTTTCAGATTTTTCTGAGTATGCCCGTATGGAGACCTTCCTTGTTAGCCGAGATTTTATATCCCTTGATTTTATGTATCAGTTTGCAAAAAGATTGGAGCAGAATTATGGAAGTTATCGTGTCCATAAAAAAGTGATATACACCGATAGATAGATAGACAAATAGATAAATATATATATAAACTTTTTTACTGATGGTTGTTTTGGGGTCTAGAGGTCATAATCAGCGTAGATCTGCAAATTTTTTTCAGAAATTCCATTATGAAAGCGACCGCAATAGGTAGTATTTCATACGAAGTCTACCTAATACATCCTATTTTTTGACAAAATTATGCAGCAATTATATATTTTAAATGTGAAACGATTCGGTTGGGTAGTTTTTGCTTTGTTATATGCGGACAGAAGGACGGACGGACTGAACGATGACTATAGGTGCTTTGTATTTACGTAATTACGAACGCAACTAAAAAACTATTCTTTATTCTTAAGATTAAATTCAAGAATATACTTATAAATAATCTAATAATTGTACATTTTAAAGTATTATTTCAAAAGAATAAAACCCTATGAATAGAATAGCTCTCATACGAATAAAATATTTCCAACTGAGCGGCCTGGGCAATTTTTCGCTCAGTTGGAAATATTTAATTCATATAATAACTTTACTAATCAGTTTGATTGTGTTAAAAATGCAATTATCTACGTGCCCATCGTTCTAAGGAGTTCCTTTAACTGCGTTCTGTTCTATTGAGCTTTCTAAATGACAGACCAAATGTTATGACCTAGAAGTTTATCGGGGCGAAAAATACTCACCTGTTGTCGTTCACACTTAGCTTAAACGGTAAAGCAACGGTTGGCTTTGTAAGCCAAGTATGTGGGTTCGATTCCCGGCTTGGGCGATTTTTTGCTCAGTTGGAAATATTTAATTCGTATAACTTTACCAATCAGTTTGATTGTTTAAAAAAATGCATGAATAGCTCTCGTTTGAACATTGGCTATGGATTAGGAGATGTAAGATTCTAACCCTGTCCTATCTTCAATATACATAGTGTATTAGAATCTATTTCATAGAGCTATCAAAAAACTTTAATTTAAAAAAAAAATATGTTTTCTTTTTCGCTTAAAAGATATTTTGACATGCCTACTATACACTGATGAAGCTGTGTAAAAATACCAAGATTATAAATGACGACCTCAAACGCCAAGGGATACAAGTGACGAAAATTGGATTTGGAGTAAATTGAATTTAAAAATAATTGAAGTTAAATTTGAACGACTTGAAATAAGAAACTGTCGCTTATTTCATTATGGTCTTTTACTTTTTATTTCAATAATTGTTAAAAAAGTAGAGAGCAACTTTCTTTAAATTTATATTTAATAAATATTTATTATTATTCGGCAAAAGTGGTTTATTTTCAGAACGCAGCACATACAATCGGCTCTTGCTAATTCGAAATCGGATAATTTGAATCTTCGCTTGATTCGAACAAAATATGAAGTCCCAAAATTTTCAATAGCAGAATAACGTTAAAATTTTTTTTTTGATTCGAACTCATTTTCTCTTGACTTCGTTTAATTCGAACTAACGAGATTCCGATTTATCATTTTTACTAAATTTGTCCAGGAGTTCAGATCCTTGAAACAACTTTCTTTCTTTCATTTTTGTCTGAATTGTTCTGAACAAGTATACATATAATCCCATGCATTTGATAACCACTTTTTGTAGTGTCCCGTTTGTCCATCAATGACACCTCCACCCCATCTTTTTTGTGATTGTTCCTTATCCCTTAATTAGTTTATGTATTTATATCTTTTAATTTAATATTAAACCATATTCTAATGATAACACACAGCCGAAATATATTTAAAAAATACTATAATATTAATTTCTTTGTAATAGTACCCCTTTAAGCAGGTTTTCTTGTCGTACATTCCATAATTAGAACTTTGGATAATTCGAACTCGTTGGGACCACAAGAAATGTTGATAATTCGAACATTTCTTGTAGTCCCGACGAGTTCGAATTAACGGGAGCTGACTGTACTTAGAAAATCACTTATTATTCTTTATCCGAAAATGAAAAAGCATTTTTCCAGGTCGTCTGTGCACTTAGTTCCTTTTTTTTTTTTTTTTTTTTTTTTTTGTCGCATACACCCTTTGGTTTCTGGAGTCTTTAAACATGTAGAAACATGTATCTCGCTTTAAATTTATCAGCGTTTTAATTTCCCCCTTTTTTTCGGTTCGAATTTATTTTCATTTTGTTACCTTTTAAAAGTTTAAATGGCAATAGATTCGCAACAGGTGACATACATGTATTTTTAATACAATCAAAAAGGTTATATTCAATTAAAAAAAAAAAAAAAAAAAATGCATTGGTGTACAAATTCGTGTTTTTCATTCAATTTTAGAATAAATAAAGACTCTAATCTTTTTTTTTTCTCATAAACTAGCAGATTTATTGAAAAAACAATCCCTAACGATTTGAAGAACAATCATGTGACTATAAAAAAACTGTATAAAATATTTAAAAAAACTGTAAACGCTTTTATATTTTATTAATTATTTTAAAAGTCCATTCATGACATTATATTTTTTGGTGTCAAAATAATTTTCGATAATAATTTTATTTTACGATATCTAAACGAGGTATAAAGGAAGATATTATATATACTTTTTTATTTATTTAAACGGTATCGAATAAGTTTAATAAAGAAAATTTCGGGTCTCTTTTATGCAAGTTTGCAAAGGATAATTTTTTTGAAACTTTTACAAGATTTTATTTCAACATTTATCAGATAATAGTACAGCACTAGCGGCCTTCGCCCGCTAAGCTGGTCGCTTTAGACGGACAGACGGGCATTAAATAGTTTAATTGTTAGTATTAAATAGCTTAATACAATTAAAATGCGTACCAAACAATGTCTAAATATATAAGTATGCAATGGAATACATTTGTGTGGCCCTGTAAATCAATAAGAAATATTGTTTGCACCACAAATTGTACAAAATGTATATTATGGTATATACTTCATAAATGCATATCAACTTTATTATGTTCGAAAGAGTGTAAGACCATTAAAATGCACTTGAAACTGTTTTCCCCATTCATCATAATGTATCGGAATCCTTTTGATTGTCCCTGTAATTGAACTATGCATCCGATTTTCATAAAATTTGAAATGACTCAACAAAATTATCTAATAATTGTATATTTTAAGTTTCAAATGATTCAGTTGGGTAGTTTTTGAGTCGTTTGGACAGATGGACGAAATAACGGGCAGACAGACAAATGGGCAACTCGGGATCCCGGGATTTTTTCCCTTCAATTCAAAACAAACATCTCCGTTTCCAGGATCGGAGGAGATAGCGTCACATACATACATACATACATACGGTCGGATTTTAATAGTGTAGATTTTACCTGTTAATGATGCAATCTACACAAGTTTCAATCAGAGCAACAAACGTTGGAACAAGGTTTCGCAATATTATTTTAGCAACATATATGGGTCAATTTTTTTACGTAATAATGAACCAAGATTTTAACTGTGAGAATTCTAAAAAAAATCTTTAACAATTATTTTCGCTTTAAAATAAAGTACTGGCAAACATACAACTAAATAAACACTACGAAACATTTGTTACTATGTATATATGCTGCATAAAAATTACATATTTTATATAAATATTTTTTTATGTATAAATTACATATAACAGTCCCACAAACAATAATCAACATAAATTTTCCAAAAAAAAACATTTTGAAACAGAAACTTGTTATAATTACCAACACAGATTTTTGATTAAATATTATAAAGCTTAATGATAACACCGAAAAATTCTTAACCAAATTATTTTTGCTTTGAAAAAAGAAAAAATGAATACATTGTAACTCTAATTATTTAATTTTTTGTTGAAAAGTTTCTAACAGTTCCATTATAAATTACTCATAACAAATTAAATAATGATGTACTTCTTTTTAAAAAGTTTCATTAATTAACTTTTACAAAACTAATTTTGACTTTGTAGAATTTTTAGAATTAAATTCTTTCTCGATGCAGTTTAACATGATTTATAAAAATTAGGAAAACACATGCAATATGCATTTCATTTTTTTTTTTTTTTTTTTTTTTTTTTGTTATTCAGGTGTATCGCTTAATAAAGT
Source organism: Maratus speculifer (assembly GCA_964019185.1). Lineage (NCBI taxonomy): Eukaryota > Metazoa > Arthropoda > Arachnida > Araneae > Salticidae > Maratus > Maratus speculifer. Next base: position 155,109,747 of record OZ025302.1, read on the forward strand.
AATGTAATTAAGTTAATAATTTTTTTTTATATTTTTTAAGTTGTGCATCTTAAAAAAAAGAAAAATCCGAAAAATTTTCTCTTGTAAAATATAATATTGTGGGACATTGTTTATACGTTTCCGAATAATGTTTATTTATTATTTTATTTATAATATTTCGAGCATAATTTTCAGTTTAGTTGAAACTATTTAAATGATTTTTTCTTTTCGAATTTACAACTCAAAAATTCGTGTTTCGTTGCAACGTCAAATCTTTATATCATAATTAAACGGAGAAAAAAAGTTTCCTGATAAAAAAATTTTGAGATTGTGAAATACAAATTAGAAGGTAAACTTTTTGCTTTGACATAAGTGTAAGAAAGGATATTGGCTATTTAGATACAATTCCTGAAAAATTATGAAATGTATATTGTAAAAACATGCATGTATTTAAATTTTAATTAATATTTTGTTCTTTTACTACAACGGGTATTTATAAGAAAGATGGACAGTTAGTAATCCTTAAAATGCAATTCATTGCGTCTTCGAAAAGATAAATAACAATTATCTTGAGGGGATGTTATAGTTTTAATCTAATAAATAATTCCTCATACTGTGTTAATGTTTTAAAGCATTTTCTACTACTATTTGACATAAATTTTATAATTACTAAAAGAAAATTCATACTGAGAAATTTCAAAAACGTATTTAATTTTCTTTTTAATAATAATAAAAAAAAAATACAGTGTTTCTTAAAAAATATAAAAGCATAAAATTAAAATTAAAAAAAAAAAAGAAGTAAGAAAGTTTCAGAAAGAAGTAAACAAGATTACACAATGATCGCAATAATAAAGCTACAAGAAAAACTCGAGCATAAAAGCGCGTTTAAATTAAAAGCAATTTCTTTTCGTAATTTATTTCGTAATTTGCATTATTTCTTAAATAAGTTTACGTAGAACGTTTAATAAATAAAACGGTTTTTTTATATAAAAAAAAAATAAATAAATAAAAATGAAAATAAAATAAACGACATATTTACACGAAACTGTTGTGTAAATTTTTGTAATGATTTTAAAATGAAAATTTGTTTGTTTGTCTTTTAGTCGTACTTATTCCTTAACTTTCTTAAAATTGAGCTGACATCCACTACATTTGACTATGGGGTACTATTGATTTCAAACAGTTTTTATGAAGGAAATTTTAAAAGCTTATCTTTTTCTTAAAAGAGATTTAAAAGAAAAACTTGAGTCAGAGAGCCGTGATTAAAAACATCGATCCCAGGTTCTTGAATATAACTGAAGAATATTTATTGAACATCCTATAGATATATGGGTCCCTTGCAGGTGAAGCTCTTTTTAGGATGGAAGATAAGAAGGAGTCTCATCAATGTATGATACATGTGCATAAGGTTGATTATCGCCAATATATTCGCCAAAAGGTTACAATGCAAGTACATTGGCACATTCTCTGAAAAGTCTGTCTTGTATGAACTGTGCTGTTTTGGTATAATTAACGCGCATTTGTTAATATGAGATGCATGGCAACGGATTTATGTTAACCTCTTCAGACCTGAGCATAAAATAACTCTACAAATATATATTTATTGCTTTATAATAATTTTTATGACACTATAGATGACAGAAAGAGGCATTTTTATGAAATCAGTACTTTAAGGGACTGATAATTTAGGTTTACAAATATGGTTATAAAAGGGCTAATCCCCTTAAAACATCAATTTAACTATCAGTAATATAAATTTACGTAATAACAAAATTAAGGTCTTTAAATAAGTAAATGATCAACAAATTCTCAGAATTTTTCGTTGTAAAGCATTTAAGTTAAATAATCATGAATATTTCTTACTTTCTTGGCCACAATGCCTTGAAGGTAGTTTCGAAACTCGGATGAAAGTAATATTTATTTTATGAAGTAATATTCATCAGTGTTGTCATTTATTGGTTTTGTTTTAAAGCAAAAAACATTCAGCTGTATAGAAGAAAAGTAAAAAGGCAAAAAAATTCGAACAGTTTAGTTTTTATGAGGGAAAGAATGGAGGTACACATTTGCGTACCTCAGGTCTGAAGAGGTTAAAGACAAAAGAAATGGTACATGAAGTATTCTGGAATTTCTGATCGCAGGTTATCGGGCCAAATAAGGAGACGTTTATAGCCTAGTAAGTAAAGACTGAAAGGGAGAATGTGGCTACAGCAAATACTGTATATGGTCATGGAATGGTAGCAGAAACGAATCGAAACTAAAATCTTGATAGATGGTTTTCAACAGTTAATTTAGGAGAGATCATATATCTATTACGAAAAATAAAGATAGGGAATGTATCTGTATTAATAAAGATAAACGTCGTTATCTTAGAAACTAGTTACATTTATAATGTATGGAGAACCTATTAAACTAAGTGGGAAAGGGGATTTAATTGAGTTATTATATGATAGGATAGGTGAATAAAGATAGGATGAAGGAAAATAGCTTTAATATATGATATTGATATCACATATTTGGTTTAAAATAAACAGACATGTTCCCACTTTAGAAAATGATAAATGAGTGTGCTTGCACATATTGGGAACAATTTTGACAATAAATTAAAAACAACGAGAAACAACCAGGAGGAAAAGTGTGGAAACATATAATAACGTGACAACTGAAATATTGGCTGCTAGCAAAAAAATACAATCTGCTACTAAAATGGCGCGTGAAAGAACCAGTTTGCTTGAAGATTATACATTCGCTCTTTCAGAAGAGAATTATTCTGAAAAGCTGTATCAAAAACAATTAGAAGTGGAGAAAAAATATCAAAATTCATGAAGCATGGATTTATCTTAATGTCAGTAATAAAAAACAAAAAATCGATATATTACAGGAAATGAGGCCAAAAAGTTTTACAACTTTGGTTCAAACTCTGCAAAAAAAGTTTCTCTAAAAGATCTATGGTGATTACTGGAATCCATAACAGCGGAAAAATAAAGATCAGAAAAATTGAGAAAAATGTCAAAATTAACCCCTCTTATTATCAAAGCTATGTTTTAATTCCTAATTTTAACGAAGAAATATCAGAACTTTATCACGCGGACGTTAAAATTTTTGAGTTCCACCTGAATAAAGAAAATAGACATACATTCCAAAAATATATTCGCATTTTTCAAAAAATTGGCAAGAGAAAATGGAATCAAGTAGATTCCGTTTAGTCATATTACAATCAAATCCTCTGATGTTTCACCAATAGATTACTGTTCCTTTAGAATAAGGCTCCAGTCTCCAGTCCTTGTGAACGAGACTCGCGAGCTAATGCTATTCCTATGGGGAGGTTATTTTCTAATAACATGGTTGCATTTTGAAATTTTTATCTTATTTTTATTTTATTTTTCTTTATTTTTCTTAATTTATTTATTTGTTTATTTTTATTTTATTTTTTTATGTATTTTTTTATTATTTATTTATTTATTTATTTTGCATTGGATAGCTGACATCCCTCGCCACATCACTCCTTTTTTACTTTTTCGATTTTGGTTGCAGATTTGTTCCATCTGGTAGCCCTTGTTGTAGCCTATTATATTGCAGCGGGATTTCCAAGATAGTAAGGCTTGTTGTAAAACTGTAAGTGAATTTTTTTTTCCATTAATGCACCACACATTTACAAAGCCCACTCAAAGCCCACCAGCTCGGCGTTTTGACCCTACTATTGAAGACACTCGTGAGCTAATGCTATTCCTGTGGGGAGGTTATTTTCATTAACTCGCATTTCAATATTTTTAAATAACCTTTTTTGCCTTCGATAGGTGAGATTTCTCTCCACACCGCTCCTTTTTTACTTTTCCGATTTTGGTTGCAGATATTTTTTATAAAGTTAGTTTCACTTTCAAAGCCGGTTTCGAAAATGAAAGCGTCATTAAAAAAAATGTCTGCAACCAAAATCGGAAAAGTAAAAAAGGAGCGGTGTGGAGAGAAATCTCACCTATCGAAGGCAAGAAAAGATTATTTAAAAATATTGAAAATGAAAATAACCTCCCCACAGGAATAGCATTAGCTCACGAGTGTCTTCAGTAGTAGGGTCAAAACGCCGAGCTGGTGGGCTTTGTAAATGTGTGGTGCATTAATGGAAAAAAAGTTCACTTACAGTTTTACAACAAGCCTTACTATCTTGTAAATCCCGCTGCAATATAATAGGCTACAACAAGGGCTACCAGATGGAACATTGTTAAAAAAAAAAAAAAAAAAAAAAAAAAAGTAATTGTTTTATTTTATGTATTTTATTTTTGTTGTCAAAATCGTTCTCAATACGGGTAAGCACTCTCTGTATACATTTTTTTTTTTCAAAATATGTTAAAAATTAGGGTTTCCATAAAAATTCTCCATCATTATGAAATTTATACATAATGTTCAACTAACGAACACTAATTTCTCCGTTTAAAAAATCTTTATATTAAAAAAAAAATCTTAAAAGAATAAAGAAATATATATACGACTATATCATCACGTTCCGTAGCTATTGTTTAACTAAAAATAAGTATCTCATCAGATCATATAGCACGAATATTAAAACAAATGAATATTTCTTTTTCAAAATCTATAAAAGAAATAGGGCAAATGTTTAAATACCAATTTCATAGACTATTAAATATCCCTTCATAAAAATTTTCATGATTACGCATCTGCATAAAAGTTTAATCATTGGGAAATTTCGAGAAAAAATATGAAATATAACTAAAATTTTTAACTTTGTCAGCTGCATAAGAATGAAAAGAAAGCACTTCCTCTTATGATAAATATTATAAAGGCAATTTCTAAGATACTTTTTGAAGTATGTGAATACACTCATTAAAGTGCATAAATGAATTACAATATCACAAATAATTCTATTTAAAATTATTGAAATGGAAACGTTTAACAAATTATTTTCCCATTTCCTTAGCTTTGAAACTTAAAGTAAAATATCTGACAAAGGTGCCTTTTATTTTCATCTGCTTGAAAGCATTAAAAATAAATTTATTACAAAAACAAAACCTTTACCTTTGAAATAACGTGGAAAAGTATAAGTTATACTCTGAAATTTTCTCTGGGTGAAATTGACTTTGAAATTCGAATCAATAAACTCTTTGCTGTTATTTCATGTAATAAACCACTTCAAATTATTACGCATTGCTTCAATTCAAGAAACCGCAATTGAAAGTAGCTATTTTAAATTTTATTAACGAAAGCTGTTTATAAAATTTCCAAGTGATTTTTGTAAAAATAAAGAAGAAACAGATCACTTGTTCGCATCTTTGAAGTGTAGTGTGAATGAAGAGAACTTAGTTTTTGCTTCAATAGGCATCACATTTTCATGGTTAATGTGATTGTTTGTGAAAGAATATAAAAGAGCTGAATTAACTTAATTTGAAAGAGGTTTCCTTTTATAATATTTTCAAAAATTCTTATAATATTCACCTTCATTCTTTAATAGCTATAAATGTTTATTTAAATATGTAAGTTTGAAAGAGTTTGTGACTTAATATTTAATCATTTCTGAAATGGATGTTTTGGGCAGTCCTTTTTAGGTGCGTTCTTAATTATGTAAATACGTAGCACCTATTGTCGTCGTTCAGTCCGTCCGTCTGTCCGTCCGTCTGTCTGTCCGCATATAACAACGCAAAAACTACCCAACCGAATCGTTTGAAATTTAAAATACATAGTTATAACATAATTTTGTCGAGTCATTTCAAATTTTATGAAAATCGGATGGATAGATCAATTACAGGGACAATCAAAAGGATTCCGTTACATTACTGTCAATGGGGAAAAAAGTTTCAAATGCATTTTAATCGTTTGAAATTTAAAACATATAATTATTACGTAATTTTGTCGAGTCATTTCAAATGTTATGAAAGTCGGATGCATAGATCATTTACAGGACAATCAAAAGTATTCCATTACATTACGGTCAATGGGAAAAAAATTTCAAATGCATTTTAATGATGTTACACTCATTCGAACATAATAGAATTGGCATGAATCTATGAAATATATACTAAAATATGCATTCTGTACAATCTGTGATGCAAAGAATTTTTATCATTAAATTACAGGGCCACACAAAATGCTACTACATAATGCTATAAGGGGAAACATTGTTTGGGGCGTGTTTTAATTATATTCAACTATTTCACATTTTATGAATAAGATATACGTTGCTGAGGTGTAATAAAAATTACTTCCTGCATATTTACAGAAACATAAAGATTTTGAGTACTATACTGTATCCGAAGTACGCTCTACTATACCAGCAAGATCTGAATATTTTTAAAACTTCGTTATCGTATGAACGCACCTCATTTGCTACGTTCACGTGCAATTTCCAGCTTGTTTTTTTGTTTTTTTTTTATCTTTGATAAATTTTAGCATTTATGAATTTTTTTGCAATAATTTTAAATAGATGATTAGCTTAATGATTATCGTAGTGTTCATGATTGTAAGTCATGCTTGTGATTCTGTGTGAGTATTAACATAATTAAATACATTTAAGCCAAACAACTGTACCATCAATAAATGTATGAAGCTATGCCGATTCAAATTACTAAACCAATTTTTTGTAGTTATTTGAACCTGTACTTATTCCTGTTATCTATAAATTTACACATTTGTAATATTCAGCTTTTTACGAAATTTGGAAAGAAAGTTTGATAAAAGATTATAATGGCAGAGCTGCCAACTTCTACGCCTATTTAAATCTTATAAACATGATTGAAACCAGAAAAAAGTTTTAGTAAAATGTATACCAAATATATTCAATGTTATGCATTACAATAGATATTCTTAATAATTTACTAAAATTTCTGTTTCTAATATGTTTATTTGATTGTAAATAGGCGTAGTAGTTGGCAGCCATGTAATGGCCTCAAACGATGTGTTGCTGTGCGAATTTTAATAAACCTGCGACAATAAATATCCGAGTTACAAGGAGAATTGCAACGGATGGGAAAAACCGGGTTTATTCCCGTGTATAAAATTGGTTTTTTGAGAGGGAAGTTAAAAAAATTCCGGGAATTTTCAGAAAGTTTCAAACATGAAAAATTCGAATTTATTATTTTCGATTATTTTTAATGATTTCAATTTTTGTCAATGTAAATAAAACTAATAACATAGATAAACGGTCAAGTGCGAATATTTACTCGTGCTCAAAGGGCTCCGTACAATAAATATATAAATTATATTAACCATATTATATTATTTAAAAAAATCTTTGATAAAAGAATAATAAGACTTTGGAAAAAAGTCTACAACGTAGGGTTGGGTATAGCTGTATATACTAGAAAAATATGAATGCCTAAATAATAAAATTGCAAAGGGATATGAAGCCTAAATAATATCATATATTGCTATTCTGTTTAACTCTTTTTTAATCTTATTTTAATCTGTTTTCTGTTGAATTTTTTTTTTAACTTGATTTGGTACTGACAATAAAAATTGTGCATATTTAAACTCCATTTAGCCTTTCAAAAAACTAAATTAAACTTAATAATTATCTTTTGTTTTTACATTGTAGCTAAAATAAAACTTTTGTTTCAAGTTTAAGCTTGGCATTGTGCTAAGAATGCTTCGAAAATGTGTCACAAATTTGCAACACCACCATGGACCGCGTCACGTTTTTCCAGATAGGTTTTAACCAGATAGGCCGGATTAACCAGATAGGCCGACAATTATAGTCGAGATTTTTAAAAATATTTCGTACCAGAATTTTAATTTACACTAGTATACATTTTTTATTTAGCGTTTCTATTCTTTGTAACTTTTTTTATAATAAAATTTTTGGTTTGATTTGAAATAGATTCATATGATAGCAGTCAAAATGACCGGACACGTTCTCGTATTAACAAATTTTGAAAACAAGAGAGGTGCACTGAGAAATCCACTCAATGCAAATTAGGTGTGAATACCATACTATTTATCTAATTAACACCATTAAGACTCAGTGGCATATTTTTAGATCATTAGACTTAGTTGCAAGAAAGCATCTTTCACATCAGTAAATATGAAGATAAAAACATACTCTTTTTCACAAGACAAATGTTTTAGTAAAATAACATAAAAAATACTCTTCTTTTAAAAATAGTAGGCAATCTAAAATTTAAATTTAAAAAAAAATAATTTAGGAGTTAATGGGTTATTTTACTTAAATTAGTCTGTTTTTAACAATTTGACGTTCATTGCTTTTGTACTACTACTAGGCATCGCATTATACAAATATATCATTAAAAGTTGTTATCTAGACTTTAAAAGCCGATGGTGCATACAGTATGCCACAATTGTCATTATGTACATCCAAATTATATTTATCTTTAAAGGTTAATATCTCGGCTAATTTCCAACGATTTTTTTTTCGGAAATGATTATCAACAATGCTTTTATAATTCTATCATGGTTTACATGAAAACTGACGGAATACACATTTAAAGGCAGATATATTAAGTAAGAAAAATCAAAATATCATAAGTAATTTGGTATTTTAATCACCGATGAGTAAAAAGTGAAAGAGGTAGATGAGAAATTCATCTTCCCTGTCATGAATATAAACTTCACCTCTGTTCTTCAGATCAACAAATTTAAACATAAAAAAATGAACAAAATTAAAGGAAATCAATGCAAAATTACAATGCAACTCGTTCCAAAATTGATATATAGCATGTCTGAATAAGTAGATATACGAGCCAACAGAGACAAAAAACATTTATTTTTAACACGTTGGCTACCAACTACAAGATAACTCGTAGATTGCGTTCTATTCTAGGACGCCAACTACAAGATAACTCGTAGATTGCGTTCTATTCTAGGACGCCAACTACGAGTTATCTCGTACTGTGTTTACTTGCCATTTTTGTCCAGCTGCGATAAAACTCTCAATATATCAATGCTAATATCGATAGATGGCTTCTGGGAAAAGAACAAAAAATCAATGCTGGCTTGCATAAACAGAAAATTTATTAAAAAACGATCAAAAAATATAATTACCAACTACGAGGTAATTCGTAAACCTTTAAAGAAAAAAAATATGATTTTTGATGATACCTATGGACTAGAATTAGAGTTTTTAATAAGATAATGTGATAAAATCAAATTGTGATTTTTGGCCAGATTTCTGAAACTTGCCGTGGCAGTCAACGTGTTAAAGAAACATTACAGTATATTGCAATAATTTACAGCTGCCACTGAATTTTAATAAATTATAAATACTTAGACTATAAATTCATACGTTTTGTGAATTCATAATAAAAAATCTGCCTTTTTGGAAAATTCGTCTTTGACCTTTCTTTTATTTAAAAATTTCGAACTGGTTTTGTTTTCTTCAAAATTTCCAATATTTTCCGAAATTCCAGGTTTTTTTCCCGAAATTCTCAGGTTTATTCTCATCTCTTAAAATCTACGGCTTTTTTGCATCTCTGTAGATTGTACTGGCAGTCGTGATGCCAGTAGAATTAACTGTTTTTTAACGGAAAAATTTCCTGAAATTTCAGAAAATTTTCCATTTTAGTCGAGAAACAGATGAAAATTTTATGGAATTTGCGGGAATTTTTCCGTTAAAAAAACAGTGAGTTGTACTGTTGTCCCAAATGCTAGTACATTCTCCATAAAATCGTCCGCTTTTTTTTCTTTAATTTTACTGGAACGGTCAATTTTTTCCTTTTAAAATAGGTTTTCTTTTCTAGGTTGCTTCTATTTTCATAGGTTTTACTGTAACATATTTTCTTGTAAACAACGCTGACAAATGCCGATAGTTGATTTGATAACTTTAGTCTCTTCCCCGCCAATAATAGTTCACAGGGGTAACTCATATATACCCCTATCCACTATGTTTAGGGATACTGTTTTCTTGAAATCCTGTCTTTTAGTATAAAAAAATCTTTAACCTATTCCGTAAATAAATTACACGAAAAGAAGTTTTTTTTGTTTATAAAATTTCGTAATTTTAATCAAAATGGGTACGATTTACTCGATTTTTTCCCCTTCAATACGCTTTGTATGAAATAGGGTTAATTGGCAGCAGTTAAGCGAAAACGGAAAAATAATGTAATACGTACAAACAGCAAGTTTGTACAACGTGAGAAAGTAAAAGTCTTGCAATACTGGAAAATATGCCATTTTGTTAAAAGTTATTTTTGTGACATCTTTTGCATTTTTTATATTTTTTGTTATATTTTTGTAAAAAATATGTTTTTTAACAAAAGGTAAAATCCATTTACTCAATTTTTAATCCAATTACTAATTAATAATTGAAGAAGCCCAAAATAAATCCCAAATTTTGCTTGGATTGACACCTAAATTGGTGACTTTTTGTGACAGTTTCCGCCGACATATACGCATACTGACAAACATAATTTTTTTTTTGCTTTTGTAATAAGGTTTCATTTGATGTGTCGGAAACAAATAGTGTTGCATTCGTTTTATAGAAATGCTAAATTACCGGCATTATTGATATTTTAGTAAAATTATTAATATTATATCAATTCAAATTAGTAAACTGTTATTAATCCCATCACAACAAGAGCAGTATGAGTGTTTGTGGGAGGAGGGGGAATCATTTCACTTCAGGAAATCCTTGAATTTTAACATCAATTTTTCAGTGTCAAAATGTAAGTCTTATCTTTTTATACAGGGTTATTGCAAAAGAATCATCGGGTTTCCGAAGCCTGTATTTCGTACATAATTGAATTACAACAATCAGTTATATATGAAAATAAAGCGAAAGTATACAAGATTGACGTCCATGGTCGCGATTGCATAGTCTTTCAATTTCAATCCGTCGTCAGTTCAATTTTTTGTCGGATTACGGATGAAACTCTCTTTAACTCGGTTCATTGTTTCTTCAGTAACGCTTGGTCTGCCGAAACTTTTGCCTTTATATAAACAACTATTTTCTTTGAACTGTCGATACCAGAGCAGAATGCTTTCTTGGGTTGCATTGGTATGCCTTTTAGAATGCTTTCATGCGGTTATAAGTTATTCACATTTTGAATGTTCTAGTACACAAAACGCTTTCTGCTGTCCCATTTTTAATATGACATTTACTAAGCAACTATGGCAACCAGACACACATGATACATATGCAGCCCAAAATTGTAAATAGCGCCCTCTCGTTGGAGTTGTCATGGAAACATATACGTTTCCTAGTTAGCACGCATAATGTATCAAAACCCGATGATTCATTTGTAATAACCCTGTACATTTAAGAGCATAAATCTGGGGGGAAATTCTATATGGAAAACGTAGTGGGAAAAAAATAAAAAGAATATTGAACAGTAAACTGATGGCATTGACTTAACAGACTATTCAGTCTAATTGTATATTACAGCCTTATTCTTTCAAGGAATACTGAACTTCGAAAAAAAATTAAAGGAGAGTTTAGCTCCCCCATTATCCCCCCTTTATTCTTAATCACTGAACACTCAAAACTAATCAGGGATACGAATAAGCATTATGAACTTCTATCCAAGTTTCGAAGCAAGTCGGATAATTCTACATAAAAACCCATTTGTTTAATTTAAGAGGGATTATCTCCCATTCCTACTTTATAATTACCCATTAAACCCCCAAAACTATTCAGAGATTTGCCTTATCAGAAAGAGACTATATCCAAAATTTAAAGCAAATTGGATAATTCAGCATTAAAACTCATTTATTTAATTTAAGGGGGTATATCAAGGTCCCTTTTTTATAAGCAACAAAAGAAGCCCAAAATTTATCAGGGAAGCATCTTATCTGTATGAATACATATCCAAAATCGAAGCAAATCGGTAAATACTATGTAAAAAAACCATTTACTTAGATTAAGAATAAGGAGGGGGGGGGGAATTACCTTCTATAACCCCTCCTCTCTTTTGTACTTAACTAATGAACACCTAAAACTAATCATGGATCAGAATGATCCTATATCTAAAATTTGAATGGCATCTGATAATTCAACATGAAAACACATTTATCTAAATTAAGAGGAAGGATCAGTCATCCCCCCCCCATTTATACGTATCTAATGAACTCCCAAATCTAATCAGGGAAGCACCTTATCACAATAAACCTGTATTCAAAATTTGTACCTAATCAGTTTTTTTTTTTTTTTTTTTTGTTTTTTTTTTTTTTTTATCCTGAGTTATCGCGTTACATATGTACGTATGTAATATAACAGAACAGGCGGGCGCATTAGCTCTCAGGTTTTGATGCCTGTCAGCGAAAAACTGCAAAATACTTTTAAGGCAAAGGGTTTTAATTAGTATTAATGAATTTCTGTCATAATTTACCAACAACCTTAATTATTTTTTTAACTTTTTTAACATGAAAGTTTAATTTAGGGGAAAAGGAATTAATTTTAAGATTTTGTGAAAAAGTGAACTTTTAAAAAATAAGTTATCACTTGTAATTTTGCCTTTAAAATAAGGTTTTAAAATAGGGGAAAAAGTATATTTTAATTAGCAAGTGTGGAAAAGAATATCAGCACTTATAATTATTTTGGTTCGTAATGAGTTTAAAATTTCAGAACAACTAATGTAGATAATTAAGTTCATTAAAACAATAAAAATGTTTTTTTTTTTTTTTTTTTTTTTTTTTTTTAAGTACTGAGTATAAAAATGTTTGCTAATTATTTTATGATTTTTCAAATAGTTTATTATATCTATTCCTATTGAACACTATTAAGTCTACTGTAATTGTTAAACAGATCTGTTTTGGATAAAAAAGTTGACTATTTTCACATTTTTACTTTCTTTCATCTTTATAATAATAATAATAAAAATAAAAAAAAAATAAAAAGAATTCGTGAAAATTTTCGAGTTCCGTACATATCTTATAGGTCAGAATTTCAAAAAACATATGTTTTTACAAAATGTCTGTCTGCGACTCTGTCTGTCTGTATGTATGTGACATGAATTTTGTGGACACTCTATCTCAAGAACCAATGCACGAAATTTCATAAAACTTTAGATTCAGATAGACCTTGATATAAAATTGATCTGGTTAGTTTTTGTGTACATCGCCCGCAACAGGTGACGCTTCTTTGCTGCAGTTTTCACGATTACCACAATAGCTACACCTCAAGAATTAATAGGCGAATTTTTATAAAACTTTAGATTTGATTCGTCCATGATATAATATGGTTCTGATTACGTTTTGTATAAATCGCACAACAGGTGGCGCTGCTATGCGATATTATTCAGGATTATAGCAATAGCTTTATCTCAGAGACTAATGCATGAATTTTCACCAAACTTCAGATTCAATCAGTCCCTGATATAAATTAGTATTCTGTAGTTATTGGAGCAAATCGTTTACTGCTGTGAGGCATTATTCATGATTATCGCAATAGCTTTATCTAAAGATCTAATCCGCGAATTTTCATAAGACTTTATATTCAGATAGTCCCAGATATAAATGGATATTCTTTAATTTTTGGAGTAAATCACTCAACACATAGCGTTGCTATGCGTCATTATTTATGATTATTGCAATAGCTCTATCTCAAGAACTAATGCAAGGATTTTCACCAAACTTCAAATTCAATTAATCTATGATATAAATTAATATTATATAGTTTTTAGAGTAAATCTCTCAACAAATAACGCTTCTATCCAGTGTTGTTTTTTTTTTTTTTTCGATAAATTTATCTCATATACTAATAAATGGATTTTCATCGAATTTCACATTCGGTTAAAACTTAAAATAAGTTGTTGCAGATTAGATTTTTGGTGTAAATTACCTAAACGGTGAAGCTGCTATGTTTTACTTTTCTGGAAGTATTAACGTGTATGAGATAGAATAAAGTCTTGGGATCGCTACATCCGACTAATTTCCTTATTTAACTTTATCAATAACTTCCATCTAAACCAAACGAGAATATCATTTTAATTTTATTTTATATCTATGTTCTTGTAATAAAATTTTTTGGTTTGTTTATTAAGGCTCCTGCGAACATATTTTGTGCATTATTCAACAAACGACTTTTATAAATTTTTACATATATATATGTAAAAATATATTTATGTAATTGAAATAAATTTCTGTATTAAAATATTATTATTTTATACTATTTTGTGTCAACTATGTTTCTAAGTCGTTGTTTTTATATATATATATATACGTATTGTCTATTGCATATTTAATGCGGTTTAATAATTTTAAGGGAGACATAACCCGGAACACATTTTGAACCAAATGACCCGGAACACATTTTGAAATAGATTTTATTTATTGAGTTAAAATTTCGAATTTTTTTGTGATGGTTAACCATATTATTTATAAATAAAATCATATGATAAAACTCATAATATTCTTTAAAAATTTTTCTAATTTAAAATTTATTGAAAAATAGGATAATTTAAAATCGTTATAACTCAAAATATTAATTGTAGAATTTCATTTTTTTTTCATTTAAATAAACAAAAAAAAAAAAAAAAATCTAAATTTTAATTTTGATTCAAAATTTTTAAAAACATTAATAAAAAAAATAAGTAAACATTTTTTAAAAAAAATTTAACTTTCATTTTTAAAAAAATCATATTTTCAAATGCAAACATATTTTTCAAATTTTCTGAATCAAAATTAAAGTAAAACAATAAAAAAAGACATGTTCCAAGTTTGAAGCCTTTATCTTTAACCGTTCTTGAGTTATAACAATGCAAATCCGAGAAATGGTGAAAACCCCATCATGAAGAAAAACGTATTTTTACAAGAAGTCATTTCCATAGCAACCATTGCTTGAAAGCTAGATTTTGAAAACAAACCAAAACATAAAAATGTAGATTTTATCTTCTAATTATTATAGGCACACTATTTGAAAGTTGTTTTAAGCATAAAATAACTGAGAAATTTTTAATGCAATAATTTTTTTTAGGAAATTTTAAGATTTTTGTATTCCGAACTTCCTTAATTGTATATTGATAGTTAATAATTGTGCTATGATAGACTTTAAAATTAAAATGGATGTAGCAGGGACCATCTTTTTAATTTTATCGATTCTATTCTATTTAATCTTTAAAAATTCATCACCGTACTTAACGCTTCTTTTTAAACGGCAGACTGTCATTTATAAGAAGTCAAAAATAGAAAGCTCTTAACTACATTACATTTGAAATTCAATGCAACTTCAGAAATGAGAGAGTCTTTTCTGAAAATCTTTTAGTATATAAAAAAAGCATTAATTTTACTTTTGTTGCGTTACTCTTCAAGATGTCGGTGATTATTTGAATTTAAAATTTCTCAAAATCTTATCAATCTTCTTAATATGATATTCTGTACAAGTAGAATTTTTTTCAGTATTTTCTAAGAATGACATTCCTTCTAATTTTCAAAAAATAGTTCTATCAGTGAAAGTAGTAGTTTTATTTTGTACCTGGTTTTTAATTTTTAGAACTTGCTTGTTATATATATTTTTTATCATTAATTTTAGTTAAAGACACCGTAGAATTTAAAAATGGTCAAAATCCCCCCCCCCAAAAAAAAAAGAGAGAGAGAGTGTGACAGAGAGAAAAGAAAAGAAAAGAAAAATAAAAACAGAAAGAAAGAATGCTTGATTGACTTAAGGACACCGTGGAATTAAAAATTGGCCAAAATCAACAAAAAAAGAAAAAAAAAGAAAGAAAGAAAGAAAAATTGATTGTGTTTATGACGATCAGTTACCAATACGTGGGATATATGCCCTAAGAGGGGAGTTGGGCAGTTCCCTCCGTGAGGGTCTTAAGGGAACCTAACCCGTATTTACACAAGGAAATTTAAGGTTCGAAGAAAACCACGGAAAACTTCGAATGATTAGGCCGATATGCGCGATTGGGCTCGAACCAGCACCTCCTGTATACCAGTTTAAATAGTAAGAACCTCTCGGCCATTAGCGAGACAAAGAAAAAAGAAATGTGAATTTTTGTTTTTGTGTTATTAAACTGTTAAAGTTTAGAAAATAAATACACAGGGTGTCTAAAAAAGCTTGACAGGCACTTTGATATTTAGTGTTTGAGAAAATGTAAGGAAATGTATTTTGTAAAAGTGTTGAAAATAACCTAGGAAATAAGATTATGGTTATGAAATATTTCGGTTCTTAACTTCAAAACAATAACACTTTTTAAATCTTTATGCGACTTATGTAGCTAGCATGTGATTATTTTGAGGGTTCTTAACCCCTTGAAGACGAACGACAGGTATATGAGCCGCATGAAGCGTTCAGAATCCTTGTTTACTCCACCAGTAAAAGTTTACTGTAAAATTTGCCTTAATCGGAGCGTTCTCTCGATTCAATACGACACAAATTTCTGTTTTTAAAAATTGGTGACAAATAATTAAAAACTTCATAAAAGGCTCCCATCTCGAAGAGGTTAATGAAGAATTTTCATCCAAAAAAATGAAAAATCGAATCGAAGAAAGACCGCATTAGCGTAGATGATAACATCCTCTTTGAGATGTTTCGTTTATTAATTTATTTAGCTTATATAAGTATTTTCTAAAATGTATAGTCATAGCTATTCTTGAGTACAGTGTGGGACAGAAACGCTTGCTTTCTTTGTTTTAGCAAATCAATTTATCTTTTTGGAGTTTACAGAAGTGTAAGTATTTCAGTTGTTTAGCAATCAGCATTGTCATAAACTCCACTAAATATATATATAATGTACGTACATATAGCTTCAATTAACCTTTTTGCGTTGAAAAGTAATCATTAGTGTCGTACACTCTAAAAAAAAAATTCAAGAGGTTACTAAAAAAATTTTAGTAAATTTGTATTCCACAGAATTTTTTAGTAACCATTACAAACATTTTTTTTGCAAGTGAAACAAGCATTTCTTTTGTAAACTGAACAAAAGAATTTTTTGTATAACTAACTTAAAAATTTTTAGTATGAGCCACCAAGCAAATTTTAGTAATAGCCCCAAAATTGTTTTTAATAACCATTACGTGTAACCGAAGGGCAGGAGGCTCCTTCGAGCTGCATCCAGACTTCTGAAGCGGAAGATTTTCGGCAAAAATGCAATAGATGGCAGCACCAAACATTGCCAACTGCTCCGACAGGATTTTCATAATCCCTTTACTAACGGGTACTTACACTACATACATTCGGTGCGTATTTGGCGGTGGCCAGTATCGAACCCGGGACCTTTTAGTCTGGAGTCCGTCACTATAACCACTATGCTATCAAGGCCACACCAAGTGAGTTTTAGTAATAGTTATTAAAATATAAAACTATTAACTCTTCGTTGCTAACTTTTTTCTAGTAATTCTTACAGATTTTCTTGTAACCGACTAAGATTACTAAAAATTTTTTAGTAATTACAAGGATCACTAAAGTTTTTTTAGTAGATCGACCTTTTTTTTACAGTGTATAAGGTATGCAAAATACTTGAATTTAAACAAGATAATTTTTTTAACAGAAAATGTTGGCTTGCCTAACCATAGTTTTTCAGAAATTAAATCACAAGAAAAAGTTTTTGGATAAAATGATACTAAAATAAATAAATAAAAGGAACGTAATTTACGCTCGTTCAAATTATTATAAAAAATGAAAATAATTTTTCAAAATATAAATTTAACGTATGTTCATAAAATGCAGGTAGATATGTATATTTAATTTCGAAAAGCTGCAAAAAATATGCATAAGAGATATTAATTAAAAGAAATTCCTGAATTACAGATATTTTAATCTTAATTAGATTTTTCTTTAACATTTTCTCCTTTTTTACTTCGAAATTCAATTAAAGTCGGTTGTAAATAAAACTTTTTGAAATATATTCTAATTAATGAACATAAAAGCATAATAGAACAAAAAAGTGTTGCTTATTGTAGATGATGAAAAAAATCGGTTAAAAAATAAATAAAACTAATAAAATAAATGAGAAACTATAGCTGCTGTTACCTTTTAGCAGTATTTCAACTCGTTTGAAAAGACAAATATGCCTCACAAAATTCCAGTTAATTAATAATTACATAGAAATTTTTGTCGTACACATATTAGTCTTATAAAGAGTTTAAAAAAAGTATACAGAAAAAGTTTAAATGTTTTTCGTCCATTTTGCAATTTACGTTTTAGCATACATATTGTTATTAAACAGATGCTATACATGTTCTAAATAGCTTATATCATTTTTTTATTTTTTCAAAATGAACTTGATCTACAATAGTTGTGAGCTTATCATAAAATTTAGTGTAAATAATAACTTAAATTAATGGGAAATTGTAATTTAAAGACAATTTATAATGCTTGAAGAAGAACTTTATATAAAGAAGGAATACTGAACTTTTTTCTGGTTCACATTGTAAGATAAATACTTCCTAAATTTATAATAAACGCTTTTAAATTACCAAATCTTACAACTTTATATGGCAATGTTTTACCAAATAGCATTTATTTCAAACTATATAATTTTTATATTCTATAACCATATATTCTATAAAAACAGATCAACACTATCTGTCTAATTTCCTGTAAAACATATTAACTACATTGGAAAAATTAATGAATTAAGAGATTTTAAAAAGTTCTAAATGAAATAAAATTTACAAAACTAATGAAATAAAAATTAGTTTATTTAACATACAAAATACAGCACTCCACGAAATAAATACAGCACTCCACAATTAGTCGATGATACAAAATCAAAAAATAAAAATAAAAATAAATAAAAATAAATAAAAATAAAAAATCAATTTTATCTGCTGAAAAAATAACAATAATTAATTATGGAGTTAATCTAGTTTTTGGTATGAGAAAAAGAGGCACTTCATTGTTTAGAAATCAAGAATTTTCTTTAAAGCATTGGTCTTTCAGAAAGAAATCCCGCTAATTCCGCTTTTGTGACAGCATTCTGTGATGAAACATTCAATCTCTTTCTTGGGAAGTTTACCCCATCACCTAAAATAAAATTCTTTAAAATTTTAGGCAAGCCTAATTTATCTACTGCAACAGGTAGAGGTAAATTTGACGATTTCAGGTTTTGCCTCACTTGGCATCGAACAGTGTGTGTAAGTGAACGAGGTTCTGTTCTAGCTGGACATTCAGGCATCAACATCTCGAATTCTTCAGAGTACTTATCGAATAAGTCTAACTTATTCAAAACAGTAAATAATGCATATAAAACACACCTCACCTCAAAAACAGTGAGGAAAGGATCAGATGTGGAACTGAAGTAGATCACCAGATTACGGATGAACTGTTCTGCTTGCACGTGTTCCTTTCTCAAACTGTCTTGAACAGCATGTAGTGCACATCCTACCAAATATAGTCTTTTGTAAATTTTCGCTTTTCTTTCAGATCGAAAGAAAGTACTTTGCAGCAGCTTCACGAATTCTTTAAATACAGAATATGTATCAACTGGCCTGTTGATTGACCATCTGAAAATAGAAGAATGAATTTAAGTAAGGTATCGCAAGGAATAACAAATCCAAGAACACATGCATTACTACAAATGTTTATTACAAAATGTGCGAAAGTGATGAAGATAAAAGCACAGTGTCGGCTCTGAGAATCATGGGGACCCATTTAAAAATTCACAGAAAAGCTTAATTAGAAAAATTTAAATTAATTTCAATTTATTGTATTATTTCCTTCTTTATAGATATATTTTTACTTTTGCTTTTACAAAATACAATTTTGAATACAGTATCAAGAATAAAATATATATAAAATCAATAATAAAAATACCTGTAAACTTGGAAAGAAGAAGTTTAAACTGTTACATTAGCTTCAACAAAATCCTTCTCGAAAATTCACAATTCAATCATTTCATTATGTGATTTTCGAATTACATTACAATACGTGTATATAAACTGACACTTTCTTGTTTATTTTAGAAATTCAGTTTATTTTTAAACATTGTTAAGTATGCACAAAACTCATTTTAAGTACATTTATTTGAAAATTTTCGCATCTTATGCTTAATATAAACTACAAGGCCAAAATTTTGTATGCGTATAGTAAAAATGTCTAAAAATGTGTCCCTGTTAAAATATTTATATGTTGTAATTTATATGCATTTTTTACATTAATTTCGTAACTTACATATTATACATAAAAATGCCCAAAACAAATCAAAAAATCAAATAATAGTATAAAAAAAATTAAAAACTATATATTAAAAATGTATATTACGAATGAAAATTAAATATTAGTTTAACACCAATATATCAAAATTTTCTATCTGTATGATTTTGCATCAATTTACTTCCTATACTCCAACCATAAATGATTTTAAATTCGGTATCTGTCATTAAATGTAACCTTATAATGGAAGATTTCTAAATCGAAAATTCGAAGTCTTCAGAAAAGTTTGGAGCATGGATACTTATGCACGAAGGAAAAAGGAATGTCGAACCATGGTTTCAAGCTGTAAGCATGTTGGATATTTTTCTCCAAATAGCAGAAATTCATCAGTTAGTCCATCGTTTGGTTGGAAGCTTTATTATTTTTTTTTTTTTTTCAACGTTTATAATGATTTATGCTTAACTCACTTTAATATTTTGAAAAAATCCTGTGAGATTATCACTAGTAGCTACCTGGTTCAAAACATATGTAATATATACTATTGCTACTGGTCAAAGCACAACTTAAATTGTGAGGGAGTGACCTTTCCATAAAGGCACTCTAGTGTTTCTGAGATCGTGACGTCAATAAGTTAACATGTGTAAGCGTAAAAGCGACGTCTATCCTCTCTTTTACTTTAACTTTCTAGAGTGTGTGTGCTCTTTCGGATTTTACAGTTAGCTTGCGGTTATTAGTAATATGTTAATGTGAAGTATCTCAGTTTGCAGCATATAAAAGCTTGGGTTTGAGTGAATGGGGAGTGTCTCTGGCATTAGCCAGTGTGTGTCTCTGGCATTGGCCAGCGAGCGTCTCTGGCATTAGCCACCGAGTGAGGATCTATAGTATTAGACAAGCGAAGTGAATTAGTGTTCAGCGAAGTGCTAGCCGATTGAAAAGTAGCAACGAAGCCTCCAGTGAGTGGAAAGAAGTTCCGACAGTTGACTTGAGAGTTGGCCGGGGTAAGAAACCTCTTAGTTTCATTTGGATTGTTTGTGAATAAAGGATTACCTACAGCCACGGGCTGTTTAATTAAGCTTTATCTAGCAGATCAGCCAAGAGATAGCGGAAAGTATTAGAAGGTGCCCCGACTGAGCTAGGCCGAAGCTTGTGAGTATGTGTTTAGTTTTTTCATAGTCTTCTCAGTTGTGTAAAATCAAGACTTGCTCCACTTCCCTTCAGCCTTTATCGTTTCAATAAACGTTGTTGTTTTATCTTAATCACTGAGTATGTCTACATTTAACCTGCACCACGACCAACCTAACGTTACAAATGACACCCAGTATGCATGTAACGTTACAAAATATAAAATGTAGAATAGGAAAAAAAGAGAAAATACGAAATAAAGCAAGAAAAAATAATAATAAGGGAATAATAAGAGAAAATTATGTACAATGGAATCAGAGGAGATGAAAAAGGGATTAGAGGTCGTCATCTGAAGGTAGGTCTGAGAAATATGGATAATTATTTCTAAAATATCTTCATTTTTCCCAATAAATCTCATTAGAATAGCTATTCGGTTCATGAGTACGGGACTTATACCATTAACACGTTGAGTGCCACGCTGACTGACACTGAACTTTCCGTTTAGGCCTTGTCAGTCATCGGTGACTGACAGTGTAAAATATGATATAAAACAAAAAAATATATTTTTTTTTAAATAATTGTTAAGAAAGTATAATACTGTAAAAGTTAAGTAAAGATCACATTTACCTATGTCGTAAAGATATTTCTGGAAAGGGTCATGTGATTCGCGAAAAAAAGAAAAAGGTAACGATTATTTATAGTAAACTCTATGGGAAGTATTTAATACATATTTTGACATTTTTTTCTGTTATTCAAATTTTCTCATACCACTGTTGTGAATTATACTTCAATTCACTTTTCAACGTGCCTCGGTATGATTATTTTATTCATGGCATTGTTCAGAGCCTACAAATTATTTTGGAGATGAATACACGAATTCAGACAGCTGCTTTTCGATTTTTTTTTTTTTTTTTTTTTTTTTTTTTTTTTTTTTTTTTTTTTTTTTTTAAAGGGGCGATACGTTTGTTGGAAATGTTTGCGCATTTTAGCAGCGTATTGATGTTTTGGTGATAAGTTTTAAATGTTATTATTATTTTTATGATTTTTAATTTATTATTTTTATTAAAGATACAGAAATAATAAACAGAATTTCTTGATCATCGAAATAAATTAGAATATTATTCACTGCCAGAAAATTTCTTCAATATACACTAAGTTATCGTTATATTTTCACAAACAATTTCCGTACTCCAAGAAAACATATTTGATCCGTGAATTCATTCCGAACGTCTAAAAATGAGGAAGAGATTCCATTTATTTCTAGCATGCATGCGTATTGGTTCTGGTTAGTAATAAATTCATATTTATTTTTAAAATGAAAACCAAAAAAAAAATCTATAGATTAAGATGTCTAATTTAGTTTAAAAAGGCAAAAATGTTTTATAATTTAAACATAAATAACAATTACTTTCTTCATTCATTCAAAAAATCTAACAATTTGTTATTCAAAGTTGGATAAGTTGAATAAAATCGAATTTACTAAGTTATTTATATAGGCTGTAACTGCAGAACGAGATGGAATAGTCTTCTTGTGCACACAATCCTAAGGCATATCTTGAGGCACAAATAAACCCAGCATAAAGCAGAAAGCTAATCTCATGTTGCACATCAGGATTGATTGTTCATGAAGACTATTCCATCTCGTGCTGCAGATACAACATTTCCAATATATGGGAATGAAAATTGCCAAACTGAACATCATCTGAATACATCAACTGAAATGATACATACTTTAAAATGCTATTAGATTATCTAATCTAATTCATTATCTTTCTTAAATTGATTAATCTTTCATTAATAAAATGAAAGTTACTTTAAAACATGTCCAATGTGAATCCTTTAGGTTACAATCACGAAATGCACACGCAAAATAAATCCTTCTAATAGTTTAAGCACTTAGTATACTACCTTTCGTAAGATGACAAAACTCATCTGTACTCAGATGCAGAAAATTAGCGTAAATCATGCAATTTAAAATACGTGATTTATCGTTTGCTAACTAAGCATAGAACTAAGAGGGTGAAAAATGTCCAAGTCGGTGATCGATAACCCCGAGCCCTTGGAATAGCGATCCAAGTGCTCTACCATTTTAGCTATGAGGACGATGTTCAGCTTGGCATTTTTCACTCCCATATGTTAGTAAAGCTGTAACTGCAGCACGAGATGGAATAGTCTTATTGAGCGCACAATCCTCAGGCATAACTTGAGGCACAAATAAACTCAGCATAAAGCAGAAAGCTAATCTCATGTTGCACATCAGGATTGAGTGTTCATGAAGACTATTCCATCTCGTGCTGCAGTTACAGCCTTCCTAACATATGGGAGTGAAAATTGCCAAACTGAACATCATCCTCGAGATTTAGGTTCCTGTCCCCTGACCGATGAAGCTCTCAAGTAAAGAAAAAGTAAAAAAGAAGCGATGTCGCAGCATGCACCTCAACTATCCAATGAAAAATAAATAAATAAATAAAATCGTCGCAATACAAACAAGATATTAGAAAATAATCGCCCATAAGAATAGCATTAGCTCGTGAGAGCTTCGTCGGCCAAAGACAGGTTCCTTAAGTGCTAAAGCATTTGGATCATTATTCCAAAGGTTCAGTGTTCGATTCCTGCTTTAGACATTTTTCACCCTCTCGGTTCTACGGTTAGTTAGCAAATCACGTTTTCAATATTCACTAGTTTCATATTTCAAGCGTAATTTCCCTGCTGAAAATTAATTAAAAATTACACATGCAATTTAAAGTTTCATAATTCAGTTAATTTTACTGTTACATGAATGGACTTTTTGTGTCATACTTGTTAATGTCATATGAAAATTTTTAATATAAGTCACTTATATGACATGGCGGCAATATAGAAATTTAATTTTCACAACATTTAAAAAATATATTTATCAAAATGACTGTTAACATAATTTTTTAGCTCATTTAAAAGATTTTTGTCATAATATCTACATGTATAAGACTGTCAGAAAATAGCCATTGGACACTGTTGAGAATTGAAAACTTGTATATTAACATATAGTAGTTTATACGAATTCCTTAAAATTGCAATTTAGAATACTTTGGAATTTTTTTTTATATATATAAGTTGAACTTTGCCATCATGTACATGCTATAATATCATATAACATTAATGAAATAACATGTGTCTATTATAAATTATGCAGAAATTTCCAATACAGTCATTAAGAATTTTTAAGGAAAATTTCACTGTTCATTTAGGTGAAAGATGATCTATAAATAAACAAGCTGAGATAGGCGTAGAAACTTGCTCAAATGGAAAAGTTCAACAAGCTCTACCTATGGCTAAATAAACAATTTGAAAATTGCATAAAGCATTTAAAACAATTGTCATCAATAATCAGAAAATATCCAAGTTATTTTTGTACAGTCCTGTATATGATTTATGTATGTTCATATATACTACTACATAGTATACTAAAAGATAGCAGAGTTGAAAATTCTCCTAAATAAACTTCCGCCAATTAACACAAAGATCCTTAAACCGCTGTTTTGTGCAGCCCTGTATATGATCTGCAGAATTTATACTCACAAAGTAATATACAAATAATAATAATAAATTTAATTTAAAAACACGTACCACTACTGAAAATGCACTTGAAGCTGTTATTGCTCATATAAAATACTGAAGACAAATTCTTTAATATGCTCCTTGTAAATGGAAAATACATCCCAGGCACACAATATTCTAAAGTTAGCTCCTTACTTTACAACTCAGTGATATATATAAATTTCAACGTGTTAAAATAGTATAATATCATCAAAATACACCGCAAACAAATTTCCACATATAATACAATACATGAAAATTATTTTTTGTGATTTAAACACAAGTCCTACAAATACCGAATATCCCATAGTAATCTCCAATAACATTTTTTCAATTACTTAGAAATTAAAACTGAATATTTTGCGTAAGTCAAAGCACGAACAGGCGGCAGAACGAATTCATAAACAGTTGTTTATTGGAAAGTGTTTTAAAAACCATTCTAATCTTACTGCACTAGTGTACGCGGAAATTTTCCATAAAAAATAGGAAAACGATTTTCCCCAATCTTTTTATGCCATTAAAACTCAGAAACTGTTTTACATTACATACATGGAAATCGTACTCTAATGAGATATAATTTGAACATAATAAAACTACAGCATTCTGAATAAGCATTTCCCATTTATAAACAATTTGGAAGTTGCACGTAAAGCGTAGCAAATGAGGTGCTTTCGTACGATAACGAAGTTTTAAAAATATTTCTCTCACATATCAATCTCATAAAATTGTAAATAGTGAATTATAATTAAAACGCTCATCAATGTTCTTCATATACCATTATGTAATGGAATACTTTTGTGTGGCCTTGTAAATCAATAATAAACGTTCTTTGCACCACAAATTATGTAAAATGTTCATTATAATATGTACTTTATAGTTGCATATAAATTTCATTAATTTCGAATGAGTGTAACACCATTAAAATGCATTTGAAACATTTTTCCCCATTGACCGTAATGTAACGGAATACTTTTGATTGTCCCTGTAATTGATCTATGCATCCGATTTTCATAAAATTTGAAATGACTCGACAAAATTATGTAATAATTATGTATTTTAAATTTCAAACGATCAAAATGCATTTGAAACTTTTTTTCCCCATTGACCGTAATGTAATGGAATATTTTTGAATGCCCCTGTAATTGATCTATGCATCCGATTCTCATAAAATTTGAAATGACTCGACAAAATTATGTATTTTAAATTTCAAACGATGCAGTTGGGTAGTTTTTGCGTTGTTATATGCGGACAGACAGACAGACGGACGGACTGAACGACAACAATAGGTGCTACGTATTTACGTAATTACGAATGCACCTAAAAAGGACAAAAAAAAAGTGGAAAAAATACTTACATGAAATGCACGAAAATTCGATACGTTTCACTTTTTAAATGATGAGACTCTTCTCGCAAGCAAGAGATATAATTATGATTGAGCAATATGTTCATAATGTCAGACTTCGTACGAAAAGCGCTTAATGCTCGAATGGTTTCACGATCCCTGAAAAAATGTGTTTCTTGAATTTCTTCAACTAATAGGCTCATGATTTGTCCACCATAATCGAAATAGATCACAGCCAGTAAATCCACCAATAAAGTCGATATTTTCGAACCATCACCTTTAAGCTTGTCAATCCCATCTAATAACGAAGAGCACATTTTGAATGTTTCAGTTTTGATTATAAATCTATAGTCGCTAGAAAGTGTTTTTTAAATCGTTCGAATGTCGCCCACTGATGTGGCACATCATCTATAGGCAAAATTTCCTTGCACAAATTCAGCAAGTCCTGGACAAAAATTGTGCAATTGCAGCCCTCGTTACCACAATAATCAGTATTCATAAATTCCATATTAAATTTTAAATCAATAACCTAACTTGAAAAAGAGAAATTTCAGTTAGATATAAATAACTGGACACACGATCAACTGCTTTCGTCGCTACTATAAACCTGAAACAACACTCAAAAGGTTTCTGGAAAATCCACCAAATAGAAATAAACAATTCAAAGCACACAGCGTCTAAGAAGGAAGAGAGATAATTGAACTTGAATTCAACAACATGCTTTTTACAAATATTGTCAAAATGGGGAATATCGTTACATGACATCAGTACAGTAGGCAACCTATAATCCTTCCAGGTGCAACATGTATTTCTGAAATGCTGATTATATATTTCGTATTTAGTAGACGAATATGTCAATGCCATTTTTTTCTTTTTTACTATATTTTAATTTTTGTATGAGTATATATGTATGAGGGCATATGATATATAATATATGAGATATGTATGAGGACATATGATATATATGAGATTCAAAATTCGCCTTAGTGAGAAAATAAAAATTTTCGAAATCTTGAAAAACATCTGCTGCATCTGTTACTTTACATTTTTAATCAAGATTTCACAATGCAAAAAATACACGATAAAGCTAATAAATTTGCAAAATGTAGTTTTTTTTTTTTTTGATGCAGATTTACCAACTGTGAATAGATTGATAAAGGAGACTCGATTTTTTAAATTTTGGATATGGCGAGTTATGAAACTTGCATATATATGTGTGTATATATATATATACATATATATATGTGTGTGTGTGTATCTATATGTTTATATCACTAACCCTTTGTATTTCAGTGTTCAATTTCATGGAACATCCAACTTGATAAAGCAGATTAAAAGTGTTTTAACGATACTAAGTTAAACATTGAAAGATGCATTTTCAAAAAATAAAACAAATGTCAAAAGATAATATGGCAATATAATTGCCATAATTGATATTTTTTGCTTCACCTATGTGAGAAAATATAATTTGAAATTATTCTTAAAGAACTATAGTAATAAAGTAAAAATAATTTGCTATTACAATTTACAAGCAATGAAATTACCATTTTACAGTAGCCCCAATTTTCTGTCAGTGGCTCGCCGCTCATGCTAACTTTGGAGCAACAGAAAATTTATTGATGTAACATCAACTCTTTTCTCCAACTATTTCTGAAACATAGACAGTAAACTGAAAAGTGCGGATTTGTTTTAAGGTTCATTCACACACACACAAAAAAAAAAGAAAAAAAATCAGATTTTATTGTTTTTTTTTTTTGTTAACAGAAACCTATGTTAATCGAAGCTTGGTTAATCGAGGTTCTACTGTATTTTTATGAAATATAGAAACCAACTTTTCCATAAATTATAATGTCAGGATCTGATAGCACCTGTGCTAAAGAATGTAATGTCTACTCTTTCTCTATTTGAATATTTTGTATGGTATGGTTGTGTACAGAATTTCCAAGGTGACATTCCTTCTTTGTGGAAAGGGGAATTGCCAGATAATCCTTTGCAGGTGGTGTGTTAGAGAAAGGAAATAGCTGAGAGGCATGTCCATCTGTCAGTGAAGTATGCGGATGATGAGCAGATTAGCAGCATGTCACTAAGCAAGAAAAGAATGAAGTATGCGTCCAATGAGGAAGCTCCAAAGGGGTTTATGTTGGGGAAAGCAGTGATTTGGAAAGGGCAAGTTTGCCTCAGATCATTCATTCGGTACCTAGGTTTCGGACCTAGAGGTTGCTCTGTGTGGAAGAGCGTAAAGTGTGCGTTTTCTGGTGCGCAAAGGACACAGACGTCCTGGTGTTTAGTGCTCTGGGCTAAGAAGTGCAGGCCCAGTATACTTGTGTTGGGAGACTCAAGGTTGAGCTCCAAAAAAGTGAATTTAACGTGTATTGAGTGTGAGGTGGAAAGTGTAATTGGAATAGTACACAACCAATCTTTACGGTATCTAATTTAATGTTGAACCGGATCACCTATATCCGAGTTGTAGTTGTATATATTTGTAAATAGCGTATTTTGTGTGTACATATATTCTTAATAAACTGATAATTCAGTTACTAGCGTAAGTCTTCATTTACACCAACCTCACAGTGGGTGACCGATATCACCTAGTAATATCGGTGGTGGCAGCTATATCTACCACGGACATTCTTCAAAGTTGTGTGGACTGAGAGGAACGTCCGACATATAATTATAAATATTTTTAATAATAATAATCATAATTATAAATATTTTTTGCTTTTACTTATCACATCTATTCGACGTTCTACAGAAAATATTCTGTTGAACCGAATTGCGCAAAAAAAACATACTTATAACTCCAAAAATAATAATCATATTAACTAACAGCTTACTGCGTCGAATTAAGTGTCTCATTTCCAATTAAAATGTATCTTTGAATTGAGATTTGAATGAAATATGCGGTAATGAAAAAATCGAAGAATGTTGAAAATAGGATTACATATATCTCGGAAACTAATAATCTGATCGACTTCGTTCTTTATGCAAAATCTGTGATATTTTATTGTCTTTTACATTCATTCCTTAGAATAAAAAAAATTCGAAATTTTTTATGTAACTTTCATCAGAACGAATATTTCGAGAGTCCAAAAAAATATTTCCGAATAATCAAGGTTAATGATATTAAATAG
The DNA here is from genome assembly GCA_964019185.1 of Maratus speculifer. Taxonomy (NCBI): domain Eukaryota; kingdom Metazoa; phylum Arthropoda; class Arachnida; order Araneae; family Salticidae; genus Maratus; species Maratus speculifer. The sequence goes on from OZ025302.1 coordinate 155,138,887, forward strand.
GCTTCGTCCCATTCTTACATACTAACTACATACAAAATTTCAAGTCTCTCTCTCAATTTGTCGGGAGATAGAGCGTTTATAGACACACACACGGACGGACAGTATTTTTTTTTTTTTTTTTTTTTTCTAAAAATATGTTTTTCGGAATCTCCAGTGTCCGAAACGTGTAAATCCGCCATTTCTTTCTTTCTTTCTTTTTTCTTTCTTTTTTTTTCTTTTTTTTTTTTTTTTTTCGATTTTCAAAACAATTGCAAGGTTTACCTTATACTACGTATGATGGGCAAGTAAAAAGTTTAAAAAAAAAAAATTATTTAAATAAAATCCAAAATTCCAAATTTTTTGAAAATTCGAAATTAAAAAAAATTAGAGGAGATATAAGATTTTAAATTTCTAAAAACGAAAAATAATTTTAAGCGGAATTTAAAATGCTGAATTATAAGCACAATAGATTTTAAAAAAGAAAGAAATTGAATTCTGAAAAATATTATGATTGTCAGCGGTAAAAAAAAAATATATATAAACCTTTAAATTGGCAAAAGAAACTGGAATTTTTTATTATTATTAAATCTACTTTAATATGAAAATTTCAAATACCACCACCAGGTTTCAAACTAAGAACATTCAGGTTACGAGCGATATATTTTATTTCCAAACTATGGTGTTTACACGAAGAACGTAGAAATTAAGATTCTCTTTTAAAATTAATTTTCAAAAATGAACAGATGACAGGAATATAATAGATTTAATTAAAATAATAGACATTTTCATAATTTTATGATTTGTCGTGTGACTCGAGGTATTCCGCTGTAAGTACACCAAATTTGTAATCTCTGACTTATACAGTTTTTGTGTACGGACTCTGTGACGAAGAGACAGATTGAGGACAGAGACGTTTAGTTTTGTCAGATAAACAAAAAGAAAAAAAATGCAAAATTTTTAAAGTGCAATGGTACTATAACGTATGCTATGAAAAAAAAGGCTCCCAATTTTATAGAGAAATGGCCAGAAAGTTAACTAAGCAAGATGTCACATTTTGTGATACCTGTGAAAGACAACTGTTTTTATGTTTACTGTGTTTTAATAGAGCCCACTAAAACTTTTCGTAAGAAAATTTTAGTACATTCGTAATACAACACTAAATGTAACTTTTTAAATTTTGTATAGTATTTTATACTGTCAGTCACCGGTGACTGACGCGGCTTATATGGTAAGTTCAATGTCAGTCACCGGCATCTGACGTGCTACTAAACTTATTAAAGTTGGCGCCATATTTCTTATGATACCCTTTATAGAAATGTGAATGATGCCTGATACAAATTTTATGCATGCATTCAATAAATTCAAAATTTAGTACTTATCATTTCAGCATAATTTAGGAGGGAGGGGCCGCAGAATTATGCTTAGCCCGGGGCCATATAGAGTTTAAATCGGGCCCTGTTCCCACCCTTTGCTGGGAATCATGTTTTTCTAGAAATATATTGTTTTGTTCATCATGGGGTTGAATTGTTCAGTCAAGGACAAACGTTTTTTGTCCATATTAACGAGAGTCCATTATAACAGGAGTTCATAAATCTGACGTTCTACATTACAATAAAAAAGATTTATTATGTACATAATCATTGTAATATGATTAGAAATTTGTTTTTTTTCAAATCATTTTATGCTGTTTTACCAAAAATACTAAAACAGCAACAACAACGGCAACAAAAGAAGTATGAGAACAATTTCAAAAGGAAATAAAGAATTATATTTGGAACTCTAATTTATTCTGAAGCATACTTACATTGTTATTTGAAGGTGCAAAATGAAAAGTTTAGGAAAGAAAAAAAAGAGAGGTAAGAATTTTTGTGGATTTCATTTCAAGTATTTCTGAAGGATGAGCCGAGCAGTTATCTAAATATCAGAACTTTTTTTTTTCTTTAGAGAAACGCGTGCCTCCCTGCCAGAAAACTCCCTGATGTATTTTAAAAAGAACTGTATGTTCATCCATGACTTAAAATTGGCTTCGTACTTTGCAGGATAACTTTTAGCCCCCGTAAAGTTGCTATCAGATTCACAAACATTTCGAAAGACTTTTGAGTCAACACGTGATTTCCTCCAACTTTTCGCGAAATGTCCGCACAAATCTCAGTGTGATATCAATAAGCAATGTCCTTCCAACTTTTTCTACAGTCCCAAAAAATCTCCGCTAGCAAGACTTTTCATCCAACTTCGAACATTTCAACGAATCAGAGATAAGCGATTGATACGAATAGGTGATAAATATTAACGCCAGGTACTAAGTAAAACTGATTTTCCTCCTTTGTCTCCGACTTTTTCCAAGACAATTGTAACCTTTTTCTTTCTTTGAACGGGAAAAAGTTGAGGTTAAAATCGGCTGAAAAGTTTGTCGCGCGTAAAGTTCGTGAATCTGATCACAGTTTTAAACAGTTTTTTAGTATTTCCGATTTGTTGTTCTGACGAATATTTATCCACCTTAACGAATGAAGTCTTAACTCCTTGAGGGACAGTGGGATATATTTTATCTCAACTACGATTAATAAAGATTTGCACCAAAAACAATTTATTAAATTTTAATTTTTTAAATTTTGTGGTAAAAAAGTAGTGAGATTGCTTCTCCTTATTTTGAAATATAATTTTTCCAAATTTCTGGTGGGAATTCAGAATTACATAAACGCAAATGCTTGCTCCTCAAAGGGTTAAACTGTACGTATTAAACAATGTCTGTTACACGTACTTCCAGACCTTAACCGGGGATTATGTTTTTGTACGCAATAACGAGAAATCTGTTTTAAACGGGGCCGGTTTAACGGAAGTTTATTGTATAGATCAAATTATTTATCTTTAGAAGTAAACTTTTAATGAAAGAAAGTAAGTTGTAACTGGTGTGAATCAATAAGTCCTAAAAGATCTTTTTACAACATCATCGAAAAATTTTTAATGCCTTAGGCATCTCGAAAAATCTATGTCTTTCTTCGTCAAGCGCAAAAAAAAATGTGCTTCTTTGAAGATGAAAGCAGTGACAATACTCGAAGAAAGACTGAGGTCTTTCGAAAGGCTTAAGGCCCCTGTCCTCGCTCGAGAAAACGCTCGCGAGCTAATGCTAGTCCTATGGGGAAGCATTTTTCTAATAACTCTTTCGCATTTTGACATTTTTGAATTTTTTTTTTTTTTTTTTTTTTTTTTTTTGCATTGTATAGCTGAGGTGCATGCCAACAGCGCACCTTTTTTTACTTTTTCGATTTTGGTTGCAGAAATGTTTTTTAAAAAGCACTTTCAGTTTCGAAACCGATTTTGAAAGTAAAACTAACTTTGTAAAAAATATCTGCGACCAAAATCGAAAGATTAAAAAAGGTGCGTTGTCGGCATGCACCTCAGCTATCCAATGCAAAAAAAAAAAAAAAAAAAAAAAAAAAAAAAAAAAAAAAAAAAAAAAAATTCAAAAATGTCAAAATGCGAAAGAGTTATTAGAAAAATGTTTCCCCATAGGAAAAGCATTAGCTCGCGAGCGTTTCCTCGAGTGAGGACAGGGGCCTTAAGGCATTTAAATTCTTTTTATAGTGTTTTAAGAATACCTTTTAGCTCTTAAACTTTTAGCGGTTTAGGGAGACATAGTACTTTGAAATTGACCAAAAAATCGATTTTTTTTTTAATATTAAATGAAAGCTTCTTTAATTGTAAATACTTTGACTTTTTTATCTATACGACTATTGTATTGTGAGATATTGTAAATTTTGTTAACAGATCCAGGGCAATGAACCACACAAATGAAAACTTCAAACTGATTTTTTTCCCTGATCATATTTTTACAACTTGCTAATTCGAAAAATATTAAGGCTTTTTTGCTAAATTAGATAGAGGTTCGATTTTTTTTTTTACGTGTTCACCATTGTGTATTTAATATTTTTGGTCATGGATTTAACATTCAAGTTTATAGTTCTTTTTTTTTTATTTAAATTGAGTTTTGTTAAAATTTCTTCATTTTTTTAATATAAACGAGAAAAAAAATCATATTGAATGTAAAATCCCACATATCTAAAAATCCAAACACAGTTTTATGTAGTATATTCAGAAAAGTGTGAAAAAAAAATCTAAACAAACATATTCATATTTAAAAAAGTAGTAAAAAAATTTAACTGTTAAACTTTAAAAAAATTATTTTAGTAAAATAGGCTGTTTTACAAGAATTTTTTTTAATTTTATTTAATTTTTGGCATTGATTATTTTGCCACCGCATATATTACTGCATTATTCAAAATTAAATATATGGTTTCAAAGGTATTGTGTCCCCTTAATTTATGAATGTGAAATATATTTTCTTTCCTCAAAAATTCAGTATTCTTCTATTTTGAAGATTGTAGGATAAGAAGATGTGTTGGTTTCTTCTTTTATTTGTTGAACAAAAAGCTCATTTATGAAACATTTGTCGAGTCAAACAATAAACGCTATTTTTCACTTTTTCCCAAAATTAACTCAAGTCTCTTTAAATATTTTCTAGTCTATTTTGAACCTTAAGCATACCACTCATGATAAACTTCTTCAAGAAAAATAATGCTCACTCATTTATTTTCCTTTATAAACAGATTCAGAGGGATGGAGATGAAAGAGTTTTTCTAAAACTTTAAAAGCAGACATATGAAAATAATAATAAGCATATCTTTTCCCAATTTTCTCTATTCTTGGTATTACCTTTGTATTGTAAATCCACTGTCATCTTATCAACAATAGTTTGAAAAAATCATTTGGTGGCAGAAAAAATGATGATGGATTTTATCTGCTTTTCTCTTTGAGAATTTGAGTGACTCAAGAAACTTATGTTAATCCGCCTTATTCGTTCTGATGTGTGTTTATGTGGCACTATAAAGATGATGAAAGTTCACTGAAAAACTGAAAAAGTGTCGAGAACATTTTAAGTCGTCGAAATAAATCACTGTGCTATAAATCACTGAGTAGGTTTATCACAAATAAGTAAATAAATAATGATAAAGTGCTCAATCGTAGATGAGGTTTAGCATCCGAAATCATCGGTCTCCAGCGTGACCAACAGTTTGTAACTTTTTTCTTTTAGACAAAAGAATGTGCTAGGAATAATTTTGAACTCGATTTTATGAATTAATTGTTTTTTAGCACGTTCTAACAAAGTTTAAAAGTGCTGATGCAATCGGTTTGTCAGTCAACGTTCTAACGCATGGAAATACACTTGGATTTTCATGCAAATGATAAAGTTTATTTATAGTCACTAAAGCATGTTTCGTATTGCGTATGAAGTAAGTACGATTAATGGTTTCTTTACATGGGCACTCAAAAGAATTCGATTACAGTATGATATATAGGGAAAAATCGTTTTCAGAATATTTTAATGAGATTATGATATTTTAAATGTATTGAAACTGGTATAAATCACTGAATTTTATCACGATCAAGTTAAAACGCAACATTCAAAGCATCGTTTATTAATTTACAGGAACACACACAAAAAAAAAAAAAAAAAAAAAAAAAAAAAAAATCAGTTACACTATTGTCTTTGCATAATAATGGCTGGAGAGTATTATTTAAAATTTGATATGCGCTTTTAAATTTAATTAGTAATAATTTTTGTATATTAGTCGCTTTATATAAATTATATACCTCATATACAGGGCTGCACAAAAATATTCGCGTACCATTTTTTTTTATTTTTATTATTACAGAAAATTGCTGGAGGGGAATTTTCAACTGATGTATATGTATCGCTTAAGTGAACTGCATTTGTAATGCATGATGTTAATAGATACAAATCTCTATATCATATAATAGAGCTGCTAAAAATTTGGATATTTTTCCAATTACAAGTAGGAACAGCTGAAATTCGGTTATAAAATGTATTATGCATTTCCATATGGTGAAATGAGAAGTAATATTTTAATTAAAACAAATTACAGTTTTGTTATATTATTCCGATTCTGTTGGAAAGTGCTTCATAATCTATGCTTGATGCATGATTTTTTCTTTCTTGTTTCTGTATCTTCTGAGTCTTAGAGATTTCTTAGAAATTTAAATGATAACTAAATGATCGGGAGACAACAGATGGTAGAAACTGTATATTATTTAATACTAGTACAGATATTTAAAAGTACAGATATTTAGTACAGATATTTATACACTACAGATATTTAAAAGTTTCATAAACTAACTGCATTTGCATTCTGGCTGAAAGAAAACGAAATAAATAAGTCATTATGGCTGTTCTAGAGATCGTTTGCGAGCTCACCGTGTGTAACAAAATTTAGGATTAATTAAATCTCGATTTGCGTATTAAAACGCAATCTGTCTGCGAAGTCATATCTTGGTGGAAAACATAAAAAAAACGATTTTAGCAGTTGACTCATACATTGTTAAAACTAATGGTGACACATTGCACCTTTTAGGGGTGAAAGGCTTGTCTCACTGGTGACACCCCTAAAGGAGCCATAATGGCACCTTTAATTAGGGTGAAAAGATGGCACCCTTAATCCAGAGTGCCCAATAATAAAAAATAATAATAAATACACAAACCGACTTTTGGCCCTAGAGGGATTCGAACTCACAACGTCTGATTATAAGCTCAGCGCTCTAACCGCTCGGCTATCGAGCTCATCTTCAAAGTCTCCCTGAAATGTTTATATGGCTTGAAATTCAAAGGTTGCTTTATATAAAAAATCTCGCCAAAAGTTAACCATCCTAAGATCTAAACGAAATTGGGATAGCGTATAGCGATGATAGTAATCGCAGGGAGAAATTGCTGTTTTGATCCACCAGTGATGGCGAGTTGAAGAGCATACACAAATGAATAAGGGGTGAAAATATTCCAACGGTATGCATTGCGCGGCACCCTAATTAGCGTGAATCACCGTAAAGCTGCTATTAGATTCACGGACTTTTAGGCGAGACAAACTTTTCTGCGGATTTTAACTCCAACATTTTCCCGTTCGAAGGGGGACAAGGGTTATAATAGTCTTTCAAAAAGTCGGAGGAAAAGCCGGAAAACCAGTTTCTACTCGTGCCAGGCGTTAATATTTATCGCCTACTCGTATCAATCGCTTATCTCTGATTCGTTGAAACGTTCGATGTTGGATGAAAAATCTGGTCTGGCCCAGACTTTTTTGCGACTGCCGAAAAAAGTTGGGGAGACATTGCAGTTTGCTATTACACGGGTTGTTGGGAGGACATTTCGCAAAATGTTGGAGGAAATCGAGTGTTGGCTCAAAAGTCTTACAGAATGTTGTTGAATCTAATAGCGGCTTGAGAGATCAAACGGCACCCTAAACACATTTTCAAGCCCGCGGGTGTCAAATGGTAACACCTTTTCACCTCTGGGCGCCAAATGCAACTGGTTTGTCACCTTTATTTATAACAGTGTAGAATCGCCGTTGTTCTTTCCGACATACAAAAAATGGAAACATAGAGGATTGGAAGCAGGAAAACACAATGCGATTGAAAGATCTCAAGAATAATCTTTTCTGGTTACATGTAATTTTTAACAACAATGGTTTTTAAGTTTTTAAAGATCAATTAATTTTTTACGGAATATTTTTATAAATTTTTCTATACCTTTTTAATAATCAGTTTTATTTTTACTTTTAATTAAAATATATGCCGATTCAATTTTGGCTTTGATCAGTCAACAAGAGGATAAGCTATCTTATGCTATATGGAAAATTCTTAATCGAGCCCACAATTAATTGATGTAATATAACTAGCGTAATTTGCAGTATTTTAACTCCAATCTTCAAACTCTTATACATTTCTAATCGCATTATTGCACTTACTCCTAATTTTTGACGTCAACGTTTTCAGAGGGCCCAAGTACGGAATAATATTTTTTTCAATGGACAATATATGCAGGTGTATCTTATTTTCTTTTGGATATAAATGCATCACATTTTATAATTGAGTTTACTGATTAAAAATGTATAACTAAATGCATAACTAAATGCATAACTTTAAATTTTAATAATTACAAAGTGTCTGCTTTACTAACCCATTAGAGATAGTAAAAGGTAAGTCTTACAATCTTTTTTAAAATTGATGTAGTTTGCAAACAAATTTCATTTGAAAAATTCATTTTTTTCCTATTTGGTCGCGTAAAAATTTAAATTATTCGATTACATATGTACATTAAATCTGTGGAGTATTTTTATATCGTTATTTTATTTATTTATAGAGGAAGTTTTAATTTCGTTATGGAAAATTAGCCAGGAATAAAAACTGAACAATTTTTGATGATAAATGTACAAAATGTTTATTATTGTTATGTGATGGAGCCGGCAGATGGAAATAAGCTACAAAATTTCATGCTTGAAAATTATTTTTAAAAATATAATAAATCAGTAAATTAAGATACAGTTTTCAAACTCTTTGGATTTGAAAGGACATTTTTTTTTTCCTGCACAACGTTGTCAATTGAAAATGAACGACAGTTAGAAGATTAAAAAATTGCAAAAGCAGAAATTGAAAATCCAAAATTAGATCGTGAATTGCTCTTATTCGCAAGATGACGTCAGTATTATGCACAGATATGTATATCGTTTATAATATAGATATAATTTTCGCAGCATCACATGAGATTTCATTATCTAATCATCCAATTTTTTTAAAGTTGAAAGTATCTTATTCAGCACATTTCTTTTCAAAATTCACCTTGATGATGACAAGCAAAAAAAATCTTGAAATTTTATAAATCGATGTAACGCAAAGATTATAGATGTAACATTAAATTATGTAGTTTATAGTCGTTAGCAAAAAATGTTTAAAAATGCAAAAGAAGCATTGTTTTTCAACAGGAACCCAATATCTAAATTTGTTTTTGTCAGTAGTTTTGAAGGAGTGCATAAGAAACAAATTATGTCATTAATATTATCATACCAAAGAAATATTTTATTTAATAAAAACAAAACCATTTTTTCAAATGCATGTTTTATAAAATATTCAAATAACTACGTTTAAATAACTACGCAGTAAACACAAATCACAACTACGTTTAGAGGCATAAACAGTTTTTTTAGAAATTTTAATAAAACTGTACAATTAAAGTTATATAATACTCATTTACTAAATAATATTCATAAAGGACTGACATACTAGATTTTACCGGATTTTCAAATAATAGTATGCTTAATAAGCATGCATATTTGTGCATATATATTCAAAACAAAATGAAATTTAGTTGGATTTAATGAAATAGTGTTCTGCTTTAATTAGAGATTTGAGTGTCTAAATAAACAATCATCGTTCGGTATTTAAATCACATTACCTGAATACTCTATTTATTACATTCGAAAGTTTTTAATTAAGGAAATTTTATGTTCTAAGCCGTAATAAAAATCCGTAGATGAAGGTTTATTTTGATATACAGGGTGTCCGAAAAGTCTGGAAACGGTCGAGTAACTCGAGAAATACATATGAGATTGAAAATCGTAAATATACGTGTTAAATATTTTTAAATTAGCTACTCAGTGATACCAAATTTGACCTTCGTAACCGACCCCCTGGGGGTCAGAGGGGGTCCAACTTTGAAATCTTAAATTATAACCCCCATTTTTTATTGCAGATTCGGATTCTACGGACAAAAATACGTAACTTTTGTATTTGATGTTTATTTCGAATCCTCGTTTATCACGGTGTAATCGGGCTTATTAAATCGACACATATTTTGGCTTTTCCAACGGGATTTTCCCTAATCGAAACTAATTGGGGAGAATTTATGACATCAAATTCCTCGTCCTTTGCAGGAATAGCGTTTCCTGAAAATCACCCGTGCCGATTATTTCGATAGTGCTACACAGTTAAAAATTTGATCTATTTGCTGTAGCGTCACTCCACAGCTTTTATAGAATATCTCTTTCATGACCAATGAGAATGTTCCATAACACAGTAAAGTACATTTTAAAATTTGACCCTTTTGCTGCATCGTCACTCCAGCGCTTTTATAGAAAACGATTACTTTACTCTGTTATGGAGCATTCTCATTGGTCACAAAAGAGATATTCTATAATAGCTGTGGAGAGACGCTGCAGCAAATGGGAAAAAATTTTAACAGTGTAGCACTATCGAAATAATTGCCACGGGTGATTTTCAGGAAACGCTATTCCAGCAAAAGACGAGGAATTTGACGTCAAAAATTCTGCCCAATCAGTTTCGATTAGGGAAAATCCCGTCGGAAAAGCCGAAATATGTATAGATTTAATATGCTCGATTACACCGTGATAAACGGGGATTCGAAATAAACATCAAATACAAAAGTTACGTATGTTTGTCCGTAGAATCCAAATCTGCAATAAAAAATGGGGATTATAATTTAAGATTTCAAAGTTGGACCCCCTCTGACCCCCAGGAGGTCGGTTGCGAAGGTCAAATTCGGTATCACTGAGTAGCTTATTTAAAAATATTTAACACGTATATTTACGTTTTTCAATCTCATATGTATTTCTCGAGTTATTCGGCCGTTTCCAGATTTTTCGGACACCCTGTATATAAAATACTTCCGTATACAATTTTAATGTAAATTACACATTTAACTTCAAATTTTCTTTGTAGTATAATTGAACTAGTTGGATGAGCCAATCCCAAAACTTTCTTCTATCTCACACGTACATTTTAATATTTTTTTTAAATAGCTACTTATTTTAATGTTTTAATAATTTTAATTCAATACCATACGAACTTTGGTTTTCATGCTAAATTTCTGCTTCAGTCAAAAAATCGGAGTAAAAACGAATTTCCGTCTCTGCACGAGCCGATGGACAATAGAATGATAGGCATTTTTTTTTTCAAATTCAGGAAGGACCTTCTTGCCTTACCAAAAAATAATCATATACAAAAAATTTAGTTCAGTTCTAGAACTAACTTCATACACTTTTATGTGGTGCAATATTGAAAATGGCACAAAAATCGCTATTGCAGCGCCCCCTTCTGACGGATTTCTTTCAAATTCAGGGAGGACCAACTAGCCATAGTCATACCCATACACAAAAAATTTGGTACAATTCCATGCATAACTTCATATACTTTTGGTCGGTACAATATAGAAAATGGCACAAAAATCGCGATTTCAGCGCCCCCTTCCGGCGGATTATCTTCAAATTCAGGGAGGACCAACTAGCCATAGTCATACCCACACACAAAAAACTTGCTTCAATTCCATGCATAACTTCATATACTTTTGGTCGGTACAATATAGAAAATGGAACAAAAATCGCGATTTCAGCGCCCCCTTCCGGCGGATTATCTTCTAATTCAGGGAAAACCAACTAGTCATAATCATACACTTACACTAAAAATTTGATTAAATTCGATGCATAACTTCATATACTTTTGGTCGGTACAATATTTAAAATGGCACAAAATTCGCGATTGCAGCGCCCCCTTCCGGTGGAATATTTCAAAACTGAAGGAGGACCTGCTTGCCACAGCTAAAAACATTCACAAAAAATTGGTTCAATTCTATACATAACTTCATACACTTTTTGATGGTAGAATGGCGACATACAGACACACACACACAGACAGACACACGGACAGACAGACATTTTGTAAAAACATGTTTTTTGGAATCTCTGACCCCTAAAACATGCAAATCCGTCGAAAACCGGAATTCGAAAAAAATTTCGATTACAATATTTTCTTTTATTGAAGATAGAAGAAAGTAAAAATTGGCACATGTGAAGAACAAGTACTTTAATTAATTATCTTCAGCCTAATTTAAAAATATTTAGTTGACATTAATCTTAGCAACTATAATCAATGTTCAAATAAAGTTTATCTTGTGTTAATCAGATAAAATGGAAGTTATTCATTCATTTGTCTGGCAATTAACATGTGCCCCCATTTCCCCTATTCTGTTATTAGAGAAAATGCAGGAATTTTTTTCATTTTAAATGAATTAAAATTACAATTTCCATATTTAAAGATTTTGTCCTTCTTACATAGAATTTATAAATATGTGTTTACAAATATTTGTGTTTTTATTAACTATTCGAGAACTTGAAATCAAAAAGCGTTACAAAAGGAAAACATTTATAGGTACTTCTAGGTTATCCCGTCGACCAAAAAAATATCGCCAAACTATAAGATTAAATGCCAATAATGGATGATCGTGAATGTCACATTCAATGACATTAAATGCGATTCACGTGTATAAAATGTCATTAAGTGATTTTTATTTCGGCTTTTTATTAATATTTTTATAAATATTCTACTAATTATTTGTTATTTCGTTATTTAAAATAAAAATTATGTCAGCATGTATAATTTGGCTATTAGTTTGGCGATTTGTATAATTTGGCGAAATTGGTCGACGGGATAATCTAGAAGTACCCATTTATAAATTTTTTTATTCATTTCTGAATTTTGCCTTCTATAACACTGTAAAAAAAACTGTAAAGGTTACTAAACTTTTCCTAGGAAACTAGGATTTCTATTGTCAACATTTTATGTAACGGTAACAACAAAAATTTATTAATAGAATCGGTTACATGAATATTTACTGTTACCGTTACATGGAAAGTTATAGGAATCCCAGTTTCCTAGGAATAATTTTAAAAATTACAATTTTTTACAGCGTATACTTTCTAATTTTGTAAAAGTTTCTAACAGTCTTTAGAGTAAAAATAAATAGCTTTTAGCAATTTTATAATTATCATAAGACGCCCCTAAGATATACATTCAAAATTACCCCAGCATTCCCAATTGAAAGCTGAATTACGTGTGAAGTTTTCAATTTAGTTTTGCATACTCTACATTGCAAATAATAATAATAATAATAATAATAATAATAATAATAATAATAATAATAATAATAATAATAATAATTTTTAAAGTTACTAAATTTTTACTAGGAAACTAGGATTCCTAGAATTTTTAATGTAGTGGTAACCACTTAAAATCATGTAACCGATCTGTAACATGAACTTTTGCTGATACCGTTACATAAAAAATTCTAGGAATATCAGTTGCCTAGAAAAAGTTCAGTAAATTTACAGATTTTTTTATACCGTGTATATGCCTTACAAAGTTATTTTGATAAGGAGAACATGAAAGTTTTAAATTATATGACCTGATGAATTATATGACTAAAAGATTTCGCATATAATTTTAATTAAAATTTGGGATCTGCAATTTGATACACATTGTACAAAAGAAAAAAAATATATGTAAAGTTATTATTATTATTATTATTATTATTATTATTATTATTATTATTATTATTTTAAGGAAACTGGGATTCCTAGAAGTTTTTATGTAATGGTAACAGCAAAAATTCACGTAATAGAGTCGGTTACATGAATTTTTGCTATTTCTGATGCATTAAGTATTCTAAGAATCCGAGTTTCCAAGAAAAAGTTTAGTAAGTTTAAAGATTTTTTTTTTTTTTTTTTCAGTGTGTATCTTCCAATTTTGTAAAAGATTTTAACAATCTTTAGAGTAAAAATAAATAGCTTTTAGCAATTTCTTAGAATATATTATCTACAAAGAATTATCATAACACCGTATATTCAAAATTACTTAACATTCCCAATTGAAAGCTAAAATTCGTTAGAAGTATTCAAACTAGTTTAGCACATTGTTATTTCTTATAGTTATTTATGCCTTACAAAACCATTTTTATATTGCGAACAAGAAATGTTTAAATTATTTAACTTGATGCATGTAAAACATTTTGAAAATAATTTTAATTAAAATTTGGGATGTGTACTTTTGTACAAACTTTGAAAAAAATCTGTAAAGTTACTAAACTATTTTAAGGGAAACTGGGATTCCTAGATTTTTTTAAATAATGGTAATAGGAGAAATTCATGTAATAAAATCGGTTACATGATTTTTTTCCTGTTTCTGTTACGTGAAAAATTCTAGGAATCCTAGTTTTCTAGAAAAAGTTTAGTAACTTCACTATTTTTTTCAGTGTATCTTATTTCCAAACGAAATCTCATATTAATTTTATAATTTATACTCAGTAAATTTACCACTGCCACAAAAAAAAAAAGAAAAGAAAAGAAAATTTATTAGAATCTTCGTCTTATCTCAATTCTTTGAGTTTACTAATATATGTTTTATAAAATGTTTAGAGATCTCGAAATCAGAGGTAATTTGAAAAGCGAAAACAATTTATTATAATTTTTATGTATTTAAGTATTTAATCATCCGCTGTTTCTCTTAATTTATTCAATTTTTCTTTAACAAATTTCTAAATAGAAATATACATTAATTTAATAAAGGAAATAAACGTTAAATAATTGTCAATATTAATAATCATTTTCAAATTATAGCTAAATTGAATTTTGTTGATTTGAATTGAAACAAATTGTGCTAAATGTGATTTTAGATACTGTTGAAATATTACATATTAAATTATACCTCAATGATATCTTAATTGAAGAATTAAATCATATTTCATTTTTTAGACTATACCTGAAAAAATACTGTTAAAAAACTGTTCAATTTTCAGAAAATAATTATGATTTAATCTGCTATTTAATATTAAAAATCTGCTGTAACAGTCAAAAAAAAAAAAAAAAAATACATATAAAAGATATAAAATTTTTAGAAAATACAGTTATTTCGTATTATTATAATTTTTTTGTTTTTTATTGTTAGCTAGAACGAAAGTATTTTCCATAAAATCATTTTTTTAGTGCACATAATTATAAAAAGCCGCATGATTTCGAAAAAACAAAAAAGAAAAGAAATTTAAATAATTGGTAAAAAAGGATAATTTAAATAAAATACAGATAAATGCATTATGTAGAAAAATACAGTATACAAATTAGAATTTTTCAAATTTTATTAACAAAGTGCATACAAACAATCACATTACAACATTCCTCAAATCAACACACTTTAGGTACCGGGAGAAATGCATTAAAACTTAACTACACTAAAAATGGCTACATGTGAACCATGACAATACTAGACGCAAGTGAAAACAGGCATTGCTTAAGATGGCATAAAGATTTTAAAGAAATCTTTTAGATCATAGGTCGCTCAAAAAACAATGCTGCTAATTCTTCTTTCGTCACAGCAATATGTGAAGAAGATCCTTTATTCACTGACATATCAAACACATCGCCCACAATAAAACTGTTTATAACTTTGGGCAAACCCAATTTGTTTATAGCTTCAGGTATAGTAAGATTCGACGCTTTTAGGTTTTTCCTGATTTCGCACCGAGCTAAATGTTCCAGCCTTCGGGGCTCCGTTTTAGCAGGACATTTCGGCATCAGCTTTGCAAACTCTTGCGAGTATTTATCAAAAAAATGTATGGCATTCAAAAGTGAGAGACACGCATACAAAACAGCTCTCACTTCAAAACTGCTGAGATAAGGATCACGTATTGCTGAAAAATACATTTTAAGACAATTGATGAAATTTTCTGCGCGGTCTTGTCTTTCTTGCAAATTTTGTCTAACGGCTTCTAGGGCACATCCTACGAATAACACTCTTTTATAAAATTCTTCTTCGGAGCAAAAGGAGGAACACTTCAGAAGATTGATGATTCTTTCAAGCAAATGCGCATCACCAGAGTTGTTTATACTCCGTCTGAAAAAAAAAAAAATAAATAAATTTAACAAATTATAACGGCCATTTGAAAAATGATATTTTCAAAGACTAAAATTTTGGACATATAAAAAGTCCTATACTTAAAAATATTAATAATAATAAATGTCATTTTAATGATGATCAAGACATGACTTACGTAATAACAGAGTCATATATTACGTACCCCATGGATTTAACATTAATATTCATGGACCATTCATAAACAAATTTTAAATGAAATTTCAGCTTTACAATTTTCGGTACTGCAAATTTTTAAACATATGAAATCGCACATTTTAATTTTTACATCGTCGCTTAAAAAAAAAAAAATGTACTTTTAAAAGCAATTAGTTTGAAAGCTGTATCTCAATTTGTTTTTGAGTTATTATTATTATTATTATTCAGTTTATATATATATATATATATATATATATATATATATATATATATATATATATTAATCATTCACCATTCAGTTGAAGTAAATATCGAAAAATTCTAAAAAGTTCCAAAAATTGAAAAAAAAATCATAAATCCGGAAATTTGGACGTAAAATATATTGCGAATTACGACAAACGTTCGCCGAAAAAAAAAATCAATTTAATCAATCGTGCGAAGAAAAATCGCCAATTTCGTCAGAGGATCGTGGAAAAAAAAAAGGAAATTTTATCAAAGGATAGAAAACCCCAAAAAATTATCCAATGATCGCAACGAAATGGAAATTTCGTAAAATGATAGCTAAGAAACGCAAATTTTGTCAAAGAATCTCAAAAAGCGGAAATTTAGTCAAAGTATCGCGAAAAAACTGCAAATACCGTTAAAGAATCACGATAAAATAGCAAATTTCGCTAAAAAATGCAAAAAATTTCTAAAGATCTTGAAAAGACGGAAAATTTTGCCAAGAAATCGCGAAAAAAGGCAAATGTCGTTAAAA
Source organism: Maratus speculifer (assembly GCA_964019185.1). Taxonomy (NCBI): domain Eukaryota; kingdom Metazoa; phylum Arthropoda; class Arachnida; order Araneae; family Salticidae; genus Maratus; species Maratus speculifer. The sequence goes on from OZ025302.1 coordinate 155,155,373, forward strand.
GAGCGCTAAAAAACCGCAAATTTCGTTAAAAGATCGTTGAAAAATCGTAAATTTTGTCAAAGATTTGCTGACTAACTGTCAAGGTCTGAGGAAATATTTACTATAGAACTGGAATTTATGTTATTCTTGTCTTAATGTATCATGTATTGTATGGGCTGTTTACTGACGCTTCAAGGTGACATTCTTTCTTTGTTAAAGCGGGAATTGACAGGTGACCATGTGCAGGTGGTGAGGAGAGAAAGAGAAGATTGCTGAGAGGCGTGTTCATCCGTCAGTGATGTATGTGAATGATGAGCAAATAAGGAACATTCCACGAATCAAGAAAACATCGTGGAATGCGAGCAATGGAGGAACTCCGCAGGAGGGTTTACATTGCGGAAAGGCAGTAATTTGAGAAGGGCAGATTTTGTCTGAGATTTTGGAAGTTCGTATCGAGAGTTTTCGAACCTTGAGTGCCGGGGCATACGGATGTCCCTGTTTGTAGTGCTCTTGGCCGAATAAATGTAGGCTGAGAACCCATGTGTCGGGAAATTCGAAATCGATCTCCGGTAAACTTAATCTAACGAGTGTAGAGTGAGGGAGAGAAGGTGTAATTTGAACAGTACACAGCCAACCTTATACTGTATTTAATTTAATGTTGAACCGGATCACCTATATCCGAGTTGTAACTGTATATATTGTATTATATCGTGCATATAGAGTATAAATAAACTGTTAATTTAGTTAATTGACAGCGGTGGTGTTCATTTACACAATCCTCACGGTGGGTGACCGATATCATCTAATAATATCGGTGGTGGCAGCTATAACTACTACGGACTTTCTTCAAAGTTGTGTGGGCTAAGACGAATGTCCGTCACTAACATAATTAGTAGCAGGAGTAGATTTTTCTGCTCCCCCCCCCCCTCCAATATCCTTCTGTTGTAATCTTTCAAAATTTTTCAGATTTTTTTTTAACTCAAAATCACCTCTGGAAATTCGTCACTCGATAGCCGGAGGCAGAAAAGAAATCTCAAATTTTTTTAATCATTCATCTAAGAAAATTGCGAAATGATCAAATGGTCGAGAGAACAACTTGTGTAATTTGTCACTCAGTCATGAGAAACAAATTGTGAAAATCATACAAAATTCGACGAATAGACGTGGAAAAAAGTCACCTATTTTATCAATCGGTCGCAAGAAAATGGCACAAAATTTGTCTTATGACATAAAAAAAACATTCGCGAAATTTGCAAATTGCTCATAGTTAAAAAATCGTAAAATTAGTATGTGAATTATCTGAAGAAACTGAGAAATTTGTGAATCAGTAGTCGAAGAAAACTCCTGAATTTCTACAATCGGTCAGAAGAAAAAGCCGCAAAAATATGATTATTTGTACAGTAAAAATCAGGGTTGGAAAAAAAACTGTTTTTTTTTTTTTTTTTCGAAAAAACCCAAAAAAACGTTTTTTTGTTTTTGTTTAAACCGGGTTTTTTTAAACATTCTTTCTTTTTACATATGCATACATATTTATAGATAAAAATAAACATTGTTGGATTATAAGTTGTGTAACTTCCTTTTAAAAAAATTTAAATTAAATAATTATAGTGAATTTATGTAGAAAATTGAAAGAAATTATATTTTAGTTTAAACAGTATTAGGAAATAATCTTATGTTCAAAGAATAAACTGCTCTGCACAGTGAAACATTGATACTCTGAAAATCTTTATAAACAATCTTTTGAATACTAATTATAAACATTTGGTTGAAGTTTGATAAACATAATTTCACAGTTATTCAAAAAATATATTTTGAATACTTCTTGGGATTTTGTTTTTTGAGTGATACTTTGAAGTCAACATTTTTGGTCATTAGATTCATCAGATAACGGGGGCAAAAAATAAGATTGTTGTTATTAAAATGGAATAATTAGCATCCAATCTTTGAATACTTTTATTCAACTTCATATTTTGATTTTAATTCTTCAAGGAAATCTACCCAATCAAGATTTTTTTTTTTTCTGCTAGAGCAAATTCTTAAAGATCATCGTGTTATATTATTAACTGCATTAAATAATCTACTTTTTTTTATAAAAATGTTTATACTAAATATTGAATATTTTTAATCTATTTTATCTTTATACAATTCACATACATGTCTGAGGCTTTTTCTTTAGAGCAATTGATATGTTCACCAATGCATACTGATTGTAATCCTATACTAAAGAAATGACCTAAACCCACTATATCTAATGCTTATTGCTGAAATTAAGTGTCAAAAGTAGAAATTATTTATATCCAATAATTTGAAACATGTAAATTATAAAGAAAAATGAGAAAATGTTACTAGTTTTCTTCTAAAAAACCAATTCTTTTTTTTTTTTTTTTTTTTTTTTTTTTTTTTTTTTTTTTTTTAATTAGTTGGTTTAAACCGTCCAACCCTGGTAAAAATATCGTAAAATTTTAATACCAATCACTATTTTTAAAAAAAATGCAAAATTTGTCAGTGAATTGTGAGGATAAAAATCGGAAATCCCCCTGTCTTTCATGAAAAAGATGAAAGATTTGGCCAATCTATTGCAAAAGAGTGCCAAAAATTTTCCAATTAACAGAAAGAAAATATCGCAAAATTCACTGATCTATCGCAGGTAAAACGCAAAATTGGTCGATCTGTTGCAGTATGGTTTTTACCAATCATTCGAGAAGAAGCAATAAAATTTGCCAAGAAGTAGAAAGTAAATCACAGAATTCGCCAATCGGATAAATGTAAAAATATGCAAAATTCGTCGATCAGTATATATAATTAAATCAATTTTATCAAATCGATCAAAAGAAACTGCTGCAAAATTTGCTTATTAGGAAAATTTTGCAAAATTCCCCATTCGATCGTTATTTTTAAAAAAGCGAAATTAGTCAGGAGAAAAAAACGAAAATTAGTCGATCAGTCACGGAAAAAATCCGCAATCTTTCCCGATTAGCCACAAAAATGTCAACAAACTTTGTAAGTAAATAACTATCGTAAAATTGAGGCTAAAAAAGTTGCGAAATACATTAATGAATCATTTGAAAAAAACAGAATCTCCTCGTTTCAATCACTCACAAGAAAAAAAAATATCAACCAGTAAAAAAAAAAAAAAAAAAAAAAAAAAAAAAAATTAATGAAATTTATCTAACAGTCACAAAAAAATCTTTCAAATCACCAGAAAAATTACGAAATTTTTCGATCAGTCGTGAAAGAAATCCACATTTTTTTCAATCTGTCGTGCAAAAAAAAAAAAAAAAAAAAAAAAAAAAAAAACATTAACTTTGTGTTTGAGTTGCGAGAAAAAAACTAAGATTTTTGCCAATCAACCTAAGAAAAATATTGAAAATTCGCCTATCTGTTGTAGTTAAAAAAAACATTTATTTCGTCAGTGAATTGTGGAAAATATATCAATCTTTCAATCAGTCACGGAAAAAAAAACTAGTCAGAGTCAAACAACAATTCGCAAGTTGACAGAGGAAAAAATATGAATTGTTGCAAAATTTGTTTATCGATTGTGGAAAAAAAAAATTAATTCGTTATTCGATAGGAGTAAAATTCAAAATTTGCCTATAATTTCTTTCATGTTTTCATGTCAGCATTTTACAAAGCGTCTTTTACATTTCTATAAAAGATATGATTGCACTTCTTCGAATGAAAAGAAAAAATCCCCTTGTGTCTTTCTTTTTCCGCATAGCATTTTTGATCAACTGAATTTTGTTGTAGAACATTGCAAAATATTCTGCTTTGGGGATTATAAAAATTATATTAATTAAATGATTTAGAAAGTAATAGATGTTGTAGTACAACAATAATTAATCAAAGAAAAGTCGCTGAACACAGTTCATTTACAATCACTACTTAAAAGAATAAGCTAGTAGGCCTTAAAAAATCCTCCCCCCCCCCACCTCCTCTCGCACATACATACAAAAATAAATAAATAAATAAAGAGACCGATTTCTTCGCCTAAAATAAATGTTTTTTCAATGTCTAAAAAAGTGAGTATATCTAAAAACATTTCTTTAAAAATATTAATTTTTCAGTCTTAAATGTTTTTTGTGTTTGTATGTCTTGCAAAACGATCACTTAAAAGTAAAAAGTAACCGAGAGTGACATTCAATATGACCACTTTTCTAGTGCGAAGTCATTAAAGAAGATTATATTTTATTCGTCAACTCCTACTTCCGTTTTACATATATTCCTATTATCCTTATTCCAGTAGACAATAAAACCTTTTTTTAATATTTCCTTTCATACCTTTTACTCATTGTTTTAACCTTGTAGGTAGGCTAAAATGTATTTATAACTCAAGTATGTAAATAATAATGTACAATAAACATTATAAATAAAGATAACAATATTAATTAAACAGTAATTTCAGTTAAGCATACATCTCATTAATGTCTAAGACCTGACAAAACGTACATAATAATTTAAAGTTTCCCCCCCCCCATATTAAAATTTTGAAAACTAACGGTATACCAAAATTCAGTTATAACAGTTTCTATAGGTGTGGGTTGTAAAACTTATGATTTCTCCTTGCATGCACCCCTCAATCACCATGTAAAAATATATCGAAAATGATTATAGTATAAAATATCCGAACTAATTACTGACAAAACTACAGAGATACTTGAAGAAATAGTTTATAATAAAAAAAGTAATTTATAAAAATTCATAGAGAGACATAGGTTCAAAAATAATATTAAAAAATATATATGAAAATTCGTCACATCAATAAAAAATTTGTGTTTATAAATTGATTTCATTGTAGATTTAGAATTGAAAATATTTCGGATGACTACACATTTATAAAAACCACGGATGGAGAAATACGTCATTTTGGTCGCCAGTGGCGAGTGGATTTTCTCACAAAACGAGTGCATTTTTAGGTTTTGAAAAACTGTAGGCAATAGACACATTTTAAATCTAGATATTTTAATGTTCCAAATTATTACAGTGCAAAAGTTCGATCTAATATTAAGCTTACTTTTGTTCTTAACATTATAGAAAGAAATTTATGAAAATGCATTGTAGATTGTAATAATAATAATTTTGTATCCAATTGCAAGCGATTTTGTAATAACTACTATTTTCAATTGCGTGTGTGTTGCATCTTGCGGGCTGGTGAAATAATTCCTTGTCTGGTAAGATTTTTTAAAAATTTACCACCCTTGGTAAAAATCATGTGTAACAGTTAAAGCGAATTAGAATTTCACTATAATAATAATAGCAATTAGAGAAAAAAATGACAAATTGTTTTTCTTTTGATGCCTCTAAACTTTTACTAGAAGATTAAAGTTAAATCTGCAAGCATGTAATAATGTCTAAAATTATCGTAAATTTAAAATGTGATTTGAATACCGTAAAATATTGAAAACAATCTGCTAATAAAAATGCGGAATAAAGAAATGCATAAAAAATTTAGTGTCAAAAATCGTTTTAGAAACAATGGGAATAAATAATCCTTTTCAAAAAGAAATATGTTTAAAAGTAATTCTGTTAAAAATTATTGTGCCGACATGAAAAATCATCGAATATCAAAACAAATGTAATAATTATAACTAGGTTGAAATTTAAAAAAGTAAGATTTTCTATCTTACTCGCGGAAATCTGTGAAGTTTAGACATTATTACCCCCTCACACTAAAATTAAAACTAGGTTTTTTTTTTTTCCGAAAAGTATTCGAATGATTATTATTAGATTATTATACTGTTGCCAAATTAAACATAATCGTTTTTAATATTTGAGAAAATTATTGCAGATAATTGCAACATTAAGACATTTTTTCTAAATCATTTTATTTAGTTTGATACCCCCCCCCCCCCCCAGAGCAATGGGCCCAAGACCACGACCTAGTTTACCTCTGCGATAATCAGGCTCTGCTTATAAATTCAAGTCACCTGCTTATGAAATTTAAGTCACTACAAATTCACAAATCATTTAAAAATATGTGCCGAAAATGTAAGGATAAAAAGGATAGTTTTCAAGAACGCAAACATAATATCATATGAAGAATTTTAAAGAGAAATTACTTAGAAAGGAATGGGAAAAACCCACACTGCGTAAAGTTAATTATGCAAGTAATGTAATGATGTCTAAAATTATCGCAAGTTTAAAATATGTGACTTGAATACCATAAAATATTAAAATAATCTGTTAGTAAAATAACAGAATATAGAAATTGGTGAAAAAATTAGTGACAGTGAATTAATTAATTATTATTATTTTTTAATCATTTTAGAAACATTGGGAAAAAATATTCTTTTTAAAAGAAATATTTTCAAGATAATTTTGTTGAAAATTATTGTGCCGACATAAAAAAAAAAAATCATTGAAAAGCAATAATTATAGCTAGATTGAAATTTATAAACTAAAGTTAGAAAAATTCGCTGTAATATGAAAATATTAGACATTATTATTGATATTATAACACTTTTATACATTTATTAATACTGTATATATTAATAATATAAACTGCTATAATTGTAATTAAAAAAAATGTATAATAAAAGATACTAATAACGAGAATTATACCTATAGAGCCAACTTAAATCACTATACTGTAAAAAAAAAAAAAAAAAAAAAAAAAAAAAAATCTGTAAGGGTACTAAACCTTTTTTAAGGAAACTGGGATTATTCTATATAATTTTTTATGTAACAGGTAACTGCAAAATCTCAAATAACCGAATCGGTTACATGAGTATTTGCTGTTACCTTTACATGAAAAGTTCTGGGAATCTGAGTTTCCTAGAAAAAGTTTAGTATTTAGAGAATTTTTTACAGAGCACAAATTCATAAATTTCTATAAATTTATTTTTAAAAAATGTATATAATAAAAGATCCTAATAACGAGAACTATATCTGTAAAACCAACTTAAATCACTACACTGTAAAAAAAAAAAAAAAAAAAAAAAAAAATCTGTAAAGGTATTAAACTTTTTCTAGGAAACTAGAAAAAGTTTAGTACCTTTACAGATTTTTTTTTTTTTTTTTTTTTTTTTTTTTACAGTGTAGTGATTTAAGTTGGCTTTATATGTATAATTTTCGTTATTAGTGTGTTTTATTATACATTTTTTTAAATTACAATTATAGCAATTTATATTATTAATGTATACAGTATTAATAATATCTATAAAAGTGTTAGACTTCATCAATAACAATGTCTCATCTTTTCAGATTACAGCGAGTTTTTCTATCTTAGTTTATAAATTTCAATCTAGCTACAATTATTGCTTTTGTTTTAATATTCAATGATTTTTTATGTCGGCACAATAATTTTCAACAAAATTATCTTGAAAAATATTTCTTTTAAAAAGTATATTTATTCTTAATGTTTCTAAAATCATCAAAAAAAAAAAAAAAATCGCTGTCATTATTTTTTTCACTTATTTCTATATTCTGATATTTTTACTTGCTGATTGATTTAATTTTTTATGGTATTCAAATCACATATTTTAAACTTACGATAATTTTAGACAGCATTACATTACTTGCATAATTAACTTTATGCAGTGTGGGTTTTTCCCATTCCTTTCTAAGTAATTTCTCTTTAAAATTCTTAATGTGATATTATGTTTGCTTTCCTGGAAACTATCCTTTTAATTCTTACATTTTCCGCATGTTTTTTTAATGATTTCTAGAACTTTTCACTTAACAGTAGCTGCAAAATCTCAAGTAACCGAATCGGCTACATGGGTTTTTGCTGTTACCTTTGCATGAAAAGTTCTAGGAATCTCAGTTTCCTAGAAAAAGTTCAGTACTTTTAAAGAATTTTTCACAGTGTACAAATTCACAAATCACTACAAAAAATGCCAAAAATGTAAGAATAAAAAGGATAGTTTTCAGTAAAGCAAACATAATAAGATGTAAATAAGTATATAGAGTAATTAATTACAAAAAAAAAGGAAAAAACCCACCGCCACTCATTATTAACGCAGAAATTAATTTACATTCATACACTGTAAAAGAGAATGAAAGAAAATAAAATAAATATGAAAAGTTACTCAATTTTTTCTAGGAAATTGGTATTCCCTAGAACTTTTTATGTAACGACAATAACAAAAATTCATAAACTATGAATTTTTGCACCGTAAATCGGAAAATCTGTAAGGTTATTAAAAATTTTTTAAGAAACTGAGATACCTAGTATTTTTTATGCAACTGCAACCCGGTTTATAGATAACATGTTAATAAGTTTATTGTAATAAATTTTAATTCATTCTTTTATAAAGCTACAGATTTCTGTGGTTTTACAAAAACCAATTTTGTAGATTTACATCTTTTTTTGTTCAGTGTACAGATAAAGATTTAGTAAGCATGCCGATTTCTATAACTTTACTTCTTTAGAATTGCAGTTTTTTTTTTTTTCGTAAATATATTTATTTAATATCATTATTTCATATCCTTTTATTTACATTCATATCATACCATTCATACTTTTAACAAAATTTCAGACGAAAATAAATAAACCAGATCAAAAGTACCTCTAAAATTGCTACAATTTAAAAAAGTAAAGTATAAACTTTCTTCCAATTTTGTTCAAAAGATTTTTTACGAAAATTTTCAAAATTATTCATGTAGATTTATTCAGACTTCAGACAGATAAGAGAAAAATAAACCTTGAAATGATTGGCAGAAAATATCTGAATCGTTAGCAGTTCCACCGTGGCTTAGATGTCGTATCTTCCCGCGAGCCGCCATTTTCTTTCCCTATTATTTCTCATTAATTATTGCTTAACCTTAAACTACAAAATGCAACTGAAATAATTATTTAATTATTGAATCATACATTTCAGAAAATTATATGAAATTAAACAAAACAATCTACTGTAGAAATTCAAAGATTGAAAGAGCAAATTTTTATTAGTAAAAATCGTTTGATTTACTTATTCATTTATTTTGTAAAACATTCAAGTAAAGTGAAAATAAATTGTTTAGTATACATAAACCTTAAAAATATTCATTTTGTGTGTCCTCAAAAAAAAAAAAAAAAAAAAATTGCAAAATAATAATAATAATAATAGCAATTTGTGAGAAATAACAGGGAAACAAAATGGCAGCTCGCGGGAAGATACGGCATCTGTTCCAAGCTTTTACGTAATAATCATAGTTTCATAAACTTATTTAGTTAGAGTTAATTAATTTTAAAAAAAAGATCTTTAAAAATTACTACATGTTCAAAAGATAAAATAAAGAAAGATTTGATTAAATGAAAATGGACGGCGAAAATTTGTGTATAAAAAGTGATAAATGAAAAAAAAATGATTAAAACTAAACAAATTTGAAATTAAAAAAGAGTCCGATACTTTAAAAAAGTATAAAAAGAAGTAATTTTTTCAGAGACAATAAATAATTTATGCATTAGTAATTTTAAGTAAAGTAATTTTCTTAAAAATAACTGAGCGGCCCGAAAAAGACGGTAAGAATTATTAAAAGTTCGAATATTAAAATAAATCAGATTTAAAATAATGAAAAATAATGTTCTAAACTTCAAAAATATTGCTTTAATAAAATTTTCAATTCATAAATAATCAAATATGAGAAATCTTGAAAAAGAAAAAAAACTACATTATAAGATAAATGCATTTTTAGAATGATATGCTTCGATATTCGAAATATTCCAAATAAATTAATAGATTCGATAAAATTCCTGCCCTGAAATAAACTGGAGGGGAAATAACTCTGTAATAATCAATAATATTAAATTACTACTCAGTAGCGAAGGGGATAAAAAGCGTCGCATATTTTCATTTATTTATCCTGTAAATCCGTGTGGTAAAAAAAAAAAAAAAAAAAAAAAAAAAAATAGAAGAAAAACACCGTCTTTTACAACTAATTTTTGATATCTTAGCACGAAATTATATTTAGATTTCTTAAACATCATATTATAACTTATAAAAATTCCAAAAAGTTTGAAGAAAAAAAAAAGGTTTTAATATACATATTTAAAAATAATAATTGTAAAACAAATATATACATATATATAGTTACAAGAATAAGAAAATGATAAAGAAGCCCTTTTCTTCGCTTTTATCTCTAATCACCAATATTTTGACTTAGACCTATTAACATAATATTCAACAATGATTTTAGTTCATGTGATATTTTTATCAACCGTTCTCAGAAATATTCTGAAAAATCAGTCTTCTTTTTTTATGTGTATAATATAATAAACTCAAATTTAAACAATAACTTTTTTATAAATGAATAAAGTCTCTTGAAAAAAACTACTGTATCTAAACTAAGTCTTTTTAAACCATTGTATGGAGGAATTTCTAAAATGAAAGATAAACATGCCTTATAATATATTACCCCCCCCCCCCTTTGTAAAATATTCTATAAATTTCCAATAATTCCATGCTCATATAACATGTATTAATATAATAAAATGATTACTATAAATTCAGAAGTTATAATAAATTAAATTAAGTATCAGTTCTCCACTAGAATTTTTCTTCTGTAATTAAATTTAACCCTTTCGGGTTGAATTTTTTTCATTTTTGAGAGAAAAATTACTTTTACATTGATAATGTTAAGTTCTTTATTAACACTAGCATCCAAAGAGATTTACTGAAGTTTTACAAATATGTCATTGTCTGAAATCTAACGAATGTAGTTAATTTGTGTACTATTTTTTCATTTTCGTATGATAATAGACCAAGGAAGAGTTTTTGAAGATGTTTAAAAACTATCCAGTTGCAACAAAATTTAACAGATATTATAACTTTCTAATATTTTTTTGAGTTATATCACACGTTATTCTTTCAGAAAAGTTTCCAATATTTTTAATTTAAAGAGTGAAATATATGTTTAAAATAAAAGAATCGCAAACGGGGCAAAGAGAAGTAAGGAATTTATTATTTTTATTATTATTATTAAATTCCTAAACGTTAAAGAAGTCACATCGTAAATGCATAGACAGATACCAGTATTACTACATGTAAACAGTAACAAAAATATTTGTTAAAACAAAATAATACTCAATTAAAAGAAATGTACTATTAACAGTTTCAGATTTATGGCAGGGATTCGGGGCACGGCCCCAGGACCCCCAAATTACCTGAAGGCTTTTCAAATATTGTCCAAAATTCGATTTAGCTTTAATATTCAATAAAGTTTTACATTCTATTATGTTGATAATTCTATTTTTATAACATTGCATATTTTGTTTGAAACATCCATTTATTATTTTAATTTAGAGAATATTTTCTTTTACCTTTATCACTTTAAAAATATGTTGTATTTTTATTTCTTGTTTAATCCTTTTCCTTTTATAGTCAGAATATTTGAGTATTGGTGAACATAGCTTGCGGCGGTAGAGCCCCCAATACTTTAAATATTTGTAGCTTGGTGTTGTCAAAAATTTATAATTAGTTGTTGCATACTTTACATTCCAGATATATAGACTTGCTTAGGAAAAGATAATTAGCACCACACAATTTACTATAAAACAGTCTATTCATTTAAATTTCATAATTGTGAAGTAATTATTTAAAAGTAAGTTATTGATTATCATATTTAATTTTTGATGGGCATATTAAAGTTAATAATGGTTACTTTAGTAATTATCTTTTATCATCTTTTTAGTCAATACCCCTGTAAGTATCGGTATAAGGGGCCCTCGTAAGCATCTGTGCCCAGGGCCCAAATTTGTAAATCGGTCCCTGACTATTAATAAAACACCAGACCCGAAAGGGATAAAAGAAAAATATATGAATAAATACTTACATAAAACTAAGCATAATTTTATCCACTTCTTGCTTTAGCAGAGGAGATTCCTTTGGCAAACTGGACAGATATCCACGATTAAGCAGAAACTTCATAAAATCACTTTTTCCACGAAGAGCACCTAACGCTTGGAGGGCTTCGCGGTCCTCTCTTTCAAAGACCCTTTTTTCGCGAAGGTTCAAAGAATCAATGCATACGTCTCCGCAATTTTCGAAGTATAAAATTGTCATTAAGTCCATAACTAAGTCTGTTAATGTAATAGAATTTCTTTTATAATATTCTTCGGCTCTGTTTAGTAAGATAACACAATTCTGAACTTCGCAGTTGGTGGCATTAAAGCCAGCTGCAAGAATAGGCCTGTTTTTGAAAACTAAACGAGTCTTGGCCTGTGTAAACATTTCCCATTGTTTATGTTCATTTTTTATACTTAATATATCCTTGGTAAGATTAAATAAGTTGTGAACAAGATCCATACAGTTACAAAATTGGACGAAACCATCCGGTGTATAGTAGATTTTACCTATTATATACCGCATATTAACTGGAATATCGGTCAAAATGCTTGATTTGTAAATTTTCAGTCAAATGGGACAAGTTACAATAATATCCACACTTTTATAACGATAATGGTAGGTCTGAATAACATAAAAGCTTCGATTGCCCAGGAAACGGGGAAAAAATATTTTTAAGCATACTGCTTAAATATTATTGGCTGAAAATTATGGGGGCTTCAAAATACCCCCATAAATTCTGGCTCTGGTTTGAGGTTTAAACTAATCTTCAGTCTCCAGGGAATTTTCAAGTATTGTCTAAAATTTTAGATAACGAACGTCAGAGCTTCATAAGAAGTAAAAGGGATTTAGCATTGTATGGGGGACAGGAACAATAGGTTACACATGCTTCCAGGTAGTAAAGAAATTCCTTGAATGAAATGTACACATTTTGTAAATAAAATTCACAGCTCATTGAACTAGTTCATAATAGAAAGCCCAGAGAATGATTTTTGAAAAACCGTCTTACTAAGGAAAAGTTGACTTAGTGATACACGTTGAACCTTAGTAATAGCATGAACCTCAAGGGGAATTAAAATGTTCTTCATAATAACAGTAATTCCTGTTGTTAGTATTAAATCTTTCTATTCGTTTTTATAGGGGACTGTGTAAACAATTTATGTTAACAGTAATTCATGTTAACGAAGTTAGACTGTATTTGAGTGCATAAACAATAATATTTGAATAATTATTATTTCAGTATTCCCACGAAGTCAGTGATACATTTTTAAAAAACTTTTTGAATAGCGTCATTATATTTCATACCATAATATATACATACTACGCAAAACATCCTTAAAAAAATTCCGCCTTGAAGATATAATAAAAACTGTAGTCCCCTCCCCTTCCCCCCTCCACCAAATAGAATAATAATAATAATAATAATAATAAATAGCAGAGCACAAAAAAAAAAAAAAAAAAAAAAAAAAAAAAAAAAAAAAAAAAATTCAAACTTTTGCTATATATGAATTTAAATCTGTTCGCAAATCCAATCGAGATACTTTCAGGAATATCTTTTAACTCATTCTTTGTTTGGAAATGAACTTGTTTCTGGGTATCAGTTAAGAATAATAACAAATTTTATGCAGATACGAATTTAAAAAATTTAAATTATTAGATGAAGTCATTTAACTTCGAAACATAACTATTTCATACACTAAAACACTTTACCATGTCTAATAAATTAAAAAAGTTTTCTTTATCTTGTTTGCAAATTCTGAAATTGTCCTTATGTAAATGGGGAAAGTCTTTGTATCACCGTGTTGTAGATCTGCAACATACCGAAGAGTCAATAATAGGCCGTATCCAGCTTTCCATTTAGAGGGGGGGTCATGACTCTCTTTTGAGGGGGGGGGGAAGGGAAGTCACGTCTCTTAATAAGCAATTTTTATTTTGAAGATTGTCCTTACATCCAAAATAGCTAAATTTATCATACTTTTTGGAAGTTATTTTCATTCGATAACAAAAGAATTGCATAAATATTCGTTAAAATATTAATATATACATTTTATTCAGATGCCAAGAAATAGAAGCTTTTTTCTTTTTTATATAAACACAAATTATCATTCAAGAAATTGAGCGTTATATACAAATTTTTAGGACTTGGCAGTTACAAAAATACGTCATGAGGGAGCAATTGGTTGTGACGGCCTGAAATTCAGTTTAAAATTCTACAGTTTACGGAGATTTCGCAAATGATTCTATGTTTTTATTGAAAAGTGGAAAACTTTAATCAATGACATTTGGTTTGTATAAATGCATCTTGCATCTAAGATTAAAAAATACTTCATGGATGTGTCAGAAATTACCTACTTTGATTTTAAAGACGACTTTAAAAGAGTCAGAAAGATTATGATTGCGAAGCAATGGATAAATTTGAAAAAAATCATATATATATATTCCATTTTTTTTAATTTTCTTTGTAAATTTTCCTAGTTCAGAGGGGGGGGGGGTTCATGACCCCTGTTACCCCCGTCCCCCCTTGAATCCGCCATTGATATTTACACAGTAAGTTTTAAAATACGATTTTAAATATTGTTCTTATTTTCCAACACTCCAGTTAATGCAAATTGATCGTTGGAATTCTCAACAGACGGTGATATTAAGTTAATTTCTCACATCAAAGTTTTGTTTATCATTTGAGAAGATTCAGATCAATGTAGCAAAAATTAACAGTAAATTTTGTTAAATTAAAAAAGCTGGAGAAGTCTGAAGATACATTTTTTTTAAGTAATTTTGTATACTTAAAAATTTTGCATTAGAAAATGGACAATATTTATGAGAAGTATGATAATTTCTTTTTATTGTAGATGTGAAAAAAGTATATTTTAGTCCATAATTATCTTAGTAAATTTTTTAATTACATTTTACTTGCTTAAAATGATGTATTCTAACATCTGAGTCAATATTTCTCAAATCGGAGTTGTTGAATCACAAAGGGTTAATTGCAAACATAGGAATCCATTATCTTCATCTAGATCGACGTAAAGAAAGAAAAACTGCAAATGTACATTTTATTTTTTAAACATGTTGTATGTAATAAAGTATAGAGAAAGACACTAGTAGACTGAATAAACTTAACTTAGAAATAATAGCCCAAGAGCCGACCGCACAAAACTCTAAGTCATCGAGCACAAGAAAAAAATACTTTATATTATTGAAGAGCAGTCATAGGCAGAATTGTCAAGTCTCCGGCTTTTTGCATACCACTTTTATTATAGAGAAAATTCTGTTTTTTTTTTTTTTAAATCAACGAAATTTTCCAATTCAACAAAGAAATATTTTCTGTACTAAAGTACTGGTATCGAAAAAGCAGGAGATTTGGAAGCTTTGCATCGGAGAATCTAATGATCCATGTCTGCCGGAAGTGAAGTGGTGCATAAGCCAAAAATTAACCACTTAATGTTTGCATTAAATTACGGTTTAAAAATTCAAATACATTATTCCCACTACTTAAAAATGTATATATATATATATATATATATATATATATATATATATATATATATATATATATATATATTCTTCTTATTTAATGGAAAGTAAAATGATACTAGAATAAAACCAATTACGATATTTTATAAAACTGATGGGAATCAAACAATTCTGAATAAAAGCCGTGAAGATTGCAGCCCGTTAATGTTTCGGGCGCGACGATTAAAGTGGTTAATACCACTAGTAGCTCATTCTTAGATCTATCATTGTGTCTGCCGTACAATCAAAAGTAGGAAAACACGGAAAACTGGGTGCAGGAAAACATAATGCTAAGTCGACGTGTCAACCACTAGTGGTATTCATTTTTTGGCTTATGAACCACTTCACTTTCGGCAGACATACGATTACTACCAACTTCAATGCCGTTTCAGAAATTATTACTTACTTTCATAAGATTGTTCGAAATACCCGTTAAAAATACGAAATTTTACAAACAATAATATATATATATGTATATACAACCATTATATATACTACTATTTAACATCTACAATGAATAAATAAAAACCAAATAAATAACAAGCCCAATCAAGACAAAGGAGTTATCAATATTGGAACAATACAAATTACTGGAAATTGTGGTACTTAGCTTGTTTTCAAGGATATTACCAAGTAGACACAGCAATTACGATTAATTTCTGATTAGCAATCAGGAAAATCCTAAAAGTGATTTCT
Source organism: Maratus speculifer (assembly GCA_964019185.1). Classification (NCBI taxonomy): domain Eukaryota; kingdom Metazoa; phylum Arthropoda; class Arachnida; order Araneae; family Salticidae; genus Maratus; species Maratus speculifer. The sequence goes on from OZ025302.1 coordinate 155,171,323, forward strand.
AAATTATCCGATTAATCGTAAAACCATATAAGTCAATGAAAAAACAAGACATATATATTAGAAAAAAATATTAGAATAAGAAAAGAGAAAACTTACATTATAAAATCAAATACTTGCTATCTCATATCACTAACAGTTAATAGATGAGTATACAGGGTGCGTCATAAACATCGAAACAATACGCTATCTCCTTAAACAGGGTTCATACAGAGTTTGCTAAATGAAAAATAAGGACTCTGTAAGGACTTTGTAAGGACTTCGTTAAAAGGAAAATAAGGACTTTCTAAGGTTAAAAAAGAACAGTACACATAAATTACTTACATTAAATTTTAATCGTAAATATATAACATTTGTTGGCTAGCAACTGTTTTTTAGCATCTGTTTCTTTGGTCAGGGAGGAAATTTCTTTCTTTTTTCTGTTGCAGATTTTCTACAATTGTTCGATTTTATAAATAATTGAATATCTTTAGTAGATTCAGCTTTATCAGCAAATTCATTGGCCTTATTTTCTAACTCCGATACTTCTTTTTCAAGAAGCCATTATTTATTTCTTTATAAAATCTAAGTCATCTTCAATTAATTTCCTTTTATTTTCTGCAGAGGAAGACTGTTGCTCTTAACCATGCTACACATATCCAGTGAAATAATAAGACCACAATCAAACACAGATCAGCGGATTATAGAACAGATTGGCGCAATTATTTGGCGAAATATCTTCTTTGTTATACATTTCTCTATATCAAAGAAAAGGAAATTTTAGATGGTGAATACTGATTACGATTGGTATTTATGGATACGAGGTTTCTACGTCGCAATCAGAAAATAAAAGAGGCAACTTTAATGTCCAATCAGAAATAAGAGAATTATAACAAAGAAACTTGATTTTTTTTTTCAGCTGCCATATTTATGAATGTTTCAGGGGCGATTTTGGGTGAAATTTTTTTTTCGGAAATTAACATCGCATTTTTGGATATCGGCGGCGTGGGGGAGGGGGAATTCCGCGAGTTACACACCCCTCCTGGGAAGGGGACGTGGGTTATCGGCGATCTTCAGACGAAATCGGCAATTTATCTGCAATATTTAGCAAAATCGGCGATTGATTTATTGCGATCTTTTGTCGAAATCGGCGGTTTTTCCGCGATCTCTTGACGAAATCCGCGTTCTCCCGTGTTTCTTTTTAATGAAATCGGCGTTTTTCGACGATCTTTAGACAAAATTCGCATTTTTTACGCGATCTATTCTCGAAAACGTCCTTTTATCCCCGCGATCTTGACGAAATCGCCGTTTTTTTTCCGTAGTCTTTTGATGAATTTTTTTTTTTTTTTTTTTTTTTTTTTTGACATAATATTTTTAAGCAATCTTATAGAAAACGGCGTTTTTTTCGCGATCTTTCAACGAAATCGGCGTTATATTTGCAATCTTTAGACGAAATCGACGTTTTCCCGCGGTCTTCACGAAATCTGCGATAGCTGGTGAAATTGCCGTTTTTTACGCGATCCGCACAGGAAATTCGCGTTTTTCAGCGATCTTTTGACAAAGTTTGTTGACAAAAAAATTGACAAAATTGTCGTTTTCCACGAAATATTGACGAAATGTGTGCTTTTCGGCGTCCTCTCACGAAATTTGCATTGCACAGCGATTGTTTATTCCGCGCGCAAAACCGTACAAGTTGGCAACTATGTAGAACTGATAACCAAATTTCAAATTTTCGGAAGAAGATGCCTTAAAATTTCGGAAATTTCGGACGAGAATCATCCCTAGGCGTTTTTTCCCCGCGATCTTTTGACGAAATCGGCGTTTTTTCCGTGATCTTTTGATGAAATCTTCGTTATTTTTTTTCAGTGATCTTTAGACAAAATATTTTTAAGCGATCTTTTATCGAAAACGGCATTTTTTTCCCCGATCTTTTAAAGAAATCGGCGTTATATCCACAATCTTTAGACGAAAGCGACGTTTTCCCGCGGTCTTCAGACGAAATCACAGTTTTGTCTGCGATATTTGGTGAAATTGCCGTTTTTTTTCCGTGATCCACAAATGAAATTCGCGTTTTTCAGCGATCTTTTGACAAAGTTTGTTGACAAAAACATCTATGAAATCGTCATTTTCCCACGAAATATTGACAAAACGTGTGCTTTTTTAGGCGATCCTTTTACGAAATTTGCATTTTTCGGAGATTGTTTTTTCCGCGCACTAAACCGTACAAGTTGTCAACTATGCGGAACTCATAACCCAATTTCAAATTTTCGGAAATTTCGGACGGGAATCACAATTGGAATGTTTGGCGATTTTTTAAAACATTTTACGGATCGCGTTCCTGTTATAAAATAAGGACTTTCAATAAAAAATAAGGACTTTAAGGATCCTTATTAAGGACTATCGAAATATAAGGAGTTTATAAGGACTTTTAAAGTCCGTGCGAACCCTGTTAAATACTGCCCCTAGACCCATACTTCCAATTGCAAAGTTTCATCAAAAAAGGTAAATTTTTTGATAAGTTGCAACTCCATGCGGGATTTATTTTAAAAATTATGAAACTTAAATTTTTATACGGCCCCCAGAGGATAAAACTTCCAATTAGAAAAATTTTCCTTATCCATTCCTGAATCGAACAAACAAAAATTAATCTTGATATCTGCAAATCCCTGAAAGATATTAAAATCCAAAATTTTCCAAAGTTCGTGACTTACACCACTTAAGCATACCTCTGAGCGCAGCGATATCAGCTCATTTGAAATACAATTTAGGGATTGACCATTAATTTACGCATTATTAAATGTCGATCCAAGACGATACTTTAACTTTTAGGTGTAAAATAAAAGCGTATAGGTTTTTGCTTTAAACTTCCTTGAAATATGCTAGATGTCTGTAATAACTCGAGCTTGGCGCCAGGCTCGTAAATGGCACGACCCACTGGTCGGACCGTCTTATTAAACAGTTACTAAAAGTTTTATTAAATTAAGTGATATTAATTAAACTCTCATTAAACGTGTCTTTAAAACTTGTTGCCGCAGGCAATACGTTTAGTAAAAATAGTGATAGCGATAATGACACTTCTATTAACTGAGTTATATGGAATATATTTTAATGTTAATGTATATTTTAATGTTAATGGAAATATATTTTAATAAATTACACAGAAATATTTTCAAAAATCTAGTTTTTACTATTCAGCTTCAAAATTTATGTGGTATTAAACCTATTTTTACTTTTTTCTATCTTTACAAGAGAAAAGTATTGGATTCATGAAAATTTTGAATTCCGGTTTTCGACGGATTCACACGTTTTAGGGCTCAGAGATACCGAAAAACATTTTTTTACAAAATATCTGTCTGTGAGTCACTGCTCCTGTATCTCTGTATATGACATAAATTTTGTGAGCGCGATATCTCAAGAACTAATCCACGGAATTTAATAAAAAAATTACATTTACTTATTCTTTGATATAAATTAGTGCCGATTAGTGTTTGGTGTGAATCGCTTAACAGGCTACCCTACTGTACAGGATATCCGCAATAGCTGTATCTCCAGAATTAATGCAAGGAATATCATCAATCTTCAGATTCAGTTAGTCCTTGACATGAATTGATGTTGTTTATATTTTGTTGCATATAGCTCCACGTGTGGCGCTGAAACACAAAATTTGTCACGATTTCTGCAATAGCTCTACCTTAAGAACTAATGCAGGAATTTACTTCAGTTACTTCTTGACATGAATTGGTTTTGTTTACGTTTTTGTTTCAATCATCTTTCGGGTGGCGCTGTTATAATGAATTTTGTATAATTTACACGGTTTCAGTGATATCAAGTACTAATGTATGGAATTTTGTATCCTTAGAGTCCTCGATTGCTACATCCGTGTAGTTTATTTATTCCAAACGGCAGGCATTTAAAAAACAAAAATATTTATTCGAATGTTAAAGTCTAAGAGTATAACGTTTCCGTTTTGTATTCTTTTATGCTAAGCTCCCACTAATATTTCGTTATAAGTATATTTAATTGATTAACGTTTCATACATTCAAACCAAACATCTTTTAAGAAATTTAATTGAATAATTTCAACTTAAAAAGTTTAAATTAAATGTGCCAAACATTCATTAAACACCTGTTCTTGTTTTAAAGTAGGTAAATGATTCGCAAGTTGAACAAAATTTAAAATGTATTTGTAGTTGAACTGTAAACTGTATGTTAAACTCTAAAAAAGGAAAAAAAAAAAAAAAAAAAAAAAAAAAAAAAAAAAAAAAAAAAACAGCGGCCTTTGAGACTGCTTACAGCGGATAACACCTTGAGAATTTTTTTTTTTTTTTTTATGCCGGCCAATTATCTACAATAGGGATATAGGCCGTGAGGGGAAGGGTGCCCTCCGTGAGGATCTTTTTAAGGGAACCTAACCCGTATTTACGCAAAGAAATCCGGGGTTCGAAGAAAACCGCGGAAAACTTCGAACGGTTAGGCCGACGGTCGCGATTGGGTTCGAACCCAGCTCCTACCGTCTACCAGTTTGGAGGCCCGTAATTAGAGGTACCTTTTACGCATCGTGTAATAGCAATTTTAACAAGAAAAAAATGAAGTTGACAGGGATAAAACAATGAAAAAATTGAAATCGGCGTGATAAAAAAAAATGAGATTTAAATCAACTGACGCATTTAAATAGTAATTAAAGAAGGCGAGAATGGCAAAACTTAAATAAAATCTGAAATCGAAACTATACAAGAGGGAGTTAATCACCTAGAAACTTTTAAAAAGCATTTAAACGTTAAAAGCCCATTTTTGTTTAAAATTAAATGCACTTTTGTGCATCAGATGTTTTTATTTCAGTATTTTTACTTACCCATCATACGTAGTATAGGGTAAGTCTTGCAATCGTTTTGAAAATCGAAAAATTTTTTTTGACGGATTTACACGTTTTAGATAGTGGAGATTCCGAAAAACATATTTTTAGAAAAAAAAATTTGCCGTCTGTCTGTCTGTCTGTAAACGCTCTATCTCCCGAACAAATTGAGATAGAGACTTGAAATTTTGTATGTAGTTAGTATGTAAGAATGGAACGAACCCTATTTAATATCAACAACCTCGATTATCCGGAACTATTTTTTTCGGACTCTCGAAAATTTCGTTCTGATGAAAGGTATATAAAAATTTTCGAATTTTTTTGTTCTAAGGAATGGACGTAAAAGGCAATAAAATAACACACATTTTGCATATAGAACAAAATCGATCGGATTATTAGTTGCCGAGATATTTGTAATCTTGTTTTCCACATTCTTCGATTTTTCATGACCCTGTATTTCATTCAAATTTCAATTCAGAGGTATATTTTAATTGTAAATGAGACGCTTAATCCGACGCAGTTAATTGTTAGTTAATAGAATTATTATTTTTGGAGTTATAAGGATGTTTCTTTTACGCAGTTCGGTACTACTTGAGTATTTTGGCGTTTTATATAATTTGTCGATATGGGTACATCAGCAGCTCTTTAATATAGCATTACTTATGTATATTAACAATATTTAAATTTTGTTTATGAATTGCAATGCATTGTATAAATAGTTTCACATGTTTTATTTTCATATACATATCCATGATGGGTAAGTATTACGGTGGCCCCCCCCAACGACTAGTTCATTTTTAAACTGACATAAATCAATAACCTTCGGTTACGGTAATAGTCCCACGAATTCAATAGTTTTTTAACACCTAAAAAAAATGCGCAACACGCCGAAAGAAGTTTTCACCTCAGAAAATTTACTTTTAAAAATATGATTTGTTTACAAAAAATTGAATTTTATTTAAATTGCTATTTTAAATACTTTTATTTAAAAAAAAAATATTATTTAAAATGCTGAATCAAAATTGAAAATTAGACATTTTTTTTTAATCAAACGAAAAGAATTCATCGCGACAAATAATATTTTGAATTATGACAATTTACTCTAATTTTTCTGAAAAAAAAAAATATTTTATTAAGAATGCTTATGATGTGATAATGCTTACAAATTATGTGGTTAACCATCACAAAATATTCCAAATTCGAACTCTAAAAAAATAAAATAAATGTTTCCTGGACAATTTACAGCAAGATTGTTTCTTCAATAACACGCATTTCAATTTGTGTCTGATCCCTTGAAACCCACGATTTATTAAAATTGTCACAACTCTCTGAGTTTTGAAGATATCAAGATGAAATTTTTTTTTGTTCAATGCAGGAATGGATAAGGAAAACTTTTCTAATTGGAAATTTTATCCTCTGGGGCCCGTATAAAAATTTAATTTTCGTAATTTTTAAAATAGACCCCCCATGGAGTTGCAACTTATCTTATCAAAAAATTTACCTTTTTTGATGAAACTTTGCAACTGGAAGTATGGGTCTAGGGGCAATATTTAAGGAGATAGCCTATTGTTTCGATATTTATGACTCACCCTGTATATGTGTGTATATAATTAAGGGGACGACATCTGTTATTGCTTAGATACGATTTTCGGCTTAGAAATAACTTTTCTAACGATTAACCTCGAACACGTGCATTAAAATTTTTCACATACATCATAACAATTTTGGTGAATACATTCCTGCTGCTTCTATTTATATTTATTTATAAATTTTTACCTGATAGAAAATATTACGATAGTATTTAATTTTTTAAACATTCTGTTACTTAAATGTTTTAATTAAATAAAAAGTGACTATTACTGAAGAAAAATGTAATAATTGCTAAACACTTTTAAGAACTAAAACCCACGCTTTTATATCAGGTCGGACTAAAAAGTTTAAAAGTTTTTTGAATACTTTTGATCCGTTTATCCGGCGTATTTGACTTTGATCCTTTTAAACGGCAACTTTTCAAATTTTTGAACTGCCACCGGTTCTAAATAACTATAGTTATTTAGAACCGATGTCTTAAAGTGGGTGAAAATAACGTTCAAAGATTCCGTTACATACATACATACAGGTAAAGCTAACAAAAGCGTTTTAAAAGCAGATACCTCCATCCGATTCCAGTTCACTTAAATTTTTAATGCCTCTCAAGGCTTGTGTCCAGGCAGACGATGACACTTGTGATCTTTTGGGAAGGTTGTTTTCATATGTTTCGTTTGCTTTCAATACTTATTTTATTTTATTTTATTTATTTATATATTTTTTCATGGATAACTGAGCTCGATCTCCCTGCATTTGCTCTCTTTGTGCTTTCTTTTAATCTATTTTCTTAAATATCACCTACTTCACTTTGCAAAGTTTTATGTATATATACATAACAGGGGTGGGGGGGGGGGCGCATAGAAGCACATGCAATAATAGAGATTTAAAATAAAAAAAATTACGATTTTATCCAAATTAAATATTAAAAAAATCCATTTTACTAATTGCATATTTATTTTACAAAAAATAAATAAATAAATAAATAAAATAAAATAAAAAAATAAAGATATATATATTTTTATTATTATTATTATTATTTATTACATGAAACACTAAAATTTATATTTTCATGTGTAGAGTGTGTTAGAAGAGCAGTTTCCATGAAAAGGAACTAAGGTAGATTTTTAAGCATTTTTACTTTTCTTTTTCTTTTCAGCTTAAAGTTCGATTATACCCTTTTGTCGCCAACTGTTTGCTGTTTATAACAAAAGATTGGAGAGATTCCACAATGGGGTGGAATAGATCAGTATCTTTTATCCAACAGATTGATACTTCAGCATACTTGAAATACAATTAAAAATGAAAGGCACCGCGTTATCACAACATAACTGCAAATAGTTTACGTCTATCTAGATCTTCTATTGTCGGTTTCATTTTTTGTGGTTTCGCGGTGTCTTTCATTTCTTGCTTCTTTTAAACCAATCGAGATACTTTCAGGAATATCTTTTAACTCATTCTTTGTTTGGAAATGAACTTGTTTCTGGGTATCAGTTAAGAATAATAACAAATTTTATGCAGATACGAATTTAAAAAATTTAAATTATTAGATGAAGTCATTTAACTTCGAAACATAACTATTTCATACACTAAAACACTTTACCATGTCTAATAAATTAAAAAAGTTTTCTTTATCTTGTTTGCAAATTCTGAAATTGTCCTTATGTAAATGGGGAAAGTCTTTGTATCACCGTGTTGTAGATCTGCAACATACCGAAGAGTCAATAATAGGCCGTATCCAGCTTTCCATTTAGAGGGGGGGTCATGACTCTCTTTTGAGGGGGGGGGGAAGGGAAGTCACGTCTCTTAATAAGCAATTTTTATTTTGAAGATTGTCCTTACATCCAAAATAGCTAAATTTATCATACTTTTTGGAAGTTATTTTCATTCGATAACAAAAGAATTGCATAAATATTCGTTAAAATATTAATATATACATTTTATTCAGATGCCAAGAAATAGAAGCTTTTTTCTTTTTTATATAAACACAAATTATCATTCAAGAAATTGAGCGTTATATACAAATTTTTAGGACTTGGCAGTTACAAAAATACGTCATGAGGGAGCAATTGGTTGTGACGGCCTGAAATTCAGTTTAAAATTCTACAGTTTACGGAGATTTCGCAAATGATTCTATGTTTTTATTGAAAAGTGGAAAACTTTAATCAATGACATTTGGTTTGTATAAATGCATCTTGCATCTAAGATTAAAAAATACTTCATGGATGAGTCAGAAATTACCTACTTTGATTTTAAAGACGACTTTAAAAGAGTCAGAAAGATTATGATTGCGAAGCAATGGATAAATTTGAAAAAAATCATATATATATATTCCATTTTTTTTAATTTTCTTTGTAAATTTTCCTAGTTCAGAGGGGGGGGGGGGGGTTCATGACCCCTGTTACCCCCGTCCCCCCTTGAATCCGCCATTGATATTTACACAGTAAGTTTTAAAATACGATTTTAAATATTGTTCTTATTTTCCAACACTCCAGTTAATGCAAATTGATCGTTGGAATTCTCAACAGACGGTGATATTAAGTTAATTTCTCACATCAAAGTTTTGTTTATCATTTGAGAAGATTCAGATCAATGTAGCAAAAATTAACAGTAAATTTTGTTAAATTAAAAAAGCTGGAGAAGTCTGAAGATACATTTTTTTTAAGTAATTTTGTATACTTAAAAATTTTGCATTAGAAAATGGACAATATTTATGAGAAGTATGATAATTTCTTTTTATTGTAGATGTGAAAAAAGTATATTTTAGTCCATAATTATCTTAGTAAATTTTTTAATTACATTTTACTTGCTTAAAATGATGTATTCTAACATCTGAGTCAATATTTCTCAAATCGGAGTTGTTGAATCACAAAGGGTTAATTGCAAACATAGGAATCCATTATCTTCATCTAGATCGACGTAAAGAAAGAAAAACTGCAAATGTACATTTTATTTTTTAAACATGTTGTATGTAATAAAGTATAGAGAAAGACACTAGTAGACTGAATAAACTTAACTTAGAAATAATAGCCCAAGAGCCGACCGCACAAAACTCTAAGTCATCGAGCACAAGAAAAAAATACTTTATATTATTGAAGAGCAGTCATAGGCAGAATTGTCAAGTCTCCGGCTTTTTGCATACCACTTTTATTATAGAGAAAATTCTGTTTTTTTTTTTTTTAAATCAACGAAATTTTCCAATTCAACAAAGAAATATTTTCTGTACTAAAGTACTGGTATCGAAAAAGCAGGAGATTTGGAAGCTTTGCATCGGAGAATCTAATGATCCATGTCTGCCGGAAGTGAAGTGGTGCATAAGCCAAAAATTAACCACTTAATGTTTGCATTAAATTACGGTTTAAAAATTCAAATACATTATTCCCACTACTTAAAAATGTATATATATATATATATATATATATATATATATATATATATATATATATATATATATATATATATATATATATATATTCTTCTTATTTAATGGAAAGTAAAATGATACTAGAATAAAACCAATTACGATATTTTATAAAACTGATGGGAATCAAACAATTCTGAATAAAAGCCGTGAAGATTGCAGCCCGTTAATGTTTCGGGCGCGACGATTAAAGTGGTTAATACCACTAGTAGCTCATTCTTAGATCTATCATTGTGTCTGCCGTACAATCAAAAGTAGGAAAACACGGAAAACTGGGTGCAGGAAAACATAATGCTAAGTCGACGTGTCAACCACTAGTGGTATTCATTTTTTGGCTTATGAACCACTTCACTTTCGGCAGACATACGATTACTACCAACTTCAATGCCGTTTCAGAAATTATTACTTACTTTCATAAGATTGTTCGAAATACCCGTTAAAAATACGAAATTTTACAAACAATAATATATATATATGTATATACAACCATTATATATACTACTATTTAACATCTACAATGAATAAATAAAAACCAAATAAATAACAAGCCCAATCAAGACAAAGGAGTTATCAATATTGGAACAATACAAATTACTGGAAATTGTGGTACTTAGCTTGTTTTCAAGGATATTACCAAGTAGACACAGCAATTACGATTAATTTCTGATTAGCAATCAGGAAAATCCTAAAAGTGATTTCTAAATTATCCGATTAATCGTAAAACCATATAAGTCAATGAAAAAACAAGACATATATATTAGAAAAAAATATTAGAATAAGAAAAGAGAAAACTTACATTATAAAATCAAATACTTGCTATCTCATATCACTAACAGTTAATAGATGAGTATACAGGGTGCGTCATAAACATCGAAACAATACGCTATCTCCTTAAACAGGGTTCATACAGAGTTTGCTAAATGAAAAATAAGGACTCTGTAAGGACTTTGTAAGGACTTCGTTAAAAGGAAAATAAGGACTTTCTAAGGTTAAAAAAGAACAGTACACATAAATTACTTACATTAAATTTTAATCGTAAATATATAACATTTGTTGGCTAGCAACTGTTTTTTAGCATCTGTTTCTTTGGTCAGGGAGGAAATTTCTTTCTTTTTTCTGTTGCAGATTTTCTACAATTGTTCGATTTTATAAATAATTGAATATCTTTAGTAGATTCAGCTTTATCAGCAAATTCATTGGCCTTATTTTCTAACTCCGATACTTCTTTTTCAAGAAGCCATTATTTATTTCTTTATAAAATCTAAGTCATCTTCAATTAATTTCCTTTTATTTTCTGCAGAGGAAGACTGTTGCTCTTAACCATGCTACACATATCCAGTGAAATAATAAGACCACAATCAAACACAGATCAGCGGATTATAGAACAGATTGGCGCAATTATTTGGCGAAATATCTTCTTTGTTATACATTTCTCTATATCAAAGAAAAGGAAATTTTAGATGGTGAATACTGATTACGATTGGTATTTATGGATACGAGGTTTCTACGTCGCAATCAGAAAATAAAAGAGGCAACTTTAATGTCCAATCAGAAATAAGAGAATTATAACAAAGAAACTTGATTTTTTTTTTCAGCTGCCATATTTATGAATGTTTCAGGGGCGATTTTGGGTGAAATTTTTTTTTCGGAAATTAACATCGCATTTTTGGATATCGGCGGCGTGGGGGAGGGGGAATTCCGCGAGTTACACACCCCTCCTGGGAAGGGGACGTGGGTTATCGGCGATCTTCAGACGAAATCGGCAATTTATCTGCAATATTTAGCAAAATCGGCGATTGATTTATTGCGATCTTTTGTCGAAATCGGCGGTTTTTCCGCGATCTCTTGACGAAATCCGCGTTCTCCCGTGTTTCTTTTTAATGAAATCGGCGTTTTTCGACGATCTTTAGACAAAATTCGCATTTTTTACGCGATCTATTCTCGAAAACGTCCTTTTATCCCCGCGATCTTGACGAAATCGCCGTTTTTTTTCCGTAGTCTTTTGATGAATTTTTTTTTTTTTTTTTTTTTTTTTTTTTTTTTTTTTTTTTTGACATAATATTTTTAAGCAATCTTATAGAAAACGGCGTTTTTTTCGCGATCTTTCAACGAAATCGGCGTTATATTTGCAATCTTTAGACGAAATCGACGTTTTCCCGCGGTCTTCACGAAATCTGCGATAGCTGGTGAAATTGCCGTTTTTTACGCGATCCGCACAGGAAATTCGCGTTTTTCAGCGATCTTTTGACAAAGTTTGTTGACAAAAAAATTGACAAAATTGTCGTTTTCCACGAAATATTGACGAAATGTGTGCTTTTCGGCGTCCTCTCACGAAATTTGCATTGCACAGCGATTGTTTATTCCGCGCGCAAAACCGTACAAGTTGGCAACTATGTAGAACTGATAACCAAATTTCAAATTTTCGGAAGAAGATGCCTTAAAATTTCGGAAATTTCGGACGAGAATCATCCCTAGGCGTTTTTTCCCCGCGATCTTTTGACGAAATCGGCGTTTTTTCCGTGATCTTTTGATGAAATCTTCGTTATTTTTTTTCAGTGATCTTTAGACAAAATATTTTTAAGCGATCTTTTATCGAAAACGGCATTTTTTTCCCCGATCTTTTAAAGAAATCGGCGTTATATCCACAATCTTTAGACGAAAGCGACGTTTTCCCGCGGTCTTCAGACGAAATCACAGTTTTGTCTGCGATATTTGGTGAAATTGCCGTTTTTTTTCCGTGATCCACAAATGAAATTCGCGTTTTTCAGCGATCTTTTGACAAAGTTTGTTGACAAAAACATCTATGAAATCGTCATTTTCCCACGAAATATTGACAAAACGTGTGCTTTTTTAGGCGATCCTTTTACGAAATTTGCATTTTTCGGAGATTGTTTTTTCCGCGCACTAAACCGTACAAGTTGTCAACTATGCGGAACTCATAACCCAATTTCAAATTTTCGGAAATTTCGGACGGGAATCACAATTGGAATGTTTGGCGATTTTTTAAAACATTTTACGGATCGCGTTCCTGTTATAAAATAAGGACTTTCAATAAAAAATAAGGACTTTAAGGATCCTTATTAAGGACTATCGAAATATAAGGAGTTTATAAGGACTTTTAAAGTCCGTGCGAACCCTGTTAAATACTGCCCCTAGACCCATACTTCCAATTGCAAAGTTTCATCAAAAAAGGTAAATTTTTTGATAAGTTGCAACTCCATGCGGGATTTATTTTAAAAATTATGAAACTTAAATTTTTATACGGCCCCCAGAGGATAAAACTTCCAATTAGAAAAATTTTCCTTATCCATTCCTGAATCGAACAAACAAAAATTAATCTTGATATCTGCAAATCCCTGAAAGATATTAAAATCCAAAATTTTCCAAAGTTCGTGACTTACACCACTTAAGCATACCTCTGAGCGCAGCGATATCAGCTCATTTGAAATACAATTTAGGGATTGACCATTAATTTACGCATTATTAAATGTCGATCCAAGACGATACTTTAACTTTTAGGTGTAAAATAAAAGCGTATAGGTTTTTGCTTTAAACTTCCTTGAAATATGCTAGATGTCTGTAATAACTCGAGCTTGGCGCCAGGCTCGTAAATGGCACGACCCACTGGTCGGACCGTCTTATTAAACAGTTACTAAAAGTTTTATTAAATTAAGTGATATTAATTAAACTCTCATTAAACGTGTCTTTAAAACTTGTTGCCGCAGGCAATACGTTTAGTAAAAATAGTGATAGCGATAATGACACTTCTATTAACTGAGTTATATGGAATATATTTTAATGTTAATGTATATTTTAATGTTAATGGAAATATATTTTAATAAATTACACAGAAATATTTTCAAAAATCTAGTTTTTACTATTCAGCTTCAAAATTTATGTGGTATTAAACCTATTTTTACTTTTTTCTATCTTTACAAGAGAAAAGTATTGGATTCATGAAAATTTTGAATTCCGGTTTTCGACGGATTCACACGTTTTAGGGCTCAGAGATACCGAAAAACATTTTTTTACAAAATATCTGTCTGTGAGTCACTGCTCCTGTATCTCTGTATATGACATAAATTTTGTGAGCGCGATATCTCAAGAACTAATCCACGGAATTTAATAAAAAAATTACATTTACTTATTCTTTGATATAAATTAGTGCTGATTAGTGTTTGGTGTGAATCGCTTAACAGGCTACCCTACTGTACAGGATATCCGCAATAGCTGTATCTCCAGAATTAATGCAAGGAATATCATCAATCTTCAGATTCAGTTAGTCCTTGACATGAATTGATGTTGTTTATATTTTGTTGCATATAGCTCCACGTGTGGCGCTGAAACACAAAATTTGTCACGATTTCTGCAATAGCTCTACCTTAAGAACTAATGCAGGAATTTACTTCAGTTACTTCTTGACATGAATTGGTTTTGTTTACGTTTTTGTTTCAATCATCTTTCGGGTGGCGCTGTTATAATGAATTTTGTATAATTTACACGGTTTCAGTGATATCAAGTACTAATGTATGGAATTTTGTATCCTTAGAGTCCTCGATTGCTACATCCGTGTAGTTTATTTATTCCAAACGGCAGGCATTTAAAAAACAAAAATATTTATTCGAATGTTAAAGTCTAAGAGTATAACGTTTCCGTTTTGTATTCTTTTATGCTAAGCTCCCACTAATATTTCGTTATAAGTATATTTAATTGATTAACGTTTCATACATTCAAACCAAACATCTTTTAAGAAATTTAATTGAATAATTTCAACTTAAAAAGTTTAAATTAAATGTGCCAAACATTCATTAAACACCTGTTCTTGTTTTAAAGTAGGTAAATGATTCGCAAGTTGAACAAAATTTAAAATGTATTTGTAGTTGAACTGTAAACTGTATGTTAAACTCTAAAAAAGGAAAAAAAAAAAAAAAAAAAAAAAAAAAAACAGCGGCCTTTGAGACTGCTTACAGCGGATAACACCTTGAGAATTTTTTTTTTTTTTTTTTATGCCGGCCAATTATCTACAATAGGGATATAGGCCGTGAGGGGAAGGGTGCCCTCCGTGAGGATCTTTTTAAGGGAACCTAACCCGTATTTACGCAAAGAAATCCGGGGTTCGAAGAAAACCGCGGAAAACTTCGAACGGTTAGGCCGACGGTCGCGATTGGGTTCGAACCCAGCTCCTACCGTCTACCAGTTTGGAGGCCCGTAATTAGAGGTACCTTTTACGCATCGTGTAATAGCAATTTTAACAAGAAAAAAATGAAGTTGACAGGGATAAAACAATGAAAAAATTGAAATCGGCGTGATAAAAAAAAATGAGATTTAAATCAACTGACGCATTTAAATAGTAATTAAAGAAGGCGAGAATGGCAAAACTTAAATAAAATCTGAAATCGAAACTATACAAGAGGGAGTTAATCACCTAGAAACTTTTAAAAAGCATTTAAACGTTAAAAGCCCATTTTTGTTTAAAATTAAATGCACTTTTGTGCATCAGATGTTTTTATTTCAGTATTTTTACTTACCCATCATACGTAGTATAGGGTAAGTCTTGCAATCGTTTTGAAAATCGAAAAATTTTTTTTGACGGATTTACACGTTTTAGATAGTGGAGATTCCGAAAAACATATTTTTAGAAAAAAAAATTTGCCGTCTGTCTGTCTGTCTGTAAACGCTCTATCTCCCGAACAAATTGAGATAGAGACTTGAAATTTTGTATGTAGTTAGTATGTAAGAATGGAACGAACCCTATTTAATATCAACAACCTCGATTATCCGGAACTATTTTTTTCGGACTCTCGAAAATTTCGTTCTGATGAAAGGTATATAAAAATTTTCGAATTTTTTTGTTCTAAGGAATGGACGTAAAAGGCAATAAAATAACACACATTTTGCATATAGAACAAAATCGATCGGATTATTAGTTGCCGAGATATTTGTAATCTTGTTTTCCACATTCTTCGATTTTTCATGACCCTGTATTTCATTCAAATTTCAATTCAGAGGTATATTTTAATTGTAAATGAGACGCTTAATCCGACGCAGTTAATTGTTAGTTAATAGAATTATTATTTTTGGAGTTATAAGGATGTTTCTTTTACGCAGTTCGGTACTACTTGAGTATTTTGGCGTTTTATATAATTTGTCGATATGGGTACATCAGCAGCTCTTTAATATAGCATTACTTATGTATATTAACAATATTTAAATTTTGTTTATGAATTGCAATGCATTGTATAAATAGTTTCACATGTTTTATTTTCATATACATATCCATGATGGGTAAGTATTACGGTGGCCCCCCCAACGACTAGTTCATTTTTAAACTGACATAAATCAATAACCTTCGGTTACGGTAATAGTCCCACGAATTCAATAGTTTTTTAACACCTAAAAAAAATGCGCAACACGCCGAAAGAAGTTTTCACCTCAGAAAATTTACTTTTAAAAATATGATTTGTTTACAAAAAATTGAATTTTATTTAAATTGCTATTTTAAATACTTTTATTTAAAAAAAAAATATTATTTAAAATGCTGAATCAAAATTGAAAATTAGACATTTTTTTTTAATCAAACGAAAAGAATTCATCGCGACAAATAATATTTTGAATTATGACAATTTACTCTAATTTTTCTGAAAAAAAAAAATATTTTATTAAGAATGCTTATGATGTGATAATGCTTACAAATTATGTGGTTAACCATCACAAAATATTCCAAATTCGAACTCTAAAAAAATAAAATAAATGTTTCCTGGACAATTTACAGCAAGATTGTTTCTTCAATAACACGCATTTCAATTTGTGTCTGATCCCTTGAAACCCACGATTTATTAAAATTGTCACAACTCTCTGAGTTTTGAAGATATCAAGATGAAATTTTTTTTTGTTCAATGCAGGAATGGATAAGGAAAACTTTTCTAATTGGAAATTTTATCCTCTGGGGCCCGTATAAAAATTTAATTTTCGTAATTTTTAAAATAGACCCCCCATGGAGTTGCAACTTATCTTATCAAAAAATTTACCTTTTTTGATGAAACTTTGCAACTGGAAGTATGGGTCTAGGGGCAATATTTAAGGAGATAGCCTATTGTTTCGATATTTATGACTCACCCTGTATATGTGTGTATATAATTAAGGGGACGACATCTGTTATTGCTTAGATACGATTTTCGGCTTAGAAATAACTTTTCTAACGATTAACCTCGAACACGTGCATTAAAATTTTTCACATACATCATAACAATTTTGGTGAATACATTCCTGCTGCTTCTATTTATATTTATTTATAAATTTTTACCTGATAGAAAATATTACGATAGTATTTAATTTTTTAAACATTCTGTTACTTAAATGTTTTAATTAAATAAAAAGTGACTATTACTGAAGAAAAATGTAATAATTGCTAAACACTTTTAAGAACTAAAACCCACGCTTTTATATCAGGTCGGACTAAAAAGTTTAAAAGTTTTTTGAATACTTTTGATCCGTTTATCCGGCGTATTTGACTTTGATCCTTTTAAACGGCAACTTTTCAAATTTTTGAACTGCCACCGGTTCTAAATAACTATAGTTATTTAGAACCGATGTCTTAAAGTGGGTGAAAATAACGTTCAAAGATTCCGTTACATACATACATACAGGTAAAGCTAACAAAAGCGTTTTAAAAGCAGATACCTCCATCCGATTCCAGTTCACTTAAATTTTTAATGCCTCTCAAGGCTTGTGTCCAGGCAGACGATGACACTTGTGATCTTTTGGGAAGGTTGTTTTCATATGTTTCGTTTGCTTTCAATACTTATTTTATTTTATTTTATTTATTTATATATTTTTTCATGGATAACTGAGCTCGATCTCCCTGCATTTGCTCTCTTTGTGCTTTCTTTTAATCTATTTTCTTAAATATCACCTACTTCACTTTGCAAAGTTTTATGTATATATACATAACAGGGGTGGGGGGGGGGCGCATAGAAGCACATGCAATAATAGAGATTTAAAATAAAAAAAATTACGATTTTATCCAAATTAAATATTAAAAAAATCCATTTTACTAATTGCATATTTATTTTACAAAAAATAAATAAATAAATAAATAAAATAAAATAAAAAAATAAAGATATATATATTTTTATTATTATTATTATTATTTATTACATGAAACACTAAAATTTATATTTTCATGTGTAGAGTGTGTTAGAAGAGCAGTTTCCATGAAAAGGAACTAAGGTAGATTTTTAAGCATTTTTACTTTTCTTTTTCTTTTCAGCTTAAAGTTCGATTATACCCTTTTGTCGCCAACTGTTTGCTGTTTATAACAAAAGATTGGAGAGATTCCACAATGGGGTGGAATAGATCAGTATCTTTTATCCAACAGATTGATACTTCAGCATACTTGAAATACAATTAAAAATGAAAGGCACCGCGTTATCACAACATAACTGCAAATAGTTTACGTCTATCTAGATCTTCTATTGTCGGTTTCATTTTTTGTGGTTTCGCGGTGTCTTTCATTTCTTGCTTCTTTTAAAGAATCATTCTAAAAGATAGAAAACTTTCCTTAAAACTCATATTCGCTTTTTTTGCCTTTTTCCATTGTTGGGTCTCCCGCTCTTTTTGTCAATAACCACAACCAGTTGGAGGAAAAAGGGCGATAATTGCTGTTGACAGAGAATATTTGAAGGAAGATATAAACCCTAGCTTAGAACTCACTGGTATAAATGCACTATCAGTTTACGTATTTGCAAACTAGAAAATCAATGTTGGCTTCTAAATTTTACTTTTCATTCAAGTCTAAAAAGTATACTATAACCAGATTAAGGTTTTTACGTTGTCCATTATAGCATAAAATGTAAAATATTTGTTACATAGGATTTTATTCGGGACCATTAATCTAAGTACGTTATAAGCAAAAGTATGTTATATCCTAGGTACGTTTTAACCGGTGTCGACTCTATATGTAAGAGTGAATAATTTGATACATAAGTTGCAAATCTGCAGGAGGCTTATTTGATAAAGTACAAAAATTAAATTTTTATACGGTTTTTCCGAAGTATGCTGGACACCTAACTTAAAAGCCTAGTCCTAGGCCGGTCCGATCCATAGAATAACAGCCCTAGATCCGAACAGAACGACTGAATTTCTACGAAGCATGGAATTTTACTTCGATATGATTAAACATTCTTTTGTACAAGTTCTGAACAAAAAAAGTTATTTTAGCTTTTTTTTTTCATTTTTATAATCTTTATTTTTAAAGATTCCGCTGCGATATATATAAGATAAATACTTATATATGTATTTGGATTAATAATGAATCTCTGTATGTATGTCAATGTTTCAGTTATCATTATTATCGTAATATATATTCCATTTATTGAATAACTTGAAATGTAATTCTGGAATTACAGGTAAATCTTCTAAGGTGAAAACATGTAGCAAAAAAAAAAAAAAAAAAAAAAAAAAAATGCGCCATAGACAAGTTCCTTTCTTAACATGTGTATATGAATTTCATTTAGTTATAACAAATTGTTACATTTATTTCGTATGGATCAACAATTTTTTCTATTCGTGACAGGATTCCGTCATAGGCTTTTTCACGAGTTTTACAGCATCTTAATTTTATTTCTCACATAATGACTATTCTTTTAAAAAATTTAATTCTAATGTTTAATGGTAGATTAATGACGATTTAAAAATATATGCCTTTACTATCTAAATATATGCGATTTAAAAATATCTTTTCATAAAATTCTGGGCTTCTTGAAATTTGACTGATTTTTGCACAGACCAGGCAACACCAAGACAATAATTACCATAAGGAGATTGAGACTAGGACTGAAAATTTCAGCCTGTCCTGATCAAAATTATATATTACCTTATATATTACAAAGTTACATATTTCATATTGCAAAGTTTCATAAAAATGTGAGAATTTGATGTATAACTTGTCGGACGCTCCTCTCAGTCCACTAAACTTCGAAGAATGTCCTAGGTAGTTTTAGCTGCCACCACCGATATTAATGGGTGATATCGGTCACCTGCTGTGAGGATTGGGTAAAATAACACTGACGCTGTTAATGAACTGAACTAACAGTTTATTTAAGATATAGATATGTACACAAGAAACAATATTTACAACTATCTACAATTACAACTCGGATATAGATGATCCGGTTCAACATTAAATTAACTACCATAAACGTTGGTTGTGTACCGTTCAGCTTACACTTTCTTCCTCACACTCAACGCACGTTAGATACGCTTTATCAGAGATTATTGCAGAATCTCAATACACAAGGGTACTAGGCCTCACTTCTCGGCCTATAACACTATCCACCGGGACGCCTTGTCCCACGCTCAAAATATACACTATCCAACAGGACCACAAATCCTGAGCGACCTACCGGTCTCAACGCCAAGCGAGAACTGTCTCCAACCTCTCCGTCCAGAGTTGACCTTGTCAGAGATCTTCCTTCCCCCAGCAGGGCCTCTTAGAGTTCCTCCATTGGTTCAATTCCGCATGCCAACCTTGAGTCATGACATCTACTGTTTACACATCACTCCACTAGCTAGATGACAGCTGAGGCACGCCCCGCGGCCATCACTTTCATTCATCAACGAGTGCGTCATCTGCACACCTGTGTCAACATCTGTCATTCGTTATTATAGAAAAGAAAGAAAGGTATTTCGAGCTTCACGGATACACAACCCACAATACCTAAAATATTCAGATAAGGAAATGTTATTCCTTTCTAATTCAGGGCAGATGTCTTCTAGGAACCTGACACCCCCCACCTTAGCGGAAAATATGCCTCTTAGGGGCTAATTTTCCCCAAACATATAATAATATTACGGAAGAGTTCAATAGTCTCTTTGCAGATTTCTTCATTCTAAATATTACATAGGCATTTTCAGGTGTCTGAACATTCTCTACTGACATCTCTACTGAACCTTATACTAATACTACTATTGCATAAACAATACACATGCTCATTTACTATTATAAACACAAAACTTAAAAAAAAAAATATTTACACACACCCAAAAAAAAATTAGACATGTGATGACATCCTTTAAGGTTGTCTACTATTTTGACATTGATACTGATGGGCTAGTAACTGGTTGTTCTTCCCAGCTCTTTCTCTGTAGCCTCGAAATTGCATCAGCATTCAAATGTTGAACTCCGGGACGATGAGAAATGCTCAGGTTCCAGCGTTGCAAGGCTAGAGCCCACCTAGTGAGTTTGGGCGACCTTGGGGTTGTTTCCGTGAGAAATTTTAATGGATTATGATCGGTAATGACCTCAATTTGAGATCCATAAGTCCACTTTTCAAACTTCCGCAACCCGAAGAGAACACTCCAAGCCTCTTTCTCTATACTCGGCCAAGCACGCTGAGCCCCTGACAATTTCTGACTGGCAAAAGCTATAGGTTTAAACTGACCTTTTTCATCTTTTTGAGTAAGACAACATCCTACTGCAAGGTCGGAAGCATCGGCGTGAAGCTGATATTCCCGGCCTACGATAGGTGTAGCCAAACTCGTCACTTTACACAACTCATCTTTAAGAGTATTAAATGCTTTTTCTGCCCTTTCATCCCATGGTACAGTATTTTTGACATTTCCTTTGGTTAAGTCGGTTAAAGGTATAGCTATCTCAGCATAATTTGGAATATAAGATCGGTAGAATCCCATTAATCCCAAAACTGATCTAACTTCCTTTTTAGTCTTTGGTCTCTTTAAGTCCCTTATTGCTCCGATTTTCTCCTCATCAGGTGCATGAGTTCCACCCCCAATAACATGACCTAAAAATTTAGTCAATTTCTCTCCAAATTTACATTTGTCTAGTCTAATCGTAAAATTTCTATTTTTCAACTCTTCAATGACAGCCCTGACATGCTCACAATGCTCTTCCCAGGTATCGGAGAAAATGATGACATCATCAATATATGCTTCTGCATACCTCCGATGACCTTGGAGAACCTCATTCATGTCTTTTTGAAACGTAGCAGCCGCCCCTGATAATCCAAAAGGCATTGTACGCCACTGATAAGTTCCGTTATGCGTCGTAAAAGCTGTCAGAGGTTTACAATCCTCAGCCATTTTAATTTGCCAATAACCCCTCAATAAATCTATTGAAGATAAATATTTAGCCGCCCTGCGGTATACATAATTTCTTGGGAATCTTTCATCGGGAAGGTGGGAACCTGCGTTACAGAATTTAAAGCTCTGTAATCAATACACATTCTGACAGTTGCATCTTTTTTCGCAACGCAAAAAATTGGATGGCTAATTTCAGCATTCGACGGTTCGATTAGATTTAATTCTAATAACTCCTGAATCTGCCTATCCACTTCCTCTTTATAAGCTACCGGCACGCTATATAACTTTGGTTTTTTCCTTTCTACACCCGGTTTCAGATCAATACGATGTTCCCCTACTTCCGCTGGTCGTACAGGACCCATAAACACTTCTTTATTTTCCCTCAAAATGGACTTTAAATCTTTGACTTGACTATTAGATAGCCCTTTTATTTCGAACCTCTCAATATCCCGTTCTATCTCTTGATCCCGGTTCAAAATAGGAATTTCCCCAACTTCTCCAAATTCCTCATCACCTTCGAAAACAATATTAACTATATTACATTTAGCGATAAATTCTCTTATCTTATTTTGGTGCACATGCTTCCTACTCCCGTCGGCTAACTCAACAATAAACGAATGCTGGTTTCGTTTTTCTACAATAGTTGCCGGCCCTTGCCACCTAGAATATAACTTTTTAGTCGAATCGGGGATTAACAGTATAACTTTATCGCCTACCTCAAACGTTTTTTCTTTTGACCTTAAATTATAATGATACACCATCCTATTTTGTTGAACCTCAGACGACAATTTTGCCTCATTTGCGGCTCTTTCTAAGCGGTTCTTCAGTTTATCCAAGTACTCATGAATCGGCGTAGTATCTAACTGCGCTCCCTTATTTTCTCCTGCCCATGACGACTTAAGAATCGACAAAGGACCCTCCGGCGCTCTACCATATAATAACTGGAAAGGTGCGATTCCCGTCGTAGAATTTGGGACTTCCCTATACGCCCATATTATAAATGGTATTTGTTCATGCCATTTTTTTCCTTCTTCCCTAATCGTATGATGTAGCATACGTTTAAGAGTCTGATTAAATCGTTCCACAAGTCCGTTGGACTGTGGATACTGTGGAGTCGAAAATCTTGGACTAGCACCTAACCTTTTCTCAAATTCTTTCGTTAAGTCGGCAGTAAAATTGGTTCCATTGTCGCAGGCAATTACATTAGGAATTCCTGTCCTCATAAATATTTGAAGTAAC
Organism: Maratus speculifer; assembly: GCA_964019185.1. Classification (NCBI taxonomy): domain Eukaryota; kingdom Metazoa; phylum Arthropoda; class Arachnida; order Araneae; family Salticidae; genus Maratus; species Maratus speculifer. The sequence continues at coordinate 155,194,494 of OZ025302.1, forward strand.
ACCTCACACGCGGTTTTAGCAGTTAAACTTTTTAGAGGGATCGCATCCGCCCATCTGGTATGCTGATCAATTAAAGTCAGTATATACCGATGCCCTTGAGAACTTTTAGGATCAATAGGCCCAATTAAATCAACATTAACAACCTGAAATGGAAGTTCCGGCCGCGACACTGGGGAAATAGGAGCTCTATCATTTACTTTAACCCCTCTAGTCAATTGGCATTCTAAACATGATTCACAAAACTGTTTAGCTTCTTTTGCCATTCCCTCCCAATAAAAAGAATACCTTATTCTCTGCAACGTTTTCTTGGCTGCATGATGCCCTCCAAATACCGATGAATGCGCTAATTTTAAGATTTCTTCCCTTCTTACCTTGGGTACTACTAATTGCGCTATAGTTTCGCCTAACAATTTCTCTTTATGATACAATAATCCGTTTACAATATAATAATCCCCTTTTTCCTTTTTAGCTAATTCCCAAGCTTTCTCTAATTCTTTACATTCCAACTGGGATTTCTTAAACATATCTGAGTTACTAACAATAGATTCATTATTTTCCTCCGTTTCAGTTTTTTCTGGATCCTGACTTTGTACATTTTGCGATCTCGCGTCTATTACGTAAACATTACAGCTATCGTTACTTACATCTTCCTTTTCATTCGAGTTATCAATAATAATTTCGGAACTTTTTAATTCTTCGGACTCTATCAATGGCTCCTCAAGATTGACACCTGACAACTCATTAATCACCTCGGGATGTAAAATTACTCGCTCATTAATATTATCAGTTACTGCGCAAAGTACTTCCTGATGAATAATATTAGTTTGCCCGAATTGCGGAATAGCTAGCGGTAGTTTAACTAACGGTGATTTAACAGCTTCACCAAATAACCCTTGTAAATAAATACTACCCGCTCCCTTTAATTTCTCTTCCGGTACTAAATCTTTATGAACAACACTAATCTCACATCCAGAATCAACCAATCCCTTTGCTTTTTGCCCATTAACACTAACTTCAATTTTCTCAAGTTTATTTAATTTCTCACTAATAACATTAGTTTTCTGCTCGGCCTTTGCCGATATTCTAGCCACAATAGCCCCATTAGGTAACTCTTGATTTTCTTTCACCATAATCTTATGAACACCTGCTTTCTGGTCTCGCCCTTTATTGTCATTATTAGTTCCCTCATTACCCACTTTATTACAAAAACGTTGGTAATGACCTCTCAAACCACACTTAAAACATTTAGGCCCTGAAGCTTCATTCGTCTTCTTAAACTCTGTTTTCCTATCCGGAAAAGAATTACACTCATTACTACCATTTTGCCTCCAACTACCACTAAATTTATTATCCTCCCTCGGTCTCATTTTTTCATTGTTTACATACTTATCTTTGCCTTTAAAACTTTTATACGTAACGGCGTAAGATTTATTTTTATGGTCAAAATAATGGTCACATTCTCTAGCAATTTTAGAAGCTTCTAACCATTTACCCTGGTGAGTTAACCCAATATATGACGCAGTATCCTCATCTAACGTGCTTACTAACTTATCAGTAACTATTAACTGGTTGACCTTTTCATAAGCGTCCGCACCTCTAATTTTACAATAATTTTCCCACGTAGCTATTAAACGCGATACAAATAATACATGGGTTTCGTTCGGATTTCTCCTAGCTTTCCGGAAATTTTCTAAAAATGCCTTCGGGGTTGGCTCATGTTCCCTTAGGACTAACTCCTTTAATTCCTCATAATTCTCCATTTGTTCCTTAGTGGTATAAATTAACAAATTATCCGCCTTATCTCCTAACATATTTAGTAGAATTTCGGCCTGCTGGTTTTCCGGTACATCTGTAGTTTGGAATGCCCTTTCTAAACTGTTGAAAAATAAATTCCATCCCTCAGTCCCTTCTGGTACTTTGATAGATAGAGTTTTAACACTTTTGATCAATTTTTCGATGTTACTTTCATTACTAGATTCCCTAGATCCATTAGAGTTATTTGCTGAACCTTGAACTCTGAGCCTTTCCATTTCTAATTCATGTCCCATCCTCAATTTCTCCATTTGTAACTTTTCCTGTTTTTCTAACTTTTCGAGTTCTAACTTTTCGCGTTCTAATTTTTCCTGTTTTTCTTCACGCTCTAACCTTTCCTGTTTTTCTAACTTTTCGCGTTCTAACTTTTCCTGTTTTTCTAATCTTTCGCGCTCTAATTTTTCGCGTTCTAATCGTTCTGCAACAATAGCGTCAGATAATTCCTTAATAACCCCCTCGTCATACTCATCACTGTCCATTATCTTTTTCTTAAGCTGAATGGGGAAATTGCACATTTTTCAATTTAACTTGCATTTTATAGAGTACAAACGTATGAGCATTTTGATACCGTATTTACGTATTTTCGAAACTCGGAAAGTCCATTAAATTAACTTTAAAAATGCAATTTTAGTTTCGGCGGGAAAAAGCCGCGTCACGTGACGAAAGCGGTTTTGACGTCACTACACATGTAAACAAACCTATGCGGTACTTTCCCCTGTACTTTTCTATGAGGATAGCTTGGGTTACGCCGAATGATTTCTTTCTTTCCTTAAAAATGGTTTATAGAACAAACTAAAAGCACTGTAAATTGCTGTAATAAATAAAAAATATTGTGAATTCGAGTGAGATTTTTCCCCTCTGGTTGTTTTAAGGATTTTTATTTTAAAATATCGGTACAAGTTTATACTACAATTGTATTTTATAGAATAACACATTTTTCTTTTTTATATTAATATTTTACAATAATTAATTTCACAAACTGGTTCAAATAGTTTTTCCTTCATTATAGAGTAGGTCTGGGCAGCTTATAAAAAAGTTTTCGTATTTATATTTGAAATGAAAATTTGCCCTGTTTTCATTAAATGGTTTACCTTTTCAGTTACTAAATAGCTATTTTTCAATGGGAAAACATATAATTTCAGAATGGAAGCAATTTTCTCAGGTAGCTTTAAGGTAGCCTTACATCATCTTTATATAATTAAACACAAAAAAATTAATAATTTTTCGAAAATATTTCACGTGTACAAAAAATAACAAGTAAATATTTTAAATACTGTCAGTTTTATGAACCCCATCAGGCTTTGGGATTGAAAATTTTATGCTTTATAAACCTGCAGATTACAACTCAGTGTTTGGTTTATGAATTCTATTTTTTATGTTTGTTATAAATTAATACTATTTTAACGGAAGTTAAAAGAACCAAAAAAGAGAAACGGGAATCTTCCGACATACAAAAACATTGCGCACTGTAAATTTTTATGCAACTTTAATTTTACATAAGTCGAAGTAAACTGCTCATAATTTTGTAAGAAAGTGCAATATTTATTATATATGTAATATTTACTCATAAATATTATAAAATAAATATCATAAAATAATTATAAACCCCTACAAAACATGCTAGTATGTTCACAAATCCAATGTTAGAGATTTATTATATAATTAAGAATCTGCATAACTCGCATAATATGTAAGTCAAGGGATGCCTGAGATTGAAAGAATGAAACATGTTTGAATTTTTATTCATAATCAATCAACGCTTTCTGTATTATTTGGCTTCATGTTAATTTTTAATTCTAAATAAATACCCAGTCCATACCGATTACATGTATAATGAGATATCTGCTTTCAAAATTGAAAGGAGTGTCCTCTTCAACCTGTGCTCAAATTCTGTAGTTTTCTATAGTAGAATGCTTATTTTCAAAATGAAAGTACTATTTTCTTTTACAAGATATTTAAAAAAAAATTTCATTGTTATTATTATTTAACGAAAGTTAGAGCATTGAGAAAAAGACTTATGTGTTTAGAGTCAGATAAATGTTAAGCAAGACATTCTGAGATACTACATTTCAAATAAATAAAAAGTAGTACAGAGATTCAAAAGTTATTCGTAAGCAAATAATATTAAAACGGCAATTAAATTATTTGTACAATTTTTTTTTGTTGTTGTTGTTGTTTAACTTGGTTTACATGTAAGGATACGATTGTGCATTTGATTTTTCACCCACTTTCAGATAAATTAAGAAATATAAAAATATGCACTAAGGTATGCTTCCAGTGACAGTACATCATTTTAGTATTTTTAGAAGTTAATTATAAAACAATACATTAATTTTAACGGGTTTTTACGTTAGCACAAAACATTTGATAAATTGTCGAATTCTCTTTGTCGTTACAATATGCAACAACATTGTATTTATTATAATCTAAACTACGCCCTCCCCCCCCCCCCTCAAAAAAAAAGTCAAATGGATGTAAAGCAGCAAACAGTTTATATAGAAAATAAGCTTTTTAAGAAAAAAATATCAACCGACTTCAAAAAAGCGCTAAAAAGAATTAAATAATTCTTTAAAATTATCTAATGACAAAACGTTATCCAATAAGCACACATCGGATATCAGGTACCGGCATAAAAAACGGGTAAATTTAATATGTATAATTTAATATCCACCAAACATAGATTTTAGAGATAATATTATTTTACAAGAGATGAATTGACATATTTATGATTTATTTTATGAATATATACATATAAAAAGTAATGAATTACTTTTTGAAGTTGGTGCCAAACAATCACAATCGATAATGATTATCCCATTTTAATTATGGTACTAGGCATAATTTAGCTACTACTCTTAATATACATCAAATAGTTTGGCACCAACTTCAAAAAGTAATTCATTACTTTTTATATGTATATATTCATAAAATAAATCATAAATATGTCAATTCATCTCTTGTAAAATAATATTATCTCTAAAATCTATGTTTGGTGGATATTAAATTATACATATTAAATTTACCCGTTTTTTATGCCGGTACCTGATATCCGATGTGTGCTTATTGGATAACGTTTTGTCATTAGATAATTTTAAAGAATTATTTAATTCTTTTTAGCGCTTTTTTGAAGTCGGTTGATATTTTTTTCTTAAAAAGCTTATTTATTTCCTACTTTTTAGTTATGCATACCGTAATACATAATTATGTGTACTGGCACACGATAGCTCTTTGCAATGCATTACTAATGTACGCACTTTGCTAAGTTCTGATGTATTCAGTTCACTTGTCACTGTTTGATTGTCAACTTTTCTGAAACCACTTACAATATCGGTTAGTATCGTTGTGAATCTTAAGAATTTCTTTGTATGGTAACTTCTCCAGACAAGATCTGCCACTTCGAAAAGCTACCGCATTTATGAAATCTTAGTCTGCATCGAATCCTACGGTCATCGAAAGTGGGTATCAAAAGGTGACAATCCATCAAGTAAAGTGTCCTTACACATAAGAGCGCGACATAGTGCTTCCATATATGAGCACGCAGCAAAATGACTTCATATATTAATGTATAGTAATATGCTTTTCTAGTGCAGTCAGTCAAAAGTACTCCCCCTTCACTCAGAAAAAGGAAAAAGAAAGATTTTAGCAAAAATCGCACTATTCTTCAATCGATAAACAGCAACAATCTAATACCTATACAGGCAGTAATGGCATCAGAAATGAGCAGTGGCGATTCGACGAGGAATCTGAAACTCATAACCAATACCTGGCTGCCTCTATAAGAGAGTGACAGCATTTGATTCCCAAATATTTCTTTTACAGATGCTTTTGTCCCAACTACACTGTTAAAAATTTGAAACTTTTGCTGTACACTGTTAAAAATCTGCTGCATTTTTTTGCTACGCACTCCAGCGCTTGTATAGAAAACAGTTACTTGACTGTATTAAGGAGCATTCTCATAGGTCGCAGTAGAGACATTATATACAAGCGGCGGAGTGCGTTGCAACAAAATGCAGCAGATTTTTAACAGTGTATCATCACTTCACCGCTTATATAGAAAACGGTTAGTTAAATGCATTATGAAGGATTCTCATTGATAAAAATAAAGATATTCTATAAAAGCGATGGAGTGACGATGCAGCAAACGTTGCAAATTTTTAACAGTGCATTGCATTGCTAGGCATTTTTTATTATGGAATTTGATGATGATTTCCTGAAAGAATTCGATTGTACTCCTATGAGAAGTTAACAAGATTGACGAAAATTGCCCGCTCAACAAGATGTTTGGTGACTCGTTTTTGTCCAGAATCGTTTCAACCAATTATATACTGTGCTACATGTGTCGTCATATTCATATCAAGGAATCCTACACTGTAAAAAATTTGACACTTTTGCTATATCATCACTGTATTGCTTTTATAGAAAACGATTACTTCACCCAATTACGAAGCATTCTCATGGGTCAAAGGAGAGATATTCTACAAAAGCAGGGGAGTGACGATGCAGCAAAAGGGTAACATTTTTTACAGTGACACTGTAATCGGAATGAGCGGTGGCGTATTCGATGAGGAATCTGAAACTCATTACCTATACCTGGCTGCCTCTATAAGAGAGTGACAGCATTTGATTTCCAAATATTTCTTTTACAGACGCTTTTGTCCTAATTACACTACAAAAACTTTGAGCCTTTTGCTGCATCACAAGTCCACCGCTTTTATAGAAAACGATTACTTTACTGTGTTATGGAGCATTCTCATTGGTCATAAAAGACATATTCTATAAAAGCTGTGGTGTGACGCTGCATCAAATGGGTTAAATTTTTAACAATGTATCATGGAGCGTTCTCATAGGTCAAAGGAGAGATATTCTATAAAAGCGAGGGAGTGACGATACAACAAAAGGATCAAAATTTTTACAGTGTACACTGTAAAAAATTTGGCCCTTTTGCTACATCGTCAATCCACCGCTTTTATAGAAAACGATTACTTCAGCCTATCGTGGAGAATTCTCATGGGTCAAGAGCGAGATATTCTATAAAAACAGGGGAGTGATTATGCAGCAAAAGGGTCAATTTTTTTACAGTGTACACTGTTAATAAATGTAAACCTTGTCCAGTTAGGATTTCACACTTTGAAAAGATAGTGTGTCTATGTAAGTGTAACTTAAAAACATGAAAAATGAACGTTTCTAATTGGTCGATTGCTTCGAAAAGATATTGAATTTTAATGTTTTAATTTTTTAAAAAGTTCTAATCAACAGATTTTTATGAAATTTGAATGGGACCACATGGGCCCCATACGCTTTCAAACAAAAAAAGAATTATCAAAATCGGTTCATATTTACGAAAGTTATGCGTGAACAACAAATACATACAGGTCGAAATCATAACCTCCTCTTTGAAGTCGGTTAAAAATATAAGTAAAAAGTAAAGAATCCCTTTTTTATATACGATTCGCATCAATGATTTCAAATGACAAAGGTGTGCGTATTCCTTGATAAAGATCAAAATAAATATATATATTTTTTAATATTGTTATCTTTGGCATATTCGGTTACATTTGGATGGACTCTTCCACCCCACCCTTATTCCTCTCACACATCACACATATCATAAAAAAAAAGAAAAAAAAAGTGAAATGTTAACATCTGAAAACAAAATTTTACATGTAAACATATAGAATGGCATCTGAATCTGAGTAATACATATATGTATTATAAGCAGTGTTGAATTCAGGGGTTGCCCGGGGTGGACATATTTAAGAAATATGCTTTAACAAATTAACACTTTCATAATAAATGAACAATGATTATAAGTTGAAAATTCAATTTAGAAATTCTAAATGATTGTTTAAATAATGTTTTGTTTTCCTTTCCACATATTAAAACAGAAATAGAGCAATTATTATTATTTTTTGAAAATAAATTCACAAGCCTACATTTTTTACCAAATGTTAAAAAAAAGCGGTGAATTTTTCATAATCAAGTTCGATAACCATGCCAAATTACCGTAATATATTAGACATTTGATGAAAATAAAAAATACAAAATGAACTGCATTCATAAAAATGAGGTGTAATTATTAAGATAAACATTGGATACTGATTAAAAAAAATGCTTTTTTTTAAAGTTTTTGCTTTAATACTTATTTTTAAGTAAGCACGTAAAAAAATAAAAGACAATATTTATAAATTTAGTCGCGTATGTTGTAGTAATTTGCTTCTGATCTATGAATACGCAATTATTATTAACAGTAGTTAATTTAAAATTTTATTCGATAAGTCAGTATTAAATTTTTTTTTGTTTCCTTCTTTTACGCTATTGTTCAAAACTTAATTTTCTCATAATAAATTCGAGTTAATTTTTTATCTGTAATATAACTTGCACAACACGAAATTTTATTCATAACAAAAAGAATCATTAAGCATTACAATGAATTAAAGAAATAATACATTTCAAAAACTAGAAAAAGACGATTTTATTTACGATTTATTATTATTTTTTTAATAAAACTATCATTTTTATTCTTTTAAGTAAAAAATAAATGTACCTTTTAGCTTTAGCTCCTTGTATCTTTACCACACGAAGTGTATTTTTTATGCCCTTAAAATAAATTTGCGATTAAAAAAAAAAAAAAAAAAAAAAAAAAAAAAAAAAAAACTATTTCCAGAAGGTATAAATTTGTATTTTATAACCCAACCACCTTCAGTACTTTTCTAAATGAAAATTAATACAAATGTATAAATTAATAGTACATTATATTTGGATATGTTAAATAAATTTAATTTTGTTTTTTGTGTAAATAGGTCTTTAAAAGATGTTTTTATAGTAGATAACAAACAGAAAGCAATGAAAAACAGCCTTCAATCAAAATGCAGGCGGCTAGGGAGAATCCGCGTTTCATGTGTAGTGACGTCAAACCAATCACGTCCCGTTTTCGGATCACGTGGTTTTGTTTTGCTTTTAACGGAGTTTAAAACTGCAATAACTAGTTATTTTAAATTATTTTTGCAATTCCGAGTTGAAATTCGGAAAATGTAAGATCATCTTCATCAGTTAAACATAAAAGAAAGTATAATTTAAGATGAGTGCAACTTCCCCATTCTGGTATCATCTTCCGCGAAGTCAACACCCAATTCTTCAGCTATCACCTGAAGATCAACCTTTTTTAGTTTCAATAAGAAAGCCATACCTTCACCGATTGTTATAACCACCCCACAAGAATAGTTAAACCTACCAACTTAATATTTCCGAAATTTCTAACTTAGTACAGATATTCCTCCACTTATTAAACTAATTAATACCCTTCAGATAATTAATGCATTTCATTTCTAATTAACCTACTGAATACTCTATTTTTTCTCAACCATTGATATCACACGACTTACTTCCAATAAAACAAAAAAGTAAAACAATAATTCGATTTGACTGCTATGCAATATAGATTCCAATATATACACTTAGATAACAACATACAATTTACATAATCATACTGATACGTTGAAATTGAATAGAAGTATTGATGTCAATCAAAAAATCCACATAAAGAAAAATTGAAACACATGCATACATAAATTTCTACAATTATCCTCATAAAATATTTCCGAACTCAATACTGGTTCTTACACTTAAAACAAATATACTGAAAATCTTTACTTTTATTTTTACTCACTATGGCTCTCTTTTGAGCCTTTTTTTTTTCACTATGGCTCTCTTTTGAGCCTTTTTTTTTCCCTCACTAGTATTGGCCAATTAAAATTTTCATTTGCTTAGAATTTTGATAATGCAACTCTTAAAATTTAAACAGTATTGCTTCATTTAATAATTACTTTAACAATAATTTAGATTTAATGCATTAATTTAGCTCACTAATATCATTATAAATAGCATATCATTATCATCTCAAATTATTATGACCTTTCTTTAAAACAATAGCAATATGGTTACTAATTCTTTACACCTATCTGAACACAATTATTTCATTGCACATAAATTACATAGACAATTTACTTAATTTACTATTAATTATACAACAATACCATTTGGTTCGAGATGTCAGAAGGAATGAATGATCAAAACACCTTACCTTATACTTTATTTGGTGGGGTACTCTTCTATTCACAGATAGCTCCACGATGTAGCGGTAATATGGCACAACAGTTCAGTTTAGTTCTTTCTAATAAAGATACGCACAACACTTTAGTCCACACTAGACGATATGGCACGATACTTTATCACACACTCGACGATCCGGCACGATACTTTAGCACATACTCGACGATACGGCACAACACTTTACACACATTCGACGCTACGGCACGACACTTTACACACATTCGACGATACGGCACGACACTTTAGCATACAATCGACGATCCGGCACGATGCTTTAGCACATACTCGACGATATGGCACGACCACACAAAAATTCCACTGGATACTCTGGCATTAACAGACTGCAACACGGCTCGCTGGTCACTGGTTTCAGGCGATTCTATCCCGACGCTGCCAACAATTTGTCGGACGCTCCTCTCAGTCCACTAAACTTCGAAGAATGTCCTAGGTAGTTTTAGCTGCCACCACCGATATTAATGGGTGATATCGGTCACCTGCTGTGAGGATTGGGTAAAATAACACTGACGCTGTTAATGAACTGAACTAACAGTTTATTTAAGATATAGATATGTACACAAGAAACAATATTTACAACTATCTACAATTACAACTCGGATATAGATGATCCGGTTCAACATTAAATTAACTACCATAAACGTTGGTTGTGTACCGTTCAGCTTACACTTTCTTCCTCACACTCAACGCACGTTAGATACGCTTTATCAGAGATTATTGCAGAATCTCAATACACAAGAGTACTAGGCCTCACTTCTCGGCCTATAACACTATCCACCGGGACGCCTTGTCCCACGCTCAAAATATACACTATCCAACAGGACCACAAATCCTGAGCGACCTACCGGTCTCAACGCCAAGCGAGAACTGTCTCCAACCTCTCCGTCCAGAGTTGACCTTGTCAGAGATCTTCCTTCCCCCAGCAGGGCCTCTTAGAGTTCCTCCATTGGTTCAATTCCGCATGCCAACCTTGAGTCATGACATCTACTGTTTACACATCACTCCACTAGCTAGATGACAGCTGAGGCACGCCCCGCGGCCATCACTTTCATTCATCAACGAGTGCGTCATCTGCACACCTGTGTCAACATCTGTCATTCGTTATTATAGAAAAGAAAGAAAGGTATTTCGAGCTTCACGGATACACAACCCACAATACATAAAATATTCAGATAAGGAAATGTTATTCCTTTCTAATTCAGGGCAGATGTCTTCTAGGAACCTGACAAACTTGCTGTTGTGTTTGGTTGGTTTGGAACGGTTTAAGCCGTTCCGAAAAAGAATAAGTAATTTTCCAAGTACATTACGTCTTGTGGCCGCAAAAAGACCCATCGACTTGACTGACAGAGTTCATCAAATTCTTTGGACTTATGCAGGGAAAAATAAAAAGAATAATAGAATAATTGCTTACCTGCAGGAACTTGAAAAAAAAAGAACACAAAGACATCAAAAAGAATGCAGGACGTTTCTCTTCTTTAAAAAATAATTTTTTTTTTTTTTTTTTTTTTTGCAAAAATCTTGTTTTATTATTTTTTGCGGAAAAAGGCAGAACAATACAACGTGGTCTCTCATTTTTTTTAGAGACCTGGCACTTTAGCATCTCTTTTAAAATTCCACACTTGACGATCAAGAAAATACTTGAAATGAATTGTGTTTCTCCTGGGGAATTGGGGGAGACATGTTCCTTTTTTTGGAAATCTTATGTAAATCTTTAAATACAATGAAGTGCATCTGAAAAGTGATTATTCATTGACGAAGCATTTCCAAACACCACAGGTCCTATTTTCGCGGACCCATCTAATGCCGCAAGGAAGATTATAAGCGGTGCATCATCACATTTTTATTGTAAAATCTTTTTACTTTTAATCCTAAATTAATTTTTTTGAAATCATAACCTACGATATATTCCATCCTTTTGGAACAATAAACGCAGACACCGGACAGGCACACACCCTCTCAAGATTCTGTACCGTTCTCTTCTCTAAATTTTACTTTTGATTTTAAATTATTTTTCGTATCAGAAAGATGATTTCTTCCGTCCGTTTGGAACAATTATCGCCGACACCGGACACACACATTCTCACCGCAGGATTCTGTACAATCTCACAGCCAAAAAATACGAACGCAGCCGCAAAGGGAGAAGGGGGTTGCCACAATCTCATAATGCGCCAATTGGCAGGGCTATAGAAGTGGTGATAAAACAGATAGGCCAAATGTTTCAACACTAATAGGAAAATTGAATTTTTAAGAATAAACTTTTATATCACCTGAAAGATGCGGAGCCAAAAATGTATATAAGGACTCACCTATTTTAAATTACGCATCAGTAGAATAGAGTCCGATTGGACGAGAGGAGGAGCTATAAAACGGAAGTACATGCCCCATCGAATATTCGAGAAAACTCAGGAACAATCCACAACCGGAAGGAACAAATTCGAAAACATTTTAACATTTTGAAATCAACAAAAAGTTACGTAAGAAAATAAACTTTACAGGGGAGTTTAAAAAAGACGAGAACAAAAATAAATTTTTAGAATGCGAATTTTTTATAATAAGCGAATAAAAATTAATAAAATATGCGATAAATTAAATTGAATAAAAATATGGCAGTGGTTAAGAAGAACCACAACACTTGCAATTCCATGAAAGGTCTATTTGAGAAAAAACAAAAATTAAATTTTTATACGCACTCCGAGGGGAAAATTTCCAATTGGGAAAATTAACATAGTCCATTCCTGAATTAAATAACACACACACACACACACACACAAAATCTATCTTGATATTTGCAAAAATCAGATGTATTAAAATCCAAAATTCGTCACTTACACCACTTAAGCATACCTCTGACCGACACAGTATTGGTGAAATATAGGGATTATTCACAGATTACATGTTATTAATAGTCGGTTTGACAGTATCTCTCCTTTTGGAAATTGAAGCCAGTCCCAGATCGGTATGGAAAAAGTATGTTAGATCGGATAGATTTTACAGAAAAAGGTAAAGCCCGAGCTTATAGCCTGTCCCAGAAAGAGTGTAGGCTCGGCATGACCCTTGAGAGAAAAGTAAGATCCGTGTCTGCCTTGGAAATGATAGAAATGAGTGAAGACAGGACCGACCCGAGTGTCGTGAATGAAAATGGGCCCCGAACGAAATACCGTACATGGCCCCGAGTAGGAAAAATGAAGATAAACTTTCAAACGGACTGGATCGATCAAAAATCTCAAGTTATTAAGGCTAAAATTATGGGAAACTGGAAATCGCCCTATTACAAAAGCCTTTCTTAAATCAAGAGACACATTGAAACAATACAGAAATCTTCAAAAGTGAAACTGAATCAGAAGTTTAAGCTACAGTAAGGAGTAAACACCTACAAGTTTCTAAAAGGATTTAAACATTTTATTAGGAGACCATCTTTGTTTAAAACCTTAATTTTTTTTTTCTGTATCATAAGTTTTTTTCACCACTTCTATCTTTAAATTACTATAAGTCAAGAATCGTTAAAAATATATGGTTCAAACTTATGGAACATGTATTTTTGATCATTTTACATTAATTTTATCGTCGCAAATTTGAAGAAAATATGTATAAAATGTATGTCTCAAAATATAATTTTTAAAAAATTAGTTTCATATATTTCTTAATTTACACTTTAAATACTTTTCAATAATTATTTTTAAAAAGGCTAAAACAGAATTAAAACTTACGTTTTTCTTCTTTGAGTAATAAAAAAGTTTTGAAATTCGAAAAATGATATTTCGAGTTACAACGATTTTAAATTACCCCACTTATTCATTAGACCCCATCATAAATAAATAAATAAAATGAAAAAAGGAATAAAAACTTTATAAGAATTTTTAAGATGTTATTTTAATTACAAATTATAAAGTTAACCAATACAAAAAAAGAAAAAAAAATCTATTTTAATAAATAAAAAGAAGCATAAATTTCCCCCGACCTCTTAAATTAACATTGTTTCTTGAATTACACTCTTTACAATTTATGTCTTACTCCTTAAGACCCGACGAAATATTTAAACTGGCATGTTTCGGTGAGTTTTGAAGATACCAAGATGAATTTTATTGGGTTTAATTCAGGAATGGCTAAGGAAATTTTTTTAATTGGAAATTTTATCCTACGAAAGCCGTATAAAGATTTGCTTTTTGTATTCTCTCATATAGACCCCATTACCATGGGGTTGAAAAAATTTTGCACCATTTTATATGAAACTTTTCAATTTGATGTATGTGTTTAGGGGCAGTATTTAAGGAAATGATCAATACTTTCGATCTTTATGAATCACACTGCATATACTTTAATAATTTGGAAAGAAAATGGAATTTTGGAATGGAATTATTTCAAAGTAAAATTGCCCCCCCCCCTCCCAGCTTTCATTTTCGGGCCCTTTTAAAATTTTCTAAAGGAAACACATGCTTAGTATGCTTGCATGATGGGTGCCTAGTCAATAATCCATGCTTATGGGAGGAGGGGATATTTCTATTAGCGGGGCTCGTGGAATGTTTGTTAGTATTTAGGCCGGTCTTAGTTTTTATTACATGATATAAGGCAACACTTAATCACCGTAATCGAATCGTACTAAACATGTACAACATTACAACATAGATAAATGTATTTCCACATATCACTTTCTTATCTGTATACATTTTTGAATGGTATTGGTAATAAATCAATATTGATAATACATCAATAAATAATATTGATGTTTCTAAGTTCACATAATAAGATTTTTCAAAAAAATAAAAATAAAAAAGTAAAAAAAAAGCTCGTTTTTTTTAAATACACAAAAAATTTCTTCTCTTTAAAAAATATTATTCTTTAAAACATCACTCAAAAATTTGTACAGATAACGCAAAAAGTTGGAAATTGCACGTCAAGCGTAAAAAATGAGGTGCGTTCGTACTTTAACGAAGCTTTTAAAAGATGCAGATCTTGGTGTAATAGTATACAGTACTTTGGATATAGTACAGCATTCAAAATCTTTTGTACGTCTCCGTAAATACTTCTGCTTTCGATTATACAGGAAGTAAGCTGTAGTAAACCTCAGCAACGTATATCAATTTCATAAAATGTGATGTAGTTTAATATAATTAAAACGCGCCCAGTAAAATATTTAGTCTTATTTCATTATGTAACAGAATATTTTTGTGTGGTAATGTAAATGAATAAAAAATGCTCTTTGTACCACTGATCAGGGCCTGATTAATGCACGGGCTTCCGCCCTGGGCCCACCAATTTCAGGGGCCCACAAATTATGTGGTTGATTTTCCCCCTTAATCAAGTATTCTTTAAATAATATTGTTTTATAAAGTATGAAACGTAAAACTTAAATATTCTGAATGACTCAATAAAAATTTTAGAAGCTTTTAACTTAGGTACTTTTCTGTAAAAGTTCTTTTCATTTTGAGAGTACCTATGATTTTCAAAATTTACCGTATGCAGAAGATCAAGTTTGGGGAAATGCCAAAAACTACATACTGTGTCTATTGGATTCAATAGAAACGAGGATTTTACAATGTCAGAATTATAGTTTAAAACGATTACTTGACTGTAAGAGAAAACACAAAATTTATGATTTTGGATAAGGCAAGTTTTGAAAAAGACATCCTCATTTATTCTGCAATGTAAATGTGGATCATAGATGCTTGTGAATTATATAAATGCTTATTTGAGAAAATGGATGATAATTCATTTTCTTGATCATTCTTGTAAGTTAAATTTTTTTGTAAACTTAAAACTTTCACCCAAACAACTTTGTCAAGTTATCAAATAAACCTGCTTTTTTCTGAAGGTGTCACCTAAAATGGGGATGTAGGGGGGGGGCAACTTTTTAACAGGCCCTGGGCCCAACTTCAGCTTGATCGGGCTCTGCCACTGATTGTACAGAATATATATTTTAGTATATCTTTCATAGATGCATATCAATTTTATTATATTCGAAAGAGTATAACATCGTTAAAATGCACTTGAAACTATTTTTTCCCATTGACAATAACATAACGGAATACTTTTGATTGTCCCTGTAACCAAACTGTACATGTGATTTCCATAGAATTTGAAATAACTCGATAAAATTATGCAATAATTACATATTTTAAATTTCAAACGATTCAGTTGAGTAGTTTTTGCTCTGTTATGTGCGGACAGACGGATGGACTGAAGGACGATTATAAATGCTACGTATTTACATTTTTACGAACGCACCTAAGAATGGGTGGAAATGTCTGACTAACATTTTATCTTTTACGAGTGCACTGGTGACAAATACATGCAATCAGAAAGTTCTTTCAGAAGGGATTTCTTTATTGAACTTTAGTCCAATTGCGAAATCGTTCCAAAAGTGCTCTTATTAGAGATAAATCCATCACAACCCGACTTAAACTATCTAACGTCCCATGACAAGCATCATTCTGGGGGAAAGTGGGGCTCTATATTTAAATTGAAAATATTCAGAATACTAGTACTGACCTTCCTATGGGAAATGGACGTTACGGCGCGCCATTTTTTCTTGACAAGCATTGTTATATCCCCTAATCCCTTCTTTAACTGGTATAAATACATCTAGATCTGTATTCCTTTAGCTAAAAGTTAATTAAAATTTCATTAAAAAATTATTTGATTTCATAGTTGTGTTTCCCTGTTTTAACTAAAAACACATGATTTTAATGAAAATTTCAATTTTTTAGTGCCCCGAAGGTAAGCACATACCTTAATCCAAAAAATCGATAGTTTTTTTTTTTTTTTTTTTTTTTTTTTTTAATTTTGCCAAGTGTTATAAAGTAACAAGACGTAGTTAAAATTTTTCCTGGGATTTTCTTTATCCTGCAGTGGGGGAAGTTTCTAATCTATCTTTACTTGTCAATGCTGCTGAAGACTATTATGCTATTCAGCATAATATAATGGATGAATTCAGACGTCCTAATGTCAAGTTGCCTATCTACATATATACTTAAAAGAAAAATCTCCCAAACTTGTCATAAATAGTTTTAGCTTTCTCGTTAAGAAGATAAAAAGAATAATAAATTTCTTTTGAAAACAACAAAAGATTTAGTTCTCATAACAACATTTCAAACATTAGTTTTCTAATGATATAGATCATACTTTTTTATTTATTTATTTTTATTATTTATTATTTTTAATTTTTTTTAAGTTGGGGGAGAAGTGAGACAAAAAGCTGAGAGAGGAAAAAGTGGACCGTCCTTTCTTCCTAAACATTAAAAGTGAAGTAACTTAATATAATTTCTATGTTCACGTTTTTGATGATAATTTAGATCATGACATGATTATACACACTATATGGTCAATGATGTCCGGTAACTTGCGATTTAAGATGGTTTGTTAAATATCTAGAAAAATACACGAGGAACTATCCGGAAACGAACGTACGTAAATAGAATAGTATATGTCATATATTTCAGTAAAGATTTTTTTTTGTGTGTGTGTGAAAACCCTGGATGACCCTGTAAAAACTAATGTGGCAAAAGCGTTAAAACTGTAAAACATGATTAAGAAACTTATTGTGATAAACTGAATTTATTTTTATGAGAATGGCATGTAAATACGTAGAAAAAGTAAGATTTCGATTTTTAAAAAAAATCCAAAATTTTGTCACTTTTACGTAGATTTCGTATGAAATACTACCTATTGCGGTCGCTCCAATGTTGGAATTTCTGAAAATTTTTTGCAGATCTACGCCGATCGTGACCTTTAGACCCCAAAACTACCATTAGTAAAAAAGATATATATATATATATATATATATATATATATATATATATATATATATATATATATATATATATATATCGTTGATATGTAGTATTATCTAATGGTTCTATATAAGGTATTTGTACCCTATATGGACAGGGCTCTCAATATGGGCACCCCTAATATTTTTAATGATAATAATTTTAATCGAGAGATGGCTCAACATTTTCGCGAAGAAAAGCAGTTGAAAAGATAATTAAGACTGGAAAGTGTAAAAAAGCGCGTTGTTCGGCATTTAGGAGGAAACTTGTTGTTTCGAGATGTGCTGATCTTAATTACTTGTAATCTTAAATTCGTATTAGATATGATAAAATTACATTAAATATTGAAAAGTGGAGTATTTTAGAAAGCTAATAAAACATATTTTCGATTGCTAGTGCATATTTTGCTTTAAAATATTTTCCTTTTTCATTTGTTACAAGATTTAGTAAAACTACGCCCGGTTCCCAATATGGACAGCTTATGACCCCATCGACTACAACTGTAAGAAAGAAGAAAATTCAACGTTGCCAAGCAATAAATTGAAAAGGCATCAAGTGGTAAAATCTTTGTTCAACAAGATGACATTTGAACAATCTCCCAAAAACCTTCCTCCAAAAAACCCTTGCAGAAAAATAAAAAGAAGCCCCCCCCCCCCCGTAGGATATCTGTTGGCGAAATCGTAGGTACCAATGGTATGACTTCCTCAACAAAGGAGAGCTGGTACTGCTGTTTTTGTAGTATTGATGCTTTTTCAAACATGCGGCCATGCATCACATGTGGCAGATATGTTCATGACAATTATGTGGGACTTACTGCCCATGGTGAAAAAGTTTATATTTGTCCATGCTGTGAGGACCGAGTTATAACAGATGTAAATTCGCAGACAGATGCAATAAAGCTAAACAAAATCAACAATATTATTTCATAATATTTACTAGTAACTGAGAGGCATGGGTATTCGAAGGGTAAAAACCGAGAATGACCCCCCCCCCTTTCTAAAATGCATGTTCTGAAGATAGTTACTGTCCCCCCTCCTCTTCCGAATACTTTATAATTCTTTCTCCTCTATAATCCTTTAGAAAAGTGGCTCTTCCATATACACTGTGTAATAAGTAGCATGCATAATAGCATGCATACTCGCAGAGTAATTAAGGTTTTTATAAAAATGGTCCCAAAATTTTCCAAGTTTTTTCCTTATAATTTTCAAAGTTCTTAATATAAAATAATATTTTTTTCTGAAAATATTACAAACAACATTGCACACAATACCCTATAATCAGATATAAAAAATAATAAAAATTGTATGAAAAATGAGTAGGTTTATTAAATAATTTTTTACTGCGCATGCGTCAACGATATCAAAATTTCATTTGCATATTATGTTAGCTAAATATATAGTCTAAATATATAGTAAAAATAAAGTCTCAAAATTATAGCTTGAAAATTCTGAAAGTAATCGTCTATAGAAAAAGGACAAAATCCATTGTTTCCAAAATGAAGCAAAAAAATGAGGGATTTTATCCAAATGTAATAGTACATCCCGTATTGTGTATTCTATATTGACACTAATCAATGAAGGTATGGATACAACCCCTCTTGTTTTTGCTTCATTTTGAGAATAACGAATTTTCAACTTATTCAATTGACGATTATTTTGATAATTTTCAAGTTATGATTTTGCGACTTTCACAAAAGTTGCTCTATACATTTAGCTAACATAATATGCAGATGAAATTTTGATATCGTTGACGCATGCACAGCAAAAATTATTTAGTAAACCTACTCATTTTTCATACTTTTTTTTTTTTTTTAATCTGATTATAGGGTATTGTGTGCAATGTTGTTTGTTATATTTTCAGAAAAAAAAAATATTATTTTATATTACGAACTCTGAAAATTATAAGGAAAATAAATATAAGGAATACTTTAAAGTTTATATTACTTCTTAAAAATGGGCCAAAAGTTTATGCATGACAGATTTTTGATAAATTTAGAAATAAGCTCAAGGGGCGAAAAAAATAGGGTTTTTGGGAGCAAAAAATTCATAACTTCGTCAATTCTCAAGATATCAAATCCAACTAAATTTTGTGTAAATGCTCTTAACATTATCTATAACTTTTGTACTTACAAGTTTTTGATAGGACTAGTTCTTACTGATAAAAAAAATTAAAAACGAAAACAAAAAGGGGGGGGGGGTGAAAAAAGATAAAATCCATAACTTCGTCAATTTTTAAACTATCAAATCTACTTAAATTTATTTTAAATCTTCTCAATAATATCTACAACTTTTGTATTGACAAGTTTTTCCTAGGACTAATTCGTATAGCAAAAATAAATAACAAAAATAGGAGTAACAGAAAAAAACTTCAAATCCAAACTGCTTATATTCTGACTCATTTTTAAATTCATTTTAGATTTTAAACGCACCGAAATGGCAGATCATTTTATTTAGAAACTATATAATGTGAACGCATTGGTCCGTTTTTTGATAAAGTCAGAATATATTTCAAAAAAGGCTTCCAAAAAGAGCATTTTGAACAGAATTTCCCGAAATAATCGTGATTGAAAATTTGAGGAAGTATTCAAATAACAAATTGCGCTTTTTCTGACTCATTTTTAAATTCAGTTTTGCTCTCAAACGCATCCAATTGACAGGTTCTCTTATTTAGGCGCTGTATAATGTGCCGTATTGATAAATTTTTTGATAAAGGCTGAATATATTTTTAAAAAATGCTGTCAAAGTGGTCACTTCGCACAAAATTTCCCGAAATGATCATGATTAAGAATATAGGTTGTATTCAAATAACAAAGAGCGTTTTTTCTGACTCATTTTTAAATCCATTTTTGCTTTCAAACGCATTCAATTGACAGTTTCTTGTTATTTACGAACTACAGCTCATATTCAAAATATTAGAATAATTGAGAAAAAGTAATAAGAAAAAATTATTTGTCATTTATTTATTTTTTATACTAAATAAATGCAATTAAATTTCTTATAAATTAAATCTGGAATGTTTAGATAAGATTTTAACATTTATAAAATATAAAATACAGCACAATAAATTAGGTATACAGCTTCCTTAAACACACAAGAATATTAGAATAAAATTTAGATTGGTTCAAAATATTAGAATATTTTATTTTACGCAACAATATTACCTTATGAATATGAAGTAAATGGTAGTTAATATTTTGTAGCATCCCCTTTAGCTTTCATAACAGCGTACAATCGATCTTGCATACTATATACAAGGTGTTTACAAACATTTCTATCAATATTAGCCCAAATAGACTTTATACGTGCCACTAACTCAGTTTTACTTGAAGGAGGATTTTCTTGAAGTTTTTTCTTCATTATACACCATAAGTTTTCGATGGGATTAAGATCTGGTGAATTTGGTGGCCAAGGAAGTACCTTAATGTTGCGTTGGCGGAACCAATTCTTAGTTGACACCGAGGTATGCGGGGACGCTAAATCTTGTTGAAAGATGAAATCATCTTCAAATAAATCTTCTGATGATGGAATCATGTAATATTCTAAAATTTCTTGATGTATCAGAGAGTTAACCTTTTCGTAGACGATGCATAACTTTCCAGGTCCTTCTGCACTCATACAACCCCAAATCATGACACTAGCAGCAAATTTTACGGAACGTTTAAGGCATTCTTTATCAAATGCTTCTTGCTTCATTCTCCAAACTCGAATACCTTGATTACCATAGGAAACACAAAACATACTTTCATCACTAAATAATATATTTTTCCAATCTTCATTGCTCCATAAACGTCTTGATTTACACCAATTCAATCTTATACGCTTTTGTCTTGCAGTCATGAGAGGTTTTGTTTTCGGTACACGAGATTCAAATTTAAATTTATGGAGACGTCTTAATGTTGTCGATGTAGAAACTTCAACTCCTTCTTCTTTCCATTTTCGGTGCAAGAATCGCACACTTTTAAAACGGTTTTTCTTAACTATACGCTTCAGTTTCCTGTCATCTCTAGCAGATGTTTTTGGTTTTCGGCCACCATTTCGGCGATTATTTTGAAATTTTCTAATTTTTGAATATTGTGTTAGTATTTTACTAACGCTCGATCGTGAACAATGTAAATAATTCGCTATAAAACATTGATTTTTACCGTGCCGATACAAATCAACCATACGAAGTTTAGTAGATTCAGGAATATCACTCACACGGCCCATTTTAAGACGAAAAAGAAACAAACTGCAAAAAAGAATACTGATTATTAATAAAATAGTCTGAATTTAGTCAATGATGCCACCAGTTAAGAATTGGTAATAATTAAAGGAGAATTAATGTGAAATATTCTAATATTTTGAACCACTTGAATAAATATTCTAATATTTTGACTTTTCAAAATAATTTTTTTTGCAATTAATCTTTTCAAAAATGATATTAAATTTAAGATAACAAGTAAGTTTAATCAACAATAAGTTCTTAATAAAAATATCGTTTGCATATTTTCATTAAAAGACATTTAATTACCAAACGGTATTTTCAATTTCTAAAAAAAAGGTAATTATTCTAATATTTTGAATATGAGCTGTATATAATGTACCGTTTTAGTCGGTTTTTTAATAAAGTCAGAATATATTTGAAAATATGTTGTCGAAATGGGCATTTGAGCCGAATTTAGCTTCAGATATTTCTTAGAGATAAGTTCTTAGAGAAAAATGAAATTAAAAATTTTTCAAAAGAGGCCAAATAAAGTTGTTAAACTAGGTTTATCTGTAATGTAATTTTATTTTTTGTTGTTGAAATGAGCACTCTCCGAAATCTACCTCCACCTATAGGCCAAGCCGACAGGAATTTTTTTGCTTATAATTCACACAGTTTTTAATATAAAAAAATTCCTGTGGACTATAGGCGGAAGTAGACTTCGAAGAGTGCTTATTTAAACATCAAAACATAAAATATGATTAGAGATAAGCCCAGTTTAACAACTTTATTTGGCCAATTTTGAAAAATTTTTAACTTCATTTTTCTGTAAAAACTGGTTTTATCAGAATCATCTTAAGCGAAATTCGGCTCAAATGCACATTTTGACAATATATTTTTAAATATATTCTGACTTTATTAAAAGATCGACCAATATGGCTAATTATGTAGTTCCTAAATAACAAAAATCTGTCAATTGAATGCGTTTGAGAGCAAAATGGAACTTAAAAATGAGTTATAAAATAACCAATTTGTTATTTGAATACAGCCTCAATTCTTAATCATGATCGCTTTGGGAAATTTTGTGCGAAGTGCTCACTTTGAAAGCACTTTTTAAAATATATTCAGCCTTTATCAAAAAACTGAACAATGCGGCACATTATATAGTTAATATGTAAGTGGACCTGTAAACTGGATGCGTCTGATAGCAAAAATGGATTAAAAAATGAGTCAGAAAAAACGCAATTTGTTATTTGAATACTTTCTCAAATTTTCAATCACGATCACCTCGGGAAATTCTGTTCAAAATACCCTTTTTGGCAGCCTTTTTTGAAATATATTCTGACTTTATCAAAAAACTAACCAATGCGTCACATTATATAGTTCCTAAGTAAGATTATCTGCCATTTGGATGAGTTTAAAATCAAAAATGAATTTAAAAATGAGTCAGAATGTAAGCAGTTTGGATTTGAGGTTTTTTCCTCCAACTCCTATTTTTGTTTAATTTATTTTTGCTATACGAATTGGTCCTATGAAAAACTTGTCAGGATAAAAGTTGTAGATATTATTGAGAAGATGTAAAATAAATTTTATTAGATTTGATAGTTTAAGAATTGACGAAGTTATGAATTTTTGTCTTTTTTCACCCCCCTTCTTGTTTCTGTTTTTATTTTAAATTTTTTTTTTTTTTTTTTTTTTTTTTTTTTCGGTAAGAAATAGGTCTATCAAAAATTTGTAAGTACAAAAGTTTTAGATTATGTTGAGCACATTTATACAAAATTTAGCTGGACTTGATATCTTGAGAATTCACGAAGTTATGAATCTTTTTTCTCCCAAAAAAACTATTTATTTCGCCCCTTGAGCCCATTTCAAAATGTATCAAAAATCTGTCATGCATAAACTTTCGACCCATTTTTAATAAATAATATAAACTTTAAACCGATTCGATATCTATTTTAATTAAGAAGTTATGGCGTTTTATCGGTTTTCACAAAAACCCTCTCTATTTCCACCTCCTTGGACCAATTTTGCCCATTAACGAACTTAGCCGAGTTTTTATATATCAGTTTGGAAGAGATTGAAGCAGAACTATAGAAGTTATCGTGTCTAGAAGAAACTGAGATATGTATATATATGGTTCTATATATATATATATATATATATATATATATATATATATATATATATATATACTTTTTACTGATGGTAGTTTTAGGTTCTAGAGGTCATGATCGGCGTAGATCTGCAAAAATTTTTCAGAAATTCCCACATTGGAACGATTGCAATAGGTAGTATTTCATGCGAAATCTACCTAAAAATGTTCTTTTTAGAAACTATGACAAAGAAATTTCTACACAATTCCTTGCAATTAATTTTATAAAATAATAAAAATTGGATGGAAAATGAACAGATTTAATAAAAAATGTTTTACTGCGCATACGCGAATGCAATCAAAATATAAAGTACATAATATGTTAGATAAATATATATATACAACAACTTTTATGAAAATCTCAAAAATATAACTTGAAAGTTTTGAAAATATCATCGATATAATAAGCTCAAAAAACCGTTGTTCCCAATACGAGGCAAAAGGATGAGAGCCAAGTCAAAATACAGCAGTACGGGCAATATTTTGTACAGGCAATAGTGTGTAACATATACTATATTTGGATACAATTCCTCATCATTTTGTTTTCTTTTGGAAAGAACGGATATCAAGCTTATTCTATATACAAACTCTTTCAGAATTTTCAAGCTATATTTTTGAGATTTTCACAAAAGTTGCTCTATGTGCAAATAATATTTTAATTGCATTCGTATATGCACAGTGAAACAGTATTTAGTAAAACTGCTAATTTTTTATTAAATTTCTGTTATTTTTTAAAATTCTGATTATAGAGTATTCTGTACCATATTGTTTGTCTTAGTTTCTGAAACGATTTTTTTTTTTTTTTTTTTTTTTTAACTAAGAAATCTTCAAATTATAAGCAAAATACTTGGCAAAACTTGGGACGTTTTTATAAAAACCTTAATTTCTCTACGAGTATACATACGATTCTCATAAAAGTAAACGCAATTTAGTACAATAAGCTATCTTAACAATATTCTACACTTTAAACTCTTTTGCTATATTAGTTTTTACAGTATTATCCAAAAAAAACTGGTTCTTTTTAGATTTAATGATAGTCCCCTGTTAGAGGACTAAATCTTCGTGGAAGTGTGATTTATACAATTTTGATTGCACACCTGGAGTAGTATTTTTTAAAATATTTAACAAAATGTCGAAAATCGTAAATAACCGGTTATCCTTGTCCATATAATGTGTGTATAGCTGCATATACTACATCATCTAAAATTCCGGAAGTAGTTTTAATTATTCATGCATAAATTATTTATGAATTTAAATATATACACGTATGTATTTCTAAACTGAAACGATCTTAATGCACTATAGTGTCAGAAAATTAATTAAATGTATATCTAGTGTCATGCAGGTTCTGACTATCGCATAGGCACTTGAGGCCCATGCCCAAAGCACGAAATTTTTGAAGGGCGCAAAAAATTTCACAATTTTATGTAAATTGCCATTAAAAATAAAATATTTGCCAAAAAATGTACTATTTTTTATATTAATACTGTGTTATGACAAAAATATATCTCAATATCTGATTAAAAAAATAAAACACTTCAATCAATATTAATAAAAAATATTTTATTTTTATTCCTGGAACTATTTTTCAATTTTCCGGAAATCGTAATTCTTTTAGTTGGCACTTTTGGAATAAGTATCTAACATGTAAAGTAAATAAATAAATAAATAAAATTAAAAGAAAACCTATTTTCAAATAACTGATTAACCTAAACAGGCTCGAAAAATCGAAATAAACCCTGGGCACAGAAACTTGCTAGTCAAGCCCCTCTGTCATGAATTCATTAAAAGAAACTCATGTTCTCTCTCTCTCTTTTTTTTTCTTTTTTAATTGTGCTATAAATTACTGGCGTTTGCTTTGTTGCTTGTATAAAATTATAAAAATTGCCTTTATATTTAGTTGTTTTTGAGACTGATTGATGCTTTACAATATATTATTATCGTTAATTTGTAGTTGAATTGAAGTACATTTTTACCTTTAGTATTCAGTTAAAGCAAACTGAGTTTAACAAAATAATACACTTGCAGTATAATATCATTCCTCTATAGTCTATTTTTCTGAGTGGGAGAAAGGAAAAAAATACAGAAGAGGTTGCAGATGATTTTTATATTTGTCATTAATTATGAAATTCTCCCGAATAAGAAGATGATTAATGCTGTTCAATGGAGGCCTCACCAATTCTGCTTTCGTAGCTTCGTAGAATGGGAAGTTCTGGGTTCGAACTCAATCGCGCCGGCCGGCGTAACCTTTCCGAGTTTTCTGTGATTTTCTTCGAATCTTGCCTAAATACGGGTTAGGATCCCTTAGAAAGCCCCCACGGAGGGTAACCCCCCCCCCCCCCCCCCGCCCGAGGCCTACATCCCTCGTGCAAATAATCGATCGTCATGCATAACACCGCTGTTCAACATAATATTTTATGTTAAAGATTGTTTAGAAGGCATAAATATCCGCGAGAAATGTGTTGGTAAAATTGATTACAAATAAAAAAGCCTTTTTCTTTCTTTCTTTCTTTCTTTTTTTTTCTTTTTTTTTTTTTACAAATTTGAAAGTGTTTTTTTTTATATACAATTTAACATTTCATTTTAACACGTTCGCTGCCGCGGACGAGCCAGCGCAAGGCACCAACATTAAAGAGCCACTCACGCGCCAGCGCGTGATGTGTGTTGGTGTCCAATAGCCAGTCACGCGCTGGCGCGGGAAAATCTTTCATTGATTCTTTGTTATAAAAAGTGAATCGGCTTCTGGGAAAAACCCACTTCTACAGTGCGGCATTAATTATTATCACATCTTCACGTAAGCGGCAGCGAACGTGTTAATGACCTCAACATACGTATATACATAAATATATACATTTATACATTCTATATATATTTGCATAAATTTTAGTAAAAAAATAACTTGTATGTAGTAAAAAAATACTTTGACAATAGGTATACACAAAAGGAGCTGACTTTAGGCCTTATCTAAAATCTAAATATGAAATATTTAAGCTATATTCTAAAAATATTCTTTTCCACCTGGAAGAATAGGGTGCCTATTGCACCTATGCCATGTAACGCTAATCCCCCATTTTGACAATATCTGTTAAAACATCTGTTGAATTGAAAGTCTCTTACCTGTCAATCTTCATAAAAGCTGCGTACATGGACATGTTTATCTTTATTTGTTCGGTTCTTGGGAACTTTTTTGTGTTATTTCACATTATTAATATAGTATCGATGAAAGTAGTTGACTCTGTTTTTAGTTATTTATTAACAGTTGCCTAAAATCTAGTAGTTATTGAGTTAAAAGTTAATATGGAATTTATGAATACTCCACATTGTGATTTCGCGGACTGCAATTGCATAAATTTTACCCAGGACTTGTTCAATTTCTGCAAAGAGATATTGTCTATAGAACATGAGTCACAACAGTGGGAGGCATTCGAACGGTTTAAAATGCAATTCCAACGTGATTGTAGATTTGTAATCAAAGCTGAATCTTTCAGAATGTGCTCTTCGATATTAGATGGGATTGACAAGTTAAAAGAGGATAGTTTGAAATCGAAACTATCAACTTTGTTGTTGGATGTAATGGCTGTGATCTATTTCGATTATGGTGGTAAAATCTCGAGCCATTTGGTTGAAATAATTCAGGAAACATACTTTTTAAGAGATCGTGAAACCATTCGTGCATTAGGTGCTTTTCGTACGAAGTCAGATTTTATGAAGATATTGATGAACTATAATTATATTTCAAGCTTGAGAGAAGAATCTCATGAGTTAAGAAGTGAAACATATCGAATTATTATACATTTTATGTGAGTATTTTCCCCCATTTTCTTTGTTGCTTTCTCTTTTTAATAAATACGAAATGTTTCTATTTCTCTTTGATTTATCATAATTTAGAGCATCAAACAGGATTTTTATCAGTTTTTTTCACACTGTGACTGTTTTATTAAAATTCAAACTATGTAATCGATGACAATTTTCATGTATGTAATGTAGAGCAATTCCTTAGATTTTATAGCATATACATGTCGGGGAGGATTTTTTTTTTCTGTTTTATTTTTAAATGATAGGAAGTTTTACAGAAACGTCCATAAGTGTAGTAAGATATAACTGGTTTTTAAAACACTTTCCAAGTTGGTTGAAAAGTGTTTATGAATTCTGTTTGTCATTCAATGCACTGACACGAGTAAATATACTCGGATGTCATTTTTATGTAATTGATATATGTTATTGGGTTTTACTATGGCATGTTCGGTATTAAAAATGAAATATTTAGCATTTGCGGCTCTTACTTACACACACACACACAAAAATGGTCATGGGAGAAATCGTTTGGGTGTATTTTGATGATATAACACTATTTTAAACATGTATATGTATGATTGAGATGTACTGAAAGGTGCTAAGTTTAGTATATAGTGTACATAAAATATATCTTTACAGAAAAATATTAAAGGATTCGTCTGAAACAATGCCTATGAACACTAATTGCTGAAATTGTGTTTTCAGTAATGGTAAATTTAACTTCTTTTTTATTCGAGAGGGAGCATATTATTTGGTGTGTATAAATTATGCGGATCATATGCGGGGCTGCACAAATGATCTCAAGAGCATCTGTTTTTATCGATGGAAATTTCTTGAGGGCACTATGCATGGTAATTAAAGAAATTGATGTTTTCAAATGTTTGTGCATTTTCCAAATTGTTTATTTAGACATAAGTGGGGATTATTAATCTTAGCCTTTGAGTAACCCTCCCCATCTGGTTGAACTATTTTATTTAGAAATCACATTTCAACTGAATAAACTTCAAATCTGATTTTTTATTTGCTGTTTATGATCTTTTAAAATGTCTATGGTTGATAAAAATCATGATTTAAAAAAAATTAAATAAGAATTGTGTTCATTAATATTACTTGTATACTTATTTACGCATGTGCATGTATTTATATATTTTTCTGTATAAATTTGCACATTTCTATTAATTTTATATCTACCACATTGTTATTTAATTTAATTTATTCATTTTTAGAGTACAGCACTTTTGTTAGAAATCTGAGGAAGGTTACTTTTTTCATAATGTAGATTTCTAAATAACTATTATATACTTTACTTTTTATTTCTCTGTCTAATCAGATTGAAAAAAATATGCAGTCATTAAACAAAAGTTTTAAAAAAATCAAGATCTTTTATTTTAGGGGGGGGGGGTGGTCCGGGACACACAAATCTTCAAATTTAAAAGTATATATCTGTACCTTGGAACAAAAAGAGCCATATATATATATATATATATATTTTTTTTTTTTTTTTTACAGTGACATTGGTTTTTTTTTACATTAACAGTAAGTAACATTGGCCTCGACAAAATATTTTGTTTTCAATGATCTAATATTGGAAGGACTTTGGCCTTTATAATGGCCAAAATTTTACATCACATCCTAAATTCATTCGTGCATTTAACTCAAATTTCTCAATTTTGGACATTGGCCCTTTTTGTTCCAAGGTACAGATGTGCATTACTGTTGTAGGAAATTAGATGATTTTCCGAGAGAAAAAGCCCCGGACAGTACAAAAGTTAAGAAAAATCCTACACAAAGGGCGGAAAAGTAGAAAGAAATAATGTATATCAATTCATCTTAGCAAGAGACAGTTTTTCAGAGAAGCAGAAAATAAACGCGACAGTATGTCGCCCTTTTGAAATTGCCGCTTCGGTAAGAATCCCACGGTAATATCCCACGGTACGGAAAAGATTGCAAGGCAAAAATGAAACTGGTATCGACGAATAAGAAAATAGCTTGTTAATGACATAAGGTAGATAAGACTTAAATGGACGAAAAAAGTAACGGAGGTTTTTTGAAGGGGGGTCGAAAAGAGATGAAAAGAGAGAAGGGAGTCGAGTTCGAGAAGGGAGAGACGGAGGACCTGCTTGGAGCAGAAAGATTTCTCTCTCGAGGGAGTGACTTAAAATGAGCGGTCCAGGCTGATCTGAAAAAGGAAGATGACTCCGGACATAGGAGCATGAATAGTACGGCTGAGTGGACACTCGTCGTGGAATAGTGAAACGGATTATATTAATCAAAAGAACTGTTTGATAAAATGTCAATGAACTAATTAAATACAATCAGAGACTCAATAACTTTATCTCAATGACTTTTATGGAAATCAGAACCCTTTCATGAACTATTACTTTATTTGTTTGTGATAAGATTTGTGTATTCAAGAATCATCTATACATTTAATAAAATGTTTTAATAATTCATACATAAGTCCACGCCTCACCGAAGTATACGCACCACGCTACCTGGTCTTCATTGTAGGCGCCACAAACTGGTGGCAGCACTTCGATTTCAAATAAAGACTATTGATTGATAGAGCAGAGGAGTCTGAAACAGGAGTTCATCAAGAACGAAAAAGGAGTTCATCCCGAACGACAACAGGAGTTCATCCCGAACGACAACAGGAGTTCATCCCGAGCGACAACAGGAGTTCATCCCGAGCGACAACAGTTCATCCCGAACGACAACAGGAGTTCATCCCGAACGACA
The DNA here is from genome assembly GCA_964019185.1 of Maratus speculifer. Taxonomy (NCBI): domain Eukaryota; kingdom Metazoa; phylum Arthropoda; class Arachnida; order Araneae; family Salticidae; genus Maratus; species Maratus speculifer. The sequence continues at coordinate 155,225,064 of OZ025302.1, forward strand.
ACAGGAGTTCATCCCGAGCGACAACAGGAGTTCATCCCGAGCGACAACAGTTCACCCCGAGCAGCATCGGAGTTACGGAAGGCACAGCTCCGAGGCTTAAGCAAGTGCGAGCGGGACAAATTCCGGGAGACAGTGTTCGGAGGGCTTGATACCGGACGAGAGCTGCGACACAGAAGGGACAAGCCAGACACATCGAACGGTCCAGCGGCGAGCCAGGCTGAGCGCGACAACCAGCGACGGCGGAAAAAAGACAGACCATTCTATCTGTGATAGCAACGAGCGAAGTCCAACAACAAAACAAGGTAAGCTGCATGTTTTGAGTGGCTTAGTATTACTGTATGAGTGCATTAATTCAAAAGTTAACATTTTGAGGTATATAGAGTTTGTTTTGTTGATTAAAAGTAATCTTTCAAAAAAAAAAAAATGTGGATTGAGTAAGATTAAGTAATTTAGGCAAATAAATAATTGAGAAAATTCCAGCAGATAGTCTAGGGTAAGGAAATCATTTATTTTTTTCTCTTTGTTTCCAAAAGGAACAAGTTACCTAAAAATTAGTAAGTCTAGATAACAAGTAAGTGAGAAAAAAAAAAAAAAAATACAGTCAGCAGTTGATGCTGGGCAAGAAGTGTAATACTTGCAAGGTATTTTGTATTGAAAAATACTTAGAATTAGTATAAAAGAAATTTTTTTTTCCTGAAAAATATAGTCTGGACCAAAATAATATGGGCATTTGATAAGGATGCAAAGAGAGCTCAATGTTTGAAGGAGGCTTAAAAATAAAAACATAAGTATAGGTAATGATGAGGTACTACGGATGAAATTAAATTTTTTCACTGTGCATATATTGTGTATAGGGCATTAAAAATCTGAGTGAAATTTTTACATAAGAGTGATAATTTTCATAAAGAGTGAAAAAAAAAAAAATAAATAAGAAAGTGTCTATATGTTATTGCTAATTTATGTATTTATCTAAGATTTATTTGTTTTATATGTAAACTGATTTAATTGAATAAGGTTCAGTAAATTTGAATATGAAAGTGCTTTGAGATTAAAATATTTTAGTAGATGAAGTAAATTCTAAAATTAAATATCAGCTGACAAAAGCATTAGTTTTTGAGTATTACTTAAAATATTTGGGGAGGAGTTAAAATAAGTAAATATGGCAAAGGTTACTTCACTGAAGTACTGCAGAAGAATTGATCTGGTACATTTAGCAGACGTGCTAGACGTAAAAATTGCAGAACATGACAAAATAGCGATAATTATCGAGAAAATACAAAGTTCGGATAGTTATGATGAGCAATTTGCGCTTACGCAAGTCGGGTTCATAATAAAAGATAGAGAGGATCAATTGGCGCAGGAAAAAGAGCAAAAAGAAAGAGAGTTTCAGTTAGAACAAATTAGGTTAACGCAAAACGCGGACAGAAGAAGCTCCATTTCGAGTAATAGATCAGAAAGAGCGCCTAAAATTTCATTAAAGGGAATTATGCAAAAATTTGATCCAGAGAAGTCCGATATCACTTTATTTCTTAACTTATTTGAAAGACAAGCCGAGAGATCCGGAATAGAAAGCGACGATCTTGTGACACACTTGTTGGCATTACTGCCCATAGAAATCGCAGAATTAATATTACGCGAACAAAAAGAACTTGTGGACAACTTTGAGCATGTAAAATCAGTTTTATTGGCAAGATACAGACTTAGCCCAGAAGCGTATCGTCAAAAACTAAACAAACATGCGAAAAATCCAAACGGCCCTTGGAAAGATCTAATTTTTGAATTAAATAGCTTTCAAAACGGCTGGTTAAATGGGATAGGGATCACAAAATTTGAAGAGCTAAAGGACTTATTAATAACGGAACAGATTAAAAGGCGTGTGCCGGCGGAAATAAGGGAGCACTTCATTGATTCGTGGGCGTCGTATAAAAATCCGGAAACTCTAGTGAAAGATCTGGACGGCTACGAAGAAATAAAAAGCGTGCAAAAACGGACATGGAAAGATAGGTATTCGGCGGAAAAAAAGCTCGAATGGTCGAGAGATGAGGAAAAAGAACCGACAAAAAATCAGGAAATAAAACCAAATTGGCGTGAAAAAAATGATAAAGAGGACAGGCAGAGAACTTTCGAAAAAACGACGAAAAACACTTGTTTCGTTTGCGGAGATCCGAGCCACTGGAAGCGAAATTGTCCAGAAAATAAGAGAAATATAACAAACATTGCGAATGTTCATCACATTCAGGAGGGGACAAATTTCAAAGAGAATTTTAAACCTTATCTAGGTCAGGTGCATATAAATGGAAAAAAATGCACGACGCTAAGAGACACGGGAAGCCAGTATGATATAATTCCAGAAAGATTAATTAAACCCAATCAATTAGATGGTAGGGAAATTTACGTAAAACAACCGCTAATAAACGACGTAAGAAGGTTACCTACGGCGGACATTACATTAAATATCGAAGGGCTAGGAAGCTTAAAGACGAAAGCTATAGTGGCGGATAAAAGCACAGACTTGTCATATTATATTTTGGGTAACGACACTCAAAAAGAAATAGATAAAATTAAAAGAAACACCTCCCATAATAGATTCAAAACAAAACCAGAACTAAAATGCTCTTTTGCTGAGAGAAGAGGAGAAAAAGAGAATAGCTCCCAGTCAAATATGACAGGAAAGATTTCAGATGTGAATTCAAAGGGAAGGGGTGTAAAAATGACACAAGAAAATAAATACGTGAATTTCGGATTAGGAAAATCTGTGTCACGGAAGGAAATAAAAGAAAAAAAAGCAGAACAGACCAGACAATGGTTTAAAGAACGTTTTAAAAATCATAATTCGGGCTACTCAAACGGTAAAGTCATGCAAAAGCCGCAAAATAAACAGCAAGAATGGGAAAACACCGACCACAAAGCAAGTAGACGGGGAAAATTTGGAAAGATGCCAGCAAAAAGTGATCAGGCTAAAAGTGACAGAAAAATGAGATTCAACAAATACGTTAACAAAAGGGATGCATCGACAAGGGACAAAGGGTTAGGTTTAAATGACGGTAAGTCATACGACCAAGAGGCGAATAATACGATGCGGAAAAGAGTTAATGCCATAAGTACCGTGACAAATGACTCGAAAAAACTAGCGGGGAGAACCAAAAGTTCCCATAATCACATTAAAAATAATTTCAAATCCCCAGAAGAAATCAAAGAAAAACAGCATGACAGAGTGAATCACAAATGCGGTAATCCAGGTTTAAATACACCTGTCAAAGTTAAATTGTTGTAAAATTTGAGCAAGCTAAGCTCTAGAATAAGCTAGGTGTAATATATTAATTCCTATTTTGTTTTTTGTGTAAATATTAAAGTGCTAGATGTAGTATGTGATTTATTTTTATAAAGTGCAAATTCTTAATGTGCCTAAAATGGTAGGTACAAAAGGCTATGATAATAATAATAAAAGTGTTTAAAATAAGAGGTGGTTGAGGTAGTTTGCGAAGATAGACATTAACTTTGCAACCTTATCGTTATGCCATTAAATATAGGCCAGGCAAAGACATACCTCATGTCGACTATTTAAGTAGGAGTGAGCAAGTTTTTCTAAATGTATATAGTGTAAAATTCTCATAAAAAAATATTTGACTATAAGTGTAAAAGATATAGTAGGAAAGTTCAAAATTTTTATGGATAGAAATAGTTAATTTCAGAAATGAATTTCTTTATGTGTGTGTATGTATTCAGCCACTCAGAATATGTATGCTAACCTTTGATTTCCAGATATTCCGTCTTGCAGCCAGAATATCATTTTAAGGAGGGGGGTATTGTAGGAAATTAGATGATTTTCCGAGAGAAAAAGCCCCGGACAGTACAAAAGTTAAGAAAAATCCTACACAAAGGGCGGAAAAGTAGAAAGAAATAATGTATATCAATTCATCTTAGCAAGAGACAGTTTTTCAGAGAAGCAGAAAATAAACGCGACAGTATGTCGCCCTTTTGAAATTGCCGCTTCGGTAAGAATCCCACGGTAATATCCCACGGTACGGAAAAGATTGCAAGGCAAAAATGAAACTGGTATCGACGAATAAGAAAATAGCTTGTTAATGACATAAGGTAGATAAGACTTAAATGGACGAAAAAAGTAACGGAGGTTTTTTGAAGGGGGGTCGAAAAGAGATGAAAAGAGAGAAGGGAGTCGAGTTCGAGAAGGGAGAGACGGAGGACCTGCTTGGAGCAGAAAGATTTCTCTCTCGAGGGAGTGACTTAAAATGAGCGGTCCAGGCTGATCTGAAAAAGGAAGATGACTCCGGACATAGGAGCATGAATAGTACGGCTGAGTGGACACTCGTCGTGGAATAGTGAAACGGATTATATTAATCAAAAGAACTGTTTGATAAAATGTCAATGAACTAATTAAATACAATCAGAGACTCAATAACTTTATCTCAATGACTTTTATGGAAATCAGAACCCTTTCATGAACTATTACTTTATTTGTTTGTGATAAGATTTGTGTATTCAAGAATCATCTATACATTTAATAAAATGTTTTAATAATTCATACATGAGTCAACGCCTCACCGAAGTATACGCACCACGCTACCCGGTCTTCATATGAAGGCGTCACACTGTATTAAAAATTCCTTTTTCTTTTCCTTTTTTTTTCTCCTGCTTAAAATGACTTTTAAATCATGTTTGTATCTTAATTAAAGCAGAAAATATTATTTTTTATTTATTTTTATTTATTTATTTATTTATTTAGGTTTATTTTCAAAACCTAGCTTTCTAGCAATGGTTGTTCTGGAAACAACTTCTTTAGAAAATGTGTTTTTCTTCATGATGAGTTTTTTCGCCATTTCTCCTATTTAAATTGTTACAACTCAAGAACCGTTTAAGATAAATAGTTCAAACTTGGATCATGTATTTTTCAATTGTATTACTTTAAATTTGATTCAGTAATTTTGAAAAATGAATCTAGTTATTTTCACAAATATATATATATATATTTTTTAAGTTACATCATTTTTTAAAAGATATTTACTTAAAATATTTTAAACTTTTATTTAAATTAATATTTTAAAGAATGCTGAATTAAATTTTAAACTTATATGTTTCTGTTTATTTATATGATACTTATATGTTCTGTTTAGTTTTATTATGTGATTTTGTTCACAAATAATATGGTAAACCATCACAAAAAGTTCAAAATTTTAACTCAATAAATAAAAATTATTTTAAAATATGTCTAAGAACCCCTGAAGCGGCTTTCAGATTCACGAACTTTTCGAGCGATAAACTTTTCAGCCCATTTTAACCCCAACTTTTTCCCGTTCAAAGAGAGAAAAAGGTTACAATTGTCTTGGAAAAAGTTGGAGGAAAACCAGTACTACCAGTACCAGTCGTTAATATTTATCGCCTATTCGTATCAATCGCTTATCTCTCATTCGTTATAATGTTCGATGTTGGATGAGAAGTCTCGTCTAGCGGAGACTTTTTCGGGGACATTGCTGTTTGCTATCTCACTGGGTGTAGTGAGGATATTTCGCGAAAAGTTGGAGGAAATCAAGTGTTGGCTCAAAAGTTGTTTGAAATGTTGGCGAATCTAATAGCAGCTTTAAGAGATTTTTCACACTTTACAAGATTTCCTTTTAGAAATCTTAAAAATTAACATCTACAAATTCTGACAACATAGTTAGAAAGAAAGAAAAATTAAGTGTGAAAAAAATTACAGTTGGATGCTTTATATTGGTGTGGGTACAATATTACCAATAAATAATTCACGTGTTTTTAAAAGTTAAAAAATATATTGAAAATTGATAACCCTCTTTACATTTTTGTCGTGCTTCATATTTTAAATACCAAGTTCCTGGTAGACGCTTCATTTTTCTATAATAATAATAATAATAATAACTGTTCAATTATTTTGGAATTTGAAAGGTACTTGGACATAGTATCGTCAATTTTATTCCAAATATACTAACCTCTACACAAGTTTAATAATATTTTAATTTCATCAGATGATCAACGAACTCTCTTTATTCTTGTTGTAGCCTTAATATAAATAATAAATCACAGAAACTATAAAACATAAAAAAATAACGACTAATAATGAATAACAGTTAAAACTGATCACAAAAACATCAGCACGCAATATAATGCATAAACAATTCGGTTAATCAAATAATTTGTTTAACAGAAAGAAATTCTACATAAAAACAACATTCCTACCTTACAAATCTGAATTCGCAAAAAAAAAAAAAAAAAAAAAAAAAAAAAATTCTAGGCTGGGTCTGTTTTTAAAACAGCTTGTATGTTTATAGGCCGGGAGGCGCTAATACAGACAGTCACCTCAGTGAGACATGTATGAAAATGTAGGATTAGTTAAATCTTGATTCACATATTAAAACGCAATCGGTCTGTTAAGCCTAATCTTTGCGGAAAACACCTAAAAACCCGATTTTTGCGATTGTCTCTTAGATTTACCGTTATGTTTTCCATCTCTCAATCTTCCACGTTTTCATACTTTTGGGTACAAGAAAGCACAATGGTAAACCTACGAGTCAACAGTTAAAATCGCGTTTTTATGCGTTTTCCATCAAGATATGATCGCATTTTAATGTGAGAATCGAGATTTAACTAATACTTGATTTTCATACATGAATTCGCTGAGATGATTATCTGTACCAGTGGCGCAGCCAAGGGGAGGGTTTTGGGGTAAAAAAAAAAAAAAAAAAAAAAAAAAACCTTCCCAGAGCTAAGAATGATTGCTATAATTGCCGCTTTTATGAATCAAAACAAAACTTAATATTTAAACGTTTCGGCGTAAATCGGTATCCGCCACTTTGTTGAATCAGATTCCATTCAACAAAGTTATTTAATTAAATGGCGAATATTCTACTTAATGCTGTGAAAATGCATATTATATGCATTAGTTAAGTGAAAATTGGTTTTTTGAACCAATTTCACTTAATTTACATTTACACATCACCAACATATTTTCATATTCACATTCACACATCACCAACTCACATTTTAATGTGAGAATCGAGATTTAACTAATACTTGATTTTCATACATGAATTCGCTGAGATGATTACCTGTACCAGTGGCGCAGTCAAGGGGAGGGTTTTGGGGTAAAAAAAAACCCTTCCCAGAGCTAAGAATGATTGCTATAATTGCCGCTTTTATGAATCAAAACAAAACTTAATATTTAAACGTTTCGGCGTAAATCGGTATCTGCCACTTTGTTGAATCAGACTCCATTCAACAAAGTTATTTAATTAAATGGCGAATATTCTACTTAAAACTGTGAAAATGCATATTATATATGGATTAGTTAAGTGAAAATTGGTTTTTTGAACTAAGTCATTTTTCTGAGACATCTTTATACAAAAAGAATGTTGATTTCTTGCCACACAAATGCTTTTATCGTTTAAGTTTTATAAACTGTTTTTTAATTACACTTCTGTGTTTATTCATTGTTCGAGGCAATAATAGACCATCTAATTATGCAGAAAAAAATACTTTTTGTAGATCTCTGTCAGTTTCAAGCGCCCTGTTTTACGTTTTTTGATCAGAATCATATCAAGCTTTTAGAGAACTTTTACAATAATTAAAACACTTTAACGAAATGTTCCAAAAATATACACTTTTTTATGCCAAATTCGATGTCATGTAAAATGTCACGTGGTGGAAAACATCTGAAATTCCAATTTTAGTGGTTGACACATACGTTTGTTATTGTCTTTACCTGATGTTAATGTTTCCTAACTCTAATATTGTACACGATGTTTAGATTAATCATGACCAATCTAACTGCGGAAAAAATGCATTTTGATTTGATTCATTAAAAATACTGATTCTATTAACCGGTGATTCAAATAACCGGCAAACACCTTTAGCAAAAACTCAACCCCCCCCCCCCCCCCCCTAGAAACTAATTCTGGCTGTGCCACTGATATGTACTACCGCATCCTTATGAACAGTGTCGAAAATAAAATGATCGTACCATAGCACATTGAAAGTGTGTAGATTTATTTTCAATTCTGAACAGTGCTATAATGAATTTCAATAGCAGCAGAAAGATGAAAATGCGTACTGAATACCCCAATACTCCAAATTTTTTGGAACCGTTTTAATTTCCGATTGGGGAACCTTCCACTATAAGGTTAGATTTAACTAGAGATACCGAATTTAAAATCGTTCTGTGTCAGAGTACAGGAATTACATTGGTGTAAAAATATACAGATAGGAAATTTCGAAGTGCTGGAATTAAATTAATTTTTTAATTTCTTCTATCTTTACAAGAAGAAAATATTGGATTCGTAAAAATTTCGAACTCCAGTTTTTTATGGATTTACACGTTTTAGAAGTCAGAAAAAAAAAAAAAAAAAAAAACACGTTTTTGCAAAATGTCTGCCTGTGAGTCTGCCTGCCTGTCTGTCTGTATGTGACGAAAAAATTTTGTGGCTCTTTATCTCAAGAAGTAATGCACGGAATAAAATAAAAATTTATGTTCAGGGAATCCTTGATATAGATTGATGCTGATTAGTTTTTGGTGTAAATCGCAGAAAAGGTGACGCTGCTATCCTGTCTTTTTCACGATTTCCGCAACAGCTTACTCTCAAGAACTACTGAATAGACTTTCACCAAACTTCAGATTTTGTTAGTACTTGATATGAATGGATGCTGTTTACATTTTGGTGTAAATTGTTCAACAAGTAATAGTGCTATGCTGCCTAGTTCACGACTTCCTCAATAGCTCTCTCTCAAGAATTAATGCACAGATTTTCATCAAACTTCAGATTTAGTTAATTCTTGATATGAAGTCTGTATATTTACGTTTTGGTGTCAATCGCCCTATATGTGTCATTTCTATGCTGAATTTTCACCAATTCCAACAATAGCTCCATCTCTAGAACTAATGCACGCATATTTATCAAATTTCCAGATACAGGTTTACCTTGATAAATATCATTGCTGATTATGTTTTAGTGTAAATCGCACAAGAGGTGGCGCTTTTATCTGCATTTTCCCCGATGTTCGCAATATAGTCCTATTTCTTGAACTAATGTACGGAATTCCATACCATCAGAATCCTCAAGATGGGCATAGATTGTCACTGAATTTTGCTTCTGTGATAGCGAATTTTGAAGAATATATGAACATATATGAGATAGAGGAAAGTTTTGGGATTGCCACATCTGACTAATTAAATTTTCATCCATAGCATTTCTTAGTCACTTATTTCTACTGTGTATTGTTGACATTATTATTTGAATTTCATGTTTTGTTTGCATGCTATATGTTTCGTATGTGAGTTACAAAATTATTATTAAAAATACATGCAAATTTTAACAGACAAATATTCTAACAGAAATTTTTAGAAAATTTTTGTTATGCATATACAAAATTTTGGTCCATTGGAAATCAATGCTTTATAGTAAGCATTAAATGCGAAATATTTTTTAAGAAACATACTTAAAAATAAGTTTTGAGTAAACTTAATAATTTTAAAAACAAAATAAGTTTCTTAAGTAAACAACTAAGTATCTGCTTAAATATACGCGTGTTGTAATTTCGTTCAAAAGTAATGCAATGAAAATTAATAAAGTACATCTCGGTGAAGGATTATGTTAAATTAAAAGCATTAGTTTAAGTTCTTTTTTTCTGGTTTAGAGGAATTTTTTAAAAATCGCCTGTTATATTGATGCTGTATGTACAAAGGTGCCAAGTATTACAATTTATCCGTAATTATTACGCATATGCAACAAAAGTTACGGCGTTACGGGCATAGGATAAAAAAAAAATCGCTAATTTCGTTAAAGGATTGCTTGAAAAAAGGCAAATTTCAACATAGAATCACGGGAAAAATATGTCAAAAAATCGTGTAAAAAAAAAAAAACACTCATTTCTTTAAAGTGTCGTAAAAAATGTGACTTTAGTCAAAAGACCTCGGAAAAGAGCAAAATTAGTTCTAAAGAACGCGTAAGAAACGCAAATTTCATTCAAAGCTTGCATAAAAAATGCGAATTTCGTGAAGGGTTTGCGTAAAAGCGAAAATTTAGTCAAAAGATAGCAAAAACGCTCAAATTTCCTCAAAAAAATCACGAAAAACATGCAAATTTTGTAAAATTTGTGCATTTTTTTCAAAAAATCACAAAAACGCACAAAATTTGTCAAAAAAATTCGCGATCAAAATTTGTCAAAAAATCAAGTTTCGTCTAAAGATCGCGAAAACAACGCAAATATCGTCAAAAAATCTTGAAAAACGCTCAAATTTCGTCAGAAAGGGACGAAAAAGTGCAAATTTTGTCAAGAAATCGCGAAAAATGTGTAAATTTCGTCAAAAGGTAGCTAACAAAGCACAAATCTCGTCAAAAAATCACGAAAAAGCAAAAGAACTAACTTTTGAAAATTTGTATCCGCCCTTCCCCCCGAACTTCGGTTACTGGTAACTTTTATTGAAATTTGGCCCCTCTGTATGTGTAAAATTGTATTTTGTATACGCAAAAGCAGGGTCTGATTATCACACGGGCTCACCGGACACGTGCGCGAGGCCCATATTTTCAAGGGCTACCAAAATACATTTTTTAGATTCTCTAAAGATACAAATTAATGCAAATTTCTGTTTATAATTAATTCGCAGGAAAAAAATATTTGTTATCATTTAAGCGAACTAAACTATTACCGTGTCCTTAGCTAATGATAATAAAACGCAATAAAAATTCCTAAATCCAGAGTACGTCGGATATTATGTCAAACATGTTTCATCCCGTTTCTCAAATATACAGTTTTGCTCCTCTACATGCAGAACGGAAGATATTACTTTCCCATCATTTTTTAATGTGCATATGTATGTTCTTTTTAATATAATATATTCATGTCTGTAGTGTATGCTTTAGTTTATGTAAAATTATGATATACATTTCGAACTGTACATAAAGCTGCTAATCAGGTTTATGACGTAATTTTTCTTCAGAAAGGAGGGGGGGGGGCAACACGCTATGCGTGCCACTGCTTTCTGCAGTTAGAATATATCAGATTCTTCATAAAAGTATACCAATAAAGGAAAAATGAGTAAAATAGATGGAATTTATTTTATGTTTGTTTTCTCTATAAATAAGCTCTGCCATGAATTTTTAATGAGTCTCCACGAACCTTAGAGCTGCTTATAACAATGCTTATAACTAAATTAAACCGAAAGAGAAACCGAAACAGAATTTCGGTAATCTTCCTACTTTCGACCGAAAACGAAAATGTACAATTTTTAAAAAAGTAATTAATTTATACATAAATATACATAACTTTTAATCAGTTATGCGTGCTTATTAATTATACGTAATTATAAATTAATTATACATGAGGCCCAAATTTGTTTTCTTTGCCTCTGACCAAATTTTTTTATATTAATGAAAAATAAAATGTAATTCATTCATCTACGACACAGAATGATTTTTTAGTTATAAGAATTTCAACAAAATAAAACGTGTTTTGTGTATGGGAAATTATCAAAACGTGGGATCATTAAACGTTAACTATTAGTGATTTTTTCAATTTTATGGCCAATTTTTTTTTACAATACAGTATATAATTCTATGAACTTCAGGGTTGTTAACTACTCGGGTTTTTTCAGAAAAAACCCAACCCACTGTGTTTTTTCAGGGTTTTAGGGGTTTTTGGGGGGTTTTTTCAGGATTTTTGGGGGGTTTTCAGGGTTTTTGGGGTTTTATCAGGGTTTTTCGGGTTTTTTCAGGGTTTTTCGGGTTTTTTCAGGGTTTTTCGGGTTTTTTTTTTCAAGTTTTGGGGGGTTATTGGAGGTGGTTCAGAATGCTTGAAAAAAATGTAATTATTACTAAATTTAAAGTAGTTACTTGATTATTACAAAATAAATCAATGACAGTAATCAAAATTATGATAGCTAAATTGATTATTAGTAATAATTTATAAAGTAAGTATTTATTATTACTAAATAATAGAATAAGCCAAGTAATTCTACATGTCTACATAATTAAATTAGGATTCTAAGCATATATGGTATTTTGTTATGAGTTTCTATTGTATAACATAGAACGGATTACACATCAAAGTATTTTTTAATGAGAAAAAAAAATGTTTGTTACTTACACATGCTACAGAGATTAACTAACAATTATTTCTTTTAAAAATTGTGATGGTATAATTCGGACATTTCTTTTCTTTGGGGGGGGGGGGGGGGAGGTGAAGGTTATAAACTTTATGAGTGGTGTACTGATATTAAGAAATATATTACAATATATTATATATGTAATATAAATACATTATATATGTAATTTAAAGTTGAAATTTTGAAAAAACCCATTTGGGTTTTTTCCTGGGTTTTTTGAGCTGAGCAAAATCATAACAACCCTGATGAATTTATATACAAACATTAAAAGACAGCAGTTATTCTGGAAAATTAATTATTAAAGCATTTAATTAATCAATCTACACATGAAAGTTGAGCGTGCTTCTAAGTAAAATTATATTATTAAAGGTACTAAATACGCTTTATTTACACAAAACACATAATTATTTATGATAAAACATTATAATAAATATCTTATTATACGTTTCAGGACATCAGATCATCTTTAAAAATAAATTTAGGGAAAAAAAGAAATCGGCGTTTAGATCGTTAAGCAATTTGGACATTCCAATTTCTTATTTGAGAAAAGTGCATTTATTGCAAAAAAATGTTACGAAAATACATAGAGATACTTTCAAATTAAACAAAAACTATTTTAAAGATAGATAAAAGAGATTAAAGTACTTACTTAACGCGTTTTGCGTGAAAATAACAGCTTTGTTTCGATCGTTACTTTTGGACATAAGAAAATGCAGAAAAAATCTTTCTAGAAAAGTCCTTCTAACTTCAAAAAGAAATAAATTGGTAGTGCCATTTGTTAATAAAATTATAAAACAATCATCCATTTCTTTTATGCACTCGCTGTTTATCATTAGAATCTCCTGGAAACAAGTTAAAACCTTTTTTTTTGTTGGTACATTGGAACAGTTAACGTTATGAATGTCCAAAATTGGCCACTTTAGTCAAAAGAATTACAATTTTATGATATATATGCAAAACTTTTTATACAAATTATATCAATTTTTGGCTCTGAACAGAATTAAGAATTCAGTGAAAATAAAAATTAAATTCAATGATGATTAAATTTATTTATTCAAAAGCTTAAAGTTATGATGTTTGTGTACAGTGCCCACCTTTTGAGAACGTCCCATATGCATACCTCGATTTATCTTCTATAGTGATTTTTGAAAGGATCATCTGTTATATTAGAACTTTCTCAAAGAGAATTCAAAACACTTCCGTTTTAACAGACACACACAGTTCTAAACAAAAAGTTTTCTATAGCTATTAAGTTTGCATCTTTTAAGGAGCCCTTAAAAAGTGCACTGAAAGTTTTGTCTTATATTCATTGCTGGCTTTATAATGGTCACTCACGTCTTGAGCCATTCGTGGCTGATAATTATAAGCACTGAAGTTCAAGGTAATGAATAAAGTCTTATTTGAGACGATACGACTCAAATCAATGAGCAATGTTGAAAATGTCTGGAGGAAGAAAAGAGATTTTCGAAATAGAGATAGTTTCGGTCCGGCCGAATATTCATCAGCATTTTCGCTTTAAGCAAATTCTAGTCGAAATTGGTATTTTTGGGCCAATAACAAATTTTAGGCGAAATTGGTAGTTTGGGCCAAAAACAAATTTTAGGCGAAACTGGTAGTTTGGGCCAAAAACGAATTTTTGGCAAAATTAGTAATTTGTGTAGAAAATGAATTTTTGGTAAAACTGGTATTTCGGCCGAATACGAATTTTAGGCGAAACTGGTAGTTTGGGACGAAAACGAATTTTTGGCAAAACTAGTAGTTTTTTCCTAAAATGAATTTCTGACAAAACTGGTATTTTGAGCCAAAAATAAATTTTCGACTTAAGTGGTATTTTGAGCTGAAAACGAAAGCGAATTTTCGATCAATCTCTACTTATAATTTCAGTATTTTCTCACATTTTGTAATATAAGTATATGTATGTACCTTCAGTAATGTATGTACATTTATGTTGTAGTTGGATTTGTATACACTGCGATATATTATTTAGATTCATTCTTCTTTTTTCAGATGGTCGATCAACAGGCCTGATGATATATATTCTATGTTTAAGGAACTCGTGAAATTGCTGCAAAATTCTTTATTTCGATCTGAAGGAAAAGCAAAAGTTTACAAAAGACTATATTTGGTAGGGTGCGCACTGCATGCCATCAAAGATAGCTTGAGAAAGGATCGCGTGCAAGCAGAACAGTTCATCCGTAATCTGATGATCTACTTCAGTGCCACATCTGATCCTTTCCTCACTGTTTTTGAGGTGAGGTGTGTTTTATATGTGTTATTTACTCTTTTGAATAAGTTAGACTTATTCGATCAGTACTCTGAAGAATTTGATATGTTGATGCCTAAATGTCCAGCTAGATCAGAGCCTCGCACACTTACTCATCTGGCTCGATGTCAAGTGAGGCAAAACCTGAAATTTTCAAATTTACCTCTACCTGCTGTAGTACAGAAATTAGGCTTGCCTATAATTTTAAAGAGTTTTATTTTAGGTGATGTGATGAGCGTCTCAAGAAAGCGTGCAAATGTTTCATCACAAAATGTTGTCACAAAAGCGGAATTAGCGGAATTTCTTTCTGAAAGACCAGTGCTTTAAATGCTATTCTTAACTATTTTAACTGAGAAGTGCCTCTTTTTTCATACCAAAAATTATATTAACTCCGTAACCAATTATCCTTATTTTTTCTGTAGATAACATTTATTTTTTTGTCTTTTGTATCTTATAATTTTGGATCTTCGACTAATTGTAAAATGCTGTATTTATTTTATATGTTAAATAAACTGATTGTTATAGTATTTGTTTTGTATATTTCCTTTTATTTCGACATTTTTTTTTCAAACAGCTTGATTTGCTATTATGTTATGTTTATGCAGTTAATATATTTTACAGGAATTTAGACAGATTGTATTTATTCTGAGTAATATATGTACATATATATATTACTCAAAATAAATACTATCTGTCTAAATCCCTTATATTATACAATATATTAATATTCCTTTGGTTTATAAATTCCCCTGTAACGAATTTAGGTTTACAGAAAGTGTCTTTTTAAGTTAGAATATTTGAAAAGCATTTAATATAAATGTAGAAGATATTTATCTATATTACTCAAAATAAATACTATCTGTCTAAATCCCTTATATTATACAATATATTAATATTCCTTTGGTTTATAAATTCCCCTGTAACGAATTTAGGTTTACAGAAAGTGTCTTTTTAAGTTAGAATATTTGAAAAGCATTTAATATAAATGTAGAAGATATTTATCTTACAATGAGACCCAGAATAACCTAGCTAAAACAGTTTTGTACTCTTTTATACAAAGTTTTTCTTAAGCATCTTAAATTGTCTTTCGATTCTATTTTTGCATGTATTTAAGTTATTCACACGTTTTATCTATCAGGGGCTCCCATTTAATGTAAATAAAGTTCATTTTGAAAAAAAAAAAAAAAAAAAGAGATAATTAATTTAGAACGTGCATAAAGTCTGATTAATAACAAGAAAATGAGTACGCTATTTAAACATAAATTGCAAAATGGACGAAAAATATTTTAAATCTTCCTGTGTATGATTATTATAAATACTTTGTAAGATTTATATGATGCAGAATAAAAATTTCTATGGAATTATTAATTATCTGGAATTTTGTAAGATATATTTTTATTTTCAAACTAGTTCAAATATTCTTAAGAGATAAAAATAGCCATAGTTTATCATTTATTTATTTTTTTTACTGATTTTTTCATTATTTATAAGTAATACGTTTCTTTTTATATTAAGATTTTATGTTCATTTATTAAAATATGCTTCAAAAAGTTTTATTTACAACCGACTTTAATTGAATTTCGAAGTAAAAAGGGAGATATTTTTTTCTCAAAATCTAATTAAGTTTAATAAATCTGTAATTCAAGAATTCGTTTTAATTCATATTTCTTAAAATCTTATTTGATTTTACTATTGAATTTAAGTATACATATCTACATGCATTCCATGAATATACGTTTTGTTTGTATATTGGAAAAATTATTGTCCCTTTTTTTAATAATTTGAACGAGCGTAAATTACACTCCCTTTCTTTCTTTCTTTATTTTATTTTATTTATTTTTATATTTGGAATCATTCTTCAAAGATAATTTTTAGTTTCTTCTGTCTTTAAACAAGAAGAAAGTATTGGATTCGTGAAAATTTTCGAATTCTGTTTCTCGACGGATTTACGTTTTAGGGAGAAGAGATTCGAAAAAACATGCATTTACAAAATGCATGTCTGTGACTCGCAGACTGTGACATGTCTGTGAGTCTGTCTATTTGTCTACCAGTCTGTTTGTCTGTGTGTCATAAATTTTTTGGACGCTCTATCTCAAGAAATAATATACGGAATTTCACAAAACTTTAGATTCAGCTAGACCTTTATGTAAACTAGATCTGATTAGTATTTGGTGTATATTGCACAAAAGGTGGCACTGTTATGCTGCCTTTTTCACGATTTCCACAATAGTTATATCTCAAGAACTAATGGATGGATTTTCGTAAAACTTCATATTCCATTATTCTTTGATGTTGTATGGCTCTTATTACGTTTTGGTGTAAATCGCCCAACAGGTAGCACTGCTATGCAGCATTATTCATGATTTTTGCAATAGGTCTAACACAGAAACTAATGCAAGAATTTTCATTAAATTTCAGATCAGTTAGTCCCTGATAAAAATTAGTATTCTTTAGTTTTTGGAATAAATCGCTCAACAGGTAACGCTGCTATGCGGTATTATTTATGATTGATTATGTTAATAGTTCTGTCTCAGGAATTAATGCCCGAATTTTCATCAAACTTCAGATTCAGTTAGTCCCTGATATAAATTAATATTATTTTGTTTTCGGAATAAATCACTCAATAGGTGACACCGCTATGCGGCATTATTCATGATTATCACTTTAGCAGGATCGAATACACGAATTTTCATCAAACTTCAGATTCAGTTAGAAATTGAAATAAGTTGTTGCAAATTAGATTTTAGTGTAAATTACCTCATCAGTGACGCTGCTATATTTTATTTTTCTGGAAGTATTAACGTGTATGAGATAGAAGAATGTTTAGGGATTGCCACAGCCGATTATTTTGATTACTTAATTTCTGAAATTCTGTAATTAGAAAAGGCAAAACTTTCTGTTAAAAAAAATACTGTTGTTTAAACTCAAAGGTTTTGCTTATCCTATGCGACACACATGTGTGTACGAAAAACTTAATTGCAGCTACAGTTATTTTTTGCTGTTTTTAGAGAAGTTTATTTCAATGCTGAATGGTGAAAAACTAAAACACTTACATTTCTTTAAAGTCCAAAAGTATAAATTCTTTCACTATAGCATTTAACGCTAATGTTTCTAGTTGCTGCATCACACTGTAGCTGGCGAAGGACTATCAGAATACTTTTTTTTTATAAAATGCCTCGATAAACCAAATAAATTAAAAATGAAGCGAAACATCTGATAGAAGAGATTATCATTTATGCTAATGCAGCCATGTTCACTGTAAAAAAAAATCTCTTAAATTTACGGGAAAAAACTGTTGGCAGCAATGTTGCCTGCAGTTTTTGCCGTAAAAATTGCAGTAAAATTATATGTAACATAAAAAAAATTACATCTAATTTTACTGCAGTTTTTATGGCAAAAACCGCTGGCAACATTGCTGCCAGCAGTTTTTTCCCGTAAATTTAACGGATTTTTTTTACAGTGAATTTCTTTCTTGGATCTTTCTTTGCATTTTTTCTGAAAAGAATTCTTCATTAAGAATTCTTAATCTCTTGAAGGGTACAAGTATATTATATGTATAGTTTAATTTTATTTCTCATACGCCATATTGGTAATAGAATTTAGGAATTAATTATTTTTATATTACGTAAACAAAGAAAAAAATTTACTTATTTTCATATGAATTCGTTTTTAAATACCGTTATTAGTCAATCATTTTGAAATTTTAGAGACTGGTGTACTTTGCCCTTGAAGGGATTAAAATTGTCGCATACGACCAACAAAAGTCGTTTGAAAAGTGTTAAAATCTCACAATATTTCATAACCATAATCTTGTTTACCACCTTAATTTGGACACTTTTGCAAATCACATTACCCTACATTTTCCCATCAACTAAGTATATTAAAGGGACTTTCAATCTACTTTGGACATCCTGTAAGTTTATTTTCTAAATTTTAACCAGTTAATAACACAAAAACAGAAATTTATACTTTTATCTATCTTGGTCAATTTCAAATTCGATACTGACCTTAAGAAAGAATAAGGATAAGAAAAAAAATATAATTAGCAAATTCTAAAAATTAACAACGCTAAAAGTAATACTTTTAACTATAGAACTTAAAAAAAAAAATAAATAAATAAATAGGGAATTATCTTGTTTAGAAATATGGAAGATAAAATTCTACTCATACAGAATATCATGTTAAGAAGATTGATAAAAAGTTGAAATTTTTTTAATTCAAATAATCACCAACATCTTGAAAAATAACAAAACAGAAATAAAGTTAATGCCAATCTTAAATCCTAAAAGACTTTCAGGATTTATTTGTTTGTTTATTTTCAGAATTTGGATTGAATTTCAAATGTAATGTTGTTAAGAGCTTTTAACTTCTTATAAATAATAATCAGCCGCTTAAAAAAGTGTTATATACAGTGACGAATTTAAAATTAAATAGAATAGGATCGATAATACTATAAAGATGCTCCTTGCTACATTCATGTTCCTTTTAAAGTATACCATAGCAAAAATATTAACTAACAATACGCAATTAAAATTATTTAAAACATATTAAGTATACAATATGTAATACGTATCCAAAAAATTTAGATGCATATTTGGCGAAAAACTAAAATAATTAAAATGCAGAAATAACATATTTATTTACATTGCATAAATATATTTTTAGATACATGTATTTAAAAATGGTATTGTTGCCTATTGCACAAAAAAGTCGGATTCTAATCAATGTTGAATTCAGAAGATGAAACGGGAGGACATTCCGTTGATATACTTCCCCCCCCCCCCCCCCCCGACATACACCAAACAATTTGCGATTTTGTATTTTCATCTGTCAATGAATGCAATTTCTCCCCAGAACTCTATAATATTCTCATCGCAGCTACGGAAATCATTTTAAAAGGGGAAAATGTCTGAATTTCACACTGATCTGACACATGGATTTTTGTAATGGGTCGAATTCCATTTTAAACGTAGGTTCCGGTCTGTTTAGACCCCGTGCGAAAAAATATGGTCAGCATTCTTAATGAATAAAGTAACTAGTGTAATTCCACTAGTATAAACATAAAACAAATTACAGTGCACCCTCCATTATCTGAGCTTATTGGGACGGCTAGTATTTCAGATATCGGGAATCTATCGGTTAGTAGATATTGTAGTCAAAAGTTCCCCGTGCTCGCGAATTTAACATCTATTAGAACAAAAAACTAGTCGTTGGGACCACCGTAATACTTACCCATCATGGATATGCATAATATAATATATGAAAATAAAATATGTGTAAACTATTTATAAAATGCATCGCAATTCCGAAATAAAATTTAAACGTATATTTAAATATTTTTAATACATAGTAATGATCTAATACTAAAATGCTGATGAACCAATTTCGACATATTATATAAGACGCCAAACTACTCTAGTAGTACCGAATTGCGTAAAAGAAACTTCCTTATAACTCAAAAAATAACAATCATATTAACTAACAGTTTACTGCGTCGGAATAAGTGTCTCATATCCAATTAAAATATATCTTTGAATTGAAATTTGAATGAAATACAGGGACATGAAAAATCGGAGAGTGTGGGAAATAGAATTACAAATATCTCGGCAACTAATTATCCAATCAACTTCGTTTTTTTATGCAAAATTTGTGTTATTTTATTGTCTTTTACACCCACTCCTTAAAATAAAAAATTTCGAAATTTTTTATACCTTTCATCAGAACGAATATTTCAAGAGTCCGAAAAAATAGTTCCGGATAATCGAGATTACTGATATTAAATATGCTTCTTCTTCTTCTTGTAATACACGCCAAATTTTTAGTCTCTATTTCAATTTGTTCAGGAGATATAGCGTTTACAGACAGACAGACGGACGGCATTTTTTTTTTTTTTTTCTAAAAGTATGTTTTTCGGAATTACCAGTGTCTGAAATGAGTAAATCCCAAAAATTTTTTTTTCCTATTATCAAAACGATTGCAAGATTTACCCTATACTACGTATGATGGGTAAGTAACAATAGAAAGATTTTTAAATGATAAAAATAAATTTATAAATTTATCTTTCACAACTCAAAAAATTTAAAAAGGAAATTCTCCACATTGCCACCTGCCAAGTGGTTTGAGGGATATAATTGTCCGATAACACATTGCACCTGGTGATCAATAGGGCCACATGGTCACTGGAAACAAAATTATGCTTTTTTATGGCTTGGTTAATAGAAACTTTGATTAATTGAAGCTCAATTAATCGAATTTTTGCTGTATAATGATAACTTTGTTTGGCCTACATAATGGTAATCCATAATGATTCATACACTGTAAAAAAAAAAAAAAAAAAAAAAAAAAAAAAAAAAAAAAAAAATCTGTGAAGGTACTAAACATTTTCTAGGAAACTGGGATTCCAAGAACTTTTCATGTAACGATAACAGGAGAAATTCATGTAATCGACTCTGAAACTTGAATTTTTGCTATTACCGTTACAGGAAAAGTTCTTGGAATCCCAGTTTCCTAGAAAAGGTTTAGTACCTTTGCAGATTTTTTTTTACAGTGTAATAATCTACATAATGGTAATGGTCTACATAATATCCATTTTGGTAATGGATAAAATGTGCAAAAAAAACAAGTATGTAAAATAGTCAAACTTGGTCACAAAAAAAAAAAAAAAGAAAAAAAAAAAAAAAAAAAAGAAAAGAAAAAGGAAAAAAGAAAAGAAAGAAAGAAAGATATGTTTAACTAAGTCTGTCTGACTTGAAATTTTGCTTCTAGCCATAGTTTGAGCCGAAATTTAAAATATGTTGTCAAAATTAGGTTTAGTCATTGAAAAGAAAAAAAAAAGTTTGGTCTGGTTTTCATTTGTAGACACCCTTACCCCCTTAGGAAATTTTATATACATTTAAAATTAGACTCTATTTCAAATCTTTTAGTACCAGTAATTTTATTTTTCAATAATTAGTTGGAGTCATAATAGGAGTGTTTTCTTTTTTTTTCCCTCACGACTATACTATTTATAATTTTTTAATTAAACATGTTCCCTCCCCTGGTCTGTAATATCTGTAAATAAATTACTTATTTAACTAATCGATTTCCCATCCCCTCATTAATATGCATTCCAATTTCACAACTTTGTGATTAATATTAATTGCTTCAAAGATACTACTTCGATTCAATGTTAAATAACAAAAATTAATCACATTATTCAAGAATCTGTGAAATATTAAATAACCTACATTTAGGATATTAAAAATAATTCATTTATACATGGATGCAAGTTAGTCACTTTTCTCACTTTTAGTCACTTTTTTGAAATTTTGTCACTTTTAGTCACTATTTTTAAAAAAAGTCACTTTTAGTCACTTTTTTGACTAAAGATAGGCTGTGAAAGCAGTATTGTATTTAGAAGCGTTTTTCTGTGAAGGATGTCTTTGGCTTATAGGTAAACATTGTAGAATTCCGGAGTGGAAAATTGTACTTTTTGACGAATGACATTATTCTCCCTCCCCTTTCCCCCTTCCCAAATTCAACACTCTCTTAGAGTGAAGGATCTGTGGAAACTGGTACTGAAAAAGGAAGAACAGAGTCTAAAGGCTGCTAATAAAGTATTTCAAGAAGCCAGCAGTAGGTTAGAGAATGCTTTAGAAAAAAAAAAGATTTTGATGAAATAAATATAGCAAATGCAGTGTTAGCAGGTTATTCAAAAATGCAAAAAGAAAGAGAGAATTCTAGTAAAGTTATAAAAAACTTGCAAGAAGATATTGAGAAACTCAAATTTACAATTGAGAAAAGGAAGTCTTCAATAATATCTTCAATTTGTAACAAAAAACAGAAAATGTAATTTTAATCTGTTATTGTAAAGTTAAAATAAAATTTTGTAATGCCATACCTCATCCAGAATCATAATCTCAGTGCTTGTAAAAAAAAAAAAAAAAAAAAAAAAAATCATTTTTACTTCTATTATTAAGACGCTTAGAAAAAGCACAAATAAAAAGTGCCAAATTGCTTACAGTTGCATATAAAATTATATTAAGAATCCATTAAATTCCAAAATGTTTTCATCCAGTGCACTCAACTATCATCAATGGAAAATTAAAAATATTGTCGTGTCTTTTTGCACTTACTAGAGAATTGTCAAGGACACAACATTCTAGGTGGTATGGAATGTAAGGTGATAGAAAGAAATATTCAAATGTTCATCAAAAACATGCTTCCATCTAATTAAGGTGATAATTCCTTTCAAACACCAATGGATGTCATATGACAATACATTATTAAATTTTAAAAATTATCTCTAGATTATCTCATAATGGCTTTGGAAAGTAATTTTGGATTTATTAAGTTATTCTGTTATATGTTGAGTTTGAACTAATCTTGCTAACTCATGAGATTGATTTAATCTGAGATCTGCTTTCTGTATCTTAATCAACTTTAACCCTTAAGTCTACCATGTACTGCATAAGGAAGATTAATTCAAACAGCCTATGAAAGTAGAATTTATTGAAGCCAAAATTATTTTTTCATATAAGTTACTAAAAAACCGTTATAAAGGAATCTCTTGGGAAAATTTCTTTAAAAGATTTAGTTTGTAATAATGTATTTGGAATAATATGGAATTTGGAAGTGATTGCTAGAAAATAAATGAAAGTATGTATTTTATGAACATTTGAATACAATTTTCTGTCGCCTGATATTTCATACCGTCCTTAATATAGAATGGTCTGTCCCGACTATTCTTGAGTAGGAGACATGATGACATTTAATTTTCCATTGATGATGGTCAAATGCATTGTTCAAAACAGATTTGTAGTTATGGATTTTTAATATTTAAATCTATGCACTTTGATACATTTCATTTGTGTTTAATTATTTTTTTGAGATGAATTTAGCTTTAGAATTTTAACTTCTCTTTATTTCCACCATTTTTTCTTAAACATGTTCCTTTTTTTTTTTTTTTTTTTTTTTTTTTTTTTTGTATAGTTAGTTGCAGTTAAAATATGAATTTGTCTCAGAAAATATTCAAGGATGTTACCAATCAGCTTTTTAATATTACTATTTGCAAGCAGATTTTCCATTGCTAATGGAAAATGAAGATTGTTCTTTAAAAATAGAGGTTATTAAAAAGTGATAGGTAGCATCTTTGATATTTTTTTGTGACAACAGCCTACTTCTTATTTTCAATTTAAAAAAAAATATTATATTAACATTGTATTTTTTGTTTTATATGATTAAAGAAAACTGAGGTTTGATCTTATCTGGCATTTTGGTAGGGGATTTTCATTTAAAAAACAAATGTATTTCATTTAAATGATTAATTTGCAAAAAATCTTTGTCTTGTATCATTTACGTCACTCTTTTTTTTTTTTTTTTTTTTTTTTTTTTTTTTTTTTTTTTTTGCTTTAGTATTTTTTTTACATGTTTTAGTCACTTTTATGATACGCTTTAGTCACTTTTTTGACATACTTTAGTCGCTTTTAGTCACTTTTTTGGAATTTTAGTCACTTTTCTCACTTTTTTGGAAGCATTATTACAGTTGCATGCCTGCATTATGTGTAAAAAACAAATATTTTAAATTGAAAAAAAAATTGTTTAAAAAAAGCTAATAATTTTTAAAAAGATATAATTACATTAAAATCAAACCGCCTTCTTAAAATAAAATAAGTAACATATTAAGAAAAAAATTCTACAAACAAAATTCATTGTTATTTTAATGAGAAAATAAAGTTCTATAAAAATATATTTTTGCTAGAAAAAAAAACTATTTTTCAATGTTCCAGAAAACGGAACGAAGTGCGAATCAAGAGTGTGTGTTTTTGTTCATATGCAATGCGAAAAAAATCAGTAAAATTACTAAATTTTTTCTAGGAAATATCGATTTCTAGAACTCTTTATGTAATGGTATCAATAAAAATTCATGTAGAAGATACACATATGCATTATAAATAAAAAAAAATCTGAAGGTTATTTAGAATTTTTTTACGAAAGTTACTAAGATTTTTTATGTCGCCTTAAAACGGGATAGGCCCCAACCTACTTACCTTACATTATAGAATATATTTATGTTCTGATGTAATATTTATCGCATAAATAAAGAAACAAATTCATGCCTACATGTAAGAAGATTCAATATCCTACCAATTTCAAATGTTAATTGCACGGAAAGTATGAATCCTAGATATTTGCGATTTGCGGTGTCATGAATAGCACCCCAACAAGTTTATTTTGTTGCAATTATTCCTCATTTGTATCTGATGCTTGTCATCTGAGCCACAAAATTGTGAAAACTATCAATTCAGTCAAATCGGACATGCTGCTCTGAAATCTACGAACGGGGCTCATACCAAAGTGTATACATAAACAAAAATGCAACTTTTTCAGACAATTTGCAGCAATAATGTGAACTTGATTTCATGACATATCAATAATGCATACATCTAAAATTAACAGTTTCGAAAAAAAAAGCAACAGAATAAATTTGTTTGTTGCTATTCATAACAGCAATTTTTAAGGACACATACTAGGGGCGATCAAATGAAAAGGTACGAAACGCCCTAACTACCAAACCGGTTGAAATTTGAATATGCCGCTTTGTAATAAAGTAGTGAGACATCGAGAGATGCGATTGGAATACCCAGCGTAGTTGTGAACATGCGTAGGCGCTTGTGCATAAAGGGGGAGAGAAGCAGACAGCAAGTGAGTTCCGTCCAATTGACGCGACAGTGCCTGTGAGGCCATCATCGCTTTCCCAATACAAAATCCGATGATTAAAGAGCAGCGAAGTGTCTGATCAAAGTCTGACGCAGTGTGAAACCTGATAACAGCTCGCTGCTCTTTAATCATCGGGTTTTGCAATGGGAAAGCCACGATGGCCTCACAGGCACTGGCGCGTCAATTAGACGGAACTCACTTGCTGTCTGCTTCTCTCCCCCCTCATGCACAAACGCGTACGCATGTTCACAACTACGATGGGTACTCCAATCGCATCTCTCGATGTCTCACTACTTTATTCCAAAGCGGCATATTCAAATTTCAGCTGGTTTGGTAGTTAGGGCGTTTTGTACTTTTTCATTTGATCGCCCCTAGTACTAAACTAAACTCTGGGACATTACAGTCCATGGGGGATCAGCACCGATAGTGCCCCTCCCTGGACATCAAGCTGCTATGTAGCATATGTCATGGCCAGGTGATCAGCCTAATGCGAGACCCTCAGTGTTTAGTTCCCAAGCAAGCTTGGGACTCATTTTATCGACGCCGAAGGGATAAAAGCTTGAGTAAATAAAAATACAAAACAGTTTTTTTTTTTTTTTTTTTTGTGAAAAGTATATTTACGTTTTACTTGAAAACCACAAAATTCAAAACTGATAGATATTTTAATAATTTCGAAGTTTCAAAAAACTTTTGCTTAAATTTATTTAAGTTATTATTCACACAGAATCACCAGCATGGCTTACTATCATGACCACTACGATAATCAGTAAGCTAAGCATCCGTTTAAAATTACTGAAAAAAATATCTAAATGCTGAAATTTATGAAAGATAAAGAAACAGGACTACCGAAAATATCCATTTCACAAGCGATTAAATATAAAGTGGCAGGCTCTTTGTTATTACATACTTAGACCTTAAACAATAAAGATGGATGTTATAAGAATTTTTGAAAATATAATGAAAAGACAACTCTCTTACATCAAATTAATTCAGCCATATTATATTTTTTTCATGAACAATCGTATTAATCACATAACATGAAAATATTATCCTTATTAAAGCAAAAAATCAGTACTCTTCAATCACAGTACACTCTTCAAAGATGCGAACAAGTGATCGATTTATTCCTTCATTTTCACAAAAAGTTCCTGAAAATTTTATAAACAGTTTGCGTTAATACGAATTAAAATAACTACTTTTAATTGCAGTTTGATGAACTAAAGCAATGCGTAATAATTTCAAGTGATTTTATTACTTGAAATAACAGTATAGAGTTTATTGAATCGAATTTCAAAATCAGTTTCATCTAGAGAAAAATTCTATGCATAACTCATACTCTTTCGCATTATTTGAAAGGTAAAGGCTTTGTTTTTGCAATAAATTTATTTTCAGTGCTTTCAAGCAGACGAAAATGAAAAGTATCTTTATCAAACATCTTAAGTTTTAAAGCGAAGGAAATGAGAAAATTATTTATTAAAAGTTTTCAGTTCAATAATTTTAAATAGAATCATTTGTTGTATTGTAACGCATTTACATGTTTAAATGAGTGTATTCAAACACTTCAAAAAGTAGCTTAGAAAGTGCATTTACCATATTTTTCAAAAGAGGAATTACTTTTCTTCTTTCTTATGTAGCTAATAAAATTAAAAATTTTAGTTATATTCCATATTTATTCTTGACACTTCCCAATTATTAAATCTTTATGTAGATGCATAATAATGAAAAGTTTTATGAAAGCATACTTAATTGTTTATAAAATTAATACTTACACATCTACACCCTTTCTTTTATAGGTTTTGAAAGGAGAATATTTATTTGTTATAGTATTCATGTTATGTGATCTACTACGTTGTCATAATAAGCATTTGATTCTGAAGGAAAATTGTTTAAGACATTTTAGCTCACAGGCTATCAAAGCCTGAGAGCTTATGTGCCCGTCTGTTTTGTATGTATGTAACTCAATAACTCATGATAAAAATATCCGATTTGCTTCAAATTTTCAATGTAGGTTTATTCCCATGAGGCGCTCCGCTGATTAGTTTTGGGAGTTCATTGTATAAATCTAAGAGGGGGGACGAGGGATACCACTTAATTTAGATAAATGGGTTTTTTATTCAGATTTATCACATTTCATTCAAATTTTAAACATGAGATCATTCTGATGAGGCCCCTCTATAATTAGTTTTGGGCGTTCATTGGTTAAGTATAAAGGGGGAAATGAAGAAGACCCTCCTTTAATTTAAGTAAATAGTTTTTTCAGGCAGAATTATCAATTACTTTTGTGGTGGTTACTCCATAACCCCCCCATATATTTAATTTAATTCATTTTTTTTATTAGTCATTTTATTTCCTATTACCTCTTTTTATTAATGTTCTCAATTTAAATTTTATTTCGATTTCGCTTATTTTCTTATCGTCGCCTGTAATGTTTTCTTTCTTACTTAGCTTTCGAATGTTCCAAGCCGGTAAAAATTCTGTTGAAAATCATTCCTTCCGGTTTAAAATTTGTTCGAGAACATTCTCGCTATTTCTTTTGGGTGGAACTTCCGTTTATTCGGACACACCCCTAGCCTATCAAATTAAATTCCACAGGTGATGTATTTCAAGCCGTTAAGTACATGGCCACCGGCTTTGGCCTCCCTTCTTAAGATGGTTATCAATTTTATTCTTATTAGTTACATATTTTTTCATACTGTATATTGTAATTTGGCTTATTTTTTCCTCACTGCCTCTTTTGCTCACTGCCAAATTGGCGTATTTTGCACTTACAATAACCCTTTCTCTTTTTCCCCTGGGCTCGCGGCCACCTGCGTCAGTTGCACTACGAAACACCAGCTGTGATGGATGCGGTCCGATGACTGCAGGTTTTGGGTGGAATTTCGGGCCATGTGCGCGCCCCTTTGAAGCCGTTTTATACGGGCTCCGTTCTATGCCGCTGTGATCCTCCCATGGTTTTAGAATAGGCTGATTTTTTTAGTGCGGCGAGGAGCAATGAAGTGGTTTAATGCATTCCTGAATGTATTCGTTTTATGTGCCTTCTCTTTTGGATTACTCAAATTAAATAAGGATACTCCATAGATCTTCTGGTTGTTGTTCTTGTGGAAGCATCATAAGTGTTGTAGTATGTCATCATGAGTCCACTTATTACCTATTTCATCTTTCATCACCTCATCGTTAAAATAATTTTTCTGCAACTATTATTGGTGCTCAAATTTTCTTCAATAATTGTTTTATGTGGTGCCAGTCCTCTGACAAACAAGCAGAGGTGAAAATCTTTTCTTTTCGTGAGATGCAAATATTTATTTACATAAAGTTCTTCTTTTATTTTCGTTATCTGGCCCATTTCATATATATAATTTTTGATTACTCACGGGGCGTTATGAAGAAAATATTGGTATGTATCTATGCAATATGAAGTATAATATACTTTGTTTTTTTGAAAGTTCATATTATGAAAGTTGCTCTTTTTCAAGAAGAAATAATATTATATTCTCCTTTTATGTCATGAGAAAATTTATAATTACATGCTGTTGAGATATCTAAAATATATTATGACAAAGAATTTTTATTGCTTGGAGATAGCAATTGTTGTGATTAGCATATGTTATGAAATGGTTTTTTTTTATGAAAAGAGAGATTAATATGTACGAGTCAAAAATAATATAAATATGTGAAGAAATATTTATTCATGAAAAAAAGTAAACAAGTTCTTCATGAAATAAAAATAGTTTTCTTCAAAATTGGTTTGCATAATAATTTCTTGTGCCTATTGTCTGGATTTATTTGTCATCAACAGCCAAGGACTTGACAGGTAACTTTTTTTACCTTTTCAATTTTATATTTTTTAACCTTATGTTTGACATTTTATGTCATCATGGATAAAGATATTTCTATTGTTCTAAAGAAGTAATGATGGTAATTAGGGTCGTTTGCAGGCCTACAACCAATGCAATGTACTATAGTATTTTACGATCACCATTTGGCCCTATTGTGGGTAGAAACAAAAATAACAAGTTTGTTTTCTCCCCTTCGTCTTCTCACACTCCAAAAATAAACACCACAGTTCTCATATTCCTGTGGTGCCGTCACCAAAGCGTGTCCAACATTCCATGACCATCCATTTTTCCTTTGCCACCATCGTATTTTTGTTATATTTATACATATTGTCGTCATTATCTTCAGTTAATTCTTCATTATTTTTCAAGTTATTTTCTTCATACATTAATATTATTAATTATATTTTATTGAGAGTGGTGCAGTAATTAATTGCAACATATTGATTCTATACTGAAATAATATTTTTCTGGAGCAGTGCATGATATATATATAACATAATTTTTCCATATATATTTTTTCTTGTCTTGCTATATTTTGCAACTAATATATATATGCATTATTTAACGGAGGTACTGGTAAAAATTATTGTTCATGCTAAGATAAATTATTCTTCTTGTCATACATATAATAATTTATGTTTTGAGCCATATTATACATAAATTTTTACATAAAATATTTAGGTCTTATATTCTTCATATGACACTAATATGTTAGTATATATTTTTCTTCTTTTTTTTAATATATAAAAATGGTTTATGACGTATATGAAAGTCATCAATATTTTAAATAACGAGTCAATTTATATATATATTATTCATCACAAGACCAGTCAATAACCAAATTTATCATGTCATATATTGAGCTCTTATATTAAATTTTTCATCATGCCTCCAAAGGCCAAACTAAATATTGCAATCCAACCTTTCGACGGTAACCCTCAGACTGTAGAATTTTTCTTCGATCAATTATCTGACTTACAGGAACTAAATAACTTTACAGACAAGGAACTTTTTGTTCTCTTTAAATCAAAACTTGAGGGCACCGCCTTACTCTTCTTTCTGGAAACTCAGTCACAGCTCAAGAACTCTAATTTTAGTGAAATTCGAAAGGCATTTATAGACTATTTCTTACCCACAAAAAAATCTGTTTCTCTAAAATCTTTACAGAACTTGACCTTAGATTCAAATGAATCAGTTAAAAATTTTGCTTTTCGGTTGGATAAACAACTTCGACTTGCTTATCCAAAATTGGATCTTTCTGCTCTTAATTCATTAAAGTTTACTCATTTTCTTGAGGCTTTACCTAAACAAATCAAACGTAAAATCTTAGAAGAAAATATTACTACTTTTGAATTAGCTCTTGAACGAGCAACTTTTCTTCAAAATATATATGACTCTCCCCCTAAAAAATCTTATGAAAATTTTAATCAAGCCTATTGTATCGATTCTGAAAATGTCCACGATAATTCTAGTAATACTCTTCATAAAACTCCTATAAAGCATACGAAGGATAAAATTTATCACAATTCTCAAACCAACTACTCTCCTTTACAAACTCAAAAGGATAGTTCTCATACTTCTCGTAATTTTCAAAGAAGACCTAGGACATTTTCGCCTTCTCCACCGAGACAAGAGGCTACAAATAAACGTAACAATAATTTTCGTCATCAAAACTTTCACCGGAAACGTCCTTATCAACCAACCTTTGACAAATATTCTCACAAAAAAAATTCTACATCCTTTTATCACAGACGAGATGTTGTACAGTGTGCGTACTGTGGGAAATTTAATCATCGTATGGACTCATGCTACAAATTCAAAAACATTATTGGTAATTCTAATCAAAACTCTTCAACTCAGGTTTCGTCTCACCCGTACAGAAGGAAAAGCCACACCTCTTCTTCTGAAAACAAAAATAATGTTTACCATTTAAACAAATAAGGGAGACAGGTTCTACTGACCGCCTTCGCTCCCGTAGTTCTCATTCAGGGTCAGTACACTTTAACAACAACAACAACAAACATCAACAACTTGACAAACGCTCTTCAATCACCTTAGTGGCATCCACAGCTGTCCAAACTTCTCCTATGACATCTAAGTCTAACAAATCTTCCTGTTCACATAATTATTTGACATCTAAACAAAATTTTGAAAATAATGATGATGTACAAGAAAATCATGTTATATGCAGTTCTTTTAATAACTCTTATGTTCTTCCATGCATCCTAATAAATGTACAACATAATGAAATCTCCACATTAATAGATACTGGTTCAAGTTTATCTCTTTTGGATGAAGAATGCTTTAATAGCATTAAATCCAGGCTTCATTACAAATTTTTATCCAGAAATGTATCAGTTTCCACCATAAATTCTAAGGTCTTCTTTAAAGGATGCATAGAGATAGCATTTAAAATTGATAAATTTTTTTTTCACCATGTATTTTACCTTACTAAAATTCACAATGTTCATTTTCAAGCCATACTTGGTTTTGAATTCATCAACAAACATTCTATTACTATTTCACCAAGCTTTAAGTCTATATTACTTAAGGACAAGCACATTCCTTTTCAAAGTTATAATGAATCTCCTACTTGCTATTTTATGAATGCTGAATATAATTATGTTAATTCAAATGTACCATATTCTCTTGATGCACACAGAATGCCTTCTTATGAAAGGTCTATATCAAATAATCTAATGAATGATACTTATATTGATAATACATGTGCAAATTATGATAATTCAAGTTTACAGTTGTTCAACAATTATACAACCTATCCTTACAATTATAATGTTCAAAATAATGGTTTGTTTACAAATAGTATGGCTCATTCTCCTATGAATTTTCATAATCCTTATATTGATGGTCATTTTACTTATTTTTCTAATTATTTTCCAACTGATTATGCTAATGTGGGGAATTATGTGTCTACTAATGATAATAATATACTTAACAAGAATTCCTCATCTAAAAATACTAGTGATAGTAGTTATATTGGTGAAAAGCAACCTCATTTAAGTATGGGTAATAAAATTTTGGTGAGTTCCAACATGGTACAATTACTCAATAGAGAATTAATACCTCCTAATTCTTTTGTGTATTTACATGTGAAGTATCTGAATCCTCCATCTGAATATTTTCTTTTTAAACCAAATTTAAAAAACAAAGGTCTTGTATTACATGAATCATTGCACTCAAAATCTTCAATTCAAAATGATTTATTTTTGATTGTATGTCAAAATATATCAAAAGTCGATATTCATCTAAATAAAAATTCTATTCTTGGCGAATGTATCAATGTAGATGAAAAAGATATTGAAGAATACTCCTTTGATTTAGAATTTGAAAATGAGTATTGTAACCTAATTTTGCCTTCTGAAGAGATTAAGAGGAAGCGTATTCAACAATTATCTCCAAATGACTTTGATCTTAAACACTTGCCTCCTCATGAAAAAGAATCTTTGACCAAATTATTATGTAGTAAAGCTCTTGCTTTTTCAAAATCTCTTGACACTTTAGGTCATACTGACCTGGTCAATCCACAATTTACCATGTTAAATTCTCATCCAGTTAAAACCTTACCTTTTCCCGTGCCTCAAGCTCTTGAACAAGAAGCTCTTGACCAAATTGATCAAATGCTGAAAGCTGGCATTATTGAGAGATCAAATTCATCTTGGGCCTGTCCCATGCTTCTTGTTAAAAAGAAAAGAACTGATATGTCTAAGCCTCAAAAGTATCGTTTGGCTCTTGATTTAAGATTGTTAAATTCCATAATAATTCCATCTTCATATCCTCTTCCTAGAATTCAAAATCTATTGGTGCAGTTGTCAAAATTTAAATATTATACCACTCTTGATTTACCCTCTGCATATTGGCAGATTGCTGTACCTAAAGATATGCAAGATAAACTTAGTTTTACTACTCCATGGGGAATTTTTACCTATTTACGTCTAGTATTTGGCCTGAAGACGGCCGCCAGCACTTTCCAACAATTAATCGACTCTGTTATTCAATTATCTCAAATTGATTCCTGTTATGCATATCAAGACGATATTGTAGTGGGTGCTAATTCATTTGAAGAAATGACCATGAAACTCACAAAGTTATTAGACACCCTTATTGCTAATAACATTACTTTGTCTCCTGAAAAGTGTACCTTTATGCAAACTAGTATTAACTTTTTGGGCTTCCAACTTACTGATCATAAAATTCTTCCTATTACAAGTAACATTTTAAAAATTACTTCCTTTCCAACGCCTAAAACCAAGAGGCAAACAAAGAGTTTTATCGGCTTGTGTTCATTTTATAGATCAATTATACCTAATTTTTCTAAATTGATTGCTCCTCTCATCGAAGTCACCAAGCCTAAAAATAAATTTTCTTGGAAAACTGAGCAGGAAAATGCATTTAAAAAATTACAAAACATATTTTTTCAAAAACCTATGCTCAATCTCCCTAACTGGAATGAAACGTTCTATGTTAATACAGATGCCTCAAAAACAGCAATATCAGCTGTTCTTATGCAGAAATTTGATGGTGAACTAAAACCCATCTCCTATTATTCCAAAACTCTATCTCAATCAGAAAGACACTACCCTGCCATCAAATTGGAACTTTATGCCATTTACAAAGGCATAACTGCTTTTAAATACTATATTTTTGGTCGACCCTTTATTCTACTATCTGATGCCAAACCACTTAATAATTATAAAAAAGCTACATCACCTGCTGATATTACTACTCGTTGGATGTTAGAACTGTCAGAATACTCGTACACATTCCAACATGTTCCAGGCAAAGAAAATGTCTTGGCAGATTTTCTGAGTAGAACTCCTCACATTCCTACTGAAGATCTCAATAATAATCCAGATCTTATTTCTTCACAAGAACCTCTACCTGTTGTTGATAATCAAAACGATTTACATAATGACATTCCTCACTTTCCATGTGGTTTAGTTGACAAAATCCACCATACATGTCATCTTCAAAGTGACTCTTCACCTCCAAATAATGATAATAATCAAGATCCATTATTAGAAATTCTTGATCACACCATCTTCTCTGAACAACAAAAGGACCCAAAAATCAAACAAATTTATGAAGATCTTAAAAATAACAAAAAATCTAAAAGTTTAAATGGCTACTATATTAATCCAAGTAATGAGTTACTTTGCTATAATGGGCATTTCTCTTCAGAAGATATCGAGCTACACAAAGCTGTTTTACCTGTGTCACTTAGAGCAAAGGCCTTAAGAATTGCTCATATTACTCATACTGGAATTCATAAAACCATTGTTAATTTAAAGAAAAGATTTACCTGGAAAACCCTTGTTTCAGATACCATTAATTATGTCAACTCTTGTGAAATTTGTTTAGTAAATAAGAATCATAAAAAAAACACTGCTCCATAGCTACCTGCACCAATCCCAACAGCTCCCAATCAAAAGGTCTCTATGGATTTACTCGGCCCATTGAGAAATCGTCAATATGTGTTGACCATGATAGACCATTTCTCTCGTCATTTAGAATTATATGCCTTGAATAATATCAGTGCTGAGTCAGTTACAAAAGCCTTATTGCATTATATTTCCACTCATGGAAAACCCGAATTAACTCTCACTGATCATGGCTCTCAATTTACGAGTGATATGTTTTCATATTTTAACAAAAAGCTTGGCATTAAATTGGAGCATAGTTCTGTAGCCCATCCCCAAGCTAACGGTTTAAGTGAACGAGTCAATTCTCAAATAAAATCATCTGTGAACACAATGGCTTCACAAGGATGTGATGTACCGACTGCTCTAAAAATTCACCAATCCATATATAATGCTACACCTCATCCAGCTACAAAATTCTCTCCAAATCTTCTTCATTTTGGAAGAGAGATAAACGACATTTATTCCAATTATAAAACTCAAGTTTCATGGAAAATTCTCAATACTGCATATGAAATTCATAAATTGATGGATATTATTGAAAAAATATACTATCAAGCTTACAAGAATAACGAATCATCTAGACAAAAGGTGTACCAAAAATCCAGAGAAAAATTAAAGTTTTCCAACATCAATGTTAATGACATTGTTTATGTAAAATTTCCTACTGTGTTTAACAAAAAGATACAAGGCCCATACGTGGTGAAGAAAATAATTTCTCCTGTGCTCATTCAAATTCAAGATCCCAATAATAGTCATGCTTCACCAATGTTGATTCACACTAATCGAATCTTGAAGCTTCAAAAGAGAAATGAAGCACTGCAACATCCTTCAGTTTCTTCTGAAAATGCATCACATGATCAATCAGCTGTTGATAATGCATCCTCCACTCCTGTCAGACAACACTCTTCTATTCAAGTTTCAAATCATGATGCTGCATGTAGCACATCTCCTACAATTCTTTCTTCTTCTAAGTGTCAACAAACATCTTCTTGTTCAAGTAAATCAGTTCTGTCACAAGCTCCTCCTGATAGCACTCATACTGGTGTTGAAAACAAGTCCACTCAATATAGAAGTTATGATCTTCGTCCTCGCAATCATAAACTATATAAAAAATAGACTAACTCTCTTTTTCCTTTTACAGGATGACTTTTGCTTTGTAATATATTCAGTCGAAGCTAGCCGCACTGATAGTCCAGCAAGAAGAATCGCTATGTAATTTTTTTTTCTTTTCTCCAAGCTGCAGGCAGCTGTTGTTATTTTTTTTCTTCATTATTTAAGTCTTCTTCTCCCTGATACAATACAGCAGTCATCCTCTTGATGTATGTATGATTTTCAATAGTTTTATTATTTACTGTATTTATCTATAAGTCATAATTTTTACAATATATACACATAATCTCATGGATGCCATACTCTACTACTGTTAAATCTTATAAAGTCTTTAATTACAATAGGTGATGCAAAAAATTGAGAAAGAATTTGTCTTTTTATATTCTTGTTATAATATTATGTCATTATTTAAAGTTATTTTTGACAAATGTTTCATTCTAATAAGTAAGGTGAAATTGTAGTTGATATAAGGTAAACATAAAGATGAGTACTCATCAAATTATTTTCCCTATTGTGTCTTCTCTTTACAATGCATGCATGCTTTAACATTTAACCTCTTTTGATAAAAAAAAAAAAAGAAAATGCATGATAAGCTTATTCATACTAATGTTTTCTTCTCTTCTTGTTGAAATATAAAAGGTGAATGACTCACAATAAGTAAATTTTTTTTGTATACTTTTGGGTATTTATACTTTGGATCCAAAGATGTTGATTGAGGCATTATATATATATTTATCCAAAGTTGTTCATTCAGTCAATATATATATTTATCCAAAGTTCTTGATTCAGTCATGATATATATATTTATCCAAAGATATTGATTGAGTCATTATATATATTTATATAAAGCAAATTCTTGATTTATGACAAATACAAAAGTGATCACTTACTTAATTTTTTTTTTAAAAAAATGTTTGAAAATTACAAGTAAATATGTTCAAGATATCTTCTATATAAAGATTTTGACATAATTGATTTTTCTTTGTAGGTTGACATTATCTAGTCATATATAAGATTGACATATTCATATAAATTTCTTCCTTTTTCAGAATATTAAACATCTTATGTTTTATGTTTATTTTGAATGAAGTATGGTATTAAAGATATTTATGCAAGTATTGTCAATTTATTTTGAAAATGTTCAAGGATATGCCTTTATGAGAGCGTAAAGATTCTCTCATTGAAAGTTATTATATTCATTTTGAAGATAATTTTTTATTGAAAGGTTATATCATACGTTTGCTTGTAACTTAACATATGCCATTCTTTTTGCAACTTACTATTTTTTTTTCTGCAAAAATGTGTTATTGAAGAATACTAAAGTTATTCATTTAAGATTTATTGAAAGTGTAAAAGGCTATGTGGTGATATAAGTAATTTTTTTTATGAGAGCATAACTAATCTCTCTGCACCATTTATATATATATTTTTATGGTTGTTCAATTTTCAACTTACAAATTCATTTAATTTATTATGTGTTATTTGAAACCATATATGTTATATATAGTTATAACATGATTCATATACAGTTATAGTATACTTCATTTTGTTGATAGCTAAGAATATAAATATACATATTATTGTGTAATCAAATATTTTGACATTGCTAAAGCATTCTACTATTATAAGTGCATTGTGCACAGCCTAACAAGAGACTCTTCAAAGTTATGGACTGTTTTTCTGCACATAGACTTTAATTTTTTTTTTATAAGATAGATACCTCTGGAAGAAATTTTGTATATCTTTCATGTTAACATTTACTACAGTTGGTATATTTTCATACGGATTACTATCATAACAGTAATTATTTTTTATTGTACAACAATTATATATATTCTTATAACTATTTCTGATATATTTATTTTGTGTAATTACTTAGTATATTTGTACATGTGTTAGAAAATATTGTCTCAATGAAAAAATTGTTCATTTTGTCATCTCACCAATATTTTCTTTTGGGGGACCCTGGGTAATATGTGGTGGTTACTCCATAACCCCCCCATATATTTAATTTAATTCATTTTTTTTATTAGTCATTTTATTTCCTATTACCTCTTTTTATTAATGTTCTCAATTTAAATTTTATTTCGATTTCGCTTATTTTCTTATCGTCGCCTGTAATGTTTTCTTTCTTACTTAGCTTTCGAATGTTCCAAGCCGGTAAAAATTCTGTTGAAAATCATTCCTTCCGGTTTAAAATTTGTTCGAGAACATTCTCGCTATTTCTTTTGGGTGGAACTTCCGTTTATTCGGACACACCCCTAGCCTATCAAATTAAATTCCACAGGTGACGTATTTCAAGCCGTTAAGTACATGGCCACCGGCTTTGGCCTCCCTTCTTAAGATGGTTATCAATTTTATTCTTATTAGTTACATATTTTTTCATACTGTATATTGTAATTTGGCTTATTTTTTCCTCACCCCCTCTTTTGCTCACTGCCAAATTGGCGTATTTTGCATTTACAATAACCCTTTCTCTTTTTCCCCTGGGCTCGCGGCCACCTGCGTCAGTTGCACTACGAAACACCAGCTGTGATGGATGCGGTCCGATGACTGCAGGTTTTGGGTGGAATTTCGGGCCATGTGCGCGCCCCTTTGAAGCCGTTTTATACGGGCTCCGTTCTATGCCGCTGTGATCCTCCCATGGTTTTAGAATAGGCTGATTTTTTTAGTGCGGCGAGGAGCAATGAAGTGGTTTAATGCATTCCTGAATGTATTCGTTTTATGTGCCTTCTCTTTTGGATTACTCAAATTAAATAAGGATACTCCATAGATCTTCTGGTTGTTGTTCTTGTGGAAGCATCATAAGTGTTGTAGTATGTCATCATGAGTCCACTTATTACCTATTTCATCTTTCATCACCTCATCGTTAAAATAATTTTTCTGCAACTATTATTGGTGCTCAAATTTTCTTCAATAATTGTTTTATGTG
This sequence comes from Maratus speculifer, assembly GCA_964019185.1. Lineage (NCBI taxonomy): Eukaryota > Metazoa > Arthropoda > Arachnida > Araneae > Salticidae > Maratus > Maratus speculifer. The sequence goes on from OZ025302.1 coordinate 155,263,471, forward strand.
GTGCCAGTCCTCTGACAAACAAGCAGAGGTGAAAATCTTTTCTTTTCGTGAGATGCAAATATTTATTTACATAAAGTTCTTCTTTTATTTTCGTTATCTGGCCCATTTCATATATATAATTTTTGATTACTCACGGGGCGTTATGAAGAAAATATTGGTATGTATCTATGCAATATGAAGTATAATATACTTTGTTTTTTTGAAAGTTCATATTATGAAAGTTGCTCTTTTTCAAGAAGAAATAATATTATATTCTCCTTTTATGTCATGAGAAAATTTATAATTACATGCTGTTGAGATATCTAAAATATATTATGACAAAGAATTTTTATTGCTTGGAGATAGCAATTGTTGTGATTAGCATATGTTATGAAATGGTTTTTTTTTATGAAAAGAGAGATTAATATGTACGAGTCAAAAATAATATAAATATGTGAAGAAATATTTATTCATGAAAAAAAGTAAACAAGTTCTTCATGAAATAAAAATAGTTTTCTTCAAAATTGGTTTGCATAATAATTTCTTGTGCCTATTGTCTGGATTTATTTGTCATCAACAGCCAAGGACTTGACAGGTAACTTTTTTTACCTTTTCAATTTTATATTTTTTAACCTTATGTTTGACATTTTATGTCATCATGGATAAAGATATTTCTATTGTTCTAAAGAAGTAATGATGGTAATTAGGGTCGTTTGCAGGCCTACAACCAATGCAATGTACTATAGTATTTTACGATCACCATTTGGCCCTATTGTGGGTAGAAACAAAAATAACAAGTTTGTTTTCTCCCCTTCGTCTTCTCACACTCCAAAAATAAACACCACAACTTTAAATTTTGAATAATGGTTCATTCTGATAAGGTGCGTCCCAGATTTGTTTTGGGGATTAATCGGTTAAGTATAAAGTGGAAATTAGGGGTTTACTCCCTCTAAATTTAGGTAAATGTGTTTTTCATACAGAATTAACTGATTGACTTCAATTTTTGGATATATGTGCATACTGATAAGGCGCTTCCCTGATTAGTTTCGGAGTACTTTTGTTTAGTATAAAGGGAAGAACGACAAATACCCTTCCCCCCTTAAACTAGATAAAGAGGTTTTTATGCAGAATTATCCAATTTGCTTCAAATTTTGGATATAGGTTCGTTCGAATAAGGCGAATCCCTGAATAGTTTTGGGGGTTTAATGAATAAGTATAAAAGAGGAAATGCAGAATAACCCCTTTTAAATTAAATAAATGGATTTTATGCTGAATTATCTGATTTGCTTCGAATTTTGGATATAGGTTCATTATGATAAGGCGTATCCCTAATTAGTTTTGGGAGTTCAATGATTAAATATAAAAGGGGAAATAGGGATACTATTCTCCCTTAATTAGATTTTTGGGAGGGACATTATTCGTTGAAAAAATAAGGCTTTAATACACAAATAGTGGAATAGCCTGTGAGCATAATGCCATCACATTAACTGGACAATATTATCTTTATTTTAACTTTCAATGTGATTTCTCTGCATAAGACTTTGCTGTAGCATATACTCTTTGATTCTGATATGCTGTAACAACAATAATTAAAATTCTAGATTCTACAAGTTTTAATTAAACAATAACTACGCAATATGATGATAGAGCCGATTTCTTTATTCTTTTCCGAATAAAAAAAATTTAATATAAACTTTTTAACGGAAAAATTAGCGTTCGTTAATTGAACATTATGAACTCTATAAATTTCATAGAGATATTGGAATTTCCATTTGAAACTATCTATAACAATGCATTTCAAATTTTCATATGTTCTGTAATAAAACAAAAAAGTGCATGTACAGAGAATAATTGGACGATTTTGACAACAAAAATAAATACATAAATTAAAACAATTATTTTATTTTAAATAATGTTATATCTGGTAGCCCTTGTTGTGGACTATCATATTAGAGTAGAATTTCCAAGACAGCAAGGCTTTAAGTAAAACTTGAAGTGAAATTTTGTTCCATTTCTCCGCTACACATTCTCAGAGCCTAATCAACGTAGTTGGTTATCGTTTTGCAAGAACTATTTTTAATAGTCTAAAGGTACAATAATCTACTTGGGGAAAAAATGAGAACTTGGTTGGAATATGATTAAATGGTATATATTTGTTTCCAGTTTCTCTTGTCAATTTTTTGAGAAATGCAACTGTACTTTTGGATGTATGTCTGCTCGTTTTATCTTGTTAACTCAAGAATTTTAACCCTCGTTTTGTAATTTCTTCTGAGGCAAAGTTTTCTAATTTCTTCTATTTAGAATTAAAACATTGTTTTAATAATAAGGAGAATTAATTTTGACTTTTTTCTTAACTTTTCTGATCTTTAGTTTTCCGCTGTTAGGGATTTCAGTAATCACCATTTATCCTTTGGAAATACTTCTTTGGAGTATTTAAATCAATGTTGTAATCCTTTTTGACCTCTTTTCCTATAACAAATCGATCTTTTTCTTTTCGTCTATCTTTACAAGAAGAAATATTAGAATGATGACTTTTTTTTTTTTTTTTTTTTTTTTTTGTAACTCCAATCGTCGGCGGATTTGATTTATTCACGTTTTAGGGGTCAGAGAAAAATATCTTCTTGTGAGTCTGTCAAAAATTTTGTGGGCGCTTTATCTTAAGAACTATGAACAAATTTCAATAAAACTTTAGATTACAATAGCCTCTGATGATATAAATTGATACTGTTTCTTCATACTGGTTTCTTTTTGGAGTAAATCTCCCAACAGGTGGCGCTGCTATGTTGCCTTTTTTCACGATTTCTTCAATATCTATGTCTCAAGAACTATTTAACGGTTTTTTCTAAAAATTAACATTCCTGTTAGTCCATGATATAATATGTGCTGGTGTAAATCTCCCGACACATGGCGCTACTATGCGGATGATTCATGATTATTGCAATAGCTCTATCGCAAGAACTAGTACACAAATTTTTATCAAAATTCAGATTTAGTTAGTCCGTGAAATAAATTAGTATTGTTTATTTTTTGGTGTAAATCGTTGAATAGGTGGCGCTTCCATTTAGATTTTTTATGATTTCCGCAATTGTTCTATCTCAAAAATGAACACAAAGATTTTCATCAAACAATTTCGCAATAGCTGTAATTATAGAACTAACACATGGATTTTCATCATACTTCAGATTCAGTTAGTACCTGATAAAAATTGATCCTAGTTAATATTTGGTGTACCTAACCCAATATGTGGTGCTGCTATGCAGAATTTTTCTAAAGATTTTGCAATAGCTCTATCTGAGAAACTAATTCATGGATTTTCATCAAACTCCAGATTCAGTTAAAACTTGACATAAGTTGTTGCTGGTTAGATGTTTGTGTAAATCACCTAACAGGTGGCGCTGCTATGCTTCATTTTTCAGGAAGTATTAACATGTCTGAGATAGAAGAAACTTTTGTGATATCCAGATCCAACTAGTTTTTCATTATTATAGTCATTTAGGTAAATCCGCACTTCATAAATTGTGACAATTTTTTCCTCATATCGTTTGCTGAATGATTTTGATATATATATTCGTAATAATTACCTTCTGAAAGAGAAAATATATAATCTGAAAGCCAAACGCTTCTTTTGCTTGCCAATTCAGTAGCAGACAATATTTTTCCTAGCAGCCAATATAGCTATCATGCTATTACACGTTGCCAGACTTTCCCCCCTGTTGTTCCTCATTTTATTATTATTATTAATAATTTATTATCAAAATTGTTTTCATTTTGTATAAAGACGTTCTATATATCATTTTTAAAAGTGAAAACACGTTTGTTTATTTTAAAACCTTAATCTAATTCATTGGATGTCAGGTCACTTTTAAGAAAATTAGAGAAAAAGAAGAAAACGAAACATAAATATAAAACTCTTCATTTTTAAATAATAATAAAAATTTATATGTGTGTTTCATAAAAATGAGTCTTTTTTTTTTAATATTTCATTGCATTTGCATGCGTTCTACGAAACGCGTTAAAAAAAATATTGTCGAAAAATTTAAAAGATCTTACTATATTTAGAGCTTTTATCAAGCATTTTGTTTTTGATTATTTGTTTTTTAGTATATTACGTTAAAAAAAAAAAAGAGGATGCTTTTAGATTAAATGCTGTTTTAAGCTACAGTTCTCCTTAAAAGCTTTGCATCAATCATTGTGTAATCTTGTTTACTGCTTTCCAAAATAAAGTTTTCAGAGTTTTCATTTTTAATGAATAGGGTAGTAGTTTAACATTTTTTTTTTCCATTCTAGGAACTTTACTTTTTTATATTATAAAGAAAATTCAATGTATTTTTGAAATTCCCTAGTGTTAATTTTCTTTTATTAATTAATACAATAAAACTGTATTTAAAAATATATTTCTAGAACCTTCTCAAAATAATTTTACGCTAAATTTATATTACGATAAAAGTATGTAATAAATAAAAAAATTTTGCGCAATTTTGCACGACCTGAATTTTTTATTCTAACTTTATGGAACATACTTAATCTCAGTTTCGTAATGTATTAATATTCTAACAGCTAAAGTTCTTTTATCTTATTTTATTTAACTTAGTAACAATCTATTGATTGTTTTCTCAAAAAGAGCGAGAACGATTGCGAAATCTTCTTTCAATGCAGAGGTTTATTTTTCCTTTTTAGAATATTTTTCGAGACTTTAATTTTGTTTTATTATTTAAGTAAACCGTCTGCTAGGTGTTCATATGCTTATGTTAGCAGCTTGTGCTATTACGCACATAGTATGAAGTTCGTACAAGAAGACACGCCCTATCTACCAATAGGAGATGGTGATGTCGGATGTCTTAGCCTTGAAATTAATTCTAATGGGTCTTTAAATTGCTGGCGCGGACTAGGGGAGGAGCTAGTTTTTGCATAGAGTTTGGGAAATTCATTTTAGAAGACGAGAGCGGCAGAATGCAATTGATTTTTGAACTGTTAAGACGCCCATTTTTTTCCGGTAATTTAGAATATCGAAATGATGTAGCTTGGAGAGCGAATGGTGTAGTATTAGATGTGTGGAACGGTGACCGCTGGAATAACTTGTTTTTTGTGCTCTAAATAAATATAGATTATTCAAACTGATTGACTTACATTATTTCCGGGGAAATACCCAAAGGGAACAAATCCAGTGCTTTCCAACTTACCATGACGGCTGCTCATACTGCTACTGTTCTGGTCAAGCTGGTTCTTAAAGAAATAGTCGTATTATACAGCAGAGATAGTGTTCTACGAGAACTGATGCATTTAGATAGAAAACCGCCTTTTCGTTTCATATATATATATATATATATATATATTGGGGGGTCAGTACATGAACACAATATTATGAATTGCTTATTTGAATAAAACTAAACAATACCCTGTCTTTAAGGTAATTTACTTATCGTTAGTATAGTTAATTAGTTTTGAAGAAATCCAATATTTTAGGAGGAAAAAAAAGGAAACACCCTTATTTACTCTAAAATTTTATGACAAACAAGAATCATTTCATATTTACATTTTTTCGTACGTAAAAAAAGAGAGAGTAAGAAAAAATACCAATATAAGGCGATTTTTTTTTTTTTTAAGAAAACTTCTTGCAGATAATTCTTAAATCAGCGAAGGAGAATTTACAATTTATATACAAAAATTAAATCTTAAAGCAAAATGTTAAATCTTATCCTAGGGTGATCCATTGTTAAACAAAATAAAATCCTTCTGCCACTCCAAACTTGAATATATTGACAACCTCGAAGTGAAGAAAGTTACCTCCCATAAACCAAAACTACTTTACACCTTTTTCTGGTTATTTCACAGTAACCTATACCAATGAAAGAAAGTTCAGCTCTGTCTGTGTATGTGTCTGTCTATCCAGCGAGGTTTAACAAAATCTACCACACAAACAAAACTGAAAATTTTGGTGAGAGTAATCAAAGACCTCTCCTTTTGCACCTAAGTCTCAGAATTTTAAATTTCTAAAAATTTGCTGAGTTAATAATTAAAAACCCCACTGAAAAGACTAGGGAAAATGAATAGTTCAACTTAAGCACGGATTGTTACCATGCCGCAAAGAAATTCTTTCTGGAACTTGAAGAGCAGGGAAGATTGCTAGAATCTTATGCTGTAATGTAATTTTCCGCAGTATCACCTAATTTTCCTTCAGTAACGTAATTTTCCGCAAAATCCAGTGGCGCAGCCAAAGGGTTGGTTTTGAAGTTAAAACCCCTCCCAGAGATAAGAAAGATCGCTGTGATTGCCGCTTATATGAATCAAAACCTAACTTAATATTTAAACTTTTCGGCGTATTTCAGAATCCACCGGTTTATTGAATCAGATTTCGTTTAATAAAGTGATTCAATTAAATGCCAAAAATGCTACTTAAAACTGTGAAAATGCATATTACATGGAATAGTTAAAGGCAAATTGGTTATTTAAACTAAGTTACTTTTCAGAGACGTCTTATGCTAAAAGAACGATGATTTCCTGCTACACAGATGCTCTTTGAATTTAAGTATTATACAGTGAATATTTTAATTAGTACTGCTTCTATTTACCGGCGATTCAAATAACCGGCAAACACCTTTATTACAAACTCAACCCCCCCCCCCCCAGAAGAAGATTCTGAATGCGCCACTGGCAAAATCGCAGAATTAAAAGAGGCTATATTAACAAACATTTCCTTAAATTCATTAAATTGATGACGAAAAAGAATTATTTTTATTATTTTTTATTTTTTACTGTAAACATAATATCTAGCAATTTTTTAATGGAGAAAGATTTAAAAATATGTTAACTTTTGGCGTGGCTTCACTAATTAACATCATTTTAAATCCGACAATACTTCCTCGATCTCTAACTTTTGCAATAATTCAAAGTTGATTAACTCTGCTCATAATGAACTGATTGCAAGGAAAATTTCTTTCGTTATTCTTTATTCTAATCCTCCATCTCCCTCCAAAAATACATTTCCTGTAAAAGTCGAATATTAGAGTTTCGATAGGATAGAAGTTAGTTTAGAACATAGATTGTCACTGATGTCTCGTATCGGATGTTCACGCAGAACAACTTTCCCTCAATTTATGAGTGATTGTTACCACTATTTTCAAATAGTAATTTTATAAAATTTCTTAAATGCTTATTTGATTCCTCTGCCTCCTCAACTAATTTACATACGACTAGGTTGTACAATGGAGCTTCGCCCGGATAGAGACTTGTTTAGAATAGAGTGTGTTCCTGGTAGTATGGTGTGAAAGTTACAGATTTTGCAGCGTGTGCACAACCTGCCTGCTATTCAGAGCCACAAACAGCTGAACCGAAATCCCAGTGTCGAGAATAGACTCTATCAGTGTGACGTCACAGGCAACTCAACTCGACATATCAGCCTCAAATATACGTTCCAAACAAACACGTAGAGTTCAGAGTGTTTTAGAGATGTACTATACCGTCAAAACCTCGTGTAATATGATCGTTCAAAAAGAGAGAAGAACGTGGAACAAGGACTGAATTTACTAAACTAGGAGAAGTTTCCATATCAAGCCACAATTGTTTGGCCGAATTGTGACTCTTTTAACTATTTCGCGATTGCAATTGTAGCTGCATGCCATTTCATCTCTATCTTTTTCTTCACTCTGTTGTTTGTTTGGAACGCATTTTCGGCTAATATGTGAAGTTGAGTTGTCTGTGACTTCATCACTGATAGAGTCTATTCTTTCGAGCATACTGCGCCCCTTAGCGGCAGAAAATATAACTAAAGGAATTTGCAGTGAGTACGCAGCCTGATAGATATACGGTTTTCTCTTCTCAGGCAGTGAAGAGACGTGTTGAGTTCGATTCTGCAAGTGTTTTGTTTAGGAAAGGGCGCACTTCCTGGCGGTGGAAGGTTGAAATAGTAGATTTTTCATTAATAATCCATTTGAAAATTAAAAGATTTCACGCAGGATTTCGATGTTAGAAAAAAAAGATTAAATGTAAATCAGAGACTCAGTGCATGATTTAGGGCAGGGCCTTCGGGGCACAGGCCCAGGGCCCCCAATTTTTAGGTGCCCCCAAATGCTGCTGAAGGGTTTTCAATTATGGCCCAAAATCAATACAACTACTTACAGAATCTAGTGGAATTTTACATTTCATTCTGCATTCTACTGTGTTCAAATTTTATTTTTACAACATTGTATATTTTAATTGAAACATCCGCATTTAATCACTTTATTAAAGTGAATTTCTGGTTAGTTGTTGCATACCTTATCATTCCAGGTATATAAACTTGCATAGGAAAAGATAATCATCATTACACAATTTATTGTACTAGATCTACTTATTTAAATTTCATGATTGTGAAATATTTTGATAAATAAATAATTATCATATTTAATTTTTTAATTGGTATTTAAAAGTGATTCAATCGTGAAGTCAATCGTGGTTATCTTAATAAGTAACTTTTTTTTTGGGGGGGGGACGAGGGGGAAGGTCAATGTTTTTGTAAGCAAATTCGCAAGGGGGCTCCCTGTATGCATCTGTGCACAGGGCCCCCAAATTTGTAAATCGGTCCCTGCAGAGACTTTTATAGTTAATTACCAATACTTTACCACAAATTTACGTCGTCGTCGGAAACATATTCCCCCTCTCCCTTCGTTTCTGATCGTAGTTATCTCGAACTTTTTTATTATATAATATCAGGTTTTTTAACCAATTTTTCACACTGTGAGTGGGCACGTATTTCAGATAAATCGAGTTAAAGATATAAAATTATATGTGTTTAAGATTTATTTAACAATAATATTATGTGACAGTAACGCCTGGCGGATCAGCTAGTTTTTCATAAAATATTAATAATTGAACAAACTGTAGTGAATAATAATTTCTGCAAATTTCATGAATTCTTATTTAAGTTGCGTACTCTCTTGACTGGGTATCAACGAATAGGTTGTATAACAGATTTTCTTTCAGATAGCGGTATCTTTAAAATAGAATGCATCTCTGGTGGTAGATGATATTTGTGACTAAATTGCCTTTCTTTTAAGATGTACTGTTATGATATTACGAAGAAAAAAATTCTGCAATATGAACAATCAAACTTTTAAAAAAGAATTCTTTTAAAAAGTTTCATTAATTTTGTCATTAATGTACAAGGCTGCTGCTTTTATGTTGCTTAAAAATTTAAAAGAATAGAAATTTGATTATTTTATCTTGTTTTTATGATAATCTTACTTTCCATGAGTTCTACCATTCCTTGTAGGTTTTTCCCTAGTCCTTTATATACTATACAAGTGTCTTAAAAAAGACTAGTAACCAGTTTTTTGTTTTCTTATATTTAGTTGTACTTTCTGTTGTTTCGCCAACAATTTTATAGAATATCTTCGATAAATTATCACGATATGAATTTAATTGTAATAACAAACATAATACACTTCGAATAACTTTTGATTGTATTTTTTTATCAACTTTGTTTTGAGCATTAAAATATTTTTTATTTTTTATATGTGTATAAATACTGAAATATTAAAAATTTGTTATCAAATATCTATTTCATTAAAACAAATAATATACATGGAAATATAGATGCAAAATTTCGATATGAGGATTTACAATCCGATGGAATTAGATGACTAAACTCCATATATTGTCACGCATTCTTAACTATTATACGAATTTATAAAAGCACATTTACTGATCCACTTTGTGTTCTAACGGGATTTTCCCCCAAATAACAACAGTTTCAGTTATGTAATTTGACGATATCAAGTAATCCCTTTATTTCGAATATCAATAGAGAAATAATCTCAGCCCAAAATTTAATGACCAATGATAGACAATAAAGATGAACTTATAAAACATAAATTTCTGAAGCATCAGATTAAAATATGCATTTATCATTACCGTCAGTTTATCAGTTTTTATTCAAAACTAACTTCTAAAAAATAAAATTCAAACTGGACATTTTAATTGTTTATTTTATGAATCAATTTTGCTCTCAAACGCATCAAATTAACGGGTTCTCTTATTTAGGAACTGTATTATGTGCCGTGTTAATCAGTTTTTTTGATAAAAACAAAATATATTTAAAAAAAAAAAAAAAAAAAAAAAAAAAAAAAAAAGGCTGTCAAAGTAGGCATTTCGTACAAAATTTCTCGAAGCGATCGTATTTGAAGAATTGAGGGTGTATTCAAAAAACAAACTGCTCATTTTACGACTCATTTTTAAATTTAATTTTGCTCTCAAATGCATTCAATGGACAATTTCTCGTATTTAGGAGCTACATAATGTGCCGTATTTATCGATTTTTTTCATAATGTCAGAATATATTTCAAACGATGCTGTTAAAGTGGACTTTTGGACCGAATTTTGCTTAAGATGATTCAGATAAAACCAGACTTTACAGAAAAATGAAATGAATTTTTTTCTAAAGCGGCCAAATAAAGTTATTACACTAGGGTTATCTTTTATCATATTTTATTTTTTGTTGTCGAATTAAGCACTCTAAGAAATCTATCTTCGCCTATAGGCCAAGCCAACAGGGATTTTTTTCTTTATTTGAATGTTTTAACGACAAATATAACAGAGAAAAAAGACAAATAAAACACAAGTACTTAAAGAATTTTCCAATAAATTTTACAACCTGTTCATCTTTAAAATAAAAAAGATAAAAGTGTAGCACCGTCTTCAGCTGAAGAAGATAAATATTTAAACTTACCGAAAAAAATATCCGGAAACTTTTAAAATCTAACTTCTTCGTTCTCAAAAAGAAAAGAAAAAAATCACCATTCTTCAAGTATAACTAAACCTCCACAGGCAATTACTTTCTTACTCGAAAGAAATATTACATTTTTTATACTTTTATTTTTTATATCCTCGCTACACAAAAGATATTTACGATAGATTCCGTTTTTCTATTATAAACATCAGTAGAGCTCTAAATAGTTTTATATTACACTGAAACCAGCTGCATTTCTTCTTAATTTTACATCGTAAAACATTATATAAGTGCATTATACTCGGTAATCCAAAACAAAAGTTGTGGCAATACTTTTCTTAATGCTCTTTAAGGGGATAGTTTAATTCCAAATTTGTCTAAAAGTCGATTTTTTTAAGGTATGAAATGAAAACATGTTTAATTGTGAATATTTGACATATCATTTTTACCCCTACGGCGATATTGTAAATTTTGTCAATGCACCAAGTGCAAATATCCATAGAAATTAAAACTTTAAATAGCTTTTTCTGGATATTCATGTTTTTATCACTTTCCTCTAACCCCAAGCTGTTGCGCAAAAGGGCGAAATTGTAATGGTATTTTTAGCTACAATTTATTAAAAATGATTAAAAAAAATATTTTTTCCAACATGCTATAAATTCTTTTATTACGTATAAACATATAAGCCTTGAGAATATTAATCCTAGCTTAATTTTTCAAATCTGGATTTTATCTGTACAATTATATTAATTTAAACAATACTTTTGTGGCAGTGAAACCTACATCTTAATGAGCGGATTTATCCATTCGCTGCAGAAAAAAAAAAATGGCAAGGCTTTTTTTTTTTTTTTTTTTTTTTTTTTTTTTTTTTTTTTTTGTATTTGTAATAGAGATTTAAACTCTTTTGTGTGTGTTCTTTATCATATTTCTGATATATCTTCGCATAAAATCAACCTTCCTTTATTTTATTTATTTATTTATTTTTTAACATCTGGAAATGTGTTAGATCACGTCGTTTTTTACTATATGTATAAAAAAAAATTATATTAAATGTAATATTAGATACATCTAAAAAGTCATTTGTGTAATACATATTTAAAATCGGAAAGGGGGGAGACAAAAATATTACTATTCAAAAAAGTACTAGGGATTTTTTTTTAAACGGAATATATATATTTTTAATTTTTAATTAAATATACTGTTAATATATATATTTTTTGATTCACTGTTAGTTAAACAGTAAGTTCACCATTTGAACCATAATTTAAAAAATAAATAAAATTGTTGAAAAGATAATCTGTCCCTTTACTTATAGAAACATTCTATGAGTAGAAAAAAGTATGCTACACGGATGTACACTGTAAAAAAAATTCTGTAGAGGTACTAAACTTTTTCTAGGAAACTGGGATTCCAGGAACTTTTCCTGTAACGGCAACAGCGAAAATTCTAGTTTTAGAATATCAGTTACATGGATTTTTGCTGTTGCCTTTACATGAAAAGTTCCTGGAATCCCAGTTTCCTAGAAAAAGTTTAGTACCTCTACAGAATTTTTTTTACAGTGTAGTTTTCAGATATAGTAGTATTTGTTTTGTTGGCAGCTGCTATACATATTAAATTAGGAAACTTTTTTTTACTTTTCCGCCTCTAAAATCACAAATTTTTAAAAATGGGCAATTTTTTTTTTTTACATATGTGAAATTGTAATAGAACCACTAATGAAAATATCCAATAACAACTTCCGAGTTAGTTCTTTATTTCTTTTTCTTCATTAATTTTTTAGCTCTTTATTTTTTTAATATATTCAATGAAATTAATTTAATATATTCAATGATTCAATCATTTGACGCCTCATTTTTACACATACAATAATTATATCGCTAGATATTGTAAATTTTGTTAATACACCCAACGCAATTATATCCACACAAATAAAAATTTTAAATAGCTTTTTCTCTATGTTCATATTTTCTTCATTTTCTTGTTTTAAAAACGTTAAGGCTTTCTTTTTGTATTTGAGACAAGTACTTTTTTTTCCTATTTGATTTTTTTTTATTATATATGTGATAAATCTGTGCATAAAAATAGTGTTAGTTTTTTTTTTTTTTTTTTTTTTTTTTTTTTTTTTTTTTCACTTAAAAAAATAAAAGTTTATAAAGATTTGTTAAATTTCATCGTTTTTCACTGTATGTATCAGTAAATAAATACATTGAATATAATATTAGATGTATCTAAAAATCCATGCGTACTCTTGTATAATACACATTTGAAAATCTTCAAAAAAATTAGGCAAAAATACCAATTTAATAGTAAAAGTTTTAAAAAATGAAATTTTTATAAACATTTTTATAATTTTAATTAAATATGCAGGTTTTTTTAATGTAGTTTTATTTGAAAATTGAATTGCAATGAATTGTCTATTTAAATTGAATTTTTTTTAAGGGGTCCGGGACAAAAAAATCTTCAAATTTCTTTTCAAAAATTAAAATTTCTCGGTTTTTTAATTCTTAAAAGGATGTTTAAATAACGTTTCAATCTTAATTAAAAGAGGAAATATTATTTTTGTTTTGTTTTGTTTTGGTTTGGTTTATTTTGAAAATCTAGCTTTTTAGCAAGGATTGTCATGAAATGACTTCTTGGGAAAATGCTTTTCCTTCATGATCGGTTTTTTCACAATTTCATCTATTTATGTTGTTATAGCTCAAGAACCGGTATAGATAAATGCTTCAAACTTGGAACATTTTTTTAATTGTTTTACTTTAATTTTGTTTCAGCAAGTTTTAAAAATATATACAGTCGAGTCTCTCTATAACGAAACTCCATACATCGAATTTCTCTAAATAACGAATTTTTTGTAGGAACGGTCCCGTTTTCGCATGATTACATTAAAAACAGTCTCTATATAGCGAAATGTCTATCTCCATATAACGAATTTTTTTATAAATTGGTCTTAATTTGTTCAGATTTTAAAATGATTCAGTGCTGAGTTTTTTTTATATTACTTATCTCCTTGTTCTTTAAATCCAACGAATTCATCCCACCTCCCACACACCTTTTCCACATCCTTCTCAAAACAGAGTCAATTAGATTGTTATACATATAAGAAAGTAATCAATGAGAGCAGTGGCGCAGCCAGAATTCGGCTCTGGGGGGGGGGGATAGAGTTGCTTCAGGGGTAATTCTGGTAAAAAAAAAAAAAATTCGGAAATTCACATCACATTTTCGGAAATCGGCGGGGGGGGATTCCGCGAGTTCCCCCCCTCTCCCCCCATGTGAAGAAGGTTTATCCGCGATCTTCAGACGAAATGGGCGTCTTTCCACGACCTTCAGACGAAATCAGCGATTTATTTGCGATATTTTAGCAAAATCGGCGATTTATTGCGATCTTTCGTGATAATCGGCGGTTTTCCGCGATTTTTAGACGAAATCGGAGTTTTTCCGCGACCTCTAGAAGAAATCAGCGATTCATCTGTGATATTTTAGCAAAATCAGCGATTTTTTGCGATCTTTTGTCGAAATCGGCGTTTTTTTCGACGATCTTTATACACAATTTGCAATTTTACGCGATCTTTTCTTGAAAAAGGCGTTTAATTCTCGCGGTCTTAAGACGAAATCGGCGTTTTTTGCGTGATCTTTTGATGAAAGCGGCCTTTTTTTTCAATGATCTTTTGACAAAATGTTTTTAAGCAATCTTTTATCGAAAACGGCGTTTTGTCCCCGATTTTTTAACGAAATCGGCATTATATCAGAAATCTTTAGACGAAATCGACGTTTTCCCCGCGGTCTTCAGGCGAAATCAACGTTTTATCTGCGATATTTGATGAAATTGCCTTTTTTTCCGCGAAAAAAGGGGACAAGATAAAAATGTTACCGGAAAAAAAAGTGACAAGGAATTTATTTTGGGGATTTATTGGCTAAGTATGATGGGGGGAGGGGGGCTGGCTCTTAATTTAAGTGAATGGTTTTTTCATGCTGAATTAACTGCTTTGATTCAATTTTTGGATATACGTTCATACTGAAAAGATGCTTGCCTGATTAGTTTTGGGAACGGACGATTACCCCTCCCCCTCCGCCCTAAATAAGATGAATGGTTTTTAAGCAGAATTATCCAACGTGTGTCAAATTTTGGATATAGGTTCTTTCTGATAAGGCTTATATATAGTATTGTGGTGTCGCGCCCTGAGTTTATCTTTACTAAGTTGGTTTATTTGTTAAGTTCATCAATAACACATTTTTAATTCCCCAAGTTCTTTATTAGAACCACAGATCAATTATTAAAAAAAAAACAAATAAAACGACATTACAATTACATAGGAGCCACACTCCAGTATTACATTTCGCTTAGCAAGTCTCAGCCATCTTACATCAATGCACTTTCTTGTACATTACCAGCACAGGTCTCTCTTCCAACTACTTTCTTTCCCTCTCGATGCTCAATAATCCCAGTGTCCCCCTCAGCTCATTGCCACTAGATCAGTGCAATCATTTTCTAGGCATGTCCCTTGAGGTTCTTAACAGTTTTTGAATGAAGATACTTTCAACTCTGCATACCTTTTCACAATAAGACTTCGCTATCCATTGTCTGCCACGATTAAAGTTGTCAGTACGTCGTCACAGTATATAATGCCTCAAGAATTTTGGAAGTTTAATGGTTAAGTATAGAGGGTGCATGAGGGATAACCTCTCTTAAATTAAATAAATGGCTTTTTATGCAGAATTATCCGATTTGCTTCAAATTTTGAATGTAGGTTCATTAAGATAAGGGGTATCCCTGATTAGTTATGGGGTTCTTTTGCTAATTAAAAAGGGGGGTCGCGATTATTCCCCCTTAAATTAGATAAATTGTTTTTATGCACAATTATCCGATGTATTTCAAATTTTGGCTATAGGTTCTTTCTCATAAAGTGAATCCCTGAATAGTTTTAAGTGTTTGTTTATATATCCTCAATAGCTGTTTGCATTTAAAACTGTGATTTATGTTGCTGCATAGCATTTTTCAGTATTCTATAAATATCGTAACAAAGAAAAAATATCATGTTTTTCTTAAAATCTTTTTTTTTTAATTTAAATTTGTTTTTATTTTTTTAAGCGTTCAAACCTGAAGATTTATCAAGAACTACAGGTTTTTAAACAATTAACTTTCTAATTACTAACATAAGCTAGAAATAAAAAAACTATTTTTATTACTACAAATTAATGAATTCACTAGTTCATTCATTCGTGACATACAATATAGTTTGTACATTAAAATTTTCTAACATATATATTTTTAATGTTTTATATTATATTTTGTGATGCGTGATATGAGACATTAATTAGTAAAAATCCAGTTTTAAATGATAAATATTTGGCGTAAATTAAAATGACAATGACAACAAATGATTTAGTATATTACTTTTTTCACAAATAAAAAAATAAATAAATAAACCAGTTTTAAATGCAAAATGAATGGAAATTAATCATTATAAGAAAAAAGGTAAAATGTGTTATAATGTTTTCTGACATAATAGTTTTCAATCATTAAAATAAAAAATAAAGAAAAATTGTTTTTATTTGTTATTTGCGTTCAGTTGCATTCAACTCTCTTTTTTATGTTACTTGAATATTTTTGCGGCAAACCTTTACCGGGAAATCCCCTGATCGACAATTTCTTAAGAGACTAGCCGCCCGCGATATCTTCCGGACATCCCCCTCCGTCGAATGGGGAAAACTAGCTTCTTTCCCCGAAAGAGTTTCCTGAATGGACTGCTGCATCCCTCCCTATTTTAACTATATTCATTAGCTTATACGCCTTACCATAATGAAACTACATCCAAAATTTGAAGCAAATCGGATAATTCTGCGTAAAAAGCCATTTATGTAATTTAAGTGGGGTTATCCCCAGTTCCCTCCTCTATACTTAGCCATTAAGCCCCCCCCCCTTTTTTTAGGGATCCACTTTATGAGAAAAAAACCTATGTCAAAAATTTTAAATATATCGGATAATTATGCATAATAAAACAATTTATCTAATTTAAGGGGGGGGGGATAATCGTCCGTTTCCCTATTTATACTTAGCAAAAGAACCTCATAACTAATCCGGAATACGCCTTATCATAAAGAACCTACATCCAAAATTGAAGCAAATCGGATAATTCTTCATAAAAGCTATTTATTTAATTTAAGGGGAGTTATCCTCTGTTTTTGCCTTTATACTTAGCCATTAAAACTTTAAATTATTCAGGGATTCACCTTATCATAAAGAACCTATATTTAAAATTTGAAATACATCGGATAATTCTGCATAAAAACAGATTTATCTAATTTGAGTGGGAAATAATTGCTTTCCCTCCCCCCTTTATAATAAGGAAAAGAACCCCGTAACTAATCAGAGATACGTTTTATCATAATGAACCTATGTCCACAATTCGAAGCAAATCGGATAAATCTGCGTGAAAAGACATTTATTTAATTTAAGAGGGATTATCCCCCGTCCCCCTCCCCTTTATACTTAGTAATTAAACTCTTAAAACTATTCAGGGATTCACCTTATCAGAAAGAATTTATATCTAAAATTTGAAATACAACGAATAATTTTGCATAAAAACCGATCTATCTAATTTGTGTGTGTGTGTGTGGGGGGGGGGGGGGAGTGACCATCCTCTCTTTATAATAAGCAAAAGAACCCTTTAACTAATCAGAAATACATCTTATCATAATGAACCTATGTCCGAAATTCCAAGCGAATCGGATAAATCTGCGTAAAAAACTATTAATTTAATTTGAGAGGTTGCGGATGGGGGGGGGGGGGGTTTCATATTTCCAAAAACTGAACCAAAACAGTTAATTCAGCACGAAAAACCCATTTACCTAAATTAAGAGTCTCCCCCTGATCCCCCCCCCCCCTAAATACTTAACCAATGAATCCTCAAAATCAATAATGAATTCCAAAAATCAATAATAAATTCCCAAAATCAATTCTATGTCCCTTTTTTTTCCGGTAACTTTTTTTTCCGCTTTTGTAGTTTATGTCACTTTTTTTCCGGTAACTTTTTTTCCGTTTACCCACTTGCCTATTTCGGGCGTTTTTTAAATGAGAATTAATATTAATTAAAAAAATTGTCTGAAAGTAGTCCCTTTAAAATAGTAGTAAGTAGAAAGTAGTTAGAAATTTTTCTTTCCCTAAATCTCTGCGCCCGGGGCGACCGCACTCCCCCCCCCCCTCTCGCATGGCGCTTTTAATATCTTTCCAGAAACATAAATATAAACGAATTATATACTTTCCAAACATACCTGGATTTCAAGAAAGCTTGAAAGAACTCGAAAGATTTAAAAAAACCGATCTCTTATATTCATCTTTTTCATAATTTTCTTCTCTGAAGAGGATTTAATATCCATAGCGAAACGCACAATAAAGGAAACCTTTGTACTACAGCAACTAACAACAGAATGTTTGTGGAATTAAGTCTATCCTTCAAAGCATGCGAGCTTGCGTTTTTCCTGGAATTCGAGAGTCCAGTCCCGTTTCCAAAAAAAGAGCAAGAAACAGATGCAACTAATTAAGAACCCCCCCCCCCCCCCCAATGGTGCAGTATTGAAAAACCCGAGACAGCATTGGCAGCAACAGGAAATGACCATTCCTTTTAGCCTTCGGCTGATTCCCAATAGTATAAATGAATGCCGGCCTTTTTTGAAATTGAGTGACCAGTTTTCGATACTGATACTGTTGCTATGTGCTTTCCCCATTTTTCAAAGAAAATACATTGCTGCCGCTTAAACGAGTCAAATTTTTAAATAAAATTTGATTCAATAAAGCGGCAGATTTCGAGAACAAAACAAATAAAATTCTAACATTAGTTTTGTTTTTTATGATTTGGTTCATAAAAATGGAAATTTTTGTATTTTTGTCATGGCTCGGGGGGGGGGGTTAACCCTCAACCCCCCCCCTCACTGTGCCACTGAATGAGAGGCACATAAGAGAGGCCTTCAAATGGAGGGAAATGTTAACTACAATTTTTCATTCCTTTCTAAAATTTGAGCTTTTTTTTTTTTTTTTTTTTTTTTTTGAGAGCGTGACAATTTTAAAATTAAAACAACAAAAAATTACAGATTTCTTCGTCTGAAATTAATGCAAATCTTCCTTATTTGATTTTCATTAAGCTTTCAAATAACTGTCTGTTCTCTCTTTTTTTTTTTTTAACTGCTTAAATAATTAAGAAATAGAATGTTAGGTTAATATTTACTTTTACACATTTCAAATTCTTAATTAAAAACATCAAAAAATAATATTTGTTCAAAATTTACACATTAAATATGATTTTTAACATAATTTTCTATACATCGAATTTCTCTATATAACGAATTTTTTACTGGTACGATGGATTTCATTATATAGAGACTCGACTGTATATATTTTTCTTTTGAAACTATGATTTTTTAAATAAAAGTTACATTACTTTTTTTTTTTTTTTCAAATTTTTCTTCCAATATATGTATATAATTTTTTTTTTTTTTTTGTAATATTTTTTAAAATGAAGAATTAAAATTTAAATTTAGATATTTCTGTTCATTTAAATGTTAAAAAGATGAAATTCTACTAGTAATATTTTCAGCTGTAATGATTTTAAATTATCATACTTTTTGAAAAAATTTAGAAAATTAAATTTTTTTAAAATATATATATATAACAAGTTTTATCATAGGATTTTGTGCACAAATATTATGTTTAACCAACAAAAAAATTCGAGATTTTAACTCAATAAATAAAACATATTTTAAAATGTATCCCGGACTTCCTTAAACAAACAAAGTTGTAATAAAGGTAAACTCTCACCTCAATTTAAATACTTTGTATTTTGTTAGTTTTAAGTAATTTTATTGTTATATAATTCCATCTAATGTTAAATTCTCGATTAATAAAACAATTTGTGTTGATAAAATGGCTAATTAATTAAGTGGGATCGGCTGCATTTGAACTGTTTAATATTGTGTTAAAAAACAGAAATAATGGGATTGGTACAAGATCTTCATTAGTTACAATCTTCATTAAAAACCTTTTTTTTTTTTTTTTTTTTTTTTTTTTTTTTTTGCAAGACTCGGTATTTTTATTATATTCAAACTTAATTAAACCTTTTACTGTACATCTTTTTTATCATAGAGTATCTACTTTCCATAAAATCCCTGTTTTAATTAAAGAAGGGTTTTAAAAAAATTAATCTGCGCATGGAATTAGCCTGCATCTTCTTTGCTATATTTAAAAACCAACGTATATGAAGAAGTAGTAAATTTCATCGTTTCACACTAAATATATCAGTAAAAAAAAAAAAAATACATTGAATGTAATATTATATGTATCTAAAAATTCATGCGTAGTCTTGTGTAATACACATTTGAAAATCTTGAAAAATATTAGGGAAAAATATCAATTTTTAAAAAAAGTTATCAAAGTTATGAAAGTTCAAAAATTCAAATTTCATAAAACACAGTTTTAAAAATTATTCCGCGCAAAAAATGGAAATAACTCATATTTTTTTCAAAACTTTATTTATTTATTTTTAAAGTAAATTTATTGTAATATGATCCCGACTAATATAACATTTCTCGATTAATAAAACAGTTTGTGTTGATAAAAAGGCTAACTAATTAAGCGGGATCGCTGCATTTGAACTTTTTAATACTTCGTTAAGAAATAGAAATAACAAAGTTTGTACTTACATATCAGGGTCTTCATTAGTTGCAAGCTTCATTAAGGAACTTTTTTCGCAAGACACAGCTTCTTTATTATATTAAAACTTAATTAAACTTCTAACTGTACATCTTTTTTAAACTCAAGGATTTCTTTTATGCATAGAGTATATATTTTTCAAAAAATCAATGCTTTAATTAAAAAAAACTTTTAGAAATTTTAGTTAAATATGTAGCTTTTTTCTTTTAATGTACTTTTGATTGAACATTAAAATGCAAAAAATACATCCATTTAATGGCTTAAAAAACAAGAAAAAAAAAGCAGAATTATTGAAAAGGTAAAGTGTCCCATTAATTAAAATACTTTGTATTTTGTTAGTTTTAAGTACTTTTATTGTTACAAAATCCCGGCTAATGTAACATTCTCCATTATTAAAGCAATTTGTGTTGATAAAACGGCTAATTAATTAAGCGGAGTGAGATGCATTTGGATTTTACTTACCCATCATAAGCATATAGGGTAGATCTTGCAATCGTTTTAAAATCGGAAAAAAAAATCTGATTTACACGTTTCAGACACTGGAGATTCCGAAAAACATATTTTTAGAGAAAAAAATTTGACTTCCGCCCGTCTGTGTGTCTGTAAAGGCTGTATCTCCCAAACATATTGAGATAGAGACGTGAAATTTCGTGTGTACTTAGTGTGTAATAATCGGAAAAAGCCTACTGAATATGAGTAACCTCGATTATCCGGAAATATTTTGAAAGGTATATAAAAATTTTCGAAATGTTTTATTTTAAGGAGAGGATATAAAAGACAATAAAAAAACGTAAATTTTGCATAAAGCTGATCGAATGATTAATTGCCGAGATATTTGTAATCACATTTTCCACACTCTTCAATTTTTCATGACTCTGTATTTCTTTCAAATTTCAATTCAAATATATTTTTTCTTTGGAAATGAGATGCTTAATACAAGCAGTAAATCGTTAGTTTATAGGATAATCACTTTAGGACTTATAAGGTTTTTTTTTTTTTTTTACGTAATTCATTACTACTTGAGTAGTTTGGTGTTTTATATAATTTGTCAAAATTGGTTCATCAGCAATTCAATAACAAAGCATTACTATGTATTAAAAATATTTAAATATACATTTAAACTCTATTTTGTAAATACAATGCAATTTAGAAATAGTTAACACGTTTTATTTTCATATTTTATAGTATGCATATCCATGATGGGTCTTTATTACGGTGGCTTCAAACGAGTAGTTTTTATATAGTGTTAAGAAATAGAAATAATATGATTGGTACTTACATATCAAAATCTTCATTAGTTGCAAGCTTCATTAAGATACTTTTTTTGCAAGACTCAGTATTTTTATAATATTCAAACTTAATTAAACTTCTAACTGTACATCTCTTTTAAACGTAAAGATTTCTTTTATGCCTAAGCTACCTACTTTTCACAAAATCCTCCATGTTTTAATTAAAGAAGGGCTTTAAAAAATTTAATAAAACACAGTTATAAAAATTATTACCGCGAAAAAAATGGAAATAACTCATATTGTTTTCAAAACTTTATTTATTTATTTTCAAAGTAAATTTATTGTAATATGATCCCGACTAATATAACATTTCTCGATTAATAAAACAATTTGTATTGATAAAAAGGCTAACTAATTAAGCGGTATCGCTGCATTTGAACTTTTTAATACTTCGTTAAGAAATAGAAATAACAAAGTTTGTACTTACATATCAGGGTCTTCATTAGTTGCAAGTTTCATTAAGAAACTTTTTTCGCAAGTCACAGCTTCTTTATTATATTAAAACTTAATTAAACTTCTAACTGTACATCTTTTTTAAACTTAAGGATTTCTTTTAGACATAGAGTATATATTTTTCAAAAAATCAATTTATGACGGACTATAAAAAACTTAATAAAAACATTGAAATGCAATAAGTTGTCCATTTCAGTCACTTTTTTAAAACAAAAAAAATATTCGAAAAAGGTAAACAGGCCCCTTAATTAAAATACCTTGTATTTTGTTAGCTTAAATATATTCAAATTTTTATAATTTTTTTTATTTTTAATTAAATATGCAGTTTTTTTTTTTTTTTTTCGAAATTTACTTTCAGTTGAACATTTAAATGCAATACATTATCCCTTTGAATCAGATTTATTTATTTATTTATTTATTTATTTATTTATTTTTTTAATCAAATAAAATTAACGAAAAGGTAAGCTGTCCCCTTATTTAAATTGCTTTATATTTTGTTGGTTATAAGTAAGTTTATTCTTATGTAATCCCAGGCTAATGTAATATTCTCAATTGATAAAACAATTTGTGTTGATAAAACGGCTAATAAATTAAACTGGATCGACTACACTTGAACATTTCAATATTGCGTTAAGAAATAGAAATAACAGGATTGGTACTTACAGATCAGGATTTTCATTAGTTACTAGCTTCATTAAGAAACTTTTTTTGCAAGACTCAGTAACTTTATTATATTCAAACTTAATTAAATGTCTAACTGTACATCTTTTTTTAAATGTAAGGATTTCTTTTAAGCATGGAGTATCTACTTTTCACAAAATCCATGTTTTAATTAAAGAAGTGTTTTTTAAACATTAATAAAACATGGTTGTAAAAATAATAACAGTGCAAAAAAACCCGGAAATAATTCATATTTTTTTCAACACTTTTTTTTTTTTTTTTTTTTTTTTTTTTCTGGTAAAAAAATAAAACTTAAACAGTCACTAAAGTTTTTTTGTTGAAAGACTTAAACAAAAGGAAAAATTTTAATAAAATGCTTTGTTTTTATATTTCTAATTGAAAATTTTAATTAATATTTTTCAATTAATCGTTTAATATTAATTTATTTAAAAAACATTTCAGCTACTTGGGACTTTCATTATCTGCAAGAACTTCTTTATTTTTTATTTATTTATTTATTTATTTTTTTTTTAATTAATACAAAGTACTTTTATACATAAAGGTTTTTTTAACGTATTTTAACGTGCCGGGTTGGTTTTTTGTATAAAATACAACGGCGACAGATCCCTTTAGGGACTTGCTGTAAAAATTCTTTCTGCATGAACGTTTTAAATGAGAATAGAGGATTTTGCACTTTTTTACGCTAAAAGTTAATACCGTATTCCCCCCGCATTAGGCGGCATGCCGCTCAATTCGTGGGAGACTAGATTTTTAAATATGATTCCCTGGTCTTTCCCGACATGTCGGAAAAAGTGATGAACTTCGACAACAGAAAGGAATGTAGATCCTTAGCTGCTCAGCACGCTGAGAAAAAAATATGGTTCTGGCACATAGAATCTAAGTAATGGCTCTAGAAAAAATAGTTCCATGTCATCCTTATAAATTTTAGTTCCATTTCTTAGAGAGTTCCAGAGCCTCTTACTAGAATTCAAGAGCGTTTTCCTATATTTTTGCTGTCAAATTTATCTAAAAATCTCTTCAAATAGATGCGAACACAAGAGATTTGATTTAGTAACTAGAATTATAGCTTAAGAAACTATTCCTAAAATCAAGCAATAATTTCTCGCTACTGAAACGGTTCAATATCGTTTCGTCTCCCAGAAAACAAGAGACTAGAAATGTCAAGTCTTTTCGCCTATTCAACTTAGTTGTTTACCCTACTCGCATAGTTTGGACATCTATATTTCTAGTTTAGAGATTCAGAAAGTGACTAACTATTCATTCTAGGTGAAGGCGGCATATTTTTTTTCTCAGTGCAGAAGGGACAATATACAGAAAAAAATGTGCTTACCTTATGCCAAAAAAAAATAATAATAAATAATAAAATAAAATAAAATTTTATATATATATATATATGATAATTTAAATAACTTAATTTCGTCATCCTGGAGTACAAACGTTACACATGAAAATTTTGCATAATAATAAGATAAATAAAACCTAATAATCACTTAAACATTAACTAATATGTATAGAGAGCAAGATAGACAAAAAGAAAAAAATAAGTATTGATATTTTTTTAGACTGAAAATTTTTGTTAGAAAAACCACAATAAATCAGCCACCCATCCTCCATTAGCGACACCTCGATTTTTTTCGGCATGCAGGCTAATGCGGGGAATGCAGTAAAATATGCGCTGCTCATTTTTGACAAAATTCTTATATGAGCTTAATATTTTATTCTCCGATAGTACTTCAAAGTACCATTAAAATAACTTGATTTTTTTTAAATAGATCGATCAGTAGTAACACAGTTTAGAAGGTGTTATAGATACTTTATTTTATCTTATTCCAAAAGCATTATTCGTCGCACAAAAGAAAAATGTTAAAAAGTTTTTTTTGTTGCTTTTGCATTTTTTCAGCTTTTTTTATTTTGATAAAATGAGATGGAGGGAATCATTTCGGGTAATATTTCTATATTTCTATTGTAAGAGCATTATATTTTTACAGTTCCTATGTTCTATTAATTACTAAAAAATTATTTTATATAAAAGATTTGAATAAGATTATAAATATTGTATAGAATTCCTATAAATTTTATTAATTCATGGCAATTGACAAATCCCTTCTAAAATCTATTAAATGATTTTCTAAATCTTCTAATGCAGTTTCAAAAATACACGGAAAATGCTTTAGAAAATGTTGAAAATGTAATGAATTCATAATTTGGGATATAAAGTGTTTATATAATCACTCACATTATTAAAACAATATGTTCCTTAATATTCATTGTCTTTCACGCGCCTACCTGCTTATCTTCTGATTAGGATTTTGGCTATTAGACAAGGGGTGTCAAGTTCGAATTCCAATTCGAACATGGATGTTTGTGACGAGCTGAATTCCACCAAAAAATAGAAGTTTCAGTTCAGCCCTCATGTGATTAGGATTGACCGAGCGCCCGTAAATAAACAACTTTAATAATGAATATATCTTGGTTTGGAACAAAACTGTCTTATAAATAAGAGAATGTCTAAAATTATAGGCATCCACATTATTATTTTACAGAAAAGGTCATTTTGTCAAGATAAATTATCCTATTAAATAAACTTACGTTGATTTATGTGGAACTATAACTATCGAATACTGGCCTTACATTATAAAGAAACATTTTTTATTCTAAGGAGAATATATTTGTTATTGAATTTGCTTGTAAATTCTCCTTCCGTACTTGTTTCATTTGGATATATTTTATAGTGTGATGCAGCGAGTGAGACAGGCCTTTAACTATAGCTGTTCATTGTATATCATACCAAAATTGCAACAGAAATTTCCCTGATACTTGTAAACCCAGTTATTCTAATCTTGATACTCAAAAAAAGTTGTTCCAAATAAAATAAGGCGTCATCGTTATTGTTGTTGCCGATTTATCTAATTCATGTTTAACTTTCACATCTGGGAAAAAAAAATTCCTAAGTAAATGCAAATCATGTCATACAGTCTATGACAATGTAACGACCATAACCATGAACATTACGAAACCATGACCGTAAAAATTAATTTATGACCGAAAAAAATAGTTATAGATTCTTATAGATATTTGTGGTATATCATACCAAAATTGTGACAGAAATTAACTGTATAGTTGTAAAATTCAGTTATAATGTTGCTAATCAAATACGTTGTTTTAAATAAACTAAGGTGTCACCGTTATAATGTTTGCCGATTTAATTTAGACCTGTTACACTTTCATTTCTAATTTTAAAAAAGTTCCTAAGAAAACTGAAATTATAAAACACTTTCCTCAGTCCATCACTCTTTTAAACAGCGAAATAATACTTCCGTTCAATCTGTTTAAAAAAAACGCAATTCTCTGAAAACGCAAAAGGATATACTACTCAGAAAGCATTGACAGATTAAAAAAAAGTTTTTGACGAACGTGAAGCTATTTCTAGAAAATAATTTTAACAAATAGTAATTATCTTTATTTTAACAAAAGATGCCGATAGGAACAGAAAGGTACTTTGTATATGTAAGTATTTTTCTTCTTACTGTTATTGCTTTTATCATTATTATTACCTGTACTTATATTTCCCTCCGTTATTTTTTTGTAATTTGAAATCAAGCCTTTTTTACAATAGGTGAATGCATTCAAAAAATGTTCTGACATGAAGAACTGCTTGGTTGCATAAATTCATGTGATAGAATTCATCTAAATTAAAGGTATAAAAGAAGCAATATATATATATATATATATATATATATTTGCACTTTTATTTATAGTGATAAATATTAAAAGATATGTTTTCTAAAAGCAACCAAATCGGCAATAAACTTAAAAATAGGATCCCGGGCATAAGAATTTACCATAGCGATAGAAAGCAACTTATGACAGAAAAAAAGAAGAAAATATAAATTGAACTCTTAAAGTTTCTCATAAAATTAAATATTCTTTTAAATAAAGTTTTAACAATACGTAATTTTTTTTTTCAAACCACATTTTCTAGAAGTTAGCAAACTTTATTAAGATCTCTAGCAACAGATAAGATAATTGCGTTTGACTCAAGTTTAATTAAAGTTCTAATTGAATATTTCTTTTTTACGTCTCTTTTTTGCACCAAATCTCTGTTTTAATTAAAGAATGAATTTATGAACGAAAATAAAATTAGAAAAAGGTATGAAATTAAATTAAATGAATTAAAAAACTGTTCGCTCAGTCTTTATACATATATTTTTTTTTCTTCCATTCTAACACAAAACAATAACTCACTATGATTTTATGCAAGTTTAAATTAAAGTGAAACACATTAATATTTTTTATTAGCGTTACAGAAATTAATAAGCACTTTTTAAGTTAATAATTTGGTGTCAATTAATAGAATTTTTTTCAAAAAGGAAGTTATTTCATAGATAAGAAAGACAGTAGTCTTTCTTATGTTTGGATGTAACAAGTTGCATTAATTAACGAATGCCATTGTGACGTCCGTTAATGGGAGTTTCTTCTTCATATAATTAAAATTTACCTGATTTTTATGAGTTGTTTTCTGTTACAAAGTATATATACGTAATAAAATAAAAAATAAAATTGTGGCCAGAGCCATCGCTAAGACTTTTTATTGGTGGGGGAGAAGACCTTAAATTGCCAAGTCAAATTTTCATATTTGCCAACTTATTTTATAATTTTGCCAAGTTACCACAATTAGAAAATGTAATACAGTTCTTATTTGTAAAAAGTTCAATAATATTCCCAATTAGAGTTGTAACTTTTGCAATTTCTATCAAAAATAAGAAATATATTACAGTTTTTACTAAAATTTTAATCAAATTTGCCAAGTGTAACAACTTTTGGGAATGTTTGGGGGGGGAGGCTCCCCCCTGTCCCCCCCCCCTTAGCGAGGCCCCTGATTGTGCCATTTTGCCCTCTCTGGGCTTTTAATTCAAACTTTATGGAACATACTACGTTTAATCTTAGTTTCGTAATGTATTAATATTTTAACAGCTAAAGCTCTTTTTCTTATTTTATTTAATTTAGTAATAATCTATTGCTTGTTTCTCAAAAAGAGCGGGAAAACGATTTCGTAATATTCTTTCAATGTAGAGTCTATTTTTCCTTTTTAGAATAATTATCGAGATTTTAATTTTATTTTTTATTCAGATCGTCTGCCGATGTGTTCTTGCGCCTATGTGATCAGGTTAGTCTATTCCGCGACAGTATCAAGATCTTACGGGTGGTCACCCCCCCGTCTACCAATCGAAGATGGTGATGACTACGTCATAGCCTTGAAGTTAATCCTAATTGGATCTTTAATTTACTGACGTGGTCTGGGAAGGGACTAGTTTTTTCGTGAAGTCTGGGAAATGCAGCTAACTTTTAAACTAGTAAAGACGTCCGTTTAATTTTTCTGATAAATTGAAATATCTAATGATGTAGCTTGGTTCACGAAGGTTGTAGTATTCGATGTGTGCAACGATGGAATGACTTTATTTCGTTTATGAGTTCAAATAAATATGAATTCAAAGACTGAGTGACTTAATTTTTTACGGGGAAACACTCAAAGACACCAATCCACTGCTTGTTACATTACCATTACGGCTGCTTAAACTGCTAGTAGTGCTTAAGGGAATGGAGATGGAATACCGCCAATAATTTTTTTCCATTACATATATGTGTATAAGTATTAATTGTAAAACAATATATATCAATAAAACATAAAAAAAAAAATGAATTAAAAGGAACACATTCAATTCAAAATTTGCAGAACCAAAGTAAATTCCTCAGAATACCATATGTATATATAAATAATTAAACTTAATACACAATTACCACATTAAAACACGGAAAAAATAATACGAATACAATCGAAATTTGTAGAACCAAAGTCGAATCTTCAGGGTCACAAATACTTTGGAACTACAAATAAAGTGCATAGTTTCATCTTCGTATTAGCCATGAAAAAAGCAAAATAATACGAATTTGAGACTACCAACACACATAAATTCAAAATAAAATGGAGAAAATATTTAAAAATAAATCATACTAGCATTATTAAAATGGATAGAAAAAGAAAAACATATCAGACACTACAGTTACTACTAAAATTATGTTGTAAAAAATAGGCTGTTATGATTATAAATTTATTAAATAAATGCATTTTCTGATGCCTTAAGCATATTCTTTCAGTAGATATATAAGTGAAATTTAAATTATTTATTTAATGAAAAACATTATAAAAAAGTATTTTATTTATTAAATATTAAAAATATGTAAATTTTAATATGGATGAGTCATTATAATGATTTCTATAATTAATAGTACTGCATTATAAAATCTCAATGATTAAATTATTCTTATAATGTAATTATTTAATAAGTAAATAATATAATGATAATTGATAACTGATATCGTAATGTTTAATCTCCTCAGTCCTGATGTCGCTTGGAGGCGACACTAAAAATCACCCTTTAAATTAATTTAAAAGCTTATAGAATCGTTTAACTTGCATCTAGACATTTTTAGTAAATGTGTGCACATAAGAAGCATCAATATATAGCCTGATGCATCTTAAGAAATTTTTCTTAATAATTTTAAACTGGTTTTTGTAGTGATACGTAAAATTTGTCTCAGGACTGAGGAGGTTTTAAATACTTAAATTGTAAAAAAAGATGAAAAAAATAATAAAAATAAAAATTGAAATTGATTTCATTTAATGTGACAATGCTAACTTAAGCTTAATATAGTAGTATAAAATAAAAGAAGAAATAAATACATATATATATATATATATATATATTTACGTGTAAAAAAAAAAAAAAAAAAAAAAAAATGAATATTACTTCTGCAAATACCGATATGTGCCACGGACTTCAAATCGCGCAACCTTTTTTTTTTTTTTTTCAATCACACACATTTAAAATAAGTTTGGCCACCTTATTATAAAAGAGCATTAAATTTTCGGGAGTTTATACCAACATTTAGTTTTAAAAGTTGATTTTTGTCAAAATGGCTGTCGATTGGGGAAAAAAGGCTCACTTTTTTGCCCTCCTCCCACCCAATCTTTTACGAGCTTTAAAAAAATTTTTGATCAATGAGAATTATAATTTTCGGTGGTATAAACTCTAGAAAAAATGAAATAAAGATTAGCTTTTATTTAAATAAAAAAAGGAAGAAAATCGGTATAGTGGTTTTCCAGAAAAATTAAAAAGAAGGTTTGGAGAAAAAGCAAGGTTAAAATTTCACAATATCTTTACATTCAAAGAGCAAAAACTCTGTAAGGAATTGAAGTATTACGAAACTAATAATAAATTGAGTTGAAGAAAATGAGTGGGTAATTCAAATAGAGACAGGAGGGTAAATTCTGTTTGGTCAAGATCATTCGCCTCTCCCCTCTCAGATTTTCAACAGAATAAGATGGAAGAGTGAATTCAACCTATAAATTTTAATTAAAAAGGTAGGGTCTCAGAAAATGGATTTTTGACTAAAAATTATAGAAAGAGGAAGTGAAATTAACCCTTCACTGCATCTGTGCAATATCTGGCATATACAGGGTGTTTCAAAAATGACCAGTATATTTGAAAAATCAATAAAAACTAAACAATTAGTTAAAAGTTTCAACAACAGATGGCGCTGCAGCCTGAAATATCTAAAATACGATATTTCTCACATATCCACCATGCGCAGCAATAACATAACAGCAATAAAATCGCCTGCAGCGCCATCTGTTGTTTAAAATTGTAACTAATTTCGAAAGTTTATCTGCCTCAAAATTTACTGTTGTCGCAAGCATATTACAATAAACGTTGTATTTCTATCGCTGCTATTTTTATTGATTTTTCAAATATAGTGGTCATTTTTTAAACACCCTGTACCTAAAAACACTACAATTCTCATTATGTACCATGAATTTGGCCAATAGGATAACTATAACTGATCAAGAACCAGTCGAAAGAACGGAATAACACTTATTTTGCCCATAACAAACAGGCAAATTTGACAAAAAAAAAAAAAAAAAAAAAAAAAAATCGGAAGTATTAAAATTTTGATCAAGCTATTAAGGGTGTTCTTGAATCAAAAAGAGCAACTTTGTGACATATGCTTTAATTTATTTTTGTTCAGAAATGCATGAGAATAGCAGGTCTTGATATTCAAAAACTGTTTAATTGCACTCATTTTTCTGTTTTTTAAAAAACACAATAGATCTTTCATAACAAGCCTTCAAAGTTGACGTTTTTGAGCACATTTCCCGACGAAAGCGGAAAAACCGGTCGAAAAGCAGGAGAAAAACGGGTGATCAAGTGATCGAAATTCCTTAGAACTGGATAGGTATTTTAATTATCATAAAATGGAAAATTAAGTTCGATTCGAAATCGCTTCCATAATCAGGCATTCCAATTTTATATCTTTCTGTTAAAAGATGAATTTGTAAATGTGTCAAAACGTTTTACGCTTGTTGAGCGGAGCAGTTGAGAACACCCTTAAGGCAAATTTACTTTTATTTTTACTAAATACTTTAAAATATTAATATAAAGAAAGTTACAGAGTCTTAAGCAGATAAAATTAAATGATTTAAGCACATTTAATTGCAAAATATAGCATTACAATATTTAAAAACCCTAATTCTGTATATAAAGTACACGCCATAAAATATAAAATTCCAGCTGAAAATTTTAAATTTAATTTTTTTCCATTATTAGATGAATATAGAAATTTGAAAAAAAAAAGTGCAAGTTTAAAGTACTGTTTTTTTATTGGAGCTGATAAAAATTTGTCTAGCGAAGAAAGCTTAAAAAAGCCCAAAAAATGAAAATAAGTCACTTTTCAGTTACACACATTGCATAAAAAAATTAACAAATAAGTTTAACAATAAGCATCGGTGTGCTGAATAGTAGAGCAGCTTTGAGAAGTTACCTAGTTGATATCAACTTAACACCCAGTCTTGTAACTGAGCTATCTTATGTTATTATGAGCCATTGGGAAAAAGTGTAGTATAAACTATTTATTATAAAAGAAGATAATTTAATATAGAAATACTATAATTTTAAAATTAATGGAAAAATTTAAAATAAGGATTTAGGTTTTTAAACTTAAGTTCATTAAGTTAGTTTCAAGAAATTGACTAATATGGGTTAACTGGAACAATGGAAAAATGTGACCATATTGATGAACTACCTAATTGAGTGGCAACTTAAAATCCAGTCTTGAGGTGATTTGTGTTGTAAGCGCCACAATCTACACATTTAAGGGATGAAAAATGGCGATAAATATTTAGACGGATGAAAAATGTAAAAAAATAAAATAAACAAGTTGGAAATTCCACGGAGTTTTAAAAATATTCAGATCTTGGTGTAATAATATGCAGTACTTCGGATACAGTATAGTAGCTGAAATCTTATGTGCATCCCTGTAAATACTGTCTGCTTTCTGTTATACAGAAAGTAACTTGAGTAAACCTCAGCAATGTATATCAATTTCATAAAATGTGAAATAGATTAATATAATTAAAACGCGCCCCAAATAATGTTTCCCCCCCCATACCATTATGCAATGGAATACTTTTGTGTGGCCCTGTAAATTAATAACAAACATTCTTCCTACCGCAAAGCATACAAAATGTATATTTTAATACATACTTCATAGATGCATTACCGTAAAATGGGGTGAACAGGAACAAAACTTCCCTGTCATACAAAGAAATTCATTATAAATATAAGTGATGTTAATTTTAGTTGCCAATTTTTTTATAAGAAGGTAATACCATTAAGAGTTGGGGAATTTAGTTTTGCCATGTTGGCACTACTACTGGGGTATATAAAAAAAAAACTGCAAGTGGATCCTCAAAAACCTCAAATTTTCAACGTCTTCAAAACTTTGTATGTAAACTGTATATTTTTCGTATTCTAAACCTTAGAGTAGGGATTTTTAATTAATGATTAGAACGATATGCTGTAAACTATATGCTGTATTAAATTCTACTTATTTCTAAACTACATAATCAAAAAGTGAAAAATGGCTTATAACATCAGAGGTTTAAGATTTACGGGGTGAATCGGAATACGTTTACTCTCATGGTTTATTTTTCTATATAATAATAGTTTCATGTTATTTTTGAAAACTTATGCATGAATATGTATTGTAACAATAATTTGTTTGTTCCAATTACTTGATGAGTTTAAAGGGGCCAAGAAATTACCTGGTTGAACAAAAAAGGCAACTCTCAATGTAACAGACAAACAACACACATAAGAAGAACTTAAAAATGGCAAATTACTAAGAAAAACTGCACATAACTATACTCTGACGACCACAACATTCTACAAACATCTCAAAATGGAAAACCAATCAAAAAAGAGATGGTACTAAGGGCTGGAGATGAGGCCGTACTAGATCGAATTAATACATGCAGCGATTGGGGCTACTCAATAGATTCACTTACCCAATGACTATTAGTAAAGAATAACCTAGAACAGAGCTGAATTTGTATTAAATTCCACCTTTAGCAATTCAAACACAATTTCTTAGAATAAATTTTAATTTTTCTTGAGTTCAAAGTTGTTTTCTAATTTCAGAAATGTCATACCTTTACTTGTATATAAAATAAAGGCTTGAATTGATAGTAACTACGTGTTCCTATTCCTGCCTTCTCATTATTATCTGATTTTATTAACCCTATTACAGTCTGAATCGGAATAAAAAAAGATTATAACATTTGTTCCGATTCACCCCTACCTGCGGGGTAAATCGGAACACCATTAAAAAAAGAATATATATATATAAACAATAAAAAATGTTACTTTTTGTTTAAAAAGTAAAGAACAAGACAAGACCGAAGTTTCTAGTAAAAAAATAAAAGAATTAAAAAATCAGTAGTTGCCTTTTTTAACGTTACTGTTTAAAAGTGTTCTAATTCACTCCATTTTACGGTATCAGTTTTATTATGTTGGAAAAGTGTAACATCATTAAAATGCACTATTTTTTCCCATTGGTCGTAAAGTTTGCTTGTCCCTGTAATTAAACTATACATCCAATTTTCATAAAATTTTAAATGACTCGACAAAATTACGCTAAAATTATATATTTTACATTTCAAACGATTTAGTTCGGTAATTTTTGCTCTGTTATATGCAGAAAGATGGACAGACGGACGGACTGAACGACGACTATATGTGGTTCGTATTTACATAATTACGAATGTACATAAAAATTGACATTTTGGGGTGGAGAAAGGTGGAATTGTTAATTTATTTTGAAGTGGAAATTACCATTTGACTAGACAAGCTGTGAATAACTAATTTCATAAAAGAAATAATAACCTTTTTTTTATGTATAGAACAAACAAAATGGATCTTGGTTCTTCTTTTGATTGCTGAGAATTATTTTGGCAGAAACTTTAATTAGTAAAATTTGGCATTTTCGGCTTATACTTTCCGATTGACATATATATGAGGATTTATTTGGATAAAAGTTCTCTTTTAATACTATAGAATGATCATTAAAACTATTTTTTTTTTTTTTTCGAAATTAAACTTGTAAAAAAATGCATTACTTGAGTTTCATCAAGTTATTTTTATCTCTAAATTTCACCGGAGTATCAGTATCATCCTTATGATAAAACTTAATTAAAATTAAAATTATGCATCTTAATAAAAAAATTTATTAAATAATTCCCGCTTCATTCCAATTTTCATTAAAAAATGATGTTTTTACGAACGAAATGAAGTAGAAAGATGAAATAAATCATATTTTTGTTTGTATTCTATTTATTTTTTTTCATTCAAACAGAATGTTTTAACTCGAGCTGTCTCTGAAATATTTTTATTAAATATTTTAATTAAAATCAGATAGAATAATAAACATACTTATTTTTATATTTTATATTTAAGTTCTTAAGTGATAATTTTACTTAATATTTTCGTGCTAAGTGTGTTAGGGAAGGGAGTTGAGGATCTTCTTCTTTATACGAAATTTTCTATTCTTTATTTTTAGCTCACAGGCTATCATAGCCTGAGAGTTTATGTGCCCGTCCGTTCTGTATGTACGTTCGTACGTTCGTGCGTAACGCGATAACTCATGATAAAAATATCCGATCTACTTGAAATTTTGTATGTAGGTATATCCTGACAAGGCGCTTCCCTGATTAGTTTTTGGAGTTCATTCGACAAGTATAAGAGGAGGAACGGGGGGCTAATGCCCCTCCCCTTAGTTGATATAAATGGGATTTTCATGCAGAATTAAGTTTTCGTTCAAAATTTAGATTAGGATCATTCTGATGAGGCGATTCCGTGACTGTTATTAGGTGTTCATTGAATAAGTATAAATAGGGGGAACAGGGGTTCTAATGCCCCCCCCCCCTGAATTTATATAAATGGGTTTTTCAAGCAGAATTTTCAGATTTCGTTCAAATCTCTGAATAGTTTTGGAAGTTTAATGGTTAAGTATAAAAGAGGGGGATAACTCCTTTTAAATTATATAAATGCTAAATGGGTTTTTATTAAGAATTATCTCATTTTCTCTGAATTTGGGATATAGATTTTTTATATGATAAAGCATGTCTTTGATAGTATAGGAGGTTCAATGATTAAGTATAAAAAAGGAGGAAAGGGGAGAGCTGTTTCCCCTTCTTAATTTTTTTCGAACGGAATTAACCCTTGAAAATATAAGGCTTTAATGTACAATTAGTATTTGTAGCCTGTGAGCTCAACGCCATCAGTTTAACTGGGCAGTATTCTTTATTTATATTCTTTTGCTTCTGTCATTTTTTTACATCCTACAAAGTGTGAATTCTTGTCTTATAGTGTTTATGCAATATTTCAATACAGTGCGATTTTCGTTCTTTGAACATAGCGCCTGTTGGTAATTCTAATATTAACATAAATTTTTAAACTTGTTTTTGTTGGAACCATCTTTTTAGGTGCGTTCTTAATTATGTAAATACGTAGCACCTATAGTTGTCGTTCAGTCCGTCCTTCCGCATATAACAACGCAAAAACTACCCAACCGAATCGTTTGAAATTTAAAATATATAATTATTACATAATTTTGTCGAGTTATTTCAAATTTTATCAAAATCGGATGCATAGTTCAATTACAGGGACAATCAAAAGTATTCCATTCCATTACAGTCAATGAGGAAAAAAGTTTGAAATGCATTTTAATCGTTTTAAATTTAAAATACATAATTATTACATAATTTTGTCGAGTTATTTCAAATTTTATCAAAATCGGATGCATAGTTCAATTACAGGGACAATCAAAATTATTCCTTTACATTAAGGTCAATGGGGAAAAGTGTTTCAAATACATTTTAATGGTGTTACACTCATTCGAAATAACAAAATTGATATGCATTTATAAAGTACATATTATAATATACATTTTGCATAATCTGTGGTGCAAAGAACATTTG
Source organism: Maratus speculifer (assembly GCA_964019185.1). Classification (NCBI taxonomy): domain Eukaryota; kingdom Metazoa; phylum Arthropoda; class Arachnida; order Araneae; family Salticidae; genus Maratus; species Maratus speculifer. The sequence continues at coordinate 155,299,650 of OZ025302.1, forward strand.
TTATTGATTTACAAAGCCAGACAAAAGTATTCCATTACATAATGGTATAGGGAGAACATTGTTAGATGCACATTTTAATTGCAATTAAATATTTACAATTTTATGAGTTTGATATATGAGAGTGATATTCTTAAAACTTCGTTATCGTACGAACGCATCTCATTCGCTACGCTTCACGTGCAATTTCCAACTTGTTTAATTTAGGAGACTATTGTTCTCGTGAACTAAACCCATTTCCATCTTTTCTATGCTTGCTGGAGTTTATACCACCAAAGAATACAGTTTTCATTCATTAATTGATTTTTGAACTTATAAAAGATTAAAAAGAAAATAAATAAATTGCTTGTTATTTTTTATTTTTATTTTTATTTTATTTATTTTTAATCCAAATAACAAAAATTTTGTTGAAAATCAGCTTTTCGAATTAAATGATCAATGTATGTATGGTGGTCCATAACATGCTCATAATACCAATATAATATCATTAAATAGCTATTATTTGCAAAAAACTGTCAAATGACTGGTTAGCTTGCGAATACCACTTTTAACAGTTTTTACTTTGAGTCAGATATCACATTTACCAGGACTCTTGGGTCTGTTTAACTCTTGTCTGAAAAAGGTGACCATAACGCCACAAACAACCACACCAAACCACATACAATTGTATGAGATAATCATGGGTGAAGAACTGAAACAGTCAAGGGGCATAACGTGAACAGTAGGATAAAGCAGTTGCGCAGCCAGAATTCGTTTCTAAGGGGGGGGGGGGGGGTTCAGATGCCGGTTATTTGAATTACCGATTAATAGAATCAGTATTTTTAATGAATCCAATCTTAATGCATTATTTCCGCAGTTACACTGGTCATCATCTGTGTCGCAGGAAATCATAATTCTTTTAGCATAAGGCGTCTCGGTTTGGTTTGGTTTATTTTTTGTCGGCCAATTTTCTACGCTAGGGATATAGGCCCTGGGGAAATGCCCTTCGTGGGGGTCTTTCTAAGGAAAACTAACCCGTATTTACGCAAGGTTCGAAGAAAACCACGAAAACTCCGAACGGTTAGGCCGACGGCCGCGATTGGTTTCGAACCCAGCACCTGCCGTCTGCCGTCTACCAGTTATGAGGTAAGAACCTCTCGGCCACTTAAGGCGTCTCGGAAAAGTGACTCAGTTCAAATAATCAATTTTCACTTAACTAATGCATGTAATAAGCTCTTTAACAGTTTTAAGAAGAATTTTCGCCACATTATTGAATCACTTTGTTGAATGGAATCTGATTCAACAAAGGGGCAGATTCTGAAACACGCCAAAACATTTCAATATTAAATTTGGTTTTTATTCATATAAATGGCAATTATAGTTATATTTCTTAGCCCTGGGAAGGATTTTAACCCCAAAACCCCTTTCCTTGGTTGCGCCACTGGGATAAAGTAGGATAATTATGACCAGGGGGTAATTGTGACCACCGCCATAATCGAGAAAATTGTGTATGGTAAAATTTGTTTTGCGTTTAGATATTAACCTCATTATATATTTTTCATTTTAATCATCCTTTATCACTAGTCTGAAGCATTTTAGAGACCCAACAAAGTGTACCAAAACTTTTGATAAACGGATTTGTCAGTTTTCTGTTTGTAATGGTCTTAATAACCCTCAAACAAATGTGTATAAGCAACATTGACTTATCATATAACCTGTCATTCCTGATCTAAGGTAGGCAAGTATAAAGAAGTATGATGGTCATAATTTCCCCACTAGTGTCTTATTTAACTCAAACTTTTGTGATTGTGAGTTTTTAAGGGTGTTCTTAAATCAAAAAGGGCAACTTTGTGACACATGCATTAATTTATTTTTGTTCGGAAATGCATGAAAATAGCAGGTGTTGTTATTCAGAAACTGTCTAATTGCACTCATTCTTTTGTTTTTTTTAAAAACACAATAGATTTTTCATAACAAGCCTTCAAAGTTGACCCTTTTGAGCATATTTCCCGACGAAAGAAGAAAAACCGGTCGAAAAGGAGGAGAAAAACTGGTGATTGTGTCAAGGAAATAGCTTATAACTCGATAAGTAATTTAATTATCATAAAATGGAAAAATTAGTTCAATTTGAAATCGCTTTCATAGTCAGGTATTAAAATTTTATAACTTTCTGTTAAAAAAATGAATTTGTAAATGTGTCAAAACGTTTTTCGCTTGTCGAGCGGATCAGTTAAGAACACCCATAATGGGGTAATTATAACTATCCTTTTAACTTAATAAAAAGGAGGGGGAGAGTATGAAAATTAAAACTTTTAAAGGGTCAAAGTTACTTCCTGTAAACTAAAAACACCACTTTTCTAAATAGAAAAAAGTAAAAAAAAAAATAACAATGTTGAAAATGTACAAAGTGGTCATAATTACACCTCCTGACCCTACGTAAAAGTTTAATAAATAACTTACGTATAAAGACAAAAGATAAATTTTGTCTGATATTATTTTGCATGGTACATATTTTCAAAGCAGATCTAACAATTGCAATTTACAAAGGTTCCAACCATACTAGTTTTTTATCACCATTTTCTATGGAAAGAAATGTTCAATTTATTTATCTATTTCTACTCATTTTTCGAAACAGATCCTACGAAACTTGTTCGTAACTAGATTTCAAAATTAATTTTTGGCTATTTATCTGTATTTCGCAACATGTATAGATTATTACATGTCTAGATTATTCGCAAAATTACAAACACTTTTGTTTAAAAATAGTGGTATATAAAAAGGTTTATTTTGTTAAACCTAAATCTTTAGCAAAAACAAAGGGTTAATGACAGAAATTATGTGATTAAATACGACAAATGTTAGTATTTGGAAATAGACAGACTTAAAAAACCGGATGCTTAGTAGCTATTTATTTATATAACAAAATAAAAATAGAACTTGATTTTAAGTATGTCTCGGTTAAAAATAATGATTCAAACAATTACTGCTCCCCCAAAAATATATTTCTGGGATTTAATTGCAAACTTCTATATTTTACGAAAGCTGTTCAATAAGTTTTTCCTCCACGTCTGTAACTACTTTATTAACAGAAAAAAATAAGTATTTGACAATGACAAGCAATTTTGAAATGTCCTTCATCTCAAGATGTTTTTAATTTGCAGGTGAGACCACTGCCGAGCAAAAGGTGAATGAAATATTTTACACTAACAAATAACTTTGAAGTATTTAAGTGCTTTTGAAGGTGTACCTTATTTTTTAATAGATTCACCACTGGTGACTATGCTGTTCCACCATCGGTACACTGGTTGTTGTATGAAGCCACCGAAGAATGAGATCGCTTATTGACAACACCAAAGCGCAAAGCGCATTCATTACACGTGTGACTTGTTCGTTGGACTCAAAGCACGTACCAATTAGATGTTCCTTCAGCTTGTTTTATTTCCCCTGTGACAGGCGAGACAACTACCGAGAACACACTATGAAGCTAAGTTAGCCATTCACGCTGTAATTCACTGTTCCAAGAGATATTCCATCAGTTCTATCAATCATCCTCTGTTTAAGAACCTACACTTGTCACTCAAAAAGACCGGGATGGTAATGTAAAGTCTATAGGAGTGCTCTTTTCAAATATCCCGCTCAATTTTTTTTTTTTTTTTTTTTTTTTTTACTTTTTTTTTTTTTTTTTTTTTTTTTTTTTTTTTGCATAGGATTGCTCAGGACGATCTACAACCGGCCTAGTTTTTACTTTTTCGATTTTGCGTATATATTTTTTATATTATGATAGTTTTAATTTCAGAACCAGATTAAGCCGGTTTTGAAATTTAAAGTAATTTTTTTAAAAGCATATTAAACCAAAACTGAAAAAAGAAAAACTAGGCAGGTTATGGATCGTCCTCAGCAATCTTGTGCAAAAAAAATCAAGTAAAAATATTAAAGTTTGAGCGAGATATTTGAAAAGAACGCTCCCATAGACTTAACATTATCATCCGGGTTTTTTTCAGTGACTAGTGTTGCGCCTTAAGGATATTCTTAAATCAAAAAGGGAACTTTGTGATATAAGTTTTAGTTTATTTTTATTCGGAAGTGCATGAAACTAGCAGGTGTTGTTGTACAGAAACTATCAAATCGCACTCACTTTTCTGTATTTTTTTTTTTTTTTTTCTCAAATTGAATAGATATATTAAAACAAGCCGTCAAAAATGACGTTCTGAACGCATTTTCGGATGAATGCAGAAAAACTAGTCAGCAAAAGGTAGAAAATCGCATGATCACGTGATCAAAGCAGCTCATAAATTGGTAGGTAATTTAAATATCTTAAAATGGAAAATTAAGTCCGTTTCGAAATCGCTTCCAAAGTCAGGCCTTCTCATTTTTTATCTTTCTGTTAAAAAATGAATTTGTAAATGTTTCAAAACGTTTTGCGCTTATTGAGCGAAGCAGTAGAGAAAAACCTTATTACGCCATTTATTAGAAATCAGTTCATTGACACGTTCTTTATGCTCTGCACTATCTGCAATCTTCGGCCATAGACAGAATCAGCGTGCAGCGTGGCTTATCTTGCACACTCGACGTGCCCGTGCCTGGGTTCTCCGTCTGGATTCCAGGTACCCATTTCCTAACGGTTCACACATATTTCTTCGTACACAACTAGTACCGCTGGAAGAGATAATATACACGGTGTCCACTCTCAACGGTGGCCAATGGCTAATTTCTAAACCGTTACACATAGACATATAGTTCCAATTGCAAAAATGCTTTTAAAAAGGTAAAGAATTGTTTTTCAACCGATTTAGGTCATTTTTTTTTATTACGAAAATTAAATTTTTATACGGTCCCCCAGTCCTATAAGTGATATTTAGTAAATTTTTGCCACTACTCTAACAAGTAATACAAAAAAAGTCTCATTCCTCTGCGATTAAAACTGACCGAGTAACAGCTGTTTAAAGTTGAAGCATATTTTTTGCTGCAAATTAGGGGTCAGTAACAAATTTACTGGAAATAAAAATAAACGCCAGATATAAAGTTTAACATAAAACATTTAGTGTAAAATAATTTTTACAATATTATTTTTTATTTTATATTGATTTTTACATATTAAAGCAAAATTTTTACTTAAAATATAAGTTAAAAAATGACAGAAACTTTGTTAAATTAAATTATGAAAAGCAACAGTCACAATTCGTTACAAAATGACACATATTTAAAATTCTATTAGATTACTTAACCTAGCATAATTTGGTGTATTCCTACAAAATAAATAAATGCTACGCACCTAAAATTGTATTAATATTAAATAGTCATTCGATATAAATAAGTGTGCAATTTGAACCTCGATTGGATGTTTGAAAGTGAGTTAAAATTTTGAATACAAATTGTTAACTAAGAAAGCATACATACGAACGTTTTAAGTAAAATAAAAGTTATCAAAATAACAAACCATTTTAAAATAAAATTGCGATTTCCCAAAATTTGACTTTCTCGATAAAGAGAATTTTAAAACTCACGTCTTCAATTATTTTAACCAATCGAGAAGGTAATTAATAAAAATTAATACTACCGTAAAAGTTATACGGTGGCAGCACCTTCATTTAAATCGCTTTAAAAATATGTTTTTATCTCAATTTAAAACATTTTTGTAATTGGAACTATATGACTGTGACAAATGGTTTACGAGTTAACTATTGGACACGGGCAGCTTTGGAAATGGATGCCCTTTATGGTAATTTAAGCACTTAGTGTACGTTCCCTGAAAACTTAGTCCAACTCATCCGTTTGCAGCCACAGAAAAGTGGTTTAAGTCATGAAATTTAAAGTTTCATAATTCGGTCAATTTTAATGTTAAATGAATGGAACCTTTTTTATATTACTTGCTAGGGTGATGGAAAATTTTTACTAAATATCACTTATAGGACCAGGGGACCATATAAAAATTTAATTTTCGTAATTTTTTTAATTTTTTTTTTTTACCTAAATCGCTTGAAAAACAATTCTTTACCTTTTTTAAAGCATTTTTGTAATTGGAACTATATGTCTGTGATTAACGGTTTAGAAATTAGCCATTGGCCACCGTTGAGAGTGGACAATCTGTATAGAGACGACATTGACATAATACTCATTCCCCTGTGAATATTGATGGGTGCTACATTTTCCCTTTTCAGGAATTCGATAACCGCACGCTGTTATAACCAAACTTCCGTATAGCTCGACAATCTCCATTTCACTGGTTGCATAGCGGTGGTCCCACATGCAAAATAAAAAATATCATGATATGAAGGATATTTCAAAGTTACTTATCAATGTAAAATATTTATTTTTGTTTTGATAATAAAGTAATTATAGGCTTAGAGCCAAAACTTTCCGACCAACCCTCGTACTTTACTTTCTTACTTTTGCAAGTTCAGTATTAAATGCAATAAATGTTCTACTTGCACACATTGTATAATACCATCTAATTTAATAATATCAGTTTTTGTTAAATCTGAACTTTTTTCTATTTAGACTGGGAGGCAGAAGCACAGACAATTATTTCATCGAGTTTGGGGGCAAAATTCTGGGGTTGATTAAATCTCGATTTGCATATTAAAACGCAACCGGTCGGGCAAGTCATATATTGGTAGAAAACACATTAAATAAACGATTTTAGCGGTTGACTCGTAGGCTTACCATTGTATTTTCCTGCTCCTAGTTCTCCGTGTTTTCATACATTGGGAGCAGGAAAATAAATGGTAAACCTACGAGTTAACCGCAAAATCTGGTTTTCAGGTGTTTTCCACCAAGATATGACTTGGGAGACCGATTGCGTTTTAATGTGTGAATCAAGTTTAGGCAATTCTGAAATTTCAGACATGAACTCGATGAGGTGATTCGATGATGTAATTGTCTGTGCTGCTGCCGCTTGGTCTAAATCTGAATAATAGAAATTCTGCAATTAAAAAAGACAAAGATTATTTTTCTCAAACAGTCATGCTAAAAAAGGGAAGAGGTAGCGGATATAAATTTATGTATTAAAAAAATAAAAAGACTTGTTTTTAAACATTTCTTGGCTAAAAATAATTTGTAAAAGACTTGTTGATTTTTAGAATTTCAACGCTAATTTCATTAATTTACCTTACCGATTAATTTTTCTACACTCGGTGCCTTCATTGAAGTCTAACTTAATTAAAATTTTAATTGAACACCTTGTTTAAAACCATCTTTTATAATAATATTCTCTTTTCTCAAATCTGAATTATTTTCGAATCTGAATGACATAAATTTTAAGATTAAATAAGACGAAGTTTACTATTCCGAAATAATCGTATTAACCCTTTCGGGTCCGAATTTTTTTCTATTTTGAGAACAAAATTATTATTATTTTAATAAAGTCAGTAGCTAGGCAGATAGACTTATTGATATTTAAAGATTATTTTGTTTTCTGAAATGCAACGAATATACTTATTTTATATACAACTGAATTCATATTTATGTGATAATAGGCCAAAGAAAAGTTTTCGTAGACGTTTGGAAAATAACTTATTACAACAGGATTTGAGAGGGTATTACAACTTTCTAAGGTTTTTCTTGCGTTTTATCATACATTACACTGAAAAAAAAAAAAAAAAAAAATTGTAAAGTTACTAAACTTTTTCTAGGAAACTGGGATTCCAAAAACATTTCCTGTAACGGTAACAGCAAAAATTTAAGTTTTAGAATCGGTTTCACGAAATTTTCCTGTAACCATTACATGAAAAGTTCTTGAAATCCCAGTTTCCTAGAAAAAATTTAGTATCTTTACAGATTTTTTTTTTTTTTTTTTTTTTTTTTTACAGTGTATTGGTTCAGAAAAGTAACTTATATTATATTTTTAGTTCAAAGAGGACAACATATGTCTAAAATAAAGGAACCACCGACGGTGCAAAGAGAATTAAGTAATATTTTATTATTACGATGATTACTAAATATAAAATAATAAACGAAATCATAATAGGAAAGGCCTAGACATGTACTACACTGTAAAAAAAATCTGTAAAGGTACTAAACATTTTCAAAGAAACTGGGATTCCAAGAACTTTTAATGTAATGATAACAGGACAAATTCATATAACCGATTCTGAAACTTGAATTTTTGCTGTTACCGTTACAGGAAAAGTTCTAGGAATCCCAGTTTCCTAGAAAAAGTTTAGTACTTTTACAGAATTTTTTTTACTGTGTATCATTTCTATGTTTCAAAAATAATTAAATAGTTGTTAAGACGAAATAATATTCGATAACAAGACATGAACTATTAATAGTACACCAGACCCAAAAAAGTTAAAAACAGGATTTTAGCTATGAATTTATGTGACAAAATCTTCAATTTAAACCTTTTTTGGTTAAAAACAATGGTTAAAAGAATTACGACTCCCTAAAATTCTATCTGGAATATCATCGTGAGCTTCATTAATTTTCTTTACCTCTTAATTTTTCCAGACTCGGTATCTTTATTAAGGTCAAACATAATTAAAATTCTAATTTTACATCTTGTATAATGGCAATTTTTATAATAATATGCGTTTTTCTTAAATTTGAACTATGCCCTAATCTGAATGACAGAAATTCCGAGATTAAATAGGAGAAAGATAGTTGTACTAAAAAACAGTAGATAAGCTGCAATGAATTTATGTAAGAAAAACTTGAATTTAAACATTTCTTCGTTAAAAATATTGAATAAAAGAATTATTACTCCCTAAAATTCATTCCTGGAATGTCATCGTGAACTTCATTAATATAATTTACCTCTTAATTTTAGCAGACTATACATCTTCATTAAGGTCAAACTTAATTAAAATTCTAATTGTACGTCTTGTCAAATGCCATATTTTTAATAATTTCCGTCTTTATCAAATTTGAAAGTTTTTTTTTTTTTTTTTTTTTTTTTTTTAGAATATTTTTATGAACGAAATGAAATAGAGATGGAAAAATTAAGCACGGGGGAAAAAATCTTGTATTTATTTTTACATTTTTGTTTTATTCTAATGAAATCTTTTAAATTATGCAATCCGAATTATTTTCATTTTGTCTTTTTAAATTAGAATGTCATAAACAAAAAAGAGTAATTCCTACTTCTGCTGCAGTAATTAAATTTATTGTTATCCTTTCACTTTCATAGCTTATACTGGAAAACAATTACATTTAGAAACATGAAAAAAGGTAGTTTATGAAAAAGTGTAATTATAAATCGAAAAATTACTCAATGTTAAAATTGGACACTATAGTACAGTTAACCCTTTAAACGTCCGACATATTTTGTTCTTTATGTTTAAGGATTCATAAAACAACACCCATGAAAACTATTTTTACAGTGATTTGTCTATGATTACCTTACTTATTTATTTATCTTATGCACTGCAAAAAAATAATATTAATATCAATTTTTTATTAAATCAGCCTTTATATCAAAGTGATAGGAAAATCCGCTTAGGACGCTTAAAGTGTTAAATGCATTTTATAAAATCAAACACTATGCATAGCAATTTAACCTTCTTCTGTAAACACACACTGATAAGGCTATCATATGGAGTGTTTAAAGTATTTTTTTTTTAATTTATATGATTTTTATAGTTTTTTTCTGCTTAAAATTTCGTTATCTGAATAGATAATGAAATAGTTTGATTTCATTCATAGTTTGAAATAACCTTCTTTTACTTACTGTTACCCGAAAGCCCAAATAATAATAATTACAAAATAATTTTCAGTTAAAAAAATAATTGCATGTAAATATTTAAAAAGAAAAAAATAACTTATTAAATTATTACAAGCGCAACGCGTTTAATGTTGAAAATTTGTTATATTTAAAACACTATGTTAAATAAGTCATATTTAAAACGATTTTATATTAGTGTCATTACAAAAGTTCGGAAGACAAGAATTAACGGAACTATTGTTGCTTTAGCACCCAACTTTTCATATTATACTTTTTACTTTGAAGTAAGTTTAAGAGTTATGTAGTTGCATTATTAGAAATATATGTTTTAGTTTGTATTTATTGTATTAAAATAATATTTCTTTTATATTTCCCAACTCTTCCTAAAATATTGAAAGCAACGAGATAAAATTAACACCAGCTATTCGCAGGGATGCAGCGCCGGCATTTAAGTTTTCAGAGTTTTGAAATTTGAATTTTTTTCCAATACATTAATATTTTTTAACTTTTAGTATAGTCTGTCAAATGATACAACTAATATATTCCATTTATTTATGAAACGCAAAAATTAAACAATAGTAAAATATAGTGATGTATATATGTAGTACATTATGCAAGTAATTTACTCCATTTTTATGGGGGGGGGGGGACATGGAATGGAAAGTTTAAATTATAGTTAAATATATTTAAGAAAAAAGTTTGATATCGTCTGCTATTCAAAATGGTAAACAATTATTTTTATTTTTATTCTTTTGGTTAAATTCATTTCATGATTTTTTTTTTTTACATTCTCTTTTTAAAAATGCAATGTAAAAATATTAATAAAATTTATTTCAATATTTACTAAATATATTTGAAAAAAACTATACAATTTTAATTTTATTGATCCGTGTAAAATAATATTTTCCGATTTTTTTTTAATTGCATATGAATAGATTGCAATAAAATCTGGAGGTTTGGGCCTGGAGTCTGAACATACGCACAAAATATATACGAATATTAAAAGTTTTTTTTTTTTTTTTTTTTTCAAACCACAGTTACTACACTACAGAACAAGCAATACTGACGTGGACAAAATCTCTTATGTTGATGAGGCAAATGAAAGAATAGACCAAACAATCACATCATGGAGTTCACGGATGAAAATCTGGAATTAGATAAATTTAAATTCGCATATTATAACGCAATCAGTCAGCCGTGTCACCGTTGCTGTTGGTGGAAAACACCTAAAACCCGATTTTTGCCATTAACTCGTAGGTTTACCATTGTGTTTTCCAGCGCCCAAAAGTGTTAAAACATGGAGGATTGGGAGCAGGAAAACATAATGGTAAATCTATGAGTCAACCGCTAAAATCGGGTTTTTATGTGTTTTCTACCAAGATATGACTTGGCAGACCAATTGTATTTTAATATGCGAATCGAGATTTCACTAATCCTAGATTTTCATCCGCGAATTCCACGAAGTGATTGTCTGTGCTGCCACCTTCCGGTCTAAAAATTAACTTACAACAAGTGTGTAAGTGTGATCGCAGATCGCACAGATATTTCGTTCAACATTTCTTTCTAAAAAAATTATCCTTTCATTAACAAATCCAGATTGTTAATTTATAATAATTAAGTTCTTACATATATGGTAACACCAATAAGTTAAATTTTTAAATAACTTTAAAAGGAAGTTATTTGTTTTAATCAAATTAAAAATGTTCAAATCAAATTATTTAAATAAATTCCAAAATTCCAAATTCTTTGAAAATCTGAAATTAAAAAAAAATTAGCGGGGATATAAATAAAATTTTATAATTTCTCAAAATTAAAAAAAAAATCAAAATGTTTAAATGAAATTTAAAATGTTGAATCATTAATAAATTGCAATAGTTTTTATATAGTAAGAAAATTAAATGCCAAAAAACGTTATGACCATCAGTGATTATTTATAACATAATAATAATATAAACCCTTAAATGGGTAAAAAGTACGAAACTCTTTCAAATTAAATCCATCTCAATTTGAAAATGTCAACTTCCAGCACTGGGTTTTGAACTAAGACCTTTCTATTTACTTTCGGGATGCTTTACCTGTAAGCTATTATGTCTACACGAAAACACTTGAAAATAAGGTTCTGTTTTAAAATTTAAAGAGAAAAAATAATCGGATGACATTAAAAACATTAATTTCCTTAAAATAATAGACTTTTTCAAAATTTTATTATTTGTCGAGTAACACGATATATTCAGCTTAAGTACACAAAAAACGAAGTCTATGACTGATACAGTTTTTGTGTAAGGACTCTGTGACAGACAGACAGAGGAGTGAGAGGAATAGAGTTTCGTCAAATGAACGAAATCCCATGTATGACAACTACCCAAATTTTAAAGAATATACTTTCAATTAATCGAATTTTATTTTTCCGGATGTTCGTTTTTGATCTATTCATAAATGCATTCTACACGAAATGCTTCAAAATAACGTAAATTGCAAAATTCAGTTAATTTACTTTGTAAGTATTTTTCTTGGTTATAATAGGAAATTTAATGAAATTAATACTATAAATATTTTTTAAATATATAATTAAATCAGATATCTTATCCCAAAAAAATCTGAAAGACCTCATGCTATTTTAATGCAACATGTCAAGTTCTACGTCATCTTCAGATAAATTTAATTCCTTCAAAGAAAAAAAAATATGCTACTTAAAGGAAAATGTTATAACAAAAACATACACCGAGAAAAAGGAATTGATTAAAACTATAAAACATGTTTTGTTGAGTACATTTTGGTTGTTTTAAGCGAATTTTTTAGTTAAAGTAAAAAATCGGTTTTGTTGCTCAAACGAAAAAATATTGTTAACACTCTTATAAAATCTTAACAAAATTTCGTCAATTTTTTTCAGTTTTACTAAAGTCTTGTATTTTTAATTTGTAATTCTAACAAAATTTTGTTGTTTTTGCGAAATTTAAATAGGTGTGCAGTAGCAATAACTATCTCCCCTAATTTTCTTTAATTGACTTATATAGCTATAAAGGATTAAAATAGCTTTTGGATAATAAAAACTTTTCAAATTGAGGCGGACTAATGACATTATTATTACCCTATTATGCATTTCGGATGAAAATTGTGCACGAAAAATTGCAAAATAAATAAATAAATAAATAAATAAATAAATAAATAAACAATATTTGTTTTTTGTTTATTGAAACAAAATTTCCATTGACCCATATTTAACCGAAAAGATTTGTTGGACCAAACAAATTTTTATTGATTTAGCAAAACTCTTATCGATCATCAAAACTTGGATATTGTTTCAGAATCTATAAAATAGATTCTAAAACAATATCCAATGCATTCAGAGTATTGTAACAAACCTTCGTAGTTTAATAAGTGAGAAATGATGACAAAACAGTTTGGAAAACGTATTACTCATTTTAATACTCAATTTACAGAAATTATTTCTGTAGTTGAAAGAATAAGCGAATTACTTTAAGCAACCCTGTATATGATCTATTGGTTTATATATGCTCTACATAGAATAAAATATGTTTCTACTTAAGAAATACATTTCCTTTTAGAAAATTTTCAGAGCATAATTCAAAGGCTTCGGATGTGCATTTTTATTTTTATGCTTAATGAACATAAAAATAATAACGTATATAAAACTCTTTGAATTTTTGAAATTTTTAGCTCAAACAATTATAAAATAAATAAGTAAGAAGTTTATGTTCTCTAGCCAGAATTAAATAATGAAATAAAAACAAGATTAGATTACACTAATTTGCATAAGAATTTTTCCAAAGTCGTGAGGATTCTAAATGTCTCGTTATTTTAATGAAAATAATTTTAGTGGTGTATTGGTGTATTTTTGTCGTCCGATTATCTGCGCTAGGGATATAGGACCAGGGAGGATATGCCCTTCGTGGGGGTCTTTCTAAGGGAACCTAACCCGTATTTACGCAAGGTTCGAAGAAAACCACGAAAACTCCGAACGGTTAGGCCGACAGCCGCGATTGGGTTCGAACCCAGCACCTGCCGTCTACCAGTTGAGAGGTCTGTACCTCTCGGCCACTGGTGGGGCCGAAAATAATTTTAGAGTTCCAAGATAACTGACATTATTAAGTCTTTCTGGAAATAGATTTTATAGCTCAGAAGTTAATAAGATTCTCAATTTTAAAGCATTAAAATTAGACAATTAAAATCTTAATAACTGATATTTAATAAAATAACTACGAAAATCTTGTTATATGAGTTCGAAACAAGTTAAATATTGTTAGGATGAGCGAAGCGAATCCTCTACTAGTCCATTCAAATTACAATTTGTCGTACGCTTTACAAAAAAACTATTCAATATTTTAACTTCAAATTAAACACAAAAATAAATTATGATCTGTAGATTTGCAGAATATAATTTTTTTTACAGTAAAACGTTAAAAAAATTATTATTTTAATTAATTTATTTTACATGCATTTCCAATACGGAAGCATTTTAGCAAATAAATAAAAAATGAAACGCGTATATTTTCAGAAAAAAAAGTTTAAATCATGGAGTAAATAATTATAGATAGAATCATGATTAATTTATTAAATAAAACATGTTTTCGTTATCCCGCAAAATCGTTTGCACAGATGACACTTAAACATTTTAAAAAAATTGTATTATGGATTTTTTTTTTTTTTTTTTTTTTTTTGTAAACTGGCAACAAAATAATTGTAAACAAATAAAATTAATTCTTAAATTTGTTATATAAATGAAAAATTAAAGGATCTGCGTGAAGTTGTTGGTTCAAGCTCTTTATAAATATTTTTGCGAAGGTCGTATTGTGGCTAAATAATATCGACTCATTAATCAGAAGGATTTTATAGAAAAATAAGACTTTAATAAGTTCGCAAACACAACAATAATTATTCGTGAAAACGTCACTGCGAGAATGAGAGAGCGCTTCGTTAAAAGGTAATTCCATTAATTGAGTTGCCATTCGCAGAAAGTAAACAGTTCTCCCACGCGGAGAGAATTACAGCAATTCTCATACGCTAACATGTATAAAAATGAAGAAATTAAAATAAAATGTTTTACAGTTGAAAATTCATATTATCAACGAAAGCAGATTTCAAATGTTTTTTCCAGAAAATAGGATTTTGAAGAAGTAACTTTCTTCAAGCTTTCTTCAAATATATTATTCTAAAATAGCTATCAAAGATTATCGGATGTTGATTACAAAGATTGGAAACATGCATATTTCAAACAATTAAAAAACACCAGTGGCTACTTGAAATTGTAAAAACGCCTTTAAAAGAGCTTTTAGTTGAAAATTAAAAAAAAATTTGTAAAAGTTTGCTTCGAAAATATCTTATGCCAGTTTTACATCATAAGTAAAAAATTAAAATGCGCCAAAACATAAAATAACGTTTTTGTTTAATAAAGATGCAATAATAATAATAAAAAAAAAATATTGTTACTTTCAAATATCTGTTTTATAAAATAATGCTTCGCGAATCCAAACAAAGCATGGCTTTTGCTAGTATTCTATTATTTTTTAACACAATCAAACTGATTGTGTAAATTTATCATACAAACGGAATAAGTTCCAACTGAGCGATAAATTGCCTAGGCCGGGAATCGAACCTAGATCTTTGGCTTACAAGGCCAATGCTTTGCCGTTTAAGCTAACTGAGCAATGATCGGCGGGCATTTCTCGCTGATTTAATATTATTGGTCATAATACCTGGTCTGTCATTTAGACAGCTCGACAGAATAAACCGCAGGTAAAACAACTTCATATAACGATGAGTACGTAGATATACTATTATTTTTAGGTAAACTGAGTTTTAACCCACTTCTGACGACGTTTTCTGACGCGCGATGACTGCGCCAAGCCTTGCTTTCTATTACTTTCAGGTGTCGCTTCTCTTAGCAACCCTCGGCGCTCGAAGAGGATTTTCTCCCAGATTGCGCATGCTCTGTTCGTTCATTCTTTTCAAGCTTTCTTATTGGACTAGAGAGGAGAAACTTTTAAATTTAGGAATCGCGCTTTGTGAAATTAATTGAATTTTTAATGCGTTTCATTAGTCCGTTGGATTTCAAAGAGTCATCATCGAGTGAGTAGATTATTTTGGATTTTTTTTCATTTATATTCCTCGGGTTAGACTACTTACCTGCTATGGCTGTTGTTGATTTCCGTAAGAATTTGAATGAATGTATGAAAGAAGAGGGAGAATATACGAGTGGTTTTTTTTTTTTTTTTTTTTTTTTTTTTTTTTTTTTTTTTTTTTTTTTTTTTACCTGTAATGGGTAAAAGAGCTGTAATAGGCTGGTGTATGAAAGAAGGTTTGATTGCTTCCAGGTATGAATGTCCAAGTGTGGGAAAGATATGAATTTGACTGCGTGTGATAAATTAACTGATGGTTTTGAATGGCGATGTCGAGATCACTCGGCATCCAGTATGAATCCGCATGATGTGTGTAGGAGTATAAGGAAGGGTTCGTGGTTTGAACGTTCGCATTTAACCCTCTAAGCGTTTGAAACGTAATTTTCCGTATACTAAGATTCAGGTTTCACTGCAATATAAGCAATATTTAAGATAATATAATACTATAGATTTAATGAATTTTTAATACATTTAAAATATTAATACTCTTAAGCGTTACATTCATATTTGTAAGTAAGTTTTTTTTACATAATATTGAAAGAAACATATTTTAATAACCTTTAAAACAAAAGGCAGGGAATTACAATTTTGCCCATTTGCAAGACGCTCGGAGGGTTAAGTCTGTGATAAAATTTTAAAGATAACTCGTGAATGGTTTGGTAGATGTCTCCCATCTTAATGCTTTTCTCCGTTTTCCGGTAAGTAAGATTTTTTTTAATATGCTGTATTTACAACTTTTGGATTTTCAATATTTTAAAATGTGTATTTTTGTTGTATTTTCATTATCGCCATTTTAAAATGTGCGCTTTTGCGTGGTATCTCCTGGTAATCACATCCGGGAGATAAAACGCAAAAACGCGTCAAGAAGGGGGTTAAAACTCAGTCGCGCCTTGTTTTTTAACACAATCAAACTGATTGATAAATTTATAATATGAATTGAATAATTTCTAACTGAGCGAAAAATTGCCCAAACCGGGAATCAAACCAGATCCTTGGCTTGCAGTTGGTAGTTACCTTGGCTGGTTCGATTCCCAGTCGGGGCAATTTTTCGCTCAGTTGGAAATTATTCATTCAATATAAATATTGTATTATTAAAAATACTAACTTCAATGATTTCGGTTTCTACTTTTTCATTATTAATTTGCATGTTATTATTAGTTTTGTACCAAAATATTTTTTTCTTTTGTCATTAATTGTAAATTTGCTAACACTTATAAAGCTTTCAAAGATTTTCAAATTTTAATACAATAATATAATTTTAAAGCATGCATCTAAATACATGGTTTTTCGATTAAGTAATGAGACTGAATTTTTTACGTCAAGTAAGAGATAGTGGAAGATGCTTGCAAGCGATGTGTGTAGTGGGGTCTGTCAACTACAGTAAATAAAACCCCGATCTATCGTTCCCACATTGATCGTTTTATTTCTACGGTCTTTGCACAAATTATACTTAAATAATGTTATCAAAAAGTAGTTTTCCTGCATTTATCGTTGTAAAATGTTTCTCCTAACTGAAATGAAATTGAAAGTCATGCAAGACTATATGACATACAAGCTGGAATTATTTCTTTTATTCTAAAATAACTCATTTGTGTTGTTTGTGTTGATGATAACGACAATAATGCAGATGAAATGCTATTGTATAGCAGAGGATGCGATTATGATTCTATTGACCAACATGTTGCGACATGTGATGTGTTAAACATAAGAGAAATGTTTGATAATGCAAAAACTAAAAATAATGGCAAAGAAACACGGGATAACGTTCATGCCGATGAAGCTGAGCCACCAGTATCAACTCTGTCTGATACAATTTACTATGGCATTTGAAACTGTATGAACTTTTATATATGAATATGAAATTATAGAAAATAACCCGAAAAATGTCTTATATTTTGGAAATTTATTTTTTGATTAAAAAAAAATAAACGAAAAACCAAACAAAATTATATATTTAAAAAAATAATAATAAATATCAATTTTCAATAACTTCGATTTATTTCTTTTATAGTTTAGTAAGACTCAAATTAGTATTTATTAGTATACTGTATACATTGCATGCATTAGTAGTGTATAAACATTGTTCTTTTTCGTATTTTTAAGTTGATTCGCATTCTTCGTTTTCCTGCACTCCTTGAGAAACGATGGATCGAAGTTTAAATGCATACATTTTAGCAGAAGTCGGCCTAGAGCCTTTGCAGTACACGGGAACACTCAGAAAACAGACGCATGTTTAAACATGGTGTTAGGTTTTTAGAATGAAGCAAACTATCAAGCCGCGATGAGCCATAAAATTTTGTTTAAAAAAATGGCTACTGAGAGACTTCCCATGTTACAAAAAACCTACGAGAAGGGTTCTTTGTCCAAATCTGAAATTTTTAGGTGTCACAAAACCTTAAAAGATGGAAAAGAGGACATCGATGATGAACAACGTACTGGACGTCCATTAAGTTCTCGAACTTCAAATACCACTTCAAATACTCGAATCAAAATAAATATCCGTTCAGTTAATTTTAGTTATACTTCTGCTAAAAAGTAAGCGTAGATAAAATTACAAACTTAAATTTTTTCCACTTGATTATTTCAAAAGGTTAGATTATTTATGATAGTTAGATAAATTATGACAAACTATCTAACGCCTTGAATCTGTAGGTATCACTTAGATAGTATAGAATTAAATCAAGTTTCCAAAACTTAATTTACAAGTAACTAATTAAGCAAATAAAACATTTTTCTAATGAAACTTTCAAGATGTTTATAGCCAAATCTTGACGGAGATAATCTAGTGTAATATTCTTTTTAGTGTCCCTGTAAATGATCCATAAACCTCCACAAAGAAATCATCACACCCTCCGCAAACGATTAATCACCAACATCACCACAAACGATTTTTCCCAATATGCCGTAATGTAATAAAATTCTTCTGAATGTCTCTGTAACAAAATTATGACTGCTATGTGTTTCATTTTGCAATACGGAACATTCTATAGAAAAAAAATCAATAACATTTTTCAATTCCATAGCGATGCGACTATATTGACGCCAAAAATAATTTTAGCGAACTAGAATCGTCAAATCATCCATTGTCCACCATTTATCTTTTATTTGCCCAATGAGAACATTTTATAATATAGCCAAATAACCGTTATCTATGACTAAGGTTAAAAGACTACAATTTGTCACAGATTTTAAATAGCGTACTCAATTTTAAATAGCGTACTCTTTTTTTAATACGAATATGTACTAGGCATATCACTCTTATTATTTTATGAGATAGCTTTAGAAGAATTTTCGGGAATTTTTAAGCTAGATTGGTGAATTTTTTGAGATAAAATGGGTAAATCAAGGCAATTTTGTTTGTTTCAACGAAGTATAATATATGAAAAAAGAATATGTTTAAGCTCCTAGATTTTTTGAGAATATAATCTAAAGAGAGTTGGCCATGAGTTATAAGATGTTTCGAAATATATATATTTTTTTCTTTAATAGAATTTATTGAACAATTATATGTAAATAAATTAGATAATTGAACTAAAAAATTCTAATGAGAATGATTACTTCAAACACGGTATAGCTATAAAAGAAAATAATTATCGTTTAATTTATTTGAAAATTTACAAATTTATTTCTCTCAATATTTTTATCAATTATTTCAAACAGAAACAGAAACAGAAAATCATTAACCTGCGCTTAATTTGTGACGGAGCACACTGGAATTCAGCTCCGGTAATTTTTAGTTTTTAGTTTAAATTATTTGATAATTTACAAATTATTAATCAATTATTTCAAATGGAAATAGAAACAGAAAATCATTAACCTGTGTTACGTTTAAAAATTGGAGGAAATTTACTGGAGAGTATAAGTGCTATACTCTGCAGACCGGCAGAACAGTGCTTCGGAAAATCTGAAGCTTAAATAGTTTCCGAACGGATACGAGGAATCCCAGAATCAGAATTAACTGTTATCAATTTAAATCAATTTTGCTCGTGGTCGTGTTATGTTTACTTATTGTTTTTTGTTTGTGTTTGTAAAATATTCTTACTATCAACTTTTTACCTAGATGGGCTGCTTAACCACTGATCAATATTTTTGAAAAAACTTTCAAATAATGCCTATTTTTTATGTTTTTTACAGAATATTTAAGCCTTTATCACCGTATGTTTTTCGAAACAGAAATATTTGCCTAATTGAATCAGAAAAATGCTAGGATTAAATAATACAAAATTTACATAAAAAAATTACTGGTGAAAATAATAAATCATGATAAAAATATGGATGCCCGTACATGGTACGGACAAATCATGATTGGCAAACACACGTTGCCCGTATGACGTACGGGCAAATCAGAGAAGCGGTTAATTTTCATCGAATTTTTGTCGAGACACGGAGTATTCCACCACTTCTTTACTTTTATGAAAATTTAAATAGTGGGAAAAGGAAACCATCGGCGTTTATACACTGCTCAAAACAATTAAAGGATATTGCAGTTTTAGGTGGATTTTGTATGTGGGAAACTTTTTAGCTGATTGATACATGGTCGACAGACATAGTAGGTTATATGAGAATAAATTACACATGTTTGGCAGAAAAAAATGCATTTTATTGCGCATTTGTGTACAAAAGGAAAAAAAACACAATTTGTGCATATAAGGAAAAAAAGAATAAGAAAAGGTGTTTTCTTCAAAGAAAATCATTTTCAGTAGGGGGTATGGTTTCCACGGGCGGCCAGCAACGTTGAACACCTTTGAGGCATGGACTCAATGAGGCTATTAATGACGAGTTGGGGTATTCTGCCCCCACTCTTCCAGAAGAGCTCTTTCCAGTTCTTGGAGAGTTTGTGGGGGTTGTTGGCGGCCAGAAACTCGTCTCCCTAGAGCGTCCCAAACGTGATCGATTGGATTCATGTCTGGAGAACACGCTGGCCATTCCATTCGAACGATTCCTTCCTCGAAAAGGAAATCCTCCACCAGGTTTGCACGATGTGGCCTGCAGTTATCGTCCATTAAAATGAAGTTATATCCGATTGCTGCAGCGTAAGGGATTACAATAGGTCTGAGGATCTCATCCCTATATCGGCGACCAGTCAGAGCTCCATCTCGAATGATGTAGAGGTCAGTGCGCCCGTCAATGGAGATGCCACCATACACCAACACTCCTCCACCGCCAAATCTGACACTTTCGTGCACGAACGCAGGATTATTCCTACTGTCACGGTCCCTCCACATGAAAATACGCCTATTATCCGGATGCACAGAAAAACGGGACTCGTCAGAAAACAGAATATTGCTCCATTCATTTCTCCTCCAGTTGACATGCCCATTTTTATAGTGAATTTACCAAATTCTGTTGAACACACTTAAGAGTGGACACCCTGTGTATAAAAATGATGATATTTACTATTTGGGTAAAATAAAAATACTAAAAATGCTAAATAACAGCTTTTTATTTATTTATTCATTTATTTATTTTTCAAAACGTCAGTGATGGCTATTCCCCCCCCCCCCTTTTCCCACCACGATGAGTTATCATTATGCTTTCCATGAAATTCCATAATTCTTTTTCTATATTTGAAAATAATCTCTTTTTGGCATAAATTTTCTGTACTTTACTTATATTATACATTCATAATAAATCATTTCAATAAAATGTGTATAAAGTTTAAATCTACTTCGCAAAGAGTTTCAGTTGTTTTTTCGATTCCGATTTTTAAATCAATAATAAAATAAAATAAAATATAGATCATTTATCGAAAAATCAAATATTCTTTTCTAAATTCATAATATGTTCTTTTAATAATCAAGGTATTCACCATATGATTCTCTCTCCAAATAATCCCTTTTTAAACAATTCTAGAAATGTGCTTTTGTTACTTAAAATAATGTTACAGACAATAAAACCAAAAAGGAAAAAACATATGTATCACCCTTTTTTAAAAAAAAAGATTTTCAGCTGAATTTTCCAAACTTTAGTCATTTATCTTATATTCTTTAAAAACAAATTCAATTTCTTTTCTCAGTTGTAAAGAAGGAAAAATAAAACTAATAAAATGTGGAAAGAAACGAAAGTTTCTTACACAAAAAATAACGAAGATGAACAGAAATGCATTCTTAAAACCCTTTCTATGGTTTTTGCGACACATTTTAAGTAAATAACGGATGTTAGCATTTTAAGACGACATCCATCTCTATCTTCACAATTATTAATGTGAAGTCATGAAGACAAGAGGACTATAATAATAATAATAATAAATGGGTACTGTTTGTTTGCTTGATATTATTCTAAAAACATGAAAGAAAAATCGCATGTCAAGCATGGATTCTGAAACAATTTCCAAAAAAATTTAAGAATACAGTAACAAAACTTCGCCGTTTAAGATATCCGCATATCTTCGGAAGTGATTTTTTGAAATTTTTGAAATTTTCTCTAATTATCCTTTTTTAATAATTATCCATTTTTTACAAGGAAAACTATATTACAAATTATGTTTTAATCATTTTTGGATTTATATTATATTTATGTAAAAAGAAACCTTTGATTCCAAGACGGACGTTTTTGTTTTCTAATTTTTACAGTGAATTTTCTAGATTCCACTAAACAAACTGAAGAGTATACAAAAATGATAGTATTTACTAAACTTGGCTAAAATAAAAATCCTAAAAATATTAAATAGCAACTTTTTATTTATTTATTTATTTAATATTTCAAAATATCAGTGATGGATATTTCTCTTTACTCTCCCATCCCCACCATCCTACCATGATACGTTATCATTACACCTTCGGATAAAATTCCATGATACTTTTTATATGTTTGAATATAATCTCTTTTTAGCATAAATTTTCTGCACTTTTATTATATTATACCGGGTGTACAGTAAATGACTGACCCATTTTAAAATTAAATAACAAAAAAACAGTTTGAGATAAAAATGCGCGGTTTGCGGTATTATTATTAGAATATTAACAAATTTTAAAGTACGCACTTCCTTAAAATAGTTCTAATTTCGGTCAAAAGATGGCGCTGGCGGCATCAGGCTGCAGAAATATAGTCTCTTTTCTTCTTTTCAAGCTCATGATCTTTCCGGCTCATTTTCCTGAGTCGAATCTGAGTCGAAGTGTTGAATCGACTCTCCACTCAACTGCAGAAATAGGGTTTCTTGGTTGGAACGAGATTTAAAATAACATTTAAGATTGAACTATGTCTATTGTATTAACCTCCTCAGACAAATATGACGGGGAACTACAAAAACTAATTTAAAATCACTGTAATACATCACCAAAGGTGTATCAATCTATAAATAAATACTTGACATGCAAACATTTATTGAAAAACCTAAAAATAGTTTTAACAATTCTAGAAACATTTGAATTAATTTAAAGGATGTTCTTTAATGTTTCAAAATTCTCTTCGGATTATGTTATTTTAATCGCTTAACTGATTCACTTTTTTATGTACAGTAAATTGAAAATATGGGATAAACGCCGGTTTTCTTAAATTAAAATAATCGTCAGATTTAATTTAAATGTTTCTTCTACTAAATAGTATGAAATTGCATTTAAATTTTTTTGTAGTGTAAAAAAGCTTTAAGTGATGGAAGAAGAAAACTATTATTGCTAGTACGTTGTAGGAGCAAATCAGTTAAATGTTTAAAACAATGGTATGCAAATAGCGTTCCCAAGTCCCCTGTCTATGAAAAAACGGGTCAATTACTTATAAATCGGCACATTGATTTTTTTAAATCTTACATTAAAGGAATCCATCTACAACAAATCATGTCTTAAACATAAAAAATTATTGATCCTGAAGTAGAAAGAAACATGCAAAATTACCTGCTAAGACAAAAACCTGCCTAAAATAAAATATTATTATTTTTTCCGAAAACCGAATTCATCCCTACTTTGTATTCATATTTTGTCATATTTTTTGTGAGGTGTGTGCAAAATACATCTTAAAATCTCTCATGGCTTTCATAATAAATATAGGTCTGAAAGGAGTGGGATGCCCTGTGGGGGTGTTTCTAAGAGAACCTAACCCGTATTTACGCAAGGAAACCCAAAATTCGAAGAAAATCACGGAAATCTTCGAACGGTTAGGTCGACGGACGCGATTGGGTTCGAACACAGCGCTTGCCGTCTACCAGTTCAGACATCAGAACCTAAAATGAGAGTTGGCCAAAGAATCAAAGTAGTGGATATTTAAACTCCATTTGGCATTTCATAAAATTTAAATCAGCATAGTAATAACCTCTTCTTTGTACAGTGTGGATGGCGCAAATCCCTTCTTCAAAATTTAAACTTGACATTGTGCTAAGAGCATCAATTTAATATTTATTGCTTTTTTACGGATATTCGGTATTACACTACACAAATATAGCTTCAAAAATTATAATCTACACAGTAAAAAATGTGAATCTTTTGCTGCATGTCACTCCCCCGCTTTTATAGACTATATCTCTTTTGACCCATGAGAATGCTCCATAATTGGGGGAAGTAATCGTTTTCTATAAAAGCAATGGAGTAACGATGGTGCAAAAGCGTAAATTTTTTTACAGTGTAGGCTTTTAAAGCCGATTCGTATTTTAACTCATTGAATCCAAAAGGGAAAAAATGTAGAACTGGGAGATAGTAAATAAAAAAAAGGATCGGGACAGTGGATATTGCGTTGGCTTCTGAAACGTTTTCAACAGCTTTTGTCTCATGTAATATTAATAAAACTAGAAGTAAAAGAAATGAAACTTTATTTCCGTAAAAGTTTCCATAAAAATATTTTGCCATGAAATTGTCTGTAGATATTTTAGTTTGTTTTGGTTTATTTTATGTCGGCCGATTATTACACGTGGAATATAGACCCGAAAAGGGTGGGACACCCTCCGTGGGGGGGGCCTTACTAAGGAAACCTAACCCGTATTTACACAAGGAAATCCAATGTTCGAAAAAAAAACCCACGGAAAACTCCGAACGGTTAGGCCGACGGACGCGATTGGGTTCGAACCCAACCCCTGCCGTCTACCAATTGAAACGTCAGAACCTATCGCCTACTGGTGGGACCATAGATATTTTAGATATAACTGAATGTCTACTTATTTTTGTTTAATTTTATAAATGAAAATATTACAAAATAAATTGAGTATTCGCATTTTTCATACATATTTTTAAAAAAAGATAACAAATCATATTTTTAATAATATTCCTTATTTCAAATCAGATACAAGAGATTTTTTAGAATGTTTTTTTCTCGTTGTTTTCCTCATACAGAATAGTTTAAATGGGGGGGGGGGGTAAGGACGAAAATATATTTCAGGATCTATGATGCTTTTTGTAATGAAGTTTTGAAAAGGAGTGACTATAAGGATATAAAAACAGGTACTTTTTTTTCTTTTTAAACATCCTTCCATTTCAGCATAAATACGTTTGCTATCTTGGGTGGGAGAGCGAGGTGTGTGCAAAAGACATCTTAAAATCTCTCATGGCTTTCGTAATAAAGTTTTTAGATACGTTAAATGACAAAATATGAATACAAAGTAGGAATGAATTCGCTTTTCGGAAAAAATAATAATATTTTATTTTAGGCAGCTTTTTGTCTTAGCAGGTAATTTTGCATGTTTCTTTCTACTCAGGATCAATATTTTTTTATGTTTAAGACATGATTCGCTGTAGATGGATTTCTTTAGTGTAAGATTTAAAAAAATCAATGTGCCGATATATAAGTAATTGACCCGTTTTTTCATAGACAGGTGGACTTGGGAACGCTATTTGCATACCATTGTTTTAAACATTTAACTGATTTGCCCCTACAACGTACTAGCAATAATAGTTTTCTTCTTCCATCACTTAAAGCTTTCTGACACTACAAAAAATTTTAAATGCAATTTCATACTATTTAGTAGAAGAAACATTTAAATTAAATCTGACGATTATTTTAGCTTAAGAAAAATGGCGTTTATCCCATATTTTCAATTTACTGTACATAAAAAAGAGAATCAGTTAAGCGATTAAAATAACATAATCCGAAGAGAATTTTGAAACATTAAAGAACATTCTTTAAATTAATTCAAATGTTTCTAGAATTGTTAAAACTATTTTTAGGGTTTTCAATAAATGTTTGCATGTCATACGTATTTATTTATAGATTGATACACCTTTGGTGATGTTTTACAGTGATTTTAAACTAGTTTTTGTAGTTCCCCGTGATATTTGTCTGAGGAGGTTAATATAATAGACATAGTTCAATCTTAAATGTTATTTTAAATCTCGTTTCAACCAAGAAACCCTATTTCTGCAGTTGAGTGAAGAGTCGATTCAACACTTCGACTCAGATTCGACTCTGGAAAATGAGCCGGAAAGATCACGAGCTTGAAAAGAAGAAAAGAAACTCTATTTCTGCAGCCTGATGCCACCAGCGCCATCTTTTGGCCGAAATTCGAACTATTTTAAGGAAGTGCGTACTTTAAAATTTGTCGATATTCTAGTAACAATACTGCAAACCGCGCATTTTTATCTCAAACTGTTTTTCTGTTATTTAATTTTAAAATGGGTCAGTCTTTTTCTGGACACCCGGTACATTCATAATAAATTATTTATATAAAATCTGTATACCAGTTTAAATCTACTTCGCAAAGAGTTTCAGTTATTTTTTCTATTCCGATTTTTAAAAAAATAATAAAATAAAATAAAAGTTAGGTCATTTATTTAAAAATCAGGTATTCTTTTCTAAATTTTATATATGTGCTTTTAATAATCAAGGTTTTTACCATATTATTCTCTCCCCAGATAATCCTTTTTTAACAATTCTAGAATTGTTCTTTCGTTGTTTAAAATAATATTACAGATAATAAAAACAAAAAACAAAAAAAAAAAACATACGTATCACCCTTTTTTTAAAAAGATTTTCTGCAGAAATTTCGAAACTTTAGTCATTTATCTTGTATTCTTTAAATACAAAATTCAATTTCTTTTCTCAGTTGTAAAAAGGTGGATTAAAGCTAATGAAATCTGAAAAGAAACGAAAAGATCTTGCACAAAAATAACGAAGAAGAGCAGAAATGCATTCTTAAAACCCTATCTATGGTTTTTGTGACACATTTTAAGCAAATAATGGATGATGGCATTTTAAGACGACATCCATCTTCACAATTATTAATGTGACCAAATCATGAAGACAAGAGGAATGTAATAATAATAATAAATGGACCATGTTTGTTTTCTTGATATGAATATAAAAATATGAAAGAAAGTGTACGTCAAGCATGGATTCTGAAACAATTTCCAAAAAAATTAAGAATAGAGTAAGAAAACTTCGCCGTTTTAGGCATGTGCACAACATTTTTATAATTATCCATTTTTTTACAATGAAAAGTATGTTACAAGTTATGTTTCAATAATCTTTGAATTTATATTACATTTATTGAAAAGAAATCTTTGACCGCAAGACGGACGTTTTTGTTTTCTAATTTTTTACAGTGAATTTTCCAGATTCCACTAAACAAACTTAAGAGTATGCAAAAATGATATTATTTGCTATTTAAGGAAAAATAAAAATACTAAAAATGTTAAATAACAGCTTTTAACTTATTTATTTTTAATTTTTTTTTTTCAAAATATCAGTGCTGGATATTTCTCTTTACTCCCCCTCCCCCTCATCCTACCATGATATATTATCATTACGCCTTCGGATAAAATTCCATGATACGTTTTATGTGTTTGAATATAATCTCTTTTTGGCATAAATTTTCTGTACTTTACTTATATTATACATTCATAATAAATCATTTCAATAAAATCTGTAAGCAATTGAAATCAACTTCGCAAACAGTTTCATTTGTTTTTTCTATTCCGATTTTTTTTTTAAATAATAAAATAAAAATCTTATTTTCCTAAAAATCAAATATTCTTTTCTAAATTTGATATACGTGCTTTTAATAATCATGGGTTTTACGATATCATCCTCGCCCCAAACAATTCTTTTTTTAACAATTCTAGAAATGTGTTTTTGTTGTTTTAAAATAATGTTACAGATAATAACACCAAAAAGTAAAAAAACATGCGTATCGCCCTTTTTTTTAAAAAAAGATTTTCTACAGAATTTTCCAAACTTTAGTCATTTATCTTGTATTCTTTAAAAACAAAATTCAATTTCTTTTCTCAGTTGTAAAGAAGGAGAATCAATAAAAAGAAGAAGAAGAATCAAGAAATAAATAGAAAAGAATAATCAAGGTTTTTACCATATTTTGTCCCCAATTTGTTTGTTTGTGTTTTTGAGGGCCAATTATCTACACGAGGGATATAGGACCTAAGGGAATGGGTGCCCTCCGTAGGTTCTAAGGGAACCTAACCCTTATTTACACAAGTACCGAAGAAAACCACGGAAAACTGCGAACGGTTAGGCCACCGATCGCGATTGAAATCCAAAACCAGCACCTACCGTCTACTAGTTTGGAGGTCAGAACCTCTAGGCCACTGGTGAGGCCATTTTCTCCCCAAACAATCCTTTTTTTAAACAATTCTAGAAATGTGCTTTCGTTGATTAAAATAATGTTACAGACAATAGCATCAAAAAGTAAAAAAACATACGTATCACCCCTTTTTTTTCTTTAAATTTCTGCAGAATTTTCCAAACTTTAGTCATTTATCTTGTATTCTTTAAAAATAAAATTCAATTTCTTTTCTCACTTGTAAAAGAGGAAAAGTAAGTATAATGAAATCTGTAAAGAAACGAAAGGTTCTTACACAAAAGTAACGAAGATGAACAGAAATGCATTCTTAAAACCCTTTCTGTGGTTTTTGCGATTCATTTTAAGTAAATAATAGATGAAGGTATTTTAAGACGACATCCATCTCTATCTTCATGATTATTAATGAGACTAAGTCATCAAGACAAAAAGAATGTAATAATAATAATAAATGGGTACTGTTTGTTTGCTTTATATGAGTCTGAAAAAAAAATCGTACGCCAAACATAGATTCTGAAACAATTTCCAAAAAAATTAAGAATACAGTAACAAAACTTCGCCGTTTAAGATATCCGTACAACTTTGAAAGTATTTTTTTTTTTTTTTTTTTTTTTTTTTTAATTTTTTAAATTTTCTCTAGTTATCCATTTTTAATGATTATTCTTATTTTACAATGAAAAGTATGTTGCAAATTATTTTGTAATTATCTTTGAATTTATATTACATTTAGTTGAAAAGAAATCTTTAACCCAAGAAGGACTTTTTTTTCTGATTTTTACAGTGAATTTTCCAAATTCCGCTAAACAAACTTAAGAATATACAAAAATGATAATATTTACTATTTGTTTAAAATAAAAATTCTAAAAATGTTAAATAACAGCTTTTTATTTATTTATTTAATTAATTATTTTTTCAAAATATCAGTGAGGGATATTTCTCTTTACCCCCCCCCCCTCATCCTACCATAATGCGTTATCATTATGCCTTCGGATAAAATTACATGATAATTTTTATATGTTTAAATATAATCTCTTTCTGGCATAAGATTTCTGTGCTTTACTTATATTATGCATTCACTATAAATCATTTCAACAAAATCTGTATACAGTTTAAATCTATTTCGCAACGAGTTTCATTTGTTTTTCTATTCCGATTTTCAAAAAAATAATAATAAAATAAAATAAAAATCAGATTATTTATTTAAAAATCAGATATTCTTTTGTAAATTTGATTGTATGTGCTTTTAATAGCCAAGGTTTTTACCATATCATTCTCTCTCAAAACAATCCATTTTTTAAATAATTCTAGAAATGTGCTTTTGCTGTTTAAAATAATGTAACAGACAATAACACAAAAAAGTAAAAAACATACGCATCACCCCTGTATGATGCGGCGATGCGTATTAACGTAATTAATAAACTCACATGCTTTAGTAGACTGTAACGTACTTTATTTTAAGACATAGCGAAAGCGTTGCTTACTCTTAGCAAATCAAAACAACAACTAACAAAAACACAGACGATTTGCATTTCTATAGTTACATGCATTAGCGAACTTATGTGATGCCACATTTCAAAGATAAATTACAAATAACTCTAACAACCCCTTTCTTCAAATTTCTGCAGAATTTTCCAAACTTTAGTCATTTATCTTGTATTCTTTAAAAATAAAATTCAATTTCTTTTCTCACTTGTAAAAGAGGAAAAGTAAGTATAATGAAATCTGTAAAGAAACGAAAGGTTCTTACACAAAAGTAACGAAGATGAACAGAAATGCATTCTTAAAACCCTTTCTGTGGTTTTTGCGACACATCCGTTATTACGGATGATGGCGTTTTAAGACGACATCCATCTCTATCTTCACAATTATTAATGTGACCATGTCATAAAGACAAGAAGAATATTATAATAATAACAAGTTGGAAATTGCACGTGAAGCGTAGCAAATTAGGGGCGTTCGTATGATAACGAAGTTTTTAAAAATATTACTTTCATATATCAATGTCATAAAATTGTAAATAGTGAATTACAATTAAAACGCTCATCAAACAATGTTCTCCCTATACCATTATGTAATGGAATACTTTTGTGTGGCATTGTAAATCAATAACAAATGTTCTTTGCACCACAAATTATGTAAGATGTATATTATAATATGCACTTTATAGTTGCATATAAATTTTATTAAGTTCGCATGAGTGTAACACGATTAAAATGCACTTGAAACATTTTTTCCCATTGACCGTAATGTAATGGAATACTTTTGATTGTCCCTGTAATTGATCTATGCATCCAATTTTCATAAAATTTGAAATAACTCGAAAAAATTATGTAATAATTATGTATTTTAAATTTCAAACGTATGGAATATATTTGAAACTTTTTCCCCATTGACCATAATGTAATTGAATACTTTTGATTGCCCCTGTAATTGATCTATGAACACGATTATCAAAAAATTTAAAATAACTCGACAAAATTATGTAATAATTGCGTATTTTAAATTTCAAACGATAAAAATGCATTTGAAAATTTTTTCCCCATTGACCGTAATGTAATGGAATACTTTTGATTGCCCCTGTAATTGATCTATGCATCCCAGTTTCATAAAATTTGAAATGACTCGACAAAATTATGTAATAATTACGTATTTTAAATTTCAAACGATTCGGTTGGGTAGTTTTTGCGTTGTTATATGCGGACAGACATACGGACTGAACGACCACTATAGGTGCTACGTATTATATAATTACGAACGCACCTAATAAATGGGTACTGTTTGTTTGCTTTATATGACTCTGAAAGAAAAATCATACGTCAAGGCAAACGCTTTCCAAAAAATTAAGAATACAGAAAGAAAAACTTCGCAATTTAATAAGGTAAAAGATGATGTCCAAGCGATCCATCTGAAATAAAAGTAACACTTTTGACCATTTTAGGGGCAAGGCACTTTATTCGCAAAATGGATATGAGAGAGTGGCATCAGAAATTACAAACAAATTTATTTCAGATTAAACAAAGCCTTTTTTTCCCCCACGTATTTAGTAAAAGAAAATTGGTACTAACTTGGTTATCGCGTCGACTAGAAAATTTTCGCCAAACTATAAGATTAAATGCCAATATTGGATGAACGTGAATGTCACATTCAATGACATTAAATACGATACACGTGTTTAAAACGTCATTAAGTGATTTTTAATTCGACTTTTTATTTGTATTTTTATTGATATTCTACTAATTATTTATTTTTTCGTTATTTAAAATAGAAATTATATCAATATGTATAATTTGGCTATTAGTATGGCGATTTGTATAATTTGGCAAAATTGGTCGACGGGATAATCAAGTAGTAGCAGAAATTTTTTTATTGCGATATTCTGGTGCCAATGTAGCATCTAGGAATTTTAAAGACAATTACAATCAATTGAATAAACTGTTTTCTTTTATTTACAAAGTCATTTAACTATAGACTTTCACGTAAGTTGAAATTTAACATATATAATTGCCTGTTGACAATTTAACGTACATAGTTTCAATTTTTAGTTTGTATGAAATTCTGTAATCAGCATATTGAATTATTCGCATCATTTGTCAGTACTCACGATTTCCAATTCTAAGTTATTTTTAGAGAAAAAAAAATCCTCAATTAACTTTTATTAACTATATTTATCTATTCAAATTCTAATTTAAATTGGAAATTGTCAGTCATTCCCATATTTGTCTAAATGTATTCATGTATATATATTTACGATTAAGAATCTATGAAATGTATAATACCAGGTTCGCCCTGAAAAAATAGGGTAACCTATTGTGAATTAATTGTATATATATATATATATATATATATATATATATATATATATATATATTAAGCTTTAAATAAGTGGGTTAGGGTTGTTTGGATGGATGTTTCCCCTCGTGGGCATTAAGTTCCTATACCGAAAGGTAGGCTGTCCACGAGTGGGTGATTTCAAAGCCTTTCAAAGCATCTAGGAATTAAAATTAGGCGGTCCAAAAATGAACCAGCGCCCTCGAAAGGCTTAAAACCAAATTTAGCAGTTCTACAGGACTCGTACGCACCATGGAATTCAGGGGATTTTAGGTGTTTTCGTATCAGAAATTTCGCAAAGATTTTATGGGCATTTCTGAAGACAGATTTTCTTTTCATTAAATAAGGTCAGTGCTGAAAACAATTACCAAAATAGAGACACTTTAATTTAATAGTTAAAAAACACATAAAATTTATGTTAAAAACAAAGCACGAAACCTTTCGAACATATTTAAAGCTCCGCTTACCATTAATATAAGTAACACAAAATCACGAGATATAACATAATTCAACTTATAATTGAAGATTGAATCCATGCACCAGGAATAATTAAACATGAAGATAGGTAATTGAGTTATACAGTGAAACCTCAAATAAGGGACACTCTGAATAAGGGACATCTCTATTTAAGGGACTAAAGTTCTAGCTCCAGTCTCTTAGTATAGAACCTGTAGTGCATTTACCTATGAATAAGGGATACCAGATTTAAAGGACATCTGAAAAGGAAATTAAAGAAGCTGGTTTTTGTATTTCAGATAATGAAGTAGTCTACGGTAAAAATTAAAACACAGATTTTTGTGAAATTATCATGAGACAGGCAGTCATGTTGATACAGAGGCTTACAACACAATTAAGGAGCATTTATTCACCCAGAATTCAAATAAAGCTATCAGTGCGTTTATCCTTATTGCTTAAAATTGTGAGAATGGTTCTAAAAGAGAAGAAATTAAATTCGTGAGATAAAGAACTTAATAGATGCTTTAAGATACATAAAATATTTGAGTACTTTTTTTTGTAAATACTCTTCATAATGAAAGACTAAAATTTGTAAGTATGGTAAATGAACACTTGAGAGGTTTGTAGTGAAAAATTGAAATCTGACCTTTTGATGAATTAGTACTTCAAGTAGGATTGTTTTAACTGTTATTGTAACTTTTACATGTAAACAAATACTAACGTATATTTATTCAATACTAACGTATATTTATTTCAGATTAAGCAAAGCCTTTTTTTTCACCCTTATAATGTATCAATAACTCTTGAAATCATTTAATGAAGTAATTGATTGAAAATTTAATTAATTCTGTTTTTCTTTTGTGTCTGATTAAAATAATTAATAGGCTTTGAGTACATTTAAACTTCACCTTTAATGTTTGGTTATTTTTTTAACGTCTTTTCTAAACGATTAATTTTAAAAAAGTAAAAATTCCAAATAAGGGACACTCCTATTTAAGGGACGAAAATTCCGATTTCATGAGTGTCCCTTATTTGGAAGTTTCATTGTATTAAGATGGTATATTCTGCTAGAGGGGATCTTGATTCATTGAGTGGGTATTTGGCTATTCTGGTACACTGTAAAAAAAAAAAAAAAGGGTCGATCTACTAAAAAAAACTTTAGTGATCCTTGTAATTACTAAAAATTTTTTAGTAATCTTAGTCGGTTACAAGAAAATCTGTAGGAATTACTAGAAAAAAGTTAGCAACGAAGAGAGTTAATAGTTTTATATTTTTAATAACTATTACTAAAACGCACTTCGTGTGGCCTTGATAGCATAGTGGTTATAGTAACGGACTCCAGACTAAAAGGTCCCGGGTTCGATACTGGCCACCGCCAAATACGCCCCGAATGTATGTAGTGTAAGTACTCGTTAGTAAAGGGATTATGAAAATCCAGTCGGAGCAGTTAGCAATGTTTGGTGCTGCCATCTATTGCAGTTTTGCCGAAAATCTTCCGCTTCAGAAGTCTGGATGCAGCTCGAAGGAACCTCCTGACCTTCGGGCGCACGTAATGGTTATTAAAAATAATTTTGGAGCTATTACTAAAATTTGCTTGGTGGCTCATACTAAGAATTTTTAAGTTAGTTATACAAAAAATTCTTTTGTTCAGTTTACAAAAGAAATGCTTATTTCACTTGCAAAAAAAAAAGTTTGTAATGGTTACTAAAAAATTCTGTGGAATACAAATTTACTAAAAAATTTTTAGTAACCTCTTGAATTTTTTTTTTACAGTGTATACCATGCCTCCAGAAAATCACGACTTTTGTATATATTGCAATTTGATTTCATGACCTTGGCTAACTCCAAATTTGGAAAATGATCAGCCCACACAACATTTCAAATTGTAGTGTGGGCTACAATTTTAAAGCTTAAACTTCTTGATTTAAAGGCAATCTTGTGTTCTTTTAAACGTAACTTCAACGGCTAGTCTCTCTATGTACTTTATCGTGTCACACTGTTTGCATTCATACATGACAAACATGTTTTTCGAAAACAAAATGCTGTCCGTCTGTCTGTGTGTCTGTAAACACTCTATCTCCCGGAAAAATTAAAATAGAAACATAAAATTTGATGTGTACTTAGTATGTATTTATGGGAAAAGTCTACTGATTATCAATAATCCCGATTATCTGGATTTTTTTTTTTTTTACTTTCGAAATATTCGTTCTAATGAAAGATATGCAATTTTTTTTTTTCGATCTTTTTTTTTTATTTTAAGGAATAAATGTAAATGACAATAAAAAAAACATAAATTTTTCATAAAAAAAGAAGTCAGTCGGATAATTAGTTGCACAGATATTTGTAATCTATTTTCCACACTCTTCGATTTTTCATGACTTTTCATTCAAATTTCAATTCAAATGTATATCTTAATTGGAAATGAGACGCTGAATCTGACGCAGTAAATTGTTAGTTAATATGATTATCATTTTTGGAATTAGGAATTTTTTTCCCTACAATTTGGCACTTTTTGATTATTTCGTCAACCAAAAAAATACCGCTAAACTATAAAAGTAAATGTCAGTAATGGGTTATAATAAATGTCACATTTACTTGACATTAAATACGTTACATGTGTTTGTTTCGTGATCAAGTGATTTTTATTCCTCATTTTATTTGTGTTTTTATTAATTTTTTACTAATTTATTTGTTTTTTCGCTATTTAAAAGAAAAATTATGGCCAATTGTATAATTTACCAGCAGTTTGGTGATTTATATAATTTATCGAAATTGGTCGACGAGATAATCAATTAGTACCCGCAATTCAGTAATGGAGTATTACTATGTATTAAAACTAATTAAATATACGTTTAAATTTTATTTTGGAATTGCATTGCATTTTGTAAATAGTTTTCACGTGTTGTATTAGGGTTATATTTTATAAATGTTTTCTTCATTCTTTTAAAACCTATCATGCGTATTTAATTCAGTGAATTCAATGATAGGTGATGATTCTAGGATGAATCTATTCTTATTATTATGTTGCTGAGGTTTTACTACAAGTTACTTCTTTTACTATAAAAAAACATATATTATTTACAGGAGCACACAAAAGATCTCGTATACTATACTGTATCCAAAGTATTGTGTACTATTGTACCAAGATCTGAATTTTTTTTAAACTTCATTATAGTACGAACGGACCTTATTGGCCAAGTTTGACATGCAATTCCCAACTTGTTTTATGTAAAAAAATTTGTTACATTTCTGTAATTTAACAATATATTATAAAATTCATAGTAATATCTTTTACTTTTAAAGACAAATTTCGTCACTACTGTATAAAATTAAATAAAGCGTGAAACAAAATGTACTATTTCCTTTTTTCAAGTTAAAAATAAAACAGACAATACTTTGACAGGTAAAACTTTTGTCCTCTTCCGAAATGTTCCGTATGAAAAGAGACTGTGGGACACAAAAGACAATATTGATGACTCAGCGACTTTGATAGGTCTTAAGTTGAGCCTCAAAACTTAAGTTATGGGAAAGAGGAAAAAGTTTTTCTTATATTTTTTGTAGTAACTATTTACACTATTATATTTAATTGATTATAACTAATAAAATAGAAAAACCTTTTTCGGAGATTTCTCTGAATTATTACAAGGCTGAACAAATATTTTTGAAAAGATAATAGGGATAATAAAAATGCTCGAAATTTAAATGAATAAAAATTTCGGTTTTTGCTATAGAAACTTAATTTTAGACATGAACAAGATTAAATAATTAAAATAGTCGGCATTTCAAAAACCTGCTATTAATTAAGCTTTTTCTAAGTCTAATAATACTAAACTTTATGATTTCCTTATTCTATCTCTTTAATAGCATTTATGTTTCAAATCAGCGAAAGTTGTTAAATACAAAGGTATCTTGAAAAAAAAATGTAATGCCTTTGTTTAAGTTTAAAAAAAAATATGTAGATGAAGTAGAAAAACGTAACAAAACTGCACCGTTTAAAAAGTTAAAATATTACATCTCATTTCATCACATGGAAATGTATAACGTAAGTCAAAACCGAATTTCAGTTAATCCCATCTGAATTCGAAAAATTATCTGAATTTTTTAGCAGCCCTGTATATGATATAGAGATTTGTATCGATTAAAAACATAAATTCCAAAATTTAATTCATTTAAGAGATACATGATATTTCAGTTGAAAATTCCCTTCAGCAATTTTCTCTTATACACTGAGAAACATTTGTGGAAACGTTACTCCGTAAAATTGGTGGCAGCATTGCTGCCTCCAATTTTATGGAGTATTTTAACCGTTAAAACCGGTATAACATTGTCATGTTACACCAGTAATATATGTTTAGATTACACCATTGCATATGTGAAAACAATTACTCCATGAAATTGGAGGCAGCATTTGCCACCATTTTTACACCAATTGTATGGAGTAACATTTCCACAAATGTTTTACAGTGTAAGGAGAATGGTATGCGAATATTTTTGTGCAACCTTGTATATGAGGTATAGAATATAGAATATAGAGAGAGTAATGTGCAAGAAATTTATTAAATTTAAAAGCGCATACCGAATTTTAAAACGTACACTCCAGCAATTATCACACCAAACCGATTTCTTTTATGTGTCATTGTAAACTAAGAAAAAATGCTATGAATGCTCTGTTTTAACGTGAGCGTAATAAATTCAATGATTTATATCAGTTTCGATGCATTTGGTATAGCATATTATCATTAAAACAGTATCTAAACGATTTTCTCCCATATACCATAGTTTAATTGAATCCTTTTGAATATCACTGTGCCTGTAAATGAACCATTAATCGTACATACTTCATACTCAATTCCAAACATTCTTCGGTGACTCTAAATAAGCTTTATCAATTGCATGAAAATCCGAGTATATTTAGGGGAGTTAGAGAGTGGACAGACAGACAAACCGAATGCATAAACACTTTTCAATTTTGTTGGAAAGTGCCTAAAAATGTCTTTCGAACAATTTATTTCGCTATGTACGAATCTCAATAAATTAAAATTCATTATAAAGTTTATTTCTCTTCTGTTTCATTTAAAAAATTGGGGCCGAGTTATGCTAAAATCTCATGCAAAGGAAGTATAATGCATAAGGTTGCCACACAACTAGCTGTTTTAAGTTTTCTTGTTAACATATGATGGAATAGTTTTATGTGACGGAATACTTTTGATTGTGCCTGTATTTAAATTATACATCCGATTTTCATAAAATTTTAAATGTCATCACAGACTTATGCCAAAATTAAGTATTTTAAATTTAAAATGATTCTTTTGGGTAATTTTTGCTCTGTTATATGCGAACGGACGGACTGAAGAAAACGACTACAGATGCTAAGTATTTACATAATTACGAATGCACCTAAAAAGTAGCCGACTAGCAACGCTATTTTTATATTAGGTAGTTTGACATTGTAGAGATTTTAAAATGAATAGATGAGATTTTATTAGCCATAATCAGAAGGTATAAAGGTTTTGCCTGTAGAACATGCTTTGTTGACGAAGTTCACAATTATTCTTTACTTTATTCCGGCATCAGTCTTCTATTTTACTAGCAAAAGCCATGCTTTGTTTGGATTCGCGAAATATTATGCTATAAGATAAATATTTGAAAGTAATAATATATTTTTTTAATTACTTTTGCATCTTTATTAAGCAAAAATGTAATTTTATGTTTCGGCGCATTTTAATTTTAAAATGTATTTCAACCAAATTACTAAGAATTTCCTCAGATTGTTTATTTATGATATAAGACTGGTATAAATAAAAATATTTCCGAATTATACAAAATATTAATTAATTTTATTTGTTTACAATTCTTTTATTGCTACTTCTCAAAAACATAATGTAATTCTTTTAAAATTAATAAATATCGTCTGCTTAAATGATTTCACAAAATAAGAATAAATTGTGTATTTGAATTTTTAACACAGAAAAATATTTTTATAATTGAATGTTAATAAGAGAATTTTCATAAATTTTAATTCATTAAAAATATGCTATAATTTTTCCAAAAAAAAGTATTTTATAAATTTTATAAAAGAAATCATGAAACTATACATAGTTAAAAAAAAAAAAAAAAAAATGAGCATAGTCTGAAAATTTGAAAGCAGTTTTTGTAATATTTTGTCAGAATAATGAAAATATATTTTACTTATTTATTTATTTAATGATGATTCTAGCTATAATTACTGACCCTATGATTTAAGTTTTTCTTCTGAAAAGGTACGTGTTTCACTGTTTGTTTGAAAAAATGCGTTCGTAATGGAAAAACATGTAAAATAAATTAATTAAAGAAATAATTTTTTGAAAAATATTTCTGTAAAAAAATAATATTCTACAAATCTACAGATCATAATTTATATTTGTGTTTAATTTCAAGTCAAAGTACTGTATAGTTTTTTTTTTGTAAAGTATACGACAAAATGTCATTTGAGTGGCCTAGTAGAGGATTCGCTTCGCTCATCCTAATGAATCATTGATTTCTCTTAATAACTATTTTAAGTTTTTGTTTGCTGATTATATACCTTATAATGAAGAATTATTCACACAAATAAAGATGATTAGTAGGGCTTTTCAGAGATTTTTAATAGAATAATAATAAACTTGAGATTTAATAAACATCCACTTGCGAATCAGAACATTTTGTTCTAACACACTGTTCCGCAGACAATAATACTGCAGAATAAAGAATACAATCTAAAAAGTTGAATTACAGATGATTAAATGCAAAATATATGTATGAAAAAACATATTAGCGATTTAAAAAAACAGATGAGTTAGAAAATAATAAGAAATAATAATTAATTAAAGCCAATAAAGTCTTTTTTGTCAGGATCAAATATGTACTGCTGCCCTCTATCTTCATTATTCAGTACTAAACTTTAGTGTCATTTCTCAAGACTAAGCAGACATGATACCTACAACTTTATTTTACTTCACTGTAAAATATTTTTTAGAAAATAGAAAACTCTCACAAGCCGTTATCACTAGATGTGAATTCGTTTCCATAAAATAAAATAAAAGAAGTCGACCGAACAATTTATTTCTCTACATACGAATCTCAAAATCTTAAAATTTATTATAAAGTTGATTTCTCTTCTTTTTCATTTTAGAAATCGGGGCCGAGTTACAGAGGTTACACGCAAAAGTCGCATGCGAAGTTAATACAATGCATCAGTTTGCCACACAGCTTAGCTGATTTAAGTTTTCCTGTAAACATATTCGAAATCCTTTTTCTTTTTTTTAAATACTATTTTCTCACAAACTTCTTTTAGTCGCACATGAAATTCAATGCACCGTTTTTTCTTTTTCTTTTTTCCCTTCTTTTTTTCATTTTTCTTTTTCTTTATTTAATTACTTTTTCAATCTTTACAGGTATGTGAATATACATCAGAAACCAGGTTCAAATTGATGTATTTCGCTTTAAGATACGATGCAGACGAAAAACATTTCAAATGTGAATCCTTCTATTTTAT
The DNA here is from genome assembly GCA_964019185.1 of Maratus speculifer. Classification (NCBI taxonomy): domain Eukaryota; kingdom Metazoa; phylum Arthropoda; class Arachnida; order Araneae; family Salticidae; genus Maratus; species Maratus speculifer. Next base: position 155,339,669 of record OZ025302.1, read on the forward strand.
CCTGAGAACTTTTAGTTAGTTCTGAACATTAGGGCTGGGCGATATACCGTAATATCGTTATATATCGATATTTCTTTAAGACCGCGGTAACGAGATTGAGATTTCAATCCTTCCGATATATCGTTTCAAACGGTATTTCATCCTACTTTCGGAATTAATTACGGAGTTACGGAATTTCCAATCTGCCTCTATCGGCGCAAAAGTTAGTTACTTTTGCAAATGTTCGCACCGTAATCGGCACTTGCGTGATACTTCCGATTTTGCGCTGGTGTCGCGCACATACCGGAATATGGGCGAACAGTCTACTTTTTGCACCGGTGTCGCGCACATACCGGAATATGGGCGAACAGTTTACTTTTTGCGCCAGTGTCGCGCACATACCGGAATATGGGCGAACATTCTACTATTCTGATACCATTTTATTCATCGGAGTTCGTTCGAGAATCGAAGTTGAAACACTCATTCGAGGATCGGGCATTTCCGATACAAGCACTCGTAGACTCCATATCGGTAGCTGACTATTGTTTTCCTATGAGCTTGTGTACAGTTATTGCTGGCAGAATACAGAATTGATTGACATATTTTTAAGAATGTGAGCACAATTTATCGATATTTCTTATATGTTGGTTTTTCGTTTATTAATAGCATTAATACATAATTATATTAAATCACATATTATTTTACATTTTTTATTAACAACATTAATAATTTACATGTATGATAATTTTATTATGTCATTTATTTTAAGCAAAAATTTTACTTAAAACGGAATTTTTTTTTTTTTTTTTTTTTTCCCAATTGTTATTTACCTTAGTTTTAGAGTTTATTGGATACTAGTATTTTTATCCGTTTTGCGTACGAGTTTTTGAAAAAATCATGAAAAAAAAATTAAAATCAAATTAGGAAATTAAGAATTAGGAAGGAAAATACTTTTCATTTCGAGAGATCGCTAAAACTTTGTGGATGGTTTCTTTCTGCATAGCGAAACATATTACCCATCCACAGCAGATGACAATATGATTGTATAAACATTCAAGTTTTGATTTTGCCGAGTTCGATAAACAAAAACAAACGATGGATAGTTTGTTTCCTACTTTTTCTTTGAGGTTCTTCTGTACTGGACATTTGTAAAAGAAGCTCAAATTTTGTAATAACTTATTATAGTTTAATAAAAATTTGTCACACAGCCTAATTTACTATTATTGCAAATTGCTGAAAATTTGAAAAAAAATCAGTAAATTAACATAGGAGTTATGAATTTTTTCCCCTTTTAATGGTAAAGAATAAAAGGTTTTGTTTTTCTTCCTCCCCCCTCCCCATTTTCGCTTGTATGTGCCGTTGAATGTGTTTTTCGCGCACTTAAACAACTGAAACTAGTTGATTCTTTCACAAAACCCTTTTCATAAATTAAAAAAAAAAAATCGAACAGTTTATTTCTTATAAAAGAATGAGGATAGTTTTGTTGTTCGTTTGAATATCAGGGCTCCTTTTTATTTCAGGAGTCCACTAATGCGAAAATATCCGCTCAATGTTAATCTTATTTTTAGCTCACAGGCTATCATAGCCTGAGAGCTTATGTGCCCGTCCGTTCTGTATGTATGTTCGTATGTACGTAACGCGATAACTCATGATAAAAATATCCGATCCACTTGAAATTTTGTATGTAGGTATATCCTGACAAGGCGCTTCCCTGATTAGTTTTTGGAGTTCATTCGATATGTATAAGAGGGGGAACGGGGGGCTCATGTCCCCCGTTAGTTGATATAGATGGGATTTTCATGCAGAATTAAGTTTTCAAAATTTAGATTAGGATCATTCTGATGAGGCGATTCCGTGACTGTTATTAGGTGTTCATTGATTAAGTATAAATAGGGGGAACAGGGGTTCTAATGCCCCCCCCCTGTTAGTTGATATAAATGGGATTTTCATGCAGAATTAAGTTTTCAAAATTTAGATTAGGATCATTCTGATGAGGCGATTCCGTGACTGTTATTAGGTGTTCATTGAATAAGTATAAGTAGGGGGAACAGGGGTTCTAATGCCCCCCCCCGTTAGTTGATATAAATGGGATTTTCATGCAGAATTAAGTTTTCGTTCAAAATTTAGATTAGGATCATTCTGATGAGGCGATTCCGTGACTGTTATTAGATGTTCATTGAATAAGTATAAATAGGGGGAACAGGGGTTCTAATGCCCCCCCCCCGTTAGTTGATATAAATGGGAATTTCATGCAGAATTACGTTTTCGTTCAAAATTTAGATTAGGATCATTCTGATGAGGCGATTCCGTGACTGTTATTAGGTGTTCATTGAATAAGTATAAATAAGGGGAACAGGGGCTCTAATGCCCCCCCCCCCCCCGTTAGTTGATATAAATGGGATTTTCATGCAGAATTAATTTTCGTTCAAAATTTAGATTAGGATCATTCTGATGAGGCGATTCCGTGACTGTTATTAGGTGTTCATTGAATAAGTATAAATAAGGGGAACAGGGGTTCTAATGTCCCCCCCCTTAATTTATATAAATGGGTTTTTCAAGCAGAATTGTCAGATTTCGTTCAAATCTCTGAATAGTTTTGGAAGTTTAATGGTTAAGTATAAAAGAGGGGGATAACTCTTTTTAAATTATATAAATGCTAAATGGGTTTTTATGAAGAATTATCTAATTTGCTCTGAATTTTGGATATAGATTTTTTATATGATAAAGCATGTCTTTGGTAGTATAGGAGGTTCAATGATTAAGTATAAAAAAAGAGAAAAGGGGAGAGCTGTTTCCCCTTCTTAATTTTTTTTTTTTTCGAACGGAATTAACCCTTGAAAATATAAAGCTTTAATGTGCAATTAGTATTTGTAGCCTGTGAGCTCAATGCCTTCAGTTTAACTGGGCAGTATTCTTTATTTTTATGTCTCCTTTGCATTTCCATATTTTTGTTTATTTATTTATTTTTATTTTATTTTATTTATTTATTTTTATTTATTTTTTTATTTATTTTGCATTGCACATCTGAGGTCGATCTCTTTCAAAAAAAGCCGTCTTTTAATATTTGTTTTCAAGTTTTTTTTTTTCTTTACTGGAATACTTTCATTTTTGAAACCGGTTTCGAAAGTAAAAGCATAAAAAAAATCTGTAAACAAAATTGAAAAAGTAAAAGATCATTATAGAGATTAATTCAGCATTATTAAAAAAAAAAAAAAAAAAAAAAAAAAAAAAAAAAACGGTAATAAGCAAAACGTCCGGATTTGGGAATTTGTACTGCATTAAAGAAATTTCGTGTTTTCTTAAAATTATTTGACTGTTCTAATGCTTTCATTTGTATTTTGACTAATAATAGAATTATTTATTGTAATAACGAAAAGAATGTGTTCCTTACTGCCCAAAATTGCAGCAATGCAATTTTTTTTTTTTTTTTTTTTTTTTTTTTTTTGTATTGTAATAAAAAAATTCTAAGTTTATAGGTAATTAAAGTATTTTTTTTTCAACCTATCTAAAGTATATTTGTTGTCTTATATGCATTTTATTGTTTCATTTTAATGATTTATAATGTTTAACTTTCTAAGAGTTTTCAATATCACATATTTTAGATCAGATTTACTGGTAAAAGGCATTTTGAATCAATACATAAAAATTAAAATTTATGCTCCTTGGAATATGTTAAGATATTGATATTTTTGTTTTTTCTTGATAATTAACACACACTCATACATATGTGGGTGTATATATATATATGGTTTTTTTTTTTCTCTCTCTCTACTGGAATACTTTCATTTTTGAAACCGGTTTCGAAAATAAAAGCATTTTAGAAAAAAATTCTGTAAACAAAACCGAAAAAAATAAAAGATCATTATAGAGATTAATTCAGCATTATTCTTTTTTTTTAAAAAAAAAGATAGTTACATTTTTTTGTTTCATTTTAATAATTTTTAATGTTTAACTTTCCAAAAGTTTTTAATAACACATATTTTAGATCAAATCTGCAGGTAAAAGATTTGCATATTTTGAATCAATACATAAAAATTAAAATTTATGTTTCTTTAAATATGTTAAGATATTGATTTTTTTTTTTTTTTTTTTTGTTTGTTTGTTTCTTCTTGATAATTAACACACACACATATATATATACATACATAATTTATGTGTTTGTAGTATTTTATACAGAGGACATTTACATTTATGACCCTATAATGGAGTGACATATGAATTGAAATATATCGATATATCGAAAATATCGATATTTGGTCAGCGATATATCACGATATTAAAATTCTTATATCGCCCAGCCCTACTGAACATATATGTGCATGTTTCTAAAAAGATTCTCAGCATAAAAGTTTTCACTGAATAAAAGAAATTTTTGCAGGAATGAACTCCAAGTTGTTATCATCTGCCTAAGGCCTCCAATTTTAGAAAAAAAGGCGTTTTGTTTCAAGCCTTTGGATAAAATTTAGGATTTGTGGAATCTTTTTTCAATTTTCGGCTTTAGAATATAACAATTTATAAATCAAACGCTGAGAAGCTTAAAAAGTTTACTTTCATTTTTTAAATTTAGTGAAGAGAATGACCATTTAATGTAGTTTTATTCTCTAATAGGAAATGATCTGTCAATTATCCAATCTTCTTCATCATAGTTTATTAAGATAAAAGTACTTTTTGTAGATTTGAGATATGTTGAAAATTGAAGGAAAAGACTAGTATAATACGGGTAGTTTCTAAATTAATATCGGGGTTTTAACGCTTGGTAGTAAGGGCGTGGTAACCTAATGGTCATACTACCGAGCTCCGGACTGAAAGGTCTAGGGGTCCAGTGGTGACCATCCCCCCAAACCCAATGACGCAAATCCCCCCCCCCCCAAAAAAAATCTTTATACTTTAACATTGACCCCCCCCCCCCCCCCCAAAAAAAAACAGAATGTCAATTGTAAAATATATTCTACTTATAATCTACTGCACATTGAAAAGATAGCGAGTTGGATTATTATTGCCCTTATCTAGAATTTAAAGAAAGAAAACACAGGAACATTTCTAGAAATTAAATGTTGAAAAAATGTAAAAGTGATGTTAAAAAAATCAAGATTTAATTTTAACTGTAAAAGAAGGAAATATTAAGAATTTAAAATTCCCTTCCCCCCCCAAAAAATGTACTTTTTCTCAAATGCCCCCTCCCAAAAAACTAAATTGTATGACGCATCTTGCGTCACCAAACCCCTCTCTGGGCACCCCTGTAGGGGTCAAAGCTCGACATCGCCAAAGACCGAAAGAGTGTATGCAGCGTACGCGCTCGTTAAATACAGTGGCTCTGAAAGCCTGTTGCCTGTCTTTGCAGTTACCTTGAGTATAGGTCTCTGAAAAAACCTTTCCCTCCTCTTCAAAAACATATCGAAATTGAGGAGGTGTTGTTGTTTAATTCTGCCATCTATTGACGGCTTGCCGAACATCTTCTGAAGAAGTCTGACTTTCAATCCTCTGGGTGCAGTCTAAATGGAAGCTCCAACAACCCATCTTGACCTTCGGACACACGTCAACAATAACGCTTGATTGTACTTATTATATAAAACTTAAAATTATAATTAATACATAAAATGAAAGAGTAACTAATGAAAGAATAACTAATTTTATCTACAAGTGTTCAATGTGAGCATCTTTCTGCACTTGGCACACATCTAGCCTATAGCACAGTTCTTCCCAAACGTTAATTAACAAAGAATTTCTATTCAGACGCTCACCCGATATGACACCATGTGATTCCTACCTGTGGGGGTTCATAAAGGATCGTGTGTATGCACCTCCACTACAAGGTCACCATTACAGCTGTTGCAACTAGAACTGTTGCAAACCGCACAAATTCGTTTCTAAGTAACAGGTATTCTCTAAGATACGAAATACCGAATCGTTGCCGAATCGTTCACTTTGGAAAACTTACCTAATATATCTCAGCGAATATCATTGTATCTGTGATCTGAACAAATACAATGTATGCGCATGCGCTGAAAATAAAGAAGGCCGCAACAGCCAATCAGTAAAAGCGAAGCTTTATAGCCGACGAGAGTGAGTGGTACTTTCTGTATCCAGCAGAAGGATGTTGAAACTCTCTGAGAGAGTTTCAGGCCTGAGATATCTTAACTATGCATAGTGCCAACAGGGTATAAGACACTAACTTAGCCAAAAAAATGCTGTTCAGTTTAGAAAAGTGCCAAAATGGCATTGCTAATTTTTCCTGTAGCAACAAAATCTTCATGATGCCTCATAATTCTAAAGATATGAAATTTTCTTGTGCCTCTGCCATCACAGCTTTCACTCGCAACAGAAAAAATTCTAATAATCAAAAACACCTGATTTTTTAGGTAATAAGATTTTAAACTTTCAAATTAGTCAAATTTTGTCTTCTATTTCAACTACAACTAATCGAAGCCAGGCACTTTTCAGTACCCCTCGTACATTGCATATGAGAATTTATTACGGGTTCATTTATGTAAATTATTCATCCCAAAAAAAAAAAAAAAAAAAAAAAAAAGAGAGAGAGAGAGAGAGAGAGAGAGAGAGAAGAGAAAAATTAATATTTACAACTTTGCATTTGTAAAACAAATTAATTGAGTCTATGAGAGATACGATTATGAGAGATACGCTATTAGCCATTATTACTTTCAATAATGGTGGAAAGGCTTACATTTATAGCGTATACTGAAAGTCATTGTATGTACTTAAGTATATGTAGCAAAGATCTTTGCTTTACATAATATATATATTATTGAAATGTTTATCTTGTGTAACTAACATGTTTCAATTGAATATATTTATTTTTCTTACTTATTTTTTTTTAAATGAAATGCTTGTCATCATTTTTAAAAGTATTTTCTAAAGCAAATGCGTATTAATTTATTTCTATAAAATCACCAAATAAGCAAAAAAAAAAAAAAAAAAAAAAAAAAAAACTCAAAATTAAAACGCCGTAGTGTGTTTATTTAAATCCCATTTTAATTTTGAACTAACTACGCAGATGTTTCTATAATAACTCAATTAATTGCCATTGACCAATGACGAATTAATCTTCAGAATGATTAAATTACTTCAGTCATAATCCTATTAGAAAATTAACATAAACGAATATTTCTCCCTACTCTAAACAATTATGAATAAATAATAATATGTTTGTCAGTCATTTTTTAAGAGACAGGGCTAAAGAAGCAAGCAGAAGTTCTTAAAACTTCATCAAACTATGATTAATGCTCATTGTTTTAAAATTAAGAAGTTAAGTTTCAAAGCTTACGTTAATCATAATTTCGAAAAATTTTATTAACGAGACTATAAGTATGAGATAGAACTAATCGAGTGTTGTAAATAAAACTAAAATTTATAATTAATTATCTTGTTTCTTTCATAATTAAAATTTTAGTTTGTCAGACGAATGTGTTTAATCCTTCAAGAGAGTTCAAATGAAAATTATCCATCCATTATGATTATTTTTATAGCTGAATTGATGTTGAAACTTCTCATCTTTCTATATGTGCAGCTGAAATGTTCATTTATTATTTATTAAAGCTGGATTTTTTTTTTTTATTAAGTAGTTTTCAAAAACTTTTTTTTAAGAGCAAAGTTCTGTTGTAAGCTTTAAAAAGTGCAATTTTTAAGAGCATTTTAGGCTACAGAGTTACAAATAACTAAAAATTACACAGGGTGTCCCAGAAGTAATGGGAGAAACTTTAATGGGGATTAGGGAACATCACAAGGATTTAGTTTTACATAGAAACCCAAGGTCGGAAACGCTTTCTTGGCGCGGTAGTGACGACACAAAACACAAGAAAGAAAGGACACGAACAGGGAAAGAAAAAATGTTTATTATACTTAGTGCTGCAAAAATACAGAGACAATGTTGGAAAGTGTTGTGGAACTTGTTACACGCATCGTAGCAACTGTTGGGGAAGTTCGGGACATTCTTGGTGTTTTCGAGATCATTAAATCATTCATGCGCCGGAGATGCGCTCCGTGGATCGTAATTTTGAACACCTGTTTTGATGACGATCTTGTCTCTTTAATGTTCTTTTTTCTTAGTTTTTTGCTGTATTAAGGATAATAAACATGTTTTTTCTTCTTATTAATGTCCAGTCTTTCTTGTGTTTTGTGTCGTCCCTACCGTGCCAGAGAAACATTTCCGACCATGGGTTGCTTTGTAAAACTGAATCCTTATGATGTCCCCTACCCCCCTTAAAGTTTGTCCCATTACTTCTGGGACACCCTGTACAAATACACTATTAAAATTTTCTGTAAAAACACAGAAAATAAAACGAAACTCTCTGTAAGTTTACACCACTTTTCGGTTGAATGTCTTTTGGTCCCATTTTACCGACATTTCTCTTATATTACATCGAACTCCTTGTAGGGATATTGTCTTTATTCAAAAATATTTTTTATCTTTTTTTTTAAGACTTATACTTCAAAATACACACTTATAAAATTATTTTGCAATTTTATTAAAAATATTTTTTTTTTTCATTAGAATAATTTAGAAAGGGAAAAATCATCTCCTCGGTGCTTGTGGGAATTTTTATCGATTTTCGATCGCTGAATCACAAAAGACATATTTTGAACAAAGCAACAAAAGTTCCTACAGTTCAGTTAGTAGGATGTTCTTCAACCGTCACGAGGTCTGGGGTTCAAACCCCAGGACAGCTAGAAACAGATTGTGTAAATAATAAATGATACAGCAGTCCAAAATTACCCGAAAAATTCAAATTCTTTCAGGCTGAGTAATTCACTAATTTTGAAAACTAAATTGAACTGTTATCATTAAAAATAAATTTACAGAGTCTTGTATATTTTTAACGACGTCAATTTATAAAATCAATTGTAAATTTACCGAATAACTTCTCCGTTATTTAACAGATTCTCTTTTTTCTAATCTCTATAATTTTAGACAAAGATAAAATCAGTGAAACATATCGTTTAACTGCTTGGGGGATGGAATAAACTATTAAAAAAAAACAATAAATTTTATCACTGTGTATTTATATTCGTTTATAATCCTATTGATGAATATGTGTTTGCTCGAAAGCGCTCGGTTTATATGAAAACTCAGTTTTGTATATGAAATACGAGGCGTTTCTAAATGAAAATCGGGGTTTTAACGTTACGTAATATGTATTACATAAAATTTAAAAATATTAATGATGCATAAAATGAAAGAGCAACTCAAACAGTTTCATTTAAAAGCTCACAAGTGTTCACTGTGAGAATCCTTCTACACACGGCACACAACAAGTCGATAGATAAAAAGAAATAAAAACAATAATATTTATTGTTTATTAGCCTCCTATGCTATTTCTTTCAGACAAGCTAAAAATGTCGTGTCATCAGCCCTGAATTTTCTACTGGACCGATTTTGATAATTATTTTTTTAAATGAAAGCTATTTATTTGTAGTTGTGCCCATTTTAGCTATTTTTTTTAATATATTTCCATTTTTATATTTTATTTTTAATTTTAAATGCTTTTTTACGATATTTCTACAAAATGGTGGCAACTTAGTTTAGCTTTTCTCTCGATAATAAAAATTTATTTTCCATTATTACTTTCCACAAGTCAGAAACTTTATTTCATCAGTGAACATGTCCTCGCATTTAAAAGAAAAAAGTTAATTGTTTTCGTAAAATTTAACCACAATAAAATGATTGCATATAATTATGCACTAATTGAGGTAAAAAAATATATTTACTGAGAAATAATATTAATAATGTATATAAAATAACAGAAAAAAATTTATGATAAAAATTAATGTCTAAAGCAAAGTAAGAAATATTTCAAATGAGGAAAATGATGGCATTCAGCAACCAGATAAAATGAATTTACAATATTATTACGGACGCCTTTTTCATATTACTAATAACAGTAACTTTTAAAAAACATTTGAAGAGAAAATGACGTCACTATTTAAAACATCGCATTTTTACTCATAACGATATTACATTTCAATATTTCTTTTCCTTATGGACACTGAGATTGAGATTTTACTTTCAGATGACTTTAGTTAGTAAAAATAATATCATAGTAAAAATTAAATTAGTTTTATATATATATATATATATATATATAAATCTATTTTTCTTATATATAAATCTATTAGTGCATATAAAGTAAAATTTCTGGATTTCGCCGGCACTCAGATTACAATTTTAACTGAAGATGTGCAAATATTTGCATGCAAAATTGTAACTGGAAAACTTGACATTAAGTTTGGAAATATATTTATTATATATTGATTCAATAATGTAATTACTTTTGCTTTTTTTTTAAGCCAAATCGATCGGGTCTCTTAAACATTTCATTCGTCGAATTCGACGGGATTCCACTCGTTTTATTGTTAAAATGCATTTCCTTTTTCTCAGAGTCTATAAAAAAAGCGTTTAAACTAAAGAAAAAATCCGTTTTTGATGAATCTAGTCAATGAAGAAGTAGCACGTCAAATTATATCTCTTTATTACTCTGCAATTCTAAAGTCTCAGAGAGAAATTGCTAATCATCTGGGTTTTTTCACGCCGTTCTGTTTGCTATTATATTGATAAACACAAGAAAAATGAAGTTAGTTCATTGCATTCTAAACGGGGTCGCCCTTCTAAACACCTCTATCGATTTTTTTTTTATTTTTTTTTCTAATCGGAGGCGAAACTAAATTCTGCAATGGCAGTATCTACATTCAACTTGTTTTATTGTTTGTTTTTATTGTTTCCTTTTATTGTTTTTTCTTTTTATGCATCTTTTTATTTATTTATTTCTAGCCTTGCGTTTTTCCTTCTTTCTTTTATGGGTTTTTCACTTATTAATCGTTTCAAACATTACGTACACGTGTTGGTTCAGCTGATGACGAGCTGTTATTGTTGTAACTCGAAACGCGTCCTGATTTGTTATTTTCGTTTAATGCTGATTTATACAAAGTGTATTATTAAAATTAAAAGTTTTATGGGCACTCTATCTCAAAAACTAATGCATGGAATTTCACAAAACTCCAGATTCTGTTAGATTTTTATATAAACTAAATCTGAATAAGTTTTGGTGAATCTCGCTCAACAGGTGGCACTGCTATGCTGCATTATTCACAATTTCCACTATAGCCATTCTCAAGAACTAATGCATGGATTTTAATATAACTTTATATTTAATTAGTGTTTAATATATCATGATGCTACGTTTTGGAGCAAATCGCTCAACAGGTGGCGCTGCCATAGCGCATTATTCGTGATAATCGCAATAGCTCTATTTCAAGAACTAATGCACAAAATTTTTTTAAACTTCAGATTCAGTTAGTCCCTAATATAAGTTAATGTTGTTTAGTTTTTGGTGTAAAGTGCCAACAAATGGCACTGCCTCGTTGCATTTTTCACGATTTCACAATAAATGTATCTCAAGAATTAATGCATGGATTTTCATCAAATTTCAGATTCAGTTAGTACCTGATAAAAAATCGATCATGATTAGTTTTTGCTGTACATAACCCAACATGTGGCGCTGTTATACAAATTCTTTTTTTCAAGATTTTGCAATAGCCCTATCTCAAAAACTAATGCACGGATTTTCGTCAAAATTCAGATTCAGTTATAAGGTGACATAAGTTGTTGCTAACTAGGTTTTAGTTTATACTACCTAACCGGTAGCGCTGCTATGGTGCATTATTCGTGATTATCGCAATAGTTCTATCTCAAGAACTAATAAACGAAATTTCACAAAAATTTAGATTCTGTTAGACCTTGATATAAACTAGATTTGGTTAGGTTTTGGTGAATAATACTCGACAGGTGGCGCTATTATGCTACATTATTTAAAATTTCCACAATAGCCATATCTCAAGAGCTAGTGCATGTATTTTCAAAAGCTTTATATTTAATTAGTACTTGATATAACATACTGCTGATTACATTTTGGTGAAAATCGCTCAACAAGTGGCAATGCTATAGTGCCTAGATTATCGCAATAGCTAAATCTCAAGAACTAATGCACGAAATTTTCTAAAACTTCAGATTCAGCTAGTCCCAAATATAAATTAGTGTTGTTTAGTTTTTGGTGTAAATTGCCAACAGATGGTTCTGCTTTGCTGTGTGTTATACGATTGCGCAATAAATGTATCTCAAGAACTAATGCATGAATTTTCATCAAATTTCAGATTCAGTTAGTACTTGATAAAAAATTAATCACAAATAAATTTTGCTGTACATTATCCAACATGTGGGGCTATTGTGCAGATTTTTTTAAAGATTTTGCGATAGCTCTACCTCAAAAACTAATATTTGGTTGGTTGATTTTTGACGTCCGATTATCTGCGCTAGGGATATAGGACCAAGGGGGAGTGCCCTTCGTGGGGGTCTTTCTAAGGGAACCTAACCCGTATTTACGCAAGGTTCGAAGAAAACCACGAAAACTCCGAACGGTTAGGCCGACAGCCGCGATTGGGTTCGAACCCAGCACCTGCCGTCTACCAGTTGAGAGGTCCCAACCTCTCGGCCACTGGTGGGGCAAAAAACTAATATTTAATATTTGGATTTTCGTCAAACTTCAGATTCAGTTATAAGTTGACATAAGTTATTGCTGATTTTGATTTAAACTACCTAACCGGTAGCGCTGCTATGCTACATTTTTCAGGAAGTATTAACATGCATAAGACAGAACAAAGTTTTGGGATTGCCACATCTGACTAGTTTAAGAATTGAAGTTCGGTAAAATAAGCATTTTAAAAGCGTGATTTTTAATTTTTTTTGAGCAACAGAATTGCTTATTACTTTTGGTCACCGGAAAAAGTTTTATCATTTGTAATAAAAGCACTCGGATCATGTAAATAAACCATTACCGTACCATTGTTACATACTATATATAAGAATGTATTACTGGTTCATTTATGTAAGTTATTCGTCTTAAAAAGGGGAAAGAGGGATAGAGAAAGGAAAAATATGTCTAAAACTTTGCATTTTTAAAACGGATTTTTGAGTTTTATTTGACACAAGATTATGGAACATACGCTATTAATCACTATTACTTTCAATTATGGGGAAAATTTAGTTAATAAAGGGTTTATTAAAAGTCATGGTATGCTGCGTTCTCGCTGGCTTTCGATCAATATTACGATTTGACGAATAAGAAATAAAAAACAATAGCCAAATGAAAATAAATGTAGCAAAATGCATTCGGCGTAAAATACTGGAAAATCTATCTTCAACTTTTTATTGTATGCCTCTTTTTAATATATTCTGAAATAACCCTTTTTTGTGATTACTTAGATAATAAAAATTCAACTGTACGATACAAAAATTATTAAAACTGAGTGCATTCTAAATGTCTTCTAAATGTATAAATGTTTGAGACTTATTCTTTTAGGTCTATAAATAAAAATTTAGAATAACTACCTCGGATTTATGTGCGAGAAATGTGAAAATATACACTAAAAGTTGCTATCGGATTTCGACTCGAACCGATAGAAAAAATTGACCGGATACTCTACATACAACTATAACAACCAGTATGGTACATGGCTAATTTCACCACCACATTCTACGTATAGTCAAAACTTTTCTCCATTTGTCACTTGATGCAAGAAATTTTGTTTGTGTTTTTACCAGCGAGCATAGATAGTGATTAAATGACAATAGAGAAATACCTATCGCAATATCCTTTCTGTTTCTTTGCTGTTGAGCCAATATCTATTTATATTATAAAGGCCAAACGTATCTGTGCGTAATGCATACGCCATTTTGCGAATATCAACGCTTTGAAATTTGAAATGAAATTTTGGTTTTGCAACTTTTGCTTCTGCAATTTTTTTTTAACTTCATCCCACATTTTCAATTTTTACACCATCGTATAGGGGAAAAATGTGCTTTTAAAAGCAATTTGTTAAAAAACTGTATCTTAATTTACTTTTGAGATATTAATTTGTTTGTAGTTTTTAATAACGCTTTTGTAATCGTGGCAACAAAAGCACTTCATTTCGTTGACACTTTCTTATAAAAAAGGAAAAAAATTAATTAAAATGCGTGCTATGATAACATCGTCTGTTATAAACTCGATGGATTTTGGTTTTATTTCGTTTTTATTTATTAATTAAATGGGGGAGGGGATTTTTAATTTATTACAAATTTTGTTTACATTCGATACAACACTTTCTCTTTTCAAAAATTTATTTTGAAGAATAGTTGTGTGAATTATTTTCGCCGTTTTTACTAAATCTGAATCAAATAGCTGAAAGACTACTAATTTATTAATCCGTGTGTAAAATCTTTTTCCGAAATTTTAAGAAAAATCAGTGAAAGATTTCCGATAAAAAATACAGCTATTAAAACAAATGAAAGCATATGAACCATTAGATAACTAATTTGCTTCTTAAAAGATTTTTTAGCTGGGTATGTGTATTATTTAGCGATAATGGCGTCATAAGTAGACTTTTCTATAGATGATGTTTAAGAATAGATTGTACGATTAAAGTTTAATTTTAATAATTTGTAAAACTGTGTTTTATGGAAATTGTAATTCGTTAACTTTAATATTTAAATATTATTTACTTAAAAGTTAGACCAACATAAGACGCTTTTTTGGGGGGGGGGGGGGGGAGAGGGTAACTAATTTTGCAGGTTTAATAAATCGGTTTCTTTTAAAATAATTTCTTTCGTCGAAATTAGACAATTGTCTATAAATAGAGAAGTGCAAATGGCAGGTTGCGATTGAACATGTAAAATATCTAAAGCGGGCATATATCGTTCAGAAACGCGGATAAGAATCTCGATTACATTGACACACACACAAACAGAGCAAACATTGAGCACTCGCAATTTAGCGAGTCAGATTTGTTCGTTTACTCGCCAAGCCAAATGAAGCATTTTCTCGCGATTTGACGCAATAGCGAGCTACAGCGAGAACTCTGATTGTATGTACTTAAGAACATGGAGCAAAGATGTTTACTTTGAATGAAAAAAAGAATATATTTACTCGAAATAAATGTTTAACTTGTGTAACTAATGTGTTTCAATTGAATATATTTATTTTGCTAACTTAAAATTTTAAAAACCAATTATTTGTCAACATTTTATAAAAAAAAAATTCCTAAAGCAAATATTTATTAGTTTATTTTTATAAAATCGACAAATAAACGAAGAAAGCTCTAAATTGAAATGCTGTGTTGCAATGGATAATCTTTATGTTTATTTAAATCCCCTCTTAATTTTGAATTAACTGTGCATAAGTTTCTATAATAACGCAATTAATAGTCATTTATCAAAGACGTGTTAGTCTCCAGAATGGATAAATTATTGCGATCATAATCCTATGCAAAAATTAACATAAAAAAGGTTTCCGCCTTCTCTATACGTTCAAGGAGTTATAATAATATGTTTATCAATTACTTTTTATCAGATAATGCGAAAGAAGCAAGTAGAAGTTCTTAAAGCTTCATCAAACGATAATTAATATTCGTTGTTTTAAAATTAAGAACTTAAGTTGCAAGGTTTTCGTTTATCATAATTTTGACAGATCTTATTAACGAGACAATAAGTATGAAATAAAACTAATCGGGTACTGTAAATGGAAAACAAAAATTATAATTAATTATCCCGTCTCTTTCTTAAGAGAATTTATAGTTCATCAGACAAATACGTTTAATACTTTGGGGCAGTTCCAATGAAAATTATTCATTCATTATAATTGTTTTTACAGCTGAAAAGATTTTGAAATCATCTTCTCTTTGAATCTTCGCAGCCGAAATCTTCATTCATCAGTCAAAAATTCGATATTTTTTATTAAGGCGTAACACTAGGCACAGAAAAGACCCGGATGATAATGTAAAGTCTATGGGAGCGTTCTTTTCAAATATCTCGCTCAAATTTTAATATTTTGACGTGATTTTTTTTTTTTTTTTTTTTTTTTTTTTTTTTTTTTCACAAGATAGCCGAGGACGATCCACAACCGGCCTAGTTTTTTACTTTTTCAGTTTTGATTTCAGTTTATTTTTTTAAAGAAACTTTAACTTTTGAAACCGGTTTAAACCGGTTCTGAAATTGAAATTATTGTAATATAAAAAATATATAAGCAAAATCGAAAAAGCAAAAACTAGGCCGGTTGTGGACCGTCCTCAGCTACCTTGTGCAAAAAAATCATGTAAAAGTATTAAAATTTGAGCGAGATATTTGAAAAGAACGCTCCTATAGACTTAACATTATCATCCGGGTCTTTTCTGTGCTTAGTGTGGGGCTTTAAGTAGTTTTCTTAAGATTTGGTTAAAGACTGTAGTTCTATCAGAAAATTTTAAAAAGCGTAATCTTTAGTTTTTTTTTTTTTTTTTTTTTTTTTTTCCCTTTGGTCAAGCAACAGAGTTGCTAATTATTTTCAGACGGCGGAAAAATGACATGACAAAAGCATCCCGATTCAGTAAAAAAACAAATCATCAACCAAAACTTGATTTTTTATTAAAGCGTTTTTATAAATTTTATATAAAGATCGAAACTATGTCAGAAAATTTAAAAAAATAATTTTTAAGCTTTTTTTTTTTTTAATTTAAGCAACAGAGTTGCTAATTATTTTCAGACGGCGGAAAAATGACATGACAAAAGCATCCCGATTCAGTAAAGAAACAAATCATCAACCAAAATTTGATTTTTTATTAAAGCGTTTTTGTAAATTTTATATAAAGATCGAAACTATGTCAGAAAATTTAAAAAAAATAATTTTTAAGCTTTTTGTTTTAAATTTAAGCAACAGAGTTGCTAATTATTTTCAGACGACGGAAAAATGACATGACAAAAGCATCCCGATTCAGTAAAGAAACAAATCATCAATCAAAATTTGATTTTTTATTAAAGCGTTTTTGTAAATTTTATATAAAAATCGAAACTATGTCAGAAAATTTAAAAAAATAATTTTTAAGCTTTTTTTTTTTTAATTTAAGCAACAGAGTTGCTATTATCTTCAATCGCAAATGAAACGTGTCAGGATCTGATAGCACCTGTGCTAAAGAATGTAATTTCTACACTTTCTCTATTTGAATATCTCATATTGTATGGTTGTGTACAGAATTTCCAAGGTGACATTCCTTCTTTGTGGAAAGGGGAATTGCCAGATAATCCTTTACAGGTGGGGTGTTAGAGAAAAGAGATAGCTGAGAGGCATGTCCACCTGTCAGTGAAATATGCGGATGGTGAGCAGATTAGCAGCATGCCACTAAGCAAGAAAAGAATGGAGTGTCCAATGAGGAGGCTCCAAAGGGGTTTATGTGGAGGAAAGCAGTGATTTGAAGAGGGCAAGTTTGTCTCAGCGAAGTCATTCAGTCCTCACCTAGGTGTCGTACCTAGAGGTTGCTCTGGGTGGAAGAGCGTAAAGTGTGCGTTTTCTGGTGCGCAAAGGACACAGACGTCCTGGTGTTTAGTGCTCTGAGCTAAGAAGTGCAGGTCCAGTATACTTGTGTTGGGAGACTCAAGGTTGAGCTCCAAAAAAGTGAATTTAACGTGTATAGAGTGTGAGGTGGAAAGTGTAATTGGAATAGTACACAACCAATCTTTACGATATCTAATTTAATGTTAAACCGGATCACCTATATCCGAGTTTTAGTTGTATATATTTGTAAATAGCGTATTTTGTGTGTACATATATTCTCAATAAACTGATAATTCGGTTACTAGCGTAAGTCTTCATTTACACCAATCTCACAGTGGGTGACCGATATCACCTAGTAATATCGGTGGTGGCAACTATATCTACCACGGACATTCTTCAAAGTTGTGTGGACTGAGGGGAACGTCCGACAAATTGTTGGCAGCGTCGGGATAGAATCGCCTGAAACCAGTGACCAGCGAGCCGTGTTGCAGTCTGTTAATGCCGGAGTATCCAGTGGAATTCTTGAGTGGTCGTGCCATATCGTCGAGTATGTGCTAAAGCATCGTGCCGGATCGTCGACTGTATGCTAAAGTGTCGTGCCGTATCGTCGAATGTGTGTTAAAGTATCGTGCCGGATCGTCGAGTGTGTGATAAAGTGCATAGGCGTAGGAAGTGGGGGAGCTAGGGGAGCTGTGGCTCCCCCTAGAATATTTCAGACGGGCTCAGCTCCTTCGGGAGAAATTCTCGCACCAATTCTGTTTACGATACATTGTTGAATTAAAAATTAAAGTCTGCCTTTCTTAGGACATTCACACAATAAACAAGAAAGAGAAGAGAGGGTGAGCACACTTGGTTGTGCCTTCATCGTTTAAAACCCTCTTGATTGCCAGAAAGAAAGGAGTTCTTAAAGGTTTACTACTAAATACTCAATTACTTGATGCTACTATGTATTTATTAAGAGGTTGCCTTGAAAATTGATTTGGAAGAGATTTGTAAAGATTTTGCAAGCAAACAGAAATAACTTTTACCTTTTGGTAAATGAGAGTGGGGGAATCCTTACATTTGAATATTTTATTCGAGATCGTTCATAAACTAAGTTTCTATGCATCAAGTATTTCTAATAAAATTTATTTTAACTGGATTAAGGAGTTGATGATTTTTTGATATGTTTCTATTGTATACTCTTGTTTGTGAAAAGTGCAACACTATGGAGGAAACCTCCTAAATGAAGGAAAAAATCTCCACCACTAACTTTCCACAATGTGCCCCGGCTTCCCCTATTTGTACGAAGTTCCTACGCCACTGATAAAGTGTTGTGCCATATCGTCTAGTGTGGACTAAAGTGTTGTGCGTATCTTTATTAGAAAGAACTAAACTGAACTGTTGTGCCATATTACCGCTACATCGTGGAGCTACCTGTGATTAGAAAAGTAATCCAGCAAAGAAAGTATAAGGTAAGGTGTTTTGATCATATCTTTCTGCTGACATCTCGAACCAAAATTTGTTGTTGTATAATTAATAGTAATTTAAGTAAATTGTCTATATCATTTATGTGTTTTATCAATACTCCCTACCTATAAAGTGTTAATAACCATATTGGCTATTGTTTTAAGGAAAGGTCATAATAACTTGAGCTAGTATTAATTGTCTATAATTTTTTTTTTACTAATTGTGGTAATAGTAGTTGGAAGAAATAATTAAATTTACTTAAAGTTAAATTATTGTTAAAGTAATATTTAAATGAAGCAACATTTTTTTAAGTTTGAAGAGTGTAGAATAACATTTGTTTAGGATTTTAATTGGCCAATAGTAGTAAGAAAGAAAAAAAAAGGCTCAAAAGAGAGCCATAGTGAAGGAAAAAAAAAGGCCCAAAAGAGAACCATAGTGAAAAAAAAAAGGCTCAAAAGAGAGCCATAGTGAGGAAAAATAAAAGTAAAGATTTTCGGTATATTTGTTTTAAGGGTAAGAACCAGTATTGAATTCGGAAATATTTTAGTGAGGATAGTTGTAGAAATTTATATATGCATGTTTACAATTTTTCTTTATGTGGATTTCTTGATTGACATCAATACTTCTATTCAATTTCAACGTATCAGTATTATTATATAAATTGTATGTTGTTATCTAAGTGTATAAATTGAAATCTGTATTGCATAGTAATCAAATCGAATTATTGTTTTACCTTTTGTTTTATTGGAAGTGTATTGTGTGATAGCAATGGTTGAGGAAAATAAGAGTATTCAGTAGGTTAATTAGAAATGAAATGTATTGATTATCTGAAGGGTATTATTTAGTATAATATGTGGGATATAACTGTACTAAGTTAAAAATTTAGGAAATATTAATTTGGTAGGTTTAAATATTATTGTAGGGTGGTTATAACAATCGGTGAAGGTATGGCTTTCTTATTGAAACTAAAAAAGGTTGATCTTCAGGTGATAGCTGAAGAATTAGGTGTTGAATTCGCGGAAGATGATACCAGAATTCAGCTTAAGAAAAATATAATGGACAGTAATGAGTATGACGAGGGGGTTATTAAGGAATTATCTGACGCTATTGTCGCAGAACGATTAGAACACGAAAAATTAGAACGTGAAAAGTTAGAAAAACAGGAAAGGTTAGAGCGTGAAGAAAAACAGGAAAAATTAGAACGCGAAAGGTTAGAACTCGAAAAGTTAGAAAAACAGGAAAAATTAGAACGTGAAAAGTTAGAAAAACAGGAAAAATTAGAACGTGAAAAGTTAGAAAAACAGGAAAAGTTAGAAATGGAAAAATTAAGAATGGAACATGAATTAGAAATGGAAAGGCTAAAGGTTCAAGGATCGGCAAATAATTTTAATGGGTCTAGGGAATCTAATAATGAAAGTAATATAGAAAAATTGATCAAAAGCGTAAAAACTCTATCTATCAAAGTACCGGAAGGGACTGAGGGATGGAATTTATTTTTCAACAGTTTAGAAAGGGCATTCAAAACTAAAAATGTACCGGAAAACCAGCAGGCCGAAATTCTACTAAATATGTTAGGAGATAAGGCGGATAATTTGTTAATTTATACCACTACGGAACAAATGGAGAATTATGAGGAGTTAAAGGAGTTAGTTCTAAGGGAACATGAGCCGACACCAAAGGCGTGTTTGGAAAATTTTAAGAAGGCTAAAAGAAACCAGAATGAAACTCATGTATTATTTGTATCGCGTTTAATAGCGACATGGGAAAATTATTGTAAGATTAGAGTTGCTGACTCTTATGAAAAGGTCAACCAGTTAATAGTTACGGATAAATTAGTAAGTACGTTAGATGAGGATACCGCGTCATATATTGGGTTAACTCATCAAGGTAAATGATTAGAAGCTTCTAAAATTGCTAAAAAATGTGACAATTATTTTGACCATAAAAATAAGTCTTACGCCAGTACGTATAAAAGTTTTAAAGGCAAACATAAGTATGTAAACAATGAAAAAATGAGACCGAGGGAGGATAGCAAAGTTAGTGGTAATTGGAGGCAAAACGGGAGTAATGAGACTAATTCTTTTTCGGATAGGAAAATAGATTTTAAGAAGGCTAGTGATGCTTCAGCTCCTAAATGCTTTAAATGTGGTTTGAGAGGTCATTACCAATGTTTTTGTAATAAAGTGGGTAATGAGGGAAATAATGGTAATAAAGGGCGAGATCCGAAAGCGGGTGTACATAAGATTGTGGTAAAAGAAAGCAAAGAGTTACCTAATGGAGCTATTGTGGCGAGAATATCGGCAAAGGCCGAACAGAGAACTAACGTTATTGGTGAGAAATTAAATAAACTCGAGAAAATTGAAGTTAGTGTAAATGGGCAAAAAGCAAAGGGATTGGTTGATTCTGGATGTGAAATTAGTGTTGTTCATAAAGATTTGGTACCGGAAGAGAAATTAAAAGGAGCGGGTAGTATTTATTTACAAGGGTTATTCGGTGAAGCAGTTAAATCGCCGTTGGTTAAACTACCGTTAGCTATTCCGCAATTCGGACAAACTAATATAATTCATCAGGAAGTACTTTGCGCAGTGACTGATAATATTAATGAGCAAGTAATTTTACATCCCGAAGTGATTAATGAGTTGTCAGGTGTCAACCGCGAGGAGCCATTGCTAGAGGCCCAAGAATTAGAAAATTCGGAATTTATTATTGATAACTTGAGTGAAAGGGAAGGTATGAATAACGATAGTTGTAATGTTTACGCAATAGAAGCGAGTTCGCAAAATGTACAAACTCAGAATACGGAAAAAACGGAAGTGGAGAAAGGTAATAAAGCTATTGTTAGCAATTCCGAGATGTTTAAGGAATCCCAATTAGAATGCAAAGAATTAGAGAAAGCTTGGGAATTAGCTAAAATGGATAAGGGGGATTATTATATTGTAAATGGTTTATTATATCATAAAGAGAAATTGTTAGGCGAAATTATAGCGCAATTAGTAGTACCCAAAGTAAGAAGGGAAGAAATCTTAAAATTAGCGCATATTTCGGTATTTGGAGGGCATCATGCAGCTAAGAAAACTTTACAGAGAATCAGGTATTCATTTTATTGGGAGGGGATGGCGAAAGAAACTAAACAATTTTGTGAGTCATGTTTAGAGTGCCAGTTGACTAGAGGGGTTAAAGTAAATGATAGAGCTCCTATTTCCCCAGTGTCACGTCCGGAACTTCCATTTCAGGTAGTTAATGTTGATTTAATTGGGCCTATTGATTCTAAAAGTTCCCAAGGGCATCAGTATATACTAACTTTAATTGATCAACATACCAGGTGGGCGGATGCGATCCCTCTAAAAAGTTTAAGTGCCAAAACCGCATGTGATGCGCTACTTCAAATATTTATGAGGACAGGAATTCCAAATATAATCGCCTGCGATAATGGAACCAATTTCACTGCCGACTTAACAAAAGAATTTGAGAAAAGGTTAGGTGCTAGTCCAAGATTTTCGACACCACAGTATCCACAGTCTAACGGGCTCGTGGAACGATTTAATCAGACTCTTAAACGTATGTTACATCATACTATTAGAGAAGAAGGAAAAAAGTGGCATGAACAAATACCATTTGTATTATGGGCGTATAGGGAAGTCCCAAATTCTACGACAGGAATCGCACCTTTCCAGTTTTTATATGGTAGAGCGTCGGAGGGTCCTTTATCGATTCTCAAGTCATCCTGGGCAGGAGAAAATAAGGGGGTGCAGTTAGATACTACGCCGATTCATGAGTATCTGAATAAACTTAGGGGACGTTTAGAAAGAGCCGCAAATGAGGCAAAATTATCGTCTGAGGTGCAACAAAATAGAATGGAGTATCATTATAACTTAAGGTCAAAGGAAAAAACGTTTGAAGTAGGCGATAAAGTAATATTGCTAATCCCCGATTCAACTAATAAGTTATATTCTAGGTGGCAAGGGCCGGCAACCATAGTCGAAAAACGAAATCAGCATTCGTTTATAGTTGAGTTAGCCGACGGGAGTAGGAAGCATGTGCACCAAAATAAAATACGAGAATTTATTGCTAAATGTAATATAGTCAATATTATTTTCGAAGGTGATGAGGAATTTGGAGAAGTTGGGGAAATTCCAATTTTGAACCGGGATCAGGAAGTAGAACGAGATATAGAAAGGTTCGAAATAAAAGGGTTATCTAACAATCAAGTTAAAGATATAAAGTGTATTTTGAGGGAGAATAAAGAGGTGTTTATGGGTCCTGTACGACCAGCTGATGTAGGGGAACATCATATTGATCTTAAACCGGGGGTGGAAAGGAAAAAGCCAAAGATATATAGTGTACCGGTAGCTTACAAAGAGGAAGTAGATAGACAGATTCAGGAGTTATTAGAATTAAATCTAATCGAAGTGTCAAATGCTGAAATTAGTCATCCAATTGTTTGTGTGGCGAAAAAAGACGCAACTGTTAGGCTTTGTATAGACTATAGAGCATTAAATTCGGTAACTCAGGTGCCAACCTTTCCGATGAAAGATTCACAAGAAATCATGTATACCGCAGGGGCGGCTAAGTATTTATCATCGATTGATTTATTGAGAGGTTATTGGCAGATTAAAATGGCTGAGGAATGTAAACATTTGACAGCTTTTACAACGCATAATGGAACTTATCAGTGGCGTACAATGCCTTTTGGATTATCAGGGGCGGCTGCTACGTTTCAAAAAGATATGAATGAGGTTCTTCAAGGTCATCGGAGGTATGCGGAAGCATATATTGATGATGTCATCATTTTCTCCGACACCTGGGAAGAACATTGTGAGCATGTTAGGGCTGTCATTGAAGAACTTAAAAATAGAAATTTTACGATTAGATTGGATAAGTGCAAATTTGGAGAGAAATTAACTAAGTTTTTAGGTCATGTAATTGGGGGTGGAACGCATGCACCTGATGAGGAAAAAATAGGAGCAATAAGGGATCTAAAGAGACCAAAAACTAAAAAAGAAGTCAGATCTGTTTTGGGATTAATGGAATTTTACCGATCTTATATTCCAAATTATGCCGAAATTGCTATACATTTAACCGAATTGACTAAAGGGAAGGTTAAAAATGCTGTACCATGGGATGAAAGGGCAGAAAAAGCATTTAATACCCTTAAGGATGAGTTATGTAAAGTGACGAGTTTGGCTACACCTATCGTAGGCCGGGAATATCAGCTCCACGCAGATGCTTCCGACCTGGCAGTAGGATGTTGCCTTACTCAAAAAGATGAAAAGGGTCAGTATAAACCGATAGCTTTTGCCAATCAGAAATTGTCAGGGGCTCAGCGTGCTTGGCCGAGTATAGAGAAAGAGGCTTGGAGTGTTCTCTTCGGGTTGCGGAAGTTTGAAAAGTGGACCTATGGATCTCAAATTGAGATCATTACAGATCACAATCCATTAAAATTTCTCACTGAAACAACCCCAAGATCACCCAAACTCACTAGATGGGCTCTTGCCTTGCAACGCTGGAACCTGAGTATTTATCATCGACCAGGAGCGCAACATTTAAATGCTGACGCAATTTCTAGGCTACATAGAAAGAGCTGGGAAGAACAACCAGTTGTTAGCCCATCAGCATCAACGACCCAGTAGTGGACAACCTTAAAGGGATGTCGTCACACATTTAATTTTTTTTTTCTGTGTGGGTGTAAATATTTTTTTGATTTGTTTGTTTATAATATTGTATTAACATGTGTATTGTTTATGTAATAATAATATTAGTAAAGGTTCAGTAGAGATGTCAGTAGATAGTGTTCAGACACCTGGAAATACCTATGTAATAAGCTTAATGAAGAAATCTGTAAAGAGACTATTAAACTCTTCTGCGATATTACTATATGTTTGGGGAAAATTAGCCCCTAAAAGGCATATTTTCCGCTAAGGTGGGGGGTGTCAGGATCTGATAGCACCTGTGCTAAAGAATGTAATTTCTACTCATTCTCTATTTGAATATCTCATATTGTATGGTTGTGTACAGAATTTCCAAGGTGACATTCCTTCTTTGTGGAAAGAGGAATTGCCAGATAATCCTTTACAGGTGGGGTGTTAGAGAAAAGAGATAGCTGAGAGGCATGTCCACCTGTCAGTGAAATATGCGGATGGTGAGCAGATTAGCAGCATGCCACTAAGCAAGAAAAGAATGGAGTGTCCAATGAGGAGGCTCCAAAGGGGTTTATGTGGAGGAAAGCAGTGATTTGGAGAGGGCAAGTTTGTCTCAGCGAAGTCATTCAGTCCTCACCTAGGTGTCGTACCTAGAGGTTGCTCTGGGTGGAAGAACGTAAAGTGTGCGTTTTCTGGTGCGCAAAGGACACAGACGTCCTGGTGTTTAGTGCTCTGGGCTAAGAAGTGCAGGCCCAGTATACTTGTGTTGGGAGACTCAAGGTTGAGCTCCAAAAAAGTGAATTTAACGTGTATAGAGTGTGAGGCGGAAAGTGTAATTGGAATAGTACACAACCAATCTTTACGATATCTAATTTAATGTTAAACCGGATCACCTATATCCGAGTTGTAGTTGTATATATTTGTAAATAGCGTATTTTGTGTGTACATATATTCTTAATAAACTGATAATTCGGTTACTAGCGTAAGTCTTCATTTACACCAATCTCACAGTGGGTGACCGATATCACCTAGTAATATCGGTGGTGGCAGCTATATCTACCACGGACATTCTTCAAAGTTGTGTGGACTGAGGGGAACGTCCGACAAAACGTCTTGTCATTCATGATAAAAACACCCTCATTATGTAAAGAAACAATAGTTGCATAGTTGTTATAATTGCATATGGAAATCAATTATAGTTAATTTAGGAATATTAATCATCTAAAAAAAAAAAAAAAATCAAATGTATCCCCAGTAGCCAAACAATATTGGACCAATATTGGCTACATCTTGGAGCAATACTGGCACATTGGCGCAATACTGGCATGAAATATTTCTCCAATATTGGAGTTTTAAATTTTACCCTTATTTAGCCAATATTTGAAGCCAATATTATGCCAATATTGGGGTTTTATTGGAAATATTACCAATAAAACTCCAATATTCGTTAAATATTGGGTTTTCATTGGAAATATTATTTCCAATGTAACGCCAACATTTGTCCAATATTGGAAATTCATTGGAATAATTTCCAATGCAACGCCAACATTTGTACAGTAATGGGAATTCATTGGAAACATTTCCAATGAAATACCAATAATAATCAATATTAGCGTTTTATTAGCAATATTTCCAATAAATGAAATATTGGTTTGCTACTAGGGATTAATTGGTTTCACAGAGTTTTAGAAATAAAAATAACGGGTGTATAATTTCTTTCTAATTGAAAATTTCGATATGAAAAACATCATTTTCAGTATATATCAATAATACAATAACAATTTGCTAATAAAAAAAATATGGGACAGACATGAACAATTATTAATATTTAGTGAAAAAGTTCCTTAGCGGAGAAGGTGTTATTCGGAAATTCACTAAATATGGTATAAAATTTAGCTCATGTCATCATTGCGAAATCCAAAATCTGTTTATTATTTCTAATATTCAGTGGGCCCAACTTATATGGGGCCCTGGGCCCTGATCCCACCCAATAATTTTGATTTCTAGCATGCCCAATTTTCTTTGTTCTATTCCGTTACTTATTTCATTATTAATGATATGATGATATTACAATAAATATTACTGTTTTTATAATTAAAAACGCATGATAATATGATTTTTAAAAAATTATAACTAAAATCTTATTTTTCACCAGCTGTCCACCCTTAAAAAAATTAGTTGTACCATTTTACCAAAACTTCTTATCGCTAATATTTATGCTACATAATGTACTAGTTACAGCTGCTAGTTAAAAATTTCATTATAGTAAACCGCAGATTACTATGTTTTGAGAGATGGTAGTGATAATGGCAGTTATGGTAGCAATTAAACTGTGTCATTTTTTTTTCTTTGTAATCTTAATTTTTTTTCTCTAGAAAACATAAAAAAAATATGCACTAATATGTAACTAAAAAATACACATTTTTTAATATTATAATTGTTTCTAACTTTTTGTAATTTTTGAAATGAAATTATTTTCCCAACTTTATTTTTTCATTCATCTGTTAATTGTTTTTATGAAATTTTTCCCTTTAACTTGAACATTTTTAAAAACAATTTTAGAAAACATTGATATTTTTAAAACTAATTTGGCTTTTTTTTATTATCATTTTTAGAGTTCCGTACTTAAAAAGTGAAAATGGGACCATAAAATCTTTCTTATGTATGTCTGTCATAGCCATTTTACGAATAAACTATGGAATGTAGAAAGTTCAAATTGGGGGAAGTAATAAAAACCATTGACCCACATATTTACAGATTATTAAATATTCACAAATATATTTAGGACTTAGGGGTAGAGGCGCTAATTAAGTTACAAGAAAAAAATCTTTTCTCTGTATGTAAAATGGAGTATCGTGTGAAAGCTTTCGTAAAGCTGAACATTTTTTTTTTTTTTTAAGTTATTATATTTTCTGAGATATCGTCGAAAATGCAGTGTAAAAATATGCACAAAAATTTACTTTGAAATACATTCTGTTTGAAAACTTTATAGTAACTTGTGGATATTTTTATAAGGGGCAGAGGGGGGGGGAAGGGCGAATTATATTTATGAATTATTTTATGTAATCTATCGCTATTTCGTTCTGCCCGATTACGGAAGATTAACCCGTTTGCCTTAAAACAATGTTACTATTTCAGCATTTGTTAATGGCTAATGTAACACAGTGAAATTAAAATTTCACGAAAGACAAAAAACACCTGCAGCAATTATATGATCGAACTGACACTGAAATAATCAAAATAAAATAAGATTACCATAATTAGTGAAATATTTGACAACTTCTTTGACTGTTATTAATTGGTATGGCGCCAAAATCTATAGTATATCATTTTAAATAAATTTTAAAACTTTATTTAAATGCTTAACTTATGTTTTTATATAACTTATTTTAGTATTGTTAATAGGAAATTTAAAAATTGAATAAATATATGTAGAAAACTATATATATATATTTTACGCTAACGTATGTGGCACAAAAATCACTGTTATTTGTTAATTGTTATTTAATGGCAACGTTCAAATGAAAAGCATCTAAGGCCTTGGTAAATGCGATTTACTTACGTTTTGTTTTTTCGCTGCAATTATAAAGCTTCAAAATATTGTTATTTCTGTTTTTTTTTTTTTTCCAATTATTTATTTATTGGTTTAAAAAATAAATAAAAATTTTAAATTTTAAACGTTTCAGTTTCAAATTAAATTTGTGTTACTGTAAATGAAATGAGAGGAAGGATTAATATTATTAAATATATTTTAAATGAAATACAAAAAAAATGTCACGGGTACAATATTTAACGATGCGCCAAATTAGCTTAAAAATACCGAGTGCTTGATTTATCGGCACAAATGTCATATTTGCACCACATTGGTGGGATTTATTTTCTGATGCCAATTTGGCGAAAACTTCGTTTTTAATACCAGTTACATATATATTTTTAAATTATTTTCTATTATTTTAAAAAGTAAATAATAATAAATAAATAAAAGTTTAATTAATAATTATAGAACAAAACAATTTATATCATTTTGAAAATGAAAATAAAAGTAAATAAATAGTTTATTAAAGAATAAATAACAATTGCCGGGCAATCATAGAAGGCATATAAATGCCTTTTTGTTGCAATTGCGTCAATGTGGTGCGTATATGACATCTGCACCTAATTCTTTAGCAGAATCTTTTAACTTGGAAAAAAACTGAGCAATTAAAATAAGTTATGAATACAAGCAATATGATTTAATGCTTAGTATGCATTTAAGGAAGACCAAACTGGTCGCCAAGGGCGGCTAATTTATTAGAATTCGAAAAATAGTCTCCACTTATGTTCATTACATCATCAAACCCGGATTAGATTCCTGGTTATAATAATAAACATTTATAAATTGGTTAAATGCTCTAATTTTTTTAAGAATAATGTAATTAATGGTTGTTATGAGATAGCGTTAAATAAACTCGTTTTTAAATCTTCTTCAAATGACGATTAATATTCGTTGCTTTCAAATTTAGGAGCGAGTTCCAAAACCTTCGTTCTTCATAATTTCGAAGATTTTGATAAATGACTGTACAAGTGTAGGTAAAATTAAACATGTGTTTTAAACCAAAATTGTAATTTATCATCTTATAAAGTTCTTAAACATATCAACATTCCTGTGTTTCTATTTTAATTTGAAAATAAAATTTAGTAACTCGAGTTCTGAGTTTAAGAAACTAAAAAAAAGTATAAAAACAAAAAATTCAACTTTTATAAGCATTTAATGTTTATCTTAAAAATGCCTAATTTTTTTAATGCATTTCATGTTTTCCCCCCACAAAATTCCCTTTACAATAAATTAATTAGACAATGGCATCAGACTCAATTATGAAAAATTCACTTTTTTTTAACTCTTGATAGAAAAGAGGAACAAGTAAATTTATTAAATAAAGCATTTTTTAACTGTTTATTTAAAAGACAGAGCACATGAAATAAAAAAATAAAATATTATTTAAACTATTTTCTTAGGACTTCTAAATTGATTTCTCAACTTATAGTAGTAAAATTATTAATATTAAGGGGTCCAAAACACAAAAATATTAAAAATTTCGAAAAATATTTTATTAAATTAAAAATAGCTATTTTTTCTGCTTAAAATGGCGTTTGAATTATTTTTCTGTCTTATTAGAAGAGATAGTATTTTTTTCCATTTCGTTTATTTTCAAAATCTTGTTTTCAAGCAATGGTTGTCATGAAAACGACTTCATGTCAAAATACGTTTTTCTTCATTATTCTTTTCACAATTTCTCGTATTTAAATTGTTATATTTCAAGAACCACTAAAGATAATTGCTTTAAACTTGAAACATGCCTTTTTCAATCGTTTTACTTTAATTTTAATTCAGAAAATTTGAAAAAAAAAATATTTACCTTTGCAAATATGATTTTTTTGGTAATTTTTTCTTTAAATATTTTTAATATTTAAGTACTTTTAAACAGCCTTGTATTTGAACTGTCGGTATATATATATATACTATATAGACTGGTGTGCAAAATTTAAGGACGGAGTCCCAAAATGCCAATTTTCAAGGGATTTTCAAGCGATAATTTTCACGCGAACATTCAAAAGGAAGTAATATAATTTGAATAACTACTGTCCCTGCATAACAGCTAGTCCATATAACCTCTCATTCAGATCACACATGGTCACAAGAGTCACAGTCACTACGGTGAAACAAAAAAATAGGAAATTTCATACGTCTCTTTAATGAGTCTCAAATGACTACCATTTGTGACTCCACTGTCAGGTCACTGCGACTGCTGCTTTGTGACGAGTCACCAGGTGACTTTACAGTGTCGTTTTATTGAGACTCTCGTGTGACTGTCATTTGGAGGCTCAATTTCAAAGTCATTGTTAATGTTGCATTATGATAAATCACCAAACAATGTCCCATTAAAGTCACATGGTGAGTTTTCACCACTTTTCACAGTGGTTAACTTCACAGTAGGGTCTCTGTTACCATTTGACAAAGTCTTGTGACAGAAAGTCACCACGTGACTTTAATGTGTCATTATTTGGATATTTATAATAATGCAACATTCACAATGACTTTGAAATTGAGCCTACAAATGACAGTCACACGAGAGTCTCAATAGAACGGCACTGTAAAGTCACCTGGTGACTCGTCACAAAGCAGCAGTCGCAGTGACCTGACAGTGGAGTCACATATAGTAGTCATTTGAGACTAATAAAAGAGACGCATGGAATTTCCTATTTTTTGTTTCGCCGTAGTGACTGTGACTCTTGTGACCATGTGTGACCTGATTGAGATGTTATATGGACTAGCTGTTATGCAGGGATAGTAATTATTCGAATTATATTACTTCCTGTTGAATATTCGCGTGAAAATTATTTCTTGAAAATCCCTTCGTCCTTAAATTTTGCACACCAGTGTATACACCAGTGTTTGCACACCAGGGTGTTTCACAAAGGACCCCCTAATTTTAAAAATCTATAACTCGGAAACGGTGATAGATAAAAACATGAAACCAATGGTGTGTTTACTTAAAAAATCGTAAAAATATTATACATAAATCAGAAAATTTAGTTAAAAATAGCGCTCATAGATGGCGCTGAGAGCGTTAAAAACCTTCTAAAGAGATACTGTTAAAAATTTGAAACTTTTGCTGCATCGTCACTCCATAGCTTTTATAAAATATCTCTAATTTGACCAATGAGAATCCTCCATAATACATTGAAGTAATTTTTTTCTGTATAAGTGGTGGAGTGACGATGAAGCAAAAGTTTCTCATTTCTAACAGTGTCTCTTTAGAAGGTCTTAACGCTCTTAGCGCTCTTTATGAGCACTATTTTAATTAAATTTTCTGACTTATGTATAAGATTCTTCCGATTTTTTTAATAAACACATCATTGTTCATGTTTCTATCTATCACCGTTTCCCAGTCATAGATTTTTGAAGTTAGGGGTCCTTTGTGGAACATCCTGTAGTATATAATGGGAATATTTAATTTAGCAAGAAAACGCCTAACAGGTTGAAATTTCTCTTTCAGCAATTTATACTAATAGTTAGAAACAGACTTAAATACTTTTGTTCCGCCCTGTAGTTTATCTAGTAACTTTATTACACGTCAGTATTTAGCTAAAAATTAATTCAAACTAAAACACTCTTAAAACTATTGAAATCACATTTCCCGAAATTATCATCTATAGGCAAAAATGTATCCAACTCTTCGCATGGCCCTGTATATCCTTTTATCTAGTATATTCTAAAAAAATGTCTTAGTAAACTGAATGCAGTTCAGTGTAAAAATGCATATCCTATTTAAAAACCATTTTTAAGTGATTTATGCTTATATTCAGCAACCTTTACGAGATATTTTGTGTAATTTGTAGTTCTGTATATTAACTATAGCATACATCATAAAATATTCATATATTTAGAGAAACTTAAAAGCGCATATCATAATCAAAAGTACATTTCATCCGTCAATCAGCCATCATCGGTAATATACAGTACTTCGAATACAATATATTATTTGAATTTTTTTTTGTGAGTGCCTGTAAATGCCATGCACTTCGTATTATGCTATAAATAACTTATATTAAGCCTGTGACGTATATCAGTTTTATTATACATGGAATTGTTTAACATAATAAAAATATGTTGCAAAAACAATCCTCCTCTTTCCATTATGTACTGGAATTATTTTGAGTTAGCGCTGTAAATGAATAACAACTATTTTTTTCAGCGCGTGTTTTACAGAATGTATATTTTAGTGCACTTCTTAAATTCACATAAATTTTACTATGTTTGACGAAATGTGACATCTTTAAAATTCATTTGAAACGACTTTTTCCCATACGCCGAAATGTTTATTTGAGATGTGATAGAATTTATTTGAATTTATAGAATTTATTTGAAATAGGGTTCGTGCTAGGGTAAGAATCAATCATTTCAAAAAATTTCAGATTAATTCGACCATATGTACGAGAGTTAGATCTCGGACAGACGGACAGACGGATAGACAAGCCGAAATCGTAAATACTTTTTAACTTTATTAGAAAGTGTTAAAAATCTATAACTGAGTTATTCGATTAGATTGATGAGAAATTAAAAAAAAAAAAATCATCATTGAAGAATTTGATCTTTTCCAGTTTTATAAGAAAAATAAATCTCATGGAATAATTTAAGATATTCTGGATTACTTTTACTAACGCTTTTCAGTTAATGCCAAACTTACATATAGCTGCAATCAGTGTTCTCGCTGACATTTGACCAACGTTAGTAATTTGGCTAATTAAAAATAAAAAACATTCGCCAAATGAAAAAAGTATTCGCAAAATGGATTTGCCGTGTAGCACACACACACACAAAAAAATCTTTAATCCTTTAGTATATTTTACTAAAGTACCCTTTTTTCATATGTTCTAAAATAACCCAAGTTTCTATAACTGTGATAGCGATTGTTATTAATCTAATTTGAACTATCCACTACAAATATAAAAAACATGTATCTATTAAATATGTATATATATATATATACATGCATATGTATGAAAAACGAAAAAGAAAAAGCAAAAATTGAGTACTAGCAATTTGGCGAATCTAATCGCTTGTTTAATCGCCAAATGAAAAATTTAGTCGCAATTTGGCGCATTGGCGAGCGACAGCGAGAACACTGGCTACAATGCTGTTCTCAAATACATAAGTCATAAAACGCTTCATATAAAACTTTATATATCTCAAAAGTTCGGAAGTCGGCTTAATGTTATTGCCCTCCATAACTGTAGCAGTTATCACCTCACCGAAGATTTACCGAATGAAATTATGGGTATTCGTCGATGAAACACACCGATACATTACATTTCCACTTTTAGTGGATGAAATAAAGGTACTTATTTTCGTGGCGCGTATTTAAAAGGGGTAGAGACAAAAATAACAAGAAAGAAAAAAATCATGCGTCAAGCATAGTACTTTCCAACACATTTAGAATAATGTAACTAAACTGCAGTTTTGTTTAAAAAATTAAAATATTATGTCTCATTTCACCATATGGAAATGCATAACACATTTAAAACCAAATTTTTATCCGAGATTATCAGAATATTTTAGCAGCCCTGTATATCAAATAAAAATTTGTATCTATTAACAACATGAATTTCAAAATTTAGTTCATTTAAGTTATATATATACTTCAGTTGAAAATTCCCCTTCAGCAATTTCCTCTAATAATAAGATTGGTACGTAAAAACTTTTGTGAGACCCTGTATATGAGATAATGAGTAATATGCAAAAAAAAAAAAAATTAATTTAAAAGCACATACCAAATTTTAAAACCTACTCTCCAGCAATTATTATGCAAAGACTATATACTGTAACTGATTTATTTTGTTTGTCCCTGTAAATTAATAAAAAGTGCTATGAATATTCCGTTTCAACGTGATCGTAGTGAAATTCAGTATTTATATCAGTTTTCTATACATTTGAAATACGTAATTTCATAAAAGTACTTTGCAAATGATTTTTCCCTATATACCATAATATAATCGAATATTTTTGTGTGCCCCTGTAAATGAACCATTAATCGTACATACTTTATAAGCAGTACTAAATGTGCTTTGGTGACCTTAAATAAGCTTCATCAATTGCATGAAAATCCGAGTATATTTACGGGAGTCAGAGCGCGAACAGACGGAAAGACAAACCGAATGCAATTTTTAGCTTTATTTGACATCGATCACAGTATTCTAAACAAGAGGTTTAAGATATACAGGGTCGCGCAAAGCATCATATACATGATCGCCTAAGAATAATTTCTAGAAATGTGATTTCAGTAGTTTTAAGAGTGTTTTAGTTTGAATTAAATTTTAGCTAAATACTGGTGTGCAATAAAGGTACTAAGTTAAACTACTAGGTACTGGGTAAAGGTACTTCTGAACAAAAGCGTTCAAGTATGTTTCCATTTATTAGTATAAATTGCTGAAAGAGAAATTTCGACACTTTAGGTGCTTTCTTGCTAAACTAAATTTCCTTATTATATAGTATGTATAACCACCGACAGATCAAATATAGGGCTTTTTTCTTGCTAAACTAAATTTCCTTATTATATAGTATGTATATCCACCGACAGATCAAATATAGGGCTGTTCAAAAGCATTGGAATACATAATTGGCTATGGAAAGTAGCACTTTATTTCCTTAAATAACGAAGTTTTGTTAAAGGTTTCAGGAAATGTTAGTATGTGTTTTATAATCTATGCTTAATACATGATTTTTCTTACTTGTTTATACATTCATTTTATTCCTGCTCAAGTGGGGCTGGGAGCGAGTCATTCCTTGTAAACATGTAAATATCTATTTGTACATAGACCTTTCTTAATATATTTTCTTTCGTTTTCATTGGTTTGTTCCGTGATAAAATCACGGTAGTTTTGTTTTGATGGTACACGTCTTATTACTATGAATTTATTACTATGAATGTTATCACTATGGGCCCCTCAATTGATTTGAAATTCTCTTTAAGCACAAAGAGTTTTGATTCAAAATTATTTAAAAAAGTAATATCTAATTAGAAATCTTTTCAGGAAATTGGTATAGTATGCTACTAAAATAAATCATACCATCAAAACACATTAGATCGATGATTACCATTTAAGTTTCCTATTTGAAAAAAACCTTTCTAATCTTATAAATGTATCTTTTATTTGCATTGTTTCTAAGATAAATATCAAAAGATATTTGAACGAAAAGCTTTCTTTCTCCAAATTCTCACTACCGCATAGCATAATATTTCATTTTATAATAAGTTGCTTTACAGCTTTGAAAATTTGCACCGTTTATCAGCGCATTCTAAACAGTAAGTTTATGAACGCATAATATGCATTCATAAAAAATTTTCATAAAGCATAATTTCGCACAAAAGTTTTAATTACCAACTATTTAAGCAGAAAAATTTTTATAAGTATGAATATTTAGTCACCTACTTACAAGAAATATATTTTACGTTTGTGTTCATAACTTTAAGAAATTAAATTTTATGTTTCTATACTTAAAAATGTTATCTAACAAGAGCCGTTTGTTAAATATTTACACAAATTATTTAACATAAAGATACGATTTTGTGTTACTATCTTTGCTATGGGATTTTTTAAATGACATTCTACCAGTGTTCTCGCTGACATTTCACCAACGTTAGCAATTTGGCTAATTAAAAAAAAAAACATTCGCCAAATGAAAAAAATATTAGCAAAATAAATTCGCCATGTAGCACAAAAATCTTTAATTCTTTTGTGTATTCCCTTTTTTCAATATGTTCTAAAATAACCTAAATTTTTACAACTGCGACAACGATTGTTATTAATCTAATTTCAACTGTCCGCTACAAATATATTAAAAATATGTATGTATGCATATGTTTGAAAAACAATGAAAAAGCAAAAATTGAGCACTAGCAATTTGGCGAATCTAATCGCTTGTTTACTCGCCAAATCTAGAATTTAGTCGCAATTTGGCGAAATGGCGAGCGACAGCGAGAACACTGCATTCTACCAATTCGCAGGGGTCTGCCCAGACTTTTCTTACAGAGTCCTGTTTTTGTGAAATCGTGAATTTTTTTCTTATATATGTGAAAATTCTAGTCAGAATTTTGTGAATTTTAAATTATCGATGTCTTCGGGGGTTTATATATATATATATACATGAAAAGCTAAGTAATATGTTCTTTGGTGAGTTCAGCTGTTTATTTACAAGCCAGACTTTATTATTAAATGATTAAATTTGTGAAACGTTCAATTTGAAGGTGAAAATTTTCTGTGAAAGGTCTATTTAAGAGACAAATAATTTTGTGAAGGGTCCTGTTTTGGGATAAAATATTTTGTGAAAGGTCCTGTTTGAGGATTAAAAAAAATTTTGAAGGGTCCTGTTTTAAGACAAATTATTTTGTGAAGTGTCCTTTAAAGGACCTAAAAATTTCCCAAACATATCCGTGATTCGTATTTAAGAAATAGAGAATTTTTGACAAATGATATAAGCTATGAACACTGATAAATCATAAATCTAATGATAATGATAAATCTTGTTGATCTACATGATAATCATAAATCTTGCTTATGTATGTATTTTTAAAAAGTGTTCCCGAAAATATGCATCGGATTAATCCCTTCTGTTTTTATTTAATAGTAGATAAAAGCTTATGTGTGTGTAAATATATATATTAAATAATTTGTGTAAATATTCAACAAATGTCTTATACCTACGAAAAATTGATCAGGTCGTCAGAAAGTATGGTGATTTTGTTTTCTTCCTCGTATGGAAGTGATGGTAGTAGTAGTATTCAGGGTTCTCACTTCCGCCCGCCATTGCGCCAAATTGAAACAAAATCCTCCATTTGGTGAGCAAAGGAGCAATCAGACTCACCAAATTGCGAAGGCTCAATTTCTGGTCCTTGTATGTATGCGTGCCTATACAGAGGAGATTCTTATTCACTTTGCTGAACGATTGGATGTCGCTTTACATGTTCAATCGCATTGCGCCATTTACATTATTCCATTTTTAGAGAAACTGACTCAACACCAATTCTGTTTAGAAACAGCCAAAGACAGAAATGATTATGCAATATATATTCATCTATTATCAATTAATCACTATCTGTGTACTGGTGCCGTACCGGTAAAAATACAAACAAAATTACCCGCATCAACCGCCAAACAGAGAAAAGTTTTGCTGCAATGCGGTGCTGAAATTAACCATTTACCATAATATTGGGTGAGTGCAAAAGTTCGTGCGGAGGTGCAATAGATGGCGTTAGAAGCTGCATAAAGTATTGTCATTAATGCTGCCATCTACGTAAGACAGTTCGTTGGAAAGGTGATGTGTGCAGCTTTCATTTCAAACAAAATAATTTATGTAGATACAAACTGCTTCGAGAAAGTTTACTTTCAAAATGAGTGACGATAAGGTGCATTTACGGCATGTTATGCTTTACGAGTTTCGGAAGGAAATAAACATTGCAGTAGCCGTAAAAAACATTCAATAGGTTTATCAGGATCAAGCAACAGCTAATCGAACTGTGGAAAAATGGTTTGCAAAATTCCGTTGCGGGGAGTTTAACTTTGAAAACGAGCCATGCTTAGGTCTACTTTCACACATTGATGACGCTGTTGTGCGTACTTTAGTTCAGAATACTCCACGAATTTCAAAGAGAAAATTGCTACAGCACTTAACGTTGACCAATCAACCGCTTTTCGGCGTTTAAAAAACATGGGATTCGATTTGAAGCTCGATGTGTGGGTGCCCCATTTACTGACCGAGAGGAACAAAATCCAGCGAAGTTCTGCTGCCGTTTCTTTAGTCAGGCGACTCAATAAAGAGCTGTTTTTGTATAGATAATTGACGGGCGATGAGAAATGGGTCCCTTACAACAATGTTCAGAGCAAATGCACATGGAAACAGGATGTTTATGCAATGGCAAAGGCCAGTTTGCACTGATAAAGGTGATGCTCTGTATTTGGTGGGATTACAAAGCCATAATTTATTTTGAGTTTCTGCCCGCAGGCCAAATGATTGATTCGGACAAGTACTGTGGCCAGTTAATCAATTTGAATCGAGAAATCAAACAGAAACGTCCGATTTTGTCAAATCGCAAGGGCGTAGTCTTTTAGCAAGACAACGCCAGACCACACGTTTCGAGACAGATACTGCGCAAACTGAACAGCCAGAAATGGGATGTCTTAATTTATCCACCGTATTCCTCTGATATCGCACCATCTGATTATCACTTGTTTCCGTCATGGCAAAATCATTTAAATGCAAAAAAAAAAAAAAAAAAAAAAAAAAAAAAAAAAAAAAAAAAAAAAAACTTGACTCTTTGGATGCCTTTAAAACGTTGTCTCTTTGTTCTTCGAATCTAAACCGCGCAGTTTTTATGATTGGAGCATCCGTATGCTGCCAGAACGTTCGAAACAGTCAATAGAAAACGATGGAGTATATATCATTGATTGAATAAAGAACTTTGTTTGCCTAATCGCTGTGTGACTTTTACTCTCAAACTCCGCATGAACTTTTGCACTCACCCAATATTTATTAGTTGTATGGAAAGTAATCATTGTCTAGTCAAATTTCAATCGAGCTAAAATCTCATGACAATTTTTAGCGTATGTTTTCACAATGGTAAATCAACGCTAGCTATTTTTAACTTTTATTTAGACTGCTAAAAGGTTGTTTGAAACATTTGCACATTTAGGACTAGGAGACATGTAGATGTAGAATGTACTCATTTGTAATAGTTTCTGTAGCAGATAGTTGAAATTTTACTTTATAAGCAACTATAAAAAATTAGGTTATTTTAGAACATTTAGAAAACAGGGATACAAATACAGTAAGAGGTTAAAGATACATTTTTCAGTGTTTCAGACACAGAATCTATTTTGCTAACACTTTTCATTTGGTGACTGTTTTTATTATTATTATTATTATTATTATTCGCCAAATCATTATTGTTGCTCAAAAGCCAGCAAGAACCCTAGTAGTAGTTGTTAATAATCAAGACCAGCCTACTTAATAAAATTCTTTAAAGCAAATTTCGCAA
The DNA here is from genome assembly GCA_964019185.1 of Maratus speculifer. Classification (NCBI taxonomy): domain Eukaryota; kingdom Metazoa; phylum Arthropoda; class Arachnida; order Araneae; family Salticidae; genus Maratus; species Maratus speculifer. Next base: position 155,378,657 of record OZ025302.1, read on the forward strand.
ACGTGTGGTCTAACATTTGAATATATTCGAGTAATGAACTGTAATGCTTCTAAACAATTCTTCATAAATACTTCTGTTTTTGTGTTTAGGGATAGCTAATTTTCTCAAGATAATTCAGGATATGAATCATACTCCTGAGCAATTTAGTTAGTCTTTTTTGTTATCATCCAAAAGATGGATATAATACCTTAAAGGGACATGGTATCCTTTGAATTTGTTCTTAAATTTAAGCATTTTAAGATGTATTTTTTTTAAGTAAGTAAGTAAGTAAATCCATCCATCCATTCATTTACAGTAGAACACCGTTAAAGCCCCTGTCCTCGCTCAAGGAAACACTCCCGAGCTAATGCTATTCCTATGGGGAAGCATTTTTCTAATAACTCTTTCGCATTTTGACATTTTTGAATAATTTTTTTTGCATTGGATATCTGAGGTGCATGCCGACAGCGCACCGTTTTTACTTTTTCAATTTTGGTTGCAGATATTTTTTTAAAAAGCACTTTCAATTTCGAAACCGGTTTTGAAAGTGAAACTAACTTTGTCATAAATATCTGCAACCAAAATCGAAAAAGTAAAAAAAGTGCACTGTCGGCATGCACCTCAGCTATCCAATGCAAAAAAAAATATTCAAAAATGTCAAAATGCGAAAGAGTTATTAGAAAAATGCTTCCCCATAGAAATAGCGTTAGCTCGCTAGCGTTTCCTCGAATGAGGACAGGGACCTTAATTCGGATCTCCGGATGGGCCTGGTCGATTCTCCCCCCCCCCCCACAAGTTTGAGAAGTAATTGAAAATTTTTCAAAACATAAATTTATTTCATTCTCGCATTTCTAATAAAAAAGTCTTTTCTGAGATCTTTTCGGAAGAATACTTTAAGCTTTCTTATTTAAACTCCTTGATGTTATCTATCAAAGGATCAGTTATGCCTATCCTTTAAGTTCGGAAATTCGATTTTTCACAGTTTACTATTTAATCCATTTAGAAATGTCATCAAAATCTCACTGCACAATAAAGTTTTACTTAGAGCATTGTAAGAAAGCAAGGTAAATTAGTCCATATAGATATATTAATTGATAAAGATCGCCTTCTGATCTTTGTCAGCCAGTCTGAAATTTTCTCGAGGTTGTTTCCTTGTCTTTGTGACAAAACGCTTCTACAAATCACTAGCGAAAAATTGAAATAGAAGGAATAAACAAGATTGCAAAAAAAAAAAAAAATAGATAAATAAATAAATAAATAAACAAAACATCTGAAGATTTTGTTAACCAAAAAAATTGATGTTTACTCAGATGTTGATAGCAGTGACATTAGAAATTGGTTGGAAGCTGAAAATAATGAAGTTTATGCCTCACTTACAGATGACGAAATAATTGCTTTGTGCGCATCTGAAGAAAATGAAAATGAAGATGATACAGACAAAAATACCATTACCAGTGATGATCAACCAGAAGTTGTTAGTCATAATGAAGCAACATCCCATTCATAACAATTAATAGTTTATTTTAAACATCATGTGGAGACTACATCCAACGAACTACTTATGGTCAAACGGATTTGTGACCATGCGGCCCGCAAAACTGTCACAGCAGAAGATTAAAAACTTTACAGTTACAAAGTAAACATTTTTACTATTTGTAAATACTGAATTAGTTTAATATAAAGATGATTTTATGTAAGTTTTATTTTATTTCATTTGTTTCCATTCTCCGGATAATTCGGATTGGGTCTGGTCCGAATTAATCCGAATTATCGGGGTTTTACTGTATTAATTTATTTATTTATTTTTGAAAATTTTAGGTACATTTTAAAATATATCTTCTTGTACCATTCTGAAAATTTTAAGTATCTGATTTATCGTAAGTTTATTAGTTTGGGAGAAAGAAAATAAAATGTGAAAATGCGTGTAAAAATAGAGAAAAAACTGTACATATTTTACATTTCCATGAGAAAAAAATACTTATCACATTATTGTAAATACGACAATTAGTTTTATTAACCCATTTTTGGCCAAAGGTTCGTATACGAAACATTTCGATAAATATTTTTTGTTAACACTGTGACACATATTTTTCAAGAATTTTGTTTTTCTGCTATTTTTTAAGGTTTCTGAAGACATCCAAAAAATATTAGTAATTCAATTGGAGTAAACACTTTCTCTTGAAAAATTTTCAAAATACGCTAGTTTTTTAATTTGAAACGCCTATTGACAAATTCGACTTTTTAAGAATGTATAATTATTCCAATTGAAATGAATTATATATTTTTATAATAGATTGTTGTAAGTTCTGTAAATGAAATAAGAATAAAACAAATGTCACAAAAAAAACTTAAAATTTTTTATCTAAATTGAATGGTTCGTTAACGAACCATTGGCCGAATGCATGAACAATAGGCAAAAATTGAAAATCCACATTTCATGCAAGGTTTCAGAATTTATTGTAAATTTAGAGTGGTTTTTTTTAAATTTACTTAATAGATGGCACTACACGATGGTTAGCACTGATTCGACTTTCACAGAATTGTGAATTGAGAAATACACGTGCACTGAAAAGAATTGTGATTTATAGAATTTGTATCCCGTTCCATATTTTGTAGTTACAAGTAAGTTATTTATACTAATTTTCTTATGGTTTTTTCTTAGTACAAGTTTATGTGTAAATAGTAATAGTATTTGAAATTTTGCTTACATGCTGAGTTAAGATTTATTATTTTTTTAGATGGCTTCAAAACGGCGAGTTAAGCCTTTGACAACTAAGGAAGCTTTGGCGATTCTGTTTGAGGAATCTGATGATAGTGATTCTGATGATGTAGTTGATGCTGTGTATATTCCTCCTGATGTAGATACTGTCACCAATGAAGAAGATGTGGATGATAATGTTCTAGCTGAGCAACCATTAGAAAAAGATATTGCAGGTACTTTTGAATTGCATACAAAAACTGATATAGCAAATAAAAAATTAAATGAGGAATCTGAAAATGATGAAAGTAAAAATGTTCATATGCCTCAAAAAAAAAAAAAAAAAAAAAAAAAAAATGAATAAAGAAGGTAAACAAATAATAATGAACAATAAGTGTATAAAAACAAGAATTGAAGATAAGAAGCAAATGAAATGAAAAATATTTCCTAAATGGGAAAAAAATATCCAACGTATTCTACTTCACCATCATCAGAAGAAGAAGAGCAATCTGAAATGCTTATTCAAAAACTTGATGGCAAATCGCCAATAGAACTATTTGAGATGCTTTTGGATGAAGAAATTCTTACTGAAATAGTTGCTTTTTCAAAAAAATATGCTGATGACAACAATCGTCATGATATTCAGTTTTCTGTAACCGATTTGAAAAGATTTTTAGGTATACTAATTCTTTCTGGATACCATACACTTCCTCAAGTAGACATGTACTGGTCGTTAGATGAGGATAAAGGAGTGCCAATAATTCAGAAAAGCTTGAGTAGAAACAAATTTAAAAACATAAAAAAAATCTCCATTTGTCTGATAACTCTTGCCTTGACAAAACAGACAAATTTGCTAAATTGCGCCAATTCTTTAAGCGTATAAATCAGAAGTATCTACAATTTGGAATATTTGCCCACCATTTGTCAATTGACGAAGAGATGGTGCCTTATTTTGGAAGGCATTCATCAAAAATGCTTATAAAAAGGAAGCCAGTAAGGTTTGGATTCAAAATTTGGTGTTTGTGCTCATCTGATGGGTACCTTTTCCAGCTCATTCCGTATGGAGGTGCTGAGACTAATAGTGATCGACAAAATATGCCATTAGGAACAAGTGTTGTTCTGAAGTTACTTAATGTTGTTCCAAAACCTGAAATGCACAAGATTTATTTTGATAACTTTTTCTCTTCCTACGGTTTATTCGAAATTTTGAAAGAAAAGGGTTTCTTTGCATCTGGAACAGATCGCGAAAATCGCCTAGCTTGTTGTTTATTGATGACTCCAAAAATCCTTCTATAGTAAAAAAAAACTAGCCTTAAAAGGAATGACTCCTGGAATGATACTGATGTGGAAGATTTCCGGAACTAACGAATCCGGGTTGTCCACTCCTTCCATGAGTCGAATAGACCAATCAGGAAAGGGCTCCATCTATGCATCGCCATATGGGTTACCATAAAGAGAGGAAAGGTTACCATCGCCAACAATCGCCAAGTTTGTCGCCAACTTGGCGATATATCGCCAAATTTGGCGACCAAAATTAGTTGTCAAAAGTGACGCCAACTTGGCGATAACTGTAATATTTCGCCAAATTTTTAATCTCTTTACAACACCAGTCGTTTAATAAATCATTTGAAAGGTTTGCAACTGCTTATTCCTATAATGGATGTCTTGTGTGTTATCCCCCATTCTGCTCAACAGGGGGGACTCATTTTTAATTTATTTGCAACACCAGTCGTGTTACACAAGATTTGAAAGGTCTGCAACTGCTTATTCATATTATGGATGCCTTGTGTGTCACCCCCACACTCTGCTCTCCCCAGGGGGGGTCACATTTTTAATTTCTTTACAACACAAGTTGTGTGACACATCATTTGAAAGGTCTGCAGCTGCTTATTCATATTATGGATGTCTTTAGTGTCGCCTCCCACTCTGCCCCCCAGGGGGGCATATTTTTAATTTCTTTACAACACCAGTTGTGTGACACATCATTTGAAAGGTCTGCAACTGCTTATTCATACCATGGGGAAATGGCGAGCGCAGCAAGCAGGAGTAGCCAATAATTTGGAATCGCGAAGCGATTACGCGGGGGGTTGGCGAGCATAGCGAGCAGGGGGGCGGGGCCCCCCTAGTATGAAAAAAAAACCTCATGGTTCCTACGATTTTGCATTCAACAAGGATGCCGAAACATGCGCTATCAAATGGAACGATAAATGCTGTGGTAACGATTGTTACTAATAACGGAAAAATTTTACCCCTTGTAAATGCCAAACGATACAGTCGCAAAGAAAGAAAGGAAGTTGTGATTTCACAACCGAACGTTATTTCGGATTACAATAAGCATATGGGAGGTGTTGACCTACACGACAATGCCATAGCTAATTACCGCATAAATATTCAAAGTAAGAAATGGTGGTGGCCATTATTTACAAATATCATTGATAGCGTTATAGTAAATTCATGGAAGCTGCACAGAAAATCTACTAACACAAAAATGGCACTTATAGACTTTAGATCTTATATAGCGATTGCCCTACTAAAATCTGAATGCAAGAGCAATCTATCTGGTGAAAACTTAGTGGATACATTACAAATGACACATCCTAATAAAGGTCGCCTATCATCCACAGCTCTACCAAAAGAAATACGGACTGATAGAATTGGACATACCATAAGTGAAAGTGAAAAAAAAAGCCCGTAGACGATGTAACGTGTACAAAAACAACACGATTTACTTGTGTCACAAATGTCAAATCCATTTGCATCCGAAATGTTTCGAAATTTTTCTTAAGTAATGTAAAAATTGGACTATAATGCAATGGTTGAACCAATATGATTTGTTCATTCATTCGGCTAATGGTGCGTATACGCAACATTTTATTTCTTAAATAAAATATTTTTCATGCATGTAATTGTCTGAGCGAAGCGAAGTCTTTATACTCAGAGATACGTAACGATATTAAAAGTCAAAAAAATTCTTTCGTCAAGCAAATCTCAAAAAGTACTTGTCGGATTTTGATTCTGTTTGTACCAATATGTACCTATGAAGGTAATCTGGTGAATGCACATACTTTTAAAAATTAATTCCAAATAGTTCAAAAGTTATTGTCTGAGCGAAGCGAAGTCTTTATACTCAGAGATACGTAACGATATTAAAAGTCAAAAAAATTCTTTCGTCAAGCAAATCTCAAAAAGTACTTGTCGGATTTTGATTCTGTTTGTACCAATATGTACCTATGAAGGTAATCTGGTGAATGCACATACTTTTAAAAATTAATTCCAAATAGTTCAAAAGTTATTGCTGAGCGAAGCGAAGTCTTTATACTCAGAGATACGTAACGATATTAAAAGTCAAAAAAATTCTTTCGTCAAGCAAATCTCAAAAAGTACTTGTCAGATTTTGATTCTGTTTGTACCAATAGGTACCTATGAAGGTAATCTGGTGAATGCACCTACTTTTAAAAATTAATTCCAAATAGTTCAAAAGTTATATTAAAAAAACTGATAAAAAAGCACAATTTATTTGCATACGTCACAGAAATTTGGTGTGCGTGATTTTCACCAGCTGGATATTTTCGTAGATAACCGAATCAGTACATGGAGTAAATAGTAATCATTTACACACTCAGAAATATTGAATGCAATAAAACATTTTAAAATTTAATCATGCAGAAAAAAATAAAACTTATTTTTTTATATTAAAAAAGGTCATAAAAACTTTGATTTTGAGATTTTGTGATAATCTCTTAATAGCATTTTTTGATCGCTAAAAAAACGTTTTATATATTTCGCGTGTGAAAATTAGAAACAATTACTTTTTTAAATAAAAAGTTTCTTTTATGACATCATTTCCCCTTATATTTATTTTTATTGCATGTTTTCTTTTAACTTATATTTTGTTTGTGTGTGAAAGTCAATTCTGGTCACTAATTTTTCGGCACGGATACCACAAGCGCATCAGATTTGGGGCATTTTTTTTCAAAGCCTATTTGGCTAAAACTCCGTTTTCAAATAATGCTTACATGCACATTTTTAAATTATTTTCTATTTTCAAAAAGAACTTACAGTAAATAAAATAATAATAACAATTAATAACTATAAAAAGAAATATCTTATATTATAAAAAAGGGAAATGAAAGTAAATAAACATTTTATGAGTAAATAAACAAATAATAAATAAATACAGCCGGGTTTCCATCTCAGGTAAAATAATGCCATTTTGACGCCAATTATGTACCCTGGTGCATATGTGACAACTTTTCCCATTTTTCATCCATTTCCTGTTGGCATACAACTTTGAAATTTGGAATATGTATGCATACCTGGGAGCAATACTGGAATTAGAAGTTGATTTTTTTTAATTCGATCCAAAAAGAGGCATCGGGAGCTATTTTTTAAAGATTTATACAATTTATACTGCATAAAGGAGCCACTTACCTATTTTTATAAACCAAAAGAAGTAAGTGGTATATAAAAACAATTATAGTATACATAAATAAAATACTTGAGATAATATACTAGAGATATAAGCACCGGGTTTGGCGAGATTTTTTATGCCAATTAGGCGAAAACGTCGTTTTGATTACCAGATACATATAGCATGCTATAATAACACGTGATTTATGTATTTCAAAATGAAACAAGTTGGAAATTGCACGTGAAGCGTAGCAAATGAGGTGCATTCGTACGATAACGAAGTTTTAAAAATATTACTCTCATATATCAATCTCATAAAATTGTAAATAGTGAATTAGAATTAAAACGCTCATCAAACAATGTTCATCCTGTACCATTATGTAATGGAATACTTTTGTGTGGCTTTTTAAATCAATAACAAATGTTCTTAGCACCCTAAATTATGTAAAATGTATGTTATAATATGTACTTCATAGTTGCATATAAATTTTATTAAGTTCGAATGAGTGATAATAAACTATTAAAATGCATTTGAAACATTTTTCCCCATTGACCGTAATGTAATGGATTACTTTTGATTGTCCTTGTAATTGATCTATGCATCCGATTTTGATAAAATTTGAAAAACTCGGAAAAATTATGTAATAATTATGTATTTTACATTTCAAACGTATAAAATACATTTGAAACTTTTTCCCCATTGACCATAATGTAATTGAATACTTTTGATTGTCCCTGTAATTGATCTATGCACCCGATTATCAAAAAATTTTAAATAACTCGACAAAATTACATAATAATTATGTATTTTAAATTTCAAACGATTAAAATGCATTTGAATCTTTTTTTCCCCATTGACCGTAATGTAATGGAATACTTTTGATTGCCATTGTAATTGATCTATTCATCCGATTTTCATAAAATTTGAAATGACTCGACAAAATTATGTGATGATTATGTATTTTTTATTTCAAACGATTCGGTTGGGTAGTTTTTGCGTTGTTATATGCGGACAGACAGACGGACTGAACGACCACTATAGATGCTACGTATTTACATAATTACGAACGCACCTAAAACAAGTTGGAAACTGCACGTGAAGCGCAGCAAATGAGGTGCGTTGGTACTATAACGAAGTTTTAAAATATTCAGATCTTGCTGATATAGTAGAGCGGACTTTGGATACAGTATAGTGGTCGAAATCTTTGTGTTCCTGTAAATATGCAGGGAATAATTTTTATTATATTTCATTAACGTATATCTTATTCATAAAATGTGAAGTAGTTTAATATAATTAAAAAACGCCCCAAACAATGTTTCCCCGTGTAACATTATTTAGTGGAATACATTTGTGTGGCCCTGTAAATAAATAACAAGTATTCTTTACATCCCAGATTGTACAGAATGTATAATTTAATACATACTTCATAGATTCATGTCAATTCTATTAATTCAAATGAGTATAACACCATTTAAATGCATTTGAAACTTTTTTCCCCATTGATCGTAATGTAACGGAATACTTTTGATTGTCCCTGTAATTGATCTATGCAACCAATTTTCACAACATTTGAAATGACTAGACAATATTATGTAACAATTATACGTTTTAAATTTCAAACGATTAAAATGCATTTTAATTTTTTCCCCATTGACCGTAATGTAACGGAATAATTTTGATAGTCCCTGTAATTGATCTATCCATCCGATTTTCATAAAATTTGAAATGATTCGACAAAATTATGTAATAATTATGTATTTTAAATTTCAAACGATTCGGTTGGGTAGTTTTTGCTTTGTTATATGTGGACAGACGGACTGAGCGACAACAATAGGTGCTACGTATTTACATAATTACGAACGCACCTAAAAAGGAATAAACGAAACATTTTCTGTTATTAAAAAAAAGAAAGAACAATCAGTAAATGATAATATTTTTAGAACAAACAATTTATTATAACATTTATATGATAACCAGCATGTTAGGCAACTGAACGCCATTTTGGCACCAATTAGGTACCTTGGTCTGTATAGGGCATATATGTGCCATATTTATTTGTAAAACTGAGCATGAACGTTTACCAAGTGTGTTTTCATAGTCGCTTATATCTTTTTGCAACATAGCGCACCTTTCAAAGCCAAAACTGCACAAAAGAAAAAAAAATCAATATTTGCAGTTTTTTTTTTTTTTTTTTTTTTTTTTTTTTTTATGTAATACACATTTCGTAATCAGTAGGCTCGATAGTCAGACCTCGTTTTTTTGCTTTAAAAGTTGATATTTCATACGACGTCTATTTTGGACTCGTCGTTTTTCTATATTTGATAGTATACGTCTACACGTTTTGTAACTTTTTTTTGTAACTTTCTTCTTTATTAACAGCGACATTTGGATTTCCTATTTTAATAAAAATTCTTCTAAATGCAAAGAATTTTTTTAAAATAAATAAATAAATGAAATACGGACATATATTGCTCAAAGCACAAAATTTTTCCTATTGAGTTAATAAAAATCAGTAAAAACATAATTTTTATGATAATAAAAAGATGACTTATGTAATAACAGTGTCATATATTATGTATGTTATGGATTAAGTATGAATATTTCTCCACCATTTATAAATAATAATAATAATAAAATAAAATGCGGACAGACCAAAGTCTATATTTGACTGAAAACAACAACCATTTTCTAAATGCTTTAAAAAATGGCCAATGAAAAGTGATATTTCAAAAGTATTATGAAATTAGTTAAAAACCATTTATTTTAAACTAAATGAATAAAAGATTTATATTTTTAATGAAATAAATAGGATTTGAAAAATTATTGGAAATTTATCACCATAGATGTATCAATATTACAATCAGTAACTTGTATGAAAAATGAAACAATTAGTAAATACTTTTTGTACCCGAAAAATGGTCGTTGCTTTTTTTAAAGTTAAAAAGTAAATTACGAAATATTCCAATACAGAGATGCCAAGGCCCCGCTTATTTTACAGCAGAATTTTCTTATAGGAATTTTTTTTTTTAAATCCGCAGAATGTTCCAATTAAATAAAACATTTTCTGTATTAAAATACCGGTATCCAAAATGCCGGAGACTTGGCAGTTCTGCCTATAACATTTTAATTAATCACCGTACTTTTTTTAATCGGATTCAAATTTAGTGAAGACAACATTTTTTGGCCAAAAGCTGCTTTTTTCCACATGTGTAACTACGATACAATTCCTTGATGCTGAAATAAAATGTTTTGACTTATGCTATTATTGCTTCCTCTTATTTATTTATTTGAATTTTAAATAAGATGACTCGAAATCGTGTTTTTTAAATGTACGGAAAAAATGCATTTCGAGAGAGGTCGAAAAGAACAATATTTGGCGATTTATTACCTGAGTTTGGCTAAGTGTCTTACTATCTTGTATTTAATACTCTTCACAATACTTCGCTGTTATATGGACTTAGGCGCCTTTATAAAAAGTTTGGCGTAATTCGGACTTAAGAAAGTGAGTTTTTTACTGAATAATACAAATAAATGAAAAAAGAATACTAAGAAATACTAATAAAAGAAAAATGAAGCATTATATTAATCTATGTATATTTAAAAATGCATCTGCTAGCACTAATTAGATAATTTATGTGTATATAATAGGCGATAAATAGCTTTTGACTCTGTATTTCTATGCTATAAAGCAGCGGTTCCCAAACTTTCTTGGTATGCGACCCGCCTTTCAGTGAAAAAAAAATTTGCGACCCACTCAAGATAAAGTTGTATATCAGTATAGCAATTTTAGTACGATCTCTATACGCTCGGCTATCCTATCCTACGAAAAACGCAAATTTTCGTACGTGAGATAATGATCAATAAAAACAAGAATCAGTAATCTCAATGGGTGTAACTGAATAGTAATTAAAATAATACACAAACAACAAAGATAGTTAAAAATACGTTAATTATTGTGAAAACATAACTTTATAATCAATGAGATTTCTGGTACTGGTATTTACCAATGTGGGAACATATATTAACAGCAGTTTGTTTCAGTATTTGTCTTTCAAAAACAGCATAGAAAAAGCATGTTCTCATAAACACGAAGTGTTGAATTACACTTGAATCACCATTGATTTAAAATGAAATTAAGGATTTTCCTTTGAAATATTATTTCCTGTTGAAATTGTCATATTTTTTTAAATAGATGAAACAAAAGATACATTTTGAAATCAAAATTCGATTGTTCCGCGACCCACCAAAACAACTGCCGCGGCCCACCAGTGGATCGCGAACCATAGATTGGGAACCGCTGCTATAAAGCAATAACGTTTGTGTGTTTTTCGTTATCATTGGGAGTACCTAGCCGATTTTAAAAATAATGTGAGCAAAAATGTTGGTAAATCTTTGCCATCTTTGCCATCTTTGCTGCAAAATATACTATATTTTGCGTAGGAAAAATAATCACCATCAAAGCACGAGCAAAAAAAGTTCTAAAATTGAGAATTCTTTGATGTTGATATGACTAAAAATTTAATTTTTTTTTTTTTTTTTTTGGGGGGGGGGGGGAACTTTTAAGATATAATATTTCTCGTTGTGAACGATTTCTAAAACATTCGACAATTTAATTTCACAAATTAAACATTCTTTTTCTATTAAAAGTTTTAAACCCAATTTATTGGGAATATTGCAATTTCTAGGATACTGTTGGGGTCAGAAACTATAACTTTGACATCACAGTAACTTATAAGATGTAAGTGCTCGTTTAGGACAAATTTTTAAAAAAGGATTCATTAACTCTTATCGACAACCTCATTGCATCCGTGGAAAACAGATATTCAACATTATAGACTATTCGGACGGATTTCACACCATATAAAATACACTCCTTTCTCTTCAGACATAATAGTTTATGTTATTTATAGTTTCTCAAATCGGTGCGAAGCTTCTGTTTATACCCATGACATCATTCCAAAGAGTTATAATTTCAATATAGGAAAATTTGGTGTTTTATTTTCTGTATTACTTTTAACATTTTGTATATTTCCAATTTTATATCCATGCATGGTTTGCTTTTCTTTTATAAAAATAGTATATGCAACTTTATATATAAAATTTTGTAATTCTATGATTCAATATGCCTATTTTCATTATATTTTATCACAATGAATGACCAATTAAAGGTAACATCTCATTTTCTTTACTTATCGCAAGTTATTAAATGTGTATTCTCAGGATTATCGCTCAGACTAATCCCTCTGAGGGAAGTCCTAGTTTAAGCATATTTCAATGAAAATAATACTACATTTTATAAAATTTCTGTGCTTGGCCTAAAATGGGTTAAATAGATTATTATGAAGCAATAACAAAAAAAAAAATTCGTGTCAGTTGAACAATCTTATACATAAAAGTTTTAGCACTTTAAACATGCTAATTTGTCGAAAATACATAAATTGAGAAAAATCACTTTTAAGTAAAGCGAATTGTGGCATTTAAAGGGACAATGATGTAATAAAATCACTTTAAACTGTATTTATAGTACTCGGATCTTTACGAAACTACAGCGCAGATTGCATCAGAGATAATAAAGAATAATTAAGGCAAAAAATTAGAAAATCGATATTTTCGCCGAATGAAGAGTACCGAGTCCCAAGAAACATTTTATTGATTCTATAAAGGCAATTCATTGCTGAATATGTTACATCAATAATAAAATGATTTAAAAAATTATCCTTATAAAACATATTTCAATCAACGGTAGCATAAACACCAAGAAACATGATTTTATGTTCCTTAAAGAGCAAAATATCACAAATTTATACTTTTTCATTAGTATAAGTTCGAAGATGGCGTGTTAAATGACATGACTGATGAAAATCTTTAAAGCAAATTTCACAAACATAAGGGCGTTCATCAGTATGACATCGAAGATGAACATTTAATGTGGACTTTTGGCGAAATTTCTTATTGCAAATTTCACATTTGTAGGTTTTTTCTTTTGCATGAGTACGCAAATGCTTAACTAGAGAACATTTATAAGCAAAGTTTTTATGACACGTTCTACAACTATAGGGTTTTTCTCCAGTGTGAATCCGATAGTGATCATTTAAGGAATACTTTCTAGCAAATGCTTTGTTACAAGTTTGACAAAAGTAATTTTTTTCTTTAGTATGAGTGAGTTGATGAGCAATCAGTCTACGCTTTTCACTAAATCTGTAACTGCAACTATCACAAGCAAAAGATTTTTCACCAGTGTGTGTTTTACGATGAGGACCTAAGCTAGATTTATGATAAAATTCTTTATCACATATTTCACACTTGTACCGCTTTTCTTCAGATTGAGTACGCAAATGAGTGGTATATGACGAAGTATAAGTAAAAGCTTTACTACAAAACTCACAAACATAAGATTTTTCTTGTGTATGCATTAGTAGATGCGACTTTAGACTTCCATTTGTACGAAATTTCTTGCTGCAAGCATAACAATTATACGGTTTTTCACCTGTGTGAATACGTAAATGCTTTGTCAAAACGGTCTTTTCGTAAAATGCTTTATGACAAACTTCACATGCGTAAGGTTTTTCTTTGGTATGCAATCGTCGATGCACAGTTAGGACGCTTTTGTAAGTGAAACTCTTACTGCATACATCACACACATAAGGTCTTGCTCCAGAATGGATTCGAAAATGCCTGTCTAAAGAATGCTTTTTCGAAAATCCTTTACAGCATATCTTGCAAACATATGGCTTTTCTTTAGTATGAATTCGTATGTGTACATCTAGCATACTCTTTTGGGAAAAACCTCTATTGCATGTCTCACAAACATACGCTTTCTCTTTAGTATGAATACGACAATGTACCTTTAATTTGCTCTGTTCAGAAAATTTCTTATTACATATTTCACAAACATATGGCTTTGCTTTTGAATGGTATGCAAGATGCTTGCGTAAATTCTTTTCATTTGAAAATAATTTATCACATATTTCACAAAAATTAGATTTTTCCATTTTATATATATATATATATATATATATATATATATATATATATATATATATATATATATATATATATAAATGTTAATTGGTTAACAGATTTCAACGTTTCTTTAATAACTCAATAAAATTCACTGTTCCAATAAATGTCTTCCAATATTATATTTACATTATTCTAAGATATGCATTATTAATTATCAAAACGATGAAGATTATGTATTTTTGTAAATGAATTTACACTACCATGACCAGAATTTCCAGTTCATTAAGAGCAATCATCTTCTCAAATTCAGGTCACATAAATATATGCCGAAGAATGATTCATTCAAATGAAGGAAGAAAAATAAATATTAATCTTCGTAAATCTCGTAATAAAATTAATAAAGTATAAGGCAAACTCACTCGTTATAGCTAAACATAACAGTCAATTTAAGAGTCATAAAACATAGTTAATAGACATAAAACATAACAGTCAGTTTTAGAAAAAATTCAAGCTAATTTCTAAAATTATAAACAGTTTAAATGTACGTCAAACAATATCAAACAGACAGCAGTGCATTCAAAATCTTTGTGGGCCCTGTAAATATAAAAATATATTCAGAAATATAATTAATATAAAAAAATAAATATAAAAAAACAAAAAGATACTTTGAAATACTTCAATGATATACCTATTTAAATTTTGCAATAACCTTTCTACACAGCTCAAAACAATTACGGGAGCACATGGTTTAAATGAAATTACGCAACACCGATAAGTATCATAAAATAAACCATCCATAATTCAAATCCTAGCAGGAAAGAGAAGAAAAATTCATATGCAAATCAAGGTTAATGACGTCAAAAACCAGAAAAAAGAACATGAAGACAGAAATCGGGAAGTTGCAGAAACGTTTGCTTCACTACCATAACTATGAAATTTGATTGTTCAGCTTATTCAGAGTTGCCACTCTAATCTTGAAAAAAAAAATTCCTGTGTTTTCCCTGTACTGCTACGCGTTTATTCTATGTTGAGTGCGTAAAAATATGTGCGTGTATGTAGGCTAATTAGACATCTTATAATTTACCATTACCCGATTAATTGAACAAATATAATACATTATATGATATGATCAAATGAAAAAACCCTTTAAAATTGTTACACTTATTATCGAATCCCACATTTTACTTTAATAATAAGAAAAACAGCTAAGCGACACTGAAACATTCTGCTAAAAAATACTTTGAAATATAAGTAAATGAATGTTAAAATATCTAAAAGCTTTGTATCTAATAATTTAAAGAATATAAAATCTTAAAGAATCTTACAAAAAAATCAATAATCTTGAACATAATATCACAAAAATTGCAGAAATAAAAAAGAAAAGAAGAAAAGCTACTTACTTTATGCATTCAAATCAATATTTATATTAAAATACAGAACACATAAGATATAGGATAACTTTGATACACAACACTGGTTTATTTTTTATTTTAAAAAATATCATAAGATAATACTCGGCTTTCAAAATGAAAGCCGAAAATAAATATATTTCCTAACTTAATGTCAAGTTTTCCAGTTACAATTTTGCATGCAAATATTTGCTCATCTTCAGTTAAAATTATAATCTGAGTGCCGGCGAAATCCAGAAATTTTATTTATATTCACTAAGTCATCTGAAAATAAAATCTCAATTTCAGTGTCCATAATAAAAAGAAATATTGAAATGTAATATCGTTATGAATAAAAATGCGATGTTTTAAATAGTGGCGTCATTTTCTCTTCAAATGTTTTTTTAAAGTTACTGTTATTAGTAATATGAAAAAGGCGTCCGTAATAATATTGTAAATTCATTTTATCTGGTTGCTGAATGCCATCATTTTCCTCATTTGAAATATTTCTTACTTTGCTTTAGACATTAATTTTTATCATAAATTATTTTCTTTTATTTTATTTACATTATTAATATTATTTCTCAGTAAATATATTTTTTTACCTCAATTAGTGCATAATTATATGCAATCATTTTATTGTGGTTAAATTTTACGAAAACAATTAACTTTTTTCTTTTAAATGCGAGGACATGTTCACTGATGAAATAAAGTTTCTGACTTGTGGAAAGTAATAATGGAAAATAAATTTTTATTATCGAGAGAAAAGCTAAACTAAGTTGCCACCATTTTGAAGAAATATCGTAAAAAAGCATTTAAAATTAAAAATAAAATATAAAAATGGAAATAAATTAAAAAATAACTAAAATGGGCACAACTACAAATAAATAGCTTTCATTTAAAAAAATAATTATCAAAATCGGTTCAGTAGAAAATTCAGGGCTGATGACACGACAATTTTAGCTTGTCTGAAAGAAATAGCATCGGAGGCTAATAAAAAATTATCTTTGGATATAGTTGGGAAAAAAAATCCCTGTGTCTTCCAGATTTTTTAAAAATTCCCTGGATTTTCCCTGTTTTGGGAGGGGATTTTAAAATTCCCTGTGTTTTCCGGGTTTTACAGGTTCTCCAGGTGGCGTGGCAACCCTGTTATTATTAATTTATTTATTATTTATTAATTTTGTTCATTTATTAGGATGAGCGAAGCGAATCCTCTACTAGTCCACTCAAATTACATTTTGTCGTACACTTTACAAAAAAACTATTCAATATTTTGACTTGAAATTAAACACAAAAATAAATTACGATCTGTAGATTTGCACAATATTATTTTTTTTACAGAATAACCTTTAAAAAAATTATTATTTTAATTATTTAATTTTACATGTTTTTCCATTACGGACGAAATTTTGGAAATAAAAAATGAAACGTATGTTTTCAGAAGAAAAGAAATCATGGAGTTGCAATTACAAGTAGAATCATGATTAATTAAAAAAATAAAATATATTTTCTTTATTCCGGCAAAATCGTTTGCGCTGATGACATTTACGCTTATTAAAATAATTATGTTATGATTTTTTTTGTAAAGTGGCAACAAAAGAATAGTAAATAAATAAAATTAATTGTTAAATTCGTTATTTAAAGAGTTCTTTGAATTTCAAAGGTTGAAATTTGAACCAAATGGAACATATATTATTATTTTGTTACATGTAGTATTATTTTTAAATATTTCACCGTTTTTTTAAAACAATTTGTCGTTTTAAACAATGCAGTATATCAGCTTTGTTATAAAAAAATGCCAAGAAAGCGTACACTCACTGGTTGAAAAGAACGCGAATATGATATATCTTTGAGGCAAGAGGCTAGATATCAGCGTAAAAAACGACGGCACAGATGTCGTATACACATCACATTGGTGCAATTTTTTCCGACGCCAATTTGGCAAAAATTTCGTTTTCAAATACCAGTTATACATATTTTTAAAAAGTGAATACCAATCAATTTTAAAAAGTTTAATTTATACCTATAGAACAAAACATTTTATATTATTTGAAAAAAGAAAATAAGAATAAATAAACAATTTATTAATAAATAAGCAACATCCGGGTTACCATGTGAAGCAAAATAACAACATTTTGTTGCCAGTTAAGTACTACGGTGCGTATATGTCATTGGCGTCTGAAAAGAATATAGCGCCTATGTGGTGCGAATATGACATTTGTGCCAAAACGAAGACATGACGAATCTATTCTGACAGGGAGTGCATGTGCTCGGATAAATGCTTTAAATTTCGAATATGCACAACGATATTTAAAATTATATTTTTGTAAAATTTGTCATCGTCATTAATTTGGCATGCATATTCAATCTGCCGGATCTTGTAATACTTGCCATGAATATATAGTAAATAATGAACTAAATATTCTTTCTGTAACTAATAATATGGTATATGGATCCTGCTCCACTTCCCTAAATATTGATGATTTTAACTTTCGTAGAGGAGAAATTAATTGCCCCATTTTATCCAGTTATTACTGTTTATCGAATTAAATTCGTCAGCTTTAATGCAGTAGGCATTTCAAGATATTATAGAATTTTGTATTTTATTGCCTCATTCCATTGATACTATATCACAGTACATTTTTGGTACTACTTGGTTATCCCATCGGCCAAAAATCCTACGCCAAATTTCAGGATTAAATTCCAAGGTACTATTTGGTTATCCCGTCGACCAGTTTCGTCAAATTGTACAAATCGTCAAACTGAAAGCCAAATTATACATATTGAGAAAAAATTTATTTTCAATAACGAAAAAGCAAATAATTAGTAGAATATTAATAAAAATACAAATAAAAAGTCGAAATAGAATCACTTAATGATGTTTCAAACACCTTTAGCGTATTTAATGTCATTGAATGAGCCATTCACGGTCATCCAATACTGGTATTTACTCTTACAGTTTGGCGATAATTTTTTGGTCGACGGGATAACCAAGCAGTATCAATTGGTTATCTACTATTGGTTGGTACTCCTTGGTTATCCCGTTAATCAATTTTCGCCAAACTATTCGCTAAATTACACAAATTGGTATAATTTTTATTTTAAATAAGGAAAGAACTAATAAATTAATAAAACATTAATTACAAATTTAAATTATTTAAAATACAAATAAAACTTCATATTAAAAATCACTTGATGGCCAGGGATGAACTGGAGGATATACGAGGGTATCAACCGTATACCTTCTGGTTTTTTTAAAGGAACATTGTATACCCTCTGCTGCTCAAGAAAGCTTCAGTACAAATATTCTAGGGTATATCCTCTGTATTGAGCATATACCCTCTGTTTCTCTTACAACTTCGCCACTGTATCATGGCGTAACGAACACGTGATACGAGTTTGATGTTATGTGACTGTGACATTTTTATCATCATTATTGGCATTTAATCTTTTAGTCTGGTGTTACCTTTTTTTGGTCGACGTGGTAATCAAGTAGTACAAATAATATTTAAAAAAAAAATGTTACTTTCAAATAGTTATCTAATGAAATAATGCTTCGCGAATCCAAACAAAGCATGGCTTTTGCTAGTTTTTTTATTTTTTTAAGAAAGGGTGACTTGAAAATGTCTCATCAACGCGATTTATCAGAATCCATGGTATGACGTGTTATATAAGCAGACTTGAAACCCGACAAACGCAACGAAGTATCGCGGACGCTGTTGGAATCGCCAGAAGTGCGCTGTAAGGCTGTGGAATCGATTCCCAGAAACAGGGAATGTTAGATGTCGGCCAAGCGCCACTACAGCAACTGATGACCAATATTGTTAACAGCTCGTCGAAACAGAACAGACAATGCTACTGATAGACCACATTTGACAGAACTTCATTTGGCAGATTGCCAAGGCTATTCCATACATACTGTATTGAAAATAGACGCTTTCAGTGTGACGTCACTCATGACATTTTGCTTGGATACTGACTCCAAACAAACGGTTGCTATGCTTTATTTCTTTTTAAATATAAATCTTAGAAAATGGTATCATTGCATATGAAGCATTAAACACTTGCCTGTGACATATAGCTAAAAAATATAGCTATAATATATAAATAAAATGGAAAATACACCATAGCAACCGTTTGTTTGGAGTCAGTATCCAAGCAAAACGACATGTTTGACGTCACGACTGAAAGCGTCAATAGCCTTTGTCAGATATCTATGCATCCAAGGAAACCTTCTTCAATAATGTTTCTTTACTTTCTGTTCTGAGTAACATTTTGTTTCAGATTAAATGGGAAAATAACCTTCTACTAGTTTTCAGATTAGGACTTTCCGAAGTATACATTTTTTTTCTACATATTTATGAATTTTGATAAAGGCATGTTTGTTTTATTTTAGCTTTTTTACATTTATATTTATGATTAAACTGCAAATTTAACGACTGCTTGGCATCTGACTTTGCGACTATGCGATAAATTCGCCAATTCTATCAATCTGAATATTCAGATTCAATGTAAATAAATAATTTAAATAAACAATGTAACAAATAATACAGCAAATAATGCAAACAATAAAATTGATAAATAATATAAAAAAATATTTCAAAAAATTGCCAATTTGGTATTTTTTAAAAATCATTCCAAGAAGTCGTTAATTTTAAAAAGATTAACAGCTATATAGTAAAGAAAAAAATTTTTACGTTTAGTTTAATAATCATATCTTTAAATTACCTTTTTTACTATGTATGTCTTTTTACAACTCATTTTAACGTAATAGAATTGCAATATAATATCTAAAAACATATAATTCAATGAGAAAAAAAATGCGAAGCATTTGATATGTTTAATAAACAAACTCAAGCGAGATACACGGACTTCCCCATTTTCCACGTGGAATAAGCTCTTTTTGCCCATGTGCAGTTCGCTCCAAGTTTCTATGAAACGTGGTGCATCAGTACTCAGGTGCAAAGACAGTTGCTCTTGGCAACAAGATGAAGGGTGTCCAGCCAAACAATATGTAATAGGCTTGGTCAATACATTTCAAGTGGTACAGCACTGGTCGCACGACTATTTTTTAAAAACCTGATATTTTTGTACAAGAACCCTAACATGATGGAAGTTTAAAATTACTGTTATTTTACTTTTACTAGGGGGGGGGGGCTCTGCCCCCCTGCTCGCTACGCTCGCCAACCCCGCGCGTAATCGCTTCGCGATTCCAAGTTGTAGGCTACCCCTGCTTGCTGCGCTCGCCAATACCCCATGGTATGAATAAGCAGTTGCAGACCTTTCAAATTATGTGTCACACGACTGGTATTGTAAAGAAATTAAAAATGTGCCCCCGCTGGGGGCAGAGTGGGGGATGACACACAAGATATCCATGATATGAATAAGCAGTTGCAGACCTTTCAAATGATGTGTCACACAACTGGTGTTGTAAAGAAATTAAAAATGTGCCCCCCTGAGAGGGTCAGAGTGGAGGGTGACACACAAGACATCCATTATATGAATAAGCAGTTGCAGACCTTTCAAATAATGTGTCAAACGACTGGTGTTGTAAAGAAATTAAAAATGTGCCCCCTTTGGGGGGGGGCAGAGTGGGGGGCGACCCACAAGACATCCATAATATGAATAATCAATTGCAGACCTTTCAAATGATGTGTCACACAACTGGTGTTGTAAAGAAATTAAAAATGTGTCCACCCTGGGGGGAGCAGAGTGGGGGGTGACACACAAGACATCCATAATATGAATAAGCAGTTGCAGATCTTTCAAATGATGTGCCACACGACTGGTGTTGTAAAGAAATTAAAAATTTGCCCCATTGGAGGGCAGAGGGGAGGGGGACATACAAGACATCCATAATAGGAATAGTCAGTTTCAGACCTTTCTAAAGATATGCAACACGAGTGCTGTGGATAAAAATTTAAAAAGTTCCCCTTTGGGGTGGGCAGCAAAGTGGGGTGCGGCGCCCCAAACATGCATAATTGGAATGAGCAGTTACAGTCGTTTTAAACTATAGAAGGGCTCCGCCCCCCTGCTCGCGACGCTCGCCAAACCAACGCGTAATCGCTTCGCGATTCCGTTGGGTATTGCTTTGCAATTCCGGTTGGAATCGCTTCGCGATGCATAGACGGAGCCCATCGACTCATGGAAGGAGTGGTCAACCCGGATTCGTTATTTCCGGAAATCTAACACATCAGCATCATTTCAGGAATCAATCCTTTTAAGGCTAGTTTTTTTTTTTTTTTTTTTTTTTTTTTTTTTTTTTTTTTTTTTTTTGAAGTGAAAACTTCTTTAGCGGCGCTGAGCACTTTTTGTATGGGTAAAAACTTCCAAATTCGCGTCAGGGTCACGTGATGCTGATCGAAAAAGCGTAAGATCGAGGGGAAGGGAGAGGAACTAGTATCTCCCACTCTTTCTACCGTGCCTGAGTGTGCTGCTCCGTTTAGGCGGCACAGGGCGCTTGCGCGAATGTCCGTGTGTGTTTTTTGACGTGACAACGTCTTGTAAATTGGTTTGCCGGGAGACACTTCAAGAAACTGCGTTACGTTACGTTACGCTCCGCTCACGATACGCGCTCACTTTTCTCTTAACTTTTTCCGGTCACTTGTGGGACCATTTTCTGAACGTGAATGTGAATTCGCTGCAAGGAAGGGGCGGTGCTTAATAGGAATTTTAGATAGTATCAAACTAAGACGAAATACGTTATGTATTAGTTATTAGTATAAAGTACAAAGAAAATAAGTGTAGTTTATTTCGTAATTCGGTGGTATATTATGGAAAACTAATGATATGTGATTAGTGAAAGCCATTTTACTTTAGTTATATTCTGCTCATTGAAAAATTCTTTAATATGCTGTTTACAAAATTCAACATTTGACATCAATAAACATGAAGTAAAATGTGTTTAACAAACACAGTGTATTGCAAGTTATTGTATGTATATTTGTATATAAATACGTATGTATGTGTAAAGGTAAAAATAAAATTTTGTTAATATGAAATTCAGTGCGAGATTCTTTGTATAAATTAATGTTTTAAATATAATTCTTTGTATAAATAAATGTTTTAAATTGTTACTATTATTTCATCCTTCTTCCTACTATACGAATGAATATTCACATTAAAATTATTTTACAACTCAAAGTCGTTGTCACGTAAAACTTTCGCCCGTATACCGACTTTACAGGCAACCAATTTTTTAAGTTATAATTGTATTTAAGTTTAACAACTTATACTGTTAATCTATACTAATATTATAAAGAGGAAAGATTTGATTGTTTGTTTGTTTGTTTGTTTGTTTGAATTGAATAGGCTCCGAAA
Organism: Maratus speculifer; assembly: GCA_964019185.1. Lineage (NCBI taxonomy): Eukaryota > Metazoa > Arthropoda > Arachnida > Araneae > Salticidae > Maratus > Maratus speculifer. The sequence goes on from OZ025302.1 coordinate 155,401,416, forward strand.
CTACTTGACGGATTGGAAAAATTCTTTCACCGTTGGAAAGCTACACTTTTTCCGGTGAACATAGGCTAATTTTTAATTGATTTAATAAAATATTTTTCTTAATAATTCAAAATTTCATTATTTTTCATACAGAATCAATTAAAATTTTTCCGATAAAAAATAACCATTTTTCTTTCCCGTTGCCAAGAAAATGTAATCTGGTATAATATTAATAATAAATTAATTCAATTAGTAATTATGGAACAAAACAATTTGTATGATTTTAAAATAGAAAAGAAAAATAATGAAATAGTTTACTGAAAAATAAACGACTATTACTGGATTACCACGTGAGGCATAAAATCGCAATTTTGTTGTAATCGTGCCAACGTGATCCGTAGATGATATCTGCATCTAAATATTATTAGCAATATTATTGTTTATATAATATGTTTACATTTTTTGGCAATATTACATTATTTGGCAATACTTGATCTTCCATCAACCAAAAAACTGTCGCCAAAGTATAAGGTTAAATATCAATAATGGATGATCGTAAATGTCACATTCTTTTGACATTAAATATGTTTTGCAAATTGTTACGTCGTCAACTAATTTTAATTCGATATTTTATCTCTTTTCCTATTAATATTTTAGTAATTTATTAATTCTTTGGTTATTTAAAATAAAAATTATATCCATTTGTATAATTTGGCGAAATTGATCGACGGAAATCAAATGGTACCAATTGTTTGTTTAGACTCTATATGGATATTTAGGTTGATAGAATTAGCGTACTTATCGAGTCTCTGCCAAGTCATATGCCAAGCAGTCATTAAATCGTGTTTTAGCCTTACTATTATATCTTTTTCATCTGCAATTATTTTACCATCACTAAAAAGGGGTACTTCTAGGTTATCCCGTCGACCAATTTCGTCAAATTATACAAATCGCCAAACTAATAGCCAAATTATACATGTTGACATAATTTTTATTTTAAATAACGAAAAAACAAATAATTAGTAGAATATTAATAAAAATATTAATAAAAAGTCGAAATAAAAATCACTTAATGACATTTTAAACACGTGAATCGCATTTAATGTCATTGAATGTGAAATTCACGATCATCCATTATTGGCATTTAATCTTATAGTTTGGCGATAATTTCTGGTCGACGGGATAACCTAGAAGTACCTAAAAAAGAAATATTTTGAATGTGAAAGAAAAATCATTATCATGAAAAAATATTTGCAATTAATTTATCATTCATTCTAATAAAAACAAGTTGGAAATTGCACGTGAAGCGTAGCAGATGAGATGCGTTCGTACGATAACGAAGTTTTAAAAATATTACTCTCTTATATCAATCTCATAAAATTGCAAATAGTGAATTACAATTAAAACGCTCATCAAACAATGTTCTCCCTATACCATTTTGTAATGGAATATTTTTGTGTGGCTTTGTAAATCAATAACAAATGTTCTGTGCACCACAAATTACCTAAAATGTATATTATAATATGTACTTTATAGTTGCATATAAATTTTATTAATTTCGAATGAGTGTAACACCATTAAAGTGCATTTGAAACATTTTTCCCCATTGACCGTAATGTAACGGAATACTTTTGATCGTCCCTGTAATGGATCTATGCATCCGATTTTCAAAAAATTTTAAATAACTCGACAAAATTATGTAATAATTATGTATTTTAAATTTCAAACGATTAAAATGCATTTGAAACTTTTTCCCCATTGACCATAATGTAATTGAATACTTTTGATTGCCCCTGTAATTGATCTATGCACCCGATTATCAAAAAATTTGAAATAACTCGACAAAATTATGTAATAATTATGTATTTTAAATTTCAAACGATTAAAATGCATTTGAAACTTTTTTCCCCATTGACCGTAATGTAATGGAATATTTTTGATTGCCCCTGTAATTGATCTATGCATCCGATTTTCATAAAATTTGAAATGACTCGACAAAATTATGTAATAATTATGTATTTTAAATTTCAAACGATTCGGTTGGGTAGTTTTTGCGTTGTTATATGCGGACAGACAGACAGACAGACAGACAGACGGACAGACAGACGGACGGACTGAGCGACAACAATAGGTGCTACGTATTTACATAATTACGAACGCATCTAAAAACGGTACTACTAGATTATCCCGTCGACCAAAAAATTATCGCCAAACTATCAGATTAGATGCTAATAATGGATGATCGTGAATGTCGCATTCAATGACATTAAATACGATTCACGTGTTTAAAATGTCATTAAACGATTTTTATTTCGACTTTTTATTAATATTTTACTAATTATTTGTTTTGTTTTTTTTTGTGTGCATATTTTAGTACATTTTTTCATGCTTAATTGAATGGTATTGAGCAAATTCTTTTAAATCCAGTACTTGGTGAGATACTTCACATTTTCCTAATTTGGCGATGTCTTCGGCGCAAAAACCTGAAATTTTGAATCCTTATATATATATATATAAATACTTTTATAAATACATCCAAAGTTATTCAGACAATACCAATAAAAGAACCAATGAAACCAGTATTTTTACATTCATATCTTATACTATAACTAGCGGCCCGCCCTCGCTTTGCTTCGGGTACTCCCGTGTCAATACTGACACCGCAAATTATTACTACCATTTCATCCTATTAAATTCAACTACTAAAACCATTACTCTCCTTTTAAGTAGTCGGGTAAAAAGTAGCCTGTATGTTAATCTAAGGTGCCAGATAACTCCATACAAAGTTTCATAAAAATCGATCCATCCGTTATTACGTTATAGATGGTGTAACTAACACGACTTTGTTTTATGAATATAGATTATAGCAGTCCTCCCAGACTTTGTACGGGTATTAAAAAAAATTCAAGTTATAAATTTTTACACACATGCTCATACTCTCTTCTTTGTGGATAGAGTTATTAAAAAAGTGTAAACTTATAAAAGAAAATTCGGATATTAGTATTATTTTTTATTTATTTGTAATTCATACACTACATTTTTACTTATTTACTTTTTACATTTTTACCTATTTATTTTATTTTTACAACAATTACAGGATGTCTTTATACACAATAAATCTTGTAGGGTTCAACCTGCGTTTGCAATGTATAAGCAGAAAAAACGAAATTATTTACGACATCACATTAAAAAATTCAAAAATAACAGTATTTCTCCACTATTTAATGGATGTTATTATACATATAAACCTTCCTTTTGAATCATTCTATCTATTAAAAAAAAACCGCATCAAAATCCGTTGGGTAGTTTTAAAGATTTAAGCGAACATAGGGATATAGGGACAGAAAAAGCGACTTTGTTTTATACTATATAGTGATGTCTTTATACACAATAAATCTTGTAGGGTTCAGCCTGCGTTTGCAATGTATAAGCGGAAAAAATGAAATTATTTACGACATCACATTAAAAACCTCAAAAATAACAGTATTTCTCCACTATTTAATAGATGTTATTATACGTATAAACCTTCCTCTTGAATCATTCTATCTATTAAAAAAAAAACCGCATCAAAATCCGTTGGGCAGTTTTAAAGATTTAAGCGTACATAGGGATATAGGGACAGAAAAAGCGACTTTGTTTTATACTATGTAGTGATAAATCTTGTAGGGTTCAGCCTGTGTTTGCAATGTATAAGCGGGAAAAAATGAAATTATTTACGACATAACATTAAAAACCTCAAAAATAACAGTATTTCTCCACTATTTAATGGATGTTATTATACATATAAACCTTCCTCTTGAATCATTCTATCTATTAAAAAAAACCGCATCAAAATCCGTTGGGTAGTTTTAAAGATTTAAGCGAACATAGGGATATAGGGACAGAAAAAGCGACTTTGTTTTATACTATGTAGTGATGCGAGCAAAAATTGTGTGTGTGTGTGTGGGGGGGGGGGGGGGGGTAAATTTTATCTCAAAAACGGCTCTAACGATTTTCGCAAAAATTTGGATTTTACCATTTTCGGGCACGAGAAGACCATTGGGCTAGGTCACATGTTCGAGAAAATTCGATTATTGGGTCATTTTGGGTCATAATGGGTCAAGATCAAGCTATTTATATCCAGAGAACGGCTGGATCGATTTTAAGGAAATTTTGTAACCAATCGTTTTTTGGCACGAGAAAACTATTGGGCTGGGTCACATGTTCGAAAAATTTCGATTATTGGGTCATTTTTGGGTCATTATGGGTCAAGCCATTTTTATCTAAAAAACGGCTCTAACGATTTCGACCAAATTTTACATTTTATCGTTTTGGATTACCAGAAGACCATTGGGTTAGGTAACATGTTCGAGAAAATTCGGTTAGTGGGTCATTTTTGGGGTCATTGTGGGTCATGCTATTTTTATCTAGAGATTTTCTCACGCAATTTTGACTAAAAATTGCATTCTATGGTTTTCGGGCACGAGAAAAACATTGGCCTAGGTTACATGTTCGAGAAAAAATTTTAATGGGTCATATTGGGTCATTAAGGGTCTGGGTCAAACTATTTATATTTAAAGAACGGCGTGATCGATTATAACGAAATTTTGTATGTAACAGTTTTTTGACATGAGAAAACTAATGGGCTAAATCACATGTTTGAGAGCTTTCGACTATGAGGGCCATTTGTGGGTCATGATGGGTCATAATGGGTCATGGTCAAGCTATATCTAAAGAACAGGTGGATCGATTTTAACGAAATTTTGTATGCAACATTTTTTTGGCACGATAAAATCATTGGACTAGGTTACATGTTCGAAAAATTTCGATTAATGGGTCATTTTGGATCATAAAGGGTCTGGGTCAAGCTATATATAATTAAAGAACGGCAGGATCAATTTTAACGAAATTCTGTATGTAACAATTTTTAGAAACGAGAAAACTAATGGACTAAGTCACATATTCGAGAGCTTTCGATTATAAGGGTCATTTGTGGGTCTTAATGGGTCAAGGTCAAGCTATATCTAAAGAATGGGTGGGTCGATTTTAACGAAATTTTGTATACAACATATTTTTGGCATGAAAAAATCATTGGGGTAGGTCACATGTTCAAGAAATTTCTATTAGTGGGCCACTTTTGGGTCATTCTATTTTGACTAAATTTTGTATTTTATCGTTTTCGGGCACAAGAAAATCATTGGGTTATGACAGATTTTTGAGAAAATTCGATCAATGGGTCATTTTGGATCATAAGGGGTCAGGGTCAAACTAACTATATCTAAAAAACGGCTCAATCGATTTTATCTAAATTTTGTATCTAATGTTTTTCGGCATGCTAAAACTAATGAGCTAGGCCACACGTTCGAGAGATTATAAGGATCATTTGTTGGTCATGATGGGTCATGCTAATTTTATATAGAAAATGGTACTCAACATTTTGACTATACTTTGTATTATATCGTTTTTGAGCAAGAGATAACCATTTGGCTTGGACACATGCTCGCGAAAATTCGATTAATGGGTCATTTTGGGTCTTAATGAGCTAGGGTCATTCTAATTATATATAACAATGACTCAATCAATTTTACCTAAATTTTGAAACTGAACTTTTTTTGTCACGAGAAGACTGTTGGGCTGAGTCGCATGTTAAACAAAATTATATTAGTGGGTCATTTCGCTTCATTGCTGAATGCTGCCAAGCTAATTTTACCTAAAAAATGGCTTAAGCGATTTTGATTCAATTATATATTCTACTGTTTTTGATTACCTGAAGACGATTGAGCTATGTCACATGCTTGATCAAATTTGATTAGTGGCTCATTTTGGGTAATACGGGTCAGGGTCACGAGAATATGGCAACAGCCAATAACTTGGAGATATTTGACAAAATATTGGCGACATATGGCCAAAAAATCGACTATAAAAATTACGAAAACCAAAACACGTATTTGGAGCCAAATGAAAGAATGCCTTCAAATTTGGCTATATCTAGCAAAAAATATTGTCTTTCAGAATGTGAAGAATTTTTTTATACATTCTTAAGAGGATTCGAGATGCATGCGGTTAAACCAATCAGATTCGAGCTAAAAAAGTGATTTAGATCGATGTCCTTTCGTTGTAAATTTTAAAATAAAGTAAAATTTATAAACATGCGCATAAAAACATAGTTTTCTTATTGATTGTTTTTCTAAATAATACAATTATAAACATGTTTTACAGTAATATTACAGAGTTAATGATACAATGAAAATACTAAGGTGCATTTCGCCAGCCCGCACCTATGGAGTTCAAAAAATTCAACAATGTCATTCGTTAGTACTCCGTTAGTACCGGTAAGTACCGAGAGATTTTCGTTTGTACCACATCCGTTGCGGAGTTATGGCCAATTCTCAAGTTTCAGCGCGCGGGCTGGAAAAACATGGGATTTCCTATAGGAAAAAAATGAAGGTTCTCCGATTTCGTTCAAATTATGTGTGTCGTTAGTACTACGTTAGTACCGGTAAGTACCGAGAGATTTTCGTTTGTACCACATCCGTTGCGGAGTTATGGCCAATTCTCAAGTTCCAGCGCGCGGGCTGGAGAAACATGGGATTTCCTATAGGAAAAAAATGAAGGTTCTCCGATTTCGTTCAAATTATGTGTGTCGTTAGTACTACCTTAGTACCGGTAAGTACCGAGAGATTTTCGTTTGTACCACATCCGTTGCGGAGTTATGGCCAATTCTCAAGTTCCAGCGCGCGGGCTGGAGAAACATGGGATTTCCTATAGGAAAAAAATGAAGGTTCTCCGATTTCGTTCAAATTATGTGTGTCGTTAGTACTACGTTAGTACCGGTAAGTACCGAGAGATTTTCGTTTGTACCACATCCGTTGCGGAGTTATGGCCAATTCTCAAGTTCCAGCGCGCGGGCAGGAGAAACATGGGATTTTCCATAGGAAAAAAATGAACGTTCTCCGATTTCGTTCAAATTATGTGTGTCGTTAGTACTACGTTAGTACCGGTAAGTACCGAGAGATTTTCGTTTGTACCACATCCGTTGCGGAGTTATGGCCAATTCTCAAGTTCCAGCGCGCGGGCTGGAGAAACATGGGATTTCCTATAGGAAAAAAATGAAGGTTCTTTAGCGGCGCTGAGCACTTTTTGTATGGGTAAAAACTTCCAAATTCGCGTCAGGGTCACGTGATGCTGATCGAAAAAGCGTAAGATCGAGGGGAAGGGAGAGGAACTAGTATCTCCCACTCTTTCTACCGTGCCTGAGTGTGCTGCTCCGTTTAGGCGGCACAGGGCGCTTGCGCGAATGTCCGTGTGTGTTTTTTGACGTGACAACGTCTTGTAAATTGGTTTGCCGGGAGACACTTCAAGAAACTGCGTTACGTTACGTTACGCTCCGCTCACGATACGCGCTCACTTTTCTCTTAACTTTTTCCGGTCACTTGTGGGACCATTTTCTGAACGTGAATGTGAATTCGCTGCAAGGAAGGGGCGGTGCTTAATAGGAATTTTAGATAGTATCAAACTAAGACGAAATACGTTATGTATTAGTTATTAGTATAAAGTACAAAGAAAATAAGTGTAGTTTATTTCGTAATTCGGTGGTATATTATGGAAAACTAATGATATGTGATTAGTGAAAGCCATTTTACTTTAGTTATATTCTGCTCATTGAAAAATTCTTTAATATGCTGTTTACAAAATTCAACATTTGACATCAATAAACATGAAGTAAAATGTGTTTAACAAACACAGTGTATTGCAAGTTATTGTATGTATATTTGTATATAAATACGTATGTATGTGTAAAGGTAAAAATAAAATTTTGTTAATATGAAATTCAGTGCGAGATTCTTTGTATAAATTAATGTTTTAAATATAATTCTTTGTATAAATAAATGTTTTAAATTGTTACTATTATTTCATCCTTCTTCCTACTATACGAATGAATATTCACATTAAAATTATTTTACAACTCAAAGTCGTTGTCACGTAAAACTTTCGCCCGTATACCGACTTTACAGGCAACCAATTTTTTAAGTTATAATTGTATTTAAGTTTAACAACTTATACTGTTAATCTATACTAATATTATAAAGAGGAAAGATTTGATTGTTTGTTTGTTTGTTTGTTTGTTTGAATTGAATAGGCTCCGAAACTACTTGACGGATTGGAAAAATTCTTTCACCGTTGGAAAGCTACACTTTTTCCGGTGAACATAGGCTAATTTTTAATTGATTTAATAAAATATTTTTCTTAATAATTCAAAATTTCATTATTTTTCATACAGAATCAATTAAAATTTTTCCGATAAAAAATAACCATTTTTCTTTCCCGTTGCCAAGAAAATGTAATCTGGTATAATATTAATAATAAATTAATTCAATTAGTAATTATGGAACAAAACAATTTGTATGATTTTAAAATAGAAAAGAAAAATAATGAAATAGTTTACTGAAAAATAAACGACTATTACTGGATTACCACGTGAGGCATAAAATCGCAATTTTGTTGTAATCGTGCCAACGTGATCCGTAGATGATATCTGCATCTAAATATTATTAGCAATATTATTGTTTATATAATATGTTTACATTTTTTGGCAATATTACATTATTTGGCAATACTTGATCTTCCATCAACCAAAAAACTGTCGCCAAAGTATAAGGTTAAATATCAATAATGGATGATCGTAAATGTCACATTCTTTTGACATTAAATATGTTTTGCAAATTGTTACGTCGTCAACTAATTTTAATTCGATATTTTATCTCTTTTCCTATTAATATTTTAGTAATTTATTAATTCTTTGGTTATTTAAAATAAAAATTATATCCATTTGTATAATTTGGCGAAATTGATCGACGGAAATCAAATGGTACCAATTGTTTGTTTAGACTCTATATGGATATTTAGGTTGATAGAATTAGCGTACTTATCGAGTCTCTGCCAAGTCATATGCCAAGCAGTCATTAAATCGTGTTTTAGCCTTACTATTATATCTTTTTCATCTGCAATTATTTTACCATCACTAAAAAGGGGTACTTCTAGGTTATCCCGTCGACCAATTTCGTCAAATTATACAAATCGCCAAACTAATAGCCAAATTATACATGTTGACATAATTTTTATTTTAAATAACGAAAAAACAAATAATTAGTAGAATATTAATAAAAATATTAATAAAAAGTCGAAATAAAAATCACTTAATGACATTTTAAACACGTGAATCGCATTTAATGTCATTGAATGTGAAATTCACGATCATCCATTATTGGCATTTAATCTTATAGTTTGGCGATAATTTCTGGTCGACGGGATAACCTAGAAGTACCTAAAAAAGAAATATTTTGAATGTGAAAGAAAAATCATTATCATGAAAAAATATTTGCAATTAATTTATCATTCATTCTAATAAAAACAAGTTGGAAATTGCACGTGAAGCGTAGCAGATGAGATGCGTTCGTACGATAACGAAGTTTTAAAAATATTACTCTCATATATCAATCTCATAAAATTGCAAATAGTGAATTACAATTAAAACACTCATCAAACAATGTTCTCCCTATACCATTTTGTAATGGAATATTTTTGTGTGGCTTTGTAAATCAATAACAAATGTTCTGTGCACCACAAATTACCTAAAATGTATATTATAATATGTACTTTATAGTTGCATATAAATTTTATTAATTTCGAATGAGTGTAACACCATTAAAGTGCATTTGAAACATTTTTCCCCATTGACCGTAATGTAACGGAATACTTTTGATCGTCCCTGTAATGGATCTATGCATCCGATTTTCAAAAAATTTGAAATAACTCGACAAAATTATGTAATAATTATGTATTTTAAATTTCAAACTATTAAAATGCATTTGAAACTTTTTCCCCATTGACCATAATGTAATTGAATACTTTTGATTGCCCCTGTAATTGATCTATGCACCCGATTATCAAAAAATTTGAAATAACTCGACAAAATTATGTAATAATTATGTATTTTAAATTTCAAACGATTAAAATGCATTTGAAACTTTTTTCCCCATTGACCGTAATGTAATGGAATATTTTTGATTGCCCCTGTAATTGATCTATGCATCCGATTTTCATAAAATTTGAAATGACTCGACAAAATTATGTAATAATTATGTATTTTAAATTTCAAACGATTCGGTTGGGTAGTTTTTGCGTTGTTATATGCGGACAGACAGACAGACAGACAGACGGACAGACAGACGGACAGACAGACGGACGGACTGAGCGACAACAATAGGTGCTACGTATTTACATAATTACGAACGCATCTAAAAACGGTACTACTAGATTATCCCGTCGACAAAAAAATTATCGCCAAACTATCAGATTAGATGTTAATAATGGATGATCGTGAATGTCGCATTCAATGACATTAAATACGATTCACGTGTTTAAAATGTCATTAAACGATTTTTATTTCGACTTTTTATTAATATTTTACTAATTATTTGTTTTTTTTTTTTTTTTTGTGTGTGCATATTTTAGTACATTTTTTCATGCTTAATTGAATGGTATTGAGCAAATTCTTTTAAATCCAGTACTTGGTGAGATACTTCACATTTTCCTAATTTGGCGATGTCTTCGGCGCAAAAACCTGAAATTTTGAATCCTTATATATATATATATATATAAATACTTTTATAAATACATCCAAAGTTATTCAGACAATACCAATAAAAGAACCAATGAAACCAGTATTTTTACATTCATATCTTATACTATAATGCGAGCAAAAATTGTGTGTGTGTGTGGGGGGGGGGGGGGGTAAATTTTATCTCAAAAACGGCTCTAACGATTTTCGCAAAAATTTGGATTTTACCATTTTCGGGCACGAGAAGACCATTGGGCTAGGTCACATGTTCGAGAAAATTCGATTATTGGGTCATTTTGGGTCATAATGGGTCAAGATCAAGCTATTTATATCCAGAGAACGGCTGGATCGATTTTAAGGAAATTTTGTAACCAATCGTTTTTTGGCACGAGAAAACTATTGGGCTGGGTCACATGTTCGAAAAATTTCGATTATTGGGTCATTTTTGGGTCATTATGGGTCAAGCCATTTTTATCTAAAAAACGGCTCTAACGATTTCGACCAAATTTTACATTTTATCGTTTTGGATTACCAGAAGACCATTGGGTTAGGTAACATGTTCGAGAAAATTCGGTTAGTGGGTCATTTTTGGGGTCATTGTGGGTCATGCTATTTTTATCTAGAGATTTTCTCACGCAATTTTGACTAAAAATTGCATTCTATGGTTTTCGGGCACGAGAAAAACATTGGCCTAGGTTACATGTTCGAGAAAAAATTTTAATGGGTCATATTGGGTCATTAAGGGTCTGGGTCAAACTATTTATATTTAAAGAACGGCGTGATCGATTATAACGAAATTTTGTATGTAACAGTTTTTTGACATGAGAAAACTAATGGGCTAAATCACATGTTTGAGAGCTTTCGACTATGAGGGCCATTTGTGGGTCATGATGGGTCATAATGGGTCATGGTCAAGCTATATCTAAAGAACAGGTGGATCGATTTTAACGAAATTTTGTATGCAACATTTTTTTGGCACGATAAAATCATTGGACTAGGTTACATGTTCGAAAAATTTCGATTAATGGGTCATTTTGGATCATAAAGGGTCTGGGTCAAGCTATATATAATTAAAGAACGGCAGGATCAATTTTAACGAAATTCTGTATGTAACAATTTTTAGAAACGAGAAAACTAATGGACTAAGTCACATATTCGAGAGCTTTCGATTATAAGGGTCATTTGTGGGTCTTAATGGGTCAAGGTCAAGCTATATCTAAAGAATGGGTGGGTCGATTTTAACGAAATTTTGTATACAACATATTTTTGGCATGAAAAAATCATTGGGGTAGGTCACATGTTCAAGAAATTTCTATTAGTGGGCCACTTTTGGGTCATTCTATTTTGACTAAATTTTGTATTTTATCGTTTTCGGGCACAAGAAAATCATTGGGTTATGACAGATTTTTGAGAAAATTCGATCAATGGGTCATTTTGGATCATAAGGGGTCAGGGTCAAACTAACTATATCTAAAAAACGGCTCAATCGATTTTATCTAAATTTTGTATCTAATGTTTTTCGGCATGCTAAAACTAATGAGCTAGGCCACACGTTCGAGAGATTATAAGGATCATTTGTTGGTCATGATGGGTCATGCTAATTTTATATAGAAAATGGTACTCAACATTTTGACTATACTTTGTATTATATCGTTTTTGAGCAAGAGATAACCATTTGGCTTGGACACATGCTCGCGAAAATTCGATTAATGGGTCATTTTGGGTCTTAATGAGCTAGGGTCATTCTAATTATATATAACAATGACTCAATCAATTTTACCTAAATTTTGAAACTGAACTTTTTTTGTCACGAGAAGACTGTTGGGCTGAGTCGCATGTTAAACAAAATTATATTAGTGGGTCATTTCGCTTCATTGCTGAATGCTGCCAAGCTAATTTTACCTAAAAAATGGCTTAAACGATTTTGATTCAATTATATATTCTACTGTTTTTGATTACCTGAAGACGATTGAGCTATGTCACATGCTTGATCAAATTTGATTAGTGGCTCATTTTGGGTAATACGGGTCAGGGTCACGAGAATATGGCAACAGCCAATAACTTGGTGATATTTGACAAAATATTGGCGACATATGGCCAAAAAATCGACTATAAAAATTACGAAAACCAAAACACGTATTTGGAGCCAAATGAAAGAATGCCTTCAAATTTGGCTATATCTAGCAAAAAATATTGTCTTTCAGAATGTGAAGAATTTTTTTATACATTCTTAAGAGGATTCGAGATGCATGCGGTTAAACCAATCAGATTCGAGCTAAAAAAGTGATTTAGATCGATGTCCTTTCGTTGTAAATTTTAAAATAAAGTAAAATTTATAAACATGCGCATAAAAACATAGTTTTCTTATTGATTGTTTTTCTAAATAATACAATTATAAACATGTTTTACAGTAATATTACAGAGTTAATGATACAATGAAAATACTAAGGTGCATTTCGCCAGCCCGCACCTATGGAGTTCAGAAAATTCAACAATGTCATTCGTTAGTACTCCGTTAGTACCGGTAAGTACCGAGAGATTTTCGTTTGTACCACATCCGTTGCGGAGTTATGGCCAATTCTCAAGTTCCAGCGCGCGGGCTGGAGAAACATGGGATTTCCTATAGGAAAAAAATGAAGGTTCTCCGATTTCGTTCAAATTATGTGTGTCGTTAGTACTACGTTAGTACCGGTAAGTACCGAGAGATTTTCGTTTGTACCACATCCGTTGCGGAGTTATGGCCAATTCTCAAGTTCCAGCGCGCGGGCTGGAGAAACATGGGATTTCCCATAGGAAAAAAATGAAGGTTCTCCGATTTCGTTCAAATTATGTGTGTCGTTAGTACTACGTTAGTACCGGTAAGTACCGAGAGATTTTCGTTTGTACCACATCCGTTGCGGAGTTATGGCCAATTCTCAAGTTCCAGCGCGCGGGCTGGAGAAACATGGGATTTCCTATAGGAAAAAAATGAAGGTTCTCCGATTTCGTTCAAATTATGTGTGTCGTTAGTACTACCTTAGTACCGGTAAGTACCGAGAGATTTTCGTTTGTACCACATCCGTTGCGGAGTTATGGCCAATTCTCAAGTTCCAGCGCGCGGGCTGGAGAAACATGGGATTTCCTATAGGAAAAAAATGAAGGTTCTCCGATTTCGTTCAAATTATGTGTGTCGTTAGTACTACGTTAGTACCGGTAAGTACCGAGAGATTTTCGTTTGTACCACATCCGTTGCGGAGTTATGGCCAATTCTCAAGTTCCAGCGCGCGGGCTGGAGAAACATGGGATTTCCCATAGGAAAAAAATGAACGTTCTCCGATTTCGTTCAAATTATGTGTGTCGTTAGTACTACGTTAGTACCGGTAAGTACCGAGAGATTTTCGTTTGTACCACATCCGTTGCGGAGTTATGGCCAATTCTCAAGTTCCAGCGCGCGGGCTGGAGAAACATGGGATTTCCTATAGGAAAAAAATGAAGGTTCTCCGATTTCGTTCAAATTATGTGTGTCGTTAGTACTACGTTAGTACCGGTAAGTACCGAGAGATTTTCGTTTGTACCACATCCGTTGCGGAGTTATGGCCAATTCTCAAGTTCCAGCGCGCGGGCTGGAGAAACATGGGATTTCCTATAGGAAAAAAATGAAGGTTCTCCGATTTCGTTCAAATTATGTGTGTCGTTAGTACTACGTTAGTACCGGTAAGTACCGAGAGATTTTCGTTTGTACCACATCCGTTGCGGAGTTATGGCCAATTCTCAAGTTCCAGCACGCGGGCTGGAGAAACAATGGAATTCCTATAGGAAAAAAATGAAGGTTCTCTGATTTCGTTCAAATTATGTGTGTCGTTAGTACTACGTTAGTACCGGTAAGTACCGAGAGATTTTCGTTTGTACCACATCCGTTGCGGAGTTATGGCCAATTCTCAAGTTCCAGCGCGCGGGCAGGAGAAACATGGGATTTTCCATAGGAAAAAAATGAACGTTCTCCGATTTCGTTCAAATTATGTGTGTCGTTAGTACTACGTTAGTACCGGTAAGTACCGAGAGATTTTCGTTTGTACCACATCCGTTGCGGAGTTATGGCCAATTCTCAAGTTCCAGCGCGCGGGCTGGAGAAACATGGGATTTCCTGTAGGAAAAAAATGAAGGTTCTCCGATTTCGTTTAAATTATGTGTGTCGTTAGTACTACGTTAGTACCGGTAAGTACCGAGAGATTTTCGTTTGTACCACATCCTTTGCGGAGTTATGGCCAATTCTCAAGTTCCAGCACGCGGGCTGGAGAAACATGGGATTTCCTATAGGAAAAAAATGAAGGTTCTCCGATTTCGTTCAAATTATGTGTGTCGTTAGTACTACGTTAGTACCGGTAAGTACCGAGAGATTTTCGTTTGTACCACATCCGTTGCGGAGTTATGGCCAATTCTCAAGTTCCGGCGCTCGGGCTGGAGAAACATGGGATTTCCTATAGGAAAAAAATGAAGGTTCTTCGATTTCGTTCAAATTATGTGTGTCGTTAGTACTACGTTAGTACCGGTAAGTACCGAGAAATTTTCTTTTGTACCACACCCGTTGCAGAGTTCTTGTACTTAGTTCTAAGTACCGAAACATTTTTGTTCGAGTCATATCCGTTGCGCAGTTATGGTCGATTCTTCAGTTGTGACGTGCTGTATGATAAAACATGGGATTTCCTAGAGAGAAAAAATGAAGGTTGTCCGATTTGAAAACTATACCGATGTGTTATTATACCGTTATACTTTTATACTGATGCTGAGGTGCTGACATACATCGTGTTTGCTTTAAGGTTGCTAAAATCCGTTGGCTTGTTAATAACATTTAGAATCAAAGCATTTATAATAAATATTTTACAAAATTTAATTGTTTACAAATTTTGCGCTTACATTTTAGGTTTATGTTGAATTTTTTATAGTTTCAGAAGCAGGTCTCGAAATATTTTTTTTTTTTAATTTGCATCATTATGATCCTTTTCATGTTATTTTTTAATTGTAATTTTTAATTGATGACTGCATACATGGATTTTCTGAGTATTTTTAGTATGAATTTTGCGTTTTTATGCTCCACCAAATGATGAAACATGTAAAAATGTAATTGGTAATAATGATATGTAATATGTAAAAATGAAACATGCAATAAAAAATTGCTATCTACGTTATTTTTAAGCCGTGTGATTCCAATACGTCACATGAATTTTTTCTATAAATAAATCATTTTTAATGTATGGTTTTAATGCTTGACTTCATTTCATAACCTTATTCTTAACGACCCCAACTTGGCCTATTGTTTGATTCTGCTCAGGTTTACTCTAATTTTATTAGTCTGCATTTCGGATAGGTTTTGGATTGGATTTTGTCTGTTTCGTGTCGGATTCGAGTTGATCTTTTCGGACAAAGTGAAAATTATTCGAAAGGTTCAGAAATTTTTTTTTACCAGAAAATATATGTATTTGATTATTAAGGAGTATATATAAATTTATATACAGGGTGTATCTAAACTACTGGGCAAAACTTTAAGGGGTGATAGTACACATCAAGACAAACAATATTAAATGGGAAACTATGGGTCCCAAACGTCTTCCGAAGGAGATAGGCTCCAAAGTTTAGGGTCCAAAATTCGAAATGATTATAAAAAACAGAAAAATTGGTCGATTCGTTTGCGGTTAAATAAATTATTAATATAAATTTCAAAAAATGCCGATAAAGGACGCTTTAGACTTTGGAGTAATGAATAACTATTTTTTACCGTTATTTTTTGCATCTCATTAAATTTTTTTTGAAGTTTAGACATAAACTTAATTTTTGAGATCAAAATCTGTGGTTAAATAGCGCAAACTGAACTGTGTTCAATGGGAGTGGGTAGGTTCAAATTTCAAATGATTATAAAAAAAAAAAAAAAAAAAAAAAATTGGTCAATTGATTTGCGGTTTTCACTAAAACTATTCTTTATGTCAGTGTTGTCTTGAAAATAAATTATGCAGATAAATTTCAAAAAATGTTGATACAGAGCACTTTAGACTTTGGAGTAACGTACAACTATTTTTTACCGTTATTTTTTGCATCGCATTAATTTTTTTTTTTGTTCTTAGACATAAACTTAACATTTGAGCTGAAAATCTGAATCGTTGAGAGTAGTTAAGTAGCGCAAACTGAAATGTGTTCAATGGGGGTGGGGAGGTTAAAATTTCAAATGATTATACAAAACGGAAAAATTGGTCTATTCGTTTGAGATTTTTTCGAAAACCATTCTTTATGTCAGTATTTCCTTGAAAATAAATTTTAAAGATAAATTTCAAAAAATTCCATTAGAGGGCGCCTTAAACTTTAGAGTAACCAACAACAATTTTTAACTGTTATTTTTTTTATCTAATTAAATGCTTGCAAAGATGCTTGCAAAAGCTTAGACTTAAATTTTGAACTCAAATTCTGAATCGTTGGGAGGGGTTAAGAAGCGTAAACTGAACTGTGTTCAGGAGTTGAAATGTTACCCTGCCCACCCTACGAACACAGTTAAATTTTTCGCTACTTAATTACACACAACGATTGAGATTTTGAGCTCATTCATTTTGAGCTTTCCTGTCTAAGCTTTTAAAAATATTTAATGCTATGCAAAAAATAGCGGTAAAAAATAGATGTACGTTACTCCAAAGTCTAAAGCGCCCTCTATCGACATTTTTTGAAATTTATCTGCATAATTTATTTTCAAGACAATACTGACATAAAGAATAATTTTAGTGAAAACCGCAAATCAATTGACCAATTTTTTTGTTTTTTCTAATCATTTGAAATTTGAACCTACACACTCCTATTGAACACAGTTCACTTTGCGCTATTTAACCACAGATTTTGAGCTCAAAATTTAAGTTTATATCTAAACTTCTAAAAAAATTTAATGAGATGCAAAAAATAACGGTAAAAAATAGTTGTTCGTTAATCCAAAGTCTAAAGCGCCCTCTATCGGCATTTTTTGAAATTTATCTTTATAATTTATTTTCAAGACAATACTGACATAAAGAATAGTTTTCGTGAAAACCGCAAATCAATTGACCAATTTTTTGGTTTTTTATAATCATTTGAAATTTGAACCTACACACTCCCATTGAACACAGTTCAATGGGAGTATTTTATAATCATTTCAAATTTTGGACCCTAAACTTTCACAGTGCTTATCTCCTTCGGAAGACGTTTGGGACCCTTAGTTTCCCATTTAATACTATTTGTCTTGATCTGCATTATCACTCCTTAAAGTTTTGCCCAGTAGTTTAGATACACCCTGTATATACAGGGTGTTTCGCTACCAGACCGACAAACTTTGAGGGGTGATAGTAGACATAAAGACAAACATTATTAAATAGGAAACCATGGGGCGCAAACGTCTTCTATAGGAGCTAGGGGCCATTAAAGTTTAAGGTCCAAAAATTCAAACGCTGATAAAAATTAGAAAAAAGAATCGATTTGTTTGCGGTTTTCTCTAAAATCATTCTTTATATCACGATTTTTAATTTTTTTAATTTTAAAGGTTAAGTTCAAAAATTGTCGATAGAGGGCGCTTCAGACTTTACAGTAACGAACAAATACTTTTTGCCGTTCTTTTGTGCATGGGGTTGAAATTATTCTAAAGTTTAGAATTTAACTTAAATTTTAAGCTCAAATTCGGAAACATGGGGATCGGTTAACTAGAAAAATTTTAACGGTGAACCGAGGGAGAGACTTTAAATGCTCATAAACATTGGACATACTAATCTATTTTGTTGCGGTTTGCGTGTAGGTCATTTCCTTGTTAATTATTTTATTCAAAATGATGTACAGCTTTCATGTCCTCATTTTTTGATAGAGGGCGCTTCCGACACATGTCCAACATTTCAATGGTATTATTCCTGGGTGTTTTACTACCAGACCACCATACTTCCAGGAAGTGTAAGGGATGCAAAGACGACTCGGAATCACACAGGAATGTAACGTTGAAAATTGATTTTTTGCATGTTACGTTTAAAAAAAAGCAGAGAAAGAAACAAGCAGAGAAACAGCAACATGTTAAAGTGACAAAACAAAGTTTATTTAAAGGTTTTACTGCAAAAAGTGTTCGAAATTACGACCAGAAAATGTCCGGCAAACTACTTGACCGCGATAGTAGATGGCGCTGCGATTTTTTTGCGGTAAATGGCGCTGAACGGTAATGCGCGTGGAAGTTTCTCTCTCGTTGGGCAGCTCTGTGTGTTTCCAGCACGATCGGGCTCTTCCACATTTTACCATTGATATTCACCGATACCTCAACGTAACATATGGACAGCGGTTGATAGGTTGTGGTGTCTCGGTTTATTGGCCTGCCAGATCACCGGACCTATCAAGTATGAGCTTCTTCTGCTGGGGTCACATGAAAAGTTGGGTGTATGAGAACCCGTACCATCAATTACAGACTTAGCAGCTCATATTTCTGTGGCTTCCGGAAATCTATCAAAGATTCCAGGAATGTTTCAAAGCGTGAGGAATTACATGCCACGCCGCTGTCAAGCATGTCAAATTACTTCTGGTCGTAATTTCGAACATCTTTTCTAGTAAAACCTTTAAATAAACTTTTTATGTCATATTAACGTGTTGCTGTTTCTCTGTTTGTTTCTGTTGTTTTTTTCTCTGCTTCCTTTAACCATAACTCGCAAAAAAGACATTTTCAACGTTACATTCCTATGTGATTCCGTGTATCTTTCGCATCCCTAACACATCCTGGAAGTATGGTAGTCTGGTAGTAAAACACCCAGGAGTAATGCCATTAAAATGTCGGAGATCTGTCGGAAGCTCCCTCTATGAAAAAATGAGGACACCAAAGCTGTACGTCATTTTAAATAAAATAATTAAGAAGGGAATGACCTACACTCAAACCGCAACAAAATCGATTAGTTTGTCCAATGTTTATGAGCGTTTAAAATCTCCCCCTCGGTTCACAGTTAAATTTTCGCCTATTAACCTATCTCCATGTTTCCTATTTTGGGCTTAAAATTTAAGTTAAAGTCTAAACTTTAGAATAATTTCACCCCATGCACAAAAGAACGGCAAAAAGTATTTGTTCATTACTCTAAAGTCTAAAGCGCCCTCTATCGACAATTTTCGAACTTAACATTTAAAATAAAAAAAATAAAAAATTGTGATATAAATAATGATTTTAGAAAAAACCGCAAACAAATCGACCCTTTTTTCTAATTTTTATCAGCGTCTGAATTTTTGGACCTTAAACTTTAACGGCCCCTAGCTCCTACAGAAGACACTTGCGCCCCGTTGTTTCCTATTTAATAATGTTTGCTTTTATGTCTACTATCACCCCTCAAAGTTTGTCGGTCTGGTAGCGAAACACCCTGTATATGTATATATATATATATGTGTGTGTACCGGATGATCCAGAGGTTCCGGGAGTTTTGAAATGCTAATAATTAGAAAACTATAAACAATAGAAATATTCGGTTTTCACAAAATGCTTAGAAACTTATGGGATTTGTTTTTTTCAGTGAAAGAAACATATTATATTAGTTACACTTTTTGCCAACAGGTGGCGCTAAAATTGACAGTACTTTTTATGGTATGATACAGCTCACTAAAAAGAAAGAATTAGTGTCCAAGGGTTACAAATTTTCATATGACGCCCATTGAGCCGATGTAAAACAATGTGCACAGCATCTTCAGAGCAAAAAGAAATTCCACAAGAAATTTCAGTTCATCGTGAAATTACAAATGTACTGCACACTCCATGGGCTGATAATTTCCATTGAGTATTGACATCGAATTTTACCTCATTTACGATTGTAACACATGTTTGGGCTCTCCAGTTTCTATTGCGATCTCACAGTGAGCCTTTTTCTTATATCTTGTCTATCGTAGTTTTTACATTTGTAATGGCTATAGAATCTTTGGCAGTTTTAATTTCACGTATTTTACGATAAGAACGCAAGTCGACATGCAAAGAAAGCATGTTTAAACATAGCAGTTACTCATCAAATTTTGTATGAAAATTCTCTTTCAAAGCAATTTCGACTTTCAAAAAGAGACGTTTGAACATAAACCCCCCCTTAAAACGACAATCTCATCAATATCCTAGACAAGATGTTTCGCAATGAACTTATGTGTCTATATAACGCATGGTATAGGTACAATCGGGATTGTGAGCAGCGCAACCTATTGCTAAAATTTTTAATTATGTATATTTAAAAAAAAAATTAATTCTAAACAAAAATCCCACATACTTCTGAGCATATATCTGAAAACCGGATATTTGTATTTACATAGTTTCCTAATTATTAACATTTCAAAACTCCCGAAACTTCTGGATTACCTGGTATATAAGAGAACGTTTGTTTCAAAAGTCTCCTTATCAAGAAAATAAAATTCTGGGAAATCGTCAAAAACTTTCAACTGCGTCCACTGGTTTTCATGATAACTGAAATCTTAACTATTTCAAAATTACTAGATATTTTTTTTTCGAATATTTTTTAGTGTAGGTGTATTAATAGTTTAAACAAACAAACAAAAAAAAATCACGATTTTTTTTTTTTTTTTTTTTTTTTTTTTTCTGACAAGGCCTGTTTTGAATCTCATGTTTTCATTCATGTATCTGTTCCTTTTAATACTTGAAAAATAAAATTGAAACAAACGATATAATGTTAGATTACTTTTCTATAATTACATTAAAATATTGATCTACTAGTTTTTCATTTAGATTTCTGATTTTGGCTGATCAGTTTTGCAGATCAAGTTGAAGTAGATTGATCAGAAATGGAAATTAAATCGACTTTGAATTGAAATTACATCAAGTTGAGAGGGAGAACATGAGTCTTCTCCCCATCCATCACATCCTAAAATCCTGCCTTCTCTCTTGCTCAGATTAGCGGTCTGCACGGGCCAGAATTTCCAGGCCCGTGCCCGGCCCGACACGTTTATATTTATGCATTTCTAGGCCAGGCCTGTACAGAAATCAGTCAAAACAGGCCAGGTCCGCTCTTGCCTGGTCGGTTCTGACCCGACACAATTTCTACTATTTTTAAAATATCCGATTTTTATCACCTATTTAAGATTCCTTTAAAGAATACTGCAATACATATATATAGAATGATTTTACGTAATATATTTTACAAAAAATAAGAACTATCAACACTAATGATTATTTATATTCTTGGATAGTCGACATTCAAATAAAGAGTCATTAAAAAATTGATATAGTTAAGAATAAAAGAAAAGAAAGAGTATCAAAACAATCGTAACTTTTGAAGATTATTAAAAGTAGATTTATGAAAATATTTCTATATCATTTTATTAAAGTTTCAAATCCAAAGGATTACTTTCTGATACATTTCGGATTTAATTTTTTTTTTTCGAAAACGCATAAGATTAGCAGATGTTTTTATTCAGAAACTATGTAATGGAACAGTATTATTTATTTTTTGATACAAGCAATTTAAGAAAACACTGTCAAAGTTAGCGTTTTGAATAGAATTTCTAGAAACGACAACATGAAAAGGGAGAAAAATCTGCAACCATTCGACAAAAATCTCTTATATTGCAAAAAGGTTATACAAAGACCTTATTTACCAAAAATGAAAACCACTATTCGATTCCAAATCCCTTCAGTATTCAGTCTTGTCAATTTTATATTTTTACTAATTTACAGATTAAATGTACACATTTTTTGACTATTTTAAATTTAAAAATTAGTCAAAAAATGTGTCGAACTTTCGCGTTTTTGAGAAATGAATTTAAGAACCACCAAGAAATATGTATAAAGATTACGCAAACAAGTTCTTTATCCCTATTAATAATTTTACAAGTTATGTTGTCTGCAATACACATCTTGAGAACAATTAAATCTACTCCCGATTGGTCTTGTCTATATGTACAAAAACGATGCAAGCCTGATCTCGTCCCGGCTCGGGACTGCTAAATAATATAAAGCCCGGGTTGCATACAATGTAACTCCCGATGCCTATCTCTACACTGTACAAGTTACATTTCGGTGTTGATGTTGTCAAACCAGCATCGGCTTGTGACGCACATTTATACTTATTCTCGTTAATGCCTTATTCATTGATTCGCTATTCCTCAGCTTGTTGACACTCCCCTGTGGGTTTTCGGGAAAAAATCTTCACGAAAATATATGACGTTTACTATGCTATTTACACCCCTGAAATACCCCATCAGGATAATTTGTTATGCATTTTTATAGATATCTAACAAAACGTCTAAGATTGCAAAAAAGAAAGGCCACATAATACATTCCTAACACATACATTCCTAAATGCTTGCTCCTTAAATTAAAAAAAAAATTCCTAAAGATCCCTATACGTTATAATATATTTTCTAAATAATCATATAAAGATTATTAAATGTTAATAAACAAGTAATTTAGTAAGATTTATGTAAAAACCGATGGTGGAAATGCTATTTATTTGGAAAACTTTATTTATTTTTTCTTATTTATAAAATTATTTCTTCCCATTTTTTGAGCTGGATGTAAACAATTTTATATATTTACACGTATATTAGTTTACTTTTACAGCGCATAATTCATGAAAAATCTATATCTATATACATATTTACCATTTTGTATAACATCTTATGTGTAAGCATCTTA
The DNA here is from genome assembly GCA_964019185.1 of Maratus speculifer. Taxonomy (NCBI): domain Eukaryota; kingdom Metazoa; phylum Arthropoda; class Arachnida; order Araneae; family Salticidae; genus Maratus; species Maratus speculifer. The sequence goes on from OZ025302.1 coordinate 155,424,611, forward strand.
TTCGAAAAACTTTGTGTCATAATATAGTTCGAATGGTAGATATTAGATAATATAAAATGCAGTCAATAACATTCAATATTGTGATACTTACTTTATCAGAAAAACTTTCAAATTGCAACAACGTATTCACGTGTCCTGACTGCAATTATTACACTGTTAAAAATAAAGGTGAGAAACCAGTTGCATTTGGCTCTCAGGGGTGAAAAGGTGTTACCATTTGACACCCGCGGGCTTGAAAATGTGTTTGGGGTACCGTTTGATCCCTCACTGGGTGATTCATGCTAATTAGGGTGCTGCACAATGCATACCGTTGGAAGATTTTCACCCTTTAGTTATTTGCAAATGCTTTGAGACGTGTGTCCTTCCCCTTCAACTCACCGTCACTGGTAGATTATAACAGCAATTTTTCCTTACGAAGACTATCCCTGCGCATTCGCTATCCCAATTTCGCTTAGAACTTCGGATGGAAAACTTTTGGCGAGCTTTTTATATAAAGCAACCTTTGAATTTCAGGACATTTGAACATTTCAGAGAGACTTTGAAGGTGAGCTCGATGGCCGAACGGTTAGAGCGTTGAGTTTGCAATCAAACGTGGGTTCGAATCCTTCACGGGACAAAAGTCAGTTTATAATTAATTTTTACTATTGGGCACTCTAGATTAGGGGTGCCATCATTTCACCCTAATCAAGGGTGCCATTCTGGCTCCTCTAGGGGTGACACCAGTGAGACAAGCCTTTCACCCCTAAAAGGTGCAATGTGTCACCTGTAGTTTTAACAGTGTATATAGATTATAATCATTTCATAAGACAAGGAATGTCTGCCTTTCTATCATAAAAATTTTCTCTCCCATTGAAATTAACCTCTTCTATTTTAGTCCTTTAATTATAAAGTGGGAGAAGATAGATTCCGTAAGATTTTAACTTTTCATATGCATTTCAGTAGAAAGCATAGAGTAAGAGGAGTAAGAAAATTGGGGAGAGTACCCTGTTAAAACTACAAGTGACACATTGCACCTTTTAGGGGTGAAAGGCTTGTCTCACTGGTGACACCCCTACACACTCAGAAATGAATACTCAAATTTCACGAAATTCTCCTCGTTTTTGACGAAACCGTTTCCTGGGAAATGCTCCGAACAAATATTTCGTCAAATTGATGAAATCACTTCCCTCACTCTTTTAACGATACCAAATCGTCAAAAAATTTCGTCAAAAAGGGACTAGTGCTGCCATCTATCGAATTTTTTAGAAGCTCCTGTATCCAATAACAGAAGCAAAAAAGACATGTCACACGCGGGGTTCGAACTCATAAAGAACAGTGTGGCAGTCCGACGCCCTAAGATCACGCCACAGTTTGCTCAGACAGGTATGATTATAAAGGCATAAAGTGGATTATAGTGTGTGTTTGAATTTTTATAATTGTGATAGTACTTTTGTCGATTCTGTTATAAATCTTGCAAGTTTTAAATAATAAGACGAATTTATTATTTTGATTTTCTAATAGTTAATGAATAATTATAATATGGCTTAATTAAATAACATCTAGGGGAAATTTATTTGTTTAAGGAATGATTAAAATATGGGCTGGTTAGTTTGATGCTCAGAAATAACGAATTATGAAGTACTTATTGGGAGAGATTTTACTACTTTAAGCGAGACTTTAAGTAGGTGGATAAGATTTTAACAATTTACTGTTTATAGAGGAGAGAGAGAAAATATATGTACATATTTTTAATTTGAGTGAAAAAAGTAGATATTGGATATAAAATAGATCTTAGAATTTTGAAATTTTATTGATCAAATTTACTTTTTGAACGGTTTTGTAGAACGAAGTAATTTTTTTTCGAATGAAATCAAAACGAAATACAACTTACAAATAAATAAATAAAAATAGTAATAAACATCCCCCCCCCCCCACAAAAAAAAAAAAAAAAAAAAAAAAAAAAAAAAAAAACTAATGTAGCAAGAGTAATTGCTTACATTTCATTATCTTCTGAAAAACGCTAAAAAGTACTGTTTTAAACAAGCAAATATATCCTTACTAAAATCGCAAGATTTGGGGAGGTACAATATCGGGTCCTTCTATAAACAGCTACCGCGACAGTTTCCTTAAAATACATCAAGTCTGGCCATGATTAAGGAAGCACTTTCGTCAAATATTTGAGAGTTCCCGTTTCGTTAAAAGTCACGTGATTCTGATACGAAATGATCGTCAAAAACGACGAAATAAGGCTCAAGGATTTCTGAATCGTCAAAAATGAGAGTTTTATTTCTGAGAGTGTAGGGGAGCCAGAAGGTGAAAAGGGGTGAATTAACCTTAATTAGGGTGAAAAGATAGCACCCTTAATCCAGAGTGCCCAATAATAAATAAAAAATAAACACCGACTTTTGGCCAGAGAAGTATTCGAACTCACAACGTCTGATTGCAAATTCAACGCTCTAACCGCTCGGCCATCCTGCTCCCCTTCGAAGTCTCCCTGAAATGTTCAAATGTCCTGAATTTCAAAGGTTGCCTTATGTAAAAAAGCTCGCCAAAATTTAGCCATTCGAAGTTCTAAACGAAATTGGGATAGTGATAGTCATCGTTGGGAGAAATTGCTGTTTTGATCCACCAATGACGGCGAGTTGAAGGGGAAGTATACACGTCGCAAGGAGCATTCGCAAATAACTAAGCGGTTAAAATCTTTCAACTGTATGCATTGCGCGGTACCTTGATTATAATGAATCACCTAGCGAGGTATCAAACGGCAGCTCAAACACATTTTCAAGCCCGCGGGTGTCAAATGGTAACACCTTTTCACCCCTGGGCGCCAAATGTAACTGGTTTGTCACCTTTATTTTTAACAGTGTATTAAGCATGCGTTGCAACATCTTTGGGAATTTACATTTTTCTTCCAACTTATACATTTATAATATATTATTTTGGATTAACTGTTTAATGCATAGAATCTTTTTAATTTTTCCCTTGTGACAACAGTTATGCTTTTATGTTAAAAAATTTTTTAATTCTGCTTCAACTTATCATTTAATAAAGAAAAAAAAATCTAATACTTGCATGGAAATTTAAAAAAAGAGTAAAAGTTTATAGAACTTTTTATACTTGGACGTTCGATTAATTGAAATTAAATTGGCACTTGACTATATTATGATTTGAGTAGTAAGAAGAAAGTTAATAAATACTTTTATTTTATTTTATTATTTATTTATTTAATTTTTAATGCCACAGAGGGTATTTTTGTTTCCATTACTTATTAGATAAACAAGCTGTTTAAGCTAAATAAATATATATAAAAATATTTTTCCTTTGAACTGCATAAATGTTAAAGAAAAATGCTAATAATTTATTTACAAATCCTTTTTTGATTAACATTTTTTTTTTATTCTATGATTTTATGTCAATTGTTGTTAAAATTTCTTTTCATTATTATAATTTATATGTATCACTACAATGGTTTATAACAAACAAATCAATGTGTCACTGATTTATCTGCAATATGTTTAGTTTATTATTGAAAAAAATTACTTTTTTTTACTTATTATTTTTTCTTCGGAAATTCCACCTTTTTCTTTATTATTAGATCTGTAATATGTTACATTTATAAATAATTGCAATGTATTGTAAATATTTTATATAAATAAAATAACGTAAAAGAATCCTTTTTCGATTGTGTTTAACATTTCGTTATTTTTTTTTAAATGTTTATTTGTCTTACATAAGAAAATAATAAAATATAAATTCAATTCTATATAAATGTTGCGGCCAAAACCCGAAATTGGCCAATTCTAGAATTGGTCGCCTAATTCCCGAACTGCCCAGCAACGTTTAAAAATGACTGGCCATTTCGCGAACTGGCCAGATGCGATTGGCCAATTTACGAACTGGCCAGTTGCGACTGTCCAATTCGCGAACTGGCCAGATGTGATTGGCCAGTTCATAAAATAGATATAGGCACTCGGCTTAATCCTTTCTAACATAGTTGAAAGAGTCTATGAATTCAAACAGTCTAGCCGTCTGCCTGCCCATGCTTTAACTCGAGTAAAGACTCTGATTAACTTTTAATTGCTATCTTATTTGGTTTATCAATTAATTTCGTTATTGAAATGGAATTGTGTACTATTTTTGGTTAATTTACTGGGATACACAAAGATGTTTCGTTTAAATATAAGCAATGGGAATCGTTTTTACTGTGCTTTTCAATGTTGTTAGATTATCTTAGTTACAATAAAATTGGTACCTATGCATAGCATATCAGAATAGCATGGAAATATTCTTTCCTGTCATGTGTGCATGTCAGTGCAATTTACCGGGGCCGTCGTGAAACAACTTTCTTCTCTAAATTAGAAACGACTTCTAAGAGAAGTTTCATGACGGCCCCGTATCTAAAGGATAGTCTTAAATACCCAGTTCGGATGTTGGCCAAGGCTTAACGGCCAGTTCTAGAATTGGCCAAGCTCCGGGTTTTGGCTGTGACATTATATATATGTATATGTATATTATTTTCAGAACAATAATTTTACTTTCAAAATTTCAAACTTGTATCCATTTCTAGGAGATGTAAACGTTTTAAAGGCCAACGTTCCTAATTGGGAACATTAGTTTAAAAATTTATTAAAAACTTAATTTAATCAATATTGACTTTAAAAAATTAGCATAAACAGTAAAAAGATGACTTCATTTTTTGAAATAGAAGTTACATTCCTATCATTAATGAGTAAATGTACAGAAAATCATAAAAAATAGCCAATAGGCGCAGGAAAATGATTAGTCATAAAAATGATTTTTTGAAATAGATTTTTCGAATTAGATAACTTTATTTTTTGGAAAAGAAGTTACATTCCTATCATTTATAGGGAAACGTTCAGAAAATCATTTTCATTTCTGTGTTATTTATTTGCTGTATATTTACTACATTTGTTGATAAATTCCAAATATTACAATGTAAACAAAGAAATGACCTATAATCTGCAAAATTCTATAATCCGCAAAACCCTTGGTCCCGACCTGTGTGGATTAGAGGGGTGTACTGTATATACAGGGTTGTTATAATTAAAGTTCGCCTATTCAGAAGACTCTAGAGCCGGTTCTATGGCTCCAAACGAATCAGAATTTCACTAGTACGTAGTTGAAGACATGCGCTCTGCGAAAATCGAAAAAAAAAATTAGTTACAATTTTTGTCACTAGGTGGCGTTGCGCCAATATTTAAGCCGATATTTGCAGATTCATTTATTTTCTGGGGATTTTTGAAAGATTCTGTATCTAAAGACAGATGTCAGACAATCTCTGATCTGAAACACAGCATTAGACTTGACATTCGCTCAATCTTACAGAACAGTTTACGCAATGCTGTAGAAAGCACAATTATGAGAATGGAATGCATTATTAAAAATGGTGGAGGATTCATTGACCATGCGTCATGTTATTCTTCGTTATTTCCTTACTGATGAGCGACATGTTTTATTTTTGTTGATGCAGATTACATCACATGAAATGATATTCATTTTTTCTTCATTCATTTCTGTATTGTTTGGAGTCATAGGTCAGGCTCCAGAGCTGACCGATTAGCTGACTGATTAGGTGAACTTAACTATAACAATTCGCAGTTCGTTTAAGTTTGTTGAAACTTTTAAATTTGTGTGTTTCGTCTGGATTGACTGATATTGATATAACGAATCTGCAAACATCGCCTTAAATATTGGAGCAGCGCCACCTAGTAACAAAAAATGTGGCTAATTTTTTTTCGATTTTCACAGAGCGCATCTCTTTAACTATGTACTAGTGAAATTTTGTTTCGTTTGGAGCAATAGAACCGGCTCCAGAGCCTTCTGAATAGGCGAACTTTAATTATAACAACCCTGTATATATATATATTATTATTATTAGTTCATAAGGTAATCCACCAGTCTCGTCCGGTTTCATCTTATGTAACTTCTGTCTTACAAAATTTTCTTGCTCTGCATTATGACAACCAATGAAAACATCCGATGCCAATGAAACAATTTTATTTTCAAAACTGTTCAAAACTGTACTGTTGTATTCGTTAACCTTATTATTTGTAAACATAAGTCTAGTTCCTTCCGGACATTCTGCTTGTGCGTGTTCTTTAGTTACAAATCTGGATTCTATCATATTTAATTCTTCTTCTGTTAGAATGGAACCATCACCGATTTTTGTCAAAATGGCAGAAAAGAGTCTATTTTCTTGGCGCATTACCTTCTTGAGTTCGAATTGATGAAATTTACGCCAAATCGATTCACCAGTAATTTTTTTTTTAATTTGCTTGAAGATCGGTGTGGCTTTTACAGGGGGTAATTGGCGCAAATCTCCGATAAGGATCACGTCCAATCCACCAAAAGCTTTTGTAAACAAGCCAGTGATTTGCTTCAAACGTTCATTAATTTGTTCTAATAATTCTGCTGAAACCATGCTTACTTCGTCAATGATAATGACCTTAATGAACTCAAATAGCGCTCTGTACTGATGAGCTTTTTCGATGTTGACTGGCAACAGCCTTGAGAGTGATATACTTAAAGCATTATGTACCGTTGTTCCACCTATGGCTGTAGCAGCTTTTCCAGTTGAAGCACATGCAATGTATGCATTGAAAATTCCATCCGTGTCGGAAAATCTATTATAAATCTCCATGAGTGCTTTTATTACAAACGTTTTACCACTACCAGCTGGCCCAGTCAAATATATCAACAACGGTTTTTGCATTGGCTCGTCGTTGGATATTAAATGATGCATAGTGTGAAACAAAATTTCTCGCTGTTCCTCGTTTGCTTTGCGCATAAGCCCATAAAATTCTGAATAAGGTAAGATATTATCTTTCTTTCTAGCAATTGATACGAGCTTATCAAACAACGCAAGTCGTAAATCATCATTTAAATCTGCGTTTGGATTGTTATATAATTCAGCGAATGGGTTTTCATTAGGAATTCTACCAACGACGTCGTTTATCTCCTCTTCATCATCAGAAACAGATTCGCGACATAACTTCCTGCAGATTTGCAATGTTTTTTCAATATCAAGATTCGATTCGAACTCTTTTCTTCGATCTAGAATAAGTGCCTCATTTTCTTCGTATAACTGAAGATATCGCGATTCTGCAAGAATTTCTGATTCTTCATGACGGAACGGAAGGTGCAAAGTAACCATTTCTCTCCGATACTCATTGTAGTCTGTACCCATATCATAATTGCGATATCGTATAACTTTTGGTTCTTCCCTGAGTACATAGTTACCCTCTTTATTTTTATAGTATTTCGCAACAAATTGAGCAAGAGAAATACCTGCTAAATCTTCAGGTCTCTTCTCATACTTGTCGAACCAATTTTCCTTCCATATGTCGATCGAATCATCTTCTAATTCACTTAATTCTTTCATTGTCTTCTTTATTCTATGCCTTTCGACTGGCCAAATGGTTGGTATATAAGTAATAACGGTTGAACTCTTTGACATTGGTTCTCTCAATAGATACCATGCAGCCTCTTGACTCGACATCTCAGTGTGGTTCAAAAGATTAATGCTAATATTTTTAGTCATGTCAAATAAATTAAACTCAGGATGTTCATCCATTATTGCAATTATTTGTCTTTGTAAATTGCTAACACCTCTGTTAGTTTTGTTAACATATTCGACCACGTAAGCTGCACAAGAATATTCTTCAGTTATAAATTGGAAATCAGTGTTGGATCTGACGACGTTGAATATGAAGGGATTGAATGGATTATTCCACTTTTCACATGGTTCACGTTTAGGAAAAACTCGCGGTCTATTAATTCCTGCTCGAATAATGTTGACATATTCTTCATCTGAAGCAATGTTATTTTCATCGTAGAAAGATTGAAAACCACTGTATTCATATTTTTCCAAGTTTTTTCGGATTGAACTATATTTAGCCTTGTACTGCTGGAAACCATTTTCTGTATCTGGCATAGGCGTCAGAATCATGGTTTTCTTAACCGGCATAAACGGAGCTTCAAATCTACATTTTTGTTGTCGTCTCGATGCTATACCTTTATAGCAAGTAAAGGTATGCTTGTGAGTCTGTAATCGGATATCACCAGAAGCCTCGGCAGCAGATACTGATATCAAAAAATCGATAAGATCGATAGCTTTATTATAATCTTTGTTAAGAGCGTCTTCTGGGGCATTATCAAGCCAAGCTAAAATATGCGCGTGCGGACTACCTCGATGTTGAAATTCAATTCTTTTAAAGTAATGCAAAATCCTGTATTTTTTGAAAGGACTGTGCCTTTTTGATTGTAATATTTTTAAAATAATTCCGACTAATTTATTGAAGTATATAGCACATGTTACGGCATCTTCATTAATAAGAGTGCTTTTTTCAATAAAATGCAAATTTGCAGCCTCTTCAACCGATATATTCGCATTATTTTTCAAATTATGTAACAATTGTAATAATTTAGGCCATCCAATTTCATTAGCGCTTATAGTAAAGAAAACAGTTGGCTTGCCGTATTGACGAATCATAGCAAAAAGATCTCTTTTCCTTTCTGCCCAATAGTATGCTGAATTCGGAATAGATCGAAGGAATGCCAAATTAGTTTCAATGCAGCCGTGAATATAATCGTCAGATTGTATTTGCTCTTTACTTATTGCAATATCTTGGCCGACATGCTTGAATGCAATATGAAGAGAGTCCCTAATTCTAATTCTCATTATTTTCATAGCCATGTACAATAAGTGTTGAGGGGTTACTCCACGTCTATCAGATCTCCTTAATTCACTCGTAGCCATCATGAAGGGTGTGACCGCATTCTTAAATTCTCTGAACTGCCCCAAGTATATTTGTGGAAAAGATAATTCTTCAGCATGTTCGTCAAATAACAAACTCTTTGGAGTATTACCTAAAAATGAAAGCAAAAGTAAATAATATATATTATGTATCTTCTTGTTCAATAAATTAAAGAAACATGAAGACAAAATAAAAATCTACCTTCGCCTGGAGCGATTCTCAGGTACATATCGTCGTTCCACATCAATGTTTGCTGCTGTGCGATTAAACTTTCCTCGATGGGTATTTGTTCTAAAATATCATTGTCGCCATCTTCATCAAATATGATTTCATCTTCAACGTCATAACTTTTATCGTTCAAAAAACCATCATCAACTAAAACACCGTAGGACTTGTAAAGAGGAGTATCTTTCAAATATCGTAACCACACTTTTATTTTTCTCTTGGTCACTATACCATACACGTAGCTAGATTTGTGATTTTTTTTCCTTTTAATGTGAACTGTTATTGCATGATCATCATCCACTTGTCTTGGTAACTGATGTATCATTGTGTTGACTTCAATTGGAACATTTATCACCTGCCCGTATATTCCATATTGACCGTGAACATGCCGAAGCCTTCGAATTTGCATAAATGGAATCCTTGGAGATATAAGTCTTTCGGTTATCAAGTCCAAAGGAAAGTATTTAAGACAGTCTGGAAGTGGTGGATATTTAAATCCATTGTAAACTGATAGTGGTGGGATACGTTCCTTTTGAATGGCTGTAAAGCAAGTCGAACATATTTTTATTTTCAGTATAGCAATGTTTGAGAGCAATGTTCTTATAAATTCAATTTTTGGAGTTGCGTCGGTATTCTGCAAATATTTCAAATCTTTCTTAAACCACAGTCGGTCACAAATGTCACAAGCATAACCAAAGTCATTTTCAACAAAATCATTTTCAAATTGTCGATGAGCAGAAGAATTCTGTTGATAAGCAGAATATGTTTGAAGATGTATATTAGGTGGAGATGATTCAACAACTTGAGAACGAAAATGCCTTTGACGCACTCTATCTTCGATAGAATCGTTGTTAGGATGTCTTGATAGACTTGAAGGTACATCTCTCGACAATACATCTCCAATTTGAGAACTACCGATAACTGGTGGAACATATGGCACACCTTCAGTAGACAAACCTGCAATTTGTGAGGTATGAATGACTGGCTGTCTATCCAGCACATCTTTGGCGGATGGGCCTGTTTGTAAATTTGATGTTCTTTTTTTATCTGGATATCGCTTAGAATATTCTTTGTTTTTCAGCTTTTGATTTCTTTCATCTTTGTTCTTTTCATCATCAGAGAAGTAAGGCGTAAAGTGCAGCTCACGAAGATCAAGATGAATCCAATTATCTGTATTATTTGCTACAAAATGACAGAAAATAGTATCTTCATTTTTTGAAATTACGTTGAAATAGTGATAATGCACACAAATATTTTGATTGTAAATTTTTGCAAACAAGTATAAACAATCCAAATCTTCATATTCATTGTTACTTGAGAGTATGTTATATACTTCCTGTGGATTGTGGCAAGAGTTTAAATAAGGTGAATCACGCAATTGTCTTCTTAAATCACAAGTCGAAATTTGAAGTTGCAGAACACGAATGAGTGAGTGGAAAAGACAATTACCATCACCTGGAATATCTGTAGTTCTGTGTAGAATGACTTCAGGGGTAATGCATTCGTGACTCTCTTCATATATACGAAGTTGTTGGGTGAGAAAGTGATTTTGTTCGAGCTGTTCATTTTCTAAATTTTGAGAAGCCCTGCACTGCACAACATTCTCTTGGTCTTGATTACTGTCCAATTTCTTTTTTTTTCTGCGAAAAACAAAGAAATCGTAAAATAAAATAAAATAATAATAAAATATGAATCATATATTTATATTATAATATTTAAAATATGAAATTTAATTACATTTGCAAATCATCCAATTTCTTTTGGAACAATTCTTCTACATTTTTCTTTAAACCTTTTGTACGTTGATAATATACCCTTTGATTCTCACGATGTCTTTTTCTTTTTCCTGCTTCTTTTATTTCCTTCGAATCTTTTTGCTCCAAATTTTTTTTACGCTGACGAAATGCCCTTTGGTATTCTCGATTTCGTTCTTTTTTTCTTTCTCTGAAAAATGGAGATTATTTATTATTATCTTATTTCATTTATTTTTATTCGAAATTATTTTTTTGGTAAACCTACACCGCAAATGGGCTTATTGTGCTGTCATGAAAATGTAGGTTAATGCTATAAAGTATAAACATATTACAAATATTACATCTATTATGTGTAAATACAGACTCGATCGAAACCTAATCTTATTATTAAAATTGTATTTATTGCTATTATTATTATTCGTTTTTTTACGTACTAACACTGCCTTATCAAGAACATATTTAAATGAGGAGATAAAAATATTGTTTAATCAAAGTAAATTATGTTTCATATCTAATTGTAATCGTAAATCTATTATAAGAGAGTCCATTGAAATTTATACGCGTAATAATCTGGTTTGCAATGATACCGTTTCTTTTATTATTCCTAAGCTATGGTTAGAATTAATAAATAAATTCTCGTGAGGGCTTGAATGGGATGAACCAAGTTGGAATTTCTTTTGATCATGGTCTATTTTTATTTTTATTTAATTTTTTACAATAGCGCGCGTGTTTTTTGGTGTTTTTATATCTCTTTGTCGCGTGTCATTTGTATTGACCGTGAAATAGTTTGAAATTTTTATTTTTAGTTAAGTTTTTAGATCATGGTCTATATTTTAATTTAATTTTTTGCAATAGAGCGCGTGTTTTTTTGTTATTTATATCTCATTGTCGCGTGTCATTTGTATTGTCCGAGAAATATTTTGAAATTTTGTTTTATTTATATTATGACTATGGAACTTATTTGACGGTTCCGAAAAATGTCAATGTATTTTATTTTTACTATAACACCTTTCTTAAGAAAAATTATAATTGTTATTAAAATGTTTATATAAAAGGTGAATATTTTAAAATCTGATGATTTAAAAAATCAATTGGATTTAATTAACTTTTTATCATCGTTTTTTTACGTTTTATAATGCTCAGCTTATAGCTGGTTTTCTTGACGGCAGTTACGGGCTAAAGCCAAGTAAGAGTTAAGAGTTTTTCATCTAGTATATTTATAAAGTACTTACTCATTTTCTTTCACTACTTCATCATCACTTTTTTCATTAATAGATGCACTTTGTTCAATTTCCATAATTTAAACAATTCACATATACGAATACACAACAGTCAAGCCATCAGCTGTCACCATCCTTGGATACGCGTGGCACGCTGTACATAAACACACACGGACATTCGCGCAAGCGCCCTGTGCCGCCTAAACGGAGCAGCACACTCAGGCACGGTAGAAAGAGTGGGAGATACTAGTTCCTCTCCCTTCCCCTCGATCTTACGCTTTTTCGATCAGCATCACGTGACCCTGACGCGAGTTTGGAAGTTTTTACCCATACAAAAAAGTGCTCAGCGCCGCTAAAGAAGTTTTCACTTCAAAAAAAATAAACTACCCACTTTTTTTTAATATTTGTATACCTTCACGAAAATTAAAGAACCTTAGAAAGACTTTATTTCAGATTGTTTTTATAGGGTACGTAAAAAAAATTACTTAAATGGTGCATTCGCTCCTATTTGTAAAACGGCAAAAGGTGGGTGCGCAAATAATTGTTTTGTTTTTTCTTTCCGTCTGTTGTGTCGTCAGAGCTTTCTTTCTTTCTAACCGATGACCAGGCCCCTACCTGCCGAGTTTTCTCAGCTTAACGGGTTAGATACCTGGTATCGGGGTGGATGACCGCCTAATTGCCACGTAGTGACAATAAACTTTGCTTCGCATGCCACCATTTCTGCAGTATTTGCTTGTCGTTGAGCATACTTTGTTTCGCTTGTTAATTAATGGTACATCCTGATGTTTGACCTGAAAATGGCTTCGCAAGATGGTCTCGTAATTTAGAGTCTTGATCAGATGACGAGACCTTCACCTGGCAAGGCACCTCCAGAGGTATAATTCACAGGTAACTTGGAGGACTTTGCACCCACGACGGATTTTACATGCACCAGGCGCCATTAGCGTACATGATGGAATTTTAGCCGGCAAAGTGGGGACGATCTACGCAGACAAGTGCCGAGGTTGGCTGATTGTGGCTAACGGTTGCTGGACTGAGTACGTAGTTTACTGCCTTTGTGAATATACTGAGTTTGGCGCCGCACATCACTCCCACTCGCCGTGTCAGGTAAAATGGGGCTGGAGCTAAAATTATTTTTTGAGCCGAAACGGTGGCATGTTCTTAGCAGCCAACAGGGAGGACAATTTTGAGGGAAATTTAGAAAAGTAAATAACCAAAACTAAAAAGGCCGAAATGCTAAGTAGTGCCAGAGAAGGGAGAATTTTAGGACCGAAAAGCAAGGCAGTCGAATCGCTGCTGATGGTGAAGAGAACCCTCCTTTCTACCGTACCCCCCCAAAAAAAAGAAACAGAGAAAAAAAAAGGTGCTTCATGGGCTGTCCCATTGGAGCGGAGCTCGTGGATTGGAGCGAGCTCCCCCGGTAGCTCGTGCGGACAGAGTCCAAATGCACCTAATAAAGAGGCGTACTGTCATTAGAAAAAAAAACAAGGGAAAAAACGAAAAAGGAAAACCCCGAACACGTTTCGGACCGCACAGAGTCCCTTGAGTCTCTGCGTCGATGAGGTCAACGTGTGCGGTTCGGGGTAAGTGGACTAGTAGGTTGCTTCCCATTGCTCTTCGGACCGCTCAGGGTCCATGTGTCGTCAGAGCTTGATTTGTACCTGAGAGTGTAGGACGCAATGTCCGATAAATAAACTTTAATTTGTGAAACAAAGTGTTTTTTACGGTGTCGACTTCAGTTCGTCCGTCTTGTGGATTAATTTTGGAAAATTTAGAGACAACTTTGAGAAAATTTTGGGAGATTGAAAATGTTGAGGCAGAAAGGGTGCAAACCGATGAGAATTCGATATGTGAAGATCATTTCATGAAAACTCATTTCAGAAATGACGATGGTCGTTATGTCGTTAGAATGCCGTTAAAGGAAGACCCGCCATGTTTGGGAGAGTCAAAAGATATTGCGGTAAAAAGACTGAATTCTCTTTGGCGACGTTTGAGAAGAGAACCTGAGTATCTAAAATTGTATAGGGAATTTTTAACTGAGTATGAAGAATTAGGTCATATGCAGGCAACTAACGACAATCCAAAATACATTATGCCTCATCATGGAGTTTATAGGCCGAATAATAGTACTAAGAAATTACGCGTCGTATTTAATGCTTCTCAAGCAGCAGCATCTGGACAATCTCTTAATGATAATTTGTATTCGGGATTTGTTGTCCAATATGATATATTTCCTAAATCTCATATAGATATAAATGAGATGTATAGGCAGAAAAGTAGATAGGCAAATTTATATAAAAAGATGTATAGGCAAATTTATATAAGTCCCGATCAGTGCGATTTACAATGTATTTTATGGAAGGATAATGAGAATGAAATTATACGCGTTTTTAAGTTGCTCACTGTTACCTACGGAACCAAATGTATATTTTTTTTGGCAACGAGAGTGCTTCAAAACAGCTTTATTACGATGAGAAGAACAATTATCCATTAGGTGCCACTGCTGGCCAGGATTTTTATGTTGATGATATCCTCAGCGGTTCAAATGACATATCTACGGCCATTGAACTTCAGAGACAATTAACATCTTTACTAAATGCTGGTGGACTGGAACTTCACAAGTAGAGCTCTAACAATGAATTGCTATTGAAAAATATTCTTACCTCAGAAAAAGAATATAATTTTGATTCTGGTGAATCTGAAACTGTGAAAACACTTGGACTTCTATTTAATCCTAAAAATGATACATTTTGTTTTAAAATTCAACATCTTGAGAATTCTGTAACTAAAAGAGCAGTGTTATCAGACATTGCACGGTTATTTGACTCTTTGGGTCTTTTAGGTCCTGTGATAGTTACAGCAAAAATTTATTTGCAGAAGTTGTGGCTCCTTAAGTTTGATTGGGATGATGAGATTCCACTACGAGAAAAAAAAAAGCTTGGAGCAAATTTCGCCAAGAACTGACAGAGTTGAAACATTTGCAAATTAACCGTCACGTTTTATGGCCAAATTCACAACAAATAGACTTGATAGGATTCGGTGATGCGTCTCAAGAAGCGTATGACTGCGTTATTTACCTTCGATCTATCTCCGAATCAGGCGAAACCAATGTGTCACTCCTGTGCAGTAAATCGTGTGTGGCACCCCTTAAGAAGATTACGATCCCAAGATTAAAGCTCTGCGCCGCAGAGCTACTTCCGAAATTAACTGTTAAGGTACTTTCATCCTTAGATGTTCAAATTCGTAGAGTATATTTATACTCAGATTCGACAATAGGGCTGGCATGGATTGCTTCACCACCTCAAACGCTTAAAGTTTTCGTGTCAAATCATATTTCAAACATTCAAAATAGTACTAAAGACTTCTCTTGGAACTATGTAAAAACTTCTGAGAATCCAGCTGATTCAATTTCACGTGGTGTTAGTCCAACGAAAATTCTCGATTTAAAACTCTGGTGGAACGGCCCTGACTTCTTGCACAGTCAGGAAGGTTATAATGTTGAGAAGGAACAGTTAAATGTAGCTGAAACAGAGGAGTTCCAGCAAGAAATGAGACAGAACTGGAATTATAAGAACTGCGAACTTAGTTTTATTAATGAAATTTCAGACATTGATTATTTATTTGATATCACTAATTCATATGTAAAATTAATTAGAATCATTAGTTTTATTTTTAGGTTTATTTCTAATGTGAAATTTTGTACAAAGGAAAAGGGACCTTTATCTCCTGCTGAATTGAAGAAAGGTAAAATGGTTTTAATAAAATCTGTACAATTGCAGATATTTTCTAGGGAGATAAAGGCTTTAAAGGAGAGAGGGAGAGTTAAGGAATTTAATGTAAGTAGTTTATCTCCTTTTATTGATGATGAAGGCATTATTCGCGTGGGTGGCATACTTGTAAACTCTAACTTACAAAGTGATGTTATACATCCAATTTTATTACCTAAGAGTCACAAATTTACTCAAATGATTTTCAATTATTTTCATTAAAAAAATTATCATGTGGGCCCCCAAATTTTGTTATATGCTGTTCGCCAAGAATATTGACGTCTGGGGGGATGGTCAATTGCAGGAAAAACTGTACATAATTGTGTAACATGTTTTAAGGCTAGCCCAAAGCAAACAAGCCAAATTATGGCACCCTTACCAAAAGAGAGAGTAACCATTAATCCACCCTTTTCAAATTCAGGCCTAGATTGTTGTGGGCCTTTCTTAATCAAGTATAAAAATCAAAGAAAGGGTGTTTATCAAAAGATTTATGTATGTGTATTTGTTTGCCTTGTGACTAAGGCAGTTCATTTTGAAATGATTACAGAGTTATCGACTGAAGCCATGATAGCATGTTTAAAGAGATTTTTTATACGCAGATGTTTGGCAGCTCATCTTTTTTCTGATAATGGCACTAACTTTCAAGGTGCTGC
Organism: Maratus speculifer; assembly: GCA_964019185.1. NCBI lineage: Eukaryota > Metazoa > Arthropoda > Arachnida > Araneae > Salticidae > Maratus > Maratus speculifer. The sequence goes on from OZ025302.1 coordinate 155,440,986, forward strand.
TTCCGAAATAAGGGAAGTATTTGCCTTATTTAAAAATGGTAATGTAATTAATTATTTGCGTTCTGAAGGTGTGTCATGGAGCTTTATCCCTCCACAGTCACCTAATTTTGGGGGACTCTGGGAAGCGGGGGTAAAGTCACCAAAACAAAGTCACAGTTTCAAACACCATTTCAAAAGAGTGGTAGGTGAGCATAAACTTACATTCGAGGAATTTTTAACGGTAAGCAATCAAATCGAGGCAATTTTAAACAGCCGACCTCTGACACCACTTTCATCTGACCCTAATGATTTTAATTTTTTAACTCCAGGGCATTTTTTAATCGGTAGGCCACTTAACTCTTTACCTGAGATTGACTTCTCACGTGTAGAAACTAATAGATTGTCAAAATGGCAACTATTAACAAAACTGGTTCAAACTATTTGAAAAAAATGGACCAGAGATTACTTAAATTTACAGCAGAGGTCGAAATGGCTCATAAGTAATAATGATATTAAACCAAATATGGTTGTACTATTAAAAGAAAATAACTTACCAGTATGTACCTGGGTAATTGGTAGGATAGAAAGTGTCATTCGTGGAAATGATGGCAAAATACGAATTGTTTTAGTAAAAACGCCTAAGGGCATTTATAAGAGAAGTATTTCAAGTGTAGCAATTTTACCTATTTCAGATAATGTTATGGAAACTTGTTAAATTTTTCTATTGTATAATTATTATTGAATTTGATATTTTATTAGTATATTCTGGTTGTATATCTATATTGTGTTATTTTCATTGTATCTATTGTATGTAATTGAAATTGTATATCATTAAGAGTGTAAGTTAATTGAAACCTTTGGATTTCAAGGTGGGGAGTGTATTCGCTCCTATTTGTAAAACGGTAAAACGGCGCCAGGTGGGCGCGCAAGTAATTGTTTCGTTTTTTCTTTTCGTCTGTTGTGTCGTCAGAGCTTGATTTCTACCTGAGAGTGTAGGACGTAATGTCCGATAAATAAATTTTAATTTGTGAAACAAAGTGTTTTTTATGGTGTCGACTTCAAATGGATTAACAAGAATTACATATTACAGTACCCACAGAATGAAATAAAAACGAAAAAGTCTAATTTTGTCTCTACATCTGAAAAGAAATTTCCATTGTTTACATCTACGATAATGTGCTGATTTTAGACATTTGTAAATTTTAGGATTGTGGATTTGAGGTTCCCCACAGTAATAATATTCCTATTTCTTGCGTGCTTAATCAATGTTAATCATAGGCAACATCAAAGGTATTTGAAATTTATTGTTTTGTAAATAAAATCTATTTATAAATAATATCGATAAAGAAATGGGTTATTTACATTTAATAAATTCTTAATAATAAAGCTGGAAAATAATTTAAACAAAAAGATTCAAATTTATAATTTGAAAAAATTTAAACACATTTTTTTATGGAAGTAATCACAGTTATGAATAATTATTAGACATACGACGAAATGGAATACTTTTCCACCTATTTCTTTGCACTAAGCACCGCATCATGAAAATCTTCAGTACACATTTTCTTATCCTCAGTGATGTCACCCTCCTCACATTTCCTTTTCTTGAACTCACAAATAACATCATGTAATACACGGGAGAACTCGGACAGGTCGTCAGTTAATAATCCGTCAGTCGTCCATACAAAACCATTGTCAAAGTTGTATTTAAATTCCATCACTTTATCTTTTGAGGGTAAGCATGCCTTGATAAAACATTTGAGTAAGTTCATCTGATTGTTTGCCATCAAGTCCATACAAATGCCTTCTGCATGAACATCGTAAATAAGATATTTTTTATCTTCAGGGGTTGCATCTTGCAAGACCAACTTTATGTTGCTTTCATCTCTAATCAAAATGAGATCAGACACTATATCACGACCAAAGCTTGCATAAAAAACATGCTGTTTGTACTCATCAGGACTTTGCTCCCAAAATGTCCCAAAAAGTTTTCGATAGTCAAAATCCTTATAACCATATTTTATTTTACCAATAATATGAAGCAACAATTTACCAAAAGTGTCTTTATCAAGAAAATTCCACATAAGATTTGCTGTTTCCATAAAGAAAGATTGCAGGGGATAATCTAAAAAGCATATGAGAATTGTATGAGGAGAGTGTTTAAATACTTCAAGTTGTTGTACTTCATTCAATTCACGGAGTAGAAAAAATAAAATATGAGAAAATGGTTCTTTCATAAAATGGTCATTGAAAGTACGCAGATGCCCAAATGGTACACACTTTGCAGTCTCTACCAAGGATTCTTCTCTTTCTTCAGGGTTTAGTCTTTGCAAAAAATATTCAGTAGCTACCCTATTACCACCTTCTGCTGCAATTTTAAAGGCATAATGATAAGGAGAGCATGGGCGTTCCATTGTTTCTTCAATAAGACTATCCATCTTATCCATTTGTCCTTTTATGTGATACGTCCAAAACTTTACCAATTCATTCTGATTCTTAAGTATGGGAACTTCTTTATCATTGGAAGATTTTCTGTATTCTTCAGGTATTTGCTCCCATAACATTTTAATATCATTTTCCAAGCAGTAAACACATGCTAACTTATAACGTGAGATGATATCTATATTCTGATCTTTAATCATCACTTCTGCTGTTTTCTTTTTATCGATGGTCCCTTGTGGCATCCAATAAAATTCATATGGTAGATCTACTCTAATAGTGTAACATCTGTAATGAAACTCTCTCCATTTTGAAATTTCAAACGCAACGGGTCGAATAACATATAATATTTCCTTTTTTATCTCTTCAGGTAGAGGAAGCTTTGCTGTATTTTCTATTACTTCAGCTTTTATTCTCCCCCAAATTGTTTTAAAATTCGATGAATATGACGAAGCGTATGATTTTCTCAGCAAATCTTTAACGTTAACTTGATTGCATAATGTAGCAGCTATCTTAATATTTGCCATATGCTGAAGGGATGTATTCTGAACATACTTCATTATTAAGCCTAATAAAATATTCAATATATGTATTAAAGTTTCAGGTAAGTGCTAAAAAAGTTAAACACACTATCGAAATTGAACAAGTAATCAAGTCCCTTGTGCTTGTGTGTTTGAAAGAAAGTTCTAGAAGCTTGACAATTTCCAAAACAATAGAAGACACAATAAGATATCACCTAGAAGAAAAAAAATGTCAAGACGAATAATAAGTAACGCATATCTAGAAAAATTGTTATTTTACAAGCACAATCTGTACAGCAGACTATAAACTGTATGTGCAAACCATAAACTGTATGTGCAAGCAAAAATTGTGTCAAACTTTCTGAAAATTAATTTGTTTAGTAAAATTACACATTATATCATTTTGACATGGATGAAATTTACGGATTTTACACGATTCATGAACATAATTCGTCTTTTTTAAGCGATTTGTCGACGAACTTTGTGTTATTTACGTAATACATGGACGAATTTTATTTTTTTTTCTTTTGCAAGTCATATACGAAATTTGCGTTTTTTGCGAGATTCATGGATGGAATTTACATTGTTTGTAATCTTTAGATAAAAATTGCGTCTTTTGCGCGGTTTTTTTTTTGGGGGGGGGGGGGGTAAAATTTGCGTTTTTAAGCAGTCCTTTGTTGGAATAAAAGTTTTTTATGCCATTCTTTGTTGAACTACGCATTTTTTCGCCGCAAAAAAAGAAAATCTATATTTTGACCAATTTCAAAGCACTGTCACCCCTTAACATAAGAAATATGTCAATGCAGTATCCAATAAAATGCAATTCACAAAATCTAAACATAAATATCGTGAAAAATGTCGTAAATTTTTCGATTAACTTTCGAATCTTTAAACGATATTTTCTTCTCAGTGGCATCCCTGATAGTAATAAGATCCATAATCATAATAAAATTTTATTATGATTATGGATCTTATTAGACGGATTCGAAACATGTCAATGACATTTATTTTTAATTATTATAACAGCTTTCTTAAGTAAAATTAAATTTGTATTAAAATGTTCTTTGCTTTGTTTATTTTTAAACAGGTTGTACCTGAAAAAGGGGGGGGGGTAAAACTTTATGGGGTGATTTAACTGAATACTTCGCTTTGCATAAATATAAATTACAGTTTACCCTATCATTTGATGCTTCAGAAAAATATGTCTACAGTTTGCTTTTTCTTTCCATAATAAAAGCAATAAATGAATTAACATGGTTCGTACAGATACCGTACGGATATTTTCCAGGTGAAATATCAGTATTTTTTTTAATTAAAAGAATAATTCTAGTTATAATAAAAGAGATAAATCTCCTTTCTCCTAATATACTCGCAATAGCATTTTTTAACATTTTCTAATCACCGTATCTCAGCTTATAGTCAAATCTCCATCTTGAAACTTTTTGTGCATAACACTACCCTAAACTACTTAGGAAGGCCAGAATTTCAGATTTTTATTTCGTGCCCTACCAGAGATATAAAAGCCTAAAAAATACGATTTTTGAAAATTTTGGATTTTTTTTTCGCAAAGAGAAATTAACTCCCAGACTAGGACTTGGTGTGTGAGTACATGTACTCTCGACCTATCTGCAAAAAAAAAAAAAAAAAAAAAAAAAAAAAAAAAAAATGTGTCAGGTTGACAATTTTCCTTGTATGAAAAGTTTCCTCTTGTAGACGAACAGATTTTGGGAAAAAAATCTTAAATTTTATGCTAAAATTTCACCGGTAAAAAACTTTTTTTTTAAAAACTATTCTATCGCTATACATTTAGCCTATTTTATTCTAAACAAAATGCTGAAAACCCTACTGCAATTTGAAAAATAAAAGACGAGATATTTACAATTTTGTATACCCTAGTATGTGAGAAAATCGTAACACACGAAGCAAACATGGCCGCCATATACAAACAAAAAATAGTAAAATTAAAATAACAGTCATTTTGAACTTCCATCATGTTATGGCTGTTGCACCAGAAAATTTCAGATTTTTTAAAAATGGTCGAGCAATCAAAAAAATATTTTCTGCACCCCCTTGAAATGGATTGACCCGGTTCATCAGGGAGATATCTATTCATGTAGGCCAATGGTTTGCTTTCCGTTAACCTCAAGCCACCGTGCAGCCCAAAGAAGATGGGCTGCTGAACATCGATATTAGGAGCAATATGATTGGAACCAAGTACTGTTTACAGACGAGATTCAGTCTGAAGTGTGACACCCGACGTGTTCGGTATGGAGGGAAAAGGGCATTCGAAATAACTCCAAATTCGTTTGTGAAATGTCACAATACAGACAAAGTGGTTTGATGGTATGGGGTGGAATCAACATAGGTGGACGTACGGACCTGTATATCATTCGCAATGATACTTTGATGGCCCAAAGGTATGCAAACGAGATACTGAGACCTCATGTCATACCTTCTTACGGTGCAGCATTGGAGATTCCTATGTTTTCCAGCATGATAATAAAAGGTCGCATACAGCTTGTCTTGTGAAGAACAAGCTTGAATCTGAAACAGTACATCCTATAGAATGACCAGCGTGTTCTCCTGACCTAAATTCGATCGAGCACGTTCGGGACATGCTCGGACGATGCATTGCTGCGAGACCAAGGCCTCCTTTTACTGTCCGAGACTTGGAGATTACACTTCTTGAGGAGTAGAACACTATTTCCCCGAATTCTCATCGATAACATCATCGTATCTATGGAAAACAGGTATGCAGTAGTCTTAGCTGTTCGACAAGACCACACGCCATATTAAAAACATTGCATCATTTCTAAACAATATACTTTTTAAGTTAAAACTTATTAGGCGCCTTGGGAATTTTTTTAGATGGAGAAAAAAAAATTAACTCGCAACACCGCGGTGTTGCGAGTTAATTCGTGTTACCAATTTCGTGTAACCGACACCTCTGAAATTTGTTCTTCTTTCACACTACAAGCGGGGAAAGAAGAACCGTATGAAAATTCATTTTTTCTATCGGCGCTAGCTAACATTTTGCTCCGTATCAATTTTTGCGCCTTATGGTATTTTTTTTTTCACCGTACTTTTCGCTAATTTTGTGGACTTAGAAAAAACGCAGACTGATTATTTACATTTACGTTGCAGTATGCTGATTCAAGTGAAAACTTCTTTAGGCGCGTTGGGTAGTTTTTTGAGATGAAAAAAAACATTGAACTCGCGACACTGCTACCGTAACCGACATCTCTGTATATGGAATACAAAACTATCAACGTTAAAAAGCACCAAATATAGTGTATAAATAGCAGACCGGTTTCGGAGGCATTTAGCCTACCGTCATCAGTGCTCTATATTTGGTGCTTTTAAACGTTGATAGTTTTATATTCCATGGCATTGTACCAAGCTCTATCTGAATACTAATTTACCTCTGTATATAAGTTTGTACATATATTGTGTATGATGCGGTATGATAGAGCGAGGAGAGCGAACCATGGAATATGTTATTATACTATGTTGTTTTATTATACTCTTTTTAATTAAATTTAATCCTTGAGGTGCCGGCAGTTATGCTGCACCTTCCAACCAAATTTTTAAATTCATGATGAAATTGAAATAGTAACAACTTACATGGATATGATTTGTTATGTGCAATATTATGCTGTGCAACGTTAAGAAAGAAAAAAAACAGACATTGCGCATCGATTATGCTGCACTTTACAACCAACTTTTTCAATTTTTGATTGTATTTAAAGTTTAACAACTTATACCAGATTGAATAAAACATCAAGAAAGAAAAAAGTATGACATTGTACATCAATTAGTCTGCACTTTCCAACCATTGTTTTTATTTTTATTTTTTTTATGTATTTCAATAGTAACATAAATTGATACCAAATGTAATAAAAAGTTTAGAAACAAAAAAAACATGACATTGAACATCGGCTATGCTGCAGTTTCCAACCATTTTTTAAAATTTTTGATTGTATTTACCGTTTAACAACTTATACTGTTGGAACAGTATAAGTTGCAGTATACAGATGGAATAAAAAGAAAGAAAAAACATATTGCACATCGTTTATGCAGCCCTTTCCAAACTTTTTTTTTTTTAATTTTCAATTCTATTTAAAGTTGACAACTTATACAGTTCGACTACTATTGAACTTTGTTACAAGTTTCTGAAAACACGATCGTCCAGCAGCAGGAGTAGCTATTTATAAAAGGTTGTCTGATGTAAAGGGCATATTTTGCACAAATCATATGGATGTGCATGCGACGTACACCAATAAGTTTAGTACTAATGTTTCTGATATCGGTGATACATGTGTTTATCGTTGCCACTCTGAAAATGGACAGCTTTTTGAATGGTTGTCGTTTATATTTCACTGGATAAGTCTAAGTGAAATACGAGAATTTTTGTATGAAAATTTACTTATTTATTCTAAAGACGCTTTTGTATTACTTAAAGATAAAATTGGGAAGAGATTTGATGTTTTGCCAATGATTTTAAGTGGGTATTTCAACATCAACTTTGCGGATGATAAAAATCTACAATTAATTGAATTTTTAAATAGAGAATTTGATTTAACGATGACCAATGATCGCAATCTTAGTACAACGAGATATAAAACTACAATTGATGCAGCCTATACAAAATATTTAAATAGATTCGAATCAAAATTTTTTGTTTCCTATTTTAGTTAATATAAATCTATAGTATCAGTTCTGGAATATAATGATAATAATGATGATGATGACGACGATGAAAGAGTTGTTGAAATTGTGGCTGAAAATTCATAAGTTTCATTGGTATTCATTCAATTAATTAAATTTGATATTTCATGTTTATAAATTTACATTTCAAGTAATAGATTGCAATTTTTCTAAGTAAAATGATATGCATTATTTTTCATGAACATTATTTATCATGCGCACTATATGAAAACTGTAATATAATTTTTGTACTAGTTTATAATAATGAATAAAAAACACTTCATTTAAAAGTATTTCCTGCACAATAAAATATTTCCTGAAGATTAAAAAAAATATGTCCTGACGATTCAAAAATACACACGTTCACCCAGGCTTTTTAAAAAGATCATTTCGGGGAATCCAGGGTTTTATGCTTAAGCTGCTATCAGATTCACCAACATTTCGAAAGACTTTTGAGCCAACTCTTGATTTCCTCCAACTTTTCGCGAAATATCCTCCCAATACCCAAACAGCAATGTCTCCCCAACTTTTTTCCACAGTTCCAAAAATGTCTGGACTAGCCGAGATTTTTCATCCAACATCGAACATTTCAACTAATCAGAGATAAGCGATTGATACGAATAGGAGATAATTATTAATAGCTGGTACTAGTAGGACTGGTTTTCCGGCCTTTTCCTCCAACTTTTTCAAAGACAATTGTAACCTTTATCTCTCTTTGAACGGGAAATTGTTGGTGTTAAAACCGGTTGAAAAATTTGTCGCGCCTAAAGTCCATGAATTTGATAACAGCTTTAATTGCACAGGCTTTTTACTGCATGATTCTTCCAAACAGGTAATCTTTTTAGGGTGGGGGTGGAAGGAGGAATGTTGGTATAATGCAAGAATAACCTTTGCACTCCATGTTTCCTTAAAAAACACAAAATTAGTTTCAAGAAATCAATACGACAAAAAAAAATCACAAGGAAAATGAAAAAAAATATATACATAGCTCAAAAATATGAAAAACATTAAATTAAATTGACATATTCATCACGTAAAAGTATCCATGTGTCACCCTACAAATAATAATCTATTTAAGGAACTATTAAGAAAAACCAACTAACAAAAAAAGTTTTCATACATATTTATTCAAAATGAGTAGCCAACTCCAGCAAAAATTTACTATCTATGAATTACACTGTTAGATGGATTTGCTTTCCTTGCTAAAGCTAACAAGGAAGGTCTCCATACTGGGCATATTCAGATTATTTTTTAATAAAAATATTAATTAAACTATTTATGTATGTAATAAAGGATCAGTCGAATTTAACGGCGGAATTACAGCAGAAAGTATGTAAAAAAATAAAATGATTTCGAGTATTTGGCGCAAAAAGATGAAAACGTCACGCGATTTGGCGAGCAGTCTTTTTTCTCATCAAAAGCAAATGATTTTAATGAAACTGAAATTTATTTATTAATAGATCTTTAGAATGCGTGTAAATGATGTGAATGAATTTAAACAAATCACTTTAAAAATAATTTTATATGTAAAAAATATTTTCATATTGAAAAGTATATTTTCATATATTTAAGCGTATTTCAAAATAAAGTTCAGATGAAGAATGCTGTAGTAAATACATTGCAATATCAGAGAAGTTTTTGTTTCCATAGCAACAAAATTGAATCGACAGTGTTCAATTGAATTTTTAACATTGGGATTAAAACAATTTAAATTAATTTAAATTTTGTTTCAATTCATAAAATGTCATAGTTAACTTTCATTATAAATATGTATATGACAAAACTGAAAGACGTTTGTCTTATTAATGGCGTGAGTTGTCATTATAACCTCAATACAATAGTTTTTCTTTATTTCTTATCATTAATCAGAATTAAATAGGAGAGTAAAAGGTACTCACCCGATAAATTCTTCTTCATTGAAGTATCCAAGAATTAAATCCACCATAGGAGAAGGGAACCGGGCATTTTCACAAGTTGATCTATACACTGCACTAATTCATCTTTATAAAGACGTATAATATTATTATATGGTAAGTGTAAAACACACACACAAATTATTGTATACACACTTCTTCATTTTCTACTTTTAATTTTTAACACGCGAGAAAAACAAACACAGCAAAAGGGTAGTGCTCTCAGCAAGCTACAAAACAGAGAACAGAATGAATTTTAAATCGATACATACATAAATCATAATATAGAAACAATTATTAATAAAAAAAAGAGTCATTTAGAAAGTTTTTGACAGTTTTTGTAAACCTGTAATTGTTCGCTCGTAATCACTGTTTCCAAGGTCACTCTAACGAGCACTTAACTTTATTTATGATGCCATGATAACTGTCATTTCTTGCACAACGGAGGAAATTATTTACGAATTGCGCAATGTTTCTATCAACTCCTCCTTAATTTCTGAAGTTGTGTTGTCACTCAGATGCAAGTTCTTCCTGTGAATTTCAAAAAGAGGTTTTGGCAGGGGTTTTGTGAATAAGTCAGCTATCATGATTTTGGTTGGGCAATATACGAGTTTTATTATGCCATCTTGTTTCAGTTGTTTTATGAGATGATATCTAAGTTCTATGTGCTTTGTTTTACTTGAATGTTTTTCAAGCTCTATCATTTTGATAGCCGACTGATTATCCTCGAAGAGTTCTATAGGATATTTTTGTGAGATATTGAGTTCTTCAAGTAAATTCACCAGCCATTTGACTTGATTAGCTGCATTAGCTGCTGAGATGTACTCAGCTTCGGCAGAAGATAAAGCTATGCAGGATTGTTTTTTAGTTGACCAAAGTATGGGATTTTTACCCAGCAAATATACATTACCACTTGTCGATTTTCTTGATTCTGTGTCTCCACCCCAATCAGCGTCCGCGTAGACTTCTAGCGTTGGTTTTGAATTTCCATCTATAACTAGATTAAAGGTTTTTGTTGTCTTGAGATACCTCATGACCCGCTTTACACTGTTCCAATCTTTCATTCTTGGCTTTTCGTTCCTTCTGCTTAAGATGTTGACAGCTGCACAAATGTCAGGTCTGCTCACTGTGGCAAGATATAGGAGTGCACCTATGGCTTGTCTGTACTGTGTGTTGTTTGGTAAAATGTTGTCATCATCTTTAAAGTGAGTGTAATTTGTTTCCATGGGTGTACTACATGGTTTTGCTTCTTGTAAATTGAATTTATTAATTAACTCTTCAATTTTTGAAGTTTGGTTAATTAAGTAGCTTTTGTTTACCTTTCGAATGTTCATGGATAAATAATTGCTTACGTCCCCTAAATTCTTTAATTCATACTCTTTATTTAAGTTCGCGATTATTTCCTCAATGGTTTCGTCTTTCCCTGCAATTAAGAGGTCATCGACGTATGTTATTATATAGGTTGTTTCATTATTCCTTTTCTGTGTAAAAAGACATGTGTCAATTTTACTTTGAATGAAATTCATGTTTTTTAGTGTTTCTGTTATTTTATTATGCCACGCTCTCGCGGCTTGCTTAAGTCCGTAGATTGCCTTATTTAATTTACAAACTTTGGTTTCCTGGTTTGGTTCAACGAATCCTTCCGGCTGCGACATGTATATCTCCTCATCAAGTTCCCCATGTAAGAACGCGGTGTTAATATCTATATGCTTAACATTTAAGTTTTGGTGCAACGCCGCTATTAATAATGCTCTTATCGTAGTATACGATACGACCGGTGCGTAGGTTTCGTCATAATCCTCTCCGAATTTTTGCGTATATCCTTTAGCTACTAAACGTGCCTTATATTTTTGTATTTTTCCGGTATTGTCACGCTTTAATTTGTAAGTCCATTTGCAACCTATTATTCTCTTATTCGGTGGAGGATCTACAATTGACCATGTTTTATTTTTTCTTAAAGAATTCATTTCGCTCTCCATGGCTTCTATCCAATTCTGTTTTACCGGAGAGTTTTCCATTAATTTAACTTCCTTATAATCCTTTGGTTCATTAATTTTGTCGTCTTTGACAATATATATAAGCCTATCAGGAGGTACGCCTTTATTTATTCTATCTGAGCGCCTTAGTTCCACAATTTGTTGTTGAGACGCAGATGGTGTTGTTTTTCCGTTCGAAATTTCTATCTCCACGAGATTTTTACAATTGCGTTTTTCGTCTTCATTTTGTTTTTGTTCAATTTCAGGCTTATCATTTACGTATTTGAATTTATTTTCAAGAAATTTTACCGTTCTCGCGATTTTTATTTCATTTCCTCCTACATATATGCGGTATCCCTTAGATTCATTGTCGTATCCCACAAAAATACCTTCAACAGCTTTATTATCTAATTTTTGTCTTCTGGCTTTATCAATATAAGCGAAGGCTTTGCAGCCAAATACTTTAACGTAACTTAAGTTTGGCTGTCTTTCTGTCCATAATTCATATGGCGTTTTTGCATTAGCTTTTGTAGGCAGTCTATTTTGTAGGTGGTTTGCCGTACAGATTGCTTCCCCCCAGAACTTTAAAGGTAGATTTGATTCATTTAACATTGTCCTAGCCATCTCAACTAACGACCTATTTTTTCGTTCAGCCACCCCGTTTTGGCTCGCACAATATGGGACTGTGTGCTGATGTTTTATCCCATTTGATTTGAGATAATTCTCAATTTCATCTGATGTAAATTCTCCCCCATTATCCGTTCTAATTTCTTTCGGTTTTTCACCAAATTTGTTGCTTATCAGCGCAATGAACTCTTTGAGTTTTTCATAGACTTCACTTTTTCTTTTCAATAGATAGATTATTGTGAATCGCGAGTAGTCATCGATAAAAGTCAAGAAATATGATTTCCCCCCAATCGTGGGTGTCTGAAAAGATCCACAAACATCCGAGTGAATAAGTTGAAGCCTTTTACTTGCTCTATACTGAGCAACTTTCGGATAGGGTTCATCAGTTAATTTCGCCTTAATACACGGTTCGCAATCTATATTATGTTTACAATTGTTTATCTGGATACCTCTTACTAATTCCTTTTGTGTAATTTCTTTAATCGATGTTAGATTTCTGTGTCCTAACCTTCTATGCCATAGTTCTAGACAATTTTTATTGTTGCACGTTTGTGTAATGTTCGCGTGGTTTTCGTTAGCCAACTGGACTTCATAGAGGTTATTTACCTTTTGTGCTTCTAAGCAGATTTCTCCGTTAAGTTTGAAAGAGCATCGGTCATTTTTAAATACAATCTCACATCCGTTTTGGGTTGCTTTGCTGACTGATAGTAAATTCGTTTCAATTTCAGGTACTAGAAGTACATCTTTAAGTGTTATTTTATGAATTTTATTATCCGATGTCAGCGCATTTAAATTTACATCGCCTGAACCGTAAGCGATAAGTTTTTTTCCGTTTGCGATAGTCACGTTTGTTTTTTCCCTCGATTTTATCTCTGTAAACATTGATTCAGAGGATGCAATGTGACTTGAGCTACCGCTATCCACAATGAATGTTTTATTTTCTATCCCTTGTGTTATAAATGCATAATCTTTGTTTTCGCTGTTTCTCCATGTATTGTTTTTTCCTTCATAGCGATTAAACCTGTTATACGATTCCGATGCTTGTTCATTCTTAAAATTGTTTTCACCCCTTTGAAAAACGAGTGATGTAGAATAGTGTTTTTTGTAATTTTTGTTGTGTTGATTTTGTTGTGTTGTGTGTGTTTTGTTTTTATTGTGCCAACATTCTTGTGTGTTATGGCTTCTCATTTTACAAATCGAACAATATTTTGATTCTTTTTTAGCTGGAAACTTTTTCTGAGCTTTAAAAGCTTTCGCTGTATTATCAATACTTTCATAGTTTTCATTTCGACGATTAAACTCGTCAATTAGCTTATTTTTAATATATGACGGAGTTAATTGTGCTTCTTCTTTACTTTCGAGAGCAGTAATTAAATTATCATAAGACTGGGGCAGAGAGCACAGGAGGAGCGCGGAAATGTGGTGATTATCAATTATTTCGCCTATAGCTGCCAAATGATCAACGAGCTCCATTATTTTTGTAATATGATTTATCATATTTCCATTTTCTGCTAATTTTATACTATATAATTTTCTAAGGAGAAACAATTTGCTTGTGAGATTTGATCTTTCATGTATTTCTTTTAATGCATCCCATGTTTGTCTAGCAGTTTGTAAATTCTTAACATGGGTTATCTGTGAATCATCGATAGTTAGATTTATCAATGCCCGGGCCTTCCTATCATTTTTGAACCATTGATCGGTCAAAGGGGTCGGTGGATTATCGGTTATTACATGGAACAGCTCTTCTTTAGTTAAGAGCATTTCAATTTTAAATTTCCATGTACTGTAATTCGTTGCTGTCAATTTTTCAATTGAATAATTATCTTTTAATGTAGCCATTCTAATCTTATATTTTTATTTGTTTTTTATTCAATATTTTTTATTTGTGTGTAATTAGTATATCACTATGTTATCAAATTGATATAACTTTTTAAATCGTTCTCATAATCATTGAAAGACGTTTGTCTTATTAATGGCGTGAGTTGTCATTATAACCTCAATACAATAGTTTTTCTTTATTTCTTATCATTAATCAGAATTAAATAGGAGAGTAAAAGGTACTCACCCGATAAATTCTTCTTCATTGAAGTATCCAAGAATTAAATCCACCATAGGAGAAGGGAACCGGGCATTTTCACAAGTTGATCTATACACTGCACTAATTCATCTTTATAAAGACGTATAATATTATTATATGGTAAGTGTAAAACACACACACAAATTATTGTATACACACTTCTTCATTTTCTACTTTTAATTTTTAACACGCGAGAAAAACAAACACAGCAAAAGGGTAGTGCTCTCAGCAAGCTACAAAACAGAGAACAGAATGAATTTTAAATCGATACATACATAAATCATAATATAGAAACAATTATTAATAAAAAAAAGAGTCATTTAGAAAGTTTTTGACAGTTTTTGTAAACCTGTAATTGTTCGCTCGTAATCACTGTTTCCAAGGTCACTCTAACGAGCACTTAACTTTATTTATGATGCCATGATAACTGTCATTTCTTGCACAACGGAGGAAATTATTTACGAATTGCGCAATGTTTCTATCAAAAACTGTAGTTAAAAAAGCAAACTAAAATTGACAGTTACTAAAATTATTTAAGTAAAAATTTTTTAAACAAGTTGAAGATAAATATTTTTACCTAAAAAATTATTTGACATAAAAAAATTTTGAAATTTTATTCGGTAGCCAACCGGAATAAATCGCCAAAAAAGTGAAATGTTCATTGCTTTTTATGGACGTTCTATCGAGGTTTCGCCAAACTTTTTTTATAAACATTTCTATTCACATGAAAAGAATATTCTGTATTTTTTTTTTAGAATTTTCTTAGCATGTCCGTATGGAGACCTTCCTGTTAAGTAGTGTTCTAACATTTTGCATATTTTATCATGTTTCCAAAATGGCAGGTTTCACTTTTGTATGAACAAGTATATGTTTATTTAAACTATCCTTTCTAGCAAATGCCTTATTACACATCTCACAAAAGTAATTTTTTTCCTTGGTATGGGTGAGCTGATGTCTAGTCAGCTGACGCTTTTCATTAAATCGGTAATTACATGTATCACAAGCAAATGGTTTTTCATTAGTATGAATTCTCCGATGACAAACTAAGGTGCTGGTTTGAGAGAACGCTTTATTGCATATTTCACATCTGTAAGGCTTTACTCCAGTATGAGTACGCAAGTGTAGTTTATAAGCTCCGCTTAGAGCAAATCCTTTCGAGCATATCTCACAAACATAAGGTTTCTCTTGTGTATGAGAAAGTAGGTGCGCATTTAACATTCGTTTTGCATGAAATCTTTTGCCACAAACATCACAAACATAGGGTCTTTCACCTGTATGCAAACGTAAGTGCTTTGTTAAAGATGTCTTTGCATAAAACCCTTTTTTGCAAACTTCACAAACATAAGGTTTTTCTTCCGTATGGATGCGACGATGTACAGTTAAGACGCAATTATAAGTGAAATCTTTATTACATATATCACACACATAGGGTCTTACTCCAGAATGAATTCGAAGATGCCTATCCAAAGAATATTTTTGGTTAAATTCCTTACAACATATCTCACAAACATACGGTTTTTCTTTTCTATGTATACGAATATGCTTATTTAAATGAGCATTTTCATAAAATCTTTTATTGCAAACTAGCCGCTAGAGCTCTATATATCGGCAAAGTTTTTTTTTATGACCACCCTGTATATATGTATATATTAGGGTAGAGCTTAAAAGCCATGTTTTTTTTTTTTTTTTTTTTTTTTTTTTTTTATTACTATTTTCACAGGTCTCACCCTTTTATTTTGTTCCTTTTGATACAAAAACATTACATAAAAAATTTGAGCAACAAATTTTAATATTTAGAGGTAGCTCAATTGACTCAAAATTTATAACATTAGAAAAAAATAAAAAATATTAACTATACATATTAGAAATCCTTATTTGCATTTTTTAAATGTATTAATTGTAACAATTTACCATACAAATGATTAGTTTTTTATTTTACGTTAAAATTTTATTGTCACTAGCATACCCAGCCCGCTTCGCCGGGCTTAATTTGAAGGTTTATTTAATAATTTATGTGTATGGTACGCTTCTCTCTCAGCTGGCGACGGATCCCCCGGTGACTCTACGCTTCTCTCTCAGCTGGCGACGGATCCCCCGGTGACTCTCCCCGGACCATCGGCACTCCACGTGCGTCGGGTGAGCGTCAGAACAAACTTTCAGCATATACATATGTGTGGTTGTACTTGAATGCACAGACCTGCGCGTTTTTTTCTATCTTGCTTTTATACCTCTGGACCGAGTTGGCGCATTGCCAAGATTTGCTTCCTCTGGACCGAGTTGGCGCATTGCCAAGATTTGCTTTCCCCTGTGCCTCAATTAATTAATTATCCTCAGAATTCCTTTTATTTATAGAGATTTCACAAACGTAAGGTCTTTCCTTTGTATGAATACGACGATGCACTTTTAAAGTTTTATACCGCGCAAATCCCTTACTGCATACTTCACACACATAAGGTTTTATATTTGAATGAGTATTAATATGATCTTTCAAAGATGTCTTGTTCGAAAATTCTTTGTTGCATATTTCACAAAAATAAGGTTTTTCCATGTTTTAAAAAAGAAAAGAGTATTCTTTTCGAAACCCAGTGAGTATTTTGTATATCGAAATACTATTTTAATTAATTTGTTAAGAAAATTATAAAATCTTGACTATCAAAACTATGAAAATCTCATCCACTATGGTTCTTCAACCCTTTTGATTGGGAATTCTCTTATGAATTTTATTAGGACACTTCAAAAATTCTTTGCTGCATATTTCAAAAAATAAGGTTTTTCCGTGTTTTAAAAAAGATTATTGTATTATTTTCCAAACTCAATGTGTTTTCCTTTCTGTTTATCGAAAAACTATTTGAAGTAATTTGTTAAAAAAGTTGCAAATTCTTGATTAACAGAATTATGAAAATCTCATCCAGTACGATTCTTTAACCCTTTTGACACGTGCGTCTAAGGTTTTGTATTTGAATGAATATTAATATGTTCTTTCAAAACTCTATTGTTCAAAGAGTCTTTTTGTTGGATATTTCACAAAAATAAGGTTTTGCCATGTTTTAAAAAAGATAAGTATGTTCTTTTCTAAACTCAATGTGTTTACCTTTCTGTTTATCGAAATACTATTTTAAGTAATTTTCTTAAGAAAGTTATGAATTCTTGATTATCAAAATTATGAAATCTCATCCACTATGATTCTTTAACACTTTCGACTCTAGCGTCCCTTACACAAAATTTTATCAGGACATCAGTTTTTTAAAAAGAAATTTCCTTCAAGTACATAATTTCAAAAATACTTTAATAAAATAAAGCAAATTTTATTTTATTACCCTGAGCTAGGGGCAAGGTAATTCAATTCAGAATCTAATCATAAAGCTAAAATGAAATTTCGAAAAATTTGAGCAAATGTCGAAATTTAAAAATACCTTAAATATTTGTCGAAAAAACACTTCATACATAATAATCACGTGAAGACAGCTGTTAAGTATTCAGGAACTTGATTACCCCTGTAAGAAAAATACAATTATATAAACCTTATAGTAATCATTTTTCTTTCAAGTACATGCTTTATTTAACTCCTTGAAATGAGGTGGAATATTTTTTATTATTAATTTAGATTTCTAGCAATATATCTGAACAAAATTTTACTTATATAAGTTTATGAAAAGAGCATAATAGATTTTTAAAAATGCTATATAATTATGAAAGTCAATTTAAGACATTGAATGTTCAAACCATTTTCATTTAACCCTTTAGTAGACAGTGTCCCCAAAAAAGGGACACCTAATATTAAAAGTACTGACCCAAGAATATTTTATTAAAATTTTCCTTTTATAAGGCACCGGAAAATAAGCACATTTTTACTATTAACACTTTCCAACAATGTTGAAAAGTGTTTATGCATTCGGTTTGTCTGGCCGTCTGTCCGTGCTCTAACTCGATGCACCTTTACTCATCGTTCAGTCCGTCCATCTGTCAGCTTATAATAAAAAAAAAACTCCCCAACTGAATCATCTGAAATTAACAATATATAATTGTTGCATAATTTTGTCGAGTCATTTCAACTTTTATGAAAATCGGATGCATAGTTTAATTGCAGGAACAATCAAAAGTATTTAGTTGTATTATGCTAATAGGAAAAAATAGTTTCAAATGCATTTTAATGATGTTACGCTCTTTCGAATATAATAAAATTGACATGACTCTAAGAAGTATATACTAGACTATACATTCTGTACAATCTATGATAGAAAGAATATTTATTATTAATTTGCAAGTCCACTCAAAATTATTCTACTACACAATGGTATACGGGGAAATATTATTTGGGGTGTGTTTTAATTATACTAAACTATTTCACATTTTATGAAATTGATATATGTTGCTGAGCTTTACTAGAAGTTACTTCCTGCATAAGAGAAAGCTGATAGTATTTACAGGAACACACAAAAAATTTCAACCACTATACGGTATCCGACGTACTATATACCATAACAGCAAAATCTGAATATTTTTAGGTTTTGTTATAGTACGAATGCACCTCATTTGTAACGCTTCACGTGCAATTTCCAACTTGTTTCTTAGTATGAAGAACAAAATGCAAATAACTTTGTTAAAGAGCAACAATCCGTACAAGATAAGCTCTATAATCTATGATTAAGCGTTAACAGAAAAAATACAAAATTTACTTTAAACGAATCGAATCCAAACAAGTTTTTGAATATCCCAAATATTATAAGTAAAGCTCCCAAAATTTACATTTTACATGCTTAGTGGTAATTTAGAAGAATGACTATTATTTTATGTCTTGTTTAAAGCTAACATGGATATCAATGAAAATTGATCAGACTGTCCGAAATTGCAGTGTACTTGAAATAAACATCCTAAAAACCGTATATTTAAAACAATTCAGTCTTCTAGTATTGATTCAAACAATAAGACAACTTTAAAATTATCGAAAGAGCAGTATTCACATAAACGTGAATTAATGTATTGATTAAGAAGTTAATAGGAATGTTTTGCATTTCAGACAATGCACTGTCCATTTTAGAGAATGTCACAAATGAATGTTTGAGTTTATTATGCATACTTAAATAAGAGGTTGGTACATTTTCTGAAGTAATGATAGTTTAATTACAGATAAATTAGATAAAAATAAGAGATATCTGTGGAAATGAACAGTTAAAAAGGAGGAAACAGGAACTCTTGATAATTTATTATCTTTCTTGAAGGATCGCGCTAAACCACTTCAATATAGTAAAAACTCAGTAAAAAAAATTTAAAAAAGGTAAAATAACGGTTTTGTTGTTAGCAATATTTGTTCCATGTGAAAGGAATTAATACACTATATAAATGTACTGAATTATTACATTTAAATGTACAGAAAAGAATAGAACTGATTAAACGAAACTACTTATGTAATTATTTCTCAGATAAACACCATTGAAAAATCTATAAGAATTTAAATAAAGTGTGCAATAAGTCTCATCATACAATTTCATTCTTACAAGAGATCTTAAATCTTGTGTAGACAGTGTAATCCAGATATTGATAACCAGTATTGAATTCAGACACTTTTCTCCAAGAACACTTTTCTCCAATGAGGACATTGTAGAATTCCGGTGAGGAAATTTCATTTATTTACAATTGAAAACACAAAATCTCAAACCTTCTGGAGGGAACATCTCATTATCTGGACAGAGTATGTCCCCCACCGGGCCAACCCTTGAAATTAACAATGTTGATAGCTCCTCTTTTGCCGATCACACCAGAATTTTGGCCAAAAACAAACGAATCATTAAATCAAACTTCTTGTACGATCACCTTTAAATTTCTAAAAAATTCTGTGCCAGGATTGCATTAATTGGAAAGCAAGCACACTCTGTTATGTAGAGCAATGATTAAGGTTTTGGACTCATTGGGTAATGTTATAAATTATCATGCTTTGCTGGATAGCAGCAATGAAGCCTCTTTCATCAATGAAAAATGTATGCGCAAATTATGTTTGCTAAGGCAATCTACAGATTACATGTTTGAGCTCTTAGAATGTTGAATTGAATATAGAAGTAATTTTAATTTTACCTTCCATTATAAAAAGAATAACATCAAATGTGCCATACAGTTCCATTTCTTCAAATATTGTGAATAATTTTAATTATTTAGTTCTAGGAAATCCACCATTATTTGAATCAAGACCAGTAAATATCTTATTGGGAGGTAATGTTTTCTCTATATTGCTTAAAGAGGGAGTCATGAAATGGGAGAAAACTCTGCCCTTTATTGTATGTACTAAACTTGGATGGATTACTATAGGAACTGTCTGCTTTATACAAGTAAATGTATACATATCTTGTTAATAATATTCAATTACAGCTAAATGGTTTAGTTCAAACGTTTTAATCATTAGATTCCATTTCCGAACTAGTTTGAATTACAAAGGAAGAACAAGAATGTGAAGACCATTTTAAGTTTAATTATTATTATTAATGTTATTATTATTATTATATAGTTCTGAAAGCTTTGTTGTCAAACTTTGATTTAAAGATTATCCATCGTGGTTAAGTAATATTACTAAGGAAATGCCCATGCAGCGATTTCGTTCTTTAGAACTATGAATAGTCTACAAAAACTTATAGAGATTTTCATATTCATCAAGTCAAAATCTCTTCAATAGTCAGGTCTGTCAATTTTATACTATTACAGTTAAAAATTAGTCAGAAAATGTGTCATACTTCTGCATTGTTGAGAAATGAATTTAAGAACCACCAAGAAGTGCATATCCAAAGATTACGTTAACATAAGTTCTTTATCGCTATTAATAATTTTACAAATCATGTTGTTTGCCCTACACATCTTGAAAAGAATTAAGTCTAGTTGCAGCCTGGCTCGTCTATATGTAGAAAAAAATGAAAGTCTTATTTTGGGCCTATTGGCCCATTATAAAGACTTAACCAGAAACAATAAAACATAAGCTATTTCAAATGAATATGGCATTAACAAGAATAAGTATAAATGTATGACACAAGCCGATACTAGTTTGACAACAACAATACAGAAATTTAACTTGTACAGAGTAGAGATCGGCATCGGACAATTACAATGTGTCTAATCCGGGCTTAATATTTCTTTTAGCAGATTGATATCTTAAATAGGAGAGGAAACTGCAAGATTAAAGGCGAGGTTACATCAATCAAGGTCACACGCCACGTAGCAGAAGATGTCGGTCTGAACTACAGGAATATACCTGTTTTCCTCTTTGTGAATAATCTATCAACTATGCATCTATGAAATAGCTGCACAAGCTAAAATGTCATTCTGACATTTGTTTGTGGTTTGTAGTGCTTATGTTCTGATAGTATAAAATATTCTATTAATTTTCATTTGTGAATTTTTTGTTTATTTATAAGAGTTAATTATTTAAATAAAAGCAGTTATCTTTAGAATATTATTTGTTAAAATAGCAAAATATCAGTCATTATAATAGCTATAGTTTGTGAAATTGTAAGAAAATTCGGTACTACTTAGTTATTCCGTTGACTAATTTCACAAAATTATGAAAATCACCAAACCAATAGCCAAATTATACATATTGATGTAATTTTTATTTTCAATAACAAAAGAAGAAATAAATTAGTAAAACTTCAATAAAAATACAAAGTCAAAATAAAAATCATTTGATGACATTTTAAGCGTGTGTATCGTCTTTAATATCACTGAATGTGATAATCATGATCATCCATTACTGGCATTCAATCTTGTAGCTTGGTGATAGTTTTTTTTTGGTCAATATGATAATTAAATAGTACCGAAATTTTTTTTCTAATAGAATCATATCTATCCGTTTACCAAAGAGTTGTTTTACCAAAGAGTTGTTTTACCAAAGAGTAAAACAAGTTACATGTTTTTATTTCAATTTATAAATATATAAAATATTATTTAATATGTATTATCAAACGTTGGTAAATTAAAAAGCCCAATTATATTATTTTTCTAAAATGTAAATAAAAATGATGCATAAAATTTAGTAAGTAGTTAATATGTAAAGATAAAAATTTGGAGCCTCAATTTTTACTCAATTCCTTATATTAGTCCAAGAGTCGACTGCACAATGTTATCGAGCACAAGAAAAAAATCCTTTATTTTATGAAAGAATAGTAATAGAAAAATTTAATGATCCATGTCTGCCGGAAACTAAGTGGTGCATAAGCCAAAAATGAATACCACTAGTGGTTGGCTCGTAGGGTAAGCATTGTGTTTTCCATGTTTTCATTCTTTTGATTGTACGGATTAAAATAAAGATTAAGGGGGCTCAGGGGTTGATCGATACGGAAAAACATGTAAACAGAGCTCTCGCTTTGAGTCCATATAAAAACAGAAGTATTTTATGTAATTAATTTAAACTTTCTGATATTTTAAAGGTATGATTGTAGCCTTATAAAATTATAAAACGAAGTATTTCAATATAATATAATAAGAAATATAGCAAAATTTATGTAACACAGTTTTCGGAAAAAAAAAAAAATTGTTATATCACCAACACCAATAACGTTGAATTGACATAAGAATCTAATTTTTGCTTTAAAATGATCCAGAAACTTTACTCTATAGAATGAATTAAGGCTATAACTATCACTCAATAACAACATTATTAAAAAAAACTCTCAAATTTGAAAATTTAAAAAACTCCTAAAAAATACAACTTTTTTTTTTTATTAAAAATACTCAAAATATTAAACTATCTAAACTATATTAATTCATTCTACAGATAATTATGTTATATGCATGCAAAAAAAAAAAAAAAAATTAAGCCATTTCATTGAATAGTTTTTTTTAAATCTTGGTGTTAGTCACCAAAAATAAAGTTTTGAGAAAACGCAACTTAAAAGTTGAAATTATATGGGTGCGGCTATGAAAGTGTTGATACATAAATGCTTATAACTCTGTTAAAAATGCAAATATTTTTATGCGGTTTTTGCATTGAGTTCTTAATTAATTGAATAATAAAACTAGATGATAAAAAAAAATCGATTTTTTGAAAAGTTTTGAGCCCCTGAGCCCCCTTAAAGAAAGAATTTGAGTTTTTTTTTTAACCTGTTTCCAGATGATGGATGAACTATCACAAAATTCAAGAGAAAAAATAAATAGAATCAACCGTTTCTATTAGAAAGCAACATAATAGGAATTAAAATGGCACATATTTTGAATTGTCACATTCTTGAGAAGATAAAACAACCAAGTAGAACCTCTGGCATCTTCTATGAGTGGAGAAAATAAAATGCCCAGAGGCAAATTTTCTTCAGAAGCAACTTTAATGGACTAAGTCCAAGTGTGCTCCATAGCCAATCAATGAATTTTATAGGAATTGTAAATATCATTACATTATTGAAAATATTAAAAATATCTGATATTTTGATATAGATCTAATATTTCCAATACATATCACTAATTTATTTTTATAAATATTTTTCAAACATAATATAAATTAGAAACCAAAACACATTGCACTTTGGATGAAAACTTAATAAAACAATATTCAGAATATATGTTTTTCCTTACATATGTAACAAAATTGAAATCAACTAATTCAAAACTGACAATTTACTTTTTACACTCACAAAAAACAAACTATGAGATTTTATTATCAAGTTTCAAGAAAATGTTATGTTTTATATAGCAAAATCTAAACAAAATAATTTGTTTTTATTGGAAAAAATAACATAAAGGTAAGATTGTATGCTTTATCCTTCTCTAATCTATTGTGTAGTTTAAACAAAAACAGAAAGATTAAACTGTAAATATTATCCTATATAAATTTATGATTCTATGTTCTATTGTACATTTAAAAATTCAACTCCAAATGTGAAACTTGGAAGATTTTTTATAGGAAGAGGGAGAACCTCAAGAAGCTGAAAAAGGCCTGCCAAGGCAAAAGTTCTTATCTATAAAATAACACAAACAATAACAGTTAAATTCATTTACACATTTTTTGGCAGAAATTATCGAAAAATTTCATATGCAATATTTTGAAAATTAGTGTACTAAGGCCCAGACCTGCACGGAAAGCATGATCTTCAGATTCAGCTCTATCAGAATCTACCGAAAAATGCAGAGCCTGAGTTTGGCTAGTGCTGGAATTTCAGGCAAGTCCCAAATTCATGAACACTTTTAAATTAAGCTACTGTGGCATCAAACCATAGTTGCCGGCATTTAGCAAAGCCAAAAAAAGGTGGCCTTTTTTTAACTACTTTAAAAAAGTCTGCTTTTATCATTAAAAGTTGTTCAACAGCTAATTCATATTAATTTTGGATTAATGATTTTTTATATTCTAAATAAATTCTATGAAAATATATTATAATTTTTTATTAAATTTTGTCAGATAAATAAATTTTTATAACTGCTAAAAGGTAACAATGAAAGCATTAAATTTAAAAATAAATAAATATATATATATATTTTTTAAATATTGAAAAGAATATAAGTTAAACTTTAAGCTGGTGTTTTAAAATTATATATTACATACAACACATATGCTACACATTTTAAAGATTGTTTCATTAAATAATGACAAAATGTAGCATATCAAAATGGAAACATTCGTACAAGTTCATATAGAGAGATAACATTATACATGTTAAAACAGAACAGCACTGTGTGAAACAGGGGAGGGAGTGAAGGGGGCAGTCACCCTGGATGCAGAAATTTAGAGGATGCTAAATTTATACTACCAACGTCATTGTTGGCCTGTTACAAGAAAAAGTTGTGTGGGAGGAGGCGACAAATTGAAACTGTCCCGGGCACAGTTTTCTCTTTACATGCCCTTGAAAGAGAAATTAGAAAGGGCTTAATAAAAGAAGAGATTGGTGCATAAATGTATAAAAATAAATCAAGCAATTATGCAAAAATAAAATAAAAAAAGCAATTTCAAAAAAAAAAAATTTTTTTTTTATTAAAATTTTAAAAAGTTTGTTGCTATTTTTTAAAAGAATACATATGTCATTCGTAATACAGTAGACTTCCTCAAATCCACACAGCTTGGGAGCAGAAGTTGTGTGAATTATAGAATTTTGCAGATTTCTAAGTTAACTGCTTTGTTTTCATCTTTTAAATAGTAATTTGGATGTAATAATGCCATCAAAAACACAATGAATGCTTGCAATATAGTAAAATATTAAAATAAATAAAGTAATAAACTAAGGTGTTAAATGTCAGATAATTTTAAAAATAATTAAATTATTAAAAGTAAAAGTCAGGTACATAATTAATAATGGAAAATTAAATGTGCATAATAAAGATGAGATACATTTTCCTTGAATTATTTAATGAAAATCAAAGGCATAAAATAAGGAAATTTTATTTCAGGTTTAACCAGTGTTACTAGACAAAAAAGATTGATTAATAGATAAATATATTTGGTAAAAAGATTGTGATTACAAATTATCAGCAATATCTTGATTGTTTTTCAGAAATAAATTTATACTTCCTTTGTGAAAAACCATGAACTCACTCATATTATTGAGAATTACATATTGCAGTACATACAGAATGACAAAATTAAATAAAAAATCAAATTTTGCTATTATATTTGAACTGAAAATTTCATGTTTTATATCGGTGGTGATGTGCAGTTTTAGGGTTATGGATTCGAGGAAATCTACTGTACTGTTTTTAAGAAATGATGTTTTTATTATATGGTTATGTTTGATTTCAAATACAGGGATGAGATTGACAAAAAAGTAAAAAATCTGAAAACTGCGCGAACGACATTTGATCAGTAATACTCATGAGTTTCAAGTGGAATAAATATTATAATTGCAATTAAAATTTATATATTACATACAATTTTGCTTTAAGCAAATTAAAAAGAAATTGTTAGAAAGAATTATAGGCAGAAATTATTTACTTACTGCAGTGAAAAGTCTATTTTACCAAAATACAGAACATTAATAAAACCACTGACATGAATATTTTTTTAATTGTAATTTTAAAAATAGTAGATACTTTTCTTGAAACAGCAAATCAAAATAATTGCAAACACATTAAGTATATAATAAACAGAGTTCCTACTCTTTTTTTTTTAAAAAAACAAAAATAAGTTTTTAAGGAATTAAATTGATCATAATTGATTGTTAAAGGTGGAGCAAGCCAACCACTAAGATTGAAGATTTAAAGAAAAATAATAATAAATAATTTTAAAGTGTTATTTAAAAGACAAATCAGTAATACTATGGAAAACATTAAAAATTCAGAACATTAAAAGGAATTCAGTAAAAATGGACTATTATATTCAAAGTACAAAAGTAAAAAACTAAGAAAAAAATATAAAATTTTCCCAAAAATTTAATTGATGAAATTTCTTTAAAAATTGAAGAAAAGTCTGAAGAATCTCATCCCTGCAAATATTAATGAGAAATAACATAAGACTTTTATATTAATAGCTCTTACGATTCATTAAGTAATAAAACATGTAACTTAGTAATCATTGTGTTCTTTATTATAAAGCAGTGAAAATAGAAAAAAAAGGTGTGTGTGCATGGGGGGGGGGAGGGAATTAAAGGTCAGTGTAAACCAGATAGAGCAGTTGGTATGGCTCTTTTAAAATTTAGCTGGCATATTTCCAATTTTCTCAAATCACTAATAGCTCCATCTAAAGGAATTTTTCCAGTATTATGTCTTCATTATTGAGAAATTTGTTTATTTATTATATTCTAAATCGATTAAGTGTCATTAAATCTAATTAAAAGCGCTTTAAAATGTGTAGTCTATAATTAAAATGTTTCACTGTATAAAAGCCAATTATGGCCAATTTTGGTCAAAATAAAGCAGATAAGCAGGCATAAATAAAAACCAATAAAAACCAATGGCATAGCTTTTTTTTTAGACAGATTTTCTGCAACCCTGCAAACTAATCTCTAGATATGGAGCTTATATTGGTAGGTATAACCAATGCTATACATTTGCAATCCATTTGTTATTTTGAAGTTATAATATCAACTGGTAAAAAGATGGTGCGATTAATGATTTGAGGTAAATGGTGAGCATGATTTCGCTGATTATTTTTAATATATGTCTATGGAGCAAGGAAGAGTTCATTAATTTGGATAGAAAATGCCTCCCAAAAGTTCTGAACCTTGCTTTCACTAACAACAGTTCTGGTTTCACAAAACTGATGTACTACATATTTCAGAAAATTACACAATCAGAATTCCTTAGTGTGATGATTAATATTTAAATATTTGATTTGAGGAACTCTTTTTAAAAAAATTGATCAACAAAGAAGACTTTCATACATATTTATTCAAAGATAAGTATCAAAGACAACTCCAGAAAAAATTTTCTTGATACAAATTTCACTGCTAGACAAAAATATTTCCCCACTTATAAAGAAAATGGTACTACTTGGTTATCCAGTCGATCAATTTCACCAAATTATACAAATTAAGGTTACTTTCATTTTAAAAAATAAAAGAAGAATTAAATTAGTATAACATTAACTAAAATACATAAAATGTTAAAGTAACAATTACTTGGTGACATAAGAAACACATGTGTGTTTAATTTCGAAGGAATGTGGCATTCACGATCAGCCATTATTGGTATTTAATCTCATAGTTTGGCGATAGATTTTTGATCAACGGAATAACCAAGTAGTATCAAGAAAACTAAGTATAGTAGACTTCCTCAAATCTGTACAGCTTGGGACCAGAGGTTCTGCAGATTTCTGGTCATTACTTTGCTTATATTTTTTAACCAATAATTTGAATGTAATTGATAATGATAATGCAATCAAAATTATCATGAATGTTTACAATATAGTAAAATATTACAATAATTTTATTAAAGTAATAAACTAAGATAATAAAAATTTAGATAACTTTTTAAAATATTTAAAATATTAAAAGCAAAGTTCAAGTAAATAATCAATAATGTACAATTAAATATTCATTATAAAGATGAAATGCATTTTTCCTAATTTATTTAATAAAACTTGCCTCATCAAGATGCACTATTAATTTACATCATAAAATAAGGTAGTTTCTTTTCTGGTTTAGCTAGACTTAATAATGAAGAAAGGTTGATAAATGCATAAATATATTTGGCAAAAGATTTAGATTACCAGTAATATCAGCAATATCAATTTTTTCAGAAATCAATTTATTCTTCCCTCATGAAAAAGCGTGAATTCAGTAATATTAATGAAAATTACAGATTAAAATGTATATGGAATTGATATAAAAATAGGAAAGTCAATTTTTTTCCTTAAAACTGAACTGAAAGTCTCATTGTTTATATTTGCAAATTATGCACAAATTTTAGGGTTGCGGATTTGAGGAAGTCTAACTGCAGTGTTAGGTTATCTATATTTTCCATTGTATATCATGTTTGCACATTGGCAGGATTCACTTTGCTATACATTAGCAGAGCTGCCAACTTCTACGCCTTTTTAAATCATTAACATGTTTCGAACCACAAAATTTTTAGAGTGAAATGTACGCCAAATACATTTAATGTTATGTATTACAATAGATATTGTAATTTATTAAGTAAAATTTCTGATTCCAATATGTTTATTTGACTTGAAATAGGCGTAGTAGTTGGCAGCCATGCATTAGTATATGTTTATAAAGTCCATCTTTCCTAGTAAATGCCTTATCGCAGGTCATACAAAAGTCATTTTTTTCCCCATGAGTGAATATGGGTTTTCATACAGGTGAGTTGATCTCTAGACATTTGCTGTTTTTCACTAAATCGGTAACTCCAATTACCACAGGCAAAATGTTTGCAATTATTGTAAATTCTATAAGAACAAAGTAAGGTAACAGTTTGAGAAAATGTTTCATTGCATACTGCATACTTCACATATGTGAAGCTTT
Organism: Maratus speculifer; assembly: GCA_964019185.1. Classification (NCBI taxonomy): domain Eukaryota; kingdom Metazoa; phylum Arthropoda; class Arachnida; order Araneae; family Salticidae; genus Maratus; species Maratus speculifer. Next base: position 155,470,086 of record OZ025302.1, read on the forward strand.
TCCTCAGTAAGTGTAGTTTAAAAGCTCTTCTTCAATTAGATTTTTTAAAAGCATATCTCGTCAACCCAAGATTTTTCTTTTATATGTGAAAGAAGATGCGAATTTAGCCTTCATTCTGCATGAAATCTTTTATTACAAACATCACAAACTTAGGGCGTTTCACCTGTATCTAAACATACGTGCTTAGTTAAAGATGTACTTGTATAAAACCCTTTTTTGCAAACTTCACAAACATAAGGTCTTTCTCCAGTATGAATGCGGCGATGAATTTTTAACACACTGTTATAAGTGAAACTTTTGCTACAAATATCACACACATACAGTCTTTCTCCAGAATGAATTCGAGCATGCCTAATCAAATTATGTTTTTTGTTAAATCCTTTAGAACATACTTCACATATATATGGCTTCTCTTTCGTATGTATAACAATATGCCTGTTTAAATCACAATTTTGAGAAAATCTTTTATTACATGTTTCGCAAACATAAGGTCTCTCCTTTGTATGAATACGACGATGCACTTTTAAAGTTTTATGATGAGAAAATCCCTGACTGCATACTTCACATACATATGGTTTTATATTTGAATGAGTATTAATATGGTCTTTCAAAGATTTCCTAAGAGAAAATCCCTTGTTGCATATTCCACAAAAATAAGGTTTTTCCATGTTTTAAAATGATAAATGTATTCTTTTCCAAACTCAATGTGTTTTCCTTTCTGTTTATCAAAATACTATTTTAAGTAATTTGTTAAGAAACTTATAAATTTTTGATTATCAGAATTATGAAAATCTCATCCACTATGATTCTTTAGCCCTTTCGACTCAGGCATCTTTTACACAAATTTTATCAGGACACCACTTTTTTAAAAGAAATTTCCTTCAAGTACACAGTTTCAAAAATGCTTTAATTAAACAAAACAATTTTCCTTTATTACAGCTGCTAAAAGCAAAATTTTGCAAAGGAAGAGGATGTATAGTCAGACGAGTCATACACATGCAAATGATTTAAAATGAATTTTCACAATTGTATTCCAATTTCTGAATTCTTAATTTCGTTCTTCAGGCAAAAGCATTTCCCCAATATGTGATCCATTCTAAAAGCTCAAAGAAAATAAATATCTCGCTGCATACTCTGAGCTAGGGGCAAGGTAATTCAATTCAGAATCTGATCATAAAGCTGAAATGAAATTTTGAAAAATTTGAGCAAATGTCCAAAATTATAAATATCTTAAACTGTCTGTCGAAAAAACAATACATACAATATAACATACAAGTGTAGACATATTCTTTTTTTGTTTGTTTCCTTCAAATTCAATAAGTATGAGTTTTCTTTTTCATTCGCTGAAATATTATATTAAGATAATTTTGTTACAGAAAATCATAAATTCTTGATTATCAGAATTTAGAAAAATTTCATTGACAATGATTCTTTTTAAAAATGCATTCAACATTTCTACAACACTGAATTCTTAATCTCATTTTGAGGGCTAAGTCCTCTCTCAATATATGATTCATTTAAAAAAGGGACAAAGAAAATAAATAGGCTGTTGCACTAAAAGCAAGATAATCCCATTCAAAATTTGATCATGAAACAAATATTTTTTTCTAAAATATTGAACAAATGTCGAAAATTATAAATACCATAAATGTCTCTTAAAAAAGAACTTCATATAATAATCACTTGAAGACAATAGCAATGTATTCAAGATTGATGCTTACCCCTGTAAGAAAAAAATAATCATATAGAACTTACAGAATAATTTTTCTTTTAAAAACATGCTAACTATTAAAAATATGCTGTATTTAACTTCAAATATAAAAATTTCATCAATTATGACCCTTTAAAAATGCACTTACACAAATGCATTCAGCATTTCTACAATATTCTTAATCTCATTTTGAGGGTTAAGTCCTCTCTCAATATATGATTCATTAAAAAAGGTCAAAGAAAATAAATAGGCTGTTGCACTAAAGGCAAAATAACCTGATTCAGAATCAGACCATGAAACAAAATTTTTAAAAAAATCGAGCAAATGTCGAAAATTATAAATACCATAAATGTCTGTCAAAAAAGTACTGCATATAATAGTCACTTGAAAATAGCGGCTATTTATTCAGGATCTATGCTTGTCCTTATAAGAAAAACATAATTATATAGAACTTACAGTTAAAGTAATTTTTTTTTTTAACATGTTGCATTCAACTTCTTGAAGATCAATAGGATTTTTTTTAAATAATAATTACCAGAATTTTTTAATAAAATTTTACATTTACAACTTTGATTAAAAAAAAAAAAGGTGGCTGTGTTGAAATACAGTTTTACTTTAAAATAATATAACGATCACTTTAAAATAAAATTTTTCAAAAATTCTGGTATGAGCTTGGGGTTTCTGCAGATTTTTATTCTTGGGGCCTATTTTCTGAAAAGCTATTTTTGAGAATTTTGTAACATATTTTTGTGAAAAATAGCATTTTGTAACAAAAGTTAAAATCTAGTTACTTAAATTCGAATAAAGAATTTATTAACCACTTGACTGTCTGCCCCAAGATAAGTCGGGGCTGAAAGCACTGTTTCCCCATACCTGTCGCCGGTTAAGTGGTTAACAAAAATTTCTTTAAATCCCTTTGGTTAAGTTTTTGATTTTCATAACTTTGTTTTATTTACAGGTTATACGTTTTAAAACAGATTTTAATGAAAAAGTGTGTTACAAAAGGTGCCTATTAAAAGAAATTTTGTAAAACGATCTGTTTTATTAAGTTCATTTTTGTAAGCGTCCTATTTTAAGGAATTCATTTTTGTGAAGGGCCCCATTTTATTAAAGAGACTTTTGTGAAAGGGACCTAAATAGGCCCAAATTTTTCATGGATCATCCAATGGAACTGAACATTAAATGCAATTATTCATTTTATAAAAACTTAGAACAATTCAAATAGTTTTATAAAGTGTTTCAATTTTAAAAAGCAAAATTTAAAAACTGAAAGATAAAAATCATAATTGTGAGTGATTTGACAAACAGTCTGACAAAAAAGGAAACATATGTATTTTTTATTTCTATTCTATATATATGTAAATATAAAACATTAATAAAAGGAATTTGTTGTGTTTTACAACTATTTCTCCAAAAGTATGGAACATTTAGTGGTAAAATAACACCAAAAACCCATATTAATCTGCTTATTTAAAAAATAATTTTAGAATTTTAAAAATTTAGTTAGTTTTGAGCAATTATTGCTTGATTCTATCTTAAATAGAAGAAAGTATTGTAATAAAAAAAAATTTCGACTTCCGGTGTTCGATGGATTTAGGGGTCAAAGATTCCAAAAAACATGTATTTACAAAATGTCTGTCTATCCGTATTTCACCATTCTACCATCAAAAAGTGTATGAAGATATGCATAGAAATGAACCAAATTTTTTGTGAATGTTTATGGCTGTGGCAAGCAGGTCCTCCTTCATTTTTGAAATATACTGCCAGAAGGGGGCGTTGCAATAGCCTTTTTTTGCCATTTTCAATATTGTACCACCTAAAAGTGTATGAAGTTATGCATAGAATGGAACCAAATTTTTTGTGTAAAAACTTAGCTATGGCTAGTAGGTCCACACTGAATTTGAAAAAAATCCGGATGCTATAATCATGATGTCTGTGCCATTTTCATTATTTCACCATCAAAAAGTGTATGAAGTTATGCATAGAACTGAACTAAAATTTTTGTGCATGATTATTTTTTAGTATGGCAAGAAGGTCCTCACTGAATTTGAAAAAAATCTGTCTATCAATCTATTATCCATCAGATTGTGTGAAAACAGAAACTCATTTTTACTCTGATTAATTGAATGAAGCAGAAATTTAAGATGAAAATCAAAGTTGGTATAGTGTTGAATTAAAATTATTAAAGCATTAACATGTGTAACTATTTTTTAGAATATTAAAATGTACATATGAGATAGAAGAAAGTTTTGGAATTGGCACGTCCAACTACTTTTTTTTTTTTTTTCCTAATTATCAGGGATGCCCCACAGAAAATAACAAAAAAGAGGAAATTACACATAAGTAAAATTTACGACATATTTAACATTTAAATATGAATTTTGTAAACTATTATAAATTATATAAATTATAAAGAATAAAATGTATAACAAGTTTCTTTTAAGTACCTTAAAAAAAATAATTAATATACTTTTTTTGAACACCTTTATAATTTTTAGGTGCATTTGTAATTATGTAAATATGTAGCACCTACAATCGTTGCTCAATCCATCCGTCTGCATATAACAACACAAAAGGGTCATTCCATATCAGATCACCCAGACCATGGCACCCACCATCGTCATTACAGTAAAATGTATCCTATAGAAAGTTTTAAAAATATTTTAAATTTCACTCCTCCCCCTGCCCCTCACAGACACAATAAAAAAAATCATAATAATTATATAAAAGCATTTTTTTTTTTTTTTTATAATATATAAAGTATTACTTAAACTTTTTTATTAAAAACATACTACAAGAAAAACAATAAGTTCAAGTTGGGATAAAAGATTGTGATATGGATCATTTTCTAAAAACTACTGTACAACTTTTTAATATAACATTGAATAATGAACAGGAAATCAATCTAAATTTTCAGATTTATTCAGTTTTCTAATTAACAAACATAGAACCAAGTGTGACTTGTTTAAGTTTAAATAATTTAGTTTTCTTAGAAAGTTTATCTTGTAGTCGTGACAGGTTATTTTTTGGCCACTAAAATTTGAATAGCTAGTTTGCATATTTTTCCAAGTAATCCAAAGTGTGCTGGTAGAGTACCCGCCTGCTGGCCAGAGTTCGATTCTATCTGTTGACATTTTCTGATACAGGATTGCTAATACTTTTTTTTTTTTTTTTTTTTTTTTACATTTTTCTTGAAAATATACAATTACGCTTATTTTTTTATGAAAACTTCTTGTTTTATTTAGTCTCATTTCTATTGGCAGAATTACAGGTTACTTTGTATTTAATTTATGAATTTTTTTTTTTTTTTTTTTTTTTTTGTAAGATTCTTCACTTTTTTATATTTTAAATACTTGTCTCAAATAATGCGTAATGTTTTATTAGAAAAAAGCGTTAACAAAATGAATACTTTTTTAATATTTTGTTTTAAATATTAATACATGTCAAATAATGAAATTGAAAAATGTTTATCATTACTGACTCTGAAGTTTACTAAATATGCAATTAATTGGTGACATATATCAGAAATATTCAGAACAGAATATTAATTTGGAAAAATTTCTCACACAGAGCATAATTTCTTAGCCATTACTCATCTTCCATAGAAAATAAAAGATACAAATAAAAAAAATCATTTATTCTGATTTATTATGTACGTCTAGCTGATGATTTCTTATAAGAAACATAATTATATATGTATGTAACATAGATTATATGTCCATGTAGGAACAGCAGATAATTTTTAAATTTTCAGTTTAAAATTTTTGCTTTATTTTTGTTATAGTGAAAAAAAAATTGTAATATAATTTGTCCCTTTTTATTCATCTAAAGTTAAATACATTTGGACATTTGACATCAAAATTATTATTTACAATTTACAGGACAAAATAAATTTTCACTTGAAATTCCAAAAAGTACATACATTAAAAATATATAATGGTAAATAATAATTATAAATAAAAAAAAAAGAAATAAAAGTCTAGACATAAAACAGCTTATATTTTTGGTAGCAGAAATTTTATTTTACAGTTGAGAAAAAATATAAATTTTCATAAAGAGTTTAATTGTATACACACAACATAAACATAATATTGAACTTTTTTCTAGCTAAGAGTGTTATTTAAGGAGCTAGAACCTCCTTTAAAAATACCCCAAACTTTGAATTCTCCAGTGTATTAAAACTTCTGTACATTAATGTAGAACAAACCTTTCTTACCTCCCACCCCTTTTTTAATATATATATATGCTACTAATGCAAAAATACTTATTAAAATATATATTATGAATATAGTAAAATATATATTATGAATATGCTTCACTGGGAATTTATGATTTCAATGAAATTTTTTTTTCAAAAGTGATTTTTTTTTCTTTATGTTTAATGTTTATTTTATACATTAAGGATGGATATCAAAATTAGAGGTTTCCAAAAATTGCATTATGATTATTGAATAACATATATGTATATATATATATATATATATATATATATATATATATATATATATATATATATATATATATATATATATATATATATATATATATATATAAATACTTTTATAAATACATCCAAAGTTATTCAGACTATACCATTAAATAGAATAATGAAACCAGTCTTTTTACAATCATATTATTAAAAACAGTTGAAGTTTGAAGAGAAATAGAAGGCAGATTACCAAATTACTAAGAAATATATGGATAAATAGACATTATATAACCAGAGTAATTCATATATTACCAAACAATAACCAATGAAACCAGTATTTTTCCAATCAACTTATTGAAAACAGTTGAAGTTTGAAGTGAAATAGAAGGGTGATTATCAAAATAATGTAAGATAAATGGATAATAATACAGTAGAAGGCTTTTTCATTAAACTACTTCATCAGGGGTGTATAGTTTAACAAAAAAGCAAAAACATCCAACCAGTTTCTGTTATGAGACATGCTAAAAGCTAAGAATTCGTCTCACAATACACCCGACTGGCCGGAAACTATTCACATGACAAATTAGTAGAAAGATACTCATTGAAGAAAATAAAATCATTATGACAAAATAACAATAATATAATATTCCTTTAAAAAGTAAAAGGGATATACAGGGTGTCCGAAAAGTCTGGAAATGGCCGAATAACTCGAGAAATACATATGAGATTGAAAAACGTAAATATACGTGTTAAATATTTTTAAATAAGCTACTCTGTGATACCGAATTTGACCTTCGAAACCGACCCCCTGGGGGTCAGAGGGGGTCCAACTTTGAAATCTTAAATTATAACCCCCATTTTTTATTGCAGATTCGGATTCTACGGACAAAAATACGTAACTTTTGTATTTGATGTTTATTTCAAATCTTCGTTTATCACGGTGTAATCGAGCATATTAAATCGATACATATTCCCACTTTTCCAACGGGATTTTCCCTAATCGAAACTGATTGGGCAGAATTTTTTACGTCAAATTCCTCGTCTTTTGTAGGAATAGCGTTTCCTGAAAATCACCCGTGGCGATTATTTCAATAGTGCTACACTGCTAAAAATTTGACCCATTTGCTGCAGCGTCACTCCACAGCTATTATAGAATATCTCTTTTGTGACCAATGAGAATGCTCCATAACACAGTAAAGTAATCGTTTTCTATAAAAGCGGTGGAGTGACGATGCAGCAAAAGGGTCAATTTTTTTACAGTGTACTTTACTGTGTTATGGAACATTCTCATTGGTCATGAAAGAGATATTCTATAAAAGCTGTGGAGTGACGCTACAGCAAATGGATCAAATTTTTAACTGTGTAGCACTACCGAAATAATCGGCACGGGTGATTTTCAGGAAATGCTATTATTGCGAAAGACGAGGAATTTGATGTCATAAATTCTCCCCAATTAGTTTCGATTAGGGAAAGTCCCGTTGGAAAAGCCGAAATATGTATCGATTTAATATGCTCAATTACACCGTGATAAACGAGGATTCGAAATAAACATCAAATACAAAAGTTACGTATTTTTGTCCGTAGAATCCGAATCTGCAATAAAAAATGGGGGTTATAATTTAAGATTTCAAAGTTGGACCCCCCCCTGACCCTCAGGGGGTCGGTTACGAAGGTCAAATTTGGTATCACTGAGTAGCTTATTTTAAAATATTTAACATGTATATTTACGTTTTTCAATCTCATATGTATTTCTCGAGTTATTCGACCGTTTCCAGACTTTTCAGACACCCTGTATATACTAAAATATTTACCATTAACCAAATCCTAGCAAGATTGTATTGCAATCAGATAAAAACTACATGTGACTTACTAACAGTCAAGGTTATGGTCATAGTATAAATCACATAGATAATAATAAAATAAAGCAGTAACAATAATTATAAAAATTAGTAGAACATATATTATACTATATAATTCATAATATATTTAGAAAAAAAATAAATAAATGCTACTATTAGAAGTATTATATTTTTATTATTAATCAATTATTAATATTACTATATTAATTATTTAACTAGAGTATATTACTACAACTTCTATCAGAAAAATAACTTTAGTGCTGCCATCTATAGGATTAATATATTAATTATATTATATGTTTATGGTGCTGCCCTCTGTTATAGGAAACAAAATGTACTAAATTATTTAATAGCTAAGAATTTCCAAAAATAATTTCTATTCTAATATTTTACAAATAATTTCTTTAAGACAAATACAATAGACAACATATCTTATCTCAATAACTTGATCATTTTTAAGTTATGCATATTAGTTTTTAGGTAAACAAACTTTAATACTATGTGTAAAGTATTTTTTTTTTATAATGTATAATAATTAACCATTGCGTATTAACCAGACAACACCGCCCTCTTCCGTAATCTAACATCTAACCCACCCAACCATCCTATTATTCATTTTTTTTTTTTTTTGTATTTTTTTTTTCTTTTGTATTATTTTTATTTTTTATAATTTTTTTATAAAACATTTTTTTACGCAATGTGTTAATTATTTTTAAGATCATGTAATAACTTATTATATATTAAAGACCATAGGAGTTCTTATCAATAACATCATATGGTGCTGCATAAATTAGCTTGTTAATGTTTGCAATATTGGTTGAAGAGAAAATAGACAGTTTATACTAAATTAATGTTTATGCAGATAATATTTTTTTAACCAAATGTAAAGGATAACCATAACTTATAGCAGTTTCTTGAACAGTTTTTAAATTATGCATTTTAAATTTATGTGAACAAATATTTTTAATTCTATGGGCAAAATTAAGTAATATATTGACATAGACAGATTTATGTAGGCAAGAATTATAATGAGTAAAGAGGTTTACTTTAAAACAGGGTTGGTATAAAAACCGGTTTTTTTGAAAAAAACCAAAAAACCGGGTTTTTTTGGTTTAAACCAGGTTTTTTTGGTTTAAACCGGGTTTTTTTCAAATCATTATTTAAATAGCATTTGCAAGAAAAATAACTTGAGTTTTAGAAAGTCATGAGGAATTTTCGTAATTAATAGTTAATTAATGTTAAACATTCACATTAGTATTTATTTTTTTGATAATTAAATAACTAAAGCATAAAAATTTATAATTAAATTATCTTATAAGTTTAGGTTTCTATAGGGAAATATTCATTGTGTGAAAAAAAATAAACACTTAATTTATTAGTATACTTATATAAACCTTTTAGATAATAATTTAAGAAATAATTATATGCAGGTTGATAATGAAGAACATAGTAAGGGCAAACAAACATATTTTACTAAATTAACAGAAATAAGCTGAAATAGAAAACATTTTCTTGTGCATAATTTAGAAATTATTTACGGTATTAACATCAACAAATGATTATTAATCTCTTACTACATATATTTACTTAAAAAATATCAATATGCATTTTATTAATGCTAAAAAATACATGTGTATTGACTTACTTGATACATCAACGAATGTAATGCTTACACAAATTGAGACATAGGTTTGAAAAATTACTTTTTTTTTTTTTTTTTTTTTTTTTTAAATATGAACTTTATTTTTCTGTTTCTTTGTTCTTCAAAAAATGAAGATTTAGCATTAAATTTTATTATCTGTGCAAGCATCGAGTTACATGGATATTTTTGTTTTGTAAAATTTAATGTATCCTTTTTTTCTTGTTCACATAGTTCACTTTGACTGTATTGTGGTTCAAGCATGTATACCTAAAAGGGCATGGGTGTTAGGGCTATTTTATACCTGGACTAAAAAACTATAAGACTTCTTTATTTACTTTTTTTTCTCTTAATATTTTTTGAAGACCTGTCCAATTATAAACTGCATTAGTAATGGAACTTATTACTTTAGATATTATACAGGGCAACTGCAAAAGAATTTAACAGTTTAAAAATATCTACAACATTTCTTTTAAAATAAAAATTAGACAGATACAAGCTTTTGAATATTTTTATCAATAACATTCCTATTTTCTACACAAATTTTAAGTGGGGCAATTTTTAAGGTAAACATCTAAAGCATCTGAAAATGAATCACACCTAGTATTATAAGGAAGAGCTAATTTGACAGCATTTACATTGCATGCAATTTTTACATTTGGCTCTTAAACATGTTTTTGATGTATTTCTTATTCCCTCAAATGAAAACCAGATTATATTTTCCTTTCTTCTAGTTTTAGACATTCTTTTATTTCAATATATATAAGTAGCTTTCTTAAAATAAAATACAATACAAAGTAACTAGAAATAGAAAAAAAAAAATAATGTAAAAACTGCAAATCCAATCTAAGAAAAACCAAAGCTTACTAAAACCAATAGCTATGGAACACAGAAAATTCATAGCCAATCATTCATTAGCATACAGAACAAGAGTAACCAATGGAAAGAATGACTTATGATTATGTCATTATTGATGCTTTGATACATGATACAATCCTTAGTAAATCATAATCAAGCTATCTAAGCAGTAAAATTGCATTTTTGGCTGGCATATGCCATTTTTACATTTTTTAAAAAATAAAAGGTTTAAAAAATTATTAAAACTAACTACCTTTTTTTATCCTCCACAGTTCACTGTAGAAAAATATTTTGCCATGTCAATTTATAGCTAGTAAGAAAAATTAGATTGATTAAAGATGTTTGTCACTTTAAAAATTTAATTTGTCTTAAGCTTTGCTTGTAGTTACTCCATAACTTTGATTTTGCACATTTTAATAATGTGTAAAATAAATGAAAACATGAGGGAAAAGGGAAAAAAACCAAATTAAAAAAAACCAGCATGGTTTTTTTAAAAAAACCACTTGGTTTAAACCATGGTTTAAACCACGGTTTAAACCAGTGTGGTTTAAACCAAACAACCCTGCTTTAAAAGGAAAGTCATTACGTTTATCATGAATATCAAATAGAATTTTATTATCAGAAAGAGTAATATTAAGATCAAGAAAGTTAATTTTATTATTACGCATATCATTATAACTGTATTTTAAATTTTTGTGGTATGTGATTGGTAGCGAATAGTTAGATGACTTTTTAGAATATAAAATTATTATATCATCAAGATACCTGTATAAAAAACAATTAACAATAGAAGTATTACGTTCATAATAATGTAAGTAGAGATCAGCACAGATTGATGATACAATCCCACCTTGTGGAAGACCGACTATTTGTTTAAATATTGTATTATTAAATAATATATAATTATGATAAAGAATAAATTTGGTTAAAGATTTGAAGTAAGATAAAGATACTTGTATGTTAAGAGAACTTCTATATTCCTTGAATAATAAATTTATGATCCTGAACATATCTGCAATATCAATTGTATTAAATAAATCATTAAAGTCATATGTTTAGATGTACTTAATGTTTTGTAAATTTTTGATATTATTTACAAGATGTAAACTATTTTTTATACTATAGAATTTATTATTAGTTTTTGCAATATCTAGCATTTTTGTAAGTATTGTTAATAATACTTTACCTGCAATATTGTTATAAGTATTACACCCAATAGTTATAGTACGAAACTTTATAGGAATTTTATGGAATTTTGGAATAACCACAATGTAAGGATAGTTATAATTATGATTTTTTAACTGTAGTAATTTATAATATTGAGCTATATGTCTATTTTTAATAATAGTATCAATATCTATTTTAATGAAATTTGAACTAGAATTTATTGCTTGATTTAATAATGTAGAGTAATAATGTTTACATATGAAAGCATAGTTGTTAGGAGATTTATCGACATATGTTATAATAAATTTATTCTGTAAGTTTTTTATTTCATCATTTAATTGTTTAAAATTTAAATTAAAGGTATCGATATTCCTATAAAGTTCAATATTTAATTTATCTAAAACATTAAGTTTCCATTCAGTGAAGTATTCCAGAGGCTTATTGTAGTCTATCGAAATTTTATAAATAAAAAGATCTAAATCTAAATTAAACTGTTTTATGATTGATTTGATATTAGTACACGAAGGAACACGATATTTAGTACCATTAGCCATTAAATTGCGTAAAGAATCATTTTCAACGATATTAATATCCCCAGTAATAATGTGACCATGATCTTTATTTACGAAGTTACTATAACAGGGATCATTACAATAACATGGATAATTAGTATTATTGGTTAAAAATTTAGAAAATTTATTGTAGTTAAATATCTTACGTCCAAGTGTAACATTATATTTGAAGGATTTATGTATAGAAAAATTGTTTATAGGGAAATTATGATTTTTATCATTAATAATGTTATGTAGATTAATTTTATTAAGTACATTATTGGTAAAAGTAATTATGAGTTGAGTATTATTAGTTTTTTTTGTATGTATTTTTAGAAATTTTAACATTAAGAAGATTAATTCTATAGTACAATAAATCAAAGTAAATATCACTAAAATGTGAAGTTAAATCAATAGATAGAAATACTTTATAATATAAATTTAGATGTTTCTTTTTTATTGAAAAAATGTGTTTCCTAATATCCATCCATTGATACGAGTTATTATATTCAGATTCCATCTTAATTATTTGTTGTTTGATCTCATTTCTAGAAATATATTGATTATTAGTCTTATTTTTACCTCTTGTTGTACGTGTAGTTTTTTTATTAGCAGAATGATTTAATTTTGCATACGTACTACTATAATGCTCATAATTATTAGTATTAGTAAAGACAATGTTAGTACGATTAAATAATTTAGAATTTAGACCATAAGGGTATAAAGAATTACGAGATTTAATATAAATTGATTCATAAAGTAATCTATCATTTAGATTTTTATGCATACTTAAGATTTTGATGGTTATATTTTTAAAGTTATGATGCCTGAAATGTATATGTTAAACATTAATAGAGTTGTTTTTTAAAATATCCTGTCTATGTTGATTGATTCTTCTATGCAAAGGATTACATGTTTGACCTATATATTCTAACTTACAGATGTTGCAATTAATTGAGTATATTACGTTGTATGCTTTACAAAATGTCACATAGTTTTTAGAACTGGAATCATTATCAATTTGTTGTGTATCTGCATGAGGGCAAGTTAAGCATTTGTAAGCTCTCGATTATTTGAAAGCACTTCTTAATATGCATTAATAACAAGTGGGTAAGTGTGATCGCAGATTGCACAGAGGATTTCGTTAAATATTTTCTTCAAAACATTTTATCATTAAATTAACAAACAAAAGGTGGTTTTCAGCGCTATTTTGGATTTATTCGCCAATCGCACCAACCAGAACAGAATACTGAATTCTTCCCCTAAATTGCATAATTTGCATATTTTTTTTTATTATAATAATTGCATAATTATTTTTTGCAATATTATTTTAATAATTCATAATTTTTTTTATTTCTCTATCAGAATATACAGATTTAGTGAAAGTACACAAGTAAATAAAGTTACGTATAAAAGTAAAATGTTACAAAGCTTAGCATAAGTTTAAGGGAGACCAAACCAGTCATTATAGGTGGCTAGTAATTTAAATGAATAGGAATTTAATAAATTAAAAAAATATTTCATTTTGCATGTCAAAATAAAGGATAAATATAATGTAATAACGATGAAATAAAAACAAATAAAATCGTTTTTCACATGATTTATTTAATTTATTAATTTATGTTACTTACATAATAATTTTATTCAAACTTGTGTGCAACAATTAGAAGAAATGAAATTTAAATTTTAAAATTTATGCTATTGCAAATCTTTAAACTTATAAATATCACACATTTTCAATTTTTACACCATCGTATAGGGAAAAAAATTTATTTTAAAATGCAATATGTTTAAACACTGTATCTTGATTTATTTTTGAGATATTAATTTTTTTTGTAGTTTTTAATACCAATTTTGTAATTGTGGCAACATAAGTACTCCATTTCTTTTTATAGTGCAATAATAATAATAAATAATAATTTTTATATCTATTTAAGCTTGCATGCAACAATGAGAGAAAAAAGAAACTTTAAAAAAAAAGGACTGTTGATATTAAAAAAAAAAAAAAGAATTTAATTAAAATAATAGTCTTTTCCAAAATTTTAGGATTTGTTATGTGACAAGAGTTATGGAGCTATAAGTGCACAAAATTTGAACGCTCTGACTTGTATAGTTTTTGTGTATGGACTCTGTGACAGACAGACAGAGGACAGAGAGGAATAGGGTTTCTTTAGATGAATGAAACCCTAAAATTGAATGACTATATGTATGATACATAAATATTTTTTTCTGTTCCATATGTGATTAATTCCATAAACATTTTCAAAAAAAAAAAAAAAAAAAAAAAAAGACATTTATTTAAATTTTATTTAGATTCAATCAATAAATACACATACAAATGAAGAATAGCAGATTATAAGTTTACAAAAACATTTCTATCAAGTTAACATCAGAATAAATTATTGTTATAATAGTTAGGAACACAAAAAAAAAATGCTTATCAAATGAATTTACTATACCATTTGTGCAACATAGAACTATATGATATTTATAACACACTTTGTTTCTCGTTTTTGATACAGAAAATTTAAAAACATATAAGAAATATGTCAAAGTCCTAAGCCAGCAATGTAGCACGACAGTGTTTACATGGCGAATGATGTCACAGCCGCTTTCATTTGCCATGCAGCATTTTCCCGCCAAGACAAAAACTGCAGTTTTAAAATTCATTTATTGAATTATTAAAGCTTCAAATGTACATGAAAATAGCATAAATTTTCTTGATTTTTTCTGCTCTTCAATATAAAAGTGAAAAGGAAAATCATGAAATTTCTTCACTGTCTCAATTAAAGACATAAAAAAAATTAACTTTTATTTATACTGAAAGGAAAAAATTAATAGTTATAACTAAAAGAGAAGTCCATTTTTCAGACAGTACTTGTATTTCAGCCACAAATGGAAAAATGTACAAAATAATAATAATAATAATAATAATAATAATAATAATAAACCCATCAAATGTGAGTATTACTTGTGCATAGAAGGTCTCAATAGAAATAGTGCACCACATAACACAAATACATCATAAAAAGCTCTTATCTCTTGTTTAAAAGCCGACGAAGCATAGAGTATGCCACCCATTTTTTTATGTATGTCCAAACCATTTGTGACTTTAAGGGTTAATATCTCTGCTAATTATCACCAATTTATATATATATATATCAACGATCCTTTAACACATCTGCAACTGTAGGAAGCTCAAGCACTCATTAGTTTTTTTCTTGAACGCCTGCAAAATGAAATTTATATGTAACGAACACCAAAATGTGATTTTCTCAAAAAGTATGTGAGCTACATTATTCATCACACACACATAACACATCACACACATAACTGCTACAGTTTTTTTGCAAAATTTAAATTAACTTCTTTTCTTTCTTTTTTTTTTTTTTTTTTTTTTAGTAGATTTGAAAATAGGGAGGAGGATGAGCAGTGTTAGAAATTAGCAGTCGTTAGTCGTCAAATGCAACTAAAAAATTGAATTTGACGACTACAACATTATTCTCGGTCGTGAAATTTGACGCCTAGCTTTGTAAAAAAAAAATATTTATTAGACATTCAGTTCCAAAAATAAAAAAAAGGGGGTCTAGTGTAAAAATTTGAAACTAAAAAAACACCACAAATTTCGACAAATAGTCGAAAAAAAATCAATTTCGTCAATTGATTGCATAAAAAATTGTCAATTTCGGCAAAAGATCGCGAAAAAAAGCAAATTTTTTTTTTATGATAACGAAGAAAAATGCAAATTTCTACAAAGGATTGTGAACAGATAAGCAAATTTGGTCAAAAAATCGCTGGAAAAATGCGAATTCCGTTAAAGAATCGCGAAAAGAAATTCTAATATCGTCAAAAAAATCCCTAGAAAAACGCGAACTTCGTCATAGTATGGCGAAAAAAAAAAAAACGAAAATTTCTATAAAGGATCGCGAAAACAAATCTTAATCTCATCTCAGGATCTTTTAAAAAAATGCGAATTTTGTAGAAGAATTACAAAAAAAATGAGAATCTTGTCATAGGATTGCGATAAAATCCGTTAATTCCATCAAAAATTCGCAAAAAAAAAAAAAAAAAAAAAAAAAACGCAATTTCCGCCCTAGAATTGAGAAAAAAAATCGCATAATTAATGAGGAAGGGGTCTATTTCCAACCCTTCCCCCCTCTACTGTAACCTTTCAAAAAGATCTGTGAATTTCAGAATTTTTTTTAATTTAGAACCACCCTTGATTCAAATGTAGATGCATTATGTTGTTATTATTATTATTATTTTACTAAATTCAACTGTAATTACCAATACCAAAAAAGTTGCCACGTTTTTTTTTTTTTTTTTTTTTTTTCAGATTAAGTGCATTTTCCTATTACTTTCTAAATATAGCAATTTTTTGGTGATAGTTGCCATTTTTCGCGATCTTTTCAAGAAATTTACTATTTTTTTCGAAGAAACTTGCTGTTTTTTCGCAATTTTTTGACGAAACTTGCCGTTTTTTCACGATTTTTTTTGACGAAACTTGCCGGTTTTTTCGATGTTTTGACAAGCTTTGCCATGTTTTTTCACAATCTTTTGACGAAATTTGCCGTTTCCCGCGATTTGTCGACAAAACTTACCGTTTTTCCATGTTTTTTTTTTTTTTTTTTCAATCTTTTGTCGGAATTCAGATTTTTTTCCATGATCTCTTGAAAAAATTGGCAATTTTTCTTAGAACGATTGATTGAAATGATTTTTTTCGGCCACCAATACTCGAAATTCGCGATATATTTTATGTCCGAATTTTTGGACTTATGACCGATTTTCTGTAATTTTCGGAAATGATTACCTGAATTTATCAGAAAATTCGGACCATAATCATCCTTGACACTACTTTTTAGAAAAACACAAATACTTATTTTATTTAAAATTATAGAAAGTAATTTCTAAGATAATAATAATTGAAGCAACTGTAAAAATGATGTAAAGATTTTCTAATTATTGCTATATTTAGAAAGTAGTAGAAAAATGCACTTAATCTGTTAAAAAAAAAAAAAAAAAAAAAAAAAGGAAAAACGGTAAGTTTTGTCGGCAAATCGCGAAAAACGGCAAATTTCGTCAAAAGATTGTGAAAACGCATGTCAAAACATCGAAAAAACCGGCAAGTTTCATCAAAAAAAAAATTGTGAAAAAACGACAAGTTTCGTCAAAAAATTGCAAAACAACAGCAAGTTTCTTCGAAAAAACCTGTAAATTTCTTGAAAAGATCGGGAAGAAAACAGCAAATTTCGTCGAAAGATCGCGAAAAAACATGGCAAAGCTTCTCAAAAAATTTTAAAAACCGGCACGTTTCGTCAAAAAATCGCGAAAAAAACGGCAAGTATCGCCAAAAGATTGCGAAGAAAAACGGCCAATTTCGTCAACAGATCGCGAAAAAACATGGCTAAGCTTGTCAAAAGATCGCGAAAAAAAGGCAAACTTCGTCAAAAAAAATTGCAAAAAACGGCAAGTTTCGTCAAAAAATTGCGAAAAAATGGAAAGTTTCTTCAAAAAATCGCAAAAAAACCGGTAAGTTTCTGCAAAAGATCGCGAAAAAAAAAAAACGGCAAGTGTCGTCGAAAGATCCCGAAAAACGCAAATTTTGTAAAAGGGGCGCGAAAAAAAACGGTACTGGGAGTGGATTTCTCTCCCGTCTCTGTTGTAAACCTTTCAGAAAATTTTATGCAAATTAAAAAAAAAATTTTTAGTCTGAATTATTCCTAAATTATATACAGTATTACAGTAATATTAATATGAATTTTAGAAATTGCAACTAAAAATTTTAATTTGACGCCTAAGAGTTTTACTGCAGTCGTCATTTGACGCCTGCCTTTTATCTCCCAATTTCTATCACTGAGGATGAGAGAAGGAATTTTTACATTACATTTTTGACAATATATCTGATAATATAATACCTAAAATTAAAAGAAATGTATTTTTGAGTTCAATGTTTCAAAAGATTTCGCACATATACAAAATAAAAAAAATAAAGAAGAAAATAGATAGCTCTTTTTTTTTCAAGTAACTTCGCTAACCCTACATATGTTTCCTAAATATATGTGAATCATTAGTATTCTATAAATATGTGGGTCAATAGCCTTTTTTCTTCAGCCAATTTTAACTTTTCACTTACCATAGTTTAAAAGTAAAATGGTTGTGATAGACGGACACACAGACACAGATGTGACCTATCTTATAAGGATTTCTTTTATATTTTTAAGGAACGCTAAAAATGATTTTTTTGCCATTTTATAAAAACTCAAACAGTTTTGATAAAAAAAAGTACTTTCACAAATTAGCAGTTGCACTTCATTATTAAAAAATCACATTTACACATATATAAATGCCCTATTTTTCATAAAAATTTTAGACCTAAAAAGTAGGATTCATAGTATACAAAGTGATTTAATACCAAGTGTATAAACTTTTTGGAGGGGTAATTAATTCAGAGATAAATCTGAGTGACATAGCAAAGTAGAGTTGGAAACAACAATCAGTCTTTCCAATATGGCAGAATTTTTAGTAAATTCCAAATTCATACCAGAAAATCCAAATTGTCAATTTTTGCTTTATTTAATCTCTAAATGTCTGCCATTATAAAAAGCAAAAATTACTATATGGATTTTAAAACTTGGAATTGGAAATTTTGATAAAAATTCTGCCAAACAGAAAAGACTGATAATCCCAAACATACATTGCTATATGATTCTGATTCAATTTTGATTAATCAAAATCTCTCTAAGAAGTTTATGCATGCAGTAGTGAATCACCTTGCATGTGAAACTTTTTTGACAGCTATATTAAACCACAGTTCTTTTTTCAAAGTAATAATTAGTAAAGTAATACTATGTCAAGTTACTAAGCTCTTGAAATAGCAATATCAAGAACAATAGCTATTTAATTGAATTTTTTTTTTTTTTCCATTTAAAAAATAATCAAAAATTCTCTTTAGTAACATTGGGTTTGGGACATGACATGGAAGTAAAATGAGAAAAATTTAAATGATAAAATATAAACTATTTTCAATGGATATGATTTCACAAGTATAAATGTGCTGCAAAAGGTAAAGCTAATTCTGCAACAGAAACATAACATTCCCAGCATAGAGATTGTCAACATTGGACAGTTACATAGAGCTTAAGCCCAGGTTTAATTTTTTTTCTTTTTTTTTTTTAGTAGACTCGGGGTGAACCAGAATCAAAATTACATATTTTTGCTACTTAGCTAAGCCAGACCAGAAATGGACTTAATTGTTCCCTGACATGCTGGGCAGGAAATATATTTTGCAAAAATAGTAATAGTGATAATGAACTTCAATTAATAAAATAATTGGAAATATATATTAATAAACAATAGAGAATTATTTTCAAAAATTTACTTTTTATTACAGTTTTAAAAGTTATGATGTTTTTAACCTTTTTATTTTCTTTTATTCTATAATACATTCTTTTTTTTTTTTTATGAATTTCTATTTGAATGTTTAGAAGTCTAAGAAACTAAGTAATCATTAATGTTGCTATAATGTATTTCTCATCTTGCAAACACATAGTAACCTAAAATATACTACAAAACTTTCCCATAAATATTTATGCAGTATTCTCTAAAAGAAACTTAATTACATGCTAAGAAAAATCTTAATTACCTGTAGAAACTGAGTCAGGCCGGGCCTAATTTAATTGGATTTTGCATGAGACAGGGTGGTCCATGAACATAGAAAATAACAGGCTGTGCCGAACTTTTAGTTTTAAAACTGGGCCAGATAGCTTTAATTAACACTAGAGACCAGGTAGACTCTAGAAATTCCAGTTCGTGCAGACCTCTACTGCGAACTGAAAAATATAAAAATATAAAGTAACTATAAAAAATGTATGCATGCAACACATTCAGTCTTCTTTCATTATCAAATATATACATATATCAATTAAAAAAAGGTGTCAAATACAAAAAAATGCTTTGAGATTAAAATTGTACACTTTTAGAAGAATGACCTATATAGGGGAGAATGGGATGGTTTGGGACACTTTTTAAAAAACAAGAAAATCAACTTTGAAAAAAAAAAAAAAAAAAAAAAAATCAATTTATAGAAAGCAAAAGTGAAACACCTTTTACTCTATCTGAACAATACAGAAACATAGCATGCAAAAGCTATTTTATAATTAAAGTTATTGTAAGTTTCAAAATGTGTCCCATACCTCCCCACCTACAAAGAGGTATGGCACAGCAATAAAACAAAGATATAAGGCACAAATAGTCTAGTGCTGGCTAGATATACAAACAAAGATTGTAGGTTGATAATGAATGTGCCACAATATAAAATTACAGCATTCTCATGACTGGAAAGAAAATTCAGGATTGTCAGTCATAGATAACATTAAAAAATAATCACTAATTTATTTACATTTTGAAGTAAATGAATATATTATGTTATCAATGATATAATTAATATATTACTATCCTCTAAAAATGTTTTCATGTCAGCAATTTACATTCATTTTATTAAAAAAGGGGAACTGCACATGTCTCATTTTTCCCTTTACTGATATGCCCCATTCCTCCCCACTTCTTTGTTGTGTGTTAAATTTCTTGTATAAAGAAAAATGCTGCTTTTCAGCTTAATTTAAATTATGAATAGTATGCAGTATAATGTTCCATAAATAGGGAAATTATCACATCTATGCATAAACAAGTCATTCACTAACAAAAAGTATAAAAAGTCTTTGAAGCAAATTTATTTTTGATTCTTGAAATAATCTTTTCCTTTATACAATTGCAAGCTCATACAGACCAAAAATCATTTTCAACTGAGGACTAGGCTATCATTGCTTCATCTTATGCATGACTGGTGAAATGTTTAAAATCATACATAAAAAGAAAAACTTACTGTCCCACTCCACTCTCCCCTATGCACTATATACATATCTTACTCAACATATTCATATATGTTCTATATAAATAATATTTGCATCTTTTATGTGATATTTAAATCTTTTGCACATATCAAATATATACAATATTTATGACCATAACTTACACAGGGAAATATGTATCACAAAATATCATATATACATCACTGCATTTGATTATAACGTCACAATGTCTTAAATTTCCCAATACAGTAGAACCTCGCTAATTCGGACCCCGTTCATCCGGATAGGTTTTGTCAATTTTTTTTTTAAGTTTCAGAAGCGATTGGCTAATTTCCATCATTAACATGTTTCATCATCGTATTCTGAATTTAAAAAAAAAACATTTATCTGAAATATTTTCGGAAGAATACCTTAAGCTTTCTTATTTAAACTCTTTTGGTGGTGGTGGTGGTGTATTTTTGTCGGCCGATTATCTACGCTATGGGACACAGGCCCTGTGGGGGGAGGGGGGGTTGCCCTCCGTGGGGGTCTTTCTAAGGGAACCTAACCCATATTTACGCAAGGTTCGAAGAAAACCACGAAAAACTTCGAACGGTTAGGCCGACGGTCGCGATTGGGTTCGAACCCAGCACCTACCATCTACCAGTTTGGAGGTCAGAACCCCGCGGCCACTGGTGGGGCTTAAACTCTTTTGGTGTTTTCTTTCAAAGAAACAAGAATGTATCACTAAGCTTGGCGATTCCAATTTTCCATTTAAACCACTTAGAAACGTTATAAAAAATCATTGCACAAAAAATTTTTACTTAGAGTATTGCAAGAAAGCAAGATAAAATAGTCCTTACTGTCTGTAAATATTCAATAAGTTTAATATAAAGGTGGTTATCATAGCAAACGCGGTAGCGTTTGGTATAATATGTTTAAAAAATAGAAAATGCGAACGTCTTTTTGAAATTTCTGGCGAACCAGTTGACGTACAATAGTGATTTTGATTTCAAAAGATAGAACTCGACGAGACGAATAAAATGATAGCATTCAAAAAATTATCGCAGTTTACTGTAGTTTTTTATTTAACTTTTAATGAAAAAATGAAGACGAAAAGTTCAACAAGCAATAGCTAACGTTATTATGGATGGAATAACTTCGTTTTTGGTTTATTTTTATTGTCTTGATAAAACTTAGAACAGTTTTTTTTCTCATCTTTATATGTTTGATGGTTTCTGAGAAAATCGAATTTATGTCTTAAATCTCCAGTTGAATAATGTCTTTTGCTCTTGCGATTGTAGTTTTTTTATTCATTGCCACCAAATTTAATATAAAAATTGTCATGTATGTATCATAATTCATTCAAATTAAACAAATCACGTGAAAAACATGGTTATTTGTTTTTATTGCGAAGCTTTTAGTTTCAGTTCCTTAAATAATAAAGTTGTGAATGCAGTGTTATTTTTTTATTTATTTTTTTGTTCGAATCCACGGTTAATTTTTCAAATAACATGCATCTTATATGACCATGGGATGATTTTCTCGAGTGTCCTAACATTTTGAATTTTAGTAGTAGAAAAAAATGAAATAAAAAAACAAGTACATCGGAAAAGAGTATCTGGGAAAACCAAAATTTCTCTTTAAATAACTAAATGTAAGATTTTTTAATTAGGGTCATATACCGTCCTTATAAACATAAAGAAAAGATATAGAGTAAAACAAAAACTTCACATTCTGTCCATACCTTAAATAGCATTCAATTGATTTTAAATAGGGATGTGATGTCAAATACGCATTAGGGTACCTAATTGGCACGAAAATTTTATTATTTTGTCTGATATGATAATCGGGCTGATGTTTATTAAAAAAATATATATATTTACCTTTATTTAATTTTGTTAAATTTTATAAATCATTTCATTCTGTAGTTATTAATTAAACTTTTCAATACTACTTGATTATCCCGTCGACCAATTTCGCCAAATTGTACAAATCAATTTATTCATCATGTAATTTATATTGGCATAATTTTTATTTTAAATAACGAAAGAAGAAATAAATTAGTAAAACATAAATAAAAGCACAAATAAAAAGTTCAATTCAAAATCACATTATAGTATAACAAACATGGGTAACCTATTTAATGTAAACTGGATGTAACATTTATGATAATCCATTATTGGCATTTAATTTTATAATTTGGTGATAATTTTTTGGCCGAAGGGTAATCAATTATCACCGGTTTTATTCATTATTATTTTCAAAAGAAAATAATAGAAACTAGTTAATAGAGGTACTACTTGGTTATCCCGTCGACCAAAAAACCATCGCCAAACTATAATATTATATGCCAATAATGGATGATCGTGAATGTTGCATCCAAAGACATTAAATATGATGCACGTGTTTAAAACGCCATTAAGGGATTTTTATTTTGACTTTTTATTTGTATTTTTTATTAAGATTCTACAAAATATTTTTTTGTGTTATTTAAAATGTAAATTATGTCTATATGTATAATTTCGCTATGAGTTTGGCAATTTGTATAGCTTGGCGAAATTAATCGACGGGATAACTAAGTAGTACCTTAATATGGTATGTATGTAATTGAAGTTTAAAAACTAAGGTTTTGCGAAATTAGCGTCAGAAGAATATCGCACAATGTCGTGCATATATGTCATCTGTGCCAAGAAAGCATCAAATGAAAAAACACATGGTGATGCAAAAAACTTTTGTAATGGTGTGAAGTGGATGTAACATATACGATCAGCAATTATTGGCATTTAAAAGTATTTTTGCTTGAGATATTGTCAAAAAAGCATTGCAAAGATATAATTTCCCTCTCCCTTCCATTTCCAAATGTATTAAATTTAAAATTATGGAAAAAAATCCGAGTTTACTTAAAACCGTGCATAAAAATTATAGTAATTATCCTAATTTTTCTAATAGAAATTCTCAATTTTCCGTTATTAACAAACGCTATTTTAAAATCGCAAATTTAATTGGCTAAATCGCCAAGTCGCATAATGATCATTGCCACTGAATATATGAATAATGCTATATTTGCAAACTTATCGGTCAAAAAAAGTGGAATCTTGGTTTACGGCTGCCTATGTTTTTGGCAAGTTCGGTTTATGACCAACTTCAGTGATCAAAATTTTACTCTTTCGGCATAGGATAACTCGATTCGCGATTAAAGCTGTCGAATAGTTCAGTTGGCAACCCTCACATAACTCCTCTTATAAGTCAAGTTTGGAGTAAAGTGAGCGTATCAGATTGCTTTGTGACCTTCAGTACAGTAAAAAATTTAACTTATTGTTTTAATTTTAATCTGTTTTGCAAAAGTTTTAACCTTTATTATGACTTCTAAGAATGAAAAAGCGTTTAGAGATAGCACTAGTTAGAAGCTTAAGCGAATTACTGATCAATTATGAAAAGAAGTAGTGACAAAACTTAAGAACGATGATAGTGTAATCAAAATAGCTAAACAATACGATGTAGATGAACCGTCGATTACTCCGATTATAAAGAACTAGTCGGATGTGGCAACCCCAAAACTATTCTCTAGCTCATGCATTTAATGCGTCAAAATACATTATTACAGTGTCAAAATCAAATGAAAATCATATGCCCACCGTGAGGATTCTAAAGACATGAAATTCCGAACATTAGTTTTTGAATTAGGACTGTTGCGGATATCAGGAAAAATATGTATATAAGACACTTGTTGGGAGATTTACCCAAAACACGCAATGAGTAATAATATAAATCAAAGTGTGTCTAAATCTCAAGTTTGATGAAAATCTGTGCATTAATTCCTGCGATAGAGATATTGTGGTAATCGGAACAATTCAGCATAGAAGCGCCATGTGTTTCGTTATTGAAACCGAAACGTAAACAAAGCCAACTCATACAAAGATTAACTGAATTTGAAGTTTGATGAAAATCCGTGCGTTAATTCTCGAGATAGAACTATTGCGAAAATAATGAAAAATGCAACACGGTTAAGTCATCTGTTGAACGATTTAAACCAAAATGTAAACAGCATCAATTTATATCAGGGATTACCTGAATATAATTTTTTTTAATCCCATGCGCATTAGTTCTTGAGATAGAGCGCCCAAACAATTTATATCACATACAGAAAGTCAGATACAAGAATGGATTATGATCGTGAACTGAGGTTCCACTGTATATTCTATAAAAATTTAATTACAGCTGGTGATTTCAATGTCAATTTTACAAATAATACTAAAAATAAATTTTCAGTATATTTTCATCCTTGGTTTGAGGTAAATCTATTAAGGCTGTATTTCGAGCGATTTCCAAGGAAGATAATTTAACCAATAATTTTCCTGAAAATGTCCTAGAATATTATCCAATAATTAGAATAAGCTATTCCAACAGACATTAGGGAGGAAAATAAAAGTATTTTACTTTTTTTTTTTTTTTTTAATGGGAAAATTTGTTTTTATGTGCATTGACTATAACATCATGTTTAGCAACCTTTGGGTGCCATGATCACAAAAAACGCACTAATGGCGGAAATATTTTATATTTATAACATCTCATTTTTAAAACAAGTAGATAAGAATGCCACAAATCCTATGCGAAAAGAATAAAAATTTCTATTCACATTATTTTTCTATAAGATATGTATTATCTAAAATTAATTGAATCTGTCAATTTCTGTACGAACAAATTAAAATTAATTTAGTTTTTTCACGTTTTTTGTCCATTGATTAAATAGTTCAATACTGAGCGAAATAAGAAAAAGTACTCGGAATATTTAAAAGCAACTGAGGTTTTCTTATATTGAATATATAATTATTAAAAAATTTAAATGACTAGTATTAAAAAATGCTCTGACGAGCACCAAAAAAGGTTAATATGTTTTAAAGTATGAAAAAGTGTTTGACAAGAGCTTCTAATTGAGAATGAGAAAGGACAAGGGGTCTCTTCTTGGCTGCAATTCACTGTCAATGCCTAATTTGAAAAAATCATATTTGCGCTTTTTCCATATAAAAGAAATCAGCCACTGTTACGATAAAATTGTGTAGTGTAAAGGCATAATTAGAAAAGATACAGTGTGATTAAACATGAATGTAAAGCAAAATAGGGCCAAAAATCATAGTTCCCGCAGCAAGTGTTGAATTCAGACACTTTTCTCCGGGAGGGTCTTCTGTGGCTTCGGGGGTAGGGGGGGGGGACAATAGAGTTCTAAGAGGATTATACTTTTTTACCATTAAAAACACAAAATTTCCAATTTTATTGGGGGGGGGGGGCATTTGATACCTTCGTGAGGGAATATCCCTCCCGTCCCACCTCCTGCATTCAACACTTCCTGCAGCGTATCACATTCACGCAGTCCCACCATAAACTGTCGCAGTGTAAAACAGCTCAGAAAACTGATTTGTAGTGCAGTTGCAATGCAGAGTCAAAAATGCAGCTAACATGTAAAGCACGTTGAAAGTTTACTAAAAAGTAAACATAGAAAGTTTTACGCAAATTTCTTTTATATGGAAAAAGCGCAAATATGATTTTTTCAAATTCGGCATTGACAGTGAATTGCAGCCAAGAAGGGACCCCTTGACCTTTCTTATTCTCAATTAGAAGCTCTTGTCAAACACTTTTTCATACTTTAAAACATATTAACCTTTTTTGGTGCTCGTCAGAGCATTTTTTAATACTAGTCTGTAAGTATGTTTCATTTTTTCTAATTCTCGGGATAATCCGGATTTTTGATAATCCGGATTGGGTCTGGTCCCAATTAATCTGAATTATCGGGGTTTTACTGTACGTCTTGGTCATTTTGCGAATTATTCTCAAATGCGACAATAACAAAGATGTACCATGATAATACAGTAGAAGATCTTTACAACAGAAACCTACAATTGTGAGGTTGTATGTTAGCCCTTTCCGGCGCAGTACACTTTAAAGTTGGAATTTAAAGGAAAAAAAAATTAGGCAATCTATTTAGGCCTAGAAGAGTACACAGGTATTGTTTTGTAAAGATTGCACAAACCATTATTATTATACAGCTGTTGCCGAAGTGGTAACCTCCCATAAGTAAAGCATTGATAAGCGTAGTGAGAAGAGCATTGCTGTGAAGCACGTATTACAATAAAACATTTTACCTATTATTTAAAAACAGTGAGTTTGATCACTGTGGCGCTGCCATCTAGAACTCATAAGAAAGATTTAAAGTAGCCATTAGAGTAGTTTTTGAAATATTCACAGAGTTTTTGTGTTTCTAAACTGGGGAAACTTTAGGTGTTGCCAATCCAGCAACACTGCGCGTTAAAGGGTTAAGCATAATTTTGCATTGTATTGTATGGAACACATTTCATGCATTATTAAATACCTACACGTTTTGTAAACAGATTCAAATGTGTCTGAACTGTATCAAAATATAGTAAAGTGTCTTTATATGGCATTCCTTGTTACCAAGAGTTGTGCAGCTTATTAAGTCTTGTATAATATAAATCACTTGATGCACTGATAAATTTAATTTATGAACATTGTAAATATGCCTGACCAAATCATTTATTGTATAACACATTTTTAAAAATTTGAATTGTTGGTAATATTAGCAATTATTTCATTAATAAGCTTTGAATTAAGGTGGTAAAGTTGAACTAGTGTATCAAATTTAGTCTTCTAAAGAGTAGCAAATTTTACAAGGTGGGAATGCAGGCAAATCTTAACTGCAAAATTCATTATTATATTTGAGAAGTTGTATTATATGGAGAATTGCATTACATAGAAATGCACTATAATAAAAATTTTCGCTAAGACGTACAAGAATTTTAAAAGATTTAGCAAATTTTTTATATGAATCAGATTTGTGTAACAAGCCAGAGTCAAGTCAAAACTAGCTCAGGGCTTGAAATTCAATTTTTCGAAGGAGGGGAGTCTCCCTACCAACATTTATAAATGGAGGGGAGTTTGGCTGTTTGAAAGGGAGAAAAAATGTTTAAAACCTGCCATTATTTTAAGTGCTATTTAAAGAATTACCAAAATACAGACATAAAATATATCACTGAAGCAATTTTTATCAACAATTGAGAATAATTATGCGAAATGTGTAAAAAAAACTTTTGTGTCTAGTTTTTACTGGCGATAAATTCCCTCCTGGTTATAATTATTTTTGTCACAGGTCTAATTATTGTTTTAATAATAATTAATAAAACTTCTAATTAATTTAATAAATTTATATTTATAATTAATTGTTATAACCAATATTATTTTCCTGTATATTAAATGTGCAAGATACAAATTTAATCATAAAATACTTATTTGAGTGTAGAAAATAAGAAGTATCACTATTGTTTGCATTTCTTTAAAAAAGGGGCAAGTCAAATTCATCGAAAGAGACACTCTTAAAAAATGAATACTTTGTTGAGTAAAGGGATACTTTTTGTTTAATGAATGGCTGCTTTCAGGAATTGCACTCACTCAGAAAGATTTGGAGCTGTCAGAAACTGATTTTAGAGCAGCAAAGAAAATAATATATATATTGAAGCAGGAAAATTAGTTTGTTGAACAGAAAAATGAATTCCCCGTAATATAATTTTGGGGGGGAGGAAGGGAAGAGAGGTTCCCTTTGACAAAAGTTGCATTTTTTCGCTATCGTTTGATGAAATCTGTCTTTTTTTACGATCTTTTCACGAAATCTGCCGTTTTTTCGGGATTTTTTGACGAAATTTTCCGTTTTTTCGTGAATTTTATGAGGAAATTTGCCGTTTTCTCGCGATCTTTTGATGAAATCTGATGTTTTATCGCAATTTTTTTTATGAAAATTGCCATTTTTGGCGATATTTTCGGGAAATTTGTTGTTTATAGTGAATCTTTTCTCAAAATTTGTCGTTTTTCGCGATTTTTGGACGAAATTTGACGTTTTTTTCGTAAATTTTCTGAGGAAATTAACCGTTTTTTCGCGATCTTTTAATAAATTTGGTGTTTTACCGCGATTTTTTTTTAACGAAAATTGCCGTTTTTCGTGATATTTTGGGGAAATTTGTCGTTTTTCGCGATTTCTGGACGAAATTTGACGCATTTTCCTGAATTTTCTGAGGAAATTTGCCGTTTTTTGCGATCTTTTGATGAAATCTGATGTTTTATCGCGATTTTTGTTACGAAATATGCCGTTTGTCGAGATTTTTGGACTAAATTTGACGTTTTTTCGCGACCTTTTAAACGAGAACTGCCGTTTTACAGAATTCTGCCACGAAAATAGACATTCTTTCGAGAATCTTTTGACGAAATTTGACGGAAATTAGTCGTCTTTTCGCGATCTTTTAACAATATTTGCCGTTTTTTAGCAAACTTTTACGAAATCACGCGTCTTGTGAAACGTGTAATAGCTGTTTCTTTTGTGTGTCATCTCCGATCTTTAGCGTAATTTACGCGCAATAGCGCGTCCGCGGCATCACTGTTACATAATTTTTGGAATTGAATGCGTTATTTTTTGTGGGGGGAGGGAAAATTCCGAGCAGAATCACCTCTATTTCGCCGCGGAAAATAGAACGAAACTCGTCAATCGATTGCAGGAAAAAAATTGCGAAATTTATAGTCACGGAAATCGCGACGATCAGTCCGCGAATCGTGATTTTCAATGATTTTTCGCTGTAAAAAAACTCGCAAAATGTGTCGATTACTCGCACGAAATTATCATAAAATTCGCAAAACGGTCGTGGGAGTTGATCATAGTTCCAAAATGCAAAATTGTTTCGGCGGGAGTCTCCCGTCCACGTTATTCTTTTGGGCGGGATTTCAAAATTTTGGGCGCGAATCCCGCCATCCCGCCCTGAAATTCAAGCCCTGTAGCTTTTTTTTTTTTTTTTCAACTGGACCAAGCATGAATTTTGCCTTTGCCCCCCTCTCCTCCACAATGTATATTTACTAAGAGAATTTTACTAATTTTCTAATAGGCAATTTATTTTAAAATTTAAAATATGTAATACTTTAAATAATGATTCATTAAAATATTGTAAACAGAATAGGAAAAATTCTGCTTTATACAGGATCTTTATGCCATCATCCTTAGATTCTTCTATGCTTTAGCATACCCCAAACAGGACCATTTTAACAATATCATGCAAAACATAAACATGAGAAAAATCAACAAAAAAAATTCTATATTTGATGCCGTTTTGTTTTTGCACCTGGGACACATGCCCTACCCCCCCTCCCCCAATTAGTTTCGGCCCTGTAACAAGTACACTCACCCAAATTTTTAATACTTTAATTAGAGAGAAAACAGATTTTAGCTAGTTCAAAAATTATAAAGCATTTACAATATATTGCTAACTGGTTTCAGAAACTTGAATACAGTACAAAGTTTTAAGTCCAGAATCCTCAGAACTTTACCAAGTCCGAACTTTGAATTTTTGGTCATCAAAAGCACTGCTTTTCCAATAAAATAAAAAATAAATTTCACTTCTTAACCTGTTCAGAACCATATATGCATCCTAAAAGAGTGCTTACAATGCCCGAGTCTGATGACAGTAAAAAAAAATAACATAAAATCGATTTCATTTAAATATGACATTTTCTCAATTTATAAGGTTAAGTCAAATAATTAAGAAAAAATGGTGCCAAACGAATAGAATTCATAATAAATGCTGGTCCTAAATGGGTTAAAAATGGAAAATGTGACAGTTATACAATAAAAACTGCTTATAATAATTGTTAAAATAAAATTAAACATCCATTTTGATTAAATGAAACCAAACAAAATAAAAATCTTTATTTAAGGGAACATAAATTTAAGAACAAATTGTAACCTACTTAAATATTGAACATTTCAGTTAATATGTGCTGTTTTATTAACTTAGGTTTCTCATTAAGAAGTATTTATTTTATTCTGTTACATAGACATGAGTTCAGATTCAGTAATAAAGATTTATTGGGTACTTATGTATTAACAGCACTGCAGCTGCGCTAATGCGTCGATAAAGAGTTATGTTGTTGTTCGTGCTTTTATAGAGCTTTTTTTTTTTTTTTTTTTTTTTTTTTGTTCTCATTTTTTGACACCATTTTTAATGCTTTTTTTTTGCTCATTTTTTGTGCGCTAATAAAGACTGCTCTTTATTAGTGCAACTTCTGCTACGGTGGCGTTAATACGTAAGTACCCTTTATTGCTATAGATCTTTTTGTTTGTTTATTTTAATAATTTTGTTCTAAAAAATAAGACTCAAGAAAATGTAGGTGCATTATATTTTCTCTCTCTATCTGACACAGAAAGATAAATTAGTGCATATCCACATTCTAGGTACTATGTTTCTTAATAAACTGTTGTAATAACATAATTTTTTACTAAGAAAAGATTACTATGATGATAAAAAATTCGAGTATATAGCAAGTGCAAAATAAACCGTCATGTTAGCTTCATATGTGCAAATCGGATGAGCGAATATTGAAACATTTTAGTTACAATTTATTTCTGCAAAACTGTGATAAGGCCTCAAAACTGAATTAGATTTTTGAACAGAATTTCATTTTGATTTTCAGATTATAAATTCATTTAGTGATCTTGGAATTTTTTCTTGGGGAGGCTCAAAAAAATTTTTTTTTTGAGGGGGGGGGAAGGACAGCTCCCCCCCCTCCCATAAAAACATCCTCTTAACTATGACCTTGCACACGGAATAGTCAAATCCCAAACACTCATCATTAATTATATGCATTTAGATTTTTAAAATAAATATTGAAGGGAAACATTATGCAGCATGTATTAAAAAAAATACAGTTACATAAATTTTTTATTTTTAGAAAGGAAATTACCTGAACTTTACCTTTGTAAACATGAGATTTTTATTTTGGGTGTTATTACATTAGATGCCTACTTCCTTTAAAGATTATTTCTGGATTATGGTTTTTCCATGTCATACATATGCTTAAGCAATATTATTCACAATATAATACACGTTTCCACTTTATACTCTTGTATACTCTAATTACATCATTACTGAACATTAAATTATACTTCGTGAAAATTTAAGGAGTTTCTAAGGAGTACCTTGTTTATTTAAGGACATGTTTTTATGCACGCCTTAGAAACTTTTTAATTTCTAAGGAGTTTCTAAGTAGTATAAGAAGTTTGTACAAAGTCTAAATATACTATACAGATCACATTTACACATATATACACACACAAAAAAAACATTATAATCACATCAAAAATTAAAATTTGTCAATTTGCCTTTTAATAGATTTCAGGGTTACAGAAAATGTCTCTACTCCCAACATTTTCCCAATCCATATGGAAATTTCCCCTAAATTTTATGAAAATTGTAAGTAAGTGCTGTATAATTGTAGATATGGAAAATTTATTTTTCCAATATTTTTTAATTTATAAGCGAGTATGTATGACAGGGAAGATTCTGGGTGAAAAAAAATTTCTGAAATTCACAGCAATTTTTCTGAAACATTAAAGTGAAGATGAGTTTTGTGGTTATTTCACCCCCTTTTTTTTTTTTTTTTTGATGAAATTTACATTTAATGAAATTCGGGTTTATTTCATCTTCTTTTGACAAAATTTGCAGTTGCTTTGCCCTCTTCTGATTAATTTTGCAGTTGTATTGTGGTTATATGACAAAATTTGTGGGGGAGTTTTTTTTTTTGTGATTTCTTTTAACGAAATTTGCAATTTATATCATGTTTCTTTGATTAAATTAGCTGTTAAATTGCCCTCTTTTGATGACATTTGTGGCTGTTTCATGATTTTTCTCGAGGTTTGCAGATGTTCTGCAATCTTTTGACAAAATTTGTGGTTCTTTTGCAATCTTTTGACTAAATTTGTGGCTTTTTGGAATTTTGTTAATGAAATGTGCATTTATTTCATGATCTTTTGACAAAATTTGTTTTCATTTTGTGATCTTTTGATGAAAATTTCGGTTTTTTTTGCAATCTTTTGACGAAACTTTCTATTATTTTTCACTCTTGTGATCAAAATGATATTTTTTACATAATTCGACGAAATTTGCAGTATTTTTATGTCAGAATTTTCATGTTGACGACCGATTTTTTTTTTTAAATTTTCGGAACAGAATGTCTTAATTTTTCGTAACAGAATCAATCACTCCTGACATTTATGTTCAGACCCGTCCTTATGGAGGACAGCTTAAAGCAAGCTCGATGCAGGGATTTTGTGAGGCCCTTTCCTTTCAGACTCTTAACATAATCTTATCTACTATATTATTAATGGAAAAGAATGGTTTTCACCTATATACTGTGACACAGGAAGTCAGGATTCAATCATCAAGCAATTATAAAGGAGTAGCGTTTGTTTGTGTGTTTGTAGGGGGTTATTTTTGGAACTATTGAACCAATTTCAAAACTGATGGTTGCAAACTGATGTTGAAAGTCCCTCTGCTATATTTTATGCAAGACCATTCATTATCTTTTCTTAACTAAAATCATAAACTTATATTAACGATTTTCTATCATAACTTTTTTGTTTTTTTTTTTAAGAAAAAAAATTTTGTGTCCAGGTGCGACGCCTTTCTAGGGGTGATGCCCAATGCAGCTGCACCTGTCGCACACCCCTAAGGACGGCTCTGTTTGTTACACATTATTCTGATGTCGAATTTGTAAAGGTTGTCATACGGATCTATTTATTTGTAGTGAAATATTTATGTCTCAGGGAATTATGGAATTTGTTGTTAAAATCGAAATCAAGTGAAATGTTTCTGCAAAATTTCTCCAGGCAGTTAAAATTTCCCCGATCTAGATAACCGTATCAGACATATTCTGCACCCCTGATAGATTTTGATTGTTTCTAGGACAAAGACTTGTAATTTTTTGAATAGGTATTACCTCCGGCGATTACTTCATTATAAAGATATTTTCGTCGAAATAAAATTAAAAAATTATTCAGGCGAAAAATTTCTCATGATGAAAAAATATATTAAATGGGCTAATTAATTTTTAAGCTCCAATTATGAATTGAAAACAATTCATGTAAAATCTGTTACAAAAAATTTCACTACAATTTTAAGCTGAAATGTTGATATATTAAAAAATTATGTAATATATTAGAAGACAATGAATTATACCTTATAGAAAAACAATGTTACAGTATCAAGAAAAAAACAGAAAAGCAAGTGAATCCTCTAGTGAATAGCAGGAAGAGAAGAGCTTAGATTTATAGCTCCTTGCTTAATGCAAAGCAGTTGTTGCCTAAAATTAAAAAAAAAAAAAAGTTAAAATAAAAACTAAAATTCTGAAAAACAAGAACAAAATAAATTTAAAAGCATAATAGTCTCAAAGTAACAATAAATATACAAATTAACCATTGTAAAAAAGAAAAAAAAAATTACTACCGCAAAGTTTGTTTACTTATGTAAGTAGAAGTAGTAGAAGTACTTTTTCCCAGAATTCAAGAAGGGCTGGGAACTACTTTTTTTTTTTCCAAGATTCTTTTAGATGTTTGCAAAGAAACTGTAGACTTTTCATTGGTAAATCTCATTTCGCTAAACAGCGAAAATCTGTTTTAAGCTTATTTATCGCAAAAAATTTTCTCTCTTTAAAAATTACTTCTAGGCTGGGATTACGGTGCCTCGCTCTGTCTTATCTTACGCTCGATCGTAGGATGGGCGTTCCTGCGATCGATCGTAACTTCGTATTATGGTGCCTCAGCGTAAGTCCTCGCGCTTAAGCGCAAGTCCTCTTGCTCTCAGCCAATCAGAGACCGTAGTCACTTTTGTTGTGGCTGCGCGCGCATCCATTTGTGTTGAAACTTACGACAGCTTTCGAGCTGCCTTAAGTTTACGCCGCTACCGTAATACCGTTTGCGCTTTGTTTACATCGTAAGTCTCTACGTCGATCTTAAGTGAGGCACCGTAATATCGCC
This sequence comes from Maratus speculifer, assembly GCA_964019185.1. Lineage (NCBI taxonomy): Eukaryota > Metazoa > Arthropoda > Arachnida > Araneae > Salticidae > Maratus > Maratus speculifer. The sequence continues at coordinate 155,505,004 of OZ025302.1, forward strand.
CCTATTTCTACTTTTGTTTACAACTCAATCTCGATTTATGGCGAAGCACAGTTCTGGGCCTCCGTGGTTGAGTGGTTAAGCCATCACGCCGCTAATCGTGAGGCTGTGGGTTCGAATCCCACTGGCTCCATTGCACACACACTTTGTGTGGAGCTCCTGGTTGTACTTCTCTTGTGTTGTAATATTTCCTTGTGTGCTATCTCGTCCCTGTATATTGACGATGGCTTATAAGCAGGCTTCATGTCGAGCACACAAGTCAGATGTATGTTGTTCAATAAACAAACAAACAAAAAGCACAGTTCTCAAGCCGTCTGCCAACCAACCAACCAGCCAATCTCGTTGTTGATTGTCGGTGAAAATCATGAAATTGTCCATGTGTTTCTCCCTTGATAAACCAGCGCCCGCTGGATAAACATGCTGAAAAAAAAAATCCACATTCGTTCATTGTTTTCTGGAAAATTGTAACATGCTAGATAATGTAACTTTTTATTGTTTTGCAAGCTTATTACTAGGTTTCATTTACTTGATTTCCAGTTGTTTATTTTATTCAGCATTCTTATTTTAAGACAGTAACAAATTGTATTTTATGTGCTAATAATCTGGCTACAAATTTGTGCTAATAAAAGTCGATCTCATAGTATAGTGACCAGTGACAAGTATAGATTATACACCTGTAAGTTACAATTATTACCCTTTTTCTTGGCTGTTACCATTTTAAAGTAAAATAATATTGTTATAACATTGGAATGTCCCTCTAATTGATTTTTGTTTTTCAGTATTTTTTTTCACCTTGGGTAAAAGAAAAATTCAATTTGTATAAAATAAAATTTATTGATAAAATTCAATCATTTTTTGTTTTTTTTAGTTAAAGTTGTACTTTTTTTTAGAAACAGGCACATCTGATATCATTATTAGTGACATTATTAAATTGTGTGCGAGACCAGGCTTAATATTTTCAGCAGACTCTGCCCCAGCTGAAATCAGGCTTACATTTTTTCCCTACATAGTCAAATCTGGGTTGCAAAAAACCCTCTGTAAGAAACCTGATAAAACCCACATCAAAGCAAATTTTATTGGGTTTTTACAACTAATATTTGATATATATATATAACATTATGAAAAATAAGCCAAAATCAATTAACAGGGCGATTTTCCTAAAAGTGAACTGTACCTTCAAAAATTAAACTATAAAAATTTTCTTTTATATTCTCATGTCGTCATACATATATATTTTATTAATCTCTATAAACAAAAGTACTTCTTGACCAGCTTTAAAAGACTGGTCTTGGCATAATAAAAAATAATGAACCTTTCAAAAGTAGGGAAGCACTAGGAGGAGACAAAATTAAAATTCCCCCCTCCCCCCCAAAAAAGGAGGAAATTATACTTTACTTGTTTTCTTGAGTCTATTTTTTATCACAAACTCTGCTCTTCATATTCATTAAGTCTTTTTCATAAGTAAGTATAATTATTATTAATATTTTTATTTTGATAGAAAACAATTAATTGATCAGTGTTTCTTCTTTTCCTGTAAAAGCATTAGATCTTTCAGATAATAGTGTCAAATTTTTAATTTAATCTGATTTTAGATTTCAAGGACATGAGACTTACAAAAGATTGTTTTGAAGAAGGAATTGACTACAATTTATCATGTAAATCTTTTATCCGAAAAATATGTGAAAAAAAAATTACGAGTTTTTTTATCTCATAAATGGTAATTTTTGCAAATTTTATTCATTTGTTCATAAAATAAACTTTGTTAATATCTCCATCAGATGATTTGCCTATTTGGGGAGAAAATACAATCCTTTCAATATATATATATTTATTTGATACTAAAGTTCTCTTTTGATAAGATTGAATGTAAATTTCATAAAAGTAATTATGTGCTACATTTTAACAGTTATTCCCATGTAAGAAGTTATTTAAAAATGAAATATTATATTTAGAACAACTTTAAATGTTATGTATATTTTTTTATTATTGCATAATTTCGGTATCAGGTTTATACTCTAAAACCATTTCAGGTTCATATTTAAAATCACCAGTCTTGGGTAAGTCTAAGCTCTGAAAGGTGACACTGAACTAATCTATAAGAAGCTAGGCTGTAAACTGCAAAAAATGTTAACAAATCGGCCTAGACTGAACTTTTAATTTCAGAAAGTTAGCTTAAGTTTGACCCAGTCGAGGGCTTGGAAATTCCGGCCCATGCAGATGTCTAGTGCAAATTAGGAACAATGGTTTGTTTTTTTAAATCAAATGTTTTGCTTTGTGGTATAAGTTCTTATTTACTTTTATTTATTTATATTTTGTTTTAAATCAAATTGGTAAAAGACTTGTATTTTAACTGTATGTAATATGTGTATTTTAACATCTAATCGCCGCGAATTCTTCAAATATATCACATGAGGAAAATGCAACATTTGTTCACATTCACAATATTTGACAATTGGTTGCAGATTTTTTTTTTTTTTTTTTTTTTCTTTTTAAGTGAAATTTGTGGATCAATTGCATAAAAAAAAAAAAGAAAAAAAAAAAAAAAATACGATTTTAGTCAATTGGTTGTTAATAAAGGCGGCAAAAAAATTACCAGTTGATTGAAAGAAAATATGATGAAATAAACCAATTGGTCTTGCGTTAAATAAATACAAAATTCTACAAACAATTGAGGGCGAAAGATCAGTGGTGTAGTCAAGAGGGGACTGTGTCACCCTACTTTTTTATTTTATTTCAAACGTCCCCTTACTTATTTCATAACTTTTCAAGGGAGACGCAGACTGATTTATTAAACGTGATTTATTAAATGATGATTAATGATTTATTAAATGTTGAGATAAAAAACACATTAAGTTAACAATTTTAAAAAGTAAAGAATTGACGTATAAAAACATTCCATATTTATTTACTTAGAACAGGTGTCACACATAAAAAAAAATTTTAATTTTTTAAAAATTAATTTTAAAAAATTGTGACACCTGTTCTAAGTAAATAAATATGGAATGTTTTTATACGTAAATGAAAAAAGGTGAAGTGATTTTGTTTTAGTTTTGAAAAAACGAAAGCTAACAACAGTTTTAACAGTAAAGAATTGATTTTTAAAATATTTTTAGTTTTCAACAAGCAGTATTTAAAAATCAAATTGAAAGAAATTGGGGAAAAAGGGGGGGGGGTTATTTGCTGTTTTATCATAATCACCTAGTTATTTTAATTGCATACATTAGTTTTACTTATAATTCTCTAATTGAAAACTATTATCAACTTCCTGTTCCTAACAGAAAGACCACACAAGTTCTACAAAAAACATTTCTATTACCAAGTTAAAAACATCCACATTCTCATTTAAAAATATGTATATATCCAGATGTTTCAGTTTTGAAAGCCTGATAATGTACAAAAATATCAAAACACACTTAAAAGGAAATATATATTATTTAAAAATGTTTTATAAAAGCTTTTTGTTACATAATGCATTCAGCATTAGTAATGTCTTCTTGCACATGCCTCACACAGAGGAGGAGGGGGAGGGATATAGAAATTTTGTTCAACAAAACAGGTAGACAATATTCTTTCTCTTTTTATTTATTAAAAACACACAAATTTAATTTCACATATGATTTCTCGAATAGGGATTATATCTGCATATACATGTGAAAATTAATAGAAATGTCAAATGTTAAGGTATTCCATATTTTGAAATTAAATAATTTTAGATACTTAAGTGATTTTAATAATAACTTTCTCTTTTCATAAAAATAGATAAGACTAAAAAAAGATAACATGCTATTTTGATGTAAAAACCATATTACAAATAAAATGAAAAAATTTTGGTTGGATCAAAATCCCAGGAGCAGAATCGGCGCAACGCTGCGACGTACGTCGCAGACTCTTGGGAAGGCCTGCAGACTATTTTTCAACTGTTAAAAAATTAGAAAAAATTAAAAAATTTCCGTCCAAAATCCAAAAATTAGGACATAAAATGTATCGCGAATTTCGACAAATAGTCTTTGAAAAGAAATCAATTTCGTCACAGATCTTGAAAAACACTCGAATTTCGTCCAAAAATCGCGAAAAAACGACAAATTTCGGAGAAAAAAATTGCGAAAAAACGGCAAATTTCGTCAAAAGATCGCGAAAAAAAGGCAAGTTTCTTCAAAACAGTGCAAAAAACGGCAGTTTTCGTCAAAAAATTACGAAAAAACGACAGTTTTCGTCAGAAAATCACGAAAAACGGCAGTTTTCGTAAAAAAAAAAACACAAAAAAGGAAAATTTCTTCTAATGATCACGAAAAACGGCAGCTTTCGTGAAAAAACGGCAAATTTCTTTAAAAGATCGCGAAAAAAAATGGCAGATTTCGTCAAAAGATCGCGAGGAAACAGCAGTTTTCGTAAAAAAATAATAGAACAGCGAATTTCTTCAAAAAATCGCGAAAATGGCAAATTTCATCGAAAAATCACGAAAAAATGGAACATTTCTTCCAAAAATCGCGAAAAAGGCAATTTCCGTTTTAAAAAAAATCACGAAAAAACTGCAAATTTCTTCAAAAAGGCCACGAAAAATCGGCAAATTTCTCCAAAAGATCGCGGAGAAGACGGCAAATTTCTTCATGAGATCGCTAAAAAACGGTAGATTTCGTCAAAAGATCACGATAAATCGTCACATATTCTCAAAAGATCGCGAAAATGCAAATATAGTCAAAAGATCGCGGAAAAAACAGCAGTTTTCGTCAAAAGATCGCGAAAAACGGCAGCTTTCGTGAAAAGATCACGATAAATCGGCAGATTTCTTCATTAGATCGCAAAAAAGGCTTATATATTCAAAAGATCGCGAAAAAAACAACAGTTTTATTCAAAAGATCGGAAAAAACGTCAAATACTGTCAAAAAAGCGCGAAAAAAATGTAAATTTCGTCAAGAGATCGCAAAAAATGACATCTCAAAAGATCGTGAAAAACCGGCAAATTTTGCCAAAGGAGAGTCCCCACCTTTCTTTCGGACAATGTGTGAGATGTTAAAAATTCTGAGAACAAAGAAGGCAACTTCTTTTTAAAAGTATACTAAACTTTTATGTCTATCATAAATACTTAGGACGTTTGAGTGCATATAAACAATGCGAGGGATTGGTCTGCAGATTGTTTTTTAAGTTTTTCTAGTGTTGCAGACTGCAGAAAAAAATTTTGCTGCTGGGATCAAAATTGATAATTATATCAAAAGACAACCCCCTTCCCATCCCCCTTAAAATGATAACGATATATTTGTCCTCTTCCTGTCGGACAACCATTTGCTAATGGCATCTGGTCTGATATTTTAAACAGCTCGACAGGGATTATATGTAAGCTCAGGTAAAGGAACTCCAATAAACTATGGATGCGTGATTACAATTATTATTATTTTAAGACGCAACACTAGACAGTCACAGAAAAAGATTCGGGTGATAATGTTAAGCTTTTGGGAGCAATTTTTTCAAATGTCTCGCTCAAATTTTAATATTTTTACATGTTTTTTTTTTTTTTTTTGCATAGGATAGTTGCAGATGATTTACAACCGGGTTAGTTTTTACTTAACACATCAAAGCATTCATGGAAACATTCTTACATGTCAAGATGTAAAGATTAAGTCATAAAAGGAACAATGTTGAAAAAGAAATTAGGAAGGATTCAGTATTTGAGGAGAGTTTAATACATAATTATATTAAAATTAAACAACAACAAAAAATATTCTAGTAGAATTTGTTGAATTAACATTTTGAATAGCTTTTTGTTATTTAAAAGAGCATATATGCCCTCTTGGATGAATATATTCATGCATACATTTACTCTATGAATGAATATATTCATGCATAGGCTAATTCAGAATACTAAAATAGATTGTGAAATATAATACATTATGAAATATGCATAATTCATAATACTATTTTCAATAGTGAAATTTTTTTTATGATTTTAAATGTTTATAGGGAATACAACATGATATTTTAATAACTCTTAAAAAACTAAGTAACCATTATCCTGTTTAATTTTATAAAGCAGTAAAAATGGAAAAACAAAGGAGAGATTAAAGATCATGTAAATCGGAAAAGCACTTGGTATGGCCGTATTATAATTTAGCTGATAAATTTGCAATTCTGACTATAAACTACTAGCAACTCCATCAATGTGTTATTCTAGTATTAATGTTTTCATTATTGAAAAACTGGGTTATAACCCAATTTCTCATAATAAAGCATAATCAAAATTTTTCATTTTAATAAATACATTTATTAAACTCAAAGTAAATTAAACATCATTAAAACTGTAGTTAAAAGACACTTAAAAATGTGTAGCTTATAATTAAAATGCTTCACTGTATAAAAGCCAATTATGGCCAAAAAAAAGCCGGTTAAAACCAATAAAAGCCACCGGCCTGGCTTTTTTGCAATCCTGATTTAAATTAGTATAAATAAGCTCATCATTTGTTCCCGATTTATATTCCATAACGAAATTAAAAGATTCATCAACCAATAAATAAAACTATAAAATATAAATAAATACAAATTTAAGACAAGCAATCGAATTTTGTGCGAAATCTACTAGAAAGAACAGAATAAAAAAGGCTGATTGTAAATAGCGATCGTTGGCGATTTTTTCCAGTTGTTAACTCCTGACACGAGACCAATATGGAAATATTGCTTTTAATATGTTTCAAAACTTTATTTGAACGCATTATTGCTGTTTTTTATAAGGTATTTGTACCCTATATGGACAGGGCTCTCAATATGGACACCCCTAATATTTTTAAAGGTAATAATTTTAATCGAGAGATGGCTCAATATTTTCGCGAAGAAAAGCAGTTGAAGAAATAATTAAGACTGGAAAGTGTAAAAAAAGCGCGCTATTCGCTATTTTTGAGGAAACCTGTTGTTTCGAGATGTGCTGATCTTAATTAGTTGTAAGCTTAAATTCTTATTGGATATGGTAAAATTACATTAAATGTTGAAAAGCGGAGTATTTTAGAAAGCTAATAAAACATATTTTCGATTGCTATTGCATATTTTGCTTAAAAATATTTTCCTTATTCATTTGTTACTAGATTTAGTAAAACTGCGCCCGGTTCCCAATATGGACAGCTTATGTTCCCATCGACTACAACTGTAAGAAAGAAGAAAATTCAACGTTGCCAAGCAATAAATTGAAAAGACATCAAAGTGATAAAATCTTTGTTCAACAAGATGCCATTTGAACGATCCCCCCAAAACCTTCCTCCAAAAAACCCTTGCAGAAAAATAAAAAGAAGCCCCACCCCGCCAGTAGGATATCTGTTGGCGAAATCATAGGCACAAATGGTATGACTTCCTCAACAAAAGAGAGCTGATACTGCTTCTTTTGCAGTATTGATGCTTTTTCAAACATGCGGCCATACATCACATGTGGCAGATATGTTCATGAGGATTATATGGGACTTACTGCCCATGGTGAAAAAGTTTCTATTTGTCCATGCTGTGAGGACTGGGTAATAACAGATGTAAATTCGCAGACAGATGCTATAAAGCTAAGTAAAACCAACAATATTATTTCATAATATTAGTAATTAAGGGGCTTTGCATGGGTCTTCGAAGGGTAAATGCCGAAAATGATCCTCCCCTTTCGAAAATGCATGTTCTAAAGATATTTACTGTCCCCCCTCCTCCTCCGAATACTTTAAGATACATTTTTTTTTATTCCCTCTCCTCTAAAATTTCTTGGAAAAGTGGCTCTTCTATACACACTGTGTAGAAAGTCAATAAGGAAACACTTGTCCATAATAAGGACAGGTAGTTCCTTATATGAACACTTGTAAACATTTTTTGTTTTTATCATATAAATTAAACCAGAATAATTACAAGGTCTCTAATTTTAATAATGATAGTCAATAGTCCAAGGATAGTGGACAAGCATTTTTGGAGTCCTCTGACTTGTACATGGGGGTGAAAAAAATACATTTTCCTTAAGGTGTCCATATAGGGTACAGGCAGTGTGACCGTTTTTTCAAGCTAAAGGCAGGCTAGATTTGGACTGACAACAAGCTAAAAATAAATCCGATAGTCCTGCCATCTATTGATGGTTAGTATATCAATAGACTGACATCTATCTTTTAGCCTGAGTTTTTAGCTTGATTTAGCTTGTTGTAAGACCTACAACAGTCCAGATTTCTTACACCAATCCAAAAACTGTCACACTGGGTACAGGTACTATATATATATATATACAGGGTGATTCCAAATTTTTTTTACAATAAAAGAGGGGTGATAGTACACATCAAGACAAACAATATTAAATGGGAGACCAAGGGTCCAAAACGTTTTCCTAAGGAGATAGCCGCCATTAAAGTTTAGGGACCAAAATTTCAAATAAACATAAAAAACGGAAAAATCGGTCGATTGATTTGCGGTTTTCACTAAAATTATTCTTTATGTCGGCATTTTCTTGAAATTAAATTATAAAGATAAATTTCAAAAAATGCCGATAGAGGGCGCTTTAGACTTTGGAGTAACGAACAACTGTTTTTTGCCGGTATGTTTTGCATCTCATTAAATGTTTTCGTAACTTTACATTCAAACTTAAATTTTGAGCTCAAAATCTGTAGTTGGGAGTGGTTAAGTAACACAAACTGAGCTGTGTTCAGAGGGTTCAAATTTCAAATGATTAAAAAAAACGGAAAAATTGGTCGATTGATTTGCGGTTTTCACTAAAACTATTCTTTATTTAGGTATTTTCGTGGAAAAAAAATTATAAATTTCAAAAAATGCTGATAGAGGGTTCTTTAGACTTTGGAGTAACGAACAACTATTTTTTGCCGTTATTGTTTGCATCTGTTTAAATGATTTCGGAAGCTTAGACTTAAACTTAAATTTTGAGCTCAAAATCTGAATAATAGGGAGTGGTTAAGTAGCACAAACTGAACTGTGTTCAAGGGGGAGGGGGAGGTTCAAATTTAAAGTAATTATAGAAAATGGAAAAATTGGTCGATTCGTTTGCGGTTTAAAATAAAACTATTCTTTAAGTCAGTATCTTCTTGAAAATAATTTTTAAAGATAAATCTAAAAAAATTCCGTCAGAGAGCGCCTTAAATTCAGAGTAACCAACAATTCATTTTAACCATTATTTTTTGGTTCTAATTAAATGCTTGCAAAAGCATTTTAAATGTTCTCGGAAGCTTAGATTTAAACTTAAATTTTGAGCTCAAATCCTGAATCGTTATGAGGAGTTAAGAAGCGCAAACTGAAGTGTGTTCAGGAGTCGAAATTTAACCCTCTTTCCTCCTCGAACACAATTCAATTTTTCGCTACTTAACACTCCCAACGATTCAGAATTTCAGCCCAAAATTTAAGTCTATGCATTTGAAAGCATTTAATGAGATTAAAAAAATAACATTTAAAAATAGTTGTACGCTATTCCAAAGTCTAAGGCGCCCTCTATCGGCATTTTGTGAAATTTATCTTTAAAAATTATTTTCAAGAAAACACTGATTGATCAAGAAAACTGCTGATTTAAAAATTAATTTTAGCAAAAGCCGCAAACGAATCGACCAATTTTTTCCGTTTTTTACAATTATTTGAAATTTGAACCCTCTGAACACAGCTAAGTTTGTCTACTTAACCACGCCCAGCTATTCAGATTTTGAGCTCAAAATTTAAGTTCAAGTCTAAACTTACAAAAGCATTTAATAAGATGCAAAAAGTAACGCCAAAAAAGAGTGTTTCGTTACTCCAAAGTCTAAAGCGCCCTCTGTTGGCATTTTTTGAAATTTATCTTTATAATTTATTTTCAGGAAAATACCTAAATAAAGAATAGTTTTAGTGAAAACCGCAAATCAATCGATCAATTTTTCTGTTTTTTATAATCATTTGAGATTTGAACCCTCTGAACACAGCTCAGTTTGTGTTACTTAACCACTCCCAACTACAGATTTTGAGCTCAAAATTTAAGTTTAAGTCTAAGCTTACGAAAACATTTAATGAGATGCAAAAAATACCGGCAAAAAATAGGTGTTCGTTATTCCAAAGTCTAAAGCGCCCTCTATCGGCATTTTTTGAAATTTATCTTTATAATTTAATTTCAAGAAAATGCCGACATAAAGAATAATTTTAGTGAAATCCGCAAATCAATGGACCGATTTTTCCGTTTTTTATGTTTATCTGAAATTTTGGTCCGTAATTTTTAATGGCGACTATTTCCTTAGGAAAACGTTTTGGACCCTTGGTCTCCTATTTAATATTGTTTGTCTTGATGTGTACTATGACCCCTCTTTTATTAAAAAAAAAATTTGGAATCAACCTGTATATAAATATGGTTTTGGTATTGTTAGTCTAAAAAAATATATTTAATGTAAAAGGTCTTTTACAGCTATGAATTTAATAAACAAACCAGTAGACCCGCGCCAGTCGCTCTCGCTGAGATTATTTGCTTATATGTTTTTCATATTTTTTTACCAACTGCATTAAAAAAATCAAACATGTTTTAACGATATATTAATATACAGTACTTTAAGAAATTATAAGACTACTTTGATTTTAAAAATTATGAACTAAATGAAGGTTCTAGTTACAGTTTAAACACATGAGATATTAAAATACAACATATCTATTAAAATTGCTTTGCAATAATTTTGAATAATCAATAAATAAGTATGTTAACAAAAATATAAGTAATGATTGAAAAATAAACTGTTAACAAAAAATAAGATCAATTGTCTAAACACAAAAATAATGTTTAAATAAATACGATTTTGGCACTCCATTTTCCTTTTAGCTTTAAACAATGTTTTTCGTAAAAATGACCAGGTGATTAATACAGATTCTGAAATATTGTGCCATTCTTTTACAATGGTTACTTCTAGTTCATTGGCAGATAAAACTGTTTATTATTAGCATAAATTTTGCGACTTAATAAGCCCCAAATATTTTCTATAGGATTAGTCTGAACTTCCACTTGACCATGACAAAACGTAATTTTTTTTTATTTTTTAAACCATTGTTGGGTGGATTTAGACACATGACAAGAAGCACTGTCCTGCTGAAACATCCAATTAGCACTACCTAGTAAAATTCCAAACGGTATCATGTGATCATATAACATAGCTTGATACTGCGCAGAATTCATGCGTCCCAAAATTTGGGCTAAATCAAATAATCCATCCTGACTCAAATTTCTCCAAACATAACTGATCCTCCTCCCATTTGTTGACTGAAGCATTGTTTTGATCCCTTCCTCAAATCTTGCCAGTAGTGTTTATAATTATCTGGACCGTCAAGATTATTTTTTCTTTAAATGAAAATATCACATGTTTCTATTTCTTATTCCACGACATCATATTTTTAGTCTATATTCAGTCGTTCTTTACGATGTTTTATTACCTCGGTTTTTTTTCAACAGTTTCATACATTTTGCATTACTATTTGATTTCAGATTCTTCCAAACCGTTACGTATAAGGTTCTTTTGCGGAAACGGTTCGAAATTTCCCGAGTTGAAAGACCTTTTCGGTTTGATAATCAAAATATTTATCGATCATCCCATGCTGTCAAAATCCCTTTTCTTCCAGATTCTGTATGTGTAAACTTTTTAAGTATTTTTTTTTTTTTTTCAGGACGTTACTATATTTTTTATACAGTTGTGATTCGTGATTGGTATTTTTTGTAACTCTTAATGCATCATTGTCAAAGTATTTTCTCCAGTATAGTCGAACCCCGTTATAGTGAACCCGGTTTATAACGAACGAAAATTTTGGTCCCGCCATTTTCCTATTGTATTTAATGCTATTTTATCCTTTTATAGCGAACCTCCGAAATCTTAAGAATCGGTTATAACGAACATTTTTTCCAATCGACCATAATTTGTTTTTCTATTTTTACTTTTCCGCTGTTGTGAAAACAGGATTTCGACTCTAATTTTATAAGAAAATGCATTGCGGCTAGTGAAACATGGTTCAAATTAACGGTAAGTCTTTAAAGAGTAGTAAGAACTGCATTCTTTCTCATTTATGATTGCTATTCCGAAGGTGTGATCACGCCCACCCATCAGTTATTTTCAATTTCTCCTATCATACCTGTTTAGTAATGCATTTAAAGCTAAGATATTTAACTAATGTATTTAAGAATAATTCGAGATATGGCAGCATTGAAAAGAACATCTTCTTTAAAGCAAACTGTAATCATAAGGTTTTTTGTCTTAAATCGGAATCTTTGGATTTCAGAAGATGATTTTTGAAAAAAGAAAGAATTTAAATGATAAAAAAGTAAAAAAAATATATATAAATAAAAATAAAATGATTTTGAACATGCCAATAATTAGTGTTAGTCATCCTAAGCCTGGATAAAATGTAAAGAGTTAAGTATAGTCAGGATCATTCCTTAAATTGCCTGCTCATTTATCCTTACTAGAGTCGGTCTCGACTTGTTTGGATAATCGGCGCTGTTTTGTATTTCTATTGTCTTCAAATTTTATTAATTTATTTAGTATTGTGTCTGTTGAATGTAATCAATTTTCGTCAATTTAATTCATTAGTGATCATATCTAATAGACTTTACGTTTTTTTTTTTCTTAATACAGGGTGGTTAAAATTAAACTGACGGTACTCAGAGACTCAGAACTCCGGTTCTACTGAGCGGATCCGAATGAAACTTCAGATATATATTATGCAGATCATGCGGCCGGGGTTTTCTTAAAAAAAGTTTCAAATTTCGCCATCAGATGGCGCTGTAGTGCTAAAACCATATGTAAATGAGTAGTTAGAGCAATTTCGCTATAAAAGCGAACGTAATAGTCACGATGAACGGGTTTGTTAGGCGTACAGTAACAGGTGATCGATACAGGAGTCTCCTGGAGAATCATGTTGTCCCGGCGTTAAGACAAAGAGGCTGTTTGGCAACCACAATATTCATGTAAGATGGAGCAACTGCTCATACGGCGAGATGTGTAAAAAATGTGATTCAAGACAATTTCTTAGATGAGCGTGTCTTCTCGCGACTTTTCCGTTTTACTGGCCAGCAAGATCGCCAGATCCGAACCCTTCTGACTTCTGGCTGTGGGGTTTTCTGAAAGATCATGTGTATCAAGGGCGTGTAACTAATTTAGCGGACTTAAAAGCTAGCATCGTACGCCATGTCTCCATGATTCCTATTGATGTGTTGCGTGCCGCTGTTGATAACGCGGTGGTACGCTTTCAGCATATTGTTGACCGACAAGGTATGCACATAGAGCACACAGGTGTGTAAATAAATAAAATATTCCGTCAATCTTTGATTTTTGAATTATCTGTCATTTTATATTGTTAAAACGCCACCTAGTGGCGAAATTTGAAACTTTTTTTTTTTACAAAAACCTCGGCCGCATGATCTACATAACATATATCTGAAGTTTCATTCGGATCCGCTCAGTAGAACCGGAGTTATGATCCTCTGAGTACCGTCAGTTTAATTCTAACCACCCTGTGCATCATTATTGAACATATAGGTATCAGGTAATAATATACATATTTTATAAACTCTAACATTTTTAACGGTTCGGATATAGCGAACCACCGGATATAGCGAACAAAAACTTCGGTTCCTTAAAGTTCGTTATCACGGGGTTCGACTGTACTACTATTTTTCTGCAGAAATCTTTATTTTCTTTATTGGCAAAAAGGTCTGTCATTAAATAATGCAAAGAGGTCTTAAAAAAAATTATGGTAAGAAAAGATTAAATTTGTCATTCATGCATTTTGTGCCCTATAAAAATCCAGTCACGAGTCGCCACTGCTTCAATGAATATGTCTGATTAATATTTTTTTTATTTTTTATAGGTATAGTATAGGATAGATTCTTGCCTGCAAGAGGTTATTATTTGAAGCACATTTGTTGAGATATATGTGGTTTTTAAAGTTGGTTTTTAATCTTAAGCATTTGACCCTCAATTTTATTGATAATTTTTCTCGTACATATAGAATCTGGTTAAAGATCTCCAAAGTGTAGTGACTTACCAGTCATCTGTTAGAGTGACAATACATAATCCTAAGAATTAAGTCAAAAACAGGATAATCGGAATATAATAGCACATATAATTCAAAATTCTGATCATCAAGAATATGAGGCTTTCTTAACAGAATGATACAAATATAATCTTGTGATGCACTCAAAGTAAAAAAAAAAAAAAAAAAAAAAAAAACATATTTATTCAGTTAAAAAGAATAAAAAATAAATCGTCCCTTTTGAACATGGAAAAACTTTATTTTTGTGAAATATGTAATAAAAGATTTTCTCAAAGGCAAAATTTAAGCGAACACCTTAATACTCATACAAATGAAAAACCTTATGTTTGTGAAATATGTAATAGAAGTTTTTCTCAGCGTAAAACTTTAAAGATCCATCTACGTACGCATACGAAAGAGAAACCCTATACCTGTGAAACATGCAACAAAAGTTTTTCCCAAAAGAATATACTAGATGTACATATTCGTACTCATACTCAAGAAAAGCCGTATGCTTGCAAGATATGTTGTAAAGAATTTTCCAAAAAGTATTCTTTAGACAGGCATTTTCGAATCCATTCTGGAGAAAAGCCTTATGAATGTGATATATGCTCTAAGAGTTTCACTTACAAATGCGTCTTGACTGTGCATCGACGACTGCATACCCAAGAAAAACCTTACGTGTGTAAAGTTTGTCAGAAAGCATTTTACGATAACAGCAAGTTGACGAAACATTTACGTATCCACACAGGTGAAAAACCCCATAGCTGCACAGTTTGCGAAAAAAGATTTTTTACAAAGCGGGATCTAAAATTGCACTTGCGGATTCATACGCAGGAAAAATCTTTTGCTTGTGAGATTTGTTGTAAAGCTTTTGTTCATCGTAGCTCATTAACTGAACATCTGCGTAATCATTCTGGAGAAAAGCCGTACAAATGTGAATTGTGCGAAAAGGCATTTTCTCGATCAATTAGTTTAACTTCCCATCGTAGACGCCACACCAACGAAAAACCCTTTTCTTGTGAGATTTGTGATTACCGATGTTTTGAAAAACGTCATCTGATTACTCATCAAGCCATTCACACCAAAGAAAAAAATCACTTTTGTTGGACATGTAATCGATCATTTGCAAGGAAAAGTTACTTAAATATTCACTATCGATATCACACCGGAGTGAAGCCTTATAGTTGCAAAATTTGTCCTAAGCAATTTGCCCAATCAAGTTCTTTAACTGTCCACATGCGTACCCATACGAAAGAAAAAATATACAGCTGTGAAGTTTGCAGCAAGAAATTTTACCAAAAAGGCACATTAGATAATCATCGTCGAGTTCATACGAATGAAAAACCTTATGTTTGTGAACTGTGCTTTAAAAGATATAGTCGTGCAAGTAATTTAAATGACCATCGTCGAATTCATACAAATGAAAAACCGTATATTTGTGACATTTGTCGTAAAAGATTTCGTTTCAAAAGTAGTCTAACTGTCCATCTTCGTATCCATACAAAAGTAAAACCATACAGCTGTGAAGTTTGTAGCAAGAAATTTTCCCAAAAAGGCGCATTAGATGTTCACCGTCGAGTTCATACCGGTGAAAAACCTTATATTTGTGATTTATGCTTTAAAGGATATCGTTCTGCAGGTATTTTAAATACGCATCGTCGAACTCATACAAATGAAAAACCTTATATTTGTGACATCTGCCGTAAAGGATTTGATTTTGAATCTAGTTTAGCTAACCATCTTCGTAAGCATACAAAAGAAAAACCGTACACCTGTGAAGTTTGCAGCAAGAAATTTTCCCAAAAATCCTCACTAGTTATTCACCATCGTATTCATTCAAACGAAAAACCATACATCTGTGAATTTTGTAACGAGAAATTTTGCCAAAAGACCACACTAGTTAATCACCGCCGAATTCATACGAAAGTAAAACCATACATCTGTGAAATTTGCAGCGAGAAATTTTCCCAAAAAGGCGCACTAGATATTCACCGTCGAATTCATGCAAATTAAAAATTCTATACTTGTGACATTTGTCTTAAAAGATTTCATTTCAAAAGTAGTTTAACTATGCTTAAGGCCCGATAATAGTCGCTGAAAAAGATCCGGATGGCAATGTAAAGTCTAAGGGATCGTTTTTTTTCAAATATCTCGCTCAAATTTTTATATTATTGCATGATATCTCTCTCTCTCTCTATATATATATATATATATGTATATATATATAATTTTTAGGTAGATTTCGTAAGAAATACTACCTATTGCAATCGCACCAGTTTATATATTTATCTATCTACACTCTGTAAAAAAAGTAGAAGGACACTCGAATTTTTTAATTAACTTTATTGTGATTTATATTTACGGTCTGATTTTTTTAAGGGCATAATTTTATATGCATTCTTTTGTTGTGAAATGAAAAATTAATTGCTACCACAATTAATTTATAGAAAAATGAACTTATCTAAAAATTTCACTGTAAAAAAAGTAGAAGGACAGCTGTGGAAAATTGAATTTTTTGGACCCTTCTACTATAGATAATGTAAGTATTCAATTATTTTATTGTTTTCATCAAAGAAAAAAATATATCTCCATTTTTAGGTTGATTTTTTTGTTTGTTTGTTTTTTTAGAATGTCGAAAGGAATACCTTTAAATAATTTTCAAAAAGGCCAAGCCATAGCATTTAGAAAAGAGGGTAAAAGCATCAGAGAGATTGCTAAGTTGCTTAATGTTAGTAAAACTGCAATATCCAACTATCTTAGAAATCCAGAGCATCACGGTACTAAAAAAAAGACAGGAAGACCTAAAACACTGACGCCTCGTGATGAAAGAAACATTATCCAAGAGTTGAAAAAAAAAAAAGATTCCACAATTTCGAAGGTCCGAATACGAGCAAATCTAGCGCATGTGTCACGCCAAACTGTATATAACTATATATAAAAAAGTCTAAAGTCTTTATTTTCAAGAAGAGACAACATCATCCAAAATGGACAAAAATGCATATAGCCAATCGCTTATCTTGGGCGAGAAACTACATGTCTTGGACCACGGAATGGACTTCTGTCATTTTCTCAGATGAGAAAAAGTTCAATTTGGATGGTCCTGATGGATATCAATACTATTGGCATTGTATCAAGAATGAGGAAGAATTGTATTCCACTCGACATATAGGAGGGGGGAGTTTGATGGTCTGATTAGCAGTTGGATATGGTGGAAGAACGAGTCTAGTCATTTTGCATGGTAAACAGAACCATGAAGATTACATCCAGTTGTTGGAATCTGAACTTCTTCCTTATGGTTCAGAATTAGGTGGAGAAGATTGGACTTTTCAACAAGATGGAGTAGCGATTCACACTGCTACTGTCGTTAAAAATTGGTTCCACACAAATAATATCCGCGTTTTGCCATGGCCAGCTAAAAGCCCTGACCTTAACATTGTTGAAAATATTTGGGCGACATGAGTTCGTCGCGTATACAGTGGAGGAAAACAATACGAATCTGTTGTCGAGCTTCAGAATGCACTTAACGATGTTTGGGACAATTTTTGCCAAAGTGAAATACAAGCACTGTACGATTCAATGCCAGAGTCTTTCAAGTGATAAAGGCAAATGGAAAGAAAACTTCTTATTAATATTTTAATTTTCATATAAAATACTTATGTGTCCTTTTACTTTTTTTTACAGAGTTTCATGTAAGCAACAGAAACTATATTATGAAAAACAAATTATCTTCTTAATTTATTTTGGATTATTATGAATTTATACTCATTTAGTTATAAATTGTTAGGCAAATAAAGATATTTGCGGTAACTTAATCAGTTGTGCTTTTATTAGTAAAAAGTCTAGTGTCCTTCTACTTTTTTTACGCAGTGTACCTATCTATCTGTATATATATATATCTCACTTTTTTATGGACACGATAACTCCTATAATTCTCCACCAAACTGGTACATAAAATCAATGGGGATAAAATCTTGGCTGAGTTCGTTAATGGGCAAAATCGGACCAAGGGGGTCGGAATAGGGGGCGTTTTTGTTAAAACCGAAAAAACGCCATAACTTCTTAATTAAAGTAGATATCGAATCGGTTTAAAGTTTATATTACTTCTTAGAAATGGGGCAAAAGTACATACATGACAGATTTTTGATAAATTTAGAAGTAGGCACAAGGGCCAAAAAAAAAACAGGGATTTTGAGAGAAAAAAATTCATAACTTCGTCAATTTTCAAGATATCAAGTCCAACTAAATTTTTTATAAATGTTCTTAAAATTATCTAAAACTTTTGTATTTACAAGTTTTTGATAAGACCAACTTTTACCGATGAAAAAAATTAAAAACGAAAAGAAAAAGGGCGCTGACAAAAGAGAAAAAATCCATAACTCCGTCAATTTTTAAGATATCAAATCTGATTAAATTTATTTTACATCTTCTCAAAAATATCTACAACTTTTATATTGACAAGTTTTTCATAGGACCAATTCGTATAGCAAAAAGAAATTAAACAAAAATAGGAGTTGGAGATAAAAACCTCAAATCCAAACGGCTTATACTCTGACTCATTTTTAAATTCATTTTTGATTTTAAACGCATTCAAATGGTAGATCCTCTAATTTAGAAACTGTATCAAGTGACGCATTGGTAAATTTTCTGATAAAGACAGAATATATTTAAAAAAAGGCTACCAAAAAGGGTATTTTGAACAGAATTTCCGAAAGTCATCGGGACTGAAAATTGAAGGAAGTATTCAAATAAGAAATTGCGTTTTTTTTCTGACTCGTTTTTAAATCCATTTTTGTTCTCAAACGCATCCAATTTACAGATCCTCTTATTTAGGAACTATATAATGTGATGCACTGGTCAGTTTTTTGATAAAGACGGAATATATTTCAAAAAAGGCTACCAAAAAGGGTATTTTGAACAGAATTTTCAGAAATCATCCTGACTGAAAATTTAAGGAAGTGTTCAAATAAGAAATTGCGTTTTTTTCTGACTCGTTTTTAAATCCATTTTTGCTCTCGAATGCATCCAATTTACAGATCCTCTTATTTAGGAACTATATAATGTGATGCATTGATCGGTTTTTTGATAAAGACAGAATATATTTTGAAAAAGGCTACCAAAAAGGGTATTTTGAACAGAATTTCCCGAAGTCTTCGAGATTTGAAAATTTAAAGTTATCACATAGCAAATTGCGTTTTTTAGGACTCGTTTTAAAATCCATTTTCGCTCTCAAATGCATCCAATTTACAGATCCTCTTATTTAGGAACTATATACTGACGCATTGGCCAGTTTTTTGATAAAGATAGAATATATTTTTAAAAATGCTGTCAAAGTGAGTATTTCGCACAAAATTTTCCGAAGCAATTATGATTTAAGAATTAAGGATGTATTCAAACAACAATTATTTTATGACTCATTTTTAAATTCAATTTTTTTCTCAAATGCTTTCAACTGACAGTTTTTTGTTATTTGGGAACTGTATAATGTACTGTTTTGGTCGATTTTTTAATAAATTTAGAATCTATTTCAAAATATGTTGTCATAATGGGCATTTGAGCTGAATTTTTCTTAAGATGATTCTGATAAAACCAGTTTTTGCAGAAAAATGAAATTAAAAATTTTTCATAAACGGTCAAATGAAGTTATTAAACTGGGTTTATTTCTAATCATATATATATATATATATATTGTTGAAACGAGCACTCTTCGAAATCTACCTCCGCCTATAGGCCCAGCCAACAGGAATTTTTTTTTTTTTTTTTTTTTTTTTTTTTTTGCATAGGATAGCTGAGGA
Source organism: Maratus speculifer (assembly GCA_964019185.1). Lineage (NCBI taxonomy): Eukaryota > Metazoa > Arthropoda > Arachnida > Araneae > Salticidae > Maratus > Maratus speculifer. Next base: position 155,524,758 of record OZ025302.1, read on the forward strand.
CGATCTACAACCGGTTTAGTTCTTACTTTTTCGATTTTGCTTATATATTTTATATATTATGATAGTTTAAATTTCAGAACCGGCTTAGAAAGTTAAACTAATTTTTAAAAAAAATCTGAAACCTAAACTGGAAAAGTAAAATCTAGGACGGTTGTGGATCCTTCTCAGCTATCTTGTGCAAAAAAATCATGTAAAAATATTAAAATTTGAGCGAGATATTTGAAAAGAACGCTCACATAGACTTTGCATTATCATCCGGGACTTTTTCTGTGACTAGTGTTGTGCCTTAAGAGTGCAGATCATGTTAAGCAACCAGAAAATGACCGCAAAATATTATCATATAGCAGCACGAATAATTTTGTAGTTTCTTAACTAATAAATAAAACGCAACAATTTTATTTCATTACTTTCACTCATTCTTATGGTTTGATAAAATTATTCAAATACATGTATTGAGTGTACTAATTAAATCATAAAGACAAAAGTGACGTTTGAAAAATATGTATATTGAAATATGCATTTTACATTAATCATATTCACTAAATTTCACCAAAAAATGTATATAGGAGAGTGGGCCACCCTTTATATTTTATTATTTTAAAAATTTTTTAAGCTTTTCTTTTAGACTAATTGATTGCAATATTGAATTGATTACAAATAGCCTTTAAAACTCGTCGTTAGCTCAGAATGATTCATTTCATTCTGAATGGCTGTTTTGAGCTTCTAAAAATAAAATTTTTCATCATCATACTTTTCTTTGTTATTAGTAATTAAAAGTTAAAGATAAATAAGGAAAAAAAAACAGTTTTTTTATGAAGGTAAGATACAAGTTTTTATTTAATATTAAAGTTAATATGCTAAAAAGAATGCTTTAAATAATAATTTTATGAGAATGTATTGAACTTCAATATGGGGCATAGTGGATCACCCACTGCTGGGGTACAGTGGTTCACAATCTATTCTGTTACTGTAATGCAGAATTTTCAAAATATTTAATAATTGCTTATTCTCTACAAATAAATACTGTTTTAAAGTAATTATTTAATTGTAAAATAAAGTAAAGAAAGAAAAGTGTCTGTGTATTTGAAACTATGCTTTGAAAAAATTCTGAGGCATGTAAAAATGCTTAAGAAATGTTCAAGAATATTTTTCGGCATATTGGACTTTCCATTAAAGAGAGAAAAAAAAATGTAAGCTGCAAAAGTTTTAGTACCTGTAGAGATTTTTAAAATGAATAAATAGAGATTTTACTTGCATAGAATATAAAAAAAGTACCATAGGATTTCCTCTGCCTTTTATTCGACGTCTAGCATACTCATGTTGTACCTTTTCTGGTATCATACTGTTGGTTTTGGAATCATGGACTTCTTGAAAACTATTTTAAGACTTGCTTGATGATCATATAGCTTTTAATGATGAGTTATACACACGAATAAAGAAGATTAGTTGAGATTTTAGAGATTTTTAATAGAATAATTAGATTCGAGATTTTTTTAAACATCCTTTAGAATCAAAACATTTCGTTCTAACAAGTCACGCAGTCAAATCTGCTGAATAAAGAATACAATCTAAAAAGATGAATTACAGATGAGTAAATGCAAAATATATATATATATAAAACATATTAGGAATTTAAAAATACAGATCAATTAGAAATAGTAGGAAATAATAATGAATTAAAGTCAATAATAGTCTCGTTTTGTCAGGATCAAATGTCTGATGCTACCATCTATCTTCTTTATTCAGTACTAAAACTCTAATGTCATTTTCTCAAGACTTAACAGTACCCTTATTTCTGGGTAGGGTACAAACAATAATTTAATTCTTGTTGTTCATTTGAATTGGCAGTTATATATTTTTTCCATACAGCTTCTAAATCCTCAAACAATAATTTTTGATTTTCTGCTAAATCTTTCTATTCAGTTAAGTTAAAATAAACTTTTCCGGAAGCCATTTTATATCTGTAATGAAAAAAAAAATTGCAATTGGTGTCACGAAATTTAAATTAATATGAAAAATTTACATGAAAATGAAAATTAATTAAAAAAGTAGTCACGCTGTATCTCTGGGATACATTATGTTTTAATGTAGTTACATAAATACAAAAAATTTAAAAATATGTAAAAAGTACTATTATTCATTGTAAAGTACAAATAGATCAAAACATGAAAAAATATAGAAGTAAGAAATACTTACAAAAGTAGTCGCGCTGTATTTCACAGATAATCTGTAACAATCCCTTATTCGAACATCACACTTAAAGCGCGGCAACAGAACTAAAATTCCTTCCAAAACAAACTAGAAGATTAAAAAAAAGAATTTTCTCTCAGACGTAGCGCCATCTTGTTATTTAAAAAAGAAATAATAGTGTATCTGTCAGATAAGGCGCGACTAACAGAATTTTAAAATTCATTATAGATACATATAAATATATATGAAAAATCATTAACAATAAAAGTTTATTTTAGTTAAATCTACTTAAACAAGTACAGCATGGAAATGTTTTTCCTTTAAGAAAATTTGACATAAAAGCGTATTTTTTTTTTTTTTTTTTTTTTCCAAAAAACATTTACGTCGCCAAATGGTGATAAATAGCCAAATATACAAAATTTTTATTCTTTAATAAATATTTTTTTACGGATGCAGTATTGAGATTCCGCCGAAATTTTTTTGTTAACATATATAACCACATAAAAGGAACATTGCTTATTTTTTTCTTTTACATTTCTTTGAATACTGACGTATATGATACCTTCTTTGTCACTGCTGAAGAGATAGATAATAATAATAATAAACTAGTTGGATGTGCCAATCCCAAAACTTTGTTCTATCTTATACATACATTTTAATATTAAAAAAAAAAATAGTTACTCATTTTAATGCTTTAATAATTTAAATCAATACCTTACCAACTTTGATTTTCATCTTAAATTTCTGCTTCAATCAATTAATCGGAGTAAAAACGAATTTCCGTCTCTGCACGAGCCGATGGACAATAGAATGATAAGCAGATTTTTTTTTTTTTTTTTTTTTTTTTTTTTTTTTTTTTTCAAATTTAGGGAGAACCTACTTGCCTTACCAAAAAATAATCATATACAAAATGTTTAGTTCAGTTCTAGAACTAACTTCATACACTTTTATGTGGTGCAATATTGAAAATGGCATAAAATTCGGTATTGTAGCGCCCCATTCCGGCGGATTTTTTTCAGATTCAGGGCGATCCAACTAGCCATAGCCATACACTTACACAAAAAATTTCGTTCAATTCGATGCATAACTTCATGTACTTTTGGTCGGTAAAATATTGAAAATGGCACAAAAATCGCGATTGTAGCGCCCCCTTTCGGTGGATTTTTTTCAAATTCAGGGAGGACCAACTAGCCATAGTCATACACATACACAAAAAATTTGGTTTAATTCTATGCATAACTTCATACACTTTTTGATGGTAGAATGGCGACATACAGACAGGCAGACATTTTGTAAAAACATGTTTTTTGGAATCTCTGACCCCTAAAACGTGTAAATCCGTCGGAAACAGGAAGTCGAAAAAAATTTCGATTACAATACTTTCTGCTATTGAAGATAGAAGAAAGTAATAATAAAAGTAAAAATGCTAGAAGTAGAGTACTGCTAAAACTTTTGCTTAAAATACGATGTAGTCACAGCACAATGATAATTTTTGGAAATCTGACGATAGAGATCCAAAGTTTTTATGCCAAATCTATATATATAAAAGGAATTCTGAGGATAATTGAGGCACAGATAGGCTCTCATCCTCTATACCTTTTATTTATAGAGATTTTACACAGCTTAGGTAAACGCAGAAGAAATATAAAACAGATAATGTATTTATCACAAAAAATCGTCTGCTAAGAAAATCTTTTTTCATTTTGAACTCTATAAATAAAAGGAATAAAGCAGAAGAAATATAAAACAGATAATGTATTTATCACAAAAAATCGTCTGCTAAGAAAATCTTTTTTCATTTTGAACTTCTATAAATAAAAGGACAGATAGGCTCTCAAACAGTGAATCGTCGAATATAATTGAAGAACAAATGGAAGAACAAATGGAAGAACAAATGGAAGAACAGATGGAAGAACAGAAAGAAGAACAGATGGAAGAACAAATGGAAGACCTCTTCATTAACAATAAAAAAAGATATGCAAACGAAACCCCAGAACACCGATCAAACATATCTGCCGGAAACTGACGAGACATGGCACAGAAACGTGAATGTGTGGGGTTGTAGAACTGGCATTCAGATAGTCTTCGGGCTACTGAGGGCGGGCAACCGTCTAGTTAAATTTAAAAAACATACAAAAATAAAAATTACAAACTATAAGGTTGCCTCAGGCTCTAAAACTTAAAGCAAACTTCTATTTTTATAGAAAGAAATAAAATGAAATAAGGATTCCTTCAAGCTTAAGTAATACTTTGAAGAATCTTTTTATTTACTTGTTGAAAAGTATAAAATCTAAATTCATTTCTAGAAAACTTTATTGCTCTATGCCATTCACATAATAGTGGCCAAATAGTTTAAAGCAAAAAAGCAATAACTATTTTCCCGTAGTAATTCTAACTTTAAACATATTACGCAGTAAAAGAAGGAAAAATAAAATAAAAAAGTTTGACATGGGTGAACTCTCATAATGGGTTTATGCGGACACAATACATAACAAGTTGGAAATTGCACGTGAAGCGTAGCAAATTAGGTGCGTTCGAACGATAACGAAGTTTTAAAAATATTACGTTCATATATCAATCTCATAACATTGTAAATAGTGAACTACAATTAAAACGCTCATCAAACAATGTTCTCCCTATACCATTATGTAATGGAATACTTTTGTGTGGCCTTGTAAATCAATAACAAATGTTCTTTGCACCACAAATTATGTAAGATGTATATTATAATATGTACTTTATAGTTGCATATAAATTTTATTAAGTTCGCATGAGTGTAACACGATTAAAATGCATTTGAAACATTTTTCCCCATTGACCGTAATGTAATGGAATACTTTTGATTGTCCCTGTAATTGATCTATGCATCCGATTTTCATAAAATTTGTAATAACTCGAAAATATTATGCAATAATTATGTATTTTAAATTTCAAACGTATAGAATATATTTGAAACTTTTTCCCCATTGACCATAATGTAATTGAATACTTTTGATTGTCCCTGTAATTGATCTATGCACACGATAATCAAAAAATTTGAAATAACTCGACAGAATTATGTAATAATTGCGTATTTTAAATTTCAAACGATTAAAATGCATTTGAAACATTTTTTCCCATTGACTGTAATGTAATGGAATACTTTTGATTGTCCCTGTAATTGATCTATTCGTCCGAGTTTCATAAAATTTGAAATAACTCGAAAAAATTATGTAATAATTATGTATTTTAAATTTCAAACGTATAGAATATATTTGAAACTTTTTCCCCATTGACCATAATGTAATTGAATACTTTTGATTGCCCCTGTAATTGATCTATGCACACGATTATCAAAAAATTTGAAATAACACGACAGAATTATGTAATAATTGCGTATTTTAAATTTCAAACGATTAAAATGCATTTGAAACTTTTTTCCCCATTGACCGTAATGTAATGGAATACTTTTGATCGTCCCTGTAATTGATCTATCCATCCGATTCTCATAAAATTTGAAATGACTCGACAAAAATATCTAATATTTATGTATTTTAAATTTCAAACGATTCGGTTGGGTAGTTTTTGCGTTGTTATATGCGGACAGACGGACGGACGGACAGACGGACGGACGGACAGACGGACGGACGGACAGACGGACGGACAGACGGACGGACTGAACGACAACTATAGGTGCTACGTATTATATAATTACGAACGCACCTAAAAATGGGATTTTTATTGACTTTATACTACAGTTATCTGATTCAGTATTGTTACAAAGTAATGGAAACTATTTTTTAAGTGTATCTTCAATTGCTATACTTTATACAAGGATGAGATTCTTCAGACTTTAATCTGAATTTCAGACTTTTCTTCAATTTTTAAAGAAATTTCACCAATTAAATTTTTGGGAAAATTTTATATTTTTTCCTTAGTTTTTTACTTTTGTTTTTGTACTTTGATATAATAGTCCATTTTTTCTAAATTCCTTTTAATGTTCTGAATTTTTAATATATTTTCCGTAGTGTTACTAATTTGTCTTTTAAATAACACTTTAAAATTTTTTATTTTTTATTATTTTTCCTTAAATTTTCACTTTTAGTGGTTGGTTTGCTGCATCTTTAACAATCAATTATGATCAATTTAATTCCTTAAAAACTTATTTTTGTTTTAAAAAAAATAGAGTAGAAACTCTGTTCTATCGTATACTTAATGTGGTTGCAATTATTTTGATTTGCTATTTCAAGAAAAGCATCTACTATTTTTAAAATTACAATTAAAAAATATTCATCTCAGTGTTTTTATTAATGTTCTATATATTTTGGTAAAATAGACTTTTCACTGCAGTAAGTAAATAATTTCTGCCTAATTCTTTCGAACAGTTTCTTTTTAATTTGCTTAAAGCTAAATTCTTTGTAATATATAAATTTTAATAGCAATTATAATATTTATTCCGCTTGAAATTCATAAGTATTATTGCTCAAATGTCGTTCGTGCAGTTTTCAGATTTTATACTTTTTTGTCAATCTCATCCCTGTTTATAGTTTGTAATTTTTTTGTGTGAATATAACCTTAATTTGTAATCAGTAGGAGGAAAACTGCATTCTTGCGAATCCTCTTGTTTCTTGAGTACCACTTATTCCGAACAGAAATATTAGTTTTGTTTCATTAAAAAAAAAGCTATTAAATAAGGCTATTATTTAATTGCATATATATTCGAAGAAAATAGTTTCATTTAAACAGGGAGGATTTAACCTCTTCGTTTCCTCGTTCCCCATCGGGGAACCTCTGCTCTTTTTATTTATAAAAATTAAAATGTCTTAATTTTTTTATATTTTTATATCACTTCTCAATAGCTGAATTTTGAATCCCTATTAATGTTACAAACAAATGAATGCATATTAATAATTAGGTACTCGATTTTTTTTTTGTCGAGTTCCTCGAATTATATCATTTTTGCTGGGTTTGCGTACTATTTTGCGGCAGTGACGTCATATGTATACTTTTTTATATAGATTTTATGTAAAACTGGTTCGCAAATTTAGAAATCTTCAGCAAATACAAATAACTCAATTTTATATAAAATAAAAGTGTGTTTTTAAATCTTAAAACTGAAATGTGTTTTGTACTATCTCTCTATAAAGATATATACATATGTATATTTACCTGGAACAGCACTAAATTCTGATGAAACAGGATTCCTGTTTTCTACTTCATGATATTTTAAGGTTCACTAGTCTAACAGAAAATACGATATTTAGCCAAGTCCCAAAACATCATCGTTTTGTTTGACATATAAATTAAACACGTGAAATTCCGTGACATATCATTGCGTATTGACCAAAGCAATGTTTGAAAGATGGAAAATAAATTTCACGACATTTCAGACTCACTGAAATTATATGTACGCCCAATGTTATACTAATCCATTAACAAAAGCAGAAAAAAAAATCTTAATGGAGTGAAAAATAAATAATATTTTTTAAAATGTGTAATTTAATTAGTTTTTAAAAATGTAAAACCTAGTCGGAGGTGCCAATCCAAAGGTTCCTTCTATTTCATACATGTTAATACTTTTAAATTCGCTATCACAGTGCCAAAATTAAATGACAATATATGCACATCATAAGAAATTCACATCATAAAATTTACATACACTGGTCTCCAAAAGTTAAGGTACAACATGTTTTTCGAATCTCACCAGAAAAAAAAAGTGGCAGTCAGATTAAACTTCATAGTTTATATGAATGACAATAATAACTTTAAAAAAATACGCAAAAATTACAGCTACCACTTTTATTTTATAGAAAAGAATATCTATTTGTGAATGGGAGAAAAATATGCAATTATGAAGCTTTCGTAATTTCGCGTGTAAGTTTTATTGTATTTAAATTATTGTTGTGAGTTTTGTCCACAAAAACCTATGGAGTCTAGAAATGTGTAGAAGAAGTCGTTTGTTCGATTCATTAAGGTGGCGGGCGGTAGGATGGATGGAAATGGGATTGTCACAGGCCGATACTGCTAGGCGGCTTAATGTGTCTCGCAGTGTAGTCCAACGACTCTGGGATCAGTATGAATCTGAAGATTCTGTGTCCTGAAGACATGTTCCAGGCCTCCCACGTGTTACAACACCTGCAGAAGACCGGTTTCTAGCTCTTTCGGCCCGAAGGAGAAGACGTACTACTGTGCTGCAAATCATTGCAGACCAATTTGCCACATCAAGGATAAGAATCTCCACTACTGCGGTGCGACGTCTTCACAGTGCAAGTTTCTATGCAAGGGGACCAGCTATGTGTGTTTCTCTCAACAGACGACAGACAAGGGCCCGCATATGTTGGGCTAGAGAACATGTTTCCTAGACCAGACAACAGTGGGCTTCTGTACTCTTCACAAACGAGTCCAGATTTACATTGGAGAGCGATTCAGGTCGTCTTCTGATCTAAGATGAACATTGCATTCGATACCATCAATGGAACACTGTCAAAATACACAGGTACAGAAACGGTGGAATCATGGTTTGGGCAGAGATCTCACTCGGAGGCCACATTGACCTTATTTTAAATTCGCCGGTTTTTGTCACAGATCTCCAGAAAAATACTTATCTCAGATAGATTATAACATCTACCACGTACGATTTATTATGGCGGTCTTCATTTAATTCGTTATGCCCGTCTGTATTTTAAAACGGCAAAAAATAAAATAAAATAAAATAAAATAAAAATAAACAAAATAAACAAAAAATTTAATATAGGAGGACCAATTACACTGTTTGATAATATAACAAATAATAAAATCAGCTCATCAGTGTATACTAGATGTTAAAATTTTTTTATTAAAATTCATGTACTACTTACAAGTAAAGCAGAGTTGATTTCCTACAGTTTCGAACAATAAAACTTGTTCATCATCAGGGAAACATTAGAAGATAAAAAACTAACACGTTACACAGTTCACATAATACAATATTAGAAGCAAAAACCCGCCTTTCTTCTGAAGGAAATCCAAATTCGCATGTGAATGCAGCCGTGGCGCCATCTATAGTGTAGAGATCAAATTAAAGTTCATTCGAACTTTATTTCTGTGTTTAGAAAGTCTATCCAGGAAATAGGTATAAAATAGGATAAATTATCGTTACATAGTTGGTTATTCCGTGTTATAATTTCTATTGATTCACGAATTTTAGACTTATGGGGGTTCGTTTGCCGGGAAATAATTCTTGCGTTGTTATAATCAATTGATTGTACTTCATTTATGGAACAGAGTCTTGATATGGATGTGCTTGGTTTATTATACTTAATATCTCTTTTATGTTCTTTAAGCCTTTTGCTGAATTTTCGACCAGTCATTCCTATGTAATATTTGAGTTGATTGTTGTTAAGCAAAAAAGGTATTTCATATACACCTGCATAATTAATGGGGTCTATTGGGTCTAATTTCTTGCTTATTACTTTCATAAGATTAGGAGGAGTTGATGCTATTAGTTGAATATTATATTTCTTGAATAACTGTTTTAGCCTTTCAAAGATGATTGGAATGTATATAATTTTTCTGTAAGATGGTTTGGTGGTTACTTCTTGATTAACATTTGGTTTATTAAAATTATCAATAATCTTATATATTGTTTTTGGCTGGAAACCATGATTGCTTGCAACTTGAATTATATAACTTTTGTAACAAAAAATATTTGTTACAGAAGGCGTTTAATAATTGATTGGTAATAGTGCAGTTTAGGATGCGGTATAAATACTTATAAATAATATATTTATTAACTTAAACTAGTTGGATGTGCCAATCAAAAAACTTTCTTCTATCTCATACGTACATTTTAATATAAAAAAAATAGTTACTCATTTTAATGCTTTAATAATTTTAATTCAATACCGTCTCTACACGAGCCGATGGACTATAGAATGATAGACAGATTTTTTTTCAAATTCAGGGAGGATCTACTTGCCTTACCAAAAAATAATCATATACAAAAAAATTAGTTCAGTTCTATAACTAACTACATACACTTTTATGCGGTGCAATATTGAATATGACATAAAATTCGCTATTGCAGCGCCCCCTTCCGGCGGATTTTTTTCAGATTCATGGCGATCCAACTAGCCATAGCCATACACTTACACAGAAAATTTTGTTCAATTCGTTGCATAACTTCATGTACTTTTGATCGGTAAAATATTGAAAATGGCACAAACATCGCGATTGCAGCGCCCCCTTCCGATGGATTATTTTCAAATTCAGGGAGGACCAACAGGCCATAGTCATACACATGCACAAAAAATTTGGTTCCATTCGATGCATAACTTCATGTACTTTTGGTCGGTACAATATTGAAAATGGCACAAAAATCGCGATTGCAGCGCCCCCTTCCGACAAATTTTTTTCAAATTCAGAGAGGACCAACTAGCCATAGTCATACACATACACAAAAAATTTGGTTCAATTCGATGCATAACTTCATACACTTTTGACCGGTACAATATTGAAAATGGCACAAAAATCGCGATTACAGCGCCCCCTTCCGGCGGATTATTTTCAAATTCAGAGGGGACCAACTAGCCATAGTCATACACTTACACAAAAAATTTGATTAAATTCGATGCATAACTTCATATACTTTTGGTCGGTACAATATTGAAAATGGCACAAAAATTGCGATTACAGCGCCCCCTTCCGGCGGATTATTTTCAAATTCAGAGGGGACCAACTAGCCATAGTCATACACTTACACAAAAAATTTGATTAAATTCGATGCATAACTTCATATACTTTTGGTCGGTACAATATTGAAAATGGCACAAAAATCGCGATTGCAGCGCCCCCTTGCGGCGGAATATTTCAAAAATGAAGGAAGACCTGCTTGCCCCAGCCAAAAACATTCACAAAAAATTTGGTTCAATTCTATTCATAACTTCATACACTTTTTGATGGTAGAATGGCGACATACACACAGACAGACACACAGACACACAGACACACGGACAGACAGACATTTTGTAAAAACATGTTTTTTGGAATCTCTGACCCCTAAAACGTGTAAATCCGTCGAAAACCGGAAGTCGAAAAAAATTTCGATTACAATACTTTCTTCTATTGAAGATAGAAGAAAGTAACAATCCGTATTAATTAAACTCGATTTTTTTAATTTAAAAAAAAAAGTTTGAAATTGTACTCAAACCTGGCAATTGAGGTGCGTTCGTACCATAATTAGTTTATAAATATTTAGATTTTGGTGTAATAGTCATTGCACTCTTATACAAAAAAGCACGAATACAAAATTTATTGGAATTATATATACGAGGTGGAACCCGTCGAATTTCGACGGAAGAAAATGTTTAGGAAGGAACTGTTTCATTGATTTATAATAAACCCACAAAATTAGCTACATTAAAACATGCATCTTAGATTGGTCAGTCTAACTCTCAAACAAATATTATTTTAAGCTAAACAAACAAAAAGAAAAAAAAAATTCTATAAAACTTGGCTGTCCAAATTATTAAAATTAAAATTTAATCGCATATTGTAATCAGTAGAGTATAACAAAGGTCAGTTATGATGAAATTATCAGTTGAGGCTCTTATGTTTGTTATAAAGTGAACGGAAAAAAATTATTCCTAATGGACATGATCATAGAATTCCAATGTGAAATCTAAACCCGTCATTATTTTCATCGTCTCAAAATTTACATGCGCACTTCTCATAGTATTTTAATTTCATCGTTTTAAAATAACTTTTTTTAAATATATATATATATATATATAACGTTATTTGCATCCGCTAAAAGCATTCCATTTTTACGGATCCAGTCTTACACAACAATTATAGAAAAGCATGCATATAATGTCATTAGGACGGAATAACGATGGAAAAACAATATTCAAGACAATCGGCAAAACAAATCGGATATCGGATGATTCACAAATCTTCACTTCTTTATTTATAATAGCTCCATGTTTTATCAGAATCATTCATTTGTATTATTATTATTATTATTATTATTTTTTTTTTTCAAAATTTGCAAAATGTCATTACACGGATAAATAAAATTGCTCTCGTTTAGCTTCCAGATACGAACTGAGTAAATGCGGCGAAGTTACTCGAATATTATTTAAAATACATTTTTGTATAGAGAATGTGTTGTATCCTTTGTAAATTAAGTTTGCAATAAACTAAAAAAGCATTTAATTGATGAGTAAAAATGCAATAAAACCAAAATTCATCGGATTTTATATCAGACGGCTTTGTTTTGGAATGATATTTTTATTTCAGTTTTTATCAATTTTAAGAGAAAATGACGCATTTCTGTTGCCACAATTACAAAATTCGTATTAAAAACTATAAAAAAATTATTAACTCATAAATAAATTGAGATATAACTTTCAAACAAATTGCATTTAAAAGTACATTTTTTTCTCAATACGACGATATAAAAATTGAAAATGTGCAATATTTAAAAGTATAAAATTTGTAGTACCGAAAATTGCATGCGAAAGTGTTGCCATTCACAAAATGACGTATGCGTTACGCACAGATACATTTGGCCTTTATAATATACACTATATTGCCATTGATTATGGGACACTTGCGATTTTAGACATTTTACTAAATATCTAGAAAAATACATGAGGAATCATCTCGAAACTCTTAGTGTATAAATATAATAGTATAAGTCATACATCTCCGTGAAGATTTTTTCCCGAAACTCCAAAGGGGACCGCCAACAAATTAAAAAAGAATGAATATCTTTTGAATAACCCTGTCAAAACTAATGTAGCAAAAGCGCTCAAACTCTAGATTGTGATTGAATGCTTTCTTGTAATGAGCCTTGTTCATTTTTATGCAAATAGCATGCATACTCGCAGAGTAATTAAGGTTTTTATAAAAATGATCCCAAATTTTTCCAAGTTTTTTCGTTATAATTTTCAGAGTTCTTAATATAAAGTATTATTTTTTTCAGAAAATATGACAAACAACATTGCATACAGTACCCTGTAATCAGAATTAAAAAATAATGAAAATTGTATAAAAAATGAGTTGGTTTACTAAATAATTTTTTACTGCGCATGCGTCAACGATATCAAAATTTCATTTGCATATTACGTTAGCTAAATGTATAGAGCAACTTTTGTGAAAGTCACAAAATCATAACTTGAAAATTCTGAAAGTAATCGTCTATAGAAAAAGGACAAAATCCGTTGTTTCCAAAATGAAGCAAAAAAATGAGGGATTTTATCCAAATGCAGTAGTACATCCCATATTGTGTATTCTATATTGACACTAATCAATGAATCGCAGTAAAAAATTATTTAGTAAACCAACTCATTTTTTATACAATTTTCATTATTTTTTAATTCTGATTACAGGGTACTGTGTGCAATGTTGTTTGTCATATTTTCTGAAAAAAATAATACTTTATATTAAGAACTCTGAAAATTATAATGGAAAAACTTGGAAAAATTTGGGACCATTTTTATAAAAACCTTAATTACTCTGCGAGTGTGCATGCTATTTGCATAAAAATGAACACAGTGTATTACAATAAGGCATTCAATCATAATCTAGAGTTTGAGCGCTTTTGCTACATTAGTTTTGACAGGGTTATTCAAAACATATTCATTCTTTTTTAATTTGTTGACGGTCCCCTATGGCGTTTCGGTAAAAAATCTTCACGGATATGTATGACGTATACTATTATATTTATACACTAAGAGTTTCGAGATGATTCCTCATGTATTTTTCTAGATATTTAGTAAAATGTCTAAAATCGCAAGTGTCCCATAATCAATGGCAATATAGTGTAGATATTAAATTCAGTAATACGGAAGTAATATTACTCCAGATTAAATAGGACTAATCACCATGGCAACCTAAAATCATTACTTAACATGAGATATCATAGAATTAATTATGTATGATGGAATTTAATAGAATGATGAAAACTTTTATTAATTTATTTTTAAGTTTTGTTTCGATTTTCATAAAATTTGAAATAAGTCGCCAAAATCCTGAAACGATTGTACATGTTAAATTTCCAATCATTCGGTTGGATAGTTTTTCGATGTTATGTATGGACAGACGGACGGACCAGACCGATGATTATAGATGTTTTGTATGCATAATTTTATATAATTACGAACGCACCTAAAAGGGGGCATCAAACGTTGTTGAATATCTTTGACGTCATATTTTTTATTTCGGGCATTCAATGAGAATTTCAGACTTTCTTCATTCAAGTTCTGAAATTTTCACGAGCTTTTGCGAATATTATTAAAAATTAAAATAATTATATGCAATAAAAATAAATAAATAAAAGGCTTTTAAACCATACATATTTAAAGTATTTGTCGTTTTCTTCTTGTATGTAACTATTCTTTTTTTTTAATGTTTCATTACGTCTTCATTAAAAGAGAAGAAAAAATCAATATCTAGGACATTTGACCCAAAATAAATCTAAACTCATTGAAATACGCGGAAGCATGGAAAAGCAATGATTTGAAGAAAAAGGGCCAAAGATTATGGATTTTATATTTGAGATCTAAACTAAATGATGTATAAGATCCAATCTCATTGCGAAATAAATAAGGACGAGGTGGAACCCCTCGAAATTCGACAAAAGAAAATCTTTAAGAAAGAACTGTTTCATTGATTTATAATAAATTTATAAAATTAGTTACAGTAAAATATACATTTTATATTGGTCAGTCTAACTCTTAAGCAATTATTATTTTAAGCTAAAATGAACAAAATCAATAAAACTCAATTATCCAAATTATTAAACGAAATAAAACCGAAATACACCGGATTTTATAACAGACGATATTTTTGAAATAGTATACGCATTTTAAATAATTAATTTTTTTTTTTTTTTTTCAATTTTAAGAGAAAATGGAATGATTCTGTTGTCACAATTACAAAATTGGTACTAAAAATTACTAAAAAATATTATATCTCAAAAATTAATTGAGATACAGCTTTGAAACAAATTGCATTTAAATTACTTTTTTTTTTCTATACGAGGGTGTAAAAATTAAAAATGTACGATGCTTAGAAATATAAAATTTTTAGTACCGAAAATTGCAAGACCGAAATTACTTGAAAAAGTGTTGTAAATTATAATTTCTACTTTTTTTTTTTTTTTTTTTAACAAAAAATGGAGTAATTTTGATGCCACAATTACAAAATTGGTACTAAAAACTATAAAAAAAATTAATATCTTAAAAATAAATTAAGATACAGCTTTCAAACGAATTGCATTTAAAAGTAATTTTTTTTTTCTCTATACGACGGTGTAAAAATTTAAAATGTACAATGTTTAGAAGTGTAAAATTTGCAATACCGAAAATTGCAACTCCGAAATTGCAGATTAAAGTGTTGCCATTCGCAAAATGACGTATGCGTTACGCACAGATACGTTTGGCCTTTATAATATTGATATATAAAAATGGTGGAAGTAAAAGCGCATCTGTTACTAAGGGCAACAAATGGAAAATAGTAATATTGACAGCGTTATGAAACTAAAAAAAATATCTAGTAATGTATAGTAAATCTATTAATCTAATTTTTCTTAAAGAAAAAAAAATCACAGATAGGATTTAAAATTTCTTTTACAGTCAAAACGTAGAAATATTGTTATGTTATAAATACGAATATATAAAATTTATAACAGATAAAATTCTTAAACGCTTCTTTCTATAGCCAATTCCCCACCAATGGCCAAGAGGTTCTGCTCTCGAAGCTGGTTGGTGAGAGGTGCTGGCAGAGTCGTGCCTGCCGATTTTATCGTTCGGAGTCTTCCGGGGATTTTTTTCGAACCTTGGATTTCCTTGCGAAAATACGAGCTAATATTTCTTAGAAAGACCCCCCCCCCCCCATGGAGGGCATCCCCTTTGGGCCTATATCCTTTGTCTCTCGTGCAAAAACCGGCCGCCATAAACAACGCACCAACGCACCAACACACTTTACTTCGTTTTTTAGCACTTTCCAACAAAGTTGAAAAGTGCTTATGCATTCGGTTTGTCTGGCCGGATGGCCATCTGTCCGCGCTCTAACTCCCGTAAATATATTCGGATTGCTATGAAATTTTTATACCTTATTGAGGTTCACCCTAGCACGAACCCTATTGAAAATGAAGTATCTACCATGATTAGTTTATCTACAGAGAGAATCAAAAGTTTCCCATTACATTACAGCCTATGGGGGAAAATCGTTAATATACTCGGATTGCCATGAAATTTTAGGACGTTATCGACGTTTACCCTAGCACAAGTCCTATCAAAAATGAAGTTTCTACCATGATTAGTTTATCTACAAGGCGAATCGAAAGTTTCCCATTACATTACGGCCTATGGGGAAAAATGGTTTCAAAGGAATTTTAAAGATGTTATACCCTGTCCAATTTATTAAAATATGCATTCTATAAAATATAAGGTGAAAATGTAGCTATTATTCATTTACAGGGCCACACAAAAGAATTCCATTAGATAATGGTAAAAGGGGGAATTGTGTGTGGCATAGTTTAAATATATTTAAGCTGTTTCATGTATAATAAAATTGATATATGCCACTGAAGCTTAATATAAATTATACGCTACTGTCTTGCATAATATGAAGTACATAGCATTTACAGGGCCATACAAAAGATTTCAAATAGTATATTCTTTCCGAAGTACCGTATATGTATCCGATGATGGGTGATGGAGGGATGAAATGCATTTTAATTATGATATGCGCGTTTATATTTCGCTAAATATATGCACATTATATGGTGTGTATAAATGTTATAGTTGATATACAGGGCTACCCAAAAGAGCTCGCTAACGTTACTGAATATGAGCGTAAATTATTTAAACGTGGTTCTTAAATAAGCTATGCATTTTTACGCTGAGCTTCATTCAATTTACTGAGAAATGTTTTCAGAATATAGATAAAAGGATATACAGGGCCACGCAAAGAATTCGGTACATGTGGACGCCTATGAATGATAATTTATGAGAATGTGATTTCAGTTGTTTTAAAAGTGTTTTAGTTTACAATAAATTTTAGCCAAATGCTGACGGGTAATAAAAGTACAATGTAAACTACAGGGCTGAACAAAAGTATTCAAGTATGTTTTTTTTTTTCATCTAATAGTATGAATTGCTGAAAAAGAAATTTCAAGTTACTGGGTATTTTCTTGCTAAACTAAATTTTCCTATTGTATCAACTGTCATATGAAATACAGGGCTGTTCAAAAGTGCTGGAATACATATTTGGGTATATTTGACAATTTCCCTAAATAACAAAGTTTTGTTAAAGGACAGTGCTTCATAATCTATGCTTAACGCATGATTTTTCTTACTTGTTTCTTTAAAGGCGATTGACCTTCGTCAGTTGACATAAAAATCACATGTAGTTCTATCACATGTTTCGCGAAAGCATGGTCTCAGCATGTCAAGGTCAAGGAAAGGCAGCCATCTCTGTTATTTAAAAAGAGTATAGATGATATCAAAGATAAGGGGAGAAGTCAGGAAAGGAACCATTGCTTCTCACTGTACATTGAAATTTAATTAACTAAATTTTCTTTTCTTTAAAAATTAAGCTAAACTAAAATGCGTTCTTGCCGGATTCAAAATAATTAAACATTAATTTTTTTTTTTTTTTTTTTTTTTTTTTTTTTTTTTTTAAGGGAGACTTTGTTTTTTGAAACTTTTGTGAAAGACAATACTTATTTAATTGCAGTTTTTCTGTTACATACATACGTTTTAAAATTAAACGAAGCGGTCAGGATGGCAGAAATCCACTAAAGAAAATAAAGAAAAACTTATGTATTTCGCCAATTTGCGCTAGTCGGATGTCCCAACTCCAGAATATTCTTCTGTTTTATGTATGTAAATGCTTGAAAAAGGGTAGAAAAAATAACTATGGGTGTTAGAAGCAAACAAAATACCTAACAGTGCGTCGCTGTATTAGCTATCAGTGCAAAATAAAACCACACCGACTTTGATTTTCATCTTTTATTTTATACTGAGATATTCTTGATTATATTTTTCAATAAAATCAATAGTTTTCGTAAATCTGTGAAATAATTTTTTTAAAACTTTATGAATTGTAACTTATGAATGTTATAACAAAAATCGATGAGTCTAGAGATATGACGACTGGAAAATTTATGATTGTCAAATAGAAAGAAATGAAAGTATATTATCAGAGCAAACCGCATTCGCACAAGTCGTGCTTTCAAGAATACAAGGACATTGAAAAACATCGCATGAGCAAGCAAAGTCATGTTAATTAATGCAAGAAAAGTGAAGTAATGTTAGGCAAGAATATTAATCGAAGTCATGCTGATGAAGTAATGCTAGAAGTGATAGTAAATAAAAATTTACAATCAAGCAAGTCCATCCATAGATCTGAATATCTGAACGCTTTCCTGCCTGATCCGCATTGGTTTGATGAAAAGCATATGTACAATGGTCATGAAACTTCTCTTCCATTAGTAGGAAAAACTTGCAGCTCCTGATATCGCCGGGAACTAACCATTGCCAGCATTTTTCATACAATTAACCGTCTGGAATAGTTAGTGCCCACGACGCCAGAACTATAGTTCTGGGTACCCCCCCCCCCCCTTAGCCATCATAAATTCACTTTTACATCCAGTCTAGAGTGACAACAAAAAAAATCTTGACACTTGCGATCTTATAATTATCTTTTAATCTTGATCACAGAGTATAATGCACAATGTTGTTTCTCATATTTTCTGAAAGGAACATTGTTTTTTATTAAGAACTTTGCGCTGTAAATAATTATACGCAAAAAACTTGGCAAAATTTGAGACCGTTTTTATAAAAACCTTAATTTTTCTACGAATATACACGCTATCTGCATAATTTTCACTGTGCATGTGTCTACTGTATTAAAATTTCATTTGCATATTGTGTTGGCTAAATATATAGAGCAACTTTTGTTAAAGTTTCAAAATCATAGCTTGAAAATTCTGAAAGTTATCGTCGATAGAAGACGATCAAAATCCGTTATTCTAAAAATGAAGCAAAAAGATGAGGAGCTGTATCCAAATATAGTAGTACGCGCTATAGTGTGTAGACACTAATCAATAGAATATGGATACAACCCCTCATATTTTTGTTTCATTTTAGGAATACCGGATTTTGATCATATTCTTTAGACAATAATTTCCAGAATTTTCAAGCTATGATTTTGAAACTTTAACAAAATTTGCTCTATACATTTAGCTAACATAATATGCAAATGAAATTTTTATAGAGTTGACGCATGCGCAGTAAAAATTTATTTAGTAAACCTACTCATTGTTTATACAATTATTAATATTTTTTTATTTTGATTACAGGGTATTATGTACAATGTTGTTTTTCATATTTTCTGAAAAGAACATTGTTTTTTATTAAGAACTCTGCAAATTATAAGCAAAAAACTTGGCAAAATTTGGGACTGTTTTTATAAAAACCTTAATGTCTCTACGTGTATACATGCTATCCACATAAAAATGAACAAAGTTTATTACCATAAACCACTTAATCATAATCTACAGTTTGAACGCTTTTGCTACATTGGTTTTGACAGGGTTATTCAAAAGATATTCGTTCTTTATCAATTTGTTGACTGTCCCCTATTGTATTTTGGAAAAAAAAATCTTTTCAAAAATACATGACCTGAACTATTTTGTTTATACATCTGGAGTTTCAGAGCCATTCCTCATGTATATTTCTAAATATTTAACAAAACATCTGAAGTCGCAAATGTCAAGATTTTTTTAGCGGTGACTGTATTTTCAAAATCTAGTGTCGGACGCTCCTCTCAGTCCACAAACTTCGAAGAATGTCCTAGGTAGTTTTAGCTGCCACCACCGATATTAATGGGTGATATCGGTCACCTGCTGTGAGGATTGGGTAAAATAACACTGACGCTGTTAATGAACTGAACTAACAGTTTATTTAAGATATAGATATGTACACAAGAAACAATATTTACAACTATTTACAATTACAACTCGGATATAGATGATCCGGTTCAACATTAAATTAACTACAATAAACGTTGGTTGTGTACCGTTCAACTTACACTTTCTTCCTCACACTCAACGCACGTTAGATACGCTTTATCAGAGATTACTGCAGAATCTCAATACACAAGGGTACTAGGCCTCACTTCTCGCCCTATAACACTATCCACCGGGACGCCTTGTCCCACGCTCAAAATATACACTATCCAACAGGACCACAAATCCTGAGCGACCTATCGGTCTCAACGCCAAGCGAGAACTGTCTAACCTCTCCGTCCAGAGTTGACCTTGTCAGAGATCTTCCTTCCCCCAGCAGGGCCTCTTAGAGATCCTCCATTGGTTCAATTCCGCATACCAACCTTGAGTCATGACATCTACTGTTTACACATCACTCCAATAGCTAGATGACAGCTGAGGCACGCCCCGCGGCCATCACTTTCATTCATCAACGAGTGCGTCATCTGCACACCTGTGTCAACATCTGTCATTCGTTATTATAGAAAAGAAAGAAAGGTATTTCGAGCTTCACGGATACACAACCCACAATACATAAAATATTCAGATAAGGAAATGCCATTCCTTTCTAATTCAGAGCAGAGGTTTTTCTAGGAACCTGACATCTAGCTTTCAAGCAAAGGTTGTTATGGGAATGGCTTCCTGTAAAAATGTGTTTACAAAATGTTTTTTTTTTTTTTTTTTTTTTTTTTTTTTTTTTTTTTACCATTTTTTATATTTAAATTGTTATAACTCAAGAACCGTTAAAGATTACTTGTTCAAACTTGAACCATGTTTTTTTAAACTGTTTTACTTTAATTTTGATTCAGCAAATTAAAAAATATATATGTTTACTTTTAAAAATACGATTTTTTTAAAGTTATTTCAAATTTTTACTTTAATTTTTTTAATTAATGTTTTTTAAAATGCTGAATCAAAATTATAGTTTATATAGTTCTGTTTATTTAAAGAAAAAAAATTAAATTTTACAAATAATATTTAGAGTTATAACGATTTTAAATTACCCCACTTTCTTAATAAATTTTAAATAAAAAAATATATATATGAGAAGTTTGATCATTAGATTTTGTTTAAAAATGATATGGGTTAACCATCACAAAAATTTCAAAATTTTAACTCAATAAATAAAAAGTATTTTAAAATGTGCCCCGGACCTCTTTGAAAAGTAAAAACAGAACCATTATACTATCAGTCTTGTGTCTGTCTCTCCGTTTGTCACAGCCGTTTTATTCAAAAACTGAGGAACGTGGAAAGTTCAAACTTGCCAGAGTTATAAAGGCCTTCCCACATATTTATAGATTATCAATCACTCGTAAATATTATTTTTTAGGAAAATATTTAGAGGTCGGGGGGGGGGGGATAATTCATTAATTTTTAGTGTATCAAGTAGGGTATCGTTAAGAGATATCATCGAAAATGTACGGCAAAAATGTTCTCCCTAACTTAATTCCGAACTTATTGAAACTAAAATTATTAAAAAATTAGGGATTTTAGGAGTTAATTCAAGCAATGCGGGAAATTTAGAGTGATCACATAGTTTTGGAGGAAACTGTATTTTTCCTTTACACAAAAACTTTACTTTGCGGGCATTCAACGGGATAGTTCGGGCGCTCGAGGTATCAATCAACGGGGAATCATCCTAAGATTATTGACAATGATCTTTGAAAAACAATGCTCGTAATTAGTCTTGATTTTAATTAAAAAACTACCTAAAACAGCTGCACTGACAAATACCCGTAAAGCATGGTGACGTCACTGCGACGTCACTGTGAAGTCACATTGTGACTTTGTGACCACCGATTGTCGATGTGACGTTACATGACGTCGATGTGAAGTCACAGTGACTAAAATGTGAAGTCGTTATGACCGTTTTAGAGCTCTTTTGTGACGTTTCACAAAGTGGTCACAATGTGACAAATTTGTGAGATTATTGACAATGATCTTTGAAAAACAATGCTCGTAATTAGTCTTGATTTTAATTAAAAAACTACCTAAAAACAGGTGCGCTGACAAATACCCGTAAAGCATGGTGACGTCACTGCAACGTCGTTGTGAAGTCACATTGTGACTTTGGGACCACCGATTGTCGATGTGACGTTACATGACGTCGATGTGAAGTCACAGTGACTAAAATGTGAAGTCGTTAATGCCGTTTTAGAGCTCTTTTGTGACGTTTCACAAAGTGGTCACAATGTGACGTCACTGAGTGGTGGAATTTTGGTCACAGATGTGATGTGACCAAAGTGACTCACAGTGACGTCACTGTGTCGTCACTGTGACCATGCATGCTATTAGGGTAATGCCAAGTTTAAACATTGTACAAGGTTTTTGTTGTACGGAGCTCTTTCAGTGCCCGTAAAACTCGCACTTGACAGATTTTTTTTCTATCATTAATAGTCAATGAAAAAGTAATAAAAGACATATTTAACAATACAGTATATATACAAAATTTACACATCATTATGAAGTTTATTAAGAAGTTTATTTTAAAGTCCCATACAGGTTTTTGGGTCTTTCTGTTGGCTAGTTATGATAAGGTAACGTTCAAATTACACTGATTTTACGCAGAGCATATATAATGCAATCGAGAGAAGTGTAAGCAGAGATTTCCTGCCAGTAAAGTTGTTGCCATTGTTAATATGACATCAGTGTTACTCATGAATCTTTTTTCTTTATAATACAGATTATTTTTAAAACTCACATACACACACAAACAACGCCTGCATTCAAATCATAAAGGTACACACAAATAATATACAGACATACAAACAATAAATACAATAAACCCAACTGGAGTGAAAAATTAGCCAGAGCCAGGCTATAAGGTTAGAGCAATAGTCTGGAATGCTCTGGTCCCGGGTTCGATTCCTGCCTCTGGTAAATTTTTCACTCCAGTTGGGTTTACAGATTATTTTTGTCAAATGAGTTTTTTTTTTCGTGATAATTAGTACACTTCTGATAGAGAATAAATATATCGTAACCATTTTATTCTTTACAAAAGTTCAATATCTGACTACTAGTATGTATTATCAGCTTTTTTCTAAAAATTTCAGTTGATATTTAAAAAATGTATTTTCTTCAAATCCCCACGTACGATTTAAATTAATATAGTACTGTGACAAAATAAGTTGCTTTTGGGTATTTTCATGAGCACTTGTCGTATAAGTCACATTATTAGTAACTGCTAAATCGTTGGCCACCGTTACTTTCGAAAAGTTTACATGGCCTTATTCAACTAATGAAAATACCCTTTTATTATTATTATTATTTAATAACAACGCTTTTATCGCTACTTGAAACTGATTAGTATCATAACCATACTATCGTTGACAATTTGAACTGCTAAAAATAAGATCGTCAAGAACAATCTATCTATATATTTAAAACACCTGACTGTTTTTTTTTTTTTTTTTTGGACATCAGCCCTGAGCTTTCTACTGTCCCGATTTTGATAATTATTTTTTTAAATGAAAGCTGTTTATGTGTAGATGTGCCCATTCTGGCTAATTTTTAATTTATTTCAATTTTTATATTTTATTTTTAATTTTAAAAGCTTTTTCATGACATTTCTTTAAAATAGTGGCAACAGGTTAATCTTTTCTCAAAATTTATTTTGTTTCATTATTTTTCACCAATCAGGAGATTGATCTCATCGGTGAATGTTTAATCTCATTTCAAAAAATAAATAAATAAATAAAGGTAAATAAAGGTTTTTGTTAAATTTAATCATAATAAAATGATTGCTCATAGTTATTCCCTGCAATACACAGATTATTTACTGAGTAATATTATTAAGTATTATGTAAGTAAAATAACAGAAGATAAACTTTAATAAAATATACTATCTAAAGCGAAATTTTGTCGATGAAGAAAATGTCGTCATGCAGAAACCAGATAAATTTGTTCCATGAATATAATATACATTGTTATAGCTGTGTCAGTGATGATGTCATATTCACCGACTTTAATTCCTGCATCTAAATTTTAATTAATTCGCGTTTCAGCATTTCTTTTCCTTTTTTAATAATTGCTAAATATAGTTTTAAAAATTATAACACACGCTTTTATATCAGGTCGGACTAAAAAGTAATTTTTTTTTTTTTTTGGTAGCATAGTTACGATTTTCATATGTGTTTCAGTGATTGCCATGTGTCTAGGGTGTCAGGTAACTTTTAATTTCTCAAATTGCTTTTGATCCGTTTATCCGGCGTTTTATTTTTATCCTTTTAAGCGGTGACTACAGCCTCTGTTCACCGGAAATAGTGTAGCTTTCCAACGGTGAATGAATTTTTCGAATCCGTCAAGTAGTTTCGGAGCATATTCAATTCAAACAAACAATCAAATCTTTCCTCTTTAAAATATTAGTATAGATAGTATTCGCAGTGCACGCGATGTAAGGATTTTTGGTACTTCTAGGTTATCCCGTCGACCAATTTCGCCAAATTATACAAATCGCCAAACTAATAGCCAAATTATACATGTTGACATAATTTTTATTTTAAATAACGAAAAAACAAATAATTAGTAGAATATTAATAAAAATATTAATAAAAAGTCGAAACAAAAATCACTTAATGACATTATAAACACGTGAATCTCATTTAATGTCATTGAATGTGACATTCACGATCATCCATTATTGGCATTTAATCTTATAGTTTGGCGATAATGTTTTGGTCGACGGGATAACCTAGAAGTACCGGATTTTTTAAGGTTATTTTTCTACACCTTGGGTTACATTATTGGCATTTTAATAAAGATCCTTTGGTACTTCTAGATTATCCCGTCGACCAATTTCGCCAAATTGTACAAATCGCCAAACTCATTGCCAAACTATACATATTGACATAATTTTAATTTTAAATAACAAAAGAAACAAATAATTAGTGAAATATTAATAAAAATACAAATAAAAAGTGAAAATAAAAATCCCTTAATTGCATTTTAAAAACGTGTGTCGTATTTAATTTCACTGAATGTGACATTCACGATCATCCATTATTGGCATTTAATCTTCTAGTTTGGCGATAGATTTTCGGCCGACGGGATAACCTAGTAGTACCGATCCTTTTTTTTTTTAATATAAAAGAGTCTATGTTCACCGGAAATAGTGTAGCTTTCCAACGGGAAAAGAATTTTTCAAATCCGTCAAGTACTTTCGGAGCCTATTCAATTCAAACAAACAATCAACTATTTCTTCTTTATAATACTGATAGATGTGACGTAATTATTTACCGATTTTTATTAGTTACATATATCCATGCCTCTTGTTCCTTTAACAAATACTTCAAGATTCCTATTTTTTTTTAAAGTGTGACGTCATATTTTTTCCAAATCAAATATTTTATTAATAATTTAATTCTTTCTCGTTCACTTTACTTCTAATTATGTCGCCATTTTTCTCAAAGAACCTCTTAACTTAGCCGATATTCGTGTGTCTTATATAATAAAACACTTTTTTTTTTCCAAGTATGACGTCATATTTATTTTCCTTTGAATTCTTTTTATTTTAATTTTTCACGTGGATACTGTTCAACTGAAAATTAATTGCCGGGGAGAAATTATTACTCCAAATTTTGATTTTCTTGGCAACGGGAAAGAAAAATGGTTATTTTTTATCGGAAAAATTTTAATTGATTCTGTATGAAAAATAAGGAAATTTTGAATTATTAAGGAAAATATTTGAATAAATCAATTAAAAATTAGCCTATGTTCACCGGAAATAGCGTAGCTTTCCAACGGTGAAAGAATTTTTCAAATCCGTCAAATAGTTTCGGGGCCTATTCAATTCAAACAAACAAACAAATCTTTCCTCTTTATAATATTAGTATAGATAATATCAAAAAATAATTAAAATCATTTCATTGTATTAAGTTATTGTTTAAAATAAAAAAAATCTGCATTTCAGCAACAAATACAAAAATTTTATTCTCTGTTTCTCTCTCTGTCTCTCTGTTTTCTGATATCTCTGTTATTAAAAATAACAGAGATATCGTTTTTTTTTTCTTTTTGTTGTTGCCATAACAATAAAATTAATTTTTACAAGTTCATGGAGGATACAAACCAATAAATAAATTAAATTTATTGCAAGTGCTGTAAATGTGTAGGGGGTTGGTTAGGCAGTTTAGTAAGTCCCTGTTTCTATTATAATTAAAATGTTTCATTGATATTATAATTATTGTACAGTTATCAAGCGATATTTAAACGAAGAAAAAATAAACTAAGCAGATATTTTTGAATTCGTCTTCTGGGGTATAATATTAACTTCCTAAATAATTTGGCATTTAAATAATATTTAAGGTTTAGAAACCGCATTAAAAAAAGAATTGCAGCTGAAATTAAGTCCAACATAGTAATTTATGAGTTGTTTTCCTTATTTTTTGTTATTTTCTGAAGTTTGTACATCTTCATCATGAAAAGCTATCTTATCCCTATTTTAAGAGGTAGCAATTGTTTATTTCGCTTAGTATTTTACTGTCTATATAAGATTGTTATATATCATATCTAATATATATTCTTTTCCGTCGAGTTTCGACGGGTCCAGCTAATACGCTTTTAAAATAAAACCTAAATTCTATTTCAGCAAAATGACTTCTCTATAAAAAGGGAAACTTTAAAAATACATCAAGATTTTATTATCATTATTATTTTCACGTGTAAAGAATTTTATTTCAGCAATAACTGATCTCCTCTTAAAATGTGTCATAATCTCTCAACTTCCAGCAAAAAATCAATATTTAACCACCAGTAAAGTGCCATCCGGACGTTTGACATAAATAAAACGAAATCCAATAAAGTACCCTGAAGTGTCGGAACGTAATCAATATTTGAAAAAAGGGATAGTTAGGAGAGGAGAGAGAGAGAGTTTATAGAGTTCATATATGAGATCTAAAGCAGATGAAGTGCGACCATTTCACACTCTTAAATAAATGCGGACATCTGAAAATGATAAAAATTGCTATATAGTCAGCTAAAGACGTCAGCTAAAAATGTAATTTAACAAATTACAACGACTATTTGGAAAATGAAATTGTCAAAGACTGTAATTTTAAACTTATAAATAATTTCTGAATTAAAAAAAAAATTAATAACATTATTTTTATGATGATCAAAACGTAGCTTACGTAATAATAGAGTCATATTAATATGCCGAGTCACTTTAATATTCCTGGACCAATCATAAAGAAATATTAAATGAAATTTCAATTTAACAGTTTTCGGTACTGTAAATTTTTAAACTTCTAAACGTCGCGCATTTTCAAATTTTACACCGTCGTATAAATAAAAAAATTTAAATGTAACTTGTTTGAAATCTGTATCTAAATCTGTTTTTGAGTTATTAATTTTTTTGTAGTCTTTAGTACTTTTTTTGTCATTGTGGCAACAGAAGCATTCCATTTCTAGACTTTAAGCATGAACCAATCAGAAAACGAATAAGTTACGGAATTCAACCTATAAAAAGATTCAGATATACTGTCAGATTTCCCAATTCTCTACCAAGGACAACAACTATTTTCCAAATAGTTAAAAAAATAAAAAGAATATTGCCTAGTTAAACTGATGGCATTGAGCTCACAGGCTATGCATACTAATTGTACATTACAGCCTTATATTTTCAAGGGCTAATTCCGTTCGAAAAACAAATTAAGGAAGGGAAACAGCTCCCCAATTTTCCCCTTTTTATACTTAATCATTGAACCCCCTAAATTAATCAGGGACATTCTTTATCATATAAAAAATCTATATCCAAAATTTCAAGCAATTCGAAAAATTCTTAATAAAACCCCATTTTTATATAATTTAAGAAGAGTTATCCCCCTATTTTATACTTAACCATTACATTTCCAAAACTATTCAGTAATTTGAAAGAAATCTGATAATTCTGCATGAAAATCCCATTTATATAAATTAAAGGGAGGGGCATTAAAACCCTCATTCCCCCTCTTTATACTTATCTAACGAACACCTAATACCAATCACGAAGGCTTCTCATCGGAATGATCCTATATCTAATTTTTGAACGAAAACTGATAATTCTGCATGAAAAACCCATTTATATCAATGAAAGGGAGGGACATGATCAACCCATTCCCCCAATTATATGTATCGAATGAACTCCAAAAACTAATCAGGGAAGCGCCTTGTCAGAACATACCTACATACAAAATTTCAAGTGGATCGGATATTTTTATCATGAGTTATCTCATTACGCACGTATACGCACGAACGTAAAAATGAACGAACGTATGTACATACATACAGAACGTAATCATAATAAAATATAATAAATAAATATTTTATTATGATTATGGATCTTATTAGAACGGATCCGAAACATGTCAATGTCATTTATTTTTAATTATTATGACACCTTTCTTAAGTAAAATAAAATTTTTATTAAAAAAATTTAATTTCGTTTCCCGAATCAGTTTTTTAATTTTGCGTATCGATTAATAAACAGAAGATGATAATCCCTCTTACTTTAAAGAAGTTTAGCTTTCGTTAGAATTATTCGATTGGTTTAAAATTTTATATAGCGGCTTATTGTAGAAAGGCACTTCACGAATTAGTTTTTAGAGTTCGTACATAGAATATAAGATGCGGGGAAGTTAACCTCTCCTAGTTTAGATTAAACAAGTTTAGCCTTCATTAATGTTATTCGATTGGCTATAAATTATGTACATTGGCTTATTGTGAAAAAGCACTTTCAGAGTTAATTTTTAGAGTTTGTTTAGAAATATAAAAAGGGTGGGGATACTTTTTTTAATTTTAACCCCTAATTGCTCACAGACCGCTAGTTTTTTTCCGTTTAGACAGTTTAATTTGCAATTACTAGTTTAACTACAGATACTACATTAGTCAAATTTGCAATTTTGTTTTGTTTGAAGCCCTAGTACTATATTCACAGACTTTTGAATAGGTCAAATTTAATTATATTAAGCTTATACAAAAAGTTTAATTGAAAAACAATATCATGTGAGTTAATCGAGGCTTTTATTCATCCTTCGATGAAGCGGTCTCACAGACAGCTGAAAGTACTATGCCACAATTTCTGTCACAACAATTAAGGGTGAAATAAGTTTAGTTTTCGTTTCAATTATCCATTTAGCTTGAAATTTTGTTTACCTATTTAAGGGGGAAGGGGCTTCCTTCGCAGATGGAGAAAGAAGAAGGGTGTTTCAAGAATTCAGTTCAACTTCAGCAAAATGCAAGTCTGAACGCTGCTTAAGGTTGGTTTCAAACTGCAATACTGTTCCCTTCAACTGAATTCTTGGAAAAAGTGGGGAAGTCTTTTGCGTTGGATCCATTTGTGGTTTCTTCATAATAGAACGAAGGGGAGTGAACAAAAGGGTCAGGAGATAAGCAATCCACCCTACTTGAGGGAAAGACTTTCCTTTTGCCAAACAACCGTCCCTTTCTTGCAAAACTCATTAAAGTTCAAAAACACCGCGACGCCACATCAAATGTATTCACATTTCGGTATGCTATAATTATTATATTTAAAATTAAGGGTTAAAATATTACTTAATTATTACTGAAGATTTCCATTAGACCATTAATAACATAAGTTTTATGAAGCTATATTATAAAACTATCTAATTTTCAAGCTCGCGCTCATACTCATAGCGACACTTTATGCATGTCTGTCTGGATGTTTGGCCCGTGCAATTGGACTGGCTGCTTACATAAAGTATTGAAATAGTTCCCTGAGCATCATATATAAAAATCAAGACTGAGAAAATAAGAAAAGTTCATAGTGTTTTTACCTACCTTTGGTACCTGGTACCCGTAAATTGGCCGTCGGTCCAAGCTAGCAGGTATCACTACGCTCATAGCACGTACTAGCACTACTTTATCCCATACATTTTACTTGAGAGAAAATAAATAACGTCTGGGGGCCCTGGGATCTTGCTCTAAAAGTGTATTGCAGATTTTAAATGTAAAATTTAACATATTACAAGAAGCTACAGCTTGTATTATCTGCAAGTTTTATTAAAGTGTGTGGTAATGTCATTTCAAAGTTATGTTATCCAGTTAATCCAATAACTTGGTTATTTACATCTTTGTTTTATAATATGTATAAATTTTATATTCGACGTGGTTCACCTCTGTATACAGGGTATCACAAAAAGATAGTCACAACTTTAAGAAAAAATACCAATAGGATAGTTGTAGAAAAAATGATAGATTGGTTGGCAAGAGTATATCTTCACAAACTTTTTCTCTGCTTAACTACATGTGTTATAAGATGGCTTAAATAAAATGACGCAAATTAGTCATAATTAATTATTTTAACTTGCCACGCTATGAGGAAAACATTAATAAAGAATACCCTTTGAAAACAATAGAATACTAAGTTGTTATAATAAAACTTTAATTATTAATTTTCTAATAATTTTTTTTCACATAGATGAATGGGACATTGGTAGAAAAGAGAAGAAGGAGAAACACTCTTACATTCCTAAATGTATGAAAATATGTGAATTTTGATCCCTTTTGGCTAATTTTAATCATTTGGCACATTTTAGTGAAAACTCTAATTACTCTCATGGGGAGCCAATTTGACCCGCATATTACTGCATAAGTCAAGCCTTGTGGAATTGGGTAGATCCATGAGTAGAAATACTGGATTGCAAAGGTTTAAAGAGCTATTTAATGATTTTAAAAACAGAAAATGAAAGAAATAAGACTGACATTATGTACTTTTTTAATCTTGCATAATCGTAAATATGCTCATTAACATTAGTCTAAAAAAAAAAAAGAAGTAATTTATTTCTATACGAAAAGGTATAAAATATGAAAGCCTGACTTTGGAAACGATTTGGAATCCAACTATGTATACTGGTTTGTGAATAACAAATTACCTATTGTGCCTATAAGGTAATTTGTTACCTATTGTTACCTATAAGCTATTCTGACCACTTGACAAAGACATTTTACACTCCACTGGAGTGGTTACTCCTCTTTCGCGCAAAAATTCTACTTTGAAATCATTTTCTAAATACTTTATTGTGTTTAAAAAAAAATCTCCAGAAAATAGCGTGAAAGTGAAAATTTTGAACCAAATTTCTGCGCGAAAGAAGAGTAACAATTCAAGCGGGTTTTAAAACGTGTACTTTACGTGATCAAAGTAGCTTATAACTTAATATGTAATTTATTGATCACAAAACGGATAACACAGTCCGATTCCAAATAGCTGCCATAGTCAGGTTTTTCCATTTTACACCTTTCCTTTAAAAAAGGAATTTGCAAATGTGTAAAAATATTTTGCGTTTGTTGAACAGAGCAGTTGACAACAGCCTTAAAATAATAAATGCTGAAATATTTTTTTTTTCTCCTACAACAAATGTCGAGAGAAAAAGCACAAGAAATTAACAACTTTTCTTGATACGGAGGTAATTTTATAGAAATAAATAATTTTAATACTTTTTTTTCCCTTTTAGACTTACGTTAATGACCTTATTTACAATTATGAAAGGTTAAAAAAGCATAATGTTAGTCTTGTTTCTTTTTTTATCTCTTTAAAATCATTACATTGTTCTTTAATTCTTTGCAGCCCAGTATTCTACTGGAAAGATATGGAGTATATTAAAAATTAAGTCTATTCGTAAAAAATAATTTTTCTTGATCTAACAACTCAAAACTTTCTACATAGAGCCATTTTTATATCTTATAGCACGAACTTTGCAGGTATGATTGGCGAAATTAATCGAAGATTAAGAGATGAAGAATATACTTCTTTGTGTTAAATTTTATTATTAGGGCCATTTTCAAATTTCGCTTATATATGCTGTTCCAGGGTATAAAGAAGAAAATTCAAACGTAAATTAATATTTAAAGTTTGATTTGAGCTATGCATTAGCTAAAGAAGATTATATTTAATATTTCTAACACGAAAAATTAAAAAAATCAATACAAATTTTTGGGATATAAATCTTTAAAATTTTGACTCTAAGCAAAATTTCCTGTCCCATTCCAAGTTTTATGTTTTTAACTATAGTTTTTTTTTTTTTTTTTTTTTCTGAGCAAACTTTTTAAAATAAAAAGGTTTAATTATTTTAAATGTGAACCGTTAGTGTTCAATATTGATGAAAAAAAAAGTGTCACAAAAGTTATTTTCTTTAAAAAATTGCCAGAAATCTTTTGTCCCTCACTTTTTGTCAAGTCTGTTAGCTTGTGATTATTTTAATCAAATTAGGTTTCGAATGCTGCCTAAAGATAGAAGCAAATATTCGGCGATATAGTTAAACTATTCACGCAATTACTACTTGCCATTTTTTACTCTTCAGTTGTGAAGCAATGTAATAGTGTCAAGAAAAAGCTTTTATCAAGGTTGGTATTTTTTTTTCATTGTCAAGTCTGTTATCGTAAATTTTAATATTAAAATAATGCTTTTTGTACTTTTGTAATTAAATATTGTTTACTAAATTGTTTCAGAAGGTATGTGTATTATTATCTAAGTCAGAAATTAAACAAGCTAGTTTATTTCGAATAGTTTTATTTGAAATGTCAAGTCCGTTACTTCTCAAATCTGTTACCATATTTGTAAGCGATGAAATGTAAGCAGCTAAGTAAGTTTACTAAATAGTTTTAAAAGGTATGTAAATTATTTTCTAAATTAGAAAATATACAAGCTAGTTCATTTTAATAATTTTTTTGTTTTATTTGAAATTTCAAGTCCGTTACCATGAAATGTAAGCGAATGGTGAAATGGCCCATTACTATTATTATTTCGTATTTTTTGCATTTCGCAAATGTGTAGGTTGTATGTTTCCTTAAAGTAGTTTCATGATTTTTCAATTCGTTACAATATGTTTGTTCATTAAACATGATGCTGCTAAATAAGCTTTTAAACTTATTTTTCTCAAAATCTTGTTTTTTTTTTTTTTTTTTTTTTTTTAATTATTATTATTATTATTATTATTATTATTATTATTATTATTATTGGTGACTTTTTTTAGAAGAACTGTTGAACTGGAGTTTATATCACCGAAAAGTATAAGTTTTACTTATTAATTTTTCTTCAATCTCGCACAATGTCATAATATGAACACCCTTAAGTGATTTCAAATACTTTATCAATGTTCTACCAGAAAATATGATAAAGAAATTTAAGAATAATATAAATAAAAGTAACATTGTGATAGTTTGTATATATGTTGTCTTCTAATATTTTATGTATATTTGGTATTGGATAGAAATTGATAAACTTGAATTCATAGCAATATTGCTCAATAAAACGCATTTTAACATTTTTATTTTACCAATATTTAGCTGAAATTTAAATATAGTTTTTATTTCCTATCATATCTTATACTATAACAATCACTGCATTATTCTCATCATGATGTAAAGTAAATAATAGTAACAATTTCTTTTTTTATGATATTTACTATTATTTTTTTCTTTTCTAAAGTTAATACAACAATTATAAAATGACACATATTTTCTAGTTCTCTCAGTGAAAAAAAAATATTTTAAAAGAATTTAAATTTAACAACTTTCAAATTCAAACAGTTGGAATTTGTAGGCATGGGAAAATAAAGAGTTTTATCATTTATATAAAGATCTCTGTGAATTGTTATTCATTTAATATGCTGACAGAAAATATGTCATAAGGAAAAGTTTAAAGGAAGGTTAAATGACTGTATAAAAAGGTAAGATTAAGCCTTTTAACCAAACCAAATTCTCAGGAGGTTCAGCGTTTTGTTGAGTGAATGTTAATTTATCTTAAAGAATGTATACTACTTGTCATAAAGGCAAAACATACTCAAACAATAAGCTACCAATCACTCATGTGTCATGTAAATAGCTTAATCCTTTGTCTGTCACAAATTCCTTTTATTTACTATGAAATGAAAAGCAGTGCATTATGAATATAGTATGTCAGTAATTTTTGGGGGGCTTTCAAAATAGTTTCATTGGTTGTTGCAAGACTAAAAGCCAAATTGCAATTGGTTGGGCGGCATTCTTTGTTCTGTGCTGATAGCCCTTGGTGAAGCACCAGTAAAATTTTTAAAGCACCATTTTACATGTTGAAGATTATTTGACTGTCCGTTAACGCTTTTTAGCAAACTCAACTTTTTGCTCACCAAGGCTAGTAACAGAAATTATTATTGAAAAGAAAATGGAAGCCCTTGCTACTGCAAATGGTCCTGAAATGACCACTTATTCATTTTGCGATTGTGGGTTTTTTTCCAGATTCTTGACCAACATGATTTCTACAACGTTATCTAGAGAATCTAAATCCACAATGTGGATTGCATTTGAAAGAAGTCTGCAGCAATACGCCACGTTGTTTCCTGTTTCTGATGGAGCATATAGCATGATTCCATGTTCGAAGAAATTCACTTCCATCTTATTGGTGTGTCTTGAAGATTTAAGAGAGAATGGTGACGTTGCGAGATTATCAATTCTGCTAAACACTGTAATGAGTGTCATTTATTTAAGAACAAATGACTGCTGCTACTCTATCAGACATTTGAGGAATCTCCTCCATTTCTCTGACGAAAGTGATACCGTCCATGTGTTGGCTGCTCTACGCGGAAGATCAATATTTCTGAAACTTTTACTGAATTTCGGATTGGTGATACGTCTACCTGAAGAAAATTCCATCCTGTATAGAGAAGCCCATAAATACATAGGAGACTTCATGTATGTAAAATCCTTCTTTTTCTTATTTTTACATAATTGTTAAATAAATTGCTGGACAGAAACATGCAACAAGAAAGTGAAAAATGCGTGTTACTATCTACTATCCATTCTACAGCAATAATTTATTAATGGAATATTTAATTTTATGTTTTTTAGAAGAAAATTTATAGATTTTACAAGTCATTCTTCTTCAATTTTGTCGCACGTATTTGTTTGTAATGCTTATGACCTAGGCAGTTATCTAATTAAATACTTCACAGCTCTATTATTATTATTATTATTATTGGATTTACATATTTTGTTAAAGTACTAATTTGAAGATTTCTATTATTATTATTATTTGAACCGCTATAGAATTTTTTCAGGTTTTAATGGAATTAACAAAATTTTTCATTAATCATTTTTTATTTTACTTTTTAAATTTATTTTGCATGTTCTAATCTATTGTGCGTTTTGCTATAGAAACTTTTTATGTTTATCAATTCAAAAAAATTATAATAGATTTTTTATGGTTATTTTTCAATGTTAAATCAGGCATTTCTATACAACTTTATATAAAAATTTGTATAATGCGTTTTATTTTAAAAACTTTTTCAATATTAATTAATTCCTAAAAATAATATTAGGTTGTTTTTACAGTTTTATTTCTCCGTTGAATCATTATGTTTTGTATAACTTTACTTTAAAAAATTGGTATTCACTTTTAAAAAATTATTTTTTTGCTTAATTTATAGCTTTTGACAAAATTTATCTTCAAGTTAATTTGAATTAATTATCGTTACACACACATATATATATGTACGCATTGTGAGTCATGATTATCAAAACAAAAGACTGTCTGCTTAATGCCCTTGAAACACACTTTTAATTGCAAAGTTTCATAAAAAAAAAGGTGCAAACTTTGATGAGATAATTTGCAACTCTATTGGGGGGGGGGGGGGGGCTATTTGAAAAAATACAACAGTTAAATTTCTATACGGCGTCCGTAGAGTAAATTTTCCAATTAGAAATAACTTTCCTTATCCAGTCTTGAATTAAACACAGAAAATTGCATCTTCATATTCGCAAAACTTGCATAGATGAAGATGCAATTTTAGTTTATTTAGTATCAGTAACCTCGATTATCCGAAACTATTTTTTCGGAATCTCGAAAAATTCGTTTTGATGAAAGGTATATAAAATTTTTAGATTTTTTTTTTATTTTAAAAAGTGGATGTAATAAAATAACACAAATTTTTCATATAGAAAGAAGTTGATCAGATTATTTATCCGTTTAAATAATTCATCAGGTTTTAAGGAATTAGACAGAAATTATAATGCGCGCAATTCAAGAAACAATGTTACTTTAACAGGTCTAGTAAAACGCATAAATATATATGTATAGATATATTTAGTTAGAATTCTGATTTTTTTTTTCTTTTTTCCTGATGATTAGCCATGTAATTTGCAAATGAAATCACATGCAAAACTTTATTATAAAGGTTATAAAAATTTCAGATGTTTAGCATTGTTTTGAATTTAATAATTTAAAAACGTTATTACCCGAAACTGTATTCATCGGATTTTTTTCTGTTTTTCTTTCCTTTTTTTATTAAATTAAAGAGGAAAATTTAATTTTGTTTCAGAGGTTTCCTTTTCAATATTAATTTTAAAACTATTAAAAATGTATTTAAAAAACGATGTTACTTTAAAAAAATCGTATTTTCAAAATTATTATTATTATTTTTTTTAATTTATCCAAACAAAATTACTGTAAAATAATCAAAAAAGACTTATTTCAAGTTTGTAAATTTTTTGTTCAACGATTCTTGACTTCTAAAATTTAAAGACAAAAAATGATAGGGAAAAGACTCATCATGCAGAAAAACGCAATTGAAGTTTTAAACAAAGTTTGGCTCCAAATAAAATGTTTAAACGTTTTTTTTTTAAACTGATATTGAAAAATAACTCCTTTCTGTAGCTTAAGTTTCCGATTCAGTTTGACCTTTTTTTTTTTTTTTTTTTTTTTTTCCACCTCTATTTTGTACTGTTTAAAAGTCCTCCAGTTATTTAAAACAATGCTTTTTTTAGTATGCGTATTAAGAACATTTAAGTAATTTTACCTCTCTTAATTTGAGGCTTTTATCGTCCTGACAAGGCTGTCAAAAAAAAGTCTGTATTCTAGACCCAAACGAAGCTCGGATTCGGACGTTATTTTCATCAAAAAACTCGCCAGGCCGGGCCTAATGTATTTTTTCATACTGTACTGGAACTGCTTTCTTCTTTCTAGGCCTGCACGGGACGAAATTTCCAACCCTGGTCTCGACACAACCCGTTTTAAAATCATTGTCTGTGACTGACCCAATTCATACACAAAATAAATAAAATTTGTCCCAGTCAAAATTTTTACGAAAAACGCATATAATTTGAAATCGCCTTTATTTTACGAAAAAAGAAAAAAAAAAGTTTAAAATTCATTTTTTAAGCAATAGTAGATTTAAAGACAAAAAATTAAAATACAATAAAATCAATAAAAAAACTCTGCTAGTGACGGAATCCTGATTAAAATGGAAAATGTGTTGATCCATGCAAAATAAGTATAATAATACCTAAGGGGGGAAAAACTACACTTACACCTCCAAAGTAGAGAAGTTTATAACGTATTTTTTTCCTTCTTATGTGATTCCGTCTTAAAGGGTTTTATTGTATAACATTTTTCAAAGTCTCCAACATCTGGAATATGGATTAACTATATGAAAGTATAAGTGAAACATTTACATATAAATAGAGACTCATTGATATAATAAATATATCACAGACTTTGGCGTTTTTTTTAATAATAAAAAGCATAAGCTTTAAAAGTATTTTTGATAAAAACTCCTCCATATTAAACAATTTTTAATCGTATCGAAGGGAAAATCTATGCAGAAATTCAAGGCTAAACCGGGCTATGATTAAAACTCTTTTCCAGCCCGGGCCAGGTTATAATATTAATATTTTGCTTTTATTCTTATTGTTTACTTTTATTTTTATTGTTTGCTTTTATTTTTATTTGCATAATTTTTAACTTAAGTGTATGCAAAAATCAAAATTCTTAAGAAAAGAAAAAGAAAAAAAAAATGAAAAAAAACTTTTTTACAGTGTGGAATTTAGATGCTTTTAAACTTTAACATTCATTGTTCATAACTAAGAATTTGTTTGATTATAAAGAATTGCATTATATATGGTTCTTTTATGTAGGTCCTTTACTGTTGAAGCAATTTCATTTAAGTCCGATAGGGTTGAAACTGCAGAGTAAAATTTTACGATTTGCCCGATAATTTTCTTTAAGTAGTAATCATATCAGAAAAAAAGTCACTGTTAAATAAATTAGGTGGCGGGAAGCCTGATAATTATTGAACGCTTAAAACACTTAATCCAGCAACATAATATAAATTATTTTTCGTGGAATAAACTCATTTTAGTTAATTGAAGAAATTCCAACACTAGTAACTTTATATTGCTTTATTTCTCTTTCTTTTATGCCCTTTCCATCACATAACTATAGAAGTATTATTAGTTGATTTGGATGCCATTTCATACTAATATTATTATCCGTAATTAGAATTATTTCTTAAAAATTTAATAATACATAAAGTATATTTTCTGATAAGAGGAGAATTTACTTCTTTTTTCTTTTTCTCCCTCCCCCCCCCCTCTTTAAAAAAACTGTGTCTTTCTAATCATTTCTATATCTTTTCAACATTAAACAAAGCGTAAATGTGCAGGATTTCTCTTAATTTATCCCAATCGATATTCAACAATGTGTTTATTATGCCCAACTGCGTGTTTTAACTATCGATACTAATTTTTTCTTTATGTTGAGTAAGAATTTTTTTCTTTGATTTTCGTTTGGCAAAAGATTGTTCTTTATCTTTTAATATTTTATCTATATACTTGAATCTTTAAATTATTTAACCATACGCTTGTACCATACAATTGTATGCAATTATATCGGTTTATACGAGAATCTAAAGAATAATTAAATTCCTCTTTTTTGTTATCATTCACAGAAGCCACCAAAAAAGATAAAGATATCAAAAACTCACGCACAGAGTAATCCTAATGAATACAAATAACACTTCTACTAATTTTTGGTACTAAAATTAATTAATATATATTAATCAAATCAAAATATGAAATATTTCTTTTACAGGGGATTTTTTTAAAAATACATAGAACATATTAAAGAAAGCGTAAATGTTTAGGATTTCTCTAAGTTCATCTTAATTGAAATTCAACAATGTGTTTAATACGTTCAACTGCGTGTTTTCACTATTGATATTAATTTTTTCTTTATGTTGAGTAAGGATTTTCTCTTTGATTTTCGTTTGACAAAAGATAGTCCTACAGCTTTTAAATCCTTTATTTATGTACTTAAATCTTTATATTATTTACCTATACACTTGTAGCATACAATTCTAAACAATTATATCGGTTATACAAGAATCTAAAGAATTATTAAATTCCTCTCTTTAGTTATTATTCGCAGAAGCCACCAAAAATGATAAAGATATCAAAAACTCACACACAGAATAATTCTAATGAATACAAATATCACGTCTGCTAATTTTTGGTATTAAAATTGATTAATATAAATTAATCAAATCAAAATATGGAATATTTCTTTTTTAGGGGATTTTTTTTAATACATAGAACATATTATCCCTTATACAGTTTTCTTTTCCCATTATTTCACGTGCCATCAGCATAACCTAATTTTA
Source organism: Maratus speculifer (assembly GCA_964019185.1). Taxonomy (NCBI): domain Eukaryota; kingdom Metazoa; phylum Arthropoda; class Arachnida; order Araneae; family Salticidae; genus Maratus; species Maratus speculifer. The sequence continues at coordinate 155,564,364 of OZ025302.1, forward strand.
TTGGATTTATTTTTAATACTTTTTTTTTTTATTAGGAACTAAATAATACATGTTGTAAATTTCCAAATAAGTGAAAAAAATGTCCCACTAGATTTTTCCAAGATAACTCAATTGGCAGAGCACTGACTAACAGCAATCAAAAGTCCCTGCTTCAAAAGCTGACATAGTCACTTTATTTCTTGGTTGGGAAATTACAGCTCATATAAACTAATTTTTCTAACAACGTAATAATGCTTTACCAATTTCTTCTTTTTCAGACTTTTTTTAGAATTATTAGTTTTTGAAAAAAAAAAAAAAAAAGAAAAAAAAAAAAAAAAAAAAAAAAAAAACATTCAGTGAAATGATTAAATGAAATTTCTGTTTTGCCAAATTGATGATAAATGAGGATAACTAAAAAATCTTACAAAGATTCACAAAATATCCAAATATAGTTTAAAAAAATTTTGCTCACATTAACAATGATTTCCCTCTTAGATGTTGTAAAAATAGTGAAATTTTTAATGTAGCAAACTAGATGCACCATTCTTAGCATCCAACTTGTTCATTTGAATAGCGGATTAACTTCCGCTTTTTTTTTTTTTTCCAATCATGCTCATATTAAGCAACTCTGATTATATTGTATATGACGACCTCAGAATCCAAAAGGTGCAAGTGTCAAAAATTCGATTTTTTGTAAATTGAATTTAAAGATAATTCATATTTAATTTGAATTTCAATGATAATTGACTGAATTGAAATAATAATAATAATAATAATAATAATAATAATAATGAATAAATAAATAGAGTATATTTTCTTGTAAATTCTTAATTAATAAATATTTAATATCATTCGGCAAAAGTGGTTTATCTTTAGAATACAGTATTTGATTTCAAATCACTTTTTTTTTTCTTTTTTAGGTAGATTTCGTATGAAATACTACCTATTGCAATCGCACCAGTTTATATATCTATCTATCTATCTATCTATATATATATATATCTCACTTTACTATGGACACGATATGAATTTAAAAATGAGTTCACCAATGAATTTCACCAATCTCCACCAAACTGGTACATAAAATCAAAGGGGATAAAATCTTGGCTAAGTTCGTTAATGGGCAAAATCGGACCAAGGGGGTCGGAATAGGGGGCTTTTTGTGAAAACAGAAAAAACGCCATAACTTTTTAATTAAAGTAGATATCGAATCGGTTTAAAGTTTATATTACTTCTTAAACATGGGCCAAAAGTATATGCATGACAAATTTCTGATGAATTTAGAAGTGGGCTCAAGGGGCGAAAAAAACAGAGATTTTGAGAGAAAAAAATCCATAACTTCGTCAATTTTCAAGATATCAAGTCCAACTAAATTTTTTGTAAATGTTCTTAAAATTATCTAAAACTTTATATTTACAAGTTTTTGATAGGACCAACTTTTACCGACGAAAAAAAATTAAAAACGAAAAGAAAAAGGGCGCTGAAAAAAGAGAAAAATCCATAACTCCGTCAATTTTTAAGATATCAAATCTGATTAAATTTATTTTACATCTTCTCAAAAATATCTACAACTTTTATATTGACAAGTTTTTCATAGGACCAATTCATATAGCAAAAATAAATTAAACAAAAATAGGAGTTGGAGAAAAAAACTCAAATCCAAACTGCTTATATTCTGACTCATTTTTAAATTCATTTTTGATTTTAAACGCATCCAAATGGTAAATCCTCTTATTTAGAAACTGTATAAAGTGACGCATTGGTCAATTTTCTGATAAATATGAAATATATTTCAAAAAAGGCTACCAAAAAGGGTATTTTGAACAGAATTTTCTGAAATCATCGTGATTTGAAAATTTAAGGTAGTTTTCACATAGCAAATTGCGTTTTTTCTGACTCGTTTTAAAATCCATTTTTGTTCTTAAACACATCCAATTTACAGATCTCTTATTTAAGAACTATATACTGTGACGCATTGGCCAGTTTTTTGATAAAGATAGAATATATTTTTAAAAATGCTGTCAAAGTGAGTATTTCGCACAAAATTTTCCGAAGCAATTAAGATTAAAGAATTAAGGATGTATTCAAACAACAAACCGGTTATTTTATGACTCATTTTTAAATTCAATTTTTTTCTCAAATGCATTCAACTGACAGTTTTTTATTATTTAGGAACTGTATAATGTACTTCTTTGGTCGATTTTTTAATAAATTCAGATTCTATTTCAAAATATGTTGTCAAAATGGGCATTTGAGCTGAATTTTTCTTAAGATGATTCTGATAAAACCAGTTTTTGCAGAAAAATGAAATTAAAAATTTTTCATAAACGGCCAAATGAAGTTATTAAACTGGGTTTATCTCTAATCATATATATATATTTTCTTTTTGTTGAAACGAGCACTCTTCGAAATCTACCTCCGCCTATAAGCCCAGCCAACAGGTTTTTTTTTTTTTTTTTTTTTTGTTATTTATACTCCTTGGCTTCATATATATTTTGCAAAGTAAGATGGGGAAAAAATTATAAATACGGAAAATAGATTTTAAAAATTAAAATTTTCCTACAACAAAATTTTTTATATGCGATTATATCCCAGGCCTATATCCGCAGCTAGCAGATAAAAAACCGCAATCATTAAACTCAATGGTAATAAATAATTTCTATAAGATAATATCAAAGTACAGAGTTATGGTCATTAATTATTATTTCTATGTGTTATCAGCTTTATGGAAAACATACAATTATGTTATTTAATCTCTATTTTTCCCATTTAATACGCCGCCGTATGGCCAAAGGTGACCAGCCATTTGCGATTTTAGACATTATGTTAAAAATCTAAAAAACACATGAGAAAACACATTCACAAATTTCTTGATTGTAAACAGAATAGTACAGGTGGTACAATTCCGTGAAAATTTTTTTCCAGGAATCTCCTAGGGGACTTTCAACAAATTGAAAAAGAGCGAAGGTCTTTTGGATAATCCTATCAAAATAAATATAGCAAAAGTGTTCAAACAGCAGATTATGATGAGTTATCTCATTATAACAAACCGTTTTCCTTTTTATGAGGATGACATGCATGTATACTCATTGAAAAATTAAGGTTTTTATAAATACAGTCGTAAATTGTGTTAAGTCTTTTGCATATAATTTGCAGTGTTCTTAATATATACATATATATATATATATATATATACATATAAATCTTTTCAGAAACTATAACAAGAAACATTATACATAAGCCCAGTTACGAAAATTAAAAAAATAGTAAAAAATTGCTTGAAAAATTAGCAGGTTTACTAAATAATGTTTCATTTCGCATGCGTGAATGCAATCAAAATATATTTTGCATAATATGTTTAGTTAAGTGTTGAGAGTCTCAAAAATATAGCTGGAAAATTCTGAAAATTATCGTCGATAGAATAAGCTGAAAATCCGTTATTCCCAAAATGAAGGAAAAAGGTGAGAAGCTGTATCCAAATATAGTAGTACTTTCAATAATGTGCATGCTATATTAATATAAATCAATGGATATATGGATACAAACACTCATCTTTTTGCTTCATTTTGAAAATAACGGATTTTTAGCTTATTCTATCGATGATAATTTTTCAGAATTTCCAAGCTATGTTTTTTAGATTTTAACAGGTGTAGCTAACACTTTATGTAAATTATACTTTGATGCGTTTACGCATGCTCAATGAAAAATTATTTATTAAACTTGCTCATTTTTCATACAATTTTTGTTATTTTCCATATCTAATTACTGGATATTATGTAAAATTTTGCTTGTGATATTTTTTTAAAAGAACATTTTTTTAAAATTTAAGAACCCTACAAATTATAAGAAAAAAACTTGGCAAAATTTGTGATTTTTTTTTTTTTTTTTTTTTTTTTTTTACAAAAATTTTAATTTCTCAAAATAGACCACTTAATCATAATCTGAAGTTTGAACAATTTTGTTACTCTAGCTTTGACAGGATTATCCAAAAGATCTTCGTTCATTTGCAATTTGTTGAGGTCCTTTATGTAATTTCGGGAATTTTCGAGTAATTTCGTTTTTAATGTTTCCAATGTGTGATTTATTACTTTCTTCTATGATGAGTACCAGAGTTTTGTGAAGTTATACATATGTTACATTTTAAAGCATAAATGTGAGATTAATCAATAAAAATATGGTAAAGTTGCATAGGCGTTAATAGCATCGGTGCCATAGATCAATTCATGAGTTAGATGTTTTGAAAGATTTATAAATAACAAAGCAATATCATTTTTATAGCCACGATTTTAAACAAATGACAATAAAAAATACTCATGCCATTGCATGTCACAAAAATGTATTCTAGTTTCTTAAAAATGCATATTAATTTACATGAAAATAGCTATTAAATAAGTTAAAAAGTGACGAGTAAAGTTGTGTCAACTTGATTTTTATTTCATTCTACATGTACGATAATGTTCTATGTATACATTCTAATGCATTTATACTTTTTGTTGATTTAAAAAAAAAGCATGTTATTCAATTTTTTTTTTTTTTTTTTCAGATCAATGATAATTTCTAATCAGCGTGAAATTAATTTCTTGGCGCACGTGATAATGAAGCTAGTGCAACATAGTCTTCTTCGTAGCAAGAATCTTAGATGTTACAAACGAATCTTTTTGGCATCGGTTGTAGTAAAAGCTATCCAACTCAGATTAATGGGACAACTCGACTTGGCTTACGAATACATCAGTTGCCTCAGGATGTATTTCGTTGCTGCACCAGATCCCTTGCTCTCTGTCTTTGAAGTTAAGAGTCTTCTCTATGGATGCTGTACCATCACAAAAGCATTGCGTCATTATAATAAGTTTTGTCAAGAATTTGATACGCTGATGCCCGAGTGTCCAGCAAGAATGGAACCCAGGAAGCTCAGTGATCTGGCTCGATGCCAAGTAAGAAAGAATCTCAACAACCCCAATGTTTTGCTGCCAGTTGCAATAGAAGCACTTGACATCCCGAATAGGGTAAAATGTTTTGTTTTGGGTGATTTAATTGATTTATCTAGAAAACAAAGTTTCGCAGTAATTTGTAACAAAGTTGAAATTATTGAGTAAATTCTTTAGATGATCAACGCCATCAGTATTGCTTTTCCTTTTTGGAGATTTAATACCAATTTTTACCAATGTATTTTTACTTCTTACAGTGCAATTGTTTTCACCATGTGACATGCTGAAAAAGTAAAATTGATGATAAGTATCACATTTCTTGATGTAGTGTGTATGTCGTTTATTAAATGTTAATGAAATGTTAATGAAATAAAGTAATTGATAATGTACCAATTTGTAATTGTCTTTCTCTTAAAATCATAGCACAAATTATTTTGATATTTAATTTTAGATTCTTTGTTAAAGTATTTATTTATTTTCAAAACAAAATTCATTATTTATAGGTATTATGTAAACTAAATCACATGATATTGAAAAAAAAAATGATACGATGGCTGCGATTTGGATTTTATATATATACATTAAAAATTATTAAGGTAATCAGGCATATTATGGAATATTTCCGAAAACAGAAAATTTTCATTGGTTAAAAAAAAGAAAAAAAAAATAGAATAAATGTAATAATTGATGTACTGATAAGAAGAAAATTCTCTAATGCACAATTTTTGTTTGTACCCTCTTTCTTTCTTAACAGCTTTTACAGAAATAATACATTTTTTTTATAATTTATTCATTTATTTATTTTTACTAACTTCTAAACCAATACAAGAGGACCAGTGTAAATTAAAGATAAATTTCAAATTCGACTATTTCAAGATTGAAAAAAAAAATAAATAAATAAATAAAATAAACACTTCTTGAGATTCGATAAAGAAAACGAGTGCAAAACAACTCAGGAGCTTATGGTGTATCTCTACAGTTGCGAAGAGGATGTGAAAGAGGCTATTTCTTTCTTAAAAGTTCACATTGCCTTTCAATTCTATAAGAAATTCAAAAATAGGCTTTTTCAATACCTAATTTATTTATAAAAACTAAGTTTTCCTAATTATAATGCTAATATAAGATATCCATTTTTCGTGAATAAAGAAATATCTATATTACAAAATTTTACTTAAGCCAAGAAAAAAGAAAAAATTTATTTTAAAAAATATTTGAAATTAAAGGAGACACAGTTTAAAAATGTAGTGCAGCAATGCTTTTTTTTTCCTTAACAGTGAAAATTTAATCTGGAGAATAAAATTTAGCAATGGATAGCCATGGATTCTTATATTTAAGTTTCTTCACATATTAACATGATATTGTACTATCGGGTATAATTTTTCCCGCAAAACAGCATTTTTCTTCACCAATCGCGAAATATTATGTTACATTATACAAAAAGTTAATTGAGATAACTCATTACCTAACATATAAATATTTTTAGAAATATGGTTTTTCACAAATAGAAAGCAAGTATTCCTGGTTTCTATACAGCCTTTATAAAACTTATTAAATTTATTTAATTGTTTGTTTACTTTGCATTTAAAAATGTTTTAAAAAGTCTATAAAATATGAAATTTTCATTTGATATAAATTTAACAGTTATTTTCTGTTGGTAAAAATCATAATTTGATAATTATATTAGGTAATAAATGAATAGCAAAATAAATTTTCCAGCAAATAATTTTAGGATTTCCAAATTGGAAAGGAACGATGAAGCATCTCTTTAGCCTATCGGAAATTTAAACTTAAAATGAAATACTACATTATATGAATATCTGAATTTATTTTTCACAGACATAATTTGATTTAAGACATAATTGATCTGAATTTTTTAAAATATACCTCTGTTTTTCTAAATTTGAGGTTTTTTTTTTTTTTTAACAGAATTTCTCAAGAAATTTTTTCAAAACATGTATCTTATTGTTGAAAACGCTTAATACCTTTTTCATATCCAACCCTGTTATTGTCGAACAGTCACAGAGTTAGTTTCATCCTTAAATGCATGAAATTAACTGATCACTTAGCTCAGAAATTAAGAAGATGAAATAATACACAGAGAAAATAATACATTCTTTTGTTTTTTATAGTTATTTCATTGATTATCAAAATAAAAGTAAATTACTATTTTTTTAATTTGTTACAAATAATAATAATTTTCTCACAAAAAAATAGAGATAAAATATTTAATTATCATTATCATTTTGACAATGTAATAGGGGAGACCGGGGTACGTTGGCCACAGGGGTACGTTGGCCAATTTGATTTAATTCTCTAACCAGTCACCAGATGGCCCCACAAGTCCAGAAATATGTTAGAAAATCTGTTCCCCTATCCTTCCAGGAGTTTCAGTTGTCTTAACAAAAACAAACTAAGAATGACGTTGATTTTTCACTTTCGTCGATCTCGAAGTAAATTTTCGGTAGTGTGCAGAAAGCTTTAATGCTCTCAAGAGAAACTTCACAAGAACAAAGGTGAGTAATATTTTGAAAGATCAATTTATAACTATTCTTTTGATGTAACAATAAATATTAAATGTTGTTAAGATATGTGTAGAATAGCAAAAGTATTTCAAACATGGCGAGGGGGTAAGTTGGCCCACTTACGTTTGGGCAAGTTGGTCCATTCAAAAAATATGTTAATTCAGCCGGTGGTGGTTGGGCGACAACTAATAGACGCCCTATATTCCAGAAATTGTGAAAACTGCCCTTTCCAATACAATAAATCCAGTTAACATAACATCAAGTTTTCAGAAAACTGGAATATGTCCTTTTAGTAGGAATGTTTTTACTAACTCTGATTTCATGCCTTCGTATATCACTGATAGACCTGAGCCTTCAAGCACGCACGACAAAGCAATTAGTGAAGATTGTAATGAAACCCGGGTAATGGCTTATTTCCATGGGTAAGCTTATTTCCATAGATGTGCCTACCGCATCTTCTTCTGCTCCATACAATATAACTCCAACACCTGATGACATAATACCATTTGAAAAGGTAGAGCCAAGGAAGATAAATGCTTCGAATAGCATGAAGAGAACTTCTGCAGTCCTCACAGACACCCCTGTCAAATTAGCTCTTGAACAAGAACAAAACTCAACAGAAGAAAAAACTAGTGCCAAAATTAAAAGTGATATTAAAAGAAGAAATAGGACCAAAAAACGCAAAGGAAAGCAGTCTGTAAAAAAGATTTTGTTTTCTTTTGATCCCTAACAGCCTGGATGTAGTGGTCTGAATCGTCAAAAGAGAAAGAAGAAATCTATTAAAGAAAGTCACGATGAGGAAGACAAAGACAATATCTGCATACGTTGTCTGAAGGAGTTTAATCAAAGTATGCCTGGGGAAGAATGGATCCTGTGCGTGAGTTGCAAACGTTCGGCTCACGTGAAATGTTTTCGAAAAGAGTTTAATGGATTATATTTTGAATGCATTCACTGCAATGATCCCTCTGAATTGTAAATTTAATTTGCAAATAATTTTTCATTATACATGCATTAAAGTACCTAAACTGTTCTAATAGTGAACTATTATGAATTTTATTTAACTTCTAAATAAACATAAAAAAGAGCATTGCAGGCCAACGTGCCCCAGTCAATGGGCCAACCTACCCCGTGCACGGGGTAGGTTGGCCCACATGACATCTCACCATAACTAAACTCATAAAGTTCTTAAAATTTCATATTAACTAAAAATAGGCGTTTTCCCCGCTAGTTAAACGTACTAGGTATTGTAAAAAAATACTAAATTTGAAAATAAACAAAATTTAGATATTGAAAAAAAATGAATTAAAAAAAACTGGGCCAACAGGCCCCGGTCTGTTCTACATTTTACATTACTTCTTGGTCATCTTAGCACAGTGCTTTTTTATAAACTCAATAATAATAATAATAATAATGTCACAAAGCTGGCGGGCATTCAAAGATTCCATTTTTGCTACTCCATGGGATCTCTTCGTCCATGTAACATATGATTTACTGAGCCTCCTTACGAAAGGTGAATAATGTAGTTAATTTCTTAATATTAATAAAGTATTAATAAGTTTTTTTTTTTTTTTTTTTAACAGTGGACAATTTATGCACTCCTGGGGCATCTATTATTTATAAAATTAACTGTATAATAGTAAAAAATTGATTTTTACCATTAGAAAGTTGGCAACCAATATTGACATAATATATTTTTTAAATCATTTATTAAATACTTACATTTTACAAAATATAATTGTCTGTGAAAAGAACATTCAAACAAAATTCAGAAAAATATATTGTCTTAAAAAAGTTGAAAGTTAAAAGAGGTAATATTTAAAAAAGTATGTCCACAATGGATGTCTTTTTCTAGTGGTAAAAATATAATTTTGATAATTATATTGAGAAATGGGTGATCCTAAGCTTAAATATGTCAGTAGGTTGAATAAGATTTTGTTATCGGATAAGACTGTTCTAAAAAAAAAAAACAGTCTTCCTCTTAAAAAATCACAAAATCCTTCACGATTTCAATCCTTTTTAAAACAATTCTTAAATTGATTAAATAAAGATAAATTTCCAACTAAAAATTACTGGTACGAATAATCGAGAATTCTAAAAACAGTTAAAAAAAGAACAAGTTGAATGTAGATTCTGCCATTGCAAAATTCAATTTTGCCTCCGATAAGGAAAAAAAAAAAAAATCGATAGAGGTCTTTTAGAAGGGCGATCCCATTTAGAATGCAATGAACTAACTTCATTTTTCTTGTGTTTATCAATATAATAGCAAACAGAACGGCATGAAATACCCAATTGAATAGCAATTTCTCTCTGAGACACTGGAATTGCGGAATAATAAAGAAATATAATTTGACGTGCTACTTCTTCATTGACTAGATTCATCAAAAACGGATTTTTACTTTAGTTTAAATGCTATTTTATAGACTCTGAGAAAAAGGAAATGCATTTTAACAATAAAACGAGTGGAATCCCGTCGAATTCGACGAATGAAATGTTTAAAAAACCCGATCGATTTGGTTTTAAAAAAAGCAAAAGTAATTACATTATTGAATCAATATATAATAAATATATTTCCAAACTTAATGTCAAGTTTGCCAGTTACAAATTTGCATGCAAATATTCGCACATCTTCAGTTAAAATTGCAATCTGAGTGCCGGCGAAATCCAGAAATTTTATTTTATATGCACTCACAGAAAAATAGTTTTAATAAAACTATTTTTACTATGACATTATTTTCACTAACTGAAGTCGTCTGAAAGTAAAATCTCAATCTCAGTGTCCATAATGAAAAGAAATATTGAAATGTAATATCGTTATGAGTAAAAATGCGATGCTTTAAATAGAGACGTCATTTTCTATTAAAATGTTTTTTAAAAGTTACTGTTATTAGTAATATGAAAAAGGCATCCGTAATAATATTGTAATTACCATTTATCTGGTTGCTGAATGACATCATTTTCCTCATTTGAAAATTTTCTTATTTTGCTTTAGACATTAATTTTTATCATAAATTATTTTCTGTTATTTTATTTACATTATTAATATTATTTCTCAGTAAATATATATTTTTTTTAACCTCATTTACCTCATAAATATACGCAATCATTTTATTGTAGTTAAATTTTATGAAAACAATAAATTTTTTTCCTTTAAATGCGAGGACATGTTCACTGATGAAATAAAGCTTCTGACAGGTGGAAAGTATAATGGAAAATAAATTTTTATTATTGAGACAACAGCTAAACTGAGTTGCCACCATTTTGAAGAAATTTCATAAAAAGCATTTAAAATTAAAAATAAAATATGAAAATGGAAATAAATTAAAAAATAGCTAAAATGGACAAAACTATAAATAAATAGCCTTCATTTAAAAAAATAATTATCAAAATCGGTTGAGTGGAAAATTCTGGGCTGATGACTAAAAAAACAGCCAGGTCTTTTAAATATACAAGGTTTAGAACCCGTCAAATTTTGACGAAAGAAAATATTTAGGAAGGAACTGTTTCATTAATTTATAATAAACCTACAAAATTAGCTATAGTAAAAAATGCATTTTATATTGGTACGTCTAACTCTTAACCCTTTAACGTTCATTGGTTTCTCTACGAAGCCACAAAATTTTAATTCCGATATGCAACAACGACACCGGAATTTTAATTAAAAAAAATCCATTTTATTATGTATGTGAAAAATCACTTTTTCTTACTTACAAATATATTTGTTCGCAATTACCGGTGTAATTCATTTCTTTTTACATCTTAGCAATAAAAATGCTTTGTCCGTTAAAGGGTTAAACAAATGATATTTATCGTTTATCTTTTATCTATCGAATTAAATCGCAGTTGTAGAAATTGTTAAAGTTAAACTTTAATCGTATATGTAAGCAGTAAAAAATAATAAAGGTATGTTATTATGATACAGTTATCAATTGAAGTTCTTATGCTAGTATTCCAAAATGATAAAAAGCAAAATTTTTCAACTTTGACTCCATCATGGAATTTTTTTTCGCCGTGAAATCTAAACCCGGCATAATTTTCAGCATATCAAAATTTACAAATGTACATTTCACATCGGTATTCACGTTTCAAAAAAATTGGCATTTTAATTTGATAATTTTGATTCAAAACTTGAAGTCTCAATGGGCTATTAGCTGAAATAGATATTAAACTGTTGATATTCTTTCACGTGTAAATCGTATTTTGTAAATGAAGTCAAAATTCACGAGGTTTTATTACAGAAGATATTTAAATTTCTATTTTTTTCCCTTTTAATGAGAAAATGGCAACATAAAGATACAGCACTCAATTTTTTCTTTTTTTTCCTTTGCTTCAAATAGAAATGGAGTACTCTTATTGCCACGATTAGAAAAGAGGTATAAAAAACTACAAAAAAATTAATATTTTAAAAACAAATTAAGTTACAGCTTTCAAACGAATTTCATTTTAAAGTACATTTTTTTTCCTACACGATGGTGTAAAAATTGAAAATATGCGACATTAAGAAGTTTTAAAACTTTTAGTAGCAAAATTTGCAATGCCGAAATTCATTTAAAATTTGAAAGTGTTGCCATGCGCAAATTCACGTATGCGTTACGCACAGATACGTTTGGCCTTTATAATATAGATAGATAGATTGTATGAATGTCTCGTTTTAACGGCCAGATTATGAAAAAGTGGGCCAAAATTTTTGACACGACACTTTTTAGCTTGTCTGAAAGAAATAGCATCGGAGGTTAAAGAAAGAAGAATCAAAAACCACAAAACATTTAAAACAATTACAAATGACTTCCAAACGGATTACGTTAAAGCTCCTCTTCCTGTGAGCGAAGACACTTGCCAGCTAATGTTATACATATGTGGAGATTATTTTGTAGTATCTGGTTTTCACTTCGACATTTTTTAAATAACTTTTTTTGCATTGGATAGCTGAGGTCCCTCTCCACATCTCTTCTTTTTAAGTGCGTTTGTAATTATGTAAATACGGAGCACCTGTAATTGTCGTTCAGTCCGTCCGTCTGTCGATCTGTATATAACAGAGCAAAAACTACTCAAGTGAATCGTTTGAAATTTAAAATGTATAAATTTTGCATAATTTTGTCGAATCATTTCAAATTTTATGGAAATCGGATGCATAGATCAATTACAGGGACAATCAAAAGCATTCCGTTACACTACGGTCAATGGGTAAAAATAGTTTCAAGTACATTTTAATGCTACTACACGCCTTCGTAAATAATGAAATAGATATACATCTATGAAATATATACTAAAATATACTCCTACACAAACTGTGGTGCAAATAATATTTGTTATTAATTTACAGGGTTAGATAAATGTATTCCATTACATAATGGTATAGGGGAAAACATTGTTTAGGGTGCGTTTTATTGTATTAAATAATTTCACATTTTATGAACTTGATATAAATTGCCGAGATTTTCTGCAAGCTACTTCATGTACCATAGAAAGTAAATAGTATTACTGGAACATACAAAAGATTTCGACTACTAAACTGTATGCGAAGATCTGAATATTTTAAAAACTTCGTTATAGGTACGAATGGACCTCATTTTCTACGTTTGATGTACAATTTCCGACTTGTTTACTTTTTTGAATTTGGTAGCAGATATTCGTTATAAAGATACTTTCACTTTCAAAACTGGTTTCAAAACGTAAGTGTCATTTAAAAATATATATGCAACCAAAATAGAAAAAGTAAAAAAGGAGCGATGTAGAGAACCTCAGTTATCCAATGCAAATAAAAAATGATTTTAAAATGTCGAAATGAAAACGAGATATTAGAAAATAACCTCCTCATAAGAATAGTATTAGCTAGCGAATGTCTTCGCTCGCAGGAGCAGAAGCCTCAACTTTTTACCTGTAAAACGAGTTTTACAGTAGAAGATTCCGAAATGTGGGCGCTTTTTACTGAGCGAATTGGATTTATTGAACGAGGGCCAAAGTTCCCTTGTAAAAAATGCATATTTTAATTGTAATAGAAAGTGTGGAATACTATATACTATTGACCCACTATTTCTTTCTTTCTTTTTCTTTCTTATTTTAAGGACAGTGAAGGATGCATAATTAATCTCCGTATGATCTTTACATTTATAAATTATGGTTTAAATGATGGAACTTTCAATTTAAATAAATAGCTAAAAAAAAGTCTATTTATCAAAATAAGAAAAAAGAGTAAAAATCAAACAAATAACAATAGCAATCAACAGCAACAATAATAATATTATTCATAAAAAGGTAGTTAATAAAATAGTTAAAATATTTAATTTTTATCAAGATATCTATATATCTATTTACACTGGTGTCCAAAATTTAAGCATAATTGGTAATTAAGTAATTATTTTTAAGTAATGAAAGAAATATGAATCGGAATGTGCTGAAACTCCAGGTGTGTAAACAAAATAGTACGCGTCACATATTTTTGCGAAGAGTTTCCCCGAAATCGAACAGGAGACCGTCAACAAATTGAAAAAGAACGAAGATTTTTTGGATAACCCTGTCAAAACTAATGTAGCAAAAGCGTTCAAACTGCACATTATGATTAATTGGCTTATTGTAATGTAATGTGTTAATTTTTACAAGGATAGCATATATACTCGTAGAGAAATTAAGGTTTTTATAAAAACAGTCCTAAGTTTTTTGCTTATAATTTGTAGAGTTCTTAATATAAAATAGTGTTCTTTTTTGAAAAAATGACAAACATCATTGTACACAATACCCTGTCATCAGAATTAAAAAATAATAAAAATTGTATGACAAATGAGCAGGTTTACTAAACAATTTTTTACTGCGCATTCGTGAACGCTTTTAAAATTTCATTTGCATATTATGTTAGTTAAATGTATCGAGCAACTTTTGTGAAAGTCTCAAAAACATAGCTTAAAAATTCTGAAAATTATCGTTGATAGAATGAGATCAAAATCCTTTATTCCCTAAATGAAGCAAAAAGATGAGGGTCTGTATCCATATTCCATTGTTTAGTGCCTACACAATATTGCACGTACAACTATATTTAGGTAAAACCCCTGATATTTTTGCTTCCTTTAGGAATAACGGATTTTGAGTTGATTCTATAGGCTCCCATTTTCAGAATTTTCAAGCTATGTTTTTGAAACTTTTACAGAAGTTGCTCTATATATTTAGCTAACACAATATGCAAATGACATTTCGATATCGTTGACGCATGCGCAATGAAAAATTATTTACTAAACATACTCATTTTTCATACAATTTTTACTATTTTTAAATTCTGATGATAGAGTATTGTGTATAATGATGTTTGTCATATTTTCAGAAAAGAACATTATTTTATAATAAGAACTCTGCAAATTATAAGCAAAAAACTTGGAAAAATTTAGGACTGTTTTTATAAAAACCTTAATTTCTCTACGAGTATACATGCTATCCTTGTAAAAATTAACACAGTACATTACAATAAGCCAATTAATCATAATGGTCAGTTTGAACGCTTTTGCTACATTAGTTTTGACAGGGTTATCCAAAAGATCTTCGTTCTTTTTCAATTTGTTGACGGTCCCCTGTTCGAATTCGGGGAAAGCTCTTTCCGAAAATATGTGACGCGTACTATTTTGTTTATACACCTGGAGTTTCAGCACATTCTGATTCATATTTCTTTCATTACTTAAAAATAATTATTTAATTACCAATTATGCTTAAAGTTTGGACACCAGTGTATATTATAAAGAACATACATAACAGTGTGTAATGCTGACGTCATTTTGTGAATGGCAATAAATTCGAATTTGAAATAAAACTTTAGTTTTATAGTTTTCGGTACTGCAAATTTTTAAACTTCTAAACCAAGCACATTTTTAATTTTTACTCCATCGTATAGAGAAAAAAATGTATTTTTAAATACAATTGTATGAAAACTGTATCTCAATTTATTTCTTAGTGTTTTTTTTATAGTTTTTAATATTTAAGCGACGCAACTGATGTAATCCATTACTAAAAGTAAAGTAAAAAATTGAAAACAAAAAATTAATTTTTTTTTTTTTTTTTTTTTTTTTTTTTTGCCATGTTTTTTAAAAAAGCTAAAAAATACTTGCTATATCAAGAATATCATGAGTTAAAACGATTTTAAAATCATCAATTTAAAATACCATTTTTTTTTTCAATGGTGCATATGGATATGAAAGGTTCGCATGTAAGTTTTGAGAAAGTGAAACTAATTTCGGATTTAGATTTTACGGGATTTTTTATATGAGACTGTGTCATGTGATCTTAGCTTAAAAACTGTTGTAATTATTAATTTAGCATATAATTAATTAAATTTGTATAAATTTGATGGAATTACTTTATTTAAGGTTATAGCAAGAAGACATTTATTGCATCTTACATTAAGTTATATGGTAAATTTATAAAGAATAACAGTTTCTTCCATTTATTCCATTTATTCCACTGCGGAAGAAACAGTTTTCTTCCGGTCGGTTTTTTTCATGTTTTTTTTCCACTTCGGAAGAAACATGCCAACCCTGGTGATTTTAAAGATCGCGAAATCAATTAAAAATCCTAAAAAAAATACTTGAAACAATGCTTCGCTTTTTATTTCTTGTTGCACTAACGTAAAATAGAAACAGAGTAAAAATTGTATATTTTTTGATAAATTCAATTGTTTGCGTTTTATACTGAACGAAAAAAAAGCGAATTTTTTATAATTCAGTTCGTTGTAACACAAAATTTATGTATTAAGTGCAGTCAAAAAATTAGTTGTGATTTTAAAAATCGAGAAATTAATTTAGAAATCCTAAAAAATTAGTTTAAACAATTCTTCGCTTATTATTTCCTGTTTCCCTAACGTAAAATAGAAACAGAACAAAAATATATAAATTCGATTGCTTGTGTTTCTGTCAAACCTAAATATATATATATATATATATGCGTCAAGCTTAGATTATGAAGCACTTTCCAACGTATTCAGAATAATGTACCAAAACTGCAGCATTTAAGGGTGCATTGGAAAAATTACTTTTTCACCCTCAACAGCTCGAAATTTTCTGATACATTTTCCGACACATTTTTAAAAATAGAAACATGAAATTTGCTGAGGTAATTTTTTAAGCAATGTATAAGATGCCGTGTGATTTCATTTTTCGCTCAATTCATTAGAATTTGATTTATAAACGATTACTTTTTTAGTATAACCCTTTTTCTCGTTCCCAGATCTCCAGCTTCGTAATGAATGAAAAAAAAAAATTTTTTTTTACAATTGATTTCGATGCCATACAAAATTAGTGGGTTAAATGCAGTCAAAAAATTATATGTCATTTTATAGATAAACGCTGAATGTTTAAAATCTATTTGATACTTTTAAGCTTACTTTCCTTCCGGCATGTACGGGCGTGTCGTGTATGTTTGAAGAGGTAATAACTATCAATCCTTAGTATTAGTAGTTCCTTATTAGTTTTTATAGCTTGTACATCGAATATAAAAAGGAGGGGGAGGGGTGCAGTTAATTCCCTTTAGTTTAGATTAAACAAGTTTTATCTTCGATAAAACTGTTTGATTGGCCTTTTTGTTTTTTCTTAATATATAAAACATGCATAAATTTGATGTAATTAGGATATTAAGTCAAATGCAAATGTTGTTTTTGATTTATAACCCTATCCTATGAAAAAAAATCGTTTAAAAAAAAACTTAAATTTAAACGAGAAATTCGAAAACAATCTGCCCTTTGGTTTAACATTACGGAGCGGGTGTTGTGAAGACCCCCCCCCCCCCTTAAATGTCTATTGAGGTTCTGGCGCCCTTCTTACAGATAAGAATCATGATATTTGGAAAAGTGTGAAAGGAAATATCCTAAAACTTTCTTGGATACAACAGCAACAGCGATTGATCTAAAAAAAAAAAAAAAAAAAATGGGGGGTTGCATTTCTGTAAAATTATGGATTATTTTGCTATACTGTCAAATCATCGTGCTGTCAATAGTGTACTGTGCTTATCATCAAGTGACAGATATACTTTTATTTTCACAATTTTCACACATCCGTGTCTATTCAATAGCAGGAGTGGAGTGAGTCTCATTTCAAATGCTTTACATACCAAGCTCGAATTTCATAATCAACACCACTTCCCCCTCTTTCAAATATTGGTTTTCGATACTTTTAAAGTATTTCGTTGGATTGAGATTTATTTATGTCAAATGTCTGATGATATTTTACTAGCCGTTAGATATCAATTTTTTTTTTTTTTTTTTTTTTTTTTTTTTTTTTTTTTTTTGTTAAAAATGAAGAGATTATGAGATATTTTATCAGCAAGAGAAGTTTTTGCTCGAATAAAATTTTTGATGCTTTAAAAACGCTCATATTACGCACGATATGGATTAAATATCCCTGGACCCATCACAAACAAAATTAAAATGAAATTTCAGTTTTACACTTTTCGGACCTGCAAATTTTTGAACTTCTAAACACATTTTAAATTTTTACACTATTGCGTAGAGAAAAAATGCACTTTTTGATGAAATTTCTCTCAAATATCTATCCCAATTTGTTTTTAAATTGTTAATTTTTTTAAAAGTTTTTATTACTCTTTTTTGTCAGCATCATTTTTGTCAAACAAAAGTATTACCTTTTTGGATATTAAACTTGGACCAATCAAAAAACGAATACAATTAAATAAGTTGCTGAATTCAGCCAATAAAAAGATTCAGATATACTTCAGATTTCCAATTCACTACCGGGAACAACAACTATTTTCCAAATAGTTAATAAACCAATAAAAAGATGCTGTATTTTTGAAGTTTCTTTTTTTAAAGGAAAGTCAATTTGTTGAAATAGAATATAGATTCTATCCAAAAAGAGAAAAGTTCCGTCATAGGCACCCGCTAAAAGGAAGGTAATTGCCACATAATTATGATAAAGTGTTAATTATTCATACTTTCTATTCTGTTACGAATGGGGCATCTATCTCAATCAAGAAGGATGTCTAACCTGAGATGTCCGGGTTAAATGGCCGAAATCATTATTTCAGTTTCTGAAAAAAATCTTATTTTATCTGGTATTTACAGTAATATTTTTTATTGTATTCGACATAAAATTTTGAGCAAATAGGTTACATGTGCACTGCAAAACTCTTTCCAATAAAAAAGAAAAATTAGGGGGAGCTTAGGTGGGGCAACTATACCGGATTTACCCTATTTTTAGAATACATTTCACATTGTAACTTTTCCTTTTTAATAGTTAAATATTCAAATAACAGCAAATTTTATACCAGATGACACTACTAAGATAAATATTTTTAAACATTTCTTGTCAGAACTTAACACATTATATTTTAAATACATTATATTCATAATTATCATTATGCGTATTACTCATAATAATCATTATATTCATGCATATTCATAAATACATTATATTCTTTAATATTCAGTATCGGTCAAAAAGAAAAATCCGTTAATGGAATTTGAAAATCCAAGATGTGTCAATTGCCTGCCTCCCCCCTTTCCCTTTTGCGGGTGCCTATGACGGCACTCTTTTTGGATAAAATCTATATTCTATTTCTTCAAATTGACTTTCCTTTCAAAAAATAAACTTCAAAAATGCAGCATCATTTCATTGATGTATTTATTTATTTTTCAGGCATAAAAAATTTTATTCGAACAAAAACTTCTCTCCTGATAAAATACATCATAATCTCTTCATTTCTAGCAAAAAAAAAAAAAAAATCGATATCTAACGACCAGTAAAATGTCATCAGGACGTTTGACATAAATAAATCTCAATCCAATGAAATTCCTTAAAAGTATCGAAAACCAATATTTGAAAGAGGAGGAAGTGGTGTTGATTATGAAGTTCGTACTTGGGATATTTGAAGTGAGACCCACTCCATCGTGCTACTTGAATTGTAGATATTTGCAGTATTTAATATTATCAAGGTATTTAATGTTGTTCGTATAGACATCACAGCTTGGAGGTAAAGCACCTCGCTAGTAAACAGGAAGTTGTTAGTTCGAACCTCGATGCTGGAAATTGAAAATTTTATAATGAGATGGATTTAGTTAGAAGAAATTTTGTATTTTTGGTCATTTTAAAGCTTTATATTCTTAGGGTTTCCTTCATTTGACACTCTTAATATTTTTTGGAATTCAAATTTCCTTCTATTTTAAAAACTTTTGTCATTTTTTATTGATTCAGCAATTTAAATTTAATTTTAAACAACTTTTTTTCGCTTTTAGAAATGTGAAATTTTATTTATATCTTCGCTAAATTTTTATAATTTCGGATTTTCAAAATTTATTAATTTGGGTTTAATTCTAATAATTTGATTTGAAGCTCAGATAATAATACTACAATGATGCATACTGTGGCGAGCTCAAGGGGTTCGCGAACGATCAATTAGTATAAGTGGCGGTTCGTCCATTGACGCGCATGAGCACGTGAATCCTCCAAAGGAAATTGAAGAAATAATTTAACCAGTTAAATAAAAAAATTATATAAAAAAAACTATAATATTTTAATGGTGTTATACTCATTCGAACATAATAATATTGACATGAACCTATATAGTATATATATATATATATATATATATATATATATATATATATATATATATATATATATATATATATATATATATATTTATATATATTTATATATATATATATACTAAAATATACATTCTGTATAATCTGTGATGCAAAGAAAATTTAATATAAAATTACAGGGCCACACAAAAGTATTCTACTACATAATGCTATACGGGGAAACATTGTTTGGGATGCGTTTTAATTACATTAAACTAAATGAGATTTTATGAATATGATATACGTTGCCGAGCTTTTTAAAAATTACTTCCTGCATATTTACAGGAACACAAAGATTTCGATAACTATAATGTATCCGAAGTACTGTCTACTATATTAGCAAGATCTGAATATTTTTAAAACTTTGTTATCGTACGAATGCGCCTCATTTGCTACGCTTCACGTGCATTTTCCAACTTGTTTTATTTAAGAACACTCTTAACCATCAAAATTCACTTTCCATGCATCCAACCTACAGTTGTATAAATGATATCTCTCGAAATCGCATCACGCTGCTAAAAAAAAAAAGATTTTTTTTTTTTGGAGTTCTGTACTTAAAAGGGTTCGGAACACATAAATATTTAAATTTTTTGAAATAAAATTATTGCATTATTGTTATTATTATTATTATCATTTGTTTAAATGACGTTTAAATCATGTTTCTATCTCAACTAGGATAGGAAATTGTAATCTTTTTGTTTCGGTTTATTTTCAAAATCTAGCTTTCAAGCAATGGTTGTCATGGGAATGACTTCCTGTAAAAATGTGTATACAGATTGAGTTTTTTCACCATTTTTCATATTTAAATTGTTATTACTCAAGAACCGTTAAAGATTACTTGTTCAAACTTGAACCATGTCTTTTTTAACTGTTTTACTTTAATTTTGATTCAGAAAATTAAAATATATATATATATGTATTTTTGAAAATATGATTTTTCTTTTTAAGTTATTTCAAATTTTTACTTTAATTTTAATTAATAATTTTCAAATGCTGAATCAAAATTAAAGCTTATATATTTCTGTTTATTTAATGAAAAAAAAATAAATTTTACAAATAAGATTTTGAATTATAACGATTTTAAATTACCTCACTTTCTTAACAATTTTAAAATTTAAAAAAAAAATGGAAAGTTTTATCATTAGATTTTGTTTCAAAATTATCTGGTTAACCATCACAAAAAAATTTCAAAATTTTAACTTAATGAATAAGACGTCTTTTTAAAATGTGTCCCGGTTCTCCTTAAAAAGCAAAAACGGAACCATTATACGATCAGTCTTGTGTCTGTCTGTCCGTCTTTCACAGCCGTTTTATTTGAAAACTATGGAATGCGAAAAGTTCATTCTTGTCAGAGTTATAAAGACCTTCCCACATATTTATAGATTACCAGCTACCCGCAAATATTTTTTAGGAAATATTTAGAAGTGTGTATGTGTGTGTGGGGGGAGGGGGGGAGGGATAATTAAACTAGTTTTTTGTATATCAAGTAGGGTATCGTTAAGAGATGTCACCAAAAATGTACTGAAAAAATGTTCTCCCTAACTTATTTCCGAACCTAATGAAACTAAAATTATTGAAAAATTAGGGGTTGTAGGAGTTAATTCAAGCAATGCGGAAAAACTACAGTGATCACATAGTACTGTAGGAAATCGCATTTTTCCTTCACACACAAACTTTCCCTTGGGGTCATTTAGCGGGATAGTTCAGGGCGCTCGAGGTCCCTAACTTGAATCATCTAAAAATTATTGATAATGATCTTCGAAATACATTGTTTGTAATTAGTCTTGATATTAATTTAAAAACTATCAAAAAATCAGCTGCACTGACTAAGGGAATTTATCAGTCTCCTTTCAAAACACATTTGGCTTAATGCCAAGTTTAAACATTGTACAAGTTTTTGTTGTACAGAACTCTTTAAATGCCCGTAAAACTCGCTCCTAAAACTTTTTTTTTTCTATCACTAATAATCAATGAGAAATCAATAAAAAACATAAAAGACATATTTAATATTACAGTATATATACAAAATTTACGTATCATATGAAGCTAATCAAGAAGTTTTTTAATGTCCCATACAGGTTTTTGGGTCTTTCTGTTGGCTAGTTATGATAAGGTAACGTTCAAATTACACTGTTTTTTACGCAGAGCATATATGATGCAATCGAGTGAAGTCTAAGGAGGGATTTCCTGGCAGTAAAGTTATTGCCATTGCTAATATGACATCAGTGTTACTCATGAATCTTTTTTCTTTATAATACAGATTATTTTTGTCAAGTAAGAATTTTTTTTCATATAATTAGTACACTCCTGATAGAATATATCACAACCTTTTCATTCTTTACAAAAGTTCAATATCTGACTACTAGTATGTGTTATCAGCACTTTTCTAAAATTTTCAGTTGATAATTATAAAATGTATTTTCTTCAAAACTCCACGTACGATTTAAATTAATATAGTACTGTGACAAAATAAGTTGCTTTTATTATTATTATTTTTTTTAATAACAACGCTTTTATCGCTTCTTGAAATTGATTATTACCATAACAATGTTATCGTTAACAATTTGAATTGCTAAAAATAAGATCTTCAACAACTATACGCTTTAAAATAAAATCTAAACTCTATTTCAGCGAAATAGCGAAATTCAGCGACTTCTCTATAAAAAGGGAAACTTTAAAAATACATCAAGATTTTATTATCATTATTATTTTCACGTGTAAAGAATTTTATTTCAGCAATAACTGATGTCCTCTTAAAATGTGTCATAATCTCTCCACTTCTAACAAAAAATCAATATTTAACCACCAGTAAAATGCCATCACGACGTTTGACATAAATAAAACGAAATTCAATAAAGTACCCTGAAGTGTCGGAACGTAATCAATATTTGTAAAAAGGGATAGGGAGGAGAGGAGAGAGAGACAGTTTATAGAGTTCATATATGAGATCTAAAGCAGATGAAGTGGGACCATTTCGCACTCTTAAATAAATGCGGACATCTGAAAATGATAAAAATTGCTATATAGTCAGCTAAAAATGTAATTTAACAAATTACAACGACTATTTGGAAAATGAAATTGCCAAAGACTGTAATTATAAACTTATAAATAATTTCTATATTAAAAAAACATTAATAACATTATTTTTATGATGATAAAAACGTAGCTTACGTAATAATAGAGTCATATTAATATGCCGAGTCACTTTAATATTCCTGGACCAATCATAAAAAAATATTAAATGAAATTTCAATTTAACAGTTTTCGGTACTGTAAATTTTTAAACTTCTAAACGTCGCGCATTTTCAAATTTTACACCGTCGTATAAATAAAAAAATTTAAATGTAACTTGTTTGAAATCTGTATCTAAATCTGTTTTTGAGTTATTAATGTTTTTGTAGTCTTTAGTACTTTTTTTGTCATTGTGGCAACAGAAGCATTCCATTTCTAGACATTAAGCATGAACCAATCAGAAAACGAATAAGTTACGGAATTCAACCAATAAAAAGATTCAGATATATTTTCAGATTTCCCAATTCTCTACCAAGGACAACAACTATATTCCAAATAGTTAAAAAAAAATAAAAAGAATATTGCCTAGTTAAACTGATGCAATTATGCACAGGTTATGCACAGGTTATGCATAATAATTGTATATTACAGCCTTATATTTTCAAGGGCTAATTCCGTTCGAAAAACAAATTAAGGAAGGGAAACAGCTCCCCAATTTCCCCCTTTTTATACTTAATCATTGAACCCCCTAAATTAATCAGGGACATTCTTTATCATATAAAAAATCTATATCCAAAATTTCAAGCAGTTCGAAAAATTCGTAATAGCACCCCATTTATATAATTTAAGAGGAGTTATCCCCCTATTTTATACTTAATCATTAAACTTCCAAAACTATTCAGAGATTTGAAAGAAATCTGACAATTTTGCATGAAAAACCCATTTATATAAATTAAAGGGAGGGGCATTAAAACCCCCATTCCCCCTCTTTATACTTATCTAATGAACACCTAATAAAAATCACGGAGGCTCCTCATCGGAATGATCCTATATCTAATTTTTGAACGAAAACTGATAATTCTGCATGAAAAACCCATTTATATAAATGAAGAAGAGGGACATTATCAATCCATTCCCCCTCTTATACATATCGAATGAATTCCAAAAACTAATCAGGGAAGCGCTTTATCAGAATATACCTACATACGAAATTTCAAGTGGATCGGATATTTTTATCATGGGTTATCGCATTACGCACGTACGCACGAACGTAAAAACGAACGAACGTATGTACATACATACAGAACGGACGGGCGCATAAGCTCTCAGGCTATGATAGCCTGTGAGCTAATAAATAAATAAGATAATGATATTAATAACATTTTCAATTCATCTATTTTAATCTTCAAATTGTCACATAAAACAAAAATAGCCCATTCGACGGTTGTTTACGAAAATTAATTTCAATATGCATATAGGGTAATTCCAGGTTAGATGCATCATCGGGTTAGTTGCTCCAATCACAATATTTAAGCTATCCGACGTATGACAGCAAATAGTGACGATTTTCTACTCCCAGTTGTTAGCTCATAGGCTATTATAGCCTAGGAGCTTATGTGCCCGTCCGTTCTGTATGTGCGTAACGCGATAACTCATGATGAAAATATCCAATTCACTTGAAATTTTGTATGTATGTATATTCTTGTAAGGAGCTTCCCTGATTAGTTTTTGGGGTTCATTCGATATGTATAACAGGGGGAACGGGGACTAAAGCCCATCCCCTTACGGGTTTTTCATGCAGAATTATCAGTTATCGTACAAAATTTAGATGTAGGATCATTCTAATGAGTAACTTCCGTGATTAGTATTAGGTGTTCATTGGATAAATATAAAGAGGGGGAACGGGGGGTTCGTGCCCCTCCCTTAACTGATATAAATGGGTTTTTCATGCAGAATTATCAGTTTTTGTTCAAAATTTAGATATACTACCGCTCTGATGAGACGCGTCTGTGATTAAAATTATTCATACAGACTTTTTATATGATAAATCATATCCATGATTAATTTAAGGGGTTCAATAATTAAATATAAAACGGGGGAATGGAGGTAGCTGATTCCTCCTCTTAATTTGTTTTTCGAACGGAATTAACCCTTGAAAATATAAGGCTGTAATGTACAATTAGTTTGCGTAGCCTGTGAGCTCAGTGCCATCAATTTAACTGGCCATATTCTTTTTATTTTTAAAATAGCGTAGTACAAGAAGCTACAGCAACTTAGTTCTTCAAATAAAAATTATATTCATCAAAGAAAGGTAAGTTTGGCTTTTATGATGTGCTATTATGAAATACAGAAATTTAGAAATTAAAACAAAATGTACTTACTAAAAAATTTTCCTCAAAAATTTAGTGAAATTTTTTGAAAGAGATATCAAGTTATGTGTTAGTATCAGTTGCAGCCATATTTTTCGCTAGTTTCAGAGTTATTAGCTGGGGCATTTATCCTGGATTAAGAGGATATTTGCCCCCACTTTGAATCCGGGTTATATGCCTTATTTTTAATTCGGAATTAGACGTCCCATTTATTATTATCAAAAAACTTTGATGGGTGGGAATATATTTTTAAATAATCAGAATTTTGGACTTTTTTGATTATGGCATTTTTAGGGAATAATTCCATAACAAATCATGAACTTTATTAAGATAATAATGTTTATTTAAATTATACTTAAATTTACAATTTATAATAACCATTCTTAATGTTACAATTTTTCTGTCCCCTCCCCACCACTTAAATTTACATTTCATGTTTAACCTTCAGTAGAATAAAAAAATATTTTGAACTCTCTCATTACCCAGGTCAAAATTTATGCTTGTACCAGCAACAAAAATATGCTAGTTATTGCTAGTTATTGCTATGTCTGCTAGATTTCCAGCAAAGTGGGCCATTACACACCATGAATTGCTGGAAATTCTGTGCTATTATATGGTAGCTAGCATCACATGCTATATCGCTAGCTTACACAACAAAAGCAAGGCAAGCTGTATGCAAGCATCTCATGCTTATTTCCAGCAAAGTGGGCCAATACACACCATGAATTGCTGGAAATTCTGCTGGAACCAGCAATGTGTAATGCTAGTTTATGCTATTTTACTTGTTGGGTTATAGCACTTGGTGCTTGTCTAGCAAACAAATACCAGCATGAATTTCGACCTGGGTATGGAGCATGTAAATCTAATGAATGTAATTTGAGAAATTTAATTTCTATGATAAAAAGTTTATTAATCCGATAGATTTTTTTAAATCACCAGATTTTTAAAAGATTCACCTTTTATATAAACATTTTAATAAAAATTTTATTTTACTTAAGAAAGGTGTTATAATAATTAAAAATAAATGACGTTGACATGTTTCGGATCCGTCTAATAAGATCCATAATCATAATAAAATATAATAAATAAATATTTTATTATGATTATGGATCTTATTAGAACGGATCCGAAACATGTCAATGTCATTTATTTTTAATTATTATGACACCTTTCTTAAGTAAAATAAAATTTTTATTAAAAAAATTTAATTTCGTTTCCCGAATTAGTTTTTTAATTTTGCGTATCGATTAATAAACAGAAGATGATAATCCCTCTTACTTTAAAGAAGTTTAGCTTTCGTTAGAATTATTCGATTGGTTTAAAATTTTATATAGCGGCTTATTGTAGAAAGGCACTTCACGAATTAGTTTTTAGAGTTTGTACATAGAATATAAGATGCGGGGAAGTTAACCTCTCCTAGTTTAGATTAAACAAGTTTAGTCTTCATTAATGTTATTCGATTGGCTATAAATTACACTTTTAAAAAAAAACGGACGATTTAACGGAAGTATTACTAGTAATCTAGACGCCAGTACTATTTACTGTTTTTTAACGGAAAATTTTCCGTGAATATTCCGTTTTTTTTCGACTTTTTCCCGGAATTTACGGAAATTTTTTCGTTAAAAAACAGCAAATAGTACTGGCGTCTAGATTACCAGTAATACTTCCGTTAAATCGTCCAATTTTTTTTACAGTGTATGTACATTGGCTTATTGTGAAAAAGCACTTTCAGAGTTAATTTTTAGAGTTTGTTTAGAAATATAAAAAGGTTGGATTACTTTTTTTTAAATTTTAACCCCTAATTTCTCGCAGACCGCTAGTTTTTTCCATTTAGACAGTTTAATTTGCAATTACTAATTTAACTACAAATACTACATTAATCAATTTTGCAATTTTATTTAGTTTGAAGCCTTGTACTATATTCACAGACTTTTGAATAGGTCAAATTTAATTATATTAAGCTTATACAAAAAGTTTAATTGAAAAACAATATCATGTGAGTTAATCGAGGCTTTCATTCATCCTTCAATGAAACGGTCTCACAGACAGCTGAAAGTACTATGCCACAATTTCTATAACGACAATTAAGGGTTAAATAAGTTTAGTTTTCGTCTCAATTATCCATTTAGCTTGAAATTTTGTTTACCTATTTAAGGGGGGGGGGCTTCCTTCGCAGATGGAGAAAGAAGAAGGGTGTTCCAAGAATTCAGTTCAATTTCAGCAAAATGCAAGTCTGAACGCTGCTTAAGGCTGGTTGCAGACTGCAATACTGTTCCTTTCAACTGAATTCTTGGAAAAAGTGGGGAAGTCTTTTGCGTTGGATCCATTTGTGGTTTCTTCATGATAGAACGAAGGGGAATGAACAAAAGGGTCAGGAGATAAGCAATCCACCCTACTTGAGGGAAAGACTTTCCTTTTGCCAAACAACCGTCCCTTTCCTGCAAAACTCATTAAAGTTCAAAAACACCGCGACGCCACATCAAATGTATTCACATTTCGGTATGCTATAATTATTATATTTAAAATTAAGGGTTAAAATATCACTTAATTATTACTGAAGATTTCCATTAGACCATTAATAACATTCGTTTTATGAAGCTATGTTATAAAACTATCTAATTTTCAAGCTCGCGCTCAAACTCATAGCGACACTTTATGCATGTCTGGCTGGATGTTTGGCCCGTGCAATTGGTCTGTCTGCTTACATAAAGTATTGAAATAGTTCCCTGAGCATCATATATAAAAATCAAGACTGAGAAAATAAGAAAAGTTCATAGTGTTTTTACCTACCTTTGGTACCTGGTACCCGTAAATTGGCCGTCGGTCCAAGCTAGCAGGTATCACTACGCTCATAGCACGTACTAGCACTACTTTATCCCATACATTTTACTTGTGAGAAAATAAGTAACGTCTGGGGTCTTTGGGATCTTGCTCTAAAAGTGTATTGCAGATTTTAAATGTAAAATTTAACATATTACAAGAAGCTACAGCTTTTATTATCTGTAAGTTTTATTAAAGTGTGTGGTAATGTCATTTCAAAGTCATGTTATCCAGTTAATCCAATAACTTGGTTATTTACATCTTTGTTTTATAATATGCATAAATTTTATATTCGACGTGGTTCACCTCTGTATACAGGGTATCACAAAAAGATAGTCACAACTTTAAGAAAAAATACCAATAGGATAGTTGTAGAAAAAAATGATAGATTGGTTGGCAAGAGTATATCTTCACAAACTTTTTCTCTGTTTAACTACATGTGTTATAAGATTTCTTAAATAAAATGACGCAAATTGGTCATAATTAATTATTTTAACTTGCCACGCTATGAGGAAAACATTAATAAAGAATACCCTTTGAAAACAATGGAATACTAAGTTGTTATAATAAAACTTTAATTATTAATTTTCTAATAAAGTTTTTTTTTTTTTCCCCATTTAGATGAATGGGATATTGGAAGCAAAGAGAAGAAGGAGGAACACTCTTACATTACTAAATGTATGAAAATATGTAAATTTTGATACCTTTTGGCTAATTTTAATCATTTGGCACATTTTAGTGAAAACTCTAATTACTCTCATGGGGAGCCATTTGACCCGAATATTCCTGCATAAGTCAAGCCTTGTGGAATTGGGTAGATCCATGAGTAGAAATACTGGATTACAAAGAATTAAAGAGCTATTTAATGATTTTAAAAAGAGAAAATGAAAGAAATAAGACTGACATTATATATTTTTTTAATCTTGCATAATCGTAAATAAGCTCATTAACGTTAGTCTGAAAAAAAGAAGTAATTTATTTCTATACGAAAAGGTATAAAATATGAAAGCCTGACTTTGGAAATGATTTGGAATCCAACTATGTATACTGGTTTGTGAATAACAAATTACCTATTGATTTATAAGCTATTCTGACCACTTGACAAAGACATTTTACACTCCACTGGAGTGGTTACTCCTCTTTCGCGCAAAAATTCTACTTTGAAATCATTTTCTAAATACTTTATTGTGTTTAAAAAAAAATCTCGAGAAAATAGCGTGAAAGTGAAAGTTTTGAACCAAATTTCTGCGCGAAAGAAGAGTAACCATTCAAGCGGGTTTTAAAACATGTACTTTACGTGATCAAAGTAGCTTATAATTTAATATGTAATTTATTGATCACAAAACGGATAACACAGTCCGATTCCAAATAGCTGCCATAGTCAGATTTTTCCATTTTACACCTTTCCTGTAAAAAAGGAATTTGCAAATGTGTAAAAATGTTTTGCGTTTGTTGAATAGAGCAGTTGACAATAGCCTTAAAATAATAAATGCTGAAATATTTTTTTTTCTCCTACAACAAATGTCGAGAGAAAAAGCACAAGAAATTAACAACTTTTCTTGATACGAAGGTAATTTTTTAGAAATAAATAATTTTAATACATTTTTTTTTCTTTTAGACTTACGTTAATGGCCTTATTTACAATTATGAAAGGTTGAAAAAGCATAATGTTAGTCTTGTTTCTTTTTTTATCTCTTTAAAATCATTGCATTGCTCTTTAATTCTTTGATGCCCAGTATTCTACTGGAAAGGTATGGAGAATATTAAAAATTAAGTCTATTCGTAAATCATAATTTTTCTTGATCTAACAACTCAAAACTTTCTACATAAAGCCATTTTTATATCTTATAGCACGAACTTTGCATGTATGATTGGCGAAATTAATCGTACATTAAGATATGAAGAATATATTCTTTGTGTTAAATTTTATTATTAGGGCCATTTTCAAATTTCGCTTACATATGCTGTCCCAGAGTATAAAGAAGAAAATTCAAACGTAAATAAATATTTAAAGTTTGATTTGAGCTATGCATTAGCTAAAGAAGATTATATTGAATATTTCTAACACGAAAAATTAAAAAAATCAATAAAAATTTTTGGGATATAAATCTTTAAAATTTTGACTCTGAGCAAAAATTTCTGTCCCATTCCAAGTTTTATGTTTTTAACTATAGTTTTTTTTTTTTTTTTTTTTTTTTTTTTTTTTTTGAGTGAACTTTTTTAAATAAAAAGGTTTAATTATTTTAAATATCAACCGTTAGTGTTCTATATTGATGAAAAAAAAGTGTCACAAAAGTTATTTTCTTTAAAAAATTGCCAGAAATCTTTTGTCCCTCACTTTTTGTCAAGTCTGTTAGCTTGTGATTATTTTAATCAAAATAGTTTTATTTTGATTAAAATAATCTAGTTTCGAATGCTGTCTAAAGTTAGAAGCAAATATTCGGCGATATAGTTAAACTATTCACGCAATTACTACTTGCCATTTTTTACTCTTCAGTTGTGAAACAATGTAATTGTGTCAAGAAAAAGCTTTTATCAAGGTTGGTATTTTTTTTTTTTTTTTTTTTTTTTTTTTTTTTTTTTTTTTTTCATTGTCAAGTCTGTTATCGTAAATTTTAATATTAAAATGATGATTTTTGCACTTTTGTAATTAAATATTGTTCATTAAATTGTTTCAGAAGGTATGTGTATTATTATCTAAGTCAGAAATTAAACAAGCTAGTTTATTTCGAATAGTTTTATTTGAAATGTCAAGTCCGTTACATCTCAAAATTGTTACCATATTTGTAAGTGATGAAATGTAAGCAGCTAAGTAAGTTTACTAAATAGTTTTAGAAGGTATGTAAATTATTTTCTAAGTTAGAAAATATACAAGCTAGTTCATTTTAATAATTTTTGTGTTTTATTTCAAATTTCAAGTCCGTTACCATGAAATGTAAGCGAATGGTGAAAATGGCCCATTACTATTATTATTTCGTATTTTTTACGTTTCGCAAATGTGTAGGTTGTATGTTTCCTTAAAGCAGTTTCATGATTTTTCAATTCGTTACAATATGTTTGTTCATTAAACATCATGCTGCTAAATAAGCTTTTAAACTTATTTTTCTCAAAATCTTGGTTTTATTATTATTATTATTATTATTATTATTATTATTATTATTATTATTATTATTATTATTATTATTATTATTATTATTATTATTATTATTATTATTATTATTATTATTATTATTGGTGACTTTTTTTAGAAGAACTGTTGAACTGGAGTTTATATCACCGAAAAGTATAAGTTTTACTTATTAATTTTTCTTCAATCTCGCACAATGTCATAATATGAACACCCTTAAGTGATTTCAAATACTTTATCAATGTTCTACCAGAAAATATGATAAAGAAATTTAAGAATAATATAAATAAAAGTAACATTGTGATAGTTTGTATATATGTTGTCTGCTAATATTTTATGTATATTTGGCATTGGATAGAAATTGATAAACTTGAATTCATAGCAATATTGCTCAACCATATAATTTTAAAACGCACTTTAACATTTTTATTTTACCAATATTTAGCTGAAATTTAAATATAGTTTTTATTTCCTATCATATCTTAGACTATAACAATCACTGCATTATTCTCATCATGATGTAAAGTAAATAATACTAATAATTTCTTTTTTTTATGATATTTACTATTATATTTTTCTTTTCTAAAGTTAATACAACAATTATAATATGATACATATTTGCTAGTTCTCTCAGTGAAAAAAAATATTTTAAAAGAATTTAAATTTAACAACTTTCAAATTTAAACAGTTGGAATTTGTAGGCATGGGAAAATAAAGAGTTTTATCATTTAGATAAAGATCTCTGTAAATTGTTATTCATTTAATATGCTGACAGAAAATATGTCATAAGGAAAAGTTTAAAGGAAGGTTAAATGGCTGTATAAAAGGGTAAGATTAAGCCTTTTAACCAAACCAAATTCTCAGGAGGTTCAGCGTTTTGTTGAGTGAATGTTAATTTATCTTAAAGAATGTATACTACTTGTCATAAAGGTAAAACATACTCAAACAATAAGCTACCAATCACTCATGTGTCATGTAAATAGCTTAATCCTTTGTCTGTCACAAATTCCTTTTATTTACTATGAAATGAAAAGCAGTGCATTATGAATATAGTATGTCAGTAATTTTTGGGGGGCTTTCAAAATAGTTTCATTGGTTGTTGCAAGACTAAATGCCAAATTGCAATTGGTTGGGCGGCATTCTTTGTTCTGTGCTGATAGCCCTTGGTGAAGCACCAGTAAAATTTTTAAAGCACCATTTTACATGTTGAAGATTATTTGACTGCCCGTTAACGCTTTTTAGCAAACTCAACTTTTTGCTCACCACGGCTAGTAACAGAAATTATTATTGAAAAGAAAATGGAAGCCCTTGCTACTGCAAATGGTCCTGAAATGACCACTTATTCATTTTGCGATTGCACTTTTTTTTCCAGATTCTTGACAAACATGATTTCTACAATGTTATCTAGAGAATCTAAATCCACAATGTGGATTGCATTTGAAAGAAGTCTGCAGCAATACGCCATGTTGTTTCCTGTTTTTGATGGAGCATATAGCATGATTCCATGTTCGAAGAAGTTTACTTCCATCTTATTGATGTGTCTTGAAGATTTAAGAGAGAATGGTGACGTTGCGAGGTTATCAACTCTGCTAAACACTGTAATGAGTGTCATATATTTAAGAACAAATGACTGCTGCTACTCTATCAGACATATGAGGAATCTCCTCCATTTCTCTGGCGAAAGTGATACCGTCCATGTGTTGGCTGCTCTACGCGGAAGATCCATATTTATGAAACTTTTACTGAATTTCGGATTGGTGATACGTCTACCTGAAGAAAATTCCATCCTGTATAGAGAAGCCCATAAATACATAGGAGATTTCATGTAAGTAAAATCCTTCTTTTTCTTATTTTTACATAATTGTTGAATAAATTGCTGGACAGAAACATGCAGCAAGAAAGTGAAAAATGCGTGTTACTATCTAGTATCCATTCTACAGCAAAAATTTATTAATGGAATATTTAATTCTGTGTTTTTTAGAAGAACATTTATAGATTTTACAAGTCATTCTTCTGCAATTTTGTCGCACGTATTTGTTTGTAATGCTTATGACCTAGGCAGTTACTTATCTAATTAAATACTTCACAGCCCTATTATTATTATTAATATTGGATTTACATATTTTGTTAAAGTACTAATTTGAAGATCTCTATTATTATTATTACTTGAACCGCTATAGAATTCTTTCAGGTTTTAATGGAATTAATAAAATTTTTCATTAATAATTTTTTATTTTACTTTTTATAGTTATTTTGCATGTTCTAACCTATTGTGCGTTTTGCTTTAGAAACTTTTTATGTTTATCAATTCAAAAAAATTATAATAGATTTTTTTATGTTTATTTTTCAATGTTAAATCAGTCATTTCTATACAACTTTATATAAAAAATTTGTATAATCCGTTTTATATTAAAAACTTTTTCCATATTAATTAATTCCTAAAAATAATATTAGGTTGTTTTTGCAGTTTTATTTCTTCGTTATGTTTTGTATAACTTTACTTTAAAAAATTGGTATTCACTTTTAAAAAAATATTTTTTCGCTTAAGTTATAGCTTTTGACAAAATTTATCTTAAGTTAATCTGAATTAATAATCGTTACACACACATATATAAGTGTACACATTGTGAGTCATGATTATCCAAACAAAAGACTGTCTCCTTAATGCCCTTGAAACACACTTTTAATTGCAAAGTTTCATAAAAAAGATGCAAAATTTGATGAGATAATTTGCAACTCCATGACGGGGAGGGGGGGGGGCTATTTGAAAAAATACGGCAATTAAATTTCTATACGGCCCCCGTAGGGTAAATTTTCCAATTAGGAATAACTTTCCTTATCCAGTCTTGAATTAAACACAGAAAATTGCATCTTCATATCTTCAAAACTTGCATAGATGAAGATGCAATTTGAGTTTATTTAGTATCAGTAACCTCGATTATCCGAAACTATTTTTTCGGAATCTCGAAAAATTCGTTTTGATGAAAGGTACATAAAATTTTTATATATATTTTTTTAAAAGAGTGGATGTAATAAAATAACACAGATTTTGCATAAAGAAAGAAGTTGATCAGGTTATTTATCCGTTTAAATAATTCATCAGGTTTCAAGGAATTAGACACAAATTATAATGCGCGCAATTCAAGAAACAATGTTACTTTAACAGGTCTAATAAAACGCATAAATATATATGTATAGATATATTGAGTTAGAATTCTGATTTTTTTTCCTTTTTTCCTGATGATTAGCCATGTAATTTGCAAACGAAATCGCATGCAAAACTTTATTATGAAGTTTATAAAATTTTCAGATGTTTAGGATTGTTTTGAATTTAATAATTTAAAATCGTTATTACCCGAAACTGTATTCATCGGATTTTTTTCTGTTTTTCTTTCTTTTTTTATTAAATTAAAGAGGAAAATTTAATTTTGTTTCAGAGGTTTTCTTTTCCATATTAATTTTAAAACTATTAAAAATGTATTTAAAAAACGATGTTACTTTTAAAAAATCGTATTTTCAAAATTATTATTATTATTATTTTTAATTTGTCCAAACAAAATTACTGTAAAATAATCAAAAAAGACATATTTCAAGTTTGTAAATTTTTTGTTCAACGATTCTTGACTTCTAAAACTTAAAGACAAAAAATGATAAGGAAAAGACTCATCATGCAGAAAAACGCAATTGAAGTTTTAAACAAAGTTTGGCTCCAAATAAAATGTTTAAACGTTTTTTTTTTTTAAACTGATATTGAAAAATAACTCCTTTCTGTAGCTTAAATTTCCGATTCAGTTTGACCTTTTTTCTTTTTTTTTTTTTTTTTTTTTTTTTTTTTGATACCTCCATTTTGTACTGTTTAAAAGTCCTCCAGTTATTTAAAACAATGCTTTTTTTAGTATGCGGATTAAGAACTTTTAAGTAATTTTACCTCTCTTAATTTGAGGCTTTTATCATCCTGACGAGGCTGTTAAAAAAAAGTTTGTATTCTAGACCCAAACGAAGCTCGGATTCGGACGTTATTTTTATCAGAAAACTCGCCTGGCCGGGCCTAATGTATTTTTTCATACAGTACTGGAACTGCATTCTTCTTTCTAGGCCTGCACGGGACGAAATTTCCAATCCCGGTCTCGACACAACCCGTATTAAAATCATTGTCTGTGACTGACCCAATTCATACACAAAATAAATAAAATTTGGCCCAGTCAAAATTTTTACGAAAAACGCATATATTTTGAAATCGCCTTTATTTTACGAAAAAAGAAAAAAAAAGTTTAAAATTCATTTTTTAAGCAATAGCAGATAATAACACTAAAGTCAAAAAATTAAAATACAATAAAATCAATAAAAAAACTCTGCTAATGACGGAATCCTGATTAAAATGGAAAATGTGTTGATCCATGCAAAATAAGTATAATAATACCTAAGGGGGGGGAAAATTACACTTACACCTCCAAAGTAGGGAAGTTTATAACGTATTTTTTTCCTTCTTATGTGATTCCGTCTTAAAGGGTTTTATTGTATAACATTTTTCAAAGTCTCCAACATCTGGAATATGGATTAACGATATGAAAGTATAAGTGAAACATTTACATATAAATAGAGACTCGTTGATATAATAAATATATCACAGACTTTGGCGTTTTTTTAATAATAAAAAGCATAAATATGAAAAATTATAAGCTTCAAAAGTATTTTTGATAAGAACTCCTCCATATTAAACAATTTTTAACCGTATCGAAGGGAAAATCTATGCAGAAATTCAAGGCTAAACCGGGCTATGATTTAAATTCTTTTCCAGCCCGGGCCAGGTTATAATATTAATATTTTGCTTTTATTCTTATCGTTTACTTTTATTTTTATTGTTTGCTTTTATTTTTATTTGCATAATTTTTAACTTAAGTGTATGCAAAAATCAAAATTCTTAAGAAAAGAAAAAGAAAAAAAAAGAAAAAGAAAAAAACTTTTTTACAGTGTGGAATTTAGATGCTTTTAAATTTTAACATCATTGTTCATAACTAAGAATTTGTTTGATTATAAAGAATTGCATTATATATGGTTCTTTTATGTAGGTCCTTTACTGTTGAAGCAATTTCATTTAAGTCCGATAGGGTTGAAACTGCAGAGTAAAATTTTACGATTTGCTCGATAATTTTCTTTAAGTAGTCATCATATCAGATAAAAAAGTCACTGTTAAATAAATTAGGTGGCGGGAAGCCTGATAATTATTGAACGCTTAAAACACTTAATCCAGCAATATAATATAAATTATTTTTCGTGGAATAAATTCATTTTAGTTAATTGAAGAAATTCCAACACTAGTAACTTTATATTGCTTTATTTCTTTTTCTTTTATGCCCTTTCCATCACATAACTATAGAAGTATTATTAGTTGATTTGGATGCCATTTCATACTAATATTATTATCCGTAATTAGAATTATTTCTTAAAAATTAAATAATACATAAAGTATATTTTCTGATAAGAGGAGAATTTACTTCTTTTTTCTTTTTCTCCCCCCCCCCCCCTCTTAAAAAAAACTGTGTCTTTCTAATCATTTCTTTATCTTTTCAACATTAAACAAAGCGTAAATGTGTAGGATTTCTCTTAATTTATCCCAATCGATATTCAACAATGTGTTTATTATGCCCAACTGCGTGTTTTAACTATCGATACTAATTTTTTCTTTATGTTGAGTAAGAATTTTTTTTCTTTGATTTTCGTTTGGCAAAAGATTGTTTTTTATCTTTTAATATTTTATCTATATACTTGAATCTTTAAATTATTTAACCATACGCTTGTACCATACAATTGTATGCAATTATATCGGTTTATACGAGAATCAAAAGAATAATTAAATTCCTCTTTTTAGTTATCATTCACAGAAGCCACCAAAAAAGATAAAGATATCAAAAACTCACACACAGAGTAATCCTAATGAATACAAATAACACTTCTACTAATTTTTGGTACTAAAATTAATTAATATATATTAATAAAATCAAAATATGAAATATTTCTTTTACAGGGGATTTTTTTAAAAATACATAGAACATATTAAAGAAAGCGTAAATGTTTAGGATTTCTCTAAGTTCATCTTAATTGAAATTCAACAATGTGTTTAATACGTTCGACTGCGTGTTTTCACTATTGATATTAATTTTTTCTTTATGTTGAGTAAGGATTTTTTCTTTGATTTACGTTTGACAAAAGATAGTCCTACAGCTTTTAAATCCTTTATTTATGTACTTAAATCTTTATATTATTTACCTATACACTTGTAGTATACAATTCTAAACAATTATATCGGTTATACAAGAATCTAAAGAATTATTAAATTCCTCTCTTTAGTTATTATTCGCAGAAGCCACCAAAAATGATAAAGATATCAAAAACTCACACACAGAATAATTCTAATGAATACAAATATCACGTCTGCTAATTTTTGGTATTAAAATTGATTAATATAAATTAATCAAATCAAAATATGGAATATTTCTTTTTTAGGGGATTTTTTTTAATACATAGAACATATTATCCCTTATACAGTTTTCTTTTCCCATTATTTCACGTGCCATCAGCATAACCTAATTTTATTGGATTTATTTTTAATACTTTTTTTTTATTAGGAACTAAATAATACATGTTGTAAATTTCCAAATAAGTGAAAAAAAATGTCCCACTAGATTTTTCCAAGATAACTCAATTGGCAGAGCACTGACTAACAGCAATCAAAAGTCCCTGCTTCAAATGCTGACATAGTCACTTTATTTCTTGGTTGGGAAATTACAGCTCATATAAACTAATTTTTCTAACAACGTAATAATGCTTTACAAATTTCTTCTTTTTCAGACTTTTTTTAGAATTATTAGTTTTTGAAAAAAAAAAAAAAAAAAAAAAACATTCAGTAAAATGATTAAATGAAATTTCTGTTTTGCCAAATTGATGATAAATGAGGATAACTAAAAAATCTTACAAAGATTCACAAAATATCCAAATATAGTTTTTAAAAATTTTGCTCACATTAACAATGATTTCCCTCTTAGATGTTGTAAAAATAGTGAAATTTTTAATGTAGCAAACTAGATGCACCATTCTTAGCATCCAACTTGTTCATTTTAATAGCGGATTAACTTCCGCTTTTTATTTTTTTTTTTTTATTTTTTTTTTTTTTCAATCATGCTCATATTAAGCAACTCTGATTATATTGTATATGACGACCTCAGAATCCAAAAGGTGCAAGTGTCAAAAATTCGATTTTTTGTAAATTGAATTTAAAGATAATTCATATTAAATTTGAATTTCAATGATAATTGACTGAATTGAAATAATAATAATAATAATAATAATAATAATAATAATGAATAAATAAATAGAGTATATTTTCTTGTAAATTCTTAATTAATAAATATTTAATATCATTCGGCAAAAGTGGTTTATCTTTAGAATACAGTATTTGATTTGAAAATCACTTATATTTCTTTACCAAAAGAGAAAAGTATATTTCTAGGTCGTCTGTGCACTTAATTCGTTTTTTTTTTTTTTTTTTTTTTTTTTTTTTTTTTTAGGTAGATTTCGTAAGAAATACTACCTATTGCAATCGCTCCAGTTTATATATCTATCTATCTATATAAATATATATATCTCACTTTACTATGGACACGATATGAATTTAAAAATGAGTTCACCAATGAATTTCACCAATCTCCACCAAACTGGTACATAAAATCAAAGGGGATAAAATCTTGGCTAAGTTCGTTAATGGGCAAAATCGGACCAAGGGGGTCGGAATAGGGGGCGTTTTTGTGAAAACAGAAAAAACGCCATAACTTCTTAATCAAAGTAGATATCGAATCGGTTTAAAGTTTATATTACTTCTTAAAAATGGGCCAAAAGTATATGCATGACAAATTTCTGATGAATTTAGAAGTGGGCTCAAGGGGCGAAAAAAACAGGGATTTTGAGAGAAAAAAATCCATAACTTCGTCAATTTTCAAGATATCATGTCCAACTAAATTTTTTGTAAATGTTCTTAAAATTATCTAAAACTTTATATTTACAAGTTTTTGATAGGACCAACTTTTACCGACGAAAAAAATTAAAAACGAAAAGAAAAAGGGCGCTGAAAAAAGAGAAAAATCCATAACTCCCGTCAATTTTTAAGATATCAAATCCGATTAAATTTATTTTAAATCTTCTCAAAAATATCTACAATTTTTATATTGACAAGTTTTTCATAGGACCAATTCATATAGCAAAAATAAATTAAACAAAAATAGGAGTTGGAGAAAAAACCTCAAATCCAAACTGCTTATATTCTGACTCATTTTTAAATTCATTTTTGATTTTAAACGCATCCAAATGGTAGATCCTCTTATTTAGAAACTGTATAAAGTGACGCATTGGTCAATTTTCTGATAAATATGAAATATATTTCAAAAAAGGCTACCAAAAAGGGTATTTTGAACAGAATTTCCCGAAGTCTTTGTGATTTGAAAATTTAAGGAAGTTTTCACATAGCAAATTGCGTTTTTTATGACTCGTTTTAAAATCCATTTTCGCTCTCAAACGCATCCAATTTACAGATCCTCTTATTTAGGAACTATATACTGTGACGCATTGGCCAGTTTTTTGATAAAGATAGAATATATTTTTTAAATGCTGTCAAAGTGAGTATTTCGCACAAAATTTTCCGAAGCAATTAAGATTAAAGAATTAAGGATGTATTCAAACAACAAACCGGTTATTTTATGACTCATTTTTAAATTCAAATTTTTTCTCAAATGCATTCAACTGACAGTTTTTTATTATTTAGGAACTGTATAATGTACTTCTTTGGTCGATTTTTTAATAAATTCAGATTCTATTTGAAAATATGTTGTCAAAATGGGCATTTGAGCTGAATTTTTCTTAAGATGATTCTGATAAAACCAGTTTTTGCAGAAAAATGAAATTAAAAATTTTTCATAAACGGCCAAATGAAGTTATTAAACTGGATTTATCTCTACACATATATATATTTTTTCTTTTTGTTGAAATGAGCACTCTTCGAAATCTACCTCCGTCTATAGGCCCAGCCAACAGGTTTTTTTTTTTTTTTTTTTTTTTTTTTTTTTTTTTGTTATTTATACTCCTTGGCTTCATATATATTTTGCAAAGTAAGATGGGGAAAAAATTATAAATACGGAAAATAGATTTTAAAAATTAAAATTTATAAAATTTATAAAATTTATAAATTTAAATAAAAAGGAAAACATACAATTATGTTATTTAATCTCTATTTTTCCCATTTAATACGCCGCCGTATGGCCAAAGGTGACCAGCCATTTGCGATTTTAGACGTTATGTTAAAAATCTAAAAAACACATGAGGGATTATTCACAAATTTCTTGATTGTAAACAGAATAGTACAGGTGGTACAATTTCGTGAAGATTTTTTTCCAGGAATCTCCTAGGGGACTTTCAACAAATTGAAAAAGAGCGAAGGTCTTTTGGATAATCCTATCAAAATAAATATAGCAAAAGTGTTCAAACAGCAGATTATGATGAGGTATCTCATTATAACAAACCGTTTTCCTTTTTATGAGGATGACATGCATGTATACTCATTGAAAAATTAAGGTTTTTATAAATACAGTCGTAAATTGTGTTAAGTCTTTTGCATATAATTTGCAGTGTTCTTAATATATACATATATATATATATATATATATATATATATATATATATACATATAAATCTTTTCAGAAACAATAACAAGAAACATTATACATAAGCCCAGTTACGAAAATTAAAAAAATAGTAAAAAATTGCTTGAAAAATTAGCAGGTTTACTTAATAATGTTTCATTTCGCATGCGTGAATGCAATCAAAATATATTTTGCATAATATGTTTAGTTAAGTGTTGAGAGTCTCAAAAATATAGCTGGAAGATTCTGAAAATTATCGTCGATAGAATAAGCTGAAAATCCGTTATTTCTAAAATGAAGGAAAAAGGTGAGAAGCTGTATCCAAATATAGTAGTACTTTCAATAATGTGCATGCTATATTAATATAAATCAATGGATATATGGATACAAACACTCATCTTTTTGCTTCATTTTGAAAATAACGGATTTTTAGCTTATTCTATCGATGATAATTTTTCAGAATTTCCAAGCTATGTTTTTTAGATTTTAACAGGTGTAGCTAACACTTTATGTAAATTATACTTTGATGCGTTTACGCATGCTTAATGAAAAATTATTTATTAAACTTGCTCATTTTTTATACAATTTTTGTTATTTTCCATATCTAATTACTGGATATTATGTAAAATTTTGCTTGTGATATTTTTTTTAAAGAAGATTTTTTTAAAATTTAAGAACCCTACAAATTATAAGAAAAAAACTTGGCAAAATTTGTAATTTTTTTTTTTTTTTTTTTTTTTTTTTTACAAAAATTTTAATTTCTCAAAATAGACCACTTAATCATAATCTGAAGTTTGAACAATTTTGTTACTCTAGCTTTGACAGGATTATCCAAAAGATCTTCGTTCATTTGCAATTTGTTGCGGTCCTTTATGTAATTTCGGGAATTTTCGAGTAATTTCGTTTTTAATGTTTCCAATGTGTGATTTATTACTTTCTTCTATGATGAGTACCAGTGAAGTTATACATATGTTACATTTTAAAGCATAAATGTGAGGTTAATCAATAAAAATATGGTAAAGTTGTATAGGCGTTAATAGCATCGGTGCCATAGATCAATTCATGAGTTAGATGTTTTGAAAGATTTATAAATAACAAAGCAATATCATTTTTATAGCCACGATTTTAAACAAATGACAATAAAAAATACTCATGCCATTGCATGTCACAAAAATGTATTCTAGTTTCTTAAAAATGCATATTAATTTACATGAAAATAGCTATTAAATAAGTTAAAAAGTGACGAGTAAAGTTGTGTCAACTTGATTTTTATTTCATTCTACATGTACGATAATGTTCTATGTATACATTCTAATGCATTTATACTTTTTGTTGACTTAAAAAAAAAAGCATGTTATTCAATTTTTTTTTTTCAGATCAATGATAATTTCTAATCAGCGTGAAATTAATTTCTTGGCGCACGTGATAATGAAGCTAGTGCAACATAGTCTTCTTCGTAGCAAGAATCTTAGATGTTAAAACTGTTGTTAGCTTTCGTTTTTTCAAAAACTAAAACAAAATCACTTCACCTTTTTTCATTCACGTATAAAAACATTTCATATTTATTTACTTAGAAGGTGTCACAAATAAAAATTAAATTAAAGAGTTGACATGTTTCGGTTCATTAATAAGAACCGTATTCATAACATATAAAATCAGTAGAAAATTAAATGACACTTTTGGCATCGGTTGTAGTAAAAGCTATCCAACTCAGATTAATGGGACAACTCGACTTGGCTTACGAATACATCAGTTGCCTCAGGATGTATTTCGTTGCTGCACCAGATCCCTTGCTCTCTGTCTTTGAAGTTAAGAGTCTTGTCTATGGATGCTGTACCATCACAAAAGCATTGCGTCATTATAATAAGTTTTGTCAAGAATTTGATACGCTGATGCCCGAGTGTCCAGCAAGAATGGAACCCAGGAAGCTCAGTGATCTGGCTCGATGCCAAGTAAGAAAGAATCTCAACAACCCCAATGTTTTGCTGCCAGTTGCAATAGAAGCACTTGACATCCCGAATAGGGTAAAATGTTTTGTTTTGGGTGATTTAATTGATTTATCTAGAAAACAAAGTTTCGCAGTAATTTGTAACAAAGTTGAAATTATTGAGTAAATTCTTTAGATGATCAACGCCATCAGTATTGCTTTTCCTTTTTGGAGATTTAATACCAATTTTTACCAATGTATTTTTACTTCTTACAGTGCAATTGTTTTCACCATGTGACATGCTGAAAAAGTAAAATTGATGATAAGTATCACATTTCTTGATGTAGTGTGTATGTCGTTTATTAAATGTCAATGAAATGTTAATGAAATAAAGTAATTGATAAAGTACCAATTTGTAATTGTCTTTCTCTTAAAATCATAGCACAAATTATTTTGATATTTAATTTTAGATTCTTTGTTAAAGTATTTATTTATTTTCAAAACAAAATTCATTATTTATAGGTATTATGTAAACTAAATCACATGATATTGAAAAAAAAATGATACGATGGCTGCGATTTGGATTTTATATATATACATTAAAAATTATTAAGGTAATCAGGCATATAATGGAATATTTCCGAAAACAGGAAATATTCCGGGAAATAAACAGGAAATATTTCTTTTTTTTCATTGGTTAAAAAAAAGAAAAAAAAATAGAATAAATGTAATAATTGATGTACTGATAAGAAGAAAATTCTCTAATGCACAATTTTTGTTTGTACCCTCTTTCTTTCTTAACAGCTTTTACAGAAATAATACATTTTTTTTTATAATTTATTCATTTATTTATTTTTACTAACTTCTAAACCAATACAAGAGGACCAGTGTAAATTAAAGATAAATTTCAAATTCGACTATTTCAAGATTGAAAAAAAAAAAAAAAACACTTCTTGAGATTCGATAAAGAAAACGAGTGCAAAACAACTCAGGAGCTTATGGTGTACTCTACAGTTGCCAAAAGGATGTGAAAGAGGCTATTTCTTTCTTAAAAGTTCACATTGCCTTTCAATTCTATAAGAAATTCAAAAATAGGCTTTTTCAATACCTAATTTATTTATAAAAACTAAGTTTTCCTAATTATAATGCTAATATAAGATATCCATTTTTCGTGAATAAAGAAATATCTATATTACAAAATTTTACTTAAGCCAAGAAAAAAGAAAAAATTTATTTTAAAAAATATTTGAAATTAAAGGAGACACAGTTTTAAAATGTAGTGCAGCAATGCTTTTTTTTTTCCTTAACAGTGAAAATTTAATCTGGAGAATAAAATTTAGCAATGGATAGCCATGGATTCTTATATTTAAGTTTCTTCACATATTAACATGATATTGTACTATCGGGTATAATTTTTCCAGCAAAACAGCATTTTTCTTCACCAATCGCGAAATATTATGTTACATTATACAAAAAGTTAATTGAGATAACTCATTACCTAACATATAAATATTTTTAGAAATATGGTTTTTCACAAATAGAAAGCAAGTATTCCTGGCTTCTATACAGCCTTTATAAAACTTATTAAATTTATTTAATTGTTTGTTTACTTTGCATTTAAAAATGTTTTAAAAAGTCTATAAAATATGAAATTTTTATT
Source organism: Maratus speculifer (assembly GCA_964019185.1). NCBI lineage: Eukaryota > Metazoa > Arthropoda > Arachnida > Araneae > Salticidae > Maratus > Maratus speculifer. The sequence continues at coordinate 155,608,956 of OZ025302.1, forward strand.
TGATATAAATTTAACAGTTATTTTCTGTTGGTAAAAATCATAATTTGATAATTATATTAGGTAATAAATTAATAGCAAAATAAATTTTCCAGCAAATAATTTTAGGATTTCCAAATTGGAAAGGAACGATGAAGCATCCCTTTAGCCTATCGGAAATTTAAACTTAAAATGAAATACTACATTATATGAATATCTGAATTTATTTTTCACAGACATAATTTGATTTAAGACATAATTGATCTGAATTTTTTAAAATATACCTCTGTTTTTCTAAATTTGAGGGGGTTTTTTTTAAACAGAATTTCTCAAGAAATTTTTTCAAAACATGTATCTTATTGTTGAAAACGCTTAATACCTTTTTCATATCCAACCCTGTTATTGTCGAACAGTCACAGAGTTAGTTCATCCTTAAATGCATGAAATTAACTGATCACTTAGCTCAGAAATTAAGAAGATGAAATAATACACAGAGAAAATAATACATTCTTTTGTCTTTTATAGTTATTTCATTGATTATCAAAATAAAAGTAAATTACTATTTTTTTAATTTGTTACAAATAATAATAATTTTCTCACAAAAAAAATAGAAATAAAATATTTAATTATCATTATCATTTTGACAATATAATAGGGGAGACCGGGGTACGTTGGCCACAGGGGTAGGTTGGCCAATTTGATTTAATTCTCTAACCAGTCACCAGATGGCCCCACAAGTCCAGAAATATGTTAGAAAATCTGTTCCCCTATCCTTCCAGGAGTTTCAGTTGTCTTAACAAAAACAAACTAAGAATGACGTTGATTTTTCACTTTCGTCGATCTCGAAGTAAATTTTCGGTAGTGTGCAGAAAGCTTTAATGCTCTCAAGAGATACTTCACAAGAACAAAGGTGAGTAATATTTTGAAAGCTCAATTTATAACTATTCTTTTGATGTAACAATAAATATTAAATGTTGTTAAGATATGTGTAGAATAGCAAAAGTATTTCAAACATGGCGAGGGGATAAGTTGGCCCACTTACGTTGGGGCAAGTTGGTCCATTCAAAAAATATGTTAATTCAGCCGGTGGTGGTTGGGCGACAACTAATAGACGCCCTATATTCCAGAAATTGTGAAAACTGCCCTTTCCAATACAATAAATCCAGTTGACATAACATCAAGTTTTCAGAAAACTGGAATATGTCCTTTTAGTAGGAATGTTTTTACTAACTCTGATTTCATGCCTTCGTATATCACTGATAGACCTGAGCCTTCAAGCACGCACGACAAAGCAATTAGTGAAGATTCTAATGAAACCCGGGTAATGGCTTATTTCCATGGGTAAGCTTATTTCCATAGATGTGCCTACCGCATCTTCTTCTGCTCCATACAATATAACTCCAACACCTGATGACATAATACCATTTGAAAAGGCAGAGCCAAGGAAGATAAATGCTTCGAATAGCAGGAAGAGAACTTCTGCAGTCCTCACAGACACCCCTGTCAAATTAGCTCTTGAACAAGAACAAAACTCAACAGAAGAAAAAACTAGTGCCAAAATTAAAAGTGATATTAAAAAAAGAAATAGGACCAAAAAACGCAAAGGAAAGCAGTCTGTAAAAAAGATTTTGTTTTCTTTTGACCCCTAACAGCCTGGATGTAGTGGTCTGAATCGTCAAAAGAGGAAGAAGAAATTTATTAAAGAAAGTCACGATGAGGAAGACAAAGACAATATCTGCATACGTTGTCTGAAGGAGTATAATCAAAGTATGCCTGGGGAAGAATGGATCCTGTGCGTGAGTTGCAAACGTTCGGCTCACGTGAAATGTTTTCGAAAAGAGTTTAATGGATTATATTTTGAATGCATTCACTGCAATGATACCTCTGATTTGTAAATTTAATTTGCAAATAATTTTTCATTATACATGCATTAAAGTACCTAAACAGTTCTAATAGTGAACTATTATGAATTTTATTTAACTTCTAAATAAACATAAAAAAGAGCATTGCAGGCCAACGTACCCCACTCAATGGGCCAACCTACCCCGTGCACGGGGTAGGTTGGCCCACATGACATCACACCATAACTAAACTCATAAAGTTCTTAAAATTTCATATTAACTAAAAATAGGCGTTTTCCCCATTAGTTAAATGTACTAGATATTGTAAAAAAATACTAAATTTGAAAATAAACAAAATTTAGATATTGAAAAAAATGAATTAAAAAAAACTGGGCCAACAGGCCCCGGTCTCTTCTGCATTTTACATTACTTATTGGTCATCTTAGCACAGTGCTTTTTTATAAACTCAATAATAATAATAATAATGTCACAAAGCTGGCGGGCATTCAAAGATTCCATTTTTGCTACTCCATAGGATCTCTTCGTCTATGTAACATGTGATTTACTGAGCCTCCTTACGAAAGGTGAATAATGTAGTTAATTTCTTAATATTAATAAAGTATTAATAAGTTCTTTTTTTTTTAACAGTGGACAATTTATGCACTCCTGGGGCATCTATTATTTATAAAATTAACTGTATAATAGAAAAAAATTGATTTTTATCATTAAAAAGTTGACAACCAATATTGACATAATATATTTTTTAAATCTTTATTAAATACTTACATTTTACAAAATATAATTGTCTGTGAAAAGAACATTCAAACAAAATTCAGAAAAATATATTGTCTTAAAAATGCTTAAAGTTGAAAGATATAATATTTTAAAAAGAATGTCCACAATGGAACAAAATATAATAATCTGAAAAAAAAAATATTCGAGAAAAATTTAGAAAAATATATTGTTTTCTTAAAAAAGTTTAAAGTTAAAAGAGGTAATATTTAAAAAAGTATGTCCAAAATGGATGTCTTTTTCTAGTGGTAAAAATAGATTTTTGATAATTATATTCAGTAATGGGTGATCCTAAGCTTAAATGTGTCAGTAGGTTGAATAAGATTTTGTTATCGGATAAAACTGTTCTAAAAAAAAAAAAAAAAAAAAAAAAAAAAAACAGTCTTCCTCTTAAAAAATCACAAAATCCTTCACGATTTCAATCCTTTTTAAAACAATTCTTAAATTGATTAAATAAAGATTATTTTATGATAAATAATTGATTACATAAAGATTATAATATGATTTTAAATGAATTTCATGAGATTTTAGTTTTAATTTATATAAAATAGCCATTAGTAAGATAAATTAACAAAAGTAGTTATTAAAAATTAATAGTGATATATGAACTGGAAAAAAGCCAATATAAGCGAGCTGGCCTGGTCTTTTCTAGAAAAAGCCGGCTTTTTTGCAGCTCTGGATCAGTGTAATATTTGAGGTTTCTGACGAGGTTTTTGACAAGGGGTTTTTGACATGACGGTTTAAACCACGGTTTAAACCGGATAAAACCGCACACTGTCAAAAACTTGCCAACCCTGTTTAGAACAAAAGAAAAAAATGAGAGTCATAAACATCATAAATTTTGAATCCGTTCAGTAAAAAGTAGATTTATGAATATATTTCTCTGTCATTCCTTAAGGCTTTTCTCAAATCCTAAAGAACTACATCCTAACACATTTATGAACTACTTTCTCTTCGGAAATGCATAAGGTTAACAGATTCGGATAATATGTAATCGAATGGCGTAAACCATATTTTCATAAAAGCGATGGATCTTTGAAAAAACACTAAAGATACGTTTTGAATCGAATTTCCGGTTACGAATTCCCCCCAATAAATTGACGCCGTGACAAGAATAGCTTATATGTCGACAGGTAATTAATTTCTCAAAAATGGAAAACGCTGTTCGATTCCAAATTATGTTCAGCTCCGATCTGGCTCGAATATACAATAATAATAATAATAATAATAATAATAATAATAATAATAAATGCAAGTCTGATCTCTGTTGGCACCAGTCTGCAGAAAAAAAATAAATAAAATAAGCAAACACCATGTCCAATGCATCATGTCTCTACGGTGGCCATGTTAAATTTCTGTATTGATGCTATAAGCAATGACTCTTTACATTTATACTTATTCTAGTGATAGATATGTTTTTTACCGGCCAAACCCGATTTCCAGCCAAATTAGATTAGCCTATGCCAAACTATTTTATCCTAACGCCAATTGGATAAACTAGTTTTTCCTATGCCAAACTAGTTTATCTAAATGCCCATAGGATATACTATTTTTTTCTAGGTAAGAGGGTAATCCTTCATTTTTCCTTTCATACTTAACCATTAAACCCCAAAACTATTTAGGGAATCCCCTTATCAGAAAGAACCTATATACAAATTTGAAGCAAATCCGTAAATTCTGCGTCAAAAATCATTTGTCTAAATTATGGGGGGGGGGGGTAACCTACTTTGAACTTTTTTTACACTTAAAAATAAACATCCACAACTAATCATGGAGGCGCCTTGTCAGAATGATCCTATATCTAAAATTTTAAATGAAAATTGATAATTCTGCATGAAAAATCCATTTCTCTAAATTAACAGTGGGGGATTAGCCTCCCGTTCGCTCCCATTTATATTTTTATCCAATGAATTCCCAAAATTAATCAGAAAAGTACCTTATATCATTGAACGCACATCCAAAATTGAAGCAAATCGGATATTTCTATCACGAGATATCGCGTTACGTACATACGCACGTAAATACGTACATATATGCGTACATACATACAGAACTTGCGAATTCCATTATTTCTCAGGCTTTGACTCTTGTGAGCTAAAAACACGTAAAATTACATTGGCCTAGGATAAACTAGATCAGCCTAGGACAAACTAGAATGTTGGCGCTGTGGCGGTCATTGAATTCAATAAAGTCACGCCAAATTGAATTGGCCTAGGATAAACTAGATCGGCCTAGGAGAAACTAGTTCAGACCAATAAACAGCAGGCTAAACTAGTTTGTCCTATAAGAGTTAGGCCAAACTAGTTTGGCCTAGGAAAAACTAGATTGCCCTATCGGCCTTAGGATAGACTAGTTTGGCCTAGGAAAAACTAGTTTATCCGATGAACGATAGGATAGACCGGTTTCGCCTAGGAAAAACTAGTTTATCCGATGGGCGTTAGGATAGACCGGTTTGGCCTAGGAAAAACTAGTCTATCCGATGGGCGATAGGATAAACTAGTTTGGCCTAGGCCAATCTAGTTTGGCCTAAAATCGGGTTTGGCTTGTAACATACGCAATCATTTTATTGTGGTTAAATTTTACGAAAACAATTAATTTTTTCCCTTTAAATGCGAGGACATGTTCACTGATGAAATAAAGCTTCTGACAGGTGGAAAGTGATAATGGAAAATAAATTTTTATTATTGAGAGAACAGCTAAACTGAGTTGCCACCATTTTGAAGAAATATCGTAAAAAGCATTTAAAATTAAAAATAAAATATAAAAATGGAAATAAATTAAAAAATAGCTGAAATGGACAAAACTACAAATAAATAGCCTTCATTTAAAAAAATAATTATCAAAATCAGTTGAGTGGAAAATTCTGGGCTGATGACTAAAAAAACAGCCAGGTCTTTTAAATATACAAGGTAGAACCCGTCAAATTTTGACGAAAGAAAATATTTAGGAAGGAACTGTTTCATTAATTTATAATAAACCTACAAAATTAGCTATAGTAAAAAATGCATTTTATATTGGTACGTCTAACTCTTAACCCTTTAACGTTCATTGGTTTCTCTACGAAACCACAAAATTTTGATTCCGATATGCAACAACGACACCGGAATTTTAATTAAAAAAATCCGTTTTATTATGTATGTGAAAAATCACTTTTTCTTACTTACAAATATATTTGTTCGCAATTACCGGTGTCATTCATTTATTTCTACATCTTAGCAATAAAAATGCTTTGTCTGTTAAAGGGTTAAACAAATTATATTTATCGTTTATCTTTTATCTATCGAATTAAATCGCAGTTGTAGAAATTGTTAAAGTTAAACTTTAATCGTATATGTAAGCAGTAAAAAATAATAAAGGTATGTTATTATGATAAAGTTATCAATTGAAGTTCTTATGCTAGTATTCCAAAATGAAAAAGAGCAAAATTTTTGAACTTTGATTCAATCATGGAATTTTTTTTCGCCGTGAAATCTAAACCCGGCATAATTTTCAGCATATCAAAATTTACAAATGTACATTTCACATCGGTATTCAAGTTTAAAAAAATTGGCATTTTAATTTGATAATTTTGATTCAAAACTTGAAGTCTCAATGGGCTATTAGCTGAAATAGATATTAAACTGTTGATATTCTTTCATGTGTAAATCATATTTTGTAAATGAAATCAAAATTCACGAGGTTTTATTACAGAAGATATTTAAATTTCTATTTTTTTCCCTTTTAATGAGAAAATGGCAACATAAAGATACAGCACTCAATTTTTTCTTTTTTTTCCTTTGCTTCAAATAGAAATGGAGTACTCTTATTGCCACGATTAGAAAAGAGGTATTAAAAGCTACAAAAAAAATTAATATTTTAAAAACAAATTAAGATACAGCTTTCAAACGAATTTCATTTTAAAGTACATTTTTTTTCCTACACGATGGTGTAAAAATTGAAAATATGCGACATTAAGAAGTTTAAAAACTTTTAGTAGCAAAATCTGCAAAGCCGAAATTCATTTAAAATTTGAAAGTGTTGCCATGCGCAAATTCACGTATGCGTTACGCACAGATACGTTTGGCCTTTATAATATAGATAGATAGATTGTATGAATGTCTCGTTTTAACGGCCAGGTTATGAAAAAGTGGGCCAAAATTTTTGACACGACACTTTTTAGCTTGTCTGAAAGAAATAGCATCGGAGGCTAAAGAAAGAAGAATCAAAAACCGCAAAACATTTAAAACAATTACAAATGACTTCCAAACGGATTACGTTAAAGCTCCTGTTCCTGTGAGCGAAGATACTTGCAGGCTAATGTTATACATATGTGGAGATTATTTTGTAGTATCTGGTTTTCATTTCGACATTTTTTAAATAACTTTTTTTGCATTGGATAGCTGAGGTCCCTCTCTACATCTCTTCTTTTTAGGTGCGTTTGTAATTATGTAAATACGGAGCACTTGTAATTGCCGTTCAGTCCGTCCGTCTGTCGATCTGTATATAACAGAGCAAAAACTACCCAACTCAATCGTTTGAAATTTAAAATGTATAAATTTTGCATAATTTTGTCGAATCACTTCAAATTTTATGGAAATCGGATGCATAGATCAATTACAGGGACAATCAAAAGCATTCCGTTACACTATGGTCAATGGGTAAAAATAGTTTCAAGTACATTTTAATGCTGCTACACGCTTTCGTAAATAATAAAATAGATATGCATCTATGAAATATATACTAAAATATACTCCTACACAAACTGTGGTGCAAATAATATTTGTTATTAATTTACAGAGTTACATAAATGTATTCCATTACATAATGGTATAGGGGGAAACATTGTTTAGGGTGCGTTTTATTGCATTAAATAATTTCACATTTTATGAACTTGATATAAATTGCCGAGATTTACTGCAAGTTACTTCATGTACCATAGAAAGTAAATAGCATTACTGGAACATACAAAAGATTTCGACTACTAAACTGTATGCGAAGCACTGTATACTATTGCACCAAGATCTGAATATTTTAAAAACTTCGTTATAGGTACGAATGGACCTCATTTTCTACGTTTGATGTACAATTTCCGACTTGTTTACTTTTTTTATTTTGGTAGCAGATATTCTTTATAAAGTTACTTTCACTTTCAAAACTGGTTTCAAAACGTAAGTGTCATTAAAAAAAAAATCTGCAACCAAAATAGAAAAAGTAAAAAAATAGCGATGTAGAGAACCTCAGTTATACAATGCAAATAAAAAATGATTTTAAAATGTCGAAATGAAAACGAGATATTAGAAAATAACCTCCCCATAGGAATAGTATTGGCTAGCGAATGTCTTCGCTCGCAGGAACAGAGGCCTCAACTTTTTACCTGTAAAACGAGTTTTACAGTCGGAAACATATTAAAGCGGAAAGGAGAAGATTCCGAAATGTGGGCGCTTTTACTGAGCGAATTGGATTTATTGAACGAGGGCCAAAGTTCCCTTGTAAAAAATGCATATTTTAATTGTAATAGAAAATGTGGAATACTATATACTATTGACCCAGTATTTCTTTCTTTCTTTTTCTTTCTTATTTTAAGGACAGTGAAGGATGCATAATTAATCTCCGTATGATCTTTACATTTATAAATTATGTTTTAAATGATGGATCTTTCAATTTAAATCAATAGCTAAAAAAAAGTCTATTTATCAAAATAAGAAAAAAGAGTAAAAATCAAACAAATAACAATAGCAATGAACAGCAACAATAATAATATTATTCATAAAAAGGTAGTTATTATAATAGTTAAAATATTTAATTTTTATCAAGATATCTATATATCTATTTATATTAAAAAGAACAGACATAACAGTGTATAATGCTGACGTCATTTTGTGAATGGCAATAAATTCGAATTTGAAATAAAATTTTAGTTTTACAGTTTTCGGTACTGCAAATTTTTAAACTTCTAAACCAAGCACATTTTTAATTTTTACTCCATCGTATAGATAAAAAAATGTATTTTTAAATACAATTGTATGAAAACTGTATCTCAATTTATTTCTTAGTCTTTTTTTATAGTTTTTAATATTTAAGCGACGCAACTGATGTAATCCATTACTAAAAGTAAAGTGAAAAGTTGAAAACAAAAGATTATTATTATTATTATTATTATTATTTTTGCCATGTTTTTTAAAAAAGCTAAAAAAAATACTTGCTATATCAAGAATATCATGAGTTAAAACAATTTTAAAATCATCAATTTAAAGTACCTTTTTTTTTTTTTTTTTTCAATGGTGCATATGGATATGAAAGGTTCGCATGTAAGTTTTGAGAAAGTGAAACTAATTTCGGATTTAGATTTTACGGGATTTAATATATGAGACTGTGTAATGTGATCTTAGCTTAAAAACTGTTGTAATTATTAATTTAGCATATAATTAATTAAATTTGTATAAATTTGATGGAATTACTTTATTTAAGGTTATAGCAAGAAGACATTTATTGCATCTTATATTAAGTTGTATGGTAAATTTATAAAGAATAACAGTTTCTTCCATTTATTCCACTGCGGAAGAAACAGTTTTCTTCCGGTCGGTTTTTTCCATGTTTTTTTCCACTGCGGAAGAAACATGCCAACCCTGGTGATTTTAAAGATCGCGAAATCAATTTAAAAATCCTAAAAAAAATACTTGAAACAATGCTTCGCTTTTCATTTCCTGTTGCACTAATGTAAAATAGAAACAGAGTAAAAATTGTATATTTTTGATAAATTCAATTGTTTGCGTTTTATACTGAACGAAAAAAAAAAACGAATTTTTTATAATTCAGTTCGTTGTAACACAAAATTTATGTATTCAGTGCAGTCAAAAAATTAGTTGTGATTTTAAAAATCGAGAAATTAATTTAGAAATCCTAAAAAATTAGTTTAAACAATGCTTCGCTTATTATTTCCTGTTTCCCTAACGTAAAATAGAAACAGAACAAAAATATATAAATTCGATTGCTTGTGTTTCTATCAAACCTATATATATATATATATATATATATATATATATATGCGTCAAGCTTAGATTATGAAGCACTTTCCAACGTATTCAGAATAATGTACCAAAACTGCAGCATTTAAGGGTGCATTGGAAAAATTACTTTTTCACCCTCAACAGCTCGAAATTTTCTGATGCATTTTCCGACACATTTTTAAAAATAGAAACATGAAATTTGCTGAGGTAATTTTTTAAGCAATATATAAGATGCCGTGTGATTTCATTTTTCGCTCAATTCATTAGAATTTGATTTATAAACGATTACTTTCTTAGTATAACCCTTTTTCTCGTTCCCAGATCTCCAGCATCGTAATGAATGAAAAAAAAATTTTTTTTTTTACAATTGATTTCGATGCCATGCAAAATTAGTGTGTTAAATCCAGTCAAAAAATTATATGTCATTTTATAGATAAACGCTGAATGTTTAAAATCTATTTGTTACTTTTAAGCTTACTTCCGGCATGTACGGGCGTGTCGTGTATGTTTGAAGAGGTAATAACCATCAATCCTTAGTATTAGTAGTTCCTTAGTAGTTTTTATAGCTTGTACATCGAATGTAAAAAGGAGGGGGAGGGGTGCAGTTAATTCCCTTTAGTTTAGATGAAACAAGTTTTATCTTCGTTAAAACTGTTCGATTGGCTTTTTTTTTTTTTTTTTTTTTTTTTTTTTTAATATTTAAAACATGCATAAATTTGATGCAATTAGGATATTAAGTCAAATGCAAATGTTGTTTTTGATTTATAACCCTATCCTATGAAAAAAAAATTGTTTTAAAAAATACTTAAATTTAAACGAGAAATTCGAAAACAATCTGCCCTTTGGTTTAACATTACGGAGCGGGTGTTGTGAAGACCCCCCTTAAATGTCTATTGAGGTTCTGGCGCCCTTCTTACAGATAAGAATCATGTTATTTGGAAAAGTGTGAAAGGAAATATCCTAAAACTTTCTTGGATACAACAGCAACAGCGAATGATCTAAAAAAAAAAAAAAAAATGGGGGGTTGCATTTCTGTAAAATTATGGCTTATTTTGCTATACTGTCAAATCATCGTGCTGTCAATAGTGTACTGTGCTTATCATCCAGTGACAGATATACTTTTATTTTCACAATTTTCACACATCCGTGTCTATTCAGTAGCAGGAGTGGAGTGAGTCTTACTTCAAATGCTTTATATACCAAGCTCGAATTTCATAATCAACACCACTTCCCCCTCTTTCAAATATTGGTTTTCGATACTTTTAAGGTATTTTGTTGAATTGAGATTTATTTATGTCAAATATCTGATGATATTTTACTGGCCGTTAGATATCAATTTTTTTTTTTTTTTTTTTTTTTTTTTGTTAAAAATGAAGAGATTATGAGATATTTTATCAGCAAGAGAAGTTTTTGCTCGAATAAAATTTTTGATGCTTTAAAAACCCTCATATTACGCACGATATGGATTAAATATCCCTGGACCCATCACAAACAAAATTTAAATGAAATTTCAGTTTTACAATTTTCGGAACTGCAAATTTTTGAACTTCTAAACACATTTTAAATTTTTACACCATTGCGTAGAGAAAAATCACTTTTTGATGAAATTTCTCTCAAATATCTATCCCAATTTGTTTTTAAATTGTTAATTTTTTTAAAAGTTTTTATTACTTTTTTCGTCATCATCATTTTTGTCAAACAAAAGTATTCCCTTTTTGGACATTAAACTTGGACCAATCAAAAAACGAATACAATTAAATAAGTAGCTTAATTCAGCCAATAAAAAGATTCAGATATACTTCAGATTTCCAATTCTCTACCGGGAACAATAACTATTTTCCAAATAGTTAATAAACCAATAAAAAGATGCTGTATTTTTGAAGTTTCTTTTTTTAAAGGAAAGTCAATTTGTTGAAATAGAATATAGATTCTATCCAAAAAGAGAAAAGTGCCGTCATAGGCACCCGCTAAAAGGAAGGCAATTGCCACATAATTATGATAAAGTGTTAATTATTCATGCTTTCTATTCTGTTACGAATGGGGCATCTATCTCAATCAAGAAGGATGTCTAACCCTGAGATGTCCGGGTTAAATGGCCGAAATCATTATTTCAGTTTCTGAAAAAAATCTTATTTTATCTGGTATTTACAGTAATATTTTTTATTGTATTCGTCATAAAATTCTGAGCAAATAGGTTACATGTGCACTCCAAAACTCTTTCCAATAAAAAAGAAAAATTAGGGGGAGCTTAGGTGGGGCAACTATACGGGATTTACCCTATTTTTAGAATACATTACAAATTGTAACTTTCCCTTTTTAATAGTTAAATATTCAAATAACAGCAAATTTTATACAGATGACACTACTAAGATAAATATTTTTAAACATTTCTTGTGAGAACTTAACACATTATATTTTAAATACATTATATTCATAATTATCATTATAAGTATTACTCATAATAATCATTATACCCATGCATATTCATAAATACATTATATTCTTTAATATTAAGTATCGGTCAAAAAGAAAAATCCGTTAATGGAATTTGAAAATCCAAGATGTGCCAATTGCCTGCCCTCCCCCCTTACTCTTTTTGCGGGTGCCTATGACGGCACTCTTTTTGGATAAAATCTATATTCTATTTCTTCAAATTGACTTTCCTTTCAAAAAATAAACTTCAAAAATACAGCATCATTTCATTGATGTATTTATTTATTTTTCAGGCATAAAAAATTTTATTCGAGCAAAAACTTCTCTCCTTATAAAATACATCATAATCTCTTCATTTCTAACAAAAAAAAAAAAAAAAAAAAAAAAAAAATCGATATCTAACGACCAGTAAAATGTCATCAGGACGTTTGACATAAATAAATCTCAATCCAATGAAATACCTTAAAAGTATCGAAAACCAATATTTGAAAGAGGAGTGTTGCATAACATCATAACATCTAAGATTGCAGGTTTGAATCGTTCGAATAGTATTCGAATTGTCGAAAAGTTCGTATTAATGTGTCAGTTCAAATATTAAATTCAAAACGCAGTGACTCTTACTTAAATCAATTAAATTAACTTCAGATTAAAAAAAGACTATATACATATTTATTTACAAAAGCGAATATCAATTTTTACTCTCATTGAGAGTTCAATTTTTACCGAACAACTCGGTTCCAAAACATTCTAGTCTAAAAACAAAAAATCGTCTGACAAAGTAAAAACAAAAGGTTCGTTGCCAACAGCAACGAACAGTAACAAAAATTGTTTTTCGAAACCAAGGAGGCATTCGCAACACACTGCCCCCGGCTGAACATTTAGTTCAGCATCTAAATTAAACACTTTACTAGATATAAGAATATACTTACATACTTTACATAAGTTTCGGATAACATTCGTAAATACAGGTACAAAGAAAGATAATAAGAAATCTTCTATATAAGAAAAGAAAAGAAAACATGTAAAATAAATGCAAATTAAACAATAATAAAGGTAAATTGTATCAACAAAGAAATGTAAAAGTTTAAAGTTTATAGAGTCTATTAGTCATTCAAGTCCAATTCGAGATTATATAAAAGTTGCACAGGTCGTTTAAGTTCACCATTTGTAGTCTGTAAAACACATGATCTTATTTTCGAATCACGACCATATATAAGTTCTTTAACGCGTCCACATTTCCACATGTGTTTCGGAAGTTTTTCATCATGAATTAAAACGATATCATTAACTTTGAACTGGGGTGATGAGTTTACATTTTTAACTTGAAAAGCAGATCTAAGTTCTAATAGGTATTCGTTTCTCCACCTTTTCCAAAAATGGTCAGTAATTTGTTGCTTGTATTTATATTTTTTCGTCAACAGAATCTTGTTTGAATTCTCTTGAGTACAAATCGGAAATCCATAAGAAGGTAAAGACATTAATCGTTTACCAACTAAAAAATGAGAGGGCGTCAAAGGTAATGGTTCAGCATGTTCTTCGTAGAGATAACTTAAGGGACGTGAATTGATCACAGCCTCTATTTCTGTAAGTACTGTTTCTAGTTCTTCATAACTTAGACAAGTTTTGCCCAAAACTTTTTTTAAAGGTGTTTTAATTGATCGAATCATTCTTTCCCAGAAACCGCCCCACCAGGAGGCTCTAGGAATAATAAACTTCCATCTTATCCGATTTCTTCTTAAATAATCAAAAACTTCTTGCTTAGAAATTCTATCCCAAGCATCTTTTAACACCAAATCAGCCTTAGAAAAGGTCTTAGCATTATCGCTATACATTATTTTGCAAAAACCTCTTCTAGAAAAAAATCTTCGTAGTGCTAAGATAAAGGTTTGAGTACTTAGATTGGTTACCAATTCTAAATGTACTGCTCTTGTTACAGCACACGTAAATACAGCAATATAAGCCTTTTTAGATCCTTCAGAAGTTTTGTAATAAATTGGACCGGCAAAATCAACGCCAGAGGTTTCAAAAACAGGTGTTTCGATGATTCTGTCTCTCGGTAGGGGAGCTATTTCCACCTTTCCAGGAGTAGCATTAAGTTTTCGGCATATCATGCATGACCTTATAACGGATTTCACAAATCTTCTTCCTTTCACTATAAAATATCTTTCGCGAAGATGAGCTAAGGTGACAGCTACACCAAAATGATGTAGTCTTTCATGAGCCTCTTTAATGAGCAATTTTACAAAATAAGATTTACTAGGGAGAATCCAAGGATATTTTTCTTTTTCTGTAATTTCTGAAAACTGTAGTCTTCCGGATAAAACAAGTAAATTATTTTCATCTAATTGAGGATTAAGATTGTATAAAGAAGAATCTTTATTAAGGGATTTTTTTTTGTTTAAGTGCTTCTATTTCAACTTTAAATGAAGTTTCCTGAGTTTGTTTTATCCAGTATTTTTCTGCTATTTCTATTTCTGAAGTAGTTAAAGGTCCTAAAATTTTAGGGTTTTTCGAATTGGTATTATGAATAAAACGCATTATCCAAGCGGTAATGTTATACACGCGATTTAAACTACTATACTTAGCCACATCAAATATGGGTTTAGGAGAAGCATTACACAATAAAGTTAGATTTGATTTTGTTTTCATTTCAATAACAGCTTCAGAATCAATTTTAAATGATTTTTTCAAAGGCCACATATTTTCTGAAAGTGATAACCAAGTTGGACCACACCACCATACATTATTATTCATTAACTTCGATAAGTTTTCCCCTCGCGTAAGCAGATCTGCTGGGTTTTCTTTTCCAGGGCAATAATTCCAGTCCTTTGGATCTGTTAATGACTGAATTTCTCTGACTCGATTAGCTATAAAGGGTTTCCAGTTTGTAGTAGACCCCTTTATCCAAAAGAGAGTTATTTCAGAGTCTGACCATAATTTTATAGTTAAATTCGGAATATGTAAAGCTTGTTTCAGGTATTTCCACATTCTAGCAGCAACTACCGCACTGATCAATTCAAGTCGTGGAATGGTTAACCTCTTGAGGGGGGCTATTCTACATTTACTCCAAACAAAACTTGTATGGATTTCATCAGCTAAAGAAATGCAACGCATATAAGCAACTGCTCCGTATCCTTTAGCGCTAGCATCACAAAATATGTGTATTTGTGTTTTTTCAAAAATGTTCATACCACTAGGAAAATATTTTCGGGGTATTTCAAATGTTCTTAAATGTAGAACTTGAGAACACCAAGTGTCCCACTCGATTTTCAAATCTTCGGGTAATTTACAATCCCACTCTAAACCCCTTTGCCATGTTTCTTGCAACAAGGCTTTTATACGTATCATAAATGGGTTCAAAAATCCGATTGGATCATAAATTTTCAATAACATTTTAAGCACTGTTCGCTTGGTGGGATTATCTTTATGACACTCTTCAAAAGGGTGCACATCTAACATCAAAACATCAGATTCAGTATTCCAAATTATTCCTAGCACTTTTACGATGCTGTTTGTGTTTTCCTCACTTATGCCTAATTTATCAGTTTCCCACATTTTCTTAAGTTCAATAGAGTTAGTTTTGAACTTTCTCAAATTCATTCCTGCATCTTTAAGAATTTTAGAAGCTGTAACTGATAAATAATATGCTTCATTATCTAGATCTGATCCTGAAATTAGATCGTCAACATATAGGGAGTTGTCTAGCATATTTACAACACTTGGATGTTGATCGCGATATTTTTTAAGATGATTTTTAATCGTGGCAGCCAAAATAAATGGTGAGCATGAAACGCCAAATGGCACACGAGTAAATCTTAAAATTTTGAAAAAGTTGTTAGGATCATTATCGAACCAAAGAAATTTAAGGAAATCGCGGTCTTCTTCTGCTACGGAAATTTGGAGAAAGGCCTTTTCGATATCTGCACAAAATGCAGTATTAAATTTTCTGAAATTAAGAATAATTTCTAATAAATTTGGATTCAAATTAGGGCCACTGTACAGATAATCATTTAATGATTTGTTGTTTTCTTTTGAAGAAGCGTCGAATACTATTCTAACTTTAGTTGTGGATTTATCATTTCGCAAGACAGGGCGGTGCGGCATGAAATATCCGCTGTTTATAATTTTATTGGGGGATTCTTCTACTATGTTATTTAATTCCTGTTCAATTACAATTTCTTTATATTTCTGCAATAATTCTTTATTTTTGTGTAATTTTCTATTCAAGTTAAAAAATCTATGTCTAGCATTATTATAATTGCTACCAAAATCGATTTTATCATCTTTCCATAACAATTTAGTTTCATAACGGTGCTCAAGAAAATGCAAATTATCTTCAAATTTTTTAATTAATTCTTTATCTAACTCTGAAATGTTTCCTTCTGTATTAATTCCTAAAGCTTCTAACTCCCACAATGATTTTAAATCATTTTCAATAGGTTTCATAACCTGAGTCGATAAGACACCAGCTTGATTACTATCGCTATTTTTGTTCGAGTCAATTGTCCCACAAAGTGAATGTCCAAATAAATTTTCACACACGAATAAGGATTTATTTATTGGATATATTCTACCATTAATTTGATATATATAATCTGCTCCTAATAAAATTTCAACATTACGATTATCAAAATCTTCCCATCTGTCAAGACGAAATTTAGCAAGTTTTCTCTTTATATTGATTGGAAGGGGAGGAATTTGTACCAAAGAGTTAGTTATGATTGGAGTGACTAAAGCTTCCACAACTATACTACGTTTTTTGTCTTTCAAGTGAGTTAGTTTCAACTGAACGACATCATAACATCGTTCTTCAGACCTTTTCGAACCAAAGGTATATATAGTTAAATTTTCATTTCTAATGATTTCAAGTTTTAGTTTAGAAACTAAATTTTCTGTAACGAAGGTACGATGACTAGCAGAGTCAAACAAACAAAGTGCGATTTCGGAATTTTCACCTGCTTCTACCTTTACATGAATAGTTTGCAATATAACTTCCTTATTTAAATTATTTATATTACTATTACAGTGGGATACTGAGGATACAATGCTACTTTTCTGCTCTGATATTTCTGGTTTTTTATTTTGAGAATTGCAAAGTATTGTATTATGAAATGTTTTGCCACAAATTTTACAATTTTCATTTGAAAACTTACAAAAGCTGGAAATGTGAAATTTTTTAAAGCACTTAAAACATCTTCCCTCCCTTTTCAACTTTTCTCGCATTTCTGGAACGGTCAGCGACTTGCAATTTTCGGTATTATGTTCACTTTTATTGCAAAAAATGCAGTTATTCTTAACATTTGTTGTTAATGCTGAGGTTGTTGGAACGCTTCTTTTATAAGTGTTAAAATTTTTCTTATTAGGCTCATATTTATTTTCATGAATTGTTTTTTCAAAACCATTCAATTGTATAGTGGCTTCACGGGATTCGATTTCTTCTTTTAAAAAATTTATTAATTCAGTTACATCCCAGTCGGTACATTTAGTGCGCTTTCTATTAAATTCCAGAGCAATATCAGATGGAATAATTTTAAGAATAATAGGACATAATAAATGTCCATATGAACCTGATGCTACACCTAATGAATTCAGATTTCTTATTTGAATTTCGCACTCGTCATATAATTCTCTAAGAGATTTAATGTTAGTTGAATTTCTCACAGGTTTTAAATTAAGTAATTTAGTCATGTGACTGTTAATTACAAGGTCGTTACGACCAAAACGACTTGTCAATATCTCTATAGCATGAGAATAATTTTCTTCAGTCAGCGAAAATCCTGCAATAGAATTCGCAGCACTTCCGCCTAAAAGTGACTTTAAATAGGAAAATTTATCAATTGGAGTTAAATGCTCATTATTATCAATTGAGTTCGAAAATTGACTCCAAAATTCAAGCCATAAAGATGGATCACCATAAAACTTAGATATGTTAAGTTTTGGTAGTTTAACTATATTTTGATTCAAAGTTTTTTGACTTTTTAGTAGAGAACTATTCTTACTACTACTATCACTTTCATTATCTGAAGCATCTTGCTTAGTTTCAGAAGTAACTGTATTATCATTTATAAATTTGGAAATTTTAAATTTCCATTCAATTATATTTTCATTATATGTTTCGGACTTTTCAATTTCCTTTTCAAATTCAGCATCAGGAACCAATGGTTCTATCTCAGAGTTTAACGATTTTAACGTTTTCAATTTATCATTTAACTGCTGCATTAAAATATTTAACTGCGTTTTCTTATTTTCGATTTCTAAAGTTTGTGTATCATCTAATAAATCTTTAACCTTATCAAATATTTTCGTAACTTGAGTACGAATAACTGCTCTTTTTTTCTTTAACAGTTCAAGATCCATAGTAAATTAAATGTATTTTATTCAAATAATAAATAATTCTTTTCAAATAATTTATTTCAAATAATTAAATTTGAGGTACTTACCTCATTCTTTCGTTTTCAGATCATTCAGACATCAAGTATTTCATCATACATCCTGTCGCGTTGACGCCAAAAATGTTGCATAACATCATAACATCTAAGATTGCAGGTTTGAATCGTTCGAATAGTATTCGAATTGTCGAAAAGTTCGTATTAATGTGTCAGTTCAAATATTAAATTCAAAACGCAGTGACTCTTACTTAAATCAATTAAATTAACTTCAGATTAAAAAAAGACTATATACATATTTATTTACAAAAGCGAATATCAATTTTTACTCTCATTGAGAGTTCAATTTTTACCGAACAACTCGGTTCCAAAACATTCTAGTCTAAAAACAAAAAATCGTCTGACAAAGTAAAAACAAAAGGTTCGTTGCCAACAGCAACGAACAGTAACAAAAATTGTTTTTCGAAACCAAGGAGGCATTCGCAACAAGGAGGAAGTGGTGTTGATTATAAAGTTCGTACTTGGGATATAAAGCATTTGAAGTGAGACCCACTCCATCGTGCTACTTGAATAGACACGGATGTGTGAAAATTGCGAAAATAAAAGTATATCTGTCACAGAATGACAAGCACAGTACACTATTGACAGCACGATGATTTGACAGTAGCAAAATAATCCATAATTTTACAGAAATGCAACCCCAAGATTTTTTTTTTTTTAGATCATTCGTTGTTGCTGTTATGTCCAAAAAGTTTTATGAGATTTTCTTTCACACTTTTCAAAATATCATGATACTTTTCTATAAGAAGGAACTCTCGCTCCGTTATGTTAAACCAATGAGCAGGTTGTTTTCGAATTTATCGTTTAAATTTGAATATTTTTAAACTTTTTTGCATAGGATAGCTGAAGTCGATCTTTAGTATGACTGTTTCTTACTTTTTCGATTTTGGTTACAGATTTTTTTCCGAAAGTGAAACTACCTTTTTGAAAAAAGTCTGCAACTGAAATCGAAAAAGTAAGAAAGAATCTGACTAAATATCAACTATCTTAAAAAAAAGAAAAAAAAATTAAATTTAATCGAGAAATTCGAAAACGATCTGCCCATTGGTTTAACATTACGGAGCGGCTGTTTTCAAGCGAGTGAAGATCCCCTTAAGGGGACCAAACACACAAAAATAATAATTATTATGCAATTTTAAACAAATTTTTTAGATATTCTTATGTAAAAGTTACTTATAAATATAAACAAAATAAATAAATAAATAAAATTATTTTTCCACAAAATTAAAAAAAAAGTTCAATTTTAGACAACTTAATTTAAAACGCTACTAGTGAAAAATAAATTTTAAAAATGTAAATTTTAATTATTTTAATAATTTTTAAATAATTTTTTTTTTATTTCGAAAGAAAAAACAATGGTTTTTTAAAAAAATTTGACCAGAATTTTTTTGTGTGTTGCAGGTCAGTCACGATATTTCCAACAGATTTAAGGATGAGATTTAAGGACAGTAGAAAAGATATCGTCACTTATCTGATGTGGTAAAGATATGAAAATCGAAATTTTTATATTGCTAGGGACCGAGTAGAGTGCTAGATTTATTTTAGAAAAGAAAAAAACCGGACGATTTAAGCTGACACTAATTAGTTTTGGTTTTATTACAATACCATCATCATTTTTCACAAAACTATTTTGAATGAGCCACTATTGTTTTCTGTAATACATTTATTTTAAAATGAGTCTATAAATAAATCGATTTATTTATTATCTCCCAATTGTATTTAAACTTAATTAATCTTTCGCATAATTACATTATATTATTAAAATTGTCGGAGTAACTTTGCAGCCATACAAGAATAAAAAATTTACTTGCATTATAAGTACAAAAATATAAATTCCTAAAACTTCATGAATTCAGTTCTCACCATTTTTAGTTAAACACTTAACTTTATTAATACTTTTCTCTATTACTGTTATCAAAAACAAGTGCAAAAATAACAAACATAACGTTGCGAAAACCCAACGCAGTCTTTAATGAGTTAAAATTGAAGATACGGACACATTAAATTAAAATTCTTATGTTGTAGATATTTGCAGTATTTAATATTGTCAAGGTATTTAATATTGTTCGTATAGACATCACAGCTTGGAGGTAAAGCACCTCGCTAGTAAACAGGAGGTTGTTAGTTCGAACATCGATGCTGGAAATTGAAAATTTCACAATGAGATGGATTTAGTTAGAAGAAATTTTGTATTTTTGGTCAATTTAAAGCTTTATATTCTTAGGGTTTCCTTCATTTGACACTCTTAATATTTTTTGGAATTCAAATTTCCTTCTATTTTAAAAACTTTTGTCATTTTTTATTGATTCAGCAATTTAAAATTAATTTTAAACAACTTTTTTTCGATTTCAGAAATATGAAATTTTATTTATATCTTCGCTAAATTTTTATAATTTCGGATTTTCAAAATTTTTTAATTTGGGTTTAATTCTAATAATTTGATTTGAAGCTCAGATAATAATACTACAATGATGCATACTGTGGCGAGCTCAAGGGGTTCGCGAATGGTCAAGTATAAGTGGCGGTTCGTCCATTGACGCACATGAGCACGTGAACCCTCCAAAGGAAATTGAAGAAATAATTTAACCAGTTAAATAAAAAATATATATATATAAAAAAATTATAATATTTTCAAAGTTATCGCTAATGATAATGAAAATTGACAATGTTTTTCTTGTTCCTATCTTTCATTACATTAAACTACATACATTTTTTGTTATAAATACAGGGTGGTCATAAAAAAACTTTGCCGATATAGCAAACTCTAGCGGCCGGTCTGTTTAACCGATCAAGGTGAGATTTCAGCTATAGCTATTCAGAGGTATGAGCTCGAGATTCTGTGAACGGCAACAAAATGGCGCTTACGGTTACGGTTATAATTATAGAAACTCGAAATTTTCCACTGGCAACACCCATTTTTTTCATCGCAAAATGCTCAGCGCATGAGAAAACCCTAAAGAGTGTTGGAATGATATGGTTATTGCAATAAACGGACGCGTTATGCTCGCACAAAATCAGCTCTACGAACGGCCCTAAAAAACACGACCAAGGCGCATTTGAATATGACAGAGACAAAATACCAATCACGGAACATCGTTTGCCAGATAGTCAGCGTAGAAAACGGATAAAAAGTAGGGTGGGCATATTAATTCTTCAGTCGGAGCTCGCAGATGCCAACAAAATGATTTCGTTCGCGGTGAGTTGGTAAAACTATTATCAAAATGACATGAATGCTGCGAAAACCTGGCGCGTTTGCCGTCGAAACCATCACCAAATACGGGGTCTATGCATTTCACAAGCTCTTCGGGATTTAGTAATGAAATTCGAAGAAATTGGCTGCACCTGTGATAGTCTGCGATCCGGACGACCGCTGTTCCTGAGGATATTGTTATGGAAGTGCATCACATAGTAACTAGAGAACGCATGCAAACTATAAAAGGTGCATCTCGTGTATTTGATATACCATAATCAATGGTCTTAAAGTTACTGCGCTCTGTAATCCGCATGTTTCTTTACCGGTACCAGCCCGCCCAGATGTTGGAAGTGAGAGACCATCAACAACATATAGATTTTGTTAATGACTTTCTTATTAATTATGATGGAGGTAACAATCTTTCTCTTTTTATATTATGAACGGACGAGGCACATTTCTCCTTAACTGGTAACGTCAATGGCCTCCGTGATCCCCCGACCTCACTCCTATGGATTTCAGGTTCTAGGGTTATCTAAAATGTAGAGTGTACATGTGCAATCCGCAAACATTGCTGGATTTGAAAGATTCTATCAAACGTGAGATTGCAAACATCCCTCATGCGATGTAACGTTCGGCTGTATTGCCCACAGTTGCCACCATGCAATGTGCAATTGCTTGTGATGGCTCCCATGTGGAAAATGTGTATCAAAATAAAAGTTTTCTCCGATCTATGTTGTAATCAGAGATTAGCGTACTGACTCTGTGTCATACGCAAATTTACTCCTTGCGGCCCAATCGTGTTTTTTTATGGGAGGAAGGGGTTCGCAGAACAGTTTTTTGTGCGTGCATAACGTGTCCGTTTCTTACTATATACGAACGGTTCCAACGCTCTTTAGGGTTTTCGCATGCGCTGAGCATTTTGCGATGAAAAAAAATGGGTGTTGCCATTGGAAAAATTTGAGTTTCTGTAATTATAACCGTAACAGTGAGCGCCAATTTGTTTCCGTTCAGAGAATCTCGAGCCTCTGAATAGCTATATCTAAAATTTCATCTCGATCGGTTGAACGGATTGGCCGCTAGAGCTTCATATACTGGCAAAGTTTTTTTATGACCACCCTGTACTTACATGTAAGAAGTATTTACAAACCTTTAAAATGGAAATTAGAAAAATCAACACTTCGGAACTAAATATTATGTTTACACTTAATTGAAAAAAATTGTATAACATTCAAAGATAACATGTATGCAATATTGTGATTCTTCATTCTTTTGTAAACAATAAAAAGGTACCAGATTTTCCATATATGGCTGCTTTTTAGGGATACGTTCATGTAACGAAATCCTATTCGCGTCTGTTCTCTGTCTGTCCGTACACAAAAATTGCATAAGTCAGAGACATAAACTTTTGTGCACTTACAGTTGAATACCTCGTATCACACGACAAATCATAAAATTTTGAAAAAGTCTTATTTAAATTAATTTTCTCAATGTGATCCATTCATTTTTACGATTTAAAATTTAAAAGAGAACATTAATTTCAACGTTTTTCGTATACACATCATAGCTTGGAGATAAAGTACCTCGCTAGTAAACAGGAGGTTGTTAGTTCGAACCTTGATGCTGGTAACTGAAATTTTCCTATTGAGATGGATTTAGTTAGAAGAAATTTTGTATTTTTGGTCAGTTTAAGGCTTTACATTTTTACGATTTCCTTCATTTGACACTCATAATATTTTTTGGAATTAAAATTTAAATTTTGTAGCAGTATTCTAAATTCGTTGGAAAGTGTTACATATTTTATGCTTGGCGCATTATTTTTCTTTCTTGTTTCTCAAAAGTTGAACATTTTGAAGCTCTAAAAAATTTGATTATTAAAGAATTTTAACTAAGTAATTTTTATGTTACTAAAAAGTATTTTCCTCAGACAAATGCTCAAATGTACCTTCCTTAACAAAATATCAATAACCGCCAACGAACGTCATACTGACTATATTTGGCGTATGCATAAATTGAATCCTGATTTAATATCCCGATATATTGAAAAGCCATATTATTGGAAGGACAGAATTTTAGAGTGCATATATTGGATCTGGCGTGAAATATCAAGTGAGATTAAAGTCATTCTGTGTAAAATTGGCAGAAATCTAATAAATATGTCGCTTGAAAATAAAATGTGATCTTGACAGCCTGCCGACTTCATAAATGTATCGTTGATGAATATCTTATAAAGATTTTAAAAATGCCCGGCTGATTTATTTGGTAAATAAATTAGAAAAAGGGAAAATTTATGATGCAGTATCAAGATAATTGAGCTACATAATTTCTGTATAGGATCAAGATTGATACTTACGTTTTCAATAGTGGTACGCTTTTCAATTAATTTTTTCATGTTATTTGGCAACTAGAAATTCTATAGATCATATGCAAGGCTGTACAAAATAATTCGAATACATTTTCATTTACTGGCGGAAGTTGCTGATAGAGAGCCTTCGTCTCTGTTAAGAGTTTTGTCAACCGAACTAAATTTTAGCATAATATGTGAAGTACATATACATATTGATAGATCATATATAGAGATTGAGAAAATAATTTATTTTTCTCCAACTTTACATCAATTGCCGAAATTGAGTTTTCAAATGTTTTATGTATTTTTAAAATTGTTTATTACGATATCGTCTCTCAACTTGCGTTGTTAAACGCTGAAATTTTTATAACTGTATTTTAAGTGTGTTAGAACACTTTTTTCACATTCTATACTTGATGCATGATTTTTCTTTCTTGTTCCTCAAAAGTTCAATATTTTAAAGGTTCAAGAGCCCTGCCCTTTTAAAAACACACAAAGTATTTTTATGTTAGTAAATGAGTATTTTCTTCAGAACTGCTGAAATGCCCGTTACTTAACAAAATATCAATAACCGCCATCGAACGTCATACTGAATATGTCTGACGTATTCATAAATCGAAACCTGATTTAATATCCCGATGTATTGGAAATCCATATTATTGGAATGACAGAATTTTAGAGTGCATATATTGGATCTGGCGTGAAATATGAACTGAGATTAAAGTCACTCTGGTGGAAACATGAAGCTGTGTAAAATTGGCAGAAATATAATAAATCTGTCGCTTGAAAATAAAATGCGAACTTGACAGCATGCCGACTTGAAAAATGTGTAGTTGATCAATATTTTATAAAGGTTTTAAAAATGCCTTGCTAATTTATTTGGTAAATAAATTAGAAAAAGGGAAAATTAATAATGCAGTATCAAGACAATTCATTTATATAACTTCTATACAGGATCAAGATTGATACGTACGTTTTCAATTATGGTGCGCGTTTCAATTATTTTTTTTTTCATGTTATTTGGTAATTATAAATTCTGTAGATCATATACATGGCTGTAAGACATAATTCGAATACATTTCCATTTACTG
Organism: Maratus speculifer; assembly: GCA_964019185.1. Classification (NCBI taxonomy): domain Eukaryota; kingdom Metazoa; phylum Arthropoda; class Arachnida; order Araneae; family Salticidae; genus Maratus; species Maratus speculifer. The sequence continues at coordinate 155,634,058 of OZ025302.1, forward strand.
GCGGAAGTTGCTGAAAAGTAATTTTCACCTCTGTTAAGAATTTTGGCCAACCGAATTAAATTTTAACATAATATAGTACATATAAAACTAGATAAGATCATATATATAGATTCAGAAAATAATTTATTTTTCTCCAACTTTACATTAATTGCCAAAATTGTGTTTTCAAATGCATTTTTCAAATTGTTTATTTAGATATCATCTTTCCATTTGCGTTATTAAACTCTGAAATTTTTATAATTGTATTCTAAATTTGTTAGAAAATTTTACACCTATTATACTTGACGCTTGATTTTTCTTTCTTGTTTCTCAAAAGTTCAATATTTTAAAGGTTCAAGAGCTCAGCCCTTTTAAAAAAACTTTGATTATTTAAAATTTTAACATCAAGTATTTTTATGTTAGTAAATAAGTATTTCTTCAAAACTACTCAAATGCCCCTTACTTGACAAAATATCAATAACCGCCATCGAACGTCATACTGAATATGTCTGACGTATTCATAAATCGAAACCTGAATTTAATATCCCGATGTATCGAAAAGCCATATTATTGGAATGACAGAATTTTAGAGTGCATATATTGGATCTGGCGTGAAATATGAAGTGAGATTAAAGTCATTCTGGTGGAAAGATGAAGCTGTGTAAAATTGGCAGAAATCTAATAAGTCTGTCGCCCGAAAATAAAATGCGAACTTGACAGCCTGCCGACTTGATAAATGTGTTGTTAATCAATATTTTATTAAGATTTAAAAAATGCCCTGCTGATTTATTTGGTAAGCAAATTAGAAAATGGGAATATTTAGTAAAGTGGTGTATAAGTAATGTGTTTGATTTTTTATAGAAACTAATGTAATCGAGTTTTCTGCTATTTTTAACATTTATTTAGATTTTATAACGGTATTTGATTCGAGAACTTTTTCAGTGAGATTCACTGTTTTTTTTTTTTTTTTTTTTTTTTTTTTTTTTAACAAAATTCTTTCCTTTGTTGTTTATAATGGCATTTCCAATAGAGAAACCGCTATAGTAAACTTCATTAACATACATCAGTTACTCGGCAATACAAGTTACAACATGTTCCAATAAACTAAAATCATCAAAAAATTTCAAGGATGTTTAAAATTTTTGTATTAAATATTAATTATCAAATAATTATTATTTAATATAATACGAGCCAAAGCCCGTCAATTTCGACGAATGAAAATGTTTAAAAGAACTGATTAACTAAATTTATAAAAATAATAGCAAAAACTAATACAATAATTAATTAATAATACATTGGCTGACCTAACTCTTAAAACAAATATTATTTTTAACTAAAATTAATTTTCAACTTTTCAAATTATTGAAAAATTTAATTTTATTTCTATACGCAATCAGTATCATGTAATTAAGATAGGAAATTATGAAGTTATTAATTGAGACTATGATGGCAATACGTAAAGAAAAAAAACAATGAAATAAAAAACTAGTCGTTGGGGGGCCACCGTAATACTTACCCATCATGGATAGGCATATGAAAATAAAACATGTGAAAACTATTTATACAATGCATTGCAATTCCAAAACAAAATTTAAATATTGTTAATATGCATAGTAATGCTCTATAATGAATTGCTGATGTACCAATTTTGACAAATTATGTAAAACGCCAAACTACTCAAGTAATACCGAACTGTGTAAAAGAAACATCCTTATAACTCCAAAAATAATAATAATATAAACTAACAGTTTACTGCGTTGGATTAAGCGTCTCATTTTCAATTGAAATATACCTCTGAATTGAAATTTGAATGAAATACAGGGTCATGAAAAATCGAAGAATGTGGAAAACAGGATTACAAATATTTTGGCAACTAATAATCCGATCTACTTCGTTCTATATGCAAAATGTGTATTATTTTATTGCCTTTTACGTACATTCCTTAGATCAAAAACATTCGAAAATTTTTAGATACCTTCCATCAGAGCGAATTTTTCGAGAGTCCGAAAAAAATAGTCCCGGATAATCGAGGTTGCTGGTATTAAATAGGCTTCGTCCCATTCTTACATACTAACTACATACAAAATTTCAAGTCTCTATCTCAATTTGTTCGGGAGATAGAGCGTTTACAGACAGACGGACGGCAATTTTTTTTTTTTTTTTAAATGTGTTTTTCGGAATCTACACTTTATAAAACGTGTAAATTCGTCAAAATTTTTTCGATTTTCAAAATGATTGCAAGACTTACCCTATACTACGTATGATGGGTAAGTAAAAACAGTAGTTTAACAAATTACAACAACCATTTGGAAAATGATTATTTATTTTTTTTTTTTTTTTTTTTTTTTTTCCCAAAGACTAAAATTTAAGATTTATAAATAAATTCAAATAAAATAAATAAAAAAAAAAAAAAAAAAAAAAAAAAAAAAAAAAAACTTACTTTTTATAAACAAGGCATGTTTATTTTATAGTTAAAGTTAAAAAAGGTTGAAACATTTACGACTTTTAATGCATAATAATGGATTATTATTATTTTAAAATTTCCTTTCTCTTTTAAAATTCATGTGAAATTTAGTTTTTAATGACATAATTTCCAATATTTTCCTGATTTTAACAAACAATTATTCAATTCCAATTTGAAAGTTCTTTTTGTTTATAATAGCCATGTGTCAATAAATTTTTAATTTGAAGGAAAATTAATATTTGCATTTTTTTTTTTTTTTAAATTGGCGACAACTTAAAATAACACCCTTTTTAAAAAAATGTAAAAATGTGTACATATTTATTATGTATACATTTGTTTAAATGTCTCTATATATTTTTAAATATTGATGGCAATAGCAGAAATTAGGTTTTCAAATGCTTTATGTATTTTTTGAATTGTTTATTTATCCATCATATGTAACCTTAATAAACTGCTGAAATTTTGTTACAGTATTCGAAATGTGTTGATTATTGTTACATAGTCTATATTTGGCGCATATTTTTTCGTTCTTGAATTAAAAACTATTTTTCACTTTATAGTTTTTTTTCCAAAAACAAATCGAAAGACGTCATGTATTGCCAATTCGATGACGAAACAATCAAGGAAAATATGAATTTTATATTTAATTTCTGTGTAAAATATTCAGTAACATGCTTCTTGATTACGAATATTTAAATAAGCATGTGTTACAGTAGTATGACATGCCTCGACAAAAATTAACCTCTTAACCTATCTGGCTGTACATTTCTTGAGTTTCAAATGAAAAAAAAAAAAATCTTTTTGAAAATAGTTCTTTTTGTCTGTAAAATAAAAATATTTGCTTTAACATAGAAAATTAGTTTTGCAAAAATTATATTTCTATGTCCTTATGATATATTTTAACATCTCTTTCGGTAACGTTAAATTAGTAAAGTGTTTCTGTTTTTGCATAGGTCTGGGACATTGCCAATCTTTTCAGAATAAAATATTGCATTTGTCACGCTACAAAATGACAATTTCTTTAAAGAACTATATGCCTTAAGTTTTGGAAACACGTATATCAGTTTTGTTTTCTATTTGAATAAAAAATTTAATATTGAAAAACATCTTTCTTTTCTGTGTAAAAAAATAATTGGAGTTTTATTTATTAAATTTTAAAAACTAACATATTTCGATTAAGAAATAGTAGCTGGTGCGAAAGAGAAAGGGCTTATTGTGCTCAATGTGTGGAAAGTCTTTATATTTTAAACTCATTTGAGGTCTTTTAGTATACTAACCAGTTGATAACTGTTTTTTATACAATGTGTTTTATCTGTCGCTGTTATGAGCTTATATATTTGATTAAGAATTGTTAAAATAATGTAATGTTAGCATAATTGTTACATGTATTAGGCCTATTTTAACCAATTTAGTGCCAAGGAGCGCCGTCACGCTGCTCTCGCTATTTGTAAAAAATGCCAGCGTCGCGATAGCACTCCTTTTGACAGTTCACTTTTGGCGCGTACAGTGTTTGATAGTGCTATTTAGATTTATTATTGTCGCCTAGCAACAGAAATACCAAAATGTAAGAAGTTTTCTAATTGCAAACGATAAACTGTGAATGAAAGACATTATTATTTTATTTCTGCAGTTTTTTCTAAGCTGGGGGAAAATATATCATTGTTTTTCTTGTTGTGATATAATTTTGAACGTTGGATAAACATACTGATGGCCGTGTTACCGAGTGTTGTTACAGACGTTCTATCGCGACGCTGGTATTTTTCAAGCAACGCGGCGACGCTCCTTGGCACTAAAAGGGTTAACAGTTCTAAATTGGGAAATTTATTGGGATTTATGTGTATTCTTGTGAAACTTAGGATTTAGTACTAAATAAGGATAATTAAAGTAAAGTAGGTGTAAAATTTAGTAGTTTATGGAAACTGTTAATTCTACAATTGTTTACTATTATATCATCTTTAGTTTTATAGGAAATATTATCGAAAGAAAGAGGTAATGTTAGAAGATAGTGATAATACATTTTGCATCTAATTCCATAGTTATTAGGGGGCTTGTCTATATAAGTAATTACAGAGTTATGTTGCAGTTTAGTAATTTGTTGGAAAATATGTCTAGTATTGACTTTAATATACTTTGAGGCTTTTTCCTTAAGAGCAACAGTTAACTTATTTATTACTAATAATTTCTACTGTTGAAAATATGCAATAGGTTTACTGTAAGAAATGGAAATTTTATATATAAATAAGCCAATATCATACGTGAATTATTTTAGAATTGACTTTATATTAAGTTTTGATGGAAGTCGATAGTTAGTGCCATAACCTATTAATTTTCTTAATGTAATATCATTGACAATATTAAGGTTTTCAATGATTATATAACCATGATCTTTATTAATGTATTTTTGTTGAGAAGAGTCAGTGCAGTTACATAGACAGGTATTAGTGACAGTGGTATTTTCGGAAAAAGAATTATAGTTAAATATCTTTCTTTCTAAAGGAATCGGTTATTTGAATGTTATATATATATATATGTAACGAAAAATAAAATTGATTGTATTGTCGGCGGTATTCCATCTAAAGTTCCATCTCCATTCCCTTAAGCACTACTAGCAGTTTAAGCAGCCGTAAGTGTGTAAGTTACCAAGCAATGGATTGGGGGGGGGGTCTTTGAGTGTCTCCCCGTAAAAAATTAAGTCACTCAGTCTTTGAAGTCATTTTTATTTGAACTCACAAAATAAAAGAAGTTATTCCAGCAGTCAGCGTTGCACACATCAAGTACACCAACCTTCGTGAACTAAGCTACATCATTCTATATTAAAATTTATCGGAAAAATTTAACGGGCGCCCTACCAGTTCAAAAGACAGATGCTTCTGAAAGCTCTTCCAACCTAGAATGAAACTTCGACACTCCACGAAAAGACTAGCCCCTCCCCAGTCCACGTCAGTAAATTAAAGATCCAATTAGAATTAACTTCAAGGCTACGACGTCAGACATCATCATCTCTGATTGATAGATGGGGCGTGGCCTTCTCTTAAGATCTTTATACTGTCTCGGAAATAGACTAACCTGTTAACATAAGCGCATTAACACACACCAGACGATCTGAATAAAAAATAAAATTAAAATCTCGATAATATTCTAAAAAGGAAAAATAAACCTCTACATTGAAAGAATATTACGAAATCGTTTCCCGCTCTTTTTGAGAAACAAGCAATAGATTATTACTAAGTGAAATAAAATAAGAAAAAGAACTTTAGCTGTTAAAATATTAATACATCACGAAACTAAGATTAAACGTATGTTCCATAAAGTTAGAATTAAAAACTCAGAGAGGACAAAATGGCGCAAATTTTTTTTATTTTATTACAAATCCCCCCTCCCAAAAAGACGGGTGAAAATGTAGGTCTGAGACCTGCAAGTTCACTAAAAGGGAGATTATACAGACTTAGATCACGAAGTTGTTGATAGAAGTAATAATAACTAGATACTAATAAAAAGAAGAGAAAATTAATTTTTTTTATAAATATGGAATTTAAATTTAGGAACACTAAGGTGATGCGTAGAATAACTTTAAATTTACATACATTGAAATAGGCATCAACAAAAATACAAGATATGATCTTGTTTAAAGTACACATCAGAAAGTAAATTGAAAATATAAGCAATTCATCATAATATATTAACATGAAAAATAAAAAACAATAACGTTGAATTCTTTTTTGACAATGACAAACCTAAATATGAAGAAATTTAATAGAAAGTTCTAGAAATCAATGTTGAAAGTTTGTTTCAAAAATCCATCTAAGAGTCACATTTGGAGTGGTATAATTCATGATCTCTTTTCAAAAGGTTTAATTATATCTTATTAATTGTCCAAATTCATCAACTAATGTTATAATAGTAGTTCAGTTTTTGTGTGAGTAAGTCATTGAACATTCATAACAGTTCCATTTTTGGAATCTTTGTGAAAATACTTTATAATTGTAATTTTATATAATAACACATTTTATAATATAGTAACAATAAATTTTAACAATGTAATAAAGAAACAATATAATAAAGAAACACAATAAGGACAAATATCAATATTAATAAATATCATAATAAGTATAAGTAAATCTCATCATGGGTATAAGTAAATCTTTCAATAAATAATAATAAATATCTCAAAAGACATTCTTTAAATTCTAATTTGTATACTTAATCTCGATCATCTCATCTCATATTTTTGGGATGAAATATAGAGAGAAATGGAATAGAATAAAGAGTATAATGAATTATGTAATCATTTACTTAATCCTGTATTCGAATTAAGCAGGAATATGTACAAAAAAAAAAAAAAAAAAAAAAATGAAATAAAATAAAATAAAGTAAAAATTTTGTTCATGTTTGAGAATGCACGTGACTTTTCAACTACTAAGATTCTTAAAAAGAAATATTAATAAATAATAAAAATTAAAGACAAGATTTAATCATGTCAAATAATTACGCAATAAATATTTTCTTGGTGTAATAAAACATTGCAAGATGCAAGAAGGAAAGAGAAAAAGAAACAAAATTAAATTCTAATTGACTTGGACTGGAATGCAGAAGCAAAGAGAGAAAAAAAAATAACATAAAGTGATAAAAATTTTGTTACCTGGCAAATAATTAATTTAATGATTGATAGATTAATTTTAATATTACAAATAGGTTCAGTTGAAAATTAAAATTAAAATAAGGTTGACTTAAATTTAATTTTTATTATATTATTCTAAGTTATAACTAGAGTAATTCAATACAAAATAAGAAATTTTCACTTTGCCCGTTTACGCCGGCATAAACAAACAAATATAAAAATCCCTGTCGGCTTGGCCTATAGGCGGAGGTAGATTTCGAAGAGTGCTCATTTCAACAACAAAAAATAAATTTTATTACAGATAAACCCAGTTTAACAACTCTATTTGTCCTCTTTTGAAAATTTTTTAATTTCATTTTTCTGTAAGGACTGGTTTTATCAGAATCATCTTAAGCTAAATTTCGGCCCATTTTGACAACATATTTTGAAATAATTCTGACTTTATTAAAAAAAATCGACTAATACGGTACATTATATAGTTCCTAAATAACAAAAGACTGTCAATTGAATGCGTTTGAGAGCATAATTGAATTTAAAAATGAGTTATAAAATAACCAATTTTGAATACAACCTCAATTCTTAATAATAATAGCTTCAGGAAATTTTGCGCGATTGCCCCCTTTGACAGCATTTTTAAAAATATATTCAGCCTTTATCAAAAAACTGAACAATGCGGGACATTACACAGCTCCTATATAAAAGAACCTGTCAATTGGATGCGTTTGAGAGCAAAACTGAATTTAAAAATGAGTCAGAAAAAACGCAATTTGTTATTTCAATGCTTCCTCAAATTTTCAATCACGATAACTTCTCAAAATTCTGTTCAAAATACCCTTTTTGGCAGCCTTATTTGAAATATATTCTGTCTTTATCAAAAAATTGACCAATGCGTCATATTATACAGTTCCTAAATAAGAGGACTTGTAAACTGGATGCGTTTGAGAGTAAAAATGGATTTAAAAATGAGTCAGAAAAAACGCAATTTGTTATTTGAATACTTCCTCAAATTTCCTATCACGGTCACTTCGGGAAATTCTGTTCAAAATACCTTTTTTGGCAACCTTTTTTGAAATATATTCTGTCTTTATCAAAACTCTGGCCAATGTTTCACATTATATAGTCCCTAAATAAGAGGATCTGCCATTTGGATGCGTTTAAAATAAAAAATGAATTTAAAAAACGATTCAGAATGTAAGCAGTTTGTATTAGAGGTTTTTTTTCTCCAATTCCAATTTTTGTTTAATTTATTTTTGCTATACAAATTGATCCTATGAAAAACTTGTCAATACAAAAGTTGTAGATATTATTGAGAAGATGTAAAATAAATTTAATTGGATTTGATAGTTTAAGAATTGTCAAAGTTATGGATTTTTTTCTTTTTCCAAACCCCTTTTTATTTTCGTTTTTAATTTTTTTTAACGGTAAGAGTTAGTCCCATCAAAAACTTGCAAATACAAAAGTTTTAGATAATTTTGAGAATATTTATAAAAAATCTAGATGGATTTGATATCTTGAGAACTGACAGAGTTATGATTTGTTTTCTCCCAAAAACTCTATTTTTTTTTTTCGCCTCTTGAGCCCATTTTTAACTTTATCAAAAATCTGTCATGCATAAACGTTTGGTCCATTACTTAGAAGTAATATAAACTTTAAACTGATTCGATATCTATTTTCATTAAGAAGTTATGGGTTTTTTTTCTGTTTTCACAAAAACGCCCCCTATTTCGACCCTCTTGGTCCGATTTTGCCCATTAACGAACTTAGCCGAGATTTTATCCTCTTTGATTTTATGTACCAGTTTGGTGGAGATTGGTGAAGAATTATAGAAGTTATCGTGTCCATAAAAAAGTGAGATATATATATATATATATAGATAGATAGATAGATAGATAGATAGATATAAACTGGTGCGAATGCAATAGGTAGTATTTCATACGAAATCTACCTAAAAATTTCCAGACAAGTGAGACTCTCGCTGCAATCAAGAAATATCATTGCTATTCTGTAAGAATTACAGGATATTATCTGAATTATCTGAAATCGTTTTTCTTGCAACACCATGGCATTACTTTCATGACTCATGTTCGTCTAAGAACAAAACAATCACAGAAGATGTTTCAGCGACCAATCTCCAACTCGTCGAACATGGCGAGCACATAATCATCGTTGCGACGAAAAGGTTTCTCTAACAGGGTCAGTTTGTAGTTGCTAAGTTACGAGAATTCAGCATTTCTCCAGAGATGCAGGCAGGCTCATTTCAAATATCCTGCCGGATTTTCATATATGTAACGAAAAATAAAATTGATTGTATTGTCGGCGGTATTCCATCTAAAGTTCCATCTCCATTCCCTTAAGCACTACTAGCAGTTTAAGCAGCCGTAAGTGTGTAAGTTACCAAGCAATGGATTGGGGGGTCTTTGAGTGTCTCCCAGTAAAAAATTAAGTCACTCAGTCTTTGAAGTCATTTTTATTTGAACTCACAAAATAAACGAAGTTATTCCAGCAGTCAGCGTTGCACACATCGAGTACTCCAACCTTCGTGAACTAAGCTACATCATTCTATATTAAAATTTATCGGAAAAATTTAACGGGCGTCCTACCAGTTCAAAAGACAGATGCATTCTGAAAGCTCTTCCAACCTAGAATGAAACTTCGACACTCCACGAAAAAACTAGCCCCTCCCCAGTCCACGTCAGTAAATTAAAGATCCAATTAGAATTAACTTCAAGGCTACGACGTCAGACATCATCATCTCTGATTGGTAGATAAGGCGTGGCCTTCCCTTAAGATCTTTATACTGTCTCGGAAATAGACTAACCTGTTAACATACGCGCATTAACACACAGCAGACGATCTGAATAAAAAATAAAATTAAAATCTCGATAATATTCTAAAAAGGAAAAATAAACCTCTACATTGAAAGAATATTACGAAATCGTTTCCCGCTCTTATTGAGAAACAAGCAATAGATTATTACTAAGTGAAATAAAATAAGAAAAAGAACTTTAGCTGTTATATTAATACATTACGAAACTAAGATTAAACGTATGTTCCAAAGTTAGAATTAAAAGCTCAGAGAGGGCAAAATGGTGCAAAATGTTTTTATTTTATTACAAATATATATATAGTATAGGCTGCACAACTTTAGAATTATGGCCAACCCGCGTTCAGACTTCGCAGCCTCTAAAAACATGAAAACATATCCTGTTTTAAAAAGACTACCCGGTTATGGATAAGTGAATGGTGTTATCATGAAAGATGTAGTCTTCTGTAATTTTTTGTGAATGGGGCATTTTTCAATTACCATGGCCTCATCCACCCGTGTCATGATAGCTAACGGTTGTTTTTGGGATTGATAAACAAGATCAATTACACATTTGAAAATTAGCTTGTATAAGGCTGCGTTTAGAAAGAAAAAATAGCTAGGTGTCTTGCAAAAGCTATAAAAATATTATTTTCTAGCTCCATTTGTGTTTTTTAAGAAAAGACGGGGGATATAATATCTGATGTAATCTCCCTTTTATATGCGTTTCTCGTCTCTCGTGTAGTAATTTAATTATTTTAAAGGATTTATTTCTTCTTTAAAATTATATTTTAATTATATTATTCAGTCAATCTAAAGGTGTTTGGGAATATTATTATTTCAACTTTTTAAATATAACCACATTTTCATCATTAAAAATTTTTCCGCGTAATAATTTAATTATTTTAAGCATTTTATTTATGACGACATTAAATATTTGAGAATTTTATTTATGGCATATTTGTCACCATTAAATGCATTTGGTGTGTAATAATTTAATTATTTTAAGTTTTCTTTTCTATTACGTGTAAATATAAGTTTTATGACGTATTTTCCGTATTTTCTGCTTTTAAAATGCGATTCACTCAAAATATCATTAGTATATAATTTTGTCGAGTCATTTTAAATTTTAAGAAAATCGGATGCATAGTTCAATTACAGCGACAAACAAAAGTATTCCACTATATTTACAGTCAGTGGGGAAATGAGTTTCAAGTGCCTTTTTATGATGTTACACTCTTTCGAACGTATTGAAATTGATATGCATCTATGAAGTATATACTATAATACACATTCTGTACAATCTGTGGTGCAAATAATGTTTGCTATTGATTTACAGGGCCACACAAAAGTATTCCATTACATAATTGTACAGGGAAAACATTGTTTGGTGCTTATTTTAATTGTATTAAACTATTTAAAATTTTATAAAATTGGTATACGTTGTTGTTTGTTGAGGATTGCTACAAGTTATTTCCTGTATAATAGAAAACAGATAATAGTTACAGGGCACACAAAATATTTCGGCTATTTTTTGTATTCAAAATACTGTATACTATTGCACCAAGATCTGAATATTTTTAGGTGCGTTCGTAATTATAAAAATATGCATCACCTATAGCTGTCGTTCAGTATGTTTGTCTCTCTGCCAGGCCGTCTTTCTGTCCGCTTATAACAGAGCAAAAAGTACCCAACCAAATAGTTAGAGATTCAAAATACATAAATGATGCTTAATTTTTTCGAGTCATTTTAAATTTTATGAAAATTGGATGTACAGTTTAATTACAGAGACAATTAAAAGTATTCCATTACATTATGGTAAGTAGGAAAAAAGTTTCAAGTATATTTTAATAATGTTACATCCTTTCAAATATAATAGAATTGACTTAAATCTATGAAGTATATACTAAAATATACATTCTGTGCAATCTGTGATGCAAAGATAATTTTTTATTAATTTACAGGACCAAACAAAAGTATTCCACTATATACGAGGTATACGGGAAAACATTGTTTGGGGCATTTTTTAATAGTATTAAACTATTTCACATTTTATGAAATTGATATACGTTGCTGAGGTTTAGTACAAGTTACTTCCTGTATAATAGAAAGCAAATAATATTTACAAGAACACACAAAACATTTCGACCACTATACTGTATCAAAGATACTGTATACTATAACAGCAAGATCTGAATATTTTAACAACTTCGTTATAGTACGAATACGCTTCATTTGCTACGCTTCGCGTACAATTTTTAACTTGTTTTAAAGTTTTGTTTTGTTTTTTAATAATCATGTGTATTTTTTTAAAATTATTATTTGAGTTTTAGCTGACGTTACCTCTATTTCCATATCTACTGTGATGCCTATGATAATTATTCGCATGGCTCCGAAAGTCTCCAAATAGCTTTTAAAATTTCCAAATTTAAAATTTAAATATTATTTCATTTATCCGGTTCAGATATCCGAATTGCTCCAAAGATCTCATAATATCTCCTAAATTTTCTAGATGTAAAACATTAAAAAGTAATAGTATTGAAATCTTATTATTATTTTTTTAATTTAATGAAATTTCTCTAATAGCGACATTAAAAATATTTATTGCTGTTGATGGAAAAAAGTAAATGATGTCATTTTCGCATTATTGGTGTCATTTTTTCTTTAAAACTAATTATTTTTATTTTTGTTTATTTATTTTTTGCGTTTATGGAATGTGAAGATGACAGACAACTTTTAATTTCTAAAATAAACTGATTACTGACGACCAAAATGGAGAAAAAGTTTTTATTTTAAAAAAATTTCCTGAAAAAGGATTTAATTACAATACTGGTTTCACCATCGATTGAAATAATCAGTTTGACAACGACGAAAAAAAAAAAGAAGTATAATAATTCATAACGTTTCCACTTTTCTGCCTTTCCCCCCCAAAATGGAGCAATTTAGTTGCTATTAATACAGAAATGTCATAAAATTTAAAAAAATTAATGCCTCAAACTAATTTTAATTTCAAAATTTTAATACCGTTTTAGACATCCGTGGATGAATACGGATAATTAGTGTAGATTTCACTGCCAAACATTCCATATTTTTGGAGGAATAACTGTGTAATACAATCAGTCGCTTCATAAAATCCTTTCATTAGGATTTTACATGTACTACATAGGGTGTTTTTTGTTTCGCTTTACTTATTGGTGTTTTTTTTTTCTTTTTTTTTTTTCGTTTTTATAGACTGACTATTAATATTTGACGTTTTATTTTTCTGATAATAATTATCTTACAACATTCTTATCATAATGATAAAAAAAAATATATCGATATTCACAGAAAATAACAAATGAAACTGTCTGATATTTCCTTTCTATTTCAAATCTGAATGAAAAATGAACCGCCGCCGAAAGAAGAAATAACTCTTGCGTGTTCATCTTTCTACGACAGTTGAGAATACTTTTTCTTGACCGTGTCAGCTGACGTGTCGCGAACGTGCAAACAGCGATGAGAAAACCGATAATTCGTTGTCCCAGAGACAAAACCTAGTTACCATGGTAACCACAATAATCAAACATCTATTGAAAGCTCCATGTTCGACAGATTTCATAATCCCTTCGATCATGTCTACTGCAAACTTCTTTAACGACCTTTTGGATAGCAATGCTTCATTACAAGATGAAAATTTGATAAAAGAGTGCTTGGAAAGATTCGACCAAGATGGTGACGGTGACTTGAATCTAAAGGAATTCAATGCACTCGCGGAAGAATTATTTGTGAATGCTGATGGAGAACCGTATAAACTTCCCGTTCGAATGAATGCAGAAATATTTTACGTTTTTGATTCCGACCACGACGGAAAAATCAGTCTCGAAGAATTCGAAGCGATGTGGAATAAATTTATATTGCCGGTAATTAAACCAAAAGCAGCTTTGATCGCAATCGATGTGCAAAACGATTTCATAGATGGTTCCCTTGCGATCCGACACTGTCCCGCCGGTGAGGACGGTAAAGATGTCGTTCCTGTAATAAATAATCTCTTGGAAACCGTACCTTTCGAATATGTTTTTTACACATATGATTGGCATCCGGAAGATCATGTGTCTTTTATTGATAACGTCCATTTACGCAACTTTCACGAGGACAGTTTAGTACCACAAGAAGAGGCTAAAGTTTTCGATACCGTAATATTCGAAGGGCCTCCACCTATCGAGCAAAAACTATGGCCAAGACATTGCGTGCAGGAAACATGGGGTTCTGAATTACACTCCGATCTCAACATTGCTGAAAACGCTATTTTTATATATAAAGGAACAAATTCCGATATTGACAGTTATTCCGCTTTTTGGGATAACCAGAAACTTTCTCAAACGAATTTGTCCGAAGAGATTGATTCGAGAGGCATTACAGATGTGTTCGTTTGTGGTTTAGCTACTGATTATTGTGTTGGCTCTACCGCTCTGCATGCTTTGGAGCACGGTTACCGAACCATTCTAATAGAAGATGCTTGTAGAGGCGTCGACCATATTGATATTGAGAAAATGAAGGAAAAGTTGATTTCAAACCATGGAGTCATTACTACGACCGAGAATGTTAAGAATATGGCTTTTGGGCGCGATCGTAGGCCCGAACTTGGGTATAGAACAGCTATGCTATCGTTAGTCGAAGAATAAAATGTTTGCAAAGCCATTATCATTGCTTTAATTTTATAATTAATTGCCAGTTAGTTATAAGCTTAAAAAAGCTTAGTACTTCGGTTTATGTGTGTTTATTATGTAAAAAAAACTAATAATTTGTTTTGTTTTTTTTAAATATAGAATTTAACTCTACAAAATCATATTTGTGTACTTAAAACTATGAAAAGTAGACTATACAAACTGTTTCAGACAGTTACTTGGTTTCTTTAATTTATGCCTTTTAATAAGCAAGCAAATGTGAACGATTAACTAGTTATGTCAAGTTTTATATTGTAATAATTATACACTATATTGTAATAATTATACATTTATAGTGCTAGTTAAAATGTAAGCTTTTAAAAAGTAGAATGTTAGTATTTTTTAATTCCAGTGAAGTATGTGTAAGTTGATCACTAACGATACAGTCGTTTTCTGATTAAATTAAACAGGTGGACAACTTATAAAGGTAAGAAAATTGTAAAATTTGCATTTGACGCACTTCTAAAGAAGTCAACTTAGACATGTGGATAACATAAAGGATGTTCAATTTCGAAATTTTACTTATTTATTTTGATTTTTTATATTTCTCCTCTGATATAAAAATGCAGTTAAATGTAAGTAAAATCTATATAATTGAAATTTTTCTCAAATATACATTTCTTGCGGAAAAAAAATTACAATTTTTATTATTTTCAATAATTAACATTTTTCCATAGCTCAGATTATTTTTCTTTCCTTTTTACTTTTTAAATTTTTGTTTCAGATTTTCTTTAAAAAGTTACTTTAACTTTCGAAACCGGTTTAAACCGGTTCTGAAACTGAAACTATCGTAATATAAAAAATATATAAGCAAAATCGAAAAAGTAAAAACTGGGCCGGTTGTGGAGCGTCCTCAGCTATCCTATGCAACAAAAAAATCATGTAAAAATATTAAAATTTGAGCGAGATATTTGAAAAGAACGCTCCCATAGACTTTACATTATCATCCGGGTCTTTTTGTGTACTTTTTCTGTGACTATTGTGGGGCCTTAAAGAATAAATCTGCATGTCGAAATATTTTATTACATTATATTACTTCATATTGCTATTCGTTGAACTAACTACTAACTATGTCTTCAAAAATTTTGAAGAAGAAATGTACATGCTGAAGTATTTTATTTCGTTATTTTAACTCTTTCGGGTTCGAATTTTTTTTTCCATTTTTAGAAAAAAATTACTTTTATGTTAATAACATTAACACTAGCTATTCAAATAGATTATATAGTGTTTAAGGAATATTTTATTGTTTGAAACATAACGAATGTTGTTGTTTTGCATGCTATTTAATTCATTTTCATGTGACAATAGGCTAAGGAAGAATTATTGGAGATGTTTGGAAAATATTAGATTACAATAAGATTTAACTTATATTACAACTTTCTAATACTTTTTGCGCTTCGTTACACATGAGTCTTTCAAGAAAGTAACTTTTATTTTAAATTTAAAGAGTAAAATATATGTTTAAAATTAAAACGGCGCAAAGAGAATTGAGTAAATAATAATAATTATTATTATTACTAAATGCCTAAACATAAATCAAGTCATAAGATAAATGCATAATCATATACAGTCAAACCCCGTTACAGCGAACCCGGTTTATAACAAACTCCCGGATATAACGAACGAAAATTTTGGTCCCGCCATTTTTCTATTGTATTTAATGCTGTTTTATCCTTTTATAGCGAACTTCCGGAATCTTACGAATCGGTTATAACGAACTTTTTTCTAGTCAAGCATGACTTTTTTTATCTTTTTACTTTTATGCTGATGTGAAAAAAGGTTTTTGACTCTAATTTTATAAGAAAATGAATGCTGACTGGTAAAACATGGTGCAAATTAACGATAAGTCTTATTATTAAAGAGTAGTAAGACCTGCATTCTTTCTCTTTTATGGTTGCCATTCTGCAGGTGTGATCACGCCCCTCCCCCCCCTCCCTCCGCCGCCAGTTATTTTCCATTAACTCCTGTCAT
Organism: Maratus speculifer; assembly: GCA_964019185.1. Taxonomy (NCBI): domain Eukaryota; kingdom Metazoa; phylum Arthropoda; class Arachnida; order Araneae; family Salticidae; genus Maratus; species Maratus speculifer. The sequence continues at coordinate 155,650,596 of OZ025302.1, forward strand.
AGCAATTTAGTAAACCATTTAAGCTAACTTATTTAAGTAATATATTTAAGACTAATTCGAGATATGGCAGCATTGAAAAGAATATCTTCTTTGAAGGAAACAATAATCAAAAGCTTTTTTCCTTAAATTATAATCTCTGGAATTCACAAGATGATTGAAAAAAATGAAAATTTAAATGATAAAAAAGTAAACAAACAAAATAAAAATAAAACGATTTTTAGCGCGCTAATAATTAGTGTTAGTCATCCTAAACCTGGATAAAGTGTATAGTCAGGATCAACCTTAAATTGTTTGCTCATTTATCCTAATATTAATCCGAATTAGGGTTGGTTTCAAATGTTTAGTTAATAGGCGTTTACTGTATTTCTATTTGTCTTTATTTTTAGTTTAATTTATTTAGTTTTGTGCCAGTTTAATGTAATAAATTTTATTCAATTTAATTCATTAATGATTTAAGCATATAGGTATCAGGTAATAATATATTTACTTTGTAAATTCTAAAATCTTTTAACGGTTCTGATCTAGCGAACCACCTGATATAGCGAACAAAAATTTCGGTCCCTTGAAGTTCGTTATAACGGGGTTCGACTGTACTAGCATTACTACATGTAAATTGTAGAAAAAGAATTTTTTAAAACAAAATAATACTTCTTCAAAAGACATGTACTATTAATAGTACACCAGACCCGAAAGAGTTGAAAATACTTGTCTAAAAAATTCCTTTGTAAAGAATTTTATTTTAAATATAATTGCTTTAACTTGGCATCATTTTCCCCTAATTCGGAAGTAAAAAATCATTTCTTTTGCTATAATATAAAATTCTTAAATTTCACTGTAATACCAGGCTGTTTAAGACTTTATTTCGTGTTATGGTGTGAAATATATTAATTTTCAGCGAATTGTGATGTATAAACTGTTAACTTAAGGCAGAAAAAAATGCAAAAGCTACATTTCACACACATTTAAAGAAGTCAACTTAGTTATCTGGGCAACATACAATTGTTTTATTAATTTATTTTGATTTCTTATAGTTCTACTCTCAAATGGAAAATGCAGTTAAATGTCTATATAAATAGAATCTGTATAGCTGAAATTTTCTACAAGTATGGTGAAATTTCCATTTAACGAAGTCTCATCATCATCATTACACATAAAAACTTCGTTATGAAGAAACTAAATAGAAATCAACCTAACTTCATGAAACATGTAAGTGTATTTCTATACATAATTTATACTGCATCACTACAATCCTCTAATTTCTTATTTAACTTTTGCTTAAAAGTGATTTATATCATAAATAGGAAAGAATTAAAAAAATAACAAAATGTTATGAAATCGTATTTTCTGTTCGTTGATCAGTTTCAAATAGAGCTCCCGATTATACGTTTATACGAGTATACGTCTAATACGTATTATACGAAATACGTATTTGCTATACGTATAATTCGGCATCGGCAGTTATACGTATTACACGAAACAGCACATACGGTACATCGTATATACGGATTTTACCCAAGCGGTTAAACGTATAAACGTTTAAACGTTTTTCGTTCAATGTATGAAATTTGATGTTTCAATATTTTTTGCGGATTAGAGGCATTGAGAAATATCCGGTAGAGTATCCCCATCGCGATTCTTTGTTCAAAGAACTACAAAGTGTTTACTTAACTACTACTTGTTATGCAGGTACTTAAAAAAATCTGAAAACTTTCTCAGTTTAGATTTTGTTTTTTTTCCCCAAAAAACTAAGTTATTTATTATAAAATGTCTTACATTAGTTGTGGGTAGAATCAAACTAATCTTTGGAAAATCTGCGACGCAGTACTTAGTTTTTTATATTTTCTTTTATCTTTAGAAGAAGAAAGTATTGGATTCGGGAAAACTTTCGACGGGTTTACACGTTTTAAGGGTAAGAGAGTCCGAAAAACACGTTTTTACAAAATATCTGCCTGTGAGTTTGTGAGTCTGTGACTTTGTATGTCTGTATGTGACATGAATTTTGTGGGTGCTCTATCTCAAGACCTGATACACAGAATTAAGTAATATATATGGGGTAGAGTGGGGCATATGTGAAAATGGGGCATATGAGAACATTGCCATTTTTCACTAGTTATTATATGTTTTTTTATTTCAAAAAATTACCAAAGATGGGAGCATCTATAGACATATGAAAAAAAAAATTGAAACTCTTCGACATTTTGTTTGTCCCCAGGAGCCAAAATACTGCTTACTGAACTCAAAAGTAAAATCTCCAACTTGATAAAAGAATAATTTTATTTATTTATTCTTTTTTTTTCTTTATTTAACATATGCTATGGATACTAATAAATATTTATGATATTTTCTATTTTTAAAATTGAAAAATGCTAATGATTTGTCATTTTAACTCTTGTGGGAATGTGGGACACTTACAATGTGAATACGTCATTAAATTGCCCAATAATCATTCAGTGATTCTATTCCTTTTAGTTAACTTCGTGAAAATAATGACAGCTCCATTATCTATATTTTTATAGAAATAGAAGACATTTTTATCATATAAAGTAGATTTTATGTAATAGAAACTTCTACAAACACAATTGTCAGCAAATACATAAAAAGCAACAAGCTCATTACGTTCAATTGTAATTTAAATAAATTTCATGTTTTCTAAATTGCAATAAATGCTATATATTATTTAATTTAACAGTTTTCAATACTATTTTTTATGCATCATTAATGCAAAAAATATTACGTTTAACAACTTTGCAAATTTTTCTGCTTCATTTGTTGCAAATTTATAGTATTAGTTTACTTCCATTTCTAAAACAGCTATTTTATTTGGTGTTTTGAAAATACATATATATATTAAGAAAATAAAATTTTTAAACTTATAACTACCATGAAATCTCTATTACTGACTCGCCCCTTTCTTTTAAAAGCAAAAGAAATTAAATTTGGAGGAAGCTTATAAATGTGAAACAATTTTTTATCCTTAATTTACAGGTAAATATAGGAATGAGAATCGTTCGCCTTTTGGTAGTTTTCCTATAAATATTATTCAAACGCCCCCTCCCTAAAATCTCCCTCAAACAAAAAACCCTAAGCAAAATTTAAATTCTTTAATTATTTTCTTAAGTTTACTTATTTAATTTTTTTATTATATTGTAACAATATTTTATCTATCATCTAAGCCCCCTCCCCAAATATACTTATTTTTATTTTATAATATTTTGCTTAAACATATCACTCAGAAACTAAATAAATAATACATATATTTTTCTTTATGGTGAATTTACTAGATAGTACAACTAATGATTAATGTAACATATGGAAAAGGTAATAAAAACATGTCAAATTTTTTTTTCTTGTGTTCACGTGTTTCCCTTACGTGTTTACAACTGCTCTTTCGTTGGGACACATATGAACATTTTTTTTTTTAATTCAATAAACTATTAAGAAAGGTAAGAAGAACTGTAAAGGTAATTAAAAAAATACCATGCGTAAAAAAAGTTCTGTTTACTATATTGAGTAGTTTTGCTTATAGAAATTTACCCAGTTATGAGAAAAAGCTATGATTATGTTCACATGTATCCCAGTCTCCCCTACATATTCAGGTAGTTCCTGGTAGAAATTGTTGCTGACTAGTTTTGTATGTAAATCGTTCAACAGGTGGCTCTACTTTGCTGTATTTAAATTTACGATTTCTGCACTAGCTCTATCTCTAGAATTAATGCACGGATTTTCATCAAACTATAGATTCAGTTAATGCTTGATATAAAGTGATTCTATGTATGTTTTGGTGAGAACGTCAAGATTAAAAAAATGAAATTTCATTATACATTAACAGAGTTAGAAAATATTAGCTCCATGGAAAGAATAGCATTTACGCTCGGGTGCAATCTTGAGTGTATAAGTGAATAAAGAATTTTTAAATAATTAAAAAGAAAAAACTAAATTGAACAAGAATTCACAATAAATCTCAAACATTTATACTCTCATTCTTTCCTCAAAAAGTGTTTAATTTTGCTGGTTATTTACAATGGATACAATTTGTATACATTACCTAAACAAAATGTAAAATAACGGGGTATCTGAGCTCATTACCATAAGATGAATAAAAATAAATAAATTTAAAGTACAATGTTGCAAAATACTTCTGCAATTCACGGTAATAACTCGCTATTTTGAAAATAGATATTTCACTGTTAGTGAAACGAGATTGGCCAATCAGGAATCTGATATTTTGTTAAATTTTTGCAAACTGTTTTAAAAAATATATACGTTTTTTATTGCTTGATCTTGTATATATATGACATAATATACGAATTCCTGTCATAACGCCACCGATTTCCAAATTATTCTTCATTCAGTGACATAAAACTGATGAAGTCCAATATTTAAATTAGATACGATACGTGGAATATACGTATACATTAAATATACGTATTCTTAAATATACGTTTAAATGATACGCCTTATACGTATCCGGATACGTTTAAAGGTATATTTTAAGGTATCCGTATAGCAGAAAAACGTATTATACGGATATACGTATATCGTTTAAACGTATAGCTGCTATACGTATCCTATCGCGAGCACTAGTTTCAAACCAAAGTATAAAAATTGGTTTTGATTGGATAGCTAAAAATATATTATGCTATTTAAATTTCTATTTACTAATTTATTTTCTTTTAAAACGTACCAGTCCTAATTTTTAAAACCGAAATAGAGAAAGAAAAAATATTCGCTAATGTTTTTCAACTGTAAATGTTTGATTTTAAGATTTATTTTGTTGCTTAATTTAATTTGCTTGACTCTTTACAAATTATTAAATAAAATTTCATATTTATTGGTCTCAATGTCTCTTTATACTTGAGTATCTCCTCTTTATATGTTTTCTAATGCAATTTTGCAATCCTCTAATTTCTTTTTTAATTTTTTTCGAAGCGATTTATCAGAAATAAGAAATAATAATAATAATAATAATAAACACGATGCATAAACCGGAATTTCTGTGACTTTATCGGTTTTTGATTGGAATATAAAAGTTGGTTTTATAAATATTATAATAAATTTAATTTTAAAAATATATATATATATATATATATATATATTTTTTTTTTTTTTTTTTTTTGAAACATAGTTGTTATAATTTTTGAAACTGAGATTGTGCGAGAAAAATTATGTGCTCTAATATTTTTTATTGAAAATGTTTTAATTTGTGGTTAATTTATTTTGCTTGACTCTTTACAAATTATTAAACAAAATTTCATATTCATTGGTTATCAATGTTTCTCTGTAGCTGTGTATCTCTTTTTTATATGTATTTTAATGCATTATTGCAATTCTCTAATTTCTTTTTTAGTTTTTATTTGGATGGAATTTATCACAAATAAGGAAGAATTTAAAAATCGCACCATGCATTAAAATCGGTATTTCTGTGACTTGATTGGTTTTTAATCGAAATATAAAAACTGGTTTTCATTGGATAATGAAATATATAATTATAACATTTAAAATTAATTTAGAAAAAAATATTTTAATTTGAAACATACTTGTTATAGTTTTTAAAACCAAGATTGTAAAAAAAGGGCTTTAAAAAAATGTTTGGTTTTAAGATTAATTTATTTTGCTTGACTCTTTACAAATTATCAAACAAGATTTTGTATTCACTGGTATCAATGTTTCTCTAAAGCTGTGTATCTCTTCTTTATATATTTTTAATGCATTGTTGCAATCCTCTAATTTATTTTTTGATTTTTATTTGAAAACGATTTATCATAAATAAGAAAGAATTCGAAAATCTCACGCTGTACTAAAACTGGACTCTTTGTGATTTGATCGGTTTCAAGCCAGTATATTGAAATTGGTTTTCATTGTATAAGCCCCACCAGTGGCCGAGAGGTTCTGACCTCTCAACTAGTAGACGCCAGGTCCTGGGTTCAAACCCAATTGCGGCCGTCGGCCTAACCGTTTGAAGTTTTCCGTGGTTTACTTCGAACCTTGGATTTCCTTGCGTAAATACGGGTTTGGTTCTCTTAAAAAGACCCCCCACGGAGGGCATCCCACCCCTTTAGGGCCTATATCCCACGTGTAGATAATCGCCGACATCAAATAAACCTAAATCATTGTATAATGAAATATATATTATGCTATTTAAAATTACATTTTTAAATATTTTATTTTGAAACATATCTGTCATAATTTTCGGTACCGAAATACAGAAAAACAATTATGCACTAATATTTTTTATTGAAAATGTTTGAATTTATGACTAATTTATTTGCAAATTATTAAATAAAATTTCATATTCATTGGCATCAATGTTTTTCTTAGTTCTGCATATGTATTTTATATATTTTTCAAATGCATTACTGAAATCCTCTGACTTTTTGTTTTTTAATTTTTATTTGAAAGCAATTTATCATTAATAAAAAAAGAATTCAGAAATCAGACGATGTTATAAAAACGGAGTTTTTGACTTGATTGGTTTCAAAACGTAATGTAAAAATTGCATTTCAATGGATAACGAAATATATACAGTAAAACCCCGATAATTCGGATTAATTGGGACTGGATCCAATCCGGATTATCCGGAGAATTAGAAAAAAATGAAATAAAACAAAACATACTTACAAAAAATCACATTTATGTTAAACGTATTGTATATTTACAGTCAGTAAAAATGTTTACTTTGTTTCATTCTTTCAAAAAGATTTCAGAAAAAGTTTTTTTTTAATTCAGAATACGACGATGAAACAAGTTAATGTTATGGAAATTAGCCAATCGCTTCTCAAACTTGAAAAAAATATGACCAAACCGATCCGGATTAACGGGGTCCGAATTAGCGGGGTTCTACTGTATTATGATATTTAAAATTTATTTAAAAAAATATTTTAAATATATATCTGTCATAATTTTTGAAAGAAAAACAGAGATAAAAATTATAAGCTACAATTTTCCTATGAAAACAATTGATGTTTAAAGTTTATTTTGTCTTTAATTTATCCCAAATTTAGTAAACCGTGATGTATAAACTGTTAACATATACTATCTGGAAAATCGTACCTATTTTTTTTTTAAATGTATTTTCAAGCACAGTAATTTTAATGCAAGACCTTCTCATATCAAATTTTCAGTGATTTGGTTATTATTTGCAGTTGCTTTCCTGGTATATTTTTCTTTTTTCTTTCAAAATTATTTTAAAATTTTGCCGAAACATTATCTTTTTTAATGCATAATACTATTGTAGTATTTTACTTAATAGCATATATACTATCAATAAAACACTTATAAATATAAGATCGTGAACAACCATGTGTTTTGGCAGAATGTAAGGTAAATTAGAATACAAAATGGTAGCGAATATTAAAAATTCAATACGTTAAGGGAGACCCGTAAGGGACCGTTCAAGTACTACGTAAGCACTAAAGGGGGAGGGGGGTCCAGAGTCTGCTTATTTTTTCTGACAAGGGGAAGGGGGGGGGTCACGGCAATTCTTACATAACCATTAAACAACGAAGCAACTGCAGTTCAAATTCAACAAGCAAACAAAGTATGATGGGGAAAGAGCGTTCTACAGTCCGTTCGAAATTCGCCGTTTATTTTCGATTTTATCCTTTGCTTATCAATCAACTGTCGCGTGATCCACATTACCCACTCGCCCTTTGTTTTCATTGTTGTCTATTAAGTTGTTTGCCAAGTCAAGTACATTGCAAGACTAGAAAAACACAGGAACCGGTGTGGCTGGGTTCTGTTGCCAGAGTAACTAATAATGGGGATTAATAATATAATTGATTGGTATCTTTTTCAAGAAGTATTGATGTATAAACTGTCATAAAATCTTACGTAAGCAAAGAGGGGGGGGTCTAGCATTTGCTTATATTTTCTTACAAGGAGGGGAGGGGTACAAAATGACTAAAAATATGCTTACGTAATACTTGAACGGTCCCTAAGAAAAAACCCAAAATTTTTATTATTGATTTTAAAGTAATGAATTTTGGTGTACTATTTAAGAATATTTTTGTAAGGAATAATTAGCATAAAAATTAACTTTTTATTAAAAAGTATATTTTTTATGTCGATTTTTATGATTTTTTGTGGAATAATACACTTTTTAAAATTACTACTCCTCATAAAATTTTCAATATTTTGGTATTACTAAAATTTCTTAAATAGTGTTATAGTATATGGAAACGACCTAGGGAGAGATATTTTTAATTTTCTATTTTAATCTACTAAAAAAAAAGAAAGAAATTAAGCATGATAAATTTCCTTAAATTCGTTATAATTTTCATGTTTACCAATTTACGTAAAATTTTCAGAAATAGTTAGAAAAAATATCTCTCCTTACTTTTGTTGCAAAATTTTTTAAGATTCTAAAAATATAAACACTTTGTTTCTAAACCATTTTACAACTGAGCCTTAATACTTTGAACTTAGGCAAAATATGGAAAAAGTCATTTTCAGGAAAACACATTTTAAATGGCCGCTTAGTCCTTTAAACTCTAGTGACTACAATTAAAAAAAGCTCATTTGCTACCTGTTCCAAGTGTCCCCGAGTTGTGAAATTTTGCATGGATATTCGCAAATATGTATTTTATCGTTTTCTGAGATAAAAATTTCTTTGAACTTTTGATGATTTTTGGCTGAAAATGGAGTTTGGGTCTCCCTTAAATGGATTATACAACATGTAAAATACAATAACAATTCAGTGTTTATTGAACATACAAAGAAAATACACAAACGTAAAAAACGTAAAAAAAAAAAAAAGAAAAGTATGGAAGTAAAATTAAATTAACAGGCATTAAATTAATATTCATTACATGAAAAAAAACTTTATGCAAAAAAAGTTGCTCTTAAAAGAAACATAGCATATTTTTGAGAAAAAAACATAATCAAATTTTCAAAACCGAAAAAAAAAATGTAATTTAACGAATTACGGCTATTTGGAAAAGGACATTTCCAGAGACTAAAATTTTAGAATTATAAATAAATTCTATATTTAATAATAATAATAAAGATATGATCAAAAACGTGATTTACATAATTAATAACAAATTTATAGATGACGCGTTCTGAAGTCAATCCACACTAACTGCATTTATATTTAGAAACTCAGGTAAAGACATGATTGTTTTGAAATTTTCCTATATATCTATACAGAGCTTATGAATTACCCTTGATTATAAGACAATAAATGAGTATAATCAAAATATTGTGAAAAAACAGTAATTTATAGATATAAAACTTTAACTGTTTAAAGTATGCATTTTTATTTGTTGGAGTTAATCAGACTGATTTCTGATCGCCTCATATTACGTCCGACATGGATTAAACATTAATATTCCTGGACCCATCATAAACAAATTTTAAATAAAATTTCAGTTTTACAATTTTCGGAACTGTAAATTTTTAAACTTCTAAACATCGCACATTTGAAATTTTTATACCGTTGCGTAGATTAAAAAAAAAAAAAAAAAAAAAAAAAAAAAAAAAGCATTTTTAAATGAAATTTGTTTGAAATCTATATCACAATTTGTTTTCAAATTCTTCTTATTATTTTTAAGTTATTATTATTTTTTTAAGTTATTATTATTATTATTTGTCATCGTGGCAACAATCAGAGAACGAAAAATAAGTTGTGGAATTCAACTAATAAAAAGATTCAGATATACTTCAGATTTCCCAGTTCTCTACCGATGAGATCAACTATTTTCCAAATAATTAAAAAAAAATTAAACGACAAGTAAACTAAAACAAATATAATGATGCAATCATCTGATTGTCATCTTTTCTGTGTCGAAACATTTATATTCTTAAGAATCAAGAACATATTAATGTTTATGTTAATATAACAAAAACTTCACATCTAAAGTTTTTGTTACATGTGGACGTTTGCACATCACATGTAACAAAACTCTACAGTTTTACTGGTAATGCTTATTTATTTACATATTTATTTACTCTGTTTAATAAGTTAATACTACTAGAAATATTAACAAGTTGGAAATTGCACGTGAACGTAGCAAATGAGGTGCGTTCGTACGATAACGAAGTTTTAAAAATATTCAGATCTTGCTGATATAGTAGAGCGCACTTCGGATACAGTATAGTAATCGAAATCTTTGTGTTTCTGTAAACATGCAGAAAGTAATTTTAATTACACCTCAGAAACGTATATCTTATACATAAAATGTGAAATAGTTGAATATAATTAAAACACGCCTCAAACAATGTTTTCCCGTATAGCATTATGTAGTGGAATACTTTTGTGTGGCCCTGTAATTTAATAATACAAATTCTTTGCATCACAGATTGTACAGAATGCATATTTTAGTATATATTTCATACATTCATACCAATTCTATTATGTTCGAATTAGCGTAACATCATAAAAATGCATTTGAATATTTTTTCCCATTGACCGTAATGTAATGGAATACCTTTGATTGTCCCTGTAAATGATCTATGCATCCGACTTTCATAACGTTTGAAATGGCTCAATAAAATTACGTAATAATTATATGTTTTAAATTTCAAACGATTAAAATGCATTTGAAATTTTTTTCCCCATTGACCCTAATGTAACGGAATCCTTTTGATTGTCCCTGTAATTGATCTATGCATCCGATTTTCATAACATTTGAAATGACTCGAAAAAATTACGCAATAATTACATGTTTTAAATTGCAAACGATTAAAATGCATTTGAAACTTTTTCCCCCATTGACCGTAATGTAACGGAATCCTTTTGATTGTCCCTGTAATTGATCTATCCATCCGATTTTCATAAAATTTGAAATGACTCGACAAAATTATGTTATAATTATGTATTTTAAATTTCAAACGATTCGGTTGGGCAGTTTTTGCGTTGTTATATGCGGACGGACAGACAGACAGACAGACGGACAGACAGACGGACAGACAGACAGACGGACGGACTGAGCGACAACAATAGGTGCTACGTATTTACACAATTACGAACGCACCTAAAAAAGGGTCAATCCATTTCAAGTGGTCCAGAAAATATTTTTTTGGTCGCTCGACCATTTTTAAAAAATCTGAAATTATTTGTACAACAACCCTAACAACAACCCTAACTAATTGTAAATATCTCGCCATTTATTTTCCCAATTGAAATAGAGTTTGCAGAATTTTGTTTAGAATAAAATAGGCTAAATATAAAGTGGCAGAAAAATTGAAAAATATAAATTTTTACAGGTGAAATTTTAGCACAAAATTTAAGATTTTTTTCCAAAATCTATTCGTTTGCAAGAGGAATTTTTTCATGCAAGGGAAACTGTCAACCTTACACAATTTTTTCTACAAATAGGTCAAAAGTGCGTGTACTCATATACCAAGTCCCAGATCTGGGAGTTGATTTCTCTTTGCGAAACAAATTCCGAAATTCGTCAAAAATTTCAAAAATCACACTTTTTAGGCTTTGATATCTCTGGTGAGGCACGAGATAAAAATCTGAAATTCTGGCCTTTGATAGTATTGTGTAGTAGTGTTATGTACAAAAAATTTCAAGAAGGAGATTTGACTATAAGCTGAGATATGACATGGACAATATGTGAAAACAATACTGCCAAACTATTGTAACTTAGTATGTAATTAATTGTTCAACAAGACTGTCAACCTTACACAATTTTTTCTACAAATAGGTCAAAAGTGCGTGTACTCATACACCAAGTCCCAGATCTGGGAGCTGATTTCTCTTTGCGAAAAAAATTCCGAAATTCGTCAAAAATTTCAAAAATCGCACTTTTTAGGCTTTGATATCTCTGGTGGAGCACGAGATAAAAATCTGAAATTCTGGCCTTTGATAGTATTGTGTAGTAGTATTATGTACAAAAAATTTCAAGAAGGAGATTTGACTACAAGCTGAGATATGACATGGACAATATGTGAAAACAATATTGCCAAACTATTGTAACCTACTATGTAGTTGTTCATACCTCCAAAATTTTAAATTAATTATTTATGATACAAAGTTAAATGTTAATTACAAATATCTTCTTCAAATGCTTCTGTGTGATTTAAACACTTCAGAATGTATGCTAAGCCAATACACTATTTGTCCAGATGAACAAACCACTAGAAATGCTATTGCAACAATTTTACTCTGAACACATTTCAGGAAAATTAAATTACAGACAATGGGTTACAACTGATCGAGTTGACATGGTTTCAATCATTTCAAACCTAGAGAATTTCATTCGAGTTAACAAGGGATGACAAGACTTGGGTGGCTTCAAATAAAATTTTGAGAAAGAACAGCCTAATGGACTGACACCAGTAACTGGTCGAACTCATAACATCTCTCGTAAATAGTGTTAAGCTCTTTGTTGAGCATATATAGTATCTTTGTAAATTAAATGTTTATTATTTAACTGTTTTCAACAAACGATATTTTCTGTGTAAATATTGTAAGAAAAGAGACTAATTTCATTTCTCCTAATGTACTCGTAATAGCATTTCTTAATATTTTTTTAATCACCGTATCTCAGCTTATAGTCAAATCTCCTTCTTGAAATTTTTTGTGCATAACACTACCATAAAATACCATCAAAAGCCAGAATTCCAGATTTTTATCTCTCGCCACACAAGAGATATCATACTTCAATGTGAGGAAATAACTGCACATGATGAAACAAAGATGGCCACCAATCAAAACGAAAAATATTAAAATTAAATTAATAGTCATTTTGAACTTACCTCATATTAGGGTTGTTGTACAAAAAAAATTCAGATTTTATAAAAACAGTCAATCAACCAAAATATTTTCTGGACTATTGAAATGGACGAATAGCATTTCCAGTATGTTTTGTTCATCTGGACAAATAGTGCATTGGCTTAGCATACAATCTGAATTATTTAAATCACGATTTAAACAGAATTTGAAGATGATCCTTGTAACATCATCACTTGTATTGGTTGCATCATCAACCAATAGTTTAATATTTTGTAGGTATGAACAAACACATAGCAGATTACAATAGTTTAGAAGTATTATTTTTACATATCTCAGCTTGTAATCAAATCTCCTTCTTGAAATTTTTTTTACATAACACTACTACACAATACTACCAAAGGCCAGAATTTCAGATTTTTATCTCGTGCTCCGCCAGAGATATCAAAACCTAAAAAGTGCGATTTTTAAAATTTTCGAGGAAATTCGGAATTTTTTTCGCAAAGAGAAATCAGCTCGCAGATCTGGGACTTGGTGTAAGAGTACACGCACTTTTGACCTATTCGTAGAAAAAATTGTGTAAGGTTGACAGTCTTGTTGAACAATTACATAGTAGGTTACAATAGTTTGGCAGTATTGTTTTCAGATATTGTGGATGTCATACCTCAGCTTGTAGTCAAATCTCCTTCTTCAAATTTTTTGTACATAACACTACTACACAATACTATCAAAAGCCAGAATTTCAGATTTTTATCTCGTGCTTCACCATAGATATCAAAGCCTAAAAAGTGCAATTTTTGAAATTTTTGACGAATTTTGGAATTTTTTTCGCAAAGGGAAATCAACTCCCAGATCTGGGACTTGGTGTGTGAGTACACGCACTTTTGACCTATTTGTAGAAAAAATTGTGTAAGGTTGACAGTTTTCCTTACATGAAAAATTTCTTCTTGCAAACGGATAGATTTTGGAAAAAATCTTAAATTTTGTGCTAAAATTTCACTTGTAAAAATTTATTTTTCAAAATTATTCTACAACCGTACATTTAGACTATTTTATTCTGAACAAAATGCTGTAAATCCCATTTCAATTGGGAAAATAAAAGACGAGATATTTACAATTTTGTGTACCCTAGTATCTGAGAAAATCGCTGAACACAATGAAACAAAGATGGCCTCCATGCACAAACAAAAAATAGTAAAATTAAAATAATGGTCATTTTGAACTTCCATCATGTTAGGGTTGTTGTACAAAAAATTTCAGATTTTTTAAAAATAGTCGAGCGACCAGTGCTGGACCACTTGAAATGGATTGACCCAAAAGGTTTATTGAATGATATTTAGCATTTTTAAATAAAGACGATATTTACTAGTTTAAAAGAAAAGGCCACTTATAAAACTGCCATAATGGGTCACTGACTACTTTTGATATGTCCCAATTTTGTCCTTTTCACCAAACCACATATGTGTTTTTAAAACTTTTTAATGCAGCAAACCGTTTTTAAAAATATGAAAACTAACCTTTGTAAGAAAACTGATTAAGAAACCTCAAATTTATTAAAACATGATTGTTTAACTTAAAATTCTCATCTTACACCATCTCTTAACATTTCAAAGAAAAACAAACTAGTCGCATCATTTTATAAAAATATTTTTGAGACCACCCAATATTTTTGAGCCAACCCAATTTTTTTTCAAAAGTTGGAGCCACTGATTGCATCTGTTAAAGATTGTGCTTCCAAGTAAATTAAAATGCCTGAATTCTTCCAATGCTTATATTTTCTGTGCTGAAATATTTACATCCATTCTTGAAAGGTCAAGTATGTCACCTATAACAAAATTCTTCAATCATTCTGGTAATGGTAATTTGTTTACTGCTACTAGTAGAGCAAGATCAGACACTTTCAAATTCTTCCTGAGTTGGCATCGAGCAACGTGACTTAGACTGCGAGGTTCCATTTTCGCTGGACATTCAGGCATCAGCTTCACAAATTCTTCAGAATATATACAGCGTCTTTAAAATATTGTAACATGCATAAAGAATACTCCTCACCTCAAAAATGGTTAGATAAGGATGACATGTAGCAGCAAAGTAACTGAATGTAAACTGAACGTAACTGAGTACTTATGGAACTGATGTAACTTGTCAAGCGGAAGAAGTTTTTTAACTTGTATGTAATGGTTAAGTATTACCACCAAATCTTTTGTTACCATCTCTGCAGTTACAACTGTACAAAGTATCTTTTATCAGTTTTATCACCTGTTTTACAGTACATGTATGCTGATATATCTTAATCTCCATTCTAAAAAAAAAAAAAAAAAAAAAATAGAAAGAAATTAAAATAGTTCACAAAACAAACAAGTAAATATAAAGGGTATTTTAAAATGGACAGATGGTTTAGATAAATTACACAACAATAAACGTTTTGAAAAGCGCATCACGCATTTGAAAACCCAGTTTCTGTTACATTCAGCATATATTAAGGAAAATATCCAGATTTTTTTATTTATTTTGTGTGTGTGTGTGTGTGTGTGTGCATTTTGATATATGATCTATAGACTTGTATGTATGAGGTCGTTCAAGTATTACGTAAGCAGTAAAGGGGATACGGGGGTCCACTGTCTGCTAATTTTTGCTGACAAAGGGAATGGTGGGTCAAGAGAATTTTTACATAAGCATTAGACAACGAAGCAAGTATAGATTAACAACAAAAGAGTACGATTTGGATGAGCATTCTGTTTATGTTGAACGAATCAAGATAGCAAATAAGGACTAAAAACAAGAAATATTCCAGTCCACCATTACACTGCAAACGTTATAAGACAATGGAGAAATATGGATTGAAAAATCCTGGACACCAGACTGGAAATGCGAACTCCAAATACGTAATATTTCTATGATAATTTTTAGTCATGCGTCTAAATAAATTAAAGCCTGTTCTATTTCTTAAAGTTTTTTTTTTTTTTTTGAATTGATGATTGCAATTATTAACAATACAGGGTGTCCCCTCTCAACGGTGGCCAATAGCTAATTTCTAAAACGTTGGTCATAAACATATAGTTCCAATTGCAAAAATGCTTTAAAAAAGTTAAAGAATTATTTTTTAAGCGATTTAGGTCAAAAAAATGTTTTACTAAAAAATTACGAAAATTAAATTTTTATACGGTCCCCCGGTCCTATAAGTGATATTTAGAAAAAATTTACCACTACTCTAACAAGTAAGACAAAAAAAGTCCCATTCCTCTGCGATCAAAATTGACCGAGTTATAGCTGTTCAAAGTTGAAGCATATTTTTTGCTGCAAAATAGGGGTCAGTCACAAATTTACTGGAAATAAAAATAAACATCAGATAGAAAATTTAACTTTAAACATTGAGAGCAAAAAAAAATTTACAGTGTTGTTTCTGAATTTATGCTGACATTTACATGTTAAAGTAAAATATGCAATTTGTGCTAAAAATATAAGTAAAAAAATAACAGAAATTTTGTTAAATTAAACTATGAAAAGCAACAGTCACAAATCGTTACAAAATGATACATATTTAAATTTCTATCATATTACTCAACCAAATAGAATTTGATGTAGTCCTATAAAATAAATAAATGGAACGCACCTAAAATGGTATTAATATTACATTGTCATCGGGTTTAAATAAGTATGGGAAATAATCCTCGATCAGATATTTGGAAGTGAGTTAAAATTTGAATATAAGTTTTGAACTAGGAAAATTTACATACGAAAACTATGAATAAAATAAAAGCTTATCAAAATAACATACCTTTTTAAAATAATATCACGAAAAGAATCAGCTTCATTTGCTTACAAAATAAAACAAACGTAAAAATACAATTGAGGATATGAATTTCAAAACTCGACTTATCGCTTTTTGATTTCTCTATCAGTCTATACAAACCTCCACTATTGTAACAATGCAATCTCAAAATTTATAATGAAAACCAATAGATGCATTTAAAGTTTTTTCACTATTTCTCAAAATTTGACTTTTTCGATAAAGAGAATTTTTAAATTAATGTCTTCAGTTATTTTAATAAGCAATCTAGAAGTTAATTATAATTAACACTACCATAAAACTTATACGGTGACAGCGCCTTCAGTTAAATCGCTCATTTAAAACATTTTGTAATTGGAACTATATGTCTGTGACAAATAGTTTAGGAAGTAGCCTTTGAACAGCGTTGGAAATCGACTCCCTTTATAATACTTTAAGCACTTAGTGTACGTTCCCTTAAAGCTCAGTCGAACTCATCCGTTTTCAGCTATAGAAAAGTGGTTTAAGTCATGAAATTTAAAGTTTCATAACTCGGTCAATTTTAATGTTACATGAATGGGACCTTTTCTGTATTACTTGCTAGAGTGTTGAAAAAAAATTACTAAATATCACTTATAGGACCGGGGGACCGTATAAAAATTTAATTTTCGTAATTTTTTAGTAAAACATTTTTTTGACCAAAATCGCTTAAAAAACAATTCTTTGCCTTTTTTAAAGCATTTTTGCAATTGGAACTATATGTCTATGACCAACGGCTTAGAAATTAGCCATTGGCCACCGTT
The DNA here is from genome assembly GCA_964019185.1 of Maratus speculifer. Lineage (NCBI taxonomy): Eukaryota > Metazoa > Arthropoda > Arachnida > Araneae > Salticidae > Maratus > Maratus speculifer. Next base: position 155,667,844 of record OZ025302.1, read on the forward strand.
GAGAGGGGACACCCTGTATATTAAACCGATTTTGTTTTTCTTCGATACTACAACCCCTATATGATTATTTATGTAAATTAACTGGTTTTAATAATAAAATTTGTCGCTAACTGTAATTTTTTATGGCAAACAGTGTTGATGTTTGAATGTCATAAAATCTTACGTAAGTAAAGGATGGTGGGGGGAGGTCCTGCATTTGCTTATTTTTTCTTACAGGGAGAAGGAGGGGATACAAAATGGCTAAAAGTATACTTACATAAGACTTGAACGGCCCCTATACTAAAACGAAAACTGAAAAAAAGTTTCCATTAAAATACGAAAATTGTACTGGTAATCTAGACGCCAGTACTATTTCCGTATTTTAACGTTAATTTTTTTCCTTAAATTCCAGAAAACATTCTGTTTTTTTCAAAAAAGTTTTCCATATATTTTCATATTTTCGCATTTAAATTTTTTTTTTCAGAAACGGAAAAAATAAAATAAAATAACCACATTATTTTGCAGCGAGAAACACACATTTTTATGAATTTCAATATCTCTATTTAATTTAAACAACAGTAATGGAACTACATTTATCTCAGGCAGGATTCGAACCAGGGAACTCTCCTCTTCCAAATTAGCGCTCTTATCCATGAGTTAACCACAAGAACACAGACAATAATGTAATTAAATATTGTTATTTATTCCAGAAGCTTTTTATGAAACAAGGCTAAGATTTTGAAAAGGGAACGTATTTTCGTAGATATAGTATTTTTCAATTGAGTATATAATTCTGAAGTTTCCATGTTTTTGAATATTTAGCTTTTTATTTTCATGCTTTATTCAAGAAAAATTTTAGTCATTAAAACTATTATATGCAAGAAAAAATATATTATAAGAAATAATAACTTTTTAGCAAAGTTTTTACAATTAAATTGTAATATTATTTTTATCTTTTTATGTATTCATTTTTTTCCCACACATTGTTTCAAATTATTTGTGTGATGATCTATGGTAAACTCAAATAAAGGATTACTATATGGTTTAAAATAAATTTCCTTTATTCCTTATTATAAGATTGTAAGTTTGATAACCGTCACTTTTATAATAATTTCATTATATTTTGGATTTGTTTTAAGTTTTATGTGCGAATCTGTTAGAGTGAATGGACTAAAAAATATGAAAATTAAGTGTAGGTTTTTTCATTTTAAAATATCTTTTAGCGATTTTTAAAAATAATAGCATTAATAATAACAAGTCAAACATCATTTTAAAATCATAATGAAAAGTAAAGTGTAACACTTTCTTTTCAACTGTTTCAAATACACACACACAAAAAAAATAATAATATTTAATTTTTTAAATATCGTAAAAATTAAAAACTCTTTTGCAACTTTTTATTAATATATATATATATTGTTTCTAAACATCATTTACGGAATAACTAATTTTTTGTAAACAGTAACAAAAATATTCCGTAAAATTTAGGGAAAAGCTATTGGATTTATACGGATTTATAATCATATAATATCAATTACGGAAATTCTACTGTTTTCTTAGAAAAAATAAAATAATACCGTAAAAATTTACGGAAAATTTTTTGTATATTGATGGATATTTTTTACAATGTAGTTCATGTACAACATGGTGCAATTGAATGTCTATTCACCAAATTACGGCAATAAACGGAAATATACCAAATAACTTTTATGCAGCCATGTATATAATTTATAGAATTTATACACACCAACCTATATATACAGGGTGTCCGAAAAGTCTGGAAACGGTCGAATAACTAGAAAAATACATATGAGATTGAAAAACGTAAATATACGTGTTAAATATTTTTAAATAAGCTATTCAGTGATACCAAATTTGACCTTCGTAACCGACCCCCTGGGGGTCAGAGGGGGTCCAACTTTGAAATCTTAAATTATAACCCCCATTTTTTATTGCAGATTCGGATTCTACGGACAAAAATACGTAACTTTTGTATTTGATGTTTATTTCGAATCCTCGTTTATCACGGTGTAATTGAGCATATTAAATCGATACATATTTCGGCTTTTCCAACGGGATTTTCCCTAATCGAAACTAATTGGGGAGAATTTATGACATCAAATTCCTCGTCTTTTGCAATAATAGCGTTTCCTGAAAATCACCCGTGCCGATTATTTCGGCATAGCCTACTATAATACTACCAGCCGAGCCATTTCGCGAAAAACCACCGAAAAAGTGAAGCTGGCAACAGCTTCAAACCCTGAACTATTTCATTGAACCACGTGTAAGTCCACGTGACGCAAACCCTGCCCAAATTAGCATTGAATAAGCTGCTTTCTGTTCTGTGCACATGTTTGCACACGTGTCATTGTTTTGGTTCAGGGTTTACATGATTGGTCTGATTAACTTGGGCAAGGTATCAGCGTCCTCTGGCGGGAGACTTCATACATTAATCTCAAATAAACAGGCCTTTACTTAGATCTAGTGGGCCATGATTTCGGTAGTGCTACACAGTTAAAAATTTGATCCATTTGCTGTAGCGTCACTCCACAGCTTTTATAGAATATCTCTTTCATGACCAATGAGAATGTTCCATAACACAGTAAAGTACACTGTAAAAAAATTAACCCTTTTGGTGCATCGTCACTCCACCGCTTTTATAAAAAACGATTGCTTGACTGTGTTATGGAGCATTCTCATTGGTCACAAAAGAGATATTCTATAATAGCTGTGGAGTGACGCTGCAGCAAATGGGTCAAATTTTTAACAGTGTAGCACTATTGAAATAATCGCCACGGGTGATTTTCAGGAAACGCTATTCCTACAAAAGACGAGGAATTAGACGTAAAAATTCTGCCCAATCAGTTTCGATTAGGGAAAATCCCGTTGGAAAAGCGGGAATATGTATCGATTTAATATGCTCGATTACACCGTGATAAACGAAGATTTGAAATACACATCAGATACAAAAGTTACGTAATTTTGTCCGTAGAATCCGAATCTGCAATAAAAAATGGGGGTTATAATTAAAGATTTCAAAGTTGGACCCCCTCTGACCCCCAGGGGGTCGGTTTCGAAGGTCAAATTTGGTATCACAGAGTAGCTTATTTAAAAATATTTAACACGTATATTTACGTTTTTCAATCTCATATGTATTTCTCGAGTTATTCGGCCGTTTCCAGACTTTTCGGACACCCTGTATATATATATATATATATATATATATATATATATATATAAGTTACATTTAAGTTCGTTCAGCAAAACTGAAAACGCGCTTCCATCAATTATTTTTCACAAGCTTCAAAAGCTCAATAATTAATTTTCTTTGGTGTATCCCAATAACTGGCTATATATGCAGGGTGAATAGATATAGATGAATATATATACAGGGTGATATAGAATATCTCTTTTGTGACCAATGAGAATGCTCCATAACACAGTAAAGTAATCGTTTTCTATAAAAGCGGTGGAGTGACGATGCAGCAAAAGGGTCATTTTTTTACAGTGTACTTTACTGTGTTATGGAACATTCTCATTGGTCATGAAAGAGATATTCTATAAAAGCTGTGGAGTGACGCTACAGCAAATGGATCAAATTTTTAACTGTGTAGCACTACCGAAATAATCGGCACGGGTGATTTTCAGGAAACGCTATTATTGCAAAAGACGAGGAATTTGATATCATAAATTCTCCCCAATTAGTTTCGATTAGGGAAAATCCCGTTGGAAAAGCCGAAATACAGTCGGCTGCAAAATTCTTCGAGCACTCTAACCCCTCTGGATTTTTTTCAAAACGAAAAAAATATGCAAAAATTGGAACATGTATAAAATAAATTTTTTAACGTCGTTAAAAATATATATAAAATTCTACTGTTTGCGTTTATTTACACAATGGTACAAGCGAAAAACAACGTGAACAAAGCGAACCCAAGTTCCAAAAGAGCACAAATTCCACAAAATGTGTCTTTCCACTTCATTTCTTTACTTGATTTTTTTTTAAAAAAACCTGTCCAGCCAAAGGGTAATATTGTAATGTTCTGTAATTTATTAAAAAATATAAAAAAAGATGTTTTTTCCCCCCCCCAACCTGATGCGTTATTAGTATCGGATCTCTGATAACCTAACTTAATTTTTTTTAGAACTGGGTTTTATTTGTGAACTAATTTAAATATTGCAGTGAAACCTGCAGCTTAGTGTGTGAGCTGGCGGAAGTCAGGAGGTTAAAAGAAATTATATCTACCAACATTGGAGTATTTATATGGATTGGAAAAGAAAGTCCTGCGTTTGAAATTTAGGGCGTGACCTTGCGCAACAATCGGGTTGCACGTGGCGGATTAAAAATAGACAAGGCCGGCTTCTCGGAAAACAGGATGCTGGTAAATTTATCTACGTCAAAGAAATGAAAAACAGGCTCTTATGTAACCCTTGAAACAGGATGACATGATTATTTTAGTTTGTTTTTATTTTCTACGACCTATTTTAACGGAATTCTGGTGAAGCAGGAAGTTCTAGAAAGATCTTTCGAGGTCGAATGCGAGTATAAATACGGGTCTGCCTGGCCGAGCAAGCTATCATTTGCTTGAGCTCCTGCTGTTGTTCCTCATCTCCAGTCAAAATGTTTTTCTATTTAGTCAACGATCTGCTTTCTTTTCCGATTCTCGTAGTTTTATCATCCGATGGCTTGCCCTTTGTCCGGGCAACAGATATTGCTCGAATATTTGAATACAAAAATTTGCATCAGTATGCATCTGCACACGCCCATCTGAGGGTTAAAGATGTCATTTATAAGAGAATGGACTTGCCCCGTGGATCTCTGAAAATTCGAATTTTTTCAATTGGAGAGGCCGTGAAAATTTTGAGAGCATGCAAGAGGCGAGCAGCTGAGTATTTGGTTTACACCTTTCAAAACCCAGAGGTGGCCAGGATCCTACCGCTCGAACCTATGAGAATCACGACTGAATATAAGAAAGCGATTCGAGTAAAAACAATGGCTGATGATTATTCAAATTCCCAGACTTTCAGTCAATTTCTAAGCGACTTTAGACGCAAAACTTTTGATCTGTACGAGGACTTGGCTAATGAATATATATTAAAACGACGAGAAGTTCACTTGTATGAAGAAAATTTAGACAACTTGAGAATGTCAGGACCCCCGAGAAAAGTTTTAATACATTTCGGAGAAGAGGTTTATGAATACAGTTTATGTTAAAAAAAAAAAAAAAAAAAAAAAAAAAAAAAAAAAAAAAAAAAAAAAATGGGTCGAACGAGGCATGTGTTATGGAAAGACTTTTATAGTCTTTATCCATACATGCCTCGTTCGGCCCATTTTTTTGGGTTAGATATAAATCCAATATTGGAAAACTTAAAAAGCAAAACTTGCATTTTTTCGAAAAAATAAATTATACATAATCATTGTTGGGGCCCATTTTTTTTGGGGGGGGAGGGATTAAATCCAATATTGTAAAATTTAAAATGATAGAAAGACTTGCCCATATTGTAAAATTTAAAAAAGCAAAACTTGCATTTTTTTCGAAAAATAAATTACACATAATCATTGTTGGGCTTTTTTAATCATATAATGTAAGGGAAATCTTTTGAGATGTATTTAAAAAAACAGACCTCATTAACCATAATGTAAGGGTGTGCTGTATTTAAAAACAATTTTTTTTTTTCGCCATTGACTATAATGTAAGGGAAATCTTTTGAGCTGTATTTAAAAACTAGTTTTTTCGCCATTGACTATAATGTAAGGGGGGGGGAAATTCAGTAAAAGCTATTGATGTATTTAAAAACAGTGACCATAATGTAAGGGAAATCTTTTCCTATAAAATATTAATGCATTTTAAAATTTACTTGTCGCAAGTTAGAGAACTTGTTAAATATTGAAATATTCGAGGTATCAAAAAAGATGATATCAAGTAAAGATTTTTTACAAGGAACTTGTAATGACCGTAATATATTTTCCAAAAATTCTAAAAATAAACTGAATGTTCTAGAAAATAATTATATAACTATTTTTTCTCGTGATCAGATAAAAAAAAAAAGGAATTGCATCATTTCCTTTCCGAGAATTTAATATCAAGGCCTTCGAAAATAAAATGTTCTAGAAAATAATTATATAACAATTTTCTCGTGATATGCATCTGTTTAAACAGATAAAAAAAGGAATTGCATCATTTCCTTTCCGCTTCCGAAAATAAAACATGTTCTAAAAGTTTCTTTCAGAATTGGTTCTGATATTTTTTTTACACTGTGGCTTCCTGTTAACCGCGATAAAAAGCTACATCCTTTCTGATAATTCTATTTCAGTCCGATTGTTTTGACAAGTCTTTTATATAAAAAGGAGGTCGCGTTGTGACCAAAGCATCATTCTGCTCTTGTCAGAAAGCCTTGCTACCACTTTTTATCGACTAGTTGAAATTTTCTCTATCTGAGAACTTTTGTCTTTGTGAACCATGAGCCTTTCAAACATTTGTATGGTCGTTGATTTCGACGGATTCCGCATCGGGGGAAAATTTTACTGCCGAGAACTTGGATTTGCCTCACTTACGAAAGGCGATAGCGGCACGTACACCTTCAGATTGAACCACCTGGCTAATCAAGCGACTTGGAAAGATTGGAAAACCATCAACTATTGTACAAACAACTTGCACGGTCTAACTCTTGAACCCCTGACTGACGAAAGACATCTTTTTGATTTCGAATTTTTTGAAACAATTATAAAGGCCGAGTATGAGTGCCAAAAAACCGATGAAAAATATATAGTAGCCTATAAAGGTGGCCACGTTGAAAGGGACGTGCTGCAAGACCTAGGGATTCCATATGTGAATCTGGAAGATTTTGGTTGCCCAAAATTTGATGCAATATCCCACCCACTGAAATACATTCTAGTAAACGGCTGTGGAATTCATAAAAGACTGCTTAATGATAAAATGCCACATTGTTCGAGAATTGAATGTATTGTTTTCGCCGATTGGATTCGAGATAAACTTTAAAAAAAAAGAGACTTGTTGATTGAAAAAAAAAGAAAAAACGGGTCGAACAGAAACATGTTTATAAGGTAAAAGACAATAGTCTTTTATCCATACATGTTTCTGTTCGGCCCGTTTTTTCGCGTCAGATAGGAAACCAATATTGGTTTATTTTTTTTCTAAAAAAAAAAGAAACAAAGTTTATAAAGTGATGAAAAAATGAATCGTATTATCAGATATATTGGAATAATTTTTTTTTTAAAAAAAACTTGTTAAATTCTAAAGAAACATTTTTTTTACGATCAAAATAAAAAAAAATTTCAAATCTTAAATTGCAATCTTTTAGCGCCAAAACACTACTTTTTTTCCCCCCAGTACACTCACGATTCATTTTTTCCCCCCCAAAAGACTAAAAAGTTTTTACATTAAATTAATAATCAATAATTTGACCAAGATTTCAAAATCACTTCTTCGCGAAAAAGATCCTCGATAGGCACCTCTGATGTACACAAGAGGATTAGAAAAATCTTTTTATATGAACACCATTTCTTAAATATTTACACAACTTAATAAATTTGGTTCCACCCAAGTAAGAGATTAGCAGCTCACATAGTTATGAATGTATTCCAAAATATCTATCACAGAAAGTTCACACAATAAGGCGGAAAATATTTTGTTATTTTTTTTTCAAAAGTCACCAGATATCTATACTTATTCATTTTCAATTAATAAAGAGTTGAAAGAAACATGTCTCACTAAAAAATTTGGTTCAATTCGATGCATAACTTCATATACTTTTGGTCGGTGGAAAATGGGCACAAAAATCGTGATTGCAGCGCCCCCTTCCGGCGGAATATTTCAAAACTTTTTGGCTGTGGCAAGCAGGTCATGCTTGCCACAGCCATTCACAAAAATTTGGTTCAATTCTATGCATAACTTTATACACTTTTTGATGGTAGAATGGCGACATACAGAGAGACATTTTGTAAAAACATGTTTTTAGAATCTCTGACCCCGTCCATCGAAAACCGGAAATCGAAAGCGGCCGAATGAAATTATTAAACTGGATGTATCACTGGATGTAAAAAAAAAAAAGAAACAAAGTTTATAAAGTGATGAAAAAATGAATCGTGTTGTCAGATATATTGGAATAATTTAAAAAAAAACTTGTTAAATTCTAAAGAAACATTTTTTTTTACGATCAAAATAAAAAAAATTCAAATCTTAAATTGCGCCAAAACACTTTTTTCCCCAATACACTCACGATTCATTTTTTCCCCCCCAAAAGACTAAAAAGTTTTTACATTAAATTAATAATCAATAATTTGACCAAGATTTCAAAATCACTTCTTCGTGAAAAAGATCCTCAATAGGCACCTCTGGTGTACACAAAAGGATTAGAAAAATCTTTTTATATGAACACCATTTCTTGTAACCCGAACTTCTTAAATAAAATAGATATCGAATCAGTTTAAAGTTTATATTACTTCTCAAAAAATGAGCTGCATGACAGATTTTTGGTAAAGTTAAAAATGGGGGGCGAAAAAAAAATCACAACTTTGTCAATTCTCAAGATATCAAATCCAACTAAATTTTTTATATAAATGTACTCAACATTATCTGAAACTTTTGTATATATAGGTTTTTTGACAGAATCAACTTTTACCGACGAAAAGAAAAAAGAGAAAAAAATTCATAACTTACTCAATTCTTAAGGGTGTTCTTAAAATCAAAAAGGGTAACTTTGTGACACATGCATTAATTTATTTTTGTTTGGAAATGCATAAAAATAGCAGGTGTTGTTATTCAGAAACTCTTTAATTGCACTCATTCTTTTGTTTTTTTTTAAAAAAAACCACAATAGATTTTTCATAACAAGCCTTCAAAGTTGACACTTTTGAGCACATTTCCCGACGAAAGCAGAAAAACCGGTCGAAAAGGAGGAGAAAAACGGGTGATTGCGTCATCGAAATAGCTTATAACTCGATAAGTAATTTAATTATCATAAAATGGAAAAATAAGTTCAATTCGAAATCGCTTTCATAGTCAGGCATTAAAATTTTATAACTTTTTGTTGAAAAATGAATTTGTAAATGTGTCAAAACGTTTTTCGCTTGTTGAGCGGATCAGTTGAGAACAACACCCTTAAGTAATCAAATATAATTACATTTATTTTACATCTTCTCAATAATATCTATAATTTTTATATTAACAAGTTTATCATAGGACTAATTTTTCTAGCAAAAATAAATTAAACAAAAAAATAGGAGTTGGAGAAAAAAAAAAACTCAAATCCAAACTGCTTATTTTCAGACTCATTTTTAAATTCAATTTTGCTCGCATCCAAATGACAGATTCTCTTATTTAGCAACTGTGGCGAATTGGTCGAGTTTTCAATAAAGTCAGAATATATTTTAAAAAAGGCAACCAAAAAAAGGTATTTTGAACAGAATTTTTTGACTTTATGGTGATTAACTGCATTAGTTCTTGAGATATAGCTATCGCAAAAATCGTGCAAAATGTAGCATAGCAGCGCCACCTGCTGGCCAATTTACACCAAAACTTAATCAGCGTCTATTTATATCAAGGGGTCACAGAATCTGAAGTTTGGTGAAATTCTGTGCATTAGTTCTTGAGATATAGCAATCTTGAAAATCATGAAAAACGTAGTATAGCAGCGCCACCTGCTGGCCAATTTACACCAAAACTTAATCAGCGTCTATTTATATCAAGGGGTCACAGAATCTGAAGTTTGGTGAAATTCTGTGCATTAGTTCTTGAGATATAGCAATCTTGAAAATCATGAAAAACGTAGTATAGCAGCGCCACCTGCAGGCCAATTTTCACCAAAACTTAATCAGCGTCTATTTATATCAAGGGGTCACAGAATCTGAAGTTTGGTGAAATTCTGTGCATTAGTTCTTGAGATATAGCAATCTTGAAAATCATGAAAAACGTAGTATAGCAGCGCCACCTGCAGGCCAATTTTCACCAAAAACCAATAGGCACTAATCCATATCAAGGTCTAACTGAATATAAAATTTTATTAAATTTCAAGCATTAGTTCTTGAGATAGAGCGCCCACAAATTTTTTGTCACATACAGACAGACGTATAAATCCGTCGAAAACCGGAAGTCGAAAATTTTCATGAATCCAATACTTTCTTCTTGTAAAGATAGAAGAAAGTAAAAAGGCTGCTAAAAAAGGTATTTTGAACAGAATTTAGCTTAAGATGATTTTGATAAAACTCGTTTCTACAAAAAAAAATTAGATTAAATTAATGCAAGTTGCTCATTTTTATTATAAAATGTAACATTATTGTGTCTCATTATTATATAAAAAAAGAATCAATGCATGAATAAAACAAAAAAAAAATCTTTTCCTGCTCGCTCATGTTGAACGAAAACCAACTTTTCTAAAAAAAGAGTCACAGTTAAATGACCTTGAGTTGAGTTTTAGTTTGGAAATTATTTTTAGCGAAAAAACGATGATGGAAAAATATTCCTTTTACGCAGTTGGATGACCTTGAACTCAGTTCAAGTTAGATGTTTCACTTTTAGTTAAATATTTTAGTTTAGATTTGAAATTTGACGTCATCCTAGCATATAAATACAGCCACCGATTTTGTGCGAATTAGTTTGGATTCGGCGCCGAAACCAGTGGCTACTAAACCTGCAGATTGTGTTTCAATAAGTTTTTGGGGTAAGTCAATTCAATTAATTAATTATTTCATTTAACAAATAAAAAATAATGTGACTCTGTTGTATTGAAAATAATGTTTTATTAATATTTTACTTTGTAATTGTTTCAGAAACGTACAGTTTTTTTTTAACATGTATAAAATTTTGTAAATTTAATAACAAAAATGTCAATAGTGGGGACCCCCTGGTCGATCCATAAAAAATAATGTTTTATTAATATTTTACTTTGTAATTGTTTCAGAAACGTACAGTTTTTTTTTAACATGTATAAAATTTTGTAAATTTAATAACAAAAATGTCAATAGTGGGGACCCCCTGGTCGATCCATAAAAAATAATGTTTTATTAATATTTTACTTTGTAATTGTTTCAGAAACGTACAGTTTTTTTTAACATGTATAAAATTTTGTAAATTTAATAACAAAAATGTCAATAGTGGGGACCCCCTGGTCGATCCATAAAAAATAATGTTTTATTAATATTTTACTTTGTAATTGTTTCAGAAACGTACAGTTTTTTTTTAACATGTATAAAATTTTGTAAATTTAATAACAAAAATGTCAATAGTGGGGACCCCCTGGTCGATCCATAAAAAATAATGTTTTATTAATATTTTACTTTGTAATTGTTTCAGAAACGTACAGTTTTTTTTTAACATGTATAAAATTTTGTAAATTTAATAACAAAAATGTCAATAGTGGGGACCCCCTGGTCGATCCATAAAAATTTGTCACATAATTTCGCGTGCCGTCGATGATAGACCCCCATGGGATGACCTTGAAATTTTTATATCTCTGACTCTAATTATCCGAAGCGGTTCAAATTTTGTACGCAGTACTATGTTTAATCAAAGTTTGCCCCCCATGGTGTAGTATTAAAAATCACGTTTGCTCATAGTTTATGATCCAATCGACTTGATTTTTTTAACATTTGTTGAGAATTGTACACAACAAAACTATTGATGTGGGCCCGATAAAATTTTGTCGCTTGACTTCAAGCCTGGAAAATGGAACCCATGAATGACATTGGGATGACCTTGAAATTAAAAACTTTTATATCTTTGACTGTAATTGTATGGCGCTTACATGTAATATCCTATTATGAAAAAAAAAAAAAAAAAAAAAAAAAAAAAAAAATTAACTTACTAGAAGAAACGCAATCACAAAGAGACTTTTTAAAGCCATGGCATGGGTAGCCCGCGGCATCACAAAAAGTCACCGTTTCATTCACCTTCACGCTCAATCCTCTTTTTGGAATAGGCGTCATGTTACTTAACAACAGAGGATTCTTAAAACACCCCATGAAAGAAGATACATCTCAAAGTTTTCGGTCAATTTGAAAAAAAACTTTGGTGAATCAGAAGGTGTACTTTCGAGATTTCATTAGATTAGGACTGAAAATAAGCAAAGAGTGTGTAAGGAACATGAGATTCGTATATATATGAATGTAGTAAAAAAAAAAAAAAAAAAAAAAAAAAAAAAAAAAAAAAAAAAAAAAAATTTTTTTTTTTTTTTTTTTTTTTTTTTTTTTTTTTTTTTTTTTCATGTTGTAAGATTATAAAGCTTGTGGCTTCACTTGTAATTTTTACATTCTCCGCTTGTTGAAACAAAGTATCTTTTCTTCGCAAAATGTCTAACAATTTGCTACTTAAAGCAGTTTTTTTGCGTGGGGAAATTGATGAGTGTGAAAAGAGAATTTATAGCAAAAAAGATATAATAAGAACAGATTGTTTTCTTGAAAATGTATTTTCTTTTCTACTGAATCATTATGAAAATTTTCATGCAGACAGTCCGATGAATGAAAAAGAAACCAATCTCATTGAAAAAACTTGCGAAATTCTTAGTGTATTTCTCGACAAGTATGGTAATGAAATAAAAAATCTATGCTGTGAAATAAAAAATATTGATGAAGATAATATAAATAGTCTTTTAACAGGTGTATTTAATGAATTGTTTATCGAAGGTATTACTTGGAGTCGAATAATTGCATTTTTCGCTTTCGTCGGGGAATTGGCTGTAAAATGCATCCAAGATAAATTACCTAAAAGCATTATAGATGTAATGTATGAATGTTTTTCAAGATTGGTACAGGAAAACTTATTATCATGGGTGGAAGATCATGACGGTTGGGAGGGTATAAAAAAAGTTGTTCTTGAAACTTTCTCATCAAATCCAAAACCGAATTGGGCGAGGAGCTTATTACATTCCACAGTTAGAATGGTTGGTACCTTAGCATCTATAGCAAATGCTATGGAAGAAATTTGCCGCTAAAATGTTTATAAAAATACTCTGGGGAAAATCATATCACTTTAGCTATTATAATTTATCATAACTTATCTTGGTCTTTTTGTAATTATTTTTAATCTAAAGTTAAAGTGGGAGATTTTTAAAAGTATTTATTCACTAAATAAAGGTTTTTTTTTAGTTTGGAGAATCAAAAGATGCACTTTCGAGATTTCATTCGATTAGGACTGAAAATAAGCAGAGAGTGTCTAAGGGACATGAGATTCAAATATATATATGAAAAAAAAAAAAAAAAAAAAAAAAAAAAAAAAAAAAAAAATTTTTTTTTTTTTTTTTTTTTTTTGATTTGACAGTATAAGTTTCGGATGAAACCAAGACTTTAGCTTTCCGCTCTATCGCTTCGCTATTGTTCGGAGCAACTGGAACCTTGCGGTGTTAACGTAACGTTGCTTCGATCCCTTTTCCTCGCTGCCTTTTTGCATTTTTTTTTACATCTTTTAAATGTTTGCTTTTAATGTTTGTTTTTTTTTACATGTTATGTTTGTATTGTCCGGGGAGGGGGGGTTAAACTTTGCTTTTAATGTTTGTATTTTTTACATGTTGTGTTTGTGGGGGGGGAGAAAAACTTTGCTTTTGATGTTTGTTTTTTTTCATGTTGTGTTTGTGTGGGGGGGGAATCCGCGGTAACATTTGTTTGTTTTTTTGTCATTTTCGCTTTAAAAGGAATCCGTGGTGGTAAAAAATTTTTTTTTCAGCACAAGGGAAAATAATGGTAAGTATAATTTCTTTTTCAGCACCTTTCGAGTTCAAATTTCTTTTTAAATAGAGCGCGTTCAAAAAAAAAATTTTTTGTTAAATTTCACAACACACAATCCAATTGCGAGGTGTAGGCAAGTCCACATTATCTTGGGTTTGTGGTGAAGATAGTTTTGTCAGAGCGCGTTCAAATTGTTATTTTTTTTTTTTAAAAAAAACGGACACAAAAAAAATCCCAGAAGTTGGAGAAAAAAAAAGTCCTTCCTCGATCCTGGGCTTGGAAGGCAAAATATTTATTTCAGGCTAGTTTTTAACAAAAAGAAATTTGTACTCGAAGGTCATCGAAGAAGCCAACCTGTTTTTTTTTCTCCACTTTCTCTTTTTTTTCGGAAGCGGGCTTCCCGGCTTTGAGAAATTGATGGACGAGGAGTTATCCGAATCCAAGCCACGAATTCCGAAGGATCCTCTTGTCTCTCGGCGAAGGTTTAGGGAAGCACCTCGAAATAACGCCCCTTGCGGGGTGTTTCGCAAAGCCTCTGGAATGGGAATTGGGGGCCTTCCGATCCCTGTTGCAGCTGCGATGGTCTGACGTGGTACGCATCGTAGACAGGCCAGCGGTTAGAGACTTTCAGCTCGGTTTAAAACTGACGGCCTCGTGGGGAGACAAGGGGCGAACTCCCTTTTTTTGTTTTAAAAAAAAATTGGAGTTTCGAACTGGTTCGTGAGCGAGCATCTTTTCCACTTTTTTTTTTACTCCGTGCTGATCCAGAAAGAAAATTTTTTTCACCATGTCGACTTTTTTTGTCGTCCGTGCATAAAAATCTATTTCTGTTTATTATGGCTCGGAGTGGAAGTGAAAGATGTCTACACCTGTTTGGTAAAGATCGGGCTCCTTCGGCAACTATTCTACTTTTAAAAACAAAAGCTCCTAAAAAAAGCTTGAAATGAAAAAAAAGTGTCTAGTTGTCGAATTGCGATGGACCGGTCGTAAACTCGCAAAGCGGGTGCCCCATTCAGGAGTAGTGCTGCGTTGGGCGGATCGGAAACTCGCCGGATGAAGCAAAAGTATCACCGGGTCACCCAAAACCGTTGAAAAAAAGAGAGGTGGAGGAAAAGGAAACGAAGGAGTTGAGAGAAAAATTAGGTGAGTATGAATAACTAATAAAATATTTTTCTTTTTTCAGAAATTGTCTCATTTATTGGAGTCTTTGTCTCATCTTATTTCACAGGCACGCAAACAATTGCAACCCGTCGGGCAGGAGCAGAGCAAGAAAAAAAAATTTTTGGATAATAAAAAATGCTGGCTCTTCCTCGGTGGGTTGTTTTTTTCCACACATCTTTACACAAAAATGAAGGATTCCTTTTAAAAAGCGAAACTTTGTCGGAGCAAAAAAAAAATTTTTTTTTTTGTTGAATAATAAAACATGCTGGCTCTGTTTGTTCTTTTCTTTTCACAGGGGGCTTCCTTGAAAGCAAAGTAGTATAATTTTTTTCTGTTTATATTATTCTTGTGCTGCGAAATAATTTTCTTTGATTGGGCGTTTTGTTGCGATTTCTTTGATTGGGGGGTTGCGATTTCTGGGTGATATTTTTTTCTTTCGTTTGGGAACTGTTTTGCGTACATTTTTTTCTGGGTTGCGATTTCTTTGATTGGGCTCTACGCTTTGTTGCCTGCGAAATGTTTTGCGTACATTTTTTTCTTTCGTTGGGGGATTTTTGTTGCGATTTCTTTGATGCGAAATGTTTTGCGTACATTTTTTTTCTTTTGTTGTGCAACATTTTTTCTTTGATCGAGCGAAATGAGAAAGTTGTACGAACATGAATCATGGGGGTAACATTTTTTCCGAGGGTTCGTCGGCCTAACCGTTCGAAGTTTTCTGTGGTTTCCTTCGAACCTAGCGTGAATACGGGTTAGGTTTTCTTTTAAAAGTCCCGCCACAGAGGGCAACCCAACTCAAATTTCCAAAATCATGTTCCACATAAAAATTTCATAATCATTATTTCATCATCATTTCACCATCATTTCACCATCATTTCATTACCATCATTTCATTATCATCATTTCATTACCATCATTTCATTATCATGATTTCATAACCATCATTTCATTATCATGATTTCATAACTATCATTTCATTATCATCTCACAAAAAATTCATCATCACACAACATTTTTTGGAAATTTGAGTTTTAGTTGTAAATATCTATTTTTAGAAATAATGACGTCATTATATAACTTTGAATTTTTTAATATTAAACAGGTATGAAATTAAAACTTCCGATTTAAAAAAAAAAAAAAAAAAAAAAAAAAAAAAAAAAAAAAATAATAATAATAATAATAATAACATTGTTTGAACATTTAAAACTTACTAGCAGAAACGTAATCATGTTATTATAAAAATTTAACTTGACCAATATTGAAAAAATTACGAAAAGGCACCGTGTCGTTCACCTTCACACTCAATCTTCTTTTTGGAATAGGCGTCATGTTGCTCAACAACAGAGGATTCCTAAAACACCCCATAAAAGAGGATATACCTCAAAGTTTTCGGTCAATTTGAAAAAAAACTTTGGTGAATCAGAAGGTGTACTTTCGAGATTTCATTAGATTAGGACTGAAAATAAGCAAAGAGTGTGTAAGGAACATGAGATTCGAATATCTATCAATGTTAAAAAAAAAAAAAAAAAAAAAAAAAAAAAAAAAAAAAAAAAAAAAAAAAAATTTTTTTTTTTTTTTTTTTTTTTTTTAACATTGTTTGAACATTGCTTAAACATTTAAAACTTACTAGCAGAAACGCAATCATGTTATTATAAAAATTTAACTTGACCAATATTGTTAAAAAAAAAAAAAAAAAAAAAAAAAAAAAAAAAAAAAATTTTTTTTTTTTTTTTTTTTTTTTTTTTTTTTTTTTTTTAACATTGTTTGAACATTGCTTAAACATTTAAAACTTACTAGCAGAAACGCAATCATGTTATTATAAAAATTTAACTTGACCATTGTTAATCATCCAACTAGTTCGTTTCTAAAAAATAAGATACAAGTGTAAAATAAAATTTATTGTAGTATGGATTACATAAAATCTCCGAAATCGAAACACCTTGAAAATTTCGATCTACTAGAAAAAGAAAATCCGGAACCAGAATGTTTTAAAAAATTACCTCGGAAAAAAGCAGAAAGAAAACAATATCCAGGTAACCCGTGTTCCGATTGCAAGGAATATTTTAATACTCTAGGTTTAAATGAAGAAGAAATGAAAAAAAGAATAAATGATGTATCAAGACACAGAGGAAAACCACGACCAAAAACGCCTGATTTTTATTACGAACTAGAATTTCCTGATGAACAGGAGTGTTTAAGACGTGGCTATATAGAACCTCCACAACCGTATTCTTTCAAAACTGATACTTTAAAAAAATACGGTTGAAAAAAATAAAATGCTGTCAAGTTTTATTGTAAGTCTTTTCTGTTATCAAAATTATTTAACTTGACCAATATTGTAAAAAAAAAAAAAAAAAAAAAAAAAAAAAAAAAAAAAAAAAAAAATTTTTTTTTTTTTTTTTTTTTTTTTTTTTTTTTTTTTTTTTTTTTTTTACAATTTCAATTTTTGTTCTCCAGCAAACAGGAAGTTAAAAATCTGAAAACTAATTAATATTCAAAAATTCGAGTTTGTAACTAACGTCATGATTCTAAAAATAGATTTTACAATTTCAATTATTGTTCCCCTAATTAATATTCAAAAATCCGAGTCATCGTTTTCCGAACTCAAAATTATTATTTAAAAAAACTCGACCTTTCTAAAAAAAAAAAAAAAAAAAAAAAAAAAAAAAAAAAAAAAAAAAAAAAAAAAATACATATTATCCTAATGTTCAATGTGATCATAAAATATTTCAAAAATTTCTGAAAGCAACGAAACCGCTATCCATCTGTGACAGCGTTTAGAATGGCAATAAGCGCATTCCATATCCAATTTTTTCAAACTTCTCACCACGATCACATTTTCCAACAGATGCGAATAGGATTTCCGGAGGTCTTCGATTTTTTCCAAAGTTCTTTTATCGTAAACGTGTAATTTTCTCACACCACTTTTTACAATTTCACGAACCAACTTGGCATTGTCCACGCTGCATCCTTCGTAGACCACGCTAACTCTTCCATCAAACAGGGTAAATCCGTTGGTACCGACTGCCAGAGAGGCTACGCACCTGGAATGTTTGTGTTCGGACCGGATGGCCGACTTGACTTTGTAAGAAGAAGTGGAAATGAACAGATCCATTTTGTGAGCGAGCAAATGGAAAACTGCGTGAAAAATATTGTTGGAGCGAGTAAGTTGAACTATTAACATAAAAAAAAAAAAAAAAAAAAAAAAAAAAAAATTATTATTATTATTATTATTATTTTTTTTTTTTTTTTTTTTTTTTTTAATATTTGAATCTCATGTCCATTAGACACTCTCTGCTTATTTTCAGTCCTAATCTAAAGAAATCTCGAATGTGCACCTTCTGATTCACCAAACTTTTTTTCAAATTGACCAAAAACGATGAAGTGTATCTTCTTTTATGGGGCATTTTAGGAATCCTCTGTTGTTAAGCAACATGATACCTATTCCAAAAAGAGGATTGAGTGTGAAGGTGAACGACACGGTGCCTATGTTAAATATCTATGTTTCTTTTTTTTTAAAAAAAACCTATATTGGTTTTCAAAGTGTTATAAAAAAAAATTAGGAGCGGGAAACCCGCTCCTAATTTATAATTTTTTTTTTTTTTTTTTTTTTTTTTTTTTTTTTTTTTCAACAATTAATTATTTTTTGACAATACATATTCAAACGCTTGGCTTCCAAAATAAACTAGTATATGTTTTGGAGGTGTTTGTTCTGACAATTTAAACTTTTCCAAACTCTCGTGGAAAAAATTAATTTTAAGCAATTTCATTTTGTAATCGTTGATCATAGTATTGTACATTTCCAGAGTTTTCATTTTGAATTCGTCTAGAAACTCCTTGAAGCTTATCGCGTTTTCTAGACTAATGGTATCCATTTCCATAGTGGATTCTTTCAAGTTCCACGTGTTTTCATCACTTTTATGCACTATTTGTATTTTTAAAGCTTTTTTCGGGTTGCTACAAGCCCTAATTCCGTCAGAACCAAATGTTAATATTTTTGTTTCGTCGATATTTCTAAACCAACGTTTAATTAGCGAGAGGCTTATTTTCGCTTTGCAATTTTTCAACATATTCAAAGTTTCATCAATTGTAAAGATCCTCGTTGACAAAATTTGAGGAGATAAATCAATCTTTTCGGGTACTACATCTTTTACTATCAATTTGGCATATTTTCTTGCAAATTGATAAACATTTTTATAATGACAGATGCGGCCAATATCAAGCGCCCGTAAATACGGCAACCCGTCTTTTGAAACAATAACTAGAATTGGAGTAGCAAGAGGATCTGTCGCAATCCAGAACAGCATGTTGAAATGATTCCTTCAACCGACAAACGGAACCATATATATATGCATCCGAATCTAAAAATTTCCTCTCCCCACGTGATTTTCAAGGAAAAAAAACAATTGCGCAACATCCTGTCCTTCTAGATAAGAGCCCTAAAAATGGCATTGCAAAACATCCTGTGACCTCGATATGATTTTGAAGGGGAAAAAAACCAATTGCATAACATCCTGTCCTCGTTAAAATTAGCACGGATTGCACAACATCCTGTGACCAGAATTTTGTATAAAAGCCCGAGTGTTTGAGATTGAAAAATCATTCTTATTCGTTTTGCTAAACGAGTTTTTTACTCTGTTGAGAAAAAAAAATTTCTTTTCAAATTTTTGTTGTTGGAAATGGACTATAAAAGATCAGTCAGGGCAATTGATGTTTTCCCAAATTTTATTTCTGAGTCTGTCGAAAAACTAACTTATCCCGAAAAAAATTTCAAGTTTTGGGCTTCCAACGAAAATGTTAAATGTTTTGTTTTATTCATGGATGAATATCATAAAATTTATTTTTGCAAACATCCCATGGACCAGAAAACCATGGCTGCAACAAAGAAGATGGGGCGGGAGTGTCAGATTTTCGAAAAATTTCACCCAGAACTCATCGATTGGAGTCGAATGACCACTAGGTATTCGAGAAACCCACAACCTGCGTTCAAAAAAAATGCAGACGTGAGGATGAGTTTTAAACTCAAAAACATGTTTCTTGTAAAAGCATGGTTCACCTTTGGTTTGAAAACCGTGAAAAAAAATACGATCCATTTTATTCAGACTCTAAATGTACCCCTGTTATTTTATTTGCTTCCAAAAACCATGCACAAAAGATTGAGTGTTGAAGATAAAATTTTCCACTACGAAAACATTCATTTATTCGACAGGCGGATCTTGTTGCCCAATGGCGCGTACAAGATCCCAGAGGGTACAACTTACATGTTATATACCACTCAAAAAGTTTTTTTCAGCTTAGATATATTACCAAAAAACTTTGAATTTCCTTTTCCCGTGGACGATCCGGTAGCCCATAGAATTACTAAACTACAAAATGCGTTTGATGTTCCTCCTGAAACGCCATATATTGATGATGAAAAAGATGAGGATGATTTTAATAAAATGCCACCCCCTCCGCCGCCAAAAAAAGCAAGAACGGAAGAGGAAAAAGATTTCGCAGATTTTTTTAATTTAGATTCCTCGACCGTTGCATGTCCAAATACTTTTTCTGACAATGAACAGCAACAGGAGCAACAACAAATTACATATTGGTTAATTCCGAATCCACCGATATTAGAAAGAAATGTAGTAACAACACCTGTCGATTTTGTAAAACATTTTCAAATTCTAACTTCTAAAATAATGAATAATCCAAAAGAGGGATATTTTCAAAACGTCAACTCGGAGGATCCGGAACCTCTAGATCTAACTTTTCATCATGAAAAAACAACAAACTTGCCAAATGCAGCAAAGTCAAATTTTGAAATGTCCAACCCGATAAATACAGAAATGTGTTTAAATTTTGGAAATGATGTCAACTCGATAAGTACAGATATGTCTTCAAATTCTGGAAATGATATCAGCTCGATAAATACAGAATTGTCTCCAAATTTTGAAATGACCAGCTCGATAAATACAGAAATGTCTCCAAATTTTGAAATGACCAGCTCAATAGATACAGGAATGTCTTCAAATTTTGAAATGACCAGCTCAATAGATACAGGAATGTCTTCAAATTTTGAAAAAAATGTAGATGTAATGGAAAATTCTTATTCCGAAAGCACAAATTTCGATTTAAATTTAGAGGAAATATTAAACACGCCTTATGACCCAACAGAAAATATTGATATTGAGAGCTTAATTTCCGATTTATTAACTCCAACAGTTTGAAAAAAAACAGTTTTATTTCTAATTTTTTTCAATTAAAATGACAAAAAAAAAAAAAAAAAAAAAAAAAAATAATAATAATAATAATAATAATAAGAATTAGGAGCGGAAAACCCGCTCCTAATTTTTTTATGACACTTTGAAAACCAATATAGGTTTTTTTTAAAAAAAACATAGATATTTAACATAGGCATCACGAAAAGGCACCGTGTCGTTCACCTTCACACTCAATCCTCTTTTTGGGATAGGCGTCATGTTGCTCAACAACGGAGGATTCTTAAAACACCCCATAAAAGAAGATACATCTCAAAGTTTTCGGTCAATTTGAAAAAAAACTTTGGTGAATCAGAAGGTGTACTTTCGAGATTTCATTAGATTAGGACTGAAAATAAGAAGAGAGTGTGTAAGGCACATGAGATTTGAATATATATGAATGAAAAAAAAATTAATTGTAATTATAAATCGTAATTAAGGTTCGTAATTATATAAATACGTAGCACTCAACCGAATCGTTTGAAATTTAAAATACATAATTATTACATAATTTTGTCAAGTCATTTCAAATTTTATGAAAATCGGAAACAATCAAAAGTATTCAATTACATTATGGAGGGATCAAATGTATTTTATAAGTTTTAAATTTAAAACGCATAATTATTACATAATTTTGTCGAATTATTTCAATTTTTTAATAATTGGGTCAATCAAAAGTATTCATTGTAATAAACATTTTACATAATTTGTAGAAACATTTGTAATTGATTCCACACAAAAGTATTCCATTATATAATGGGGAGTATAGGTGTAAATTAACGGTCGCCACTCGCCACGTGGCGATTAAAGTTGTAAAATTGGCGATTAAAAATCGGCCATCGATCGCCACTCGGCGATTAAAAATTTTTATTAATTTGCTTTGTGAAATACAACTTTTTTCATGGATATATACATGTCTACTTTGTTTGCATCTAATTAATGAATTGGTTAATTCTTTAAATTAAAAATAGGCCATCTATCACCACATGGCGATTGAAAAATCTTATTAATTTGCTTTGTGAAATACAGATTTTTTCATGGATATATTCATCTCTACTTTGTTTGCATCTAATTAGTGAATTGGTTATCTCTTTAAATTAAAAATCGGCCATCGACCACCACCCTAGTCGCCACTCGGCGATTAAAAAATCTTATTAATTTGCTTTGTGAAATACAGCTTTTTTTTCTTAAATATATGCCTTTCTACTTTGTTTGCATCTAATTAGTGAATTGGTTAATTCTTTCTTTCTAACAGATGCAAGCATATTTAGCAACTTTGTTGTATTTTCTATATTTTGGCTTTTTACCACGGACTCTTTATTTGGATTATGTTTTCAAGAAATAGTTCTTTTCCTACAAAATATAGTCATCAATTTTAATTCCACAGGCATTTCAAATAAATTATGACATTTTTACCTCTGGATACAAGGAGATTTTAAGGATATTGCTGTATCTTAAATCTTTCACTTTTGCCATATGCTCACTAATTGTATCAGTAATAGTTGGCTGGTACATTTTTTTTAAAAAAAATTTATGATTAAAGTTTATGTGGTGTCAAGAAAGATTGAAACATTATAGCCAATTACTTTAAAAATATAGGACAAAATTAGCACTCGCCACTTAGGCGAGTAATACTGCAAATTTAGCATCTGATTTTACTGCTACCAAGCAGACTTCCTCCACCTCACCAACACATTAGCAATCTGATTTTGTCTTAATAAGACATCTGGAGTTTTGAAATCTCAGCCAAAGCAAAGAATATTTATATTTATCTGTACACTCGCCAAATTTAATAATTAGCACCAATTTTAAGTAAGAATAAAATATCCAAGAAAGGTGTGAAATTATTTTTAAATTTAAAATTTAAAAATACAATTTCCTTGTTTGTTTTATACAATGGATTAATATATATTTAAATATAGTTTATCACTTATAATTGTATCTGTAGTATTAATCACCAATTCATATTTTTCCATTCAGTGGAATGAGAGTTTTATTTTTAACCAAATATGTGTAACTTTGTTACTCACTAGTTGCTAAATAAATTTTAAAAAAGCCATTTTGATCTATTTTTAAAAAGTGGCTATTAACTTTTAAAAAGTGGCCACTTATGAAACTGGGTCTACCGGCCACTGGCTACTAATCGAATTTCCCAGTTTTCACCTATAATGGGGAGCGTGTTTTAATTGTAATTTACTATTTACAATTTTATGAGATTGATATATGAGAGTAATATTTTTAAAATTTTGTTATCGCGCACCTCACGTACAACTCATTTTTTTTAAAAAAAAAGAAAAATATTGTTACATTATCATTGATTTATAAGTTTCAATATTAGTCAAACTTTTAAATGGAGCTCTCAGATAAATGGATGTATAAACTTGTGTGTTTTGTTTTCAAAATATCCATTATTCCAAGTCAAAAAATACATTTAGTATATCAATTATTCCAAGTAAAAACTAGTTCGTTGGGGGCCCATCTTGGTTAGGTATATGAAAATAAAACATGTGAAAACTATTTATACAATGCATTGCAATTCCAAAACAAAATTTAAATATTGTTATTATGCATAGTAATGCTCTATTAATGAATTGCTGATGCAACAAATTATATAAAACGCCAAACTACTCAAGTAATACCAAACTGTGTAAATTGTGTATCAGCTTTGTTTTCAAAATATCAATTATAGAGATGCAAATGTTTCGAATTTTGTAACTACATGGATGAGATTCTAAAATGAATTATATAAAAAAAAAAATCTGTGTCATGGTTTACTGAAAAGTTCAATTTTTAGCATCAGTCAAACTTTTAAATGATCCTAATATTGTGGTTAAAAACAAATTGATACAGTCTGCACATATTTTACGGACAGTTCAAATGTAGTTTTATATCATACATTTTTTTTTGATTTGTAATTTTTGTTAAGGAAATTCATGTTTTTCATGAAGAAAGAATAATTTATTTCATGAAGAAAATCAAGATATTGCTGATATTATTAGTAATCACCAAATATATTTATGTCAAGCTTTTTAGGTGCGTTCGTAATTATGTAAATACGTCGCTCCGACCCAACCGAATCGTTTGATATTTAAAAACTTATAATTATTACAAATCTTGTCGAGTCATTTCAAATTTTATGAAAATCGGATGTCAGGTACAATCAAAAGTATTCCGTTACATTACGGGGGGGGGATCAAATGCATCTTAATCGTTTTAAAATAATAGAATTGATTTTTAAAGTATGCACAAAATATACATTCTGTACAATCTGTGATGCAAAAAATATTTATTATTAAATTGCAGGGTCTTTTGTTATACGCATTGTTTTGCTTAAATTATGCTTTTTCAACTATGTTGGAAAGTGTAAGCATAAAAACATACAATTATTATATCATATTCTAAATGTTCAAAGCAACATTTTTTTTCATTAGCTGGACAGTTATTTTTTTTGCTTCTAATTATTAATCTTTATGGTTCAGATGTGGTTGATGATGGTAGAGAGATTGGTTGGTTACTATCAGATTTCTTTTGTCAAAATTTTTTCGAATAACTGTGGCTGGTAGTTTGAATTTTGATATTGCACGGTCCGCTATTGAAAAAGGTATCACAAAATTTGGTGGAGGAAATTTAGAATTTTCAGTTAAATTTTGTGAGCAAGCACCCTTTGGTTTTTTTTTCAAAACATTGTTTGATGAGCGTTTTAATTGTCTATCTATAATTTTATGAGATTGATATATGATAGTAATATTTTTTAAAATTTCGTTATCGTATGAACGCACCTCATTTGCTACGCTTCACGTGCAATTTTCAACTTGTTTTTGTTATCGTAGCAACAGAAGTATTTCATTTCTGGAAATTAAGTCGATCAGAAAATGAATAAAATAAAGAATAGAAGTATTTCATTTCTGGAAATTAAGCTGATCAGAAAACGAATAAAATAAAACAAGTAAGAAAAATCATGCATTAAACATAGATTATGAAGCACTTTCCAACACTTAATGAAATCTTTAACAAAACTTTGTTATTTAGGGAAATAATAGTGTATAGCCAAATATACCCAAATATGTATTCCAGTACATTAGAACAGTATTTCATATGTCAGTTCATATAATGGGAAAATACCTAGTAGCTTAAAATTTCTTTTTCAGCAATTCATACTATTAGATGGAAACATACTTGAATACTTTTGTTCAGCCCTGTAGTTTACATTATACCTTTATTACACGTCAGCATCAGGCTAAAATTTATTGTAAACTAAAACACTTTTAAAACAACTGAAATCACATTCTCATAAATTATCATTCATAGGCGTTCATGTACCGAATTCTTTGCGTGGCTCTGTATATCCCTTTATCTATATTCTGCAAACATTTCTCAGTAAATTGAATGCAGCTCAGCGTAAAAATGCATAGCTTATTTAAGAACCACGTTTAAATAATTTACGCTCATATTCAGTAACACTATTTGAAATCTTTTGTATGGCCCTGTAAATGCTATGTACTTCATATTATGCAAGACAGTAGCGTATATAAGCTTCAGTGACATATATCAATTTTATTATACATGAAAAAGCTTAATATATTTAAAATATGTCACACACAATTCCTCCTTTTACCGTTATCTAATGGAATTCTTTTGTGTGGCCCTGTAAATGAATAATAGCTACATTTTCACCTTATATTTAAATATGTTTCACAGGGTATAACATTTTTAAAATTCCTTTAAAACGATTTTCCTCATAGGCCGTAATGTAATGGGAAACTTTTGATTCGCCCTGTAGATAAACTAATCATGGTAGAAACTAAATTTTCGATAGGACTTGTGCTAGGGTAAACGTCAATAACATCCTAAAATTTCATGGCAATCTGAGTATATTAACAATTTTTTCCCATAGGCCGTAATGTAATGGGAAACTTTTGATTCGCCCTGTAGATAAATTAATCATGGTAGAAACTTCATTTTCAATAGGACTTGTGCCAGGGTAAACATCAATAACGTCCTAAAATTTCATGGTAATCCGAGTATATTAGCGATTTTTCCCCCACAGGCCGTAATGTAATGGGAAACTTTTGATTCTCTCTGTAGATACTTCATTTTCAATAGGGTTCGTGCTAGGGTAAACCTCAATAACGTATAAAAATTTCATAGCAATCCGAGTATATTTACGGGAGTTAGAGCGCGGCCAGACAAACCGAATGCATAAGCACTTTTCAACTTTGTTGGAAAGTGCTAAAAATAAGTTTTGAAAAGATTCAGATTTTCTTAATTTTTCTAAATAGTTAAAAATATTAAAAAATTTGTATTAAAATAAAATCTTTTTAAAATTTTCTAAATGCTTTCTGTCTAATAACTGAAATCATTAAAAATATACGTTTTTAGCTAACATTGCTATAGAAGCGGGTTTTCTAATTTAGGAACAGATGTTTTTTTTCTTTAGAAATGGCTCATAATTATTTTTACAAAATCATTCTCTGTCATCTCTATCTTTTAATAGCAGATCAAGGTGAAAAAATATGTTTGTTTGCCAAATAGATGTTTTTACAAAACTTATTCTTGCCAAACTGTCTTCTAAAAAATAGGTCACCTGTCATTTATACATCTAACAGCTTTTCATTACTTACGCAAAATTGCAGCTTATTATAGTTTCTTGGCATGCTTAGGTGAAAAAATATTTCTGTCACCTGTTTACATGATGAATATAACATTTAAAAATAAGTCAGTCAGTTCGTAATATGTTTATCCTCGCGACACATATTCACCCTCTAAGCGTTTGGTCCATACACTAAGTTCCAGATTTCACGCTACTTGGATTAATTTTTTTCTTGTAAGGGTAAGTGTTTTAAATGAAAATATATTTTATTTATTTAATTAATCAAGTTTCTATCTATAATTACTAACTCCATGGTTTATTTTCATTCTGAAAATAAAAAGATACGCGTTCAATTTTTTATTTGCAAAAGTGCGTCCATAATAGAAATAGATTTATTTAAATAACGGTTCTGCATTACTTGAAGAGAGATTTGATGATTATTTTTTTCAAATACAGTAGACTCCCTCAAATCCACACAGCTTGAGACCAGAAGTTTTGCGAATTTTAGAATTTTGCTTATTTCTGATCATTGCTTTGTTTGCATTTTTTTTTTTTTTTAAAATAATTTGAGTGTAATTAATAATGAAATCAAAAGTATAATGAATGTATACAATATATACTAAAATATTAAAATAAGTAATAAATTGAAATAATAAAAATTTAGATGTTTTTAAAAATGACTAAATACTAAAAAAAAGGAAAGGTCAAGTTAATAATCAATAATGTACAATTAAATATTCATTATAAAAGAGGAAATGTGTTTTTCCTAAATTATTCAATAAAACTTGCCTCATAAAGGTACATTACTAATTCACATCAGGATCATAAAGTAATGAAATTTAATTTCTGACTTAATAACTAAAAAAAACTTGATTAATACATAAATATATTTAATAAGAAGATTGTGGCTACCAATGATATTAGCAATATCTTTATTTTTTTTTCAGAAATAAATTATTCTTTCTTCATGAAAACATAAATTTAGTCTTATTAACAAAAATTATAAATAAAAAAATGTATGCAACTGAAAAAAATCAATTTTTGCACCTACATCTGAACTGAATGTTTCATTGTTTACATCCGTAAAATATGTGCGAATTTGAGGGAGTTGCGAATTTGAGGTAGTCTGCTGTAATACACAATAATTAAAAAATATTTATGAAATTGGTAATTAAAAACCAAGTTTCCCAAATTGGCGCCGGAAAAAAAATTGCGCTAATGTGGTGCATCTGTGTCAAAGTTTTTAGCTTCGTGCGTAACGCGATAACTCATGATAAAAATATCGGATCAACTTGAAATTTTGTATATAGGTATATCCTGATAAGGTACTTCCCTGATTAGTTTTTGGAGTTCATTCGATATGTATAAGAGGAGACCATCTCCTTAATTGATATAAACGAGATTTTCATGCAGAATTAACAGTTTTCGATCAAAATTTAGATATAGGATCATTCTGATGAGGTGAGTCCGTGGCTGTTATTAGGTGTTCATAGAATAAGTGTAAACAGGGAGCCCCCCTTAATTAATATAAATGGGATTTTCATGCAGAATTAACAATTTTATTTGCTTTCATTTTTTTTTCTTTTTTAAAATGATATTTGTTGTTTTGTTCTATAATTATTTTTTTATTGTTAATTATTTTAATGTGTGTTCGTTGGCAATTTGCTGTAACTAAAAATGTTTATTTTTGAGTTCCACATTAAATTTCTGCTTCAATCAATTGATCGGAGTAAAAAAACGAATCTCCGTCTATGCACGAGCCGATGGACAATAGACTATATCGCTCCTGAACAAATTGAGATAGACTTTAAATTTTGTATGTAGTTAATATATAAGAATGGAACAAAGTCTATTTAATATAATCAACTTATGAAACTATTTTTTTCAGATTCTCGAAAAATTCGTTCTGATGAAAGGTATATAAAAAATTTTCGAATTTTTTTGTTCTAAGGCATGGAAGTAATGAAATAACACACATTTTGCATGTCGGTGTATGTGTAATATATGTCGGTTCATCTCAAAAAATTCATTTAATTGCTATACATACTTTAATTACTTTATAAAGCATTCAAATACAGAAAAACTTGAAAGTTGAATAAATAAATAATTTAAATTAAAAAAGCATAACGGTACATAATATTGAATACATTTTTCCAAAATCTATATTTAAATGACTTTTAACTTTGACCATCGTTAAAAACCAGAAATCAATAATTTTAAATACAATTAAAGAAAAGAGTATATAAATATAAAAAACATTGTCGGAAGAAAATTATATTTATAGAAATTTTGACAAGTACAAATTTTTGAAATTATCCAATATTAATCATTTCGCCAAAAAAATGGATCACCATTAATAATTTTTCTGGTGAAAAAAAATGATAAGTTAAAGTTTTAAAAAATACCAATATTGTTATATAACATTTCGCAAAAAAATGGGTCAGAAGTGGTTTTTAAACCACTTCTGACCCATTTTTTCACTTTCACCTTTAAATATTTTTTCTTTAAAGAAAAACATGAGGTGAAATTTTAAAATTTAGAAAATTTTGTTTCGTAATAACGTTTGAATTTTAATAATTTGTAACCTTTTAATTGGAAAATATATTGATAGTCTTCCAGATCAGGTGACAAAATTAAAATTGCATCTGAGTTCTTATCATTTTTTTTTCCATCAACTTTCAAATAATTTTTCTTTGAAGATTTTTTAAACTGACATTTTTTCACCATAGGAATGTTCTTTGGTATCTTGTAATTTTTTAATTCTTCTCTTTTTTTCTTATTTGAAGATTCAAATAATTTCATGAAACTGTGCTGCTTTTTAGCAGGCGTTGTCACAATTTTGGTTTGATTTTGTTCTTCTTTTGAAGCACAACTTATAGGATGAATCACTTTATCAGTTTCGAATAGAGATGATGTTTTTTTTAATTCCATTTTTTTTGGTATCTTGTAATTTTTTAATTCTTCTCTTTTTTTCTTATTTGAAGATTCAAATAATTTCATAAAACTGTGCTGCTTTTTAGCAGGCGTTGTCACAATTTTGGTTTGATTTTGTTCTTCTTTTGAAGCACAACTTATAGGATGAATCACTTTATCAGTTTCGAATAGAGATGATGTTTTTTTTAATTCCATTTTCTTTGGTATAGATTCTTTAATTTCTACCAACGGCGGCGGTAATGTAAAGTCTGAACAAATATTTACGTCCATTGGCGTATGTGGTTCTGCAAAATGATCCTGGTAACTTATGAGGGGTGTATTTAAACTTTTTTCATAAGGATCATTATCAAGTATATGCGAAACATTCGCATCTACAAATTTTAATAAGTCATCTAAATCATGTTGACTTAAATACGCCATTAAAAAAAAGTTTTGACTTAAAGAGCGATCAGATGAAAGTAAGATCAACGAAAAGGCATGAGAAAGGCGTCGATTACCGCCTTTTTATACGAATCACTGAGGTCATTTGAAAGATAAAAACAGGAAGGTTAAGCTAAAAATAATCGTATATCAAAGTATATTATGTAACAAGGCTCATTATAGAATAAACGGAATCGTGTCACAGGATGTTTTGTGCAATCCGTTTTTAGAACTCACAGTCAGGAAGTTATGTAACTCAATTCGCAGAACAGCGGAAAAGGTCTGGAATAAAATTAGAATCAATCTTTTAATGAAATTTGTATATATTTTTTTCTGAAAATTTTTTTAATAATAAAAGTAACAATAATTTAAGCAAAACAATACGTTTAACAAAAGACCCTGTAATTTAATAATAAATATTTTTTGCATTACAGATTGTACAGAATGTATATTTTATGCATACTTTAAAAACTAATTCTATTATTTTAAAACGATTAAGATGTATTTGATTCCTCCCCCCATAATGTAACGGAATACTTTTGATTGTACCTGACATCATAATTGAAAAAGCTTTATGAATTGTGTTTTTTATATCCGTACTCTAACTAATGTAAATATATTCGGATGCATTTGATATATGTTAATGCAATTTACTACTTCGTATTCGGCATTGAAAATGAAGTTTGTAGTTTTATAGTTTATTTACAAGAATATTCAAAAAGAATTTATGGTTAATAGGGAAAAACTGTTTGCAATGTATTTCAATGACCAATTTCAAATAAAATGAAACTGATAAGAATGACAAAGATCAAACATTTTACAGAGATTAAAGTAAGTTATAGTTCGAGGTACATAAAAGAAATCCATTATTTTATTGTCTAATATGGGGGAAAAATTCGTTTGTTGTGTATTTTAATGATGTTACACTATTTCAAACATATTAAAATTGGTCACTGAAATGCACTAAAAGAGATTTGCTAGTACAATGAGCTTAGCATTCATCATTTATTTACGGGCAATGATTCACTTGCCGTACTATCCAAGAATAATAGTTGCTGGAAGTATGTTTTCGGTTTTGGGAAAAAAACCAAAGGGTTTAAGGTGCTCGAATAATTTTACTGCCGACTGTACGTTTTAAATGTTCAAACAATGTTAAAAAAAAAAAAAAAAAAAAAAAAAAAAAAAAAAAAAAAAAAAATTTTTTTTTTTTTTTTTTTTTTTTTTTTTTTTTTTTTTTTTTTTTTTTTTTTTTTACATTGCTTTGCTTGCCATAACCATTGTAAGTAACAGGATTGGAAGAGCGTAAAAAATATAGCCGGCTGGATTTTCAACATCTTTGGGAGATAATGGTTCGCATTTTACTCTGTCAATCGACGGTACCCATAATCCATTTGCTCCGCAAAATAGAGATTCGTTTCCTTTCATTTTATAACCGTCTTTACATGCGTATTTCACTTCGCCGTTAAATGAAAAATTCGAACCTTTTCTTGTTGCGTGAGCTACGTGCCCCGGATCACCGCAAGTAACTGGAGTACATTCAGTATCGATTTTCCACACGGCAGATTCACCATCCAATACACATTCAAACTTGGGAGTCTTTGTTCCAATTATAAAAGAGCCATCGCGGAATTTGTAGCCTAAATCGCAATAATAGGGTATTGTCGTGCCTATGGGGAACGGTGGATTTTCACGAGGGTCTTTTAATAACGATAAATTTTTTCCCGTGGGATAATCTCCGCATTGAACCGACATTGTGTATTCTTTACTTTTAATCCAGAACCAAGCCGAAAACAATAAATTACTCACGTTACTAAATTTGAAAAAAAATAAAAATAACCCTAATTTATTTAAAATAATTGGCATTGAATGAAAATAAACAGGGGATAAGGAAAAAAATTTTATAGAAACTTTTTTTAAAAAAAAAATAACAAAATATTTTCTGATGCCTTATTGAACTTTCTGTGATAGATATTTTTAAACGCCTTGAAAAAACGTAAAAATTTATTTCTAAAAATAGAAATGATGACGTAATCTCATTTGCCCGAATTCTTGAATACTTAATGAGTTTCAAATTCTTACTTCTGGTTCGGTGGACGACAAAAAAAAAAAAAAAAAAAAAAAAAAAAAAAAAAAAAAAAAAAATACAGGTCAATGACCTCATATTGAAAATGTCATTTTTTTTCCATTTTTTGGTCGAGCAAATTTTGAAACTATTTTCTAAAAATACAATTTTCTCTTTTGACCTACATTTGACCTTTGACCTAGGTACATGTAAAAAATACAGGTCAATGACCTCATATTGAAAATGTCAATTTTTTTCCATTTTTTGGTCGAGCAAATTTTGAAACTGTTTTCTAGAAATACAATTTTCTCTTTTGACCTTGGTTTGACCTTGGACCTAGGTACATGTAAAAAATACAGGTCAATGACCTCATATGGAAAATGTCATTTTTTTTCCATTTTCTGGTCGAGCAAATTTTGAAACCATTTTCTAGAAATACAATTTTCTCTTTTGACCTAGGTTTGACCTTGGACCTAGGTCAAATTTTGACCTTAACTCTATGTACAGTGTTATGTGAAGTTTTCACCTTTAGTTTACTTTCGATTAAATTTAACTAAAAAGTTTTTTTTTACATGTTAATTTTAATAAATTGTTTGATTTTTTGTTCATTTTTCAGTATGAATATTGCAAATTGACAAATTATTTTTTATATACAAATATGTATGTTAACAATATATATTTCAGAAAAATAATAAAAAAACCGCCTCGCGGTTTAAATATTTGTTTTTTTTTTGCGCCTCATGAATGAAACTCAAACTCTACTTCTTTTTACTCTGCCCTGATCCAATTCCTCATTTTTCCTTTTCAGTATTTCATTTTCCCTTTTCAACATTTCATTTTCCCTTTTCAGCGTTTCGTTTTCCTTTTCAAGTTTTTCAATTTTAATTTCCGCTTGGGCAAGCTCGTTTTTCAGTCTCGCGATTTCCCCTTCGTGCAGCTGATGGATTTTGTCATTCAGCTGATGAATTTTGTCATTCAACTCGGAATTTTTATCGTTCAACTCGGAATTTTTATCGTTCAACTTTGCACATTTATCGTTGGACTCGTCCAATTTTACAGAGAGGCTTTGGACCTCCTCTGCGTGCCTCTGTTTCCATCGAGCCGCTTCTTCTTTCAACCCCGCGTTTTCGGATTCGAGCTCCCTGTTTCTATCGACTATGGGTTTAAATTCGTTGATCAGGGACTGTTGATAAGGCCGGGGGGTCCAGTGATCTTCCCCCACTACAAAGTAAAAAAGATTGCCCATCTGGGCTTGCTTTTCGAGCCAGGCTTCCCGAGTGAGATTTTTCAAAGTCGGGTTGCGTCTGAAAAAGAGTTTGCGACCCTTCGTGAGATGCAGAAAAATGTCAGTCGGACCTGGGCAGGGTTGAAATTCCTTTGCGACCGGAAGGACCGTGCCGAGCGTGATTCCGGGAATGTGTTTGATTTTGAAGCGCCATTTTCTTTCGTAGAAATCCATGTCTGCTTGTACCATTTTGTCTCGCTTCAAGTGTTTGAAAGTCAAATTGAGGAGATTTATGAGACCGCCTTCCCATTGCAAAACGAGTGGTAACCGGTAGTCTTTGGGAAGGCTTTCAAAACAGTAAAAATGGTTCAGTTTTTCAGCACCCTTTTTGTTTTCGCCAGAGAAATTGCAGCGGGATTCGCGTTTGCACAGATAGCCAATGGTGTGGATGAGTTGCAATGGCGAATCGATGGGTTTGCAGTACAGACACCTGAAATTTCTACGGGGGCGGTCTCCTACCTCGATTTTCGACCAAACATCTCTTAAAAAGTGGCCAGGGGGCGATGAAACCACGATCATATGCCTGTGTTGCCTGAATCGGGCTTCCGATGGCTCGCCACCATCGCACCAGCAGGAAAATGTCAAGGTGCGAGTGCGCCCTTCGTCCCTGTCTATGGCTTCTAGAAAACCTGTAAAGGCAGGAATTCGCACCATGGCGTGAAACCATTCTACGGAATTTCCAAGTTCCAAATATTTTCGAACGCAGGAAACGGCCCTGTTCAGAGACTCGTCTTCGAAGGTTAAGAGGTTCGGGTCCAGAGGCATGGGCCAGATGAGATCGTAAGCACGCGGTGGAGGGTCGAACTCGTGGTCGAATAGACATTTGGACTGAACCATGGGCTTCGTGTCGAAAGGAACGGGTTCCGGTTTGATCACTTTCGTGGGATTTTCTGGCGGTAAAGTGTTCAGTTTTAAAAATTTTCTCCAACAATGTAGCAAATGATCGACCTGCTGGCGTTTCTGTTTGCTCGACCAAGAGGTTTCCCCGAGACACCAAACGCAACAACGTCTGGAATTTAAATTGTGTGATGTGGAGCAATGTTTTTCGAATTGGATGGATACAAGAGAAACGTTACAGAGAGGACACTGGAAGGAGGTGGGGTTTCGATTAAGAAAATTCCAATAAAGTCTTAAATTCTCACATCCATCTTTCGAAGATTTGTATTGACAAGGCGACATGATGCGGTGGGAGACAAAAAAAAGATCCGACAAAAGGATAATTTGGGGGTGCGACTGAAAGCATTTATAAGCTCTAACACATTATTTTAAAAAAAAAAAAAAAAAAAAAAAAAAAAAAAAAAAAAAAAATTTTTTTTTTTTTTTATATATAGAAACACGAAAACAAACATTTTAGCCGTTCATAAATGAATAAAAATTTAAATTCTAGGTTTTTTCGCACTATCGAGTTCCTGCTTCAATTCTTCATTTTCCCTTTTGAGCGTTTCATTTTCCTTTTTCAACCCCGTGTTTTCGAATTCGAGTTGCCTGTTTCGATCGACTATGGGTTTAAATTCGTTGATGAGGGACTGGAGATAAGGCCGTGGGGTCCAGTGGTCATCCGCCACTACGTAGTAAAAAAGATTACCCATCTGGGCTTGCTTTTCGAGCCAGGCTTCCCGAGTAAGATTTTTTAAATCTGGGTTGCGTTCGAAAAAAAGTTTGCGACCTTTCGTGAGATGGAGAAAAAAATCCGTGGGACTTTGGCAAGGTTGAAATTCTTTCGTGACCGGAAGAACGGTATTTAGCGTGATTCCAGGGATATTTTTTATTTTGAAGCGCCATTTGCTTTCGTTGAAATCCATATCGGCTTGTACCATTTTGTCGCGTTTCAGATGTTTAAAGGTCAAATTGAGGAGATTTATGAGGCCGCCTTCCCATTGCAAGACGAGTGGTAGCCGGTAGTCTTCTGGAAGGCTTTCGAAACAGTAAAAATGGTTCAGTATTTCGGGTGAATTATCTTTGTATTCCGAAGAGAAATTGCAGCGGGATTCGCGCTTGCACAGATAGCCGATGGTGTGGACGAGTTGCATGGGCGAATCGATGGCTTTGCAGTACAGACACCTGAAATTTCTACGGGGGCGGTCTACTATTTTGATTTTCGCCCAAACATTTCTCAAAAAGTGGCCCGGAGGTGATGAAACTATAATCATGTGCCTATGTTGCCTGAATCGGGCTTCTGATGGCTCGCCGCCATCGCACCAGCACGAAAACGTGAGGGTGCGAGTCCTGCCTTCGTCCCTATCCATGGCTTCCAGAAAACCTGTAAACGCGGGAATTCGCACCATGGCGTGAAACCATTCCACGGAATTTCCAAGTTCCAGATATTTTCGGACACATGATACGGCCCTGTTTAAAGAATCATTTTCGTAGGTTAAAAGATTCGGGTCCAGAGGCATGGGCCAGATGAGATCGCAAGCTCGTGGTGGAGGATCGAACGCGTTGTCGAATAAACATTTGTTTGGGGTCATGGGTTTCATGTCGAAAGGAACGGGTTCCGGTTTCGCCTCGAAAGTGGGATTTTGTTGCGGTAAATCGACGGGTAAAGTATTCAACTTTAAAAATTTTCTCCAACATTGTATCATGTGATCGACGTGCTCGCGTTTCTGTTTGCTCGACCAAGAGGTTTCCCCCATGCACCAAACGCAACAGAGTTTGGAATTTAAACCGTGCAATAAGGAGCAATGATATTCGAATTGGATGGATGTGATAATATCGTTACACAGAGGACAATGGAAGGTGGTGGGGTTTCGATTAAGAAAATTCCAATAACGTCTTAAATCCCTGCAATTGTTTTTCGAAGATTTGGTTTGACAAGGCGGCATGATGCGGTGGGAAACAAAAAAAAGATCCGACAAAAGAATAATTTGAGGGTGTGACTAAAAGTATTTATACTAAAAGTATACTCTCAAAAAAAAAAAAAAAAAAAAAAAAAAAAAAAAAAAAAAAAAAAAAAAAATTTTTTTTTTTTTTTTTTTTTTTTTTTTTTTTTTTTTTTTTTTTTTAACATTTGAAATCTTTAAAATCATAGAAGCTCAAAACATTTGGGAAAGAAAATGATACAATTGATGGATTTACATATAGATATTTTACTCAAGATTTTTAGGGATTTTGTTCCTTTAAAGGAGAAATTGCGACTCTTGTCGACCATGCCCGAATTTCGTGACATCTTGACGTACCGCGGAGCCTACCTGTGTTCTTCCACTCCTTTTTCGCCCGTGTACTTGCAATATTTGAGTGGTATTCGGTTTGGATGGTATTTTGCACGTTTAAACTGGAACCATTGGTGTTACGTACAAATTGACGAGAAAACACTAAATGTAGTAATTTATCATTTTTTCTTGGATGGTTTCAAACCCGTTGTTCACGATCAACAATTTTTTCGCGGTTCTATAAGCCGCATGTTTCGAAACCTCGGGATCATTTTGTCTGGATTCGAGTATTCGGAACCACCGAGAATCTACATTTACCGTTCCACGGGCCACGGACTCATCATCATCGACTCTGCTAAAGATGGTTGGATGTGGTTCCACGATGGAAGCAAATTTAAAATAAAAATTGGCCACAGACAAAAAATCCCAATGCGTTGGCGCTTGGCTTATCATTTCGAGATAATTTGGACAATCCACCGCATCCTCATTGTAAATTGTCTATTCCCTTCCCAAACTCGCTGTGGTTGTACGTCCCCCGTTCAAGAGCTGTCACCGATCACTTTTCAAGCTTCTACAGATTTTAAAATGTTAAATTGGAGCGATGGTGGTGATTCCGTTTCTCTGGCAGCATGGCAACGATTTCAATTGGCGGAGGATGAAGAACATGTGGAATCTGATATGATTTACTATATGGATGAAAAGGAACCGTACTTTTTACCTTGAAAAAAAAAAAAAAAAAAAAAAAAAAAAAAAAAAAAAATGTTATAGATGACATCACTGTGTTCGAATAATTTTTCGACCGACTGTAAAAAAAGCGGCTTTGGTAGGGTAAAGTCAAATCTCCCTTGTCATTTTGCGGTACCTGATAATACGATTCAATGTTAAATAAAATGCATTGTCCAATGAAATAGTTGGAGATCGTTTGGCACCTGGTAGTACTAGTGAAAAAACACGTGACTCGTTTTTAAATAAAGTAGTTTCAATATGAATAATGAAAGACATAATCCACATTTACCTTCACATTTAAGAAATAATAAACCTCCTCAAATAACTGCTGAATATAAAGAAAATTATCGGTTTACAATTCTTCCACGAGATGGTTATATTTTGAATAGCGCTGATGCTCGATGGAGAAGGAAAGAAGGAAGGACTTTATTTGCGGAATTGAATGATTCTTGGAAAAGAAAAAAATAAATAAAAGTATAACTCGTGTAAAAAATATTTCTGAATATTATATAAATTCCAATTCAAAAAAAAAAAAAAAAAAAAAAAAAAAAAAAAAAAAAAAAAAAAAAAAAAAAAAAAAAAAAAAAAAAAAAAAAAAAAAAAATATTTTTTTTTTTTTTTTTTTTTTTTTTTTTTTTTTTTTGTAACCATTTATGCGCATCTTAAATCTCGCTGCATTTTGCTTTTCTTCATTAAATCACTTGCAATTTGTTTTTTGCGTTTGATTTGTACTTTACGTAAGATTCCAGTAACCATGTCTGATGCTGCTCATTCTGATTTTTCAGAAACATCTGACATTTCAGAAGAAAACGTGTTCTTACTTGAATTCCAAATCAATAATTATCTTCCGGAGACTCAAAAGTCTTTATTATTTTTTTCTGACTCAGATTTGAATTTAGTAGCTCACTACGTACGTACACATTTAGAGAAAAAATTAGAATGGTCTCACGTCATGTGGCCCGAAGAGAGCTACGATCCTTACCATATGTATATTTTTGGTAAAGATAAAAATAATTATTATCATTATTTACTGGCATGTCCACCAAGATATTCATATTTTTACCATTGGAAAAATCCAAATGTAAAATTCCAAAAACCCTCAATATTTGATGTCTATGATTTGGTTCAAATTATCATAGAAATGAGCAAATTTCCTGTTTCCAATTTTTCGTTACCACCTCATAGCCAGTGGATTTTGGCGAGTCTTTGGAAAGGAGGATTACAAAACTTGTTTAAAGACGAGAATGAAAAAATACCCCCATCTCCCTTTTGCTTTCCAGTGGAAAAGAATTTTAAACCGACTAAAAATGGTCCGACCAAATACTTTTTGTATTTGAGAGATGGATCTCCATTATACTTTGAAAAAGACAATAGTTTATTGAGTTTGAATGATGATGAATGGACTAACCTTCAACTGAAATTGGGAAATAGACTCATTTGAAAAAAAAAAAAAAAAAAAAAAAAAAAAAAAAAAAAAAAATTTTTTTTTTTTTTTTTTTTTTTTTTTTTTTTTTTTTTTAACTTAAAAATGGTTATAAGAATACCTTTCTAAAGGTTTTTCATTTAGTTATACTTTTATACTTGAATCGAATTGAAAGTTATTGAATAATTTTATAAATAAGATTCTTCTAGAATTGGAATAATAATGAATATTATAAATGACATGTTTGAAAAAAATCAAGCTATCACACAAGTATTAATCTCAATGATAGAAGAGAATCAAAAATTAACCAACAAAATACGTAAAATGGCCCGATTAGCTGAAAAAGGTAATATGACAGATTTGGAAGATGAACCCGATATGAAAGATGTTGGTACTCAATATTATGATAAAAAATTTGAAGTTATAAAAACAAATTTTTATTTTAAATTAGAGTACTTAGTTTCACACGATACAGAATTAGATATTTTGAAAGAAATTTTAAAAATTCATCCAGATGATAAAATTGAATTAGCAGAGGTACTTATAAAGGCTGTTGGAGATACTTTTGCAAAAGGAATGGAGTTATCAGGTAAAATAGGAGATGAAAAATCACCAGATGACTGTGAAGAAACAATAGAAAACTAGAAAAATGTATAAATATTCGTAATTGTTATTTTCTTACAAAACTAATTAAGCAATCCAATTATTAAAAAAAAAAAAAAAAAAAAAAAAAAAAAAAAAAATTTTTTTTTTTTTTTTTTTTTTTTTTTTTTTTTTTTAATATAATTAATTGAGCAATAGAAAAGATTTCGGAAAACACGTAGAGTCAAAAAATATTTCTCATTTTGTTTAACAATTTAATTTTCATTTTTACTATTATTATAAAGGATTTATCAATGTAATATAGTGTCTTTAATATGGGTATAAAAAATTTCTGCAAGTTGCTTGAACCACTCACGCAACCATCTTTTTATCCAGACAATTTCGATTCTGTACTTATAGATGCTCAAGGTTTACTGTATGTGGCTATTGATCATTGTTTGGAAACTGAAGAAGAAAACATTTTTCATGAAATTTCCAAGTCGGTGTGGAATCAACTGACAGAGTTGTTTGCTCAATTTTTATCTTATACATTCGATCCCATCACGTTTGTTATATCGTTTGATGGGGAAGGAGTCCCGATGAAATGGGCAACGCAAAGAAAACGCCGTAATAATTCTAAAGATTCCATTCCCAAAAAAACCTTTTACAGATACATTTTATTTGGCGAAAACAAACTGACCCATCGAGTACAAAATTATATAATTTATAAACTGAATAAAATCAAATATCCGATGTCGGTTATTTTGTGCGGATGCAATATTCCGGGGGAAGGCGAGCATAAAATATTTCAAATGGCAGAAAAACCAGAATGCAAATACCAAAATCCAATCGTAGTAAGCGTGGATCAAGACGTATTCATATTGTCTTTTATGCGTTTGAACAGGTACCAAACGATACAAATTTATCGTTATAATAAATTTTATAATATAACTCAATTTGTTTCGAATCAATTACCTTACCCGCTCTCGCGATTGATTGCCGTTTCCTTTTTGTTCGGAAATGATTTCATCCCCGCGCTGATAGGCATTACGGAAACCAACCCAACGAAAATTAACGATTATTTATCCTCTATCGACGAAGACGACGATCCCCCGACAATTATTTCGCAATTTATTGAAAAAATGGAAAAACACATTCAATTGTCAGTCGTGGAATTTGTTGACACAAAATTAGTCATTTGTTTTTGGATGACTTATCTATGGATTTCAGATTATTACACTGAACGTAGTTTTCCCCAACAATTTTTAGAAAACCAGATCTACGACGCGTTTGACAGGAATCAGCTACTGACTGGGTTGATGAACAAAAAATTTTCGAAAGAAATGTTTCGAGAGGCCACAGCAAATTACAAAGGTTTGGAAACGCAACCCATACCTGATGCAGCTCCACACGTTTTCATTGACTCACTCGTAAATCGTTTAAAGTCTTATTGGATAAAGTCAGGAAACCAACTCTATTATAGAATGAATATAAATAATTCAAAACATAAAGTAGTAAAATCGCGAAAATTCCAAATCCGAAATGGCGGAAAGATTCAAAAAAAGAAAAAAAGCGAAAAGAGCCAAAAATGGCGTCAGCGGCTCGCTCGTATTGCAGTCGACGGTCCAGTCGAACAAGTTGGTGAACTGGATCAGGTGCTAAAATTAAATTCAATTCGTTGTCGAAAACAATAATGGCTTCGTTCCAGTCGATTCTTTGAAATTCCGAACAATCTGCTGTTTCGGCATGAGGGTATTTTTTGTAAACGTCCAATTCCATCACATGTTTTAGGAGCTGAGCAGTGAAAATGACGTTTTCGGGATACGTCAGAGTAATTCGGGATTGGAGAAATTTGTCATTGTACGGTATCCAAGGCGACTGAAATAAAATTTCTCGGAGAGACATTTAGACTTGGTTGAAACAAAGGAAATGGACAATGCCAATAGCGATGATGTCCAACTACAACTTGCCAATAAAGCAACAGTATTGACAGAATATTTTAGCCAAGATGACGAGGGAAAATACTATGACATTTTTGATAAAACAATTTTAATTCCTGAAGGTTCAGATCAAAATATTAACCAATATTACCAGTTTAAAATAAAAACTTTTGTTAATGAAAATGGATATTTACCACAGTTACCCGATATTAATTCTCTCGCCCAAGAATTAATTCAACGCAAACTCGAATTTGTTAGAAAAAATATTAATATAGATAATAAAACGTTTCTGAACCCGTTTAAACCAACTGAAACATTAACTTATGCAAATAATCCAGAGAGAGAAATTCCTGAATTTATTAGAAATATGGTAGATGAGATGATAAAAGATCTAGCAAATAATGGGATAATAGACATTAGTCCAGT
Source organism: Maratus speculifer (assembly GCA_964019185.1). Taxonomy (NCBI): domain Eukaryota; kingdom Metazoa; phylum Arthropoda; class Arachnida; order Araneae; family Salticidae; genus Maratus; species Maratus speculifer. Next base: position 155,709,432 of record OZ025302.1, read on the forward strand.
ACCAATTCAATTTCCCCCAAATTTCGTTTTCCCTGGTCCCCTTCAATCAGAGAAGATAACTAGTTCATCCTTAAATAATTTAGATAATCAACCAGAAGATCCACAAAACGTTTCCGATTTACCTTCACAAATCGACAGTAACAAATTTCTTCCTTCTTTTCTAAAAGCAGGAGATGCTACGAATCCCAATACACGTTTAGCTTATTATTATTTGAAAATGAGAGATTATTCGCGTACTTTGAGAAGATTAATGGGTCTTGTAAGATTTTATCAAGGAAATGAAAAAGAACATACGTTTGTAAACATGAAAGCAGAGACAACAGAACTAAATCATATTTATTCTACAATGCATGGAAAAAATGGAGATGAAAAAGATCGTTTAAAAAGATGCATGAATATTGAAGAGATACAAACATACAAAAGAATTAAGAAAAGTAATGTGTGAAAAAAAAAAAAAAAAAAAAAAAAAAAAAAAAAAAAAAATTTTTTTTTTTTTTTTTTTTTTTTTTTTTTTTTTTTTTTTTTACAATATTGGTCAAGTTTTGGTCAAGTTAAATTTTTATAATAACGTTTCTGCTAGTAAGTTTTAAATGTTCAAACAAAATTGTAAAAAAAAAAAAAAAAAAAAAAAAAAAAAAAAAAAAAAAAAAAAAAAATTTTTTTTTTTTTTTTTTTTTTTTTTTTTTTTTTTTTTATAAAGTTTTGTACGCCTTTTCTTTAAAAAATTAATTTCAAATTTTTAAGATATTGCGCAAAAATTTTCCCCAGATTCTGCTTGAGATTTTGCAACACGAGCTTCGTTTATAAACTGAACTATTCTCTCATTCATATAAAATTTAACATGATTATCCGTTAAATTAACAGGTTCTTTGGTATCCTCAGACGCGATTAAATTATAACAAATATTATGTTTGGATAAAGTCATCGCCAACCGTACTGTGCTAACATCCACTTCAAATGTGTTTGGTTCGGCTTCCGTAAATACTTTTAACCATTCTTTAACGAGATAGGGTAATTGAATATTTTTCGGAAACGGATGCATGTTTCCGGCCCTTGTCAAACACCAAGTTTCCAGATGGATGCCTTTTAAATAAACTCGTCTTAATGAGAAATCTTCATTGTATTTGAAACTATCGAGGATTTGAATTTTTGAGTCCATTTCAATGTCCTCGGCGGATGCCACAGACAAAAGGTATTCGGTGTTTAACGCAAAACTGTTTGTTGGTCGGCCTTCCAGCAGCGGTTCACTCAAACAAAAAAATGCGTCTCGATAAACCAATCCGATAACAACCGAGTCCAAAACCACTTTTTTCACGTTGATATCAGTTAATAACGTGTAAAAGACAAACGAGATGGGTGTCCAAATGGTAACCGGAACATGATTGTATTCCACGTATCGATCGTACGGATTCAAAACACAAACAACGCGATTAGGATAATTTCCGTTCACGCTCAACGCAACAAATTGTTTATCCTCGTTTTGAGTTTTGGATTGCCTGGAACCTTCGAAAGTCAGTTCAAAGGGCCATTCGATAACTAAACCTAAAAAGTTAAAATCTAAATTGCTCGCATCACTGACTTGGCGCGAAATATTTTTGTAATAGGAAATTAACAGGTCTTGAATAAACAACTCTGGTTTTCTTATACTCAGGTCACGTTGAATTAATCCCATGGAAATAACACTCGAATCCGAAAAACTAAATTCTGGAACGGGTTTGAAATCTATAAATTTTGGAACAGTAATCATGTTCCTCGTTAGAAAAGGTATGGTTAAAACATCCCGACGAGATTGCCATTCCGAAGCCACCTTTACCACGTTGTCGATCGACTCGTCAGATAAAAAACAGATTCGATAAAATGGCGTAGCTTCGCACTTGTCAAAATAATAGCCTCCTGGATATGGTAAATCATGATTGTCCAAATACATTATTGTATTTTTATAAAAATAAACGTTTTCAAATGACGGTCGTATTGTACCCTGTAAATATTGGCTTACTATCTGAGGATTTGTCACAAAGTATGGAGTCGCGTATAGACGGAGCACGCTATCAGGTTTTACATCTACGCCGATGGGATAAATCATGCGTTCTTTTCCAAGGCAAATTGTCCACAAGTATTGGCTGTTTGAAATGACAGATGCTGTGACATCAGATTTAAAGAAAGATTTCAAAGCCTGTAACAGCGGTTTGTCTGAATCGATAGTTATTTTTTCAGAGGGATACATTCGAGAAATTGTCCAAGTTTCGTAGGGTGAATTTCCCAAATCGAATACGATGATGTCATTTCGGACTACTGAAATGGAACATTTGTGAAATTTACCGTAAAGCGATCCATAGGTATTAAAATTCATAATCTTATCCTTGTTTAAAAATATTTTTTAATCATTTTAATATGTGAGGAAATGAAATAATGACGTTACCTCATTTACATATTATAAACTCGTTTTTTTTAAATATTAAATGTGTTGTTGGAAAAAAAAAAAAAAAAAAAAAAAAAAAAAAAAAAAAAATTTTTTTTTTTTTTTTTTTTTTTTTTTTTTTACATTTAAATATATTTTGATAATACTTATGAACTTTGTACATTTCAAGAAAAGGATTATTATGTTATCTTCTGAAAAAAAAAAAAAAAAAAAAAATTTTTTTTTTTTTTTTTTTTTTTTTTTTTTTTTTTTTTTTTTTTTTTTTTCAACAACATAGTCAATTGTAAATTAATATGGTTTATAATACAACATTATAAAAAATAAACAACATGTCCAAATATGGATCCATTCCAAAAATAGCAACGTGCAACAAATCATTATGAAAATTATGCATTTGAATAATGTTTTGTTCCAATCTTCATTTTCATTCCAAACAAACTGGATTAATGGGTTTTGTTTTGGTTTTTGCTGTTTATGATATTCATTTTCCGGTATGGTTTCCAACGCTTTTAGATACTCTTCCACTTTAGATGCCATAAAGGCCAGCTGATTTTCAATGTCTTCGTTGTCTGCCAATATTTCATGTTCCCAAATGTACACAGGTGTCAACTCGGAGCGAATAGGTCCGTCCTGAAAATAGGTGTAATCCAATTCATTGTCGATTGCTTCCAATTTTTCTTTGTCGATGACTTTTAAATAATCGAACGGATCTATAGCATCCAAAATACCAACAACCAAATCATATATTGCGTACACGGCTGTAACGACTCCCGCAGCGGATCCTAGTGCTTTCAAAGATAACGTACCGATTTGCTTCATGCTTACAACAACTGAATTTTTGAGGACGAGTTTAGTTGCTAGTTTGTCAATGCTTCTGGCTAAGAGTTTTGGCGCTCTGCGTTTCAAAAAATTTTCAATTGTATATTTTGAATAGTCTATTCCTAAATCCTTGACCAAATCTGAAGCAAAATTACCAAGATTTTCGATCGCGGAATCCTCAATCGAAACAGAACGCCTTTTCCGCTTTCGGGTAGTTTGATAATTCATGTAATTAGGTATAGGAGGCGGTTGATCTTGCAAGGGTTGCACGTTACCTGTTTTGGCGGCTCGAATGACAGTTTTTCCGAATAAAAATTCGCCAAACTTTTGTCCGCCTGACACCACGCAATCCCCATCCACGAAATCCAAACCGTATGCGTCACAGTATCTTTTATTAATTTTCAACTCGCCATCAACAATATCCAATCCTCCATGAAAAACGTGTCTCGAAGCTCTCTGGAAAAGTTTTTCGGGCATGGAAGCCAAAACTTTTTTCAAAGGGTTCGCGATTACGCAACGGCCATCGGGCAACCATTCCGTATTGATTGAATGTTCCTTGCAAGATTTTTGACAAGCCAACTCGTAATTATCTCCTATTCTGACCCATTGTAAAGGGTCGTTTTTCTCACATGCTTCCCAGTTTTTCTTAAACGGAAAACAACCTAATCTCTTACAGCTGATTTCATCAAATTGAGTTTTCACCACCACGATGCATTTGTCAGCGATGGATGGGGGAATGAAATAATCTTTATCAGTGGCCGGTCGTGTTTCTAATACGGCATTTTCGAAATAATGGGGAAATTTTCTTTTGTATTCCTCCATCAAGTAACATTTGGTGGCTTCGGTGGCGTATCGAAGTGCATGTACATTTATCGGATTATTCATGGGCTTGGTTTTGTGGAGAGCGGACAATTTTATTAATAAATAAACTCGGGTAAAACAATTACAGTCCAAAAATTATTGTCGAGTGTCGAAAAAAAAAAAAAAAAAAAAAAAAAAAAAAAAAAAATTTTTTTTTTTTTTTTTTTTTTTTTTTTTTTTTTTTTTTTTTTTTTTTTTTTTTTTGACATCTCCGAACTAGCCACGCTACATATGTTTCTTTTAGCATCCGGTAAAGCATGAATTTTTTTTCACACAAGTTCCAGTTTTTCCTTAAACGGCTCGAGTCCTTCTTCGAAAGCTGGGTTTAAAAATTCTCTTGGCACGTTCTCGGGCATGATGAACGAGGCGTAAACCATGATCAAAATTGTAAAGTTTACAACGTATAGTTATAAATGTTCCTTGAAAATTCCAAGAATCGATGAAAACTTTGACGGCAATGTGACCACGGTGAAACAATCGAAAGTAAGAAACGATATAAAAAGCCAACAATCGCGAATTGAAAGCTAAAGCGGGATTTCTAACTTGAATTTGAAAATGAAAAAATGCCATTTTACTTTTTGATACGGAATTATCTATATAATAATATTTAAAAGTTTTCAAATATTGAAAAAAAAAAAAAAAAAAAAAAAAAAAAAAAAAAAAAAAAAAAAAAATTTTTTTTTTTTTTTTTTTTTTTTTTTTTTTTCACTAAACCAGAAATGAGAATTTAATATTAAAAATTTGAGAGATAAAGATTTTTTATAAATTTCTATTTTACAATTTTAATGTTTCCACTAAAATGACAAATATTACATTAATCATTTTTGCTTAAAATTAAGAAGATGAAACATTCTACTTATAAAAAATTATATCAAGCTCATTTAGGGGTTATAGACGAAAAAAGTTTACTGGAGTCTCGAAACCAAGAGTCGGATCCATTTTATCAAAATCTTATCGATCTGATCGTTACAAACAATGCTCCTGTGGTTCAATGGGATGTAAAACCATTTACCTCAGAGTTTCTATCAGGGTCTCCGCGTCAAAAGTTAGATGAAACTTTTTTCGCTTTCATTTTGCGCGTGGTTGCCATCATCAAAGAAGAAAGCTATGTTCGCACATATCAAAAACCTGAATCCCATAATATAGTGATGGCCTGGATTTCAATTTTGCGTAGCATTATGTGTTCCAGTTTGGCTTTGCTCTATAACGTACATTGGACTCCTGAAACGATTTTCACCCATCTTGAACCCGCAATCACAAAAATGATCAGCAAAGGTGAGAGTTCGGCTCTTCGTCAACTCATGACTGATTTAGGTATAACTCTAGCCCAAAAAGAACTTTACCTCGCTGAACGGTCGTTTGAGAAATTAAATTTTTTACAAGTTTTACAGTTTGGTTCCTTTTACTGGCGTTTTTTACACTGGATGGCTGAAGCTGTTGACTTGAGAGGTGAAGAAATGGCACCGTATAAAAAACAATGGAGGGAATTATTAAAAGGACCACTTTATCGAACGGTTCGGTGTCAGATTTGTATGGTTCATTTTTCAAACATGTTAAAAGAATTCGAAACGCAACTCATGGACGGTAAATTATCCCAGTTGTTTTTTACATTGCACAATCGAACTCACGCCATGAGGCGGGAAACCAACAAGTTTTTACAAGAGCCCGATTACACAGAAGATCAATACAAATTAGATTCTGAATTTATGCGCCAAGCTTTATCAACATAATACGAAGACTTTCTAGTTTTAGGTTTTCGAATCGTGTTGATCCGCATTTTCGAAAACATGGATGGAGTCACGGCTACGCGATTTTCGAATGCCAAGGCGCAAATATCTCCGACAAATATGGGACACGAATTCCACCAAACTAAAGACACATCGTTCCCCAAACTTTCAGAGATGTAGTCATTTTCATATCCTCGAATGACAGCATCGTTCAATATACCTCCATATGACCCGAGATAAATTTGCGGGTTGACCAAAACGAAATTTGGAGCAGGATTTTTTTGCGTAGGACTGAGGGTAAAAGTAGTCACGTCTGATTTTTGAAAACGATCAATTAATTCTTTTACAGATTGGTAAGGGATATAAATGTATGACATGGTTTATGATGTTGATTTATTATTTGTGCAATTTTATAAGATTAACAAATCTTATTAAAAAAAAAAAAAAAAAAAAAAAAAAAATTTTTTTTTTTTTTTTTTTTTTTTTTCTAAGATTTGTTAATTTTATAAAAAAATTGTATTTTCAGATAATAATCCTTTTCTTGAAATTTATAAAATTCGTAAGTATTATCAAAATAGGTTTGAATGTTTTTATCACCAACAGAATAACCCAATTTTGCCAATTGTTTTGTTAGAGAATGGAAAAGTTCATAACGGTCATTTGAATGTCTTCTAAGATTGTAACGTTTCACTGTATACTTCACATCTTTTTGGTTACTTTCTACTTCACATGTAGCTATTCTTACATTACTATGCTTTAAGTCTTCTTCACCAAACTCTTGTATATCAAAAATCACTGTTCCTCTTGACGTTTGAATTTCCATGATGAGAGGTAGCCGAAATATCAACTGGATTTATCTATTAGTGTATGTATTTAAATATTTATTTAAAAAAAAAAAAAAAAAAAAAAAAAAAAAAAAAAAAAATAATAATAATAATTTTTTTTTTTTTTTTTTTTTTTTTTTTTTTTTTTTTTTTTTGTTGAAGTGAAAATTTAAAACTCTTTTAATATAAAAAAATTGAGTTTGTAGATAATGTCATCATTTCTAAAAATAGATATTGTTAAGCAATTTTAAATCAGCATTTTATTTACAAGTGCATCTACAAATTCTGTAGGATCTGAAGAATCCCTTTGAATCCATTCTCTAAAAATTAACTCCCTATCGGTTGTCGGACAAATTAAAGTTTGTTTTAAAAATGAATTTTCAGTCATACAATCTACTCTTCCCGTAAAATTTTCGTTTTCCACTCTCGATTTCTCCCTTCTACATGGTGAAGTTTTGTCGTTCGAATCCAAATGAAAATACGGACCGCATACGCAATGTTTTCCGTTCCAACCCATGAATGGAAGGGGATTCGGAATGTCGCGTAAACAATAATCTGCCAAACACATAAAAGGAAAAATGGAAATCATGGGTGTTCCGTCTAAAGATTTCGATCCGCAATTGCATCGATATCGAAGATTTTGCCCCAGAGGTTCATAATAATCGTCAATATTATCCCCGGCCTCTTCATTTTTTAGATAATCCCACAAGACATTCAAATCATCATTTTCGGCTTCTTCGTTTTTACAGGCTTTTTTCTTATCCCCTTTAAAAACAACTTGGTTCAGAGGCAAGCATGACCATCCTGCCAGGGAAAACACATGATAATTTGCTTTTAAATTACATTTGTCTACTCCTTTTGGTAAACAATATGTACCTGGGGTTAATTTTTTATTCATGACATATATGCGTTCGTCGTGATTCGTAATGTGAGAAAGGACAAATTCATTTCCGTTACTGCAAAATTTGTTACAGTCGCACGGTTCAGCGGAAGGGCATTTGAAACCTTGCAGAGGACAAATGGATTTGGAAATGGGGTTTACGACTCTTTCGAACAAGTTAATTAATCGATCTTTATCCGTGAGATTAGGTTTGTAATATAAATTAATCATAGTAACAAAAATTATCATGAATAAAATCAAAGAAATGTATTTATTCTTTGGCATTCTGTGCTTGATGCTCTTGGCTTTTAACTTGGAACTAGTACCAGGTCGACCCTGGCATGGGCATTACATTTTGATATGGAAATGGAACGAATTTACACTCTTACGGATTTTTCCTCAAGACATATTTGTTTTGGTTGATAAAGATTTGATTTACAGATACGAGATGACTTCTTCGAAAAACACATATATTCCAGCCATTTGTCTAAATACAAAGGTGGAACGGGATATTTTACACTATCGGTACCTGTTGGAATGGATTAAAGAACCGCCGGTGTTGAAATCTTACCCTCCGGATTTGTCTGATGATGTGGAAATTTTGAATCACGTGTCAAAGAGTTTGACATGATGGTACAAAAGCTTTTATAGGATGCCGTAGTATAAATTTTTATATGTGGATGTCTTTCTCGTAATTCGTTTATAATTTTATCTTGCTGAAACCACATTTTGTATACGCAAACGAGACGGATATCTGTCAATTCCAAATACAGATGAAAAAATTCCAAACCAATTTTACAAGACTCATCTGTATGTTCTAATTTGATTCGAAAAGGATAATATGGAAAGATGGATGTGAAACGAGGCAATCTGGGAAGTTTTGAATTGTTAAAAGGAACGAGAATAACACCCTTTGCCCCCAAAACCAAACGAGATAAAACTGGTACAGGTGGATCAAATGCAACGAAATGTGGTACTTTGGAAAAACTCTGAACTACGTCAATCCAACGCTGAATAAAAAAACGAGTTTCATCCATTTTGTTGTATCGACGAAATAGCCTAAAATAATGTTCAGCAATTTGAACTTGCAAACGATCGTCTTGAAATGAAAATTGAAATTGTTCCATTTTTGTGTAAATGTACGCGACCAAATATTGCCATTTAAATAAAGAAATTTACATCTTAAAAAAAAAAAAAAAAAAAAAAAAAAAAAAAAAAAAAAAAAAAAAAAAAAAAAAATTTTTTTTTTTTTTTTTTTTTTTTTTTTTTTTTTTTTTTTTTTTTTAATGTCCACCTCTTAATCTTAACACTAGATGTAAAGTACTTTCTTTTTGTACATTATAATCAGATAATGTTCTTGAATCTTCCATTTGTTTTCCAGAAAAAATTAATCGTTGTTGTTCGGGTGGTATGCCCTCTTTATCCTGTATTTTATTTTTAACTACCTCTACAGTATCACTGGGCTCAACTTCCAAAGTTATGGACTTTCCGGTTAAAGTTTTTACAAATATTTGCATCGTTATATTTTATATCTTTATTTATATTATTTTATCTGTAAACCGATTAAGAATATTTCTATTAACATGAAGAATATTCTTCTTCGTCATCACTCAAAGAAATGTTTGAAATATCCGCGACTAAATCATTTACAATATCAACCTCAAATAAAATGCCGGTCGTACAAATCTTTTTACTTCTTCCAACTCTTTTCTTTGTTGCGAAATGATCATTTATAGTAAATGTATATTTTATAGCCGGTTCCACCAACAATGCTATACGTTTGTTTGTAGCATGATAATGTAAAAGTTCGGCATGAACGAATCGTTTCCAACGTAGGTTATTCAAAACGCAATCGGCCAATATAAATGAATCTTTCGATTTCCAATAAGTCATGTTCAACAGTAAGCAAAATATTCTTTTCTGACTGATAAACAATTTTTCGAAATCGACCCAATGACAATCTTCAACGTCCATTACCCAGTTGGATGCTTCTCTCACAGAAACATCGGCCCTACTGTACGTAAATTCAATGTGTTCCTGATTTTTGTCTGGATATTTCTTCAAAAACTTTACCGCGGGACAAGAAACAGATTTATACTCACTTAAAGTTTTAACTCTGCGGTAAATTGAGAATTTTTTAGGATCCCTGCATAAGTAATTGGCTTCTAATATCGTTTCAACCCAAAGTTGCCAACCTGTTCTGATTTTTTCCTCTTTTGTGTTTAAAAGTTCATAAAAATTATTTTTCCAAACTTGATTCAGTATTTTATCAGTCATAAACTCAACAAGACCATTAATTTTCTTCTGGAAACCTTTTGTTATAGGTTTGGGATCATCAAAGGTTTCGTATATATATCTTTTTTTGGACAAGATGAGGAAATGTTTTATGCGTTGTTCATATTTCAACTCTACGTTCGGTATATTTAAAAATGCATTAATTTGATTGCAATTTTCGACGGGCCATTTATGAACCATTAAGCTGTCCGTGTCAGCGTAACAAACGTCGTAACCCAGTTTTTTCAAATAATGATAGGATCCCAATAACTGATAACGTGCAAGAGTCACAATTGTCATGGCTACGGGTAAATAGGTTAGAGGCGAATCCTTGGCGGCCATAACTCCGTAAAGAGAATTGATCAAGATTTTTATACCCAACTGGACATTGTAATGATAAATTTCTTTGGTTCGTTTCCACTCTTCCTGATGATGCTTCCGCATTTCAAGAAAATGGTCCACGATTTTTGGTAAAAATGCTTCCGTGTGCGGGTTAATAACAATGGCTATTTCATCCGAAGCGGGATCAAATTTCGGATAGGAAAATGTAGACATTTCCACATTTTTTTCAAAATCGTCATCGGAATGTTGTCGGTACGGAATACAAACCATCTGTTTTGCTATTTCGTTGGATAACCATTCTTCCCGAGTCATGATTGTACATGTACCATAACACAAATTGCTGCTTCGTAACGCATTTGGATACATGCTTGAAAAATCCATGACCGAGACGTCTTCTTTTATTTGTTCAGGAGTACAAAAATTTAACGCACCTTGATAAGTTTTTCCTTGAAAAAACTTTTCGTACTCTGAGGATGTTTCGAAAAAAGTTGGATTGATAAAATAACCTAGACGCGTTCCATAAGTCTTAAACAATTCCAACAAGTAACGCGAATTTCCCAAATATAAGACTTGCGTGGCATCCAAAGCGGTGAAATTGGCACGTTCGACCAAAAAAGACAGTACATGTTCCTGTACAAACAACCTGTACACAAGTTCTGAATCTTTTAAACAATAGTCCAAGTAGGTGCGAAACGTTCCAAATTCAGAAGATTTTGATACCGTTTCAGGTTTCAATAAATTGAAGCACTTTTCAACATCTCGTTCATCCATCAGATTGCTGGCTAAAGAAGGATTTCGATACCAACTCCATATTCCCGTGGATTTGACTTGGATTTTGGTTTCTTTCAACTTTACCCGAGCCACGTCATCCAACTTGAAACTTGGTAAATCGTAGCCTGAAAATGTTTTGATATAGGTGTAGAGATCCAGAACCGTTTTATTTTTGTATGTGACCACCAAATTTGAACCCACTTTACTGGACGTGTAATGGGAAAGCACTTTGTATAGATTAAGCCAACAAAGCCTTGCAAAAATACACGGGAAATCAAACGCGTTGATGTTGTAACCAGTTATAATTTGAACATTGTCCAACAAAGCATGAAACTTTACCAACATTTCTGATTCAGTTTCAAATGCGTGTTCGTAATCGGGTAAAGGTTTTCCACCTTCTGGAAGCAAATAGAGCAACCATTTTTGAATTCCTTGACGCCTGTTCCATTTGTAAATACTCATCATGACAATTCTGTCTGATTTGTGATGACCTATCGGAATGTGGTTACCGACTAAAGGTACAGATTCAATATCAAACGCAGCCACGGTCCAGTCTGGTTCGACTCTGAAACTGGATACCATCCTTAAAGAATCTGTCAAATTTTGAGAATCGTTTATAAACTCGTACCATTTGTAATAAAACGAATACGTCTGGTATTTTGAACACAAGTCAATATAAATTCGTACCAACCAGTCGTCTGGATCGAAATATCCAACTTTGTATTTGTGGAATAATTGCCCAACATCTTTATGAGGAGCCGTTGTATATAATTTGTAAAAGGGTTTTGATCGATAATCCAACTTGTTTTTAGCTAACCTGTCTTGAAAATATGGTAAAATTTTTTTAGCGTTTCCAATTTCTTGATATAAAACATTATTGCGAGGAAAAAATTCCTTTAGGGCGCCAACGACCTTGTCAATGTTGTTTGTGCATACACCGATCCAATCTTCGTAATATTTAATTTTTTTTACGTAATTTCCTTCTTGATCAAGAAACGTAATTTCTATCTCTATTATAGAATTGTGGCGCTTAAGAAGTCTCCAAAGAATAGAAAAGTACATGATTAAAAAACAAGTTGAATAAATGCACTTTAATATAACATCCTATTTAAAAAAAAAAAAAAAAAAAAAAAAAAAAAAAAAAATTTTTTTTTTTTTTTTTTTTTTTTTTTTTTGAACATTTAAAACTTACTAACAGAAACGCAATCATGTTATTATAAAAATTTAACTTGACCAATATTTAAAAAAAAAAAAAAAAAAAAAAAAAAAAAAAAAAAAAAAAAGTTTTTTTTTTTTTTTTTTTTTTTTTTTTTTTTTTTTTTTTTTTTTAAAGTTATTGAGTCTCAGATATTTTTACAAGTACTAATCTCTTTATAATATCTATTTTTAGAATTGACGCCATTTACAAACTCGAAATTTTTAATATTAATTAATTTAAAATTTTTCACATCCGGTTTGCTGAGGAACAAAAATTGTAAATGTAAATTCTATTTTTACAATCATGACGTCATTTACAAACTCGAATTTTTTTAATATTAATTAGTTTCAGATTTTTCACCTCCAGTTTGCTGATATACACAAGTTTATGCATCCATTTCTCTGAGAGTATCTTCTATATTCTGAAACTTAGCATCTTTATAATCTTTTATAACTTTCTCAAATTTATATCATTTATTGATGAATGAGAAACAGAATATCCACAATGTTCAACACCAGGATTTTGACTTGGAATAATTGATATGCTAAATGTATAGACTAGAGTTTATGCATCCATTTCTCTGAGAGTATCTTCTATATTCTGAAACTTAGCATCTTTATAATTTTTTATAACTTTCTCAAATTTATATCATGTACTGATGGATGAGGATCCACAATGTTCAACATCAGGATTTTGACTTGGAATAATTGATATGTTAAATGTATATACACAAGTTTATGCATCCATATCTCTGAGAGTATCTTCTATGTTCTGAAACTTAGCTTCTTTATAATCTTTCACAGCTTTCTGAAAAAGTTTTTTATGTGGTTACGTAAAAGTTGTAAATCTTCTAATCCTTATAGACTAGATCCCGTATGAAAAATAGCTTAATATCATTATGCTTGCTTTTATAATATTCGATCGGAAATTCATAACGGCCTGTTATAAAAAATCAATTTTACAAAACTTATAAGATTATGTTTAGTTGATAAAAATACTATGTAATAAATAAGTTTTTAACAAGCCCTTTCAAACAGGGTTTCTAGCACATATTTGAAAAACAAAGATTGAATGACTTGCAATAGGTACGTATTTAATAAGTCTTTTCAAACAGGCTTTGTAATACATGATTCAAAAACGAGTTTTAGAAAAGAAGGAGTAAACGCCTTGCAACGGGCAAGTATGTATCAAATCCTTTCAAAAAGGATTCGGAAACGAGTGGGGGAAAACAAGAAGTAAATGCCTTGAAACATGTAAGTATGTCCTTTCAAACAGGATTTTTAGCATATGATTCAAAAAAACTAGTTGGAGAAAACCATTATATTCCATCGCCGTAAGTGGGGACCCTCCAAGTGGGGGTGGATTGGGGTATGGAGAATTTTTTTTTTTTTTTTTTTTTTTTTTTTTTTTTTTTTTTTTTTCAGCAAACCGGAAGTTAAAAATCTGAAACTAATTAATATTCAAAAATTCGAGTTTGTAACTAACGTCATGATTCTAAAAATAGATTTTACAATTTCAATTTTTGTTTCTTAGCAAACCGGAAATGAAAAATCTGAAACTAATTAATATTCAAAAAATCGAGTTTGTAAATGACGTCATGATTCCAAAAATAGATATTATAAAGAGATTGAAACTTGTAAAAAAATAATCTGAGACTTAACAATTTAAAAAAAAAAAAAAAAAAAAAAAAAAAAAAAAAAATTTTTTTTTTTTTTTTTTTTTTTTTTTTTTTTTTTTTTTTTTTTTTAACAAATATTTTTTTAACAAATATTTTTAAATTGTTAAGTCTCAGATTGTTTTTTTTTTTTTTTTTTTTTTTTTTTTTTTTTTTTTTTTTTTTGTTTCAATGTTTGGCTCGTATGATTTTCCCACAGCTTTTACATTTTTTATACAAGCTTGGCATTTCATCTATTGCTCTATCTTGCTTTAGAAAAGAAATATATTCGGGAGCTTCACAACATTGTCTGTCACGAGTATATTTTGCAAGCCATTCTTTACATTCTGATTCGGTAAATAACTGTATCATTTTCAACAAAGGTTCTGACCAAGAAAAGATGATTCAAGCTTTCTTCTTGTGTTTACTGTTAATCTATTATTGGTATTTTTACGCATCACCTCTTTTTCAACACATCGCAAAGCCGCATGCTGGATCCCCTTCCGATCCCCCAAAGCGCCAATTCCAATTTGATTCGAAACAGCCTAATCATTTTCGATTTTTAGTCGATGGAAAGCCTGTTTGGGAACACATGTTACCTGTCGATACTTTTACGTTTCATCGAGATAAAATTGTTCAAAAAGATCCGTGCTACGGATATCCAAACCATGCTGTCGTACCGGCAAAAGGAAAAGTTCTTTACGATTATTTGAAATCAAACTCGGACACTAAAAACATTTTGAATTTTAAGGAAAACAGTTCTTTTACAGTTCAGGAAGGAAACGTGTTTTATTTTAAGTGTATGCAGAATCACGTGGATAGACTCCAAATGTGTCCTTCTGGTACCATACTCACAGGAAACCGGTGTCAAGCTATTGATTCTTGTACGGGAAAAAAGGATGGAACCGTGCTTCCTGATCGAATTTCTTCTCGCTATATTGTTTGCATGAATGGGAAAGAAATGATTAAAAAATGTCCCCCGCAAATGGTTTTCCACCACAATCGGTGCGAGTCCATGGATGATCTCAATCATTATTGCCAATACTTTTCTGCACCTCTTCAGTTGGACGACGAAACGCGACTCGAATGTCGAGATGGTAAACCATTCTACATCACGTGTAAGTCTGGGACAAAATTTATCGACAATGATTATTGCGAACCTGCAAATTGCATTGGATTACCTGACGGAACAAACTTACCACTCCCTGAACGGAAAACGGACCTTTTTAAATTTTCACCGGGCTACATGACTTGTCGAAAAAACAAAATTCACGAAATTGTGGAATGCTCGCAAAATTGGGACGAAAGCTTGAGCAAAGGCGAAAATTTGTTGTCTTTACCCATGGTTTTCGACCCCCAAAGCAACCAGTGTTCTGTCCCCACGTTTTGCGAAAATGTTTTCTCAGATGACCCAGATGTAATTGTACCCGTTTACGAATTTACCAGACACGTGAAAAATTGGAAATTTTCTGAGATTTTTGATCGTGCCGCAGGTTTCGTATGCGAAAATAAAACTCGAAAGCGCAAGCTTCTTTCACCGGACAAGCGGATTTCCAAACGTTTCAAAGAAGAATCTGCTTGCGGACCTGAAATGCCCGAAAAATTGCCCATATTTAACAATTCTAAAAGTTTTTACGATTGTACTGGGGGAAGAATCGAAACATGTCCCCCGCAGACATTTTTCAATGGTTCCGCTTGCATTCCGGAACCGGTCGACGCCTTTAAATTAAACGACTTACCACTTTTCAAATTCGACTCTTTGAATCTCGAATCTTGGATCAAACCGTTTGATTATTCAAAAACTCCCTTAATTTCTTGCCAAGAACCCGAATCTACTTTAATCGAACTGTACAACATTTGCTCTCATCCTGACTGTTCGAAATACGCATTCGTGTCTCAGATTCCAGACATGGCCATTCTGTTACCTCGCGAGCAACAAGCCAAATGCAAATTTTATGAAAACGAGCGACTCTTAAAGAAGGAATCTGTGGATTTCGACTACCATTTTTGGAGTCAAAAAATATCGAATGACGAAAAAGAAAAGCCTTGTCAAGTGGGTCAAAAGCTTCAAACGGGGAATTTTATTTGGGACAGTACAGTATATGCCACTTGTAACCTGGATCAGCCATTTGTTTTTTGTCCCTCCACGCACAGCCAGCGTATCCTTTCTGTACCTGGTGGTTACTTTGCCTGCGAGCCCCCGAGTACAAAATCATATGTTTTTAATATAGCGGATTGGATCCTTTTCGAAACCAACGAAATCAAACACATTTGGCCAGCGTATTGGAACATCAACGATACCAAATTCCAATACATTCGAAGATCCAAAGCCAAAAAACAGGAAATTTTAACCTTGGCAGGTTTGGATATCAAGTTGGGTGAAAGGCTCAATTTACTCGCTAGTCAACCAGTCAGGTTAGAACCGAGGTACAGGGTCACGTATCCGCCCAACGTGGCATTCGAATATGACGATCGAAACAGTAAGAATGTGCAAACATCAACGCCGAATCACGGATTTATGGTCAAATTGAAAAATTTCACGAGCAAACCGTTGAATTTTGCTACGCATAGACCCATTGTTTTTGTTGAATCGTTTGATCATTTACTGTACGTTTAAGCAAGTGTTTTGTAAAAAGAATATGGACGACCGTTCTTTGGCTAATGGAGTTTTATTTTATTCTTCTTTGTACGTAAACTGTGTTCTTTTAGCGATCGGCGTAATGACTGGTCGTTGGATTTTCATGCTTTTGATCTTGTTGACGATTGGATTAACAACTTATATGATGTACGTTGCCTCACATAACGCAGATCATTTAAAAAATATCGGTAGCTGGGCGGAAAACAATTTTTCTAAATATCTTAATCAGTTGAAGCAATTGTTTTAACAAGAAAAGCTCGAACTTTTCTTTCTACCACATAAATATTGAATCGACCTATTGAAAAAAAAAAAAAAAAAAAAAAAAAAAAAAAAAAAAAAAAAATTTTTTTTTTTTTTTTTTTTTTTTTTTTTACCTATTTGTATACAATCAAAACTTTATTTCTTTCTGATTTCATATTTCTTAAAGTTTTTATTTTAAACTTGTAATTTAAACATAAAATAGATAAATATTCAATATGCATAGCAGAATAGCAACGTTCTCTCAATTTATGTTTCTTTATTGGAACATAATAAGCTTTAAATATTCTATTATATAAATAATCAGATAACAATACTTTATACATGCGTTTTGATAAAACACAACAAGGTACTAAATATAATATTGAAGATTCAGAAGCATATTTAATAAATGTTTTAACAATTCTGATAGATAAATTTCTACAAGCATGTATGCCTATCCATACATTAAATATTGGTGATATTGATTCAAATATTTCATCATATATGTCACATTGTATAAAATCACATATATTCATTTTATTTAGTAGATTTATACCCATATATCTATTTAAATCAAGACAAGTTATTTTACAATTTAAAAGATGTATACCACATGCATTTCCTGAACATATATTAAGTATTTTTTTGTTTTTATTATCTATAATATCAAATACAGATAATGTTTCCGAATACTCTTTTTCTAAAATTTTTTGAGGAAAATGATGTTTATTAAATGTATTTATTAAAAATTTTATAGTAATATTTACAGAATCGTTTAATACAGTTAAACTATGTAATATAAAAGTTCTCAGACAATAATTGTCTAATTTAAATGACTTGTGTTTCAAATCAAAGCCCATATATTCTCTTAAAAAATTTTCAAAAAACATCTTTACATGACATTCTTCATATTCCTTAGACATGTAAAAAAAAATTATAAGATTTTTTACTATAGGGTGCATATTATATACATTTGTTGTACCTACAATAAGATCATAGGTCTGACCTTGAAATATAATTTCTATTTTTGTATCACAATCTAATAAATTTTTTAACAATTTATCATATATAGCTGAAACTAACAAATCTTTAAATCCATTTCTTAATGAATCTATATTTTTTAGCATAGATATATAACTCAATGAATCTTCATTTTCTTGAATAGTTTGAAAAAAATCATAATACTCATTAATATCTCTATATATAATTAAATCCATTTTATACAACTTTAGAAAGAAACATGATTGAAATTTGTACTACATTTATATATATCTATTAAAAAAAAAAAAAAAAAAAAAAAAAAAAAAAAAATATTTTTTTTTTTTTTTTTTTTTTTTTTTTTTTTTTTTTTTTTTTTCAAGGAGTTGAATATTTACAATATTCAAATTAAATAAAAATATTTTTACGAAATCCATCCAGGTTTATTTTTAATTTGTTCATAAATTAAATATTTACGCCATTCTGTCGGTTGAATATTATGATATAAAGTTTTCCATGTTATGTTTGCATACATCCTATATAATCTATGATTCCAACATACAAATAGCATAAACATCCACAAAATTATAACAAACATTATCTTACCTTTCAAGATGCATGTTAAATAAAGTATGTCAACTGGTAAATTGATTTCAACTAATGGAAGCACGAACAGACGCAGGAAGCGTGAGGCTCCCTCACTTCAGCCGTCAAATAAAAATCCAAAATTAACGAAGCCAAACACTTCAAATCAGGCTAATAGTGAAAATAGAGATATAAATGTTTTACCAGCCAGAATGGAAATGGAGGTAGAGGAAATGAATAAAATTAACGAGCAGCCTATTAACTCGACAGTTGATGAAAATGATGAGAAATTTAATCACATACCCATTTTAAATGCAAAAGATGATAAAAACGCGGAAAATCTGAACAATAACGTTTCCAAGCCCGCAAATGATGATGATGTTAGCATGTCAACTGATGAATCCAACAAACCCTCAAATACATCTGTCGAAATGAAAGACAATTCTGATAAATCTCCAGATAAATCTAACGAAATCGGGGACAATTCTGATAAAATTCCAGATGAATCTAACGAAATCGGGGACAATTCTGATAAAATTCCAGATGAATCTAACGAAATCGGGGACAATTCTGATAAAATTCCAGATGAATCTAACGAAATCGGGGACAATTCTGATAAAACTCCAGATAAATCTAGCGAAATCGGGGACAATTCTGATAAAACCCCAGATGAATCTAGCGAAATCAGGGACAATTCTGTTAAAACCCCAGATGAATCTAGCGAAATCGAGGACAATTCTGATGAAATTCCAGATGAATCCACCTTGGCAGAGAATGAATCCGTTAAAGGTGATGAATCAGGTGGATATTTTGAAATGTATCTCAAAAAAGGCTATGCCACTCGAAATAACGGTAAAGAAGAATATTATGCAAAAAACTGCGATAAAGATGAATTTTATTTTACAGGTCCAACTGGAGAAGATATTTATGCAACAAAAATAATAGAAGTTGGTAATTCAAGTCAAACAGTCGAATATCCGGCGAAAAATAAAGATGGGAAATTTGATTACATTTACGAACGCGGAATTCCAAAGTATCCGGAAAATAAAACTACAGGTAATTTAATTTTTCCTAAAGATCCACAAACAAATGAGGAAATTTATCTCCAAAATTCAGATGGAAAAGTAATTGACTATCCCGCAAACAAATTCGGTCGCCAATTTTATCGCAAGGATGCGGATAACAATGACGTTCCTCTACCTAACAAGTCATATGCAGAAGAAGCGGATGGAAGCCAAATTTATCCAAAATTAAATAACGGAAATGAATACTATCTAACAAAAGATGATAATAAAACTGAATATGGAGCCTATAGGATTGTAAATGGAGAAAAAATTCATTACTATGCTAAAAAAATGAATGATGATGAAATTTATCCTCGAATATGGTTGTAAAAAAAAAAAAAAAAAAAAAAAAAAAAAAAAAAAAAAAAATTTTTTTTTTTTTTTTTTTTTTTTTTTTTTTTTTTTTTTTTTTTTTACACACTCTCATCCGTATCTTCTGAATCTTCATCTGCAAAATCTACATCCTCATTATCGTTTGCTTCCTGATCCTTCTTTTTAAATAACATTTCTAAATACTTTTCAGTCTTTACCATACATTGAGCCAATAATTGATCTTTAGGCAATTCTTCGTGAAAGAGTCGTTGTTTTTGCCCAACTATGTTTTCTAAATCATAAAACACATATTCTTCAAAAGTATTTAATAATTGGTTCTCACGTATATTGTGTTTTTTATCACTTCTATATTCACTTGTTATTTTCTCCAATATTTCTAATTTTCGTATCGTTTCCTGTTGAATTTCTACTATATTTGGTATTTCATTTACTAATTCATTAAATTTTAGTTTAAAATATGCTTTGTATATGGTAAAAAACAAAGTTTGAATTTCCGTAACCGACCAACTTTCACTCAATCTACACTTTTTTTCGAATCCTTCTTCGTCATTACGATTAACAAATACACGTTTATGTTTATATTTTAATTCGTTCGTTAAATTTTCTAAAAATTGTTGTTTTGAACTCGATTTTAGTTTTAGTTTTTCTGACCAATCATTGTAAAAGTTATTAAATTGTGATAATTCCTTTTCTAGAGTTTCAATATGTTTCAAAATTTCCGTATAATAAGTCTGAAAATGTTTCTCAAACGTAAAATTTTCATTTAAAAAGATGTTTTTATCGGGTATTGAAATTTTTAATTTCGTATTTAGAGCACTAAAAGCAGAATCAATTGTGGATAAAATATCAATAAAGTTTACGTTCTTAATATCGAAATACACTTGTAATTTATTTGAAAGATCAACGTTTCCATAACAATTTATAATAAAGTCACTCTTTATTACATCGTTATAAAATGTTTTATAGTTGAAATTTTTGGATACATTAAAAGTTTTTAACAATTTCTTACATTGCCTTTCTAATACTAAATATTTTTTATTTACGGTTTTTCTTATCAACTTAGATTTACTACTTTTAATTTCGGTTACATCATCTTCAGGTACGGATAATTCAAGATTGTTTAACATTATAATCTTCCAGTTTTCAAAGTTATCGTCATATGGATATTTTTTATGCAATTCCATAATAAAATTTATTGTGTCATGAATAAGTAATTTCATCCATTCTGATTTTTGAAAAATGTCGGAACCTACAAGCGTTGCAAAATTTGTCAAAAAGTCAGTAACCTCGTTTAAAGAATCGTCAACATAGTTTGGATTTTTAAAGTTTTCAGATTTAAAAGAGAAAAAATTTGAAGCAAATTCAAACAGAATCTTACATCTTTTTCGAAATAAAGTTTTCCACTCATTGTTATTTTCAATCGGTGAATCCAGAAATAGATTCGAAGCCTCTTGCAAAATAGTTTCATGGTCGTTAAGTTTATCGAGTGAATCCTTATCTATTAAAGTATATTTTTCCATCCAGTCATCTTTTAAACTTGTATTAGTTTGAATCATTTCACTATAAACTGATTTAAAAAGTTCAAGAGCTTTTATTAAAAACGGACTCATTTCCTCAAATTTACTAAACCAATTTTCGTTTTTGGAAAATTCGGGGTTGAAATTAATGACAATACTGTTCAAAAATGCAAATACACTTATGATTTTTTCAGGAAAAGTTTCGACGGTTAAATCGCAATTAAATTGCTCGATCACAGTCTTATATTTTGTATAGTTTGTGAAAATTATTTCTAATTGCGGGATTAAGTTATCATCGTTTGTTAATGAAGCCAACTTTGCAATTTTTTCCAATTTGGCTGAATAATCCGGATTTTGATTCAATATGTTTATTACTTGATTTGCGAAATTTTCAGGAGTCACGTCAACTAAATCGGCTTCTGTTTTCAATTTTTGACATTGTTCGTCCACCTGCATTATTATTTCATTTTGTTCATCAAATTCTCGAATAAAAGAATCATCTAAATCATCTATATTCTTATATTTTTCTCGTAATTGTTGAAGGATTAGACGGGTTTTTTCGCGATTTTTGTATAATTTGTTACCTTGTCTACGTTGTTTATAATTTTCTGATCGATTTGATGAGCTTTTATATTTGTCGATTTCATTCTTTAATTCCTCTATATAATTCTGGTTCGTTTGTTCACGTGATTTATATGTATTTAATTCAGCTTGAATATTTTGTAATTCAACAGATTTTTCATCCAAATTCCGTTCTAATTCTTTAATTTTTTCATTAGAAATTTCATTTAAAGATTTTTGCTGGCTCAAGTTTTGGTTTAAATAATTTATTTTATTTGATAATGTTTCAATAGTATCCATCAATGTTTTTTCTCTATCGTTTTCATTTTCTTTTTTCAGTTTTTCTACTTGAAGTTTGTAAATGTCAATTTGTTTTTCCAATTCCTCTTTTGATTGAATGCATTTTTCTTTTTCTTTTTCCAGAGTTATTTCTTTAGTTTGATACGTTTTCAACTCATTTTCCAGTGTTTTTTCATTCTCTTCTAAATTATTCACTTTTGAATGTAATTCTTCAATTTCCTTTTTTAATGACTTTTCGCGTTCACTTTCATTTTGAGTTTTTTCATTTTCCAAATTTCGAATTGTTTCCTTGTACTTTCTTTCATTTTCTGTACAGTTTTCTAACTTGCTTTTTATCTCTTTTTGTGTCTGAGTTAATTTATCAATTTCCTCATTTGATTGTTTTTCTAATTTTTTATATTTTTCTTTTTCAATATTCAGCTTTGATTCAAACTCTTCTCGATATTTTTTATTTAAATTTTTTTCTTTTTCTATTTCTCTCTTTAAATTTTCCACTTCATCTGTTAATGTTTTATTGATATCTTGCAATGACTTCAAATTTTCGTCGTCATTTGGATTTTGTGAATAATTTTGATTCATTTGTAACGGTCCCATTTGGTTATTTTGAGGAATAGCTTGGGGAAATGGAATTGCGGCAGAAGTTGATGAGGTAAAATTACTTTGCGATGCAACAGGTGGAAACATGTTAATAGAGGATTCTGGAAGAAAGGAACTAGATTGCTCCATCATTGGATCTTCTAATGTAAAATGCGATAAAGGGATGGGACGAGTTCTTTTTCTAGAGTTACAAGTATAACTGATTTTTTCTCCGCTACTGTCGACTTGTTTCAGATACTGTTCACTTTTTAAAAGTTCATCTTCTTTCTGGTCAAGTTTTTCTTTCAATTGTCTTATTTCGGTGTCAAGGGCATTTATTTTGTTGTTTTTTTCCTGCAATTCATTAAACAACTTGTCTTTTTCTCGATTATATTCATCAATCTTTTGTATCAAATTATCATTTTCTCGCTTCATATTATCCAGTTTAGTAGACAATGATTGTTTGCACTCCTGCAATTGGTTTTCTAAAGCAGTCACATTAACAGAATGTATAGACGTGTTTTCATTTGTTTTGTAATCGTGCGTAGTTGGCAGCTGATTGAGTTTAAGCAAAAAATCCAAAAAACTATTGCTTTCAGTAAAGAGAGTTTTATTTTTATTAATTAGAGGTTGACTCATGTCATAAGCTTGAATCAAGTCATTTCTCAACTCGCGACTCAGCGTATTAACAACACTTTGAGACAAAGAATCATCTGGATTCCTTTTAGATTTGATGATGGCTTCGACTAAGGCTTTAAAGACCATCTTGTTTCATTTTCCCCAAAAAGTATTTTGGCCACTTCTATTAGATCTGTGTAAATCAATTTGTATTTATCAGACGTTTGTATTTCAAGCCACAAAATAACCTTCATGAGTTGTGTTTTTTTCAAATGTAAATCGTACACGTAAAACGGCAAACCGAAATCTTTCCAAGTTTTTCGATCCTTGTACAATTGCAACCAAGTATCACACATGACAGAACCACTGTCCAAATATGATTCATTGGTTTGTTTTACCACCATGGGAGATACGTATTCCAAGTGACAAAATTTGTCTTTGGAAAACGCGCATAATATTCCCACGGGTTCAGAATCTGTGAAGAAAATTTCGCATTCATAAAAATCCGAATCATTTACCTTTTCGGGAGAATTTTCTGATCGTTTCAAAATTTTAAAAATCTCTCGTCCCGTGTATTCGGAAGGTAGAGCCTTGGTCACGGGGAAAAAAGAGTCATAACACAGGTAAAATGCAAATGGACTCCAACGATTAAATTTGTCCAATTTTCCAGAATGTCTCTTAAAGAACCGAAGATTAGCCGCTTCATCCAATGTCAAAAGACGTTTGTCTTTTTTCGCTTCGACAATGGTAACCAAACATTGAAAAGCCGCTTCCCTTCGACACAATTTTGTAAATTTATAAAAAGGATTCCACGTGGCTACTATATATAGCGTAGAAATTGCAAAATGACTATAAATAATTTTGCTTGGTGGAAATAAGGCGCGTAATAATGTATTTACCGAATCGTCAGTCACTTTTATATTATTTTCGTTATCCGTTCCCAGCGTGAAAAATAAAACGGATTGATTTTTATTAAAGTGAATCGGTGGGCACGGTCCCCGAATAACAATAATACTGTTATCTGGAGGCTCAATAGGGTTAATGGTAAATCCCATACACTTGTATGATATAATAGGTCGTTTGAAACGCATGGCGATGAAATGTTGTCGTCTAAATTTGTTTCCATAGACATCGATAAACTTGTCGTACTCAATTAAAGACTCCATCGTAAACTTGGTTAAAGTTATAATTAAAAAAAAAAAAAAAAAAAAAAAAAAAAAAAAAAAAAAAAAAAAAAAAAATTTTTTTTTTTTTTTTTTTTTTTTTTTTTTTTAACCTAGTATAGAATTTTATAATGGTAAGACTTAGATCATACATTCTTATTTGAACTCAACAAATGAAAATTTTTATTGGTTAAAAAAAAAAAAAAAAAAAAAAAAAAAAAAAAAAAAATTTTTTTTTTTTTTTTTTTTTTTTTTTTTTTTTTTTTTGTTACCTAGTATAGAATTTTATAATGGTAAGACTTAGATCATACATTCTTATTTGAACTCAACAAATGAAAATTTTTATTTGTTGAAAAAAAAAAAAAAAAAAAAAAAAATTTTTTTTTTTTTTTTTTTTTTTTTTTTTTTTTAACTTAGTATAGAATTTTATAATGGTAAGACTTAGATCATACATTCTTATTTGAACTCAACAAATGAAAATCTTTATTTGTTGAAAAAAAAAAAAAAAAAAAAAAAAAAAAAAAAAAAAATTTTTTTTTTTTTTTTTTTTTTTTTTTTTTTTTTTTTAACCTAGTATAGAATTTTATAATGGTAAGACTTAGATCATACATTCTTATTTGAACTCAACAAATGAAAATTTTTATTTGTTGAAAAAAAAAAAAAAAATTTTTTTTTTTTTTTTTTTTTTTTTTTTTTTTTTTTTTTTGTTACCTAGTATAGAATTTTATAATGGTAAGACTTAGATCATACATTCTTATTTGAACTCAACAAATAAAAATTTTTTTTTGTTGAAAAAAAAAAAAAAAAAAAAAAAAAAAAAAAAAAAATTTTTTTTTTTTTTTTTTTTTTTTTTTTTTTTCACAATTTCAATTTTTTTTCCCCAGCAAACCGGAAGTGAAATTCAAATTTGAAATGAGATGACGTAGTTTTTAAATAATTATACATTTGATAATTTTTTCATTTCAGTTGTTAAAGGTATAAAATCTAAATATACATCTTGAACTGTTTCGTTCAATATTGCATTTAGAGCCATGTCCAATTTCTTTTTCGTATTCCATGATGTAGTAGATTGTTGAACTATTAAAAAAGCCCACCAGATATTAATAAATTTTCTTTTACATACAAATAACCAAATTCTATAAATTAACATGAAAACGTTAAACGAAATTAGGATTTGAATCAATCCATAAAGAGTTAAAAATATTTTACGATACACACTACATAGGGGTAAAAGGCAGTTAAACCAAGCACTTGTGTCTCCGCTACTTTGATAATAATGTATGAAACAAGAACCGTTATCTGGGAAAATTTTGTAAACTGCATTCCATGACCAATTAGAATGGCTCCAAAGGTTGTTGAAAAATAAATCTGTTAAGTACAAAATAATAATTAGGTAAATTATATAAAAAAATTCCAAAGCCCAAATCTTTAAAAATAATAAATTGCCCTTTGAATCCTTAATGACTTGTATTGCCTCGTCGGGCTTGTCGGCAAGATTTTCGAGATGGCGAAGATAATTTCCAAACCATTTTGACCAAATCGAGTATGGAAAATAAAATCCAAACGCTAACAGCATCAAATAAACAGATATCCATTGATAATAATCATGATATATTGTTACATTTCCATCAGTCCCTTTAGTCATGGTTCCGTTAATGTAGCATTTTGTATCAATAAAATTTTGAGTTAGACTTTTTACCGTCGATTGGCATATTATGTTTTCTCCAAACAATAGACGAGCCATGCTGAGACCTGTACAAAACAAAATTAAATTCCGAATATAAATTTGTTGGAAATCAATTAAGATACTATAACTTTGACTCTTTTTAGAATTAAACTTGATCAGTTGCAAAAGAGAATTCATCATAAATCTATATTAAAAAAATCTTCTTTACTTTAAAGGTCTTAGTTTTACAAAAAAAAAAAAAAAAAAAAAAAAAAAAAAAAAAAAAAAAAAAAAAAAAAAAATTTTTTTTTTTTTTTTTTTTTTTTTTTTTTTTTTTTAATCTGAATCAGAAAAATATTTTTCGTAGCCCACTTTCTCTTTTGATGCTAACCTTTTACTGCGGCGAAGGATAAAGTTTTCTAAATTTACATGTGGAATTGTTTCTATCGATTCATCTATTTCTATCGCTTCCCAGCCACCATGATCATCAATCCAAGGTAAAAGTTTTTCTTTCATAATGTTGAAAAAAAATAAAAACAGGAGTTCATTAGAAGTATAATGCATCATGAAATTAGAGACAACACACATGAATAACATGATCCGAGACCAACTAATATGATTTGTAAAAATTTGATTGTACAGACCCCGCAACATTGCATCTAATTTGTCTTCTGTTAAGTACCGAAAATAATGATGAGTTTGATAGATTCGAAAAAAGTTTTCTTTATAAAAACTTTTGCAAAATTCCAACACATGTTCGAAAATATTTTTTTCAATTGCATTTAAAGGAGGAATAGATTGTTTCATAGGATAAAAACTTTTTATGATATTAGTAACAACATTCAACAAAATGTAATTTGGTCGTACAAGTTTATTAGCCATAATGTTCTGTATTGAAGAGAAAATGAAAAATCCTCTACTTTATTTCTTCACCTTGTTAAAAAAAAAAAAAAAAAAAAAAAAATTTTTTTTTTTTTTTTTTTTTTTTTTTTTTTTTTAATAATAATAATTTTAATTGAAACTTTCTTTTTCACATTCTTGGATTCTTTTGATATTATCTACATTGGCATTATAATATGATTTATCGTGATCTAACAGTTCGTCATACAAATCTCTTTCAAATATATCGCCGTCGCCTTCAAGAATGATATCATTCATGTCATCATCCTCATCAGACGAAACCTCAATCGGTTTATCAAACGAATTATCAGACGAAACATCACTGGGAAAGAGACTGGTATCACAGCGAGCGTAAAGGGGTAAATGGTAACTAAATACACTTTTATAAACACCACAACATAATAATGGCCTCGATGAAAATATGGCATCTATTGTTGTCCTACCATTAGTTGTAAATTCTTTGGGATCGTTTCGCATTTGCAAGTAATATACATCATCCAATGTATCTCTGAGATATAATCCTTCTTCAGAATTCATTTCAATATTAAAATCGCCAAATAATATTGTAAATATTTCTTCAGTTTTTAATAAGGTTTTACTTATTGCTTTTAAAATATTCTCTGCGGAGGTTTGAGGTTTCGCGTACAAAACAGCAATTTGGCATCGCTTCAATTTTACTACGATAATGTGAACCCCGATTTCATAATTCACATACATTTTATAGTCTTTTTTGCCGAATTTGTTTTTCTTGAGATAAATGGACACGCCAGAAGGTTTTGGCTGGGAAAAGTGACTATAAATTTCATAGGGCCTTTTAAAACCCTCGAAAAGAAATTTATCACCAGGGATAGTCCAAGTTTCGGCGAAAAGTAAGATGTCGCTATTCATAAAACAGGGGTCGCTTTTAATATCGTCGTAATGTTTGCGGAGCGATTGTACGTTGTGATACATCATTTGAAGACCGTAAGGCTCACCACATTCCCGTAAAAATTTAAATCTCGGAATGACGGGATTTTTCCTTAATCGCTCAAATGCCTTTGAGATAGGATTATCTTCTTTAGGTGATTTTGGAAGATGAAAATTTGGGAAAAGATGTAATGTATTTAATTTTTTACAGCGAGAGCAAGCCACATTATAGAGTTGAGTTGACATTTTCGGTGTTAAAACAACCACGCACTCCTCGAATGTTCCTCCTTGAGATTTGTGAATGGTCATGGCTTCCGCTACTACAAGTGGAAATTGATTTCTAAAAAAAAAAAAAAAAAAAAAAAAAAAAATTTTTTTTTTTTTTTTTTTTTTTTTTTTTTTTTTTTCAAATTTGCATTTGATACTCGATAGGTGGACCAAACCATCCATGAGTAAGCACACTTTCGAGTTGTTTAGCAGTATTTCCTTTAAATCGATCAATTCTTTTTCGAATGACTCGCCCGTCAGCTGTGGAGACTTCGTATACGCGTCCATCTTCCAAATTGTTTTCTAAACATTTTACTCGGCCGTTTGGTAATTGAAAATATCCTTTAAAATACACTAAATCAACGGAATGGTTAGTTTTATATTTAAATACAACATCCTGTTGAATGTCATGAATAATAACCCCATCAACTTTGAAAAGCGATGAGCCGAGATTATTTTTGTTGGAAACGTACGTTTGTACGTAATATCCTTTGACTAATTTCAATTGCGGTAAAAAATTTAGCAAAATAGCACGTCTACACCAACTTGCTGTGTCGAATCCTCGAACTTGATAAACGTCCAACAAAATAATTTCACCATTTTCCATCTTCTCTGCAGCAAACACATATCCGTCTCCCAAAGTCTGGTCGCGACGAATCACACATTCGTATCCTTCCCATTTTTCTTTCACTCGGTCTGGATAACTGTACACGAATCCAAAAATTCCATCCATTTTATGTGCATATAAGTACTGGTTTCCGTCGGGAATTTCTTGCACATAAGTTACAGGTTTTCGAAAGACATTTTCATTTAGCTTGTATGAGGGCGTAGAAAAATGACTCATGGCTTCGTAAATGCGTTTGTATTTACTTAAAGATTCCAGCAATTCAAACGGTTTAAAATTTTCGAGCTCTTTCTTGAACGTTCCGTATTCCCATTCAAACACCAACTTGTAGTCTAAACCACTTTGAAAAGCGTACAACTGTGCTTGCGAATCGATTTCGACGTAATCTCGAATTTCTTCTGTGAAAGGATTTTGGAAATTTCCCGTTTCGTGCAAAAATAATTTATTCAAAGATTCCTTCCATTTCGCGTAAGGTATTTCTACCGAGTGAACCCATTTAAACCATATGTTGTCGTGGTAAACGGAATGGGTAGATTCGATGCGTTTTATCTCCCACGTGCCGTTTTTGAATCGGAAATGTGGTTTAGCGTAGTATACAACTTTTTTCCGCGTCGAATAACCCAAATTTTGGAAAAACGGAGCAAAAGACGAAGAATGTTGAACTACAAGCCTAAATTCGTATTCGTGCATTATAGCGGTTATAAATTTCTTGTAGTTGGGAACTCGTCCACACAATCCACGAAAATTTGAAACGAACAACTAGTAGGAAAATACTTAAAACGGATAATAATAAAAACATGAGTTTGAAAATACTTCGGCGTACTGTCACATAAAGAATGGGTATAAGTAGAATGGGTATGGCCATGCATAAAATAATAGCATAACTGATATTTTTTTCAAGCGAACCAAACGAACCCGGGTTAAGTTCATCTAATAGTAACAATTCTTCAACCTGGTCCATAAGCTTTATTTAACACTAGATTTAAAAAAAAAAAAAAAAAAAAAAAAAAAAAAAAAAAAAAAAAAAAAATTTTTTTTTTTTTTTTTTTTTTTTTTTTTTTTTTTTTTTTCAATCTTATACATATTTATAGAGCAAAGTATTTTATAATGTACCTTTAAGAAATTTAAATCCTTAAATATATTTCTTAACGAAAAAAAAAAAAAAAAAAAAAAAAAAAAAAATTTTTTTTTTTTTTTTTTTTTTTTTTTTTTTTTTTTTTTTTTTTGAGAATGTAATTTGAAATTTATTTAATATTTAAAATTTCGTATTTGTGATTTGACTATTTTTAGACTATTTCTAAAAAAAAGATAAATCTAAAATTCAGTTTCATTGAGGTTTTGAAATTACAAGTACATGGCTAAGGAAAAGTGGATCCATTTAACATTTGCGCCAAATGTGTTAAAAGGTGATAAACTCTATGAATTAGTAATATACGTGGACCAACACAATACGTTTTACTTTTTTGGAAACTCAGTATTTTGGTGCCTGGGTTTCGAAGAACCTCATATATCCTTGCAACAGCTGGTTCCATCAACTGAACAACATAAACTTTCTTTTGGGAGCGGAATATTTTTGAAAGAAAACACTGTACGCAAATTGATAAATGATAGATTAATATCTGGTAATTTAAAATATAAAATATTTCAAACTGTTAAGAGATTTCAAGCATGGTTTAACAACTACCTCGTCATATGTAAGAGTGGTCATGGAAAAACTTGCCCTTACTAAATACAACAGTAAAATTTTTTATTCCAAGAAACGAATTTCAATTTTTTAATTTTATTTTCTGTAATTGACAAAACACTGCTTAAAATCTCACGATCACGATTATTCATCAAAATTTTATATGGCCTTGGACCAATCATTTCCTTTCCGGTCAATAGTCTGAGGTAAGCTTCATTTGCCGTTTTTGAATTTCGAACATCCAAGAAAATGGGACCATCCGGTAAGGAACCTCTCGTTTCATCGTGAAAAATTGGAGGTTTAAATTCCACACCTTCTAAAAGGTCGTTGTATGGCGGAACATGATTTCTTTTACTGGCCAAGTGAAGATAATAATATCTCCTGTCACGATCGATAGCGAACAAATTTAAATGACTAGTTAAAATAACCAAATGTTTAACGCGTGGAGATTTCTTAATCGTAAACCCAAAAGGAGGCTCGACGACAAATAAAAAATCAATATCTTTTTCGACGGTTGTTTCGACTTGATAATGAGACTGGAATTTCCATCGACATTTTAAATTTACCTCTTCTTGATAAGAAAAACACATGTCCAAGTAATAGTTTAACAAGTACGGCTGACGTCCCAAATTACCAAAAACAATACAAGCATCATGTTTTCTCCAAGATGCAACCATTCGTTGAAATCGACCTAGTTCAGTATAAGGTTTTCTAAATACGGATTGCTCCATGCGTTTTCGATGTGAGGATTCGTGTATCCAATCTGAATCGAATGTATCCATACTTTCGTAATAATATTTTTCCACCGTTTCATTAGCGGGTATAAAAACTGATTTCTTTTTTTCCATACTTGCTGTAAAAAAATGTTGAAATTCTAATTTATAAATATATTGTGTATTTAAAAGATGTGTATTTAATGTGTAATGTGCAATTAGATGTGTATTGTGTTTTTAAACAAAGATGATGAACGATAAAAAAAAAAAAAAAAAAAAAAAAAAAAAAAAAAATTTTTTTTTTTTTTTTTTTTTTTTTTTTTTTTTCAAACTTTATCGTTCATCATCTTTGTTTTCCGTTTCGATATCAGATTCTCTTTTTTTATTGACAGCCTTTTTTTCAACTCGAGATTTAAACAGTTTCTTTTCAAATGTGACATTTTCATCTTCACTTATTTCCGTTTCAGGAACTATTCGTTTATCTCCTCGAAGTCTCAAACTCTTTACGAGTTCAGCCATTTTTTCCCTTCCCATGCTATTCATGTACATGATGGCAATTTTTCCTTCCAACTCGCCATTCATGAGCTCTTCTTCACTAAATTCAATTTCGGGAAGAATGGCTCCAATAGTTTGGTAAAAACATTTTCGCAAAATGTCATAAATATGTTTTGTAGGGTTGGGTGTATCTGCCATCATTCTATACATTTCTCGAACCGTTTGGACATGGAGTCGTTTAAATTCACTTTCTTCATCAAAGTTGGATTTGGGTTCACCCTTGTTGGCAAAACGAAGATTACCGATGTAATATTTGCATTCAAAGTTGGGTCCGTTACTGATGTTTCCCGCAAGACCGTCTACTGCCAAAATTTCTTTCATTTTGATTTCGCGCTGTGCGAGCTGTTTGACTATGCGTATGAGTTTATCGTTTCGAACAAAACCCTGGCACAAAATACAGGCCATTTCATCGTCGCCGTACTTTAACAGTTCCTGCGCAATTTTGGGATGAACTGGCGTGTGGGTTTTGAAAAGCTTGAGAACAAAATTCCAACCCCCGAGTTGAAGCTTTTCAAGAATCATTCCAACCATATGTAATTTCATAGTTTTCATGGTTACAGAGTCCTCACCGTTCGTGTGGAAAGTCTCGACAGTGGAATTTAACAGCTCGCGAATTTGAGCGTCAAGTGTTTTAGGTTGATTGGTTTCCATCTTGTTTATTATAGATTAGCATTTTCATGAGATTTTTAATTTCCTCTTCGTAATTCGGATCGCTCGCCAAAAACAGTTTGAACGTGTCCATGGTCCAAAGCAACTGGGTATTTTGATGTTGTCCTGGCATCGTTTCGAAATCATTAATCTTACGGACAAACTTTTGGACTGTCCCATGAAGGCTCTTGGCCGTCTGAAAAATCCCTTTCACAACCCTGCCATTATTTCTGTTCAGAGTTTGAACTAGATAGTTGTAACCGATCGTGAAACCCAGTTGGTCCGCATGGTCTTGAAAGCAAACGGCCGGAAACATTTGGAAAAAAGCCATTTCTTTCACTCGATTGTTTTTACCCCTGCAAAATATACCTTTCAAGAACATTTGCAACTCGTAAAACGGTACTAGAAACGTGGAATAGTGTTCGATTGATTCACCTGATCTAATATTTCTTAAAATGTTGAAATGATCGGATTTTTTGACATGGTGGCGGATGATTCGATTCATGATTTTGACAAAGTGGCAATCGGGATATGATTTCCAAAAGAATTGACCTCGACAGACTCTTGCCATGAAATCCATAACCCAGTTTCCGACCACGTCCATGTCAACTGAGCAAGCAAAACAACAAACCATGACATGAATCATGTCAAAGGAAATTGAGAATTTTCCAAATGTTTTACGAATAGCGGAAGATATTTGTAATTGTGTGAGTAATTCTACGGCTAAATTGGGAAGAGAATCGTTTACATGTACGGGTTGCCACTTTGGTTCGCATTGTTGAACGAAAGGAACCAGATCATTAAAGTACGTATCAAAAAAGTCGATTGAGTTTTTGGAGGAGTTCAAAATCTGATACATGGTTTCCAGAATATTGTCTAACATTTGTCTCGCCTCGCTCGATTCGGAATCAGGATGTTCGTGTATAATTTTCAAAAAATCAGCTAGAAATTCATTCATGTCCTCGAAACGATCTACATGTGATTGAGTGGTGAACGGGGCGTTGAGGGCTTTTAAAAATCTCAGACTTTTTACCACGCGGTTTAAAGATTGTCCGACGATTGTTTTCGAAAATATTCCTTCCACATCGATAATCGTGAAATTCATGGGCACGTTTTCATCTCCCGTCCATTCGTAAAATGCTTGTGCCAATTGACTAGAACGAAAATAATCATTAGAAATTCTTGTGATGTATTCGTAAATGTTAAAACCCTTTTGACATTCGTTGCAAAACAGCGCGGGTCCTGAAACTAAAGAAACTTTTTCTGGATGGCAAATGTCAGTTTGGATGAGATTCAAAAAATGCATCCTCTTGATTGTTTTTATTCATTGATGTAAAAGTAATTTTTTTAGTCTTGCACACCGCACAGTCGCCTCTCAACATCGGTCTACCATTTTTTGACATGGTTTTTGACACTTTAACAGTGTTTGTTTTTCTTAGACACTTTGGACAATGTACGAAAATGGTGGAATCCATTATAGTTTTATTCTTTACTTTTTTTTCCTTTAAAGTTTTTACACACAAGGATGGAACACAGGTACGAAATTGTCAGATTGCATGAAGAGGAACATTTATCCGAGCGGCAAATTGCGAGGAGACTTGGAATCGCACCTTCGACGGTTCATTATTGGTTGATAAAAGAAACTTTGGGCCCGCCTTCCGTTCCCAAAAAGCGTGGAAGACCTCGCGTAACGGACGAAGCTTTAGACTTGTACATCTTGAACGCATCCACAACAAATCCTTTCATGTCAGCTGTGGAAATTCGAGACGAGCTGGCTCCCAGAGTCAGTGTGGACACAATTCGCAAACGTTTGAAAGAAAAAGGAATGAGATGTCGAATTCCAGCACGCAAGCCTTATTTGAAACCCGTACACATTCAAAAACGATTCCAATTTGCAGTCAATCACATTGGATGGGGCATGAACGAATGGAATAATGTGGTGTTTTCGGACGAAAAAATATTTCGAGCTTCATCAAGAGGTCCTCTGCGTGTTTACCGACCGCGAGTCAGTGATCGATTTGATCAAAATTATATTGTGTCAAGTAGTAATCCGAGAGGAAGATTTACTATTTGCGTTTGGATGGCGTTTGGAAACAATTTCAAATACATACATAGAATTAGACAGAGAACGTTAAATGCCGATTACTATGTGAATGAAATCCTTCCAATTATCGAAGACGACGTCCTAGACAATAATTTAACTTTTATGCATGATCTTTCTCCGATTCACACGAGTCGACTCGCTAAACACTGGTTGGAAACACATAACATAACTGTAATGGACGATTGGCCTCCCAAAGGTCCAGATATTAATCCAGTTGAAAATGTGTGGGCCGAACTCGTAAGGCGAACTCGTCCAGATTCGGCCAATAAAGACCAATTGTGGGAAAATATATTGTTTGCCTTTAATGAATTAAACGATGATTATTTTAATAATCTCATTCAATCCATGCCCCGGAGAATAGCGGCTGTTTTACAAAAACGTGGAGGTTGGACGAAATATTAACAAAATAATTTGATAGAATAGGTATCTAAATAATATTCGAATAGAGTCTTTTGATCATCTTGCGTCACATATCTCCAGTTGCAAGGTTTTATTCTAGCATTTCTCAAGCACATTGGCTTAATATGTGGCCATTTTTCAACGCGCATAAAATACAAGTCGCGTTCCGAATCGTAATTTACTTGCTCGATATCGGGAATGATGGATTTGAGATCCTCGACTGCATCTCTGCCTTTGAGAATAAATGTATTTGAATTGTAAAAGTTTTCAATTTGAACCCTTTCTTCAGGTGTAATAATTTCATTTGCAACAGCTGCGTCCAAGGATGTAATGCTAAACCTTCCGTAATACATGACAAAGTTTTGTTTGAAATAAAAAAGAATTTTGAATTCTAGAACATTAAATAGATCTCAATTCCTCTTGAAAAAAAAAAAAAAAAAAAAAAAAAAAAAAAAAAAAAAAAAATTTTTTTTTTTTTTTTTTTTTTTTTTTTTTTTTTTTTTTTTTTTTTGTAGGATGGAAGTTTACATTTTAAGCTCATTAAATATTCAAAAAATCAAATATGTAAATGAAGTAAAATCATGATTTCTAAAAATAGTTACAACTATTCATTTAAGCGAGCTAGTGAAATTAACAACTGGGCTGAGTACCAAGATTGTGGATCGTATAATCTTAATTGTTTTTTCACCTCTTGTAATTTCAATAGTTTACATTTCTCAATTTTTACTTTAGCAGACAAACATTTAGAAAATAAACTACGTTTAAAAGAAGTAGAGCTCGTATTATTCCATACACTGTTATAGGGTTGGGTGTCAGGAGCTTCTGACTCATTCAAATTATTTTTTTCACAAAGAATAGATTCTAAAGATGGTAAAATTTCAATACTTGAAAGACTTTTGAAAAACGTATCGTTTTTATCATAATCAAACGAAGCTATTGATTTTTCTTTTATTATATCACAAGTAGAATGTAACAATAATTCATCCCATGAAAATGAATCATTCATATTTAAGGACTGGGGAAATTTTAAATCCTTTTTTTTCAATCTATGTTTCTTTGTCTCAAATTTTTAATAATTAATCCTTCATAATACTCCTGCATTGAATTCATATCGAAGTGGTACAAATGATTAAATTCTTCTTCAAAGAAAATCAAAATATCCACTTCACGAAACGAAAAAATTTTATTAGCTTTTAAAAATTGTCTAATTGCAGATTTCACATCATTTATCGTTGTCTTGGTTCCAGCCATTAAATTCACATCCATAAATAATTTAAATTGAACGTAAATATCCATGTCAAAGATTTAGAATATTTAAGGCTTTAAAAAGATAACATGTGAAAGATGGTGCAATACAACTAAAATGTGCATGGTGAAGACGCTGTCCTTTAAACACCACGAGAAAAAAAAAAAAAAAAAAAAAAAAAAAAAAAAAAAAAAAAAAATTATATATATATTTTTTTTTTTTTTTTTTTTTTTTTTTTTTTTTTTTTAGATTCAAGTTTACGAAATGCTACTGAAATGACGTAATTATTTCTATTAACAGATAATGCAATAGATAAACATACATTTTTCTAGAATCAAATAAACCTATATTTAAGAACCATACATTATATTTAGCATCATAATAGCAATCAATATCTATGGCCTCAAAAGTTCCATATTTATATCGTTTGCTTGATTGAATTAATTTTCTTTTGTAATTGATATTATTTTGTTCAATTCCATAAACATTTTTCACATCGTCAGGCACATGGAATCTTTCCTGATTCCGTTTACAGGAAAACATTTCTTAAGAGTTGTGATTACTTTGCTTTAAACAAAAAATGGATGGATAAAATTTGAAAACATCATATATAACTACCAACTTTTATTAAAAAAAAAAAAAAAAAAAAAAAAAAAAAAATTTTTTTTTTTTTTTTTTTTTTTTTTTTTTTTTTCACATTGATTCATAACCTGAATCATCATCAAAAGTGTCGTTAATTAAAGTAATTCTTCCTCGATCTGCTTCATTAAAATATTTACGATCAACTTCTGAAAGTGTTTCCCCACATACAGGACATTTGAATAAACGATTTTGAAAAAAGTTTAAAAAACATCGTGTGTGAAAAACATGTTCACAATCCAAATAATAAGTTGTTCTTGTATCGAAAATGAACCTACAACATAATAAGCATGTATCCATAATTTTGTAACAGAAAAATTGTTTTATTCTTTTTATAAATTAAACTAACACTTTTATTATATATTAAAAAAAAAAAAAAAAAAAAAAAAAAAAAAAAAAAAATTTTTTTTTTTTTTTTTTTTTTTTTTTTTTTTTTTTTTTTTTTAATAAAACAAGATAACTGACATGTATTGCAGTGTATACAATTTACTTTTACGATTGAAAAATCAACAAACCAAACTGAAATTTTTAAAATACCTGGAAACCATAAATGCCGTTGATCCATCCTTCGGTTTAGCCCATCATCGAGGGGGTTTTATAATCGTTCGCATTTACTAAAGCATGTTGATTGCCTTTTGGCTCCTTTTGTTTTTATACGTAGGCTTAACGCTTCTTTACGCAGCAACAAAAACAAAAACTACACAAATATCCCCATGGCCAATTCTAACAGTTACACCGAAACCAGAAAAGATGAAATCAGAATGTAAAACCAACAGCGATTGTCCATCGAGTCACGTTTGCCTCGGAAATCAATGTATTCCAAAACTTATACGTTACGGCCGATGCAATCAAGCCACTGGTCAATGGATTTCATACGTCCATCAAGGTGTTACATTTGCCATTTGCGTTTGCTCAAATCCACATCTCGTGACCCAAAAATATTTCGGAGGAAACTGTGATGTAAACGTGGGTTGTGGAATTCACGGTCGATACATTTTAGACAAAAACATTTGCGAATGTGATCCGGGATACAAAGCGGTCAATTTCAGCTGTAAAAAATTACCAGCGGTTGATTACATGAATTCCATCCCTTGTGAACCCGATGAAATCAATGTTTCACAGTTAAATTCTTCCCACGGATTTCATACAGATTACATAAAAAGTTTATCAAAGTTTAAATGCGTGAAACGACCGTGTTCTTTTGATGCTTTGAGTGGAAGGCCACTCAAACGCGCAAAGTATGTGGATGGATGGGGGTGCGTTTGTGATCCTAGATACGGGCTTTTCGGAGTCGTGCTCGAAGGTGCAAATAAAAAATATTTAAACTCTCCCGGTTTCGATGCTTGTGCAAGCATTTTTACCCAAGATCCTCAAAATGAAATTGACGTAAAATTAATTACATATTTTTACTTGGGAAATCGCGAACCCTTTTCCATGGTTTTTTTCGATAAACTGAGCGAGGAGGATTTAATTGCACCCTTGAAAGGATCGATGCAAATTATGATAAGTCAGAAAGATTGGCGATACGATTACGCTCAGTACTTTTTCAAAACGAATCCGTCTTTTCGAGCGAGAACGCGAAAAATTGATTCGTCTTACATTTTTCACATTGAATCGGTAAATGAGTGGTTGTACGTCGACAAATTTCGTCCGGCAAAATGTAATCAAATTCCAGATTTTTGGCAAGACCGATTCAATCCTCGCGTGGACGTGTACGACATTTTATACAAAAGTCCAGTGTGTGAAATGACTCCAGACGATCCCAATTACCGCATGTTTTGGGATAAGGTCATAGTCAATCCTCAACAGCTAACTTTTAAAGAAAAAACTCATTTACATCGTTTCAACGCATTTGTCTTACATTACGACGCGAGCGTGGGCAATGAAAAATGGACTTTGGATTTGGATTACCCGTATAAAATAGACCAATATTTATCCATGCAAACAAATGTACCAAAATACAATATTCAAAAGAAAACAAAACCAAACTCGCCTATAGGCGGCCCACCGGGGATGATGCTTCCATAATGATTCAACATTTCAAATGTATAAAGAAAGACATAGTTTAAAAATCAAGAATGAAACGTTCGCTAGATGAAGAGGATTTGGAAAACGCACCAACCACATCAAAACAACCCAAGTTGGAACCTGAAAAAGTTGAAGAAGTAGAAGAAGAAAAAACAGTCGAAGAACACGATGATTCTCCTAAAGAGACATCAATTTTAAAAAACATACAAGCAAATTTACTGAAAGGTGATTTGAATAACCATATAGAAAAACGTTTATTTGAGACTCAAAAACAATACTTTACCGTTTACATGGAAAGACTCATGAATAAAATGCCATTAGGGAAAGATTTGGTCAACATTATCTCGAGCAGGGAGGGGCCCAATGAATTTGAATACATGTTCACCGCGGCTAAAAGTTTAATTCAGTCTCAGATGCGCGTCAAACAAATTAAAGCTTTTCATGCCGTGTTTGACATGGTTTACGGATTAGTCTTACGTTACGTTCATGAAAAAGTTGTTTCGCCGGCCTTGCTCAAAATTTTATCACAAAAACAATTACAATTGGCTTACGAAAAATATCAGAATTGTTCAGAGGCTGAGGAAGATGGAACTGAAACAGAGTTTCAATGTCTTTTGTACTGCATACAAGAAATGTTGGAAAATAAAGAAACTGTTAAAATTCCAAATCCATTATATAGCCGATTTACTCAACAAATGAAAGCCATGAGCGAATATATTATAGCATTATTGGTATCAATGTCTAAACCAGAGGTAGCTACAAACATAGACACATTTAATATTGGTCCAGAATTAATCACAAAATAATTAAAAAAAAAAAAAAAAAAAAAAAAAAAAAAAAAATTTTTTTTTTTTTTTTTTTTTTTTTTTTTTTTTTTTTTTTTTTTAATTAAATTTATCGTTTGGATTTCTATATTGCCAACAAGGTGGTTGTTTTTCTTTTGTTTTCAAAACTATTCCCTTTTTCAGCATGTCATATAAACATCTATTTGCTGTTCTTTTGTCACAACCAGTATATTTGTAAATAGTTTGAATGCTATGAGACCTATCATTATGTGCAAGTAAAAATCGATAAATTTTATCATAAGCCACTACGTCATTCATGATTATATATCTTGAAAAAAAATGTTCAAATAACTTTATATACGTTTTAAATAAAGATGAATATTCTGAAACGTTTAAACTTTTATAATAATTATCAGTTGCAATTTTTTTTAAGTTGTTTAATCGGTGTTGGGATTGCCTCTGCGATTCGACAGTTGTTAATTTTGTCAGGAATGAAAATATTTGAAAGAGGAATAATACTAGAGCTATATGATTCATATAAATACAAAGGTATCTAGATAAAAAAAAAAAAAAAAAAAAAAAAAAAAAAAAAAAAAAAAATTTTTTTTTTTTTTTTTTTTTTTTTTTTTTTTTTTTTTTTTTTTTTTACAAGGTCCAAATTTTTTTCACACACGTTTTCATGGTGCCTTTCAATCGGGTTCCAAACTGATGATATCGGTTTCCATTTGCTATGTAATCTAAAGTGATCCAATTAGTGTGTGGATTTGCCAATAAAGCGTAAAAATATATCAGATATAGGCAAGTAACATCAAATTCCATCGTGTTTGCTTCTGAAAATTGTTCAGCCATTTTTCGGATTTTATTCAACACGCATTGCTTTTTGATTATTAAAGGAAACTGTTGGTAATCAAAATACGGAGCATTGTACCAATGATTTTTATTTTCTGCCACAAAATATAAATAACCATAAAGGTTTAAATTCTCTTTTATAGATTTAATGTGGTCGAGCCCTTGCCGGTAAAAAGTATCGACTAATTGAGGTGTAACATCGTAGAACATGCTCCATATTCTGCTCTGTGATCGTGTTTTACTAATCTCGCTCAGATTCTTTGACGCGACTTGATCTATCAGGCAATCTATAGGTAAATTACCCTGTATCAACAGTTTCAAGTCATAGTAATCGTCAAAATGTTGCTTTTCGAGTTTACAAGACATTTTATCTTGGTTAAATTTCAGTGTTTGTTCGCCTCAAATTTTTTATAACCACCCCCTCGTAATACACTAACATTGAATCATTCATTTTTGCCAATTTTTGAGGAGGTTCTTCTTGTTGATCTACGATGCTTACATAACTGAATGGTTCGGACTTGAAATTCATGTCGGAGCGACGCAAATGGCTAAATTCTTTTTGGAAGCAAATGAAAAGATCTGTTTCGTGAAACGAAGTGTTTTTGGTCGTTTTCAAAAATTGTCTTACAGCAGATTTGACATCATTTATAGTCGTCATTGTTCCAGTCATCAATTGTACGTCCATAAGCAGTTTAAACTGAACGTAAATGTCCGTGTGAACCAAATAATCATTCGTGTATTCGACCACATATTCAGGTTCGGTTCGGTAATGGAGCAACCCGTCGTCTAAACTCATAAATTTTCTCAAATGATAATACAACATGAAAAAGCAACCTTTATATGATTGTTCCACAATGTACACGTCCTTCATATAAGTATTTTTGGCAACTTGTTCCGAAGTCAATTGTGGAGCATTGTCGGTAAATTCAGCGTCAAAAGGTATAGCCACAACACGATCCTTGAACGCTTCCGAAGCTTTACATTCCGGATAATTATTTGTTGTAACAAACAATTTTGCCGTTGGAATTCCACCAGAATTTTGCTCGTACATATTCCTGAAAGCCACGAAAGAATTACCTGTAATTTGTTTCACGCGGTTCTCATTGATTTTCTTGTCCAGTTCTTCGCTCGTGACCATTCGACACGAAAACAACGTCGAAGCCAACTCTGGAGTGGCGTTGCTTGTCGAATGTCCCGGAGCCAAATTTTCGGATTGAATCGAATGATAATATCCGCCGAGCACTTTTCCCATCAACTCAAACAGTTTGCTTTTTCCGTTTCTCGTCAAACCTTTCCACACGAAAAATTTTCTCTCGTAATTTGTTCCCACATACACGCTCGCCAAAATATCTAACATGTACATAAATATATCGTATTCAAATGATGTACATTTGCAAATATTTATGTAAAAATGCATCATGGACTTTGATAATTCGTCATCCACGCCGTCGATCAAATCACGAAGGGTGTTGAATAAATTATCCGTTACATCTAAAAACAAATTTTGCAAGTATTTGAAGAAAAAACTCTTATCCGTGAGTTTTTCGTACAATTGAACGTGTTTCGGAGACTCGTTACAAAAAAACATCATCTCCTTCGATGTCAATTTGATATCTATTTTTCGATCAGAAAGGAAAAATTCAGGAACAACTCCACCAATGTGGCCCGTTAACAAATCCAAAACTCCATCGTTTAGTCGTAGGAGCCATTTGTGATTATCCATTTGAATGTCTATTCGTTCCATACTCGTGTCACTCATAATGGAAGAAACGACCGAATTGATACTAAATTTACTTATAAGATCATCATCTGGCCCACCTTTACCACCAGACGCATGATATTCGTTGAGAAACTGTTTGATATTGTTCCATAAATTATTAATGTGATCCGAGACTTCTCCCGAATTTGAAAGGTCTTGCCAGCTATCCTGAAGGGCGTTCCATACATATCGACTAGGTTTTTTCAGAGTATTTCTTAGTTTGAGAACTCGAATGGGAAAATGTCGATCTTGTATGTTTCGAATCAAATCGGCAATTTGATCGTGAGTGGTCACTGATAAGATTGCCCTTTTGTTATTTTCTACGATAGATTTGAGTAACAATTTGTAGCTCTTTGGCCTTTCCAAATACAAATTGTTTGCGCAAAAGTGCAAAGTGTTGATAGTGATATTCGTTATCTCGTATTGTATGATTTTGGAATTGATCGATTCAATTTTTTTCAACAGCGGATGAAATTCCTCGTCTAAAAGCAAATGCAAATTTTTGGCCATTGAAACAGAATCCAACTGGTAATGTCGACAGAGGGCGTAAAATACAGGTAAAAAATAATATCCATTTTTGAACTGCATCACAGTTTTTATGGGATTTGTATTTTCTGACAGGGACGGGTGTTCGAATCGAAGCGACTCGTGCAAGTCCAAAAACAACTCTGGAATGTGAGAGTTGGGGAAACTGAGAGTGTCATTTTCACAAATGCGGTTATACCACATTTTTAAAGCATGATTGTTTGTCTCAAAATCTTTTATCATTTTCGCATTGAATTGCAAATATTGAAAAACTTGATGCATTTTATGTTTATTAATACTGGGAGTTTTACTT
The DNA here is from genome assembly GCA_964019185.1 of Maratus speculifer. Taxonomy (NCBI): domain Eukaryota; kingdom Metazoa; phylum Arthropoda; class Arachnida; order Araneae; family Salticidae; genus Maratus; species Maratus speculifer. The sequence goes on from OZ025302.1 coordinate 155,752,385, forward strand.
TTACGGATGAAACCTTGCTGGTTTGTTTTTTTAAAGACGTAATTTGCCACATCTTGAAATTCTGATGATTCGCTTATATTTTTTCCTATAACCGTTGCGTATGACAAACTGTCAGTAGGAGTTTTGACAACTACTGGCATCATGTACTGTACAAGTTTAATAATCATCATTTGCGGTGTACAAGTTAAAATTTCACGAAAGATGGATTTCTCGTTATCCTTTCGCTTCGGAAAAGTTTTTTTCAAATTATTCACTTCCTGCTGAAAACTTGGTTCTCCCAATTTACTCATTTTAAGAGAAAATTGTTTTTGTTCGTCTACATAAATTAATTGAAAAGGAAGATATGGATTTTGATTGGGTTTGGCGGCTCCGGGCAACATAGCATTAGTTAAAATGTCCAATTTGTAAGATTTATCTGACATCATAGCCTCTTTGAAAGTATATTGAAGAGATTCACAAAAAAGAATATAATCGTCACTTCCAATTTTAAATTCGGGTAAATGAATATGTATACCTTTTCCACCTTCTCTCAGAGCTACGAGATATGTGAAATTTTTCACGTTAGGTAAAAAAGCTGATTTCAGTACATACTCAATTGCGTTTAAAACTTTTACTGGATAAAATGGATGTGGAGATTGGTAATCAAAATCTAAAATGATTGAATGGACAAGAGCTGATGACAAATCCATCGTTAAAGGAGGTCGTTTCGATGCTCCTATCCATTGTAAAAGAAATTCTTGATAATCTTTAAATTTTACCCAAAATATACCTCCATTAAGATTATATAAAATGTAACTATCTGGAGGTACTTCCGAAGTCTGGTTAACTGCTTTCAAAAAAGGTGAATGAAAACTCATAACTTTATTTTTCTCCAAAGTATAAAAGAGATTTTTTTTTAAATTTCGTCATTTTTTTCAGTTAAAAATTCAAATATCAAATGTATGAAAATTGTAACATACAAAAAAAATACTTGCCAAATAAAATAATTGAAAAAATACAATTGTTTTTATGCTTTCAGTTAAAAAAAAAAAAAAAAAAAAAAAAAAAAAAAAAAAAAAAAAAAAAATTTTTTTTTTTTTTTTTTTTTTTTTTTTTTTTTTTTTTTTTTTTTTCAAAAAAATATGTTTGTAACATTAAAATGTAATGACATAAGCATTTCTAAAAATAGATATTGTAAAATTTGAATTTTACGTTTCCATGTTACTTTCACCGTTTAATTTTGCATCACGCTTAGATTTATTATCATTAATCTTCTGTATATACATATATTTAAACAACAATTTTTTTATTGTTTCTGGTACGTTTGAATCATAATATAAATGATTAATTTTTTTATTTGTTTCATTAAAATATGTGTGTTCTTCATCCGCTCCATGGTAAAAATAAACTAAACCTTTAAATCGTCGCAATGCTCGTAAATATGATCTCATTTGAAGGTAACTCAATACTTTGTCTTCTGCATGTTCATCATCTTCGTCAATTACACGCAATTTCATCTGAATTATTTTGTTATTTACTTTGTCCCTGTTCAGACTCATGTTCTTATTTATAAAGCCTGGTCCAGAATTTTCATCTTTATTACTTTTCATTGCATTGTTTTTTTGTTGATTTTGTTGATTTTGTTGATTTTGTTTCTTTTTTCTGCGTCTTTTTCCGGGTTTCAACGCATTTTTTTGATTTTCATCCAACTCTTGTTTTTTTGAAATTTCATTAACAGGCTCATCCCCTTTCCTTTTAAGAACATTATCTGTTGACATCCTTTCTTATATATTGCTAATAATCAATCGTTATGCATCGGGTCGGAGTAAAATCTTTAACCGAGCTGACACCTTCGACAATTTTTTCACACACGTCTAATAAAGCTCGATCTTTATTTTCAGGTTTATTGTACGGCTTTACGTATATCCTGATGTCATATGCGTGGTCCATATTTTCAGTCACCTTGTCATCCACCCCGATTAAAAATATAGGCTCATCGTACATTTCTCGAATGCGTTCTGATGCTTTCGAATATCCGTACAAATCCATCGAAATTTTTGCTTCGCTCCGTGCAAATATTTTATGCGCAAACTTATAAATGGACGGTAAAAAACCATTCACAACTCTCTTGACATAATTGTCATCCCCTAAACTCCACAATATAATTTCGATATCCATGGCTCGCATCATTTTTATCATAAAATCCAATTTTGGACGAGGATGGAAAACATTATTGTAGTAAACTCCCAAAGTTTCATCCATATCTAAAACCGCCACAATCATTGCTTGCCTTGGAAGAAAAAAATGGGGTATTAAAAAAGACATGAGTCGTAAAGAAAAACGTTCAAGTGGTAGCAACTCGGATAGAGTTAAAAGCCTTATTCGGCATATTCAAAAACAAAATCCTCATTTTTCTGCGTCTTTATGCGTTTTTCATTTCAACAAACCCTGTCTCATGCTACTCAATAATTTCAACTGTGAGAGATTTCATTGTCTATTTTCAAACCAGGCCATTCGGTGGATGTCATATTCTATCACAAAATCTTGTGATATTCCCGAACACTTTAACGACCTGATGATTTTAAATCAAATTTTAGGAAATCGGTTTGTTTTACCGTTTGCGGGCCATTTTCGAGAAGAAACCGGATATACCATCGGCATGTTTCGACAAACCGTCGGATTGTATCCGCCGCACATAATTAGCCAATCCGACTTTGCCAAGACTATTTTCACAATGATTGTGTTTTTCGTAGCCGTTTGCCATCGACTAGGTGGAAGTCCTCCTAACATGAAGTATTTTTCAGTTTTGTACACCAAAGAACATCCAGTTTTATGTGACATTGGTAATCATAACGTAGAAAACAGAGAAAGACGGGGAGATCGTAGTGAGCATTTTAACATTAAAAAATGGAAGAAATTTATGCAACGTAGAACACATAAACATGTGATTCAGTATTTAAAAGCTTATTTTCCGAAATTTTTCCAGAAGAAAAAAACGGGAAAAGTGTGCATTTTAAACGAAGAGGAGAATCCATTTCCAGACGAAGCGCATCGACTTGTTTGCAAAAGTGATAAAAAAAGCCTATTAAATATCATTCAAGAGTTTAGAAACTTGATGACAGATGAAAAAATATCAAATTTATTAATAGATTGGATCGCTTCTGTAGAAGAAACAATTTGTTAAAAAAAAAAAAAAAAAAAAAAAAAAAAAAAAAAAAAAAAAAAAAAAAATTTTTTTTTTTTTTTTTTTTTTTTTTTTTTTTTTTTTTTTTTTTTTTTTTTTTTAAATATTGAGGAAGAGATTAATGAGACCGATTAGCGGTAAAACATCTTCTATTAGAGTATGTAATTCAAAGTTATTTCCTGTTGGGTCTTCTTGTAAGGAACCACTAACAATTGTTTCTGTATTTATTTCATTATTTCCTATAGGTGGTTCCTCATCTTGTAACTTTAGCTCCAAAAGCTCATTTACTTTTGGATAACACATGTTTCTTTTCTTTGTTTGAAAAAAAGGTAAAATAAAACAAAAGAAGTAATCGAGAATGAATTATGTGAAACTAATTCTTGTTTTCGGGATCCTGATTGCGATCCTAACTTTAGTTTATCAGCAAAGATACCTAATAACTTCCACAATTGCAAGCTTTGGTATCTTTTCCTTTGTACTCTACAATAAACAATATCTTAAGAAAATATTTTCGTCTTCTGATTCAAAGACAAATAAATAAGTTCTATATCTAACAAAAAAAAAAAAAAAAAAAAAAAAAAAAAAAAAAAAAAATTTTTTTTTTTTTTTTTTTTTTTTTTTTTTTTTTTAAATATGAGTCAAGTTAAATTTTTATAATAACGTGATTGCGCTTGTGCTAGTAAGTTTTAAAAGTTCAAACAATGATAAAAAAAAAAAAAAAAAAAAAAAAAAAAAAAAAAAAATTTTTTTTTTTTTTTTTTTTTTTTTTTTTTTTTTTTTTTTTACAACAGATTGAAAGTTAAAATTTATTTATTTCACACGACTTCAAATTTAAAACTGACGTCATCATTTCTAAAAATAGAAATAGATTCTTATTAAAAATCAGCATCTTTTGTAAAGATTCGATCACTTGACAAAACACCTGCTTTTTGATATTCACTGACTCTTTTTTCAAAAAAGTTTGTTTTACCTTCCAAACTAATAAATTCCATAAAATCGAAAGGATTTTCTACATGATAAATTTTTTTGCAATTTAATTCTTGTAAAAGTCTATCAGCTACAAATTCTATATATTGTTTCATTAAACGATTGTTCATTCCGATAAGGGCGACAGGTAATGCTTCTGTTAAAAATTCTTGCTCAATTTTTACAGCATCCGATATAATTTGAACAATTTTTTGTTCCAAAGGTTTATTTTTCAAATGCTTCATCATCATACAAGCGAAATCGCAATGTAAACCCTCGTCTCTACTAATGAGTTCATTGCTAAATGTCAAGCCTGGCATTAAACCTCTCTTCTTTAACCAAAAAATTGCAGCAAATGAACCAGAGAAAAAAATTCCTTCAACTGCTGCAAAAGCAACAAGTCGTTCGCCAAAAGAGGCTTGCCTTGATGTAATCCAGGTAATAGCCCAATTATATTTCTTTTTTACGCAAGGTAATGTTTCAATCGCATTGAAAAGTTTTTCTTTTTCCAAAGGATCCGTGATATACGTATCGATTAGCAAACTGTACATTTCCGAATGGATATTTTCCATCGTTATTTGAAAACCATAAAAGCATCGGGCTTCAGAAATTTGCACTTCCTGATAAAATCTTTCAGCTAAATTTTCATTCACGATACCGTCACTTGCGGCAAAAAAAGCTAAGACGTGCGAAATGAAATGCTTTTCTTCAGATTTTAACTTTTGCCAGTCATTTAAATCTTTAGACAAATCCACTTCTTCAGCAGTCCAAAAAGATGCCTCAGCTTTTTTGTACATTTCCCATAAATCATGATATTGAATAGGAAAAATAACAAACCGTTTTATATTTTTTTCCAATAAAGGCTCATTACTTTCCTGTTGATTTAATTCCATACTGAAATTTTTTATAAAAAATCAAGTCCAAGAAAATTTGTAAAAATTAGGATAAGAAAAATGTGAATAACTTTGAAATCCAACGACAAATTTATTCTTTATATAGTTAAAAAAAAAAAAAAAAAAAAAAAAAAAAAAAAAAAAAAAAAATTTTTTTTTTTTTTTTTTTTTTTTTTTTTTTTTTTTTTTTTTTTTAGAATGAATTAAAGAATCGTGTATAATGTATCCTATTTCTAGTCAATAATCTTGTACTACGACGAATAGAAATATACGGAATTGTTTTTGTTTCATCGATATTTATAGCTGCCCACCCACCATGGTTGTAAATCCAACACAAAAGATATTCATCCACAAACCGGGATAGGTGTGATATCAGGTGGTCATGTGAAGTGAAAGGTTCCAAGAATTTAGATACGATACAGATAAATAACATGATTCGAGACCAACTAGCTTTCTGCGAAAATATTTTTTCATACAAAATTGGCAAAAATTCATTAAATTTCTCTGCCTCAACATACGGAAGACCTTCTGTGGTTTGCCTTATCCTCCAACTATAAGTTTGATAAAAACTGTTGAAGATTTTTAACACATGTTTTAAAACATTTTCTTCATTTGTAGTCAAAGCGTTTATACTGGATATTTTTATAGGAAAATAAGAATCTTTAGTCAAATCTATTAAAACATTTTTAAGAATGTATTCCGTCCGAACCAATTGAGTATTCATCCTTTACTTTAATACTTTCTATCACGTCAACCAGTTTTACAGCAATTTTACTTGTCAAGAAATTACTGAAAAGATTGAGAAAATTTTTCGCAATTGATAGGAGAAATCTTTGAAAGATTTCGGGTCCCAAGATTATTTCAAAAAGAAACAAAAGTATAATAATGGTTAAAAAGATGAGATTGAATATAACATAAATTGGAAGTGCAACTAAAAGAAATGTAACAAAATGTAACATTCTCTTAAACATTTTGCTTATGAAAAAAAATCTAGCAAAATTTGAACTATAAATTACCACCCTCCCCTCGGAAAAAAAAAAAAAAAAAAAAAAAAAAAAAAAAAAAAAAAAAAAAAATTTTTTTTTTTTTTTTTTTTTTTTTTTTTTTTTTTTAATAATCTATTTTTGCCAAATCGAAATTTTTCTTAACAAGAACTTCATTAAAAATATGATTAAAAGTTTCTTCTGACATAACATCTGTATAATGAATGGAATATAATACATCCTGTTCTACAACTCGACTTTTACCATCAATTAATCGTCCCAAATAATCCACTTTTAAACCTTGAACATTAAATATTATTTTATTATGTCCGTATCCTGGCTGCCAAATTTTCGATGTTTGCCAGAGGGCCAAATGCGAGGCTTTTGCATGGGCCACTGATTCAAGCTGCGTCAAACCGGACCAAAACGAGTTTTTCACGAAAACATTTCCTTGTATTCCGATTTCTCCAAACATTTGATGTAAATGTTCAAAAGTACCTTTGGCTTTTGCCAAGACTTGAACCACTAAACAGCCGCGACCTTGCCTTATATCCCCGCCTTTGGCAATTGTTTCCACTAACCAATTCATCTCTTCGAGAGTCAAAGCAAAACAGTAATCATTTTCAAATTTTTCGAGTTGAAATTTTCGCATGTCGTCGAAAGCTTTGAATGCCGTTTTTGATCCGTAAATTTCGAAAATGACTCTGAGTGTTTTTTTCAAATCAGGATATTTATAGGGTAAAAAATCAATTTCGTCGTAAAATAAATAGTAAGCCACCAACATGTCTTGACTCGGGCTCAATTTCATTCCCACGACAAAACTACCCATTTCCCATTCTGGATTTAATAAGGTGGCGCATTCAGCCTGAGAAAAAATGCTGAAAAACAGATAAATATTCACCTCGTCTCCATCGAAATCGCCGTTGATGCTCGGCAAAATTTCCAAAGGTACACCGAAACAATCGTACGGCCAAGCAGGTCCATCTAACGGTACTTGCAAAGCCACAAAATTTTCGGGTTGGAGAGACGGCATCCTGTTCAAAACAACCCATTTACCTTTCAATTCAAATTTTTTGACTATGGAATCAGGTAATCTAATTTCGTTGGCCTTGAGAGTTGCGTCGGGTACAATCATACCTCTCATCGAGTAACAGCAACGTTTTCCAAACGCCGCTTGACGAATAAAAGTGGCTTTTCCGCACGAACGAGAATCCAAGCTACCATAGTTTAGAGGTGCTTCTTGAATTTGCTTATAAAATACTGGAGTTTTTGAAGGAGGTTGAACTGTTATTGTCCGACAAGTCATGGGTTTACCCGACACAAATTTCAAAATCTTTTCGTAAATGAGAGTAGTTGCCATTTGCCAGTAAATAGGATCTGGTATAATCAAAAAATCCTGATTGGTTTCGATACCGGCTTTTTCAATCATGCGTTTGAGTTGTGGTAAAAGAAACGTGTATCCGGGAGTGGGTACTGCGATAGACATGAGAGAATAAAACGGACATTGGTCGTTGAAATAAAATCGGTCGCAGCACAAACCAAAATTGGCCAAACCAAATTGGATTTTCTTTTCGCATTCTGAACAAGCGTTTGCAAATTCGTTGCTTTTCCGCCACGCTTTCAAAACTTCGAGTAATTGATCCGGGGTTAATTGTAAAGGACAATCCTTAAGCTCGAGCAATGTAATGCGGTATTGGTTAACGGCCATTATATAACCAAGCTATGGCGTATCAGAGAAGATGGAACGGAGACGAGTATTATCCTCGTGATAAATTCAACACAGACAAATACGGCAAAGAAGTCTATGCCCGTGACAGAAAAAACAACGAGTTTTATCCCAAAAGTAAAAAAAATGTTTTTGCACGAGACAATTCAGGTATGTTTTACTATGCCAAAGACAATATGGGAAACGAGTTTTATCCAGTGCGAAAAAATAAATCAATTTTTATCCAAGATTCTTTGAATCCAAATATTAAACTGGCTCTTTATGCTGATGGAACCCAGCGGTATCCAGTCGATTCTAAAGGAAATGAATATTATTTAACAGAAAATGGAAAACCTTATTTAATGCGAAGAAACAACGGAGAAATTTATTTTGCCAAAAATCGCAAAGATTGTTCGTTAATCCCTTGGAATCACATACAACACTTGTGCGAAAACGAACCTTTGATATATTTGAGGGATTCAGCTGGTAATTTAGTATATGTAAGAGAATCTTCCATTTATTTACGATGTCAAGCCTATTTAAAGTGTCCAATTTGCGACAGATGGATCACTAGTTGTCTTTGAAAAAAAAAAAAAAAAAAAAAAAAAAAAAAAAAAAAAAAAAAAATTTTTTTTTTTTTTTTTTTTTTTTTTTTTTTTTTTTTACTAGTTTAATATTCAAATAATCGAGTTGAATTTGTAACATGCAAATGAGGTAATGTCATTGTTTCTAAAAATAGACCAACAGTTTAAGGATCATTTGAATTAAATTCCCTCTTTGGAATGTGCCAATTGGAATCACCCCCAAATCCTCTTTCTCCACGTTCCGTTTCTGACAAATCGGATTGCTCTACGGCAACCATAACCGGCCGTATTGCTAACTGAAACAACATCTGTGCAATGGGTTCCTCTCTCTCAATTATAATTCTTTTCAAAGAATTATTTTTCAAAATGATGCCGACGGATCCTCTATAGCATGGATCCACAACGCCACCACCAACACCAAGATTTTTGTGCAAAGCTTTAGACGATTTTTCCCAGATGAACATACCCAAGTATAATGGACATTCCAAAATGATTCCGGTATCAATGACCAAAGTTTCATTAGGTTTTAATTCAGTTTTTATCGGTGAATAAAAATCATAGCCTAAAGATCCATCGTTTCGACATGTTGGATCTATGGCCCATGAAAATTTTTTTGAATATTTGATCTTTGGTTGAAATCGACTAAAAATGAAATCGACAAACCAGTCAATCAAAGATTGTAGAACCATTGTGAAATAAAAAAGAATGTGAAAAAATATAAGGAACTAAAAACAGCTCGAGTTTTTATAATACAGAAACCTCAAAAAAAAAAAAAAAAAAAAAAAAAAAAAAAAAAAAATTTTTTTTTTTTTTTTTTTTTTTTTTTTTTTTTTTTACAATTTTTCTCGATTCAATTTTGGTAACAATTCGTGTCCTATCACTTTCCAAGATTTATCGCTATTTTTAAATTCTTCGCCGTAAATTTTCCCAAACATATCCAACAAGTTTTCATTTACATTTCTCACGTCATGATAATATTCTCTATGTTGTTGCAAATGTCCCTCCGCCCATGATTTTGCTTGTTTCACTTGAAAAATTATCTGATCATCCTTCATCAAATCATTTTCCATTTGATTCTCGTACCAACGCAACAGGGCTAAGAAAATCACGCACGCCGAATCAGTTCCTGTCAAACTCGACACTTTTTCATTTTTATCGAAAAAAGTATACATGTTTCTTATTCCGCGGACGTGAGATTTATATTCTTCTCGCAACGGAAGCAAAATCTCAGGAAGATATAATGTTAAATGCTTTGGTTTGAACCCTTTAAACCCGTCCACAGCTAGAATTCGATATATAGACCGATTTAAAAGAACGGCTCCAGACGTGTTAGCTTTCAGCCATTTGTTTAAAAGTTTTGTCCATTCGGATTGGTCAGATGGAACGTCGATGAAATATTTTTTCGAAGCCGTAACAAGCAAATTCATCAGTTCGTGCCGATAATGAACATTTTCGTCCTTTGAAGAAGTAAAATCATCCTCATCAAAAAAACCAACCCAATCAGCCAATTGTTTGACCAATTGACGCCGATGGAATCGCAATGACTCATAAGGTCTTCCTAGAACCACTTGACGCACAAGTTTTTCGTGCAATAATTTTTTAATTTCCTCGTCCAAGGAACTTGTCGACCAATGTTTCTGGATGGATTGATTTGAAAGGTAATTGTTTGGCGTATCTGGGTGGGCAAACGAGAGTGACAGTGGATGGATACCTTTGATCGCAAATATTGTTTGACGATTCCTTGCGATGTCGTTTGGGCAATGGGGCCAAAGTGTGTAATGTCCTTTTCGCAGAAAATTGTAGCGTATTCAATTTGGACGCCATGGGCTCTAAATTTCTCGACAAACCAAAAGAGAGGTCTTTTAGTGATGCGTAATTCGGATTTCAAATCCTTTTCCGGTTCAAATGACTTTGTTTTGGTAAGCAATAAAACGTAATTACAAATAGGAATTGCAATAAATTGATTTAACTGTTCAACCGACTTCCATTGCTGGAAATTGGCAGACATGACACTGAGTTGAAAAAAAATAATGAATGGTCTTAAATTGATTGTAAAGTGTATGTTGAAAAAAAAAAAAAAAAAAAAAAAAAAAAAAATAATAATAATATTTTTTTTTTTTTTTTTTTAACACTATTATTCAGGAATTTCTTGTACCCGAGCAGGTTTACCTATTTTTTTTTATGTCTTTTTCATAACCTGGGCGAATAACCGTAATTTTTTCCAAATTGAAAATGTTATAGCCTTCAGGATTTCCTTCACAATCGTCTCTGGTACAGTTGCAAGTAAATACGCACACATCTATTTTATCATAGGCTTTGTCTGGATCCAATTTGTCCATGGCAGCATTCAAATCAAAAAGTATATTATATTCTGCGACATCCGGAAGATTGGTTTGATGCTTATCGTGATACAATTTATAAAGATACATTTTTTTAAAATTCAATAAACACACTCTTAAATACCAGACATCCCATCCAGTTTCATAATAGCAATAAATAGGGATAGGCTTAAAAATACCATTCTTTCTTTTGTAGGTAAGAGATATATTTCTCTGGCCAATCTCTTTTTGAATACCATCCACTCTTAATTCACTTTTCAGAAACCGAGATAGAATGGAAGGTGGTACCTTTTGTTCGCAGAAAAACAGGTTTTGGGAGTTGGGAAACTCATGTTCTAGTCTATCATCATTTAAAATATCTTTAGTATTCATGGTATTGTTTTTGAAGAAAGATGGTTACAAATAAATGTATAAAATCTTTATAATTCTAATTGTAATGTTTTATAACAATTTTTCTTTCTTAAAAAAAAAAAAAAAAAAAAAAAAAAAAAAAAAAAAAAAAAAAAAAATTTTTTTTTTTTTTTTTTTTTTTTTTTTTTCAATTTTGTCTCTCAGCAAACCGGAAGTAAGAATTGAAAACTTATTAAATATTCAAAAATTTTTTTTTGTAATACTCATTCAATATTTAATTTTTTAATTTAAAACATGCAAATGAAATGATGTCATCATTTTTTATTAAAAAAGCAACTTGAAACTGTTTGAAATTTTTTTTTTATACATTTAGGTATTTGTAACCCACTAAATCTTTCATCTTTTGAGTAACTATTAAAACATCTTTTTCTACATGAGGAACAGGGTGACCATACATTTGAGGTATTACTGGAAAAACTCTAACTTTATGTGGCCAATGATTGCAAGTTCTCCTTTCTTCAAAGTAACGAATTCTCTTTTCAATTTGTGATTTTTTTGCAAGAAAAGCTGGAGTCATACAAACATAAAGCGCACACCGAATATTTATGTTTAATCTATCTCTCTGAGGTTCAACCCCTTGATGAATAGTTCGACTATCCCATAACACTAATGAACCAGCTTTTGCTTTAACACAAATATCTGAAGCGCTTCCCAAGTTTTGAATGTAAAACTCTTTTTCTTCTGCAGTTAACTTGTGCCAATCGCTCGAATCTTTTATTTGAAACTTTTCTTGAAATTTTCCATGTAATTGATGACTTCCTTTTAATACTCTTAAAGTTGCATCTCCTTCATACACATCATAAATATTTACTAAACCTTGAACACATTCAAAATTATTTCGTTTAAAACATTGATCGCTATGAAACCATTCTTTATCTTCATTATACCAACCTCGGTTTGTATATTCACATGGAAGAGAAACGCTGATTCCATCAAAACTTGTTAATAAATCGCGTGTATTCCATATTGATGCAAACTTTTTAATTACATTTTCGTTTTGCCTAACATCCCATGATAATGGATTATGTCCAAAGTCCCAATGTTGAAATAACATTCCATGTTTAGGCATCAATTGAAATAATGAAACAAAAGTATCTGGTTTATTTTGTTCTACAGGTTTCTTTAAATGTTTGGTTTTGTAATTGAGCCATTCCCACATCATTTTTTTGAGTTTAGTAATTTCATCGTTATTTAAAACATTTTCCACAACTTCAACCCCGTCATTCTTCAAAGTATAATTTTTGCATTCGTCATAAAATAACATGTTTTTAAAACTTGAAAGTACTTGCAATGCGCAAAGTTTTATAACAATTTTCCTTTCTTAAAAAAAAAAAAAAAAAAAAAAAAAAAAAAAAAAAAAAAAAAAAATTTTTTTTTTTTTTTTTTTTTTTTTTTTTTTTTTACATTGTTTGAACATTTAAAACTTACTATCACAAGCGCAATCACGTTATTATAAAAATTTAACTTAGACCATATTACAAAAAAAAAAAAAAAAAAAAAAAAAAAAAAAATTTTTTTTTTTTTTTTTTTTTTTTTTTTTTTTTTTTCAATTTAAAAATTACTTTTTTTCAACAATTGTTGTCGTTTCTTCATTATTTTCTTCATTAGGAAACTCGATAGCAAAATTTGGTAAATATTGAATTTGAGCAATATTTTTTAAATTTAAAAATGCCTTTTGAAAAAGTATCATTTCTTCAATACATCCAGATATTTTAAAAGAATTATCACCAAATGTTATTCGATGAAAAATTTTCATGTGGAAAATAGCCATAAAATCTTTCTGCATCATTAAGGCAGGTTGTACTATTGCTGCTGAAGAATGGCTAATTTCTTTACCGTCGAAAATTTTAAGGCTTAAAACACACCAATTTTTTCGTGCGAATGGAAGATTGTTTTCCTTGTGATGTTCTGTACAAAAAGTACAAAATAATGGATGACACATCTTTACCCAAAATCGGCCACCTGTATGCAGCTTTTCTTCATCGTTTTCTTTCATAGCCTCTCCGATAAAGTCGAGAGGTTCGCAAATATTCGAAATGATAGAAATTTCATTCTTTAAAGATTTTTGAAAATTAAATTCTCCTGCTACAATAACATTGAATACATGATCTCGTGTTATAATTCTTCGAATATATGCTTGTTGCTCCGCGCCACAAGTATGTCCCCTGGAATATTTTACTTTTCTTTTCTTGTGATTCTGATATTCTGAAGAAAATTCTAATTTATCTCGCCAAGAGGGAGTGACAAGGTTGAGGGCACATGTATGTTTTTCCATGTTTTTAATTTCTTCATTAAGAACAGGTGAGTTTAAAATACCTTCGATGAAGACATTGTATTCCGAGTTTTCCATTGTCTTGGTTATAAAACAAAATACATATGTCACAAAAATATATGTCGCAATATTTAAGTAGTATAATCTTAAAAAAAAAAAAAAAAAAAAAAAAAAAAAAAAATTTTTTTTTTTTTTTTTTTTTTTTTTTTTTTTTTTTATACTAATCAATTTTTATTATTTTTAATAACAATTTTAATAACAATTTTTATTATCATAATTTTTTTTGCTTGTAAAGAATGTATTCAAAAAAGGCAGTTACCAAACATGGTAAGTGAAATAACTCTATTGAATTTTCACTTTTTAAAGAAAGTATCAATTTGTCTATAGTCGGTATTGAAAAGTTCATGTTTACGAAATATTGAAAAACGTATTCAGATATTTCTAAAAATAATTTACGAAATTTTTCTGCTCTTTCCTTATTAAAACGCGCCTTCATTTCTGACAAGAGAAAAAAAGGTGTTTTACACTTTTGAAATCTAGGGTAACTAAAAACAATCTCAGTCAAGTCAGAAATTTGTTTTAAAAAATAATCATTACGCAATAAATTTCTTTTGATAAACTCGATTTCATCTGTAACGTTTTTCGCATTTAATTCTTCCTTATGAAGGGGTAACAATATGGAATCAGGTGTTAAATCTTTCTTGTACAAATTATAAAGTTCCTTCAAACGAGTGTGGATAATATCTTTAAGTTCTCTTATAAAATAAATATGTCCAAAAACATTATATCTTTTTAAAAGGGCTTTTTCATTCCATAAATCTGCAGACATTTTAGTGAAAAATATAACTGTATTTAACTTGCATTATAAATGATATTTATAATACAAAAATATATACATACAACAAAAAAAAAAAAAAAAAAAAAAAAAAAAAAAAAATTTTTTTTTTTTTTTTTTTTTTTTTTTTTTTTTTTTTTTTTTTAATAAACCAAAATTCGAATTTTATATTACGTCATTATTTCTAAAAATAATCATGGGTTTTAGTTTAAACAAAATAGCAATTTTTTCTTTTCTACGTTTCCAACTGGCTCTTCTTCCATCCAAGTAAATTTTCTTTCGGGAGACATGAGTAAATGAACGTGTTGTCTCAAACTGTTAATCATGTATTCAATGGCCAGCCAAGTCAATTTCGGGTTCACGAGCTTGATAAAAAAGTAATAAATTTCTACCATAGTAATTTCGTGCATCAAACTCCCTCTGCATGCAAATTCGCTTGCTAATTCGTCAATGGCTTTTACTATCCTATCTCTGTCTTCGGTCTCAGTAAAAACTTCAATTCCTTGAAACTTGACGGTAAGCGGTATTAACATATTTTGACTACTCAAATAATAAACATATCCGTATTGTTCCTTATCTTCCAATAGTTTCGAGATGTATTTACGAGCCACGTCCCTGATTTTTGGGTGCATAACCAAATCCAACGAAATGTAAAACTCTACGGGCCATTTACCGTATTGTAGATTTAAAGATTTAATGATGGGCTCCAAGGATTCTCCTCCGTAAAATTCTGACAATAAGTTGTCAACAGGTAAATGGCAAGTTGCTAATCTTTCATACATCTTTCTTTTTTATAATCCAAAAAGCAGATCGAATATAATACATGATCGAAAGCACGAATATAGTTGCCAACCCTTACAAAACATATGATATCCATGGAAAAATTGTTCCAATACCTGACCAAACAGTAGAACCAACTTGGCTCGCAAAATGATTTAAAGCTTCGGCAACTGTTGGTCTTTGGCATTTCATAGTCTCACCTGGTAAACAGTTGACATATTTACAATCGCAAAGTCGACAACAAGAATTTTCGTCGTCTTCGTTAAAATCTTTGCAAACATTTACTAATTTTTCCATTCCATCACAAAACGAAATGTTGTCAAGTTTGCCTTTTTGGCAGCAACTTAATTCATTGTACTTACACACCGTGCCATCCGGTCTTTTCTTAAAACATCCAGAATTAGATTCTATGTAATTCCAAATGCTCGCTACGCCTGTGCCGATGACTGCCCCTGCAGCAACCACTTTTAAGCCTTTTTTGCTAAAGACGGTTTTGATTGCGCCACTCAATTTTTTGTTACTTTTTACGAGCTTTTGCAAAGCCTTTTGAGATTTTGTTAAAACTTTGAAATTGTTGAAACGTTTGGAAATGGGTTTAGTATTAAAATTGAATTTGCGTTTTAACATCACGTTTAACTTGATTCGTTACAATAAAGGAAAACATGTCAAACACCGAATCTACCGCGTGCCTGTTTAATGCTACAAAAGCAGATTGTAGAGCACCGAAAAGAACCAATTTAAGCATGGTCATGTGCCAAAAACATCTCAAAGATTATTTTGGTTTGGAAATGGGTTATCATCAAGACGATCATCCCACCAACGTTGCATGGGTTGGACCTTTCTTAAGACCAGTCAAAAACATGTCTTATTTTAAACGAAATACGGTCATTTTTCCAACAAAAAATTTTTTTGATATGACATTACGGCCAGAAGAATTTAAAACAGATAACTCGTTTAGAAAATATCAAATGAATCCTTTTATTTTAGACTATATTCGAAAATATGGATTATATCCCAATAAAAATATAGAAAATCGACTAGTTATCGAAATGTATCGAAACTTGATGACTGACAAATATGATCCGGGACCCAATCAGGAAACTTTGTTCCCAAATTTAAGTTCTCTTGTTCGCAGTAAAAAAACAATTTCCGAATCTAACATAATGGATCAATCCATCTATAAAGTTCTCAAAGACGTTGGTTTTTATAAAAATGATATATTGTTTACTCTTCCACAATCAGAATTATCTCTTTGTATGCAATATATATTATTCAACTGTCTGTATTCAGAAATGAAAATTACATTCGATACCGATAATTTTACCGACTATCTTCCATACAATTGCGAATTTGTAGAAAATGTTGGTTTAGTTGCAACAGAATTGATTAATCATCCCCATCCACTAATTATAAATGGTGTGAGTTCTGGAAGTCAAATTTTCTATAATGCATTTGTATCAACGGTACAAAAGGAAGTTTTACACAAAAATTATTCACTGAAGGATATTCCGTCACAATATGCTTTAACAAATGCTTTAAAGAGTGGATCAGTTTGTTAAAAAAAAAAAAAAAAAAAAAAAAAAAAAAAAAAAAAAAAAAAAAATTTTTTTTTTTTTTTTTTTTTTTTTTTTTTTTTTTTTTTTTTTTTAATTAACAGATTTATTTTTTATCCACAAACTGGATCCACTTTTTAAAGCATTTGTTTATTTTTAGATTTATTATGTTTAATAGACATCTTCAAACTCAATCAGCGACCCCAAATTGACTTTTTTAGTCGGTCTCAATTTGTTTTCACGAAATCCGATAAAGTCTAAAATTTTTCCACTGATGCGGTAAACATTATGTTTCTTCAAAAGATATCTAATGTTGATATTTAATCGCAAAATGGCCAAAAATTTATCGGTATAAATGTTTTCTATTTGATAATAAAACCGATTAACTACGTGCTCTCCATCAAATATTTGTGTATTTTTAATACATGGTTGGATAACTCGATCGCTATAGTATCCGGCTTTTAGAAATTTTATTTCAAACTCCCAACATTCTCCACATTCCATTAAATAGCACATTTGAAATGAAAATTTGAAATTATTCGAAATGGTAACATCTGGTCCTAAATCGGATGTCATTACACGAGCAATTTTATTCAGTGGTTCTGAATCCATGACAATCAAGTTTGCTTTACGATTATTTGATTGGAAAATTTCGTTTTTGGATGGTTTTGGTATTGCACAAGTAGCGACTAAAATAACCTGGAAATTGGGATAGTTAGATTTTTCACAATAGCAAATATCCGTTGAGAAGGATTTTTTCCAAAATTTTTCAGAGTGATATGAATAATTTTGATACGCAATATTATTTTGCAATCGGCTTGACCAATCTTCCGTCACAAGATTAAGAATTAAAGGGTAACATTTAACCAAATTATTAGTAGCCTGGGCCAAAGTTTCGTTGCCTAACACCTTTGACACAAGATCATTATAGCTAGCCATACTTTCCTTATTAAAAAAAAAAAAAAAAAAAAAAAAAAAAAAAAAAAAAAATTTTTTTTTTTTTTTTTTTTTTTTTTTTTTTTTTTTTTTTTTTTTTTAGTTAAAATTGAAAACTCATTCAATAATCAAATAATCGAAATTTTAAAATATAAAACTTTTAAGTTCATGTTCATATTCACATTCATCTGTATCGTCTATCAAATTTGGTTTTTTAATTTCCCTTTCTACTTCATTTTCTATATCTGGAGACACTTCTTTCCGCTTCCTATTGCTATTATTTTCTTCTTTATCTTCTATAGAAAGTAGTTTTTCACTTCCAAATAAATTTTCAAACTCAGCATCAAAGCTAGTAGAGTTGTTAGTTTTTGTCTCTAAACACAAAGGTTTATTTTTAGATTTATTTTGTTTAATAGACAATGTTTCGGTTTTATCTTCAAATTCAATCAGCGATCCCAAATTGACTTTTTTAGTCGGTCTCAATTTATTTTCACGAAATCCGATAAAGTCTAATATGTTTCCACTGATGCGGTAAACATTATCTTGTTTCAAAAGATATCTAATGTTGATTTTTAACCGCAAAATGGCCAAAAATGTATCGGTATAAATGTTTTCTATTTGAGAATAAAACCGATTAACTACGTGCTCACCATCAAATATTTGTGTGTCAGAAATACATGGTTGGGTAATTCGATTGATAGTGTATCCAGCTTTTCGAAATTTCATTGCAAACACACTACAGTTTTTACATTCCATTAAACTGCACATTTCAAATGAAAATTTGAAATCATTCGAAATGGTAACATCTGGTCCTAAATCGGATGTCATTACACGAGCAATTTTATTCAGTGGTTCTGAATC
Organism: Maratus speculifer; assembly: GCA_964019185.1. Lineage (NCBI taxonomy): Eukaryota > Metazoa > Arthropoda > Arachnida > Araneae > Salticidae > Maratus > Maratus speculifer. Next base: position 155,770,666 of record OZ025302.1, read on the forward strand.
CATGACAATCAAGTTTGCGTTACGATTATTTGATTGGCTGGTTTTGTTTTTATATGGTTTTGGTATGGTACAATTAGCGACTAAAACAACACAGAAATCGGGATTTTTAGATTCCTCACAATCGCAATGATCAGTTGAGAATGATGGTTTCCAAAACTTTTCAGAGTGATATGAATAATTTTGATACGCAATATTATTTTGCAATCGACTTAACCAGTCTTCAGCCACAAGATTTAAACAGTAATCATCGACCAAATTATTAGTAGCTTTGACCAATGTTTCGTTGCTCAACACCTTTGACACGAGATCACTATAGCTAGCCATAATTTCCTTGTTATAAGAAAATGAAAAATAAATCAGTTGTATTGAGGTTTGGTAGCTGAGCATTTATAAATACTTTGATACAATTTAAAAAAAAAAAAAAAAAAAAAAAAAAAAAAAAATTTTTTTTTTTTTTTTTTTTTTTTTTTTTTTTTTTTTTAGTAAATTATTATTTAAAATATTTCTCATATTTTATCTTTCCTTTAGCGGCCAACCTTTTACTACGGCGATAAATAAAGTCATCAAAATTTATATGTGGAATTGCGGTCAACGACTCGTCGATTTCGATAGCTACCCAACCTTCATGACTATTGATCCAATGTAAAAGTTTTTCTTGTACGATATTAAAAAATGTTATAAACAGATCATCATTAAAATTGTAAGGGACCGTAAGTGTAGAGACGATGTTCATAAAAATTATGATTCGAGACCAACTAATACGATTTATAAATAATATATTGTACAGGCCTTGTAAAAATTCTTCCAATCTGTCTTTTTCATCGTAATGAAAAAGACAAATTGGAGGAATTTGAAAATCATAAGTATCGTAAATAATCTCACAAAGTCTCAAAACATGGTTTAAAACAATTTCTTCATATTCAGTTAAAGCGCTTATACTTGATATTATCGTAGGGTTAAAATTACTTCCTAGATGTTTAAGCACGTTAAATAAAATGTAACTTGTTCGTGCTTGCTTAAAATCCATCTTTGTTTTATTTGGGTAAATATTTAAAAAATTGTCCTATTATATGTACTATAGATAAGACTATATATGCTATTGAAAAAAAAAAAAAAAAAAAAAAAAAAAAAAAAAAAAATTTTTTTTTTTTTTTTTTTTTTTTTTTTTTTTTTTTAAATTATGTATGGGTTGTTGATACCACCAAATGATGAATCGGAAAAAACATATTTACTGTCAACTTTAACACCGTTATCAAAATAATCCCTTTTTATAATCGGATATGAAAATAATCGGAAATTAAAATAATCGATTATATTATATGGATACAAATATTGAAATTCGGAATAAGATAATAATTGAAAAAGGGGTACTTGTTGACATGCTCGACACCAGTTCATGGGATCTAGAATAAACTTACATATATTAATATTTAATCTTAATATATATCTTCTTTGGTAATATTCATTTTCATTTTCAAAATTCATACATTTTAAACACATTTTAACACAATTATTATCAACAGTTATAAAATCGAAGTTCACGATAATAAACCGTGAAATATAATCCTCGAAATCATAATCGAGCGTAAGATTATTTTGGAACCAAACCACCAGATTTCTAGGCCAGATAAAATCCTGTTTTCTAAAATACGGAATAATTTCGATGTAGTTTACCATAACATTCTGATTGTGAAATTCTGATAAACGAAAACGAGATTTACTTTGCCAAAAAATATCTATTACAAGGGGTTTGGGAAGTTTTAATTTTTCCATGTCATGCAAATAATTCAAATTTCTTAACAATAATTTTATACACAGATACTTCAATGTTTCAACATTAAATGTAACATCGCAAAAAAAATCATGCTCTTCCTGTACGAAATGTCTATAAATATAAACTGCTTTTTTTGAATCGTTCATTTCTTCTGATCTAATCCACATATTATTTTCAATTGGTTTGGCTGAATAAGCGGTTAAATGTATATGATCCTCTCTAAACCAATTAGAAAAATGCTTCATTGATAGCCTTGACAACAGATTCTTATGAAAAGCTGATTTATGAATTACAAAATGATGAGTCATCATTTTTTTTCAAACTTGTGGAAATCAACTATCTTGAATGAAATGAATCTCATGAAATAAGTCTTTATAAAATCAATGAATGAATAATTTCCCATTTGTTGAAAAAAAAAAAAAAAAAAAAAAAAAAAAAAAAAAAAAATTTTTTTTTTTTTTTTTTTTTTTTTTTTTTTTTTTTAACAAATGGATTTTGAAATTTTGATTTTGACCAACCGGAAGTAAAAAATTGAAGTCATTGTTTTTAAAAATAGACGTAGATTTTTTTTCAAACGATCGAATCAAGTCACCGTTGCTATAAAAATTTACAATTTTTTCAATCAAGATGTTGACGATATACATTTTACTATTTTTCATTTTGTATCTTTGTCATTGTTACATGGCACGTAATTTGTTATCATATTACATGGCCAAGCCTTACCAATTTCATTTAAATCTTTTCCGTTGGAACAAAGATGTCGAACTCGCATTTACTTGAATGGTTTGCTCAACTGTTATTTGGTACTTCCAGTCCTAGTTCGCCTCCTTTGGAGCTGAGAAAAATAATATTGCGTATGGAATCTGAAAAGATTCCTTGGTTGCATTTGATTCATAACGGTGGCCTCACGGCGTTTCCGTATCAAATACACGGAGATTTGAATTCTTTAACTGACTACTTGGAAAAACAATGGGTCGAGAAACAACCCTACTTTGATCCGCCAACTTTTAAAACTCGCGCTGTATCGAAATTTTGGGATGAGTTGCAATTACTGCTGACGAAGCGATTCGAAATAGAAGAACCTTTACCTCTTCCATCTAAACGAGACGACGAAATTTTGAAAGAATTTTTAGAACCGACCAAACAAATTCAAACTGATCGATTCAATTTCGAATCCGCTGAGTTTTGGGGAAACGTGGCTCGCAGATTCATCAACATCAACAGACCCGGAGAAGCATCGCCTTTACCGGATGCCTCTTCCGATTCATTCAAAAAAGTTTTACAATTATACGATATAACATGCAAGGCCCGTGGACAATATTTTGACCCTTTCAACATGTATCTGGTGCCACAATCTGAATACGTGAATGCGGTTCACTGGCAAACCAGTTTGAATTTGGAAGCGTTCTTGCATGATAGACCCACACATCCGTTATCAATTTCAGTCAAAACCCTTTTGAAAAAGAATTTAAACAATCTGCTTCGTGGTGAAAAGCCTATTTTGGAATCCTCGGAATTTGACGCTCTTTTGCACAACATCAGAGTTGTACACGAAGCGATCCCGCAAATCCCACACAAAGACGCACCGCCAAAATTGATCGATGTATTTCAAAGGCTTTTGGCTCTTTGTCAGCGAGACCAGTTATGGGAAAATGAGGTTCCAAAAATCAAACCTGAACCCGTTTCCCCGAGTCTTTTACATCTTACGGAACGAGTTCGAATACTGGAACGAGAAAAGAGAATTTTGTTGAAACATTTTAACGAAAGTGACTCAAGATTTGATCAAGAGCCACTACGGCGCACTTATTCGGATTACCTTTATGTAAAGGACAAAAAGATTCGATCCTAAGATTCCGTCGAAGCGGGGGTACGCCAAACATTTCCACGTTGACAATGTTTGTTATACCAGCGTCAATTAAAATTTTTCGTTGATTGCTTTCACCTTTGTATCCAAAAACAATAGTCGAGTTAGGATACAGTTTTTGTAAAAAATCATATCGGTTCTTCAAAAATTTTAAAGTATCTGAATAAGAAGTTCCGCCTCGGGTTGTAACTTCTACGTCTGGGCGACAATTGGGATACCATCTTCGCATTTTGGAAAAATTCATTGGACTCGTAATTTGGCAATGGCAAAACAATCCGGCCACGTCTTGGTAAGCCAGTTCTAGAGGTATATATGTGTCACCCAAAACCACACCTTTCGTATGAATAATGGCTTGCATTTTAATAAAGATGAAAGGTTTCGGATTTTCAACAATTATCCTTGGTTTCGTACTCGTTACTTTAATCGTGAGTGTGGGTTTGATTGCGTTTACAATGTATAAAATGTCTAGCGCACCGGATTATGTTTTGGACTCCTCCAGCAAAACGGTAACGACTGAAGGAATTTCTGCAAAAGTATTTTGGGATGCTAACAAACTGATGCTCCTGATCCCTACCGTCTCAAATATCCTATCAATAATCCTTTTGGGCGTGTTAACAGTAACTAGTTAAATAAAGTAAAGAAAATACCCATCATGAATTTACGAATGATATTGTCTGCTGCGTTACTCGTATTGATAATCATCAATTTGATAATGTATGGCTATCTAGTTTGGACTGTTAAAACTAATACTACCGCAGGCGTAATCGTAACTAGTAAACCAATGCTATTCTATAGCCCGATAATTGTACATCTATTACAATTTATCACCTCTGGTCTGTTGGTATACCAAAGGTAAAAAAAAAAAAAAAAAAAAAAAAAAAAAAAAAAAAAAAATTTTTTTTTTTTTTTTTTTTTTTTTTTTTTTTTTTTTTTTTTTTTTTTTTTTTACTTTATAATGTTTATCAATTTTTTGTAAATAAATTTACGCCAATTATTTCTAGATTGTTTTTTTACAAACATTTTCCAATTACCGTTCTGTTCGATCCAAGACCTTAAGTTCTTCTCAAATATTTCATTTACACTTTTCCATGCAATATAAAATGTTTCCCTCGATTTTTCACTCTTTAAACATCTTGTAGTAATTTCACCGACAAATGCCAAGTAAGCTATAATTTTATCCCAAGTTATATCTTCAGTTAGATTCTCATTAAAACCAAATTTGAAAATATCAGGTATCGTGTTTCTCGTAACATTTTGAAATGTGTTACAAATTATTTTGTTGTCATTTTCAAAATCATTCAAATATTGTTCGAGCTTGGTACAAAAGGCTTTAATAACTTGTTTTTCGAGTGGTTGCTCTAAAGAAGGTACATCTATATTAATTTCCTGGCGAGCAACTAAATACTGTAAAACCTTTAACAAAATGCGCTTGTATTTCAAATTGAAGCTTGATTTGTCGAGAGACATTATAGCATTTGTAAAAAACTTAGCTGAATAATACTTGGATTAAGTCGGTAGCCTCTTTATACAATTGAATAAAACTTTTTTATAAAGTTTTATTAAAAAAAAAAAAAAAAAAAAAAAAAAAAAAAAAAAAAATTTTTTTTTTTTTTTTTTTTTTTTTTTTTTTTTAACTAATAAAGTAGAATGGATCCTGAAAATATTATGAAAAAGGTATACAAAGAAGTGATTCATTTTTTACAATCGATGCTTGGTGTTGACAAAATGGCTATTGTTAATCAGAAATTAAATGAAGCCTATCCCACCTGGACTGATTTATGGAAAACAATTCAAAATTGGCTCGTAACCGAACATCCTTTGACAAACATGCAACACAGTATTAAAAGTTTTGCGCAATTATTTCCCAATTATGAATCTTTTGCTAAGAACTTGGAGAATTCGTTGTCCCTTCACGACGATTTTTGGAATAAAGTGTATATGTATCTTTGCGCAGCTCAACAAGGTTTAAAATGTTAAAAGTGGGACAATTGGAACCTTTTGCATTATTGACATTAGCCAGCGGTTTATTGTACTCGATCGGCGTTTTGACAATTGAGTCCAAAGCAAATAGCTGTTATCGAATACATTTCATCATTCTCACTCTTGTGATTTTTATGGCTCTTCTTACCATATGCATATTTAAATATCTTAAATATCGTTTCGCTTGTCGCCAGATGGATGAGTTTTTGATGGCGATGAAAAAGAAATAGACAAACTATGATTTCTTTGGTCTCGAAAAAGAATAGCGTCATTTGCGCGAAATCCAAGCAGTTGCCAATAACCAACTGGAGACGAAATACAATGTTCCGTATTTCCCGAAATAATTTCATATTCCAGGTGTTGAACCGTACATAAAAATTCTCGAAGACCGACATCATCTTTTTTGCAAATTTTAACGCCGTCTTCGAATTCAATGCAATATGTGAATTTCGGTAACGAAATGTATGCGGATTTTATAGGTCTGAAAGCTTTTCTTTTTATAATTTCCAAGTAATCCATACTTTTAAAAATGTATATTAAAGAATGTCTAACGATAGCGTTACAATTGACTCAATGGCCAATGCTCTGCTCAAAAAGGATAAAAATGTTTTTGGTCAATTTTTCACAAATGGTACATGTATTGGTAATGTCGACTCACAGACGAAGGAAACAGCTGAAAGAATTTTCAAAGAATTATTTTCTGATTGTAATGATACTAGTTTTAATAGTTTTGATGATTTTTTGAAAGAGTGGAAAAAAAATAATATTAATAGTGTCTACGAAGAATATGATTCAATTCCCCAGAGTGATATATGTAATAAATTCAGTTTCGACCCGTCGAAACGTGAGATGGTTAGCGTTGTGGGTCCACGCCGCAAGAAAAATAATGCGACTGAATTTGATGTTTATGATTTTTTAAAAACGAGACACGAAAGTGGATGTCCTATTAGGTTTCCGTCAGATATGGAATTGGAAGCCGATTTAGAAGTTTTGATGGAACCGCAAAAGCATGCGATAGTCGATGCCGGTCTTAGAAAAATTGCTCGTGCATTAACTGTGTTGAATTCATCTTGCAGTTATCGTTTACTGGATGTGCATAGTGAACGCGTTGTCCGTTAAAAACACCTCTCTCAAAAAAAAAAAAAAAAAAAAAAAAAAAAAAAAAAAAAAAATTTTTTATTTTTTTTTTTTTTTTTTTTTTTTTTTTTTTAACAAAATGAGGCTTTACGTAAACCTACATGCATCTCAAGACAAATATTTTTAATCAAGAGTTATAATGCAATCTCTTCAAGACCTTGTAAATTTCGTATTGCAACAAGATCGTTGCATTATTTATGGTGACTTGGGAAGATACCCCCAACATTTAGTAGAAGCTTTTAAATCCGTTCCAATGTTAAAAGTTGTCATCGTTTCTCGAAAAAATGACTTACATTCGACAGATAATCGAATTCGAATAGTACGTACAGCGGAGCTTGTAGAAAAATGCGATTTATTAGTCTATTTGGAACCCGCGTCCATGCAAATGGTTGAAAAGCATCCTCTTGCATTCCGCGTTGCCGTTTTTGCATCCCATTACAGGTTTAAAACTTCGAACGAACATCGGTGGACCGATGTTTGTTTCTTCCTAAAAACTGATTCGGAAGGGACGCAAGAATTACGGGAAAAAGAAGATTTTTCAATCCAAACTCGAAACATCGGACTAGTAAAAATAGATTATACTAATGTTTTAACGATATCGGGGAAAGATTCCTCTCCCCCAAACACGCAGGATACGTACGTCATTGTAGACCTGACAAAATTTACCAAGGACTCGTTAAGCATGTATTTGGCATTTTGGGATGCGTTCGATTACATGTTGGAAAACAAACATTTAATTAGTAGGTGGGTCGTGTGCTTTTCCGAAAATGGACGGCAGGCTTTTCAAAGCTTTACGCAAAAAGTTTTAGATGCCCTTTTATGCAAGAAATTTGAATATGGTAATGTGAAAGACCTCCAAACTCTTGTAACTCTACTTCCTTTTTATAAATCTGGTACCATTGATAAAAAGTTTGATGTGAAATTATTGTCTTTTGGTGGAATAAAATTTGCGGTTCCTAAAACAATAGAAGATGCGTGTAAAGTTGCTATAATGTACGACACTTATCAATTAGCGAAAAATGTTCTTTTGATTCGAGAATAAAAGAAAAAAAATGTATGGGGAAAAGAAATAAGACAATGTCGACATTAAACAATCTGGATACAATTGTTGCGTCTCATAGCTCACCTCAGCAGATTGTTCAGAAAAAAGGACGTGGGCGATCACCAAGAAGCCTATCACCCCTTTTTTCGATTGACAGTAATAGTAGTAGCTGTTCAAACTCAAGTCGGTGTAGTCGAAAGAAAAAAAAGAGCAATAAAAGAAGTCCTAGTCCTAGCCCTACCCGAAGTTCTAACCCCAGTAAGAATTCTAGCCCCGGTCCCAGTCGAAGTCCTAGTCCTAGTCGAAGTTCTAGCCCTAGCCCCAGTCGAGGTCGAACTAAAAAACGCAGCAAGAGTAAAAGTAAAAGTAGAAGTAGGAGTAGGAGTAGAAGTAGTAGCAGGAGTAGTAGCAGGAGTACCAGCCTCGATCGAGCTATAAAAAATCCATATTTAAGACAAATTTCCGATAACGAATTGCGATACGATTATCCCCCACATAGCCTTTCCTTTAAATTAAAAAAGGGAAAATTCAAAACCAATCAAGTACCAAATAAAGTTTGTAGACTTTTAACGAGCCATTGTACCAAGAGACACCCACTTTTGCGAGATCAGAAGCCACGACATACGCAAATACAACTAAGTGAGTTGTAAAAAATATGAGTTGAAACAAATATTGGCTATAGAATTGTAAAAAAAAAAAAAAAAAAAAAAAAAAAAAAAAAAAAAAAAAAAAAAAATTTTTTTTTTTTTTTTTTTTTTTTTTTTTTTTTTTTTTTTTTTTTTTTTTACAATTCTATAGCCAATATTTGTTTCATTTGCCTTACGCGGCTTAAAGCTGTATAGACTAAATTTGGGTTTCTACTTTCGTTGAAATTAATTACAATTTTCAATTCATCAATGGTATCACCTTGATATTTATGAATTGTACCAGCAAATCCCAATTCCAAAGGAAAATTTCCACTGTAGTAATCTCTCTGTACTTCTATTTCTAAATTAGTTTTTGGATTTGTACATATTACTACATCTTTATCAGAAATGTAATTTTCAAAAATTAATTGCGTTCCGTTATTGACCTCCGAGCAACCGTTTTTTGTTACGAAAACCAAACAGCCTGACTTTAAGACGAGGTTTGGATAAATTTTAATTTTTATTCCACTGACCTTTTTTTTCAAGTAAAATTTATTGTATATTTTAACAGTTTCCTTCTTGCAAGCCATAGCCCTGTCTGCTTGCATCAGTAAAAGATTATTAATTTCTTCCACTACAGGAAAATTTTTCTGTACGAAATCAAACATACCCGTTTCATCATTTTTGTCGACAAATTTACGTAAAGCATTTATCAAGATTTCGTATTCGGGTTCGAATCTTTTGCTTTCGGTCAGATGAATTTTACAAATTTTGTATTGGGTCTCCGATAAAGTGATAGAAAACAAATTGTGAATGGATTTTATTGGAGTAAGTTGATGCGGATCCCCCATACAAACGAAAAATAGAGGGTAATTGGCTCTATCCATGAAATAATAAATCAACCAATATATGAACCAGCCTTTAATCATAGATATTTCGTCGATAACAATTATGTAAGGATAAACGTTACATTTAAAACTCTTTACAATTTCGCGACTTTTTTCTATAGATTTCAATATATTTGTTTCATTTTCCAATGACTTTTCCAAATCCGCTAAAGGACCATCCAATTCTAAGCCGAGTGTTGAATGAATGGTTCGACCCCCTATGGCTACTGCGCTTCGAGCCGTAAAACTCATGCGCAGTTGTTTTGTTTCGATATAATCGAGAGTGTTTTTGACTACATATGATTTTCCGGTTCCAGGACCACCAGAAACCACGACCAGCAATTTGCGGGGCTTCTTTATCCAATTGACCAAGAGTCCAACGAAAGCGCGTTGGCATTTCGTCAAAGTCAAGTAATGTTTACGGAGCCCCACCTTGTCAATTTTAATTTCGGAGGACATAGCATGCGTGGATGCCATTATTGCCCGATGAAGATTGTCACCCTAATTCTAGTTGAACCTGACGGATCGAGCGCGGAATTTATCCTCTTGATTTGCTCCAGAGTCGCCAAATCTTATCTAGTCGATTTATACTCTTTATACATGGGACATGCGCAACAAACAGAAAACGCAGAATATGTTGATTCTATTATTACTTTGACTGTCGATAAAATAATAAATCCAGGTAAATGGATGTATTGTATTGTTTGGTCACGATATCGACAAGAAGAAAAAAAGGCAAGTTTAGAAATCTTTGTTAAGCGACCCGCAAAATCTGAATTTTATTACGCGGTTGGAACTAATGGTACGCTTTTAATTAGCCGGAAAAATGCAAACGAATCCATCGTAATTCATGAAAATACAGTCGACGTATTGTGTGGAAAATCTAGATTGTATTGTAATGATCCAACAATTGTTTGGATTGATAAAGGTTATTAAAAATGTTTAATTTAAAAAAAAAAAAAAAAAAAAAAAAAAAAAAAAAAAATTTTTTTTTTTTTTTTTTTTTTTTTTTTTTTTTTTTTTACATTGTTAAGTAATTTTAAAGTACAATTTGTCTGCAAATAGGACATGAAATATGGTTTTTCAACCATATTTTTATACATTCTTTATCGAAAGAATGATTACAATTTAAAACAAGAAGTTTATCGGTCTTTTCATAATTTTTTAAACATATTGCACAAGTTTCATTGCTTCCAGTTGAATATATTTTTTCTTGAAAAGATTCAATTATTTCGGACGATACACCATTTAAATCATCTATTTTATATGTATTATGAATCAAATACTCTATATTCTGAATCATGTCATTTATGCCAGAAATGTATCTATCAGGAAAAGAATCAATTTCAATAATCGAAATAACATTATCTAAAAGTTGGTGTACACTTTGTAACTCATATAAATAATTAACTTTATATGCTATTTGTTGAATGATATTCAGTGAATCTTTAACATTATTCGTAAGACACACGTCACTAACGTGTCGGACGAGGTTTTTTACCTCTTGAACAAGATTTTTTACCTTTCGAATAGTATAAAACAATTGCATATCATTTACCTGACTAATCATGTAAGCCGTTTCCCTTGTAGATTGATTTATACTGTTGTAAAAGTTTCCATCTTGAAGAAATTTAAGATAACTTTCATTAGCAGTATAAATATAGTTTTCGCCAATTGTGATAACAGAAAAACTAGGTATTTTATTTATATTACGAATATCCTCTACATCTTCAATATCCGACATAAGTTTCATAATACTAAATATTCGTGGATGAATATAATAACTCGAAATAATTTCGTATATCCGATTCTCTAATACATAAGCTATCTTATCAATCGATTCTGATATCAAATTATATCTAACATCAGGTTCATAATGAGATAATGCTTCGGAATTAAAAAATATAGAATTAAAATAGTCTAGAATAAAAGGTCTGTATAGATTTAAATATGTAATATGACGTGAACTATGAATTGCAGGTGTAATTTCATTAATGTTGGATAGTTGTGAACCCATTTTAAAAATTGTGCATTATGAAGTTATATTGAAATTATTAGCAATTATATACGGTAAAAAAAAAAAAAAAAAAAAAAAAAAAAAAAAAAAAAATTTTTTTTTTTTTTTTTTTTTTTTTTTTTTTTTTTTTTTTTTTTTTTTCAAAAATGAAAATTTGAAACTTAATAAAATTAAGTTTTGCAATATGCAAATGAAAAAAAAATAGAAGAGTTCAAATTTCTTGATAGTCATCCTCGTAACATTTTTTTGGTCGTACAGCGTAATCGAAACCTACGCCTTCTGTATTTTGTTGACCAAAAAACATACGTTCAGCTGAAGTCGGCAAACCATCAGACCATTCATTTCTTAATTCACTCGTACAGAATTTCGCCATATTTCTTTTCATGGCTTCAAAACTCACCACTTCAATCTTAGTTCTGTCGGGATTTTTTGCCAATCCATCGCGAGTTAATGGCAATGGTTTTCCACTTCGGCATTGATATTTCATCAAAGTTAAAACGTCTTTTTCATACGCAGATTCATCATTTGTAAATAATTGTCTTTCCACGATTCTGACCATGTTGAAAAAATGACTGACGATTCCACATTTTTGAAAGAGATTACGAACGTCTGAAAACGCTACAATATTTTCCGGAGAAATTCTTCGTAACAAAGTATACAAATCTTTAAGCGATTGATAAAGAACTTTGATAGATCCTCGATCTTCTACTAAAATATATTTAAAATGACTCAAATATTCAAATTTCCCAACCAAATCCCTTCCTTTGTTGTGTTCAGCATAAGGTATCAGGTGACCAGCTCCAGGTAACAAATTCAACAGTTCTTGAATGGAGCATGTTGTATAAACGGTCGCGTATTTACGTCTGTTTGAAAATTCAAATACCTGTTTTTGAGTAGAAAATAACGCCAATTCGTATAAAATATTCTTTTCTACGTTAAATTCTGACCTAGATTCTGAAGACGACGGATTATGTTTACTATCCAAAGCGGCTTGAGTGTCAGATTTCGATGTACGACAAGCGCAATTAATTCCTTGTGCTGTTCCAGGTGGTGGAAATCGCATATGTTTAATTACTGCCCACACAAATTGTGGTACGGCTTCGATATTTTTGTTGAAAACTTCTAAATTATTGTAGCGACGCAAATGACCTTCCATTAAACATAACACCGCATCCAGTTTATGTGGTGTTATTTTTCTCATGATGGCTTCAAAAATATCAGGCCTTTTTTCCCGCGTATATTCCATCAAGCGTTTTGCTACAAAAATCATGTCGGAAATAGAATACAAGGATGCAATTTTCCCTTAAAGATTTAAAAATAATATATGATAAAGTCCGTTTTCGTAAAACGACTGAAGAATTGAGTATGCTGATATATATAATGATGTTTACGAATTTAAAAGTATCGGATCTCTTGGGATGGTTTAATGAGGACTTGGGTAAAAGACGACAATATTTAAAAAATTTAAATATTCTAGAAGATTACGAATCATCAAGAAAATTGTTTACTAAAAAACATCAAACGTACTTGATCAATTGGAAGAGGGCCGTTGAATTATGGATTGGTAAAAAGAATGCTACTTTTGAAGCCTTTCGACAATCATGTAAAAATGCAAAATTGAAAAATATTATGCGTATAGAATCTGATGCTATATTATTTAAAATTGTGTAAAAAAAAAAAAAAAAAAAAAAAAAAAAAAAAAAAAAAAATTTTTTTTTTTTTTTTTTTTTTTTTTTTTTTTTTTTCAGTTTGAAGATTTTATCATTTCCAACACGTGCCTATACTAAATCATGTAAACAATTTTGAAATGTATCATATACGTATTCTGACATTTCAAATAAGGTGTCATCATATAAATCTTCAGAGTTATTAGAGTTTGACATGTTTGATAAATTTTCTTCATTTGAGTTCAATGTATTAAACTGGTCAGATGAATTTATATCAGATTGGTCTTCCGACACTTTTTTTCGACATATTGGACACATGTTTTGCTCTTGAAACCATTTTCTTATACAATCTTGATGATAAGCATGATTGCAAGATAAAAGCAAAACATTTTCATTCAAGGAGAAACTTTCTGTACATATAACACAAGATTCATTTAAATCAATTAACTTTTGGTCTATTTTTACAATAGGTAGTAATTTGAAAACGTTATCTGGAACGGGTTTTTTTGGTGGAGGTTCGTTAAAAGAAGCATCCATGACATCTGTGTAAATTGCGTTTAAAAACGGAGATTGGGTTATAAAATCTGTTAATCTATCTCTCTGTTCTCGAATATTTTGTTCCAATAAAGGATCGCTTCCGACATGCATAAAATGTACAAATGAATTAATGAAATCTGGAATATCGTTCATAAAATAGGAATCAAATAATATTTCAGTGTTTATGTTAGGTAAAGTCTGGGAATTTGATGAGTGTAGCAAGTCTAACATGTAATGCCTAAATAAATGGAAAACATCAGGCGGATTAATATCAAAATTATCAATCGATTCTTCCTCTACTTCAACGCGAATTTCATCTAATACATTGTCAAATTGATTATCCATTTCAAAATCGAATCGTCTAGGATGGTTTGAATAATCCATCACGTACTGAAAATGTACTTTTCGTATATTAAACTTATTTAAGTAAGCGTTGTATTATTAAAAAAAAAAAAAAAAAAAAAAAAAAAAAAAAAAATATTTTTTTTTTTTTTTTTTTTTTTTTTTTTTTTTTTTTTTTTTTTTTAATCACTTGTCATATTTCAAACAAAGTATCTTCCTGTTATTAGATACCTTTCCCGTTCGCATTTAAGCATTAAAGTTCCATTTCCACAACATAGATAATGCGCATACCTGGCTTCAGCAAGTTGTCTTTTCAACAAATTCTTTTCTCTTTCCAATAAGCTTATTTTCTTTCTCAAATCAAATAGTTCCGTTTCCAAAGGAGACAGTTCTTTTTTTAAAACCATATTTTCCTTTTCACTCTCTATTTTTGATTCAAAAGAATCCAATTTTTTTAACCTTTCATGATGCATATTGAAACAACAGAATTACTGGCAGTAAGAATGAAAAGGTATAATATAGTATATTAACACACACACAAAAAAAAAAAAAAAAAAAAAAAAAAAAAAAAAAAAATTTTTTTTTTTTTTTTTTTTTTTTTACAATTTCAATTTTTCTCTTTCACCAGACCGGAAGTGAGAATTCACAATCTGACTTTGCAATATGTAAATGAGATGACGTTCTAAAAGATTTATTTCAGTTACAACACTACTCGTAAATTAAGTATATCAAAGAGATATGGATTATCGAACATTAGTTTTAAGTCTTTTAAAGGATAGAAAATATCCAAAATTGGAAAATTATGTTGTCATAGATGTTTACTATAAAATGATTCCTGTGGATTATCCCTCCTTATCCATTTTACGTTATGATCGACGCTTTGACAATCCCAAAGATGTGTATATACGAGATTCGAAACCTTTTACCATCAATTTTATGGTATGTGTGGGAGATTACGCTTTTTATTTACACGAAGTCAACACGCTCAATGTGGAATCGTTTCCCACAAAATGTATTTCGATCAAAATTAATCGATCTTATTTAGACGAAAATATTTTGCACCAAAAAAGTGATACTTTTGAAGAAGAAATTTATAAATTCTTGACGCTTTTAAATTACGATGTTCCACAAGTTGCTAGTATATTAAACATGGACTTTTTCGCCAGTACGCGATTTTTACCGCAAAGAATTAACCTTTTTGTTTACAAATACAGCGAACGAGATGTCAATTTCATTCCCCTTACTGAAAAAGAAAAATCGTGTTTTGGTCCATCCTCAGAAATTTTTCCAGCTCGAACAATTTTGGGCCGTTTATCCGAATGTAAGTCCATGTCCACTCTGCTATCTCTCAACAATAACATTGATTTTCCAGATTTAAAGTTTACACAATATTTTTCCACTCAATGGCGTACTCTTATTCCTCTCGCATTCAATCCGTTGGAAAATCCAATTATTGTTTAAGATTGATTATTGGCGTAAGAAACTTCCACTAAATATTGTTTATCCTCGCTAGAATCCCGTTTCAAAGGTAGGTACCGGCGGTTTGAACCGTACCGTTTGCAAACGCGTCTGAGACCCGCACATGATGGCAAAGGCATGTTTACATCCGTTGAATCGCATTCGTCATTTGAAGGAGCAATGGATATAATGGATGAATCAGAATCATTGCTGGAAATTTCATCTTCCGAAAAAGAACCTAACCTGGACCGGTACTTTTTCTTTTGACTTTTCGTGGGTGGCCTTCCTCTCGGTTTGGGAACATTTGTCATGAATCGTTTTGCATATTTTCTAATGTCCGGGGAAATTCTTATAGCCATCTTCCAAATCTTGTCGGGAACAGATATATTTTCTTTAAACTCTTTAAAGGCTGGAGTGTTTTTAAAAAATTTTCTCATTTTTGATACAGGTACCAAATTACCATCATTAACTGCAATTTCTTCCAACTCGTTAGCTTCGACTCTTTCCGGATTGTATTCCCATCCTCGTTTTGAATCATTCAGTATATACGCAGCGTATTGAATTGGTATTTTTGTTGGTCTAGGCATGCTTTATTTACGGTAGATGACCTGTCCGTAAAAATGAAATTTGAAAAAGGGCGAATCTCTCACGTTCAAATGCGTGTCATAATGAGCGTGCTCGTATTTGTCGTATGCGTCCCAGTGAGCTAAAGCGTGGAGCGTGTAAATGAATAAAAGGTGCCAACAAGTCATGGTCTGAAAATATTCCGCTGGATTCAAATTACTCTGCTCATTTTCTATCATCGAGGCCAAGTTGACGGTTCCTCGAGCTTCATTGTACAACATTTGGTTGGATTTTGTATAGTCGAGACAATATCGCCTTTGAATAATTGTAAACTCGTAAACGTTAAAAATAATGTAAACTACAATATGTTCGTCAATCACATTTTCGTCCATGTACAATTTAATAATTTCTTTCGGACCGTTGGGTTGGTAACAATAGAAAAAAATGGGCTCGTATCGATTCAAATGATGAATGGGTCGGTCAAAAATCCAGTTAAGGATGGGAACCCAACGTTCGAATATAGTATGAAACTGTTTGAGATCTACGACGGTAAATTCTTCAACAATTCTATAGCATGCAGACCATGCGTCTCGCCATTTATTGACCCTGCTCATGGACCGAATATTGGTCGGATTGCGTCTGGATTCGTGTCGATCGATTGGTCTTTCTTCGTCTACCATCTTGACTCTTGACATGCGACACAAAAAAAAGCATGCACAATACATGGATCGTGTTTTTCTTAATGTGGTTGGCATATGTATGGATTTGGAAAACTATGAAATTGTCACCTGACAATTCGATAACAATTCGAACTGAAGCTCCGACTTTTCGCCAAAATTGTACAACTAAAGAAGTTCCTTGCATCGACGACTGTTCTTTTCTCTGTGTGGAAAACAATACCAAATGTATAGGTGGAATTTGTCAAGTTCAAGACGAGCTGATACCGGTTCCTTGCAAAGAGGAAACGGGAGGAATTTTGATGATTGTGAATGATCCAGTGCCTCATTGGTCCTGTATTTGTACAAATTCTACATTTTATAGGGGTCCGGACTGCTCAGAATTGAATGAAGACGTGTGCGAGCACGGCGTGTTTTTATATAAAAACCGAAGAAATTTTGTATGTTTATGTTTACCACCATACAATTTGAAAATAATTGATAACAAACCACATTGCGTGGAAAAAGCAAAGATGAATTTTTTTCAATGAAAAAAAAAAAAAAAAAAAAAAAAAAAAAAAAAAAAAAAAAAAAAACATTTTTTTTTTTTTTTTTTTTTTTTTTTTTTTTTCAATTTTGTCTCAGCAAACCGGAAGTAAGAATTGAAAACTTATTAAATATTCAAAAATTCGAGATTAAACCAAATGACGTCATCATTTATAAAAATAGAAATAAAATTTACACATTGTGATTTTCACAGTTTAAAAAAATTAATTCAATAGCAAAATTTACAGTTAAAATCACAGTTTTTTTTTATTCCTGTTCAAGAATTTATACATTTATTTTTTTCGTAAAATTTCAAATACTTTTTTCACCATTTTACTCTGCTTTATACATTTTTCATGTCTGTGTCAACTTGCTTCAAGCTTTTTCCAGGTGCTTTACAAATTTACATTTTTGCTTTATACATTTTTCATGTCTGAGTCAACCTGCTTCAGATATTATGCATCTGCTTTAAAATTTTACATTTTTGCTTTACGGATTTTACACGCCTACTTTAAATTGCTTCAGATATTATGCATCTGCTTTAAAATTTTGCATTTTTGCTTTACGGATTTTACACGTCTACTTTAAATTGCTTCAGATATTATGCATCTGCTTTAAAATTTTACATTTTTGCTTTACGGATTTTACACGCCTACTTTAAATTGCTTCAAATATTATGCATCTGCTTTAAAATTTTGCATTTTTGCTTTACGGATTTTACACGCCTACTTTAAATTGCTTCAAATATTATGCATCTGCTTTAAAATTTTACATTTTTGCTTTACGGATTTTACACGCCTACTTTAAATTGCTTCAAATATTATGCATCTGCTTTAAAATTTTACATTTTTGCTTTACGGATTTTACACGCCTACTTTAAATTGCTTCAAATATTATGCATCTGCTTTAAAATTTTGCATTTTTGCTTTACAGATTTTGCACGTCTGTGTCAAATTGCTTTATGGATTTTGCATCTGCTTTAGTATTTTGCATTTTTGCTTTACAGATTTTGCACGTGTATGTCAAACTGCTTTACAGATTTTGCACGTGTATGTCAAACTGCTTTATAGATTTTGCACGCGTATGTCAAATTGCTTTATAGATTTTGCATTTCTAAGACAAATGCTTCAAGAATTTTGCACGAATTCTGCAACCTCAGCGCTCGAAATATTTTTCACGTATTCGACATCCTATGTTTTACCGTAAGAAATATAGATTATTCAACTGGAACAAAAATTTAATTAACCAAATCTTTGTTTTTACACCTAAATATTTTTTCTAATGAAAATGACTAAAAAATGAATTTTTTCTAATCCCAGAGTACATTTTAAAAATGTACGCTGGGATTAGAAAAAGTGACATTTTTAAGCCTTTTCATTAGAAAAAATGCACTTGTTCAAAATTGAGGCTAAAAGGGCCAAAATACCAGTTATGAATCGTTTACCTACTGTAAACTTTTATAAAAAAAAAAAAAAAAAAAAAAAATTATTTATTGAAAATTTGCCTGTTTTTAATATGTTGATTCAAAATTCATCTATTTACGTTTTAAAAGTAATTTTTTAAACACAAATTATAGTTATTTCATACAAAAAAAGAGATTTGTTTTTTAAAAATTTAATTTTGGGTTTATCGTATTGCAATTTGATTATTCTTTTTACGCTTCTTGTTTTTATTCTCTTCTATCAGTTGTACTGATGGAGTACATTTAAATTCTATATTAAATTTATGACATTTTGCATCTTCAATAACCACATTAACAGATTTTGGTATCGCTACGGTAGGTACAAAATGTATCAGATCCGAATGTTCAAAAAATTTTTCTAGTAAAATAAATCCAGCTCCATGAGCACGCAAGGCGTTATTTTCCATAGTTCCTATCTTCATTCCACCTCCCCTGCTTCGACCTTTTAAAGGCTGATTCGTAACTCTATCGGTAGAACACCCTGCAGCTGCGTATAAATGTTCACCCGCCAAATAAACAACGACAAAATAAAAGGTTCTTCCGTAAAAAGCTTTGGCATTTTTTATCAAAATGCCGCAGGAATTTCTAACGATTCTAGTATCCTTTCCGCCACCCAATTTTACAGCTTCCAGTATTTGTCCAACAGTTTGCCTAAACATGCCATACGGGTTAACAATAATGTCAGGTTCAATTCTAGATGCGCCCAACTTTGGCATTTCATCCATGACTCGCATTACTCCCTTTTGGCCGTGCAAACTGCACAGTTTATCACCAGTATTTGAAACGTGTTTTTGTTCGACGCTTATGGAAAGCTTGTCACCTGAAATGAAATGTTGGATCACTCGAAATGGCACTTTGGAAAAATGGATGCGGTACTCGCAAGAGGACATTTTTTCTAAACTCGTGTGAATGGAAAATGGTTCGACTTCCAGAGGCTTTCCGCTAATTAACGTACCCAACAAGTCCGATTCCGGGTCTTCGTCTCCAGAAACAGGATAGAAAACCGTCCAAGTTTTCGGATCCATGTTTATTTTCATTCTCACCGTGTAAAACCGATGGAAATCGAATGAACGAAAATTTTTTCTTTTCACAATGCAATCTTCTTGCGTACATCCTTTGAAACTCATGTAAGTCACGATGGGTTGAGGCATCATCAAAACAAAATTTTTTGAAAACCCGTCGTTTACGGGTTGAATCAAAACTTTATGATCTGGGGTCGGTGTCTGAAAATATGCTGACACTGTATCCATGAAATAGTGCGCGTATTTGGGGTCCGTAGCCAAAACAGCATTTTTCATATGATTGAATGCCAAAATGACTTTTGGAAAAGCCGTATGACGGAAAAAAGGGTTGAAATCCACAAAGTAGCTGATGGTGGATGTATACAAATGAAATTTATTTTCCACTCCGAAAATGCGTCTCATCCAATACATTTCGTCGTAAGGCGATACCCATATTGATATTTCTGGTAACTTTTTCATGATGATGCCAGACTTGAAACGGATAACAATAAACTTTCCTCGCTCGAAACACTCAATTGTCCCAAATTGTTTCTTCAATTTCAACAAATCAACATTGTCAAAGGATTTTTTAGAAACGGGTATACAAGCTTCATTCACTACCACGTAGTAAGGACTGTTTGTTTTCGGCTCGAGATTTAACGCATTCCAAAAATTTTTGTTGGGCTTGTCGTGATAAACTGAATCCAAATCATCGCAAGTAGATACAATTGTATCTCTCACCATCATGGTCGTGCGACCCACATTTTTCGTTTCAAAAATGCCTAGTATGCACAAAAAATACAAATAACTCGGATGAAAAGACTCGACAGATGAATGGTTAACTTTTTTAGACATTTGTCGTACAATGACATACAACAAATAGGGATTTAGCGGATACGTCTGAGTCAATACCTCTCTGTAACAACCAACGTTTTTTTCCATAAACACTTTGCCATTTGTTCCAATTTCCCGATGGGACTCTTGCGGTTCATTGGTCATTTTACCTGCCGATTTACCTTCTTTAAAATAAACAGTTTTTCGAGACAAAACGTGTAACAAATATCCATTTTCAATGGAATTACATATCAAAGCCGTTCTCGATTTGACTAGTTTCCAATCTTGCTCCCTCAAAGGCCCGTACAAATATTTTATAAACAGTTTCGTAAACATGTGGCCTGGGCTAACAACCATTTTATTGCCCAAATGATCAATGTCAAAATGGTCGTCTCGATAAAGTTGATTCATATAAGCCGTTAAATGAACGGGATAAGGGCAATGATCGAAAAAATGGGGATCATCGTCAGTTTCCGATCCATCATTGTGAACGACAACTACATCCCCACACTTTTTTTTGTTCTTGTCAGCTACATAATAATTTAGTTCTTTTCCTCGATCCTGGGCGTTGTACGAATAAACACGAACAATTTTTCTCTGAATAACGTGCGTATTGGTTGGGTCGTTTGTGTAAAAATACGGAAGATGGCGCACTAAACCGCCGATAAGAAAAAATCCAGTCGCAATGTCCAATTCTTGAAAAGGTAACTTGGGCGGAACCTGAGAAAGGTCGAAAGGTTCTCGAAAATTTTGAACGCCTTTGCTGCGAATGGCCAAATCCAAACGGGATCCAATCATAATGGGAAAGACATTTTTCAGAGTCTTTTTGGAATTGCAATAAACTGAACATGCGTACATTGTTTTTTGTAAAATGTGTTGGCGAATGTCTTTCGGACCTTCGTATATCAGGTAAATTTGAAGCTTGTCACGTAAAAATCGAATAAAATTATTCACGTGCATGTCATAATTATGTAAAATTGGTCTAGTCATAGTCGGGACGTCGAGTTGTGGCATATTTGACTCGGAGATCGTGGACTCGTTGCTTAAAAGTTTTGTCGCAGACATATTGGTGTTGCTGAAGGGTGTAAACGCAAAGCGAAATTGTTAAAGTGATGACAAAGAGACAATATAAATTCAACCCATGAAGGTATGGGCTATGAACAGAATATTGATTACCAAAGACTGATTTGAGAAAAGACTTGTAAGTCATTTTTAAACTTTATATATCAAACTATCATAAAAAAAAAAAAAAAAAAAAAAAAAAAAAAAAAAAAAAAAAAAAAATTTTTTTTTTTTTTTTTTTTTTTTTTTTTTTTTTTTTTTTTTCAAATATTTAAGAATAATATGACATCAAATAATATGACATCATTTGTTTATTGCCAAAAGTAACATTTTTTTCTATTTCGAACTACTTGTACATTAAATTTATAATAAGCCATGGTAGTTACTTCGACAGCGGGGCAAGGATATCTGATTAATCTTGATCGACTGTGATCATGATAAACTTTTGTGATTTTTCTACCAGTTGACAATTTTACTCTTTTTACGTATGGATAACCACAAACATACTTGAAAAATCTATACTGGGATGGGCCCCGAACGTACAAGACAGTTTCCAAAGGAATAATTTTCTGTAACTGGTATCTCCATTTGCTGGCTTTTAGTTTCAGTTGTCGTACATTTACATTCAAATTCAACTTTTCACAATCCGAGTTATAAAATCGATCCTTGTTGTGCGCTCTAGATTTGTTGTTGGCCCAATCTCTAAAAGTCAACCAGTAATAAATGGGTAACGGAGCCACTTTAAGTAAAGTCACTTCTGTTGGACACGATGTAAAAGCAATCTCTAATGGCATGTACAAGCCATCATAACAATTTGCCCAAACAGCCTCGACAAACAACATGACTGACAACTTGATCTAGTAGAAAAGTAGATAGTAGTAGCAGTAGTAGATTAGTAGAAAAGTAAAATAACTGCTTAACTGTTGTGAATTGGATTTTTATACACAAATTGTACTCTCGTTTAACAAAAAAAAAAAAAAAAAAAAAAAAAAAAAAAAAAAAAAAAAAAAATTTTTTTTTTTTTTTTTTTTTTTTTTTTTTTTTTTTATAATTAATTAAATATTTTTTCTACCAACTTATTTTCTTGTTCGTTCTGTTGACAAATTAAATAACATTTGGGTAATGAATTTTCCAAAAGTAAATGTTTGTAATCAATCTTAAGTTCTTGCTGTTTTTTTAGAATCATGTACGCTTCCGACAGTGATAACAATTCACTTTTAAATATGAGGCGATCATCATCCCACCTTTTTACTCTAACTGTCGACAGCAGAGAATTTTCATAGGAATCGAAATATCTGTACCTTCGAAGTTCATTTACATTTTCAATGATAAAATAAAATTGCTTATAATGTCTTTGATTACAGCCTGTAAACTCAACTTTAACAATCGGATAATTTTTTATGTCTGTTTTTCTAAAAGAAAATCTATATCCAGTTTCTTCACGAAATTCTCTATAAGAATCCATAAAACATTGACCTAAAGTTTGCGGACGTTTATGAGACAATTGTCCATGTGGAAAATCATAAAGGTCTTCAAACATTTCTCCTTTTATGAATCGCATGTAATCCAATTGATCGCTTACTTCCAGTGTCGGTAACCATTTCTGTTCAAAAATTTCTTTCACGTAATTGAACGGATCATGTGTTGTTAATTCGTACGGGATATTATTTTTATACAAATAAATATAAAAATTTTGCACGCAGTATGGCACTTTACGTTTTATTAAAACAACTCGATTATTATTAGTTTTAACAATCAAACCGTACGAAGTGGTGAAATTATCGTAGCGTTTCATCTCACTTTTTACTACTTTGCTATAATCTATTTGCTATAAGTTATAACAAGTGAGCACTTGATATATATGTGCAACAGAAAAACTTAAATCTCAAAAAAAAAAAAAAAAAAAAAAAAAAAAAAAAAAAAAAAATTTTTTTTTTTTTTTTTTTTTTTTTTTTTTTTTTTTTAGATTGATAAAAAATTGTTTTTACATGTTTTTCAAAGTTAATTTTTTTAAATAAATAAGTTAATAAGTAATTTTAATATTTAAAAAAAATAATATGCGATTATTTGAAAAGGCACTCGCTTCTAAACGTTCGACAATTATTCATGGATATTATGGTCGTTATCCGTCATCGATACAACATTATTTAGATTCTATTTCTGAATTAGAACCTGCATCGGATTACGAATTAATATTTTGGTATCGTCCAAATTTATACGAATGTCGAATTTTACACATTTTAATCGAACCTCCATTCGACACAGTCATTCCTTCCAATATTTGGACAATCGTCTTGTCGAGCCATCTACAACTTTTTTGGAATCCTTTGATGACGCAAGTTTTGAAATGTGAAAAATTCTTAAACATTTCGAAACCCGTTGAACCGGATCCCGATCAGATAATTGTGGTTCCCTCAACTTGTCACGTTTATCCAATTCATCCAACACTCGATGAAACAGAAAAATTTCGAATTGACATGTCTTCTGTAAATAACTGCCACGAAGGATATTTAAAACTTTTAACAGTGTTTGATCTTCTCCGTCCATCGACGGTATGGTCGTTATCGATCCCTGAAGGATTACGCCTAAAACTGTTGGAAAAAATAAAACCCAGCGATTCCAATTATGATAAACAACTTTACGAAATTCTGAATCATTCACGAGACTATTGGTAAATTTTATTAAGCTGAAAAAAAAAAAAAAAAAAAAAAAAAAAAAAATTTTTTTTTTTTTTTTTTTTTTTTTTTTTTTTTTTTTTTTTTCAAAATGTAAATTGTCTTTTTTAATAGTTAAAATAATTTTTCAAGAATAATTAACATAAACAACTTTTTTATAGATTTTGAGGTGAATCGACCGGTGAAATTGGTTGTGGATCGACTGGTGATATTGGTTGTGGATCGACCGGTAAAATTTCCTGAGTTTGATTTTTTCTTTTACGTTTGTTGGGTTGTTGTTGAGCTAGCAACTTTGACAATCTGTCTGACTTTATACGCTCCATTTCTTTTTTTCCGACCATTTCAACATAAAGTCCTACGCATCTATCCATATCTGCATCGAATTCAAACGGATTTTCTTGCTGGATTTCAAGCGCTGTTCCCACTATTTGTTTTATTTGTTCCGGATTGTTATAGTAACTGTACAACGCCCTCACTGCGGTGTTGTGCTTTTCAAAATTTGTCGAAAAAGCATCATGCACATAGACTTTGGGATGTGTACCTATGATTCCGTCGACCGCAAACCATTTACAAGCAATCGTAGGATCGTGTTTGTACCAGCAACAAGCAAATTTACTCAATTCGGTCGGATGAGGGCAATCTTTGGACAAGACACGTTCAACGCTGGCTCTCTCCTCGTGAGACATGTTGGACTTGAGAAGTTCGTAAGCATTTAATATTTCATCGTGCCATTGGGAAAACAAAATAGTTTTGTCGAATTGATAATAGGCAACTCGAGTATATTCGAAAATTTTTCTATAGACTCGTAAAATGATAGTTTCCAGAGTCAAATATTGATTTTTATTTTGTAAGACTTCGTGTTGAATAGCTCCGTCAATCAACATTGAAATAGGATCAGACTCCATTATCACTATAAAGCGAAAAGTTTATACAGTGAGAATAAGGCAATTGAATTTGGAAAAAATCAATGTACGAATGTTTTTATAAGCTACTTTTAACTTGGCTCAAAAAAAAAAAAAAAAAAAAAAAAAAAAAAAAAAAAAAAATTTTTTTTTTTTTTTTTTTTTTTTTTTTTTTTTTTTTTTTATACATTGTCACAAATTATACATTTTTTTGGTTTTTTTACTCTTTTAATTTTATTTACGTTTTCATTACTTTTTTTTATTTCTTCCAATTTCCTTTTAATTCCTTTAGTTTCCTTTTCCAACTTTTTTATATCTCGCTCAATACCGATTTTTAAATTCTTGTAACGCCGGTTAAGAGTTGCTATTGAAATTGATGCTTCTGCACAAACAGTAAAGTGTCTTTTTCTTAATGAAGCAATTTCCGTAAACATTAATTTATTAAACAAGGAAAGAAAATCATTAATTTCTCTTAACTGATCATTTTGTCTTTGAAGTTGACTTTTGTCATTTTCAAGTTGACTTTTGTCATTTTCAAGTTGACTTTTGTCATTTTCAAGTTGACTAATATATTCTTTTAATTTTTCAATTTCTTCAGCATGCGAGGAATTTGTGAGAATTTGATCCATGTCCTTTTCCACACGTTCATCATCAAACAAAACATAGTTTAGTAGAGAACTCAAATCTATGTCATTCAATATATCCTCCGTAGAGCTTGACTCAATATCTTCTGAAGTTTCAGATGCCATCATGAAAAATACAGAAATGATTGAGAGAAAAGACTCACACTGGGTCTTATACTTGTTACATGTATGAAAAAAAAAAAAAAAAAAAAAAAAAAAAAAAAAAAAAAAAAAATTTTTTTTTTTTTTTTTTTTTTTTTTTTTCACATATATGTTTTTTAAATTCCATTTTCATAATGTTGCCGATAAACGGCGGCAAAAGTTTTACTGTCCCCGACAAAGTTTAAATTTAATAACATAATAGAATCAATTACATTTATTAAGTACGTATAACTAGGTTCATCTACAGCCGCCAATTGAGTTATCCAAACATCCTTCCAATATTTGTCCATATATATATTATAAAGATCCGACTTAAAATTTTTCAAGTTTATTTCATGATCCAATTTGATTGAACTATATCTAGGAAAGTCATCTGTCATTTTTAAATTGTATTTATATCATCATGATTCCATGTCACATTCTTTGTCGACAAGCCAATTCTAAAAGTGTTAAATGGTGGTTCATGAGCTGTTAGAGTAATATGCCAGGGAACCAAATTTCCTTGAAGACGAACGAATGAAACATGAACTGCATACAAAAATGAAGACATTTTTTTGTATTTGAAATTACACACAACGCGGTAGAAATCAATGGTACAATGTTAATCAGCCGATCAAGTCAAGTCAAGATTACCTAAAAAAATACTAGTTGTCCACTTGAAACGCTTAAGTAACCTTTACAATTCAAACATGAAAAAAAAAAAAAAAAAAAAAAAAAAATTTTTTTTTTTTTTTTTTTTTTTTTTTTTTTTTTTTTTTTTTTTTTTTTTTGTAGTTTAGTAAAAAATATCCATTTATTTTTTTTCGTAAACATGCATTTGTCCACGTGAAAATAGATAAATTTCATCTGGTAAAATTTTGAAATTTTCGTATTTTATTTCGAAAACAGTATGATCTGAAGCAAATCCGAAGCTCTGGTTTTGCGTATTTCCTTCTTTAATAGGATTCAGACATGGGTTAGGTACATTTTCTTCTTTAATAGATTTCAAACATTGATTAGGTACATTTTCTTCTTTAATAGATTTCAAACATTGATTAGGTACATTTTCTTCTTTAATAGATTTCAAACATGGATTAGGTATATTTTCTTCTTTAATAGGATTCAAACATGGATTAGGTATATTTTCTTCTTTAAGAGGTTTCAAACATGGATTAGGTACATTTTCTTCTTTAATAGGATTCAAACATGGATTAGGCACATTTTCTTCTTTAAGAGGTTTCAAACATGAATTACGTACATTTTCTTCTTTAAGAAGTTTCAAACATGAATTACGTACATTTTCTTCTTTAATAGGTTTCAAACATGGATTAGGTACATTTTCTTCTTTAATAGGTTTCAAACATGGATTAGGCACATTTTCTTCTTTAATAGGTTTCAAACATGGATTAGGCACATTTTCTTCTTTAATAGGTTTCAAACATGGATTAGGCACATTTTCTTCTTTAATAGGTTTCAAACATGGATTAGGCACATTTTCGTTGACAGAAATCAAAGATTGTGAGTGATTAATTTCATCATCGATCGGATTCAATAACGGAATCGATTTGTTTTCCGCGATCAAAGATTGTGATGGATCATTTTCATCTTCCATATTATTTGATGAAGAAAAGTTTTCATTTAAAGACAATTTGGAAAGATCACATGGCTTGGAACTATTTTCTTTACAAGAAGATTGCGAAAGCTGATCTGCAACTATAGATGGTTTAAAACATACTACCTGGAAATCAGAAGACTGTTTTTTGACTTTAGATGGGGATGGAAAAACACAACTAGGATCCAAACAGCGTTTCTTTGAAATTTTTTTATCATGTTCATAATTTTTCCATTCAATCGACTGCGCATCGAAAAATTTTTGAATCCAATCTTGAAGGCGCAATTTTTCCCAGCCTGAGGGACGCACATACAAAGGAAATGCAAATTGCGGATTAAGTAACAAATTATGAGGAATAATTTCTGTAACGGTTCCAAAATACCACAACGCAATCATCTGCTGAATTTTATTCTTATCCAGTCGGCCAGTTTTCTGAATAATTGAGATCATTTCTGGAAAATCGACCACGAGTAACACAGATTTTTTCCAAAATGACGGTATGCAATCACTTGGAATTATTTTAGTCAAGTCGTTTGTAGCATATTTATCTGCGAAAGAGTAAATGTGTACATAACCTAAGAATTTTCCCAAGTCCGCTGCTTTAAAGTATACTTTTCCATCCAACGCAACAACGGCGAGCAGACTCGGCTTTTCAGAAAAAAAGAAAATTTTGAACCACATGGTTATCTTTTAGTTGCGAAAACCTCTGATAAAAAGTGATTCTTTTTTGAACGCATGCTTCGATCGTAAATTTAAATGCTCCGGTATTGTAACTTGTCAAGAAAAAAAAAAAAAAAAAAAAAAAAAAAAAAAAAAAAAAAAAAAAAAAAAATTTTTTTTTTTTTTTTTTTTTTTTTTAATAATTTAATTCTGTTTCAATTTATTGGAATTGT
The DNA here is from genome assembly GCA_964019185.1 of Maratus speculifer. Classification (NCBI taxonomy): domain Eukaryota; kingdom Metazoa; phylum Arthropoda; class Arachnida; order Araneae; family Salticidae; genus Maratus; species Maratus speculifer. The sequence goes on from OZ025302.1 coordinate 155,798,968, forward strand.
CGAAATCTTTTAAAAGATCCTGTAAAGTGTCTTCCATATCTTGGACAGTAAGATCGTACTCATCTATAATATTACCTACTAAATCTTGATCTATGTCATAACTGTCGTCGTCAACCTTATTGATGAAAGTGTCCCATTCTTTTTTAAATTTTTGAAAAACTTTTTGAAAATCTTTTACACTGGTCTCTAAATTCTTTAATAGAGTTTTTTGATCTACTTGTTCTACACTCGTCATTTTTCTTTGTTCCATTATCCTTATTTTATTGAGTTTCCAAAATTACTCAAGTTCCATGCCCTACTATTTGAAAATCGTTGTGGCTTAAATCTTTATTTTCGTGTCTTTATGTCACTCAACCCCCCCATAAATAAATGAAAAATTTACTCTAGCCAGTTTTTATCATTTTCAGCTCTTCGGTACGCTGCTGCAAGAGCAAGATCTTCGCTTTGCGGTTTAGAATCTAGTAGAACAACATTTACAATTGATTCTTTCAAATAATTAAAAGTTGCAACATCTACCGCTCCGATAACGGGATCCCAACCACCTGTTGTTTGCTGCATTTTTTTATAGACATCTTGAATAGTTTTTCGCATTTCTGATACGTCGACAGTATAAGTTTGTCCAGTTTCACGAGTTTTAGGAAAGTTATTTACTGTATAATTATAACTGAGATCATTATGATGTAATAGAAGATTTTCTGTATTCAAGCCGATCGAAATTGTTTCAAAAGGTGGAATAATAGACGTAAACGCAACATGCCAAGGGATCCAAAATCCTTTTTGTAGAATAAAAGTTATATGAGCAGTGTAATTGTAATTTAACATGTTGACAAATTTTACTGAGTAAAGTTTGCTCTATAGTTTATGCGCTTCTAGTATGATACTTTTATACCATAACGGTATTTGAAAAAAAAAAAAAAAAAAAAAAAAAAAAAAAAAAAAAAAAATTTTTTTTTTTTTTTTTTTTTTTTTTTTTTTTTTTTTTTTTTCAGTCGGAAGTGAAAATGTAAAACAAATTACTAATCAAAAATTTCCAATTATGACGTCAAAAGATTCTGTCCAATTACAAAAACACTTTTATTTTATTCAATACGGGTTTTCGACAAAGGGGGCAAATGTCATCGATTTTAACCGAACATTTCTCGCAGCACACAAGATGTCTACATTGTAAAAACAAAACTTCTCTAAAATTCTCAAAACACACCACGCAGTTTATCAAATCTTGCTGTTTTTCCTGATCAACTTTACATTTTAAACTTTCATCCGAACTTTTCGCTTGAATCAGTTTCTCAAATTCTGATTTAGAGAGCATGCATTTTTTACTTTCTAAACCTTTTCGTGCTAGCGCGATTTTTTCATTCAAATTGATTGCGTTCAGGGCCACCCGACAACGAGGACTCTTTTGAAAATGCTCGAAACGAGGCACGTCTTCAATCTGCCAGCGCCCTAGCGTAACATTACACCAATAGCAAGTCACCAAGTCCGCTGCGTACGTAAAAAAGAACCCGCACTCTGCTAGATCACTTTTCCGAATCTGCGGTTCATGAGGCCATTCGGAAGAAAAGCTTTTGTAGCGTTTCCAGATGCATTCCATTTCAGGATGTTTCGGATCGCATAGAACGTCCGTTTGAGCTATGGGAACATTTTCATATTTCCGAGTTATCTGTGACTGGAGAAAAAAATCCTGGTCTTGAGAATTATTTTTTTCCAAAAAGGGACAACCAGCGTGCTTTTCATCTTGGCCAGGTATTTGAAATGAACAAAAAGCGCAACGGATCGCTCGACTATTGTAATATAAACCTTCCCGAGCCGCTTGCTCTCGAACCCGAGCTTGATCGAACCTCGAACTGGTCATCTTATAAAAACTCTGAAGGCGAACCAGTTCTAATCGAAAATCATCATGAACGAGTTTGTGTAACCGATGTCGATAAAGAGGTACGTTGTAATACGGGTCACTTTCGGAAATGCCTCGCATATGTGGACATTTAGGGTTATTTTTAATGTGCACGTAACTCGGTCTGTCGAAAAATTGTTTCAAGTCTGAATATTGATTCAACGAGAAATAAAACCTACAAAAAGCGCATCGGATGGCGAATGAAGAGTCGTAGTAGAGACCATTTTCAGCAAACTCTAACGGGGATCCAATAAATTGTAAATTGCTGATTATATTCCAAGAGTCGTAAAAACTCTTTAAACGTTTATATTCAGAGTTCATGGTGACTTTTTCACTGAAACAAAATGTTGAGTTTAGAGTATGAGAACAAACTTGTAACTTGAACTGTAAAAAAAAAAAAAAAAAAAAAAAAAAAAAAAAAAAAAAAAAAAAAAAAAAAAAAATTTTTTTTTTTTTTTTTTTTTTTTTTTTTTTTTTTTTTTCAAGTAAATTGGCAATTTAATCTGTTTTGTACATTTGTTTGTTTTTCTCTTATACAACCAGGTACTGTAAAACGAGCAACGACCTTGAGTTGGTGCAACTTGGACAGTCTTTTTACAATCAACAGCAAAATTATTCGAGCACCTGCATTCTGTTTTTAACTACTTTTTTAATTTTTCCTTTTCTAAAAAATTTTTTATAAAGAATATTTCTTTTGAACGTACACATGTTTTATCCCACGAATATTTATATGAATTTCTTCTGGTAAATTATTTTCAAAACCATCATATTCTAGTCCAAAAACAGGGTAAAATGACTGCGATGATTGAAAATTTTGAGGTTCTGTGTCCACATAGGAGGTGGAACATGATGGTGGTGGCGAAGAATAATAACACTCATTATTTACAGATGGAGGAGGCGTATCGTAGCAATCACTTATTAATTTGTTTGATTTGGCCAACATCGAACTGCCATTTTGTTGTTGTTCTTCCATTGGCGAAAATCTTTTTTCTTCTCGACTATGAAGAAAATTACTTACATCCTCAAACATTTTTTTAACGCGGTTCGAAAATTCTCTGATCCATTCCTGGAAATTAACCACATCATCATCTACATTTTGTCGTCCCATGCGTACCTCCAGTAGAAATGGATTCCTATAAGATGTGTGATTTATCGGATCGGGCATTTGATCAACGCCCTTTTTAATGGACACGAGTCCAAAACTCCACAATTTTCTGAGTTCTTCGATCCGTTTCTCATCGCAAATTATTCTGTGATTCGGTAAAGTTTTCTGTATAGTCAAAATCATTTCCTCAAAATCAAAAACCCTAGTAGTATTTGCAGGAGAATCACCATCTTTTCCATGAGGGCGAGGCAGTAAATAGGTCCACGGAATCATTTTCCTAAAGTCCCTCGTTGCATATCTTTTTGCAAAAGAATATTTATTCGTATAGCCTAAAAATTTTGCCACATCCGAGGCTTTGAAATAAACATTTCCATCTGACATGACAACGGCCAACAGAGATTCTCTGTCGGAAAAAAAAGATAGTTTCAGCCACATGAGTCCTGACTAAAAGTCAAACTAAACAAAAAGGAAAGCAGTAGAATAAAAGTGAGATGAGGGAAGGAAATTTATATGTAGCTTATGTAGCTCAAAAAAAAAAAAAAAAAAAAAAAAAAAAAAAAAAAAATTTTTTTTTTTTTTTTTTTTTTTTTTTTTTTTTTTTTTTTTTTTTTGAAAATTATATTATAGATAAGTTATATTATATGAATAAATAATTATATTGTATATAAATAAATTATATTCTTAATGTAATTTATTTATGTCTCTCTCTTTTTTCATAATGTATGACTAAAACGGTGACAAAGATCATCTACTGTAGGTGTAATTTCTTGTTGGCAAGCATAGCCTACCGATCCAAACGGATGCATAACCCTACTAGTGTGGAGAATCCACGATGTAATATTGGTTTCCTCAAAACATCTCAGTAACACATTTAGCGCCATTTGATAAATTACATCTGCTTGGTTTTGAAATTTTTGCATACAGAGTACTGTAAATTTTCCTGCAACAATGAGGCATTCTAAAACAATGCATTGATAGGGCATTGGTAATATTCCGGCTAACGAGAATTCTTGCCGAATTATGTTCAACTCTCCCAGTTCTATTGTATTTTTAACAATTTCTTTTAATTTTCTTTCTAAGATGGGACAAATATCCAATAATTCATTCACTTCTTCAATACTAACATTGAGTTTGGTGGGATGTTTTTGAAAGAAACGTCCTTGAATTCTTAAAATTGTAGCATACATCACCCCTTCAATTTCATTCAATTTTGAAAAATCCACCGGCTTGTATTGGTCCAGATGAGAACAAATTGTCCCATTTGCAAGATATATTGATTCTGCAAACAGATCTGGAAAAATGTAATTCATTCTCATCACTGACCTATCCAAACAACAAACGCCAGAATAGCAAAAGTAGCAGGGAAAATCGGGTAAACTTGCCATTGCTGCTAGAATGTGGTTCCTGAGGACATTCACATGTATAAATACAAGTTTGTTAAAAAAAAAAAAAAAAAAAAAAAAAAAAAAAAAAAAATTTTTTTTTTTTTTTTTTTTTTTTTTTTTTTTTTTTCAATTATCGTCGGATCATTTTCTTTTACAATTTTTTTTTTAATCATCGTTAGATCTTTTTCTTTTACAAGCACTTTCCAACGTCGGGCCCTGGCCATGTCTGGATAAAACAATTGATTTCAACATAAAGACTGGTTCCTTTTGAAGCGTATAGCGTTCGCAGCAACCAACACTAGTCACATTAAACACGTTGTTGTTTTGCATTACGGGTCCCAAAGTTCTTTTTAACGTTTGTTTATTTTCATAATCTTTGGTATAAGGACCACCTTCCACAATGCTAATTTGAAACGTTTTCAATTTATGACGAAGAAGCCACGTGACAATCACTTTGGTTTCTTCGATCGTGCAATCAGGTGGCAAACCGTACAAAGGATAACCTTTTACATCATGTTTGTCGTTGGAAGCCAAAATACATGTGCCTTGAATAGACAAACCATGATTAGTGAAACAAGCACAATAATCGGTTCGTTCGAAAAGTGCGTAAGGCTCGACGAGCTTGGGCGCTAGTAAAATGAGTTGCGAGGCGGCAGCGTTGTTTAAAAAATCTCTGGGTACGCTGTCTGGAGCATAAATTACGACATGCGTCATGACTGAATATAAAGAAAAAATTGTTGTACAGAAAATGTAACGAATAAGTTTTAAATGAAACCAAATAGAGAATAATGTAAAAAAAAAAAAAAAAAAAAAAAAAAAAAAAAAATTTTTTTTTTTTTTTTTTTTTTTTTTTTTTTTTTTTCAATTACGGAGATTTACAGAAAATTTTCGCAATTTGTTTTACAGCTTTTATCTATCAAACCAAAACATGTATCTGTCATCCACATAATAAATTTGAAACAATATAGAAGCCAATCGTAGGATAGGTCTTGTTTCAAAAAATGCGAAAAATCTTGCACGTATTCTTCAAGCTCAATTAACGCATTTCCTACATTTAAATTATCCATCAAATACGCGTTTATTTTTTCCTTCACCTGAATCAATTGACTCAATTCTATTCCAAGACCATAATCATCGTACCAGTACTTGTTGAAATCTTTTTCAACAGATTTCGGTTTTAATTTAATTAAATGATGTTTTATCAATTGAATATGATGTATAAAGTTATCGTATGATTTTTGAACTTTTTCGATATCATCTTTATGATAATTTATGGGTTTATCGTATGGAAACTTTAAAAACATATAACGAAGAGCTAATGGAGAATAACCTTCTCCCATAATTTGGCTAAGGTTTGTAAAACTGGTCAAATCGTGAGTCATTTTATGTCCATCTTTTGTCTGTAAACGACCCGTATACAAACAAAATTGAACCCAATCTTTGTTGCCCACAAAGGCACGTCCTAAGGAGATTTCGTTTTCGTAATGCGGAAACTGTAAATCAATATCACCTACATGAATATCCAGTGAGTAAGGGAAGAAAAAACTAGCAATTGTTGCACATTCTGTATGCCTGTTTGGCATACCTATTTGTTTTTTTCCTTCAACATCGGTCCAGTCTTTTGAGTTTTTCCAGATTTCAAAATCCCATTTTCCATTTTCCGAATGAGGAAACACTACATCAAACTCCTTTAAAAAATTTTCCATACTGAAAAAAGTGCTATCGAGTGAAGAATAGGCAAAATCGTTCACTAAACACCTAGTACACACATGTTTAGCCTTTTCTATAAAATCGGAAACGCGCGGCGCAAAATCAGGTCTTTCCACGTTCAGCCTATCCATCGTTTCAAAAAATGATTTTTCGCATTGACGAGCAGATTGAAAATTATCTTTGTCCATGATTTTGTCATTTAAATCCGTAATTTTGACCACCGAGCGTACACTAAAACCGAGATAGTTACGTAGGATTCTGCGGAGAACGTCCAAAAAAACATAGGTTCTAGCGTGACCAAGATGGGGTTTATCGTAAACAGTCGGTCCGCAGCAATAAATTTTAACGTCGTAAGGTTCATTAGGCACAAAATCTTCCAAACGTTGAGTGCGAGCGTTAAAAAGTTTAAGAACTTTCATCCTAATTTTGAAATATGTTTTAATTGTAAAACTAATATTTTTAAAATAAGAAATGATTTTTTTCTTACTATATACAACTGGTTATGTACTTGACTTTTTAAGATGAATAAAAATTAAAGCAAATGATTTAAAAAAAAAAAAAAAAAAAAAAAAAAAAAAAAAAAAAAAAATTTTTTTTTTTTTTTTTTTTTTTTTTTTTTTTTTTTTTTAATCATAGCAAATTTTCTTTAAGGCAATTGGTTTCCGAGCCATACTGTTTATGAAAATCTTGTAAACTTAAAATTTGAAATACGGGAACTTGTTTGCATTTTTCACACCAGTATTTGCGTCTATTTTCAATGGAATTAAGGAATGTAATATCGGTAATTTTATTAAATCTTGCGAAATAATCATTGATTTTTTGACCTGCATGCATTTGAAGTTCATCTCTTATACATTCCAAACATTCCTTAAAACTTTCGTGAAGCGATCGAAATTCCATTAAAATTAATCTATGCGAATTTTTGAATTGGTTGAAAGAAATTGAAACGTCGTTTTGAAACCATACAACAAAATCTTTTGAAAACGTTCTGTCCTTTTCCTTGAAAAAATCAATTACATTATGTACGTTCCATTTTCTTTTCTCAAAGCTTTCGAGATTTGTTTGTTTAGCAGTCTTTATGCGCAACTCTAATAAACTGGAAGGTACGTCGATCGATGCGACGCAAATACAATTTTGACGAAATTTTTCCAACATTTTATGATGAAAAATGAATCGTTCTTCATCAACATTTAAAGTCATGTCTCCAGAGTCAAAATTAATCGGCTTTTTAATAGTGCACAATTCGAAAGGGTAAAGGATATATGCTAAATCTATACACGAATGTTTTAAAATTTCTGCTTTATAAAAGGACCATAATATATGAGGTACATGTAATTTATCGCAAATTTGTCGTTGTTGGTCGTTAGGTGGATATTTTTCAATCATTTTTAGGGCCATTTCTGAGGTCTCGTTAAACTTGTACAAAATAACATATTTTGTTAAAGGCGTATCATCCTTCGATTCTGCCATAATGTTGAAAAGGGTGGTTTTGCGAAATGATAAAAAAATGTATTATATATACATTACACACACACACACACACAAAAAAAAAAAAAAAAAAAAAAAAAAAAAAAAATTTTTTTTTTTTTTTTTTTTTTTTTTTTTTTTTTTTTTTTTTAAACTGAGTATGAGAATTTCAAATTCATTTAAAAATTCCCGTTTACAATATGTGAATAATATGACATCAACATTTCTAAATATAGGAACAGAATTTTTTCAATTCAATCCATTTCCCAATGTCAATTGAAGATTAATCCATTCATCATCATTCAAATTCAATAAACTATTGTCTTTTTCAAAGTATAACGGAGATCCATCTTTCAAATACAAAAAATATTCCGTTGGACCTTCTTTAGTTGGTTTAAAATCCTTTCGCACTGGAAAACAAAAAGGTTGTGATGGCGATTCTTCATTCTCAAAACTAAACAACGTTCGTAATCCTTCTTTCCATAGACTCGCCAAAACCCATTGGCTGTGAGGTGGTAACGAGTAGCTGACAGAGGGTAATTTGCTCAAGTTGATGAGGATGCGAACCAATTCGATAGGTTCTTGGATTAAACTGGCACGCTTGTCGAGCATGTCTAGTTTATTCCATACATTTTTCTCGAAATAATTTCTACTTTTTGGACACATTATGATGAAATGGTAACGTTTCTTTTCATCTTGGCCACAAATTCGTAAAATGCAATCAAAATTTGCAGGTTCGCCAAGAATGAGATAAAACCAGTCAAAAGAACCGTTTAAAAATATCCGCACGCATTTAGAGATGGAATTTAACTGGTCATCGGAAAAGGATAGTCTGGAAATCTTTGGTCTACGTGTTTTGTTCATCGCAGAAGAAGTTCTAGAACATGACTGAGTTAACTTTTGATCTTGCGAGAGCGGTTCCATCACAAACTCGATACAAGAAAAATATTAATGTAATGACAAGTAAGAGCAATATAGACAAGTCTTTTACTCTTATTATAAAAAAAAAAAAAAAAAAAAAAAAAAAAAAAAAAAAAAAAAAATTTTTTTTTTTTTTTTTTTTTTTTTTTTTTTTTTTTTTTTTTTTTTTTTTAACAAAACCAAAAGAAACTATTGGGTACCCATTTAATATTAAAATATTAATGTTTGTCCTTGTTATTTCTAAAAATAGATATAGGAACTTTATGTTATTGAGAAACCCCCGGGTACATTATTTTTAAAATAAAACCACCAAATGATAAAGCTTTTTACTATCAAAACAACGACTAACAATGCCCAAAAGCACCATCTACGATAAAATGGTATAGCAGTGTTTATAATACCTACAATACCAACAGTTGTTGGAGGAGGTTTAGGAATAACTAATGTTAATTCATTTGATATTAAAGTTCTGTATTTATAAGGTTTAACGTATGTAGAATTTATTGGATTAAACGAAGGATCTAAAACATTTGTAAGAAAATCTGAAACTTCATAATCTTCTCGAATCAGTCTTCCGATTACGTTTGCTGTTTCTATTTGTGGTTTGATATTTGGATTTATATAATAAATATTATTTATAGTTGGTAAAATAATTTTTCCATCGTTTGTTTGAGCATATCTTTCCAATAAAATTTGTTTTAATGTTCCTGTGCGACTGAGTTTGTTGAGGTCTACAGATGTAATTTTCCGATAATATTCGTTTTTGTAACCGTCTTTTGGATAATAAGGTTTTCCGTTTTGGTCAACCGCATATTTATTTTTAATTAGGTATTGTTCTTCATTATCATCGCTTGTTTTCCGTAAAGGATAAATTTCTTTGTTCTTAATGGATACCGCATATCTGTTTGGAATTGTTTGTGGTTTGTTTAAATCTACAAAGGTCAAATAAAATTCATTTCCAAACATGTCAATAGGAAAAATATGTTGTCCATCATGTGCAGAAGCGTAATATGGGGTACCATCTGCCAATAAGGCTGGAGTATTGTCATCCGGGTAAAATTCATCACCATGTTTGTCTACAGCATAATATTGTTTACCATCGAGTCCAGTACCAATTATTTGTTTGCCAGCCACAATTTCATAAACTTGTGATCCATTAACAATGGAGTACCGAGGTTTACCATTTGCAGTCATGGGATAATTATATTTTCCGTTTTTTTCAATCAAATTTAATCCGTTAATTCTATATTCGTTTCCAAATTCGTCTCTCGGATAGTAATCGGTTCCGCTCTTACAAGCATAGCGATTTCCTAAAATTACTTCCCTGAACTTGCATTGGTTCCTTAATGGAGTTTCATCTTCATTAGTCATTTCTTGATAAGTACTTTCTTATAATAAGAAAAAGAAAATTTATCATTGTTTTGTAGTATGGCATCATGCATATTGGAAGTAACAAATTTTTAATATTAAATGAGTTTTCAATTCCTGCTTGCTAAAAAAAAAAAAAAAAAAAAAAAAAAAAAAAAAAAAAAAAATTTTTTTTTTTTTTTTTTTTTTTTTTTTTTTTTTTTTTAAGCAATATACATTTTTTTAAATTTTCATTTTAAAGTTTACTGGAATTTTTTCGTTTCGTATATTTTCTATAATTTTCTCGTGGTCTACGAAATTATACACATTTTTCAAATATTCCCACGGGTTCCTCATGGCCGATTGACAATGACATGTATCAGGTCCGCTTTCCCATTCAATACTCCTAATACAATCTGTAAGATGCCACTCTCCACTGTCTCTGTTGTAAACTGCGTCAATGAGATCTTGCTTTTTCAAATCTCCAACTTTTACACGAAAACAAAGTACGTTCGTTCTAGCTTCGTACATTTCGTACCATTTCGATACGTTTTCGGTATCCAAAACACGAAACTGGTAAAAATCTTCCAAACTTTCATCGCCTTCTTCAAAATTCAGCGGTTTATAACACACCGCATTTGATTTTCTCGGTCGATGTAGGATTGAAACAAATTTGCAGTGAGTCATCATTCTTTTTTCTAAAAACGAATCTGGAAAATCGAATGCCCAGGAACAGGAACAATCTGGAGAACCACGAGGAGAATTTTTTAATGACCATAAACATTCATTCAAGTGAAATTCTCTGTTTTTATTCAACAAGACTCGAAGCCGACTGTTGAGACGAACAGCTTGTGATTGAAAACGTAAAATTTTGGTTCGGTATTTAAAAATTTCCAGTTGTTTTCGCAAATGAAACAATTCACGGTCTGACATGATTGGTAAAAGGACAAAAAAAATGTAATAGAGTACACAAAACGCTACAAGGTTTTTAATATAAATCTGACGCTCAATTTGAAAAAAAAAAAATTTTTTTTTTTTTTTTTTTTTTTTTTTTTTTTTTTTTTTTTTTAAACTTTTCCAATTTTTTAAATTTTCATCTTTAAACTTTCCAATTTTTTAAATTTTCCTCTTTAAAGTTTTACGCCATATAAATTTTTTCAAATGTTTGTCGTGCTCGTCTCCCTCTACAATTTTCCTCATGGTTTGAACGTGTGGGTGTTTATGATGATATATTCTAAACCCTTCGAGGTATTGTTCATCTTCCAATCTGTAATCTGAACAAAGCATCAAAGGAATCCGGTCGCCTCCGTCCCAAGTCAGATACTGATAATCATTTGAAATTTCAAAGGAGATTGGGTTCAGTTCCTGGACATGGTTTACACATTGACATTTTTGAAGGTCGACGCATTGGATGATGAGTTTTTTGTTTCGAGTCAGTGTCGCTTGGAAATTACACATGCGATAGGATGACACGTAGCGGGTCAAGACAATCGGTTTGTCGATCCTCATCATATATTTTCTCAGATTGGACAAGTAAATTACTTGCCAAGGCGAATCAGACCTATAATGCACAATGATGAAACCCTTACCCTTTAAGTGATAAGTTAGCAAATCTTCCGAGAAATGTATCAAATCATGAAAACCGAAATCATTTTTCGCGCTGTCGATGGACTTGCGATAAAAACTGACATGAGAGTTGGGCCGGTGAAAATCTTGATAGTTCCACAAATCGAAATGGAACTTGCTGAAATGTAACGTGGTTTCGTTTATCTGCAAATACATGCGATGAAACCCATTTTTTCGATTAAAATACCATCCAGGTCGCAGTTGACGCAGAAAGTCGATGTATTTTAACGAAAACGGAGCAGAAGAAGAAAGATACGAAGCACGGTGTTTTAAAAATGGGCGAAATTCCGGCATTTTTGAAAGTGTATGTAATTTATCTTCCAGTGGAACTTTTTTAAGAATGAGGAATAGAATATCCACGGGCAAGTCTAATAACTGGAGAGTGGCCATTTTCCAACGAATGCAACAACGAGAACGAATTACAATAATTTTATTGACTAAATACAGGTTGAAAAAAAAATGGTTTAATGGGTAACAGCAAATAGTATCATTAAATATATTTGAGCACACTTTGACTGCACTATGTCGTATTTTTTAACATTGAATTATATTGCTAGGTACCGCAAAATGAAACAGGGATTCTAGATAGCGGTACATGACACGCATTTTAACAGTTGGTCGCAAAATTATTCGAGCACAGTATCCCCGCTCAAAATTTATATTTATGATTGTTAAAAAAAAAAAAAAAAAAAAAAAAAAAAAAAAAATTTTTTTTTTTTTTTTTTTTTTTTTTTTTTTTTTTTTTTTTTTTTTTCAAAATTTATATTTGGTATTCATATTTTATTATTTGGTATTCATATTTTATTATTTGAATACTCTAAATGTAATACTGATTCTAGGTTCCTTCACTTTTCTTTCAACTGGTATTTCATGCGTCCATTTTTCATTTGTAGGATACTTCATAACATATAGCGATTCGTTTTCCGGCTTAAATTCAAAGTAACCTTTTCCTTCCTTTTCTCTGAATACAAGTCTCCTACTGGCTCCGAAATTCAGACAAGCGATCGGTTTAGTCGGATCCATGCATCTTTCATCATCTGAATGTTTTCCTATCCCGGATCTACCATTCGGATAATAGTTGACGAGGGCAAAGTTAAATTTTACATCCAAATAATTTTCCAAGTCGCGTTTCATTTCCGCAATTAGAGGAGGCCAAGTTACGGCTTCCGCAAATTGCCCAGCGTAATAATAACGCTTTCCAGGAATATTGGAAAATGCGCAAACTTTTCTAAGGGGTTTTCGATAAAAAGTCGGTCTGTAGCAATATGTTACACTTTTAAGGGGTAGTACATTGTACACTTGGTCGAAAGAATACGAAGAAAATTTTGGAAGATATTCCAAGTGAAGTCCATCAGGTCGGTTAATGTAAAATTCCTCCATGACAATCTGAATCTTCATAAAAGTGTGAGAATATAAAAGCCTACAGTTAAAAAAAAAAAAAAAAAAAAAAAAAAAAAAAAAAAATTTTTTTTTTTTTTTTTTTTTTTTTTTTTTTTTTTTTTAATATATATTAAAAGAAAGTCGAGCCATAGTTTTCTTTTACTACCAATCTGACACATTTTCTTGTTGCTAAAACTTTTGCATCATGCCAGCAAACGCTAAAGATTATACGTCTTTAAGAAGTTATACGAGGAGCCTCTTTGAAAATAATAAAACTTTCCCCTGTCCTAAATGCAAAATCATTCTTTTTCCTAAACAATTTGAAAAGCATTGTTCAGAAAATCACCATTTAAATCCTCGACTCTGTTGCGTTTGGTGTCTGGGTAAGGTTTCTTGGAAAAGCGGACAGAAAAATAATCGAGTCGATCACCTTCTTCCGTGTTTTCGAAAATTTATGAAGCTTGTCAAACTTCAACCTAAAACACAACCTAAACCGCCCGAAAACTCTACTCCATCAGTAAAACCCGTTCCCACGCCTTTCGACATGACACCCATGGCCGATAAAAGGTGTTTGTTTGGTCATATTTTTGATCCTCCTCCGCGAGCTTTTGATCTCATTTGGCCAATGCCTTTAGATCCTAACCCACTGACTTTTGAAGATGAGTCTTTGAACAGGGCCGTTTCCTGCGTTCGAAAATATTTGGAACTGGGAGACGAAGCAGAATGGTTTCACGCCATGGTTCGAACTATTGCTTTTCCAGGTTTTCTGGAAGCCGTGGATAGAGACGAAGGTCGGACTCGCACCTTGACATTTTCCTGCTGGTGCGATGGAGGCCAACCTGAAGATCCCAGGCTCAGGCAACACAGGCACATGATTATAGTTTCATCGCCTCCAGGGCATTTTTTGCGAAACGTTTGGGAAAAAATTGTGGTAAGAGACAGACCTCGTAAAAATTTCAGATGTATGTTTTATAAACGCCTCACATCACCCATGCATTTAGCCAACACGATCGGCTATCTGTGCAAGCGCGAATCCCACTGCGATTTCTCGAATGAAAAATCTTCCGAGAGCCACTTTTACCTGTTTGAGAACCTTCCGAAGGATTACATGTTACCATTGGTCCTGCAATGGGAAGGTGGTCTCATCAAACTTCTCGACCAAAATTTTAGAAACTTGAATCGAGTGGAACTGGTCCGAGCCAACGTGATTTTTTTCGAACGCAAGTGGCGCTTCAAAATCAAAGACATTCCCGGAATCACGCTAGGTATGGTCCTTCCACTCGCGAAAGATTTTCAACCTTGTCAAGGTCCCACGGACATTTTTCTACATCTCACAAGGAAACGTAAAATCTTTTTCGAACGCAACTCGAATTTGAAAAACCTGATTCGGGAAGCCTGGCTGGAAAAGCAAGCCCAGATGGGCAATCTTTTTTACTTTGTAGTGGGAGAAGACCACTGGACCCCTTGCCCTTACCACCAAGGCTTAATCAACGATTTCAAACCCATTGTCGATCGAAACAGGGAACTCGAATCGGAAAATATGGGGCTGAAAAACGAAATGGCTCACATGAAACAGAGGCACGCAGATTTGGAGCAGTAGGTAAAAAAACTGAAAACAACGTAAACTTTATTTCGACTCAGCGAGTTGGCATTTATATTTAATTCTTAAAAATGATGTAGTCAAACCCAATACTTGAATGGTTTCAAATTTTATCTCAGATTCAAATGGTAAAAAAAAAAAAAAAAAAAAAAAAAAAAAAAAAAAAAAAAAAAATTTTTTTTTTTTTTTTTTTTTTTTTTTTTTTTTTTTTTTTGAAAATTTATATTAACAGAAAACTGCTGGACCGAGCATAGTTTTCTTTTACCTATTGCATCATGCCAGCAAATGCTAAAGATTTTACATTTTTAAAAAATTACACGAGGAGCGTCTTTGGAAACAACAAATCTTTCCCCTGCCCTCAATGCAAAACCATTCTTTTACCCAAACAATTCGAAAAGCATTGCTCTCAAAACCACAATTTAAATTCTCGACTCTGTTGCGTTTGGTGTCTGGGTAAGGTTTCTTGGAAAAGCGGACAGAAAAATAATCGAGTCGATCACCTTCTTCCGTGTTTTCGGAAATTTATGAAGCTTGTCAGACCTAAACCACAACCGCCCGAAAACTCCACTCTATCAGTCAAACCCGGTCCCACGCCTTTCGACATGAAACCTATGGCCGAGAAAAGGTGTTTGTTTAATCACATTTTCAAATTCCCCCCTGCGCGTGCTTACGATCTCATCTGGCCCATGCCTCTGGATCCTAACCCTCTGACTTTTGAAGACGAGTCTTTGAACAGGGCCATTTCCTGCGTCAGAAAATATTTGGAACTGGGAGAGGAAGCAGAATGGTTTCACGCCATGGTTCGAATTCCCGCATTTCCAGGTTTTTTGGAAGCCATGGATAGGGACGAGGGGCGGACTCGCACCTTGACATTTTCCTGCTGGTGCGATGGGGGACAGCCCGAAGATTCCAGGCTCAGGCAACACAGGCACATGATCGTGGTTTCGTCGCCCCCTGGCCACTTTTTGCGAAACGTTTGGGAAAAAATTGTGGTAGGAGACCGACCTCGTAGAAATTTCAGATGTATGTATTACAAATGCCTCACATCGGCCATGCATTTAGCCAATACCATCGGCTATCTGTGCAAGCGTGAATCTCGATGCACCTTCACAGGCGAAGACAAAAAATCCCCCGAGAAACAAAATCACTTTTACCTGTTCGAGAGCCTCCCGAGAGATTACATGTTGCCACTCGTTTTGCAATGGGAAGGTGGTCTGATCAAACTCCTCGACCAAAATTTTAGAAACTTGCATCGAGAGAAACTGGTGCGAACCAACATGAGTTTGTTCGATCGCAAGTGGCGCTTCAAAATCAAAGACATTCCCGGAATCACGCTAAATACTGTTCTTCCTGTCGCAAAAGAATTTCTACCTTGCCAAAATCCCACGGATTCTTTTCTACATCTCACGGGCAAACGTAAACTTTATTTCGAACACAACCCGTATTTGAAAAACTTGACTCGGGAAGCCTGGCTGAAAGAACAAGCCGACATGGATAATCTTTTCTATTTCGTCGTGGGAGAAGAACAATGGACCCCTCGCCCCTACCACCAGGGCTTGATCAACGAATTCAAACCCATTGTCGATCGAAACACTCGGCTCGAATCGGAAAACTCGGGGTTGAAAAACGAAATGGCTCACATGAAACAGACGCACGCCGCGTTGAAAGATCAATGTTCACAGTTGAGAGTCAAAAATTACGAGTTGAACGATAAATGTTCAAAGTTGAAAGTCAAAATTTCCGAGTGGAAGGATAAATGTTCAAGGTTGAAAGCCAAGAATTGCCAGTCGAAAGAAAAAAATAACAAGTTGAGCGACAAAATTTGCGAGTTGAACGATAAAATTCACCTGCTAAATGACAAAATTAATCAGTTGCACGAAGGGGAAATTGCGAGACTCAAAAAGGAAAATGAAGGGCTTCGGAAGGAGCTTGTTGAAGTGAAAAGGGAAAATGAACAGCTGAAAAAGCTGGGAAAAGTGAAAAGACACAGGCTTTCAATTTAATTTCTTAAAAAAGAATGTCATATTATTATTTTTTTTAAATTTTTTTTTTGTCGAAGAAAAATTAAAAAGTAATTTAATTGTTCACAAAAAACATTACAGTCAGTTAATGTCCGAAAATAAGCATTAAAATTCAATTTCCGGGTGCAATTGGTGTAATAATTATTGTAAGAAAACCATTACAGTGTTAATTTTTTAACGTTTTTTCCATGTCCGAAAATAAAATAAACATTAAAATTTCATTTTCGGATACAAAATGTGTTCTTTGCAATTGGTGTAATAATTATTGTCAGAAAACCATTACAGTCATAATGTTAATTTTTAACGTTTTTTTTTCGTGTATTTTACCGAAAATAACTTAAAATAAACATTAAAATTTCATTTTCGGATACAAAACAGAGGTGAAAACGGGTTTTTTAAAAATGTTGCAAGAATTATTGTAAGAAAAGCGTTGTTTACCTGTACAAAGAGTTAAGGTCCAAATTTGACCTAGGTCAAAGGTCAAACCAAGGTCAAAAGAGAAAATTGTATCTCTAGAAAATGGTTTCGAAATTTGCTCGACCAAAAAATGAAAAAAAATGACATTTTCCATATGAGGTCATTGACCTTTAATTTTTTTTTTTTTTTTTTTTTTTTTTTTTTTTTTTTAATTTTAATTTTTGTCGCCCACCGAACCGGAAGTAACAATTTGAAACTCATTAAGTATTCAAAAATTCGGGTTATCAATTCTAAAAATAGATTTTGCAGGGTTCGAACTTTAAAAAAAATAATTTTAAATATTCATAAACTCTAAACTGTGACTTTTTCTGTGACTTGTGACTTTTTCTGTGACTTGTGACTTTTCCTGTGACTTGTGACTTTTCCTGTGACTTGTGACTCGCGTTTAAAAGTTTTCGTCATTTATTTCATCAATAATATTTTATGAATCTTGATCCATAACACACTTTTCCTTTCACACCCTCCTCCGGCCATGTTCCTGAACTAGTGATTAAAATTTTGTGAAACATGTGGAAAAAAATGGTGGGAGCAAGACTCCGCTTGCCTGTTTCGGAAAACTAGATCCATTCAAACTTTAAAAAAACGATGCCTGTGTAAAAATTTCATGCCACTTTAAACATGGTTTAATTGACAGGTACCGCAAAATCAACACCTAATCGAAGATTACGGTAACAAAGCCTCTTTTTAACAGTCGGCTGCAAAATTCTTCGAGCACTCTAACCCCTCTGGATTTTTTTCAAAACGAAAAAAATATGCAAAAATTGGAACGGGGGGGGGGAACATGTACTGTGTAAAAATTTAATGCTACATTAAACAAGGTTTAATTGACAGGTACCGCAAAATCAACACCTTATCTAAAATTACGGTAACAAAGCCTCTTTTTAACAGTCGGCTGCAAAATTCTTCGAGCACTCTAACCCCTCTGGATTTTTTTCAAAACGAAAAAAATATGCAAAAATTGGAACATGTATAAAATAAATTTTTTAACGTCGTTAAAAATATATATAAAATTCTACTGTTTGCGTTTATTTACACAATGGTACAAGCGAAAAACAACGTGAACAAAGCGAACCCAAGTTCCAAAAGAGCACAAATTCCACAAAATGTGTCTTTCCACTTCATTTCTTTACTTGATTTTTTTTTAAAAAAACCTGTCCAGCCAAAGGGTAATATTGTAATGTTCTGTAATTTATTAAAAAATATAAAAAAAGATGTTTTTTCCCCCCCCCAACCTGATGCGTTATTAGTATCGGATCTCTGATAACCTAACTTAATTTTTTTTAGAACTGGGTTTTATTTGTGAACTAATTTAAATATTGCAGTGAAACCTGCAGCTTAGTGTGTGAGCTGGCGGAAGTCAGGAGGTTAAAAGAAATTATATCTACCAACATTGGAGTATTTATATGGATTGGAAAAGAAAGTCCTGCGTTTGAAATTTAGGGCGTGACCTTGCGCAACAATCGGGTTGCACGTGGCGGATTAAAAATAGACAAGGCCGGCTTCTCGGAAAACAGGATGCTGGTAAATTTATCTACGTCAAAGAAATGAAAAACAGGCTCTTATGTAACCCTTGAAACAGGATGACATGATTATTTTAGTTTGTTTTTATTTTCTACGACCTATTTTAACGGAATTCTGGTGAAGCAGGAAGTTCTAGAAAGATCTTTCGAGGTCGAATGCGAGTATAAATACGGGTCTGCCTGGCCGAGCAAGCTATCATTTGCTTGAGCTCCTGCTGTTGTTCCTCATCTCCAGTCAAAATGTTTTTCTATTTAGTCAACGATCTGCTTTCTTTTCCGATTCTCGTAGTTTTATCATCCGATGGCTTGCCCTTTGTCCGGGCAACAGATATTGCTCGAATATTTGAATACAAAAATTTGCATCAGTATGCATCTGCACACGCCCATCTGAGGGTTAAAGATGTCATTTATAAGAGAATGGACTTGCCCCGTGGATCTCTGAAAATTCGAATTTTTTCAATTGGAGAGGCCGTGAAAATTTTGAGAGCATGCAAGAGGCGAGCAGCTGAGTATTTGGTTTACACCTTTCAAAACCCAGAGGTGGCCAGGATCCTACCGCTCGAACCTATGAGAATCACGACTGAATATAAGAAAGCGATTCGAGTAAAAACAATGGCTGATGATTATTCAAATTCCCAGACTTTCAGTCAATTTCTAAGCGACTTTAGACGCAAAACTTTTGATCTGTACGAGGACTTGGCTAATGAATATATATTAAAACGACGAGAAGTTCACTTGTATGAAGAAAATTTAGACAACTTGAGAATGTCAGGACCCCCGAGAAAAGTTTTAATACATTTCGGAGAAGAGGTTTATGAATACAGTTTATGTTAAAAAAAAAAAAAAAAAAAAAAAAAAAAAAAAAATGGGTCGAACGAGGCATGTGTTATGGAAAGACTTTTATAGTCTTTATCCATACATGCCTCGTTCGGCCCATTTTTTTGGGTTAGATATAAATCCAATATTGGAAAACTTAAAAAGCAAAACTTGCATTTTTTCGAAAAAATAAATTATACATAATCATTGTTGGGGCCCATTTTTTGGGGGGGGGAGGGATTAAATCCAATATTGTAAAATTTAAAATGATAGAAAGACTTGCCCATATTGTAAAATTTAAAAAAGCAAAACTTGCATTTTTTCGAAAAATAAATTACACATAATCATTGTTGGGCTTTTTTAATCATATAATGTAAGGGAAATCTTTTGAGATGTATTTAAAAAAACAGACCTCATTAACCATAATGTAAGGGTGTGCTGTATTTAAAAACAATTTTTTTTTTTCGCCATTGACTATAATGTAAGGGAAATCTTTTGAGCTGTATTTAAAAACTAGTTTTTTCGCCATTGACTATAATGTAAGGGGGGGGGAAATTCAGTAAAAGCTATTGATGTATTTAAAAACAGTGACCATAATGTAAGGGAAATCTTTTCCTATAAAATATTAATGCATTTTAAAATTTACTTGTCGCAAGTTAGAGAACTTGTTAAATATTGAAATATTCGAGGTATCAAAAAAGATGATATCAAGTAAAGATTTTTTACAAGGAACTTGTAATGACCGTAATATATTTTCCAAAAATTCTAAAAATAAACTGAATGTTCTAGAAAATAATTATATAACTATTTTTTCTCGTGATCAGATAAAAAAAAAAAAGGAATTGCATCATTTCCTTTCCGAGAATTTAATATCAAGGCCTTCGAAAATAAAATGTTCTAGAAAATAATTATATAACAATTTTCTCGTGATATGCATCTGTTTAAACAGATAAAAAAAGGAATTGCATCATTTCCTTTCCGCTTCCGAAAATAAAACATGTTCTAAAAGTTTCTTTCAGAATTGGTTCTGATATTTTTTTTACACTGTGGCTTCCTGTTAACCGCGATAAAAAGCTACATCCTTTCTGATAATTCTATTTCAGTCCGATTGTTTTGACAAGTCTTTTATATAAAAAGGAGGTCGCGTTGTGACCAAAGCATCATTCTGCTCTTGTCAGAAAGCCTTGCTACCACTTTTTATCGACTAGTTGAAATTTTCTCTATCTGAGAACTTTTGTCTTTGTGAACCATGAGCCTTTCAAACATTTGTATGGTCGTTGATTTCGACGGATTCCGCATCGGGGGAAAATTTTACTGCCGAGAACTTGGATTTGCCTCACTTACGAAAGGCGATAGCGGCACGTACACCTTCAGATTGAACCACCTGGCTAATCAAGCGACTTGGAAAGATTGGAAAACCATCAACTATTGTACAAACAACTTGCACGGTCTAACTCTTGAACCCCTGACTGACGAAAGACATCTTTTTGATTTCGAATTTTTTGAAACAATTATAAAGGCCGAGTATGAGTGCCAAAAAACCGATGAAAAATATATAGTAGCCTATAAAGGTGGCCACGTTGAAAGGGACGTGCTGCAAGACCTAGGGATTCCATATGTGAATCTGGAAGATTTTGGTTGCCCAAAATTTGATGCAATATCCCACCCACTGAAATACATTCTAGTAAACGGCTGTGGAATTCATAAAAGACTGCTTAATGATAAAATGCCACATTGTTCGAGAATTGAATGTATTGTTTTCGCCGATTGGATTCGAGATAAACTTTAAAAAAAAAGAGACTTGTTGATTGAAAAAAAAAGAAAAAACGGGTCGAACAGAAACATGTTTATAAGGTAAAAGACAATAGTCTTTTATCCATACATGTTTCTGTTCGGCCCGTTTTTTCGCGTCAGATAGGAAACCAATATTGGTTTATTTTTTTTCTAAAAAAAAAAGAAACAAAGTTTATAAAGTGATGAAAAAATGAATCGTATTATCAGATATATTGGAATAATTTTTTTTTTAAAAAAAACTTGTTAAATTCTAAAGAAACATTTTTTTTACGATCAAAATAAAAAAAAATTTCAAATCTTAAATTGCAATCTTTTAGCGCCAAAACACTACTTTTTTTCCCCCCAGTACACTCACGATTCATTTTTCCCCCCCCAAAAGACTAAAAAGTTTTTACATTAAATTAATAATCAATAATTTGACCAAGATTTCAAAATCACTTCTTCGCGAAAAAGATCCTCGATAGGCACCTCTGATGTACACAAGAGGATTAGAAAAATCTTTTTATATGAACACCATTTCTTAAATATTTACACAACTTAATAAATTTGGTTCCACCCAAGTAAGAGATTAGCAGCTCACATAGTTATGAATGTATTCCAAAATATCTATCACAGAAAGTTCACACAATAAGGCGGAAAATATTTTGTTATTTTTTTTTCAAAAGTCACCAGATATCTATACTTATTCATTTTCAATTAATAAAGAGTTGAAAGAAACATGTCTCACTAAAAAATTTGGTTCAATTCGATGCATAACTTCATATACTTTTGGTCGGTGGAAAATGGGCACAAAAATCGTGATTGCAGCGCCCCCTTCCGGCGGAATATTTCAAAACTTTTTGGCTGTGGCAAGCAGGTCATGCTTGCCACAGCCATTCACAAAAATTTGGTTCAATTCTATGCATAACTTTATACACTTTTTGATGGTAGAATGGCGACATACAGAGAGACATTTTGTAAAAACATGTTTTTAGAATCTCTGACCCCGTCCATCGAAAACCGGAAATCGAAAGCGGCCGAATGAAATTATTAAACTGGATGTATCACTGGATGTAAAAAAAAAAAAGAAACAAAGTTTATAAAGTGATGAAAAAATGAATCGTGTTGTCAGATATATTGGAATAATTTAAAAAAAAACTTGTTAAATTCTAAAGAAACATTTTTTTTTACGATCAAAATAAAAAAAATTCAAATCTTAAATTGCGCCAAAACACTTTTTTCCCCAATACACTCACGATTCATTTTTTCCCCCCCAAAAGACTAAAAAGTTTTTACATTAAATTAATAATCAATAATTTGACCAAGATTTCAAAATCACTTCTTCGTGAAAAAGATCCTCAATAGGCACCTCTGGTGTACACAAAAGGATTAGAAAAATCTTTTTATATGAACACCATTTCTTGTAACCCGAACTTCTTAAATAAAATAGATATCGAATCAGTTTAAAGTTTATATTACTTCTCAAAAAATGAGCTGCATGACAGATTTTTGGTAAAGTTAAAAATGGGGGGCGAAAAAAAAATCACAACTTTGTCAATTCTCAAGATATCAAATCCAACTAAATTTTTTATATAAATGTACTCAACATTATCTGAAACTTTTGTATATATAGGTTTTTTGACAGAATCAACTTTTACCGACGAAAAGAAAAAAGAGAAAAAAATTCATAACTTACTCAATTCTTAAGGGTGTTCTTAAAATCAAAAAGGGTAACTTTGTGACACATGCATTAATTTATTTTTGTTTGGAAATGCATAAAAATAGCAGGTGTTGTTATTCAGAAACTCTTTAATTGCACTCATTCTTTTGTTTTTTTTAAAAAAAAACCACAATAGATTTTTCATAACAAGCCTTCAAAGTTGACACTTTTGAGCACATTTCCCGACGAAAGCAGAAAAACCGGTCGAAAAGGAGGAGAAAAACGGGTGATTGCGTCATCGAAATAGCTTATAACTCGATAAGTAATTTAATTATCATAAAATGGAAAAATAAGTTCAATTCGAAATCGCTTTCATAGTCAGGCATTAAAATTTTATAACTTTTTGTTGAAAAATGAATTTGTAAATGTGTCAAAACGTTTTTCGCTTGTTGAGCGGATCAGTTGAGAACAACACCCTTAAGTAATCAAATATAATTACATTTATTTTACATCTTCTCAATAATATCTATAATTTTTATATTAACAAGTTTATCATAGGACTAATTTTTCTAGCAAAAATAAATTAAACAAAAAAATAGGAGTTGGAGAAAAAAAAAAACTCAAATCCAAACTGCTTATTTTCAGACTCATTTTTAAATTCAATTTTGCTCGCATCCAAATGACAGATTCTCTTATTTAGCAACTGTGGCGAATTGGTCGAGTTTTCAATAAAGTCAGAATATATTTTAAAAAAGGCAACCAAAAAAAGGTATTTTGAACAGAATTTTTTGACTTTATGGTGATTAACTGCATTAGTTCTTGAGATATAGCTATCGCAAAAATCGTGCAAAATGTAGCATAGCAGCGCCACCTGCTGGCCAATTTACACCAAAACTTAATCAGCGTCTATTTATATCAAGGGGTCACAGAATCTGAAGTTTGGTGAAATTCTGTGCATTAGTTCTTGAGATATAGCAATCTTGAAAATCATGAAAAACGTAGTATAGCAGCGCCACCTGCTGGCCAATTTACACCAAAACTTAATCAGCGTCTATTTATATCAAGGGGTCACAGAATCTGAAGTTTGGTGAAATTCTGTGCATTAGTTCTTGAGATATAGCAATCTTGAAAATCATGAAAAACGTAGTATAGCAGCGCCACCTGCAGGCCAATTTTCACCAAAACTTAATCAGCGTCTATTTATATCAAGGGGTCACAGAATCTGAAGTTTGGTGAAATTCTGTGCATTAGTTCTTGAGATATAGCAATCTTGAAAATCATGAAAAACGTAGTATAGCAGCGCCACCTGCAGGCCAATTTTCACCAAAAACCAATAGGCACTAATCCATATCAAGGTCTAACTGAATATAAAATTTTATTAAATTTCAAGCATTAGTTCTTGAGATAGAGCGCCCACAAATTTTTTGTCACATACAGACAGACGTATAAATCCGTCGAAAACCGGAAGTCGAAAATTTTCATGAATCCAATACTTTCTTCTTGTAAAGATAGAAGAAAGTAAAAAGGCTGCTAAAAAAGGTATTTTGAACAGAATTTAGCTTAAGATGATTTTGATAAAACTCGTTTCTACAAAAAAAAATTAGATTAAATTAATGCAAGTTGCTCATTTTTATTATAAAATGTAACATTATTGTGTCTCATTATTATATAAAAAAAGAATCAATGCATGAATAAAACAAAAAAAAAATCTTTTCCTGCTCGCTCATGTTGAACGAAAACCAACTTTTCTAAAAAAAGAGTCACAGTTAAATGACCTTGAGTTGAGTTTTAGTTTGGAAATTATTTTTAGCGAAAAAACGATGATGGAAAAATATTCCTTTTACGCAGTTGGATGACCTTGAACTCAGTTCAAGTTAGATGTTTCACTTTTAGTTAAATATTTTAGTTTAGATTTGAAATTTGACGTCATCCTAGCATATAAATACAGCCACCGATTTTGTGCGAATTAGTTTGGATTCGGCGCCGAAACCAGTGGCTACTAAACCTGCAGATTGTGTTTCAATAAGTTTTTGGGGTAAGTTAATTCAATTAATTAATTATTTCATTTAACAAATAAAAAATAATGTGACTCTGTTGTATTGAAAATAATGTTTTATTAATATTTTACTTTGTAATTGTTTCAGAAACGTACAGTTTTTTTTTAACATGTATAAAATTTTGTAAATTTAATAACAAAAATGTCAATAGTGGGGACCCCCTGGTCGATCCATAAAAAATAATGTTTTATTAATATTTTACTTTGTAATTGTTTCAGAAACGTACAGTTTTTTTTTAACATGTATAAAATTTTGTAAATTTAATAACAAAAATGTCAATAGTGGGGACCCCCTGGTCGATCCATAAAAAATAATGTTTTATTAATATTTTACTTTGTAATTGTTTCAGAAACGTACAGTTTTTTTTAACATGTATAAAATTTTGTAAATTTAATAACAAAAATGTCAATAGTGGGGACCCCCTGGTCGATCCATAAAAAATAATGTTTTATTAATATTTTACTTTGTAATTGTTTCAGAAACGTACAGTTTTTTTTTAACATGTATAAAATTTTGTAAATTTAATAACAAAAATGTCAATAGTGGGGACCCCCTGGTCGATCCATAAAAAATAATGTTTTATTAATATTTTACTTTGTAATTGTTTCAGAAACGTACAGTTTTTTTTTAACATGTATAAAATTTTGTAAATTTAATAACAAAAATGTCAATAGTGGGGACCCCCTGGTCGATCCATAAAAATTTGTCACATAATTTCGCGTGCCGTCGATGATAGACCCCCATGGGATGACCTTGAAATTTTTATATCTCTGACTCTAATTATCCGAAGCGGTTCAAATTTTGTACGCAGTACTATGTTTAATCAAAGTTTGCCCCCCATGGTGTAGTATTAAAAATCACGTTTGCTCATAGTTTATGATCCAATCGACTTGATTTTTTTAACATTTGTTGAGAATTGTACACAACAAAACTATTGATGTGGGCCCGATAAAATTTTGTCGCTTGACTTCAAGCCTGGAAAATGGAACCCATGAATGACATTGGGATGACCTTGAAATTAAAAACTTTTATATCTTTGACTGTAATTGTATGGCGCTTACATGTAATATCCTATTATGAAAAAAAAAAAAAAAAAAAAAAAAAAAAAAAAAAAATTAACTTACTAGAAGAAACGCAATCACAAAGAGACTTTTTAAAGCCATGGCATGGGTAGCCCGCGGCATCACAAAAAGTCACCGTTTCATTCACCTTCACGCTCAATCCTCTTTTTGGAATAGGCGTCATGTTACTTAACAACAGAGGATTCTTAAAACACCCCATGAAAGAAGATACATCTCAAAGTTTTCGGTCAATTTGAAAAAAAACTTTGGTGAATCAGAAGGTGTACTTTCGAGATTTCATTAGATTAGGACTGAAAATAAGCAAAGAGTGTGTAAGGAACATGAGATTCGTATATATATGAATGTAGTAAAAAAAAAAAAAAAAAAAAAAAAAAAAAAAAAAAAAAAAAAAATTTTTTTTTTTTTTTTTTTTTTTTTTTTTTTTTTTTTTTTTTTTTTTTCATGTTGTAAGATTATAAAGCTTGTGGCTTCACTTGTAATTTTTACATTCTCCGCTTGTTGAAACAAAGTATCTTTTCTTCGCAAAATGTCTAACAATTTGCTACTTAAAGCAGTTTTTTTGCGTGGGGAAATTGATGAGTGTGAAAAGAGAATTTATAGCAAAAAAGATATAATAAGAACAGATTGTTTTCTTGAAAATGTATTTTCTTTTCTACTGAATCATTATGAAAATTTTCATGCAGACAGTCCGATGAATGAAAAAGAAACCAATCTCATTGAAAAAACTTGCGAAATTCTTAGTGTATTTCTCGACAAGTATGGTAATGAAATAAAAAATCTATGCTGTGAAATAAAAAATATTGATGAAGATAATATAAATAGTCTTTTAACAGGTGTATTTAATGAATTGTTTATCGAAGGTATTACTTGGAGTCGAATAATTGCATTTTTCGCTTTCGTCGGGGAATTGGCTGTAAAATGCATCCAAGATAAATTACCTAAAAGCATTATAGATGTAATGTATGAATGTTTTTCAAGATTGGTACAGGAAAACTTATTATCATGGGTGGAAGATCATGACGGTTGGGAGGGTATAAAAAAAGTTGTTCTTGAAACTTTCTCATCAAATCCAAAACCGAATTGGGCGAGGAGCTTATTACATTCCACAGTTAGAATGGTTGGTACCTTAGCATCTATAGCAAATGCTATGGAAGAAATTTGCCGCTAAAATGTTTATAAAAATACTCTGGGGAAAATCATATCACTTTAGCTATTATAATTTATCATAACTTATCTTGGTCTTTTTGTAATTATTTTTAATCTAAAGTTAAAGTGGGAGATTTTTAAAAGTATTTATTCACTAAATAAAGGTTTTTTTTTAGTTTGGAGAATCAAAAGATGCACTTTCGAGATTTCATTCGATTAGGACTGAAAATAAGCAGAGAGTGTCTAAGGGACATGAGATTCAAATATATATATGAAAAAAAAAAAAAAAAAAAAAAAAAAAAAAAAAAAAATTTTTTTTTTTTTTTTTTTTTTTTTTTTTTTTTTTTTTTTGATTTGACAGTATAAGTTTCGGATGAAACCAAGACTTTAGCTTTCCGCTCTATCGCTTCGCTATTGTTCGGAGCAACTGGAACCTTGCGGTGTTAACGTAACGTTGCTTCGATCCCTTTTCCTCGCTGCCTTTTTGCATTTTTTTTTACATCTTTTAAATGTTTGCTTTTAATGTTTGTTTTTTTTTACATGTTATGTTTGTATTGTCCGGGGAGGGGGGGTTAAACTTTGCTTTTAATGTTTGTATTTTTTACATGTTGTGTTTGTGGGGGGGGAGAAAAACTTTGCTTTTGATGTTTGTTTTTTTTCATGTTGTGTTTGTGTGGGGGGGGAATCCGCGGTAACATTTGTTTGTTTTTTTGTCATTTTCGCTTTAAAAGGAATCCGTGGTGGTAAAAAATTTTTTTTTCAGCACAAGGGAAAATAATGGTAAGTATAATTTCTTTTTCAGCACCTTTCGAGTTCAAATTTCTTTTTAAATAGAGCGCGTTCAAAAAAAAAATTTTTTGTTAAATTTCACAACACACAATCCAATTGCGAGGTGTAGGCAAGTCCACATTATCTTGGGTTTGTGGTGAAGATAGTTTTGTCAGAGCGCGTTCAAATTGTTATTTTTTTTTTTTAAAAAAAAACGGACACAAAAAAAATCCCAGAAGTTGGAGAAAAAAAAAGTCCTTCCTCGATCCTGGGCTTGGAAGGCAAAATATTTATTTCAGGCTAGTTTTTAACAAAAAGAAATTTGTACTCGAAGGTCATCGAAGAAGCCAACCTGTTTTTTTTTCTCCACTTTCTCTTTTTTTTCGGAAGCGGGCTTCCCGGCTTTGAGAAATTGATGGACGAGGAGTTATCCGAATCCAAGCCACGAATTCCGAAGGATCCTCTTGTCTCTCGGCGAAGGTTTAGGGAAGCACCTCGAAATAACGCCCCTTGCGGGGTGTTTCGCAAAGCCTCTGGAATGGGAATTGGGGGCCTTCCGATCCCTGTTGCAGCTGCGATGGTCTGACGTGGTACGCATCGTAGACAGGCCAGCGGTTAGAGACTTTCAGCTCGGTTTAAAACTGACGGCCTCGTGGGGAGACAAGGGGCGAACTCCCTTTTTTTGTTTTAAAAAAAAATTGGAGTTTCGAACTGGTTCGTGAGCGAGCATCTTTTCCACTTTTTTTTTT